>JAVMKO010000016.1:10973424-15773424 GCA_032164245.1 Sternotherus odoratus
GTACTTAGCAGCGAGGGGGGCGCCTGGGGTGGTGTTTTAGAGGCACCGTCGCGGTCGGGGCTGCAGGTGTCAGAAAATGCAACCACTGTGAAGAGTCCGTCCATGAAGGTTGCCTTATGTGGGCCGGTCCCAGTATTTTTCATGGCCCCCGAAGATAGGTAGCTAGGGTCCCTGGGGCCATACAAGTTCCCATTAATGAGACCTGCACCTTTTGAGCATTGCCCTAGCCCCAGTAAGTCTCCTCAGTGCACGCCCCGGACCTCCCAGATGCGCTCGCTCAAGCATGCGCACCGCACACGCAGTCTTTCCACACGCATGTGCGCTCACATTGCTCCAGTGGGAGACCTTCACTTCAATCCTCTGTGTCCCAGCGTCCCCGGGAAGGCAGTGTCTGGTGTGACGCTTCGTGAAATGGTGTCACCAGAGTCAAGAGACTGAAGGTTGAGCGCTGGAGAGGGGAAGGCCATTTTGGTGTGGCTGGTTCTAGCTCTTTGGTTTTTGTTTTTCTTGAGGCCTATTTAACTCCAGCTCCTGACGACTGCTTTGGAGAAAGCTCCTCTTTGTTAAAGATTCAGCACCCCAGCCCTGTACATGGAAGTGTACGAGCTGACAATATATATCCCCCCCAGAAGACCTCCAGCAAGCCAGGGAAGGCAAGATTTGACATTCCTAAGGAAAAAAACAAAAGGAAATATATTTTAAAATTCCCTAAGACTCTTCTGATTTTCTTCATCTGTCCCATAGAGCCAGAAAAGCACAAGCCCAATTTTTAAAACCTCATTGTAGGTTATCTGTAAGCTGCAGCCCTCAGCTGAAATGTTTCCAAACCTACTTTCCTCTCTGCTTCCATCCAGCAAAACGATGCCCTCCTGTGTTTGCTGCATTTCTGGAATACGGATCCTGCTGTACTACAGCAAACTTGGTTCAGCAAGTCCATTATCTTGTCTCTGGCAGTGGCCAATGCTCAGTGATTTAGAAAACGAGGCGCATAATACCTAGGTATTTTAGTAGCAGTGCTCTAGAGAGACCTAAGGTAGATACCCTGTATAATATGGCACAGGATGGTATAGGAAAATGTCTTCCAGACCCCAGTTAGTGATCTACTTACTGCTTGAACCACGAGGACGAGTGTTTGATCATGTCATTGTACCTTTGTAGCAGGTGTAACTGGATGTCAGTCTGATTCATGTGGATTTTTAAAGACCTTACTAAGCTAACTGCTTTTAAAAATACTGCAGCACTGAGTTCCACAGCTTAATAGCACATGGTGTTAAAATAACCAGGCATTCACCGTACTCTATTTTAAATTGGTTGCTGTTCAAATTTGTTCCGTATTTGTCCAAAACAAATAGATATAAAAATATGCTCAAGGATTCCAGTGATGGACAAACTGTAAAAACATAGATTGCTAGACCATATTAATCAGCCCAGGAAAGTGCTTAAGCACACGTTTAACTTTTAATAATAATCCCTAACTCTTATCTCAAAGTAGGAGGTTTTCATCCCTATTTTGTAGAGGAGGAAGCGGGAACTCATAAGGTCTGTCTACACTGCAATCAAATACCCGCAGCCGGCCCGTGTTGGCTGACTTCAGCTCCCGGGCTCAGGCTGCAGGGCTATGAAATGTGGAGGGAGGGGGGATCTCAGAACCCGGAGGTCGACATTGCAATTTTATAGCCCCCTGAGCCTGAGTCAGCTGCCATGGGCCGGTCACGGGTGTTTTATCCCTGCAGTGGCTTGCCCAAGGTGACACAGTGGAGTCAAGGACCGATCCTAGCTCGGTGGGCCAGTGGGCGGACATCAAATGTCCTTCTGGGCTGCCGGGGGGAGAGAGAGAGACATGGGGGGGGGGGGGAAGCTCTCGTCCTGCAGTCAGCCTAGTCACCTTTCATATTCTAATGCCTTCCCTTTGCCTGATTTGTGAGCTCCCCAGGCTCCTGCTGGGAATTCTCTCTAACGGAGGCACCCGCTGCCGGCCCAGCCCTCGCTAAATTACACCGAGAGATAATGAAGGAGGAGAAATCAGTTACTCTGTGACTGCGCCTCCCCGGGGGACCTTCATTCAAATATTTGTGGAGCTTAGCAAGTGGGGCGTTGGGGAGCCTTTGAGCTGGAGCGTCTCCTGGCAGGTTTCTGGCAGGTGCGTGGTGGAGGGGAGGAGAACGGGAGATGTAGCACTGGCGAGGCGCGGGAGGAGAACCAGGTCAGAGTTCTCCCGGCTCTACCCAAGCTGGCCCTGCGCGTGGGCCACATTGTGTCCAGAACAATCCCCCGCTGAGCGTGCCCCTGGACTGGCTGGCTCCTGCCAGTCTGCTGGATGTGGTGATAGGAGGAGTGGAAGGCTGGTATCTTCAGGGCACGCAGTGTTACTTGGCGTGCTGTCCTGCAGGGTCCAGAGTGCTGATTGCACAGGATTAGAAGGCCCCCTTGCTTTGGTAGGGGGCTCAGTTCTTCCTTGCCCTGTACCTTGTACAGTCCTGGACCCCAAAGCTAGGGTGACCAGATGGCCTGTTTGGGGGACTTTTTCCTCATATAGGCGCCTAGTATCCCCACCCCGTCCCATTTTTTCGCTGTTGCTATCTGGTCACCCTGCCCCCAGCAACGCTGCCACTCCAGTTCGTTTGCGTTTACACCCACCTTCCGCTGGTGGAGACGGCTTCACGAGGCGCTGGGCGATGAAGAATCGAGCCCTAGCTATCTGCAGTGGACAGGGCACAGTGCCTGCAGGGAAGGTCCCGGCCTGCCACCTCTTTGACCAGAGGGGGGAGAGGAGAAGCAGCAGAGACTCCGAGGATGGCATTAAGGTGCAGGCTGTGTCTTTGTTTCCTCCTGGCTCCTTTCTTGCAGCTAGAAAAGAGCTCAGCTGGTTCAGGAGTAGGATCTACAGCTATGAGGAGTGGGGGTGCTCCTTGCCCCTGTTCCCCTCCCACAACGATCCCCCAAACTGCCCAGTGCCTCAGCCAAGGACACTACAGCACCAGAGACACTGGTAGGAAACGGCAGCTTAAGACTGGTTGCCTGGAGCACCGGTCTCTAGGCCCTGGAGTTTAGCAGGGGCCTAGACCTGTCGGCCCAGAGCGCTGGTCTCCAAGGATACCCCACCTCTGGGGAGGAAGCCGCTTCTCACACTGTGGCTTTAAGCAAGCAGGTTGGCGCAGCTCCTTCTGCCCGAGAGCAGGCTCCGGGAGCGATGGGCTGCTCAGCATAAAGGGCCGTGGCATTTCAGAGCCTCCCACCCATGCGGGAGGTTGGCACCTCAGTGGATCCAGGCCCCATTACGTTGTCGTCCACCCTACTGGCAAATGGCAAATGACACAGTGGCTTTCCCAAGGGCACATTGCCTACCCCTGCCTGCAGCAGTGGTTATGAGCTCACGCCGGTGCGTGCATTGATTGTTTGACTATCTCTGCCAAACTGGTCCCTGTTTGGAATGGCGGGTGGGGCAGGGCCCCCTTGTCCCCAGGTACAGAGGGTCAGAAGACATAAGGAACAGATAAAGCGGAGGAGAGGGTGTGTTAGCTGGGAGCAGCGTGGGTTTACAGGAGCTGAGACACTGGTTTAGTGCTTGTGACCAGCCAGGTCACCGCTCATTTGATATGTGCTCATTTGTGGTAGGAGTCTACACTTTTGTGTGAGTCCAGGAAAATATAGTAGTTGCACCACAGGACACGAACACACACACCTCGCACACGCATGGGACATGCAGGCCTCTCACACACTCCCTTCTCGCTGTCATGGATGCTAACTCTTGCATACTGGTTTTCTTGCACACTTGCTCCCAGGTACCCTCACGCCTGGACACACACAGGCATGCATGGCATAAACACACATACGGGAATCTCATTTGCATGCCCGCATACTTGTCCAAATGTCCAGCAAACCAGATCCATGCATCTTGCCCGTGCAACGCGTGTGCCCGCAGATATCTGCTCCCACATTACATAGATACAATCACACCCCCGCCCATCGTGCACACAGGCATCATACCTGCAAACACAGTTGCGTCAGACGTGTGCAGATCACGCACGTCTCCCATGCAAACATACACGACTACATACATTGACATAGAGTTCATGCCGCTAAATATTCACACAGAGACTTGTACAGAATCTGCAGTATACCAACTGTTTGGAAAGAGAGAGGAAAAAACCCTCAGATTCAGCCCAGAGAGATGGGGGGGGGGGGGGAAGGAGAGGCGAGAATGACAGACTGCAATCCCCCTTGAGTGCCTGTCCTCATGAATATTAATAAGGCGGTAATTAAAATGCAGGGACACAGCAGGATGGATGCAGGCACTGCCTTCGGAGCGCTGGGAACGGGGGGAGTGCGTCTTTCCAGGCAGGTTTTGATTCCGTTCTCTGATGAAAAGAAGAAAACGGAGCCTTCAACTTTAATCAGTTTAGAGTTTTTTTGACACTACATATCTTTAATTGCTGATATTTCTGCTTTCCCGAAACCCGGCTGCACCGTCTCTCGTCTGACCGGAGATAACGAACCACAACCCGGCGCCATGGCTTCGTGCTGTTTTTCTTTCTCTAGGTTGTTTGTGAGTTTCCTGGTGTTTCACCTCTCGGCCTGAGGTCGTAGGGCAGGGTCCCGCTGTCGAGGGACCCGGCCTTTGGGGAACTGGGAGATGGAAGGAGCCTCTCTTTACAGCACCTCCCTCCAATCCCAATGTTAAGGAAACTTGGCTTTTCTGGGTGCTGAGATGATCCCTTCCCCATTGGTCTTGTCCTGCTGCCAGGGAGATCAGAGGGACCCAAATACAGACCTCAGTCTTCATGTCATGAGTTTGAAATTCTCAGCTCAGTCCTTTCTGATGGCTCATGCACCCTGTAGAAAGCAATGACTGGGGGGTGGGGGTGACCAGACACAGAAAAGAAAGTCACCTCTCCCTCCCAGTACAGAGTGGACTCCTCAGGCCAAGAGGTGGGGGGATCTTTTAGTGGGACAGTGGGTGGAGGGCAGACAGGAATGAGCGAATCTAGAGAAGAAATCCTCTTTCATGGCATGGAGAGTGGCTTATGGGAAGGGATGGGGGTAGCACTATAGGGATAACCCAGGACTAGAGGAATAAAGAGGTTTAAGTCTCCCCAGCCAGTGGGCTTTCCAGGTCGTGCCTGGAGAAGTCTGCGGCAGGGATGCTCAGGATTCTTTGAACAAGGAGAATGCTTAATTACTCTCTCCCTTTGCAAGAGGGTGGTCAGTTTGGGTCTGTTAACGGAGATGCCTAACCGAGGCCAAGCCTGGATGGAACATGGAAGTTAAATCCCCCCCCTACACCCAAGAGGGCGAAGGCTGGGGCTCCATTGTGGAGCCGTGAGGAGAGCGGTAGGAAGACTGAACACCCCAGTCACCCCAGGAGAGGGGGACGGTTCTGGGCGAGGGAAGGAGAACAAACGTTCTTCATCCTGTGCCTTTGAGAACTTCCATCAGCTAAAGAGTTGGGTCCAAAATCTTTCAGGTGGTTCCTGTGCAAAGTGACTGTTGTCCTTTGTTGTCAGCAGCTGTGCTGGTGGGCTGCTGAGTCCCCGAGGCCGTCAATGTAGGTTCCATGGAGCCCCCATGTAAGGGCCTGTTGCAGGCTTCTGGGAAACTCTGGACCTATGGTGAAGAAAGACATCCTGTGTTCTGTTCATCCTCAGGGAACTGCAGTGTTCTTGAGTGATGTCCTGTTTGCCAGCGTATGGACCTGCCTTACCTTCATGCCCAGGGAAGGTCTGAGATCTTGCATCCTTCCTTCCCATACAGCCCTGGGGGTTTCTTTCCTCCTAACTTGTGCCTGTGCCTTCCTGACCTGAGCAGTGTCATCTCCCCGACTGGCAGCAAGAAACAGGGAAGGATAGCTGTCTTCAGCTGGACTCAATGGAGTGCCCATCACTTGGTCCTCAGGTCTGTGGGGCTCTGTGCGAGGTGTGTTAGGGCAGCTCGGTCATTTGCTTGTGGGGAAAACAAATACTTGAGTGAGGGTGCTTGGAGGCCCAAAGGCAGGGCCGCTCTGGGCTCCTCTTTGTGGGAAGGTGAGGCCCCTACCACCAATCCTCTTGGTGTATTTGAAAGGGGTGGCGTAGCAGCAGGGAGAGGAGGTTGGAGGGGAGGAAGGAGAACAGGGCTCTCCAGCCCCATCTCTCTGCCACACCTCCATTTTTAGGAGGAGGACACCATTGTATTTAAAAACCAAGACCAGGAGGCCTTGGTTGTGGTTCTGCCTCAGACTCCGTGTGTGGACAAGGGCAATTTGCTTTATCTCCTTGTCTCTTCAGTTTTCTCCGTCTGGGAAACCAATGATATACTTGAGATACATCAATGAGATTATCATCTTCTGGACAGATGATTAAACCCCCTCATAGATTTCTACCACAACGTCAACAACCACCACCTGTCCATTAAACTCTCTCTGGAACACTACCACACTAACCTCAACTTCCTGGGCACCACACTCCGCTTCAGCAGTGGAATCCTACAGACAACAATATACAAGAAACCCCACAGATCACCACACCCGCCTTCATAGATACAGTAACCACCCCAACCACCCCAAGAAATGTGTTCGATACAGCCAGGCGCTCAGATACCCCAGAATATGCTCCGAGGCAGAAGTCCAGGATATACACCTTAATGCACTTAAAACCACTTTCACCAAACAAGACGCTCCACCAGAGAAGCCGTCGTCATGGAACAGGTCACCCAAATACCCTGAGAGAACTTGCTTCAGTATAGAAATAAAACCTCCAACTGCACACCCCTAGCTCTCACCTACCACCCCATGCTGGAACCCATACAGGATATCATCAAACAACTACAACCCATAATCGGAGACCGTCCTGAAAGAAATCTTTCCTGAACCTCCACTTCTGGCCTTCAGACAGCCCCCCCCACCCCCACCCCACCTCTTCAAGCTATCATCAGAAGCAAGCTCCCCACCAACCAGGACACACCAACTCAAAGTGGCACCAGACCCTGCCAGAACAACAGCTGCAAAACCTCCAGACCTCTCTCCATTGCTACAATGATCAACACCCTCCACAACACACCTTTCAAGGTCCCTGAAATCCTACCCATGCCTCTATCACAGCATGTGGTGTACCTCATCCTAGTGCACTGACTGTCCCACGAACAACTACATGGGAGAAACCAGATGATCACTATTCTTTTGAATGAACTCCCATAGGGCAATGATAAGACAAAAACACCCTAGCACCTGTGGGTGAACTCTGCACAAAGTGATCACTCTAGATCTGACCTATCAATCTTCATCTTCCAAAGAAGCCTGAATAACACTTTCAAAAGACGAGCCCGGGAGCTTAAACTCTGCTAGACGCTAAAAATCATGGCTGGAACAGAGACGCTGGATTTATGGATTATTCCAACAGTCTGTAACCCGCTAACCCCCTCTCTTTCTGTCCTATAGCTGCAAAAGTATTAATAAGCTGCTCTGCCTTGAATGGCCCCTTACAATATGTGCCAACTACTTGTGCTAAATCTGTTCCACCTTGTGTTTTGCTGTGGCGCTGGGAGTGTCTTTCTCAGACCTGAAGAAGAGCTCGGGGTGGCTTGAAAGCTTCTCTCTCTCATCAACGGAAGTCGACCCAATAAAAGATATTGCCTTACCCACCTTGTCTCTATAAAATCTTTGACTGGAGGGTGCGAAAGCTGTGCAATGTGTCATTACTGTGGTTTACCAAGATGCACCACTAGCCTCCACTGATATCCAGAAGACTCTAGAGCCAGAGATCGCCATGGGCGAGAGAGAGGGCAGAAACAAGAACAAGGCTTGGGGAGGTGAAGCCGCCTTAAGATATGGCCTAATAAGGGTTGACCATGATAGAACATCAAAGCCATTGGTGCAGAACCCGCTGGGAATCTGCCTGCACTTGTCCCTCCTTCTCCTCAAGTCATGCAGTCCCTTCTATGGAAAGCCAATTATTCCTCAGACCTATACCCTCCTTCCAACACCCCTGCTCCATCTCCCTCACAGCTACAAGGTGGGACATGAGTGTCTGTGACTAGACCAGATACTGCAGTGATGGGCTCAGTAGCAACTTGCATGGAACTTGGCAGGAGGAGCACAAACTACAGGAGGGAAGAATTTGGAGGAGGCACCAGGGAGTCAGTCTGTGTGCCTATGGCTGGAATGCTAGGTACAGTTGCAGCCCTTCTGTAAATAGTTCTCTTAGCAAAGAGCCAATTTAGTTTTAGAAACATGGAATCATCCTCCTATTATTACCCAGCTCGTGGTCCATGAAACAGGACCCCAATACTACTGAAACCCTAACATGGATAATGATGACAGACTCTTAACTGGGAATTAATTGGTGCTAAATGATGCTACAATAATAATCTGGATTTTGAAATGAAAATGGGACTGTCTATGGCTGCCTTGTGATGTTAATACCTGATGTTCACCTGCTGTTTAGTGGGGTCTCGCTCAAATCACCTGACTGCATGTCTTTGGTTGCATAGGTTGGTGTATAAGAAACTGGTGCCTTCTTTTGTACGCATTTACCTGCACACCTGTTCTGGGCTGTGCACGTTCCAAGCAGTGGTGATTCTAGGTCCCAGTTTTAGCCAAGGCTCTGTAACCCTCCTAAGCTACCGGTGTGCTCATTAATTATGGACCCGTCTGAAAGTGCCTCTCTCTCCTCTGCTGTGCCCGCTTGACTGTTCGGTGAGGTCTTCCTGGGACGGTGGGTTCCCCTTCTGGAGGGTGACTTTTGCAGTGTGAAGCTGCCCCCGCCTGGGAACATGGCAGATGAGAGGTGTGTGGAAGAGGCTGTGACAATGATTATAGTTGGCTGAGTGTGGCAAAGGGCCAGGTGCCTTCCTCTGGCACACCCACCACTGTCTGACTGTACCATGTTTCATACACAGTCCTAGAGCCTTTACATTCAATCTGTCTGGCCGGCTGAACTCCACTGACTGAACACTGTGTTCCCATGAAGTTCCAGGACTCTGGATTTCACAATCCTGCCCGTGTCTGTCACTGCCAAAAGCAGAGTCGGATTCATTGTGGCATCGGCCCGTGGCATCGGCATCATCCTTTAGTCACATCCGTCTCCCATGGCAGTCATGTCTCACCCCATTACCTAGCATTTCCCAATGCCTCTCTTGGCTGCCAGGCAGCGTTGGGTGCTGAGGTTTTTGCTGTAGTCATCAAAAGCCTGATGATTAAGCGCTGGAAGAGATTCGTGAGTCCCTTGGAAACTTGGGATTGCAGAGCATATATTTCCAATAAGACATTTGCTTTAAAGAGAACTTGTTTGTGCACCTGTGGATCCCCCTGTATTCATTCCCTATCCTTCTGGGGGGGCTTTAAATGAGATGCCTTATGATGGTGTTTGTAGCATGGTAGGTGCTTTGTAAATAGGAAAGAACACAAGGGCCCTGCCCTGAACAGGTTGTATTGCCAACAGGCAAGATACCAATTCTCATACGGCTTCCCATCCCCTTAGCAGCTCATGCACACTAGTAAATTTATCCCTAACACTCCAGTGAGGTAGGGATGGTTCATCCCCATTTTATAGATAGGAAACTGCGGTCTAGACAGCCCAAGGGCTTGTTCCAAAGCCTACTGGAGTCGTTCTGTTCACTTCAGATCAGGACCTGAGCGACTTGCCTCAGGCCGCACAGGAAGCCTGCAGCAGAGGCCGAAATTGCGCCCAGCTCTCCTGAGTCCCAGTCCTGTGCGTTAACCACCAGACCATCCTTCTTAGATGCTGGGCAGGGAATGAGATGAAATTAGAAGCAAAGGAATTCAGCAGGGACATTTCCCATGGATCATGTCCGAGCAGCGATTCGGGGTTGGATGGCTTTATTTTGAATGCTCTGGTTTGTGTTCTCTGCTGTGGGAGCACGGGGCGGGGGAGGAGGTGGAGGTGCAGGCATCTTGGAAGGAGAAATTTGAAGAGGGAGACATGGCAGACTGGGTCAGGGAAGGGGAATTCAGACATTAGGCGCCTTCAAGGAAGAAGGGTTAGAGATGAGTGGGAAGACTACAGGGAGTGGGATACAACACTTTCAGAGCCCGTCCTTTACAGTGTGTTTGTACAGCACAGTGGGGCCCTGGCCTGCCTGGCTTCTAGACATTACTGCAGAATGAATGTTTAATAATCGGTGATCACTGGGCTGGGTGGAGCTCCCACCTAGCAGCCTGGGTATTTGGAAAGTCACTTGGTATTTGGAATTATCTCATTGTTTCCTTGCACTCCCCCATGGGTCTGTAGACATCTGTTGTCTCTTGTTTTATATTTAGACTACAAGCTCTTTTGAGCAGGGTCTGTCTTTTGGTGCTGTGTTGTATATGTTACCTAGGACAGAGAGGTCCTGGGCCATGACTGATGTCTAGGTGCTACAGCAATACAGAGAAGAAATAACATACTATCAAACCCTACTGCACGTTTGCCGCACCAGATCAAACCACTGATCCCTCCACCCTTGCTTTCACACTGTGTCGTCCATGCACACCAGAACAGACGCTGCGGCCGTAGGGTGACCAGATAGCAAGTGTGATAAATTGGGACGGGGGTGGGGGGCAACAGGAGCCTATATAAGAAAAAGCCCCCAATGATCAGGACTGTCCTTACAAAATCGGGACATCTGGTCACCCTAACTTTGGGCAGCGCAAGTCCAACTGCATTCTGACCCATTTCAGAAGCTGACCCGCTTGCTGAAACACTGCTGAGCATGGTTTGCCTTGGTCTATGTCATGTTCAGCTGTTCCCATGGCTGACACCCATTGTCAGCAGCGGGTAAGTTTCTTTGTGGAGAGGAGTTTTCAGAGGGAGCATGTTGGAGTCTGGTTTTTTCAGGTGAATCATCAACAGGATCATTTGCTCAATTCCCATCCACTTACACCTGTGAAAACCCAGGTGAGGCAATGGGCTTGCACAGATGTCACCGGGTGCAACATCTGAAGATGGTGAGGTTTGAGAGGCGTCACTGAGGGCCAAATTTGGATTGCAGAACCTGGTGAAATTGTCAGAGGGAAGTAGAGCCCCGACGATCCCAGACTGAGTTTGTAGCTGAGTTGCTCTTGGGTCCTGTAAAGAGAACAAACCCTGAGCCCCATGATGCCAACTACCAGAGCAGAACTGCCCTTTAAGGAGGGATTTGAAGGTGACAGACCCCTACAAACTTCAGGTTCCTTCTTGATCTGTCGCTCTTGATCTGTTTTCTTCCTAAAGCATGAACATTATTGTTACTTAGTTGCATAGCTACAGATGTTATTTGTGGTCATGACTTTATCCAGACACAGCATTTGTCTTTAGGGCCGCCTGCAACAGTGAGTTCCACTGGTCGAATGTAAAGCAGTGTTCCATGGGATCTCCTAGAACTTCTAGACCAGTGTGTTGCATGCCCTCTTGCATATGCACCACCTTGCTACTTGGAGCACGGTAAAGAATACTCTCCTGTAAGGACCACTCCTATGTCCCTGTGGACATCTGCTTTGAACCTTTTCATCTTCCGTACCCCACTTTACTGCTACTGCCTCTTTGGCTTTGAGAGAGAGAAGTTTGCAGCTTGTACCACACACTGCTCCCCCAGTTCCCTGGCCAGTGTACAAATATCGTCACCACATACTCCCGTGTCTGCCTAGCGGATGTTGGCAAATTGTCATGACAGCAATAAGGTCAACTCAATCACACCAGGGGGGTTGGGATGCAAAGACATGAAATGCAAATGACATCCCAGTAGGATACAGTGGGCCAGCGGGTGCTGCGGGCTGGCGTAATGAGCCTGACTCTGACTGTCCTTTCTTGGGCGAAACTGCCATCCGTTTCAGTGCAAGTTTTGCCATCGCTTGGCGCAAGGATCAAGGCACTGAACTGGAATGCGAATTTGGGTTCAGTTCCTGGCTCTGCCACAGGTCATCTTGGGTGACCTCAGTCAAGCCACTTCATCTACTTTGTGCCTCCGCTTTAAACGGGGGATGACGCATCACTATCCCACAGGGCTGTCGTGAGGATAAATCCAGCAGGGCGGTGCTCAGTTGCTCCAGTAGTGGGGGGACCATACAAGTACCTGCTTGGATAGACCGTTGGGTCCAGTGGCTGGGAATGAGGGGGAGAGGCCTTCCCCTCCCATGTCCCCGGGTGGTTTTACCCAGCCTTGACATTCTGTGTGCTCCTTGCTTCTTACCCACGGTACTTGAGGAGACTGCTAATTTTGCCAGCAACTCAGAAGGCATTCCTGTGCTGTCTCCTGCCAGCACCGCACTGCAGTAGGTTTTAGCCATGTTCTCGGAGCCAGTGGGACTCCAGCCCTTTTAAAGCTACGGTCTTCTTTCTGAGGGAGCGACCCTCACGTGGGCCCAACACAGCTTGGTATTAAAAAAACCTACCCTGGTGCAGCCACCAGACAAGCATCTGCGGGGCCCTGATGACAACGGGGCCACAGAAGGGAACTCTGCTCTCCCCTACCTCCAGCCTCTGCCAAGGGGCTTTGAAATCTCCTCAGCCACGGTGACCGGCTGGTGCTCTAGGTTTCTTTCCCCTGCTTCGTAATGGAGGTACACGGAGGCTTCTGTGGCTCTGTAGGGTTTCTCTAGTTGCCGGGTGGTACTGATGGGGAGAGAGCCCATCCCCAGGGCAGAGGGGACACTTCTGGGGATGATGAATTCTTGCACCCCGCTGTCTGCAGTGGGGGGGGAGGGGGACAGGCGAGCCCCTGGAATCCATCGGGCTAGAGAGCCAGGCTCAGGCGTGAGATGAGGGGAAGCTCCCAGGGGCTCTAGCTCTGTCTGAGGACTGTCCACTCTGAGCCCTAAAGACAGCTAGAGTCTCCGCTGGAAGAGAGACGAGACTTTTTGACATTGGGGAATTGGGGGTGGCGGGCGGGTGGGTGGGGGAAGGTTCCTTTGCTCCCTCTCTCCCCCCTGGTGGGAAGGTCTCTGCTTTCCCTCTCTCCTGGCCGTGAAATGGTTACATTCCTTTCCAGCTGGCCTGGCAAACGGAGCCCAGGCATATTAGTCAGAGCGCAGTGGGGGGGATGGAGAGGAGGGGCTGGGGTTGAGAACTGCAGAGCGCTATTCTCAGGGGCTCTGAAGTGCAGGGAGGGCGGCTCGGCAGGAGTTGCTGCTTCCCAGAACCTTGATTATTTTTAACCCAGGAAGAGGGGGTGGGGCGTAGCTGGAGGACGGGCAAACAAGTTGTTGGGGTTGAAGAAGCTTCGAGGGAGGCGCCTTTGGAAGGAGAGAGCTGACCATGGTAGGTGCCGTTCTGCTGAAGACACATGCCAGAGCTGCCTGCCCTGCCCTGCTCACCAGGGGCGTTTCCCTGGCCTGGCAAACGCTTGACTCCCTGATGGCAGGCAGAGAGCAGCGCGTGCTCCAGCAGATCTGGTGGGAAATGCCTTCGGGCAGTGGGAGAACTGCTGTTCTCAGACTCTCGGTGGGACTGGGCCACAGATTCCCCGATGGACCAGAGGAGACGTTAGTAGGTTCTCCATCCCCAGCATGTCCTATTTCACCTCCAGCTCCATCTTGGAGAGCAGCTGGGGCATGACTGGGCGCACCCCCACCAACAAAGAGCTGGCCCTGAGCACCTGTCTTGTGTGTCCCTCTCACTTGGGAAAGCCTTTCCCGGGGAGCAGCCGCTTTCTGAAAGCCAGTAGGGCCCGTGTTTGGAGGCTCCATTTAATGCAAAACACCTGCTGATAATTGAGCTAAAGCCCTCTCCCTTTTGGGGGACTTGGAAGCTCCCTTTACACCATATGTGACCTCATGCTATCCCAGCCCTGTGCCTGGAAGCCAGTGGTTATGTCCTCAGGGAAGGGGCGTGGTCCAGCAGCGTGGATCTCACACGGCAGTGAAAGTCGGGAGTTTCTTTCAGGTTCGAGAATAGCAGCCGTGTTAGTCTGTATCCGTAAAGAAAGCGAGGAATACTTGTAGCACCTTAGAGACTAACCAGTTTATTTCAGCATAAGCTTTCGTGGGCTATAGCTCACTTCATCGGATGCATAGAATGGAACAGAAGTAAGATGCATTTATACACACAGAAAGAAGAAGAAGAAGCAAAAAGTTGTACATTAGCATACCAATTCTAAGAGGCTGTTAAATCTGGATGGGCCATTATCAGCAGGAGAACAAAATACCTTTTGAAATGGATTTCTGTGTCTGCACTAGATAGCAAGTGTTGAAGATCAATTAACTCGGGAAATGCAATCAATTAGTGTAATGAGAGAACCATTCGCAAGTCCTATTTAGGGAGTTTCTTTGTACTGACTAGGAAGAAGAATGGTGGCAGAAGTGCTAGCCGGTGCATCTTTGTAAGGAATCTTCCATTCCCACTGTCCGGGGCAGAAGGGCAGCTGTATTCTGGTCTAGATGTAAAGTCTTCTAGCCTGAAATTCTCATGGTGCATGCAGGACCATCACGGAGGCTGCAGGTTCGTAGGACTTCACGTTTGCCTGGCTCTTGAGCCTCAAGAGATGAGTTACTAGCTGTGTTAAACAGCTGCTGAATTTGCCCACTCCAGGGATGCACGTCTGGATAGGTACGGCGTGATGCAAAGCCCAGTGAAGGGAATGAAAAGATTCCGGTTGACTTCAGTGGGCTTTGGATCAGGCCTGAAGTTTAGAAAGTCACAAACATCTGCCAGTTCATTGTCCATCAAACTGGTCACATCAAATTCAAAATGCTACAAGCCCTGGCTCTCCTCTAACATCTCTCCCCTTCATCAGAAAACCCCATATTCATGAAGCTTTCCTGGGCGGTTCTTCCAGACCCGACCTATTTACAAGACTTCTGGGAGGCAGGGGAAATCAAGCTGTGTACTGACTCTTTCTCTCTGGTCCTTCTGAGCTGCCCCATAAATTGCTGAGTCTGGGTTGGGGCCCCAAGTAGCCACTTGCACTGCAGGCCACTCTGCATTCCTGCCCACCTCTCTGCTTGTTGTCTTGATCGCTTTGCGCCTGAATGACCGAGAGGTGACACCGGAGTCATTTACACTAGGAGTCTGGAGTAGTTCTGGGGAAAGTCAGGTCACTGTTTCAGCTGTGATCTAACCCGAGCACCCATGAGATGGAAATCTGGCTAAGGTACTAACCTCTTGAGGGATTTCCCTCATATACTTCAAGCCGGCAGTAGGTTGCCATTGTCCAAGTGCTCCAGGGCTGCTGGTAATGGGAATCCCAGCACTTCCAGGTTTTACATTGTAGATTTTAGGGGACTCCAACAGGCTCTGTGGTGCAATGGATAGCGCATTGGACTTCTAGATGAGTGACAGGTGAAGTCATTCAAAGGTTTTGGGTTCAAGTCCCACCAGAGTCCTATTTTGGGAGGCTGTGGTATCTCCATTATTGGGGATTTTAAAGAGCAGGTTAGACAAACACCTGTCAGGGATGGTCTAGTTAATACTTAGTCCTGCCTCCAGTGCAGGGACTGGACTAGATGACCTCTCGAGATCCCTTCCAGTCCCATGAGTCTATGAAAGTGGTCTGAGTCCGTGAGTAAGATGCAGGTTTAGGTGGAGAGCAGCCCTGGGGTAAGGAGCAATGTGTGGCTAATCTGGAGAAGTTTTGGGGAGTGTCTCAAGATGAGGGCTCCCCCTCACCCCACTGAGTTACACCTTGGGTCTCTGCTTGGGCTAGAAACAAGTATTATCTCCAACTGTGAAGGAAGTTCCGCTTACTAGGACAACAATTTGCCCAGGCCATAAACTGTCAAATTTAAGGGCATAAACCAGGCTCCAGCTTCCTAAGATTAAAGAGATATTTCCTCCTTGGGCAGGTTATTCTTCAAAATCCATTACGGGTTATTTTGCACCATCCTCTGTATTGGTTGCTATCAGAGACAGGATACTGGATTTGATGGGAGCACTCGTCTGACCCAGCACATCAGTCCATTTGTTCCAAAGAAATATTCCCATGTTTGTGCAGTTCTCAGGGAGAAGATGTCCCTTTGCCGAAGTGACCGTTCCATTGATCACGGACAGAGCTGGTCTGGAAATGGGATTTTGGTCCCATGAAAAGTTTTGTTGGAAACGGGGGAGGAGAATCTATTGTGTGTCTGAAATATTTTCATTCTAAAAAACAGCCCCGCGTTTTTTGACAGAAACCCAGAATTCTTTCCATTTCCAGTTTGACCCCAAAGCCAATTTTGCTAGGAAAACACATTTGGAACAAATGATTTCTACCTGCAATAATCAGGGCCCCCATTGGCATCTGTGTCACTTTCACCTCACTGGAGCACAATGAGTGACGCCAGCTCTTTCAAATGTCCCCAAAGTGATCAGTACGAAGAGGATAAAGAAGGAGCAAGAGGAAGAGCGCTGGGGCGGGGAGGGGAAGTGTCATCAATGGAGCCCCCTTTCAGGGGAAGGTCTGAAAACTCTTCTGAGACAAACTAAGGGTGGAAAGGAGGAGACAGAAGAGAAAGGGGAGGTTGGAGATGCAGGTTGGAAGGGAGCAGGGAGGAGAGGTAAGGAGGAGTAGGAGAATGGGGTCTGTTGTCTCCTACTCTCTTTTCCTCCATTATCTTCTTTCTTAAAACTCTCTCCCCTTTTCCCTTTATCCTTGCCCCTTTTGCCCTCTCTCTCTCCTGCCCTCTCACTCCTCATGACTTCCCTCGGGCAGTCTTATTCCTTTCCTTCTCTGGGTGGCTGGTATTTTACAGACAGGATGGCTCCTTCCATCCAGAGCTCAAGAAGGAGGCTGCAGGGGAAGAAGGCTGCACACAGGGGAAACTTGACCTCTGGCTCAAGTAGGGGAGAGGGGTTCTGGGGCTGACTAGCTGTGTCCCTCACTATGAAATCCTATATCTTGCCTGGGGCTGATAGTGGTGCTGCGACTAGTGACAGGGTACCTGGTGTGCAGAGTCTGTTACAGTGTCTAGTTATGGGCTAGAGCAGGGGACCATGTACCGTATACCCTAGATTGTGTATCTTCGTGACTCTGTCACTCATTGCTCATGTGGCCTCAGTTTTCCCATCTGTAAAAAGGGGTTAAAGCTACCTACTACCTGTCTGCCAAGAGTGCTGTGAGGTCCTCAGATGAAAGACCAGTGCCCAAAGTGTTCTTTGTCTCTCTGATCGGTTGTGTGGAGCCTCATAAGGACACCGGGGGTGAGTTTGGCCAGGCCGTTGGGATTGTTGTTGGGCAGAAGCTGACCTGGCCCTTGTTCTCAGGTGACCATGATTCCGAGCCTCCCCTGCTCTCGCCCTGCCCTGTGCCCAACACAGCGCATCAGCTGTTCTTTGGAGATCCACCTCTGTACACGTTATCCCCCGGCATCGCCACTGCTCCAACTGGGTCACCTGCCTCTGGGGCTGGCCAGGGGCAATTACAGGGAAGTGGCTGAACACTACCCTGGCAAATGGGGCTTTACCCCCACACTCCTTGACAGCCCCCCCCCCCTTCCAGCCCAGCCCAGCAATCACCTTGGCCGGGCTGCAAGCTCTTCTGCGAATGCTCTACTGAGTATTTTGCTTGCCCGCTCCACGGGGTAAGTTTTGCTGGTATTTGCCTGGAGGGCTGGGGGAGGCGGCGGGCGGCTGAGAGACCGGGGCACTGGAAGGCGACTAGCGCTCTGCTGGCGGGGTATTTTTTCTTTCGTTTCTCTCTCTCTTTGTTAAGCTCCCTTTCAGCTGCAATGGCAATGCCTGGGTGTTCTGAGCTGACAATAATTGCTGTAGTCTAGACAGTGTCTGGTATGAGGCACAGGGAATCAAAGAGGCCCCTTCTCTCGCTGTGACTTTCACACACGCTCCCTTGGTTGGTCTCCTTCTTTCTCGCATGTTTTCTCCGTCTCTCCCTCTCCCTGTCTTTGTGCCCCTCTATCTGCCTCTCGCACAGGCAGAGGAGAGAATGCAGCAGTGGCTCTTGCCCCCCCCCTTCCCGTGTCTCCTATGTTCCCTTCTTTTTGTCCTCTTGCGCGCTCTCCCTTTCTCCGATCCCCTCCTCTCTCTCTTTCCTCCATCACCTTCTGCTTCACATTCTTCCCTCCCTAGGTGGAGAAGCTGATTCACTCTGTAGGAGGACAGGAGTGAGTGGGTCAGGCTCTCCCTTTGGGAAGGGACTTAACTCTTTCTCTGCCTGCTCAAGTTTCACTCTTTATCCGCCACCACCCGACTCGAGCCGGAGCACACTTTGTGTCTTGGCACAGTTGTCCAAAAGCTGCTAAGTCCATCGTTTGCAGTGGACCGAGCCGGCACGCGGTGCACAAGACCTGGGCGTTAAGCTCTCCACTCTGCCAGCTCCCATGGGGGCTGGGTTTGTCTCTTTTCCTTCAGACTAAAGCTTCCCACCTGGTGTTCCTATTGGACTGACTGTGGGAGGAGATAGAGCCATCCAGGGACCTTCCATCTGATGGCAGGGTGCCCAACCCCTCCCCCCCCCCCCAGCAAATCGTGCACAAAGCTGATCAGCTGCAGGGGTTTATAGCTGGTGAATTCAAATGACTAGCAGGTTCTCTTGGTCCAGGAGAATTTTAGCACCAGATGTATTTCTCTGTGTTAGAAACACTGATGACTGTGTAGCTGCATGTTCGGAGTGGCTGGGACACCCTGCCAAGTGACCAATGAGGACCTTGGAGCCACAAATATTGGGCACCCCCAGCTTACTTGTATTTCAAGAGATGATTTTGGTGCCTAAAGTCCCATGACCCTGTTGGACAATTGAAGTATATTCCCACACAGCGATCGTCTACGGGGCATATGATGATGTGCCATTGTGGGGTGCTCTCCCTGAGAAATAAACGTTGCCCTGTCTTTTTTGTATCGTTATTCTTCATCTCCTTGACACACAGGTGGTTAGCCTAGGCCTATTTGGTACCTATCTGTGGCTCCCAGCACCTGGGAATCCACTCAGATCCCTGTCTGCTCTTGCAAATGAGCCCGGAGTTCCCACAGATGGCTGTTGGATGGCTCCTGATGCCATTGGTGTTTTACCTTTGTGACTGCTGTGAGGCTATGACAGCCTAAGATGGTAGCAAAGATTCAGAGAGTCTATTTGCTGCCTCCCCTTCCAACACAGGGGCCTGCTGTAGGGCATCTTCTTGACAGAGCCCTGGGTTAAAGAGAATAAACACTCATGAACAGTTTGACATCCGTTCCCCGACTGATGGGACAGCAGCCGGCTCTGGACAGGGCCGCTCAAGCTCCGGCAGTCTCGCCTCCCGGCAGCACTTCCCTTCGCCAAGGCCACCCTGCGTGGACCACGGTGATCTTTATGCAGCATCTTTTGGAGCTCAGGGCACAAGCACGTAGCTCCTCTGCTAGAACGCGTTGATCAGATACCACAAAAAGCAAATCTCTTTTGGGGGTGTATTTACCGGAGTGGCGTGTATCTGACCCGAGAGGTAATTGCCTCCCTATAAGTGGCAGTGGGGAGGGCTCAGCTGGAGCACTACGTCCAATTCTGGGGGCCACGCTTTGGGAAAGAGACGGACAGATTGGAGAAAGTCCAGAGGAGAGAAACAAAAATGCGAAACGGTTTAGAAACCCTGACCTAGGAGGAGAGGTTAAAGAAAGGGGACATGTTTAGTCCAGACTGAGGGGGGACCTGAGGACAATCCTCACATATATTAAGGGGGTGTCATAAGAAGTATAGTGATCAATTGATCTCTCTAGCCATTAAAAGTAGGACGAAAAGTAATGGGCTTAATTTGCAGCATGGGAGGTTTAGGTTAGATATTAGGAGAAACTTTCTAACTCTAGGGTCATTAGCTCTGGGATAGGTTTCCAAGGGAGGATGTGGAATCCCCCTCATTAGGGGGTTTTAATACCCATCAGGGATGATCTAGGTTTACATGGTCCTGCCTTAGTGCAGGAGCTTGGCTAAGTGACCTCTCAAGGTCCCGTCCACCCCTACAATTTCTATGATTCGATCCCACATTAGGAATTGAACGTGGGGGAAACACTCATTCATAAACTCCACCCTCTAAAGACTTCACTATGGGACTCTGTTCGTCCATTCTGGCTTTCTAGCCAATCCGAGGGACTATAATTCCCTGGCCATCCACCCAGTGACAAGTCCGGGCTTTGGGCCAGGGCTCCGTGGCACACGTGATGCTCACGAAAGGGTTAATTTGTATGAGGCAGCTACTTGCACAAGCAGCCTGCCCTGTGTCCTGGGGGGTAAGATCAGCCAGTTAGAATATGATCTGATGAAGTAACGCTTGTAACTAGAGATCCTGCTGAGGCGAGGCGGTAGGTGGAGTTACTGTGGAACCCAAGAGATCTGGAATTCACCCTCTGCGGCCTGCTTCGGCAGTTTCAATGAAGCTCACTGGAATTTGACTCTCTCATTTAGTGCAATCAGCTGATGTTTTCCTAGCTTGACAATGGACTTGTAATAGCCGCTGATCTCTGGCCAAAAGGCCCTTTTCCCATAAGGCTCTACTGATAATTAATAGCTCTGCTATAGGGCGTTTCACACTGACCAAAATCCCAGTATATCAGGGAGACCCGCGGTGATGAACAAAACACGCCTGACTCCCAATGTAATAACGTTATCTCTTGTAACAGAAATACTCCCTCCAGCCACTCCAATCCCTTCCTCGGGTCTCTCTGGCTTTGGACTGGGAGGGATCGATATCTATGGGTTGATGCACACAGGTGGCCGGTCTGCTAGTCCTACCCCCAGTGGCAGCGGGCAAGCACGGGCCTGCGTCGCCCCTTGGGGCTCACTCACGCACACTCTGCTGTGGGAGGAGGATGTTGACGGACTCCAAGGTGGCACCAGGCCTCTCGGTGGCTGTGCTGCTCTAGGCAGGGAGTGTGGCTGCCGGGGAAGGGGAGGGGCCACCGTGACCCAGGTGTCCGTTGAGGGAGGCTGCGCCAGGGAAGACAATTCTACCCGCCGCCCATGTCTGGAGGTCCCTTCTTGGACTCTCGGGCTCTGTTCCATCGACATGATTGGAGACCTTGAGCCGAGAGAGCGCAGCAAACAGCCTTGTATCTGAGAGCTTTAGAACAGCCACTGTGTGACGTAAAAGAACAGCCCTTGACTGGATCACAGTAACAGGGCTAAAGAACCCAGCAGTGTCAGACATGAGGAAATCACCTCCCAAGGCCATTGCACTACTTATATCTGTAAATACCTCTGATGGGAATCTGCCCCCATGGCTACATTTTGAAAAGCGGGCGCCTGCCGCGCCTGCTAATGCCTCTCTCTGCGCACAAATTGGGTAACTGTGCACCCAACATCTCACCTGCAAGTCCATTTTCCCAGTCTATGCATTGGAAAAGTGGAAGACCCCTTTCCACAGGCAACTGCAGGGAACTGGATGGGATGGATGGGGGGGGCAAATGTTGCCAACCCAAGCGAGGCCTTTGAAAATGTAGCTGGTAATATTCCACCACGGGGAGAGAGGCAACCAGCAGCCCCGCCCTTTTTCTTGTGCTCGCCAGCCATTTTCAGAGAGCCAATCATTGCTTCTATTGGAGCCCTTGAAGTCAGAGATTGGCGTCATCATGTGTTCATCCCAGATCCTAAGTGCTGAACTGAAACCTTCTTCTGTGCGCCAATGGTTGAAATGGGTGGCATGGGACAGAGGATGCTGATGATGTGCCAATAGTCACCTGGGATTTCATGCCCACCCTTCCTGTTTAATGCACTTCTGGAAGGTGCTGAGATACTGCAGGGAGTAGAGTTCTGGGGCCCGTGCTCCTCTTACCGTTAAGGATCCCTTATGCAAGACTCTGAATTTGTGGTTCACCAGGAAGGTATTGAAATCATTGGGTATTGTTTCCTTTGTGAGTTGCATGGAGTTCAGCTGGGTTTACCCATGTGAACACCATGTTGTTGGCACTTTACTCCAGTAACTGCTTAGCTGGCAATTTGCATCTCCTTACCCAATATGCTTTGCATCCCAGTTCTGCTCTGCATGATTAGTTCTCGAGAACAGCCTGATTTACTGAATATTCTGTGCCAGGATTGTTGCTAATGGGCGAGATCCAAGATGAGAAGTTTCAGGGTGAAAGAAATCCAGTGATCCAAATGTAATAAAAACAGGGTTCCACAGGCTCTGAAAAATTCTCCGTTTTGGGGTGGGGGGAGCCATACAGTCCAATCAAAGACTGTAAGTAAATGTAGATGGTCATAAAATGTATTATGCTGCATTCCCCTCTGGTGGCTAGTGCACTAAGAAGATAACAGCCTACTACTGCTGTCATTGAATTACTCCTTCAGTTCAAATGGCAGAGGACTATTGGCTATTTGGGCTAAGCCTGACCAAACACAATAGGTCCCTCCTGGCACGTTAGTGCAATATGTGCTTGTTTCACAGGAGACATTAAAATCCTAGTGCTGACAACTTACCATGATTACAACTCTCCTAGTACTTCTCCTGGAGATTAGGGAGTGTTGACCCGGTATCTAAATTCCGCTGGGTTGTTCAGTTGGATACAGGGTTTCTTCTTCACTTGGTGGCCTAGCCCACTGTCTGGCGCAGCTCTTAAATAGCTGCCATGTCTCGCCTCAGAGTTGTCTGCATTTCAGAGATGAGATGCAATGATCTAACATCTTCCCTGTCTACTTCACAAGGATTGTTGTGTGGCTTCTATCTTGTAACGTGCTTTGAGATCCTTGCAGAAGGAAGTGCACATTTTTGCTATTGTTACATTGTTTTATTTTCGTATTGCCATGTCAGTGGGGGCAGGAGATCTGCCCAGTGGATTTCCAGTAACATGCCGTTAAAATAACCCAGTCCTGTTG
The DNA here is from genome assembly GCA_032164245.1 of Sternotherus odoratus. Taxonomy (NCBI): domain Eukaryota; kingdom Metazoa; phylum Chordata; order Testudines; family Kinosternidae; genus Sternotherus; species Sternotherus odoratus. Next base: position 10,996,078 of record JAVMKO010000016.1, read on the forward strand.
GGGATTCTTCACAGTGATCAGGCTGAGCTTGCTAGGAAAGTGGGATTGGGTGAGGGATTTTCATGCGTGCTTTGAACATCTGGAGTAATCTCGGGAAAAGCGGCTGCAATTGGGTTTCAGCTCTGTCTCTCCTCTCGCTCCATCATGTCCCCTAGGTCTAGGGAAAATGTGGGGAAAAAAGTCCAATCAGCCCCATCTCCGTGGGAAAGCCTCTGGGGAAAGGTATCTAAGGTGCTTTTTTTTTTCTTAACAGCTAAGTGTTGGGGCGGGAAGCAGAGCACAGGAGGTTTATCTATTCAGCACTTTGCGCACACGCTATGCAAACAGAACAGTGCATCTCTAGTTCCCAGCAGCAGCAGACAGCTCAGCTTCTTGTAAATCAGCTGCCGAGGGAAGCTGCCATGGGCCTGGAGTTTGTGGGGGGCGAGGAGCAGGACTGGGACCTGGCAGTGCTGTGCTTTCTCTGCAGACACCTATTGAACTGGTTGGAGGCTTGGGCTTGCTGTTGTTGCCTTCTCCTTTCCTGTTCAGCCCCCACCTCTTTGGCTGCTCTGGTGCGAACTCCCAACAGAATACGGCCTCCGCTGTATTTTGGTGTTTGCTAACTGAGAGGAACGGGGTGTTGTTTGTGGCTCGGGGAGGCAGATCTCCCTCTCCCTCGGCAGCCCCCTCAGCTGGTGTAACCCTTGCCCTGCGCGCGTTCATGGGACGTGGGTCCAGGGTGCACCAGGTGTTTGCCCAGAGCCGTTCCACCCCTGGGGTTAGGCAGGCCAGGCTCCCGAGGCGCCGCTGCCTTTGTGGTTGCATAGAAATGAGGACGACGGGGCCAGGGAGTCCGGCGCGCTCACGGCTGCTCTTAGAGCCGTTGCCGCTTTCGTTGCCAAGTCCCCTGCTTACTCCCTCTTGTCTTTGTGTGTTTGCATGGCCGTTAAGGCAGATCCTCCCTCCAAATGGTACCTGCCAGACGGCCTGTCTGGCTGGGGCCTTGTGCCATCCGGTGCCTTGACTACAGGCGGCGGCTGGCTTGGTGAAGGCCAGTCTGCTAGGCTGGTCCTCACGTCCCTAACACACACCCTGTGCATGGCAGCTCGTTGGCTAGGCGTGGATAGCTCTATCCTAGCTCCAAGGCCTGAGATCCATCGTGATTTCCATCCATTACTAAAAATAGTTGTTCTGCGGCTCTTAATGTATCCGGTGTGACCGGCTACAAAACACTGATTTGTCCAGTTCTTGACATACGTTCCCCAATAAACATGGCAAATCACTGAACAAAAGTGCAGCACAAAGGAATACGAGTAACGAAGAGACTAGGCTTTCTTGACTGGCTCCATTTCCCTGCCCCGGGTTGTGGGCACTGCGTTAAAACCCCGCCACGTGACAGGAGTCGCTCCCCATTCTGTTTGTTGTTGTTTCATGTGAGCTGCTTTATCACCTGAAATGAAAATCCAAAAATCCCAAACTCGCCGGCAAATCCTGATGTTTGACTTGGATTTTCCAGGATGTATGTCTGAGTTCAGCTCCCTGCTGGTCCTACATGCAGGGCTGGGTTCTCACTCTGCCTCTCTGATTCTGTGACCATCGTCCCTGTGGTACCGGACCGGCGCCTCAGTCAGTGCTGAATTTATCCGCACAATTCCCCTCGAGGCAGGGCAAAGTGGTAATCCCACTGTACAGATGGGAACCTGAGGCACTTAATAGATCAAAGGTCACATTTCCAACGTGCCTATTTGATTTGGGGCCTGAAATCCCATTGACTTTTGATGGGACTTAGGCTCCTAAGTCACTTAAGTGCTTTTGAAAATGTTCTCCTAATTCCCATTGACAGTTAGTGAAGCACACGGAGATACAAGAGTGGGAAAAAGCCAAAGAGAGCAAGTGGATAGCCACAACATGGATGGAGTGAAAGTATCCGTGGGCGAAGGAAAGAAGAGGTGAGGGCAGAGCTTCAGCTGGAACAGAGTTGGGCAGGGCCTGAGAGGCCAGGGTGAGGAGATTAAATATGAGTTGGAAGGGGAGAGGGGTCCAAGGGAGATTTCAAGCAGGGACTCGGAGCAACGAGCAAAGAAGGTTTTGGTAGCAGGGATCCAGGCAGGTTGCAGAGATGCAATCTGAGAATCAGAAGAGTTTGCAGCGTCTAAAGGAGAGCTGGTTGAAGTGTGGGAAAGGGTTATAAGGCAAGACAGAGAGTACAGGAGGTTTTGGAGATGTGGTGCAGGAAGAACCGACTATGTTTGGTAATCACCTGAATCTGGAAAAGGAGAAATATCAGAAGTCGGCGGAGCCAGGAACCTTGCAAGGGAAACAAAGAAAGATCTAGAAATAACCCGACATCAGGACCACATCCAGAAAAAAATAAACAACTGAGGAAAAAGCCAGACAAGACTTGAACCTCTGGCTTTAAGACTCACAAAAAAGTCGATTAAATCATGAGCTGTCTGGGACAGGGACTATTGCCATGTGTCTGTGCCGACCGCCCCAGGAGGCTGGTGTCTCTGAACTGTTGACTGTTGAGTGTGATTATTAAAGAGGAAGACACGACGCGGTGACAAGATTTGAACTTTAAAATAAACACCTTAGTACGATGTCTGTTGTCACATATACGTTGGGTGCTGCCTGTGTGCTTGGGGCTGTACAAAATGTACAGGAAAACACCGTCTCAGTAAACCCCCAACCAAATCCTGAAATTCTTGCTATGTTTGTACTAGGACCTTGTTTGGACAGATTTCCCATTGAAGGCCAACAGGTTAGACTGTGCAATTCTGCCTCACCGCGGTGGGCACTTCCTCGCACTACCGTCAGTGCGGTTGCTTGTGTGAGGGCTCCCCAGGAGGAATGAGGTGACCCAGTCACACCATCACTTGAAGTCACAGGAGCAACATCTGCATGGATGTCCTGAGATCAAGGAAGATGAATAAGGACGGGACTTCCTGTTTTGTCCACAAGGCGACTGTAGTAAAGAAAGGTGCCATCTAGCTAGCAACATGCCCCGGAGCTATAACTTCATTATTTAATAGCGTATTCGGTTTTTTTAACAATTGTGTGTCATGCACTGACTGTCACCTCCAGGTACATTTGCAATAAAAATGAACACACGAAAGATCTCCAGAACAACAGCATGGTGTCAATTTTATAACCTAACCTATTTATTGTACTTTGTACTTCTAATCGGGCCTCTCATCTGAGGATGGCAAAACGAAACACACACATTCATTAATCTTCCCAACCTACCTGCAAGTTAGGTGGTGGTATCCCGGACTGGGCAACCTCTGGCACAGAGCGAGCAAGGGAGCTTACAGTGAGACAGGATGGCTGGGTGTAGAACACAAAAACACGACTTTCAGTCTGCGGTTCTAAACGCTACGCCCCGTGCCCCAAAGAATGTAGAGAAGAAGAAAATCATGTACAACTGTGGACTTTAGTCAACCAGTGAAATGGAGAGTGTTTCCCGTTTGTCTGCTAGGGCAGGCTGGAGAACTGGATCCCGGATAAGGACTATTGTATGTGGTATTTGGAATAACATGAAATGAATGTACAGATGCAGGATGGTATGGGGCAAGAATACTGTATGTAGGGCCTTGAGTTAAACCGTTTCCAGCAAAACCTCGGGGTCAAATCTTGAGGGTCTTCCTTTTTAATCAGGCATCGCTGAGCCCGACGCCCACTGAAGTCAAGGACTGAAGAAATAATAACAGAAGGAGGAACTTGAGATGGCCCATTGTGAATAAAAACGAACCTGTGGCTTGACAGTCTGTGGTCTGTCCCTTCCGCTCTCCATGGCGACCATAGGACTGGAAAGCTTCGTGAATTGCGGTGAAGTCAATGGGACAGCGGAGCTGTAGCAGGCAGGAACCGTGAGTTAGGGATAATGCCTTTGCAAGTAGAATGCCTGTAGTGCAATCCCTGACTGTGGGGAAGGAAAGGAAGGGGGATGGGTCTGATCTGCAGAGCACTGAGCCCCTCCAAAGAGGGGCAAGTGCTAGGAACATGCTGTGCCCAGTACAGTACAGCTGTATGCTGCAGAATGCAGCCCCCTGCCCTCCCCCAGGTGATATCTTGCATCAAAGCTGTGACCATGGCAGTGTGTGCAGAGGGGGTCAGCTGGCATTCTCTTCGCTCCAGCTCTTCCAGATCATCCACTCTGCAGCTCTCACCCGCTCTGTGAACTCCGCGAGCCTGATTTGAACAAATGCCCTTCCTCTTTTGTGAGCCCAGTTTTGCATCTGCAAATAACGGCACCCACATTTTGCACCGGCTATTCACCGCCAGGGAAAAATGCGGGGGCATTTACCTGCGGCTGCAAAAATGTGCAAGACCAGAGAGTGAGCTGATATCTGGTATTAAGTCCTGGTTCGTGGAAACCAGCCGCACAGGCGTCCCGTTCCAGAGCAGCATTGCTCTATGGGTTCCGCAGAACACTGCCACTAAGAATGTGCTATGCATAAGGCGCTGACTGTGCACCCATTTGGGAGGTGGAGGCAGTTTTGCCAGGAGTTACTGTTTGGCAGAAAAAACCTCTGGGATGTTGAAGCTTGGTGAGCCAAATGCTGCTTTTGAGACTTTGTTGTGGGACAGATTCCGCTGTCAGTCAGCCTGGTGTCAATCCAGAGTAAAGCCATTAGCATGGGTGGAGTTACTCTGGGTTTACGTGGGACACGTAATGTTATGTTTGGTAACTAATAAATGATTAAGGAGAGGATTTGCAAAGGAGACTCTGGGAGTTGGGTACCTAAATCATATTATGAGTCAATGGTAGTTGGGCTTCTAAAGCCCATGGGCTCCTTTGGAAAATCCCAGCAGCAGACTCCACTAAACTTTATGCCAAGTGTCAGCCAGCGAGAACTTGAAATGGATGGGAAAGTTTATCCCTTCCCCCACAAAAATTGGGTTCATTCTTTATATGGAAAACAGTCTATCCCCCCTCCAGTCCAGCAGGGCTGTCAAGTTGTAACCGTTTGAAACCTCCTTCATTAAAAAACCAGCCAGGTAGATTTGCAGTAGTTCTGCAAAAATCGTTCACTGCAAGGGAAGAGATGCTTTGAAAGCTGGCCCAAAGCCGGGTGGTCTCCTTGACGGTGAGTAAAACGTGGCAGGTCTGGGGTTCTCTCGCAAAGAGCATGCTGCATCACAGCCTGCTGCTTCCGTAGCAAATCGGGCTGTGACTGCGGGACCCTGCCCTGTTTCTGTGTAAAACCGATGGTGGAAAAAGTGACTGAACCTCTTTAATTGAAGCAGCGAGGCTGGGCGCTGATATCATGAACTAGTAGATATTGGAGTAGATGGACTTTCCTGGCACAGTGTCTTCTACCAGCATTGCAGGCATTGGCGCAAGAAGGGAAAAGGTTTGTTTCTTCAAGAACTTTATTAAATATTCCCAAACCAAAAATGACATTCAACGGGGGTTAAGGTGGAGGAGGATCTAGCAGTAATTTAAAGGTAAAAAGCATGGTGGGGTTTTGTAACTAGCCCCAAACCAAGCAGCGTAAACCCAGAAACTTCAGCATGAAGGTTAAGCTTAAACGAAACCCAGCCATGCCAAGATATGGAAATGCACCCACACGTCCTTAACACTGCCCCTCATGCAGTAGCTGTGCGGTCCTGACTAGTGCATCTTAGTGTTTGTGCTTCCAGAAGGGAGGAGACTGAATTTTAAAGATGCAAGTGGAGGGGAGGGGGTCATTGTTTTCCTGTTGGTGTCCCTGTAGGGCAGAGTTAAGGTTGTTTGGGTGCCTCCCTCTCTCTCCCCCCTTCTCTCATAGGGTCATCGTCATTCAGTGATAGAGTCTGAGGCCAAAAGGGACCTCCGGCTGACCTGTTCCGACCTCCGGTATATCACAGGCCACCACCACCACCCCAGCAACCTGCTCATCAAACCCAACCACCAAAATCCAAGTATTACAACCCACAGCCCCTCTCTCTCCCTTTGCCCCACTCGCTCCCCCTATCTGCCTGTTCCCTCCCTCCCCTTTTTCCTCGGTATCTTCCCACCCACCCCTGCTTGCAAACCCCTGGCACCCCTGGCTGGGCAGCCGCTCTCTCTTCCCGCGCTCTCAGCAGAACCAGCTGCTTGGAAGCGGGCATGGTGCTGGTTGAGTGTAACTTGATATTTTCCTGCGCGTCCCCCCGAGGGTTTTTTCCATTACGCAGGCACAGCAGAATGGAGCTGCCTTCTCTCGCTCGCCCTCCCCCGCCCGCCACCCCTGGCACGGCTTTCCAGAGGCACATTGTGCAAATGTAACCTTTCAGCAAGCCCCGCCCACGTCAGGAAGCTGGGGGGGGGGGGGAGAGAGAGCTGGAGCTTTTTTTGCCAGGAACGCAGCCGGTTTGGAGCTGGAAGGCAGCCTGTTAATCAGAGCCGGCTGACAGCAAAGCACACATCCTGGGCAACAGATTTCTGCTCACCCTTGCGCTCCTGCTCCCTCGCTCTCTCCTGCTTCCATTGCTTCCTCCGTCACCGTCTCTCTTTCCATCCCTCTGCCCCCTCCCTCCCCTTTCGCTGCCTGCCTGGCTTGGCGGCTCCGGCATTTTCCCAGGACGCTTTCTCTTGGTAGCATCCCTCGCTGGGGGTGCAGATTATTGCCCTGCTTCCCCAGCTCCACCGGGCCAACAAGCCACGAAGCGGCTTCGCCTGGCTGGAAGGGCTGGGCAGCCTGAATCCACTGCAGCACCGGGCCGCCCCACCCCAGAGGTGTTGCAGGGCGGCTGGGGGGAGGAGGGGGTTACTATGGCATGGAACCATGGTGCTAATGGGCCATGCAGAGGGGATGGGGATGGGGTACTGCCGTATGTGGGGTACCATGCCATGGTGCTCACGGTAGTGTGGAGTGATACTATGAAGCCGCAGCATATAGGCTCATGACGGGGCGGGCGGGTGCTCACTGCAGGTTGGAGCCTCCGCACATGAGGATCCTGGCCTCACCGAATCACATCGGGAGCTGCTGGAGCTGCCGCACTGTGGTGCTACCTGCCGTAGGCTAGACCCCTCACCATGACACGGGGGTTGCTGCAGAATAACCCCCCCCCCCAGGTCACTGTGTTAGGGGGTCCTTGAGTCCCAGCATTTTGCCATCGCCGGTCTCTCTCTCTCTCTCTGAATGAAAGAAACAAGCACAGCCTGGAGCGTTTGACACAGAGCGCCTCCCATTTCTGCCATTTTTAATTCCGCCCTGTTTGCTAAGAGCGTTATAACGACAGGCGCATTGGAGCAAACTTGGCAGGGCAATAAACACGTCAGACAGAATCCCACCCCAGTGGAACTGCCTTGACTGCCATGGGCTTACACCATGGGTCCATTTGGCCTGATAAGTTTGCTACGGTATCTTGATTCCTGTAGCTCCTGTAAAATCCAGACCCTGGTAGATCCATTGCTAACCAGGGCATGTGCTGTCTCTTTTACACACACAGTACAGGAACCACGTCTCGGGATGGGAAAACTCCAGCCTGATGATAGCTATTGGAGACTGATTCCTTCCGTTCATTAGAGTAATGAAAGCTGCTCAGGAGCCAGGCCGTGTCCATGGAAGACCATTTGTTTAGAAACAATGGGCCAAAGTCATCCCTGGTGCAACCCCAGTGGATCCCATGGTGGGCTCAAGGGTGGAGAGTCCCCTTAGAATGCAGTGGATCCCTCGGTAAGACGAGGGACCTTTGGTCTCCCATACAGGGAGCCCCACATGAGGTTTCCTAGCTGAGGAGCTCTGAGGGGTATTGGAGAGGGGAGGTGCTGGGTTGGGATTGAAGCTGCTATTCATTGCCATGTTGGCTAAAGCACATGGATCATACAATTGTCTAGAAGGATGTAACTGGGAGGGAGGGAAGAACTGGACTTGCTCCTATAGTTCAACGGGGAAGATGGCCTCTTTCTGAGGTTCAAAAAACACCATTGCTGCCTGAAGTAAGGACTTATCTATACTGGGAAGTTCTGTACTGAGTAAATGTGTTGCACTGGTTGGTGTTAGATGGACCATTACCCTGTGCAAGCCCCATTTTGTATCAGCACAGTGCGTGTACGCTAGGGGTAGATGTAGCTACTTGTTAAACCAGTGCCAATTTCCATCGTTTAGATAAGACCTTCAGTACTGAAAGAAGTGGCCCAATTTAGGGGTGCTGAGCCCTCTGTGGTCCGTTGGAGTTGTGGGTGCTAAAATCGTTGTTAATGAGGCAGAAAAGCCAAAAGATTCAATAAATATTTTTACACGTGGAAAGTAGGATGATGTATTTGTATCACACGAGGGCGGTGAAGGACTTTCTAGCTCATTAACTAAGGGCAGGTCTACACTCCGGGAACGGACGCTGTGAGATCGAGCTATCGGGGGTCGATTTATTGTGTCTAGTTGAGACGTGTTAAATCGATCCGCAAGTGCTCTCCCGTCAACTCCTGTACTCCACCACCGCGAGAGGCGCAGGCGGAGTCGAGGGGAGAGCGGCAGTAGTTGACTCACCACCATAAAGACGCTGCGGTGAGTCGATCTAAGTATATCGATGTCAGCTACGCTATTCTCGTATCTGACGTTGTGTATCCTATATCGATCCCTCCCCCTTCCCCCACGTGTAGACTAGGGCTAAGGAGAATGTTAAAAAACATCTATTACCGATCAACATTTCTAAGTCAGCAGGCCTGGATAGCTTGCATCCAAGACTCCTAAAAGTGTTGGATGAGGAGATCTCAGGCCTGCTGACGTGTTAATTTTGAATAAATCTTGGAGTACCAGGGAAATTCCAAAAGACTAGAAGAGTGCTAATGTTGTGCCAATATTCAAAAAGGGCAAGTGGGAAGACCACACTTACTATAGGCCAAGTAGCCTGACATTAGTCCTAGACAAAATAATGGAATAACTGGTACAGGATTCAATTGATTAAAAAATGAATGGATAGGAATATAATGCTGGTTTCATGGAGAATAGGTCTTCTCAAACGAATTGGATTTCATTCTTTGGTGAGATTACAAGTTTGGTTAATAAAGGTCACTGCACTGCTGTAACATGCGTTGCCTTGTGTAAGGCATTTGACTTCGTACTGCACAACATTCTGCTTGAAAAACTAGCGCTATACAGTATCAATACAGCACACGGTAAATTGAAAACTGACAACTCTCCAAAAGCAGTCATCAGTGGGGAATCATCATTGAATGGGGTTTGTTTCTAGTGGGGTTCGTGGGGATTGGTACTAGAGCACAAGCTATTCAACATTTTCATCCATGGTCTGGAAGTAAATAGAAAATCACTGCTGAGAACATTTGTGGATGACGCAAAGGATGGTGGAATGCTAAATATTGATGAGCCATGACTACAGAATGGGGGTGGGGTCAATATCCTGGACTACAGGGACGGCAAAGGATTTAGGGGTCCTAATGGACAAGCAACTGAACATAAGTTCCCAGAGTGGTGATGTGGCAAAAAGGGCTACTGCAGTGCCGTCCAATAGAAATTCGATGCTAGCCACACTGCTGGCCATACTTGTGGTTCTTAATATTTATTAGCCACATTATAAAAAGCCACATTTTTAAAAAGCCACATGCATTCGCCACAATTCAATAGCCTATTAGCCACATGTGGCTAGTGGCAAACATATTGGACACCGCTGAGAGTGATCCTTGGCTGTATAAACAGGGAGGAGGGGGTAGGGAGGTGATTTGACCACTGTGTCCTGCGGGTGAGATTGATACTGGAATACTGTGTCCTGCTCTGGGGCTCACGTTTGAAAAAGGATGTTGAAAAACTGGAGAGGGTGCAGACGAGAGCCACAAACGAAGTTTTGAGAGCTGGCGAAAATGCCTGACGGGGAGCGACTTGAGAGGTATGTCCACACAGCCTGTTTCAGCAAACCTCCAAACCCAGGGCCCACACGCTTGGACTGTGTAGACTTTGGAGCTCAGGCTTTGAAGCCTAAGGAAGTGGGGCGGGCTTCAGAGCCTCCCCTCCAGCCCAAGCCCCAAGGTAAAAGCGCTGCCCGCACAGCCGTTTGTAATGGGAGAGTGCGCTGGGGTCTGCTGCCCAAAGAGCTCCATCTGTTGAGCTTATCAACAAGAAAAGTGAGAGGCGTCTTGATTACACCATAGAAGTCCCTGGATGGGGAGAAAATATCGGGTACTAAAGGGCTCTGTAATCTAGCGGAGAAAGAAATACCAAGAACCAATGGTTGGAAGCTAGACAAGTCAAAATGAGAAATTAGGCACCGTTTTTTAACAGTGAAGGTGTTTAACCAGAGGAGCAAACTCCCAGGTGGATTCTCCAGGTCTTAACATCTTCAAATCAAGACTGGGTGCCTTTCCTAGAAGATCAGCTTTAGTCCAGGGGTTGGCAACCTTTCCGAAGTGGTGTGCCGAGCCTTCATTTATTCACTCTAATTTAAGGCTTCACTTGCCAGTAATACATTTTAATGTTTTTAGAAGGTCTCTTTCTATAAGTCTATAATATAGAACTAAACTATTGCTGTATATAAAGTAAATAAGGTTTTTAAATGTTGAAGAAACTTCATTTAAAATAAAATTAAAATGCAGAGCCCCAGTGGTCAGGACCCGGGCACTGTGAGTGCCACTGAAAATCAGCTTGTGTGCCACCTTTGGCACACATGCCATAGGTTGCCTACCACTGCTTTAGTCAAACACTAAAGTTATTGGGCTCAATGCAGGGGTAACTGGGGCAAATGTAATGGCTTGTGATAGGAGATCAGACTAGATCATCTAATCTCTCTTCTGGCTTTAACTCTATGAATTAGCGCTTCTGAAAATGTCTCCTCGGAGTTAGGTGCCCAGCTATGGGTTTAGGTGGCCACATTTGAAATTGTTGACCTTATTTTTTTTCATTTTTGCAGCAGCATCTCTTGGTTTCCTCCCTAGTCTTTGAGCACTATAATGCCAGGCGTGTCCTATTTTCATGGTGTTTCTAGCTGGAAGCACCAGAAATCTCAAATCTCACGAGAGCACAAGCCATATCTAGTGAGATTTTATTTTTCTGCCACATTTAGTAGAACTGAGAGGTTTAAAGAGTTCTGAGGAGCAGCTGAGCTTCTGGGGGCTTACCCAAAGCATACCTCAAGACTTTGTAAGGTTTGCCCATCAGATCATCCTATCCCGCTCAAATCATCTCCAAAGCACGGTACAAGCAGTGACCCAGTGCTGTGTGCTGGAGATGGGAAATAATGCATTTGTTGAACTTCACCTCTTCCTCTGGTTGCGAATTGTCCCAGAGCAGATGGTGACTTTCTCAAGTGCTCCGTTATTCGAAATGACTCGCTGAGTCAGGGATGGTTCAAACAACTTTGAGGCCCCTTACAAAGTCATCAGTTGGCCATTCCAGCTGCCCAGCCCGGTGTGCAATGTATCTTCTTATCCTCTTCGCTCCTGGTGGAGCATAAGGCGCCAACCATTCGTCTCCATTCGCTGAAGATTTGGTTGACGTTTCTGTAGCATCCGTTTTTTACATGGTGGGTTGCTAGCCCAACGCAAAACCCTCCTCCTTTCACATCTTGGACTTGGGACCAAGCAATGGCAGAGTTGTGCAATGTATGGTGTACTTCAAACAGCGCTGTGGAGCTAAAGAGGGAAGGTTTGAGAACTACAGATTCGGGTCAGTAGGGAATGGGCCCAAAGCTGCGATGAGAATTCTCCCTGGTTTATCTCCACAGACTGCCCAGTCAGCACAAAGCAGCTGATGCCCCATGGCAGGAAGTCTGAGTGGTAAATATCCCACTCTCCTTTTCACCTGTGCCTTGTGAGTTGGGGCCCCACTGACATGGGAGCCCCTTGCAGCTGCAGGTGTGGCAGCACTGAGCTAGCTAGCCCTGCTGTGACTCTTTCTGGATCCATTCATTGTTCCCGAATAGATGGTTATGAGTATCTGGAATTCAGCGGTTAAGGTCTGTTGGTATTTTTTTATTGGTCAGGTGGATCAGGAAGAATGTTTCTGTGTCCCTGAGTGGTGAATGGAACTCTTGGACTCAGGTTTCCAATGAGGATAGTCGCGATCATGAATTGCAAGTTCACATCCTGTGAACAGTCACTGATGTTTGTTAAAATCCATGGTGGTCCGTGAACATTCTCATGCATAGGCTGGGATATTTGTGGAAAACGTGAACACAGCCCTTGGGAATTCATTTTAAACTCCAAACAAATATCCACAGAAATCTGTTGTCATCATTTGGCCAGCGCTACTTACATCAACGCCTGTGAGACAGGCGACTATTATCCCCGTGTTACACATGGGGAAACTGAGGCACTGAGTTGAGGTTTTTTTAATGACATGCCTAGGGTCGTGCAGGAAGCCAGGTTTGGACTTGGTCATTCTCTCGTGTGAATACAGTGGGCCTGAGTCTCCATTACCTGGAACTCTGTGCAGAGTGGGAGCAAATTACTGCCATGCTACCTTACACTTCCTTCGCTGCACTAGTCACTGGGGTGTGTGACAACACAACACGCAGGGAAATGGAGAATCAGGCCCCGTAACCTGCTTTATGGCCAACAGATTTCAGGATCTGTGATGTGATCTGTCTGTCCGCTCAGCCAGACAGGCACCCCCCCCCCCCCGCTCCCCAATTCTTCAGTCCTGGATCCCACCTGCCAGAACACCTGCAGTCCCAGCCCCGGGGCCCCCAGCCCTGGCAATACACAGCCTGTGCCGCCTGCTTCTCGAGCCATGTCCTTTTTGGAAGGCTCACTTTGGGAAAGGATCCAATAAATAGGTTAAAAATTAAATCACAACGCTCAAGCCTTGTTCCCCAGGAGAGACGAACACACAGCCGTCCGCCCACTCCCTGAAGTTGTGCCGTGAAGACCTTCCGTCCTCTCGGGTTATGGATAAGCCCCGATAACCGAATTCATCTTTTCTTTTCTCTCTCTCCCTCCTACAACTAGTGGTTTTCCGTCTCTCTGCCCTGGGAGAGGCCAGCAGCAGGGTTGGGGAGGGGGGGCAGTGGGGAATTCAGTGTCCCACCAGGGTGAGCTTAGCTTGGAAGGAACAGGCTGCTCTGAGCTTCTTGGAAGACGGCTCTGTAACACGAGCTGCTCTTGAAGCCTTGATTCCTCCCTGGCCAGGACCCCCCTGCGAGTCTGTGTGTGTGGAATGCATGGGGGGGAGGCGGGGGGGGGCTGGGAAGGGTTAACAAAGGGTGAAATACTTTGAAAGTCGGTTTCCTCTCCTCCTCCTCCCTTCCACAGGCTAAACAAATACCCACCCGGCCCCGTTCCCCTGAGATGGCTCCCCCTTCTACCCAGCAGCCCATTGTTCGACTGGCCTTTTGTTGGCGTCAGGACAAGGGGAAGGCCAGGCGGTTGACAGTGCACGGCCTTCGCTGGGCTTCAGGATTGGTCAAGTGGCTGTTACCGATCCTGTCCATCTGCCTCCAGCCTCTGCTGCAGTCCTGGGGAACGCGCCCCTCCAACCGCCTGCTAGAGCTGCCAAGTTGGGGGAAGATGGGGGCCTCTGTGTCTCCGCTCCAGGGCCAGCCTCGCCCCTTGGGCTGCCCCATCTGCCAGAGGGGAACTGGGCCGAGAGTGGCTCTGCCTCTGGTCTCACTGCGAGAGTTGAGAGGGGCTGTGGGAGACTGGCTCAGTCTGCTGGGGACCCAGCCCCAAGCGGTCCCGCGTGGGAGCGATGTGGTGCCGGCGCGGAGATCTCTCTCCGTATTCACCACTCACCTTCAGGATTCTCTCCCCGGCGCCTGATTCTTCCTCCCCCGCCCTCCTCTGCCGTGGGGACTCGTGGTCAGGGGCATGAGGGCCGATGGTAGACAGAGGAGGGTGGGAACGCCTCAGCAAGCGAAATAAGCCCCAGCCAAGAAGTACCGGGGTGACGGATTTGAGGCTTGGGGTCAGGCCCGTCCTACACAGAGGCCCTGGCTGTGACGCTCCAGCCTTGATCTGAATTTAGGAAGGCGTTGGGGTTTTACAGAGCTGGGATTCTGGCTCCAGCTCCTCTGCTCTGCAGTGTCCCGTTCTGTCTCATGGCCATGCCGTGGTCTCAGGCGCTCAGCATTCATTCCCAGGCCCTGTTTCTCAGCCGTCCCTGACAGGACTCCTTCCAGGGCCACTGGGCTGGAATTGGGGTCAAATTCCCAGCATTTCAGTGTGGGCAGATACTTGTGAGCCGAGAAGTGTCGGGAGCTCCTGGGGCACTGGAGGGGAGGCCTGAGCCGGGGAGCAATTTCTAGCTGACCCCCTTAGGGTGTGTCTGACTGGGCTGGGAGTGTGATTCCCAGTACATGCTTGCTGTGCTCAAGCTAAAAAGAGCAGGAGGGCTGTGGTGCCGTCGGCTAGCCACCTGAATATGTCCTCACGGGGTCCGGCAGGGTTGTACTGGGGCGGCTAGTCTGAGCCACTGCCCAGGCCGCCATGTTTTGAGCGTGCTAGCCCAAGCAGAGCTAATGCATGTCTGTCTTCCTGGTCCAGTTTGCAGGTGACCCCAAAGTTGGGGGAGGGGTAACAAAGAGGCTAGAGTGATCGGGATCCCTTGGTAAACCAGGCGCAAGCAAACCGTGTGAGTGTTGATACCGATGAATGGAAACGCGTACGTCTGGGAACAAAGGAGACCGGCCACACTTGCAGAGTAGGGAAGCAGGGACTCTGAAAAAGATTTGGGGGCACAGGCACTGACTTTCCGAAGTGCCAGGCGGGTGCTCGACCCCTCTCTGCCCCCCGCCCCACCCCAACTCCACTCTTTCCCCCAAGATCCATCCCCGCCCTGTCTCTTTCCGCCCCCCCCGCTCCACCCCACCCTGCCTCTTCCCCCCCCCATTCCACCCCCTCCCCCGAGCATGCTGTGTCCTCGCTTCTCGCTCCTCCCCCTCCCTTCCAGAGCCTCCAGAATGCCACAAAAAGCTGGTTGCGGTGGGCGGGAGGCAAGGGGAAGGAGAGGGAGGCAGAACACCCACAGAGTCAGCACCTACGTTTGGGGATCATGGTAGATAATCAGCAAAGCATGTGACACTGTGGCCAAAAGAGCGAACGTGTTCCTGGAATACAAAATAGGGGAATCCGGAGGAGGAACAGAATGGTTATTTTCCCTCTCTGGTTGACGCTGGTGTAACCGCTGCTGGAATCTCTGTCCATTTCTGGTGTGCACAGTTCAAGAAGATGTTGATCAATGGGAGAGGGATCAGAGAAGAGCTAGGAGAGTGATGAAAGGATTAGGAAACAAGCCCTATAGTGACACTCAAAGAGCTCAATCTATTTAGCATAACAAAAAGGTTAAGGGGTGACTTGATTACCATCTGTAGGTATCTTCATGGGGAACAAATATTTAATAATGGGCTCTTCCGTTGATCAGAGAAAGGTCTAATGCAGGGTTTCTCAAACTGGGGGTCGTGACCCCCCGGGGGGTCACTGAGTGCTCCTGGGGGGGTCGCGAGCTCCTGCCGCCGCAACTCGTGGCGACAGAATGGGGCGCAGCCGGCAGCCCGCCCGCAGCAGACGGGCTGCCGGCTGCGCGCCGGCCCCCAGTCCCCGCAGTGGGCGGGCTGGGGGCAGGCACGCAGCTGGCAGCCCCCCCGCGGCGGGGACGGGGGACCGGGGCGCACCCGGCAGCCTGCCCGCGGCGGGGGCTGGGGCGTCCGTGTGGGGGGTTTTTTTGGTGGTTTTTTTTTTTTTTTTTTTGTAATCCGGCGGCTTTTTGGCAGAGGGGTCGCGCCGCGCCGCCGGATCACAAGAAGGGGTCGTGATATCAACTAGTTTGAGAACCACTGGTCTAATGTGATCCAATGGCTGGAAGTTGAAACATTCAGACCGGAAGTAAGGTGTACGTTTTTAATGGTAAGAGTAATTAACCGTTGGAGTAATTGACCGAGGATCATGGTGGGTTCTCCGTCAGTAGCAGTTTTTAAATCAACCTTAGATGTTTTTCTAAAAACTCTGAAATAATTCCTAGAGCAGATAAATTCTGTGGCATGTGCAATGCAGGAGCTCAGACTAGATGGTCCCTTCTGGCCTTGAACTCCATGAATATTTGAGCTGGGAATTCTACCTCCCAAGTGCTGTGTAGCTGTACTCTCAAAGAGGCTCTAAACCCCTGTAAGTACCCTGTTGGTTTGATCGCAGTTTAGCACAAGACCGTGACTACCGTATTTTTCGTCTTATAGGACGCTCCGGCCTATAAGACGCCCCCCCTTTTTTTAATAAAAAAATCCGGACCAAAAAAAAAAAAAAAAAAAGCGCCTCGCTCTCCCGTCCCCGCCGCGCGGGCGGGCTGCCGAGGTTCCCCCCTCCCCGCCGCGGGCGGGCTGCCGAGGTTCCCCCCTCCCCGCCGGACCAAAAAAAAAATGTGCGCCCCGGTTCCCCCCCTCCCCGCCGGACCAAAAAAAAAATGTGCGCCCCGGTTCCCCCCTCCCCGCCGGACCAAAAAAAAAAAAAAAAAAAAAAAAAAAGCGCCTCGCTCTCCCGTCCCCACCGCGCGCCCGGGCGGGGAGGCGAGAGCGAGGCGCTTTTTTTTTTTTTTTTTTTTTTTTTGTCCGGCGGGGAGGGGGGAACCTCGGCAGCCCGCCCGCGCGGCGGGGACGGGAGAGCGAGGCGCTTTTTTTTTTTTTTTTTTTGCCCTATAAGACATTCGCCCTATAAGACGCACCAACTTTTTCCCCCCCGTTTTGGGGAAGAAAAAGTGCGTCTTATAGGGCGAAAAATACGGTATGTCCAAATGGCTCCGCTATCAAGGCTCTTGGCCAATTCGCTCCGGGGACGGATGGATAGTGATATGCAGATTCCCTTGCTTGTAACATTCCCCAAATCGGTTCTTTCATCTATTCCTCCATGCTTCTCTGCAGGGTTTTCCCTTCTCCATGGTGGAGGGGGGAACTTTTCCTCCATTTTGCCCCCAGGAGAGGGAAATGGGCATACCCTATTCCCAGCAGGCTCTGCTGAGTGAATTAAAGGAAGGGTCCTTGTGAGGTGAGGGAAAAGGTTGCATATTTTTTAGAAGCAAGGAGCCCCTCCCCATGTGACTGAGCCAGGGGTCAGGAATTCATTGGCAAAACGGTTTCCCATCCAAAAATTCCAGTTTGTTGAAACCGAAACTTTTCAAGGGAACAGTCGGTTTGGACACAAATTCCTGTTTCAGCAAATTGTTTAAAAACAAAAGTTTCGAAATTGTTGAAATGTTCCATGATGACGTTTTCTAAATGAAAACTTTTGGGGGTTTTTTGGGTTCGAAACAACTTTTCACTTTGAAATCGAAGTTAAACTTGGCTTAAAAAAATTAAATAAAACATCAAAAGATTGACATTGAAACAAACATTTTTGAAGTTATGGAATAGAAGCGTTGCAAACGACCCAAACTTTTAAAAAATATTTTTTTGCATGTTTGATTCATGAATTTTTTTTTGAGGTTTTGACTTTTTGTCCTATTTCTGGCTGGGGAAAATTGTTGGAATCTTGAAAATGTTCCCAGGATAGAAAAACCATGCGGTGCTCAGCTCTACCTTGGACTAACCTTTTCACCTCCCACCTGGTTCTTACCTACTTTCCCAGACCTGCCTCTAAACATTTCCACTGCTTGCATCCGACGAAGTGGGTATTAGCCCACGAAAGCTCATGCTTCAAAACTTTATAGTTAGTCTTTAAGGTGCCACAAGATTTTGTTTCCCCTGTCCCCTGTAATTGTCTCCTTTGACCTCAGCAGGGCCAGCCCCCAGCCTGTAAAATCCGGTGTTACAATCGAGCTCCTTCCTGCATGCAGTTGCTGCTGGGAGAAAATTGACAGTGGGGAGGGGACCCCCCAGCCGGCCTGACCCTGGTGGGCTCGAGGGAGAGTGTTTACATTTCAGGCCCTGAGGAACAAATCTCCCTTCCCACAGATTCCCCTGGCAGCAGCCCACCCTGTGCTGTAAAGAGCCCTTTTCAGGACAACAAAAGGCCCTTAGATTGCCTGATTTCCTGCTGTTCTCTCTGCACGGACCCTGGACTCCCCAAGCAGAGCCCAACCATTTATCCAGAGGTGAAAAGAGCCTCAGGAAAGATCCTACTGTGTTCCCACTCCCACAGCAGTTTGGAGACCAAAGGGTGATAGGCTGCGGAGATGGAGGGTCCGTAGGGAACACACACACGGACAAATGGGGGGTTGCACGTGTGCACACACGAACAAATGGGGGTTTGCGCACGTGCGCACACACACACAGACAAATGGGGGACTTGCACGCACGCACACACACACACACACACACACTATTTGCTTATGCACACAATACTGCAGGGCCATATTCACCAGCTGGCCCGCAGGGGCTCTCACCAGTTCTGGAGGTAGCCCGGTGAGTGGGGCGAGCAAGTGAGGGATGCCATGTGGGTTACCGGCTGGTAGACATTAAACAGCCGTGCTGTGCCAGCCAGCCTAGGAGGTAGTCGCAACCACATGCCAGCCTGTGGGCAGGAGGAAGGGGAGGAGTGGAGAAGAGGGCATTGGACACAACTCGGGGGAGGGGGACAAAAGCACTGTAGCATCTTGGGAGCAAGCGCCGTATGGGCTCAGATCCTGAGTCACGCTGAGCACCCTCCCCACCTGCTGACGTCAGCAGGACTTGAGGGCACAGGATCAGGCCCCGGAGCATGGCTTTGGTGGTGGTAGGGTGACCAGATAACAAGTGTGAAAAATCGGGACAGGAAGTGGGAGGTAATAGGGGCCCGTATAACAAAAAGCCCCAAATATTGGGACTGTCCCTATAAAATTGGGACATCTAGTCACCCTAGGTGGTGGGGTGAGCAGTTCGGAGTAGGGTGCTGGGGGGAGGCTGCTCCAGCCTTGCCTATGGCGCAGGTCTCTTCCAGTGCAGACCTCAGGCCCCGGCCTTGCTCGTACACAGCAGGATTCTCTGACTGGCTCTTGTTTCTCTTACCTGCCGCCTTCTTCCCCTGGCCTGGACTCACGCAGAGAGGGATCATGACCTCCCCAGGACACAGCCTTCCATTTAGAGCTGGGGTGGGCTCCTGGTGTGCAGGGGGAGGGGGGCAATGGTTATCAGCCTTGTGTGCTGTTCCCTCCAGGCATCTCATACCATTGGAAATCTCCAGCTGAATTACAGGGCCCCATGGATCCCGCCCCACCCTCTGCCCCCACAACATCAGCAGGGAGAAGGAGGCTGGCGGGACCTGGGCTTCTTAGCACACAGCATCAGAGCAGCTGGGAGGTTCTGCAGCGGCAGCAGCAGAGAGAGGAGAGCAGAGCAGAGCAGAGTCTCGTCACCCAGACAAGAGATCAATAACTAATTTCACTGCTGCAGCAGCCCAGGTTTTTTTCCAATAATTGTAAGCTAGCAGTTGGGAATGAGGCTCTCAGCACCGCTCCACAGTAACCTGCACCCGATCAATCGACAACGCCACTGGGGCAGCGGGAAAACTCATTTTTCTCCTTTTCTTTCCTTTCCTCCTCCGCCCCCCCTCCTCCCGTGTTTGCTTTCCTCGGAAAGTTCTTCTCTCCTGAGCGTTCCGGTCAGTGAGTCCCAAATCTCAGGCCAGGTGCTGGGATAAGAGCTCCCAAGCCACGGTCCACAGCAGTGTGGCGTCCACCCTACTTTTGGGGGAGCTGGGGGTTCTTCCTTCAGACATGCTTCTTATTTTGCATCTATGGTTTGTTATAGGGGGTCAGCACGCTTGGGTTTCTCTGCTGGCCATGCATTGAATCCCTCCGGGTCCTTGGCCCCACTCTGCCTCAGTTTCCTCACTAGTATGTAGATATAATAATTAGAGATGGGTCTGAACCAAAACGCTGGATCTGAGCCTCCCACCTCAAGCCTGGATCTGAATTTCAGTCCCGGTCACCTTAATGGACCGAACCAAAGCCTTGGATCCGAACTCTGACAAATTGTGGCGTGCTTGAAATCTGGATCCAGATTTTGCAGGTTTGTCCTACCTCCAGCAACAATATCTCCCTCCTTCCCAGAATGCTCCACTGTATGTCATAAAACCTATACTGATAAGCGCTAACAGCTATTTGCCGTTCTCTCATGCGACAGGGGCCGGAGGGTCTGAATTTGCTTCCAGCTGGTGCTATGAAACAAGCCCCAGGAAGTTCCTGGGGAGCTGCAGATTGATAACATTTATAGACATATTGACTGGATCCCTTTGATCCGGGTTCTCTGTTGCTTTGGGGTTTTAGCCCTTTTGGCAGCACTCGGCACCGCTGACCGTGTGACTTGCTCGTAGTGTGCTCTCGGGCTGTCACGATGGCTTTGGCTTTGTTTACAACATCAATCAGCAACAGCCCTCATGGGTTCATTCAACGGCGCTTTCAGCTTTGCGCATTGCCCTGCATTGGGGCTCAGTGGTAGGATCCTTTAGCTCGCTGTTCTGGCCATTTATCCCCCAGATCTCTATCCCCGGGGCTGTGATTTCTCCTCCAGCTGCTTACTCCACATCCTTATAGGTCATGTGATTTAGTTTGGTCTTGTCCGCACTGGGTGAGCGGTGCTAACCCCTCCAGCCAGGTTTCCCAAAATGCTCAGCTCCCACCACCAAAGCCAGTTTTCCAGACACGCTGGGAGCTGAGCCCTTTTGAAAGTCCGGCTCCCGTTGTGGGTGCCAAGCTGTGGAAAATCAGACCCCGGATGCTTTTGAAAACCTGCTCTTTGGTGCTGACACAATTTACACACAGCTTGCACTGGTGCAGTTTACTCCAGTTTCAAAGGGGTGCAGCTACGCTGGTGGCTGGAATCCCAGGGTAGACAAGGTCTTGGCATAAATCCCACTCAGACAGACATCTTGCTAATGTCTCATGCGCTTCTTCAGCCAGTTTGGTAATTCCTGTTGATACTATTTTCCCGAGCATGTGTGCTGCACGGTAGTGTTTATTGTTCATTGTTCATCTAGCACCATTGATGCACATGGCATTTACAGATATGTAAGAAGACAAGAGCTCTGCTGTATGCAGTATTGTTGTAGCTGGGTTAGTCCCAGGATGTTAGAGACAAGGTGGGGGAGGCAATATCTCTTATTGGGCCAACTTCTATTGGTGAGAGAGACACGCTTCTGAGCTACACAGGGCTCTTCTTCAGGTGTGGGAAAGGTACTAAAAATGTCACAGCTAAATACCAGATGTACCAATAGTTTAGCAGGAGTAGTTAGCTCATTGAAGTCAATGGGCTTTGGATCAGGCCTATAGCTTGGGCATTGTTAATGGATCTGTAACTAGAATATCTTCCATCTCCAGAACATACAGGCTGAGATGGTTGCTTAATAAGAAAGAAAGCTTGGAATCACTGATCAACGCTACCATTTCCCCAAGGCTTGGCTACTGGTATTCTTTGTTTGCTGATGCTCCCAATGCCCGTCACTGAAGAATGGTGCAGCCCATGTTGTAAACTTTGTCCCTGATTTGAGATCCCCTTTTACTGGTTTCCTATGAGCTTCCATATTAATTCAACTCCACTCTAAGTATGGACTCCTGGATCATTTCTACATGTTATTGCTCACCTTTAAGGCACTTAATGACTGTGGTCCTCTACCTGGCCTGGAGCATCAAATAAGGTTGGAATCTCAGGCCATTGGATTTGTCCAAATTACCTCTTAAAATATCTGTGACGAAGGTTCGTTAATAATTGCACCATGACTGCAGAACTCACTTTAGCACACAGTTCTCTTCGTAGGAGGCAGGTCTCATCAGTACGGGGGTCTTCTTTCCTGATTGACCTATTAAGTGTTTGTAGTCACTTTAGATCGCTTTTAAATGTTTGATTCTCCATGATAGGCCTAATTTTCACTTGGGCTTAACATTCGCCAAGACTAAGCCAATTTCCCAGGTATAACTTTATACTTGGGCAGAATTTTCCTGTGACGGTTGAGTCAAATGAGGAGAATTCAGACCAAGGTAATTCCACTTCTTGAATCTTTTCTTGACTCTCATCATGGCAGTAGCTCTAAGATGAATGTAGAGAAATCCCCTCACTATGGTATGACTTGATTTGACTTGATACAGCTCAAAATCATCTTTACATCTGGGGCATGTGGTACGCTCATGGGATTTTGTGTTTGCATGACACATCTGTTGAAGAAGTAGCACATGAATTCATAGGGATCATGATGTGTTTGCGCACAGTTGGCAGCAGAAAAGGGGGATAAATTTCACAATTTTTGCACTGCAAAGAGTCTGGGTTAGGTATCACAAACATGAAGTCATTTAATGTTTTCTGAGTTTATTAACGAAGAATGTCGATGTCTGTGTGATGTATGACCCCTGTACGCGGATAAGCAGTTATACCCACTAGTGGTTCTACTGGAGTCAACAGAACTACTTTGGTGAGTAACTGCTCACCAGCATGAGTAAAAAGTTCACAATCCAGCATTTACACAATTACCCTTTAGTACAATTTTTTGCCCTAGGCTAACAGCTTCAGAATTGAGACGCCCAACCATGTTGGGCTAATACCTGTAGATTGCTGGCTTAACTGCTGCAGTAGCTATTTCTCGAAGGAATTGAAATATGAGCTTTCATGTTTGAGTCCAAACCATGTGTTTGTATGTTATAATCACAATTAATTACATCCCAAATCTCTCTTCATTACAAAGCTGTTTATAAACTTTGTCCACCACTGAAACGCAGCCACTTCTTGGTTAGGACGCAACTGCTGTTTAAGAGCATACAGCCAAACTATGCATGAACTGAAGACAAAGTACTGTCTCCAGTTGGAACAGCAGGGGGGGATTGAGGCTGGTAGTTCATAATTGCCCAAACTGGCATTTGGCCAGGGCATCAAGACTAATTATACTATATTTGTGAAAAAAGGTCATGAAATCTAAAGACGGCACCTCCTGCAGCACAGCGCCCCCTAGCACCAGGCTGGGTCATTGGTCCATGACTGACAGAGAGGGCAAAGAGTCATCTACCTGAATCCCCAGCATACCTCTTTGCTGTTGTGGTGTGGTGTTGTTTGTGGGAGTGTGAAGGTAGGTTAGTGTGTACGGGACTGTACGTACTGAACTCTGTTTGTTTGTGTGTGTGTGTGTGTGTGTGAATGCGTGAATGTACTGTTAGTTTGAGTGTATGGATATTTGTGTGAACACCCTAGCCGGCCTATGAGCATGTTTGTGACGAGCTGGACATGCTAGAGGAGGAGGGGCTTGCACATCGAGGGGAAGGGAGGCGTCTCCTCTCTAGGTGTGGCTGAAGTTCAAAACAATCCGGAAGTTGCCGGCGCCTGCAGGTCTGTGATTCGCCGACAGGGCTTGGCAGTGGACTCTCTGCTCTACCCATAACCTCTGTGCAGAGCTCCCACTTTTGCTGCTCAGGCTCAGCAAATTGTGCTCCTTGAATCTGATCACTTGCCCATTAGAGAGCAGATCCCCACCCCGGCCTTCTAGGTCAAAGGCTTTCAAATGTGCAGGACTTCAATGGGGACTGAAGCCCAGATAAGGGAGGGAGGTGGAGGTGCCAGATAGAGAGGCAAGAAACAGCCTCCATCTACTGCATTCCCACGTCTCAAAGATAGCGGCCACGGATAGGAATGACCAGTCCATGACTCTGGCAACCAATGGCCATGCTTGGAGTGAGCGAGCGCTCCCATTGGCTTGCAGAACTTTGAGCCAGCTGCCCATGTCCTCCCCAATTCGCTGCCAGAGTTGTGTGCCCCCTAGCAGACCCCTCCCCCCCCCCCAGACCCACAAAGGGTCCTGGCCAGTGGAGCTTGGCCCCTTGCTGTGGCTGGCAGCGGGAGAACACAGGTCACCCTACTGACAGCTGCCCATGTGGCTCCTTTAAGAAACCCACCACCAGCTCCAGCAGTCGGCTCAAGGTCACAGCAGGAAACGCGGACTTGGCAGCATGGAAAGGAGGGAGAGAGGGAGGGTGAGAAAAGAGGGGTGGTTTGAGATGAGAAAGAAAGAAGGCTAGGGAAAGGGCAAGCTAAGGAAAGATAATGGGAGGGGGGAACGAAGGGAAAACAGAGAGGGAGAGGTGGGGGAGCTGGGAAAAAGGATGGAGATCCTGCAACGTAGGAAGCAGGTTTGGTACCAGCGTGTTACAAATATAGGCAATAAACTGTCCATAGTGTCATTCTGTCCCGGCCTTGAGACTGTGCTTCCCCCTCGGAGCCTGCACCCTTCCAGCTGAGCAGCAGGGGGGCCTGAGCCCCAGTACAGCAATTCAGAAAACATCCCTGTCCCTTTAAAGCAGAGAAGGAGACCTTCATTGCCATAGCTCCACCTTCTTCCCAGGCCAGATTCTGCTTCTAAACCAGGAGTTAGCAAAGCACTGAAGCATGTGCCCAAGTCCGTAAGCATGGGCCCAGATTTTTAAAGGTACATAGGCATTGCTGCATTTGCTCAGCATTGCAATGCCTAACCATCAGGAGCCTTGGTCTCATTTTCAAAAGGGATTTAGGCACTAACGAGCCAAAACCCCGTTGACCGTCATGAGACTTTGGCTCCTAAGTTTTAATTTGTAGAACTAAAATGAGCTATTTTTCTCTCTCCCTTCCCTCCCTGGTTTTATGTGGAATTTGCTCATTTCTCCAAGGAGCTAAAAACCCATTAAAATTCACTCCTGGCTCTAGTGAGTTGAGGTGCATTGTCAATTGCATCTTTGCTGCGGGTTCCATTGTGTTGCTTCATTCAGGATCCAGGTCACTTTTCAAACAGGACATGTGTACAGTGGCAGGTGCCTGCTGGCATGGCAGTGGGTGCTCCATGGCTCGCGGGAGGCAACTGATTTGCAAGCAGGCTGACAGCATTAAAAACTTGAGCCTCTGATTGGCGAGTGGTCCGTCGTCCCCAATACACGGCCGAACCGCAGCGGGCCTGTGGAAGTATTTTTTAATTTCCTAATTTTGACATTTGGGAAGGGGGAAGAAATCAGGTTTCTTGAATCTGCTTTTACTTTAATGTCTTGCACAGTACCTAGCAATTGTCAGCACTGAATACGTAGGAACAATACTATACAAAAAATCCCTCCCTTTATAAGCATAGAGTCTATTCTCCCCTCCATGGGAATGACTCAGGCAGAGGAGAGGAAAGCCAATGAGTTGAAAAGTTGCTGAGTTTCCTATTCATTCTTCCATTAGGTACAAGATTTGCTAAATTCCAACTAGCCACCTGCAAAAGAAGCTAGGAGTCCCATGCCCTTAACCCAGGGACCCCCTAGATTTTGGGACATTTGTAGAAGACATCTGTATGGATGCCCTTTGCCTTGTCCCATGGTCTCCCCCTGGACCCTGGATAGCAAGAGCTGATCTTCCAGCCATGTCCCCCTTCCCATGCTTTTTGAGTCCTCATCATTCCCATGTTCAAGCTTTTCTCCATAACCAAGAGGATTAGAAGTTTACTTCACTGAGGTTCTCCAGCAATAGCAAGGACTAGTGCTTTAAGAAAACACGGACTAGCCTGAGGCTTGTGACAAAATCACAAGTCCTGAAAGTTGGCAGCACTAAGATTTGTTTGCTATAAATCTTCCGCCTTAACTTTACCGTAATGAAATTTTTTGTATTTAATTTCCCACCTTTTCATTTGTTTAATGAAAGGACAACAATGCTAGCGGCAGCATATCGGGATCATGCATTTTGCAGTGTTTCCCAGGCAAGAGGTTCCTGCTGATATTCATCCTAAATGATCTTTCTTAATCTCATCTCTACTTCCACTTTTTTTTAACACCCTAACCATTCCTCTCCCTCATTGGTGTCTGTACTGTTCAAAGACTTATAGATAGGGTGACCAGATAGCAACTGCGAAAAAACTGGACAGGGGGTGGGGGGTAGTAGGTGCCTATATAAGAGAAAGTCCCCTGAAATGGGACCGTCCCTTTAAAAATGGGACATCTGGTCACCCTAATTAGACAATAATGTCCTGCTGCAAGTAGCACCAAAATTAACAGGCCTGGTTGTTTAATGGCTTGTTCCCATTGAAGTCAATGGGAGTTTTGTAACTGACTTCCACACTTACTGAGTCAGACCCTAATAGGCATCTGGTGAAAAGGCCTGGGCTACCAAGGAACTATACCGCAATGAATCTCCTGTTGTGTTCTATCTCCACCCCAAGGACTGATAGATCAGCAAGAGAGGGAAGAGCAGAACTAGCCCCTTAATTTTACATCTTGAAACTAGGTAGCAGGGTGGGTGAATAAACTTTGCCTGGTGAAAAGTAACTCAGTAGTTCAATAGCTGGTGTATGCCTTCACTCATTGTAACTCAACTCTTCTTGAACCATTGTGTGTGAAAGGGATATTGATGCTCTCGGTCATTTTGTGACTAAGCAGAAGTTGGATAAATACAAATACAAAATAGATGCCTGTCAGATTTGTAAGCTAGAAAGGATTCAGTTGAATGGATCTGACTTTTACTGGGTCAGTTTTCGCTTTCTTTTGATCTTTACTTGCACTGGGAGTTTGTTCCTTCATTGTGGTCCTCATCCAGTGAAGTCTATGGGAATCTTGCAGTTGACTTCATCAGGCCCTCTGGCCAAATTTTCAAGAGTTCTACACTCAAAATTGGGGCCAGATTTTCAATAGAGCTCAGCATGTTGGGTGCACATTGGGTGCGGAGCGCCTCAGAAAAACTGGACCTCTGCAGCTCCCAGGGTGACACAAACTTGAAAATCTGTCCCGGGATTTCCCCAGGGGAATCCAGCTCTGAGGCTGCTCCGGGCGTATGGTCTAGTAGAGGAGATGCTCTTGGATTGAGAGCTCCTGGTTCATTTCTTGGCTCCGCTATTATTTTGCTGTGATCGCGGATAAATTAATCTATCCTCTCTGTGCTTCGGTTTAGCCCTCTGTGAAATGGACCTCATTGGTATTTACCTGCCTCCCAGGGGACAGTGAGGCTAATTCATTCATTTTTTATAAAGTGCTTGGAGATTATCACCCAAAAGACATGACATAAGAGTGAAGCACGATGGTAAAAACCTTCAAACTCGGGTCCCTAAAATTAGGCACCTAAATAAGCCTTCTGCTTTTCACTGATTTCCCGGGGAGCTGGGGGTGGCGAGGCCATTTATTAAGGTGCCTGGCCCATTGAGACATCACCCCGCCCCCCACCAATACGTTCCTGGCCCTGCAGCTGGAAACAACCCACTCTTTTGGGTCTCCCCCTGTTCCCCAGGAGAGGTATCGGCAATGTCTCTCGCACTGATAAAAACTTTCACACCCGCAGAAACATTTGAAGTCCAGCCCACCCTCGTGCCCAGCGCTGGTTCCCCCTGAAGAGGCCAATGATATTTTAGGGTCGATATCAATAAATCTCTGCTTGCTGAGGTGTTGGTTTCTAGGCGAGCAGTGGAGCCCTCGCTTCCCCTCTGGAGGAGATTTCCCAAGTGGCGAGTGTCTTGCGATAAATCCTGAGTCGCCTCCTGGCCTGCGGTGCCTCTATTGACACAGCTGTATATCTCGCAGCTGTATCCATAACCCCCAAGAGGCAGCTTTCTCTCTCTCTCTCTCTCTCTCTCTCTCTCTCTCTCTCTGCAGCGCGGTGCTTACAGATCAGGACTCCTGTCCAAGGTGGCTAATCAATACAAGGGAAGAGCAGGCTGTCGAGATTATGGATAGCAGGGAGCGAGCGCAAAAAGCCCAGCCTGCAGTAGGGAAGGTTTAGAGCAGTCTGTGAGGAATCTGCCCTCCCCTAACAATAAGCAGCAGGCTTGTCAGCAGAGGCTTGGAGAACACAGTCAGCACAATTTTATCTAACCTACAGTGGTGAGCCAAGGAACTCGGGAAGTCCAGGCTCCGGGTTTGGAGGCCTTAAAAAGCAGGTTTCAGAGATGCAGTTACTCAGGCAAACAGTTGGGGAGCTGGCCAGCTCTCGGGGAAGCTCTGATTGTATCCTTATATTTTTTGTGCAAACATGCACTGCATGGCTAGAGAGAGATGTCTGTCCTCCAGAAATACACATAGTCTTGATCAAACTCCTACAGTGATATGCCAAGACTAGTCATTCTTTGCTTATTCGAGTCTTATCGGGGGCGCGGGCTCACTGACATTTAGGAAAGGGACATTTTTCCCTTCCCACCCATAAATAGGTGTGTCTGGAACCAGGGCCAGTGACAGAAATTTTGGGGCCCCTTACTCTGATCGTTTGTGGGGGCCCCCCCGGCCGGTCTCCCGCCACCCGCGCCCTGCCCCGCCCGGGCCTATCTGGGACTGCCTTGCCGGTCGGGCATAGCGGGGGTGTCGTGTTGCGGGGATACCGGGCACGGTCGGCGGTAGCACAGTGGCGTGAGGCATGCCACGCGTGCGGGCAGCCTCTAGCACACCACCCCTGCCTGGCCCACCTCCCCCCCCCAGCCTATTCTCCTTCCCCCCCCCCCGCCTGACCCGGCCCACCCAACCTAATCTCCTCCCCCAGCCTAACCTCCTCCCCTCCCCACCCATCCCTGCCTGGCCCACCCCGCTATTGGGGGTGTTCTTCCTTTACCCCCGCCCAGCCTCCCCCCATCTAACCGCCTTCCCTCCCCCACCCCTGCCTGGCCCTGCCCGGCCCATCCCACCGAACCTAACCTCCTCCCCCCTCCCACTCCCAACCCAGCCTCCTGCCCCCCATGCCTGACCCGCCCGCCCGCCCAGCCCAGCCTCCCCCCCACCAAACCTCCTTCCCTCCCGCACCCACGCCTCGCCCACCCCATCCAGCCTAGTCTCCTGCCCCCCTCCCCGCCCGCCCAGCCTCCCCCCCCACCGCCCCGTTGCCTGCCCCCCAGCCCAGCCTCCCCCCCTCCCCCTTGACACCTCCAAACCTATCTGCACACCGCCTCCCCTTGCCTCCCGCGGAGCCGGGGCCAGCAGGGCACTGAACTAAGCGGCGGTGGCAGCAGGTGCCGAACCCAGGCGGGTTCCTCCTCCACCTGGCAGGGAGCGAGCGACGGAGGGAGGGAGGGAGACCGGGGCCGCCATCCGGCCGGGCAAGCAGCGCGGCTCTGGCGCCCGGGGACGGCTCCCCCAGGCAGGGCGGTGGGGGGTGCCGGGGCCAGCCGCAGGGCTCGCCCGGAGCGGGGCTGTTCTCGGGTCCCCGCTGGGAGCCTGGCGCCGAGCCCGCGGTCACGCTCCCTCCAGCCAGCACCCTGCGCCATGGCCGCACGTCCCCCCGAACTTTGCCTCGGGCCGGGCTCGGGGGGGGGGGGCCGCCAACTCCCAGCCCCCCGCCCATGCCCTGAGTCCCTCGGCCCCGCCCTCCCCACGCACGCAGCCGCCGGCATGCACGGGCCCCTGAACCTCTCCGCCACCCCGTGGGCAGCCGCGGCCAACCGGAGCGGCGGCGGCCCCCCCGCCCCCTAGACCCCTCCAAACCCGGGCCTGTCTGGGGCCCGGTACAGATGTACCCGTAGTCCCCTCCGTCACCGGCCCTGTCTGGAACCCAAACTTCCACAGAGCTCATGATTGGAGCCAAAAGACTTGGCATCCCTTGGGATTAATCTCCTAGTCGTAGCCCCATGGCAGAAGTGGCTGAGAGCCCCGTGGTTCTGATATGCTGTGGCTTGCTTCTACCCTCAGACAGGGCCTAATCTCAAGCATATTGAAGTGAGTGGTTGGTTTCATTTTGAGCCAGGCCCATAAAGAATAAATGAAAACAGAATTCCCCCTGGGAAAAAGCCCCAGCTAATGTTGGGTAATTTCCAATACCTTTTACTCCCCTTCTATGCATTTGTCTTCCTCACATCTCCAAGAATAGCTATTCACATGCTAACCAAAATGGTGCCCTGAGTAGCCATCACCTTTTCGATTAACAGGATAATGTAGGCCAAAATTTAGAGTTGGAGCAGCAAGGGGCTTTCACAGTGACTAATATCACTCAAATGTTTTTGCTAATTTAAACAAAAATGAATAGAAGCGTCACACACACACACACACACACAATTTAAACACGTTCCTAGTGGTGATCTAGCACTAGTACAGTGCTGCATTGTCTGGGTTTCCAGTGTATGAAAGGCAATGGCTTATAAACGGGAAGTGAAATTAATAACTCCAAGCCAAGTGAAAAGCAAAGAAACAATTTAGATGGTGAAAAACAAATGAGATTTTAAAAATTCTTGCAACTTTGGCAATCCAAAATACCATCTCATTCAGAGTGAAATCCAGTGCATGTATCCCTTATATGGTACCTAGGTCTTTGCCTGCTCTCTTCACAGGAATAGATTTCAGCTTATGGATGATTCTCATTATACTGTATTAAGATGATTCTCAACCACTCTGGCTCTATCAAGAGGTTTTAGATTTGGTGTAAATATTCTTTACTCCCACTTCAAAGTCCTTTCACGTTGCTAGATCAGCATCAAGGTGGCCTCAGTGTGAATGAGAACTGGGTCTTTGAATTTTTAGTAAAGTTTTAATGTGTGTTAATAAGACCGTACATTCTAGTGTCAACGCTACAGAAATGTGTGTTGCAGGAGACGAATGTTGGTGTCCTGTCTTACAATCGCATTAGTTAACAGGTGTTAAAACATGTCTAAAAATACAAGTGTAATCAAACCCTAATAGAACATCAAGCTTGCTCAGTTAAGAACTCTAAAGTCTGGAAATGCCCACACAAACCTAATTCTGCCCCTGTGCCTGTGCCTTGAGATGCAGTCGTTTGACCACGCACCGTCTTCTCAAATAATACGGTGTGACTTCAACTCTCTACCCCCAGCTGTTTCTTCTGCAGAGGCTAGCAAACAAAATTCACACAATATTCCTTTCCCGCGAAGGAAGCGCGGTTTTGTTTTCCCCTCGCCTTGTTCTCCGAACTGGCTGGACGGTTTTGGCTCCAACTTTCCAGACAAATTCATCTGCAGGCAGAGGCCAAGCCTGGGAAATTTCAGCCTTCCAAAGAGAACATTTCAGAAGTGATTAAAAAACAATCCGTTTGTAAAGCATCGGTTGAGAGTTCGAATGGACCCAACAGCAAGGCATCCGCTAGCAGTCAGGGGATTCGAATGGAAATTGCAGAAGTAACTTAGGGACAGGGCAGTATTGTCAGCTGAGAGGGGAACGGTCTGGGATGCCAAAGTCCTGGCTTCTATTCCGGGCTCTGCCATTCTCCTGCTCTGTGACATTGGTCAAGTCACTTTGCCTCTCTTTCCCCTACAAGCTTCTGTCTGCTTGTTCATTATTTTGCTATCTATTTATATTGGGGCGGCACCTTGAACTCCAGACATGGACCAGGCCTCTCTTGTGCAGGCCACTGTACAAACACAGAACAAACCGATGGGTGCCCTGCCCCGGAGAGCTTCCAGTCTAAGGCTCAGACCAGAGCCAACAAGTATGTGGAGACAGATGAGGGAGCACAAGGAAACTGAGACAATATTGGTCGGCATGGTGGGCTGAGCTCAGTGTCCCAGCTTCCTAGCCAGTGTCAAGGGATCTTGGCAAAGGGGAGTTGTAGATATAAACTCTTCACTGTGTGTATGTGCAGCACCCTGATCTTGGTTGGGACCTCTAGCTGCTAATGTAAAAGTAATACTAACTGGACTATAGCAGTCATGCTTGCTCTCATTCTAACTAGCAAGGCATCCAAGGAATTCTTCATTATGTTGATGGGGCTAAATTGTGGTGTCATTTATACCTGGTTATCCTCCAGCGGTACATTGGGGATTGTGTGGCTGTAACGGAGAGCAGAATTTGACCCATTCTTTTTATGCTGACTGTGCCCCGTTAACATAATGCAGAAGATTGTTCTGCAGTAAAGGGTGGCTGGTATTGCCCTCCTGAAATAGTGCTTATGGGGGAACAGGGCCAAGTACCAAGGAAGAAAGGATGGACTGTAACTCAGATCGTTAGCTTGGATTTGATTATGAAATAACCTTAAACTACAGGTGTTAGGGCCTGGGTTAACAGGAATTGTTTGAAGTTGGAAGCTCAGCGCAAGTTCATTCTGAATCACGCTTGCTTCACCTCAGTCCACCAACGTCACCCACCCGGTGATGATTCTGACCGTAGAGAGCCTGTAAGAAAGGCTAGAAATTCAATCTCTTACTCACTGCTACTTTACCATGACAAATGTAACCATCGAGCTCCTTTAAGAGAGAGTAGAAAGTAACAGCCTGGTTGAGTTTGGCAGATAATAGTTTGCTGTTTGAGGGGGGGGTGAGTCAAAGACGAAAAAATGTTCATCTATATTTTTTTCTCCATGAGACTCTGGTCCTGAATTACCATATGCAGGTTTCTTCCCAGTGTGGTTATTAGTGGCGTAAGCATAGTTCAGATTTCTGTTCATAAGACCCATCTCCACTATGGATGACTGTCCCCGTTCCTATATACAAGGGCCATGGCAAGCTACTCTCTTCCCCATCAGTAACCCTCACCTCTGTGTTTGAGCTCCTTCGCTGCTGTAATGGCTGCTGTAATTATCACCACTCTGGAAAGAAAGGATAACGAGAGAAGGAGGAGAGGAGGGAGAAGAAATGAAGAGAGTGGAGAACCAAGAAGATAAAAAGGAGGAGTAAAGAGGGGGGAATTGTGGAGGAGAGAGGGAAGGAAATGAAGTGGGGGTGTGAAGAAGGGAAGGGAGAAGGTGACAGAAGAGGGGGAAAGGAGGTGTAGAGAGAGAGAAAGAAGCATGGAGCAGCAGGGCTTGATTATTACTCTGTTATTACCAGGCACATGTAACCAAGACATGCCAGGAGACATTTCTGTAGCTAACAGCTGGGTGGTTTGCAGGAAGGCCTGTGCACAGCTGGGTACCACTGTCTGTCCTGCTGGTCAAGAGCTATTCGAGTCTTGTGTCCCGAGATATGAAGGATCCCCACCCTCCCAGCATTGTGCACACACACCCATTCACACTGCACACCCCTTCTGCACAGATCCTCCCCAGCTCACATACTGAACCCGTTCATGCGTCTCCTTCTCCCTCACTCCGCACACCCCTCCATGCACCCAACTCCCCTCTGTCTGGCCTCCCAGCTGCTCCCCTCCCTCGTGGCCAGCCCACAGAGCAGGAAGCCTCCTGCCCCAGATCGGAAAGTCACGGTCTTCTGAAGGCCACGTGGGCCCACTGCGGCATGTGAAATGAGTTTGGTGGGTCTTGATCCAGTTCTCAGTCAAAGAGCACCCCCCCGCCCCCAAAGCATAACCATGACAGACATGGCCCTGGAGGTTGTGGTTCCCTCTTGGCCCATATGCCTGTCCCGCCAAGGCAGGGCAAAGGGATGTTGGCCAAGAGGTACAGGGAGGCTGACACTGTTGTCCCCTTGCGCCCTGCTTGCTCTGTGGACAGAGGACTTCCCTCACCGGGGCACTGTAGCTGTCAGCTTTCAACGGCACTGATGCTCTCGGTCCTACTCAGAGCTGGAGAGTGGTGGAGGGCAGAGGGGGAAGTGAGCCTGGGGCCTGTTACTAACCAAAGGGCCAGACTCCTCTCTGGTGTAAGTCCTTTGGCTTCATTTGAGTTACACCAAGCTTCACTCTGGCCCTGGGACGCTCCGGGTCGCTGCAAAGCCCTTGCGTGCATGGTGGAGAAGGAAGATGGCCCCACTCCCTGGAGAAGAAAGGCCGACTGCTCCAGAAGACAGAGGAGACGTGGGATGGAGACCCCCGTGTTCCCGCACTCCTGCCTCCTTTAAGGGGAGCCGGCTGCTTGCCCAAAGCAGGAGAAAGCGCCAAGCCCGCTCGGGGCCGGATTACAAAACGACTGGAGCAAGGACTGAGGCTTTGCTTGTGACCTAGAAAAACGAGGCTTCTTGCGCTGACTCAGTCGGGACTTGGGCCGGAGCCAAAGCCTTTCTGGAGCTCAGCTTGAGTCACCAGGTGCTGTGGTAACATTCTGTCCCGCCGCTGCATAGACAGCTGGGGGACGGCCCAGCCCCCCGCTGTGTGTGTGGGGGTGCCGGGGTCAGCATCCAAGGGCAGCTTGTGGGGCTGAAAGGAGTGGAGGGAGACAGTGAGGGTCACCTGCCTCTCCCCCATCAGGGTCGGGGCTAACGCCAGAGTCGGTGACTTGCCCCTGGATACCCACATCTGCTAAGCGCTCGGCTCCGGCAGAGGACAAATGGCAGCTCATTTCCTCCCATTTAAGCTTGGATAGAGACAGATCTTTTAATCTCACCGCTGACCTAATGAGGCTGCCTGGGCTTTTTAAAAGCAGGCGCTAGCGGGAAGGGGGACAGCGGCAAAGGAGACTCCCCCCAACCCTTGACATCCTCTTTCCAGAGTGGTGACAGAGAGAGAGAGGCTGGACATTTGTCTCCACGCTGGGTGCCGGAGAGTTCAGAGGTCCAGGCTGTAATGTGGGGGGCTCAGCTGTGAGATCTCTCAGAAAAAGACTTAGATATTTATAGGGGACTGGATTGCATGCAGAGTGCAGCCCGCATCACATGACAGGGCCTGAGCTGTAAACAAGCAGGCTGGAGAGAGGAGGAATGAGTTAACCCTTTCCTAGGCGGTGTGCATGTCTTTTTAATCAGGGAGGTGTAGGCAGTGCTGGGGAGTGGGGGTGGGGTGTTCTGTCCCTCAGTTGCTTGCAAATGCCTTATATGCACAAATGCAAACACTGGATTATGCAGAGATTGATGGTTGACCACATGACAATACCTACAACAAAGGTCAGGGGTAAACTGCTCCTCTCCCTGGCCAGTCGCAGCCCTTCACGGTCTGGGATGCAAGCTGCAATGCCCAGGGTCAGTGGGTGCTGCCCTAGCTGTGCCAAGGTCTTGCACATTTAACCCTCCCGGGTGAGTTCCCTGGCGCAGACCCTGCTGGCTGTGGGGGGGTCAAGTGTTTGCGAGGCAATTGGAGCGTTGTCTGGAAGGGATTGGAGGGGGGAGATGACGGAGATGAGCCAGGGGGTCTCTTGTTCACTCCAGTGGGCATTGAATTGGTCCTTTGCAAACGTATGAAATGGGCGCTGAGAGCAAAGGGATTGGCACCTGCCCACCTCGGGTCTGAACTTGGCCCCAAGATCTCTGCCCAGGAGCTTCCTGGCTAGCTCAGCTGGGAGCCAGTGACAATGGCAAGGGTAGGAGAAGTGCCTGGAGAGACAAGTGAGTAGAAGGGGACTGGAAGAGGGATTGGCATGTACTTTGCCAAGAGCGTGCCAGCATTATGACCTGTACTTTGCTGTGATAATTCTTTGATTCGTTGTTTCCTGCATGTTTTTCTTGAATTGTCATTTCTTGACATAACTCGCTGTAATTGACCAAAGTGTTTGGTGACCCTTGAGAGAAGAATCTGGGAGGGGAGAGAAAAGGAGACTGGATGGCAGCAGGGCACCACTTTTAACATAGC
This sequence comes from Sternotherus odoratus, assembly GCA_032164245.1. Classification (NCBI taxonomy): domain Eukaryota; kingdom Metazoa; phylum Chordata; order Testudines; family Kinosternidae; genus Sternotherus; species Sternotherus odoratus. Next base: position 11,031,147 of record JAVMKO010000016.1, read on the forward strand.
CTTGGAGCCAGATTTACACCTGCTGCAGATCTGTTGGCTCAGATGGCCCTGTAACGAGGCATAAATCAATGCAGAATTTGGTCTCTGGGTTTCAAGAGTTCTCTGCCCTTTACACTTCTCTGGGGCTTGATCCTGAGTGGCCTCCTCTCCTGCATTCGCTGAGTCGAGGGTGCTGAGCTGCAACGAGTTTTGTCCGATTTTGCAGGAAAGGGACAAATCCAGCCCTCTGGATCGGAGAGCACCGAGGAGTCTGTTCCTCAAGCTCAGAGCATAAGGCAGTGAGTGGGGAGAGGGGGAGAAAGAAGAGCACATTGGTGTGGGGTGGTTAATCTAGGCTGCAAAAAGGCTCCACAAAGCTGTGGTTTCAAGTAAACTCTGGACTGCTTTGGACAGCAGGCCGAGCCTGGACCCTGGGTAGCTGCAGAGTTCTGTCATCTCAGGGCCCCAGCGGGACTTCGTGTTAATCGCCCCCTTTCCCGCTTCTCACCTGCACATACTAATTCACTAATTCAAGCCCTGAGGAAGAGAGCGGGTGCTAGGACCGAGGGGAGCTTTCAGGACTCATGTTTAAACTTTTCAGCTGAAGCTTTCCACTGTGTTCCTTCTGGAGAGCCAGGAGTCAGCCAGGCTTGATTCCAGCCCAGGTTTTCCTCCCCCTTTCTCCTCTAAAATGCAGTCCTGAAGGAGTCCTCTACCTGTCTGACATGAGTGCACTGCAGACTCCGTCTGCAAACCCTGCTCACCTGGGACAGTGGCAGAGAAATCCAGGCTGGGTTTGGTGCCCAATCTGGAGTGGATTGTGTTTACGCCTCTTGCTGGGAGCCATGGAAACTGCTTAACAAACACACTGTAGCCTTGTAAGCCATGTACGAGGGAATAGACGGGGACCTGTCAGAACCGCTAAGCAGCGGACAGGAAAGCGTTCTCATTCCTCTCCATACGAGACAGATTTCTCTTTTAGGAGAGGGCGGGGAGGATTTGGGGGGTGGCGATTTATAGGATATAAAAGGAAGGGATGAGAACACAGCAGAACATAAGAACAAATGTGTGTGTTTCTTTCTCTTGCCTGTTACCTGAGCGAAGGTGGTCCCCTGGGCGATCACAGGCCTGGGAGCCAGGACTCCTGAGTCCAACCCCCAGCTTTTGCCACTGACTTGCTGTGAAGCCAGCGGGGCTACGGTTTCAAACATGGCTACTCATTTTGAGCGCTCCGGTTTTTGGGGGCACCTGCTTGAGACACCTGGGGCCTAATTTTTAGAAGCTGCTCAGCTGCCCTACCACCAGGTAGCTTTGAAAATCTGGCCCAATGGGCCTCAAGTTGTGCACCTGAAAACAAGTGTGTTTGAAAATGTAACCTACCCTTTCTGGGCCTCGGTTCCCTGTCTGAGCTGGCCCCGGAATCCAGAAAGTGCGAAAGTGGCTTCAAGTCACCTTCCACCTCCCTCTTGCAGTCCAACCTGGATTGCACTTCCTGAAACGTGGGGTAGTGAGTGACAGACAAACATGGTAAACAACCACATAACCACACACATACATGCACGCACACAGAGCCAACAATGAAACATACCCCACAATGGGTCATGCACCAGACAATGAGAAAACACATACACCACCCCCCAAAGAATGAGGCATACCAAACAATCCGCTAACACAGACAGATACCAAACAATGAGACACCAAACAATGGGAGAACACACACACTAGACAATGACAGAACAGACACACCAAACAATAGACTCACAGAATGCACCGAGCAATGTGAGAACACACCGACACTCCAGACAAAAGAGAGAGAGAGAAACACACACACGCACATCGCTCACGTTGGGAGAACATGCAGGCTAAACACTGAGACACACACACACGTTGTATTTTTATGAGTTCTCTCGGATAGTCTCATGAGTTGCACATCTCGTTAACGGGAGACTTGCACACAAGCTGTAATACATTGGCATCCCACTTGTCTCCTGGCGCACACACAAACACACACACACACTCACGCATACACACTTGTGCTGGGAAAGACAATGTCATGCTCACTGCTTCCTCTCTCCACGCCCTGGTATTTGCCCCTGGAGGCGGAGAACAGGTTGAGCGAGTCTGACTGAACTTGGGAGCTGAAATGCCAGGTGCAGCTATTCCTCCCCCCTCCCTCCCCTGGCCTCTGCCTAGCCAGAGAATGAGACTGCTGAGGCCCTAGGGGAGGAGAAATAACCAGCTCTTAGTTATCACCCAGTTACTCCTTGCTCTGGTATGTTACTACTCCTGGGGGGAGACAGTTCTTCAGGGAAAAGAAGGAATGAAATCGCCCAGGACCCAATCCTGTGAGGTGCTGAACCCTCCTCAGCCTCCCCTGAACTCAGACACAAGGTGCTCAGTACCTCCCAGAATTAGGCCTGTCATTGCAGGTCATTGCAATCCCTGAGAGCTGGAGAGCTCTGAGCAATGGATTGTCTCACAGGTACAGTGTGCTTAGAAATAGATATGTCCCTAACAACAGGGCATGGTACAACTTCCACCCAAGGATCTGTAATTGCTCTACTAACGTTAATTAATGAAGACTTACAACCCCACTGTGTGGCAGAGAAATATTTATGGTGGGGAAACTGGGGCACGTAGCAGCTAAGACTTAAATTTTCTGAGGGGCCCAGGATGCTCAGTTGGGCCCAGATTTTAAGAGGAGCTCAACTCTTGTTTAGGCACCTGAATAAATTGCCAGATTTTCAGAAGAGCTCAGTACTTTGAGTCCTGGCTCTGTTGCCCCAGGTCACATTGCACACCATTGACAGAACTTTGAATAGCATCCCCAAAGTTCTTGCTCCAACTTCCCTGCTGTAACCACTAGACAACATGGCCTGAGATCACCTCCCCCTAACCCTCTCCATAGCCACTGTGACCAAACCTGCTCCCTTTGCAGTTAAATTTTTGTGATAATCATTTGGAGGAAAAACATGCCTGGGATGTTTTAACTGTAAAATTGCCCGTGTCACAATCATTTGCCTGGGTTAGTTCCCCAAATATTGCATTAAGGAGAAGTTGATCTTTAGCGGGTTGGTTAATATCATGGAATTTTAATTTAGTTAGTTGAGTTCTTTTAATAATGTGAACTTGTTAAGTGCTTTGCATAGTTATACTCCCGAGCAACATTTATCAAACAGAAAGCCCAATTACTCAAACACAGAAGCTTTTATAATTCAAAGTATTTTGTATTTTCTCCTCTCTCTCTCTCTCTCTCCTATGACCCCTCCTCCCTCTTTCCCTTTCTGTCTCTCCACATTCCTCCACCATTCTGTTCTCCCTGGCTGTATGCCGGCTTTGCACCATTTAAGTCAATGGAGCAATTCAAGTTGATGGAGCCATGCTCATTTACATCAGCGGAGGGTCTGGTCTATACTGGCTGGAGTTCCGGAGTCCAAATGCGGGACATGCAGGTTGCCGGGTAAAGGGCGAGCGTATTTTCTAAGAGTGATTGGGGAGGAAATGGGTTTGTCTCGATTGGTACTGTGGTCAGGCCTGAAGACCCTAATTTGGGATTCGAGCCCCTTTGTGCTCGGTGCTGACCATCCACTTCCGGTGCTGCCAGGCTCAAGCAGCCATATACACTTCCCCCTGTTGGCTCTACTCTTTCTGCCTCAGTTCAACGAGCCAGCCACTGGGTGCCACAGACGCACAGAGACTTCCTGGGAAAGTGTCTGGGGCAAAAGGAGAATCCTCACTCCACGTGGACCGTATGCCCGCCAACTAGGGTGACCAGACATCCCAATTTCATAGGGACAGTCCCCATTTCTGAGTCTTTTTCTTATATAGGCTTCTATTGCCCCCCACCCTCATCCTGATTTTTCACACTTGCTGTCTGCTCACCCTATTGCCAACAGACAGGAGCCAACCATCATAAATGATGGCAGGCTTGGATTTGTGTTTTTAGATGCCCCGCAACTGCATGGATGCTCAAGAGGGGGTGGCCTGAGGTTTGCGAAGGTGGTAGGATGGGAGCTGGCTGAGTTTTAGTCTGAATTGGATCCATGGGTCTGTATCTGACGTTGCTGTGAATTTGATGCGTGACAATAGGAAACTTTTCAATGCTACACCACCGTGACTGTTAGAATGATGCCTTCCCCTTTAAATGTCTCTTTCTTGTAAAGTGATGTGATCAGATAAAGAATTATAGGACCAACCCTGCGAGGAGGTGCAGCCTGTTTAAACCACAGAGGGTACTCTACACCCAACAGGGAGGGCACGACATTTTACAAGATTGGGCCACTAGAGGTTAATGGGGATTTTGTAATTGACTGGTGATAGCAGGATGAAGTCCTATATTCTAAAGATATCTATATATAAACATACCCACACATGTGACTCCTCAGATTATTAAAAGTCAGGGAGAAACACAAAAATTTAAATTTCTTTTTAGCATGTCACTCATAATTTTATCACGAGTCTCGTGCTGTATGGTATGTTTGTTAAAGCCCTAGCTCCTGGAGTCATGTGAATACAGCAGAATCTCAGCTTTCAATTTTTAAAAAAAACAACCAACGGTAGGTTTCTAGTCCTTGTGATCATGGAAGAAAGCTAAAAACACAAACTGTAAAGTCCTCAAAACCAGAAGGCAAATAAGAAGAAGCCAACATTTTTTTTTTCTTAAATCTCATGATTTTTAAGCCTCCACTAGCAAAACTCTCCAAGGCTAACAAGTGTCAGCGGACTCTGTGCTGAATACAGAGCACGGCTTCTAAACCTGCACTGAGCAGGGGTGGTCCTTGGCTGGGCTCGCCATTAAATCTCACGAAGATGCAAAGGGTTTTACTGGTGTCTTAGCAGACAAACGGTGTCATTCTGTCAGTCCGTTACTGTCAGTGGAGCTTTGCCAACTTGCATTCGCCGAGGATCAGTGGCACCCGTTGCCACAAAAGTAATGTTCACGGAGACCAGGGAATGAAGAATGATTCCACCTCCTGATTTGGAGGAGATCCCTGATCAGCCTGGTCATGACTGATGAGCCAATATTTTGCAAATCCGATGCCCCTTTTAATGGGACGCTGTAACTAACTACAGCAGTATCAGTGCGTCCCTAGCAGCCATCCAGGAAGAGGAGCGACAACACATTTACACACCTGTCTGGCTAGTAACCGTTTCTCTGATAGTCCCTGCTCCAGCTGTGTTCCCAGGTTGGAGTATGTACCGTTGCTGGTTGCCTTTTCCAGAATTTCTAACAAAGCATTGGGCCACATGCTCAGGTGGTATAAACCGATGTACCCCCCCATTGCAATCAATGGAACTATGCCTGTTTCAACTAGCTGAGTTGCTGTCCTGTTTGTTAATGGAACAAACCTTTACGTGTATTAGGAGCAGGAAGCCTGTGAAAGAATCAGTGAGTCCACCGGATCACCAAGGAGATAGGGGGCAATTAAGGACGATAAGGACATTGCTGAGATGCTAAATGATTTCTTTGTATAAACCCTCACTGCTAAGGATGCTGGCGAAGTACTTACTCTGACCCTGCTCTTTCCTGGTAATAACGATGAGGTACAATAAGAGACTGAGATGTCGGAAGAAGAATCTGCTGCAGGAAATTGATTTAGACTGCAATAAGTTGCAGTTTGGTCCTTGAACTGAGATGGTCCATCCAAGAATTCTAAAGGATCTTGCGTATGAAGTGCAGTAGTTGAGCTGCTAACAGAATATACAGTGTCTCATTTAAAGTCACCGTCCCAGAGGATTGGAGGGTAGCAAATGCTGTATCTATATTTTAAAAAGGCTCTGGGGTGATCTGGACCAGTAGGCAGGGGTGAAAGTGGGCCGGTATGGTGTACTGGTAAGAACCCATAACGGCTTTGCTTTAAGGATGGTCCTTTGCTGCCACAGCACTTTAACATCCCTGCCCCTTTTGCCCTCCCTCCCCCCAGCCACCAATGGTGTGGGGGGGGAGGCAAAAGGAACAGCTGTCTCAATTACAGGCACTTACTGGTACGGGGCTGGCTCTGACCCCCTCAGCCTCACCCCTTATGCCCGAGGCCCCGCCCCTTCCGGGGGCCAGAGCCGGCCCCAGCCTGGCCCCTTACCGGTAAGTGCCTATAGTTACTTTCACCCCTGCCAGTGAGCCAATCATCTCTACCTGACAAACCGAGAATGAAGCAACTATTAAAAAACGGAACACATAAAACTGAACACCTATGTATGAGAGTGTCTAACCAGCACAGCTTCTTCAAAGGAAAATTGTGGCTTTCTCATTCTCTTAGAATTCTTTGGAAATGTCCAGAAAGTAGTGGATAAAGGAGAACTAGTTAGACTTCCAAAAGGTCTTTGACAACGTCCTACACAAGAGGCTACTAAAGAAGTTAAGTAGGTCTGGGGTGAGAGTCAAAATATTCTCCTGGGGCAAAACTTTGCTAAGAAATAAGAATTAAAGAGTAGGATTAAATGGAAAAGGGGCACCAATGGTGTGCCTCAAGGATCCATATTAGGTCCCATGTTGTTTAATATATTTATTAATGACCTGCAAAGTAGAGTAAACAGAGAGGGCAAAATTTGCAGATGAGAGGAAGTTGTTAAGGTTGGTCAGGACCGGAGAGGAGTGTGAGGAACTTCAGAGACCCCTAAAGAAGCTAAGTGAAGGGGCAACACAGTGGCAAAGGAAATTCAAAGTTGATAAATGCAAAGTAATGTACGTTGGAGGAAAAATTGTAAATGACTCGTACACCTTAGAGCGTCCTAAATGAACTGTATCAACCCAGGGAAGGGACCTGGGTATCGCGGTAGACAGTTCTATGGAGACCTCTGCTCAATGAGCATCTGTGTTCAGAAAAGCTAACCTAAGGAATGAAATGGTGAGTGACACCTAGACTATTACAGTGCCTCTATATAAATCAGTGGTGCAGCCTCCTCGGGGAGACTGCATTCAGCACTGAACACCCCCCCTCGCCCCCACAGAATTAATGGGGGTTCAGGGAAGGGCTATGAGAATGACTAGAGACCTGGAAAAGCTCTCCTCTGAAGAGAGGTTGAAAAGATTGGGATCGTGACCTTAGAAAGGAGGAGACATGATCAAAAATGGAATGGTCTAAAGAAGATAGATCAGGAGCGTCTGTTCCACCTGTCTCATAACACAAGAATAAAGGGACATTCAGTAAGAATGTAAGACCAGAACAGGACAATTACTGAGCGAACCATCATCCCCTGTCATCCAGTCCCAGCTTCCGGCAGTCAGAGGTTTTGGGACACCCAGCGCATGGCATTGCATCTCTGACCAGCTTGGCTAATAGGCATTGATGGACGTGTCCTCCATGAGCTTATCTCATTCTCTTTTGAACCCAGTTATACTTTTGGCCTTCCCCACATCCTTTGGCAACTGCGAGTTGTGTGACAAAGAACTTCCTTATGTTTGTTTTCAACCTGCTGCCCCTTGATTTAATTGGGTGGCCCCTGGTTCTTTTGTTATATGAAGGGGTCAATAATACTTCCATATTCATCTTCTCTGCACCATTCATGATTTTATAGATCTCCATCATATCCCCCCTTAATCATCTCTTTCCTAAGCTGAACAGTGCCAGACTTTTTAATTTCTCCTCTTATAGAAGCTGTTCCTTACCCTTAATCATTTTTGTTGCCTTTCTCTATGCATTTTCCAATTCTAATATATCTTTTTTGAGATGTGGCAACCAGAATTGCATGCAGAATTTGAGGTGTGGGAGTCCCATGTATTTATACAGTAGCATTATATTTTCTGTTTTATGGTCTATCCTTTTCCTAATGGTTCCTAACATTCTGTTTGCTTTTTTGGCTGCTGCATATTCAGCAGTTGTTTTCAGAGAACTATCCACGATGACCCCCAAGATCGCTTTCTTGAGTGATAACAGCTCATTTAAACCCCATCATTTTCTATTGTGGCAGGGTGCTGGCCAAGAGTGCCTGAGCCAGCCCTGCTGGCCCTTTAAGAGGGAGCAGAAGCCTGCAAACCTCCCTTGCAGGAAGGCTAATCAGCCACCTGGCTTGCAGGGCAATCAACAGGGATGAGTGGCACCTGGCAGCCTCCTCAGGGGGATAAAAGGCCTGCCAGGAAGCAAGCCCAGTGTGGTGGGGATGGTATAGAGTGTTGGTGGTTGGAGTGATTCAGAGCTGTGTTGGTATTGAAGCTGGACTATATAGAGTCTGTAGAGCTGGGAGCTGTAGAGCTGTAAGTTGAAGAACTGTATATATTGGTGGTGGGGTCCTGCACTGTGATTAAAGAGCACTGTTTGAAGCAAAGAAGGGTTTCCTGCCTGTGTTCCTGAGAGGGGGGAGAGAGCGGTCTGTCACACTATGTATAGTCGGGATTAGGTTTTCAACGTGCATTACTTTGCACTTATCAACATTTCATTTCATCTGCCATTTTGTTGCCCAGTCACCCGGTTTAGCGAGATCCCTTCGTAGCTCTTCACAGTCGACTTTGAAATTAAAAAACAGCAAATTCAAAAGGAAATACTTTTCCACACAACACATAATTAGACTGTGGAACTCCCTGCCACAAGAGATTGCGGAGACCAAGGACTTACGAGTTAGAAAGTGTTTGGACATAATTATAGTGAATTTTTTGGAAGGGATATTAAACCTTTTGTGTCAGAGTTGCAGCCACTCTCCGACTCTTAGACACCCGGATGAGACCTAACCTGAGGAAAGATTATCCCATACCGGCTATTGCACGGTTCTCCCACCGTCCTCCAAATGGTGCTGTCAGAGACAGGTGACTGAGCTAGATGAACTTTGAGTCTGAGCCTGTCTGGCAATCCGTACGTTCCTCTATCAGTGAGGGTTTTGGGTTTGGGGTTTTGGGGCAGGTTTTGTTCTTGCATGAAGATGATACGGCTCAGAAAGAAAATACCGGAATTGGTTTTTTGCAAATTTGCTGCAGCCTTTTATTAAATCATAAGTGGCAGAACCTTGAGTCAGGTCATGGCTAGGGAGTAGAAATATGGCAAAAAGCCAATGGGTTTTTTTCAGTTGATGACGGTCCTTTTTTAGCCAAAATGTCAACACTTTTTGCCCTGCTGCCTGTGATTATGTAAGAGAAAGTTAAGTAATGTCTGCACAAGTTGATCTTTCAAGAGGAGGGCCCTCGCCTGTGTGCTCAGGAATTCAAATAAAACTGACATTTTCAGTAACCTTGGGTGATGGGAAGGATGGTCTTGCAGTTAAGAGGCTGGCTGGGGACCTAATCTCTGGGTTCAATTCTTGGCTCTCCTAAAAGCTTCTTAGGTGAGGGTGGGGCAAGCAATTTAGGCAGGGATTTTCCAAAAAGCATGAGTTTCAGTGGGAGTTGTGCATCTTACTGCCTTAGTCTCAGAAAATCCCAGCATTCCTCTCTTTGTGCCTCAGTTTCCCATCTGCATGATAATTCTGAGTTGTCTGTTTGGATTGTAAGCTCTGTGGGGCAGGGACTCTCTCTTGCTTTATTTGTACAGCACCTACCGCAATGGAGCCTCTAGGTGCTACTGTGATATAGATAACAGAGACCAAAGTATAAAGTCAGTCACTTGTCATTTATTGAGATTAACTTGTGCTGGCCTTTCCCTGAGTCTTCTAACATTTTTAATAACTGTTAAGATGCGAGTGTGATATCTCCAGCCTTCAAAGTGGGTCATTTATTTAGGGGGCTGGATAAGCCCTAAGTGCTGGCTTTAAACAAGGGTGGAGTGACATTATGACCATTTGAATATATTCTAGCTAAACAAGCTAGGGTATATGGGGCAGTCAGCTGTCCTGGTTCAGGGCACAAGCTGGTGACTTCCCGGGGTCAGGTGGTAATGCTCCCTCCCGCCCCCCCCCCCCCCCAGCATGGCAGCATTAGAGAATGAGTAGTATTCCAAGGGAAGAGTGAGCGCCTTCGTTTGAAATATCATGAGATGGGCCATGATGATACTTGATAATCCTATCATTATTGCAAATCCCGTGGTCCTAAAATGACTGGCAAATACCAAAACATGCAGATAGTTCAGAGGCCTAACCCTGAGATCCTCACTCGGTGTTTCCTCAGGTCAAATTCCCATTGACTTCAGAGTTTGGCCTGAGTAGGGTCTGAGAGACAAATCCCGTTCCCATTTCCCAGTGTAACATCGGGAGTAACTCCGATCAGGGTGATCATTCTGTACTTGTATTACTGTAGGAGCAGGACCCCCTGGGCTGGGCTGGGCTGGGTACAAACCAGAAATGTACTGGAACCACTGAGAGCAGAGTGTACGAGGAAGCCAAACTAGAGAAATCATTCTTTGCCTTTTCGTTCCTGGGAACTATTTTTCATGGCGTAGTGATATGTAGATCATTTCTATTTCAGAGCTGGGACTATCTTCCTATCTGTCTCTCCAGAACCCAGAACTTTGGGGCCACTGGATGTTACGGCAGTTTAGATATGAAATAATCATCTGCAGACCACCAATAGTTTGGATCAAATTTCTGTTCATATTAATCTACACAGTGTATTGGTGGAATTCCAGGTTTGAAAGCCCTGCTGAAGACCATCCATCCCCCCACCATCCCATGCTGAAGACTAACACTCTCCCTGCGCCTGGACTTCACAGGTCAATATTTCTGCATTTGGGATCAGATTTTCAAAAGCTCTCCGCTCCCATGTAGGCACCCAAAGAACGGCCAGGCTTTCAAAACTGCTCAGCACCCAGCGCTCATAAGGCGTGCCCTGCTCTTTGGAAAATCTGGCCCCCAGAGGTGGGTGCTGGGACCTGGTCAAAATTCCAGCCCCATGAACCATTCCTTTAGGACCTAACATCTTGTTACATTTTAATGAAGTGGAATCTTGGCCTCTCGGGGGCTCCTGTTCCTTGGAAAGTCTCATTGTCAGATTCCCAGAATCTCTCCTTCTCCTGGAAGTGGGAGCTTAACATCCTGGGGCCGTGCTTGCTGCTGTCTGCATCTCTTCCAGTGCCTCTGTCCCCCAGGGCTGGGTCTGTTTAACATGCATGTGACTGATTGGGGGGTGCCTGACCTGCGGAGGGGACAGGAAACCTACTGCTAATGCTATATAAAGGCCATCTTGGAAGCGGAAGGAGCAGGATTCTCGTGCTGTGTCCTCTTGTGGCTGTGATTCATATAACAATGATGTCTATTGCCTGCTGCACATCTGGACATATGGCTGCTGATGCCTTGGGGGTGACCTCCAGTCTCCCACGGGGCTAGGGGGGTGGTTTACAGAGAAAGGAGAGAGATGGGTCACTGACTCTCCGTATTGCCACAACATTAGGTGAAGCAGCAGCTTTTCCTTTGACCCCTCCTCACACTTTGATTTCAGGCAGGTTGGTAGAGATCTCCTCCAAAACATCTCTCCCCGATCCCTTTCACCGCTTGCGTTGTTCTTTTTCCTGTTAAGGTTCATTTCTTTCCAACGCCCTCTCAACACCCTCTCCTCCTGCTTCTTGCCTGCAACCGTATCCCCCTCCCACACCGCTCTGCATGGGACACTGGAAGGAGTTGGGCATGCTTGGGGTTGAGGAAAGCACAGCTGGGAACCAGAGAGGTGGCTGCAAAGCTCATTCCCAGTTGATGTGCCCAACACAAGCCATTTGGCCTTGTCCCAGTTCTCTGGGTTCAGCTGGTGAGCGGGGGGGCGTGAGTGCTTATCCTTTGATGTTTGCCTCATTGTCTCCTCAGCTCCTTTGGAGTGGGGAAGAGCAGCCTTTCTCTCCTTTAACATCAAAGGGCCGGTTGCCTTGAGTGAGATCCGGTTGCTGGAAGAGGGAGGTGATGTGATCTGTGAGGGGAGACAAGTTTCAGCGGATTCCCTTTCATCCTGCAACGCTTTGACGTGTCAAATACCTCTGGAGGCCCTGGCAAGTTCAAGCACATTGGCCACTAAGCTGAGCAGTAATAGCCCTGTGGTAACGGGCTCCAGCCGTGCCTGCCAGCGACTCGAATGGTGTCCAGAGAAGCAGAGATGGGGCTACTGAAGTGGTGCTATGGTTGTGCAGGTATTTCTCTATGGCATGGCTGGCCCCTTACACCATCCCCTGCCCAGAATCCCACCTCCAAACATTCCTGGACTCTGCGGGTGGTCAGAGCTGTGCTTGGCCCTGCACTCTACCTCTACAATGGGTTGGATCAAAGCCCGGTATCCAGCCGGCTTTGGGGAGGTTCAGCTCCACCTCCTTACTACATGACTCAGGCGCATCTGGACTCCCACCGATCAGCCGCACCAATGACTAACGCTGAATTCACACTGCCTCCCTTTAGGGGTGCTGTAATGGGCCCCAATGAGATGCTGCCGAGGGATGTTGCCGTCCACGAGGGATGTCTCAGCGGTTCCGTTAAAACAAGAGCACTGAACCTCATTCCCCGCATGCAAAGAGGCTCCATAGACAGAGACTGGGACGCTGATTCCTACCACCAAGTACAGTCGTCCTACTACTACCAAGTACAGTCGTCCTACTACTACCAAGTACAGTCGTCCTACTACCACCAAGTACGGTTGTCACCCTGGAATTGCATGAAGAAAGCAGAGAGCTCACCGTCACCCAATCGGTCCTGCCACGGGAACCCTGTTGGGAAAGGTCAGGCTTGGGAAGGAGTAACAGAGCGGTACGGAGGAACCCATGCACCAAGTCTGTCTCTAGCCAGGGTGGCACTTCTTCAATTTTATATGCATCAAATTTACCCTAATTTATCAAAATTAAGGTTTATGGATTTCCTGGTCCAACAGGAGGTGGCTGCTTAGTCGGGGGATTGGATTGACTGGGGGGATGGGGGAGGTGGAGAGCCTGCCAGCAGTTAAAATCGAATCCAGGTTTGCTGTGGCCAAAAGGTCCTGTATCTCTTGATGTCTCTTTGAGTGCCCATGAGAAGACGCTGGCGACCTCAGGCCAGTTCTTAGCAGACAGCTCTCTACATAATAAAAGCCACCATAGCAGTTGAGACTGGCTCGCTCATTGCTGGCAGTCACAGCAGAAGCTCTGGGTAGACTGGACCATAAGGAGTCACCTGCTCACTCTTGCCTAGAAGCGGGCCCTTGAGAACACATGTCCTGTGCATTCTGCAGCAAGCTCAACCTAAGATCTCTTGGTTTCTGTAGCTGGAGGGGAATATTGCCACAGCTGCCAGCTGTTTGTCAAGTGTGTGTTTGGGGAAGGGGGGTTTGCTGGATTAAATACAGAAGTGAATAGGGCACATTCTTTTTGTGTAATTTAGATGGAGATTAAAATCCCTTTATTTTACTCTGCTCCTACATTGTCACTTTGCCAGGTGCTACAGAGTATTGACCAAGCAAAACTGTGTGACAGAAGCTGCTGGGGGTGAGCTCAGGTTTGGGCAGTTGGGGACTGAGGGTGACTGGACATTTCTGCTCAAAATACCAGCAGTGAAACAGTTAATAGGGCTGACATTTAATCGGTCATGGTTAGGTTTTAGAAGCCACCACCCAGTTTGACAATGGAGCAGGTCATACCTGTCTCAGAACTATTGCTTCAGGCGGTCTTCAAACTCAGGCAGACATTGCATTGCTTCATGCTCAGTTCACATTGAAAAGGTTTTCTTTGCAACTAGGAAGACTAGGAGGTTATTTTTTTTTATGAAAGATTTGATTCTGGAGCCATGAGGTGGATTCTGCAGTTAATTTTGTAGTCAGCGTATACAGCTCTCGTTAGGTAAGGTAAGGCAAAGCTTGTGGATGACGGGAAGCTAGCCCTGTCTTTGCTTGCACAGTGCTGGTTTGGCACCTGTTTCTGTCCATTCACCAACTTCCCCACTGTCGGGTGTATTCCGGAAGATTTAGCTGGACGGCAGATGTCAGGATCGCCTGTGCGTCGATGGGAATCTGGGTGTAGTTCACGGGGACAGAGAAAGAGAAAGAGGTCCGTTGTCCCCAGTGAAGGAGTGGAGACCAAGGGAAATATGGAGACTTGATCTGTTTTTATTTTAAAGCATGTTCTGTTAAGCTAATAATGATCAAGGGGGGACTCTGCAAGACAGATTTACCATCGGTTCAATTAACCTCCCCCCAAATCCACAGTAAAGCAGCATTAAGGGTCTAACTTAAAACCATCGAGCCCAAGGAAATTGAGAGTTAAGGAGGACGCTCCATCGGTAACCTTCCCACTTTTCCTGAGGATCCGAAGACGCTCCAGGCAGTGGGGTTCCTACCGACTCAACCATGGCAGTAGGGGTGGAGCAGCAGCTGTCTTCAAACTCTTTGCCTAAAACGTCCTGGTGCTTGATTTTTAAAAATCGTCCACCAAGAATGGAAAAACGCTTCTGAGCATCGATGGGACGGATCCTGTCCGTGCTGGGCGGGCAGAAAAGGGCGAAGCGCCCCGGGTCCCTCTACGCTGCAATAAAAATCCCACCGCACGGAGAGCCTGGGTCAGTTGACTTGGGCTTATGGGGCTCAGGCTGTGGGGCTAAAAATAGCATAGTAGACATTTGGGCTCCGGCTGGAGCCTGAGGTCTGAGATCCCTCCCCCTCCCCCACTCCCAGAGTCTCGGAGGCCAGGCTCGCGACCGAGCCCAAATGTCTACACTGCAATTTTATAGCCCTGCCTCCCGATCCCCACAAGTTGGTCAGCTGACCTGAGTCAGCCACGGCCATGCCCTGGGTCTTTGTTTGCCGTGTAGACATACCCTAATTCAGGGGTAGTCAATAGGTGGACTGTGGGCTGAAGCCGGCCTGCCAGATGCTTTTGAACGGACCGCAAAATCTTTTCATTTATTTCTTCTTCTCATTTTTAAATGATTTTCTCTGGACTCTGGACCTTGACTATCCCTTGGCCAGGAAATTTGGAGCTTGACAGAAAATAATTGTCTACCCCTGCGTAAGTGTTGGTCTGACACTGTTCCCATTGAAGTCAATGGGAATTTTACCCTTAGGGCCAGTGGAAGTGGTTTTGTGAAAACAATGTTTTTAAGCACAATGCTGTGGGGTTTGGTTTTCTAGCAGTGGGAGAGATTTTCTTGCACATGGTTTTCACAATGTACTTTTACTTTGGCTTTTCGTTTAAAAGATCCAAACATTTACTTGGGGAAATCTTGGGGCGTGGGGCGGAGGAGTTTTGAAATCTGCAAACTAACTGGCCTTTTTCAGCCAGCTCTTTTTGCCATTGATGCCAGTGCGACAACAGGTAGTCCAGGGCAGAGTGCATTGGAAAACCCCCCTTCACTCCCCAGGATCCCAGCAGCAGAGCATGAAGTGTCCAGGGTATTAAGATGAGCATTGCCAAGGTGCCTCATGCCGATTCTGCTCCTGTGACCCATGACACATGCCGTGGCCCTGATGCGTGGCCAGTTTGCAGCACGAACCCTTTCCATGTCATGTGCAGCATCTAGTGACGAGGAGCATGATGGGACGCAGGTACTAGGAGCGCCCTCCTCTGGAACTGTCTTCCACGCCTAAGGGTGCAGCTGCAAACCCAAGTCTAAGGGGGTCGGGGGGTATTCCTCGCAACCAAAGAGAGATTGTCTGGGAGGATCAGTGAAGAAATGGCGGCACTCCCACCCAGTCAGGGTGTGTGTAGGGGCTAGATGACAGCATGGTCCACCGGACAGACCGCAGGAGTAGGAGTTAGCAGACCTGCTTGGCTCTGCCTCTGCCCTTGGTCAAGTCTCTCTTCCCCTGAGAGTTACGCTCCGTGGTAAAGTGGGGTGAGAACTATGGAGCCAAGTCCTGTTATTGGACAGTTTTATTCTCTGCTCTGTCATTGACCCACGACATGTACTTGGGCAGACGGCCTGCCTGGTGACCTCCTTGAACTCCAGCTTCCCCGTCAGGTGGAATGCAGTGATTAATATTGGCCTGCATCATAAGGATGTGGTGACAGTTAATTCATGGCTGGCAAATGCTGCGTGACCGTTCGACCAAAGGTGCTGTACAAATGCAAAGCGTTCTCCTTAGAATCGCGGGAGTCCTGCCTCGTTGTGGGCTCTGGGCTCAAGCCCCATAAATAATTTTCTTTGAATGAGGGTCTGAGATGGCCGGCGATGTTAATAATGAATAGCACTGGGGCAGGGCCAGGCCTGGGATCCGGAGCTGAGGGGGCCCGATCACGTGTGCTTCATTTCAAGGTATTGTGGGGTTGGTCCCTTCCCGGTCATGTGATTAGTTTGTGATCTTTTTCAATTGACTTGGAAACCAGGGATCCTAGTGGGAGATTTTCAAAGGCACGGCTGGGAGCGGCGCCCAGGCCCCACTGCTCTGTGTCTTTACAAGACCCCCCTGTAATGATGAACAATGCTGGCCTGCACCACCAAAGATGAACAGGGCCCCATCCGCAACCGCTCTGGAGACGGGGCGGGGGGGCCTCTAGTAACTTGATGGGAGCTGCCCACTTCTCCCCTGAGGAGACCACCCCCGACAAACTTAAGCCTGCCTCAGTGCAGGGGGCTGGACTACATGACCCCTTGAGGTCCCTTCCAGCCCTACCTTTCTATGGGTGTGCTCAGTGCGCCAGGCCCCTGAGCAGGGCTTGGAAGGAACGAGAGATCCTGGGGCTTTCTCGTCCCCTTCTCTTGTGCCCTGGGCCGGTAGGCGTCTTTTACTGTCTAGGTTGTTATATCAAGTCCATAATGC
Organism: Sternotherus odoratus; assembly: GCA_032164245.1. NCBI lineage: Eukaryota > Metazoa > Chordata > Testudines > Kinosternidae > Sternotherus > Sternotherus odoratus. Next base: position 11,047,678 of record JAVMKO010000016.1, read on the forward strand.
TGACTCTGCCTGACCGTGCCGCTCATCCCAATGTGCTTCCCAGTCAGCACTTTCCAAATTCCCAGTAGAAAGGGGGAGCCTCAGTGGAATTGGACCCACAGAGCAGGGACTACCCTGCACAAGTGGAATTTTAAAGGGCCAGGAAGTTATCCACAGGCCAGGCCACTAAACTGCAGCCACCTCCATGGAGGAGGTCAGCAGCCAGCCGGTGTGGTAGTGGAAGGAGCTATTGTTGGTTATGGCAAACCCTTTCTCTTGTGTACAAAGCACAGGTCCTCAGCGTCTAACGGTCACTCCAGACACGACTCCCCCGCCCCACAGCAAATGAAGCCCATGGATTGCATGCCGGAGGATGATGAAGGGACCGTGCTGGGATTGGAACTTGAGTTTACAGTGGGTGTTTAGTGCTCTAAGCCACCTCCTCTAGTTACCATGGCTCCTTGCAATAGTTCCCAACATTGCTGGGGGTGGCAGGAGCAGAGAGCAAACCAACTGAGCCGTTCAATACAGAGAGCTTTGGATGGGGAATTCTGCTGGATGGGGGCTGGGAATCCACCCCCACCCCAAATTCTCACTGAGATCCGGCTGGCGTTAGACTGTAAACGGGAGGCCAGAGTTTCCACCCCATCCCGTTCCTGTCCTCCCCCAGAGGTAGGACAGGAGATCGGACCGGTGGGGGACAGCCCTGCTCAGAGGCCTGGCCTGACCGCTCTGTCCAACAAGGCGCTGACTTGCCCAGTGGGTCTCCCGCTGCCCTGGCGCTCCGGCTCTCTGCAGCATTGCCTGCGAGCTGCCCCCGCCGGCGCTCGCAGCGCGTTTTCCCATGAAGCCCTCTGAAAGGAGCTTGGCTCCCGTCCAGCCATTAGAAATGGAAATGCACCATCTCCCGGAAAGAGCCGGCCAGCCGGGCTTTTATGTCTCTCCCTCCCCCCACCATCAGGAGACTCGCTCCAGCGTTCGACAGCAGGTCTTCCAGTGATGCAGAACCCCCCAGCCCAGTGGGCGCCTCCACCCCGTCCCTCTCGCCCATCTGTTCTAGAGGCCACTCCCGGATCCATCCCATTCCGGAGAGCTGGAGTCCTCCCTTTGTCTCCCCAGTGACCGATTGGCTCGGAGGGAGCCACAACCCCAAGGCTCCTGAGACACCCTGCCTAGCATTAGGGCAGCCTCCACGCCGCTTGGCCACTGTCCAAGCTCTCCTTGCTTCATGGGCAGATGGTTTCGCTGTCCAGGGGAACGAGGAGGACGGCTAGACCCAGTCCAAGTGTGGGAAGACTGGGGGGGAGGAGGGAAAAAGGTAGGTGTGGGGTGATTTGATACGCCTGAGGATTCCTGTCCTTCACCTGCCTCCTCCCCCTGTGACAAAGAGAGGTGGGGAGTGACCTGGGATGAAGGACCCTGGTGGTATTCAAGGCTTGGTGACCCTTGGGCTGGTTAGAGCGTCTGCCCCTCGGGGGAGGGAGGATTTGTTCTGTGTTTGGGCCGTGCCGAGCACCAGGGAGCCCCAAGCCACGACGAGGGCTCATAGGTGCTACCACGATGCAAACAATTAATAATCGTGAGCCGTGTTGAGCTCTTGAGCCTTCCCTCTCCCTCTCCTTGTCCCCTCTCCTTGTCCCCTCTCCTTCTCATGTAGGATGAGACCGGGCCTGGGATCCAGACCCCCGAGGCGAGGAGGGCCCCGTTTACATTCCCATTGAGGCCAGGCTAGGCAGAGACTCGGCATTCGGATCCGGGTCCCACCTTCCCCAGGGCTCAGCGGCGGTTGGATCTAGTGCTCTGGAGTTGGCCATGGCCCTGCTGGAAACTCGTTGCTTTTCAAGGGAGGTTTCCGCTTTTTAAAAACCTACATTTTTCGTAGGTCAAGGGCAGCCGTGATCCCAGGCAGGAACGACTGCACAAGTGCCCCCGAGTTGGAGTGGGGCAAAGGGGCTGTCTTGGGCGAACTATGTAGAGGGAAGGTCTAATTCCAGTGGACTTAATCTCTGCTCCCCTCCTTTCTCCCCAATCTTGGTGTCTGTGTTTCCATGTGGCTCGCGATCTGCCATTTCTCACCCTGTTGTTCTTGACATTGGCGCCTTACCTTCTCTCTGTCCCCTTCTCCGCTCCCTCCTTTCTCTCTGTGGCAGGAGGGGAACTCAGCGTCGCTGTAGTTTGCGACAGAGCAACCAGGGAGGTGTGGCTTTGAAATTGGGCAGAACAAATCCCCCTCTCCCGGAAAGTAGTTCGGGATTGCAGGGGGGCCGGGGCCGCCTTAGCTCCAGGGAGCAGGCGGCTTTTGGAGGGGGTGGGCTGCACTCATCCAAACGTGGGGACTTGGCTTACCTCCCATAGCAGAGCTCAGCACAAGGTAGCCAGGCAAGGGCAGGAAACCGCCACTGCTGGCCACAGTCCTTGCACATGCAGCTCAACAAGGAGAGCTGGCCAGTGAGACACCAGCTCCCCCAGCTTCCGGTGGGGGGGCTCTGCTGGCAGAGGGGCAAGGCAGAGAGGGGGCTGGAGTGTTTGCACAGTGCACCCCCTTGCTCAATGCACCGGAGAGGGGTGCAAAGTACAGGGGAGAATTCCCCTTTCCCTCCCCCAACCCCCCACCAGGGTCCAAAGCTCAGCAGCTCTCCAGTCAGGCTCCCTTAAGCTTAGGAGCAGGATTCTTCCTTTCCTCTGCGGAATTCAGGCAGGGCTGGCTGGTCCCTTTGACCTCCAGCACTGCTGTGCAAATGCAGCCTGCAGAGCGGATTGCTATGAGCCTGCTGGTCCTCAGCCCCTCGGCCGCATAAGCCTGGCATGGCTCCCCGCCAGAGCTAGCAGCCTCTGGCTGGATGGAGACAGGCTGGCAGATGCCTTCAGGAACCAGTGGGACTGGCTGCGCCCAACTGACCCGGGAGATATGGGGGGAGGGGGGGGGGGCGTTAAATCTCCAGCCCTGCCCCTTCAGCGCCCTGGGCAGGGTGAGGGAAGCGTGCGTGGGATAAGCTACCAAGGAAGGCTGGAGGCGCTGAGATTGGGCTGGGGAGGCAGCTCTCTAGAATATCTCCCGTTTGCAGAGTGCTTTGAGATCCTCTAACTACAGGTGCTGGAGCTCGGCCCTGGTGATTTGCTTAGTGCTCTCCTGTAAACGAAGGGAGGGGGGAGAGAGAGCCTGGGAACTGGCCCCATTCTCCCCCACCGCCCTGTGTCCCGGGGTTCGATGGTGACTCAGTTTCCAGCACTGTTGCAACCCTGCTTTCCCTCCCTTATTTCTTTAACTTTAAAAACCCCTCCCTCCCCTTGCAGGGGACAAGAGAGGAGCCAGCCTGGTATCCGGCAGTGGGGCGGGGGAGTGGAGGGGGGCAGTTCTCAACCCCTTAGCAAGAAGGAGCGAAGTTCAGCCCTGCTTAAATGTAGGGGGGAAAAACCTAAGGCTCATCAAAGGAAAGCCAACACTGCCCCCGTGTGCCAGTGCAGGGGTACTGCAGGAGCCACGGGAGGTTCACCTGGGGCGGGGTGGGAGTCTGCTGGAAGTGGCAGTGTTAGGGGGTCGGTCTGAGGGCCCAGCAGTGCAGCTGCTGTCCGGTGGGAAGAGGGAGACCGGCTAATGGAGCTGTGCCGTGGTTCTGGGGAAGACAGTGGGGGACCTTTGGGAGCTCTGCGTTCAAATTCTGCCTCTGGTCGCCCTGGTGTTAGTTGGCTGGTCGGTCTCAGGCCCCGTTTGCTCGTGTCACTAAAGCACCAGACGGGTCTCTGGATACTGGAGGGAGGCCAGTGCCGCATGCTGCAGGTCATGACTGAGGGGCCTTTACCAAGCTAATAATACCGGGTGATAGGAACGTGGCTGCTGGGACTGGCCTGCAGAGATCCCGCTGAGGAGCCCAGGACAGGCGCAGTGTGGGGCTGCTGCAGAGCTGGGGGGAGGGGGGGGGGACTGTCAGAGCTGTAGGGCAGGTGAGTCTAGCGGCTTCTGCTGCGTTAGTCCTTCACTTTGAGTGATTCCTCTTACCCGGCCTCAGTTAACGGGGTGTCCCTGTGATGTCCGGCCAGAAAGGGGCCGTTGGCTCCATGCACTGCAGGTGCAAATGCCCCCACGTCAGGGGAGAGTCCCCTTTCCATGTCAGTGGGGAACGTGGCTCATTATAACCACTTACTGCTCTACTGGGGAGAGCTCTGGACCTGGGCACTTTACTGCCCCCCTCCCCCCCCCCTACATTTGCAGGCCCAGCCTCTTTGACTTCCCAGTGCCCATCAGGGGCCGTTCTGGACTCCCCCTGCGGAGAATGTCACCCCTGAATTGGGCACAGAGCTGGCGGGGGTGGCGTTACTGCGTGGGTATTAGTAGTAGGAGTCTAGGGACGCCCGGGGGCCAGTCCCTGTGTGCTCGGGGCAGTCCGTGCCAATCCCCAGCGGCCACATCCCCGCTCCCAGTATCCCAAGTGCCGTGCCACCTGCCCTCCTCCCTGTTTGCCTGGTCCAGCAGTGCAGGCTGGGCCCCCTGCCCCCTGGGCGAGGGGCAGTGCTTGTGTTTCAGCTCCCCTATGACACCAAGCACAACGGCCAAATGTCCGCTCCTTGGATACCAGCCGTGTGCCCCCCTCCCTCTCATACGAGCAGTCGCCTAGGCCAGGCCTCCATATACCAGCCCTAGAATCAAATGACAACAGCTCCTTTGTGCCAGAGGGGACAGCGACCTGCCCTCTCCTCGTATGCCAGTTGCAGTAGCTACCTGCCAGGCTCTTGAATGCCAGACCCAGGGATTGCACAGCGGCACACACACACACACACACACACACACACACACACACACACACACACACACACACACACACACACACACACGCTCTCTCTCGCTCTCTCTCTCTCCTAAGCAGACAGAGGTAAACACACACACACACACACACACACACACGCTCTCTCTCTCCTAAGCAGACAGAGGTAAAGACACACATACAAATACACACACACATCCTAAGCAGATAGCGGTAAAGAGCAGCAGCGGAATCTCTCTGGGCTGTGTTACTCCCCCGGGGTGTGTGTTATCGCTCTCTTGCTAAGCGGCTCTCAGCGTCCCCGCCATCCCTCTGCCAAGGGCTACTCTGAAGTGTGAGCGATTGTTCCTTCCAGCGGGCTGTCTCCAGCCTGGCCCTTTGTTTCCAGGAATGGGTGTTGTGAAGTTTCTGTCGCTAGGAAGGTGGTTGTTAGGGACGGCTGTGGAGTCCTGTCCTGTACCTGGCAGGGCTCTGAAGAACTTTCATGGGCTCTGCCCTTCACCACTCTCCAGGCCCCTTGCCCACACAGCCGCCTGTCACACAGGTTGCCTGGTAACGGGAGGCAGCCTCGCACGGTTGCGCTTGGGCGGCTGTGCGGAGCCAGGGCTCTGGAGCCCGCGGGGTTTGATTCCCTCCTGGGCCTGCAGAGAAGGGAAGCTGAAAGGTACCCGGGCCCATGCCCCAGCCTCTCACAGCAAGTCACTTCCGGCTCTGGCAGATGCAAGGCTGGGCTTCCCCACTGGACCTCGGCCATGCAGGGCCTGCTCCTGCTCCCACCAGAGTCTGTGGGTATCAGGCCGTTGAGTTCAGTGAGTTTTATCCCAAGGTGTCCTCCCTCGGCCTCATCCCCACAGGAAGAGCTGAAAGAGCTGTTGCTAGAGTTGGAGGGCCTGGTGAGGATCAAATGTGGGATGAGGTTTTGGGGGTAAGAGGCAGGTAAGGGGGACAGCGGGGGAGACTTGGGGGGGGGGATGAGGCAGGGTGGGGTAGAAACAGGTCAGGGGAGGTTCCGGCAACCCCACCTGTTCCTGATCACACTTGCATCAGTGTAAACCAGGAATAACTCCACCCTTAAACCCAGGGTAAGATCAGAATAAGGCAAAGCTGGAAAAGGCCCATTACTTTAGCTGCCGTCCCAGGTCTCCATCAGTATCACACCCTGCTGCGCTCCCAGTGCTCCGCCAAATTTGGTCTGACAGACACACACAGACCAACTCCTCAATGCACCCTCAGGAGATATCTTGGTGTAAGCAGCCCAGAATGACCATGGCTTTGATTGTGTTGCTGCATCACACTGCGAGTTGTTATTTGTATTGTAGTAATGCCTAAGTGCCCCAGTCATAGACCCGTTGTGCTAGGTGCTATATAAACACAGAACGAAAAGGCAATCCCTGCCCCGATGAGCTTATGATTCGGCTTGGCAGGGTCAGATTTTGATTGGTAAATGTCGGGAAACGTCAATTTTTACCCTCTACACACAAACCATCGAAAAAATGTACCCACCAATGATCATCAAAGTGTACAGCTAGGGAAAGTGGAAAAATCCTGCTTGAGAACTTATAGAAGTTTGATGTAAGGATATTTACTTTGTTTGGACATGTGCCATTGACAATTTGTGTTTTAACAGTTGTAGAGCTTCAACTTTGTATAGCTCTGTGTCTACTGTCATTAAATAATTATTTTCTGACCCTCCCCTTATCTGACCCCCATAATTTCCTGCAACTGTGAAGATTTAAAGTGATAAAAATCAGGAAAAAAATGGTTAACACCGATAACACATTTGTTTTTCTCCAACACCCTGTTGCCCCAATTCCATGCTTCAGAGAAAAGTGCAAGAATCCAGAAGTGGGAAGTTATGGATTAACCTGCCCATGAAGGAATTTTCTTCCTAATCCTCTGTTAGAGGTGTGAAGATGTGCTTCCGTGTTTGTGTGACAGTGTGAGGAGTGCAAGTCTGCACGCTTGCGGTAGGGCATGTGAGTATCTTCATAGATGTTGGACATGTGAACAATTTAAAGCATGTTTTCTCATTCCTTAGCGATAGGGAAAATCTCAGATCCCAACAGTTCCCCCACGAGTCTGGCTCTGAATCCAGATTTTATGGCTCGGGTCAGAATTCTGGATCCCAATACCCCTGAGCTTTGGAACCCTGGACCATAACTTAGCGGACGTAGCTTTTCCTGAGTTTACTGAGCCCAAGTGTCTGAGGTGACTGACTCCACCTTGGCATGTTGTGGGTGGTTGTCCTTATTGTGTGGATCACAAGTTGTGCTGCTTTTCTCAGCATGGATGTGGCCCTGCTGGTGTTTCCTCGCACCACACTTTGGTTTGCATCTGGCCACAAGGGCCTTTCTGATTTTGGTGCAAAACGAGCATTTTTTGAGGGTGTACCCTTGCGGATGACAAAATAAAATGTACATTTTTTTTAAAAAAAAGACACACCCTATGGAACACCTGAGGCTGAAGTGCTGCTTTCCTATTGGCTACTGAACCTGCCAGGGATTCCTAGGGAGAGAGGAATACTGGTAACAGAACCCTGTGTCCACGGTAACATGTGACTGAAACTTTCCAGCACAAGGCAAGTTCTTGGATGTGTTTTATCACTGGATCTATTTCCCTGGAATGGCCCATGGCACTTCCACTCAGTGACTGGCAGGGAGGGAGGACAGTCAGGGCTCAAGCATGACCCGAGTTCAATTCCCTGCTCCTGTGGGATCTGGGGTGTTGTCTCTTAGGTGCCTAAGTCCCAGGTTTAGGCCCCACCATGATCCACAAAACTGCTGCAGGCGCCTGCATTCCTGCCTCTAGACAGGTGCGCTGCTTCCCTAAGGCTGCAACCCCCTCTGGGGCCCTGAAGGATGGGGAGTGTGAAACTGCCCCGGAGGTAGGAAGAGGGCCAGGTTGGAGCTATGGATGCTCTGACAACACGCCCTGGCTCCCAGGGGGCTGGTTCCTCAAAGCCTCTATGCCTCCATGGAGGAGGCAGAGCCCAGCAGGGAAAGGGGGGAGCTCGCTCACTCCCCGCCCCCTGGGAGGTGGCTCCCGGCGGTAACCTGGAATCAGTCTCTCCCCCGGCCCCGGTGGGAGGGATTTTCGCTCTGAACTATGTAAGGAAATTACGCGGGCGGGGAGGAGGAGCAGGCCGGCCAGCGTGCAGCTGCTGCAGGAGTGGGGGGAACCCGGGGGGTGCATCGCTGCTGCTGGGACGGGAGGAGACCGACCCCCCCCCCCCAGCAGCTCAGCCCCAGGCGCTGCAGACCCGGGGTGAGTTTGCACCGGGGGCGGGGAGGAAGCTGCAGCAGGTTCCCCGGGGATTGGGGGGGGGGGGGAAGCGAGCCTGCCCTGGTCAGTTACCCCCAGCTCGCTGCGGGGCCGCGGCCCACGTGGCACCGGAGCAGGGCGGCAGGCCCGCAGGGTGGGATCCCGGGGCTGCTCCAGTGCGGGCGACCAGGGGCCACCTCCTCCGTGCCGGGCCTGGGGAGAGAAGCGTCCGCTGCAGCGCCCCCGCCTCTCCCCATCAACCAGGAACCCCTAAACCAGCCTCCCGGGCCCAGTTTCCCCAGAGCCCCCCCCCCTGCAACTACGGCCCCAGGGCCTTCCCGGCAAGAGACCCTGGCCCGCGGGGACGGCTTTGGTCCTTGGTTGCAGAAGGGTAAACTCTAGAGATCCCCATGTGAATCTTCAGGGGTTGGGGGAAACCTCGAGGGGGGGGGGGTTGGGATCTGGGAAATTCCCACCCCCACAACTCTGAAAAGGAGACTTTCCTCCTGGCTCTGTAAATGGTCAATAAGGTCACACACACACACACCCACACACACCCCTCTGTGGGGCTAACGTTATGTGACCTCTCCGTGCTTTGGGTGAAAGGTCTCTGTAGGTGCAAAGTCTTATTTCTGAACCCTACTTCCATGGACTGTTTACCAGGGCCTGTCTCTCTCCGGGGTTGCTGACTTGAGCTCTTAGGCCGGGTCTCCAGCTTACAGCAGCACGGCCGTACCCGCACGGTCCGAGTGCTCCTGTAGCTGCGTTCTGCCAGCGTCGGCGGGAGAGCGTTTCCTGCGGACTTAGCGCTGGGCACAAGAGTGCTTAGCCTGGCAAAAATGGCATCGCTTGCGGGGTGGTTTTTTTCCCCCCACACCTCTGAGTGGCAATGTTTTGCCGACGTCTGTGCTGGTGTAGACGTGGCCTTCGTGTCCGTGTTGTGCCCTTCCTCTGAGAAACAGGTGGAGTAGACCAAGTCCACTGAGGATTTGCTTCCCTGAGCCCTCTTGCCTGGTTTAACCTTCCACAGAGCAGGCAGGAGGTTCACCCTTCTTAGTCCACCGATACCCCAAGATCTGAAGGGAAATTGCCACCCAGCCAGGGCCTCCCTGCTGCTCCCCATTTCTCCCTCTCCCCTGTGCTCGCTGCTGCTGCCTGCCTGTGAATGCAGTTGTGAGAAGGGGGCATCCCTGCATGGAAGGGGTTGCCGATGGGTTCAGGGTTCTCTTCCCGGGGCGCTTGCAGGGGATGGGGTTGGAGGGTAGGCGGTGGAGGATGTCGGAGAGCGGCTGTGAATGGGAACTGCCTGGAAGTAGAGGAGCATTCCACCCCGTCTCTGGCAGTGTTGTCATCTCCGTGGGTGCCCCCCATCTAGGCGTCTGGGATTTGCTTCGTGAGCTGAGTTGTGCATCTTCTGGTTGTTGCTCTCATGCCCCAGGGGTCTTTAATTGGCAAGGCGAGGGGGTGTTAATTAAACCTCCCAACCAGGTCCATAGCCAGCTCTTTCCTCTCCGTGCGCTGCTGGAGGGCACAAAGATTGGGCCTTACAGTCGTCTTCTGCAGCCTGGATGAGGGTGCCTGAAGGGGCTTGTGGGATTTCTGCCTCTGTGGCGTGTTCACTTCTAGTCTCTTCTCCTCCTCTCTCCCCCCCCCCCCCCCCCGCCCCCGGTGTAGAGTATACTCCGTGCTCGCCTGCACTCGTCTGGTTGGAAATACAGACCTCCCCTGGCATGCGAAGCCGCAGCAGGTGTATATTTAGCTGACTCCGTCATGCTCCAGTATGCTCTGGGACTAGAGGACTGAGTGCAGGGCGCATTCTTTGGCCTGACAGCTGGAAATGGGGCCAGGCTGCAGGACCCGCCCTTTGGGGAGCCAGTTTCACTTGACAGCACCAGAGCAGGGTCCCAGGAGGAAGTGTGGGCTGCCACCTTTGTTCGGTGTCACCTGCACTGGTGGCACTCTCAGGTGTCCCTCCTGCTTGGGACGTGTCTGCATGGATGCCAAGAGGAGGGACCGTCCTGAGGAGGAGGGTTTGTTGTGGCTGCTGAGTGGGGAAGCAATGGCTTGGGTGTCTTTCTTTTGGCAGTCAGACATGGGCCTCCGAACACCGATACTCCCTCTTTCCATCAGCCTGAGCAAAGAGACACACCGAGAGGGGCCCCAATCCCTGCAGAGATTTGGGGGCAGATGTGAGCAGTGGATTCTTTTAAAAAAAAAAAAAACACCCTAAATTCTCCTCTTTTCACATTTTAACACCCGTATCTCTGAGTTGTGTTTGTTTTTGTTTCCCTACCTACTTGCTCTCGTTAATTTCACTCGGAGCAGGGTAAGGCCCTAACATATCAAGGGCAAAACGAACTCCCAGGGCTTCCTCTGTGGCCATGGTCCGTTCTCTTAGACCTGATCCAGCATAGTTATGTCGGCTAGAAGTGTGGGAAAAACAATCACCCCCCTGCCTGGCATAGCTGTGCTTGGAAAAACCTTAGCCTAGTCCCTAGTGTATGTGCAAAGACTCCCTCTGCCTCTGGCATTAGCTTTTGGTCACTGGCCACCCTAGCTAGACTTGCTGATGTTACCAGCACAGCATTTATAGTGTAGACAAGCCCTTAAAGTGCCGATGTCCCACTGGAATATTGCCGCCTCCTACGAAGGGTTGACACAACCGATTCTTTTCCTGGCGGTAAGAGCGCAAGAATGGCCGCAAGGGGTCAGGTCAATGGTCCGTCTTGCCCAGTCTCCTGTCTTCCGACAGTGGCTAATGCCAAGTGTTCCAGAGGGAATGAACCGAACGGGGCAATTATCATGTGACCCCCCCCTTTCCCCCCTCCAGTCCCGGCATCTGGCACTCAGAGGATTAGGGATGCCTAGAGCATGGGATTATGTCCCTGTCCAGGGCAGTGAAATCTGACACAAGTCAAGTCCCCAAAGGAGGGTTTACACTGGGGCATAGAACCCAACACTCATTCCCCCCCCTCCCCCGTGATCAGGGAACAATCGGGAGTATTTTGTTGCATTGCGTCCGGAGCATCTTTAAAGGGAATTTATTGCTGATGAAAGGTGCGGGGCTGATGACCCTATTCTGAAGGGTCCCTCAGCCCCATAGTATGTGAGGCCCTTCCAGTTGTGCCTTGAGGGGCATCTGTCACATGTGACTGCCTTGTGACTGACACCCTCTGAGATCCCCAAAACAGGAATAGTGCAGCCATCAAGATCACAAACCTGACCCTGCCTCCGCATTGACAGCCGTGTGCCCCCTGCAGGCTAGAGAGAGACATGCTCAGTCTCTCTGGTCCGTTCGGTCCAGGGTTCCTTGCTGAGATGGCAGCTAATCAGCTAGACTTGCGGCATTGAATCTGCGGGTGCGCTATGGCCTCTGGACTGACACTCGGCTATTTATTTCCACACAGGCCATAGAACAAGGATCTGCTTTTCGTCATTAGCAACCCAAGCTGGATTCAAGCTGGTGAGCAAGGTGAGACTTCCCCTAACCTGTTACCACCTCCCTGAACTATTAGTCTCTGGCACTGTTCCCTCTAAGTTGTGCGTGTGCACACAGATCCTAAACCCTGCGCACACGGCGAAATACCACACGCACAGAAATTTTTTGTGCACATGGCCTGTCAAAAATTAGAGGGAACACTGGTCTCTGGGTACTTTTTATTTGGTTCCCTCTCTGTTGCTGTTTAAAATCATGCCAGGCTTTTGGAAGCTCTTTAGGCTTCCCTTGAAAAGATTTTTATATTTCTCAGGAAATTTAGTCAGGAAACCATCTGTTTCTTTCACTGTAACGGTGTTTGGAGTCCTTGAATCTACCCTTTGGCCACGTTAACTCTAGTTTTTAATCCTCAGCGCGCTGAATCAAGTCTTCAGTGGTTTGAATTATGAGATGTCTTTAGGAATTTACAGCTTGTAGTCCTGATTATACCTTGACTTTATTATATTGCCAAGCGTCCAACGTATGGTCATGACTGAAATTTACGGTCTTCAGGTAGGTGCTTAGAATAACTTTTAGCTACACTGGATGTAATTGGGGGTGATTGATGGGGTGTCAACCTAGATAAACATGTCGTCTATAAAATGGTAACTCTCCGAAGGCTTTCGGGCAGGGGTAGGAAGGGAAGGGTGAGTGAAAATGAGAGTTCAGCCTCCAAACATGCACCTCATGGAGCAGGGTTACGACCGTCTGGTTATGGCCTGACTGTACCTGGGATATTGTGTCCAGTTCTGGGCACTTCACAGCCAGATAGGTCCTGGGGGTGAGGTCATCGTCCCCGCGCCTGCCTCTTCACGCTGCATAAAAGGGCCAGATTGGAAGTGAAAGGTCCTGAAAGCCTGCGTCTGGCTGCGGGGAGAGACTCTCGCAAGCCCTGCAGATGGGGATGGGAGGTGTTGGGGGCTGCAGAGATTCCGTGCCACGCTGTGGCTCACCAGGTGGCCTCGTTAAGAGCCCAGGATTGGGAGGATGCAAAAGTGGCTTAAAACCCCCAAGATGCTTCCCGGAATCTCAGCCTGTCAGCGCCGGGGAGTTGAGAAGGGCAGGACGGAGCGACTTGCAGGGAGGGCAAACCCGTGTATTGATTTGAAGAGAGCAGATGCCAGGAAGGGGAGAGACGCTGTCAGGGCTTGTGGGATGGGAGAAGCTGCTTGCGGGTGATTGGTTGGGAACCTTCGTTAATGGGGGGGGAGGTTCCCAGGCACCAGCTTTCATTGGAAAAGAAATAAAAGTAAATCCCGACCTGAGCGCTGCGAAGGGGAAGACTGCAGCTTGCAAGCCAGCGCCGCACTTCACTGCTGAGCTTCCAGGCTCACGGCTTTTGCCACTGCCCAAAGCTTTCTCAAGTGAAATTCACCAGGCCCTCTGGGGAACACCCTGGACAACATGGGGTTAAACTGGCATCATTTAACCCTGTTCAGAAGGGGCCCAGGTGGTATGAACGTTGGCGGTTTGTAGTCAGGGTCTGACAATACGTTGACCTGTTTGGTCTCCATGGTTTGTGCCGCTCTTGGTGCAAAGGGACTTTTTGCTCCTGGCAGGCTGACGTCTCTTTGCTTTTCCTCTCTTTTGAGGAGCGGGGTAAGTCCCCCGCCGAGGGGGCCGTTCCACTCAGCAGCATGACGAGCGAGGTGGTGGAGGATGAGATGGAATTTTATTCCAAGGCTGAGAAATACTGGAAGGACGTGCCGCCCACGGTGGACGGCATGCTGGGTGGGTACGGCCACATCTCCAGCATTGACATCAACAGCTCCAAAAAATTCCTGCTGAAGTTCCTTCGGGTAGGTGGTCTGGATCCGTCCGGGGAGGGGCGGTGGTGTCCTACAGCGTGTCCTTTAACTGTGGGTGGATGCTGACCCTGCTCCAAACACCTGCTGAGTGGCTCTCTCCCACCCCACAGCTGTCCATAGCTCTCCGGAGACCTGACCGGTCTGCACAGGGGGAAGATGGACCATTGTCTCTTTCCTTTGGGTGTGCTGGCTGTTCATGGCCATGAGGCTGGTCATCTGTGAACAATCTTCCAGGCCTAACCGATCACCCACATCCACTGTTAAAGGGGGATTTGTGGGTGGTCCTGATGTCTGGCTGATGGCGCCACGTGACACCAACCCCACCCCTCTACCCACTGGGAAATGATCTCCCTTCAATACCCGTAGCAACCAGGTGTCCATGCAGCCCAAACGAGTCTCACTGTGGATGTAGAGGGGCGTGAAACTCCCTTGTTGGCATCTCAGCTGAGCGGCCACAGATAGAATACCCTGTGGAGACTGAGCCTCTCACTCCGTTGGAGCAGACCTCCCCTCAGCCGGGCAGCAGGAGGGCAGCTTGGAGTGTCACTGGCTGTGCTGTTCTATGGGGAAACAGGACCTCAGGCCACAGCTGGCATTGCCAAGGTCCATTGCCCAGCGCCAATTGCCCACGTCCCTCTCTCGTAGCTTGTGAGCTTTGAGGTTCCTCTTGGCAGAGTTCTGTCTCTCCTGTCCCTCATTTTCACTCTCATTGCAGGATGGTCCTAACAGGACAGGAACCACCTGCGCCCTGGACTGTGGGGCTGGGATCGGCAGGATCACCAAGAGGCTCCTGTTGCCTCTCTTCAAAGCTGTGGACATGGTGGATGTGACGGAGGACTTCCTGACCAAGGCGAAGACCTACCTGGGAGAAGAGGGCAGGCGAGTGCGGAACTACTTCTGCTGCGGCCTGCAGGACTTCAGCCCCCAGCCCAACTCCTATGACGTCATCTGGATCCAGTGGGTGATAGGTGAGAGAACCCCTCTGCTGTATGGGAAAGGCCCGTTCAGTTCTGCTGTCCCCCAGCCCACTTCTGTTCCCTTGTACTGAGGATACCCACTAGCTGGTGTGAGATTTACCTGAGGAGGGCGGGCAGAACTTGCCTTCATCCATTAGGTGATGCCGTGGTCTGCAGAACTGACCCACACCTGTCTAGGGGTGGATCAACAGAACACCAGCTGTTCCTCACACCAATACAGCAGGTCTCTGCCCGTCCTGTACTTCCCCATCCCACCCCCGTAGCTGGAGCGGGTCAGAGAACCTGGTCTGTGTTCTACGCGGTCCCAGCTAATGCTCGTGTGCCCCTCCCCTCGCCAGGACACCTGACTGACGACCACCTGTCGGACTTCCTGAAGAGATGCAAGCTAGGCCTGCGCCCCAATGGCATCATCGTCATTAAGGACAACATGGCCCAGGAGGGAGTCATTATGGACGATGTGGACAGCAGCGTGTGCCGGGACCTGGATGTGGTGCGGACGCTGGTCCGGCGCGCAGGCCTCCACCTCCTGGCTGAAGAAAGGCAGGAGAACTTCCCCGACGAAATCTACCACGTCTATACCTTTGCCATGAGATGAACCCGGGCTGGGAGAGGCTGTTTACCAAGGTACCACTGTGCCAGCTCGGAGCAAAGGACCGGCCCAACGGGCCCCTTTTGAGGGACCAGGAGGACCCCTCTCGGGCGGTCCAGACACTTCATGGTTAAAATTCGGGGTGGGTTGGGGTGTCCTGAATAGCCCTGCTGGGGCTGGCTGGAAAGAATGGGGCGGGTCTTCTGCGTCGCGGCTGTTTGTGAGAAAAGACAGCTGCCAATACACTCTCCTGCTGCTCCACCTCTGTACCGACTCTCTTTAAACCCCCCCCCCGCCACCCCGCCGGAAGCTCCAGAGCAAGGAAAAGCCTCCCTGCCGCGCCGGATGGGGGTATGAGAGGCGGGGTAAGAACTCCTGCAACTGCCCTTCCTTGGCTGGTTTGCCGCCCACCAGACGTTGCTGTGGGCTGGGCCTGACCGCCGCTCAGGTCCGTGCGCATGGAGGAGGCCGCAGGGCTACGTCTCCCTGCTGCAGGGGAGCCAGGAGATGGGGGGGGGGGGAGAGAAATCCCTGGCTCCTGCTCCAGCTCACAACTTCGTTGATCCGAACCCTCCTCTCCTCTGGGCCCCTGAATTGGGCTCAGTGCAGCTGGGCGTTCCTTGCTGCCTTCCCAACACCACTCTGAGCCTGGAGGTGCCTGGGATGTGAAATCCCTCGCAAAGGCAGAGCCGGGTAGATGTTCAGGCTCTCGTACGGTGATGGAAGAGGGGGATTTTTGTGTTTGGCCTCTCTCCGAGATCTCTGCCATTTCCTTGGGATGGAGCCGATCTTTCCAAGGGGAGGAAGGAAAGAGGCTCTGGGGCTATCGGGGTTTTTTTTACGACTGCCTATCCCCATTGTATCTTTCGTGGAAAATCAGTAGGAATAGCAAAATCGTTAGTGTCGTCATGGAATCTCAGGGAGTTTTTCAGAGCAAAAACTTTTCTAAGATTTGATTCAATCCATAGTTATCAGGGGGGGGGAGTGGGGGGCAGTGCTCCCTCCCCCAGGGGCACAGCAGTGCAACAGCCGAGTTAATACACAACCTCAGCCGGGGCCAGCTTGCCTGTTGGACCCGTTTGACAGTTGTGAGTTGTGTAGTCAGAAGGGGGAGTCAGGCTGGCCGCGGCTTGCTGTTCCCGCCTTCCCTGTCCAGGAGAAAGGAAATCTCTCCCCCGAAAGGGTTTTTAAAATAATGTTGCTGTAGGCAACTATCCATTAACAGCTTCCAGTACAGCCCTGGCCCGGGGCGGGAGGGTAGGCCGGCCCCTCAATGCTGATGCGGGGCGGTGCCGCTTGGTGCCATGGTAGAATTACGGGCTAGGAAGTATTTGCCACTTCCTGAATGAGCTTGCTCCAAGCAAGCGCTGCCTCTCGCTGCAGAGTAAAGAGCCCAGGCCAGGGCTAGAGCCTGGCTCTGAACTGCGGTGGGCAGGCTGTCGTACGCGGCTGGTCTGGCATTTCGGAGTGGGAGCCTGCGCCAGGCCTGTCACCACCCCCGCCGCAGCAACTTCCCACCCGTTACCGCTCCTTGCGTGAGAGCAACCCGCAAGGGAACGCTGACTGGTGGAGGAGCTTGAGGGGGTGGGGTTAAGGGCTAGTCTCACCACCATGTAGTGCAAGCCGGGCTGGGATGCCAGAGCTCGCTGGCTTTCGATTCGCACGCTGGCTTGCCCTGCGCTACGTCCATGTGTAGACAAGCCCAGAGCAGCTCACACAGCCCCCGCCATTTAACAGGGAACCAGCCTGCCACTAGAGCCCCTGGGACTTGCCGCTGAGCCGGCCTGGGTGGTAGAGAGCAGCCATGTCACTTAGGCAGGAATTAAGATACACAGGGGCACCCTCTCGTATTTCAGATCCCCTCCTGGGCTAATAATGAGGGCGGCTAATTTCCAAAGAGGGGGAAAACAGGCTGCCCTGTTTTGTGTAGGGCCATGTACCAGCAGAGTAAGTCTGTGGCATCTGCCTTTGCTGCTTAAGTGTCTTACTGTGTACTGTCTAGTGCCTTTCTATCCTGAGCCCCGCTGGCCGGGTGGAGGGAAATATCCCTCTCGGGCAAACAGCCTGCAGTTCAGTGATTTGATCAATGCCCAGTACCGAACTGGGAATAAAAGTCTGGCGTCCTGCCTGCAGGGCCAGGCTAGGACAACCTGAAGGCTCGTTTTCCCCCTAGCTCTGGGTAACTTAGATGTTTCCATTCTGGCCGCCCTGTGAACAACCAGCTGAGCTCGCTCACTTTCAGATCCTGGTCCCAGTCCAGTGTAAATCTGGCAGCTCTGGACTGCCGCTAGCCCCGTCGATCCTGGGAGTTAACAGCGATTTGGGTTGGGCCAGGTTTATACTCCTTTCATCGAGATTAAAATGGAGTCCTACCCCTCGTCCCCCCATCAAAGACGCGTGCAGGTGATCACCGCCTCATTTGTCTCATCCTCATTGAAAACAAGGAATGATTCTGCCGCGCTTGCCCCTCGGCATTCCCCCCGTCCTGACCGCTGGGGGACTAGCCCCCCACCCACTAAAGAGTGCTGCAGTTATAAGGGACAGGCAGGTCCCAGCTGCTGAGCCCTGGGGGACTCCCCCTCAGCCCCCAAAGGAAACAAGCATCCATTTTCTATTACAATAGGTCCTATTTAATGGCTTGATCTCAGCAAGAGACTGGCACCGTGGTTCATTTTACACCCATTTGTCAATAGGATCGTCAGCCGCTCCTGTGAAGTGTTTCAGGAAGGGGGGGAGCGGGGAGACATTGGCTGGCTGGATTTTGGCAGGAGAGTGAATTTCATGTCCTTGCCCTGCCACGAGTGATAACAAAGGGGTGGAGGGGATGGGCCGGGAGGAAGAGCCTCACATTGTACCCAGTGGCAACGTCAGCCACAGGTCCTTGAAGGCTTTTCCTGCCTCGCTGGCAATCAGAGGCGAATCGCAGTGGATTTCCTCACTGGAACCGTGGCTGCTTCCCCCAGGGGTGAGAAGGGCTCAGCAGCTGTTTGGCTTTGGCACTTAATGAACACGCTGCCCTGAGTGGATGGTCCCAGGCTGAGATCACACCTAGGCATTAGCGGGACCCGCTGCCGGGCACAGACCGAAGAAACGAGAGCCCCACCCTTTGCCAGCGGGCCTGGAGTGCTGCAATAAGCGTGCACTGGAGGGGGCACCTCCGGCCCAAGACAGGGCCTCAGGGGGAAGGACAGTGGAGCCTCGGCTGGAAACAAGCTCAGTGGCTCCTCTGCTCCAGCAGACTCGTCCTCCACGCCCGAGGCACGGAGCGGTGAGGTCAGCGTGGAGAGCTACCCTAGAACCTCCCACAGGGTAGGCGCCGGGAAGAACAGCCAGGGGATCCGTAACCAGGCCTCATGTTAGCACCGTCCCTACTATCTCCTCCAACAGCCCCAGAGCACGTCCTTCCACAAGCCCAGCAGTTCCTCTGGCCACAGAAGGCGCCGCCCTTCCCTTGCAAAGCCCTGAGCTAGAGACTCGGGTGCTGGGCCCAGCCCTGCTGCTTCCTAGAGCTGTCCTAGAGCTTTGTAAATGTGTCTCTGCGCCCAAGGCCTACCCGGATCACGGGGCACCAGCCTTCGCCCCACGGGCTTGGCTGATGCCTGGGGAAAAGAGCGAGAGAACGCCAACCTCTCTGCTCTTCGGTTAGTCCTGGCATGGACGCATGAGGAGCGGGACTGTCTCCGCTGACCGTGGCTCTTGGAAATCCTGGGTGAAGTTACTTGCTCCTCTGGCATGTGACCCGTGTGGCAAAGTCACGTCTCCTGCTTTCCACGTGTCAGGAGAGCCCAGCCTGCTGGAGGCTCTGCCCAGAGGGGGCGGGCAAAAGGCCATCAATCCCTCGGACAGCCCCACCCACGCCTGGCCCGGCCTGAGGGGAAATCTGCAGAGCTTCCTGAGGAGGAGCTCGCCAAACATTTTCTTTTAGCAGCTCGAGGCTTCTGCCCGCCCCAGGCCGCGCTCCCCACAGGTGGCAGAGTTGGAAGCAGCCATTCGTCTAAGGCACCGCTTCAGCCATTCCCGCGTTCAGTGAACGGCTGGAGGAGGGAACGTTTGTTCCTCGGTCTTATTCAAACAATACGGCACTCGCAGTTGGACAACCTATGGGGAGCGTCACTTGAATCTGCTCCTCCGACCGGGCCCACGATCCCAAATCCAGGCGGGCGTTTCCTGTCCGTTCGTGCGTAGCAGCCTTCCCACCAACACTCGTAAAGGCACAAAGTCCAGCTCACCAGCCCGCCCCCCCTTATCCCTCTGATCTCCCGCCCCGAATCAAACTTCACTGGGATTCAGGTAACATGCCGGTGAGGGTGCCCCTTCCCAGAGAAGCCAGGCTCACGCGGGGCCTAAATGCACAGGCCCTGCCACAGTATTTGTGGGCAAACAAAGCACGGGCTGTATGGAACCTCTCCCGGGTGGGGAAACCAAGTCACCAGAGTATTTGGGGAGGGACTGGCGTGAGGATCCCAGGTCTGCGCCCTGCCTGGCTCAGAGGTCCTCCTCGCCGGCGCTGCTGTGGTCTATGAGGAGATACCACTTGAGCCTGTCGGGAAGAGGAAGGGCCTTGATCTTCACATCCACCGGCCACGGTTTGAGGCGCTGCCGGATGTACACCCTGCAGAGATGTTTCAGGGCCTGCGGCGAGTGCTGCAGCTGCTTCAGGGAGTAGAAAAGGGCCTTGATCTTCTCCCCATGGAACCTGCAGCTGGTGGAGTTGATGTCAAAGTTGCTGGGCAGTTTGGGGACCTGCGAGCTGGCCACCATGAGCTCTAGGACAGTTTCTGCTTTCTGCAGGAGGTCAGCGGAGAAGCGGTCGCCCTCCGAGCTGCTGAGGTGAGAGCACAGCCTCTCGAAGACGATGTGGAAGCCGGACCAGCACGAGGGGCCGTGGAGGGAGCAGTTGTAGGAGGCCCCTGACTCCAGCAGGAAGCGCAGGAGCAGGAAGTGGATCTTGAAGCTCTTGAGGCAGACGTGCGTGAGGGACTCGTGAGCCGGGCACTCGCTGGGGTCAGCGCCGTGGCCCATCAGCAGCTGGGTGACCCGGAAGCAGAAGCGGTGGATCGTTCGCGCCTCCTCTTTGTCCCCGCCCACCGTCTCGCCAAGCAGGAAGATGATGCAGGTGAAGACGGTGTCGCCATCTTTCGTGGTGGCCTTCACGTCGGCTCCTGAAGCCAGAGACAAAAGGGGGAGCCGGGGTCAGATGCCGTAATGGATACTGACTCCCTGGAACGGGGGGCTGGCACCCAAATCAGGCGCGGGTGTGTATCACACCTGGTACCTCTCCTCCGAACTGCGGCCCGCGCCCCCGATCGTTGTCCCCCATCTCCAGCCCTCCTCTGCCTGCATTTAGGGAGGAGACGGGGCTTTGATGGCGCATAGTACCAACTGCCACTGTTTCACCTGGAGAGACAACATCTCTCTGCACCAACCCGGGCTGCCAGTTAAAATAATCTCCACACAGGCCCAATGTTGTGTTATTTGTGTGTGTCGTGGAGCACCCCCTGGCACAGACCCTGGTGCTCGATGCTGGACAAATACAGAGCAGATGGGCTCTGCCCAAAGGAGCACTCGGTCTTCACAGGGAAATGAGCCACCAGCGGCTCAGCTGCCCTCACCTCCTTCCAAGAGGAGCCGGATGTTTTCGGTGTTGTGGATCTGAACTCCGTCGCTGCTGGCCAGGGCGTGCAGCAAGGCCGTCTTTCCTGGGGGGAAGAGCGTAAAGCAGGGAGGGGGAGGGTTACACCAGGGTCCCTTTTGAGCCTGCCCCTGTCCATGAACCATGACGATACAGAGGGAGACGCACCCCCCTTGGGGGCTCTTCAGACCGCACAAGGCTGCGGCAGCAGGCGCGCACCCAGCCGTGGGGAGCGCACCCAGCAGTGGGGAGCGGGTTGCCAATTATCTAATCACAGAAACCCAAACACCCTTGGCCCGCCCCTTCCCTGAGACCCCGCCCCGCTCACTCCATCCGCTCTCCCCTATCCTCTCTCACTTTCACCAGGCTGGGGCCAACAGGTTTGGAGTATGGGAGGGGGCTCTGGGCTGGGCCAGGGGATTGGGTGTGGGAGGGGACTCGGGGCCAGGAGGTGCTTGCCTCAGGCCGCTCCCCGTCAGTGGCCCAGTGGTGCTAAGGCAGGCTCAGCCTGCCCCGGGCCAATTCCGGAAGCGACTGGCATGTTCCTGTGGCCCCTGGGGTGGGAGGGGGAGATGGGGTCTCTGAGTGCTGCTCCACCCCCCACCC
The DNA here is from genome assembly GCA_032164245.1 of Sternotherus odoratus. NCBI lineage: Eukaryota > Metazoa > Chordata > Testudines > Kinosternidae > Sternotherus > Sternotherus odoratus. The sequence goes on from JAVMKO010000016.1 coordinate 11,068,765, forward strand.
TGGGAGCGGCACAGGGCCAGCAGAGACCCTGTCTTAGCACCGCTGGACTTATAGCAGCTTAAAAACTCCCAGTTTGGCTTCAGTAGCCTCCGGGAGCTAGCGCCCGATTCCGGGAGACTCCCGACGAACCTGGGAGTGCGGACAGCGCGCCTTAGTGCAATACTGCTTTAGAGTCAGCAGGGGGAGCACCTGGCAGTGGGGCTCTTCCATTAGCCCCATAGCAACTGCAAGCATGTTACAGCGTGAGTGTCTCAGCACAGGCAGTGTGATCTCCCCGACGGGTGGGGCAGGAATGAAGCCAGCTGGCCAGAGACTAGCAATGCCAGGTAGTCTGAGCCCGGCTCCACCGTAGTGCAGCTAAAGCCTGGCTGAGACCCACCATGTTCGAATATGGTTAAATCCCTGCCTGTCTTGTCTGTCCTGGAGATACCAACAGCCCAGGGGAAAATGCCCCTGAACCCCGGGAGAGGTTGAAGGTCTTAACCTGGAGCTGAATTTCCACAGCTGGTTCCTGCTTCGAAAGTGGGCTGAACACTGGGCGCTTCAGAAACCCAGAACCTCATTTAACAGCCTGGGCAAAAGAACCCAGGTGTCCTGTCTGCCCATTCTGTGTGGGAATCAAGAGCCCCAGGAGTTGGGGTGGGGCAGGGGGAAATGAACTCGATGTATGATGGAAAAGGGCACGGACCATTTTTGTCAGCGGCGTTGACGTCGGCACCGAGTTCCAGGAGACGCTGCAAGCACGGCAGCCGTTCGGGCTCCTCACTGGCAAGATCCAGGGGGCTGCTCTCGTGAATCTGTGGGGAGGAAGACGAAGAAAAAAGCCAGTGACCTTCCGCCGTGGCGGCTGATCGCACGGAACGATTGCGGCCGCACGAAGGGTTCCACACTCAGACGATCGGGAGAGAAGCAGGGCTAGTACGGCCAGAAGGGAAGAGCGTCGGTTCCTCCCATCTAGCGCCATGGGGCAGGGCAGGCAAAGGACTGACGGCAGCCAGGCCTTATTACTGAAGTGTGCAACCTGTGCAAACCACGCGTCCCAGCATGCAATGCTCCACCTGGACCCCCCCACGCCATTACAGATAAAGAGATGAGCTAAGCAGGCATCACTCTGCTGGTAGCGAGTGGTCTCTGCAAAGGAATTCCCAGGCCCAGATCTCCAGGGAGGCGTTATCAGTACCATACACCCAGGAGAGGTCAGCTCCGTTCACCCTGCGTCGAAGGCGGTTGCTTTCCATACCCGATCTCTCCGGTTAATATCCGCCCCGCGGCGCACTAGCAGCTCCACCATGTCCGGCTGGTTTCGGAGAACAGCGATGTGCAGAGCTGTGTAATAGGTGACGGGATCTAGGCCCAGACAAGACGGGGCGTGTCAGAACTAAAGACGCCCTCCCAAAATATGAAACCGTCCAAGATAAAGCAGAATAACCCAAAGCAGCTGGGTTTGGAGAGTCCAGCTCCCCAGAGGGGGCTCGGAGCGTGGGAAGGGGCTGGGATCCTGCTTGGCTTGGAGGAGTTACAGGGAGGGCCGGCCTGAAGGAAAGCAATCGACTGCCCAGGCTCTGCCGTTGTGTGGGCCTCGTCTCCAGGACGATGAATGAGCTGGCCCGAAGCCTCCAGCAAGCGGATCAGAAGAGCCAACTCCATCCCAGCCCCCTTCTGGCAGGCGGCAACCCTGCTTTTGTGGCAGTGGGACAACCCACATCCCCTATAAGCTCGGCGGGCCCCAACCGCCTCCCTGGCAGCAAGCCGGGTGGGGGGTGAATGGATGGACCGGAGACTCACTGCTTGTCACTGCGATCCTGTTGCGGCTGGGCCTGCAAGGGAAGCAATTCATGGCCCAGTTCCTCCATCCCCACCCCCTCCCCACCCCCTCCCCCAGCTCCCGGGGCTGGCTCTGTTTAAAGCCAGCCACTCTGGGGGGGCACGGCCAGCATTCCGGGGCTGATGTCACAAAAGCATCTGCCGGGGAGGGAGGTTTCTCTGACCACGGGCTGAACCGAAGAGTCAGTGCTGGTTTCTGGAGCTTTTTAAACCCCCCACGGCTAATGCAAAGAGCGTGGCTGAGAGAGGCTGGACAGCCCTGGAGCTCTCTAGCCATCCGCAGCACGGCCACGGTTGGGGCAAGCTAGTCGGCACAGACCAGCCAGCTGAAGGGGCGGTTTAATACCAGGGGCTCACAACCTTGGACTCGCTGCTGGGACTGGCAACACTGAACCGGCTTGAACCCCGCCTTGCTCATCTCACCCAAGCAGCCAGTAAGAGCGTTGTGTCACTTGGTGGATTTGAACTGGCAACCTAAAGGTGGGGAGGCTGAAGAGCCCAATACTCCCCCCCGAGCCGGGCAGTCCCCCTGCAGAGTCCTCCGTGCTCCAGGGACTGCGGGACAAACCACCGCACCCGCCCATCACCTGCCCCACGAGTTGACGCCACTTTGATCTGACCATCAGATTCTGGCTTAACATTGTCCTGCGTCCCTGGATCCGCGCTGGTGCGTGCACCCTGGGAAGCCAGCGTGTTCCTCTCTATTATTTAAATCTCAAGGCACTAACCGGCTTCCTGTGCAGCCCAGAACATTAGCACAATGCATTTCTAAGCTGGCTCAGAGAAGAGCACCAAGGAACGGTGGGAGAGACCAGGCCCAGTGCCAGCAATTGCATTTTCATTAACGTCAATAGAAAAGGCAACGCAGCATCCTCTCCCTGGCTTAAGAGTTCAGACCCCCCCAAAAATCAATCCACTGTGAGGGACAGGGGCATGGCAGGTCTTAGGAGACAGATAGCAAAGGACCAATTTTATTACCCACTGAAGCGGGTCTGGAGGGGAAAGTGGAATATCCTACGATCCTACCCAGCTCACTGATCTTCCCTCTGACGGAAGGGGCTTGGGCATTGGCTTCTTCCAACACCCATAACACATCTAACACTGCTCCATGCATCAGCCAGGTGAACGCGGGACTGACCAGCCCAATGAGGGAGGGAGGGGCGGGGCGTGGGACCTCAATTCAGATCGCTGCGTCGTGGCTCCAATCCACCGGCCTAGCCCACAAATGGATCCTCCCTCCCTCTCTGCCGCCTGCGAAGCCTGTTTGCATCAGGCACAGGGGGGCGCTTAGAACCCATCGTCTCCCCCAGATTTACCTTCAAAGATAAGATTAGCCCCATTCTGCAGGAGGATTTCAGCCGCGTGCACCAGCCCGAGTTCAGCTACCTTCAGCAAGGAGTAGCTCACCCCTTCTTGGTAGAATGGGGACCGGGTCTCTCTCTCCAACAGCTTGTTGAGGACCAAGAATTTGCTGCTGTCTTCTGCTAGGCAGCTGGGGCTTGAGACACAGAAAAGTGGCCCATTGTTAGAGCTCCAGGCATTTCTCCCAGGATGTGAGTTGGAAAAGGGAACGAGGGAGGCCTAAGATGGACAATGATTTGACCTGCACACAGGGCCTGATCCAATGGAGACGCCCACCAGCGTCAGTGGATGTCAAAGCACTTTTCTAGCATAGCAAAGTCTCAACTCCACTTTGCAGAGGAGAAAAAAACAATCAAGGCAGAGAGCGCACGAGAGACTTGCCTGTAACCACATGGCACGTCGGAGGGCGTGCTCAGAACAGGGCCCCGGTCACCAACCTCCCAGACCTGCGCTGCAACCGCTAGACTCTCCCTTCTCACCAGGGTTGCAAGGACCACAGCTGCGATCGGGGTGCTCAAGGTGTTTTGACTTTCGATGGGATTTGGGCACCCGCCTCCACTGGGCTCCTTCACAAAGCCCAGTCCACTAATGGTCCTGCCCTCCTATCGCTCCCGTCGTGTGTTGTGGGAGCCAGCCGCCCCCTCGGTGCGCCTTGCTTTCCCTGCTGCCCAGTTTAGGTTCTGACCGCTGTGGGATGTTTGATTTGCTCAGAATTTAGCGTCAGTTGAGAGAATGCCACTTAGTCCCTATGGCAAGAGTTTGCTCCCGGTCAACGGACTAACAGGGAAGGTCTCTCTAAAGGGTTAAACAGCCCCTCTCTGCAGGTTTTGGGGAACACCATAATCTGCCTTTTAACCCCTGTGTAAACAACTGGCTCCTCTCTATTAAAGGGCTCCCCAAATCCTCTTGGTACCCACATCCATCCGACGCTAGCATCCAGCTTTCCTACAGCAAGGGCCTCTGATGGTACAGTCAGTGATTCAAGAACAGCGTACCAGCTCGTCCACTGGACTGAGACTTAGGACACCTGGGTTCTTGACCCAGCTCTGCCACTGCACCTGCCAGGTGAACCTGGGCAAGTCACTTCACCTTTCTGCTTCTTCATCCACTTCTTGTATGTCTTGTCTATTCAGATTGTAAACTCCCTGGGGCAGGGACCCCCTAGACAACAGTGGGGCCCTGATTTCATGCTATGGTAATACAAATAATAATGAAGAGCGTTAATTAGATACAACACAGCTACTCAGAAGAGCTTCTGTGGAGATAAGCTTAGAATAGTCCACAAATACTTATTTAATCCTTCATTCAGTTACTTAAAAAATAAAGGAAGTCACAGAGTAAAGGCCACCGGAGTCTTGAAATTTGTTACCTCTCTAGAGTCTCCTGCTTTTCAGGATCTTGTATCCCCAAACATCCCAGGATCTCATCTACCAATGGCTGATACTCAAAAATGATCCTGCGGAAGCCATGCAGGAAAGGCATCGTGCTCTTCTAGTCAAAGATCAGCCAGAATATCCTTTTGTCTCAAGCACAAAAGATGGATTCTTGTTTTCGCCCTGAAATCAGATAGACGTTCAAACAGGGGATCAGTTACAAGTTTCTGAAAGGAAAGCATCTGATATAGAGATGGGCAAACAATGACGATTTGATGACACCAAAACATTTAGCGACTTCACGTTGGTTTCATCCGATTGTTTTGGATTGGAAAAAAAATATTAAACAATTCCGGGAAAAAAATCAAAACTTTTGTTTCAATATTTTCAAAATGTTTCAATTTTTCAGTTTGAAACTACTTTTTGTTTCAAAACGTCCTTGTTTTTAATAAAATCAAATCAAAAATGTTTTAAAATGATTTGTTTGACCTGAAACAATTATTTTACTTCTGAATTTGCTGAAAAAGTTTTCAGTTTTTTGCCCAAAACTTTTTTTTTTATTTTTCTGAACTGCCAGTGAAGTGAAAAATCTTTAATTCACACAAAACTAGCAAGAAGCTCTCACAAGGGTATGGGTAGACTAGGATAAATACGGGGAACTGAGGGCTAACTATGACCAGCTAACATGTTTTTAAACATGAGTTGTACTGTCTACACTAGGACCAAAACCTTGTTCAAAATTCATATTAGTTGAAACATATTGGCTAATATGTTTTAAAACCCATTAACTACACTGAACTTAAAAGATTACAATGTTGCAAACAAAACACTTTTTGCTGTTACTAGTAACACCTTAGGTGCTCTGATTTCCTAGTGATGAGGATGATCTCAGAATGTAAACCGAGTAAGATTATTAAAAACGAAAGGATTGTAAGGATCTTATTTGTCATCACTACTTAGTTCCTTTGTTTACTTTTTGCATTTCTCCCAGTGTAGACAATGGGAATCAACAAAGTCACCTCTAGTGTTGTTTGAGTCAATTTCACTTCCAGGTTCTCTGGGTGGCAGAGTTGGAATTTCTTCAGAGAAGTATCTATTTGTTTAGAAACAACTGTTTTCACTGGATTTTTTCCCTTTTAATTTGTACAGCCCATCTTGTTCTTTGGTTTTAAGAAAAGCTGGAGGACTTCCCCCACTCCCTACACATTTTAAAAAATTGCCCCCTATCTAGGTCATGTCCTTCTAAATTTAAACACATTTTTAAATTAAAAAGCATTCGCTGCATTGTTCCATGGGTTAATACAAAAGAACCAACCCATAAAAGCAACTGGTCCATTTTCATTGTCCAACTACAAAATGTAAAAATAGCCAAAACCATGGATAAAAGTAAATTAGATTTTTTTTCAGTTTCAGTCATTTGAAGTGTCATTAGTAAGAAGGGGAAGGAACTCCTCACTCTGTTTCTTCAAAATATGATTTTTGACAGTGTGTTGCTTTCAACAAAGATTTCACTTCTGACTCTTCCACTGCTATGGCCCTGACCCTACTAAGACCTAGGCATGTGCTTAACTCTAAACAGGGATTATTCACAGTGCATAAAGTTAAACACAGGCTTAAAGGTTCAAAGGATTGGGGTGTAACTGTCAGTTCTTTTGGGCAGGGACTGTCTTTTGTGTGTGGTTGTGCAAGGCCTGGCAGCCCTGGGCCCTGATCCTGACTGGAGCCTCCGGTTGCTACCCCAATAAATTAATAAATTAATACCACCACCTGCGGGAATAAGAAGAACCTCAAGATGCCAGGAGGTTACCACAGCTGTCTCACCTTGCTTCATTCATGCAAATGATGAACTGGTAAGAGTGGAATCAAGCAGTTAACACGTCCCTCCACTTGAGACCAGACCTGGCACAAAACAAGGGGACCCAGCTGGCTGGGAAATTTCACAAATACTATAAACAAGCAATGCTGTTCACATGCACGCACACACGTACAACCAGCTCAACCCCCTCACACACACCTGGAGGCCTCACACAGTGGATCCCAGGGTACAGGCCAGGGGACTCAATGACCACTTGCCATTTGTAGGGTCCTGCACTTCCTTCTGGAGACAGAGTGGCTCTCTGTAGATCTCTCACTGAAAGCTGCAGCTTGCCTTTATTCAGTGCTCAGTTACCGGGCATTGCAATAGGGGATCCGACCGTCCCGCCACTAAGCTAGGCATGACCCAGCCAAGTACCAGACACTGCAGTCAGCAACAGCCCCCCCACCCCCGCCTATTATTACACACTACTGTACCCACACATGCTATTTGCACACTGCTGCACACCTACAGGCCCACCACTGCACACGCACGCTATTGCACACTGCTGCACACACGCCATTGCACACTGCTGCACACCTACAGGCCCACCACTGCACACGCACGCTATTGCACACTGCTGCACACACGCCATTGCACACTGCTGCACACCTACAGGCCCACCACTGCACACGCACGCTATTGCACACTGCTGTGCACGCACGCTATTGCACACGCACGCCATTGCACACTGCTGCACACGCACGCACGCCATTGCACTGCTCACTAGAGAGGGCCAAGATTCCTGCCTACGCCCGAAGTAGCGCATGAGAACCGGCCCCCTTGGCGGGGGGGGGGGGCGGGAAGCCGGGCTCAGGCCCCTCTTCCCCCTTAGCACCCGGGGCCAGTCAGCCCCTTCCCCATCCACCCACCCTGCACTGGTGCCCCCTCCCCTCCCCCATCCACCCACCCTGCACTGGTGCCCCCTCCCCTCCCCCCCCATCCACCCACCCTGCACTGGTGCCCCCTCCCCTCCCCTTCCCCATCCACCCAGCGCTGGGTCCCCCCCCCCTCCGGGCCGGGCCCGGGGCGCGCGCTCCTACCTGCACGCGGACCCCTCCTGGCGGGCAGCGCGCAGGAACCGGAAACCGCCTCCACACGGGTTGCAGCGCGCGCGCCCTCTAGCGGCCGAAGGCGGGTGCTGCAGGGCGGCTGGCTCAGCAGAGGGCAGCAGCCTACAGGGAACGGGGAGGCGGCCGATAGGGGCCCCGTGCAGCCCGGCTGGGCACAGGGCGTCTGCGCTCGCTCTCTCTCTCTCTCTCTCTCTCTCTCTCTCTCTCTCCCCTGACATGCAGGCATCAAAGTTGGCCGGGGGTCACGCACAAGGTTTGCAAATGTAGCACCACCCCTTTGGGCCAAAATTCAGCCCCCCCCCCCCCCGAAGCATGACACACATTGCGAGCATGCACCTTAAATCTGTGCGTGGATACCCCAACGGTACAACTGGCCCATCTGCTGTCAACCAGAGTTTAAAGGACCTAACAGGGCCGGCTTGGCGTGCCAAGGGGTAATTTGCAAAGAAAGCAATGCCGCGGTCTGGGAGCTGGGCGTCAGGGCCAGGCACTGCATTTTAAAAGAACATTTTTTTACCTTTTGGGCTCGCAGCGCCAGACAAAGGGAACATGCGCTCTGTCCCGTTAACAGAGCCGGCCGAACGCACTTATTCAGCTGTTGTTGTAACTGCTGGACGTTATTTGGTGCTTGCTGGCCCATTACTGTATCATGGCCGTAAAGGATGCAGTGTGTCCTATAGTTCAGTAACAAAGGGCACACAAAGTCTCGTTCGCTGTGATACAAATGTTTGATTATTTTTGGACCATCTATTGCTTGGTCCCATCAATAGAACTTGGGGGGGAGGATGTTCTACCTTGGCAATAAGCTTTGTTCTGCATAGTTCATGTTCTGGGTCTTTGTTTCCTTGAAAGGCAGATCCATATGGCATGACAGATAGGTTGACATGTATCTAAGGGAGCCCTTGCTAATGGGAAAAACCCTGAAATGGTGCCTGTTTGGTATTGGTTGTGTTCAGTGCTGACCTTTGAAAACAGCCCATTCAACGTGTCCAATATCATATTGCTCGTCAATGCTTCTGAACCCTTCCCTGGGGCCTGCACCTTGACACGGTGGGAAGGCTTAAGTGGCCCAATGACCCCCCATGAGCGGTAATTTATGGGACTTAACACAGAGGTCAGCCCAGCAGCAATCCAGGCTAGACAGGGCTGGAAGCACCTTTTTGTGCCCTAAGCACCGTCTGATGGTGCAGGAAGGTTTCCGATTCAGAGGCCTCTGGAAAACACAGCGGGTTGCTTGTCTGCCTGCTTGTCAACTTGGGCGAGTCATGAAACAAGATTTGTTTTTCATGAGGTGCGCTTGGAGAGCAAACATTTTAAATAAACACGTACTTCACATAAGCTATGTGGCACTTAGAAACCTTGGTGATAGCTGCCTTAGAAATACCCAAGATACCTAGATAACTAAGATGATCAAGCTTAAGTTACTGCAACTGCAACAACCATAAACCAAAGTAAGTTACTGCTTATTTAGTTCTCAGTTGGACAGTGAAAATAGGCAGGTCATTTTCTTTTTTGTTTATGGTCAATAGCCCTTTTGGGTTTTCCAAGGCTAGGACAATATCATCACTTGGATTTACAAAACCCAAAGGACTAGTCACATTTTAAAACTTGTTTTCAGGGATTGTTTTTTCCATTTCAGCTGCTATAAGGTTTTGAAAAAAACCCTTTTATTTGACATGGAGCGAGGCCTAGTCTAAGCAGAAAAGGGTGAGTCCAGCAGTCTGTGATACTGGCTCTGTCTGTCGCAGCACAAACCTTAGCGGGTGAAATTCTGGCCCCACTGATGTCAATGGGGCCGGAATTTCACGGCTCTCAGCCTTGCTCGCCCCATTTGTAAGAAGGGGAAAGTGCTGGTAATTACATCATGGCCCTTATAGCTCCCACCAAGTGGCCCTCACAGACGCTGCAGCATCCCATTCAGTCCTCGAAGACTGGTACAGTCTCCTGTGACCTGAGGTAAGGGTGAGCTACGAAGGGTTAACTTTTAATCAGTAACCTTTGATTTCACCAGCCGCACACAAACCAACCAAAAAAATACGTCCAGCGATAATGAAACTTCAGCTAAGCAAAGGAAGAAAAAAGCTGCTTGACCGTTTGATTGAAGGATTTTTTTCACTGTCTACATTTTGCTGTGATGTTCACAATTTGTGTGTATATTGCTTTCACTTTTTGCATCGCAGCGCATTGACTGTCATCAAATAATGATTGTCTGACCCTCATTGTCTGAGCCCCATCCCCATCATTTCATGCAAGTGTGAAGATTTAAACAGCTAAACGGACAAAAATGCTTAAAATACACAGCACTATGATTGAGTGACATTATACCAGCCAACTGACTTCTGCCTAGTCTAGATCTAGGGGACTCTGCTCTGAGGACACTGAAACCAAAGTTACAGATCTGCTTTTTCACATGGGCCCCAGTCTAGCCCTTTGCCCATGATAATCCTGTCGCCCTCTGCCTTGGATCAGAGTCAAAGGAAATACACTACATGAGGCATGGCACATGCAGCGCAAAGGTTCAGAGCTGGACACGTCCCTCTCTCCCTCAATAGTGCAGATTCAGTGACGTTTTGCAAATTTGTGTTGTTTCCACTGAATTGTTTTGGTCAAAAACAAACAAAAAACCCTCAACCCTAACAGCCCCCCCTCTCCCTACATTCCAACGATCCAAATTTTTTAATTTTCCAATTGAAAATGACTTTTGGTTTCAAAAGAGCCTTTTGTTTGACATCTTACAAATATGAAATGTTTTATGATGCTCATGCCTCGTTTACTACCCGGCTCCCTCAGTCGCTAGCTAATACCCCGCTTCTCAGAGCTTCAGCCTGCTTTACGATGATTCCTCTCCGCCTTCCCCCACCCGCCCCATGTTCCTTCGCCCTGGACGTTGTATCATCCCGCTGGGCTCTTGGATGCATGATGCAGTTTGGTTTGCAGGCTGGCTTTCCCAGGGCTGTATTACTGCTGGGGAAGCGCGTGCCTGCGTACGGCCATGATCACAATACGGAGCTGGGGTAGTAGTGATGGGGGCCTTTGTGGTTTTTGAGCTATGCCCATACTCGTGACGGGATGGAGGCACCCAGGGCCCTGCGATTCCTTGGGGCCGTGACTCTAACCTGCAGCTGGAAACAGCTGTGTCTGGGCCCAGACCTCTACGTGGCCCATGCACATTGTGGAGGGGTATGATCAGGAGCGTGTCTGAGTGGGGGATGAAGGGGGAGTTTGTGGCCTCAGGCCGTGCAGCTCTGGGGAGACAGCACACCGGGTGCTGAAGTCATTTCTGCAGCAGGAGGGAGGCCGCGAGGTGGAGAGGCTCAGGGTTGCAGGAAGAGTCTGTGATGAGGATCCTGGGGCAGGGAACAAATCCTCTACCAAGGGTTTTCTCCAATGACCTTCACTGTCCTGTGGACGCACTGTAGGCTCCAAGACAGGGTCATTGCCTAGAGGGGCAAAGCCTGGGCTTGCTAGCGCTAAGAACTTGAGCATCCTCCCATGCAGACAAGGCACAAAGAGCCAGGGATTTACCACCAAGGCAAAACTAGGGCAAGTGAGAGGAGCCTCAGACTTTAGCAAAGACCCCAAAGTCAGCTGTGAAGCTGAGACTTTCCCCAGCTCCTTCTACCCCTGGCCGGCTGTTGGATGTTTCCCATGGCCCATGGTCTCTGTGTAGGCTGTGCAAAGCCAAAGCAAGGGAACTCCAGCAAGGTGCCACTCACAGGCAGCCAGCACGTCCCAGCCTTTCCGCTGGCGCCCCACAAGCATGTTGAACGATTCCTCGTGCCTGGGTTGGAAAGCCCTGAGGGTGTTTGCTAGCCCCCTAGGAGAGAGATGAACCCTGACAACTGCCCCCCCGCCCCCCCCCGATGGGTAGGTCAGACCCCTGCATTCAGCTGGCTGTGAGACCAAGCCCGGAAGCCACAGGCTGACTTCCTCTCTGTCACCAATTACTCAGCAGTTGGTAGTTTGGGGAAGGGGCGCGCTCCCTGGCCACTATTCCTGCCCTGGAAGGTGGGGGGGGGGGGAGGTGAAACTCACACAATCTTTCAGCAGCGTTTTCCTGGGAAAACTCTCCAGGCTCTTGGACAGCCAGACCTGTGGCCTAGCGCCTGGACGTTGGAGATGCAACCAGCGGGGGACTATATTGGCAGAGCTGATCGGGCACAGCTCTAGTGCCAAAGGAGTTCTTCAGACCCAGCCGCCAGTACGGTCCCTTCTCTGGTCTGATCTCATGTTGGTTTTCCTCCCTCCTTTCTTTGGTCCACAGAGGCCAAAGCCTGATGAGTCCATTGTGATCATCTCGTCTCACTCACTTTCTTTTGCTACGTTAATTTCCCCCTATACTGAGATACTGGAAGAAGGATTCATTCAGAGCTCTCCCTGCTGGATTTTTCCCTCACTGCCCGGTAGCTGACTGTCCTGCAGGAGCAGAATCAAGGCAGAGAAATTCATTTTGGAGCCACTGGGCGCTGCAGACCATCAGGGTCCTAAGAGACTAATATAGAGTCCAGCTGACCTAACCCAACAGCATAGGATCTTTCTATCCATCCCTGTTGCACTGGTGTAAATGGCTACAAAAAGTGCAGGGCCTCTGAGAAGAAGTCGCAGAAGCTGCAAAACACTTTCATCCCATGGGCGTGGCAAGATGCTACAGAAATCCAACAATGGCATCGTCCCAGGGCACTTAAATCCCAGTGTGGTGGGACTGTTGCCACCCTGAAATGCTACCTACCATCTCCCAAACCCATCCCCCTCCCCCACAGCCCTCTCACACCTGCAGGGCCCAGACCCAGGCCTGTTACCTTGCTTACGTGCCCAGCCCAGATTAACAGTCCTTTCAGCTGCGTGTGCGCGTGCAAGTCGGCTGTTAGCTTTCTCCTCCATCTGCAGCCGGCCCTGGCCTGCTCCCCTCTTGCGCTGCAGCCCCGGGAGATGACTTCCTGAGCCCCAGCTCTCCAGCCACGTGAGCCTAGAGCCAACAGTTCCCCTGCCCCTCTCCCAAGTTTGCCGCGGTTTGAACATCGCTGGGGGGAAGGGGGGGGGGGTTATCCCAGGATTTTGATTTTCTTTTAACGGTGCTATCGGCATTTCCAGACACTTGGATCGTTGGAAAGTTAACAATCAGTGAAGCAGGGCTGGTGATGGGTTTTTTTTTTTTTAATGGAATGAATCCAAATTTCAACACACAGTTGCGTCCCGGGGAGGGGGCAGCGAAGGCCTGCAGCCCAAATAATTTGGCATTTCTCTGACATGTAGTCACGAAATGCTCCCTCCCGCTTCCCCCTCTTTCCGTCTCCTGTAGGAGGCAGAGCAAAAGGGTGAGGTTAGAGCACTTGCCAGAAATTCTCCCTGATAGTCCACAGAATAAGTATAACAGCCCCTTACTTGAGCTACCGGTGGGGTTTGAACTTGTGACCTCCAGGGCTAAAAGCGTGCAGCATTACCCTTTAAACCAGTGGATCCAGGCCACTGTCTCAAGCGGTAGTAGACTCTTAGCTGCTGTGGGTTATGACTAGTTCCCTCCCCTGCCCCGCCCCGCCAGTGGGCCTCAGCCCAGCCCTGGAGGTGCCTGTCCCCCGTAGCGGTGAGAAGGGAGACCAGACGCCACAGTCAATTCTTGGCTTCCCTGCTGAGACCACCAAGAAAGGGAGGGAGGGGCGTGAATGCCAACCTTAGTGAGAGTTACTGGAAGGCAGCTAGCTTTCTCCAGGGCCTAGACTGATGTTCTGAACTCAGTTCCTACAGCCCAGCATAGTCACTTAGTTAGTTTCAGTATCCTACCGCCTAGGCGCCCCAGTTGGGGATGCGCCCCCCCTCCCCCGAATGTGCTAGGCACTGTACAAACAGAACAAAAAGGCAGTCTCTGCCCCAAAGCACTTATGATTTAAGCATGACAAGAGACACCAGAGGGACACAGTCAGACTGGGAATACTGGCTTTTGCGTGCTGGTGACCTGAAGCAGATTTGACTGGGGAACCTAGCAATGAACGGGACGTAGCCCATTCCCAGTCCTATGCGATCCAATCCCCCCCCGCCTGCCCCAGCAGTTTTAAACTGCAGCTGTGGGGGGGGGGCACTTTAATGCCACCAGGTTCCTCAGCAGGACCCAGCGGTCCCCAGGAATACAGGTTCATAGCAGGGCTGCCATCCAAGCTGAACAAGAGCCCAGAAGGGCCGGGAGTGCAGAAGTGGGCAGGGGGCACTTTTAATACACTGGCGCTGATCAGTTGTCCCACCTCAGGGAACAGCACGCAAAGGCCTGAGAGGAGAGGATGACATGGAAGCCACCACGCTGCAGAGCCGTCCATCTCCCCCCAATGAGTGCTCCTCATAAAGCCTTCCAGGCTGGGGCGCTATGGCTACGATCTATGTCAGCCTAGTAGAGTTTCTCACTAACCATATTTAAAGGCCTCAGGCCTTTGGCCCAGCATGGCCCTTTATAACCCTGAGCCGTGAAATGCCGTGGGCAGGGCACTAGCAGCCTGGGGATCTGGCCAGGCAGGCCTGTCCTCACCTCTGAATAGCCCCTACTGGGCGGACATTAGTTTGGGATGGGTGGGTGGAGGTCCTTGCTCGGTGCCAAAGGCAGCTCAGAAACAGCCTCAGGAGGCCTACGGGCCAGAGGGCCCCAATGGGTCAAGCCCCGCCTTTTGAATGCATATTCATGACTCCCAACACATCGGTGAGCGCGTCTTTATTGTCCCTCATCCCGATGAGAAGGGGGACAAAGGAGCCAAAACATCCCTCTGCAAATCTCTCCCCATCTAGGTATCCAGCGCCAAACCCTGCAAGCCAAGCCTTCCCGGTGGGGCAGTGACTCCAGAGTCCAGCGCTGGAAGACGGGCAGTTCTATGGGACACCAGCAGCCATGGCCTTGTGAATAAAAGCTTCGCTGGCCACCGGCAGCCACAAGCATTCGGTGCCCTGCTAGAATAACAGAGGTGGGAGCTGCCCCCTTTCCAGATCTCTTTGGCTGGGCTGATTGCAGGAAGAATGCAGTTGGCTATCCATCAGGGAGACAGAGCAAGGGAGAGCGAGGGCATTTTGGGAGGAGAGCCAGGGAAATTTGATCATTAAGAAACCCTCCTGGCTGTCTGGGGGAATTTAATTAAATTGCTGGAGAGGGCTGTATACAAGGGAGCACATCTGGATCCAATATGTGCAGCTTTGATTTTGTTCTTTCTTTTTTTTTTTTTTCCTTTTTAGTTCAGTCTTTTCCCATCTCGCTGCTGAAAGGGGGGAAAAAACGGGAAATAGCAGAGCCACGGAGCATTGGTTCATCTGGGACCAGAATTCCTGGCACAGAAAGAAAGAGAGCGAGAGAAAGAGACAGAAATAGAGGGAATAAGAAAGCTGGGAGAAAAGCTTTAACAAGAGCATGGAACAGGGCATTTTGTAACAATGCAGACAAGTAGCTAAATCAAGCTGTTTGTGTGGGTGGGTTGGGTAACCTAAAAGATACAGGGAGAGGAGCTAAATTCCCAGTGAAGTGCACTTTCTGGAAATTGAGGAAATGGAGGGAGAAATAGGAACGGATCAGGGAACAGAGAAATACCATTAATAATTAGGCAGATAGAGAGAGATAGCACCACCTCCTTTGCCAACCCCCTAAGTCCTGCTTCCCCCACAAGCGAGGACCTTTCTGAATAGATTTGCCGCTCTCTCATATAGGCTAACACTCTCTCTCGCTCTCTCGCTCTCCTTCTCAGCTCTCTGCAACGCTCCAGCAGTCTCTCTGGTATCGACCTGTTGTCCTTGCTAACCTGCTAGTGTGGAAAACAACCCAACCAGCTCACAGAAGGCCCCACACCACCATCGTTCTGGTGACTTCAGTGGCTTTATTCCTGACTTACACTAATCTATGCATGAGGAAGATAAATTCAGACACTTCAGCAACAGGGTTGAGGAAAAGCTGCCTGCCCAAAAACCTACCATTCCCACTTTGACATCCAGCTATTGAGCGCTCGCTAGGCCTAAACCATGCTTAGTCAGCAGAATCTGGCTGCAAGGCGGGGGTCCGACGTATGAAAATGGGCATTTTTTTAGTGACGGGAGGGAAGTATTCGCTCTGCCCTTTGAGGCCTGGCCACTGCCAGGCCAGAATATCCCCCTGTTGACCGGGCAGGAGATGAGATTGTTACTGTTGAACCTCAGACTCCAGCCCAGATGTCCATAAGGGCCCTCCACCCAAAAAAACCCTAGATAAGTTCATGGAGGACAGGTCCATCAATGGCTATTAGCCAGGATGGGCAGGGATGGTTCCCTAGCCTCTGTTTGCCAGAAGCTGAGAATGGGTGACAGGGCACTTGATGGGTATCGCTCAGTTCATTCCCTCTGGGGCTCCTGGCATTGGCCACTGTCAGAAGACAGGACACTGGATCGATGGATCTTTGGTCTGGCCCAGTATGGTCGTTCTTATGTTCCAATGGCTTAGAGACATTTTTTAATGCTCCTGCTCTGGGCCCTTCACCCAAACCCAAAGCTTGAGGCAACCATCTGGGCTTCCCAGGTTTGCAACTGGGCCCGTTGCAGGCATGTGATGACCCCAAGGGCTCGGACCAAAGGCCCTCCTAGCCTGTGATGGTGCCACCCAGAACACAGCAGGGACTGGGAGTCAAGATGGAAGGAGGAACTGTCTTGAGGGTAGAGGGAGAGCACCAAGGGGAATAATCCCCAGGAGCAGTGGGAGCAGGGGCAGGGACTCCAAAGTAGGTGGCATTGAAGCTGGTACGCAGATGAGTGAGACAAGACATCCCGGCCAGGGGTCAGGAACTTGATTGAAAGCCTGGCCCGGCAAACTCCCACTGACGTCAATGGGGCAGGATTTCACGTCTGGTGTTCACTGTATCTAACATCACAGGGGCGCAGGGGGGTTCCTCACACTATCGGTTTCCATGTTGTGCCACCGGCACATACATTCGACTATGGCGCGCCAGAGCCCTAGGGCAGTCCGTTTGGAAAGGGGCTCATTGCTGACAGGCGTTAGGAACACGCCTGTCCCCCATATGTGTACAGAGACATGGCTACGTTAGTCCCCTGGCTAAGCCACGGGGAGGCAACACTCATCAGGTTTGTGCAGTTGCTAGAACCTCTGATGAGTGGCCTTGATGCAAATCCCACAACAGCCCCTTCTTCGTCCTGTCTCCTCCCTTCCAGCCCCTGCAGCCGGGGGCTCCCTCCCTCCAAGCAATACACAAATAAAAGGTCCTAAGCAGCGCCAGCACAGCTTTGCCTTCGAGCTTCTGTGTCGGCTTGAATCTGCCCATTCAGTTCTGTCACTCCTGGGAGCGCCACGGACTTGGTGCTCAGTTTGTGTATTTAAACCCGCAAAGCACACCTCATAGAATCAGAGTAGATTGGGGTTGGAAGAGACCTCAGGAGAGCATCTCGGCCAACCCCCTGCTCAAAGCGGGACCAGCGCCAACATATACGGCCTTGCGATCGCATTTGTATCTGTCTAGTTACCCAGTGAAAAACCTCCTGTCCTGCCGGATCAGTCTGGGTGTGGAGGATGTCAGGCGATAGCTTGTGATCTGTAGACGGCCAATCAGGCAGGTCGCCTGGATTTCCTACCAGGCCAGTCGCTTGTTTACTTCGCACACTTCACCTGAATACTACTCTCCTCTGCACAGCCAGAGAGGGGGGTTTAGCAATCGCAGGTTTCTGTCAGCGTCCCCCCATTCTGTTTCCTTCTGATTTCCACACAGCTCCCATGAGCTGAGAACCATGGAAACACCACCAAAACCCAGACAATACCACCGACAGCCAAAGGCTCTGTAGTGTTCTGGACCCTGTGCTGCAATGAACCTGTAACACACAGAGATACACCCCCACCGGCAGCTTCTGTGCTGTGAGATCAGGTACTTTCTACACTCAGTTAGACCATATGTTGCTCTTTCATAGCATGGTGATGACAACTCTGGTAGGGGCTCAGGTATTATGGGTAGGAGTCCAAAAGCTTAGCCAGATATTCTAGAGCCTGAAGACTTTAATCCTTACTCAGGCAAATAATCCTTGTTTGAAGCCAATGGGAGCTGTGTCTGAATAAAAACCAAGGGGAAGGTAAAACTTTGGCTCTAATTCAGCAAAGCATTTAAACACATGAGGTCCCTTGGTTGCAACTGGACCACTCCTGTGCTTAAAATTAAGCACGTGTCTAAGTGTTTTGCAGGATCAGGTCCTTAATGACACACACATGGAGAATAGCAATATTCTGCTTTTGTTGCAAGAGGTGGAACTAGATAAAATACTAGCTGATTCCCTCGCCGGAGTTACAGTTTCAGTGCCTGATGTTTTGAAAGCAGTTGCAAGTCAGGAGACACACGTGTTGTAAGTGGCTTCCTCACTTGTAGGGTAAATAAGGAAAATTTATTGGTTTGACCTCTCGGATCATCTCCTCTATGAGCGTAAAGGGGGAGAGAGCCCAGCAAATGAAACAGAAAGGTCAAAAGTGTACATGGCTAGGAATTATCACAGCATAAAGATTGACTGCAAAGACGGGTTTTGCTGTTCAGGGAGAAGAAGAGCCAGGGTTTGCATGCGAGCTGCTAGAGAGTGCAGGAAGGTTTCAAGGAAGATGCGGATGCAAAAGGTGGAGAAACTCTAATGGGGTATTATGGACCGAGTAGTCCAGTACTCATGCAACGGTAAAACACTGTCACTTCCACTGAATATCCCTGGGAATCCAGGTAACTGCATTCTACCTATGCACTGTAAACTTCCACCGCAGTTTCAGACAGAAAATATGGACCGCATCTCAGGTGGTGTCCATTCCTTTGAGCTGCTTATGCCATTCTCATCACTGTAGTATGTGAGTATGTTAGAGATGCATGAACCCAGCAAGTACAAGCTGCCGTCCAAATCTCAAGTGTTGTGTAGCGCTGCTGTTGAAGAGCTGCAGTGTTCCACTCCAGAGGCAGCTGTATTTCAGGGATGAAGAAAAGGATTGTGTTTGTAAACCATATTCGGCTCCTCTGTGTTGGAAGGCACTGCATAAATGGAAGAAATAATCTGAAAGAAAACATTCAATGAGATTACCAGAAAAATATAAAAGTGTTTAGAAAAACGGAAGGAAACAGGACATAGCAATGAAAAGTCCATCCAAAGGGTTTCAAACTGCAGACTCCGCAACCGGTGATCACACAAGGGGCCAGATCCATAGCAGGGGGTAAACGGGCATTGCTCCATTGACTTCAGTGGAACTATGCCACATTGACACCACAACCCAACAAAGCATTTAGTCGCATGCTTTCAGCTCTTCGGCAAAACAACCATGCTTAACTTTAAGCCTGTGCTTAAGTCCCATTGAGCATGTGCTCAAATGCGCCGCTGAACAAGGATGGGGAATGGATTGCTGAATTGGGGCCTCACTGAGATCCGGGTTTGATCATTTAAAACAAATTAAAATGTAAAAAAAACATTAGGATCCCATCCGGAGGAGCCGGCAAAGCGAGGAGATAGGTGGTTTGAAATCAATGTTTCTAACCCTAGATGCATCGTATGGCTGGAGGGGGAAATGATTCTTTAAAAAAAAAAAAAAAAATCTGGAGCTGAAAAGGAAATTGCATTAATACAGATTGTTTTATTTAAAAAAAGCAAACCCTGACCTCGACTTCAAAAAAGTCATTAGACATTCCCCTTCTGAAAGGCCGACTGGGGATATTATTGAAAGGCCAGTTAATTTCTCAATGACTTACTGTTCTTGCTCTGCTCCTGGAAATGTGTAAAGAGTTGGAGGGTAATTTAAGGCACCCTGCAGAAAGGTGTGTAAATCTTTGCATGTCTAAAGAAACTTTACCAGACCGCTACGATCGGGAAAAAGAAAACTCTCGGCCTTTTTTTCTTTCCTTTGGAACTCTGATCCCCTTTGATCATAAAAAAGGTCATATTTCACCCCCAAAAAAATCTCAGCAATCACAGGGGCTGAGGAAGTGCGAGCCCAAGGGGGTTTCACCGCCGATTAGTCCCGCCATTTAATTATTTAACACCCTGAAGGGAGCAAAACTCTCCTCTGAAAGAAACGGGCTGGCTCAAGAATAGGGTCTAAATAATAACAATGATGCTGATGATCATTATAACCCCGATGAAATAGGGTAGGAGGGAGACCAGGCTAAACCATTCAGCCTCCCCCCTCCCCCATGGCCTGAAAATGAATAGCCCTTGCAGATCTCCAGCGCTCCACGACATAATCACAGCAAGATGTTACCCAGCTACAAGAAGGCCTCTGGGTTTGAGCAATTAGAAGGCTTGTGGGAAGGTCAGGGGCCAGTCCCTAGCCTTCAGGACCTATCCTCTAGCCACAAACACTCAATCCCTAACCAGCAGATGCCAGCCCTTGTCTGCCAGCCCTTGAATCCTAGTTGCCAGTATTAAGCTACTACCTTTCTGCCTGTCCCACTGGTGCCCTAAAATAGTTTGTTGTGAGAAGTGCCCAGCTGTGGGAGGCAGATCTCCAGCCACCAAGCAGAGAAGGGCAGCGCTGGGCAGCCCTGTTAATCCTTCAATGGTCACAACTTGGTCTGATACTTAGAGAACTTCATTGTAAGTTACCGTAACTGCAAGACATCAGTGAGTCATATCGGTCTCACAGTGTTTATGACCTCCCTGGTGTATAATAATAGACGCAGAGAGCAGATTCTTGGGCAAGCCCAATCTTCTTTTAAAGATACATTTCTAGCAACAGCTGCCAAAATATCTGCCAGGCAGTTGCTTGATCTATATCATGAGAAAAATCGAATCCAGCATGCTTCAGGATTAATTCCAGTAATCTCTGTCTTGATCGTTCCCTGGGAAGAGTTCACCCAAGTCAGACATTCACCAGAGGGAATAAACACAGCTGGGCAAACCTCAGGTAGCAAAACCTGAAACCAAGCAAAACTTGGTTCACGTTTGCCAAACAGCGGCATGGCTTAGTGAACCGCTTTTGGCACTGGGAGCTGGGTGTTCGAGGGCTCCTACCCTGACTATGCCAATGACTCTCAGGGTAACTTTTGGCCTCCCTTGAGATTCAACCCTTCATGCACTGTAAGGACAATGACTAGAGCAGCAGGCCTTTCACTGCAGCCTCAGTTCCCGCATCTTTAAAATGGGGGGGGGGGGAGGGTGATAATCCTTACCTACCTCCCGAGAGGGTGGGTTTTGTACACAGAGCTGCTTGAAATTTGAACACTTTGAAATAGAGCTGGTCTATAGAGCTGGTCAAAATAGAATGAATTTCAAACTTCTGTAACTAAAAAAAAAAAAGCAGAAACATTTGGGGAAAAAAACAATGCACCGTGTTTGTTTTCTTATGTGACTTGCTCTGTTGGGAAGTATTCATTCATGACTCTTACTAAAGTACTTAACAAATGCAAACTGCTGCATACATGGTGGGTATTACTGGAGAGTTTGCTGATGAGACACTCTGGACCCAGTTTCAGGCCTTCTTTATGGTTCCTGGTGGCAACCAGGCCAAATGTGCTGGTTCCACATTGAGATTTTGGACTAATTCAAACCTGAAATGGAAGGGAAGCAATCCATTCAACCCGGGAGCCACCCACCTCTGTTTCTCTGGTCCTCCCAGGAACACAATCCTTCCCTTCACAACACACACCAGCACAAGGCAAAGGACAGAAATGGGTCCAAACCAAAAGCACAGCTCCAATAGCTGCAAGCCCTGAGGAAGTCTGAATCCAAATCTGACCCATGTGACTTCATAAGAACAGCATTCCTGGCTCCAGCTGCTGATTCCTCTAGGAAAACTGAAAAAAATTGTAATCCAGACAGTCATTCTGTTTATACCAAGGAGGAACCAGCACTGTCCAAATTTAGATTTGATTTAGGCTCCGATTCAGGGACGAGGTGAAGTCAGCATAAGGCTTTCAAGTTCGGATTTGCTGGTGGTGCTATCTCACCAGCTGTTCTCATGAGATTTCACCAGCATCAGAATGACGAAACACGCCCCTCCTGGGTTTGGATAAAAACCGGAACCAAAGGGCTCAGACCAAGAGATGACATGCCAAACGTCTAAGAATCAAAGGGGATCTGCTTCAAGGGTATAACCTGGGCCTGTTTCTGCCTCCTGTCTTGCTCTCCATTTGTTCTTTAGTACATTACAGATATTTATATGACAGCAAGATCTTTACTCCTTCAGACTCCATCCGCCCATCTGAGGACACAATTTACTCGTTGTGACACTAGCACCGTGGAGATGAGAATTAGGTCACAGGGGGTATGAAATGAGCTCCATTGTTTTGGGGGGAGTCAGAGTGTACAAAACCAGGAGACCACACTCAACTCTCATCCACAGCACAGACCCTGCAGCTCAGTCGCGGAGCTGATTGGTGACAGAGGATAATGGGAAACCTCTCATGCTTCTTCCCATGATTTAACTTTCCTTTGGTCAGAGACTCTCGGGTTGACAACCCATCTCTAAATGCATGCAACATCCTAGTTTGAAAAAGGAAACCAGTTTGGATTGGCTTCTTTATCCGACCAAATCACCTCACTCCAATTCACAGGGCCCCATACTCTGATTTCAGGTACACCCCTCTAAATCCGGAGTCTCTCTGCTGACTTCAGTGACCTTACTCCCAGTTCACACCAGGGCTAAGAAGACCAGAATCGGCACCATTTAATGCTATTGAACAAGGCTGGAGTCCTGTTTTGGAAGCTTAAAAAACAGCCTCTGAATCCAGCCACCCTTGTGCTTGTTTTAAAATAGGCATGTCTGTTACCAAAAACCAGAACGCACGAGTAAAACTTACTACAAATTTTAACTTGATTCACTCAGGGAACTCCCTAGCGGAGATATTTTCCGACAGGTTAGAGTTCAGAAGTAGATTTTTTTATGAGCTAGGAGTTTGAATCGCCAATACAGGTCACATGCAAAAATCACACCCATGTGCCTTCAAAAATAAGCAGCCACATTGCAGAGGAAGAATTGTGATCGGCACAGATACATCAAAAGGAAGAAAAATATAATTAATCTCCTCATTGCCCTGACTGCAGCCCCTCACCAGATACTACTAACAAGCCCCTGCCTCACTTTTCCAAGCTTGCTCCTTTTATAGCTTTTTTAAAGAGGGAAAACTCATTTTCCTCTCTCACTGGCTGCTTTTCATTAGGGAGGCTCCTTCCCCATCCCTAGGGAAGCAGCCTATGAGTTTCTAACTGTGGTGCGGGGCATAATTATCTCGTTAAGGCAGGAGAGCCAGGTTTTTCCCAAGAGAAGTGCCCCTGATTTGAGTCTGAGGGCGGCAGTGGGGCAGAGATTTTGAGGCGCGGGTGTGTGTGTGTGTCGGTGTGTGTGTGTGTGTCAGTGTGTTATATATATGAAAGGGGGGGTGCATTTATGTGGTGTGAGCTTGATTTGATGAGGGCCCTTATGCCACCCCTGGGTCAGATCTTCCTCCTGGCATGTGGCCATGCGAAGAAGCCCGTCCCCAGAGCAGCTCCGCCGAACACAGCCCCTGACACTTGTTGAGAGCCGCACTTCACTTGCTCGGGCCCTGGAGCAGGCGAGGGAACGCGGAGGGGGGCGAGGGAAAGCGAAGTGGCTCCTCTCGCTGTTTAAAAACGCTCCGCGGCAGGCAAGCGGGGGCAGACAAGCGGCGGTGCCCGGGAAGGGGCGTTGTGTGGACACGTCGGTGTGACCCGCTCCCGAGCGAAGGGGAGAGGAAAGTTGGGGGGGGGGGGTGTTTGGTTTCCTCCTTCCCCCTCCCCAGACGTCAGCACAAGGCGGACCAGCGCTCGGGCCGGGCGAGGGAGAGCGGGGGGGACTGGCTGGCCGGGGCAGGGTGGCTGCCTGGCCGCTCGGGGCACGGGGGCGTGGGGCGGGCTGGGGGGCGCCGGAGCGGGGCATGGACAGCGCGGCCGCCTTCGCCATGGACAAGCAGTTCGGTCCCGGCCCGGGGCGGGTCCCGGAGCCGCCTGACACCCCGCAGGGCAGGAAAAACTTCAGTGTCAGCCACCTCCTGGACCTGGAGGAAGTGGCGGCCGGGATGAACGGGGGCAAGGAGCCCGGGCCGGAGCCCAGGGACGGCGCCAAGGGGCTGCAGGAGCCGTCCGGGGGCAGCAGCGGGAGCGAGGCGGCCCCCCAGGACAGTGAGTACCTCCGGCCGGGAGAACCCGGGGGGGCAGGGAGAGGAGCCCCCAGGAACGGGGGGGGGCAGGGAGAGGAGCCCCCAGGAGCGGGGGGGGCAGGGAGAGGAGCCCCCAGGAGTAGCCGGGCGAGGGGGGGCAGGGAGAGGAGCCCCCAGGAATAGCCGGGCGAGGGGGGGCAGGGAGAGGAGCCCCCAGGAGTAGCCGGGCGAGGGGGGGCAGGGAGAGGAGCCCCCAGGAGTAGCCGGGCGGGGGGGCAGGGAGAGGAGCCCCCAGGGGTAGCCGGGCGGGGGGGCAGGGAGAGGAGCCCCCAGGAGTAGCCGGGCGAGGGGGGGCAGGGAGAGGAGCCCCCAAGGAATAGCGGGGGGGGGCAGAATCTGAGCATCCCCGAGGCAGAAGGTGAGCAACAGCTGGGATGGGACACTGCTGGGCATGGGTGAGGAGGGAGGGGGGCAGTGCGTCATGAGTGCCAGGGGGCACCTCTGGGCTTGTCAGTTCCTAGCCCCGGCACCGCCGGGCCTAGGGCGACCAGACAGCAAGTGTGAAAAATCGGGACGGGGTGGGGGAGGTAATAGGAACCTATATAAGAAAAAGGACCCCAAAATAGGGACTGTCCCTATAAAATCAGGACATCTGGTCACCCTGCCAGGGCTTGATCGTTCCTAGCCCCAGCACCGCTGGGGGCTTGTCGGTTCCTAGCCCCGGCACCACTGGGCCTGGCCGTTCTGAACCCTGGCACTGCTGAATTTCTCAGCATCTGATTTAGGGGCAGACCCTGGGCATCAGCTGGGATGGGACACAGGCCCCCAGCCCCAGTTTTAACTTATTCCTCCTACTAATTTTGAAACTTACGTGAATG
The DNA here is from genome assembly GCA_032164245.1 of Sternotherus odoratus. Taxonomy (NCBI): domain Eukaryota; kingdom Metazoa; phylum Chordata; order Testudines; family Kinosternidae; genus Sternotherus; species Sternotherus odoratus. Next base: position 11,093,188 of record JAVMKO010000016.1, read on the forward strand.
GACTCAGCCAAGACATTTGTGCTGCGGGTGGAGATAAGAATGGGACCCCCCCACACACACCTAAAAGGGGGGCTAGCACCTCTGTACTGATCGCGGATGGGACGGGACCACTGGTTGCCTGTTACAAACTGTGACAGAAAGAGAATTGTTGGTGGGCCACTGGCACCAAACAAAGGCCAGATGGAGCCTGGCTCCAGTGGGCATAGACATGCGGAATTGGAGTGGTGCCTGGTTGGAGCCCCAGGTCTGAGGGCTGGGAGAAGAGGATGGGAGACAGAGAAGGTGCCTGGGAGTGAGTGAGGGGCAGAGGGAGAGCATCCTCGGCGTTCAAGGAGAGCTCTGTTGATGCACAGGGTTCTTTGCTGATTCTATTAACAGGCCTGCGGACAGATCTTGTGTTCTGAATACTGGGGCTTTAAATGCACTAATGCAGCAAAGGGACTATCTGATTGAAATAAAACCATTCCACTCAGGCAGGAAATGCTCCAGGCTAAATACTCCCCTGACTATGATGTTCAAAAGTAGCTAGGAGTTTTGGGTGCCTCCGGTTTGAGGGCCCTAATTCGAGGCATCTGAACATCACCCAATTTGAGAGAGCGAGGGCTCAGTGTTTCTGACACTCAGGCTGCTTTTAGGTGCCTTGAGCTGAAGAGCCAAAAATCACTAGTCACTCTTGAAAATCTGCACCGTTATTTTATTTTCTGGAATCGATAATACCGAACAATTCTGTCTAGAGCGAGGGCCCGGCTTTGTTTAAAAAATAAAATTAAACAAGCATGTATTCGATTTTTAAAGGGTTCGATTTTGCCCCTCTTCACTCCAATGAAGCAATCCCCGGCTCCACAAGTCATGCCAACGAGACTTGTTGGACCACTCGCACAGCAAGGTACTGCTCAAAGTAAGTCAGAGTGGCAGGATCCGGCCGCTGGTTTAAAATGAACTGAGCACTGTGTGAGGTTTGCAAGCAAGCTTCTCAGATCACCAAGGTAGAATAGTATATTGATATTTTGCTGGGTCTGCTGCAATATCACCACAGGTCCAAACCAAACAAAGCAAACTTCAAAGAGCCAGAAGTATTTTTTAATGCCCAAAACACTCAAGTTTGGTTCCTAGCTGACCAATAATTTGGGTAACCAAAAAAAAGATCAATGATTTGATCTCTCTTTGGAAAGTTCACAATAGGTCTCTACCCAGCCTAAATTTATGGATCAAAAATTACTCCCCGCCTCCCCCCCTTTTTAAGTGAGGAAAATAATGTAGTTTAGGGCTTTAATCTGAGCTTCAAAAGCCACTTATTCCTCTCCGCCGAAGTCAGACTGAGAAGTAGGCATCCCAGCTCCTTCTAAACTCATAAAGAAAATGAAAAGAGACCCCTTGAAGAAGTGGCGCAGAGCACTTGTAAACACCCGTAAGGAGCATACTCCAAAGAGCTGATGCACTAAAACGAAGGCAGAATGAGCATTTTTCTTGTTTTCAGTCTGGTAGCGGCATCTTGTCAAGTGACTAGCATCTATCTGAATGCAACATAGAAGCTGCTTAATCCCATTCCTTATCATTAGAGTCTCCATGTACGGTCTCTTTTTCACATCATCATTCTTGTCAGGAAGTTGGGCTAGCTATTGCATCTATAAAATGACTAATACGTTCGCCAGTCAGTGCAAAAACACGTCTGCCTCCTCACTTCGCTAGTCTGGAAAGATTCTTGAGGGGTTTGCAAGATTTTGGTTTTTTGCCCCTCTAGAAAAAAATATTAGTAATTTTTTAAAAAGTTTTTCCTACTGATTTCTAGCAAGTATTGAGAGAGAAGCTGGAAAACAAACCAGCTACACTGATCTGATCTTTCTGAAAAAGGAAAGACAAAAACCATTTAGGTTTCTCTCTGCCTCTCTTTCATTTTTGTGGCTGGTCTTATCTGTTACTGTGACTGAATCAGAGAGGAGGAAAGACACTTTCCTTCAAAGGAGCATATATACACACCATCTTCAACAGAAAACCTCCAGCACTTAAATTCACAAATCACAGAGAATGGAAACATAACTTGTTAATATAGACTCTGATACTTCTTGATTTTGTATTGTGTTTAAGATACCAACATAATGGGTGCCTTAGAAGATAGATAGATAGATAGATGGATGGATAGATAGATACCAAAGAAAAGCAAATAAAATGGAGAGAAAAAAGAAAATGATTATGGGAAAGCAAACCAAGTACCTTTACTTTGGAACACACATTACAAAACTTTTTCAAAGCACATTTTTTCTGATGAGCAGAGATTAAAATACCGTGGGAAGCTCCTTCAACAAAAAAAAAAGTCATCTGCTTTCCAGCACAACAAAGTGGCAATCGCAAAGTTTCTAAGCGGTGCAGTATACAAAATGCAATTCTGGTTATAGGGAACCTCTGCAGAATGACGGAGGGAAATACTATCAAATCACTTCCTACAAGATTACTTTGCAGGAAAAAAATATCGATCAAATAATAATCCCGTTTTTCTCGCCAAATGACACTGGGTTTCATCAATAAAATATTTGATACATGAGGGAAAAATGCATATAGGGAAAATAAACACAATTTAAAAAGAGGAAAATTGCTAAATCACAGCAAGTGGAACCCATCCATGGTGTGTTTATATCCAACATGAGTAGAACATTGCAGCCCGCTACGCATGTATTACCCCACTCTAAACAATGCACAAGAGACATGGGTTGAGAATTAGGGCTAAATCCTGAAAAACCCTTTTGGAAACAGTCCTTATGGGAGCGGACAACAGCAGAACTACTCGTGTGAGTAAGAGCTTGCTGCAGTGATCCCTTCTTTATCATAATATTAAACGCTATCCACGTGATGATAACAGACAGATTGCCAAGCAAAAGGAAAAGGGATGCTTGGGAAAATATGCACACAGACAAACTTTGCCACAGATTCAAAGGTGACTCTTGTGAGCTGAGCAGTTTTAGCTCCCTATAAACATGAGTTTGTGAGGATCCTGCTGGCCTGCCCATGTGCGATACATTGTTGTATTGTAACACACATCCCTAAAAAGGTATTTGACTGGAAAGCTAGAAAATGCCAGTTTTTTAAGGATTAATAGCTATCTAGGCCCACCAATCAGACAGGGTAGTTTAAATGATACTAGCCATTTCTACCGATGAGACAGATGGCAACATTTTCGAAAGTCCCTAAATGACTTAGGAGCCTTACGTCCCATGGATTTTTCACTGAGACTTAGGCATCGCCGTGACTTTAAGAGGCTCCTAAATCACTTGAACAAATTTGAAGGGGAAAAAAAAATTACCCGGAAAAACAGATTCCTCATTCCACAGCTCAAGCCTGGGAGAACTTGGGCAATTTTATCGGTTTATCAAATAGCGACGTTATCTACGGCTCATTAATTAAACCTTTCCAGCATGACACACTGAGCTCAGCAGCAGTGCGCCTGATTTGAGCCGAGCGCACAGGGTTTATTTTTTAAAACTCTTACTTCCTCTTACTTTTTTTTTTTTTTTGGATCAGCTTTTTTGATTTATAAACATGTTCACAGCAACTCGATTGCTGTCAGCACGTTGCTCTGGAGGGTTCCTCTAGGAAGTACGGCACCAGCAAACATCAAGTCTCCTGGCTGATGTAACTGATTGCTAGAGAAAACAGAGGGTCCTTCAAACCCTTTTCAAAGTCACTGCACGTAGAGAAGGGAATGACTGGAACATGTTGGTCCCAGACCAGCACCAGGGGATCTGCAAATTAAAACTGTCATGTATGAGCCATCCTATGCAGCAGATGGAGAGACCCCGAACACCTCCACCTAACTCTAGCCTGCACTTCTGTCCATCAAAGGCCTGCTGGTTTAACCGGTGTCCCCTCTGTAGCAAAACATACCTGAAAGGTCAGCGGCAGGCTGCAATAAGAGGCCACTCCCAGGCATGCCACTTAACCGGGACCGATTGCAGTGCCGCTCATTTTATTCCAGACCCCCCCCTCATGGTCCTGCACGGAAACCGACTTTGTGAAAACGAGGGCCCGATCCTGCAGCTCTTATCTGGACGAGACGGCCTGGCGTGTGCAATTTGTCCCGCTGAAGTCCCGGGGACAGCTCTTCTCACTCGTGTGCGAAAGGCCTGCAGGATTAAGCCTTTCGAGAGGAGGACAAGTTATGTATATGTTAAAGAAATGAATACCTCCGCCCTTCCAGCGGCTTCCTTTGCTGGTTTTCGTCCTGCCATGGAGTTCATTCTGGGTCTGTGTTGCACATGGGAAGCCGGAGAAAGCTGAGAGCAGAAGCCTTGTTCGATGGCTGCCTCAATCAGGCCCTGTGGTCCGATTCCTGACCTCTGTATAATATTCCCTGGGTCCATGGCCTTTTTAAACACTCCTAAAGCATCCAGACACTGTTGTGAAGCTAATAAGAGCCACAGCTTCCTAGGCCAGAGGAACCCTTGTGATTCTCTAGCCTGGACTAGATAAAACGCAGGCTGGACAAATTCCCCCAAACAATTCCTGGAGCAGATCCTTTAGAAATACGCCTGGCCCTCTGTGATGCTCTGGGGCTTTACAGGAGAAAGAGAGAAAAATGTGCCTCCATAGCACCAAATAAATATAAAATAATAGCAACAAATACAAAATGAGCAGAGGAGTGGTTACAAGGGACTGAGCTGAAGTCCTGCACTTAAAAATCGTTCTGTCCATTTCATGAAACTCCAGATTTATACGTCCTCGGCTAGCATAAATCGAAGTAGCACCAGTTTGTTATTTAGCCCAGATTGTTCCTTTATTGCCAAGGAACCATTTCCTAAAGTCCTTACTCCAGTTTTGCTCATTCCTTCCTGAGATAAAGGAAAGTTTTATGGGAGCAGGAGCTTGCCGGAGTAAGAACAGTGGAAAGATCTTAGGAGATGACCCTTTAAAAAAATTGATTTACAAACAGAGGACAACGTTGCAAGAGGCTGCCACAAAAAAAGCCATGGCTTGGTCCTCCTACGTCAAAGTTTGAGGGATGAATTAAGAATATTAAAATAAATCAAGCACATGCAGAAATTAGAAGTTTGGGCGACATCCTCAGCTGGAGTAATTTGGCCTCAGTGGAGCTATGGACACCAGTGAAAGGTTTGGGTGCTTCATTTTTAATCCACGGTAAATTACAGCACATAAATAATATCAGTGCCGAAATTTTCTCCCCATTAAATAGAGAAGGAGCTGCTACTAACAGATAACCAGTGCAACTGAAATAAACCTACATAGCAAAGGGAATGGTTAAACTTCCCTGCCATGTGGAATTATTTTATCCTTTCCAATTTTTTCCCCCCGCATGTTCAAAAAAAAAAAAATCTAAATCCCAAATATTTGTTTCTTAACGAGCATAAGACAATTAAAACAAAAAAAAAGCAAATAAATTTCCCCCTTGAATGTAAAACATGTAATTCTTCTCCCGATATGATTACAAGAAACGGACAGGGAGGGTTTGATTTCAGCAGCTATAAATCAGTCGCAGGCTCTCGCAGATTGAGCGCACCACAGAAGGTTTTATTTGGATCCTGTGAGAAGGCAGTGATTAGTTTCCAACCCAACTTCCACCGCACCATCCTGTTTGCCTGGTATATAGTGTGTGTGTGGTGGGGGAGCTTTGTGTGTGTCTCGGGGGGGTACATTTGGGGAGACAGCTCAGGGGGATACGGGTAAGAAGGAACAGTTCTCCCCTGAGCTTGAAGGGCATCTGTAATCAATTAGTGCCATGGGGGAGTGAGCTGGATTTCCAAGTTTAATGTTGCCCCTTTTTTGTTACTTGCTTGGAAACTCTGCTGCTAATGAACCCCTGTAATGTTACATTTCCTATGTGCTCATATCAGAAAACTAAAGAGGGCCAGAGAAATAGAAAAGGCTTTTTAATGAACCGGCTAGTGAAGGACAGAAACAAAAATAACTTTTTCCAACTACCAGACAACTGCCTTTGTTTCTTCTGACCAGGACCTCACCACTCAACCTAAGGGATCCCCAAGCCCTTTAACGGCTCACTAACATCCAAGTAAAGCTTATGACAGGAAAACTCTCTCCATTGATATGCTCAGAAGTTTCCCCATTAATATGTGTGATAGGGTGTTCAGTGATTTACACAAGCCCACGAAACTTGCCAGAGCAGGACTGTAAAGGGTTAACCATGGATTTTACCCCTCCAGTCTGTCCCATCTTATCTCCAGGGGAGCCAAGAGCAGCATAATGAATTTGTGGGCAGTAGAAGAGAAAGCTAAAAAACCCAATATGAGATAGAGCGTTCGCCCAACAATTCCCTGCACACGCGAGTGTCCACACAGGAGGAAAGCAGGATTTATCGACCACACAGGGAGGGGAACGAAACTGTTCACCCGGGGAAAAGGGAAGATGAAGAGCGTCTGGCTCCTTTGAAAATCTCAGGCACGCTCTCTTAATCTTGGAAAGTCCTGGCTGGTTCACGCAGGCCTGGTTTAGCCGCATCTGGCTTTCTGATGGGCTGGGGTTAAGAGTACTGCAATAGCCACTATGTAGCACTTATTAATCAGAGGACTGGTTGCTGCTGTTGTTTTTCATAGTTTATAGTTCTCGGGGGGAGGAGCGGGGGCAGGGGCGAGTTGGAATCTGGTGCTCACCAAAGTGCTGCTCTCCTTACAGGTGGGCTGACCGAGCAAGGGCAGTGGCCCAGCTCGGATTCGAACCCAGGATAATCCTGGCTTCCAAGCCTGCTGTTAGCACTAGATCATACATCCCCGTTTCCTTACTTGGGGGCCAGAGGCTGCTGGGAGAGCGATGCCGCACACCTTTGGTAGCGGCCTGATGGTGGTTATGGGGCTCAGGAGCGGTCTGCTTGCCAGAATCTTGTTCTACAGCCTCGACATGTTGTTAACATTCGTAGGTCGCCCAAAGTGACCCACCCAGTTTATCCCAGAACTGAGAAGGGCAGTTCTGGGATAAACTGCCCAGAAGGGAAGTTTCTGCCTAACTCTGATCCCTGTCAGTTACTGGTTGGTTCATGCTCTGCCTAATGGAGCTGGGGCTGTTGTCATTATTTGTGTAAAAGTCTAATCCTTTTTACAATCCTTCTGTGTTCTCGGTCCCAATGATATCTTGTGGCAATAGGTTCCGCAGGCTAACCAGGTAAATAAAAACATTACTTGGTATTGGTTTTGAATATGTGGCCTTTCAGTTTCATTGTCTGTTCCTTGCTCATGTAAATCAGAAGCGGGTGAATAGGAGCACCTAATTATCTTCTGGGTACCTGTCAGTACTCTACACACTTCCCTCAGCTCGCCTCTTCTTTATTCCCTCCCTAAACAGTCTCACTCTTTTCGATGTCTTGTCATGTTTAAACCCCTCCAGGGCACTGGTCCTTTTCATCACCCTTCTCTTTCTGCTATGTCCTTTCTGAGATGGGTGGCCAGAACTGAACACAGTATTCCAGATGAGGCTGCACTGTTGATTTATGCAATGGCATTGGAATATTGGCATCTGCATTATTTTGCATCCCATTCCCGGGTCAAGCGAACATTTTGTTTGCTTTGTTGATTGCTGTTGTGCACGGAGCAGAGATTTCCACAGTGCCACACAGGTCTTTTCGCTGAATGGCTCCAGGCTCTAGTGCTGACTTCCATGCACCGTCTAACCAAAGTCAGTGGGCGAAATCCTGGCCTTACTGAAGCCAGTGGCAAAACTGCTATTGACTTCAACAGGGCCAGGATTTCACCCAGTGTTGACATATGGAATACAGGATCACAGGGTCCAATTCCGCATTCCGTGTTTGTGCATTGGAGTCAATGGGCCCACAATTGTATCACCTATACAACTGCTCTTTTAGGGTCCTGACCTTTCACCTGTAGTTAAGGGGTCTGCTGCTATTGATTTCAGCAAGATTCGGATCAGGGCCTTAAAGTTTCCATGTTAACACACAAGTTACTTGCAATATCGACCTTCCTATTTACTTACATGACATTTTCACATTAGCATTGGGAATGACGGGAAACATCTAAGCACAAGCAGAATTTCAGCATCTCTTCCAAACCAAAGCAGAACTTCAAAAGGAATATTGCCTATAAAAAAGAAGACAGGTGCGGTGCGAGGGGTTGTAAATGTGTGCTTTCTAATATTTGGTAGATTGTATTTGTAGCATTTGCTAGACTAAAATTCTTTCCCAAATGCCAGACATTAAACTTTCCCAGTTAAGCACAAGTGTCTTGGGGAAGAGACCAGCATTTTGTTGTTTGTACAGACAGCACCTAGCACAGTAGGGTCCTGGGCCATGCAGCGGCTCCTGCGTGCTACCACTGCCCAAATAAATACTAACCATGCCTTGACAGTGCTATGCAACTAGTAATTCAAAATGTAAGCATCATACTTCACCCCACTGAATTAACCATCTATTAACATATCCCCTGATTCAGCAAGGTTCTTAAGCGCTGCCTAACTTTAAGCGTGTGACTAGACTTACTGACTTCACTTAAACTACTCACATGCGTAGGTGCCTTGTTGATTCAGGGCCATGAAGAGTAGCAGCTAGCTCCACATCTGGGGCTAATGATGTGTGGGCCACAGACCACATGTAGGGGGAATGCCAATTTCCTCAATCCGCTCATAAACCTCATCCACCAATGTGGGTCTCTGTGAGGAAGAGAAGTACACGCTGGCGGAGATCTGCAAAGCAAGGATTCCTCTCTCCCCAGCAGCCATGTAGATCTGAGAGAGGGCAACGTTTGATCCATTTAGGGATTAATTCTGATCTCTGCAACACTGGTGTCAATCTGGAGCAACGTCATAGACTTTAGCAGAGTTACTTCAGGCTTACACCTGTTTTATGAAGAGCAGAATTTGGCCCTTAGTTTCCTGAACTGATATTATTTTCATAGAGGGTGTTTCCTAACTAATTCCCATTGTACACACTGTAGCACCACAGGTCCAAACTGGTAACTTGGGTCTGATTCTGCAAACACTTACTGCCAAACATAGTCCTTACTAGCACAAGTAGTCCTCTTGAAGTCAGCGAGTCTCCATGCAGGAGTAAGCAGCATGCCCCGCAAGTGTCTGCAGGATTGGGCCCTATTGGCTGGACCACAGGTCTGGGATCAGGTCTCCTGGTTTCTATTGCTGGTTCTCCCACTGATTCACTGTGCGACCTTTGGCAAATAATGTCACCTCTCCCTTCCTCAGTGTTCCTATCTTTAAAATGGGGATAAATTATATTTATGCACCTTGAGAAGGCATTTGAGCTTCTCTGAGGAAAGGCACCATGGAAGTGAAGTGTTTCTGATTCCCACCAGCCACACCTGAATATTAGGTAATTGGGCGATGGAAACATTGGGAGCTAAAACCTACTAATCAGAAGCTGAATAAAAAAGGAGGGGGGTGTCCTACCAGGTAAGTGTCAAGGCCCGCCTCCCATTGAGCCAACAATCCACAGAGCTCCATTTAAACTGAGGATTCGCTTCCTGAGCCACATCTGAGCTCAGAATCCAAATACAGACCAGGTGAACCTACTAGCATGTCCTCCCTTTGCAGCCAGTCTCACCCTCACGGCACATCTGGGATGCTTTTCCTTATGCAGAGGAGACAATATGGTGACAGGGGAAGGTTTGCATGGTAACCTTATCTTTTATTGTCATCCTAAACTGAAACAGGCATTCAACATTCTGTCTCATGTTTTTTTATGGCCATCGCTCCTCCTGCTAGATGCAGTTTTGATGGCTGATGTCACAGACTCTGGCAACAAGTTTATTAACATTCAAAGTAAAATGAAAGGCTCTCCATGAGCATTTCCATGAAGGACCTGAGTCCCAGAGTCCAACACTCTTGTGGCCCCTCCAGGACGCGGGGTATCATTCAGTGGGTCCCAATGGTGGGAACGCCATTCTCGCCATGTATCCTGACACAAACACGCTGAACGAAGAACTGCATCATGTCTCCATGCCAACCCCATCCCCTTATACACACCGAAAGGCCACTGCTGTGAGGAATCAGGAGGCCCAACACACAGAAAAGCTATGGTGACTTTCAGTACCCTAGGTTCTATTTCTGACTCTACTACCCATCCTCTTTGTGACTTTGGGCAAGTCGCTTCCTCTCTCTGGGTCCCTGTTTGCCTCCCATCCAGACAGATATTCCCTACCTTATCAGCTGCTGTGTGGATTAGCAGCACTTTGAGATCCTTACAGGGAGACCCAAAGGATAATTCCCTTGGCCAGCAGAAAGCCCTGTGCAGGCATTGCCCTTCTTCCTTGTTCGTGGAATATCAGGACTCCATCTCCCACAGTTAGCATAGCAAATTCATCTTCCTCCTTGGCCACCCCCCCCCCCCATTCTCCAGGAATGGCGTCCCAAAGCCAACACCATAGACATCCATGTAGTGACTCTGGCTTCTCCTCCAAGTGGCTCTTGGCAAACAGCCATCACCATCTCTTGATTCTAATCTGCATGGCCATCACCACTCCTCTCTTCACATGTAGCATTTGCTTTATGGGTAGTTTGCTTCCTTCCTTGCTAGAACACAGGTACGGCTAGCCAGCTCAGTCTCCAACTACTACCAAAGTATCCATCTACTTGTTGATGTTCAGCTGTGCACAAGAATACACGTTGTGCAGTACTTATGAAATGGGACATTTAACTAGATCAAAAATTACAAGGCAAAATGATTGAAAACAACAAAATCAAAGGAAGAAATGCCAAGTGAATTGGCAAGGATCTCTCTTCTCTACCAGAGCAATGCAATAATCTCGCATATAAAAACCGTACGCAGAACTTTTGAGGTCTTGAAAGCTTGTTCACCTCCTTTCATTAGACTAACAAATAACGTCTAACGCAAAACATCTGTTAACAACAGCCCTTAATGTTCTCAAGATGATAAAGCAGAAGGGTAATTTTAGCCAGCAGGCCTTGACTGATGCCTTTTCAAACAGTACAGTTACTTTTGGTGTTTCTTGGGGATGGGGACAAATTGTGAACCTCAGTGTTGGTTTGGTTGGGTTGTTTCTCACTGGCTGAAGCTACAAACCTCTAGGAACTATCTGTTTTGTCAGGGTTCCTAGAGATACTTCTGAACGTTGAGATGTCCATTGCAGGGGCTTGCCCCACCGAAGTTAAATATACACTTAATATATTTAATTAATCCAATTAAATTATTAATTAATAAAAAAAAAAGTTAATAAAACACTTGCCCGTTGCAGAATTTTCAAAGGCACCTGGAGGTCCCAGCTCCCAGAAAAAAAGAGACGATTCATACAGAGTGATTAGAGAAGCCTTCTCAGATAGGACCAGTCCATGTGCAGTACCCAGTCCATGGGAGAGCCCAGCGGTTTACTGAGACTATTTCCTCCCCCTCATAGTCTTGGACACCAGAATGGATTGATTTTAAGCCAGTTTGTCATCGTTATTATTTATATGACCATCATGCTTTGGAGCAGTAGTCCTGGAGCAGGACCCCATGGTGCTAGGTACTGGCTCCTGCTCCAAATGATAAGAGTTAGCATGAGAATGGGAACGTCCCTACGATTCTTCCCTCTTCTAGAGAGAAGTGACTAATTAGATCCCCCTCATTGACACAACCCTGCTTCTGGGCAGGACTTAGCCTTTAAAGGAAAACATCCTCGGTTACATTCAAAACACACACACACAAAGTGAAATAAAAACAAAAATACTCTTGCTGGGAGGTTGTAACAACATTATTTCTTAGAATTCACCGTGTTAACACACAACAACCCAAAACAGAGAGAGACAAATCAGGCTGCTCCCTAAAAATGAGTGTGACACAGTTCACCCCACCTTACTGTAGGCTAGCTGTCTCTAGACTAATTGGGATCTCTTCCTTTCCTACAGAGCCCCCTAGCCTGCAAATAGGAACAGCAACACCCTTACAAATCAAAGTGACAACCTACAATTCCAACAGAGGTTTCAGATGTACCACAGCTTCCATGTTGAATGCTTTTCTTCAAATAAGCCCATCTCCTGGTGCAGGAAAATAAATAATCTTAAACTAAAGTGAGAAGGTGTGGGGGACAGGGAAAGAAAAGCACAGATAAAGGGGAGATTAAAGAGATAAGTGGCAGAGAAGAAAGCATGTCCTCTGCCTGAAATTAAAAAGGAAAGTAGAAGAAACAACACACTTTATTCCTTGGGGTTTTCTGGGTCAAGGGCATTTCAGGCCTTTCCCCTGTCCCAAAGGAGAACCAAGAAGTGAAACTGATGACAAACAGGAAGTGAAACCAACCAGTCTCAAACCAAGCGCAAATAGTAAACAGGAAAAAAAGGGGACATAATATGGCGATAGAGCTGGTCGTAACATTGGTGGGGGAGGAGGATCCTATGGAAGAATTATATTTTTCATCAAAAAAACTGAAAATCCTTCAGGTTTCTGGTTTATTGGCAAAAAGTTGAATTTGTCTCCAAAGAAAGTAGGCACTTTTCATGACACAAAGTCTTTTAGTCAAAATTTTAATTTTGAATCCTAAAAGGTTTACAGTGGAACGTTTTTGACTAGCCGGATACATTGGATTTTCAGGTGTAGTGAGCTGAAGGTGCTGCAAACAGCACAGATAAGAGGAAATATGTTAAAATTGGTCAAAAATGGTAAAGAGAAAATTTCAAAATAATGTTCACTTTGTCGGATTTGAAAAGAAACAAATTTTTATTTATTTGAAATTTGTCACAAAAATTGTGGTTTAGATAATTTCCTAGGTTCTTTGGGTCTAAGCCCCCCTTCTTTTCCTGCACCCCCATTCTCTTCTTTTCCCATTTTGCTACTGAAAAAAACCCAGGGGAGGTGGAATTAAAAACATTTGTGGGGAGGATTCACTTAAAATATTTTTCACTAAACTTTTTGGTTTTGAAAAAAAAAGGTCATTTTCAAAGTGGGGAAAATGCAAAATATTTCAACCAGTTCTAAAATATATAAATGGGGTTGGTTTGTATCTTGACAGTGCCCCGTTAATGAGGGGGTTACAGTGACAGACCGTGAGTTGCATTCTGAGTTTGGGGATTCAATGGTTTTTTGTCAGATCGTTCCAGGTCTGCAGTTTCCCACGGCTCTCCATGGGCTGCTACAAGAGTTTTTAAATGAATTATTAGTATTACTATTGACTAACCACAGAGGGCTACATTTGAAGTTTCTATAGAGGCAGAGAGGACACTGGTATAACCTGACTGTCCGTGTCTGTGGCTAGTTTTACAGTCTTGGTCAGATGATGGAATGGTATTTTGGTGGACACATGGATGATGGATTAGCGTTCTCCCTCCATCAAGGTCTGTCCCTTCAGAACCTGCCTTGGAAGTTCTGATGAAAAGGACGTTGGATCGGGCAGGATCGAAGTTTTGTATTTATCATTTCCAGGGTCATGTCTAGTTTCAGTCTCTATCATGAACAAACATGCTGGTGTCAACCAAAGGCAAAGAACCACAGGCCCAGCAGTTCCACCTGCCACTGAATTCTCCTGCTGTGGGACCAGACAATCCAGATTTCCTCTGAATGGGCCGATCCAAAACCTATCGGGTGATAAATCCCTAATCTCACACCAGGATGACTCAGCCACCCACCAAAGGAATCACAGTCACTCCCAAAACAATATATGTTGTGAGCTCCCATCAAGAGCCAAATCCTTGCATAGAGCTCACAGCCCAAGTTAAAGAGATGTTCACATTGTCAGCATTGAAAAAAAATCTCCCCCTCGATGTCCAGTTTCAATGTGCTCTTGAGGACTCTCCAGCCAGGCAATGGGTCCTCAGCTCACTATTGCACCAAGGGCCTAATAAAATGAATTTCCTAGTTGTAGTGGCCTGGCGGGGCCAGCAGGCAGCTAACAGACCTTCTCCCCCACCCTTTCCAATTGGCTTTTGATCATAGGTTTCATAATGCTCAGAATACTAAGTACACTAAGATGCAGGGGGAAGGAAGTTTGGTCTCACGGTTAGAGTAGGGAAGCGGGAGACAGGATTCCCAGCTCCACAATTGAGTTCACTATGGGGCTGATCCACTTAAGACACCCAATGGGCTGTAGCTCAGAATCGGCGCCATCTTGGGTAAGTTCACGTCACCTAGACATGTGCCTCTGTTTCCCCAGGGGTGAAAGGAGGCTAATCATGCCTGTGGCATGTACTATGTAGGGCTGATGTGATGCTTAATCAACACCTGTAAAGCCCTTTGAGCAGCTCAGAAGCACAGTGCTATAGAAATGCTTCCCGTTTCAACTGTCTCAATCAGCCACAGGAGGAATCACAAAGCAGTTACAATCCAGGTGAGCCTCTGGCAGAGGTCTGGCCCTGGGCTCTCTACCACAGGACACCGTCCTTTGCTACCGCACCTGAGTCCAAGCCTATCCGTTTAGCAGTCCCTGTATTTTCCATGGCTGCATCCATGTGGCTGCTATGTAATTACCCGACCAATGCAGTCTAAATACCTAGGGATTGAGGAGGGGGTTTACCGTATTTGACGTTAACAAGGAATTCAGTTCCAAGATTCACTGTTGTCACTTGCAATATTTAGATCCCGGGAGAGAAGGTTTTGTGTTTAGAGCAATACAATAATGACAGGTTTATCCTGGGGCTAGCCTAGGCAGGATTTACACTACAGTCCCGGAGCGGAGTCATTTGTTGGTCCATAAACCAATGTGATACAAATCTAAGGACAGTACTAACCATTCCAGTGCTTCCATGTAAACACTGCAGATGGTTTCTATTTGATCCCTGCAAATACAAGGACAGCTCTTGCCCTCATTTACACTCAGGCAACCTCTCCCTAGACCAGGGCAGTATTTGGCCCACAAGGTTGAATAAAGGGAACATACTACAGTTAGGAAATTGGAGCAAACCAAGTTCAGAGGGTAGAGTCTGCATGTTCCAGACAGAAGCGGTGCTGGCCTTACTAACAAACTTGACACCTAGATGCTACAGCAATGTGAGTCCATTAGACACATGCAAATCAGTGGAGACCGTTTGAATCGCGATTGTTGCCCTTGAGGGTGATCTCTGCAGAGAGGCTCAGGAATAAATAGGGCAGGGAACCTGAGCTCCTCTCTCAGTCCTAGGTCAGGCTTAAGATAGGAAGATGGGGTGGGGAATCTGTGACCATAATACAAATAATTCAGAGTCATTCTCTGCCGTCTAAGGCTGTCCGTCAAGACCTTTCCCACAGCACTGCCGTCACTAAAGAAACCCAGACATGAAGGACAGTTTAGTTGTGATGTAGTGCTTGTGATGTGTGCGGAGATGCAAAACAATAGCCATGCTGAGCTGTGACGGCTCAAGCCCAGCTGGTTAGAATCTGGGGGCGAGTGGCACCGCTGGAAAATCTGCAAAAGCTGCCGCTACTGCCCTGCCACCATGTGAGTCTTTCCAACCACAAAAAGCAGTTGGAGCAAGGTTAGGAGTCCATTCCCCATCAAGTGAATGGGGGTTGCCAATGCACCTCCTGGAGAGAGTTAAAATCCCCATCTGGTTGCAACACTTGCACTTCATTAGCCGGTTATTACAGCTTTTTGTGCTGACACTGGGAAAAGAATACGAGTCATCAGGCACCTTAAATCTTCCAGTCCCATGGCACAGAGACTGTGTATATAGCATACAGATCGCTGTGGCTGGCAGGAAAAGATTAAAGGCAGAATCCAAGGGATTCCTCAGTTGCGAAGGACCTATTGCAGCAGTGAGCAATCAGCGGCAATGCACACAGCTGACTGCTGCTGACCCAAGTCCCAAATAGGAAAAGGCACACCGTGGGCCATAGGTGCCTCTCACGTGACTCCCACTTGAATGGCATCAGCAGCACATGCTGCCAAGAGAGTGAGTGTGAGTGTGTGTGTGTGTGTCGGGGGTGGGGGGAGATTTTTGTGAGGAGAGGTCAATATTTGAGAGGTTCTAGTCCCGGCCATACTCTTGACGTAGCCCCAAAAACTGGAGATGGAAGAGACCAAGTTAATGTACCGTCTGTAGTTTTCCCCCAAGGAGAGACTATATCAGCTATATTCATTCTACTTATCAGCACAATAACAGTGTGAAAATGGGAAGACTGCTAATTGTAACCTATATAGTGCTCTCAGAGAACCAGGCTTCTTTAGACTTATAGGGTCCACCTAGTCAACTATCCAGTCTCCAGCAGTAGCCAGCACTAGATACAAAGAGGAAAAGTGTAAGAAGCCCCACAATGGGCAAGCATAACACAGCTCTGAGTACACATGTGGAGCTCCTTGAGGGAGCAGGCCCTAAAAGGAGACAAGGTTGTTGTGTTAAAGAACTTAGGCCCCAATGGATCTACAAAGGTACTTCAGCACCTGGCTTCCATTGAAATCGGTGGACGTTAGGTGCCTACATCTTTTTGAGGGATCCAGGCCTTCCATTTTAAACCAACGGGCATGGATGGGGAATGAGAAGCAGTGAAGGATGGCGAGTGAGCGGTGAAGTACATTATGGGGTGGGTTGGTTCTGTGATTTCATATTTTGTATCTTGTTGGGGGAGCCAGAGGTTCGGAGCCTCATGGAAGAAGCGCGCCTCAAAGGTTCTATGAGTTATTTTTAGGCATCGTTAAAAATACACTCTTGTGAAATTAGCTTAGAAAAATAAGCAGGGGACCCTTACACTCTGTCTGTCTGGAGAGCACTTGCTGTGGATCTCAGATCTAATCTCAACACAATGCATTTATTTGTACAAGTTAGCAATGGCCCTCCTAACATGAGGCACTCTGCAGCACAGTTCATGTCATACTCCAGAGTAAACACCAGACATGATCTCCCAGGCGTGGGGAGAAAAACATCCTCAGCTTCAAAAGCCAGAATGGGCCTTCCCACGAGTTACCTGCTCGTCTTCTTTGTGCATATAAACACCACCTTAGACCCGCATATGCTCTCAAGTGCACAGACCACAGTCAAGGCAATTGAGTTTTAAGCGAGTTCAGGCACCCAGACACTATGATGAGCAAGGCTGGTGCTACCCAGGGGAGAGGCGGTAAAGGGGGCATTTGCCTCCTCCCAATCTGCAAAGGGCTGCAAATTACTGTCAGAAAGCCCAACATCTGTACAGTCATCCAGTGCTAAGCAGTGGAAGTGACAATGGCCAATTACTGAGAGCAGCCGAATTTTACTTTTTCAAACTCTGAAACTCTAAGCGTCTCCAGGGGTTTAACCAGCCCCTGGGCTCCTGGAAGCTTGTTTTTATTTTTAAACAGCATCATCTAGGAGGCCCCAAATGCTCCCTTGCCCCTCCGCCCAATAATGGGACCCTAGACTTGGTCCTGATGATGAGTCTGTGTAAGATTCTAATCTAGACAGAACAGAATAGGGTAAAGCTTATACTAAGACTTTGCCTACCCTTGATTTTGTTGCACCCCCATCTAACTACATTGATCTAGTGTAGACGTGCTACACCAGTGGGTCTTACACCTTAAGTGGAGAAAAGTCACGCGGGTGCCAGTAATAGCATCCACCACAGTAGTGCATACACAGCGTGTGCCACCGTGTAGCTTCTCTACGCAGGGTGTTTATTATGCACTAACCGGTGTGCAGTACATAGGCCACAGTAATAGCGTCCACAAGAACAACCGTGTTCTGTTTCGGTCTGTAGACTGCAGACACACAACAGGACCTTGGTACTTACTAACATTCTGGGTGGATACGCCATGGTCCTTTGCTTCGCTACTGAGCTCTGTGCATTCTGGGATTTTTCTCATTGTACCTGGTGGGATACATTGTGAAAGCCAGGGGAATTCTAGGACTTATGGTCAAACTCCAAAAGCCCCATGCAACTAGATTAGAGGCCAGGCTAACATCACCCGGTTGCAACACTTAGGATTCTAAAAACAGGGCCCGATACTCCTACATGTTCTGCCCAATGCTCAGGGACATTAAAGGGGGAATTAATGATGAAGCAACCTCCAAAACACTGCATGGGCTGGAACCACATATATTATATACATAATGCAATCTACGGTCCCCAACTGACCCGACACAGTTGAGGTTTCAAAAAACTGAGGGCATTTGCAACATCATTAATCGTTTTTTTGTGGTTGCACATATGATCCAGTGTCATATAACAAGATGTTTCAGATCACAGATGTTGGAGTTGATCTTATCTGTTTCCCCTTTTCTCTCCCAAACATGGCATCAGCTGGAGACCCCTTGGCACAGGATCTCACGACTAAACCGATTCCGTCTGGAGCCATTATAACTGTCAAGCTTCAGACAAACCTCTCAAGGATCATTCTAATATTTTTAGGTCAGACTCCCTTTTGTTTCGCATGGAGGGAAGAGAAACAAACACCAGAAATGGTATGAGGCACTAGAAGGGAACCTTCTCCAACATCCGTTGAGAAATGTGAACCAGGAGCATGTGTTACATCAGTCTAGTTTGCTTCAGTCCTTGTAAGGCCGCTGCCGCCAGCGCTGGTGGTTAAAAACGTGCATTAAGGATCCATAACAATACCAAGGGCCATACGATACCCCTTCTTAGGAATAAGCCTGAAAGGAGCCAAAATCTGCTGGCCAAAAATACATGAATAATAAGCACTGAGAACATGGCACCGAAGCCACATGCAAAGCAGTTGGATGCAAACTTCATGGAGTAGAGGGAAAAATAAATACGGAGCCAAAATCCGTGTTGGAAACAGGGTTAGGGTTGTGTTCAGTCTCACTTGCCTCTCACTGGCACAGAGGTAGGGCATTGTAAGTCCATGCTAGCCTCACTGGATAGCGGTGGCCCCTGGATGCTTCTTTAGTCACTGAGATGCATCTCCATATGATCGCAAGTCAACCCTTTTAAACCATTAATTCCCTTTCGTTTATACAGATGGCATGCCGTGTAACTTCCTTTAACAGCAGCAGCATTTCTAGCAGCTTTTCAAGGCACTGGGCGAACATCAATCGATAGGTATTTCTTAAGATCTACCAATTAATCAAGACCCCCGTGCAGGGCTCTGCATACTTAATTTGGCTGAGCCAGCCCTGAAGGGACCCAGTTCACAAAGCCAAGGAGTTCAGGATGTTCTAAAACAGCAGTGACATAAACCACTGGATGAGACAGTGTGGTCTACTGGTTAGAGCAGAGGGCTGGGAGTCTGGAGAGGGAAGGTTCTTTTCTCACTGACTGGGGCAATTCCCTTAGGATTTCTCTATGCAAAGTTGCATCCCTTTAACTTAAATCAGCTTTAAAAGTATTTAATTAAACTGGTGCAAATCTCTGGGTGGACACACTTAGATCGGCTTCAAACTGGTTACATTGGTTTACTTTGTGCCTGGAAATTTCCTGGTGCCAGCGAAACCAATACAAGCCAGGTTTAAATCCATTTAAGTGTGTCCATCAGCAAAGCTGCGCTGGTTTAGCTGAATTTTAAACCAGGTCTTTAGTTAAACTGGTGCAACTCTGGGTGTAAACCAGGCCTGTGGTGGCCTGATCTAAAAGTTATCAAAGTCAATGGGAAAACTCCGACCGGCTTCAAGGGCCTTTGGATTGGACCCTTAATCTCAGCCTCTACTCTCTCACCTTTTGTACAGCACCCGTAGCCCCCGGGATGATGGTGTGATAATCGTACAAAATGTTATGAATCGGCCCCTGGCCACAAGCTGGACGTGGGATGTTCCTAGAGGAGGTGGATAGTCAGAAATCTGTTTTTAAAAAGCCCATTGCTAAGTGGGGCAGTTCTACCTTCCTCCCTAAGCATCTGATGAGCTTTCTCCTAGTCACACAACTGATATTTCCAGCATCCCATTGTCCAGGAGAGGGTCCTTTCCCTCCCCTCCCCTGGACGTATTCATTTTGCACCAGTGGGGGAATACTCCTCCTCCCTCCTCAGGCTGTAGAAACCATGCAGATCCTACCCTGCCTGAAAACCAGACCTTTGATTCCCCACAAACCTTCTGCAAGCCGAGGAGAGGGGAAATGGCACTGAACCCAGGAGCCAGGGAAAACAGAGCCCAGTCTATAAGAATAAAACCATAAGGCACGTTTAGGGGGTTTCTTGGTAGGAGAGTGTGCTGCAAATTCTGCTCCACCGGGCCCGATCCAAAGCCTACTGAAATCAATGGAAAGATTTCCACTGACGTCAATACTCTTTGCATTAGCCCATATTCAGAAGGTCTGAAGCTGGGGTCAATATGGGACCGGATCTCTCTCTTTCGCTCTTGCTGTAATGTGACTGTAAAACACACAGAGGGGGCTGATAGAAAACACATTTCCAGTGAGTTAAAGCTATGATCACGCATTGATCGTATTTTAGTTGTCAATTGCACAGCCATGGAGAAGACAGAAAGTGCTTTATAAATAGACAAACGGAAGGAGGAGAAGGAAGCAAGAAATATTAATTCCTCTGGCTCACTGGCTGCCTAATTTCCAAGGTTAGAGGGAAGAGAGCAAGTTTTGTTCTGGGAAAAATAAACGAGCAAAAAAGTTTCCATGTGTTTTTTCTCTGCTCTATGGTGGATAGAAATTCCTTCTGCCCCCCCCCCCCCCCGCCACATTTTCTTTATTTGTGTCATTCAGGGTCTCACATATATGTGGCTGCTTTGGGAGATTTGTTGTGGCCGGTATTGTGCAGACAGGCTAAATATAAATGTATGTACAAAACTCACAACTTCAGGTGCATAGTTTTGTGTTGATGTCTTGGCTGTCCCCCTCACCAATATGCAGCAGAGGTGGGATTGCGGTTGTGTATCTAACACACAAATACCAAGGCTGATGGAAATGTTTGGTTTTAACCAGTGACAATAATTGGGAAGGGAGATGCTTTAACAAAACAAACACAAACACACACACAAGAAACAAGATAAAGGGAATCATTTTACCTGCGTCTTAATAAATTCCCCCTCTATAGAATTCCAGAACCAAAATGCTTTCAACCTAAACAGATCTGGCTCCAATAACTAATAAATGAATACAACCTAACCTACTGTTCAGCCTTATTAGTGCAGGTGTGGCTAGTAACTAAAATCTAGCTGGACCTGTGTATCTTGTATGTCAAGAATCAGAGAGGTAGCCGTGTTAGTCTGGAATTGCAGAAGTTACAAACGGTCCTGTGGCACCTTAAAGACTAACAAAAGTATTGAAGCATAAGCTTTCTTGGGCTAATACCCACTTCGTCGGATTCGACAAAGTGGGTATTAGCCCAAGAAAGCTTATGCTTCAATACTTTAGTTAGTCTTTAAGGTGCCACAGGACTCTTTGTAACTATCTTATATGTGGAGCTGAAAGGGACTTTGCTGCCATAGTGGTATTTAGAGAGTTTGCTTCTCAGACATATGAGCTGTGTAGCACCCACACAAATCGCTGGGAAGAAACAGGCACACATGCTGCTCTGCTCTTTTTGTGCCCCTGCATGTCATCATGTTGGAAAGAGGAATGGGGCCAGGTGTTTTGCAGTGTATCACCTGGTTTATTAGGGAAGGGGCCCATGAATAGGACTGGGTGCTAGAATCAGCATCCTTGATGCTTTCAAAATAAGCTCCCTGTTAATGTTTTGAGGGCGAGCTATTCCAAAGGGCTTATGGGATAGGTTGGGGGTGAGGGGATGTTAAAAGATCATTTTTCTACAGTAATCTGTTCTCTTGAATTTATGCTAAAAATGGATCCAAGGATTTTGGTTTGTTTGTTTAAATGAACCCAAGTTTGTGAAGGGGGAGGGGGGGTGTTTTATCATTAAAGCTTCTGCGCAGAGTTGTAGGGGAGTTATTGTCCAAAAGAAAACAGGACCCCTTCCCCCCACTCCATCAGGCAGGAAAGAAGCTGTTTTAATTGGACATTTTTGTGGGGACTGATTTCTGCCCCCCCCCCCCCCCCCCATCTCTCCAAACTCTTCCTCCAGCCAAATCCCTTCTTGCTACAGCTATTCTCTTAGCCCATCCCTGTCTCTGTTACTAGGGTATTTCTTGCACTGAAACCTTTCGGGCCCGACAGTCAATCGCCCCCCTGCTCTAGGAGACCCCAGCGCGTTCTGCCTCGTCCCTTTGCTGCTCAGATTTCGCAGCCTTCGTCCCCGGAGAGATTTTTTTTTCTCCTCCGGAAGCATCATCCTGGCCCTGCCCCGGGTGAGAGGAGGAGAAACGTGCCCAGGGGCGCGACTCCCGCGCCCCCCGAGCTGCTTTCCTAAGGCCCAGGCGCAGCCAGCCCAGCCAGGTGAACGCAGACACGCGGTCCGGGCTCCGCTCAGCCGCCGCCCCCTACGCGACACGGGCTTCGCGGCATCCCCTGGAGCCGGGCTGGCCCCAGCAGCGCCCAGGGGTGCGAAGAGTCTCTCAGCCAGCCCCTCCCTGCAGGGCCAGGCAGACGGGGCCGCCCTTCGTTAGTGATCATTAGCGGCACGTTTCCAATCGCCCCCGCAGAGGAGGTTTCTCCCCTCCGCCGTGTGAACGGGACTGAGACCGGAGTGACAGGCCGAGCCAGGGGGTGGATCGATCACCTCGCCAGGACCCCAAAAGAAACGCGAGTGGCGCAGCGGAGGATCATTTCAATCTCCCCTTGCGCTGTTCGTGTGGAGAGCGCGTCTGATTCACAGGGAAAATATGAACCGTAAACCACCGGCAGCCAAGAGGGACGAATTGCACTGAATCAGCATTTTCAGGGAGACGGGGCGGGGGCCGAGGGAACGCCAGTTGTGGAAATGATTGAATCGTGCTTCGAAATCATCCCTGCCCCGAGTGATATTGACACGAGCTGTGTTATTCTAGAGGGTGAAGGCGGCTGGGGGTAAGGAAGGCCCTCCAGCGCTGGGTTAGTGGCCTAAAATTATGATCAAATGGATTTCACCCCCTAATCCTAGCCCTAAACTTCAGAAGGAAAGTCTGGACCATGTAAAACTTTTATTCAATACCTTTGCCTTTTCACAGAGCCCTTATTAGAAAGACCCCTTTTATAGCTTCTGTAGGGGAGTATCACAGACCTCCGCCTGTCTGTTTGGAGCTAGACATATCCACACACATTTCTGTGTAGAGACAATGTCCATGTCATTTGATCTTGGGGAGTGTCACACTTGCACAGTATACCGTTAGAGCCTGTATTTTCCTCATGGGTGGATAAATACAGGCACATAAATAGGAACTGTACATTAGATATTAATTGGTCATATACATGTATATTGATTCTATTTGTATTTATTTCCTAATCCTTTACTCTCTTTTTTGTTAAGCATTTAGACTTTGGTAGATAGGCACCCTATAAATAATTATTATTACATATAAACCAGCTTTACTCAATAGCTTTACATAAATTGCTGCTAGCGATGAAGAGCTGGCTTTGCCTGCGAAGACAAACGTCTGGCAAACGAAACTGAAACCAGGTCCCTCAAAGTTTTAACAACAAATATTAGAGGATTTAAGTGGGGCAGCCAATTAAACCCAAACGCCATTTATCTCCTGGAGACTGACTAGACTGGGAGTTGAGGTCACAAGTAAAGGGAATCTGATGATTTGAATCCCGTACTCGGATCTGACACCCCCAGATCTCCATAACTGTACATGGTTGACAATCTCTTAAGAATGGAATAGCTGGGGGTCGGGACTGAGATACAGTAGCAGAGCGAGGGCAGCATACAGAAGGCCTGGTTACACCAGTGCAAATCCAGAGCAACACCACTGACTTCAGGGTCACCCTTAATCAGAATCTGGCCCATTGTGTTGAAGCACGAAATACTGTTGCCAACTGCACTGACATAATGGTTTCCTAAGGGCAGTGATTAAAACCCTCCCCATGCAATGTTTTCCCATTATCGTTCTGAACTCCAGCCAATATTTGATGCCTTTATACCATCTACACACTACAATGCATCCTTAAACTTGGTGTACTGTAGTAGTCCTTCACCAGCCTTGAAAGCCGTAAATAATTGAGTTGAAAGGGGTGGGTTTGAAGTGGAACTGGGTTTAGTTAACTTCCTGTGGTTAAGCCCCCAGACTGGTTTACACAGGCAATGTTTGGACTTACAAGGGCCAGCACTCTCCCTCCCCTGTGGAGTTTAACAGCCTGCAGCATAAACTCCAATAACGCAGCCCACAGATGGAACAAGTTAACCAGGAAGGAGAAATAAGGCATGGAACGGCATCATGTAGGGCAGGACAGAAATGGAGGCTAAAAGCATCCCCAGTCTGCAGTGAAAGAACAGCAAATGGTCAATGGTTTGTCTTGGGGATGGGCAATATGATAGGCCATGCATTGTACAGAGAGGTGAGCTGTTCTGTTGGGGGGGGGGGGGGGGGAGGGAGGAGAGAGAACACGCTTCCTCTCACTCACTCCCCTATAGTCCCGAACACCAATGAACTAATGTTTACTTCTTTTCAGGTTTCCCTCCCGCTAATCTGAGCCATTCCGCAGCCTAGTGATTGTGGTTTTGCTGCTCTTTAGACCCATGTTTCTGTTTTGGAGACTGATATTGTTCCTGACGGCAGTATGAAAAGGGAGTGTGGGGGAAATGGAGATAAATTACAAAGCCAAGACAAGGGAATAATTTATCAGTAGCCTTAGTTATAACTACAAGAGATTTTTTTCCCCAAGTACAATGGAAGGGGTTCCAGAGGAAACTGACAGGAAGACATTTATGCTAGAGACTTACTTTGTATGAAAGTCAGTTGGGCTCAGTACAACAATTTATAACATTATTCATCTTTGGTTTAGAAGAAGTGTCGGCCTAGTTTTCCAAAAGTGACTAGTGAGTTTGGAGGCACAAACTGGGACACCTTACTGGGTCCTGATCATCTAAAGAAGCCCCAAGCACCCACCCTTTAAAAACCAGGCCATTTTAACATGTCTTAAGTTGGGGACCCCAAAAATGAGTCTTGGTCTTACACTTTTGAAGAAACCATATTAGTAATAGAATCCTGTGCATCAGATGTTGTCTGGTAGGGGACATGTGTTGGCTGGCTGGAATTTATTATGTAAAATAAGACTTTACTTACTAGATAAGAAGTCAGATTATACAGTGGCTTTTAATGTTCACTGATCACAGGGCATTTTCATATTAAAAATTCTGTTCTTTCACTCCATAAGGGAGGTAAAAGATTGTCTTTTCAAACTTTACACAGTAGAATCATCTAACCCTCCATCATGAAACCACCAGAGCAACAATTATGGGGAAGACATCAGAAAAGAGGAGCCATGAGGTGAACTCTCTCTCTGTCCTTCATCCCTCTTCTCCTCTCATGGGTGTTATGACTAGTTCTTTGCAGGTTTCCTTGCTCCAGTCAATGCTTAACCACTATAACAAGTAGAAAGTCACTTAGCTCATAAGAACTTCCAGGGGCACTGTCTTAAGTAGAGACCTGAGGTTTATATGTGGCATTCAGACCCAGAGAGTGAGGTTTTAAATCCTAGCCTATAAGAGGAGTGTGTGGTGACTTCTATGAGCCACAAGCTTGATTTCTTTAAGAGGAAAAAGTAGGGGAAAATATCCTAGAGCACTGGAAGATATTCGGGTGTAAGAAAAGGATGAGACACATGGAAATAAGTTCTGTGGAGCTTTGGGCATCCATGTCTAATTGTTTACATAATCCAAGGTACACCACACACTTACGAAAAGTGGTATCTTTCTGGGGCACTTCAACAGCTTCAGCAGCTCTTTAGATTTTATGTTAGTCTTGCAAGTGAACAGCAACTAGAGGAAATGTCCTTTCCCCAGAAGCCATTTCTTCCTTACTTGTTACAAGTGTAATATGGCTGGCACATCCCTTTTTTCATCTCCAGTCCTTGGAGTAGTGGACTTTAGAATCCAATGTCTTTTCCATCCCTTACTACTAGGACCGTAGATATAATGTTCATGATGTTTTTACATGATCTGCACATTACCTTTGCAAAAGAATACATGTATAGACTTGAAAATAAATGCATTTTAAACTTTGGGGGAGGGGGAAAAATCACTTCCGCTTTCACTTACCTGCTAAGATATTAACTCAGGATTCCTTGTTCCCAGACATTCATGAAACATGTCCCCGGTACTCATCTAGGTACCATCAAACCCTGAACGCCGTACTGGGCGAGCCTAGGAAGGAAGTGAACAGATTTTCAAATGTACAGCTCTTTCACACGTGTATTTGCACCTTTGAAGTCTTACTTTATATTACTGCTAATAGTCTGGGATTTCTTTAGAGAAACAGAGCTACAGATTTTGATCTTCAACCTTTAGTATAAATTACTCCAGGTACTCCTATGGCCGGCTAGAGAAATTGGGATGCTGGGCTTTAGGTTCACCTGGTGGCTGAACTTTATAGACACTAAAGAAGCACCCAGACCAAACCCCTGGTTTCAGCTTCCTCAGACTCTTTTCTCTCCAAACTTTGTGGAGTTCAGATCTAGATTTTGCAGCTGGCTCTTTTAGCTTTGCAGTGGGCTGAGCCCCAACTGAACACTCCCAAACTTTAAATGAGCAGCATCTCATGGTCACGCCCATTCCTCGGAGGAAGGCCAGGGCAAGGAGGAGGAGGCGGCAGGGACCTCTTGATTCACACCCCTCTCACTCCAGAGAGGGGAGAGTTGCAAATGCAGGCTCTGAATGGCTTTTTCAAGAGCTACCATGTTTCTGGGAAGCTCAAAGCCAGGGCCTTGTGAGATGCAATGGATTAGCCCAGTTATTAAATGGGGAACCTGCAGCTACAATAAAGACAGGGGGTGGGAAAACCACAAATCAATCAAAGTATTTATCCTGTCTAGGGCCTTATGCACCCCCCCCCCCACCCCCACCCCATCATCTGAGTGCCTGGCAGGCATTTAACACAGAAGTAATAACTATGGTATGGGAGCAGAGACTGGCAGTTTGCAACCCCCACCTTAAGATACTACACCCTGTGCAGCACAGAGGGGGTTTTAACACAACATTTGGGGCAGTGAGTCGGTCTGGGTGTGCCTGCCAAAGGGGGCTGGCTCTCTGCAGGGCCAGGTGTTAATCAGCTGTTGCAGGCACCCTGCTCTGGGGAATTGTCCTGTGTGTGGATGGGTGTCTGCACCGCTGGAGCAAAACCCCACAATGCCCTGGGGTGCTGGTTCCCCGGGTGAGGGGAGCCCGCCCTGAAGCCAATCCCCGGACCTCTGCAATAGTCCTCGGCCCTTCTGGTGCGCGGGGGGGGGGGGCGGGGGGGCTCGGCTTTCCCTGGGGCCGGATAACGCCCTTTGCCAGGCCCCCCGAGAAAGCAGAGCCGGGTGCCCATCCCGCCCTCCCCGTCGGAGCGCAGCTAATAAAGCAGCTTTTCAGCTGCGGCTGCAGTGACAGATCAGGAAGAATTGCACGAGTCTATTAAAGGCTGTGTGTCTCCGAGTGAAGTCTGTGGCTAAGCCAGGCGCCAGGCTCTCACATTGAACCAGATGTGGAGAGGCGCCATCCCTTCCAGCCACTGAATCCGAGAGGCTGCAGCCCTCACACGCAAGGAAACTGGCGCGCACATGGCTGGGGAGCCAGGGGATTGCTCCGGCGAGCACATGGCGCGGGGCTGCAGGCGGAGAGGACGCGCAAACCCGCCTGGCCAACGGGGAGCTGCGGGGGGCCCCGGGGAGGGGGCCCGAGGCATTGCATTGCCCTAGCGAGGCCAGGCTGCACCGAGCCGGTCTGGCTCCTGGGGTATCAAAGCCCTGCCCGGGGGGGAGGCTGCTCCCCTGCCGCGCCGTGCACGCGCCTTGCAATGGGGGGACCCTGCTGCACGCATGGCTGGGGTCACGGCTGCCCCCTCCTCGGCCGCACGCCCAGGCGCGAGACTCCCCCCTCCAGTCCCCGGGCGCCTCGCGCTAGGAACGAGGCGGGCCGCGTGGGGCTTGCCACGCGCGGGCCTCCGGGCGCCCCCAAGCGCGCGCGCGCGCTCCCCACGTGCACCCTGCAAAATAAAGGCGAGGCCCCAGCTGTGCAGAGAGCAGCCCGCCCGCGCGGGACGCCCAGGGATAAATACACCGGGCGGAGTTAGTCCCTCGGCCCGCTCCCTGCCCATCACGCGGGCAGGCAGAACCGCCGCGAACCCTCCTCGCCCGAGACGGAACACCTGGACCCGGAGACCTGCTCCAGAAGAGTCTCTCCCTCCCCCCCAGCCTTTTATTTTTGGTACAAAACTAGAGTTGTGAGCAGCCTCTGCAGAACTCAGCAGGTCACGTTCAATACCTGGCTCTCCCTCCCCCAAAGGAAGAAAGGGGCGGCGGGGGGGAATAAACCACCAGAGCTTTCAGTGCAAGCGATGACTTGGTTTAATATTTAAGGAAATGCTCGAGAGAGAGGGAGATGCGGAGGGGCTGCTGTTTTAATTATTTTCAATAATTCAAAGAAAAATAGGGACCAAGGGAGTAAAGGTAGATGGTTTATAACACCCCTGCAATGGGCTCATTAGGAGTGAGTCTGATCCTTCGCTGTTTTGGTCACTTAGTTCTTTGCAAGCTAAGGAACTTTGTACTGTTCCTAAAAAAAATCAACTTGGGAGGGTCTCGGAATGCACGATTGCCTCTCCATCTAGGACGAGAGAAGGAGCTGCATTGGGTTGCTTCCATTTTGCTTTTATTTGTTTATTTAGCAACCCGAGTGTTCAACAAATCAACTGTAAGCTTAAGGTGTCTTCATTGGTATTAACTCTGCAAAAGGTGGAGGAACTCATCTTCCAGTTCTCGTTTTATAGTTCCTTCTGTTCAAAACTACACAGTTCTCTCCAGAAAAGCTCCAAAATACACCTAGTCTTGGGGTCATAACTGTAGAGTGGTGTGTTCATGGCTGGGGTTTGCAAAGAATCCTAATAGATTTTAGTTAATTGAATATCACTAAGCAACATGTAGGCATCATGTGTTATAAATTAGTTTAAAATGACTTGAGCATTGATTTTAAATAGGCAATTAAGACCATATTAAATACACCAACGTTCCTTACAGGCCTTATTAAATAACACCTCAGGTTATTAAAAAAACCATTTAAATAATATATTGTCTCTCTCAGATCCTGGGAACAGCACAGGTAACAATATATTTTTTGCCATTAATGTTCTTTGTTTGTACTTCCTGCACTTTATTCACATAGTCAGTTTCACCCTGGTTTCTAGTTATTTTGTTTCTGGTTCTTTATGGGTTCGCTCATGTCCAAATGTTGGGATTGTAAATACTGCTGGGAAATTTTTTAATTAAAAAAAAACTGTTTCCATTTAAATGGAAAGACACTGAACCATTCATATGATTTTTAGGGGGTTTCTAAAACATAAAACAAATGTTGAAAATAAACTACCGGACAATGTCCTTTTAATGAAGCAAATAACCACTAAATGAGATCCATTTAGTGAACATTTTTGACAAGCGTTTTGTCATTGTCATTCTATTTATTTATTTATTTTTAGGAAAAGTAGCTCATTTACAGATCTGGGGCCTATTCCCACCAATCCTTACTGACACAAATAGCCTTGACAAGCACAAACAATCCAGTTCAAGTCAATGGGGCTATACATATAAACAAAGCTTCTGCAGACTCAGGGCCATAATCCTGCATTCAACAGGTTTACAATGCAACACCCCTTGGGGCTCAATCCTGCATAGCGATAAAGGCTCCTCCTGCAAGACCCAGACACCGGTGCCTATCTGGATCTTTAGGCTCCTAAATACCATGGGAAATCTGGCTCCAAGCCCCCTCTGCTCCTGTAAATGTCAATGAGAATTGAAGGTGCTCAGCACCTCACAGGATCAAACCCTCTGCTAGCAACCCCATGTGGGCTGCAAAATGTGCTTATGCCAATTGTACTTCTGGCTCAGGGAGGAGATAGCAAGGGAGAGAACGCAACTGCAAGGACAGTTATCGAAGCTAGCCTAGAGAATGAAATCCAGGCTGTTGATTCAGTTCAACCCTCATTAGATAACTTGTCCCAAGGGTGAAAAATGTTTTAAAATGCTTTGCCTATTTCAGGTAAGGCCCAGCCCCCAACCCTTTTCCTGTGGGGCTACATGCAAAGAGCTTTGGCTCCTTCCCAGTTGCACTCTGACAGTCTGAATGGACATGAACGAAAATTGATACTCCGATAAATGTTTTCATATGGGGCACATCAGAGGAAGGAGGTCACCTCATGTTTACTTTGTCAGTGGTTTTTTCCCTTGCAAGGTTTGGTACTTTGGCCTCTTACATTTTTCCCTTTGGAGGAAAAAAAAAAAGTAAGAAAAAAGAAATTGTAACAATTATCCGAGTTTGATATTAAAAAGCCCTCTTCCATTTGTGTAGGCTATATACTCTGATCTGCATGTCCTGTCTGCATGGCTTTTTCTTGGGAGGGACCCAGGGGTTTCTGTTATACCAGGTGTATATAAAGGAGGAATTTTTCGGGCAAGCGTGCATGGCAAAAAGCTATTTATTTAAATTAACAAAATATAAGTTTAACACACTGATTCTGGGAGTAAAACATCCAAGGTTTTGGGGCCTTGGTAGTACAGTGGGAGAGAGAATTAGCACATTCCTTAATGCCTTTCACTCTGGAGAGCCAGGTTCAAAGGTGAACTAGGTCACCAAACACAAATAAAATATAGTTGGGAGTCTCCAGTGGCTCTTTGGTCTCCTCTGCACACATGGCAGCCTCCCAGGCCTGGCTGAGTAGAAGATGCTGCAAGTAGCAAAGTAATGACTAACGAGATGAGGTAGCTGAACAGCAATGGCCTGCTAATCCAGTGTGCTCCTCACACCTTTGGTGAATCTGGTTCTCAGATAAGATGATCTCATGGTTCCTTCTGGCCTTTTGAAGTCAAGGTGAATTGGCAGAGCTGAGAGGAGGAGGAGGAGGTTTGGAATCCTAGAGGACATTGCAGGTCAGGTCTCAGGGGCTTTGGTAGAGTCGTGCATAGTGGAAATTTGCTTACTCTGCTTGTGGCTTTAATCAGCGTTCCCAGCCCTTCTCTTTCCTGGAGCACCGTGCTCACACTCTGTTGTCCTGGGGAACCACGAGTGAACCCTAAGCATCTCTGCAAGTGGTGGACAGGCCGTAACTAAGCACAGACACCGTTGCCTTACAGTCACTCCTCTTAGGAGTCCCAGGAACCAGGCTAGAATAGACGAGGCCTTAGAGGGAAAGCCATTCTCACAGTGCACAGCCCTCAAGGGGGGCGTTAGCTCTGTCCTTCGATCGTATGGAGAAGACACATGAGATGGCTCAATCCTATGCCCCTTCCTGCTGTTCTCATAGGTCATTCTTGCCTTGTCTGACCTCCCCAAAGGTAAATCAGGGGCCGTGCGAGGCTAATGCATCTGCTCTGAACTTAGGAAGGGAGAGCCAGCCGACTCTTGCTACTTCTGAATCTGTTCTGAGAGCCACTCACCGGGTTTCCAGTTCCAGGGGTGGATTAAGCTGACTCAGGGGCTAGCAGGTCAGAAACACCAGGGCCCATTGCCATGTTGGGACCATCTAGTCCTCTGCCCGCATTTGGCGTGCCCTTGAGTTTCTCGGACTGCACCGCGGTCAGCTGGGCTTCCTAAGTGCTTCCCTGTCCCCCACCGCCGCAACGTCACAGCATCTCTGCTCAGCTCTTCGCTCACCTGCTGCCTCAGGCAGTGTGAGATGGGTAGGCTGGAGTCACTCACCTGGCCAGCTACCTCTGCCCACATCAGCCGGACAGACTGAAGGCCAGCCACACGGTCACTGTTCCATCTTTGCCCAGCAGCCACGCAGCTTGGGGCACGTCACGTGTCCTGGTGGGGTAGGAGGGGTGAGAGGCACATTCACTCTTGTCCCCACCACCACCTGACCTTGCCCCATGGCTAGGTCTACACTGGCACTTTCTGAGAAATCTCACCCCTATGCTAGGACCAATTGACATAGACCAGCCATTCTCCCCGGCACGTCAGCTGGGCCTGCTCGATGCCTGAGCGAGTGGCCAGTGGTTGCAGAGGGAGTCTGTCAATTCCTGGCTCCCAGTCCTCTGCCCATACCTCTAGGCAACACCTCTGGTGGTGGAGTTTCCATCACTGGCTACTTTAAAATGAAGAGTGGATGTTTTTAATAAGAGAACTGCTCTAGTTCAAACCGGAATTATTTGAGGGGGAGTCCTAGGGACTGAATTACACACAAGGTCAGACTAGATTACAACGGGGGTCCCTCCTGGCCTTGGAATGTGTGAATCCAATCTCTCTACATCGGAGATTTATAAATACCCTGGGAGAAATTCTGCCCCTATTGACCTCGATGGCAAAATTCCCATTGACTTGAATAGGGCCAGAATGTCCCTTGCATTGAGGGAGTGTGTGGCTTGAGGAGGGACGGCGGCCATATAAACCCCAGTGAACTCCTGCAGTTTGGGGTTGGGCTGAAAAATTCCACAGTGCCTGTTTCCTTGCCTCATTTGATCTAATCTGATGCTCTCCCAGTTTGCAGCAAGCACCGATGGGTGCGCTGGAGGTCTGCTTCCAAACACCTGCCCACTAAAGCGCTGTTTCCCCCTGTAACCACTATCTTCCTTTGGGGGATTCCTTATCGTAAGCTAAACAGGGCTTTGGTTTAACCTAGAAACAGTTAAAGGGGTTGGGTTTTGAAGAGATACGAGCCACTTATTAAAATGAATGTTTTACAATAAATTTGGCAAGAGGCCACCGACCTCAAATGAAAACCAGATTGAAGGCCAGCGGCTCCGTGAGCAGAGCGAGGCTTTCCAGAGGGCGTGTTTGCACCCACTGAGCTGTCCTAACAGACTGTGCAGGCCAGGCAACTCCCAGGCATGGAAATGTGCTGCCCCTTCCTCCGGGACCTTCTCTACGTCACCGGCCCAGATTTTGAAAAGCGAGTTCAGGCACCTCCACTTCAAGGGGGGCGGGGGGGTCTTGAGTTGAGATACCTAAAAGGGGCCTGAGGCGCAGAGGGTGGGTGCCCAGGCTGTTCTGATCATTGGGGGCCTTTAATCCCTGAAAATCTTGGCCTTGAACCGGGAAAGCACGGTCCCAGTGCCAGGCAGTGAAGCTCAGGCTAGGCAAGGGGCAGTAAGGGACTACAGGGAACTACCCTGAAAGAAGGGAGTATATGTTAGTACCCGCATGGCAGTGGGGACTTGGCCGTCTCCCTAATGCAATTAGGTCTCTGCTTTAACCTGGAGGGGCAGGGTTGGATTTCAGTGCCAGATGCCGTTCTGCACGGTCTTGCTGTGGGCTTCTCCCTATAAAGCCTATTACATTTCAGGCGGCCATGTTTTTGGGAGGGGTGGGAGCCCTGTGCCAGGGGCCCCTGGATAGAAGCCAGGGCTTTGCATAATAGCCTTACTATGCAACACATACTGGATTTATTTTTGGTATGCAAAATCTCTGCCAACTATTGACATCCTACTGGGGCGAGGGACCCGCCGATCTCAATACTGTCAATAGCGATGGGTTCTGGGGTGGCTAGTTGTACTGCTTGTCTAGTCAAATTTGAACCAAGAAGATGTTGAATACAAAAAGTAACATTTAAACGTTCTGTAGCCAAGGGTAGTGTGACCTAGTGGATAGAGCAGCAGATTTGGGACTCAGGAGAGCTGGGTTCTAGTCCCAGCTCTGTCACTGAATTGCATGACACAAACCAAGGGCACTTGGCATTAGGCACCTAGATCTATATGTAGGTCTCAGACCTGCAATGACCTAAGTGTGAGCAGATCCTGGCACCCATGTGGTCCTCCATTACAGTCAGCGGGTGCAGAATTCGGCCTTCATGGCGGTTTGGAGGTGCTGGCCAAGATCTACAAAGGGATTTAGACTCCTCAAGGATTGAAATCAATGGGAGTTAGGCACCAAAACCCCTTCGAGCACCCGGACCTTCAGCTACCTACATTTAATTGACTTCTGGGGTGGGCTATAGGTGCTTGGCCCCTTTAAAAGTCAGACTACATGTACTTAGTTAAGGGCCTCAATATGGACTGGGGTGGGGGAAACATAAATGTAGGCACCTGAGTTTGTAACTGTTGCCATTGACTAGCGTCTCAGTTTCTCCAGTAAGTGCACTTCTTAGCCACTTACGGAAAAGAGCTTTCCAGTAAAAGAACAGAGATTTCAATGAAGCCTGTCCGCAAAATAGCAACGGCTTCCATTTTCAGCGATTCAGCCGGGGAGACCCTTATTAACAGTAATTAACGCCCCAGTTCACTCCCCACACACCACAGGTCACCCCCCGTCAGGGGATCACGAGAAGGATGTTAGTGCCTCTGCAGTTTTTCGGGGAGACCCGCAAGGTCAGGCCAGGTTCCCGTGGCCAAGCTCCAAAGCAGCCATGCCAACGATAGGACGACAAGGGCAGACTTGGGCTGTTAACCTACCCGGGTGGGAATGTTGTCAAGAATGAAAGCAGGCCGGCTGGGTCCTAGTTCTGCGTGGCTCCTTGTCTTATTCGGCGAGTCACTTCTCTCCTCTGTCCCTCGATCTCTCCACGTGTGACGTGGGGACAAGAACCCAACGCCCACCCTCCAGAGCTGCGGCGCTAATGCAACGCAGAGAGGTTGAGTTGTAAAATGTCTTGCAATCCTTGAATAGTAGCTGCAGGAGAAGAACAACGGACGATGATTATGTACACACACGCACAGGGCAGCGGGGATAGCATAGGCGCTGAGACAGGGCTGCAACCAGGCCTCCGTTATTAAGAGTCGGAATCGATCATACTTACTCACAGCAGAAGCCGTTCGCACATCTGTTAACGATCACCGGTGTTGTCATTCTCTCGCTCAGCTATTTTTTTCCCCTTACTAATTTTAAAACTTAAGAAGCAAGACATAACGCACCGCATAAAACGTGTTAGCAAGACAAGGAGACTAAATTAGTCCCAGGTGGGTCAGAGTGGGCCTGTTTCCAGGGGCCCTGTTGTAGCACCAAGGCATCCCTGTAAGTAATGCACGGAACTGGAGACCAAGAGTCTGTTCCCTTCCACCATGAGATTGTCTCCTGGCCTGGAGACTGAGGAGAAACCCATCCGGAAGTTGCTCTGCACCCCGCGAGAGTTCATTTGAGAAGGGACGTGTGGATACCTTTTTGGTAGTCCAGCCTGCTTTGCAGCAGGGGCTGGCAATTACTCTGGACAACTAAACTGAAGTTCCTGACTGCATCCACCCACCGTTTCGTACTTGGGCTGATCCGTCCTTTCACATTGTCCCTCAGTGCCGTGGCCAAGGGGTCAGTGGCCAGCACCGCTCTACAGAAATGGAGGCTCCTTTCAGAGGACTTCCAGTCTGGCCTGCAACAGGCAGTAGTTATTTTGGGTTTTTTGTTTATTAATCTTTCTTCTCCAGCAAGAAGAGCTAAAAGGGGCACAAAGGTCTAGTGAACGTAGGAGGGATCTGGGGAGCTGGATTCTCTTTCAAGCTCTATCAACTGACTTCCTCTGTCATTATCAACTGACAATGGGCAAGTCATAGAATAATAGGATTGGAAGGGAGCTCGAGAGGTCATCTAGTCCAGTCCCCTGCACTCATGGCAGGACTAAGATGATCCCTGGCAGGTGATTGTCTAACTTGCTCTAAGAAATTTCCAATGATGGAGATTCCAAAATCTTCCCGGGCAATTTATTCCAGTGCTTAACCAGCCTGACAGTTAGGTTTTTCCTAATGTCCAACCTAAACCGCCCTTGCTACAATGTAGGCCCGTTGCTTCTTGTCCTATCCTCTGTGACAGACCGCCTTCTCACCCCCCTCAGGAACACAGGCAGGAAACCCTTTTTTGCTCCAACAGTGCCCTTTAATTTACAGTGCAGGACCCCACCACCAATATATACAGGTTAAAACAGTTCATTAACATCCAGCTCTAAGTAGCTCATTAATATACAACTCATTAATATCCAGCTCTTAAACAGCTCATTAATACCCAGCTCTAAATAGCTCCACAGGTTCTGGCTCTACAAACTCTATATAGTTCAGCCCCTAATACAATAATACAAACACAGCTCTTGATAGCTCAAACAACACACACCCAGCTCTTGATAGCTAATACAATAATACAAACACAGCTCTTGATAGCTCATACACAAACTCACACAGCTCTTGATAGCTCAGACACCACCAACACCCTGGGCTTCATTCCTGGCAGCCTTATATCCCCCAGAGGAGGCTGCCAGGTGCAACCCATCCATGTTGATTGCCCTGCAAGCCAGGTGGCTGATTAGCCTTTCCTGCAAGGGAGGTTTGCAGGCTGGTGCTCCCTCTTAAAGGGGCGGCAGGCTGGGTCAAGCCCACCCTGCCACACCTCCTTGTAACAACCTTTGATACACTTGAAAGCTGTTCTCATGTCCCCTCTGAGTCTTCTGTTCTCCAGACTAAACAAACCCAGTTTTTTCAGTCTTCCCTTGTAGGTTGTGGTTTCTAGAGTTTGAATCTTTTTTGTTGCTCTTCTCTGACAGAGGACAACTAATGAAAATACAGGGACAGGAATGAAGGGCATAGGTACAAACTGATGGATTCAGAAGTGACCACAGAGCAGAGAACCCTAGACAAAGCCCTCTGCCCTGCAACGGAGTCTCCGGTGGATTTAGCCAGTAGTCCAACACCCTCTGTTTATTCACAGACCAAACAGCAGTGGGGCATGGCTTGCCTTAGGGGATTCACTCTAGGGTGACCAGATGTCCCGATTTTATAGGGACGGTCCTGATATTTGGGGCTTTTTCTTATATAGACTCCTATTACCCCCAACCCCCATCCCGATTTTTCACACTTGCTGTCTGGTCACCCTAATTCACTCTCTCAGAGGCATTTGACCTCCATGGGCCAGCCAGCCTTTGGTTTCTCTCCTGAGGCTGCCAAATAACATCCACTGCAGTCGTGGGTTAGTGAGGTTCTAGACTGAGATGACCAGGCCATTCATGGATGAGCTACGGATTGCTATCAGCCTGCACCCGGATTTGAACAGGCGACCTGGCGCTGAAAGGCCTTATAGTGCATTAAGCTCAGGAAGCCTCCCAGGTTTCCCCTTTGTAAAATGAGGACGATACCTCCCAGGTTAAGTAGACAACATTTGGGAAATGCTTCAAAGATGAAGAGCACGTTAAAATTGCAAAGCGCTGCTGGCATAACGCCACTGCATACAGGATTATTTATTATAGGTTTCTACTACAGTAGTGTCTAGAGCCCCAGCCGAGGCTTGTGTCTTTGCCTTGATTAGTTTAGCGTCTAAATAAACAAGCCCTCCTCCCCACTCTCCTGTTTTACAGATGTGGAGCTGAGGCACTGCAAGCTTAAGTGACTTGCCAAAGTCACACACACAGTGCGTAGCAAAGCCAAGAACTGCACATAGATCTCCCACGTCTTAGACCAGTGCCTTAACCGCAAGACCATCACTCCTCCCGTCTAAAGAGCAGAATAAAAGCACACAAATAATCAACCAGCAGTACAGTGCCATTAAGGTCCCCTGAATGAAGCAGATTCAACCAGGAGAGCTAGAGTGAAGGTCTTTCTCTCTCTCATCCACCCACCCCCACGCCCATCCTTCCCTCTCTCCCATGTCACACAATTCATTCACAAAGCTGTGGAGAAGAAAGAAATCCCCCCTCCCCCCCAGCCCCGGGTGAGCTAAGGACAACTTGAATTTTGACTCTCCCTTCGTGTGTGGGTTAAAGTCGTATCCTCGGTGCAACGTTAACGTTACTTCTTCTGTGGTTTAATTTCCGCTGTAGCTCCATCTGTCTTAAAACTGGAGGAGCTTCGACACAATAGACCCAAGAGGCGGCTTCAGAGCCCTCACGGTCTATTGTGCAAGTGTGTAATTACAGCCTCTTTTGAATGCACATGATTCCCTTGGCAGCGTATGAAAGCTCTCCTCGGGGTTGTAGTGACCCGCATAGTGTTGGACGCAGGAGGGAGTTTTAGTTTGCAGATCGCAGGCCAAGAGAGCAGACTTTAACTACGGGCAGACAGTCAGAAAGCTAGAAATCTTTATGCAACAGTCATTGTCACAGATCAGGGCTTGAGTGCTCTCGCCTGTTGTTATAAATGCAGTAACGGTGGCTTGGTTTACAATGGGGAGTTGCTCTAATTCAGGCTAAACCTGCTTTAAGCTACAATTTGCAGCAGTCCCGTTTATTCCCACTCTGCTGGTACAAACAGTAGTCTTGTGCCCACTAGGGGTCTGTGCTGGTGCAGCTATAGCGGTGTCTTAGGATGGACGACGCATTCCCAGGGGGGACAAAGCCTCAGCCTCTCCCAAAGGGCTTCTCAGATTCCAGAACTCATTAATATGGTCCCGTCACATGTAATGTTTCATTTAGGCAAAAGAACAGGCTGCTTCTAGGGTCTCCGTTCAAATCCTGTCCTGATCGGAAGTGACAGGACGTTGCTAGGTGATGACTCGTCAGTGGCTTGTGTGAAATGTGCTTGTCTCAGCGTGCACACACACACACACACACACACACACACACACACACACACACACACACACACACACACACACACACACACACACACACACACACACACACACACACACACACACACACACACACACACCCCTTGCTGATTGGCAGTTTCCGCGAGGACTGGGTGGAATGATCATCTCACTCATCTCACCCTCATGAGTCGGCCTGCCCAGGGCAGTGTGGGAGAATTTTGTCCTGTGGGGGGACGTGTTCCTCCATAGCTGTCATTCCAGTTCCTTCCCCTCCTGAACACCACGTCCGCCTCCACGGAGAATTCATTCAAGAGGGGCCCAAACCAAAACGCCAGGTGGGAGGAGCAACCAAACCTTATTTCCATATTCCCCGCTCCTTGAATCTTCCACCCACAGGGGCTCTGGCTGCCCCTCAAGAGGAGGACCCTTCTCCCTTACTCTTAATGACTGGTTATTTACATTGCCTCGGAGTGACAGACATAGAGCAGGAGACTGTTGTGGTAGTTGCCGTACAAACACTGAACCCAGAGACAGCCCCTGTTGACTCTATATCTTGTTCACCCGTGGGGGGTGCCCATGGACAAGGCAGGGCATTCTCCCCCCGGCAGCGCTTCAAAGGTATTTAGGCTTCCAACTCCTCGCGGAAGTCAGACGTGGGCTCCTACGTCTCTTAACCACTTTTGATCCTCCTCACATCTCATTGCCTCCTCTCCGGCTCTCCAAGCCCAGGGCAGCTCCGGGCAGCAGAGAGAAGAGTACCTCTGGCTATTCAGCATGCTAACCCTGCAGCTACACAGCCCGTCCTTTGTATTTATGGATTATCCTCTCCCTTGTTGAGCAGCCCCTCCTAGGGCAGGTCTACACTATGGCGGGGATTGACGCTGCGAGATCGATCCTCGAGTGCTCTCCCGTCGACTCCGGAACTCCGCTGCCGCAAGAGACGCAGGCAGAGTCGACGGGGGAGCGGCAGCAGTTGATTCACCCCCGTGAAGACACCGCGGTAAGTCGATCTAAGTACGTCGACTTCAGCTACGCTATTCTCGTAGCTGAAGTTACGTATCTTAGGTCGATCTTCCCCCACTCCACACCCTCCAGTGTAGACCAGGGCCTAGAAACTTGAACAGGAACTCTTTATTCTCTGTTAATTCACTTTCCCCATGGGGTAAACGTGGGAGGGAGACTCAACTACTTCCTAAAGACTAACGGATTGATTTGGGCATAAGATTTTGTGGTAAAAAACAACAACCCACTTCTCAAATGCATCTGTTCGCCTTTAAGGTGCCACCGGACTCCTTGTTGTTTTTGCAGATACAGGCTAACACGGCTACCCCCTGGTACTCAACTACGTCCACTGACATAAGCGCCTTGCCCTGCCCAAACACCTTTGTTTGAGCCCTGGCCTGATCTAGCTCAGCACCAGTCTGGGGCTTTTTTAGTCCAAGTGCTGCGGTGGAGACAGCTCAAACGCTTGCAGTTCTGTAGGTCCTGCCTAGAGTTAAAATTTTTATTAAAGCTAATGTTCAACATGAAAACATACACAGATTGAGAGGTTAGGTACTGGACATCTGGGGTCAGGCTGGAGTTATGGGCGATTGTAGGTAGTAGGTACAGGTTTTACAGGGCACATGCATATCACATATCCAGCATAGCTCCAGATTGGGGTGTGGGAGTTTTTAAAGTGTCAGTCTATAGGTGTGTTCAGGTACACCACCCATGGGGTGTAGTGAAGGTCCAAGTCAGTGGTGGTTCAGGCAATAAGTACATGGGTGGGTGTGTCCCTCTGTTTGTCAGGGAAGGGGGGGTGGGTTGTTTCCCTGGTCGTCGGTCTCGGCTACTCGACCTGGTACTGGCGATGTCCCATGACGTGTTCCGTGTATATGTCTCTGGACCACCTGATGGTATCGGACACCATGAGCTGTCTCATGAGCCGGGCGTAGCGCCGACCGATGCCGCACGCTCTCAGTACCGGCTCGTATTAAAAAGAAGATCAGTAGTGTTGTAACTCAGCAGCTAGGGGCCAGACCCTCAGCTGGTGTCAGGAAGTGTAGCTCCATTGACTTGGGGAGAACTCTGCTGATTTCCACCGGCTGCTGTTCTTTATTATTTGTATTGCAGTAATGTCTAGTCACAGAACAGGGCTCTGCTGAGCTAGGGCCTTTCTCCAAAGAGTTTACAGTCACAAACATTTCTGTTCTTAGGCCCTAACCCATCTGCCTTCATTCACTCCAGCAGCCCTACTGAAGTAAATGGGGTTAGTCCCAATTCATGTCAGTAAGGGTGGCAAGTACAGCGTCTTAGTTACACGGATATACGTCCAAATTAGGTCCATTTAAGTCAGTGGAATTGCTCTGAATTTACACCGCGTTACTTACAGCAAGATGTGGCCCCTAGACTCCAGAGTCCATCGTCCAGTTGTGAGCCAGGTGAAATCAGGGGCACGCTGCATTGGGGAAGTCCCTCTCCCAGCCGGTTTTCAAGCAAGTTTGCAGAATAAAATGAGAGCTGGGAAGAGTCGGCCAGTCCCTTCTCCTGGCTAATGCTGGATTGTTCTCAAATCATAATGTCTGATTTGCGCCGCTGTCCTGGGATCACACACGTTTCATGGCAGGACGCTTCTCCTGCTTATTCAACATACATTGTCCCTGTCTTAATTTCATCCTAAACCTCTAGCTCTCTGTCCTCTTTGGTGTTCATGCCCTGTTACCGATCCTGTAGTGTGGAATCCTACCCCCAGAGGTAAAATGCTGCCGCTTTCCCACTTTGGTCTATTAGAGCCATGTAGCGCAGGCATCTTTGTGGCCAGGATGCACAGGATGGTGGCATGAATCGCAGGAGATATGGTCCTTCCCTTCCAGAGTGGTTCTGCCCCTGGTACCTGTATAAACATCTGAGCTGCCTTACCAGCGCAACAGGCCTGAACCAAACCCCTCAGTGTGAATGTTTTGCACCTCCAAAATGGGCAATAGTTCAGCATGTGCACACGTAAGGATCTGCACGTGCATCTTTTGGGAGCACAATTCTTTGAAGCCCATGGATTTGGGGGGATTGCACATAACACCCAAATATCTATGTAGGCTTTTGGGCATCCCCACTGGAGAGGCAGCTCTGGGGAGAGACCCTGCCTCCTAACCCACTTACCCACGCACCAGAGCAAGATCTGTGGCAGCGAAGGGCTGGGCCGGGTGGTTTCTGCCGGGTGCAGACCGCAGCTCCATAACCATAAACTACTCCGCTGCTTCCTGTCAGTGACTGGAAGGGAAAGACCCTCACGGGACAGCTTTGGCCTCCTTTTTGGTCCCGGCTTTCGCTGCTCTTTTTAAACAGACACTTTCCCCCAGCAAAACTGGCAGCCTGTAAAAATGTGTCAGTGTTTCAGTTTCTTCACAATTAATGAGGTGAAACATCCTCGGAAACATTCGGCTGTGACGTTGCTACAGGAGCAGAGCTCTGCTCTCCCCCTCCCCTGCCCAGGTTTTCACGTGCTCCACTTGCACAGGAGAAGTTTCCGTCGGATTCAGCAATTCTTCAGCCTCTCCCCCTTCCACACGCGCTTCGCTTGGCTCCATCCTCCGCCTGGGCCCTTCCACAGTGAGCCTGTGCGTTGCTCTTTGTTCGAAATCTCACCACAGAGTGGAAAAAGCCAGAGCGGCAAGCAGCCTGGCTATTGATATGGGAGCCAAGTCCCAGGGTTTCTTGCGTATTTCCTCCGGCCGGGTGGTTTTGCTCCATTTCTTAACAGCGCCACATGCCTTCAGCCCGACGCCACTGCTGATGGCCAAAGCTTCTCC
The DNA here is from genome assembly GCA_032164245.1 of Sternotherus odoratus. Classification (NCBI taxonomy): domain Eukaryota; kingdom Metazoa; phylum Chordata; order Testudines; family Kinosternidae; genus Sternotherus; species Sternotherus odoratus. The sequence continues at coordinate 11,135,162 of JAVMKO010000016.1, forward strand.
CTACTAGATGTTGACCGTCAGTGCCAACTGTACACCTAGTGGGATGATTATTCCCTCCCCCCCACCCCATGTGATGGCAAGGGGGAGTGACCCGCAGCATCCAGCCATGGCGCTCCAGAGGCTCGGCTGTTTGTGGCTTGGCAGTGCCGCACAGAGCTGTGCACACTTGATCCTGGCAGGATACAGTCCCTCCGAATATTCCACGTCTGATTTACGCAACCAGCACAGTCATCGCTGCTATGAAAGCGCCCCCCTCAATCCTCAAACCCATTTCTGGAGCCAGCGTAGCCCGTGAGGGACGGGGCCGACTGGGGGATTGGCTGTTGGCAGGCGGGGTGGAGAAGAGGCGAGGATAAGCATTCATTCGATAGTTCAACGTTTTTTTCCTGCCAGGCCTCGGAAGAGGTCGAAAGCCAGATCTCTGCAGAATGAAGGGTTGGGTGTGTGTGTGTGTGTGTGTGCAATTCCTGCATTTGAATGACAACTCAATCGGCTGAGGCTTTAGCTTTCTCTCCACTTCTTATGCATGCCCAGCAGAGAGCTTACTAGCAGGATATGTCTACACTGGAGCTGGAGTAGACATACCGTCCTAGCTGCAATCACTTAGCGTAGCCACGGCTGCATGGGCAGTGGGATGGGCTAACTGCTCCATCTGAAACCCTCAGGCCTTACTTGGGGCAGCTAGCCAGCCCATCCTGCCCCGCACGCAGCGGTGGCTACGCTGCTATTTTTAGCGCATTAGCTCGATCAAAGTAAGCAAGGGCACATGTGACGGAACTGCAGATAACACCTGCTTTCAGTGCGGTCTGAAGCAGAGAACATCCCTCTCCGTGGCAGACGGCTCGTGGGGAACGTGGGATGAGTCCTTAAAAGAGAGTTCATTGCAATAGGCCTGGGAGAGCCACGTCCGCCGTTCGTGAATATCCCGGGGGCTTAATTGTGAGAGGCAAGCTCAATGGGGCACCTATAGAACTGCACACGCATCCCTGGCACATCCACAAAAACTAAGCTTGGCCCACGGATGCCGGCTGAATGGCGCAGCTCAAGGGCTTGGCATCCGCCTGTATTGCACCTGGCTCCATTAGAGGTGGTTCTCTTCTTTGCAACAGCTGAGTTGCTGGTAATCTTTAGTTCTGAGCCTTAATGAGGACTCAAGACGGTGTCAGTGGCGGGTTCTTGCTTTTGGGCATGGCCCACCGGAGCTCTTATTTCTCAGCCATGAGAGCATTTGACTCGTTGCCCAATGGGTCCAGATTGAATCATTCCCTCCCTTTTCTGGGAGGATAGACGAGGTTAGTGTTGCTGATGAAATGCCCTGTACCTTTTTAAATATGTGTCTACCCATCTTTGTGCAATCCTGCACCAGTGATGTGAATAGGAACTTTGCATCGGCATCAGTAGGCATAAAAATTAAGTCCTAATTGCCCAGGGCAGCTTGCTTGCGCAAAATGCAAGCTCTGTGGTGCATCTGCTCTAGTCCTGACCCAAAGCCATTGAAGTCAGTGGAATGATTCCCATTGTCTTGAGCGGGCCCCGTGTCTCTGTCTGAAAACTTGTTGCATCACCTTGCACCAGTAGGATACTCAGGGGATCTCAGGGAACACCGCTTGGGTCAGTTCATTTCCTGCCGAGAACGTTTCATCAATCCCAGGATCAAGAAGTGACTTCCAACCCTGAGCCAAACCAAAAAGTGGCTGCTGGGTTCCATGGGAAAGATCAATCTCTTCTTTCTCTTAGGGGAGGCAGTGTGACCTAGTGGATAAAGCACTGGACCGGGCCCCATGAGACTTGTGTTTGAGTCCCCTGCCTTGTCTCTGACCAGCTGTGTGAGGCTGAGCTCAGTGGACAGGGGCTAACTCTCACTGTATGTACGGTCCCGGGCACTATGGGGCCCCGATCGCAGCCGAGGTCTCTAAGTGCTACACAGCCACACAAATAATTTTAAAATCTCACTCTCTTGGCCTACTCCTGCACCCACTGGCGTTAACAAGAGTATTGCTTTGACCTGAATGGAGCAGGTTGGGACCTCATTCTGCAGGGTGCTGAGCAAAGCCAATGGGAGTGGAGGGTGCACAGAACCTTATGGGAGGCACTCAGCACTTTGCAAGATTAGGCTCAGTGTCTGCAAACTGATCCATCTAAATTGCAAAGCCTTCTGTGGCAGACAGTCGAGCATTCATGGGGTTGGGGAGAGATATTTCTTCAGTTGTATTTTTCAGGCTCTACAATAGAAAGCAGGTCCTACCCCAGATAGCCAGCTTGCTTATACAAATCCAGCCGGCTTTTCAAACTAGCAGACAGTTCAAAGCTTAATCCACAGCCGTTGCACTCGGGTGTCATCCTGTCTACACTTTTGCAATCTTGTATTTGTAACGCAGGCCAAATTCAATAAAAGGAATCATTGAAAACAACATCGCAGGGGCAAGCAAACACTTTCAAAAGTCAGGGCTTCTAATTACCTCTCAAGCTTAATAGCCTTCATGACATCACTTTTAGAAATTAAATGTTTTTGTAGAGTATTTGGTTCCTACCATTTCCATAACTGTCAAATGGGAAATTCAGTGCAGTCTAGTGGTTAGATCAGGGGACAGCCTCTGGATGCCTGGGTCCTATTCCCAGATAACTCACACTGTGACCTTCAGCATCTCTCCCCCTGCCTCACTTTCCCCCCTTCTGTGGGATCCAATTCAAGAAAGCACACGAGTTAAGTCCATCCCTGTTCAAGAGAGCCCCATAGCATGTGTTGAATTTTAAACACAGCAGGTTTCAGGTTAAATGAGTGCTTAAGTGCTGTCCTGAATAGGAATATTTTCCTGAGCCACAAACTAAAATGGGGACGATCCAATTTAGGAGATTTGGAGTTGCCTAGTGGTTAGAGCTGGCGACTTGGAGTCAAAACTCCAGATTCTGTTCCCAGCTGATTTGAAATGTGACTTGCAACAAATGACCTTACTTCTTTGTGCTCAGTTCCCCCCTTTACCTCCCTCCTGGGGAGGAATTATGATGAATTAACATCTGTAAAGGGCTTTGAGTTCCTCAGATGAAAAGTGCTGGCAAGAAAGACAATTACCGTGTTTCCCCGAAAATAAGACAGTGTCTTATATTAATTTTTGCTCCCAAAATTACATTACATTATATTACAGTGAGAGGCAAAACTGGAAGTACGTCTTATTTTCGGGGGATGTCTTACTTTCGGGGAAACAGGGTATTATTGTTCGGAGGGCGGGGGGGAGAAAGGACACATAAAAAGAACTCTCCAGCCCCTTGATCGTTTACTCCACAGATTAAGCCAAAGGGAAACATTTAAAATAGATTTCATGATTTAAGGAACAAGTTAAACAATTGCACATGAAACCTATGCGGACGTCATTGCTGTAGTTCTGTTGGTTTCCCTAGGGTATATAATGGCAGTCCACATGTGTACTGAGAAAGACCATGGGAGAAATGAAAGACATTGTTTTTCCAAAGGATTTCTTGGCTGTAAAAGCCCTCCCCTGCCCTGCGGCTTCCCTGATTAAGGCCCAGTGTTAATTTGTTAAATCCACATCAAGTGCCCGGAGAACCAGTTGTTTATTTTTGCTAATTCAGCCGGCTGAGATCAAATTGGGGTTTTATTTGTTAAGGATGAACGTTAATTAATAAAAGCTATTTATTTGGTTAGAACCGGCCGCAGCCTTGGGGTCATATACGCCGTGATCATTATTTCAAACAAAACAAACCCAAAACGTCTCTCCACAGTTTGAAAAAGGTACAAACTTAGAGGGCTGAATTTATTTGTCTTAGGAAGAATTTACAGTTAATTCCCTCCGGGCTATTTAAAACCTTAAATTATACCGAATCAGGAGGGGAGGGGAAGAGGCTTGTTAGATAAAATTTTCAAGCTTGTTAGATAAAATGAGTTAAAATGTTCAAAGTCACCTCAGTGATTTAGGTGCCTAAGTCCCATTTTTCAAAAAGGGACTTAGACACTGTAGAGCCCAAAGTTTCATTGGGAAGTCAGTGGACTTAGCTTCCCAAGTGCCTCGGTCAGGCTCTTAGACGGCTGTTCTGCAATGAAGATGTGACCATAGCATGGGAGACATTCCACTAATGTTACTCTAGCTAGCACCGGTAACAGAAGCAGTGTAGTCATGGTGAAACAGACTTCAGTGTGGGTTAGCAACCCGTGTGTCCCCCACGCTCCCTGACAGGGTTGTGGTCTGCATGCTAGATGATGCCGAAGCCTTTGCCACCACATCTACTCAGCTTTTGCTACCCACACTAGCTAGATTACAGCAAGAACAGCTGCACCTACCCATGCTACAATATGCTGTGTAGACATCAGGTGCTTCTGAACATTTTGCTGTGAGGCTCCTTTGAAAATCACAGCCCTTACGGTCCTCTTCTTAAATTAATCTCGATAATCCCATTTGATAGCCTCACTTTTCTCCTTTGCCTCTTCCCCCTTTGTCCTCGTCCCTGCCTGTCCTTTACGTAGCATTGCAGTTCCATTAGGCAACTTTGGAAAGGATGTGAGACAGTCCGATCCTTGTCCCATCAACGCCTGTGCAAGTTTTATCATTTAGCTTTCAGTGAGAGCAGGTTCAGACCTGTGGCTTGTAGGAAAACTGCTCTGTCAAAATACCGGCCTGATCCTGTGTTCCTGACCCAGGTAACATGCCAGTTTGGAGGCACGGAGACTACAGGATCAGGCTCTAAGGCGTATTGCGATGATTATTTTCTAAGGCTGCTCTGTTGAGTTTGCACCTCTCATCTGTGCTCCTAGCAGTTTTCTCTAATAATTATTGGCTGAGTTGAGACTAGAAAACTAGAAAATTATTGCAAATCTGGGTCATGGTTAAATATATATGTCCCGATTTGAACTCCTCCTAGGCTATTAGTAGTAAAAAGTTGTACTATGTGCCCTTAGAAAGGGAATTTTCCCTACATTTCCACCAAGGTTTCAGATTTGATTTATGACCATTGTTCATGAGGGATCAATGAACTTAGTGCAGCCGTGATACAGGCAATCTGAATGTATTGTTATTATTTATTTAGATTTGCATTAAAATTACATCGTTTTACATGTTGGAACTCAATGAGTGGAATGTCTCCATTTCTAAATGTGCCTTATCTACATTGAATGTCCCTGCTCCCCGTATTCGGGGAGAGGTGGCAATTCCCTTCCACTCAGGCACATGTACTATTCCTGTACTGTTCTTCCCTAGGGTTGCCAACTTGGTAATATTTAAAACTCAGACACTCCAGCAGGAGTGCTGGGAACGTCCTTGCCCTGCCTCTTCCCCCACTCCCCGAGGCCCTGCCCCCATCCACTCCTCTGAGCTTGCTGCTTTTCCACTCCAGCTCCCCTGCCCAGGTCAGGAGGGACTCACCCGCTTTGCTGGGGCCAGGAGCTGCAGCTGCCTGACACAGGTAAGAGGAGGCCCCGACTGAGTAGGGACTGGCACAGGTGATGATCCAGCCCCTCCCCCACGCACAGGAACCAGACTTTAGATGTCCAGTCAGTAGAGCTGACCGGACACTGTCAGGTCCCCTTTTTGGTTGGAAACCGTCACCTGCCCATCGTCACATTGTGTGGCAAGGGGAGATTTTTGTAATGGAATTTACAGCTGCACCAGCTGGGAGGGAGTGAAGTGGGAGGAAGAAAGGGAGGGGAAGTGACTGTAAGGAGATTTGATCATTTGGCTGGGTGAAAAAACGAAAGCTTAAAACGGTCTTTGGCAAACTGTCCACAGATAAATGGAACGTGTGAAATAATTGAATGGCAGAAAACTGTGCTCTGCTCCGGGTTTTTACATGCCGATGCACTAGGACGAGATGTAACTTTAGCTTTTGGAGATGTGGGTCTGAAATCCCGCCACCCTCCCAACCGGGCCCGAGGTGCCCGAGGAGTGTTATGTCTTCACCACCAAATCATAATGGTTTGTGGGTCGAAGCTGCTGTACAGGAAATGGGCTGCCCATAGCGAGGAAGGGGAGATGTGGTGAAACGAGTCAGAGAGGGACCACCCCACCGTCTAAGTCTGACCTCCGGGATGTCCCAGACCACCAGCACCACCTGGCCAGATTGGAATAGGAACAGAGGGAGCTCTCCTAGCACCAGCCATTGTCTCTCACACGGCTCCCCAAAGCAAGGGGATAAGGGGCGCACACCTGCTGTGGGCTGGGCTTCCTCCACTCTGCCTTATTTTAACCCCCTATCCCACAGCTGGAGAACCATTCTACAGGCAGTATGGTAGCGCTGCGGCTGACAATTGCGTCCCCCCTCCACTCCAGCAGTGGTTCCCAAAACCTTCCCTAAGCAGTAGGGTACTAGGAGATGCCATGGAGCTGAGCCTAGTAGCCTACAGGGATCAGAACCCCTGTGTTCAGGGTCTTGCCTGAGTGGCAGGATTAGGCCTTAAATAAACACTGATGGCCTAGTTTTCAGACATCCATCCTCTGTTGACTTAAGGTAGCTCAGCCCCTGAGCAACCAGGCCATTCCCCCTTAGATTCATCTCAAAGCAAGGCCTAGGGGAGGCAGTTTGCACTTGGAAGGTGCAGAAAAGCACCGAGGGTCGTAAATTCCATTACAAAAATCTCCCCTTGCCACACAATGTGACGATGGGCAGGTGACGGTTTCCAACCAAAAAGGGGACCTGACAGTGTCCGGTCAGCTCTACTGACTGGACATCTAAAGTCTGGTTCCTGTGCGTGGGGGAGGGGCTGGATCATCACCTGTGCCAGTCCCTACTCAGTCGGGGCCTCCTCTTACCTGTGTCAGGCAGCTGCAGCTCCCGGCCCCAGCAAAGCGGGTGAGTCCCTCCTGACCTGGGCAGGGGAGCTGGAGTGGAAAAGCAGCAAGCTCAGAGGAGTGGATGGGGGCAGGGCCTCGGGGAGTGGGGGAAGAGGCAGGGCAAGGACGTTCCCAGCACTCCTGCTGGAGTGTCTGGGTTTTAAATATTACCAAGTTGGCAACCCTAGGGAAGAACAGTACAGGAATAGTACATGTGCCTGAGTGGAAGGGAATTGCCACCTCTCCCCGAATACGGGGAGCAGGGACATTCAATGTAGATAAGGCACATTTAGAAATGGAGACATTCCACTCATTGAGTTCCAACATGTAAAACGATGTAATTTTAATGCAAATCTAAATAAATAATAACAATACATTCAGATTGCCTGTATCACGGCTGCACTAAGTTCATTGATCCCTCATGAACAATGGTCATAAATCAAATCTGAAACCTTGGTGGAAATGTAGGGAAAATTCCCTTTCTAAGGGCACATAGTACAACTTTTTACTACTAATAGCCTAGGAGGAGTTCAAATCGGGACATATATATTTAACCATGACCCAGATTTGCAATAATACCTGGTTTTCTAGTCTCAACTCAGCCAATAATTATTAGAGAAAACTGCTAGGAGCACAGATGAGAGGTGCAAACTCAACAGAGCAGCCTTAGAAAATAATCATCGCAATACGCCTTAGAGCCTGATCCTGTAGTCTCCGTGCCTCCAAACTGGCATGTTACCTGGGTCAGGAACACAGGATCAGGCCGGTATTTTGACAGAGCAGTTTTCCTACAAGCCACAGGTCTGAACCTGCTCTCACTGAAAGCTAAATGATAAAACTTGCACAGGCGTTGATGGGACAAGGATCGGACTGTCTCACATCCTTTCCAAAGTTGCCTAATGGAACTGCAATGCTACGTAAAGGACAGGCAGGGACGAGGACAAAGGGGGAAGAGGCAAAGGAGAAAAGTGAGGCTATCAAATGGGATTATCGAGATTAATTTAAGAAGAGGACCGTAAGGGCTGTGATTTTCAAAGTAGCCTCACAGCAAAATGTTCAGAAGCACCTGATGTCTACACAGCATATTGTAGCAGGTAACAGGTGCAGCTGTTCTTGCTGTAATCTAGCTAGTGTGGGTAGCAAAAGCTGAGTAGATGTGGTGGCAAAGGCTTCGGCATCATCTAGCATGCAGACCACAACCCTGTCAGGGAGCGTGGGGGACACACGGGTTGCTAACCCACACTGAAGTCTGTTTCACCATGACTACGCTGCTTCTGTTACCGGTGCTAGCTAGAGTAACATTAGTGGAATGTCTCCCATGCTATGGTCACATCTTCATTGCAGCACAGCCGTCTAAGAGCCTGACCGAGGCACTTGGGAAGCTAAGTCCACTGACTTCCCAATGAAACTTTGGGCTCTACAGTGTCTAAGTCCCTTTTTGAAAAATGGGACTTAGGCACCTAAATCACTGAGGTGACTTTGAACATTTTAACTCATTTTATCTAACAAGCTTGAAAATCCCAGCTCAAGTCCTTTGGAATAATTTACTATTTGGATGAGATTTTCAAAAGCCTCTCAGTGAATCAGGAATACAAGTTCTACGGAAAGCCATTGGGCACTTTTGGAAATTCCAGCTTTTATCATTCACATACCCGAGTGATGAGTGGGCTAGATTTAGTGTTAAACAGAAACAAGGTTCCAGTTTGTGCAACGTCTGAGACCCACCCTCAAACTTGTTCTAAAACGACAGCTTAATTCCATGTCTCGTATGCGCCGTTTAACGCCAATTTCCCCTAGGGAATATGTTTTTCATCCCAGCATTACAGAGCAATCTCTCTTTCCCTTTTTATCCTTGCACTGTCATCTTTCATTATTCAGTAATATTATCCCTCCCTCCCCTCTTTATTTTTTCCCCTCGGAGGAAATTGTAATCAGCCGAAAATAAATACACCATACAAAAAGCGGCACAGGAAGGGGGAAGGTTCACATGTCCCCTCTAACCCCTAGGTTGGACAATCAACCCAGTCAGTATCTCCAAGCGAGCCAGACAGTAACTGAAAAATGACAAATGCAAACTTGCGAATTCTCTCCATCATGTCAACCCCCTTCGCCCCCCCCCCAAAACCAGGCCTGTAAAGTCCTTGAGGAGGGAAAGAAATCCAGTACCGAGCTACTTCTGCCTTTCCATAATTAACAAGTCTTATTCTTGGACGAGCATCAGGATGGGAACAAACACACGTTCTAATTCCTTGGTGAAAATCACCGAGAAGCCAGTTAAAGTAACTTTTCCCTCCTGTGCGTCTAAAGCGCGACAGCGAATAGGGTTATCTTATGACCCTGCGGCCTTTGGCACAAAAAAGTAATGGCTGGATGGCAAGCGTTAGCTGAGGATTTCATGTAGGATTTGTGACTGCGGATGGAAATAGGATCTATTCGGTTTATCCCCCGACCGCACCCCATGAAAGGCACAAAAATGGAACGTTTAATGACATTCATTTTTTAACGTGGATTTCAGCTCTATCTTTTTATAGCACGGGCAATCGCTCCCAACCTTGCACACCGTAAACCTGTCAGACACATGCCATCAGCAATTAGAGTGGCATTTATCTGGTCCTACAGCTCTGGAGCATGGGCAGGGCTCCAAAGCATGAGCTAATTGAGAAAAGATGTTGATTCATTATGGAGAAGGAGAAACCTTGTCTCTGGGCTAATTAGAGGAATCAGACAGGTACATTTGGACCGTGAGCGGCCTATGTGCAATCAGCGGATGGGATTTTTTTTTTTTAAAGAGGGGAAAAAAACATCACTTAATGGAGAATTCATCTGGGAGCAGAAGGACCGATGTAGAATTCAGGAACAATGATTCCCTTTGAGCTGTACTGGGATGCAGCTATCTTTCAAGGGAAGGTTTGATTAGGTGAGGAAAGGCTTTCACCAGCTAACAATAGCTTTTAAGAGGTTGCCTGGAATGTGCTGCATGTTTTTGTGACTGAGGAGAAGATCTCACTTGTACATGGGTTAGGAACACATTGAAACTAGCAGAGGGGCCTGAACGGAAAAAACTGTGCACCCCCAGACTTTACAGCTCTTTAAAAAACCCATCACAACATGGTCCGCCCCATTCTAAACACGGAAGGGGGGTGTAATCCATTTCAGAATCCTGCACCTTGGGCCCACCTCCGACGCAAATCCCACATGGAAATCATTTTCCACAGTGTGTCTGACCCCATTTCCATTGCATTCCATGTGAGGTTTTGGGTTGATTTCAGTGGGAGACAGATCGGGAGCCCTGCTTTGCTAGGAGGAAAAGGGGGGCAGACAGAGTGGGCGCTGTTGAGAGCACATTCTCTACATGCCATTTTAAGAGTTAAATCTATCGGTTCTGCTCCCTCATTCTTTCAGCAGAGCGACCTGGAAGCTATCGCGCGTGGAAAAGTCCTACAGACAGATTTGAATCAGGATCAAACCAGCAGGGTTCTATAGAAATCACTGTAAAACCTATACCATTGAATAGACAATGAGATCCTCTTTCTATCATTTGTCCATTAAACCCTGTTGGGTGGTTCATGAATCCTATAGGGATCTTATTATTCCCCATTAAATTCTGTAGGGCTTTTCCATCAGGGATGGTCCCTGCACGCTGGCCCATGTCAGATGCAGGTTCTGGGAGGAAACTGGGACAGCAGTAAGCTGCTGTATTTTTTTAAATCCAGAGGCTCATTAGCTTGCTGAAGGAAAACAAACCCAAAAAAGGAGTTAAACTAAAAGGGGCAACTGTAAAATAGAGGTTGGCAGCGAATTTGAGGCTCTCGACAGAACCAAGGGCGGGAGGGAATTCCCGGAATTGTATTTGGGATGCGAAGCTCAGTGGAGCCGAGACTGTGGTCTCCTGGGTGGTTGTCAGGATTCCTGACTCAAGCCAGGGAGAGCTGCCTCTGGAATTATGACCTAAATTAGGGCTGCCAACCCTCCGGGATAGTCCCGGAGTCTCCAGGGATCATGTCATGAGATGGAACCTCCAGCAAGATGGCCGTCCAAAATTGGGAACCTGGGACCAGCTAGCGGTGGTGGCTTCCGTGGCTGCAACTGAACCAACCGAAATCGGGCCCCGATGAATGGGCGTGCAATGGGTGCCCTTGCCAGGGCTCTCCCTCCCCCCCCCCCCATCTCCCCCGCGTCTCAGGCATGGGCCTGGCCGCCCTCCAGAGGCAGCCGGGCCAAACCTGACTGGCGGCGCTGTGTGACCCTGGGCACCGAGTCACAAGGCCTAGAGTGCACAGCTGGGCCCAGCCCCATGGGACAGGAGTCACCACCGCTGTGTGAGCGTTGGATGGGCTCACTCTCCACGCCTGCCCTTGGGGCCTCCCCTCCGTACCCGGCCAGGATTAGGGACGCGAGGCTGGGAAGGAGGTGTTGCTGCGAATGGTCGGTGCCCCCTGGGCGGGCTGAGGAGCAGGCAGTCATTGAATTGGGAGGCTACGTCCGCCCTGCTCAATCACCACCGACAGAGCATGGCTGAAGTAGGCTAATACATTATTAAATACATTATTAAAATGGGAATGTCTCCGAAGTCTCTCTCTGGCCATATCGAACGATCCCCTGCTCTCCAGACTACAGAGAGAGACTCTTAAATACAACGTACAGCAAAGAAAGGCTCCACCCAGAAATTACCACACAGGGGCCTACTCTCGGGTTCCTCAACCAATAAAGCAGACCACACAGAGCAGTAATCAGGACCAGGCAGTCTGAGGACACGTCTACATTGGGGGGGGGGGATGGGAGGGGGGGACGGGGGATGACCAAAAACCCAAACCGCCCCACCCACGGCAGCGAGTCTCAGCCCCCAGGGCAGGTGGCTTGGGCGTGTGGGGTTAAAAATAGCAGCGTAGCCATTTGGGCTTGGACTGGAGACTGGTCTCTGAAACCTGGCAAGGCAAGGCGGGTCTCAGAGCTCCAAACATTAAGCCAGGCTCAGACTCACTGCAGCATGTCATTTTCTGCAGTGTAGACAGACCCTCAGGTTCTAGTCCCAACTTTGTTATGGACTCACCGTGTGACCTTGGTCAACTCACTTCACCTTTGAGTGCTTCACTTTGCCCCTCTGTAACACAGGGGTAGTGTCTACCTTTGGAATGTGCTGTGAGATGCTGGAGCACCACAAAGGGCTATAGGGCTTGTTCCTCTGCTGAACTGCAGATGTCTGCACTTAGCAATGTCATCTCTCAGGCCCAGCAGTGAAATCCTCTCGACGAAGGGTCCGGCACAGGCCTTGTTCGCCCCTTGAATAGAAACACAGGGCACTGTCCTGCTGTACCCTGCCTGCCACCCCCCCTCACCAGTGCATGTGGGGGTGTCTGTCCGACCGGCAGGGGAGCGGTGGGCTAGTTCCATGGATGTGTCACTCGTACCCAGCCCATCCAGGACTGTCTCCTTTGTGTCCCTCCCCCCCGTAGGTGAGAGTCTGAGTCCGAGCCGCGGGGCCGCCAAGCGGAAGAAGAAGCAAAGGAGGAACCGCACCACCTTCAACAGCAGCCAGCTCCAGGCTCTGGAGCGAGTCTTCGAGAGGACACATTACCCCGACGCTTTCGTGCGAGAGGAGCTAGCGCGGAGGGTGAACCTCAGCGAGGCCAGAGTCCAGGTGAGCGAAGGTGTGGGGAGAAACTAGACCTCTGCCTCATGGCTCTAGGCAAGGATGCCGGCTTCCCCCTCCCTTGGCCAGTGAAGACTCATGCCGTCATGGAGTCTAGAGTGAGCAGGGCAGGGCACCCTCCAGGAACGTCACAGCTCAGCCTTGACCTCTGTGTCCTGGCAGGCAGAGCAGGGATGCCACCGCCAGGCTGCCAGCCTGAGAGCTCCCTGAATGAACTCGGCCCCCCTGCTCAGTGCAATCTGCCTGCTGCACTCTGCGTTTGGGGAGAACGGGGCAGCTCCCTCCCTCCCTCCCTCCCACCTGCCTCAGCTGTGCCCCGGGTTAAGTGCGGCTCAGGTGACCGGTGCTGCCTCTCCTCCCGCTAGGTGTGGTTCCAGAACCGAAGGGCCAAGTTCCGCCGCAACGAGCGGGCGATGCTGGCCAACAGGTCTGCATCGCTCCTCAAATCCTATAGCCAAGACGCAGCCATTGAACAGCCCATGGCCCCCAGACCGACTGCCTTGAGCCCAGAGTATCTCTCCTGGACCACCACGTCCCCCTACAGGTATGTCCAGGTTGAACAGAAAGAATATGTGCCTCTGCTCTGTCCCCGGCATGATGCCCACTCCACCCCTTCCATGGGGCCCCGCCTCTTCCCTGCCCCCATTCCAACCCCTTCCCCAAAGTCCCCGCCCCAACTCCGCCCCCTGCTTGCCAATATTCCAACTCCTTCCCCTGTGCTCCAAAGCTCAGATCTAGATCTGGATTTCAGGACATGTTCCTCTCTGGGTTTTTGACTCAACCCATTGCCAATCCTAGAGATCAAGTGTACAGACAGGACCGAAATTCCCCTGTAACGTTCATAGTGGGCAGGGAAGGGGGCATAGAGGCAGGGACTTCAATCGCATTTAAAATTGATTTGCACAAACTGCCCACCTTCACTGAGCAGCATAAAACCACCCAGACCCTGCTACGGTTTGTGGGGGACGTTGACTGTTGGCATCAGCCGATTGTTTCCGAGAAGCTGGTGAAAGGAGCCAACTGCCTGACAACTTGAAATCAAACGTATCAAATAGAGAGGTGCTATTCCACTTCAGCGTCGGCATGTAAGGCTTTCCCGGGGCTGTTCCCCAGTCTCATGACTCTTTTCCTTTCCCTCGCTCCTCTCCTCTCCTCCCACACCCTGCAGCACTGTGCCAACCTACAGCTCCAGCGGCACCGCAACGCCCGCCCAGGGGGTGAACATGGCCAACAGTATCGCCAGCTTACGCCTCAAAGCCAAAGAGTTCAGCCTGCATCAAAGCCACGTGCCCACTGTGAACTGACTGCACATCCCCAGACCCGGGACAAAAGACCAATGGGCTTAGGCGGGAGAGCACCTTCCCCATCACAAGAGGCCAGCTTGCCGCTCCTGTCCCAGTCTAAACCCAAACCCTAGTGCCGAGCGCATCACCAGCAGCCCCATCTTCTCCTGGTCCCTTCTGAAAGCAGAGCAAGTCACAACCCCCTTTGGAACGTGGTGTGGAATTGTAGCCACAGACGGAGTGACCTTGGTAAGAAAGTTGCTTTCCCATCACACTCTATAATAAAATAGATGTCTACAGATACACGCATTCAAGGATAAACCGACCTGCCACTTTAACACGAATCTGCTTCCGAACAGGGAAGAATCTTGGACTACAGGATTTGACCAATTTGAATATCTCAGCCGAACAGCCAAAGAGCAACTGAGTATCCTCCTACTCTGGGGACACTGGGCTTTGTTAGGAGGATCACTACATTGTATGATAGCAGTTATCTAGTTCCCTTTTCTTTAGTTGTCACTCAAACGTGACTGTTCCGCCGTTGCGTTTGTAGCCGACTCACATGATACATTTGCTCGTCACCAGACTGCAATGCTTGAGAGAGAAAGACTTTTACAAGCGGGCCTACCCACCCCTGCTGTATATATTCATTACCCTAACCCTGCATTGTGCTTTGTACATTTAGAAGTAGCCAGCTGCCCACGCCAATGTAAGATATATGCTACCGACTTTTTTATTTTAATCATTAGCCAAAGGCGAAGATGCTGGATCGAGGGCCCAGGGGAACTCACGCCAGCCAGCTGACTCGACACGGACGCTTTCTAAAAGCTGATGTTTGCGCTGCACTTTGTGGTTAAGTCAATGAATTCACAAGCAAGTCTGAAGGGGCTCGGGTCATTGAACTGTCCTGGGGGGAGAAAAAGAGTCTGTGGGCTTTAGCTGAGTGCCTCGTTGTCCAAGCTCTATGCAAATGGCCAGGCAGGCTGCCTCCTTCGGAAACACTGCCTCTCCTATGGAGCTGCGTCCCCTGGATGTGGCTGAGGGCCTGGGCTCGTAAATTATAGCCCTTCCGCAGCAAGTGGCTGGCTTTCCCCATCACCCCACCTCTTAGTCGTTCCCTGCGGCTCCAATGGAAGATGTGAACAAGCAGAACCTCAGCTGGAGGCCTCAGGGGTCTTGCTCCGCCAGGGCCTGCTCTGAACTTTTTAGGGTGGGGTTTTAATTAATGGGGCTAGAGGAGGGGGCTGGTCAGACAGCTCTGGAGACAGCTTCCCTTATTCATGCACAAGTACAGGGTTCCCCTGGGACTGCTACACCACTGAGCCTCAGCTCTGCTCTCAAGGGGCTCCCGGCCAGGGAGGAGAAGGGCACTCAGTTTCCCGGCTCTACGCAAGCCCTGACCTCTCTGCCGAGCCTGTCACCAATAGTGACCGGTGTGGCGCTGGTTTTAGGATGTGGACAAAGTATCCACTGGAAATGTAGGCCACCAAGCAGGCACCAGCTGAAAACGGCTTTGGGTTGCACCTGACTTGCCCACGATTTGAACTAGTGACTTAGAAGTAAAAGACAGCATCTCCCAGTGTCAATCCCCCAGCCCACTCAGTCCCCCTCTCCTTAAGGCCTTTGTTTTGCTGAGAATTTAGAAAGGAATGAATGGCTGTACTGGTATTTTTAAGAACAAAGAAGGCTACTATTGGGATGCTCTCCTATAACTAACACTCCTATAGATAATGCTCTATGAGAAGGCCAGTAGTTTTGCTGTAGCCAGTACTATGGAGGCGGAAAGACACGTATCCCGCAATGCGGCATTAAAAGGCACAACCACCTTCCCTCGCGGTAGGCACAGGTGCCGAAAAGGCTGCAGGACAAAGGCACATGTGGAGTTTCTGATGGGAATGGCATAAAAATAACCTAATTTCTCCCTCCTGCCTCCCCCACTTACTGCTTCCCATGGGAGCAGCCTTTTCTTTCACGGGGCTTTGGCTGCAGCAGGAATCATGCACAGAACCAAGTCTCTAATGCCTGAGCTAAGGGAGCCCCCCCCCCCCCCTCATGCTAGGCCACAGCAGGGTTTGTATCTGCTAAAGCCATGAGAGGAGCAGAGCCTCTTGAGCCGTGCTACCTTTCCACCCAGTACAGTGACGTGCTGCTCTAGGCCCTGAGCCAGCCTTAGGTGCTGCTATCAAAGTCCGGGAAGACCCAGACCTTCTGGGCAGCACTAGCAGGGCCACACCTGGCCTGGGGAGTCCGGTGCGGAGGCTCATGCCAGACTTACCTTCCCAACCAATGAAAGAGGTTCCCAAAAATCACGGCGGTGACACTTTGCATGTGTTTAGCTTAACCGGACGAGGGGAGGCAAACTTCTTAAAGAAACCCGCCCAAGGAATGCCAAGCAGAGAGAGCAGACAATGGCACCCAGCCCCTTGGACCAGTGCCCATGCCCAAGAGGTTCGCAGCCCTGCTCGCTGTGGATGGGAATCACAGCTCTGACGCTGTTGCCTAGGCCACTCCAGCCACGCTAGTGATTCACACTCAATTCACGTGCTGCGGTACCTGAGCACCTCACAATCGCAAATGCATTTACCCTCCTGCCCCCCCTGTGAGCGAGGGAAGTGCTATCAATCCCCATTGAAATGACGGGCGCAGGGGTGCAGAGATATGGGAGGGGGAGGGGCTTCGGGGGGTACCTGTATCATTAAAACAGGAGCTTTTCTGTGCGCAGGCAAGCCAGTCACGCAGGACGTCTGCGGCACAGCAGTGAAGTGAATCTTGGTCCCCTAAGTCATCCGGCTCACACCCCAGACCACCCTCTTTTAAAAAGTAATTCCAGGTTTTCCAAACGGGCCAGAATTCTGGGCCCTGAACGCTTTGGGGGGACGGGCATAGACAATCTGGTCCCGATCCCTTAGTTCAAATCTGTCTCTATGAGACCAAATATACTTGTCAGATCAGGTACCGCACCGATTCCCCCCCCTCCCCCCCAATGCATTGCTGTGAAAGTAGGGGCCTTATCTTAAGAGGTGCCCCTGGGCCACCAAGCACCTGCCAGCATCCTGGTTAACGCAGCATCTTGTAGCCCATCTGCCTAGCGCACAATTTCAAGCGCTCGGCGAGAGACCATTTCACGCACACTGAGAACAGGTGCGACACTCTGTGCAAAACCGGTGGCAAGTGTCACCAACGCAGGGCTGGGGCCCTCTCGCAGGAATCAAGACTGTAAGCGTAGAAAACCTTTACCTGGGAAGAGAGACCACGAAGCTCTGGCTGCACTGGTTTCAGTTTAACACTGGGTGGCGCTAGAACAGCACCAAACAGCCCAGGATAACCAGGCAGGACTGAAACCTCCCATTCCCCTCCACTCAGAAAAGCCATGAAACAGCAAATGCTACATTTCCAGCCCCAGTGTTTGGTGCAATATAAAGATCTCCAAGCAGCGCAGGATGCAGGCGGCCTGTCAAAGCCCAGCCATGGATCACTGAAGATAGAACTCCCATCATGAGAAACCTTGCTTGAGGGTGGGAAGGGGGAAAATCTTGGAGCTTTTATTCCCATGGAAAATGTGGGGCTCTTTCCTGTTGTATAAGATGAAACCGCAGAGATATAAATGTCACTCCCTTTTGGAGAGCATTCATGAAAATAAACCGGTTTAATAGTTTGCAGATGCTGTTTCTCTACACGTAAAAAAAGAAAAAGGGGAATAAATATTTCTTTGCACAATCTCGCTTAGAAAACATTTGCTCTTAATTTTAGCAGCCTCCTCCAAAATTGCCAGCTGACGTTAAGCATTACCAAGACAAGATACAAATTGCCCCAGTGGAGTGATATCATGAACTAGGGATTGTCGTAATCTAAGCTTGCTCTCTTCCTTTTTATTAGTACATTTCAATTACTTGTAACAGGATCTATGGTGGGGGGGGGGGTTTGCTCGGGGTTTTGTTTTGGGTTTTTTTGCATGTCTGTGTAGGGTTTGGGTTTGGGTTGGGTTTTTAGGGGGGTACTTTTTGGGGAGGGGAGTAATTTTTGTAAAAACAACTCGTGAAATAACTGAGAAATAAATATTTTACTGAGTAGTTCAGCGTTTAGCTGCATGAATAAGGATTCAGCCTTTCCCTCCTCTGTCAGAGCCGGTTCTGGAATGATGCCCGGCCCACCGCAGGACTGGAGGCTGCACGGTGCTGGAAGATGGCAGGGCAGGATACTTTGGACGTCTCAGGCCAGGAAGAGTAATGAGATGAAGAACACAAATAGGGCCATTTAGCATCACCCTCTTCCTCCTGAACTGGCGTTCACCGAGGGTTTATCTGACTATTGTACCATTATTGTAGAATACTCCCATAGCTCCTTCCAGCTGAGAACCTCTCTGGGTTTTACAAAAGTGCGGTGGGGGGTGTATTAGTATCTCCAGCTAAGAAGTGGGGAAACAGAGGCTCAGAACAGCAAGGCTGCCGCTCTCGCAAGCCCTGCTCTAACCGCTAGCTGCGTTGGAGTCCTAGCAGGGACTGGTTCCCCTTCCACAGGTGCTTGGGTCATTCCATGCTAGAGCTGCCTAGGGGTCTTTTCCCCGGGGTGCGTAGTTAACATCAGTGATGTGTGATTCAGGTTGGGGATTGGCCCTCTGGATCCCCTCTCCGCCTGGCCTCCGATCCCTTATTGAGTGTGTCAGTTCGGAGCCCCGTGCCCCAGCACTGAGAGGCCGTCTACACTGCATTGAGGAGCGAACTTCCCCGTTGACCCCCACAGACTCGGGTTGGGGGGGGGGCCTCACCCCGGCACCCTCAAAACAGCCACGGAGGCATTGCAGCCTGAGCCACAGCGGGAAAGCAACGTCTACGCGGCTATTTTTAGTGCACTTGCGTGTCATCCCCCCAAGGCTGCAGACGCCAGCTGGAAGGCTTGCTCCGCCTCCCAGAGGCAGTGTAGACATAGTCTGAATGTCTGGTAGGCCACCCTGTAATAACCAGGTGTTGCCGAGCCCCGGTTCAAAGGCACAGACGCATACTGCAGAGCCTGGGAGCTGCCCGTGGCTTCCACCAACCCACCACGGGCTCAGCTGGTCGAGTGGGTGTGAAAGGAGCCACAGCCATCCTGCTAATCAGAGTATTGAATTCTTCAAGCCAGGAGGCTTTCAAGGCCCTGCCCAGCTGATGTCCAGAGGGGATGGAAACTTACCTCCAGGGGCACAGAAACGAAGGGCCCAGCCAGGCAGTTCACTGCAGGGCTGTGCCAAAGCCTAGTGATTTCATTACATTTCATGGGGCAGAAAGTGTTGGTTGAAGGGCCTGAGTCTTGTCAGGGGTAATAGGATTGGTTCACTGCAGGCAAAACCATGGCTGCCTTAATACTACGTGAAGGGGGAAACACCCAAAACGACCCTCCATAGGCTTAGGACTCCTCTCCCCTTGCAAGGGCAAGGGTCTCTCACCCCAGCCCTCGCTCTGCCTCAGCAGCTCCTGTTCGGGAGGTCACAACCGCACCGGGTTCACATGGGGGCTAACACCCGGGGAGCTGCCAGACATCTGGCTTCATGGTGCTCCGTTGTGCAGGCCCCGGAGATGGAGACCTGATGCTTGCTTTCACGTAACCCCCTCTGTTCTATTTTTGGAGCTATGCCCAACAAGAGAGGAGGACTCAAGTCACGCTATTCTACAGCGATATCCACGCTATTCAGGGCCAGATTTTGAATATCCCAGTGCGGGGGATGGTTTGGATGCAGAGGGGCTGGACTGGGACCATCTCTACCCAGGAGGAGGAAACAAGGTTTAAAAATCTCTCTCACACCTCACACACTTCACACCTGGCCATAAAGCTCCTACAGCAACGCATGTCTCCGGGAGTCAGTAACAGGCGGCCGAGCCTTTTCTTTCTTTCCTGCTAAATCACCAGTTCAAATCCTAGCTCCGTCAGGGGCCGGGAGAGAGGTTTGGAATAGTTGGTGGATACGTAACGGGCTCAGTGGATGAGTGGCCCTGTTGCCACTCCGCAGAATTGAGCCTGGTGATCCCCAGCACGGCAGTTCCTGGGGGCTCGTTGCACCGTGACCATCCACGCCCAGCCTTGGGGAATGCTGGAGGGGTCGCGTGTGGTTCTGCGGCAGCTGCTCGTGAAATAACCATTCGCTCTCGGAACGACCGGAGTCAGGGCGTCGCACGGCTTCACGAGCGACGCGTGTTTGGGTCACCGTGTCCGTCGGCATTTCCAGCATCCTCAGCTAGCTACAAGAAGGCAGTTGCGGCGGCTCTGCTGAGGTGAAGGTTCAGTAATGGCCGCCCAGGAGCATAAAGGCTGGGGTCAGGTCAACCTCTCCTCACATCCATTCTGGAGGAGCCTGTGCACTGAGGAAAACTTGAAAACAGGAGAGCCAACGGTCAGGACATTGGTACCGCCCAACGGTAAGATATCACCTAGTTGGCAGGGCAGGGGGACTAGAGAAGACACACAAACAGTGTGTGGGGTGGAATCTGATGGGGCAAGGGAGCTACACCCTACTGCCCACAGGCCACCCCGATTGCTAATAACCCAGGTTATCCTGTAGCCTGAATTATAAAGCTCTGTCCACCATCCCCTGACATTGCTTGGCGACATGTCTCCATGAGCTAAGGCGTGAAGTGTGTTGTCCAAAGCTGTCCCTGCCCCATGCCCAGTTTGGCTCTTCCCCAAGGAAGCTAGCGGGGGGCTCGTTTGCCGAATCATCCACGGCACTTCACCCCTCTCGGCCTGGAGGACGCAGAGCCTGCCGAACCCTGACAAACACCGTCTGCGCCAGCTTCCGTTACCTGTTAGGCACGGATGTACAGATACAGCAACTGCAGGAGAGCCTGAATGGCCACGGCTCAGTCAGATCCAACCTTCAATTAACTCACCGGCTATTTCTGCTTAGAGTCTGTGTTGATTCATTTCTGGGAAATTTTTCTAAAAGCACAAACAAGACAATCCCTGCCCAAGGAGCTTGCAATCTAAGCATAAGACAAGAGACAAACAGGTAGAAACAGGGGGGCGGAGTGAGGGGAGGCTCAAAGAAACAATGAGAAATTATCGGTCACATGATAGGCAGCAGTCTCAGAACACCAGAGCTGCCTTGTCAAGTTTTTTTATAACTATCACAGAACCACTTAGTTATGAATCCCTACATTTAAGGCCAGAAGGACCTGACTTGCCTAACACAAGGCATAGAATTTTGCCCATTAACTCCTGCATTGAGTCCAATACCTTGTGACCATCGGGTCCAATACCAAATGAGAGTATCGTTTAGAAAGACATCCCCTCTTGACATCTTGAAGAGATGGAGAATCCTGGGCAGACTGTTCCGGTGGGTCACTACTTCCACTGGTAAAAAGGTGCACCTCCTTTCCAGTTCAAATGTTTCTAGTTCCAGCTCTCAGGCGCTGGGTCGGGGGATGCCTTTGCCTGCTAGGTGCTACATGGATATTTCTCTAGCAGTGGAATTTTAGGCGGAGAGTAAACCGATGCTGACACATCACCCCCCAGGGCTGGCCAAACAGTGTCTATTGAAATCCCGTTTTTTTCTGACAGTTTTTGTTTGTTTGTTTTGATTAAGCGTCTGCTTTCCCTGGACTTTGCTTACTTTCATTAGAAAACTGCATGTTTTCAGGTGAAAATGTAAAGGCTGTTTTCCTTTGTTCCTGACCAAAAACTGTATTTTGGGGGGTGTAGTCGAGTGGGGAGCCAGCTGTGGTCACTGGAACTGCAAAGAATGAGGCAGACAATCCCTATAAAGCTGGTGGATATTCCAATACCTAGATTCACCAAGGCAGCATAAAACAGCTTCTTTATTACCTTACTGGTTACTCAGAAGTCCAAACAACACAGTCCCCTTAAAGTGATCCAGCCTCAGGCCTCCATCCAGGTACCCACGTCAAATATGATAAATATTTCTGTAAATCTTATTTCTTCATATAAAAGAAAAGATTCCACTAATCCCAAAGGATCAGACACCACCTCCCAGGTTAGCGAATGTTTCAGATCTTACCCAAATACATGCTCCAGCCAATTCTTATTAACGAAAATCTAAAGGTTTATTTATAAAAGGAAGGAAAGAGAGTTAAAGGAATCAATGACATACAGTAAGGACAAAGTTCTTGGTTCAGGCTTGTAGCAGTGATGGAATAAACTGCTGTCTTAACTCAAGTCTCTGGAGTACATCCACAGCTTGGATGGGTCATTCAGTCCATTGTTCAGAGCTTCAGTTTGTAGCAAGGCTCCTCCAGAGGTAAGAAGCAGGATTGAAGACCAAATGGAGAAGATGCAGCTTCCTATTATAGTCTCTTGCCATGTGGCCTGTGCTTCCTTTGTTTCAAACACAAGCTGCCCGGCACATGGCCTGGAAGCCTTAGAGTTCTCTCCATAGGCCTGTCCCTGCATGAGTCGCAAGGTGTATCTGCCTTCTCTCAATGGGTAAGTGGTATAGCCCATGGTCCTTAACTGGCCATCAGGCAGGCTAGGCAGTGCTGCTACCAAACTGTCTGGGGGTGTCACCCAGAAGCATAACACAACTTTGAAATACAGACAGACAGATCTACAACTCATAACACAAAGGCAATACAAACATATAAACAAGATCCTCATATCTAGCAAGTCACAACACTTTTGAAGCTATCTTACTTCCATGGCATTGGCATACCTGGCTGATTATTTCGCAGGCGTTGCCCCAGGAGCCAACATTTGAAATCCAGGAATGGAGCCAATACTTATAACTTTACATACAAAAATGATACATGACTGCAGATAGCACAGTCAGAGCCAGCAAATCCGAACCTTTTCATAGACATCTTACTCCACAACCTTCGTACCAGATTTGCTGCAAATATATAACAGTGGTTGCAACAATGATCCCTATGGTCCTGTTTTAATCAGATGATGTCACGGGGGGGTGGGGAATTTTCAGGTTGACAAGCAGAAATCTTCCCCTGCAAATGTAGCTGAAACCCAAGTTTTGTTTTCATCAAAATCTTCCCAGAGGGAATCAACCCATCCCAGTTTCCATCAGCACAGAACAGCAGGGCTGATAGTCAAGATCAGTGTTTCTCAAATGTGGCCACATACAGCCACCAGGGTCTTTTCTGGCAGCCATAGAATTGGGGGGGGGAGGGCGGGTGGCAAAGCAGCGGTCCCTCCCCTGGGGCCACCAGAAGGTTTGGGCCCTACCCTTCACTGGAGCCAGCCGCTACGAGCTCCCCATCTTCTGGGGGGCAGTGGGGCTCAGCTTCAACCTGAGGTGGTGGGTGGCAGGCTCCAGCCACACGGCGCAGACGCCGACCGGGGGGCTTCAGGCTCTGGGCTTTGGCTGCAGAGCGGCAGGCTCCATCCCCCAGCTGCAGGGCTCCATCTCCCGGTCACAGGGCTCACCACCTCCCTTATCACCCCTGGCTCCTGCTGCCTCCTCCGGCCCATGACCCTGGGCCCCCACTGCCTCCCTACCCACCTCTGCATCCAAGGCTTAACTTGGCCCCCCAGTAAGTCTGGTGTGAAAAGTGATATTTGTATGTTTGTTAAGATCACTTTTCACTGCCCCCCAGCTAGCTAACAAGCCTCTGCTGGGAAAAGGGATCTTAACAGACAAATATCACTTTTCATAGGAGCAGACTTACGCGCTAGCAAGTCGAAAAACAACAACACAACAACAACAAAAGATAAGAACATACAAAGCACCTTCTTTGTGTTTCTGTTCTGTTTAGTTCCGATAATGAAATAGAGCCAAGTGTACAGTCTACGAAAAACCCCTACAGACATCAATTACTAGGACTGGGACATTGTGTGTGCGTGTCTGACACCACAGGAGGGTGCTGTAACATCCCCAGAGTAAGCGGTCACTAATGGGTAAGAGTTGACAGACACGCCAGGGTCTTGTGAGAAGAAAGAGAAGACACTGAATTCCCATTGGTCCCTCCTGGAACAGTCTCCATGTATCCACACCTGGGACCTATTCTAGACCCCCGCAAAATACTAGTTTTTAACCCCACTCCCATCCCTCCCTGCAATACCCACTCCTGCACTTTCTTGCATTTTTATCCCATTCCCAACCACAAAAACCTTAGACCCAGCAAATCCCACAAGAGAGAAACATTCCCCCCATGCTACTAACCCCCCCGTCAGTTAATATATTCTAGATATAAATGGAATTCACTCACAATTTTTACCACTAAAGAAGTAAAATAAATCTTGCTTAAACCATGTAGAAAAATACTTTAACTCCTGTTATGTTAGATATCAAGTTTCTTTCTGTCCCTCATTTAAATATAAGTATTAAAACCTTTATTTTAAAAAATAGGTCTTCCCACAAATTACTGTACCCTGGTTTTTTTGCCCACCCAAACCCACTCGCTCCCCCTGCTCTGGCAGCAGGTTCTGCGATACCCACAGGATCCCAGTCCCGCTGGAGGGCTTTAACCTGGCTCCACTCCAGTATTGGCACTTCCACATTCATCTAGGCAATGGAACAATCACTACACTACCTGAAAACCGCCTCGGAGGAAACAAACCCTGTTCTCCCTGTGCCAGCACCACTCCTGTGTTACACTCCACAATCTCAGACCCAGGATCTACAGCACACAGGCCGGTGTGAACAGACTGGGTTTCTGTGTGGTCAGCTTTCCATGATCTCCTTCCATTTACTGACAATGTATGAAGCGTCTATCAGGAATAATAATGCCATGTGTGCGTGTGAGAGCGCGCGTGTACTTGACCTTGAAGGGGTCAGGGAGTGGGAGGAACAAGTTTCTTTGCTTTAGCTTGTAACAGAATTGAATTCCTTATGCACCTTCCCCCATGCCTTTCGTTGCCCCGCCCTCCCCTGAGGTTGGAGTCTGCTCTAGCGGAGGAAGCAGCAGAACTACTCATGAGAGTCCCACACCATCATCTTGCCCCACCTGTATGCCATTCCCTTCAGCGCAGGAAGAGGGACCTGGATCTTTCTCTCTCCTTTACAGCCGCTAAAATCATTACAGCTCCCACCCCGTGCTTCCTATACCTTGGTCACTAGCCAGTCCGGTCTTCTAGCAACATGCCCCGACTTCCCCTGGTCGATGCGGGTGTGAAGTGGCGGGTGTTTATATTTATTCCCTGCACAGGGACATGGTGCACACCGCTGTGTTTAACTATAGCCCCACTTCCCACAGGTCATTCCTAAAGGTCGTTTGGCTTTAGGCCAAAGGGGTGTATCTTAGGTATGGCCGGGGGAAGGGACCATGGCTCGGTCCATCTTCCCTGCCCCAGCCCAGCCCCGTCCTAACCCCCTTATTAAACCCTGCTGTGGAAGTGTCATGCCTAAGCCATGGAAGGGAGAGTACAAATATACACATTCCCTTTGCGCTGGGCCGAGGCCGGGGGTCCTTAGGATGCTGTTTGCATCTAGCTGGGGTAGAGTACCTGGGCAGCGCCACGATTGGCCACAAGCGAGGGCAGCCAGGAGGAAAACGAGCTCTGTCTGTTGGTGGAGTGCTCCAGGCAAACAGGTCCAGAAAACCCACACTCAGCACTGCCAACCCCAAGTCTTTACAACAAAGATGCAGGAGTGGGCAGCCCCCAAACCCGTGATAGTTAAAAATAACAAATACAAACCTGTCAGGCTTTTTTATTTATTTGCCTTGTGCCTCCCCTTCCCCCCCCCCCCCCCCCCCCCCCGGGCCCCGGTTTTTACAGTTTACTTTTCCGAATTTTTCTCTGTGACCCTCATGCCAGGAAATGAACTGTTTGTTTTTTAAAGAAAGCCAAGATTCCTGGAGTCATGTGATCGTGATTCCGGGAACGAGGACTTTATGAGGGACAAACATCACAAGACTCTCAGGGAAAGTGGAGAGCTAGCAGCTTTGCAAACTGGATTTCTCTGGGCTTCACTTACACCCGCCCCGCCCAGCAACAATGGGTCAGGTCCAGGTCCCATGTTACCCAGCTCTTTCCCCCCCTCCCCCCACACTTTAAAGGCCAAGGCAGGGTTGAAGAGAACAGGCAATAGATAAATGGGTCCAGAGACAGGGCAAAAACCAGGATGGTTTAGAACCTCACTCCCCCCACCCCTTCTAAAAAAAGGGTGGGCTGGAATAAATACTTTAGCTCATCTTCACTTACAAGGGGGGGGGGGGAGGAACTCTGCTAACCACAAAATTCAGACTGACCCAGGGCGGCCTGTTTCCCCCCCTCCCCGCCCATGCAGCAAGGGAGAACAATCATTCCCTACCTGAACCTGTCTGGCCTTCCAGCCTGCCAACACCCCATCTCCAGCTCAGCAGGGGACATACAGGCACATGCAGCAGGGTTCCAGCTCCTGCTCCGATTTCCCTTCCCTGGCCATGTCATTAACCCCTTGTTTCTCATGGGAGGCGAGCAGGAAGAGGACTAACATGATTTCCTAGGGTAACATCACCACGCACTTGGCGAGAATGGCCCATCCTCAGGAGCACGAGAAAACTGAGCAGGAGAGAGACTCACCAGCAAGGGAGGCAGGCAGGAGATGCAACAAGAGGCAGCCACTCACCAAACATGGCCGCTTTAGGGCTGCAGCATCTTGGCTCTGCCAAATTTAAAGGGCCAGCACCAGCAAGGCCTGGTGGAAAAGAACTCCTTTGAGAAGGCAACCGGGTACCAGGGAAAAGTTAGGAGGGGCCAAGAGGTCACCCAGGGAAGCGCTGCTCCTGCAGTACATGCATCACCTCCGTGTGTCACATGCATTAACAGCCCTTTTCACCCAGGCACGTCCAAGGAGTTTGCCTCCAATTGGAGGCGTGAGGTGGTATTCTGCCTGGTTCACAGATGTAGACACAGAGGCGTGAGGAATGGTAGAGAGGGGAACATATCGTATTTATTTTACTATGAATATTTACTTCCTAACTCCAAGGAAGCATAAGAGTGTGACATACAGAGGTTTGCGGTCTTCCATTCAGCCCTGCACCTCGTGAAGCTATGTAGAAATGACAGAACATCTAGGTAGGAAATAGGAAAAGCACCCCGACCTTCTTTTGGGCTCAATGCTCTTTCCGGGATGGAGTCTTGAGATGGCCTGAGGAGCCCAGAGCCCCGTTCTCACTCCAAAGGCAAATGGAGCTGTCTGCTCTGGTGTCCAGTCAGGTGAAATCTTGAGAGCAGGGGCCCAGAGGAGAGCTGCCTCTTTGGACTGATGATGTAATTTTGGTTTGGAACGGGGACCTGCACTCTTTCTGTTTCCCTCTGTGTCTTTACCGCCACCCTCTGAGGGATTTAACCCTTTGGGTTCTGCTTCTTAGCAGAGATTTGCCTGGCAGTATCAGATGCTGCACCACCAATTTGTTCCCTTCCTGTTTACGAGGCTAAACAAACAAGAGGAGAGTCAGGTCTAATCAAAGAGTAAAAACAAGGTTTTGGGGGCCGGGGTTTGTTTTATACAAAGACCCAGTTTGTTCCTACTTTAGCTTTCTCGCTACATCACCAGGTACTCTTGCCGAAGAGAGGAGCTGGGACATCACATCTCTTCACCGTACCCTGTCCCATCAAAGTGAGTTAGGTGGACCAAGTGTCTCCCTCTTTCCTCTCCCCAGAGGGATGGGGTCAGGTTACTTAGAGAGTCTTCACCACTGGTTTAGCTGTGTTCATAACTTGGCACCATTTCTTCCCTCCCGCAAGAGCCCTTCCCCCCAGGTCATGAGCGAGAAGGCTGGAAGACATCACCATGCTATTGCTTTGGTACTAATGCCGGGGCGTGACTGAGTACTTAATGCACGAGCGCCCAGCTGCGAGGAGCACATCCGTCCACCTGGGCAGCCTGCTCCTGACAACAGGGCATTGCGCACACACAGGGGATTTCCCTGCGCTCTGTCCAGCTGGCAGATGCCTCCACTGAAGCCGCAGCAGAGGGAGTCCTTCTCTTGGGAAAGCAGCAAAGGCGTGTCTGTCTCGTCCACGGTGCAGCACTGGCGGGTTATCTTTACCGCTACCAGTGGGTGAGGACCGCAAAGAGAATCTGCAGTGCCATGGAGAAGCAGGGCAGCTGGGCCACGCAGTAGGCCGCCGTGCGGGTGGGAGCTTTCAGCTGCAGGAGGTAGGCCACGGTGTGAACGATCCGCCCCACGCAGAAGATCAGGAAGTGGATCCTTGCCACGATGGGACTTGGGTCCAGCAGGGAGTAGATGGCCCCGAGGAAGAGGAAGGGGTAAATGGTCTCCATGTCATTGCGATGGGCCCTGAAAATGGGAACAGGACAATTCAGGCTTATGGGGCTGCCTTGGAGTCCATTCCCTCCCACCAATCACTGAGCTGGCCAATTCTTCTTCCCACCTTACCCCTAGACACTAGTCAGCCCATATTGCCACCCCTGCCTGTCTGACTCACCCTTTGCAGCCCATCAGTACAGGCGACAATGGGATGGATGGGCTGCCGTTGGGTGGAATGTGCTGGACTACTGGGGAGCAATAAGCAGCAGAAACAAATGAGGCAAGAAATGAAGAGTCACCAGGATTGTCCAAGGGGCGTGGTACCCAGCTCCAGCTGCATTTCAGTGGGAGTTGGGCACCTAATTTTCTCACCCAGTATCTTTTTCAGGCAAGCGTTCTTAGTGATGAAAAACATGGGGTGGGTGAGGGGAAATACAGAAATATTGTGATAGGACTGGTGACTGATTTTAGAACCTACGGGAAGACGCATTTCCCCCCCTAAACTCCCCCCATCCAACCCCTCATGAGAGTTTATGACACAAGGACAAAGCAATGCTTTCTAGAACCTGGGGAAACCAAAATCCTGGATGAAACCTTCTCACTACGTCCGCATGCAGATGTGTGTAAATCGTTCCAACATTTCCCATGAGATGCCAAAAGGAGACTGAAGAGCATCCAAGCTTTGACTCATCTTTTGGTGCAAGTTTCCCTGGCACTGCCCATCTACCCGCCTCCTCTGCCTGGGAGAGAGTCTAACGGGAAGTGTTGGGGAACCACAAGTACATGCAGTGCTACCAGCTATCCCGAATTATACATAAAGTGGTTACAGTTAAGAGGACTGTCAAATTCATGATGACCTCTTAGGGACCAATCCCATTCCCAGTTGAACTCCATGGGAGTCTTTCCGCTGCACTTTGTGAATGCTGGACAGGATCTTTGCACCCCAATCTCTCCTTGAGCCCCCCATCCTGTAAGGTGCTGAGCGCCCTCAACTCCTACTGAAGTGATAGTACCTGATAGGATGGGGCCTTCAAAAATTAAGATCAGTGCAGGCCTCCTCCAAAATACCACTAGAAATGCGCCTCCTTCCCACTGCAGCTCCCAGACTAGAGTGTTAGTTCACAGACAGCTCGCCTCTCCTCCAAACCCATGCATAGAATAATCTCCACTTCAACTCTGGCTTCTTTGCTGAATGAAATAGGGCACTGCCCGAGGAGGGATCAGCTTTCCCCATGGAGTCTTGTTTTCTGTGTCCTTGTTTATTTAGTCACTCAGTAGATTCCTCTTTCCAGCCTGCAAAACCCCACTGTGTTTCACAGGTAATTCTATCCTAATGCTGCTTTTGTTTGAGCGGAAACTGGTTGCATAAGCAGGGTCACCAGAACCCAGAACCAAAGGAGTGGAGACAGGATAGGAAATAGGTGCAGCTCATTTCTCAAGCCCAGACTCGTACCCCAGCCCACTTTATACATTCACCTTTCAGTGGTTTGTGCTAGAGATGACAATGCACTTAGTCAACCTCTAGAAGTTCAATATCTGTTAGAGATTGGGTCCTGGGGGGATAGGGGGGAACCTCAGGCGACCAGTCACTAGGAATGGAATGCGGCAATCCAGAGGCAGTTCTGAGGTCTGAGGCTTGGGCCAGTCTCCACAAAATACCTAGACAGGCAACCTGCAAAAGGAAAGGCTCTTGGCTTCTTTGTGATCCATCTGAGAGGGTTTTGCTTCTATTTTTCTGCTTCCCCTGCTTGTTTTAGCTGGAGGTCTCATTAGGGGACCTAGAGCAATGGGGTGGGAGCTCTCTCGGGCCTTATGAGGAGAACATCATTCTTCCTTTCAACTCTCTGGTGGGCACAGGTGCTACATCAGTGTTTAAAAGAGGTGTAGGGTTTGTCTTTTTTAACAAAAGAGGGGTGGTAGAATCATAGACTATCAGGGTTGGAAGGGACTGCAGGAGGTCATCTAGTCCAACCTCCTGCTCAAAGCAGGACCAATGCCCAACTAAATCATCCCAGCAAGGGCTTTGTCAAGCCTGACCTTAAAAACCTCTAAGGAAGGAAATTCCATCACCTCCCTAGGTAGCCCATTCCAGTGCTTCACCACCCTCCTAGTGAAAAAGTTTTCCCTAATATCCAACCTAGACCTCCCCCACTGCAACTTGAGACCATCGCTCCTTGTTCTGTCATCTGGTACCACTGAGAACAGTCTAGAGCCATCCTCATTGGAACTCCCCTTTCAGGTAGTTGAAAGCAGCTATCAAATCTCCTCTCGTTCTTCTCTCCTCAGACTAAACAATCCCAGTTCTTTCAGCCTCTCCTCATAAGTCATGTGCTCCAGCCCCCTAATATTTTTTGTTGCCCTCCGCTGGACTCTTTCCAATTTTTCCACATCCTTCTTGTAGTGTATGGCCTAAAACTGGACACAATACTCCAGATGAGGCCTCACCAGTGCTGAATAGAGGGGAATGATCACATCTCTAGATCTGCTGGAAATGTCCCTACTTATACAACTCAAAATGCCATTAGCCTTCTTGGCAACAAGGACACACTGTTGACTCATATCCTGCTTCTTGTCCACTGTAACCCCTAGGTCCTTTTCTGCAGTACTGCTGCCTAGCCATTCGGTCCCTAGTCTGTAGCAGTGCATGGGATTCTTCCATCCCCCTAAGTGCAGGACTCTGCATTTGTCTTTGTTGAACCCCATCAGATTTCTTTTGGCCCAGTCCTCTAATTTTTCTAGGTCCCTCTGTATCCTTTCCCTACCCTCCAGCGTATCTACCACACCTCCCAGTTTAGTGTCATCTGCAAACTTGCTGAGGGTGTTCTTACGACCCTAACACTAACCTAACATGCATTGGCTATCCTAGTGTAAAAGCACGCTGGAGACAGGGCACTGTGGTTTTACTGTGGATTAAAGCACTGTGGGGGGCCAACATGGGCAGGAGCGATAAGACTGACCTCACCTAGTTCAGCCAGTTCTACAGCTGACCTTCTTAGTGAGAAAACCCATGTTTTAATTCTCTCCCTGTTACACCCCACCCCCAAACACCTGCATCTCAATGAGGCCAGAGCCTTGGATAGGTTGACTAAAACAAAACCCTTCCTCTCTCGGTCAGGTTTCACTGGCTTGGTATCTGTGAAGTCAAAAGCCTGCTGGGTCTCTCGTTATCCACAGAGTCTTCCAGGAAGTGAGGGCAGACCAGACCCAAATTGCTCGTGTTAAAAATTGTCAGAAAAAAAGTTGTCCTTTTTCCTATCAAAGAAGAAGAGTATAAACCCATTGCCTTGTCCCATTGCAGGTCAGCTTTAAAATAACTCCTTCCCCTTATCCCCCAGAGATGACTGGTATCTCAATGGACAAGTCCTTGCTTAGACTGCAAGCTCTTTGGGGCAGGGACTCTTTTTGTTCTGTGTTTGTGCAGTGCCTAGCACAATGGGGCCTTGGTCCATGACTGGGACTCCTAGGTGCTACCACGATACAAAAAAGCACAGCTGGTCGAATTTGGAGTTTCCATCCCATGGATAATTCCCGGATTTTAAATATGGTTTAATCTCAAATGAAGACAAAAAGTTGAAGTGTGCTGCTTCAGTTTGTATGAGATAGGACATTGTGCCACAATGTAGTGGGCTAAAGCATGACATGAGACATGGCACATCACCATCACATGGCATGACATCACCATCACATGGCATGACAGCATCACCACATGGCATAACACTGCATCATAGCCGGACATATCACACTCTGACATCATGTCATGGTAGGATACGAAGACTCATGTTGTTCTGAGACAAGAGGTGACGTTACATCACAATTTATACTACTACTACAAGAGTCAAATAAAACACTGATAAATTATCACAAAAACCTACATATCCCCCAAGTGTTCCGATTCTGTCAAATCAGTATTTTCCAGGGCTGTTAAGCGATTAAAAAAATTAATTGTGATTAATCACATGATTCATTGTGCTGTTAATAATAGAACACTGTTTATATATTTTTTTGGATGTTTTCCATATTTTCAGATATATTGATTTCAATTAAAACACAGAATACAAAGTGCACAGTGCTCACTTTATATTTATTTTTATTACAAATATTTGCACTGTAAAAAAACAAAAGAAATTCTATTTTTCAATTCACCTAATACAAATACTGTAGTGCAATCTCTTTATCATGAAAGTTGAACTTACAAATGTACAAAAATAACTGCATTCAAAAATAAAACAATGTCAAACTTTAGAGCCTACAAGTCCACTCAGTCCTACTTCTTGTTCAGCCAATCTTTCAGATGAACAAGTTTGTTTACATTTGCAGGAGACAATGCTGCCCGCTTCTTGTTTACAATGTTTCCTGAAAGGGAGAACAGGCATTCACATGGCACTTTTGTAGCCAGCTTTGCAAGATATTTACATGCCCGATGTGCTAAAGATTCATATGTCCCTTCAT
Source organism: Sternotherus odoratus (assembly GCA_032164245.1). Taxonomy (NCBI): domain Eukaryota; kingdom Metazoa; phylum Chordata; order Testudines; family Kinosternidae; genus Sternotherus; species Sternotherus odoratus. The sequence goes on from JAVMKO010000016.1 coordinate 11,167,455, forward strand.
GCTTCAACCACCATTCCAGGGGTGCAGTTATGTAACAAAAAAACCCTACATTTGTAAGTTACGCTTTCACGATAAAGAGATTGCACTACCGTACTTGTATGAGGTGAATTGAAAAATACCATTTCTTTTATCATTTTTACAGCACAAATATTTGTAATAAAAATAACAAAATGGGGACTGTACATTTTGTATTCTGTGTTGTAACTGAACTCAGTACTTTTGAAAACGTAGAAAAACATCCAAAATATTTAACAACTTTCAAGTAGCATTCTATTGTTTAACAGTACGATTAAAACTGCAATACATCATGATTAATTTTTTTAATTGTGTGACTTAACTGTCATTAATCGACAGCCCTAGTATTTTCCTTAACACAAAACTCTTCTCTTAGAAATTTTTTGACCGGCTCTAGCAATAAGCCTTAAGCAATAAGGTTTTGAAACCCTGGATTTTAGAGGTTTCATCCTAGTCTCTAGTCAACGCTGGCCTTTTCTGTAGCATGGCAAGCCTTAGCAGGAGTGCACCCTACTCACCCGCCCCATGCTGCCCTCTGGCCATGTTATTAGCTAACTTGGCATGCCCAGGTTTCCACGGCAAGGGTGGGGCGAGGCCGGACAACGAGAATTCGACACTTTGCACTGACGCAGAGATGCTGGGAAGAGGGAGCTGGATGACAGGCCTCAATGCCTCGCAGCTGCTTCCAATCACCACATCCGAGACGGAGCATGCACCAAAAAGTCCCAAGCAACTCAGTCACCATTTCCTGTTTCTCCATTCTCACTCCAGACCGGGATTTTATGTAAACACGGCAACCACAGCCTGTGGCCAACACTTCAATCAAGCCATTTCCTGCCCCAAGCTGTCCAGGCGTGGGCAGGCAGCCAGAGTCTGTTTATTTTTAATGAAGATTTTATCTGCTGACTAAAAGGCCCAACCCTACTTCCCAGCTACCCTCACCTGCGTGACTCTATGTCAAAAACTCTTCTTTCCTACGTGCCTTTTGCTCAGTAACATTCCCCTGGCGCCTGCCTTGGTAGCTAAACTCGGTGAGCTAAATTCTTCTCTTGGTTACGCCAGCGTGAAACCAGAGCAACTCGCCATAGCTTGAGCAGTCAGGCCACGTTGCACGTTGGGTGATCTCCATGAGAAATGGGGGAGCAGGGGGGAGCCCTGATTTTTTTAAGAGCAGGTAACTGCACCCCCACCGGCATGACTTGCCCCTCCCCTTCCCCTCCCGGTGCGTTTCTGTATAAAATGGTGCCCTGCACGTGGCACGGCCTTGCATGGTCAGTGTGTGTGAGGTCAAAAGTGTGGGTCCCACCTCATTGTTCCACAAGGATGCATACAATTATTCGGTCAGGTCTCTCTCGCTCTTACACACACAAATCTGAAATCACAGACGTCTCAGTGAGCCATTTCCCTGAGCTGGTCGGAGTAGCAGGTTTCTTATCCTCCCTGTGGGCAGACACTAGGGGGCAACCTGTTCTCACACAAAGCTGCTCCATTACAGTGCGTTTCCCCACTTCCACACGCCACCCATCCCAGAGCACACACCTCCTGGCCTGTACTTTCACTGCAGCAGGCCCCCAAATCCTTTCTTGCAAACCCTTTCCGGTCCCAGCTGTATATTAGTAAACAACTATAAATCTCCCCACACCCAGCTCATTTCACCGCTGCTTCTGCGTCATGCAACCAGTTTCTCCTCGGACATGTTGGACGTCAAGAAGCTCAAGAAAAATAAACTCTCAGGCGCTAGCTATGCCAGCACATCGTGTCCTCCCAGAGAGACTTGGAAAGAAACAAAGGCAGCTTTTAGGGCAACTCTAATGCCAGGGGCTCCTTATAAGGCTGCAGGATTCCAGACTCTCGGCTTGTTTTCTTCCAGGTCTCGCTGTCAAGCTCACTCCAGCCCTTTTGTGGCTCACTTTGCACAACTCCTAACCACAACCGTCTCCGCCTCCCGAGCCAGGCTGTAGGGGCTCGAGGGAAAGTCAGGCTTTGTCTTCACTTGGAAAAGAGGTTCCCCAGCCTTGTAACATGGGTTAGTTAAGACAGAGCAGTTGTCTCTGTGACCCCAGGTAGACCCTAAGCTCTCCCTGGGGTTTACTTTGACAAGCCAACAAGGGTTAAAATTACTCCTGCCTTGTCTTCACTAGGGCTACGTCTTCACTGCCAAAAAAAGGGGGATTTTAGCATTCCCTTCAGGTCTCTACTGCAAATTCCAGTGGAGGCAACGTTTGTCCTGAGCCTTTTAATGGAGCGAGGCGAAATCCAACACTACGCCCCATGGCGGAGCTTGCTTTGACACATCACAATTATAACTACAGAACCGTGTCTGCATTAGCATTTTACAGTGACTTGGTGCTCTCTCTTTCTCACACACACACGTACATACACACGTACACACACACACACACACACAGAGGCTCAGGGAAAGCCTACACTACAAATTAAGTCGACGTACAGCCACTGAAGCAATTAAATCGCATTTGCACGTCCACACTACGCTCCCCGTCGGCGGAGGGCGTCCTCACTCCCTCACAGCGATTTAAGGTGTGGGGCATTGTGGGACGGCTTCTGAAAGGCAGCCACAGTCGATGTAAGCAACAGAGTGTCTACACTGACACCGCATCCACCTCACTACATTGACTTAAGCTCTACGTCTCTGGCGGACGGGGTGTTAGTAAGTCAGCGTAGGGAGCGACATTTCAGTGTCGACGCTCACAGAGTTAGGTCACTCATCGGTTATCCCACTGAAAACTCCAGTGGAGGCCACGCTAAGTTGACCCTAATCTGCCTTGTGTCAACCTAACTGTAGAATAGACTAGGCCTTGTTAGCTATGGTTTCACTCTCGTGTAACACCAAGTTCCTTAATGCAGGTTTAAAATTCCTCATGAAGACACAGTGTCTGTGGTTTAATACACCAGCCTGCCACCTTTAAGAGAGCGGAGTTCAAATCTAGCCAGGTGCACAAGTGAGCTCAGGTTGGGGGCGGGGGTCTCAACCTCATTGTACCCATCAGAGGCAAAACCAACATGCAAGGTGACATCGCTGACTGTCTCTTCTTAGACCTAGGCCTGAAACAGCGGCCGAGGGGAACTGGCAGAATTGTGTGGGAGCCCAGAGCATTCCTAGTCAGGAACGGAGCTACTGTCAGAGCTGTGCTGGGATTAGTGGAGATTTGGGTCTGGCAGAGCTGGGGGTTGAGGGTGGGGGGTGGGGAAACCTTAGTGCAGTAATTCAGAACATGGCCACAGTCGTCTGGGACCCTGAAAATCTGGACCCCAAGGAGCCGGTTATAATGGGACTCCCGGGGTTGATGGCTTTAGGACCCCAGGCATGAATCCGTCCATGTTTCATGAGCCAGAGCCTCCGTTTAATATTTAACTAGCCCCGGCACTAGGAGCTGCTGGAATCCCGCCGCAGGCCCCTGTTGATCAATCCATCCAGATAATTGCTGAATTAATGAGCCCTTCACTTTGCCTTTCCCGTGGCACCGTTTCACCATGGAGCGTTACACTGTGCACCGTGACTTCCAGCCACATGCTGGCCAATGGAATTCACAGGACAGCACTTGCCTGAGGCATCGCTCCACGTCCGGGTCCTCTCGACAGTACTGCAGCCCCCCGTTCTTCAGGGCGTCCTCCGGATTAGCGAAAGCCTGGAAGAGAGAATTGCTGGCAGAGGCGGGAGGAGGTGCTCCCCCCGCCCCCCCAGACTCACGGAAGCCTGAGGCGCAGAGCCCTGCGCGGGTCCGACATCGGCGGCTAGCGCGGCTTGGCAGGGCTCCAAAGGGAGGAACGCTAAGTGCAGTCGGGTTTGCTGCACCGGGTTAAGGTTGCTCACTGAAAAGGGAGCCAGGAGACGGGGAGTTAATGTCCCCCCCTGGCAAGGCCAGCTCCTCTGTGCTGCACACAGCGTGTGGGAGGGGATCGCCTTCTGTTCCTCATTAAATGGGCATCCCTCATGCTCCGTCTTGGGGCCCAGTCCCCTGCACGGGATTGATTCGGTCACATGCTCAGGCCACGGGAGCATGCACGTTGCTGACAAGCGTTTGCAGGCTCCGGCTCTTTGGCTAAGGCTGTCAAAGCTGCTTAGAGACCCAGGCCCAGCTCCTCAGAGGTATTTAGGGGCCTCATCTGCCTCTTTGGGCACCACTGACATTTTCAAAACCACCCCCAAATGCCACCCAGCCCCAGAGGTACCAAGGTCCCCAGGGTGCTTACGTTTCCACCGGTCAGCACTTGGAACGCCGCCTAAGCCCTGAGGCTGACCACAGTTAACAAGCTGCTCACAGCCCTAGCTGCAACCTAATCCATGCAGGGCCCAAAATGCAGGAATGCCTATCCTGCCAGTGGGACCCACGGCGTGCTCTGCCCCAGCCCCGATCCCTGTCAGACCCCATTGCAGGGGGGCTGATACAAGCCACCAATAGGTATGTGGTGGCGGGGGCGGGGGGCAGCACAGCACCACACAGACAACTGGGGGCACAGGGAAACAGGAAGAGCAGGAGAGAAACACACACACAGTGTTGGCTTTCAGGGCAGGGAGTGTCTGACTTGGCTTTGGAGCTCCAGGAGATGGAGGCACCTATCTCTGACCTCTCGGCCAGGGAGACCAGGTCTGTGCTTAAACTATCCAAGCCCCCTCCCTGGTATTTCATCCTGTCTAGCTTAGATGAGTTGCGCTGGGCGCCTAATGCTCCCCATGCATTGACCGGGGAGCCGAGGCACCTAGCTTGGGAGTGAGGATCCCAGCGGGGAGCCGGCTGCCTTGGCACGGCACCGCCGAGCAGAGCGAGGTGTAAGTACTCTAGTGGGTCCTGGGGCCCCGATCTTCAAATGTCAGTGGGACTTGGGAGAATCTCAGCCCTAGTGTTCACTGCACCCAGCAGAGGTGACAGCTATTCCTCGGGGTTTCCACTCTCACCCCCGTCTCCACTTGCTTACAGTCGAGTCGGAAGCTTTGGGGGGGGGGGCTGACATTTTCCAGACTTGGGGTGACCCCCCCCTCACTGACTGCAGGGGGAGTGGGGTTTCCCCGTTTCACTTGCTTGTCCGGCGGTTCAGGGAGGAGGACGTGACCGTCTCAAAAGGCTGCGAAGGAACCCGAATATTTCTACTGCCAACATAGCACCACCACCTTCCAACAGAGCCCGAGCAAGGGAGAGCCGGGCAGTTCTGAGCAGCCAGGCTTGTTATCAAAGCCAAAGGCGACACCTGGGAGGGACAAGGCTGGTCAGATGCCTGGCGGTGGCGGGGACAGGAGCAGGACGTAGAGTCACCGGATGGCTCCCCGCCGGCAGCTCCTCCGGTGGCTGTACCGCCCCCCAGCCCTCCCAGGCTGCGTCTCCCGACTGGGTCTGTACAGCCCCGCCGGAGGACAGAGCTCGGGGCTGGGCTGGGGGTGGTACAGCCCAACCGGAGAAGCTGCCAGCGTGGGGCCACCTGGCAACTCCACGTTCTGCTGCTTTCGCCACTGTGGTTCCCAGGAGAGCCCGGCGCTTTAGAAATCGGTAGCCGCTGAAATCGGTACCCAGCGCAGTGGGAGGACAGAGCCCCCTCCCCTTCCCCAGGTAATGTGGGATGGGGAGGGGACAGGGAGAGCTCGGGGGCCCCCATGCTGGGGACAGAGAGGGAAGGAATCAAATGGAAGAGTCACATGGTGGGGGGGTCACAAATAGGGTGCCCAGATGTCCCGATTTTATAGGGATAGTCCCAATTTTTGGTTCTTTTTCTTATATAGGCTCCTATTACCCCCCACCCCATCCCGATTTTTCACATTTGCTGTCTGGTCACCTTAGTCCTAAAAACACATACACCCCCTCCTCACCCCCACCCTCCCAGCTTGACCAGTAGAAATTTTACTCATATTTATTAACTGCTTTATAGCAGATTTCTCCTTGTTGCAGGGTGTTCAGTTGGGATTTTTTTTTTTAAAGGACAAAGGACAGAATGTCCTAGCAAGAGGAGAAAAAACATGAGTTTGATTGACTTCCATTAACATGTCAGGCCAGCTTTTCTGCTGCACTAGGAGAATATTTCTGTTCTACTTCCCAACCCCAAAACAAGTTCCCTCTAGACTTGTTTACCACTAAGAAGTTAGGTTCTCCTGTAACAAACACAGGTAGGAATTCAGCCTTTAAAAAGCCACAAACAGACTCATACTTCACAGGTTTGGGTTGTTTTCTTTTTGCTAGTCACTTAAACAACTTTTTAAAAATTAGTTTCTTACAGACAACCTGTCAAACTGATATTTAGCAAAAAGGCAGTTTCCAAAAGGAACTCACCTGCATGGCATTTTAGATTTGCAAATTGCTGTTTATCTTTTTGAATCCTACTCTAAACATGTTGCAGATGGGAGGGAAACACTCACACACCACTGCAAACTGATCTACTGCAGCTATAGAAAATAGTTTCCCACTTCCAGTAAAACCAGTCAGCCACTATTTAAAGGATCAAACGCAAAATTCAGTAGTTGCAGCAATGCTAACAGAATCCCCAAAGCAGCGCAGGCAGTTCTGGAGTGCAGAAAAGCTGGAACATACCTTCTTTCTGAGCCTCACTTGTCCTGTGATGATGGCAAGAACATACATTTTTATAATCAAGATCGTGCTGTAGAAAGTGAACGATGCAAACACTTCATTTTCCATCATTTTCTGGAAAAGTGGGAGAGGATCTCTGTTTCCTTAAGCAGGCTGCAGCCACTAGCGATCTGGGATTCTGTGAGAGGGGGATGGATCACCGTTTTACTCAAGTTCAAACATAAACTTGTACACCCACAGACCGCCTCTTGCTCTATCCCCAGCATTGCAAGAGCTAAACTGCCCAGCCACATCTTAATTCCTCAGAGCTATAGATGCAAAAACTCCAGAGTTAGCAAAGAAAGACACCTCCCTCCCCCCCAAACACACACGATTTGAACCCGAGAACGGACCCATTCCACCTTATTTTCAGAACATATTGGTGACTGTATGGACAGTAATAAGAGCAAGCCCTAGCTCTTCGTCAGTGCTCCAACTGGGGCATTTTTGACAATACAGCCACGTCAATCAGGGGTGTTTGATCCCCGATCAACAGATCTGAGTCCCCAGCGTGGCCACAGTGATCCCAGCCAAAAGGTGCTTTTGCTGGTGTAGCTTTGGTACAGTTCTGGAGGGAGCCCAGCCTGCTCAAGGGAGTTCTGTCAGGTCTCAACCCTCCCAGTTCTCACCTCTCCGTGGGAGGCAACCCACATCCCTCTCCCTGCAGATCGGGGCTTTACGCTTGCGGTCTCCCCACGAGTCACCTTGCAGGGGAAACCTTAGGGGCGCCAGCGACCAGCCAGCCTTTTCAGGGCAGTTTATTTTAGCCCCAAAGCACACCTGAGAAGGCAGGACAGCACTCTGCCCACATGCTAGCTTACCTGGCCCGCCGGGTCTGCCCCTTCAAACCCTGCCAGCAGGTCTTTTCCCTCTCGCTTCCAGTTTCGGATCAGTGCTTGGAGCAAAGCAAAGGTCACTCAGCCAGTGCACGCTGCCCTTTACCACAAAATCTGGCGCACCTCCCTGGGCCACTTGAATCCGCTCTGACCAGTCTGTACAACCAGGGGTTGCTACTTCTCTGGAGTGATTTACCTGTCCTGGGATTTGCAGTAATTAGCCCGCCGCCCCCCCACTGATATGAACGCCTGTGGGAAACTCAGCTAGAACACAATCCCTCACTCACATAGACAGAAGGTTTCATGGCAACTCCCGGGCTCCCGGCGTCTGGCACATCTTGCTATAATAGTCTCTTTAAATCTCCACATTTCCAAGGTCTCACCTCTGCCCCAAGCTTATTTGCTTTTGGAGGGCATGGCGGGGTGTGTGGGGGGGAGGAGGTCTCAAATAAACTATACTGGTTTTGCTGGTAAGCCGTGTCCACAATAAGAGCAGTATGCCAGTGTGGTAGACTGGCGCTGCTATCCTGGTGAAGCACGCCTAGTGTACACCTGGCCGGGGCTAGCATTGTAGCTTTAATGCTTTCTTGACATTGTGGGTGCAGCCCTCCCCCTATTTGAGGCAATGACAAAACTCCTGTTAAAGTGCACGGTGCGGGATCAGTTGCTGTTTTCTCACTGTAGCAAGTACTGACGTGGTCTATAGTAGTACTTGGCCGCAAGATGGCTCACGGGAGGAGAGAAGGGGGAGTGGGAAAGGGCTCTACAGGGCTGGCACCGGTCCAAACTGCAGCACATTTTTCAGATACACACGCACAACTGCCCTGGTCTGATGAGAAAAAGCAACATGCACCCAACATACAGGAATCAAACCACATCTTGATGGATTCGCAGCAGTTCTCAGCCAGGTCTACCCCTGAGTGCACAGAGGTCTTCCGGTGCTTATGTCAACTCATCCAGATAGCGGCCCAGTTTTATAACCGGCTACAATAAAAATATTAGCAAAGTCAGCTTCCTACAGGAAATGACTGGTTTATACTGCTCTATAGACTACACACTGACATGTAAGGACAACATTTCTATTCCAGTTGGTTTATTTTATAATTGTGTGGTAACAATGAGAACATCAGCAATATGTCAGTAACAGTGTGTGGTGACACGTTTGTATTTAAGTTTTTAAGTGAGGTGTAACTTGGGGTACACAAATCAGACTCCTGAAAGGGTCCAGTGGTCTGGAAAGACGGTGAGTCGCTGATTTCAAGTAGCTAAACCAGGTCTGGTCCCGAACCAGAGATTTATTTCTGTAGAAATTGGGTAGACGCTTTTCCCTGCGTGGGTTGCTTCCCAAGCTTCCCTCTCACGGCTGAAGAGGGACCCAAGGCCCCTCGCCCATCCCCAGGACCTCACCAAGCCCGTTAAAGAGAACAAGGGAAGGGTGAGTGACGGCAGGATGTCTTCTTGCAGGCTCCCATCCCCAAGGAGCTATTAGACTCACAGTCTCACTGAGGCGGGGAAGCGGCCATGTTTGTTCTGCTCCTCAAATGTAACCTTGAAAACCAATGAGTGGCCGCGTGTTTTCCGGCTGGGATCAGAGCTGAGGAAGCTGTTTTTGTCTGAGCCATTCGTCATCCCAGGCCACGCGGCAGCCTCGCACACACGTTTTATGCTCCGTAGGCCGCAAAAGGAGCAGAGAACCTTCCCTGCCCCCCTCCGACACGGCCTCCACTGTTGGGGAGAGGGGTCTGTCCATCCATTTCCTGTTCTCTCCCACATTCACAGCCTAGGGCCAGATCTATAAAACCCACCAACAGGCCAATCAAGCCCGAGGGTGGGAACTTCACAGCCCTTGCACACTGGAACTGCAGCTGTTCCTCTGGCAATCAGAACAGCATCGCCTCCTGCTGGCGGAGCAGCCATTTCTAGGAGGGGACAAAGATACCACGCCCAGGGGGATTTGATTTTTTTAAGCAATACTTGATGCATTTGGAAGGCAAGAGAGCCAGGGCTTTTCCCAAGCAGCGTATGGGCCCCAGTTCAAAGATCCCAGGGTGGCAAGCGATCAGGTTGCGCACAAAGGGTAGATTTTCAGAAGAGTTCCAGGCCGGATTTTTCAGCACCTCCCGCTGTGGTGCTTATGGACAGATTTTCAATAGAGCTCAGTACCCAGCCTGCACCAAGCTATCAAGCGCTGACCCGTCTCGTTGGGGGGGGGGGGGGGGGCGGGACACAAGCCAGCAAGAAGTGCAGTGTTCAGTAAAAAAACCTGCCGGCAGGCCAAGTAACCCAGGGGGTGGCCAGGAAAGGGGTATGTCTGAAGCCAAACAAGTCTCCCAGCCAGCCCCAGAGCCATCGGAAAGGTTCATCATTCCCCATGATCACATTTGGGACACAGCAGCTGCTATTTATGGAGATGTGGGGGCTAAATGACCTTGACTTCTAATTAGTTGGCTAATCCGAGGAACACACCAGCAAAGCAGAGGAAGGGGAGCAACAAGGGACATTCCCTAAAGAGCTCCTGACCAACACCCCCCTGGGATTTTCAAGCCTACACACCGAGGATCAGATCCTCAGCTGGTATAAATCAAGGCGGCACCGTTAAACTTTAGGGAGTCAAGCTGGCTAAGGATCTGACCAGAGATTCTTAGGGACGGTAGCTTCCTAGTCTGTAGTCCCATTTCTGCTGGCCCCCCCCCCCCACCCCAGTTCCCTTCCTTCCTTCCAAAGGAACCGGCGTGTGGCACAAAGCATCAGCAATACCTGGAATCAGTCGGGCAGTACACAGAACAACCTGTAATAAGAACACAGTGTTTCCTCTAACGTTACCCCTACTCCCACCCCATTTCTGAGGCGCTCTCTCATTGTCGCTTGTCTTCATTTGCTCTCAGTCCGACACTCGTGGAGCTCTGTCGATTTCAGTGCGGCCCTGTGCTGGCGCAGAGGGCTGCCTTAGTATCATCATCAGTATTTCACACTGATACTGGAGTCGAGTCCAGGGGCCACGCAGGTCGGGGGCAGACCCTGCCTCGAAGCACTTCCAGCCAAAAAGAGCTGTGCCTCTCGCTGCAGGATCGAGCACTGACCGCGAGCTCTTTGGCTCAGATCCTCAAAGGGCAGGTAGGCTCCTAACTCCCCTGAACACAACTAACTACTTTTGAGGACCTGAGTCTTTGGGACTGGGGGCGTCTTCCCGCTTTCATTTTATTTTCTACGCTTGCTTAACCACCTTGCTGTTAAAGGGACACTTCCGATGCAGCCGCCCCTATTCCACCTGCCTCCCACCTGGGTAATGCACGCCGCAGCCCACAGTCCAAGGTCCCTCTCAGCAACACTGGTCAGCAATTCAGAGCAACTCCGCGACTTCCATGGAATGACTCTGGATTTACACTAGTGTAATGAAGGGTCTGATCCCACCAGGCTCACTCACACGAGTAGCCCTTACTCACAGGAATCATTCCGTTTACCTCAGAAGGGTTACTTCAGTGAGTAAAGACTGGTTTCTAAGAACAGCCGGTAAGGGGTCAGGGTGTGGGTGTGTGCCTAGCACAATGGCTCCATGAATGACCCAGAGAATGAGGGGAAGGCAGTTTCAATCAAAAACGAAATAAATGACTGCGCTTGGGAAGTGGACTAATTATTCTGGAATGCAATCACCTTCATTCCAGAACACGGGGCACATGGCAGTTACTTGGCTATAGCTATGCTTGGAAATTTCCCCCCATGTAGACAAGGCTGACAAGAGAGGAGTGACTAGAAAATACCTGTCTGGGAACGGAGGAATGCAAGTATGAATTTAAGTGGTGGAGAGTTAATTTCTCTGCTGCAAAAATCAGGCCTGCAATCACACATCTCTGAACTGCAGCATGGAGGAGCTTGCAAGGCAGCTGAGTTTTAGTAACCCAGGGTCCCATTAACCCAGCATTTCTGAAACATTTGAAAAGTAGAGCCACACTCCGGGAAAACAAAACCCATCTCTCTCTCCTGCAAGCCAACCCTGCACTGTTAACAGCCTCTTCATCTTAATCTATGTTTTGTAGGTGTTTGCCAGGCCCTTCCACTGGGACAGGGTGGTATAGATGTCCAGTCTTTTTCTTAAATGTTTTGGTGAGCAATGAGATAGTTAACAACATTGATAATGAAAGTATCATCATTGGTGCCTGAGTTAGCACCTACTGAAATGAATGGTGCACTCAACACGTCAGAGGTCAGGCTCTCTGCAAACTCAGGGAGACATCAGTTATTCATGGGTCACGTTTTGATGCTTTTCTTTGCAATCGTAATAGCTAGAGGTTTTTTTTTTTAAATGAAAACGTAGACACCTCAGCACACCCGAGTGGTCTGTCCATGTCCCCCAGTTAGTCCTTTGTGCCCCATACATGGCATACCCCTCACTTGGAGAAAATGGCTTTAACAATCCAAATTAAACAATCACGTCATTTTCAAGTCTCTGCTCCTCTGGCGGGCAGATAGACGGCTCGTTTGAGATGGGGACGCTAGAAGCGGCTTCAATCTCTCTTGCTATGAGCGTCACATGGACTCACTCCACAAACTCCCTCTCAGGGCGAAAGAATTTCTTGGCTAAATCACATGAATGTGTGCTGGACACAGAACAGCTGCAAAAGATGGGACTGAAGTGCAGGGTTTAGTCTAGTCTTATCTCTCCCCTTGCTTTAGCATTTCCTGTAGACACAGCTGGGTTTTAAAACCTGGATCTCAGAGCAAAGCCACACCTGTCATTCCGGGACAGAGAGGCACTGGGCCAGGGAGGGAAATCAGGGGGCTGCTGGAAGCCAGCCCACTCCTCTACTTTCCCTCGAACATGAATATGACAACCACCATCTGGTTCTGTTCCAGAGAACGAGATCACCTCAGGAAATGCATCTCCCATTGCTGCCTTGAAAACTGGACCTTTCAACCCAACTATAACTAGCAATGTTCCTAAAATTGCTGAAATGTACAAGCATCTCTAATCGCTGACCAGGTACAAACCTCTTCATCTCTGCTCATGCCACCTGAAACTGTCCCCAAGGGGAAAGTACCTTACAGACTGGTGACTATGAAAGAATGCTATACTCCTCCACCCTAACAATCGATGAATCTCCTGCCTCTCATTTCATGGCTGATCCTGAAGATTCTGCTGTCAGAACTTAGTTGACAATGTTGATGATAATAATACCTAGCTCTTATATAGCACTTATCAGTAGATCTCAAAGTGTGTCATGATCTATAATGTATTTATCCCCACAACACTCTTGTGAGGCAGGGCAGTGCTATTACCCCCATGTTACAGCTGGGGGACCTGAGGCATTGATAGGCTAAGTGACTTGCCCAAGGTCACAGAAAACTTGTAGCACAGCAGGGAATTAGACTCATGTGTCCCAAGTCCTAGGCTATTGATCTAACCATTGGGATGTCCTTCTCCAGGCAGATCCAATGTGTTCTTCTGTTGTGTAACTGGCTGTGTAGCACTAGCAGGCAGAAAGACTTGTCTGTCTGTCAAATCAGCAGCTAGGGACCAAGGAGCCTGATACAAAGGGAAATCAACTAGAATCTTCCCACTAACTTCAAGCAGCTTTGGATCCAGTCCATCATCCCTTTCCTTGCCCTCTCGGCCCACACCGGGGAAGAAATCTGCCACGTGGCTTCTTTTCGGATGGGTCAGCAGTGGAACATGCCATGCTGGTACAGTAAACCCTTGATTTAACGGACCTCGATTTAACGGACTTCGGATGCAACGGACAAAATTTCTAAGCAAGTCTGATGCATCCGAAATCCATTTGTCACGGGCTGGCTGACGGCTCCCGGCTGCCGCCTGGGTCGGACCCGGGTGGGCTGGCTGACGGTTCCCGGCTGCCGCCCGCGTCCCAGCAGCCGGGACCCAGGCGGGCTGGCTGACAGCTCCCGGCTGCCACCCGGGTCCCGGCAGCGGGCGGTGCCCCGATCCTGTGGCGGTCGGGCTGCTGCTCCGACAGCTCGTTTTTTTATTATTATTAAATAACGGACTTTTTCATTTAACGGACATCCCCTCGCCCGAATTAGTCCGTTAAATGGAGGTTTTACTGTATTTCAGGTTTTCACTGGCTGATAGAAAGGTTTTGTGGTGACCAAGAGGAAATCTGGTCCCTGGCTCTAATTATAAGTGTAGTTTTCCCCTCCCATTCAGTGCCCTCAGTCCCCCAACTTGCTCCCTAAGGGCTGGTCAGCAGCGGCACAGCTACCTCTGTGAGGGGTGTGAACCATCTAGTCCCCGGTGCAGACAGCGCTAGGACAACACCTTGGAGCGGTGATTACCTAGGCCAAAGGGAGAACCCCTCCCGTCAGCGTGAGTAGCGTCTACATGGACGCGATACAGCGGCACAACTATAGCCCTGCAGATGCACCGCTATAGCATTTGAAGTGCAGACAGGCCCTGACTCTGAGGCCAGAGGCATCACGTGCCCCCCGTCCCCAGATTTCTGCCAGGGTTTATAGATGATTTATTTGCGGGGAGGAGATTCAATACGTGTCCCCCTCCCCACTATCAACAGTTACACCTCATCCTTCTCTTGGAGCCGGCTTCAGATTCTGTTCTCTTCTTCCACTGCAAATGGGGATTGGTTTTGCTGTGTTGTTTGTGGCGCCACCTGCTGGACGCTCCTGTTATGGTTACCACAACCCTTGCTTGTCAAGCCATGTATTCTGGAAAGTAGAAAATTAAATATCCTTCTTTTAAAAGCTGGGTCTTCCAGGTGCCACCTCTTCAAAACCGTGCCTCCTGCGCAGAGAGACACAGGCGCCCTTCAACCCCACTGTGAAGTGCAGGGCCAGGGTACAACTATGGACGTGGTCACAAAGGGCCCAATTCTGATCTGTTACACTGGTGAAAATCAGCAGTCGGTGGGGTTACACAGCCATCAAGTAGCATGAGCCAGATCAGAGTCAGGCCCAAAGGCCGCAGAATAGGAGCTAGGCCTGGTCTACACTTAAAAACGATATCGACAAAGCTACGGCGCTGAGGGCTGTGAAACATTTCGCCCCCGAAGCGCCGTAATTAGGTCGAACGAGCCCCTGGTATCGACGCAGCGAGGCCAACAGAAGCAGTCATCAACCCAGCCACTGCCTCTGGGAGCTACATGGATGGAAAACCCCCTCGGTCACTCTAGGATTTCAGTAGCACACCTGCAGTGCCGTACCACTACAGCTAGCACTGTGATAGTGCAGACAACGTCAAAAGGAAGAGGATGAAAAGGCTTCTATCCCCTCCAAGGTTTTCCTTCCTTCCTTCCGGAAAGCTAAGCTATTCAGGGCAGGGGCTGTCTGTGGTAGTGAAGACGATACCATGCCATAGGGAGGCCTCAGGGCTCAGTTTATATGGAAGGGGAAGACTCGAGTATGGGAGGTTGCTGAAAAAGTGAATCCAGTCTCAGAAGTTGGAGGGTAAATGAGAATCATGACTCAGCCAATGAGAGCTTGTCCTGATGATGTAATGCTTTTCTTTTGCACTGTATTGTGTTTCCATTCAGTGCCCTGCTAGTGAACGGCTGCATCCTCTCCAACTAGGAGAAGACCCCAGCCTTGTTCCTGTCCTTGAATCTCACTCTCAATACCAGCACCTGCTATTTTTCTAACTTGCCTCCAGACTCTTCAATGATTTTACTCCAAACACAGCAAGGACCTGGTGGAAATCTCAGCCCTGATTCTGCTCTCACTTGCCCCAGTGCAAATCAGGAATCGCCCAGTGAAGTCGATGGAGTTACACCTGTGTTAAACCAGTGTGAGATTTGAATCTGGCCCCCAACACAGCAGCACCCGGTGCAAGGCAGTGGAGAATCAGGCCCTCTCAGAAGGACGTCTACGGCATCTGGCTCTGCGGGGGGACCTGTGAATGGAGCACGCCGCCCCAGTCCATGCAAACCAGTTCTACTGCTGATTACTGGCAAGCCCCTTGCGTCTATGGGTCCCCTGCAGGAGACTGTTCAGAGACAGCTATTTCTCAGGGCTTCACTCTGTGTCAGAGCCATTGTCCAGAGTCAGGCTAGCCATGGGGACTTCTTCACAGCCGTCCTCAGCATTGGAGATGGAAGACGCAGAGTGCAGGGCAGAGATGAGCTGGTAATCCTGGGGTTGGGCCTGGGGGAAGACGGAGAGCTCAAGGCAGCTGGTGCCAGGCTGTTTGGTGGTCACATCCCAGATATCCACCAAGGGGGAGCACACGGCACACCCCATGGTCAGCCACTCAAGGGAAGAGATGCTTGGATGGTTTCAAGGCCAACGTCCGACGCTCCGGGCTGCACAAAAATAGACAGGCCGGTGGGGTTGTTTCCCTTCAGTTCAGAGACATCTCTGTGCTGGGATTCCCCAAAGGGGCTGAAATCAGAGGCCTGGTTCTTTCCCAGCCTGGCAGGTGTGGCATTCTCCAGACACAGCGCTCCCCGCGGTGGACTCCATCGCTCATGCCCAGGGTTGCTGGCCATTCAGAGCCATTGTGCTCTCCGGGTAGCGACCCATCCAAAGCAGCCTTGAGGAGACCGTGAAGACGGGTTCTTCTCTTCAAGCCTTCGTTCTGCTGGCGCGGTGCAGCAACATTCTTCGCTGATCCCTGCTCCTCTCAGGGCCCTCGATTGGCTCCCAGCACACGGCCTGCCTCTGAGCAGCCTTCCTTAGACTCGGCCTGTCAGAACAAACCAGGGAAACTGTTTTAGGCAGCCACGCATGGCAGCAGGCAGTCACTTCCTCTCGGCATTTGCCTCTTCTGGAAACCCCTCTGGCACAGCTGAGTAAAACATACGGAGACATCAACAGCAGCTCTGCAAAACCAAGATCTTCGTGAACCACATGGACTCCCTCAGCCACAAGATACACACCAAACCCCAGGGCATTTAGCCTTGCAGACCCCAAGTCTGGGGCGCTTCTGCGCTGGGGTCCCCCTTTTCAGGTCAAAGGTTCTGGTTCCAGCTCCGCTCAAATAACACTTCTCAGGCACCTTTCACCTGAGGGTTTCAAGGTGCTTGACAAGCATCCATACAATTAATGCTAATACATTACATATTGGGGTGAAATCATGGCCCAATTTAGGTCAATGGCAAAACTCGCATTGACTTCTGGATTTCACCCCATTTCTCCCTCTCTCGAACAGCCTGTGCTAGGCAAACAATAAAGGATCTTGATTGTGAGTTCTTCTTCTCTTGTGCTTCTCGGATGGTCAAGAGATGCCAGGCTTATCACAGCCAGATGGAAATGGATTCTCAAGTTTCCGATTCCCGATCAAGATTTCGAAGCCACAATTTCCAAGCAGGATCTAAATTTCGTTGGATTTAAATCCAGTGGTTCTCTCTATTTTACAGATGGGAATCCAAGGCATGGGCAGTTTACATGACTTACCTAAAGTCACTCAGGGTAGTGCACACAGAGCCTGGACTCTGATTCACGTTTGCACCCAAGCCCCTATTCTGTCCATACACAAATCACTCAGCAACCACTCAGGACCCAGCTCCTAGGACCCTGCTAGGGGGGTGGGTCCAAGTCCTGTCATTCTGCAGTGTGGACTTAACTCAAGCTGCAGACCCAATTCAGAAGGTCAGCAGAGTGCAGTGTGGACGCATTAGCACAGCTGTGAGACCCAGACCCAGAAACCATATTTGGACCTCAAATATAGGCACCGACTCCGTGGGGAGGTCCGGGGCTGGAGCACCCATAGGAAAAGAAAAGTGGGCGCTCACCGGTGGGTCCTGCCATTCAGCTTTTCTCCCTACTTCCCACTAGCCACGGATTGGTTGTTCAGAGGTGTGCAAGAGGCGCTGGAGGTAAGGGGCAGAGCAAGGGTGGGGCACTCTTGGGAGAGGGAACTGAACAGGGCGGGAAGAGGTGGCATGGGGGTGGGAAGAGGATGGGGCCATGGGGGACAGAATGGAGTGGGGGTGGGGTCTGGGGCGGAGTGGAGGTCGAGTCTCCCGGGGAAAAGAGAAAGACGGTGCCTAGGCTGGAAAACATCAAGTCCCAGTCCCAGGTCCCACAGACCCGGGACTACGATGCAGACACAGCCTCAGGGAGTGGCAGCAGCAGCACAGGAAACAGAGCCCAGCTATCCAGACTCCCAGTCCCTTTGTCTAACCACGAGACTACAAATGACTTCTGTATCATGGATGCCTAATTTCCTCATCCCAGCAGAATCTCACCGCCCGCACGGCAGGTGCAACCTGATATTTCATCCTCAAGCTGTGTTGATTCAGCTTTGTACACCCAACGCCGTCCCTGAAATCAGAACCCAGCTGGCAATTCTGCTGAGGATTATGCACAAGGAAGGAGCAAACCCAACTGTATTCTGCTTTAACTAGGGGTGAAAGGTCAGATTGTTAATCCATCCCGCTCAATTCCACCTGACCCTGGAGGTGAGTTGGGGTTTTGTTTCAGTTACTGCAGCAGGGGAGATGTTTCAGTCAAACACCAGCCAATACAAATTTGCATGGCCCCCCGGTCGCTCTATTATTTATTTGCATCTGGAGGTGGGTGCTCCCGCTCGATACCTGAGACGGGATATCGCCTTTCCTCACAATATGAACCACCCTCCTCGGCACTGCGCAACGTCCGCCTCAACTCATTAACGGGCTCTGCAAAGCCCCCCAAAATGGAAGGGCTTCGGGATGGGTACCCAGGCCAGGCTGGAAGGCATCAAATCCAAAGGAAAGGAAAAGGAATGCGATGGCTTTGCACATGTGGATGGAGTCATACAACCTCGTTACCCCACCATCTCTCTCGCGCTGACCCACAAACCCAACCCAGTCATTATTCTGAATGGGAACCGGACAGCCACATCCCCCCGAGAGCTTAGAAAATCTCGGATGTATCTAGAGCGAATGCCTGGGCCGACAAGTCCCCGCTCTGCCGCGGGGTCAACACAATCTCCTGAACGACACGCTGCAGTCTATTGTGGCAGTGTGATCTAGTGGATAGAGCAGGGGCACTTGGAGTCAGTGCTCCTGGTTTCTTTAGCTCTGCCCTGCCACTGACTGACTGCATGTGCTTGTGCCAGTTCCCATCCCCCCTCCGTGCCTTAGTTTCCCCACCCGTCCCGTGGAAGGTCATAATTACTCACCTACCTCAAAGGGCGCTGGCAGAGTGAGCTGCGCCGTGGCTTTAAAAAGTGTCACAAACTTGTGATCAGTCTCGGCTCACTGCGCGTGGCCCCACCGTGGGACGTACTGACCCATCTGTACGGCCACAAATTCCTGCAGGATCGGGGCGCTTTCTGTGGGTGAGGTGTCCGTGCAGACTGCTGCGGGAGACTGCTGGAAGCTGAGTTGGGTGGCTTGAGCTGCCCTGCGCTTCTCCGGGGATCACATTCCTGCTGACACGGTGGGGGTCAAACATTGCCAGGCAACGAGGCGCAAAGCCATTTTTCTCCAGTATTTCTTGACGGCAAGCCAACAGTTGAGGCAGCGCGTGCCTGGAGTCCGTATCGCAGCCTCTGACGCAGCCCTTCCTGAGCCAACCCCGGAGTGGGAAAGCAAAGAGGGGCACCAGGGAAGGCTTCTGGCTCACGGATGGTCGCCGCCACTTGGCTTTGCTTTTATCCCATGTGGCCAGTGGGGGCGGGGAGGACAGCCGAAAAAGTACAGTCCAGGGAGCATCTGAGCAGCCGCGATAACATCCCAGAGCCCAGCCGTGAAGGTAACACGGAGCCCGATTCTGATCCCGCACTGGACTGTCACCAGCCGAGCTCCCTTGACGACAGCAGATATTCACACTGTGCATTACCGGGATGTCCCCGGTAATGGAGAGAGGCAGACAGCCTTGTGGCTACAGAGATGGAGGAAGGCTGATTTCCCAGTGGCCTGAGAGGCGGGGGGAGAGGGGAGCACCCCCAAAGCCCATTGAAATCCAGAGGGGCTGCAGGTGCTCTGTACCTCCAGAAACCCGCCCACAAATCGTTACTCAGCGGGGGCCATTTTCTCCCTTTGTGTCTCCCAGGGTCATGCAAATGGGGCTGCGGTACCCAGGAGAATGGGGGATGTTTTTTTAAGAGGCAGCAGAGAGCTGGAGAGGCTGAGATTTTGGAGAAATGATTCCCCCCAGGAATAAAAGAAAAACAGACACTATTGTCCAGGTCAGATAGCCCTGGTGTACACGGAGCTGTTCAATAGCCCAGTGTCGAGAGAGAACCACACCCAGCCACACCAATAACCTCCACCACCTCACAGCTACACAAGTACCCCCACACACACAACCACAAATACGCACCCATACACATCTAGCCACACAAACACAACCTAGTTTTGCTCACTTGTAGCTATAACCATACATCCGCATACGCAAAGCCCCATGTACGCACACACACAAACACAAACACACAGCTATCCAAACACATCACAGGCAGCCACACGTATACCACAATATCCAGGCATTGTACTGCACCCACAAAAATCCCCAGGCTCAGATACACCAAGTCACACAAACCCACATGCAAACGCACTCGTAGGCACAAGCGACCCTCGCTGCACACACACACACACACACACACACACACAGCTACACAAACACCCGAATGCCTGCAGAGCTACACAAACTGATATGCCCCTTTCCTCTTAGGCATAGACATACCGAGTACAGATACACACATGCACATTTTCCCACACCAACGTATATACACCTACACTGAACGTCTACTGCTTAACAGCTGCTTTCCCCTCCCAAATCACACCTGGGGGAAAAACAAACTCTCCCTCAACCTCCGGGACTGTGATCTCAAAGACTACAGGAGCCTGGAGATTGTTTATATAGCATGGAATTTGGTCTGAGCAATCAGTGAGCATCCAGCTCTGAATCAAACACTGCTCTCCCTAAAGCCAGTCAGAGTCATGGCTCCTGGACTGGAAGAGATTTCTTGGATTTCCTCCCCCCCACCCAGTTAAAAAAGCCATTCACCCCTCCTGGAGCTGCAGGTAAAGAACAGAGCAGCTGGTGGAAGTTACAGACGCCGTGCGACTTAAAATGGCAAGCAGTGTTTTTTTGGGCAGATGCAAAATGGCAACAATGCCTTCTGCCCCCGTTTCCTGGGTGGGACGGACACTGTTTGATGGCGCTGAGTATGGAGATATAAAGATCAAAACAGGTGCTGCTGGTCGGACTGCTCCAATTAACAGGATTCCACCCCACACAGGGAGTCCGTCTACCCCAAGCGCACCCACCTCACCCCTCCCCTTGCTCACCGGGCGCTCGGCGGCACATGACTCACCTCTGTGGGCTGCTTTGGGAAGGAGCGAGAGGCGCCGGACAGCCGATCCCATCACCTGGGCGGGGGCTGGCGGAGGGAAATGGCTTCAAACACAATGAGCCTTTTCGCCTTCTCCTCTTTCACTTCTGCTCACGGCGGTGTAATCCTACCCCAGCTGGAGCAACAGACTCAGGGCTGCTTGGATGCAGTAGCGTGTTTCTCTCTCAAGACAGCTGGGGAAGGGCCGCAGCCAGAGCCCCCACTGGCGTAAATCAGCCCAGGGGTTTGGAGCCGAGTCATTTACACCAGTTGAGAATCTGGCCCCTCGCCTCCCCCTCTGTAACTTGTTTGCTCCTGAGGGCAGGGCCTGTCTTGTTCTGCGTTTGCACAGCACCTAGCACCCTTTACCCACCAACTGAAATGCAGCCACTTCTGGGATGAAACGCATCAGCTGTGCAATAGCCCACAATAGCTCAATGCATTCAGCTGGGAAAAGAATCCTGCTTCCGGCTGGAGCTTAGGAAAGCAGAGTGCAATTACCAGGCTCTGAATTTGGCCAGGATAGCAGAGGTGAGATACCCACCCCCATGGACACCTTTACTTTTGCAAAAAAGCCAGGAGCTCTTTAATGAGAACCACTCA
The DNA here is from genome assembly GCA_032164245.1 of Sternotherus odoratus. NCBI lineage: Eukaryota > Metazoa > Chordata > Testudines > Kinosternidae > Sternotherus > Sternotherus odoratus. The sequence continues at coordinate 11,188,703 of JAVMKO010000016.1, forward strand.
GTTTCACAGCCAAAAGACAGTCCCTCCAACACCGGCCTGGGGGCACTGGCTCCGTCAGATTAGAAGAAAAGGGGGCCACCATCCCTAGTCCTGCAATGCCTTGGCAGCTCTTAGGAGGCGTCTCAGACAAGTACTGACCCATCTTGATCCTATTTGGCATGCAGGAGCTAATGAGATAACATCACAGAACCACCTCAAGAGGCCATCCACGTCTTCCCCTCGTGCTGAAGCAGGACTGAGTACACTGAGTCCAGCCCTGACAGGTGTTTAATCTGTTCTTTAAAACTTCCAATAACAGGGATTTCACGACGTCCCTTCCAGTGCTCAATGATCCTTATCCTAATACCAAACCTAAAACTCTCTTGCTGCAAACTCGGCGGGTCGCTTCTTGTCCAGTGGATAGCAGTTGATCACCTTCCTCTTGATAACAACCTTTTACGTATTTGAAGACTCTGGTCATGTCCCCCTGCCGCCTTCTCTTCTCTAGACTAAACATACCCACTTCCTTCAATCTTTCCTCATAGGTCATGTTTTCCAAACCTCTTATCGTTGTTCTTTCTCCCCTATGGACTCTCTCCAATTTGTTCTCCTCTTTACTAAAGTGTGATGACCAAAAATGGACACAGTACTCCAGACGACTCCTCATCAGTGCTGAGTGGAGCAGAACAACTATCTCCTGGTTCTTACATATGACACTCCTGTTAACATAGCCCAGAATGGCAGTCACCTTTTTTGCAACAGCACTATACTGCTGATACAGATTCAGTTTGTGATCCACTAGAACCCCCAGATCGGTTTCTGCCGTTCTGCTTCCTAGCCAGTTGTTCCCCATTTTATATTTGTACATTGGATTTTTCCTCCCTAAGTACAGTACTTTGCATTTGTCTTTATTGAATGTCATCTTATTGACTGCAGACCAATTCTCCAATTTATCAAGATCACTTTGAATTCTAATCCTGCCTTCTCCTGTGCTTGCAAGCCCTCCCAGGTTGGTATCACCCACAGATTTGAAAGGGCTCTCTCCACTCTATTATCCAGTCATTAATGAAAATACTGAGTACGACCAAACTCAGGACAGACCCGCACAGGACCCACTGGATGCAACCTCCCTGTTTGACAGCGAGTTATAACTACTTCTTCAGCATGAAGTGTTACAATTGTGAATCATTTGTATACCCCTCTGGCACATGTTAAGCAGCACCCAGCCCTTCTCAGTATAGGAAATATATTGTTCCCCCCCCCCCCATATGGGAAAGGAGAGTCTATAGACGTTTCCCTCTTTCCTCTCTCCAATGCATAGCCAAACTGACTCTTCTCCAATGTGCTGTCTATAATATACAGGACTATTTTAATAGACAGCCCGCTTCAGGGACCTCAAAGACAGACACAGACTCAGAGAAATGAGTCCTCCAACCCCCCCCCCCCCCCACCGCATGTCAAAAACAAGAAGTGGGTTCACACCACCCAGGTCTGGTGGGATGATGAGAAATGTGGATCTCAAACTTTGAGACCGACTCACTTGATAGGAGAGAGCAGTACACACAACTTTCTACTCTGGCGCCACCCGAGAGAAACAGTCCACTCCAGAGCCCCTGGGATCCAGCTCATGCTCTACCACAGGACCGGGTAAACCTCACCGGAAGCCTGTAATGGGGCCTTCTTTCTTCTTCAATACAGAGGTTCAGTCCTTACAGACTACAGCCCCCGGAATAAAATTCTCTGACCTTGATTCAAGCTCTTCATCTCCATGTGAAAGCTGAGAGTGGCTGCATTCGCTTTATAACAGTTCTTGGGTTCCTGGCACACAGTCCATGTGGCTCTTGGCTTGGCAGCTCTGATGGCTGGGCAGCTTGGAATCCCCCTCCCTGAATCCTGTTTCTCACACAACCCGGTGGCTCTGTTTATGTTCACTCCCTTCTCTTTTCCTTCCATCCTTTGCAAACACGGCCTCCATTTTGCAGGGGGTTTTCCATTGCTGGTGCGCCATCTGGTGTTCAGACAAATAAATGCAAAGAAGCAGAGGTTAGAGTTGGAGGTACAGTGCTCAGCGCGGCTTAAAACACGCCTAGGCCTACACACCGTTTTTGTACAGCTGGAACTATTTTGGATAAGGATGTGATTTTTTAAAACCGATATAATGACACTGGTACAACCCCGAGTGTGGGCACAGTTATACCGCTAAGCAGGTGCCTTATACCAGCATTGCTATTCCCCTTCCCATACAGGAATAGCTACACTAGTGTCACAGTTCGGGGCAACTGCACCTATATTTCCCCTCAGTGGACCGCTCTAGGCTCCCAGCTGTTGCCACTCTTGGGCTGAGGTACATGCCCCTCTCCCTTCTGAGTCAGGTATTTCCAGGCTGAACAGTTCCCTGCCTTCACTGTGCATTTCCCAGTGCAAGGACACCTGCTTGCTTCATCTTCAGAGATGGTTAACAGGTTTACTGTAACCTTAGCTACAGATATAACTTACCGGCCAGCACTTTCTACGCAAGCCTGCTTTATTCTTCAGGTGAAAAGCACCACAGAGAAAACAGATTAAAAACAATGAAATAACCTACACGCATACCCAGAAGCTTACCAGAGATCACCCCAACCCTAACATGGATTCTGAGAGGAACTGTCCTTCAAACCCCCCCACCCCCAAGGGGGATTCCTTGTGGTTACAGCTTGAACTCAGAACAAGCACCCAGACTTCTGAGGCCCCAGTAGGCCCAGTCCTTACAACCCTCCCCTGAGGATTAAGGCCCTCTGTGGACCAGGAAGCAAAAAGAAGGCCATCAGCCTGTTTAAAACCAGGCTATTTATCCAAAAACGTCTTCTTTGTCTATTGGCCCCTGGAGAATCCAGTTGGAACCAGTCTATGTACATCTCTCCAGCGGGGTTGCTACAAAGGATTGATACCAGAGGAAGTACATTAGCATCTAGAGAAGGTACATACAATGCCACAATAATTCACACTCAATTGCATTTTTAATATAATGTACCCCAAAGATATTAACCCTAATTCAATAAGGTTTAATTTAATTAAATAAAGTTTTTTAATTCCATAAGGTTTGTTCGGTATACTACAGGGAACTGTCAGCTTGTAAGACAGTGGGACTGAGGAGCACATATGGAACCATAGCAGTTAAACACCAATTACTATATGCTCGGATCATTGATAACAATATTTTCAGCTTAATCGAATTGTGCTCCCCTGAGGCGGCAGGGGGCACAGTTTAGAGGCCAGGGCTCTGATTTTCCATTGCCGTGCACTTTGTTTATTCATTTCCATCAGTGCAAAGTGAGTATATCATCCTATTAAATGAGAATGGGAGCACATGCACCGCTTTTGTGACTATACAAGTGTGCATGGTAATGGAGAACTAGACCAAACGAGGTCATATTCCATCGTATCCAAAGCAACTTTTACCTTGTTTCACCAAAAGAGCCTAGAGCCCTGTGACTGGGAGAAAGCAATATTTCTTAGAAGGTCGAGCATGAAGGAGATGAGGTCTCACCAAATATGTATGTTAATTGCTCACTCTTCCATGGAAGACTAGATGCCACTTTAAACTATGGGACAGAACACAAGTACGGAGGAGAAATTTGCCACAGTCTGAGTCATACGTGTTTGGGTCTCACATTGCTGTGGTTGGCGGTTCTCCTCCCTGGTCCAAGATTCTGAACTCCCCTTTCAAATGTGTTAATTGGAAACCTGGAGATGTGTAAAAGAAGGGGCGCTATCCAGGGTGCTGAAAGACAGTATTAATCCAAACCCACCACCCCAGGTGCTGAAAGGTGCTTGTTGGCCAATGGAGTTCCTGCTGAGTGTGGCTGAAAGAAATGGAGTTTGATAAGTGTGTGACAATTCAAGCATTAACAGATCCGCTTCATGGACCCTGGCTTGTACCAGTCAGCAGGAGCACAGATAACAGGGAGTTTGGGCTAAGTTAGGGCACTGGAATACACTACTTAGTCAATGGACAAAGCATTTGGGGACTATGAACATTGGGTCTAGTCAACAAAACCTTCCAGGTAACATGAGCTTTCTTGGAGAAAATCACAAGCCCAAGCCCGAAAGACTCCTGTTGACTCCAATGGGTTATGGATCTGGTCCTTGGAAAAGAAAGCTTAAAACTCCAGCTTGTTATTTTTTTTCATATCCACCCTTAGTTCTCTGGTTATTTTTTGGTGCCTTTACCCTCCCACTCTCCTTCCTGTTAATGGTTTCTCCAGGATGCATGTCCACGTATCCACCCATGTTGCAGTGGACACTCCTCTCCATGCTCCTGGCAGTGTCCTTTACAGCGCTGATGATACCCAGCTCTTATAAAGTGATTTTCATCCATTGGGATCCTGTTCAGCTGCTACATGGGAGCATGAAGGAGTGGGCTGAAGAAGCTTGATATTCCCCTCATCCAACAGGGACACAACCCGGCTCAGCGTGGGACTTTGCACTTAGGCTACCACCAAATATAACAACGTTATAATGACTTAAACCCGTGTCATTGCATAAGTGGCTTATCCAGGCTAATGGGAACCAGCCCCCAGCTCTCAGAACAGCCGGAGATTGCAGAAACACATCAGGAAGTCACACTCTGCTGCTTTCCCTTTTGTTTTCACGGAGTCAGGCTGGCATTCAGCTCCTGCCATGAAGCTTCTGAACATGGCTGGATTCTTCGCTCTGGTGCCCACTTTGGTGCCAGCTCTGGAGCCCCTCACCTCCTCACTTGTGCTCTGCGGGGCAGCTGTCATGTGGCAGCTCTTCTCCCCCGCCTCCTGGCTCAAGTGTCGCTTCCTGGAGTGTTGCAACATGAAGGACACCCTGGACATCCCAGGTAACAGCAGCAGCAAGCGATGAGGCGGGCGGAGGAATCCAAGGCACCGGCTGACCTCGGGAATACTGTTGCATTCTGGGTGAAGGGATTCTAATGGGCAGGGCAGGCTACCTTTTCATGACCACCCTCCCTTGCATCCGCTTTCCTTCCCACCGGGGCTCAAGCTGGCAGACTGGCCAGGGAATGGGCTATTTTACTGCATGCCCCAGCCACCCTGGCCATGCCCCTCCTTCCATTCACGGGTCTCCGCTGGCAGAGAAGAGGCTGCAGACGCCTCATGTCACAACAACGTCTCGTTTGATGGACTTTTCCCGTGCCAGGGATCCCCTGCTTTATGCTGGCATAATCCAGGAGTGAATTTAAGGCCGTGAGCTAATTAATCCTCCTAATACCCCTGCTTCCAGTTCAGCATCCAAAAACCAGTCAGGAGTGGCAGAAACTTCCTAAAAGTGTGGGGGGACCAGCGGTGCCTGAACCGTGCCCCCCTATGCCACCCTTTCCCCCTGATGCCTCATCTCTTCTCCCAAGGCCCCACTCCTGCACCACCTCTTCCCCCCCAAGACCCTGCCCCCCACTTGCTCCTCTCAACTCTCATGCCTCTGTCGCTTGTAAAAAGTGGTGAGGCCATGGTCCCCCTGCGCAGAACCCAGTGTCACTGGTGAGAACATTGGATGCACGAGTTGGGACTGAGATGGGATTACAGCTCAGGACAGCTAGGTTCACAGTGCCAGTCTGTCTCCACTAGCCCGCCCTGCCTCAGAGCCCTGCGGTCTCTCTGTTTCATTTTTGTGACGCAAGCAGTCGGCCCAGTGAAAGAGGAAATTGGGCAGCAGTTCTCACCCTGCCGTCAGGGAATTAGTGCGGAGAAATGGAAACCGAGATGATCAATAAATGGCCTGTAGGAAGCTTTCCCTAAACCATGAGACTCACAGCCTAGGAAATCCCCTTTCTTGTGTTTTCAGCACCGGTAACACCGGGCCTTTCATTAACCCTTTCCCTGCCGGACTATGCTGCAGATTCCGAGCCAGAGCCTCTGCTGGTGAAAACTAGCACAACTCCATTTACTTCAAGGTACACAGATTTCCTCCAGCCCTCCACCTATAGGTAGTGTCCCTTGAAGTGTTTCTTGTTACTGAAATGTCAGCTCTTCTTCGAGAACAGGAAGGAGCAAGGGAGACAGGTCTTAGCTCACCTACTCGGTACCTTACGTGCCACCAAGGTGGTTAAAGAGGATCCAGGAATTTCAACAGACACGTCCCCCAGAACCACAGGATCACATCCCAGGGCCATGTATGAGACACAAGCTACAGTTGGGAGTCCCTGTTGGGAGTCTCTAGGTATCCCATGAAAGGTACTTGGCTTCCAAGAACAGCTGCTGAGGGCCAGATCCAGGGAGCAGCTCGGTGTCTGCAGCTCCCATTGTTGCAGGGTACCCTAGGGAGTCCCGTAGAAATGAGGCTCACACACAGTGGCTAGATGGAAAGTGGTGAGTTTATTAAAGGTCCCAGTCCACTGGCGCTGGGGGCCCCAGTCAGCACAACCGCGGAAGGGGCCTGGCACATTGAAGCAATGCCCAGGGAAGAAGCCCACGGGGGAGGGGGGGGGGAGGGGAGGGGAGGGGGAACACAAAGTGGGCTTAAATACACTTACACATTTACATCTCATACATAAACATATCTCATGAACAGCAAGCAGCAAGCACCTGTGGTTTGATTACACGCTGTCCAGCACTTATTGGTTACACGCTGTCCGGCTTTATTTTGCATTGCATCTAGTTTCACACACACTCGTTCTCACACAAACGGGGTAAGCAGCTCACACAGCTGAGAAGCTGTTCTCAGACACACACACGAGATACAGGAACACAAGGCCATTCTCATGCTGATAACCTTAATTACACGTTACCCTGGAGGCGACTTAGAAGCATAACTCGCCCCCTACCGATTGCCGTCACATTAATCTTCCACTCACTACACCCATTATACAGGGAAATGGCCCCATGATAATGCTACGAATGAATGTTCTCCCCATCTGCGGCTCAGAAGTAGCATGGGGAGGGAGGGTCAGTAAAGTGCTTCCTGATGCTGACCTCCCATCACACCTCCAGCCCTGCAGATGGCTTTGGAACAGAAAGTCTTTGGGCAGCACCTCGTCACCCAGGTGGTTCTGAAAGCACTGAGCGTGCACTCCAGAGACAAACAACCCAGGAAGCCCCTGGTGATGTCCTTCCATGGCTGGACTGGCACGGGGAAGTCCTTTGTCAGCAAGATCATTGCACAGAACCTGTACCAGCGTCACGAAGCAAGGAGGAGGTTCGTCCATCAGTTTGACGCAGTCTTGCATTTCCCACACGCTGAACGCATAAAGCAGTATAAGGTACTTCCTTTCCTAATGGGGTGGATAGGTCAGGAATCCTGCCTGCAGATCAGAGACGGTGCTGGGTGTGAATAACACTGCCCAGGCAATTGCAACATCTCTGCTCCCCATCCTGGGCATAACCAGACAGTGCAGAGGGGAGTGAAAAATGATACAAAGTTTGCCACACTTGTTGAACCTCTCCAAACGCTTGGGTTGGTTCAATGTCTCAACTGAGGATCAAGCCAGTTCTTGCTTTAGCCACACAGTTTGCCCCAAATTGATTACTGCAGGTCCTACATAAACAGTGCACTCTTTTAGAGGATTTAGACATTCATCACTAGATTATAACATTTAGGAAGTAGGTCAAATTTGAGACCTATTCTATCCAACTATATCCTTTTGGCGAACAATAGCCCAAGGAATCTATAGGCCTTGTGTGCAGAGACAAAGAATTTACCACATCACATCAGATTATTGGTCCATCTTTTTCAGTATTTCTGCCTCCTCTCCTCTGCCCCGGTCCTATTCAACCAAAGCTCCCATTGACTTTAATGAGTTCAGAATTAGACCCTCAGGCAACGGTTAATACCTAATGTTTCATGGAAGTCAATATCCAGCTAATACCCCGGTAACACACATGTACATACTGAGAGTCTGATCCTGCTCCCATTGAAGTCAATGGGAGACTAACGCGTGAGATTTGACTATCTTTACGTATCACTAGCATTCCATTAATAGTCCCTGCAAGCTAGAGCACCAGTGGAAACCCCCATGAAAAAGTAATTCAGCTCCAATCTCGATTTCCAGCTCTCCCTGCTCACCAACCATCTTCCCCGTCCCCACAGGAGCAGCTGCAGAACTGGATTCGAGGGAATGTCAGCGTCTGTCCGAGGTCACTTTTCATTTTCTCTGAAATGGACCAGATGCCTCATGGTCTGATTGACTCCATCATGCCGTACCTCAGTCATCGCGCGTCTGTCAATAGTGTCTACTACGGCAAGGCCATCTTCCTTTTCCTGAGGTAAGGAACTCCATTGGTTAGTGAGTAACTGTGGCCCGACAGAGTCAGCAAGGGCGAAGGGAGAAGCAGGTGCTAATAGGCTTTCACCAGGTTACAGTTGGATTGCACAGGTTCCTTGCTGTACATGCTCTCCTTGGTCACCAAGAAGAGACTGTCGATATGTGGTAACCGAACCTGTCCAACCCTCATGTCAGCCAGAAGAGCTTATACCTCTACAATTATTCAGAGTGACAGGATCGCCTTCTTTCAGGACCGGTACAAATGTGCCGTTATCCACTCCTCCGGTACCTTCTCTTTCTTCAATATCTTCTTATATATTTTCCCTAATGCTTTGATAGCACTTTTCCCACCAGCTTTTAGCAGCTCAACTTTATGCTGCCTATTCCTGCAACTTTCCCATTTGCAACTGCTTCACTGCTCTTTCTGTTTCTTCTTATGATGGATACATATAGAAAGATACATATTGAGTGTTCATAATATTGAACAGAATTCATAAGTTGTGCATAGATTCCCCAAGTCATCTTACCCACCCACTCAGGGTTCCTTCCATGCATGGATCTAGGGGGCACAATCTGGCCCTTTGTGTTGTTCCTGAGATAATACTTTGCTGAGAGTCATTTTGATGATCCAGTTCATTCCTCTCCTAACAGTAACGCAGGAGGGGATAAGATAACAGAGGTGGCGCTCGATCATTGGAGGAGGCAGAAGGGAAGAGAAGAAATTCCCCTGATGCACCTGCAGTCTATGCTATCTGCTGAGATTTTCAACAACAGGAACAGTGAGTACTTCTGAGCTCATGGGGTCTCATGTGTATTGTCCAGTCCCAGTTCTGTGTGGAATGACCCATGCAGTACTGGTACCTAGCAATATATTCTTGCAACATAATTATTTTAAAGAACTCAACTGTCAACCTCCCCACATAGGTAAAATAGTGTTTGTAGAGTGCTTTCCCATCCCCAGATAGCAGGCTTTGTAGAAGAACAAAACACTGTGGTGACATGTGGTCATTCCAGCTATGCATGGACAGACATCTCTCTCTCTCTCCTCCCTCCCCCCAGGTGGTTTTTGGAATAGCAAGCTGATCCAGAAGAACCTGGTGGATTATTTCATCCCTTTCTTGCCCCTGGAATATAAACATGTGAAAGAGTGCATCCAAGAGGAGCTGCACTACCAAGGCCACCAAGAAGATGAAGACCTCGTCATAAAGATTGCCTTAGCAATGTCCGACTACCCCAGTGAAGACAGAATCTACTCTAGCAAAGGTTGCAAAACTGTAGCCTCAAAGGTGAACCTGGATACCTAGAAGAGCCAAGTGCTCAAGGACAAGGAGGAAAAGAAAGCAAGTCTCTTCTCCTTCTCTCACCAGTATTTTCTCACACTGTAAGCTTGTTGGGGCAGGGAACTGCCCTTTAATATATCTAAAGCAGCGGTTCTCTCAAACTATTGAGAACCGTGACCCCTTTTTCCTTTCTTCCTCGGCGCGGCGGACCCTTGTATATCCGCCGAAAAGCAACCGACTCGATCACTTCCACATTCCGTGGCTATTTTCGGCGGATGTGCCGAGCGATCCCGCTCAGATGGTATGATGAAGATATATTAGTCAATTATGCTTTTGGTGCAAGTCAGTTTCATTTTCTAGCCTCTTGTTGCAGTGTTTTGGTTGCAAACACACCAGGGGAATGTTTGAATCCAAATAATAAACCCTTTTTTATATTGAGTCAAACAAATCATTAAAGTGTCAGGTTTGAAAAACTCCTTTTTACTCCACCTACATTTTCCCCCTGGATTAATACTTGATCATTTCCTTGTAACTCCTCCCTGACAAACCACCAACAAAGAAAGTATTTTTAGCTCAAGAAATATGACTCTGATAGAACTGAAAAGAAGGCAGGACAAAAAAGCAAACTCTGAGGTTACTTGAAGACTTGTCTGCCAAGAGGAAATGTACAGTTGAAAAATGCAGAAGCCACTTTATTTGGACAGTTTGACACTCATTAAAACTTGCAGAAATAAAACTGAGGAAGCAAAAATACAAAATGGAACTTACTTAGTAAAGGGGAGCAAATGGAAAATCTGATTCTAATCTCACACCCTTTTACACTCCACTGATTTAAATGAAGTTACTTCTGATTTACACCATAGTGAATTTCCAATTAAGCCAAGGGGAATCTTTTTGCTTATTTCAGTGGGAGCTGGATCTAGATAAATGAGATCAGAATGAGCTCCAGAGTTCTTAAACATACCCCAAAGGTGACTGGGGCCACTGATCTGTGCACAACAGGTTTAAGATTAGCAGCTGTGTTAGTCTATATCCGTAAATAAGACGAGGAAGATTTTGTAGCACCTTAGAGACTAACCAGTTTATTTCAGCATAAGCTTTCGTGGGCTATAGCCCACTTCATCAGATGCATAAAATGGAACAGAAGTAAGATGCATTTATACACACAGAAAGCAAAAAAAAGTTGGACATTAGCATACCAATTCTAAGGGCTGTTTAATATGGATGGGCCATTACCAGCAGGAGAAAAAAATACCTTTTGAAATGGATTTCTGTATGGCAGTAGATAACACCTGTTGAAGGTAAATTAACTAGGGAAATGCAATCAATTAGGGCTTGTCTTCACTACGCTGGGGAGGGGTTGATCTTTTGGCGATCGATTTTTCTCGTCTCGTCAAGACGCGATAAATCGATCGCCAGCAGCTCCCCCATCGACTCCGGAACTCCAGCTTGCCAAAAGGTGCAAGCTAGAGTTGATGGGGGAGCGTGCTGCCGAACGCTGCCGCCGTGAGGACAGCAGGTAAGTCGGCTATAGATACGCCGATTTCAGCTATGTTATTAATCTCCCCCCCCCCCAGTGAAGACCAGCCCTTAATGTAATGAGAGAACCATTCACAAGTTCTGTTTAGCCCTTGGTTTATTGTGTCCAATTTGAAAATTAATTCCAGTTCCTCAGTTTCTTGTTGGAGTCTGTTTTGGAAGCTTTTCTGTTTCAAAACTGACACCATCAAATCTTTAATGGAATGGCCAGGAAGACGGACATGTTCTCCTACTGGTTTTTGGATGTTATGATTCCTGATGTCAGATTTGTGTCCATTTATTTATAGGTTCAAGAATAGCAGCCATGTTAGTCTGTATCCGTAAAGAAAAGGAGGAACACTTGTAGCACCTTAGAGACTAACTAGTTTATTTCAGCATAAGTTTATAGCCCACGAAAGCTTATGCTGAAATAAACTAGTTAGTCTCTAAGGTGCTACATTTATTTATACCACAATAGTGATTCAATTTCACTTCTGCTGAAATGCTCATCCATGCTTCCATCTTCACCTTGTCTATTATAACTCTTTCCTATTGTCTTCCAAACGGTCAGTTCACTTCACCAGTAGTTGCCTGCTTTCTTAAATGTACAAAGAAACACAGGGATGTCACCCCCATCCTCAAACAACGCTACTTGCAACAGCTGGAATTTTAAGATGAAATTTTCAGTCAGGCTCTTTTCTCTGGTGGTTGTAGGATTTAGTATTGTTTGGGGGAATTGGGACGGCTCTTGTGTATTTACCCATGGTTTGCTCACTGTTTACTCTTTTGTAATAGTTGGCAATGATTTACCTCTCCCATCTGTGGGTGTTGGCACACGGCACCCTGCTGCTGCTGCAGACGTGGAGTTTTCAAACTGGGATGGTAAACAAATAAGAGAGAAGCACTGTTCAGGCAGGTTCCAACTATTCCACTGCAGGATGGGGAAAGGGATCAGCACTGACACAAAAGGAAGTCAATATGCAACGCCCCCACCCCTTCCAGGAAGGATGGGAAACAAGCAGGCTCCTGGATGGAGCCAGGAGTCAGCGCACCGCCTCACCTAGGCTTGCTCTGGGCAGAACACGTGCACCCTGTCTCTGTCCCTCCCTCCCTTCCAAGCAGTTTCCTGCATCCGCCCCTCACAAAGATGGCAGGAGGAAGCGTGTGCGTGAGGGGCGGAAGTAGGTATCCGAACGCTCCCTCCCACACGTTCCAAGCAATGGGAACCCACATCGCCCCTCACAAAGATGGCGGCGGATCGCTGCGCGTGGCGGAAGTGCTGGGCCCAGCGCAGGGGCCGTCGGGAGTTATAGTTTCTACCTGCCCCCGGGGGGCGAGCCGCTGCCTCCCTCGCGGACGGGGCCGGGCGGCAGAAGGCGCCATGCAGCTGCTGCTGGGGCTGCTCTCGCTGCTGGGGCCGGGCGCGGCCGCGCTGGAGCCCATCAGCCTGAGCATCGCCATCGGGGCGGCCTCGGTGCTCACCGGCTACCTCTCCTACCCCAGCTTCTACTGCGGCTTCGTGGAGTGCTGCCCCGGGGAGGCGGACCGGCCCAATACCACCGGTACCGGTACCGGGGCGGGGGCGCTGGATCAGAACCGGGGGGGAGGAGGACCGGCCCAATACCACCGGTACCGGGGCGGGGGCGCTGGATCAGAACCGGGGGAGGCGAGGCAGGGGGCTGGCCCAACGGAACCGGGATCGAACCCTGGGCTGGCGCTGGCGGAACTGCGGGGCAGGGGACCCCAGGGGCACCGAGCCTGGCGGATCCGCAGTTCCAGGCTGGCCCGGTGGAGGGGACATGGGAGACGGGAGAGCTGCTTGGGATAGACCCGGGGTTTCAAGGGGAAGGAGCCTGGGTTAGTGGAAAGAGCAGAGAACTGGGGGCCAGCACCCCTGGGTGCTACTCCCAGCCCTGCTACTGATTCTCAATGTGACCTTCTCTGTCCGAAGTTTCCCCATCTGTGGAGTGGGGCTGATACTTCAGGTACCTCAGCCGGATATTCTGGGAGCCACATTCATTAGTGCTCTTAAAACGCTTTGAGATCCTCAGTGTAAGTACAAATAAATATCGGGCTCTGTTTTCCTAGCGCAGTTACTGAGGCCCCACTAATGTTTCCTAGAGTGGGGTAAAGATACCAGACTTCCCAAAGAGAGAATTGGGATTAATGATACCATTCAATTTGCAAGCCCTTTTCTGAAATCCTTGTTCTTCTAAAAATGACCTTTCTCTTTCTCCTTGGGATTCTTCAGCACTAAAGGAGGATCTGGATAATAAACTTTTTGGACAGCACCTTGCCAACGACGTGATCCTGAAAGCAGTGACTGGATTCAGAAACAACCCAAATCCCAAAAAGCCACTCGCTCTCTCCCTTCATGGCTGGGGTGGCACGGGTAAAAACTTTGTCAGCCAATTCATCGCAAAGAGCATTCACAAAGCAGGACAGAAAAGCAAGTTTGTTCATCTCTTTGTAGCCACGCTACACTTCCCACATGAACATCAGATTACATTGTATAAGGTAAGCGAGCAAATTTTTACTTCCCCTTGGTGATATCAGTAAATATTAATCATGAAACTCTACATCATTAAATTAGATTGTTCTTGGTACACAAATCCGTAGTTGTCTCAAGATCTAAAATAACAGACTCTTGTATTCGACTAGTGTTTCTGTGTATTTTCAAACATTAGTTTCCACCTCCACAAACTTGTCAGCGAATGTCCCCCTGCAGTGCTAGAAACTGGAACTCAACAGCACTCAGTTAAATGCTAAGAAATGGAAAGTGAAACAGACAGATCTGTTTACTCTTGCTTTTCAGTGTTCTTCAAAGGATTAAAAGTTACTTCTTCTCCTACCTTCCCCTGGGGTTGTCCTTCGGGTTTCTTTTTACAGCGTTCACTGTTGTGAAATGTCCTCTGTTCAAGCTAAATGAGGTGCTGTAAGGAGCAGTACTTTCAGAGGCTTATAAGTGACGGATGCCAATCACCTTGTTTATTCTCTGCAATTTTCATGAAAAGGATAGTCACAGACTAAAGGTTATGTACTCAAAGCATCTTTAACTGTTTAAATCTGTACGTTTCAGGAATCAGTTGGTTTTTATTATTAGTCAAGTAGATGGTAGAAGTAGTACGGTAGAGGAAATTTCTTCCTTTCCCCTCTACAGTCTCTTCTCTCTTCCATTTGAGCCCTGGTCTTCATGCTTTGACTGTTCAACCGAGGTTGGAAATAATGTGCTTTATAGTGTCTCTCATCACATAACTGGAACAGGATTCACATTCTAGCAGCATGTGAAGGTAGTGGCTATATTCCTCCCTTCAGGAAGCTGGATACAAGCAGAGCATTTAAAGGATCATTACTCACACCCACTCCCAGGTATTTTTTGCGCTCTCTACCAGTGGGACCTAGTTTTTTAATGTGTGTTTCTCGTTTGTTCCAGGACCAATTGCAATCGTGGATTCGGGGTAACGTGACTGCCTGTCCCAGATCCGTGTTCATATTTGATGAAATGGATAAATTGCACCCTGGCCTCATTGATGCCATCAAGCCATTCTTAGACTATTATGAGCAGATTGATGGGGTGTCCTACCGGAGAGCCATCTTCATCTTTCTCAGGTTTGTGGTCTGTCTCCTGTGGCAAGCCTCAGCAGGGATAGAACCCAGATTCTTCTGTCAAAAAGCATGTGCTATCTGAGCTAAAGAAGAGTGTCCATTAGCTGTCTGCACTGCAGGGCCTATGATACAGTTGAGCAATTCTCCCTCCATCCAGCAAAGGACTGTAGCACATAACACCTTAAAGTGGGCCGATCTGGTAGCCCAGTCTAGTAATAGCACCCTGCTATACAGCAAATAGGAGATCAAGTCCTGAATCCATCTCTCATTCCATGTGCTGGGAGTGTTGCACTGGTATCATACTTCACTACAGGGTGGTGGAGAGACTACTTTGCATCACGCAGAGGGCCCGTCACATGTGCCTAGCTGATGATTTCTTTTGAGAGGGAGCTACAGGACCATTTCTTCTAAGGGCTCAGAACCAAGGCTGTAGGGATGAGGTGGAATTTAGTCCTAGATGACCTAGGCATCGGTTTAAGGTTTTTTATTCTGGTGACATAGTGCTTGCCGTGCAGACAAACAATAGAACAGACAAATGTTAAATGTAATCCTGCTAGAGAAGAGATGCTGGACTCTTCCTATCTTGGGTCTGTACTAAACTCTTTCTCTTCTGAACAGTAACGCAGGTGGGAATTTAATTAATAAAGTGGCTCTGGACTTCTGGAAAAGTGGAAAAGACAGGAAAGAGATTCAGCTGAAAGACCTGGAATCTGTGTTATCGGTAGCCATCTTCAATAATAAGAATAGTGAGTTACTTTCCCAGTGAGCGGGAGGTTCTTTTACTTCATAAACATAGAAGATTCTTGCTCAGTTTGCGCTACTCCAGCTTGCCTCTTTAAACCATGTACACGGCACTCCCACTCACGCAGGGCCAGATGCTGCTAGGCACTGAGCACAATTCATTGATTTCACTGGATGCTGGGCACATTTCAGGAGGCACCCAGCACCTCTCAGGATCGGGTCCTCACCCAATGGAACGTTTGTTTCAGGGAGAAATTCTACCCAATGTTTCTGAGCTGGGAGACTCTAATGCACTAACCATTCAGCTCTGTGGATTGACCCGAGTTTTATAACTTAACATAGGTCCCAGTGAAAATGATGTTCAATGATCCCAGCCTAGTTCTTAGAAGACAGCTGCCCTAATTAACTAGGGCCCTACTAAATTCATGGTTCATTTTGTCAATTTCATGGTTGTGGGATTTTAAAAATAATACAATTCATGATTTCAGCTATTTCAATCTGAATTTTCACAGTGTTGGTTGTAGGGGTCCTGACCCAACAAGGAGTTCTGGGGGGAGGTTGCAAGGTTATCGTGTGGGGAGGTTGCGGTACTGCTACCCTTACTTCTGTGCTGTTGCTCGCGCCAGTGCTGCCTTCAAGAGCTGAGCTTCTGAAGAGCGTGGCGACTGGCTGGGAGCCCAGCTTTGAAGGGAGAGTTGCCGTCAGCACCAGTGCAGTAGTGAGGATGCCATGGTACGCTATTGCCATCTTTACTTCTTTGCTGCTGTCTGCAGAGCTGGGCCCTCAGTCAGCAGCCGCTGCGCCGAAGTAAGGATGGCATGGTATGACTGCTGGCAGGGCACTGCCTTCAGAGCTGGGTGCCTGGCCAACAGCTGCTGCTTTCCAGCCACCCAGCTCTGAAGGCAGCATACAAGTAAGGGTGGCAATACCGTGACTGCCCTAAAACAACCTTCTCACCCCACTGCAACTCCCTTTTGGGTCAGGGTGCTTAATTTGAGAAACACTAGTCACCCCCATGAAATCTGTATAATGTAGGGCAGCAGTTCTCAAACTGGGTTGGGACCCCAAAATGGTTTGCAAGCCTGTTTTAATGGGATCACCAGGCAGGCTTAAGACCCCCACTTCTTCTCTGGGCATTGGGGCTCAGATTACAGGCTCCCTGCCTGGAACTGAAGCCCTTGTGTTTGACTTTGCCCCTCTCCCCTCCCCCCCCCCCAACCCAGGGGGCAGGGTTTGGGTGGGTTCAGGCTTTCATCCCCCCTCCTGGGGTCATGTAGTAATTTTTGTTGTCTGAAGGGGGTTGTGGTGCAGTGAGGTTTGAGAACCCCTGGTATAGGGTAAAAGCACACAAACGACCAGATTTCACGGGCCGTGATGCCTTTTTCATGGCCATGAATTTGGTAGGGCTCCACTGCTAACTTAGTAAAATCAAAGACCTCTGCACCAGGGAAGATCTGTCACTGTACCAGCAGAGGGTGCTGCAGATCAGGATTGAAGTGCACCGTCAGAGTGGTGGATAGAATATTCCTGCTTTACGCCTGGCGCAAGCTAATGCCATTATAAGTGCCAAAGTCTAAATCTTAGATAATGTCCCTAGTGGTGTAAGATCTAGGTGCAGTGCATAGGCCTTTCATGTTTGGCAGTGTTAGGGGGGCATTCATCTGTCATTGGGTAAAATCACCTACTTCAGAAAACAAGGACAGAGCATTTATTGACAATGGAGGACAGAAGCATCATTCAGATGTTACAACTGTTCTCCCTGACCATTTAAGCAACCTCCCTGTCTGATGTTTTCTAGGTGGCTTGTGGCACAGCAGCCTGATTGACAGAAACCTCATTGATTACTTTGTTCCCTTCCTGCCACTGGAGTACAAGCATCTCAAGATGTGCATCCGGGCAGAAATCGAGTCTGTTGGCAAGAAAATCAACGAGGCGATCGTCGACGAGGTGGCCAACGAGATGACATTCTTCCCAAAAGATGAGAAAATCTACTCCGATAAAGGCTGCAAGCTTGTGGAGCAGAAGCTGCTGTATTATTGGGAGAGGTTATGAGCAGTGTGGAACTGAGGTGGAAAAAGGAACTCACTGCCCCTTTACCTTGCTGAAGCACTTTTAATGGCATTTTGAAATCTGTCTCTTTGCACTTTTAATATTTTGGGACGTGTGGCAGGGATCCTAGGAATGACTGATTTTTATTTTTTTTAAACCCTGGTGCCCTTCCTTAAATGGGCAGTACCCAAGTGTTGCCTTTTTAATCTGGGATAGTCTCTAGAAATCTTTTGAGCATAGCATTCATCACTGGACACAGCCTTCACTGCATTGTATTTTAACAGCTGAGCTTGTTAAAAATTCCATCCTCTCCCTCCAGCCCTCCACTAGACAACAGGAGTAAAATGAAGGAATCCTTCCATTTGGCCACAGTCCCTTCCTAGCATATGGAAATCCAGTCCTATTCCCATTGAAATCAACAGGAGCTTTGACTTCAGCTGGCATGTCCAGGGTCCGTGATAACAGCAGTAAAAGTTGAGTCCTTGATACTTTGCTAGTGCAAATGCCACTGTGCTGGAAGGATCCCTTGTGCTCTGGAGACGGTTGGTTTCAGTTCTCCAGGGACGATAGGGCAGGACCTTGGTTCATTTCTGCCTCTGAGCTGTCTTCATGCTCCTGTTCTGGTGATGTGGAAATCTGGGGCTGGGGAGAAGTGAGTTCTTCCCTCCATGGTCTCTATCCAAAAGATGCTCTATTGTTTCCCCTCCTCCTACAAAATTTGAATCAGAGGGAGTCCAAGTGGTGGAGTACTTGGATGCCAATGTGTATTTCTGTCCTGTTTGCCAGGGGTTTGACTGCTACAATACCTCAGGCAAACGTCTCATCTTTTAGTGGGGAAACATTCATGAGGGTTTGACTGTTACAACTTGTCAGGTCAGTATCTGTGCACAATGGTGGGCATGAAATCCAGAAGGTTCCCTCCAAGCCACAGCCCCGTAATCCAGCAACACCCCCCTTCCCAGACACACATCTTGCTTGAATGTTACTTTGTAGTAGAAATGATTTTGAAATAGTCTATTTTTGATACTAGCTTGAGGCGGAAGTACAAAATCTTTTTCTACAGAACCAGGAAGGGAGGATGGGAAATATGGTCAAAGAACAACCTTCCCCTACCCCAGCCTTATTTTTAATAGTTTTTAATAACATTGTAAAATTAATGAGAACCTATGTCTGGCAGAGTCAGTGTGAAACAGCTTGTTCCCAGCAGCAAGGTGAAATGGGAACCTGAAGGGTTAGGAAGCTGAGAGAGGATCAACCTTCACCCCTCTAGTACGGGTGGACTTCTTGTATTGCAGCTTACTCACCAAAGCCTCAACTTTCTCACTCTTCTTCTCCTCCTACTTTGCCACACCCATGAGCTGGAAGTGCCTTTACATACATGGAGGATAAGAAAGCTTAACTTACCCATTAAGTGAACTACGTAGTAGGTGTGGCATGGTACCAGGGCAGCTAAGACTCATGGGAGGAAGTTGATTATTTTATTATGTAGTTGCTGAATTAACTCCCTCTTAATATATTGACACTTGTTTTAAGATGGTGTGCAAAACTTGAATAAGGTCTCATATCAAGCCTGTTTTTGTGCAGACCACCAGCAAGAAAGCTTTAAATGTTCATCCTAACCTCGGATAGTGAAGGAGTCTGTTACACTTTTTTATAACCCCCCATGATTTTGTCATAACTGTGACAAACTGTTTACTTTGATGCAATCACTTGAAATGAACACTAGCTATTAACCTTGGGATAGTGGACTGTTGCTTTGATGTGTGATATTTTACCTTTATTGGTAACTCTGCCTCAAAAAGATTCTAACCACTGCACCCACACGTCTGAGAGCTCTTCCCAGCTCTGATGTTCTGAATGTAAAGTATCCATGCAGTTTTTAAAACTCTAAATGTCATAGCTGCAATAAATGTCTTTCATCCTTCAGCTGCCTTTTGACTTATTAAATAACTGCCAGCTGGTAGCCACTACCTTTCTACAGCTCAATGCCTAGGCATTCATGCTGGGGTAGCTCAGGTTTGTTCTGATGAAGTCAGGCCATCTTTAAGTAACAACTGACTTGCCTGCTCCTTCCCGGGGTTAATAAGGTATCCTCCTAAGAATAGGCTAGACCTCCCTGTAGCTTTTTGTTGAATTCAGCAGAGAATACAGCAGGGTGCCCTAGTTCAACCACACCAATGCACTTTGCAAAGGTAGCATTCAGGAGTACAGAGGTGGAAGTCCTTCAGAGAAGTAATGCTCCTTTCAGGTGATAGACCCGAAATGGGGATTTAGCTGAAAAGGTTGCACTTTTACCGCTGTCCCCTGGGCAGGAGAGGCAGGAAGTTTGCTCTTCTCATAGCAAGTCTTCAGCATTCCTGCCAGATTTTTCTATTATGCAATCTGTAGAAATGTAACTTGCCACATATCTTCAGCAGTATAGAATGTATTCAAGCACTCCTACCTCTATTACTCTGACCTGATCAGGTCACTTGATCTCTATGTCCCAACAAGCAATTTTCCCCACTGTTCCAGTGTAAGTTCTGTGGTAGTACCCCTGGAGTTCAGCTGCTGGAATTTAAACACCCTATCATCTAGACAGCAGGGTGGTTAAAATGTTACCAGGCCAGTAGAAACATCCTACCATTAGTGGGAAATTAGTGTTCTATGCAAGACAGGGTAAATGCTCTTTCCTCCCTTCCCCACAGTGCTCTCACAGGGGTACGAAACTAACAGAATTAAGTGCTCTGAGTTCACTAATGGATGGAAGTACCAAATATTACTTGGCAGAGTTGCATAATGTTTCTCACTATTGAAAGTGAGAGGTTCAGGATATTGCAATATAAAGGAGAGCAGGATTTCTTGAACAGAAACCCCAGGGACAGACAGAAGTTTCTTGCTTCCCCTATCTGCTAATTGTATCATGTCACTACAAGCTTGTAGAATGTAATCCCCATAATTTATGTATTTCAGAGAAGCCAGCAAATAGTGACTGTTTGGAGCATTACACCCTTATTCCAGCTGGTCTGCCCTATGAGTTTCAAAAACACAGGCTCCTGGGGGGTTTATGAAACCAGCAGGTTAAAGGGCACCTCTGAGATTGAGCTAGCAGATTTAAATTAATTATGTTATCCACATGTAACGAGAACAAATAGGAAAGGCCTGAATCCTGCTGCTCCATTTCTCTACAAAGGTTCAAAAAGCAGTACACACCAAGTGCTGCACTTTAACTTTCCCATGTTGACACTGCTGAAATGAACTAAAAGGTATCTACTTTGCAAACACAGTGCTGTTTGAACTACATTAATGCAAACTAGGTACAGCATCCACAGCAGTTACAGTACAGCACCCTGCTGCAACTCACACACCCCTGATCTGCACTATGGCAATATGTAAACATAGCCAAGGCCATCATTGCTTACTGTAACTAGTCACCCACATTATTAACATCAATAAGAAGTGGGCAGATAGAGGAATTGGGTTTTAATCTAATCTATTACCTGGGCAAATTCAGTTGGTGTTTTAGAATACTGCTGAGATCACAGCACGTGGAAGACTGTTCCTCTTACAAGGAGATAGGAGCCTGGTTTGCATTATCATAGCTTTAAAAACTTCATGCACAATCCCAAGCAGTCTGCACTAATTACTCACTTGCTTCACATTACAAACCATACTGACTTATCTAATCTTTTTCAGCAATGGCTAAAGAACCATTTCTCTCTCCACTACCTAGCCTTCCCTTTGTAACGTGAACATGAAAGTTTGTATTCAAGCACAGCAGAATGCCTCGAACCAGAAGGTAGAATAAGTGTGGTAAGATGGTAAATTTACATATAAAGGTAACTATGAGGCAGTCCCTTTAATATATGCAAATAGCAGAGAGACACCATCTACAAATTTTACTGGTGAGAACTTTTATTGAGGGAATTATAAAATCTTATTTTGAAATTGAGAGAGATAGAAACTGGAGTGAAAAAGTTAGCAGTGTTGGCAATTATAAATAAAACTGGCAGATGGACTGCAGTAACTTTTGTTGATGGCAATACTATAATTAAATATTTTCCCAGGTTGTTTTGAAGTTGTCTTCATCCCTTTTCACATGACAGTGCCTTGTAAGGGTAGGATCCAAAGTAAACCACAGAGCATGAAAGGGGTGAAAAGTTACCCAGACTGCTGCTTTCTGCATTTAGAAAAGTTTGAAACTAAAGAAAATCTTACAGAAGCCACATGGACTAAAGAGGATTTAACAGATTCTTTCTTCCAATTACTCTGATTCCATAAAACAAACCCCAAATACTGGATTTTAGTAAACAGACCTTTTCTTCATTACCACAGAGAAGGAAAAGGAAAGAGACTAAGTGTCACTGCTACACTTCACAGCAAACCACCAAAGAGGGAACTAACAACAGGGACATATGAAAGACTTCGCTGCAGTTCCTCTTCTTACTCAGCCTTGTTTCACATACTGACCTTCCCCTGTCAGAGATGGACTCCACATCACTAGTGCACTTCAGCACCAGAAGGGACAGTTTACACCCGTTTTTATAAGCATGGCACTGCATAATGCTAGGTCAAAGGCTCACTCCCTCACTTTGGTTCCAAGAGAAATGGAAGCACCAAGGCTGGTTGTTTTTAAGAACAAACCTACATGTCCACTTTTCAAAGACAGTCTGGGAAACACCCCACCCACAACTCCTAGGGAATGGTCTTGCAGATACAAGGGCCTTGATTAAAATGTTCTGTACCATCTGGAAACCATTTCTACAAATTAAAACCTAATTAAAACCTGATCAAAACTGCAGGTCTAATGTACATATCCATGTTCCACTGAACAATTGTAATAATCAATCCATGATTTCAGATCAATCATAGGCACTTCCAGTCATGCTCTGGAAGGGGTGACTGCTCCATGCACAGTTCCTTCCTAACTTCATGGCACAGGACTGATGTCTTTTGAAAGATGACTATTACAGGGCTCCCCCACAATAAAAAGACAAGTGTATTGCCACTTATTTACATCAGGCAATTAAATGACAATGTTCCTTTTTTAAAAAAAGTGCTTGACAAATGAAATGTTTTGGTTTCTCCACTTTGTGATTAGGTTCATTTTTTCCTTTGCAGATCACAGCATCGTAAAACATTATAAGTCATAGTAAAAATCCAGCTTGGTGAACACAGTTTTGCATCCTTTATCAGAGTAGATTTTCTCCTCCTTGGGGAAGTAGGTCAACTCATCGGCTACTTTGGTTATGATGTCTTCATCCACCTCGTAGCCACGTGATTCAAGTTCAACCCTGACACACATTTTCACGTGTTTGTACTCCAGAGGCAGAAAGGGGACAAAATAATCTATGAGGTTTCTGTCGATCAGGCTGCTGTGCCAAAAGCCGCCTGCAAAAAATACCGTCGGTTAGTGCACCATTTGTAGAGGTTAACAGCTAGTAGGGAGGGGGATACAGTTATCACAACTCCCTGCTTTACTCTTGGTTTTTATTCTTACTGCAATCACTTCTATTTTGATAAGGTCACACGTTGCCACGGTACGAGAGTGGCTTCACTTTAAGCCAAGTAGGATGGACACAAGAACACCACACCGTCGAGCTGTTGCTGCATGTCAAGGTTTCAAGGCTAGTGGCACCTCTACACCTTCTCCAGTCTCGGAGTACAGCCTCTCAGGTGTTAGGTCCCAAGACTTTACCTGTCCTGGGGCAAAAGTCCACAATTTTCCTACTTCTAGACTGGGTCCGGGCTATAGTATCTGGTGAATAGGTTCAACTGAGTTGGAGTACCTGCAGTTCGCCCCTTCAGTAGCCCATGACTAGCAGTAAATACTGTGACCAGACAGTCTTTTCAAACCATAGTATTGTTTAATCTTAGCAGCAGAAATAAAGTATAACAAAGAGGATTTTAAAACAAAAAGGGCCGTGCACATGTCTCTCTTACCTATGGCTTACCTTCTCCCTGTCTTGGAAGCCTAGGAAGGCTTTACTGCTTCACACCCTCCAGCGAGGTCTATGAGTGTTTCAGTTTAGTCCCCACAAACAACTACCTGACCTCTCGCCAGAGAGTCTTTTAAAAATTGTCATTTTGATTCCCAGGCTGGGCAAAACAAACTTTAATTTGACTGGAGCCAAGGAAGTAGGTTCTTCACAGTTAATATTGCAGGTATTTTCTCTTAGCCCCCTTCAAGTGTTTACAACGGCATGTTTTTATTTCCCAACCGCCTGCTGTTAAACTAAACTAATATGCACACAGTAGATATCCCAAAATTTAACCCAATGCAGCACGGTGGGTAGGATTAAATCAAAGTGATTTAAAACCACCAAATTTTAATCACGATGTAAATCAGCAAGCAGGAAAACTTAATTAAATCGTAAGTTTTAATGGAGTTTTTCATTTCTGCTTTAGTTACTTTCCTAAAGAAAGGTTGATTCTTATTGGTTGGTAACCATTAAGACAATTGAATAGAGCCTTTACATTACATTTGGTGCTTTTGTTGGGGGTGGGGGAAGCTAAGAGGATGTGCTATAACCTAGACACAGTTAAGCAATTATATAACTTAATTTATACTTATTCAGATTTTTAATTTTTATATTTTTTATTATGCCAGAAATGGTGAATGCAATTTTTTTAAGTAAATAACTGTATTTGTGATTTGTGTCAAAAAAAAATTAGGAAATGTTTAAGAAATCAGCTTTAAATACAAAACAAAGAAAATACTATCTGTGGTTAGTGAATTTAACCACTTGTTTCACATCACCATCTCCTTCAGGATTTTAGAACTAGTACGTCATCTGCTGACACATGGATTGGAGGAGGAAAACAAGTTTTCCTGTTTCTTCAACTCCCATTGGTTTGTTATCATTAAATGAAAGTCACTGAACTGAC
Organism: Sternotherus odoratus; assembly: GCA_032164245.1. Classification (NCBI taxonomy): domain Eukaryota; kingdom Metazoa; phylum Chordata; order Testudines; family Kinosternidae; genus Sternotherus; species Sternotherus odoratus. Next base: position 11,212,967 of record JAVMKO010000016.1, read on the forward strand.
CTAATCGAACAAAGTAAAAAAACAAAAACCAACCAACCCAACTCTCTCTGCATCTGCTGAAGAGGCTACTGCTGTTAAAAGCTGGTTTAGCACTTCAACAAACACTGGTTTGGCCAGTGACTTCCACAAGTTCAGTGGCTTGACTTTCTTTAAAATTTGGCAGTAAACATGTAATGTTTCATATTTTTTTCATTTAATTTAAATTGTACTACATTATTGTAAGTTTAGGCCATAACATAGATTGTCCTAACCAGGCGTTTAAGTTTATTTTTTTTTAAATGGAACAAAAAGTCTGATTTTATTTTATTTTTAAACCATCTATTTATCCATACTGTGGTGTAGACACAATGAACTTCCCAAGAGCCTGGTGACCTACAATATTAATAAATTACAGAGCAGTCCCACGTCCTTCACACTGCACCATTCCTCTCCACCTCAAATCAGCAACCAAACATCAGTCTGAATACTTCATGACTATACCATGGCACCTCCCTGCCTGAAAGCTGGAGTTCACATGGAGCTGCAACTGCTGCGGTCACATCTGTTCACATCAACTCTAGCCCTGCCACTTTTGTTTCTCTCTCTTTTTCTTGGTAAATAAACTTGTGTGCACTTTCACCATGGTAAAAGCAGTTCCCCTCTCTCTCACCCTAAAGCTGCTCAAAAGAACATCAGTCAACAGATGCAGAATCCACTGTTTAACACACCAGTCACTGACAGCATTTCTTAGTTTGTCATCCTGTGCACTGCTCTGTTGGAGAGCTGTAATAGTCTGAGTCCATTGTTAGGAGGTGTATTTCTAAGCTATTGTTAAAAATCACTTTGTAACTATACAACTATGCCATTATATTTTAGGAAAAACAGTAACTTGGGCTGGCAATCCATCCACCCTCAATTCTGAAGGGCAAGGAAGGACCAGCATTTATCGTGCAGCCTCCAGTTATGAGCCAAAGAAATGCATCTGCAGTCTTGGGAAGTGGCATGGCAGAAATAGTAGCTTAGTGCCACAGACACCAAAAGGATGCATAAAATAATCCCACTTAAAAGTTGCATATAATCTGTTGAAGAGGCAAACTATGTAAAGAGTGAAATACTTCGGCAATCCTATGCTTACTACTGGGACAACTAGAACTGAAACATTTGTTTCTCAGGTGTTCTCCAAAGGAGAGGCAGTTGGCAGATACCAGAAATAGATGCAGAAACACTTATTCAAAGAGAAGAATTTTTAGCCACAGGAATAATCAATATTACTCACTATTCTTGTTGTTGAAGACAGACAGAGACACTCCAGCTTCCAGGTCTTTGAGTTCCAGGTCTTCCCTTTTCTTTCCACTTTTCCAGAAATCTAATGCCACCTCTGTTATCTTTTCTGCCCCCGCATTGCTACATGAAGGAGAAAGGATTTCAGCTGGATGTGTTTTACAGAGCGTTCACTTTACAGCATTGCAAGTATTTCACAGATGCTCCTCACCTGAGAAAGATGAAGATGGCTCGTCGATAGGATACTCCATCAAGCTGCTCGTAATAGTCCAAGAACGGTTTGATGGAATCAATGAGCCCTGCATGCATTTTATCCATTTCATCAAATATAAAGATTGACCTGCCACAGGCGCTCACGTTTCCCCGAATCCATGACTGCAACTGGTCCTATGTTACACAAAAATAAAGGAGAATGCAAATTCCATTTGCATTGTCATGTTAAAGACCTAGGAAATATGCAGATTTTAGATCACCGCTTTCCATTTAAAAGCTGTAACTTCAATTGTGTACGTGTAATTGTGTGAATTTCTTGATCAAAAACTGGTTAAAAGGTCAACAGTAAATAATGACAGAAAGAACAGTAACAAATGCATTCTGGTTGTTAAAATAACCTTAAGAACTCAGATGAGTTACCAGAATCAGTCTGCCAGGTATCCATGAAAAGGTCTATCCTTCAAGCCAATGAATGAACATAACTACAAAGCAGTGATCTGGCTTGTAGGACAAAGTGAAGCACAGTGGGACAAACTATTTTCTCTAGTGCTAATACTCTGCAGTCATGTTTTGAGATCTAAGGATGGAATATGCTACATTATCCAACTAATGAATCTTGCACAAACTGAGTCAGAGAAAGATTAACTGAGCCAAGGTCACATAATAAAAATCACAGGAACAGCTAGGAATCAAGGAATCATAACTCCTAGTCCTGCGCTTTAACCACTAGCAAGTAATCAACTGGAGGTTATTAAAAACCTTTCAAAAGTGTTGTTTTGTGTGTGTGGGGGGGGGAGAAGATAATCTAATTTAAGTATTTTATTATATGGCACAGAGGTTTACCCACTGTTAAATGTTATGTTTAAGATTAGCAATGAGAAAGAAAAGGAACTGAGACAATTGATTTAAAACCAACAATGACTCTGCTGATCACCTGCAGTGATCATCATTTTACCAGTCTCACTATTATTTGGCACATGGGTGAGGCAGTGCAGGGAAGACTGCACTGCCTGTGCTGTGGATAAAGAGGGCTTTAGTTTCTAGCACTGTCCACATGGTAAATTTCATAAGCAGTTTTTTGGAAAGACTCAGCTGGGGCAGGACAATAGAAAGCTTTACAAGGGGAAATATATAAACTGGAGAAAAAGTAGAATTATCCATTTTAAAAGCTAATGTATAGACTGTTTCATTCCTTTAAGTCTTCAACATGCATACATATTGTGTTTACGTGTTCAAAACACCGTAAAACATTCACTAATCAGCAGAATACTCCTAAAAGGTAGAAAAGTTTCTTCCTCATTTTGCAGACACCAGAAGAGACTCTCTCACACAACCCAGTAGTAGAATCAGGATTAAAATTCAGGAACACAAGCAACAATATTTCTCTAAACCAGGCCTGCACAACATGCGGCCCGGGGGCTCACTGTGCGGCCCGCGGGGGGTGAGTAGGGGCAGGGCAAGCCAAGCGGTGGGGTGGGGGGAAGCGGATGGGGGCGCAGTAATACGGCCCTCGCTGCTTTCCGAGTTGTGCAGGCCCGCTCTAAACTATGCTGCTTCACATATCTACCTGCCCAAGGTACTGGGGATCTCAGCATTTCACAAGCTTTAATGTAGTCATACTCACAACACCCCTATGAGGGACACAGTACTACTAGCCCCATTTTTCAATTGGGAAACTGAGGCAGAGAAAGACTAAGTCACATGCTCAAAGTTACACAGGAAGCCTGTGGTGGGATACTTGGGTTCAGTTTTCTGCTCCAAGTCCCATGTTGATGCCCTACCTGTGTCTTTTCCCTCTGGATAGAAACATGAGAGGATCCATAAACAATCTTTTTTTTTTATACCCTGGGGAAATCTGTCCCTAAACGTTAGAGTTTGCACTTTTTGCACTTCAGACTCGGCATACATTGTATTTTACTGTTTCAGATAAAAAGCTTTCACTGTTAGTTTATAAAGGTTATGGGATACGCAGTACTATCAAGAGATAACCCACCTAATCACACTTTAATATGATGAGCTCCAAAATGCACTCTTACCTTGTACTGGCTAATACTATGTGCATGGGGAAAATGCAGAGTGGATACAAACTGATGGACATAATTGCTGTTCACGCCTCCTTCGTAGATACTCTCTGCAATTATTTTACTGACAAAGTTTTTGCCAGTACCTGTCCATCCATGCAAGGAGAGGGTGAGAGGCTTTTTGGGGTTTGTATTGTTCAAGAAGCCAATCACAGCTTTCACAATCACTTTCTTCACAAGGTGCTGGCCAAACAATTTCTTGTCCAAATCCTCCTGGAGCGCTGAATGAAGGCGACACCAATCAGATAAGTAGAAGAGACACTAACAAGTTTTAGTGTTTCTAAGCTGCTTCAGTACAGAAGACTCTTTGATAACATTATTCCAGGATGCCTGAACTCTCTATCCCAGAGAGGCTGCCAGGAGATCAAAGAGCTATCCTGCCGAGAACCAAGCAACCACTTTTCTTTTTAATATTTAAATATGAGAAGTGGAGACTACAGACGCTCTGGTTCCAGCTGCCAAACACTATCCCCGTGTTCCTGTGGAGAGAATCATACCACCAGGTCCCCCTTTTCCTCCCCCTTCCTCCATCTGGAAGCAGCCACACATCCCTTTAGAAGAAGACAGAGCCCAGTCCTCCGTAGAGCCCCCCAAACCAGGACCATAGGCCCTTTCCTCTAGCGACCCTGACAGCCTCCCTGCACCTCCTTGGCATCTTCCCTCTAATCGCCTGTCCCTGCTCCTCACCACCTCCCTCTGCCTGCTGCCCCTTACCCCTCTCCCCAGCGACCCTGCCGTGACCTCCTCTCTCAGGGTGCATCTTCCTAGGGGCCCTGATCCTTCCCCAGCCTAAACAGCCCTCAAGCTCAACCCCCCCTACAGGGACAAGTCTCAAGCCCTCCCCAACCCTGTCCTTACCCCATGACCACCCCCTCCCCCTCCCTGTCCTTACCCCATGACCACCCCCTCCCCCCCCCCGTACTAACCCCCCCCCCGGACGTACCTGCTCCCGCCCGGGCCCCCTCCCGCTGGAGGCAGCACTCCCTGAAGTAGCAGTAGAGGCGGGGGTAGGAGATGAGGCCGGTGAGCGCTGAGGCGGCCCCAGCCAGCGCCAGCCCGAGGCTGATCGGCTCCACCGTCTGCACCGGGCTCAGCAGCAACACAAGCCCCAGGGCAGCCCCCAGCGGCCCCCGCAGCAGCTTCATGCCCCCTCCTCCAGGCCGCCCCAGCCCCGGCCCTGCCAGCCACCGCCCCCACCCAGCACCGGCACTTCCGCATCCGGACTCACCGCTTCCGTCGCCGCCATCTTGATTGTGGGCAGAGGCCTTGGCCGGGGCTGAGGGAGCGGGCGCGAGGCGGCGGCCATTTTGGAAAGAGGCATTAAACTATCACGTGACCGAAATATTTCCCCTTTGACCCCACACTAGTGAGAACACTATGCGGAAGGTCACGTGTCACGTAGGGTGCCCAGACAGCAAATGTGAAAAGTTGGGGGGGGGGGGGTAATAGGAGCCTATAGAAGAAAAAGACCCAAAAATTGGGACTGTCCCTATAAAATCAGGACATTTGGTCACCCTGCGGTGTCATGACACGGCCAAGTGTGCAATGACACACGGCCAAGCGTGCAATGACTCTTATCATCTGCATGACGTAGCACCCAGAGCCATCTGCATTCACGCCACAGCGGCGTGGCGGAACCCAGGCTCCGTCTGCACAAGCAGTGCCGGCTGGTCCTGACCTGGCCCCAGGCTGTGCCACGTCATGTCCAACATGGTCATGAGGGCAGCAGGATAAAGCACCTGGCGATGGTGAGAGGCAAAGCACCAACCACGGTGGGTGGGTGGGAGGGGAGCTGGTGTCCAACGGCAGGTGGCCACAGAGTCCCTAGTGGAGGGGCACCCAGCCTCTACCCTGAACCAGCTCTTCACAACCCCCCCTTGCCCTCAAAGGACCCCCCCTTCCCATGTTCTGTAGAGCTTTTCTGTGAGGCTCCCAGTTCACTTTGTGCATTTGACAGGTAGAAGCAGGGGTGGAAGGAGGGGAAGCCTATTATATAAACCCTTTAACACCCAGCCCCATGGAAAACAGTAAGTAATAAAGAATGGCTTTGTCACCTCAGAGTCCCTGGTGCTTGATCAATTCCCATTTAAATTTGCTCACGTTAAAAAAAAATGAACACGATAGTGGCATTGCTGTCAGCAAGATCAATTCATTGTACTTCCTATTATTAATAGTCAGTTTGTATAAAATACTAGTTTCATGCTTGCTAAATCAGGTGGTTGTATGTAGCAATGCACTGTTGATCCCTGGATTAAAATGGTTTTGAGCATTACTAAAATGAACTGGAAACCTTTGGATTCACATTTTGTTTACCAGGCACTCTCACATGATTTACAGCAAATGCAAGAATGTAACTGACTAGTAAATCAACTGTTTTTCAGCTATAAATATGAAGGTGGTTGTGAAGCTGCACAATTGTGACTGTCAAATTAAAAACATTTATCCAGAACTCATTAACAGTGCAACATTCTTTAGGTTATCTTTTGTGGAAAAGATTTAAAATATTTAAATAATCTCCATGGTATTTATCCTCACTCTAAATGCTATATGATGCACTATTGTAATCTCTATTTATTATAAACTTTATATACATAACAGCACCTGTTCAGACAGACTGATCATAGTTTTAAAATGATGCAGGAACTTGCCATCTGTGTTGCTTAGGCATAACATTTAATGCTGTTCTAACAGAAACAATCAACTATTACATGAAAGGTCAATATACCAAAACACAGGATCACAGACCTTTTCACTCCCAGGACCAAAATCACTTATAAGAATCATTTCCCCCATTTTACACATGACACAGACACAGAGACATTAAATGACATGTTCCAGATTACAGTCTCAATGGCAGAATCACGAAACTGGTATCTAGACTCTCACGGTAAGTACACAGTGAGTGGCAGCCCTCAGCAGCAAGTCTCAGAGTCCAGGCTGACACTCAGGTTTTCAGGCCTTGTGCTTCAGCGCTAAAATTAGCTGTACAAGCAGCACAGGATGAATCTAGTGCGCACATTATTCAAACAGAATCTCACTGATGAAAAGTTAAAAGTTTAATTTTTTAAAAGTTCAAACTCCATTTCTCAATGTAATTTTAATTTATTTTACAGAGAGTTTCTGGAAATATACAGCTGGTGTTTGCTTCCAATTTGTTTGGCTTTCTGATACAAAATCCTACATCATCCCTATCTCAAAAGGCCTCAAATATTAGAAATAAGATTCCTTCTAGCCTCAAAATAGTTATATTCCAATTATTCTCATTCTTGGTGAAAAATAAAATGAAAACCCCCCTCATTGGTATGGAAATAAATCCACAGCGAGGAAGATACACACACATAATGGGCACCATTTAAAAATCTCAAAAACAAACATTCACCGTTCAGGCCCCTACAGTAATTGCTGAATTTCCTTACAATGAAGATAAGAAATCCTGTCATGCCGTAATCCATGCAGAGTAGCATGCGTTCAAGATATTACATGGCACTCACTCTAACTGGAAGAGAAATTGAATACTGCTGTGTTCTGAACAAATTCCTGTATTATCTCAGACTCACACACTGTATACAATTTATGCTCCTTGGAACTAACAAGAAGTGCCTTTTTATGAAGTTTCTTTGGAACCTCAATCTGGCAAACCAGGTTTAAACCTTCACTACAGGTTTACAAGCTGAAAGCATTGGTATCTTTAAAAAAATTTTTAGGTGAAAAGATTTATGAAGAAGGTTGACTTTACGCTAAAATAAATGCCAAACAGGAAGCCAACTTATTTACAAGAAAAAGTTTTATAACAAAATAAGTTATATACAAGTCACCACAGGGAAGAGAGATTTCACAATCACTGTGCCCACAAATTCACTACAGGTTTACTGTGAGAAAAATCTTGTGGGAGTCCTAAAATTTATAGGAAATGATCCCAACCACTTCAGGAGTTATTTACATAACATCTTGCACATAAAAGCTCCAGTAAAATGTTTGGTCCATACTATTCTACTCAGCAGATTTCAGTATCGTCTGTTCATCTTCTTGAATTTCTCATAGTGGTAGTCATCTGTTGCTTTCTCGTTGGGTGGGCGCTTGCGATTCGGAGGGGATCCTTGAAGGAGAGAGACAGATGTACCTTATTTCCTACTCTTTAATTAATAAAATGAATAGTGCAGAGATGCATCATCCTCCTTCACCTTCTCAAGAGTTAGTCTAACAACCTTTAAACCACAGGACCTGCAGCACACCTGCGATTCTACACTTGGGCCTCCAAAAATGTCAGTGTTCTTCAGACTCTATTCTTTATTAGTCCAAATCCTTCCCTCATTGCCCCTCCCCCAAACCTCCACTCACTTCCAAAACAGGTCTGCCCAATGAACTTAAAATCCCCATCGTCAACATCCCCCATTACTCCAGCCCTGGACCTCTGCTGAGCAGAGGCTGATAGCAATGGTGTGCAGCCAAGTATGGGATGGAAAGCTAAAGCATGAATGGGTCATTTTCCACATGTAATCCTGACCCTTCACCTATGATGGGAAATAGCAGGACGGGCATTTTCCATCCAGGCTGCTTCAGGACTCATGTAGCAGAGGGCACATCAAGAATGGCATAGGCATCACCTTTCTCTTGAAGATCAAAGACAAACCACTCTATGGTAGAAGTCCTTCCCACCAGGCTAGGACACTATGCCTTAGCGGGCTAGAGGAGAAGGTTGTATCTGTTAAAGCATGGACAGCTTGTTGGAGGCCACATGGTGTTTAGTACTCACGCTCGGGTTCTGGCTTCTCCGTATCCCCTACTCTTAGTGGGCGGGCTTTTGGTTCTTCTTTATTCCTCCTCACTGGTGCACTCAGCTCCTCATGATAAACTGGAAGAAGAGACACACCAAATGGTGAATTTTAGAAAATAGCATTGTTGAGATGTAGAATCATAGAAATATATAGTTGGAAGGGATCTCCAGAGGTCACCTAGTCCATCTCCCCACACTGAGGCACAATTAAGTACACCTAGACCATCCCTGATGGATTGTTCATGTTTATCACATATCTTTCATCTGTTGCAATTAAACTTGAGCAGAAACACAAATGGAAGCCAGGAACAATCACTATGATCTGCCTGTGGCTATGGATATTGAATGAAGGAAAAATGATGGGACATAAAAGTTTTAAACAGTTATGGGGATTTTTTTTTCCCCCCTGGTTTCTTTCCACCTTTGCATCTGATCTAGCTACTGCTTCATCATGGTCCTGGGACTCTCCATCACCTTTGGGTTCCATGAATTTTAATCTGAAGTCAGCCGCAATTCTGTATCACCTGAACACTGGTCTGTTCTAGCATCCCAGAGTGCTCTCTCTCTAGTCCAGTAAGACAGACTTTGCAATCACAGAATGGTCAGGATTTTCCATCGCACATCCAAGATGTCATTTATGGGCCCCAGTCAAGTGGGAGTTCAGTATGAGTAATGTGCCCTACCTTCAGTCTTGCTGGGGGGAAGGGAAAGATTAGGCTAGCCCAGATGTTGTCCGTGTGGAAGCCCCAGGAGAAAGTCAAACAGTGCTTGAGGTTGACCATGTGAATTAATAAACTCTGCTTGCATCAGACTTAATTCCACATCTTAGTGCCTCTAATCAGTAGCGTAGCAGCCCATTCCTGGGATTGGAGATCCACACAATTAGACAAACACGTGTCAGGGATGGTCCAGGTATATTTGGTCCTGCCTCAGTGCAGGGGCCGGTCTAGATCAGCGGTCGCCAACCAGTGGTCCGCGGACCACTGGTGGTCCGTCAGAAAATTTGGGTGGTCCGTGGGGAAATTTTGGGGCGGGGGGGAGGGGAAGGGAGGCAAGCGGCAGGAGCAGTGTGCTGCGGCGCGGCGCCGCGAGAGTGTGCCCCTGTGGGGCGGGGAGGCAAGCGGCTGGAGCTCCCGCCCCCTGCCTGCACGGACCGTGGTGCAGCGGCGCGGCGCCGCGAGAGTGTATGGGGCGGGGGGGTGAGGGAAGCGGCGGGAGGCCCCCCCGCCTACTCAGAGCAGGGTGCAGCGGCGCGGCGCCGCGAGAGTGTATGGGGCGGGGGGGTGAGGGAAGCGGCGGGAGCCCCCCCCCCCGCCTGCCCAGAGCAGGGTGCAGCGGCGCGGCAAGACTGTGCCCCTATGGGGCAGGGGGGTGAGGGAAGCGGCGGGAGCCCCCATCCCCTGCCTGCCCAGAGCAGGGTGCAGCGGCGCGGCGCGGCAAGACTGTGCCCCTATGGGGCGGGGGGGTGAGGGGCGCGGCGCCGCGAGACTGTGCCCCTATGGGGCGGGGGGGTGAGGGAAGCGGCGGGAGCCCCCCCCCCCCCCCAGAGAGAGCGAGCCTCCGGCTACCGCGGCCGCTCCTGCGCCCCTCCCCCCTCCCGCTCGAGCAGCACGGCATCGCAGCCCCCCCCCCCGCTGGAGGGGGGGGCGGGGCTGCGGTGCCGCGCCGCTCGGGGGGGGGGGGACTTTAGTGGTCCGTGACCTCTAAAAGGTTGGCGACCACTGGTCTAGATGACCTATGAAGGTCCCTTCCAGTCCTACATTTCTGTGTGTCCATGATACTCACATCTGTTGTGCTGGACGTAGTTCACAGCCATGTTTGTGGGAACAAAGGAGGTTTCACTGTCTTTCTTTTTGTTTTGCTGCTCTGCCAGCAGCCTTGCCTTGGCGTCCTCGGTAAAGATTATGTTTTTTATTTTTGCACTGAAAAGAAAAACAAGAGGAAGAGATTTGTTTGGACGCTGCAGGTAGAGAGAAGCCTGGGTCCCCAAGTATCAATACACACAGCAGAGCAGTTTTATCTGCCAGTTAGTGGATGGACAGTTTTATGTGGGTGTGGCAGCAGTTGCTGGTGTCTTTGATTTGCAATCTGTTTGCCAGAGAATTGGCAATGCCGTAAAGACAAGTGCTCCATCCCAAGCATGAAGAGGAACCTCACATCCCTTGACAGCTCACCCTATGTCAGTGCTTGGTGTGAGCCAAGACTACTGGAAGATGCTGCATCACGGACCCGGAGAACAAACTGCTCTGAGTATTACCGCAGTTCTTAAGAGCCCTAGTCATTGACCAGGACCCCACTGTGCATGGTGCAGTACAAACACAGAACAACGACTGTCACTCCCCTAAGAGCACAGGAAGGGGCAGTATAAGTGACCCTGTCACTCAGCTTGCCTCAGCCATGACCTGCAGGGCTCACCAGGTTCAACTATAGATAATTGAACTGCAAACCACATACTCTATCCCCAGATCCACTTCAGGAATGCCACTCAGCATCTGATTGGACAGCATCTCTTCGGTCTTCTTGGCAGAAGAGACACGGATGCTCTCAGGCAGCTCGTACAGACAGTCCTCGGCATTCTTCAGCTTCACCTTCTGCTCCTCGCTTTCTACAATCCCCTTCCTCTTCTTCAGCTCTGTCTCAATGTACTTCATCCTGAACAGCAGCACATAAGGGGACAGCTGGCATTAAGTTCCGTTTCTTACACCTCCCTCCAATACTACCAACCACAGCTGTGTCACTATCCCAGCAGGTAGGAGGGAGGAATGGAAGATTTCCCTGATGTCACTCAGCCAGTAGGGGGGCACTGAGAAGCAAGAGATCTGCTATTTTGTTCAAGAAACTAATCAAATCCTCCCTGCAACAGGGAAGCTCTTTACCAACCCATGGGCAGGTTGCCAATAGCTCACAATGCCAGAGGACCACCTTGCTGGCCAGCAAGTCTAGGCTCTAACCACAGGACCACATTGGCTTCCAAAAGGTGAAAGATCAAGCAGAAGTTTCAATGTAAATTTGGAAGCTATTCTGAAAACTCTTGGATTTCAGAAGAAAAAAAAATAGGCCTAGGGCACCCAACCAGCATAATGAATCAGAGCATATGAACTAGAACAAAAAACACTTACATGTCCGCATCCTCATCCCGCCTGTTGGTTTCTGCCGAGAAAGACGTTCCCAGATTGAGGTCCTCTTCTTCGTTAATCCTAAACAGAACAATTTTTTTTTTAAAAGAATTTGACAGCCTAAGGTGTAAGCGACCAGACAGACTGCATTAAATAAAGCCTGCAAACACCACAAAATCTGGAGCATTTCGCCTGCATTCTTCAGTAATGAAGCCTTCTTGGTGCCTTTACCTGCTGCAGACTCAGTAACATTCAAGGGAGTGTTTTTCAGGACTAAGTCTCCCGCACACCCACCTGTCCTTGCCTCGTTCTTTCAGCTTCTTCATGTCCACCATCCCACCAGTCTTTATCTTAAAGGGATCATCCTGCAAAACAAAAAAAATGTTAGAAAGCAGGAAGCTACTGCCTAGGTTTCTACCATCCTCACGTTCACTTTCTTGAAAACCCTAAACTTCCATCACCTGGGCAAAAATGCCTATGATTTTTCTTTAACAAGAGGCTGCATCCTAACCTGCCTTTTTATTAAAGTGAGTCATTTCCTGGAACTAGACTTTCAAAGAGCTCTTTTAGTCTGAGCAGATGTTTTCACACCAATATGAACCAGTAGTGCAGTAATGAAAACATTCAAAACTTACCACCAAAGTTGTCTCTTCTTGCAATTTCTCCCCAACAAGAAGGGCTGCAGCACTAGCAAAACAAACACACAAAAGAGGCAAATTAAACGCACTAGAATGAATCCACAACACTGGCAGTGAGGACTACCATGCGAGGTAATTTATTAAAAAGAATATAGTTCTTTGCCCGTCTCTAACACCTTCTACCTGAGGATCTCAAACTGCTTTACTAATACTAAATAATGAATCCTCACATCACCCTTGTGTGCTATGGAATGATTACCCCCATTTTACAGATGGGGAAACTGAGTCAGAGATAGTTTAAGTGATTTACCCCAGGTCATGCAGAGAATCATCATCAAAGGTAGGAACAGAACTCTGTACAGAATGAGCCCTGACTCTCAGTCCCCTTTTCTAGACACTAGACAACACTTCCTTCCATCAAAAAGCTTAAAAGGGAAAAAATGAAATTAACAGCAGGAGAGACTTGTTTTATAGGTCTTACCTTACAATCTATACACTACAACATGGTGCATAAGATATTGAGTTCTACTCCCACCCACCAAAATGGTACAACTCTGGGAGATAAAAACGGTCCATGAGGGTGATATGCCTTATATTGCTGATTAACCATATTCCTTGTAAAGTATGACCTTATTCTAATTGTTTAACTTTGTAGCTATGCTGGGAACAAGTGCTCCACGATAAAAAGTCTGTTAAAAATTACTGCACCTACTCCCAATATCTCCTCTTAGCTGTCTTCACATTTCTTACGTACTTGCTCCTCTCACAGGTAAGATTTTTGTTGCCATAACATATTACCATTTTAACTGAAGGTGCAAGTGAAGGCAGGAACATGGACCCCCAGATGAAACACAAACTTGCCTCTTTTACTGTGTCACCTACCTCACCCCATTCGGCCGTCTTCTGAGACTCTGAACTTCTTTTGCTTCCTCAAGTTTTAATCTGAAGAAAGACCATTTATTAAGACAGTCTTAGTACATATATATATAAAAGAGCAGGCATTTTCTGCACCTATCACTCAACTTTCAGCACAGACTTTTCACTGACATCTTCAAGCATGTTTTCTAAGCAGATCTCATTCTTTTTGATAATATCAGACGTTTTCACATTCTAGTTTACGAACCAACAGGGAGAACCTTACATCTGTCTGAACACACCACTTCTGTACAAGTTCCTCCAGCTAAGGAAAGACCATTCTGAGGTTGCTTCACCCACCCCAGAAATACTGTCACAAACACCCTGATGCATGGAAACTGCTTCAACAGTGTCGAATAGCACCGTGCCCATATCACACACACAATGGGGAGGAGGGGCGAGGGGGGGGGGGGGGACAGTAGATCCCACAGAGGGTTGCCACTCACCCTGGATTTCCCAGGTTCCTCTTCATTTTATTAAGTCAATCCCACAAGTGAGGCTTTGAGGGACAGTCAGGGGTCTAGAGCAGTTATACTCAAACTAAGGCTCATGAGCTGCAAGTGGCTCTTTAATGTGTCTCCTGTAGCTCTATGCAGCACATAGAAACACTGTGTGGTTTAATTATTAACCAATCAGGATGTTTTTACTGGGTTGTTAACCAACTGTAGTTGATTAAAATAATACTTGGTCAGTCATTTTGCTGTGAGAATACACACACATATAAAAACAGTGAATCCGCACTAGTGTGGTTCTTCCGGGTAATGCTGACTGCTAATTTGGCTCCTGAACCACTGAGGTCTGAGTATCATTGGCCTAGAACAGTGGTTTTCAACCAGGGGTATGTGTGTTCCAGGGGATACACCAAATGATCTAGATATTTCCCCAGTGCTGCAACAGGCTACATAAAAAGCGCTACTGAAGTCAGTATAAACTAAAATTTCACGCAACGACGTGTTTATCCTGCTGTATATGCTGCACACGGACATGCAAGTACAACAGGTATATCCCCATCGACGTTTTATAAATGATATGGGAACAATGAGAAAGTCAGCGACTGCTCGGTACTAGCGTGGCTGGGACACTTCCTCGTGTCTGTTGACGTGAGGTCAGTCGTGGCGGGTGCACGAGTCGAATCCGGCTCCTGAACGGGGCGCGGTGCCTGGGAAGGCGGAGAGCCGCTGGCGCAGAGAGAAGGCTGCTGCGCCACGCACCCCGGTGACGAGTGGACACCACGCTGCTCTGCGGGACCCGGGCCCGCGCTCCCTGGAGGGGCGGCCCACCCACCTGACCTCCTCGGTGACCTGCTCATCCTCCTCCTCCTCCTCGGAGTCCGCCCTCCGCCGACGGAAAACCTTCCCCGGCGGCATCTTCGCCACCCGACCGGGCCTCGGCTTCCCGCAACAACAGGCCCGCCCCGCTTCCGGCGCCCGGTGATGCGGTCACAGCATCGCGCTGAAACTACGCGCCTCGCCGACATTCCCGTACGGGGGGCGGGGCTGCGCGGAGCACGCGCCATAGGGAGGTGGCAGGGGAAGGGGGCGTGGCTATCGCAGGGGCGGGGCCAACTGGGTGTGCACAGCAAGGGAGAAACAGAGCGAGCAAAGCCAGGGGCGTCCATTGCCCAGAGGGAGGAGGAGGAATTGCCCGGCTAGCAGCCTGGGATGGAGGTAGGAACAGGAGTTCTTGACTGGCAGACAGGCTAGGATCAGCTGCATCTCAGGCTTCTGGAGGAATTCATCTAGCTCTTATAGGAAGGGATGGGATCAGCTGCAGTCTTCAATTTTAGAAAGGGGGAGGAAGGGTCATCTGTGTTACATATTGTAGTAAGGGATTAGTTGCTTTATTGCTGTATATGTTTTAGTAAGAGAGTACCCATTGCTTTCCATATTCTAGGGAGAAGCTGTTGTATTTGATATTTTAGGAAGGGGGTTTGGTGCTTCAGGAAAGAATTGATTACATTAGGTATATTTTAGTAATGATTCATATCCATCGGCGATTTGGGGGAGGCATATAGGTGATGCTTTTGGGAGGAATCTTGCATCTTGGATTTTGGGAAGAGATCAATTACATTTGATCATTTAGGAAGAAGAAGAGTAAGCTGTCATTATGTCACCTTGTTGATTCCTCACAGCTAGTCCAGGCTTTCTTCAAGGATAAATTTAATATTTTTGCTGTCCCAATCAATGGGGATTTCACTCATTCAATGGGGAGTTTATTTCACAAACTGATAGCTCTCATCCTCAGGATTTTTTTTTTCTGGATATGGGCCCTTATTCTGCAATGGGGTTTGCAGAGGTTTATGGGGCTGCCCGTGTGGCTAACATTGCAGGATTGGGGCTGTGATCGTGAACCATGCTGGTGAACTGGTAAATGACTATGTCAACATACCTTCTCCTGTCAGATTTTATCTGGGAGAATTTTAATTATTTTAAGTTTTTTAAAAGAAAAACATTTTTTTAGCATTTTTAATGTAATCATTAAAATTAAATGTTATGAAATTTATCAAAAGATAGATTCTAATAAAATACTAAAAAGTGGACTTATTTTTACATGCATTTAAGAAGAGGTTCAAATTCCTCATGCCCTCTCATAGTCTCTGCGGAGAAGTGATTAAAGTCCCATCACTTGGGGCATTTCAAACTAGGCCTGGACACAACAATAGAGAATGCACCGTAGGGAACAATCCTGCACTGGCAGGGAGAGAGACACTTACTTGCTGGCTTAATAGGTCTTTTCTGTCTCTCACTCCTTTGATTCTTTGAATTGTTTTATCTTTTAAATTTTTTATTTTACATTCCTGACAAGGAGAGAAAATTACCAACAACTTCTCTTAGAAAAGACTAAGTCTTAGATGAATGAGCTAGTGGCGCTCTTCCAAGTCACATGGCTTTTAATGCTGACAGTTCAAGCTCCACTCCTCCTTTTACTGGGCAAGTTGAAACCTACCAGAGGTGTCTTGAAGGGATTGCTGCTATGTTTGGCATGACTGTAACTTTCAAGGCTTCTTCCTGGATTGCAAAATATTTCCCACGGGTGTCTCCTGGCTGTTAAGAAGTGTGGTGGGGGCTATTCGAGCACTGAAGTAGGTGTTTTCACTCCTAGGTTCTATTCCAACCTGTTCCACAGGATAATCCTAGCAGTAAATCTCTCTGTGGCCCAATTTCATCATTTGTAAAATGGGAATGCAACTCACGCAGGGGCTACCACTAAAAGATTTGAGATCTTTTGATGAAAGATACTATACAAGTGCAAGGTCATCTTCCTTTGTGTGTTAATCACATCAGATGGAGGCTGCTCAGTGCGAAGGATTTTACCATCGTTACCAAATTGCTCCATTTTTTAAAATGTATGTTCCCTTGTGCCTGAGTGCTCTAAATGCAGTAAGGGCCAAATTCTGATCTCACTGAAGCCAAAGAAGATCTGTCACTGATCTCAGTGGGATGGATGTCCTTGGTGACCATCCTAGAAGGTACTTTGGACTACAGTCTCAAACTTCAGCTAAAGAAAGAAAAAATGTGTATGTCACGTTGCTTGCTTCTTGGTGAAGTGGTCATAAGAAATCAGGATCATGTGTTTGAAAAATATTCTTTATTTAAAACCCCTTGAAAGATGGAAAATATCTAGTTTAGGACAGCTCCTTCTGACTGTCCCTTTTCGCTTGTATATTAGAACTACTGCCTTGGCATTTGATTTTTCAGGGGCAGTAATGTTGCAAGCTTCACATTCTAGCCACTGAATGGGAGACTCAGCTAACTAGTTATTGTCTGGTTGCTGGCTGGCTGAAACATTTCCGTTTCCAGTACAGATGTATAGAAACTAGATTGGTGTAATTGCACCCTGATCCTGTAATGAGATACATACGAATGGATCTTTGCAAACTTTCTGTTACAAGATCTGGTCTTGAGGTAACTTCCTCTGGACCTATGCAATAAACTTGGAATATTGGATGTATCTAGTGGTAATAAGGAACCCATGAGTATGTATCTCTCATTCTATGAATGACAATGCTGTGCAAGAGCCAGGTCTGATTAATTTTGATAACATTAGTATTATTCAGTAATTGCCAAGTGACAGCTCAATAAACCAATTTCCTTCTCCTGGATGGTTTAATACATTAAAAAAATACACGGTTCTTTCTGTATCTGTGTCCTTTTATACCTGTGATAGAATGCAGTTTTTACCAAAGGAGAACAGCCCTGAAGGAGGAAGAGTAAACTAAGGACTATGCAAGGACAGAGAGTCATTGCCTTAAGGGCTGCCAACCCCTGGAAAAACTCTGCAGCCTTGTCAGAAGCAGGAGCCAAGCTGCAGAAATGCTGTACTTGCATTCTGTACCAGAGCATTAACATGCAGCACACGTTCTTCTTCCTTTGCAAGAAGCGAAGAGCAAGTAATCTATTCTTATTGTTGTTTGGATTACAGTAGCATCTAGAGCCCTAATTTGGGCCACTTTGTTTTAGATGTTGTATCACAGGTATAAAAGACACAGAGCTACGTCTACACAGCCCACAGCAGTGAGCCTCCCAGGCCAGGTTGACAGACTTGGGTTGCAGAGCTAGCATTCTAAACATAGACAATGCTTTGAAGTTGTGGCACTAGCTGGAGCTTGGGCTCTGAATCCTAGGGCGGAGGGTGGTATTTAGACCCACAGTTCCAGCCTGAGCCACAATGTCTACACAGCTATTTTTAGTGCAGTAGCATAAGCCCAAGTCCATCAACCTGGCCTGGGAATGTTGCTTCTGCAGTGTGTGTAGACACACCGAGACAGGGGAAGAAACCTGAATATCTTTATTTTGCAATAAACCTCTCTGGGGGGAAAAATCTATACTGTACTGTGAGCTGTCTCTGGTTGCTGAATGTGCCATATAACTTCATGGGTTCCCAAGTGTTCTGCACTTATCTTCAGGATAGAGTTAGATGGTTTGATGATAGCCTGTTCTTGTAAAACAATGTGCTTTCACTAGTCCCTATGGATATTAACTAGTCCCTATAGATACTGACTAATCCATTCCTTATTCTTTTCATGGTATTTCCTCTCACTTATACTAGCTGCTAGTAACCCCTTCACTACTTCAATATCTTTTGTCTGATCAGCCTGGTATAATTAATTGGCTTGAATAGCTCAAGGAACTTTTTGGGGGGTGGGGGGTAATTTTAATGCAAAACACAAACATGCTGGTTTCTTGTTCTTTACAACTGCATACTGTCAGTGTTTCTCTCCCTTCTCCTGGCTGGCTTCTTAACCTTATGAGGGAGAGGAGAGTTGTGGTGTTCTGGTGACAATGTCCTAGGTTCTCATTCTCCATGGTGAGCACGTGTCACTGTATACATATGACCTGTCTTTATGGGAACCCTTCCCTAAGCGGGACTACCCTGGGATAGTCTCTGGCACATTTCTAAACCATTCCAGCCCAGTATCCTCTCCAAACCATGCCACCCTAATAATCCTTCTCCCCCTTTCACATCAAATGGACAGTCCCCTGCCCTCTGTGGCTCAAAGCAGCTCAGGATCAGTTGGATCCTGGTGAGTCAGGAGCTTCCCCAATGTTCATCAGCCCAGCATCCAGAGCAGGGTTGCCATCTGTCCAGGCTCTCCTAGGGTTGCCCTCTTTTGAGGTAGCTGGGTACCCGCTGCCAGCTGCCCAGTGCTGTTGGGCTAAGGATCATCCCAGGGGTTTGGTCCCCAGAGGTGGCGGCTGTAAACGAGGGGGGGACGCCTGCATTTTGGGAGCCTCCTCCCACACCTAGCAAACCGGCTCCTTGGAGATCCCGGGGGGAGGGGTGACCGAGGATCCCCTCCAGCCCGTCTGCCGGGCCTGCTGCTCCCCTTCTCCCCCCAGGCTAGGCCCGGCCCCATCCCCTCCTCCCCCGGCCGGCCCGGCCCACCGGCCCCTCCCAGCCTGCCGGGTTTGCCTGCTGCAGCGCCCGGCCGCTGGCTTCTCCTCCTCCGGCAGCAGGTAACCGAGCTCGCCGCCCCGCCCAGCCCGGCGCTGGGGTCCCGGGCCCGCTTCCCGGGAGTAGTAGGCGGGTTGGGCCTAGCTCGGGGGCCGAAGCACCGGCCTTTCCTAGTCGGGCACGGCGGGAGCCGGGCGCCTCGCCCCGCGTTCCAGAGGCCCGGGGGACGGGGCAGGCAGGGGTCCCTGTCCGGCTCCCCAGGGCTGCGGGGTGACTGGGGAAGGCGGCTGTGTAGTGCTCCCCATCCCCCCTACCACTAACTGGGGTGCCAAAGACTTGACACGTCCCCACCCCGGGGAGAGGCGATGGGGGGTCGCGCTCCCTTGTGTCAGTGGAGCCGGCATTATCCTTCCCTTGCCTGGGGGACGCCAACGGGCCCCCTTTGGATTGGGGGGCCCTGCGTGAAGTGCCTGGACCTTTGGGGTGCACAGCACAGCGGTGGGTCCCTAGTGAATCAAGGATGCTTTCCACAGGGGAGAGGTTTAGTATTTGGGGTGTGGGGATTCTGGTGCTTGTCATCAGTTGGGGCCAGGGAGGGCTTGAGACCAGAAGGGTTTTATCAGCTAGATGTGGCGGTTAAGGAAGGATTTTAATGAGGAGACGTGGTTGTTCCTGCACACTTTATCTTCCCCGTGGGATAATGAGCTGCACCGTGTTAGCAAATAGGGACGAGTTGGGGTGGGGGTGCTCTGGAAGAGTGTGCTGACAGAACAGCCATCCCTCCCAGAATAAAAGCATGGATCTCTGTTACTGACTTGGCATGTGTATAGTACAGGGCTCTGGGGTTTCCTCAGTTACTGAAAGTTCCCAAGTTTGCTGCTGAGGAAAATGAGATGACTTGAGAATTTCCAGTATATGCGGGTACCCCCAAATATTGATTGCATTGCTTGTCGTTGAGGCTTTGACACTGATCACTGTGATCTTTGCTGTGAGCTGAGTCTGTTGGCAAGGTAATGGGTGTTTATCTGAAAAGAATATTTTAAGAACCTTGTTTATTATATATTCCTGATCAGTAGGTGGGAGGGATGAGACAGAAGTAGAAAGCTCAGAGACTCAGCCTGTGCAGAAAGGAGATGATGCAGCATCAGCTGTTGGAAAATGATGAGTAATGCCTTCTGTTTCTAGGAGGAAGGGCACCTCACCGCTTCATTTCAGCTGCACTGCCTGATAGTGCTGATTCTCTATTATCCCCTGGTCCTTAAAATATTGGTAAGTGTTGCCAAGGCAGCACTTTGGCTTATTTAGAAGAACTTAAGGAAGTTATGTCTTCCCCTAAGCAACAGTGAACAGCTGATTCTAAGTACTTGTCATTTGTTAATTATTGCAGAAAAATTGTTGAAGGAGGAACTGTGTTGGTACACATTAGAATGAGTTGGTCTGTTTTTTGTATCTTATCTGTTGATTCAGTCTTTTCTCTAGTAGTGGACAGGATCACATTTAACTTCTGTTATGATTGAAAGTTGTAGCTTATTAACTACAACAATGCTACGGGAGGAGGGAAATGGTGTTCTGGGCCTATTGTATTTTCCTTTCACTTTAAAACAAAATGTATGAACGTTGATAAATAAAAGGGTGGCTTTAAGAAATGTTTTTATGATTAAATTCCTATTTTCTCAAGCAACAGCAGAGAGAGAGAGAGAGAACCTGTATGTACGATGTAATTAAGTCAACCTAAACCCTAGTGTAGACACTGCCAGATCAATGGAAGAATTCTTCTGTTGACTGAGTTACCACAAAGGTGTTGATCTGAAACCCTGGAAATGTTCCTTATACTCTGTGTGCTTGGATATATTATCCTGAGTGGAACTCCACTTGTCATACTCTGCACGGTGTGATTTGCATATAATGTTGTTGAGTGGATATTTAACAGTAAACCCCTCAGAAATGCTGGCGCCTTCCTTTCTTTTGAAGGTGGGTTACTGACATTACAAATCTTCCTACTCTAGTTCCCCCCACCCTCCTTCATTTAAAACAGTGAGTACATTTCTAGTAACTAGGGGACTAGCTTCGGGTAGGCATATAACATAGGTCCCGTGCCAGCTTCTATACACAACTCTGTTGAAGCATCTCAAAACTGAGCTGAATCATCCTTTGGATTTTAGTCTAAGCCGTCTGAACAGACTGACTAGATTTTATCCTCTCCTGTGGAGCTTTGGTTATGTTTGACAACAGGAAGTAAGATAAGATAATGACGCTGGTTTTCACTTGTGGCTTGCTGAGACAGGATGGGAAACTTGGTCTCCTGCAGTAAAAGTCTAGTCCATCAAGCCATCTTTGTCTGCCTTAATTAGAATGTATTCATGACATGTTTTTCTAGTTACCTTGGGTGGACTAGGAAGAAGTTTAGTGAAATGATATATGTAAATAAAGTGATGTTTTGTTAACCGGATTAGTATTCTGTAGCATCCAAGGATGCTGTGTGATCCAGAGAAGCTGGGATTTTGAGCCCTCAGAAGAGAATACTCAGTGGTTCATCACATTATCATTTGAGGTATGAACAGAATCAATTTCAGCAAATCCAAATATTTGGTTAGAAGGGGGTTGTCAGGTTCCAGGGTGGCCTCCAAGCAGGGCCAGCATTAGACTTGCTGGGGTCCAGGGCAGAAAGCCGAAGCCCCCCCACATGGCGCTGAAGGCCAGGTCCCTGAGCCCTGGTGGGCCCCCTGGGGCTAAAGCTGGAGCTTGAGCAATGTAGCTTTGTGGGGGGCCCTTGTGGCATGGGGCCAAGGCAATTGCCCTGCTTGCTAGCCCCTAATGCCGGCCCTGGCTTTTCTATGCAGAAAACCACGCCCATCAGTGCCACAGTAACTAGAGTTTTATAGCATGTTGCGGGGGCCAGGGGGGTCTCAGAAAGAAAAAGAGAATCTCTGGGTTAGACAGTATAGATGTAACTGAATTGGTAGCTGTGGCCCTTAAAGTGTGCATGTATATTTAATATTGTACTACATTACTGAACACCGCTAGTACATTGTACAAATAATAATAATAAACTGTGTGTTCCCTGCTCCTTTCCATTGCATCACCCACTGACCTCTGATATCATAATGCCATTACTCAACAATGAGCTCTTCTGTATTAGCACAACTGCAGGATTGAACTGTAGTGTTACCTGACATCAAGATTGGTGCCTTTGTGTGTTGTATCTGGTGCTTGGAGGGTTAATTTAATCTCTGAGATTTACTCATGTAGCCTCTCATCCCTGCACTGGGACAGATGTACAGTCTGGGAACTGTTTTACCTAATTACAGGGGAGATGTATAATGTCCAATTTAATTTTTTTAGATTATTGCCTTATGCTTTTGAGTCGTAAAGATGGATTTTCATACTCCCTAACATCTTAAAATTGAAGCATATCAGTTTACTGTCTTTACCATCAAGTCTGACATTTAACCAAACTGAGGAGTCATCCTGCAATTTCTGTACCTCTATAGGTGAGCTTTAGTGAGAATGGGAGATACAAGAAACATTTGTCCTCACCTGGATTCCATAGGTGAGGTCACCAAGGATGACCTACTGCTCAAATCCAAGGTAAAGGAAGCACTGCTTGCTGTGTGGTTACCTTTTTGTATGGATGTTTGGGGTGGGGTCTGCCTTAAGATACAAAGATTGTACATATCCACAAGTGGGATGTAGAAACTGAACTTCAAATACTGATATCTTTTTGAGTTTGCCTTCTAAAATGAGGCATTCTTTTGTCAGCCATTTGTACTTCAGAAATGCAATTAAATCATGTGAAGAGGCTGTCTTTATGAGATAGCCTAAAGGGAAAGCCCATAACTCTAACATTTACTCTTGAGTACTGTTGATCTGTCTAACTCACTCATAATAAATGAAGTCTTCAAAATCTCTTTCCCTTTAAATGGTTTCATTTGGCAGCTAATACATTTTCAAGGCTCATGGGCTTACTTCAGAAAGGGGGCGATATGAAAGGAAACCTCTTAGTGGCTGGAATTTTGGAGTGAGTACAAGTGGCTGATGGAATTAGATTAAAAAACTAACATTTCCGCCATCTGGAGAGTGCTCCGAGCCTTCTTCACTAGTGCAATTCTGAATGACTGTTTATCCTGCTCAAAGATGTCTCTTATTCCGGGTTATTTTAAAGTGTAAATTTAGTTTGGGCAGAATTCACCGTACTGGGGAAAAATAAATTGTGCTGCCAAACAAGTTTTTAATCTCTGCCCCCAGAAGTCAACTCATGCAAGAAGCATGGTGTGCTCCCCTCTGAGTCAAGGACCAGGCTACAAAAAACATAATGACTTTTTCTTTATGTATGACTGCAGGGAACTTGCCAATCGTGCAGAGCTGGGGGACCAAACCTCTGGGCTTGCCTGCAGGTAAAAAGAGCCTGCTATTTGTGTGTGCTGTATAGAGGGTCTTCTCATTGTTTATATGTACTGTTTCTTAGCATAATGCTCTACTTACTTTCAGGCTGACTTATCGTCTTCGGATATGAAATTAGGTCTGAGATCATAGTATCTGGTAAAGAAAGAAAGAAGCATTAGAAGAAAGAGAGCCCAGTAAAAGTGTCCATCAGCTTTCAATTATATCCCAGAAAATCCTAATACTGTTTGCCTCACATCTAGGCCTATTTTGTTCACACCTCACAAATGACTTCCTTCTAGAGCCCCACTGGAAATGAACACTGAAGAATGCTACTAACTACCATCTGTTTTTAAGCATCTAGTGATTGAATGAATCCTGCTTGCAGCTTTTAGGGAGATTTAAAGTGTATGGAGTCAGAGAACTTTAGTGATGTTGTTGAAAGGAGGGGAACAAGGCAGAAAGGAATGAAAAAGAGCTGTCTTAAATAAGATCACAACTGGAATGGACTCTGGATGCCATTTAATCTGAAACGTAAGCCAAATTCAGCCCTGATGTAAGCAGATGCGCTGCCTTTGACATTAAAACAAACCAAACTAAAACACTCTATGCAGTGACATCCTCATTGACTGTGGTGGAGCTTCACCCACTTACACCAGCTCTCGTTGGTCCCTGTGACATAAAATGATCAATGGTAGGAGCTGTAGAATAGTGTTTCTCAGTGGGTTGCTTCCCCGAGGGGCAGATATCAAAAGGCAATCGGGGCAGGAGGGGTGCAAGGCATTGGCTATATTGTTACCATCTAAAGCAAGGAAAATCTTGCTTTCCCTACTCTCCCCCACACTCTTACTGTTCAAAGTCAAGAATTCTCTGCCAAACCTCTCAACACACACACAACACAAATTCAATAGTTTTTCATTGTTAGCATGGATACATTTACTATAAAATCAAGAGTAAAAAAAAGTAAGGAAGTCATGAAAACATTTGAACTGAAATAAGGGCTTGCTTACCTGAAAAGATTGAGATGCACTGCTTCAGAGAAAGTTGTAAGATTCCCACAGTTCACCTGATTGTGCAGAGGTACATCACACCTGTGTGTACCTGTCATACCAACTGTTCATCAATTGTACCATCAAAAATTATTCCTGGGTAACAAATGCAGGTGGCATTTTTCAAACATAGGGGAAGTCAAATATCTTGAAGAGCTTACAATCCTTGTCAGTTTCACTCAGTTACTTTTTCTTGGGAAGTTCTATGCATAGAAGCTGTAGAGGCAGCAATACCACTGCTCTGGTAGTGCTGAGGCTGCTCTACGAGGAGCAGAAATAGTCTTCTTTCCCATCCATGAACATCCTGAGCAGCAGGCAAGGATTGCCCTGTATTGCCTCTGAATATCAACATCAACTTATGATACTTATGGTTAGTTTGCATCATGGTAGTTCCTAGGCTCTGTTGTGCCAAGTGCTCTATAATTAAAGACCCTCCCTGTCCCGAAAAGCTCTTATTAGGAGCAGCGGAACAAAGCTGAAAAAGATTTTGCCAGATTTTACACTGTTGTCAGGAATTTGCAGCATGCCCGGAAATATGAGACTGATAGATCTTATACTTGTAACTGCAGGAGCAAGTTTCTTCTTTTTAGATACATTTCTAGTCCTTTCCAAAACATACTTGTAATAGAAGAAAGAAAACAAGCAATTTGAATGATGGGACTGATGGGGAAAGATGAAGCAGTGGAAAGAGAAGAGGTGAGAAGATGGACATGGACCAACTGACCACCTCTCATCTTAGTATCTGGATTTCCTCAGACAAGCAACTTGTTTTTACAACAGATTTTCAAATGATCCATCTGTAGATCTATGGACACAATGTGAACAGCAAAACTAACCTCAGTGGTTTGGATTGGAGGTTTCATAGTGAGCAAGGGTGGGCATAGTTTTTTCAAGAAGTGCCAAATCTTTTGTAATGCTGTGACTCAGGTTATAAAGCATGCTTATGAAGTGCAGAGGGTCAGCACATATGCCGCTGCTGGCCGGGATGGGGTCACAACCCCCTTTTTTCATTTTGTTGTAGGTTTATCTTGCCACGTCCAAACTGTTCTCCCACTATTTCCTCTCTCTTTAGGTTGCTTGTCCTTATGTTGGGTGTGGGGAATCCTTTGCGGATCATAGCACCCTTCACGCACAGGTGAGCTGTTCTCTATAACTCTCTCACGGCAGGACGGACAGAGTTGGATTTCCAGATAATTAAACTCTGTTCCACAAAGCATGGACACTTATTGATTATAGCCATTCTCGGCCACCTTTCCTGCCCAGACAACATTTATATAATGACTAAGGTGTGTGAGTTCCAAACTCTGACCATTGAGTTGCAGTTTGTGGTTCTCAGTATTCTATTTTTGTTTTTAGGCCAAAAAACACAACCTGACGGTGAACCTGACGACATTCCGGGTGTGGTGTTATGCCTGTGAAAAGGAGGTATTCTTGGACCAGAGACTGGCAGCATGTGCTCCATCCCAGTCATCAAAGCTCAGTGAACAGGTGGGTCTTTCACTCCATAAGTCAGGAGGATACAGTTGAATGGGATAGATCAGTTAGCAGGGGTTTTGTTTTCTTTTGTTAGATGACTAGTTTAGGACTTCCCGCTATTGGACATGCCATTGTTCCCATGAGAGCTCTCAAATCCGAAGGAAGATGCCTCCCATCAAGATAATCTTGCATTTATTTAGTATCTTTCATCCAGAGGGATTCCTAACATACTTTAAAAACTGTGTACCTGCCTCTCTAATCGGTCCGCCTTTGGCCACTTCTGAAGGTGGCCACGTCTGGGGTGAACAGCAGCGTTAATTGTCAGACTAGAAAGGTACCCACTGCAGACACTATTGACTGTCCCATAGGCCTCTTGGGGCCCATCTTGACATCACTAAGGGTGCTCCTTGGACAGCCTCGTCATGTTATTGAGGTAATGCCATCAGTGCCAGGGCCTTTGTTACTGGGAGACCTTTTTAGTGCCTGGCTGAATAAATTGGGCACAGATCATGTCTCTCTGCAGATCAGACCTGCCACTGTTGCTTATTTCTCTGCCTTTAATCTAGGAGTCTCCATTGCCTGCTCACCCGTTGAAGGCCGTTCCAATTGCAGTAGCTGATGAAGGGGAGTCGGAATCAGAGGAGGATGATCTGAAACCAAGAGGTAATGGCCACATTGAATTATGGGATCCGTTATAACTGCACCTCTGGACTCTAAGACTTGCGTTGTGAGGTTCTTGAAGAGCCTTTGTGATTTCAGTACGACTGGGATGCTGAGCTCATCTGCGAGGAACATGCTGGATTCCCTTTCGTCGTGTGTGCAATGTAAAAGGTGGTGCTTCTGAAAGGCGACATTCCTTTTTTGTCTCATGTCTCTCGTCTCTCTTGCACTTTCTTCAGGCCTTACTGGAATGAAAAACCTCGGGAACTCCTGCTACATGAATGCAGCACTTCAGGCCCTCTCTAACTGGTAGGCGGCAGGACCATTTTTTGGTGATGCTCCCTTGAATACTCACTAAAAATAAAAAAAGTGGCAGTTCCAATAGGAGACCTCCTTAAGGAACACTGGCTAGAAATCAGCCCAGGTGCAGAACAGAGAGGGAGAAAAGGAAAAAAAAATCCAGGAATAAAAAGCTGTAGAGCAGAAAACTGAGCAAATCAATGGGACACATACCATTGGACTGGTAGAAGTACAGGCCTTTAGTTTCCATTGTGATCTTTAAAATATAGCAAATATAAAATATTTTATAGGTGCATGCGTTTTCTCTTCCAACTTCTTTTTAATGTTCTCCCAAATGAGGTGGCCTTGAAAACCTCGACCCAAAATAATTCTCACCATCCTGTCTTAGCAATAAACTCCAGCATCTCTCAGGCATGCTGGGGAGGGATCCCGGTCATTCTGTCCAAAGGGAATGATTTGTGAAAAATCAGAGGGCAGTGTTTGCAGCACCATCTCTTTCTCCTTTTTCGAAGTGTTACATTTTAAAAGCAACCTTAGAACGTCCTCTCTTTCTGTGGGACTTTAAATGAACGCGAAGAAGAAATTCCTCTCCACTGAACTCTTCTCTTTCCTTCTTTAGCCCGCCTCTAACACAGTTTTTTCTGGAGTGTGGTGGGCTGGTACGTACGGACAAGAAGCCAGCACTGTGCAAAAGTTACCAGAAACTGGTCTCTGAGGTTTGGCACAAGAAGCGGTGAGTAATCCCACCCCCGTCCAAACAGGAAGGTTTATAGTGGTTTATACTTCAGTTATGAGCGGTGGGACCCAGTCCCTGAATTCAAGCTTTAGAGCTGGTCCTAGCAAATGTGGTGTGTGTTGCTGTGAGCGCCTGGTGTAGTACTCCCCTTCTTACACCTGTCGATTAGTGATCAGACAGCCATCTTCTGAGGAACAGGGTCTAGAAACCTCTGATCATTCATGATGTTGAAATGAAAACAGTAAATCCAAAGCATGCCTGGCAATGTGAAGTGCTTTAAACAGAGCTTAAAAAGGGCTTCTCTTATTCTCACATATTTGCTAAAAAGAGAATGGGAATATATTTAGCTGCTATAGTGCAAGTGTAGCACTTAGTGGAACTGCTCTAGACGTGCAGAGAAAAAGCAACTACTATCTGATCGTGATATTTACCAATCCACCTGGAAGGTATTTTTGTCAGTCATTTTCTGGTTGACTCTGTATGAGAACTAGTAACCCTGGGCCAGATCCTCAGTTGATGTAAATTGCACCTCTGAACTAATTTGGTTTATAGCAGCTGAGGATCTGGTTCCCTAATTGTAAGTAGTTGCAAGAATCAAAACGGATATCTAAATGGTGTCCTAGGTTTTGTGTTATTTATCATAGTACAAGACAGACAAGGTGGGTGAGGTAATATTTTTTATTGGATCAACTTTGTTGGTAGAAAAGACAAGCTTTCCAGAGTCACAGAATGCTTCTTCAGGGCTGGAAAAGGCAACCAGAGCGTCAGCTGTTCTACCACAAGAAATTGGTTCAATAAAAGATATTCGCTCACCCACCTTCTCTCTCTCTTATCCTGGGATCAACGCAGCTACAACAACACTGCAGACAGTGTATGAGTAAGTTGTGGGTTTGGAATGGACTAAAACTATTTAGAGTAAGCTGTGGAGTCGTGGAAGTCATTTTTAGCAGTGGAATGCAATTTGAATACAACTCTCGTGAGTTCTGATTGGTTGAGGTGGGTACTGCTCTTTGAAATCAAAATAAGTAGACCAGAACATTCTGGCAACCGAAGTGCCGGATGTCTCCATCAATTGACATTTTAAAAAGTGACAAAGCATTGGTGAATGTACAGGAGGGATTAGTCTGTCACTAGTAGGGAAAAGAGATTAAAATACTTGGTAGATACCTGCACCAAAGTTCAGACTTTGCAGCAACATCATTGTTCTTTTTCCCTTTTCCTTTAAACTGACTACTGTTTTGTGCTTACTACACAGTTCAGCTCTAGACTTGATATGTGAACTAATGGTTTTTGTTCTTAAACAGCCCAAGCTATGTGGTTCCAAGCAGCTTGTCCCATGGAATTAAACTGGTCAACCCCATGTTCCGGGGCTATGCACAGCAGGTGGGCCATCCAACAAAAACACTAGCCTTTCTAGACATATGCCTAGGTTGTTCCACATCATGTGATTCCTACTACTATACTGGAGCCCACTTAACGAAGTACCTCATGTAAGAATAAGTGGCCCATATTAACTGGTTGGGTGCTAGGATTGTTCCATTGTTTTGCATCTGTATTAGAGAATGGCTAGAGCACTTGACTGGGACTCAGGAGATCTAGGTTCTGTTTCTGGGTCTGCCATGGGCCTGTTGTGGGACTTTCAGCAAGGCTCGGCATGTCTATGTACCTCAGTTTCCCTGTCTGTAAAATGGGGATGATGACCTTCTTTGCCAAGCACTTTAAGATCTGATGAAAAATGCCATCTAAGAGGTGTCAGGACACCCAGTGGTTCTCTGGGACGTCCCTTATCAGCAATCTCCACTGTCTCAGGGGCCACGTAGGAGACCTGCACACTGGCTGATTTGTCTTGGATTTCTAGTTCTAATCCCTGGTAATAAAGGATTTTAATATCATGCTCGTTGTGAGGGATAGGGTTATCGTGACGACAGCAGTGGAACATGAAGATTGTTTTTGTAGCATAGACTGTACTGTTCTTTGCAGCCCACTGTCTTGATTGTCTTTCTCCTGGTTTCCCATGTTCTTTCAGGGCTTACATTCCAGTAACCAAGGTAACTAAGTTCTGTAGCAGCAGCCCAATTTGACCATCCTGAGTCCTTCCTAAACCCCTGAGAAAAAGCAGAAACTGAACCAATTAGCTGCAAATTGGACTCGGATCCCCAGGCGTTAAAGCAGTCAGTTAAAGAGGCAGGTTCCCTCTGTCCGTCTGCTGAATATCACCAACTCCATGTGCTCTCTGAGTGGGACTCCCTGTATTCCCTGAGGGGCTAACATTTGTGCGCAACAGATGAACTAAGTGAAAACTGGAGTAGTTGTATTTTGTCCCCAGCTGGGCCGTAGATAATGTGGGATTGCTCCTGGTTTTCAGGACACCCAAGAGTTTCTGCGATGCCTGATGGACCAGCTTCATGAAGAGCTGAAGGAACCAGTTGTTGCTGAGGCAAGAGACTCTGACTCCAGTGACACGGATGACAAGCGGGAAGGTGACCGTAGCCCCTCGGAGGATGAGTTCCTCTCTTGTGATTCGAGCAGCGACAGGGGTGACATGGATGGGCAAGGCAGGACAGGGGGCATGAGCAGCTCCCTAGCAGAGGCAGAGTTGCTGATCCAGGATGAGGCTGGGAGAGGGATCTCTGAGAAGGAGAGGCTGAAAGACAGGAAATTCTCCTACAGCCACCGGCGGAGCAACTCGGAACAAGTTGATGAGGATGCAGACGTTGATACCACCATGAGTCCAATTGATGGCAGAGCTTCTCCTGAAACCCTACCTCCTCCCTGCCCTGCCAGCCCATGTAGGACACCAGGTAATTAAGCTTCCCTGTCACCCCATATACAAGAACCAGTGCCATAGCCATGTGTTGGGCATGCTAAGGGGGCGGATGTCAGACAGATACCTTGTGTAGACATTCCCATGCCTGGTTTCAAAATGTCTTTGCTGCTAAGACAGGTGACCTGCTTCCTCCAGCTTGCCTCACTTACCAGCACTGCTCTGGTAGAAATCAACAGAGAAGTACTTCAGTGTGCCCAGATACTGTGGTGATGAATATAGTTTACAGGCTGGATAGGCTACTAGTTTGAGTGGCCTCTGCCAAATGTGATCTTTTTTTTTTTAAAAAAAAGGTCTGTGGAGGGAAAGGAGTTTTTTTTTGTTATAAGGCCAGCCCAGCACTTTAAAGATGTGAACTGCTGTATGTGCATTACTCATAACACAAGCCATACAAAAAGAAACCAAAAGACACAGTAGCCCCTAGCAGAGAACAGTTGGAAACAACTCCTGGACCTGCACATCTCTTAAAAATTACTCATTTCACATTTTTCCTAAAAGACGTAAAGCTCTCATTATCCTACCAACTTGCCCTTGGAATAGTTGATTCTGAGAGGGGTAAAGGAAGGGAGGTAATAAGGGGTGTGTGGAAGAATGGACTCACAGCCGGTGCCCCGCCTCATGGCGAGGTATTTGGAGTAGCAGCTCTGTCTCTAGCACACCCCGCCAACTGTCGCTTCTGTCCCTCGGTGGTCTGTCTCTTCGGTGACTCTGCCCTCTGGTCAGGTTACATTTAGTTCCGCGCCTTCTGGGGTAACAAAGTCCAACAAATAGTCCAATGTCCCTACAAAAGGCCTTTGGACCCGGCTCTGGGGCCCATGATCTTCTCCCAGAGCTATCAGTTGTTCTTGTCTCCTTCTGAGGGGCCTCATGTCACCTTCTCCAGTGGCAGGTAGGGGACCCCAGGGCCTCCCCTGACACTGGATTCTATACCCAGCAGCCAAGGTTTGAGCCATCAAGACTCCTTGCTGCTGTCTCCCTGGATTTCCTCCTCCTGTAGCCGGTCAGCTGGTCTCTCCCGCACTCTCTCTAGGTTCACTTGTCTCTCAGGGCTGGGACTTGCAGGGCTCCCCCTGGAATTCCCCAACAAAATCCCAGATTAAAGGTATACAACATAAATCCTCAGGCTTGACCTTTCATCCCTCTCTGCTCCTCATCTGAAATCTTGCCGTAGAAATCCAAATCCTGCCCTATTATTGTAGCTCCAGAGCCTCCTCCATCCCCAGTGTGTTGGGTGTAATTTGTGGCTTCCTGATAGACTTCTCTACTCAGGAGAGGATGCCAAGGCAACTCCCCCTCCCCCCCCCCCCCGGCTTCCACCTTGACCTTCCCAATCTCTCTGCGCCCAGAGTGGTACTGCAGAGCTTCTCCCTGCAGCCCCCATCTGCAGGAGACTGTTTATAGGAGTCACCCAGTTCCTCTGGCAGCTGGGACTCATCCTTAATTGGGCATGGCCCAACCTGCAGGTGCGACCAGCTGGGTTGATTGGCCTCCAGGTCCAGATTAACCTTTTCATTACCTGTGTGGGGCACACACCCCTTCGAAAGGGAAATCGAGTTATTTGTTAGTGCTGGGGAGTGAACATTTAAAAAATATTTTTAAGTGGTGGAGATGCCATGTGGCTCTGCAGAAGAGCTGGCATTTAAAGGCTGTGCTCTAGCTGTGACTCCTCCTTGACTTGACCCAAAGATGATGACCCCTCCTACAGCTCCAGACACTGGAATGCCGGCAGATGTTTGTGGGGTGTTTGTTTTCTAAGAAACCCAGAGGATTAAACCTAGGCTCTAGGCCTGGGTATTGGGAGCATTTGTCAATATCCAGTTTGTGAGAGATTAGGAGCGGACCTAGAGGTGACTTGCATCCTGTCTGACATTTCCCATCTCTCTTGTGGTATCCGATTGAATTCCTCAGCTATCCAGTCCTCAGAGTGGTGGGGCGGGGCTGGGCACTAGATTCCCTGATTGTGAAAAACAGCCAGCATTCTACCGGGGCAGATTTGTGACAGGCTGGGCTGGTACGTTTGGTGTTTCATGGATGGCCTCTCTCCCCCCACAGAGCCGGACAACGACGCCTACGTGCGCTGCTCCTCGCGCCCCTGCAGCCCGGTTCACCAGGAGATGCATTCCAAACTGTCTAGCAGCCCCCCTCGCTCCAGTCCTGTGCGCCTGGGACCCTCCTATGTGCTGAAAAAAGGTAGCGTAGTCGGGAAGCTACTGGAGCCAGGAGGCTGAGGGGGGCGTGGAGACAGAGGGCCACATTTGCAGGAAGGAGCAGGAGAAGAGGGAGGTACCGAAGCCATCCTCACCCCGTGGCTGACAGTCCTTCAATATGTTGATGCCAAATAAAACAGTGTTAGGAAACGAATGGTAATGAATCTGAGTGGCTGGACGTCTGGGCAGACAGATGCCTGGCTGTCCAAACACAACCTGAAATCATTAAAAAAGGGTCAACATTGGCCTTATCTTCTGGGTATCATGCTAACTTACTAATCACTGTAGAACTCTCCTGCATAGAGGGGAGAGTCCAGAACTGGCCTTCAGTCCTACGCTTCATAGCCTATGCGGGCAAGAGCCTGTAGGGCAGCGTTAAAGGGATGTTGCCGTATTTCTTAGGCTGCCCACAGGATTGAAGTTAAAAGCATTAGTCGAGTGTGGGAGTGGTGCGAGGTTACAAAATTGGGCCCAGGTTGCCTGCTGCTTCATCTCAAAGAAATCACAAAACCAAATCCACAGCCCGCAAACACAACTGGCCCTGCCGCCGTTCAATAATAGCATTCTTTCCCGAGCTGTGCTGACCTCAGCCAAGGGGTGGGCACGCAGAAGTTCTAGCCTGATATAAACACTCTGTGTAAGTGGGGGTTTTGTTGTTAAACAACACAATCCTGTCCTGCCAGCCACCACAATCTGTGATGCAAGCCACAGTGTGAAAGGCATGGGGGGAAAAACTGGCTGATGGCTGGAGGGGAAAAAGACAAAATGTCCCAGAGAAAAAACAATCCGTAATTGATGAAGAGATTGCTCCAGAGATTAAAGCAGTCAAGAACACTACACGACCCCCTTGTATCCTTCTGAACCAGTGTTCGAGGAGGATGGAGACAAAGACAGCACCTCCAACAGCATTCAGGTGCATTGCATTGGTGCGGATTGTTACACCCGGCTTCCTGCTGTCA
Source organism: Sternotherus odoratus (assembly GCA_032164245.1). Lineage (NCBI taxonomy): Eukaryota > Metazoa > Chordata > Testudines > Kinosternidae > Sternotherus > Sternotherus odoratus. The sequence continues at coordinate 11,246,450 of JAVMKO010000016.1, forward strand.
CTTGAAACAAGGTTGTTCTTTATGTAAGCGTAAGTTTGGAACCACCGACAGAGTCCTGCAATCTGTGTCCAAGCATGTACACCCACACTTGTCTTGTGCTGTACTCCGAGGGAGACGTGCCTCCAGGCTTGACTGCAGGACTCTGCTGAAGCTACGTACGAGAGCTTGTAGGTGATGTGATGGTCTGTGTGTCTTTTCAGCCCAGGTGCTGGCTTCTGGGAAGAAGAAGAAAGAGCTTCATTATCGCAGCATTATTTCTGACATCTTTGATGGCTCCATTCTCAGCCTGGTGCAATGCCTCACCTGCGACAGAGTGCGTCTCCTTACTGCCATTAATCAAGTAATAAAACAGCAGGGCCTGTTTGCTTCAAATAAACTCTTGTTGGGAAACGGAGCTGTTCCCCAATATTCTGGGGTGCTAGGGCCTACTAAAATGATCACGTGTGTGAAATCTACCAGGCCTAGGAATACTCTGTCATTGTTTATGTGCCATACAGAATCTTGATCCTGTGTAGCTCAGTTAGCTTAGCCATCATGCATGTCCCACCATGGAGCTGGCCACAGCAAAGGGAATAAGGCGGCAGAGCCAACGAACTAGAGGGAGCTGGATTTGGGCGTCTGGGGGCCTCTCTGTGGAGAACGTGGTGCCATGGCTATAGGGAACGCTAAGTGGTTAGGAGGGGGAGCGACCACACTTCTGTCACCCTGTTTGTGAGTGAAGAACAATCCTAGTGTAGACAGGACAAAACCATTTCAGCGCTGCTTCAGAGAGAGTGGCTGAGGCTGGGCCAGACTCTTCCTGTTGATGGTGCTGAAAATGGCCTACTGCTGTCAGCAACACTTCAGTTTCCTAGTGTAGGTGGGCCCAAGAGATGCTAAAAGTTCCGGGCCGAGTATTTGCTCCTTTGCGTACACTAGAACCCCAGACTCTTTTGCGTGTCCTCAGGTATCCACAACGGTGGAGACGTTCCAGGATCTATCGCTGCCGATCCCGGGGAAGGAGGATCTGGCCAAGCTGCATTCCGCCATTTACCAAAATGTGCCCGCTAAGACGGGGGCCTGCGGGGACAATTACACCTCGCAAGGCTGGATTGCCTTCATCATGGAGTACATCAGGAGGTGTGTTTCCCTTGCGTCCCCTTATGCAGTTTCTCTCCCCCCTTGGCTTTGCACTCGTCAGTTACTGGAAGGCAGTTACCCTTCCATGTAACAAGCTGATTGGTTCTTTAAAGAAGGGAAATGGAGGAGAGAGACAAATATTGGACAGAATTGCATTAAAAGGTCGCTGTAAAGAATTAAGATCCATAGCCAGGACCAGCTGTGCCAACCTCCTTCCTCCTTTAGTGCAACAAACATATTTCTAGTTTCAGTTGTGTTTAAAAAATAAATCATGTTCAGTAGCAATGGCCTGACTCTAAAACATCTGGGACCTGAAGGTGCAGGACATGGCAAGTCCTCACTGGTATATTTGCTTCCAGGTGATTTGATTCCTTCAACCATTTAATAATGTCCCTTTGTGGCTGCATTCCTTCCGGTGGAAGCCTCTGTCCGGAACCTGTCTGTGCCTTTCTTTTCTTAGCCCTTTGCTCTTGTAGATTGGCAAGTCCTGTCCTGGCGTGGGAGGTACCAGTAGCAGCCCCAGTTCTGAGAAACAAACTGCACTTTCCCATAATGCTGTGGGATGCTGTCCTGAGCGGACCTTCCAGGCGGATTCACATAAAGCGCCAGGCCCCCGGGGAATCTTAGAAGCCGAAGTGCAGAGCTCGCCAGTAACATTCATATTTCTTTCTTGCATGACACCTCCCTTCTGCAGGTTTGTGGTGTCCTGTATCCCCAGCTGGTTTTGGGGTCCTGTGGTCACACTGGAGGACTGTCTTGCTGCCTTTTTTGCTGCTGATGAGTTGAAAGGTGAGGTTGGGGAGGGCTGGCGTGTATTGTCTCCTCTGTCCGCTCCCGAGGGAGGCTGTCGACAGCCCTCCCAGATGCGGCTCTGGAACAAATGGAAGTTTTGGGGCATCTGGCTGGGAACTGCACTGCTCGTTTCAGCTTCCTGCGGGGGCAGGAATGAGGGTTCACCATCTCGGCGGGCAGGCTTTGGAACCAGGGTGTGGTGGGCTCAGCACAGAGCAGACGCGATTGTCGTTCCCTGTCCGTAGCCCAGTGTTCATGCTATGCAAAGACTGCCCTGGGCAGGAGGAACAAATGGGGGTTGCCAAGCTCAGCTGCATTTGCTTCGGAGTGGAGTGGAGCCGCTGGTTTCCTGCATTCCTGGCAGGGTGTTGTGGTGTTGGGTGGTCAAGGGTCTGGTTGGCTGAATTTGTAACTTTTGCCCTGGCTCCTCTGTCTGTTGTAGTCAGGGAGGATAAATGGGCCTTTGGCTCCTATGAAAGACAGTGAGATGGAGCCAATCCATATGCTGGCTGCAGCAGCAGGGAGATCAAAGCAGGGCTGCATTGTATGCTGGTGCTTTTGGCCCCAGTCTGGGTAGCATTCATCCTTCCTGCAGGGAGTGCCACTAAACCTGGGCTGGGGACTCCTTAGATGTGTCCCAGGGTCCTGGTCCTGACAGGTTGTTCCCTGGGGGTGTTATAAGTGGAGGATAAGTTCTACAGAGCAGAGGTGTTACAAGGAGACTCTCCCACAGCTCTGCATGCCCAACTGAGGAGTCTGGGTCTCCTCAGTCCACCCCTCACACCTTGGAGTGCTAGACTTGCATTTTGTGCTTGTGTAGGAGGTTTCTTGCCAGGAGCCCTCACTGAGGGGGCAGAAGGAGGCTGTGTGATTCTCTCTGCGGAAGAGTCTCCGGTGCCATTAGCCTGGGATGGAGAACAGAGGGACTGAACGCGTTTTGCCCCGTGTTAATCTGGGGAGTGGAAAGGAGGGTTTTGAGCATGTTTTCTCCCATCCCTGCTTTAACTGGGGAGAAGAGGTTGCTCCAGCCACACATGAACCATTGGTGGGAGGGCAGGGCGAGTTCCCTTCCACCTCAGCAGACACTGCTGTGTTGCATGTGTGCTGGCTGGCTGCCGTCTGTGCTAGGTCCGTGTTGAGCTGGGTGTGGCAGAGAGATTCCCGCCCAGGTCTGCTTTACCCCTGCTGGGTGTTGTGGTTAACCCGGCTTCCCCACTTGGGATGAGAGTTTGTTTCCTCAGTGGGGCTGCAGCCCCATGGTGCCTGCTGTCAGTAATGTGGTGATGCCTTTCTTTTCCTCCCCAGGGGACAACATGTACAGCTGTGAACGGTGTAAAAAGTAAGTTTGCGTCCTCCGTGTTGTGTTCTTTCCACTAACCTCTCCTGTCCCCTCTGCCACCGGCCTGCTCAACTGGGAGTTGTTGAGTTCTAGGTTCTGGGTTGGCACTGGAGACCCTGGTGCTAGTGGGAGGAAAAGTGGTGGCTGTGCTAAAGGAAAAAAAGGAGGGGAGTGAATTAGGGGCACCTAGGGGATACTGAGGAGAATGGAGAGGTGAGGCCAGTGGCCCATGCTCTGATATATGGTGCGAAGCTGCTCTCACTGAAGTCCGTTCCAGCTTTGCCATGGAGTTCAAAGGATTTGGGCCCAAAATGTGACTTGCCCAGCTTGGGGTCCCTGTGCTTAGTTCTCATGGGGGACATCTCTCTCTCTCTCTCTCTCAGACTGCGGAATGGTGTGAAATACTGCAAAGTTCTCCGGTTACCTGAGGTGAGTAGAGGCGGCTTGTTTCCCCCGGCTCCATTGGTTGCCAGTGTTAGTTGGGGGGTGGGGAGGGAAGAGTTGCTGAACTGAGAATTGAAAATAGTTTTATTTATTTTTGCCTTAAGCAAAGTCCTGTTTTGTTAGCAGAAAGGGACTAGTGACCTTCAATTGATGGGCATCAACACCTCTGCCAGGTTACAGTGACCGTCGTGTGAGGAAATTCCTTTAAAGATCAGGAGGTCCAGAGAGGGAACTGTATTTGATTTGGGTATCCATGGAAACATGCTGTGCTTTTTGCCCTCTCCCTCTGGTGCCCTAGATCCTGTGTATCCACTTGAAACGGTTCCGGCACGAGGTTATGTATTCCTTCAAAATCAACAGCCATGTCTCCTTCCCCCTGGAAGGACTGGACCTTCGCCCCTTCCTGGCCAAGGAATGCGTCTCCCAGATCACCACCTATGATCTCTTGTCTGTCATCTGCCATCACGGCACAGCAGGCAGTAAGTCGTCCTTTCCTGGCGCGTCTGTCCCTGAACTGCCTGGGAACGAGATGGGTCTGATCCGTGTGTCTGAGAATAGCCTGAAGCTCTGAGCTCCGTATCCTGCTGCTGGGCAGTGGCAGGGCATTAGGTTTTCACTTTGACTGTCCTCCTCAGGCACTGTATGGAACATTCCAGCATGTTTTGTAGTGGAGTTGGCTTTGATACTGTCCAAGCTGCATGTTCCTATAGGGTTTCCCAGTGAGACTTCAGGATCCTCTTTTAAACCTCCTCAGATTTCTTGCTGTCCCAGCCTGGTCCCGTTGTCTGCAGTCTCCTCCTCCTCCCCTGTTGCCTAGGAAGTAGCCCTATCCAGGGAAGCCTAGAGCCTCACTCAGGTGCATGTAGCATACGCAGTGGAAGGCTCGCTCCTGCACTGCTAGGTTTCTTCAGGCTCTGGCTGGAGTGACAGATTGCTTAGCGTTCGCAGCTCTCCTGTGCCATCACTGCACTGGTTCAGACTAGTTTCCCAGGAAGGCCCCTAGCAGTGTTTCCTCTCGTCCTGCAAGGGGAAGTTTGTCAGGGAGGGTACATGGAAATGGGCCTGCACCTGCAGCCCCGTTCCAAGCTGACAGCGCCAGACTCCATCCCCCCTGGCAGACCTGCCATACTAAAATCTCTGCACCACACGGCTTTTCCCTTTGTTGGGCCAGCAGCCCAGGATCCCTCTGTGCTCGGTCGCTGACATCATTCCAGGTCTGATTCCTCTGTACTGCGAGTCCCAGGGCTGTTCCATTCCCTCTGTTACAGGCGGGCACTACATCGCCTACTGCCAGAACGTGATCAATGGCCAGTGGTATGAGTTTGACGATCAATATGTCACTGAGGTCCATGAGACAGTGGTTCAGAACGCAGAGGCCTATGTCCTGTTCTACAGGTGAGTGGGTACTCTGGCGGGAGTTGTCGGTCAGTGCTGTTAGCATCTGAAGGAGTCAGATGCTAGGGATTGCTTCCTTGTCTCTCCCCTTTCCTCTCAAGGAAGAGCAGCGAGGAGGCTGTGCGGGAGAGGCAGAAGGTGGTGTCCCTTGCCACCATGAAGGAACCCACCTTGCTCCAGTTCTACATCTCCAGAGAGTGGCTCAACAAATTCAATACCTTTGCGGAGCCTGGTCCCATTACCAACCACACGTTTCTGTGCGCACACGGAGGTGAGGGGAAGTGGCCCGGCGTTCTGCGTTCAGAATAGTAGCGTTCGCTCTGCAGCGGCCGACACAGTGACCCATCCGGATAAAAGCCCCAGCTCCGTTCCCAGTCGAATGGGTATTGCAGTAGAATCTGCCTCATCGGCAGAGACTCCAGCGTACAAAAGAATGTGCCCATTAGATCATTGTCCTGCTGATCAAGGGCCTGGAGGGATATGCTGTGCTGGGAGACCATCGCTTTCACTTCATCGGTCCCTCTCAAACAAGCATTTAGAAAGCCAATAGGGTGAACTCTTGAGGAATGGGGCAGCTTGGGAAGGGAAGGGGTAAACACAGCTGGGGGAGGGTAACGGGTTATTTAGCTGCATCAACTGCCATTTACTACAGCACGGCTGGTGTTCAGTGTGTGTTTTTGGAGGGGTGGGCTGATACCAGGAACCCTTAGGACTGGTAAAAGCTCAGTCTGGCTTTCTACCCTTTTTGTAAACCTCTAGTCAAACAAAGAACTCTCCAAAAGCCAGTGTGGGGGAGCGGGGCTTGGCCTGAGGGCTTCAGCTGCCTTCGATCAACAGTTGAGTGTCCCCCACTGAGAAAGCCCTGCCCCCTCCCCATCAGCGCCCTCCTTTCTTTGCCCCGCTCCTCACCCATTGGCGAGATGAGTGATACCTACCATCAATGTCTTGTCCCCCTCCGTTGTGGGGGAAAACCTGCTCCTTGATCAGTACCCAATTTAACTGCCTCTCACTCTGGTTTGCAGGGATCCCGCCCAATAAATACCATTACATTGATGACCTGGTGGTGATTCTGCCCCAGACGGTGTGGGAGTATCTGTATAACAGGTGAGGAAAGCTGGCTTGCTCCTCATCCCACAGTGCCTTGCAACAATCAAAGCTTTGTCGTGGTTGAGAACTACGGAGACTTGCCAGGCCACATCCATGAAGTGTGGGATCCTGCCTCTGGCCTTGGCCAGACATGGTGCTTCCCTTTAGTACACCTAAATACTTGTATATGCTGTTGCAATGCTGTGTATAAGGTGGTGAGACTGCTTCCTGATCTCCAGGGTGATCTTATTTCCTGAATCCTGAGGGGGAATTTCCCTCTGGAGAGATGGAGCCTGGTAGTGTGTAAAGTGAGAGTCCCTAATCCAGACAGCAAACGAGCTGTATTCTCCATTATCCCAGGGCTCACAGAGATGGGAATGTTCTGATCTACACCATGTAGGAGGCAATGGGGGTCGTCATTAAAGTAACCAGCCATAGCCACCTCTTCCTCCTCTGGATACGAAGAGTAGTGTAAGAATCCACCCTATTTAGGGGTAGGCCTCTGGGCAGTTAACCTCTTCCATGCCAACCTAGTTCCTCTTTCCTTCTCATCCTGGGCTCAGGTTTGGGGGCGGCCCTGCTGTGAACCATCTGTATGTGTGCTCGGTCTGCCAGGTGGAGATCGAAGCCCTGGCCAAACGCAGGAGGATTGAGATTGACACCTTCATTAAGGTGCGTGTGAAAAGGAGCTAGGGAAGGGAACTAAGGAGCCTTCACCACAGATGGGTGGCAGAGATCTCACCCCTCTGACTCGCAGAACAAGACCTGAACCATGGCATGGAGATTCAGCTCTGGGTTCCCTGATGCCCATGCATCAGTTGGGGGTGAGGGTGATGCTTTGCATGGGGACTTGAGGTTTGAGAGCAATCTAAGGACTTCCACATGCTGAGCAGATGGATTGTTGTGGCGGTGGTGACTGTGCGGGGGTTTGCAACTGAGTAATCCTGAAGCGTGGTGAAGTTTTCCCCACCTGTAATGGACAGCCCTATTGCAAACCTCAACACTGAGGGAATACTTCCCTTCTTCTGTTCCTTGGCCTCCAGCTGAACAAGGCATTCCAGGCAGAGGAGTCTCCCAGTGTCATCTACTGTATCAGCATGCAGTGGTTTCGTGAATGGGAGGCTTTCGTCAAGGGGAAGGACAATGGTAAGGAGCCTGATGACTCTGGAATTTGTTAGAGGTGGGGTGTAATGTGTGCCTAAGCTTGCTTGTTTTTGTATGTGTATCTTCTGTAGGCAACGTACCTACTTAGCCTATAAATGACACCAACCAAAGTTAGGCTAGCAATGAAGGGGGAACGGCCTCTTTCCCACCTGCCATGTTCAAGCTATTTCCCAGTGAGTGCAACAGAAGAGTAATTTACAGGAAAAGAAACTTCAGGGTAGGGGAGTGGGTCGAATCTTAGTGAAAATCCAGCCATGGTGATGGTAAGGATTGGACAGGGCATGTCGAAATCACATTTAAGTACCACATGCCACGTTATTCAAGCGCTTGTGCCTGGTTTCTTGTGCCTGGCAAAGTCAAGAGGAAAGCAGAGTGGGTAGATCTACACTGCAGTGCGAGCCAAGCTTAGTACCACTCGACGTAGCAGACCCTGGGGTTTATAACTTTGGGCTTAAGCATCTACACTCATTAGTAACCCCAGGTTAGGAATGGTTGAATCCTGGGTCCCAAGCTGAGGCTCCAGTGCCTATACTCCACCAGTCCTTCATTTGTTTTCTCCTGTGGTGAAAGGGCATGTTTCTGTCTTGGGAGGATCTGGAGTGTACCAGCACAGATGGACCCAGTCCCATGGAGCTGCTGCTCGCCTCTCATTTCCGACAGCCCTGAGTTCTCCTGGCTTTTCATAAGTCCAGGGTCCTGCTGCTGAATGAGCTGGTGTCATAATGTTACTGTTCTCTGAGGTTCGATGTCTCTTAGCTTGTTCTGCCTTCTGCAGCAGACTGCTGAGGAGCAGCTTTGTTTCAGTACAGTAGTGGTTGTCAATGTCCAGCTTTTTAGATCTCTGGAGCTCTCGGACAATGGCTCTCCTGGACGTCAGCCGGCATCAGCCACTGTAGAGTGCCTTTGCATTTGATTTCCATCATATACAACCAGCGTTCTTTGCTATTCTGTTTAGTGTGATCGTTGGGCAAAATTCTCTTCTCACTCCTCCCCCAGCCCCATCTGGGCTTCCAACTGCTCAGACTAGCAGCTGAGGGCAGGTGGAGGGGGAGACGCCGGAGTCTGGCTCCCTGATCTACCTTCCGTCCTTTCTTACAGAGCCTCCCGGACCAATTGACAACAGCAAGATTGCACTCACAAAAGGAGGTGGACACGTGCAGGTGAAGCAGGGTAAGGTTCATGCTTGCCCCACCCCATGTTTCCATGTGCGTTGCTGTCCCTTTGGGGGTTGGTCCCGCAGGGAAGGGGGAAGGTTCCTGGAAATGTCAGTTTTCCATTTGTCATAGATTGTCACTTTGCCTCTGCTCAACGCAAAGCAAGACGGTTGGCGGATATCCTTGTGCTGACTCCCAGATCTTTCCCTCTCGATCTGGGCTTGCCTCTGCCATCTCCTGTATCTCCCACTGGCTTTTCAGACTCCCTCTTTCCTCTCATTCTCTGTCCCCGTAGCCGCCTCCACTGCCCTCCCTTGTATCCAGGCTTGCAGCTTCTGTCTCATCTTCCTCCTCACTTTCCATTCCCAGCTTCCCTGCCATGGGCCAGGTTCTTGCAAAATCCAGTTGCCTTTCTCCATCTCAGGTGCTAAAAGCTTTGTTCACACATTGATCATCTCAAGCCTCCACCGGTGCTGCTGCCTCTGTCTGCATGTCCTATCTGGCACATTGCAGCTAAACTCCTCTTCCCCTCTTGCTGCCGTGACTGTGTCACCTGCCCCTCTGATTCCCCTTGTCTTCTGCATCACCGCCAAGCTCAGAGGCCCTCCACGTCTTCCATCACTGCTCTCACTCCTGGGGCCTACATACCTTTACTCAATGCCCTTCTTAGATCCCTGCCTCATGTCCCAGTCTTCCTTCCACGCTAATCCATGTTCTTGGAACGCCCTTCGCTTCCTGGCCGGCCAAACCTCACTCAACTAACTTCCTCTGACTGCACTTTTCTTCATATACAGCTTAAAATCAGTCTGCATTGAGAGTGGGATCTTCCTCCTGTGCCTCAGAGGGCCCTGAATGGGTCTGACTGTCGTTTCAGACTGATTGCCCATGGGGTAGGGACCTAGCCATAGACAATGCTCAATACACAATAGGATCACTGGTCTGAAAGATAGTCAAAAAGCTCCTGAAGAAGAAATTGTAGCCGGATACTACTTGAGAAAGTGCCCAGGGTGCAAGGTCCTACTGTCCAGGAAAGCCTAGAGCTGCTCTATGTGGTTACCGTGTGCTGTCCCCTTCAGGCAGTCCCTTCCTGGTTGCACACGAGAGAGATGGGCTGAGAACATGGTCCTTTCTGGTGACGGACATAGATTCTGTGTGAGCCGTGTCACATGTGGGCAGTGCTTTAGGGTGAAGTGGTGAAGGGTGCCTTGCATTGCTTTTCACTTCCTCATGGGAAGCAAGAAATGTGGCAACTTCCTGGAGCCATGAAGGGTTTGATGGCTAAGTTCTGAGTCAGGGGAGCTGCCAGGGGCTCGCTTTTGCCTTCACCAGCAGGTAGCACTTCCCAGCACTGCTCTGGGAGGAGGATATAATGTCAGCTACAAGACGCAATGGTCTATATCTCCCTCCGTCCAGAGTGAATCTTACAGTGAGCGTTCCTTGCCTGGCACTGCGTGTGCACTGCCCAGCCAATCGGACAACTAGCCTTCACCCTGGCTTAGTGTAGTTGTGCATACAACTCCTCTCTCACTGGGGAGTTTTTGAAAGTCATATTTTCACCTGCCTCCCAGTTCCTCACTCTCTGAGCAAGGGGAAAGATTCTCTTGCTAGTAGAAACACTCATCCCCACCCCAGTTCAGCTTGCTCGGGCTTGAGCAGTAAACTGAGACCCAGCTGCACTTCGTTGTGCTTTTCAGGAGCTGATTATGGGCAGATTTCCGAGGAGACATGGGTTTACCTGAACATGTTGTATGGAGGAGGACCTGAGATCCCTGTCCGCCAGAACGTTGCGCAGGTGCAGGAAGTGGAGAGCCTGCGCGGGGAGCAGAAGATAGAGGCCGAGACGCGGGCTGTGTGAGCCACGCTGGACCACATGGGGGAGGTATGCCATGTCCGCAAAAGCGGGGCATCGTTGGACTGAAGAACAAGGGACATAGTCCACCTCCAAGAACTAGAGGGGAGATTTTCCTTCGGGGGGTGGAGGTGCCCCTGGGGGCATAAGCTTGCTCCATCGTCCTTGTATAACAATGTAAAACCTCACGCAGACTCTAGGCTTGGCTCTAAGGATGCTGCTGGTCAGAAGAACCTTACCATAACCCAGCTCCTGCACAGCCTCTGTGCATCAGGCCATGGGGAGAGTATCGCCAAACAAAACCTCACTGGAAGAAGCTTGGCCTGAACTTCCCCCTGCTTTGGCTGCTCTTGAGAGTAGCCCAAGTCTGCCTTTGGTGAGTTGAATCTCTGCTCCTTTGCAGGTGGTGCTTGGCCCCAGCTTCACACATTGCTCCTTGGAGCAGTTCTGAGCACTTTTTGGGAAGTCAAATGTATAAAGAAGAGACATTGTTTTGTTCACAGTGAGTAATGTTGCACCTAGAAAAACCCTGTTTGTTTGAAGCTGGTTAAAGCCACAAGAGCTTGTAGCCTTTGTTTTGTTCTGCTGGTGCACAGGTGACAAGCGTCCAAGTTTTGCTCTTGTTCTAGATCCTGCAGCCCCAATTACAGCAGAGCTATGGTTTCTCGTCCACCATCAGCCACGTGTTTGGGCCCAGCGCTGCCCACATCTGCGTTCGTCTGCTCTGCGGGTTCTTAACGAACCAAGCTCCACACTCGCTTCCCATTGTGCCATTTCCATTTGTGCTACTTCCTGGTAGTCTTGTAGCTGTGGACAAGCACCAGACATGCAGGGCTCTGTTACAAGTTGCTTAAAATCAAAGGTGTTCAAGAGTCAAACTCCAGTCGCGTTGCGGAGGCTGGACGGAGGGCGGTTCTGCAGCAGGTGCCAAGGGTCTTGGTTTGTCCTGGATGACATTCCCCCGCCTGTTTCATAGTCACAGAATGTAACATCTCCATATTCTGCTCTCCAAACACAGCTGCCCAGCCCAGTCCTGAGGAGAGGGGAAGGGCCCACTAGGAGTGGGGGAGAACCTCTGAGCCGAACCATTCACTTGCAAGAAGCCAGGTGTTAACCCACCCGGTGCTGAAATGTCCAGCTTTTGACTTCTCCAGTCCCGCTGGGGAAGGTGCCTGGCTGAGCAGTCCCCACCTGTGGGGTGGCCTCTGAAACAAGCTGCCTGCACTTGAGCATCCCCCAGGCAATGCGGGGCTGAGCTTGTTTGGTGTGCACAGTGGCTCATTTAACGAATGGGAATATCTTGCACCCCTCCTCCGCTGCCGAGCAATGGGCTGGGTTGGAGGGGGAGGGTGCGGGATGAATGGAGAATGACACACGCTGCTTTTAAAAATGATCGATTGGATTTAGCTGTTGCCCCCCCTGGAAAGCAGTGAAGTGGCTCGGAGACACAGTGAGGGCAGGGCAGAGTGAGGCTGGTGTGAGTCGAGTGTGTCAGGACCAACCTCGCGGGATAGCTCCAGGGAGAGCCACGTTGGTGGTGGGAACGGAATGAATTCACTGCATCAACCAGCTTCCAGGGTGTGACTGGCTGCGGGAAGCCCACACGCCCCTAGCACAACAGATGAACAAGGGTAGAAGGGGGCTGCTGTTTGTCTCACTGCAGGGAAGTGAAACTAGGTGTGGGGAGGGAGTTTCTGAAATGAGGCCTTCACGGTTTTTTAGACCAGATGTTTGCTGCAAACAGCAGGTTCTTGTTAAATTAAAAAAAAAAAAAATCCTGTAAAGGGTTTGTGTTTCTTTTAGTGTCTTGGTTACCTGGATCCTTGTCTCTACCCAGCCAGGCAGCAGTGGGGGTCAGAGAATGAGCCACTGTTGGATTTCTCAGTGTTGTAAGCGGTTTTTTGTTAGCTGCTGCAGTCAGCATTGAATCTATTGTGGAGCCTGTAGGGCTGCATGTTGTATCTTGTGTGTATGTTGTCTGGAGGATGCTGTACAGATTGTAATTACACTCCTGTGCTCAAGTATTGCACTTTGTGCTGAGACTGTGTTACAATAAATATACGTGCATACAACCAGTTGCATGACTGCTGCTTATGCGTTCCATGAGGCCTAAGTTGGACGCAGCTGATGGTGGTGGTGGGAGTCCAAGTTTCCTGCTGTCAAGGGACCCTGCCTTGACAAAAGCTTCTAAACAGCAACTGGCTTTAGCAGTGTGATCCAGTAAATGGTGATGGCACTTGGATTCTGTCATCTACAATAATGCTCTTTAGTGGTACATATTCAAGCAAGGACACTTGTCTTTCAGACTAACTTGGAACTGCTTCTTAGAAAGGCTCTGTGTATTAATGATTGCTTTTTCATGCACCAGTGCACTCAAATAACTCAGGAACACATTCTCAGCTACTGGCTTCTTTATTGGACAGTCTCATTAGCTGGATTTCTGTCCTAGGGGCAGGACAGTGCGTTCACTGTTCATGTGCATGTTTGTTAAGGGAGCACTAGCAGAAACTCGCAACACACTGTGAGTTGATTCCCAATTTTGTAGCTAGGGCTACAGCTTGTTTTGCTGGCCTCCCATTGTGAAGTGCTTAGAGAGCTATGGCAGAGCAGCACAATGTGTGTGTTCTAAAACAGCCCCAGTACTATGGGTATGAGTGATCCTAGAACTACACAGCAGGCCAAGTATTACTCCTTCCATCTGTTAGATGAGCACAGAGGGCTCTGTAGAAATAGATCATCTCTTGGAGAAATGCTGTTAACTCTCATTCTGCCATGTGCTACATCCAGTATGGACTGGAGCTCTGTCTCCTTGAGCACTACACAATTCACGTTTCAATTGAAACTCGGCACCCTGCAGAATTGCAGAGGGTATTTTCTGGAGTAAAGAGGTGGCGACTGGCCCGTTGGAGCTGGCGATATAGAGTCTGAGACTGAAAACACTGTACTGCTGCCCTGCCAATGTGAAAAGCTTGTTTTCAACTGTGCTCTGCTGGGTATTAGGGACAGTGCCAAACAAAATCCAGACTGCTCCTTAGAGCAGTGGCTCCCACACTGGGATTCGCAAAATGTTACGGGGGTTCTCAGGAAAAAAATCCCTAATGGCGGACAGAGCATGGGGCCAGCAGCCCAGACGGAGCCCCTGGACTTCCGAGAGCGACGCATATCAAAGCAAGCATATCTATCCCAGTGAGGAGTTTCAAGATTCCTTATAAGAAATGGAAAGGGAGGTGGATATTTTTTGCTGTTTTTAAAATGATTATGAAGAACAAGTTTAAGCTTTGTTATAACATGCGTTGTTTGCCTGGACTGCTCAAGACCTAAATGCTGGTTCAGTAGGAACTCGGAGTTGGCTTCTTAAATACCTTCCTGCTGTTTCACATCTGATACTCCTTGATGAAAAATAGGAGCCTTGTCTTATAACAGGCTTATTCAAAGTGATACAAGCTACGAAAGTGAGATCTTGGAAGAGTTTTGCCATTTTCATAATGTAATACAAATACTGTAATGAAATGATAATTAATAAGCATGTCATAAAAACAGAATTTATATTTCCAACATCACTGTTCTTATACTCAAGTGAAGGAGAACATTCCTGAAAATATTCATTTTTAGGAGGGGGTTCACGAGATTTGACATTTTAGTGAAAGGGGTTGACAGGTTGTTAAAGTTTGGGAACCACTGCCTTGGAGGAAGGCGTTAAACTAAGTGTGGCAGAGTGACCACCCGCCCCCTACCGGAAGGGGTTAAGGCCGGGGGCTAGCAGGCTTCCAGGCCTGATTGGGGAGTGGGCCCAGCTGAGAGGCCACACCCCAAACACTCCCAAGCCAGTATATAAGGGCTGGGAGGCTGAGAAGTCTCCTCTGTACGCAGAGGTAGATAGGCCTTGCTGTAGGAGCTGAAGCCAGGTACCTGGGTTAGGGCAGAGCTGGGGCAGGGCAGGGCAGGGCAGAGGGAGCTGGGCAGGCTCTAGCCAGAGAGCCCCAGGCCACTGGGCCTGACAGAAGGCCCGACTCAGGAGTACCAGAGTTACAGGGGGCAGCCTAGGGCTAGAGATAGCAGCAGAAGCAGCAGGCCAACCCTCCTTGCCTGTGATGAGAGGCCATGATACTGCAGTCTGCCCCAGTGAGCGGGGGCAAGTGGTGACTGGCAGTGGCACATTCTGAGGTGGGGATAGGGGGTAGAGGGTTCCCCCAGGGAGGGGAGACCCTCAGACCGAAGGGGGTACTGCAGGGGTGCAGCACCCACAGGAGAGGGCACCGGGGTCCGGGAGGGACACGGGGCCAGGAAAAGAGCGGGGCATCAACCTGCGGAGGGTGCTCCGGACACTGGAGGAGCTGATTCCCTGGATCGACCAGCGGGAGACGCCGCAGGGGTGAGTGTCGACCCTGTTTACACTAAGGTACTCCTAGTGCTGGAAAGATCATTACCTGAGCCTGTACAGAGTAAATTAAGTGTCCTGGCTGCAGCAGCATTCTGGAAGCTGGCAGACATGGCTTTACTGGTGATAGAAGGGCGCGTTTCACAACTTGAAATATTTAGGAGGAAAATGCTTCTGCAGGTGAAATAGGCACAAAACTGTAGCTACTTGAAACAAACTGTACAGTCCTGGCCAATCCTGGGTTGTAAATGTAACACACCGATAAATGCACTAGGAGGAGTTCAGCTTGGCAGATTGAATGTGACATACACCCCAGTAATGCCAAATCGTCTCATCCTATAGAGAACTGGGCTGGAGCTTCAGAGCTGCATTCTTCCCGGGAACGTAAGAGCCTAAGTTCTTGGCTGGGGCTCACACAGAGCTACAGCGGAGAGGGAGTGCAAGGGTGGCTTTAGCATCTTTGTGCTCTTTCAATCAGTCGTTTCCTGGCATCAGAGGAGCCTAAAATTGCTCTAAATTTCACTAGCTGCCAGTGGCTCCAAGGAACTGATAATAGCAGCTGGGGATCCAGCACCATGAAGAGAAGGCAGGACCCCATCCCTCCTGCTGATGGTAGATATGGGTGTTGCACAATTACTCTCAACCACCCTCCCAAAACTCAGAACCAGAAAGTGAACTTTGTTCTGGAGTTGCTAACATTACTAGAGAGTTTGTGACCTTCAAAGAGATGTCAGCAGCATGTATTTCCCTTTGTTTAGACATAATCTAGTCACGAGAAACATCGCTGTTGTTGCATGAACAAAACCCTTAGGTACTAAACCCTTCCTACTCATAAAAAAACTCAAAGCCACACTGTGCATCTATGCTTGACTTTAGAATTGGTACGTGATCAAAGTTCTGATATTCTCTTAGCAGGTATTTGGAAAGTTATTGGGCCAAAGTTGTGTCTGCTACCTGTAGCAAAGCTGGCTTGGGAGCTGATCTTCCGTATGACACTGCTTGTCAGTTTGATCCAAACCACCTCTGTCTTTCCTCATGACCAGTTCCCTCTCTTGCTAGACAGTCTTCCCCTTTTTTTTCTTGCTATCTGATTCAGTGCTGCCTGCGGAGGGTGAGGTTAACGAGAAGGCTCTGCTCATTTCCTGGATTTTACCTGCATGTATTAAACATGGTAACAAACCCATCTTCTCCTCTGTTGCAAAGCTTTCCAGAGGCAGTTTTTAGCCCGTCATTAGCAGCTGTACACCCCATTCCCTTTCAAATGGCAATAGTCCTGTCTAATTAACATTCTGTGCAGTGCCTCCCTGGTACTAGTCAGCCTATGAAAATAAAAAAGGATCTTTAAATGTGTGTGACTATTGTTTATTGCTCTGCTTGTAGCTTGGCTTCAGCTCTGCCTTTTTAGGTAGTCATTGTGACACTTGTTCCATTTCTCTTTGAAGCTAGCACTAATAATAAGGGAGCACAAAGGTGAAGCTGTAACCATTCCTTTCTTCTACATTCCTGGCTGAGAACAGCCTGTAGATTTAGGGTCTCTTGTTGACAGGGCCTGACCTTATCTACTGGATCATGATAATAAACATCACTGATCTCTGGGTGGTCAGGGCTGCTTGTTGCTGCTGACAAACAGAAACAGCTGAACTTCTAAAAGTAACACAGGAGTCCAGCTGTAAATAGAGATCTGGACTCTTAAAAAGGAAGTCAACAGCTGCCTGCTTTGGGCAGATGCTATTACTATCGCCTCTGTGTGCAGTGATGAGCCAGATGCTCTTCAGCCTTGCTCTGCTAGGGAGTAGCAAAGCTCCGTGGCTCCTGGCAGAGGTTGATTTCCGTGCACAGGGGAGAGCAGCGGTGGTGATGAAAAGCCTGCCAGGAGCTACTCAGGAGCAGTAACAGATTCACATTATGAAGAGAGGAAACAGGAGCATTGGATGTTTCAGGCTGGCATCCTCAAGCCAAGGAAAATCTTAAAGGAGACAACTTGATCAGGGCTACAGCTGAAAGGCCACTTAGCTTGTTTCAGTCAGCTGGGGTGGCCTGTATAGCCCAACCTTTAATTCACCAGCAGATGGCAGCATTCACAATTGCCAGAAATACTGCTGCTTTATAGCTGGCACAAATATTTGCTACCACGTGGTTGGAGATTTCTTCTCTATCCAGGGGCTAGTCGTCCCTGCTCTACATTCCCCATACAGGGACATAGCATGCACTGCCCTGGGGTTTGTACAGTAATGGAGGTTAGTATCGTTAATTCAAGGCTGTTTCTCTGAATGATAGTGAAACTATTTGCAGAAGGGGAAACCAGCAGTCCAGCTGCTAGATCATGTTCTAGTTACCAGCAGCTGAGCTCATCTTCAAAAAGAAGTTAGAGGAAGGTGTGGTCCTATCTTGAACACATCACTGCCATTTTCACTAGCTCATTCCGTACAAAAGATAGTACAAGGTGAAGCTTGTAAATCAAGAGCTGGTTGGTGGTCATGCCCCTTCTGTGTATGCATTACAATGCCATCTTCATGTCATCACAGTCTTCCCCCCCCTCCCCCCATTTAGTGTGACTCATCAATGTGCTGTTAGTGCAGCGGGGTTTTTTGGTATTTTTTATCCTCATGTATTGGCCTCACTTGTCTCACTTACTGTGCACCATGCAAGCTCTGAATTCAGTGAGTCAGGGGCCCTGTGGACTCCTGCCACTTAATACCTCACCTCCATCTCATCCACTTTACCCCATTCAAATCCTAGAGTGAATAAGGCAGCACCTTTCTGGACCCAGCTTTATTTACCATCCAACCTGTGCACTAAATGAGACTAGAGCTTTTATGGGGGGAAAAAATACACTCTGCTTGTGTAAATGAAGTGTGCACAGCCATGTGTCTGCACAAGCGGGCAGAGTGAAAGATGCACAGTGGTGTAGAAATATCCAGATTGTTGAGTCACTTTGCCACCATAACAGACTTAATGGTTTTTGGACGGAATTTCCTTGTTTGTTTTTAAAGGGAAAATGATCAAAAATTCCCCCTTGTGATGGATTGTAGCCAAGTGCCAGCAATAACACAAAGGGCGTGCCATACACAAAGAGGCAAGGCAGCTAGGGCCTGAGATGGGAGTTCCTTGGATCCACTTACACCAGTCCAGTTTCTATCCCATAAATACTTGCATCGTAAAACTCGCACTTATTCTTCTTTCCCACACGTGCAAATTCAGCACAGAGATCCGCCATTCAGTGGCAATGTCCATCCATTACAGATGCACGGGTTATGACCGCAGTGCCGTGACAAATTTAGTTTTGTTGTATATAAACTAGTGCAAAGTACCCTTTTCAAACCTTCAAAGTAGCTAAATCAACCTGACTTTTTACTGGGCCCCTAAAAGGCACAGCTATGCCTAAGCGCCTATGGGCCATATTTATAAAGGTATTCATGGGCATTGCTGCATTCAGTATTGCTGTGCCTAACCACTTTAGGAGCTGACATTTTGAAAAGGAGATTTAGGCTTCTAAATCAGGTAAGTATGGCAAGGCTTAGTGCAGCAACCCCTCATATCTTTAAACATCTGTCCCTGTCAGATTTCAAGTGTTCAGCACCTGCCACTTAAAAAAAAGAGGGTATGTAAACAAACGTTTTTCCGACCAGCAAAACTGCAGTTTTCCTCTTCTGAAATGACTGGTTTCTGCGCAACCTTCCCAAAAACCCCTTCTAAGACTAACAGCTGTACTCATTCCAGCCCAAAAGGTAAAAGTTTGACAAAGTATCAGCTTCTCAAAGTGACCCATTGGAGAGAAAACATTTAAACCACCTAGGCAATGTTCTTCCTGTTACCCGCACAATTAATGCCAAGTGGTGCCTAAAACCCCCAGCGTGTTGTAAAAATTCAAGCACTGTGAGTGAAAGTGTTCCTTCACCATCCCACGGAGTACAGAAACTAGACACAAACATCACACTCAAACAGATTTGTTTCTACTCATTTGCCAAGACATGTTACAGTTGAATATAAAAATTAGAAAGCATCCAGCAATTCACTGAGAATGTGGAGGAAGAAGAAATAGGCAGAGTTCCAAGCTTGTGATTTATATCTGGCTACATCTAGAAGTAATGCAAAGTGGAGTTCCCATCTGCAGGTGTGTGGGGTAAGGGCAGATGTGTCACTGCAGATAAAATTGCCCAGCCAATTATAGCAGCAGCCCTCAGCAATGAGTGGCCAGATGGGTATGGACCCTTTTTTGGGAAACAATTAGGACAATTTTGCTTGCATTCCCTACATGATTAAGAGTGTTAAATGAAATAGCATGTCTGGAATGAAAGGTTTATTTAAATATGTAGATGACTTTTCATTCATGGTTACAAGGTCAATATTCGCTTTCCAATGGAAGCACTTTATTTGGTTGAATTCTGTCTCCAGAAATGAAGGGGCAACACCAGAACCTTTTACATGGGCAATGAAATCACAACACTGAGATGCCACGAAGATCTAGAATTCAGTGCGCAAACACATACACACAAATACAATTTAAAAAGTGCTCAGCCTCATGTTAAAATATAATTTGGCTTCTTTTAAGTCTTTTGACACTTCAAGCAGGAAAAAAAAAATCAATACGCATCAAACCAAAAAGAACTTTTGAAAAATACTCAGCATTGAACACAACTTTCAGTATCAGTAAATATGTTTCTTTTCTTCTATATTTACAGATGTTAAGAAAGGGCATTAGAAACACTGTTTTGCTGGGGACAACTATGAGATTCCATTTCATAGAGTTTATAATCACATTTTTCAGAGTGAGCTTAGTAAATTCAAGTAAAGTTTTTATAAACCAGTCATGTTTAGAGAGACAAGGTGGGTGAGGTAATAGCTTTTATTGGACAGACAAGCTTTCATGGAGCTTTTGTTCAGGTGTGGCCTCACCCACCTGTGTCTAATATCCTGGGACCAACACAGCTACAACAACGCAATATAAGTCGTATGTTTAATCTGTCTTAGTTGTTTGTTTTTAAAGTTAAACTCTATCACTTACCTACCTCTTTTGCTGAATACACACAGCAGAAGAAAGATGTAAACTATAATACCTGAATGGTAATTGTTTCCTTCTCATCAGTTTTAAGGTCCAGGCTTTCTGAAATGGGGCAGCAGGTTTATAAAAACTCCATGGATGGTCTTCTAATACATCCCTTTCAAAGAAAATCAGTTGGCATGACCAAAACTAATGCTCCTTCTAAAAGCACTATGTAGCAACACTGACATTGGAACAGTTCAAATGTTCCACAGAGGCTGACAATAATATACTGTCCACCTAGATTAAATATATAAAAGAAAACTCTCTCATTTTTACATAGATGGCACAAAAAGGGGGTGAGTCAGCTGATTCAACAGTGCATCAGACACAAAGGAATAAATACTGCAGCTAAAAATATTTGTAGATATTTGCATGCCTGTTGGCTGCTTAACCATTCAGATCCCAATGGAGACATACTGATCTTGGAATGCAACAGAATCCTCGCACACTTCCGTCACAGTTCCGCATACGAACCGTGTACGTGGTGGATTTTATTCTGGTATTGAAGGCTTGCGGATCTAAAGAGCTAAGCGAAAGCAGTAACAGCAGTGGTATGGATGGCAGTTTAGCTGATTTTGACCCTTCAGACCGTGATAACATTGAAGGGCTTGAGAGGTTTGAGTTTGTACCATCTGCTTAGACAGTGCAGCCTCCTGACCTATGTTAACTTGATTAAAAAAAAATAGTAGTCTTCCTTGCTGAGGCTTAGTTATTAAGCCCGATGAAGCATTAACAACTGTAAAAGTGAAGGACTCTCTGCTATTAAAAATATAAGGTTTTTATTATTATTTTAAGAGGGACAAAGTTGTGAACACAACATTTAACCTACCTTAAAGACACCCACCTCATCCTAAAATGTGAAGAGCTAGGTGATACCCTACATACAGAATGCGCGATTCTTGGATACTAGATTTTAATATTGTCCCTGCTCACAAAAACAGGGGACAGCATTGCAACACGCATGGGCCCGCCTGCAAACCAAAGCTGACAGGTCTCATTTTAGGGCCACTAGCCATGATGGCATCCATTTTAATTCTCTTTTATTCTGGGCCTTTTACAAAAAATCCAGGATATTTCTAAAGAGCTGGGGATTTTCCCCAACTACTAAGACAGGCCTTGGAAAGCTGTTCTTATTACCCACTGGCTGCTGTTAGACAAGGTTTGAGGAGGTATATGATTACTGCAATAGCGTAGTAATGTTAAGATTTTGGAAGGAGGAGCATGAGAAATGTATAGTTTTAGGAGCTTAGAAAGCAACCTAACCACTCTCTAGGGAGCTTCGCTCCAGATCACTTGATATTTAGAAGCAGCATAACTTCCTCTGCACTATTTTGGGGAGGAGGTACAGCACTGCCATTAAAATGTTTCTCCTTTAAATAAGATCACATGACAACAGGACGGTCGATACTCGATGATGGATAAGTCCGAATTTCTGTCTGAAACACCTGGGCAAAGGTCCAGTCCGTGGCAAGATGGAGGAGGGGAATGGAGTGCCGTTTAGTTTATTTTTTTGAATGTAATTTCTGCTACACAAACACACTGATGAGAGTGCACAGGAGCTCATGCAAAAGAAGAAGGCAGGTCTGAAATGCTAAAAAACTGGAAAGAGATTAAGAGCAATGAGCTGCAAAGTGACGCGACCGTTAGGAAGGTATGCGCAGGCAAGGCAACAGGGCGAGCATGCAGGCTGAAACAAGATTCAAATGGAGGTCTGGGTGATGGGGGGAATGCGGCTTCAAACCAAAATGCCTCTGCGTGTTTTTGGGTGTGAGAATGAGCTGGAAAGCAAGCGTACATTCATGAGTTACTAGGCTGCAAAGCCAATGGGGATTGAATGCTTCAAGGGAGCAACAGCCATTTTTAAAAAGTAAAAAGGCTGACTGACAATCGGGGCCTTTTGGGGAAGGTGTGATATTGAATAATGGGGGTGTAAAATTTAACATAATGAAATTCGGGGGTCAGTCCAGCTGCTGTCATATTGTTCCTGTAACTGGTTTTCCGCTTGTATGTACCTCTTTCCCTAGCTGTCTGATGAGCCTACCTGCAGGATAAGCACTAAAGGCACCACGTGAAATGCTGATGGACCAGTGCATACATTCAGATGGACTGAGGGCCACGGGAGGATAGAACCCCAACTGGCACATGCATGGGGTTCTCTGGTTACCCTTTGCATCCAAGTGCAGCCAGCCGTTTCGGTCTGGTTGTGGGGAAGGCGGGGTTTGTTGGTTATGCTCTACGGAAGGGCCATGCCCAGTTGGCAGAACAATGGGGAACGTCAATACGTTAGTCTGAGCCACAATAACATGCCATAAAAAAGAGCAAGCGGCTGAGTAATGTTGGGATGGAATTGAGATTTCAGTTTTTTCAAGTGCTAACTCCAGGCCAGAGCAGGAGTCTGTTTATATGGGCGAATTTGAACTGCCTGCGGGGTAAACAGACCATTTGTTTCTCCTTCTGTGACAAGCTCGCCCCAGGTTCTTGCACCAGCACAAACACCTTTAGGAATCTAAAACATAAGAGACAAAAAGAAAGAGACTTGGGTTAGAAGAGGCAGGGGGAAGGGCTCACCTGAGAGTGGCACTGTTAAAGGGGAAGGACAGCACCAAGAGCATTTATCAGGCTGCATCATGAAAGGGTTAAGAGCAGCTCTAAAAGTCAGGGATTCCCTTGGGCCAGAAGCAACCCTTCTTGTTCAGCCATCAGGAAGTGTATTTTCTCCTTGAAAATGAAAGTAACTCTGCGCAGAGTGATCCCCACTCTCAGGCAAGCGCTTTACCTTGAGCACAGCTTTCCTCTGGTGACCAGGCAGGGGGCACAATTCAAGAGTGGTTCCCCACCAATGGGAATCTGAATTGTTTACACCAAATGAAACAATTAGCTTCTTGCATCCGCAGGGCAGCAGTGGGTGGATTTGGTCAGACTAAAGATCCCAGTGACAATGAACTACCGGGGAAGGCTAGCAGGGTAAATATTTTTCATCTGGGTAAGGCATTTTGCAGTGATTACAATACACACATCCAAAGAAAGCTGAGTGTTCATCAAGCAATAAACAATGAAGACCCTTCATCTTGACGGGAAGTCAAGAAAGAAGCAGGAGGGATGCAAACATTCCTAGCTCCTAAACACATAGGAAGGTACATTCTTGTAAGCACATAGTTCTGACCCACATCCAAATTATCCCCAAGGGTGTTCTGATCCAGGGTTTTTGGTTTGGCCCATTAGATGGAAGGACAAAGGGTGAATTCCCCCATATATGGGAGCACATTTTGAATGTCTCTAATTTTCATAAAGAAAAGTAACATTAACAATACTGCAGTGTGATCTCTCTCTTAAAATGTAATCACATCCTTACAGTTAATTAAGTGCTTTTCTGAGTCAGCAGCAGACAAAAGGGAGGGTTTGGACCATCAGAGCAGGTAATCCGATTATGTGAATAATCATTAGAAAACCCCACAAAAATGAGAAAATATGTTTATTAGAGGAAGAGATGATGGTACAGCTAGCTATGGGGAGAGACCCTCACCCAGTAGATAAGTTTTCTTTAAAGAATAAGAATAGAAAAGGAACAATCACATTGACCAGATGTAACAAACTTTAACACAGAACAGAAGTTTCTATAAAAGTCCAATCAGAGGCAGGCAGCAGGAAACACAAAAAAAAGTTATCGACTTAACAAGATTTTTGTCTTATCAATGGTTATCAAAACAAAGATTGGGTTAGCAATAGAACAGCAAAGAAAACCATTTAAAATATATATATATATATATATATATAAAAATCAAAATTCAAGTAACTTTAGTTATTAAATTACATTATATACAAATTATTCTTTTTATGGGGAGCACTAGGGACATATATTTAACAAAAGGAATTAAATTAAAAATGTCATAATCCAGTTCATAATTACTGTCTCCTAAGTGTTTTGGCAAGCGTTAAGTAATCCTATTGTATATCCTAGAAAAAAAGTGCCTCGGCGTGGTTAAAAACAAATGCAAGCGCCTTTACAGTTGTGAACAAACAGCAAAGCTGTAACCAAGCCAGAATCCTAGAGCTTTCGATAGATTTACATACACATGGTGGGGAGAATGGAACCAACAGGAGCAAGGCGACTGAAATACTAATCAGACTCTGGCCCCAACATTTGTTTCAAGAAATAAAACCTCTTAAGCAGGTGCCGTTCATTGGTTGTCACTCAAACAGCCAAGATTTCTAGAGGAAGTGAACTGGGCATGTTTGTTGGGAGCAGCGGGAAGTCGCTCTAATATTAAGAGGATAATTTTATGTAACTTCTTTTGATTATCTTTATCTCACAGCATTACTCAGAGAAAGACAGGTTTGGACTAGGAGGTACAATTTTGATGAACCTTTAGTTTCAGGGGCTGAATGAACAGCACCTAACAAACGGTCATTTGTTGACAGAGCATGTGCATTCCTCTCTTTTAAAGGAAACCTTCTGAAATACACCACTTGCAGGCAGTCTCCATACCAGACAGCACAAGGGTAATATCTGATGCTGAGCTTTCTGCCTTTTCCTCTCTATGGAGTAGGCAGTACTTGATTTCAAATGTATACCACTTTACAAGGGTAACGAGAAGATCCAGGATGCTGAGTTTTCCACACAGACTATCTTGGCAAAGGACAGATCCAAATGATCCTATCTTTGCCAGTGTAAACAGAAGACCTCTGGATTATGGCAAAATCAAACAATAATCCAGGCTGTCATTTTAAAAGGACATGGTACCACATTGCTTAATATTGAACCAAAGAAAAGTGAATTAATAAAGTTGTGTGGTTTTGTGCAGGAAGCTCCTCTATTTCTACTGCCTATAGTCCAGCATGAAAGTTGCATCTTCCTTTTAAAAGAGACAAAAAGACTTGGTGCACTGAGAATACTTAGACTCTATGAAAGAAGACAACTTGCAGGATTAAATGATTGAAAAATTTAACACTATTTAACAGTGAACTTCAAAATCTTCCTGATTTGAAACAGGATGTCACTTCCTCAGTGATACAACCTCTTTGCTTACTCTCTGGACTATATCAGCCGGGAGATACTTGCAGGGAGCAGCATACACATACCCTGATTACATGCACACACTTTTCACTTACACAACACAGAGCCTCAGTCATGAGGTGTAAATAGCGACAAGGGAAACAGAAGGCTCTGAAATATTCCATTGATTGTACGTGAGCAGAGAATGGAATAGCTAACTTTGCCATGCATCGATAGTAACAGGACATGCCCAAAAGAGAATTTTCTCAACTGCAACTATGGAGATGGGAATTCTAGTTGAATACCACCATTCTCTTGAGCTACCAAGGATGGTGGGATATTTTGTGGTTACATTTTTGATAGACCCCCCCCCTTTTTTCTCCTTCCCATAAATACTAACAAACTAAATGATGCTCCCTGCCTCTATTTACATGGCCCACAGAGAGTAGATTAGGGTCTGAAAAGCTGCCACATTGAAAGACAAACAGCACCCCAATTATTTCATGTTCAGGGAGTCAGTTTGCAACAAATAGCATACTTCTGACTATGGCTATAAAGTATCATCTGGATAGCTAGAGAAGACACATTATATTCCCCACCTTGAACTGGGTGGTATATTGGCAGTAACTGAGCTCTATCTCGGTCTCAGCCAGAGAAGGCTGGGTAGCCCTCTATTCATTGTAACCGTTTTATCCCACTCAGTATCTTCTTATCAGATCAATCTAAATCACAGTGCACAAAGTCATACGAGTCCGTTATTTAAGAGTATGAAATAATGCACTTCATGGCATTATGTAGTCCTTAAAAAGGCTCTATCTGTATCATAGAGCAGTTTCAGGGTGGGATGTGCCTGTGAAAACAAGCAAAGTAATAAAAAGGATATTAAATGTAAGTCATAGCACCTTTGGCATTTTTGTCCAAAAAGACTTCGACATAGGATGTCGGGACATAACCCTCCTCATCTTCATTCCTCCGGATTCGCGTCCATCCATCGCCTTTGTCTTCCTCTATTACATAGAGCATTTCACCTTCTGTTACTGAAATTGTGCCTTCATTCTGGCCTGAGAGACAGAGTATACAGTAGTTTAGGATTTCCTGTCCACAGGAGAACATACAGACCAGACGGTGACAAACTCAGCAATGGTACTGAAATATACCCTCCTTTAAGCATAAGCAGCATGAATAAGACAGCAATAATAGGGAGAAAACAGCATGTATTCAAAGAACCAGAAGAATGCAACCCTGACATCAGACCTGTAATAGAAAATTTCAGTGCAATCAACAAGTAGACACAAGTGTGTCATGAAATTGGGCCTCCACTAAATATCTTTTAACTAGTATTGAATATTCAGCCTTTACTACTATTGTGTTGAGATGCAGCTACCAAAGGCCATTGTATTTATTTACCATACGCAGGGTAAATTTACTAGCCCTTGAGTCTGGCAATGATAGGAGGGTCTACTCACCTAGTCTACAGCTGAATATGGTACTTGTAAATTAAATAATCCTGCATATAATCTATTCCTTAGACGCTGAACAGCTCATTTAATCCCACTCTCCGCAACAAACTATCCAGTTGTCTGCAAAGATCTTGGGAAATAATTTGGATCAACTTTTGCAACCATCAAAATTGCTCAAGTCTTCGCTCCAAATCCCAGGACTCTGCTGGAGCCTGCTCACTCCAAGCATTCTCTGCTCCCCTGAGCATCCCACCTTGCAGCAGCTTCCAGAGGCTCTTTATAGAGGAATCACCTGATCTCTCTCCAGGCCCTCCAGCTCTGGCAGGACAAGTCGCCATGTTACATCCATTTCTACTCCTCACGACAGGAACTGTCTCTTACGCTATATGTGACCAGTGCATAGTGCAACAGGACCCCTGGAAGCTACTTGTAATATAAATAAGTAATAAAGAAGTGAAATGGAAGCTGAGGGTTAGTGGTACCTTCAAACGTATATAGAGCTTTACAGGTTCCTATGGTAGGGAGTGGTTCTTCGTCATCAAACTCGTCATCAAACTCTGTCACTGGCACCTTCATCTCACTCTCCTGACTTTGCTCCTCTGTGTAACTGCCATCTGGGCTGCTCAAGAAAGGAAAATATACGGCAACTATAGCAACCAGCCTCAGGAGCAATGTGACAAGGAAACTGCACCTGCTAGAAACACTCAGCTGCAGAAAGTTGAAGGCCAAGTGAGTGGTTGCAGTTAGGGCCAACTTGATAATTTAGATACACAGTCAGAATGTGCCACTGTCAGTCACTGCATTTCCAGCACAATGGGAGAAATCAGTTCAGTCAACTCCTCCTGCCAAGGCCTCTCCAATGCATCTCTCTTACCAACCTTTCACAATGGCCAATGTAGTTCTTTATGCTACTGCACAAGGGCTTGCTGAATGTTCAGAAGGGCTGTTCCAACAGAAATACAAGGGGGGTGTATTGCTCAGGATCTTCTGCACATTGGAAGATGGGCATTGGAAGATTTGGGGCACTTCCAGAGTTTTTGGGCACCTGGATATTTCCCTTTCTAGTTTTCAGGTTATTTCCATTAAGAGATACCTCTCTAGTGGTGTGTAATGTCTGAGAACATTATATGCACTGAACAAATGACATGCAATAGTTCCAGAACAGCCAGCACTAGAGGTTTCCTGAGATAGCCAGCTCACACAAGATTTCCAGGCCAATTTTCCATTCCCAAGAGGTTTGGAGGGGTCTTTACCAGGAAAAGATGGGATTCCAGCCAGAGTGCTGCAGCTGGTAACCATCCCACACAACATCTTTGTCTTCCTGCATATAAATCCAGCAGAACCCCACAGAAGTCAGTGGAGTTACTCTGGATTTGAACTGGCATAACAGTACAGAAAGTGGCCCCAGTCTTCAATCTGCTTTGCAGGGGTGAAATTCACATCAATTCAGAGGGCCAGCGTGACACCTACACATCACTTACATCCCAAATGAGACATGACTGGTCAACAGGCCATGTGCTAACTCTCTGCACAGGAATGAATTTTACCATAGGCATGTTTGGAAGTGACAGAACCAGAACAGGCTTTAGACCTGGAAAACATTCACTCTCTTTGCATTTCCCCAATTTTTACCGTGACAAATTAGAATTTTCTGCATCAAAGTAAGGAATTATTTTCTCAGAGTGGCAGCTTGCAGTCTCATCATGGATTAGGTTTGTTGCATGCAACATTTACCCATCTATTGTTGAAGCACAACAGCATCTTGTAAAGAAGAATTTGCCTCTAATGAAACCAAGGGAGGTGTAACAGTAACTAGCACGCGAGTCTGGACAGCTCTGTACAGATACTGTACCTCTCCCGGTCCTGTGCACAGTTATTGACAGCTGAAGTGTTCTGGGTGTCATACATTCCACTCTGCCGTCTGGTCTGTTCAGTCCGCACAGGTAGTCTGCCTTCAACCTCAGCCAGCCAACCCTGCAAACAGAAATCAACAGGTTTCATATGCCTCTAATGCACCAGATAGCCAAGGGGCAGAGTTTGCACTTATTTGCCCCTTTGGAGATATACCCAACACTTGAATCAACAAAACTACAGGCAAACAGTCAACTAGTATAAACACACTTAAATTTAGCTTCAAACTGGGGTGAAGGACAGATTCTGTATTATTCTAAATCTATATTAAAAAATAATAATGTTGCCAAAAATGTATAGGCTGATTTGAAACAATATGCGAGTCACACCCCTGCTGGCTTAGCAGCAGGAGTTTACTGGAACTGGGCTGAAATGCTGCTGGTCTAGGAAAAATGAGGTAAACAGAAGGAAGCCATGATAATTTCAGAAACATAGAAGCCTCAAAAAAAGAAATTCCTTATGGCCAAATGGAAAATGACAATAGGTGAGAAAAAAGGGAAAGCTGTTGGCTTTCAAAGGGGCCTCACAAGGAAGGGAGAGTAAGGCAAACAGATGTGACAAGCACCCAGAATTAATTGTGTGCATTTAAGTCCACAACATAATCTATAGTGCACAGAATGTAGTCCTTCCTTCTTCTGGTGTAATTACAACAGTTTCTGTTTAGAATGGGTTCAGTAATTTCAACTATTAGTCATACTCCAGAGTCTTTGTATCTTTAAAATGCTTTCTGTTGACAGCAGAGCTTGTTCCTTAAAACGTGCTTTGTCTCATGGCTTCTGTCCAGCTCTCAGAGATTTAGATAGCTCTGTCTGTGGATCCTCATCACATTTACCATAGAAGCTTCTTGAGGCAATAATGTGTTTCACAACTGAATTTTTTATCCTGTTTTGGATTCCCATGAGATCTGGATGGGGATTGACTGGAGATAAAGCTTTTGGTGCCCATCAGTTTTTTAACATCAGCAGATATCAGATTGGCAAAACACACCCAAAGGGGCGAAAAGATTAAAGTGGATTTTTTTCCGAGCTCTCTCTCACCTGACATCTATGTCTCCGGAGAGGTGTTTAAAACCTGATATTGTTGCAAATGCAAGAGTACCAGAACATTTCAGGGCATTCTCCTGCATTCCCCAGCTCTACATAAGCTATTTTCTGTGACAAATTATAGAAAAATCAAGTTGGCTGACAAATGCAGATGAAGGATCCAGGACATATTTATGCTAAAGGGTGGCTATAAGGCTCCACTTGAGCAACATATTTAAATACTGCCTGACTATAAGCACTTACTTAAATCCATCCCTGCTAAGCATGCACTTAAATGTTTTCCTGAATCAGGGCCTATTTGTTTACCATCATGAAAGTGCTTTAGTACTTAAACCCCTTCCAGACCTCAAATTTCTGGGCCTCTAGTCGCAACTTTTCCATATTTTGTCCCAGTTCAGCTAATTTGTGATCCACGCTGGCTGCATCTCCCATCTGCGGGTTCTTGATGTAGACATCTTTCATTTTTGTTAAGGCATCTCTGTAAGAAATAAGGAAAATGCAACACCAGTAAGTCAGGCAGCAGCTGGGTTTGTAAATTTTTCTGGAGAAACCAAAAAGTTCCAAACCAATCATTCTGTGTCTATGGTTCAAGCACAAGACATTACAGGTGTAACAAAGTGTGAGGAGAAACCATGCCAGGGCTTTTGTTTTGTTTCGTGCTACCCATTTACTAATTAAAGATCTCGCCTTAACGTATTGAAGTTGTCTGCACGGAAGAGAGTTTATAAACTATCAGGCATTGCAAGAACTAGGGATAGCCTTTAGCAACAATTTGTAAGACTGTGTATAAGTGGGATTCTTCCACCCTTAGTCATGTGGAGTCTCCACAAATAGCCCATGGGGTTTTTTCAGTGTAACTAAAGATGGCAGAATTAGCGCTATAAGCAAATCATTTCCAAGAGTGCCATAAGAAAGGTACTGAGACAGTGTAAACAGGCAGGACTAGATTTAGATTTAAATGAATGGGAATTGGGCATCCAACTAATCTGAGGAAAGGTGACACTCTTCTTGGATTAGGATATTTTTGTGGAGATGGGGAGAGTCAAGGTGTGGAATTGTCTTTCATTCACACCCACAGCTCTCCAAACCTCCCCACCCCAGCTAAGAATGGCCTCTTAACTCGCTAGACATGAGGGTGGGCAAACTTTTTGGTCTGAGCGCCACATCTGGGTATGGAAATTGTATGGCGGACCATGAATGCTCACAAAATTGAGGATTGGGGTGCGGGAGAGGGTGAGGGGTGCAGGATCCGGGTGGCGCTTACCTCAAGCAGCTCCCGGAAGCAGCAGCATGTTCCCCCCTTCTGGCTCTTCTGCGGTTGGGAGCTGCAGGGATGGTGCTTGGGGCAGAGGCACCATGCAGAGCCCCCTGGCTGCCTCTCTGCACAGGAGCCAAAGGGAGAACATGCCGCTGCTTCTGGGAGCCATGCAGAGCGGGGCAAGCCCCTGACCCTGCTCCTCAGCTGGAGTGGGGAAAGCCCCAGACCCCACTCCCCAGCAGGAGCTTGAAGGTTGGATTAGTTTGCCCATCCCATGCTAGATATATATCTCCCCAGACTTATGGGCATATTGAAATGCTTTATCATCTCTCCACATCCTGGGCTGAATGCCATCCTAGAGAATGGACTAAAGGCTGGGATGTGGGCACTCCAGTAACAGAATGGAGCACTAACCAGAAACTCTCGCTCTGTCTATTGCACTGTGTTCACCTTAAGAATATGCAACATAATTTGCTCCTGATAACAGGAATCCTTGTTTTCCATGATAAAAGACATAAAATTCTCTGATAAAAAGCCCATAAAAATCTGCATTTTTCCTCAGTTAAAATGAAATCTGTAGCCCGAGCCCTGCCGCCCAGGGCTGGCAGCCTGAGTCCCACTGCCTGGAGCTGAAGCGTCCATTTCCCATATTCCTGTGTGTATGCTGGTGGCAGGGGGTTCTACTGCATATGTTTTTATTTTTTCCCAAATGTAAATACAAAAGATACAAAAGGCAACTTCTGTGTTTTTTCACATTTTTCAGTGGCAAATGAGTGTCTAGGATCCCTGCTGATCAGTTTATTTCACATTGCTCCACTATTCAGAAAAACTAAATCCAGATGGTTTGGCTTGGTAACAGTGTACAACACATGGACCTTAGGCATGTGACAAGGTGTCTAGTTAAGTAATGCAGCATTTGAGATTGTGCTAAAGGGTACACATTTCAGATCAACTCAGATGCCAAATGTCTAGGATCTCAGTGATGGTGCTTTTGAAGCACAGTATTAGGAATCTGATATCAATCACAAAGCCAACATTAACATGCTATAGGGCTAGGCTGTCCTGTGCTCAACTAGAAGGCCTATTCTGCAGAATCATCTTTCATGGCAATGTGTTGCACCTGACCTGATGCAGGTTGAGGATGAATTTTAAGAGATTTTCTCTGCAGAACAAGAAACACTTTAGGATTCAGAAATGAACTGATATATGAGCTGAGTTCTCATGACTGGTGTGACTCTTCAGCATTGCTCCAAGCATTACTTATATCAAAGTCCCACAATCCAAGTTAGACCTCTTTTTATCTGAGAGGTTCCCACAAAATCTTTGACAATGGCAGCCCTGTGTCTGCTTTTGCTTTGTGCATGGAGAAAATGGGAACAGGGGTGGGTGGCAAAGAAGTGGGATTGTTCTGTGGTTGGAGCCTTAAGGGGCATTATTTCAAATTAACTCATTTTTTTTTATTCATTCTGTGTCCCTGACTGTAGACGTTAGTACCTTGCTCACCAATCTTATCTCTCTGTCTAATGTAGTCCTCATTCTGCACTGATTTAATGTATTATCTTATTATTAGGTTATACTGAAATCAATTAAAAGTTAAGGGGAAAGGGAAATCTATACAAGGAGAAAAACTATAGCTACCGTATTATATAAAGGGAACATGTGAAACAAAAGAAAATGGCTACTTATAGGCCTCCTTTCGTATTTCTCATATCAAATAGGGATTAACATCCCCACATAATTTATACAAATAAGCTGTGGACTGATTTTTAACAGGGTTATCAGATCAAAGCTGAACACTTTTTTTGCAAAAGCAAAAAAGACACTGGTTAAAATACACAGTTGAAGGGCCAATCCTAACCCAAGATGTAAATGAACATAGGAAACTGCAAATACAAGTGGCTAGAACTGATCAATATAAATGGAGTCACTTAAAGTGCTTGCTTCTCAAGTAGGATGACAAATGAAGTCTTCTAATAACAAATCTGCACGGAGACTTTTAAAATAGGCTCTGATGAACAATCTCACACTTGTCAACACAGCCCTGCAGATAACAGGTTCTGTTATTAGTGCATACGATTCCTAAGCCTAAAAAGTACAGAAGCTCTTGGCTAAGTCCACTATACAGTACTAGGTTAATATTGGATTTACCCTCTATTGGAGGACTGTATCTTGCATTACAGGGGAATGTGTTTGATAATCTAGGAAGTGTTTTCCATCTCTGTTATAATCCTAAACTCATGAGCAATAACAAGACGCCAGAAATGGAAAGCTTCAAAGGTTGCTGTACACAGGCTTGACATATTTACAATAAGCCACCTGCTCAGTGCTGAGGGGTCTGTGATTTCAGTAGTCCTGAAAGACATGGTGGTTTGGCTAATTGAACAGAGATGGACCTTGTATTAAAATACTGTAAATATTGGGGCTGATTCATACTCAGAGGCAAATACAAAGTATTTGCAACTCCTGCCTTGCTCAGAAGTACACGATTGCTCAACTTAAAAAGGCTGGAAAACCAGTGCCAGAAAGAAAGAAAAACCATCTGTGGTGGCACCACTTACACAAGCCACTTAGATTCTTGTGCTACTGCCTTGGTATCCTGATACAGCCATGGTGGAATGCACTGAAAATGTGGGTGGGTGGAATACATAGATAACTAGCAACCCTTCCCTCTTCTCTTTTTGACCTTCCCTGTAGGTCAAAATTAAACAATTAACTTCAGAATTTAGATGACAGGGAAATTTTAGCTCGTCTCCTTGGTTGTTTTTAATCATCTAGTGCCCTTTGCATCTTTTATTCCAAGAGCATCACATCAAACAGTGATGCACAGAGCATGGCTTACTATCTTGTTCTTATTTGTAGCTCGTGAAAGAAACAGCCTGCTAGTGGTGTTTCAGACACTACAGTTCTGCTAAATAAAAGCCTCTCTCTAATTCTTTATGGTATCATAGTTAAGCGTACCTTTGATCCATCTCCTTCTGAATGTCTTTGTTTAGCTCATCAACCTTTTGCTGGAGTTTCTTTCTTCTTTGCTCAGGTGGGAGATTGCTGAAGTCCTCTGGTCCTCCCCCCTACACACAGAGTGGGAGAAAAGAAAAAGGCAAATGAGAAATTAAAAAACAAACAAACAAACAAAACACGGTCCATCCTTCAAAATTCTACTTTGAAAACACCCCACAAGAAAATCTGCAAAATCACCAGGGTCTGAAGCATTTGCATGCTTTATCTTTAGATCCCTAAAGCCTTGAATAGTTTGGAACGTGGATACTTGAAAAAACATCCCATTACAACAGTTGAAAATAGGTTGGGGGAAACTCCTGTGTTTTGACTAGGATCAACCTTTCTAGAGCAAGCAGCAGGGCACTAAGCGCAGAGGTCTTTCTATCATGAAATTTGCTCCCTTCCTCCTGCAATGTTTGCCATGGTCAGTTTCATACCCATTAGGACTTCATGTAAGATGCACTTATTCAGCCCAGCCTGTTTCTGACTACAGACCGTCACCGCTGAGCTATTTTTAGCCTGGCAGTTGAGTATTGCTATTGATCTCATGCAGGGTGTTTTATTTGGCTTCCCCAAGAGGGTAGCTTTTACAGGCCTCTTTAATTTATAGCCTTCTAGTGCCCAGATGCAATGGGCACTCAGGACATTTTTAAGTGGACAAATAAAAATGAACCTGGAGTTGTCCCTAATTAAGGTGCAAAATAAACACATGTAATTTGCATGAACTTCTTCCATTCCTTGTATGTTATTTACATACTAATAGTTTATTGCTTTTATAAGAAAAAAAGGTGACTGCACCAATTTTATTAACTATGTGGAAGTTCACATGGAGCAAAATTCACCTTGCCCAGAGAAACATACAAAGGCTTGTCATCACTTAGATCCCTCTTAAATTGTTCATGTGCAGCATGGCCCTGGTGCCAGGTACTTGCACAGGGGGTGAATTTAACCATCAATGAAAAGCTCTTCTCACCACATGGAATTAGGGGAAATTATTTGGAAAAACACCTAACAAGAGAGTTATTCCTGAGCCACAGATGGCACAGCCATAGAAACAGACAGCAGAAGACTGCCAGCCAAGAAACATGGAAACCCAATGCTAGAAGTTGTGAATCTGTTTCGATTCTAATTTAACACCACACTGGATTTGATCTAGTTCCATTCTCCCAGGAGGCCCAATCTTTCCTGTCTTCCCCTGCTGTGCTGCAGATGTCCTCCTCACTGGAAGCACTTGCAAGCTTCTACTCTCATGCTGTGATTCTGTTTCACCTGTGCAACTGTAAACTGCAAACCCAGGATGTGGCTTCCTGTGGCAACATAGAGATTGTGGGTACTATTGCCATAGAAGTCACCTTGATAAAATGGGTCAATCATTTTCCACTCCCTTAGAAGTGCTCTTTGATGTTAAGACACTCTTGCACTCGCTCACTCCAGAAATTTTACCTTTGGGGCTATGTGTACAATTTATAACCATACTGTATTCTTTCCAGTGGTTCACAACCAATGCGCCACATGTTGAATCCATGAACCATCCAGCAGGTCTGGTTCTCCTCTCATTTACACTCATTTAAATCAGGAGTAATTCCATTAGAGTCACAGAGTTATACTATCATAAAAACCAGAACAAGAGGGAG
This sequence comes from Sternotherus odoratus, assembly GCA_032164245.1. NCBI lineage: Eukaryota > Metazoa > Chordata > Testudines > Kinosternidae > Sternotherus > Sternotherus odoratus. The sequence continues at coordinate 11,281,510 of JAVMKO010000016.1, forward strand.
GAGAATCAGGCCTCCTATCTCTCATCTGTTTCTGATTTTGTTTGAAACAAAATACCCCAACTGCCTTCAGACTGCTGCTCCCCTTCCTGGCAGCACAGGGTTTATAGAGTAGATAGAACACATGCACCATGAGTTTCTGAGCCTTTATGATTTTTTTTTTATGGAAGTCCCTGCTTTCTCTGGCAGGGAGATGAGTGGAGGGGTTATGGTGAGTGAGGTTGAAGACATCTCAGCATTAATAAACTAGCTTTACCCTAATCTAAATTACTAACCTGAATTTATCCAGAGGATTTTACAAATGTAATGCCAACAATTCCTTCGTACAAAGGGATATGGGGAGTGGGGAGGGGAAGGAAGGGAGCTGACCCTGCAAATGCAAATCCAGATGAAATTCAGCTAGCCAAGCAGCTTAGTGATGGCTTGTGATCGGAGTTGCTACGTGGATTGTGTTAAAATGCCAAATGCGTTCCTCAGAAGAGTGTGATTCAGCAAATACTTAGCCTCAAAAGCTGCGCACAGACCTTTTCAGCTGCACACTGGCTGGGTTCTCCAGGACAGCCTGCTTTTTCCAAGTTGTTGAAAGTGCTGTGTTCTAGACAGAGCATGTGTGTGGGAAGGGAGTTGAGGGCAGTTATAAGAGGTCACCCTGTGTTTCCCCTGGCCTAGTAGGAGTTGGAGTGTAACATACACTAGACAGATCATTAAGGAAAACTGGCACGACAGCACTCTAATTTAAAGGAACAATTATCTCCCATATCCTGGGGCTTGGTCTCTTTAGTGGAATTTAAGTCCGCATCAAAAAATATTTCCATTTTATGAAAGGATTAGAGGGTAAAATGAATGTGAATGCAGGAAATAACAATGGTTTTTTTTTTCTGGTTAGCTAAAATATGGTACATTCCAAAATCTCATGCCATACCCTGTAATCCTGGATAGATTTGAATTATTACCTCTGCCGCATCATTAGAATCTTCATGCTACAGGAGAGGTCTGTTTTCATGTGCTCTTGTTCATGCAAATGTCATTTTCTTTAAAATATTCCCTATCCCCTGTACAGGCATTACAAGAGGTCCATGTATTTTGTACACAGTATTTCAGACCAATGCATTAATGCTGCATAGAACAGCATCCCTGAGACTCAAAAAGAACCCTCACTGAATTCACTGAGTAACTTCTCCTCAAAAAGGAGGCTTCAACTTCTGACCCAAAAGGGTCATGTCAAGAACCTTTTGCACGTTGGCTCTACTTTACAGTACAGTATACTCTACAATACAGTAAGTAACTGAGGGATCACTGCCATTTTTCCTTGGGACTGTCATGGGGCTGAAGTATTTAGGTTTGGACTTATCTGGAAAGGTCATGTCTACAGGACAGGTACTACTAAGTCTGCTTAAGTCATGCTCTGCACTGCATCAGTGGAGCAGAAGGGCTTGAAATCCCCATCAAGATGCAAAAACCCTGCTGCAGGCACTGCAGTGGAGGCGAGTACCTTAATGGCACAGGTATTCTTAGAGGAAGCCACCAATAAGTCTCTCGCCTGGTGAGAGAAGTCACCTGCTTTGGGGTGACTTGGTGCAGAATGGTGACTCCAAGAATAATGGGGTGAAAGAAACATAGAGACTCTCACTGACCAGAAGAAGGAAACCTCCCAAACTAACATCACAAATGAGCTACTGCATTTGAGGCTTCCTAAAACTTAAATGAGTCCTTTGTACCTTCCTACATGTTGGCCTGAAATGATACAGCAAGCTATTTAAATTAAATTCTTCTGGCTGGGATCAGGTGCGGCAAGAAAGCCGAGACAAGTTATTCAAAACATACCAAGGTTCAAATAACTCTGCCTTAACAGTATGCTGTCTTGGATGTAAAATACAACATCACATCATTTCTTTTCACACAAGCTCTTACCCCTTCCCTTTTCAGTTTTGCGATGCATTCTCATACCGTATTTAGAGACATCATCCTGGTTGTATCCAAGACTAGATTTAGGATTCATATATACATGATCATTTGCAAATTTAAATCAAACTGAGTTAACCTTCTTGGTTAAGGTTTATTTAACTTAATTTCATTGTTAGTTTTTCTAAAGGATTATATAGGGCTGTAAAATGCAGATAGCAATGATTCAGACTTCCAGTGATTATTAGTACCTGAACATGGAAAACATACAATTGATGACTGTGTTACAGTCAGATAAAAGGCTTTTACTTTTCTCTGTATGAAGGGCCGTAGCACGGCCACAGCAGAGACACTTATAACATTAATTCTCCCATGTATATTTCAAGTACAGCAATGTAACTGATTGGTTTAATTTTTGCTACACTTTTATAGCCCTAGATCAGTGGTTCTCAAACTGTGGGTCAGGACCTGGGGCTGAAGCCAGAGTCTCACCACCCAGGGCCAAAGCGGACGCCCAAGGGCTTCAGCGGTGGGCATCGGTACTAAGGTTACAAGCCCCCTGCCTGAAGCTTTGGCTTTGCCAACCCCCCCAACCCTACCCAGGGTGGTGGGGCTCAGGTGGGCTCAGGCTTAGGTTCCATCTCCTGCGGTCATGTAGTAATTTTTGTTGTCAGAAGGGGGTCATGGTGCTATGAAGTTTGAGAACCCCTGCCCTAGATTACAAAAAATAAAGATAAACTACACTATACATTCAGTTAATTTTTTAGCAGCTTATTAGAAAGATTGAATTCTGATCACCTCTATTAGATTCCAGACCTGCATATTCAGAGTTATCTGATAAATATCAAACAAAGCAAACACAAAGAAGAAACAAATTTAAAATTAATTCAGTCATGTAGGTGTCATAGTGCACACAAAGAAAAACACAGACAGAAAACTGTGGTTAAAAACACAGGACAAACATGCTGAAATTGTGCTTACCAGCTTGAGAGAAAGCTTCATGTAAAAATGGTAGGGATACAGGAAAAAAGAGAAAAAACAAGCGCATCAGTAGAAGAGGAACTTCTTCAGTCCCACTGTTATAATAAAATGACACATTCTCCTCACTGTTGGTATGTGAAAATGGGTAACACTAGTAATAGATCTGTGCAAAAGTTCACAAGATGGGCCAAACACTACCATTTGGCTACCATTTCATCAGTGGAAGTGGAAAAGGAAAACATGTTACACCTTTGCATATTTGCTTTGGCAGTGCAGGTGAAAACATGACCCAGGCTGACTTCCTTCAATAGCTAAGCCATCTATAGCATATCCCCTTTAAGTTGCACCTTGCACTCAGAAAAACTGGTGCTTTACAATACTTACATAATTAGGTGGGTCACCGCACTCAACACTCAAGAGGTGCTGAAATTCAGCCACTGTTGGGGTGGCACCCAACACACATCACCGGTGCCAGACATGCTTTACAACTATTTAGGGCAGGAAGTGGGAAATAATAATGAACTGAAATTCTGCCAGGACATGGGAACTAACCCTTGGATTCCTCATGTAAAACATGCCATGGGATCTCTCATGATTCCAAGTGGTCAGGGCCTACATTGCACATCTCCACCCAAAAGACAGTATTCCCTTACTACCATGCTGGAGCATTAATTAAGAGTGAAGAGTATCCTCTGTGTAATAATCAATACCACTTCTTGCAGCACCTAGGACACCCTTGTAGGTCTCCCATCCAACTACTAATCAAGCTTGTTTAGATTATAAGGTGTGACAACAAGATCACAGCAAAGAAAAAAAAAATCTCTACCTTTCTTTTTATCCAATTATTTCCATTTAAAAAACTTTCACTTTTATCTCCATGCCCACGCTATTGACCGATATACAAGTCCCTTATATGATATATACCATCTCTTTTCTCAAAGGCTACTATATTTCTCTATGTACAGCCAATACATTATCATTCAATTAGCCTGGATACTAAGAGCCTGAGTGTTGTGCATTGAAGGCCAAATGAGTGTTTTCTCCCTGTCCTACAAAAAACTTACAAATACAACTATCTTAAAATGGTGTTGCAGTACCTCATTACCTAAACTACAGCACCTTTTTACTAGTGTTGCAAAGCCACTGTCACAGTTGCAACACAGGGTGCTTTCCAGGAGCTGCACAGAATACAAAGTAGTATTTCAGCACCATTCCATACTGGACTTAGGGGCATGATTTAACTGCCGTTTAATACAAGAAACTGGTCTTTAAAGGTTATTACTTGGAAGGAAGGGAAGAATCCACCTTTTTTTCCCAAGAGTTCATCCCACCTCATTCTCCAATAACCTGCTTGCAACACAGTCAGAATGCCTCTCGGGCGTAATGGCTGGGATTCACAAACTATGTAGCAAACCCTTAGAACATATAAATCCATTTAAATATACCCTGTGCTGAAGCAAAGAAAGCCCAATGGGATGTGGAGGGCAGGCACTCTGCTCACACCATGAGCTCAGACTTCGGTGCCCTTCTGCATTCAAACCTTGCATGCAGTTAAAAACTGGGACGTTCATTGGTTATTGTGTTCTGATCTTTAATAAGCTAACAGAAGTGCCTGTTTTAGGCAAGCACAGTTCTCTAAAACTGGACCTAAAATAATGGTATGGCAGTAGAAGTACTAGTTAAGCATATCTTTTTTTGATGTTACATTTTAATCTTTATGAAACTTTAAAGGTTATTTACTGTCACTTGGCAGAGTAATTTTATATTAAAATAAAAATAAGACAAACATTCAAACAAAAATGTGGTCTTAAAACAAAATCATATATTGCCTAGGAATTGATTCATCCTAAATTGCATTTTTGTGATAATGAAACTGGTCAACTAGGTTCCCCCTGCAGTTAAGTCAGCCAGTAAATAAAAATATGGCCCTAACCCCAGAGCCTAGAGAAGTCTAGCTCAAGAAAGGAAGAGGTCCTTGAAATAACCAAACAAAAGCAATCTATTTTTGAAAGAAGAGGAATAATTATACAAATGAAAAGAGGAACGGAGCAAATATCTTGCTGAAGAAATTCAAATCGAGGCAGCCCTTATTTTCATAATTGCTTTAGCATTCCTGTGAACTTTAGCATAGACATGATCAGCACAAGTTGAGATCCTTGTACATAAATACACACAACGGTTATGATGCAGAAAAAATATTTACCTACAAAGCACTCTATAATGCACAAATGTTTGCTACATGCGCTACATTCTAAACACTAATCATTCTAAGGACTAAACTATGGCCAAAGAGTCATCAGCATTAAAACTATTCTTTTACTGTAAATTCAGCAAATGTTAAGGAATAATAGACACTGCATGTCTAATACATATGTTGCTGTTTGTTAAGTATTATGAAAACCATAAATTTGATTAATAACACCCCCAAAAATGTACAACAGGCATTGTTATACACAGCATGAATAACAAAGCAGTAGAGATTCTAATAGATTGTAAATCAAATGAAAACAATGAAATGCTGAATTTAAAAGCAGATTAAAAGTTTTGTTTTTGAAAAACATTGACATTATATGGCAGTAATTCAATTGCTATATACCTGAGAAGACTGAAAACAAATGTGTATTAAGTGGCTGCTTTTTTTGGCCAGTTCTGTTGGGTTTTCACAGTTAGAGATTTGCTCACTTCATGGGAGAATGAGGACTTTTCTTCAAATGATTAGAGAGTGACATTTCTAGAAAATGCAATGAGCAAATCCCACGCAACTGTCCTTAAAAACAGGTCTAACTTAGCATTGCAGGGAACAATGAAGAGCCTAAGAGCCACAAGCTTCAATAACACATGAGAGAGCACGAAAGCCAACAAGTCCATGTGTTATTGGACAATCACGGACACTAACCTCACTTACAAAAGACAGGGGATTGAAATAAATCACTGGACGTCAAGTTTATCAAAGGCTAAAATGTTTTATCTTTGATCCTGTAACAATCTCCTCTACAGACTGGCTTTGAGCATCTTATTTAGAAGTCACAGCTCTCGATCCTATGAACCACAAATCTTATGTGAAGTTCAGGGAAGCTTTAATGGTGCAAGTTAAAGCTCTGTTGAAAAGCTGCAGTATATACCACAGTATCACTGCACTGCCATTTTGCATGGACAGACTTACATTTACAAAGAGTCACAAAAATATTCTTAACAAATAGTGTGGAACCCTCTTAAAATACCTTTACACAGAAAAACCTCACTGTGTGGTAGAGGTCAGCCTACAAGTCTAACCAGTCTTGCAATTAATACACTGCAATGAGTTGAAATAGTTCGGGATTATGCTTTCCTATAGAGGCTTGGGACAGCTAAACTCACTTTAAGCAGGTTCCACTGTGGTCTGAATTTCCCATGATTAACCATTTTAATTGTGCCAATTCCATCTTTTCCAGTATTGACAGTTGTCCCTCTTTAACAGGATCAGTTGTTTCTATCAGTAAGTCATGGCTCTCCTCACAATGAATTTGCAGTTTCCTTATGAGAATCTCATTTCCATTAAAAATACCCTTTTGCAATGTTGTAAGTGGGGTTAGCGACTGTGCAGCAACTGTATGGGTTGACCACACCATACACAAACTTACAACATAGTCCCTAGCCTCAACGGCACACGTGGGTTTCCCTAAAGTCCTCTTCATGAGTTCTTTGTGAAAATGCAAAGAGTGAGTCTGCCGGTGAGTCAGCAAGAGAAAACACAGACTTGTTAAAGAGGAGACTAACAAGGACACCTCAACATTTACTGTTTCTACAGCAAAAAGATAGCTCTGGACATAACTAGCCTTTAAGTGTGATGGTGGCACCTGCAAGATTCCAGATAACTTCTGAAGGATATTTTCACTTTTGGTAAATTAACCAAGCATCATATTTTTAAAAACTAAATAAAACATGCTAAATTAGAAACAATTTATTCTGGCTTGAACAAAAAATAAAGGCTTTTTAAAAAACTGGTCGTTGCACAGGGTATGTATTAAAATAATGAACATTCCCAAGGGCAAGGGATGCAGTTACTTTTCTTGTATGTGGACTCTTCATATCACCCATAACCAAGAAACATTTACTACAGGTGGACCAACAGTTAAGGTGGCACATCAATGAACAGAGTGAACAGTATGTCACAGAGGAGAGACAAAATGGTGAAGGAAACGTATTAACTGGTGCAATGGGAAGAAAAGTTACATTGTAATAAAGTCAACAACTTCCACTAGAAAAGAAACCACAAAATCCCTCTCTTGTTTTTACTGGGATGGCCTAGGGAACAATCTGTTTGAGCCCAGTAATATATGTAAAATCTTGATTTTTCTGTTTAAGAGAGTTGCTCTTTAAATGAAAAAGCTTGTGTTACTGCCACTCAGCAATTGTAAAGTAAAATAACAAAATTAATATCAAGTAACAAAGAACTGGATTTTGTATGCCCTTAAAAATGGGATTTGAAAATGTAGAGCAAGCATAAACAAAACTGAGTTATGTAAGTGGTTCCTTATTTTCTACGTTTCTTTGCCCCTCTAGCTTCCCTGAAGGAACCTAGTCAACTTAAAGCCCATACTTCTAACTGATTTAAAAAAACAACACTGTTTTTACATATAACATCTAAAATGATTATAATAAAAATAAAATAGAGAAAATGTTTCTCCATTTCAAGTTTATTACAGCACATAGTATAAATCAGTTTAATTGTTTCCCCTGTATTGTTTGACAATTTTTTCTATATGTGTGGGTCTTTCAGAGCAAAAAGGGAGAGAGAAACATGTTATAGAAAAATTATTAGAAAACCACAGAAATTTGCAGGATGCAGGCACCTGTAACTACTTTTAACTAAATTTTTACTAGGTTTTGAAGTTGCCAGTGACACTTCAAAGGGTTTCAATCAGCATCACTTTGAACTAAGCTAATGCCTGCTCTTGATTATTAGATGGACTTCTGCCTCTTCCCAAGGAGGAAGAGTCAAGAAATTATCAGTTTTGAGGCCTAACTCAAAATAGGTTGAATGTAGGATAGGTATCTCACATAGTTTATTTGAATATTTGTTAACAGTTTACAGGAATTATTGCTCCACATCCCCAAGCTGTGCAGCACCCTGTGCTAAAAAAAAATTACATGTGGAAATCACTAGAATTTACTACCCAGCCAAATCCATTCTGAATGCCTGGGATTTACCTAGTAATGGTGTGGTTTTCATTAATTTTTGGATAGCAAAGTGCCAATTACCATGGGAATTTCATACCATGTGCAATTTTGCATCTGTTTACCTAAGTTGTTTATATCCAGATTCTACCAAATTTGCTCAAATTGAATAGTCTGTTACCATGCAATTACTCCCACTGAAATTAAGGGGAGTATTTATATAGTATGGGTCAGATACAACTCCCGGTGAAGTCAATGGTGACCTTCCCACCGATTTTAATGTGAGTTGGATTGGGCCCTAAAGGACCAATAGGAGTCAATATGAGTAAAGCTGGCAGAGTACTTGAATACTGTTTACAGATGTGGTTGCCCCATCTCAAAAAAGATACATTGGAACTGAAAAAGGTTCAGAAAAGTGCAACAAAAATGATTACGGGTATGGAATGGCTTCCATATGAGGAGAGATTAATAAGACTGGGAATTTTCAACTTGGAAAAGCGACTACTAATGGGGAGATATGACAGAGGTCTATAAAATCATGACTGGTATGGAAAAAGTAAATAAGGAATTGTTATTTACTCCTCCTCATAACACAAGAACTAGAGGTCACAAGATGAAATTAATAGGCAGCAGATTTAAAACAAACAAAAGAAAGTATTTCCTCACACAAACCGCAGTCAACCTGTGGAACTCCTTGTCAGAGGATGTTGTGAAGGCCAAGACTATAACAATATTCAAATAAGAACTGAGTAAATGAAAAATATGGGAAAGCCCGGGGATGAAATCTACTGGCTAGCCCAAGATCGAGTTGAATGGAGAAGAATGGTTGACGCCTTATGCTCCATGAGGAGCGAAGAGGATTAACTAAGTTCAGGAAGGATGATTACCTGTTCTGTTTATTCCCTCTGGGGCACCCGGTATTGTCCACTATTGGAAGACAGGATACTGGGCTATATGGATCTTTGTTCTGACCCAGTAGGACTGTTCTTATGTTCTTAGAGTCTGTCCCTTATTAAATAGATTAACTGAAGAATCTACAATAAAATTTAGGCATATACGGTGGCAATCTCTATTGCAAGATATTTGGCTAGGATGGGCATACTCTCGGAGCAAAAATAGAGAGTATATAGACAAAAGCAAGCTCCAATGAAACATTTTGATCAGCTAAATACTTCTGCTTTGCCAAACAGCCCCTAAATCACACTGTCCTATATGGTTCCTGTATTTCTTTTCCACCTGTAGCTTCTCATCTGTGCATCAGTAAAAACTTTCTTAAATATAGGCAGTTCCTCCCAACCTTGTCCTGCCAAATTCCTTCAGTAACACCACCGTCCAACACATGTAACATCAGAGGTCATCCTCGTGTGCCAAATTCTGACCTTGTTTGAGTGAGTGGAGGGCAGAACAGGCATACCTTAGAATATCAATACTGTAAAAGCAGCGTTTATCCATATGCTTACTCTGGCACAGCTGTGGCCCCATGCAGATAGTCTTGCTGGAGCTACAATCAACCTGCACTAAACATGAAGGGTTGGCTTAGACCAGGGGTCTCAAACATGCGGCCCGGGGGCCACATGCGGCCCGCAAAGCCCTTCCCTGCGGCCCGCCAAGCTTCCTGGCGCCCTCCCTCCCCCCCGGTCCTCCCATTGCAGGATGGAGGGGCCAGAAGTGGAGGCTTCTCTGCTGCCTGGCTGGGCCGCGCGTTTCTAGCTCTGGACTTCCTAGATTGCTCTTGCTTTGTTTGCCAAACAGCTGTTGGTGGTGCCTAGCGCTTTCCAGGAGGGAATGGGGAGCTGCATGCTCAGAGGAGGAGGTGGGGCAGGGGTGGGACCTCTTGGAAGGGGTGGAGTGGGGGCAGAGCCGGGGCAGCGAGGGCAGGGTGTGTGTCAGTGGTGCGGCCCTCGGGCCAGTGCACTAGTCCTCATGGAAGGGGTGGAGTGGGGGCAGAGCCGGGGCAGCGAGGGTATGTGTGTGTGTCAGTGGTGCGGCCCTCGGGCCAGTGCACTAGTCCTCATGCAGCCCTCATGGTCATTTGAGTTTGAGACCCCTGGCTTAGACCATAGCTGTACTAACACATGCCAGCCTTTTATATACTCTTTTTATATAGATATGATAGGTTCATAGGCTTTTCAGGCCAGAAGGGACCATTATGGATTGTCTAGCCTTGACCTCCTGCATAACAATGAGCCATAGAATTTCACCTAGTAACTCTGACCACCACAGATCAATGGAACATGAGCTTTATGAGTTTTGTAGACAACCAGAGCAGGCTGACACAACTTAGTTGCCTCTTTTGCTCTGTATTTATATATGAAGGAAGTGACCTGAATTTTCCCCACGGAAGAATGTGTAATGTTCTGCACATTGGCTTGTGGTATCGCTGAATAAGACAGGGAAAAGTATCTGTTTACACACACACACACACACACACACACACACACACACACACACACCCCTTGGTAGCTAACAACAAAAGGAAGTGAAATACAGAAAAGCACATCCAAAGGTTTAATGGGGCTTTAGCAAGATATTTTCGGGGTTTTTTAAATTAATGAATCGGTGGGTAATTAGAGTGATTCTAAAGAAAGCTAGGTGAGCTTTTTACCTTTATAATTTAAGCTTTCACTCTACACAGTTAAAAACTAGAGTATACACCATACGTGGGTGAATTTGGCCGAGGGGGCACTAAAGCTTGAATAGAGGCTCTCTTAATACTGTCACATGATTAGTGTATAATGACATTTCATGAACAAAATGTTTAAAGCGATTAGTCACAATTGCTTAGATAGCCAAATATTTACTAAATTAAGATGATGTACATTGGAAATGTACATTTCTGAAGCACCCACAGGGCTTTTGTGTGGTGCAAAATAAAAAAAGACATTTTTACAAGCTAGAAATACCTAACACTGTTTTGGGAACACTGTTCATTGAACCGCACTGATGCCTTTCACATGGCCAGACAGTTATATCCTTGCTCACTCTATGAGTAGTCCCATTTAAATCACTTGAGCTAATCGCCGAGGAAAGTGCTACTCAACATGAGCAAGCCTATCAGAATCCATCTGTCAGTCAGCAATACCCCAATAAGTAGAACCTCTGATGTAGAACTGAAAGAATGAGCTTCCCTCTCAGAAGTCATTAGGAAATATTCTTGTGGGGGAAGTTCTGCAATTTTGCACTTATTTTATGACAAACTTTGAAACTTTCAAATTTCCAGTGGTTTTTTGATGGGGAAACTAATTTTTAGTACTACTTTGAACTGTAAACTTGTCAAGATGGCAGTTCCCAGACAGAACATAATGTTGGTTTTTTATATGCTACTTAAGAGAAAAAAATTAACGGTTTACTCTTTGTAACCAGATGCAGTGATTAGGATAGGGAATGCACTGGAGTTCCATAAACACTTCAACATCATATAATCACAAAGAAATTCTCTCTACAGATCATTCCCAGGTCCACTGAACTACATCTTCTGGATCAAGGTATCAATGGGATTCCCTGTGGACAGCAGAATTTGGCCCTTTATATCCAGTTTTTTCCTTATTGTGACAACTCGCTTTAAAAAAAATGAAAACTAACAGTTATAGCTGCTTTCTATACTGTTCTATTAGACTTAGAAAGGAAAATAATTCTTACAAAATTACCTAATAACCAAGGGCTATACTGTGCCATCCACTTCCTAGCATGCTTAAAAATTGATGGCACAACATGGTAGAATAACAGGCACGTCTTCATTTTCAAAGGAAGAAACATTCTGCCTTAAATGTGAAGTTTTAAAAATGTACAGAAGCTGTGCATACAAAGACTTATAATGAAAATAATTTTTAGCTCAGTATAAATACCCCAAACATCAATTTACAAATACAGACTAAGGCTCCTGCAAGTAGTCCACTGAAATCATGTGAATAAAGATTACAGACAATGCAACATCTGACACATTCTGTCAGAGCTATTTAAGAGAGATCTTATTCGTGTCCTGTAGCCCTGAGCGTAGAGGTATAAAGGTCTTACATACTGCCTGGAATTCTACACTGTTCACATCCTTTCTCAGTCAAGGGGAGTGAAAGTCAGTCCAGAATCCAACAGATTCTGCGGGCTCAACGGGAAACATCTAGAAAACGTATCTAGAAATGCTGTGATACAGTTCTTCATGCTCCTGTATCTGGAGGAGGCAGCATGGTCCAACGAATGCGGTTCTTTCCCAGCTCTCCCAGAGGCTGTGTGATCTTGGACAAACTCTCACTTAACTTCTCTGTGCCCTAGTGCTACTCGATGAGGTACTTATTTTGTCTCTGTGTGAAGAGTTTATTTAATATTACATCTCTCCTATCTTTTGGAAAAGGAAAGTGACCCTCTGTCCAAAAGGAACCGGTAGTTTCAAACAGGAATCTGTTTTTGTGGTTTCGTTGTAGGGGTTTTGACTACAAATGACTTTACAGCACTGGATTCCTTGGGTCTGTCTATATGTTATGGTAAAACACAATGGCTTCATTCACAAAACAAGATTTTACATAACAGAACGTGCAATAAAAGTGCAAGAAAGACAGACAGCAAGAGGTATCCAGAGAACTTACCCCACGCTTTAGGCTCCTGAAGCAGTGGATTTTGGGTTTGGAGGTCATGAACTCGTTGAAGCGATGGGAGAGGGGTTCCTTTTGCTGCTTGGGAGACTGGGGGCCGTTGGGAACAGCAGAGGGTGAGGCAGAGGCAGGGGGAGGAGGAGGGGGCTGATGGGGGGATGTTAAAAGGGACATAAGCTACGTATAAGAGATGGAGAAGTGATAGAATAAAAACCAAAATAAAAAGATAAAACACAAAACGAAAATAAGCATCAAAAACAATATTCAAAATCCAGGAAAAGCAATTTAAAACAAATAATTAATTTTTTAAAGCCATGGTTCAAAAAAGAGGGAGGAAAAACAGTGTTCAAGATTTGTGTTAAAAGAAGAATGTGATAAAAATGGGAGTTTTAGTAAGTAATGCAACAAAAAAATAACACGGAATAATTCGACAGAGAGCTCATGCAGACTCTTACATGCAAACTCTATTCCCATAGGTTACTCTGTGCTAGTTCTGGAGTGCTGGTCAGAATGATGCACATGTATAGATCTTTCAAATACCTGAATTTATACGAATCAAATTAGGAAGGTACCTTAGTGCCCAGTAGCGTTTCTATTATCTGGAAAACAACAAGCCTCATTCTTCCTGCTTTCAAGTCACCTTGCTCTATGCACACCACATTTATCTTTTTGAAATTACTACAAATTTACAAGAGGGAGGTGTTAGGCTAGATTCTGCTGTTGGTTACATGAGTGCAAACACCAGAAGGCTTGATTCTCTCTTTCCCTGCATTTCAGGTCATCATTTACATCAGCGAATGTACTATTCCGATTTGTTAGTGTTCTGCTCTCACTTTGCAATTGCTGTCAATGGCTAGGGAAGGAGAAGCACAACAGAGAATGCGGCTAAATCAATGGAGTTCTCTGGTTTTGTGCTGGTGTAACAGAGAGCAGAATTTGTCTAGTCATCTTGATACAGACCGATAATCCCAGACAAATGTTGCCATGCATCATGGTGTGAAATATGACAATGGAGAGAAGAGTTTAGTGAATATAAATGATAACACGAGTTAAAAAAAATCAGCTGCACTATAGAGGCTCAGTTGGATGTGCTGTGAAAGCATGAGTTACAGCCATTCCCCACTCCCAGCTTCCCCAACTGCTATACCCATGGTACAGATTGAAATGATAACGCAAATAAAAAGCTGAGGGGAGCTTTAGAAGTATCAGAATAGTAACACTGGAATTAAGCTGCCCAAGAGTAACAGTGTTAGTTAGTTAGCATGCACAGCACGGCGTAAATGCATACAATTCTTCATCTGATTTAGAAATAAATGGACCATGGCAAAGACAACTAAAAAGGTAAATAAACAAAGAACACCACATTCAAAGAAATTATATAGAAATAAAAATATCTTAAAAAGTAAACAACAAAAATAAGACTATAACAAAACACCATAATAGGACATCAGCTATTAGTTTTCTGAAACTAAAGTTCACGATTTTTTTAATCTTAAATTAATTGCCAGGATTACCAAACAAGGAAGCCCATAAAGGCTACAAACATACTGACACTGAGATGAAGTCTGAAAGTCAGTACCTTATTTTTCTTGATGAATGGCCACAATTTGCCCTTGGATTTGCTGCCAGGCTTGGGCTCAGATTTTCCATCCCATCTGGAATTTGAAAGGCTGGATTCCGAGACAGTGCGTTTCATTGGCTGCGTGAAGTCTTCAAAGTCAATATCTCCTGGTGGTTCAAACCCTGATTTAAAGGCTTCTATTACCAGTTGTGAATCCTGAAATGCCACAAATACAACCAATCTGTAAATATGTTGCAAACCAATAAAAAGCATGGCTGTAAACAGAACAACAGTGTAAGAGTAGAGGAAGAAAAAGTCTCCCAGTCACAGTGAAACATGTGATAGCTTAACAAAACCACCTTAATTGCTAATGGGTTTGTTAGCACCCAGTCCATCATTCCCATGTAAAAATCTGAGTCAGTGTGCAAAGGTCTCATTGAGACCAAATGCTTCTTTAACCACCAATATTTTTAAATGGTCAAAGGACTAAGTACCATCTAGGAACAAGAAGTATGTAGCACTAACACCAAATGCAATCAGAAATCGAACAGGCAACATGGTTCACTGAAAAATACATTGAAATGGGAGTCAAGAGATCTGAGTTCTTTTATGAAATCTCTTGCTGAGCTGCTATATAACCTTGGGCAAGTCACTTCATTTTCCTGTGCCTCAAGTGTTTTGAGGTCCATAGATGAAAAGTGCTATGTAAATACTCATTAGTATTCTTGTTTATTTCCCTTGAAATAATTAAAACACCAGTGCTTGAATGGACAGCTTGCATTAGGTGACTCATAACACCTTTTGCATGCACTCAGATTCACTAATGAGCATCCACAAAAAATCTTGTGCAATACAAACCTTCTATTATAGAATTGCTATGCTTCCAATTGCAGGTCAGATATCAAAAGCTCTGATAAATTCTGCTGTCTTAAGGAGAACCAACTTAAATTAGTCTTCTGCTGTTGTGAAAAGCAGTGTGCCCCTCTGTTCATATTGAATTTCTGTAGACCAGAGGTTGTCAAATTGTGGGTCGGGACCCCAAAGTGGGTTGTTACCCCATTTTAATGGGGCTGCCGGGTCTGACTTAGACCTGCTAGGGCCTAGGGCTGAAGCTTATCGCCCAGCGGTGAAGCTAACACCCAAGGGCTTCAGAGCTCAGGTTACAGGCCCTCTACCTTGGGCTGAAGCCCTGTAGCTTTGGCTTTGCCCCCACACCACCCCAGCCCAGAGGGGCTCGGGCTTTGGCCCTCTCCCTCCCACACCTGGGATGGTGGGACTTGGGCAGGCTCAATCTTTCATTCCCCCTCCTGGGGTCATTTAGTAATTTTTGTTGTCGGACGGGGATCACGATGCAATGAAGTTTAAGAACCCCTGCTGTAGACAATTACCTCATTCACAAACTGGCCACATATGGCATGCAATTATTTTACCTATCATCAGATAATAACCAGCCAAAACAGTTATAATACATTATATTCTCATGCATTAGATCTACAAATGTAGCACATTTTCAGAGGCAAATCTTCTAATTGCTAATGCGCGATTAAAATGCGTTTATGTAACTGCTGTGAATCTAGTGGCTTTTCAAACACACAGGCTGTGATTTTTAAAGGAGCCAATTTTCATAAAGCACATGGGGTCAAATTTTCAAAATTCTCTCAGCACTTACAAATCTGGCCAGATGTGCAAGAATGCTCAGTATCCTGTGCTGGACAACTGCTGGCCACTTATTTTGGTGTCTGACTGAAAGCTGAGATGTTCTATAAATCTGCTCCCTACATCACTTAAACAAAATCTAGAATGTACACAATATTAATCCCTTGTGCAATGCAAACAAACTTTGGCTGAGCCCATTCACTATAGATTTAGAAGTGTCCCATGATGAGCCCCACTCTATTGAATACACGTTTCATATCTGTAAGCACAGAAAAAAATTAAAGAATACTAATTTTCTTCTGTCATCCTTCCTCAATATACATATACTCTATTGTCTTTTCTAAGGAGGAAGTTCTTCATTTCATACCATATGGATATTTCCTCTCTCTCAGGTCATCAGAGAAATTGCACCATAGTCCCTAGAGGGCTCATTAGCCAATGGAGATTAGGAATACTGACACAACACTGCACTTCAAAGAGAAGGGTGTGCTTTGACCACCTTTTGTGGCTTTTCTTTGTATTCATTTGATCATATGGAAGAAGTCTAGGATGATATGCACATATCTGACCTGAATTAAGCAAAGACAAGATACAAGATTTTCAACATCACTAGAGGGGTTTAAGAGGAAGTGTCCCATTATATACACTTTTGCTTTATTCCGTCCTTCTGAACCTTTTATTTCTTCCCCTTAAATTATATAATGTTCCTACCACATCGTCAAAACATCCTACCACTACAATGGAGCTAAAAATAACCAGCTCATGCTGCATATCAGACAGCTAGAATGTCTTAACAGGAACTCAGAAGTCCATAACAAATTAATCCCATCTACTGCCAGAGCCTGCAGAGGCAAATTCCACCCAGGTTCACTACACAGTCACTGTGGTTTAGCCTTGCAATAATGACATCTGCCTTACTAGAGTTACTATGAAAAGGAATGGAAAAAAAGCAGCATGCTCCTAGTAAGTGTATTAGAAATATAGAGATATTCTATTCCCAGATAAATCCATGCAACTCCCCATTGATTTTAGATGGAGTTCTGTGTGCTGAGGAGAAGGCAGAATTTGAGTCTTAGCAAGGATACTACTTTTGAACAAGTGGAATAACTAAATAAATTAAGGCTGAAAAAACAGGCAGCTTGGGAGGTGGACAAGAGAGTCTTTCCATGTTCTTTCCAGCTAATATGTAATGAATATTAAGTATATCTAATATCCTGTCAGTTCTTAACACAGAATAATGAAGTGGAAGAAAAATGGTTTTCCAGAAGTCTCACAATGAGAAGTCCCCACGTATATTTCAGTGCTAGATACATAGACAAGTTTAAGATTAGTAGCCTTAAAGATAAAGCAGTTCTTTATAAATAATAAAGAACACAGGAGAAAGAAGAAGATACAATGTGCAACACTTACATTTTTCTGATCAATTGATTCTGCTGCCTTTGTTATTCCATCCAGACACTTCCCGATTATGGGGATCACTTGGCGATCCACTTCTGCATAGGTTTTCATACATTCACCTATCCTCACAATCCTCCTTTCTTCCATCTCTTGGATTTTCTGAAACATTACATTTCATTTTGATAAAAAGTTATTTCATACTTACAATTAATTTCAATTTCTGCAACAAAACAGCTCCAGTTATATTAATTGTTTAAATAAGACTTTAAACCCAGGTAAATCAAGATGATTATTCTCATGTAATGTATGGTTTAGTAATACTGGAGATCAAAGGATGTCCTCTGAGTAACCTCCACATTATGTTATGTTTACATCAGGGCATCTCAACATAGGCGCCTATGGATCACTACAGAGAGTGCCAACGATCTTCAGTATCTGTTCCATTGACCTTTGGTTTAGGACACAGGAAAACCAGATGTTGCATATTCCTGTTATGATGGATTATAATAGGAGACACAGTGTGTGTTCAGGTTTCAAAAGTGCATGTTTCATGTTGAAACATAAGCCCTGATAAGACACTGAATGCTGAGGACCCCCCTACCCGTTACATACGCTTTTTTTTTTTCCTGTTAAATTCTGACTCAACCATGATCAACAGAAAAATGAAACAATTACAGGAAAGAACACACTGTTATTCTTTTAAAAGTAAAACCGCTCTCTGAATGCTATTTTAACACTTAAAGCAAAGTAAGGGAATTTTCTGGAGCACTGGTAATGCACAGGCACCCAAACTACGCTTAGCCAAGGATGTAAGTTCAATTCAATTAACAGGCCCAAAGGTCTCTATAGGCCTTGTAAGAAGTGCATACATGGCCTGGGGATGCTGTTTTTTAATATATAACACAAAATACCTTGGAACATTGGCTTGAATGACCATGAATGAAGAGCACAGCAGTTTTAACTGAAAATTTCAAATTATGAATGAGAACATGCCTACTTGCTGCACAAACTTTAATAACTTCTGAACAGCTTGTAAGTATAAAACATGTTTCAGTTTTGAACAGCTACATTTTCCCCCATCCACTGCTATTTCCAGTGCAATTACAATGGAATAGTTATTTAAAACACTCAGTCCATTGCATTAGTCAAACTCTGTTCAGACATTTCAACCTAGATTTTTAGCTGATGTCAATGGGCACTGCTCCACTGACTTTAATGTTATCATCAAGGCTGATTGCTGAGGCTATTTTAATACGTGAGTTTTCTCTCTGCAATGTCTTTCTTGGCCATCATCTGACATTTTTAGTAAACGTAATCAAACTGTAAGCATCTCCCTGCTTGACATCCATTAAGCTATTGCCCAACATTAACTTGGTATTAGTCTAAACATCTTTGAAATCTAGGTTTGAAAACAGGTCTCAAAGGAGGCATAAGATTTTATAGCTGACAATACTCACAGCTGATTCCTCCCCCAACAATGCAAGCAATGCTCTCATTCCCCAGCTTCATGGACGTAGAGTGTAATAAAACGAGACTATGAGTAATGTCATCAGGCATGCCCCTTCCTGCCATACCAACTAGCAGACTCCCACCACCCACATTATCAGTCAGTCTGGAAGCTAGTCCAGAGGTCAGAGAGACTTTAGTAAACTGAGCTCCATAACATCTCTTTGGATTCATAGGAATTGTTGCACCCATCAAAGAAAGCAATTTCTTCTTTTAGAGATCCTGGGTTGCTGCATTATGTCCAGTGTCTGCTAACACAGTGCTGCGGCTTCTGCAGAGCAGAGAACTGATATCACAGAATTAAGCTGGCTTACCAATGCATTGCAACGTATCTAGTCGATGTAGCCACACCAAGAACACAGGCTGCTGTATGTCAGTACTACGAGATCTCACCTGGAAGATGTTTGGTATGTGTGTGTGATAATGTTCATGTTGCTCGTGGTTAAATTTCTGAAGGATGGATGAGTATTCTCCTTTGCTGTCTTCTGCCATTTGATGTCGTATTTGTGCTTGCTGTCTTGCCTGAGGAAAAGCCAAAAGAACATTATACTTTACACTATTTAGAGGTAAGTTGCACCAGACTAAGACTGTATGGTTTTACCCACTCCAATTTTATTCCTACTGCATTTACCACTAATCAGCACACACTAACTTTGGGGGAAATATTAGCAGCTGGATCTTTGCACACTTTCCATTTTTAGGGTCTCTCTTTCTTCATTTTCCTCGTCCATTAAATCTTACCTGCTCCAAATATTTGTTCCAAATTTGCACTGCCAAAAGTCATAGTCCTTATTTTTCCTTTTCATGTTCTCATTTTTGATGTCCAGGAATTTACTCTGCATTTTGCAGGACCTTGCCTTTTCTAAATACTATTAATAGTTGGACCCAATCCTGTGAACCTTCTGTGCTTCGAGATCTCATTTGAAATCATGGGAGGTAGGCACTTGGAGAGTTTGCAAGACCAGACTCTTTAGAACTGCGTTCTTAGTTTGACTAAGGAGATAATGCTTACTATGGCCTAAACATGCCTTTGGTTCTGACATCTCCACTCATTTTCATTCTGTATTATCTGAGGAAGAAATCTTGTCTCATAGCTGTAATTTTACTGCTCAATATATTTCCTCCAATTCCTGTGCTCCAGTTTATGTTTGGGCTGCTGCTCTGTCCTATTCTCACCAATATGTTCTTTCCATGCACGTTTTAATTCTGTGATCATCACCTTATTCGCATAACAAGACTGTCACAGTTGTAGCTCATCCAGGACTCTCCTCTCTTCCTTACTCCTGAACTTCTCTTGACATATATGGCTAGTCTTCCCACTCCACCCCAGGCCTGCTCAGATGTTTTCTGCTCTCCTCTCAACAATCTACTTCCCTGTTGGCCAGCAAAGATTTTTTTTGCTTCCCCACACTAGAACCAATACCAGAATGCTGGAATCCTTCACATATATGATCCCACCATGCTCTTCCCAATACTTTTGCATTTACACAGATTGACTGACCCCTTCCTTCATATTTATTGATCTCTCTTTCTCTTTTTAGATTCTCCTTCCTGCTGCCTTCTGTCATCTGTTACTCCGTGCAATATTATTTTCCTCTCTGTTTACCCCATCCGTTTATTTTAGCTGCCCTTTCCTTCCTTGCTGTTGGTCTTTACACAGCATCCCTCCCTCCCCACTCCATATGCCTTTGCCTCCTATCCTGTGTTCACTCTCTCCTGGTTTCTATTCTCTCAGCCAGTGCCTTGTTGCCCATTTTGCTCTGACGTAGCATACCTCACCTGTATATGCTCCCATCTGTTCCAAATTGAGTCTCATGTCCCTGGACCAAATGCTGGTCTCAAAGAAATTAATTAGAAACGTGTCTTTAAATTTCAGGGAGATCAAGATTTGGCCATGTACATCTAAACCATTCTGCCTGCACTAGCTCTTCAGGCACCCAGACATGCTCCTAATCTGACACTTTTTACCTAACCTTGGAGTAGCGCGGAGAATATTTTTGGAGGTTTTGAATGTTAAGAATCATTCCTAAAATACTGCCAAGTTCGATCACTTATCCCCTCCCAAAATAATCTTATTAGAATAGTTCAGAACTGGGCTATTCTATGAACTGTTCCAGGCAGACAATAGTTTCCTGACAATAAATCCACATAAAATACCAAATCATGAAACATTTTACGCATGATAAATGGAAAGTAACAAATTGTGCCAGAAGATCTTCTCTTCTCTTGCAGAGAAATTAACCTGTTCCTCATCTATCCAGCAACTCACAGATATCACCTAATTGTTTATTTCACTCAGTTCTGCAATTTCTTTTGCAAGCGCATTTGATTGTAAAACTTTCCTGAATTTCATTTTATCTTAGTTCAGTAAAATGATTTAAGAAACCCAGTGAAAACTCATTGGGTATGATGTGCATGCCAAGAGCCAAAACAGTAGCATTAAATGGAAAATACTATAATTAGAAACAGAAAAAGTGAACTAAATCAAAGAAAACAGCTGTATGAGATGCTCCCAAGATTCTTCAACTTTCTGCTAATTATGGTAAGCAAGCATGTATGTCTTCAGGAATTTTATTTATACGCAATGAAATTCCTAGAGGCCAGTTCAGTTGTTTTTCTACATGAGAGCTATATTACTCATTATACACACATATTTGCATTAAATTTGAGTAAGGAACAATTATTGCTACATTTTTACACTGAAAAAACCAATAAAAAAATTAAGTCACCCCTACAAAAATCTGCCGGGCTATAATAGTAATGCAAGATTGTCCCTTCCCTACCTCTTACTCATGGTGCAGCTGCTATAGATCAATATTCACTTATGAATCCCACTCTGTATAGCCATCTAAGAGCAATCCATTGTTTGAGCTAAATTCTATAATCAACCCAGTTCTGTTTACCCAAGTTGCAATTATCTGTCTCTTGACTTCATCGTTGAAACATAAGACAAGTAATTCATTAATACATATTTAGGGCCTAATCCTGCAAATCACTCCCACAAGGAAGTCCATTAGTTTCATATGAGTAAAGTATCTCATACCTAAATGTTTGCAGCACAGGGCCCATAGTTTTCAATGTGAATTTAACTGCCCCAAAATAAAACAAAGCAGATGAGTAACAAGAATTGATTACAATCCAAAACAAAAATTCCTAACTGAGAGCCACAGTAGTGTTATTGTTCCTCCTCATCTTTTTTTTTTTTTTTTTTGCATTGGGCAAGCTCAAGACATTTTAAATGTTTTTCCAGTGAGGTATTTTGATCTTAAGATAAAATATAAAAAATCCTGGATTTTTTTAAAAAAATTACTACTACTAACATCACCACTTTAATATTAACAGTGTCATATTTCATAGCTCTGTTCTTGTACTTTGGTGGGAGTTACAGAATAATGAAAATATGAGTTAGGGACATTAAATTTTAGATTCAGAATCCTAATGGATGCAGTAGTCTAGAGCTGCAGGCACGGAGTCACACATCCACATTGGAGAGGGAATCATAGGAGTAATTTAAAGGTGAACTGCACAGGAAATAAAATACAAAACTAATTTTTTTGATACTTTACTGCTCATTTATACATAAAGAAAGCTCCAAGAGATAGAGTTTTTCCCCCTGCTTCTTTTTAATTAGAAATTTCTGGCTTTGGCTTGGCTTTTCCAAGAAGACAGCCTTTTTTGAAGACCAGATCCAGGA
This sequence comes from Sternotherus odoratus, assembly GCA_032164245.1. Lineage (NCBI taxonomy): Eukaryota > Metazoa > Chordata > Testudines > Kinosternidae > Sternotherus > Sternotherus odoratus. The sequence continues at coordinate 11,303,945 of JAVMKO010000016.1, forward strand.
CCTCAGAAGTGAGTGTTTGAAACCTGAGCTGTAGCTTTTTCTTCCTTCTCCTTTCAAGTGGGCAGGGTCCAGAGAACCAGAGCTCAGGTTTAAACCTCCAGATGTGAAGCTACATTCCAAGTGAAGTCTTCCAAACACTGACAGAACTCTCCAGAAGAGAAAATATATGTCGTAATGATAGTTACAATATAACCAAAGAAGAACAACAAATGACATCAGCTTTATACATCATAAAGAAGCAATAAAGAGCACACCAACATTTGTTTTGGGTATTTTGCTTTGCATCTCACCTATTGTTCTGAAAGCTAATGAGACCCCCTTCTTCATGGAATCTCTTGTCCAATATTAGCTTATGGGCCCTCAAATAAACAGTCATATGAAGCATGCTGCCTGCTTCTTAGATTCCTTCATCTGCTTTTGCTAAAGCAATTATTTCTTAAAATCATGTGCAACAATAAAACCTAAAGGTCATGATGCAGCACTTCTAATTAAGAGATAATTTCTTAAATATTGAACTGCAGCCTGATATCTGCTGCACTGTTAGTCTTTTCAGCCCCATATCAGCCAGGCCATGGTAAAATCCAGATTTCCATAAAAAAATCAAAACTCAGATTTTAGGATTTAGTTATTTCAAAGTCATGCTTTCTATAAATACCCGAGTTATAAATGAAGGATGAGGCAGATCCGTAGGTCCAGATCATCAGCTAGTGTAAACTGTCAGGGATTTGGCCCATTAGAACCCTCTCTAGCATAGGAGGTGCACAAAACTATCATTATTTCGGTCTGAATGATGACGCTTCCTTTCTTGATGGTAAGTGGGAAGAATGTAAAGCTGTAGCTATTAACTGAATGGCATTTCCAGTACTCAGTAAAAAAAAAAAAAATACAGCATCAAATGTCTATGTAAGAGACTGGGTTTATTATGCTATGATGATTCTAAACATTTGTAAAGATAAAATAAAACAAAGGTATGTGACATGTTTTAATGGCCTGATTTTTAGAGGTGCCAAGTAGCTGCAACCCACATTGACAGCAATGGGAGTTGTGGGTACTCCACACTAAAAAAACAAACAAACAAAAAACAGTCCTTATGTACACAGATTTGTCCCCCATGCTGGAAAACCACCTGAATAGCTGCACAGTTTGGCAACAGAGCTTTTGTCTGTCTCTACCAGCTAGCAGGAAAAAACAAACACTGTGGTATCAAGCTTATGTTTGCCACATTTCCTGCACTAATTTTCTATCTAACCACTGGCTTGCATTAACCAGACTTGCACACAGCAACTACTCGTGGTTCTAGATGTTTGTTATGATCCCAGCAAGCCTTTGGAGATGGGAGAAAGGCCGATCTAAATGGGTGGCATTGGAGCGGAGATCAGTTATGGTCCAGTCTTATGGGTGAAGTACTTCATTCAGAAAAAGATTTTTTTTCTTCTTAAATTTAGGAATTAAAAGAATTTTAAACCTGGCAAACATTTTTTTTCTGATGTAACATGGCTTACAGGACATGTTTGAGTCTCACATGAGGTTACTTAGAACAGCTACTTTTAAAACCAATACTCCAAGAATTCTGCAGTTTAGTAACAGAGTGCATTCTTGTATAGCATGGACACTGCATATTAGGGCTGGAAAATTTCCCCAGATTTATCAATAATGTGGGCATGCATGCAATCTAATTTAAGTATAGTATCTGCTTTAGTGACCCCTAAACACAACCTAGTACTTTATAATGGAAGACTCTTTGAATTCCTTTTATTATATAAGGATTTTTTTAAAAAAATGCTCATGTTTGAATTGGAAAAGTAAAGAATACTGGTGTAAAGACAAATTCCAGGTAGCAAGCCTCTTGGAATGAATGCTGAATACTGAGATGCAACATATTATGAAATAGGCTAAACTGGAGTTTTTAAACAGATAGTAGGGGTGTTGTCATACTGTACTTGGTCCAACTCCCATTGAATACAATGTAACTGACTTCAATGGATTATGGACATGACCCTTTTATGATTAGCATTCAGAAATTCTGTCAGGATCAAGACATTTTTATGATGTTATGCCATTATAATGATGCGTCAGAGAAGTTTTAAAAAAATTAATATATTATTCAGTTTATGTCACATCCCCCCATATGGTTCTATGTTAGGGGAAAACTGTCAATTAGAGGGGTGTTAACATTTCTCCTATCCTATTTACCATTTCAGTCTGCAGTAGGGATGAAGAATGAAGCATGTTTTGCTGAGAACAATTCAAGGGAACTTTTCAAAAGACACACTCCTGAAACACAAAAGGGTCAATAGATATATTGTCTTTTAGGTTTACACAGGCAAAAAATAACTCCCACAGACTATGGTCTTAGAAGGCAAATGAATAACTGAAAAAGGAAAAAGAAAAGTCTCCCCACAAAAAAACTGTCTCCAGAGTACAGTCAATCCACAATAAGTGGAACAGTCCAACTTCTCAGCAGTTCTCCAGAAGTGTAGTTTCCAGTTAAAAGTTTGATTGAGGTTTTTTTTTAAAAAAAAATGTGGACAGACAAGTGTGTAAGATGAAGCACCGCCAGATTTCCGCCTGCCAAACCATAGATCTGTCTTTAGTAAATACAAGACCAGACTAAAATGCAAATATGAACAAGAAACTTCAACACAGGTTAATGATAAAAGCATACTAAGAAATATTTCACCAATTTCAGGAATGTTTTCAATTGTTTCTATAACATTTCAGTCACAGAGCCTGATGCTGCAACACAAACCATGAGTCACTGCTTATAACTGCAAGTATTCATTACCAGGGAGTGCAACCGGAGTTCTCATGGCAGCAGTATCACCAGTAGAGTTTACAAGATATAATCCATTTTTAATGTTGCAGTTTATGGACAAATAGTCCTATTGACTTCAGTCCCAACTCAACAAGGTGCTTGACCATATCTCTAAATCAATGGGACCACTCACAACCCTAAAATTAGGCACACATTTAAGTCCCTTGCTAAAACAATCCATTCAGTGGGACTGAGTGAGTATGGGTTTCATAATCAAATCCTATGTTACAATACATTACAAATGATTTTCAAGTAGTGTATTATCATCCCATTGTTATTTATTCCTTTCTTTTTAATTTATGGGACCAATCCTGCAAATACACACGTATTATTATTAATGCAATTTGTATTACTGTTGCACTAAAGCCCTAATCATGGCCGAAGACCCCATCATTCTTAGGCACTATACAAACAAAGAACAAGTAACTTTACTCACATGATTAGACACAGCTGGTGAAATCCTGACCTCATTAAAGATAGTGGGCATTTTGCCATTTACTTCAATAGGACCAGGATTTCATCCTTTGACTTTTGTGCTGGAAGGATCAGGTCCTATTATTAACTATTATGCCATAAGCATTTTGACCATCTCATTGAGTAAGAAGGAAATAGGTTTTCAACATTTGATTTCCTTGGAAAAAGAAAAACAGATTGTTACTTTCAATCATTAGAAGGAAGAAACCTAACAAGCTATGAATCCCTGATAACCCTTGGCTGAATGTAGCCAAATACAAACAAGCAAACAGATGATAGAGAGGAATAAAAGCTTCATTATCAAACCCTAGCAAATGTTATCTAGTGCATTAGCACTGAATGTAGTTCTGCCAGCTTATCTGAACACATACTAATGAGAGAAATATTAGAACAATAAAATACCAAGTAAGGCTCTAATGAGCAAGAGAGATCTGATTTATAGAGTTCAGAAAGAACCACCAGTATTACAAAGCTGTAACACGAATCCCAACCCCAGTTCTTTAACTCTTCTAGTCACATCTACACAGCAAACAAAAATTCATTTCATACACATGCCAGACATGTAGCAGCCCAGTTAGTCCTGGGACTACCTACCTCCTACCAATTGGGTGGGTAAGCCTGGCAATCAGAGAAAGGACCCCACTTTTACTTAGTCCTCATTTAGGCAAAATACCCACTGAATTCACTTAATGTGAAACTGAGTAAGAGTTATTATTATTTGTATTAACACAGCACTTAGGAGCCTAATAAAAATGGAGTAAGATGGTCCCAAGCACCCAACACAAAGTTAATTAGTCTCACATTATATAATGGTCCATGCTTTATTCTTACATCCCTAATGAAAAAGTTTTCGGCCCCACATTTGATCTTTACTAACTCCGAAGTTTGCAGTTTTTTTATTTTCCCCCAGTACTGTACTTTGTAATATAAAGTGAGGAAACTTCTAAGAAGGATGCACTTTTATAAGATGCTCAGTCAAATGGACCTTTACTGAAGTACTGTTGTGGGGGTACAGCTGCTAATAGAAAGGAGATGAGGCCAAATAGATTAGCTGACCTAACATCCAAAAGCATCTGACATTTCCATTACTTGCTCTCTTCTTAGAAAAGCCAACACAAAAATCTGTACATAGTACAAGAGGGTATTTATGAAATGCTGCTGTTTCTTTCTGTTAGGGTGACCAGATGTCCCAATTTTATAGGGACAGTCCCGATATTTGGGGCTTTTTCTTATTTAGGTGCCTATTAACCCCGACCCCGTCCTGATTTTTCACACTTGCTGCCTGGATATCCTATATCCTGTATATACCCAGAGACACTGTAGCCATTAACCCTTAGTTGACCAGAAAGAAAACTTCATAAATTAATTACGAGTCAAAGTGGAAAAGCAGCTGTTAAAAATCACAAGACTGTCACTAAGGTAAATAAACTGTAAATAGGACTCACCGTTAGAGAACATGCAAATGACTATCAGGAAAGAATCAATGCTTTCATGTAGAACCCTGCCCACTGGGAAGCAAGCACTTAGAAAGAAGGTGGTTTGGTACGAACTGAGCAATTCATGTTAGGCTTAATCCCACAGACCTCATGCAGATATTACCAGGGCAAAGTCCCAGTGAAGTCAATGGAAATTTTGCCCGAGTAACAAGTGAGTAAGGATTGCAGAGTTTAGCCCAGCTTTATGTTTAAAGCAAGACAAAAGCAGCTGCTTATTTACCGAAGGGGAAATTCAGTTTGTGCAGAGGGCCAGAGGGCAAGCACAAGTCCTATCTATGCACCACTTACCTCCTGCATAAGCACTTAAATGGTACATAGGCTGTGTGTCTGAACTGTGTAGGGGTGAATTTCAACCAGACTGCATATTCTGTTTGCATTATTGATTTACTGTTATAAATTCATAGCAGACAAATGGGGGGGGGGGAGGGAGGTGAGAAGCTAGGAGTTTGGGATTACTTAATACAAAGGGTGAAATTTTCTCTGTTAAACAGATTTTTAAATAGTTCAAGATTTTTCCAACTTTTTATATAATAAAAACAGAGCCCTAAATTTTCCAAAGCGACTAGTGATTTTGGTACTCCATTTATTAGTGCTCAACTGGAGTTACCTTAAACAGGCCTGATTTTCAGAGGGCAGATGGCTCAGCATTTTCTGTAAAACAAGGCCCTTTAAAAGTTTGTCTACACTGCTTCTCAAAACTCACTGCAGTGAATCTCAGAGACTCGGTCTACTGACTGGGGCTCATGCTATGGTGCTCAAAACAAATGTGTAGATGGTCTGGCTCAGGCTAGAGTTGAGGCTCTGGAACCCATCCCTCTACCCAGCTTCAGAGCCCAAGCTCCAATCTGAGCCCAAATGCCTACACAGCTGTTTCCTACCCAGCTGTTTTTAATGCATAGCATGAGCCGGAGTCTGTAGACCCAAGCTCAGACTCACTGCCATGCATTTTAAAATGCAATGTAGACATACCCTGAGGGGCCTAAGAACTGGAACACCCAGAATCCCTAGTCACTTTGGAAAATTTAGTACTGAAGCTCTTGATGGGGAAAAACCTCTGAGATGCACATTACTGCTATTCACCTGCAGCTCTGGAGAAATTTCCATTGAGGCTTGTTTGTAGGGTTTTTTTTAGCCAGGATATCTCTTATCTCACTTTATGATGACTTAACTATTGCTCAGACAATGTGCACTGTAAAATGACAAATGAAGGGAAGCTTTAATCACAGATCTCTCCAGGTCCCTCAGGTCTTCTGTAAAAGCAGCTCAGCATGTACAGGATAATAACAATTTATAAATTTTTAATAAAAAAGGCACCAGCCCACAGGCTGAGAGAGCAGCTAACATTGCTGATCCGCCTCCATTTGCAAAGGCAAGAAGAGCTGCTTCTCCCAGGAATCCCTCTAACTGTCAGCTTTTCCAGATCTATGCATAATGAGACTCTGCCAGTGATACACTGATCCAGCTCATAACTATTTGATGCAACAATAATAGACACTCCTCCTACAAGGAGAAATAATGTTGTCAGTTTCAACACAATCAAAAGAGCCTAAGAGCATGGGGGGGGGGGGGTTTGCACAAATTTCAGACCCTACTGACAGCATTTTATTGCAATTACTTGCATTGACTAGAAAACAAAATAATACAAGGATTTAAATTGTTTTGTCTGTTTTTATCCTTGTAGGCCGACATTAAATCACTCTGAAATATCTTATTTTCCTTGGTTATTTGCAATCAACCCCATTTATTACTGAATAAAAATGTCAGGGTAAGGACATATAATTACATGTACATATTTGTGTGCATTGGGGCACTGGGCCAGGGGAAGTAGTGGTGGTTCAGAGGATTTATGCAGCTATCCACCAAAGTATTATTGTGTGGATAAGGCACTGGACGGAGACTCAGATGACCTGAATTCTAAGAGTGACTTGGGACATAGGGCCTGATCTGAAATCCACTGAAGTCAATGGAAGAACTCCCACTGACTTCAGTAAGCTTTGGATCAGGTCCTTACTTTCTCTGTGCCTCAGTGAAATAAGAATAGCACTTCTCTACTTCATATGGTGTTGTGAGGATAAACTCTTCAATGCCTGTGAGGCACTCAGTCACAACAGGGTTAAGTCTATAAAATTAGATCAGTTGTAGGTTTTTATTTAACACTGGGACTGATTGGAGGCAGTCCCGTCTTGAGGGCAGGAGATGGTAGAAGCATTTTGCACTTTCAATAATATTCAATGCAACCCAGGAGCAGACATATAAACTCAAGCACCTGCAGGAAGCAAATAAAAGGAGAACCCCACAGCACAGAAAGAAAGAGACACATCAGCACAGCACAGGATGTGAATAAAGCCCTAATGCAAACAAAACCCTTCCGGATGTTGGTTGAAGATTTACGGAAGATGCACTATTTAAAAAACCCAGAGCTAATTGTGGGGAGTCAGGAACAACTCCTCAGTGAAGATTAAAGTTGAGTTTCCATTATAAGACTCATCCTTCCCTCCAAAATCCTCATAAAAAAGTCAACTTTCCTGCACAATGTGAGTTGTCAAATAGCATTTCTGTAGTCTCCGGATTGACAGCTCACAAACAAGCTCCAGTTTCTCCTGTTAGAAGCTGACAGCGAACATTATCTTAGACGAATTGATCATTATCTAGGATGTGACTATGTGGTTTTCCTTCCTCCCTACTGTGGACCTGATTCTGCCAGGTGTTGATCACCTTCTGCAAAGTGCTGATTGCCCTTAGCTGCCCTGCAAGTCAGTAAGAGACAAGGGTGCTTAGCACCTCATGTAACTGGGTCCTAAGCACTTCCTCTTTAAAAAGTGATGCTATAAAATGTTACATATAAAAATAGACCCATAAGAAAAGCAGGCAGACATTTTTATTGTACAAAATCGGCAAAGGTACTGCTGGGTACCACATCATCCCATAAAGATGTCAGCTTGTTAGTGATTACAGCACTAAAGAAAAGGAACAAACAACAGAGCAATTCCTTATATGTACGCTGGCTGGACTGCTCACGTGAAGACTCATTTCCCCAAATGGTCAAAAAATTACATGACTACATGTGGTTTTTGAAAGAGAACTACAGCAAACTCCCATATCTCATTACCATCAAAACTCAGCTGCAATCCACAGTGTCACCTACAAGTCTCTCTCAGTGTTAGCAACATCATGTTAGTCCATTTTGAGGATTTCCAAACCAGGTCTCTATAACAGGAATTACTGCAAAGTTTAAGTTTTGTAACCTGAGCTCACTAAACCAAAGAGCTGAACTGGCAAACCCTTTCAGAGGAGAGAGACACTTTATGCCAAACTTCAAGTGTGAGTTCACACCTAAATACTGTGTCTGCACACAGCTAATGTTTATAATTTAAACCCTGATTGTGCATGCAGAACGGGAGGTAAATGCCAGGAGCCTAGCCCACACTTTGTCTCCATGTGCAGAAGCTGGCCACAACTGCAGATCTCCTGACCACAGGAAGTGCTACTGCCACCATAACAGGGGCAGGAAATGAACAAAGCTCTCACCCTGCCATCTGACCCCGTGCACCAGCTGGCAGAGCTGCCCTGATTCAGAGGGCAGCAGATGCTTCCCCCCCTTAAGTGGCACAGTGAGGATGCTTCCCTTGTGCATTGGCAACCACTTGAGCCTCTCTGAGGCACAATGCTTCCCAGAGCTCCTCTTGGGTGCATTGAGTAGCTATCATTGCTGTATAAGGATGTGGTTGCAGAGACCAAAGATTATCTTTCTTTTAGAAAGGTGGGGTTCGGGACTGTGGGGGACAGAACAGACTGTGTCTCTTACAGAATCTATCATAGCTGTATGATGTAATGTTTAAATAATGTAGTTGTAAAGTACAAACTCTCTCAGAACAGGGGTCTCCAAACTACGGCCCGCGGGCCGGATGCGGCCCGCGAGGCCCTCTCCTCCGGCCCGCGGAGATCTTTTTGGCTCCGCGCTGGGGCCTGGAAGCGCCGCGCGCTCGGCCGCCGCCGCGGGGCCTGGAAGCGCCGCGCGCTCGGCCGCCGCCGCGGGGCCTGGAAGCGCCGCGCGCTCGGCCGCCGCCGCGGGGCCTGGAAGCGCCGCGCGCTCGGCCGCCGCCGCGGGGCCTGGAAGCGCCGCGCGCTCGGCCGCCGCCACCAGCCGCGGGGCCTGGAAGCGCCGCGCGCTCGACCGCCGCCGCCAGCCGCGGGGCCGGGACGCCGCGCCGCCACGCAGTTGCAGGGGGCGAAACAAGGAGCCACCCACTGCCAGGCGGCGAACCGGTCTGTGGGGAGAGACCGGGTTGAGCAGGTCAGTTGGGGGGGTGAGAGACCTGGCTGGGTGGGTCAGTTGGGGGGGGGGGGTTGGAGGAAAGGAGGTTTTGGGGTGAGACCTGGCTGGGTGGGTCATTGGGGGGGGGGTTGGAGGAAAGGAGGTTTTGGGGTGAGAGACCTGGCTGGGTGGGTCATTGGGGGGGGGGGTTGGAGGAAAGGAGGTTTTGGGGTGAGAGACCTGGCTGGGTGGGTCATTTGGGGGGGGGTTGGAGGAAAGGAGGTTTTGGGGTGAGAGACCTGGCTGGGTGGGTCATTTGGGGGGGGGGGTTGGAGGAAAGGAGGTTTTGGGGTGAGAGACCTGGCTGGGTGGGTCAGTTGGGGGGTGGGTGGGAGGGAAGGAGGTTTTGGGGTGAGAGACCTGGCTGGGTGGGTCATTTGGGGGAGGGGGGTTGGAGGAAAGGAGGTTTTGGGGGGAGAGACCTGGCTGGGTGGGTCAGTTGGGGGGTTGATGTGTAGTGTTCATGTGTAGTGAACAGGTGTTCAGGTGTAGTGTTCAGGTGTAGTGTTCAGGTGTTCATGTGTAGTGTTCATGTGTAGTGTATCAATGTGTTATTAAATAATAACTGAATAAAATAATATTAAATAAATAATTAAAAACAACATCCATGTTTTGATTCTTTTTTATTTGGACCTCGAGTGTGTTGTCGGCCCCCAAACTGCTATTTGATAGCTAATGCGGCCCTCGGGCTGAAAAGTTTGGAGACCCCTGCCTCAGAAGAACGGCTAACACATTGGAATGGTGCATCTCAGCACCACCTCCAAAGGGACCAATGCATATAGGGTACAGTCTGGTCTATAACATTTACACTTTGCAATCAGTTGATCCTGCTTCTTGCCCTTCCTTTAGTTCCCGAGAAGTCTGACTTCAAACACAACTGAAGCAAAGCAGCCACTTGAGACGCTGTTCATTAGAGGGCCTAACATCAGCTGTAAGCGCTGATTGCAACTCTAGGAAGAGCCCATCTAAAAGGCATGCTCTAGCTCCAACTTCACCTGATCCATCCCCAAATAAGGTTTGCAGAGTCCTTTTAGGTGTTGATCACTAGCCACTCTACTGCAGGATTTCTGCTTAATTTGTCAAAGCTGGTTATTATCTAAGGATTAAGAGGTGGGGATTGATCAGAGATGCACAGCTTTTCAAAGCCTTCTCTTGTCACAGGGAACATCAGGGAATCACAGTTTAAAAACAAAACAACAACAACTTGCAAATTTAATTGTGATGCACTGTAGAATTTTAATTCCATTTCTCTGCAAAGGCTAATGCAAAAATAGCCCATACTGTCTCTTTATGTTAGCAGTTACAGGCTAACACAGCAGAGGTGTTTATCTCGAGCCCCAGAAATGAGGGCAACTAATCACGTTGCTTGGGAGCATCTTTTTCAGCCAGCAGACTTAACAGCACTGGCACCAAATGAAGCCAGATTGTCTGCTTTCCTGGCCAGAAAGTATTTGGGAGTGAAAATATGAGAGGGAAGCGAAAATAGAGACACCGTAATAAAAGAAGGGCAGAAAATTATCATAATGCATCACTTGAGACTGAACAGTTTTTGTATCTCTCTGCCACAAGTTAGCTAAAGCTGCAGTTCTTGGTTAAACAATATCCTATTTTTCACTTAGGAGTTACGTAAGGGTAGACCCAATCACATGCGCAGGGTGAAGCAAAGAAAGGCCATTATTCTCAGCCTGACATGGATGAATCCAGTTTAACACACTACTTAGAAAACACTGTCCTCTCTGTTTAACAATATTATTGCATATTCAGTTCATTTTGATAACCCCTTCCCTTCTACGTCCACCATACTGCTGATAGCATAACTAGGGACTTGACAGATGCCTTCTGCAGGGAGCATGGACACTAATTGCCATCCCTCACAATAAATTCTACCTTTCTGTCTATTTATTGCACTCTGCCTCATTTTGCAATAAGATTAATTTAAAAAACGTTAAAATATGGTGGCCAAATTCTAGAGGGCAAATCTCTCCCTCCTTTCTTTCTCATTTCTCTCCATTTTACAGGGAAGGAAAATAAAGTTTGCCTTTCAGAAATTGCCTAACATTAGCTTATGCATCATTGATATGTGAATTAGTTATGGTCACAGAGAGGAAATCAGTGTTAGAGCCAGGATTAGAACTCAGGAGTAACTGTTTCCTAACCCCATGCTTAGATAATAAAGTCGTGTCTGGACTTGATCTCAGCCTTGCACAAAATCTTGGGGGAGCAGAGAGTTTCCTAATTTTATAACTAGAAAATTAATTCTAGGATTTATTTTTAATAGATAAAGCAGAAATAATCTGTTTCTAGCACAGAATGTGCATGAAGCATTACATTTTTGACATGCTAGGACATACTGTCACCTGAAAAATACAATGACAAATCCAGAAAAGTGATAAGGGATTAAATCTGCATGGTGAATTTAAAATTAATAGCTGGGCGAATGATAAAATCACAGGGGTCTTTTCTCCTTTGATATGCCAGAATGCTTTGGGTAAATTTTCTGGGCTTATTATACATTTTGTTGGGCTGCTCCTAACATATGGAAACCGGATGGTTTTTACCTACTTCCCAACTTCCATAATGCTGAATGTGCCAGGGATGTTCTAACATCCCATTGATTTCAGTGAAATATTAGTGTATGACAGCTTCCCAAAATGAACTTAACTGGGAGTAGCATGCAGCAGACTTCCCGATGTGCAAAAACTGCACTGCATATGTACCGGTAATTCTTTTGGTATAAATCAATACTTACCTGAAATTTAACAGCTTTAAGAAATCCCCAGAAAACACACAGATTTAATTGCTTGAGGGCTAAGCAGAAAACATGCCTCTAACATTGCAGTTTTAAGTTCATGCAGAAGGTGACAAAAACCTTTCTTCCGCTAAGAGTACAGTGACAGTACATCATTTGTGGCCTGATTTTCCAGCGGTGCTTACTTCTATGGGTGCCCTCCAACTCTGGAAGCCAGGACATTAGGTTTAAATCAACTACATATTGGCTTGCTTCAAAATACTGGTTATTTTTGGCCCACATGGACTAAATTGTGCCATGTAAGACTAAATTGCCCTTACTAATTTTAGCAATCTAAAAAAAAGAAAACCTCATACTTCTGCATCTTCCAAACAGATGTACAGTTCCATCAAGAATAGAAGTGATTTAGATAAGTCATCTTCGTCCATGTTGCTTTCTTAAATTACAGCAACATCACTGAACTAGATGTATAAGCATACTGTATCCTCCTGCATGTACAATTCTGAACATGGCTAAGGGACTACTTCACATTTCAGGACCTGATTGCAAATCACTAATACACATTTAAAGTTAAGCATCTATTTAAGTGCTTTGCTGAATAGGGGCCAACATGCAAAAGCCACAAATAACATTACAACTTGACGCCAACTGTGATCCAGCAGCAAGTTGCTAATCATTGGCATACCACACTGGATTCCAAATTTTACGTGGGGTTTAGACTAAATACATTATAATGTATTCAATGGGATGATAAACATGATGTCACAGATAGGATTGGGCTAATATTTAGAGCCAACCCTACAATTCCTACTTACATAAGATCCCATTGGCTCTAATATGGGTGAGGGTTGAAGGATCAGCCCCCACCTTAATACACTGACAACAACAAAAAATACCATTTTAGAGCATTCCTGTGGCCGATATCAGTGTCACAATGTTTCTCATTAAGCAAATAAGGTAGCAAATATGGATAACTGTGTTAGAGCATTATGTATTAAACATCTTCAGTGCATTAATATCATTGATGCATCTAAAAAGAAAAGAAGAAAGAATTCTTTGCATTTGATGGCATTAATAAACCAGAAAAAGCTCCCCCAAAACAATACATACTATGAGACATCTATCCGGATGAAGTGGTGCTAATCAGTGTCAAGCAAGACCTTTACAATATGAAAACCTTTTCTGCTATACAGCAAGTCTGTGTGTATCAAGAATAACTACCCTGTCTTTGCTGGAATGCAGGCATGCAATAACACTTCACTGTAAACAGTGGGATGTTAGAACATCTTGGCTATATTCAGTACAGCATTGAAAGTAGGGAACCATGTTCTACCTGGATCACACAGAAACAGTCAACATGTGAATTATCGTCACTGCCAGTCAAACTTGGAAAATCACTATAACCCTGATTCTGCCACCTTTGCTCATAGTGAATAGAGAGGATAGCAGAATTGGGCCTTTAATTGTGCATTTCAATGGGCCCACTTGCAGAGTAAGGTACAGAATTTGGCTCTTAATTAATAGTGTGCTTTAATAGCCATTCTGCTGATTATTTCTAGTTTTAAAAGGGGGGGAAGTCCACAATTCTATTGGTTTGCCTTGAAGAAATCATTTAGGTGACCTGAAAAATATTCTGGACCCTGCCCCTTTGATGCTTATAGTACCGTGCTTTCGGTCCCAAGTACTTGAAGAGTTGCACATGCACTTGCTGATGGGAAATCCTCAACACTCAGTCTCTGTGGGTTACAATACTTTTGATGGGCAACTAAGATTAGCATACAAAGTATCACCTCCACCATTAATCCATGTTAATTTATAGGGTAGGGCTTGTGCCTTTGCATGTGTTCATAGCATGCCTATCACAGTGGGATAGCCATCCTTGGCTCTGCTGCTGCAATATCAATATTTAATAATAGTGAAGTCCAAATCTTTCTCTATGTAGTTGTCCTAGAGGTGGAAGCCCAGGGGAGCTGTGCTGCTGACTCGGAGTTATGAGTTTCTGAGTGGAGCCCAGATCTTGGGCTGTTAGCCAATGAGGACTGATTTTGAGTTGGGGCAAGATCCTCATAGGATATAAACTGAGTTAATCTCGCTGACTTTAATGGAGCTATGCCCATTTGTACCTGCTGAGAATGGAGCCCTCACTTTTCTGGGTGTCCAATTACAAAAGAATCCCTCATTTAGGCCAAGCTATGGACTGACATGGTTAAGATGACAAGGTGGACGAAGTAATCTCTTTATTGAACCAACTTCTTTGTTGGTGAGTGAGACAAACTTTCGAACCTTGTTTCTGCAATATCCTAAGACCGACATGCTACAACAACACTGCATACAGTTAAGATGGTCAATTCTGGAGTACGTCTTATCAGTGGAACTGAAGGAGCAACCATTCTAACATATGTGTTTACAAATGGAGTGCCTTGCCACCTGGCTTACCTTTTCAACGTCTGCTTTTGTAACGTTGATATCAGCATCCATTTTCTCAAAATACTGCTGTGCTCTATCCGCCTCCTTGCAATCACGTTCAAACCGCCTTTTACTCTGAAAGGGAAAAATGAGCCCATCAGATACTGGAGAGAAACTGATTTGAAATTCAACCTAGGGTAAGCAACACCTGCTAACTTCATTTTCTGTAATCACTGTCAAGAGTTTTTGAGAACAGCTCATTAACATCTGCATACATGTAGGGGGCCTGGATGGCCTCCCTCTGAGCCAGAAGGGAAAGAATCACTCTCTCTGCCTAAGTGGGTGGGGCCAGAGCAAGCTGGCTCCACCTCCAGGAAGTGGAGGGGTGGGACAGGAAGTACAAAGGGCAGTGCTCGTAGCTCAGTCAGGGCAGCACTAGGGAGGGAGACAGATGCAGACCGCGGGCTGCTCCCTCCACACCTTGCTGCCGAGCCAGGGGAAGCCCTGGACCCAGGGAACCCTACTCTACCGGAAGGACTGGGGTTTCCCGATCTGCCTGTGGCGGAGTACCCCGAGGGACTGCCGGAGCTCAGCGGGGACCCATGTGTGCCGGAGGCGAATGCTGAGGGAGAACCAGAGCTGCCAGAGGCAGAATGCCCCGGGGGACTGCCAGAGCCCAGCAGTACCCCGTGGCCGATGGAAGTGGACGCCGAAGGGGATCTGGAGCTTCCCACGGCAGACGACCCTGAGTCTTGCTGGTGCCCCCTCGCCTGTGAGGTACACCCCCAGACTCCTGCCGGCACCCCCTCATGCCTGAGGGGCACGCTGTGGACTCCTGCCGGCGCTCCCCCTGCCTGAGGGGCGCACTGTGGACTCCTGCCTGTGCTCCCCTGCCTGAGGGGCCCGCCAGGGACGCTTGCTGGCCCACCTCCCACCCTTAATTCCCCTGTGCCTGGGAGGTGTGGCCAAAGCCTTGCAGCAGGGCAGTAGCTCCCCACCACCCCCAGCGGCTCGGAGGACCTACTGACCCTCATACAATACATTTCCACGCTAAACTGCAAAAGCGCCAAAGTTATTAGAAAGAAAATCTTTGCTCTCATCTTCAGACAGATGGGTTTTAACGCTTTTTAAAGCCAGTCTTGATGTCCCATTAGTCTCTCAGCCTCTTTTCATATTCCCTCTACACATGGGGCACCTTCTTGCTCTGCTCTGCCAAATCACTATCCTCTCTGCATTAACATCCCTCACTTCTGTGAAGGCCACAATAAATGAGCCAATACTATCTTTGTTATTTTATGTGTGTGCACATATGACTGAACGACTAAGGTGTGCACATGCATAAGCTGAGAATCCATGGGTAACACTCACCTTTTTTTACCCAGTCCCCTCCTGACAGTTTCTCACCTTTTCTCATTGTGTCATATCTATCATTGAGGTCTGGATTCTGATAGTGCCCTTTAAGTACCATCCATATATTTTTATATCTTTCAGTATCCTTTAGAGACAAGTTTTCAAATCATGATATTTTGGCTTTCAGACACACTCCTTAAACCATATCATAATCTCTTTTCAAACACAATATTTAGAAACAGCCCAGTGAAGACAGTGTCAACATAGCTATAACATCACTTCTGAAGATCTTTCCACTTACTGCTTCAAGCTGTTTCCAGATAGTTTCAATGTATTGTTGTGCCTTTCTGCCATCATGAAAATGCTGTTGAAAAAAGCCAAAATATTATAAACAAAAGAATCAACAAACAATTACATTAGAGGAGATATAGAAAAACAAAAAAACCCTTGCATCTATTCTGTGACTACTAAGCCATACAGGTGTACAATAGCTATTTTATGTCTCAGCAGGCCACAGATTTACATCTGCTACAATTAAAGAGGTTTTGTAGACAAAGTATAATTAATCCCTTTAGCAATTCCACCTCTCCTTGTTCACTGTAACCCTTAATTATTGGTTTCTGATGCAACCATCTCCACACTACTCCCATCTGAACAGACTCTCTTTAAATACCAATTGAACACTGCCTCTGAATTAAAAATGTTCTCCAGGTGACACTTGCCCAGCCATCTTCATGATACAGAATCATCCTCCCTGATTGGCACATTCTAGTATTGACACTGGTCCTTAATTAACTGATTTTCATTCACATACAATATGAGCACGTTCTTCGTTCCCCCGTTAGTCTTAATTCTGTGGGACAAGCTGTCTTAAGTGGCTTGCTCAGAGACACACACACATTCAGTGGCAAAGCTGTAAATAGAATACAAGAACCCTAGCTTGCAGTTCTCTGTCAACCACAACCACACACTGCATCCTGTAACAGCCCCTAGACAAAAAATATAATCCACCAATAATCCACTACCAGGTACAGACATGCCTTTACTTTACATCATTATTTTCATCTGGGAATTAAGATTTTATATTAATTTTAAGTCAGACACAATTTTACAAGGAAATCTCACCAAGAATAGGCCTGATCCTGGCAGGTGCTTAGCATTTCTCAATATGAGCTTCAGTGAAAGTTATGGGTGCTCAGCACCATGCAGGATCAGGCCTTATACCTTTTTTATGCAAACTGACAACACACAGTTACGCTAGAAGGGATAAAACCTCATGCTTCACTCAGAACCAGCCACTAATTGACGGGGTTAGGAAGAAACTTCCCCTATAAACAAATTAATCCAGAAGTGGACACTACAGGGTTACCTGCACCTTCTTCTGAAGCAACTGGTCCTGGCCACTGTCTGAGAGACAGGATACTTGATTAGATGGACCACTGGCTTAATTCAATATGGCACTTCCTATGTGCCTTTCTGAAGCCACCAAACAAGCTGGCCATTTCCCATATGGGGTTTAAAATAAGACCCCAAAGATCATTATCATCACTCCCACAGAACACCTAATAGTAACTAATTGCCACAAACTCATGTTAACCTTCAGGTGAGGGAAAGAATAAAGACCAGTCTGAGGATTCTAATTACCACAGTATATAATCCCAAATCTCTCCTTTGGACATCGTTTATCTTTAACCTAGAATTTTCATAGTAGTTAGGGGAAAAAGGGAGACCCAATGTCAGTAACACTTTTACTTATGTAATCATGTCCAAGTCAGCCTGTCACAGTCCAACCTATAGCGAACACTTGAATGTGAAGCAGCCAAGCCATAAAAGGCAATGCTGCTGAAAAGCTGGCAGTGTTACAGCTCTGAAGAACACATCCTTTTCCATTAACTCTGATGATACTTGTGTTATTCTGACCTTTACCTACCACATTTCACTTCTGTGAAAAAACACACTCACCGCAGTATGACATTACAAAAACATGTCACTGTAAACTCCCTGCTCAAGGGAAGGAAAAAGAAAAAACCACCTCCTCCAAACTGATTTAAAGTTCCTTACCTAGAATCAGATTCACTCTAACTCATCCTCTGATGTTCCCTTTAACTCCTCAGGCTGCTAATGAGGCAAGATACAGTTTTCTCCCCAATATGGACTTTGAAATGCTCCTACTTTTAACTTAATTTCATAGGTCTGTTCTCCTGAACTCTGCTTAAGAAACAACTGCAATTTAACTCTAGTTCCTTTTAATTTTCTTTCGCCTACGAGTGTGAAAAAGCACCTCCTGGAGCGACATAAGTTTCACCGGTATAAGTAGTAGTGTGAACAACACTATGTCAGAAGCAGAATGTCTTCCTGCCAAAAGAGCTACCGCTGCTCATTGAGGGTGGCTTAATTATGTTGATGGGAGAGAGCAACTACATGAGAAATCTTACAGCCACACAGCTGCATCAGTACAGCTGTGATGCCATAAGGTCTCTAGTGTAGACATAACAGTTTCCTAGATCTGAAGAAAAGCTCTGTGTAAGCTTGAACATTTGCCTCTCTCACCAACAAAAGTTAGTCCAATCAAAGATATATCTCACCCACCTTGTCTTGCTAATATTCTGGGACAAACATGGCTACAACAATGCTGCATGTAGTGATGAGTGTAGGATATACTCACAGAGTGAAGTACATAGCACTTTTCATCCACAAATCTCAACACACTTTACAGAGAATGTGAAGTGTCATCATCCCCATTTTACAGATGGGGATACTGAGTGATGAAGTGATTTGCTCAATGTCACACAGGAAGTCTGTGGCAGAGCCCAGAACACAACCCAGATCTCCTGACCCACATTCCTGTTTTCCATGCACTGCATTATCCTGCCTTCTGCAATTTTTTTTTTACATTATTTTATAGTCTTTCTATAAAAGAAAGAATATTTCTTGTTCAATCTTCTGGATTTCAAGTTTAAGGAAAAAAATAGATTTTAAGACCAGCTGTCCATCCATGAAGTTTCAGGGAACATGCTGTAATTAATATATATATATATATATATATATATATATATATATATATATATATATATATATATATATATATATATATATATATATATATATATATATATAAATAAATATATAAATATAAATAAATATATATATATATATAAATATATATATAAATATAAATATATATATATATATATATATATATATATATATATAATTCCCATTAATTAGCTATTCTATCTTTTGCACGTACAGCACATGTGAAAATGACAAATAATTCAGGAAATCATGTTGAACATCAACACTTCTAATTATTCACACAACTTTATGTAGCTGAGTCACAGCAATGTGCTTATTTAAGCAGTTGATAAATACGGAATACGGTATTCCCTTCTGAGTAGGAATGCTCGAACCCTGACTTGACCAAGCTATTTATTTTAAAAAGAGAGACTCAGATTACAGGCAGGATGCAGTTACTGGCATGCAATACATTCAGATATGTGCAGTGGAGTGGGCTGTTGTCTCTGTGCTTCTATTTCCTCTAGACTGTTTCTTTGTCTATAGTCCTATACCAACATAAACACACAACCATAGCTGACACAGGTTCTCTTTCTATACCTACTCGACCTACTTGTCACCTCCCACTCTACACTGGAGCTTCTATGGAGTATCATCAAACAACTACAACCCATGCTCGATGGGAATTCTATCCTGAAAGAAATCTTTCCTGAACCACCTCTTCCAGCCTTCAAACAACCCCCTTTCAAATAGTCTTTAATTACATCCTTACATACTATATTTTCAACAGGATCCCTGCCTTCATCAGTGCACAGAATGACAGCACTCACTTACTGAGCAGCTATTTACTACACTGGACCCTCGCTAGAATGCACATCTGTATAACACGAATACTGTTATAATGCGGTCGCAGCCATGGATCCCAAAATAGAACGCAGTCATAGAAATAGAATTTCATTTTAATGCAGTCCCCACTATAACGTGCTACTTGGCATGGATCCCAAATCCCGCGTTCTAGCGAGCATCCGGTGCATTTTGTTTTCTCTTCATTATTCAATGTCTGGCCTCGTGCTTTATTTACTGCACACTATTTAAACACTGCTCTGAAGATAGAATTATTAATGGTCTAATGGGCTTTTTTATGCCATTCATCACTATAGTTCTTGAGTGCTTCTCAAAATTTTATTTGCACAACACCCTTGTGAGTTGAGAGGGTTATTATTATCCCCATATTGCAGATGGGAAGTGAGGCACAGAGAAATTAAAATAAAAAGTTTCCACTAATATTGGGTGACAAATTTGACACACCTAGAAACTGATTTCTCAGAGCACTTAACATGGATTTCAGTTACAGCTGTGAGTGCTTAGCACTTCTGTAAATCAGACCCGAGATAGAACAGAGGAATATGAGGGGCACTGAAATGATCTTACCACAGGTCAGCGAGTAAAGTCTCAAAGCACTTTATATACAAGGTGAGGAGCATTACCCTCATTTTACAGATGGGGGAATTGAGACGCAGTAAAGTGACTTGCCTAATATTACCCAGCAGGTCCTCTACTGCCTGCTTTGTTCTCTGACAGGCAGAACAGCATCCTCTAATTATTGTCCCGTTCTCTTAGTGCAAAGTGCATTCATGTGCAGAGGAACTACACAATCCTACACAGTACATAAGCCCCCAATCTAGGGTGCGAGTTGCCTCTCTGCAAAGGGGAAATTTTACCCATAATGCAGAAGATGGGAACAGCACGAGAAGTGTGTAACATTCTAATACATCTGAATCCAAAAATGTAGATAGATCTGGTTGGTCTGGTATTAGACTTACTGGTCTTGACAGTGCCCCTTTAAGTAGTTTGTTCTTAGACATACATAGCTGCCTATACCCATAAGGGCATGGGCTGTACTGAATTCTTCTCAAAGGACATCCAAATCATGGGCTTGAGCCTGCTCCAGTTGGAGTATTTCTATTTGGAATCAGGCCCTTTCCTATTGCACACGAGTTACTAGGCTATGGCATACAGTACTGTATTTTAATTCCTGTGTAAAATACATTGGCTTCTTTTTGGCACATCACTTTATATGGGATTCTCCCATAAAGGACAAAGACTTTCCATCAGTACACAGGAACTTTCACATCACCCCGAATGGATGAGGATTCCAAATATGTACAGTAAAATCTCCATTTAACTGACTAATTCGGGCGAGGGGGTGTCCGTTAAATGAAAAAGTCTTATTTAATAATAAAAAAAAAACGAGCTGTCGGAGCAGCAGCCCGACCGCCACAGGGTCGGGGCAGCAGCTTCGCAGCCCGCCCACTGCCGGGACCCGGGTGGCAGCCGGGAGCTGTCAGCCAGCCCGCCTGGGTCCCGGCTGCTGGGACGCGGGCGGCAGCCGGGAACCGTCAGCCAGCCCACCCGGGTCCGACCCAGGCGGCAGCCGGGAGCCGTCAGCCAGCCCGCCCGGGTCCTGGCTGCTGGGACCTGGGTGGCAGCGGGGAGCCGTCAGCCAGCCTGCCCGCTGCCTGGACCCAGGCGGGAGCCGGCAGCCAGCCTGCTGGCTGCCTGGACCCGGGCGGCAGCCGGGAGCCGGGAGCCAGCCCGTGACAAATGGATTTCAGATGCATCAGACTTGCTTAGAAATTTTGTCCGTTGCATCCGAAGTCCGTTAAATCAAGGTCCGTTAAATCGAGGGTTTACTGTATTGCCAAAGCTCCCTCCCTCTCTTCCTTTAAAACAACTTCACCTGTCACAGGAGGTTTCCATAATTAATGACCACACTCAGCCAGATTGCTCTGTATTATTATTATTATTATTTTGTACTGTGCTTACCGCTACCTTTAACATTCTCAGCACTTCAGTGCTGAGACTTGTTATTTGTTTGGCACAGTCCACCCTATGTATAGTACTGTGCACACTTAAAGCACAATACAAATAATAAGCATCATGACAAGTTTCTGATGGAACAGAGCTATTGACTAACAGATTAAGTTTCTTGGCATTTTGAATATATGGAAAAAGTGCACAGAGCCCTGGATGAACACTTTACATAGGGTTTGGAAATCTATTGTCTGTATACAGTACACCCGCACTACAATGACCTTCACAATAATCAATCTTTGGATATAATGAACCTGGTCCCTGGATCCCACCTCCTGGCCCAGAGCTGGAGGAGCTGTCAGCACCCGCTGCAGCAGGTCTCTTTTGCTCTGATGAACCCAAATGGCTTGGATCCCAAGTGGTTTGTTATAGCAAGGGTGTATTATATACAGTTGAATTCTGTTCAGTCAGTTTTCAGTCTAAGGCTATGTCTACACTACCATTTATGTCAGCAAAACGTATGTCGGTCAGGGGTGTGAATATTCCACCCCCGAATGACAAATTACACCGGCATAAGTGCTATTGTGCACAGTGCTAGGTCAGCGGAAGAGCTTCTCCCACTGACACAGCTACCATCACTACTCATTGGGGTTGGATTAATTATGTCAACGGGAGAGGTCTCTTCCATTGGCATAGAGTAGCTATACTAGAGATCTTGCACTACTGCAAGCTCTCTAGTATAGACATAGGCCAAGTCTTTCACAAACCCCTTAGACACAGAACACCAGTAGCAGACTATCTGCTCTACAGCTCTCAGCATTGGTAACAATTGCAGCTGAACTGGGGTCAGGGATGGTTGGAAATTTTTGAAACACTTCCCTAGTGTAGACAAGACATTACTCTTTTCAGCTGGGCTGGGATTGCTGGCAGCAGAATTTGGTGTGCGCCATCTCAGTGTATCTCACTTAGCCTCTGTCTGCCCCTTTGAGGGTGGAAACAAAATGTATCCCAAGTTCTCCAAAGGAGAATGATGACATTGTGTGATGGCACTGAGGGAGCTATGGAGGTTTGTGTGGAATTTTAATTTAAAGGATTCCCTGAGAGACACACAGGACATAAGTGATATCAGAACAGAGTTATCTGTGTGGTATTAAAAATTGATCACATGAAACATTTTACTTATGAAAGGTTGTAATGAAACAGCTTTATTTGTCTTGCAGAAAACAAACAATGATTGTCCCCATGGGTTGAGTTTCAGCTTTGTGTCATTCTGTTCTATTTATATTGCATGTACATGGAGAAGTAATATTGCAAAGCAGGACAATTATCTTCGATTAAGTTTCACGCAGAAAGTGTTCCATGCATGGACATTTCAAAATAGATTGAGTACAAGGGTTTTTCCATTTTCTATCTGACCCCTTTACATAGTCTAATTAAATTATGATATAGTAGAATACATTTTAACCAGCTGCTTTTTTCTTCTCGGTTTTTCATTGTTTATCGTTCCAAAGGGCATAATATAAGACTGTTATCATAGTAGTTAATATCAAAGAAGCTCTGTCAATTTAACAATTAACCTTTCTATCCACAAGTTATCCCTAATATAATTACAGGTTACTCTTAAAATTATTATAGCTGGAAGAGATTAGAGAAAGTAGTAATTTTTCTCTGTTTACCCACTTTCTTTAATTGTGCATTTAGCAGCACTTTGTATATAGGCAGTTAAACAGTTTCTCCCATGTAGGCTATAGGAAATATACTGGATCAGAGGTGTGATCTATTTAGTCCAGTACTCTGTCTTTGACACTGGCCAGCAAGAGGATTCTCAGAGGGAGAGAGAGGGGAAGATGGAGTTGTCTTACCAAGTGGGGGGGGGGGAGGGGTCAGTGCTAACAAGACAATTCAGATAAAGTGGAAGTGGGCTATTCTCAAAAGTAAGGCAACTCCCGTCTTTTCATGTACTGTGCATATATATACACACCTGCCTACTGTATTTTCCACGCCATGCATCTAATGAAGTGGGTTTTAGCCCACCAAAGCTTTTATGCCCAAATACATTTGTTAGTCGGTGCCACAAGTACCCCTCATTCGCTGTTTTAAAAGGTGACAAAAGTTGTCTTCCCTCTTGATCGGTTAACTTCAGAGGCAGGAAATGCTGTCTCTTGAGAAGAAATCTTTGGTTCCAAGAACAGGTCTTGAGGTTTTCTCTCTCTGGTTTATAACAACAGTCATGTAAGCAAAGTTTAGCACTGTGAACAATGTCATGAAATACATTACTATCTTTACATATGTGTGTTTATTTATTTGGTGTTTTTCAGATGTGTGATTTAACCTTGGTCTTTTAGATAATCTTTAAATTGACTGTTGCTGTTTCTAATATCTAACCAATACCTAGGTCTATTTTGAAGGCACACTCTAAGAACAGTTAACCATAGACAAGGTTAACTAAAATAATCATAATTTAGACATAATCTTTCTTTCTCTGAAGCAGACAGACTGAGGGAGTCAGGATTACAAACCACCAAGTCTGAGAATCCATGGCCTTAAAGACATAAGACAGGTGACATAAGAACATAAGAATGGCCATACTGGGTCAGACCAAAGGTCCAGCAGGCTCAGTATCCTGTCCCCTGACAGTGGCCAATGGCAGGTTCCCCAAAGGGAATGAACAGACAGGTTATCATCAAGTGATCCATGCCCTGTCACCCGATCCCAGCTTCTGGCAAGCAGAGACTAGGGACACCATTCCTGCCCATCTGGCTAACAGTCATTGATGGACCTAACCTCTATGAATTGGTCTAGCTCCTTTTTGAACCCCATTATAGTACTGGGCTTCACAACACCCTCTGGCAAGGAGTTTCAGGAAAAAAAAAATATGAAAAACTACTTCCTTGTGTTTGTTTGAAACCTGCTACCTATTAATTTCATTTTGTGTCCCCTTGTTCTTGTATTATGAGAAGGAGTAAATAACACTTATTTACTTTCTCTATACCACTCATGATTTTATGGACTACTATCGTATCCCCCCTTAATGATCTCTTTTCCAAACTGAAATGTCCCAGTCTTATTAATCTTTCCTCATATGGAAGCTATTCTATACCCCTTATTTTTTTGTTGCCATTTTCTGAACCTTTTCTAATTCCAATATATCTTTTTTGAGATGGGGAGACCACATCTGCACACAGTATTCAAGGTGTGGGCATGCCATGGATTTATAAAGACGCAATATATTTTCTGTCTTATTATCGATCCCTTTCTTGAGGATTCCAAATATTCTGGTTTGCTTTTTTGACTGCCACTGCACTTGAGTGGATGATTTCAGAGAACTATCCACAATGACTCCAAGATCTCATTCTTGAGTGGTAACAGCTAATTTAGACCCCATCATTGTATATGGATAGTCTAGATTATGTTTTCCCAATGTGCATTACTTTGCATTTATCAACATTAAATTTCATCTGCCATTTTGCTGCCCCAGTCACCCAGTTTTGTGAAATCTTTTTGTAGCTCTTCACAGTCTGCCTGGGACTTAACTATCTTGAGTAGTTTTGTATCATCTGCAAATTTTGTCACCTCATTGCTTAACCCTTTTCCCAGATTGTTTATGAATGTTAAATAGGACTGGGCTCAATAAAGATCCCTGAGGAATATCACTATTCACCTCTCTCCATTGTGAAAACTGACCATTTATTCCTACCCTTTGTTTCCTATCTTTTAACCAGTTACCAATCCAGGAGCGTTACCAATCCACGACTGTACAAAAGGGGCAGAGAACTCAGTACCCAGGGCTACTGAGCTGTACCACTAGGGCCATTGCTAATGGACAGAGAGAAGACCTAAAAAGAGTTTGTGGTAGTCACATTTATAGGACTATGTCATTTTATGCTACCTGCTACATTTCTATAACCAAAATCCTACTTATTGCAAATTTCCTGTTATGCAAAGCGGAGCAATTTTCCCTAGGGCATTCATGTAATGGAAGGTGCATTGTGGTCCTGGTAGCATGAAAGCTGCTGCAAGAAGAGAAGGTGCAATAGTATGTGGCCATAGGGACCCCAGGAACTTCACTAAGCCTCACAGGTTGGGGACTGTAGAGACGCTTCATGCAGAAGGCACTAGTGTCGATGGAGGATAGGTAGTGATGGGGGCTTCAAAGTGACAGGAGGATGGGCAGGAGGTAGAAGAGGTGGGAAGCTGCAGCATTTCAGTCCTGCAGTTTCAACAGAAGAACTCCACAGGAGCAAAGCTTCAGGGACCCTGGCGATGTGCTACTCCAGTGGCCCACTCTTGGAGCAGCTCTGCTGAACCATCTGGCCTTGTGGAAATATGATATCTGGCCTATCAGGGGAGTTGGGCATGGAAGCTGCACGCTCAGAGATGGGTATTGCAGATATGTGGAGAATTTTCATCCATGCCCTCGAGTCCTTGACATGGGACAACTCATACTTAAAAGTTAATCACAACGTGTTCTAGTGGATCAGAGCCAAAGTGCTCAGCACATCGAATGACCAAGCACACAATCAGGGTTACACTGTACTGTACTGTTGCTCTTAAAGCCACGATAATGCATTAACACTACCCAAAAATAAATATAGATAGGATAGATAGGGCTTTACAAACATACACTTTACAACTATATATCTATATATATGGCTTTACAAACATACACCCTGCCATCTGTATCTTCTCATTGAACAAGTTCCATTTCTACTGATATTACGGTAAACAGAAAGATGCCCATAAAGCTGCCACATGACATCTGCCTGTGACAAATAGGTCAATTCTTCACAAATCCTCCAGTTATTAAAAACAAAAAATATATATATTTGCAAATTAAAACTTCAATTAAAAAACAGTCTGCATTATTTTTAAATAAGTAATTCATACTTTTCATCTGATTTTAGTGCACTTATGCATATAAAGTGTATGTATGCACCTGCATATGTGTATTACTACATATTGTTTTCCATTAAAAAAAATACTCTACCCCTAATTAAAAACACCCACTTCTTCATGATTATACAAATCTAAACATGTTCATATATACAGTTTGGCTGTGGCCCCAGCTAACCAGCATATCCACCTGCTGTTCTGGTTCTCCTCCTCCTAGAACTTTGTTCCTTCCCTCCTTACATTAGAGTTGATTTCACAAAGGTCCATTTCAGTGCTACTTTGGATAGATCACAAAAGGAATACAATCAGATGAGACATGTGCATGGTGTGTATGCTCAACCTCTCCACCCTTTAGGCCTCTCGGACTCAATCTTCCTACACAATATTAAAAAGAAGTGCCACTGCCTACAGAAGACATCCTGCTTCATTACCATGGTGAGTTGCTGCTTTGAGAAACACTTCATTATTCATGCTATATTTCAGAATATTTGTTAACCATAGTTGTATTTAGTATAAGATATACTATTTTCTGATCAGAAACCATTTAACTAATGGAGATAATTTTAAGGATTTCATAGCTCAACCTGCACACAAATCAGAATAAAACCTCTTAAATTGAACTCACTCATAGTAAATGGATTTGCTGGGCACACCGCCAGAAAATGACCTTCACTAGGTTTTCCTCATGTGCAAAAATAGCCAGGGGGTGTATAAAAGTTAACTCTCAACCCTGTCTAAATAGGTCTTCCTCTTTCAAACCATTAACCAAAGTAACCATTTATCACCTCCCTAGCTCACTACCAAAAATAGACTCGAAGTGGAATGCATGATGACAAAATTAAAAGCACAGCTTGACCTCTGCTGCCAAACATTTATGTTTCACAAAAATAATCTTTGCCTGGTTTTTCTGACAGCTCCCTCGTGATGACAGAAGATCATAAGAACATAAGAATGGCCATACTGGGTCAGACCAAAGGTCCACCCAGCCCAGTATCCTGTTTACCAACAGTGGCCAATGCCAGGTGCATGAGTGAACCTAATAGGTAACGATCAAGTGATCTTTCTCCTGCCATCCACCAGCCCCCTCTCACAAACAGAAGCTAGGGACACCATTCCTTACCCACCCTAACAGCCATTAATGGACTTAACCTTCATGAATTTATCCAGTTTTCTTTTAAACCCTTTTTTGACTGCTGCTGCACACTGCGTGGATGTCTTTAAAGGACTATCCACGATGAATCCAAGATCTTTTTCCTGATTAGTTGTAGCTAAATTAGCCCTCATCATGCATCAAATCATGTGATCTATTCTATAAAAATATAAGGCAGACAGGATTCAAACTGAGCTCCAATCCAAGCCAAGACAGAAGCAGCACAAAGCACCTGCCTTTTCGTCAATCAACTTCCTGGCAACTGTACACCTCCAGATGCATCTGAATACTGGATCAATATACTTTCACTAGTAGCAACAGTCCAATCTGCAATGTGTTATCTATGCAGACATTAATTATATCTTTCGCAGCTAGAAGAGATCTGTGAAGCTCAAAAGCTTGTCCCTTCCACCAACAGAAGTTGGTCCAATAAAAGGTATTACCTCACCCACCTCATCCTTCACAGCAGTCAAACAAACCCAGTAATACTTTTAAACACCACATGAAATTTACCAAGCACAAAGCCCACACACTACTACATAAACCCTTTGATGTGTAGTTGGAACCATTCGCCTCATACTGGCCTTCTGGAGATGAGTGAAATTCACCCCTAGAAAGGGAGAACACGAACATGATTCACTATTGCTCTACTCCCATTTCATATTGGTGCAACCCATTTCAGTCGATGGAGTTATGTCAACATGAACTGGAATGGAACACTGGTGAATCAGGTCATGGGTGTTTAAAATGTTGAGTATCAATATTTTCTGAATGTGTCAAAATTAATATATCAAAAAATTAATAATTCCTTTTTATCTTAAAGTACTTTACAAACATTAATTTCTATCCATCTAAGGTACTTATCTGTACCCCCCATGTTTTATTATCTGAACACTTTACAATTTTTTAAAATGTATTTATACTCAACACACCTGTCAGGTAGGACAGTGATATTTTCTCTAGTTTACAAGTGAGAAATTGATACACACAGAGACCAAGATCACCTAAGAGTCTGGGGTAGAGCAGGGACTTGAACTTATTTTTCCTGAACCCTAAGCTAATGACCGAACCACTGGACCATCCTTCAGTTTCTCATAGCTTATAATTATTATAATTTATAGCAGATGGTCTAATTATATATTTATACCAAACAAAGGGCAGAGCCCTCCCCAGGATATTTCCAGAAATCCTAAATCATTCATGAGTGTGTATCATAAATGTTTTTGCCAGAATATCAAACCTCTGTGATATTTATCACACCAACAGTTTTTCCCCTCCTACAAAGCCCAGTATGGAGTGATGCATTATTTATGTTTTACAGCAAGAAACAACAGAGAGCTGTACAACATATCTGAAAAGAGCCTGAAGGGAAACAGCAGCTTGCTTTTCAGTATTACTCATCAATATGAAAGCTACACAAATCAGACAAGGGATCTACAGTTCAGGCATTCTACATTCATGAGACAAACACAAACCAACAAAGGTGGATCACAGTCTTCCACTGCTACTGGCAACAGCAAGTCAATTTTATTGTTACATACTGTCTGCTATACCATCACTGCTATTAGCTACTGTCAACAGACCCAATATGCTGTCTGAACTTGGCTTCTGCATTGGCTCTCATTAGAATGACACTAATGACTTACTTCTCACTCACGCATCACATATTTACAGTGTATCTATTTCACTTTTACTACCCATTAATACCAGTCACTTTATTCACAAGAAAAAGATACCAAATCCTACTTCCTTTTGCTATAAAACACCCACCAAAATGTGTTTTAATTGACACGTTCCAACTGTCTTGCCTTAATTAATTGACAGGTTTTTTTTGTTTTTTTGTTTGTTTTTAAAACAGAAAGTTCCCCCTCAATAATGGGCTGAAACATTTGAAGCAACAGAAGAATAGGATTAGCATGCTTCCTTCTTTGGCCTTGAATGTTCATTTCTTCCCTTGACTCTCTGTCCATTCCCTCTGTTTGCTTTTTTGCACCATCAATGATACGCTCTCTCATTCTGGCAGTGGGAAGTCCACCGAGATCAAGTGTGCAATAATGCCACATGGATATTCTGGATGAAAGGTGATTGAGGCAGTTGGGGTCTATATAGAAAGTACCCTCCATGAGGTACACTGCAATTAAAAACCCTCAGCTGGCCCATACCAGCTGACTCGGGCTAAGGGGCTGTTTAACTGCGGTATAAATGTTCAGATTCAGACTGGAGCCTGGACTCTAGGATAGGAGGGTCCCAGAGCTTGGGCTGCAACATGAGCTCAAACATCTACATTGCAGTGAAACAGCCCCGCAAGCCTGAGCCTCAGAAGCTGGAGTCAGCTGACCTGGGCCAGCTATGGGTGTCTAACTGCAGTGTAGACATACCCCACGCTATTATTACCGCTCAGGCATAATGGCCTTAGAAGACTGTTTGACATTCTGCAAACAAGAGGCATGCAAAGATATACAATCACTATAGGCAGACTTCTCACCCTCCCAGGACTGTACTAACAGATGATGCTTTTCAGGGCCACAATCAAGCAAAGCACTTTCAGTGGGACTATCTGCAGGTGCTTAAGTACTTTGATGGATTGGGGGCCCAATTACTCAACAGGGTTGCCAGTTTTGGTTGAACATATTCCTGGAGGTTTCATCACATGATAATCTTTAATTAAAGATTAATCTTTAATTCCTGGAGACTCCAGGACAATCCTGGAAGGTTTGCAACCCTCCTCAGCACTTTTCAGAATGGAACCCTAGTTTGTTAGCTATCTAGAGTTCTTGTTTAAAAATGAAATTGTGGGGTCTTATTTTTTTGACCACTTTGCACAGGGATGAATATCTACACAAAGGGTAAAACAGGAGAGAACCAGGCCCTAGTTATCTGCTTTTCTAAATTCCAGGCATTGTAGAAGAATACAGCGCGTGTCCATAGCTGCTTAAGGACCATGGATGCATAAGCTACTACCTGGAAACTCATACAAGCGTACACCTTTGCTAATTTTAGCAGAGTGGGAGTAAATCGGAGTCAAAAACAGATTCCCTCATCACAAAAATTTGCAACCCCCCCCCACCTCCCAAAACACCTATTTTTTTAATAGCTACAATTTTACACAAAGTTTTGTTAACCAGCTCTAGCAAGAGGGAAGGGAAGGTAGTCCAGTCCACCGAACAGAATTCTTTCAGCTAGTCTCAGAGATGAAGCATTTCTGTTTATTGAATGCTAAACACTATACTATTGTACAAACATGTGTTTTTGGCTGAAGATGCCTCAAGCACATATGGGTTTTATGATCTTATTTAGAGAATGTTCTCCTGCAGGCGTTGCTGTTTGATGCTATAATGTTTGATTTAAACAGTGCAGTGATTTGGCCTGTGCATGTAACCCCCCTTTTTTTTTCTTTTTTTTTTTTGAACCTATACTCAGTTCATTAGCAAACCTTGATTGTGTTTAGTAACTTTGCGTAAACCTCCTGACAAAAGATTGAATTCTATTACCATTAATCTGCTTTAAATAGATAATTAATTGTGAACAAGTGAAAAACACCCATTACCGATTTCCTTTCCTGTTTCAGCTCTTGCACAAAGCGTGTTAACTCAGCAGTGATCTGAGAAGTCATGTTCTCCGAAATGACTTCATGCTGGCCAGCATAGTCATTCATTTCATTCAAGGTGGCTAGGAAGGCTTTGCATGATGTGTACCTGCAAAGGACAAAAAATACACAATGTTTTTAGTCCATTTGTTTTTAGGAACACACACTCCAAAGCGAACTTGCATTCCTCCCAGCATTCAGTATTACTGCAAAGGTGGGATCTTGCACAAGTTCATTGGCAGGAGTTTACCTAAAGGGATCCCATGTCATGCACTGGCAGTTCTGAGAAAATACCCATGACATAATTATAGTTTTACAGTGGCCTCTTATAAATACCAAAAGCATTTGGGCTTTACCTATCTAAAAACCATTCAGAAAATATCTTCTGGCTTCACTAACCATTATGGCCCTGATCTTGCTGTTTGCTGCACTCAGGCGTAGCAGCACACCTATCTCAGTGAATTGCAGGACTGGGGTCTAAATGATTAACATTTGGCTAATGTGACACATACATACTAGTAAAAGAAAGAAACAAATACTTTTAAAGCGTTATTTAGAGGTAGCTCAATCAGAGTTTATCAAAAACCCCTTCAAGATGATGTTCAGTTTTTGCAAGATGTTTCCCCCCACCCCATAATTCTTTAGCAGTTTTTAGTGATTGCCACAAAATTTATTTTCCATAG
The DNA here is from genome assembly GCA_032164245.1 of Sternotherus odoratus. Taxonomy (NCBI): domain Eukaryota; kingdom Metazoa; phylum Chordata; order Testudines; family Kinosternidae; genus Sternotherus; species Sternotherus odoratus. The sequence goes on from JAVMKO010000016.1 coordinate 11,335,691, forward strand.
GTGACAGCATCTGTAAAACTGCATTCCATGTATTATTTTAAAAAGGGGAAAAAATAAGCTTCCATGCATCTGGTTAATTTCAGAAAGGAAGATTATACCATTGGCATGCACAGAACAGAGCCAGCAGAGCAGCATTTAATGTCCCCAGGACAGGCTAGTGTGCTGACCAATTGGAGGAGAGAGCAGCTAAGGAGAGTTGCACTTCTAGATACTAGAATTATCCTATTAGTGTTAGATGCTTGTTGCAGTTTCCCGTGGTAGAAGGACATAAATGATAGCAGTACTTAAAGGGACAAAGGTAATGGAAAGGGGTAGGAGTAAAGGTGAGAGTAATAAGAGGGGGATGTGGGAAGCAAGTGAAGAGAGACAACAGTGAATGTGTGGGAGAACAAACGTAATGGGGAGCAAAAGAAAAGACTGAAAAAGAGAGGTAGCTATGCAAAAGGGGGAAAACAGCTAGGTATCCTTATTGGAATCAGTTACATTTATCAGTCCTAGTCAAGCAGCATTGCATTCAGAAAAGCAGATTGCAGAAGCAGTAGGAGAGGGTCATAGCGCTGACTTATAATTTGAAAACAACCATCAAACCACTTATTAAACCAAATAATGGCACAAGGGGCCATATTTTCACCTAGTGTAAATTGCTCTAGCAGCTGTTTTACAGCAGCTGAGGATCTGACCCAATATCTAGATAAACCTAATTATATAAACTATGGAGTCCACACTGAAGTCAACTGAAATATTCTCATTGGCTTCAATGGAAGCAGAGGCCAGTCTATTTTTAGCTTCCAGTGAAGAAGCTCTAGTCCCTCATTTATATACTTCTGTACAGTTTAAATCTGTAAAAAAAACTTGTGTGTCACTATAAGAATCTGCAGTTAACTAACTTTGAAAATGCTGGGTGCGCTGATATAAGTCAGGAAATGGGAAGTTAGGGCTGACAGTCTGTCCTTTGGGAGATTCCCATTCTAGGATGCTCAGATTGAAAAATTACTCTTGATCCAATCAATGTCAGAGAGGTCCTTTAAAACATGTATGGTTCTTCTCATCATTTGCATACACTTCCTCAATATCAGCCATTGGAGGAGCCGTTTGGAAGCAGCACTGCCTATATGGTCAGCATCATTCTAGCTGTCCCTGCCACTAGATACCATCTGGGTGTTTGGGTCAAGTGGGGACAGTTGAGGCAACACAACAATGTCCCGCAGCACCGGGTCAGGCACCCAGCTCTGCCCCAAGAGATGGGAAATCCAGCCGAGGAAATCCTCCTCCTTTCACAATATTTCCCATCCTTCACAGATGTCATAACTTTACTCTTCATTCATTTACTAAAATGGACAGGATAACATAACAACTTGGTGCTTATACCAGATTCTGCATTTTTAAAGCTCAGCACTAAAGTTCCAGGACTAATTCTTCCACTGAAATCAATGGAAGTTTAGCCATCGACTTCAAAGGAACCATAATTAAGCCTCATTTAATAAGGGTGGGATTTTCCAAGGGGTCTAAAAGAAATTAGGCACCCAATGTCCACTGATGTTCAGTGGGAGTTGGGTGATTAAGGACCAAATTTAACCCCCTTTGAGCTTTACTATTAAGCCATAATTAATGGGCCTTTTGTACAGCTATGTCTACATTTACAGTGGCGTATAGACTACACACACTGCATGCCCGGCTAGCATGAGTATAGATAGCCATGCAGACAGTAAAGCGCTGCTTAGGCAAGTAGAGTACAGACATGCCAGAATCTACTCAGCTCGCTGTATGTCCAAGCAGTCCCTCCAGCATCTATAATGCTATTTTTAGCAGCATAGTGCCTGGCTGCCTCCCCACCTCAGTGAAAGACTCCTGCAGCTGGGAAAGGCTTTGGCAGATAGAAGGCAGTGGGGAAAGGCTCTGGCAGCTCCCCCCTGCTGGTGACTTTCCCCATTGCCTCCCCCTGCCCGGGAGCCTTTCATTGGCACATGTATCTACATGTCACAGTGTGGATGCAGCCTGCTTTTCACTGTGGCACGTAGCTACACAGATCCTATTGTTGGCTGCAAGTATTGACAAGGCACTTTTCTAGGACTTCTATATTCTTCTATCACACTTGCTCCCCCCCCCCTCCACCCACTAAGACACATTCCCACCCATAGGTTGATAATAAACATACTTGTATTCTTCCTCTTCTTTGGAGTTCTTTTTGGGTTGATATTTCTTTGAAAGGTTCCTGAAATTAAAAAAAACAAACAAACAAAACCAACAAATAAATAAGTTGTACCTTAAAATGACCAAATAGTCTCTACATCCTCCCACACTCTCATCACCGCAGCGTTTACTGTTTAGTTGTAATGATTTGATACATTAATGAATTTATTATTTGTATTGCAGTAGTGCCCAAAGACCAGCCCCCATTGTGCCACACACCTCACAAACATGTAACAAAGACAGTTCCTGCCCTGAAGATTTTACAGTCTAAGTGTAAGACTAGATACAACAAGTAGATACATCTCGCTCTCTCTACTCAATGCTTTCTGTTAGCCTAATGCGCAAACACACAAACAAATCCATAGCCACCATGGCTGTAACTATGCTGCACATTCTGAACACCATGGTGGCAATGGTGACCAAACTCGGATTGTCCTGCTCCCTAAGCACAAGCCTTGTCTACTTAAACAAAAGAAGAACCTCCTGCAGATATTAGCGGTATTAGGCCTATGATACGCAGTTGAGCTGTTCTGATTCAATCCAGGAGAGAGCAGCAGTACATATACACATCAACCAGCTCATTACAGTAGGATTTGCTATACTAGACACCACCAATGGCCCATTAAGTCTAGTAATCCTCCTCAGGCTGTGGCCTCTGCTTGATGCAGAGAAGAAAAGTGAAAAAACACTAGCCAGCCAGTGGATGCTAAACAGATGGGGGTAAGGAGGAATTCCTCCTTAACTATTGTGGTGATCATCTGATGCAGTGAGAAACAGGAAATCTGATTACCCTATTTTATCACATATAATTCTACACATTATTATTGGTCATCAAATTATACACTCTTGTAAAAACCCTACTAATGTTATTTGACTGCTTGCGTCTGGGACAGAGAAGCCAAAGGTAACGGACTTCAGCAGCTCTCTCCTAGAAACCAGGCACTACAAATCCCTAGCCAATGGCAAATCTAGATTTTAACATGGTGTATGCCAGCTATTCACTCAGTGGAGCTCATCAGTGCTGATAGCTTCAGAGTGGTAATGTTCTCCTTCTCACAGGGATATTTGTCCCCTATTCTCAGTCTGGCACAGCTCATAGAGTATCTTTTGAAAATGCAGACTAGATCAGATGATAAATAAACCTGCCAGAGTTATTTTTTCAGGGCTTCAATGCAGAACAGTAGGCAAGGTACTAAAAATCAAACAAAGTTCAATTTATACAGGAACTTGCCATTTCGTATTGTCACACGTCAGTTTCATAACACTAAGCAATCATGATTCCCATAATAAACACCTCTCTATTCCTCACTTTCCGTGGTACTTATTTCCTTATTTGCTAACTGTCTGCATTTCCCATTTCCTCTTTTGTGAAGACAATTTTATTATTTACCCAAAGCAAACATCTTCCATCAAACTGATTTTACTTCCCCATTTTCTTTTCTTCTTTACACTTTAACTTAAGGGTGGAGTGGAGATGCACCTGAGGAAACCAGTCAAAACCTATTCAACATCTGTACATTTATACTTTTTCAAAATAGGAGGGGGGGGGAATAAAAAACCTCCTCCAGGAAGGAAAGTGCAGAGTGAGATTTTATCATCCATATCCCAAAGGTCACTTGATGAAGGATCCTAAGGACTTGTCTACATTTACCGGGGGATTGATGTGTGGCAATTGATGCATCGGTGGTCGATTTAGCAGATCTAGTGCTAACACCTCAAGGCTGAACTCTGACCACCTCATACACCCTTTCCTCAGCCTCTCTCTACTATCATGTAGAAAGTTCCATGAACAGCCTTGCACTCAGTCCACAAACCATGAGTAAACTAGGGATGTTACTTTGCCACATACACAACTCATTTACTTTGAATAGGAATTTGCTCTAACAGTTTCAAAATCTCTGAAATGAACTTGAACTTTTATTTTCTACTATTTAAGCAACCCATTCTGCCTGCGACACAGGATTTTTATTAGCCAAGGAAATGGAGATCTAAGGAAATGGGAAAGTAAACTAGATACAGTAAACTTCAGAGTTACGAACTGACTGGTCAACCACACATTTCATTTGGAAATGGACGTATGCAATCAGGCAGCAGTGGAGAATCAAAAAAAGGGGGGGGGCAAATACAGTACAGTATAGTGTTAAATGTAAACTAGTAAAAAAAATAAAGTTTAAAAAAAGATTTGACAAAATTAGGAAACTTTCTGTGCTTGTTTCATTTAAATTAAGATGGTTAAAAGCAGCATTTTTACTCTGCATAGTAAAGTTTCAAATCTGTATTAAGTCAACATTCAGTTTTAAACTTCTGAAAGAACAACCATAAGGTTTTGTTCAGAGTTATGAACAACCTCTATTCCCATGGCGTTCACAACTCTGGGATTCTACTATATGCACATAGAAGCTAATACGTGCCATTCAAAAACACTTTATTATTGCGTGACTAACTGCACCCGTCACATTACTCATGTCCTTCTGAAATGAAGACATCAACTTACCTAAGCTGTTTTGCATAGCTGATTTCAATCTCGGTTCTCTCTTTTACAAACTTGATGTATTTTTCTAGGACATCAATTCCCCACTGCGTGTGTTTTTCTAAGTTGTCAAACTGATCCTGCAGTGAAACAAATGGATAGTTTAGTCTCTTTGAGTTTGGAGATAACTTAAAAAAACAACAATCCCCAAAAGGACACATCACTGCAGAGGAAGTATTGCTAATATTTTCCATGATTCCAGTCAGGCTGCTTTTTTTTTGCTTTTTTTGGGGGGGTGGGGGAGCACAGGTTTTTATCAGCATAACCAAGTTCCGTTCGAGAGAGGCCAAGACAGTAACTCTCAAGTGCTGCTTTATGTAACGTCTTCATTTCCGAAAGTCAGAAACTGTCACATGACAAGCCTGAACACCAAGTAATGTTTCAACAGAGGTGTACGGATTTGTACCTTAAGGACTGCATTAATCTGATCACTAAAGATAACTGCTAAAAAACCCACAAATTCAGAGATTCCATTCTTAACTTGAGAAAAAACAGTTGAGGTGTTAATTGATAACACATCATAGGTATCATCTGAAGCTTTGTGGAGCCATTCCTCCATATTTTCCTTTCAATAGTTAGCACTTATGGAACATCTTTCTACAGAACAGAGCTGACTTCCCATAAACCCTTATGTTTAGAAAACATACAAATAACTGATATGCCCTCCCCCCCAAAAAAGTGACTTTAGCTCCGCTTACACTAATCCTTCTTGTAAATTCATATTTACATACAAATGCTACTTTCGCCTTTTGCCCCCAAAATGACTAATGTTTTCAATAAGTCTTCTGCATCAAAAAGCATTCCTTATGTCAATTTGGAGTTTCCCAAATGCCAAGAGATTAGACATTCATAGAACATTCATAGACAACAGGACATTCAGATTAATTACCAAATCATAATACGAGTTCTTTCTAGGGTCTAAAGAGCTAATGCAAAAATGTCTTATTTTTTCAAATTCTTGCTCTTGGATGTTACGTTGTCACTATTTAATTTCATCACACAAACACAATACACAAGCCTAAGCTTCCCAGATCTAGCCTTCTGAAAATTATGATTCACAATACAAAAATCTAACACAGGCCTCATTTCTTCCAATATATCAGAATGTACGTGATGATAGGATGAGCATCTCGATCATGTTCCTGCCTGAGAGAGAGGGTGTGATAGAGCCAGCTTGCCAAAAATGGAATAGTAGGGAAAGAGCACATAAATGGGAAGAAACAAAAATTAAATGTTTAGTACCTTCCTGGTAAAGTCCATATTAATCTTCAACAGTTAACATTTTAGCAGTTCTTGTCTATATAACAACTTGAAAAATGCATCTCACCGATATGACTTTGTTGCATATTTACCTTGATAGATATGCAATATGAACCCATTAATTTATCTACCTAGTTTAGCTTACAAGCTCTGCAATTCCCTGCATCTTAGTTCATGACTTATGAAAGCTATATGCATAAATAGGTTTGAGATCAGATCCTCGGCTAGCAGAAACTGATGTTGCTCCACTGAAGTCAATGAAGCTATGATAACTTACAACAGCTGAAGATCTGGCACTGTGCGACTTTCAGTTTGTAAAATCACCAGCTAACATCAGTAAAACAGATTGGAAAAAAAAACAACCACCCCTCTTCCTTTGATTAGTAGAATATGGAAACAGACAGCACTCTCACAAAGTCTACTGCATAGCACTAATATGTTGCTTCTAAGTAGATTCTCTTTGATGCAGTGTAACATATGTCAATAAAAAATACATTCTTTTGACATAAGTACAGATCTCTCTAGTGTATAAGTCAGTCTTGCATAACGGAAGCTGCTACACTGCTTGTTAATCTTATTGCTCCATTCTTGGCTGGGCCCCTTGACAGAGAGAGATTTGAATCAGGTAAAAAAAAAAAAGGCAATATATAGAATTTTATAAAGTATCTTGTTAATATACAATACAGGAGCAATCTATTCTTATGCTTGCGTCTTGTCTAATTGCGAAGTTGCACTGGCTTAACTTTAGGTGTAATTTTAAACTGATTTAGTTAAATTGGAACAATAGATTTTTCATGGAGGCTTACTTCAGTTTAGTTACGTTAATTGGGAACAGATTTTAACTAAGATGAAATAAGGTACACTCAAACCAAAATAAGCTGCCCCTAAACCAAAATACCGGTATTTACACTGCGGTGGGAGAGGTGGAAGTTACCTGAATTGGTGCAAATGTGTCTGTAGACAGGGATTTCCCTAGACCTCTCCTGAATTTCCCCAATCTCCCACTTACATGCAGTGTTGTCAATTTCGTCATTGGTTGGAATTTTGAATTGAAACATTAATACACACTTTAAAAGCATATACAATACACCTCTACCCCAATATAACGCGGTCCTCAGGGGCCAAAAAATTGTACCGCGTTATAAGTGAACTCACATTATTTTAAACTTGCTATGGAGGGCCTGGTAGGGAAGGCTGTGCCTTCTGAACCAGCCTGGCCCTGCCCCCATCTGACCCCCACCTACTTCCCACCCCGACTGACCCCTCAGAACCCCCACCCCATCCAACCTCCCCTGCTGCCTGTCCCTTGACACCCTCTGCCCCTTATCCAACTCCTCGGCCCCAGCCCGGCCCCCTTAACATGCAGCTCAGAGCAACATGTCGGAATCAGACACGCTGACGCTCTAATCCACCAGAGCACACAGCCATGCCCCCACCCGAGAGCTTCTTTACCATGTTATATCCAAATTCATCTTATATCGGACCACATTATATCGGGGTAGAAGTATATATGAAAAAATACTTATACCTGAGAAAGCATAAAGTGTTTGAAAAGTGTGAACAAAGACTAGGTTCCTCATAGAGCTGTTATTTATGATAATGTCAGCACATATGTAGGTATTGGCATACCTAATAATTTCAAATTATTATTTATAAGCAAGGTCTGAATGAAGGAAGCCAGTCACCCATATATTTACATTCAGTCCCCTCAAACTTTTTGGAGAATTTCAAGGCGAGAGAGCCTCTTTCAAATCCCTTTTTATGCAAGTCACAGCACTCTCACTGGGTATACTATAGTAACAGCAAAGCTTAACATCCAACCATACCCTCATACCCTTTTCAAAGAGGAGGAATCACTTCTCCCCCTTTACCATCCCGGCATATTTCAAGGAGATGTTACCCTTTGAAAAATGCAAAATGTGCTGAACACTCACAAAGATACAGCGAGTTCACCTTCGGAAGGTGATCTCCTTGCTCTCTTTGTAGCCTGATCAATTTGTTTAACAGTCTATTTTTAGAATACCAAACAGATCAAAATATGAAAAACCTGATGATAACTCCTCATGGCTGAATGAGTCTGGTCTGTTATCCCGTAAATTAGTCTGCTCTGCTGTTTGAGTTGTCTGCCCAGGTCTAGTTTAGGGAAAGTGTACTCCATGGCATACAGCACAAAGGAGGGGGTGAAATGCTGCAGTGCAGGCAGATGTCTGAAAGTAAAAGCTACTGTTGTTAAGAAAATACTAACTTTATAAATGGAAAGGAAGCAGAGATAGTGGTTGGTGGCTGGAGTTGTGACCAGACGGAACAGGTAGCTGCAAGAACTGAGCTCCGTGAACAAGAATGAAGACAAGATGAACTTTGGCTGCTTAGTGTAGTCTTTGGGCTAGTCTACACATTGTTAATGCTAAAGCGCTACCACGGCAGTGCTTTAACATGGCTTGTGTGGTCACAGCGCAGCACTGGAAGCTCTAAAAAAAAAAAATAAAAAAAACCACCCACCTCCACAAGGACCACGGCTCCCAGTGCTGTCTACACCGGCGCTTTACAATGCTGCAACTTGCTGCACTCTGGGGGGTGTTTTTCAGGCCCCTGAATGAGAAACTTGCAATAAAAAGGCAATGTCCTGGGTACAATCCCCTCATACCCTGGGCATCTATGCCACTTTCAGGTAGGGGGGTGGGAGTGGGGGTAGGGGGGTGTTCCTTCCTTCCTTCAGGAGGCAGAAAAACATCAAGGTCATGTGAAGATAGGCCCAATTGTGCTGCCTGCAATAGAGACAACTGAGGTCTTGAAGGACAAGTGGTGCAGCAAGAGAAAGGGCTCTAAAAACCTATTCAGCCTCATTGTCCCGTTTGTCTATTCAACAAGCTTAGGCTAGGAAGTGGCTCTCACCTAAGACTGATGAGTCATGGGAGCAGAAAAGAACTTTTAGCATAGGGAATTTATTTGATCACAAATTACAGCTTTTAAAAATGTGTAATCCTTAAAGCTGTGGTGTTTGCAATGGTCCTAAAATAATTAAGCTAGAAAAGGCAGATTTCAGAAGCTGTTGGCAACAGTGGATTACCCTCACTCAGAAAATGAGCATTTGTTAGTGGTTTTCAACCTGTGGTCCGCAGATCCCCAGGGGTCTGTCAACTAGCTATGTCTAAGATTTTCAAAGGGGTCTAACATCTCCATTTGAATTTTTTGTAAGGGTTCACAAGTGAAAACAGGTTGAAAACCACTGATTTAGAATTTCTAATGAAAGCGAGGAATACTTGTAGCACCTTAGAGACTAACTAGTTTATTTCAGCATAAGCTTTCATGAGCTATAGCTCACTTTGTCAGATGCATAGAATGGAACAGAAGTAAAATGCATTTATACACACAGAGAGAAAAAGAAAAGAAAAAAAATTGTACATTAACATACCAATTCTAAGAGGGCTGTTAAATGTAGATGGTCCATTATCACTAGGAGAAAAATACACCTTTTGAAATGGAGATCTGTTGAGGTTTCATTAGTGAAGTATGTTGTCACTACTTATTTGAATCAGAAAAATTAGACAAGATGGTACCTTTCTCTATTGCCCAGACATTTCCGGATTGCTCTCTGCTATATGTTGTGCATTGCTTCGCTCAGTCTTGTTTTAAAATATCCCCAATAACAGGGTTTCCACCACACTTCTTAGGAGACCATTCCACATGTTAGCAGACCTCAGTTAAAGCCTTCTGGAGAGCTTTGAGGGAGGAGCTCTTGAAAGACCACTATTTTCCTATCATACATTTCACTTTAAAAAAAAATTAAAATGTGGTCATCATTTTCTTTCTTCCATACTCTTAAATTACTATTTCTCCAACCAGAACAGTAGCCATCAAGATGGTAATGCCAGCAGTTAATTAACAATTACAGTAAAACAATAAACTTTAAGCACCTATACCAGTGATGGCAAACCTTTTTGAGCCCAAGTGCCCAAACTGCAAACCAAAACGACTTGTTTTTTTTCAAAGTGCCAACACCCCCGCTCGACTCGGGACTCCCCCCCGGCCTCAGCAGCGCGGCTCACCCCCCCCCCCCCCGGCCTCAGCAGCGCGGCTCGCCCCCCCCCGGCCTTGCCTCCCCCCCTTGCCTTGCCTTGCCTCGCCTCCCCTCGCCTCGCCTCGCCTCCCCTCGCCTCGCCTCCCCTCCCCTCGCCTCGCCTCGCCTCCCCTCCCCTCCCCTCGCCTCGCCTCCCCTCGCCTCGCCTCCCCTCCCCTCGCCTCCCCTCCCCTCGCCTCCCCTCCCCTCGCCTCCCCTCCCCTCGCCTCCCCTCCCCTCGCCTCGCCTCCCCTCCCCTCGCCTCCCCTCGCCTTGCCTCCCCTCCCCTTGCCTCCCCCCCTTGCCTTGCCTTGCCTCCCCCCCCTTGCCTTGCCTTCCCCCCCTTGCCTTGCCTCCCCCCCCTTGCCTTGCCTTCCCCCCCTTGCCTTGCCTCCCCCCCCTTGCCTTGCCTTCCCCCCCCTTGCCTTGCCTTCCCCCCCTTGCCTTGCCTTCCCCCCCTTGCCTTGCCTTCCCCCCCTTGCCTTGCCTTCCCCCCCCTGCCTTGCCTTCCCTCCCCTTGCCTTGCCTCCCCCCCCTTGCCTTGCCTTGCCTCCCCCCCTGCCTTGCCTTCCACCCCTTGCCTTGCCTCCCCCCCCTTGCCTTGCCTTGCCTCCCCCCCCTTGCCTTGCCTTGCCTCCCCCCCCTTGCCTTGCCTTGCCTCACCCCCTTGCCTTGCCTTGCCTCACCCCCTTGCCTTGCCTTGCCTCCCCCCCCTTGCCTTGCCTTGCCTCCCCCCCCCTTGCCTTGCCTTGCCTCCCCCCCCCTTGCCTTGCCTTGCCTTGCCTCCCCCCCCTTGCCTTGCCTTGCCTCCCCCCCCCTTGCCTTGCCTTGCCTCCCCCCCCCTTGCCTTGCCTTGCCTTGCCTCCCCCCCCTTGCCTTGCCTCCCCCCCCCTTGCCTTGCCTTGCTTCCCCCCCCCTTGCCTTGCCTTCCCTCCCCTTGGCTTGCTTCCCCCCCCCTTGCCTTGCCTTCCCTCCCCTTGGCTTGCCTCCCCCCCTTGCCTTGCCTCGCCTCGCCTTCCCCCCCTTGCCTTGCCTTGCCTCCCCCCCCCTTGCCTTGCCTCCCCCCCCCTCGCCTCGCCTCCCCCCCCCTCGCCTCGCCTTCCCCCCCTTGCCTCGCCTCGCCTTCCCCCCCTTGCCTCGCCTCGCCTTCCCCCCCTTGCCTCGCCTCGCCTTCCCCCCCTTGCCTCGCGCCGCGCCTCGCGCCGCGCCTCGCGCCGCGCCTCGCGCCGCGCCTCGCGCCTCGCGCCGCGCCTCGCGCCGCGCCTCGCGCCGCGCCTCGCGCCGCGCGCCTCCTGCCTCGCGCCTCAGCCCCGCCTCCGCTCTCCTTCTTGCCTTGCCTCGCCTCCTGCCTCGGCCCCGCCTCCGCTCTCCTTCCCGGGCTCCGGCCGTCCTTTCACTTCCTCCTCCACCACCCCCTCGCCTCTTACTGACCCCGCCCCTCTGCTCCGGCGTTTTGACGGCGTGCCCACAGAGACGGCTCGGCGTGCCGGCAGCGGCACGCGTGCCACGGGTTCGCCATCACTGACCTATACTATGGTCTACCTACCTTGTACCCTTTGAAATGTTAAGGATGGAGATTTTCCAATGAACAAAGAGTATTAGGTGAACAAGTCTCACTGAAAGCCAATGAAAGCTGGATGCCTAATTACCATTTGCATTTTGAAAATCTTCCAACTCCCTGCCAGAAATGGTATTAAGAAGGAAGTCTTTCAACATTACTTGTACAAATGCAAAGGACCACAATTGGGGGGGGGGGTGTAGCCCCGTCCCCTAGTTTCTTCGCAATGAAAAGAACACAAACTTGTTTTCCAAGAGTATGATCTACTTTCTCTCCCCTGAATCAGAAATTACTGTACAGAGAAGCATTTTTTAGCTGGACAATGCATTGATGAAGATACCTACATTAAAGCATCTCCAACCACCATCTGCATGCATTTTTGTATACCTTTTTGTGCTCTGGTCTGAGATCACAAATTTCCCCTCATTCAGATCTCTCCTTCAGACTACTTCTTCCATGCTGCCTTCAAGAGGAGAGTCAAAGCTAGCTTTAAAGAAAAATATAGCACTTTTCATTGAATGAACAAGATGTACATATCTAAATTCAGTAACCACCTCTTCACACCACTATAACCTTTGTCCTTTCTCATCCCATTCCACTCGGTCCTCTCATTGTCCCTACTTGTCACACCATGCATAACAACATTAGGCCCTGATTCCTGTAAACGGACTCTTAAATCCATGTGGAGTCCCTGGGACTTCCCCAGTTCCACTGATTCCTTTCACAAAGGAGCTTATGACGTAAGGGCCTGCACCTATAAGCTGACCTATGTGGCTCCGTGTGGGTGGAAAAGTGCACAATTGGTGCCTTTGGTTGTACAGGGAATGTGCCTTTGTGTTTGTTCTGTGAAGTGCCTAGCAATGCAGATGATTATTACCATAAGAGAAGACCTCAATAGAGAAAAGAGAAGGCCTTTAGTCGTTAACTTTAATGGGAACTGGACATCTAAATCCCTTAGGCTTCTTTGAAAATCTCAGCCCTGTGGCAATGTGTGTTTTTAACAATTTCTGTTTCCATTCATTCTTCTAGAGTATTTTTATCACAGCCCCGAATAATGTCAAACCCATGCATTCTTTTCACGCTCTGCTGCAAGCTTTTTACTCTGGCTATGCACAGTCACACGTCTTGTTTTTCCTTATTTTATTCTAACTGCCGGTTGCAAAAGATCAGAAGATATCAATCCAGGGAATGCCTGTACTACAATCCAAGATGTGACTGCAGCCCAGATAGACATAGTTAAATATTACTAAAAATAGCAGTGTAGGTGTGGTGGCACAGGCTTCAGTTTAGGCTGTTCAAGCACACGAAGGAACCCCTGTTGCCACATACTATAGTGCTATTTTTTGAAACGCTATGTCTACCGGAGTTGCAATCACACCTTGGACTGCAGTACAGACATCCCCCTAGTCCAGGGGTGGGCAAACTTTTTGGCCACATCGGGATTCAAAATTGTGCGAAGGGCGGGGTAGGGAAGGCTGTGCCTCCCCAAACAGCCTGGCTCCGCCTCCTATCTGACTCCCGCCCCGACTGCCCCCCCCTCAGAACTCCCGACCCATTCAACCCCCCCCCATTCCTTGTCCCCTATGGAGACTCCCCCCACTCCAACTGCCCCCCCAGATCTCACCCCCATCTAGCCCCCCTGCTCTTTGTTCCCTGACTGCCCCCTCCCGAGACCCCACACACGCCCTACCACCCCCCTGGGATCCCACCACATAGAGTTAGACAATAAATAAAAAACCCACACAGGAACAAATCTACTATAGTACTTTTTTTTCTTCTTTATCCTCATTCTGAAGGTTGTGTTCTGTGAGGGTTAACTGATGTTTAACTATTTCTGGGTCCTCCCAGAGATGCTTGAACAACAATTAACGTTGGGCAGCAAAAAATAGGATTTTTTGCTGCATTACTGGGCAAATCTCAACATAACGAACAAAAATCTCCCTAATGTCCCAGAAATTAAGGGTAGAAAAAGATTAAGTTCTAAGCACATTGTATGTTCTTGGATGAACTCAACTCCTAATTTCAGCAGGTGAGTGAATGGAGAAACAACTAGAGTGCCCCCTGCTGAATCTTTGCTCCATGTATCCCATGACTGCAGACTCAGCTTTAAAGCCTCGGATGAGGGACTTTGTCAAAAGCTTTTGAAAGTCCCAAGTACACGCCTGATGGCATCCAGAGGAAAAGAATGAAAATTACAAGGGCCTACTGGGATTCACTTCTGCTGTTCTAAATACTATAGACAAGAGCAGTGAAACTCACCAGATTCTGGTATATTTCATTCTGCTGCTGGTTTTGGAGGAGACTGAGCTGCACCTCTCAAGAGTTGCAGCCCAGTGTTTAGTAACATTGGTTAAATGTATGTTGTTGTTTTAATAAGATTTTTAACCTGACAGTGTTCTTGTATCTTCTCAGTACTTCACCACCACCCCCATAATTCAATTGTTATCCTTTAATGCTTTGAACTAAAGTTAGATCAGCACTAATTCAGATATATGTTTTCTTCACTCTATGAAGCTCTCCATTCATATGCCAGCTGTTAAAACAGAACAATCCACAAAACATCTTTGCTATGCAGTTTCCCTTTGGGTAAATGTGTCCTAATTACTAAAAACAAACCAACACTTCTGCTCATGTGGAGGGTCTCACTGGAGCAGAAAATTAGCGTGTTGACATGTTTCACACTTTTTGAAGGATCTATAGAAAATATAAAACCTGCAATTTACACCAATACTGTAAATCAACATGAATTGTCCTCCTCCTATTGTTGTGCAATGTGCTCGGAATTAGCTGCTGTTCTCTATCCCAGGTATGGTGTGCTGTAGTGATGCTTATGCAGCATTTTGGGATGAAAGACACTAAATAAATGTAAGATAGTATAATAAAGTAAAGCCAGCATGATTTTGCTGAATAGAGCAGTCTGAGAGTTCCCCCTGGAACCATGAAATGAATTTAGGGAAAAAGTGTCTCTTATCACTAATCACATATGAATAGTCAAAGAGAAGTTTATCTTTATGCGTGCCCACAGCCATTTTCTGACATTCAGCTCCAAAGTAAACTTCTCTGAACCCGATTTTTTAATCTTTTTTCCCCAGGAGCAGGTGGATTCAAATCTGTCATTAGCTGATATGAAGTGGAACCAGTCCTCCTTATACAAAAGGAGCTGCAACAAAACTCTCTTAAGGATAGATGGTGGTGTTTTGAATCCCAGTTACATCCCAGATACAGGCCTAGCTTTTTTATGGGCCACATTATTCTGGACCAAACAATATTCTTTCTATGTCGGAGCTTTTTATATTCCAGTTATAATCAAGTTATTAGACCTGATGCAAACTTTTTGGTCCAAAGGCCACATTGGATTTCCAAAACTGTATGGAGGGCCACTTAGGGAAGGCTGTGACTACCCAAATAGCCAGGTGTGCCCCCACCCCCACCCCCGCTTCTAGCACCCTGACGGCCTCTCCAGGACTCCTGCCCCATCCAACTTCTGCTGTTCCATGCCCCCTGACCACCACTCCAAATTCCCCGGCCCTCTATCTACTGCCCACCCTCCCCCGCTTCCTGCTCCCTTACCATGCTGCCTGGAGCACTGGTGGCTTGTGGCACTACAGCCGTGCTGCCTAGAGCACTAGGACAGGCAGCCGTGTCGCCTGGCTGGAGTCAGCCATGCCACGCCACCACACAGCACAGAGCACCGGGTCAGGCTGCGGCTCTGTAGTTGTGCTGCCCGGCAAGCGCTTGCATCCTGCTGCCCAGATCATTGTGCCAATGGCAGTGAGCGGAGGCTGAGAGGAGCAGCAGCAGGGGAGGGGCCGGAGGTGAGCCTTCCAAGTCAGGTGCTCAGGGGTCAGGCAGGAGGGTCCCTCAGGCCGTCATTTGTATACCTCTGATCTAGACCATCCCTCACAGGTGTTTGTCCAACCTGCTCTTAAAAGTCCACAATGATGGAGAATTCACAACCGCCCTAGGCAATTTATTTTCCTAATGTCCAACCTAAACCGTCCTTGCCGCAGTTTAACCTGATGTTAAGAAGAACAATTTTTCTCCTCCTCCTTCTAACAACCTTTTGTATACTTGAAAACTGTTATGTCCCCTCTCAGTCTTCTCTTCTCCAGCCTAAACCAACCCAGTTCTTTCAATCTTCCCTCATAGGCCATGTTTTCTAGACCTTTAATCATGTTTGTTGCTCTTCTCTGGACTTTCTCCAATTTGTCCACATCTTTCCTGAATTGTGGCGCCCAGAAGTGGACGCAATACTCGCTGATGAAAATATTAACCAGAACTGGACACAGAACTGATCCCTGGGAAACCCCATTCTTTATGCTCATCCAGCATGACTGTGACCACTGATAACTACTCTCTAGAAATGATTTTCCAACCTGCTATGCACCCACCTTATAGTAGCTCCATCTAGGTTCTATTTCCCTAGTTTGTTTATGAGACAGTCATGAAAGACAGTATCAAAAGCCTTACTAAAGTCAAGATATACCTCATCTACCGCTTCCTCACTATCCACAAGGCCTGCTAGTCTGTCAAAAGAAAGCTATCAAGTTGGTTCAACACGATTTGTTCTAGACAAATACATGCCGACGGTTACTTATCACTCATTATCTTCTAGGTGTTATATCTTCCACTGTGTTTGTAGAGCACCTATCATAATGAGGCATCAATCCATCTGGGGTTTTTTTTGACACTACTACAATAAAGTCTATCTGTATATAATATTTATACCGTGAAAAAAACCAGGAAATATTTCTCTTTCGCTAAGTATCCGAAATCATTTGTAATATGAATGCTACAGAGTGAAACTGAAATGATCTGCAAAATTAAAATAGAGTCATGTTCCATCTAGTGCGTATGTACAACACTGTCCTCTCCTGGATGAAATCAGAACGGCTCAGCTGCATGTCATAGTCTCTATACTAGCAGTTAATGGAGAGTCCACTATAATTCAAGTGGCAGGAAACAGTGCATTTAAAGGAAGATAGATACTTTGGGCCCTACCCTTGTCACCACTGTGAAGTTCTGAATGGCCACAATATGCAATATAGGGATGATAGAAACGTTGCCCAGGGCCGTCTTAGCTTTCTAAGGCACAGAGAACTTGTATTCAACGTTTATGTTATTTTTATTTAACCATTGCATAACTAACACAACAGCAAACTGAGCCTGATGCTGACTGTAGCCTGCATCTCCTTGCAGTCCCAAACCCAGCCTTCTAAAAGGGAGGATGACATTCAAACTCTGCAGCAGCACCAAGCACTCGTACACATCAATAGCAGCTGTCCCAAACCAACCTAGGAGACCACAGATGTTTTACAATTCAGATCTGTTTTAGAAGCAAATGTTCAGTTTGACTCTGTTTCTATAAACCAAAGAACGATCGCTTGCCTTGAATATGAACTGCAGAATCAAGCTCAGTATTTGTAGCTGGCACCACATGCACATAATCTACTTTGGGCCAAACTGTGCCCCCAGTTGCTACGGTGCAATTCCAATAGTCACCCACGTGCATGAAGGCAGAACTCAGTCCTAGCCTCTTTTGTTTACTGCACTGAAAGTCTAAATTTGAAGAAGGCAACAACATTTTTCTTAGCCAATGAATCTCTGTTTAGACTCTCTCTGAAGCTACAGTACATTTTCCACAACAGAAGCCTCTGTCAGCTCTCATGAACAAGATCCCAGCAAATATAAATGAATGCATCAAAGTAGGTGGAAAAGAAAAGGAAAATATTTGTGCAAAATGCTGACCCACCAAAAGCACACAAGGCATTTGTTCAGTAGAAACTATGAATAATATAATCGGAGGCAAATTACCAAGCATCAATTCAGATGCAAACTACAGTACAATAAAAGGTTCACACACACATTTCATATTGGCAGACAAAGCAGTTTCCAACAAGGATAGCAGGTCTTCAATGCTCTACAGGACGGTCACTCAGCAGCTATCCTAGCTACTTGTTCAAAGGTACATGAGATTCTCTTAGAGATACAAGAAATTATGATCTTCTGAAGAGAAACATTTAGGCCTAAACCCATAATCCTTAACTGAATAGTAACAGTCATGCAAGCAGGAATAAGGAGAGGTCACTTGCTGTCAGCCTCCACAATGAGGACAAGAAACAATTGTTTCCTGTTCCCCACACATGGTATCCATGCAAAGGATTCAAGAAATAGATTTTTACAGTATGATTGTCCATAGATGTTAAGTAATCTAAAGGCATGGAGCATTCACTTATTTGACCAATGAGAGGAACTGAACTAAAACACATAGATCATCATCATGTGTATCCAGCAAATAGTATTCACAATTCCAATAGACAAGCCAGAAAAACAGTGTGGAAATGAGGCACAGAGAAGTTAACTGACTTGCTCAAGGTCATCCAGAAGGCCCGTGGCAGAGCCAGGAATTGACCCTAGATTAACAAAGTTCAAGTCCAGTGTGTTAACCATGAGTTAAAACAAAAAATAATTCCATTTAGAAAACAAAGGCAAGATACCGTTGGGCTTCAGCTGATTCTGCAAACCCTTTACAGTTGTAATACTTCTAGCCTCTTAAAGTAAATAAACAAAGTGTTTTATGGGTGCAAATCAATCGTGAAACTGTCTTTTGACCAATATAGAAAGATTTGGGAATCTTAATATTACAGATACGCAACCTCTAATCATATTGAGCAGCTAATACATTGAGAAAGACTGTACTAGGTAATGGATCCTACCCCCAGCCACTTTATACTAGTACTCTGGATAAACAAGTTTAGCTGCATGGGAAGGATTATTCAGTTTGCCTGGCATTGTTGGTTTTGCTTTGCAATAAATCTTTAAATCCTCTCAGATTCAAAGAAGGTATGTGGACATTTTGCATTGTAACATATAAAGTAAAAATAATGAGGACATTTTATGCCTCCAGAATATTTGTACAAAAATACATACAAACATCTCCTTGAATCTTACCTTGAACACAAATTTATTTGTTTGTTTTAAATCTATTCATGCCTGGGTATTTTTTAGTATTGTCCAGTGGAAGAGAAATACTGGCTTCAGTTTTTGCTATGCTTCAATGTAGAGATTAAAAGGAAAGTTGTTCTAGTTTAATACCAGACCTGCTCAAATATCCAAATACCAGATTATGGACATCAGGTGTTCCTGCTGGAGCAATATAAGATATACTTCAAAATGCTAGGTTGACTATATCAGGTCCCATTAAAACCTTGTGGTATTCAGACTGAACTACACTTATGCTGCATCAACCACCTGGCTGTGAAGGGAACTATTTGTTCACCTCAGACTGTCTGCTGAGATGGATATGGTACAAGCATTTTACAAAAGACTACATAATTGCATATGTTGGTGCTTAGATACCAAGAATAAATGAGTATCAGAAACACATTAGATACATAATAAAATAATTATAAGAATACCCTAGAGCACACTGAGGGCCCAGTCCAAAGCCCTTTAAACTTCCCAGTAGGAAAAACTCTCATTGACTTCACTGGGCAGTGGCTATCTAGCACTTTCCATCTATAGGTTCAGAAATGTTTTATAAAGCTGACCAATGGCAAGCATTTAAAGCTCTCTTAAAAATGAAAAACATTGCTGGCATTTAACGACACTACAGACTTTGGTAACATTTAAGACACTAAGAAATGCTAGCAGATTGATATGCTACACCAATTCATTTGGTGAACAACCTTATTCAGACCTTAAGCTGCTTGTACTGTGTTCTGAATGTGTTAACAGGCTGACAAAGATCTCAGGCGCCAAAGAACTATTCTGAGAGGGTGCCATAGTTTCTCAAGCATAAAGCAGCTTGCTGTACTTTGGACTGATCGCTGGCACAAAAATTTTCCTTTTATAAAAACAAACACAGACAACCACATAACAGGTTATTAATTAGAAGACTGATAACTGGGATTCATTGTTACAGAGCTTCAAAATAAAACTGATGAAGGTGTGGATTGAAGTTTTGAATCAGTATTTATAGCATGTCATGTTATCTCCCCATGTATTTATCCAACGTATTTTAATTTTATTTGTTGTTTTTCTAGAACTTTTTAGCAGAAGATAGTCTAAATCATAGCATCCCCAATGTATCTAATGATATGCATAGTACATATGTGATGCAGGAAATTCTGTTCTTAATGCAGCTCCATGAACAGAACCAGACAGCTATGCATTCCTTGTGTCTACTTTTCTAATATTCTAATAAGATCTAATCATAAGTCTTTCACAACACAAAACATGCATTTCATACACGAGAAAGAAAACTGATCTTCAGTGTGTTGCCTTGTGTTCTTCTATTGGCTCAGTAGAAAAAAAAATGTGAAGTACCAAAAACAATGGCAAAAGTATATAGTTGCTCTTTTCCAACTCGTGTCGTGGGAGGAAATCTAACAGCATCTGCTTCACTTCCAGAAAGTAACAAATTCAAAAGGGCAAATGAATACTCTAAATGTCTGTTTAGCATAAACAGTGCCTGTAAAGTAGATGCAAATTCTTTACAATCCACTTTCCAGCAGACTGCTATTCAGTGTAACCACTTGATAATCATAATTACAGTGATGGTTAAATATTAAGAATGAATTAGTTTAATAAAGAGGATAATGCGAACATTTTAGAACTAGATTAGCACATTGCAACATACCATAGATTGGGGCAGAGGTGTAAAGTGTGATTCATAGGCCCAATCAGTCCATACTTTCATCTTGCTCCATGGAAAAAGTAAGCTACACTAGCCCTTTTCCAGATTACCTTCCCTCTGTCCTCCCCTCCCCAGCTATGAGGGCCAGTGTGCAGAGGAGTGCAGCCAAGGCATATCCCAACTCTGGCTCACCTGAACAGGAGATGGGAGTAGCAGCCCCGAAGTGTCTGTTCTTCAGATTGGGTTGTATTGCAACCCGCAATACAAATATCACAGAAAGCAACTCCTTACACCCCTTTATTCTTAGTTCTGCATAAGAAAGGAGGTCAGCTCATGATTGAGCCTTTAAGGAGTAAGTAATCAAATCCTTGCATGGAAGGTGCATGTACAAATCCTAGTATCTCTTTATCATCAGAGTTGCAAGAACATCACCCACACGCTACTTTGAAAGTCTAGCCCTGGAGAGTTTTAGCAGATGCTATTAAATATTGATGCTGTTATATGCCTAGTATTTCATGGCAATTTACTTGATGGTGAATTAATTTGTATATAGGGTAAATAATTCTGTGAAGGAAGCTTGTCAAGAATATGGATTTTAGCAGCATTAAGCAAAGGCAT
Source organism: Sternotherus odoratus (assembly GCA_032164245.1). Lineage (NCBI taxonomy): Eukaryota > Metazoa > Chordata > Testudines > Kinosternidae > Sternotherus > Sternotherus odoratus. The sequence continues at coordinate 11,356,542 of JAVMKO010000016.1, forward strand.
CCTGTAATAGTCCCAAAATAGCCTATCACAGTATATTGATTTTAAATTTTAAAATTACAGTCAAATGGATGCCCTTTTGGTGGGATCAATTTTATTAACTGATACTTTGCCTTAGCAGAGCCACTCTTCACTGATTTGAAGCTGTTCGAATAGTCAGGTCAGGACATTCATGAGAACAGTATCCGTAACAGCGCCCTGTTTTTCCAATGCTGGAGTGGTCATGGAATGGAGGTGAAATGTATGAAGACTGTGCCAATTTCATCTCATTCCCCCATGCATGTATTTCATCTACCTGTCCTCTCTTATCTTTCACTTCTATTTTAAGCTCTTTGAGGGTAGGAACAGTCATTTTTGTTATGACTGCATTAGGCCTAACAGAATGGGACTAGGGTATCTAGGTGCTACCGGTATCTCTATATATAAAAGTCAAATGGTGTATGCATGTGTATGCGTGCGTGTGTGCATGTATGTATGTTCCCTTACTCCTTCCACACCGTTTGAGCTAGAGACTTGAAATTTGGTACAGTTATAGGCTTTAGGGTCCTAATCAGGGTAAGAATCGAACATTTTTCAAATCTCACTTCTTACACCCCCTAGGGGTGAAATTCTTTAAAGTCCATTAACATCAGCTGGGCAGCAGGTTAAAACCTGCTGTTCTCTGTGACATAGTTATGATGTAATAATACCCCCTCCAACGGACCCAGCACTTGCTCAGCTCTCTCCCCCCCTCCCACGGACCCAAGCAATGCTGAGACGTCTGAACAAAATTTGTATTAATAAAAAACATTGTAGTCTTTTTACATCCCAGTTTCCAATTACAAATACCCTGAGCAACGCCGGGTATTTTTGCTAGTAATAAATAATTAAAACGGTAATAATTATAATAGGTGGCACTTTAGTGGCGCATAGCCCATTTGCAAGCCCTCCAACAGGAGTGAATTTCACCCAAGTTGAGAAGTTTATCTCCTAAAGATTGTGGAATACTGTAGCTTCACTACTCCAAATTTGTCAAAGGCCAAAATATTAGCTCTTTCCCCACTTTAACCTCAGAATAAAAAATCCTACTTCAGCAATGCTCTTGTTAAAGCTAGAAGAAAGCAATAGGCACCTAGATACTATAGGGACTGGTATCTTTGCTCAAAAGCCTTTGAACTGTAACTGGATTTACAACTTTTTTGTTTGGATTTAGGATGAGTTGGATCACTTAGCTTTAATTTTTTTTTTTTTGTATTAAAGATATTGGACTTTGGAACCTACAGTGAACCTTATTAAATACAGCACTAGAGACAAAAAATGCAGGCAATATCTTAGGTTTCATGTAATGGAGAGTATAAACAGAGACACTAATCTGTAGTATTCTCCTCTCATACAAAGGAAATCCTGGTGCCTTTCATTCCCAATTTTATTTCCATTCTCTTGTACCAGTCACTGCTGTTGACATATCTGCATAGCATAGAGCCTGAAAGGCTATATCATGTGTCCCTTAAAAATTATAAAACATACATCTTTTGAGTAATTAAAAAAAACCATTTACTTATTGCTGACATTTGCATAATGCAGCCCATGTGCCTCTTTAGAGCAACATTGCCTGTAGCACCATATTGGTTTAGCTCTTTTTGCTACAAGACCCCTACATCAAACTGGCCCTGATCTTGTGTATCTAAGAGCAGAGTTGTCCCGTGCTGGAAACCAGCATCCCTGTGAGTGTTTATAATTTTATTCTGGGTCACAAGTGTCAGTGTATTGTTAAGTGTTCAATTCATGGATCTATTCAAATGTACTCTTTGGTTCCTTAGTGCTTTTGAAGACCAAAAGAATAAATAAGGTTTAAGAATACTAATACAGTACCAACAGGTTTTCTGTAATTATTATTACTTGATGTGAGTAAAGATGACTGAATCAGCTAATACCTCACAACAAGTAGCACCTTGGAATTAATAAGACTACTTTTAAAGTAAGAGTCTACTCAGTGTGAATATAGATTGGAAATATCAGTTCTTAGGCTCATTTCTCATTAAGGGAGAAAAGGTTAGGAGTTTATATTTCCCCCCATTTTGAAAGTATATTTTGCACATAAGGTGAAAAAAAATTATTTACATGGTCATAATGCCCAAAATGTGCTAAGTGCTTTCTAAACACAGTCCCTGTGATGCAGTGTAGTATCTCAGCCTTGTGGCTAAGAAAGCATTATCTAAAAAGTTTCTTTTAACTACAAAACCAAAATCAGGATACGTGAAATCTGTATTTTAAAAAAAGCAACTGCAGATTAAGGTCAAAGTCAACCATCTTACTGTGACAAGAGAGCCATATGATACTTTCAGCATTATTTTCCAGCAATAGTAATGGATGCACCAAAACCATTCTGCTCAACATAAATAATATAGGTTCAAGAATAGCAGCCGTGTTAGTCTGTATCCGTAAAGAAAGCCAGGAATACTTGTAGCACCTTAGAGACTAACTAATTTATTTCAGCATAAGCTTCCGTGGGCTATAGCTCACTTCATCGGATGCATAGAATGGAACAGAAGTAAGATGCATTTATACACACAGAAAGAAAAAGAAAAAGAAATTGTACATTACCATACCTATTCTAAGAGGGCTGTTAAATGTAGATGGTCCATTATCAGTAGGAGAAAAAAAAACACCTTTTGAAATGGATTTCTGTTGTCAGTGAAATTAACTCAGGAAATGCAATTAATTACTGTAATGAGAGAACCAATTGGAAGTTCTATTTAGCCCCTGGTTTATTGTGTCCAATTTGAAAATTAATTCCAGTTCCTCATTGGAGTCTGTTTTGGAAGTTTTTCTGTTTCAAAACTGAAACCATCAAATCTTTAGAATATCCAAAATATTTCACTAAAAATCATTCAATAAGCTTGATTAGAATTAGGATATTAATGTCAATAATAATATTTTAGTTTAACTGAATATTGCTGTTTTCCCACTGTTTAGTGGGAATGATATCTAGGAGGACACAATGATTTAACCTGCTAATGTTACATCCTTTTATATCACCTACATACAAACATACTGTGTAAAGCTTCTTCCAGTTTTCCATCACTTCACATTATTGGTAAAATACTATTTGAAAAGTGGGATAAAATCAATGTGGTGATGAAGTGTGGATTCAAATACAAAGTATCAAACAGAGTTACTGAGTTTGTTTCACATGAATGGCTTCTAAAAGTTTTAGTGGAGCTTGAAACAATTATTTTCATCATTACATTCCTGCAGAAACTTCTTCAAGGTCACTGGACGACTTACCAGAGGAGAGGCAAGACCTGGGACTTCTTGTTCACAGGGATGGAAGAGCTGTTGATATAATTAAACCACCTCCAATGAGCGGTGGTAGCTATGACAGCTGGAGAGCATCTCCCGCAGACATAGCGCTGTCCGCACTGGCGCTTCTCTTGGATTAACTTATGTTGCTCAGAGGAGTGTTTTTTTCATACCCCCCAGACCAGAGCAACATAAAGTATATGGACAAAAGTCCTAGTGTAGACATAACAAGGACCTTTACACTGCTCTGAATGCGTAGAGAGACCTTAAAGTGAAAATAAATTGTTTCTTGGGATTACTCAGTTCATCTTTAGGATGCTTTCCTCTTTAAGAGGACACTTGCAGAGAAGGACCCAATCCTGCAAGTCCTCCTCATGTAGAACTTTGCTGACTTCATGAAACCTAACTTGCAGCTTCTGAACAATACTGGCTTTATGAATTAACCTCTTCAATAGCATAAACCAACAGTCTATGTAGAGAAAAGGACATTATCCCAACATGCAAGAAAGGACATTTCCTTCCTGCATAGGTCTCCTAGAAACAGAAACTGGGATGGTAAGAGGAATGAAATGAGGATGAGAGAGCACTAAGCCAGCAACTGCAGAAGCAGAATTTCTGCCAGGAACCCATCAGAGGCAGAGTTTCACATCTCTGGAGTTGAGGACTGAACACTTTCATCATTGTGGGCAAAAGTCCCACGTCTCTCCTTCCCTTACAAATCACCCAATGACTTTAATGATGAAAATAATTATTGCTGTGGCTCTCAAAATTCTTTACACCACAACCCCCTTCTGACAACAAAAATTACTACACGACCCCAGGAGGGGCCTGGGCCAGCCCAAGCCTCGCAACCCCAGCAGCAGGTGGGGTGCAAAGCTGAAGTCCAAGGACTTTAGCCCTGGGCAGGCAGTCTGTAACCTGAGCCCCACTAGCCGAATCATAAGCCCTGACACCCAGGGTTAAAGCCCGCAGTCTCAGGCTTCGATCCCAGGAGTTGGGGTTCAGGCTTTGGCCCTGGGTCCCAGCAAGTCTAATGCCAGATCTGGCAACCCCTTTGGAGCACTGCCCTGGAGACCTTATTCATACTGAAGTCATTAAGACCACTCACATGAGTAAACTGCTGAAGAACAAGGCCCATGACCTTTTACAATTATTAATATGCTTTGGCTAAAACAGTGGCACAGGAAAAGAGCAGAATGACAAGTTACCTCCAAAATTCACAAATCCAGTAAAATCATAAAGAATCCAGACAAAGTAAAGTTTTACAACTTAATTAAAACCAGAAGTTTTGTACAAGTTAATGCTATTTGGTATTTTTCACAATAAATATATACTGTTATTCTACTGCACGTGATTGACACGACAAGGTAAACTTAACTTTCATCAATTTATCCCTTTTCCATATTAAAGAAAACATCAAAAAAAGATTAAAATTTAGCAAAAATAAATGCCTATTAAGATTCTTTCACTGCACCTAAAAGCATAAACTGCAAATATGTGGAGTATGCAAAATAGCTTTTCTTCAACATTTTAAATTCCCTTTACTTCTCTCAATTTACACAGCAGAAATCATGTTTTATGAATATTTAGACCAAATGCTCTAAAATCTAAAACATTACTTTAAGAAATGGCAGTCTTAAAAAACATTAGCTTGTTAGCATACATTTGCCTAACATGGTGCTTAAAATGGTCTTTCCAGACGAGGATTATCACAAAAGCATTCTTTGTTGTAATATTATTACTCGTAATGTAAATCCCAGAATATGGAGTCAATCCATATTACTGCCCAAAACTGGAAGTAAATGATGAATCATCTATTTCTTGATGCTGCTCAAGGACAACCACACCAGTCTTATAATAAAGGGGTAATTCTTCGATGAAGTGAGATTTTTTGGCACTACTAAAAAAAAAAAAAAGTGAACTATAATAGTGACTACGTTTCTCAGAAATGCTTATGCAGAACCAGATCTCAGTAACATATAAAGTAGTACATGAAGCCTGTCATACGCAAAACAACTGTTTCACTGTTGTAGGCAGATAACCAGCAACAGTCTTACAAAAAAAATAATAAAGAAGTAGATTCATCAGAAATAATCCTCAAAGGCTACTGGCTAAGAGGAACTCAGTAGCCTCCATGGATTTTGCAGCCTTATTTTTTTAATATACATGCATAGATTTTAGCATCCAAAGGGACCATTACAGTCATTCAGTCTGACACCTTCTATTACACAGGCCAGTGACCCCAACAACTTGTAGTGAAACTAGAGCATCTCTTTTAGAACATCATCCAATCTTGATTTAAATATTCCATGTGACCTCTGGTAATCTGTTCCAACAATTGATTATCCTCACTGCTAAAAATGTGTCCTTATTTCCAGTTTGAACTTTCCTGATTTCCGCTTCCATCCATTAGAATGATTAGATCATGCCATGCCATTGTCTGCTAGATTAAAGAGTACTCTACCTTAGGAAGTTCTTCCCTATTATGAAGTACAGTAAACCCTCGATTTAACGGACCTCGATTTAACGGACTTCGGATGCAACGGACAAAATTTCTGAGCAAGTGTGATGCATCCGAAATCCATTTCTCGGGGGCTGGCTGCCGGCTCCCGGCTGCCGCCTGGGTCCCACCAGCGGGCGGGCTGGCTGCCGGCTGCCGCCCAGGTCCCGCCAGCGGGTGGGCGGGCTGCTGGCTCCCGCCCGCGGGCGGGCTGCCGGCTCCCTGCTCCCACCCGGCTCCCACCTGCGGGAGGGCTGGCTGCCGGCTCCCAGCTGCCGACCCGGTCCCAGCAACCGGGACCCGGGAGGGCTGGCTGATGGCTCCCGGCTGCTACCCGGGTCCCAGCATCCAGGACCTGGGTGGGCTGGCTGACAGCTCCGGGCTGCCACCCGGGTCCCGGCAGCGGGCGGGCTGCGGAGCTGCTGCCCCGACCCTGTGGTGGGCGGGCTGCTGCTCCGACAGCTCGTTTTTTTTTAAATTAAATAATGGACTTTTTGATTTAACGGACACCCCCTCGCCCGAATTAGTCCGTTAAATGGAGGTTTTACTGTAGTAGTAAATCCCTCAGTGTTTTAATATGGGGTTGAGTATTCCCCAGATGAATAACTGGATCATCCACGAGTCATTTGAAAGGGTACATTGGTTTGTATTTACCAGATACTCTTCTTTGCTGGCAAGGAAAAGAAAAGAAATGGACCAATGAATCAAACTGAACAGAGGAAGAAAATAAATACATGGGTGTGTACAAAAACAAGGGGGAAGAGAGAAAAGTGAATTTCACCTCCCCAGACCGAAATGGCCATGGCTCCTTTCCCACAAAAATGAAGAGGGCAGGAATTTCCTTAGTACTCTCTAGCAGTCACAGCGAAACTTCCCATCATCCTCAACAGCAGCATTTTGATTTGAAGTTTTTAGAAACCTCTAAGTCTGATCCAAAGTTTCACTTGACACTGTTGCTGCTCTCATACAGGACATTGGAAAGTAAACAGCTTATTTTCAGAAGCTCTAAACCCCACTCCCAGAGAATGGATTTTGTTTCAGTTTTCCCATCACGCTGAGATTTTACCTGGATAAATTGACCTGGCACAGACCAAGTATCCAGGGGAGTGCCAGTATCCATAATCTTCCAAAGCCGGTAGGAACAAGGAAATGTTGTATTGGAGTGTTTCTGGAGATTGCACTCGTGGGAGAAAAATCAATGTCTCTCTTTATACCTCATAATCATGCTTGCCCATGTCCTTTAATGCAACTTCATAACTCAATAAATAAGTCATTTATAAACATTTTAATTTTTATAGCAAAATGCTACATTTCTGTTATGCAGAGGATCTCAAACTGCTCTATAAAGGCAGAGAAGTACTGTTGTCTCCCTTTGACTAACAGGCAAACTTAGGCACAAAGAGCTTAAGAGACTCATGCCAGGTCATGTAACAAGTTCAAACTAAAGCCATGGAGCCCCATTCCCTTCACTGTATTCTTGTATATAAATGACATTCCAGATATCAATTATCTAGCAAACATAACTAGGCATTTATACGACACAATCACCATTGTATCTCAGCACCTAATATACAAAATACTGCTCACTAATGGCCAGCTCCAGTTCCCATCCAAATCAGTGGGAGTCTTTCCATTGACTTCAATGAGAGTTGGATCAGACCATAAGGTCTCAATCCTGCAAAACACAAACAAAAAAAAAACCCACTTATGCGTTTAATTTTATGCACTGTGAAGTGCATAAAGGTAAGAACTCGTTAGTCTTTCCACTATCAGGACTTAATATAGGATTTACAGCACTCTACACATATGTATCAAAGCCTGCTCAACAATGGCAGGATTTTTAAGAAATTAGTAAAGATCAAGTAACTATCAGTATGCATATGCAAAAGAGTGCTGTGATAAGCCTCTGTGTACAACCTTAACTTTGGAATTTCATGACTTCTTAATTGTTCAACTTTAATGTTCTTTGATCAGTTATTTTTGGATTAAATATGGAATGTATATACAAAGGATAGAAAAAAAAACGTTCTTAATGTAGTGCATGAATGGAACTATACAGTTCATGCACTTTTTATCCCCCTCCCTAATAGAATCTGAATGTAAAGTATTGCCCCACACAAAGCAAATGTATTAGTCCCAGTCTGTTAAGGATGATTCTGCCCTTCGGCTTTTTTTCTTTTATCTGTGGTTTGATTTTCTGATTATTTTTAAAACTCCTCTTATCTGAGAGAGCCTCTCAAAGTCTATTACGGCTTACACATTGGGCCCAGACTGTTTAATTTAGCCCTAATACCTCAAGGAAGCTTCAGAGTACAGTAATTCATATAACCCCTTCTCTGAAGCCAGCATGATTAAAGAATCAATCCTGGGAGGTTAGATAAGTGATTTGCCCCAGAAATAAATTAATACTGCTCCACTGACAAGCAGGCTTCAAGGACAGCAACTTCCCTACATATTGTGAACACAGAAAAATGGTGAGCGCTACATTTTGTAACCTGAATTCTAAAATGGCCTTCTTAATTTTCTCTGCTTCTGTACCTTATGCTAAATAGCCAAGGATGCAAAAAATCTCTTCTTTGGCTCCCCATTACTCTGTCACCATCTCAGGTGATGGTTTTAAGCCTAAACAAAGACTACTCCATAAACCCACCAGAAAGGCAATATTATGTCAAGCCAATACAAATTTCTGTACCCATTCTGGATGAAAACCCAACAAATCACAAAGAAAGGTCTTGACCTTTGATTTAATTGAGTCAAAACAGTAGTTAAGAAGGTGACTGCTGTGCTGTTCCTGGTCATTGCATGGCTCAGGTAAACTGTATAACAACCAGTCGAAAATCTCACCACATAAAAAACAGCCCAGAGAGGGTCTATGTTACATTAGTCAATAAAACATAGTATGAACCAATGAATATGCTTCTAAAGTGGCAATCACAGTGGCATTTGATTAAATATTGCTCAACATGTTCCAACAATTCTCTATTTCCAGTCCATGTTACTCAGGAGGTCTTTACTTGTTTATTCTGTTTGGAAACTTTGCTTATCCTTTCTTCTGTTCTCTTGTCTACCAGAGTGAGGAAAGGCTTTTGCTAAATGACACATCTTGCATTGCATTTTAAAGATTTGGAGGCTCATCAGGCTCTCCCATGGATATGTATTTCATACCTGCAGATCCATTACTGAAAATGCCCTACTCCCAACACCAGAGAGTTTCATCTGGCTCTCTGCCAACCAAATTATCCCTGTTAGAGGACAGCCTTTGGCTTCCCATCATCTTTTTTCTATGGCCTTGAGAAGGAGGAGTTTGCAATAGCACTGCTGTCCTACCAAGCTTATCTAGGAAATTAATGTCTTTGCAGCAGTCAATTTGGAATATTCCATCAGTTTTATTTATGTTGTTCCATATCATGAGGAATCTAGAACCTGAGCCCAGATTTTGCACAAGGCTTACACAAAGCAAGAAACATCTTAAAAATAAATAAAAATCTTCTGTAGCCTTTTAAAAGAATACACAAGAACAAATCTTTCTGAATAAATTGAGCCAAAAGAAGTCAGTGACAAGGAAAATGAGGCTACCCAGATAGCCCAGCAACAACCTAATCATGCGACAAACCCAGAGGGATCCTAGTAGACACTACCATGACTGCTTGGAATGCACAGAGCTATGTGCTGCTTCAAGGAAAAAAAATATACAGTAACTCCTCGCTTAATGTCGTAGTTATGTTCCTGAAAATGCTACTTTAAGTAAAACGATGTTAATCGAACCCATTTCCCCCATAAGAATTAATGTAAATGGGGGGGGGGTTAGATTCCAGGCGAAATTTTTTTGCCAAACAAAAGACTTTACATACAGATACAGTATAAGTTTTAAATAATTTGAAACAAACTATTTAATACCGTGAAGCTTGGTTGAGGCAGGGCATAGTGGGGTCAGGGTGTGGGGGCTTGCTCCACTCCACCTGTCCTGAGCTCCCGCTGGGGAGCAGGATCAGAGCTTGCCCCCATGCCCCAACCTTGCTCTCCAACTGAAACGCCAGGTGGGTGGAACGGGGCAAGCTCCCACCCCCTGACCCCGCTTTCTGGTTGAAACACCGGGCAGGCAGAGTGGGAAAAGCCCCTGTGCCTCGACCCTGCTCCCTGGCAGGAGCACCGGGCAGGTGGGGGGAGTGGGACAAGCCAAACAACCTTATAACGGAATGTTGCACAACTTTAAACAGGTATGTTCTCCAATAGATCAGCAACCTAATAACAAAACACTGTTAACCGGGATGACTTTAAATGAGGAGTTACTGTAGTATCTTTCACATTTTGGTATAAAGTGCTGAGACTGCCAGCTGAAGAGGAAGACGAATCACTGCACATGTCAAGAGCACACAGCATTTTTTGCTTCTGCTGGTTTAACTAGTTTGTTACAAAAAATGTTAGACAAAGACAAGTTTCTGGGGAGAAAATTTATCAGAGAGGCAACACTTGTTATGCACAAAGGGAAAGCTATTTTAAAATATCTGTATGAATTATAAAGTAATTGATAATAGAGTGCATAAACCATTAATTAGCTTTTGGAACCATTTGATGGAGAGGTATTTTGAACAAGTGGAGAATGTTTTGCTGAAGGTTCATAAAGAGGATGGTCACGGACAATGAGAATTACATAGGATGAGGTAAAGCAAGTTGCAAAATGTACAGCTGCTCCTTCCCTTAGTAAAGTTATTCATTCAGAGCAGGAATTATGCAAGAAAGTTTAAAAAGAAAGTTTCACAACTTTAGTATAAGATGAATGTGTTCTAAAAAATCCAAAAGACCATCATCTCATGTTTGATTGCACTCGCTGCTTCGGAGGGTGCCGGGATGTTCAGCATCTAACTCAGCGGTTGAAAGATTCTATGGACTATGAAAAGGAAAAATAAATTGTGCTCTACTCTTGACTCATTCCAAAGAACTGTAAACTCCCTGTTCTTTAATTAATAGGTAGAAAATATGAGGACAGGCCAATGAAAGTACCTCATTATTATATAAATCCTCTCTCCTTTAAAGACAAAAAGCAGAACAGTATATGAAATTGCTCAGATATTTTTAAACACACAAAGAGCCCAACAATTCCTTTTACAGTCAGTACGAATGGAGTCTTTCCACCGATCAAATTATAAAATAACTGTGGGAGAGTATACTGAAGGCTAATACTCATAACATGGTTATTTTATAGACAAACAACTCCAGATCACAGTGCAAGACTTTTCACAAAACTGATTTCTTTTTCATTTTAATAAACTTATAAACTTTAATAAACAACTTCTAAAAGACGACGACCATGGGAGCTCTGCTTTTAAAAATATGTTTAATCATTAGCCCCTTTTGGTCTGTAACATCATTTTACCTGGGCAAGTAGAAAGAGCAATACAATGAAGATATTGTAAAATGATTCATAATTTTTATAATCAATGTTTTACCCAGCATATAGACAAATACACACACTACATCAACAGAATGTAATCCAGTGAGAAAACAAAAAGATGTTAGGATTATGACATTACAAACTTGAAAACTGTCCAGATGTGGTATTTTGCCACTGAATACAGTATCTTTAAAAAACACACACAGGGAGAAAAGAAAAGTTGCTCATCTCCACCATCTGATGCATTTATCTCACAAGGAAACAGAGAGCAAACAAGCAGGGCATTGTTGCTACATATGAGCAATTCAATTATGGGCCCAATTCTTCTCCACACCCTTCCTTACTTGGTTTGAGTAGTGCCTCACTCTAAGAGTAGGCTTACTGGGTGAAATCTTGACTCCATTTAAGTCAATGGCAAAATTCCCACTGACTTCTGTGGAGCCACTATTTCACCTACTTTCTTCAATGAGACTACTCATGGAGGAAGGTAATACTCAATACAAATACGGAGAAGGTAGTCAAGGGAGCAAAATGGAGACCCAAAGAAGAGTTAGAATAGCTTCAAATAAGATGGCTAATTGTTGCTTTAGCTCTAAATTAAGAGTCTTGTAGCACCTTATAGACTAACAGTCTAACTTTATAGAGCTAGTTTGTGCTAATACTTATTAGCTAGCATATGTTTACTACTATTTGGTGGGAGATGCTCATGGTAGTAAGCATTATGCTCAATAGTAAGTGTTTGAAAGATCAGGCCCTTGTCACTAAAGGGAGTGCTGTTACATTTGCTCGTGCCCAATAATATCAATGCATGGTTAAGCACATGTACTCTTCTAGTTCAGTATTCTAATGCCTCAAGAACGGTCTCCTTCTCTCTTAGTTTAAGGAGAGTAATGGATTAGTGTATCCAACTACAGGGGTGTGCTACTTAATTATTCAAAGAATTAATCATTTAAACTGGGGAAAACACAGGAATCAAGATTGTGCTTTACAATATCAATTTCAAATGCAGTGCATAGAATAAACTAGGTGCTGGTCTTGGAAGAGAATCTATACATCAACCTTAGATCCAACTTTGCAGATCCTCTTAGAGGAAGCAAGCTGACAAGAACACAACTTTTATTTAACATCACATCTGAACTCAGTGCCCAGATAACACTACATAATACAGTACCATCAAGGTCAAAAACACATATGCACTCCATTTTAAAACCATTTTGGATTGTAAGGTACACCATTTGTAACACCTATATAAAACCCATTAAAAATAACTCTTGACAATGTATTCAAGTAAATCTATATTGTTCAGGAGTTTTTAATACCTACCAATATTGAAGACTTATTTTAAAATGTGGGTGCTGTTGACGAAACAGAGCCATGAGTAACGAAAGAGGAAATGATGCATTAGTTGCAGCTAGGAAGTAACCTTCAAGTCCTCAGTGTTCCTCCAGTATTTCATTTGTCTAAATTAACAGGGTGTGTATGTCTGATTACAACATGGTATATGGGAAATCACAGAATATTGTGAACTAAAAACCATTTAATTATTAGTGTTAAAATAACTGTCATCTGAATACTTTCCACAGCTTTGAAGCTATTTGTACTTTAAAATCATGTTAACCGTATATAATAGAATGCTCTTACATTTATATAGCAACTTTCTTAGTGAAGGGTCCCTAGGCATTACAAATATTAGGTACAATGCTAGGCACAATCCTACAAACTTAACTCATGTGAATAGTCTCACTGCTATAAATGGGACTATTTGAATAACTAAGTGTTGCGGGATCAAGTCCTTATTACTGTAATTCAGCTACTGGGCAGCTGCTAGCAAACATTCCACTACAAAGAACCAAGTGGAAGGAAAAATTTTATGTGAATAACTTTGAAAAACTGACCGATTGTTAACCTATTTTTCACATTCAGCATAAAGTTACCACAACATCCACAACTCTGCTACTCATCTGGTCAAGATTCATTACTATAATAATATGAATCTTTCCACATCTAATCACTGCACTTGTAACATATGTGACAGTGCATAGTCAGAGTGGGGCTTCTCCCTAGCAATCACGACAGACCACTTCTCAACCATAATTGATATGCAACTACCTCAAAACTACATATTCTACCAAAACTTATCATAAAAAAAAAGAGCTTTATTCATTCCCTTCAATATACTGATTTTTTGGCCATTGCACCTTCCATTTAAGAGAGAATGGAGTACAGCGGTTGGTTTTAGTTTAATTTGCTGTGTAAATCTGACTGCTTGCTATACAAGGACCAATCCTGAAATTAAGAAAAAAAAAATAGGGGGCTTACTGAAGTGTATTAGTATTCTTCAAGCTAAAGTATAATTCAGAACACTTAACTGCAGGCATACAAATACAGATGTTTGTCCTCTTTATTCCAAAGAATAAAATATTTAAGGTGATTCCATGGGATTTCTACAGCCCCAGGAACATGCTAAAAGATAGTTAGCTAAAGTTTTATGAAACAGGACGGTGCTGAAATACTTGTTTGCTGGTTATATTATCTTTCCAACCCTAACATCAGCACTTAGTCAATGTTGTCAATTTCAAATAGGACATCTGCCAACATGTACTTATTGACATTAGGAACTATAAATATAATAGAAACCTCAATATTTAGAGAGATAAGCCATCCTCAAATGCCTACAGCTCAGAAGTAACTACAATTACTTGGGGGGGGGAGAACTGGGGTACAGGGAAAGTAATTGTTAATCTCTATGGCCATATGAATTGTGGAGAATCTTAGCTTTTACTTTGACCCACACCACTCCCTCTCTAGCTGTAAAATGCCTCATTTCAGTACTCCACAGACAATAGCAAGCAGAGGATGTTTAGGGGTTAGGCACCTCCTGCAAACAACAGTGCAGAATGTGGAGCAGTCTGCTATGCTGTGTAGCATACTTGCATACCGGAAACGCCGTGCAAGCAGGCTTCTTCTACAGGAGATATTTTGGGTCCTCCTCTGCATGTCCCTGGCTAGACCGGGGGCCCCAGACAATCTCCTTATCCTGAACATCCAACCTGATTTAAATATAATTGTGACATTAACAGTTATAACAAGTTCTGCTAGTTAAGTATAAGTTTAAATCCAACAAGACCATATTCTAAGGCAAAACTCACACGGAAGTCAATAGGAGTTTTGAATGAGTAAAATCTCAATAAGCAGCTCAGAATTACAAGGACTCTATATAATGCATATAATGCACATGACTAAAAGTGTGTCTTGGGAATATACTACTTCAGAAGAAATTTTCAAATGACAGATTAGTTGAAGTATGATACTTTACAATCAGCCTTCTTTGCAGGAACAAGCAGATATAACATAATAGATAATGCTTTCTGGACTATACAGATATGTACATAAACATATAGACTAATATTTTGTAGCAGCTAAAAGGCAAGCTATAGTTCACCTCTCCTTTATTAACTTTGAGGAGTAAACATATGCACACCCTGCTAGATCAGTACACATGATAGAATCAGATGTAAGTACAGCAATACTAATTTTTCAGTGGATTTCAAGTTTCTAAACTTCTGTAGGAAAACATTCACTTCCATCCGCACTTGTGATTCATCAATTCATGACATCAATACACACAAAATCCTATAGACACTTGTCATATTTACTATTTTTTGTGATTATTACCTGACATCCTAAAATAGACATCACAATTTTAAAATCTCAGAAATCTAATTTTTCAAAAAAATAATAGCACTGTCATCAACAGTGGCATGCACTAAATACAGATTTGAAATTAAGCGTTTTAGTCTACACACCTACCAGCAACAGAAACTGATGAATGTTTGAAGCGCTGTTAAATAAATTTAAAATAAGCCAATTCTGACCAATTGCTGTTCTTCTGGATTACTACTGTCCATTACATTCTGAATTTAGCTTTTTGTAGTTTAGATACTCAATCCTTTTGCCAGTAACCTGCCACGATTCTCAAAGTACATGTAAGATATTAAGGGTGAAATCTTAGCCCCATTGAAGACAATTATACGAAGATTTCACTCACAAAAGTCACTAGAAAATTAGTAAAAATTATGGAAAATACAACAATTTATTAATTCATATTTATCAGAACTCCTATCCAAAGCTTTTTCATCACAGCAGCCTAGAGTAGGGATGCCAGATTATATGCACATCTGCAAAGGTAACTTTTTTTTTTTTAATGAAAATAAAGTAACACAAAACTACTCAAATCACTTATTCTTGTGAAAACATCTTGCTATACTATTCTTCACATATTTAAAATTTTCAGAAAGTAAAAATAACATTATTTGATATAACATTTCAGAATTTTCTTATTTTTTCCCCACTTAGTGCATGTCCATTATTTTAGTTTTTTCCTCCCCTTAAATTATCTTCATCAAAGACAAAAAACCTGCAGTCTTTTCCTGTATGTATTCCCATGAAGTAGGGCTGTTGAAATAACAATGAATCAACATAGCATCACCTGCAATTATTTTAGTATTATGTACCACATTTACCTTGCTCACATAAAATAATCTATAAATAAACATTTGCTTCATAATTTACTGTCTAGACATAAACAGGTTTAACAAGAACACAAATATACCACAGCAAGAATGGATGCTTAGGCAAGTATATGCCATAGCAGGCCATTAATGCATGGGTGAAGGATAACAATTAGCACATTTAAAATACCTAATCTCTACTAAACTCTCTTTATTTAACTGGTTATGTTTACATCTTTATTTGCACTGATTAGCAACCTTAAAATATTTGCATGCAAGACTGAAACACTGCAGCACCTCGCAACCTACACAAACCCCTACCACTAATTTCAGACTTCCTCAATCACATCTCAATTTCCTTTTACCTTCTCACCCCAAAGCACAGTTCTGCCCAAAGAGTTTTAATACCCTATCATTAACTCATTACATGTGTGCACAATCCCAAACCCACTATAACATTTTGCTCCATGCTCCACCATCATGCTGCCAAACATGGCTGCATCACGTCCTTGTGTTTGATGTATATTTATTTTCCTTTTCACCTCTTAGAGTTCCTTCCCTTGTCCTACACTTGCATGCGGGCACCAATAAAAAAAAAATCACATTATTAAAATAGACCTTTTGCTGTGTTTAATAGTCTCATGTTTCATCTTAATCAACGTAAGTCAAAATATGTTTTTCCTTCTCACTTTCCAAGATCACTTTAAAAACAATCAGGTAAACCATACAATCAAAATGCTCTCTGTTTTTATTTTTATTTTTTCATATTTTCCCATACTAGAAATCTTTTCTAATCAAAAATATCATCCCTCCAAGTATTGAACAAAAACAATAACAGCAAAAGAAAAATGTATCATCTGCTTTTCTTCCCTGCAGCTCCCTCTCCTGAGATTGGACCCCCTTGTATATAAATTCATCTCTGAACCATTTCACCAAGTCCTTACGAAAGAAAAAAAACTGTTATGAAAGTAAATTTCTCTCTGCTTTAGAATTCAATTTATTTGTGTTTGTTTTTGTTTGGTTGATTTGTTTAAACACGAATCACTTTCTTCAACAGGAAGAAAAATAAATTCTGGCAAATCTATTAGTTATTTCCCTAGATCTTTCTCACAAAAAATTTAGAAACTGAAGACTTTTGTACAAATCTAAACAAGGTTTTTTTTAATTGCAGTCTGTGCGTTAAAATAACCATGCAAATTAAACCTATCGTTACACTACACTTGGGTTTCAGTGTTTGTACTGTTGCACTGATCCCAAGTTTGCAAACAGGCTGCAGACATTTACTAAGAAGCCACGGGCTGCTTCATAAAAGGTGCAAGTTTATCACAATATTATTCAACCTTCTTTCACAGCAACTGCACAGAGACGGCTCAAGTGGCTGTACGCCTCAGTGCAGAGCCACTGTGTATATCCTGGGCTCACAAACCGTTATGACAATACATTTGCGACTGGGGGCTGGGCAGCAGCTCTGCGTTTTGGATACTTTTCTCGCAAAACGTTGGAACTTTGTAAACATTTTCTGCAGAGGGGTCACACCCACCCTCCTCTAAAGAAATAATGACCCTCCCCCCTGCTGCTCTGCCAGGCAGAAATAACCCCCACCCCTTGCACGCGCGCACACACCGCAACATAATAGATCTGCCCTCCACACTTACCCACAGCTCTGTCCCCCAGCTCATGGTTCCAACAGATCCGAAGAGGAGAGGGTGGGGGGGAGGCACTGGAGAGTGGGGGGGATAATTGGCCAGTAGGGTCTTGCCTTCTTTTCCCCCCTCCCCACAAAAAAAAATCAACTACCCCCCCACACACAAATATTCCTTTGGCTGCACAAAATACTCCCCCCGTCCCCACCAACTCCTGGGGCTGGGATTCTCACGCTCTCCCCCCTCCTCTGTTGTAGTCACTGCAGCTTCTGCTGCTGCTGCCTCATTTCTCCCTCCACAGCAAAATGGCCAGGGAAGGCAGCACCACACCACACCACACGGGGGGGAGGACTTGACAGCTCCAGGGCACTGCGCATGCGCCCTCCTGCGAGAAGAGCGCGCAAACGCAGGCTCGTGAGGCGGCTGTTGAGAGGAGCTCGCGCCACCGCCTGGAACGGCCTCGCTTTGCACGTTCCAACGGTCGCTGCCTCCTGGGAAGGTGGGCACTGCGGCCACGTGCTGCCCTGGTGCAAGCCCGTTGATTTGCACTGAAGGGCAGGATTTCTGCGCCCATCGCCACATATACACACACAAAGATTTGTAGTGCTACAACCGAATGCATGGTTTGCATACTCCACGTCCTCTTTGCAACCCACACGCACGGCACAGATTTTTGCACGGACGTCGCTGCAAGCAGAGTTTGAAACCCACTCTCTGCCTCTACCCAGCTGCACGGGCAAAATGCTACTAAATTGCTGGTAAGGACAGCAGGGTTTGAAGAGCTATGTGCACCCCTCGACGCTCTCTACCTGGGAACTTTTAGTTCGTGTGTAATTGAAGGCAGGATTTCTTCTCACTCAGCAAGTACAGCTTCAGGTGTGGATGTAGGTAGTTTACTTTTATCTACTTGCCTGGTACAATTTTCCAAACCAATCACCATTTACTAAGATTATACATTATGGTAAACTTTTGGGCTCTCCTTCCTCTGACTCCTAATCTCTAGCCCTGCCCTCTTCCTCCTAAATCTTTCTCACAATTAAGTCTAGTCTCCCCCTTGTCTCCTATTTCTTCAAGTTTCTGTTCCCTTGATCTCTTTCCCCATATCACTCCAGGAGTACCATTTTCACAGTATTTTTTAAAAAGTAAGGCTCCAAATTATTGTGATCATGTCGTGGCAATGGGGGGTGGGAGGAGATCAACTGGCCAAATAGCTGCAGGAAAAAATGGTATTTGAAGTCTGTCCATTTTGTGTTATCTACCGTAGTTAACTACCTTCAGCTAGAAATTAACCCAGTGATTTCTAACAAAATCAATTGTCAACCATTTATCTCTTCTAAACTCTACACATGAGCAGGTGAGCTTTAATCAAACTATCCCTCTTAAAGGGAAATTTTGACAAAATAATTGTCCAGGGCAATATATCAGCTGTGTGAACCTTCCAGAAAACCATGCTTATTCACTCAACCCATAGAAACAAAAGATTTGTTTTGGAGTAATTTCGCTTAGCAACAGTGCTCATCTTAACCAGACTCAACTTTGCCACTTAATCTGATTTTACAATTCCGTTTTCTAACCACGGAAACTTGAAAGCATTTTAGAGCACTATGTTTTTAAGTGTTATTGGGCCCATTCCAGAAAAGCTTACAAATACAAATATCCATGGAATTTGCATGAATACCGGCTACTTGAATAAATAAGGGGTTTTAAAATTGGGATTACCATAATTACATACATTTAAGAAGATATCTATCACTGTACTGATAGACAACTTTTAGCCAATTTATAGCAAGACAATTCCCCCAAAATAAGGGGGGGGGGACACACTCTGCGTCAGACTGAAATCACCAACCCCCACATTTGTGCAAGGACCAGAAGCAGAGAATTACTAAGGAATTCAAACATCTACAGCAAAAATGTGCACAAGGTTTCAATTATTTCATTGCATGAATATTTATCCTATTTCAATACATTGATTTAAACATAACAGGACTTGTAAGATACTACAGCAGTCACCATTAGCTCTGAAAGGAAGGGATCTATGGTTTTGATCATGCTTTATTTTAGCAGTGAATTATAACTTGTAACAAGTTAGATTCACCAGTCACCTGAACAGAGTTCAGTTTGTATTCACACAGTGGCTTTTCTGATATCAAAGCCACATTTATGTGTTTTTTCCTACCATGCAGTGTTGCCTAACCACAGCCCCAATCTTGCAGCAAGTGCTGCTTGGACAGATCTTTGCACCTGGGCAAGGCTCCAGTGATATTAGGGGTCTGCCCAGAACTCGGTGCAGGATCAGGGCCTGTATTTGTATCAGTGCATTTTGGGAAGTACCGTAATCCCATTGTACATCAGTAGAGAAAGAGTGTATCTAGAACATGCACCCACAGGGCACTCTAAGATGTCCTGTTGCACAAACAGCTGGAAGGGGGACAAGCCAGACCTGTTACACAGGCATGGTTAGGGAATCCTGTCCATAATGAAAGGGGGGAAAATGCTCTGAACCAGTTAAGCAACGACAATCACATTCCAGTACTCTGGCTGGACACAGTTACAAACCTGAATTTTGACTATGATGGATGCAGATATACCACACATTTAGAGCCTACCAGGCCAGAAACTGTAAAAACTTATTTAAAAGTTGTGATGTTGGAAGGGGCTTGCATTTGCTCTGCCCCATAAAGTGAACTAAATAAGGTAAAATCCCAGATATTTGTTGAAAGGAACTCCCAACAGAATAGAGTAATTTTAATTTAGGGGCTGTCTGCATTAGCCTTTTCCCCTAAAAATTTCCATGGGTTCATCAAAGGCAGGGGTTCTCAAACTATTGAGAACAGCAACCCCTTTTTAATTTATTAAATTAAATTAACTCCTTATTCGGTGGCTATTTTCAGCGGACATGCCGAGCGCTCCTGAAAGCACTCGGCATGGCTGCCGAAAAGCCGCCGAATAAATTAACTTCGCATTCGGCGGCTATTTTTGGTGGACATATCGAGCACTTTCGGGAGCGCTCGGCATGGTCGCCGAAAATAGCCGCCGGATACAGAAGCGGCTTGGCGGCGGCACAAGCAGCTCGCGACCCCTCAGGAGGCGGCTGGTGACCCCCAGAGGGGTCGCGACCCACCGTTTGAGAACCCCTGAAAGGGTTGCCAACTTTCTGACTGCAGAAACCCGAACACCCTTTCCCCACCCCTTCTCCAAGGCCCCATTCCCACTCATTCCATCAACCCTCCCGTCATCCGTCTCTCTCCCCCTTGCTCACTTGCTCATTTTCACTGGGCTGGGGTAGGGAGTGAGGGTTCTAGGTAGGGGTGCAGGCAGTGGGGTGGGGCCAGGGATGTTTGAGGTGCAGGAGAGGGCTCCGGGCTGGGGCCGAAGGGTTTGGCATGTAGGAAGGGCTTTGGGCTTGGGCAGGGAGTGAGGGCTCCAGCTGGGGATCTGGGGTGAGACCAGGGGTTTGGAGTGCAGGAGGGCTCAGGGCTGGGGCAGGGGCATGGGAGGGAGTGTGGGGTGCAGGCTCTGGGAGGGAGTTTGGTGCAAGAGGGGGCTCAGAACTGGTGCAGAGGGTTGGGGTGCAGAAGGGGGTACAGGGTCAGGTAGCTCCTGGGAAGTGGTGATATGTCCCTCTGACTCCTAGCCACAGGGGCAGCCAGGTAACTCTGTGCGCTGCCCTGTCCACAGGCACCGCCCCTGCCTCTCCCATTGGCCACGGTTCCCAGTTCCTGTGACAGCATGTGGAATCTTCCTGGTCACACCTGCGCCTAGGAACTGGACGGACATGCTGGCTGCTTCCAGGAGCCACACGGTGCCGGCCACTGTGGCCAACCACTCTTTTAGCAAACGAGCCACCAGGGTCCCTTTTCGACCAGCATTCCAGTTGAAAACTGGACGCCTGGCAACCCTAGTTCAGCTCCACCAGTAGTAGCAATAGCGGTGTCTACATGGGGGACCAACCTAACTTTGTAGTGTACACCAACCCATAGTAAAATAGTGGAACATGCCATTTTCAGGCTAACACAGACTTCATTCTGCTTGCACATAATATACCTTTCCCCTACCTTTTGTCGGTCTTGTCTATTTAGATTGTAAATTGTTCGGGGCAGGGATTGTCAATAGCTCTGTGTTTGTACATCACCCAACACAACAGGGCTCTCTTCTTGGTTAGTGTCTAGACCAGGGGTGGGGAACCTTTTTCCTGCCAAGGGCCATTTGAAGATTTACAATGTCATTCAGGGGCCGCTCCTCCCCCCTCCCCCCCCCCCAGAAGCCCAGGCCCCTCGGCCTGGCGGCCCGCACGCGTCCCTGGCCGGCGGTTCCCCGAGGCGCTTCCCGGCCTCTTCGCCGGGGGCGGCTCGGCGAAGGAGCCGGGAAGCACCTCGGGGAGCCGCCGGCCAGGGACGCGCACGGGCCGGATGGAATGCTTTGGCGGGCCATATAAGGCCCTCGGGCCGGAGGTTCCCCACCCCTGGTCTAGACACTACCTTAATTAACATAATGAACAACAATAGCACAAATTCTGGAAACATCTAAAACCAAAGTGTGAAAGCCTGAAGTGCTAACAAGTTGTTAAAACCTCAAAAGACTGGTGTAGCTGGTACTTATGAAAACACTTTAAAATTGTTTTAACCACATTGGGTCAGACACTTCAGACAGAAGTTAATGGGAGTTTTGCCTTTAACTTCAAATGGACCAGGCCTACTGTGAATACGTTACAATAAGGTATGCGCCCAATCTTGTAAATTCTCCATATTCAGGATTCCCATTGACTTCAGTGTTCCACATGCATAGCACTCACAGGACCATACCCTTAGGCCTTGTCTACTCTGCCACTTGACCGCACTGCAACTTTCTCGCTCAGAGGTGTGGAAAAACACCCTAAAGCACCGTAAGTTTCAGTGCCGTACAGTGGCAGTGTAAACTGAGTCCTGCTCCCAGCACTGGTAGCTACTCCCCTCGTGGGTGTGGTTCTTTTACAGCTCTCCCAATGCTGGTGCCACAACTACATGTAACAGGGTGCTGGCCAGAAAGTGCTGAGCCAGCCCCCTGTTCCCTCTTAGCTCAGCTAGCAAAGCCTCTGCTAGCAGCTACCATAGCTAGGGGAGGTAATTAGCTGGCAGGGTGTGGCCCCGGAGTCAGTGGGGCTTAATGTGAACCACCTGGCAGCCTCCCAGGCCAGGGTATAAACCCTGGCAGGAAGGAAGTCGGGGGGGAAGAGACAGGGAACAGAGCAGCAGAGGGTGGCTGTTCCTAGTTAGAGCTAGCTGTTCTCCCAAGGCAGCCAAGCCAGGGGACTTATGTACAGAACTGTAAATAGGTGGTGGGTTTGCACAAGAGGGAAAATAAAAGGACACTGTTGTTGGCACCAGAGGGCTCCTGCCTCATTTCTGAAGAGAGCGAGCAGCTGCCCGCTTACATACACAAGCCACGTTAAAGTGGTGCCACGGCAGCACTTCATCATTGCTAGTGAAGACATAATGCTGATCCCTTAGGCCATGTCAACACTACAGACCTAGTTCAGTCTAACTACATCATTTGGAGTGTGAAAAATCCACATCCCTGAGCAAGTAGTTATACTGACCTAACACCCCCATCACTCCCACATCGATAGTGCTACCGTGTTTCCCCGAAAATAAGACAGTGTCTTATATTAATTTTTGCTCCCAAAATTACATTACATTATATTATAGCGAGAGGCAAAACTGGAAGTACGTCTTATTTTCGGGGGATGTCTTACTTTCGGGGAAACAGGGTATGTTGACAGGAGAGCTTCTTCCATCGACAAAGCTGCCTTTCTCGGAGGTGGATTAACTAAGCAGATGGGAAACATTCTGGTGTTGGCACAGGAGTATCTTCACTTAAGTGCTGCAGCAATACCATGTTTTAAGTATAGACCTGGCCCTAGTAGCAGATCAGAAGTTATATTGGGAGGCCCTGAGACAGTCTCTTATGAACATTCACCTCTGTGTGAAACTTCCTGGATCGAATACCCTGTCAGATGGTTGGCATTTAGACCAGTCAGGGTCAGCAAAGTTAAAATAAAGCCCTGAACTAAAGTTCTGTCCAGGACCCTTTTACTGGGACTGGCTTGAGTAACAAAAAAACCCCAAGAAAATCAGAACTCTTTCACAGCTACCTGTGGCCTTTCCAGCTTTCAGCAAGGTAGGCAGGGAGAGGACATACCTTGCCCCAGGTCACTACCACTGCAGCTGCTTCCTCTGTACTTTTATAGCTCCTGCCAGATCAGTCATGTGATAGGCTTGGAACCTGGGTTCTCCTTGTAAGCTCTTACTGGGACCTTACGGAACACCTTCCTATCTTGACACATCAGTACTTTACCTTGCAGTGAGAAGCTCTCAAGACCATACGTATCTGCTAGTTCTCCCAATTGCTTCCCAGTAACAAGGGCTTTAACCCCAATCTCAGCAGCTGAAACTCTCCTGATTGGGTGTAAAGATAACTATGAAAAGAAAAAACACACCATATCTCAGTAAAAACAAGTACGGATGAGAGGAGCTATACCCACTGGGGACAGTCTATTTAGAGCAAGATAATGCACCTTGTCCAGAAGCTATAGTAAGATTTAGCACAATAAATATGCCAGTGTGAGACTATGATGTGGCACACTCAGGATACACAAGCCAGTTCTGCTTATTGGTAAGATGCAACCTCAATTGTAGAAATGGTTTTAAGTTATTTAAGGAACTGGCTGCTCAAGAGACTGAATGAGTCAGACTTTCACTTCTGGATCACAGGTCCACATTTGGCCCAGGTCAGCAGGGACTGAGAGTGAAATATTAGCTGATGGTGGACCATGTGAAATAATGGGTGGTCCCCATCTAGTTTCTAATGCACAACAACAACAAAAACATCACCACCATTAGCAGGAGTCACAGAGGAACAAATGACTTTGCCTACCTCAAAGACCAGGAAGAATGAACAGCTCTCAGTCATCCATTCATGTAGCATCTCTATGTCAGGACACTGGTTTATCAATGAGGTGATGTATGGAAACTTCCATTGTAGCTACCATTGTAAGCAAGGTTTCACGCAAGATTGTCATTCTGGCACCTTCCACAAGAACTAAACTCACAACAGAAAAAATGAAAATCTAAATGGCAAGAAAAGATGTTTGGGCCACTAAGAGACAATCTGCACTTTCATAGTCATTTTTACTCTGGACAGCAGATTTTCAAGTGGGCTATAGTCCACGAAAGTTTATGCTGAAATAAACTGGTTAGTCTCTAAGGTGCTACAAGTATTCCTTGGTTTCTTTACGGATACAGACTCAAGGCTGCTATTCTTGAACCTAATACTAGGTTTGATGCTGAAAGGACATCTAGTGGCCAATTAAAATAATTCAGTGAGTGAAATAACCCTACATTACAAGATGACTCAGGGTTTTTGTTTGTTTCAAAATACTTTGACTCCAGTCCAGTTTCCATCTGTTTATAATAGCATTTCCATGTTTACATTATCATCTAGCAATTAATTGGGAAAAGTGGAAGTAAAGGTCTAGCAAGGAACATAAAGTAACATCCGAGTAATTAGAATTGACTGTTCATATGACGATCTGGCACAATCATGGTATTGCATAGACTGAGATCATATGAAGCTTCTTGTATTTTTTTCTTTGTACATTCATCCTCCCCACCCACTACTTCCCTCTCTGGAGATTGTTCCTCAGGGTCAGTATGGAGAAACTTGGACAGCTGCTATCTTGTACAGGTGTGTGGATAACAGACTTCAACTTTCCAGAGTTGTCAATACAACACCTAAGTTTATTCTTTAAAGGGTCACTCTAAATTTTAAAATAATTGTTGTAAACTATTTTTACCAATATTACTAGCAATGCTTTAGATCAGGGATTGGCAACCTTTGGCCCGTGGCCCGTCAGGGAAATCTGCTAATGGGCTGGGACGGTTTGTTTACCTGCAGTGTCCACAGATTCGGCCGATCACAGCTCCTACTGGCCACGGTTTCCCATTTCAGGCCAGTGGGGGCTGTGGGAAGTGGCGGGGGCTGAGGTATGTGCTGGCCCTCAGAAACAGAGAAGACACTACACATAGGTCCTGAATGCTTCTGACAGAGGCAAACATGCCACACTGAATGCAGCATCCGAACATTCAACCCTCTAAAATGTATTGAGACGTGGGCAGGAATGTCCCACAGGCAGGAAATTATTAATGTAGGAACAGTAAAGGAATGGTTTGAGAAAGAAAAAACACCTCCCCTTTCTCTGGCAGTCCCTTCCTCCTAGCCAAGTTTCCCAGCTTCTCTCCACACCACTCCCACCTTCAGGCTTTCCACACTCTAGACACCTGTCCAGTCAAGTCTTTCTACCGCACTTCCCCGGGTACCCCAACCGCACTCCCCCGCCCCCTCAGCACACTCCCCACCCCTCGTTCTCCCTCCGGCCCCCCTCAACCGCACTCCCCCGGCCCCGCCCCCTCAGCACACTCCCCGCCCCTCGTTCTCCCTCCGGCCCCTCTCAACCGCACTTCCCCGGCCCGGCCCCGCCCCCTCAGCACACTCCCCGCCCCTCGTTCTCCCTCCGGCCCCTCTCAACCGCACTTCCCCGGCCCCGCCCCCTCAGCACACTCCCCGCCCCTCGTTCTCCCTCAGGCCCCTCTAAACCGCACTCCCCCGGCCCCGCCCCCTCAGCACACTCCCCGCCCCTCGTTCTCCCTCAGGCCCCTCTAAACCGCACTCCCCCGGCCCCGCCCCCTCAGCACACTCCCCGCCCCTCGTTCTCCCTCCGGCCCCTCTCAACCGCACTCCCCCGGCCCGGCCCCGCCCCGCCCCCTCAGCACACTCCCCGCCCCTCGTTCTCCCTCCGGCCCCTCTCAACCGCACTTCCCCGGCCCCGCCCCCTCAGCACACTCCCCACCCCCCCATTTTCCCCGCCCTTCCCCCCCGCACTCTCCCGCCCCCTCCTTCACGTCCCGCCCCCTCCGCTCTCTCCTCCCCATTCGCAGGTTCCCTCCATGACCCCAGCGCGGCCCCCCGGATCCATGGCCTCGCCTTTTGACCCCGGGCCGGAAATGATGGGAGAGGAAGATGGCAGCCCGCGGTCCCTACTCTCCGGGGCGGCAGGCGCTGGCCCGGGGGGCGCTGCTGTAGGTGCGAGCGGGAGCGAGTTGGGGGCATCGCCTCAGCCTGCAGGCAAGACCTGGGCGGAGGGGTAGGGCGAACTCGGCGGGCTCCTGCGGTCCACAGCCCCTGGCGTGCGGTAGCGAAGGCTGCTCAACACCGGCCCTCTTCCCCCGCCACACTCCCCAGCCCTGCCCCGGGGCGCGCCTCGCCCCTTGTCCCCCATTCCTCTGTGTCCGGCCCCCTCTTCTGGGCACTTTCCGTGTTTTCCCGTCGAGCCCCCGCTGGCTTGGGGACCCAGCCCCCGCCGCCCTCACGCTCCCCCTCTTGGCGCTTTGGCTTCCCTCCGAAGCTGCCTAGTGTGGGGTCGGGATCCCATTTTAATGGGGTCGCTAGGCCTGGCTTAGACTTGCTGGAGTATGGGGCTGAAGCTGGAGCCCCACTGCCCAGGGCTGAAGCCCAGGGGTGGAGGGATTCAGGTTACAGTCCCCCTGCCTGGAGCTGAAGCCCTTGGGCAGTGGGGTTCAGTGGCCTCCGGCTTCTCTTCCCCCGTCCTGGGGTCATCAGTTATTGGGAGTGGAGCTCATCCACCCTGACTGAATCCACCCTTCATCACTGGGCTCACCTATACAATTCAAACAGCAGAAGGCATCTTCAGTTCCTGTCCTCTCCTATTGTATAATGTTACTGTTCATGATTAAGCAGCAGCTGCATTTCAGAAAAGTGATTCCTGTGTGTGTAGTGTGCAGTATTCTGGGACTCCTTGGGGTGGAAAGCATATTACTTTAGGAATATGAATTCCAAGCTGCTGCATCTGTGATTGTGAATTGCAATAATTAACCTACTGATAGTAGTCAAAGGTGTCTCTCAGCTACACATCTAACACTTCTCATCTCTATTCAGACAGAGATCAAGGAAAAGAACCCTGAAAGTTACCTCTCAGCGGGTGAGATCCCACTTCCAAAGCTCTACATTTCTATGGCTCTCCTCTTTTTTCGTTGTGGGACTGTGTGCATCCACATCCTTTATAAATGCAGGTAAACTAATTTTCTACAGCATAATGACAAGTGGGAACCTGGCTTGCCTTGGTCTATGGTCTTTTTTTTTTTTAATGAGGAACAGTTTGTCTATTCTCCTCCTCTTGCATTCCTTTGGCCTCCAGTCTCCTAGTAGAACTTGTCATCCATTTTTGAGTTACAGTAAGACAACTTACATAACACACATACATAACTTTCAATGTGATTTCATCTCTTCTGTTCTCTCAGGTTGCAGTTGGATTTTAGCTGTTCATACCATATGGCATTCTGCCACAGTCACCTTTATATTTTCTACCATTTTCATATGTTTTCTTTTTGTCAAAATGTACACCATCTAAGCTATGCTTGTTCCCACTGTAACATGTCACCATGTGAGAATCTTTTTTCCCAACCTGCTGAACACCACTCAACCTACTTCTCTCCTCCAGCACTTCTTTTACAAAAACCGAATTTACACACCACACTTATTGTGTTCCCTTCACAAACATGGCAATTTTAATCCCCACCAACCACTACAAAGATGTTACACTCAACCATAACTGCTAACTCTGCTAGCTTGTTTCTGAAGCTCTCCTTCTCTTCCAAAGGTCTACCTTGTTGCGGAGCATATGCTGACATCACACACATAACCTTACTCTCTGTCATCAGTCACACTATCAGTTGGTCTCCTTCTCTATCTACCCTCATGAGATCCTTACTAATCTGTGGGCTTATGATGACAGCTACCCTGTTCATTTTCTTTTTTCCTCCAGACCCAGAAATGTAAACTGATCTTTCAAGATTTTGCTCTTTCATCCACACCACATAGCATACAGATTTTCCTTCTAGCCATTGCCTCAACTCTTTCTTCTGACTTACGTGTAAGTGAATTTACATTCCATGTTGCAGGTGCTTGCCAATTTGTTGCCATTGCCCACAAGATCCTAAATGCAGTAGTTTTAAAAGCAGATGCTACATACATCTTAATGTTTAGCCATCTGGATCTGGCTTAGACTCTTAGGTCATAGTTTCTTCAGCTTCATGGTAATGAAATGAATACATACCCTGAATGTTCATAAAGCAAGGTAATTTTGGGGCCACTACACTAGAAATCAATGTTTATATCTAGTTATGCCGTAACTCTTCTAACGTCAGAAGCATTAACACAAGGACTATCTAGTGTCACCTGGTAATAAACTATATTTAGACTTTGCCTTCTCATTGGAAGGATCTCTTCAGTGATGGTAGCGGTGGGGATTTAATCCTCCCATGTAGATGCCTGCCACATTGTCCACTTTCAACTGCATGCTGGGATAATCACTCTAAGCTTGCCAAGTAATTAATGTCTTTGGAGTCTAACAACTTTGAACCTGGCTTCTGGTGAAGAAAAGGCTAGTTGTTTAACACAGCCTAACTGGAACAATAGAAAAACTGATATTTACTCCTGAATATAAGTGAGTATCTTAAATATAAGCGAAGTTGGGGGAATGAAAAGTGGGTACTCTTGAGTGTAATTGTTAATGCTTGTATACTTCTATACATTGTGGTAAAACTTAGGTGGAGATCTGCTGAGAAACCATTATAAATGGAAAATGGCACGTTTGTTCTAGCCTAGTAAAAATTAAGCTAAAACTACTGAGAGTTGATGGTAGGTGCTCCCTGGGATACAGAAGAGTTAAAAAGGCCATCACAGAGTGGATCTAGCAGGGTTTACAGTATTGGTGAAGGAGTTTTTGAGATGACTTCTTGTACTCTGTCTGCTTCCAGATTGACTATCACTACATTTCTTGTCAGAGATTTCCTATTGAAGGCTGGTCTGTTGTCTATTACATCACTCACCTGTAAGTATACTAGAGAATGCCTGGATAGTCCTGTTCTGAGCTTGTTCATTGAGTCAGAATTCTCTTGAACAGTCACTGTGACACCTCCAATAAAGCCTTGTTTGAATTTGTATTCTAGGTGTTTTCCCGTGTATTGCTACTGCCTTTAACCACACCAGAGATATTGCTGATTTTTTCCCAGTCCTTCAGGAGGACACTTAAGTCATATTGGATTTAAATGGCTTAGCTGCTTAGATTCAACTACCATACTTGCTACTGGCGTTAGGTTATTCTCAAAAGAGAAGTTATTCTCAAGAGAGAGACCCTGTAAAGGCTAAAAATCTAAGCTAAGACAACATTGCACATGTAAACTGTTGTATGCCTGCGTCTTCAGAGAAGTGGCTCCAATTTCTGCTCCTGCTGTAGCTTTTTCCAAGCAGCAGCAACAGAGTGAAACTAACAAGGTGCTGGTTGGTTTCACTGCAGCTGTATAGAACTCTGTGGGGAGCAGTAAGATGGATAAATGTCAGGGGTTTTTATTCTGTTCCTTTGGGCGGAGTTGGATTGTGATGGGTGTTAAGAGCTGAAGCTTGGAATTAATGCCTCGTTATTGCTGTCCAGGCAGCTCAGTACTTCTGTTCTTGGAGCTCTAGTGTTATCAGCATTAGCAAAGAGTGCAGCCTGCTAATTCAGCAAAGCTCAGTGTTATTTATAAAGAAGGACCACCCGCACAGTTTGGTGACAAGGGGCACTCAATTAGGTTTATTGCCTTCAAGCCATGGTCCTAGCAGCCCATAGGAGCTTCAGGTACACTAACACGAGAACCCAGTAGTAAGGAGAGGCTCAGTGAGCGGTGGGAATTTCTGTTGTCCCCTTAGCTATGCAAAGTTTTAAGGCAAGGTACCTCAACGTTTATAGACTGAGACAAACAATTTATGTACTACCTTATGTGTTTGATGAAATCTACTTGTTACCTCCCCTTGTACCTTGCTCCAGATGTCTTGGGCAAAACATCCCTATTCATCATTGCTGTCAAACCCTCTTATCTTGTGTTAGGCCCAGATGTATCTGTCCTAATCTTCTGGAATGTGTTCACATACATATTCAATGCCCAGTACTTCCTAGGAGTGCCTGTGTTTTAACAATGCTAGCAGTACCTTTCCCAAGTTCATGTACCAGACCGTGAACTTGTAAGTATCTGCTTTAATACATGGCTGGACTTTGGTTCAAGCCTCAGGTCTTGCACCAGTCCCAATGCTCCAAGCTCTCTCTTGTTCTCTACAATAGGATCTGTGTATCACTGCTATATTTGTTCCTTTTTCAGGATGAAGGACCTTCTGCTGTTGATCACCATCATACTGATCGGCACTGGCTGGGCTATCGTTAAACACATCCTTTCAGTTAAAGACAGAAAGGTTTTCATGATTGTCATCCTGCTACAGGTGAGGACAAAACTGGCAACAATTGGTTTAGGATTAAATGCTCCTAAAAGGTGGTTTCTAGCCTAAGGTCTCCCGCATCTCAAATTGCACTAGAGTACTGTCATCAAGTGTAGTACAGCAGAGCTTTTCCCAGAACAGGCCTATCAATGCAGTGATTGTAGAGTGGAGCTCGAGTTGTAATTTCTTTGAGTGTCTGTGGAGAAGGCAATGTCTGTTCACTTGAGTGACTTTGAGACCCCCCCCCCCCCCAAGTTGAGTAGCAGATACAAGGGACCAAATGCTCACTGACTGTAATGAAGTTGTATTCACTCACACTAGAGTTGAATTTGGCCCCTAGAGTAGTGTTAAATTACTAAGCCGAGATCAGGGATTAGTTGCCCTATACCACTGGAGTTAGATTAACAAAAGGAGTCTAGAATTGGAGGTCTTCATGCTTTCAGGTAAAATATACCTAATGTGTTCATAGTGATCAGAATGCCCCTCCTGCTCCAGAATAGTAGTACTGGTGGCATCGGACAGTGGACCTTAGTCCTCTTACCTTGTAAGCTAGCTTCCTGTCTCTTAAAAACAACGGCACAGCAGGAGAGCTGGGATGTGAAGCACAAAACATTGAGTTGTTCACTCAGTTATACAGACCAGGAGACTGTCCCTCAGTATGCATCTACTCCTTGTGTGTATTCAGTTCTGTCTACATATTTAAATGAATAGATTTGCTATTTCTTATTCCTATTGGCACTGTATATCAGCACAAGTAAAGAATAACAAGGATTCTATTTATTCTTATATATCAGCAGAAATTATGTTCAGTCAATTACACCTGTGAAAATTCTTTGAAGGGAGCATATGATTTTTAGACAAAAGGGGGCAGTGAAGTTGCTGAGCATAATTACAGGTGTTGACTCAGGAGTGTCAGTGTGGGCTCTTTCTATGAGGACAGACTGAGTTTGCAGAACTGGCAGCCAAAAAAAACCCAACCAACCACAACTTTTTAAATGTAAAATGGGGGCACTTGATCTGGAGTTGCTGAGAGAGAAAAGTGGGGCCCATGACGCCCCTTCAGTGGTCCGGTGAAGCAGCAATAATGTCTTGTTGTGTCCTGTAGGTCCGGGCAAATGTGGCATACATCATCATAGAGTCAACAGAAGAGGCATGAACTGACCATGGGCTGTAGAAACAAATTCTATTCCTGGCAGACCTACTGTGTTGTCGAGTCATTCTGTTTCCAGTAGTATGGGGAGTCATTGCATACCATATATGGCTTCTGGGGTCCTGATGGTTTAGGCAGTGAATTTTTTTTTTCCAGCGGATGAGTTGCATCCTACAGGGGGTCTCACAAGGTAATTGGGGGGGGGGGGGGTTTAAGGGTCGTGAGGTGTTGCTTTTATTATAATTTAAAGCCGAGAAAATCAATTTGAGGCCTTTCAGGAGTGCTGAAGTCATTAGATACAGAAGCTGTTTTTTGTTTTAATGATCTAGATTTGAAAGTCAAGCAACCAGATGTTAAATCAGTGGTGCTGGCTATGTCCAGTGGAAGATGCTATTTTCAGCCAGTATCTGTATATTTATTTACCTCGCTTTACAAGGAATGATCCTATAAGGAACCCTTCCCTGCTCTTCCTTCTACTCTACTTGGCAAGGAAATGTTGTTGGCTAAATAAAAGCATTTAGCTGAATTATTTCTATCTTGGGTCCTTAAAAGAGGCATTTAGCCAGAATATTTGTCTGCTGAATTCCATTTTAGTCTTAATCAGACAAGCAGCTGTGCTTAAATGAGGAGACAAAGGAGCTTCTGGCTCCTTTTATTAGTAAAAGATGAATGGCTCCCATAGTTTGATCCTTAGTCCTCTTGATTTTTTTTTTCCTGAAACAAAGAAAGGAACATAAACCTCTTGTATAATGAACTTCACAAGCCCAGCATTTTAAATGCACATCTCTTGTGCAGATATTCCATGCCATAGTCTAGAAAACTGCTGACTGCTCAGCTATGGAGTTAAGCTTCATCTCCAGCTTGATTAGTTGTGTAGTTAAATTGGGTTGCCTTTGTGGAGTTCTGGTACTTTGACAGAGGGCTATTTAAATTCTCAGTGACATTCCCCCTGACAGTGTAGAATGTCTTCCAGGAACTCCTAAATTCCTATCTTCCCCATACCTTACACTCTCCTACTCCGCAAAAGAATAAATAAATACAACCGAACCAAACTTCAGAGTTAACGCTAACATGCATTGCTTTTTCTATAGTAAAAATGTATAAATACTTACTGTGACAATTCTTTCCAAATCCCTAACATCAGAAACTGTTCTCATGGCTGCTCTCGTTTCACCGACTTCTCGTGGTGAAAGAGACAACAGTGTACTCCAGTGACTAACCTTGTGCCTGCAACGTCTTGGAAGCAAAATCTTAGGGCAAGTTTACATTATAAAATTAAGTCAACCTCCGTTACCTTGACTTATAGCCACCGCTGTAATTAACTACTCTTTATGCTGGCAGTGCATGTCCTCACCAGGAGTGCTTGCACCAATTTAACTGTCAGTGTGGAAAATTTTAGGACTGCTTCTGAAAGTCAGCCACAGTTGATGTAAGCAATGCATCTACAATGACACCGTGTCGACCTAACTACATGGACTTAAGCCCTATGCCTCTCATGGAGTTGAAGTGGGGCTATATGTACACTATCACTTTTGTCGGTATAACTTATGTCGTTCAGGGTATGAAAAAACACACCCCTCTGAGCGACATAAGTTGCACTGATAGACGTGCCAGTGTGGACAGTGCTATGTCTGCAGGAGATGCTGTCCTTCTGACATAGCTACCACCGCTCATTGGAGATGGCTTAATTATGTCAATGGGAAAGCTCTCTCCCATGTGCATAGAGCAGCTACTCAAGTGCTCTTACAGCGAGTGGTACAACTGTGCCGCTATAAGCTTGTTATAGACTTGGCCTTAAAGTTGGAATAGAAGGTGAGTTACATTGGTGGGAGCTGCATTTTAGTGTAGACACTTACTGAATTAGATCCACGTAAGCTACCTTACGTCAACCTATCTCTGTATAGTAGACCAGGGCTTACTTTCAGAAAGTTATTGTTTCTAATGAGTTAACCCGTTTTAATGAAATAGTCTGTGGTGTTTTATCACAAATGCAGCATCCCTGCATTGCCAAGATGTTGACATAAATTGGCATTGAAATCTTGGTTTGAAATCTAGATCCACACTTATGTGGATAGTTTCATTTAAACCAACAGGATGACTCGTGAGCAAGAGACAAGTTGGGTGAGGTACTATCTTTTATTGACCAACTTCTTTTGGTGATCTAGTCACACAGAGCTCTTCTTTGGGTCTGGGAAAGCTGCTCCAGTCACAGCAAGATGGAACAGATATTTTAACATAAGTAGTTAGCACACATGGTCAGGGACCATACAAGGTAGAGTAGCCTTTTAGCACCTCTTCAGTCATCGGACAAAGGGGGAGGGGGATTAGTGGGTTACAGATTGTTGTAAAAAGCCAGAAATCCAGTGTCTCTGTTCAATTCATGATTATTATTTTTAGTTTTCACAGACTAATTAATTTAAGCTCCCAGGCTCATCTCTTGAAGGTGTTTGCACTGGTTTCTTTCAAGGATTTGGATTGATAAGTCAGATAAAGAGCAATCACCTTGTGTAACTTGTTCACACAAAGGTGATTGGGTGTTTTTATCTTTTATCATGTGAGCAGGTGAATGGGACTGGGTCCTTGAGATGCCATTTCTGCAGTGTGGCTTCTGTTGCTGTATCCTAGTGCCTGCTTGGAGCCATAAGCAGCTATCGCCCTCTTCAGTGAAAAGGGTTTAGAACGGCAATAATGTGCCAACCTCTTGACATTACTTTGAGTAGTAGCAAAGTACTTTGAGCTTTCTCCGACCAGTGGAACCTATATTAAATGGATAATATCCCAGGTCTCATTCCTACCCCTTCCATGGAGCTTTCACAGGGTAATGCAGAACTTAGATGTCAGTTTTCCAATTCAGCAGAGGGCACTCTGGTACAGGAAACCCTAAAATATCTGTCTTGAGGAGGAGGTGAAGTGTTCGCAGTGTAAAACATGCTGTAGACCATTTAACCAAGAAAATACTGTCCATGTTACAAAGCATGCTGAACTCCTGAGCAATATCTGTCCTTGAATAAGGATTGAGAGAAAATAATAAAATGTAAGACACAACTCTGATGCACTGTCTGGCTTTCCTGAGTTGTTCTGGTGTTCCTTCTGAATCACTTCATCCCTAGCGAACACGCCTGCTGATCTTTCCCATTTAAGCTTAACACTGAACTCCTCTGGAACAGTGAATACTTTCAGATGTTCCTGTCACTTCTCAATTCTTGAATCTGCTTTGCTAGAGGCAGTACTTCTGGTAGGATGAGTAGACAACACAACCTCTTCACTATTGTAACTACTTTCCTTTAATCTCTCCATCCTCATGTTCTTTTAATCCTGAAACTTTATCCATCTCACCATCTGATGGCACCCAGCATGGGATACTAGAATTACCTTTAATGTTGAATGCCAGGGACATCTGTGATCTAGAGAACCAAGAATAAGGCTATTAATCCCAGCTCTGCAACTGAGTGATCTTGGGCAAGTCAACTAATCTGTCTGTTTCCCCATCTGTAAAACAGGGATAATATTATAAACATAAGTGCCACCTCTGTGGGTGCTCTGGGGCTGAAGCACCCAAAGAAAAAAATTAGCAGATGCTTAGCACCCACTGGCAGTCAAGGTCCCCCCACCCAGCACCTCCTGTCTGCTGGCAGCCCTACCAATCAACTCCTCTCCCTCCCAGTGCCTGCTGTCTACCTCAGTCAGCTGTTTTGCGTCATGCAGGAGGCTTTGGGAGGAAGCGGGAGGAGCAGGGATTGGGCATGCTATGGAGAGGAGGCACGGTGGGGGCAGGGCCTGGGGCAGAGCAGGGGTTTGGGACTAGGGATGGAGCCTGAGCTGATGGCAGGTTGAGCACCCCCTAGGCCCGAATGAAGCTGGCACCTATGATTACAATGATGGGTACAGTGCTTTGAGATTGAAGGATGAAAAGCACTACAGAATTGTTAAAATTACTCCTAGAAATGGATAAAAGTGCTCTTACCATAAATTATCAAACACAAGTATCACTATTATAGGTTTCTAATGGGGCAACTTACCATGCTTAAAAATTAATTCATTGTACCTTGACCCTTCTTCTCTGCATCTGGTTTGGTTTGCATCAATCTTTTGACTCAGCATATGCTTGGATTGTAAGATCCTTGGGTCGGGGTCACTTGTGCATGTGTGCACGCAGTGCTTATTCTTAATTGTGGCCTCTAGGTGCTACTGCAATACAAATAACTAGAGAGGGGGTGCATGAGCGTGCCCAAGGTAGAATCACTGTTTGCTTTTAATGAGCTATGTGAATAAATAGATGCTGGCAATTCAGTATCTGGGGCCTGACTGCAAGCAGTTGATGGGATGATCAAAGCCCTAGATTTGTGTGGCCAAAGGTAATGCTGGTAATCACCCCACACGCGCAGTCCGCAGTTGACTGTTCTTTTACCAGATGGTGCTATGGAGTTTGCTCAGAGTCAAAATGCACCGACTAAAACAGAAAGATGAAACAGCTGACCCCCAAGGGTGCTCAACATGAGGAGTTTAAAGAGTTGCCAAGAGCAAAATGTGGGGCACAGGATCAAGATTCAAATACAGTCTAAACACTGCTACCCATCTTTTTTTTTCTTTTTTTTTTTTTTCTCCAAACTACCTACTTGTATAACTCCAACCACTGTGTCATAGTGAGCAAAAGAATCCTGCAAATTCAGAGATTCCCTGTCATTGCAAAATCTCTGGATAATATTAGGAACTACTAAGGAAATGTGTTGCTTTTTGTTCTTCCTCTGCCACCCTTTTGCCTCCCTTGCTAGTGTATCTCTCTCTCCATAGCCAAATGGCCAACCAGCTGCTGCTAATAAAAAAGAGCAGCTAAAGAAATAGTGTGCCAGGAGAAAATATTGCTTAGTCTTAGTTTGTGGCAGGAGCAGCTGCCACTGTGATGGGAGATGTGGCCTCACTTGCCAGATCCAAATGTTTTTCATTAAAGGCAGAGTAATTATGCTGCTGTTGATAGGATGCTTGGGCTCCAAATTAGAATCTCCAGTTAAGTAATTAACAGGAAAGTGGGGCCAGCAGCAGAATTTTGCTGATGGGTCCTCCCCCTCACCCCGTAACTCTTTCAGAAGATGAATGATAATTTGATCTGCCCTATTATCAAAGTGAAATGTGTTTGTGCTTGTTTTATACAGGTATATAGTTGGCTAAGATAACCATGTGCCTTTTCATTTATGATCACCATGTAGATGCTATCCTATGGAGGATCATCTGTCATGATACAGGAAAAATGTGACGAGCTTTTAAATGGCAAACATTGACTACATTCATTAGCATTTCTTTCATGAATTAAAATGGTCTCTCCTTTTTAAGTAGTAAAAGCTACCAGATCCTTCCATCTCGCAGCCTAGCTGCTGGGCTGCGTACTTAGTGATTGGAATTGATTGAATCTTGCACAGCCAGACAGTCCTGGTTGGACTGCCTATTGCCTGCCAGGATTTAATGTCTGTTATTAACTCTGAAGCTGCTTCCCCTATTTCTCTCTCCGCTACTTTGTAGGGCATTTGGGAATTTACACCATAAATTCAATAGCCATTTCCCCTGGCATTTGGTCCTTTTGGTAACGTTCCCACTGATGAAGAAGACTTAGCCTCCTTAAGGAAATATTTTTAAAATCTTGGTTAGAGAGACGCCTTCAGAACTACCAAAGCTGGTAGCCTAGGCACTCTGTGACTTGGTATCCTGGCAGTTTTGCCTGACTGCATGTCTACTAAGCTGTAAGTCCAGTCACATCTCAACATGTTGATTCGGTAGTAACCCCAGGAGCCTGGCACAGTCGTGACTGCAGTCTGACTGGAATAGAAAACTAAGTGAAAGGCTGTCTGACAAATAATTCTATTTGCCACAGTCACAGCTGTGCTTACAAGCCCAATGGGTTCGCTTTCCCATAACCATTTAAAAAGCCCACTAAATGCTGAGGTGGCTGAGATAATTAATGAGAATTAATTACAGCCTGCATGAATCTCTGGAAGAAGTAATAACAATGGCCCTTTGGCTTTTGTTTTATGCTCATTGTTGTGCCAGGACAATTTAGATGGCTGGGCAGTGAAAACTGCTTGCTGAGGGTGGTTCAGATATAAAGCACCTCCAACTGGGTGTGTTGTTCTGCCTTTTCTGACGTGCTCCTTCCATTCTCTTAAAGCAAAATGGCTGGCTTCTGCCCAGCCTAGTTGGCCTGCAGAGCAGTGGGATACAAACATCCATCTGGGCTAGAGTTCGTTTCTCTCTCTCCCTATCATTTAACAGATAACTCTAGAACATTTTAGAGCTTTCTTACCTCCCCTCACTGCATCTCCTCTAGTCCGTTTCCCCCACCCGCACAGCCTCCTCCAAATCCTCGCTTTCCGGGTAGGAACTACTGGGCTGACTTTTATTCTGCAGCTATTGAAGATTGCAAATGTCTCGTTTACAAATCTGAAGACGCGAGCATAGGAAACTCCCCGAAGGATTAAGGGGAGAAATCCTGACCATCTAGTAGAATCATTTATTTAGCTTGTGGATCACTTATCTGCAACCTCATTCTAGTCCCCATCCCTCCCAACTAGAACTGTGAGGGGGGAGAGAGAGAAGATTACCTATCCTTCCTACATTGCGACTGTCATTTAAATTCTCAGTAACAATACATAACTCTCTGTTTATACTGTAGAGCAGCTGGGCTTAGAGCCCTCTCTATCTTTCCAGGGGGAGAAAATAATACAGCTGCAGTTTTTGTTCTGCCGCTCTCCTGTGTATGTGAGGAGGGATGTGGAACTTGGTGCCATCTGGTCATGAACTGTTAGCAGTTTTGCTGAAGCACTGCAGCATGCCATAGTTGGCAGCAGTGGCAGAGGAAGTATGTTGCAGCTAAGAGCTGCTGGGCGCTGTTCCCTTTGTGCCGTGCGGTGGGCAAATAAGTTCCCGCACATTGCCCGCCACCACCCCATGGGAAAAAAACTCTATCACCCTCCACATGCAGACTCTACTCCTGCTGCCACAATACATAAAACACTGCACACTGAAGGACCCAATCCTGCAAGTTGCTGAATGCCCTCTACTCCTAACAAATTTAATGAGTGTTGGGAGCATGTGGTCATCTTGTTAAGGGGGTTAATCTGTGACCTGTCTGTTGCTTATGCTTGGTGCCAGAGACAATGTAATACTCATTTCCAATCTAGTTGTTGAGTCAATTTCCTTTCTGGCATAGGGTTGTACTGTATCTTCAGTGACTATTGGCTCCTGCTTTCCTGAGTTATTCTTTGATTAGACCAAGGGTAGCCAACCTGAGCCTGACAAGGAGCCAGAATTTACCAATGTGTATTGACAAGAGTCCCTGTAATACGTCGGCAGCCTCCCTTCAGCACCTCCACCCAGCTCCCAGTGCCTCCTATCCACTATCAGCCCTACCAATTGGCACCTCCCCCTCTCTCCCAAGCAGCTGTTTCGTGACATGCAGGAGGTTCTCGGGGGATGGAGAGGACTGAGTGTACACCAAGCTCAGGGGAGGGGGTGGGAAGGGATAGAGTGGGGGCAGGGCCTGTGGGAGAGCCAGGGGTTGAGCAGTGAGTACCCCTGGCACATTGGAAAGTTGGTGCCTGTAGCTCCAGCCCTGGAGTTGGTGCCTATGCAAGGAGCTGTATATTAACTTCTGAAAAGTTGCATGTGGCTCTGAGCCACAGGTTGGCCACCCCTGGATTAGATTTTAGGGAGTAAATGTGTGTTCATTCTTGAAAATAGGAAATAGTTCAGGAAACTTCCAGTATATTTTTTGGTATTGGCATGGGGAATTAAATCTCTCTCATGGATCAGGACTGGCACAGCATGCAATGCTTTCTAGTAGTGTTCTTTTAGCTGCCTTACTACTGTATCCAGTGTTGTTGTAGCTGTGTTGGTCCCAGGATATTCAAGAGACCAGGTGGGTGAAGTAATCTCTCTTTATTCCCAGGCCTGAAAAAGAGCTATGTGTAAACTCAAAAGCTCTCTCGCTCTCGCTCTCTCCCCTCACGAGCAGAAGTGGCCCAATAAAAGATATTACCTCACCCATCTTGCCTTATATTGTTAATTCTAGATGCTTTTTGGCTTGTCTTTGCATATTGTATAGTTGTCTGGAGTTGATCTGCTTGTACCCGAACTTCTTCTATTGCTATTACATAAATATTCTGAAAAGGTCAGATGGATTCATCAAAAAAATATTATCTACCAACTTGCTTGGCTGTGATGGACAGTCTGACCTTTTTCCATCTTGTAGCCTGTTACAGCATTTGAAATTAGCAGAGTAGGCACTCAGAGTGAGACAGAATCTGATTTCCAGAGCTTCGTGTTGTCAGTTTTGATCAATGCAGCTCAGAATATATATAGCAGGTGCAAATGTAAAATGGAAAGGAGATGGAGAGGGAAACTTGGAGGCAAGATGTGCAAGGGGTTTTTACAGAGCCATGAGACACAACTTAGTCAGCATTTGTTGTCTTGCTGTTAATTTAGAATCTCTACTCTTGTTCTCATAGTCACAAGTCTTAGTAACTTGCTCAATGGTAGGTTCATTAGAAGGCTCTGGGGATCAGAAGTTGAGACCCTAATTGGGGTTTGAAGTGTCCTTTACTTTCTAGGTTCTAAATTGTCCCTGTATCCAAAAAACAGTAATGTTCATCCTCCATGGACTAGAACTTGATGGTTTTCCACAAAGGTGGCTTTTTCTTGAGCTCCACAGCTCTGGTTTTCTACAGCTCATTTGTCGACAGGTCAAGTACTTTTTTATTAAAGACAAAACATGTTGGAAGTTTATTGGTCGGAGAGATGCAGAAAGCGCTAGCTCTTAGCTTGCTTACAATTTTATGAACCATCCATCCATACACCCAGACTTGTTCCCTGGAAACTTTCTATCTAACAAGTTAGATGAGTGTTACTGAATCTTGAGTGTCATGCAGACTAGAAGTGTGTAACTATAAATATGCTTAGGACTATGGAGTTCTTGGTCACTAGATTTTGATACTGGTCTGTCACTTTAAATCCAATTGGCATTGTCTTAGCTGAGCTCAGTATAGTGGAAACTTAGAACACAGCTCTGCGTCCAGGGAGATGGCCAAAGGTGACACATTTGACTTGGAGGCCTTGCCCATTAAAAGGTACACTTCTTGTCACAGCTGTGACAACATGGCTGCCCTAATGATGCTGCATGATTTAAGGATGCCATGTCTAGTTAAACTTTAAAATCCAGTTAAGTTTAGCCATTGCAAAAAGCGTTTCTTGCTATGTAAACCTTTAAAAAGCTGTCTAAACAGACCGAGTGTAGCTTTCTTGGCAGACACTAAAGACCTTCTGTAAACTGGACAGATTTGCCCTCTTCTTTGAAGCCTGCATAGAATCCTGACTGGCAACCTAGATTATTTGTTGTTTTGAAAGCAAATTATATCTGTGTACACTGCCAATGTAGGTTATAGTGTTTGGGACCCTTTGCCATTCTTGAGGTCACTAGAGAACCAGGAGGCCATGTGCCTCATTCCTGCACAACCCGTAAGAACCTGAATCTCGAACAAAGTTTGACAGCTGCTCCATCTGTTGCTGATCTCTATTCCAATTCACATCAGTATGTGCTGCATTCAATATGAACCTATATAACCTTTCCAGTCAACAAGCTGTTTAGCTCCAGGGCCTTAGCTTATACAGTTTGTGACTGACTAAAATGCAGAGATCTGTCATGAGTGCTCTGTGGCTGCTTATTACTGCAAATACCACTCTTAAATTATGGCTGGAGCATGACTGATTGGTACAGGAAAAAGCTTCAGCGCTGTAATTTTTTTTTTACCCCTCTTGCCTGACGTGGTGAACCCTGAAGCATTTGTCAGAGAACCCAGATTAACAAGACTTTGCCATTTTAAATTCCATGCATCCTGAACTGGCACAGCTGAGCTCAGTGACTTCAGCTGATACCATGGATAAAGTTTATTGGATGTGCTTTTGATCCATCTAGCTTCACACGTGTCCTTAGCAATAGGGTTCGCATCCTTAGTGACCTTGAGTAAGTCACTTAGTTGCTCTGTGCCTCAGTTCCCCACTGGTAAAATGGGGATTACACATTTCCCTTCTCAGGTGTGTTGGGGGTGATAAATGTTGCCAATTGTGCGGATAATACTGTCGCCACAGTTGGTTGGGAAGGAGTGTGTAAGTACCTTAGAGTAAAGGCAAGGTGAGAACCGTCATATACTTTCAGGTTCATGGTGATGCCATGCTCTGGCACCTTGGCAGGCTGTTAAAACTCTCCTCTCACTTTTCTAGCTGAAAATAACATGCCTTCTTTCCCTAGTGGCAGTATCCCCCCGGCTGTCTTTAAATTGGATCTATTTGTAATATTTACTAACTTCCCCCCGGAGACAGACCGAGCTTTGCCGACTGAACTGTGGGGCTTAGAACAACATAGTATAAACATACTAAAAATTAAGCTTGGGGCCAGTTATGCCTTAGGATACATGCATGCAGTTCCTCTTGAAGTCAACGGAAGCTGCGCGTACACATCCCAAGAGAGTACTGACCTCTTAGTAGTTTTCCATTACCTGCTTTCAAACATTTTTCATAATCCATAGGGGAATCGACTATGGTCTTGATTTTGATACTCTATGGAAACTCTTGTCTGTTCCCACTGAAATATAAGGGACTCTACTTAATATGTTAGTAATAGGTTGAGTCATCTAGATTACAAGTCAGAATTGTTGTGTGTCAAATAGTGTCATAACCCTAATGAGACACATTTCCTAGGTAACTCTTTGAAATATTTCTCCATGGAATAAGAGGTTATAAAAAGATGGCATCTTTCTCGCTCTTGCTCCCTCTCTTCCTTCCAAAGATTGTATGTTATGTTTACTTCATACCGGTTATTCCAATTCTCATCAAGTTTGCTGTTCCATTCCAGTGGAATTAGCTCTACGGTATGTTACTGCCAAGGGAAAATTTGATCCACTCTCTGAATCTCTCATCTTCGTTTTTAACTGTAACTAAATAAAAAATCAGAGGTACTTTTCCACATTGCGATATAACATCTCAAAGCCTGCTGCTGAGGTTTGATTTCTGCCAATCTTGAGCACTAGCACTCCTAAGGGCGAGGGGGAAGGGACCAGGTTGGGGTTTTTAAGTTTCATGCTTATCCTGCAAGGCTGCTGATTTAATGTGAGACATCTGAAATGAATTGCATTATTGAATTTTTGTGTTTTGATTTTAAAATGTCTGAAGGACAATAATCAAGAGTGTACAAAGGAAAAGAAAATTAGGCTTTGTGTTGCCCTGTGGTAATTGACACCCCAGGGAGCCAGTCAAATGAGCTTTCACTTCTCCATCTACAATCTTTATTTGCTTAGTGACTTTAAAATGCATGGTTTCTTAAAGAATAATCCAAGCAAAACATTCTGCGATGCATTAGCAGGAGTGTTGTAAGCAAAATACAAGAAGTAATTCTTCCATTCTACTCTGCACTGATAAGCTCTCAACTGGAATATTGTGTCCATTACAGGACGCCACATTTCCATAAAGATGTGGACAAATTGGACAAAGTCCAGGGAAGAGCAACAAATATGATTAAAGGTTTTGGGGAAAAAAAACCTATGAGGGAATGTTGAAAAAGTGTTTAGTCTGGAGAAGAGAGGACTGAGAGTGGACATAAGTTTTCAAGTACATAAAAGTTTGTTACAAGGAGGAGAGAGATAAATTGTTCTCATTCAGCCCATTGCTTCTTGTCCTATACTCAGGAGTTAAATTGCAGCAAGAGAGGTTTTGGCTGGACATTAGGAAAAGCTTCCTGTCAGAGTAGTTAACATTTTAACAAATTGTCTAGGAAGGTTGTGGAATCTCCATTATTGCTGGTTTTTAAGAACAAGTTAGACAACACCTCTCAAGAATGGTCTAGTTATTACATAGCCCTGGCGTTAAGTGCAGGGGACTGGACTAGAAGACCTGTTGAGGTCCCTTTCGGTCATACACTATGAGACTGTATCCAGGAAAAAACAAAACACATGGGTGATGCTGGGTGCTGGGATTTGTGGAACTGGCACTGGGTATGAGGAGGTTACCCAGGCTTTGTGAGGGCCAAAGGAGAATTGGTCATACAGTCTCACAGTATATGAAAGCTCTGTGTATGTGCTAATTATCTGTATTGCTCCTCTGCTTCTTATCTTCTCTCCTACCTTGTATTTTAAATCCTGTCTGGGCTGTCCAGACATGTCTTTACTCCTCAGATATCAGCAATTGCTGAGGGAATAAAAGACACTGTATTAAATAAAATGTTATTTTGTAATCCTGCAAACAGTGTGTGTTTTATAAGTAACAGGGTAGTATGTAGCTTTCACTTGGAGGAGATCCGGAAACTCGCAGAAGCAGCTCTTTTGGCTAATGCCCATGGTTAGTGTGTTAAACTATATGTCATAGTATCATAGGAATCCATTTTGCTTGCTAAGGCTTTGGTAACCCACAGTGCCATGTTAGCTATGTATCTTTCTTCATACTTTTTCAAATGTCTCTATTTAATAGAGATGTCTCCTGGATCCATTGGTTTAAAAGCTAACTTTTGAATGGTCTCAAGTGCTCGTAAATTAGTTCAAGACACCGAATAACATGAATAAAACTACTTTTTAACGGTCACTGGCAAAACTGACTTTCAGTGGTACTTTCATATCCGAAGGTGGGTTGACATTCAAATGTGACTGACTATCCCAGGACATGTATTACACGTCCAATATACCCTGGTATCAAATGAGTTGTATGCAACTTCACTGTACACTAAACACCCGGGTAAAACAAGTGTAAATAGAAGACTAAATATTTGAGAGCGTTAGATGTAAATATTATTTTCAATATTTGGTTAATTCTTCGAGGTCTAATTCAGACTAAATAGTCTTTCACGTTTGATAGCTGGATTATTACCCACTTTTTTTCTTCCCTTTTTGGTTGTAGAAAGGAGCTGTTTATAATTATAAACAAGCAGTTCCAATTAATGTTTTCAGTAGTTAGGCATTTTGTACACCCTGTTTTTTGTAATCTTACAAGCTCAGGAATCTTCCTATCAATTAATTTCTCTCCAATTTGTCAAGCACTTTCCTCCTCCAGTTTTCACTGGAACTGAAATAATATAAAATGCCTTTGCATGTCAAAACACATTTTTTTTTGTATTATCACCAACCTCACT
The DNA here is from genome assembly GCA_032164245.1 of Sternotherus odoratus. Classification (NCBI taxonomy): domain Eukaryota; kingdom Metazoa; phylum Chordata; order Testudines; family Kinosternidae; genus Sternotherus; species Sternotherus odoratus. The sequence goes on from JAVMKO010000016.1 coordinate 11,401,538, forward strand.
GATGTCTGCACAGCTCTGGAAATGGTTTACTGAGGGAGCTGCTGAACAAGGCTGCCTAGTTTTTAAAGGTCTCAGAAATAATGGACTTTTAAAATAATTTGAAACCATTCCCTATTGTATTACAATAGTTCTGTGCCTATTAATTGACCAGATTTAAAATGCATTTGATAGTGTTCCTTTTTGAGCATCAAGGGGAAAACTTCTTATAGAATGTCTTGCATCTACCCAATAAATTATAGCTGTGAAGAACAATAGTGTATGTATATTCTTGAAACCCTTTCGTCTTGATCATGGTATAACACTGAAGGGAATTTATTTCTTGCACAAGGGTGTAGGGGGGACAAGGCCTGGGGCTGAGGAGGGGTTGAGCTCCCCCAGGGAAAATTAGAAGCTGGGGGGGGAGGGGCTGTGAAAAATTTTAAATAAAAATTGGGGTCATTGCGTTGCTAAATTCTGAGAAGATCTGCTCTAGGAGTTAGAGTAGAGATCTTGTCTCTGGTCAGCTGTTTAGATTGGGGCTCATGGAACTGGTAATGGGCCACAGGAACAAAAAACTCTAGATCACTAGTTTTAGTCACACCCAAGTAGCTGGATTCAAAGCCATTATAATTTAATGGTGGTTAATGGCCTACATGTAAGAAAATGGTCTCAATCTGGGTCCCAGTGAACAAATATCAACATCAGAATACTGCCTCCCTAATGGGAAGACTTACCAGAGGAGCTGAGGATTAAAAAAGCATGAAGATTTGTTTTGGCTCATTTATTCTGGGGGTGGCGTGTGCACTTGCAGGTTGGGCTTGAGCAGTGTGGCAAAATCTTGCACTGACACTGCAACAGCTGCATCTGTTTGGAAGTCTTTGTTCATCCACAGCTTCTAGGGCTGGTAATCAGACACCTTCCATAAGTACTAAATTTGCTGATCTTATGGAATCCATTTCTAGACTTGAACGGGCAGATCTGCTAGGGATAAGTCTGACCAAACCTAGCAGAGTGACTCAAGCCATCTGCATCTCAGCAACAGGAAAGCCAGTAGAGCATTGGAAACCTGACAACTGGAGAACTTTTCTTGTGAGCTTTTGTTAGATGAAGAGACTCCAGTGTTTGCTCTGGGACTTTCCATTATTACATCATTGTGGATAGCTTCCCTGCAGTTCTGTTGGAATTCTCTTCCTCTGACTCATGGGTCTGTTTCATTCCCATGGCGGTCTGGCAGAGAATCTCTAGGAGATTCTCATTCTTCATCCTCCAGCTACATCAGGAGTGAAAGGTTATGCATTTTTGAAAAGCATAGTAGGTGGTTTTTTGGTCGTTGAAACATAACAGTAAATTTGCCCTTGTCCTATTTTTGTATTCATAAACATTAAACAAATTGCTTTACCTGAAAAATATCAAGGCTTATATGAGCACAAGTGGCTGTGTGGTCGTTGGTATCCTGACTATTGCTAGCTGTGTGCTTGTGATGGCTTTTTCATGTGGTAGATGCTCCTTATTATTCTGAAGCTATGGCAGAAGATAGAAGGCTGGAAACTGATCTCGTAGAGTGTACTTCATATTTTGTTGTATCCAGTTTGATTTTACAGGTGCAAAGCAAAAAAGTACCCTCCCCCCTTTTTATGGTATATGAAAACTGCCTGACTTTCCTATTTTTTTTAATACAAATCATGCTTGCTTTTTATCCTTACTTGCAGCAGAAATGTCCTAAAATGTCCAACATCCCCTTTATTCCTGAACCAAGGGAGAGCTGCAGCATGGATTTAACATACTGTACTAAGAGGTCACCTTGCCAGTCCTCCATGCATTGCTCAAATATTCCAGGAAAATGTCCGAGTTGTGACCTAATACTGTAGCATAGATACTTTACCTTCTGCATGCTGGCCCACACACATTTTCAGTGATAGCTGTATGAGCTCTGTCTGTAAACATAAATGCAGATATGCTGTTGGTGTTAACGCAAAAAATTAATATACGTGAAATAACGCAGTAGTATTTCAAATGGAACAGTATTAGGCAGAAGAAACAAACCAGGAGACTATTTTTATGCCATAAAAAGAGCATAAGGCCAAACACTTCCTACACATGTAAACTCTCGTAATTCAACTCTTAAATCAAGTGTGTAAGTTTGGAAGTCTTGGCTGTAGGACATATCAAGGGATTTACTTTTAGTGGCTTTACAAGGAGTTACTTAACCAAAGGACATCTCAGTTGAAGTGTTTATAGAAGCAAGTAGCCTTAAAGGTGTTAGGTCTTGTTTCCTACTCAGTTGTACCAAAATTAATAAGAATTGCACTGGTGTAGGAGAGGGCATAACAGAGCCCAATCTAGAGACCAATTTGTTCTTTCAGACGAGGTCAGCAGCCAGTCTCCAGTGGCGAAAAGTGACTTTTGTCACTCTGCCCTGTGCTACTTCTAAAGTGAGTTCTGTCCCTTTGTGGGCACTTAGCTGGCATCTTGTTAGATTAAAGCATGCTGCCTGAGATGGTGCAGACACACTTGGCTAAATCCTAAAATGTAAACAAGCCAGTAGTTTGGGGTGGAGGGGAAGAAGCTTGCTGCGCTCTCTTCCCCCTGCAATGAATTATTTCCTTAGCTAAACAGGCCTTGCTTATAAATGTCAGCTGCTTGAGTGCTGTTTTACATATCTGACTTGAAGTGGAGTGTGTGTGCAAGTACATGGTGGTGGTGGTAGGGAGGAACCCCACTGAAGCAGGATCAGATTGGGAGGAAACGCACTTGTTAACCTAAGTCTGCTTTATTCAATTAAAGTAATATCTTATGAAGGTGGTATCCTCGATTTCTCCCAGCTGTCTGCAATGGCCCTACTAAAATCCTCTCACCATAACAACACATTGACACCTTTTGCTTTATTTTTTAGCATCCTGAGTTGGTTTTCTTTGCATAATGGGATGAGCAGCTCTCTGGGGTAGGAGGAAATTGCAGAATCCATAAGTTCCTATCATTCTGCCTCTGCACTCTCTTCCAAGTCCCTGCTTCACAACAGACTAATCCATTACGTTCTCCATTAAGTAAAGAAAACAGCCATAAAGCTTTTTCTCGTGCTGAGTTCTCCTTCCTTGCTTGATGGCAGATCAACTTTCATTCCAGTTTGCAATATCCAAGACTTGACTCATGGAGGTCAGGTGCTATTATCCTTCCAGTTTTTCCTCGTCATTTTTCCTCTGGTTGGACTATAAAACAAAAGACCAGGCAAAAAAGAGGGTCATGAAACAGAACTGTGAAAGGTGGAAAAACTTCTGCATGCTTAGTAATTCTTGCTTGATAAATTTGGATTAACTAGGGTAGAGAGAAACAAATGATTCCATAATTCTTGACCACGTATTACAGATGTATAGGGCAGTGGGGCCCAACCCTATTACACAGTAGGGCCACATAACCTTGTGGAGGCCAAACAAAGTCTACATACTTTAATAAGATTTAAAGTCCCCTGTCTTGATTTATAGTTTAAGTTCAGCTTGTTTCATATGTATTAGGTTGTTTCCATGTACAATCTTGTCTGTTTACAGACTTGTGTAAACTAAAATGATGTAAACCACGACAACAAAGTGCTAATGAATCGATTATTAGGATATTGTGTGGAAACAGGCCATGGGCCTTATGAAATGCTCTGTTAGGATGTGTATGGCCCTTGGGCCATTGTTTGAGCATTGCTGGTTTAAGGCATCACTTCTTCTTTCTGCTTGTGATCGTTACTTATTAGCTCTGTGGTAACTCCAGGAATTGCTCACTTGGGAAAATTTAAGAGGGAAATGATTTAATATATTTTAGCTGCCATTCAATGTAATTTGTTGCCTAGAGACAGGTAAGTGCTGTATGGTCTGCAGTTTGAGTTTCTTTGACCTAGGGCCTTGCAGATCAGGACTGGAGTTCTATGGCAGCTCAGAGGCCTAGTTTGAGTTGCAGAGTGCCTGTCTTTAATCAATGCTATGAATCCCTAGCTTTTGTGGGTCCTAATCAGCATCTTTCTGACCTGTTTTTTTGTTTGTTTTTAGAAAAGGGAAATCTCGCACTGTATAGTGGGGTTGTAATGGCAGAAGCAATAATGTAAACGAGACCTGGGCACTCTTACCACCATGTCCTCTAGACCTGCTCTGTGCCCAGTCCTGCCACCAATGGAACTGCACTGGCAGAAAGGGCATTTTTTTGGCAGGGAAATCACCTGCTGTAGCTAGTGTAAATAGAAGCTTATGCACCTATTAACTCAGCAGTGGTGAAGTTAAACAGGCATTATCTTAAGAGCCTTCTGAAAAAAGAACTTCTTTCCTATTTTATTTTGGTTAAAATCCTCAAGAAAATGCAGAAAGGAAAATGTTTAACACAAAAAGAGTTAATCAAAACACTAAGAACATTGAAATGCATAAGCTTACTGTGTTCTGATATTTTTTTTTAATCAACTGCTTTGCTTGGAACTTCAAGAAAAGCCAGTAGCCTCTAGTGTGTCAATTGTCTACCTGAGACACACACTGTATTGCTGGTCTCTTCACTATAAACAAAGATTAAAATACATTCATTTGCAGCATGTCTAAACTTTGGTCTTGTTCTTGGATAGTTAGCAATGTACTGTTCTTTGTGAGAAAAGGGATTCTATTAGAAAACTTTCAATAAACAGTTTTACTTATAAACTACTTCAATATCCTTTCCTCCACCCCAGAAAAAGATTTCATCCAAAGAGCTGTACAGCTGAGAGTGTTTAAAATGGGAGATATTTTTTAGAAGCCTTTGTAATTGTGATGTTGTAGTCTTCTCTTTTTAGTCTTGAACCTTCACTGCAATCTGCCACTTTTTGCTTTCTTACCTCGGTTGGGGTGGCTTGTGGGTGGTTCCTTCTTGAGACAGCTGGAACCAGAAACACTTTTGGGTAGGAAGTTGGCATTGTTGCCCTGGCTCCTGTTTACAAATCTGTTTGTCCAAAGCCTTTTTATGCACACTTTTTTTAAATGAAGCTTGAGAAACCCAAATAGATTAGCAGCAGTCACTACACTGAGATCTGGTAAGAACCTGTGACAACCATCTATGTTTAAAAACTCAGGCAAAGGAACATGTTGAAAGAGAAGCAGCTGCCATTGGTGTCATAGTGGAAGGACAGTCTTGTGGTTAATGCACTGTGTTGGGACTCTGGGTTTAGTTCCTAAATCTGCCACTGATCAAGTTACTTTATCTCCCTGTGCCTCAGTTCCCCATCTGTAAAATGAGGATAATTCTTCTTTTGCTCTCATCCTTTCTTCTGTTTGAGGCCAGGACTGGCTATTGTCTATCAAATCTTTGCACGATGTGATCTAATCCTGATCTAATTTTTGGCGCTCTGGGCAGGACTGTAACACAAATAAAATTAGCTCAATGCTGACTAGTACAGATGCTCCCCGAGTTACATAAGCCTGACGTACGCAAATCTGAGATTACAGAAAAAGTTCTGCATGCTAGAAATAGGAGGTTGGGGTTTTTTTGTGCACAATGGTTGGAGATATGTTTCCAGTTTACGCAAAATTCGAGTTACACAAGGCGTTCCAGAACGCTTGCATAAGTCGGGGAGTGTCTGTATTAGAACAGTTTGAAGTCTATCTTAAAATGGTTCGAATCCCATATTCTTTTTCATTATAACTTGGAATTAGATCATTTCCCAAGGTGTCCCTTCCTAGATGGGTACTTCCTTTAGATAAATGACTGAACTTTAATCACTTGCCTAGTGTTTGAACCACTCTTTGTTAATGCTTCTGTGACTCCTGTGGGTATGCTGGTTCTTATGAGTCAAAATCCTCTGGATTTCTGCCATACACTCTACTGGGTTATGATAACCAGTGACAGTAAAGACCATGAAAGTGCACTGTAGCAGTGGTTCTCAACAACTTCTTACCAGTACACCATATCCTGTTACCCTGCTCCTTCCAGGACCTCCCTCAACTTAGCCATATGGGCATGGCAGGGTGATTGTGATACCCTGCCCCATCCCGCACCTATTAGTACCTACCTGGCTGACAGCCAATGATGTATAGGCTTGAGCTGTGGCTCCGTGGACTAGAGAATCAAATACTAGAGGGGGATATCGAAGGCAATGGATTTTCAGTGAATTCTTGCCCTTGTTGGTTGGCTTCAGCCACATCAGCATTGTCTCCAGAGAAGATGCATGGCTTGGAAAATAATAAGCAATAAAAAAGTGACAGAAAATTGGGGAGGGCAACATAGGTAATGTTGAGAGGTTGCTGTACAAATATAAAGGTGTCAGTCTGTGTGTGTACAGAGAGCTACGCCTGGGCTGCTGGTGAGAATTGCTGGTGTAGTTCTCAGGTGCCCGAAGGTTTATTTTCTTCTGAAACATGTTTTTTCCCTCCTCCAGGGTGGCTACTTAAGGGGTGATGAAAAGCATGGAGGAGGTCAAGAAAGCGGTAAATGGTTCAGCAGCGCTCTGGCACAAGTGGAAGAACACAGCACGAGGGGCTGATTCCACTGGACCAAGGCAGCACTTTCGGAGAAAACGTTACTGTATTAATACTACTCTGTGGAAGGGGGACAACCGGAGCTTCCCAACACTGGGACTGCAGACTGGGGTGTGTGGAGGGGAGCAAAATGCTGCCAAAAGCTAATTATTCCTCTCTTTAATGGATACGGGCTATAGTGTTACAAGGAATCTGGAGCTTTCTTACGGATGCTGGATGGCTTATTGCTCCCTGCCCCCACTTTTGGAATTATTAGCACTTCTGAATTGTTTGCAATTGTATTTTCTGGAGTGTGTCATATCAATGTGAAGAGAGACCTGTAATGTGTGGGGGTAAAGTAAATATTTATATCATGATTATACACACACGCTGTGTGATGCCTGCTCTGGAAATTATGAAGTGTCATGAAAGGTGGGGAAGTGGGAGGGTCCATCAGAGGAGTTCATTCTTGTGGAATGAAATGGTGGGAGAACCCCTGAAAGTATTCTGTGACTAGCCTCTACTGCAGCACAAGTCTCTCCTCTTTTTATACTGAGCCATATTGCCTCTGTTGGTGGCCTCTTGCCTCTGGCTAGGATGTGTACCATCAATGAGGCTGCTGCCTGAGCAGCTGAATCAGTCAGGAAGGCATATAGACTGCACCTACCAGATACTAGGCCTTTATCTTCATGAAGAGATCTGGATGTTCAGTGTTGACTGCACTTCTACAGAGGAATGGCAGTCTGGGGTTCCATCGTGTAACAACTCTCCGATTACAAACCCACTAAGGGATCGGATTTGGTGAAGGACAGTGGAGACTTGAGCTCTACAGGGACTGGAAAATTGGAACCACTGGGAGCTTTGTCCTGTCAGTAAAGACTGGAACAGGATGCAATGGAGTTTGGTTTTAGAATGTTGATTCATTCCTCTTTTGGACTGGAGCTGAGATCACAGAGCTCTTAATAAATGAGTTTTAAATAATTGATTGAAGATCGCTTGGTTTATTCCTCCCCCAACCACCTGTGCCGTTGCTTACTGTGAAAATCTTGGAAGTGGGGGTAAAAAGAGCTACCTGCTTTGATGTGTAGGGCTGGTTTCCTTTTAAAGAGAACACGAAACCATAATATCTCTCTCCCATCAATACAAAATCCTCCTCTATAGCATTCCTTTCCTACCCTTCTTGCTACATATCCAAAGTAGTAATGGTCTGACTCTCCCGTTAGTAACAGGCATCTGTACAGTAATGGTGTCTTGGCTTTTTATCTTCTGTCCATCGCAGTGACTTGCAAACACACATGATTGGTAAGTGCTTGACCAGTTCTGTTGCTGCTGAGAAACTCGCCCAGTTCACTAGGTAGCATAATCACCACATTCGACTTTCAAGTTCTGACATAGTATTTATCTGGTAAACTGGCTTCACCTTTTGCAGAAGAGTGTCACAAGTACTGTGTGGGGCTAAATTCAGTGTTCTGGGACCCCAGTGGTTTGTAACCTTCCTGCTTCTGCCTATAATAATCCAGGTTAGCAACAGATTGAGTATGTTCAGGGGCATTAGATCAGGAGTCTCAAACATGCGGCTCGGGGGTCGCATGCGGCCCACGAAGCCCTTCCTTGTGGCCCACGAAGCTCCCTGGCGCCCTCCCCCCCAGCAGTTTCTGGGAGGAAGGGGCCAGAAGCAGAAGCTTCTCTGCTGCCTGGCTGGGCCACTGCCGATCCTCAGCTACCAGGCACTGCTGCTGCAGTTTCAATGAATGAGCTGAGGTGGCGCTTCCCAGGAGCCCTCTGCAGCAGTGGCCAGGAGCGGTAAGCCAGGCTCCCTGCCTCCCTCTGTGGGAGACTTACCGCTCCTCCGCTGCTGCAGAGGGCTCCTGCGAAGTGCCCTGGCTGGACCACTGCCGAGCCCTGCTTCCAGGCGCTGCTGCTGCGGCCTCCATGAACAAGCTGGGGTGACGCTTCGCAGGAGCGGCGGGGGGGGGGGGGCGCGTCGCGTCAGTGATGCGGCCCTCGGGCCAGTGCGCTAGTCCTCATGTGGCCCTCATCATTTGAGTTGGAGACCCCTGCATTAGAACTACAGTAAACCCTCGATTTAACGGACCCCGATTTAACGGACTTCGGATGCAACGGACAAAATTTCCGATGCATCCGAAATCCGTTATTGGGGGCTGCCGGCTCCCGCCCCAGGGAGCCGGCTGGGTTGACAGCTCCCGCCCGGCTCCCCGCAGCGGGGACCCCTGCGGGAGCTGTCAACCCCCCCCCCCGCGCCCCCCCCCCCCCGCCTCCCCGCAACGGGGAGCCGGGAAGGTTGGCTGACAGCTCCCGCCCGGCTCCCCTCTGCGGGGAGCCGGGCGGGAGCTGTCAACCCCCCCGCCCGGCTCCCCACAACGGGGAGCCGGGCGGGGGGGGAGTGGGTTTGAGAGCTCCCGCCCGGCTCCCCGCAGCGGGAAGCCGGGCGGGGGGTTTGACAGCTCCGGGCGGGGGGTTTGACAGCTCCCGCCGGGCTTCCCACTGGGGGGAGCCGGGCAGGAGCTGTCAACCCCCCCGCCCGGCTCCCCGCAATGGGGAGCCGGGCGGGGGGGGGGGTTTGAGAGCCCCCGCTCGGCTCCCCGCAGCGGGAAGCCGGGCGGGGGGTTTGACAGCTCCCGCCGGGCTTCCCGCTGGGGGGAGCCGGGCAGGAGCTGTCAACCCCCCCGCCCGGCTCCCCGCAACGGGGAGCCGGGCGGGGGGGGGGGGTTTGAGAGCTCCCGCCCGGCTCCCCACTGGGGGGAGCCGAGCGGGAGCTGTCAACCCCCCCACCCGGCTCCCCGCAACGGGGAGCCGGGTTGGGGGGGGCGTTTGAGAGCCTCCGCTCAGCTCCCCGCAGCGGGAAGCCGGGCGGGGGGTTTGATAGCTCCCGCCGGGCTTCTCGCTGGGGGGAGCCGAGCGGGAGCTGTCAACCCCCCCGCCCGGCTCCTCGCAGCGGGGAGACGGACGGACAGGGGGTTTTGAGAGACTCACGGTTCCATATAACGGACTAATTCGGGCGAGGGGGTGTCCGTTGTCACCCGAAAGTCCGTTATTTAATCATTTAAAAAAATTATTAAATAACGGACTTTCGGTTTTAACGGACACCCCCTCGCCCGAATTAGTCCGTTATATCGAGGTTTCACTGTATTGATAACTGTAGACTTGGAAAGCCCAGGCTTCTCTGAGTCTGCAAGTGCATTGGTGTGGATGGTTTTGTGTGTTGCCACTGTAGAACTCTCAACTCCATACTGTACAAACTCTGTGAAATGTCACACAGGCATCTGTTTGCTCTTCAGTAGGAATGCACTGAGTAAATCAATATCAAAGATGATTTGCAAAGGCCACTGGTACACACTTTTGCTCACCACAGCAGCAGTGACTGCTGCAGTGTGGTTCTGCAGCAGTTCATCAAGCTGTCTTCCTCAGCGAACTTGCTTGCAGTGTATTTGCCAAATTCCTGTGACCTGCCAGCTTTGGGGAATGTTCCCCTCAGTAGTTTAACAAGGGTGGCTTTTTTTAATCAAATCCATGACAAAGGCAACATTCCTGGTGACACTTCTTTTCCTCAAGGGCAGTAGTTCTAGCTAGGATAGCATGTGGCTCCCTAGTTAGGTTTTCCTCTTTCTTGCTACTATCTGAATCAGGAATGTCATGATCTGTAGAGGACACTGTCCGCAGTGTTTCTCTCCATCTGATTGCCCTGTCTCTTGAGTTCCATGCTGGCGTACCCTGGGAGCATGTTGTAAAGATTTGGTGCATTGCAGCATTTTGTCTCGGAGCTAGTATGTGGAAGATGCATTTTTTTTTTCTAAGCTAGATTAACTGTGTACGGAGTGAGTGCACATGCACTATATAATCTTAGCTATGTAACATTCTTCCCAAATATCAAAGGATATAGACTGGCTTTCCAAAATGCGCATGTATTGAACAAGAACTGAGATTCCTGAGAGAAGTGTTTAAATACAGGCCACTAATTTCTCTCTCCTTAAATTGCTTTTTAGGGAAGGGAGATTTGCAATCCAGCCAGTTACACCCTATTAGAATCCTGGAAAAATCAATTCAGTTTGCTGAATTTTTTTCAAAATTGCTGAGCGCCTGCAATTCCCACTGGGTTCAGAGGGAGATGGGGCTGCTCTTCACATCAGAAAATCAGAGCATGAGAGCAGGAACATTGAGGAAGAAACTTGTTTTCCAATATACATCTCTTATCCTTTGTCGCATGATGGACTAAAATGGATTCAGAATAATTCTGTGTCCGCCTCCCTCCCAGCCATTAAAACAATTTTCTTCCCCTTTGAGAGAACTTGGAGACAGCCTACAGTAGAGGGAAGTAACTGGGTGACGTGGAAGACTGCACAGAAGCAAAAATTTAGTTTTCCTCTGAATTGTTTTTAATGCACAAATTGGATACATTTGAAATGCATTTGAAATATGATATGGTGCACAGGTGAGACTTGACCAATCCACTTTTTATTAAAATATCATCCCTGTCTAAAACCGATTAATCTTAGCTTTCCTAGTAGCCTCCTCATACACTGCTCTTGGCCTCTTGTCATTTACTAGCGATACTGAAAATTCTGTATGTTTCCCCAGTGGTCTTGCTTAATAATGGCAAGGATTCCTTAAGATCTCTGCATGGCTTATACATGAAAGAGGCTGTTTGCTGGGCGGCTGATGCTGGGTTTGATGGGAAAATGTTCTCTTGAGGTACTAAATTATATGTGAAGTGAAGAGATCAGAAAAAAAGGGGTGAGAACCCATGTAAGTTTTGACTATAGTGATCATGTAGCGTGAGCAGTTAAAAATTTCCCTCTAGAAACTTCACTGAGCATTCTGATCTCCATATAGGAAAGGGGAGTTAATGACAGCCCTGTTGCTGCTAGATGAGTCTCACTTTTTCTCTTTTGTAGCTAAGGGTGTCTACATGTGGAGCAGGGAATATGATTCTCAACTTGAGGAGACATACTTGCGCTAGTACTGAGTATGTAGCTGCTGTGGGTTGGGCTATTCACCCTGCATACCTACCCAGGTTCTCAAATGGGCATGTACTCGGGGCAGCTAACAGCTGGGTGACTGACATAACCATTCTGTTAATGCGAGTGACAGATTTGAAAGCACACTCCCATTAATGATTATAGATCGTTCTGTATGGTAAAGCCGCTTTAGGATACCTTGAACAGTACAGGTTTGATTCACTAGTCATTTAACCTCAAAGACTCAGTCAGTCCACAAGCAGGTTCTTTTCTGGGGGTGCTTGTAGATATGTAAATACTCTACTCTTCAGTTCAGAGGGGGGTAGAAAGTAGATTTGTCAGTCTATTTTTAGCTGTTAAATACTGTCCACTGCTCTTTTATGTAAAGATGAGCGCGGGGGGGGGGGGGGGGGAGATACAAATCAGGACACTAACTCTTCCTGCTGTGATGCAGATGTGTGTAATCAAGATGATAAAACTGCAACGAGAATTTCTATTGCATTTTCTTCTCTCAGCTCATTTTGGGTCTGAATTTTTGTTTGACCAAAGATGCCTAATGGCTTGAAAAATTTATCCTTCTCCTGGGGAAAAGCACTCCTGACCAACTGAATTTCTAGCTGCTGGTATTGGCTGGCAAACCTCCCTCAACTGTAGCTGATGCTTTATATATATTTATAACTTGATTAGAAATATACTATTTGGCCTCTGCCACATAGGAAAATATTCCAGTATGATTGAGGAGTTTGGTATCTATTCACTAGTGGAAAATTGCTCAGTATTGTAGGTTGCTGCCATTCATTAGGTTGTCCTGAGAAGAGTCTGATTTAATTATTTTTCACATGCAGTCGGATATTACAAGCCTTTGCACTATTTTCACAGTGCAACTCCTAAGGTTGATTCTCCCCTTGATGTCCATATGATTCTAACACTAATGGGGAAATTATGTACATGCATTACACTGTCTCTATGGTGACCTATTACAGAAAATGCTGCTTATTGGGAAGGCCAGTCCTTGAGCTCTTACTTCTCAGACCAGCCCAAAGCAAAGCAGAACAGTGGCACCAGCTGCCTTCCTGCCATGGGATTATCTAACCCTTGTTTCAATGCCACTTTCAGAAGCCAGTTGGGTATTATCAGTGACTGATTGATGGGCTGATTGTGTATTCCCAACTTCATCTTCCTAATGCACACCATTCATTACTAAAACTACATCATCTTCAGCTGGAGGTTAGTTGACTCAGCCTACAATTGTGCCACTGCTAACTTCACTAGGGTGATTTTAACAATATAGGCTAATCTATCTACCCTGCTAAACTAGAATGGCCCAGTCTGCATCTCTTAAAAGTGGTGGGAGTTTCGCCATGGACATCAGTGACAGCAGTACTCCTGGGGGAATTATATGCCAAAAAATTAATTCTGTGCACAATATTTTAAAATTCTACATATTTTATTTAAAATAATGCTATATAATCATGCTGGTTTCAATTATTTTGGTAATTTATTTCCATTATAATGGATGGAGAATGGGAGTAGGGAGCACTAGAGGAAATCCCCAAACCCCCTCTGCCTAATAGTAATGTGTATTGACCCTTTTCTGCTTATTAGTTAACAAATATATATAGCAATATGCTCAGTGTTACATCATAGGCAGCTGAAGAGCAAGTGAGAGCTGGACTCTCAAACTCATGATTTTATGTTGGCTACTGACCATCTCCAATAAGATCAGTAGCAAACAGTTCATGGAGCACATTTTGATAGGAATTTTTTTTCAGTCCAAAACTTTAGGTCAATTCTAATTACTGAAGCACCATGAGCATTTCTAATGCTATCTTTTCCTTTACACCACTCTGGCAATGTAGAGAAGCCTTAACAATTTTACGCCTGTTTTATAGCCTGGGGGAGTTCACCAAGAATCATGGGAACAATTCACTAAGAAGCCAGGCTGCTACCTTCTGCTCTGCCTGAGGGGGTGGAGCTTGTCCCACACCTAGTCCTGAGAAACACTCCAAAGGGGCAAGAGAGAGAGTGTTTGTGTTTCTTTCTATTTCTCACATCCAGGACTGCCCAGCCCAACCTACCCCCTGCTGCCGTGGTGATGTACATCTCTACTGGCTGCTCTGGGCACCCAAACCAACCTGCCTGCACTGCTGGAGAGGAGTGCATAACGGCTCCTGCTGATGAATTAAAAGGAAGCTGCAAAAGTCATTTTTCTGCAAGGAAGCTGTAAGAGAATCTTCCCCTCACTCTAAACTCTAGGGTAAAAGTGGGGGGGGGGTCTCTTATGCTGCAGACCCTTAAATGTAAGCTACTTTTCCAGCCTAAGTTACATCTTTTTCCCCCCAAAACCCAAACTCCTCCAGTTGGGGATTGGATCCAGCTGCCACCACTCAGTGATTACCCCAAGACTATGGGGTGGGGCACCTTGACACGCCCCCAAGAGTAACCCTCTCGACCCCTCCCTTTCTATTTGGGAGATGGAAAGTACCGAGACTTCGCTCTACCCTCCCCCTCTGGCTACCAAGGAGAGAGTTTAAACACACAGACCTCACTAACCCTGAGCTGCCCGATCCAAAGCTATGATCCCTTTATTTGAATTATCGGACACTTATACAAAAAAAGGTTTATTAAAGAAAAGAGAACAAAGCATACAACTAATACAACTTCACAGGTATAAAGCTTTCTAACCTGAGTTTCCTTGCATAAACTAGCCTCCTCCCCCCAGGGATTTCTCTCTCTCTGATAAATTCTACAGGGTAAGGACACCAGAGATCAAATACAAAGCATATGCAATCAATAACTCTACTACTGTTCATCTAACTTATGAATATATGAAGAAAAATGAAGAGATGAGTTTCAATAGCTGGAAAAAGATGGAGTCAGCCCAAAAGCCTGGGGACGAACTAAAGTGAAGCTAAACTCTCCCCCCGTGTCTCGAGGAACAGGAGCTCTTACGTCACCCCCCTCTCCTGTTTAGTTAACCCCTAACAGGTAAAACAGCAACTCCAAGGCACTTTACACTCATGACAGAAGCCATGCATACTGCACACATGCAGTAACCCAAAATTTCCCCAGGTGTACAGCAGGATTACGCCCTCAATAGGCAAACTTCGACTTCTGGAGTTAGTAGCCCAAACATCTTGCAGTAGGAATAAAGTTCACCACATGCAGTGTGTTATTTCATTTACTTCAGTAAGAATAATCTACATTTTTCTCATATGGTCATCTTTGACTATTTAGCTTGTATGTCTTGTTTTTATTGTGTAGTCAGAATTAAAATAAATCAGTTCACAGTGATGGAGCTAAACTGCAATCAATGGAGTTGTACTAGGGCTGAATTTTACCTATTGCGGCTAATGGAGGGGAAACTCCGGGATTCTGAAGGAAGACCATGATGACAGAGGGGCTAAACAATAGGAAGTGCTATGTTGGACGCAAGACTGATGCACATTAGGTGGGAAAGATGAATTTTGGTTTTCTTGCCCTCTTTGGACCAATGGAAAGCGAATACCAGTCCCCTCCCCACCCTGCACCTATTCAAGTACTTTCTCCGACCAGTGCTCCAGGAGCTGACTGCCACTGCAGGGAGGCTTTTTTGGTTCCGGTGTAAAGTCTTTGCCCCCACTCCATGTCTTGCCAGCCTTCTCCCCCTTTACCCCCTCGCCCCCCCCCCCCCCCAGGGTTTGAGCTTTTTGTTTTTAAAACTCACTGTGGCCCCTCTTCCCTGCACTTTGCTTCTGCTCCACTGTGGCCCTCCCTAATGTTCTCTCGAGCTGTTGGTTCAGTTGCCTGTATTGCTCCAGCGAGATCATCTCCATGACAGCAGGGACTTGCTTCCCTTTAAATCGGACCGTAACCTTCCATTTTTCTCCTTAGCTCATGATTGGCAGTTTCTCCCGTGTGGTGTGACGCTGCATAGGAAAGATGTGCCATAACAACAAATTACGTTACCCTTTTCATCGATAGGCTCTGTTATGAATACACAAAAGCTGCAGGAGGGGTTTTCAGTTACAAGCTGGAGCCTGCCCCCAGTTTAGATTACCAAAAATGCCTCCCAGCCCCATTATGGAAACAAGTTCTATAATGCAGTGCTACTGTGGTTTGGTTTCTCAGCCCCCTTAAATGAACACGTTATCAATACCTTTTTCAGAAGGGGGGGGGGGAATCTCTGGTCATTAGCAGTACCCTGGAAAAAGTAAATTTTCTCTCTCTCCCCCACTCCCTCCGATAGCTAATTGCTTCCCTGCTGGAGGGGACAGTTCAGACTATATAGTCCACAGCTACGTGGCTATATCCTACAGACATGGAACCTCTCTAGTGGGACCGCTGAAGGATAGTATAACAGAACGGGAGATGATTGTCCTACTGATGGAAAGGCAAAGAGGGGCGTGGGATTATTGCAGGCCTACCAGACAGGAGGGTGGGGAAATAAAATAGAGTGATAGTTTAACACCTACCATCCTTCTCCCTTTTGACAATGCTCAAATTAGTTTCCTGCCAAGCTCACTGCAAAAAGAGTCAGTTCAACAATACATGGGAGTGGCCATGAGACCGAGAGGTTCATTTGAACAGAAACGGGGTTTCTGCGTGCGATATCAGACCCATAATGAGCTCCTGCCCTTGTACTAATGTCCTCATTTTAAACCAATTTTGCAGTTTGACTCAATTTCCCATTTCCAGGGTAGCTTAAAAAAACCCTACTGTTAGCTGTGGACTGGCCAATCTCTTCCAAAGCCTGGAAGTGACTCAGCTGTGGTACAGTTTAAAAGCTAATTCTCACTCGCTCACTCAGCCTAGCTTCCGCTCTGCAGGAAGAAATCTGCAAGCTAAAAAATCTCTCACAACTTCATGGCATAGCTATGCAAAGTATTGGCCTTTGCATTCCTTGGGAAAAGCCAAGCAGAAAGGCCTCCCATAGCATGAAGCTGTAGCCAAATTGGAGGGAGTACAGAGACTAGCAGCCGTGATTACGGGGCAAGAGGGAATTGGCCTCTGATGGAAGATTCAAAGAATTAAAGCTGTGGAGGCTTGGGTAAGTAATGACTGAAGGGAGCTGAGAAGGAGATGTAATGTTCTACAACATGCTTGGATGGCATAAACAGCAAGCAGTGAGGGGAATTAATTGGGGTGGTCCAAGGCTCTAGAATGCAGAATAATGGGATGAAATGTTAGAAGCTTTCTACGCCAGTCTGCAGAACAATCTCCCTGATGAAACAGAAAGCTCTCTTGCTTTGGGTAATTAGTACTTGACTGGACAACTTGCTCCTAAATATACTGTAGGGAGCAATCCCAGACTGGCGGTGGGCTGGACTAGATGCCTGATTCAGTCATTCCCATTGCTAATTACTGTGTCTTTTTAAAATATCAAGTCCGCTATTTTACTATCCTATTTCTCTCTCTCATGCACACATGGCATCAGCTCAGCTCCCACCTAGAAAGACATTACTTCGAGGAAGGAAAGCGATGCTTGCTGCATGTGTTCTCTAATCTGTATTCCCGATAAGTAAGGGACTTTAACGGTTGCTGCAAAAGCTAAACAGAAATAGCGGCTGGGACTTAATGATTCTAGAATGCCTGCCTATTGTCATGAATCACAGCAGCCTTGTGGGAGGCTACAACCAAGCTGGGCATGGTGCCACAGCGATCTGGAAAATCGGTGCAGATTTTTTTGATTCAGTCTTTGACAGGAGGATGGAAAGTTCTAAAATGGGCAGAGACCTCTGCAGAAAATGGATTTGTTCTTAAAGCTTAGATGTGTTTTCAATATGTGGCTTGGGAAAGAGCCTTTTATGTCTATGCTGTCCTTTTAAAACCACACTGGATCAGTAGTGACTAAAATGTATTACTGCTTGCCAACTGTTAGCCTGTTTTATTTGCAGCGCTGACAGAATGTGGAGTGTGTGAAGTAGACAAGCTCTGGGGAGCTGAAAGGTGAATGTGACTCATAAGTAATCCATTGAAATCAACTGGTTTCAATCCAGTTCACAGCATGAAAACTTCCAGCACAATTGTGCTTGATGGTCAGACCCTCTTTTAGGAGCACCCTTGACTAAGGGTTGAATGGGACGCAGGGACTGCGCTATCATTCTCATGTCTTATTTATTGGACCTGAGATGTTTTGGTTGGAAAGCTTAGGCTAAGTCAGATCGGCAGCTAGTGATCGATCTTTCAGGGATCGATTTATCATGTCTAGTCTAGACATGATAAATCGATCCCAGAGTGCTCCCCCCTTGGACTCCAGTACTCCACAGGCAGAGTCCACAGGGGAGCAGCAGCAGCTGACTCGGCCTGGTGAAGATGCCGCCGTAAGCTGACCTAAAGAAGTCGACTTCAGCAATGCCATTCTGGTAGCGGAAGTTGTGTATGTTAGGTCGATCTTCCCATCACCACTACCCAGTGCAGATCAAAGCTAAAATGCTGCATAAGCAGAGGGTATGTCCACCCAGAGCTGACAACCTGGTACCTTTCACTTGCCCTAGAATCTCACATTTAAAAACATGGCTTTGCTCTGCTGTTAACCTACATGCCACTGCCCTTGCTTCATACCAACAGCCGCTTTCTAGCTCAAGCAACCTTTCTTTCATTGAAAGATTTTCCTTGCAACCTGCCGTTCATGGCCCTGTGTCCCCTTGGAGTGTTCTTCCTGGTAATGACCACAACACATCATCTTACACCTTCACTGAGACCTTTTGAAGAAAAGAGAAATCAATTTCCCCAAATCTCCCATCGAACCTGAATGGCCCAGTGACCCGAGTGTAACGGCTGTGCTATAACAAACGACTGCTTGTTGCACAGCTAAGAGCCCTAACCCAGTGTAGACACAACCCTGTAACATTCAATCTTTGGGGCTGCTCTCGTAACAAAGGCACTACCCAGTTAGAAATGACTTCAGGCTTGAAACCCCCTTGGGAGGCTCAAAGCAGCTGGAATAAGCGGAGGATCCTCCGCTTCAAGAAGAACCCATGAGGGGCACAGAGGAGAGCGGTTTCCCAGTTGCAATCCCAGAAGATTTAAAATCCTATGGAAGCCATTACCTCCCCTTTGCTTTGCTGTGCCTTAGCTACAGTGTTTAATACACAAACAAGTAAACAGGAGAAAGACTGATTAGTTCACAGCCAGCCTTCTCAAGGTTTACATATTAACATAATAATTAGTGCCCCAGAGGTCCTGGAGAGGATATGGTCTTTAAAAAATATACTGGAATTTAACAAGAGAAATGAATAGTGTATTGAATAGTGGCACTTACCACACCATCTGCACATCTGCTTTTAGAATACCAGTGTGCTCAGCCTAATAAAGTCATGTTCACTTCCACCGCTTCTCTTATCCCTGCCCAGGGGGAAAGAAATCCAGGACCCCTGGCCCCGCGGCCGGTCAGTGGTCTGCCATCACTTCTCACCTGAAGCCACACAGCACATAGAGGCGGAAACTCCATGTTATGTAGGGGCCTATTCCGAGGACAGCAGGGGTATTTGCTCTCCCTGGCACTGCCATGCTTAGCTTCTTCTCGAAGGGTAACGTACCTGCCTGGGGATGTTTGGGTCTGGGGTTCTCAACCTTTTTCTTTCTGAGCTTCTCCCCCACCCCCCCAAAAAAAGCTCTAGGCCCATTGTGCCACAACAACTGTTCTTCTGCATATAAAAGCCAGGGCCCCATGAAGCTCCCTTGCTGAGGCGCTGGCTTCAGCCTGATGTTGAGGCTGCAGTCCGGTGGGGGGGGGGGGGGGGCGGGCTTTGGCTTTCTGCCCTGGGCTTTAGTGAGTCTAACACCAGCCATGCTTGGCGGCCCCCCTGAAACCCACGTGCGGCCCCCCACCAGCCCCGACCCCTGGTTGAGAAGCACTGGCCTGGGTCCCAGTCACTTGATGGTCAGAGGGGGCGGCACCCCTCTTCCCAGCCGGGCCTTGACAGTCACCACATGCGCCCCCACCACAACGGGGCCTGATGGTCCCGCGTGCGCCCCCCGCGGCGGACACGGCTGGGCCCACGCGTGTCCCCGACCCCGCCGAGCGCCCCGGGCTCCGCATCCCTGCGGCAGGCGCGGGAGGCGGAGAGACGCGCCGGTCGGAGCGGGGCTGGGCCGAGGCGCGGGCGGGGAGCGCAGCGAGCCCGGCGGAGCGGAGCCGGCCGGTGAGTCGGGGAGCGGGGGAGCGGCCGGGCCGGGGGCGGCTCAGCGCGGCGCCGCGTGGCTGGAGCCGGGCCCCGCGCACGGGCCGGCCCCGGCATCAGAGCCGGGGGCTTTGCCTGGCCCATCGCCCGCCCCACCCGCGCGGGAGTGGAGAGGTGCGAGCAGCAGCCCGGCCCGTGCCGCACGGAGCCCCCCGCGGGTGGACCCCCCCCTCGCTGCCTGCGAGCCCAGCGCCAGCCCCCCAGGACCCGCGATCCGCTCCGCGGGACGTGCCCCGATCAGTCCCCGCGTGGCGCTCCAGGCTCTGCAGGCGCCCGGGGAAGAGGGAGAGGTGAGGTTGGGTGCGGGGGAAGTTGCCTTTAAGGGAGAAATTCCTCCAGCGGGACGCTTCGAAGGCTGCCTCTGTCCCCCAGGAGAAGACAGGAGCCAGGCCCTCCCGGGTTGGCCACCTCTGCTTCCTTAATAGGGACGGGTATCACTCCTGTGTCGAAATTCCTACCGTGTTATACCCTCTGGCCCTCCAAAAAGCTCCCCCCCCCGGCCCATGGGTTTCAGTGGCGTTAGGAACAAAAACCCGGCTGTGCGCCTGTGGCCCTTTCCTCCTGTTGTCGCTGTTTGTGCCTTGCAAATATTGGTAGCTTTTTGGCAATGCCTCTTCGAGAGGAAGGATGGTTTTGTGGTTAAAAAATTGGATTGGAACAAAGGGGGACCTGGGTTTTATTCCAGGCAGGGATTGTCTCTTATTCTGTGTATGTACAGAACCTAGCACAAGGCAGCCCTCATCTCAGCTGTGCCCTTTAGGCCCTGCTGCAAACAACAATGTTAATAATAACTGGGGACATATGGGATATTTACATGTTACAAGGCATCACATTATTGTGGATGCTGGCCAAGCACAGAACACACCCTGTTGTCATTTGATTAGGAGAACACTGCTGGTAGCAGAGACTAGAACAGTGTCAGGCTTCTCTGGGTTTATATGTTCCACTCTCTTTTGTTTAAATATATATGTACATACTCAAAGAAAGGGGAAGAGGCGTACATTTCGAAGTACAGTGACCGGACTGTACAAAGGGCGGATAATCAAATGTTGCCACGTTGATCCAACAATATTTTGATGAAGTGACTATAATCATATTAATAAAATGACAATGAAGTCTGATATTTAAAAAAGGCTCATGAAGGCAAATAAAGGTGCTTATTAAATCATCTTTGAGTGCAGAGTGGTTATCCCACCTGTAACAAAGAATCCATTTCTGAAGTTAATAGACTTGCTGGGTACCAATTAAAAAGAATTCAGTAATTGTATTAAACCCATTAAAATAAATACCCAAGAGGAGGGGGGAGGAGAGCTTGTTATAGAATCAGATTTTACTGTACACCAGATCTACACATTTCACAGTTCTTCCAGTAATAATGTAGAGCATACTCTCTAAACCCCTTCGGTGCTTTTTATTTATGCATGAACTTTCTCCCTGCCAGCGTTGTTTGATCACGAGGATGATAGAATAATGAATATAGTTGAATGAATAATCATTTCCATGGCAGCAGATTGCAGTATGGTGAACAGAAGGTGTATAAACTCAGGACACAAACAGTTGGTTAATGGAAAAGCTAGTTCTGAATCTTGAGACTTAATATCCTTTGTGGCGTGCTGTGTCTGTTGTTACCCTGCTGCAAGAGTACCCAAGGTTGTTGCTGATTACTCTGCAGTATTGTACTGCAGTAGCTAGCGATGTGATAAAGAGAGCTGCCCAGGACGGTAATGTATATCTCAGAAGGGAGACATAGGGGAGTTCATGAAGCAAAGCTGCATTCAAGTGCTGCTGGCCCAGCATTCAGTTTCCTTTGTAAGGAAATTACCTCAATATTTCATTCATGTACGTTCTCCGCATGCTTCATGTTTAGTTAGAATTTTTTTGCCTCATTCTGATTTTAAGCCAGCCTGCCCGAAGCAACTTGTGTCTCTGTATCTTTGGAAATAACATTCCATCCTTGCCAACACCCACTACCTTTTTACTTACCAAGGAAGGAACAAAGCCAATGTCAGAATTTAGGGAGAGAAATTGACTAGATTGCACGGTTTCCGATTACTTTTAGCCTTTCACCAAGTGATCTCGGCTTCTTTATAGTGTTTTCTGTGGCATAGGCAGGGTAGGGTTTTAAATTTAATTGAATCCTGTTAACATCAGTTTCTCAGCAGCAGAGCTTTGTACTGAAATTATTAGGCTGGGACGGTATTGCTTATTACAGTAGCTTCGGACCTTGTGCCGTACATAAACAGCAAGAGACAGTCTCTGCTCCAAAGAGCTTACAGTGTAAATAGGCAAAGTGGACAGTGGAAGTATTCCTATTTGCATCTTGCAGCTGGGAAACTGAGGCACAAAGAAATTGCCTTAACCAAGGTCCCACAGGCAATTTTGTGGAAGAGCTAGGAATTGATCCCATATCTCCCAAGTCCCACTCAGCACCTTAGCCCCAGGCTTCCTCTCACTGTTGTAGGGGCCTGTGATGCCTCACTACCACCCCATTATTATTTTATTACTTGTCCTGCTATAGTGCCTAGGGGTCGTAGGTGCTGTACAAACACAGAACAAAAAGATGGCTCCTGCCCCAAGGGGATTACAATCTAAGCAGCTTCTAGAAGAGTCTAGACTCTTACCATGTTCTGCTCTTTGGATATGAGGGAGTCTGTGCACCATGAAGTCTTAAAATCAAGATTTGAGGACTTCAGTCCCTCTTTCATACTTACACCAGTAACTCAGCCAGAGGTTATGGGCCTGTTACTGGAGTGGGTGGGTGAGGTTTTGTGGCTTGTGATGTGCGGAAGATCAACTAGATGAGCATGATGGTCCCTTCTGGCCATAAGCCTATGAGTCTCTGACGTAAATCCCTAGTAACTCATGGGAAGAGAGTGGGCTTATTCCTGTTGACACTAATGCATAAGAGAGGAGAATTTGTGTCTCCTTTTGTCTCATACCGGTATATCACCATCAGCCTTTTGTTGCCCAGGCTGGGGATGTGTTGATAAAGAATGCTGCTGTGTTTTTAAAATTGGCTGCCTTAATGAGCTTGTTTGTGGAAGGTTTGTTAATAGAGGATTATGTATTTTAGAAATGTCTGCTGTAGGGAATATGTCCCTGGACAATTGGCTGTGGCAGTCTTCACCAGTAAAGAAACATACCGTGTGTACTGTAATCCACGCCTGTCCGCCTCCGCCGTGTTCCTTATAAACACACACACAGTTTGCAGTAGGCTCTTTGCAGGGTTACAGAACAGCCTCCACATTATTATTTAAAGTGTCTATTATTTCCCTCAGCAGTTGCTGATATTTGAGGAGTAAAGGCATGTCCAGACAGGATTTAAAATACAAGGTAGGAGAGAAGATAAGAAGTAGTGCAGTAATACAGATAATTAGCACGTACACAGAGCTTTCATATACTGTGAGACTGTATGACCAATTATTTTTTGACCCTCACCAAGCCTGGGTAGCCTCCTCACACCCAATGCCAGCTCCCCAAATCCCAGCACCCACATCAGCCGTGAGTTTTGGTTTGTATTTTCCCCCCCTGGCTACAGTCTCATAGAAGTGTAGGACTGGAAGGGATCTCGAGAGGTCATCTAGTCCTGTCCCCTGCATTCAAGGCAGGACTGTGCAATAACTAGACCATTCCTGACAGGTATTTGTCTAACCTGCTCTTAAAACCCACCAATGATGGAGATTCAACAACCTTCCTAAGCAATGTGTTCCAGTGCTTAACTACCCTGACAGGAAACTTTTACTCATGTCCAGCCTAAACCTCCCTTGTTGCAATTTAAGACCATTGCTTCTTGTCCTATCCTCAGAGGTTAACAGGAACAATTTTTCTCCCTTCTCCTTTTATGTACTTGCAAACTGTTATCATGGCCCCTCTTGGTCTTCTCTTCTCCAGCCTAAACAAACCCAGTTTTTTTCAATTTTTCCTCATAGGGCATGTTTTAGAACTTCAAGCATTTTTGTTGCTCTCCCCTGGACTTTCTCCAATTTGTCCACATCTTTCCTGAAATGTGGCACCCAGAACTGGACACAATACTTCAGTTGAGGCCTTATTAGTGCAAACTAGAGAGGAAGAATTACTTCTCATGTCTTGCTTACAACTCTCCTGCTAATACTTCCCAGAGCGATGTTTGCTTTTTTTGCAACAGTGTTACACTGTTGACTCATATTTAGCTTGCAATCCACTATAATTCCCAGATCCCTTTCTGCAGTATTCCTTTCTATGCCATCATTTCCCATTTTTTTATGTGCACAATTGATTGTTTCTTCTGAAGTGGAGTACTTCACATTTTATCTTATTGAATTTCATCCTATTTACTCCAGATCATTTCTCCAGTTTGTCCAGATCATTTTGAATTTTAATCCTAACCTCCAAAGCAATTACAACCCCTCCCAGCTTGGTATCATCAGGTAAGTGTGCTCTCTATGCCATTATCTAAATCATTGATGAAGTTATTGAACAGAATCAGATCCAGAACTGACCCCTTCAGGACACTGATATGTCCTTCCATGACTGTGAACCACTGATAACTACTCTCTGGGAACAGTTTTCCAACAGTTATGCACCTCTTAGTAGCTCTATCTAGGCTGTATTTACCTAGTTTTTTTATGAGAAGGTCACGCAAGACAGTATCAAAAGCCTTACCAAAGTCAAGATACACCACATCTACCACTTCCCCCATCCACAATGCTTGTTTCCCTGTCAAAGAACGCTATTCTGTTGTTTTGACACAATTTGTTCTTGACAAATCTATGTTGACTGACATCATCTTATTATCTTCTAGATACTGCAAATTGATTGCTTGGTTCTTTGCTCTTTTGTCTTTCCGGGTACTGAAATTAAGTTGACTGGTCTGTAATTCCCCTTTTTATAGATGGGCATCAAATTTGTCATCTTCCAGTCCTCTATAATCTCTCCTGTCTTCTATGAGTGTTCAAAGATAATCGCTAATGGCTCAGTTGTCTCCTCAGTCGGCTCCTGGAGTATCCTAGGATGTATTTCATCAGGCCCTGACCTCTTGAAAACATCTAACTTGCCTAAGTAATTTTTAACTTGTTCTTTCTCTATTTTAGCCTCTTAACCTAACTCATTTTCATGGATATTTCACGGATGTTAGGCGTCAAATTGTTACTAAATTTTTTGGTGAAAACTGAAACAAAAACCTCATTTAGTTCTTCTGCCATTTTCTGTTGTTGTCTGTCCCGCCTCTTTGAGTAAAGGGCCTGTCCTTGGTCTTCCTCTTCCTTCTAATACAGGGGTGGGGAACCTTTTTTCTGCCAAGGCCATTTGGACATTTATAATGTCATTCGCGGGCCGCTCCCCCCCCCCCCCCCCAGGAAGCCCAGGCTGGCAATGGGAGCTGAGACCCCCGCTGGCCCAACCCCAAAGCAGTGGCAGGCGGAGTGCTTAGCCCTGCACTGCTTTGGGGTTTCCCCCGCTGGCCCCTTGCCAGCCGGGGTCCTGCCGCCTGCCCCAGTCAGCTCCCGCTGTCAGCCTGGGTGTAGGGGCTGATCTTCCTTTACCCCCGCCCAGCCTCCCCCCATCTAACAGCCTTCCCTCTCCCCAGGCGGGGGCGGCTCCACGCTCGGCGAAGGGGCCGGGAAGCGCCTGGGGGAGCCGCCCCCGCCTGGCGGCCCGTGCACGTCCCTGGCCAGTGGCTCCCCCAGGTGCTTCCCGGCCCCTTTGCCGAGCACGGAGCTGCCCCGGGCCGCCAGGCGGGGGGCGGCTCCACGCTCGGCGAAGGGGCCGGGAAGCGCCTGGGGGAGCCGCCGGCCAGGGACGCGCGCGGGCCGGACGGAATGCTTTGGCGGGCCGTATAAGGCCCGCGGGCCGGAGGTTCCCCACCCCTGTTCTAATACATGTGTGGAAAGTTTTATTGTTACCTTTTAGATCTCTAGCTAGTTTAATCTCATTTTGTGCCTTGGCCTTTCTAATTTTGTCCCTACATACTTGTGTTATTTGTTTATATTCATCCTTTATACTTTGTCCTAGTTTCACTCTGTGTAAGACTTTTTTTGAGTTTCAGATCACTGAAGATTTCCTGGGTAAGCCTGGGTGGTCTCTTGCCAGACTTCCTCTCTTTCCTACACAGTGGGATAGTTTGCCCTTGTGCCCTTAAGAGTGTTTCTGGAAACTGGCCAGAGGGGACATGACTTCACTAGGTTTCTTCTCCCTTGGTAGATTTAACCCCATCAATGCTCATCTTCCTTCACCACCTGCTGTCCTGAACCTGAGGGAGCAGTGCACCTAAAGAAATGGAACTGCTTGCAGGGAGGTGGTTTTGCTGCTGAGGTTACTGGCTGGGTGGTCAGAATCTTCTCCTGCTTATGGGTTATGATATTAGCGTGGTGTCTAGTGCATAGAGGTCACTGTTGGTGTGTTTGGTGCACAAGGGGTGGTGATGTTCCGACCTCGGTGATCAGCTGGTTGATGTGTGATGACTCAGTATGCTGGCTTTAGTAAGTCCTAATTCTAACATCAAAGAACCCACATGGCTCTTTGAGGGAAGGGGCCAGCAGCTAGGTTTCTGACTGGCTCCAGAGGGCAAAGAGTCCCTTTCACAGATAAAAATGGCTGTAGCAAGACTCCTAGATTGCAGTAGATTATCTGATCTCTTTGGAGATAAATAGCACGAGTAGAAAATGGAGTAGAGACACATTGTCAGCTGGGATGTACATTAATCACCTGCATTACAGTCAGCTTGGTAGGCCAGGTGTTTCCACCAATCTGGGCATGCTCTATCTTTGAGATAAGGAAAATATTGATTTATAAAGATCCACCTATCAATGATGAAAATCTGTTTTGTTTCTTGCAGGTTTCTGCTACCCTGGCTGCGCACTCACTATAAAATTCCCCCAAGGGAGAGAAAGCAAGCAAACACCTTAGAGGTATCTACAGAATTCACAAAAAAATCACTTCTTTGTAAATTATTACATGCCAGGAAAACATCAAGAGAAACAGAGTTTCAGGAACACGGGCAGGGGAATGTGGGAGAAGGAAGATGTGTCTTCAAAACAAAACAATGCTATAGTGCTATAGGCAATAAATCTCATTAACGAGACTTTGCATCAAGGCAGAAACCAGTATAGTGACAATATTAATCCCATTTATTTACATAGCATCTAGCTCTGAATGTTTTGTTGCCACTTCCCAATAAAACAAAGGCAGATTCCTCATTGGCAGGAGGCGGATCTAAGTACCCAATCAGTCTCTTCCATTCCTAACTTCTGTGAATCTCAGATAAATACAGTACATGATTTTGGAGAGAGGGGAGTGGGGGAATCTCCGATCTCCATTAGACACTCATCTCCAAGTTAGAGACAGCAAGCGTTTTCTCTTCAGGCCCCAGAGGAAGGAAATCAATGCATCTGCAGAGAAAGAAGAAACCATTGAATTGTTTTGAATGAAAATGTTATTGGGTTGTTGTTTTTGTGCAGGACTGATCTAAAAGGAAAGTGAGGAGACAAGAAAGGGAGACATAAGACACTGGCCTGCTGCTGTCTGACTGGCAGATTCCAGTTAACACCTTATCAGCAGAGCAGCAGGCAGCAGCAAATCCTCGCTGGCTGAAGCTACACAGCAGAAAGAAAGAGGGGAGGGTGTTCTGTAACCAGGGACGACAACAGCAACACTCCACAGAGCTACCGGGAGGACAGAGAGAGACACACACCCCCAGATCCTGCACAATAACCTTCCCTTCCAGGCTGTGCAAGCAAGGGGAGGGGAGGAAAAACAAATCACCCTGCTGTGTTTAATTTTTTATTGAGAAACCATGACTGAAATGTAACCACAGCTCTGGTGGCTGCAAAAACCCCGAACCCCAAAGCCTTCTCCCCAAGTGGGATGTAGCAATTCGGTTTATGGTCGTTTTTCTTCAATTGAAGAGGGGGGGGGGTAGAAACCTCCAGGACTGCAACCCTATCTCCCAGTAAGGCTGGAGCACCACTAAAACAAAAGCAATTCTCCCCTCTCCCCCTTACTCCTTTGCTGCTGCTGCTTTTTAGAGAAACATTGTTCTAGGAAGAAGAGGCGATTGGAAGAAAAACCTGAAGTGCTTTTGAATTTTTGTAAAGTCAAGGCAAGCCTTCTGATGACCCCTCAGTGAAGGAAGGGGAGTTACGAGGCAATACAGTGATTGATGTGCTGAGTGATCTGGAGGAAGAGCAGCTGGGCAATAATGGGGAAATCCAACAGCAAGTTGAAGCCTGAAGTTGTGGAAGAGCTGACTAGGAAGACCTACTGTAAGTATTCTAACCCCCTTACAATCAGCCAACTTTCCGATAGCTCTTGGACTAGGGGTCGGGAGTAGGAGCCAGTCATAATCAAGAGATGCCGTTGGTTTTCCGTATGGGGCCCCGCTGCTTGCCTTTGGGGTCTGCACATGTGCTGTTTGTGTCACAGGGATGCGTGCACCTGCAGATGTTGAGGGGAGGGATGTGGAAGTGTGTCAGGTTTGGTAGCATTTGCACGATTTGCTGCACTAATAAAGAAAGCAAAAGAAAAGGCAGGTGTTGGAGGGGGTCGTCGGAGAAGGGAGAACTTCGCTATGGTGTCGTTATTCAGTGATTAGCCTTCCACTGCCCTGAGAAGCACCAGACAAGCAAGTATTTCTTTGCCGAGAAGCTCAGCCTGGTGATTCAGACATCACGATGCACTGAAGAGTTGGCAAGGCGAGCAGAACACCCCCTTTCCCCTCAAAACGTGGGGGTGTGTGAAAGGGAGAGAGGCCGAGGGAGGGGGACAGAAAAAACTCTTCAGTGGTAAACGTTGCCACAATCTTTGCTTTGCGAGAGAATTTGCACCGAGTTCTGAAATTCTGTCCCTCCCCTTCCACTCCTGGTGTTTTGGTTTATTTTTAGTTCAGAGCATTGGGTTTTGTAGAACATCGACAGTTTCTTAATCATTCCCCTAATGGAGTGCTCAAGCGCTGCGGTGCTTGGCTGTAAGAATTCAGAGGAGGTTAGCCTGGAAAGAGAGGCAGAGAGACAGCAATTTATTGGGAGGGGGGCAGGGGAACACCCCATCTCATTAAAAAACTTTTCCCTTTTGCTCTAAGCAGCCAGTAACTCACAGGCAAGGAATGTTCCCCTCCCCCATATGACATCACTTGCTAACTGGATGTGCACTTTACCTGCATCTGCAGTTTCCAGACCTTTATAGGGCTTCCTGACTCTAATCTGGAATGTCACCAGTACATTGGTGCACAGAGAGAACCCCATTTCAGTTCTCCTCTCCTTGCCGCCTCCACTTCAGAACCAAGAAGCATTTTTTAATGTAAGGTCTCTACCATTTGTGGCTTTCAAAGTTTGGGGGTTCGTTAGAGCGATCTTCTCCATGTTATGGAGCACAGTGACGGGTCGGACACCCGAAAGCTCCTCCTTTTCCTCCAGGAACCTTAGAGATCAGCCTAATAATCTGCTCCCTTAAATGGGTGGATTTTTCATTTGAATTGACCATGTAATCTTATTAACACTGCAAGCTGCTGGATTGTTTTGCTTATTGAGATCAATTCTAAGGGTGTATTAAAGAAAAGCAGGAAGGTACAGCCAAGGCTGCTGTGTTCAAATCTGCTTCTCTGCGCACAGGTTGGAGGTATTGTTGTTGCATAGCTGGAGAGCAGTTGAAAGCTACCAGACCCAGGAGCTCTTTCCCCACTGTCACTGCTGCAGTCCCACGGCAGCACTTACCCAAAAAGGCAATAGATTAGGATTCAGCAGGTTCTCCCATAGGGAACAGAGCCACTCTGGTGCATTGCACAACTCCATCATTCAGTGCTGCTCTATACATGCACTGGGCAGCTTGGTGCATAGAGCACTAGAGCAAATCATTAAAGGCTTCCAAGCCTGCATGCTTACTTTTGTCCGCTGTGACCCGATCCCATCTCCTTTTGTGTCCTTCAGAACACATGGGGATGGTTCTGTGATGATCCGGCACCATCAGAAACTTCCGGGCTGAGTGGTACCAGACACGGGGCTACCTCAACATCTTTTTTTGTCTCCTCTGAAGTTTCACTTTGCACCGCGGTGGATCCCTCTGGGGAGAAATATGTGGCAGGCACAAAGGATCGTGATATCCTATGTCTTGCCAACAATAGATGCTGAACAAGTATAATAGTATTGTGAAATTGTCTCATTCATACGGGGATGTTTCCATTGCTAGGTGAGGCCAGCGAAGGATCATTTGTTTTAAATCAGTCATTGTGTCACCGCTGTTCTTCTCTCCAGTTTTCTCTTCTGCGTGCCCAGCTCCTCCTCCCCCATCCAATAAAATCCCTCTACCTCTTGGCTTCGGTCAGTCTGCCCCGTGACAAGCACTGTCAAAAACTATGGGCCACATTTTCAGCTAGCGGCAAGCTGGCCTCTGATTTTACACATCTGCTCGTTCACAGGCAACTCACTGCGCCTTTTTGGGTAGGTACTAAACTCACAATACGGCTAATCCACCCTGAACACCCCTGATCCCGTCTGATCTCGGAAGCTAAGCAGGGTCGGGTCTGGCTAGTACTTGGATGGGAGACCTCGTAGGAATACCAGGTGCTGTAGGCTTAACATGGGCGTGGGGCTAGCAACTCCACCCCATAGGGAACCAACGTGGTACTGAAACGCCAACAACAGAGATGGAGTGCTCTGTGGTTGGTGGCCCATACCCTGCCTGGGGGGTGATGGGCAGAGAGAGACTAAACTCACATTTGCACATGCAGATTGCGCAGCAAGGTGCACACAGCTTTAGGTTTACTCGGTTGATAAAGTGGAAAGTGTTCAGAGAAGAGCCCTGAGACTGATTAAATCATACCTTATAGAGAGAGACTCAAGGCGTTTAACTCGCTCAGCTTAGTAAAAGAGCAGGTTAAGGGGTGTCTTTACATGGGATACAAATATTTAATAATGAGCTCTTTAATCTAGCTGACAAAGGTATAAGAAAACCCAATGCCTGGAAGTGGAAGCTAACCAAATTCAGCCTGGAAATAAGTTTTAAATTTTTAGCAGTGAGGGTAATTAATCACTGGAACCATTTACCAAAGGTCATGGTAGATTCTCCGTCACTGGCGATTCTTAAATCGAGACTGGATGTTTTTCTAAAAGTCGTGCTGTAGTTCAAACAGGAAATTATTTCGGGGAAGTTCTGTGGCCTGTGTGGTACAGGAAGTCAGAATAGATGATCACAATGGTCCTTCTGACTTTTGAATCTATGAAGTGTAGTACGTGGGCCCAGTTATATTGTGAATTGAGATACGCATGTCGATAGATATCCCCGAGTGTATCTGTAACAGGCGCCTGATAATAGATAATGGATCTTGTCCTGGGAGGTTATGATTCCATTGTGTAGTTCCCATGACATTGTGAACCATATATATGCAATCTGAGTGCTATAGCACCAGATCCCAAGATGGAATTTCTTTCTGTTACATCATCATGTATTTGTGGGGTTTTTAAAATAATCTTTTTGTTGTTGTTAATTTGAGCGACTGCCAGATAGACCCCATCCTCCATTGCTCTATGTACAAGGCTATCAGTACATACAAGTTCTAAAGGCTCACATAACAATGGAAAGCTAGGCCGGGTCTCAGAAACTTTATGCTGCACTTTCCCTATTCAGAAAAGGTTGTATTGGGATATGTTGTTAGGAAGGCATAGAAGGCAGTGCTAGATAGCCCCCAGAGCAGAGGCCTAGGAACTGGGACTCCTGGGTTCTCTTTCCAATTATACCACTGACTTACAGTATTAGAAGTCAGATTTTAAAGGTATTTGGGTACCTACAGCTGCAGATAGACCAGTGGGATTTTCAACAGTAACAAGCACCTATATCCTTAAAGGTATTTGTGCACTTAGCTCCCATTGAAATCAGTGGAAGGTGCCTTTGAGGATCTAGGTCTAGTTACTTCTCTGCATCTTTAAGCACCTGAATCTCTTTAAAAATCTGGCCCTGAGGCTCCTTGCCTCCCTGTGAAGTGTCAGAGTGAAACCAGCCTGACTGGAGCTTAGATGAAATCTAAAGAGAGATCTAACCGTTCTTGGGAGGCCAGGCTGTTGCCCCATAGGGGAATACAGCAGAAGCCAACAGTGAATTATAATAATAATGATTAATAATAAATAATGTAAATCTTTGCACTTCCATAGTGCATTTCCCAGCTTCTTAGAGTGCTTTATAATCCTTAATTGATTTAAGCCTCTCAATGCTCTGTTGAGGTAGCTTAGAAGTATGATTTTCACTGCTGTATGTTTTGTCCCATGAGGAAATAAGTGCCTGAGTTGCAAAGTAAGTACTTTCTGCTCTTTAGCCTCCCAAAGGGCCTGAGTCAGCATAGAACTTAATCATGTGCTTAACTTTAAGCATGTGCTTAAGCCTCACTGGCTGCAGTGGGAGCTAAGCATATGCTTAAGTGCTTTGCAGAACTGGGGCCGCAGTACCTCAAGTCGTGTCTCTGTTCTGTGGCATTGTGGGGGCCCTTCGGGTGTTTCTGATCCTTGTGGCTGAGTTATTGCTTGTAATCAGAACCATGTTATGTGAGCCCAGGTGCTGTGGTGATAGGAGCAGTAAATATGCCTGTAAATATATATATAATACGACATGGGCTCCTGTCAGATTAACAACACAGCACTGGGGGGCCTCACTTGCAAACCACAGTGCCAGTCCTACAGTCGCAGCGCTGGCACTCCCAAAGGTCCGAAAATCATGAGTCAGGACCCTAAAATCTTGAGGTTTTTTAAAAGATTGCATTTGAGGGTGATTTTTATGTCTTTTCTGGGTTTTGATGCTTTAGGATTGATATTTTCAAGCTTTTTTCTGCAACCAGAAGGGCTAGAATCCTTCTTTTTAATGAAAGCAGAGCGTTTCACCTAATCACATGACCCCAGCAGCTGGGGCTTTAAGACAAAAACACTAAATATCATGGGAATTGGCAAAGCTGCCCTTAGATCCATGCTGGTATAAGGGTCCACCTGGGTGGATTTGGCTGCAAGATTGCAGCCCAGGTCCCCATTTTAGCAGCTGCATTTTTGGGGCCTGAAATGAATTTCCAGAAAAGGACCTGGAAGAGGGCATGCAGGGGAGGTGCAGTTCTTGGTGAATACAGAATCATGCCTGCAGAAATGGAGGTTCAGGTTGAAAAACTGGGCTCAGAAAGAATCAGATGCTCTTTTCCTATTCCATACTATGTACTCTGTGAATCTTAAACTCATTCCATGATCATTATTTGTTACTCTTTTACAATACAGCAAAACATTGGCTTTATGGCTCAACAGTAATGCACTGAAGTAATGAATCTTAATTTAAGAGCAATCTATGACAACTGATTTATATTTACTGTGGAATCTAGAGGCTGGTTGAATTCTGTGGGAAAATAAAGTTAAAATGCGGCAGTGATAAACTAGTAACTTCTGCATGTTTTTCTGAACGAGGGGCTAGAAAATTGGGGCTTGGTTATGTCTTATTTTGCTGGCACTGGGCAAACCTGGTGCTAGAGACAAGTCCTTTAGTGGAAATCATTGTATCCCTGGAGGCAGAACGGTGCAGTGAATAGATCTCACGGTTCTGTTCACTTTTCTGCCAGTGGCTCTCTGCCTACCGCACCAAACTCCTTCCACTGCAGACAATAGAGTAGAGCCCGGGCCAAACAACTGAGCCAAACGACAGGCAAGACATTTGGCGGCAAGTTGGATCTGCGCTCTGCACGCTGTCACGCACAAGACCCTGGTGGGTCATAAGATTCTTGCCCCGAGTCATAGACTCCAAGTCTGTTACAGGTTTTTGGAGAGCAAGAAGGCAGTGCGCTCAACAGTGCTGTTCTCTTCAACTCCCTGCTAATTCATGGCTGGATAATATGAAGAGGGAGGATTTGGGGAGTGAATATGGGAGAGAAAAGACACTTGGACTATGGAGAGGGACAAACCCCCCTGGAAATTGGATGGCAGCAGGCGCCAGAGGGTCACCTATTGTGGGGTTATTTTAGACACTGGATTGTTCGGCCCCAGAATTAAGGTTTACTAGCCAAGCTGATGACTTTTCAAATTCTCCCATTGCTGATCAGATAAAACAGAGACGGGATTGTAAAGATGAAGCAGAGTGTTTCGCGCCTGTCGATCTCAGAGCACTGCGTATAGGCAGGGAAATGTTAGGCACATTTTATAGATGGGAAAAGCAAGCACAGCTGAAGTGTTTTTTTTTCCAAGGTCACCTAGAGTCCGTGACACAGAGTCAGGAGTCAAATCCAGGCCCCTCTCGAAATCCAGCTGTTTTCTGCACAGCAGACTTTCCTGTTATACTGCCAGGTAGCCCAGGTCTGGTGTAAACCATGCTTAGCAACTAACCCTTTCTGCCTTCTCTCTAGGGTCTTGTCTACACTAGACTTAGGTCCCTTATAATTGCCTGGTGTTATTGCCGTCAGTAGAGCCCAACAGCTGAAGTGCCACCAGTATCTTAATCATTGTGGATATAACCAGTCCCTGGGCATGTAGTTCCTTATACAGACCCCTATATGGCTGGGGAACTCCACAGCTATCTTCCCCATAGGTAATTGCCTTCCAAGAATTCCTAGGCAAACCGCAAACCCAGGCACCTCTTCCTATTGCAAGGCAGTGCATGGCCTCTGTGTTGCAGTTTGCCCTTGCCTGGGACTTGAGGTTGCAGGATTTATATGGGACACTGCCCCCTCTATTCCTCAAAGCAGACCTCAAACCTGATTTCCAGTGGTGCTTCACACAGCAGCCCTTACTAGCTATCAGCTGTAGTTGTAGGTTCTCGGCACCTCTGCAAACCAGGCCCATGGTGACCAAGGGGAAAATAGAGGCCCTCTCTTAGGAGCTGAACCCAGGTATGTTTGCCACATGTACTTCATTTCTGACCATTTCCAGAGCTGTTCTTCAGCTGAGTGCGATCACTGAGCAAGTCTGTCTGTCTTTTGCATCTTTAACACAGCTGTGGCCTCTCAGCATTTTTAGTGGTATGTGTCCCAAAGAGCGATTTTCCAGTAATCTCTTGTCCTGTGCTAAACTCTTGCATAGCATTAATGTGCAGTATTAAACGGATGTTATGTTCCACCCCAGAAGTGGCTGTATTTTGGTGGTGAGGGAGGTGATCCCTGAATGTCTAGTTTAGAGCACTCTGGGATCCTGGATGAATGTAAAATCTGATTGTGTCAGGCTAGAAATTAAGAGGCTCAACTGCAGTTTCCCTTCACTCCCAAAGCCAGCCAGTCAGTTCTTCTCTCCAGAACGTCCTATTGAGGTTCACACACTTGCTTTACTTGGACAAGCAGAGTCCGGAGCCGTGCGCAGGCTGAGAAATAGCAGCTGCAAAGGCTGTTTCTCGCGCTCGCTCACTTGTTGCTGTGCTTCTGGTCAGTGGCAATTAATATTTACAAGACTGCGAAAGGGAGGCTTAGCTGGAGGAAGGAGAGCATCCATCCACCCTGCATGCATTCAGAGCGGGACAGAGGCTGACAGCAGCAAGGATGAGGGCAGGCAGCGTGCGGGTTGTTCCATGGTCACCTTGTGTTCTCCCACGGATAGAGCTGCTGGTATGATTCTTGGGGAGAGCTCTTAGAGCAGTGGGGCAGCACTGCCCGAGCGTCTGTCCCAGGAGGAGGGATCAGGAGATAGGAAATGGGGGACCCAATGGTTTGAGAGAGACACAGATGTTTGCTCCAGCTGTGCTGGCGTATGCACAGCACCTAGCATAGCGGGGCCCTGATCTAGGCTGGAGCCAAGGCGCTACTGCAGTAGAGGTGCCCCTTAATAGCGTTCACTGGAAATGCAATGTGAGTACATTCTCCACGGAGAGGGCAGCACAGTCATTTGACATCCCTTCACCTTCTACCTTCCATGGGAGGCAGGGGAGCAGCTGCAACCTGAGAACCTCCTGCCCAGTGGGAAGGTAGGTTCCCCCTGGTGGTGTTGGGCTGGGATTTTGAGAGGAAGAGCTCACAGCATGGCTCCAGTGCTGGGTGCGGCTTTTTCTCTCCCAGCCAGTACTTCCTGGGCATTGTGGAAAACTCCCTTTCTGTAAGGTGCAGGGGGGATGCTTGACTGCGCTTGCTTCATCTCCTCCTCCTCCTGGCTAACCCCAAGGGAGCTGAGATCTGAGGGAGGGAGAGGACAGAGGGTGCATAAGGTATTTATATGGGCATGCTGGGAGAGTAGTGTGGGTGGGGGGATGGAAGAGCGAGACCAATGTGTGGTCATGTCCCTCTATGGAAGGGGCAACAGAGAGCAGTGAAATCTTACTCTGTCCCATTGAAGGCTGCAGCGAGAACCTGCCTAATGCTGCGGAAGCTAAAAAGAGTCAGATTTCATTTACCCACTGACATGTTAGCTTATCTACGGTGCGTTCTCCAGACCCGGGCTGGCTGGGGCTGTAATTAAGGTTGTGAAACAAGAAGCGCTGAAGCCATCAAAAGTGCCGATTCCAAGATCCAGTTCCCGTGACTAGCTTCTGTCTCGGGGGTGACATTGCCTCTCTCGTTCCTTCGTACTTTAGTTCTCTCTCATTCTTTTTTCTCTCTTTCTCCTTCTTTCTGCACCTCTGCTTGTGATAACGGCACTTCAGGCCCCAGCCTCTTGGTTCGCAAGAAGAGCGCTAGCAGAACGATCAAATGCACTGAACATACGTGCTCTCGGTGCACAATCCCCCACTGCCCAGAGGTGCAGAGGCAAGGGGATGAGGCCAGCTGCACGGTGGGAGAGCTGTGGGGCACTCAGTGCAGTGAGGAGTCTATCGAGCAGGGCTCTATATCTGAGTTTCTCGCTAGCTGGGATTACTAGACAATGCTGCTTCTCCGAGAATTATGATTATTGTCTGAGCAATTGCCTGTGTGAGGGCTGCTGCGCGCGTTTTTGTCCTAGAGGTACAAATTATGCAGCTGGGCGGGGTTGTTCTATATGCTAATGAAAGATTAGGGCTTGTTTCCTGAACCTTCCTCAAATGATCCTGCCTCTGAGGCATATCGTAGACTTCTAAATGGAAGCATGTTTGTCAGCTTCTTTTCCTTTCTGAGCTGACCGTGTGTTTCTTTTGGGCCCCTTTGGCTGGCTCTTTGTAAGTCATAAATGTGATTCTGAAGAGATTCTCCCATTCTGATCCTTCCTCCCTGATCTGAGAATACTGACCGCCCTTGGTGATGCCACGGCAGTGTCCCTCCCCCGCATTTTATTGACTATGTAGGCGCTTACCTGGGCTTCATTACTATGGTATCTGAGCATCTCCCCATCCCAGATGGGTTTTAGTCTCCCTAGGAGGTGGGGTCTCCATCTTTGCGCAAGGCTAAAACTTGCCCAAACTTGCAGAGCGTTAGAGCCAGGACTTGATCCCAGTGTTCTTGAGTCCCGGTTTTGTGCCCTATCCAAGAGATTATCTTTCCCAGTCAAGCCTGCATATGGGATTTAAGCCTATTGGGGTCCTTCAGTTGGTCTGAGGAACAATCTCCTGCCTTCAAATTCCCCCTCCCCCCACTGTGGATGAGAAGACCTTCAGGGGGGGGAACTATCCATTTCATAGCTGGTATGGAGCTGTTCCACGAACGTGGCAGTGGTGAAAATCCAGTGAGAGCAAAGAGAATTACCCAAGAAATGAGCTAAGTTTTATGTCTTGCTGTCAAGCGATTAAAAAAATTAATCGAGATTAATCGCTCTGTTAAACAATAATAGAATACCTTTTATTTAAATATTTTTGGATGTTTTCTACATTTTCAAATATATTGATTTCAATTACAACACACAATATGAAGTGTATAGTGCTCACTTTATGTTTATTTTTATTACAAATATTTGCACTGTAAAAAATAGCATTTTTCACTTCACTTAATACAAGTACTGTAGTGCAATCTCTGTCATGAAAGCTGAACTTACAAATGTAGAATTATACACAAAAAATAACTGCACTCAAAAATGAAACAATGTAAAACTTCAGAGCCTGCAAGTCCACTCGGTCCTACTTCTTGTTCAGGCAATCGCTCTGACAAACACGTTTCTTTACGCTTTTAAGAGATAATGCTGCCCACTTCTTATTTACAGTGTCACCCGAAAGTAAGAACAGGCATTCACATGGCACTGTTGTAGTTGGTGTCACAAGATGGTTAGATGCCAGATGCGGTAAATTTTCATATGTCCCTTAACACTTTGCCTACCATTCCACAGGACATGCTTCCATGCTGATGATGGGTTCTGCTCGATAATTGTCGAAAGCAGAGAGGACCGATGCATGTTTATTTTCATCATCTGAGTCAGGTGCCACCAGTAGAAGATTGATTTTCTTCTTTGGTGGTTCAGGTTCTGTAATTTCCGCATCAGAATGTTGCTTTTTTAAGATCTCTGAAAATATGCTCCACACCTTGTCTCTCTCAGATTTTGGAAGACACTTCAGATTCACTAAACCTTAGGTCGAGTGTTGTAGCTATCTTTAGAAATCTCACATTGATACCTTCTTTGCAATTTGTCAGATCTGCAGTGAAAATGTTCTTAAATCGAACATGTGCTGTGTTGTCATCCTAGACTGCCATGACATGAAGTATATGGCAGAATGTAGATAAATAGAGCAGGAGACATACATTCTTCCCCAAGTCACAAATTTAATTAATGCATTAGTTTTTTAATGAGCATCATCAGCATGAAAGCATGTCCTCTGGAATGGTGACCAAAGCATGAAGGGACATATGAATGCTTAGCATATCTGTCATGCAGATACCTTGCAACACCAACTACAAAAGTGCCATGTGAATGCCTGTTCTCACTTTCTGATAACACTGAAAATAAAAAGAAGGCAGCATTATCTCCTGTAAATGTAAACAAACATGTTTGTCTTAGTGATTGGCTGAACAAGAAGTAGGACTGAGTGGACTTGTAGGCTCTAAAGTTTTACATTGTTTTGTTTTTGAGTGCAGTTATGTAACAAAAAAATCTACATTTGTAAGTTTCACTTTCAGGATAGAAAATTGCACTACTGTACTTATGTGAGGTGAATTGAAAAATACAGTTTCTTTTTGTTTTTCATTTTTACAATGCAAATATTTGAAATAAAAATAATAATATAAAGTGAGCACTGTACATTTTGTATTCTGTGATGTAAATTGAAATCAAATATTTGAAAATGTAGAAAAATATCCAAAATATTTCATACATTTCAATTGTTTAATTCCATTGTATTAAACGTTGTTTAACAGTGTGATTAAAACTGGGATTAATCGTGATTAATTTTTTGGAGTTAATCATGTGAGTTAACTGCGATTAATCAACAGCCCTGTTTAAAACCATTGTGGAAGACCCTTCACAGGGCTGCTGAGCTCTTGGTAGGCAATGGACCTGGGTCCTGGTCAATGGACTGGAAGATGTATTTGGTCTTTTCCAGCTCTGATTCCCAGGCTGCATCAACAGACTGCTTCATGCCTGGGAGGGAGCCCCATCAACTCGTGGGAAAGCCACAGTGAATGCTCCATGGAATGAAATTATTGCAACTTCCAGATGCTGCTGCTGGGTGTGTTTTTTTCCATGCAATTATTTGATTCCCAAAGAGAGTCGTTCTCCCCTGCTCTTCCCCCACCTTATTGGTTGCAAACCATGAATCTGTGTTTTGTTTTGTTTCATGAACCCCATTTCCGAAACCTAGTGTCAGGCCCTTAAATATTGAATAGTGTCTGGAGAGGATTTTAATTGCATATTAGTGTACTTGTTGATACCAACCCCGTGGGAAATGGGAAGGGATCGGCTTTTGGACTTGTTTGTTCAGTGTGGTCGCTAGACAAGCCACAAATGGCACCTGTTAACGAGAAGATTGCACTGCATATTGTATAGTACTTTTACAGTAACTGTCACAGGGTTTACTTTAAAGGGAGATGGGAACAACCCATCTGCGAGGCAGTTAATTCCCTTCCCCAGAGGGACTGATGAGCCCAGGAGGGGCGGAAGGGAGAAGGAAGCTGCCAGAAGAAAGCCCTGGAAGTTGCCACTCAATAGAGAGCTGGGACCAACCCAAAAGAGCCCAGAAGGGGCTGAAGGAAGAGACTGAAAACCCAGGAAGGGCTGAAAGTGAGGCCGGGCGGAAGAGTGCCTAAAACATGAGGCGAGAAGACAGACCCCCAGGCAGGAGGAACTGAGCACCATTGGAGACAGGGCTGAAGAATCTGTGTTTTGTTCGCTGGGGACTTGGATGTCTTGACTTAATTAGCCAGAGGGCTAAGTCACTGTGGCATCCAAACCAGGCCATGGGATCCAGCCTGAGTGAGGTGAGACTCAGGCAGCGGCATGCTGAGCCAAGACCCAGTAAGGTGGAAGGTCGCCCTATGACACTAACAAATAATAGTAATAAAGCTGTGTCCTCCCATAGCACCGTGACTATGAGGATCTCCGAGTGCTTTGCACACGCTTTTCAGTTTGGCGTCATGACCCACTGTGATGTGGGTCCTGTTATCCTGGTTTGACGTACGGGGAAACCGAGGCACAGAGCAGCGAGGTGACTTGCTCAAAGTCATACAGGTAGTTAGTGGCCAAGCTGGGGATAGGACGCCGGATTCCTGGGTTCTGATTTCCTGCCTTAACAAGTAGGCAGCATGTCCACTAGGGACGGTTTCCACAAATTCCCCGCTGTTACTGACACTGGGTCACCTCCACCAGTGCTAGCAAGGTGGAAGGCCCAAGCGTATATGGGCACCAGTATTGTTAACCCGTCTTGAAACAGGTCTAGGTGACATAGTGGTAAAG
This sequence comes from Sternotherus odoratus, assembly GCA_032164245.1. NCBI lineage: Eukaryota > Metazoa > Chordata > Testudines > Kinosternidae > Sternotherus > Sternotherus odoratus. The sequence continues at coordinate 11,441,785 of JAVMKO010000016.1, forward strand.
ATGCTGGTGGCCACTGGAAGGAATGACTCCTACTGTGAAGGCTTGGGGACTAGACTGCAAGATGGAAGACGTGCTATTCCCAGTTCTGGCTTGCGGGGTGACCTTTGGTAAGTCACTTCAGCAATGGTGCCTCATTTTCTGCCTCTGTAATACAGGCAGAATGATATTTACCTCCTGTGTAAAGCCCTTAGAACTCTGAAAAGCTCTGTATTAGTGATAGCTCGGCGCTGGGGGAACTTGACCAGTGTTGGCCGAATTTGGCAAAGACATCAATGTTGAAACAACTGAAGTGTAGCTGAAATCCAGGTTGACTCATGGTTCTCTCCAGGTTTTAAGGGCTAGCTTGGAAACATATTCGTATTAACAAAAGAAACTGTTTTGATAAGCCAGAGATCAGTCTAGTGTAGAAACCTTTTCTGACCAATGAGTCTCACCTTGCCCTGTCTACACTGGCTGACCAAACTTTGCTACAACCCGGTTTAGTGGAAGTCGTGTTTCAAAAGCAGTTTCCCCGCAAATGTACATAGGATCTAGGGCCCAGATCCTCAAAGGAACGTAGGTGCCTAACTCCCATTGATTTCAGTGGGTCTGAGCGTAACACAGCATCGCGTAGGGAAGAACTTTGGACAACCTGACTGTTGCAGAACAAGGCAACAAGAATGAAGCAGATCCTAGGTGTTGCTGAGGATGCTAGTTGTTGGCTACATAAGGAGGAAGACGGGAATAAGGATATAAGAATAAATCAAAAACATTTTAATGTGTGCAAATGACTCCCTTCCCTGTGTGCTGGCCCAGTCACAGGCAGCTACTGGTGACACGCCAATAGCAAATCAGGCTTCTGAACTAGTCTCTGAATCCAGACAGGCATGCTGAGCCCGGGGGGGGGGGGGGGGGGGGGAGGAATGTGGTGTGTATTTAATGTTTAACCAGAGACACTGTTTACATTTTTAAACTTGAACTTTTATGAGGGGGAAATCAGTAGGCCAAAAAACGTCAGATGTCAAACTATGAATGCTCCGGATCTTTCTGTTTCAAAACAATGGGCTTAAAGTTATTGTGATAATTTATATTACAGTAGAGTGTACAGATCCCAACTGAGATCAGGGCCTCTTTGTGCTACAAGCAGTACAAACACAGAATAAGAGAGAGTACCTGCCCCAAAGAGCATACAGTCTCAAGACAGACAAAGTGAGTGAGGGGAAACTGAGCTATGAAGAAATAAAGTGACTTGTTTAAGATCACTTGTAGAGCCAGGAATAGAATTCAGACCCTTTTCCCATGGTCTGCTATAGTAGACCAATGGCTCTCAATGGCTCAAAGACCTTTCCAAACTACTGTACCCTTTCAGGAGTCTGATTTGTCTTGCGTATCCCAAGTTTTGCCTCACTTAAAAACTCCCATGCTGACAAAATCAGACCGAAAAATACAAAAGTGTCACAGCACACTGTTACTAGAACATTGCTTCATTACTCATTTTTACCATATAATTCTAAAATATTGTACTTACATTTCAGTGTATAGTATATACATAGGGCTCTTTGTTTTCAGTTTTTATGTTGTTATATTTATTTTTTGTTGGAATTTATCTGTGTTTACTACTACAACGACAAAAACAGGTGAAAATCAGTAGAAAAAGCTATTAATAATTTTTCTGGATAAACATCAGTGTTTATTTTGGTGGACAGAAGGACAGGGGAAAACAAGTATTCAGTAGACTAATCCTTTGATGAATGGAATTCAAGGTGGTTTGCTGCAGAACTAAAACAGAACTCAAAACACAATGCCACCTCTGATTTTAAGAGAACAATCTACTTCTACTCCCCAAATAAAACTTTTCATTAGAATAAACAGTTTATTGTCATAGACTTAGAACTATCAGCCTACAAATATTTACATTCAATAATTGGGCCACACCATTTGCATACACATACACCCACTTTCATCCTTTTCTCCTGTTTTAGTCTTTTTAAAACTTTTGAATACTTCCGGTGGTCTCAAACGTGTGCTGATACAGATTTTCATTTTCTTTCCATGTGAGTGTCGGATCTTTAAACCGTTCTCTGCTAACAGCTTGAAATGTGTACCTGGCGAGTGTGAGATTCATTGGTACGTCCGAATGTGCACGCACTTCGGAGCTCGCGTGCTTGCCTGTTTGTTTATTGTATGTATTTTCTCGACTAATACATAGCCTTACTTCAACAGGCAGCTTTGCATACACACATGGACAAATATATTATTGTAATACATAGATCTCATGCAGTGGATTGTATTTTCCTAATAAAACAAAGTTATTTTTTATATATTTGAATAATACAAAAGTCGGGTGAAAATGGGAAATATTGGGAAAATGGGAAATCGCTTTTCCTGCATCCTTGTTGGCTCGTTGGAGCAGCAAGTCTTCGTTTGGGAGGTGGGTGGGAGGCCAAGGCCCTGGAAGGCCCATGAAGCTACTGAACCAGGTGATGGCTGCACATCCCCCCTACCCTGCATTGCCCCAGCCCTGCCATGTGACCTGTGTGAAGGGGAAGCAGCCTCTTCCCCCTCCCTTCTCTCATTTCAATCAAGTTTCTCCTCGCCAGGCGGTAATGAATTTGCTGTCCCGCTATCAGCTCTTCTCACTGCCTGGCAAACGCCAATTAACGAGCTTAATCAATGATTAACAAGAGCGGCTTCTTGTGGCCTCGGGGGAAGGGGTGTGTGGATGGGGGGGTTAAGGGGGGGGACCGTGCGGTGTGTTCCTCACAAGAGCGCCACTCGGAATTTACTCCCCCCCTCTAAGGGGGCAGGCAGGTCTCTGGACCCCTGTTGAACAGTCCACATGGAAGGGGGTGGGGACGGCTCTGGGCTGGGGCGGTGGGAGGGGGGTTGCTTATGATTAACTAGTGAGACTGGTAGCCCCCCAAAACCCCTGTTGTGGTGGGAACCCCATTATGCAATGCCCGTTGAACGCTGGCACTGCGCCAGCTTATCGGAAAACCCGCGGTGTGATTGGCCTTCCTTTGGGTTGAGTTCTGCTTAGGCACGGCCCCCCCAGCTCTCGAGAACCCTGTATCCCGGGCTGCCACTGCCGGAAATCCTTAGCACAGAGGTGCCAGGCAGGGGCATGAGGCTCACGGCCCGCACACCAGTCTAGTGTCACATGCTGTGCTCCAGGCTAGCTGCAAACTCTGCGCTGCTGAGAACGTGGTGTCTCTCCATTCATCCCAGCTCTGGGTGGGGCATAGGACAGGCTCCGCCCTCCCACTCCTCCCCATCCAGTAGCCCCCCTCACTCATGCCACAGATGCTCCCACCTGTTCCTAATCTCTCCTGGTTGGACTCACTCTGTGCCCCAAGCAGGCCTGGCACAGGAATTTGGAGTTGGTGGGGTGGAAGTTGGCACTGAATCCTGGGCCTTGTGCGGGGTAGGAGGCACTTGGATTTCTTAACCTTTTCCCTCCCCGTGTCCAGGGCTGGCCTAATAGTAACACTTGGCATCCCTGCAACTATTTCTGTCCATTCTACAGATGGGGAAGTTGAGTCCCGGAGAGAGAACGGGACCCCCGTTACTGGTGGGAGACGCCTCCAGAGTCCCCATGCAGCATCTGATCCATTGGCTTCCCCACAACCTCTCTCTTGCTGAACTCACCTGTGCCTGAGCCAGGCTGCTGCTTGTCTCTGTGGCTAGCCCGGGAGCTGCACCATTGCTGGAAATCTGGCACAATAGCATCTAGTACAGACAAGGCTCAGTTCCCTTTCACAGGCATCTGATTACATATGTTAAAACTAAGCTCCCTCTGGAAGCAAACACCCGCCTGGCAGCCAGCTCTGGCACTGATTTCATTCCATGTTCTGCTTTCCCAGTGGTCCCCAGGCTCCTTCTGGGCCTGTCTATGGTAGGGAGGCTGGGTTGGCGCTTTCCTAGTGAACTGTGGTGCCTCCCTTCCCTTGCTAGGAAGCTGTCAGTGGGGTCTGGGGCCCGCCTGGTCTGAAATTAAATGGGATCCAGCTCATCAGACCAAGGCTGGGATTTTCCTTGGAGACCAAAGGATCTGGAGGCCCCCCCATGAATAGGACTTTTACTAAAAATACCCACGACTAAAACACAGCCTTAACCATGACTAATACTTGTCTATCAAGTTTGTAAGCTCTTTGGGGCACCTTTCACTCTGTGTTTGTACAGGGCCTTGCACAATGGAGCCCTGATCTCATTAGAGGGCTCTAGGTGGTACTGGGGTATAAATGCACCTCTCCTTGCGTCCAGTGCAAGCACATGCCTGTTCCCAGAGGCGGCTGTATTTGGACCCGTTCACACCCTTTGTGTCTGATCATAATAACGATGTGATCTTATATAAGACGTGCTTTTGTAGCGCTCATGCGGTTTGCGGAGAGAGACGTTTGCACAGGAAGTGCCTGTGTTGGGGAAAATGAAGGTGGAACTGTGTTCTGCAGAGAGTGCAGCCCTGGATGAAATAATTATCCCCGTTGTCAGCCCTGCAGCATGCAGCACTGCTGGGGGAGGAGCCCGCCGCTATTCACTCCCCGACGATCCATCATTTCATGAACGCTCCCCTTGCCCTTCCCTGTCCTGCAGGCGTCGCCTGTCTCCTGCCAGGGTGCTGGGCTTCTGTGTCGAAGGCCATTGCCACCTTGATTACAGCGCTTGTCTCTGCTTTTGTTTGCTGCCAGGGATAAATATTGATTCGTTTCAGGCTGGTAAATGTCCCTGCCGCTTGTGATCGCTGCTGAAGGATTGCTGGAGAGCCCATTTTCACATTGCCACCTCCTACTCGTCCACCCAGTCTGCAATCCCGGTTACACCCAGGCACAGCTAGCCTCTCTCTGCCTATGGGCCTGCCCTGCAGAGAGCTGCTGCTGGGACCACCTTCTGCAGCCTCAAGGAGAGCGGAGGGAGTGGTGACCCCCCGCTGCTTGGTGTGACTGCGGCATCTATCAGTGCCCTGGGACGGGATGCTGGGACAGTACCAGAGCCCCCAGTAAACAAGGGGTTAAGTACAAGGGGTTACGCCTCTCCTGTTGCACTAGTCAGTGCCCCTGGCAGGAGCTACAGGAACAGCTGGCGCAACACACAGCTGGGCGTGCGGGGACCCTGGAGAGTGCCAGGCTTTGTGTGTGAGCGTGGGTACATTGCTTAACCTCCATGGGGCTTGGTTCCCCCTCTGTTAAAGGGGGAGACTGAGCGTTCTTTTTGACGGCTCTTTGGGGTAGGGGCTGCATCTCACTGCGCTCACGTACTGCACCGAGCGTGGCCCAACCGAGCCCTGATCTGGGTTCAGCCCCAGGGCGGGGGTGGGGTGTTTTTTTTTTTGATAGTTTGCTTTCTCCTTCGCCCCTGCTAAGGCTTTGCTGGTCACTGCTGGATCTTATTTCTGTGGGGTCATCCTTCCCCCCAGGTTACACACCCTGCTGCGTGCAAAGCCCTCTCTTGTAATGCAGCCCCGCTCAGCCCAGTCCTGCCTTTGTGGGCACCTCTGTGAATCCATCGCTTTCAGCCAGGGCTGTACCTGATCCAGGCCCCATGGCATTGCTGCTGGGATACTCTGTAATTAAACTGTGTCAGCAGGCTTGGCCGCGGGGCTGCAAGCTGGACATGTAGATCTTTGGGTCTGGGCTGGACCCTGGGCTCTAAGACCCTCCCCTCCCCATCCTTACTGCAATTTTACAGCCCATGTCTCGGCAGCTCTGTTGCTGATGGTGGAGGACCCAAGGGCTATGTCTGGACTGCAGTTAAAAACCCATGGCTGTCCTATGCCAACAACTTGGGCTAAGGGGCTGTTTAATTCCCGTGTAGACATTTGGGGACCCTCCCAGAGTCCCACCTCCCAGGGTCCCAGAGCCTGAGCGCCAGCGTGAGCCCGAACATCTACACTGCAGTTAAACAGCCTCTTAGCCGGAGCCCTGCGAGCCAGAGTCAGCGGCCACAGGCCAGCCGTGGGTTTTTAATTGCAGTGTAGACAGACCCAGAGGGAGTGGTAGGAAGGCAGCATTACCAGCTTCCGAGAGTTTTATTACTTGGCAGGATAAGCACTTGGGGGAGGGTGTGGGGAATGGTGAGTCTAGGGAAGACTTGCTTTGAACATGGAGGAAGCCCTGTCGAATTTGGACTAAGGGCCTGGACGTTAGGAGGTCTGAGTTCTCGCTGCCTCTCGCTGCATCATTGTGACCTTGGGACCTCCCTGTGCAGACCTGTGAAGCTGCAGCATCCCAGTGGCCCGGGGTGGGGGTGGAGATGGAGCATCGGACCCGCAGGCTGCACTGCAGACAGAGTGTATGAATCATGAGCTGGCGCTGGGGCCCGTCGTTGCTTTGGAGCCCAGTCCCTGAAGCCAGAGTCCTTGTCCCCGCCGCTGGGACATCCTTCACCAGCACTTCACTTCAGCTCTTCCTGGAAGCGGAGCTGATGGGAAGTGATGGGACCAGCCCTGGCTGGAGAGATCCAGTAAATTGCAGGCACTCTGCAGGCTTTATCAGAAATGACTCAGCCTGCTGATCAAAGGGAAACGCAGCCTGGATTTTTTGTTTTAAATTTCCAGAAATCCAGATACTGTATTTGCCTTCTACGTCCTGTGCCCCCCGCCCCCACCACACCAGCTGGTGAGAGTTCTACTCGGACATTCTTTAAACACTCATGCGAATCTTGCTCACGGAAGGTGCTGGATGACAAGCCCTGGAAGCCAAACCCCTTTGTTTATCTCCAGAGCCTCCTCCGTGCTGCTCTGCTGACATCCCTCCTCCTTGGAGGGACCAGTTCTATATGGCTCCACAGCCCTGTCACTGGCCTCTCAACACCGTCTGTCCATTAGTGAGGTTTTGTGCTATGGACCCTTGTCCACTGTAGAGCCCCGTTTGACGCAAGCTACTAAAGGACCATCAGATGGCTCCCAATATGGGTTGGATTCGACCCCACTAATCTGCAGGTGAAAATGTCTCTGTCTTATTGCCCAGGCCTGTCATCCTTTCCCTGCTGCCCTGGTGTTATTTGGAGAGGAGTAAGAGAAGCCACTAGGCTGCCTACTGTATTATAGATAGAGGAGGACGTCTTCAGAGCATAGCTTGGGGCTGCGGCTCAGTGATGCCTATAGGGCTAATAATGAAGAAGAATCACAGTTCCTCGATGCTTTCCTCCCAAACGTTCCCAGTGAGCTCTGTCCACTTAACAAGCTGATCCGCCGGCTCTTTATAGGGATCGCTACATCCACTCCTAGAATGCTCATCCCTCGGGACTGCACAAGGCAGCGGTTTTAACTGGTTCACAGCAACAGCTTTCGGGTTGAGAGAGAGGAATGTGCGTGCACAGTGGAAGGAGTGCGAGAGAAAACAACCTCCTTCGATTGGAACGGTGCTTCATTTGTAATGAACGAGGTACCGGGCTCCAGCAGTTTTTTTACATTCATAACTGATGCAGCAGGCCCAGAGGTGCCGGGGCTAGGAACTGCCAGGCCCAGAGGTGCCGGGGCTGGGAACTGCCAGGCCCAGAGGTGCCGGGGCTGGGAACTGCCAGGCCCAGAGGTGCCGGGGCTGGGAACTGCCAGGCCCAGAGGTGCCGGGGCTGGGAACTGCCAGGCCCAGAGGTGCCGGGGCTGGGAACTGCCAGGCCCAGAGGTGCCGGGGCTGGGAACTGCCAGGCCCAGAGGTGCCGGGGCTAGGAACTGCCAGGCCCAGAGGTGCCGGGGCTAGGAACTGCCAAGCCCAGAGGTGCCGGGGCTGGGAACTGCCAAGCCCAGAGGTGCCGGGGCTGGGAACTGCCAGGCCCAGAGGTGCCGGGGCTAGGAACTGCCAGGCCCAGAGGTGCCGGGGCTAGGAACTGCCAGGCCCAGAGGTGCCGGGGCTAGGAACTGCCAGGCCCAGAGGTGCCGGGGCTAGGAACTGCCAGGCCCAGAGGTGCCGGGGCTGGGAACTGCCAGGCCCAGAGGTGCCGGGGCTGGGAACTGCCAGGCCCAGAGGTGCCGGGGCTGGGAACTGCCAGGCCCAGAGGTGCCGGGGCTGGGAACTGCCAGGCCCAGAGGTGCCGGGGCTGGGAACTGCCAGGCCCAGAGGTGCCGGGGCTAGGAACTGCCAGGCCCAGAGGTGCCGGGGCTAGGAACTGCCAGGCCCAGAGGTGCCGGGGCTGGGAACTGCCAGGCCCAGAGGTGCCGGGGCTGGGAACTGCCAGGCCCAGAGGTGCCGGGGCTGGGAACTGCCAGGCCCAGAGGTGCCGGGGCTGGGAACTGCCAGGCCCAGAGGTGCCGGGGCTCAGCTCTGGCAAGCTGTGGCACAAATGAAGCACCACCCCAGTTTAAACCAGCAAAGGATCTGGCCGGCAGTTGGGTCCAATGTCACATGAGCAAGAACGCTGACAGTAGTAGGTAAGACATTTCAGGGCAGGTTTAATTCCTGCTGTAACTTCCTAGTCTTTGTTACAGCAGGGATGAATTTGAGCCATTGACCAGACATGAAGCAGGACCAGGAGAGCTAAAACCTGGGTCACTCTGGATTTACGCTGGTGTAACTCCAGAGCCTTCAGTGGAGACACTCTGGGATTCATATGGGTGTAACTGAGGCAGAGTCTGTCTATTGGTTAACAAGAACAGAGATGGGGAGAGAGACCAAGGAAATCCAACTAGAACTAGGGAAGGGTAGTTTTCTTTTAGGTGGCCTAATACCTTTACTAGTCTTCTCACCCTGAATGAACGCCTGGAGCCTTGGCATGTGGACGGCTTCCCGTGCTATACAGAACATGTAGGACCTAGTGGAGCTGGGCCCAAGAGAGAGGCTTCAGATCCTGGTTAAAGTTAGGCCAGATCAGGGCTCAGGCATGGTTCTGAGGCCACTAGAGTCTGCTGAGTGGTTGACATGAGCCGAAATGGAAATCAGCAGATCCCATGATACATCCGCCACCTTGGGCTGCATTTGCTGAAGAAATGGGGCCCTTTGCACATTGCGATCCAACCCCCCATAGTGGCTGATTCAGATCTGTGGGTTCTAATGGGTGGGAGGGTTTGGGTCTTATTCTCTGGCTTGAATCCCTCTGTTGTCCTTAGGGTCAGATCCCCAGTGGGGGTAACACAATGGAGCTACGGCAGTTTACCCCTCAGCTGAGGAGCTAGGGGAAGGAGGGGGAAATAAGTACAGCAACAAATGCCAGCTAAACTTATGGGAACTGCAGGTCTCTGGAAACTGCCAGGACATAGGAGCAAGTTGGAATGTGCTGAGTAATGGCCAATAGGGAGTGAGTGAAAGATGGGGGGATGGGGGGGGGTCGTTTCCAGGGCCTGGGGAGTGAGAGTTGTCTCCATTTTCCCCAAGGGCATAGCAGACTTTTAAGGTGCTTCCTCCTGCCCCAATCCTTCCCCCTTTCCCCCTGGACTGTCAGTCACATCCTGGGGCTGAGAGCCGATATTGTCTCACAGGGTTGCTAGCTGCAGCTCTCTGCTGCGGCAGGGTCATTTATTAGCATCACTGATCAGTGTGAGTCAGAGCAGCACAAAATTAAGCAGGTTCTGCGGGCTGGAAAAAGGCTGCTCAGATACTTGAATCTGTATCAGGCTCTGTAATGACAGGTCCCTTCAGTCACTTACAGGCTGGCCGCATACATCTTAGCGGAGAGTTTATCCTGTAGCAGGGAGACAGGTGCAGGCGCTGCAGGAGTTTCCTTCTCAGAGCTGGATCTGGGAGGGGAGAAGGAGGTGGGAGGGTTAATGGTGTCTTGCTCTAGGGAAGCGCCTGTCAGAAGCTGGGTTTACAAGATGCTCCTGGCATGATCTTGTCCTTACTGCCCTGGCTGGCACCAGCTGCTCGAGGGCAGAAGTGGGAATGATGAGACAACCCGAAAGCAAGCTGACTGGGGAAATTAAGGTCGACAAGGAGCTGAAGTCAATGCCTGCCTGCTTTAAACCCCCTCCAGGTTAGACAGTGATTGACTTAACAGTCATCGCCTCTTCTCTAATTAGAGACTCAGGCCCAAAATGTGATGTGTCACCTGGCGGGGGGATGCAGCTGGTGCTTTCCACCAAGGGGAGAGGACTTGCTGCAGATTAGGGGAAGGCTTATCATAGGAAAGAGTGCTAAACCATGACGAGATTAACAAGGAACCCACTGTCTTCCCCAATGTGCATTTCCCTTTAATGAAAGCAGATCTGCCCGGTGTGTCCCCTCTCACTCCGGGTATAGACGTGATCTGCCCGGTGTGTCCCCTCTCACTCCGGGTATAGACGTGATCTGCCCGGTGTGTCCCCTCTCACTCCGGGTATAGACGTGATCTGCCCGGTGTGTCCCCTCTCACTCCGGGTATAGACGTGATCTGCCCGGTGTGTCCCCTCTCACTCCGGGTATAGACGTGATCTGCCCGGTGTGTACCCTCTCACTCCGGGTATAGACGTGATCTGCCCGGTGTGTACCCTCTCACTCCGGGTATAGACGTGATCTGCCCGGTGTGTCCCCTCTCACTCCGGGTATAGACGTGATCTGCCCGGTGTGTCCCCTCTCACTCCGGGTATAGACGTGATCTGCCCGGTGTGTACCCTCTCACTCCGGGTATAGACGTGATCTGCCCGGTGTGTACCCTCTCACTCCGGGTATAGACGTGATCTGCCCGGTGTGTCCCCTCTCACTCCGGGTATAGACGTGATCAGTTGGTCCAGCCCTCTGCTGTATTGCCCAGAGGGCCATTAGTCAGTTCTTCACAGAGCTCAGACTTAGGAGCCATGGCCTGTGCACCCACACTGCGGGTACTTGCAATATGGCAGTAGGGAACCTCTGCTGTGATCTACGTCCCCAACAAAGGGTTCGGTGTCTCCTCCATTCCCAATTGTCCCATAAGCGGGGAGCAGAGGAGCATTGAAAGGAGACCAGGTCACCTGCCCACCCATCTACCTCCCTCCCTCTCTAGCTCCTATTTCACACAGTAAATGTCGAGGTGGGGTGAACTGGATGGGTTGGTGGGTCACTAATAGACTGCAGGCTCATGGCTATATGTCACTGGTTCAGCTAGCTCAGGTCAGTGCTTTCTGAACGCCGTTACCCTCTGGCGGCTTTTAGGGGGGTGCGTGAAATGGCGGGGGTAGACTTGGGTGGTGGGTGCTTACAGGATTGGGAGTCGGGGGATCTGGGTGGTGTTCCCAGCTCTGCTAGGGCGTCCCGGTGTGATTTTAAGCAAGACACTTAATCTTTCCGTTCTTTAATTTCCCTGTATCTGAAAAAAACGTGGAAGTGTAGAACTGGCAGGGTTGTGGGGCTAATCATTCTTTCCCCACCTTTCTCCAGCGCGATTGGAGGTACCGATGAAAAGCATTATGTGAAAGTGCATTTAATACTGTGGAGATCTTCTTTTCAAGTGGGAGAGAAAATATCGAGGTGACGCTCAGAATAACACAATGCAAAGGTTTCATACCTTGCAACTATGCCAGAAGCACTGTGTGTCCCTGCAAAACTCTGCCGGGATTCCCTTCCCCCTGCGTGATCCACAGCATTTATTTCTGTCCTGGCCGGCTCATCAGAGACCGGACCATAAAACTGTTACTGGTCTCTCCATCAAGCTGTGCTTTGTTTGGCATTGCTCCAGGCTGCATATTAACAAATCCTGCCTCAGGAGACCATTGTCAGTTTCAGTCCAGACAGTCCAGGCACTGTCACTACAAACCGTCAGGAAAAGGTTTGATCGCTATTAGAGAATCATCCTGCAAAATGCCAGGGCTCAAACAGCCGGCCCCGAGCCACCGGTTGTGGGGTTACAGTTGGACTCTAAAGGATTCGTTGGCCAGGAGACTGGATCACAAACCAGGCTGGGCCTAGGCTGCCAGGAATTTGCACAATTTGGGTTAATGTCTGAAGATGGAAGAGGCTGTTCTGGCTGCTGTGGCGTCCTTTCCTAGCTGTGCAGTGGTTGCGGATGCATCTGGCCAGTGCCTCTGTTCTCGACGGTACACGCCGGGTTTCTCTGGTGGCTGCTCCTCTTAATCTTAAGTACAATAAAAGAAAGGGGCTGGGCAGGGGAGCTGGGCTATGAATCTGTTTTGGTAGAGCTCCGTCACGGCAAGTGGCGCAAAGCAGCACTTTTCGGAGTGGCAGAAGTCACCGCCAGGATCCTCCCCTGGCTTGCATGCCCTGCTCCTCCCTCATCAAGAATACGCATCCTCCGCCACGCACGTACTCATGGTCACACATGCGGGCATGAGCTTGCACACACACGTTAGGGGGCTCTGTTTCGTATTGTGATGGAGGCTGTGACGCCTCCCAGGATCTGCTTCCTGGTTTAGGCAGTTTCTCATCTGAAGCCTCCAGGAGAGAGGGACAGTCCCCGTGAAACTGGAGGCCAGGTTGTGATCTTCTGATTTATTGTATAAGTGCGGGGAAGGGGAGAGGATGCGCGTGTCCTTGTGGTTACAGCAGAGGACTAGGGCTGTACCTGAAAACACACCGGACGTGTGGCAATGCACGCACATGCCAACAAAATGCACCAGCCAGCCACAGAAATGCTCCCAGGGCAGGACTTGGGGACAGATGTCATCTGCTCTGCAGTTGTGTTCAGACAGGCTTCTAGCAGCCTCCCCTCCCTGACCCCTCGCGTTTCCTTCCAGGCAGCGAACGGGGGGCTGGGCTTGCTTTCACCCGACAAAGGCGAAACATCCTCCAGTTTCTTGCCACCCCTGACTTTGCAGGTGTGCGTGGAGTGCCTCTGCCATTCCCTGTGCGATGCAGGGAATCAGGGATCGGAGGGGCACAGCAGAGTCCTCCTCCGCATGGCTGAACTTCATGACTGGCTGGCTCAAGACCAGGGGGTTCACTGGGATTAGTGGAGTCACCTCCAGGGGCAACGGTCTTGTGGCTCACTGAGTTTACCCCATTCGCTTTCCCACTGTTATAACATAGGAGGGATTCAGCCTCAGTGTCCGTGGAGCTCTGGTTGGAATTGGAAGGTTTTCTAGGGTATGTCTACACTGCAGTGGAAAATGGTGCTCGGACTCAGGCTTAAGCCCAAATCCCCCCTTCTGTCCACACAGAAATCTCTTTAACTTGGACCTGGGGTCCTAGTTTGCTGCAGATACGGAGGGTCAACCCTAGTCAAGCTAGGACCTAGAGTTCAAGCCAATTATTTTGCAGTGTAGATGCAAACCCCCACCCCACCCCCAACTCGGGTCCTGGGAGTCTGTCAAAAGTATCCCACAATCCATGGGCCAACTTCCTTGATCCTGTCTGTTCTCTTGCTTTGTGAGCAGGACCTGGGTTCAGGGGTGAAACAGAGTGGAAATAAAGCTCTTTTGCAGGAGAGCATAGGCAGCGACATCTCTCAGTGCTGCTCAAAGGGAGAGGTTTAAGATTAGACACCCAGGTTTGCGTTGTCTTCAGTTGCTCAGATAAACTGGGGGGAGGAGCGGTCTCTTCTGTCTTAGTGTTCCATTCTGTGCATCCGATGAAGTGGGCTGTAGCCCATGAAAGCTTATGCCCAAATAAATTGGTTAGTCTCGAAGGTGCCACAAGTATTCCTCGTTCTTATTCCATGCCTGCAACTTACCAGGCCTGGACTCGCATTTCTGACTCTGCCACTGATTTCTGGTAAGGCTTTGTCTGCCAGGATTGCAATTGACTTAAAAGTGGTGCAGCTTTTGTGTGTGTGGACCTTGTATCAGTTTTAAACTGGTTTTATCAGTCAAGCTTGTTCCGGTAAATTTACTGGCACGAGGTTAAACGACACAAGCCAGGTCGAAGCAGTGTCTACACACCCAGTGGCTCCAGTTTAACGGAACCATTATAAAATCACCCCATTAGTTAAACTGGTGCAATATAGTGTATAGACCAGGCCTAGAACTCTTCCTACTTCCTCGTGGCTGGGTCTTAACCATAGGGGTGAAACCCTCTTGCATTCCATATAGATTCTTCTCCCGCTCTCACTGTTGTAGTATTTTCCAGTTGTGGATTAAGTGCCTAACATCTGTCATTTCTGGCTTGCTCTCTCTCCTCCTCACCCCCGGGGGAGACTTGTATGTGCAGTGGAGTGTTTTGTTTTGGTAGGGTTTTGTAATGGTCCATGCTGCTCTGGGTATGCTGGAGAAGTTGGGCAGAGGAGCACCTGGCGTTTGGTGTGGAAGGTGTGGGGGTGGTTGTGGGGGGTCTTTTGGCGTGGTGGGAATTTGTCCCACAGTTGCAAACGGTCCCCCAAGCTCTGTCTCCTCACTGATGAGAGTTTTCCCACCGGCCCCAGTTGGAGTCGGGATTTCATCCTTAGCCCCACAGAGCTGCCGTGCAAAGTGTGTTAGTGTAATCAGTACTCGGCTTTGGCACCGGCTCACCGGGTGACCTCAGGCAGCGTTGCAGGGAAGTGCAGTAGACTCCCCTTTCCGGTGTGTGTTGACCAGGGAGCCAGCTCTTTTTCATGGTGCTCAGGGACCCCGCTTTTGCCCTGAGAAAGCTTCCTAGGAGCAAAGAGAGACGGGGGAGTGGGGAGCCCTTAACAATACACAGAAGGCTGAATGGTATTCAGTGCTCAGACCTAGCTCCATGGGAGTGGGAGAACTCAGGGCTCGCCCCCTAGAGCAGGGCTCTCAATGAAGGGTACCTGTACCCCTGGGGGTACGCAGAGGGGCACATCAACTCATCTAGATATTTGCCAGCTTTTACAACAGGCTACATAAAAAGCACTAGCAAAGTCAGTACAAAGCTAAAATTTCCTCCAGACAATGACTTGCTTATACTGCTTTCTATACTGTATGCTGAAAAGTATTCACAACATTTCTATTCCAGTTGATTTATTGGATAATTCTAGGGTAACAATTAGAAAGTCAGCTGGTTTTCATTAATCATGTGGCTGTGACACTTTTGCTTTTTTATGTCTGATTTTGTAAGTAGATTTTAAGTGAGGTGAAACTTGGGGGTATGCCAGACAAATCAGACTCCTGAAAGGGGGCCAGGAGTCGGGAAGGGTGGGAGCCACTGCCCCCATTGCTCTGTGTGTCATCAGACTCGCCTCCCTCAGGAACATGCTCCCACAAACCCACGGTTCTTAAACCTCCCTCTCAAGAGCCCAGAGGAAACCTTCAAGTCCACAGGTTCCTAAAGGTTAATTAGCTCTTAAAAGAGGCCTTCGGTTTGCAGCCTGCTGTCACATACAGTCCCCAGCTCCCGGCCCAGCGCACAGTACCTCTGCATATGCAGATATTAAACTGATCAGAACAGGTACTACCCTTGATCTAGCCCCCCTGCATGATGCCTCACTTGCAGCAGAGCCAGTGCTGCAGTGGGACATGGAGGAACGGGCTGCCTCGACAGTATTCCACTCCAGAGCAGAATTTCAGCCTCCCTGGACCCTGCCTAAGATGAGAATGTCAGGGGCTAGATCCGGAGCCGTGCGCCGTCTGGAGGGAGTCCTGGATCTCATTTACCCTGGATGACCAGGAATTTGTTTACACCAGGTGCGATCTGGAGCAAGTCCACTAACTTCCAGTGGGATTCCTTCAGGTTTTCTCCCCTGTAACTGAGATCAGAACGTGGCCCAAGCAAACAGAGGTAGAAGAAGCCACAAGCCATAACCTAGCACCCTTTTCTGTTAGTAAAGCTCTTAGGGAGAACCTTTCTCTGGGTCTCCCAGTGTGTTTTGTATTGTCCATCTGCATAACCTGTGGGTCCCCAGTGCAGGGCCCAGATCAGTACTTACCATATAGTAGCAGGGCACACGCTAGTTTCTAGTAGAGTTGATGTTGTAGGCTGAGATTTTTCAAAGACACCCTAGGGGATTTAGAGGCTTCATTCCTACAGAACTTAGGAGATTTAGATGCACATCTCCAACTAGGTAAGCACTGACAGTCCCACCACCCAGAGCACCCGACCTGTTAGCATCATACACTCACGAGAGCCTTTCCCGCTGGCTGTGCGTAGGGGGTTTTGGGAGGCTGCTGCGTGCATCCCAGAGTGAGAGCCGTGCTCCAGATGAGCAGGGATTCCGCTCCGTCACGTCCTCCCTGCCCACCCAACTGGAGGGTGTAGTTAGCAGCATTTTTCCCTTACTAAAAAAAGGTTTCTTAATTGTTTCCTGCTGGAGTTGAAACACTGACACCGAGACCGAAATAGAACCTCTGAGGAAATGCAGTTGGAGAGAGAGGCTAGAGAGCAGTTAGTATGGGTGGTCTGAGCTGGTCACCTACCCCCATCCCCATCCCCATCCTGTGCTCTGCTCCCTGGCACCATTCCAGAAGGCCCCTTATTGTTGGGGTTATTTTATTATTTATTCCTCCGTCATCCTCTGAATATAATCCCAGCCCCTCACAGGACGAAGAGGGGAGATGTCATCAGTGGCGGTGAACCACTCAGGGATGCAGTAAGGGTGTCAGTGTAAGTAGCTGGATAGATGGAGAAAACGGTTCGTATAGCCTGCTGAAGGTACTTGTTTGCTATGGATATACCGGGGGAGCGTCTTTCCTGCTGAGTTAACCCCGCCCTGCTGCAGTTGAAGCATTAAACACCTTTATCCTCGTTCCTGCCTATAAATGACAGGGACGCCTTCACGCTGCTTTTCAGACCTGTCCTTTCAGACGGGTCCCAGCTGGGGTTGCACTGATACTCCGGGAGAGGACCAGGCCAGCGGGTTCAAACTCGGGTTCCTAAATGCACATGAAGGCATCTAAACAAGTGATCTGAGCTCCTGCGGGCTAAGCGCCTGCTGCTGCCGGCAAAGGAAATGAGAGCGGTTTCTGAACCCGCAGCCGGGGCGCAGGGCCCCTACAGTATTAAAGCTAATGGGCATTGGGCGCGTAGGGTGCGTCACTGGGGTATAAGACATGGCCGACTTCGGCTTACTTGTTACCTCCACACATCAAAGGTTGGAGGCTCTTCCTGGCCCAACAGTTCCACTCATCCCATCCTGACAGCTAGATCCAAGGGGCAGAGGATGTCTACACAGGGAAACTGTGCAGCCTAGCTATTCTAGAATAGTGTGCTGTGTTCTGGAATAGCGTCCACCCGGGAGTTATTCTAGAATAGCGATGCAGGTCAATTGCTCCCGTGTCAACAAGGCTCCTCTCTCTGACGGATGTGTCATTTTTGACACAATCCTTCGAATGTTGGCAGCACCGGGCGTTAGCCTGGCCCGCTGACAGGCCCGCTAGCCCAGGTGTGAAGCTCCACAGCACGTTTGAGCAAGAGGTTTGTGGGTTTGGAGGGGTTTGGGGTTTGGGACAACACTCGAGGGGGAACCCGAGTTAACGCTGCAGTGAAGACACTTAGATTGTAAGCCTTGTGGGGCAGGGGCCATCTTATCACTGGGTGTCTGTTCAGTGACTGGCGGCCTGGATGGGGCTTCTGTGCACCAACGCAGTCACCGAGCCAGATCCTCAGGCGGCACAAATCAGCGCCACTCTCCTGAAGCCGGTGGAACTGCATGATTTACACCAGACGGGGGTCTGGCCCACTTCTCCTTTGGCAGCTGGGAGCAGGGGCTTCTGGAGCCATGTCTTGTATGTGCCGTCTCCATCGCCCCGACGTTGTGTTTACGCCAGCCCTTACCTTCTCCAGGCTGTGCTTCTTGCCAAGCACATTATAAATCTTTCTGATGGCAAATGGCTCTCTCTTATTGGGTGCCTTGCCATTCAAGGTAATTGGCATCTGTTCCTGCATCTTGGAGTTTCTGTTTTTATCAGCTGCTCACATAGCCACATGTAGCCACTCTGCCTCATTATCCTCGTCAATTTCAGACCTAGTGCTTTCCTTCTTGTGGTTGTTCGTATAGAGATGGGGAGACAGGGACCAACAAGGCTATTCCCTCTTCAGCCAGCTTCCTGCTGGCGCCTTAGGCTACCCACAGTCCCTTGGCCCTCTGCATCACCAGCAGAAGAGGGTAAGCGTGCAAACAGGTCCCAGCGCCAGTCACATTCCTCAGCCACCTGGTCCATGATGTTGCTTACGTGAGTAACTGGGTCCTGCGCCTAAAGACACGACTGTACGTAATGCTAGATCTGTTCCGAGACAACCGAAGTCGATTGCCCCAGGCTTTGTACGCAGGGAAACATTCCGTTGTCTCCTTGGCGAAATGCATAATCACAGGTGGTGTATCCTCTCCACTCACGAGAGTGGGGCTGTGTGGAGAGCGGACAGTGCGCTGCCATGGCTCTGGCCTGAAGATAGTTGTCTTGTATCTGTACAGTCTGTTTAACGCCGGGGTTCTCAACCTTTTTCTTCCCAAGGCCCCGCCCAACGTGCTATAAAAACCCACCTGTGCCACAACAACTGGTTTGCTGGATATAAAAGCCAGAGCTGGCATTAGCGGGTAGCAAGCAGGGCAATTGCCCGGGGCCCCATGCCACAAGGGCCCCCACAAAGCTAAGTTCGGCTTCAGCCTCGAATGATGGGGATCAGGGTCCCGGACTGCAGCCCCATGTGTTGGGGCTTCAGCTTTCTGCCCTGGGCCCCAGCAAGTCTAACATTGGCCCTGCTTGGTGGACCCCCTGAAACCTGTTCGCCGCTCCCCCGAATCCTGGTTGAGAATCACTTGTTTAATGGATGCTTGGCGGGGAAGGGGAAAGAAGAGAGAATATGAAAAGGTGAAATGCAGTTTATTCTCTGACCTTGGTGTGCATGATTCTGGTTTCCAGGCTTGGGATGGAAACCTATGTGCACCTGTGGGATTTAGACAGCTGTCTCCTGGCCCATCAATAATAGCTTCAAACAGATGGTACAAAGAGATGCTTAGATCCCACTCCATCAGTGGTGCCAACTCTCGCCATTCAACCCAGAATAATGTTCTTCTTTAGTCCAAGGAACTCAAAGCGCTTTACAAGCATTAGTGCATTAGCCCTCGCACAGTCTGGGAAGGGAAGTATTAATTCCATGCTTCACATGGGCAAACGCAGAGGCAAAGCTTGTCTAGGGTCACACCAGAGCCAGGAAAAGAACCCACACTAGAACCCCCTCCTTCCTTTCTGCCCCTATGCTGTGGTAGAAGCCGTGTCCTTTAAGTGTATTTACCTGCAGCGAGAGAGCTGCAGAAGGCTGTGCACAGCTAAAAAGGACCGCATGACAATTAAGCAATAAAAATAGGACTGGGGGGAGGAAGGCAAGAAAAGGAATCAAATCTTCACACGCACTGCGTGACGCTTATTCATCAAAACCCGGAGGGAGTCAGTTCTGAAGCTTCCGATTAATAGAAAAAGAGGTATGACAAGCAAAGTCATCAAAGGATCTCGAAACCATCGGTGCGCACTTTCTTTGAAGATTTAGCTAGTCAGCAGGGAAGAAATGTGACAACGGCATTTAAGACAACAGGTATGAGGGAACCTGGCGCAAACACACAGCTCTTAAAGGCAGATGGGGTAGCGCTGAACGGGGAGAGAGGCCATTTATCTGTCTGTCGGGGAGGGGGGAGGTTGATGTGTTGAGACTGAAGAAGAGCAGGTACTTTTAACTGGCCGTGTCATGGCAAAAGATGCATTGGAAAGAAATTCCTGATTGTTTAGTGGCCTTCCTCTCTGTCAGCCTTCACCTTATGCTGCAAGGGAGGGGGAGGGGGGATACGGACAGATCCTCACCTGGCCTAAATTGGTGCTGCACAATGGAAAGCAGTGGAACTGCTGGTTTGCATCAGCTGAATATCTGGCCCAGAAAATTTTGCTAACTGATGTGATGTAATAAGCTTTAAAGGTGGCAAAAATACTCATATATTAAAAGATTTTAAGGCCGGTAGGGACCATTAGATCCTCTGGTCTGACATCCTGGCCACCAACTCCCTTCCAGATACCCCGGTTTCAGGACCTTCTGGTTGGCTAAAGCATCTTCCAGAAAAATGTCCAGTCTCGATTTGAAGACAAGAGATGGAGAATCCTCCCACTTCCCTTGGTAGTTTGTTCCAGTGGTTAATTACCCTCACTGCTAAAAACGTGTGCCTTACTGAATCTGAAGTTCTCTGGCGTTGACATCCAGCCATTGGTCCTTGTGATGACTTTCTACAGGAGATTAAAGAGACCTTTAGCAGCCAGCGTTTTCTCCCCAGGAAGGTCCTTGTGCACTGCAGTCAAGCCACCTATGCCATAGAAACCAGTCAGCTTAAAATGAAAAATCTCAGAGGAAACAACTCCAAATGGCTTAACCCTTGTCTCTCTTGTTTTCTCTTTCAGTTACAGAGAAGGAGGTGCAGCAGTGGTGAGTGTCCTGCCCCGCGTTTCTGATTCTTGTGAGCGGTGTGTGCATGCAGCCGTTGAGCGATCCGTCGGTTCTCTGCTGCGTTGAGTGTGTGCGCCTTGTGTAACAGTGTGTGTGTGTTTGCCTTCGTTTCTTTGCAGAGTTGTATTGGCTGGGAAGCTGGCTGTACTGAGATGCAAAGGCAGGTGTCTTGAGACAAAAGACTCATGCACAGGTCATTTCAGGGGGTAGTTCCTGTTCCCAGCAGTCCTTCCCATAATCCATTTCTGCCTCGTTCAGGCACCAGGCTCTGTGCGCAGCTACTTGGATGCCTGGTTCTTCTGTACTGAGTATTAGTTCCTCCCCTGCCCTTTGAACTCCACCGGGCAGGAAGCGTTTTCGTGACTCAGGATGACCCTTGGGGTTCAGCTGCACTCCAATCTAAAGCGTGTTTGCAGCTCAGGAAGACGTAACACTGATCAAAATAGTATTGTGGATGTGATGGCGCTGGCTTTGGTAATGCAAATATCTACCCTGGGGGTCAAGCTACACCAGCCTCAGGGCAGACTGTTAAGAAGCGGAGCACAAACCCCAAATTGGCTGTGAGTTCTCTACTTAGATTTCACCAACCAAGCATCAAGTGTAAACTCCTCAGGCCCTTTAACAGGCTAACCGTGGAGTCACAGACAGTCCTCTTGGGTGCTCCGGTCTATCTTGTCACCTAAGCAAGCTTGCTTTGTGATAGCTTACACCAAAAATCACAACAACATTCAGGAGGAACTTGGGTGAATTTCACCTTTGATCTCACGCTAAAGACAAGACCTGTAACAAATGATCTAAAGGTTTATTAACTAGGAAAAGGAAATGAAAGTTAGTTACAAGGCTAAGGCTGGTAAACATATATATGCACAAATGAGGATAAGCAAGTTCTACGTTTCCTTTAGAGCTAACCCAGGCCAAGCACTGGGGATCTTCTGTTTATGCTTAGTAATCCGTGCCCCTCAGAGTCCAAGGAGCATAAAAGATCCAGTTCATCTTCTTAGGGCTTATTATTCCTTCCTTCCTTCTGCTTCCAGTTGCTAATTCAGCTGTTGGGAAGAATTGACTTGCATGTCTTCTCTTCCTGGGGCCGGAGAGAGTCTTTTTTCCTCTGAGGTTCCACAAAGGTTCATTTGGTGGTGTTGGGCAGGAGATAACACCAATACTTCACGTGGATTAAGATCTCTTTCTTCCCTGGTGCTATGCATAGTTACAGAGGCTTACCATGCAAATGTTTCAGTATTACCTTACAATATGGGAGACAGATGTTGTAAGTGAGATTAATGCCTGCAGCAATTTGCAAGCATTCAGAAAAGCCTAAACACCGAGCACATTTTTAGCTCTGATACCCGTTTTAGCAATACTAACACGCAGGTGAGCCGGACGAATTCCAGCTATGTGTTTGCTGATATCCAAGTGAGGCATGGGCACCTTGGCATAAGCTGGCACCTTGGCTTGCCAGCATCACTCTGGATTCCAGGGGGGCTTCTACAGCCCACACTGGTCTCCACACCACTGCACCTATTTTTATGGGCGGTAGCTAGATTAACGCTAGCGCGGGCACGTCTGGCCAAGCTGCAGTCACGTTTTGGATTGCAATATAGGCCTATCCCTGGCCACAGCAGGCAGACACTGGGGCAGGTTGCCCAGAACAACGCTCTTTTGTGATGCTGCAGAACCGAATGTGATGGCAACGTTAGCCAGGGTTGGTAGCAGATGGGGGGGTCTCAGTTTGCCCCACCCACCCTCTCTTCTGCTCCCCTCCCCTCCCTGTCAGGTTGCATGCGATGCATTGTGACATAAAGCCCTTAAGATCTTGGGGCTCTAGGAGATGCAGAGTCTTCCTCAGAGCGATCTACGGGGCTTAATAGCTGGAGAACGCTGCACGTCAGGCAGCCTCACCGGGTGGCATAAATAATGGAGCAGCTTAAAAAAACCACAACCCCGTAACCCGTGTCTGCAGGTTTCTCTGCTGCAGTTTTCCAGATAAATGAGCTTTGCCTCCAAAGCAAGTGCTGACACTGATGCTGTTACATGCTCACCTCTGTGTTCGAACAAGCGCGGAAGCCTTTCTGAGCCTGCCCGGGCGTGAGAGACAGTGACAAATGTGAAGGGCGAGCGAGCGTTTCTTAACACCACGGAAGGGTTGTCTCGTGGTGCAGCGCCAGCCATAAGTCCCGGGCCGGCTGTGCTTGTTCTGCACGTCGTGTTCCAGCGCGCGTGGTGCGCAGCGACGCTTGTGCCTTTCCACCTCCGCTAGCAGCACGTGCAAGAGCCCATCGTTCTTGGCTCTGGGGAAAGGTGAAAAATCAAATTCCATCTGCTTCCAGCAGAAGGAAGACATGGAACGAAGAGATCAGCGAAAGATGCTGCCAAGCCCTGTTTTAGCACCGTCTCCAGCTTTGATGGGTTAGCTCCTGCTTGCAATAAATACACAGGCACTGATTCTCCAGCAGAAACCATCCCATCGAAGCCAGAGATGGTGTCGACGGGTGTGAAAGCGGAGCCAACCAGACTAGGATCAGCTCCATTGCCTTGGTATTTCTGTACATGCCTAGAACGTGTTGGTTATGGCCGCTGGCTCATCAGGTGACTATCTTGAAACCCCACCTAAATGATGCAATGCTGCCTGATTGGTGAGGGCGGCAGGCTGAATTTGGTCCAGCAAGGAAAAGAACTTTTCTTGTTCTCCGAAAGACAGTGCAGAGTGTGGGTTGTCATGGTAAAGGAAGCCTAACACAGATGAGAATCAAGGTTCAGGCGCTTCGGTTGGAGAGTGGTTGTGGTGGTGTGTTTCTTTAATGAAAGTGATACAGGCACCCTTGGGAAACTGTCTTGGTTTTTATGAGGCCCCTCAGCACCCTGGAATCTGAGCACAGAAGCCATGAGAGGTTCTGATTTGCCTGGGCAACCAGATCTCCTGGGTAGCAGGATATCAGCACCCTTTCTGTAGCATTTGGCTTGAAAGGATTATGACCATAACCCAGGGGGCAACGTTTGAATATTCCTTTGAGAGTGGGCTTCAGTCCTCCACTCCTTACTCATGCAAGCAGTCCCGTTGAAATCAAGGGGGACTCTTCTTCTGGATAAGGGTAACAGGACCCAGGACCTTGGTGCAGCTCTTCCACTGCGGCAATTATTCTAGGTTGGGGACGGGGGACGAAAGATGGTGGGACCTAATTTTCAGAAGTGCTGAGTACCTGCGGCTCCCATGGACATGAAATGAAGTTGAGAGTGCTCAGCTGCTCTGGAAGTCAGGCCCTGTGTGTGTGTCGGAAGCATGTTGGCGGAAAAGGCCTTGTTTTTCTTTTTTCAAAAAACTCTTAAATCCTACTGAGTGGCTTAAAACTCCACAGCTCTGTCGGCATCTATAGCAGGAAGAATTCTGTTCCAGTGTCACACCAGCCAAATTGGATTATGGTAATTCAGTTCTCAGTAGCATTCAGCAACCCATTCCAGGGTTGGGGAGAATTCCTTTTTGGAGATTTCCTTTGGACTGGGATAATGGGATTTTCATTTCATGCATGGGGCAGATTACGGACAAGGGATCTGGACACTAAACAAAATACATCCTGATGGGACGTTTCTAAGCCAGGCGATTATCCATTGTGTGCCCATTACATGTATGGAGCCCTGCTTGCCCCATATCTGACTGTAAATAATAACATTTGTAATCTCAACGGGGAGCAGAGAAACACAATGAAAGCGCACTTCCGTTTCCCGCGTGGTGTGTTATCTTTAGTGAAGCACTCTTGTATATTGAGCGAGATGAGAAACTGGAGTTCATGCTTTGTAGACTAATGATCTAGCGTGTTGATCTTCCATTGAGCCATTCTGCTCCTGAGAGCACTAGTTAAGGCTTGTCTACATGGGAAGTTCTTCCAAAATGAGGTAGAGGGCGAATGTAAAGAGCTATAGTTATTCCAAAATAACCACATGGAATTGACGGTTCTGCAGTATCTGTTCTGGTCAGTTTCCCAGTGTAGACACACCCTTAGATTCTGTGTGCTCTTAGCCAAGCGAGAACTCTTCTTGCCCGGTAGGGTGGTAAAATGTCTCCTCCCAAAAATAATCAGCCAAAGAAAGAGCTGGATAAAAGGAAGTTAGTGTGGTTCTGCCGTGTAGACCCATGTTCATTATGTTGATGGCTCCTGAACAGAGGTACTCATTGGGCCCCCGGTTCTGTCATTCTTATTCACTACGAGTAGTACTAGAGCTGGTCAAAAAACCAGGAAAGTTTTCCATGACAACTTTTGTTGTAAAATTAATCCTCTGGGTTTTTTTTGTAGAAATGTGAACTTTTAAGTCGGAAAATGTTGACCAGCTTTAGGTAATACCGCCAATGGGGCTGCTCATTGGTTCTGCTGAGTGTGAAGTGAAGCTGGCAGGATCAGACCCCTTACCAGTAAAAAGTTGACTCCTCTCAAACTCAGCCAGGCATCTGAGAGTCAAGCTGGGGTCTTTCTAATTTATACGTAATCTCCAGCAGTTCCCCACACCTGCATGATGCTTTCATCTTCAGATTACATCTCCCGTGACACCTTCACAGACTCCTTCCCTTCCAGCTTCTGCAGCCCTGCACAAGCGTAACTAAGGCCAGGTCTACACTACCCGCCCGATCAGTGGGCAGAGATCGATCTTTCGGGGATCGATTTATTGTGTCTCATGTAGACGCGATCAATCAATCCCTGAGCACTCTCCCGTCAACTCCTGAACTCCACCGTGACGAGAGGTGCAGGTGGAGTCGACGGGGGAGCAACAGCAGTCGACTCAGTGCCATGAAGACACCGAGGTAAGTCAACCTAAATACATCGACTTCAGCTATGCTATTTGCATAGCTGAAGTTGCGTATGTTAGGTCGATCGCACACACACACACACACACACACACACACACACACACACACACACACACACACACACACACACACACACACACACACACACACACACACACACACACACACACACACTGTAGACCAGGACTGAGGGGGGCAGAATTTGGCTTCCTGAGCAATCGTGTTCAGGATGCTTGAGAAGAGATGGAATCCTGATCCCTGGCCCGTAGTTGTGTTAGTTCTACTGGGCTACTCAAAGTAAAAAGGAGCAAGAAACTTATTTTTGTCACAGAAGTAACTAGCTGTGAGCCAACACGCAGGGATCTGCTGAGTAAGTAGGTGTCATTTTTGCGTAGGCACTTTCTAGAGTAGAAAAGTGTTATAAAGCTTCTCAACCAACAGATGCCTTATTCAAAGGCTTTGGACTTAACTTGAGGAATTTTGTATCGGCTGCAAATTTTGCCATCTCACTTTTCACCCCCTTTTCCAGCTCATTAATGAATGTGTTGAACAGCATAAATCCCAATACAGATCTCTGGGGGACCCCACTATGTACCTCTCTCTCCACTGTGGAAACTGACCATTTATTCCTACTCTTTGTTTCCTATCTTTCAGTTGTTGATCCACGAGAGGACTTTTCTCTTATCCCGTGACTGCTTACTTTGCTTAAGAGCCTTTGGTGTTAGACCTTGTCAAAGGCTTTCTGAAAGTCCAGGTACACTTTATTGGCTGATTCACCCTTGCTTGTCAACCATATGCTTGTTGACACCCTCAGAGAATTCTAATAGATTGGTGAGGCATGATTTCCATTTTCAAAAGCCATACTGAGCCTTCCCCAACATATCGTGTTCATCTGTGTGTCCGAGAAGTCTGTTCTTTGCTATAGTTTCAACCAGTTTGCCCAGTACTGAAGTTAGGCTTACCAGCCTGTAATTACTAGGATCACTTCTGGAATCTTTTAAAAATCCAGGTTTTTTTGGATCAGAGCCCAGCATGCTGTAGAGAGAGATAGGGAGAGAAAAAGCACAGATATTCTTTAGGCTTTTGAAGGAAAATCCCTGAAGACACTTTTTCTTCATTCCCAGGAGGTGCCTAGTCTCCTTGGTGACAATTAAGGCAAAGATTTTGTTGTGGTTATTTTTAGTAAAAGTTACAAACAAGTCATGGGCAATAACCAAAAATTCATGGAAGCCTGTGACCTGTCCCTGACTTTTATTAAAAATAACTATAACAAAATGGGGAAGGAGGAAGGTCCAGCACCCAACTCTGGTGGGGCTCTAGGATTTGCCCCCCCCCCCCAGGGTGGCTGAGAGCACGGGATCCCCCCTGCCGCCAGCAGCAGCTTGGAGTTGTTGGGTCTGCTTGGGCAACTGGGATCTGCGGGGTTCCCCCACTGCATCCCTCACAGGACTGGAATCCATTGGGTCCCCCCACCACCTGCAGTTGGGAGCTGTGGGGGGTCTGTGCTGCCCGTGGCAACTTGGGGCTATAGGGGTCCCCATTCCGTGGTGGCTGGGAGCTCACAGGGGTGAGGGGGAAATGCTGGCTGACAGGTCCTGCTCCACCACCCAGGGCTGAAGCAAAAATGTGATGGAAGCCTCTGGATGTCATGGATTCTGTGACATCCATGACCTCTGTGACAAAGTCTTGGTTTTAGTGACACTCTGTCCCAGACTATATTGCAGTGGGCTTGATCCGCAGTTCACAGGTGAGTCAGGCGTGGGTTAAGTAGGCTCCCTGGTGCTCTCCAGTGTAGACACACAAAGCATGAAAGAGTGGGACAGGGAACTTTATTGGAGGCGGTTCGAGTGACCTGGCTTCTTTGGTGCGTGGATTAGCGAGCCAGGCTCTGTCCGAAGCAGTGATGCTGTCGTACTTCAGTGCCGGGCGGTTCATCAGAATTCAGTGCACTCAGCCGCCACAGAACAAAGGGACCGCAGTGCGGTGGGAAGCCCGGAGAATTTCCGGGGCTTGCCTTACAGGAGAGCTGTCGCTAGCTGATCCATGGCCGAGCTGGGGCCGTACAATGCAGCAGAGTCCAGGGCACTGCTGGTTAGTGTACGACTTCTTTCCTTCATGTGTCCCGGTGAGCTGCAACTCACCTTGTAATGCAACATCTCAGTGGACAAGCTTGACCCCCCCCCCCCCAGTTCTCCCAGGGCTGGATAGGGGGCTGCCGCTCAAAGAATGAGGGGGAGGGAGAACAAATGAAACAGCTCTGAGAATTGAGACGCCAAGAGCAAGATGACAAATGAGCTGCAGTGGATTCAGCTAGGTACAAAGGTATCTCCCCAGGAGCCGTGCGCGGGCTGTAAAATCCCTCCATTAGCATCTTGCGCCATTTGTAACCTGCTCTAGGCAGCAGGGCATGCCAAGGCCGGGCAATGAGAAACCACAAGCTTTTACTGAGCCTGGAAAGTGAGTAACAGCCTCATGTTCCATCTTTGATGCCTAATCTGCCCCTGCCCTGCCCCCGGGGACTAGGGTTCAGAGGGGTTGGGTGCTCACAGCTCCCATGGACTTCAGTCGGAGTGGGGGATGCTCAGCACCACTAAGGAGCAGACCCCAGTGCGTGTCGGGCAAATCATTTTGACCTAAGGAATTGGAGCTACTTCAAACTTGTTTAGTGGGTTTGCAGTAAGTCAGTCTCCTGTTCTTTGGCCATGGAACCGTTTTGAAATTCAATATTGTTCAGCCAGCTGGTGAGGCTGCAGGGTCGGAGGAACAACGTCCTGCAACTCTGCACCGTCCTAGCAGAATGATGACTGGAACAGGAGAGAATTTAGGGTGAAATACGATTGGCCTCTCCTTGGGGCAGGGACTGTGTGTTCTGTGTTCGCACTGCACCTGGCGCAGGAGGGTCCTAGTCCTACATGCTACAGTAATTTGAATAATAATTGTGGTGCCTTTTTAGGGTTGTGTGTTTAAAATGCTTTGTATTAGCCTGGGTTGTTGTTATTCATGACGGGCAGGGGTGTCACAGGCCTCTGCATGTTGGTTTCCTCTCCTCCCGTCCCGGCAGTGGCGGGGTCTCCCCTCTCCACGCAGCTCTTGCTTTGGGGAAAGAGAGCCACATGGGGACCCCTCCCCTTCCCTCCCACCCTCCTCTTTAAAGGAGATGGGGCAGCTTGACACCAGGGTCATTGGATTGTTGCAACAGCTCAGCCTGCTGGGGTAGAATGTCAAAATCACCTGGGCTTCCTAGCCTGCTTCTCACCAGCGAACTGGCTACGCCTGCACAGGAACGACCAGTTTGCTGCACACGTCCGTGTAGCCTGGTGAGCAGAGAGCCTGACACCTCGGTCATAGCCCCGGAGCAGGAGGGCTGCACCTCATTTGCATTGAAATGAGTCTGTTTTGTGCGTGGGAATTGAATGCACCCAGCCGTGTTAGCTCGTGCTGCACCGGGCTCCCCCTTGCCTTGGCAGGAGAAGGGAAATCGCTTGTGTTTGCCAGCAGGAAAAAAAAAAAATGCAGCTGATCATCTTTGCTTTGCTCCGCAGCTATCTGCAGTGTGGGGCCAGGGCGCGTGGGCTCCGAGACACACCCTGCTGAGGGCTCCGTGTACCATTCACTTGAGGGGATTTGAGCACGTGGTTCATTTAATAATGCAGGTTCATTAGAGGGGGAGGGGGCTTTGAATAGCGCAACGCTTTGCTCTTCTAAAGCCCCTTTCAACCAAATTGCTCAAAAATCCTTTACAACCGTTAGTCCCCCCACCCCCATTTTATGGGGAAACTGAGGCACGGTTCACTGAAGCAGTAAATTCATTGGCATGGAAAGGAATAGAAGCCATGAGTCCTGATTGGCAGTTCCAGCCGCTAGCGTGTCCCCTCATTGAAGAGGGTCGGTAGAGCCCACCGGCAGGTCACCAAACCTCATTGCAAATCACATGTGTGCTCAGCCTGGGTGAACCTTTCTCCTCCAGACTGGCCAGGGATTAAGAGGACCTAAGGGCTGGGCCCTTCTCCCAGGGGAGAGCAGAGATCATTTACACAGAGGGTTGCCAGTTTTGGTTGGACATATTCCTGGAGGTTTCACCACATGGCCAGCTTTAATTTAATTCCTGGAGAACTCCAGGGCAAACCGGGTAGGTTATTTCTGCGGCATATTCTGTGACGCTTGGCTCGTGCCCCAAACTCTGGGCTCCCTGGAACAGGGCCAGTGCCTGGAACGAAGAGACCGCGCAATGCGCATCGGCTACGGCAACATGGCTGACGTGACCAGTCGTCGAAAATCAAACTGGATTTTGCACTTAGGAGCTCCCTGCATCGATTTCCAGGGAAAGGCCTCCCCGAGTCCCCCTCCCCTGCAATCCTTCTGGCTAGCTGTGGGCTGTGCTGGTTGGCTCACTGATGAGAAATGACAGATCTTCCCGCCCCTTCCCCCGGGGAAATCGCTCTCATTTTCCATTGTAATCTGAACCCTTGTGGTATGTGCCGGCCTTGTTCTTTCAGACTCCACCGCTGAGGTTGTGAATGGAGCAGAAGCGTCAGTGCACATTGCTGGCAATGAAGTGATCCCCGCCAGCCAGACGAGCCCATGCTCTGCCTAAAGTCAGAGGTTTGATTCCAACACTAGACACAGATAATATCAGTCTCCGGCCTGAATATCCGCAATGCGATGAAACAGCCCCTGAGCCCAAGTCAGCTGGCGTCGGACAGCCGCTGGTTTTTAATTGCAGTGTAGACATACCCATAGGGGTCAGGACCAGCTGCTTCTAGGGTGCCCAGACAGCAAGTGTGAATAATCAGCATGGGGGTAGGGGGTAATAGGAGCCAATATAAGAAAAAGACCCCAAAACCGGGACATCCAGTCACCTTAGCTGCTTCTGAAGTTGCAAGAACCCCCAAAGTAGGTAGATGTGGGATCATTGCCCCCTCCATGAAAGTTTTGTGTTATGCCTAATGGTTAGAAATTGGCTTAAATGGTGAAGCATGAGGATTTTGATGCCTTTCAACACTCCGTTTGAACATTCATCATTAGTATAACTGGATATTCTTAATATCCATAGAAATGTCCAGTTCCTCTTGGAATCTTGCCATGTTCTAGCCCCCAATTACATCAGGTGGCAATGAGTTCCACAGTCTAATGGTGCAGTCTGGGAATGTGTTTTACCTTTAATCAGTTTTGAATTTCATTGTGAGACAGAGCAAGGTCCTTCTTCATGTCTGGGATAGTAGCGTCATGCTGTTCTCCCCTACTGTACAGAAAGCTGGTGGCTATGTGTATTGGAACTAGAGAGGCAGTACACGTCATGGTCAGAGTAGAGGTCTGGGAGTCAGGACCTCAGTGGCATGATTCTTCTGAGCTGGAGAAGCCTCCACAGCTCCCATTAAACCCAGTCAGAGCTGCAGTTGTTTGGTACTTCTGGAAATCAAACCATAGAGCTCCACTCGCATGAGCTCACTGAGTGTCTGTGGGCAAGTCACTTTGCCTCTCTTTCTGTGACTCAGTTTCCCTGTCTGTAAAACGGGCACAAGTCCTCCCGTGAGGTTAGGCTTAATTCACATCTGTAAAGGGCTCTGCATTCCTCTGGGGATATGCTCTGTCGGATTGCCAAGGGCTACTATTATCATAATAAATCTTACGAATATTGCCAAGAACATTGCACATAAAAATCCACTTGACCTGCCTCTGAGGAAAGGGTCAGAGCTTTCAAGCTTGGAAGCAGCCTTTTCTCCCCTTGGAAGCGCTAAATAAAGCAGCTTCTGGGGAGGTCAGTGGAGACATGCCAGCGAACAAATTAAGAACTTGGGTGATTATTCTTAGCCGTCCCTCGGGTACGTCGCTGGGTTGCAGGGAAGGCAGGAGGTGGAATGTCTATTTAAAACTAACCTGTTCCTAAAGTGGCTAATTCTAACGGCTGAATGTTTGCCTATGCATCCGGGCTGCCACTGGAGACTGTGACTAAGGGGACAGTTAATGAGCCAGTTTCTTGCCTGGATTTTACAGAGATATATATAATTTGCCAGGCACATGAATGAATGGTTTGCTTCTCTCCAGTGTTACACACTTTCCCTCTTTCCCTCCTTTTGCAGCAGGGGTCCTGTCCCCATTCTGAGCTCAGGGGTGTTTAGGAGGCAGGGGTGTGGGGGAGGAGGGGATTAGGAATGGGAGGAGCCAACCATGGGAGGAAGCAGTAAAGTCGAAGGTTGTCTCTGTAAGATCTGCATGACTCTCTGGGTCTTTCTGCTCAAACATTGGAGCAAATCTAAGCACAGGGAAGGGGAAAGCAAAACTCGACATTCAAGACGGGTGTGGGCTAACCGCCGGTGCCACAGCACTACGTCAGTGGGATGGCTTCTCCCGCCGACGTAGCTACCGTCACTTGGGGAGGTGGGGTACTTATGCCGATGGGTGAAGCTCTCTCCTGTCGGCGCAGGTGGCATCTTCACTAATCACTACAGCAGTTCAGCTGCCCCGGTACAGCGCTGTCGGTGTGGACTTGTCTCCCCGTCAGCACTCCCTGCTGTCCCCAGGAACTGGGGAGGAGAGCACCGCTGCTGGCACTCCTCCACCATCAGAAAGCAGCCGCGTCGCTGGCTTCCCAAGGATTCTCTGGGCATAGGGGAATCCCCATAGAGGGCGGGACTGGCATAGCTCGTTCTGTGGCACCCTGGCCTGGCTGCTGCCCCGACAGGAACGATGTCATCATGGCTGGAATGCTGCCCTTGCACAGATCATCCCCAGCTGCCAGAACAGCCCCTAGGAGATGAGCATCCCTGCTGCTGCCCTCGCTTGTGCTCAGGCTCGAACCAGCTCCCAGTGGTCACAGGCACTCGGGCATTAAGGCCTTGAATCCAGCGCTGAGTGGGGAGTGGTCACTGTGGCGAAGTGGGGGTGCTGTGTGTGTGTGCCTCAGTTTCCCCTGTGCATTTCTTGGGTGTCTATGTGAAGGGATGGGGGCTAACGCTGGAAGCAAGGAGGCAACGCCCTCCCCTCTGTGCATCCCTGGAAGCTGTAACCTGACCCCAGGTGGGGGAGGGAGGTCAGCTGAACCTGTTGAAGGGAAGCCCGGGAAAACAGACAAAAAGAGACAAAGGAGCAGGAAGTGGCTAGAGGGGGTTTGAGTCAGTCTGGGTCTGGGTCGAGCTGGGAGAGGCAGAGAAGCGAACTCGCTCTCTGGCCCCAAGATGGATCCAGCTGAAGGCTCACGCTCACTGTATGGTCTGTGATTAGAAGTCATCGAATAAACCTGGGGAGGAAGCAGGAGCCCAGAATCTGGGTCTCACCTCCTGGCACACCCCAGAAAGGCCTGACTGATGGACCCTGTTTGGACTAAGAAGCTGTGAGTTGGATGGTGTTTCTGACATCTCAAATAAACCGTCTATTCTGCTGGCTGGCTGAGAGTCGCATTTGACTGTGGATTTGGGGTGCAGAACCCATGGGCTCCCCCAGGACCCCACCCAGGCGGGCTTGCTGGGGGAAGCACACGGAGGGGCAGAAGGTGCTGAATGCTCCGAGGTCAGACCCAGGAAGGTGGAAATGGAGACCCCTGAAGCTCCTGGCCTGGGAAACAGGCTGTGTACGGAGAAGGGGCCCTCCACCCGGAGTCCGGTCTGGCTTCCTAGGGAGCGGTTCCAGACCATCGCCCGGGCGCTCCGTGACAGTCACACCCGAGAGTCTCACCTCAGCACTTTGTAGCCTTGCCCATGCCTCCGCGCTGAACAAGTCCTGGGCTTGCTGCAGGCCACGCCCATGCTAACGTCTTTCCCGCCACTGGCTTAGAGGCGCCGTGTGCTGTGGAACGTAGGGGGTTCTGCACCGGACTGGACCTGTGTTCCCGAGTCAGGCTGGGGAATTGTCCCCCCGCCCCTGCGCCAGGTGGAAAATTCCTCCCCAGTCTCTCTGGCTATCAGTTCGGGCTGAGCCCGGAGACTCGATGACCGGACTTCACTAACTCCAGTAACTGTCAGTGGTGTTAGTCATGACATGGACCCGACCCTTCGCCGCCTCCTCCTCTTGTTCGAAATCCACCCACAGCACTTCAACTCGGGAGCCAGAAGTAGCTTTCCGGGAGGTCTGGAGGGTCCGTTCTCACAGCTTCCCTTTGGGGGATGGGCTGCTGCTGCGACCCCAAGCTGGGCTCAGCCCTGCAGAGGAGCGTTGGGCCGTTCCAGCTAGGATCCCTGGCAGCCTGCCCAAGGCACGGCACCTGTTTGCAACCCATTCAGCTGTTCTCAGCCTCTGCCTGCGGCCCCAGGCATTGCTGAATGGCCTCATCAGGGCCTTAAAGGAAGCTGTCCTGGGGGAGGGGGACGTTCTCCTACAGGCACATTCTCCTGCGGCATCCCATCTGCCACCCCAAATGGGAAGCCCCCGAAATGCCACTGCTTCCCCTTTCTCCTCCTCCCAAACTAGTCAGGGATTTTTTTATTATCTTTGATGAGTCAAAGCTGCAGCAATGTGAAGATGTAACTGGCACTTCAGCTTCCCACCTCACCACCCCCTTCCTCTCCCTCCACCCCCCCTCACCACGAGAGCTATTCAGTGCCTGACAGATCTGGGTGACTGTGTTTCATAACGCTCATGTAATCCCGGAGCTGCTTCTCTGCTTATTCCCCTTCTTTCCCCTGGCCCTTTCTCTTTGCAAAGTTTGCATCCGTATTTGTCACCGAGGTGTCTCTTGTATGGCCTGGTGGCTGCATTCCCTGGGCGTGCTCCTGATCGGAGTTTGTGGTTGCAACCAGTGCTGGACGGCAGGAGGGTGTTAGATCCGTGCAGGCCAGTATCTTCTCACTGAAATGGCACCGGGGAGGAGAGGGGTTTGTAGGAGATAACAGCACAGACCAGCTGGCCTAGGCTCTGTTTACATTGCAGTCAGGAGGTGGAATTGCAGCACATGCAGACATACCTGAGCTAGCTTGGATCCAGTCAGCAGGCTATAAATAGCAGCATGGCCAGAGCAGCATACATCGCGGTATACCTGAGTACGGTCCTGCCCAGGCCCCAGGCGATGTACTCAGGTGACTCGCCCAGGCTGCCGCAGCTACAGCCGTGGCGTTGAGTGCCCAAGAGGCAGTGCAGT
The DNA here is from genome assembly GCA_032164245.1 of Sternotherus odoratus. Lineage (NCBI taxonomy): Eukaryota > Metazoa > Chordata > Testudines > Kinosternidae > Sternotherus > Sternotherus odoratus. Next base: position 11,475,767 of record JAVMKO010000016.1, read on the forward strand.
CTAGTGGGCTATGTCTGCAGTGGGATGTTTTTCCCAAATGACCTTGCAGCTCAGGGACATTGCTGAGCCAAGCTCTGCCCTCGGGTCGCCCCTAGTATCTCACTCACGGGGGCTGCAGGAGTTGATCTAAGAGCTGAGTGTGAACCATGGCAAACAGATGCAAGGCAGCTGCTGCTGTTGCAGACTCTGCTATGGTCTCTTGGGTACCACCCTCCCCTTATGCTACCCCCAGGCACCGGGCCCTCATTGAAACGGGTGTATTGGGGGAACGTGGTGTAGGCGATGTCTTTCCTTCCAGCCTAGAGCCCCGTGGTGCTGGGCCGCTCCACCTTCCCACGAGATTCACGCCGGCCTCTCCTCTGCTAGCATTACCCCGTGTGCTCCCCTTTCCCAAGCAGCTCAGCTATCTTAACCCAACAGGATTCAGTCCTCAACCCAAGCTGCAAGGGGGGGGCTGGGCTCGTCTCCGGCCTGCCTCCACCGGCTCCACCTCCGTCAGTTCCCGCCATCTGTTCCAGCTGCTTTGGCAGAACGTTTGCTGCTCCGTGTTCGTATCTGTTCTTTCCCTTGGGTCTGAGGTGCTAGCTCCAGCGATCAGGGACCCGGCTCTTCTGGGACACATTGCATGTACCCGACCCCCAGAGCTGGGGATTTCAGCAAACCACATGAACTTCAGGTGCAGGACACAGTAACCTCAAAAACCCAAATTCCTGTGCTCTCTGAAGCCAGTCAGAAGCTTGCTCTTCCAGTAGCGCTCCAGTGGCATTCAGCATTCTGCTGAATCCTGAGATCACAAGACAGGACTCTGGGCTTCTGTTCCTTGCTCTGTGACTCTGGCAAGTTACTTAACCTACCCATGCCTCAGTTTACCTATCTGTAAAACAGACACACCTCCCTGCCTTGTAGGGATGTGTTGCGTCTCGCTGAGGCAAGGCATTATATAGGGACCAGGTAGTATTGTTTATTACTGTGGTTTCCCTGTAGCATGTGTTTTCAGAGCAGTGGGTTGTAAAATGACTGTGAGGTTCCAGCTAATTGAGATTTCCTCCGCGGCATCTGTGCAGTAATTCTTTTGGGAGCTTTCATTTGATCTGGTTGCAGGGAGCGGCACTTGCTGGTGTGTTAATGAACCGTTAGGAGGAGTTGGGCATCACGTGACCACTTTGCAGCAGCGGAGGTAAATAAGAACTCAGCCCTTGCATCACTCTTCCAATCCGCAGCCCTCAAAGTGCTGGGCCGGAGTGGGCGAGTCCTTCGCCCATTTTACAGACCTCCAGCAGCTCCCACCGGGGCTGTTCTGGAAGGGAGCTGAGCACTTCTAAGAAGCTGGGGAGTGCTGGAAAGTCTGTGGTGGACCCCAAAACAGATCCTGGGACTCCCAAGTCCTAGTTCTGTGTCCCACCCTTGCACTTCTCTTCCCACTGCTCGGCATTTTTAAAGCACAGCATTTTAAAGGTTTAACCGGCTTGGACAAGACAGTACTGCCAGCCCTGAGCGTACAAAAATCACAAGGTCAACTTGAAAACTCATTAGAATTTAATAAAAAATAATAAATTTGGCATCCTTTTGATGGACCTTCTGGAGCCTTTTAAGCATCATGTTTTCAAGCTGTTCCCTGCCAGAAGGAGGGATGGGAGCTTTGTTTTTAAAATGAAAACCAAGAATCTCTCATAATCACCCGACTCCAGGAGCTGGGGCTTGAAGGTAAACAACAGGTATGAAGGGATTCCCTATGAAATCATGAGAACGAGCAACACTGGAAGAGAGGAAGGAGGGCCCAGATATTAGGACCTTAGCCTAGCAATGGAAGATGTGGGTTTAATTTCCTGCTTTGCTACAGACTTCCTGTGTGACTGTGGGCAAGTCACTTAGCTTCAGCTACACATCTGTACAGTGGGGAATAATAGCACTGCCCTGCCTCAGTGCGGGGTGCAGTGAGGATAAATACATTAGGATAGTGAAATGCTTTGAGACTTATTGCTGAAAGCACTTTGCAAGAGCTCGGTGTTGTTATTTGAAGCACCTTCGTCTTCAAGGGATAGTTTTTGCTTGTGCAGCTGCCACCAGGCACATGGTTCCCAATGCCAGCGCTCCCTCCTGGCTGAGCAGTGCTGAACTCCTCGGGCCAGGTACCCAAAAGAGCACAGCATGCTGGGATTGCTGAGCACTGTTGACATTTGTGCTGAGCATTGAAAATCTGGCCCCTCATGTGGACTGCATGTGACTGTATGAGCCAGGAACTCCTGAGTTCGAATCTCAACTTGCACACAGGCTTTTCTCTGACATGCTCCCTAAGACAGACGGGTGTCATTTGGCCCACTGGCCCAAAATCAATTCTGCAATTGAGACATTTACAGATGCAAAGTGGACATGCCGGTTGGAGGTCACTTTTCACTGATTCTGTTTTTAACGGCTTATATCCCCCCCCCCCCCAAAACAGTTGCTGTGGGAATTACTCTGTAACTCGAGGGCCTGGTAATTACAGAGGCTGCGGAAATGCTGATTTCTGTTCTGCCGCTTGCTGCTCTCTGCAGCAATCCCACATGTCAGTCCACTGGCGCTCTGGAGGGTTCCTGCAGCAGATCAGCTTCCTTATTTCCCAGGGTCTTGGGACTAAACCTCTGGCCACTTGAAGTGAAATTTTTTGTTCCAGTCCAAGCTGAAGTTGTGCCGGCCGTTCCGCCCAAGGGGTTATTTTCCTTCACAGAGACCTGCCTCTTGGTCTCTCACTAGCTTGATGTACCTGCTTGATCAGTAGCAGCTGATGGCTGCATCGCTCCCTCATGGGGTCCCAGGACAAAGGCTGGTTGTGGGGTGGGCATTAGCTGTGAGCTCGTGAGGCAGCGTTTCTGGATCCTGTACCAGAATGTACTAGGGGGTTCCCAGCCTTTCTCATAGTGTGAGCCACCTTTTCATAGAGAGCTTCTCCTAGGCCCTCCTTTCCTAGCTGTGTTGTTCCGGGCTCCCTTCCTTCCAGCGTCCGCCTGGGTCCATTACAGCATTCGCTTCCGTGGAGAAGTAACCGAATGTATTTTTAGCTCTTTTCATGCAGTTTAGCTGCTGGAAATGAGTAGGAGGAGCCAAGCTCACGTGAGCAGCCAGCTCTTTCCCAGCCCACCAGCAAGGGCTCCTTGGCTCACAGTTTGGGCACGTTGGCATGAATGCTTTACAGCAGAACTGAGCCGTGTTGGCAGATCTGCCGGGGACCTGGGCCTGGAATCGCCGGGCTGTTGCAGGTCGGGCGTGGGGCGTGTCGGCAGACTTGCGCGCTGATCAGCACTTGCAAAAATCATTCCCGTCTCCTCTGATGCGTGTGGGCGTCTCTCTTTCATGAGCCGTGAAATTCACTGGCCGGCGTTGCAGAAGAACTGAGGGCGAATGCAATGTGGTGGAGGCAGCAAATGTATGCATGGATATGATGCATATTCACACACGTGCTAACACCCCCCCGCACCGGCCCGCCCCAGCACAAAAGGAAACCAGGGAGGGAAAGGCCTGATGCAATTTGGTGGGGGTGTTGGGGGGAGGGTGGGGATCGCTGCCAAGACTCAGCAGCGAGGAAAATGTGCGGTAAGTATGAGTGCTTGAAAAGATACTGGAAAGCCTCAGCGCCACTTAGCAGGCTGCAGCCACCACCCTGTGTTTCCCGCCTGCCCCGAGGTTACTGTTATCTTCCCCTCCACTAGCTGTGTGGACCCAGGCCGGGTTGTATGTCTGGGGGGTGGGGGGGTTGGTAGCATTAGCTGGTCTTTTGTTAACCCACAGGCTGCCCTCCCTGGCTGTCAGCTGCCTTAAATGACGGATTTACATCCTTCGCCAAACCTTTTCTGCTTCACCCTGAGGCCCCCTGTCCTTTCTGCTAACAAGCCAGAGATTTGCAAATGCCACAACTTCTCTCTCTGTGTCCACAGGGCCTGGACAGGTGGAATCCAGGCTGGTTAAACATCCTGCCTGTTTTGGAACCTCCCCTGAATGGTTTGCTAGGAGTTTGGTGCTAGAAGTGGGGGAAAGTTCAGGAGAGACAGCAAGGTCAAGAGGAAAGAGCTAAAATCTGACCTACAATTGAATCCTGGCCTTGCCACTGACTCTCTGGGTCCATTGGGCAAGTCACTGGGGGTGGGGAGCTTCAAAGGAGCCTTGGGGAGTTAGGGACCCCATCCTCAAAAATGTTTAGGCACCTAATTCCCTTTGAAACGTAACTCGTGTAGGCACTTTTGATAACCTCAGACCTGGCCTCTCTGTACCTCAGTTTCCCTATCAGTAGAAGAGGATAATTGATTCTCATCTTCCTTGCTAGGGAGCTATGACAAATGATGGGTTAATGGTCAGGACCCGATTCAGCAAAGCACTTAAACACGTGCTGTACTTCCCATCGGTGTCACTGAAGTCGAGGGCACTTGAGCGGGTTGTGGAAGTTGAGCGCATGGTTCACGTGTTCTGTGGAATTGGGCCTCTCCTCTTAGACTGTGTTGTGTGCCGAGTATTTGAATAGTCATTTGTAATAATTACTTATTAATGGGGCTGAGTCACACGTCACTGAGGAGAAGAGAGGCCAGGCTGCCTCCCTCTTACTGAACCTGCCCCCGGGCTGGGCATAATGTTTGCAACCAACTTCGAAGGCCTTGAAACACGAGGCTTTCACATCTCACATGGACGTCACAGAATCTGTCCGATTTAATGAGAGCCCCCGTCAGCCTCTAACTCGTCCCTGCCAACCCCTCCTCCCCCCATGTCCCTCCTGCTGTGGTCTTCCATCTTCCTCTGCTAGGGCAGGCTGACGTCACGGCGCGGGTGGGGGGGGGGATCGATGACAGAGGCAGCATCCTGTCTGATTACGTGGAATGGAGACCACTGTGTCCCTGGTGGAATCTTGGGTCCCCCCCCCCCCCCCGTCTATGTTTTCCATGGGATTATTAAATATCAATGAATCAGCCCATCTGATTTTTAACCTTGCTTCAGACACCTTCCACAGACCCTTTCCTGTGCATTTCCTTCGCACCCTGGGTTTCTCATGGGTGGGAGAGGCGGGATGGAGGGTTTGAACGTTCCAGGCCAAAGGTACCCGTGCGTCCCACTTGGACCTGACCCGCCCTCTTCCCTTCTAGTCCTGGGTTCTCCATTCTTCTGCAGAGCCTGCAAAGTTCCTTCCGACTGCAAAGAGAGAAGAGAGGCTGCTCTCTGCAGCCGCTGAAACCTTAGCCGCTTGCCTTTGTCAGAGCGGAATTGGAGGCTGCGTTGCAGAGATGATTTCAGGGAATTGATTAAAGTGGCAAAGGCAAGCAGCATTTGGAGATGAGGTCACTGGTGTTTCTCCTGCAAAGGGAGTCTATTCAAGCCCGTTCCCTGGAACTCCGCTTGATCTTATTAAGCGGTTCAAACCCCGCAGCTCCCCGATGTAATCAGCTGGGTTCTTGTGGGCTCTGCTTCTTTCTCATGTTGCCGTATCTCAGGCTGTCGGCTCATCCCAGCAGCAGGGCTGTGTTAGGAGCTTTGGTCGCTCCGTCCTTGATGACAGGAGAAACGAATGGGTCTGTGGCGGATTAACCCTTTCCTTTGCCATGGGCGGGTCCCTTCACATTTCTGTGCCTCTGTTTCCCCTCCTAGCCTGTGTCCAGCTATTTAGATTGCAAGCGCTTTGGGGCAGGGACTGTCTGACTCTATGTCGGTGCAGTGCCTGCCTCACTGGGATCTCAGGGTGCTACTATGACAGAAATGATAATGGAGCGATGATTGGTCGGTACTAGTTTGCCTTAGCAAAGGGCAGTGCAAGCGGCAGAATCTCTACTTAGCTTTAGGCTAACCGAAGGGTCCCGTCCATTCCAGCTGATGCTTGGAGGTGAGTGATGATGTCTCTTGCCTCTACGGTTTCCTTGTAAATTGCAAAACCATTTTGATTAAGACTCCCCACACCTGGGACTCTGTGGATTCCAATGTGTGAACCGCCTTTGCCAGCCGGGCGATGCCCTGGATGGGCAGACACGCCGCCCTGGCTAAGCCTGTTGCCTCCTGTTGCTCGTGGAAAGGCTGGAAACGCTGAGCGGTTACGTTCCTCCGGGGAAGAAGAGAGCACAGGGGAGAACTGCCTCGCGCTGAGCATTTGCTTTAGTGCACAAACCACAATGAAATGATGAGGAACGGCTGTGTGCAGCCCCCTTCCAGAGTGCTAGGACCTGGGGCCTGAGTGCTTGCTGACCTGAGTCAGGCTGATTGGGGTGTGGACGGAAGAGGGGTTTGCACTCCAACCGGAGTCAGAGCCCGGGCTTAGGGTGCAGTGTAGACACATCTGCGGTGCCCTCACATTCACCCCCAGTGACCTTCCTATTTGACCCTCATCTTTGATGGACTCAGCAAACATTAACTAGACCCTCACAATACCCTCTGGCGCACCCAAGAGGAACTTTCGGAGGTGGGTAAACTGAGGCAAGGATAAGTTGTGACCTTCCCCGGGAACACGCCAGAAATCAGAACTGGAACCCAGGCAGGCCTGGCCATTAGTCCTGTGCTCTGACCACTAGAACACGCTTCCTCCTCACAGCCCATTGCGCTGAGGGCACGTCTGCACTACAGAGGCTACAGATACCTACAACCACGGAAGGGTAGGTGTAGGTAACCCACCTTCCCAAGCGGTGGTAGCTAGATCAAGGGGACTATTCTTCCGTTGACCTAGCCACATCTACTCCGGGATTAGGTCAGTTTAAGTACAGGGCTGAGGGGTGTGAAATATTCCCCAAGTAATGTAGCGAGGTCAAACCTACATTTTGAGTGTAGACCACGGCTGAATCCTTTCCTCCTGGGGGAGAGGGTTGGGTGATGTTTTCATATGAATGCGAAGCAAGCCCTTCCCTGCGGGGGAGTATGCCAGATTCCAGGCAGTGTTGTGTATATTTGGGAGCTGAGCCCTGACAGAACTCATTTCACTTACAGAATTGTGTGTGTGCAGGGATTGCTTTCAGGGACTTCCTTCATGGACAGAGTGGGGAAGGCCTCTAAGGCAGCCCCTGTGTAGGTTATCCGCAGTGAAGTTATAATCCAGTTACACATTTATTACTTCCAGTGTGGTCTGTTAATAGGAAGTGGCACTGGAGTGTATGTTCCATGCGGTGTCGGTAATTAGGAAGATGATGATTATTGTGCTGGTCACATCCCAAAATCCAGAATGTAGTGATTTAATACTCTAAGTGAAGATTAGAGATGCTAATAATACATTAATATTAATTCATATCATTTTTCTCATTTTATTTTCCCCTCCCCAAATAAGTAGCCTCACATATAACCCTTAAAATGACCAGATAGAAGAGAAAGAACTTGATATTTTCCATTCATATCATCATAGGAAGACTGAGTTAAACCCTCGTTCTTCCTAGCATGGAGGAGGAAGGGTGGGTCAGTGGTCAGGGCTGTAGCATATACTGGAGTTCAAGACCCTGCTGCATCACAGACTGCCTGTAGGACCTGGGGTGAGTCGCTCAGCCTTCCCGTTCCTCAGTTTCCCCTGTGTAACATGGGATAATAACACTGCCCTACCGGCCGCGGTGTGGTGAGGATACGGATGTGAAAGATAGGGGGTGCTCGGTATACTGCGGTGATTGGGGCTAGATAAGTACCATAGATCAAGTCCAGCTCAAATGCTCCGGCTGCTCAGGCCCTGAGGTGCTGAGTGGACCGAGTTCTGTGGGAGTGGAGGCCACTCAGCCGCGTGGGGGAAGATTGGAGGGTTCTGATGTGCAGACAAATACGGCAGAGGGATCTTGCTGACCACTCAGGAGGTCTAGAAACTAGCACGGCTATTGCATGGGAGGAAAAGGGGCTTGGAAGGAAGAGATCCCGAGGGTCTGGATGTGCAAAAGGCTTGCAGGCTGTTTGCATGTCGGTGGATGGTATGAGCAGCGCCTGTGTGCAAATCCCCCGGCTGAGAGCCCCCCAGTCTCTGCAGTTTGTGCATGCACCAGGCCAGGGCATGGAGCAATCTGCAAATTCATCTAATCAGTGCTGGAGGGCTCAGTTCCCATCTGCTCCAGCAGATGCAGGTTTCTGATGTATTTTCTGACATGCCGATGTTAGCCAGTGGGTTTATTCCTCTCCCCTTCTTTTCACTTCTCCCTCAGCGAGAGCCATTGGGGTGAAATTGAATGTTTCGCTGATGTAAATGTAATCAGAGGAAAAGCTCACTGAGCGGTTCTGAGGGATTTCCATGGGTTTTGAAAGGTAATTCTGATGGGATGTGACTGAGAACAGTAACGAGGCTGGAACTGTTTACAGGCTGTCCCTCTTCGGAAATGCAGAGCAAATGATTCTGAGAACGTTCTGCTTCCCGGCACAGCCTCGTGTGATGTACAAGTGCCTGGGAACCCATCCACACAAAGGGGGCTAGACATACCCCGGGGGACCCAGCTGAGAGTTGGGCTCTGGACACTGCCTGGTGATCACACCCAGTATCCAACAGTGTGGAATACACGGACCCAGGGCCAATTTCTGCTCTGTCACACTGACATACATCCAAAGTTAACTCCATTGACTTCGAATTCTCAACCAAAATGGCGTGGAGCAGCCGTTTTGAGATACCACTCGCAGCAGGGCACCTTTCATGTCAGTGGGAGCTCTGTGTAGAGAGCAGAGAAAGTCTTTGGCCTGTTTCTGTTCTGGTACGGGTACAGAGACTGAAGGTAGCTTTGGTGCTGTGACTGCATTAGAAGCGCTTCAGCGGCACGACTACCTGCACCGACGTAGCACTGCCGTGTGGGCAGAAGAATTGTTCTGTTAACCGAGGGGTGTCTGCATTGGGGCTTAGGCTGGTTAAACTACATCTCCCAGGAGTGTGAATTTTTCATACCCCTGAACAACACAACTGGGGCAACCTCACGTCCTGGTGCAGACCAGCTCTTAGACTGTTGCCTTGAGACTTGCATGGTTACTGCCATTACATGAGTAAATAGAGGAGCAGTGGAAACCAGGCGCTAGCATTTCAGGGCCTAATCTGAGCAGACAGGTAATTGCATAATGTACCCCACGACAGGGCTGTGTATACATAGCTTTAATTACTTAAAGTGTTACTGTGATGCGCGTATTGTACTCTGTGAGGTAGCTGGACTAATGCTTTCAGCACTTTTCATCTGCAAAGCACTTTACAGACATTAACTTAGCTTGGCAAACCCTGCTGTGAGCCAGGGAAACAGGGCTGTAACCAGTCAGTATCAAAGCAAGGATTAGCGCTCAGGCATGGCCAGTTCCCAGCTCTACGTTCGGATCACTAGATCGGTGGGGCTTGATCGCTGGGCTAGAGCTGCTTGTGATAAGAATTAATAGCTAGCTTTTCTATGGCATGTTCTAGCTGTAAAGCTCATTGACTCATAGATAACAGGTGGGGAAACTGAGGCACAAAGTGAGTTGCTAGCAGAGCCGGGAATAGAACCCAGGTCTCCTGACCCCCACGCCCTGGCCACTGGACTAGACACATCTCTGGAGTGAAGGCGGGCTTGTGACACTCTCTAGCATGCAGAGATGGAGCAGGAGACTAGTATGGTGTGAAATACATTGCCAGGGTGGTAGGATTGTAGCATCGAGGAAGGGGATCGCCCAGTGGGGAGCAGCTCCCCTTTGTACCTGTTGGACTATGCTGTGTGCCAAGTGCTGCCCTGGGGACTGCATGGCAGAGGAGGGAATGGCAAGTGAGGTTTCTGCCGGGGCGAGCCCGCCAGCTGGAAATCCTCGCAGGGCTCCGTCAGAGGAGTCCTGGAAACCTCGCCAGCCACTCCCTGCTTCTCTTGGTTCTTCTGGCTGCTTGCTGAGTTGGTCAGCGCTGTGGAGAGCCAAGATTCAGCCTGGCGCCTGCCTCCAGGGGGCACCTGGCTGGGATCCCAATGCAGCGCCGTGTCTCTGCACCACCTGCTGATACCAGCCGGGCGCCGCCTACAAAACACCAATTGTCTTGTCACTGAACCGCGCAGGCTACGGAGCTGCTCAGGAAACACACAAACCGTTTAAGAGCAGCGGGGAGGACACTGACCCCAGGACTTTCTCACTCTCTGCAGTGGCCGAGAAAGCTCAGCCCTGGGGTACAGGAATGGGGCTGTAGAGACAAGCAGTAGCACAGCAGCAATGGCCTTAGCCGGGTCAGTGGAGGGGAAGCTGGGCGCGATGTGTCCTATCTGCCAGTTACTAAACTCACTCTTCTTCCTTTCTCAGGTACAAGGGCTTCATCAAGGACTGCCCCAGCGGACAGCTGGATGCGGCCGGCTTTCAGAAGATCTATAAGCAGTTCTTCCCCTTCGGCGACCCAACCAAATTCGCAACGTTCGTTTTTAACGTCTTTGATGAAAACAAGGTGAGTCGGGGACTGATAGCAGCTGAGCTCCCTGGTTCGTCAGTGCACACCCCTCGCACTGTGTGTAGTTGTGTAGTTTAGGATGCCACGAAGTGTCTCATACAGTGACCCCCGCTCGCTCCTCAGTCCTTGAGTGTGAAAATCCAGACGCTGGCTTCCCGGGGTAGGAAGTTTAAAGCGAAGAAGCTTTAGCAACGAGTCCCTGCGCTCGTTCTGCTTTGTGATCCCCAAGGGGGCGGCAGCCCGCAAAAGAGGAAAAAGGAGACATTTGGTGCTGCTAACAGAGGCCCATCAGGCAGGCCGTCCCTTACCCACTAAAGCAGCCAGAAGTATCCGCGGCGGGAATTAGCCAGAGCTGCGGGTTCTACGTTGCCAGCCAGATCAGGCCTTTTCCAGACAAGCTGCAGGGGAGATCAATTTCTGTCATTCCCTTCTCCGCTCTCTCTCGCCTCTGTCCCGGCGACGACGCTCTTCCCTTTTCAGAGGGTGAGCTCCTGTGTGTCAGAGGCCGCACTCACCGGGGCCCCAGCGGTTCTGTTTGCAGACCGTTGCTGAGGAGACAACCCTGGCGCCCTGCTCTGAGGCCAGGCAGCAGCAGCCTTTGCCAGGAGAACCTCCCTCCATTTTGCATGCAGAAGAGTCCTTGCCCCCATTCAGTAATCCTCTCATTTGTTTTTCTTCTGCGGACAATGTCATGGGAGGGAGAGAGACCCTGTCATAGCCCCAAAGCGCCTCACCCCCCATCCCTCAGCTGCAGCTCGTTTTGCAGGCTACCCAGACTTGCTACAATTGGGCGGCGTGTCGGAGGAGAGGGGACTCTTACTTTGTACATGTTCCTCCCCCCCATCCCTCCCCTCTGATCACAAAGGGTACAGTGAGCCCACGTCTGTGGGACCTGGTGTTTCCCTGCCCACACTCGAGTGCCCCACTGCGTTGTAAGCCTGGGTTTGTCTCACAGCCGTGGTAATGTGTCCATATGGCACTACACCAGCCTTTCCACTTGGGTCTGGGGCTTGAGCTGCATCCACACTGCAAAAGGACGGGGCTTGGCTGTGAGTGACAGCAGGACACAGGCTCTGCCCCCACCATCTCCCCCAGCAGGGGCCTGGGGCCGGGGCGCTTGCTGACCCGAGTCAGACTGACCTGTGTGGCAGGGTATTGGCCAGGGGGTTACTGAGCCAGCCCTGCTTCCCCTTTAAGAGAGAAAAGCCTCTGCTGGCAGCCCCTGGGCTTTGGGAGCGGGTTGCCTAGCAGGGTGGGGCCCTGGTCTAATTAGGACTGAAGAGGTTGCACCTGGCAGCCTCCAGGGGAATATAAAACCTGGGGGACAGGAAGCCGAGGGAGATGGATGGATGGATGGATGGATGGATGGATGGATGGATGGATGGATGGATGGATGGATGGATGGATGGATGGATGGATGGATGGATGGATGGATGGAGGGAGGGAGGGAGGGAGGGAGGGAGGGAGGGAGGGAGGGAGGGTGAGGAAGTAGAGCTAAGGCTAGGAGCCTGCAAGAGCTGACTGCTTCCTGAGGCCAGCCAAGCTGAGGGCTGGGCCTCAGCTGAACCGTAAAGCTGTACTTAGGTGGTGGGGTTTGCACTGTGAATAAAAGGACACTGGTGAAGCCAAAGGAGTCTCCTGCCTGTCTTTGAAGTGGGTGGCAAGCGAACCGCCTACACCTGTGTGTGGAGAGAAGTGGGGCTTGGGCTTGAATCTGAGTCACAGCCTGGCCTCAGTGCACAGTGTAGACCTTCCCCACGTTACACCCAATGTGGACTGCCTGGGCCTGTTCCCGCTGCCTTGTGCACCGGGTCTTCATTTACAGACACGCAAAGCAGGGGTAAAATCTCTCAGATCAGAACGGTACAAGGCAATCGCCCTTGAGACTCGGTTACATTCCCACTGACGGCAGCATAACTTGCACCATGTCTCCTCTGGATTTGGCCCTGGGATTGGAACTCACAGCAGGGAAGGGATCAGTGAATCTCCACTCAGAGCAGTGGAGTTGGGATACCAGGGAGCTGCTCCCCTTCCACAGAATCAGGTGCCTGCCGGTGGATTCTGGGGCCCAGCATCCCGCCCTCTCTCTTCCCAGCTGATTACTCCCCAAGCACCAGGAGTAACTTGAACTGTTCATCTACTGGACCATAGCCAGGGGCAGGGATCATCTGAGCAAGATCTAGCCGTGGAGCCCCACGAGCAGGAATGCAGTTAAACAAACCCCGTTTGTCACCACAGGGAATCAGCAGTGCGGCGCCTGTATGGAACCGGCCTGTTTGGGTCTCCACATCTGTCTGCATGCATGATTCACACATGTCGTGATACAAACCTCGGCCCATGTGCTCCTGACGTCTGTGTCACTCTAGATCTCTCTTTCCCTTCTCAGGACGGGAGGATCGAGTTTTCGGAGTTCATCCAGGCGCTGTCGGTCACTTCCCGAGGGACCCTGGATGAGAAGCTGCGGTGTAAGTTCTAGGCTCGGTTGGAAACCAGGAACTGCGTCTCTCTCTGTCCCCCCCACTTCCGCCCTTGAGCCCAGAATGGGTCCAGAATAGCGAGAGGCAGCCAAGCAGGGAAGAGCCCTGGAGAGGGGTCTCACTGGGCACCCAGGAGGGGGACTGGGGCTAGCGGGGCCTCCCCTCGCCAGCTAAGAACAGCTGTGAGGACGTTGCTTGAACACTGGGGCTCAGGCTGGAGATGGGTCCCAATCCCCGGGACAATTCTGCAGAGTCCGAGGCGGAGCGTCGAAGGAACGCCCACCCCGCTCGTTTCCGTGCGCTAGGGCGAGCTCCGCTAGCACACAGCCGGGGGCCCCGGCGGGGAAGCTCGCGCCCAGCTGCGGTGGAGAGTCTGTTGCCCCAGGGCTCTGTCCTGGGAGCTCAGTGCCGGTGTTCGCATTGTACAGTCCTCGTTAAAATGGGGAGACGCTCGCTGGGGGGCAGGAAGGGAGGCTCCCAGAGGAGAGAGCTGGGCATTCACTGGCTGCGCCTGCATTAAGGTGCTTACCCTGCAGAGCGGAGGCCTCTCTTTATCCGCAGCTCAGGTCCAGTGCAGGCAGCAGCAAGGCAGGTCTCCCCCTCGCTGCTCCTCTGCTCCCAACCTGAAGGACCTTGCCTGGGGCGTGGGGGCCAAGTCAGTCTCCAGGCCCCATTCAATTCTTGGGCTGAGACTGGCCAGGGAATGCCAGTGACATCTGTGCCCTGGGAAGTGGCCTCCAGGAGGTGGCTCGTTCCTGGCACAGACAGACTCTCGCCGCCAGCCCAAGCTGCGTTCACACTGGGTGCTGGCTGCCCTCTGGCGCTTCCTCGGCTGTTCAGTGTCGCTCTTGGTTTCAGGGGCGTTTAAACTGTACGACTTGGACAACGACGGGTACATCACGAGGAACGAGATGCTGGACATTGTGGATGCTATTTATCAGATGGTGGTGAGTGCCCGGGGGCGGGGGAGCGTGTGCCGCGGTCCAGCTCGCATTCAGATCCCAGCGGCAGATTCTGACGCAGTGAGATTCTGACCCCATGAGTGCAGCAGGCCCAACCGGGAGTCAGATTAGCATGGCTCCAACAGGCAGGGTGTGGTCAGCCCCCCCGGCAGGTCACCCCCCTTTTGTGGATCTGGTGGCGGTGGAGAAACTCCTCCCCTTAGAGAGCAGGGTGCAGCAGAGGTGGCATTCGACCCGAAGCTCCTGTCGTGAGCGTGTGACCCCCATCAGCATCACTCGGCTGCACAGCTGGCTGCGGGAGGCTTGTGTTCCCTCCCCGCCTTCCCAGACTCCGCAGCGCCAGGTCCCAGTGCGGGAATCGTTTGTTCCGAGTGGGGGCAGGGATCGGATCTGTCCCTTCGCTAGGAGTCTCCCGTGACTGGCTGTATGTGAGGGCAGCTGAAAGGTGCCGGCGGCGGAGAGAGCAGGCAGAGCGGCCCCGAACTGGCCTGAGGAAGCTGAGCTCTAGATCGGGGCGTTCTTCACCTAATGCACAGAGAGAGAGGGAGACCCAGAGACCCTCTAGCACTGGAGGGTTGGCCTAGCCCAGCCACAAGCAGTAAATGTGTGTAAGTGACGCTCTCTCCTGTCCCTACAGGGCAACACGGTAGAGCTTCCAGAAGAGGAAAACACACCTGAGAAGAGAGTGGATCGGATTTTTGCTATGATGGACAAGGTGGGACTCAGTGGCGACTCCTGGGTGTTCTCTCCTCATCTCTAGGGGACGGTGGGTCCCACAAGCCCCGCTCCTCCATCTCCCAGCGTGGGTCCCGCTCCCCCCACAGGTGCTACGTACCACGAAACCCACCGACCTGCCGTCGTCTCCTCTCACCGTGGACACAAAATCCACCCATGCAACCTGCTCAAAGCTTCTGCATGGCTGGTGGGAGCCCCCAGTATTCAGGGCCTCTCGTCATGGGGTGTGACACAGGGCCACATCCGTCAGTGAACGGTTAATCCCTGATGGGCCCAGTGGAGGGGAGATTTGCCTTACACTTCCTTCCAGCTTCCCCCTGCGTGGGAGCCTGGGCTCTTGACCCCAGGCTGGCCTGACCAGGTGTGGATGTGATGGGTGATCTCATTTCAATGCAGGGCTTAAACCCCAGTGGAGACGTAGAGCTAAGCCTGCACTTGAGAGCGGGGCTGAGTCTGCCCCTCTGGCAGGCTGGCACTTTGGGCGGGACTCAGCCCTGCTGGACTAGAGAGGTGTCACGCCCAGTGGCGAAGTGGGATTTGCCCAGGTGCATTTCCATCACCGCCTGGGGGAAGGGCAGCCTACTGGAGGGCCCGAGAAGGCTGCTGAGTGGACCAGTGTATCTATCCCCGTAGCCGTAACCCCTCCGCAACCAGCTTGGCCAACTTTCCAGGCCTACTCTTACCCACCTGGCCGGGTAAGGGCTGCAAAGGTCGGTGTGGCAGCTCCAGAGGGACAAAGTGCCCTTTGAATCCACTCCTCAGCATGCACACGAGGCAGTAGAGAATTGGGGTCGATATCAGGGTTGGGGCAGAGTCAAGGGGAGTTGGGTCCAAATCTGAATTTCCTTGGAGTTTGAGGCAAGGGGTGTTTGAGCACTGACTGTTCCTCTGGGTCCAGGGCATTTCAATACAACAGTTAGTTGCAACATATTGGCCATCGCCAGCTCTCACGGCCATTGCCTTTCAGAATGCCGATGGGAAGCTAACGCTGCAGGAGTTCCAGGAAGGCTCCAAAGCCGACCCCTCCATCGTACAGGCACTGTCCCTCTATGACGGGCTCGTATAGTCCCAGGATCCCAAGCTGAGGTAAGCCGAGCAAGATGGTGGTGCGGGGGGGGGGGGGGTGTCTCTTTTTATTGTAAGTAGAACTGGTGGTGCTGCCTAGACTACGGTTGCTGGGCGCTGCCTATTTTCAGTTGCTTAAAACTTTGCCAAACTTTAACTGTTTCAGCTGAAATTTTCTGTGCTGTGTGTTTGCCTCAGGCTGAACTTTTGCGGGGAGGGAGCGTTTCAGCTGAAACCGTTCAGCCATTTCCCAGAATGATGCTAGGAAAAAATATGTTCTGTTGCCCGTATTAAAAATTGTCTTGCAACTGTTTAATTAAAAAGCCCCAGCACCCCCATGCTTTGGAGAAAGAGCTTGAGATTTGGTAGGTGGGCGGCCTTTATGTCCACAGGTTGACTGTGCGTTGTGTGGAGGAGTACTCCCCTCCGTTTGGGTGCGTTGTGTGGAGGAGTACTCCCCTCCGTTTGGGTGCGTTGTGTGGAGGAGTGCTCCCCTCCGTTTGGGTGCGTTGTGTGGAGGAGTACTCCCCTCCGTTTGGGTGCGTTGTGTGGAGGAGTGCTCCCCTCCGTTTGGGTGCGTTGTGTGGAGGAGTACTCCCCTCCGTTTGGGTGCGTTGTGTGGAGGAGTACTCCCCTCCGTTTGGGTGCGTTGTGTGGAGGAGTACTCCCCTCCGTTTGGGTGCGTTGTGTGGAGGAGTGCTCCCCTCCGTTTGGGTGCGTTGTGTGGAGGAGTACTCCCCTCCGTTTGGGTGCGTTGTGTGGAGGAGTGCTCCCCTCCGTTTGGGTGCGTTGTGTGGAGGAGTACTCCCCTCCGTTTGGGTGCGTTGTGTGGAGGAGTGCTCCCCTCCGTTTGGGTGCGTTGTGTGGAGGAGTACTCCCCTCCGTTTGGGTGCGTTGTGTGGAGGAGTACTCCCCTCCGTTTGGGTGCGTTGTGTGGAGGAGTACTCCCCTCCGTTTGGGTGCGTTGTGTGGAGGAGTGCTCCCCTCCGTTTGGGTGCGTTGTGTGGAGGAGTACTCCCCTCCGTTTGGGTGCGTTGTGTGGAGGAGTACTCCCCTCCGTTTGGGTGCGTTGTGTGGAGGAGTACTCCCCTCCGTTTGGGTGCGTTGTGTGGAGGAGTGCTCCCCTCCGTTTGGGTGCGTTGTGTGGAGGAGTGCTCCCCTCCGTTTGGGTGCGTTGTGTGGAGGAGTACTCCCCTCCGTTTGGGTGTGTTGTGTGGAGGAGTACTCCCCTCCGTTTGGGTGCGTTGTGTGGAGGAGTGCTCCCCTGCGTTTGGGTGTGTTGTGTGGAGGAGTGCTCCCCTCCGTTTGGGTGCGTTGTGTGGAGGAGTGCTCCCCTCCGTTTGGGTGCGTTGTGTGGAGGAGTGCTCCCCTCCGTTTGGGTGCGTTGTGTGGAGGAGTGCTCCCCTCCGTTTGGGTGTGTTGTGTGGAGGAGTGCTCCCCTCCGTTTGGGTGCGTTGTGTGGAGGAGTACTCCCCTCCGTTTGGGTGCGTTGTGTGGAGGAGTGCTCCCCTCCGTTTGGGTGCGTTGTGTGGAGGAGTGCTCCCCTCCGTTTGGGTGCGTTGTGTGGAGGAGTACTCCCCTCCGTTTGGGTGCGTTGTGTGGAGGAGTACTCCCCTCCGTTTGGGTGCGTTGTGTGGAGGAGTGCTCCCCTCCGTTTGGGTGCGTTGTGTGGAGGAGTACTCCCCTCCGTTTGGGTGCGTTGTGTGGAGGAGTGCTCCCCTCCGTTTGGGTGCGTTGTGTGGAGGAGTACTCCCCTCCGTTTGGGTCCAGGTAGGGTGGAGCAGCAGGAGGAAGCAGCCACATTAGAATGCAGAGGGGTGAAGAAGAGGGAGGCGGGAGAGGAGGAGGGCACAGGAGGGAAGGGAAAGCGGAGGAAGAAGTGGACAGTGCAGTCTGGGCCGTTCCTCAAGCAGTGTGCGGTGCCCCAGGGATGAGGTGTCTCTGTCAGGGAAAGTGTGGCCGCTTCCAGAGCATGGAATGAGCTGGCCCAAAGCCAAGGAAATCAGCCCGTTGTCCTGTCAGGATGGTGCCCGGGGCTCAGAGGAACTCCCTCCAGCACCTCCCGTTCTCTTTGGCTGTGGACTAGTACCCTGATGATTTGAGCATCCTAGCGCTTGGAGACCACGCTGGTAGCCCTAGAAAAACTCAAGCCACCACTGGGGACTTTGACACTAAGCTGGGGTAAAGCCCGGGGAAGGCACTGGAAGGAGCAGTCCCTGCGCTGCCAGGAAGGTGGGGGGAAATGAGGTCCAAGGTCTCCGTCTCTGACCCATAATTCAAGCCACACCCTGATGCAGCCCGAGGGCCGAGCAAAACCGGTGGTGGGTTCATTTGATTTTTGTACCACTTTCCCAGGCTGGTTCTTATTTTGCCACCTCTGGGGTGGGTGGGGAGAGGGCTCAGACCCAGGGCTCGTCCTACACCCAGATTTGGGGAGGGGTCTCCAAGAAATGATGCAGAATTCAGCCCATCTCTACCTCACATGCCCTCTTTCTTGCTTCTTGTCGAGCAGGGGCGTGTTATTGGAAAGGGCGACCGGCACTAATTAGATTGGCAGATGCTGCATTCCCTGTGCATTATGTTCTCCTCTGGACCCTAACGCTGTCTCTTTCCACGTGGGCTTGGCTGTTTTTAAGGCGGTATGTAGCAAGCTCTAGTGGTGAACATGCACAGAGGAAAATGGCATATTGTCAGAAGGGAGTTAGTCGGGAATGCAGCACAAGCTCCGCTAGGGGGCCCGATGGGGCCCTGAGTTCAGCAGCAGCCACCTGGCCTAGGAAAAGCCGCTCTTCAGGGCTTTGTGTGCAGTGGTGCAAAGAAGAAACTAAGGGCATGGTTAGACTGGCGCTTTGCAGTGCTAAACCCCTCCAGTAACGCTATAATTTTCGTACCGTACACACTTCAAAGTGAGATTTTGCGCATTTACTCACTGTTTAAAGCGCAAGTGTTAAACCTCCTTTTCCAGAGGCAGAAGGCTTTTAGCGCTAGCGCTGTAGCGCAAGGTTGGGAATGTGGACACCCATGGGATCTCTTGCATGCCTCTGAGCCATCTAAAGCCATCAGCAAGCCATTTAAGGCCATCAGCAAGCCATTAAAGACAATCAACATGCCATGTAAGGCAAATGACGTGAGGTGTTGTTTTGTAAAAGCGGAAGTAGCTTTGCAGTTTCTCTCTAACAACTCACACAGCAAATAACCAATGAAAATGCTTGCGGACGGAGCTGTTTGTCTTCAATACAAAGCCTGTCAGCTTTCGCTAAGGAAAACTGACTGACAGCCTGATCTTCTCTCCCTGCGAACAACTTTCCAGTTCCCCCTCACCCCCCTCCTTTGCAAAGCAGGTTGCACCCAGCTGAATGCTGGGATACCTGCCCTATCCCGCTACTGTCACTGCTGCCAGAAGTGCTACAAATGTATCCATTCTTTAGCGCTACAGGGTTTCAATCTGCACAGGCTCTAGCGCGATACCTATTGCGTTACATTGGGAAGCGCTACAAAAAAACGCGCTATAATCTCTAGTCTAGCCATACCCTGAGCTGGAGAAGCCAGAGGCTGGGAAGGAGGAGAAGACCAGCTCTTTAGTGAGTTACTGGGGGACTAGCAGTTGTTAGGCTTGGATCTAGTTGGTTCCAAACTCCCTTCTTGGGAGCTTTATAATTCCTACCTCCCAAGGGGGAAGTCGATTCCTTCCTACAGCCTTGGGGGACAATCGCAAACACGCTTTCTGATTTTCAGGCATCCACAAGGACTGTTGTACATGGCGACGCAGTAAAACCTGCCTAGCTGTAAAGGATTTTAAACCAGAAGGTTCCATGGTGTGACTCACACGGTAGCCACAATAGAAGAGCCCCAGAGGCAGTTAGCGAAATCTGGGGTTTGGGGAAGGTGCTTGTGTGCTAAGCAGGGTGTAATAGTGACTAGCCCCCGCACATCAATATTCTGCAGCATTAATTATCTGGATTATTATTGAATTGTCTCTGTGTATTGTGGCTGCACAGATGCAGTCCTTGCCCCGAAGAGCGCACATTAAGAAATGTCTCCGAAATTTTGAATTACGACAGAAAAGGAGGGTGGAACCATCAACATTTTCACCATGACATTCCTCCTTCTCCCCGTGGGAATTCTTCAGATTTCATCCCTTGGATGCTATTTCCCATTTTTGAAATTTTAAGCCCCCCGAAATGGGGAGAAGGGGGAAAGAATTTCAAAAGGAGGCAGCACATTTTTCCCTGTTAACCCAACCAGCTCAACATTGCCGACAGCAAGCTTTCAGAAACTGGGGAGGTCCTAACAAACCATGAGATTGGCTAATAAACCAAGAGATTTAAAAAAAGAATAAACCTTAGGTTTTGGAGTTGGAGCCGTGGATGTGTGTGGAGGAGTGTCATATTTTCAAACTTCCTCCACAGCCAGGATGGCGAGAAACATCCTTTCTATTTTCAGTGAAAGCATAGAGTTTCACAAGAATCACCTGACTCCAGGAGCTGGGTCCTTAAGAAAAAATAACCAAAAGATGGCAGGACTTGTGATAAAATGACACGAGTTGGCAACACTGACTTACCAATACATTTCTTCTTGTCTCTAGTTTCGTTGATTTAAACAGCGGTTGACTTGCTTTCTCCTCTTCTCCCCCCTCCCCACCCCAACTTCTCTTTCAGTTGCCTGGGGGAAGATTTTTTCTGTGCCATCAGACCACCTCAGTAAAGAAGCTTGCCTGTCCCTCTCCAGCCTTCCTTTATGTTACACGAACAAGGGAGGCGCTTGAAGTGTGAGGTCATCTCCCGCACCCTCTCTGCACTCTGAATTAACCGTCTCCATTTGCCAACTTCCGCTTTCTCAACAACAACGAAAAAAGGGAAAAAAAGAAGAAAAAAAAGAAAGGAAAAAAATAGAAAAAGAAAAAGCAGCGAATTTTTCCGCTTCTGGGGGTGGAAGGGATCATGCATTGCGGTGTGGAGACCCTTCCTGCCTCTCGCTTTTACTTAGATTTTTTTTTTGAACGGATTAAAAACACCGACCAATATTTTACATTGTTTTCATAGAAATGCGCAGCATGAAGAAGGAGCCAAAAGGTTCTGCTGAGGTCTTGGAGCGGGCAGCCGCTGCATGCTGTCCGAGTGCTTGACCACAATCGGCTTCTGCTTTATCGGGGGAGGACGAGGGGATGGACGATAAAAGGCAATTGGAAATGAAAGTTCCACGTCCCCTGCATTTCCAGCAGCAGCCCAGCCCGCGCCGCTAGGGAGTTCTGTATATTTTTTGTGATACAGTATTGTGCTTTTTTTTGGATGGAAAAAGTGAGGCTTTTGTTACTATGCCTATCTATGTTATCGATATCTTTATTTATTTGTTGTAACCGTTGCTGCTGTGTTTAGTCTTTCGTGTGTTGAAACACCTAGGTGATAAAAGTTGCAAGGTTTACACACTAGGACAGGGGGAGGTAGCCTGCGATAGCAATTAAGCCAAAAATATCCCCCTCCCCCTATATACCGTGCTTTGTCGGCTAGGGGATAAACCCCCTTCTCCTTATTCCCAGGCCTCTCGTCCTTGCACCCTGCTCTCCCTCCTTCTCTTTGGAAACTCAGCTGGTACCCCTGACAAATCTCAAGGCTGGAACTGAATGCCATCCTCCCCTCAACAAGCTGTATTTCTGTTTCCCTTCCCCATACATTTTGCCATCTTGCCTTTGTGTAAAGCAGAACGATGAAATATCCAGTATCCAGACATTTTTCTGCATGCAAAGTATTCATGGGGCCAATATCGTTTGAGCTTTAAAATGACCCTTCTTTTTGGAAAATCCTGGGACTGTCGTGTGTGTATCTTGCGGGGCGGGTGGGGAGTTAAAAAAACTGTCCGAATTAACAGGTTGGGAGCCTGGAGCCCCTGTGGGCTGGGAACAGAGACGGGTGGTTGATTGGACAGTGTGATGTTTTTGAAAAGAACCAGCACGTCAGTGGAGCTTATGAAAGTTGTCTAAGCAAACTACAATTCATAGCTGTTTAAGGCAAAACCCAGACTCTTGACGCTGTCCAGAACTACACAGTGGTGCTTAATGTCCTGGAGAAGGAGGAGGAAGCCTGCCTATGGCCTCAGCGTTTTGCAGGTTTGCTCTCCTTTGGTAGTTTTAAAGTGCTCTTGAGTTTTGAGAGAGAGCCAGAGAAGCCTTGTACAGTGGGTCCCATCCATTTCTTTGGTGCCCAGTTTGGGTCACAAAGATGGACCTGAGCTTTGATAAACAGGAAAACAATCAACAAAAGAAATCCGGCCTTGCGCCCTCCCCCATTTCTGCTTGGTCTGTCTCCACCTTTGGGTGAAATGGAATAGCAGAATAGACGCACAGTAACAAACGCACCCCCGAGGACGAGGGTAGGCACTAGCCATGGTTCCTTTGTCTGACGGGGCTGGAATGGAAAGCCTCCTGCAGCTTTCCCCAGGAAGGTTTGTGTGGTGCCTATCCACAGAGCAATTGTCAAGTGCACCAGAAACATTGGAGACCTTCGCCTTTCCACGCACGTTTCTGGTCCTGCACCCAGAGGTTGGTGCATTCCCCTGTCGTGCTAGCTAGCCGCAGTGTTTCTAAGGCTCCAGTCACCTTGGGATCCAAACACCAAGCGTTGTTCTTTTTTTTTTGACGTGAAATGAGAAGGGAGTGCTATACCCCCCCACCATTCATTAGTGTTAGCAGCTGCAGCTGCTCTGCATGTTACATTTAATACCACAGTACCATTTCTCTGGGTGGGGCGGGAAGTTATTTCTCATCGTGTGGTTATAATGATGTCCTTCATCCTTCCCAGTGAGGTCAACTCACCTTTTCCAGAGCAATATTTTCAGCTATTGGGTCACAAATGCAGCTGGTATAAATCACTCCACTGACTTCCATGGAGCAACTCTGATCTACCGCAGCTTCAGGACGGGTCCTTGATGCATGGGCAGCATTGGGTGGGAGGCCTCCTGGCCCACAGGACACCAAGCCTGAAGGCGTGGGTTGTGATCAGCACATCGGAGCTGTCTCAGCCGACCCAAGCTCCAACCAGCAAATCAAGGATTTTAAACAGCAGAGGTGGCAGGAGTGGAGAATTAACTCCATTAACACTGGACATGCCAACTTTGGCTCCAAGGCTGGAATTTTCAACTGAGGGAGGTAGGCACTCAGATCCCATTAACACCTAACTCCCGTAATCCCAGCCCCAGTGCAAGGTGGCCACCTATCCAAGGTGGCTATTTATTCCCCACGCCTTGACCCAGCACTAGTGCAGAGCTCTTCTCTTCTTCTATGGCTACATTCCATTTGTAACAATAACACAGAGCACCCACACATCCCATCTCTACCGTTCTTAAAGACCACCCACTTCGACACGTTTCTCTCACTGGTATCGGAAAAGCACAAAGTGTTGGAAGTCGCATGATCTATTTCGTTGCTCGTTCAGCTGGGCTGCCAGAGCTTGATTTGTGTGCACATCCGGCTTGGGAATGTCCAAGCAGAACTGAAGGCCTTGTAAAGACCTCGGTCAGTATGCTGCGTAGCAGAGTTAACTCCAGATCTAGCGTTAGGGCTTAGGGATGACTCTTGCGTTAGCAGATCAAGAGAGAGATTTGGGGGAGAGGACCACAAAACTCTATATTTTTGTTCCCCTCAAAGGCACCGGTTATGCAGTGAGGCCGGAGAGTGTCCACTGATGGATGGGTTGTGAATCCCATGGAGTTCTTAGCTTGATTTGAAAATGTGGTAGGAACATCAGTTTCCCCTCTTGTTCTATTCACCAAGTAGGCTGGATATTCTGGATTGGCTCTACTATAACTAATTCCTCCAGATAGAGGCCTCAAGCCAGAAAAGCACATGTCTAGGTCCACCTGTATTCAGGAAATCTTAATTTTCATTCCTAAATAGAGATGACTATTAATGACTCTTCAATGACTCCTGATCCTGAAAGCCCCATCGGTGGAAAGTTCTGAAACCAACCTGGTTCCACTAAGAAATGATCCCATAGGAGAGGATACGTATTGTACAGAAATAGCATCAAGACACCGCCGCTCTGTACGGTGAGAAGCTTTGTCTTGGGGCTTTGACTATGGGCTAATGTAGTATTGTTTTGTACGGAGGGACCCATTGACTGTGATACTTCTTGAGGAGACTTGATCAACCTTAGGAAAACTCACCAAGCAACTGCTGTGTTTTATGACCGGGCAAATTCTGACCTCACAAGGCCCGATCCTGATCCCACTAAAATCAATGGACCAGATCTTCAGCTGGTGTAGAGTCAGTGTCTCCATGGATTTTGATGGAGCTACACCAGTTTGTACGTGCTGAGGATCAGGTCCAGTGTGACTTTGGCCATTGACTTCAAGGGGAGCAGGGCCGTACTATGAATATGTTAGATAAGGGATTTGAAGGTGTCGGGGGTCCTGAGCTTTTCCTGGGTGCCGCTGGCTCTTTTGGAAAGCCTTGCCCGAAATAAAGGAAGCGAGACAAGGAACGGAACTCATTTCCCATGTTCTCTTTAAGGGCACACGAGTTGTTTTGACACCCGAGAGCAAGGCCTCTCTCCCTTTGCAGCTGGGAGTTGTCTGGCTCCTGCTCTTCCCTTCAATCTGATGTTCCAGGGATGGAGGGGTGAAGAATGAACAAACCGCCCTGGTCGCTCCAAGGGAAACTCAGTTCCCCTCCTGCTCTCCTGTTTGGTAGCTCCCTGCGGTGCCACCTGACCCCCAGGCTGGTCACTTTCTGATACCCAGGGGCGCTTAAGGTGAATGTGACGCTTCTGTCACTTCCCCTGCTGATAACTAACTAACCGCACAATGTTTATAACGGTAGCCAGGCAAGTGTGAATGTATTTGTTCAGGCACTTTCCTCGGGAAGGCTTTTAAGTTTGGCAGAGGGTTTTCACCTTCCAGTTCATTGTGGAGCCACCGTCCTTCAAGGGCCCAGCTCACACAGACCTATTGTTTAACAAACGTGCCAGATTTTCAGCAGCAGCAGCTGTGTCTAGCTCAGTAGCAAACAGCCCCTGATTCTGGGAGCTGCAGAGAGGCCTGGTAACTAGCTGTATCTGAGGTCTTCACCATGGCCCTGCCTGACCACTGGGGAAAGGTGACTTTGCTGACCCTCAGGGTGATCGCTAACTGCCGCCTTCAGGACGGTACAGTCCCCTAGGCTGGAGTCACGGTCGTGCCCCTCTATTCGTTTAATGTTTGCAAATTAAAAAGAGAACAGTTTTTGAGTGAATTAAAAGCTTCGGTTGATTAATAAGGAGCCTGTTTAACCTTCTCTTCTGTAACAGTGTAAGTTTTCCCTGTTGCTGGAGCCAACCGTTCCCTGCAGGGCTGTCTGAGAACTCAGCAATGGTGTAATTTCTCCCCCAGGGGCAGCATGTTCCAATCGGGAGGGTACGGGACTGGAACTGGTGAGACCTGGGTGCTAGTCATGCCTCAATGCACTCACTGAGTGGCTTTGGGCAAGTCACTTAGGCCAAACTTTTCAAACGTGACCAATGATTTTGGGAGCCTGACTTTGAGATGCCTTCAGCCTTTCTTTTCAGGAGTGCTGAGCATCCACCCCTCGAGCAGAAAGCCACGGGAACTACAGCTTCTCAGCACCCCTGAAACTAAGACAGAAGGCATCTCACCTGAGAAAACTTGGCCTTAACCTCTCTGTGCCTCAGTTTTCCCATCTGTAAAATGGGGTTGACACCTACCCAGTCTTGTAAAGTGCTTTGAGATCTACATATAAAAAGCTGTCCGAGCGCTAAGTATTATGTGACTATTATTTATTGTTAGTGAATCGATTTTGCACGGTCTCCGGAAAATGAAACACAAAGGAACCATGAGTATCGGGGAAATCATTTCCTCCTGGTTTTGGAATATTCGGTTTATTTCACCGTCATTACCTTTTTTAAACAAATCTGGGTCATTATTAAAAAACAACAACGGCAACTGATGTGTTTGTTTTTGTGATGTTTTCTGCACAACATTTCCCGAGATGTTCCTGGACTAAAGAGAGAAGAGTGTTGCAGCTGTGACGTTTGAAAAAAACAACCAGTAATAGAGTCAAAGGTGCATGGCCAGCCTCTGATAACTTGCTTTCTGGCACTAGATGTTATCTGTCACTGTCAGTGTTGCATAGATTAAAATGTGGGATCTGTACTTTCCTTTCCTTTTGTTTTATTTTTCTGTTTGTGTGATAACTGTTGCCGTTTTATATCACCTTTCCCTGTAGCTCTGGGTCTTGGCTGGGCTTAGCTGTTTCCTCCAGAAGGAAAAGATTTGCGATTTTGGGGGTGGGAAGTCAGACTGGCAGGTCCCCTGACCAATAATAATAAGTTTCCATGGTACAAGACAGGAGAGGGAGACATGAAGGTTTTTTTCTCTCGACGAGTCATTTAATTATAATGATCTGCGGCACAGGCAAAAGCCGCGACATAGCTACAGCTATTCCCTTGTGAGGGGTTATAGCCAAACTTGTTATTTGGTTTTCGATTGCTTTTGGGAAGGGTTTTAGCACTGGGCCACTGTTCCACAAACCTCCCATGGGCCACACTCCGAGCGGGGCTCAGTACTTGAATTGAGCTTCATTGGAAGATGCAGCTCTACTCGGGATCTGGCCCTGCCTTTCCGACAGGTAGAATTGACATCCACATGGGTTGGTCTCGAGGGCATGACGTCCTGCCGCTTGTTAGTCAGTTGAAGAAGCAGAGGACAAAGAAATGGGCCCAATGCTCTGCTGATTGATACGGGTGAAACTGGGTAGGCATCAGTGGAATTGTGCCCATGTGCACCAGAGGAGAATTCGGTCCAGTACAGGAAACTAGTAGAGCTTCCATTCCATGGACCAGGCGTATTCCGCATCCGATGAAATGTTTCGACGTGGGAGCAGGGCAGGGGGAGTTGGCTGGTTGCCCATTGCATTCAGCCCGGGGAGTTCACCCTTGAATGTCCGTGAGCGAATCTGCACTGACACAAGCTGTGTTTTCCCTGCATGGCTCCTGCATGAGAGTTAAGGTGTTTTTGAGGACCTGATTCTGTCCCATTGAAGCTTTGCCATTGATTTCAGAGAGGGCCAGGGCCAGCCCCACCTGGACATAGCACGGCTTCCATTTCCTTCTCCCTCTCTCTCTGTTCCTAAGGACGTCTGTCTGCCCCTCGCTCTGTGTCCTCACCGGCCATCAGCTGAGCCCTTGGCTAAGAAACAACAGCTTCTGCAAAGAGCCTCCTATGTAAAGGCCAGGCCCTGTCTGTGTGTCTCAATCTGCTGGGGTCATTCCCTTCGGTTTGGATTGCAGGCCTGGTCTTCTAAGTCTGGAGATGAATTCAAGACCAAAAAAAAACAAAAAAACACCAGAACCAACCTCCCCCCCCCCCCCGACCCCCAGACAGCCAAAATAAAAGTGTAATGACAGGAACACAGCACACGTGGTCTATGATGCACTGCAAAGCCAGGTACATGAAATATGGAGAGATTCTCTACCTAGAAATATATGCGCCATGCACATACGAACAAGAGACTAAAGAGGACGGGTGAACTGGCCCCACTGAAGTCAATGCCCAAATTAGGCTCCAATGGGGCCATGATTTCACCCAGAAAGAGGAGCCCTTGTCTTTTCCAGGCTTCTTCCTGTGTAACCACTGCCATTAGCTGTATAGTTCGATTGATCCACATCCTGGGAATCTCAGTTTGTCCCTCAAGTTTATTGGTTTGGGGCAGGATTCTTCTGCCTTCACTTTGGACCCAAGTATGATTCGTGTAGACACTCTGAGCCACCCCTTACGCCACCCACTGCTGCTGGTGGGACTATCTGTGCACTCAAGTGTTCTCCATTACAAGTAAAGGCATCAAAATCTGGCCAGGGGGAGATGCCACGAATATCCCACTGAATTCAGTTTGGCTCAAAGCATGGTCTGCAGGATCACATGGAGTTTATTCTGTGAGCTTGTCTCTTAATGAGCTCCATGAAAGGCCAGCATTGCGGGCAACTTCCTACCGTGCTGGGAAATACCTGGAGTCAAGCACTACTTGGCGTGAGGACGGGGGTGGAATCTGGCCTTTTAAAAGGTTTTGTTGCCCAATGTATGTTTGAAATCTTGGCTGCAACGAGCATTTGCTTGCCTTCAAGCAGCCTGCTTCACTCAGCCCCATCGTCAGGGTGAGCAATGGGTAAGCGGGATTCCTGCTGGGGTTGTCTGGTTCCCAGGGGCGAGTCAGGGGAGCGGTGCGGCCTCCTGCGGTGGAAGATGCTTTGTTACTAAAGGAGCCTGGAAGAATGCTGGGAACTGGATGCCACCAGGGAGGGACGTCCCAGCTCCTTACACAGCGAGGTGAAGAATGGAACATGGAGAGAGGACCCGGTTTGCAACACCGGCTTTGAGGAAACCCCTTTGGGATGTGAAAGGACAGGTAAAGGCGACCCCCGACACCTCCCAAAGGGCAAGCCAGGAGTGGCTTTTGTGGCACAAGCCTCACAGGTGCCAACTTTTCATTGTGCCGGGGCAGGCTTGACCCTGGGTTTTGCCCCAGGCCCGGCCTCCGCTCCACCCTTCTGTCAATGCCACACATCCCTGACCCTGCTCCACCCCAGCGCCTCTTCCCACCCGTTCCATCCCCTCCCCCCAAGCACGCCGCATCCCCACTCCTCCCACTTCTCCCCCGCCAAACCCCTACATGCTGATTGCAGCGGGCGGGAGGCGCGGGGAGGGGGAGGGGAAGGTGCTGATTGGCAGGCCCTGCCGGCGGGCAGGAAGCACCGAGGGGAAGGGAAGGTGCTGATAGGGGGCTATCGATGCTCAGCACCCACCATTTTTTCCCCGTGGGTGCTGCAGCCCCAGAGCCCTCACGGAGTCAGCGCCTATGACAAGCCCAACACAAGGGTTTCCAGGACAATGAGCTACACAGGGTCAGGCCATAGATGGCGCCAGATGTCCGAGGAAGTGAGCCTCCCCAAAGCAGAAACACCCCACTGCTTGGACATGACAGGCCATTGGTCTCTCCAGGCTGGGGACTTGACCATGTGCTATGTAATACACCTGGGTGCGGGCAGCCATATCAAGTCCATAGAGAGGCCCTAAAATAACGAGTCCCTGTAAATTCTCCCCATTCCGACGTTAATCAGGCTCGGGGGTCATCCGGCTGCATCTGTTTCTCTCTGTACCTTGTGCTCAAACTCCTTTGACATCACCTGGCTCCTGGGTTGCCAACTCTCTGTTTGCAGAAAACCAAATACCCTTGCCCTGCCCCCTGTCCCGCCCCTTTTCTGAGGCCACGCCCCCATCCACTCCATGCCCCTCCTTCTGTTGCTTGCTCTTCCCCACCCTCGCTCACTTGCTCATTTTCACTGGGCTGGAGCAGGGGATTGAGGTGTGGGGACGGGGTGTGGCAGAGAGGCTCTGGCTGCAGGTACAGGCTCTGAGGTAGGACCAGTTTTTGGGGTGTAAGAGGGGGCTCTAGGGTGGGGAAAGGGATTGGGGTGCAGGAGGAGGTGCGGGCTCTGGGCGGCACTTACCTTAGGCGGCTTCCAGAAAGCTGCTGGCATCTCTCTCCGGCTCCTAAGTGGAGGCACGACTACGTGGCTCTGCGCACTGCCTGTGCCTGCAGGCACCGCCCCTCAGCTCCCATTGGCCCCAGTTCCTGGCCAATGGGAGCAGCTGAGCTGACATTGGGCATGGGAGCAGTGCACAGAGCCCCTTTGGCCAGACGTCCGCCTAGGAGCCAGAGGGAGATGCTGGCAGCTTCCTGGGAGTCGCGCAGAGCCGGGTGAGGAGCCTGCCTGCGCCGCCAACCAGACTTTTAATGGCCTGGTCAGTGGTGCTGCTGAATTTCCAGTCGAAAACTGGTCACCTGGCAACCCTAGGCTCCTCCCATTCCTTTGGTCTGATTGGGCAGCACCATAACCTTCAATCTTCAGCGGGGTCTTTTGCTGGTTTCCTCTCCAAGCTGCACGCGGAGGCCTGGGCCACACGTTTGACTCCCAGGCTGTAAATGTGGGTGTAACAAGCACAGGGGCTCCTCGCCCACCAATGGCTGACAACCACTCTGGCTCAGGGGCCGCCGGGAGTTGGCAGCTGGAAGAAGCGAGTTAGTTCACGTCTCCAAAACGGGCAGGGTAGGATTGCGGGGCAGGGCGGGGGGTGGGCACACAAGGTCATTCCAGGCAGGAATGTCAGATGAGAAAATTGAGGCTGGAGGTGGGGTTTGCTGTGGTTCTGGGAGATTAATGCTGGGGTCCCTTTCCAAGCATCCCCTGCCCACATGCTGGGGTTACACTCTGTGCCCCTTCCCCTCCCTCTCTGGATGGAGATGGAGACACAATGGCTTTAGCCCGCGAGGCTCCTTTCATTTCACTGCTGATCCCGAAGGGGTAGATGTGGGTAACACTTTGTCTTTAGGCTGGATTCAAACAGGCCCAGAAGGGAAAGGAGCTAAAGTCCCATCTCCAGTCCCCTGAGCCTCCCACTCCCTAATCATTTTGGGTGGCACATTGCTCTGCCCCTAGCCCCACTGACTCCATTCGTGGTGTGCGGCGTGACTCGGTGCCAGGACTGGCTCTCACTATCTGGCCCTTTAGTTGCTCTTCTCTGGGCTTCCTCCTATTTAGCCCACAAACCAATGCAGTGTTTCAGGGGCAGCCTCTGCCCAAGCTGGCTTATGTCCATGTTCAGATTGACACTGAGCTGCTCTTTGACACCCCCGCGCAGGAGCCCTGGGGGCAGAACGATCCTGCTGGGTTGAAAAGGACGTTGATTAATAAAAGGAAAATGAGCTGGGTTCAGGGGTGGCTGGAATTACTCTCCTGGTGGGCTGCAGCTGGGCTGGGAAGTCCAGGGTTGCTCAGTGGCAATAGATGAGGCAATTACTGGGAATTAGCCACTCAAGCATTTTTGGAAGGTGAGTGACTGATAGAAAACAACCCACCGAAATACCAAGCAGCCTCTTAAGGCGCCGGACCAGCCAGCCGGTTCGGACACACACATTTCTGTGACTATGCTCTTTCCTCCCTGCCTTGCCTTTTCACCTACTGCCCTGAGCAACAGTTGAGGGTCTTATTCAGATGGCCCAGCTAAGATCCGGAAGAGCTCAGGGGCTCATCTTTAAGGGGAACCAGAAATCTTGCCCACAGAGTTCTTCACTTCCCCCCTCCCCTGCAATTATTTGTTCCTTGGCTTTAAATGATCCATAACTTCACAGACAAGGAATGCATTTCCCACCCCACCCCTTGTTCTACACTGCTCTGTGTTTGCATTACCATCTGCAAGACAGTCTCTGTGACTATCTGCAGCTTGAGGCTGGGGGGGGGGGGGGTTATCTCCTGCACCCCCCTTCCCAGGCCATGCATGTCTAAGTCCCCTACGGACCTTGCTAGCTGTGGGCCTGGGTCTGCCGTTTGTGCTGAGAATCCAGCCGGCCTCCTCAAGCCGCACCAGAGATCTGCCCTGCTCTGGTGTGCTTGGAGTGGCCTCGTCCGCAGCTCCGTGTACATCTCAGCGAACACCCAGCTGTTCTCTCCTCCCGTACATCTTCCCTTCTTGGCTGGGTTTCCCCACCTCCATTCAGCTGCTCCCCCCTGTCCTCCTCTGACCCCCTGTAGCATTCAGCCTGAGAAGGGAGTGTTTGGGGGGGGGGGTGAACAGGCGAGTATGTAAGTGAATAATGTGGGCTTTAGGACCTGCTTCCAGTCGCCCCTTCCTCCAGCCCCCACCCACCGCCTCACCAGGGGAGTTGCTCAGAAAGTGCTTCTCTTTTCCCTTGCAGAAGTTGAACTTTGGAGGATTTTCCTTCATGCAGCTGCTGGTGGCTGCAGTTCTTCCTAGGGCTGGTCTTGTCTTGCGCCCCCACAGGAGGGCACCTTCCAGCAAAGGGACAGTAGCTCAGGAGCACTGGAAGCTGGTTGATTTGTTTGTGTGTGTGTCCGGGAGCAGCCAAGGATGAATGGAAAGTCGGGGGGGCTGTGCCTGCAGCTGGGGGCTCTCCTCTGTCCCTCTAGAGGTAGCTAAGGAAAAGAGAGCCTGATTTCTTTGCGGGGGATCGTTCTTGGTCTGGGGAGATTCTCAGCTCCCTTTGGGGAGGGACGAACTGGAGAAGGAGCATTTTGCACTGAAGGAAGCCAAGAAGGAATCTCGCAAGGATTTGGGGGGCCGCGTCCCCAGGCGGGAGCAGGGGGGTTGCCTGTGTCTGGGCCTTGAAAGACTCCCCAGCCATGCATCACAGAGCAGGGCTCCTCTTGGGGCTTTGGCTGCTACTGGCCTCTGCCCTTGAAGAGCCCACCCCTGATTCTGGAGGGGTCACCTTAGCCTTTGTCTTTGATGTCACTGGCTCCATGTACGACGACCTGGTGCAGGTGATAGATGGAGCATCCCGGATCTTGGAGCGGACACTCAGCCGGAGCATAAAGGCCATTAGCAACTATGCGATGATCCCCTTTCATGACCCAGGTAAGACGGTTCTGGTTCACACTAATCCTGCTGAGCGCAGTGCAGTGCAGTGACCCAGGATCTGCGGTTCTGGTCCAGACAAAGTACTGCATTGCTTTAAGCCAGAATCAATGATTCTGATCAATATGAAAAGTGCTACGAAATATGGGACCCGTTTGCACAAGACGTTGCATTGCACTAATTTGGGACCATTAGTTCCAGTCAGACTGGGCCCATTTCATCCCGGGGATTGGGTTCTGGTCACATAAAAGCCAGAGCTGGGGCTCTGATCCAATTAAGGTGACTAGACAGCACGTGTGAAAAATCGGGATGGGGTGTGTGTGTGTGTGTGGGGGGGGTAATAGGAGCCTTTATAAGAAAAAGACCCAAAAATCGGGACTTTCCCTATAAAATCGGGACATCTGATCACCCTAGATCCAGTAGGAAACACTGGTGACGTGCAGTGCCATATAGTTCCCTTAACTCTGGCTCAGTATGAAAACAAACAGAGCTGCACTGAGTAAGTATCAAAGTCCTCCACCCTTTCAAGACAGATTTGGCCTGCACTGTTGTCCCCCTTCTGATCCTCAGCTTTTCAGCCTTGTTAGGCCCAGGGAAAGCTGGGAGGTAAATGCTCCAAAGACAGCCAGAGCAGGGTTGTGCTAACATGGCTAGAATCATTGGTACCTGACTCCCAGGCTAGAAAGTCTCAGTTTAAATTTGAAAAGCATCCGTCTGACCCAGACAGCCAGGGCCTAGGATGGAAGCTGCCAATTTCCTGAAGTAATTCTAACAAGCCTCCCCAAATCCTGGGGGATTCCTGCCACAGCTGATTCTCCTCACGTTACCATCCCAATTGCTTTAGCCTCAGGTCCTTGCTTAATTCACAGCCATGCAGCTTGGACTGCAATTTTCTCCAGTCTGGTAATGGGAACAGGGTTGGGCCAGCTCCCTACTTGGATGGAAGACCTCGGAGAGGCTTGGTGCTGCAGGATGGAAAGCGGGGTCAGTAGGTGGCACTCTGAGGATGTGTCTACACCGCCAAAAGTGTGTCCTTAACTCCGGTCAGTTAACACAGGTTAAAATAGCAGTGAAGACAAGGCTACTTGGCGTTTATCTTGGGCTAGCAGCTTGAATTCGACCCCAGGCTGCCTTGTCGGCTTTAACTCTAGCTTCTCCAGTCAGCACAGAACCAGCAAGATGATAAGGGCCCTATAGTACTGTAGTGCTGTATATTGGCTGTGATGTGAACCTTGATCCTTGTGAGCATTAATGAGGGCAGGTCACTTCTCATAGGGATTAATGATAGTGCTAATTCTGAGGACCCTGTCCACATTCTAATTTGGTTAATTGCATCCTTCTTCCCTAAAAGTCTTCTTTTGCATTTTCTGCTGGATGATGCACTTCACATCATGTCCCAAACTACTATTGCTGTAGGATGTTATAGTTAGTGTGATCCACCCCAGAGTTGGCTGCATTTTAGTGGTTGGGTGAAGAGATGCCTTACAGCTGTATAGTTTGTAGAGCAGTTAGAGATCTTTCTATCTGAAGAACACTGGTGGGATAGAAGTTGTAATTGTTTGTTTGTTTGAACTCTGATAATAAACAAAGAAGCAATGTTCTAAGTTAAATAAAGAAAGTTTCTCCTCTTATTGGTCCTTGCTTTTATACACATCCATGAGGTGCTAATCATTCATACCCAATAAGAACAAGCTCTCTGCCAAAAAATCATACAGAAAATAGCAATTCTGAAGAACATTTGAATTCAAAATACTGAAGCCAGCAGGAGAAGCTGTCAGAGGCACTACATGGATTTTTAGAATGAACCAGCACCTAACTGTTGTGTACATTCCCTAAAATAGAAACAGGGCCCCTCTCTACAGCCTAACATCCACTTGGTCTGTGGGGATGCATCTGTCTTTTGTAGCAAGAGAACAGTTGGCTTGTCCATTAAATCCAGGCAGCTGGTGTTTCTGCACTGGTTACCGCTGGAGACAGCACCCCAAGGAACTCTAGGTCAGGTGATTAGAGTGAACTTCTTTTAATATGTCCCGTGTATGGACTGTCTAATGGTACCAGACGTAACTCTTCCTTGGGGAAGGTCCCAGAAAAATTAATTGACTCGGTGGCTCATCTAAATGGGGATACTTGGGGATCGAGCAAGTTCCCCTGCCTCCATTCTCTGTCCCCCGCTGCTTCACCCCGGGAAGGTTCATACCCAGAGCAGTGCATTGTCACTATCACACCGTCGCCAAGGTCCTGCCTTCACAGTAATAAAGACCCATCAGGGCTTGGTCTTGTTGTCTAGGCCAGGCTTAGCTGTATGTTAGCCACGTCCCTGAGCCAGGCTACAGTCCAAGGCTGTAGCCCAGTCTGGTAACCTAGTTACCGGGCTGATTGGCCTTGTCTACGTTGCAAGCCCAACCATTAAACCTGGAGGGGCTCTGGGGCTGCACCTGGGTCCTCTGGTATGGTCGTGGTTACAGTGTAAAGCTGCCCTTCTTGGGCTTTGTAAGGGTCTCTGTCACCGTGGGAGGTGTGGGAGGATGGGGCATGGTGGGCGGGGCTGGGGGAAGTCCTCCGCTCCCATGGTACCTCAGTCCTGCTGTAGCTGTTTATGTTTGCCTGGAAACAGACAGGGGTTACCTCTTGCCAGGGACTCGTCTGGCTGCAAGGTCCCTCGTCAGGCCAGGCGTCTGGTTTGCTGTAACCGGAGCACCCTGGCTCCGTCAATTGGCCGTCTCTCCTGTGAAGCTCTGAGCCTGTCTCATGGCTGGAGAGAACCGGTCTAGGGAAGGGGTGTGATTGGCCAGCCCACGGGTGCAGAGCCAGTGTTCGGTGAGCGCTGGCTCGGGGCCCGAGGGCCTGGCTGGGTGCCAGGGCTCTACAAGCCCATGGTTGCAGGTGGGCTGGCGTCCCTGGCTGTGCTGCTCAGCTGCATGAGCTGACTAGACTCGGGGATGTCTGCAAGAGCTGCAGTCGCCCCCTGAGTGCAGGGTAGACGTCCCGAGCCAGGCCACAAGCCTACTAACCCCCTCAATTTGGCTACCTGATGAACGTCCAGATTGGTCCCGTTTGCAGGACCAAGCCATATGAAGTCCTGTTACAATGGGGATGAGACCTAAATAGCCTGTAACCTAGAAAATGTCCCATGACAGGGCTGCTCTTTTGGGACTCCGGAGGGGAGATGACCACTCAACGCCACATGGGACGGTGGCTACTGTGGAAAAGCACGGACTAGCTGAGCCACGATCAGCCAGCCCAGGACAGGGGACCCAGCGTTCTGCCAATGGCACGGGAGCGTTCTTTGAAAGAAAGCTCTAGTTGCTGAGGCAGGTTCCTGGGGACAGGCAGGAACTAACATCGGCCTTTTGATACTGGTGGTGTTGGTCCCAGGATACTAGAGAGACAAGGTGGGTGAAGTGCTCGGGGTAGCTTGGGAGTTTGTCTTTCACCAACAGAGGTAAAAGGTGCCCAGTAAAAGAGATTCCCTCCCCCCACCTGGTCTCTCTCATAGGTCTAGTGAGGCTGATATAGGGAAACTTAATCTGAGAGCGAGAGAGAAGGCAGATTGCAGATTTGTGTCCAGAGAGGCTGATAGCTGCTGTCTCAATGTCTTTGGCAGAGATTGGGCCAGCAACCCTCACCGCAGATCCCGAAGAATTCCAACGAAAGCTCAGAGGTCTCTACGTACAGGTACAGTTGTCTGCCTCATCTTAAAATCTGTAGCGTTGTTGGCTAGTGGCCTATGGTAACTGGTGTTTGAAACCTGAGTGTGGCCAGTTTGGAAACCCAGCTTGTTTGGTTGGATGTGACCCTTAGTGGATGGCAAAGACGCCCCAGATGCCAAGGAGCGTAACGCCTCAGCCAAGATGCCATGGAAAGAATTCGGCTTTGTCATTACGTGTAAAAATAACGAGGAGCATCCTCCAGCAGCCCGAGCAGGATTCTCCCTGCCACGTGCGGACGGGGAGGAATTCTGGTGGCACTTGTCACTCTTAAGGGAGATACACTTCTATGCCCAGGGCTGGGAAAGAGAGGGGCTAATGCCAGTTCAGCTCCCAGCACAGGTGTAGAGCAGTCTTGGGGTGGGCCCAGCTGCCCCTTATTGGAGAGTAGCTGAGGTGTGGGAATGTCCTGGCGATGTCCCGGATGTACTCCCAACCTCACGCTGGGCTTGAAGCTCCTGAGGGGTGCAGGGAGAGCACAGAGCAGGTCTGTGCTGGTCGGGAGAGCCCCTTGGGGAGGGGAGGGGAGCTGGTGTGGTCAGTGCACCAGCAAGATGCCGGGGGTGTTCTGCTGCTGCAGGTAGCATCTTTGGATGAGACTTAGACCTGAGGGCTTGCCCACCCCTGGTTATTCTAGATCTCTGGGAGCTCTTTGCAAGAGCAGGGGTCCGGCCTAGGGTCCGACTTGGGGAGCTCCTGGACGTGTTCCAGACATGATTTGTCTCCCTTCCACATAAAGTTTAGCCAAAAACGATTTTTGTTCGTTTTTCAATGAATAATTTCCCCAGAAATATTCAGGTTTTTATTGCAAACCCCCCAACTGAAAACCAGTAAATGGAACATTTCTGACAGAAATGAAAGTTATACATACACCCACCGCGTTCCACTGCAGAGATGGCTGCATTTTGGCGACAGAGGAAGTGACTCAGGCATAGGTAGTCATACCCTTGAGCGATGCATTTATCTCTGTGCTCTGAGAGCAGGACGTATACATGCATCTCTGCAAAGAGCTGTAGGGTCCTTCGAGCTGCAAAGTGCTATGTAAATGCAAGATATTCTGTATTATTATTGTGTAAGTAATAACCGGCAGCCTGGGATGGTTTGGTTATAGCTGAGCGGTGTGCTGAATGCCCCTCTCTATGGTCTAAGTCAACTCTTCCCAGGCTGGCGGTTAGATTCTATTTCCCCTGTGTGAGAGATGAAACTGTTACGCTGGAGGGAATGCTGGGAAGCCCTGGGATGACGAGAGGTTGGTTGCTGAGCTGCCTTGGGGGCCACCAGGAGTTGGCATCTCCAGTCACCAGGTGTGTGCACTGCACATGCTTTGCGAATGAGTCCTAGGGGTTGCAAGCAGGGTACAGGCGGGAGTAGTGTGTGTGTTATCCGAGGTCACCAGCACATCAGGGGAAGGTGTTAAGGATGGTCACAAGCAACCTGTTGGTCTCTATGACGGTCTATAACTAACTCTTGATTACAACGTCTGTTCATCATGTTTTAACCCTTTATAAATGACTCGCAAGTGGAATGTTGGTGTCCGAAAAAGGCTCGAACCTGCTGGGATCCCCTAGCGTTTCCGAAGCGCAGGGAGGGACTCTTGCCTCTAGCGTCATTCCAGCAGCCGGTGATGTGGCCTCTGTGTAGCCAGGCGGAGCTGCTGTTTGCACCTGTGGGGCATAGCCGTGCTCACGCACCACCAGTGCAAATGGCAACGGTGCCTGTCCGCACTAGGGGTTGCCCTGGCTCAGGATAAATGCCCAGGGTAGAGTGGGCATTGCTCACTGGACCCTTGGAAGATGAGGCATGAGGGGGCAGGTGGTCTCAGGAAGCTTTCCCCTCCCCACTGGAAATGGTGTCCCACCCCAGGCCGATTCCTGCAGCCCTCACTTTGGGCTCCGTTAGGATTAGGCGGGTTTCCTGACGGGCTCTTTGTCTGCAGGGCGGAGGGGATTGCCCGGAGATGAGCGTCGGAGCCATCCAGCTGGCTGTGGAGGTCTCGCACCCGGGATCGTTCATCTACGTGTTCTCGGACGCTCGGGCCAAAGACTACCAGCGCAAGCAGGAGTTGCTGCAGCTCCTGCAGCACAAACAGTCCCAGGTGAGAGTCCGGCTACCGGCCTGCAGCTGCGTTCCTGGGAGACGTCCCTTCTCTGTGACCCAGGAACCACCGAACATCCACTGCCGAAGAGCTGCACAAGGGAAGCCTTTTGCAAAGCACACCAGTACCCGACTGCATTGGTCCTACAAGACCTATAAACAATGCCATGTATTCTTTACCTCCGTCCGCTGCTACGTTTTCTGTTGGGTAACTCTTGATATCTAGATAGACATGCAGCACACTCGGAACACTTGTTCACATTGTAGTTGGCACATGGCAACCTGCTGCCAGTGGGGGAGGTGTGAGGATGGTTAGTATCTCCCCAGGATGGACAGTCTCTTCTGATCTGTTTGCTGTCGTGCATTTCTCTGTGGCAGGTCGTGTTCGTGCTAACGGGGGACTGCGGGGACAGAAGCCATCCTGGTTATCGCGTGTACGAAGAAATTGCTGCTACCAGCTCTGGGCAGATATTCCATCTGGATAAACAGCAGGTGAAAGAGGTGAGTGGGAAAGACCTGACTATTGTTACTCATGAGTATCTGTGCTCTCGAATTGCGCTGAAAAACGATAAAAGACAAAGATGCCTGTCACCTGTGGGTCAGCACTTCTCACAGAGCGATCACTCCCTAGCGGACCTCTCTGCCCTCATCCACAAAGGAAACCTGTCCAACGCCTTCCAAAGATGAGCCTGGGAGCTTAAATTCATAACTTCGCAAGATACTGAAAATCATGGACTGAACAGAGACATGATTTATGGCTCATTACAAACACCTATAACTCACCTAAACCACCCCCCAGCCTCCCCCCCCCTTTTTCCCCCTATGACTGGGAGGAGGAGTCTTAATGGCCAACTTCACCTTGAATAATCCCTTGAAAGATGTGTTAACTTCTTGTGCTAAACAATCTGTTCCAGCTTGTATTTAGCGGTGACACTCTGAGTTCCTTCCCCAGACCCAAAGGAGAGTTCGGTGTAGCTCAAAAACGGATGCTGGTCCAAAAAAAGCTATTACCTCCCCCACCTTGTCTCTCTAGTATCCTGGGACCAGCACTGCGATGACAACCCTGCCTATGAGAATGGAAGACTTGGATTGTTTTCAGTCTCCTTTTGTTTTGGGTGGCTGGGATGGGGTGATGAGTTTATGATGATCAGAGGCATCTCTCCTTCCCTGGCTTGATGCTGTCGATCCCCTTTAGTTCAGGTGGATTCATCAAGTTAGCAGTGCAAGGCTCTCTTGTCTTGTCCTGTAGTCACGTTAGCGGCTTAGATTGGCGTGCCATGGATTGTTATCCGGTAGGGGCTTCATGGAGGTTTGGGCATTCAGAAGCAAAGCCTCGGCGCCCATCTAATCCCCTGTCCCTGCTCCAGGGGACTGGAGAAGATGGTTGTCTCGGGGATAAAGCAGGAGTCTGGGAGTCAGTAGACCTGGAGTCTGTTTCTGGTTGCCTTGGAGACTAGCTACATGACCCTGGGTTAAGTGCTTCACTTCTTGGGCCTCCGTTTCCGTCTGTAGCACGGAGCTGATACCTCCCCAGGGCTAAGGCCAAGACTCTAAAACCAGGACCTCAGCTGCTGGGTGCTCCACACCTTTGAAAACCAGGCAGGTCCCTAGCTGTGGACCCGGGATCCTGCCTTTGACTCCTGCCTTTGACGGTCTTGACCCAGCATGTCCTGTGACGTGCTTGGAGAGCAGGAGCCCAGCGTTTGTCTAACTGTTAACAACGGTTTGGGAGCGGTGAGCTCTCCTGCCTCCCTCCCTCCCTTCCCAGCTGCTGGCTGTTGCACAGTCTAGGGACGGGTATTCCCGTGGGCGAGATGCAGGGTAATCACTCGTCTGCTCCGAGCGGCTGAGTGGGAGCCATCTGGCAATAATAATTACGCCAGACTCTTCAATTCCTCTAACATCAGCAAGTGTGTGTGTTTGCTTTGGAACTGGAAAGGATCAGTCCTCGCTGCTGTCTCCTTTTCCCTCCACACTGCCTCCCTCCTTGCCCCAGCGCCCGGAAAACAGCGCGTTCGGGATAAACAGTTGAGGCTGGACCCTCAGAAGCTGTGTCAATCACTGGAGCCCTGTCAGCTTGAAGATTTGGCCCTTAATTCTGTGTAAAGACTGTTTTCCTTGTGCCCGTTATCTGGAGCCAGCTGCAGGGACCGCTGGGACCAGGAAATGCCATTGTGTCTTGCATTTGTGTATGAGGGGTGACGTGCTCTCTGTGGTACTCAGACGGGTCCCCGTTACCAAAGTAATGGTACCCCACTACCTGAGCATCCCGCAGCCTGTAGTGTATTTATCGTCCGCGTCCCACTGTGAGGCAGGGCAGGACTATAGGCCCCATTGTACAGGTGGCAAACCGCAGCACAGAGACTAGTCGCTTGCCCAAGGTCACACACAAGCCTATGACAGAGCGTGGAGTTGAATCAAGGTCTCCTGAGTGCCAGGCCCTGGGACTTCAATCCCCCTACGTCCTGCACCATCCTTCCTGGCTAGGAGCAGGCTGGGTTCAGCCCTGGTAGCCAGTCAGGGGTTTTCTGTTGCCAGTTGAGCTCTGCTCTGGAGATGGAGGGGCTCAAGATCTTGATGGTGAATCTCGAGAAGGCTCGGTCCCTCCTCATACAGTTGAACTCCTGCTCCTTCGGGGGAGAGGTAACTAGGGGCAACAGCCTTGACAGCAGGCCCCCCTCTCAGTACCCCAAGGTCTGTGCATCCCGGCACACCGGAGAGCATCCTGGGTTTACGGTGGGGTGGCCTGTGACAGGAGGGGATCACATTTGAGGCACCGTCTATTCGTATCTTCCTGCTCCACGTCACCCTCTCTGCCCCGTAGGTGCTGAAATGGGTGGAAGAGGCTATCCAGGCCTCCAAAGTCCACCTGCTGTCCACAGACCACGAGCGGGGGGGAGCGCACACCTGGCTGGTTCCCTTTGACCCCAGCCTGAAGGAAGTCACCATCTCTGTGAGCGGCCCAGCTCCAGAGATCGAAGTCAGGGACCCAGCAGGTACGTACCAGGGCATTGTCAGCAAGTAGGTCCCGACCTCCGGCAGGGGGGAGGATGGTTCCGGTCACAGGAAGAGCCCAGCGAGCGGCCTACACGGCTGTGAGTCCACTGGCTCAAGCAGCAGAGACCTGGGGTTTAGAGCTGAAAAGGTCCTGAGTTCAATCCCCTTTGGGGACCCGACCAGAGGCTCATTTGAGTGAATAGGAGACAGACCAGGGAATAACCAAGCTGAGCTGCACTGAGGGAGACTAGCCACAGGGCAAAAATCTGTTCAGCAAACAGCAATGAGCTGCAAAGCCCTCGTTAAGCTCCCAAGTGTCTCTCTTCCCTCTGCCGTGTTAAATTCATACTTTAATTTCCCCCCTCTCCCTTCCGGGCTTTGGTTCCCAGCTGTCAGCTGACAACTGTTGATTGACAGGACCCTCTCCTCAGCCACTGCAGTTACCCCACTCGGCTGGCTCTCCCCTGGCATTGTCAAGGCAGGGTGTAAGCAAAGGGCCCCCAGTGGCGGGAGATGAGGGCGATCAGGTTTAAAGAGGAGTGAGACGGGGCTCGGAGCAGTGCAGACAATAGGCACCGTGGGTGAACGAGTGACCCTCCCGCTGGCTGGGTCCCGTGGTAGGGACTGAGGCTGTGAATACAGAGGGGTTAGAATGAGCAGAGGGAAATGTGGGTAGGTAGCCCTGTGGTTATCTGCGGGAGGAGGAAGGGCCGGGGGGTGGGTAGGTGTCCTTAGAGAAGCGGGTGGGGGAAAGATGAGCAACCTCCAACCAAAATGGAAAAGGGGCGGCTAGCGTGGCAGGGCTTGGGTAGGAGAGTGCTGGGGTTCCAGGCTACGTTCTCCAGGGGCACTGGGTCTGCGGAGGGAGCAGTCATGTCAGACGTGGTGTTAAAACCTGGTGGGAGGAGAAAGCTCTCTGGGCCTGTCAGGTGCGGATATACAATGCTGAGTCCGCGCTAGGAGATGCTGGGCAGAAACTGGAGGCTGTGGTGCAGACTCCTGCTGAGAACGGGCAGCTCAGAGACGGGGCTTCCACCGTCCTCTCTCCTGGGCAGGCCGCAATGGGCAGATCCGTCGGGCATGGCTTGTTGGAAAGCCCCCAACTATTGGATGTAGCGAGGGTGAGCCATCCCTCCTGCGGACGGGTGAGCGGGAAGCAGGAGGTGCTAACCCAAGGACTCTGCTTGCTGGTGCAGGGAAGATCCTTCAGACAGGCCGGGGCCTGGAGGAACACCTCAACATCCCGAACTCCGCCAAGGTGCTGACCGTCAAGCCTCACCAGCCGGGCGTGTGGTCAGTCAAGGTAGGATGGAAGTGAAAGGAAGTGCCGGGCCAGGGGCCTATCTAGGCCAGTATCCTAGAGCAGGCAAATCCCTTTGCCTGAGAGGTTCTTCCACGTGCCCATCCTGCTTACGCCTGGCCGTGCCGAGAGACGTGGAGAAATGTACAGAATGCAACTTCGGTGTCTCGTCCCCAGCTTGCTCCCCCTGGTCTACGTTACCCTCTCTAGGGTGGAGACGCTGCGGCTGCCTCGTTCCAGCCTGTGCACCCTTCCTCGTAACACCCGAGTGTTGCCTCCCTAGTCCCCCTGCCCCCTCTGGGAGCGGGGTCCCTTGGGATAACTTCAGTCCTGATGCAGGAAGGGAGGCTGTTCCCCTTCCACCACCAGCTCCACTCTGGAAGGCAATGGGGTGGCCACCGGGAATACTTTGTGGGGTCTAAGGAAAGCCAAATAGGGGCATGGAGACTTCTCAGGAAGGTGTCAATTGGTTAAGGGCACTTTGAAGTCAAACTCTAAAAGTCCCAGGGCCAGCTTCCCTACTAGCCTTGGGGTGAAACTCCATCGAAGTAATGGAAACGCTCCCATTTGCAGCAGAGCATTTGGCCTCACTGAACATAAAGATTCCCCCCAGGGCTCCACTCGTTCTCACTCCGATCCCGGTGGGGTTCTCCAGGGCTGCAGGAGGAAGCGTGCGCCTGCCCAGAATGCAGGCGACTGAAACGGTCTGTCTGCGGCTTACTGCAGCCTCTCCCTTCTCCCCTGCCCCCCGGTCCGGCGTGGTGGGCGGCTTCAGGAGTCCCAGCTACTCCCTTTCTACACGTGCTGACGTGACGTCTCTGCTTGCTGTGTCTGGCTTTCAGATCCAGAGCAGCGGCCGCCACTCGGTGAGAATCACGGGCGTCAGCGCCATCGATTTCCGAGCCAGCTTTTCCCCCCAACCTACGTTTGACCTAAACCACCCCAGAGAACGGCCCGTGCATGGTACCTCCCGCTCTTCCCATGGCGCGCGTGTGGGGAGGGAGCAGGGTTGTC
Organism: Sternotherus odoratus; assembly: GCA_032164245.1. Classification (NCBI taxonomy): domain Eukaryota; kingdom Metazoa; phylum Chordata; order Testudines; family Kinosternidae; genus Sternotherus; species Sternotherus odoratus. The sequence continues at coordinate 11,518,858 of JAVMKO010000016.1, forward strand.
TGTAAGACACGGAGTGGTGGAGAGCTAATGGAGCCGAAGATAAGTGGGCTCCCGCTGCTCCTCTGGGCTCAGGGAACAAGCTGCCATGTTCCACGTTTGCTGAAGCTTCGAGTGACCTTCAGAGCAGCTCCAAGTGGAGCTTGTTGCAGCCATCCAGCCTGGAGCCGGCAGGCGTTACTGTTTATATGCCAGCAGTGCCTAAGGGTCCCAACCATAGAGCAGGGCCTCATTGTGCTAGGCGCTGTACAAACCTAGAACAAACGCAGTCCCCGCCCCAAGGACCCTGCAGCCCTAGTATAAGATGAGACCGCAGGTGGCTGCGGACAGGCCGGGGAGCTCAAGGTAACAATGAGAGGAGCATGGAGAGCAGTGATCCCAGTCTCGGAGTCGCTGTGACTAGCGGGTGATGTCTGCCGCAGAGAGGAAAGGGCACAGTGCTTTACAATGCCTAACCTGGATACAATCCCATTCCTTGCTCTCCCTGCTGCCTTCCCCATCTCTGCAGGGCTTCCTAACTCTGTGCTGATTAACTGCACTGGCTTGGAGCCTCCCGGGCACCTGAAGGGCGTGGAGCTGTCTGACAGCTCGGGCCGGCCCCTCGTCTCCCTGCCGACGCGGCCTTTCTCCAATGGCTCCTCCAGCCAGCTCTGGGTGGGACCCCAATTCCAGGCACCCATGGGAAGCTTCTTGCTGAAAGTGACGGGGGAGGACCCAGACGGGCACCCATTGCAACGGGTGTCGGGAGTTGCCTACACCAGTGTGGTCCCAGGTGAGCGTCTCGGTTTTGTGCGGTCCCGGCTGGAGGAGTTTGGGAGCTGTTGGCTTGATGCTTTTTTGTAGCTTGTAGAGTAGCATCGGGAATAGGCCAACCAGCTTTTCGTCCTCTTACAAGCAGCTACCTGACATCACCCAGGCATGGGCTGGGGGTGGGTGTAATGTCCCAGGTTCTGAAGGAACATGTGCAGGGGCATTTCTCTACTACTCCCTCCCTGCTAGAACCCCACCTATCTTGAGGGGTTCATCTGTCCAGCTTCCTTCCATGAGCACAGAACTAGCCCTCTTCGGGGGGAAGGGTTTGTGGTGCCTGCTCTGTGTGGAAGAGGCGCAGCCAGTTACACGTTTAGTATAAATTTTTAGAAAGCTTCATAAAGCATAATGTAATGAAATGATCAATCTTGTCATTATTTCCTATTACAAATCAAAACAAGGCTCAAAGAATTGCCAGAATTTTTTAAATTATTCAAATCCATCACTTATATTCAAGTCTCGTGATTCTCCATGGTGAGGGGGAAGCTGTCCTATTTGGCTCAAGGAGAGAGGCTGCTCTTTGAAGCATGGGTGAAGCAGGTATTGCAGTGATAGGGATGATATATAAACACCTCAAGAGGGAGGAATAGCCAATGTCCTAACAGACCATGTAATCGCAGCCTTTCACAGACAGGAGGTATTTATTAAACCCAGCCAGCTGCAATGAGAACTGTGAAGTGCACAGCTTTGAGATCCAGCTTTGTCTCCATTGTTTACCAGAACCACACCCTCTCTAGATCCCTGTGTGCTCTGCAGAGTACTAATGTCTGCTGAATATACTGCAAGTAAACATATCATTACAGCAGGACCTGCTCTCACTTTAGCTGTTATATTGAGTTATCAGACAAAGCATCAGCAGCCAGTCAGGGGCTGCTCATTCATTAAAGGAAAGACCGTTCCAGTTCAGCACAACGGTCCAGTTTGGGTTTTTTTATGGTTATTTTTTTTCCCTCTCAATCAAATGTTAATGTTCTGTTTCTGAGAATTCTGGAGTCTCTCTCTGCCTCTTACCCCATGCCTGTCCCCGCCGTCCAGGTCTACCCAAAGTGAACATGCCCAGTAAAATCCGGGCTTATCACAATCAGTCCCTGCTGATCAGCTGCTCTGCCCAGAGCGAGATCCCCTTCCGACTGAAGCTCAGCCGTGGTGGGGAGACGCTTGGAAAGGATCAACTTTTCATGTAAGTCTTGGCTTTATTGCAGTAAGTCAGTTACTTGATAAATTTCCTCAACCCCACATTAGTCACATACAAATATAGGTCGCTTTGGTCAGGATGTTAATTATAAGGGTGAGCAATCCTCATGCTCCAGGGCACAAAATGATTCCAGCTTGGGGGACAGGAAGGCATTTGCTCCATGGCATAATATGACACCATGCGTTCTTGCACGTATCTTCAGGAGCTGAGACTGGAGATAGGTTCCCCCCAGGATGGGCCATTGGTTCTGCTACTATGTTACTCTTTGTTATCTGTCTCCATAGAGTGGAGCTGGCTTCCTTTCGGGGGGGAAGGGGGATACTGCTGACCTCCACTGTCTGGATACTTGGAGTCACTGGAATGCTGCTGCCTTTGAGATTGTGGTGGTGAAGCCCATGTGTTAGCAGTAGGGTGAAGAATACAGGTTGCTCAGGGGACCAAGTGGGAAATTTCCCTCCCAACTGGAATTCCAGCTGAAGCCCCCTGAAGATCTCCTGGCCTCCTGGCTTGTCCTCTGCTGTCTCTGCTGCCGTGCGGACTCAGATTGCGGCTTCTCTTGGTACCTAGCACAGAGAGGTTGAGAAGAGGCGGCGCACGGAAGTGGGTTTTCGGTGTGCTAGCAGTGGGCTCCTCGTTCCTTCTGCAGCAGAATGCAAGAGAAAGGTCTTTACACATGCGCCCCCAAACCTCCCGCCTGCATGCAGACTAAGGAGATACACTTGGGATGCAGGGGTAAAAGGAACTGAGTGTGAATTGTGATCTCCCACTGCTGCTAGGGGGAGCAATGGAGAGAACTAGCGCAGAGTGGGGGGTGTCTCCGTGCCATGTAACCCGGCTCTAAGCAGTTCTAGACAGCATGGAGATAATCCCCAAGCACCCTGTCTATGCTAGTGCCTGTGTCACTGCCGCAGCGGGGGAGAGATTTTAGGAAAAATCCCAGCATAGGCCGACCTGTCAGAAACCGCTGAGGATCTGCTGCCAATCCAGCCCCTGGGAGGTGCTTCCAATGGGGCTCCCCACAATTAAGGGCAGCGTGAATGGTGAGTTGGTTGTGAAAATCTCAGCCAGTGCCGAAAGCGGAGAGCCGGGTGTCTTCCTCTCCAGTCTCACGGGGGTTCCTCGGTTTGTTCCCCCAGGGATTCTGGGACCAGCAGCTGGGAGATCCCCGTGGTTTCCGGCAGCGATGAAGGTTTTTATGAGTGCACGGCCGTGAGCAAAGCCGGGGCAGCGCGAGCCCGTGGCTACCTCTCCGTCACAGGTCAGTGCTGGGGAGCATGGGGGGCACGCGGGCAGGTGACAGCCTCAGCCCAGTCTCCCACAGAGCCTGCTGCACCGAGGGCTCCGCCCCTGGGCTTTGCTTCCAGTATTTAATGGTCAAGCTCAGCACGTCAGTATCCGAGCCCTGTGAGTGTTCGAGTCTGGGACTGTCTCCAGTGGGGTGCATGGGGGTCAGCAGCCTGGATAACTGGACCCCGCGGTTTGCTTCCCTCCATGCAGAGCCGCCTCCGTACCTGCTGCCCCCCGGGAACATCACTGCACTGCCGGGAGAAGGCGTGGTCATGTCTTGCCTGGTGTCGGGAGACGTCGCGTATAATCTGACCTGGAGTCGGGAGGGGAAGGTGCTGCAGCCGGACGAGGGCTGGGGGAGGGTCCTGCGGAACCGCTCGCTGGAGATTGCCAGCGTTCAGTGGGATGATGGCGGCCGGTACGAATGCACTGCAAGCAACGGCCATGGGACAGCGAATGCTTCCATCTGGCTCTTTGTTCAGGGTGAGCTGTCCTGTCTCCATGCAGGGCCTGAGCCCTAGGTCAAGGCGATTGCCTGTCCTGGGCCTGAAATCCCTTAGCATCTGAGCTGAAAGGGGGGGTTGCTTCTCCAGGGCCCGCCAGGAATCACAATCCTATCCAAGAGTCTTACAGGACCTGTTTGGAAGGGTCTGTGCCATCCTGTATGCGTGTATGGGGTCTGTCCAATCCTGTATGTCACCCTGTGTGGGGTCTGTGCCATCCTGTATGTCACCCTGTGTGGGGTCTGTGCCATCCTGTATGGGGTCTGTCCAATCCTGTATGTCACCCTGTGTGGGGTCTGTGCCATCCTGTATGTCACCCTGTGTGGGGTCTGTGCCATCCTGTATGGGGTCTGTCCAATCCTGTATGTCACCCTGTGTGGGGTCTGTGCCATCCTCTATGGGTTTCTATGAGCAGAAGCAGTGCAGCAGGCAGCATGAAAGTCCCTCGTCACTGCTATCAGAGCTAGCCTGATGGATCAAGCATCTCCTTGAGTCTCTGCCCTGTTGGGACCCCCGCTGCTTCTGCAAGCTTCCCAAGCCATAAACCAGCCTCCTGCAGGCCGGGAACTTGCAGCTTTATTCAACTGCATCCCAAGAGAGTTCTGGGGGGAATATTCCCACTGACCGAACAGGACGTAAGGGAGAGGTGGAGTCTGGCTGCACCCCCTACTGCGCCGAGTAACCCAGTTAACCCTACTTCACCACACTGCTCCCCTCATTCAGTTGTGGGGCCGGAGGGAGCAGCGGCGTGTGGCCCGCAGCCCTGCCAATGGCCAGGCTGGATCTGAGGAATGTCGCTGTTCCAGAAGCCCTGTTTCCCTGTCCCGTTTCTGCCTTCCGCTAGCCCCCCCCCCTCCCGCGGCAGGAGGGGGAGAGCTGGGAGCAGGTGTCTGACGTTGTGTTCCCCTGTGTGTAGGGGCGCCTCGAGTAAGGGTTCCCGCAAGCTCACAGGCGTTCACCAGGGGCAGGGAGGTGAGGCTCAACTGCACGGCGCTGGGCCACCCTGCGCCCCGAATCTCCTGGAAACGGTGGGACCGTGCCCTGGAAAAGGGCGGCAGGTAACGTTACCAAATCAGAGCCTCGGCCGCTTCGCTCCTGCAGACTGCCATGGGTCAGCCCCGCTAGCGGAGCAGCCCGAGACTCAGGAGGCTGGAGGGGCAGGGGGAGAGGAGCACTGTTTACACTGAGTGCAAACCAAAGTGTATTGGGTGCCAGGCTTTTATTGCTGTTTCCAGACCTCCTGCTGGTGGCAGCCGGCTTGGTCAGACCAAAGCTTTTAGCCAGGTTACAAAACAGGGCCACAGCCCAGGCTACGCTACAGATCAGGGGCTGAGGGCAGCGGTGGTGTGGCCAGCTTCCCTGCTAGGGGTTTGATGCTGGAGTGTTTAGGCGAGGCCTTGACGTCGTGAAATGGAGGAGTTTGTCTCCTGGTGACTGTTGCAAAGCTGGAGGGGCAGGGCTGCACCCCGTTACCGTCCGCTCCCGGGCTAACGAGGGATCTCCACGCTCGGAGGAGTTTGCTGAGTCATGGTTGTTCTCTTCAACGGTGTGTGCTGCTTCTTTTGGGGGTGGCTGTTAAGTGAGTCCCCACAGGAAACCAGAGAAGGGTTTATGGGCCTGACGGGGGATGATAAAGGGAAAAGGGAGAAACTGCAAGAAATGGTATGAACTGCACATCGGCGATTAGAAGGACTCTGTCTAGTTAATTTAATATATTTTAAAAACCCATGGTTCCTTATCGCTGCTGCTAATAACACGGGAGGTTGCGGAGGCTGTGAAAGTGTGTTAAAATCAAACGGACTTTTCACGCTCTGTAGCGCTTTTTGCGGAGCGAGAGGAGGAACAGCAGAAATAAACTTACTTTTGACCTATTATTTATTGTCAGTTTCTGATCCATTTCACTTCCAGGCTCACCCCACCACTGCCATGTTGCAAATATTTAGGCTATTGGACATCTTTTTGGTGTGGGATTTTCTTTTTCTGAAATTGCAGAAAACCAAAATAATTAAAAAAAACTTTCTGATGTTTTGTCTTATTAATAGAAACATTCGCTTTAGTAGTTAGGCCTCCATCTGTTACTTTTTTTTATTAAGGGCCAAACTGGACCAGTGAAGTCCCCCTTTCACTTTTTATTTGGGAAGTGTTAGGAGAATTTTTAGGGCAAGTCATGCTCTATTTTCTTCTTTGTCATTGTTTTGTTTTTATGGTGACCTTTCCCCCCACCCCCGCTTTTTCTTTCTTGATCCAGGTTTCTGGTAGATGCTCAGGGCACCCTGATCATCAAGGAGGCGGTCCCTGAGGATGCTGGGAATTATAGCTGCTTTGCTGCCAGTGGGATTGGATGGGATGAGCAGACAGTAATCCTACAGTACACAGGTATCCGCTCCTGTGGCTTGTCCTAATGCAGAATCTCCACTGGGAAGATTCCATTGACTTTTGATCCGGACCTTGCCCAGGAGGGGAGTTACTAATATTGTTTGATTTGTGGTGGTGTACAGGAGGTCCATTCATGGACAAGACCCTTCTGTGTCAGGCACTGTACAAACCCATAAGAGAAGGCACTGGAGACTAGGGCCTCTGCAAAGGACTGTGGTAAGACCACTGGCCTTGGGATCACTTTGCTACAGACAGACGCTTGCAATCCTCCTCTGGGGCCTGATCCGTTGAAGCGAACGGGCTTTGGATGGTGGCCATTATCAACAAAGTCACAAGGGAGGCCTGCAGTGGTTGGTTCCCTTCCCTGGGGTTACTCACTCTCCCAGTGACTTGTTGGAAGAACTGGGGGGTTTTTACTGAACATTAAAGTCGTGACCTTCAGGAGCAACGTGGTGTGAGCAGAGAACTGCCCGGCAAAGCGCTGCTGCTGATTTCTGCTTTCGGGGTCTAGAGAAGATTCTATTGTGTCTTATCGTTCCCACATCCCAGTCCTCTCCCCTCCTCTGTTCTCATTCCTTGATTCTGTGAGTAGATGGGACACAGCTGGTTTGAATGCCTGGTGTTTTCCTTAGGTGGATTACGGTTGGACTCTTGAATTTTGCGTCAAGTCCCTTGTTGAAGAGGTTATGCTCCGCCCGCATCATCAGGCTCTCTGGTCAGAGCCTCCCTCTGGTTTATAACGCGCCTAGTTATCTTCCATGTTACCTTCATTCTCACTTCAGCCCTTGTTTTAGCTCAGGAAACTGAGGCTCTGAGGATGCTCAATAACAGCGTGTTACAATAATAACACAACATTACTGCTCCCTCCGCAACATTTCCCAAGCACCTGGTGCCGCGGTGTTTCTGGGGTGTCTCGTGCATGCCCGGGAAGTGCTCTCCAGTGTGGAATCAATTTGGAGCCTTTTGCTTCTTTGTTTGTTTTTGTCCTGGATACAGAATCGCCCCACGTGGCGGCGGTGACCCCTGTTGTACTGGCCCTGCTGGGAGAAGATGCGATGCTGGAGTGCCACGTTTCCGGGGTACCCCCTCCTCAGATCCTATGGTACAAAGGTAGGGCTGGAATTGACTCAAGTGATCTGTGTGACAGTTTTGGGGGAGGCGGGAGTTAAGGGCGTATTAACTACTCCCCCTACTCTTAACACAGACAGATTGTGTCTCCCAGTCCATTATCCCTTCCTGCAGATGGAGCAGCCTCACTTGGCTAGCCGCCTTCACGCTCCTGAGACCCCGAACCTCTCTCCACCTTGCCAGCCAGCAGCAGTCCACCATTCGCTGCATTGCACCTGCTGCTTGGACCGGTCTGTGTTTGAAATGCTCCATCTTAGCCTGTGGCAATGGATCCCGGAAATCCCTGGGCGGGAGGAAGAACCTTCCTGAGAGATTTCCAGCTCAGTTTTCCAGGCTCAAGTTCTGCATCCAAACTAACTCTCCCTCCCTTTGAAGATTTGCCCATTGACGGCAAGAGAAGGCAGGAAGGGGCTTTGAGGTGCTAAGGCAGTGGGGAATACAGGTTTGACGTCCAGTATCTTTCCTTGTCCAGGGGAACAGGAAGTGGCATCTTCTCCGCCCGGTGCCCATCGGACAGTCCTGCAGCTCCAGGCGGTGCAGGAGGAGGATTCAGGAGAGTACATCTGCGAAGCCATCAGTCAGGCGGGGGTCTCCTTTGATGGCATCCTGCTGGACGTTGGCTGTAAGTCTTGACTCAGAAATCTTTGGGCTCCTTCAGAGTATTAAAGAGAAACCTCCTTGAGCCAGTGGCGGTGGGGCCGAGCTGACTCCAGACCCGCTGGCTTTTCTCCGGGGGATGCAGGGGCTGAGCTGTTTTGAAAGGAGATGACCCTCTGCACAGCCCGTTCCCTAGGTCAAATGCAGAGCAGCTGCGGTTCCGCTTGGGACAGCCTGCAGAGCTGTGGCCAGCAGCGGAGGGGGATTTCCTCAGGCAGCGGGTCCCAGCCAACACCCCCCACGCACCCGGCCCGGGGGTCCAATTGCTCTGCTGTCGGCACGCTGGCTGGGGCTGCTGAAACGCAGCTGGCGCTCTACCGTTCCCACAGTGCAGCCGGGGCGGGGGAGCTAGGGAAAGGGGGGAGAAGCACGGGCGTAGCCAAAGCCGGCAAAGCCTGCCTGGGCAGCAGTGGGGAATTCCAGCTCCTGGCTCTTCCGAGGGGACACGGGAGAGGAGGCTAAATGCCTAGCCAGGTAGGTATGGCGCTTACGTCAGTGTGACTCAGCTCCATCCCGCGCAGTGTGGGTCTGAGCAGGGGGATGTCGGCACACAATGGGGCGCAGAGCAAAACCCCGCCCACATTGTGCTTCCTAATGGTGGGCAGGTGCCCTCCCGGGAATCTGTGGGGCGGGAGAGAGTTGGAAAGCCCCCACCCTCTGCGTTCTTGGACCCACTGCTTCGCTGGGAGGGCGACTCTCCCTCCTGTTGTTGTGATACTTTCCGGAGGAATTTCCCAATTCTGTCCCCACTTCTGCGGGGCGGGAGCTCTGGGAAATCTCGGAGGAGTCTCTTCCCACTCACCCCCCATTCTTTGTTCCTCCTTGAACGCTCTTCGGCCATGAGGCCTTGGACTGCGACCTCCCTCCATCACAGCTGAGGCCTGGATGGGGGCCACTCGGGATCCTGTTATTAATGCTCTTAGATCAGCCAGAGGGATCCTGGCCAGCTACTCCCTAACCCCCGAGACTTCAGCCATGTCTCTGCTATGACTATAGCCCAGTCAGCCCTGGTTACAACATGGCTGTCTCCGGAGCCCATTACAGCACAGGGAAAGAGTGTAGTGAGAACGGGATCCAATCTTGGCTCTGGCTCTAGTGCAGGTGAGCTCTGGGCATGCTGTCTCCACAGCCTGCCTGCCCGGCTCTGCCGGCCTGAGGAGGGAAAGATAGAGACTGAAGAGGGAAGAATTTGCAGGTTAGACTCCCCTCAGGTGGACGGTGAAAAAAGCTGCCTCCCACTGTTTGGGACACATGAAGAATTGAGGGCGCTGGTTGCCTAGCAGCTGCTGTTGTGGTTTGGAGACGACAGAGTGTGTTGAGGTTTTTCAGAAACCTGTGTGTGTGTGTGTGTGTGTGTGTGTGTGTGTGTTCGCGCAGATACACAAGGACAGAACAAAGGCACGATGCAGCGAGGAGCAGCAGCCGAAAGAATACATGAGACAAGAAATCAAGCTCCTCTTCTGAACAGACTGGCCCCTGCTCTCTTTTCTCATGTGGCAGGGGCTCAAAGCCAAGGGTACGGTGTTTGTGGGGTGTAGGCCTCCTGGTGCTTCCCACCTGCTAATATCATCAAGAGCAAAGCTCCTGGCAGGGCCATGGAATGAGCCCAGATTTCCCCAGGCTGAAGAAGGAAGGGGAAGGGGCGGGGCCGTGTCTGCCTGGCTTCTGGCTCTGGGGGGGGAGTTGGTGGGCTTGCACTGGTGTCAGAAAGGCAGCCAGCTCAGGGGTATGTGTGTGTGGGGGGGTGCATCTGTGAGGTGGGCAAACCAGTGAGAAATACCCCCGAGGCACAGCGCCGCATGGGGCCTTGCGAGGTGGATTCAGTGACCAACCAGGTCTTTTCCCCTCTGGCTTCTGTGATTCGCTCCCCCCTCCGTTTATCTCAAGCTGTTTAGATATTCTTAGCTGAGCTCCGAGCTCGATCTGCTAACTCCCATCATGAGTGTGATATGCTGCAGCTAAACGCCTCCCTCCTCGTTACTGGACAATCTGAAGACAGCCTGTGGGTCCTGGGCTCTTAATTGTTTGTTTTTAATGGCAGCTGTTAACAGCCACGTGGAATCGCATCGTGCTCCTTGGGGACTTCAATTCTTGATTTATTTTATAAGAAGAATGACGGCTCGGAGAGGGAAGATCACATTTGCCAGAGTGTCCCTGGCAAAGCTCCTGCCTCTTCTCATGTCCACCGTGAAAGCAAAATCATCTTACAAGTTAAAACACAACCTGGCAACTAATAGGTCCAAAGGGGTTGGCACCGGTTAAATCACGGCCTTTCAGATCCTGGCAGGGAGGTCCCAGGGTGACCACGAGTCTTGTACTTGATGGACATTTATTTGCATTCCTCTGCCAACCACTGGCAATGAAGATGGAGAAGATCCTTGGAGTCTATAGATAGGGCCGTTCATGTCTATAGGTATCGCCATCTCAACAGAGATCCTCAGCATGTAAAGCAGCAGAGAGGGACGTACTGATCTAGAACTAAAAGACAAGAGGGTGAAATACCCAAGTCCCAGATACTTTCTCTCCTGTCCACCAAAACTGAGTTGGGCCTGTTTGTGTCATTGTGTTGATCAGTAAGATGATCAGATGCTAGAGAGAACTGGTCTTATTAGGTCATCCTGTCCATATGCCAAGCCACGGTCCTTCTACCCTTTGACTTGAGTCTGTCACACACCCTAGTGCATCTTGGTGTTGAGTCCTGCTGGATGTGAAATACATTATAGCTAAACCTGTCTTTAAATTTCTGTGCCTGTTGGGAACTTCTTTGAATGTCAATAACTTATTTAAAATGGAATGGGGTGCAGATTGCCTTCAGGGCCTGGGGTGTAGAATGGACATGATCCGAAGGGGAAGCTTCCAGCACAGAGACGAGCTACATGCTCTTTAGAATTAAGATTGTCCCGTGTAGCAATTGCACTAAATTGGTGTCAAGACTGGCTCTGAGACTCCTCTCCGCTTTCTCCTTCAGCTGCCCCTCGGTTTGCAGAACGCCCGTGGGACGTGTCTGTGGAGATGGGGAAGAACATCAGTCTGGCATGTCGCGTTGAGGGACATCCCCCTCCACTGATTTCATGGTCCAGACAGGATGGCAGAGCTGTCACTGCCCAGCCTGGTCTGCTCAGCAATTCCAGCTTTCTGGAGTCTGATGAACTCTTTTTGCAAAGTAAGAGAACTGGGGCTATTTGTACACACATGTACAGGTGTATGCCTAGGCATGAGCACTTAGCGCACATGTGTTGCATGCACATCTGGATGTGTGTACACATTACACACGTGTCTGGGTGTGTGGACTGTTTCTGTGAGGGGGCGGCGGAATTGGACAAGATCTTGTGCCCTTGCTTTGTTGTATGAAGAAATTGATTGGTTTGGGATATTCCTTGTGTTTGTATCCTTTAGTAACTGCACTCCGAGGTGCACCGGTGAGTTACACCTTCATAATTAGCTTTGCGCTGGCTTCTTGCCTCTTATGTTTGCTAACCAGTGGCCCTCTTCTCCCCTGCCTTGCTCATCGTTTGCAAAGCAGGTGTGAGGTGCTACCGTTCTGACGTGGTAGCCCGGTACACCCGGTACCAGGGCTAACCTCGCCACCCTTTGGATCACCACAGGCAGGCTGGATGCTTTCCAGGTTTATAAGCATCCGGGTGTTATTTATTAGGTCCCCTCCCCCAGTTCCTCAGTACAGCCTTGTGCGGCGACATACGACTGGACATAAACGGGATTGTTCTCATTTGCTCATCAGCCTCCTGCCTAATGAAGCCATTGAGCATTGATCTCCCGATGAAGTCCGCTCTGGGGGGCGGGGGCAGAATAGCGGGTATCTTAATGACTAGAGTGCCGGGTCAGACCCCCCAGCACTCTGTCACATGCCCACTTTCCACTCCCCTTGGCAATGCTAGGTGGTGCGGGATTGTTTTTAAGGCGGCCCGATGGTTTGCTGACGTGGACTCTTCTCTCTCCCAGAGCTCAGAGACCTGGCTGAGCCCCTCTGGATTGCCTTGCTCAGACCTTTCCTCTCCCTCTGCCCCAGGTGTGTCCCTGGATGACCAAGCCGTCTATGTCTGCGAAGCACAGAATGCATTTGGGAAGATCCAGGCGGAGGCCAAGCTCACGGTCACCGGACATGGTTTACAGTCTTTCTTGTTGGCGTATTTGTTCTTAGTCTCGCCACATTGCTCGAGCAAGTGACAGCGTGGGGCGCGGACGCTGACTGTCCCTATGTCCGTGTCTGTAACGAGGGGGGTGACGCTTGTTCCACCCCGGTCTCTCCTTTGGAATAATCAGCTTGGGAATTCCAATGTGCGCTGGCCGGGGGTTAACTGTAACGCCCTCGGAGGTTTAGGTTCATGATACTGTATCTAAAGACGAACCTTTACCCAAATCATGCAGCCAACCCCCCGTACTCTTGGGCATGGTGAATAGGCTTTAAGCTGAACCAAATTCCCAGATCTGAACTTTGGGGGGAAATGAGATCCAGATAGAGACGTTGTGACTCAATGTTGCAATGAGCCCCCTCTGCCTACATAGATGTCATCAACTGGGAACCTTCACAGCTGTGCTGGCAGGTCGTTCCATTCAGCACGGTGAACCTCGTGCAGTGGTGTGGTCAAGAACTTTCAGGGTCCGGCTAAGGCTCATATTCATGATTTTTCTTCTGGGAGGCTAATTTATAAAACCCACCACGAAGCAGAACTGTTGTCCTGGCTTCTTAAAGCCCACTTGTCCCCTCTTAATGTAGCCTTTTCCTTCTCCAGTTGCCCCAGAAATAGCTGTCGGGGCCCCTGTGATCCGTGCCCATGAGGGTCAGCCCGTCTCACTGCCATGCATAATCCTGGCTGGGAAACCTCTTCCAGAGCGACGGTGGCTAAAGGACGGGCAGCCGGTGAGTTCCCGGTCCTCTGTCTGTTTAATTTGCTGTGCCTGGGGGGAAGGGGGGGCGGAGAGCGGTGAGTCATGCACAGGTCAGCAGAGAGTCCTTGCGCTGCTGGAGCACGGTAGATCAATCTGATTATTATTGACAGCAGCATTTGTTGTGCTCCCCGTGTCATTGTGATCATGTTATTCAACGGGATGACGGTACAATCAAAAAAAGAGAGAGAAAAGACTTTGGAGAATCTCCAGGTCAGCCCCCAGATGTTACCCCTCGAATCCCTTCCCTTGGGAGACCCTCATACAGATCTCACTGTTGGGAACCTTTGCCCTGATATTCAGCCTAATTTTTTCTCTTTCTTAATTTCCCCTTTTGCTGTGAGTTATGTCCCTCCAGGTTGCACTAAATAACTCCTCTTCCTCCATGGTTAACCCCTTCAGAGACTGGGGGCTGTTGTAATACCCCCCCATGTCATCACGGAGCCACTACTGAGTCCCTTTGATTGTCTCTCTTCTCTGAGCTCCCTCCCGTTTGTCACGAGGGTGTGACGGTGCTGTTCCTGGTGGGATCCAACTGTGAGTGTCAGATCAGGACAGATTGCTTCCAAAGGGGCAACTACAGCCCAAATCTGGGGTTTTTCCACTCTAATGTGAACCAAACCAGCCAAACAGAAAAGACTTTGGTTTCGCCCCACTGGCTAACCACAAGTCACACAAGCAATCCCCTTAGACACTCCAGGTTCCCAGTATCATCACCAGCAGCCACCTGTCCTGGGGATCAGTGGCTATGAAAACCAATACCCCAAATAAAGAAAATGGTTCTCCCCAATTCCAAAGAATCAGGCCCCAGACCCAGGTCAATATACCAATCGGATCTTCCCACAAATCACGCTGATGCCAATCCTTTAGAATCTAACATCTAAAGGTTTATTATACAAGGAAAAAGGTCTAGGTGAGGGTTAGGAAAGGTTAAAAGAAATCAATTACATGCAGTGATGGCAAGTCTCTTGGTTCAGTCTTGCAGCTGTAGAGTAAACTGCAGGCTCAGATAAAAGTCTCTGGAATTCAACCCCTTCTAGGGATGGGTCATCAGTCCGTTGGTCAGAGCTTCCACGTGTAGCAAAATCCCATCCAGAGGTAGGTGCTAGCTGAAGGTTGCAGACTGAAGACAAAATGGAGACGTGTCTCCCAGGCTTTATAGACTTCCTCCTGGAGTCCGGTTGCAAAATGGAGGTTCATAACCACATGGTCCAATCACCAGACTCTCCAGGATTCAGTTTCTGCCCAGGCAGGTCACATTCCTGGCGAAGCTCCTCGGGTGTGGACAGAGTTCATTGTGCAGTTGATGGCCCTTTAATGGGCCATCAGGCAGGCCATTCAAGTTAACACCAGCTTGTCTGAGATTTCACCCAGAAGCCAAGCATAAGTTTGAAGTACAGGCCCCATATATCCAATATTCATAACTTCAGTTCCAAAAAAGATACACATATATCAATGGCACATTCATAATCCGCCCTCCATAACCTGGTCATAGACACCTGTTATGACCCCTTCACATAATATTTGGTACCCCAATGATCTATATGGTACCAAATTATTTCAGTACCGTGACAGAGGGGCCAGCTCCTTGACTGATGTAAATTGCCACAGCGCTGTCGGAGTCCACAGAGTGATGCCACTTTATACTAGCCAGGGATCTGACCTTAGATAGTTCCTAACGGCAGAGGGACAAGCATGTGATGCTCATTGAACTGACCATCAATCCCGACTCCTGGGTTCTCTCCGTTCCCAGGTCACGCTGGGCAGCCGCCATGCCGTACGCACAGATGGAAGTTTCCATATAGACCAGGCCTACCAGGAGGATGCTGGGAAATACACCTGCGTGGTCACTAACGCCATTGGCTCTCGCAGGCAGAACGTGACTCTTGCCATCCACGGTGAGTGGTTTGGATCCGGGCTTTGCACGTCGCTCAGCTGTCTGCTGGCTTTGCACGCCGTTGTGTTACAGGGTGTGGAGGCAGCTACCGGGGTGAATGTTGAGTGCGCATCTCCTCTGCCAGCTTCCGGCAGGGCATGTATAAAACCACGGTGCCTGTTGGAAGAGGCGCGGCTGTTGCCAACGAGCAAAAGCAGCAGTGATGCAATCTCCAGGCGAGAAACACTTGCGCTGTGGGGGCCGGTTTGCTTAGCAAGCGTCCGTCCCCAGAGCAGCACATTGTCGACAGAGTAATTTAAGAAAATTCCTGTTATCTGGCAGCTCGGGGACATCTGACTGGCCTGCACCAGTGCAATTTGATTCTGGACACGTAGACTTCCACTGCACACTAAAACTCCTGAGGACTGAAAAGCATGGACATGGGGGGGAAACATAGTGGGGGGTTCTGAGGCTGGGGGAGCCGCCTCGGGGGCAGTGACTTGAAGGCTGGAATTCTCAGAAGGGTCCAGCACTCCCAACTGGGGCTGGATTCTTCACAAGCGCTCTGCTCCCCTTTGGTCCCTTCTGTCCAGGGGAGCCATGCTGTTTTCAAAAGCTGGCCCTCAACTAAGTAGCCAGATTTCCCGAAGAGCTTGGCACGGCCTTTTCAAAAGGCCCCGGGCTCCCTTGTAAAGCAGGCCATTGGGGTCGCCCCGGGTGGCTGAGTGCGCGTGCCGATATGGCCCTTAATTAGCTGGCTGAGTGAGGGCGAAGCGCTCTTGCCGCCGGGGGTGCGGAGCACTTGGAAATCAAGCCCTGAGCTCTGGCCCTGCCTCGCTGTTCTCAGACAGTAGCAAGCAGTAAGGGGGATGCGTCTCTCGCTTACAGTGCCGCCCAGCGTTCAGCCCGGTCCTGCCCTCTATAGCACCAACGAGGGCGTGGCAGTCACCCTGCCGTGTAATGCCAGCGGAGTTCCCTTCCCCGTCATTTCCTGGACAAAGGTAGGGCGGAGGCTCTGAGGCTTGGTCAAGGTGTGTGGCCGTGGGGCGTGGGGGGTTTCGGCAGCAAGGTGACTCCTTCTTGGCAGTATATTGGCAAAGGAATCCCAGCCTGCTGACTGCTGCAGGGGTGTGTTAGACACACGTGCCCCGGCTCACTGCCCGGTGCAGACAGGGACTGGCCTGTGTCAGGTTGTCTCAGCTGGCGGTGGTGAACCCTGAGGTCCCCGCTGGGTGCTGAGTTGTGGCTAACACCCTGCCGTTTCCCAGGGTGAACAGGGCCAGAGAGATTGGCCTTGAGGCTGTTTCGGGAATGGGGAGAGGGCTTAGATCCCAGAGCGTCCAGGAGTTGTGGAGATGGATGCTCCCGAGGGAATCCACTCGGGGACGGTTCAAAGCACCAGTCTAGCCCCTCTTGCCCGTGTTTACCTACCCGCCCGGGGCCCCTGGTCTTTGTTCTTTTCCTTCAAAGGAACTGGAGCCCCTTTCCCCCCGGAGTCCCCACTACCACATCCCCAGCGACGGGAGCCTCCTGATCCCCCTGCCCTCTGCTGGAGATTCGGGTGTCTACATCTGCACGGCCACCAACTCGGGGGGCTCCGCCAGCCGGGAAATCCAGCTCTCTGTCAACAGTGAGTCTGCGTCTCCGTTTGCTTGGGGAAGACTCAGACAAGTTAAAATGCCCCCCCTGTCCCGGTGAGCCTCGGGCTGACAGCAGAAGGGAGCTCAGCACCATCCAGGTGCATTAACAGGAACCCCGGGACTCGCTGAGCCGGTTCCCGGCTCTCTCCCCCTTCCCAGGCCCTCTCAGCCCCGATAGAAAGAGACACTCTCCTCTTCCAGTGAACATTTCCTTCCCTTCCCTGTTGGCGACTGAGCCTCCAGCTCTCTCTAGGAGTCCTAAATAAACCCTGCCTAGCCCATGGGAGTGTCAGTGCTGCCCAGAGCTAGTACTGCCCCCTGCAGGGGGCTTCCATGGAATGTGCAGGGGCAGCGTGGTGCAGTGGTTAGGGCACTGCTGTAGGAATCAGAAGACCTGGAGTGTATTCCCAGCTCTGCAACTGACTTTTCTGTGTGGCCTTGGGCAAGTCACTTCACTTCTCTGTGCCGCCTCCTCCCCACTCCGCCCTTTGTCTGCGAGCGTAAGCTGGTTGGGGGGGGGGCTGTCTCTTATTGCTGATACCCTGGGGCGCTCGTCTTGGGTAGGGCAGTAATACAGCTGGCGTCTGTCCTGATGTGCGTAGTGTGGGACTGCAGGGAAGTAGCCCCATGGAAGCCCATCTCCCTGCACCTTTCCCTGGTGCTAAATTCACGGAGTCGGGAAAGGCCTTTAAAACCCGGGAGTTGTTCAGCTTGGACGCCAGCCTCACTTTCCTCTCCCTGTCCCACCAACCTAGCTAAGCCCAGGATTAGCAGGAACGGCTCACGTGAGTCAACGGGGCCGATAAGAATCTTCACCGTGGTCGGGCAGGAAACGACGCTGCCCTGTGAAGTTGAGGGATCACCGTCCCCACTGGTCGTATGGACTCAGGAAACCCAGCCGCTGCCTCTCACCACAGCCAGGTAAGGAACTGGCTAGAGGGCCTAAAGCTGGAGGAGCCCAATGGGCTCGTTGTTAGGCGCTCCCCTCGCTTTATTTATTTCCTTCTTAAGCTCCTGGGACTCTGTACACCGAATAGATTAGCAGCGACGGGCCAAACAAACCCCTGCTGTTGTTCCATCCACTTCAGCAGTTATGGTGGCAGACTGAAGCAGAATGGCCCCTTTCTGCAAGTCTGTCGAAGGCACGTGACGCCCGCGCGGCCCCGGCGGGATCTGATGTGGCTGAGCGGTCTGACATGTTTCATGGGAAGGGGATGTCGTCTAGCGGTTAGAGCTGGGGAAGTGGAAGGCAGGAGATCTGGGTTCCACGCCTTGCTTTCACTGTTGGCTCTACCTGCGGCCTTGGCACATTGCCTCGGTTTCCCTGCCCGGAGCAGTGGGGTAGGAGTCCCTGGTGCACAAAGATGTACAGCTGGCATTGTTCAATTCATAGTAACGGAGTGTTTGACATCCGTGGGATGTAGTGAAAGCGTTGCACGTAATGTGGTTTAAGTCCCATAATTCCCCAGCCAAAGCCGTGAGTCCTGTCAACGTTCATGCTAGTGCTCTGTAGCTGGGGACGGTGGAGCAGGGTCCCGGAGCTGGCGTGTCTCACCAGCTCAGGGTCGTTGCAGCAGGAATGCTTTCCTTGCCGGTCGCTGTGAGCGGCGAGGAGGCTGTGCCTGGCTGGAGAAATCTGGGACCCCACAGACTCAAAGGCCTGAGGATGATATCAGCAGTTGGCCCAGCCCTTGAAAGGAACCAGAGCAAGTTCTTGGATTCGTCCCTCCCAGCCCAACATCTGTCTGGATGGAGCATCTGCTTTCAACCCTTGTTGAGCCGAAGTGTACACATTTGGCAGGGGAGGGGGCTGCTTTTCATGTCCTGTTCTCCCGTCCCCATCCTTCAGCACATCTGGCTTTTTGTGCATGCTTGGCTGGTGCCGTCATGGTTACTTCTTAAGGTAGCGGTGCAAGGGAGTGAGGTTAGCAAAGCAAAAAAAAGCCAAGAATGTTTCTGGGCTAAGGCAAGGGGCGGGAAGGTTGAGTGATGTGATCTGAATGTGCTTAGCTAACGCGGGGATCGTGCCAAGCGCCGGTGGAAGCGTATTTTATCGAGGGTCACCGGTGTACTCGAGACAGCTCTACTGCACAGCTAATCCCTGCTAAGTGTGTTTTATGGCTCTTAGCTGGGATTGGATTGATATGCAGTCATCCTCTGGCCAAATGGCACTGAAATGCCTCCTTCCCACCCGCCGTGTGTCACTCCAGTCCCTCGGGGCTGTTCTTTCAGTGCTTGGCTCTCCTCAGAACGTGGAGGAGGAGGAGGCGTTCTCTGGAGACTAAAGACACTGACACCAAAGGCACTGGGTTACCTGCCAAGTACTTCAGTCTTCGGGCCCGATCAGGGGAGCTGAGCACTGATCTGCAGCTCCCACTGACCCCCAGGAAAGACTGAGGGGGCTCAGCAGACTACAAGCTAATGCATCCCCTACTCATGTGAGGAGCCTTTGTTTGTGCACGGATGTGGCCCCAGGCCTTGTGATCCTCTGAAAGCAAACCTAGTGAATGCTTCAGAGGAGGGGGCTCCCCGGGCTAGCAAAAGTGCGAGGGTCGCGCAGTCCTGGTACCAGGATCTGGCATGGAACATACAAGCGAGTCCTGCCCTGGGCGTGGTCCTTGCTTTAAACCTTGAATAGCTGATGCTCTTGTGCCACCCAAGCATGATCCCTGCGCGTCTGTTGCGCTGGGGATTGCCCGGGGTCTGTTTCTGTGAGTCCAAGGCACGAAAACGACAGGAGGGAAATATCCGGGCCTTGAAGTGAAAAATAGATGCCTTTGTTCCCCCACCCCCACCCCCCAGCAACAGCTTGGGGCCAAATTCAGGTCTGATCTCAGTGGGTTCAGCTCCTTTGAAATCAGGGGAGTATAATCCTGGCTCCAATGTGGAGCAGGGCCTTTCATTTAAGGAAAAAAATCGGATCTAGGCTGGCTAGCTGCAGGGACTCTTGGGGGATGGGAAACTGAGGCCCAGAGAGGGGAAGTGCCTTGCCAGAGGTCACCCAGGGAATCTGGCAGGACTGGGATTTGAACTCTAGTGCCCTAAGCACCTTCCTCTCCTGACTGCAATGTCTGTCTCCGAGGAGTGATATAGCTGTTCAGTCCCTTATGGTATCCTTATGTAAAAAAGCAGTGGGGCCTGGACCAAACCCTTGCATTCCAAATCCTCCCCTGCGTCCCCCAACTTCTCCAGTGTCTGACCTGGATCCCGATCCCACGTTCGCGGGCCAAACCAAAGTCCTGACTCCCAGCGTCATAACTTGGGCCCGCTGCTACGGACATGCAGCTGATTGCTTTGATCAGTGGACATTTCTCATTGCGTGTGTGTTGGGGAATCTTCGCGGAGGCCAGTGCCTTCCTCCAGGGGTAGGAGCGATGTCTGTGTGTGTGGGAGGGGATGCTGAAGTGGGGGTTAGTGTCAGCGCGAGAGAATCTTCATATGAGAGAAGAATCCAATGGTGGGGACTTCAGTGAGGAAACTTGCTACCAAATTCTCCTCCGCCAGCGTGACTGGTTATTCCGGGGCTGAAATAGACACGTACCACTCACACGGAAATGTTTCCCTGGTGGTCAGGGCAGCCACCAACACATATTTCATTCTGAGTCCTGCCTGAGTGGGCGGGCGGACCTCCCATCTCTTCCTCCCACCTCTCCCCGGCTCAAAACACTGGGTAGTGTCTTGAGTCTTGGGAAGTGATCTTCCCGGGAGGGAATTCCTTGGAGTTACATTGGTGATGACTTACAGCACTTGACCTGACCATGGTAATATACTGGCAGTAGGAGGTAAATTGCTTTTCTTTTCACTGCTCCATAGCAAACACTAATGGTTTATTGTTTTCCACCTTCCATTGTTTTTTTCCCCATTAAGTTAATATTAATGGACTAAATTCATCCCCACTGTATTTCCATTTACTTCAATGGAGCAATGTTCAGGCTGAATCTGGTGCAAGAGCTTACACACTGTGTCAGCTGACACTGAAATGCAGCTGCCTCTGGGGTGGAAAGTGGCAGCTGTTTAACAGCACACAACAACGCCATGCAGCAATCGAGCTTTACATCATTTTTCTCACATGCAGAGTGCTTTGCAAAACTAGGGATTAAGTGCAGCGGATGCGTAGGGAGAGCAGCAGTTCGGGGCCCACTAATAGCTTTCATCTGTGGCAGGATGTGGGTTTAGAGGCAATTTCTGTTAACAGGGGTTAATGTTAGAGGGCCAGATTCATCCTTCAGTGAAGTCAATGGAGCTGACTTGGGTCACACCAGGGAGCCAAGATTTTTTGCCACTAGTGTGGGGAAGAGCCTGTCGGGAGAGAGATTGGAACTTGCTGTCCTAGGGTCCAAGCAAATCACATTTAACCCTCATAAGCAGGAACCTCTGTTCGCATCCTCACTGGGTGAGGGCTCCTTAAACGTTGAATCGTTGGTCCGTGGTCCTGGGGTTAATAACAGGGAATGTGACTCCCTTGATCTTTATCCCCCACCTAAACAGCCACCATTGCTGTGTGGAAGGAACCTTGATTTAACCTCCCAAGGGAACTTTCCCCCTCTTCATTCTTGCCTAAGTTCCTTTGACTGCTGCCAGTCCCCCACCCCCATGACCCTTTCCCCCTTGGCTCTGCTTGCTGCCTGGGGACAGCCGCCCTGCAGTGCTGGTTGGGTTGATCGATGGGAGCACACAGCAGGGACATGGGCTGTGGTGATGTCATGTCTGCAGGATCCCCGACAAAGGCAGGGTTGCAGCTGGTGGTCAGCTCCAGCTGCAAAGCCGATCCCCAGGGGCAGCTCTGCTCCCCTCAGGAACGACCTCCCGGCCCCGGGCAGCTCTTTGTGACGCTGTCTCATTCTTCTACCTCGGCTTGAGCTCTCCTCCTTCGTCCGGAGGAGCTGAACAAAGGGACTTCGCATGCTGAGCCATGCATGGAAGCATCTCACCAGGGACGAGAGCTCCATGGGTCTCCCACTGCCCCGGAGAATGTTCCCCAGTCTTTGGTCGTGTGGTGCATTGTGTGTCTGGACTGTGGTGTCTGTCCGCCTGTGGCAGGTTCAAGGACTCGGCCTACACTCCTCCCTTGTGGCCCCTGCCTAAGGAGTCAGAGTAATTACAGCTGAGTCATGGTGGCAGGCTCTGCTCAGGATATCACTGGGTTAGAGGGTGACTCTGGGGCAGAAGGAGCTAGGAGTGAGGCAGAGGAGGATGCCGGATGCCGGAGGAAGAACCACGTTTGGAGGGCAAGGTTAGGCTGGAGGTGGTGATTTGGTGTGGGCCCCAGGCTGGGGGTCCATGTGGCCTTTGGAGGTGGGCTGTCTTCGGAGCGGGTAGGAACCTCCCCTCCTCACACCATCAAAGACTGCAAGTTCCTCAGGGCAGGGGCTGTGTCTGTACAGTGCTAGTCACGCTGACGGGGCACAGGCAGTGGTGTCCTTTCCTTGCCCTCCAAACAACAGGAATCCTCTTTAGACTGTACCTCGCGGGCTCCTCTGCTTCTCCCTGACAACTGATGCATACCTGCTATGCCCTGTGTTTATACCGGCATCTCCCGTTGATGTACAACCTCTGGCTGCTAAGAGAGCTTTAAGGAGACCCAGGTGGAGACGGGGCAATGTGCTGTTCTCTCAGCTCTTGCGGGTTTTCCTTTAGGGAATCCCCCTGGTTGGTCTGTTCTCTTCTGATCTAGGTACAGCATCCTCCCTTCAGGCTCCCTCCGACTGGCTGAGCCCAGGGTGACTGACAACGGCCTTTATACCTGCACGGCCGTGAACCCAGCCGGGAACGCCTCGCTGAGCTACCGCCTGGAAGTCCAAGGTACCTGTTCCAGCAGAGCTCTGCCTGGCATGTCCCTGGGGTGGATAAGCCTTTTGTAATGGGGGGAGACGGAAGGACAGGGGATGGGGGAAGGACAGTCCTACTAATTTCCCAGTGTAAACGGATCCTAGGGTCTTAAGTGGGCAACCCTCCCAGGGCCAGAACCACCCCCCCATTGAGAGCAGCAGCAGCCTTTCCTCACGTTGTTCTCAGTGCTGGATCACTGCCCGAAACACTGCTGTGTGTCAGTACATCCTCGAGCCAGCAGACGGGATGTAGACTCCCGACCACACCAGCCTGGTATTGAACTTTATACCCGGTGGGACTACATGAGGCTCGAACAGGATCCTGAATACAGACAGCTGCTAACATAATTATCCTGCTGCTGGCCCGGAAGCATTGCAGGCATTTAACCTAAAGGGCCGACTCTGCTACTGAGTGAGAAACGCAGGAGATGCTAAAGTCATTAAGGAGCCGACATCTGCTGTTCCAGCACTGTCCTGGCGGGGTTTACGTGCTCACTTCGATGTGGTCATCAGATTTCTTTCTCTTCCCTTGGCCCGATCAGAGTCCATAAACAGGGCTCCCCCGAACAGTGCCCATGCCTTGAACCTACCTCATCTCTATGGGGCTGATGGACAGCTCTCCTGCTCTGCCAGACCGGGTGGGAGTTGGCACAATCTACCCCATGAAGGTGTGAAGCTCTCCTGAGGTTTGAGGGTCGCCTCAAGAGCAGTCCGGGATGCTTCAAGCAGAGGAGGCGAAGCTCCGACTTAGGTTTCTACAGACTGTTCATCCGTTTCAGTGCGGGGCTGATAAGGCTGCTTAGAGCCGGGTTTAATGCAGACGAGCTGCCCTGTGGTACTGTTAAAAATAGCCCGAGGCTGACTGGCTTATGAATGTGCGTAAAAACCTGCATGTTCAGCCAAAGGGCAGCACGTCTGGACTAGGGACGTGGGATCTGCAGTGCCGCGGCGGCACGGACCGGGCCGGGATGATGGGCGGCTGTGTTTGTAAAGCAGAGGTGGTTCCGATGGACAAATACAATGACATACATGGTCTGTGGCAGCTGGGCTCTCGTGCAGGGGGGTGCACTGCTCTCAGCGGGTTCTAGTGAACATCAGCAGAGGGAGCCTTGCAATCCCACTGCGAAGTGGGGCCCTGGAAACCCCACCTTTTACATGGGGGGAAACTGAGGCACGCACCGGTTGACCGCTCTTGCCCAAAGTCCCACAGCAAGACTAGAGCCCTGGTTGGCTGGTTCTCCCTATCGCTAGTAAACCAGGCTTTCCCCCTGGAACAACTGTTTCATGGGCTGGTGTCTCACAAAGCGGTGAGGCCGCCTGAGTCCATGTGCTGATCTTGTCCGTTGCCTGTAAAGCCAGGAGTAACTGCTCACAAGGCCAGGGCCCCACTCTTCATCGAGTAACGTCCTCGGGGCCGTTAGACCCAACGGTTAAGGCAGGGGAGCCCTGCCCTCTTTGTTTCAGCCCAGCAGATGCCTTTGTCACTGTGAGAGAAAAAAATCCCCATTCTCTCTCCCTGCCCCAGCCCATGTCCCCAGTCTGGAGTGGCTCTGTCTTCACGGCAAAAGCTTTGCTCAAAAGGGGGTGAATTTTGCCCAGAATGTCAACTCCAAAGCGCTATCAAGCAGCCCCATATGGAATGAAAAAATACATCGCTAGGGCTGCCATAAAGCGGGCACCGGGCTGTGACTCCTCCTCTCGTGACAGAACAGTGCGGTGATGTTCAGAGCAGAGAACAAGGGCTCAGGACTCCTGGGTTCTATCCCTGGCTCTGCCACTGAATCCCCAAGAGACCTTGGGCATTTCACTTCACCTCTCCCTGCCTCAGTTGCACCCTCTGTGCAGTGGGGCTAATGACACTAACTCCTCCTCCAGAGTCTGAGATCCTTGGCTCAGAGGAGATTCCAAGAGCCATTTACGCCGCCTCCCAGCTCGGCGCTGTCCTTCCTGTATGTTCTCCATTTCAGTGCCTCCCCGAGTTCAGCCGGGCCCCACGGTTCTGAAGGTGCTTGTGGGTCACACGCTGGACCTGCCGTGCGTGGCTCGTGGCGATCCAGTCCCCAAGCTCAGATGGGCCAAGGACGGCAGCCCCCTGAGGGTGGGCGACCAGGATTTCCTGGAGGGGCCCGATGGGACGATCAACATCCTGGACGTGCGGGTCTCCGATTCGGGGCGGTACCGGTGCATTGCAGCCAACGGCGCTGGGGAAGACAGCCTGGAGTTCGTGGTGGAGGTGCTGGGTGAGTGCTGGATCCCGGGGGCGTGACACGGCTCGCTCTCCCTCTCTTTCACGGCGCTCCCTGAGGTAACACGCTGCTGGGTGATGGCTGCCGTCATGGCCGACGGTACAGCGTGAAGAGGGGACCTCCACAGTTCATGGAAGGACGAGTCCATTACTTGAGCTGTGTCGCTGGGGCTGTAACGGACTCGTATCCTCGGGATCAGGCACAGAACGGGACTGACAGGAAGTTACTCAGGAGCAATCTGCAGCTGGGGGTTAAAGGTGCAGGGCCTGGCCTGGGAGGAGAGTGAAGTGAGATTAAGGTTAAATGGGGTCTAGAGCCTTCCCAATTCCAAGGTTCCCATCCTCTCCCTTGCCACGTGGGTGGAAGGTCTGATACTGCCACATGCCGCCAGCTGCACCCTCTTCTGTGACAGAGTGCTGGTCTCAGCCCAGCAGGGTGGGGGGCGTCCTCGGAGACCCCTCCAGAACCGGGTGCCCAAAGGATCCTGCCTTGGTCCTGGCTTACCGCTCTATTCCAACGTGGCCAACGTCCATTCGTTCATAGCTCTGCTCCTCTGTCCCTGAGGCGAGTCTCCAAAGGGGCAAGACATCGGGGGCCAAACTCTCCCCTAGGGGATTAGGCCGGAGAGTCACAAGTGGGACCAAGTGAACCATCAGTGCAACCTCTGTCCCCTCCAGAGCCACCCTACCTGGATGACAGTGCAGATGTCCTGCTAGAACGAGTGCTCCATGAGAACGTCACCCTGCCCTGCTCCGCCAAAGGTAAGAGACCAACTCCTTGAGCTAGGGGGTGTTGGTGTCAGAGAGGCATCATGGACTAGTGGTTAGAGCGCTGGTCTGGGAGCCAGGAGACCTAGGGTCTAATCCTGACTCTGCTACTGAGTTCCTTGGAAGCTTTGGGCAAGTCACCTTGCCTAATTTTCCTGTGTCTCAGTTTCCTGCCTGGTGTGTGTGATGTTAACGGGCCCTTAGCTCGAGATGGCAGAGAAGTCGCCAGGCAGAGCGGACAGGATTTATAGTAGCCAGTCAGAGAGCAGGAAGGAGCCGACGTGGTGGTACAACAGCTGTGCCCTGCCTGGAGTCTGTGGCACATGTGGTGGTTGGTGGAGCGCTGGCAGGGCACATGGTGCTGCCCCCTTTCCCTTGTCTCTAGCGGCTTCTATAGGAGTCTGGGCTCTTCCTTACCCAGCACAGCCTGGCTGCCTGTAGGTACAGCTGGAAAGGAGCCGGGCTCGGAGCCTGCTGGGCAGCTCTGAATGGGAGGGGGGTACGGTACCACGCGGCATGGGGCAGGGGAGGTGTCACAAATCGCTCTTGCTAGGAGAATGTGCAACATCCCCCGTAAGTCGGGGGGAGGGGGAGGTGTCCCTCGTAACTGGGTGATAACGATGCCTCTGACCTCAATCAGCCCAGGATACAGTCATCACTGCACGGCCGGGGACTGCCTTCTGGGTGTGACTGACTTTTCCCCAGGGAGAGTGGTGCTGTTCATTTCCCCTTAGCTGAGCCTGGCACTGCAAGGGAGGGATGGAGCCGGGAAGTAAAGCTGTACCTGGAGCGCCTCCTTGTGGCTATCCGCATGCTGTGCACTGACTGATTTGAGACCACCGTTCTGACAGGACTCTGGGAGCAACTTCTCGGGGTGCGAGGCATTTAATGTGTGGGGTAGGCTGGCCACCAAAGGCAGCGTTGAAAGGGGCCACCATACAGGCACTCGGGAACTGACCTTGAGCAGGGTATGGCAGTCACTGGCTAGGCAGTAGGGGCCCCCCGTCCCGGAGCTAGCTGCCGCCCGAGATAGGCCTCAGACTGGACCCCTTGATCTGAGCACTGCCCTGCATTTTAGGGGTGTGCATTGGAATCTAGATTTTTGCAGGCAGCACCTGTACCCACCCTGCACCTTCTACTTCCCCGGATGTTGGGGTGTGGGGCTGCGGCAGGAGTGAAACGGGGCATCTCTGTGAGTCGCTCTTGCCTAGAGAGAGCTGCAGCTGCCTGGCTGACCCACCCTCCCCTGCCATGGCTATCACACAGGCACGCCGAAGCCGGCCGTCCTCTGGCTAAAGAACTCTGCCGAGCTGCTGGGCAGCTCACCGGGCTCCTGGGTGCTGGACGAGGGCTCTCTGGTGATTGGCTCTGTGCTACCCAGGGACAGTGGAGACTACACGTGCCTGGCGACCAACGAAGCGGGCTCCGTGCAGAGGAGAACCAAGCTCGTGGTTTACGGTAAGAGGGGGGCTGTGTGGATGGTGCAGATCCCGGTCCTGGGAGGTTGGAGCAGGGGGATTGTGCAGGCTCCATACCCAGTCCTGGTCTGCACTGTCTGTTGCCAGCAAGGGCGATCTCTCCCGTAGGAGCTGTGACTGGGAGCTGAGCTGGTGGGGCCGTATATGGGGAGGGATGTTGGGGCAAAGTGCAGAGTTTCTGATCTTCTGGCATCCTGGAAACCATTGGGGTCAATTCCCTAGAGACGTGCTCTTGCCTCCCACCCCTGTGCCATGTGGGGGGACGGATGGAGAGGCAGAGGGGGGGTCAGCGACAAATGAATTGGGAAGCTTTGGGCTTCACTTTAAAGCCTCATAGCTGTGAGCCCCCAGTGCTGGGGCTAAAAGGGGCTTGTGGAGAGCTCCTCCTACAGATGAGAAGGGAGGACTTGGGCCAGGCTCTACAGCCGGGAGATACAGAAACAAACCAGTCTCCTAACTGGGAGAGTCTCACGGACTCCTACAGATCCTCACCATGCTGGACCCCGGAGGCTGCTCGGCCACTGAGCTCTCCCACGGCCATCTTTCTGGGCACACTCAGCGGGGTAGGATGTGGGTCAGCAAAGAGTCTCTCCCCACCCCCAGCCCCATCCGTATGTCCTGTCCGGTTGCCAAAATGTGGCAAGGAACTTTTAGCCAGTTCCCCAGGCACTTTGGATGCCCGCTGTGTTCCAGCCGGGGTCGCTTTGCCCTCTGTGCTAGCGGGCTGCAGGCAGCTTCCTCCGAGGCACAGACCCGTCATCCGTCACCTGGAGAGTTCAATCCCGGACATACACGGAATGTGCGGCCAAGTCCTCTCCCAGCGTGCTGGAGAGGCAGGTGGGACCCTGGACTGATGGGCGGGTTGGTGTGGGCATGCCAGGTGTCTGCCGGTGCAGCCATTTGAGTGGCCAGATCTGTCATGGCTGTTCCTCTCCTTTCACAGCACCCCCGGAGCTGAGAGGAGATGGCCCCAGCAGGAATGTCTCCATCCCGGCTGGCCAGCCCCTGACTCTGGATTGTGATGTGTCTGGCATCCCAGCCCCCGTAGTCACCTGGTATAAGGATGGGCAGTTGGTAAGTTGCAGAAGGGAGCTAGTGGACACCGTTGGTGCTCCTGTCCCAGCCCTTGATTGGAGAATGGCAGCAGACTCTGATCTGCACCTGGGTGGCATTGGGGAAGGTGCTTCCCACCTTGTCCTAATTCTAGCTATTTCCCCCCAGCTCCCGGAGGGTGGCAGCCTCCGTTTCCTCGGTGGAGCACAGTCCATGAGGTTCCACAAGGTGCGGAAGGAGGACGCGGGGTCCTACACCTGCAAAGCTGTGAACAGGGTTGGCGAGGCACAAAGACACTTCCACGTCCTTGTTCTAGGTGAGTCCCGGGTCTTAGCCTCCTTCTGTCTAAGGCAAAAGTATTCCTGGTTGTGCCAGGGACTGATGGGAGAGACACTAATCCCAGTGTCCCAGCCCTCCCCAGGGCTGGCTAACCAGCCAGCCTGCTGACAGTCCCTCTGGGGAAGGGCTTAAATTCCTTGGCAGCTACTAATCCTCCACCTCCCCAGAGCCACCTCCCCAGTCGGGGGCAGGCCACGGGGTGAATCCATGGAGCCAAATTCAGAGCTTGGAGTAAGCAAATGCAACTCCATTGACATCCTGAGAGTTACATCCTCTTACGTCAGGTCTGAGTTTGACCAGATGCATAGTGTTCATAAGAACGGCTATACTGGGTCAGACCAAAGGTCCATCTAGCCTAGTGTCCTGTCTTCCGACAGTGGCCAGTGCCAGGTGCCCCAGGCGTATGAACAGAACAGGTAATCATCAAGCAATCCATTCCCTCTCGCCCATTCCCGGCTTCTGGCAAACAGAGGCTAGGGACCCCATCCCTTCCCATCCTGGCTAATAGCCATTGATCGACCTGTCCTCCATGAATGTATTTAGTTCTTGTTTGAACCCTGTTATGGTCTTGGACTTCACAACAGCCTCTGGCGAGGAGTTCCACAGGTTGCGTTGTGTGAAGAAATGCTTCCTTTTGTTTGTGATCAACCTGCTGCCCATTAATTTCATTTGGTGACCCCTAGTTCTTGTGTTCTGAGAAGGACTAAAGAACACGTCCTGCTGGACGTTCTGCGGAGAGAGGGTGCTAAAGGGGAGAAGCTCTGCTGAGCCTCCCCCTGCTGAGAAGCCTGGGAGTGGCTGCACTGCACTAAGGAAGTGCAGCAGTTCTCCACTGTCATCTCCATTTATTTTGCTCCCCCCAGCCCGGGACACTGGGGCTGTTCACCTTCCTCTCTCTGAACGGCTTTCGGTGAAGCTGGCATGCATCTTGAATGCACCTTATCAACTGTAATAAAGCTGTTAATCCCCTGACAACTCCTCCCTGCCCCCAGGTCTTTCCCTCACTGCTGGTCTCCTTGGCCATTGTCTTGGTGACTCTCTCAGGATCTCCCCCTTCCTTTCCTCCCCTAGTCTCCCCCGTGGTGTATGGCTTGGGGTCACCCCACAATGTGTCGGTGCTGGCGGGCTCTGAAGTGGAGCTGCCGTGTCGGACGGCGGGAGTGCCGCCTCCCCAGGTGGAGTGGATGAAGGATGGACAGTAAGTGCGCAGCGGCTGTGGCTAGTCACTGGCCGGGGCTCCCTGGTGCCGGCTCAGGTCAGCTGGAGGCTGCGGAAAGCTTGGGTTTAACTGGGGTTGTGAGGCAGGAGTGAGGCCCTGGGTAGGGAGGAAGCTGGGGCAGGCGCCAGGGACCCCGCGCTCCGTGCAGTCAGAGAATGGGCTCCAGGAGCAGAGAAAGCACGTTCGGAAACCCGGTGGCCTCTCCAGCCACTTCCAATGCCTCTTCCCCAAAACGTCCGTCGCTGGGACCCTCCTTGGCAGTCTCAGCATGGAGGCCAAGGACAGAGCTCTCACCTCTCCCTGGGAAGGGTTCTCCCAGGCCCCTCAGGACACACCCGCTGGGATCCGGGCAAGCCGCGTGCTGCAGGCCAGGCTGGCTCTCCCGCCGGGGAATAGCTGTGCCGTGTCGTCGCTACGTCACACTGCAGCACACGGTGATGGTGCCGCTCCAAGGTGCGAGGGCTCTGTCCCGTGCTCTGGAGCTGATCTCATCCACAGAGCCTTGTGATCAGACACCCCCTCGGAACTTACCAGGGGTACGTCAGGGTCGAGACTAATGTGGGGGGAGCTTTTGCAACGGATGCCCCATTTCTGTGGGGTCTCGATCTCCAGGACGGTCTATCCGGCGCCTTTTGCTGGCCCCGTATTTCCTAAACAAGGATAAAATCTCCCAGGAGTCATTAGCCCCATTGCCCTAAATGCAGCTGGCTGTGGTCTGATGCCTGGTTCTGAGTCTTCTGTATCCTCAGGCCTCTTGTCCCCACGGACTCTCGGATCCAGCTCTCGGAGCAGAGACAGGTGCTGAGGATCCAGGGCAGCCAGCTGAGAGACCAAGGGAAGTACCAGTGCCTGGCCTTCAACCAGGCTGGCCAGCAAACCAAGACTTTCCAGCTGCACGTTTACAGTAAGTTCCCAAAGTGGAATTTGCTCTTGGAAATTGCCTCTGTGACCTGCTGGTAGAATTGCAAATAGAAGTCGTGTGAGTGTGACAGTAGGTCCGGTTACACTGCGGCTTGGAGTGGGCCTCCCAGACCGGACAGATGTGCTCGCGCCAGTGGGCTAAAAGTAGCCGTGGGGACATTGCATTCACTCTCCGCGTTCATTTGCATGTTCAGCTCCGCCCACCATCCTGGGGTCCCGCGAAAGGGCGGACGTCGTGGGCCTGTTCAATCGCCCCGTCGGGCTGCGGTGCGAGGCCCGGGGCTCGCCGGCTCCCAGCATCGCCTGGTTCAAAGACGAGCGCCCCGTCGTCCCCAGCGCCCGGGCCGCCTACGCCGAGGGCGGGAGGAGCCTCCAGCTGAGCCGGGCCCAGCTGTCCGACGCCGGGCTCTACACCTGCCGGGCCACCAACCTCGCAGGGGTGGCGGAGAAGGCCGTGAGGCTGGAGGTGTCCGGTACGGCTTCCCGAGCCGCGCGGCCCCCAGCCTGACGTGCTCGGGGCGGGCTGAGCGGGAAGGGGAAGGGACCTGGGGGCTGTATGGCAACGGCTCCCCGCTGGCTGGAGGGGCCGGTGCTGTGTCAGTCGGAGGCCGATGGTTCCTGGGGCTCGTTGCCATGGCCAAGGGGAGCGGCAGGCGCCTCTCCCGTCGTGCTCCCTGGCTCCTCCTACAGCTCACCCCGAGTCCTGCAGTGGCACGTGTGCTGTTGCTTATCTGGGCCTCTCCCCTCATCAACCCCTCGGTCCACCTCCGGCAGCCTCAGGCTCCAGCACTTGAGTTGAGCTGTAGGGTGTGGGGTCTCAGGCCCATCCGGGCCCTCTGCTTCCCCCCCTTCCTGGATCCTGCCCCCTACACCCCGGCAGTGGCATGCTGGTAACGCAGCAGGGCGTCTCCATTCCATGTCCCCGGTGCCAATGCCAGCTGTGTCCTCCCTGCCCCGGCAGTGCCTCCTGATATTGAAGGCGACAGCCAGGAAGGCCAGACGGTGGAAGCGGTGGTGGGCCAGCAGTTGGCCTTGGAGTGCTCGGCCAGCGGCCAGCCCCCGCCTGCCCTCTCCTGGCTCAAAGACGGCCTCCCGCTGGCCGAAAGCAACGGGACCCAGATCCTTGGAGGCGGCGCGGTGCTGAGGATTGAGAGAGTCTTGGAGGCCTCCGGGGGGACCTACACCTGCTTAGCCAGCAGCCCAGCAGGGGAGAGGGCAATCCAGTATTCGGTGGTGGTTCAGGGTAAGCCGCCGGGCGACCAGAAGGGATGTCACTGATGCTGCATTGGCTACAGGGATGGGGGAGCTGCACAGTGTTCTTAGGGGCCGGTGACCTGCTATACCCTGACAGGGCCACAGCCGGGGCAACAGGCGCTGCCCGGTAGCCACCCTGGGCAAGGCAGGGGGAAGGGCTGCACAGAAGAGCTTTTAATGGATTTGCCATTTGGGGTTTGAATTTTGTTATGTTTCACTGAGGCCCCCAGCTGCTCCCATATCCCAGGGGATGTGGACTGTGCCCTTCAGGGCCCCCAGCTGCTCCCAGATCCCAGGGGATGTGGACTGTGCCCCCCCAGGGCCCCCAGCTGCTCCCAGATCCCAGGGGATGTGGACTGTGCCCCCCAGGGCCCCCAGCTGCTCCCAGATCCCAGGGGATGTGGACTGTGCCCCCCAGGGTCCCCAGCTGCTCCCAGGTCCCAGATGCTGACTGTGCCCCCTGGATCCCAGGGGATGCTGACTGTGCCCAGGGATACATTTTCCCCTATGTCAGGGTTCCAGTCTGGGCTTAGGGTGAGCAGGACTCGGGTTACTCTCCGCTGACTTTTCTTTTGTGCTTTCTTATTCCACTCAGATCCTCCTCAGCTGACGATTGGTGAGGGGGAAGGTCATGTGACAGCAATTGTCAA
Source organism: Sternotherus odoratus (assembly GCA_032164245.1). Lineage (NCBI taxonomy): Eukaryota > Metazoa > Chordata > Testudines > Kinosternidae > Sternotherus > Sternotherus odoratus. The sequence goes on from JAVMKO010000016.1 coordinate 11,550,987, forward strand.
CGACTCCCTGAGGATTCCCTGCCGTGCCACCGGCTTCCCGGCCCCCAGGGTCCAGTGAGTACAGAGATGGGGGGCGCAAGGAAACCCCTTCCTGGGGGCTGGCCGGGGTCTTCCTGAGGCTTCTTTCTGGGCCTCTTAACCCTTGGGCTGCAGAGCAGGCTGAGTGGCTCCAGGGCTCTCAGAGGAATGCAGGATGCGCGGAATCTGGTCCCCATATTCGGGGCCCTTTATGGTTATTGGGGAGTTGGTGGGAATGCCCTGGGGGGGATGAAGGTGCAGAAGTTCTGAGCCGTTACCCCTGAAATTTTCCTTCTCTTAAGTGGCCCCCCTCCCCATCCACTGCCCCACTCCTCCCTAGTCCGGGGTATAAACTTGCCCCTGCTCGCATCACGACCCCATCTACCGTAGCGACATCCACCCAGGTGGCAGGAATTGTGCTGAAGACACCAGTCATCTGCCAGCTGGGGAAGATGAGAGAAACCTCCTGTGCACAATGCGGGGTGTTGTGCTGATTTCCCCTCCTCTCCCCCAGTAATCCCCTCTTCTCGGAGCCCAGCAGCCGGCTTTTTGCAATGCCGGGCTCTACCTGAAATATCCTCGGGGAGGTGAGGATGCTTCACCTGCAGCAAACTCTGCCGGCTGCTCCATGATCCCCGATGCCAGCTCCCTGTTCCTCTTGATCGCCTCGCCTGGCGGGCGACAGGCTTCCTTCTAGGGGACAGGTGGGGGAGCCCCTGGGAAGAACTCACCTGTCATTCCCTCTGTCCCAGGTGGCTGAAGAATGGCCAGCCCATCGGAGGGCTGGACGGGATGGTGCTGTCAGAGGACGGAAGGACGCTTTGGATCCCCCGCGTCGGGCTCGGCGACGGAGGGCTCTACACCTGCGACGCCAGCGACGAGGCAGGTGGGGCCAGAGCAGAGGTGCGGGTGTCCGTGCAAGGTGAGCGGGCCGGGCGTTCATCGCAACTCTCCCGACCCGCCTGTTGGAGACGCAGTGCTGGGAAAGAGGCGGGCGCACCTTGCTGGGAAGCCAGGTCTCAGCCAGCCTCCGTGGGGCGCTGCATCTCCAGAGTCCGAGGGTCCCCTCCCCGCCTCTCGGCTCTGTGCTCCTGAAGGAGGTGGCACTGATTGGCTCTAGAGAACCAGTGCCCGTGGGCGGGTCGCTGAGTGCACCAGCGTCTCCTGCCGGGGTAAGCCCTGCTTCCGTCACAGCCCCCTAAGTGGTGGCGGGAGGCGGGAACAACCACCAGGGATTAGGCCTCCCCTTGCCCTAAGACCACATCTCCGCACATACACCTCCCCCTGGGTGTGATGGGGATGTGCCCACGCAGCGCCACGCCCCCCTCCCCCTTCTCTTGCCAGAGCGCCCGTCAGTCCGCGTTGTGGGTGGAGAGGAGCTCAGCGTTGCCTTTCGTCACCCGGTGGCTCTTCAGTGCCGGGCCACCGGCGTCCCCGCGCCCAGCTTCAGCTGGTGGAAGGATGGAAATGCTCTGCGGGCAACAGGCAGCCTTCTGCGGGTAGGGTGGGGGCAGCTGCGGCCCAGGCCTGGTGGGGGGGAGGGGGCGGATGTGTGCTAGAGGCAGATGTGGTGTTGCAAAGATCACATGTAAACGTGAGTCCAAAAGAGGCATGTTGGGATGGGATGGGGGGGTGCGTGCGTGGAAGCGTGCGCTGGGTGAAGCTGCTGTGCTGTTGTTCACTCTTGCTGGGGCGTGGGTGTGCTCATTACACTAGTGCAACGCTCTAACAGCCCCTGGCGGGGTTTCCCCGGTTAAGCGGACAGAGTGCAGCTGAGGAATGTGTCTAGTAGGGGTGGTACCAGTTGCTTTGCGTGCTCTGTAGTGTCCATCGCCTCTGGGGACCTGGTACCGAATTGGGCTTAGGACAGCTGAAAACAAGCCTGGTCCCAGCCTGGCGCTCTGTCTCTGAGAGCCGGAATAGCAGGGGTTGAAGTCAGGAGGGAGGTGCAGTAGTGGGGCTGTGGACTGGCACGTCAGGGGGCTCTGGGTTCAATCGGAGGTGCACGGGCCATGCTGGCAGGGCTGTGGGGGAAGGGAAGATGGCTGACCATGACCGTGTGTCTGTGTGTGGCATGAATCTAACCACAGAATCCCTCCTGTCCTCCCCGTCTCCCCCATAGATCGAGAAGGTGGACGTGGCGGACGAAGGGGTTTTCTCGTGCGTGGCGACGAACGCCGCAGGGGAAGGGAGGCGAGACGTGAGGCTGAAGGTGCTGGGTGAGGTGCCCAAGACGGGCCGGGCTGCGCCCAGCGTTCCAGCCGCCGGCTCTTGTCCTGGCGATTAGCGCACTGAGCTACAGCTGCCTAACGAGCCACCCCCAGGCCTGCGGACAAACCAAACCAGAGCCGTCTCTTCCCCTCCCCCGTCCTCTCTCTCTCTCTCTCTCTCTCTCTCTCTCTCAAATGAATCTGACTCAGCAATTGCAGTGTTTGCATATATAACACCTTCCATTCTGTAACCTCTGTGTTACCCATAATCATTAACCCGGCTAGTGCCCTGGCCGGGGGATGGGTTACCTCCCATTTCAGGAAAGTCCCAGTGACCTGTCCAGTTAGTGGCAGAGCCGGGACTACCAGCCCCTGGCTCTAACCACTAGACAGCATTCCCTCCCAGAGCTGGTTATGGATCCCAAGAGGCCTGACTCCCAGCCCCTTGCTCTGTCCAGGCACAATGGTGTGCACCCTTCTCCCTCCCTGTGCTGCGTCTGGTGACACCCGCATGGGGCTGCACAGAACCGCCGCACTGACGTGATGTTTCTTTGCAGTGCCCCCAAACATTGAACCCGGAGAGGTGAACCGGACCGTCCCTGAGAACGTCCCAGCATCCTTCGAGTGCCTGGCCTCTGGAATGCCCACTCCTAGTAAGGCAACTCCGCGCCCTCTGGCTCCTCTTCTTTCCAGCGTTTGTCCATTCGCCTGGCCTGGTTCCCACCCCATCTCAGCCCTCTCTGCTGGACTCCTCCTCCCCTACCTCAGAGCCTACAGCAGTAACCGACCGCTAAAGGGCTCCATTGTATTGTTTGAAGTAGGGTACTGCCCATATCCCCGCTCACCTGGGATACCTGGGATACCGATCGGCCACGTCCCAGCGCGGTCCCTGACCCATGCGGCCATCCTGCCTGCCTCCCTCAAGGCTGGTGGTGCTGCAGCCGGCCTGCCAAGCCCCCAGAATCAAATGCCAGCCCCTCCCTTCAGACAGAGCCGAGAAGAGACCAGGAGTCAGCGAATCCTGCAGAGGAGCAGCCCAGCTTGGCTTGCAGAGCCCCTGGTTATCGCAGGCGCCTTCCTGCTAGAGAGGCAGCGTCTCTTCCGTCACCCGCCCTCCTCCTTGCCCTGCTTGGGACTTTCGGTTGCTGTTGTATTAGTCAGACAAACAAATACCAAGACTATAACGGGGACTATAAAGCCAATATAACAGAGGGGGAAAGGGTTTAAACCCCAGACAGGGCAGGTGCATGGGGCGGTGGACGGCAGGGCCAGTAACTCAGCCCACGTCCTCCTGCTTCCCTTTTCAGATGTGTCCTGGTACAAGGGGCCTCGGCTCCTCTCGGCCAGCCCAGGCCTTGTCCTGTCGGGCGATGGGAGGCGCCTGCGGATCGAGCGGGCTCAGGTCTCGGACGCGGGGAGCTATCGCTGCGTGGCATCCAGTGAGGCAGGCAGCAGCGAGCTCCATTACAGCCTGCGGGTGACGGGTGAGTGACCTGCGGGGCAGGGAAGGCACCAGCGGCTTCTGTATCTCCGGTCCTGGGGTCTCCCATCAGTCGACAGACTCCCCGGTCCACGCCCGCTCTCCCTCCCGGCACTCAGTGGCACGTTCCTTTACCCACGTCATGAAATCTCAGTGAGCACAACGGAGACCATGTGATTAAACACCCCCACGCCCATGTCCATCCCAGCAGTGACCGTGTGACGTCCCAGAATGCCTTGCAGCACCCAACCACTTTGGGTAACTCCACGTGACACTCCAGTAACATCTAATGCCTACTAACGTCAGGCATGGCAGTCTCGCCGCATGACCCCGGAGCAGGGTCTGTTTCCGTGCCGGGTCCCGCAGAGCCCCCAGCTCATTCAACGCCTTGGAGCTCCCGCTGGAGACTCTCGCCTGGGATCCTCCGTGGCTCTCACTCCGCTAGGGGTTTTTCACTCTGGGGGAAGTACAGTCCAGCCTTGCCCTGCTCTAGCCCGGACACTGAACTCCTCCCCCTTCAGGACCGGAGCCTCCCCTTTCTCCCCGTCCCAGCCCAGTACCAGTGATGGGGTTTTGTTCACCCCAATGGGAAGTCCCGGTGGAACGGGTCATACCAACAAACCACATTATTCTGGGTGGTTCTGCCCACCCCACCTTTCCTTTGCCCTTGCTCATGTCCTGGTGTTTCTGTGGTACTCACCACGTGCCTTTGGCCTCCCCAGTGCCTCCCCAAATCACCTCCGGCCCCAGCCTTGTCACTGTGGTGCCGAGCGAGCGGGTGGAGCTGGTGTGTGAGGCTTCAGGGATCCCGGCCCCCATGCTGGTGTGGCTGAAAGACGACAATCCTGTTTCCAGCACGGCACCCAGGGGACCACAGGTCAGTGTGGACAGCCAGCTTCGAACCAGCAGAAGAGCCTGTCTTCTGGTTATCCTGGCCCCAGGCCTGTGCTCAGTGGGCCCCGCCACCCAGCACCTCAGTCTGTTGGGATTTCCTGCTGTAGCAAAGCAGGGCAAATGGCCACGGGGCTGCCTCCCCTGCAGCTCCCATCCCTCCCCGGTGCTGAAACTTGGGAGCTGATGGTGAGAAAGTGGAGTTCTCTCGCCTGGGCCTGGCTGCTAGCGGGTGAGGACAGGCCTCAGGCAAGCTCCCGGCTTGCGCAGCTCTGCGGTTCCCGGTCCCGGTGCGTGGGGAGGCAGGGTGCTGAGTCTCCCCTCTGCTCACTGATCCCTTTTGGGTTTGTTTCTGGGGACGGCGCAGATCCTGTCCGGGGGACGCGTCCTCTCCCTGGCCAGCGCGCACCTCTCGGACGCGGGGACGTACTCCTGTGTGGCCATCAGTGCCGTGGGAGAGGACAGGTGGGACACTGTGCTGCGGGTTCAGGGTAAGTGCTGCCCTCTCTGGACCCCCCACCCCCCAGGCCGAAGAATCTGTCTCAGACCCCAATTCCCCCTCCCCGCACCTAGCATCCTAGTGACTCCCGTGACTGCTAGAGCAGCTGTTGCTCTGCAGCTTCCGCGGCTTAGGGGAGCCAATCTGGCTGTTTTCTAAAGCCCTGCAAATAGAAATGATCGTCAAACCCCGTGTCTGACTTCAGGGCCACCCGCTTCTCAGGGGCTCTGTCACAGGCTGGCCCTCAGCCCTGCGCGGGGGCTTTTCTCGGGGCTTAATTTGTGCCAGGATTGAGCCCCGGCACCTCTGGGCCTGGCAGTTCCCAGCCCCGGCACCTCTGGGCCTGGCAGTTCCCAGCCCCGGCACCTCTGGACTTGCTGCGTCAGTTGTGAAAGTAAAAAAATGGCTTGAGGCCTGGCACCTCGTTCATTACTAATTAAGCCCTGGCCTTTCCGTGCTCCGGATCAGCGTGTGGGAAGGAGGCGGATGTGGAGGTTCAGAATCTCCTGGTGTGTTCGTTCAGTAGCTCTGCTCCTGCGTGTGGGCCTCAAGAAGGAGCCATTTCCCCGTTGATCTTACCCCAGGCTTGTTTCCTTTCAGTGCCCCCAAATGACCTTGGTGAGGAGCTAAATATCTCCGTCATCGCCAACCGGTCTGTGACCCTGGAATGCCCGCACCACGGGGCCCCCTCTCCCCTGCTCCGCTGGCTGAAGGATGGGCGCCCGCTCCCGCAGGACCCCGGAGGCCGACTCTCTGCAGACGGGGCCGTTCTCCAGGTGACTGCTCTGGCCGGTGCCGATCAGGAGGGGATGCAGAGAACGTGCAGTAAATGTCTCTGTCTCCTGTGTGCCTGGCTCTGGCTCATTGGCTCTCCCCTGCCTGGCCTTGGCAGGGAATTCTGCTTCCCGTGAGATGTTTGGCTCGGAGTCACGGAGAAAGGGGCCTGACCCCCGTCTCGTTCAGGTGTGAGAGTCCTGGTGCTGACTCCGCGCTTCCCTTGTCCCGTGATCCCGCGGGGCCCAGCTCGAATGGCTGCAGCACTGCACCAGAGCGAGGGGCTTGTTGCCAGGAGCAACCTGGACAATGGGTCTGGGCTGCGAGCGGACTTCGGCTCCGCTGCCCGGCTGGGCGTGCGATTCTGGGGCTGCCGCGGGGCAAGTGGCGCTCTGCTTGCCCCGCTCTCGATCCCACCGGCTCTGCTTGCTTTGGCAGATTGAGGACGCTCAGGCGCAGGATGCAGGGAGATACACGTGTGAGGTGTCGAGCCGCGTGGGCCGGGCGCAGAAGCACTACAACCTCAATGTCTGGGGTAAGCCTCATGTTGGCCAAACATGGGAGGGGGACAAGGATCCCCTGGAGGGTGCCAATAATCCCTGGCCCCATGTCCTAATGTCACTCTCTGGGAGAGTTCCTCCATCTTAACCACACGGCATAATTCAGCCACCTCTTACAGGCGCCAGGGACATAGCTGTAGCTGGGGTGGATTTTAAGAGTCTACAGGCAGCTCTTGTTATCATAAGTAGGAGCCATGTGTGCTCAGCTCCCCGGAAATTTAAGCCCCATGCCTGTAAATTTGTGTCTCAGAACTTGCTGAGAGGGAGAAATACCTTTGTCCCTCCCCACCCCAGCGGTCCCAGCCTGGATGCTATTAGTGAGGGGGGCTGTTTGCCTTTTGGATCCACTCTTTTAGGTTCTGTCCATCCCACGAAGGCAGTTCAGTCTGTAACACACACACCCCGTTCCCAAAGGTGGGGAATGATACCTATTTTCCAGCCAATGGCTGGTGAAACCTTGTGTAAAACCATTCCCGTGTCCGGTCAATCCGGGTGCGCTCGCTGTGCAAGGAGACTGCATCCCTTTAGGATCTGCCCTGACAATGAGAAAATCCTTCTTCTCAGGCAAACACCTGGCATGGAAAATTTCAGCCCAAATGGTTGAAGTTTGTCAAAGCTTTAAGCAACTGAAAACAGGGTCTTATGGGAAGTATGAGGCTACCTTAGTACTAGGCAATGCTGCCTGCCCTGTCTGTAATAGTGTGGCTGGCCAGTCTGAATGTTGTTTAATGTTGTTGGCACAGTGCTCTTTCTATACTGTCACATGCTGTGGGAGAGTTATAGGATTGAGAATACTGCTGGGTTTTAATAGCTGGAAAGTTGAAATTCTTTCCACATGGGTCAAAATTGCAAATCTGTGTGATTCATGGTGGCACTTGAAATTCAATATATATATGTGATGCTGGGTAGGTTGGGTCAAGTGTTTCTTGTTCTCCTTTGGCCCAATCTACCTGCTGGAAGCCAGGGAGTAGCCAACAGAGCTAAGTCCCCTGGGACGCTAGCTAGCGTCACATACCACTGCTTCTGTAGCACGACTGGATGCCCTCTGTGCACAGTTCAACTTTTCTTTTGTCCTATGCAGTTCCCCCCTCGTTCTCCGCGGAAGAGCCCGCTGCCCTGTCTGTCATGGAGGGACAGTCCGTCAGCCTGTCCTGCGACTGCAGCGGGATCCCCTTCCCCACCCTCACCTGGGAGAAGGACGGTAGGTTTGTGTTCGGGTCTTCGCTCCTCCCCAAGCAGATGTCACTTAGCAGGGCTACCAGCTCCGCAGCATTAGTCCAGCCAGCCAGATGGCCTGGTTCTGAGCCAGTGGGCTAGAAGGTCCCAGGCTGGATTTCAAAGCCAATGATACGCAGTGATTTAAAAAAACATGGGGTCCGGTGGCACCTTAAAGACTAACAGATGTATTTGGGCATAAGCTTTCATGGGTAAAACCCACTTCTTCAGACTTTTTACCCATGAAAACTTATGCCCAAATAAATCTGATAGTCTTTAAGGTGCCACCGGACTGCTTGTTGTTTTTGTGCATACAGACTAACATGGCTAGCCCCGATAACCGATTTCAATCTACTTAGACTTGGGTTGGTTTGCTCCTGCGGGTCTAGGAGGAGAAGCTGCCCCTTTTGGAAAGGCTGCGTCGGAGAAGCCGGCACTTCAGTGTCACCAGCATCCACCCCTCTGTAGGACGGAGTGCCTGGGAGCTAGTGCTGCCAGCAGTCTCAGGGGAGTCTTGTGTTTTCTTCCCCCCACCCCACCATTCAGGTACGCCCCTTGCCATGGAGCTCGGGCGCCCCGAGCGTATCTCCGCAGGAGGGAGGCTGCTGTACCTGGGGAAGGTGCAGACTGCGGATGAGGGATCTTACACCTGTGAGTGCAGGAACGCGGCTGGCAGCAGCAGACGGGAGCACCGGCTGGAGGTGGACGGTGAGTCGGAGCGGTGTGGCGGGAGGAGCGAGGGAGCCGAGTCTCTGAGTGGAGAATAACAGTAAGAGCGCCTGCGTACGTCAGCCATTGTTAGTGGTTTGGGGGAGCGCGAGTGGCTGAATGGAGCCTAGAACGTCTTTCATTTCTACTGCCAAGGTGTGGCCCTTGGAGACTCCATGTCCCAGCATGCCATGCTCCATCTTGCTCCACGCTTGGTATGCTGGGCCTATGGTCTCTGCAGTCTCCATCTCCCTGCTGAGCAGGGCAGCTATGAACTACAACACTAGGTGCTGCCCTGGGGTTCCCGACAAGCAGCCAGTGTGGGCTCAGCTGGACCATCTTTGGGGGCCACTGGTCCGAAGTAACTGTGCGGTTTTGAGTATCTAAAGACAGCTGGTGGTCAGTGAACCCCGCCCCACAGTCTGGGTTGCCTTAGAACTCGGCACGGCTCAGAACCGTCCTTTGCTGGTCCAGATGTTAATATCCGCTTGCAGAAAACCCAGAAGGCGCTGAATCCCAATGGTGTCTCTGCCTTGTGCTCTTCTCACCCGCAGTTCTGCCAGCGATCAAAGGCAGCGGCGAAGCCCCACAGAAGATTTCTGTGGCCAAGGCTGGCGAGATTACGCTAGAATGTGAAGCCGGGGGGTCACCGCAGCCAGCGGTCACGTGGATGAAAGACGGGCAGCCCGTGGGGAATGGGGAAGCGCTTCTTCTTAAGGACCAGGGGCGGAAGCTGCATATTCAGAGGGCGCAGGTCACCCATGCGGGCCGCTACACCTGCCTAGCGGCGAATGCAGTTGGACAGGTGGAGAGGACGTTTGATCTTGCTGTGCATGGTGAGGATGCCGGCTGCAGCTCTGCTGTTGTTTCTGGGGCCTTGGGGGCGAGGGGTCTGAGAGCGGGGGTCAGACGCGGGGAAGTTCCACCGTGCACGTGACAGAGCTTTAGGTGTGAGGATGAGATAATATGAGCCAGGGTGAAAAGTTCTGTGTAAGCTCTAGGCATTGTTACGGCAATGGCCTCCCCAGCAGCTAGTGGCAGGAGGGTTAAATGATGGACCAAGTGTGTGGATCCAGCTTTCAAACAGTCGAGTTCCTTTGGGAGCTGGTCACCTGCCTGGCTTTGGGTGCACTTGGCACCCCTGTAAACTCCCATTTGGATGTACAGTGAGCTGCTCTGTGGCACAGATCTGGGTCCTGAAATAACCAGGGAAGCCGGCATATTTTCTGGGCTACCTCCTTGTGCCCCTGTTTTGAACATGGGTCCATAGTTTGAAGGCAAGGGATCAGATGGATTTCCTAGGGCCCCCATTTGCTTATTTTCCTGCCTCCATGGAGACTGCTTTGTAGATGAAAGATCATCCCTTTGTCTCTCTAGTTCCCCCTGAGCTCGTTAGGGGAGCAGGGTCAGTGACCAATGTCACGGTCTCTTTGCATGGCGCCCTAACTCTGATCTGCGAGGCCTTGGGCAGCCCGCCCCCAGCGGTCAGCTGGTCCTGGGAGAACTCACCCGTCATCCCCAGCGAGCGCACACGCCTGTTGTCAGGTGAGGCATTAATAACCGATCATTGCTAGGTGGTTTATTCTGGTTGACTAGCAATCTTGGAACTCGGGGTTTGGCTGTGGGGGAATTGAACATTCTGCCATGGCTGCTCTGGGATAGCTCATGGAATAACACAGGGAGCTACCCTGGAATAGCTACTGCTGAATAGCTTATTCCACCATAACACCATGGTGATTTTGGTCAATTTCCCTACATAAACAAGCCCCTAGATAATCATACTTCAGAGCTGGGAGCCTGTAGGTCACTGCCAGGCTGGGGGTTCTTGGCTCCCTCAGCCCGTGTCTCTGGGAGTCACTTGGGGTTGGGCAGGATCCCACTGAAAAAGTCTTTAATAATTAAAAGTAAAATATGTGGTTTGTGACTGGAGGTGGCAGGGGCCTCTGTGGGTGCTCTTATTTCTTCCGAGCATCCTCGGACAGCTCTGCCAGTGCGTTAGCAGCTTTTCCCTGGAAAACACCAGAGATAGCAGGAGTGGAGGGAGAGGGCGGGGAGGGAGGGAGGTCTAATTACCACGCAACGTTCAAACTGGTGCAGAGTGTTTTAGCTGCCTGACTCGCTCAGCGGTGACAGGATTTTCTGCTCATTTCACCCCGGGGAGCGAGATTGTGTGACTTGTCCAATGACAAGTTGTCCTCCTGAAGGCTATGTCCCCACGAGGAGGGAAGGGGGCCTTCTTTATGAGAAGACAGCTACCCTAGGGGGGGACCCGGCAAGTCATAGTTTATCTCAGTGTGGCTGGTTGGAATAAACCCTAGCGCCCCCTCACCCCGACCCCACACACACTCAGGGTTACTTCAGCCAGCTACACTAACTCCTGCCTTGTCTCCGCTAGGGCTTCCTGCTGCGACCGCGCTCTCGTTGTAAACGCTGCTTGTTCCCTAGTGAAGAAAGCCCTAAGGAGCAGCATGGGGAGGGAATTGTGACTTGGAGAGAGACGGTCTCTTCCTTACTCCCTTCTTGCTCCCAGAGGGTGGTAATGTCCCTGGCCTGCCCTACCATCCTAACCTAGTATTAAAGCTATATGGAGAGAGACCCTGGGTTGTATCTGAGGAGCTTTCTGGTCTGGTTGTATCTGGTCTGAGGAGCTACTTGTGAGGAAACATCACACAAGAGGCTGCCATGTTTGGCGGGAGTCCCTGCTGGGGTTAGTGGATGCCCCTTGTTGGCTGTACTCTGACAGTGGGGGAGGAGCAAGCACTGTGGAGACCCCTCACCTGTCCTGAGGAGAGTGCCCTGATGCTGCGGGGATGAGTGAATGAGAGAGCTGCGACCCGCCAGCCTAGGCAACGTCGGAGGCTTGTAGGACGACGCAGAAACCCCAGACTAGGGTGTCCTCACTGGTAATGCCCTTTCTTTGTTCTTTGCCACTGTGGCTTTTCCCCTTTATTTCCAGGTGGCTGGATTCTGAGGCTAACGCGCATGCGAGCCCAAGACGGAGGCCTCTATTCCTGCATAGCTAGCAACGTGGCTGGGGAAGCTAGGAAGGATTTCAGTGTGGAGGTCCTAGGTAAGGACGAAGCACTAGGTCAGAAACACTGTAGATACCTGGGTGTTTGCTCTGGGGCCTCGGTCCCCTTGGTTTTTATTGCTCTGCCTGCTACAAGGTTTCTAGTGCTCTGACATAGAGGAGAAGCGAAGTGCTACACTCAGGCAAGTTTTGAGATACGGTCCTTCATGTACAACAATCCCCAAATCCTTTGCTCTAGGACGGTGGCTAGAAAGTGGTTTCTTGCCTCGCTTGGTGCGGTCGGACTCCTGTCTTCCCCTCTCTCTCTCTTTGGCCTTCTAGTTGCTCCCAGCATCGAGAACGCGGGCGAGGAAGAGAGAGTTGAAGTGCCCGAGGGTCAGTCGGTCAGCTGGTCCTGCCTAGCTGCAGGTGAGTGTTGCAGGTCCCGGCTGGGAAAAGCAAGAAGGTGGGTAATCAAGATGTAAAGACGTGATGATAGGGTTTGTGTAGGACACTGGGCTGGGACACAGGAGACCTGGCTTCTATCCCTACCTCTGCCACTGATTTGCTGGGTGACCTTGGGCAAGTTGCTTCCGCTCCCTGTGACCCTGCCGTCTTTTGTCTGATTACACTGTGAGCTGTTTGCGGGTGGGGGACCGTCTCTCATCATGTGTTTGCACGGCACCTAGTTCAAGGAGACCTCAGTTTCCATCGGGGACCGTGGGCTCTACCATGATACAGATGATTTAAAAAAACCCGCACCTGGCCTCTGCGGGAGGCGGGTCTGTCTCATTTACATGAATTACTCCTAATGGAAAAGTGTGTGGCGTTCAACTGACATCGCTAAAGGGACTTGAAATAAGAGTTGCCTGCATTTTCCGGGCAGCCCCCAGCCCCCCATACCGTACTCCTCCTCCACGCCTCCCTCCCTTCCCCGTCTCTAGAAAGCCCAACTGAGTTCCTCATGGCCCCATGCAGCGTGACTAGTGGAGAGTTCTGTGTCTGGGTTACTCAGTGTCTCGGTCTGGGAGGCACCCCTGGGCTTTGATTCGGATATGTGCTGGCGATCCAGCTGAGGAGATGCTGGTCCCTAGCCTGGATTCCTGGCCCTCTGGAGTGGGATTTGCATGGGGGGGGGGGCGGCAGGGGAGAACATTTGCTGCCGACCTTGTTCTAGCTGATGCTGCAGCAGAGCCGGTCTTTGCTGGCTCCCAGCCTGAATTTGCACAGAGCCAGTCTTACCGCATGGCTTTTGTGGTTCATCCAGCCCTCTCTGTCAGCCGCCGAGGCTCTCTTCTTAAACCCTAGCGTGGATGGAGAGAAAACATCTCAGAACTGTGCTCCGGGTTCCGGCTCTCTCCAGCACAGCTGAGCGTACATGAGATAAACTTCAGCAAAGGCCGAGTCGTGCTTTTCCCCCCCTCTTTTCCCTTTCACCACACAGGCAATCCCAAGCCGGAGATCACTTGGTTAAAAGATGGCAGCCCTTTGCTTAGCAGAGACGACTATTACATATCCCCAGACGGATCTGTCTTGCAGATAAACCAAACCACCCTTTCCAGCGCTGGCCGCTACTCCTGCATGGCCTCCAATGCCGTGGCTGATAAAACCAAACACTATCTGCTACGGGTTCTAGGTAAGTACAGAGCCGTGGGCGTTCTCCGCTTTGACCGGGGGAATGAAATTCAAAACCACTAAGATGTTCCTTAGTATGACTTCAGGGTCTGATCCAGGGCGATACTGAGTTCTCACAGCTCCTGCTGAGTTCAGTGAAGGCACCTACTGTTGAGCAAGATGTTCCCAGCACCCTGCGGGGCCAATGCCTTTGAGCAATTTGTTGAGCCAAGGGAATGGTCGTATCCATGCTTCCGATGCAGCCATGTTCTCAAAGAGTGTGTTTAACTGTGGCCATTGGTACGGTCTCCCTGGCCATTGTGGTCTAGGCCTTATTTCACTTCCACTGGTGCTGGGCGGAGTAGAACCGGCCCCCGAGTTTCCTTTAGACATCAGTGCTGGAGGTTCTGTTTTAGTCCCCGCTTGGCCGGCTGTCAGCCGGAGGAGTTGGGCGCTGCATATTCCGTGCTGGGCGGGGGGAAGTGGTGGAAAGTCTCAGCTGTGATGGGAAGTCTTGGAAATTGGATACATTCTCTCTCCATTCAGAAACGATCTCTGTTTTCTCACAGTTAGTCCCACGTTTCCTGGGGCGAGCCACGAGGGGGCCACGGACGAGGTTACCGTAGTGATCGATAACCCAGTATCCCTGCCCTGTGAGGCCCTGGCCTACCCTTCCCCCTCAATCACCTGGCTGAAGGACAAGGTTCCTTTCCAAGCATCCACAAACGTCCGGTTGCTCCCTGGTAACGTATCAATTTCAGTGAACGTGGTTGCTCAGAATCATCCCTGACTTCATGTAACTGCTTCCTGGTTGGTTACACGGATTAGGGACTGGATATGGAGCCTTTCGCATCTGCGTCTGGTCCAGGGCTGTAGTGTGACCAGGGCTCTCTGGCCTGGGGGTGGGATGAGATCTTGGACCATGTTCTTCCTGGATGGGTGCTGACATTCAGCGATGTCTGCTGGAGCTGAGCCAGATACCAGTGATCTGATAGGCCTGGAGGCTGTGCTGCAGATGTGACCTTTGCAGCTCAGACCTGAGACAGGCCAGCAGGGCCCTCGGAGGAAGGCTCTTTGCGGCTGCTCATGCTCCGTGTGGCCAGGCAGCCACAATTCCTGGGGAAGATCTGCTCTTTTCATAACCTTCGCTGGGTTGTCTTGTAAGCAGGGATTGCTAATTGGGATGATTCACCTGCTTATTTCTTAACTGAGTGACTACGGTCTGCCGTAGGCACCGTCACGGAGAGTCCTTTTCCCTGACCAGGTGGCCGGGGGATTCAGATTCTGAGTGCCCGGGAAGAGGATGCTGGCCGGTACACCTGCATCGTCACCAATCAGCTCGGGGAGGCTGTGAAGAGCTATGGAGTGCGGGTCCTTGGTACGTACGAAGCCCCTCTCTATAGCGCTTTGCCAAAGCCCCATGTTCCCGTTATCACTGCCGACCGCCGCTCAGACCTGCCTCGTGGCTGGTTCTTTCCCTTCTGTAACGTGCATGTTCCGTGTGCCTGGCGGAGCCGCCGCTTTTATGATCTGAACACTTTGGCCAAAGAAGGGATCCTGCCCTAGATGCCCTTTGCTAAAGCTGTCTGTGTGTCCATCTCCTGCTGCTCTCGGGCGTACGACCCACCTCACCTGGATCAGCGTTACCTATGCACTGAGAGAGGAGCAACGCCCACCCTTCCCTCCTGGTCGCTCCCTTTGTCTCCTGCTCCCACTCCAGGTATCGTCCACCCCAGCAGGCTCTATCTCAGCTAATGCTCATGGAAGCCGCCTTCCAATCCCTTCTGAAGAGCCCTCCCTCCTGGCAGCGGAGCGGTGGATTTGTTTTGCACGGTCTTGTCTTTGCTTTGGCCTTGTGCTCCTGGAGTCAGGGTTCTCCTTGGCACGCTTCACTGGCTGGCGGGCGCTGGGCACGCCCACACCACAGGAATGTGCCTGTCAAGCTGTCGAGAGTAGCCCACAAACGTGAATACCAACCTCCAGGCAGACGGCTGCAAGCCAGGGCACAAACCCCAGACTGGCTGTGTGTTCTGTAATTAGATTTCACCAACCACGCATCAAACGTAAACTCCTCTGGCACTAAAACAGCCTAACCGTGGAGTCCCAAACAGGCCCCTTGGGTACTTTGATCTATAGCTTGACTTTGTGATGGACTAAAAATCACAGCAATATTCAGGTTACTCCCAGTCCCAAGGACCCGTTGCTTACCCCAGGTTGAGTGCACCCTAGATCTCTCACCAAAGACAATGTGCGTAGTCAATTCTATAATAAACTGATGAAAGGTTTATTAACTAGGAAAAAGAAACGAGCCATTTACAAGGTTAAAGCAGGCAAGTATACCCCACAAATGAGTTAGTCTTGGAAGCCGCTGTAATGTGCAAGCTCTGTATGTCCTTTAGGGCTAACCCAAGTGTTGCAGGGGGCTTATCTCGTTGCCGGGAGAAACGAGGCTTCACACAGGTGGCTAGTTGGAAAGTGGTGAGTTTATTGGAGGGAGCGGAATTTCATGCTGGGGGGTTTATCTGCCAGCACAGCCGCAATACAAGATGACTGACACACCCGGGCGATGTCCAAAGAAGCCCAAGGAGGAAGCCCAACACACAGGGGCGTGTCAGCACAGATATACCCATACTCATTTGCATCTCATACATACTCATCTCATTAATAGCAAGCAACAAGCTGGTTGGTTACACGCTGTCCTGCCTCAGTTTCCCCATTTAGTTTCCCACGCATTCATTCTCACACAGACAGGGTAAACACTCATGCAGCTGGGAACTGGTTCCCAAACACACAGATAACAAGAATCCAAGGTCCTTCTCAGATTGATACCATCATTATGCACTCTCCTGGAGTTGACTCAGAAGCGTAACTGCGCCTTCTAGTGGTTGCCCGTCACAATGTCTTCCGGTCCTAACACCAAGCAACAGATCCCCGCTGTTTAGTTTATGCTTAGAAGTCTTGCCCTCTCTCTGAAGTCCAAGCAGCATAGGGATAACAATTTCTTCTTGACAGGGATTTTTATTCCCTTCCCCACAGAGCTTGAGCTGATGGGATGAGTGTTTTGTCTCCTCTTCCTGGGTGTGAGGCAGGGGTGGGCAAACTATGGCCCGTGGGCCACATCCGGCCCATGGGACCGTCCTGCCTGGCCCCTGAGCTCCTGGACGGGGAGGCTACCCCCGGCCCCTCCCTGCCTTCCCCTGCCCCCAGCAATGCCGTGCCAATGGGGCTAAACAAAGGGCAGGTGCGCTGGGAGATGGTTCTCTTGTCCTGATTGTATTCATGTGTTGTGGCTCCTAGTTCCTCCTTGGATTGCCAAAGATCATGCTTTGGGGGAATTTGCCTTGGAGGAGGTGAAAACCAAGGTCAACAGCACCCTGACCCTGGAGTGCGAGTCCTGGGCTGTGCCCGAGCCGACCATACAGTGGTACAAGGATGGGCAGGTGAGGTTGCTAAAGAAAAGGCAGGAAACCACCAGTGTGGCTAGTGAAAACTCCCAACCATTTCTAAAGGGACTGGAGCCTTCCAAAGGCAGAGCCAGGGGGAGGGGACCAGTGGATTTCAGTGGGCCTGGGTCAATGGGATTGCAGTGGGGAAGGCTGGAGAGTTCCCCTATAGTCTGCCACGAAGGGCTGTTCTCATTTGATCAGGCTTCTGGAGTCCGGAGGCGACGGCAGACGTGTGACAACCTGGCCAGCCCCTGTTGGGGCTGCGCAGCCGTTGGGCACGGCCAGTTGCCTAATGATGCCTAGAAATACTATGGGAAAAGCCCCCTGGTTGCTCTCCAGGGCTGCCTCCCACCGACGTCTGCCACGAGGGCAGGCGGGGAAGGGTAATTCCTTCCTCCGTGCTCTGTTTTCACTCCGATTCCTGATCTTTACATTGACTCTCCTGAACTAACGGGCTTGTTTATGGCAGTGAAACCCTCTGAGGAACAGCCAGGTATCTCTTGGTGAACGAGGAGCGGTTTCCAGCTGGCAGGGAGGGGACGGCCCCCTCTGTAAGGTGTGGGGTCTGGTGTCGGTATTTGCCTGTCGCTGTTTTCAAGGCTTCGATCCTGCCATGTAATCACGGTGAGAAAGGTTTAACTCCGCCTTCTCCTCTTTCTCCTCCCCCACATCCTTGCTCCGGGCGGGCTCCTCTCCAGCTCTTGGAGAGCAACAGCCACGGCCAGCTTCTCAGCCGGGGGCAGCTTCTCCGGATCAGACCTGCCCATGTCTCAGATTCGGGGCGCTACACCTGCATCGCCAGCAACCCGGCGGGCGAAGACGACAAGGACTTCAACGTCCACGTTCAAGGCGAGTCTCTCTCACGGAGTCGCTGGTCACAGAACTGAGCAGCGCTGCAAATGAGAGGCTGGGAGCAGAAGGCGTAAGGGGGCCAAGCCCCGGGAAGGCAGGAAGTGGAGCGCTAGAAGAGGGAGGGCGGGGAATGATCCCTGTGGACGTGTTGTGTTTCACCCACAATGCAGCCAGATCCCATGTTCAAGTGGAGCCCAAAGGGTCCGAGTAGCGTTTGTTTGGGGCCAGATTCTGACCTCGGCTGGGAGAGGCACGAAGGGAGCGGAACTGGGGATGAGAATCCCAGGGGATCTAGAATGGCAACAGGCAGCTTCTTCCCCTTCCCAGGATGCAGCCACCCGTGCCTGGCAGGAGGGGACGTGTCCTGAGAGTGCCTTTCAGGGGACTGGGCGAGGAATACGTCCCACGACCCAGCTATCCGCTTGGCTAATCCCTCCACCCTGGACCCGCTTGGCCCCGCTGGCTGCCGCGCGCTCTGTGGGGTCTCTTCCCCAGCCTGGGTTGATGGCTGCTGCTTGCTCTCTTCCAGTGCCCCCCGTGTTCCAGAGGCAGGGGGATCCCAGCACAGCCTTCCAGATCCGCCACCAGGAGGAAGACCAGGGCGGAAAGGTGACGGAGCACCGGGGGGTGACCGTCAACAGCCCGGCTTCCCTGTACTGTGACACGAATGCCATCCCGCCCCCGAAGCTCACCTGGTACAAGGACGGAGAGCCCCTCTCCGCTGCGGAGGGGGTTCAGATATTGCTAGGTAACAAGCCTGGCTTATTGGTGCAAACTTCGGTGTGGTCAGCCAACTCTGCAAGCTTCATTTAGCTACGTGACAGCCGCGGCACATTCCAGGGAGAGAACAACTGCCAGGCTCCCGGGCAGGCTGGGCATGGCCAGCTAGAGTATGCCAGATGTGCCCAGGTGATGCACATCTGCTGTGCTAACGGACATTCCGCCCTGGCTGCCAGATGTTTCAAGTGTCCTCAGCTAAAGTGCACCAATGTCAGTGTTGCCAGATCTCCCAGCGCCCCCAGGGGATGTACGTCTGCTGAGCTAGGGGACGTTCCAGGTGCACTGGGCGGGAGGGGCCCTGCTGTGCTGCCAGATGTTCGGGGAGCCTCCTCCGCCTCCGTTCATGTCTCTGAAATGTATGACGGCAGCGACAGGAACAAGCAATGGAAATGGGGGGGATCTCTCTGGCCGTCGCTGAGTTGCCCTTTTTAAGTAGCGGCCTCCTCCTCCTTCGTTACGGCGCCTTCTGAGTGCTCCGAAGGGGCTGGATATATGAGGGTGCCTCTAGCAGGTTCTAATGCCCTTTGGCCCAGGATGTTGGGGGAGGGCATGGCCCATTCTGCTGCATAGGCAGGGTCAAGAGCATGTCTAGCGATGGAGGTTCACTGACCCCATCCCATGCACGAAGCAGCTCACCGCTCTAGTTCTCTCGCTAGGAGAACAGTTGGTTCCTAGGAGCCATTCCAGCCCCCCTCTCTAACTCTCTGTGGCCTGCAGGGGGACGTATCCTGCAGATCCCTGCAGTCAGAGCCGAGGATGCTGGGAGGTATACGTGCCAGGCAGCCAATGAGGCAGGAGAGGACTGGCTGCATTACGAGCTGCTGGTGCTGTGTGAGTATCCAGGGGGAGACCAAGGGGACGTAAGAGGGACGGGTCGTCGCTTCTGGGTCCTGGCAGAAAGCGGGAGCCACACAGGACCCCACGTGATCTTGCGGAGCTGCCTCCCTCCCCCAGGTCTTCACGGTCCCCCCGTCAGCTGGGCTGGGTGAGCTCTCGAGGTGACTCCCTTCAGGAGCCGGCAAGCCCTTGCGGGTGGCACCCGTAACATTTTATCCTTCGGTGTGTGGACGACGAAAACTGGCCCCGTCCCTGAGGTCTTGAGACTCAGGTTCTCTGAAGAGCATCAGTCTTGGTCATCCGCTCAGTCGTCTGCAGAAGGGAGATGACCTGGTGCGAGTCAAGGACCTGCCAAGGGAGGGGAGAGGCCAGTGGGGAGCACATAATAATAATTTGTATTGCCAGGGGCTGGACAGACCTAGCACATGTGAGAGGAGCCTCGAGCTCTTGTCACACTTGCATATCCAAGACAGTGGTGCCTTCTAGCTAGAGCAGGGTATTGGGAACCAGGACTCCTGGGTTCATTCCCCAGCTCTGAAGCTAACTCACAGTGGCACCGTGCTGTCCCTGACACAGAGAGGGGAGGATAACAGCAAGGAGCAAAGGGAGATCAGATCCTGGGAAGTAGGAAGGGAGTGGGAGGGTGAGGAAATGAAGGGGCACTGAAGGGTGAAGGTGTGACGGTGCTGTTCCTGGTGGGATCCAACTGAGAGTGTCAGATCAGGACAGATTGCTTCCAAAGGGCAACTACAGCCCAAAGCTGGGGTTTCTTCACACTAAGGCAAACCAAACCAGCCAAACAGAAAGACTTTGGTCTCACCCCACTGGCTAACCACAAGTCACACAAGCAATCCCCTTAAGACACTCCAGATTCCCAGTATCACCACCAGCAGCCACCTGTCCTGGGGATCAATGGTTATGAAAACCAATACCCCAAATAAAGAAAACGGTTCTCCCCAATTCCAAAGAATCAGGCCCCAGACCCAGGTCAATATACAAATTAGATCTTACCACAAATCACGCTGTAGCCAATCCTTTAGAATCTAAAATCTAAAGGTTTATTATAAAAGGAAAAAGGTATAGGTGAGGGTTAAGAATGGTTAAAAGAAATCAATTACACGCAGTAATGGCACATCTCTTAGCTCAGGCTTGCAGCAAAGGTAGAATAACTGCAGGTTCAAATCAAAGTCTTTGGATGCACCCCATTTAGGGGTGGGTCAGCACCTTAGTCCAGAGTTCCCAGAGTAGCAAAGTTCCATCCAAAGCTGGAAACAAGGCAGGCTGAAGTCTGGAGGTAAAGACAAAATGGGGGATGTTCTTCCAGGCTTTATAGACTTTTTCTTCTGGGCCAAGACCCTCCTCTTTCTTCTGCAGAGTCCAGTTGCAAAATGGAGGCTCACAGTCACAAGGTCCAATCACCAGACTTCTCCAGGATTCAGTTTCTGACCAGGCAGTGACATTCCTAGAGCAGCTCGGGTGTGGACAGGCCTATACAAAATCCATTGTGTGGTTGATGTCCCTTAATGGGCCATCAGGCAGCCCCAGCCTGTCTGAGCCTTCACAGGAGCCAAGCCTAAGCTTGCATTACAGGCACCTTTAACTTTAGTTACAGAATAGATACACACATATGGAATAGATACACACATATGGAATAGATACACACATAAGACACCTGTTATGACCCCCTTCACATAATATTTCATGCACCCATTGATCTACACGGTACCAAACTATTTCAGTACCGTGACAGAAGGCTATTGAGATCCTGCCCTGGGGCTCCCTCCCCTTGTGAGGAAGGCCTGGCTCAGACTAGCTAAGAGGACTGAGCAGGGCCGGCGACAGGAATTTTGGGGCCCCGTACGCAGATCGTCTCCCGCCGCCCATGCCCCCCCCCCCCCCGGCCGGTATCCCGCTGCCCGTGGGGCCCCCCCCCCCGGCCGGTCTCCCCCCCTCCGGCCGGTCTCCCGCCGCCCGCGGGGCCCAACCCCCGCATGCACTCTGGCCGCGTGGCCCCTGCATGCGCTCTGGCCGCGTGGCCCGGCCGGGAGAAGCAAAGGGGGGCCGGGGGAGGCTGCTGGGTGCCAGGGGAGGGGGCTGATGAGCGCTGCAGCGGCTGCCCGAAGCCGTGCCTTGCTCAAAGGCTCGGCGACAAGGGGTACAGCTGCGTACCGGACCCGCCCCGGATTTAAGGGCCCCCCCTTAAGTCCGGGGCCTGGTACAGCTGTACCCGTTGTACCCCCCTGTCGCTGGCCCTGGGACTGAGACATGAGCAGCCCATATCTGACCAGTTCTTTTCTGTCCCCAGCTGCCCCTGTGATCCGGGGGAAGCCGGCGGAGTTGGTAGAAGAGGTGACAGTGATTGCAAACAGCACGGCCCACATGAAGTGCGAAGTCACCGGGGACCCAGCGCCTGCAATGACCTGGCTCCGCAATGACTTGCCCTTCACCCCCAGCCCCCGGCACCAGCTCCTGGAGGGCGGCCGGCTCCTGCAGGTTGGTGTCATGCCCGGTGGACTTTGCGGGGGGTGAAAAGTGGCAGAAAACACCCACCGTTGGAGGTGTTAGTGCAGCTTCTCGGGCTGCCGCTCTGAATCCGCTGGCGATTGTCTGTGACGTCTCCTGGCCATCTCAGCAGGGATCTGCTTTCCCTTCGCAGGTGGCTTCAGTACAGGTGACGGACACCGGCAGTTACGTGTGTGTGGCAGAGAATCGGGAGGGCTCTACAGAGAAGCACTTTGCTCTCACAGTTTTGGGTGAGTGATTCACGTGGACCCTTCTCTAGATTGGTCCATTATCCGATTCCTTCTTGGTCAGCCCCTTGAGTTCTCTAGTAGTTTATCTACCTAGGCACCCAATAGCTCATCACTGTCTTGATGAGTTTATCCCAAACCTTCTGTTTCTCCATCCATCCCATTTTTTCCCCGTATCTCCTTAGCAGGTGTTTAAAGCACCATACAGAGAGACAGAGCTAAGGATCCTGGAGAATGCCACATGTCAGGGACAGCCAGTATTATGGGGTTTGAAAGGACTGAGCCTAGATCCTACCTAGAGCCTATGAAAATCTAAGCTCGGAGGACAGCTGTATCTATAACCAGCAGATATATTTATCAAGGTACATTGCAGCACGTTTTCACAATAGAGGCTCAAAGTCTGTTTGCAAAAAATGTGGGTGCCAAATCGCCCACTTACAATTGCACACACAAACCGGGTGAGTGCGTGTGCAAATGTCTGGCCAGGTCCCCGGGGAGCCCGCTGAATGGTGCTGCAGCTGTGGGTTTTGCTGGTATGGTTTTTGCAGGCAGGCTGGGACCCTTCTGCTTTTCGAACTCTTGTTCCGTATCGTTCCAGACGATCTATGAGCCTTGGGAGCCAGGGTTGTTCCTTTTCATAAGGTGTGCCTACAGGGGGCGTGATTGTAGACCTACATGCGCTGCTTTGATCTAGCTAGCTCAGATACCAGAGCAGTGAAGCGGAAGCAGCGTGTTCTTCAGCACAGACTAGTCTGCGAGTCATCACCTATAGGGTTCCAGATGGGATTGTACAGCCTGTGGTGAAGCGAACACTGCCGCAGCCCCCGTGCTCAAGCTAGCTAGGGTATATCTACGCAAGCTGCAATCCCACCCCGTGATTGCACTGTGTGTGCGCAGCACCTAACACGTGACCTAGTTGGGACCTCTAGGCGCTTGGGTAATAATAACGGCCTCCCGTCCATTCAGAATGAAGGTCTGTGCTTGCTGTTCTCCCCCGGCCAGGCATCTTCCAAGTTGTGCCGCTTTCCAAGCAGTTCCGTTAACCAGTGTCTTAGACGGAGAACAAAGTCAGCACGCAGCATTTGTATTTCACACTGGCTCCCTCCTCCTTGGACAGCTTTTTACTCTGGTGTTCATGGTTCGGTAGCCTGCTCTTTACATGGAGTGCAGTGTCCAGACAGGGCTCCCGTCTCTCTGGCCTGCCACACTCTGCTGCCTCCAGAGCTGCTGTGTAGTGTGTCCAAGCTCCAATCCTTTCTCCTTTCTTGCTCCTTTTGCTGCCTGTTGCTGTATCTGCGGTGCTGGTTAGCACTGGGCGACTGCAGGGGGGAGATTTCTAATCAACGCGTTTTGATTTTGGGAGGAGCAGTTCCACCAAGGATAGCTGGAGCAAATCCCGAAAGCATCACTGCTGTCCTGGATAGCAGCCTCTCCCTGACCTGCCATGTCCAATCACATCCTGCTGCCGAGATCACATGGTACAAGGATGGCCAAGCCCTGCCGCTCAGCGGGGAGGTTCTCCTCATCCCAGGTGCGTACGGCTGTACAGGTGAAAACCCAGATTGGTTAATAAGCCAGTGACTCTCCCACCAGAGCCGTCTGGCTGCTTCCCAGTGGGAGGTTACATTTCTTATAGGGCCAGTAACACACCTAGTGTACTGATACCTAGTACAGAAAGTATAAAGTTGGAATTTTCAAAGGAGTCTAAGGGGTTTAGGCACCCAACTCCCATTGAGATGAATCCCATAGGTTGTTCTGAGGAATCCAAGCCTGGAGTTGCCAGAGTGGATGGTCCCCTCTGTGGTGTTCTCCGATGGAGGAGACTGGAAAAGTTCTCTCATCACTCCCTGTAATCAACATGGAGAAGTGACCCTGACCTGGCAGCTGAACTGTTGGAGGCTGTATCCTGCGACCTCCCCGTGCCTGGTCCCCCGTTGAACTCAGTAGCAGTTCTGCTCGACGGGGCCATGAGAGGGGTTTGGATGACTATCCAGATGCAGTGTGGGGGGCAGGCAGGTGGGTGGATGTGGCCAGGTGCTAACTTGGAGCCATGTGGACGGAGCCGGGCGACGAGCCCCAGCCTGCTTGGCCTTTCCTTGTTCCAGGTTCTCAAGTCCTACGGATCCCGCGCGTGCAGCTTTCCGCGGGGGGGGAGTACACCTGTGTGGCGCTGAATGCAGCCGGCAGAGCTGAGAAGCTGTTTCTTCTCCGGGTTTACGGTGAGCAAAGACCTCTGAGCCTGGTCTGCCTTGTGCATTGTGGGCCAACATCGTCCCCTTCAGCCTTCCTGGTTCCATCGGATCAATAGGACCGAAGCTGCAATTGAGCAGCAGAGCACGTGATGCCACACATGGGCCTTCAGCTCCCCTCTGGTTCCCATGGAGACTCATCCATCTGTGCTTGATGCCAGCCAGCTCTGTCCTAGCAGTAGCCTCTGTTCTGGTGCGGCTGCCAGACAGCACCTTCCCTAGCCAACAGTGGGTAAAAATATCCTCTTCCTTGCCATGCTTTAGGGAGGCAGATATTAGAACTACAGTCGACTCTCGATTATCCAGGACGTGGATTAACCAGGATGTCAAAAAAAATACACGCAACTCGCAGGGCCGGCTCTGGCTTTGCTCCCGCCCTAAGGACACACACAAAAAACCCCTACCAGGGCGCAGGGCAGCCAGTGAACCAACACCAGGTGCAGGATGGCTGGTGAATCAACCCCCACTCCCCATATTTCCTATAGATGGTGGTTATCCAGGATTTTATTAACCAGAATTATTTTTTTCCCTATCATCCTGGATAATCGAGAGTCTACTGTACTCGGCTCCTTGTACTCCCCTTGTCTGTCTGGCTCTTGTCTTCTCCTTAGTCCCTGCCCTGGAGAGCCGACGATCGACCCTTTTCTTCTGTATTTGTGCTGCACCTAGCACAGCATGGTCCTGCTCCATGACTGAGGCTCTTAAGTGCTACCGCAATACAAACAATTATTAATAGTAATAATCAAGAATCAGCGAGGTTTAATAGTCATTATTATTAATAGTAATAGTAACTATTGTGCGAGGTGCAGCCTGGCCAGGCATTCACACAGTAGTGTGATTGCACACACGGCGCTACAGCCGGTACCTCGTTTGGAAACTTGGTGCTTTGGCAGCTGCCCCCAGTGCTAGGGTCTCTAGAAGCAAGTGTGCTTCAGGAGTTCTACCTATGCCTGAAAGGAGGCTGGATCCCAATGGGCCGGATTGTCACAGGGCTTGCCTAGTTGGCCTGGGAACATTTGTGCATGCAGCAGCCTACAAGGGGTTAAGTGCACAATTTGCACTCGCATGCATTTGTGCAGCTGCGGCCTGCATCGGACCTCCTCTGGAAAGTTGGCCCTGCACCTGTTCATGAATAGCCGTGGTGTGGTAGAGGGGGCATGCACACATGGAAATGTATGTCCTAAATACGCCTGCGTGGGGAGTAGTGGGGAGGATAGCTCCCTTGAGATCTTTGAATTTCTCTGTGGGCAGGCTGTTCCCCTCTGTAGGAAATATACTGCCCCATCATCCAGCGATACTAGAGCCTCTTGTCTCTCTCTCTGGTAAAGTTCCCCCCACCATCACACAGCCCCCGGGAGGACGGCGGGAGATTGTGCTGGTGCGTGCCGGGGAGACTGCTGTTTTGAAATGTGAGGCTGATGCTCTGCCGGAGCCAGTGGTCACCTGGTACAAGAATGGGCACCAGCTGGCACTAGGGAATGGCGCTCGGACCTTGCGGAGAGGGCAGAGGCTGGAGATTGAAAACGCCCAGGTAAGGTTGGGTTCTACCGCGGGAAACCGTTCCACCTTCGCTGTGCGCGAGATTCCGACGACTCCCTCCTTCTCGCAGGTGTCGGATAAAGGGCTCTACAGCTGCAAAGTCACCAATGTGGCAGGGGAGGCAGAACAAACCTTCACGCTCACCGTCCAAAGTAAGAGAAGAGCGTTTCAAGCACGCGTCTTCATCCCTTCTCTCCAGATTGTCTCTCAGGAGACCTGGGACTGGGGTCCAGAGAGGGTGCGGGTCAGGGCTGAGGTTAATTGGCAGATCTGGATGTGAGACCAGTAACAGCATCTATCTGCCCCGTGCCTGTCTCCACTGCCCTGCACACGGAGTAGGGGAAGTTAATCTGTATCAAGCTTTTCAACAGAGGAAACGTCAGAACTAGGGTTGACCATTGGCCTGTTTAAACTGCTCTGGATGGGAAATTGGGTGTTTTGACTCAGTGAAGATTTGCGTGAAAGGTGTCTGCTTTCTTTAGTCTTTAAGGTGCCACAGGACTCTTTGTTACCTCTGCTTTCTGTGGAGAATTTATATAGACATGGGTCCAAAACCAGAATGCCCCCAAACTATTTGCATATTTGCTGCTGCAGTGCCTCATGGGAGTTGTAGTTCTGCTACAACTTCTCTTCTCTTCTGTATGGGGTGGGCTCCCCAGCTAGACTTGGGGCTTCTCGACACTCTCACTGACACCCACTGGAGATGGGAGTCACTTTTTATTTTAGCGTTTTGTGCTGGGCCTGCAGGTTTTGTGCTGGGCCTGCGAGAGGAGTGCTGAGGAGGAAAGCAGCATGGGGCAGCACCCAGAGGACCCAGGTTCTGTTCCTAGCTCTGCTGCCTTGAGCAGGACGCTGCTTGATGGTGTGCCTCAGTTTCCCCATCTGTAGAATGGGGACAGTGACACTCCCCCTGGCTTTGGGAACTCTGGGTGGAAGCGCTGAGTGTTGTTTACTGTGGGTCTGAGCTGGGGAGAGGGCTGCTCCTTGGCTCTGCTTTATGAATGTGATCTCAACACATGCAGAGGGGGCCTGGGGTTCCTCAGCCCCAGGGTCAGTGACTGAGCTTCCCCGTGAGTTCTGCTTCTCTCCCAAAGCCCCCCCGGCCATCGAGAACCCGCACCAGGAGACGGTCTACGGAGCCGTGGGGAGCCGCCTCGTTCTGACCTGCGAGGTGGTCGGTGTTCCCCCTCCTGCCATCACCTGGCTGAAAGATGGGGCACTGCTGGGTAAGGCGGCCATATCACTGCATCAGGTGGCTTGACGGGCTGCTGGGATAGCAGCTGGACATAACATACACAGCTAGAGCGACTAGCAGGGAGGGTGGTTTCTGGGTTTAGGATACAGGACTGCGGCTGCAGACTTCTGGGTTCTAGTCCCAGTTCTGATGCCAACTTGCTCTGTGAGCTGAAACCGCTCTGTGCCTCAGTTTCCCTTCCTCTATAGTGGGGATTCCCCACTCACCACGTGTGGGGATGAGGCCTGGCTTATTCGTGTGTATGAAATGCTTTGAGATCTAAGGCAGTGACCGAAGGGCATATTATCATTCATGAAATAAACACAAGGGGGCATACAGGGCAATCTCTGGGCACGCTCATGGTCTTGTGCGCTTTTCATGAACTCTTGTACAGCCTTGGGGGCCCTGTTGATGGAGCCAAAATCATGTGCACTCTGGTTCCCTTGTGGCGTTTCAGTTCTGGGGTAGTGGAAATCGCCGACCAACATGTTATTTAGATCCCTGGAGAATTAAAGTATCCAGATAATATAAATGCAAGGGCCAGGATATCTGGCTTTATTTGGATTAACCCAAATCCTTCTGTGTTTGACTTGAACCGGGTTCTGCTAGGAAATGTCCAGTATGCAGCAGGGGAAATGTGTTGGCGTCTAAGGGGCCTGATCTTGATTCTGTGCGGTGAAGTTTTTGTGACCCAGATGATAAATTGAACTGGGGTCCCAGCATTTCGGGCCTGTAAGCAGAAAGTTCCCCATGCTGCGGAGTCCCCGCAGGATGAGTGGGAGGAGAATGGGGCCCAAAGGTCCCGCTGGGGGGAATTCCAGTGGGAAGCCTCCTTTTCAGAGGCGGGTTGGCCTTTCCACCGAGGAAGCCCGAGGGATCCTCCGCAGAGAGGAAGCCGAGTTCTCTGTACTTGTTCTGGAACGACGTGCTCTCCTTCCCCCATCAGAGAGCAGTGTGGAGCAGGGAGTGGTGCCCCGAGGCGGGCAGCTGCAGATCAGCCACGTGCAGCCTTTCCACGGGGGCCGGTACACCTGCCTGGCACAAGGCCTTGAAGCAGAGGCACGCAAAGAGTTCATCGTCTCGGTGCAAGGTAGGCCCTGCGTGGCATTGCAGCCAGCAGGCTGCCTCCGAGTGGGATGGAGGCAGGTTGTCGTGGGAGCATTCGGGCCTCTTGAGGATAATGTGGTTTGGGCTATAAAGGGGTCAGGCAGCCCCTCTGCTCTCCAGTCACCTTCTCCTCTCTCCGCTCAGCGGTGCCCAGGATCCTGAGTGCAAGCATCCCCACTGAGCACAGCGTCCGGGAGGGCACCGGGGTGACGCTGGAGTGTGAAGTGGAAGGACAGCCCGCTCCAGAAGTCACTTGGCTGAAGGATGGGAGACGACTGGAGCTGCCTGCTGCCCCTCGCCTCCGGTAAGCCCCTTGCTGAGGCTCTGGTGGGGCAGAGGGGCGGCAGGGCTCAGGATGCAGCGGCAGTCAAAAAAGTGAACCGAATCTTGGGACTCGTTGGGAAATCACATTGCCGCTATCTAAACCCAGCGTACACCCACATCGTGAATCACCCCCTCTCAAGGAGGATGTATTGGAATTGGAAAGGGCAGAGAAAATGATTGAGTGTGGAACGGCTGCCATAGGAGGAGAGATTAATGAGACTGGGACTTTTCACCTCTTTTGGAAAAGAGACGACTCGGGGGGATATGACCGAGGTCTATAAGATCATGACTGGTGTGGAGAAAGTCAATAAGGAAGTGTTATTTACTCATAACTCAAGAACTAGAGGTCAATGAAATGAATAGGCAGCAGGTTTAACAAAAACAAAAGGAAGCGTTTCTTCACACGGTGCACTATCAACCTGTGGAACTCCTTGCCAGGGGATGTTGTGAAGGCCAAGACTGTAACAGGGTTAAAAAGAGAATTAGCTCCGCCCATGGAGGATAGGTCCATCAATGGCTATTCGCCGGGATGGGCAGGGATGCTTTGCGTTGAGTGTAATGCTTGACTGAGAGCACATAGCTCGTGTGCCTGCCTCCGGCGAGGATAACACCTGCTACTTAGGGCTCAAGGAATTAATCCTTTAGCTCTAGTGGGAGGGGCTTGTGTTTTCAGCACTGAAGCTCACAGGTTCAATACCCTGGCAAGGCCATGGTGGGTTCTGCTGACTTATTGAGGCTCCTCTCTCTGTGTGTGCAGGTTGTCTCCTGATGGCAGCTCCTTGCTCCTCAAGGGGCTGCGGGCGTCTGACTCGGGGGCATACACCTGCCTGGCTCAGAACAGGGCCGGGGAGGACACCAAACTCCACATACTGAATGTCCTGGGTGAGTGAAGCATGTCGGGTGGCGCTGGGCACAGATGGGGTTTGCTGCTGGGCAGAGGGCAAAGGTTAACCCCCTCAGTGCCAACCCCTTCTCCTCCCCCTCAGTTCCCCCTACTATCGAGCGAGGGGCCAACGACTCTGAGGTCATCAGCAGCGCCCCGTTGGGGCTGGTTACCATGGAGTGCCAAGCCCGGGGCTCCCCTCCCTTACAGATCAGCTGGCTGAGGGATGGACTGCCCCTCCCTCTCTCCCACCGGGTGAGGCTGCTTTCCGCAGGACGCACCCTCAGGTAAGAATGGAGGTTCCCGGGTGCTTTCCAATCCTCCCCCTGCACTGTTATGCCTGGCACCTACCTGGCTGCCACTGCCCACTCCAGAGGTGGAGTGTTGAACGTCAAGGGGCCTGATTTTCAGAGGTGCTGAGCTCCCCCTGGAGATACAGCAGGAGCTGCAAGTTCAGCCGCTGCCTCTGAGGCTCGGTGCTTTGGAAAGGCGGCCGGACGCCAGGCCACGTGCACTCAGCTGTCCCGTGACAGTGGCACCACCAGCAGTGGGAGCAGAAGCCACACGCTGGCCTTCGTGTGCTCTGAATTGATCATCATTATCTTACCCCACTCCCTACCCCTGGGAGTTAGGATCTCTCCAGTGCAGGACTCGGATACTGGGATCTACACCTGCGTTGCGTCCAGCCGGGCGGGCGTAGCAGAGCGAAGCTTCGTCCTGCAGATCCAAGGTATGAGGGGAACGTCACCTGTGTGACCGAGGGCTCTGCCGAGGAGGGCAGAGCCTAGAGTGGGGGTGGGGCTGAACCTAGAAGAAAGCATGGAGAGAGGGGGTGGGGAAATGTGGGGCTGGGCGGGAGGGTGTATGGAAGAAAGGGGCTGGGAAGTGGGGGGAGGAGGAACTGGCTAAATGCAGATTTCGGGGATGGGGTCACTGGCTGGTTGGCTGGAGGGGATTGCGGGAGAAGAACTGAGCAAGGGGCAGTGCAGGGTGTGATCAGCGGGACAGTGCTCATGGAGGAAGAGAGCGACGGGGGGGATGGTCGGAGAGCTGGCTGGGGGCGAGGGGCCCCGTCTGTTACCGTCCGGAGGATGGAAGAATGGCAGGATGGACAGCAGGCCCAGACCCAAGCCAGGCTGCCAGTGGCCAGCATGTTGGCGGCTGTATGAGGGCGTCTCCACTAACTGCGACTGGCGCTTTGCAGTCACCTTCCGTTCTGCTGCCTTGGGCAGCCTGGTTCCACTGAACTGGGGGGGCCTCTCAGGAGACAGAAGGCGCAGCCCAGAGCGAGGGGGACAAAGGGGCGAGCTGAAAATGACAGGTGAGGCCTCCTCTAGCCCCAGTCACAGACGCCTGCTGCTTCTGCCTCCCCCCAGTGCCTCCAGCCCTAGAGCCCTCGGCGAGCAGCGAGGCCGTGAGCGCGGTGACCAACTCGGCCGTGACCTTCACCTGTGCAGCCAGCGGGTCGCCGCTGCCCACTCTGACCTGGCTGAAGGATGGCGAGCCCCTGATTCTGCAAAACAACCTGGTGCCCAACGGCCCGGGCACAAGGCTGCACCTGGAGTCGGTGCAGCCGGCCGATGCGGGCGTTTACTCCTGTGTTGCTGGGAACGAGGCCGGGGAAGTGAGCAAACACTTCCACCTCTCCGTCGTGGGTACGTGCCGGGGCAGGGGGTGAGGGTGGGAGGCGGCAGGAGGGATGGGTGAGGGGCAAGCAGGCTGGGCTGTTGGGGCTGAGCTGGGGGGCATGAGGAAGGGGGATGGGCAGTTCCCAGTCTGTTCCCTTGGCAGCCCGATGCCCGATTCAGCTCGCTACATTTCTGGGCGCTAAGGGCCAGCTCCTCCCAGGCACATCCCTTTGCACTAGCGAATCTCCACGCTCAGCCCCAAGGGGGACCTGCCTGCCTGCCCTGCCAGGCCCTTTGTCTGGAGGAGGGGCAGTGAAATCAGCCCTGCCCTGCCTTGCAGAGCCCCCGCGCATTGAGGAATTGGCCCAGCCCACGGAGGTGGCTGCCGCCATTGGGGCGCCCTTAGAACTGCTGTGCCCCGCTGCTGGAGTCCCCGCCCCCAGCGTCACCTGGGAGAAGGACGGCCAGCGGCTAGCCAGGCCCGGGATCGTGGCCAGGAACGGGAGCGCCCTGAGGATAGAGAACGTGCAGGTGGAGAGTCCCCCCCTCCTTCCTCCCCCCTTTTCTCCCTGCTTCCCTCCCCGGGTTTTCACCTGAGCTTTCCCTCCCTTCTGGCCCTTCTCAGGCGGATGATGCCGGGTTGTACACCTGCCTGGCTGCCAGCCCTGCTGGGGAGGATGGCAAGAGCTTCCGGGTCAAGACGCAAGGTACCGTTGCACGGCGGGGCAGGCTGGGAGCGTGGCGGCAGCGCTGCACCTGTCAGAAGCGGCACCTGTCCCCTGCGAGAGTGGGGGTGGGTGGGCGTAGGGCAGAGCTGGTCACATCAACCTCTAGCGATGGGGAATGAGCTCCCCCGGCTGGCTTCCCTTTGCCCAGGGATGGTGCCCCTGGAGGGAATGCGCCACAGGGAATGGGTTGGGTTGAGTGGCATGAAATGCAGGTTTGGTATCAATCTCATGCAGCACCCTGGGTGGGTACGGGTCTAGCGCCACTGGAAAGCAGCTGTGTGCAGGCTGGGTCTGCGGGTGGGAACAGGGGCCTAGACGTCTCTGATAACAGGGGTGCTGGGGGACCTCCTGCACTCTCCCCCGGTGGGAGCCTTTCGGGATCGGAGCTGGGCCCGCAGGGCCTGCCCCCCTCATGTGCCCGCCCTTCAGGATCAGTGAGGTGGACGGGGGCCTGGGGCCGGGTGACAGAGCAAGCAGAGTTAGCACAAAGCAGAGTGGCAAAGGCTGGGGCATTTCTCGGGCGCTGGGTGGTAGGTGGGCGTTACCCTTTGGGGCTGGCGCGCTCAGCTCCTCGTGGGTGTGAAACCCCTTCAGCACGTGCCTGACCCACTTGGCTTGCGTCCCTGCAGCGCCTGCTAACTTTCGGGGCTCCAGCGAGACGCGCTCCGTCACTGCGCTGGCCAGTGGGCAGCTCTCCCTGGAGTGCCCTGTGGACGCTGACCCGCCGCCCCGCATCGATTGGTACCGAGGGGGATCCCTGTTGCAGGTGGGTAGCTGGGGCGTTCGCTGGCTGCTGTATGTACCAGGCTGGGCGTGGAGGGAGGGGCTGGCATCTCAGCGAGATGGCGCTGACTCCCCAGACCATTTTCCTGGCCATGTCAGGGCCTGAGAGATTCCCTCCCACTCTCTGATGTACAATGCACAAGGTGCCTTCCCGTCACTGCATGGCAGGGGACTGGAGCCCCGGCCCTGGATCCCTCCCCAGTGTGACCCTTTGATCAGTCGCCCCCCGCATGGCTCAGCTCTGGGCGCTCAGCGGTGTGGATGCTGCCTCTGGGATACCGAACCAAGGCCACCAGACTGGCTGCCCGTGACGCCCGCGGTCGGATGACACTGGGGTCTGGGCGGCGCTGCTGATGGGGTGTTTGTCTCCGGGTGCTGGCAGGAGGATGCCCGCGTCCAGTTTCTGGCCCAGGGGCGCTTCCTTCAGATCCAGGCCTTGGGTGCGCCCGACGGCGGAGAATACAGCTGCGCGGCGAGCCATGCGCTGGGGAGAACCAGCCTCCACTTCCACGTGGAGATCCAGAGTGAGCAGAGCGCGGGGGCCTCTGGGGAGGTGGGAGCCCCCGGCGCCGTCATTCGCTGGGGCTCCACGGCCGGCAGCAGAGCCGGGGTGTCTCAGACGCCCTGGCCCTGGCTTTCCTTCCCGGGGTCGGTGAGATACACCATGTGACGGGATCCCGTTTATCAATGAGCTGTCACCCCGTAAGCAGAGGGCTGGGCGGTCTCTTGGGGGTTCCTCCAATTACACAACTCATTGGCTTGGTTAATTGGTAGGACCCAATCCCCGTCCACGCGCTGTCCGCCCTCGACCTGCTCAGTACCTCATCTCTCCATTCCCGACTCGCCTTGTCTATTGTTATTATCCTGTTCTTGGCCAATGGTTCCCTGGCGGTTCCCTCCCCTGGCCGTGGCCGGCTCAGAGAACCCAGCTCTCGGCTCACTGGCCCATTTCCCTAACGTTCTCTTTTCAGCCTGCTCCGCTCTGCACCTCCCTAATCCTGTCTTCCAAGACTTGAGGCCTCCCCTGGGTGTAATTACTCACCTCAAGCCAGGCCTATGTAGGAGGGAGTGAAAGCGGGAGGGGTTTCATACCCCCCTCTCCCCAAAACACGGGGACCCCTCCAAACGTCTTCCTACCCTGCTCCAGCACTAGGCTCCCAGGAGCAGAAGGGGGCTGAGTGCTGCACTGGAAAGGGGGTGCACAAGGGCAGAGCAGCTCAGCACAAACTCCACCATTTCTCGTACTGTTATTTTCCAATGCCTCGTTGCGTCCCCCCTTCCTTTCTCCCCCCCATGTGATTTTTTGTTGCAGCTGCCCCTGTGATAAAGCCGGGGGCCCTGGCTGTGAGTGCCACTGTGAACCAGTCCGCCCTGCTGCCCTGCGAGTCTGAGGGGCGGCCCACGCCCCAGCTCACGTGGAGGAAGGATGGGCTGCTCCTGCTGCCTGCGGGGAACCCCAGGTACGTGAGCCCACTGGGCTGGTGGCAGGTTCGGGGCCGTGCTCGCCCCCCGGTTTGAAACTGTCTGGGGGAAAAGCAGCCGCTTCCCATCGGTTTTGTTGGGGGAGCCTCAGCCCAGCCCAGTGAGCTCAGGTTTGTATCTGGGCTGCTCCGCGAGCCAGGACCTCGCAACCAGTGGGGAACGGAGCCTCACAGGCACCCACGTGGGGCAGGGGTGTTGATTACCCCCACTGTGCAGCTGGGGAGCTGCGTCAGGAGAGATGAGGCGACTTGCCCAAGGTCCCATGACAGGTCAGTGGCCAAGTTGTGAGCAGAGCCCGGGTGCCCTGACACCCTACGCTTGGACCACTCCTCTGTGCCGGCGGCTACCTCTGGGCCTGCCTTACGATGGCTCTGGTCTGCTGGCAAGTGTTCTCCTCTCCCTCAGCGGCCATGTTTCTACTTGTCCGCTGCTTTCTGTCAATGAGGCATTAAACCAAACCGGCGGGTGGCCTGACGGACTCTCCTCCCTCCCCTCAGGTTGGAGCTCCTGTCAGACGGCTCCCTGAGAATAGACCCAGTTCAGGTCCGGGACACGGGACATTACCTCTGCGTGGCATCTAGCCCTGCTGGGTCTGACCGACGAGGCCTGGACCTCCGAGTCGTAGGTAAGGGGAGCGTGAGGAGGGAAGGGACTGACCTGGGAATGAGGCAGGCCCCAGGAGCCCCGTGTGTGGGGTTTGCATCCAGTCACGCTGCATGGATCTCAGACAGCCTCTGTCCTGGATACTATTATCTCCTTTTCCCTACACGTGCCGGTTTCCCCTCTCCTCTGGTCCAAGGGTCCCTCTGCCTCCTGCCGGACTGGCCCGAGCCAACACGTTCCCCCCTCGTTAATGCCGCCTCCCTCCAGCAATGCCACTAGCTGGTTGGAATCTGCTCCTGAACCGATTGCGTCTGTCTCTGCTCCTCGCAGTCCGTCCTGCCATTGCTCCGGGGCCCTCCAACCTCACCCTGACGGCCCACAGCCCGGCCTCACTCGCGTGCGAAGCTACTGGCCTCCCCAAGCCCCACGTGGCCTGGAAGAAAAACGGGCACCTCCTGAACGTGGACCTTCCGCGGGGCCCGTACAGGTACCGGCGCCGGCCTTGCCATGCCGCAGGCGGGGTGGGGTGCTCAGGGTACTGTTGCAAAAACTGCTTTTACCTTTGGAGCTTTAATTCCAATATACTCACAAAGAACAGGCATCACTCAGTAGGTTTCTGGAAAACAAGATTTATTGCAAGCAATAGGAGTCAGAGGGGTTATTACCCAAACAGCTGGCTCAACTCCATGTCAGTTTGAGGTCTCTCTTATACTCAGGTGTGAATAAGGGAGGGGGGCTTTCAATACACTTACACAGGTGATAACACTTAATGACTATCACATCCATTGTTCAGTATTAATCTATGCCATTTACATGTCTGGTAAACAGGAGGCCAGGATCCTTAAGGGTACTCAGACACTATGACGCCTTGCCCAGCTGTGGCAGGGTAAACATGAGTTTAAGATGCATGCAGGACAGGGGTCAGGAGTGCATACATAAGGGTGAGACTATGTTCTAAGGCTGTTTTTAAAATCATACTACACAACATTCATAATACAGTTGCTTCTAAATTGCGTTATTCCAACAGTACTGTTTTGTAGAGTGAGTCAGGTCTGGTGGCTGGTTCACTTGCTGTGCTGCTTCTGCTTCCTGTCCCCTGCTTACCCCATCTCCAGAGAGCGGGGGCGGGGAGGGGGCGGACATGACAGGGCTCAGGATGGAGGGAGCTTGCTAGCAGCAGCTGTTATCTCAACTTGTTGATCTACTTAAAACAGTAAAGTTAACAAAGTCCTGTGGCACCTTAAAGACTAACTATAAAGTTTTGAAGCATGAGCTTTCGTGGGCTAATACCCACTTCGTCGGATGCAGGCCGAAGTGGGTATTAGCCCACGAAAGCTCATGCTTCAAAACTTTATAGTTAGTCTTTAAGGTGCCACAGGACTTTGTTAACTCTGCTATTCCAGACTAACACGGCTACCACCCTGATTTTTAAAACAGTAATGTACTTAGAGTGGGCTCAACATACTTAAAGGGGCAATGTGCATATCTCTCTCTCTCTCTCTCTCACACACTCACACACACACACACACACACACACACACACACACACACACACACACACACACACAGTGTGTGTATCTCTCTGTCTGCCATGCTGCCTCCCCTCCCTCCATTTGTGCTGCCTTGTAGAGTGTGAGGCTACATTAACAACAATGGGTTCACCCTCAAGGGCTCAGCTGTTCTAGTTCATCATTTAGCAATAAGGTATTCCCCGGGAAATATCCCACCCTCTGACTCCTCCCCCTCAACCAAGCTTCACAATCATCATCGCTGTGTACAGGATTAAATTGTTTATTTAAAACTTAGTGTGTGTGTGTGTGTGTGTGGAGAGAGAGAGAGAGATAGTCTTTTCTCTGGTGAAATTTTTTCCCCCTGGAATCTAACCCCCCACATTTACACTAATTCTTATCAGAGAGGTAGCGGTGTTAGTCTGGAATAGCAGAGGTAACAAAGAGTCCTGTGGCACCTTAAAGACTAACTAAAGTTTTGAAGCATAAGCTTTTGTGGGCTAATACCCACTTCATCGGACGCAAGCAGTGGAATTGCATCTGACGAAGTGGGTATTAGCCTAGGAAAGCTTATGCTTCAATACTTTAGTTAGTCTTTAAGGTGCCACAGGACTCTTTGTTACCACTAATTCTTACGGGGACATTGGATTCGCTTAACATCGTTTCGTTTAAAGTCGCATTTTTCAGGAACATAACCACAGCGTGAAGCAAGGACTTGCTGTACACGGCTGGCCCCGGCTCTCAGCCCTGGGGCCACTGCGTTCATGTGCGGGGGGCCGTGGCTGACTTTAGTGGGGCAGGCTCTGGTCCTACGTTTGTGACTCCCCCTCACCCGTGCACTCTGCGTCCCAGGTTACTGCCCTCAGGCTCCCTGCTGATTGCCAGCCCCAGCCTCCAGGACACGGCGCAGTTTGAGTGCGTCGTGACGAACCCCGCGGGAGAGGCTCGCAGGCTCTTTGCAGTTGCCGTGCACGGTGAGTGGCTCTCAGGCCTGCGGTGGTCTCCCCTGGGGATGAGCGTTCTGAGCTCTTTCCATTTCCCGGAGTGCAAACGGCTGACTGAGCCCCAACCAGTGCTATCCCTGCACTGACGTCTGCAAGCCCAGCGCTCTGTTGTCCGGGTGAGCCTGCGGAATCCACTGGGTGAGGTGCACAGAGGGCGTATGTGTCCCTTGGTTCTGTAGCTCAAGGGGCAGCAGCTCATGCTTTTAGCTCTGGCGGTCCCTGGTTCAATCCCCGATGTGTCAGCTAAGATGGCGGCTGTGTCACGTGCTTCCCGGAGCCTCAGATCCGTGCCCAGTGGGCAGAGTCTGGCTCCTGCTCTTCGCTCCATGGCCCCGCTCACCTCGACTCTTGTCGTTTGCAGTCCCTCCCACGATTGCCGACGACCGCACGGACTTCACAGCCACCAGGATGTCCCCAGCGGTTCTGACCTGCTATGCCTCTGGGGTGCCGGCCCCGGCTGTGTCCTGGAGCAAAGATGGAGCCCAGCTGGGAAACCGAGGCAGTGGCTACCGCGTCTCGCCGACAGGTATCAGTAATACCCCCCCCCCGGACATGGGTGTGTCAGCGGCGGGAGGGCAGCACACTCACCACCCAAGAAGGGGCACTATTCACCTCCCCCCCTCCATTGCTTGCTGCTCCCGTGTTCCCAGGTGCTTTGGAGATCAGCCGTGCTCTGCCGATTCACGCCGGGCGCTACACCTGCACCGCGAGGAACGCCGCTGGTGTGGCACGCAAGCATCTCCTACTGACCGTGCAAGGTACCCGGAGCTGCCAAGGCCACTACAGGCTGGGGGAGGAGAAGAGCCCCAGAGAGGGAGGGTGGGAGGGAAAGAGGCCCACAAAAGAGCACTTCATCTGTCGGGACCGTGAAGGGGCACTAAGAAGTAGCCTGGCTTCCTGGACCTCTCCAGGTTACGGGAGGATGGGGGCTGACCACGGAGGCTGGGAAAGCAGCCAGGGTGTTCTCTATGAAGGAGCCGGCTCAGGCTTGTTCCCCCTCTTGGTTGCAGAGTCCCCGGTGGTGAAGCCCCTGCCCAGCATGGTGCAGGTGAGGGTCAATGCTGGTGTGGTCTTGCCCTGCGAGGCGTCTGGGATCCCCCGCCCGGTGGTCACGTGGCAGAAGGAAGGCGTCAGTATCCCAGCAGGTGAGCTGGGCTGCAGCTAAAGCAGCCGAGCCCAGAACTGTCATGCAGCCAGTCCATGCCTTCACCACAGACCCCCTGGGAGAGGTTGGTGATGCTACTGGAACTTAGCACCCCGGGCGCTGCTGGGGGTGACAGTGGCTTGGGTGACAGACTATCTGAGGCCATTCCAAATCCCCCATCCCCTCCTGCCCTAGATCCCCAGTTCTCACAGAACCTCTCCTGGCTGCAGTGCCAGGAGGCAATCCGCTTGGTAGCCCTGTGCACCCCAGCACGGAGTCAGAGGGCAGCAGAAGGCACCGTCAGCCGGGAAATCAGGGCAGCTGGTGATCCTAAAATACCTCTTGGCACACGTGAGGAGTCATTAACCCGGGTGTCCTCGCTAAAAGCCACCTGGAGTCATTACACTCTGCCTCCACCTGCCGTTCCGGAGGCTCCGTTGGGTTCCTCACTTCCTGAGCCACGCAGTTGTGTGCTGCCTTGGAGGAGGCCGCAGGTGATGTGTGGAGGAAGTGGTGCCTGTGTCTAGTCTGTCAGTTGGTCACTAACGCACTTGGGCCGGGGTGTCTGGCCGGTGGCCGGCCCTCCTGCTCTCACTCTCCATTTCTGCCACGTCCCTTTTCTCTCTGCTCTTCGGTTCCCGGTGGCAGGAGCTGGTTTCAAGGTGCTCCCCAATGGGCATCTGCACCTGTCCCGGGCCTCTGTGGAGGATGCGGGGGTTTACCTGTGTGTGGCTCAGAACCCCTCGGGCACAGCGCTGGGGAAAACCAGACTGATCGTGCAAGGTAGGAGCATGACCGGGGACCCAGGCCCCATTGGTTGGATTGAACTCTCTCCAAACCAGCGCCTGGGAGCAAAGTGTCACGACTCGCTCTGACTAGAGATGGGCTGAGCTGCAGCATTTGGGAGCTGGATCCAAATTTCCCCCAAGCTCCCAGGCTGTTCGGGTCTGGGTCTGAGGGAGCGCAGGGGCCTGCTGGAATCGGAGAGCCTGGGTCTGGGTGCAAAGCCAGGTGGTATTTGGATCTGTCGTTCTGGCTTGTGCCCCATCTGCTCTTCAGCTGCATTTGTCTCTGCACTGGGAGGGAGAGCAGGGGGAGGCGGGAGGGTTTGGCAGCACGCAGGGGCAGAGGGTAACAGGAGCACCCGCGCCCTAGGCTGGGGTGGGGCGTCGTTTCAGCAGCTTCATTCACCGGGGGTTGGGCTGGCACTTCTGCAAACTCAGTTGTCCAGTCGAAGCTGGATCATGCCTGGCATCCCCTGGGAAGTAGCTGTGGGAGGGGAAATCAGAGGAGGGATCCTTTGCCTAACAGTCTCTGTTTATCCCCAGTGCCCCCTGTCATTGAGGCCGGCTGGCCGGAGCTGTCCATCCTGGAGGGCTCACAGGTTCTCCTGCCCTGTGCGGCTCGGGGAGTCCCTGAGCCCAGACTCAGCTGGTCCAAAGACGGGGTCCCGCTGCCCGGGAGGGAGGGGAAATTCACCTTGCTGCCATCTGGGGAGCTGCTGGTGAAGGACTCCCAGGTAAGCAGCCCAAGGGGGCAGCGTGTTTTCTGGTGTATCTGGGGCACATCCCATTTACTGCTCTGGGTCTGGGACTAGCTGCAGGCCTGGGAGAGTGAAGGGAGCATCTGGAGAAGGGATCTTAGGAAGAAGTGGCCTCGCAGTGTCGACACGCCCAGTGGCTCTTGTACTCTCGGGGCTGGGAGGGGAGAGCCTGGCCCACTTCAGAGTGACTCCCACTGGCTGATTTCAGGGCCCGCAGTCAATGGCCTCTGAGCTTTCTGCCCCATCCGCCTGGGCTGTGTGTGTGTTTGGGGGGACGTGGATCACACAGGTCCTGCCAAGAGAGAAAGGAACTTTTAAAACCAAGCACTGGATCAATCTGTGCATAAGCCCCACTCAAGGAGGAGCCTAGCAGAGCTCTGCCCTGCTCCCTGGCCCCAGCATGGCCCCCACACCGAGGCAGGGAGAGCGGGGACTGGCTGGACCCCTGACGTGCACACAGGGCAGTCTCAGCTGGCTGGGTGCTCTCGGGATCCTGAGCAGTACAAAGGACCCAGCGCAGAGAGGAGGATCAGCCTGTTGGGTGGAATGGAAAAGGACTCCAAATCCTCTGGTTCATTTGTGAGGTGCGGGGCCTCGCCCCAGGGGTGTCCCACTGACTCGCTCAAAACTTCCCCGCTTGCAGGCTGGGGACGCCGGGACTTACACCTGCTCTGCAGAAAACTCTGCCGGGAAAGCCACGCGGCGGTTCCAGCTCTCCGTCCACGTCCCTCCCGCCTTCACAGAGCAGCCAAGGGACCGGACGCTGAACAGGGGTGAGAGGCTGACACTTGGCTGCGTGGCTAAGGGGAACCCGATGCCCCGCATCACCTGGACGGTCAATGAGGAACCGGTCAGAGGTGAGCTGGGCAAATTCTGCCACTGGAGCGATGGGGGCTGGCATGGAAGGAGGGGGAGTTGGATCAAGGGAGGTAGAGAAAGAAGGTGTGGTGGGAGGGGTAAGAGAGCAGGTGAACTAAAGAAGAGTGAGCAGGGGGCTGCACTGGGGTCTCAGAAAAGGCCCCCAAGATCCTGGTAGCAGGGTGCAGACCTAGCAGGGCTGTGTGCGGGAGGGAGCACAGTCAAGTGGTTAGAGCAGGAAGTCGGGGATCCTGCATTTCATTCCAGGTTCTGACCCTGGCTCTGGGTCACATGACTTCTCTGTGCCTCGGTCTCCCACCTGTAACACAGGGCTAAGAAAACCCCACTTCACAGGGGGGCAGGTTGCGAGACTTAGTTAGCGCGTGTTCCTACTGTACTGTGAGCTCGCTCAGTGAGAGGTGGGGGAGAGGGACATGCTGGTATTTTCATCGTCCCAGGCGGGGTTCTGAAGAAGTGGAGAAGGGCGGCCATTTTGTCCAGGTCCTGCCGTTCCTGCTGGGAAGTGAGGGGATCAGCCTCTGGTTTGTGTTGCTCACTTTCCCCCAGGAGAAGGGAGAGCTGGACTCTGGGCTGGGGGCCTTCCAGCCCCTTCCCCAGTCACCTCTCGGTCCCCAAGGCTTCCAGCATGCTGAGGGCATGGCAGAGGTGGCAGGCACCTGCTTGCTCCATGGTCCCATGCTCTGGGGAGCTGTCTCCACTGTCTGCCCACCAAACCCTCCCGTGTGGCTTCCCTTTGGCAGCGGGCATCTGGGAGCAGAGCGGGCACAGCACGCTGCAGAGGGAGGCCGTCGCCAAGGAGGACAGTGGTACCTACACCTGCGTGGCAGAGAACAGCGTGGGCAGCGTCAAGGCCGTCGCGTTCGTCTATGTGAAAGGTACTTTGGCAGGTGGGGGCCGCTCGCCCGAGGAGCGCTGAGAGGAGGGGGTCTGGTCTCAGCCTGGAATAGCCCCTCCATGGTCAACAGACCCCACCCCTCCTCATCCACACCAGTGTCACGGAGACCAGAGGCTGGTGTCGGAAGGCCCTGGCCGTTCCGGGAGCACATAGCCTGGGCCGAGCAGGATTTTTGTCTCTAACCCGTTCTCCTCCCCCAGGGGCTCCGGTCCTACGTGGTGAAGTCAGTGCCTACCAGGTGGAGCCCCTCGGGGGCAACGCCCTCCTGAACTGCGAAGCCCACAGCGACCCTGCCCCAGTTATCCACTGGAATAAAAACGGGCTCTCAGTGCCGGACAGCCCCCGCCTACGCCAGCTCCAGAATGGCTCGCTGGCCATCTACGGGACGGTGGTGAGCCACGGTCCCCGCGCCGGCTGAGGA
This sequence comes from Sternotherus odoratus, assembly GCA_032164245.1. NCBI lineage: Eukaryota > Metazoa > Chordata > Testudines > Kinosternidae > Sternotherus > Sternotherus odoratus. The sequence continues at coordinate 11,592,585 of JAVMKO010000016.1, forward strand.
CTGCGGGGCGGGGGGCGGGGGCGAGAAGGGGGTTGGGTTTCTTCCCTTTTCTCTCTCTCGGTTTGCACTGCCAGATGTTTCCTTCTCTCCTTTGAGTCTCGTGGCTGGATCAGATTGGAGCTGGGGCTAGCGAAAACTTGGAGCGCTCTGCATAGCAGAGGAGTCGCTGCCTGGCTCAGCCACGGGACCTGTTCACCCAGCGGAGGTGTAGTCGGGAAGTAGCTTCTCCCTCTGCAGAACTATTGCACTGATTTCTTCGCTGGGCCAGCCTCTCCTTTTGTTGCTGGGGGTCATGACAGGGTCTAAAGAAATTCTTTACTCTCTCCCCTAACTCTGTGAGGAGGGGCGGGCCGGCCGCCAGGTGGGGCCCAGGTTGATCTCCGGGGTCTGTCCCTGGAGAGGCCCCTCTCCAGCTCTGCAGTGCTCCATCTCCAGAGCCCGGATGGGGCATCGCATTACGTGTTGGCCACCCGTTTGTATTAAAAATGAAGGGGCTTCAGTCTGCCCGATGTTATGCTCACTAGCTGCGTCCCTTGGACTCCTGGGAAGCCCTCCGTGCAGCCCAGCCTTTGGGCCAGGTTGTGACGCACCTGCTTTCCCTCCTCCCAGAGCGACGACGCGGGGCGTTACACGTGCGTGGCGGAGAACGAGGTGGGCACGGTGGAGAAGGTGGTCACCCTTGCCCTGCGGAGTGAGTGTCCAGCTGCACTGGCTGCCTCAGGAGTTTAGTCTCGCGGACGGTGTCGCCCTCCTGCCTGCAGGGGAAGGACGCTGGTTTGCAGGGGGAATGGCCGAACTGGGTGTATCCCGCTTGATCAGTTCCCTGCCATTGCCCCAGGCCTTGGGCACTGGGGCTCCTCGGTCCCTCCTGTTCTCTGCCTCTGGCACACAGTGACGTAGGCTGCTGAGGCCTTACATGCTTTGGTGCAATTCCAGCTGTTGGGTGAAGTTCCCAAGGGCTTGGTGGTGCAGGGGCCGGGGGGTATATGGAGGTCAGACAGGAGGATCAGGAGTCCCTTCTGGCCTCAGACTCTCTGACTCTAACTGTCCTCAGGATGTGGGCAGAGGACTGAGGTCAAGAATTTAAAATGACAGTGTTGTCCAGTAGCCCCCGCGAGGAAGAGGATCAGCCTCAAATCCCCCGAGGCCTCAGAAATCCAGTGTGAACGTGTGTGAACCTCTCTCATGAAGAGTCCGGGTTACACCTGAGAGAGACACTAGGGACTGACTGGAAGCCTCCAAATAATTAAGGGTGGAGTTACCCCACCCCCTCCGAACTCTGGGGCAGTCCAGAGCTGGGTGTCAGAACCGCGGTACCGGTCTCCCCTCCGCTGAGCACACACGGACTCTGCCGGTCGTCGGGTGCTGCACTGACCGGGCGGTTCCCCCCTGGTGTCCTAGGTGCCCCCGTGTTTAATGTGAAACCTCAGGACGTGGCTGTGAGTGCTGGGGAGAGGGTGATGCTGCACTGCCAGGCTACCGGAGAGCCAGCCCCCACCGTGGAGTGGACCCGGGAAGAGAAACCCCTCCAGGAGAACCGCCGAGTCCAGATCCTGGCCAACTCCACGCTGCTGATCCGCGCCGTGCAGGAGACGGACGCGGGGCTGTACCGGTGTGTTGCACGCAATCTGATGGGCTCCTCGGTCGTCCAGGCCTTCCTGACGATGCGAGGTACGTGTGCCGTGGGCTGGACTCGCCACAGCCATGTGGAGATCCTGTGTGAAACAGTCCTGCCCTCTCCCCCCTCTGCACACCGCAGGGCAGGACTGATCGCTGGGGAGGCAGCCTGCCCGGGGAGGGGGTTGAGCAAATAGAACCATATTGGGTGTAAGTTCAGGGGGAGGGGAGGCACACTGGAGCCATCGCTTGGGGCCAGGGTACCCAAGGGTTAAATCAGGAGAAGCCGGAGCACAAGACGCTGTCCCCAGGGGTGTTTAGAGCCACCCCCTCCTAATGGACGGGCACTGGGCAGGCTGGCGCCGTTGGTCCGGATGCTCTCTGCCCTGTGGAGGGGGCTATGGCCAGCTCGCCTGCTCCTGCGTCCATCCGCCCCCTCAGTCCGGCCTGAGCGGGGGAGGATGTGGTGGTGGAGCTGTGCCCTGAGAGGTGCCTCTCCCCCTGTGTGTGCTGGGGGCAGGCTCCGGCCTGCGGGACGCTGGCCAGTGGGAAGGGCGGGGCCCTGCAGAGCTGGGAGCTCCCGGACCTGGTTTCCCTTGACCTGTCTGGGGGTTTTACAGCAGGAGTTCGGTCAGCTGGGAGCTGTAATGTGTGGGGAGGGCCCTGTGCCCCACTGAGTGCCCCCAGGAGTGCACAGGGGCCCCGTTTCCCAAACTGAGGCAATGGTCTCGCGTCCCCAGCAGTGGCCAATCCTGGCTGCATAAGAGGGAAGGAATATTCCACCCCCGCCTCCTTTGCAAACACAATCAAGCAGCCGGGGTGGGGAGGAAGTTCCTGGTCCCGCCTCTCACAGGTGTGCTGCTGCCCCCGCCCGCGCCCTGGACATCCTGTTTGGTGGAACACAGGCACGGCAGTCCGTGTACGCCTATAAAGATCTAACAGCCTCCCTCTGTAGCATCCTGCAGCACTGAGTTGCTGTGTACTTCCCGATTTGTCTGTTTTCAACCATGTTGCCTTTTCATTTCATTGGTTCTCCCCCCCCCCCTTTGTCCTGGACTGTGGAACCTCACCGAGACGTGGGGCAATGGACCCTTTGTTTGATATCCCGCCGCCTCTCTCCATCCTCATCTCCTCTGCAAGCGAATGAGGTGCAGCTGAGGGAGTCTGGAAGCTGCATTTAAGCCTCTGTGCCAGGAAGCCTCAATGAAGGCTTGTACCCCCGGCTCCTCCACCCCGCAGCAGGCTGGACTTTCCCACTGGAGTTTTACTGAATCTGTCCGGAGTGATTTGATTCTTTCGTCTCGGGAGACCTGCTAAATGCCCAGGCCCGGTGACGTCTGCTTTTTCTCGGTGAACAGATTGAAGAGCCAGAGGAGACAGTCATGCGATTAGGCAGGGGAAGTGAAGTCTGCTGCAGTGCCCGGTGCCTCCAGCTGATTAGCAGTAATAGGGGTGCTGTGGCACTGCCCAGATGCCCTACAGGATGAGCAAATGAAAGACACTGCGGAGAGAAACCCAGGCCAGAGGTGGTCGTGTGCAGCACAGAGAGCAGCCCTGAAAGGGACTGTGAGAGCCCGGGCGTGTGGCTGTGCACGCTGGTTTGTAGGCGTGTGCGTGTGGATTAGTCTGTGGGCAGGGGTGCAAGGATGCGTGTGTGTGCATTTGTGGGAGCAAGGGTGTGATCATCCAGACTGATCCTATGGAGCTGGGAACCCCGGCTTCCCTAGGAGACGACTCCCCTCGCTCCAACAGTGACAACCGAACGTTAGCCTGGTCTGTGCCCGGCAGCGGGTGCAGCAGTGTATCGCAGCAAAGGGCAGAGGCTGCCCATGGTAGCTGGGCACCAGAAATGAAGCAGTGCAGGAGGAGAGAGGGGGGATTAATACCTCACTGGCAAAGTGGGCCCTCTGCCCACCAGCTTGGCTCTCACTGTGCAAAGAGGTTTAGTGTGGGTCTCCCCCCTCATTCCGCCCTGTCCCCCTTCCCTCAGGAGAGCCCCTCCGTGTCCGGGGCAGTCTGATCGGCATCATTAATGACCAAGAATTTGGCATTGCCCCTCTGAACGCCAGCGTGATGGAAGATCCCCGCTCTGGCACGGCCACCATACGGAGCAGCGTCGGGAATATCCCACCAGCGGTCGGTGCGTGACGCCCTGGGGATACGTCTTGTGTCTGTTACGCCTACTCCAGGATCTAACCTTGAGACTCCCCTGGTGGATTCCTCGGGTGCTGTTGGGGGCGGGAGCTTCTCCTAACAAGGGTTCGTGGAAAGGGTCTGGGGGAGCCTAGCCCAGCACAGAGAGGTCTCAAGCCTTGGTATGAGAAGTGCTGAGTGCCCCCTTTGGGAGCTGTTCGTGCTCAGCACCTCTGAGAGCCAGGCCAGACTCCTAGCCCCTGGAGCATCAGGCAGGAACTGAGTGCTCACCCCGCTACGGACAGGAGCCCCCCACATGAGCAGAACAGGGTTAGTACCTCCCTGGGATGAATGGCTCCAGACTGTTTGGAGCTGGGCGTGCCATGCTGGAGCAGGATCGTGCTTCTGCTGCCCCATTAAGGACCTTTGACCACATTTAATTGCTAAGGCCTGTGTGACCGATGCACTGGGCCGGGAGCTGGCTGGGATTCCGGGCACCTCTCCCCAGAGCATACAGCTACTCCTCAGGAGGGTCCTGACTGAGATGGGAGTGACCCTGGTGCCCATCCCCGTACCTCCCAGGGCCGCTGATGAGAGTCCTGGTCACCCTCCTGGCTCCGATCTACTGGTCCTTTGCGCGTCAGAGTGGCAGCGCCAGGAACGGCTTCTCGCTGACCGGCGGTGTCTTCAGGCAGGAGTCCCAGGTGGAGTTTGCCACAGGTGAGAGGCAGACGTGTGTCCTGCTGAGAGCCAAGGCAGGACGGCAGGATGGCGCAGGAGTGTGTGGGGAACCTAGTTGGTAGGGAGGTTCCCTTACAGCTGGGTGGGGGCATGGCATCGGTGGGGACAGACGGCCTGGGATGATGATCAGGGTGACGTCTGTGGCCTGTCTCAGTCAGGAGAAATGTTCCGTCAGCCGCCTGGAGAGCCAGGTGTCACCCACAGCTCATAAGGAGGGTGGATTGGAGAAGGAGACTCTGCACTGTTCATTTCTCACCCGAGGGGGTCAGATAATAACCACTACCTGCCTCTTACTCGGGGCTTGGCATCAGTAGATCTCAAAGGGGGGGGGGGGCAGTATCATATCCCCATTTTACAGCTGGGGAAACAAAGGCACAGAGGGGCAGTGGCTTGCCAGGGTCACTCAGCAGGCCAGTGGCAAAACTGGGCATTGAATCCAGGGCTCCTGAGTCCTGTCGTCTAGGCCGCTTTGCAGGGAGACCGCTTGGTGACCACTGCCTGCCGAGCTGTGAAAAACGTTCACAGCAAAACTCAGCCCCCCCTCCCCCCCCCCACCGGAGTGCCGCTCGGGTTCTGGTTTTGTTCTGTGCTAGCTGTCTCCACCGGGTGCCTGAGGAGCCTGGGAAATACTCGTGAGCCTTTGGAGCAGGGCTGTGTCCCAGCCTGAGGGACCCACTTTGGCACAAAACCTGGTGAAATTTGTGGCTTCAGCCCCACACTAGTGAAAACTCGCCCCTTGGCCTGAGTTCATGTGAAACCCCAAGGAAATGGGGCGTCCAGTGGCGGGGGGCTGTTAGCAGGCGGAGCAGCTCATTTCCGTGCCAGGCCAGCCGAGCTCTCCCAAAGCTCAGCGGGGTGGTGTGGGGGATGGATGGGGTGGCCTGCGGTGCTTGGCAGGGAGCCTGGTGTCTATACGGCATGTCGCTGGGGTCAGAGACAAGCCTGAGCTGTAGCTACAGATGCAAATACTCCCACGTTTAAACCTTGGCCTCAAGATCTTGACATTTGCTCCTGGGCCTATCCACAGCCCAGATCTGGGCCCTTTGCAGCCTGGCTCGGGCCTGGGTCTGTCCGAAATCATCCTGGGCCGGATCGTTAACGGGCGCGGCGGCGCTGACCCCCGCTTGCCACCTCTTGTCGCTGCAGGGGAGCTCCTCCGGATCACGCACGTCGCCCGAGGCCTGGACGCAGGCGGGGCGCTGCTCTGGGACGTCGTGGTGAACGGGTTCGTGCCGGAGAGCCTCGCGGAGGCGGCTGTGCGTTACCAGGTCAGTGGGGAGCTCCGGGACACCCCCTCGCCACCTGCCTCTCTGCCCAGCATCCCCGGCCAGCCCCTTGGCCGTGCCTGCTCCTGTTTGCCGTGAGAGCCGATGGAACAACTGGAGATCCCTCGGCCACAGTCCCTCATCCCTGGTGCCCGACTGTCCCATCTTCCTCTTCCCCCCAGGATTTCACCGAGCGCTACGTGCAGATGGGGGCCGGGCAGCTGCACGTGGAGTCTGTGCAGAGCTACTTGCAGGACGGGCTCCCGGTTCAGATCCGCTGCAACCACAGCATAGAGTACGACGCTGCTGTGGGCCGGCAGCCCGCCCTGGTGCACCACGTCCGGGCGAGGGCCGTCCAGTCCTCCTTCGACCCAGCCTCCCAGGAGCTCCTCTTCCAGCTCAGCGCCTCCCTCCACCCAGGTAAGGGGAGCAGCCAGCCGTCCCTCTTCTCAGGGTGAGCGCTGCCCTGGAGTCACAGTCCCCGGGCCGGAGGGCGGCAGGACAAGCTACTCCCAGGCTGCCCTGCTCCTCGGGGCCGAGAGATGGAGGCCGTTCCCCGTTGGTGCGCCTGGGAGCTGCGTGACGCTGGGCCGAGGGCTCCTGTCCCCCGTCCTCCCCACGAGCCCGGCCTCTCTTGGTGCTGACGGGGCTCTCTTGCCTTCTTGTCTTTGCCACAGAGGCGAACGGGGAGCAGTGCCCGCCGGGGTTTGCACTGGGCCCGCAGCAGCTGTACTGCATAGGTAAGCGCCATTCCTGGGGGGGGGGGCATGCTGCCCTCAGGCCGGGGCCCGTTCTCCATCCCCGCTCAACGCCAGGGCGTCCTCCGCGCTCGGTGTCCCCGGGGGTGCAATCTCCAGGGCGTCTAGACGTCCGCATGCTGCCTTGCACTGAGCAGTGTGGGGGCAGGCGGCAGGCTGGGCTGGCCACCCCAGTTCAGTCCTGCCTGAGGGCCGTGCCGGAGGCGGCTGACTGCTGTTTTCAGCTCGGTGCCGAGGGTGGGGGCAGCGAGGGCATAGGGGGCCCGTGCCATGCTGGCCAGGGAGGGTGACTCCTTTCCCCTGCCTCCCAGATCGGAACGAGTGTGCGGCTGCCAAGAGCCCTTGTTCCCACGCCTGCCACAACTCCGTGGGCAGCTTCTCCTGCACCTGTTCCGCCGGATACACCCTGGCCCCGGACGGCAGGGAGTGCAGAGGTAAGGAGGGGGGGGCCCCCCCGGCTGACCTCCCAGGACAGGACAGCCTCTGAGTGTGAGCACAAACCACTCACCACGCGCCCTCTCTGCATGGGGGCAAAGGACCCCGCCGGAAGGATCTCCAGAGCCTCCAGAAGCCCTTCAGCTAGGGAGGGGATGCCCCCTCTGCCTTCTCCCCTAGCGATGGTGGGTGCCCGTGGGAACTTTGGGAGGCCGGGAACAGGAGCACGTGGAGGTCTGGCCTTGGGAGCTCCCTTGGGGAACACAGCAGGGGGCTGCCCCATAGACCCCTCGGTCCTTCTTCTCCGGACATCTCAGGGGGAAAGCCCCCCCGGCATGTCCAGCCCCCGCGTGGGAATGGCTGTGTGCCCTGCTGGGCCGGAGGGCTGAGGGTCAGGCGATGCTGTTAAGCAGCCATTGGCCGTTTCACCGATGCTGCCCAGCAGGAAGGAGACCGACCCCTCCTGCAGAGAGGGGGGCGAAGGGTTCCTCTTGGAGGTGGCCTTGGCCCAGCTGCCCCTCTACCGCCAGGCTCTGTGGGCGAGGGGGTGAGGCGGCTGCACTGACGCCGGGCGCTCTCTGCAGACGTGGACGAGTGTGCGCAGGGCACCCACGCCTGCCGCCAGGAGCAGCAGTGTGCGAACCTGGCGGGGGCCTATCGGTGTCTGACGCGTTGTGGGGCTGGCTTCCGGCCGGCCGTGGATGGACTGGGGTGTGAAGGTAACGGCCCCTGAGCTCTCCTGCCCGGCCCATGGGGTGGGAGGTTCCTCGGCGGACTCCACACGTCGCCTGGCTCGTGCTCCTTCCCTAAGGCTCTCCAGCATGGGCCGGGGGCCGGATGGACGGCCCAGGGAGGAGTCCTCTGCCTTGTGGGACGGGCAGCAGCAGGGCCAGCTCCTCCCATCCTGCCCCGCCTGGGGGCCCCCTTAGCAGAGAGAGGAGTTAGTCACAGGGAGCCCAGCCAGGGAGCCCGCGATAGGCCCTGCGCTCAGTACAGGCCAAAGCGGAGCAGGAGGCTGGACCCAAGAGAGGTCCCAGGAAGTGACAAGGGGTCAGTGATCTCCCGGCATCTCCGCCCGTGATGCGCGAGGAGGGGCCGTGGCTTTAGCGCTGCGGGGGGACCTGTCCTCTCCTTCTCCCCACAGATCTGGACGAGTGCGCGGAGGGATCCCACGCCTGTCGCCACAACCAGATCTGTGAGAACACCGTCGGCGGGCACCGCTGCGCATGTCCCCGCGGTTACAGGACCCGGGGCACCGGCCAACCCTGCCTGGGTAACACGGACCTGCTGGCCTTTGCCATGCAATGAGAAAAGCAGGGGAGGCAGCATTTCTGCTGGTTCAAGCCGAAGGAGGGGGGGGGGAGGGGCGGGCCTCAGGACTCCTGGGTTCAAATTCCTGGCTGATATCGACACATTCTGTGACTCTGGGCCAGTCCGGAGATGGGTCTCGGCCCCCCCAGGTTGCTGGAGTAAGGCAGCTAGTTCTCTCCCGCAAGAGCTCTCCTCTGCCCAGTCCCTTTCACTCCGTCACCTGTAGAGGGAGCCACCTGCTCTCTCCCGCTGCCCAGCGAGAGCGCCCCCTGGTGCAAGCGGGGGGAAGGAGAGTCCCGGAGAAGCTGCCAATGAAGCTTCAACCCCTGCAGGAGGCGGGTGTTTTGGTGCCGGGGGGTGGTGGATGTGGATGCTTTGCGTGGGGCCTTGTCCCCTGCCCTTTGCCCGAGGACTGTTCATTAACCCTTCCAAGCCCTCTGTGGTGATGGGAATGGAGAAGTGTTCTCGTCACTCTGTAGGTGGGGTTACTCAGGGTCTCGCAGCATGTTAGTGGCAGAGCCAGGAATCGAAACCCAGGCGTCCTGACTCCCAGGCCCCTCCCACTCTAACCAGGAGACAACTCTGCTTCCCAGAGCTGAGGAACGGAGCCCAGGAATCCCGGGTTCCTATTTCCTGCTCTAGCCACTAGCCAGCGCTGCTTCTGCACCAGAAAGTGGGGCTCTTGGCCTCACGCTGGCTTTTCTCTCTCTGTATCAGACATAAACGAATGCCAGCGGGTACCTCCGCCGTGTGCTTTCCAGTGCCACAACCTCCAGGGCAGTTACAAATGCCTGTGCCCGCCTGGGGAGGCCTTACGTGGGGATGGCAAGTCTTGCGCCGGGCCAGAGAAGGCAGAAGGGAACATGACGCATGTCAGCAACAGAGGGACCCGTCTGCAGTGGCACAGACCAAGTGGCCGATCGCCCGGGGGAGGCCATTACACCTGGTTCTCCTTCGGCCCGTCTGGTAACGCCCTGAGCCCCGGCAGCCGGGCCCAGTGCCCGTCGGGATTCACCCGGCGCAACGGACTTTGCACTGGTAAGGCCACGTGCGGCTGACCCTTGACACTCCAGAGCGGGGGGAGCCTCGGAGCGATGCAGCCGGACCAGGCTCAGCTCCAGCCTAGCCGGGGGGGGAGGGGGGGGGTAATTAAAAGCTTGCTGGTGCCTGGCAGGGCAGGGGTTGGTGCTGTCAACCCAGTTCCCGGCGGACAAGTGTCTGTGTTGCAAAGGCCACTGGTGCGAGCAGGCGTTCTGCGTGCCAGCGTCAGCAGAGAGGCCGTGGGCCGACAGAAGGGTCCTGCAGGGTCTGGGTGCCCGTCAGGCCCTATAGGGAACAGCCTGTCTTATAACCCACTATCCTCGTTCCTATTTCCCCTCTTCCTCCCCGCCGTGCCAGGCGTTCTGTGGCTCTACCTGCTCCCCATGGAACTGGTCTCTCCGGGGCCAAGGCCTTTGGTCCCCCGTGGGACAGGAGTGGGGCTTCCCTGGGCCAGATCCCCCCAGGAGGGCGGGTAAAGGGGAGCATTTTCCGGGGCCTTACGCCTTTGCGGGGTTGTTTCAGTGGCACGGTGCACCGTGGTGGTTGTGCACTGAAGGCTTGAGGGGCAGTGTCATGCTGCATGTGGGGCTGGGGGTTGCCCCTCGGGAGGCCAGGGCTGGGGGCTACAGCAGTGCACTGGAGTGTGCCGGACTCGGACTCTCTCCTCCTCCCTCTTTTATACAGATCTTGACGAATGTCAGGTGCGGCCCCTGTGCCAACACGAGTGCAGGAACACCGAGGGCAGCTACCAGTGCTTGTGCCCGGCTGGCTACCGGCTGCTGCCCAATGGGAAAACCTGCCGGGGTCAGTGTCCCTGTTCGGGAGTCTGTTACGAAGCGTGGCTGTATCCGTCCGTCCGTCTCTGCCACTTCAATGCTGTCAGCTCTAATCTCCCCCTTTCTAAAGCCTGGATTTCCCATCCCACTCTTGCTGCTCCGGCAAGATCCCCACCCAGCTGCCAGACGCCCCGCACGGCCTGCATTGGGGCTGCACTTTTCATCTCCCAAGCAAAGGGGCATCATTGGAGGGAAGCCAACGGAGCTATGCCAGGGGATCTGGCCCATTCAATTCCTCCCCCTCACAGTGGCACTCTCAGCTTAGTATCCCTGCCACCAACTCCTGGAGCAGGAAGGAGAGGATGGGGCTTGCCCAAGGGGGACACTGCATAGCAGTGGCAGAGCCAGACTTAGAAGTGGGGACCCCCTGCTCCTCTTGCCCTCTCTGCCCAGCCATCACCTTGGCAGTGCTGTGGCGCCCCCTGGCTATGTTGCTTCCTGGGCCCGAATGCATTCTGGTCACCCATGATTTGCTTTGGGGGCATGTTAGCTACTGGGCAGTGCCCTGGGCAGATGCCTGCTGTCAGCAAACTCCGCAGTTCAGCCAGCGGGTGCGGTGGAGCCGGTTCATTGCAGTAGGCTCATGGAGAAAGCCCTTTGCTCTCCAGGGTGCAGCTGCTCGCCTGAATGCACGGAGGGGTGTGATACAATGGCGGGGGTGCGATACAATGGGGGGGTGCGATACAATGGCGGGGGTGCGATACAATGCGCAGGGGCTCCCAGCCCGGCCCGCTGAGCACTTGTCTGTCCTCACCCCTCCCCTTTCTCCTCTGCAGACGTAGATGAATGTGCCGAGGGGAGGATTCAGTGCAACCCGACCCAGCTGTGCTTTAACACGCGGGGCGGCTCCCTGTGTCTGGATACACCCTGCCCTGCCGGCTACAGGAGAGGCTCCAGCCCAGGGTAAGGTGGGGGAGGGGGGCGTACACAAGCAGAGCAGCTGTTCATCTTCTCCTGGCAGGACCAACCCGCCAATGTTCTTAGCTCTGCCGCCAGGCTGTGGGGGTGGTCAGGTCCTGGGCACCGACTGGCACGTGCCCATTTCGGTGCATTAATGATACTTGGCCCTTTGAAGAGGTAAAGTGCTGAGACTTGCCAAGTCTGACCCCGCCTCCCTTTTCCTGGTGGGGAAACTGAGGCACGGACGAGCTCAGTGGCTTGTCCAAGGCTATCCAGCGAGCCAGGCTTAGAACCCAGGAGTTTGATAAATGGGCCACAAATGAGTCCCGGCTGCCAGCCCTATGCTCTGGCCGTGCGGCCTCTCAGTGGAGCGGTGATCTCACCCACGTTCTCTGCCCGTTCTCGTGCAGCGTGTGCTTCCGCCGCAGCTCTGGAGGCCCCTTCGCCCTGCAGTACGAGCTCCTCACGCTGCCCTTCGGCGTCCCCGCTGGCCGCGATGTTGTCCAGCTCACCGCCTCTTCCCAGGGGAGCCTCCTGCAGAACCGCACTGTCTTCACTCTGCTGGAACGGGACCCGGGCAGCCCCTTCGCCCTCCGGGACGAGAGAGGCCGGGGCGTCCTCTCCACGCTGCGCCCGCTCCACGCTGCCGGCGTCTATCGGCTGAAGGTGCAGGCCCTGGCCCATGGCGAGCAGCGGGCGTGGAGCGTCTTCCTCATCTTCATTTCTGTCTCACCCTACCCCTATTAATGGCAGCCGGGGGGCGAAGGAAGGGAGACGGTGCTGATCCTACACCCCAAACCCCACCATTGTCTCCATCCCCTTCTGGTCCTGATTCCATCTCCCGTGGGGGCACTCCGCTCGGTCGGAAATGAGCTTCTCCCTTTCTCCCTGTGTGTCTCCCCGGGACTCCCCAGGTCCTGTCGTCGGCCATCTGCTCAGTGTCCTGCAAGAGGTTCCCCATGATCCTGTAAAACTCCCCTCCCTCGGCACCCTCCCCCCTCCCCCATCTCCCTCCCCTCCCTCGGCTCCCTCCTGGGTTGTCTTGGAGGCTCCAGGAATTAAAGATTAATCTTGAATGTAAAGATCGTGTCCTGTGATGAAACCTCCAGCAATACGTCCAACCAAGGTTGGCAACCCTACTCCCCGCCCTATGGCTCAATCCCTTGGTCAGCTAAAATTGCCTTGACTGACCCCCGGGAATGGGGCCAAGTCCGTTTGGAGCCTGCAAACGCTGACCTCTTGTTGTCTGGACTTTGCACCCAACCCTTCCCCTGCTAGCTCAGCTGAGGAGCGTGTGCTGGCGGCTGTGGTTCGTCCAGTGTTCACAGTGCTCTGCTGTGGTGGAGGGGCGTATATGGCACGAGTCTCTTGCAACATGGGGCTGTCCTTGGGCCTGCTATCACATGGGGCTTTTAAGCAAACAGAGCTGCCCGCGGGGTCTTAAGGGCAATCAGAGCTGAGATATCGAGAACCTGGGAGGGGAAACCACCAAGCGGCCATTGGTCGCCTTGGCTTTTGGCTCTCGGGTGGAATCACGAAGCCTGTGATTCGCCTGGTAGACACTGGAGACACCAGGCCATTTGTGTGGGACCTAGAGACCCCCATCTGAGCTCACAGCCCCATTGCTCAAGGGTGGGAGAGGAAATGGAGGCCCAGAGAGGTCACCAGCAGGTCGGTGCCCATAATCCGGACCAGAACCCCCTTGCCCTGTCCACATTTCTCAGCTGAGACGCACACTGCAGCCCTGCCAGAGGTGGGCTAGCATTGGACAGGTCCCGTAGCCATCTCGAGGCCAAGCCACGCTGCGCAGTGTCAGGTGAGGCAGATGGTTAAAAAGCCACTGAGCTGATGTGGCGGGGCCGGGAAGGGTTTGCTGGTTACCACATATTGAAAGGTTCGTTCCCTCGTGTTCAGTCTTTGTTATAATCAACCTGCTTTCTCGGCGTACTTATTTATTGCTGGTTTTGTACCAAATAAAGATGATTTTGTGAGTAAAACAATTGTGGTGTTTGAGGACATTGTCCTGCGCTGCATGGTGCCTCTTCGGCTTTCGGACTGGGACTTGGGGCCCGATTCTGCTCTCCGTCCCAGCAGCCAGGATCTGACCCATTGTCTCATTTGTATCCTCCATTCCAGGCACCCCCATTGGCTTTGGAGATTACGATGGTAATAACACCACCTCGCTCCTCTAGAGAGTGTCTTCTCGGTAGATCTTAAAGCGCTTTACAATGGAGGGCAATGTCATCTGTCTCCATTTTATAGATGGGGAAACTGAGGCACGGGGAGATGAGCGACTTGCAGGGCTTAATTTGTAATGAAAGAGGTGCCGGGGCTCAAGCAATTTTTTATACATTAATAACCGATGCAGCAGGCCCAGAGGTGCCGGGGCTGGGAACTGCCAAGCCCAGAGGTGCCGGGGCTGGGAACTGCCAAGCCCAGAGGTGCCGGGGCTAGGAACTGCCAAGCCCAGAGGTGCCGGGGCTGGGAACTGCCAGGCCCAGAGGTGCCGGGGCTGGGAACTGCCAGGCCCAGAGGTGCCGGGGCTGGGAACTGCCAAGCCCAGAGGTGCCGGGGCTGGGAACTGCCAAGCCCAGAGGTGCCGGGGCTGGGAACTGCCAAGCCCAGAGGTGCCGGGGCTGGGAACTGCCAGGCCCAGAGGTGCCGGGGCTGGGAACTGCCAGGCCCAGAGGTGCCGGGGCTGGGAACTGCCAGGCCCAGAGGTGCCGGGGCTAGGAACTGCCAGGCCCAGAGGTGCCGGGGCTGGGAACTGCCAGGCCCAGAGGTGCCGGGGCTGGGAACTGCCAGGCCCAGAGGTGCCGGGGCTGGGAACTGCCAGGCCCAGAGGTGCCGGGGCTGGGAACTGCCAGGCCCAGAGGTGCCGGGGCTGGGAACTGCCAGGCCCAGAGGTGCCGGGGCTGGGAACTGCCAGGCCCAGAGGTGCCGGGGCTGGGAACTGCCAGGCCCAGAGGTGCCGGGGCTGGGAACTGCCAAGCCCAGAGGTGCCGGGGCTGGGAACTGCCAGGCCCAGAGGTGCCGGGGCTGGGAACTGCCAGGCCCAGAGGTGCCGGGGCTGGGAACTGCCAGGCCCAGAGGTGCCGGGGCTGGGAACTGCCAGGCCCAGAGGTGCCGGGGCTGGGAACTGCCAAGCCCAGAGGTGCCGGGGCTAGGAACTGCCAGGCCCAGAGGTGCCGGGGCTGGGAACTGCCAGGCCCAGAGGTGCCGGGGCTAGGAACTGCCAAGCCCAGAGGTGCCGGGGCTAGGAACTGCCAAGCCCAGAGGTGCCGGGGCTAGGAACTGCCAAGTCTATTAAGTCTAGCAGCTGGGCCTGTGCAGAGCTCCCCTTTGCCTGCTTTGTGCCTGGTGCTCGGGCCAGGCCTCCTTTTAGAGCGTGACCTGAGTGCCGATAACCTGAACCGGGTTGCATGGTTTTCAGACCTGCCCCAGACCTGCGTCAGCAGCACCACTCCCACCGCGCCGTCCTTGGGGCTTTGCCTGGGGAGAGCGGCCCATTCCCTGGGCCCGCCAACAGTCTCTGTCCACCCCTGCCTGGGGGGGTCAGTGCGGTGCTGGCTCTGTGCCCAGCTCCTGCTGGCGGCGACTTGCCAGCTCTCTCCCTCTGCGGCCGCAGGAGCTGGGCACCGGGCCGAGCCCCGGGGCGGGAGGTGATCAGAGACGACCCAAGCCCGAGAGGGTCGCTCAGGTTGTTTTTAGCCCCCAACCCAGCGCTGGCACTTGGAATCTGTTCCCAGCAGGTTCGGGGGGTTGGCAGGTTCTACTCCCTTGTGCTGCGGCCCCTGCACAGGGCCTGGTCTGAGCGAGGCCACGCTGTCCTTTGTGATGCGCTGATACTCTCCCCGTGCTGGCTCCAGGTCCCCAACGCCCCCGCTGAGCGGGGAGGAGGCCGTGTGCTCTGAAGTCAAGCAACCCAGTCATGAGAGAACTGTTTGGATTTCAAAACACCCCCTCATGATGTGTCCCTGGCCCTGTGCGGCTTGGTGGGAGCTGGGAAGTTTGGAGCTTACATGGGACAGGCCTGATCCTGCGGCAGCGGGAGCCATGTGAATGAAACCAGTCGCTTTGCTGCTGCAAACGCCTCCCTCTTTCCCAGTCACCTGACCCACCTACCCCCACAAAACCCCCACCAAAACCCCCGGCTGATGCATTGTGCCTGATAACCTCATCTGACCCCGTAATCTCCCAGCCCTCAAGGGCAGGGATTCAGTGTGACCTGCAATCATGTGTAGCGTGGGGAGGGTTTCTGTTGTTCACCGCTCCCTCTTCTAGACCTTGCTGGTGGTGTGTGGCTGGGACAAGAGAGGCTGCCATGTTCCAGAGGTGGCTGCATTAAGCTGTGGGGAAAGCCCCTCTGTCTCAGGGGAACCCAAGTGATGCAATGTGCTGGAACGTGGGTGCCACTTACCTTATTATTACCTAAAACAGAACAGGGTGAAGTTGCTCTCCTCTCCAATCCGGAGCCGGCAGGTCCCAGCATGCATTGTGACTGTACCATCTCGGGTCTAAGGGGTTAGCCTGTTGTACCAAATAAAGACCAGCAGGATCTTATAAAGGGGAGAAGGCAAATGCCACATTTATTGTAAGTACAGACAGAAAAGACAAGACAATCAATCACTATCTCTCTCTCTCTCTCTCTCTCTCTCTCTCTCTCTCTCTCTCTCTCTCTCTCTCTCTCCTATGAAGTTCTGCAAAGTTGTTATAGTTACCAGCTTAAACGTTGCTTGTGACAAGCTACTGGCCAGGTAGCCTGTCCACAAGGGTGGAGGGGCGGAGTCTCATCCATCTCACAGATGGATGCCCCTGGAGCATAGATGGTCGCAGAACCAGATTCAGTTTCTCACTTGTCTGAGTTGGATTTTTATAGGGGGTCTGTCCCCATTCAGGTCTATGGAAATCGCCTTGTCATGCTGTTGCAACACTCAAAGTGATAATCAATCAGCAGATGATATTTTCATGATGACCATGGGGTACCTTCTCTATCTTCTTTCTTCATACTTCAGCTTCATCATCTGGCGATGGCTGTGAAGATGTAGGCCTACCCTTCAGGGTCCTTTGGTTCTTCTTCGAGTGCTTGCTCATGTCCATTCCCAGATGTGTGTGCGCACCGCGCATGCACAGTTTTCGGAACTTTTTCCCTAGCAATACCCGTAGGGTCGGCAGGGGCGACCCCTGGAGTGGCGCCGATATGGCGATGTATATATGCCCCTGCCGACCCTCCCCCGCTCAGTTCCTTCTTTCCGTCCGTGGCGGATGCTGGAACAGAGCCATTGTGCTTCATTCTCTTGCGATACCCGTTCTTCTAGTTCTTGTTGTTGTTAGTTAGAGTAGTCGTTACTTTAGTGTTAGTAGTAGTTTGTTTGTAGTGTAGATTTAGTAGCCTGACACCGGGTTATGCCTGGGGCGTCAGGATTTAAGAACTGCGAAAAGTGCGGTAAGCCTATGCCGGTTGGTGACCCTCACTCCCATTGTTTGAAGTGTTTAGGAGAAGGTCACCAAACCGAGCGTTGCTCTATCTGCAAGGGCTTTAAACCCCGCACAAAAAAGGAAAGAGACTATCGTCTCAAGCTTATCTTGATGGAATCCGCCCTGCAGCCAGCCGAGCCTTCCACTTCTACCAGTGCACCGGCTTCCATTCACGGTACCACGGCACCGAAGCCCAAGAAGGCTCCAAGGCACCGATCACCGCGGCACCATGCTGCTTCTTCCCGACGGCACCGCTCACAATCGCCGGTGCCGTCCAAGAAGCCAAGGGGCCGCTCTCCGGCACGCAAGGCGGCTGATGGCCCTCCTGCGGCGCGGTCGTCTGAGGCGCGCAAGACCCGTGCCGAGCCTGCACCGGCGGCTCCCCGGATAGAAGACGCGCCCACCTCTCTCCAGGTAGCCTCTTCCCCAGAGAGAGACCAGCCCGGGTTGGATATGCCTTCAACCCCTGAGGCTTTGTACGCGGTGACCGATCTCATGGATTTGGCCGGAGATCCAGTCCCGCAGTTCCTCGTCCCGGCACCGCCTCCCCGGCCCATGGCACCGATTATACCGCCAATGGCACCGGCTCCGGTACCGCTTGACGCGGTGCCGTCAACTTCCCAGGAGGCGCTCGGTGCGGGTACGCTCTCTACGGCACCATCACTACCGGGCACGCTCCAACCGAGGCATCGGCACCGCGAACCCCGGGCACCGACGCATCCCATTGTCGCTCCGGACGGCACCGCACCCCCTTGGTCCCAGTCGGACTACTCATCTGAGTCGGACTCCAGGTCGTCCAGGTCCTACTCTAGGCACAGCAGACACTCCTCCAGATCCCACTATTCCCGGCACCGGCGTTCTTCCCATCACAGGCGTCACTCGGAATGGGCGGAGGAAGCTCAGGGCCCAGTCCAATGGCCCTTCTGGACCCCATTTGCGTACCACCAGGCTCAGGGGCCCCCCTCGACTACTATGTCGCTCCGGTGCCGCGCGGCCCGATTTCGGCTACTGTCACTAGACCCCAGGCAGAGGCCACTGTAGAGCACCCGGCACCGCATTTTCCGGCACCGGGGTCCTCGGCACCGGAATCCACCCACGGCACCCAACCGGTAGAGGGCCACCAGGACATCCAGGTTATGCAGCCGGCGGGTGACCAGCAATTCACTTCTTCATCTTCCTCCCCGGATGAAGCCGTTGCAGGCTCCTCCACGTCCCTGCCTCCTATGGACGTTAGGGGACATCAGGATCTCCTTCGGAGGGTAGCTCAAAACCTCAACCTCCAAGTGGAAGAGATCCAGGAGGATGATGACCCCACAGTGGACATTCTAACATCGGATTCCCCAGCCAGGGTAGCTCTCCCGTTCATACGGCGAATCCAGTCCACAATGGAGAACCTGTGGCAAACACCTTCATCCCTTCCGCCCACTGCTAGGGGAGTGGAGAGGCGCTACTTTGCCCCACGAACTGGGTGCGAGTACCTGTTCACCCACCCGCCACCAGGCTCCCTGGTAGCGGACGCAGTGAATCATAGGGAACGTCAGGGCCAAACGGGGCCCACCCCCAGATCCCAGGACGCTAAAAAGCTTGATCTAATGGGCAGAAAAGTATACTCTTCGGCCGCACTCCAACTCAGGGTTGCCAACCAACAGGCGGCTCTGAGTAGATACTCTTATAATTCTTGGTCGGCCGTGAAGAAATTTGAGCCACAAGTTCGCAAGGACTCAGTTAACGGGTTCAACGCACTCATCGAAGAGGGCAGACTGGTATCCAGGGCGGCACTCCAAGCTGCCTTAGATGCCGCCGACTCGGCCTCCAGGCAAATGGCCACTGGAGTGGTCATGCGTAGAGGTGCATGGCTGCAGGTCTCCGGGATCCCTCCCCCGGTGCAAGCTACCATACAGGACCTCCCATTCGATAGGCAGGGCCTGTTCCACCTCGATACAGATAAAAAACTGCAATCTATGAAGGACTCCAGGGCAATGTTACGGTCTCTCGGCCTGCATACCCCTCAAACGCAGAGGAGACCTTTCAGACCTCCCCCTCCCCCTCCGCCTAGGCCTTACCAACCCCCCCAGGCAAGGAGAGACCAACCTAGGAGGGGTAGCAGAGGAGCTGGCCGTGGCCGCCCGAGATCTGGCTCACGGCAGTCCCAACCATCGGGTGCACACCAACCAAGAACCGGTTTTTGAAGGTGCGCTCGAGGACCACGGACCAGTCCCTATATCTCTGACCTCTCGACCCTTTGTGAACCGCTTATCCCACTTCTACCAGGCCTGGGCTTCTATCACCTCAGACAGGTGGGTGCTCAGTCTCGTAGAAGGGGGATATTCTATCCAATTCCGCACCCTACCACCCACTCATTTCCCTTCCCCGTCCCTCTTCAGGGACCCATCTCACGAGCAACTCTTGGATCAGGAGGTAAATACCCTCTTGTCTTTGGGTGCCATAGAGGAGGTTCCTCAAGAATTTCGGGGCAAGGGATATTACTCCCGATATTTCCTTATCCCGAAGGCCAAAGGTGGGCTTCGTCCCATCCTAGACTTGCGAGGCCTCAACTCCTACATAAAGAAGTTGAAGTTTCGAATGTTGTCCTTGGCCTCCATAATTCCAGCTATGGATCACAGAGACTGGTTCGCGGCCCTCGATTTGAAAGATGCGTACTTCCATATCTCCATTATCCCAAGCCACAGAAGATTCCTGCGGTTTACACGCGGGCATCGGCATTATCAGTTCACAGTCCTCCCTTTCGGGCTCTCGACCGCCCCAAGAGTGTTCACAAAATGCATGGCAGTGGTGGCAGCCTTCCTCAGACGGAAAGGCATACACGTCTACCCCTACCTGGACGATTGGCTTGTGAGAGCAAGTTCCAGGAACCTGCTGAAAATGCACTTACATTTTATCAGGGCAACCTTCCTCAGGTTAGGGCTCATCCTGAACGTCCCAAAATCGATCCTTACTCCTACCCAGAGGATCGAGTTTATAGGGGTCATACTAGATTCCATACAAGCAAGAGCGTTCCTACCTCCCTCCCGGGCCAAAGCCATCGGAGACATCATTCATTCACTCCTACAGTTTCCCACCACCACAGCCAGAAACTGCATGGTCCTCATGGGACATATGGCAGCCTGCACTTACGTGGTGCCATACGCAAGACTCCGCCTCAGACCTATACAATTATGGTTCGTGGGGGTCTACAGACAGCGCAGAGACCCGCTAGACCTCATTATGACTATTCCACTGGAGGTCAGACGCTCCCTCCAATGGTGGCTCCAGCCTCAGTCCCTGGACGTCGGGGTTCCCTTTCGCAAGCCCCAGCCATCTTTAACACTGGTGACCGATGCGTCAGCCCTCGGCTGGGGGGCTCACCTCGGGGAGATCCGAACTCAAGGCCTATGGTCCCAGGAGGAGCTGTCTCTTCACATCAATGTCAGGGAGCTCAGGGCGGTCCGTCTAGCATGCCAGACGTTCCAGTCACTCCTACAAGGCAGGTATGTGTCGGTCCTAACGGACAATACAGCCACGATGTTCTATATAAACAGACAGGGTGGTGCTCGCTCCTCTCGCCTGTGCAGGGAAGCCCTCGCCCTTTGGGATTTCTGTATTCCACTGGGGATCTCCCTCACGGCCGCATACCTCCCGGGGACTCAGAACGTGCTGGCAGACACGCTCAGCCGTTCGTTCAGGGGTCACGAATGGTCCCTCAGGCCCGATGTGGCCCACTCACTTTTCCTACGGTGGGGGTTTCCCCTCATAGATCTGTTCGCCACAAAGGCCAACCGGAAATGTCACAGATTTTGCTCCCTTCTGAACCTCAGTCCAGGGTCGGAGGGAGATGCCTTTCATATACTGTGGACGGGGGGCCTGCTCTATGCATTTCCCCCATTTCCCCTTGTACACAAAGTACTGCTCAAGGTTCGCCACGACAGGGCATCCCTCATACTAATAGCACCGGCCTGGCCTCGCCAGCACTGGTACACAGTTCTAATGTCACTGTGCGTGACGAGGCCATTAACACTTCCCCTCTATCCAACACTGATTTCACAGGACCACGGGAGGATGCTGCACCCCGACCTGCAGTCCCTCCACCTCGCGGCGTGGAATATCCATGGCTGAACCCGGAAGAGCTGCGGTGCTCGGATTCAGTCAGGGATATCCTACTCGGTAGTCGGAAACCGTCTACCAGAGTTACGTACCCGGCCAAGTGGAAGCGTTTCTCCTTGTGGTCTCGGGGTAAGGGCAGAGACCCTCTGACTTCTACAGTCCCCAACGTTTTAGACTACCTCCTCGAACTGAAACAGCAGGGTTTAGCAATCTCTACTGTTCGGGTGCACCTTGCTGCTATATCGGCTTTCCACCCGGGGTTCGGGGGTACTTCGGTATTTAGTAACCCCTTGGTTCTCAGATTCTTAAAGGGATTGGAGAGATTATATCCCCAGGTCCGTCAGCCTATTTCCCCTTGGGACCTCAACCTGGTTCTGAAGGCGCTAATGAGGCCTCCGTTTGAACCCATGTCCTCATGCCCATTATCCTATCTCTCGTGGAAGACTGCCTTTTTAGTGGCAATCACTTCTGCCCGTAGGGTTTCTGAGATTAGGGCGCTCACTTCTGAGCCACCCTACACGATCTTCCACAGCGATAAGGTTCAGTTACGTCCTCACCCAGCTTTCCTCCCTAAGGTAGTCTCACCCTTTCATTTGAACCAAGATGTGTTTCTACCGGTATTCTTTCCCAAGCCCCACGCTAACAGCAGGGAGAGAATGCTCCATTCCTTAGATGTAAAGAGGGCACTGGCGTTTTACATAGACAGGACTAAGAGCTTCCGTAAATCTCCACAACTTTTTATTTCGGTACCCGAAAGGATGAAAGGGTTACCTGTTTCCACCCAGCGCCTTTCGGCCTGGATTACATCGTGTATTAAACTGTGCTATAATCTCTCGAATGCTGCCCCTCCAGCACTGACAGCGCATTCGACCAGAGCGCAGGCCGCATCTACGGCCTTCCTGGCACACATTCCGATCGCGGAGATCTGTAGAGCAGCGACGTGGTCTTCGGTTCACACCTTCGTGACACACTACGCCATCGTGCAGCAGTCGATGGAGGATGCCGCTGTGGGTCAAGCGATCCTGTCAGCAGGGACTCAGAGTACTCCTCACCCTCCTCCGAGATGACTGCTCGTAAGTCACATCTGGGAATGGACATGAGCAAGCACTCGAAGAAGAAAGAACAGTTACTCACCTTTCGTAACGTTTGTTCTTCGAGATGTGTTGCTCATGTCCATTCCGAATCCCACCCGCCTCCCCTCTGTCGGAGTACCGGCAAGAAGGAACTGAGCGGGGGAGGGTCGGCAGGGGCATATATACATCGCCATATCGGCGCCACTCCAGGGGTCGCCCCTGCCGACCCTACGGGTATTGCTAGGGAAAAAGTTCCGAAAACCGTGCATGCGCGGTGCGCACACACATCTGGGAATGGACATGAGCAACACATCTCGAAGAACAAACGTTACGAAAGGTGAGTAACTGTTCTTTATCTTCATACTGCACATTCTTCGGCCCAGCAATGTTGAAACAGCAGTTGGGCTGGTTCTGGTAACTTCTTTGCTTTATTATCTAAACTATACATACATTCACATTCATTCTTCTATTTACTTAACTTAAACATACATCTCACTATCTTTACTCTTTCAGGTATTCTTTCTCTCACATATGTACTTTCAGGGCATAGCAGATCACAATAATCTGTTTGGCCCATTTATCACACAAATACAGAAACAAACAGCAAAGCATAAGAGTGATAGCAGTTTCCACATACAGTTGTTTTACAAAGTCACTTACTTATCTTTTTTCAAAACACACTTTCTGTTTTGAGCAGTACTAGTACAATTTTACTTAGTCTTTAAGGTGCCACAGGATTTTTTGTTACCTCTGCTATTCCAGACTAACACGGCTACCTCTCTGATTCTAGTACAATTAGTTTAGTTTGGCCTTGCAAGTTACAGCCCAGGCTTATTTCAGTTATCACTATCTTTGAAGTTTTCACTCTGAGCTAGAGAAACAGTATTCACTGCTCATTTTTATATTTCATCTAGCTTTTTTACAAGCCAAACAGATCAAACAGATGTTCCTAGGGGAGATTGAAGGTGAAATACTTAACCTGGGGATTTCCTGCTTTATTTTCAAAAGGGAACTGGGCATTCCCCATGGCAGTATGAGTCCTGGACCTAGTGTTGCCTAGAGGACTAGGACTCAGGACTGAGTAGGGTTCTCCCACCTCTGCCACTGGCCTGCTGCATGACCATAGGTAAGTCACTGTACCTCAATTTCTCCATCTGTTAAATGGGGATAATGATACTGCCCTGCTTTTCAACATGCTTTGAGATCTACTGGTGATAAGAGCTAGGTGGTATTATTAATATTGGTAAGGAAAAGGCCTCATTTCCAGAGGTGTCTGGTGCATCAGGTTGTGGTTAAGTGGAAAAGGAAGATCAAGTGCAATTAACTACACTGGCTGGAGCTCATCAGTCTGGCATCAAGAGGCCGTCTCCCTCTAGACTTCCCCATTGCGTTAGCACGTTGTCTTGGAAGACAGGTGACGATGGAGTCTGCAAGGCCCTTGGCTGGCAGAGTGGCAGGAAGCCGGGCTCGTCCCTGGGGACATTCCTCTCACTATTTCATGCAGCAATGAGATATTTCTTTTGCTCCATGGAGATTTGATTTAGTTCCTTGTTTGCTTTGAGAGATACTGCAGTGAAGTCAGTGCTGGGGAAAGACACCTGAGTGGGGTCCCTGGAGACTGGAGCCGTCTGGGGAAGAGGGACAGGATGGACGGGGTACAGCAAAATTCCCCTGCGTGGCCTCATGTTCTCATCTGGCCACTGACCTGGAAGGCATCCCTATAAGGTGAGAGCCTAGAGCTCCATGTCAGAGGCCCATTCAGCCTTTGGCCTCCGCTCGGCTAGGGGCAGAGGATAAAAACATGTGTTGCATAGGTATTGAGAGACAGACACAGTATTTTAATAATTCGTAGATAGCACACGTGCTGCATAGATATTTACAGACATTTCAATAATTTGCATAGCTATCAGAGTGCTCTAGAGCGAGATTCTCATTTAACGGGTGGGGAAACCGAGGCACGGAGCGATCGTGACTTGCCCAAAGCAGAGGGGTGGAAGTCAGAACATCTGAGCGTTAGTCCCAAATCTGCCCCAGAGGACCCTGGGCAAGTCACCCTAAAATGTTCAACACTAGACACTCATGTGGAGGGGTCTCCCTTTTAACCCGCGTAAGCCAGGCAGGGCCTGATTTTCAGAGGCGCTGAGCCCCCCCCCCAGGGGTTACATGGCTCCTGGGGCCTTTTCCGGGCGACTGTCTCCTGGTCCTGCCGCTGCCCCGGTGCTGAGCGCTGCCCTGCCCGGCGGCGGGAGAGCTGAGCAGCCAGGCGGGCGCTGGGGTCCAGACTCCCCGCTGCGCTTGGGGGCCTTTCCTGGGCGGGGTTCTCCGAGGAGGGGCAGGGGGGGGGTCCGGTTTGTGCCTGGCCCGGGGCGCGGATCGAGCCAGGCGGGCGCACCAGGGCGCTCAGCGAGGGCCGGGGCCGGAACACGCGGCTCCCGGGGCGGGGCGCGGCGCGGGCGGGCTCGGCGCCCCGGGGCCCAGCCCAACCCACCTGCGGGAAGGGGAGACGCTCCGGCGGGAGCCGCCCCCTGCCGGCCCCGCCCCGCCGCGCTTCATAACAGGGATGCCCGGCGCGGCTTCTGCCCGGTGCCCGCCTCGCCCGATCGCCTCCCGCCCGCGTCCGGAGCTCGGCACAGCCCAGGGGAGCGGCGCCTGTCCGGGTAATTCGGGGGGAGGTTACGGGATCAGTGGGGCGAGGCGGGGGTGTCAGTGGGGATCTAGGGGGGAAGGGAGGCTGGAGGGACCGCTGGGGTGAGACTGACGGGAGCTGGGGGCTACTGGGGGGCAGTGAGGGTCAGTGGGCACCAGTGTGGGGGGGACTAGAGGGATGGGGGGAGATCTGTGGGGGGAGGCTGATGGCGACGGTCAGTAGGTGGAGGGAGACTAGAGGGATCAGTGGAGGGATGCTGGGGGTGGAGATTCGTGGGGGGCAGTTGGGGGGAGGCTGGGGGTGGTGAGGGTCAGTGGGGACCAATGGGAGAGAGGCTAGAGGGATCACTGGAGGGATTCTGGGGGCTGGAGATCTGTGGGGCAGAGGCTGGTGGGACCTGGGGACTACTGGGGGGCTGTGAGGGTCAGTGGGGACCAATGGGGAGAGGTGGGGGGAGGGAGGCTAGAGGGATCGGGGTGGGGATATGTGGGGGGAGGCTGATGGGGAGGGTCAGTAGGGGGAGGGAGGCTAGAGGGATCGGGGTGGGGATAGGTGGGGGGAGGCTGATGGGGAGGGTCAGTAGGGGGAGGGAGGCTAGAGGGATCGGGGTGGGGATAGGTGGGGGGAGGCTGATGGGGAGGGTCAGTAGGGGGAGGGAGGCTAGAGGGATCGGGGTGGGGATAGGTGGGGGGAGGCTGATGGGGAGGGTCAGTAGGGGGAGGGAGGCTAGAGGGATCAGCAGAGGGGTGCTGTGGGGTGGAGATCTGGGGGAGGAGTGAGGGTCCGGGGGGACCAGTGAGGGGAGGCTGGCAGGAGGTGCCATGGTGTTGAAGCAGTGTCGGGGGGGGTGGGGTGGGGGCAGGTTCTTGTAAAGGGGACCCTCCTTGCTTTGGTCCCCCTGTATTTTGTGGGGAAGAGGCTCAAACCGCCTCTTGCTCATCAGGAGGCAGCACCCTGCTCCCTCCATCCCCGGTGCTGACTCCCTAGCAGAGTGCCCCCCCCCAACCCCCCTACCCCTGCCTGGCTGCTGCTCTGCTGTTTTCCTGCCTTCCCTGTCAGTGAATGAAATGACCCAGTGACAGGCAGTGAATTCAATAGTCAGGCTCCAGTAACTTGCATTGGGGCAGCCTCGCTCATTTAGCAGCTTCTCACCTGGTTGTGGGGCCTGGCTCTCTGCCCTCCTGGGGGTTGAGCTGGGGGGTGGGGAAGGTTCAGTCCCTCCCCACTGATCTGGGACAACATTTCAGAGGAGCGAAAACTGCCTGGAAATGAGACTGAAGTGGGAGAGGAGAGGGACTGAAGTGGGAGAGGAGAGGGACTGAAGTGGGAGAGGAGAGGGCGTTGGCAGAGGGCCTGAGGCAGGGTCAGGGAATGACTTCAGGCCACCTGCCCCGGGACTGTGCAGAAACCGTCCTAACAATTCCACCCAGCCAAGGGCTTGTTGCTCGGGATCAGCTGTTCCCAGCCCCAGCAATAGTGATGCTTGTTACTCTGGTCTGCTGCAGCAACTAGGAGCCCCAGTCGCGAGCCAGGGCCCTGTTGTGCTAGGCACTGTATGCACAGAAGCTGCCTTGTCTTCACTAGGAAACGTGTGTGGTTGTGTGTGTGGTTGTGTTGAAATCCCAGTGTGCAGTTGTGGCCCCGTTGCAGTCGATGGAAGTCCTGCCAATGGCATCAGGATTTTCCACCTGTCATGGAAATGGGATAGTTGTAGGGTTCGCGTGTGTTCGTTGGTCCAGGTAAACCCCAGGGACTAGCGAACAGGTTAAAACACAAAACTTATTCCTGGCTATAGACCTGGCCTTAAACTGTAAGTTCTCTGGGGCGGGGGCTGCCCCTTGTTCTGTGTTTGTACAGCGTCTAGCCAGTGGGGATCCTGGGTTGGGTGCGTAGAGTGCTTCCACAACACCAATAACAACACTAGGAGAGGCCTGGTCTTTTTAATAGGGCATTTCCACCACCCACCCTGCCTCTCCGCTCCCTCCTGCCGCTCCATGCCAAGAGCAATTAGCCTGACATATAGTGTTGGGCAGGCAGGTGTGGCTGGAAGGCAAACTCAGACCTGCTCTTGCCTAGAGCTGGTGATTGAAATCAACAGGTGTGTGACCTCCCCCCCCCCCCCCCTTTCAAATAGCCTGGGGAAAGGTCACCTGTGTGGTTTGCTGTTGAAGTTCCTTCCTGTAAGGATGACTTGGGTCCTAAGAAAATTGCCACAGAGCCTTACGCAATGTTGAGAGACTTTCCCTTGATCTTCACTTCGCTTTCCCTTTTACATAAACTCCGTGAAATGCAGGAAATACCTCTCCCTTCCTGACCAGGCACGGCCTTTCTTGGCACCATCCCTGGGTGGGAGAAGCTTGGAGTCACTGCCTCCTTGCAGGGAACTGGTGATCCAGATTGCATAGGAACAACCCTGCTCCAGATCTCCTCAAAACTCTGCATTTCCTTCACACTTCATTAAAGGGGGCAGGTGCATGAAAATCGTCCCTGTTTTTCACGCTGTCCATGCAGCTTATTGGCATGAGCACCAAGATGAGACCCAGAACTCCTGGCTTCTCATCCCAGCTCTTAACACATGCGTCCTCTCTTGGCTTGTCTTTGCAAGTCCCTGAGGGCCAGGTTTTCAAAAACTCACGGCTTGGTTATTAAGAGCCCTGCATCCACAGTATTCTGACCTTCGTGTCTCTGGCTTGGTCTCCCCATCCCTTGGGGATAATAGTATCTACCTGTGACGTTCCCCCTCTATTGTTGTCTGGACTGGTGATCTGCTAGGCCACTCCAGTCCCTGACTCTGGGATCCAGCCTTACCCTGCTGTGCTGTGAGAACCCCCACTCCTGGGCTCTTCACGCACAGCTCTGGCATGTCAGCGAATGAAACTTGCCAACACCCCCAGTCCCAGAAATAACCATGGGAACCTCTGTCTTGCAGTGTCTGGTTATGCCCACTGGACGCCACAAGCTTATATAAGAATCTGAGAGGTAGCCGTGTTAGTCTGGAATAGCAGAGGTAACAAAGTCCTGTGGCACCTTAAAGACTAACTATAAGTATTGAAGCATAAGCTTTCGTGGGCTAGTGAGTATTAGCCCACAAAAGCTGATGCTTCAAAACTTTATAGTTAGTCTTTAAGGTGTCACAAGCTTTTATAAGTTTGTCAACTTAACAAAGGGTTTAGCTCCACTTGCAGCTGTAGACGCTTTGGGTTAAATGAGCCGTCAGAGAGCACACTAGGGAAAGTGCCGGAGTCTGTCCACACTGACAGCTGCCAGGATACTGGTGTGGCCACTTGCAGCAGCTTGGGAGCAGTGCATTATGGGCACTTGAGTTTGAAGGCCCCAGAATCTGGCCCCTCCGTCTCTGAGGTGTGCTCTGTTGGAAAATGTAGTAGTAAAATCATTGGTAGTAAAATCATTTCTCTCAACAGAGGCTGCAATAAGTGTGAGCATCCCAGATGGGCGACCCTTAGCCTCATGCCCCAAGAAGCTGGGTTTGTTGAGACTGGACAAACATGGGACTATCCCTGTCCCCTTTGCTCACCCCAACAGCTCCCTCCTGGAGATGGTGGGATTGAAATTTACGAGTTTCTTGCTCTTTCAATAAGCAGGAGCCTCCTCCATTTCAACGCTGGCCTGTTTCCCACTAGAGATTGGGTTGGAGACCAGAGGACTGTGGTTGGAGACAGGCATATATTTGCTAATCTCCTCGGTTTGGTGACATTTAAACTCCATGATGGGTCAATAAGAGGAAGTTAATAAAGGCTCAGGGGACTGTTAATGGGTAGGGTAACCAGATAGAAACTGAAAAAACAGGACAGGGGTGGCAGGGTAATAGGTGCCTATAGAAGAAAGTCGCAAATAATGGACTGTCCCTTTAAAAATAGGACATCTGGTCACCCTATTAATGGGTGACGGTGTTTTTCACCCGTAGGTTGCCAGCTCATACCCCCCTCACATCAGTATTCACGAAAGGCCGTTTCAATTGGCTGGCTCCTTTGTCTGTGACACGGTGAGCTGGTGGTGTCCGTTTAGTTCCCGGTGACAATGAACTGAGCCGGGTATTGTCCTTTGTCTGGCAGAGCTATTTGTTATACTGCAGTCTCTTCTGATGGGAACTGGATGACTCCGGTTGCTGGTAACCGCGCATGCAGCTCTGTGAGCTCCGTTCAAACTAGAATAAGTCAGTAGTGGCCATGGGGGGGGGGGGGGGGGGAGAGAAACATCCTGATGGCTGATTAGTGGCCTGTGTTGACTGAGTTTGGGGGTGTATGTTGGGGGGGCCTGGGCATCTCAGGTCAGTTCTTATGAGACGCATGCCCCCCCGGTGTTGCATTCACCTTATGCAGGAGGTATGCTTCCAAAGTGGCACATTCCAGTTGGTGGTATTTATATGGTTTACGCACCTCTTGACATGTCACTAAAATCCAGCCCATTTGTCCCAGTTTACTAACTCGTTCTGTTGCTTCCTTAACTTTGTCTTGGAAACCAGCGTTTCAGGTACTGGTCTGTGAAGGTATTTCTTTAGCTTATGCTAAGAGACAGAACGACTGTGTCTTAATTTTGGCAAGTTCCCTATCTGCTTATGCCAAAGCTTCGTTCGGTGAATGCAAGGTGTTCTGGGATATTTAGCAGAAGAGAACAGGATTATAGTCAACGTATAGGCCAGTTTAGGCTACATTACTGCTATATTATTTGTGCTCAGTGCATAGTAATGTCTGTGGTGTGGCAAATACATATTAATAATATGAGATATCTACTAGCCAGCATCATAAACACCACAGCTGGTACTAACTGGCCATTTGCTGGCAATCTCTGAAGAGAAAGACAAAGCTGACTGGACCACAGAGGCTAAACTCCTTCCTCATTCCTCACAGTGCTTGCTCTGGGTCCTGTCCCTTTTCTGCATTCTCCAGGGCACTTTTTCCCAGCACTAAATTAACTCAAAGGACACAAGGGGATATTGTATGCCAGACAAACGTTGTTTTCATGGGGATTGATTTCAGAGTGGTGACCACGTTCGTCTCTATCGGCAAAAACAACAAGGAGTCCTTGTGGCACCTCGGAAACTAACCAGTGTACAGTATTTGGGCATAAGCTTTTGTGGGCTAGAACTCACTTCATCAGATGCATGGAGTGGAAAATACAGTAGGAGGTATTATCTCTTAATCTAGCCTACCCCACCTGCTCTGGGAGTGGCTGACTAATGCTGAAATTAGGAAGGGCTGAAGGGAAGGTTTGGGGAAGCTGAGTCATTGCTGGGCATGTGGGATGTTCTGGTTACTAAATCTGCCTGTTTTTCATTTAGAAACTGACAGCATGGAGCCAAATTCACTACGGGTCTAGAGTGGCATGGCCCCATGGGCTTGAGTGGAGCTCTGCCCACTTTACATCCCCCGTGGATTTGACCCACTGCCTGGAGGAAGAAGTGAAAGTGACTTTGGGCTGGGATTGCGAGAATGTCCACATTCCGGGCACTCAGACAGGGCTTGGCAATTTCCTGTTTAACCTGAGCCAACGCGTTCACTCCCCGCTCCCCCAAGTCACTGCATGGAATTGTGAATGAAATGCTGGTTCTGGCCCCGGCAGCGGGGATCGCAGGAGGTGCCATGTTCCTCCTCATGCAGGTTCCCGGCTCCGTTGTGTGCCTGACCTGTTCCTTTCAGAGCACGCTAATTGACCTTGAGGTCCGCACCGGTCCCCTTGCTAAGGCAGAATTGGACCTTCCACCACAGACGTAGGTTTGGGAGTAGCCGGTCACCTTGTGGAAATCAGCGGAGGGTTTGCCACCAGCATGAACGTTGTTTAATGAGCTCTGCTGGGAAAGGGTCGTCTGTGCACTGGCTTTCGTTCCCTGAGCCCAGGTGAGGCGCGCCAGAACCACGGGGTTCCATGGCAGTCCTGTCCCAGACGAGCAAGTCCTTGGGACGTCTGTGCTCGGAGCTGGGAGTGCGATTTCCGGCCCAATGAGACGCGCTTGTGCTAGCTCTCAGCACGCTAAAATCTGAATGACCGCCCAGCTGCCCCAGGTATGTGCCCAGGGTCTCCGATAGGTGCACGCTCTGGGGTGGCTAGCCTGTCCCACTGCTCACGCCGTGGCGGCTGCACTCTGCTTTTAGCACACTAGCTAGCAGGAGTTTGTCTCCGAGAGAGCCATTTTCCTATCCTACAGCCCCCAAGTAGCACTTGGCCTCCCTTCCACACTCTGATGGTTTGTCCCAGTCACCATGCCCACAGTGCCCCCTGCTGCCAGGTCAGTGTGGAATTCGGGACTTCCTGTCATCTGCTTGGCAGTTAACCCTGGGATCCACCAGGAACAGCTACCGGTAGCATGGTTTTAAATTCAGCTTGTCCACACAAAGGACAGTTGGTGGCTAGCATTGTGCAAGATTTCAAACATGGTGCTTTTTCCCAGTATAAATGAGGCCCAGGTCCCCTGGGTCAAGTCCTGCCCCTCTCAGCCCCTGCCTCAGTTTCCCTATTTGGAGTCTTTCCCTCTTAGGAACTGTAGTATTTGTGTGTATAATAGGAAGACAATGCTTGGGAATGTCTCTGTAGATTCTGTTTATGCTGCTATCATGCATGTGTCCTGTCTTCCCCCCTTGCCCCCCCCCTCCTCCCTGTAGCATTTCACAGTTGGCTGGGTGCATGGAGTTATGAAGGGTGACGGCTGCTGGGGGGGAAGCAGGATCAACGTTCTGTCCTAGTGGTGCTCTGTCCTCCAATCCTGCCTGTCCTGTGTGTACCATCCTGCCAATGCAAAATATTCAGATCTGCTTTGGCCCTGCCAGGTCTCCGAGCCGGCGGCTGGCGTGCCTGGTCATGATTAGGATTCCATCGAAATTGTTCTTCCTCGTGGCCTTTTCATGTACAGTTGGATATGTTGGTCTCATTCGCTTCCCTCTTTTTCAGGACATTTGCTGAGCTCTTGAGGAAGGATTCCTGCTCGTCCACCAAAGCAAAGGTAAGGGGCAAAGCTGCTGCCTGCAGTTCTTGTTTCTTTTGCGGTCTCTGTGCCTGGCTCCAGTTTTCATGTAAACCAGATAGCTAGGTGGAGTTTGGGCCTCTCGGTGATGTCCGCTTCTGGGCTGCTCCCTAATCATCAGACCGATCAGGAGAAATGCTTTAGCTAGGAATGGAAAAAACGATGAAGGAACCCCACCACCCCGTCCCCTGAGCCTGTCAGCTGGGATCTAAAGCCGGGGGAACGTTAGAGAAATTTGCACCCTCGAATCTCCATGGAGGTCAGGGCATTGTGCCACTCCCTGGAGGTGGGCTTCCTGCACTAAAGCAGGGTGGGGTTTACGCCTGTGCAGCTGAATGGGGTACTTTGCAAAGGGAGCCTCCCCCAGGGTAAACCCAGCCGTGGAGCTGCAGCGGGTGTGGGCACTTCTGTAACTGCATCGGTGAGGCTGCATGTTGCCCGGCTGGAGAAAGTGGCAGCAAATAAAGGGAAAAAGTTAAAGCACTGGGTAATGAAAACCCGGTTATGTTATTAACTCGGTGACCTGCTGAGCACCCCTCAGGGAGATTATTTATAACCTCCTAGCATTAGACTCAGTGTTGCACTGTTTCCAATCTCTTCTGATCACACCTAAGCATCAGGGTTGCTTTTTAAGTGGCCTGCATTGTCCTAGCTGGGGTGAGAGCTGCTCAGAAATTTGGCTGGCTCACGTGCTGGTTTGTTTAAAACTGGCTTTTTGTGCCTCTCCGCCTGGGTGGAGTTTGAAACTTGCTTTGCAGCCACTTTCAAGTGACTAAAACGTGGTCACCATGAACCAGCAAGCGGAGGCAAAGCAGTATTTAAACAGGAGTGAGTGCGCTCCAAGCGCCAACAAGTCCACAGCTACCTGGGGCTTCACAGGTGTTCACACCAGGGCCGGGTTCAGCTTCATGGCAACACCAGGGACAAGCTCCACTTGAGCTCTGGGAGAATCTCCACTAGCAGTATGAGGCCTATGACACAGGTGGACAGTTCTGATTTTATCCAGTGGGGGGCAGTGGGGCACATGCGAGGTTCATTGCAACACTTACCTAGGTTCATGGGAGGTTTGGCTATATTCTAGAGCCCTCTTCCTAGCCCAGAGCTCACCATGAACATCTCCGTTGCCCACGGAGACTCTTGCTCGCTACTTCCCATTGGTCTCTGCCATCTGAGTGTTTAATCGGCAAGGGGACATTGCTCCTCACAGGCTGGCTATGCATTCCCCAGATCTCTTCGGAAGGACCCACTGAGAACTCTTGGAAAATCTAAGTATGTTTCATCCCCAGTCTGCGGCTGGATGAATGTCTCCTGTTACCCTGGCAGGCTCACTCGGCCCTCCTACCTGGGAAATAAACCAGACCATTGCATGCGACCTTGGCAGGGGGGCTGAAGAGTTTCTCTCTCCGCCTGATACTGTTGTCTCCCTTCCTGGGCAAAGAGGTGCTCTGGATCTGAAGGAGGGTTTCTAGTGGAAGAGTCTGCGGTTTTTACTTCGTGGGCGAGTCCCAGAGTTCGAATCGCAGCTCTGCGAGAGAGCAGCCTAGTCTGCAGTGCATGGAGCCGGGACTCCTGGGTTCCTAGTTTCAGCTCTGCTACTTACTGGCTGGATTACCTTCGGGTTAGTCACAGCCCTGCTTGGCGCCTCGGTTTACCTCTGTGTAAAATGGGACTAACGATCGTGGCTATGGTTAACTAGACAAGCTCCCTTCCATGCTGGGCTGAGGCCTCGTCCGGGGTGGAGCACTGGGGAGTCCCATGCAGTGGCGGGTCTATGACTGGGTCTCCCTGCTTTCCCCAGACACGATGTCTCAGTCCAAGGGCACAGTGGTTCTTGCCTACAGCGGTGGCCTGGACACCTCCTGCATCCTGGTGTGGCTGAAGGAGCAAGGCTACGATGTCATCGCTTACCTGGTGAGGAGCTCTCGGAAAAGCCAGCCGCCTCATGCTTCCATCTTTTCCTGACCCTCTCTAGCCCGTCTCAGGCTCTGGGACAGCAGTGGCTGGCCCCCTGGGGTGGGCTTTTCCAGCGGGAGCTGTCAGGAAACACCCATTTTTGCTGGCTCCAGGGCTGCAGCTCGCTGGACCTCGGGCGCCTCCTGGATTGACGCAATCGTGAGCTTAGTTAAAACCCCTGCTCTCTTCTCGGTCAATAGTGTCCCCGGGGTGAGTGTGATTCGGGGCCACCGTTTCCCTGCCTGGGGCCTGTCCGCTTTGAGGGGGTCAAGGCGATCACGCCGAGGGGAGCAGCCAGAGCGGGTCTGACATGTTGCTTCAGTGGGGAAACCCCATTTGCATCGAAACAGAAACCTTCGAAGATGTTGATTTTGAAATTTTGCTTAGGAAAAAGGAAGTGGAGCAGTCTGGCCATTGTTGGGGGGGGGGGGGGGGGGATGTTTCGACTTTTCATTGCAAAACAATTTTTCAAACTGATGGTCCTGTCTAAAAAAAAATCGAACATCTTTTAAATGGTTGAAATGGGACCAGACGGCTTCTGTCAGCCCGCAGTGAAGAGTTTTCAAAATTTTGTTTTTGAAGGGAAATTTCCATTCATTTATTTTTCGGTTGTAGAAGTGAAAACAGTTCAGTCTCTTGGGATTTC
The DNA here is from genome assembly GCA_032164245.1 of Sternotherus odoratus. Classification (NCBI taxonomy): domain Eukaryota; kingdom Metazoa; phylum Chordata; order Testudines; family Kinosternidae; genus Sternotherus; species Sternotherus odoratus. The sequence continues at coordinate 11,626,496 of JAVMKO010000016.1, forward strand.
CCCGACAGAAAGACGGTTTCCCACCCAGGAAGAGCGCCTCCTGGGGGGCGAGAGGGTTAGTGGGACAGAGGCAGTGGGATCCTAGCCCCAGGTAATACGGGTAAACACACCGTGCTCTTCTAGTGCGTTAATCTCTGCGGGCAGGGGCCCAAGCAGCAGCCGGAGCTGATTAAATATTGATTGGCTGGTACATTCCTGAGTCAGTGACCCGGGAGGTTCTGCTCAGCTGGCACATTCGGGACACTGCCCCTCTCGACTCATCCTTTGCAATCGAATAAAATGAGACCTCCGAGGAGCCTGGACATCAGCCTTGGAGTGCTGGAGAGAGACCTGCCAGGCCAGCCTTACTGAGCAGAGACTCTGCCCGGCTAGGGGTGGATGGCTAGACCCCCAGTGTCCCCAAGATGACAGGACTTAGCCAAGGGCTTTCTCCTGTAAACGGCCAGGAAGGAGGCCTTTGTCTAAAGGGGGTCTGAGTCCATGGAACAGGGACTGCAAACAAACCGATTCCCCCAGCGCACTGGAGGGGTGAAGAGCAGCTCTGCATGAGCCAGGGGAACAGGCGCGAAGTCAGCAGGCCAGGGAGGGCTGGGGGCTGCCGCCCTGGCCTGGGCTGAGCTGAGCAGTTCGATCTCTTTTTCTCATTTTCACTTCCAGGCCAACATTGGGCAAAATGAGAACTTCGAAGAGGCGCGAAAGAAGGCGCTAGCTCTGGGAGCCAGAAAGGTAACAGGCCCAGCTGCCTCCCCTGGGCGTAGCTCTGTCCCCAGTCCGGTGTCGTCCTGCCTTCCCTGCAGCTCACGGACAGGCCTGCTGTGTAATAAATCATACCCACGCCTGGGGAGCTGGGACCAGAGTTCCCGCTGCTCCAGCCCCTTTGCTGCTGGGCCAATGGGAGCTGCATGTCTGCTGGCTCTTCACGATGTGGGGGGCGTCTCCAGACTCTGGGTGGGGGTGGCGGGGTGGCCTCCCTCCACTCTGCCCAAGGTCAGAAAGGTTTTCAGAGCTTTCCCTCTATAAATGGCTAACGTTGCACATAGCCACACCTGTAACTCGCTGTGTCTCCCTTCTGTCCTCAACCCTTTATGATCCTCTCTACAGCCGGATTTCAGGATCTTTTCTCTCTCTCTCTCCCTCTCTCTCTCTCTCTCTTTCCCCCTCTCTTTCCCCCCCCCCTTTCACTTCTGCTCCTCCCCCCAACATTTTGGGTTTATTTCCCCTCTCAGATCTTTCTTTGTGTCCTTACAAACGAGGAGCTGTCGTTGCGGGGCTAGTGGGTTCCAGGGATTGGTCAGCTACAAATAGGGTGACCAGATAGCAAGTGTGAAAAATCAGGATAGAGGCGGGGGGGGGGGGGGTTATATCAGGATGGTCCCTATAAAATCAGGACATCTGGTCACCCTAGCTACAGAGTCTTTCTGTCTGTCAGCGGTTCACATCCAGACCAGGACTTAGCGTCATTCCCACCTGTTCGGTGGTCTCAGTCCATCTCTTAACGGAGGGAAGTAGCCCAGGGAAGCATGTGCTACTGCCAGGATGTGTCTGTTCCAGGACTAGAAAAGGGACTTTGATTCTAGGGCTGTTGATCCAGAATCTTTCAGCAGCACCTAGAAAAGGGGGGATGCTGATAGGAGTCATTGGTGACACGGGGCTGGTTTCATCCTCCACAAGTTAGTCAGATCTATGGGGGTGGTTTATGGAAGACCCCAAAACCAGGTGGTTGGAGCAGGGTTCCAGCCCGGAGGGGATGTTCCGTCTATCGAATAAATGGATCTTCGCGTTTACCCCCAGCAGCACCCTATCCCAGCAAGAGCCCTGGGCCACTCTCATTGCTTGGGGCTCTCTTTATTGTGCAGGTTTACATTGAAGATGTCAGCCGGGAGTTCGTGGAGGAGTTCATCTGGCCGGCGGTTCAAGCCAATGCCCTGTACGAGGACCGGTATCTCCTGGGCACCTCGCTGGCGAGGCCTTGCATCGCACGCAAGCAGGTGGAAATTGCCCGGAAGGAGGGAGCCCAGTTTGTTTCCCACGGAGCCACCGGGAAGGTAAATGAAGGGCAGGCCATTGCGGGGCAGCGGGGCTGGGCTTTGGGTGCCTAGGAATGTGGGTTTTCCCCAAATAGCAAAGACAAACTCCTAAACCTGAAGCGTGCCCCAAGGACCGGCTCTGAGTCTCAAACCGCTCTGGTGTATCCTTTCTTTCCCCTACGGTAGCACTCAGTCTGCCGCTGGCTCTCTAGGAGTGATGATAAACACTCTGCCCCTTCCGGCTAAAAATTTACCAAATTAACCCTCTCTGCCCCCTCCTGATCGGTGTTCCCCCACCACTTTATAGATGGGGAAACTGAGGCACTTCTGTTAGCATTAGCACCAATTGGGGAACTTTCCTTTAAAAAAAACACCACCAACAAAAAGCTGATGAAATGTCCCGGCTTGTTGAATGGAACTGAAACGTTTTGAGTCAGCTCCAGCGGCGGCTGCCCGAGGTGCCAGGGTGCCTCATGGCAATTTCCTCCCTTTGTTGATATTTCAACCTTTCATCCGCCTTTGGGTCGAAAACAACCCTGGAAATAACGGACTTTCCACCGGGACAGCAGATCCGATTTGCACCCAGCTCTAGTTAGAAACTTAATACGCTTGTGTTTGCAAGGGGGTGAAGAATCCTGGCTCCCCGGGCCTCGCCAGCCAATTGATTGTGTGTGTGTGTGTGTGTGTGTGTGTGAAACAGGCAGTGTTGTTCCAGCTACAGCACTGGGACCATTGTGGCTGTGGGAAGTCTGCAGGAATGCCAGTGCAGCGATTGGCCTGCCCCGCTGCAGAGACCACGGCAATGTAAGCTTTGCAAAGCAATCCCTGGTTTTGGTGCTGAGTGCCGCGCACTGGGCGAGAGGGAGAGGGGAAGAACTGTTCATCCCCTCCCCAGGCTGGTCAGGGAAACTGGTGCTGGGGTGAGGCTCAGAAACAGAGGGATTACACATGCCCTGCACTCTACAGGGACGAGAGCACGGCAGCGTTCTTGGGTTCCAGTAGAGTGTTAGTAGGGGGCCCAAAGTTTTTTGTTTTGACCCAAAGTGTGGCCTAGTGACCAGAGCACAGGACTGGGACCCAGGACTGCCACTGGTCTGCTGCGTAGCTATGGGCAAGTCACTGCCCGCTCTTTGCCTCAGTTTCCCCATCTGTATAATGGGGTTAATGATGCTACTGTCCCTTGTACTGCACATTGAGGTTGCCTGATGAAAGGTACTAGGTATTGTTTTCATTGTGCTCTGTGTTTGGAAAGCCCCTGGCTTCAGTCTGAGCTGTGGCTGACCTTTCTCTCCCATGCAGCAGGAGAAGCCAGAGGAATCTGGGTACCCTGGTTCTGATCCAGGTGGCAGGCATCTTAAAAAACAAATCTCCCCCTTTCATCCATCTGCAAACACGGATCCATGGAGCTGGTTCCCCTTGGCTGGATTGCTCTGCAGCGAGGGGCAGAGATGTTGATACCATATCGGGAAAGTTTTTTGTTCAGCATTTACCACTAGAGGGGGCTGGAAATCTGCATTGGAAAGCAGTAATCAGGTGTAGCTAGCTCACTGACCCACAGAGAGGGAGGTTAGGTACAGAGATTCCCCGCTAGAGGCAGACAGAGACCACAGGATGGGCACAGCTCAGCAGGAGAAGCTGCCCCTATAAACCAAAGGAGGGATGTCCCTTTTATTTCCTATACAAAACCAGTTGGGGCTTTCTCATAGGACTGGTCAATTTCCGTTTTCCTTCCAGCTGGGAGCTGCTTGTCCTCCATTGCCCTAACCAACCCCTGATGGTGAATGGCAACAGGGGAGACATTGCACAAATGGGGTAGGGCCCCCCTCTTCTTTGCTAAAATCCACACGTCTCTAAACACGCCTGCGCTGTCACTACTTGTCGCTGGCCAGGTTAGAGCCTCTGTGGAAAGTGTTCCTGCAACATATGGCCTGGAGACTGAGTGGGTTGGAGGCTGCTTCTCCCTACTTACTATTCCAAAACTTCTGTGCTTCCAAACTGGAAGCATGTCAGAGTTCTCCAGGTGCTGCTGTAGCCCCGGGGGAATCAGATGGGGTATCGGACCTCCAGTGTCCACAGAGAACAAAGGGATTCTGAAAGGCATCCTAGAATCATAGATGGGTAGGGCTGGATTGAGGCAGGACCACGTAAACCTACATTTCTGGTTAGATATTAGGAAAATCTTTCTAACTTAAATCTCCCTTGCTGCAGATTGTCCGTTACTTTTGTCCCACCCGCAGCAGCCAGCGAGAACGATTGATCTCCGTCTTCTTCATAAATACCCTTAACACGTTTGACTGGCTCAGTGTTGGAGACAGGCCTGAATGAGCCATTGCTTCTGCTGGGACGTTTCCGCAGCCCCTTGTGGGTGGTGTCCCAGTCACTCTGTTTGGAGACTTGGCCGCCTCTCACCTCTTCCAACCATCCACCGGAGGGCGCTCTTGAGCGATGTGGCACCTAGGGAAAAATCCCTCCCTCTCCGCACTGAGCTCAGCCTCCCACTTCCCAGTTAAAATGTCATTTCCGTTATCGGGTATGGCACAAACCAACCCTTCTCCCCTCCTCTTCCAGCATCCACGAGCAGCAAGAAGCTGCACCCCACGCTGCTGCCAAGTCTCTAACTCCCCCCCCCCCCCCCCCCCCAATCCATTAAGCCGGGTTGGAGGGAGCATGGGCTGGTAACTCGACCCGGGAACATGCCATCCCTGGCTGAGGCAGCAGCAGGGGCTCCAGCGTCTTAAATGCGCACCATCTGCAGGGGCCTGACGTGGGAGCAGATGGACGTGTTTGGGGCCTGTCGGGGAAATGAGTGCCCTGGAATATGTGTGTGTAATAGTCCCGGGGGCCTCCTCAGCCCAGCAGCAAATGTCCCCAGCCTGCCGGGATCTAGGGAAGAGGGGGTGCCCCATTTGCCCGCGGTGCTGGTGGAAATTGGGCCTTTGTCATCTTTCTTCCCCTAGAAGCTCTGGTCGCTCCTGGAGCTGCTCAAACCCTCCCTCTCCAAGGTACCTGCCTCATGAGGAAGCCCTTTCCAGAGGGGTTGGCTTGGCATGGACTGATAACAAAGGGATGTCCAGATCCACCAGGTCATCAGGCATCTCTCCTGCCTGGACTCTGCCAAATCACCCCTGTTCCTAGGGGGCAGGGCCCGTGGTGAGACTAGCTCTGGTTGAGAGCTGCACTAGTCCGGGGGAGTGACTGCCGCTGCATGCGATGGCCTGTGGCACCAAAGGGCCAGGTTGGCAAAAGAGTTTGGCCCGTTGGGTGCGTGTGGGGCGGGGAGCTCAGCTAGTTTGGAAAATCTGGCCCTTTAAAGTGACTAGACCGGTGGTGGAATTCACCCACGGCGCTGCAGGCGCTGCTGCTGTCTAGATGTATGTACAGGCTATTTCTCTCTCCCGCCCTGGCCAACGCTGGTGAGAACCGGTGCTGTTCTGCCACCCTGCCCATGGCACAGTTCTGCCTGGCGCCGATTGACCGTCCAGCCTTCACTATGGGAACAGTAGGGCTGGAAGGGACTTTTCTGACAAACTTTCTAACTTAAATCTCCCTCGCTGCAGATTAAGTCCGTTACTTTTGTCCCACCTGCAGCGGCCAGCGAGAACGATTGATCTCCGTCTTCTTCATAAATACCCTTAACCCATAGATGCGTCAGGATGAATTCAAGATGCATAGACCACAAGTTAAAGATGGAGTCTCTGTTGCGGGGCTTGTCTCCATGGGGAAGTTTACTAGCATCACTCTACCAGGATAACTGTTTGGAAGTGACCTGAGCTAACCCCCCCCCAAAAAATATCATTCTTATTCCATATAAAGAATGCGCCCAGTGGGAATGATACCACTGTAGTAGTGCTGGTAAATTTCCCTGTGGAGACAAGTCCTCTGATTTAAATGCCTTTCCCGCCTGTGGTTGTCTCAGTCTAGCGACTGTGCGATACCCAGGATCTATGATTGAAAGCCCTGAGTAGTCTAGGAGCTGGAGGTCCCTTCAGGACAGTTCAGATTGGCTGCATCCCCCTTGTAATGATTTGCTGCCCGAGAACACGTTCTCAAATGAGGGGCCCTCATCTGCCTGTGCATGGTGTGCTTCTGGGTGCAATGCAAGGAAAACCTACATGGCCTCCATTAACTAGCATCATGAGTAAAGATGTGGATGTGCCTCACTACCCTCTAGTGGATGGAGTCAGAACTGCTCAGCTGTGTGCCGTAGGCCCCGTAGTGCTAGCAGCTCAGGGAGATTCTCCTTATGCTTTTGGTAGAGGAAGATCTGGGTTCCATCCCTGTTTTTGTCGTGAAGTTCTGAACGGCAGCAGAGCACTAATCGGGTCCTGAGCAGCCCCAGATTTGTTCCAGGATCGTGGCAGACCGTTGGGCTTATTAATTTGAACTAGATGGCGTCTCCTGTTGAGAACCTGCTTGTTCTGGTTCCTGGGTGCTAGGGCGGGGGATGATTAATACAGGTACCTCAAGCTTGGAATGGACTTGAACAGCCCCATGCAAACACACGTGTTCTGCCAACGACTTGGCCTCAACAGGGCGTTGCAAGGCCGCTTCTGACTTTCCCAGCTCCACGGTGCGCCTGGCCAGAAGCTGCAGCAGGGAGCGATATGGCTGTGACATGGCACTGAGCCAGTATTCATCTTCTCCAGTATTTTTCAAGCAGATGGGTTTGCGCTTGCAGCGAGAGGAGGTTAATTAGAGACGGCTACTGTCTGGGGCTCTCAGGCTCTTACTGTGGTGTACCTAGGGGGTACTTGCCCATTAGCCGCTGTCCCAGGACATCTGGGCAGTGGGGGGTGTGGACAGACCAACCCTCACTTCTTTCCCTCATTCAGTTTTTTCCCTTTCCAACAACTGCGCGTTGACTAGGCCTGGTTGAAATATTTACGATTTTGTAGTTTCTCTTCGGTCCAAACCTGCAGCGTTTTCCTCCTTGTTTTATTTACCAACAGGGCAGCAGAAGATGGAGGAACCGGGCCAGATCCTCAGCTAGTTGAAGCTGGGGAAGCTTTATGAGCTAGGCTAGCTGAGGATGTGATCTACGGAGACTTTCCCAGTCCCTCCCCCAAACCTTCCCCACCCTTTGGGTCCTGCTGGGCTTTGGCCTCTCCAGGGAAGGCGCTGCATGGGGACATGATGGTCTGGATGCCGGCTTGTCCCCTCGCTTGCTCTCCCAGTGGGTTGGGAAGGCGTCACTGGTTTTGACAGACTCTCGTCTGCTCTCTCAAAGGCCTCTCCACCTAAGCCTGAGCCCCTGGAGATGGCGTGCGTAGCCACTGACCCGGGCCCCGGCAGGGACACCCAGCGAGGGGCCAGCGCTGAGTGGGGACAACAGGCTCGCTCCATGTAGGCCGGCTCTGGATGTTCATACGTGGGTGGTGGCATGGACCAAGATCACAGCCTTCCCTGAACTCGCGGGATGGGGCTCGGGGCTGTTCCTGAACTCCCCTCTGTTCTGTTTCAGGGGAATGACCAGGTTCGATTTGAGCTCACCTGTTACGCCCTGTGGCCTAAGATCAAGGTAAGGCGTTCGGCTCACCGCTCCCACTAAGCGTGGCCGTGCCCCGGGCTCCCTTTGGGACGTCGGGCTGGGGTGGGGAAGAGTCTCGAGCATCTGGCTGTCGGGTTCACCCTCCGCACGAGGGTCTCTTCGTGTCTTCTGGTATGACTCCCTCATGGCAGACGCTGGACAGCGTTCCTCTCCCTCCCCCTCCCCCTCGGGTTTCACTTTGTGTTGGCCAGCTGCAGTGCTTTGAGATGAGTTCCCATCACTCGGTTCCCTCTGCCAGCCCAGCCCCCAGCGGGGTGGTAACGTTCACACTAGCCAGAACATTTTACTTTAAAAACACTTTTCCGTGGGGAAAAACCTCCCCCCGCCCCTATGAAAATGTTTATTTGTTTGTTCTGAAAGTTTCTGTTTGTGACAAAAAACCTGGCAATGTTTCCGTTTCATTTCCCCATTCGGAAAGGGGGGAGGGAGGGGGGAATAACTTTGTTTTTGAAAATTGCTTAAAATTCCGTTTTTTCATTTGCTTTCTCAATGCAAAAATGGAACAAATATAACAGCCCCCCACCCCCTTTAAAATCTTTGCTGAAAAACGTGTGTAATTTGGTGCCGCTCTGGTGAGCGTAATGTTCAGAATTGCTTAGGTGGCCCATAGAGTCTGTAACCCTTTAATTCCCTGGGGGTGGGCAGCACTAATTAGCCCTCCGCTATGGGGTTTTCAAGGACCCCAAGAAATCTAATAATGGAGCGAGCACCATTTTGCTTTCAGCAGACTTAGTCAGCTGACCAGAAATGGACCCCTGCCCCCATCCAGAACCTTGGACCACACCTCTGGTCTCCAGCCTTTTCTGAGCTTGAAATAAGTTGGTTTAAGTCTTTGTAGCATTCCTGCCTGCCTCTGCTCATCCTAGTTCTGGCTGGGACTAGAAGCATCATGATATCCCAGGACATTCTCCTGGTAGCCTGGACTCCCTGCAAGAGCCCCAGGAGTTGGTCTTTGGGCCGGTTTGGACCCAGATCTCAGTTTAGCACTTGGGCTCCGCTCTCATTTTTCCTGTCCCAACTCTGCAGAGCCAAGAAAGCATCCGTCCTTGGGCGCTGAACAGACCCAGCCAGGCCTTTCAGGATCTCCTCAGGGCCCCTCTTTGCTGCCAGTATCACACCCAAGTCAGATGCTGTGAATACCCAGAGACTCCACTGATTAACTGCTCACAAATCCCCTCCCTCAGGGCCTGAGCCAAAGCCTGGTGGGGGGAGGGGGGCAGACCCCATTGTCTTGAGTGGTCTTTGGATCACTGAATGCCACATGCATGAAGACCTCTGAATCCGGCATCGTCACCAGGCCCCTTCATCCTACTACTCTTCCCGACGTTCAGGTGGGGCCCAGGATCTGCCAGCCTGTTCGCTAGCCCTGCAGTGGGAAAGGAAAGGCCCAGGGTCTTTGGGTAATCTGCTGTTAGGAGTTTTCTTTTTTAACACAGATGCAAGCGACTCAGTTTCTCCTTAACAAGCCGCCAGCTGCTCGAGGTGACGTTTTGGCATTTGAGGGGGCTGTAATGATCTTTAATTGACCTATTTTTACCCCAAACACCACAGTGCTGTGAAACAAACAGTAACAAGGCAGCCGCCTTGAGCGGCTGGTGGGATAATGGACACGTCCCCCTCCCCACAAGCGTATTCTGCTGCTTGTTAGGGTTACAGTGGCAGCTTGGAAGGCTCTCGGGTTACTCAACCTTTGTGTGGGGAGATTAAATCTCTGCCGATGGATGTGGTGTGTGCTTCAGGCGATGAGAATCGCTTTGCCTCACTCCCTGCTCTGTGAAACATACAATACTGAGGCTGTTCCGATTGCTTCTCTCCATGCTGTTTGGGATTCAAATGGGACTGATGAGGAAAAGGATCGTAGTGACTTGGGTGTGGAGGGAAAGTATTATTATGGGGGAAGAATCCAAAGGGAACCGGCTTCGGGTGTGGTCTCATAAAACCTCCAAAGATTGCCTTGGTTCCTGTTTATCTGAACCACAGAAGCTCCTGCGATGGGTGGGGTGGAGACAGATCCACATACACTATTCCTATTCCCCAAACCTTCCTCATCTCGGCATTTCCCGGCTCACATAAAATACCTCTCAACGCCCTCTCCCGTCCCCCGTATCACGCTCTCCTAGGGCGAGGCAGGAGTTGGTAATGCCACTGGCTGACAGGCCAAGGTTAGCGAGGGCAGAATCAGTCCCTCTGTCACGAAGGTCCTGAGGAGACAGGCAGTCATGCTGCCCAGACGAGGGAGGAACTTTGGGCTGGGTGGGCTCATGAGATGCTCACCTGGAGCCTGGATGACTCGGGCGGAGCCTCTGAGTGCTCCATGGCTGCTCCAGAGTTAGCTTTGCTCAGCTGCGGTGGCCCATTGTTTCTATTGGTGGCTGCTTGGTGCATGGAAGACGAGTTGTGTGCGGGGGAGGAGATCGCTTAGTCCATGGGTGGGCAAACTTTTTGGCCTGAGGGCCACATCAGAGTTCAAAATTGTGTGGAGGGCCGGGTAGGGAAGGCGGTGCCCTCCCAAACAGCCTGGCCCCGCCCCCTATCAACTCCCACTCACTTCTGGCCCCCTGACTACCCCCTCTCAGAACCCCCAACCCATCGCCCTATCTGGAGATCCCTTACTCTAATGGCCCCCCAGAGCCCCACCCCCTATCTAAGCCCCCCCTGCTCCCTGTCCTCTGACTGCCCCCTCCAGAGACCCCCTGCCCTTAGCCACCGCCCCAAGACCCCACCTCAAGCCCCCCTGCTCCTTCGCCCCTGACCACCCCCTCCACAGGTCTCCTTTTCCTTACTCACCCCCCCAGGACCCTATCCACTTATCCAAGCTTCCTTTTCCCTGACACCTATCTATACCTCCACCCCCAACAGGCCCCCTGGGACTCCCATGTGCCATCCAACCTCCTCCCTCCCCCCCCCCCACCTTCTGCCCCTTTAGGTAACCTGCCTGGCCCCGGTCCTCTTACCTCGCCGCTGCCTAGAATAGCGTGTCTGGCCCAAAGCCAGACACACGGCTGCGCTGATCTCCCAGAGCGCGCAACGTGTCTGGCCGGGAGCTGGACACGCTGTCGCGCAGCCCCGCCCAACAGCGCTGCTCACGCGGCCCTCTGGGGCCGCGGGGGAGGGAGACAGGGCAAGAGGGGCTGGAGCAGTTTCCCTACCGTGTCCTGCCGAGGCCACGCGGGAGGGGGCCAACGGGGGAACAACTTCCCCAGTGCAGCAGCTGAGGCCGCGGGGGAGGGGCAAGAGCAGCCTCCCCAGCCAGACCTCGGGGGCCGGTTTAGAGGAGCCCGCGGGCCGGATCTGGCCCGCGGGCCGTACTTTGCCCACTTCTGGCTTAGTCCATCCACTCTGTCCACCATCGCACCCGGCAGCCTTGGTGGAGGGATGAAGGCCCGAACGGGCCACAGAGCCAGAACTCCTCTCGCCGCTAGACACGGCCTCAGGGGTGAGGCGCTTGGGCAGCGGGAAGCTCGTGTTGTTGCTCTCTGGTCCATGGCTGACAGCAGCAGTGGAGTTCCCGGGCTTAGAATCCAGCGCCTTCCCCAGCACAGCAGGGAGGGGAAGGTGGCAGGTTTACCAGCTCTCCTGGCAGGCCTGGCTATACGACGGTGCTTTGTTTCTGGGCAAAAACCAGGATGGCCGAACCCTGGCCTCTGGGGGTGGAGGGTGATCATGCCAGGGACTTGGCACTCCCGTTCATGGCCATGGCAGGGGCTGGTGCGGGTCTGAACGCTGTGCCACTCCATCAGGGGGCTCAGCTGAGCGAAGGCCTCTTCAGAACTGGCAGGCCCCTTGACGCTCCTCCACATAGGTCTCCTCCCACCCCCTGACTCCATGGCCAAGCCTTTGCCCTGTAGGGGAGAGTCCCCTGCCTCGACTTGGGCCTGCTGAGCGGGAGCTTGCCTGGGGGCTTTGTGGGTCAGGATCTCTGCCTGGCTGGGCTGGCGCATGCGTGCGAGCAGGGGGGTCTCCAGAGCGACCCCCCGCCGCTGAGGGACGCGGAGGAATTTGCGGGTTGTATTTGGAATGCCACAGAGGCAAACTGGCTGAACCCGCTGTCTGTCTCTGCCCCGCCCCTCAGATCATCGCTCCCTGGAGGATGCCGGAGTTCTACAATCGCTTCCGCGGACGCAACGACCTGATGGACTATGCCAAGGTACGATCTCCCCTCCGTGGCGTCCGCTGCATCCACACGGCGCTCGCCCTTTGCCCCGCCGCGGAGGCTTTTTCCTGCCTTCGTTGTTCCCCAATCCATCCCATCCTCCGGGCCATGGGTCACAGTTCTCTCTCTGCCCAGGCGAGGGAGACGACATTAGAGTCCCTGAGTTGTTCCTTAACTGGCCAGGAGGTGACCCCGTTGGGCAATGCCCAGGTGCTCCCGCCACACAAGATCAGAGCACATTGTCTGCAAAACCTCCCCTGCAGTGCCTGGGGCGGGAACTGACCCCACCTCTCCTGCTTGGCAGCTCATGGCGGTTCCACTGGGCTGCCCCCTCCCCAATCCATTACTCTTCGTTGCATTGGGGGGAGCATTAAGAGACACCAACCAAGGTCAGGGTCCCATTATGCTTGGTCCTGTGTAGACCTGTAGGAAGAGACTATTCCTGCCCCCTAAAATCTCCCAATCCTAAACTAGATAAGGCGGCGGTATGGAGGAAGGAAGGAGAATTCTCCCCATTTTACAGATGGGGAGCTGAGGCTCAGATGGCCCAGCACTCTGTGCCCTGTGTCTTGTGCAGTCATTGACACCAGTGCAGAGAGGTAGCACTTATACTCGCTGTACATTGGGGTGAATGACGGCACCTGGTTCAGGGCACTGGACAATCCGGCCCAGAGAGATTAAGGGTGAAATCGTGGCCCAGTGTGAGTTTTGCCATTAACTTTAAGATTTCACCCTGAATTAACTGCCAATGGATCTTGTCTTCCGAGTCCCCATCCTGTACCTTAAAGCACACACCCATCCTTAGTCTCCCTTTAATCCTCATGATGCAGTGTGACCTAACACAGGACTGGGGCTTGGGAAAATCTGGGTTCTGTTACCGGCTCTGCCACTGGCCTGCTGGGTGACCCAGGGCAAGTCACTGCACTGCTGTGCCTCAGTTTCCCCATCTGTAAAATGTGGATAATGACCCTGCCCTCCTTTTTGTAAAACACTTGGCACTGTCCTGTTGAAAAGCACCGTGAGAGCTGGGTGGTGTTGCTGTTCATTATTATTATTATTATTGTCTTGGTTCCCTCTTGTTTTCCAATTCAGAGGTGCTCTGGGTTTAGCTGAGCATTGTCTCTCGTGTCCCTAGTGGGAATTAAGACGGGCTCTGCATGAGATTTCTGCTGTTGTTCCCGGATGCAAGGATGTGTGTGGTGTTTTAATGGCCCGTAATTACCTGGATCTTAATTGTAATCCATTTGCCAAGGAAACTGCTCCCAGCTCAATGGCTTGCGTAATAGACAAAGCAAATACATTTTCCCTTTTGTCGTCCTTCCTTTTTGAAGTACAGGTTGCAATAAAACATATTAGAAGTTTTTCATCAGGTTCTGTAAGTGCCCACCAGGGTACCTTTCTTTTTTAGCGACTTCATGGAAATGCTTGACAACTGGGCTCAATCAATCAAAAGGAAAAAAGCAGCTCTGTGCATAAACCAGAAAATTGCTTCAGTTTTTAAATAGCTGCCGTCTAGGCTGGCTGGATAATATCTGTGAAGCCAAGGTGCTGAGTTGGAGGGGATGCGCCGCATGGAGCGCTGACGGCAGAGACCGCGGCCTCAGCATCCCATTAAAGCCCCGAGTGCGGCGTGTTGAGGATTGTTTGCCATCTGTTGTTTTAGTCTGAAGAAGGCAGTTTACAAGAGTTTCCCATATGTTGCCAAACAAATTGTCAAAAGCAGAGTTAGGAAGAGAGCCGTGTTTTTATTGTATGGAAAATAGTATGTCTCTCTCTTTAAAAAAGAAACCACCCCAAAAACCCCAAACCAAACCCCACCAACAGAATTTGGGAGCCCTACTTAAAAGGACAGGGTTGCAAACACAGCTTTCAGAGATACTTGAGCTCCCGGCCTCTCTCTAACATACAGACAAAAGGCGTTTTCTGTTCTCTTTCATGATCCGTGATCTGAAGAAATCAACTGTTCTCTTCTTGCAGGGCCCAATCCTGCACGTTTCATCTTACTCACCTGGGTTCCGGGGGGTGGGGTGGGGTCCCAACAAGATGAAAATCGGGCCCAAATTGCCTTTGATAATTTGATTGCTCATGTGAGTAAAGTGAAGTGCCTGCGTAAAGAGTTGTAGGATCAGGGCCTGGCACACACGTGTAGCTTTACTCACCTGAGCATTGACATCACAGGGGTGTTGGCCAGATCAGGGCCTTGAATTAGTTTTATGTTTGTAATCTGAGGCTGTCCACTTTGTCTAGTTCTGCAAGTAGGTGATCAGATGGGTGCTTTAGGAAACCCAACGCAAGTAGAAATAGCGGCACTTCTATCTTAAATTTCACTGAATGCAGGTGTCCGGCATGAGGGTTTTTTTAAATCTGTCTTTGAACATTGCCTTACATTGCTGGGAATCCAAATACAGGAACACTAGACTGGTGCCAGAGAAAAAGTAAGTGAAACTGATGATAAACACGTGAAACCGATAAGTCTAGTGTCAGGGAAGTTGGTCCAATATGAGAATGTTATCCATTTGATGACTAGTGGTGGCTTTCGTCAAATAATGTACCTGGATAACATTCACTCAGATTTACCTTTCAATGCCCAAAGTCAGTGAAATGCAAAAAGTAAACAAAGGGCAGCAGTGCCAACTCTCATGACTTTATTATGCGTCTTGGGTTATGGGGGGAGGGTTCTTCAAGCCTTAGCTCCTGGAATCATGTGATGTGAGAATCTCAACCGCCATTTTTTAAATCTAGTTTCTAGGACTCCTGGCAGTGGAGGAAAACTTAACTCTTAAAGGCTCAAAAATCAGAAGGCAAATTAAAGTAACCCACATTAGTATTTTTTTTTTAAATCTCAGGATTTTTTGAATGCCTACAGGCTCACAATACTGAAAGATGGTGAAAGGCCTATTACATCATTTCTCTGTCAATGATCTATGGCTTTAGTAACCCGAAAAAGGATATTTTAAAAATATGCAGGGCCTAGTCTTCTGCTAGTATAAACCATTGCCACCCATGGAGCTAGACTGACCTAGCCAGTGAGAATCTGGCCAGCCCAGCATATGCACAAGTGTTTGTCTGCAGGCTTGGGTCTAAATCCGAAGTAACGTGGGTGAGGCCAGTGGTGTGACACCCGCCTAAAACTGGTGTGAGATCAGAATGGGACTCCTGAATCGATCCTGGTCTCTAGCACGCCAGGCTAAGCAGCACAAGGCAAATGCAGCTTTGAAGGGACAACTGTTCTGACTGTTTTGTAAAAAAACACACACACAAAACCAGGGAACTGGAAACCGGTCTGGATTTGAGGTGGGAATACTTTGGTTTTTAAACTCTAATTGGAAACCCAATGAATTTTTCCATTCAAGTCCCGTTGACCTATGAAAACTCAAGGTCTGAAGGAAAAGGATGTGATGCTGGTGGATGATTGGAGGGAGGCAGGGGAATGCGTGTGAGGACAGTTGTGAAACAAGTGTGCGAGCGATCGTGCTCTTCCACGCACAGGCTCCAGGGGGGTGGGCTGGAGGAAGGGAGCTGTTAGCAGAGACCATTACCTCAGGGCCATCCTGTGCTGCTGATTATGGCCGATTCAGAATAAACAAAGAGCATTAATTGACTAACAAGCTCTTGAAAGCTAATGGAGCGATCAGCGGCAGCGGGGCTGCTGGAGTGTGAGCAGGGTCCCCTCTGTCAGGCTGTGGCGCTTGGATGGGCTTCGTGGACCCTGCTCTGAGTGTGGGGGAGAAGGCCTTGGAGGGGGGGGGTGTTCGCTGGGCAGAGTCTGCTTGGGGATCCTGATCTGGGATAGGCCGGCCTGTACATGCCCAGGACTGGTTATTGGACAGATGCTCACGTCGAGTTTTGTGCTGTTTCCTTGGTGTTTGAATTTGATCCTGGACTCAGGATGGCAGGATGGCCTGGGGGAGTTGTCACTGGTCTAGGGTTTCCCAGGAGCAAACAGAACGGATGCTGCCTCCTGTGAGGAGCTACCTGGCTTCTGCTTCGTCCATTAAAGTCCCAGGGTGGATGCTCCGGGGCTTCTCAAACACCTGGCTGTGGTTTTGTGCAGAATGAGGACACGAAGGGACGGCATCCGGCCATGACGATACACCCTGGCTGCTGCGGGAGCCATTGCTTTGTGGAACGGGTCTGCTTGTGTTTTGTTTTCCTCTGGGTTTGGGGGGCCTTTCTAAGGGACGGTTTTACTCATCCCCACCATGTCCAAGCACCTCCCAGGTGTGTATTATGTGAGCAGCAGCTGTCCGTGGTTGGTGTGCTCTCTTGCCCGGGGGAAATGGGGGGGTGGACTTCCCCCAGCTGTGTGCGCTGAGCCAGTCTGAAAATTCCAGCCGCAACTTTCTTCCTTTCACGTTCTTATCTGACTTTCAAAAACAAGCCAGAGACTAAACACCGAGTGGAATTTCTCTTGGCTCCATCCTGAGCCCCACAGCCTCTGAACCGGCACGGGTCAGCCCAGAGCACCGGGATTGACTTTTGGCTGTGTTCTAAACCCATGACAATGAGAAGTGCTGACCCAGGCCTGGCTCCAGCAGCCCGCACCGCTCCTCTGTAAGCCAAGTCTGCCTCCTTTTTGTTGCATCTCCGTTGCCTCCCCCGCTAATTCCCTGCGCCGCCTATTCGCCTGGCGTTCACAGCAGTCTCATCAAGTGAATTGTCATCAGCTAATTGAGGGAGCTGGTGACCTTCTGAGGGAGCTGGGTCTTGAGTGTGTAAGGGGTGGGTGAGGGACTGTTGGGGGCACCGCATATTCGTCTGTGTACCAGGGAAACGTTCCTGAGCCTGGAGGAGGGGGGGGGGCGTATGCGGGCGAGCTGTGCAGAGTTCGTGGTAATGTGTCGGTGTGGGGAGGGGTGTCTGTCTGTCTGGTGCTGCAGTACAGCTGTGACCATTCCCTCACGGACCTCTCCGGGCTCTGCTAACTGCAGAGAGCTTTCCCCAGCAGGGTAGAGATGCCTGGGCCAAGCGGGTTCGCCGGACCAGGCTCTCGGTAGATGCCGATCAGGGTGGCTGCTGGTGCAGTGGGTGATGTGCTGTTGATTGACACCGGTTCCTCTTGTCAGGGCCCCAATGCTGGGGCCACAGAGGGGCCTGTTGAGATGCAGGGTCCTTTCCTCACTCCACCCCCTCTCACTTTCTGAGCTGAGCTGGGATCCACTCATGTCCTGGGCTGTAGGTGCGTCTGGGCAAGGAATCCATCTCTCTGTCCCGGGTTGTGCCCTAGTCTCTTGGGAAAGCCCCAGGGGATCTTTAATTGACACTGCTGCTAGGTCCCCCATGAACTTGCCCATGTCTTGATGGTAACAGCCGCACTGGGGGAGGCGCAGGCTTTTCAGACCCGTGTCCTGGGCAATGCCCAGCCTTCCTCACCCAGCTGGCGTTCTGAGCCTGGTTTCTCTTCTCTCCCACAGAAACACAACATCTCCGTTCCGGTCACTCCCAAGAGCCCGTGGAGCATGGACGAAAACCTCATGCACATCAGGTGAGCCTGGGCAGCTGAAGGCGCTTCCCGAGGGCGAGGCGTGATCAGCACACTGGCCTGATTCGCTGTCCTGCACCTTGGGCAGACATTTCAGAGCAGGGCAATGGAGGGTCGGGCTCAGCGTCTCAGGTATCCGGCAAGGGTTGTCTTCCCCTGGTGTGCTGGGTTCTGACCAAAGCTTCAGCCCTTTCTCTGTGGAGCTCAGCATCTCTCCTAATGCCCCATTTCCCAAGTAGACAACACCCGTTACTTTGCTTGTCACTCTCTCTCATTCTCTCTCTCACACACACACACACACACACACACACACACACACACACACACACACACACACACACACACACACACACACACACACACACACACACACACACACACACACCCCTACCTGTGTGTGTGCATAACAATTAGTAATAGGAGGAAGAGAGACTCCTCCACCATCTGTCCCTTCAGCAGTGAAGCTGCTCCTCTGTCCAGGTTCTGCTGGTGCCCATCTCCAGTCTCTTGGCAGCTCTCTATAGAGCTGGTCCTTGCGAGTCTCCCCTGATGTAAGATTGCAACCTCCTGCCTCTGACAGTCTCCTTGCAGTCCCACCGAATGAGCATGTCTTGCTCTCAACCAGTCCCAGCTGGAGGGGGTCATGGGGACATAGTAAGAAACTTTTCCCTGGGGGACCGGTTACTCCATAACTACCCACTGCAGGGTTTCTTGCACATTCCCCCAAAGCAGCTGGGTACTGGCCATATCCGAATGATCATACTGGGTCAGACCAAAGGTCCATCTAGCCCAGTATCCTGTCTTGACAGCGGCCAATGGCAGGTGCCCCAGAGGGAATGAACAGAACAGGGAATCATCAAGTGATCCATCCTGTCTCCTATTCCCAGCTTCTGGCCAACAGAGGCTAGGGACACACATCTGGAGGCAGGATACTGAACTAGATGCATCAGGTCTGATCCCATCTGGTAGTTCTTATGCTAAACCCGATGGGCCCCGTTCTGCTCTGAGATCTTGCTGGGTTTGCATGGGCAGATCTTGGCTCTAGCTGTAGATTCTGCTAATTTCTCTCTCTCTCTCTCTCTCCACTCTGAAGCTACGAGGCCGGGATCCTGGAGAACCCCAAGGTAATGGATCATCTCCTTTACGTCTCTCGTTTTACATGGCAGCGACTAGGGCCAAGGGCGTGTGATGTATTTGCAGCCTAATTTGAAATTTCACGGCGAGCCGTGTGTGGCGGGGAGGCCAAGCCCTGCCATTCTCCTCCCCCACCCCCGCCTCCCCCCTCCTGGTACGCTAATTGCTGCTGGGATGAATAGGGGAAGGCGCCGTTTCAGGGTGACGCTGAAGGAGAAAATGTCATTGGGAAACAATGAAGAAGCAATTAGCCAGATGAGGCACTTGACTGAGGGAAGAGGGAGCGGGGCTGGCAGCAGAATGCACCCCTGCTTCGAGTGCCGCTCCTGTCCCCATCTGGTGCTAGAGATGGGAGGTGGGGGTGACGGGGGCCACCTCAGACGGATGGAGTGTCTTTGGTCATTCCCCTGCCCAGGGGCCACCCAGGAACCACGTCCCCTCCACCGTGGCCCGGGCAAGCCGCTTGCTCACTTTGTCTCAGTTGTGAAGCGAAGGGTTACGAGACCCCCCGGAGGGATTCCTCGCCGGGGGAGGGGGTTGTTGCATTGGTACCTTCTCTGGGGTTCAGCTCGCCTTGGGGAGCGGCTGCTCAGGGGCTGGCCAGCTGAGACGTAGCCTGAGAGCACCCTGGCTGGAAGTGCCCTGCAGAGGCAGACAAGGATCTCCCCTCCTGGGCTGTTGCTGTTTGTGAACCTGGCTTTGCATGCAGGGGGGAGGAGAGCAGCCAAGTGCTGTGGGGCAGAAGAAACGCTCCCAGTTTGTGCAATGAGCCCCCGGCAGCGGGGAGAGCGAGGGGTGTGGGGGGAGGAGATCTGCTCTATTGGACTGGGCTGTAGCTGGGCTGTCTGGGGAGGGATGGGGGAATAGAGCGGGGCCTAGCTCCTGAAGTGGTGTCATGGGCAGTGGGAGGCTGCAGGACAATCTTCAGGAGGAAACGTCCATCCAGGATGGGAAGTCCTCCTGGGGTTCTTCCATCTGGAGATGCCTGGATCCCAGACCCCTCTCTCCCTGTGAGCAGGGATTCCCCTCCCTTGTTGCTACGTGGACCTCAAGGCTGGACTTTGTATTGGAGCCTGTTGGGGACAGGCTGGGAGGAGTGGTGGGGAGAACATTCCCTGCACCACCCGGGCTGCAGATTCTTCTGCCAGTCGAGGGGCCTGGTGCTGTGAGGCGTTAGCCCCTGGGGAGCTCCCAGGGTAGGGAGGGGCCTCCAGACACCAGGTGGATGTGCAGGTCTAGGTGCGTGTTTCCCTGATGCAACTATGGGGCCTGGGCCCATAAACTTCGCCATGGGGAACTCCCAGGCAGTTGCTAAGCCCCCCAAAATTGTGGCTTCTGCAGTCGGAAAGGGGATGCAGATCTCCGCCTCCCCAGTGCAGCCTCCTCATGACTTCTGCACAGAATGCCGACTTCCCCTCTAAAGAGCCAATCCCAGCTTCCTACCCCTCTCGGGTGGGGGATCCCCTCACCCCACCTTCCAGCCACTGGGCCCTATGTTCACTGACTCTCCTCCCCTGGGGTGAGCTGACAGCCCTCCCCTCACTGTCCTTGTTCCGGTGCAGTGCATGTCACTCAGGTAAGCATGACTCCTGCTCTGACTGTGTCCTAATAGGGCTTGCAGTGCTTGCTGCCTGCTGGCCGCTGTGTTTTCCAGTTCATGCTCCACCGGCCTTGCCACACTGAGAGAACTACTTAAACTATCCATCAACACCAATTAGACGAGCAGCGGGCGGGCGGGCGGGGGGGGGGGGGGGGGATGAGGAGGAGGAGGAGGAAGAGATGCAAAGGAATCCTCCTCACGCCGGTGGTGCACTGATGGGCCATGTAGCCTGTGGCCAGGCTGGTGCGTGCACTCACGAGGCAGTGGCGGTCACACAGGGGATGGCCCAGGGGAAGAGGGAGTCTCCAGTGTTGGACACAGAGAGAGGGACGGCTGGGTGGGCTCACGGGACTGACAGCAACTTCGACCTGGAGCCGGTCACCACGAGGTTGTAGGCGTCCATCTAGCCCAGGCCAGTGATTATTCCCAGGGGATGCGTCTGTTCAGGGGCCTGTGTGAAATGAGCTTTCAGGGTCTCGCTCTGGCTTCTAGTGGACCGGTTTGTGCATCGCATAAACCACTGCCTCCGAGGGCACCCAATGGGCATCTGTGTTAGCAGCCTCAGACCCGGGCCGGACTGAAGTCCCTTCTTGCCCCAGTTGAGGTCCGGCTGGGAGGCACTATGGGAATGCTTCCCCTGCTACTGCCTGGGCTGTAACTATGTTTTCAGGGGATGAATGGAGGGCCTTGCGCCCCCGCGCGCAGCTTTGCCAGTGCGCTCCCAACCCTGGCCTGTAGCGAGTCTTGCTGTTCCAGCCTCTGGGCCCTTCCCTCCCAGATCTGCCAGTGCATCTCCCGTCTGGCCTGCAGCTCCCTGGGCCTTTGCCACTCTCGCCGTACCTCCATCCCCTTCCATTCCAGCACGGGGCCACTCCAGACAGGAGGCTGAGACCATACCTAGCCCTGCTGTGCGCCCGCACTGAGCCCAGCTGTGCACATGGGGCCAGCCTGAGACCACCCCACTGGTGACCAAAGCCAGATTAGAAAACTCCCTTTGCTAGTTTAGCACAGTCAGGGAATAAGGCACTTGCCTTTCTACCTTAACCCTTTCCCGGGTCCCCTTTTAACCTCTTGAGCGCCAGCCATGTCCAGCAATGGAATTCACAAGGAGACGCTTGCAAACTTTAACACAGTCTCGTCCCCTTTCTCCAGGGGTAGGGACTTCACTGGCCTCCCCCTCTGCCCCAACCCACTTCCCGAGCCCAGGAGGAAAACCTGGGGCCTAGGGCAAAGATCTAATCGCGGTGGAGAAGGCTATAGAAGAAAAGAGGGGTGCCAAAGCACTGCCAGGCTCCCCCGCCCCAAAACCTCTCAGACCTGCCAAACGGAGGGATTTGAAAGCAGATGGTTGAGCTATTTTCTGCCTCTGTGAGGCCCGATTGAAGGGCAATGAGGCAGCTAATGCGGAGAAAGATAGAAATTTACTTGCTTTAACTTCATATGGCACTCTGAAAGAGTTCATTCAGTCCCGGGCGCAACAATATCAGCCGGATGAATAAACCATTTGCGGCATCGATAGCTCTACATCATGGGTTAGTTCATGGACCATTTGCTTCCAATTTCTTCTCTTCTTGCCCCGTTTTTCTTGCTTCTTTCTTCTCTCCCCCCCTTCATACACACACTCTTCCTTTCTCTCTCTCTCTCTCCCTCTCTCTCCCCCGCTCCTTCCCTTTAAAGATGACATTGCAGGACTAGCCCCCCTGCGGGGATGGATAAATAGAAGGCATTGATACACTGCAACAAACTATTTGTCATTTGAACTGTGCTTTTAGGAGAGAGAATAAAAAGAAGGCAGACACGCACGGTAATGATGGAATGCAAGCCAAATGTCACTTTTATTTCTATTTAGTTATTTTATTTAATAGGGGTTTTCATAGTTGGCTTAGAAAATTGGAAACTATCTGACTTTGACTTCCAATGTTTAGTAAAGAGATTTTAATACTTTTCTTCTCCCTCCCTCTCCTGTCTTTCCTTTTGAACTCAAAGTTTTTCATCATCTCAAACGGGTTTGTCTAGTTAATAAGTATGATCGGGGCTAGGAAAGGCCAGACGATGTAAAATTGAAATCTGCAGCCCATGTAATCTGTGGGTGGGTGGAGGTGCGTGCATAGATCTTGTTTAAATCAAGAAAAAGAGGCATGAAAATCCTAGTTTTTGGTAAATATATAATATTAAAAATAATCGCCTTGCTCTCCCTTCTTTTAAAGAGAATGCAATGGCTGTTCCCTGTGAGGATTGTTAATAGGTGCATGTATAATATGTGTGTCGATCAGCAAAGTGCCACTGACTTTGGTGGATCTCTGCCAGTTTTAAACCCGCTGAGCATCTGACCTCTGGGTGCCTATAGTTTGCTGGTGGTGTAAACAGGCACAACTCCTTTGAAGAGGATGAAGTTACACTCATTTACGCCAGCAGAGAATTTGTCCCACAGTTGCTAAGCTAGAAGGCCCCCGAGTTGTGATCTATTGAGCGCCCTCTGTTCACGGGAGTTAGAAGTACCCCGTGCCTCTCAGCACTGGGGCTTCCTTCAGAGCTGGGCCGGTCACTGTAAGGATGGTAATTTTTCTTCTTTCCCAGCATGCACCGGCTAACCTAGCCCCTGTGCTCCTCCTGGTGCAGTCACCTTTTGCTCTCTGGGCCTGCTCTCCTCAGGTTCCCATTGAATTGGATCTGTCCTCTGGGATAATGGATCACGTAGGGCTTGAGCCAGAGCCTTTAGCTGGGGGATTGGATTTGGCCTCTTGTGAGAGAGAGTCATGCTAGTGACTGCCGCTCTGGGATACTCCATCATGCCAAAGAAAGTCAGCTGGTGGCTTGTTGGCTGTCCCTTGAGACAGGTCTGTGGGATGGAGGTGGGAACTGTGTAGAGGCCTCCTTATGGAGGGTTTGTCTACACGGGCAGATTTACCAGCATACTTACACCATGTTGTGCTGGGGAAATCCTGCAGGCCTTTGCCCCCGATACCAGTGGCCATGTGGGGTAGCACCCGTGCACATTGACTGCAGTGCGGTAGGAGTGAAGAAGCCAAGATTGTAATGCAGGAGAAAATGTGTCTGCATAGACCAACTGACGCCTGTGAGATGAGCGAGTCCGAGCCTAATCCCCTTAAGGTGGCTCTTTGGGAGGCTCTCGGTGCCATCTGAATGGACTTCCAGCCGCATGTACTGAATGGAGGAAACATGGGTTGAAACTCCAGGCAGAACTTTGTCCGCTCGATTGTCACGAATGTGGTAAGGGTTGAGTTTCTTAATGTAACCTTTGTGTCCATAAACTGAGTGGTAGGAGGAAAGCCTCTGACAGAACTCGAGAGAGCGAGGGACCGGGACAGAACTTGCCTCCGTTCCTCTGACATTTCTGCTTTGCCTTGTGGTATTAGAGAGAGAGAGGTGCAGGAAAAAGACACGCCGGGAACTGAAGTGAATGGAGAATGTTGTGAAAATAAAGAGGGAAAAGCTCTTCTGATTTGATTTGATTTTTTTTTAAGGGGAGGGAGTTAGAATTAAATGGAAATTTTGTGTCAAAAAAAGTTAATTTCCCTCCTCCCCCCCCCCAAAAAAACACACCTTTAGATGGAGTAAACTCAAAACAAAACAAATTTTCATTTCTCATGGAAATGTTTCATTTCCCTCCCCCCGCCCCCCACCAAAAAGATTTGGTTTTGTTAGGGTTTTTTTCCTAACTCCTCCCTTTTTTTAAAAAAAACAACTCCCAACCCCCCTTTTTTCCCACAGTGAGAATCTAGTAAAAAGGGAGAAAAGTTTATTTTTTTTAAAAAAGCCAGATCCTCCCCAGCCCCAGATCAAAGCAAAAACCAGCCTTTAAGGATCTGATCCTGCAATGCACGCACATCCTCAGTTCCCCTTGAAGTGGTGCTCTGAGTCTGGCTGGATGGCGCCTTTAGGAAGGATGATCTGGGGGTTAAAGCACTGGGCAGGGAATTGGGATACTCTGGTTTTGTTCCTGTCTTTGCCTCTGATTTGCCATGTACCCTTTGGCAAACGCTTGCCTCTCTGTGCCTCAGTTTCCCCATTTGTAAAATACTACTACTCCCCATTCCCGCAGGGGTTTAATTAGTTTAACATTTGTAAACTGTGTTGAGATTCTCCGAGGGACGGTGGTAAGAGAGCTCTGAGGGTTGGTATCTAATTGAAACCCTGACCGTTAACAGTTTGAATGCAACTTACGTACCTGTCACATTTAAAACAACAAAAGAAATGTTCGGAGGAAGCTATTGCTGTTTCTCTCAAAGCAGCCAGGCATTTGAATGAGACCCTCTTGCATGGGAGAATGTCCATGATGACAAGTGGAGAATGCCATCAAATGCCAATTCGTTAACCAAAAAACAAAGTCCGGGGGGTGGGGGCTGTCAATGGAATGATTCTCCATGTGGCTCGTAACTTCAGACACAAGATGAGCCCAGCTACCCCTAGATGAAAACACTAGAAGAGCTGTGTAGAGTGGGCAGGACAAGTCCAAAGACCCCAAGACCCCTTTGGTTGCAACAGGAAAAGCAGCGTTAGGCAGTGGGGATAAGCCTGGGCCTAGAAGGATTCGAGACCAACATTTTCAAAGTTGGGTGCCTAAAGTTAAATCCATATTGAGGAACCTAAATCAGTAGCCTGAGTTGATAATGGGAGCTGCTGAGTGCTCAGAATTTGAAGTCAATAGGAGCCGTGGGTGCTCAGCACCTTGGAAAATCAGGGCCAGTTTTTAGTGGGGTGTCTGCCGCTAGGCACGTGAGTTTGCAAATGGTGTGAAAGCATTTCAGGGCCATTGCATCCAGTTATGTACGTGCAGGAGATTGGGGGTGGGGGGATTTGAGGAGTGCAGGAGGGAGGCACAAAATTGCCACGCTTAAAATAGGCAGCTACATTCACATTCCAGGAGGGGAGAGAATCTCTTCTTCCCCCCGCCACCTTTTCTGGTACGTGCTTCCAAATGTGGCAATTCATTGGAGTCACTCAAGTCCTGAGCCATAAACTAATTGTGAGAGCCATTTCCGCTGGGCCAGCTTTCAAAGACAGAAGATGCCTCTTTATGTATATTTTTTCCAGATTTCTAGTAAAGGTTGATGTGTTTTGAAATGGGTTTTTGCTTTGTGCCTCTATTTTCCCTCTGGGCGTATTAACCTCGGGGACACTGTAAAAAAGCACATGCGGCAGAAGCACCTGCTGGGGTCAGGGCTAGTCATTAGTTTTTTCGGTCAGTGCAGCATAAACCCCAATTCTCCGCGTCTGCGTCGCTCTCGGGAAGCGTGCGCTCTGCCGCTCGCTCTCTGCCCAAGTCCCCCTTTTTCCTGCCTGACTTGTTCCTCCACAGCTATTCCATCTCCAGCTGTGGGGGCGTCAAAGAAAAAGATGAGATCAAGTTGAGGGGAAAATTTGTCTGATTTCTCTAGCCCTTTGTTCCCAGACCCCTAGTAAGCTCCAGCGCTCTCCTTTGTGACGACGTCAAAACTCTGGGCTAGGCAGGATTTGCTGCTCCTGCTAACCCAGGGTGCTACTTTTTGAGATGGTGTTGGTGAGCAGCCCTGGACTTGCGGACAAATAAGCACCAGGAGGGAACTGAAGTGAAGAGCCCTGGGCAGGGGAAATCCAGATGTTCTGTCCACGCTAGCTGCACGGGCCTTCTCTCTCCTCTTCTTTGTAGCCTCCAAAGGCCTGGCTGGCTGTAGCTGGATAAGCCAGGGAGGAGGAATGTGTTGAGGTCCTCGTTTTAATAGGCACTGAAGGAGGGCTATGAAAACATGGCTGTGCAGAGTTGGGTAAGAGGAGGGCCTAGAACAGGGAGAGAGGTGAAACCCTGAGTGGGTGATTGGCCGCAGGGTTCAAACCTGGGAACCTCTGCATCTTAAAGCATTAAGCCTCTCCCGCCTGAACTCAGGGACCCAACTCCGTGAGCCGCACCTGTTGAAGGTTCTCAGCCTCCATCTGTAACTCAGCTGTGCTAAAGTGGGACCGGGTGCTAGCACTCCCCAGAGTGGCTGTGAGTTACACACAGGATGAGTGAGATTGTGGAGATGGGGCTGACAGGGAGGAAGTCGGGTATCAGGGTGAGCAGGGAGTTTCAGGGGCACAGTACACGCACAGTGTGTCGTCTGGGAACGGGTAGCACTGCCTTTGGGCATGGATGGTTCTAGCTGGCAGTAGCTCTCAACCTTCCTCTCTTCCCTTCAGAATCCGGCACCTCCCGGCCTCTACACCAAGACCAAAGATCCTGCCACCTCTCCAGATACTCCAGACATCCTAGAGATTGAATTCCGGAAGGGTAAGTGCTTTGGGTTCCTAGTTTTATTTTCCAGATTGCCTTTTTGGGGGCTGGGGTTTGGTTGCCCCCCCCCCCCATGTTCCAAAGTCCTTTGGGGTGGGGGGGGGGGTAACCATGGACTTCAAGACCAGGATTTTGGCCTTTTGTCTTTCATTGGATGTGGGATATTTTGAACAAGGAGGTGTTTTTAGCTAGAGGGGGTGTAAGTTTCCAGGCTTGGCTATAGAGCTGAATCCAACCCCCCCCCCGCCCCCGGTCTCAGCTCATGCCCCTTTCTGGGTAGTGAGACAGGCCGGTGGTCTCACCCTGATCACTTTTGGTCAGAGGATGCCTCTCCTGACTTCCCATCTTACTTGGCTTGGTGCAGCTCTCAATACTAATGGCTTCTGTCTTGCTGGAGTGCCTCATACCAGCATGTAAGGAACTGCCTGAGCACAGAGACGGGCCTGCCTGCTCCGCCCTGTGCCGGGGCAGCACATAGGTGTGAGGTCAGCGACACGTCCCCCTGCGGGTGTGTGCCGAACCGTGCAAGACGTGGGTGTGCATACGTGCGCCTCTGCCCCGGGAAGTGAGCCTGCATATGCGTGGCTGAGATGTACGTACGTTCTGACATGTGCAGCACCGAGACACCTAGCCCGGTTTGAAGCAAGAGAAGGAAAACCTGCAAGTACCTCGATCTCCACTCTCTCCTCAGCCACATCCACCCCACTCCCACTGGGATCTGGGCTGGGAGTGGAGAGCAGAATGTGCCCTGGGGAGGTCTGTCCTCAAACTCCCATGTAATCACGAGCAGTGTGCTCTCCTGCCAAAGGCCGGGGGGTGCGCGCTGGGTGTCTCATTCTCTAGGCTGATGCGTTCCTGAAGCCACAGAGCGACGCACCAGCACAGGGGCATGTTGTCTTATGCAAGGCAGTTGTGTGTGGTGCGAGAAGCAAGTGGGCTCTGACCTGCAGGAAGGGGGTATTGCCCAGGGGCCTGAGAATCAGGACGCCTGGGTTCTTTCTGCTCCTACCACCGCCTCACCATGTGGGTTGTACGCTAGTGCCTTCCCCTCCCTGGGATTCGAGAAGAGGGATGAGAAGATGTGGGCAAGGTGTCACAGCCCTTGCTCAGAGAGCCTCCAACACAGGTAGCTAGAGAAGGTGCAAAGTCTTATCACAGAACGAGGCCAGCAGAGCACACAACTCGGGGGGGGGGGGGGGGGATTCACGTTCCCATCGTCTCCGGCTCTGGGGGAGCCTCCTCGGGCCAGTGTGTCTGCGTGCAGCCCCCCTGCAGACAGGCCAGGGAGTCCTGCTTCATTTTAATTATCCTCTCCGAGCATTAAGAATCCCTCCCTTGCAGCCCCCCCTGCCAGCTCCCCATTCAGCCACTAGTTAATTTATTTGAAGTTTTAATCTAATTATTAACTATTTTAAAGGCTAAGCAGCTTTCCCCAACAAGGGGCCTGACAATCGGCGGCTCTCCGTCGGGTGGACTGCGTCCACTACCCCAGTGCAAGACGATAATAGAAGGGGGTGGCGGGGAAGGGGGTGGGAGGGGAAGAGGCCCAGTGAGAAGGGGCTTAAGGTTCATTATTGCTGAGACTTACATTTAATAGCAATTTACAACCGAGTTTATAAACCCCTGGAAAATAAGGGGTTTAGAATGGGGAAAGCTGACAGGGCCCTTCACCCGACAGTGGCTCTTGCGGGCGCCTTGGTAATAAAGACTAGAAAGGGAGCCATTGAGGCCTGATTGGCAACTGATAGTGCGCTAAATGGTAATGAGAAGGGCAGATGGAGGGGAGATTAGCCTCCAACTCTCTCAGCAGCTTTTCTTTGTGGGCCCCGCAGCCCCCTTGTCAGCTTCCTAATACATTTATTGCTCATTTCACACTGCTAAAGAAAATGCCTCTTTCTATTCAGAGCCACCCCCCCCAACCCACACCCAGCGCCTTTAAGTGTAATAATTAATTCATGGAGCCCTCGACCCTCACCGCGGCCTGCCAGGGACTGGCCGGAGATGGGCTCCCATTCACTCCTGTCAGGCGGATCACGGGAAGCATGTGTTGCGTTTATCTGCAGAGCAGACGCTACAGAAGGGGTGTGTGGTGTACACCCCGCACCTCCATCACTTTCCCCTCAACCCACACACATCCACACACACACAACCCTCTTTCTTTGGCTGCTGGGTCGTTTGTCAGGCCCTGCCTCAGCGGCTGGTGGGACAGAAGGTGCTGTGGCATAAGACAATAGCGGAGCGTGAAATTCAATTAGTTAAGGGCCTGGTTGCAATTTCACGGCCCTAAAAGAAGAGGGAGGACAGAAGCGGGTGGGGGGGCATTTTATGGCCTTTTTTAATTTATTTCTCTTTTCTCCTGAGGGCTTTCCCCCCTGAGCGCGGCGGCTTGGACATGCCTTTTTAAGAAGTTATTTAGAGTTCATATCTGTCACATCTATTTAACGTACTCTGGGTGATGTTAAGAGGTGTTCTTGATGTTAAAAAGCTGATCCCGCTCCCTCTCCCACCCACCCTCATCCCCCTCCCTGCATCTCTCTCTCGCTCTGCAGGTGTCCCGGTGAAGGTCACAAACACCAAAGATGGGGCAACTCGCCAGTCCTCCCTGGAGCTGTTTGTGTACCTGAATGAAATTGCGTAAGTGCCGTACGCGCGTGCCATCTCTTGCACTCTCATTGGTGGGGAACAGTCCTCATTGACGTGCATGCAATGCTCAGAGGGTTGTGCAAGGGCACCTACCCACCTAGAGGCTCAGCTTTGGGCCAGGCATCTAAAGCAGCCCTTGTCCTCCTGCAAGATGTACCAGAGATCGATAATGGGTTACATAGAGCGGCCCAACAAATAACAGACGGTGCCCACGTTTTCGGGCCAGTTGTGGGCTTTTCTAGGTTCTGACTGTTTACGTGAAGAGCAGAGCTTACGTATGCTCACCGGGAAGGGAGCTCGGGTTGCCAGGCATTCGGTTTTCGGGCCATTAAAAGTCTGATTGGCAGCACAGTGAGATTACGGCCAGCTTCTTGCCTGTCCTGGCTCTGCACAGCTCTCGGAAGCGGCCGGCACGTCCCTGCGGCCCCAAGGTGCAGGGGGGATCAGGGAAGCTCCACACGCTGGCCCAGCGCCAGCTCCACAGTTCCCATTGGCCAGGAGCAGCGGCCAATGGGAGCAGTAGGGGTGGCACCTGTGGGCACAGCAGTGAGCATTGTGCAGAGCCAACTGGCCACGCCTCTGCTTAGGGAAGCAGCATGGAGCTAGGGCAGGCATGGAGTCTGCCTTAGCCCCATTGCACCGCCAGCCAAGAGCCACCTGTGGTAAGCTCTGCCCGGCCAGAGACCTCACCCTAACTCCCTCCTGGACCTTGCACCCTCCTCCTGCACCCCAACCCTCTGTCCCAGCCTGCAGCCCCCTCCTGCATGATGCTTTCCTGTACACCTTGGAAAATGTCCCTAGGCCCCTTCCCTCCGGTACCTTCCACATGGCTCTGTGTTCCACCGCTTCGTGAAGGGCTGTGGGCCCGTCTTTGGCTCAGACGTAGGCAGGCCCCAGGGGGACCATTCAGCCGTCCCTTTGCCAAGTGCCACACGGACGCCCCCATCCCGCTCCTCCTTTGTGCCCCTGCCTTTATCCCCCTGCAGTTGAATGCGAATGAACTTTTCCATGTAGTTCTCTTTTTAAATGTTAATTAAGTGGTTTTAAAATGACTTCACCAAGGGCGAAGGCAGCTGCAGCGGCTCCCCCTCGTCCCTTCTCGGGCCCATGTATTTGTCTCGTGGCTGCTGGGCCACGTTTACTCTGGGATCTCCTGGCCCAAGGGGTAAAAGGAGATGAAAGGAGGATTTGTACTGGCAACGAGGCTTGGCTTTTGGAGGTGGGGGGGGAGGGGCTTCCCCATTCCCTTCTCTGTCCAAGCTGCAAAGGGATATTTTTTGGTGGCATGATGGGGAGGAGGACTCCTGATAATGGATCATATTCCAGCTGTCCCCAGCCTACTGTGTGACGGCGTGACTGCTGACAGAGCCTGTTGGGTGGCTTCAGCACACACGCTCCACAGCCAGACCGACTGGCCTGGAACCTCAAAGGTATTTAGGTGCCTAACTCCCACGTACCTAAGCACTTGTGAGGCTCTGGGCCAGCGTGTGTCTGTGGTGGCGCTCTGCTCTCCTCCTGCTCTGTGGGGCAGGGAGGGGAGAGAAATGCTGTCCCCCCCCCCCCCTTCCTCACCTCTGCTTCAGGCTCGCATTGCCGGGCCTGGCGCTCCCCTGAGCCGCCTGCCCACCGTGACACTGTCTGGTGGTGCGCAGTGTCCTGACATGGGTCACTGTGCGGCAAAGTCCGAGCTAAATCCAAGGCTCTGTACCTGCCCCCTGAGCCATGCTCTCTGGGCCTGGAGGGGGGCTGCGGAAATCGGGACCATCCCATGAATTTTAAAATGGATGCTGTAGTTTCCCTGTCGTGGCAGAGAAGAAGCAGAGTGGTAATGATTACAAAGGGGATTCTTTACTGGAGCTGCTGACAGACAAGAGCCTGGTGCTTCTCTCAGGCTTTCCAGCTCCCAGGCTGACTAACACAATCTATGCTGCCTCCTGTCTCCACACTAGTTCTGCCCAAGTCCTGCCCGCGTGGGCACGTCTTGGTCCATGGCATATGGTGGCTGAGGGCGGTTGAGTTTTCATGTGAGAAACCCCCGAGGAAGCAGAGGGGAGGGCGAGGCTACGGACGAGGGGGTGGTTCTATTTCAAGCCACCTCAGGGGGTCATCTGGAAAGCCGCCCTTAGATCTGGCCTTGCAAGCCCCTCCTATCTTGGTGTCCTCTGCAAATATTATAAACCCGTTCTCCACTTCATTATCCAAGTCCTCCAATGAAAATATTGACTAGTACTAGACCCAGAACTGACCCCTGCTGGACCCCGCTAGATACAGCATCCCCGTTTGCCAGCAAACCATTGATAACTACTCCTGGAACATGGTCTTTCAACCAGTTGGGCACCTGCCATATAGTAATTTCCACCAGACCACATTTCCCTGCTTTTCTTATGAGAGGTTCAGGCGGAACGGTGTCAAAGCCATGCTAAAATCCTGATCTGTCACCTCTTCTGCTAAGCCAGTAGCCCTGTCTGTGAGGCCAGATCGGAGGGGCTCAGGTATCACAGTGCTGGCCACAGCATAACAGCCTAGCCAGAACTTCCCACAAGGCCAGTGGATCCCTGTGACTTCAGTGGGAGTCGGACCGAGCCCTCCTAGTGCAGAGTACCAGAAAGGGCTGACTCTGCCCGGCTGGTATCCCATAAGCCCCTTTCACCGAACTGCTCAATTGTTTCCCGGTGGCTTGTTCATCCCCTGGCAACATGTGACGCCTGTCCCACCTCTCCTCCTCTTTCTCTCCACAGAGGCAAGCACGGTGTGGGGCGCATTGACATTGTGGAGAATCGGTTCATTGGCATGAAATCCCGAGGTGAGAGCCCCTCCCCTGTGCAGCTCCCTCCCACTCCCCAGCCCCGGGCAGCTCGAAGGACCTCCCTCACTCTCAAAAAAAGAGTGGGCTACTCTCCATTACTCAGCAGTGCTTGGGCAGCGTTCAAGAGCCCGACCTGTGGGTGACATCCTGGCCCCATTGATGGAAGTGAAAGGGAGTTTTGTCATTGATTCAGTAGAGCTAGGATTCCACCCTAGGAGTGCCCTTACCCAGCCTCCCTCACCATTGTAGGTAAGTGTCTGGTTATTGAGAATTGCCCTCAATATCTAACCAGCTGCCTCTCTGAATAGTAACTAATACTCCTTGGATTAAGGGGCCCTGTTCCTTTCCTCATTTGGGGCCCAGTGTGAACAGGATTGGGGCCTGTGACTGTAAGGTGTTTTTTTGGGCAGGGTGAGAGAGATCCCTGATGGCAGCCTCAAAGTGTTACTCCAACACAATTAATAAATAATAACCAGAAGCATCTCCACCTACCTTAAAAAGCATATTTCTAAAGTCTCCCTTTCTTTCCCCGTGAACCTCTGAGTCTAGAATCAATTTTTCATTTTTAAGGACTTTTAACTTCGGTGAAGAACGTTGCAAACTCCAAGGAACTTCCTTCTAGTATCGTAAGCTAAATGAACCAAAAGGAGAAACCGCAAATATTTAAGCCATCATTTGTTACCAGTGGACAAATGTCAAGATTTAGTCAGGAAGGGGGATTCAGCATTGCCAACTCTCGTGATTTTGTCACAAACTCTCACAAGAGTTAGTGTTTTTTCCAACTCCTGGAATCAAGGGATTAGGTTAGAGTCTCGTCTTTTGTTGAAAAATGAGTTTCTAGCCCTGAAGATTGCAGGGATAAGCTTGGGAACATGAGCCCCTAGTGGTTAGTAACTCAGAAGGCAAATAAAAAGAACCCAAAATGTTTTTAAAATCTCATGACTTGTGAGCCAATTTCTTAATATTTCCATTTATTTATTTATTTTGGACAGCCTGGCTCTTAAACTCTCGGGGTTGTCATTTGTCAGTGAGAAACAGCTTCATTGAAAATCTCAGGGGACAGGAGTTGCCTCCTCCCGAAGTGAATATCAATACAGCTAGTTAGCATCTCCATTTCATCCCCCCACCCCTCCTTAGCTCTCGTTAATATCTATTTATACGCTCCCTTTAGACAGGAGCTAATATTATGATAGCATTTCACAGTAACATACAACCCACCTCAGTCTTCCTTCAGATCAAGACAGGAGGAAATTCTGTACAAGTGTGTTAGCAAGTCCTGCAGCAAAAGGCCCAACCCCCTGGGTTTGATTTTAGTTAGCGCAGTTGAATTTAAAAAAATATCCGCTTTCTAAACCTTTGTGTGCGAGTCTCAGAAGACTGAGTCATTTGTCGAGATCTTGTGTGTTTGTTTTATTTTAAAGAACCACTGACGTGCTCCAGTGACCCTTGCAGCATTCAATAATTGCCCTAAACCCCATTTAACCATCAAGTGCGTTTTCTGCGTGTCATTGCTGAGTGATCGCCAGTGTGTTTGGGTGTAAACAGGAGATTTCTCCTTTATTCTCCTCCCCCACGCTAGGGCGACAATCCAAGCATTGCGACATTAGACGTTGCTGTCCTGCTGCAGGGCCCTGCACGGTGGCATTGCTGACCACACAAAACATTTAACATTGTGCTTATTACTCTTCATCATTTGTATTCCCATAGCACTCAGGAGCCCTTCTCAAGGACCAGAGCCCCATTCTAGGTCCATATTTATTTAGCAAACCATAAGTGCATGCTTAACTTTAAGCATGTGCTGACTCCCGCTGACCTGAGCAGGGCTTCGGGCAAGTCTGCACTACAAAATTAAGTTGACCTAAGTTGCATCAATTTGCAGACTCCGCAGCAATGAAATCACTTTTCCACGTCCACGCTGTGCCCCTTGTGTCAGCGGCGCACGTCCTCACCAGGAGCGCTTGTATTGATTGTATTGTGAGCCTGGGGCATTGTGGGATGGGTACTGAAAGGCAACCACAGTCGATGTAAGCAAGGCCGTGTCTGCACTGACACGGCATCCGCCTAACTACATTGACTTAAGCTCTATGTCTCTGACGGAGGTGGCGTTAGTGTCACGGAGTGCCCAGGCGATGGTCTGGAACTTGCTCCCTATGAAGCCAGTTAGGACTTCAGGGGAAGTGTCCCCTCTCCGTACACAGCCTGTTTCCAAGGCTAGGAGCTTCACGGGTATCCGTTTCAACCTTCCTGGGTCTGACCTCAGAGCATTCAGCACCTTCTGCCCCTCCGTGCGCTTCCCCCAGTGAGCTCGCCCGGGTGGGGTTGTGGGGGAGCCCGTGGATTCTGCACCCCACTCCACAGTCAGACGTGACTCTCAGCCAGCCAGTAAAACAGAGGTTTATTCGATGACAGGAAGGTAATTTAGGTAGAGTGAATACAACCCCTCCGCTGGGTCCATTTTGGGGGCCCAAGAGCCAGGCAGAGCTTGCCTGCAGCTCCTTGTCCGCTCTAGCCAGAACCAGACTGAGACTTCCTCATCCGCCCCTCCCCTGCATTCCTTTCTCTGTCTCCTTCCCGGCGGGAGGTCAGCTGACCTCTCTCCAACAGGTAGAGAGGTGGGGGGAAGGGTCAGGGTGTTGCCTGCTTGCTTATACTCTCTCTGCTTTGCATCAAGAAATGCATAGGGGAAACTGAGGCAGCCACCCAGTATTCGTACTCCGTCACAGTTAGTAAGTCTGTGTAGTGGGTGCATTACATCAGTGGGAGCGACATTTTAGTGTTGATGCTTAGAGTTAGGTCAACCTAACTCTGTAGTGTAGATCAGGCTCAAGCTTGTGCCTAAATTTGCTAAATTAGGCCTGGTTTACACACCGTTTTTGGGCTGATATAATCTCATATGTGTTTCTTCCCCAATATAGTTATGCCAGTAACATCTAACATGGTATAAAGGTGCCTTACCCCTGTAAGCTTATTCCTCTTCCTATACAGGAATAAGCTCTACCCATCGGTGTCTTTTTACTGGTATAACTACATCCCCACTAGGAGGTTTGTACTGCTTTAACTACATCAGTATAATTAAAGCCATATACATTTGTGAATAGACCATGTTTTAGGGCTGAGATACATGAGAGAGGAAATTTCTGGTTGGGAAGGTGCGGGGGGACTGATTGTACATAGAAATGTAGGGCTGGAAGGGACACCAAGGTCATCAGGGCCTCTGAGCTGAGGCAGGACCATATAAACCTAGACCACATGGTCATCTCTTGGCATCAGCAATGGCGTGAAAGATCTTGCATAAAACATGTGTTTACATTTGTTAAACTTCACAGACTCTAGAATAGCCAGAGAAATTCTCTTGGGGTTAGTCTACATCCAGGGTTCTCAAACTGAGGGTCATGACCCCTCAGGGGTCGTGAGGTTATTACGTGGGGGTCGCGAGCTGTCAGCCTCTACCCCCAAACTCCATGTTGCCTCCAGCTGTTAAATATACTTATACTGTTAAATATAAAAAAGTAGTTTTTCATTTGTAAGGGGAGTTGCACTTAGAGGTTTGCTGTGTGAAAGGAGTCACCAGTACAAAAGTTTGAGAACCACAGGTCTACATGCATAATTTGTACTGTTTTAACTATACCAGTGTAGAGAAAATAGTACAATTAGAGCAAGGCAAAAAAATTTGGATGAATCATTTATTTGCTGGAAAATGCATTTTTAGATCAGCCTAAATGATTCATGAACTTGGGCTGAATTTGACAGATGGTTTTGGCCGGAAAAAAACAAAACAACCTTGTTAAATTTCTAAAATTGAAGGGTAAAAATCAGGTAGAAAGTTGTTTTGGTTTGAATGAGACTAGGGTTGTCAAATGATGAATAAAATTAATTGTGATTAATCACACATTTAAAATAATTGTGTGATTAAACAATAATAGAATACCATTTATTTCAATATTTTGGATGTTTTTCAACATTTTCAAATATATTGATTTCAGTTACAACACAGAATACAAAGTATACAGTGCTCATTTTATATTTATTTTTATTACAACCTAATCCAAGTACTGTAGTGCAATCTCTTTATAAGGAAAGTTGAATTAACAAATATAGAATTATGTACAATAATAACCTCATTCAAAAATAAATTGATGTAAACCTTTAGAACCTACAATTCCACTCAGTCCTACTTCAGCCAATCTTTCAGATAAACAAATTTGGTTACAATTGGCAGGAGATAATGCTGCCCACGTCTTAGCTGGCATTGCAAGATAATTTACGTGGCAGATGCGCTAAAGATTCACCTGTCCCTCCATGCTTCAACCACCATTCCAGAAGACATGTGTCCATGCTGATGACGGGTTCTGCTTGATAACGATCCAAAGCAGTGCAGACCGGTGCATGTTCATTTTCATCATCGGAGTCAGATGCACCAGCGGAAAGCTGATTTTTCTTTTTTTGGTGGTTTGGGTTCTGTAGTTTCCGCATTGGAGTGTTTCTCATTTAAGACCTCTCAATGCATGATCCACACCTCATCCCTCTCCGATTTTGGAAGGCACTTCAGAGTCTTACACCTTCGGTCTAGTTACTATATCTATCCTTAGAAATCTCACATTGGTATCTTTGCGTTCTGTCAAATCTGTTGTGAAAGATTAAAACGAACATGTGCTAGGTAATCATCTGAGACTGCTATAACATGAAATATGGCAGAATGTGGGTAAAACAGAAGAGGAGACGTACAATTCTCCCCCAAGGAGTTCAGTCACAAATTTAATTAATCCATTATTTTTTTAATGAGCATCATCAGTATGGAAGCATGTTCTCTGGAATGGTGGCTGAAGCATGAAAGGGCATACGAATGTTTAGCATATCTGGCACATAAATACCTTGCAACGCTGGCTACAAAAGTGCCATGCGAACACCTGTTCTCACTTTCAGGTGACATTGTACATAAGAAGCAGTCGGCAGTATTTCCCATAAATGTAAACAAACTTGTTTGTCTGAGCAGTTGGCTGAACAAGAAGTAGGACTGAGTGGACTTGTAGGCTCTCAAGTTTTATATATTTTTTTTTTGAGTGCAATTATATAACAAAAAAATTCTACATTTGTAAATTACACTTTCACAATAAAGAGGTTGCGCTACAGTACTTGTATACTATTACTTTTGTTTATCATGTTACATCACAAATATTTGTAATCAAAAGTAAGAAAGTGTACTCATTTTATATATTTTGTGTTGTAGAAATCAATATTTTGAAAATGTTGAAAAACATCCAAAATATTTAACAAATTTCAATGGGTATTCTGTTTAACAGTGTGATTAATCACGATTAACTAGGATTTAAAAAAATAAAATTTTTGAGTTAAATCACATGAGTAAAGTATGATTAAGCGACCGCGCTAAATGAAACATTTCAATTTTTTCCCCCTCCAAATATTCATTCAGCTCCCAGTACAATCCACCCCTTGTGGACGCAGTTGTATTGGTATAGCTATTCCCAGAAGGGCTGGGTAATTATTAACGGTAAAAGACCCCTTTATACTGATATAATTAAGCCATACTATGGATTGTACTGTGTAACTCTCTCTTTTTTTAGTATAAAGTCACACCTCTAACTGAAACAGTCTAATGACTACAAAAATGATGTGTAGACCAGGCATCGGAGATCACTGGACACAGCCTGTGGGCCCCATCTCAGGAATACTCCGCTGGGACAGTGACAGGGAGAGCATTAGTGAAACTAGTTGAAATTTTGATGGGGGAAAAACCAGGGGAAGTGTTTTGTTGAATTCCTCCTCTCCCATTCACGTGACAAACTCTCAAGAGCTGGTTGGGAATTTTGAAATGTCAATTTCAAGTTTTGACGTGGGAGGGGAGGGAGACTTTTAATTGCCATTTCCCCCCTGTTCTTTTCCAGGCTGCATTTATTGCTAATTAGAAAACAGTGAGTTGTTGCTTGGTTATTGTAGCACCAGGGCTGGCTCTACCTTTTTTGCTGCCCCAAGCAGCTCTGCCGCTCTTCCCTGGCAGAGCTGCCGCAGGCGTGCCACCAAAAACGCCTGTGGGGGGGGTCTGCCAGGGAAGAGTGGAATTCATCCCACAGGCCGGTTGCAGGCAGTGCCTTAACCAGAAGGCTCGCTGCCTTCTCCCATCCCCCATCGCGTCGTCACTCCTTACAAGAGGGGGACATTGCCGTGGGAATTCTAATGTCCACTCCGGCGAGCAAAAAATTCAGTTGTATTGACTTTTACAAAGTCTCTCACTGAAATTCGTTAAGGACCACCGGGAGGAGGCAAGCAGGGAAGTTTGCACCAGCCTTGTAAGCCCTATTGTCCGGATTTGGTTGGATCTGGTTTAGTGGGAGGCCGGTGGCTAATTGAGTGCTCCGGGCGCCCACACTTGCCGCACCGCTCCCGCCTGCTGGCGACAATGGGGCCGAGCCAGCTAAGCACCGCCGCGGCTCGAGAGGGCGGGCTGCAAGTGGGAGTCGTTTTCCTGCCTCGTGCGGCTTTTCATGGCCTCATTATCAAATTATCTTTTTAACTCTGAAGGGGGGCTAATTAGGGAAGTAAATGAAATCGGCGGGGAGGAAGCGGGAAGGGAGGGGACAGTCAGGCTTGCTGCCTCTGCCAAAAGAGCCGGGCGTTTCATTTCCTCCTTGCCTCTCCAAGCCCCTAGGGCTGGATGCAGCCTTTACCACCACGTGCCCCCCCGTGCTGTACCCGGGTCCAGGTTAGTGCGAGTCCATCAACCTGGGCTGGAAACTGTCCTGCCAGCCGCCGTGTAGCTCTCCCTTGAGGCTTCTTGGTCTGCTGGTCCGGCCCTAGCGCGGCAGCCTGGCACTGCCTCAGTCCTTTTGCGCCAGGCTGATGATGGCGCTTTGGGAATAGAGCTAGGCGGGGACTGTCCCCCCACCCCGGCTCGCAATGCCCAAGAACTCGGGGGGAGGGTTGCACAGTTATGGATGAACTTCTAGCTCAGCCCCTTGGGAAGTGCTTGGCCAGCGCGATCCCTGAGTGTAGCTGTTCAGTCCTCTCCCTTGTTCCCCCCGCCACCAACCGCGGTATCCTCCTTGCTATGAGCTAGGCTCCGGGCTCTGCTGGCACTGTACGGAGACATTAGTAAACGGCATTCCCCGCCCTAAAGCGCTTACGGTCCAACCACCGAGGCCCTCCAGGTCTGCCGTCCGTGTGAGCTTGTGTAGGGCTGGGGCCTTCTCACTTTCAATCCCGTGGTCCCCCTGCTTCTCCCTCCTGGCCCCCGTTTGGCAGGAGCTGGCGTGGAATGTCTGCGTATTGATCCCGGCTGGAACTGACAGATCCCCGTCAATACGGCTAAATGGTTCAGTGCACGGGAAACTGACAGTAGAGGTTACAAATTAGAAAATTTTAAGCAGCTGCTGTCTCCGTTGCTCTCCCCTTTTCCCCGTCCACTTTCCCTCCCCCCACATCCCCTTTCTCAGCAGTAATTATGGGGTGATTGAAGCGCCGCCAGGCTGCATCGCTGACACCTCTGTCCTTTTTCCTGTAAACACGGGGAGATGAAAATAGACACTTGGAGACGCTGTGAGTGTCACTTTGAAGGTGTCTCTTGTCTCCTCCATTGCAATGCTGGGAGCTCGGCTGTCACTTCTCTCCCCTCCTTGCGCAGTGGTTCATACGCCGACTGTCAAAGGCGCCCGGAACCGCAGTCTTTTAGCATCAGGTTTCTGTCACAAATCAAATAAAAATAATAAAGAAACAGACAGACAGCGCTTGTCTGCTCTGCGTCCCCTGCCGCGAGCGGAGGGGAAATGTGGGTGGGGGAGGGAAAGAGACACAAAAAACAAGCTTTTGATCATTGCAAATTAACTTTAACACCTTCTAAGGAAAGGTGCGGGAATATTTAATTGTGTTATTGGCGTTACGTGTTGCTTTTAAATGTTCTGTTTGGAGCAGTTGCTTTGCGGGCGCAGTCTCTCTGACACCCAATACATGCCCCTCTCCAGAGGGTCTAATGTACCCTGTACATGCCCTCAGGGCATTATTTCATTATGTGCATTACACCAGCTCCTTGCCAGAGATGTTGTGAAGGACAAGACCGTAACAGGGTTCCAAAACGAACTAGATAAATTCATGGAGGACAGGTCCATCAATGGCTATTACCCAGGATGGACAGGGATGATGTCCCTAGCCTCTGTTTGCCAGAAGCTGGGAATGAATGACAGGGAATGGATCACTTGATAATTCCCTGTTCTGTTCATTCCCTCTGGAGCACCCGGCATTGGCCCCGGTTGGAAGACAGGACGCTGGGCTGGATGGACCTTTGGTCTGACCCAGTGTGGCCGTTCTTATGTTCTTATTGTGCTATGTGCTGTACACTTGTCTAGTGAACAATTCAGTTCAGAGACTGTCTTATCTAAACAGGCACGAGTGACTAATCATGGGAGGAGAGCAGCAGTACAGGTGGAGAAACTGAGTCAGTGGGCGTCCCCCTGGCCTTGCCTGAAGGCAGCTATTGATTCCCCCTGGTTGGGTCACCTGCAGAGAGGTTTAACCAAATGACCCCTCCTCTTGCCATTGAGCATGACTTCGGCGCCGGTCTCGTCCCATTGACAGAAATATGTTTTAACATTAACATTAGTGGGATGTTGACATTAACATTAACCTGGCATTTAACCCAGGTTAAATATGTTTTAACATTTAACCCAGGTTAAATATGTTTTAACATTAACATTAGTGGGATTAACATTAGTGGGATTTCTTCCTAGGGTGACCAGATGTCCCGATTTTGTAAGGACAATCCCAATTTTGGGGTCTTTTTCTTATATAGGTTCCTATTTTCCCTCCCTCCCCCCCAATCCCTGTCCTGATTTTTCACATTGGCTGTGTCTGGTCCCCCTACTTCTTCCCTTTAATAGGCAGGGCTGGCAATCCCCGTTCAGGTGTCAAGGCTGTACCTGATTGTAAAGCCCACGCCCTAAACCTGCGATCTTCGACTCTTAATGCATGAGCTGCTACTCCCTGAGCTAAAAGACCCACCTCTCTTACTTACCCAAGGCTGTCGCAGCCTCATCAATTGCTAGTATCAGAGGGGTAGCCGTGTTAGTCTAGATCTGCAAAAACGACAGAGTCCTGTGGCACCTTATAGACTAATCGATGTATTAGATGCCTCTGACGAAGTGGCTATTTACCATGAAAGCTTATGCTCTAATACGTCTGTTAGTCTATAAGGTGCCACAGGACTCTGTCCTCAATTGTTAATTGCTTGTTCTAGTCACCAGGGCCCCGCCAAGTAGGCAGAGTGTACCAGATCTCCACAAGGGTCAGGAAGGAATCGCCTCTCCCGTCAGTCAGGCCTGTGATGGAGGTGGTTGCGCTTAACTCTGAAGCCTCGAGTATTATCTGCTGCTGGAAGCAGGATAGTAGTATTATTAATTATGTGTTACTGGAGCACTCCTACACCAGGGCCCCATTGTGCTGGGCACTGTACAAAAATCAGAACAAGACCATCCCAGTCTGGCATGATAAATCCATTGTCTAAAATTGTTCCTTGACCCTTTAGCCCGCGTGGATCTTCTGAGCAACAAAGGTTCTCAGGTGCCCGAACTTGGAC
This sequence comes from Sternotherus odoratus, assembly GCA_032164245.1. Lineage (NCBI taxonomy): Eukaryota > Metazoa > Chordata > Testudines > Kinosternidae > Sternotherus > Sternotherus odoratus. The sequence goes on from JAVMKO010000016.1 coordinate 11,667,740, forward strand.
AAAGACATTGTCCTTCTTTGGTTCATTGCGTGTTTCTGTGCCCTTTTTGCAGGGGGTTAGATTCTCCCATTAGTTTGTGCTGAATTTTCCAGTCAGATGAATACTTTGCCACATTTCTCTTTACTGAAGCTGAAAGCAGCCCTGTGTGGTATTGGATTGACCTGTAAAGCTGTTAAAGACTGTGGCATGCCTACGTGATTTTAAATACCTCTCTATTTCACAGCATTAGTCAAACTCCTCAAGGTGTATTGTACGTTAAAGTACATTTTGGAGCCACAACAGTTTGACACTGTTGCTGCTTTATTTTTTTTAAAGGCATCTATTTTTGTAGTGTGATACAGCAAAACACAATGTGTGAGCCCCTCCTGCTGGTTGTGCAGCAGTATTTTAGTTATGTGGCCAGGATCAAAAATGTTAATGTGTGTAGAAGGCAGCTGTTTGCACTTGTATATTGGAAATATGAGGACGGAGAGGAAAGACCGCAGTGGTATTCTTTGTGCGTACGTGTATAGTCCTGGGATAAAGGTCTATGTGTTTTGAGGGTATGCATACCGCATGAATGTGTTGTGTAGCTAAGCCTACTGTGTGTGCCTTCTGCATATTTATTGGTCATGCATGTGTGTGTGTGTGTGTGTGTGCGCGCGCACTTCATGAACATGCATGCTGTGTGTGACTTGCTGAGTGTGCGTGCATATACTTCCCAACAGTCCTGGGGTCTGTGGGACTCTCCCGCTTTGATGCTCGAGGACTTGGCCTATCTTCTCACACACACACACACACACACACACACACACACACACACACACACACACACACACACACACACACACACACACACACTGTCTCTGTCTAGGGAAGGGCGGAGGGGCCAAATCTGAGTGGTGCTGCGGCCCCATGCTTCAGGTCGCATCGCCCATCCCACTTGAAACGTTAAGAGGCGCCTGTGTGTGTGTGTGTGTGTGTGTGTGTGTGTGTCACTTGACCATGCAGGCGTGTGGACCCGCAGAATATGCCTGGGTGCCTCCCTGCTGTGTCCGGCCCATGGCGATGTACACAGGCTTCGTCCACAGGAGTGAATCTGGGCAGTGGCATGGTTCACATTTAACCAAAAAGAAACCCATGTAAACCACGCCGAGAGAGGCTGGAACAAAGAAAGCCGGCTTCCCTGCCTCTGCCTCCAGAGAAGCCCAGCCCGCTTGGCCCTGCAGCACTCAGTCATCAAAATAATTAAACTTCTCTTGCGGTGGCTGTTTTCCGAAGCTCTGCCACGATTCAGAACGGTGGGGGGGGAGGGAAGCGGGGGGGTCGACAGCCCCAAACGAGGTTGCACTCCCGTACCCCAGGTAGCCTCATTTCTTCACAGCTGACGTGCGGTTCTCGTTGTTGTTGTTTTTTTGCCGCTGGAGGGGAGCGGAGGGTATTTCAGGCCGTCTCCCCGCGCTTGTGCCCTGCGTCGCTCATTTAATTACAGGTTTTCAGCCGCAGACCGGTGGGCATGCATCGGCAGGGGGATCGGCTCCTAAACCCTGTCATTTCGCCTCGTCGGAGTGCCTCTTCAAAGAGGGGAATCTAGACATTTTCTCCACACGGCGCGGAGTGGACTGTCTCGGCCCCAGCATGAGTATAATGACAGATGCATTTTACAGCAAGCTGGGACTGAATGGGCTCAAGCACAGCTCCTTCTGTCAGCCAAGTCATTATTTTTTGTCATTTGCTGACAGTTTGGGTCTCATTCGTTTTTCTCTCTCTTTTTTTTTTCTCCCCCTGCCTGGAAAAATGGCTAGGTATCTACGAGACCCCAGCAGGGACCATCCTGTACCATGCTCATTTAGACATTGAGGCCTTCACCATGGACCGGGAGGTGCGGAAAATCAAGCAGGGGCTCGCCTTGAAGTTCTCAGAAATGGTGTACAATGGTATGTACCGCCCACCCCCCTGCGTACACCCCCATAATGGTGCAAACCCCCTCACTACCAAAGGCAGCCGGCACTGCGTGTTTGTTACATGGCTCTGGCTTTAAACAGAGGTGGGTCCACGCTGGGAAATTTTAAGTCTGGATTTGAGGCCCCTTGTAGCCATGGGGGAAAGACCTGTTCTGTCACCCACTCCATCTCCCTGCCTAGGATGGGTCCCTCGGGCCCAGCATTCTGCCCAGTTTAACATGAAAGGGTGGCCACAAGTGCCCATGGGAGACTAGGCCGGCCAGGAGCACTCACAATTAGGACGGCATCTCTGTTTTCCAGCCTCTCTCCAGTTCCACATTTTGACCCACCCCAAATCATTCCTCCTGGGTGCTAACACTTCAGATCGCTATAGACTGTTCTCCTCCTGCCCCGCCCCACGCGGGTGCCTCTTTAGTTGCTGTGCAGCCAAGCTACCCAGAGTAGCCCTTGTCCTATCCCCTCTTAAGTCGGTCCCTCCAGCCACGTGATCACTTGCTTCTCTCTGAACTGCCAATATCCTTGTGGTAACATGGCACCCAGAGAGGAATGTTCTACTCCAGCTGCACTGGCACCCAGAGTCCGCTGAGGAAGTGCCTTGGCTTAACGTCTCTCCCTGTGTGGCAGTTTTCAGATCTGGAGTTTTTGGTCCAGACTGTCATAAGGCCAGGAGATCAGGCTCAATCCTCCATTCCACTGGTGTGAATCCGGAGTGACTCCGTTGAACTCTAGGGGGGGGTTGTATTCTTATGACCACAGCATCTGGTGACTGAGCTCCAGGGTTATACATGCATAGTGAGGAAAGGCGCAGATCTGAACACCCCTAAATTTTAAGGAAGCTCAAACCCAGTGCTGCATCTTGCAGCTCAGTTCACCTCTAGTTCTTTTGGCGTCCGTGACCACAAGGGTGATGCTGTAGATTCAGCACTGCTGCAGGAGGCCAGCATGTGACTGTTCAAAAGCATTGGTTAATTTCATGACCATTTGTCCCCATACTAGCTAGTGTAGAATAAGGGGAATCCGATCTCATACCTCAGGGTGTCCACTGATCTCACTGCAGGGGGGTCATGAAGAGATTCACCATTTGACCTCTTCCTCACCACGTTCATCACTGTGCAATTGACCAGGTGCTTTATGGGAGTTTTGTGCCTTCCTCTAAAGCATCAGGTATTGGCCACTGCTGAAGGCAAGATCCAGGCCTTGTGGGACCAATAAGCTGATTGGGACCAGCAAACCTTCCATGGTTCAGCGTGATGTGCTTGGGTGGAGGTGTTCCCACGGTTTGTGTTTCATGTTTCGGAGGGGTGTCTGCTGGAATTGGGCCCAGTGCGAAAGCAGCGCCAGTCCCAAACAACCCGCAAACTCTAGGGCGTTCGCACGCCAGGTCTGAATTCTGCAGCGTTTCTGCTGGAGACGATTTTAAGAGGGGAAAATGAGCCCGTCAAACCCTTCTCCCAACCCTTCAGCATTTTGCTTGTGCTGCTTCCTGGTTGCGGAAATGTGCTATGCAGCGTGTAGCCCACAATGGGGCACTGTGCATTTTTATGTGATCTAGGATTTGGTTTGGTGGAAGCAACGCAACCGAACAGGAGACAAAGTTTTTGGCTTTAAGGCAGCTCTGAACAGCTGCTTGTTGGGGAGAGGGGGATTTCAGAATCCGAGATACCTCAGCCCGTCGGTCCTGCGGCCAGTTGTGCTCTTCACTGGGGTTTATGACCGTGGTGCCGTTGATGAGAACGCTGAAAAGAGCAGCAGAAGTGGGGGGGAATAGGACATGAAACCCCCCACTGCTAAGTCACTGGTCCAACTCCAGCCCAGGTTGATAATGACCGACGCTGAGATCATCTGATGTCTGCTCTGCACCCTACATGAAATGAGGTTGGTGGGTCTCAGTTCAGTTTCTAGCAGACTTGCACACACCACAACACCACCACAGCGGGCTCCAAATGGAGCAGACATCAGAGGGTTGGAAGCTTCAGTCATGACCGACCCAGGCTGGAGTCGACGAGGCCAGTGCGCGAATGGGCCATACCCTTGGAACATGGCTCTCGTCCCGTGGAGATGGTCGCTGTGGAGGAGACTGGAGTGGCCATGGGGATGTTGCCATTCGTGCTCTGCTCCTATCTGAGCCAGTTACTAGCACTGAATTAAGGAGTCCAAGTTTTGATTTTTAAATCTTGTAAAACTGAGGTTGATTTGGGTTTTTTTTTCCCCACACGTGAAAAATCCACATTTGGCTCCTGTAAGCTGGCGGCTGGGACATGCACCCTTTTGAGAAGCCCCAGCTGGGAGACGATGCGTTGAACACCTGTGGGATATAGTGTATGAATTTTTAAAAAACAGACCGGTGCCTGGAGACTCGCTCCGCTGTGCTTCATTTTGTACTTTCCACGCACATCCAACCTCCAGCTAAGGATTCTGGGTAGCAAAACCCAACTGGCAGTTTCCTTTAGTAAGTAGTACTATACCTAACATAACCACTAGAGAGCACAGTCAAAACACTGCACAGATCACTACTGTAGCAAGGAGCTCAGCCCATCTTGTTATGTAGCGCTCAAGAATAGGACTGGTGGACTGTGGAAAACCCTGCAGCAGCCCTGGGCCATTTTTTGTTTCTAATCCTGTCCTCAGAGGGGAGACTTTGACTCCAACCCCAGCAGTCAAACCAGGAGTCAGCCCCCAAAAAAGCATTGGATTTTTTTTTTTTAATAATAGATATTGGGTGCTTTTTATCTGTCGTCTAGTTTGAGCCTTTAGGTCACATTCCAAGCTTTTCTCTATCGTGAGATTCCCATGAAATAACATGACTCCAGGAGCTGGGGCTTTAAGGAAGCAAGAGTTGGCAAGGCTGGTTTCCCTCTGTCCACTATCCAAGGAGAGATGCCCAAGCCTGCCTTGTGTTCCTGTGCTCTTGTCCCTTTCCTCTACTCTCCCTCCTCCTCATTGAGATATCCAGTTTGTTTCCTCCTCTCCAGAAATGCATACAACCATGGGGTGAAATTCACCCCCTGGGCAGAGGTCTACATGCTGCTTAACCCCTATTTCAAAGGCTTTAGTGGTTCATAGCTTTCATGCTGCTGGCCCTCTGCAGGTGTGAATTTCACCTACAGCGAAGATGTTTTACTGGGGAAGAGGGGACTAAGCAGACAGTAGAGAGTAGTGACAGCTACTGTGTGTTGGCATGAGAGGGTGTCACTAGATCTCCCTGTACCATTCAGAAGGAAAGAAACTCTTGAAATCTTCCCCACTTCCATTCTTTTAATTTTCCTTCTGCTGCAGCTGGTTATTTTGATTTCATGTTCTTGCACTTCTCTTTTTTTCAAACATAAGGAGAATTGTTTATTTCTAACGACCCTAATTATTCCGAAGCCATAGGATTAAAAAGCTGCTCGGAGAGCCCTGGGGTGGGTTTTTTCCCCCCTCTGTAAGTGGAAGTGGCTTTTGTGTAGCTCATCTGAAATGCTGTCAGGCCAGAAAATCAAATGCCATGGTTCTTGTCAGCGTAGAACCTGTTGGCTTTTCTGCAGAAATGAACTTTCCTTACTGTGCATCCGACAGCCAGGCTTTCTCCAAACCAGCTGTTAGAAAAGAAAATTGAAACTAATAATTACCTTTTTAGCTAGTAACCTTTCCATAACGGTTGAGATATTCACCACGCTGCTTTATCTGGAGGCAGCAACCTGCTCAGGCATGGAGAGATTTCGACATGAACACTGGTGGGTTTATTAGTTACCGTTCCATATGTGCTAGCATCAGCCAGGCAGGGGTATAGTCCTGGTTTTCCTTACCGCAGATGGGAAGGAATCTTATCCTCTGCTGATGTCAATCAGTAAGACTCCATTAATCCTACCCCAGTCTACACCAGCTGAGGATCTGTTCAAACTCTTTTTTTCTGAGAACCATGCTAGCTAAACTGGGCTAGAAACCAGTAGTGATATTTTAGGTTAATGCTAGCAAAGGGGCCAAAGCAGCAAAGTTGAAGGCATGATTGTGGAAAGTCTGAATGGTGTGAATAAAGTTCTGATGAATCCTTCGTGTGGCATGGAAGGAACAAATCAGGGAAGATTTTTCAGTTGGTGGCACTCTGGGGGCAGAGTTAAGGTTATTTACCAATTGCATTTTGATGGTGGTTGCACATGTGTAAAACGTAGAGCTGGCTGGAAAAATTCCCCAGACATTTTTTCTGTGGCATTGGACCAATGGGTCGAAATGGAAACATTTGAAAACAGATTCATTTTGATCTTCCAGTGGAGCCTTCCTGGCTCCCTGCCAGCTTGCCCACCCAGCTTCCTGGCAGCCGGAGCTTCCTCCGCCTGCAGTTCTGGGGCAACCGGCCAGGGAGGCAGCCTGGGCAACTTTGAAATCTGTGGAGTTGTGTTCTGAGTTGTAACAAACGCAAATTCTGAAACAGTGAATCCCTCCGTGGAATGGAATGACCTTTCTCTGCCCAGGTGTGGCCGTGGGGCTTCGCTAAAGGCTATCGGTGCTTGGGGACTGGTTGTTGCGTTGGGTGCTCAGGATTAGCTGCCTTCCTAGATTTTGGTTTTGTTTTATTTTTAATAGTTGTGTTGCTGCTTGTGGAAGTCCTTACCTGATAAACACACACCCAAGCACAGGGGGGTTGTGTATGACTAAGGAGAATGCTTCTGGAGCGCTCTAAGCACTTCACAGGGGTACAGCCCCGTGTGAACCATCTTGGACTAATGGCAAAACTGAGCCACAGAGAAGTTAAAGGTTCGATTTTCAAAAGGGACCTCTAGCTCTGGGTTCCTAATTCTAAACCCCACTGCCTGGTTTAAGACCCTGAGCTCCGCTCCCCGCCCCGACCTACCGTGGACTTCATTGGGAGTTGTGGGGGCTCAGCATGTCTGAAAATCAGCTCTAAAGCCTTTTTAAAGGCACCTGCTGCTCGCCGTAGTGTGGACAGGGCCTTTAGAGCAGTCGGTCTCACCCAGGAGTCCGGGGGCCTCAAGCAGGTTTCGGGGTGGGGCTCCAAGCAGGACCAGCATTAGACTCGCTGGGGCCCAGGGCAGAAAGCCGAAGCCCCTCTACAAACAGCTGCAGCCCGGGGTCCTGAGCCCTGCCACCCGGGGCTGAAGCCTGAGCAATGTAGCTTCGTGGGGGGTCCAGACAATTGCCCTGCTTGCTACCCCCTAACGCCGGCCCTGGCTTTCACATGCAGAAGACCAGCTATTGTGGCACAGGTGGGCCGTGGAATTGTTACAACCTGTTGCGGGGGGCTCAGAAAGAAAAAGGCCGAGAACCGCTGCTTTCGAGACCGTTTTTGATCTGGGTTAAATCAGACCTATGTGAACTCGGACTAAACCAGGACAGACTCGGGGAGGCTAAGCCTAGGCTAACAGATCATGAGCATGATCAATAATTCAGCCTGGAATAAAGGGCGTGAAAGCAGCATTACCATATTGCAGGGATGAGGTTACCCCCAGCTGAGGGAGGGTGTTGGAGGCCTGACTTTTGTTGTAACTAGGCTCTGAATTTAAGAGAATTAGTGTTTATCTTCCCCCCCCCCCCCCCCCCACCTGATTCCATTGTCGGAAGGTGACTTTGCAACAGGCTTCTCCAGCTTGCAGCTCCCCTCTCCCTGCCAGGTAGGGCCAGGTGTTTAAATGCCATTGTCTCCCACAGACCTTGTTTGCGCCTTCAGATTGAAATGATTAGAGCTGGAGTACAGTTACAAAGTGAGCCGGCTATTAAGACGGATCACTTCCACTGGGGAATTTGTTTGCAGCAGAGGGTGCAGGGGGGGAGGGAGGGAGGGGAGCGCCTCACACCTGGAGATGTCAAATTCAGTATTTTAAGTAGCTGGTTATTATTTTAATGTGTCTTGCATTTAATGTTTTTCTCCATTGCCAGGGAAGAACAAACCCCCTCCATGGTCCCTAAATTTCAGGAGCTTTCACTGTATGCGTCAAAAGAAAGTTTCTTTTCTTGCAGCCGCACTTCCAGCCTTCTTGTGCTGCTTGGGATCCGGGCGCTGGCCCCCTTTTCAGCCGGTTAATGGCTCACAGCAACACTGCAGAACCATCTAAGACAAGAAATGCCACCGAACCCTGCACCACACTGAAACTGCAAGAGGAACTTGGGAAGGCCAAATGTAACTACCCAAGTTGGAAAGACTGAGCCCAAGTACCAAGATTTCTACCCGCTCTTAGGAAGGGGGGATGGCATCGTTAACAACAAGACGTGGCCAGAACCTTCCTTTCACAGCTCGTCTCAAAGCTGGCTCCTTCCGAAGCGCAGTCGCCTGGTATTGGTTCCAGACTGGGCCAGAGCAACGCTGCAAATCCAGCAACATTTGGGATTTCTGCTCCTTGAGACCAAGCATGTCAGACAGCGGGCAGGAGAAGGGGGATGAGCCATATCCGAGCCTGCGTGTGCCCACTGCAGGATAACTAATGGAGATGTATTAACATCAGCCTGTCCCGGAGACCACGCGCTCCGGCCAATATCTCCAGCTCCCAGCCCTTCCCTAAATCCATATCTCAGTAGAAATCTGCAAAAAACTGCCAGGAGACCAACATCTGAGCAGTGTGTGGTGGAGGAAGGGGGTGCACGGTACCCTGACTCCTGGAGTTTATAGAGTGGCCACTTCTAGCTGCATTAATCCAACCCAATTCTGAGGCCAAGAAGGAGGGGGGGGGGGAGAATTCTTTTGTTTCCTGAATGGCGTCCACCCTGCATCCCCAAAGACCAGCTGGGAAAGGAAAGCTGAGAGGGCACCTGTGTGGTAGCCCAGAGAAAGATTAAAGAGATAAAACTTCTGGCTCACTGAAGATGTTTAAATAGAACCTTTCTTTCTCCCGCTATCTCTCTCCCCATCTCCCTGGCTTTAGTCTAAGTCTCAGGGGGCTTAATGGGCTAATTAGCTCACTTAGTGACAGGACAGCGCACAGGAATGGCAGGCAGGACCTGAGGCTCTTCCCATTGGGGGTGGCGTGCAGAGAGGCACACAGGTGCCAGGCTCTGAGCTGTGGGCACAGTCTCCTTTGGGGAGCCCCCGTGCCCACAGGGCAGCCCAGCACCTGGGAGAGGAGCCGGAGCCGTTCATTCTCCATCAAGAGTTGGCCCGGGGAGTAGCAGGTGGACCAGAGCACTCTCTTCTCTGCAGTATTTGGATCCCTCCAGACCCCACCATGCCATACTGGACCAAACCCTGCCATGCTATGCTACAGGGCACTATCTCTCCCCATATCGTACTGTGCCACTGGCCGCTCCCAAGCCGGGCTGCAACAACCCGTCCTTACCCTGTGTTTCCACCGAGTCTCATTCCCAGATCACCTTATTGCACGGTGCCCTTCTGAAAGCCCCTGACAAGCGGTGGGGCAGGGCGTGAGGAGACTCTTTGTGATGGTGGTTTCTTGCTGCAGAAGAAACCAATTCTTCCTGAACCGGCCACACGTTCTCGAAGGCTGCTCTACTGGTTGCCAGGTTGTGATCACGAGCCACCCACAAATCAAGGCAGGGTTCAGACCTAGGCTTAAAATCCCGCAGTTTGCTGGACGCTGCCCTGAGCTTCAGCCTTGGAAATGAGACAACACAGCAAAGTTTTCTTGAGCGAGCTGAGAACTGATGGACTCATCCAAAGCTTCCCCCCACATACCAGGCTTCAGTTCTGGAAGCTCCTTGAACCAGTTGCCTGGCATTCCGCCCGGTATCTAATCCCCGACAGAAAATCTTCTTGTGGGGAGCTGGAAATGTTTCATTTCAGTTCTCTGGGAGTTGGAGTCGCGACCCAAGGACCTGGTGACCAGCCTTCCCTCCAGTGAAGAAGGCTTTCATGGGACGTCCTTCTGAGCTCCTACGTGGCTCTGTGCGCTATATACCCTCTTCTTTGCCCCCGAGATCCTGAAGACTTCTTTCCCTCTCTCAGCCCTTGGGAGCAAAAGCCTGGGTCCAGCCATCAGACCCAGGATTCCGGCATGAAAACAGAGCTGGCAGATGATCCCACCTTAGGGGCTGGTGGCCGCCATGACTGGTGGTAAAGAGACCTGCCTAGACTTTCATCTCCAGGTTGCCTGTTCGAATCTGGCCCACGCCGGGTGGCGGCCAAAAGCGTTCCCATTTGGCAGCTGGCTGGTGGCTCCTAGGGAATGAGTTTGGCAGGTCTGAGCCTAGTTTATAGCAGAGTCCTGGCCAAAGCCGACGGGGCAGCCCCAAGAGAGGCCAAGAACGGAATGGCCCCAGAGACTGAATCTCCTCCTTAGTCCTGGAGGCATCCCTGTGGCTCAGGACTGAGGGAGGCTGACCAGACAGGAGGGTGGAGTTCACCCTCCAGCAGATAGGACAGAGAACGAGGGGGGTGCCAGAGTTTTCAGGCCCGCAGCACGGAGAGAGAGAACACCATGCGCAGGCCCAGCCCATTTCAAATCATTCCTGGGAAATCTGCTAAGAGGAGGGAATAAGACTTCCCTGGCAGCTTTCAAGGGACTGCAGAGAATGATGCGAGTCCCCAGGGAGAGACGTGCCTGTAGCATCGCTCCACAGACCGCAGAGGAAAGCAGAGATGCCTGCGTCCTGCGAGTGACAGGCAGTAGTGTTACTCTAGAAAGGGACGGGGGAGCTGAGCCTACCTGAAAGCGGGCGTAGGACATATGGGCCCTGATCCTCCTGCCTGATAAAGCCCCTGAGGTCAGACCCCTGCCTGTGTTCTCTTACTGGAGCTGTCTGGTCTGCCAGGATCCCCGCTGAGCTCCGAGACCAAGGGGATGGGAGCTGGGCAGGCTTTGAAGTAACCTCTCCACCTGTCCGTTGTTGAGGGGTATCTGATCCAGAGCAGAAAGGTTGTTCTAAGTGGGGGTGATCAGCTGTCCATGTCAGGGGTGGTACAGGGTAGAGTTACCCCTGGGAAACGGCTGTGGGTTCCTGTCTATGCACAGAGATGTATCGTGGCCACGGTTCCCTCGAAGCTGTGTGTGTCCAATCCCCGGTTCTATCTACTAGGCTGTTTCCCCTCCACAGTGGGGGTGACTAGCACAGAGTTCTCCTTCCTGGATTTACAGGGTCCGAGCACTACAAGCTGGCGCCCGGAGAGGCTCGGCATTGCCACTCAAACCAGAGACGCTGAGGAAGGAAGGGGAGCGCTGGCCATGGCACTGACTGAGCCTGGGTCTCTGGTCTCCCTCTTTCCACAGGATTCTGGTACAGCCCGGAGTGCGACTACATCCGCCATTGCATCAGCAAGTCCCAGGAGATGGTGGAAGGGAAGGTGCGTGTGTCTGTCTTCAAGGGCCAGGTCTACATCCTGAGCAGAGAGTCCCCGCGGTCCCTGTACAATGAGGAGCTTGTGAGGTAAGTGGCCAGCTGGGGAGCCTCACCCTCAGAAGGAGCTGGGTCTCTGGGGGACGCAGCTCTGCCAAGGTGTGGGGGTCTCTCCCTCCTTTCCTGTCCTGCTGGCTCTTGGCGGGCCTGTGTGTCAGTTAAGGTGGAGCTGGGTCCTAGCTGCAGACTTGAGGCCCAGACTCTGAGCTCCCCAGAGTGTAGGGTCAGGGGGTTCTGGGGTCCTAGCAGGCCCGTCTCTGAGATCACAGCGGGCGGGGGGAAGAAGGATGGGAAAACACAAAGTGCAGTAGAGCTAGCTGCATCCACACAGGGTCGGTGATCGGGGCTCCTGTCTTCATGCCCTGCTCTAGCTGTTGCTGTTTGGATGGGTGGGGGTGACCGTCTGTGCCTGGAGCCTCCCAAGGCAGCCTTAGTGCCCCAGGGCGCTGTGGCACCCCAAGCAGGCTCATACCCCCATAGGCAATTCCCTCCTTCACCCAGGGCCGTTCAGCGCCTGATGCCTCGGCCATCGAGGTGCCCTCTCCAGGATGCTGCCTGGATCCGCAGGCTGTCTCCATGCCCCCCGGGTAGCTGCTCCCTCACTAATGACCAAGCCAATGTGTTCCTGCAGACCCAGTTCTGCGCTCTCCAATGGACCGTGTACCCACTCAGTTTCAATGGGTCATAAGGGGCAGGGGGTGATGTTCATGCCCATCTCTGAGGGGGCACAGAGTGGAGCAGGGGCGATCTTGATGCCAGGCTCTGAGGGGTGTAGGGGGGGCAGGGATGATTGCAGGACATGGGCGATATTGATGCCAGTCTCTGAGGAGAAACAGGACCCCATATGCGATATTGATGCCAGTCTCTGAGGAGACACAGGACAGGACATGGGTGATATTGATGCCAGTCTCTGAGGAGACACAGGACGGGACATGGGTGATATTGATGCCAGTCTCTGAGGAGACACAGGACGGGACATGGGTGATATTGATGCCAGTCTCTGAGGAGACACAGGACGGGACATGGGTGATATTGATGCCAGTCTCTGAGGAGACACAGGACGGGACATGGGTGATACTGATGCCAGTCTCTGAGGAGACACAGGACGGGACATGGGCGATATTGATGCCAGTCTCTGAGGAGACACAGGACGGGACATGGGCGATACTGATGCCAGTCTCTGAGGAGACACAGGACGGGACATGGGTGATATTGATGCCAGTCTCTGAGGAGACACAGGACGGGACATGGGTGATATTGATGCCAGTCTCTGAGGAGACACAGGGTGGGACATGGGCGATATTGATGCCAGTCTCTGAGGAGACACATGACGGGACATGGGCGATATTGATGCCAGTCTCTGAGGAGACACAGGACGGGACATGGGCGATATTGATGCCAGTCTCTGAGGAGACACAGGACGGGACATGGGCGATATTGATGCCAGTCTCTGAGGAGACACAGGACGGGACATGGGCGATATTGATGCCAGTCTCTGAGGAGACACAGGACGGGACATGGGTGATACTGATGCCAGTCTCTGAGGGGGGGTCAGGCCATTGCATTACAAATCCCTTTAGTCAGCCGGCCTGGCCTAGCCCCACGGAGTGCAGAGACCAGGAGTGAAGCTGGAGGGGCCTTTCCTTTGTGTCCTGTGTGTCCCCAGCCCCATCCACTTTTCCCAGGAGGGCGACACTCACTGCACAGCCTTGCTGCCCACATGAGCAAACAGAAGCACTGCACCCAGGGCTGCAGCTCCCGGAGAGCTCTGCTGGGAAGCTCTCTCCCAGTTCCTGCCACCCATCCGGCTTTGAGGATCGCTGGGGATCCAGGCTGCATGGCAGAGGGAGGGGGGATGGGATCGGGGATTTAAAACCACGCATTTGGGTGGCACAGATGGGGTCCCAGGGTCCCCTTGGACGCCATCCGAGTTGGTACTAACACATGCAGCTGCAAGAAGCCCGGCTTTAACTCCCCAGCCATCGCTTCGCTTCCTCCGCGCCGAGTATAAAATTAAAGCACGAGTTTTGTTTTGAAGTCGATATTTTTTTTACACTTTTCCTTTTCTTTATGTTGTCGTCTCCCTCTCCCTCCTCTTCCCCCCCCCCTCCCCAGCTCCTTTCAATCTCTCTAAACACTTTATAAGCCATAAATACACCCGCATCAGTTTAGAACAGTCGGAGTAAATGTCAAATTATCTTCTCTCTTTCTCTTCTCTGGCATTTTTCCTTCCCTCCCCCTCGAAATCAACAGCTCCTAATAATCCATCCCAACCCTTCATTATGCCTTGCGTTCTCAGTCGTAGAGATTAAATGAATAAAGTATATTTTAAAAAAAGAGGGAAGGGAAAAAAAATAGCAGATGGAGGGGGGTGGGACTGAGAGAGAGAGAGGGAGAGAAAAGCAGGGGCATTTATTCTCACTGCGTCGTCAAGCGTTTTCCTTTTCTTTTTGATTTCTACATCGCTGGTTTGAAAGCCTTTGAGTGACGGCGTCACAGGAACCCGAGAGAAAGCTGTGAGAGGTAGAACCGCGTGGAAATGCCTCGGCACAGTAGGTAGAAAGTAACGTAATTATAGAGCAGGTCAGAACCACTCGAATGAGCAAAAATAAAAGCACAGAGGTTTTTCTGTAGCCCGTCAGGGGAGGTAAAATCATTGTAAACTCTTCTTTTTTTTTCTTCCGAAGGTTTGCAGTTTCTGAGAAATGAGCCGGGTTTTTTGGGATGGCAGGAAACAGGAAGCGAGCTGGGCTGGGATTTGTTTTCTTGGCTGTTGTGGTTGGGGGGTGTTTACATCTAATATTGTGGCATTAAAGGGCAGGGATTTAAAACATGGGCCAGATCTCGAGCTGGGGTAAGTCAGCGGCAGTCCCGTGGTAGCCACTGGGCCGGATCCCCGGCTGCTTTACCTGGGCATTGTTTCATTGCGAGCTGCACCCCTCGGCACCAGGATGAGGGTATGGCCGTGTGTCTCCTGGGCCTGTGTGACAAAGTAGGAATACTGTGCGTGTGTGCCTCGGTTTCCCCTATGCATTTCTTGGGCCTCTATGTGGAGGGAAAGGAATGTGTAGCTGATGCAAAGCAAAGCCAAGGTGAAGCTGTAACCTGACCCCAAGTCGGGGAGGGAGGTCAGCTGAACCTGTTGGAGAAAGGTCAGGTGATGCCTCCTAGCCTGGGAAACAGACAAAGGAAAGCACGGATGGGCTGGGGAGGGGGTGGTCAGTCTGGGTCTAGCTGGGAAGGGGAGAGGAGCCATCTCACTCTCTGGCCCCAAGATGGATCCAGCTGAGGGCTCACGCTCGCTGCATGGTCTGTGTTAGACCAAATAGAAGTCATTGAATAAACCTGGGGAAGAAGCAGGAGCCCAGAATCTGGGTCTCACCTCCTGGCACCCCAGAAGGGCCTGACGGAGGGGCCCTGTTGAGACTGAGAAGCTGTGAGTTGGATGGTGTTCCTGACATCTCAAATAAACCGTCTATTCTGCTGGCTGGCTGAGAGTCACGTTTGACTGTGGATTTGGGGTGCAGAACCCATGGGCTCCCCCAGGACCCCGCCCAGGCGGGCTTGCTGGGGGAAGCACACGGAAGGGCAGAAGAGGCTGAATGCTCCGAGGTCAGACCCAGGAAGGCGGAAGTGGGGACCCCTGAAGCTCCTGGCCTTGGAAACAGGCTGTGTACGGAGAAGGGGCCCTTCACCCAGAGTCCGGTCTGGCTTCCTAGGGAGCGGTTCCAGACCATCGCCCGGGCGCTCCGTGACAGCCTGGTTTTCAGCCCTAAGTCGTCCAGCACGTGTGTTGAAATAGGCGTTACGGGCATGGGGTTCAGGTCCCTGTGCTAGGTTGGTGCTCATTGTGCCAGCACCAATGCAGCTGCGCCAGGGAGAGCACTAGTGCACACAGGGCTGAAGCATCTTCACCACTGTTAGTGAACCCTGCTCGGGGCAGGACTAGGGGGGTCGTGGTGGAACCCCCTCCACCTGGTCTACACTAAGTGCTTCTGCTCATGCAAGCAAGGCTGATTTCCCAGGGATCCCTGCTGCAGACGAGGCCTTGGGGTGTGCCTGGGGCGCCAGGGACCCCAGCCTGGACAATCTCCGGATTTGAACTCCCCTGTCGTGCTGACCGACCTCTAGTTTTTAGTGCTACCTCCAGGGGGTGAGGTGAGGCACTGCTGGCAAGCGGGAGTGCTCCGTGCAGATAGAAGAGGCCTCTGTGACCTGGAGGAAGTCTCTCTGGGCCTGCCCGCTGGGGACACTAGCCTTGCCCTACCGCCTAGGGCCATCTAGAGGGCAACTACGTTACAAGTGTGTGAGGGGCTTGGGCGACACTGATGGGGACCAGATAAGAACGGTAGATTGAAAATCGGGTCACTTGTTTAGGTGTCGACCCTGGTGTCTGGCGGTTTGCCGTGCTCCCCGGGCAGAGGAGATATAAGGCAGCCTTGTGCGGTCAGCAGCTCCTCTCTCCAGTTGTGTTTGCCAAGCCGGGGTGTCCCGATCTTTAACCGTCTGTTTTTTCTCTCTCCCTCCTCCCTGCTCTTTGCAGTATGAATGTACAAGGTGACTACGAGCCCTCCGATGCTACTGGATTCATCAACATCAACTCCCTTAGGTTCGTATCGCCCCAGCACGCACGTCCCATTTCCAGTGGGCCCGGCGTGCGGTAAGCCGCTGGAGTGGGCTTGGTAGTGGGCCAGAGATCCCTGCAGACCCTCGCCCCCCATGTCTCCAGTTCTTCATTTGCCGGAGGCCTTTCCTGGGTGGGGCTTGGACACCCTGAGGCCTTGTGTCTGCTGTGCTCACAGCCTTTGGGGTAGCTGTCCTGGTGCAAACCCCTGCAGCAGGTACCATTTACCCTGGCACAAGTCTCACGGCTCTGCCCAAGTGAGCTAATCAGGGCTTTCCCCGGCTTGTATTTGGGGTTAAACCCCCATTAGCTCAACTGGTGCAAACCCTGGTTTGCCCTTGTCTACACACAAGGGTTAGCACTGGGACAGATACCCAGACTGCTGATGGCCAACACCTTAGAATCCACTCCACTCACCTCTAGCCAGCTGGGACTGGGGCTGTGTCTACACTGCCCTTGGCGGCATGACTGCCGCTCAGGTGTGCATCACGTTAATCTAGATAACCCAGATTAACATAGCGGGGAAGATGTGGCAGCATGGGCCGTACAAGCCCGCCTGGTCCCCCTGGGTGCGTACTCCGGTTGCTAGCCCAGGCTGCTGTCTGGGGCCACCTTATTTTCACTGCTAGCCGTGGCAGTGCTAGCTATAGCACAGCCAGCACAGGTCAGCCACGTTGCAATCACCCCTCCATCGGCACTGCAGACATAACCTGCTAGAGGTGAGCAAAGCGCTCCGCTTGCAGTGTAGACGTGGCTTGAGACACACCCGGTGGCGTATGACACAAACCCCCTCATCTCGTGCCAAGTTAAAAGGGGGACGGGGCCTGACTTCCTCAGAAGCTGGGCTGCCCTGGCAGTCCGCCCCAAGGCAGCAGACGAGACCATGGGCGGGAAGAAAACCGCCCGCTCATCGCTACCCCCTCAGGGGTCACTCGAGGGCCTCCAGCCCAGCTTGGACCACACGGCCTGCATGAGCGATTACAGAGCATCTCCGGAACAGGAGCCTTGGCTAATTACAGCTTCCTCCTGAACCTCCAGTCTCTATTTTACTTATCTCCCAGGCCCTGTGAATCCCCTTGAATGCTGTGAAACACACCATATTTACATAATGGGCTCTTTCTTTTTCCATTGCCTGTTAACTGCTTTGTTCTCCGCAATAATGCACAATGTCCCGTCCCGTCCCCCCCCCAAGATCAATTAATTACACTAGCGGGGGGAAAAAAATCAGACTGTACGGGCCTTAACAAATGCCCCGACACCCCCTCATTTCACCTAAATTAATTGAATCGAAATGCGTGTTATTCCTGTTAATTTACAATTAATTTTTTTTTTCATCTGGTTTACAGGCTAAAGGAATATCATCGTCTTCAGAGCAAGGTCGCCGCAAAGCCGAATGAATAGCAATCAATAGCGCACGGGGCTCTCACTCCCCTTTCTAATTTTTCGAAGCGCTAGCACTAATTGTGTTGGTAATTTATAATTGTAACTCGTCTCCCGGAGTCGGTGTGGAGGTGATGGCTTTGTTACAAGGCTTCCGCAGCAAGTGAAATGGAATAAATAAAAAGGGGTCAGGCAGGAGAGGAGGGAGAAAAGAAATTAAAACAACCCAGCTTTTTGTTTCTTTACGCCGAGTAGGGTTTTATTATTCGATTGTTGCTGTTTGTTCTTCCTGCACTTAGATGGCCAAACTGTTCCTCGAGCCCAGTCTTTGTGAGGTTTGCAGTGGATTAAGTGCCTCTGAAGGACACGCGTTTTTTGTCCCAGTATGTACCTTTTTATTGGAGTAGGAAGGGGGAGAGGGAATCTACCCAAACAATCCACTTACCTGCTTCTTCCTTGGCTGAATGCTAAAAGGCCACCGAAGAGGGGGAAGCAAAACTCCCATCCTTGCTACACTGCTTTTGATTTTTAAGTCATTAAGGGGATGTCATTGTTTCTCTCTCATCCTCTTGAGTGCCAAAGGGTGAGAATTAGGTTTAGTTAGCTTAAAAAAACAACTTTTCCTCAATCTGAGCCCAGAAGGAATGTTCTGCTCCTTACAATGATTATTTGTATCTAAATTCCAGTTTCAAGGGGAGGTTTTATCTTCGTGGGCGCAGGGGGTGGTTGAAATACAGTGAAACCCCGATTTAACGGACCCCGATTTAACGGACTTCGGATGCAACGGACAAAATTTAGGAGCAAGTCCGATGCATCCAAAATCCGTTAAATCGGGGGCTGCCTGCCGGCTCCCGGCTGCCGCAGGGGTCCAGGCAGCGGGCGGGCTGCCTGCCGGCTCCCCGCTGCCAGCCCGTCGGGGTCCCAGCAGCAGGGAGCCGGGCGGGCGGGTTGACAGCTCCCGCCCGGCTCCCCGCAGCGGGGAGCCGGGCGGGCGGGTTGACGGCTCCCGCCTGGCTCCCGGCAGCGGGGAGCCGGGCGGGCGGGTTGACGGCTCCCACCCGGGTCCCAGCAGCCGGGGTCCTGGGCGGGCGGGCTGCTGGCTGCCGCCGGACAGGCTGACTCACGGCTCCCGGCCGTGACAAGTAAAACCTCTATATAACGGACTAATTCGGGCGAGGGGGTGTCCGTTAAAGCCAAAAGTCCTGTTATTTAATGATTTTAAAAAATTATTAAATAACGGACTTTCGGCTTTAACGGACACCCCCTCGCCCGAATTAGTCCGTTATATCGAGGTTTCACTGTACAACCATTCCCGGGTGCTGCCTTGTCATGGCAGCATTGTGCCAGGGCGTGAACACCGCTCTCTGGAAGGGGCTGGGAAGAGGGAGGTGAAACTGACAGAGCCTGCTCTGAAGTGCAAGATAGAAACAAAGACTGGATTAGATCCAGGGTCCCGCTCACCCACTGTTCTGTCTCTGGCTAGGCTCGGGCTCCATATAAATGGCCAGTCCTTGGCTGAATCTTGTGAAATTCTTGGTGTGCAAGGGGAAGTACTTTGTGTTTGGAAGAGGATGAATTGGGCTCCAGCCCAGCTCTCACCATGAAGCTCTGGGTGTCTGCGGCAGAGTAAGTTGCTGGGTGGCTACAGCTTTGCCACCGTACTGCTGATGTTCACCCAGCTGGGCTGAGCTTACGTGGGTTCTGCCACACTACACTCTGCCTTGCCAACAGCCCTCTCTCCCTGCACCCATGTGCGCTACGCTCCTCCAAACCTCCTCCCTGAAGGCTCCCTCCATCCCCCTACCAGGCCATGCCCCGTGCCAAGAAAAAAATCCTACCATGGGCAGGGCTCCAGGAATAAGCCCTCTTCTTTACAAACTCCCTCCTTGGAGACCATTCCTTTCACGTGGGCTCCCTCGGTTCAGGAACATCACCACCGCCGTGGATCAGCTGAAAAAGCAGGAAAGAACTCCACCGATGGGTCTTGTGGATGATGGGGAAATGCCATTGAGCTACCATGACGCTAAACACGGCAGTCTGTCCCGCCTCGGACCACTGCGTTGTGTTTAACACCGTGTGGGCTAGTCCAGGATGGAGTTTCCTGGTGTAACTGACACCGTGAGAGTCAGCCCCAGACTTTAGGGGCACATTAGGTGCTGATCTCTTCAGAGCAATCTGACCATCAGGGGCACAATTACAGCTGCTGGACACTGAGTGCTTTGGAAAATCTGACCCCTATTGCATTCGAGTTCCACCCAGAGCAGAGCTCTAGAAAGCCTCGTTAGTGTTGCTATTGCAAATGTGGGTCTGTTCCCTTCAGATCCCTGTGTTACCGTCCGACAGCCACCCTTAAATCTAAGGTCTCAAACCTCCCAGCACAACGGTGGGCTCCGTGGCTTTGGTGGTGGTCAGATAGTACCACAGCAACATTTATTCCATGTGATTTGGGTGCTAACTGGGTTATGCCGTGATGCTAGGGCAGGGTTAATTTAAATTGAGAATGGGGCACGTTGCATAAAACAAGCGCTGTAGATCTGAACTCATGGGAGGGGGAACCAGCTTGATTCAGGCAACGTCCTGGCTGTTTTCTTTGCTGTTGAAGCTGATCGTATGTTCTGTCGCATTCATTTTGTCACCTTGGGAAGGTCTAAGTCAGGGACAGATTCCTGTTGCAGCTCCCAGCCGGTGGGAGCTGACTGGGAGGACTGAGAAGCCACGTGCATACCAATAACAATACCCAGCTCCCAAAGCACTTCACAGTGAAGGTTCCATCTCATGAGCCCTTTGCAAGTCCTGTAGGGGGAAAAAATCTTCGCCATGGAGAATTCTCTTACAACTCTAGACCCAGGAGCTGAGATGATCTCCCCCACTAACCTGTGCAGTAGTATGCCCTACACAGCATGTCTCCTAGGGCTTTGGTCAGGTAAGTTTACATGTCCCAAGCAAAGGAGCTTCCACTGTTTTCCATTGGAGACTATCACACCACCCTGTTGGAGGCGTTCCTTCTGACAATCCACCCATGACACCTTGAACCACTCCAATTCCTTTGCATCCTGGGTACATCTGCACATCCTGTGGCTGTAAGTAGGCATCATGTCACAGCTGGTTAGCCAGGCTGTACTTACTATCTAGCTCCTTTCATCTCTTCCAAAAGTCCAGCCTTCCAGCTGCCGGGATCATTATAGTGCCTGGCTCTGAACTTCCTCCAGTTGGCCAATATCTCTCTGATTTTAGCCAACCAAGAACTGAGTCCAATATCTCACCAGAGCTATCTAGAGGAGGACTTGGGGCTGCCTACACACAGGTATCAAGTCACTGAGCAAGGAGCTCAACATTTGCACTGGCCTTTGTTTAAGCGCACTGAGATCTTTAGGCTGGGTTGAGATTTTGGATGGAAGGTGGTAGGTGAGTGCGTAATGTCTCTTTGTTACTGTGCTATCACGACATGCCTTAGCCCTACCCAGGAGCCCAGGCTGGGAGCACCCAATGAACTGGACCCCACAGAGACCTTTAACGGAGGCCATTTGGGTTGCTGATTCAAGGTGTCCCCTAGCGCAGAACCTCTGCTAGCCGTGTCCATCCCTCCCCACAGCACCCTCCAAGCTCAGAACTACGGGAGAGCCACCATGCAGGCTCGTAGGGCTGGCCAGTGCAGCGGTGTGGCTGGGAAGAGCACGGAGCTGAGCGTGCGATACGCCATTTTGAGCTGGGAGGTGGTCTTCTTGAGTCTTGCCCAAGCAGATCTTTAGACTCCAGGGCCGGTGTTAACAGCAGTGGAAAGCTGCTCCCTTTGTCTCCCCGCTGCATGGCTAGTGCTGGCCTCAGCTGGAGAGCGTTTGGACGCCCTTTACCATCACCTCGCTCTTGTCAGCACCCCGCCCCGCTTGGAGGGAGCCAGTTAACTCACCCATCTCTCGTCCGTCCCGGGAATCGTCGGTGGAGGCCAGCTTCTGAATCCAGGGAGCAGCTCTCTGTCTCCCACCAGCCGGGAGTTTGCTTCTGACAGCGCCTCCAGCCCCTTCCGTCCTGTGACAGCAGCGCATGCAGGGGGGCTTTGGCAGACAGCCCTGCACACGGAAGCCCAAAGAGCTGTGGGTAATTGGCAGCTGCCCGGCCTTCCTGTTGGCTCTCACCTCAGGCTGGCTAGGCTGAGCTGCACGCGTCTCCGGCTAGAGGGAAGGGGTCACCTCAATCGATATCTCATCTGCAGGCTCTCCTAGCGGAAGTGATGGTATATTGGAACATGGTAATGGGTCTTGTCTAGTGGAAAAGGCTAATCTCCCCCAGCTGTACAGGATCTCTGCAGGTGTCCTCCAGCATTCCCCAGCCCGGCTGCCACGGGGCCTGGCCGCTCACCGAAGAACAGACATTTTTCTTTAAAGCTGCAGCAGCCTTTATTGCTGGGTCCTTCCAGCCAGGGCAGAATGAACAAGCTCACCCCTTGTCAGATATGCTGGGCCATCTCCAAGCCGGGGGGGGGGGGGGGGGGGAGGAGCTATTCCGCTATGGGGCTGCTGCCCCACTGAAAGGAAGGAGAAACTACGATGGGAGAGAAAGCAGCTGACCTGCGGGCCCTGCACAGCCGGTAACTGAACCACGCCCCATTCCCAGGTGAAGAGTCTACACAGGCACCGCTGATCCAGTGCCCCCGAGAGCATTACAGTGCAGCCTCTGTAGCAGCAATGGGGCTTTGCTGAACAGCCCATCAGCCACAGCAGAGGCCTGAGCGTCCTTCAGAAGACCCCCTGGGTAGCGAGGAAGGTGATGGCATCCCAACCACGCTCCTGACTAAGGCCCAGCGCTGGCCATGGAGCAGCCAAGCCGCTGGGATTGCCACGCCACGGTGGTTACAGGTTCATTCCAACTCGGAGCTAGAGCATGAGGATGATTTTTGTCTGGCCAGTGGAGGCGCGTCTTGTCCGGTGCCACAGACTGTGACTCCCTCTCCCAGTGAACGGCTGCCCCTAGGGCTACACCCGCTCCTGGCAGCGGGAGGAGAAGGGGCTTGCTCCCGCGCTCCTGAGCTGCCGCAGCGTCTCAGCATCCTCCTCCTCAGCAGATGACTGGCCAGGAGCCTGTCGTCTGCAGAGGGTCTTGGGGATCGGAAGCAGGGTGTTCGTGTTCCTATGCAGTGGCCGCCTGCTTCATTGTTTTCTTATGTACGCAAGTGACACTTACACGAGACCATAAAGAGCCTCCTAGGAGTTCTTGTGCGCCAGCAAATTTCTCAACGTGATTGAGCATTTGGTCGGAGTAATGTTTTGGCCCAGCGAGAGCTGGGTAGTCTAGTGCTACGCGCGCAGACCTAGGAGTCAGGAGGATTGGGCTCTGCTTGTGATGCCTTGTGTAACCTCGGCCATGTCACTTTTTCCCCGCTCTGTGCCTCAGTTTACTCAGCTGCAAAAAGGGGATGGTGATTCTTCCCTGCTTTTCTGAAGTGCTTTGAGATCATGGGATGGAAAAGCCTGCATGAGTGCTGCTAAGTAGTATTGTTATTTAATGATTAATACTCCTGCAGAACTGATGGAAGTCAGGCAACATCTGTGTAATCGCGACTAGATTGTCAGTAAACTCATCAGGGCAGGGACCATGTTATCAGCGGTGTTCCCATAGCACAGTGAGAGTGAGCTCCACTATTGGGACCAGGCCACCGTAATCCAGTTCATCAGAATAGCAACCAATAGTTTTTGGTGAACATTTCAAAAGTACCGAAGGGGCTTAGGAGCCAAGTCCCATTTTTGAAAGTGATTTAGAACTTAGGCACCTAAATCCCCTTGACTTTCAGGCGTCACTTTCAAAAATGGGACTAAGGAACCTATGTGCTATTGAACTGTTACCTCCCATCTACTGTACATTGGATGCCTCTGCAGTGGGAAATGGGGCCCCGACCAGTTAACAGGAGGCCCCTGCGCACAGTTCACGGACTTGCAGCCCGGCCTGGTGATTAAATGTGTTTCCACAGTTCCACGAGAGCGACGTTCCCTGGTGGGGCTGGGTGATTTAGCCAAAGGCGGCGCAGGCGCTGGGTGTCTTTGTAAACCCCTTCACAAGGTGCCTTTGTCTAAACATTTAACAAGGATCCTTCTTGCTTCTCCCTGGGAGTTTCCCAAAGCTGGGGCTGGGAGGCCTGAAAGAGGCCCATTATGCTCCTGCCTGGGACACGCTGCCATGGGCGGTAGAGGGAGAAGGCTGGCTGGGATCAGAAAGACACCAGGGCAGATATGCACACCCGTTACAAAAGGCTGCCCCGAGGGGACAGACCGTCAAAGCTCAGCCGCAGTAAAGAAAGAAACAAGAGGCCTACACAGGAGGCTGGAACCGCGGAGCGGGAAAGTCCATCTGGTCACTCAATAGCAGTGGTCAGTGACCTACTGGGGCTTTGTGAGGGCTTCCTTCTGGCCTGCCCCTCCCCCCGCGCCCCAGAAGGGTGGATGAGAGACGTGGTTGGCGGGAGGCTGCAGGAGGGACAGGTAAGTTTTGTTGGCCTCTGGTAACCGGAGAGTCAGACCCCTGCTGTTACCAGCGCCTCTATGCTCGCTCGGCAGCTCGGGTTCTCAGGCCAAATGGGGGCGCGAGGAGGCTGTAGCCGTGACCTTTGTGGTCACCTGAGCTGCCTCCATGGGGTTGCTCTCACCTGGCCCTCTTACCCTGCCCCCCGCCCTTCTGGCTCCAACCCACATGGTTATGGGAAAGCCTATTGTGTGGTTTCTTTATGGGTCATTTCCCTGGGGCAGGAAGGGAGCGATGAAAACCGGATCAGGGCAGCTCGCGATGTACTTGTGGAGGGTGACCAGCTAAATGGCCGACATCCCTAATTCTAGCACCTCGCACTCAAAGATCCCAAAGCACTCCGCACGCTGGATTACATCGCTTGCAAATGAGAACTAGCGGAGCTTCACCCAGGGGCATGGGGGTAAGAAAAGAAGTGGGTGAACTAACCTGACCTCAACGCCCTAGTCCCCAAATGAGAAGTGGGCTTATCCGAGTTCCCCCTCCACTACCCCACTAGCTTCCCCCATCCCTAGGATGCAGCCCCAGCTAAGGAGGCAGGTGAGTGGCCCTGCACAGCAACCCCCCCGGACGTGAAGAAGCAGATGGCGCCCAGCTGAATCTGCAAGGGGAATGTAATTACCTGAGCGGGGCTGCGGCTTTAATACAAGGGGTAGTGCCCCTCCTCTGGGGAAAAGCCCTGGCACTTATAATGCCCTTGAGTGCTCTAGAGGAGAGGTGGGGAGCAGGTAAATGTTTTTAACTCCGCTGCCACTAAAACAAAGTTAACCTTTCGATGGCTAGTCCGAGTGTTTGTTTTGTGTCCAGCGAGGCCAAGGCCTTGACATCCATGCTGCTTAGTGTCCGGGTGCTTTCCTCACCGCTCTCCAGAGGGGTCCCGCGTCCTGAATGGTTCATGGGGGCTTGGCTTGGCTGGTGAGCTGCAGAAAGAAGCACTGTGAGACCCAAGCACCAGTGGTTTTGAGAGGCATTCAGAGGGATGAGACTTTGTCACATTTGTAAACGCACCTAAATGAGTCGGGGGCAGTGGTTGGGGGCTAGCCTAGGACGTGGGAGACCTGGAGTCTATTCGCGACAGGCTTCCTGTGTGAGTTTGGGCACGTCACTGAGTCGCTCTGTGCCTCAGTTTCCCAGCTGTGCAATGGGGCTACCAGCACTGCCCTACCTCCCAAGGCTTTTCTGAGGATAAATACAGTCATGACGGGGACGTGCTTTGAGAGCAACTGATGAAAAGCATCCTAGAGGAGCTCAGTATTCTATTATTATTTTCAAAAGTGCTGTAGGCACTTAGGCGCCTAAGCTGCCTCCCTGGAAATCAATGGGGCCGAGGCTCCTAAGTCATCAGGTGCTTTTGAAAAATTTCCTCTTTGTCTTACACTGAATTCGAGTAGGAGAACTCCCTGCCCTGCTGCGTCCTCCACCTCCCGCCCCTGGCTCAGCAGGCCTATCCCTCTGCATTACCATGCGGCTGGCTGTGGTTACCTGGGCATCAGCTGATGGACTTGGAGCCCATGTGTGCGCACTGCAGCTGTTAGTGGTGCAAATAAGGGAAGTAACCGCAGGAGACAACGGTCTTGCGTTTGTTCGGGGGGAATTGTGGGGGCCTGTAGGCGTGCCTGGGACAGCTGGGGTGACTTTGCCAGATAGGCCAGAATCACCCAGATTCCAGAACCTTGGGCTGCTCATTAGCTGTTTGGCACTATCTGGGTGGGACACACCCAGGCGCACCCTCCCAGGGTGCAACCAATGGGAAGGCCAGGGAAGAAGGAGGCGTGTAGAAATAGGAGAAGAGTGGGACCCACTCTCAGCCATGGTTTGGAGTAATGCCAGGCCCCGAAGGGGTTGCTGTAGACAGAGTGTTCTAGGGGCTTTGCCCGTTTGTGTTGGATAGAGACTGCAGACTCCCCTGGAGAAGGAGACAAGGCCTGGGATTGCTGGTGGCTGGGCACGTTGCAGACGGACACTGCAGAGACTCAAGGAAAGTCTGAAGGACAGTGTGGGACTATTGCTTGTTTTCCCAACTTTAAGGCGCTGGTGTGTCCTGCAGGGGGGTTGGACACCATTGACAGAGCCTGAGCAGGGGAAATCCCCTCCACGGAGAAGACCCCTAGTGGGCTTAGGTATGTGCAGATGCCTAATTGCATGTTGCCTTGGGATTCCCGGCTGCTCTGTTAAGCTCTCCTGTGGCACAAAGCGGGTGGGGTAGCAGTACAGCTCTGAGGTCCTATACCACAAAGCACTGCCCATTTCCTGCATGGTCAGCTGGAGCTCATAGCAATGCAGCACCACCTCCTGCTGACACCAAACTGGTCTCGTGTCGCCGCATGGGCCAGATACAGACAGGTATCCCTGTGACCAGTTGTGTGCACGTTCATCCTTGCTCCGGGTTTCAGGCTCCCCTGCAGCTGCCTTGGAGGAGAGAGGTTGGACTTCAAGGAAGGATGATCCTTTCTCCAAGCATTCGGGTTGGAGAGCCCCTCACAGGACGGCTTGCGCCTGCTAATGTTCGCTAAGGCCATGCCTTGACTCCAATGCCAGTAACAGGGCCCAGGGTGCAGTAGGAGCTCCCTCCCAGCAGGGAGCTACCTAGACCAGGTAATTTCACCTCCCCCCCCCCCCCCCAACCCATCAACCTTCCTCTAAGAACTGTGTTTAGTTAAGACTGTTTCTAAGTGTTTATGAATCAAGCTGAAATGTCAATGTGCCAGGCCTCCCTGACACCATCTGCCTCTCCACCATGCACTAGCACAGCTTCCTCCCCCCACCACCCCCCCGTCCCCATGGCTGGCCCCTCCCCCGCCGAGGGACCACAACACAGATTTACTGTCACACGTTAAAACCGTGTTTTAGCAGCAGGGTCAGTGTGTCATGGTAGTCCCTCATCGATTTGTTTTTAGCTCCCCCTGGCGAAAGCCCTTTGGCCCCAGCCCCTAGGAGTTGCATCCCGCTTCACAAGCCCTCTCCGCCTTTGATTCCCCATCCTGAGCGCTCCAGGGGCAGGGTGGGGGGAAAACCGCCACCACCTATAACTTCTGCTGGCCAGCGTTGAGAAGGTCGAAATCGTGGCCGCTGGGTGAGCGGCCAGCTGTGCTGCTGAACTCCTGACCTCGGCGGGAGCCGTAATGTGGCTCCCTGGTTTATCGCAATCAATATTTCCATAAAACATAAGCAGCATGAGGGGAGGTCGAGGGGCTCTCAGAAATCCCACCCTGCCCTCTGCTTGTTTGCCAGACGGAACCATAAACTTTCTGATTGTTTTTTGTGGGGGGGCTTGGTTGAGCCAGCGTTGCTCTGCAATGGGAAGCTATGCTGGGGTTGGGGAGGCCCGGACAAGGGTCTGCAAGTTTTTGTTGGAGTCTGGAGCATGCAGGCCTTCAGGTCCTGGGCCGGGAATGTCCTGGAGCCTGTGGGCTTCAGAGCTCAACTGTCTGCCGTAGACAAAGGTTGGCTCCTACCCTGAGATGCCAAGATGCTGTGTGTAGGCTACTCTCCCTCTCTGAAAGTCTAAATACAGGGTGTTCATGACACTGCTTTGCCACCTGGGTCTGCTTTACGCTGGGCTTTCCGGTCAGGCTTCGGCGTGAACAGAATGGCGTCTGCCTCTGGTGTGGGCCTCCGGCATGTGCAGCTGAGGTGCTTCCCCATCACAAACCCATAAGTCTTTGTCCCTTACGGAAAGGTCCTCTAGAATGGAATAGAACATGGAATCCTTTCTGCGGGCTCTTTGGATCATCAATAGAGGCTTCTGGCCAGGGTTTAAATTCTCATAACGTATTTCCCGGAGTCCCCTGTGGGAGGAGCCAGGTACCCGATAGCAGCTGTGGACGTCTGCAAACAAACCAAACCAAACCAACCCACCCCCCCCAAACCTTTTGATCTGGGCCTGGAAGAGTTAATGTGCTGGTGTTCCTATTTTTAACATCTATTCTGCACTCCCCCCCCCCTCCCCGCTGCCGCCCCCGGTAAGTCCTTCCCCTCCCCCACATCCCCTGCAGCCAATATGGGGAGCCCTCCGTGGTCCCAGTCCCAAACCTGTGCACAGGGCCTCACTGGCGTAGGTATCTTGAAGAGGATTACTGGGGTGAGTGCCGTTGTGTATGCTGGCGTGACCTGAGACCGGGTCTGTTCCTGTCCCAAATGCCCCTCCCCACTTGCTGAGCCACTGGGGGGGAGGGGGGGCTCTCACCTCGCTTTCATTCACTGTCCAAAGAGCTGCCTTCCTTCTCTCTGTGGTGCTTGGCTGAGTGAGTTGGGCCCTGAGCCGAAGGAAGGGGGGAAAAGACCCCTCTCACTGTGTTAACCATTGCTCAGTGAACGTGGCCATTCCTCTGCCACATGTGTTAAATAGGGAGGAAGCTGTAATGCCCTCTATCCCGGCCAGCCGGGCCGTTTTAGTGCTCACAGAGTGGGAAATCAATAGACCAAAGGCCCTAAGTGCAGCTTCAGGCGCATCGTTTTACGCCAGGATCGAACAGTGGGATGGGTCAGGGACTGAAGAGATGGGGAGGGTGGGGGTGGAAGAACTCCCTTGGTAGTGGGGTGGGGAGGCTGGAGGACACGAAATGACTTCACTTCCCTCTCCTTCACTCGGGCCAGCTGCGCATCTCGCTGTCGTCTGGACACAGCTGGGAGGGGAGGGGTTGATCCCTCCTGTTGAATCCCCCTTTATTTTGGGAAGTGTTAATACTGCCAGGGACATCCTCCACTGAACAAAGTCAGGTGATCATTTAGTGGTGGGGTGATGGTGCCCAGGGGCCTCTGCTGGGATTGGGGCCACCCTGCCAATCTAAGGTACAGGTCTGACGTCATGCCAGGCTTTGTCAGCCTGCAGCAACCCAGACCAGCTGCCTTCCTGCAAGAGGGTCAGGTCAGTGGACTATCTGCTAATACGGAGCACTGTGGTGGCCATGACAAACGGAGCGCTCTATAATGGAGATCGGCAGTGCTAGAAAGCGGGGGCTGATGGGAAGCTGCCCATAACACAATGCAGAGCAACGGTAACATCCGAAGAGTCCTGCCTGTGCTATGGAAGGAGCCGGCACGTAACCATGGCACCAGCCTAACTGGTCCTGAGCTGGAGGAGGGCCCCAGGTTGCCAACTCTCCTCTCACATCCCAGGCCATGGGAGCTGGGTTTCTCGCCTCTGTCACCATAGGACCTTTTCCCGATTCCTGTGTCTGTGGGGCACCAAGCCTTCGCCAGCCTTAAAATGCACTCTGTCCATAGTCAAGAAAAGCACCGGGGAAGAGGGCAGGCGACCAATGGCTTTGACAATATGGCTGGTCAGGAATATGAGCTCTCTGCCATCCTCAGACTAGCTGGCCCAGCAGAGCTCTGTCTGGAGGCCTCCCGCCTGTCTCCTCACGGATCGGCTCCTCTCACTTGGTTACAGGCAAGTGTGAGGTGATGGCTTAGGGAAGAGGCTGATTGAGTTGTTGTCTTGCCAGGGTACTGGATTGGTGAGGCGAGAAGGCAGAAATCAACCTTGAGTCAGGTCCTGCCCTCACCCTCCACCCCTATTTCTACCCGGGCTGGTGATGTTAGGTCTCGAAATGTGGATGCCTGACTCAGCCAACGGGCAGTCAGTGCTAATCTTCCCATTGACCTCAACAGGCCCTGTCCTGCGCCCTGAGTAACGTTCCTCCAGCCCCATTTCTTCCCCCAAGAGGCCCCCAGCCTTTGCAAAATCCTTCCCAGCTAGTCTGGCACCGTCTGGGCCCAGAGGAGTCCAGTGCATTTTGGGATGCCTCCGACCAGTTGGAAGATCTGACCAAAGCAACCGACCGGGCTGCAGCAGAGAGAGCGACAAGTGCAACAGTCCCCATGGAATAGCAGCAAAGGTGGGAGGGTGCTAGGAGTCAGGCAAAGGGGGGGTTAAGAGTGGTCAAGGGGTCCGGCTTTGGGGGTTTTCACTCTGTGAGCCAACCTGAGACTGGCTGTGTGGGTAGAAACTAGCTGGAGGCTCTACCAGCAACTCTGCCTTCTGCTTTTCAGTCTTTCTTGCTATTTACCAGTGATTTTTGTCCTTGGCCGGCTTAACGGCTGAAAGAGATTGTATTATCCCACAGATAGGCAGCTCTCAAAGGGAAAGTGGCACACATTCTGCTGGGAACAATGCCCGAGTTTGCTAATTCTGTTATATTTTATTGGCGCTCAGGTCCCATCTGGTTGCCACTGTTTGCTCCAATGTCTCCTGCCATTATGCTACCACTTGCTTGTCTGAATTATTCTCTCTCTTTTCCCCCCTCCTCTTCTAGCTTTTTTTCTCTTCATTTTCCCAAAAGCCGAGCAGACCTTGCTCAATAGCGTGATGTCAGCTGTGTTCAAAACAGACCAATAAAACCTAATGCATTTCCCCTCTTTGTCTGTCAATCTCTCTAGTGCCTAACATTTTCCTCTCAGAAAGCCACTTAACACACATCAGCAACAATCCTACACAAAACAGCCACTTGTTGGCTAATTGTGCTGCGTACCTACCCACTCCACCGCTCTCTTTCTTGGGCTGCTTTTGGGAGGCCCGATCCTGCGTGGAGCTGGCAGGTTCCAAGAGCCCTCAGCTCTGCCCAGGAGAACATGGGAGCTGAGGGTGCTCAGCAGCTTGCAGAATTGGCCCCCTTATTTCAGCCCATGTAGATGCCGGCATGTGGAGATGTAGGTTCTAATCCCAGCCATGCCACTGATTTACCCTTTGACCTGGCATTTAGCTTCATGGCCTGGGCTTTTGCTTCTGTGTGCCCTGAAAATGTATGTATGTTTGTAGTCTCTTCTCTGCTTGCTTTTTGTTCAGGACCGGCCCACCCTGCTTTCCAGGAAGACTCTGTGGACAACAAGAGACCTGGGAGGACTGTGACATCCCAAGCAGTGGAGTCTAATGCATTGTGAGGGGTAAGGATTTTTATCCAGATTGCTTCCATCACGTTTTGTGGCTTTTTGACTAAAACACCCACTGGACAGTTGGGAGCCAAGATCTCTCTGTTAAGCCTCAAAGCCCCCACACCACTGCAGGGATGAACTGGCCATCTTAAAGGCTGAAATCCAGGTTCCACAGACATCAGCAGGAACTTTGCCATTGACTTCACCGGATCCAGGACATCACCCCAGGTCTGGGATTGAACAAAGATTTTGAATGGCTTGCTAATTACAAAAGCAGCTTCTCTTCTCTCGGAGTTCACACCTCCAGTTCAGTTGCTGGAGGAATACCTCACCCTCCCTGATTTGAGATATCAAGCTGGTTCAGCCTGATTGGACTAACCTTGTTATCTCCTACCTGGTTCTTGCCTACTTATTTATACCTGCCCCTGGACACTTCCACTGCTTGCATCTGACGAAGTGGGTATTAGCCCACGAAAGCTTATGCTTCAATACTTTAGTTAGTCTTTAAAGTGCCACAGGACTCTTTGTCACTTCTGCTATTCTAGACTAACACGGCTCCCTCTCTGATTCTGGAGGTCAAAGTGAGCCCAAGGTGTTTTATCCATAGATGGATCCGATAGATTCACCCAAGCCGTTCTTTAATAACCATGAGCACCTTCCCCAGGAAATAGTCAGAGAGACGAACCCCACAAATGCAACAAAAGGCTGGCTTGTCTTGTCCTCTCGGATGGTGGTTTTTTAATCTGGGTGTACGACACCTAGCTACCATGGTGATAGGCACATGATGAGT
The DNA here is from genome assembly GCA_032164245.1 of Sternotherus odoratus. Lineage (NCBI taxonomy): Eukaryota > Metazoa > Chordata > Testudines > Kinosternidae > Sternotherus > Sternotherus odoratus. The sequence goes on from JAVMKO010000016.1 coordinate 11,699,136, forward strand.
GGATAGCCTAGGTCTAATGAGATGGTGTAGGGGTGCTGGTTGGTTCCGGTGGTAGGTGGAAAGGAGTATTTCCTCTCCTGGTGCTGTAAATCAAGAGGAAGTCACCACTGTAAAATGGGTGTGTGGGAGGGACGAGTCAGGCCCAGCCTTGTCACAGGTGTGGATGCCGTGCAGATGAGAGACAGATGTTTGCAGCTGTTGGGTTATTGGGTGGCCTGTTTTTGAAGTGAGTTGGTCAGTGTCAGACCTGTTCCTAACGGACAACTGACCAAACTACAGAACTCCCCCCCCCCCACCATCCCCACGGGGTCCCTTGGGGCAGACTCAGTGGAGAGGCCAAGGGCTCCTCTCTCACCCGTAGAAGTGCCCCTGCCGAACGTCCCAGTCAGGGCTGAGGCATGTTGGCCGGGGGAAGGTGTGTGCTGTTCCTGCTGCTCATGCTCTACCTGTTCTGTGGCCTGTGGAGAGGATTTCAGCTTCCAAGGCTGCTAATCTGGCAGCAATTCTCGCTGCTGGGTTCATTGTAAGCCGAAAAATGTGCATGCAGGGTGCAGTGATTACTTTATTCCCAGGAGAGAATTATGTCCCCTCCTTGGGATTCATTGTTGTTGAGGGAGCGCTCTGGCTGTTTTCCAAACACAAACAGTGCCACTAGGAGGCGAGAGACTGGAGTCAGCGCGGTCAAGGCAGGCCTGGTCTTTGTGGGAGAAACAAACCCGGGGACCCTTTCAAAAGGAGAAACGCTAACAGCCCAGCCCGACTTGTCCTAGCAAAATGCACCATGGAGCTGCACAGACAAATAAAAACTAAAGCTGGTGGGGCCAGTGTGAAATACACACCTGACTGGTAGCTCACCTGCCCCAGGAAGGTGTTTTAATGTCACATAAACGCAGCAGGGAGGGGGTTTCAACCCCCACCCCCGGTAGTGCAGGTCGCGTAAGGAAGCCGGGTTGGGGGTGGCAGTTTGGTTTTGTAATTCCGGCATCTGTCTGCTGCTGTAGCCTAGCTTGGAGCCCTCGTACATTCAGCAGCCTGTCGCCTGCTCACACCTCTCCCCACCCCCGAGTGACTGTGGTGAGCGGAGGAGACAGGAAAAGCAGGTCCCAATCCCACTCCTGACAGAAACTCACCAGGGAATCATGGGCAAGTCACTTGGGCTAGTGACGTGTGATGTCTCCTGTACTGGGTGCCTGGTGTGAGGCACCTAAGGCCCGATTGTCACCCACTATGCTGCGCTCGTTTGAAAATCGAGCTGCTTTGCTGGGGGCCTAAAAGGGAGCTGAGCTCTTCTCAAAATCTTGGCCTTAGAGCCGGATGTTCATTGGCGCTGAACACTACGGCTCCTCTTCACTGCATGTAGGCTCAGCCGGGACACCCGAAACCTGGGGTGTGGTTAAAAATGTTGGCTGTAGTCTCTTGGTGCCATGGTTTCTGCCCGTGTGGCGGTCTTGTCAGACTTTCTCACAATAGCGGTGAAGTGCTTTGAGATCCTGGAGGGCACTTGGAACAGGGCAGCGTGTCAGAGACATCGTGGTTTCAGATTCGGAGCATAAGAGATGCGGGCAGGATTTTTGAGGGCATGCGTCTTAACAGGGTGCTAACTCCCTTTGATGGCTTCGGTCAACTTGGCTTAGCTTTGATTGTCAGAAAACAACCCCCTGCCACGCACAAAGAGTATTAGGAAGGGAGGCCAGTGGGCCACCCTTGGGTGGGGGATGGAGAAATGGAGTTGAGGGTGGGAGGAACAGGGGGGACGTGGGGCAGAGATGGAGGGAGGAGATGTTGTGGCGATGGGGTGGAGGGTGGGGGGGCAGTGAGGTGCATGTGGGGAGAAAACAATGGGGGGAGTGGAGGGAGAGGGTATGAGAAGGAAGCAACCAGAGAGCGAATGGGTGGGAGCTGGGCCGTGAAATGGAGGGAGAGGACACTAGAAGGAAGCACAACAGGAGTGGGGAGGATGAGGGAAGAACAGAACAGGAGTGAGGAAGGGGACAGGGGGGACACACAGCAGGGGCATGCAGGAATTCACAAAGGCCTGCTTTGCTTTCTAGGTTGCCTGACACCCTGATGCCAGCCACAGCCGGCTTGGTGACAACTCCCCAACGACACCCTTTCTGCACTCCAGCTTGGCATCTGCAGAGCCTGCTGCAGAGCGCAGCTCGGTCGGGCCAGGTCCATGTTTACGGCAGGTAAAATCCCCACTCTGGTGACAGTCTGGCAAAGCAGCTACGTTCATCCTCTTCATGGACCTCCTTCCCCCCACGCAACTGTCTGAGATTCAGGGAGCTGGTCACCGCCCCGGTCAGAGAGGAAGGGGTTAAGTACAGCCAGCACCAGCAGAAATCAAAGGATTACAGGTTTGTTGCGGGACTGTCCCATCTGTCACACGCGCAAAGACGCAGCCCCATATCTCTGGCCTTGCCTGTCAATGAAGAGCCCACTACATTAGAACTCCATTAGGAGAGAGACTAGCCACAGCAGCCGCAAATGGCAGCTGTCAAGCACGATCATCTATGTTCTAATTTCTTGTATGCGCGTCTCAACAGCACTTAAATAGCAGTTCTACCAACAGGGCCAATTTTGCATCCTCCTCCTGCTGCTCTCCTCCCGTCTTTAAAGATACAGCGCTCTCCTTCCCTGCTTTGCTGCCTCCTCCACCCAGCAGCCCGGCTCTGTTCCTGCCGGCCTTGGGTGACATTCTCTGGTCAAACCCTTGTCCTCAGCTAGAACTCCTGCTGGCAGCCTTCTCCACAAGGAACACATGTGTGTGCACTGCCCCACACCCGCTCACTCCTAGAGCCACGTGTCAATACACAGACACTGTCAGACCTGCCCACCTCATGTTCACATGCCCCTTCACACAGGTGCACAGTCGCAGATGCACTCACTCACATCTCTCAGCCACACACTGCAAAACACAGTCCCACTCGCTCAGCTATTCGTCCAGAGGGAACAGCCGGTTGCAGTCGCACAGTCGTACACACTCTGGTAGACACGTACCCTTGGAGATGGCCAGTCGCACACATTTGCAGCTGCCCTGTCTCATGTCCCCACACGTGACCCCCTCGCTGCAATGAATATAAAGATTCATAGACTTCCAAGGCCAGAAGGGCCTATTGTGACCATCTAGTCTGAACACGGTATAACACAGGCCCTAGGACATCCCTGTAATAGCTCCTCCACCAAGTCCAACAGCCGTGGTGGAACAATTGCATGTCTCTTAGAAGATCTGACTTTGACTCCAGCGCAATCATTGTTGTGTTGTTCCAATGACTAATCAACTAATCACCCGCCCTGTTAAAATGGGCACCTTCTTTCTAGTCTGTATTTGTTGAGCTTCAGCTTCCAAACATTGGATCTTCTTATACATTTGTCTGCTAGATTGAAGAGCCCTCTACTATAAAGCTCCTGTTCCCCCATGGAAGAGAGTCCAGGGGGGCGTGGGAATATCTTTTATTGAACCAACTTCTGTTGGGGAAAAGGACAACTTTCACGCTCTGCGGAGTTGATACACTATGATCTAGTCATCCCCTTGACATTCTCTTTGTAAAGCTGAGCAGACTGAGGTACTTGAGCCTTTCACTATATAAGGCATGTTTTCTCGTCCTTTCATCATTCGTGTGGCTCTTTTGAATAGTGGGTATCAGAACAGAACACAATATTCCAGTAACAATAATTGGCAATAACGTAGCCCTTTGTCCGTCTTGGATCCAACCCTCACAGGGGGTAGTGGCTGAAGATTTCCGACTTCCTACCTCAAGCATGGAGGGGGGGGGGGCAGGCAGGGAGAAGGGGACGCTGAGAATAATTGATTAAGCTCCCCATACTCAGCAGCTGAGCGCCTGGGAACCTGACCAGTTACCATAAAACCATAGTGCAACAGGTCAAGTCGATTGACTTGGAGTACAACCCCCTGAAGTAGCGCGATTAGGGTGTGTTTACATGGGAAAGGGTTATCAATTTTGCTGATATACCATTTAACTATATTGCTTTAAAGTCACACCTTAGGTTATACACCATTCCTGTGTAGACGCGGTCCTAGCAAAGGACTTCTTGAAAACCTTGTTTTAAAGGAGGGGGATGGAAGGGCAACAGCGGATGGTACAGGCAGATGGGCTTAGTGGAAAGGGCTCTGCGACTAAAGCCAACCAGTGGGTGTTCCCAGAGCGCGGGTAGAGTCTAGAACAGGGAAGTCCCTTCCCCCAAAGGAGTTGAGATGTTCAGAGGGAAACCAGCAAGGAAGGTGAAAGCAGAAGGTCTGCGGTCTTGAGCAGGGCTATTTGGGTTTATTTTATATTTTAACTATTTCAACAATGGAGTCCCTACAGTGTCCAGATCTCCTCACCCCTGATGGAGCCAGCCTGGCTGGGTGATTTGGAAACTCCCCTCCACACCCCAACCTCTACGGCCAGGGGCCTCGGCGACTTCTTTTTCCTGAGATAACAGTGCTGGGCCATTGGCCTTGGCTGGTCTGTACTGCAGCTAGATATTTGGTGCTTGCAGCACAGGTGCTGGAATTAGGGCTGTTGGGGGTGCTGGCTTGAAGTGGTTTCCATCATATCCAGGGTTTACAGTTTGGTTCAATGACTCTCCGCACCCCCCCAGTATAAAAGTTACTCCAACACCCCTGGGTAGCAGTTGTATGGGCTGGGCTGTATCTGAATTTCCCTGCAACTGACACCCCTTGATGGTGGCCCTTTGTGGAAGAGATGGCAATGGGATGGAGTCAACAGGCCATCCCTACAAAGACTGGGAAACCCTGGGCTTGGGCGCTCTCCTCCAAGCAGCACCGCTCCGAATTGTTCCTCACCTGCAGGGAAAGAAGCTAGGCTAAGTAAGAGGTTCCTTCGCAGCCTGTGTTCCTACACCATGCCTGGCAAGAGAAGCTAGGCAGAGGTTGTCCCCACTTGCCACAGCCAGCGTTCCTAGGCTGTTGCCTATGCTGCCTTCTGCTGGCATTGGAGTAGCTGCACGTTCGCCCACAGCCACCATCCTCGCCACAGTCCTCGCCGTGCCTCCCACCGAGAGAAGCAGGGGCTGGACTAGCCACGAGATTGCTGCCGCCAGCACTTCCCCAGCGCTGCCCCCAGAGACTCCGTGGCGGACAGGTAATCAAAACAAACACTTCTGCAGATAAATGCATTGCCGTGGTGCTCGAAAGAAATAACTAATTTCTCCCCACATGATCTCAAGGAGCAGGAGCGCTGTGAATAGCGGGGCCCGGTGGCGGGCTGACTGGACTCCCTGGAGCGGTAATTCTGAGGATGACAAACACAAGCCAAAGAAAAATGTTGAAAAATAGGCACTTCCCGCAGCCCTGAGCAAAGGAGCTATTGCAGGGTTTGGAAATAACCAAGGCGAAAAGAGGGAGAGGGAGGGGTATTTTCTCATTGAGAACAAGTGAAGTGCCAAACAAGCTGCTATTAAGGTGGCTTGAAGAGGCACAGGGAGGGGCGTACAGGAGGCGAGAGAGAGAGTGGAAAGAGGGCAGAAGTGGTGGGAAGGAGAAGGGATGGGGAAAGAGGGAATGCAGGAAAGTGGTTAAGGAGGAGCGTGGGCACAAGACCGAGAAAATGGAAGGCGAGAGAGCAGAGAGCAGGAACTGGTGTGAAACCGCTGCTGGCAGAACTGCCCCCCGCAAAGCCCTGCTTTCTTCCCCTCCCCCCCAACCTCCGAGCCAAGGTTTCGTTTCAAAAGGGCCACTTGCCCCCACTTTTCCCCTGTTCTCTCACCACCTTCTCCTCCTCCCCCCGGCCCCCGCCCATAACCACGGGGAGAAAGAAAGAAAGAAGGAAAACAAAATATCTACAGTTGTCGAGAAAAATAGAGGCAAACATCCATAATTTTCTCTGTGGGGCTTTGCAGTAATTGAGCCATTTGGATAAAAATAAAGGCAGCAGGCCCTTTAGGTAAGAGGAGCTTTTGCAATCCAAGAAGCCTGAATTATGCGCCTTGTATCACTTTAAATCCCCCGCCCCCTCACCCCCCTCCGCCTCCTCCACGCGACACCAAACCACTTTCCCTTTTCTTCTTCTTTTTTTAAGTACCCTGTCAAATGTACTCCGATGAGCAGAGAATTTCAGCTGTCACAACTAATTCTCTGTGTGTGTGTGTGTGTGTGTACGCGCTGGGGAAGGGGTGTGTCTTGGGGTGGAGGGGTGGATGGCGGGAGTGGGGGAGCAGGACGAAGGAGGAGGGAGACGCATCGTCGAATCACTCACGTCTGGCTTTTTTTGTTGCTGTGATTATTACAAAGGGAAGATTTACATCAGAAATTTGTTTCTGGAAGTGTTTAAGGGCTGTAATTTCCTCCTTTTCAGTTGCTGCCTGATGTTTTCTTCTTGCCTCACCTCGCTTCCCCCTCCAGCCCCGAGCTGTCAGCCTCCTATGGGATCTGTTCACACCCGCCAGACCCTGGGGCTGCCACGGCTGCAGCTCTCCTGACCCCACGAGGAGCATGTGGTGCGTGGCTTGCCCATGGGCCCAGGGCTTGGGCGGGGTCTCATCTCAATGAAAGCTGATGGGTATCAGTGGGGGTGCAAGCCAGCAAAGAACATGGCCCACTCTCTCTCTGGCCGCCCCATGTTTTCTTCTGCTTCTCCTTCTCCCTCTGTCCCACTCTCCTTTTTCTGGCCTAGGTGATCCCTTCCCCACTTAAAAACACATGGTGGGAGCCAAACAGTCCTCCGCGCCATGGCTTTAGCGGGGTCTGGCCGCCTCTGTGTCTGTGTTTGTACAGCACCTTGTGCGCTGGGGGCCTTGTCTGTGACTACGACGTCTCCTTGTCCTCTTCATCCCCAAACGGCCAGTGTAGGACAATTGAGGATGTGGATGGGGCTACCCACAAAAAACAAACCGCCTCAACGGTACACCGGAAATGCTGCCTCCCCCGGCGCCTCACCGGCCAGGCTATGAAGAGCACAGGGAGGGTGGGGTAGTGAACACCACTTTGAACCGTGTCCGCCAATCCCCGTTTCCCTCTGCGGAATTTCTTCTGCGGCAGTGGGCGTGGTGCTTAGAGAAAGCTCCTCTCCCTGGTCACCCCCATTTTCCTTGGGGCTGATATGGAGTTTGTGTGCAGTGAGACGAGGGGTGGATCATTGTCCCCAAAGCTGGAATACAGTGACGGGGCTAAAGAACCCAAGACGGTGTCAAACCAGTGCCCATCTCGGGAAGGCAAGATGTGATGGGAAGGAGTGACAGAAGGGGAGGGGTGATGCCATGAGAACAGCTCCCAAAGGCCACCCTTGGAGCAATGCCTTTAACTTAGCTCGGGTGTTGGGTCACTCCCTGTCACTGAAGAGTGCTTGTCAGAGGTCAAGCCCAGGGGGCTTATTCTCCATGGGAGACTGCCTTCCAGCTCCAGGCCTGGGACATTAACTCCTTGGCTGATGCCAGACTAGTGTCCTGTTCCCTGCCTGCCCCTTTCTTCCTGCTTCACAGAGGACTTTTGTTCCAGCCGGCTATGTTAATTAAAGGTGGGCTCGGTTAAATGTCCTGTTTCACCCGAGAACAGCAGAGGCCAAAGAAGAGCTGCCATTGGACTTCAGCCATCCCTCCCCGGGTCAGAATTCACGCACGGTAACTAGGGATGGGCTCAGACCAAAACCAAACAGCTACTAACGCTCGCAGAATTTGGCTCCAGATTTGAACTGTGGGCTCCCTTTTTGTTATTATTATTATTTAATATGTTTTTGTATTAATCACTATAAGTATTAGTTTCCCATAACTACCATTTATACTGCAGTAGTGCCTAGAGACCACAATCAATCAGGTCTGGCCCCATTGTACTAGGCACTCTGATAAATGGCAACGTCTGCCCCTAAGAGCTTACAACATAAAAGAAATTTATAATTGTAACGGGGCAAAAACAATGGCAAAGAACCATGGTCTTTAATTTAGGAGAGCTGTATGCTGGCCTAGTTCTCAGGGTGTTTTCTGCATGACGGTAGTGGGGCAACTGAACAGGAGTCGGTCTGGAACAACAGCAGGAAGGGCAAGAGTGGTTGAAGACAGTCAGCTCTTAGCAACACTAAATGTTCAGGAACAATGGCAGAACTATTAGCTTTGATTATTTGGCTCTCTCTCCAGCTAGCCTGTGCGGGAGTGCCCCAGCTGTTTAGCTGCTTGGGATGGAAAACATTTTTGTCACCCCCATTCCCACACAAATGAGCACAAATAAATAAATAGCCGGCCGAGGGAGCCAAAAAAAAAAAAAAAAAGCACAGGGAAGTTGGTGACCGCCCCTGGCCCTACAAAACTGATTTGGCCTGAGACAGGAAAAGGCTGGTGAACCCCAAAGCGCAAAGGGTTAAAAAGACTCTCCCAAGGAGAGGACATGACAATGAGACACAGGTGCTTGCTGGGGTGTGTGGAGAAACTAAGCGTGCCTAGGTTACTGGCATGGGATGGCAGGGCCCTAGGCAATATAGACATGCCCACAGGCTTAGTTTACAGTCCTTTCCTCTCAGTGCATTGTTCCTACCACTGCAATAAACCAGCCTTTCATTGAAGAAGGCTCTTTCATCACCGTATGCCACTGATAATACCTGTAAAGCTCAGATACACAGAGCTACCCGGTGCATGCTGAGACCTGAACCTGAGGAGCCTATTTCTCCAGATTTAACAGCTGTGTTAGTCTGTATCTGTAAAAAAAATGAGGAATATTTGTGGCACTTTAGAGACTAACCAATTTATTTCAGCATAATTTATTTCAGCTATAGCCCACTTCATCCTCCAACAAACATACACCCTAACCTACCTACTCTGCTTAAAACCACTTGCAAGGTTAGATCGAGAAAAGGAGTCTGCAGCGGTCAAAATGCAATGATCATTTGTGCATGATATAATGGTTGCTTGTAAAATAAGCTCGAATGTCCTGATCTGGGTATGATCCTTGCATGTTCTTTGCTTTCATCCTTCACTGACTCGACCTTGCATCATCTCCGTGTGATCCTTGCATTTTTGTTGGCATGTAGTCAAAACCTGACATCTTTATTCACTCCTTACTCCAGCAAATTTCTCATTTATTTCAATGGGCCTGTTGTGTGACTAAGGATTGAGTAAGAACTTCAGGATTTGGCCTGGAGCCGTGGGTGGGGCCAGACCATATCCCATAACTGAGCTACTCTTGGAGTCCTCATATAATCCAGGGTTCTTGATAGGCAGGACGCTCAGGCTCTCAGTGAGCATCCCTTGACTGAGACAACAGTTGATGTGTAAATGATAATCATGCCAATGTAATACAAGTCCCTGAACACTTAGAGCAGTGCCACGTCTGCGGTCTGTCAGCCACTGTTGTACCCACGTGTAGCGGACACAAAGCTCTGCCATGATGTTGGTTGGACTGATACGTCTCTCAACATGCCACGGTGCTGCATGTTCACACATTTTACACTTGAATCTTTAGTCTGGTTTTAGTGCACAGTAACAAAGGTGACTGGAAAGTCTAGTGCAAACATGATGCAAACCTTCCTTGTTAGCGTTAAACTCGACTTGCAATAAATGTTTGGTCCCTGTTGTGATGGGCTGTCTGCCCCACACAGGACAGGAAGGGGGTTAAGGTGGCTAGGAAGCCCTATTAATGCCACAGGCTGCAGCTGGAGGAGAAGCCAGGGAGGACTGGGATCTAACGGCTGATAGTGCCCAGTTGAGTAGGAACAGGAGGGGCCTGTATAAAGCCCAGGAAGGGGCTGCAGTTGCTCCTGGAAGGAAGTCGGGCATTAGGGGCTAGAGCAGTGGGGTCTCAACTCATGGCTTACTTGCAGCCCACAGCTGTGGCCCATATGACATCCTCAAGGCCATACAGGTAGTGTATATATATTGTGTGGATGTGGCCCACATAACACACCTAGAGAGCTGCGTATGTGGCCCACAATGGTAAATAGGTTGAGAACTAGAGGGTAGTCAACAGTTATTCCCTGAGAAGAAGGTGTTGGGAGGCTGAAGAATCCAGAGAGGGAGGAAGGTAGGAAAAGGCTCAAGGAAAAGCACTTAGGGAGGACAGTGCAGGCCTGGATACCCCTACCAGTTACAGAGGATGTGGCACATACCAGGCAGAAAAAAGTGGACTGCCTGGGATGATTTGGTCCAGGAAAGACTTTGTTACACTCCCCCTGGAATGGGGGGGTCACATTGTGACTTGGCTGAGTCACAAAAGGAGGCAGCAGTTCCAGGAGCGAGAGGGGCTGCAGGATGAGAGGCTGGTGGGAGAGACACCGCAAGAGGAAAGTGCAATGCCTGGCAGAGCTAATTCCCAGGATGGCCAGGAGGAGGTGCCACCAGCGGTGGGTGGACCCCGACACCTCTCTAGACTGGAATTTACAATCATGTTATTTAACACCTGTTAAAACACAACTACAAACTCTAGTGTTGACATCTCTTTTAACAACACAGATTTGGACATGGCTATTTTAGTGTCTCTGAATCCATGACTGCAACATATTTTAGAATGCAACCAACTTTTAATAGGCTTGGACTAGTTCTACCTTGGAAGCTAGATTCTCAGGATACATGCATGACAGGAGACCAGGAAACTGGAGCACTGGAAAAAGGAGAAAAATGTATTTATTTTCGTTGAAAAGCCTGGAGACACACACTGCTAATTGCTCCACTGGGACAGCTGGGAATGGAGAAGTTTAGGTGGGTATTGCCAGCCCGTGCCATGTTAGGAGTGAGTAGGGATGCTGGAGAAATGGCTAGTGGCAGAGCAGAGTGATTGGACATTCTTAAGCATCTTGCATGAGCAAAAATAGTAATTGAGGCCCACTCCTAGCAGCCTCAGACAGCATCCACGGAGGAAAAATGCTCTTTTTCTGGGAAATAGTTCTGTGCTCATAGGCTCTGCTATCTAGAGATGGTGACTTACACTGCAGTGCACTAATGCAATGGGGCTCAATCTTTCCAGACTACTGTACCCCCTTCAGGAGTCTGATTCGTCTTACATACCCCCACGTTTCATCTCACTTTAAAACTACTTGCTTAAAAAACAGACCTAAAAATTCAAGTGTCACACATTATTACTGAACTCATTTTTACCATATAATTATAAAAAATAAATTGGAATATAAATATTGTCCTTACATTTCAGTGTATAGAGCAGTATAAACAAGTCATTGTCTGAAACTTTAGTGACTGTTCTAGTGCTTTTTACGTAGCCTGTTGTAAAACACAGCAAAGAGCTAGATGAGTTGATGTACCCCTTGGAAGACTTCTGTGTACCGGACTCTGTGTGTGTGTGTGTGTTTTAAATAATGGAGCAGCAGCAATAATCCTGTTGCATCCTTGTATCACAGTAGGATGCCCTGGGGACCCAGACATGATTTTGGGGGCTTGTGTGGGGGAGGGATAGCTCAGTGGTTTGAGCATTGGCCTGCTAAACCCAGGGTTGTGAGTTCAATCCTTGAGGGGGCCATTTAGGGATCTGGGGCAAAAAAATCTGTCAGGGGACAGTACTTGGTCCTGCTAGTGTAGGTAGGGGACTGGACTCGATGACCTTCAAGGTCTTTCCAGTTCTAGGAGATTGGTATATCTCCATTTATATTTATATTTAGGTAGGGGTTGCACAGATAAAACTAGCAAGCTGGGAAACTTCCTGGGCAACCATCCCTGCTGGCCTGGTATAATGTGTGGGATATGGATTATGGATATGGAGAGGTCATCCAGTCCAGGCTCCTGCACTCAGGGCAGGACTATATTATCTGGGACTATCATTAATTAAGATGCTAATGAGCGAGCTATACATAAGGAAGGTCAACAAGGCCAGGGGGTGTCCAGGGGGTGGGATGAGTGCGGGGCTCGGCGCGCGCCTCCCCAGCCCCTTTCCTCCTAGGGAGCCAGCAGCGCTGCAGAAGCAAAGGCTGCACGCGCCGGAACCAGCCTCGTTCTGGCGGGGTGCTTACGTCATTGTGAAAGCCCCCTCTCTGCTGGGGTTGATGTCCCCTGCCCCCCCCTCGCACTGTTTCCGGCGGAAGTCTGGGGCCTTTCCTTTTCCGGGTACGGGTGCCCAGGCGGCGGAAAGAGGCAGGCAGGACGGAGCGGCGGCGGTGGCGGTAGTGGTGGGGGTGGCTGGCGCGTGTAATGGCGGAGCTGGCGCAGGGGCAGAGCCCGGCTCCAGTGGGGATTAAACCCGAGGGCTTCGCCGACGCTTTGCACCGGGTCCGCCAGGTAACGGAGCCCGGGCGCAGGAGCAGGCCTCGGAGCCGCTGCTAGGCCTCGGGGAGGGGGAGGGAGCGGGGCGGCCCGGCCAGGTGGCTCGTGGGACAGAGGATGGAGCCGCCTGCGCGTGGGGCGCAGGGGCCCGCGCTTCGTCCTGGGGACGGGCCCGGGGGGCTGGAGCCAGGCCTGCGGGGGGAGTGGGGATGGCATGGGCGGGCGCCCCAGGCGCACCCTGGATGGGCGGGGAGAGCTGGGGCAGAGGTTGTGGGGAGCTGGGGAGACTCGTCCCGTGACTCTCGGGCCTCGTTCACCACCTGCCCAACTTTCTCTCTGAGAAATAACGCCCGGACCTCGTGTCTGTGCAGCGACTCTCCTCCCCCTGGAGACCAGAGTGCTTCCGAAAACAGCTCCCCTCTGTAACGGGGTATGTGTGGGGGGAAATAGACCCTCTAAGGGGTTTATGTGGGTGCAAGGTTGAAGGTCAGACAGCTGGAGGTACAGGTGCTGTGGGCTCTTTGGAGATATTGTTACTTTGCAGTTCAATTGGTGGGCTTATGACACTGAAAATGTGGCTATTTTGTAAAAAAAAATACTAATTTACAACATTTTCCTTGGCAAAGTTAATACAAATAAGCATTCCTCCCTTTTTTTTAATAAAAAGGATACTTAAGACTAGTCTAGGCAAGTTAAATTAAACTATAATATAGGGGAAAGACTGTATTTATCATTAGGGGTTAGCGTCCATTCCAGAAGAGGTGGGAAAGTGTAACTTCTGTGATTCTAAACAAAATATTCAAAGAATGATGGAGAGGGTTACAAAAATCCAAACAACTTTTCTGTGTAAAATGTAGGGTGTCTGAGAAATTATGATGCTCTTTAGCAATGTGCAAGTTTATTGAAAGGTGATTTCAGAGACAAGTGGCCACTGCCTTGTGGGTTTTGCTAATTGTGCAAAATTCATTGCTGTGTATTCATCATCTTTCTCGTTCCATATTTATCGCAGGTGTTAAATGCAACTTGTTCATTGGGGTTATTTACATCCCAACAGGACATAACATGGCTAACTACTGGAAGCAAGTCTTGAAGATTCTGTATGGTCTTACTGTCACTTTCCAGTATTGCTGGGGTGGTGGGGGAAAAGATTTCCCTGTTGCCCACATACTTGTGTTCTTTTCTTTAACCGAGAAGCTCCTGGAGAAATAAGAAATAAAACCTTTTGAGCTATTGTTCTAATGACAATGAAAGGGCTCACCACTTTGTACAACTCAGTCATAAACCAATATGGTATATTGATTTTTATCTAGTCTTCAGAGAATTGTGCAAAGACACTGGCTGTTCTAGGTAGCACATCATCTGCTTTTTTCAGAAAGACAAAAATTATCTGCGACCTACTGCTTTTCAGCTGTTGATCCAAAGCATCACATCTTAGTCGTGTTTTACAATATGCAATAGGTAACTCTCATCTGCAGTGACCCAGACAAGGCAAATCAGAGTTTTTCAGTGGCTACTACTGTGTTGACTGGACTGTACGTTGATGTCTGAGTCTTCCTTTTAGCATCAGATTGTTAACCTTTAGAGGCTGTTGTACTGGGAAATATCGTAGACACGTGTGTCATAATCTGGACCTCTTACTGAAGGCCTCCAGCTGCAAAAATTCATTTTGAGTATCTGAGAATGCTTTCTGCCTGTTTTTAAGTAATGGATGGACTTTATCTTGGACAGCCTGCTCAGGTAGAAGAAAAGTTTCCATTATTTGCTGGTCACTTGTGGCTTTTTGAAAGGAAACTGAGTACTGCATTGGAAACATACTGAACTCATGCTGAATTGCACCATTCACTGGATCAATAACAAATTCAACGTGAAGGGGGAATTTCTGTGACTGTATTGACCCGTGTATATTAGTGAAAGTTGATTGCTTATCTATCCTACATGGCGGCTCTGTCAGATTTGTGGGTTATGGTAGGATTATTCCACAGGCTCATACCCAGAGAAAATGGAACATTAAACTGTACCATAATCAGGGCCCTCATGAATTGTTAGTTGGCTTTTCTTTACATTTTATAGGGGAATGAATAAATTGGTATCCCTGGGCCCAGAATGCACTGAGTTACTCTAGTGTAAGCTTTTAAAGTCTCCAAAGCCATCTGCTTCAAATGAAGTGTCCTAGAAACAGTACGCTTTCCAGGCCTTTATCAATGAAAATACATTTCTCTGATAAATGTGGGCTCCCACAAGTTTTGGTAGTGGAGTCACTGATCTTCTATTCTGTAAGATGATTGTGTGCTCCCTAGCTTGACAGCTTTGTTCAGTGTGCTTTGGGGGAAGGCGGAGTGGGAGAGAGAGTTGTTGATTCTGGGCAAAAAATAGCTCTTAAGATCAAGCTCAGGATCTTAATGGCTGTGAAAGGAGTACAAGTAGTTTGGTTCATGCCCAGGTGTGAAGTGACTAAATCCTTGTAACTGAAGTTTCAGTGACCAATATCCAATGAGGTGGTCTTGATTCGTTTCCTAGTGGACATTTGTGTGCTTCACAAATTCAGCTATTACAGTTCACTCCTCTGGTATTCTTGTTGAATGGGATGTAGGGACACATTCTGCTGTCTTGTCCCTAGAGATGGTGACTAAGATTTTGGTTGACATTAGGAAAGTTTACACTGTACTTGTCCATGCCATACTTCTTCTCTAGGTAGATACAATTGGGGAGAGGGGGGATTTCAGCAATATGGGACCTTTTTATGAACTCTCTTCACTTAAAAAAATAATAATCATGCAAACCGTAGAACTGCCACAGCTCTGCTTTGGCCCCTTCGTTATTGATGTAAATGCCCCTGTGGTTTTGAATCCATGTTGAGCGAAAGCTGCGTATATGACTGTTTAATCTAAATGTGCTGGAGGTCCACTTTCACTTCTCAAATGTGTTCTAAGGTTGTATCATCAGTAGTGTGGGCAACTAAATATTCAGGTCAGTAGACCTACAGGATGGCCAGCCACAGTAACTACATGCTTAGACATTGTGAAATGAGCTGGCAACCACACAAGTCTATAAGACCTTTCAAAGAAATGAGCTATGTCTTGCTTTATTGGATTGTCCAGGACCTAGGTGAACCCTCTTTTCTTATATTAATAGTGTCACATTTCTGATACAAACCTACAAAACAAAAATCTCTCAAACGTATGCAGAGGGTGAGGAGAACATGTCTCTCAAAGCCTCCATAGGGAATCTGAGAGTAGTGGATTAGCTGACTGACATATATGCATATATGACATTCTATGCATCCGATGAAGTGGGCAAAAGCCCATGAAAGCTTATGCTGAAATAAACTGGTTAGTCTCTAAGGTGCCACAAGTATTCTTCGTATTATATATGTAGTAGCCAGCCTACATAGTGAGGCTGCTGATATCGTAATTTGGAATTGTATTGCTTCTGTGGATTAGAACATCTGTATCACTCCTTTAAAAATGTAATTTGTATTAACAAATTTTCCTGGTGATTCATTCCCCTCCCCTCTGAACAGTCTCTCCTTGTAATAAATCATTCCTATTTGTATGGTGCTAGTCCCTTCTCCACATGCACATGGCACTCTTGCTGTGAAGTGATTTGCATCATAAGATTTCATCATAAAAATCTAAATTTGAGAAATTAGCCAGATACTTTCTAGTCAGAGGTTTAAATTGACTATCTAGAGGAAGATAGAAAGTTCTCTGTGTCATTGATGTAATGTGATGGGTAATGGCCTAGTAAGCTTTTGTCCTGCCAACCTTAGGTGCTGGGAATTTTATCATGGTCCCATCAGGGCCCTGTGTATAAACTCTATCTTTCATATTAGGCTCTACTTTGTAGGTCTCCTTTTTTAATATTTTTTTTAAAAAAGAGGGGGGAACACTCCACCCACTCCTTTGGAAGGGAGATACTTCTCTACCTCTTTGTCGCTTTTCTGGATGTCTAGGGCTGGGGGAGGAAGATGTCCACTAATCTACATCTCCCGGCCTCTTTTGTCCCCTTATCTTAGATTCTCTTTGAATAAATTAATAGCTGGACTTTGCTGCTGCAGCTAGTTTTCCCAGTGAAGGCAACACAAAATGTACATGTTGCTGGACAGTTTCACCACTCCCAGGGTT
Source organism: Sternotherus odoratus (assembly GCA_032164245.1). Classification (NCBI taxonomy): domain Eukaryota; kingdom Metazoa; phylum Chordata; order Testudines; family Kinosternidae; genus Sternotherus; species Sternotherus odoratus. Next base: position 11,715,410 of record JAVMKO010000016.1, read on the forward strand.
CTGGATAGCAATTGAGAAACTGACACAAATCACATTACCTTCAGTATTCTGCTTGACAAACCTGAGCAGTAGTAGAGGCACTGGAGATGTTTGAAGACTCAGGGTGATAATACTTCACTGACTTATATTGTGTTAACATCTGAAAGATTATCTTTTTGTAGCCATAAGCTAAAAACTTCGACTAAATTCTGTAGAAGCTGATGGTTTAGGTCCTACCACACTTGCAGTCTAAATTTTCATCTTCTGCACATGAATGGATTTTGAATCCTTAAACAGTATTGTAAAAGGAAGGTGTGCAAATGGACAGAAGTCTAAAAGGTACCAGGTCACATGCCTTCCTAACTACTAGGAGTACTTCCGTTTTTTTAAAAAAAGCTTTATTTTTTATCTTCATTGTAAATAGTAAAGCATGTACAGCTATCACTTTTTTCTATGACTGTACCTCTGCAAATATGTTGCTCAGGTTTTGAATGGCCAGACAAATCCCAAAAGTGGGACAATCACAGTAATAATTTCTGCTTTAGAGATGTTTCCACAACACACTAGAATTAAACTGAATAAAGGCTTTTATATAGGGGAAATAGAGAATGACGTCTAAAGGGGTGAAAGCAGTAGCTAGCAGTACATTACTCAAGGTCGTCCAGTCAGATAAGGGCTAGGGCTGCATGCTTTTGTAATTTCCTAGCTTCAGCATGGCTCATTTATCTTCCTGCAGAACCTGTAGTAATAAATGAGGCTCCTTTTGTAACTTAAGAGAAATTAAAACATAATGTAACTACTGCAGCTATTCTTAATGTTTGCTAACTTTGTAGCTTTTGATTTTTTTTCCTCCCTCTTGTGGTAAGGAATTGGTCAGTGGTCCCAGTATAATCCAACAGTGGTCTTTAAAAATATCTTTAATATTTTCATAAGCCTTGACCAGCTTGAAATAATTGTACATTGTGAAAATGTTGATTTTGAATTTTAGTCTAGTTTCTATGGGCCAAATTCTGCCCTAATTTTATATTTTTGGCTCTTAACGGGTTGGGGAAACAGTACAGGTGTAGCCAAGGGCAGGATTTGGACTAAATTAACTTTTTAAAATATAAATTCAGTTGTGGAAACTTAAAAGAAAAAAATGAATAAAATAACTGTTAAAATGGGAGACTGTTCTCAATGAACTGGATCTGCCAGCTCTATTGCAGATCTGTGGATTTTAAATTACTACATAGGAGTTGTTAGATTCCAAAAACTGTTGTTAATCTTTATTTTTTAGTATTGAAGTGGTACTTGAAATGTAAATAGCTTTAATAAAGCAACCAAGCAAGGGATACCAGATGGAAGGAGGGCCAGAAACACGTCATGGTATGGAATTGTGACAAGTTACGCAAGGAAGCTCCTGAGACGCTGCACGTGTGGGGAGGTGGGACAGTACATACTAATGTGACCCCTAAAACTGTATTTACACGAAGCCAGTGGTTTTGGGTGACACTGCTAAACCATGCCTGAGTTGTCTGGTGTCAGTCTTTCTGTAATTGCAGCATTATGTGGAGCTGCGTTATTCCGTATATTAACACAAACTAGTTCGCCTAAGACTGACTACCCCTTCCTCTTTAGTGAGTTCTAGAAAAAATGCAGCTTGGGTTGTCAGCTGCTGGTGTTAATTTCCAGTTGTGCATACAAGTGCACCCCATCGAGATGACAAAAATACGATAGGAAAAAGAGGGAAATCAAGAACTTCTTTTGGAACTTGCATTCCTGATATTATTATTTTTTTTTTAGAAAGGGTGGGGGTGGACTGAAGACAACCGAAGGCCATTTTCATTCACTATAAGTAGCACAAATTATGTGTTCCTTTTTTTTTTTTTTTTTTTTTTTTTTTAAGAGTGAGCTGAAAAGCAGTGTCCTAGTGTAATAGAAATCCATGTTGCTTTACTTCAGGTTCTGAATTTTGGACGTCCGGTTTTCCTCTGCAGCAGTTGGTAGTGTCAGCAACTTGAACCCTTGTCGATGTGTCAGTTGTTGCAAGGAAAGCTAGATTTTAGAAACACCTTTGGTTATATTTTTTCCATCTCTAGTCCCTTCATTATGAAGAACATCTGTGTAAAAAGATATTTATAATTTGTTCCTGGTGCTTAATCTCTGCTGAAATCCCATTTAGTAATATTCTGATATCAGAACCAATTGTGTGGAAATGATTAATTGTTTCTGCTATTTATTCTCCTGAACTAAATCCTCCATCAAACTCATTATACAGAGCCTGTTGCAATATTTTTCCTTAGAAAAGAATGAGGGGAACAATAAGAATCAGACACTTTTCTGAATATACGTCGTGTTTTGCATGAACCATCATTTCATGTACTTTATCCTGTTCTTATCAACAAAGATCCCTTTTTAAAAAAAAAAACTAGGTTAGTCTCTTGGTGTCCTTATGTTTGTTTACTTGTCTGGCCCCATTGCTATGATATCTGCACACCCCAGTCTTCAGTGTAGTCATCCTTGCAACACCCCTGTGAATTAAGTGCTACTATCCCCATTTTACAGACGAGGAAATGAGGCACAGAGCGACAAATGACTTACGTGACATCACACAGGTAGTCTGTTGCAGAGCAGGGAATTGGGCTGCTGAGTCTTCAACTAGCACCCTAATTATTGGACTATCCTTCATCTGTTAATAATATCTGATATTTAAATGCCTATGACATGATACAGCAAACAAAGCTGGACACAGGAGATCTACTTGAAATGGAAATATCAGAAGTAAGCAGAAACAGTTAACTTGTGAAGCAAATTGCATTTTTTTCATCTTTGCACCATGAAAGCCCTGGTTTTAATAGCTAAAAAGACAAAATAGTTCAGAGAAAGTGTTCTAGTGGAAGTAAGGACCAAAGAATTTAGTTGCTATGGCTAACATTTCAGGTATGCTAATTTTTTAAAACAAATCTTCTTCAACAGATTGCTGCTAAAATTGGAGATATTCCTCACTTGAATAATACCGCGCCGCTGGTGGACCCCTCTGTGTATGGTTATGGAGTACAAAAAAGGCCCCTGGAGGATGGAGGTAAGCTGGGTAAATTTGGCAATAGGCATTTCAGATCTAGCATTCAGGAATGTTTATTTGTGGGTATGGAAATAGAGGATCAGTTTTGCATTTGTAGTAGGAATATCTGAGATTAGTGGATAATTTTGTGTAGAGATTATACACAAGAATTCCTGTGCTGTTCAGTCTTGCTCAGATAGTACAACTCATGTTTTCTACTGTACTGACAAAATGATACATTCTACAAGGAGTACTATCAATGTACTAGTTTTTAGAGATTTAGCTAACTAATATAATTATTTAACATTTGTATTGTAAATGAGGCACCATTGTGTTGGCGACTATGTACTCATAACAGTAAAGACAGTTCCTACCTGAAATTGCTTACAGTCTACATATAAAACAGTAAACGGCAGGTAGGTGATAGCACATGGTAGCTGTGAGATGATTATAACAAGTGTAACGAGCAGCAGTCACAACACTAACAGCTGGTTATGTATGCATCTTAGCACAAGTTTTAAAGAGAGACTGAAGAGAGGAAACCGATGAAGATACTTCTTCCTAATTCTTAGTGGGAAGCTTATTCTATATTTATCCATTATAGTATTTCTTATCCCTTTCTCTGATGCATCTGGTGGTGGCCATGGTTTGAGTCAAAATACTAGACTAGATAGACCACCTTGTCTGATCCCTCTATTGTATTAATATTCCATTATTTAAAATATTCTTGTGAATCACTACAAAAAATTATGGCTGGTGGTTTGGCTTTTGTTAATTTTTTCTGTAGTTTCTGATGCTACAGAAGTCCGAATGGATGTGTGTGTCCATAAGAACCTGTGTCGTCAGTTGTGCACTGCTCTTGGAACAGTTTGTGTTACTACTTGTTGCTTTACAGCCCCCAAAAGCTCTCACTTCCTTGCTGCAGCTGTTGTATCAAAGGGGCTGTGGTCTCCTTTTCCTCACCAGATTAGAACACTACTACCTATAGTTCAGGTTTTTTGCCTGACAAAGGTACCCTTGCCGGGTGATTCGTTTCCGCAAATATACTGTTCAGACTGAAAATTTTGCGTATAACCTTAACTTTCTCTCTTGAAATGTAGATTAACTTTGTCACTGGATTTTTTTTGTGATTGGGAGTAAAGCTCTAATGTGGGGCAACACTTGGAGCTGCACTGGGGAGGGAGGCAGGCCGGCAAACAGTCTCAGCTTAGGGTTTCACCTGTGGAAGGAAAAATCCCCTTCATCTCTGTTAATTCTTAATTGCCTTGGGAAATGGAGATGACATGGTGCTGATAAGATGAGTCGACTGTCGCTTCCTTCTGAGGAATCATTCTGGGGCATGGAAGAGAAGTTCCTGGCCTGTTGACGTCTCACCTGTCAGAACGTTTCCCTTAACCCACTCCTTCCTCCAATATCCGCCATATGTGTCCAAAGGGAGAGCATCTACTTGCTTCCTATTCAGTTTAGTGGGATATTTCCTCTTGCGCACCCGTACATAGAATATATATATATAATAAAATAATTGTTGGAAGAAGGAGTGTGTTCCTATGAGACCTGCCACCTTCCATCTGGGCTAAAGAATCCTTTTTTTTTTTTTTTCAGTTCTTCCAATGCCCTACTATGAGAGCAAGAAGCCTGTTCTAATTCTCCATATCCTGGTCTTCTGTAGGGCAAAACTGTGTTACCAACTTAACCAGTGAACTGTTCAAACATGATGCTCTTTTGTAACTGAAATGGACCTCTTCAGAGTGCTACTAGTTGCATTACTAGCCTAACCAAAACTTTGTGTTTGACTAGACTAAGTGCTTAGCACAGTCATTTTGATCGAGTTAGAATGGCAATAGCCCCTCTCTCCTTTCCAGTGGTTCCGTGCTTCATTTCCTATGAAATTCAGCAAAAACAGATATCTGATTATGGGACTACATCTCTAATGAGAGTGTTTCTGGAGTTTTCCGCCATTCCAGAATTATGCTCACTACACTGCTTGGTGATAGGGCCTAACACTTCTTCCAGTGGGAGTTGAAAAATACATTCACTGCAGTCAGTAAAATAAGAACAGCCATACTGGGTCAAAGCAATGGTCCATCCAGCCCAATATTTTGTCTTCTGACAGTGGCTTCTTCCAGATGCTCAAGGAAATGAATAGATGCACTGATCCATCCATGTTGTCCAGTCCCAGCTTCTGGCAGTCAGAGGCTTAGGTTATGAAATTGCATCCCTGACCATCTTGGCTAATAGCCATTAATGGATCTATTCACCATGAACTTGTATGTTTCTTTTTTGAACCCAGTTATGCTTTTGGTCTTCAAAACATCACCTGGTTGAGTGCTTTGTGTGAAGTAGTACTTTCTTATGTTTGGTTCTAGTGTTACGTGAAGGAGTAAATAACACTTCCCTGGTCACTTTCTCCACAGCATTCACAAAATTTTACACCTGTATCATGTTGCCCCTTAATTTTTTTCTAAGATGAGCAATCCCAGTCTTTTTAATCTGTCCTCGTATGGAAGCTGTTCCATACTCCTAATAATTTTTGTTGCACTTCTCTGCACCTTTTCCTATTCTAGTCATTTTAGAGATGGGCAACCAGAACTGCATGCAGAATTCAAGATGTGGCATACTATGGACCTATATTGTGGCATTGTGATATTTTCTGTCTATGTATCCCTTTCCTAATGGAGCCTAACATTGTTAGCTTTTTTGACTGCCACCCTACATTAAGCAGATGTTTTCAGAGAACTATCCAAGAACTCTTTCTGGAGTGGTAACAACCAATTTAGAACCCCATCATTTTGCATGCATGTTTGGGTTTATTTTTCCAATATACATTGCTTTGCACTTATTAACATTGAATTTTGTTGTCCAGTCATCCAGTTTTGTGAGAACCCTTTAACATTTTGCTCTCAGCTTGGACTTAACTATCTTGAATATTTTTGAATTGTGCAAATTTTGCCACTTCACTGTTCACCCTGTTTTCAGCTCACTGATGAATATGGTGAACAGCACACGTCTCAGTACAGATCCTTGGGGGACCACACACCTCTCTCTCTCTCTCTCTCTATTCCTATCCCTTTATTCCTATCCTTTGTTTCCTATCTCTTATCCAGTTACTGATCCATGACAGGACTTTCCCTCTTATCCCATGACTACTTACTTTGCTTAAGATTACGCCTTCGGTGTGGAACCTTGTCACGGGCATTCTGAAAGTTCAAGTATGCTATATAAACTGGATCACCTTTGTTCATATACTTGTTGGCCACCTCCAGATAATTCTCATAGGTCAGGTATGATTTCCCTTTACAAAAGCTATGTTGACTCTTCCCCATCATAGAATATTAGGGTTGGAAGGGACCTCTGGAGGTCATCTAGTCCAACCCCCTGCTCAAAGCAGGACCAATCCCCAACTAAATCATTCCAGCCAGAGCTTTATCAAGCCTGACCTTAAAAACCTCTAAGGAAGGTGATTCTACCACCTCCCTAGGTAACCCATTCCAATGCTTGACCACCCTCCTAGTGAAAAAGTTTTTCCTAATATCCAATCTAAACCTTCCCAACTGCAACTTGAGACCATTACTCCTTGTTGGGTCATCTGCTACCACTGAGAACAGTCTAGATCTATCCTCTTTAGAACCCCCTTTCAGGTAGTTGAAAGCAGCTATCAAATCTCCCCTCAGTCTTCTCTTCTCTTCTGTAGACTAAAAAATCCCAGTTCTTTCAGCCTCTCCTCATAAGTCATGTGCTCCAGGCCCCTAATCATTTTTGTTGCCCTTCTCTGGACTCGTTCCAATTTTTCCACATCCTTCTTGTAGTGTGGGCCCCAGAACTGGACACAATACTCCAGATGAGGCCTCACCAATGTCAAATAGAGGGGAACAATCACATCCCTTGATCTGCTGGCAATGCCCCTACTTATTCAGCCCAAAATGCCATTAGCCTTCTTGGCAACAAGGGCACACTGTTGACTCATATCCAGCTTCTCATCCACTGTAATCCCTAGGTCCTTTTCTGCAGAACTGCTGCCTAGCCATTCGGTCCCTAGTCTGTAGCAGTGCATGGGATTCTTCCATCCTAAGTGCAGGACTCTGCACTTCTCCTTGTTGAACTTCATCAAATTTCTTTTGGCCGAATCCTCTAATTTATCTAGGTCCCCCTGTATCCTATCATAAACATATTGTTTATGTATGTCTAATTTTGTTCTTTAGTACAGTTTCAACCAGTCTGTCTGGGTCTGAAGTTAGACTGAGTTGCTAGGAATGCCTGTGGAGTCTTTTTCTTCTTCTTCTTCTTCTAGGCATTTCATTAGGTATCCTCTAGTTATCTGTTACAGAGGTTGATTTTAAGCAATAGGTTACGTACCATTGTTAGTAGTTCTGCAGTTTCATATTTGAGTTCCTTCAGAATTCTTGGGTGAATCCCATCTGGTCCTGATAACTTATTGTTTAATTTATCAATGTATTCCAAAACCACTTCAATCTGTGTCAGTTCCTTAGATTTGTCACCTACAAAGAATGGCTCAAGTGTGGGAATCTTCCTCACATCTACTACAGTGAAGACCAATGCGGAAAATTAATTTAGCTTCTCTACAACAGCCTTGTCTTCGATGCATTTAGCTTCTCTAAAGTGGAAATGGCAATGAATTGTCAAGCTTACTACATTTAAGTGTGAGGAATGACTGTATAAAAAAGCTTATGTGAAAACAAACCTGACTTTAATCTTCTTACCCTTAAGTAAATATCAATCCTATAGTAGTAATAAATTCTGCATGTTTACTTGCTTCACTAATCTGCCAAAATAAGATTGTGGCATGTATTTATGCCCTTAGAATGAAGAAATTAACAGACCAGTTGCATTGGGGAGGGGAAAAGAGAAGAATGAATCCCTCTGTACCATGGGGCACACACTTTATCAGTCTCTGGACTGGAAATTCCTGCATGTTGCACAATCACCTAGTCTGTATTTGGCAAGTAAGAAATTTCCCTCTGGCACTTTTTTGCCATGCCTTTTATAAAAGTATCCTACCTTTGATTTTAACTTGTTGTTGCATGCATTGTTTAATAACAAGATATTATGCAAAACTGAGCTCAATTATGTCAGGTTCAAATGAAATATTTTTAATTCACACTTTTCATGTAACTAAACTGAAACTGATAGTCACTTCAATAATTATGAAGTAGAAACAGTTTCCCAACAACATGGCGGTCTCTACTTGGGTGGGGATATTTCTGATCGGCTTTTGAAAACAAATTTCAGGCTTGTAGAAAAGCCTGGAACCTTGTTCATAATTCAAGTAAAATAATACTTGCCCCTTAACATCATCTAAGCACAGCAGTAATCAAATGCTTTATAATGGCAGATTGGAAGGCTGGCTGTTCCATTTCCAGCATCAGGTGATGGTCTCAGCTGAAGCAATTTTTCATTAATGGTGGGTGTTTCAGAAGTGGAAACACAAGAGATGTTGGTCTCTTGTGAGTGTAGGAGGAAAAAGCCTCAGATATTCCTCCCTCATTTTTTAAGATCCCAGTAGTCCTGATCATGATGGAGATAAGATCCCTGAAAGAACTCCATTTTAGAAAGAAAGCAAACCAGATAGCAGTTGGGTGGGAGGGAGGGAGGGAGCTTTTCACTAGAACATGTTATCCCAAAACTATATATAAACTAATGAAAGCGCATATTGAAAAATGGCCATACTTTAAGTGTGCAAAGTATTGCACATTGGAAGGAATAATTTTAATTACTTGTACATCTGACTCCGTTCTAAATCAACAGTAACGCCTCAAGGAAAAGCTGGGCATCCTTATGGACAGCTCAGTGAAGACCTCTGCTAAGTGTGCGGCAATGGTCAAAAAAGAAAACGGTGTTAGGATGTTTGAATGGGATGGAGAATAATACTCAACATTATTCTGTGCCATAACTCAATAATATGGCCACACCTGGAATACTGTGCTCGTATGATGAGCCGATAGAATTAATTGCCAAAAAATTAGTCACTTCCAAAAGCTTATCAGACTTCAATTAAGGATTAAGTATTGTACAGATAGCAAGAACATCTAGCTTTAGTTAAGATTAAAGGAAAAACTTTAGGTATATCTTCTCGCTTTAGGACCGTGGTTCTCAAACTGGGGGTCGTGACCTCCCCTGGGTGTCGCCGTCCGCTTCCAGGGAGGTTGCGAGCTCCCCGCGCTGATGGCATGCTGCCAAAGTGATTGCTTCCGCAGTCGGCGGCTTTTTGGTGGACATGCCACGCGCCTTATAGGGTCCACCAAAAAGCTGCTGACAAATGCGGAAGTAATCATTTTGGCAGACATACAAGGGTCACGTTGCGCCGCCGGAGAAGAAAACAGGATTGCAATCTCAGGAAATTTGAGAACGGTTGCTTTAGGACATACGCTGCTCTTTGACTTCTGAGGGTTAGAAATAAACTTTTCATGGGCAGGATGTTCAATCACTGCCTATTACATTATTATGTATTTGTATAATCGTAGCACCGAGGAGCCCCAGCCATGGACCAAGACCCCGCTGTGTTAGGTGCTGTACAAATATAGAACAAAGACAGTCCCTACCCCAAAGAGCTAAATATAGGACAAGAAACAACAAATGGATACAGATGGGGGAGTACAGTGAACCAATACAGGGATGAGAGGCCATGCTCTCATCACACGAGCAACCTCACCATTGCCAAGATTTTGTTGGGGTTCTTGGACCTCCTTTCAGGATCTTGAAGTGACTTGGTACTGGACTAGATGGCTCACTGATTTGGTCCAGTATGGCAGTTCTTGCATTCATTAAGATCTAAATCAGAATTGAAAAGTTCAAAATGGCATCTGAAACCGGAACTCTTAATACATAAATGGCCAAAGCACTTTTAGAATTTCATATATATTGGGGCTGTCGATTAATCGCAGTTAACTCACGCGATTAACTCAAAATTAATTGTGATTAAACAAAATTCATCGCATGTTTAAATAAATACGAATTGAAATGTATTAAATATATTTGGATGTTTTTCTATATTTTCAAATATATCGATTTCAGTTGTATTCGTGAATACAGCATGTATAGTTTGCACTTTATATTTTTGATTACAAATGTTTGCACTGTAAAAAAATATTTTTCAATTCACATAGTACAAGTACTGTAGTGCAATCTCTTTTGCATGAAATTTGAACTTGCAAATGTAGAATTATGTACAAAAAAATAACTCTTTCAAAAATAAAACAGTCAAACTTTAGAGCCTACAAGTCCACTCAGTCCTACTTCTTGTTCAGCCAAGTGCTCAGACAAACAAGTTTGTTTACATTTATGGGAAATACTGCTGACTGCTTCTTATGTACAATGTCACCTGAAAGTGAGAACAGGTGTTTGCAAGACACTTATGTAGCAGGCATTGCAAGGTATTTGTGCCAGATATGCTAAACATTCATGCTTCAACTGCCATTCCAGAGGACATGCTTCCATGCTGATGCTCATAAAAAGATTCATTAATTAAATTTGTGACTGAACTCTGTGGGGGAGAATTGTACGTCTCCTGCTCTGTTTTACTCACATTCTGCCATATATTTCATGTTATAACAGTCTGATGACCCAGCACATGTTGTTTGTTATAAGAAATCTTTCACTGCAGATTTGACAAAATGCGAAGAATGTACCAATGCGAAATTTCTAAAGATAGCTACAGCACTTGACCCAACATTCAAGAATCTGAAGTGCCATCCAAAATCTGAGAGGGATGAGGCGTGGAGAAAATTTTCTGAAGTCTTAAAAGAACAACACTCGGATGCAGAAACTACAGAACCCGAACCACCAAAAAAGAAAATCCGTCTTCTGCTGGTGGCACCTGACTCAGATGATGAAAATGAACATGGGTTGGTCTGCACTGCTTTGGATAGCTATTGAGCAGAACTGATCAGCATAGACGTATGTCCTCTGGAATGGTGGCTGAAGCATGAAGGGACATACAGATATTTAGCATATCTGGCACATAAATACCTTGCAATGCCTGCTACAGAAGTGCCTTGTGAACACCTGTTCTCATTTTCAAGTGACATTGCCCGCTGCTTCTTTACAGCATTATCTCCCATAAATGTAAACAAACTTGTTTGTCTGAGCAATTGGCTGAACAAGAAGTAGGATTGAGCAGACTTGTAGGCTCTAAAGTTTGACATTGTTTTATTTTTGGAGGCAGTTATTTTTTGTGAGTAAGTCTACATTTGTAAGTTCAACTTGCATGCAAAAGAGATTGCACTACAGTACTTGTACTATGTGAACTGAAAAATATTTCTTTTCTTTTTAACAGTGCAAATATTTGTAATCAAATATAAAGTGAGCACTGTACAGGTTGTATTCTGTTATAATTGAAATCGATATATTTGAAAATGTAGAGAAAACACAAATATTTAAATAAATGCTATTCTATTAATGGTGCGATTAATAGTGTGTTTAATCACTTGACAGCCCTTTAATACACACACAAATATAATTTTATCTAGTCAGACCTTGTATTTGTAAATTTAAGCCCACAGTGACATTTTACTGGCAAGCCATGAACGCCTCCAAAATTTGGTTAAGTGCTGTTAAATAACCTCGGCAGCACAAATTCAGCTTCTGCGATGAGCTTGCTGATTCCTTGCAGTTCAGTTCCTCATTCAAATAGATGCTTTCGTATAGCAGGTATTGTTTGGTTTCCGAGCAGTACCTTTTAGAGGTACTGTACTCTCTAGGTTTTATACACGTAGACTTTGTCTGTATACGGTAGATAGAAATACAACTATTACTCTGTAGTGTAATGGGATGCTGTGCTTAAAATCTGGTCTCTAGCTTTCTTAAAGTTGTATGTACTTTGCTTGTCCTTACCCCATGTATATCTTTGTGGTTTTACAGGCAAAATCTCCTTTTTTAAAAAAAATATTATTTTGTGTAAGACCATGCAAATAAAAAGGAAGTTGACAGTGCAGGAACAAAACATAAATGACCACATGCAAAAGCTGAGAAATTCACTAAGTCACCAAACTTGTAGGGATGTCAGGGGGAGAGGAAATATATTTATTCTTTCAGTGTTGGTAATCTTAGGTTTTACTTGTAGTAAGGAAAACGTAAACAGAAATATGATTATCTCAGGGAATGTCCTCTCTTTAAGTGTAGGATGAGAAAATTGTACTACTGCAGCAAACTAGGGGCCTGGTCTAGTAAGCCTCTTCACGGAACTCCCACTGAGTTTTAATTAGGGACCTCTAAGGCAGGGTTCTCAATTTTTTGGTAGTCCATGATTCACACATGTTTATAAATGACCAGCTCTCTCCCTACTATGACTGTGTGGTCCACATCCCTTCCCATCTACAATTGCATAATATCCCTGAGACCTCTTTAGTGATCATGTCTATGGAAAAGTAATATTGGGAAAGTATCTTATATTTTTAATAATCAGTAGCTGGAAACAAGGACAGTCAGCCAGTACTGTGTGACCAACCAGTTTTCAGCACAGCACCAGTGGGTCCATGGACCACGGTTTGGAAACATCACCTCAAAGGGGCTTTTCAGATCATTTTCATAAACGTGTTGGATTTTGGGAGGGTTGATTAAACCTGCCTGGTAAGTGTCTCAACAAATCCAGTAGTAAAAATAGCCTAGCTCAGGCATTGTTCTCTTTATGCTGCACGTTCCTGGCTGGATGCAGTCCTCTCCACTACAGCTTCCCCGCAGAACTTCTGTGCTTTTTGCAAAATTACTGTTGTTCTTCATATTTTTGCATATTCTCTGAATCCAGTTTTCCAATAGCTGAATGTGGGAATGAACTGCCAGTATCTAGGAAATATTAACTCCTGTCGGTACAGTTCTATAAATGGCTGCCAGCACCGCTGAGTGATGTAAGATTATGAAATTGTCTCTGAGATAAAGGGTGGCAGTGCATTGGTCATACGTTTTGTTGCTTTTATATCTTTCCCTGAGAGAAGAGATTTGTCATAGTATTAGAGAAAACACAGTGAATAACCTCCCCCTTCCCCCCCCCCTTAAAATAACCTTAATCTACAATTTAGAGCTACTAAAATTGGCTGAACTGACCTAGGTTGAGAGTCTGAAATGGATCCTGAAATAGTTGATTTTCAGTTTCATTATTTCCTTTCTCTGGGAAGGACTCTGAAGCATGCATGCTTTTCTTCACACACACGGCCTAGACAGGGTGGGGGGTCTGAGAACTGTGGTAGCACAGTTGGGCAAAACTTGCTTTATTGGCACTAACACTCACATTGTAACTTCTATTTAATTTTACATGGCACTTATATAGCACCTCTGTTCAGTAAAACTTGAAACACTTTACAAAGTGGGTTATCCCCATTTTTGTGATGACAAATGTGCCCGGGAGGGGTGTAAATGGTAGAGTGCTCTAAAAAGTGTAGACCTTGCTGACGTGCTCTAAAAGATTCTTCATGCATGCTAACATATAGCACTGTTTCAAACAGCAATGCATCAACATGCAGTAGGTACCTTAGAGTGTATCAGCTGGGCCTATACAGGGTAGTTAGAGTGCAGCTCTTTAAGGCTCTGTAGTTTACACTCCTCTGTGTTGCCGCACTGTGTAGACGGCCTGAGTTGCATAGATATAGTGTGTTGCTCTTGGTTGCATACAAAATAGAATCCAGCTCTCATGACTCAGTCCCATGTTCTGTTGTCTGCTACGGTTGTGCTGCCAGAATATTTCTAACTAATGGCACAATTTACCCATTTTACAGCACCGAAACAAATCTTAAAAATAAGGTTGCTTTTTCAAAGGAAGAGGGGAGCTTGTCTAGTAGCAGTATATTGAGTCTCAGAAATCGAAGATCAGACCCTGAACTTTGTCCTGTCCATTTTAAGTCTAGTCAGGCCTTTGAGGAATTGTCTTGCATTCTTTAGTGACGTAGGGTTTAGGACCTGTGCTCAGCCTTCAGATAGAGGACTGCTGCTGTTCTGGGGCAAAGAGCACCGGCAGAAAGAGAGAGAGAAGAATCCTAGAGACCTTTCCCCACCCCTAATATGTTTATGGTGACTTCAAGTGGCAAAGCAAATCTGTTTCACATTATTTGTACTGGAGTAGTGCCTAGTGATCCCAACCAAGATCATGGCCCCATTTAAATGCTGTACAGACCCATAGTAGGGCAGGGATCGGCAACCTTGGCATGTGGCCCCGCAGAGTAAGCACCCTTGGCGGGCCCAGATGGTTTGTTTACCTGCCGCGTTCGCAGGTTCCCACTGGCCGCAGTTGGCACATGACCCCCATTGGACGGGAGCGGCAAAGGTTGCCGATCCCTGTAGTAGGGGATGATCCTTTTCTTAGAACTTACCATCCAAATACACAAGAACAAAGGGTGAAAGAGAGGGTGTATTATCCCTGTCTTGCAGATGGGGAACTGAGGCAAAGTCAAAAGGTTCTGTGGCAGAGTCAGAACCTAACCTCCATCTCCTCTTCCCTCATTTCAGTGATCCCTTAAAGATGCAAATGTTTTGTTTGCAGTAATGAGCACTTCAGAGGATTTGAGGAGGGAGAAGTATTTGGGGAAAAATACACTTTAACCACCTCCATCCCCAAAACTCTCCTGACCCTCTTCAATGAGAGCGTACTTCTAAAAATTTTAAAATATAGTTTGCAACCTTATGTTCCTCAGCTTTTGCATGTGATGCATTGCTGTGGTTTTATTCCTGAGGGATATTTTCTTCCATAAGATTGTATATTCCCACCATGCACATAAATTTAGTGGGAAGCACTGCACTGCTTTATAGGGTGGAAAATAAAAATCTTCATTTGTTTTGACGATCTGTTAGGCAGAATTCAGTTAAGGTGAAGCCTAAAGCAGGATGTAGAGTTATCAACCAGCAGGTGCCATTAACAGGAAATTGGGCTGATTTTATTCAGTCTTTTTCCTTATTTGCAGTAAAATGACTGCAGTTACAGTTAAATTGTACTCAATAGATGTAAAAAGGTGGGGGAGGGAAACACATACATGGCCTATCAGTGTTCAACCACTCCTCGCCATTAAGCAGAAGATAGTGCATTCTGTGTAGAATATATCATCAGACTAGTATTTCAGTGCATACATTCTGCCCCAGACTTGCCTCTCTATTAGTCTGTCTTTCAGAGCAAAATGGGCATGTTTGAGAGAGAATGAAACTTCAGATTGTTGGAACCATGGGCTAATCATTTTCTCATAGGGTGGTCTTTTCTTTTTTTGCTCATCATGTTTCTCAGCATTTCACGTTCTTGGGTAGGGGACAGGGAGAGTGGATGTACGTGGAAGATGCAGAGAAGGCTTGTGCTTAAGCCATATTAGGACTAGAAGGTAGGGCGGATTTGATTTAAATCTAGTTGATTTAAATCCTGATTTAAATCACTAATCAGGAGGATTCAATTTAATCATGGTTTTCTACATAAGTGCATTCTTGTTGGTTGTCATAACCTTAATACCGGTACATATTATTCACAATTCAGATATAGGTTTCATTTTTAGAGGGTGCCTACTATACATTTTTTAACAGCTTTATTCTGAAAACTTTTCAGATTAGTTTTACAACTATATCAGAAAATTCATGATTGTTTGGTTATTTCATTTACAAAAGGAAATTGAAGCAGATATTTATGAAGGCATTGGGAGGTGAATGCAATTCAACAGGTTAATCATTAATATTTTGAGGATTTTCTCGCAGTTCTGTATTAGGAGGAGACCATCACCAGACAGACATTTAAATTTTTATTTAACTAAAACAACGTTAAGCATTCTGGATTTTTTTTCTTCAATAGCAAACATTTTAACAAAACAAGCTTATGTCCCTCGCTTCTCACATTTATCTCCAGACTTCTTCTCCTTGTCCAGATCTATTCCGCTCCCAACAATCTTCTATTCGTTGAACTTTTTTGAAACTTTGCACTTTTAGAGAAAGGTAAGGGATTGAATCTGTGTACACAAACTTGCAGAGAGACAATAGAGTTGAGGTCTATTCTCACCTGTATATATTATTTATTTAAAAACATTGTTGCTGTTAATGAGCACGTTGCTTCTGGAGATACAAATCCACAGTTTGAGAACTGCAAAACTAAGCCTCTCTGACGGTACCTTCTAGACTGAGCACTGACTTCTGTTGGGTAGATAGAAAGATTAAGGTAAATAATCTATACAGAAGTCCCTGGAACCCCATAAGGTTGGGTGCCTATTCCATGAACTATTGGAACTCCTTTACAAACCTTAAACACTACATGAATGTATTGTCACATTCTACAGAATTAAAATTTATAATCCCTATTCCATGATGAGATATCTTTGAGCTGTAATGTATCTTCATTAAAACTCTAGGATTTCCTCAATCATTTTATCAAAAAAATCCAATTTAAATCAGAAATAGCTGATGTTTTTATTTTAAAAAATCAATTGATTTTTATCCACCCTGCAAGGAGGCAAGAAATGTAGGTTCTACTCCTTTCTGTTACAGACTTTGTGTAGATGCCTTAAGCTCTTTGCCCCCCATTTCCCCTTAAGTAAAATGAGGCAATCGACTTTACCTGAAGGTTAAAAGGGTTAATTTGTTTGTAATACGCTCAAAATCTGGGAGGCTCTACTGATGTGTAGTACATTATTTTCATGACTTAAGTGAGCTGCTCTGCTTGTCAAGTAGACAGCATCTCCTCAACCAATACTTTCTTCCAAGTGCAATGTCTTGTTACAAAATGGAAGCTATTCTTAACTACCCGTGTCAAATTTAGGACAGGTAGAAGGGGTTATTGGGATACAACTCTGTTTCTTAATCTGTTTGGGGTGATTTCAATAGGCAGATCCAGTTTGCTAAGAGATGCTGAAACAGATTATGTTAGGGAAAATGCTAAAAGGAAATGTGAAACAGCACTGGTTATAATGGGACTGCTCTTTCTGCCACCTTGTTGGAATAATGTGGAATTGTGATCCATGGCTAGGACTCCTAGTGCTGTGGTAATACAAATAATGTCTCTTGCCCTATTATTGTTACAAGAATATTTTTTAAGCAGCTTGGGGAGAGGATGGTGTGTTTCCAAATGTACTGTATAAGCTTGTATCTTATTTGCTCAGCCCTTCTGTGTAGTAGTACCTTTATCAGTAAGAGCAAATATTCCCAATTACATCACCCAATTTTTCTACTGCAGTATTGATAACTATTAAATTGGGACATTTTATATTCAGAGTGATCATATGCAAAGGCAAATCTAAAGGAGTCAATAACACAGCAGTTGTCTTACCTCTCAGCTGAACAGCATAATATATATATATATATATATATATTCTGTCAATATCTTGGTCCAGGACCATTATCAAGATATTGACACAGAACAGAAATAAGGTATTGACTCTGCCTATTTTATTTATCTAAAGAGTGTGTCTGGTCACAGATTTTAAGCATTTTTCTATTAGAGAGACAAGGTGGATGGGGTAATATCTCTTACTGGGCCAGCTTCTGTGGGTGAAAGACAAGCTTTTAAGCTTGCACAGAGCTCGTCTCCTGTTCTGGGAAAGGTACTCCGTGTCACAGCTAAATACCAGGGGGAAGATGTTGCAAGAGATCATTTAAGGGGAGGTGGGCAGCTAACACCCCAGCAGTCAGGACAAAGGAGGTTTAGCGGGTTGTTGTAATGAATAATTGTAATAAATTGTTGTAATTGTTGTAATAAATCCGGGGTCTTAAGTCCATGACGTGTAGTGTCTAGCAAAGTTATGAATGTAAGCTCCCGCCTAGGCCGTCTGAAGGGGTGCACGTTTCCTTTGAGGCCTGAGAGGTCAGATATAGAGTACTCATTCTGTGAAAAGTCTTTGCCTGCTGATGATATGGTGTTCTCCTCCCCCCCGGGGCTTTCATTTGAGAGCATAGTGATTGTCTAATTTCACCCAAGTATTTGCTGTTGGGGCATTTAGTGCACTGGAAGAGGTATATCACGTTAAGATAGGCGTTTGAAGACCTATGGATCTTGAAATGTATGTTGTGGGACTATTGTTCATCATAAGGGTGGAAATATATCTGCAACTTTTGCATCTGTTATGACAGGGTGTTGCTTCAAACAACGCTCCAACCTCACTGTGCTCATCAGAAGCAAGGTCTTCACAAGACATACCAACTCAGAGGCATCAGACCCTGCCGGAACAGATGCAAAATCTGTACTCCTCTCCACGCCTGTGATGTCCAGTATCCCTCACAACCAATATAATCAAAATGGTCTTCTAGTTAGAAGCAAATGGCCCATTCCTTAGTGTGTTTGACACAGGAGAAGTCCTGTAGGAAGCTTTGCATGATGTTTTTCCTACTTTTGCAATGGGACCCTGTTATGGGTGTAAAATATTAACCTGTTAGACTAATACTAACCAGTTAACCCTGGGCCAGCCTGCCTGCTGACCCCGGCAGACCTGCACTGGCCGGCCAGAGAGGCCCGGATCCAAGCTACGCCAGCTAGCCGGAGCAGCCCCAGCCCCTCTCCCTTTAATCGGTTAACCATTTAAACAATATAATTTTAATTGTTTAAATAGTTTAGACCCTGTCAGAACCTCCCACCAACATAAGAACATAACATAAGAACATAAGAACGGCCATACTGGGTCAGACCAAAGGTCCATCTAGCCCAGCACCCTGTCTACCGACAGTGGCCAATGCCAGGTGCCCCGGAGTGAGTGAACCGAACAGGTATGATCGAGCGATCTCTCGCCTGCCATCCATCACCCCCCTCTGACAGACAGAGGCTAGGGACACCATTCATTACCCATCCCGGCTAATAGCCATTTATGGACTTAGCCTCCATGAATTTATCCAGCTCTCTTTTAAACCCTGTTATAGTCCTAGCCTTCACAGCCTCCTCAGGTAAGGAGTTCCACAGGTTGACTGTGCGCTGTGTGAAGAAGAACTTCCTTTTATTTGTTTTAAACCTGCTGCACCCCAATTTCATTGAGTGGCCCCTAGTTCTTCTATTTTGGGAACAAGTAAATAACTTTTCCTTATTTACTTCCTCCACACCACTCATAATTTTATATACCTCTATCATATCCCCCCTTAGTCTCCTCTTTTCCAAGCTAAAAAGTCCTAGCCTCTTTAATCTCTCTTCATATGGGACCCGTTCCAAACCCCTAATCATTTTAGTTGCCCTTCTCTGAACCTTTTCTAGTGCCAGTATATCCTTTTTGAGAGGAGGAGACCACATTTGTACGCAGTATTCAAGATGTGGGCGCACCATGGATTTGTATAAGGGCAATAAGATATTCTCCGACTTATTCTCTATCCCTTTTTTAATGATTCCTAACATCCTGTTTGCTTTTTTGACTGCCGCTGCACACTGCGTGGATGCCTTCAGAGAACTATCCACAATGACTCCCAGGTCTTTTTCCTGATTGGTTGTAGCTAAATTAGCCCCCATCATATTGTATGTATAGTTGGGGTTATTTTTTCCAATGTGCATTACTTTACATTTATCCACATTAAATTTCATTTGCCATTTTGTTGCCCAATCACTTAGTTTAGTGAGATCTTTTTGAAGTTCTTCACAGTCTGCTTTGGTCCTTACTACTTTGAGCAGTTTAGTATCATCTGCAAACTTTGCCACATCACTGTTTACCCCTTCCTCCAAATCATTTATAAATAAGTTGAATAGGATCGGTCCCAGGACTGACCCTTGGGGAACGCCACTAGTTACCCCTCTCCATTCTGAAAAAGTTCCATTTATTCCTACCCTTTGTTCCCTGTCTTTTAACCAGTTTTCAATCCATAAGAAGATCTTCCCTCTTATCCCATGGCAGCTTAATTTACGTAAGAGCCTTTGGTGAGGGACCTTGTCAAAGGCTTTCTGGAAATCTAAGTACACTATGTCCACCGGATCCCCCTTGTCCACATGTTTGCTGACCCCTTCAAAGAACTCTAATAGATTAGTAAGACACGATTTCCCTTTGCAGAAACCATGTTGACTTTTGCCCAACAATTTATGCTCTTCTATGTGTCTGACAATTTTATTCTTTACTATTGTTTCAACTAATTTTCCCGGTACGGACGTTAGACTGACTGGTCTGTAATTTCCAGGATCACCTCTAGAGCCCTTTTTAAATATTGGCGTTACATTAGCTATCTTCCAGTCACTGGGCACAGTAGCCGATTTAAAGGATAGGTTACAAACCCTCGTTAATAGTGCCGCAATTTCACATTTGAGTTCTTTCAGAACTCTTGGGTGAATGCCATCTGGTCCCGGTGACTTGTTACAGTTAAGTTTATCAATGAGTTCCAGAACCTCCTCTACGGATACTTCAATTTGTGACAATACCTCAGATTTGTCACCTACAAAAGACAGCTCAGGTTTAGGAATCTCCCTAACGTCCTCAGCCTTGAAGACTGAAGCAAAGAATTCATTTAGTTTCTCTGCAATGACTCTGTCATAGATACTGCCCCTCACGGAGGTGGAGTTATTAGGCTGGCGGGAGAGCTCTCTCCCGTTGGCCTAAGACTGCTTTCACCAGACACGCTATAGCAGCACAGCTGTGCTGATACAAACTTGTAGTGTAGACCTGCCTTGAGCACTTATCCCAGACCTGAAGAGCCCTGCTGGGTAACCTCAAAGCTACTCTCTCTTCACCAACAGAAGCTGGTCCAATAAAAAATGACCTTACCCACCTTGTGTCTCTAGTATCTTGGGACCAACATGACTACAGCACTGCAAACAATACTCTCTTATATTTGAAGAGTGTAAAATTCATCAGTTTTCTTATTCTCATCAGCCAAGTGGCAACTTATTTTGGATCAAAGAATGTGCAAGTTATCGCCAAGAAGTTTTTGGGACAAAATTTTGATCATCACAGTTCAGATGATATCTGCTTATTTCATGTTTTCATCATCCATGCCCCCCAATGCGATCAAAATGGTCTTCTAGTTGTTAGGAGCAAATGGCCAGTTTCTTAGTGTGTTAGACACAGGTGAAGTCCTGTAGGAAGCTGTGCAGGATGTTTTCCTACTTTGCAGTGGGCCCCTGTCTGAAATTGCACCATATCTTTATGGTAACTTCTGGAGGAAAAATTAATTTTATTGATGGTTGGTGTGTGTGGGTGTGTGCAAAAACATTGTCTGGTTGGGGGAGGTTGAGCAGGTGAGGGGTAATCCTAGAGGAGCCACCAACTGACAATGAGAGTGTGGCTGAAATGTGTGTATTCAGTAGAAATGTTTTAAAAGGATACAATGTGGGTGCCACAAGGTTACTTAACAGACCTATTCCTTTAACAGGTCTCCGTTTAAGTGGGCTCCATGGAGCACAGATAAGAGATACAGAGAGAAGTATGTGCAAGTGATCTCTAATGCTTCTGATTAAATTAAATCTCAAATCTGTTTTGGCTTTTTGATTTTTTTTTTGATTTATTTATTTAATATGTGCCAAAATCTGCTTGATCTTTACATTGGGTTTAATTTGGGAAGGGGGAGGAGGTAAATTACAGGGATTTGGGCTGGCAGGATTTTTCTCCCATGACTCTCAGCATGGGGAGATGCAGATCAATTTCCTATCCTGTGTTCAGCTGGACACTGGATTGTAGACTGCGTTGATCAAGAAATCCCCTCCTGTTTCTTAGCACATAACACATTCATTTCAGCCACTGAACCTAAATTACTGTTTTGCTTTTCTTTCTTTTTTTTGATCAAATGGTAAGAACTCTTTCTATAGAGATGAAGTTAGTTTATCCGTACTAATGCTTTGATTTTTTTTTTTTTTTCCTTTTTCCTCTCTCTGCCACAGTAGGTAACCAGTTAGGGGCCCTGGTACATCAAAGGTAAGCAGTGGGTTATGTTTTATTATTTATTGATCAGTTCTAATTGTTTATTGATCCACCATCTGTACTAGAGTGCTAGGAACTCAGAGGTTGAGAATATGGAAAACTATAGGCTGTTTTTTTCAGACTGCAGATTTTGCCTACCCTTTCTGAGATTGTGCACACTTGGGGGGGGTGGGGGGAAAGCTCATGGTTTTTGTAAGGAAGGCTTGGATTTGGCTTCATCTAAATTTGTAGAACTGAACATAAGAAAATGACAAGCTTTTTGGCAGTGGAAGAGAAATCAGAAGTATTAAGCTCCAGAGAGGTAGCCATGTTCGTCTGGGTTTGCAGAAGCAACAGAGTCCTGTGGCACCTTAAAGATTAACACAAGTATTGAAGCATAAGCTTTCGTGGGCTAATACCCACTTCCTCGGATGCATGCGGTGGAAGTACTTATGCTTCAATACTTTTGTTAGTTTTTCAGGTGCCACAGGACTCTGTCGCTTCTGCAAGTATTAAGCTGGCAATTGAGTTTTTCTCGGTTTGCTGGTAAAATATGACCCCTTGGATGACTCTTTACCAGGCATGGCATAGTGTGGCTCTGAAGAATGCAGTATCTGTTGTGCTCAGTTGTTAGAATCTTGCATTTCTGTAGAGGGGGGTGGTGATTTCATTTCAGAAGTTGCCTCTTGCCCTTAAATTCCAGATGTGCTGATGGCAGCACACTACCATCACAACCAATCCTGCTGTTTAAGGGCTCAGCAGAAAGGGCAAGAAATGGATATGGATATACTTGCAACCTCCCAGTACTTAGAAGTGGTACTATTACATCAGCGTTAAAGTGTGATGTTAGAACAATTGGTAGACCCTTGCTGTGTCCGTTCCCTTTTCAAACAGAGAACCTCATTCTTTAAGCTGTCAACTAGCACTCTTTCACTATCACTGATTTACTTAGGGACTCTTTTACAATACAGGATCGAACCATGGCATAACACTGCTGTCTGACAGTAAGGGTGACCCATATTCTAACTCTGGTATGAGTGGGACAATATAGTGGTACAGTAGGTAATCATATTACAGATTAGGTCCTCAGTCATAAGTACTTACCTATGGCACAGCTGGGAAAAGGTTTAGAAATTCATATTTTTATTCTTTCCATGGCTGTTCTAAAGCAGTGTGTCATGAGATGTTGCAAGAGGCCTTTTTACAAACCTTTGTTGAGCTTCCTCCAAAGATATTTAATTGCTTTCAAACTATTAAAATTAATAGGGTGTCAAACAAATTGGATATTGTACATGTTTCAGTGTATGAAGAGTTGGGAAGTGTCTTATCAAGATTCACTTGAATCAAGTGCTAATAAAAAAGGCAAATGCCATATTCATTGGGCTGTGTTTAACAGGAGTATCCTGTAGAAAACAAGCGAGGTATTTATTCTGCTCTACTCATCACCGACTAGGCCTCAGATGGAAAACTTTATTTTTGGCATCACATTTTAAGATAGGCAAATTGGAGTGTCTAGAGAGCAATAAAAAGATAAAATGTTTGTGAAAATAAGACCTATGAGGAAGAATTGAGAAGTGCTTATGTTAATTCCAGAGATGATCTAGCCAAGGGGAGGTATAATTGTCTACAAATACATGAAGGGGTATTGGAGGTCAGGGGGCAGTAATGGGCTTAAGCTTCATCATGGAAAATTGAGGTTAAATTTTAGAAAAAGATTTATCTACAGTCGAGCCCCACAATATCGCACCCCACGATAGCGCGGGGCTCCCAACGGCGGCAGCGGGCGGTGCTTTGATGTAGCGCCGTACCGCGACCCTGTGTTTACCGTGGTCGGTATTTTTGGACCCTGATCGTCGTGGTATTGCGTGGTATCCACTGTACTTGAAAGCTATGCATTTGGCACAAGAATAGCCAAAGGGGGTATGGAATCAACTTCAGTGGAGCTAAACAAGGCTAGGTTTAAAATGTATCTGAGTTTAGGAATAACTAAACCAATTCTTCCACAAAGAAAGGGGTTGAATAGATGACCCTCTAGGGGTCACGTCCAACCCAAAAATATGGATTATGGCTGAAGTGTTTACTTTTTTATACAAAACTTTGTACTCCGTTGTTGACTTTTGTGGGACGACAAATGTGGTCTGCTAAACTGTTCTTTGCCGTGACCATTTGAATCTCCATTTTTAGGACAGTAATAACCGAAGAATTCAAAGTGCCTGATAAAATGGTTGGATTTAGTAAGTATTCTGGATGTTTTTGTTCTAAATTCAGTTTCTAAATGTACATTCTGAACAAGCAGGAACACTGCTTATTGTGATAGATGAGGAATAAGATGCACAACTTCAATCAGTGCCACTGTGAATTTACCGGCTGTGGAAAAACCTTGCCTATTAACATCCCCCAGTAAGGGCAAGTTAAATTGTGTCTGCCACAATGCCCTGCACTTAAAAACCCAGATAGATACAAACTACCTGTTTGCTGTAAGGTTTTACAGTGATGAATATGGAGTAGGGTTTTTGGGGGCGAGGGGGAGGCAGGGGACACAGATTTCTGAAGATTTGCTCTTCTGGTAACTCTGGCTGTAACCACAGATTCCCCAGATCAAGTTACATAATGGTTTGCCAAGAATGAATCCATTTGCCTGTCACCAGAACCAGTTACTGCATTTAAGAAATCTATTGTGGGGATGGGGCAAGAGGGAGGAGAAAAACAGTGTTTAAACACTAACAATCCATGGTTACTGCCATTGCACAGAGACTGACCAGGATGTCCAACCTGAAGCTGAAATTGAGAACACTCATCCTGGCTCGGTTCTTTATTCATTTGTTGGTTTCTTATAAAGGAGCGGCATTCTTCCCCCTGTGTGCCCTCTCACCCCAGTCTCTTTTAGGGGGGCAGGTGCTGGCCATTCAGAAGGTAGTTCTGTGAGGAAAAGGCCTGGGCAAAAAGTTGCTTCATGCCACACCTAAAGAGGGTGATAAGGATTCAAGCTCTGACAGGTACTAGCAGAAGCAAGTTCCACAGTTGAGGTCCCTTTATTGAAAGACTGGCCGAATCATGCCTTTTAGACTTGGCTGACCTGCAGCTGTGCTCCATGTTACTCTTTGGGAAGGATGTATATGACTGGCTATGCATGTTCTCTCCCTGCTATACAGTATGGAACACAATCGTTCAGCGATGATGGGGATCTAAGGGAAGCCAGTTTTCACTTTCAACTTGAGGTCCGGCATGGCACTTCAATATAAAACCCAGGTGTATTAAAGTGTAGATCAAACTAGCAACATGCTCTTGAAGGAGAGGCAGTGAATTCTAAAAACAATCCCCAAAATACCCATGCTTTGGCTGCAAAATTATCAGGACCGCTGTGTTTTCTTATCAGACTTGAGATTTAGGTCGTCATAGGACAATAACCTTAAAACACACTTCCTGGCCTAGTTCTGTTTAATGACTTATTTTTACCAACCATGCATTCCCACTTCAGTTTGACTTGTATTTCCTTGTAAATACAATTACTAGAATTCAGCAAAAATTTTGACAATTCTACCCTAACACTTGCTTTCTGTACCAGAGTATAGAAGCCTGTTTTACACTTTTGGAATACAGATCCCCTATACTGCCAGTTGCATTGGAGTAAAGGGAACAGATACTCTGCTCTTGGCTAGGACAACAGTAAATTGACACTTGTTGAACTTGTTTCAGTAATCGGCAGGGGCGGTGAACAGATCTCACGGATTCAAGCAGAGTCTGGCTGCAAAATTCAGATTGCCCCAGGTAAGAGCTTCTGTGTGTAGTGGACTAGAAGCAGGGCGTGGCATGTCCAGTAGATGTGGAGACCTGGCTGTGCATCAAATTCCTGTGTTATGCTGGTTACCAAATGATGCACAAGGGAATTCTGTTCTGTTCCATAATAACACAGAAAACAGACCTGTTAGCTACTTCTGGGAACAAAATGGGGGGACCACCTGTAACCAAGAAGCAGATGCAACTTAAGTGTTACAGGATTGTCCATATTGTTCCCTACAGAGATGGGAAATGCTCCTGTTTAGGGCTGTCTGCCAGTGACTACTTTAGAGAGATCTGATGTGGATTGTATTTAATTGCTTAGTCTTGTCAGTTTTTGGAAACTGATATTTGAAGAGGTCAGGAGTTGCTCCTGGTAGGATCCGTCTCAAACTAAAAAGGAGACTGTACCAATCCTGTATGGTATGCTGCGTATTCTTGCTTTATACTATTTTCTGTAAGGATAGTTGGAACCACTCCCCTCATGAGAAAACAGAAGTGTGTTACTAAATGGGGGGAGAAACATAGTTATTGCAAAATATCATCTTCTGGGTTCTTAATCTTAATTGGCGGGAAGAAATTTAAAAACAAAAGAAACCTCCATTTTTGTCTTTGAAATATGTTGCTCCTGGCGATCTCTGAATTCTCATTAACATTGTGCAAAGGGAACATTTCAGTGCTGCCCTTTGGTCACTGAAGCAGCTGTCCAGTTTTTTTTTAATCCAGTTGAATTGCATGTAACAGCTTGTTTACTAGGAGTGTGACACTTACAAGAAGGCTAACATGGAATATATAGTTGTACTAAGTGTAGGAAAACACCATAATCGTATCCGTCTAAGATGCCACAGGAGCAAGACTGAATACTCAAGCAGAAGTGAGTGTACAGGGTAATTGAAGGATAAATAAGATACTTAGCAACTATTTGCTTTATTTCCAGGTACATAATTATAATGAATTTCAGCCAAGTGTTCAAAGCAGGTATAGAACCTGATTGCTCCACACAAGTACTGTGTGTACTTTGAGGCTGCACTTTGTTCTTGAGACTGGCAGTCTCTAACCACCCTCTTATAATGTGCAATCCATAATGGATCATGTAGATTTTACTGCCTCTTAACCATGAAAGAGCTAGTTCTATAGGTTATGCTTAGGGTGCTTGTATCTGTCTGCTTGGCTGGCTACTGTTGACCATTCAAGAGTTGTGAAATATCCAGTCCCTGTCGTCATGTTCTTGTTCCCTTCACAGACAGCGGCGGGATGCCCGAGAGGCCCTGTGTGCTCACTGGGACACCAGAGAGCATTGAGTGAGTCTTGTTTTGTTCTTTTTCTATTTCTTTCCTTTCCTCTTCCGTACCGCTGTATTCTATCAGTGCTGCTATTTGGTTAGCCACAATCAGCAAATGTTGGCCTATAGAAGCTTTAGGGTCACCAGACTCTAGAGCCATTTGGTCTAACATTGAGACGTTTACTCATCAAAGGCTTTTAAAGAAGCAGTTAGCTGAACCCACTGCAGAAATCCCATGGAATTCCACGTCACAGGGTTGCTCTTAGGGTATTTAGGATGCAGTTCACTAACTGCAAGTTTCCAGGGTAGTAAATTGAAGCCAGTAAAGGACACTCTTCTCCCCTCCACCTTCCCACTGCTACTGAATGGCCATCCTTCCAGCTGCAGAGAGGCTGCACAAGGCCCCCAGAGCTTGTCACCTCCTGAATAAACTGGAGGTGTTGCTCCAAAGCAGCGTGAGGTCCATCAGGGTGCCTCCTCCATATTGCTGCCAGCCAGCAGCGAAGGACTGAACTGAATATTTGAACCCTGGTCCCTGCATGATAGACACGCAATTGGCAATCCAGCAGGGGTTTCTATTCTTTAGGCCTCTAGAAAATTTAGGGACAGTGTTTCCTCCCTCCCCCTTCCCAGGAGCTGAGTTTGAGACTCTCACAAACCAGTTGAGGACTTCCTGCTGGGACTGGATCCAGGCTCCTCAGGCTTACAGGAACACACTTAACATATGGAGCTGCTCTTTCTCTCCCCAGCCTTTGGGTAGGTGGGTTTTTTAAAATCCATCTGGAAATCTTTGAGTTGCATTTTGATTAATAAAAATACATAGGCACAAAGACACTCTCTCTCAAGAGAAGACTTTCACTATTCTTCCGTTCCTATGAGATCTAAGGATGCTTAAGTCCCCTCACTCTACCATAATTCTGAAAGCATTGAACCAGAATAAGTGTAATTGGCAAGCACAGATTATAGGGCAAACAATATGGTTTTGTAAGTATAGAGGCATTTTTTTTCCCCTCTAGCAAAGAATATTTCAGAACAAGAGCAAAATACTAAAAAGCTGTAATGCCTGATGAGACACTTGGGGAAAATGGGTAAGAGCAGATCTTCTTAACACCTAAAAGTTCTGAAATATGCAGCTAAACACATACTCCTATCCAAGGCTGTCTCAAGTGATCCCACTTCTTTAGACTTGTGAAGCTGAATGAGGAAGAAGGCTCAATAACCAGGCTATAAAGCCCTTACATTTTGAATAATTTTTTTAATGGAAACAGTAAGGAAGACAGTTGAAACAGAGGGCAGATGATGCTTTGTTTTTCAGCGTGTCCTCTGTTTTAATCTTTCTTACTTTTTTCATCAAAAAAATTAATTTAAGGTCTTTCTGGATATTTGGTTTTGTGGGTTTTTTTTTTTTTTTAAAAAAAACCCAACCAAGAAGCCAACTGTTAATTTCAAATCTGAAATCTGCTCCTGGAAGTTCCAGCTCTTGCTTCACTTCCTGATTGAGGTTGGGTGATGTTCTGCTGTTGGACAAAGGCCATTGGCCCCCCACCCTCTGAGTTGACACCCCCAGGGGAATGCATTCTAAGGGGACAATTCCCTCTGCAGCGTGAGCTGCAGAGTCCTGATGTACATGGGATGGTTGGATGCTAAGTGGAGGAGAGAGGAAGAACACCACCTAAGTGCAAATGGGTGACTGCTGGCCTGGCAACAGCCTCTTCAGTGAGGGGAAAGGGGCAGGTAGATGGCAGCGGAAACCCATTGCCAGTCAGCTCAGCCATTATAAATCTGCCAGGGAGCAATCTCCTGGCCTTGTCATCCTGCTTTCACAAGCAGCACTTAGTCTCTTGTCCTAGCTGCTACACGAGGCCCCAGCCCCATTTTCTTTACAACCTTAGCAGCCCCAGCTAGGACGGGAGGCTGCAAGCAAACCCTGCCAGTGGTGCTGGGGTGAGCAGGGTGAGAAGAAGTGATTCCCTGGTGGCTCTGTGTCAGATCAGAGAGTGGTGGTCTAACCTGCTGTGTTACTGTATCAGAGCAGCACTCCTTGCCTACCTCAGTCAGGTAACGAGGTTGTGGTTGCGATTTACAAAGATTGATATTAACAATAAAATTGGGATTTTAGGCATTAGAGATTCTTCTCGACTCCACTTAAAATGTGGTATACCCAAGCTGCGGTGAAGCCCATGCTTTAGAAATGTGTAAGCATCAAAGGTGTCAAGATGCATTGCATCCTCCCTTTTCCACATCTTAGAAATCAAAGTGCTGATACGTGTTGTGAAGGGGAATTGATGTTCCAAAGCATAAAAGCCATTGTGCTAACCATAGTTTTCTTCTCATATCTTCGCTTCTCTCCCCAAATGTCTCACATTCCAGTGGTTCTTAGTTTCTTGGGCAGATAAAACACTGTTGTGTAATGGTTGTTTTCCTTGCTTCCTTTCAAAGACAAGCGAAGAGGCTACTGGGGCAGATAGTGGATCGTTGTCGGAACGGACCTGGCTTTCACAACGATGTTGATGGCAACAGTACGATCCAGGAGATTCTGATCCCGGCATCCAAAGTGGGTCTAGTCATTGGCAAAGGAGGAGAAACAATAAAACAGTTGCAGGTGTGCAAGATGCTTTTACTTCAAGGAACTTTCCCCTTGCAAAGTTCCTCTAGATTAGGGGTTCCCAAACTGTAGTAGCAGTACCACTGGTAGTATCTGAGCTTGGTGTTCCATCCATTCACTTCACAACAACTTAAGAAGGTGGTATGTGACCCAGTAGAGATCAAGGAGGAGTGCCTTAAAAGAGCCTCTAGTGCCTGCTGTAGGAGGTTAACCTTTTAGTCTTTCACTTTCAGAGATCTGGGTTCGAATACAGCCCTGAGTTACAAAAGGAATGAGCTTGTCCTCACTTGAGTGCCTAGTGGAGATTTGTCTGCATTATAAGAGAAGCACCCAGCTGTGGCAAGATGTATGCGCTGTTTAGACGGGGCCTTCATCTGGTTTAGCAAAGGGTGTCCCAGGTCAGGATTCAGGTGCCTGGGTGAAGCTGCTTCATGTCTGTTGTGCTATTCCCCAGGATAAGTTTCATCAAATTTATTACTTCTGTAGGTGAAGTGGGTATTTAATCTCCTCTTCTCTCCCTCCACCCCCATGAAAACATTTGTGTGTAAATCAGTGTTCCTAGTTATATATATTTTTTCTGTCTGTCTTGATATACTTTACAAATCTGTAAAGACTATAAAGGGCTTCAGAAGTATATTTATGCCAAGATAATAATTGTGATTTTTTTGGTTGAGAGCTTTAATTTTGGTTGTATCACCCAAAGGTATCTGGCACACTGTGTAATTGCATGTTTAGAGAGGTTCTTATCTCACGGTTACACCTGGATAGAAAGACAGAAGATGGATTCTCTGTTTGCAGTTGTCTCTGCACTAGAATGTGGTGTGGTGAGAAACGCACCTCCTTGCAGTCCTGTGCTCAGGCTGTAGAACAGTTGTGATCTTTGTAAAGTAGAGTATCCTAGATTGCTTAAAAAATAGCATGCTGGAAGGCTGCTGATCCGACCCATATAAATGTTTAGTGACCAAAGTTTGGCCACCTACTGTTCACTCTTGTTTAGGGACAGTGCTTATTAAAGTGTTGTGTGGCTTTTGCAGGAGCGAACTGGTGTGAAAATGATTATGATCCAAGATGGCCCATTGCCAACGGGAGCAGATAAACCCCTCCGTATTACTGGAGATGCTTTTAAAGTACAGGTATGGAGTAAAAACACTTCATGTGATTCTGCATAATTGTATTAAGAGAACCTTTAGACAGTGGAATTGTTGATAGTACTTGGGAGCATGAAGTGGAGTTAAGTAAAGCTGCTGTTCATTCCAAACATCTACTGATGAAGGTAGGTGCTGACACCTGTGCTACAAATAAGACTCTAGTGTAACCAGAATAGCTCAGACAGCTAGTTAACCCTCATAATCTGAAAGCGGGACAACTGGCACCAAAGGTCAAGTGTATTCAATCTTTATATTCCAGTTGCATCCAGGGACTCTGTTGTGCTAGTTGTGACTTCAGAGCTTAATCCCATGATCCCATCGGAGGTGATCGGATGCTTCATAGTGGATGTTTAGAACTACCA
Source organism: Sternotherus odoratus (assembly GCA_032164245.1). NCBI lineage: Eukaryota > Metazoa > Chordata > Testudines > Kinosternidae > Sternotherus > Sternotherus odoratus. Next base: position 11,746,352 of record JAVMKO010000016.1, read on the forward strand.
GTTATAGCCATTTGTGCTTATGAGGTGTCTGTGAAATTGACACATTTTACTAGAGGCTGGCACATTAATCTAAATGGCCTACACAGACTGTGGATGACTTTAAATAATACCAAGAGGGTGACATTGAGTCAGGCCATCCCTGTAGAGGAGACCCAGGAGAGACAACACGGACTCATCAAAATCCTCCAGCCCTCCGCACCCTCAAAGATTTTTGGACCCTCTGTGACATTGGCCTCTGACAGCAGAGGGGCTTTACTTTGCAGATACATGTATTTGGATTCTTTTATACTGACCTAATAGGAAGAAATGGAGACATGATCAAAAAGATTCAGAAGGGTGCTGGTGTTAGGAGTCAGTTTAAACCAGGTTTGTGTGAGAACAGAGGTCTGCTTAATACCAGAAGCAATTCTGCTTGATGCTCCCTAATCATTGAGGCCCTGAGCACCAAGATGGGAAGTGAGATAGACATGAGTTAAAAGGTAACTATAATTTCTTTCCCCACAGCAAGCAAGGGAAATGGTACTGGAGATCATCCGAGAGAAAGATCAGGCAGATTTCCGAGGCGTACGGAGTGATTTTAGCTCTAGAATGGGAGGAGGCAGCATAGAGGTATGTTCTTTTCACACGTACTATGGTTACCTCCCCAGGGTGATGGATGGAGACTATTTAACTTCAAACATTGATAGTGAGATTTATTTCCTTCACAGTGCTCCCTGACTTTAAATATATCGCACCCATCCGCCGGAAGAGTCTCGCCAGCTTTCCAGAGAGGGCATTTTTGGGGGCTTGCAGGTGGCACTTGCATCTCTTCCAAAATTGTTTTGTGGAAGTGCTGTTCTTGTAATGCAGAGGGCTAATTTTGATAGGGGAAGGGATTTATGGCCAGTGGGAATATTAAGGATTGGAAATTGCCCATAAACTTATGCTTAAGAGGGGTAAGACATTACAGCCTGGAGCTGCTTCATTTGGCCTGGCCTGGCCTGGTACGTAAGCAGGATGAATATACCTCTTGTAAAACAAGTATAATATATTCCAGTTCAGAGTTTTCACACTGCTTTGCTTTTCTCATCAGGTCTCTGTGCCCAGGTTCGCGGTTGGAATTGTAATAGGAAGAAATGGAGAAATGATCAAAAAGATTCAGAATGATGCTGGTGTTAGGATTCAGTTTAAACCAGGTGTGTGTGAGAACAGAGGTCTGTTGCTTTCTGATCACTGTGCAAAGCAGGAACTGCCCAGTTTAGCTGCTGTATATTCACACTAAGCAGTAAGTTTTCCATCTGCTTGTAGGTACTTAGGCTGTGTCCTCACTTGCACTTTGATTGGTAAAACTTTTGTCAGACGGGTGTGAAAAAAACACGCCGCAACCGACAAAAGTTTTACCCACAAAAAGCATTGGTGTGGACAGCACTTTTTTATGCATGGTTTTAATTTGCTGGCAGGAGAGCTCTCTTGACAACAAAGAGAGATTACACTGGAGACCTTGCAGCGGCAGAAAGCTGTCGCTGAAAGGTAAGCAGTGTAGGGATAGCTTTAGTGTCCCTTCTAACACCAATTTAGAATCACGTACCACCTCCTAGGTTCCTCATGCAGTTTTCTGCCTGTTGCCTATGAGACTGGAAAGAAATGGTGTACACCTCATTGGCAAAACATTAGATACTCCGGTAGCAATGTCTTGGTCTTGTAGCTAATAAATACAAATAATTGGATTATGGAAAAACCTTGTTTCCTGGCTTTAAAGTACTCCAGGATATTCCTGGCCTTTAGGGATCAGGACTTGACGAATTCAAATAATTTCCTTTAACCTATTAAAAATATAGCCGTTTCTTTCAAGGGTTATCACATTGCATGTGAAAGTGTTACCTTTCTACGATTAGACTGGGGTGGGCAAACGTTTTGGCCCGAGGGCCACATCGGGGTTGCAGAATCGTACAGAGGGCCGGGTAGGGAAGGCTGTGCCTCCCCAAGCAGCTTGGCCCTGCCCCGTATCCGCCCCCTGACTGCCTCCCTTGGAACTCCCTACATATCCAGCCACCCCCCGCCCCTCCCTCCTTGTCCTCTGTCCCCTCCAGAGATCGCCCCCGCCCCGAATCACCCCCACGACCCTCCCATAAAACTCCCTGCTCCCTGTCTCCTGACTGCCCCGACCCCCTAGCCATACCCCTGCCCTATCCAACCTCTCCATACTCCCTGAGATCCTCCAGCCCTTATCCAACCCCACCCCCCAGGACCCCTTACCACGCTGCTCAGAACAGCATGTCTGTCCTGGAGCCCCGCTGATCTGTGGGAGTGCACCCCCCCCTACCCCGAGCACTGCTTGCACGGTGCGCTGAGGCTGCATGGGGGGAGGGCTGCACAGAATTAGCCCACTGGCCGTAGTTTTCCCACCCCTGTATTAGACTCTTCTCCCCTCATCAACATGGGTTTGTAGGTGGGGTGGGGGAAGGGCTGAAGGTAGAGGAGAAAGATGGCAGATCTAACACAGCTGATCTACCTATGGGAAAACTCTGGCTATGGCCATACTGGAAGGAAGCTTCATTTGGGTGGGGGTGGCCCTTTTTCCCTTTTTAATTAAGTCTTTGTCACCTCTCCCTCCACAGATGATGGGATTAGTCCTGAAAGAGTCGCGCAGGTCATGGGGCTTCCTGATCGGTGTCAGCACGCAGCTCATATAATCAATGAGCTTATTCTCACAGCACAGGTGGGTTCTGTAGACTCCCATGAGGCAAACACCTATGTTAATAGAGAATGGGAAAGGTAGTGATGGGAAGTACCTAGTAAACATGGTGGTATGACTATAGGTGCTCTCAGAAGGAATAGAGGGTATTGAGTAGGCAACTGTGTTCTCTTTTCAGCAGGCCATTTATGCTGCTACCCATTAGAGTGCTGTAGTGTCACTTCATAAAGCGTTTTGCTATCCTTGATGCCACTTAACCATTTGCTGGTTCAACTATAAAAGGTCTCTCAAGCACATCCATTTAGTTCTCATATATAGCTTAATATTGTCAGATTCTTAATTGTAAATCTATATATATAAAAGTCAAATGGTGTGTGCGTGCATGTATGTATGTGTGTATGTACGTGCACTTACTCCTTCCACACCGTTTGAGCTAGAGACTTGAAATTTGGTACCGTTATAGGTCTTAGGGTCCTAATCAGGGTAAGAGTCGAAAATGTTTCAAATCTCACCTCTGACGCCCCCCAGGGGTGAAATTATTTAAAGGCCAATCACATCAGCTGGGCAGCTGCTGTTCTCTGTGACATAGTTATGATGTCATAATACCCCCTCCAATGGACCCCGCACTCGCTCAGCTCTCTGCCCCCTCCCCCCTCCAACGGACCCCGCACTCGCTCAGCTCTCTGCCCCTCCCCACCTCCGACGGACCTGAGTTGGGTTTGGTCAGAGGGTAAGTGAGCCAGGGGTGTTGGGTTTGGTCTGGGGGGGTGGGAAGGTGTCTGGGTGGGTGAGGGGTGGGTGTTGGGGTTGGTCAGGGGGTGTTGGGTTTGGTGGGGGGGATAAGATGGGGGTGTTGGGTTTGGTTGGGGGGGAAAATGAGGTGGGTGTGTCAGGTTTGGTCTACGGGGGTGAGGTGTGGGTGTTGGTCAGGGGGTGTTGGGGTTGGTAGGGGAGTGACGTGGGGGTGTTGGGTTTGGGTGGGGGGGGTGAAAATGTGAGTCGGGGTTGGTCGAGGGGTAAGTGAGGTGGGGGTGTCGGGTTTGGTTGGGGGGGTGAGGTGGGGGTGTCAGGTTTGCTCTCTGCCCCCTCCGACGGACCCCGCACTCGCTCAGCTCTCTGCCTCCTCCCCACCTCCGATGGACCCAAGCAACGCCGGGTATTTTCGCTAGTGTTTAGTATAAGAAAATGGTGAATATACTGCTTATTTACTTAATTAATGTTCATGATTTGCATGAAACCGCATTAGAATGGTAACTGGAATTTAATTAAAAATAGAAAACAGCATTATAACATTTATATTTATTAAACAATAGCCTTCAATGTTATGGATACATATGCTTTTCTTCTCAAAACATGTTTCACATTTACACCTAAATGATCAGCAGTACAACAGCAATTTTTCTACAATTTGTCCAAGGCTATGTGGAAATAGGCTTTAGTATATTCAGTGAATCTTCTACATTTCTCTTTAGTCTGACTTCTTTGACTGTGATAGTTCCGTCTATTTTGTCACTATTTTCTTCACAAATTGTCATTAGAATAGGCCAGTTCTTACTAAATAGATCAAAACAGTCAACCGCTGAATTCCATTGTTTCACTGTGGGGGAGAATTAGTTTGGATCCTCTTGTTCTCGTCAGTGAACCTGAAGCAAGATGGTTGTTATGGAAATATTTTGCAATTTCAACAAGGTTTTTCTTTATTCCTGGAGTTGTACTTACTTCTTCAAATGAGCGCTGCATCCAAACAAGTACTGCACCCATGTGTTACAAGCTTCAGGTTCCCTTCATTATCCTCTAGATTTCTTCTCATCTTGCCTACATTTGCAGCATTGTCTGAGACAAAGCTATACATTTAACACTTGAATTTTTGTTCAGCGTTTTATAGTTTGCTGCTGCTTTTAAGTATTCTGCTGTATGGGCATTTCGTGGTGTATCAATAGTTTCTGTAGGATAGAAAACCCCATCTTCTTTTGTCTCACAAGCACATATTACTGGATCATTGTGTACATTGCTCCACCCATCAAGATTCAGATTAATAAACGTTCCATCAATGTTTTTGCAAACTCTTCAATTTACTACTTGTATACTGTATCCAGCAAGGTCTGCTCTGCTGGGTGGAGTGTAAGCTGGTCTTAATGTTTGAACCAAGTCAATGAAATGCTTGTTCTGAACAAGTGGAAAGGGAGAATTTCTTGCATACATGAACCAAGACATTTTTTTCTTCTGTGGAGTCTTGCTAGAATTTACAGGGCCTGATTATGAACTCAGCTATGGTTTTATTGGATGATGAAGAAAGACTGTAAATGAAAGATTTCCTCCTCCTGCAGCTGTTTGTACCACCTGTTTAAAAGCTCTAAAACTGGGTTTAGAATAAATTATAGAGAAAATAAATCATAAGGGCTGTCTAAATCTATTTAAACCCTTATCTCTAGCAACATACTGAGCTGGGTGGGGGGGATTTTAAATATTGAAGTTAATACCCAAATCTTTACTTTTAAATGGGAAATCTTCACCTTGGATGTTATATTGAGCAATAAAAAATTTCTGAAGTCCAGCAATAACAGTAAAAGAAAGGAATAAATACTCCCACAACACACTAACATGCCAATTATCTTTTGAAATTCCCAAGTAATCTCGCCCCCAAAAACACATTTATCACAGTAATCCAAGTTCTCATTTACTAGCAGAGTAAGACAGGGTTGGCTGTCCATTAGAATGGTGCAAAAATTAGTCCGATGGTTTAGACACATCCACCTCATCTTCAAAGACTTTGCCTATTGAGGAGCACTTTTCAGAATGTTTCATTCTGACCACCAGGCCTTGCATCTCTTTGTTGCACTGTTTAAATTTGATATGGGTTCCTTTTTTTATCCAGAGGTCCAAGAATTTCTTGAAAATATTCCCAGATAGGGTCTTTTGTACAAGCTGCAGCCATGGCAAGTTTTTTTTTTCTCTCCAATTCCCTAGGGTTGAAATCAACACTAGCGGCTGCACTACGATTCCCACAGTGTCCTGCTTTGACACCAGTCTTGCTCCTTTCTGGTTGTACACTGCTCCTTCTCCTTTGTTCTATAACTCCTGCACCAGTACCACCAGAAAACAAAAGAAGTAACCATGCTCTGAGCCTTCTGCTCGTGTAACCCACATGCCTTTTAGTTTTTATTTGTTTAGCGGCAGAGAGAAGCAGCTGAGAAATTAATGGATTTCTGTTTTTTGTATCTCTGGGTACACATGCAAGGAGTCAGAGCAAGGCCACTTACTTGAAGTACCCAAAACCATCCAGAAGCAAGGACTGGTGGTTACTGGACAGATCAGTATTTTTCCATGAGCTGGTGGTGAGCAAGCTTCCATGGTGGGTGGAGTCATGAATATTTTTAATTTCTGATTTGAACCTATTGGGGCCTAGGTAGGGAGAAACCATAAAATAGGAGTATGAGACTACCCAGCTGGGCTCAGTAGATGAGCCTGATGAGATACCATGATGGTCTCTTCTGAAGTCAGAGGTAGGGTCCCAGTGACTGGTGACTTTGCCAGTCTCTTGCACCCAGTAGCCTCTGGGGCCCCCACAGGATCAGGCCATTAATACAGCACATGGCCGGCTGTGCTATATTTATATAAAGCTTGACCTCAAAAGTTAATGTTTTTCCCGTAATTGTTTTTTTATATAGAAAAGCAGCCTTGAACTCGTTGTTGTTTTTTTGACACAAGCTCATAGATTCATCCTATTTATTTTAGATTTCAACATTTTAAGAGATTATAAGTAGTTTAGGCATTCATATTTTTACATTCAGATTTGAATCCAATTTTCACTTTTAAAAAAAAAAATCAAATCTTTATCTTGACTGGGGGGAAAGCCTGGAATTGAGGGTTGGAGTTTGCATGGAAAACCTCGCTTCTACCACAGTGCTGAAGTGGTGAGAAGTGCTCAGAATGGCAGAGCATGGACTCAGTGGCACAAAGAGCCCTTTTCTTCCTGGATCTTTTCTGCAGGTTCTAGCTGATGGATCTGTACCCTGGATACCCATCCTTGTGCTGTTCTGAAAAGGCTTTCAGGCTGGAAAGCTCCACTGCTCTTTCTGGAAGGCAGTGTGGGAGAAAAGAGCTTTTTGTGACTCTTCCCAGTGCTGTTACTCATGATCTGAAAACTTCTTTACATACTAGGGCAAATCCTTTCCTCAGCCACTTCATCTTTGGACCCTCTGTGACATTGGCCTGTGACAGCAAAGAGCCTTTACTTTGCAGATACATGCATTTGGATTCTTTTACACTGACCTAACTCTTTGAATGTGAACAACATTGTTTGGAGGTTCAAGATGATTTGGAGCAGTGTGTATTTCAGCTGAGGGATTCCAGTAGTTCTCAAGGTAATTGGCATCTGAAAGGGTTCAATTTTGACTTTTAGAATCATAGAATATTAGGGTACCCATTCCAATGTTTGACCACCCTCCTAGTGAAAAAGTTTTTCCTAATATCTAATCTAAACCTTCCCAACTGTAACTTGAGACCATTACCCCTTGTTCGGTCATCTGCTACCACTGAGAACAGTCTAGATCCATCCTCTTTAGAACCCCCTTTCAGGTAGTTGAAAGCAGCTATCAAATCTCCCCTCAGTCTTCTCTTCTGTAAACTAAACAATCCCAGTTCTCTCAGCCTCTCCTCATAAGTCATGTGCTTCAGGCCCCTAATCATTTTTGTTGCCCTTCTCTGGACTCGTTCCAATTTTTCCACATCCTTCTTGTAGTGTGGGCCCCAGAACTGGACACTGTACTCCAGATGAGGCCTCACCAATGTCGAATAGAGGGGAACAATCACGTCCCTCGATCTGCAGGCAATGCCCCTACTTATTCAGCCCAAAATGCCATTAGCCTTCTTGGCAACAAGGGCACACTGTTGACTCAGTGAAGTCTTTGGTGCCAAACTTTGTGCATGAATGCTAAGGTTTCTGGTTTGCTCTAAGGAAAGCTAGGTGGCTAGCCCTGCTCAGATTGGAACCCAGCAACTAAAAGGACTTTGAGTTTATGCATACCTGCCGGTTACAAAAGGATATTCTCTTTGAAGGCCTACATTTATATCTGCTGAAATAAACCTACAGAATCAGGAAGGCAACTGTGACCTACGTTAACAACACTACTTTGAATTGCTTCAGAATTTCACATATGGAGATAAACGCTAGGAGTTCCCTAGTTTAGTGATATTAGTAGTAGTAATTATATCATGCAGTTTAAACTCTACTTTGCCTTTTTCAATGTAAATTAGAAGCACAGGTATTGGGCTCAGGAGAAGTCTTGATGGAAATGGTGTTTTTTTTCCCTTCAAGGAACGAGATGGCTTTGGAAGTCTGGCAGTAGCCCGGGGAAGAGGTCGTGGTCGTGGGGACTGGAGCGTTGGGACCCCTGGGGGGATGCAGGAAATAACCTACACAGTGCCAGCTGATAAGTGTGGCCTTGTTATAGGCAAAGGTAGGTGCTGCTGACATGACACTGTGGGGTGTAATCTCCATCTCAGATGGGGGTTCCTAAACTTGACTGGAGTGGTTGTGGTATTTTCAGTATTGAAGATTGTGGTTCAGTGGCCATGACCATACAACACAGGAGGAACTTAGTAAGCATAACCACCCAACTTTCTGTACACTTCCTTCTGATGCCTCGTCTCAGGAGTGTACTTTCTAAGCCTTTTTATATGAGGAAGGGGATTTGAGGACTCTTTCTAGCAGAGTGGTTTAAAGGGCAAGTTTACCAGGGGACAGACAAAATGGATGCATTTCTATAGTGATAGCCTTTGTCTTGTATTTAGTTTACACTCCGTCGCACAGTACTTCTTGTTAAAGCGAATGTTGTATCTCCTTGGACATGGAGATCAGCAAGTGACTATCTGTAGCCAACCTTGTGTAGTCACCTGTAAGAAGTCTGTCTGGAAATAGCAAGATCTAACCTACCCACTGAATTTCATCTCCTGGTGGTTGGGCAGGTGCCCTCTGAGTGCCTAGGACCTCCCAGCTTGCCTGGAGTCTGTAGTTCTTTGTAGTTGGCATAACACTGCTGCCAAGTCATTAAATTCAAGTGTACCGAAGTAATGGAAACAGATGTGTTCCCTTTTTAGAACAGTTATGTCCCAATCAAACAATACCAAGTGCAAAGGCTTCAACAGCAATTGTAACTTGGCAGTGTGTGTCTTCATGTTATAAAGTATCACCATAACTACACTAAATTTAACTAGAAACAGGAATAGAAATACGGCACTGGTGCAAGGCACCAGAGTTAATGTTGGAATCTAGACTTTGTGATTTTTATTTTTTTAACTACAACACTAATACATGAAAGTAGTTTGTATTTCATTTCTCCCTACTCTTTAGAAAAGAATGATCTGTGTGCTTAATGTTAACATTTAAATAGTCACAATTCTGCTTTTAGTGTCCCCGAGTTGAGGTAAATCAAGGTAGGAGTGGGTTCCCTCTTTGCTGCTGGCGAGAGAATTTTCTGCCGGGCTGGATTGATGCTTCCCTAGTATAGACATCACTATGCCACAGATGTATCATTGGAAATAAAAACTTGGAATGTTCAGAATGCAGTTGTCTGGTGCTCTTAAATTCAAAAGAAGAGGCCCTGTTCGTTTTTCTCCTTTCTTACTATTTTCTTCTGAACTTGACATTAGTGTGGTTTTGAGGGGATTTTGCCGTGTTCCAATGACATTTGGCTTCTCTCATGAAGTGTACCAGCACTCCATACCATTATCATTGAGCAGGATGAATGTGCTGTGAAAATCATAAAGGAACGGGCCTTCATTAAGACTTTTGAGATGTGGCTGGGAGTGTGCTTAGGGCTGACGGCTTTAGGAAAGTTCAGTGTTTTAAAATGAATTCCCTTCAAACCTCCCTATTCCCAGTTTCTTCCCCTTTCTCCCCTCACCAAAAATAAAACCCTTCACAAAGCCTTAAGGAAACTCGCTAAACAGTTTGACTTAATTTTTCTGTCGACCTTTTTGAAGATACTGTGCTCAGTCTTTCAACAAAAAGTCCGGTCAGGGCAGAGGAAAGTTAATCTCAAGAGCAAAAGTTGTCAAAATGGTGAAATATAATAATGGAAACTACCATTGCTATTTTAGCTGTTGCAGTAGCTGCCAGTAGCCATTAGAAAGTACAGAAAAGTAACTTGGGTTTCCACAATGTATAGAAATGTCTCTTTAACATAAGTGCTGTGATCTGGGGGAGCGAACACAGGGCTAGGTGTAAGAAGGTCCTGAATTCTAATGCTGACCCTGCCAGAGTCTTGCAGTGTGGTTGTGGGTGTAAACCATTGTACCTTTGTTTCCCCGTCAGTAAAATGGGACCACTTACCTGAAGATTATTAACTGTACAGTGCTTTGAACATTGGAAGCTGTGTAATCTTTACTTACAGTCAGTGCTATTGGGGTATTTACACTTGTATTGTTAGTTTGGTTTTATCTGTTTATTGGGAGTGATGGCTGTAGCTTAGTCTCTGGGAATCTTGGATGAGAGATGGATATGACACACTTTTGTAGAGCCTTCTGTGTCTGTCAGCTTTCTTCCCACACTCCCACTATTTCTGCATTTGTTGATTATTATTTTTTGAGGGGGGGGGGGGTCACCTGTATGTCAGTGGGAAGAAGAGGGGATGTTATCTCCAAGGTTAATATTCTTTCCTATGGATGGCCAAATAGGAATCTTCTATTCTAAAACATCTAGGCCTGGCCAGGGATAAGGGATTTAGCCATGTGGCACTTGAGTATTGAAGCTAAATTTCTGAATGGGTCCGCAAGAGAGACCGTAGGCTAGGGGTTGTTTCCACAGAGAAATTAAATTAAGAGCAGAGTCCCAAGTTGGCTCTTTAATGGAAAATTACCATGTGAATGAGATTCTAATACTGCATCTGACAGAGAAGAAGTCACTTAATCTTCTCATATTTTAACCGTTTTCTTCAGTCATTCGCTACAGTCATGAGACTGATGTGAAGGGAGACTCTGGGAAAGGCAGCTCAGAGTAGGGACTTGTCTTTTTTCATAACCACCCCATTTTTTTAACGCAATAGAAGCAGATATATCAATACAGCAAGGGTCACTAGAGCAATTTCTGTAAATTCAGTTTAATCACACAGCTGTAAAGTAATCCTTATAATCCTGGTGTGACAGTGTGCTTCGGATTAAAGACTTTGGAATAAAGAGTTATTTATTTTGATTGGAAAAAATTGTAAGTAACTTAATGAATCTAAAAATAGGCTGCTTTAGAGTTGGACCTTTCCTGTTAAAGACTCTGAATTTCGTGTAATCTAGACTATTTTAAGTACTTATCTGGCCTCACAATCTTTAATGAGTTTATCCTCACAAACATCCTGTGAGGCAGGGCAATGCTGTTAACTGCATTGTAGTGTTGGGAATCTGAGGCACAGAGGACCCAAGTGGCTTGCCCAAGGTCATGCAAAAAGTCTGTGGCAGAGCAAGGACCTGAACTTGGGTTCCAAGCTAGTCGCTCACCTTTGGACCATCCTTCCTCTACAGGCTCCAAAGCTGACACGTGCGTGAGCATCATGTCCACAAAAGAGTAAATCAGGGGTCTCAAACACGTGGCCCATGGAGTTATTTGCTGCAGCCCACCAAGCTCCCCACCGCCCCCAGAGTTATTTCCTGTGGCTGCCAAGCTCCCCACCGCCCCCAGAGTTATTTCCTGTGGCTGCCAAGCTCCCCTCTCCCCCAGCGCACCACGTCCAGCTCCTCTACCTACCGCCAGGCACTTCCTGCCACCAAACAGCTGTTTGACAGCACTTAGCACCTTCCAGGAAGGGGGGGGGGGGAAGGAAGGACCTGAGAGCTGCACGCTAAGGAGAGGAGGTAGGGCAGGGGCGGGGATGATTTGGGGAAGGGGTTGGAATAGGGGCAGGAAGGGGAAGAGGCGGGGTGGGGCCTCATGGAAGGGATGGAATGGGGGTTGGGGAAGGAGAGGCTTTTGTATCATTATATGAAAAAGTGTCAGTGGTGCAGCCCTCGGGCCAATATACTGGTCCTCATGCGGCCCTTGTGGTGATTTGAGTTTGAGATCCCCGGAGTAGATGTTGGTAACTGCACTATTCCTCCTTACCTTTCAAACTGGCCGTGGGAGGGTCAGAGGAGGAAGAGGAATCCGGGCCGGATTGTTACAAGCGTTGTATCTGCAGTGCATTCAGTAACTGACCCCAGTGCCTTTCCAACTTGGGCATGGGGAGCGTTCTGTGGCTTAATAAGGACATGCGAAGGCTCACTGAAAGTTGTTTGTATTTATTTTCCTTTGGGGTGGGTAGGTGCAGCTTTTCTTCTCTGAAAGACTTGGTGAAGGGTGGAGTGGAGAGCCATACAAATGTCAAGGGCTTTTTCTGTGTGCTGGTGCCTGGAAACAAACTTCAGCCTCTCAGGGCCCCGCTGGATTTCCATGATAAATACAGCAATATTGACAGATAACGTGGCTGGCCCCGCGCTTGTCAGCTCTGCCTTTTAGCAGGTTTGATTAATTGCTTTACAATTTCACGTCCAGCTGGGGGGCCACTCCTGGATCATTTCTGCCCCCCGTCAGGTAGAAGAATGGAGCAAGCTGCCAAATAAGTCTATAGACCGCCACCATGCGCCGAGCGGGTGACCTCATTATGAAGGAAGGTGAACTCCTTCCGACACTGCAGCATCATGTTGGCAGCTTCATCTTATTTGTATGCTCCAAAGGCATAGTGAGGAGATCTCTCGAATGGGAGGGGAGTAACTTCTGCTGTGTCAGAGGATGGGGGGCAGGAAGAAGAATTCTGATACCCAAGGATGTGAAGTGGTTAGAGGAACAAACATAAAACCGTTTGTGAACAAGGCTAGAGATAACTAACTTCACTTGGTGCAGAGTGGCAAAAGAAGAAGCTGGTGGGAAACAGACCCACAATTAATAGCTTCCCCTAAACATTTTTGCTCTTGGTTATTTGCCTAATGAAATGGGAAATGCTAATTATGGAAACAATTTGAAACTAAATACATTGTGGTCATTTACAGCTGGGCAAGGATACCAGGTCAGAAGGGAAGATATTTAGAGCTCAGGAGAGGTTACACATGGCCTTGCTTTGATGTTCACATTAGCATCTGTCACTGAGACCAAGTTCTCTTCTTTTCTATGCACTCAAAAGTAGGCAAGCTAAAAGTGTGTAAAACTTCCTTCCGTTCCATATCGCAGCTTAGTGAGCACATAAGGCGGCCCCAAGACTCTGATTTTGCACACATCCCAACATGTTACATGAAACAAAACTCTTGTTTCAAAACGCTCATAACTCTCCAAGTCACAGCTGAAATGGATGATTTCCTATTTGGCTGCACAGGACAAGCTGTTTTGCTTACAGAAGGGTGTGGCATAAAAGTTTGCCTCTAATTCCCCAAAATGCATCTAGAAAGAGTTAATTGCCTAGGGGTGACTTTCTCCCACAAAAGGGGGTATAGAATGTTGAAACGGTCACAAGTTTTACAACGAAATGAACAAATGTACTCCGGGTGCACACGGTCTCTTGAAGTTGTGTTCAGGGCTGGTTTTAGGAACATTGGCAAAAACAGGGAAGCTACTTATGGATACACTTTAATCAACTTTTTTGCTCAGTTGCTCATTCGTTTCCTTTTCTCCCCCTTGCAGTGTATGTTTCAGCTCACTAGCCTTATCTAGGGCTGCAGGAATCAGAGCTGTAAAACTTCCCCCCACCCCCTTTTCTCCAGTTGAGTGGCGCTGATCTAGTTCTGTGAAATTCCAAAAGAAGAATTGAACCATTGTACCATGGGCTGAAGCTTTTGTTAAGCAAATTGCATTAAGAGACTGAGACCTCAGCAACTTTTTTCACAAAGTCAGACCAGATTTCATTAGCTCCACTGTGCCTAAGAGAACTCTTGTGCACTCGAGAGCTACTTCACTGTTCACAATGTTCACCAAAGATGCACTAAAGGACATGTCTACACTTAAGTTATTTCAGATGAAGGTAGGCTGTGAATTTAAAGCCTGAATAATTCCCCATGTGGACACTCTTCTTCTCTGATAAGTGTCCACATGGGGAGCTGTTTTGAGTAGCTATTGTGGTTAATTTCCTCATGTATACAAGCCTGAACTCTTGCTGTGAAGTGACAGGCTGGCAACTGTGAACCTTGCATTGTTCCAGAAGTGTGTGTAGCCATTTGTGCTGCATGGCAAGTGGGACGTGGCTGCAGGGGCCAGTAGGATTTTAAGGAAAGCACCTATCGAACGTTGCATAACCACAGGAAAACTACCAGGCTTTGTCCTCACTGCTAAAAAGGGTGTGTTTTACAGCAAGATAAGTAATGTGCATCATTAGCTGTCGCACAAACAACACCTGTTTCAGCAGTGAACATGTAGCCTTAAGTCAGGAAGAATAACAATGGATCAGTCTCCATTACTTTTCTTGAGAAATTATTTCTGCATGTGTGCTGATTAGCTGGCCCTAAGAGTAAGAGATGGTGGTAAATTAGCAGGAAGAATCCTTGTCTTTGGTCTCTACTGTTCACAAAATATGTGCCAGTAATACTGAATTTGGTTAGAAGCCCGGCAAAGTGTGCAAAGGCACTATGGTACATACCCTTCTTCAGAGGTTTAGTGACATTGGCTGACCCAGTAAGAGACCGAAGTCTGGCATGTAGCAGTAAGACTCCATCTCTGGGCGCACTTGTAATTAAATGGAGAGGGGTGTGGTGGAGGTGTGAGCCAATATATTATGACTATATTCACTATAGTGTTTAATTCACTACTTAGTGCAGGCATGAGGGTAGGGGGGAAATCTATTCCAGCTGTAGGACGTTGCTTTGGAAATCATGATAATCCGCTCTCTATATACATGAAATAATGAGTTTTATGCTCCTCTTTTCTCATGCCTTGATTTCCCTTTTCTGCAGGTGGAGAGAACATCAAGAGCATAAACCAGCAGTCAGGAGCCCACGTGGAGCTGCAAAGAAATCCACCTCCCAACACGGACCCTACCGTACGAATATTCACCATCAGAGGAGTTCCCCAACAGATTGAGCTCGCTAGACATCTCATAGATGAGAAAGTTGGCGTAAGTGTCATATGGTATTGCTTCTGAACTGGTTTTAGTTGGCACTGAGTATTTTTACTGATAAAAGTTTGGGTAGGTGAGAAACAGTTTTCCATATTCTGTGCTACGTGTGTGGTGTTGATAATCTGGCTTCAAAACAACTTGCTTGTAAGCAGACAGCCTGAAATGTCCGAACTGGCCCTCCACTAGACCTGGATTAATATGGATGGATTTATCGTAGCCTGGAATGTTTCTCCCAGAAACCTGCTTCAGTGATCCAGTCTGGTCTAGTGCTGTGTGATGGATGGCGGCGCTAATGCTTTGCCAGAAGCGATCTTGTAGGGTACCAGAAGGGTGTCTCAAATCAGATCGGGGGGAGAAGACTGAGTTGCTTTGCTTCTTGGGGATTACAGACATGCGCAAAGGGAATGGCAGGATCTCTGTGGCACTGCAGACTGCTGTCAGTGGTGCCTCTATGGTGGCTCTTAATCTACCTGTTACAAAGCCCTGCATGTTGCAGCATAATGGAACCAGCCCAAAAAACCTAGTCAGGTGAGACTTGGGTAAAAAGAGGTGAAAAAATACTGGAGTGGGACCTTGTAAAATTGAAAAAGCAACTTTCCACTGAACCCCTTGAGGAGAGTCTTCGATCTTGGGGTACATCTAGTGAAACACTTTCCACTGAACCCCTTGAGGAGAGAGTCTTCGATCTTGGGGTACATCTAGTGAAACACTTTCACGCCTTCCTAAGTCCCATTGGCTTTCAGTGACTCACTCAGAGCCTAAGTAATTTTTCAAAAATGGGCTCCCAATTCACTTAGGCACTTTTGGGAATTGTACACTTTCAGAATTGGTGCCATGAGTTCCGTGGCATGTCCTGTGCTGTCTGGTCCCTTTTCTTCTTCTTCTTCTTCTAAATATAGTGGCTGGGTTTTTATTTATTTATTTTTTTTAAATGGCCGAAGGAATTCTAACGTTGTTTGTTTGTGGATTCTGTGACAGAGTACCAGCATGGGTGGACCTGGCGGTTTTGGGCAAAATCCTTTCAGCCAAGCACCTGCAACACCTCATCAAAAGTAAGTTTCCACAAGGACCTTTGGACTCTAACTTAGGTAGCATGAATGTGAGCGTTTTAGATGGAGGCATGAAGGCTTACGAATAAGTGAAAACTTGTAGAAAGTCAGATTGAAGACTCCAGAATCCAAGGAAGAGTGAGATGAAACTTTAAAGCCCAATGATAGAAAGCTCCTAATTGGAGCTGCCAGTTCCTGCCACATCTAAGAACGCCCACCATCAATGCAGCAAGGGTGTGGAAAGAAACTTACCTGCCCAATGGATACTGTTGGCCTCAAGTCTGAGTGAAGTTGGATGTGCCCTCCTTTCAGCTCTACTAACAGTAACTTCAGGAAAGCCTTCATTGCCACTTCTCCAGTATTGGACTGGTCAGGAGTTCCCCCTGGTTTTGCATTAATTATTGCCTTTGCAGCTGCTGACTCCTAATAATCATTTTGATACTGTTAGTGTGTTTGTGCGTATGATCTATTAAGAAAATGTTCTGTCCATCTGCTACAGTGTATGGTCTTATATCCGCAGTGGTCCTCAGGCGTTCATGACACAGGGTTGGGGCAGCACCTACCAGACGTGGCAACAGCCTGGACAGCAAGTCCCAAGTAAGTGGTTTGACTTCTCTCAAACCAAAATGCTAAGTTAATCTGTACTCCACACAGGTACACAACTGTAGGTCTCACGAGACCACTCGTATGGAAGGTGGTAGAAGAAGTTACACAATTAAAGTGTATGCAGATGCACCCTGGAGTAAGGGATCAATGCTCCTCATTATACTAGTGTAACATCAATTGAAGGCACACAGAGAACCTGTTATAAATCACTCTTTGCTGTTAGTCAAGTGTTTTAAGCGTCCGCCCCTCTTTCCTGCAGGAGTTTGGACTCCCTTTCTGCTCCCCCACTAACAAGACCCTTCCTGCTTCTTTAGACTCTCTCCCCTCCTGGCTTCCCCAGTTGAGTACTGGACAGCACCATTCCTTCTCACTACGCACAGCCTCTCATTAGCAGTCCACCTCCTTTCTGCTCCTGACTGTCCTGAGTCTCTTTGCTACTCACCTGCTCCTGATGTGAGCTGCGCTCCCCACTTGTTTTGAAGCCTGAAGGAAAGATTGGGATTCTGAGAGCAATGAATGGAGAGGAGAGGGGGATGAATAGGGAAGGGGGGAAAGGGTAGGATTGGCTCCTGTCCTAGTTCCACCTCTCTGTGACAGAGCACACCCCCTTACTGGAATAGCACTGACCAGCACCCAAGATGTTAAGCTCTGGGAATTAGTCCAGCGCCTTACCTGTTAAACAGGACAAGTAAGTCACATGGTTAAAAGTAAATTACATAAAGTACAAATTCATTGTTGGTCAGAGTTCAGAACTTCTGTCCTTCAGCTGCAGCTGTTTGCTTCCTGGGCCTAGTGTGCTGCCGAGGTGCCTGCTTTGAGTGGCTATTGCTCCCAGCCGGGTGTTTGACCTCCTGATTGTTTAAACCCCCAACCCCTTCAGATTGGGAGAACAACAGACCCTCCTTCGTTTACAATGCCGTTTACATATCACTAACACATGGAGCAGTCGTTTCATGCAAACACCAACTTCAGTTTGTCAGAATCCCAAAGTTAATATTTTTCTCTTCTGGTGGAGATGTTTTCACTTTAAGTGACTCTTAACAGAGGCCTAAACTTTCAGATCAAGAGGCTACTTACTTCTTTCAGAAACTCCTTATGCCTTCCCTCAGCCAAAAGGTGAATCTCTTCGGAAACAATTCTCTTCACCTGTGTTGGAATGATGTGGGGTATTTCAGGTTCTAAGAGAACTTTCTGTACATTTTAAATACTTGAATAACTTCCATTTTAAAAATAGGCCT
Organism: Sternotherus odoratus; assembly: GCA_032164245.1. Taxonomy (NCBI): domain Eukaryota; kingdom Metazoa; phylum Chordata; order Testudines; family Kinosternidae; genus Sternotherus; species Sternotherus odoratus. The sequence goes on from JAVMKO010000016.1 coordinate 11,763,981, forward strand.
TTCAAACTTCAGGAATGGCAAGTGTCTTTTTACGTGTTAAGTTTGGTGTAGAAATAAGAATCTGAAAACTGGCTGCTGCCTGTAGCATGCAGCTTCCCACTAACAGACCTCTTCCAGATCTAGCACTCCTGCCATACATACCACCTGGAGTGCTGCACAGTGATTACAAGTGCAGCTGTATCCATATTTCCAAGATCAGAGACTAAAATTTGGTGCCATGGAAACCATAACTCCGAATATTCTGCATCTTGTCCATGGAAATCCCCTGCCGTAGTGCATCATTAACTTAACATTTCTAATGCATATGCTACAATAAAGGGGCCCCAATTGGGAACAGGGGCCATTGTCCTGTTCTCTTTACAGACACTTTAAAGACACAGTCTGCCCCAAGGAACATACAGTCTAGGAAGCACTGAACTGTAGATAATTACAGTGGATATGTAGTTCAAATAGGTTAAAGTAAAGTGATGCAAGCACACACATGTGCTCCTTCACCAGGTAGCATTATAGTAAGGTACTAATCATCACTAACGTTTTCCTGCTACCTTTACTTTGTAATACCAGAAATATGCTACTTGCAATTATTTTCAGGTTGCTTTGAGTCCAGGAGGACAGCCCTTCCTGGGTTTTAGAATCTCTATCATAACTTTCTGACTTAGAGGTCAAACGCCTTGTCCACAATACACTCTCTTTTCTGAATGAGGAAAGCAGTTAGTACAACTCTGCTAGCATTACTTGAATGAAGCAGGGAGGAGTACCTTGACTCCCCTGTCCTGGGATCAGAGCTGTCAGGCAGGCTTCCTCACCATTCCTGTATGCTAGAGACTCTTATCTTTGCCTTCATGTAAAAAGGCTTTGGGTGTGCTTCCTTTTACATTTATGAAACATGCTGTACACTGCCTCAGGGTGTGTATGTTTTAAGAAAAAAGAGAGAGAACAAGGGGAGTCCTTCCCCACCAAAAAAAATCCACAAAACTTTGCTCTTGAAGAACAATTGTTTACGAAGAAGAAATCCTCTCCTAAGATACCCCTCCACTACGTACCCCGCCCTTCCTCAAGCAAAGGTTTGAGAAGAGAGGTGGGCGTTGCACTGCACCTTGAAGGTCGGCAGACTTGGGCTGTGAGCCGATGGGCTAAGTGAAGGCTGTTCATTGGCCACCCTGCCACCAGTCCCTGATGATCAGATTTGGGGCCTATTTGCATGCTGAACTCACAATGGCACAAACACTAAGCCAGACACAGAATAAAGAGCATGCTCCCTCCCTCATCCCCCAAATGCCTCCTGAGGCTCCAGCAGTGTCCAAACTCCCCTTTACCAGCTGGGGTCCGTACCACCCCTGCCGTGCTCTGGGTCAGGTGTCTTGCATCACTGCTGTTAATCCTGGTGGGAATGTTGGCTGTTCGGTTCCATATCCACGTAGAATCCTCCATGTTCCTGTTTATAGCCACACTCTGGAGGCAGTCTTGGTAAAGCGAGAGGACAGACAAGAGAATGCTGTGCTTTAAGCAGACCTCACTGCTTTCTTCTCCTGCTGCAGATCACAATGGTACCCAGTCAGGCCAGGTGGAGTTCACCAAGGCGTGGGAGGATTATTATAAGAAACTAGGTAAATACCGGTCTCCTACATCTTCTTGTTTTTACCCATTATCTAAAATCCGCTTCTGACCATTTCCTTCCCAGCCAGTTCTAAAGCAAGTGTGGCAGCCTGGTTTCCATGGTCTCATTAGCATTGTCAAAGGCAGATGAATCGCTTTTCGGAACAGACCTCCTATGAGCAAATTCTAGAATGTCCCCCCTCTTCCCTTTCACCAGCCACAGCCCCCCTCGTGAGAGGAGGGGCAGCCCCCCCCATCCGTACACATGTATTTAGATTTTAATTACTTCTCCCCCATCTTAACTAAATTAACTGGCTGGGTAAAACATTTTGCCATGAAATGTATTTAGCGGCGTGTCCTTTCAGCCTACTGCGGACTGTAATTCTCCTAGAAGAAAAGGCATTGAAGGGGGTCCTTTGTTGGCATTTAGCAGGTGGACAGTCAAGGCAGCCCTGACCTCTGCAAGAAAAGGTCTTGACTTGTAGCTTTGGTCAAGTCTTTTAACCCGCTTTTATGCCCCTAGACAGGACACTGCTGCCCTGTTTCCTCCACCCACTTCACACTTGCAGTGTATTATGTTCACCCTTCCCCCAACCGCTGCCACTTCAAAGCTCTCTTCAGCCTGTGTTGCAGGGCAGGGCAGCACCCAGGATTGTGTCTGGAGAGTGAAGGCAGATGGCCAGGAAGAGCGCACGTCCATTTTTTTCTTTGTGCCTCCCATCCTCACCCGCAGTCTAATGCATGCAGTGGCTTTCGTGCAGCGCTTATGCATTTTAGTCCACCTTGCTTTCCTTGCTGTGTCTCTAACTTGCATGTTGTTGTCTGTTGCTCTTTAGTTATTCCGCTGCGTGATTCTGCAGGTCCTGTGCATTAACCCTAATGGTATGGGTAAAGGGGGGTGCCCCGGGCCCAGGCAACTGGCCTTTCCCCTACTTGAAGTTTAGACATGCTGAGCCAGTTAATTGGATTGTTTGACTCTTTTCAAAGGGTGCATGGGCTCTCACTAGAGAAGTGGCTGCAGAAATGTTTTATAAAATGATTGGCTGTCGTGTGAGAGACCAGGCAGGGGTGAGGTAAAATCTTTTATTGGACCGACTTCTGTTGGCCAGACACAAGCTTTCGTGTGTCTGCACAGCAGCACAGTTGTCGAAAACAGTCTGCATCCATTGCCAGTATATGCCTTGCAACCAGGATAATGCCGGTGTGTTCTGGAACTTCTAGAATAACCTGTTCCATTGTGTGCGTCGCTGTTGCTGGAAGCGGGTCTTCTGGATAGCTTCCAAATGCAAGGCGCAGCATTGTGGGATGGCATCGGTCATGCTACGGAGCTTGCGGCTCCCTTAACCGTGCTTCGACAAAACCAGGGTAGGCTGCACAGATTCCGTTAACTGTGCGCTAAAGACTGCATCCCAAGTACTGCAACCAGCTGGCGTGTCCAGCATCTGGAATGTGCATGGGAGAGCTGCTGTGTGTGGATGCAGGGTGTCAACAGACACTGAAAACTAAGTACACGGGACCCTCGCTAGAAAGCGGGGTTCAGGAGCCGTGCGCGGCACCACGTTAACACGGGGACCGCGTTGCCATGGATCCCAGTTTAAATCTTTTAAATTTGGGATCCATCGCTGTGACCGTGGTATACGGGAATCCGCACTCTAGCAATGCACGCGCTAGCGAGGGTCCGCTGTATTCTGATCGATGGCTCTTTGCCATGTGCTTTCACCAGATGAGTAGGGGCTAATCTAGCCCTTCAGAATCCATTCTGAGACTAACATAAAGAGCAGCAGAGTCCTCTCAAGCTCTGTCCTTGGAGTTTGGCTCGGCAGGAATTGGGTTGTCAACCAGGGATGTACACATTTTTCCATCCCAGGTCCCCCTCTTTTGACTGTGAATTGAACTGCTAGGGACACAGGCAGTCTTGCTCACTAGCACAGGACAGTCTTCCTCCTCTGTCATGGTTCTGCCAATGCCCTTCAGTTCTCCCGGAGTACCAGATAGTAAACGTTCTCCAGGGGTTGCCGGTTCTGTCAGAGGATGGCTTGCAATGCTGGTTAAGTATTTGTCCAGCAAAGTCCATTTGGCTGCAGCTGGTCACCACAGGTAGGAGAGTAGTGTGTTGCTCCCTCAGGAAAGGATTTAAATGGGGACAACTCAGGCATCCTTTCTCTTTAAAATATCTCTTCCCAAGTGAAGAATCCCACCTGTTGTAGCAAGGTGTGAAGAGGAATATGGAGGGCATGGGCAGTAGACATGGAGCCAGGAGCTCTCTGTTGGGGAGATGTCACTAGCTAGAGACTTGTCATCTGTTCCTTATTGACATGCCCCTTGTTGTCCTCTTTGCACAGGCCAACAGAGCCAGCAGCAGAACAGCCAGCCTGATTACAGCAAGGCGTGGGAGGAGTATTACAAAAAACAGAGTGAGTGAAACAGGGCTGCTGGAGATGAATAAACTCTTGTTATAAACAGAGTTAGTGCTAATCCATTACCTTGTCTCCACCCCCTTGCATTCTACGGTCCCAATCCCTTACAAATCCCTTTTTGTGCCCTCCTGTTGGGGAGGGTGCACGTAGTTCTCCCACAGAAAGATTTAAGTCCTGCTCGTTACTGCACCGTCTCAGGGCAAGGTGAGGCCAATGAACTACAGTCCACAGTGGACTGTTTGTTCCCTTTCAGGTGCATCTCAAGAAGTTGGACTGAAAATGTTTGCACGGGTACCCAGGCCTGAACAGAACAAGAACGGACAGAGGGCCGGAAGGGGGTGGGGCTTGCTCTCAGAGGTGTGAGAAAAGCTCTATACTGTGGTGACGGAGGAGTTGCAAGGGTGGGGTGTCATCTCGTTGACATTTCAGAGCAATGCCACTCTGGCATCTTTCATGCCGTAGCTTCTGGAGCTATTGGATGTTACTCAGCTGGAGGACTCAAAGGATGAACAGGACAGAATTTCAAAGCCAAGTATCCCTGGACAATGGGAATAATTGTTACGCTTTCGAAGTGCCGCACCAACTAATAACCTGCAAGTCTGCTTAAACGTGTGCTATTCTGTCCAAAGGGCAGGTGCTGCTGCTGCTGTATTTTCAGGTGTCTGCTGTATTTAGACATTATAAAACAAGATTGTGTGTGTGTGTGTGTGTGTGTGTGTGTGTGTGTGTGTGTGTGTGTGTGTGTGTGTGTGTTTGCTCTTGCTGGTGCTCGACTACCTGTTTCCTTTTCATCATCCAGGTCACGCTGCCAGTGCTGCTTCTCAGGCAAGTTCCCAGCCGGACTACACAATGGCATGGGCGGAGTATTACAGACAGCAGGCTGCCTACTATGGGCAGACACTAGGGCAAGCTCAGGCCCACAGCCAGGTCTGTATTTGTGTTCCACTGAGCTCATCTGCTGCTGCTCTTCAGAGGGGTTAATCTAGTTTACCATCACCTCAGTGGGGTGAAGACCCCACCATGGACCTAGGCAATAAAACTGCCTTGATGTCTGAGAGACCACTAAAGAAGAGGGGTGATCAGCTAACTCAACCCACTGTGCCTCTTCATGGGACGCTTAATCCCTCACTGGGCAGACAAGCCACATGTTACTGTGATCTCTGCATTTCAGAGCTAAGGGATGACCCAGCCTTGCACAAGGGTGCACAGCCAATATGCAGGGTCACGTCCACATGCAGACTTTGACTTTCATGCATGTTAGGTATCCTTTGCCTGGGTTAGGTGTTTGCAAAAAAAAAAAAAAAAAGGAATGCTTCAGAAAAGCTGGCCTCTGGTTCTAATACCTGAACGGGAAAACACATCACTGGAAAAGTGATTGTACTGTGCATAGATGGTAGAAAATTCCATATCTACCTTAGCTGCCACTCGAGCCCTGCAGTTCAGTTGCCATCTTTCCAGTTGAAGACTGAGTGGGTTTCATTTGGGATCCCACCATCAAAGCTTCTTTGGTCGGGAGTAGCTGTTGCCTGCGAAGTTAGACTTGCTAAGGTGCACGTCTCTGGCATTTGGCAAGATGTGTATGTGCACCTCACACATGCAAGTTATGAAGGTGCTTCAAAACCAGTACCCCATATTAAAATCCCAAGCTGAAGAACTAGATTACTTACTGGCTTGGTAATGGGGTGCAGAGCTCTTCACTACTGAGTCTCTGGTTTCAATAGAGCCCACCAGAGCCCAACATTTTTACTAGTTTGTGAAAATGGGTGTGTGTTTCAACTAATACTTCATCCTTTCTTTAGTGGAATTTTATAATTTTTCTACCACCTCTATGGCCAGCTGAAAAATCCAGCAAAACTTTCATGAAGGTTTTCATCAAACTTCAACTCACTTTTTGTCAATCTGAATTAAAGATTTAATGAAAATTGCTCCCTTGGAAGAATCTTACCAGCCGTAGTTATTAGTATATGATGGTGCATGATAACGAGCGTGAAATGACTTGCAGGTCTGTTAATTTACTAGTGAGCAGGTAACTCTCTCAGGGCTTCTGTTTGCACCATTAGCAGGGAAAGAAAGATGTTAAGGCCCAGACTTTACCCTCCCAAACCCCAGGTCTGAGTAGAAACACACTCCTAGGCAACCATTGTCTGTGGATAATTCATGGGTATGGCTGTCCGGCACCTTTCAGCAGCACTGAAACTCAAATTCTTAGAGACGCAAACATTTGGCCATGAAATTACTGATGGTACAGCGCACTGTTCTGCAGGAACCTGCATATCACTCTGAGCCCGGAAATGCCGTGGGAGGGAATAAATAGTTAATGTAATTAAAAAACTACCTTCTGGCTGATCTAGATGTAGTGCTACAGGGAGTCCCCTTCCAGTCTTCTACTGGAAAGTCTGGGCCTGTGGAGAAGGAAATAGAAAGTTCTTTGAGGGGCATGAACTCCCAGGAAGAAAGCTCAGGGCTAGGCGGTATTATGGCTGAGTTCTTGCAGATACGTATTTCTCAGGTATCCCTATGTGGTACAAATCCTCCTTTGTTAGAATGGGAAATGTGAGCAGGTGTTTTCTGGAGATCACGTTCAAATTTGCGGATGACTAAGGCTGTCTCTACACTACAGAGCCTAGGTTCGGGGAGCCATCCCCCCTCCCCCCCCCACACACACACACAGAGTAGACTGAGTATGCTGACAGGACTTTTTCTGCTAGTGGTAGGACCATGTCCCTGAACGACAGTAGCTATTCCAACAGAAGCACTCGTCTCCGAGCAGAGCTGCAGCGATGCCTAGATTTTGCTGACATAGCTTTGGGGGTGGGGGGATGTTAGCCTTGCTTGACAAACCTGTGTCAATAGAAGTTTTAAGTGTAGACCTAAGTTGACTTTGTTTCTTTCTGTTTCTATGCAGGAGCAGTAGAACAATGTCCTTGTGGCCATTTTTTTTCTTGGAATCATTGTGGAAGAAAACCTTTTTGTAACAGAGGTTTCTAGATTTGCAACATTTTGATGAAGACTTTTGTTTGTTTGTTTGAAGAACACTAGTTGTAGGATAATCTAAACTGAACTTTTCTAAGAATCAGGAACAATTAGTAATATACTAAACTTATGGACATGCTGGTGATTTTTTGTTTCCAAATTTGTAAAAACTCCGGGATTCTTTTTGGAAAGAAGCCAGAGAATTACAGGCACCAAAATGCACCCCAGAGCTGTGACATTTCAACATGTGGTTTTTTGTGTGGTTTTTTTTTTTTTCTTTTTCTTTTTAGTTTTCAATCTTTTCTGTTGCAACAGAAAGAGTAGCTTGGAAGTCTTAGGTGTGGTATGTAACAAATCCTAAAAAAAAAAAAAATTTTAAACAGTATTTAAATATTCTTAAATATGTAAATTCATTAAATGTTTTACTTCTAATTTCTTGTATCTTGGCTGTCTTCTTGATTTTATTGCATTTTTTTTAAAACTGAACTATGGTATGTATTGTAATTAATTAATTATGTGAATTCTGTATTGAGACACTTACTGTTTTGCTGTCAGGCAAGTGGGGGGGAGGTATTTTGTAGGGTTTGTATAATTTCTAGAGTTCTAAAGGGTAATATAAAAATGTGTTAATTTTTTTAGCAATACATTTTTTCATGTCTCCATTGCTGGTTGCATTTATGTATCTAAGACCTCCAAGCTTATTAAAAAAAAAAAAAAAAAAAAAAAAAAAAAACCCTTCCTCTATACTCAGAAATATAAATACTGTTATTTTTAATATTAAAATGAATCTGCTATTAGTACCTTTAACAAACACTGTGGAACATTAAACCATATAAAAAGTAGTAACTATTTTTTAATTCCAAGGTGTTTTTTGCTTTTTTCATTTTTCTTTTTAAATATTTTCTTATCTAATATTTGTCAAATTACCTAGAGAAATAAATGAATCTAGTATTAACCACAGTATGCGCTAAATAATTTTGATTTAATAAAAGGGATAATATGATTTCCAATGTTTACTGTAGTGTTTCTTGTACAGATAACAGTGTATTTTTAAAGGAAAAAACGGAATTGAAGCTATTTTTTCTTGCATTTTTAATTGACCTGCGGGACATTCCGTTTTGAAATGTACTGAAGTTACTGTTCTTGGATTCTTTCCTTATTTTTTCCTTATAATGCTTGAAATGTCTAACTATAAAGAAACGCCATTGGATAATGTTGAGCATGATGTTAAAGTGTTCTTTTTATTTGACTGACAGTTGCATTTTACACTCTATATAATAAAATTTCCACAAGATGTCTTGTGGGTGAAGTATTTTTAGTCTGCTTTACTCCGTGTGCTCACTCTCCTCTGAAAGTAACTATAGTGAGCATAGGCTAACTGCATTTACCATTACGTTGACTTGAAAGCCTTAATTCCAGGCAAATTCTTAATATCTCGTGGATGTGTCTTTTGAAATAATGGGACATTAAGGAGTTCCACAACAACGTACTCCAAATGTAAATGCCTATGGCCAGAGAGATCTATTTAATAAAGGAAAGTTTTCTATAAACAGGAATGATGCAGAAGGTTTGTCTACACCTGCATAAACACTTATTGCTTGTTAGTGCATTAGCAGAGCTTGGATTTATCATCTCCTGAACCTGTTGCTCTTCTCCAAAAACTTTTTCCTCTGTGCTAGCAGGTGGAATATTTTGGCTTACGCTTGCATTCCCGGCAGTGTCGTTCCTCGACACCCACTCACTGGAGCAAGGCGGTCTTCCCTTACGAGAAGGAGTTTGAGTCCCTGGGAATTATTGTATATTATGGGATAGCAATGTACATTAACCATTGAACGACCTCTCCTTCCCTCTTAGGAATCTCATGGGCAAGGAAACGTTCTCTAGCTGTAACCAACACAGACTGGGCTGAATCACTTGAGAGAAATCCCTTTTTTTATGTATGAGGCTCATTGCCTACAACTTAAAGCTTTGTCCATCCGACTGCCTTCTCAAACACCCAGGCATCTGTAGCCGAGTTGGCGAGCGTTGGGGGCGGGGGGGGGTAGGAAGAGATCCCATCTGTAAAGCAGTGACTGGGGGGCGTGTTGAGAGCCGGAAGAAAAGAAAATATAGCATCTTTAAATACACCTCCAGAGAATCAAGAGAGACATTGAACGATGGGATGGTAAAAGCCACTTGGAAAGGGGGGGGACTGCGGGAGGGGGGGCATAAACACTGATGATGGGAATGGGAATTGGGGAGAGGGCATTACCGAGAAGACTTCCTTCTAATTCATCTTCCAAGCTCTGTGCCAAAACAGCATTTGGCATGGTTCACAGGGAGCAATTGTGTGATAATGAACCCTAAGGTGTCCATTAATTGAAGACTGAGTATTGCGGATTGTGCCAAGAGTCATAAATGGCACAGGATTGTGGGAGGATGCATTTTCTTAAATGTATCTGTAAGTACAGATTAGCAAGTCTCCCCAGTGAAATGCCCATACTATAAATTATGGAAATATATCCTTCTGATGCAACCTTTTATTGAGGGGGTGGGGCAGCAAAAGAAATAGTTTGCAAGCCTTTGAAATTCAGCCAGTCATTAAGATGGCGCCTGCAAAGCTGGGTTTTCGTCAGCAGTCTGGTGTCCTGGAAGGCTAAAGTGCTTGAAATGTTACTAGGTTCAGCAGTTGTCTTCCATTATTGCTGCATGGTCATCAGTGAGAGGGACACTTAGTGCAGGAGGAATTTAACGTGTTTGGTTATAAATCGGAGTTTCTCCTCCGTATCAGCCCTACACATGCAGGCAGTTGGGTAGGGCAGCCGGAAAAGTCTATCGAGTTTAGTTTTCAATGGGAATTGAGGGTGCTCCGCACCCTTGCCAGTCAGACCCAGGAGTCTAGAAGAGGCCTACGCTTTGCCTAGGGCAGCAAAAACCCTACAGCAAATACTTCTCTGATCCTTCATCCGTTTCTTTTCTCGAGGCTCAATCTTTGTATATAGCACAGGGGTCTGTGGTTGCGGAACCTGCTGCAAGGTGCTTCGCAATCAAGCTGTTGTCTTTATTTTGAAATGTCGTCTTCTCGTGCTTGCAAAGAACTTGGAAACCCGGGAGTGTGAACTGAGTCGGTGCTTTCTTCCTGATTCTCCAGCCTCTGAACTCTAGACCACATGTGCGAATTGCCCCCTTCATCTCAATGGAAGTTAACTTGGACATCTAAAGAAGATTTCAAGGGCCACATTCACTGTTTCACTGCTAGTGCTTTTTAGCAGAATGAATTTCTCTGATGATCCCATATGGGACTGGGGGGAGACATGGAAGGCCAAGTCTCCAATACCCTTCCAACTTCTCCCAGGCATTCAGGCCTTGTTGCTACAAAACCTCATGAGGATGAAACAGACGAGTGCGAAACGAATGCCAAGGTGATTTGCACAGAACATGCAGTAACTTCTATGTGGTTTCATGTTGCATTAAACTCTTCAAATGTCCATGCAGTTGGTGCAGTCTTTGCCCGCTACCTCAATGGAGCCCCCCAGCACCCTGTGACTGGCCTGCGGAAGGCAGGGCTTGCGTATACGACCTCACTTAGCATGACATGGGGTAGCTTTTTCTACCCAACTGTTGGGATCTTGGGCTGTTGCTCAGATTGCCATCTCCTGAGTTCTTGCCCGTCTTCCCATAACCTCTTCGGGATCTTTCACCCTGTGCCGCCACCGTTCCAGCTTGAAGCCTGCAGGATGCTGACTCCATGGAACGTTAGTCTGGCCCAGCCGGTTGCTCTTCACCAGGAGAGGTGTTGAAGGTGATTTGCTGTGACTCAAAGCAGTTGGTGGTTGAAGGAATTGTTTGGATCATGCGCTTGGCGTGAGGAGTTGATGAACTGGGTGTCGGGCTTTGTCTTGTTCTTTAGGATCTTTGTCCAGGCTGTGGAGGTGGAACCGATAGTGGTCTGAAGGGATCCTACATAATCTGCCCTTCCAAACGTGGGGCACTGTGACTGCTTTGCAAACGAACTCTAAACAACCCAGCTAGGCCTGTGTGGGTTAAACCCCTTGGCTAAGGACTAGGGGAGAGTTGGAGCTAGATAGAACCTGGTTTTCTCCCCAGGCCGGTGCTCTGGCCACGAGACTCTGCTTCCTTTCACACTTTCCCCTTTCCCATCCTCCGTAAGAGATGCCTGGATAAACTGTGACCTACCAGTGGCTCCATCCTACCTCTTTAACTCCTAGGAGCAAAAGGCTGGGGCAGGTTATAAATGCAAGACGCCTTCCAGACTGGAATTGGCCACTGTAGTTCACTAGCCATTGCCTGCCCTTGAGCGGGGTGTGTGTGTGTGTGTGCGCACACATGCATGCGCACACACCCACTGGGTGCCAGAGGCTGTCCTTGCCTGTCTACAACATGGGGAGTGACAAGAGGATGGGGAGGGGCCGATCAGAAGAGCTGAGCACCTACAACTTCATTCAGAGTCTCTGGGAGCTGCAATTGCTCAGCCCTCTGGCATGCAGGCCCCGGGTTTGTAAACCGCCTTTATAGGAAAGCTTTACCCAGAGGGGAGGGGGGATTGTTTGGGTTTTTTTCTTTGCAGGGACAGGTGCAGGGGCTAGTTGGACTAAAAGTGGGGAGATGGAAGAAAGTAAAAGGACAGGGAAACTAAGGCAGCTGAGGCGTGAGACCCTGGGGGCGAGGGGAAATGTTCCAGGCAAATGATACATGAAGGCAAAGTTAGAGACAGCGTCCACTTGAAAATCACCTCCCCGCTGAAAACTCTGTGCCTGCTTCAGTTACACGCAACACCTGAGCTAGGTAGATTGGCTTTTTCAGCACTCTAGGCAAAATTGGCTTCCCCTCTTGTCCTTTCTCTATTGCTGAAAAGACACTGCCAACCAGAGCAGAAAAACTCCTTATGAAAACACTTAGTATTTTCTGAAATTAAATATATTATTTTTGAAGGTGCCGCATCAGGATCTGGATTTCTAACTAATAGTTTTAAAAAGAAATTGTAGTTGTGGCCTTATGAGGTGACCTCATTAGGACCTGAAAATTCAGGCAGCAAAGTTTAACTTGAACTTTATTTCTGCCTTTTTCTGTTCATGGTCTTACAATCAGTCTTTAAATGTTCTCAAACTTCCTCCCAAAAACACTTTCCTACACCCTTGGATATTCATAACTGTGTAGCATCTTGTAATGTATATTTTAATTCTTCCACTAAATCAACTCCCATAATAATATAGCCTTAGTGACTGACCTTTTCCTTTGTTCAGTTTACTCTCCAGCCCTAATTTGTGTATTAAGCTGTATGTATCCTGTTTGACTTTTTTCTCAGAGTACCTTTGAAAATGAAAACTTCTTACTGTAAACTTTTTGCAAGCTCTTAATTTTGTATAACTTTGCTAAAATGTCTTGCTAGGTTAATGATTACTTAATTGGTCTTCTGGATTGTGCTCTATGTACAGAGGATCATACCATGCAAATCTATTTGGGTGTACTTTCAGATATTTTAAAATAGCTTCTTTAATTTTGCATGACTTGAAAACGAAACCTATTTCTAACACTGCAAGTTAAATGAAAAGAGGATTCTTTTTTCCATAAGCTGGGTACGTTTTATTCCGCAAATACTAAATATTTAATTGCATTAGACTAACAGTGTTTACAATAAGCTGTATCAGTGAAGCATAAGTGGGTTGATGAACTCTTTCAGTAACTGCAAGTTCACTGGCTCTCTTACTGCACTGCTTCTCCAGTGTGTTGCTAAAATGTTTGTGTACGCTTCGCATAGCAATGGTCTATATGTACGGAAATGAAAATACTCTGAAGTGCTAGGTGTGTGTGTAGGGCTGTAGAAAACAGACGGATCATGTAACTGCAGCTTGTGGTGATGTTCCTGCATGGGAGGAGATTATGGAATTGAGTTAAACATCAACTTTTGCATTTCCTGATTGGAATGCTTTCACTTGACTTTGAACACAGGTTTGAGTTTGTGTGGAATTGTTTTTTAATGAGGAGCCTAGTTTTCGGAGGCTTAGCCAACCTGATCACCTCACAGCTGTTCTCGAGCTGTGTGTGCAAGAAAAGGCTTCCTGTGCTTTTCCCTTTAGCCCCGATATTTTCCATGCTCTCCAAGCTCTGCCAAAGGGCATTTGCTCCAACTTTTCACCAAAATTCTCTTCTGTGTGAAAACCAAGCACTGGAAAACCTTGGCTTAGAAAGAAAGTATTGGGACGTTCGGAACGTGCAGAGATGTTGAAAGGATTGAGGAAGTACGTAATCTCCCTGTACCGCCATCTTCCCAGCAGTGAAAGGGGATAAATACTATGGAGGGGGGGGAGGGGTTCAGTACTAATGTGGACACAAGAATAAATGGACATAAACTGGCCATCAACAAGCTGAGGCTCAAAATTAGATGAACGTTTCTAAGCGTCGGAGGAGGGAAGTTCTGGAACAGCCTAACACAGGGACCAGTGGAGGCAAAAAAACCGTACTAGCTTCAAGACTGAGCTTGACCAGTTTATGGAGGGGATAATATGAGATCACCCACAATGGCATGTGGCCCATCGGCAATTGCCAGTAACAAACATCCCACCCACCGGAGCCAGGACACGAGCTGGGGAGGGCTCTTGAGTTACTACAGAGAATTCATTTCTGGTGTCTGGCTGGTGGGTCTTGCCCACATACTCAGGGTCTAACCGATCAACGTATTTTGGGGCAGGCAGGAATTTTCCCCCAGGTCAGATTGGTGAGGGGGGGGTTCACCTTCCTTTGCAGCAGGAAGCACGAGTCACTTGCAGGTTTCAACTAGTGCAAATGGTGGATTCTCGAACTTGAACTTTAAACCATGAGTTGGAGATTTCGGTAACTCACCCAGAGGTTAGGGGACTGTTATGGGGGGGAGGGGGGCAGGGCGAGGTTTTGTGGCCTGCAATGTGCAGGAGATCAGACTAGGTGATCCCGTCGCTCCCTATGGATCTATAAATACATGAATTCTTAGGTGCCACAAACTGTCAGCTCCCATCTGTAGTAACCCAGCCCTGGCGTTCCACTGCTGATGGGTTCTAAGAACAAGGAAAGGTCAAACCTACGGAAGATGTGGCCCCATGTTAAGTGGCTGCGGTTCTCTGGTCTCTCTCTGTTTGGGGAATATTTGGGGTATGTCAGAAGGAGACAGGTACTGTATCCATTTGTCCGGCTAGTAACGGTTTCCCTCCGCCCCCAGATTATCTTTCCACCCCTGCCCTTATCATTTAAGGAAATCCTATTTCAAGGCCCTTGGAAAGAAGCCTCTGATCTTTTGATTGTCTGCCTTGCTCACTCTTTAATCCTGGCCTGGCCGGTGTGCAGGTGCCTTAGTCCCCGGGGGATTAGCCAGTCCCTTCCTATTGTCCCACCTGTCACTCACTTGTCTGCCCTGCCCCGCAGAATTCATACGGAGCTGCAGGAATCCTTGTCTGTGCTATTCACGGGGGAATATTAAACTTCGCCGCCACAGAGTCATTACAACGGGCTGGCAGAGGCCGTCGCTCTATTTGTTTTATAGAGAAAGGGGGTAACAATGGGGAGGGAGCGGCAGGAGGGCTCATAATGGCTCCTTTTACTCGGCGTCATTAGGAGGTCACCTGTCAGCAGATAAGTCTGAAAGGCCCAGCCTCTCCCCGGCCCTGCGGGCTCTCCCCAGGGCTCTAGCTCAGCTTGGCAGGGAGGGGTTGGGGTGTACAAGGCAACCTCAGCCAGTCTGGGTAGCTGAGCAAGTGCTTTGGATGTGGGCGCCCGTCGGTCGTGGACTCAAGCCCCTTTGACCTTGGGTAGCAGAACAGGCTCCTGTGGGAGGCGAGTGAGGGGATGACGGTCGGCCGAGCCGCTCTGCCAGTCTTGTGTGGCTCACCATTTGGTGCCCTCTTCAGTTTACGGCTGCTGAAAACGCCGTGCCCCTCGGGGAAGCGCCATCTCATTAATGCCCATTGATGGGGCGGACTCCCGGGTCCTCTGTAGTGTCTCTCTCGGGGGAAGGGGGTTTCCATACAGAACATCTCCTGGTTCCTAGTGTGCGGTCAGATCACTGTCTCGAGGGACGGGCTTTCCCCTGGGAGCCGGTACCCGGGTAACATCCCAAGTGATGGCCAGGCTCTCGGTCCGTGAAGACCTGGGATGCGGACGCTGAACTCGTGTTCTCTGTCCACTGCCATGTTAGAAACAGGCTTCCCCTGTGGTTCTCCGACGTCACGTCTACCTCATTTTGATGGCAGGTGCAGTTGGAGGGGGACCTGTTAATGAATGGGGCAAGGATGGCTGAAGGACTGGCAAGCCCCTCTTCTGCTGAGAGACCTCAAGGACATGATGGTCCCTGCTGTCTTTGAGATGCCAGGCGTCAGGCCTCTGACCCGCTGGATCCCCCCTGCCTGTCCTGAGGTCTGCCCGGTGGTAAGGATCTGCCCTTTGATTTAATGCTGGCTGGTTAGTGCCCCATTTCATGCTTCCCCTCCTCCCATCTGATACCAGGCGTCTCCCCCAAAGGGGAGTCCAGTCTCCATGGCCCATCCAGTCCTGGCCTTTTCTGATATTGCCCAACAAGGGGGCCAGTTAGTTCTACTCAGGGCAGCTCCCCGGCCCTGAGCCGCAAAAATCATGAGTGGCCCCATGAAACTGGCTGTAAAACCACACGACTTTTTACATCGGGTTCTCGTGTCGTCTCCTAGAGAATCGCTCGGGCCCTGTTCACGCTTTTCTCCACCCCAGGAGCTGAAGTGTTAAGAAGAACTCCCAATATCTCAAGAATTGACAACCATCGTCCCTGGAGAGCGGCGCGTGGGCCACCAAACTCCTCTCGCCGGCCCCGGAGTGACGTCTGGTGGCCAAGCCAGGCACCCGAGCTGGATTTGTCCTGCAGGGCTGAGGTGAGGGGCTCTGTGCACTGTATGGCCAGGTGTATCCAGGGCCGGCGACAGAAATTTTGGGGCCCCCTACTCTGGTCGTTGGGGGGGAGGATCAGCCTAACCTCCTCCCCTCCCCCCCTCCCCACCCCCATTGGTTCCCCGCCGGCCGGGCTGTGCGCACCCGGCTCTCCCCAGCCCCGCTCGCTGGCCCCCACCCCCACGGAGCGGCGCGCCCGGCCAGTCCTCTGCAGCCGCCGGGGTGGGGGAGGCGATGGAGCCGGCATCCTGTGGTGCCGGGGGGCTCCGCCCCCCCCCCCCCCCCCGCCAAGGGCTGGCCCGGCTCTTGCTGCAGGTGGGCGGGGGAAGCGCAGCAGCCGGGGGTGCCTCGGGGCGGCTCCTGGGGCGCGGGACGAGCCGCCGGCTGAAGGGCTCGGGAGGCAGCCGGGCACTGACACCCGGACACAGCCCGGGAAAGAGCGGCCAGGAAGATGTGGTGCCCAGGGGGGACGATTATGGGTACAGCTGTGTAACGGTCCCCGGACTTAAGGGGGCCCCCCTTAAATCCGGGGCCCGGTACAGCTCTACCCGTAGTACCCCCCTGTCGCCGGCCCTGGGTGTATCTCTTTGGAGCACTATTCAGGTAACAACCATACTATGGAATGACGGAGGGTCTGGTACTTGTACCCGCTCCCTCGCTCCCTTTCTATCTGATCGGCCTCTTCCTCGCAGAGCTGGGTGCGCTGCACCGGTCGCCGTAGTGCTGTGTCCTTGCAGTGATTGGCTACAACCTTTTACCAAGAATGGACAATCCCATGTCACCCAAGCCCTGAGCCTCCTCTTGCTCAGCGGACCGTGGCCCTGGGGAGGGAGGGGGGCAGGAGGAAGGGCCCCTCCTCTATCCTCTCAGGCCTCAGGACACCCAGGGGGTTTGATTGCAAAGCCATTGAGGGACAGCGTTCCGCTCAGTTGTTCGTAACAAGCGAGGCTGTGTGATCACCGCTGCATCAAAGCTGATGGGAAATGTTGCTCAGAGGGCGCAGGCCTGGACAGCCCTCCCTCTGCTTCCTCCCTCCGAGGCCAGGCCGGGAGGCTATTTGCCATCCTTGCCCAAGAATTCTTGTTTGCTTATTCACCTCCAGCAGCATGGTGCCCCTCGTTCACACGTGGGCCAGGGGGTCAGCACCGGCCCAGAGAGGACGGTCTCCCACACCGCTCCCTCCACCACCTCCCTTCCCACAGCCTGCTGGGGCTTTGGAGAGGAGGGTGCCACCACCTGAGTCCCACTTGACAGAACCTGCGCTCGCCCCATGTGAATACTAACCAGGCCTGATGGGATGGGATCAGGGTCGATCTATTTCTGGGCTGGATTCTGCTCTTAGTTACAGCTGTGTCAATGCAGAGTCATTCTGCTGCAGTCCATGGAGTCACTCTGGATTTTCACTGATATAACTGAGAACAGAATCATCCCACTCGGTTTAATTACCACCTGCCTGCACCCATGGTGTGTCCTTGGGGAGCTGCTCTGCGGGGGGGTGGGGCAGGATTTCACGGCCTTTCTAGATCTCTTGCTGCAATCCCTGGGAGGCTGAATTTGGCTCTAGACCTGTCAGGTGCAAAAGGCAAAATCAGGGTCATTTGCACCACTGTGTGTGCAAAGGGGTTGTAGGGCGCGGGGGAGGGGGTAAGGGGCAGAAGGAGGAAGAAAGCAGGTAATAGGAGAGAGCAAGATAAGCGGATTCTCCTCCCCATCCCCCAACACACACCCCTTTTCTCTCTTCTACCTCCTCTAGGGAACAAACTCTGCACATCAGGCTCCGTACCACCTCCCTGCCTTCCGAGGGAGGAGAATTTCACTTCCGGTCCTAAACTATTGCGCAGCTGCTGAGCTTGTGGATGCAGGAGCACACTCCCGGGGGACGGGGGCCCGGTGTATAATTTGTATAACGGGCTGCTCTGTCTGCAACCCCATGACAGGATCCTTCCAGCTGAGGGTTTGGCTGCCTTTTGCACGTCTGCTGACCGCTGAGCAAGTTACACCAGCTTTCGAACGTGCTCACGTCTGGTGTGGAACGTACTTCGCAGCTGACCCCGGCCCAGAGAGTTTCACTGGTGCGGACACCCACTGCTCCACTCTGAATGTAGCCCGCTACGTGGGCCCTGTTTTCCATGGGAGATTCTCAAGGGTGGCAACAGATTGGCCATCATGTGTCCAAATGTCCCCTTGTTGGCTGCACCCTTTGATCTGGCCTGTTCCTGTTTGCTCTATAATCACTGTGAGCAATGGGGCCCTCCAGAATCTCCCCTGGTTAAAAGCACATGAAGACAAGAACAATTAGGTGGGTTTGAAGACTGAACCCCCCCCCATGCTGGGGTTCTCGCTGGCTCACTGATGTAGCTGCCCAGGATAATTCAAGTGCCAGTCAAGCTGTTGTGTTCATGTCACTGAATGTTTAAGATGCCTAAACCCCTGTGAGTTGCTCCTTATTCTGAACCCTCTGCTACGTTCCGGCCCTGCTTTCGATTTCATAGGGCCTGGTTTAGCCCTTTTCGAGGCCAACGTAGGAGGGCTTGAAAGGGTCCTTTTATGGTAGGCACTCCACAGCAAGCCCCTCAGGCACGTGTTCTTAGAGCCTTGCATTAAATGGGTCAGGCCTGCTCCCTGAACTCCACCTGCCTTGAACCAGGACAGAGTGTGAGCCACAAAGACAGCTCCCCAGTTGCATGCAATTGTCTTAGTCATTCCAGGCAGCGTGCACCATCTCCGCTCGCTGTTCCTTGCAATTGCTCATCCCAGCGGCTCTGCAGAGAGAGTCACCCTAGCCGCCGGTCCCAGGAAAACCACCACCGGGCAGCAGAGAAGTTACCATTCCAATCAAACTCAATCACGGTTCGTTTCAAAACTGACGGAGCTTTGCAAAAGGGGGGGGGGGGGAGATAGACTGAGGCTTTTTTACCTTCCTTTTGCCTTTGTGTGCAACCTGACCCGTTGCCAAAATAATCCTGGCTCCACTACTTAAAAAGAGTGAGCGAGAGCACCAGCATCCTTCGGGCTGTGTGGAGCCCTGTAGAGAGGACCGGAGGCATATAATGCCTGCATGGGCTACAGGGAGGGTGGTACGCACTGGGGAAAGGTGACTGTGGGTGCAGGAAGGAGGGATACGAATGCTGAGCCGGTCAGTGATCGGCATTATTACTTTCCGTTAATCTGGGAGATGGGGGGCTGAGCATTAATCATGGGGACAGAGGAGCGGCAAGATTCTGTATATTCCCTCTGAAGAGGAGGGGCAAAATCCTGGCCCCATTGAGGAGTCCATGGCAAAATTTGCATTGACTTCAGGGGGCCAGACCGTCACCCTAGGTCTCTTCTGCTGATCCCTTGGCTGGCGATAGCCGACAGTGATCTATTGCTTTCTTCATTTGCAGCCAAAAGCTCACCTGCGGCAAATAAAATCCTGACTCGAGTCCCGAGGTGTGCCCGACTCTCACGGTGAGTTGGTTAAACCAATGACTGGTATGGTTCGGGGGCCCACGTTTCAAATTTTTTTGGGGGGGTGAGGGCAGCACAGATCCTGCCCATCTCTACAGGAGTTCTTCATGCGTCCCATGTTCCTATCAGGAATTTCCTGCCATCTCTGTGCTCTCTGGAGCCATTGATTTCTGCTCTTCAGCTCTGTTATTGCCCTCACAGGTGGGGCCCTCCTGCTGTGCCCCTTTGTAGCTAACAAGAGAGCTAGGTGCCCTGCCCTGTCCCTTTGGCTAATGCCAGGATCCAGCAGACATGACTACCCCCTTACTGGGCTTGTATTCCAGGCACCAGGCCTGTGGCCATATCCTCTGCAATGTTAACAAAGTCCTGTGGCACCTTAAAGACTAACTAACCTCTGCAATGACATTGATTTCCCCTGGCCCTGCAGCTGATGGCCAAACTGCACCCTATCACGCTTTGATCCCCGTGGTTAGCTGTGCCAGGAGGCAGCCAACGTATTTGGGGCTGAAGGGTGGAAGAGAGTCTCTGTGCTGAGCGGTAGCCAGCTTGGAAACAGGCTGGAATTCCAATTTCCTTGGAAGCCGGTGGTCGTTCTCACCTGCCGGGATAAGTATTTGTGACCCATCCTGATTTATCACCCTGCCACTGGTGAAATATCGCACCTTGCCCTGTGGCAAAGGAGTGGGGAGAGGCTCACCTGGGGGTGGGAGAAACTCTCCATTAGCCTTTCCAGCCCCTGCTGGAGCCTTGGAAGAGTTGAGTAGGAGGGGCCCTTTTTCCTTCTGCCTCTTCTCCTCATCCCTTAGAGGTTCCTGGGAGGGGTTTAGCACCATGTGAGTGTTCTCTAACCTAATGAACTCTCGGGACTATCCCGGGAAATCCATTAACTTTGTACATCCAGCCTCTGTCTAACCTGTTTTGCTTTGAACACCGGGGAGTGGCAATATCTCAAAGGGTCCAGCCTGTTGTCCTTCCACTTACTAGTGATCGGACTGGCTAGCTAGTGGATTCTCAGGTTTACCAGGGCTGAATTTTACCCTACACCCTTCCAATCTCGTAAGCACTTTCCTCCCATCTTCCAGCCAAGCCTTTGCTACACACCCACAGGTCACCTTAAGATGGGAAGCAGATCAGCCTGGAGACCCCTCCAACCTTTGGCCATATCTGAGGTAGGCAACCAATGGCATGCATGCTGAAGGTGGCACACGAGCTGATATTCAGTGGCACTCACACTGCTTGGGTCCTGGCCACCAGTTTGGGAAGCTCTGCATTTTAATTTTAAATATTTAAGAAGCTTGATTTAAAATTAAAAACCTTATTTACTTTACATACAACAATACTTTAGTTGTATTGTAGACTTTATAGAAAAAGACCTTCTAAAAACATTAAAATGTATTACTGGTATGTGAAACCTTAAATTAGAGTGAATAAATTAAGACTCAGCACACCACTTCTGAAAGGTTGCCAATTCCTGGGCCATAGGGTGTTGGAAAGGAGCTGGTGCATTTGTCAACTCAAAGGGAATGAGGTTCCCTACCAGTGTCCCAGGGTGGGTCACATTTAGTCAGGTTCCTAGCATTCTGGCTCATGAACCCCTTTATTTTCATCAAGTACAGTCAGCTATTTGTTTCCCTGTGAGCGATTACCTTTTACATAGACCCTGGATAGCAAATGGCTGTCTGGTCACATTTTAGGATTTCATGCTCTGTTACCAATCTAGTCTCCATTCCAACCTCTTCCAGCCAGCAGCTACTGGCAATGGACACTAGGCACCTGTTGGTTTTCTCCACACTTTCAGTAAGCGATCATACCTGTAGCTTGGGGGAGGGGGTTTCTAAGGTGCTTGTCAAAGAAACCTAAGAAATTTAGGTGCTGCACTTCGATTGACTTTTGATAGGATTTGGGTACCTAACTCCCACAGGCCTTTTTGAAAGCGCCTCTCCTCGGTAACAGGGCTGCCTGTTCAGTTTGTGCCTGTTCCCAAATTGAGGGGCTACAGCGGCCTCCTCCCCAGCAAAATGTGTGCAGTTTCTTTGTGGCAGTTTGCAGCCCTTTCCCTGCCTCGCCCAGGGCTCGTGAAGTGGGGGGTAGGGACTTTCCTATTGTCCTTCTGGTGTCACTGCCCCCGTCCCTATCTCTGAGACAGGACCCAGCCCTGGGGGAGCCCAGAACGGGGTTGCCGGGGGGAGGGGGACCAGGGGCAGGGGGTTCGGAACTGAAGAGCGCGTAGGGGGAGGGGCACTCACAGGAACCTTCGTCGGACGGGGCGCGCGGTTCTCACCCCCCCCCTGGCCCACCGGGCGGCCGAGCCCGGCTAGATACCGGGGAGCGGGGGGGTCCCCCCCGTCCCGACCCTCCCCCGCCGCTATTGTGTCCGCGCGCTTCGAGCAGGGAACATTTGGGCGCATTCCCATAACCAAGGCGCCTGCTGGCTCCCAAGCCCCGGACCTGCCCCCCCCCCCCCAGCGCGTCTGTTTAGCGCCCCCCCCCCCCCCGCGCTTCCTCCCCATTCAGCCCCTCCGAGCTGGGAAGCGGGGCAAACCCGAGGCGAGTCTATTTTCCTCGCCCCCTTGTGCCCCAAAGGCCCCTTGTCTCACGCGTGCCAGTCACCTGCCCGCCCCCCTCGCTCGGCGCTTCCCTGCCTCTCTCCCCTTCTCTTTTGACTTTGCCCGGAGCCCCGCTTCCCAAACGAGCCTCGGATTGAGCCGCTTTGTCTCTCGAGGGTTGTACGAAGCTAATTAAATTTGATCCCAACAAATAAACCCCGAGCTCCCCATTAAACTCGCCCCCCCCCCCGCGCACCTTCCCCTGCTTTGCAGAGCGGGCTCCTCGACTTAACCCATTGAGCGCATTTGCCGGATTTCTTTTGTCCTGGGGTCTCCATCAGAACCCCCCCCTCCCCCCAGCAGCTTGGCCCTTTGTGAGCGAGCGAGCGGGGAAGAAAAGCCCCCTGAATGCTCCATAATTGACACATGTAGGGACTTTACGGGGGGGGGGGGATACTCGGGCCGGTTCGACTTTTTGCAACGGGCCCTTCCCCCCCCCCCCCCCCCGTACGATTTTATTTGAAAGGGCGAGCGGAGCCCGAACACATCAAAGGCCGCTGGACGCGGGACCAGCCCGATTTGCACCGAGCTGCCCTTTGATTTTGGCCTTTTGCACGGGAACTAAAACCGAAATGCCCGGCCCCCACTCGGAGCTAGATGCTGGGGAGGCCCGGGGGGGGGGGGACAGCGCCGCGCGCCCAGCCCCCAAAGAAACCTGCCTTTGGAAGTGGGGGGGTCGGAGGTATCAATGGGCCGCCACATCAAGACTCCCTTTGAACTCGCTGCGCGCCGAGTATTTGGTTATCAAGAGCCCCCCCTCCCCCCCGCCATCCCCCAACATTATTAGTTCTGGCAAATCCCCAAATCTTTTTTAATTGGTTCCCCCCCGATCGATAACTGCGGGACTTGCCACGGTGGCGCTAATATCTTTGTAATGCCCCGGAGCGGCTCTGCCCTCCAGCCGGGATTTCTCCAGACAGATGTTGAAGGGCGAGGCGGGGGGATCCGCTTTCCACGCGAGGGACTTTCTCCTAAAGTTCAAACGAGCCCGGCGCTTTCCAGCCCGAGTGCGGGTGTATTTCTCCCCCCGGGCTGTCGGGGGGCGCCCGGCGCGGGGATCGATTGACCGGGGTGAGGGACAGAAATTAGAGATCAGCTCGGTCCTAAAACAAATTCAACCCCTGAAGGGGCTTCCCCCTCCCCCCCCGAGTGACTCCCTCTACCACGGCCCGTTTGAATCGGCACCTTTGGAAAGCGCCTTCCCGAGGTACCGCGGTGCCGCCCGGGCGAGTCGCCGCATATCAGCGCTGAGCAATGAGCCCGGAGGCGGATTCAGGTTTTAAGGATAATCCGGAGAGAACCGGCCAGGTCCCCGCGGGTCCCCGTTAAACGAATCGCCCCGTTAGCCCGTTTACGGGACGGGAGGAGAGGGTGGAAAAGTTGATCCGCTCTCATCTGGGTGTTGCCCCCCCCCCTCACACCGGGGGGGGGGCAGCTTCCCTCTCCCTCATTCATAAATTGGGACGGGTGGGGAATGCCGCTTGGGCGAGATCTCCGAGGGCTCCGGAGGAGCGCAGGGGGGAAGCCGGGGCTTTGTCTCCGTCCCGAACCCAACGCGCTTCCCACCGCTCGGCTTCCAAACGTGTCCGTCAGCGGCAGCCCCAAAAGAGTTAAAGCAAAGCCAATCAAATTCCCATTGGCCACTGTATATTATCTCAGCAGTCTTCATTTGATCCCCTTTCCCGCAGAAAGGCGCTTTTCATGCCCCTTTCCTCGCCTTTCTCCCCTCCGCTCTTGAAGAGCAATAAATGTTCACCCGCAATAACTATAAATCAATCTCCGCTCTGTTCGGCTCCTATTCATGCGAAGGGCTGAAAGAGGGGGCGAGAGCCCCCTCCCCCCTCCCCACCCCCCAAAAAGCAGCTGTTGGGAACTAATCGCCTTTCTTGCACTGTCATTCACCCTCCTTCCCTCTCCCCGCGAGCTTTTCTTGTTCGGCTTTTCTTTTCTTTCTGCGCCGCATTTGATTCCGTGTCTCCCCTCATCAGACCCCAACCTTGTCCAGCTCCTGACCGTCCCCTTGTAGGCTGTGAAAGAAAAGAAGAGTCCATGGATGTCAAATTGGGCTCAAAAAGACCATGCAAGATTGATTTGCTCCACTTTTCTTCTGCCTGACATTATTTCGGAGGGGTCTGAATGGGAAACCAGAAAGTCTGGGGCTGGAATAAAGATGTTCCCTCTGTAAGGAGGAGAGGGAGAAAAGCGCCCATTTGCTCCTGCCCCATCAACCCTGCAAAAGAAAAGGGAACTCGGGCTATTCAGAGCCGGAGCAATATGTACACCTCCCAACAATGCCCCAATATACTGGGGGCCTCTCTATTAACACCCATGAATATTAAAGTCCCCGCTGAACGCGAAGCAGGAACTTTGGGAATATACACAGGAAAATGCAAGCGGCATTGGGGATGGCCCGGCACAATGGGCCCGTAAGAATGGGCCGCCTCTATTAACAGCCATGAATATTAAACTTGTTTCCTCTGCAGTGTTAAAAGGCGGGGGAGAGTCACAATATTTAGGGGAGGGAAAACACAACACGCCACCAACCCCCGAACAGGGAGGCTGTTTGGAAAACAGCTGGGGCTAATTTTAACCACTCGTGGAAGGGAGATTCCCCCCCCCCCTTCTGTGCACGGAGGGAGGGTGTGTTTAAACGTGGACCCGAACGCTTGTGCGCTGCACACTTGTGTGTGTGTGTGTGTGTGAGAGTGTGTGTGTGTGTGTGTGTGTGTGTGAGTGTGTGTGTGTGTGTGTGTGTGAGTGTGTGTGTGTGTGTGTGTGTGTGATTGCTCTGGAGTGGGGTTATTAGTGCTGGGTTTTCCCCCATGCGGGGCATGCTGCGTCCGGCTATCTCGCGGGCGGAGGCAGCAGGAACCGGCAGGGCTGGCTGTGTAGCCTCGTGTTTTTAAGAGGCATATTTTGACATCGAATAATTTGGGAGACTCACAGCTCCAGAAACGAGTCCGGAAAAGGGACCCGCTCCTTTGCGCTGGCGTGAAGGCAGCAGAGGCACTGTTCACGCCCGACACCTGATGTGTGTGTCGCATGCAGCGAGGCTCAACCAAGCGCCTGCCCCGAAATTCGGCTGCTCGGCGGTACCGAATTTGTTGCACAGCGAAGTGTTGGTGTGAAGTTTGGTGTGAAGGAAGCGGACTCTCCTTGCGATGAAAGCAGAGGAGTGAAGTGTCTAAAGCTCTGGGCGCCTCTAGCCCTGTGGGACGAGTCCTGAGTTTATTAGCATGACGGGGCAGTTTCCTGGGTGGTCCCAGCCTCCTTACGAAACACAGTCACCAAAATGCCGTCCAGGGCTGATGTAAATAACACAATTGCAGGATGACAGCCCAGATCGCGGGCCGAGAGAATGAGGCGCTCGGGCAAGCGGGGCAATGGGGCGCATGGGAGTCTGGACATGCCCCCGAGCGCATGAGCTGGCGAGGGGCTGTTCCGCTCCGCGTGGGTTGCAGAGGCGAAGGCTCTCGCACCAGCAGTGGGTGAGGTGGGCAGCGGAAGTTGGTGGAGCAGGGGGTGGGGGAGGGGACCAGAGCGACATCTTGACAAGTCCCTGTGCGGGTTTGGGGGCCGGATCCCAAATCCACGGAGATCAGCGGGGGGGTTTCCATTAACGCCAGCGTGGCTTGGCTAAGGACGGTTGTGAACAGGGCCCTGAAATGAAGGGGGGGGGCTGCCTGACGATGGGGTGACGTGGGGTAGATTTCTTCGCATTCCCGGGGGTCCCGGGGGTGCAGTTCATGCAGCTCTCGGGTTCCACTCGCTTTAAGCCACCAAGATTGGGGCGAGATCGGAGAAAAGAATCTGCCTGACCCCGGGGCTTCACTCTCTCTCTAGGGGTCACCTCCCCCCGCAAATACAAACCATGCGCCCGGGGGCAGAACGAGCCACAGCTGGGGGCGTCGCCCCCAAACCCAGAACTGCTCAGCCCCCACCTTTGGTTGGGGGGGGGGACTTTTTCCTCCCTTCAAAGCCTGTCTGACCCTATAGTCCCTGTCCTGACCCCGCAGGGCTCCCCAGCAGCGTCCTCTGGGCTTGTTCAAGCCCCGTTGTCCTGAGGGCCCAAACGGGGACCCCCCCCGTAACCTTACGACAGCCCCCGGGACCGCTTCCCTGACCCGGGGTCGGCCCAACTGAGCCCCGGGCTCCTTGGGGCCTGAGTCTCCACTGCCCACCGCCTGTGTCCTCATTCCCACCGAGGCAGAAGGGGGGCACGTCCTTGTCGTTTGGACCCAACAGCTGAGGGGCTCCCTGCCCCACAAGTCTGGGCTGGTTCCGGGGGTTCCCTCCCCATCCAGACCCAGACAATCCGCCCCATCTCCCTGCCCAAGGACAATGGGACCCAGAGTTAGCGCCTCCGCTTCCCAGCCGGGAGGACGGCGGCCCAGCCGGGCCCAAGAAATGCCTGTTCCTAATCCCCGCTTCCCAGTCTGGGTGCCCCGGCCACAAGGCAGGGGGGTCCTGTGACTGGCTGGGGAGCGGGGCCGGGGGGGGCCGGTGGGTCTCAGGGCCTGGGAAATCCACCCCGATTCCTCCCCCTTGTCCTGAGCAATGTACCGGGGAGAAGCTGGGCGAAGATGAGGGTGAGGGGCGGCCGGGAAAAGCCGGAGGGGCCTTTTCTCCCGTCCCAGCCTCATCTGGGCCCGATGCGGCGCCCACGGCTCTAAACGAGCAGATCCGGCGTGGCCCGGGGTGTGAACTCAGCCTTTCTCCTTCCCACCCGCGTTAACACGGGGTCCAACCACACGGGCTGGTTCTTCTCTTAGACAATCAACCCCCCCCCCTTCCCCCGCTAACTGGGTTAGAGGATTTATGGCACCTGCCCCATAGAATTCACAATCCGGGCGGCAGGAGAGGGGCCCACCCGGCTGCCTTCGCCTTCACGGGGGCCCTGGGCCGGAGGGAGGACGGCAGGAGCCGGGCCCACCGCAGGGCGCGTCAGTTTCACGGCTGATGGACCCTGGCAAAGCATCGGCTCGGTGGCCCGCGGTTCTGGCTCTCAACACGGCCGGATCTCTCTGCAATCTGTCAGCCAAGGCGCCCAGCGAGGGTGCCTGGGGACTGCGGGCCTCTTGCCCCCTCTTGGAGCGCTACAAACCCGGGGGGGAATTGCTGCTCCGGTTCTACCTCGTTCTCTTGTGATTAGTGACACGGTTCAGCACGGTTCTGTCCCTAGGGGGGCTCGGTAAAGTCCTAAAGCCGGGGTTAGCTGCCACCTCCCCCCCACACACTAAATGACTTTCCTGTTGTTTTCTGCTGGGGGGAGATGAGCCAGGAGCAGGTTAGATGAAGTTAAACCCCGCGGCGTAGAGCGAACGGGCAGAGAACCGGAGCGATCCCCAACCCGCTCTCCGCTCTCTCGGCTTCGCCAACGTCTCCCTCGGGCTGACACTCCGTTGTTTGCACTTCCCTTGGAAAGGGCCGCCGGAGAGGGATGAATTTCTGCCGGTCGTTTCTCGTTACCGTTATCCCCGCGGAAAGGAAAATCCATTTCGGTTCCCCCCGGCGTGCCCCTCCGCCGGGGAAATCGAGGCATCGCCAGTGTCATAGCTAAGGACTGACCCGGGGAAAGCGATAGGTGAGCGGATCCCTGCTCGCTTTCCCCAGAGTTTAGGCAACAGCTGGGGGAGAAATTAGATTAAATCGCCCCGCAATCGGGATCCGTATAAACGCCCGTTTAGGTTTTACACGATTTTCGCCTCCTTGCGCTCCGAATTAAAACGTTCAACCCAGCCCCAGCGCAAAGCCCCTTCCGCGGGTCTCAGTACGATTTAAAGACCGGGCTTGGGGCTCCAAAGGGGGAGGGGGCTGCCTGCAAACAAATCGCCGGGGTGGGGTGTTTTGGTTTGACTCGTTCGAGGAAGAGACGCTTTGGGGGGATTTAGTTGGATTCCGACGCCCAAGGCTCGTTTCTCGAATGTTTTTTGTGTTTTGAAACCCCGGGACCCCCCCGAACTGCTGCAGGTAAAAACTCTCGGCGCCGTCGATGTAATTCGTGCTAAACGGAAACGCGGCGTTTAGCAACAAAAGGTTTGCAGGGGCTTTGCACCCTGCCCCCGAAAAGAGCGGGGACGCGAGGGGGGATTTGCCCCTTGTCCCCAGTTATGATCCAACCCCCCCCCCCAGCAAACCTTCCACCCGACCGTTTAAATCCCTCTGCGCAAGGTAATGTTGAAACCAGCCCGGAGCTAACCACGCGGGCCCGAGCCTAGGCGAGCCTCGCTGCCAGGCGATGTGTCCCCCCCCCCTGTTTTAAAACGCCGGGTTCGCCTTCTTTAGGAGCAAATTGTCCCCGAGATTGCGGATCCAGGGCGAGGTGGGTTTGGACGCG
Organism: Sternotherus odoratus; assembly: GCA_032164245.1. Lineage (NCBI taxonomy): Eukaryota > Metazoa > Chordata > Testudines > Kinosternidae > Sternotherus > Sternotherus odoratus. The sequence goes on from JAVMKO010000016.1 coordinate 11,792,243, forward strand.
ACCGGAGAAGGAGCCGGGGGTCGGTGCTGGGGACTCAGAGCCGCCCAGGCGTGTGGGCGAGCTCGGGGGTACAGCTCCCCCCCCCCCGCCCCGGGCCCGGCTCTTCCTCGCCGGAGCGAAAATCTCCCCTGTGAATCCAGGCCCCCCCGGGCGCCCTTCGGTCCCCTCGGTCCGCGGCCCGGCTGGATTCCTGCAGCCCCCGCGCTGTCGGGGTGGGACCCCCCTGGCAGCCCGCACTAAGGGGGGGCTCGGATGAGGCGCTTTATTCTTTACCCCCCCCCCCCGCAGCCGGCCGGGGAGGGCCCGGGAGTGGCTCGCGCAGGTGTCCCGCCGAGAAGCGCTCCGTGTCTCCCCCTCTCCCCACTGGCGGGCTATTGGTGGGATGCGCGGGGCTGGGTCTGCCTCTCTCCGGCTCCCCCCGCCCGGGGGAGGGAGGGGGGCTCAGGCGGGCAGAACGAGTCTAGCTGACAACGTCGGGGGTCATTAATAACCAATTAGGAGGGTCACCGCCGCTCATATATAGCCGGAGAGCCCGGGCCGGTTTGTCACGAGGCGAGGCGCCCCTCGGCCCGGCTGAGCAGCGCTCCGCACCTCCCGTCCCCGCCTGCCCCCCGCGCCCGGTGCCCCCCGCGTCTCCCCGCCGCCGGGGCTCGGCCCAGGGCTTCCTATGATGGGCTCCGTGCTCCCCGCGGAGGCGCTGGTGCTGAAGACGGGACTCAAGCAGCAGGGGCTGTCCCTGGCCGAGGTGATCACGTCGGACATCCTGCACAGCTTCCTCTACGGCCGCTGGAGGAACGTGCTGGGCGAGCAGCTCTTCGAGGAGAAGACCAGCCACGGGAACCCCAAAACGGCCTTCACGGCGGAGGTGCTGGCTCAGTCCTTCTCCGGGGGTGAGTAGCCGCGGCTCCCCTCTGCTTGGGGGGGTGAGGATCGAGCCGGCCCCTGGAAATGCCTCCCCGCCCCGGCTGGTTCTGGGGGGAAGGGAGAAGGCGGCGGCACAGGACTGGCACCGAAACCAGGCTGGGGAGAGACGCCGTCCAGAGCGCTCCGGGCTCCGCTTGCCCGGGCGCGGGGAACCCCCCTGGCTTCCCACCCCTCTGCCCCATCCCGGCGGAGACTCAGCCCAGTCCCCGGGGGCTAGGGAGGAGGAAATCTCTCCCGGTTCCCAAAGCACAAGGCCGCCAGCCCTGGCTCCGGGGAGCCGCTGCCCCGGTGGCTCCCACCGCCGCGGGACTTGGCCTATTGGAGTCTGGTTCCCAAGCTCTTCCCCCCCGGGTTGACTTTCCCACTCACGCCTCCCCTCCGCTCCCCACTTTGCTCGGCGTTTATCCGCGGCCCATTGAAGCCTTAAGCCCCTCGCATTTAAGGTCTTATTAGGCGTGTAATAGCAGTTGACTGGGAGAGAAGAGGGGTTCATTCATTTAGTTAACTTGGGCTTGACCTGAGAAAGTTCCCACTTAAACCAAGCCCGGGCAAAGGAGCCGGGGCGGGACGTTTCTTTTCTTCACGACGTCTCAAGTGCTTATTCCTCATTCATCAGCCCGGGGACCGGCTATTTTCTCTCGCTCCGGCATCCCGGGCTCCCTCTCTCCCCCTCGAGGATTTCGGGTCCTCTCTTAATTCACCGTGACGCCTAATTCCATTTCCATTCACATGATTTCAACCAGCTAATCTCCCCGTTTTGTCAGAGGAATTCCCGGGCGCTTTGGCACAGGATGGATCGCTACAGCCTGCTTAGAGCGCTAATGAATTTGGAATGAGCCCCCGCTTTGGCGGGGAGGTTCGGGAATGCGGATCGCTTGACCGGCGTGACCGATCGCTGGCTGGCCCCGCTTAACCCCCTTTCCCAGCCCCGCGCGCTCCCAGGTCCCGTCTCAAGGGCAGCCCTTGTGGGACGCGAATGGGACATTTCCCCGCCGCGGGTTCCCGGCCCGGGCGAGGCGGCGAAGTTTGGTTACTATTTGCAAAGCAGCCCCCGGCAGATAAGGGGGGGTGTTGGAATTCCTCTGCCCCCCCCCCCAACTTCCTCCCCCCCCCCCCAGTGGCAGCAGCCCCCCCTCCCCCGTCTCCCAGCAATTGAGCGGGGAGGGGAGGCCACCTCGCGTCCCAACTCCGGAGTCCCTCGCTGAAGGTTGGTGCCTTTCCCCCCCACCCCGGGAAGGGAACTCTCCTGCCGGCGGAACGCGGCGCTGGGCTTCGGGCCCTAGCGGGAACCCTGGCGTCCGGGCGCCGCTTACGGGGTGTTTGAGCGGGGGTGGGGGGGGGAGGGTTAGAGACTGGGGGAGACGGACGAAGGTAGAATCGGGATTAGACTGGGGGGGGCAAAGGCGATCCCCGATTCTTCCCCTCCTCCAACCCCCTCCCCTCTCTTCCCTCCCCGCAGAGGTGCAGAAGTTATCCAGCCTGGTCCTGCCCTCGGAAGTGATCATCGCCCAGAGCTCCATCCCCGGGGAAGGGCTGGGCATCTTCTCCAAGACCTGGATCAAAGCTGGCACCGAGATGGGGCCCTTCACCGGCAGGGTCATCTCGCCGGAGCACGTGGATCTGTGCAAGAACAACAATCTCATGTGGGAGGTAAAGAGGGGAGGGGGGCGCAGGAGCTCAGGGATGGGCTACCCCACTCCCCCTGTGCCGTGGGGGGGGGAACCCCTCCCCACGCGGGAGAGCCCCGGTCACCCAGCAGAGCGCCGTCCTGCCCGCGCAACTTGCGCCTATGTGCGCAACTTGCGGGAACACGCAGACCTCGCTTCACAGAGCAACTAACGACCGGCTTTGCGGCCCAGAACACGGGGCAGGGAACTGGGACACCTTGGTCCCGTCCCTTGCTCGTTGCGACCTGTGGGAAGTCATCCCCCCCGTGCCTCAGTTTCCCCACGGTATAATGGGATCGTCCCGTTAAAGGCACAGACAGGCCAGTGAATGTACATGATTCATCCCCAACGGGGGGATGTTAATTTCGCAGGATTTCCATAGGAGAAAAGACTCTTTTATAAAATAAATACATCCCCCTCTCCCCTCCCCTCCCCTCCGAGTTAGTCCCCAGCCCAGCGTGGAGGCAGGTTTCCTTTGCCTTAGCCCGGAACCTGGCTCAGAGGGGAGGGACCTGGAGACTGGTCCCAGCCTTTCGGGACAGACCTTTGGTGGCCCTGGGGTTTAGATCAACCCTAATTGAACCAAACCCTGGGGCACAGCACGAGAGAAACCCCCTGAGAAGGCTGGGCTGGCTTGAGCCACGTTTCTGTAGGTACCAGTCAGCTGATGGCAACCAGCTGGGGGAGGGGCTGTAGCTAGGAGAATGATGTGAGGGGAGCGGGCCCGGCCTTTTCATCCAGTAGCCCCTCGTCGGGAAGGGCCGGGCCTGATCCGACTCAGGGAAGCCGATGGAGTTTTCCCATCAGCTTCCTTGGGAGCTGGGTTAGGCTCAAAATCTCCTCCGGGCCTGGCACCAAACCTCCTCTGCTGGCCTCTTTCTGTGCCAGAGAAAGGGAAGCCGGGGCCCCACCAGACAGCAGCACGTGCCGTGGGCCGGGGATCTTGTCCCTGTCCTCAGATAATCAGTGGGGTTCACTCCGGAGTTCGCCCATCTCCAGTGAAACCAGGAACGCGCCCCGTCCATCTGTGAGGTGCTGCTCGTGCAGGTTTGCTGCCTTTGCTGCGCCTCCTTCCCCCGGGGTCTCCGAGGACCGTGGGGCAGCCCGGCGTGTTGCAGGACCCAAGACCAATAGAAAAGAAGCGGACGTATAATTTCATCTCCTCCCCCCATCCTCCCAGCCTCCGGGGCTGTGGCTGCAAACGTCAGGCCCTGTGGCTCTCTGGATGGCTTGTGGTAGCGGGACTGAGCCCAGAACCTGCTGCAGCAGGAATCTGGCATCGTTCCTTTGAACAGACATGGGGGCCTGGGGCAAATGACCCTGGTGTAAATCAGGAGTGACTCCATGGAGGTCAGCAGGTGTAAAACCAGCAAGAGCGGGATCAGAATCGGGTCCCTTTAGCCAAGCAGACAACGTACCAGGCTGTGATTTGGTGCATTTTAACCATTTGTTGCCTGGGGTCTTTCTTCTTTTAAAAAGGTCTGTCCCTTTTTTCAGCTCTTCCCCAGATAGCCATGCACTGCAAGCAGGGGCCTTAGCTTCGATCCTCTTCATGTGGGCCCAGGTCTTGGGCCCATTGACAGGGAAGGTAAAGCTCCCGCTGGCCTCAGGGAGTCAGGATGGGCCTCCCCCTAGCTAGGTTTGGTTTCCCCTCGGACTCAGGGTCATTGATGAAAGAAATCCCAATGAGACGAGTCCCCTGATTGGGCTCCTCAGGCCCTGGCTGCGGGGGGGAGTCTCCAGCACACATCTCAGAGTGAGGCTAAGATGGCGGGTGACGTTCTCAGCTGGGCGAGAGCCTGCGGGCTCTGGAATCGCAGGGCAGGGCTGTGCCAAGGCAGGTTCGCTCTGCCAGCCCAGGGGAGTGACCGGGCCATCGACTGCAGCCAGCAGCGCCCAATGTCAGGCCCATTGCCTACCGTCTCCCCTGCCTACTGACTGGTTCCTGGCCCCCTGCACTGAACAGCACCCAAGAGGAACACGGGATTTGCCACATCAGATCAGACTCTTTATTAGAGGAATGGCCCTGGGCACCTGCCAGCACCTGTGCCAGGCCCTTCCTGTGCATGCCCCGGCTTAACCTTCCTACGGCCCTCCCCGTCCTCTCCACCGGGAACGATGAGCTACCTACGCACACTGAGCAGCTCCCCCTGTGTGTTGCCCCCGACCCTTTAGCTGACCTCTACCTCCCATCATGACAAATAACACCCCCTCCAGCTGCTACAAACCTGGCACATAGCCCTGGGGATGAGCCCCTCCAATGGGGAAATTGACGCATAGAAAGTGTAACAGCTAAGGACTGATCTGGGGACCTATTGAGTCTCTGTGTATGTGTGTGTGTGTGTGTGTGGGGGGGGGGGGGTTAAAGGCCCCTGACTTCTCACAGCACCCACAAGACCCTGGGCCATCCCTGGGTGTGTAGGGTGGAAAGGACTTGGGCAGCACATTCAGCCACACGGCTATTCATATATCTCCCTCTCCCTCCCCACCCTAGGTCTTCAATGAGGACGGCGCTGTCCGCTACTTCATCGACGCCAGTCAAGAAGACCACCGTAGCTGGATGACTTACATCAAGTGTGCCAGGAACGAGCAGGAGCAGAACTTGGAAGTGATCCAGATAGGAAACAGCATATTCTACAAGGCCATCGAGGTGAGTGAGGCTGGGAGGAAGCAGAGCAGGGAACTGGCATGTCCCGGATCACGCGTCCTCCCTTGTTTGTCAGGACTTTGTCTTCAGGGGCCTAGTTCAGGCAGCCGTGAAAAGGCTAGCGGCTTGCAGAGGGCGAAACTTTGGCACTGAGACCCTCTTGAGAGCAGCAGGGGTGGATGTGTCGGTGGCGGAGAATGACACGCGCACATGAGAACGGAGCTTGGCAGGCATTTCGGTGCAATCGGCATGGCCTGGGAAAATGGGGATTTTTCTTTTTTCTCCCATTTCAGTTCAGTCTTGATCCACAGGGTGTGTGTGTGTGTGTGTGTGTGTGTGTGTTTGTGTGTTTGTGTGTTTGTGTGTTTAGGAAACGGGGGGAGAGAGAGAAAAGAAATAAGACTTGGGCTTTCGTCTTGCTGTAGACCTGCGGGGAGGACAGAGAGGTTAACTTTAGGGGATCTGCTCCTTCTCCCACTGAAGTCAGTGTGACTTTTGCCACTGCTTCTAATGGGAGCAGGATTCTGCCATTGCCTCTAAAGGACCCTGCTTCAAGGTCTATGCCTGGGACAAATCAGAATCCGGTAGCTTTAACATAAAACATGCAGGTTACATTGTTTAAATTAAAGTTTTTGGGGATTCAAGTGAAGTACACAATGCCTGACCCTGCCAGTCTTGATTCAGCCAAAAGTTTCATCAGATTCCACAGACCGGGCACTGCTCCTGGTAACAATGACATAAATCAGGAGTGACTCCAGTGAGCTCCAGCCCATGGAAAACCAGTGTGAGCGAGGAGAATCAGGCCAATTGACTTCCGTTGGCGTTTTGGCTGGACACGATCAGCTTTCCAGAGCTGCAAATTACAGACCTGGCCAAGCCCACGTCTCTGGTTAGTGGAGTTCATTCGCACGCTCTTTGAGGCAGGGATCATGTTTTCATCAGTGTTCGCGCCGCGCCCAGTACAAGCGGCCCCAATCCTGCTTCTCGGAACTCCCACAGTATACGTTTAATAATAGCACAGCTGCAAGGCCGTGGCTCTGAGGCTGCAGATCGCTCTGGCTGGGGTGTGGGCCCCCGGCTGCATGGAGAGACTAGGACTAGTCTCTGTCATCACACCATGGCCCCACCTGAGAGGTCAGGACTGCAATGGGACAAGCAGCACACAACCAGACTGCCCAGCCCAAGCAATGGAGTCAGCCAGTGCGAATGGGAGGGAATCCTCCCAGGATGCACCCCTAGGCCTTTGAGCAACCTACCAATATCTGAGCTGAAGGCAACACGTTCCACACACCAGATATTAAAAAAATACCCCAAACTCCCTGCAGAGAGAGAGACAAACTAAACAGGGCCCGGCAGGTGTTGAGCCCCCCATGGAACGTCTCCGGGAAGCAGGGCATATAGGGAGCATCCCACACGGAGAGGAAGGCCCTACCTCAAGCCCTGTTGGGATGATACCTTGGGTCGGGCCCACAGTTTATCTTGGAGATAAATGAAATGGTCAAGTCAAATAGGTTGGCGCAGAAGGAGCGAAAACCGTCCCTTCTCTGTGGCAGGCAACTCGGGCATTTGGAAGCAACTTTCTGCAGTGTCCGGTACTGCCCGAAGCCACACATCCAGCACACAGGAGTGCTAAGTGTTGTTATTATGAACGTTCCTCACAGGTGGGGTTTCTTTGCCTAACGGAAACATTACAGCTCAGATTTTTGTCTATAGCTGATTCTAAACTCCTTATTCCTATGAACGAGCTGCAGGAAAGGTTGTTCATTGTAAAGGGAGTTTAACTGCTTTTTATCTTTTGGTTTTTATACTATGATGAAATAGAATAATAGTATTATACTGACATAATTCTTAAAAATGTAGATCTGTTACATTTATATGATCGCTGTCTATGTGTGTGTATGAATGGTAGATACATATATATATGTGTGTGTATAGAATACCTAATACAGTAATACGCAGTTCATACCGCTCATATGTCTGAATCCATCATTCTACAAACACCAGAACACTGTTTTTCAATTTTCCTAGATCACAAAAAAACCCAAGTTATAATAACATAAAAGTTTGTGACTCTAATTGACAAAGGAAATAAATGTCAAAGTTAAACCCAACAGCCCACCACGCTGTGGTACTTGCCAGTATCCAGACATCTACTGGTATGTTAGGCAGTAGCGAGGCATGGGTCTGCTCCTGCTCCCACTGAATTAATATAGCAGGATCACACAACGGTGTCAGGGAAGATAGGGTTAATGATACATTTTGTTCTGAAAGAGAGAGGGAGGGAAATCAGACGTGTCCGGCAACTTTATGAGATTAGATTTGAATAGCTTGATCTAGGTTCTGATCCTGCGTTTCTTCCTCACCCCAGTCACACAATGCTCACACACAGGGCCACAGGGACTCACGCTCTGAAGTTGGCTCCTATTACTCTGTTTATTCTGTTTGAAATCATTAGGAATTGGGGGTGCGCTCAAAGAATGCTGGATCAGCCTGCATGGGGGTGAATATTTATTGCGGTATCTGTTTGTGGGAGGGGGGATTAGATGTGGATTTTCACCCAGTGGACCACACCCACTCTGATCTGCTTGGATATTTCCTTAGAATCCCTTTGATGAACCCGCTAGAGGAGGGGGGATCCACCATCTCTTTTACAGCAATTGTATCCGTTCTGCCCTCCTACCAAAACTCATTTAAGAAATGCATGTTGTTTATTGCAAACATCTCTGTCCATGCATAGGAGCTGAATGGCCCTTGATATCTTGACTGCTTTCCCCACTTTGAAATACCAAAGGAAGGTGTCACTCACTCCCCAAACGTAATCAATATACCCTTTAAATCAAAGCTTTTTTTGAGTTACTGGAGCACAAATAAAGTGTCTCAAAACAGTGAGTGATTCCAACCACCATTCACCACCTTGAAACTTCACAAAAGCTAAACGTGGGTTTAAAGTAAAAATGAATTCCAGGACTGGGTGGTTAAGTTCAGCACAGAGGGACTTCAGCACAGAGATGGTAGTAAGAGCTCAGTCCTGCAGATTTGATTCTCCTGAATAGACCTCTGGGCTAATCTTATAAAGGCAGCAGGATTGAGCCCATAATCCCCAACGGCCGAGTTTCTGATCTGTAAATGCGGATCTATTCTTTGCAATGGTGTCATGGAAAGCAATACTCTCAGAGATGATTACCTGTCATTAAAAAAGACATCAGTTTCTTGGGAATCTAGCAGAGGTGGGATGCAATGCTAGGAAAACCGATGTATTGAACAATCCAGTTTGTTACACACACATACTCATCTGCCTGCACACACGCACACTCTTCTCGCTCGCCACCCTCCTCCCATCTTGCACTCTCTCCGCAGGTGCACAGACACTTTGACACACTTTCTTTTTGTCTCTTTTTCCCAGCACACGGACTTGTATAGTCTCTATGTTTTCGTGCAATCCGTCTATGTTTTCATGACAACTCCATTGCTGTCGTGTGTGAACATCACCCACAGTTATATCAACTCCACAAATGACCCAAGGCGTCTTTGTCTTTCCTCCTCCCCCTGCCCCGACAGGTTGATTGGGGGCATTTTTGTAATTAATGACTTATTTGCTTGTTGAATTTTTGTTTCCCTCTTCTCCTGCTGCTCTTTGTTCCCGCTTTCTCTTCCTTCTTCATCTTCTTCCTCGGACGTAACGAGCTGTGGGGGTGTGAAGTTGAGGCAGTGAGTTTCAACCTTCAATCTGAAGGCTGTGAGATTCGTGGGGGTGATTCAGATTGCCTCCGTGTGTGTGTGCACACACTTTTCTGTGCACACACACATCTTCTTTCATCCACACGCACACTGGTGCTTGCATACGCGCAATCCAGCGCGCACGCACACACACACACACACACACACACACACACACACACACACACTGAAGTTCATCCTTCTCTTCTATTTATTCTATTCTATTAAAAGGGACTAGTTTTCAGTGAGATGGTTAAATGATTGCATGCATGCCAGAAAGTGAGACCTGCAATTTGTTCCCAAGTTCATATTATTCACTCTTCATCATTAACCAAGTGCCTACGTAAGGGCAAGTCCCATTGTTTTTGGTGTGATTCCTCATCTGCTTAAAGTTAGGCACATATTTAAGTGCTTTGCTGACTCCAGGCCATTATGATCAGGCCCTGGGTATTCGGTGATTCTATGTCTGCAAAACTGTGCTCCGGAATCTTGGCTTTTATTATTCTAATTATTTTAATTAAAACTCTAACATATGATTTGCATAGAAAACCATAAAAACACGAAGTAGGAGTGATTTAGTGTAACAGTGTCTGACACCCTGAAATTGTAGCTCTGACCAGTGAGAACTGCCTTGTTCCTCTCAACTGGGTGTTGATTCTGAAACCTAATGACACCACTCTGAATGCCAACCAGTTTAACTATTTCTTGATGGGTCATTTCAGCAGAAGCTAGTTTGCCCACCCTACATTTTCAAACTACTTCCCAGGTGCCAAAAGCCCCAGCAATCCCCTGAGCTCTACAATGTAGGTATGCACTGTCCTCCCCCAAACCTGAGACGTTGAAAAAGTGAAGGGCAAAGGAAAACAAATGGATTTTAACACCACAATAAATAATGCAAGAGCGATGCTTTCAAACCTTGCTTCTTAAACGTCCTTATGGCTGCTGCAGAATACTCTGCCTGCTGTGCTGAAACGCTGCGGGAATCAAAGGCCTTGCTGGAGTGTTATTTATTATTATAAATAATTATTATAAATAATAATAATATTATAAATAATTATTATAAATAATAATAAATGTAGTGTAGTTGCATGGCCCAGGACTGCACTGTACTCTAGGTGCTGTACAAACACAGCACAAAAAGCCTGTCCCTGCCCCCAAAGAGCTTAGAATCTAAGTCCAGTTTAGACCAGTGGTTCTCAACCTATTTACCATTGTGCACCGCATAGGTGGGCTGCATCCAATACTACCTGCATGGCCCTGAGGATGTCACATGGGCTGCAGCTCTGCGCTGATTGGGTGGCAAGTGGCCTGCAGGCCGCAGGTTGAGAACCACTGATTAGATCCATCTTCCCACCAAATCACTGCCCCTTACCAGGAGGTATGCAAGCCTTTCCTTTAACTAACTGTTAGGCTCTTCTCTGACCCTGCCCTGGGCAACCCAAGCCCTTAGCTTTGTATCTGCACTTCCTGCCTGAGCCACAACCTTGCTTAAAAAGCACCCGTAGGTGTTTCCTCCTCCTGCCCCTCCCCCCCCCCCCGCCAATTGGCTCCTTTGTAAGAGGCTTGCTGGGAGCAGAGAAGAGTTGCGCTCTGCCAAATCTCGGTTGGTGTAAGACAGAGCAGCCCCTAGGCTCAGCACAGCACAGAGCCATACCTGGCTCCCAGATAGATCTCCCCCTTCCTCTCCCACAGGAGCAGATCTCCACATAGGACAGAATTTGGGCCGAAATGTTTAGGGGCAGCACTGGATCGGATTAACACTTCCTCTCGCTCTCTGCCTCAGTTTCCCCTCCCACCCTTTGTCTTTCTTGTCTGCCCTCTTGTCTGGTCCCAGAGATCTATCAGGAGGCGGGGGGTGGGTGGGTGGGTGGATGGATAGGGGTTGGGGCAGTCAGGGGGCAGGAAGCGGGGGGGATTAGTTAGGGGAGGGGTCCTGGGGTGGTGTTTGGGGTGGTGTTTGGGAGGGGGCATTCAGGGGATAAGAAAGGGTTGGGTATTCTGAGGGGGGCAGTCAGGTGCAGGAAGTGGGTGGGAGTTGGACAGGGGGCAGGGCCTTCCCTACCCAGTCCAGTCTATGTGTGTCTGCCTTGTCTCGGTCCTTTAGTGTGCCCAGCATGGCTTGGGATATTGGAACTAGGGAAATGGTGAGTGTGTGGATGCCGTGTACAGTTCTAATCATGTGCCCTAATTCCCGTCTTACCTCTCACTCCAGATTCCAGCTCCCAGATGATCTCTGCGGTAACCCCTAGTTACACCAGAGATGAATTTTGCCCTAGGAGTCTAAGGAAGCCTCTGGCTCCAGCTATCATGGAGGCAACAAGCAGAAACATCTGTTCACATCCCCACCCTGTTGTTGTTTTTTCTTTCCCTGTAGATGATTCCACCAGATCAAGAGCTGCTGGTCTGGTATGGGAACTCCCACAACACCTTCCTGGGGATCCCCGGTGTACCGGGCTTGGAGGAGGAGCAGAAGAAGAACAAGCACGGTAGGTAGCGCTAGATGGGACAGTACTGGTCGCAAATGTACATCTGATTTCATCCCCCTGCCTGCATTCTATGCACACAAGCCCTGTCCCCTGCTATCCCTGGACAAGGAAGGGAGGGAGGGGTCTTGCTAGCACCTGGATCCTCTCAGGCAAACAGGCTTTTTCACTGCTCACCGGGCAGGGCCTGACTGCACCAGACCCAGCGTTGACAGACCTCGCTGAAGAGGGGTGCGGAGCGGGGCAGGGAATAAAGGCTTGAGAGCGTTCTCTCTCAGGTGTCTTCTGGGGGGAGCCCAGCACTCGGCTCTCAGCTGTTCCAATCTCTGCTCCCCTGCAGCGCGAGACACCTGCAGCAGGGCCTGACCGGTCTGGCTTTGTCGAGTCCTGGGTCAGTTTCTCCTGAGCTGTTTGCTCAGCCTGGACCAGCTCCTCAGCTGGCGTGAATCAGCTTCGCTCCCCTGGGAGACTTGCAATGATTTACTCCGGCGCCCAACAGAGAACAGCCAGTAATAATTTGATGTTGCCCGAGCCCTTTGTCATGCCAGGAAGGGTGAGGGTCTGAGTGCGGTGGGTCTCCGTTACGCTGCTCTTCTTGCCAGGGTTTCCTCTTAGCTGCCCCCACCGAAAACTGCAGGGGCCTTTGGTGCAGCTGACACCACCAGGGTCCCAAAAGCTGCCCTAGGGAAGAGGGTCGGCACCGTACATTTCCTCTGAGCCCCACTATGGAATGAAGGCTGCTTAGCTCATAAGGATCAAGGCCAAGGGGCTCCCCTGAAATTCTGCTGGAGACATCAATGAGTCTTAGCATTGCCTGCCCATGCTGACTTGCCCGGGGCTATCCCAGCTTTGCCTGCAGGGTCCCTAAGACCAATCACCCCGAATAGCCTGTGGCCCAAATCCAGCAGTGAGAGGAGCCCCTCATTCATCACTCCCCAGCCGAGGAGGCTTCCTGTATGGTGAGCGGGGGCAGTCAGTCAGGGCAGAGAAAGTGCTGACTCAGCGCTCTGCACTAGCAGAAGCTAAGTGCTGAGTCACTGATTTCCCTGACCTGTGTGGCAGCCCCGATGCTGTGGGGAGTCTCTGCGGAGGTGGCTGCTTTTCACACAGTCTGTATGTGATGGGCTCAGGGCTGCAGAAGAGCTCTGGGCCCGATGACCAACCCCCGCACTGGGGCCCGTTTGCCAACAGTGCTCAGCCCCCAGGTTTTCAAAAGCGCTTGCCAGGTTTTCGAAGGCGCCGTAACCCGGAGAATGCCGACTGCCGTGAAGTCACCTTCCAGGCACGAGGAAGGGAGTGACTTGCTCAGGCCCCGAGATCCTGTTCCGGCTGCAGAGCCGAGGGCAGTGGCTGACTCCTTGTGTTGTTCTTTATTACACAGAGGACTTCCACACGGTGGAGACTGGCGCCAGCACGGCCGGCCGCATGCGGTGCGTGATCTGCCACCGCGGCTTCAACTCCCGCAGCAACCTGCGCTCCCACATGCGCATCCACACCCTGGACAAGCCCTTCGTCTGCCGCTTCTGCAACCGCCGCTTCAGCCAGTCCTCCACCCTCCGCAACCACGTGCGCCTGCACACCGGGGAGCGCCCCTACAAGTGCCAGGTCTGCCAAAGTGCCTACTCCCAGCTCGCTGGACTCCGGGCCCACCAGAAGAGCGCAAGGCACCGACCTCCCAATGCCTCCCTGCAGTCTCACTCCCCCGCCTTGCCCGGGCCCCACCCTGCCTCCCTGGCGCATCACATACCTACAATGGTGCTGTGAGCCGCTGTCGAAATGCCGGGTTTCGGGCAGCCACGTTAGCTGTCAGAGACGGGCGCGAATAATGCTGATGAATTTGTTGGCATCAGCCCTTCAGGGAGCGGGGGGTGAGGGGGCTGTAGGCAGTGAGGATGGGGCAGGGCCGATTTCTTAATTAAACAGTTTGCTGAAGAAGTGGCACCTCTGTTAAAGCGTTGCCATTCCCTTGGGGGTTAGTGTATTATGTTACCAGTGCGAGACACGATTCCAGCCCCACGATCCATTCGGTGCATCTTCTCCTTGCTGATCAATCTGGGGCAGGGAGTGTGAGGATTCCAACCACAGAGGAGGCTGTGTGGCAAGCTTCACTGTCCCTGGTGTTTGGCATCAGGCAGTGAGTGGCATAAAGGCATTTGGGACGGTAAACACGCTGGCAATGAAAAATCCCATGAACCCTCATGTGAAGACAGGGGTAGTGAGGGGGTCGGGAATGCTGATTTGTGAAACATTTTCCAAGGGCGTTTGTGTTTAATTCAGTTGGAGGAAGAGAAGAAAAGTTGCTTTTCCCTCTATTGAAAGTGGTGCAGCTGGAAGGCCAGATTCACCGTTGGTGGGAGCGGGCACCATTCTGTTGAAGTCAATGCAGCTGTGCCTGTTTACACCAGTGGCAATTTTGGCTCCACAGCTGTGTCTGCACCGGGGGTACGTACAAAACCCTGTTCTGATGTTAGCGCTGGTGGGAGCCAAGTACAGACAAAAATCACGGGGCCAGGCCCCATTTTTGCCACCAGGTCTGTTAGGCTTGGAGTCCATGTTAGACCCCCAGCTGGTCTCCATGCCACTTCAGCTAGTCCACCACGTCCCATGCCCAGCTGGTCTGCCGTGCCAGAGCTAGCACCAGGGGGAAGGCTCTTTTGTAGGTTTGCACAGTTTCAAGGGTATTAGTTCAAACTTTTCAGGAGGCTTCAACCCTGCCTGTAAAACCACACCCTTAGTCTTTCATGTCTAAGCTGTGCACACGTTGAGACCTCTGGAATTGCACACAGATCCGAGCTTCCGCTCATGCAGACAGGGATTTGCCTCATGCTGCACTCAGGCCAGGAAGAATTAAGCAAGTCGCCAGGTGTCACCAAAAGCATTTTTCCAGGATGTGTGTGAGCTGGGGTGGTTAGAAGTGCCCCCCCCCCCATTCAGTTCACCCTTCTAAGGACACCTCCCACACTGCGTGGGTGTTCCTCCTCCAACTCTAAACTAGGGTTGGTGGTCCTTCAGCAGACCCATATCTCTAGGGCCTATTTAAACTCTTACCTCTACTGCCCTCTGGAGACCAGAAAGAAATAATTCATTTGGCCAAACCACACCCAGAATGCAGTCCGGAGCGCCCCCATGAGTCCTGCCACAGTTATGAACCCAAGAAGAAGGGTTTTGTGAAATTAAATATAAAAAACCTATTATAATATTATTAATTATAAGTATAAGGTGTATAGAGTTTTCGCAAACTGTGTTTTACTTCCAGAAAACAATTGTCACTTTACCTTTGTAAATATTTATGTAAAACATTATTTACGAAACTTTGATATTATATATTATTTGATGGTATATGTACACAGCTGTAAATACATTTGTACCTCTCTCTCTTGTATGCTAAATAAAAATTACTTGGAACATTTATCATTTAGAAGGTGAGTTGTTTGGGAGTTTTCTTTCTCTCTGTGTTCTAGGAAGCATAATGTTGGTCTTGGAAAGGGCATAGTGGAGCTTCTCCTAGAGGGTATCATTGAAATGTGCTTCTTTTCACTTCCTTAGTGTCTTTAGGATCCTAACTTGTGCATGAATGAAATGAACAAAAGATCCAACCACTGTATATCAACCACTGGAACAGTTTCCCATGGGCAGTGGTACATTCTCCATCACTCAGAGTCTTTAAATCAAGACTGGATGCCTTTCTAAAAGATATGCTCCAGTTCAACCAAAGTTATGGGCTTGAAGCAGGAATTACCAGGTGAAATTCTGTGACCTGTGTTATTCAGGAGGTCAAACTACATGATCATAGTGGTCTCTCCTGGCCTTAAAATCTAGAATCTATTTCACACATTTTGGACAGAGCATAATTTACTGCTCAATCTTCATGGATGATTTTTGAGAATCATCCTTGCATCTTGAAAGAGGATGGTTTTAAAAGGTGGAGAAAAGCAATTTGCGCACACACAGAGCCCGACACATGGCGTCCATAGCTATGTAAGCACAGGGTGCTGAAGCCCAATTTTCATTCATTACAAATAACTCCTGCAGTACTTAACACAGAGGTACAGAGGACTATCCCACCTACTTCTGGAATCACCTGGCCTTTTAAAGATAAACTCACATCCATATATCATAGATCAAGATTTGCTTGTGTTCCGTAATCTTAAATAGGGCCTGTTTGTACCATACCATGTTCTAGGCAGTACAAATGTTTTGGGGGAAAACCTGCTTTTGATACCCAACAGCCACTATCCTAATCAATTCCTGTCCACCATGGTCACGTCGCTAGCAAGAAGATTGCTTAGAATATATGTGGATATCACTAGTGGATCTCGTTTCAGGGTCAGGTCTAATACAAGACAGCACTACAGCTCTCTTTAGCTTCACTTTGGAATGAGTGGACTTGATTCTTTCTCGCTAACACCAGGGCATCGTTTAGCAGGATTGCTGCTCCCCACAGTCCTGCAGGGGGGTGGCTGCCTGCTGTGCAAGTGCTGGCCATGCATATAGGGCCTTAAAGCCCCAAGGGGATCTGGGAGCAAATACACTGAACACCCACGGTTACTATGGCCGATGTGCAGTGTTCACTACGAAATACTGTCTCTGGGCATTACCAACATGTGGCCTGTCTTGAGGGAGGCATTTTCCTATAGCCTGAAACCCCACATCCAGCACTGGAGGGCACCAGAGCCTGAGGCAGCTTGCCAGCACTAAACATGCCCGACACCTGTCCCTTTCTTGGAACCCAACGCAGTGAAGTCCATTTCCCCCCTCTGCCAGGATCCAATATGGCCTCCGCTAGTCTTGTCACTGCTGCGGTTCGCCAGGCCCTCATCCAAGATGGCGGCGCGCTAAGCAAGCATGGCAGCTCCCACGCACGCTGTTGCCAGTAACTGACATGGCGGAGAGAACGTGTGGTTCACACGGGCGCTGAAGCCTACGAAGGAAACTGCCAGGAGTTAAGATGTCGGCAATAGACATCCGCCTGCCGGTGGCCCGCAAGCCGGTGGTCCAGAGCCTGGCGCAGGGGAGCGACAAGCACCTGGTGGCTCCGGGGGACACGATCACCACAGACACGGGCTACATGAGGTGAGGGGCCACCCCCAGAGTTCCTCTTCCACCGGTAGGGCCCTTCCCCCATCCCAGAGACTGGCAGTGGGGCAGGCTCCCTTATCCCCCAGACATGGGGCTGTGGGGCAGCCTTCCCCGCTCCCTCCCCCCGGCGCATGGGCTGTGGGGCAAGGTCCTTTATCCCACCAAACGTGTGGCTAGGGGGCAGGCCAGTCCGCCTCCTCAGGCAGGGTGTGGACTATGGGGCACTTTTGTCCCCCTGCATCCAAGTGGCAGCCCTCCCTTTCGCCCCATCCCAGCTGCTAAGGCTAGGAGGCAGGGGTCCTTCTACCGCACAGAATGGGGCTATGCTGCAGCTCCTCCGTCCCCTTGTATTCGAGGGTTTGGGGATAGGTCTCTTCCTCCACACTATCCCAGTGGCTGGGGTTACTGGGAATTAGCAGAGGAGTTCTCCTTCAATCCCAGGGTTTTTTTTTTGGGGGGGGGGGGGCTGCTCATTCTTCCCGGCACCTGGTTCTACCCCCAGAGTCGAGTTGCAGAAAACAACTTCTCAGAGCTGAGGGAGCAAACAAGCCATTGTGGCTACACGGGGGAGCCCTGAACAATTGCTTACCCTGCTTTGGTTTCCCCTCCAGCTCACCTTGCTGGGGTGGGGTGAGGTCTGGTGGGTCCTTTTTAAACTTCTCAGTGCCCCCCCCCCCCTCTGGTGCTCATCTCATGCCTAAGTCACTCTCCCTATCTGCAGTGTTGGGAAGGGGCTTATCAATTTCACTTAAAGCTGGATCACTAGTGCACATGAGGATGGAGGCTGAGCTATGTCACCACCTGCAGGTATCTTTGTTTCACAGGCTCTTCGCTGGGAACCGGGTAGAGAGAGAGAGATCTCATCCCTAAAGTGGTGGGGAAATAGCCCCTTTTCACTTTCCTGTTTTAATTCTTGGGAACTTGGGAGCTCTTTCCCTAATAACTCTGTTTGCATTAAACTGTTCTAAGCCTGGAGTGTGAAAATGTGAGTTCGCCAGCCCCAGGATGGTCAGGATGGCAGGTGTATGTGTGGATGTTTGATGTATTCTTTTTTGGCAGGGGCCATGGCACGTATATGGGAGATGAGAAGCTTGTAGCATCTGTAGCAGGCGCTGTGGAGAGAGTGAACAAACTGATCTGCGTCAAAGCTCTGAAAACCAGGTGAGAACAGGCTTTGAGGCAGAAGCCATTTTTCTGAACCTATTTTGAAATCAGATGTTCCCCTGTGTAATTTCTAGCATTTCATTTCCCACTTAATGACTTTAGAGAGGATGGGCATAAGCCAACAGTTTGTCTCGGTGTGTGTTCAACAGTGGGAGATGTTTGGAAATAAGTTGGGGTGAATGTAGAAATTGTCAGACTTTATCAGATCAATGCTTCATCTACACCACATTGGTTGATTTCATAACCATATTATTGATGGATGGTTAGACTAGAAGAGACTATTAGATCATTTAGTCTGACCTGTGTAACACAGGCCAGATAATTTCATCCAGTTACTCCTGTACTGAGCCCAATTATAAATCCTTTGAAATAAATGTTAGTACTGGAAACACTGATGCTATAGTTTGCACAGACTCCAGTGCTGTGACTCATGTCAGCTCGGTCCTGTTTTTTTTAATGCTATGTTTTTAATCAGTGTCATGCTGGTACATGTACCTGAGTCGAGCGATGTGTGTGAGCCAGTCTGGGAAGAGGTTTGCTTGAACACAGTTTCCCTTTTTGTCTTGCTCCCAGGTATAACGGGGAAGTTGGTGACATTGTGGTGGGGAGAGTCACAGAGGTAAGGCGAAGGAGATCCTGGCCACTGTTTCCGGTCACTGACTTGTTTTCCCTGACAACACACTCAAACCTGAATTACACATGTCCTACATTTAAAATGTAAGAGTGTTAGTAAGAAGTACGGTTTAGTAGTGACAACGTAGGACTGTCATTGGTGTGTCTGTGTCTGATCGATGACATTTCCAGTACCTTACCATCCAGGCTTTTTAGGGCCTGCCACTGGGCTCTGAGGAAATTCATCATCTTACCGTATTGGACCTTTCCTTTTTTAAGATCCTGAATTCTATTCCAGGCTCTGTGACCTTAAGGAAGTCATTGCCCGGCTGTAGACTGGAGATAATATCAGCTTCTTTCATTAAAGGGACACGGCTAATGTAACATTTAGTTGTAGTCTTAAAAATTGCTTTAAAAGGTGTTTTTTGTGCTACATCTGTGCCTGAGACCCCGTGTTCATGTTCTTAGTGGAGGTATGTACCAGGTGGGGTAGGAATGTTCATATAGAGAGAGAACAGGACAAATCTCATCACTTACTCCTCTTCATTTGTCTGTATGAAGTGCTTTGGTTGATGTGGGTTGCTGGAGACTATGGTTCTACTGGCCGTTGAAAGTCCTGCTCCACGGGTAAGCACGTGTTTGGTGTTTCAGAATAACAGGAATTTTTCTCACCTTCCCCTCAGGTTCAGCAGAAACGATGGAAGGTGGAGACCAATGCCAGGCTGGATTCAGTCTTGCTTCTCTCATCCATGAACCTACCAGGAGGGGAGCTGGTGAGTGAAATCCCAAGAAGTGTGTTGCTGGATTACTTTCTTGTGAGGAGCTAGGCACTGAGATGAGCTGCGAGGCTGTGTATCTCTTTCTCCAGTTGCTGTTCCAAGTGCAGCATTGGTGCCCAGCTAATTTATCTATGCATGAAAGTCTGCAAGTTAATCTGCTCTATTCCCTTCCAGGACCTTCTGCACAAAGGCAGCTCATTCCATCAAGTGTCATTCCTTCTACATAAGTGATACCCTCAGTGGGTCGGATTGCACTTTGAGCTGGGGATGTAATGCCCAGCTGGGGGGGGAGACATACTCTCCTTTCCCCTGATTAAGCCAGCGTGCTAAAAATAGTTGCAGCAGCCTTGAGTGCATGCCTGCCAGAGGCCCTAGGTATGTGCTCGGCCCAGCTGGCCTCTCCTCCTGCTCCTGCTGCATTTTTAGCATGCTCATTCAATCAGATCTAACACGGGTATGTCTGCCCCAGCTCAGAATCCCCTTCACAGCTTGACATGCATTTGTTCAGGTAGCGGTTACCCGTTTTACATTTCTGGGTTATGGGAATCATGGTGCTCTGGGATAGAAGAGACGTATTGGGTCCCATCCAGTCAGTTACCCTCATCCTGGCCGGGCAAATTTGTTCCTACAGCATATTCTCCAGTGCATTACCCAATCAAAATGCATCCCACAGCAGGGTATCCCTTGGAATGCTTTATGATCTATACAAAGAGGCAGGTGGTAGGATCAGAACTGAAGGACGGGTGCTCTACTTGCTGATCTAAGGAGGCCATGCCCCCTTACCTTGTGGTGGCAGAGCTTTGTGTGGTGGATGGAATTAAAATGGATGGGGATCAGTTATGTGAAAAAGTAACTTTTCCTCCCTTTGTGCTTTTCAGAGGAGGAGATCAGCAGAGGATGAGCTTGCAATGAGGGACTATCTCCAGGAAGGGGATCTTATCAGTGTATCCTTGCTTTGTTTGCATTTTGGCAGGA
Source organism: Sternotherus odoratus (assembly GCA_032164245.1). NCBI lineage: Eukaryota > Metazoa > Chordata > Testudines > Kinosternidae > Sternotherus > Sternotherus odoratus. Next base: position 11,812,290 of record JAVMKO010000016.1, read on the forward strand.
GATGTCTATGGGTCTTTGGTGCATAGCCAAATGCCGGTAGATTAACTCTCCCTGTTAATCAGAACATGAGCCTTCCTTCTTCATATGTGTGATCTGATCCAAGAGTTCTCCTCTCCACCATTGACTGAAATAGGTGGGACAGGAAGCCAGGACATGAAGGGTGTTATACCCACCTTTGTTTCCACCTGATGTTTTTCCACCTCCCCAGTTCTGTCTGGCTTTTGGTCCCATTTTTGCCTCAACTTTAGTTGTATCATGGTCAAGAGCACTAGACAGCCTCTCCATGAGGTTTTAATCCTGTTCTGGGATTCTTGCTTAAAGGAAGCATTTGTCCTAAGATGGTTGCCGGTGGGAAACAATATGCACACACTATCCCTGAAGGCAGAGATCATCTGCTGACTATTGTAAGAGACACTCAATCTTTGACTCTATGATCTGTTTTATCTGGCAGTCTCCCACGCTTATCAAGCTGGTCTTACTCCCGGTCTGGTTGCTGTTCCCTAAATCGTTCACCTCCAGTTTGCTGCTCCTGCAAGTTTGCCCTCCATCCCCACTTCCCAAGGACTAATGCTTGGTGTACTAACCGGGGAATGGATCTGGGCTTGTGGTCCTGTGTTGTCTTGGGGGCGGGTATGCTACTCCATAGCCTGTATTGCATGGGCCTGCGTGAGAAGAAAAGACTGAGCTTTGAGCCCCTAGGCTGGCCTGAAATGACAAGGAAAATACAGTCGGACCCCGCAATACCGCAACGATCGGGATAAAAAAAAAATCTATCGCAATAAGCGCGGGTTCGCGGTATTGCAGGGTTCCACTGCGTCAAAGCAGCGCCCGCCGCTGACATCGGGAGCCAGCCGTGCCCCGCACTATAAACGGATTCACGCTATCGCGGGGTGCGGTATTCCGGGGTCCGACTGTACGGTCAGACAGCAATGCTGGGGATTGGTGGAGAACCATGGACTAAAGGGAAACTCCAGCTGAATATTTCATTTGTGGGTTGCCCAGCGGGAGCGATGGAGGTGGGGGAATGAAAGCTAGTGGGGCTGGTTGGAGACAGACTTCTCTTTTCCTTAAACAGCTCTGTCAGGCAGAAGTCCAGGCAGTATTTTCTGATGGGGCTGTATCTCTGCACACGCGGAGTCTGAAATATGGGAAGGTGAGGTACTGAGTAGACTGCTATTTTTCCTTGCCCTGGAATTTGTTTGGCTGTACAACAGCGTAACTGAGAGCACAGTTGGTTCCCAAGTGTGCGGTCCTTCAGCATGAAGGGTTCTAGATAAGAACAAGATATGGTCACTAACTTATCTGCAGGCTGGGAAGATGAAGGGACCGGGGGCCAAAGTGAAATAAAATGCAGAGTCCACTGGTGTGAAATGAATCTTGTCCATTTGCCCCCTAACTCTCCCTATCAGCAGTTACAGATTGTGAACCACGTCTGGGGATCAGAACCCTGGGGAGAAATCACTATTGGCTGAAACTTCCTGATATCTCTTCCTGTCCGGACCCACCTGTGACTTTTCCTTCTCTCTGTTCCCTAGGACTTTGTTTGGGGCTTTATGTGCTTGGCATTTATCTCTGGTCTTGTGTGTTGAAATAAGCCAATGGGCCATTTGTACTTAGGCTGCAGTTCCGGGTTATTAGCACGTGAAAGCTGAAAGCGGAGTGGGATTACTGTACAAAGGGTGAAGGATGGCAGCTGGATCAAAAGTGCCGCTAAATGGAGCCTCTCTCCCTCTTTGCCTTTTGGGAGGGCTGGATGGCGTGTTGGTATGATCACGGTATTCATACTTCTCTCACTAAACACTTCCGTGTCTTCAAAGCACTGCCAGGGCATTAGTTCATCCTCCCAGCACCCTGCAGGCAGGCAGGGTTGATATCCCCATTTCCCAGATGGGGACAGCAAAGCCCCAAGTTGAAGTTGATTGACTCCCAGACCACCAGTGGAGTTGGTGTCAGTGGTCAGGCCTCTCACGTTAAGTGTCGTGCTCTCCTCGTCAGCTTGGCCAGGGTGTGCTCGTTCAGGTCTCTCCCTCCCTCGTGAAACGCCAGAAGACTCACTTCCATGATCTGCCCTGCGGCGCCTCTGTGATCCTTGGCAACAACGGCTTCATCTGGATCTACCCAACGCCCGAGCAGAGGGATGAAGAGGCAGGGGGCTTTGTCACCAATCTGGAGGTGAGGAAACAGTGCTTCAGCGGTGGGTGGGTGGGTGGGTTAGTTGCTCATCAAAAGGCCTCTTCATCAAGCTGTATTTCAATAGCCTGGCGCCAAGAAACAGGAGCCTGGTATCCGTGGTCAAGGGAACCCGTGTCCAGGGAAAATGTTAACCTGAGGGCGCTCACACATTTCAGAGTGTGACCCACGACTGAATAAAGAGATTGTCACCACGGCATCTCCCCTCCTGTTCACAATGGTGGGACGTCCCGTGGGCCACGACAGCAGTTGCTTATGTGGAACACGGGAAGGAAATATTTATATCTGTAGCTGTTTGCTAGTGTGACTTAGCAGTTGGAAACAAGGAAGGGAGCCACCACCATGGGAGCAGGCAGGTCTGGGAACCACAACCCCTGGCTAAGTCAGCACCCCCATTATGTGTTCACGTATCTAACGCACAATGAACTGCTAACTGAATTCCTAGCCCTTCAGTATTGACCAGTAAACCACATGCATCCTCGCTGAAACAATGGACTGCCCCATTAGTACTGCCTGTGTGGAGTGAGTTGGCTTGTGTGGGGAGATTGCCAGGGACTTGTCCTTGCACTGAGAGCTGAGTTGCTTCATGGTCATAGTCTGTGGTGCTATGTAGGACGCCCGGGTTTAATGCTTGGTCCTGATCTCTCTCTTCCTCTGGTGTGTGCTGCAGGCATGGCACACTCAGCCAACTTAAGGAACAGCATCAATGGGCTATAAAAAGCTGCAGTTCAGCTTTTGGGTGGCAGGACATTGCCCAAGAGGTGGAATTTTCGGTAGGGAAGGGAGGGAGGTACAAATGGGGAATTGGGATCTTCAGACACAGAGTCATCTGTCTGAACATCCAGGTTTCTTTTGTAGTAGAGCATATTCTGGGCAGTGAGTAGCTGTTGACCAGAACTGATAGACCACATTCCATACCTGGCAGTGTGGAAAGAACCCAAGTGTCCTGGCTCCAAGTCCTTGCTCTAATCACTAGTTCCCCTGCCTCTTTAGACATTTGAATTCACTTTGAGGGACAGAAGCGATATTACGTCGTAGATGATACAAGTTACTGGATGTGGTTTTCAGTTTGGAGTGACGCTCGCATTGTCCTAGACCTCCAGTACTACTTTGCAAATTCCTCCCTGTCTCACAGTCCTAGTCTTTTCCCTTTATCCTTGCTTCCCTCTCAGCCAGTCTCCTTACATGACCGGGAGGTAATCTCACGACTGCGGAACTGCATCCAGGCCCTGGTTGCTCAGAAGCTGATGCTGTACGACACCAGCATTGTGTACTGCTACGAGGCCTCCCTTCCCCATCAGGTACTGAGTCCAGTTGCTGCTTTCTTCACTCTCTGCTGCACAGGCCACACCACTTTACCCCAAAGGCAGGGGGATAGTGCATGCCTTCATTTCCTGGGATCCACCCAGAAGATCCTTGTAAGTGGCAATATGATGTCCTCTGTCATAGCGTGAAGCAGATGGCTGTGGAAAGGTTGGGATGGGTTTGAAAATCCATCCATCTGGTAATGTTTCTATAGAGCCCAAGTTGAACAACTATCTACTTCACTAGCAACAATACGTTTTCTTCCCTGGGTAAGAGAACAACCTTGTCCTGTCTGATCCTCATCAGACCTTTTGGGTTGGAATTGCATCAGGGTAGGGTGAGGTGAGGAGGCACCATGTCTCACATACAATGGACTGGAAGGTCAGAATTTTGTCTTCTCTCTCCCATATGCACAATGCTGGAAGGTTTCTGGTGCTAGACTTTCTGTAGCTGGATATGGTGCAGTCAACACCCCTTTGCCCCATGATTTGTTAATGATTTGAATGCCATATGCTATCACAGAGGTCCCATCAACAAGCCTTCGTTGTTATCCTGTCCTCCCCAAACAGACAGAGACTTCAGATGTCTCCTGCTTTCATGCCTGGTGTCAGCCTCCCAGGCACAATGGGACGTGCAGTCAAGCTCCATCTCCAATATAATGCTCCCTCTTATTGAAGCATATGATTTATGAAGGGCTGTAGTGTCTCTATGCCCTCAACTCCCCTGTAGATATAGAATCGTAGGACTGGAAGGGACCTTGAGAGGTCTAGTCCAGTGCCCTGCACTTGTGGCAGGACGAAATATTACCTAGATCATCCCTGACAGACCAGGCAAGACTCCCTTAGTTCCCTTCTCATGCCCTTGGGTAAGTTTGCTGTCAGGACTTGGGGCATCTGTCACGATTGTTGCCAGTATGGAGAGTCTGCTTGGGCCACAGCCCCTGGTGTTTCCATAGGCTGCATTAACACCTGCCTGCAGTTCATTGCCCTGTGCACCTGGCCCAGCCTCGTCCACTTCATGTGCCGGGGTCACAATTGAAAACGTTGCTCTTCTCCTTTTCACTGCAGATCAAGGACATTCTCAAACCAGAGGTGATGCAAGAGATTGTGCTGGGGACCCGGCAGAGGCTGTTGGAACTGGAGGGATGAGGGAAGGAGTCATGGTGGAATCCCACCAAAGCAGCATTGACTCCCCAACGTCCTGCATTGCCCCAATCCCCTAAAAGTCTTTCCAGGGCTCAGAAAATACCCGACTCTCCCTGTCCCACTTCCGGGATTCCTTCTAGTTTGTAGGGCAATGTAAACCCCTCAGCCTGCAGACTGGACATATGGTCTTTGTGAAGAGCGGCTGCCACTGGGATGTAGCTTGCTAGACTGGTTGCCATGGTGGGCAGCATGCTTCTAAAGTGTCCTAACATGGTCCACAGTGTTAGAGGACAGAGGAAACAAAGTATTTTTTTTTTGCCTTATGTTATCCTCCGGTCCCGTCCCTAAAGGATCATGTAGCCAGTCCTAGCAGTGGTTGATGGTGACAGTGGTCAGAGCTCTACCAATATGTCCCTTATTCAAGAGACACATATTTCTCCTCAAGACCCACATTGCAGCTACCCATCTCCAAAGGACAGGACTCGTTGCCGATGTCAGCAAGCTGTGCGGATCTCTCTGCCCCCTTCCAAACACACATGGGATTTGGATGGTCAGTTCTTGCATTTTCTATGCTTACAATATAGCCCACAGAATGGTACAAAACCCCGCTAGTGCTGGGTGACCATCTCACTGCGTATTGAGTGCCCATAGGTAGTAGTCAGGCAAGGCGCCTTGATCTTCCAGAGCAAAAGGCGTCTTCCCGTCCCATTCGCGGAGGTGATGATCCCAAGCATTTCATTTGGTAGGTCTGATACTGAGAGCTCCCCTGGTCATGAAGGATTTAGCTGTTTCCTATTAGAGTTATGTTTTTAAAAAATCTTCAATAAAGAATGTTTTTTGAGAGAGAATCTGAGAGTCGTTTGTTTGGATGAGCTGGTATCCCACTATGATGAACTGGGTCTCACTAAGGAACCACTCGTAGGTCAAGTCCTTCCTGTACAAGGACATCAGTGGCCACACCACATCCTGCTGGGTCCCATCTCTTCATCCTGCCTGTGCAGAAGTGGCTGAAGCATCCATTGCTAAGGTGTTGCTGGCTGCCTTTCCCTCTCCTTTGCACCCACTCTCCATCAAGACTTTGCCAGCCTCCCTCCATAGGACATCTTGCCCTGCGTGGTTCTCCTGTGTGGTGTTTGTGTGTTCAGTGTGGCCTTGCTTGCAGTGGCTCCTACACAATAGTTGCTTCCCTGAAAGATCCCTGGGGGAATTAGGTCAGGACCATCCATGCCATCCTAAGGCAGGTGGGAGGACTCCTCACCTCTTAAAATATGGGTCCTCCCTGGGATCCTCAGGAGAGTGTGAGGTTAGTGGGTGGAGCAGGGTATGGTGAGTCAAGACTCGCCTTCTGGTTCCTGCTAGGCCACTGTCTGCCATTTCTCTGCCTCAGTTTTCTCTGTCTGTAAAGTGGGGATGATGCCTGTTTCATAAGGGAGGGTCAGAGACTGAATTAATCGGATTGTAAAGTGCTTGGAGGTTCTGGCTGCAATGGGTCCATTGCATTGCAAAAAGCCATTGATAGAACCAAGAAACTTGTCCAGTGCGTTGTTTAATCTAATACTGATATTGAAAACCCTCAGCTCAGCGCTTTCTTGCAGGAGCCTTTTCTCCAAGACTTTCCATGGGAACCAGAAATATGCCTCAATTTGCCTTCCATCTCCTTGCGTTTCCCCCTGCAGTTGCCGCCGACTAAGCACTAGGTGGCAGTTTCCGCTCAAGTTTGCAGAATTTCAGTCTGCTGCACTAAGCTTTCTATTGCATCTCCCAGCTCACAGCTGTTAAATTAGTATGTTGCATGTCCATGTACACTCCATGCAGCAAAGCCCAGGAACCTTGAGAGACCAGAGCTACTATCTGCATCTGAGGTTTGAGAACATTTCCTACTAAATACTGCGAAAAACCCACCATCAAGCTGGGAGGAAAAGTCTGGATAGATTGCCACCTTAAACTGCAGCCTGTGAATGATGCAGGCACCTCTGCCATTCAAGTATTCATGGAGAAAACAACACAAGAAGACTTAACCACAGGGATGTCCTTACACCTTTACTCTGTGCATGTTAGAATTGGTTAGCGGCATTTATTTTCCTTGTATGATAGCAGATTATATTTTTTTACCCAAGTCACTGAGTCAAGATTTTGTTTGTTGCTGGAGAGGGGGAGTGTGAGGATTTCTGCCCAGCTTTAATATGTAGCTTTTAAATGCTATTGGGTGTAAAGCAATATAAGTAGCAAGAGAGTTTTCTGCAATGGTTCCTGCTTTCCAAGGGGATTGACTCAGGCAAGACGAGGCCAACTGAATTATCCACATTCTTCCCTATATCATTGTCTATTCTCTCTGCTTTTTAAACCACATTCAAGCACCTTAACCCGGTTTAAAAGTGGGCTGAGGGATGAAATTACCACTCTTCGCTGCCTCCCAGGAGGGTTTGTTAGCTAACATCCAGAAATGGCTTGATTGGAAATTGCTATGAGAATGTAAAATATTGCTATATTTCTGTACCTCTGGCAACCTTACACTACACCCCATAATGGTTCTTGGAGGGAGGGGGAGTGCCGATGGGCTTAAATCTTTCTTGAAAGTGGTTTAGCTAATATGGTTGAAGGATGTGAGAGAAACTAATCTCTTTTGGAAATTGGTGCCAGTGGAGATGAGTTGCTTGGCTTGGTTTTAGAGTCTAGGACTATCTTTCCTCCCAGCTCTCTACTGTAACCACGAGGCCTCCTCTTGTCACCAGCAGGCTCAGGTTCAGGAATGAAGGAAGCAAGGAGCATGTGGTGCCTCTTCTTGAGTGGATTTCTAATCAAAAGGGCCCCTGATCAGGCTCAATTTTCAGAGGAAAAACAAGGAAGGGCATCTATCTAACAAAGAAAAGGTGCAATGTCTTTGCCTGCATGGTTCTTCTGTTATAAGACTGCCTTTATTGCCCCAGTTTGTCTCTCACCAGCCCCATCTTCTTCGCACATGCGTATGTGGGTCACGCGTGTTGATACATGTGGCTCTGCCGCTAGAGATGGGTGAGAAGTGAGTTAAAAATCCAGCCCAGTTTCAGATCTGAGCTTTTTGGTCCTGTTGGGCAGGAGCCTCTGAACCGAAGCATCAGCCCAGGTAAGGGGTTATTTCCTTTCATGTGTTCTAAGAAATGTCATCTGATATTTTTCTAAATGGCCACTGGAGGTCTCCAGTAGTCTATGCAAATCCTGCTAGTGCAACAAACCTACAACTAAACCCTGAAGGCCGGTTGCAAAGGGGTTCATATAGTCTTGCTATTCAGTTCCTGAACCAACATCTTCCCTCATCTGAGTAGGTTGTTTTTGATTCCTACCCTTCCCCATCACTTGCACTGAGAGGGAGATGACCCTAGGCTGGGATTTTCAAAGCAATCTGAGGCTGTTAGGTGCCCAACTCTCATTAAAACTGGGTACCTAACTCCTTTAGGAACAATTGAAAATCCCAGCCTTTGAGATGATCCATCACTGCCTTCTCATGAAGGACCATCAGCCTGTCCTGTCAGTTATCCTGGGGATGGGCAAAGAGTTTAAAACTCGGAGCTGTTTGTTTCAGAGACTTGGTAATCTTTAAGCACTGCCGCCATACTTGTCCCTCACTGAAACAGATGGAGCAGTCCCTGAAGGAGTTGACCCTCTAAATGACTGAAATAGCCAACAACGGAATTTATAGACTCTGCAAATCGCACTGAAAAACAGATTGGCCCAGGGGGATCAGCTGGATGGCTGCATTCAAAGAATGCTGCCAGGTTCCTGAACTTGTGCTTTTGGAAAAGAAGCATCAAGCTTGCAGCCCATCCTCTGGGAACAGCAAATCAGCAGCAGTGAGATAAGAGAAATAATCCCATGCAGGGCTTCATTGACATATCTAAATCAAGGGAAGAAAGCTCATAGTGCCAGATGCCCAAGACAGAATTATAGGGAACAATGGGTAGAATATGGTGGGATACAATGGAATTTGTTGGTACATGGTAGACAACGTAGATGGGGTTAGTCCCTAAACAGCCATGTAGCATTTTACAGAGTCAGTTGTAACCTAATGGGAGATGGTGACATTAATGGCTTGTCTACACTGGGAAGTTGTCCTGGAATAAAGTAGAGGGTGAAATGCTCTTTTCCTTGAAATATAAGAGTACCCTTTCCTGGTTTAGCTTAATCCACTTCCAAAATGGATTACGCTAAAACAGAACAAGGCAAAAAATTTCCAGCATACAGTGTTGACATGGGGAGATCTTCTGGAATACTGTAGTTAATTCTGCAATAGTTATTCTGGTCAATTTCCCCATGTAGACATGTCCTTTGGGAGATTAGTGACCCAGTGAGTAGGATGGGTCAGGTGAGAGAGCCAATGTGGAGAGCAGTCTGAGCAAGAGTTGCCAGGAGGAGTGGAGTGGTGTGGAGTTGCCGGGAGGAGCAGACAGGAACAACGTTGAGTGAGTAGACAGAGAACAGCGGGCACCCTTGAAAACAAATGATCATTACTGCTTATGTAATTAGGTTTATTATGGGCATTCCCTCTCAGTGAGCCTGATCCTGTGCAGGGCCGAGTACTCTCAGAGCAACATCAACCACCACTGGGTGCACCTGGCAGGACCAGGCCACAAGATTTGGAAATGCTGCAAATACCTTAGTTTTCCCATCCCTCAATGTGGTAAATGACTCACCCAGGGAAGTACCATGTCAGAGAGGTTGGTTCAGAGCAGGTCTGTGGGGCGGTATGGCGAGCTGGAGACTGGGCACTGGGTGAGCACATCGCAAAAGCCCGTCCTTGCTCCACGTCTTACAGTCTCATCCCCCCAGCCAGCCGAAGGGCGAGAGGAAGGAAGGGGTATGATCCCGATGCTACAGGTGGGGAAACAGAGGCACGGGGGGGGGGATAGTTTAACTGACTTGCACTTGCTCAAGCTCACAACGCAGTGGCAAGGTGGGGGGGGGAGGTCACTCCCCCTAGAGCCCCCCCTCCCCAAACTGAGGTGGGGCTGTCAGACAAGGGGGTCCGGCTCCTCCCTATGGGCTCTGATCCCCTCCCCCTCCTCCCCCTTCCTTCGCCCCGCCCCCTGCGTGCCCCGCCCCTCGCAGCCTCGCTCGGGCGCGAGCAGGTTCCCGTCATGGCCGCCGTGTGCCGCGGGCTCCTCTCTCCCTGACCGCACCGGGAGCGGACCCCCCCCTCCCCCCCGCCCGGGGCCGGTGAGAGCCCCGCGGCGGCGAGCCGGCCGGAGGCGGAGGCGGCGGCGGCGGCAGGGCGGGGATGTGACTGACCGGGGGGAGCAGGGGAGTCGGGGACTCGCAGCCGCCCCAGGGGGCCCCCCCCGGCCCTTTAGCCCGCCCCACCCGTCAGTGCCGCCCCCCCCCCGCTCCCCTCCAAACGGCAGCCCTGCCCCCATCCCTCTGGGGTTCCCTCCCCCCCTCCTGGGGCTTAACCCCTTCCCTGCCTCCACCCCAAGGGGCTTCCTCCTCAGACTAGGCCTTCCCCCCCCCCGCCGCTTTGATTCACTCCCCCCCCCCCCCCGGGGTGTTTGATCTCCCCTCTTGACCACCAGCGCTGAGCTTCAGCCTCTGTTTTCTCCCACTGCCCCAGACTGGGGTTTGACCCCCACCCCCCAAGGTTTTTGCCCCTTTTAATATTGGAGCCCCCCCCTTATTCTAGCCCCTGGGATCATTCGGGGCAAGTGGGGATTAGGGTTCTTGGCCTCTCTCATTCCCTTGCCACCTTTGGGGTGATCAGAAGCCGTCGTCTTGCTATAACTCCCCAAGCAGGCCTTTCAACCTGTTAAGCTCCCCAATTGGGATGAAGCCAGCCCGGTCACCCCAGCTTGACCTTTTCTGGCTGCTGTGCAGAAACCTTCCTCCTGGAGAGCATCACTGGACTAACACCTCTTTCCTGCTACCTCTTTCCTGCCACCAGCATCGAATGGCCTGAGTAGAGTGGCATCTATGAACAATAAAGAACAAGCCGGCCTTGGCTTCTCTGCCTTATAAGCAGCAAGCTGGTGCAGATGGGTAATTGATTGCCCATGTTATCATGATGGTTGTTATTGCTTCTGCTCCAAAATGATCCTGAAGTGCCCGATCATCTGCTTCACTTTACCCAGAGTGTCGGAGAGGTAGCAGTGATAAGAGTGGCAGAAAACCTGTTACTGGAGAAGGCAAATTTGTTGAGCTTGGATGAGTGCGAGTTCCACCACTGAAACATCCAGCTCACTCAAAGTCATTATGGATCCTCAAAGACTTTGAACTGTCTGCACCTTGTTGATTTTGAAATCTAAAATGACTCTAACACACTTGACTCTCTCTGACTTTAGTAATACTTGAAGCCAAATCATTGGCTTTTTGGCCTTTCTTAACTAAGTGCTATGCAAAAGAAAAGGAAAAAAAGAAACCCTGACATTGATTGCAATGGGAATGACTATTTCCTGCCTGGCTGACCTATATGTGGTTTCCTTATTGGTAAGGTGAACTAGTTCCCACTTACTCAGTGGGAGACTCATTACAGACAAGAACCTGAAACTTTGGTAACCCCTGTTGTAGCTGCTAAATAAATGGAACATCTTATAACTCACAGCTTTGCATTAAGCCACTTGAAGAGTCTTGTTGCAGTTCTTAAAGTGCAGAAAGAATCTGTGCACCTGACTGAACTACTTGCCTAAAGTGATCAGTTTGCTAATGCAGTAAACTCAACAAACGCACACATCTAAAATATCATTTTACTTCCAAGTTTTCTGCCAACCTGGAAGATCAGGGATCTCCGTCTCCACACCCTTCTTGTCCTGGGAAAGATTGCCTATCCTTACTTTATGGGGCAGCAGCCTGGAAAAGTTCTTGGGGACCAGAGGAGGCCAAGTCTGCCTGCCCTGCACTTTATCAAAGGAGCAGGGAAGAAAGAATCATCTAGGCATGGAGGTCCACATTGCAATGTCTTCGTGGAACATGGTAGGTGTTTTGATTGGTGCCCTGTTTGATTTTGTAGTTAGCCTGCAAATTAGTGTTTTGTTAAGCTGTATGATTTTTTTTTTAAAAGAAGGGTATTAGGCTTTGTGTCTTCCCTCTTCTGCTCCCTAAGGTTTCTGGTGACTCCTCTCTATGATCAGCTGATAAGATTATATATTTTTCATGGTTAGATTGCTGTTTCCCAGCTTTGTGAAACTCCGGTAGGCATTTTTATATAGCCAATTGCAGAGAAAGCAGCTTCTTCATAATGTTATCCAGGGCAGACATTTTAGAAACATTTTGTTTTTTGAATCCTTTGAATTTTGTATGTAAAAGATTTGGACTAATTGACTCTAGCGAGGATGCTATGCTTCATGTCACAACTAACCTTTTTTGCATCTACTTAAAGGGCAACTGAAATATCACACTTCTGTTGTGAAACACTTGAATTTACTATAGTAGTAACACCCAAGACACACAGAACTGCTCTGTTGTTTTTTTTACTTTGTGTATTTGTCAACTTTTGTGGATGCTCAGTTTCATTGTGCTCCTAGGTAGCCAGTGTGGCCTCAGTCCTATATTGTGATGCTCATGGAAGCAGAGGTGTTAGCCTGTGTGAAGAACCTTGCAGGACTGGGAGCTTAGTGTCACCTTATGTTTGTGTGGGCCTTGCATCCGGTAACAGGGGACAGAGAAATGTGATTTGTAAAGTCTCCCTTCACCCTCCACTCCCCCCAGAAAGGGCAGTGGTATTCAGGGGCTGGTTAAATATATTTTTAACTACTTTTTTGAACAGATTAGATTTCAAGCAATGGTTCCCAATTAGAAGACAGACAGAAAAATATATTGCTGAAATATTTTTTTACTAAATCTCTATTTTGCACTTATGTTGAATTCAGAAGTTCTTCTGAGATAACATGCTACTAACTGCTTTCTTAGGCTAGAAAATATGATTCTGACCATGGTCATTTAGCATTTTTTATTCCACTCATAGTAATTTTATTCAGGCATGAAACAGACCAGCGTTTGTCATCTTTGACCATCAGCTAACTTTGAAAGCTTTGCTTTCTCTGGGAACACAGTTAAATAGCAGATGAGAAAGTTTATTAAAATAAATGCCCCCAAAACTTATTTTGTAAGGGGTATTAATGTGTGAAACCATTCTTCATCCTGAATTTCCCAGAGGATTCAGGAAATTCTACATCATTCTTCGCATTATTTGCAGACAGTTGCTATAAAAGTCTTGAGTGTGTTAATATTAAAATAATCAGTGATTAAAAATAATTTGTATTTCTCCTCTCTTCCCACACAATGCGTCCATGCAGTGATTGTTTAAAAAGTGAAGCTAATTCTTGGGAAGCTGGATGATATGCCTATGACAGCTGTAGTGTCAGAGGCATGTTCCCACTGCAGAAACACTCCAAACCAAGTATTTTATTATTTTTTAATCAGATACACACATCTGCCCCATGTCTGTTGCCCCTTCTTCTCTAGCTAGACAGAGCTTCAAGCTTAGATGGGATGGAGTGAGAAACAGAGCACTAAACTGCAAGTAACACACTATTTTAACAGAGTTTGATGTTTTGATCTGGAAGACAAGGCAGAAATCCTGCTTTTTGATCATTTAACAGGAATAGACCGAAGGTAACTTTTTGTCAGGAAGACGTGAGGTCAGAAGAACCCAGCATGTTTATAAGAAAAAAATATTGTCTATAATGGCAATAGTCCACATGTCAACAAGAGACCTCAGTGTCTTGATTAAAAAAAGAATACAACTTGAAAGGGAACCTCAAGACTATTCCAGCAGTTAAGGGAACTGCAAAAGTTCAGTCTCACTTATCCCCATGAGGAAAAGCTTCTTCCTTAATAATACCTCTGAGTATATGAAGTGGCTCTCAGTAGCACAGCTAGTATTTAAGACTCTGCTGCTGTTTCTAGTTATTCATCCCTGTTTTGGGATTGGCATAAAACCATAGCTCCTGGCTGAAACCTTTCCTACAAAATCTTATCTTGGGAATGAATTATATGTAATTTTTAAAAAATAGTCTGGCTGTTTAGGTTGTAGAGAGGAAAAAATAGCTTCAGGTGCTCCCCATCTTTCTAAAATTGCATTATCAGTAGTTTTCTTGCCATGTAAAGAAAATAGTCCAAAATCTGTCTTTACAGCCTTTTTGGTATATGGACAGAGAATGATTCATATTTCACATCTTATTAATAAAGCTGCTGTAGATTGTAATGTATAAAACCAAATTGGGATTCTTTTCAGGATTTTAAAATCTAATTGTTTTATGTAGTTTCTCTTTAGTATTTTCATTACATGGTTTCCTGAAAGATCTAAATCGGTGTGTGCATGTTCTCTGCCATAGTGTGTGCACCAGCTCGTCCCCCAGAAAGTCAGGTGTCTCATTTTCTGTAAAATCTAATGCATATTTAAAGAGAAACTGAAGGCTGGGCTACTCAAGGTAAGGTCTCAAAGAAGGGACCTATGTCATAGTAAGTAGTTGAAAGAAGAGCAAATGGAGTGGCTTGTCGCCCTCAACAATGTCTGTTTAAAAGAACATTATATTTGGCCTTGGTACAAAGGTAACCTATTGAACAATTTTTTATATTCATTTTATAAATCTCTTTGCAAAGTCCATGTCAGTCTGTGTCTTTTAAAAATTATTCTGTTAGTCTTAAAGTTCCAAGGAAGGAAAGTTTATATAATAATTAATGGCAAAATTACATTGATAGGTTTAACTCTAATATACATGGAATGTCCCCATGAGAGAACAGAATCCCAATGAGTGGGCATTACGTAGGGGACATCTGTCACCCTTACATCAAGTAGTGTCTTATTTCATGAGCTGTCCCATTGATTTCAGTGGAACCACTTTCAGAGCTAAGTTCTATTTAATATAAGACTGACAGAATCAGACTTATATGCAATGTTTAAAAAATCTCAGATGCCTGAGTGTTCTGCACTGTTAGTTGGTTAGCAATGTGGTTAAAGTGTAAGTAATTATGGATATCAGCAATGTACATCAAAACAACCTTCAGGAGAGTAACTCCATTTTTTAGCTATTCATTATATAGTGCCAATAATGTCCTAAATGCTCTGAACATGTAAAAAGACAAGTCATCAAACCCTTGGCCCCACTTACGTCCATGCACTGGTCTACACTGGGGGAAGGGGGGTCGATCTAAGATACGCAACTTCAGCTACAACAATAGCTGAAGTCAATGTACTTACATTGACTTACCGCAGCACCTATCACGAGACTCATCGGCATATTCCTCAGCAGTTCGGACTCCATTCCCGCAGATTGAAAGGGAAGACAGAGCACACAGTACAAAAACTGAGGTAACAGAGTCCTGTGGCACCTTAAAGACTAACTAAAGTATTGAAGCATAAGCTTTCGTGGGCTAATACCCACTTCGTCGGATCTGACGAAGTGGGTATTAGCCCACGAAAGCTTATGCTTCAATACTTTAGTTAGTCTTTAAGGTGCCACAGGACTCTTTGTTACCTCTGCTATTCCAGACTAACACGGCTACTTCTCTGATTCAGTACAAAAACTGTTGAAAGATAGCGTCAAATGTGGATGGAAGCATAGGGATTGCTGGGATGTGAAGCGATGCATCACAGGGCATTGGGACAGGACCCAGCATGCCCTGCATACCCCCCTGCCCCTTCCCACAAGCTATAGTAGTGCCAGAATGGGAAGAGGTGCTCTGTGGGATAGCTGCCCATAATGCACCACTCCCCATGCTGCTGGAAGTGCCACAGATTTGGCCGTACCAGTGTGCTTGCAGCTGACAGTGTGAACACACTGCAGTGCTTTCCCTTCTTCAGTCTGGGCTGGGTTAATCCATGGCTCTCTACATCTGCAAGTGTAGCCATACCCTGGGTATTTTAATCAGGAAACCAACCACTCTACTAGCTGGACCCATAGCACACATTCACAGAAGGAATCCATGGAAAACTGCCATAAAAATTAATACAAACCTTTCAAAAGGATGACATCTAATTCAACATAATTCTTCAGCTACTGATAACATTGGTTGTATTTTTAATAGTCTTACAGCTTTATTAATCTGACTTCTTTTACGTCACTTATGCTGTTTACATTTTATATTTCACTCGGTGATGGGCCATGAAAATGAGCTAGTTCCTACTTCAGTGTTTGGTGGGTTGACTTAGCATATTACTAGCCGCTGTGCTACATTTAGAGTGTGAATTGGTTATGTTGTGATTTTATAGGTGATATATTGACCTCTTTATCTCCCATGTAGAAAAAATGCATGATTTTGAGGTGTACAATTTTTATTTTGTCATAAAACACATTAAAGTTAATATTGAGGCTATTGTAGAGAGAGAGTGAACTTTTGGAGGCCAGGTGGTCCAGTGAAGGCAGTGATCAAAGTAATATAAGCCCTTGGCGCTACGTTCTAGGCAGTACATCCTTCATCCTAATAATCCGTTGGGCTGTAATGGAATGGCTAATCCTTTTCCTGAGCAAAAGCTGTTCTGTTTTGCAGACTAATCTCCAAGTAGTTGCCATGTTGAAGCAGTTTGTCTCTATCATGATGCATAGGTAGTAGTTGTCAGCATGCAGGACTGGTTCCGCATTCTTTTTATGTACCTTTTGTAATAGAAATCTTGTGGGAGAAGATCAGTATGGGGTGGCAGGAGAAGGCTGCAGATCATTAGAATGGGAAATAATGTTTGTAGAGATCATTTTACTCACTGCATTTCAGAATATGCCAAAACACATTTAGTATTTTAAATGGCAAAATTAAAGCTTAAGCTTTAACATTAGGGAGGCGGCGTGATCCAGTGGATAGAGCACTGGACAGGGAGCCACCAGACCTGCGTTCTGTTCCTGTCTCTGCAACTGACGTGCTGTGTTACTTTGTCAAATCACTTTCACCTGTTTCCCTTGCACCTTTTGTCTGTCTTGTCTATTTAAACAGTCAAGTTGTTGGGGCAAAAACACACACTCAGCTGTATAGAGATTTTTGCCAGAAGCTGGGAGTGGGTGACAGCGAATGGATCATTTGATGATTACCTAAATAAGATGAGGAAGATTTGTGGCACCTTAGAGACTAACCAGTTTATTTCAGCATAAGCTTTCATGGGCTATAGCCCACTTCATGGTGACTACCTGTTCTGTTCATTCCCTGTGGGGCACCGGGCATTGGCCACTGTTGGAAGACAGGATACTGGCTAGATAGACCTTTGGTCTGACCCAGTATGTCTGTTCTTGTGTTTTTACAGTGCCTAGAAAAATGGGCTCTCAATCTCAGTTGGGCCTCTAGGCACTGTTGTAATACAAATAAGAATAGATTGCTGCTGCTGCAATCACTACCGCTACTACTGTATAATAATGTTAAATTTATCACTTGTGAATGTAAACATAACTCCTTTTTAGTGTTTCATGACAGGATGTCAGACAAGGTATAACTATTAACTGACTTCAGATAATCTAAATGTGTATCTGGAACAATAACACTTCAATTTTCAATAGCAGAGCTGTGCCAATTGAATATTCAGTGAGTGGTAAGTTGATAAAGCTGAAGTCTTGAATTACGGTATAGTTGACTTATAATTTTTAAATCTCACCACTGCTTGTAGAATGTTGCTGCGGTCAGGTTGATACACGCCAGGTGTAGCACTGTCAGATTAGAAAAGTATGTTAGTGTGATGCTGATTACATTAGCTTAGTATTCACTGTTTCCTCTAGTGTTATGATTGGTTTATTAACTTTTGCTTCAGTCTGTCTGACTATAGTAAAAGCCAAATATACTCTTGAAAATAGGATTCTTTTAGAATTACTTACTGTTTCATATATCTTGTGCTTTCCATATTTTCTGGCCTGCATTTTATGTACTATCTATTGGTGTCATTATAAAGAGAGCCACCATCTTCACCCAATAGTCTTTCGTGATGCGGGTTTACTGTTGCTGCACAAGTCTCCTTCTTGTGCATGCCAGATGCATTAAAAATCTGCTGTGAATCACTGAGGAGTATTGCTGTAGAAGTATAAAACCAATTTAAGCAGAAGTTACGAAGGGTTTTGTGGGATATTCTATCAAATCTTGTTTCTGTACTGATGGAATTCAAATTAAACTTAAACTGTAAGAGTTAGTCTGCTTATCAGTGCTTGCAGTTCTAGTTTAAAGGAAGATGAAGCACTAAATATTGAACAGAAATATTAATCAGTGTCCAGAGAATTTTAGCCAACAAAGCTGCCTAAAACCAAATTATGATGGCTCTTTCCTGCTCTAGTTCAATTATTTCTCTTTAGCTACTGTATTTGGCCCCAGTTCTGTTCTTAAATGCTCAGTTTCATTGAAGCTGATAAGTGCTACAGACACTGGAGGACAACATTTGGTACAAATCGTCTAACATTGCTTAAGTTTTTCTTATTTTTATTTTACACTCTGAGAAGATTCCCTTATCCACATGCTTAGTTTATCTGTCTAGAATGACATTCCCTGCTGTGTGTTTACTAGGAGTTCTAAGTTTCCTTGAGATTTATCCTTCAGTGCTGCCTAAAGTCTACAGGTCAGGTATGCCCATACCTTGCTTTGCTGTTCCTTTTCCAGGATGTCTGTCTTTATAGTCTCTTGTGTGTGGAAAGCATGACTCTGCTCTCTGTTTTAGAGCAATTTAATTCCACTGTTTTAGTGGGGTTACTGCTAACTTACACAGATGTAGGCGAGATCACAATTCACCCAGGAGTCTAAAGGCTAGCTGATCAGGATGTTAACACATCTCTGCTGTCATTTTTACTGAGTGATGGATTTTCTCTGTAGATTATTAATTACAAAGGCTTCTTTTAATTATTTGTATTAAAGAACCAGTGTTGCTGCATATGACTGTTTTGAGCAGTTTATCCATTAATGTTGCTGTGCTGATGCACTGCAGTGCATTTCTATTCTGGTCTAACTTTTCTTCCTACCTTATCTCTGCCATGTCAATTAAAGCATTCTCCATATTTATGTTCAGGGACTTGAGTATGTCCAGTCTGCCTCCTGTAAAATGCTTTCTCAGTCATCAGTAAAGGAAATCCTGTTAGCTCTGTTCTCTTAAAGCTCATGAAATAATTTCTGTACTGAACATTACTGTATTCTGGTTTGTGTTGCATATTTACATAAGGGACAAAATAATGGACTCTGAGAATGTGAGCATTACATATGATTAAAACGGTGCTGAATTTCATGTGACCACTGCCCTTTAATGGTACATGCAAAATGTCTTTTGGGGGGATACTGAAGTTTGATAAAATGCAGGAATTCCTCCTTCCCTGCCATATATTTTCTGTCAGGTTTTCATCACAATTGGGAGTATGAAGGGAACTGCTGCGCATGCTCCCTGTATTTCCTGTCATATAAACACATATCTCTTTGTCATCCCTTGCATTAAGGGATTGAACTGTTGCATTTTAGATTGAAAGGTGGTGGTGCTTTTCCACTTATCAAAAGGATTTTGGGGCACGAGCATGGGAGCACAGCATTCATTTCAGTCTAAACTTCCTTGCTTTAAACAGTGGAAACAACAATTAGGAAAATATTTTGTCATCTCATCTCTCCCATTCTATTCAGTTGAGCCACCTTATTTGATTTTTACATTTTTGTGCCTGTTTCAGTATTTTCATGTTGTTTGTATTGTATTTTAGATTGTTTTTACAATTTTACAAAAGCAACGCCTTTGAGGAAAGTGGCTTTGTAAATATTTGTGTAATAATATGTATGTTTAAAAAGTTCAACAATTCTGAAGACTTAAACTTTTGTCTATAAGTGGAATTCATGGGGGTTATCTGGGGAGCACAGTTCAACCTATTGTATTAACATTGTCTTAAAGTCACAAGTCTGATCATGGGTAGGTAAAGGGACAGTGAAGATATTATGGGGTTTTACTCCTTCATAGTGTTCTATGGCCTTTCAAAAGTTAAACTCTGTAGCTTGGTAATATCTCCATCCTAGTGAATTTTTTTGGGTGGGAGGTAATAGTTATGAAAAAGATTAATGCATTTAGCAATGTAGTTTGGGCTGTAAATATGTGCACTTGAATGTTTGTGTTGTTTTTACTAACTGCATATCCTGTATAAAGCTGTCCAGGTATAAAGTTGTTTAAAACTGTACATTCCAGGTTAGCCAGAATGATTGCAATGGCTGTTGGAGAAAGAGGTGTTGTGCTGTATCGGGGTATGCTTAATGTTTTCAAACACCTTTGGGATGCTCCAGTGAAAAGTACTAAATTAAATATGAAATTATTTCTATTAAGATATGCATAATTTGACAAAGGCCAGGTTCTCTCCATTCTAACCTTTTATGCAATGATGACTCTTGGTGGATCCTACTAAATGCAATTTCTATGTCCCTTTTATGGTATTACCGTACTTACGGTACGGTTATTTAATAAACGCTTCCTGAAGATCTCCAAAGTACAAAACAGATCCAGGATGCCCTTTCTTGGGCGTTAGTTGTAGGGAGTGAGAAAATCTCTTTGGGCAAGGATTGTTATGTGTTTGAACAATACGTAGCACAGTGGGGATGCAGCCTTTAGGGGCTAACAATTCAAATACGGTAATAAGAATTACCCCTACAATATAAAAGGCATAATCATATATGCCACTTTATGTCACTTACACCTGTATATTCCACATCTGTGAGGAAAAATGTATATTGGTAGAGCCATAGTGCTCCATTTTTGACTCAGACCTCTTTCTAGGTCCTCACATCCGGGCTATATCAATACCTTGCCAATTCTTTCTATCTAACACGTCTGAGATATGGCTCTCCTCTTGTTTAATGCTGCAGCCTTCTCTCTAGCCTTGACAAATGCAATCTTGCTCCCCTCGTATTCTTTCAGAATGCTATTGCAAAGATAATTTTCCTCCCCTGTCGCTTTGATCCTGTTACCCCTCTCTTTAAATCCCTCCGCTGGCTCTCCTTTCTCTGTCACATCAAACATAAAGTGTTTGAATTCATTTTCAAGGCCTTTCACAGTCAGTTCCCACCCTACCGATCATCTCTCATTCACTATACAATTGATTCTCCCCTCTGATCCAGGATGCCAACCTCCACTCTCCATTTGTTACATCTTCGGTCAAATACCTTCATGCTTTTTTCCCAGGCTGTCCGACATGCTTGGGCATGCTTCATACATATTTGGAAAGTTACCTCATTGTCTATCTTCAGATTCCGGAGACCAGTGTGTGTATCATGCTGACAAGTATTGTCTCATTGTTTACTTATACTTCCCCATCTGTTTGTGAGACAAGATGGAGTAGGTAATATCTTTTATTGGACCAGCTTCTGTTGGTAAAAGAGAGAAACTGTTGAGCTACATCTGTTGTCTCTTGAATTATAGTTGGATTGTTAGCCCCTTAGGGCAGGGACAGCCTTTCTTGTCTCTGTTTGTACAGCATCTAGCACAATCTGGTCCACGAGTAGCACTCCTAGATGTGCGGTAATACTACTACTGCTGATAATAATGAAAACTGCTATGGAATTTGTTGAACAGCATAGTTGGGTCCTTAGAGAAAAAGACTCTCATTTTGCCCTGCTTTGTCTCCATATAAGAACTGAAGCAGCAAGGTATTCTTTGAGAATTGGAGTGATATAGCAGTTCCTTTGTTCTTTTCCCTGTGACTTTCTGTATTTGAATTCACAAATTTAATCTGTGGATTCTGTCTGAACCCGCAACAGAAATAGGTCTGGAGGAGGCCACAGAGTGCTAAAGCCTATTGGACTGGTTAGCAAAATGTACAGTGTTAATAACATTTCTTCTTTAAGTAGGTAATCTTCTGAGCCATGAAGAGGGCAGATTAGAATAATAATGGTTGGATTTTTGGAGGCAACTGCTAGCTTTAAACACTTTAATCATTTTGGTTGCTGTAATTAGCAATTGCTTCTGCAAAGCACAGGCATCATGCATTTCAGCTGAATAACTGCTGTGGTGATGATAAGCAGACATCACTTGATGGTACTTGGGAACTTCAAAGAGCAGGATAATGGCTTTACCTAACTGGGTAAGAACACAGGACTTGAAGAACATTAAGTAAAAGTAAACTCAACACTGTTTAGTGTCAGGTAAGGACTAGAAGAAACTAAAGGTGCAATATTCAGTTTAATATAGTAAATAATGTAAAAGTGAGAACCATTAACAGAGCGTTTAGTTCTGTTTTCTTCCCAGTAGATGAGTGTTAAAACATTTTGGTCAAGTTCACATTATTTAGCCTTACGTAATACCAAAAGCGTTAAGAATGCACAGGTCAAGGTAAAGCCTGCTGTTGCTCTCTGGCTCAGACAGTCCTGTAATGTGCAGCATTTCCAAATTAGGAAGTTGTGGGCCTTAGCAGGACCTTCAAACCTGATGATCTGAAGGCCTTGGAATGATGCACATATCATGGCCGCTAGTTGAGTTTGAATCATCCTGTAGTAAGGATGCCTCATCATCCTAGTCTTAGTGAGTCATGGAAGAGATGGAGGAACATTCTGTCTATTGATAAAGGGCAGATTTTGTGGTTGAAATGTTGAAATTGAGTGAACTGCAGTTGTAATAACTGTATCATGGATTATTTGGAGTGCATGGGATTGATTGACATATTATAACCATTCTACTATTAATCTGTGTTTGATGGTTCCCTGGGATGCCACCTTTTTAAAACTCAGGCAGTAAAAAGATGACAGCATTTGTATAGCTATGGTGCTTTCATCCACTGCAGTTGTTTCTAAAAATTGATGCAGGTTGTGAAATACTCCCCCTAGGCAAATAGAGCCCTTTGAGGAGAGGGACTAAGGACTATAGCAAATCAGACAGGCATTTTAGGTTTCAATTATTAACACAGTACATTTTTATGACTCTGAAATTGAAATCGCTAGCAGCTGAATTTTAAAAATGCACTACTTTGAAAAATTTTAGCGGCAAAATTGACCTGTTTAAAGTAAAGGAGCACCTGGCCACTTTGGAGAGGTTTTGCTGCAATTTTACAATGTGGTTGTGTGGTTTGAGTTCACCTTCCATTTACTTTGATTTGTATGATGGTTCTACCATGCATCCCAGCAATAATCTGAGTACACCAAGGTTATGCTTACGTAACAAGTGGCGCTGCAAAAGTGTTGCAGCTTCTTTCTCAGCAGTGTGCTGTCAGAGGTATATCAAGAAAATAACTTTAGGTAATTGAATTCCTTGATCCTTAAATCAAGAAGAACAAACAATAAGATTTATTAACTTTTTACAGAATGATGTTGAATGGGTAGTTATAAAAATGTGCCTCTTTGGATAAAACAAATTGGAGGAGAGGATTCTGTTTAAAAACACTTTCAACCCAGTCATGAATTTGATGCTTTATAAGTGAAGTACTGTTAGGCATGATGAGAAGGCTCTGAGCAAGCGTTTTGTACCCAACTCTCCGAGTACACCTAAATCCTGACATTCCCCTGTTATTCTAGTCTTGGGTTCCATCTTGCAATGAGATCACGAGTTCAGGTTTCTGCCTGAGTACGTGTCCCATTAAAGTAATTGAGTCTCTGTTTGGGTGTGGGTTCTGAAGCTGTGTATTTCATTGCAGAACTAAGACATTGGACTTCTCTTGGATGGAGACTGTCACTAGGGTAAAGCCAAATGTGACCCCTGATTTGAGAGGCTAATGCATTTGATCCAGTTCACATGAAAGCTATTTTAAATCATAGTCATGTCTGAGTTATTTTAAAAAGTTTAGTTTTGGAGCCTGACCCTGATAGGACTTTGAATAGAGCTATTTTTTCGGTCTCTCTCCTCCTCTTCCACCACAACGCACACGTAGATTGGAAGGAGGAGTGAAGGGGAGACCAGAGGAAATGTTCAGGACTTTTCTGCAGGGTTAGTCTCCTGTTTCCTGCTGTGTGGGTGGTTATGAGCAATCCTTGATGTTGGAGCTCCCTGTTATTTTGATGCATTGAGTTCCTCAGATAAAAACAATGACAGGGACCTTGATTTCTCCTTTTCCCTGTTCCACCTACACTTTCCTTCCCACATCTGATTCTTTCACACACTAGAAATGGAAATTCCTATTTTGGGGGAAAAAATCACTTCCCCATTCAACTGTTTGTTTCTTCCCTGGCTCACCTCAAGGTCTGCTCTTGAAATTGTTACTGCTCTTTTCAGTCTCTATCCTCTCCCCACTTCTCCCCTCTCTCCCTTCTCCCCCCTCCCCCGTCCTTGAATAGTAAAATGTTGATATTGATGTTGAGAAGTTACAGTATTTTGGTAGTGCAAGGAACTTGGCAGTGCTCAGTTGTTTCTGAAGTGATTAAGATTCCATGTCCCTGCTTGTGGTAGTAAGAAACAGCAATACACACCCCAGAAAGTTAATAAATAGACCTGATACAGGGGTTAAATACTGATTTTTAAAAGTAGAAAAAAATCCTTTTCTTTCCAATCTCTCCTCAAAATGATTATTTCTGCAGTCCCTGCAATTCTTACCCTCTGAACCATTATATAAAAGGTGAAAAATAGAGTTAGGGGGAAGTTCAGTATTCCATGTTGAATCCCCAGTGGACTTTGTGTTGTATGTCTTTTATGAAGCTGAGCATGTCAACACAATAAATAGTAACATGGAAGAGAGTCATGGGCAGGTCTGTTTCTTTGATTATCACAAAGAAAGCTTAAGCTATGCCAGCCTATAATGCTTTCAGTAGGTGCCCCCGTAATCTCCAACTATCTTTTTGCATAATGCATCCCATAATTCTTCACACTTGCCTTGCAGTTCCCTACCCCAAGTTATCTTTATGCTAAAACTTTCTCTCCTCTCTATTTCCCAAACTGCTACTTTGCCTGCTGGAGCTGCTGCTTCCTATCCTCCAATTTGGCTGCTTTCTAGGTTGGCCAGTTACTCTTCTATTTTGTTCCTCCAGGCTAGTGAAATAGGAGTGGTGAAGGCACTGAAACCCTGTCTAGAAAAGAAATCCTAAGTTTTTACTGTCTGCTAAAGATGATGCTGATCTGTACTTACAAGTGGTCTGCAAAGCATTTAAAAGACAAATGGGGTGTGCCCTTTTTATGCTGTTTTAAGTTGCAATAAGGCAGGCCTGAAAGGTGTATTTTGTTTTGTTTCTTTCTGTCTACCCTCCCTGTTTATATTTTACTTTAAAAGTATCAGAAATGTGAACAGTGGTCTTCCCTGTGTTCTTCTGGAGGCCTATTTGTCCCAATGATGTATATTGTTAGATCTGACATCTTCATTGAAGTGGTCAAGGGCATTGAATTGTTAATAGGCCTTGTTTCTCCAGAATATTAGTAATCAAACTTAAACAGATGTAAAGAAAAACGGATTTTAAATAGACTTGACTAAAAATCCCTTCTCCTCTCAGTTGGTCAGTTTTCATTGTCTTGACTCTTGTAATGTATTGTGATTATTTCACAGTTTTCCAGTTTCTACAGTGTTTTTCAGGCTAGACAGGACCTGAATTTCCAATGTAAAAATGCCTTTATTTAAAAAAAATTTTTTTAAACCAACTATAAAGCTTTTCATACATCATTAAGAAGCCCTCCCCTCTACCCAAAAGGATGTAGGGGGAGGCCCAGCTTTTTCCCTTTGCAGGTCACCTTTAAAGTTCCTGGGTGGATTTACTGACTACTGAATTTAGGGTAGCCCGCCGCCCCACTTCATTTGTTCTACCTTTGTTGTGACAAGGGAACTAATGGCTTGCCTATTTAGTCTGCTACTTCGCTGACTTCTTCCTCTAGTCCCATTTAGCCATTTCCTCCCCCACTGCATTTTAGAAAGGTTGTGCAGGGCTGCAAAAAGACTTGCCATCTTATTGCAAAGTTGTATATGAGGTCTGGGTTGACTTTAGACAAGTCTACATACGTTTCTCCTGTTGGTGTACATCTTTCAGACTGTTGCCCTATGCAGGATGAAATGGTTGTACTCTCAACTTGCTGCTTCCTTAATTAACACATAATTCCAACAGGTTCCTTGGTTTTGGCCACTAGCTGAGTTCTTAGTGTGTATGTGGTACAATATGCAATGTGCATCACTTTTTATTTACAGGAAGTAAGTTCTAAAGCACACATATGAAGCTAGCCTTCTGGTTCAGAGGTATTGATCAAAGTTTTCTTACCTTGGCTCATGTATATGGTTGGATTATATTGTCTGGGTAAAGTTCAGAGTGAGTTAGATGAACTGAAAAATGTTGTGCTTCATAATCAAAAGCATCGTTTTGAAAACCTGTATTTTTCTTTCAGATTGCAATTACACTGGATGAGTCTTTGATTTCCACTTTGTTCTTGCCAGTTGTTGAGATTTGACCTAGAGTTCACTCGAAGGATGACAGTGTGATTGCAGCAGTTTAATGTAGAACAAACACTTAAAGTTCCAGCACAAATACTACTTTTCCATTCAGTCTATTGATTTTTACCAACAGTAACAGAAATTGAAGAAATGGTAGGACACACATCCAGTCCTCACTTACTCCCCCTTCTTCACCTGCTCAAACCAAAGCAGTGGAGAACGGAACGGGTGGTGGTGGCGGGAAGGTACTGAATTGTAACTATTAAAAGATTAGGTGGTGACTTCAGAATGTGATTCTGAATATCATGGCTGTGCTTATATGATCCAAAAACGCACTCTGGATGTCCTTGGACCTGTCCATCTTGTCACTAGTATATAAATGACTTTTTCATAAGATGCCATCTGAATTACTGCTATCCATTCTTCCTTCCTAGGTGAATGTTTATCCTTCCAGTGTCATAAAATAATCCTTTCAAATGAGATCAAGCTTATCAGCCTGAATCCATGTGAAAAGGAAATGTCTTAAACATCAAAAAATGTACTAAGAGGCCATCTTGTTCCTCTGGGCTTTGAGATTTTGGTTCATAGCAGTTGGTGTTTTTGTACCTCATGTCTAGGGACTTTTTATCTTCCTCCTCCTTCTTGTTCCAAGCAATTACCATTTATTTTTTTATCTTCAAGCAGCAGCCTGTGGCAATAAATTTTAGGAAATTCCTTCCCGCCCTTTATTAAGCTCTACATAATAGCTTCCGCTACTCACTCATACATTCATTAAGAAGAATTAAATTGGTGCTGGCGGCCATTAGTGGAGCTAATAACCTCTCCACGGGAAGGTGCAGCAGATTGGAATAAATGAACAGGAGCAAAAACAAATGAAATAACTTTGTAGAATTACGCTAAACTAATTTCCTCCTTTTAAAAATGACTTATTTACATGAATTTGGTGCTGGTGAAAGGAGTTAGATTGACAATCCTCACAGACCAGAGTCCTCTTCATTAAATGGTCATGCAATCAGGCGGCTGCAGCAGTACTCGTTTACTCAGGATGCCCTGTCCATAATCGTCACACATGCCCTGAAGTGACCATCTTTTGGGGTTAGAGGGCATTTTAGTCTGTTCCTACTCGTTTGCCTCACTGCCAGCTGTCTCAGCAAGGGTGATGGTTTTGCTGGTGTATTTTGATGAAGACAGCTGTCTTTTAGGAACTGGACCATGGTCATCAGTTTATTTCACATCTGCTACAGATGATAGTGACATCTGATCTCTACCAACCTGGGCTAGGTTCCAACTGATGAAAGACTGTTATCACCCCCCTCTCTTTTTTTGGTTTTAAAGCAAACTTGCCATGAGCTTGGCAAACAAGGATCTAAATACTTAAAAAAGAAAAAGTGTAATGCATTTTTATGAGCATTTAAAAAACCCCAAAGATGATATTGGAAAACAATTTGTATAGTGTATTTCTAAGATGGCAAAGCATCTAAACCAGGCATATCCCTAACATTGTTTAGATATTAAAATATTGAAAATATCTTTTGCTGGAAGTTGTGGCTCTGTAGTACCCTCTGCTCACATTCTAAGGCCTGGTCCTCTAGTCTGATCCAGGTGGGTGGACTGTAGTCATTGGGGCTCTATATGGATATAAAGGTCCATCCTCTTGGATCCCAAATGTGCATCAAATAAATGCAAAAAACAAAACAAAAAACCTTTAATACAGCATTAAGATTGAAAAGTTAAAACCATCAAAAGTCAGGACATTCCCAAAGTTAAATTTCTACGGCTGTGTCAATTTAATCATGTTTGCTCATAAGGGTAGAGACTAAACAATGTATTACTGATGGTGGTGGCTAACAGATTAGGATTAGTAAATACAACATGATGATGATGGAGTCTGATGTCGATTTTGACGTACAAGAATTCAGCAAACAGTGTTGCGTTGCTGAATCAGCTGGACTGTGATTGGATTATAGTGGGAAAAGTGTGTGCAGTTCCAGTCCCACTCTCTCTTCCAGGCAAGCCACTTGCAATACAGGTGCAGAAATGCAACATACTGTGTGTACAATGTGACTTCAGTTAACATTGTGACCAAAATCATAACTTTTGTGTGGGGTTGGTTTTTTTGTTTGTTTTGCTGATAAGGATAGTGTCCCCAACTTCTTTAAAGGATTCCAGTTTCTTCATCTTGAATTGATTTCACACAGAGTTATGGGCGCTCTTCTTTAAATGTCTTAGCCAGATTTTATTAAAATCAGTGGGAATTTTTTTCTTTGACTTCATAGAGCTTTGTATCAAGTGCTCTTTTTCATTATTTGTGAGGCTGTTTAGAGCCTGGCAGAGATGCGTTTTGTTTTGTCTTGTCCTGAAATAAATAAACTCAATCTTAAGAAGAGTGGATGCTCACAATGACTATTTTAGGTGAATTCAGCTGGGATCAGTCATGTATGGAAGATACTGAAGTTTAATCTGTAAATATGACAGTTGGGCCTGGTGATTCAAAGGACCACATCTTTTGTTAGGGCAATATTGATTTCATTTCGCATTTGTTCAGGAGTCATTTGATGCAGGCGCACCTAACTCTGCCATATTGTTTCAGTAAAATAATTCGTAACTTTTTTACTAACTCTTATTTTCTAAATAAAAAGTCTAGTAAATAGAAAAATGCTAAGACTTTTCAAATGATGGTTTTTATGACTGTTGTTTCATAATGGAAAAGCTGACAGCCTTAATTCCATTTCATTGTTTCCTGGTTTTAGGAGTATAAATATCTTGATTCAGAAGTAATTCAGGTACCAAAGATGAGATTTTGTTGCTGTTGAGGTTTTGTGTTTTCCGCTATAGTCATTTCTGATCTCATTTGAAGAACTCAGCAAGTTGAGAACAATGACACAATAATTGCTGCTATTGAGGGAGAGATGCAGTTTGAGGTTTCTACCTGGATCGCTACATTTGATTGATATTTTAATTTGTTTTTTTGGCAGATGAAAGATAATGAAAATCATCTTGTAGTTGGAGCAGTTGCAGTGGAGAATACTTAATTTTTTATTCCCTTCCCCCAACTTCCTAGTACATAGTTTCCCTGCCTTAAATGGCCTCATATAGCATTTCAATAATCTGTAGGACTTTAATGTAGTTAACCTGTACAAGTAATTTCACTCTCCAATGCACTGTTAATATTTTCAAAGGTAGCTTATTCAGATCTTTGTGCCAAACTTGTCTACAGATTTTCAGATCTGTTGTAAATTGAATCAGAGAGATACTATGGAAACTTAATTTTAATGTATAAACGTGGACATGAGGTTGATAGTTTGTATCGCTTACGTGACCTGATCACTTTTAATTGAAGAAGAGGGTGACTGGGGTTGAGGGATGGTTTCAGTTTTGAAAGTTCTTTTTGTGCCTTGCCATATTAATATCACCTGGGCAGAGTAGCCCTCGAACCCTAACATTAAAGAAAGGAGTATGGTGCTTAGCAGAGGAGTAGGCACAAATGTTGGTGACAAATGGATGAATTGAGACCTGGAGACTTCTCTGTTTAGCAAACAGCAGCTTTACTAATTCTTCTCAGCTTTGCAATCTTGGCTGGTGGTCAAGCTCTAGCTCCTGAATTTGAGAGAATATCTCCGTTTTCATTCAAAACAAAACAAAACATTCTATCCCTCATTGTTCTGGAGAAAAGCTTGAAAGCCTGAACCCTAAAGGCTCAGGGACAAGAAAGCTGGTAAAAATAGCCCCGCTTATTATTATTTTTTTATGCCTTTTTGTGTGTGTGAATGCTTCAAGTTGGAAATACTCTGCCCCTTCTGATTTTTACCAGAAGCTTTTGCCCCTGACCTGAGAAGTTTAAGGGAGGAGGCGAATAGGGACTGGTCATCTTCACACTTGTAAATGCTAAAAACTGTAATACTATTTTATCAGTTTGAAACAATTCCCTGGTCCTCTCATCCTGCTCAGGTAATGTAACCCACTCTGCTCTCTGACATTTGATCAAGTGGCAGGAGTGGAAGCAAGCACAGCTTGCTAATGGATTTCCCATTGTTCTCATGGTTCATTCTCATATTGAGAAATGGTGCAGTGTCTGCTCCTACAGTCTGGGGAGTTGATAAAAACACTTTGCCGCCATCATTACATTTTCTTAGGAGAGGAAAGGAGCAAGTTCTGTGTGCTGTCCAAGTATCTTGTTCTGAGACTATTAGCACAGGGGCTAATATTCAGTCTCCCTCATCTGGCCAGAGGAATTTTTCCCTTGAACAGGAGAGATTTTGAAAAGGCTTTTCCTAGTTTGTCTTGCATGGTGAGGAGAAGTAACTCAAAAGCAATAATTTCAGATAACTGTTGTAGTGTCCTTCACGGTAGAGAGTAGGTGGAATTTGGGCAGTTCTTTGGCTGCTGGATACCTAGTGCTCACCTAGTTCTGCCAGACTCACAGAGTACATCTATACTGGGGTAAAATAACCTGCGGCACGAGTCTCAAAGCCCGAGTCAATGTAGATGCTCGGACTGGAGCCGAGACTTTGAGACGCTCCTCCCACACGGCGTCTCAGAACACGAGTTTGAACATCTGCATTTCAATTTTATAGCCCTGCAGCCTGAGCCCTAGGAGCCCAAGTCAGCAACTCCGGGGCAGCCATGGCAGGGCCATGGATCTTTTATCACCGTGTGGATGTACTCTCTAGTTCCCAGCCTGTCCAGCTTGTGCTGCTTAGTGTCGCTACACAGGGTCTCCCTAAGTTCTCGCTTGGACAGAGCTGTCATGGAAGGGGCCGCTGACTATGCTACAACTAATAATATATTCATTTACACTTTTATGAACTGTATAGACTTTAGGTGCCTAATCCAAAATCCATTGGTTACAATGGAACGATTCCCTTTGATCTCAGTTTGAATTCAGTGATTGAAGATCTACATAAAACATGACTTTTTAAAATAAAATAACAGGCTCACAAAAATAACCCATGGATCTTCAAATGGAAGGGGGGAACCCTCACAACCTTTTCCACCCCAACCAGCATTGTTCAGTCCAGCCTGTCCAACCCTCTTAAACAATCTGTTCCCTTCCCTGAGGATGAATTGGTAGAGTGAATTCTGTACTCAGCAATATTTAAAACCTTGGTTTATTTCTGATTTGCCAACATGATTGTGAAAGAGGCTGCACTTTATGGCTCCTTTCACCACAGTGTTCTTGTACATGCAGGCAATTCAGAGTACTGTACTGGAACTTATCTTTATTGATAGGAGTCAGTGGTATCGGTGTGAAAACCTTAGAATGCTGGAATAAAGCCACATCTTGAACCAGTGGGATTCCTTTAATGCTGCACTTGTGTTTTTTGTTTTGTGCAAAATTCCCATTTCGTTGAGACATCGGCACTGAACTCGTAGAAAATATCTAGTGATAGACTGCTGTTTAGCAGACAGACATAAGTATTAATGATAGCATACTGTGATGCATTTTACTCCCATGCTGTTTGATAAATAGCTGTTGAGTTAGCATTGCTTTCTAAAATGTGATCTTTATCATTTTTCCACAGGCTTCCTTAACAGCTTTTGCTAAATAGTTGGCTTTGAACTCAGATTATATTTCCTATTCATGCACACACCATTTTATTATATTCAAGGACTATCTACACTTTTTTCAAATGAGTAGTATTCGTTTAGAATGTAAATTAGCCGCTGAAAGCCTGTTATTGCACAGGTGTAAATAGTAAAATCATATGTGTAAAAAAGCGAAAAGCGAGACTCCTGTTCAGCATTATTGTGTGTGCTGGGTGTGGTGGTGTTTGGTTGGTGGGTGATGTGTGTGTGGGTTGTGTTGTACTGAGAGAGTTGTGTGGAATTGTGCAGGTGCAAATAAGGAATGTGTACTGCAGTGAAGGGCTACATGTGTTTGGGGTTATTGTGCATACTTGTGTTATGTAGTTAGTTGTATTGTTTTGGTTTTGGCTATTATGCTGGGAAAGTTGCATGGATTTGTGCAGGCGGCAGTTTTATGCACAGGTGTGTCAGGTGGATCAACAATCCACCACTGTGGTGCCTCCCTCATATCACCAGTGAAATTGTTGCATGCAAATTAGCTAGTGCAAGGGTGCTGACTGGTTGAGTTACTTCTGATACCGCAATGGTCTAAACTCTTGGCATCACATAGATGCATGCACTACTGTAGCTGTGCACTGCACTGATGTAATTCGTAAAGTCAAAATGCTGGGAACTTAAAAGTCGTGTTGTAACTGACCATGAAACCCAGGGATGATTATTCTGGTGATACTCTGAACAAGGAAAGCGATCAGTCACGTTTGCAGCTGGTTCCATCACTTCTCATTGACTTTACGGGCATTCTTGGCTTTGAAGTGAAATGCAGTGACATTCCTGGAAACTTCTTATACTGGTATAAGGTTGGACTTGATATTGTCAGTCTACAGGAAAAGAGAAATTGTAACTTGGTTAAATCCATCTCTACAGCCAGCTGTCCCCATCACAGAGTGAATGTACAGTATAGAAGTGCAAAATAGTGTATATGATGTTCAGTGTATTTTCAGGAGCAGTATTTATGGTGACACACATCCTTGTGGTATGAATACTGTTCAGTCAGCGCGAGGTGTCTTCTGTTGGGTAGTTTAAATGATGCATCCTTTTTGAAACTCTTCCAAGTGAGAGTGCTCCTAACTGCCCTAGTAAACTGAAGGCCAGTTTATTCTCCTTTCTTGCAAGGTTAGACATTCATTGTGACTGGCATTCTTGACATTCCAATTTCCCCCCCTCTTCTCATGATCTTCCTGCCACTTTGTTGTCATGTCGAATAACTACAAAAAGTGTAAGCTAGTGTGATTTCCTGCACATCAGCTTCAGCTGTTAGCGTGTTGATTCAGAGCCATGGTTTCAGTGTGAACCCACTGAGCTCTCTCACCAAAGAAGAGCTAATGTTCATGAGCAAAAAGTCGAATAAGCCACATTACCTAATTCAGTACATACTTGCTGGGACAGTAGGCTAGAATTCTCCATTCTGTTCCCTCATGTTTTACGTTTTTGATAGTGACAAGTTGATTGTTTCAATTTCTGACAATTCCATTACAATCCTGAGGGCAGGCTAACTGTAGAGCTTAAGTCTCTCTGCATTCTTGGTGCCAGAATTTTTTGGGAATGTGGTTCTGTTTTTTGTGGCTTCCCAGCACTTCGTTTTGGTTTAGTAACTTTACTTGGGTCATGTTCACTGTTTGGATCCCTGCTGTTCGGTGATGGTTAGGTTCTGTTTTGAAAAGACGCCAGCAAAGTACATATTCAGATGTTTCCAAACTTTCCCAATTAATTGTCCTAAAGAAAATAAACTGCTGTGTCAGAACCACCAGGAATCTCTATCCTCATACAGCCTTTTTCTTTTGTTACAGTTTAGCGGAAGGAGTGTATTTTACTTGATACAAATGCTCCACTTTACTTTTCCCAGAATGAAATGTCATTTTATCTTAGATTTCAGCAATCAGTTTATCCTCATGTGCGTTGGAATAAGTGGGACACAGCAGATCATCTCCCTCCTTTGTTTCCTACTAAACTAGTAGGTAATAATGTATAAATTTGTTTCTGCTTTTGAGCCCCTTAGGTAAATTATAGCATATTCTTTGCCCTGGAAGCAAAGGCAATAAGACCTCCAAATATGTCAGGGGGAATGTCTCTTCATTCATGTTAGTACAGTTCTTTGCATAACGTGGCTTCAGTACGGGTCCGTTGGGTGTTACCTTAGTATAAATGAATATCAATAAACTTTCCTCTTCAAGATCAGAAACTAACTAATGGTCAGTGGTGCCAGGCATCTTAAGTGTTAGATCCTTGGCTAAGAGCAGCGAAGGGGCTGACAGACTAGGATGGTATTTAGGCATGCTGCCTAATTTCTAGAAGAACCATCTTGAGTACTTTAATAACTGCATTTATTGCAATTGCAGGTAATTTACTGTCCATTGCAAGAAAATGGATTTACCATTGCTCAACAGAAGGCTGTGTTGTAGTTATGGGATTAGTGTTCAGGTTTATAGCTCGCATAAAAGCTTGGTCTTCAACTGTTTAATCTGTTTAGTAATAATTTAAAAAGGGAAATGCCCAATGTGAGGACCTTCCTGCAAATCTGAAATGACTCTTCAGAAGGGTGGAAACCTTAATGACTGCAATGCATTAGCACATTAACATAGGATGTGCAAGGCTAAAAACCCTTCTCATTATATTATATGGTAATTCTTTCCCACTTTGATACAAGGCAAGCGTCAAGTATAATGTTTTGCATGAAGCTGCAGTAATGGATGGAATTATATAACAGCAGAATTATTGAGAAAAATATCACTGAGGAATCCCATGGTAGGCTTGATGCCAATCATAGTCCTGTCACAAGCTGTTTTCTGAAGGAAAGCGGGCACAGCAAAAAATTGACTTAATTTATCCCATTGT
Source organism: Sternotherus odoratus (assembly GCA_032164245.1). Taxonomy (NCBI): domain Eukaryota; kingdom Metazoa; phylum Chordata; order Testudines; family Kinosternidae; genus Sternotherus; species Sternotherus odoratus. The sequence goes on from JAVMKO010000016.1 coordinate 11,846,545, forward strand.
ATTTGGGATATGCTGAGCATAATGAAGATAAAGTGGGTGCAGGTCATCGCCTACTGTGAGTTTCCCAGGATTTCGGAGAAACCTCCATGCATGAGTTGCAGAATGCTGAGGGGTTGGAACCTGTGGCATGTGCTGGTACCAGTTCTGGAATGTGACCCTTGCTGCATTCCACAGGCGAATTCCAGGCATAACTTGGCCTTTCTCCACCCCCCCCTTTCCCTAGCTTGTTCATGGTCATGCTTGAGAACCATGGTAACCCAGCATGGCTACTACATGATAAAGCTGTTTGCAAGATAGACAAGTTAACTGTTTGCATGAAAACTAGAGATCATTTTCTTATCTGAGTATTCACAATAGCGCTGTAGAAATACTGCTATAGAGTGGCCCTATCATTATATATGAAAGTCTGTTGCAAGGGTGACCACACGGCAGCTTGCAAGCCACACGTGGCACCTTTAGTTAAATTGTGGCTCGTGAAGCAGCCCACACCCCTCCATTCTCCATCTATCAGATGGGGTGGGGGAGAGCTTGGGGCTTCTGCCCGGTGGTGGGGCTAGGAGCTTCTGCTGGAGACAGCTGGCGCCTGCTGAGCATGGGGAGGCAAAATTTAAAGGTTTGGCCACCCCAACAGCTTGAGTCATATTCCCCGAGGCAGGCCACTCCCTCCCCCCCAGCAGCCCTTCCCTGCAGCTTCTAGGTGTTAGTGTCTTGTGGAGAGGCAGGAACAAACAGCTGGGAGCTACAGGGAGAGGCCATTTCTTTAGCTCCATGGGGAGAAGTAGCAGCAAAGGCAGTGGCTTTCCCCGCAGCTCCCAGCTGTTTGCTGCTGTCTCTCCCCAGCACTATGTGACCAAGCAGGGCTACTGCATCTCCTTTGGCTTCTGCCCAGCTGGGAGGGGCCCCCTATGCGGCTGAAGCCTTGAGCTCTGGCAGGTGCGTCCTGGCTCTTGGACTTCTGAAGATTGTTGTATGCAGCTCAGAGGGTCAATAGGTTTGGCTATCTCATATCTGTAGGGTTTATTTATAATTTGTACCTGCATCCAGGTCTGCGAAGTGCCTAATTGAGCAGATGTTTAGACAACATCCTTGCATGAGATCTATATTTCATTTTAAATTCTCTGGCAACAGCTGAGGGGAGGGAACAGGCGAAAAATGGGACAGAGTAATGTTTGACAGATTTACAATGAGTGAATTTAGGCCTTGTCTACATGGGGAGAGTTTTACCAGTTACACAGATATTGTTATGATGGTACAACTATAACCGGTATATAGTGTGGCTTTTTTTCAGTTTAGTTTACACCCCCTCTGAAGCAACATAAACTAAAAAAGTCCCTTTTGTGGATTAAGAGTGGCCAGATGGTGGATTATATTGATTTAACTATGCTGGTTTAAATTCATACCAAAGGCTATACAATTTTTTTTTTCTGTGAAAACCAGGCTGTAGCTTGGTCTCTGGTTTCCTCCAGAGGCACTCAGTGACGTGTGAGTAGATGTTTGGTGTGAGGCAAGGTTTAGGTTTGATGGTATTGATCAGTAGAGGAACTAAGGAATTAAGACTGTTGAGAGAGTTTAGGGGAGTGTAAACGTTGGCATTGATGACCAGAAATGTGAGAGGGGAGAGGAAGGTTTAAGCAATGGGGAAAGTAGATTTGTAGATGGTGAGGAACCAGACAGGAGTGATACTAATGAAGATGAGCTGGTGATCAGAGAGAGGGAATTCATGCGATGGATAGCGATGGATAGGTCAGAAAGAGAGTAGGGGTTGTATTGGTGTGAGAGAGAGCTGGAAAGTCCAAATGCAGGTTGGAATCCCCTCTGATGAGTGTGGTGTCATGACCTGAAGTTGGAGAGGACCTGGGAAGTGGAGGAGTAAGGGCATGTACATGACAGCAGTGTGTGTGGAGAGGGGGCATAAGAGGACATGAGGAGGAGTGGTATGGTAGTTTGTTGAAGGACTTTCTGTAGTTCTTAGAGGATGTATATTAGTCCTCCTGCACTAACCGAAGAGGAGTGAGTGTTGAATCTTTAACGAGAAGTCTTTTTTTCCCAACTGTCACTCATTATGTTGCATTAATGTCATAGTTAAGTTAAACAGGAGTTAACAAAAATAAGTTTCAAACAGTTTCACTAAAATCCCTTCAACTGTAAGCTGCTCAGTCTCTCTGCTCTTGGGATGTCATTATTTCTCTTGGGTCTTATCTATGTTAGGGATTTTTGTTCTAGTGTAGTCACAACAAAGTAGCTACACAAGAGCAGCCCTGCAAGCAGATGTATAGCACTGTTACGCAGGGTTTGCACATCACTTTTTGCAAGCATCTACACTCGGGGCTTGATCTGGAGCAGCTACTTCAGTGCAGAAACACCCGGGTAGACAATCCCTTAGTTTCATATGAGTAAACTGAGGCACAGAGAGAGGTATGGCCCAACAGAATCTAGCCAAAATAAAAATCGTTCCTTCAGATAAAATATTTAGGCATCCCCTGGAGTTTCCTTTCCTGTAAATCATATGCTGAAACATGTTTGAAAATTCCATTGCTGAAAGCTGGAAATGCATGTTAGCAGTCTTTGTAGAATTTCCTAATTATGAGCAGCTGTATTTTTGCCTTCAGAATTTTCATCAGAACTTTTGTCAAAGCTGCTTCATGCTTTTTGGAAGAGAAGTCCCTTGTCTGAAGAAGCTTATATCGTAGATGAAACGAGGAGAACAGATTGAGTATCATTTGAAGAGAAGGTTAGGTTCTGTAGCCTAGTGCAGAGGCTCTCAACCTTTCCACACTTCTGTACCCATTTCAGGAGCCTGATTTGTCTTGAGGGTATGGAAGTTTCACTTAAAAACTACTTGTTTACAAAATCAGATGTAAAAATACAAAAAGTGTCACAGCATGCTGTTACTCAAACATGCTTACGTTCTCATTTTTACCATATAATTATAAAATAAATGATTTGGAATATAAATATTGTACTTACATTTCAATGTGTAGTTCATAGAGCCATATAAACAACTCATTATTTGTATGAAGTTTTAGTTTGTACAGACTTTGCTAGTGCTTTTTATGTCTCCTGTTGTTAAAGCAGGCGACTATCTAGATCAGGGGTCTCCAAACTTTTCAGCCCGAGGGCCGCATTAACTATTAAATAGCGGTTCGGGGGCCGACAAGATAAGAGGGCGGGGGGGGGGGGGAGGCGGGTGTAAGAGGGCTGGGGGGGGGGGGGCAGGGCCGGCGACAGGAATTTTGGGGCCCCGTACGGCAGACCATACGGGGCCCCCCCCGCCAGTCTCCCGCCGCCCGCGGCCCCCCCCCGCCCCCGGCCAGTCTCCCGCCACCTGCGCTCCCCCCCCCTGCCTCCCGCGCCCCCCCCGCCGATCTCCCGCCGCCCAAGGGCCCCCCCCCGCCGGTCTCCTACCTCCCGCGCCCCCCCCCCCCCCCGTCTCCTGCCTCCCGCGGCCCCCTCCCCCCGGGTCCCCACCCACCCCCCAACTGACCCACCCAGCCCGGTCTCTCACCCCAAAACCTCCTTTCCTCCAGCCCCCCCCCCCAAATGACCCACCCAGCCAGGTCTCTCACCCCAAAACCTCCTTTCCTCCAACCCCCCCCCCCCAACTGACCCACCCAGCAGGGTCTCTCACCCCAAAACCTCCTTTCCTCCCACCCACCCCCCAACTGACGCACCCAGCAGGGTCTCTCACCCCAAAACCTCCTTTCCTCCCACCCCCCACCCCCAACTGACCCACCCAGCAGGGTCTCTCACCCCAAAACCTCCTTTCCTCCCACCCACCCACCCCCAACTGACGCACCCAGCAGGGTCTCACCCCAAAACCTCCTTCCCTCCCCCCCCACCCCCCCCAACTGACCCACCCAGCCCGGTCTCTCACCCCCCCAACTGACCTGCTCAACCCGGTCTCTCCCCACAGACCGGTTCGCTGCGTGGCTGTGCGGCGCGTCCCGGCCCCAGCTCCCAGCCGTCCCTGCAGCCGAGCACGTGGCGCGTCCCGGCCCCGCGGCTGGCGGCGGCGGCCGAGCGCGCGGCGCTTCCAGGCCCCGCGGCTGGCGGCGGCGGCCGAGCGCGCGGCGCTTCTTAGGCCCCGCGGCTGGCGGCGGCGGCCGAGCGCGCGGCGCTTCTTAGGCCCCGCGGCTGGCGGCGGCGGCCGAGCGCGCGGCGCTTCTTAGGCCCCGCGGCTGGCGGCGGCGGCCGAGCGCGCGGCGCTTCTTAGGCCCCGCGGCTGGCGGCGGCGGCCGAGCGCGCGGCGCTTCCAGGGCTGGCGGCGGCGGCCCGCGCGGCGCTTCCAGGCCCCAGCGCGGAGCCAAAAATATCTCCGCGGGCCGGATGAGAGGGCCTCGCGGGCCGCATCCGGCCCGCGGGCCGTAGTTTGGAGACCCCTGATCTAGATGAGTTGATGTATCATCTGCAAGACCTCTGATTACCCCGCAGGAGGTTGAGAACCACTGGCCTAGTGCATAGAGCAAAATCCTGGGAGCTGTAAGTATCCAGGGCTGCAACACTCGTTTGAGCCACTGACTTTCCTCAGTCTGACGTCAGACCTTGTTACCTATTCATCGATGTAGCTGGAAAACTCAGGGCTTGTCTACATGGTGTGTTAGTCTGCAGCAGAGTGGTGTAAATGCTAGTGCACACTAGCGGGTCCAGGTGGCATGCTCTAAAACAGGGGTCTCAAACTCAAATGACCACGAGGGCCGCATGAGGACTAGTTCATTGGCCCGAGGGCCGCATCACTGACACGCCCCCCTCGCTGCCCCCGCCCCTACTCCCACCCCTTCCATGAGGTCCCACCCCTGCCCCGCCTCCTCCCCTGAGTGCGCAGCTCCCAGCTCCTCGCCCTGACAAATAAGGCATTGAATTTTCTCTTTTACCGCTGTGAAAAAATATAAATTCTCCCATTTGTCTTGGAAAAAACTCTTTTCTCCCATGAATGTTCTTTTTTTTTTGTGATAAAGTCATTTCCAAGCCGTTTTAATCAAATATATTCACTTAATAATGCACCTCACTCAAAGGACCAAACAGGAACTTAGATCTACTTCTATTAAAGCACCTTCCTGGACGGGGCTGCACTCATGCTCCACTCTTGCTCTGCCTCTTCCAACCTCTTCCCTGTCCCCTTCAAACCCCTTCAACAAAGTTCCCACCCCAACTCCATCCCCTCCCCGCCCCTAGTCCAACCCCTTCATCAAAGTTACCACCCCAACTCCGCCCCCTCCCCACCCCTAGTCCAACCCCTTCATCAAAGTTCCCACCCCAACTCCGCCCCCTCCCTGCCCCTAGTCCAACCCCTTGCCCAAATCCCCGCCCCTTTCTCCCCCTCCTCCCCTGTTCAGGAGCCCGCTCCTGGCCTCTCCCTCCCAGAAACCGCTAAGCTGCCAGAGAACTGCCTGGCCATAAGCAGAGCTGTGAGGAGTGGCGCATGGGTTACAAACACGTGGAGGAGTGGGGCGGGGGGAGCTTGGCGGGGGGGCCACGCGGGAGCTTGGCGGGGGGGCCGCGCGGGAGCTTGGCGGGGGGGGCCGCGCGGGAGCTTGGCGGGGGGGGCCGCGCGGGAGCTTGGCGGGGGGGGGCCGCGCGGGAGCTTGGCGGCAGGGCAGTGAATAGGGAGCTTGGCGGTGGGGTGGGGAGAGCATCGCGGGCCGCAGGGAAGGGCTTTGTGGGCCGCATGCGGCCCGCGGGCCGCATGTTTGAGACCCCTGCTCTAAAAGTTCCTTAGTGCACTTTAACATAGTACAGTTTGAAATGGGGCTACATTAATGTGCACCAGGGAACTTTTAGTACCGTATTTTTCGCCCTATAAGACGCACTTTTTCTTCCCCAAAACGGGGGGGAAAAAGATGGTGCGTCTTATAGGGCGAATGCAAAAAAAAAAAAAAAAAAAAAAAAAAGCGCCTCGCTCTCCCGTCCCCGCCGCGCGGGCGGGCTGCCGGGAGCGTCCCGGTTCCCCCCTCCCCGCCGCGGGCGCGCTCCCGGCAGCCCGCCCGCGGCGGGGAGGGGGGAACCGGGACGCTCCCGGCAGCCCGCCCGCGCGGTGGGGACGGGAGAGCGAGGCGCTTTTTTTTTTTTTTTTTTTTTTTTTTTTTTGTCCGGCGGGGAGGGGGGAACCCCGGCAGCCCGCCCGCGGCGGGGAGGGGGGAACCTCGGCAGCCCGCCCGCGCGGCGGGGACGGGAGAGCGAGGCGCTTTTTTTTTTTTTTTTTTTTTTTTTGTCCGGATTTTTTATTAAAAAAAGAGGGGGCGTCTTATAGGCCGGAGCGTCCTATAAGACGAAAAATACGGTATGTGCCAGCAGGGTCCACATGGCCATTCAGTGCACAACACACTACCGCACACTAGCATTTACACTGCTCTTGTGTGGACTAACACTGTGTAGACAAGCTCTCAGTAGACAGAAGGAACTTTGCTGGAAACCAGAAGCGTTCATCTGAGTTGCTCTATGGAAATAAGAAAAGCAGAACTAATTCTGCATTAGGATTAGATAAAGAACATACTCCTCAGATTGGACATAATTAAAAAGGAGTTTGTTCAGTAAATATCCCGAACACGTTTAACTGCGTTTGGTTTGAAGTAGTAAAGCCAGAGGGATTGCTCAATTCTACTCTACAGCAGAGAGACATCTTTATCTGGGCTTGCAGTTTTTTCCTTTATCCGAGTTTTATTTACAGTGTCCATAGAACCCCAGTTAATCAATATTTCTGTTAGAGGCACATTTGGGCCACATGTCACACACCATCATTTTCAGACTCTTCAGTCTTGTATCATTTATGGAGAACATATTGTCAGAAATGTTTGGGTCTCTAAATATTTTATTTTGCTGTGGGTGTTTTTTTCCAAAGGCCTGGATGCAATATTACATTGTGCCCTGAGGAGCTCTCAGGCCTCCAGATCCGTTTGCTTTGGCGAAGGGATTTTCTTCTTCTTTTCTGTAAATCACATAAACGGTTGGATGGTTCAGATGACTGGTTAATGCTTCTAGGTTGCTCGTTCTAATCCAGACCAGGTCAGTTAATGAGTGGAAATCATTGCTCTCTGATGTTTCACGGCCTATGTGGAATGAATTGGTGGTCTCAGTGGAAATCTTTGGCCTTGTCAGCCATGATGTTTTCAATCATCTCTGTAGCTGCCTTGGTGCAAACCTCTAATGTAGACTCACTGCACCGGTATAAACTATGCCTTGCTCCAGTGCGACTTACCCCAGTTTGAAAATCATGATTTACATAGAGCAGTGTATCTGTACTACAGGTTTGTCAGTGCAGATACACTACTGGCTAAAATGTGCACACACGTCTGTAGTATGCAGTAGTTCGCATCACAAGCACAATTGACCTCGTCTTTGGCAAAAATTTAGTTCAGTTTCCATGCCTTTTCAGTTCTTACTTTCGTATCGCTAGAAGTGGTTCTTTTCGGTCTGGATTGCGGCACACTAGCATGGCCTCTTCTGGAAGCTTGCCTGCCACTACCAGTGCTTTATCCTGTGGATAACTGAACATTGATCTTGAGGACTATCTGTCACACATCTTTCAGGAGACCTGAACTCACATCTCGTGTAGAAAGTCTTTAAGGAGTCTGCTGTTTGCTCCTTGCCTAGGTCAGGGACCTCAACCTGGGGAAAATGGAAAAAACTGTGTAATTAGGATCCTTTAGCCCTGGCAGTATTAAACCCTGATCTCAGTAACTTATCTCAGTAGCTTAGCATTATCCACTCTCACTCCCTCATGCTTTTTGATCTGTGTTGTGGTAACAATCCTCTTTTTGGGTTCTGTTCAGGTTCATACTGTCAGCATGAGTGCCAGTTCAGAATTGGGGGCAACTTTGGCCATAAACTCAGGTCCCTTTGCTATTCAGTTGTGGCGTACTAGGTTTCAATCCTTTTTTGCCCACCTGATTCTCTAATACTTCCACCTTTCTCTTAAGTGATGTTATTCTTATTTAGGCGCTTAGTTACTGAAGAACATTTGACACCCTCTGTTATTTGCCTTTTCTAGTTCAGACTTTGTAGCCTACTCCTGCCTCTGTACCAGGCAGCTATGGAAGTTACTCTGCTGGTCAGATATGTTTTCAGTTGCCCTTCACTCAAGTAATAGAAGAGTGAACTCTGTCATGCTTCTCCTTCAAGACTTCTATTATGTCTCTTGGGGAACTTTGCTTATTGAGGATCTGACAGCCCTATAGCGTGGCTAAAATATAACATCTGAGCCTTATGTTGGGAAAGGAGGCTTAGAACAGTGGTTCTTAACCTATTTGACCCAAGACCCATTTGTAAACGCTGATGGTTTGTGACGACACAGAGATGCCCTGAGACCTAATTTTCCTCCCGCCACCCCTTGCGGGGGTCCATTTGGGGTGGGCAGATACTCCAGCCAGATATATTCAGCTGAGGGAACTCCTCTGCCCTTCACTGGCAACTGGGGGGGGGGGATATGCAAGACACACCCAAAATACACAGTTCCACCTCCCCTGGCAGGAGGTTCGAGAAGGTAACACTTGTTGAGGATGGTCTAGGTTTATTTGGTTCTACATCAGTACAGAGGACTGGAATTGATGACCTCTTGAGGTCCCTTCTAGCCCTACATTTCTATAGGTCTATAATTAAAGGTAAAACTCCAGGGTGGACGTGTTTAACAATGAGTAAAATCTACAGAGCTATCACACTAATAGTGTATAAGTCATTGTGGTCTTTGCAAGTCAAATCTGAAAATGATTTTGTCTGCTCATACCTAACTCTCTCTGAGGATTAGTGCAATGTTCTGAACAGCATTGGCATAACATGGCAAAAGCTAATTTAGATAATTGGCAAAAGCTAATTTAGATAATTAGTTCTGAGTAGTTAGTAAATTAATCTGGTAAGTAAACTCTGTGCTGTGTAGACCTGCTTTTTGGCAAGCATTGTTAGCTTCTTGATTTCTACATTTCAAGACTCACTCGTTGTTTCAGGAATAGGGCAATTTGTGGATTAACTTCTAAGGAATTATTTTGATTCTCTTTGGTAGTTCCCCTGGAACTCTAATGAACCCCTTCAGTTGGCAAGATCTGGGGAAGATTTTTTTCTAAATATAGTTAATTTATTTTAAGACGTGGGTTCTCAGCCCTTGGGGTTGCAGCCTAAAATGGGGTCATCAGAATACATTAAAGGATGGTGGGGCTGGCTGGGCTCAGCTGCCTGCCCCAGGCATCGCAACCCAGTGCCTGAGGCCACAGCACTGCTCAGGGTTGATCTAGCTGTCCTTCTGTCATGACGACAGGGCAAAATTTGAGTGCCTCTGAGACCCCATGCACCAATCCCACTCTCACAAATTATGGGGGCTGGTCAAACCTGCGTGGCGCTGCAACCCCAAGAGGTCACAATGTTCAGAGCAAGGAGCCAAACCTTATGAATATTGGGATAAATCACTTTTGAGTGAGGTCTGTAGATGTGAGATATCCTCACTCATATATCACATCTACAGCTTCCCCCCATCCACTAGGGTAGGGTAATAGCTCCGTCAAGGAAGGAAATTAGGTGAATTTGGCATGACTTGTTCTTTACAATTCCATACTGGGTCTTGCTTAGAACTCTATTATTCTCTAGGTGCTTACAAATAGATTAATTTGTTCCAGTATATTTCCATTTATCAAAGTTAGGCTGACTTATCTATAAATTCCCAGATCCCCTTTGTTCCCTCTTTTAAAGATAGGTACTGTGTGTGTCCTTCTCCAGTCCTCTAGGACCTCACCTATCCTCCATGAATTCTTGAAGATGATTGCTAACAGTTCCAAGATTGCTTCAGCTATTTAAGTACCCTAAGATTAATTTCATTAGGCCCTGTTGGCTTAAATGCACTACAGAGGAGCCTGTGGTGTCAAATCCGTTAGACTGTAAGTACCTTTGGGTCATAGATCATGCCTTGCTGTGTGTCGGCTGCTACTATATTATAAAACGTAGAACTGTTTGATGCTTCCTAAAGGAAAACATGGTGTATGGTGGAATTGAGTAATCTTCCTCACTTTTAACAAAGAGTCCTGTGGCACCTTAAAGACTAACTAAAGTATTGAAGCATAAGCTTTCGTGGGTATTAGCCCAGCAAAGTGGGTATTAGCCCAGGAAAGCTTATGCTTCAATACTTTAGTTAGTCTTTAAGGTGCCACAGGACTCTTTGTTACCTCTGCTATTCCAGACTAACACCGCTACCTCTCTGATTCCTCACTTTTGTGTCTGATGCTTCTTATGGGAAGCCCTGTGCGGCAGGTGATTTCTTGTTAACAATTTAGGTACCAAGACTAAGCAATAGTTTCTTTAATAAAAGAAAATCTACAAGTTAAAAGCTGTTTTTGCCCACATGTAAGCACTTTAAAATATCATCGGCTCCCCAGTACTATGGTAGAAGGAAGGCACAATAGCAGGAAATAACTTCTTTATTACAGCACATTATATACAGTACATTGCGTTTTGACTGGCAATGTGGGTTAGAGTGGAAAACGATTACTTTGTAGATTGATAATGAGAACTGACACTCATAGACTCTAAGGTCAGAAAGGACCACTATGATCAGCCAGTCTGACCTCCTGCAGAATGCAGGGCCACAGAATCTCACTCACCCCCTCCTGTAATAAACCCCTCACCTATGTCTGTGAGCTATTGAAGTCCTCAAATCATGGTTTAAAGATTTCAAAGTGCAGAGAATCCTCCAGCAAGTGAACTGTGCTCTATGCAGCAGAGGAGGGCAAAAAAACCCCAGGGCCTCTGCCAATCTGCCCTGGTGGAAACGTCCTTCCGAACCCAGCCCCATTTGCCCTCTCAAATGTTCCTCATTTCAGTCCCAAAGTTACCCACGTTCCATACAAATGAGGTGTGTCTCACTTTAACTGTGGAAAACCATTTGCATCGGAAGTAAAGAATTATGAGACTGAGGTTACAAGAGAGTTTTTTACTCTAAAAGAAAGAATCCCACAGGATGTTCCTTGCATGAATAATTGTTTTGCATTGCTCATTTTGTTTTTTGTCACACATTGTGACACACATCTGGGCCTTGGCAGGCTGAGAGAGAGATGTCCCAAGATTCTGACTTCTGTTTGTGCACATAACATGTTGAAATGTTGATTATTTTGATCTTTGTGCTCCCATTGGTGCTATGTGGGGTGGAGGAATATTTTTGCCTCTTTTGTTTCAAAGGTGTAGAATACTCTGAAATGTTGTATTGCTCATTTTATAGTGGCAGTTCATGATTTCTGCCACTTGGTGGCATCCTTCAAAAATAAAAATAAATTACTACTTGAAAAGACATTTTGATCAGTGCAGTATTGACTAGTGACAGCATAAGCCTTGAGTTTGTACCTTCTTCCTAAACAAATCAAATCCACAATATCTGTACCTAGAAAGGGAGCAAGGGAGGAAAATTGTGTTGACATTTTACATGATATAAAAACATAACACCTTGGTCTTGCACAATTCCGTTGTCAGCTGTATTAGAAAAGCTCATAACCGATAAGTTACAGCCAGAGGAAAGTTTTAGCTAAACTTATCTTTTTTTAATTAAAATGCTAATGGAATCTCATGTTGAGCAATGCAGACGAGTCTAGTGGGTATGTTTCTGTTGTTGTTGGAGTATGGCTTACAGGAATCCCCACGGATGGTGAGGCATACAAGCTCAGAATTTTTGAATAGCAGTGTGTGTTGAAGCCGCAGTTGCACCCTATCTAGGCCCTTGCATTCCCACTCAGACATACACATGAATCAAGCCTCAGCTGTCACTGAGATCCTTCTGACTACTATCGGCAGGGAACTCTGTCTTGTCTGTCACTTTCCCATCAGTCCTCTTTTTCACTTACGGAAAATAGTCTTTTTTTGTACTTCTAGTTCTATAGTTCGGATAACTGTTTTAGATAATAGGATTTTCAGTTCTGCTGGTCATTTAGTTTCTGTTAAGAATCCACTGAGCTGTTTCCATGCCAATGGAGGTCGGTCTGAAGATGACAAACACCAAATCTAAGACCAGAGCCTCAAGCAGTGTCCCTCTTGCAATGACAATATGTACATCCCCGATTAACATACTTGGAACGTGTTTGGTCTCCAAGAGGGGCATATTCCCAGCAGTTGTTCAACATACAAATTGTTTACCAGTGACACACAGGCAGTGAGAGGTGTCTCAAACCTCGTATACAGATGGCTATGAGGGAATCTTCCTCTGGCACTGGTCTGCCTGAGGAGTCTGCACTAAGACTTCCATACAGAAACTTTTGAATGAAGTTACCTAAAATTAAGCACTCAACTTTATATTAGGCACCTAAGTATCCTGATTTTCAAAGGAGGGAGCTGTCAGTGCTGGAACAAGTTGCTCCCCTGGGATTTTAAAATTTCTGTTCACATCCTGATCCAGCCTTTCTTGTCATCTTTTAGCTTTCAGGCTCCCTTATTCAGCGCCCAAGGATAGAGAATCAAAGGGAATGACTTTTTGTTGGGGAAAAGTCATAATATGTTAGCTACTGACTAGTCTAGTATGACTTTAATGTATTGGACAGCTTGTGGTGTTACTCTCATAAGGAATAATTTTCTCTCTGAGCAGGAGAATACGGTCCCATTCTGTAATATTTTTATTCTATATCCTCCAGATTGATTAGGCGGAACTGGCAAGACTATGTTTCACTGGACAACTCCAAGCAAATGAGAGGTGCATTCTGTAGTGTTACCATCACCTCTGACCTTTAATTTTTGTGCAGAGAGTGATTACCCTACTTCTTACATTTTTCTTAAGGGAGAATTTCTTTTCAGCTGCCACTGCTATTACTATATAACTTAATCTTCTACACCCTTCTGTTTATCTTCTGTTCAATCCTTCTTCCCTGCCATTTTGTTTTTCATCTCGCTTCATCCTCCTCTCCCAATATAGTTTGTCTCTCTCTACCAGATCATCCCAACAATAGAAGAAAATCAGCTTTAGCAGTTCATTCATGCCTGTTTTTCTGCACTGGAGCACTTTGCTGGCTGTCCCAGCATTTATGAAACTATCTTGGATGGTGCTAGTCTCGTTAATTTAATGCTGTTGGTGCCAGGAGAGCCCTACTAGCAAATACAATCCTGGAGCAAATCTGCAATCTCAGGAATTTAGGATCAAATTACTTGAGATCTTACAATCTTGTGTGCTTAAGAATAGTTACCATACCAGAGGACTGGTGTTATGTCAATTACAGTGTAATATCCTGCAGCATGTCAGTAAAATCAGAAAACTGCAGAGCTCTCTGAAATTTATATATGCCTCACATGACTTTAGATGGCAAGAATAATTGTCTAAATATTAAGGGCTAAAGTCTCAGCTGATGTAAATCAGTGTCCCTCCGTGGATTTCAATGGAATTACACTCATTTACATTAGCTGAGGATCTTGGCCCTAAGATTTTTATTTATATATGTAATATCTCTCTCTCTCTTTTTTTTTTTTTAAATTTCCCCAAACTCCCAGGACTGGTGCCGTTACGTTCCTGGAACGTCAATGTAACTGGGATTCCAGTTTTCAGAATCCCAAGATCCGATACTCTTACGCTGGATGATTGAGGAACACAGATACTGATGGCCAGTTCAGCAGGGTTTACTCACTTAGGTGAGTCCAGATTGCAGGAGGGCAGAAGAAACCTGGGATTCCTGTGATCCTGCAAGAGCAGATTTCCTAAGTTTCCATCCTGTTTGACTCCAGACAGAAATTCGTCCCCATTAAAACGCCAGGATTTTTTATTTTTTTTTGCAGCCCAAGATCCACACCAGCCTACCCTGATGATGTCCAGAGCCTATTCTCTGATATAGAGGATAGCTATCTTTAACCCGCCCCTCTGTCTCTAGAATTATATATTCTCTGTCTATGCAAAGACTACTGTTTGCAGCATCTTTTTTTTTCAGCTGCTCTTTTCTAACTACAGCAGTTCTTTGCTCCTGACTTAGTTATGGAAAGATCAAAAGAAAATGGGTGGACGCAGAAGTCCTGTAACTGCCATGGCACCTGAGTGAAGTGTGCCAGACTTTCTCCTCCGGGTTGGGACTTACTTCATCTATGCGGAATTTCTAGCTTTGAGAATGTTACTTAGAAAATGGATCTTATCTCTAGGGTTGCAGAATATTCTGGGATTCTCTCTGTTTACTTTATTAGACACTGTGAGAAAAGTTTCTCTGAGCCCTGTACTCCCCAGCAGCATCAGGTTCACTGGTCATGAGGTTTATTCTCAATTGCCAGGTAGCATCTCGTTCGTCTCTGACTACTTGAAACGTGTAGTTTTAGGTATGTTTGAAGTATATATGTTTTGCTAGAATAGGACAACATATAATCCCTCCAACAGAATGAGGTGATTTATAATTGGAAGATAATAGTATTTTAGTTCTGTTCATCCCATTTGTCTCAGGTAGGCAGATAAATAGTCCTTCCGTTTAAGACCAGTGCTGCTCCATAACTGGGCTGAAAGCGCAGACAATCATGCCATTGCCCCAGTGTTAGAACTCAAGTAATACATGTCCACAAGATGCCTGAATTTTCCCTTCTCTCTCCTTTTTTCCACTGTTACTGAGCTGATCCCTTGAAGTATTAACAAGTCATCCAGATCTGAAATCAAAATCAGTTACTAATCACTGATGTCAATGAAGCAGTTCCCCGTCACTGGGGCATGATGACTTTGTTTGGCCTGCAGGGCTGCCAGGTGAGTGAAAGTCGATCTGGAGTTATGGAGTGAGTGGAAATTGCGTGGCCGGAGACATGTGTATGCAATTTATTCAGATGATTCAAGTGGCAGCCATGGCAACTGAGATAAACAGAGGAAAAGATACTGGAAAAGCAGCAACAGCTTCATTTTAATAGCACAGCCATTATTCCAAACTGTTCAGATGTTTTCTAGGAGAGCTCAGTCTTCCTGCAAGGTCTCCTCCTCCCTCCAGCTTGCTTTTGCTTTAAAGTCCTGGGTTTAGATGGCTTCTCGAGTAAAGTGCTCCGGGCCAAATTCCTCAGTTCCTCTTTGAGCAAAAACACCCTTTGACTTCAGATGACGTTTTTCTTGAGTCAGGCTTGCAGAATTTGACTCTGTTTCCAACTCTGGGATCTAAAGGTTCTTTATAAATTTCTCCTCTTCTCAAAGTCCACTTTTCTAAAACCATCACATGTAACTAGGTAAATTGGGTAACAGCAGGTTGGTGGAAGAGCTGGAAATAGAGCTCAGGTCTTTTGATTTTCATTCCAGTGCTCTACACAACAGACCACACTGTGTCCATATAAATAAATGATCCTCAAGCCTGCTCTGACTGATTGGATTTGCATCATTTTATAAGGCTATGGTTGTGGTGTATACTCATACTAAATTCCTCCCAAGGGTGTTGATGGTGGTGATCCACCTCCATGAATCACGCTTTCCAATATTTTTCTCATCACTTAGTTAGCCTTGCTTTACAAACTAGATCTGAAAATATCCCTTTAGTTTCGACTGGAAAAGACGTAAGTCTTGAAGCATTGAGAAAATCCATTCAGTTTTTGTTGTTTGACACCACCATGCTGTGCTCGTGTCGGAGACTTGAATGTGTGTTTCTAACTGCATTTCTTCTCTGTGTTGCTTTAAAGATGGGCTAGAGGACCCCAGATTGAGTTAACTTCAGAAATAGATAAGTATCCCAGTACTCAGGATGTACCAAGCATATAGGTTTTAAACTTGACTTAGAAGTATATACATTTAGCTTCTAAGAAGTCTGCAACTTAGTTTTGAGTTGGTTGCCCCAGAATGTATTATTCTGGGTTATTGCAGATTCTGGGAAAATGAGTGGTTTCATGAAGGTGTGAGTCTCTTATATAGGTGAATAGTTTGCATTTTTCAGGTTCTTACAAAGCAGTTTTTGCAAAGCTAACTTTCACTAGCATCTGGCATTCTAGAGGGCTGCATTCTGGGGCCTCAAACTCAGAACAAAGCAGTAGATCTAATGGAAGATTAAGAAGAATGTTTTAAGTCAGTCATTTTAAACGTATTTATTCTAAAAATCCTTCCTTTCTTCATTGCTCGGTGTTCAACTTCTTGATACTTTTGATGCTGTTGTTTGCTAGTTACCCAGTCACTACAGAGTCTTCCTGAGTAGACAAGACCTAAAGTTCTCATGTAAGAAACAAGCAGAATCTAAAACTTGTCAGGCCATCTTTATATATAGTAAAACAGCAAACAAAAAGCACAAGCCCAGTATTTTTCTCCCTTTGCTGTCCATCGTAGGCAAGAATTCTTACACCTGAGATATAGTGAGCAGAGGGGAGAAGCATGAAAATTTCAATAAAGGGAAAATGCATAGGATTTAATCTCTTTCCACTGAAGATTCCACCGCCCTCCCACTGAATTCACTTCCTGCGGACTTGACAGGACTTCTACAGAACCCACCCATCAATACATCTCCCCAGTCTACTAGAAAGATGACTGTTGAGGGACACAAGGCACAGTGCTTCCTCCATGCACAGGACCGTCTGCTTCCTCACCCCACCTTCGCTGATGAGTAGAGTGAGAAACTGGGAACGCAGGGCTCACTCTCTGACCTATCAATTCAGAGAACTCGGGACAGGCCCTCTAAGTTTATGGAAGGATTTGAAGAGCAGGCATGAGTTGGAGAGAGGGTTATATGGGTATGGGAGAACTGCAGTTGGAATGCAAACCTACTCAGCCCCCACTAAGAGGAGCAAGGCTGAGATAATAGATATGAGGTCACTGGGTGGGTGGCCAAGATGATTAGGTGTTTCGGGACCTGTAGGGCCATTTTTGAACAGATTTAGGATTTCAGAATGAAAACCTGAACATCCCTAGTAGCATTTCCTAGGAGTAAAAGTGCCACTGATCAATAAGTTTGTAGTAAAGGAAGAAACTTGACTGCTCCCTTCCTGATGGGGACAATGTCTGCTCAACAAGTTCACTCGGATTATCTGGCTCTTCAGCAGCCAACATTTGACTGGAAACGTTTGCAGCCTGTTTTGAAGTTGTGCAGAAAAGCACACTTGCGTCATCCAGAAAATGCAATGAGTCAGTGCAGTCCCAAAGGAGCTGTAACAGCCCTAAACAGAAACTTGGAAAAGGAAACAGGGATGGATTTAAAGATACAGTATTTTTGATTGCTGCTTTGTTTTGGGGTGTTATGCTGAATTCACAAAAATGTTGGTGACAAAGAAGTTTAATAGGGACTTTATCATTGTAAATATAAATGAAGCTTTAAAACATCGTGATCCACCCAGGGTGTGGAGTTGGCAGAGGGTGTTAAACTTGTTAGACTTGCTAATATACTCAGTATTTTGGTATTCAGGAAATATCTAATTCTTAATAGTTTCTCTTCTGTTGCGCAGGCCTCTGTCCCTCCTGTTCTCTGCCTGTGTCACATAATAATTTAGTCCCCTGTGGGCTGTACTATTTTGGGCTAATTTTGGTGGTTGGATATAGTGTACGGTTACTGGGTGCTATTAGTGTCCTTTGATATGCAGGCAGTCGGACTGGATGAATCTGATGGTTGCTTCTGGCCCTACACTTTATAATAGATTTCAGAGTAGCAGCTGTGTTAGTCTGTATTGAGTACCCAGAAGTCACCTACTACAGGACAGGCCCAATAAAATAACAGAATGCCACTAGCAGTCACCTTCAGTCCCCAAGTAAAACCTCTCTAGCGCATCATCAAAGATCTACAACCTATCCTGAAAGACAATCCTTCACACTCACAGATTTTGGGAGACAGACCAGTCCTCGCTTAAAGCCAGCCTCCCAACCTGAAGCAAATACCACACCAGCAACCACACACCACACAACAAAAACACTAACCTGGGAACCCATCCTTGCAACAAAGCCCAATGCCAACTCTATCCACATATTTATTCAAGTGACACCATCATAGGACTTAATCACATCAGCCACATCATCAGGGGCTCATTCACCTGCACATTTACCAATGTGATATATGCCATCATGTGCCAACAATGCTCCTCTGCCATGTACATTGGCCAAACCGGCCAGTCTCTACACAAAAGAATAAATGGACACAAATCTGATATCAGGAATCATAACATCCAAAAACCAGTAGGTGAACACTTCAACCTCTCTGGTCACTCAATAACAGACTTGAAAGTGACAATTTTACAACAGAAAAACTTCAAAAACAGACTCCAACAGAAACTGCTGAACTGAAATTAATTTGCAAACTGGATACCATTTATTTAGGCTTGAATAGAAACTGTGAGTGGCTGGGTTATTACACAAATTGAATCTATTTCCCCATGTTAAGTATCCTCACACCTTCTTGTCAACTATCTAATATGGGCCATCTTGATTATCACTACAAAAGTTTTTTCTCCTGCTAATAATAGCTCATCTTAATTAATTAGCCTCTTAGAGTTCATATGGCAACTTCCACCTTTTCATGTTCATTCTCTCTCTCTCTCTCTCTCTCTCTCTCTCTCTCTCTCTCTCTCTCTGTGTATAAAATCTTGCTACTATATGTTCCATTCTATGCATCTGATGAAGTGGGCTGTAGCCTACAAAAGCTTATTCTTAAATACATTTGTTAGTTTCTAAGGTGCCACTTTATAATAGGCATGTTTTGGTATGTAAATGAATGACAGGGAGGGAGGAAGAAGGACAAGTGGGCAGTCCTCTGGACTTGCCATTTTCTCCTCCATCCCCCCTTAACCTTTCCCACCCACCTTCAGATTTGGAACTGTTTCTGAATATATGTAACTATGCGGAGGCACTAGGGGGTAAGCTATGTTTCACCATCTTACAGAGTCATAGTAAACCCTGTAAAGATGTACGTAATTCCGTACCATGGTTACAATAGCAGATGAAGTTGTTGCTTGAGGCACCACTATTTATAGTGCCCCCAACACAAGAACATTTTCTGTTTGCATGGGTTCTTGCTCCTCTTTACATCCTTCCTCCATCTAGCCAAAGGGGTTAGATATCACTTCCTTCAGATGCAGTTGCAAATGTTGGCTCATGAGAGCTCATTTAAGGCATTTGACCTTCAAGGGTTGAGCAGACTGCTACCTAAGCACTCCGTCCCTGCAGCTAGAGAGAGTGAGGGACCTATCATTTTATCTCTCTGATGGCATTCCCAGTGCATTATTTATTATATTTCATTTTATTTACAGGGTTTCTTATGATGCTCATCATTGTAGTATCTGAGTACCACACAGACATAAGCAAGTTTATTCTTTCAACACCACTGAGGTAGGCAAGTATGAGCCTTGTCTTACAGATGGGGAACCTGAAGCATGAAGAGATTCAGTGAGTTGCTTGAGGTCAAAGGTAGGCAGGAAGACTGGCAGAGCAAGGAATTGAACTCGGATCTCTAGAGTCTCTGTCCAGTGATCATCCTGCCACAAGATCATCCTGCCTCTAGTTATGCTGCCACCTAACATATATTAACAAGCCTTCCCTAATTCACACTGACTGAGAGACCTATTGCAAATTAGCAAGTAAATAAAAAAATTCTATACAAATAATTTGACAAGCATAATTTAGTTTAATTTCTGATTAAGATAGGTTGATGATGAGTGTGACCCAGGCTTTCCTTAGAGACCTTACTTGCCATTCTTCAGTGGCCTAGAAGGTAGATGCCAGATCCTGGGGATCTCTGTAACCCATATGTATCCCTGTGCCCTCTGTCAGTTGACATCAAGAGGTTCTTGGCTCACGCCAAGGGTAAGGCTCTTTCACTGTTGGGGAAGACTATTCTTGGTACAACTTCATCAGTTGAAATTTTGCTGGAGAACAGCAAGTCTGACTATTCAGATCAAAATGTAAGGCGTTGTTGACAAAGCCTTCCTCCAGAATAGAATGACTTCCTTCCAAAACATAAAAACCCTAATTCTCTGAGAAGGCAGAGAGAGAACTTAGTGGATGCTTTGCTCCTTGTTAAATAAGACTTAGCACTTCAGAGAGTCTAGGGGAGTTAAGCATGGTATTTGGCCTCCAAGCTCTATTGGGTGCCTTAGAAAATCCCAGGTGAGTGGTAGACCCTTAATACTTAGATACGAAGGTGATGTGTGTTTCGTGGGGGACTCACATAGACAGATATTCATTCCCCCCTCTTAAACTCATAACTATTTTTTCCAGCTTACTCCCCACATCTATCTAATACTAGACTAGACTTCTTTCTAAACCACATGTTTTTTGAATTTTTCTATCCTCATTGATTCTCTGAGTCTTTGTCCATTTCAAACATTTATCCCTATCCTATCAAAGGTACAGATACTCCCTTTTGGATATACCAATCTCTGTACTTTTATGTTTGTGTAGCCTGTTTTTATACTGTGTTATCAACATTACAAAAAACATTACACTATTTATTTTGTGATTGTACCTTCATACTGAAATGTGTGTACATCAGAGATTGGGTTTGAGTGTCATGCTGAATTCATATAATCATGCAACCTTAATTGCTTGTTTTGACCAAGGAGTGATCTGGAGCGTGGGAGTGTATATGCAGCTCTCTCTGACTTTTAAAAATATTTTTGGAGCAGAAATTAAAAATGTATAAATTGAGATTTATATAAGTAATTGAAATATACTTTTGCACCTTCTATGAAAGGTTTTTCTTACATGTAAAGCTAAATTTCAAATCTGACCTCATGTTAATCAAAGCTATTTCATTACATCATAGCTGTGCAATTTGACTTTGATAGTTGATGCTTGGATTTATGTTGGATCCATTAAATATATCTGTGCTTAAAAATCTTCTGGCCTTAAAACATATTGGCATGTAAATGTAAAAATATGGGTATTCTCCTGGCCTCCCCTTTGCAGGCGGTTTTGGTGAAAACAAATGAATCACAACTTTCATTTCCGTCGTCATCCTTACTTGGTTTCCCGAGTAAAATGATTAATGGTTCTCTCTTCACAGCTGCAGTGCTTGATTACAGTCTGAGTTCATTGGTGAGCCATACAGAAATACTTTTCAAGTTAATTGAACATTATCTGCTCCAGATCACAAGACTCGGAGTAGGTACAGATGCAGTCGCCAATGGGAAGCCCTGTTGTAACAGGCAAGATCTTGGAGAATAATCTATGAATAGCAACTTTGCCACTCTGTGGTCAATGGTACTTGGGTCACCATTAGTATTGTGCAGGTAAATATTTGGATAGCTTAAGGTACATATAATCTTTAAAATGCTACAGTGGCACAGTTCCAGCTGAGCTGCTGTAGCGCTTTAATATAGACATGAAGACAATATAGACATTGCTGTAGCTAATTCATTTCCCTGAGAGGCAGTAGGTAGGTAGGTGGAAGAATTCTTCTGTCGATCTGGCATTCTCTCTGCTCAGGGTTAGGTTGGATTTTTTTGTACCCCTAAGAGGCATAGCTATGCTGATGTACATTCAGTGTAAACCAGTCCTTAATATCTGAGGTTTGCCGACATCCATTGTGAAGAGATTCTATAGACTAATAAACATAGAAATTGTTATACTGGATCAGTATAACAGCTGATGTTGTGAAAGCATCAGCTGTTGTGAAAGCATCATCCCATGTGATGCAGGTCAACTGGACTAGCTGTGTATACTGAGTCAACCACTATAGACTGCCCCTCCCTCTATTACAGGGATCTCAAACTCGAATCACGAGGAGGGTCACATGCGGCCCTCTGGCCAATGTACTAATACTCATCACTGACAGCCCCTGGTCCCGCCCCTCACTCCACCCCTTCCATGAGGCCCCACCCCTACCCCACCTCTTCCCACCCCACCCCCTCCCTGCGCCTATTCAACCCTGTTCCCTAATCCCTGCCTCTGCCCCACCTCCTCCCCTGAGAGCATGGCTCCCCGCTCCTCTCCTCCCCCCAAAAGCGCTAAGTGCTGCCAAACAGCTGGTGGGCTTCAGGAAATAACTCTGGAAGGGTGGGGGTGGGGTTAGGGAGCTTGGCAGGCCGCAGGAAATAACCCCGCGGGTCGCATAGTTGAGACCTCTGCTCTATTGTGATGAAGGAGCTAGCAACCTTTGCATAACCCCTTCCTGACTACTTGTTGTACAGTAGTAGTAGGTAGGATGATTGGTGAATGGCGATGGGGAAAGTGTTGTGCTTAGAGGGATGAAGTGGGCAATGACATTATTAATACAGTTATTTAACAATAAAATGTATGCATTTTGATGGCACACATAGAATTGCCACAGATACAAGCATTCATCATCCAGTCAATCCCTTCACTAGTATCTCTATAGAGCTATTATTCATGTTAAAAGCAAGGGATAATTACCCAAATGTTGTAATACGGCTAGTTTTCAGCATCCAGTCTCCGATGGCATTGACCCTTAATACAGCTGGTTTCACTTAATACATTTTTAAACAAACCCTGTTCCTGGAAGTGGGTTCAGAATAAGCTGTTCCTCATAGCAATTCTAGCTTCTTATAATATCATAAGAAAAAGCAAACATGAAGAAAGCAGACTCTGAAAAGGGCATTGTGCAATCAATATTGACAAGCATTTGTGGAAGCCTTTGTATTGTCTAATTAACCGGTTGCCATTTAATTGACTAACTAAAATCTTCAAGAATGAAGTGGGCTAGAGCAGTTTGTCATTACAGTACAAAGTCCACCAAATTTTCTTTTAGTCCTCAGCGTATGTTTATCAAATTCAGACCTTGGGGAGCCCAATATATTTATATAGAACAGCTTGCTGTCGGAAGTTTAATGTATCTGCTTTCCACTTTTTCCCAAGACATTGTTTTCTAGGGGTTCTTACATATGAAAATCTGCCCTCCATCTTTAGATACAAGAGAAGCGTTTTCATAAGAGAGAAATAGGTGTTATCCTTGGATTTCAGATCCTCTGATTGTCTGTTGCAATTTATAAATCTGTAGGCTTTTTGAATCTTATGCAGTGTTTGTTTCAACATCATTCATTTAAGTTCTTATTGTTCTTTATATCCTGTTCTGTGTCATAGTCATGTGGCCGTAGCAAGACTACTACTTTTTAAAAATAAAAATTCCATTTGAGAAGTAGGTAGCAGAAAGTTTTTTCTTTCGGCTGGAACCTGGCATGTAGTGTAATACTTAACATTTGTAATGCTTCACGCACCTATAATGCCTTGCATCTATGGATCTCAAAGCACTCTAACAATTGTTAGTGAAATACATCCCTACCTCACAGAAGTGTTTATTATCCGTTTTATATTTTGGGAAACTGACACAGAGCAGGCAATCAATTTGCTTAAAGTCACACAGGAAGTCTGTGGCAGAGCTGGGAATAGAACCCAGGTCACTTGACTCCTAGTTTTATGCTTAATCCATAAATCCATTTTTCTTAAAACCATGTCTTATTTGGGGATTGACAGTCTGGGCAGCAAAGAGCCAAACTCTCCAACTCGTTACAAACAACCTAGCTAATCTTCACCACAGTCCTCTGAAGGTGTCAGCTGACTATAGGATTCAGTGCCAGTGTGACTTCAGAAAAGAAGAGACATATCACTTAAATCTGTAAACATTTCCCTTTTTTATTAGATCAGGTTAAAAACATAGATGGTATGTTACATGATTTAAATGCTTTTTATTTCAGATCTCCAACAGTTCTCATCAGCCCACACTAGGCAAAGTGTTGTCTTCATCCCTCCTTAACTCCAGAGCTCCAGGAGTTTTCTAGTAAATTTCTATTTTCCATCCTCTCCTATTCCTAAGGGGAATGTTTTTGAAATGGGATCACCTGGCACCGTTAATAAATCTTCCTTAAGATGTATTGGATTTCACTGTATGAAAATCCTCTGGACATCTTCCAGGTATACAGTCTTATAACGGATCTGAGGTGAACCAACAAAAGCAAGGAAATCCAGACCTGAGGCTTAACAGAGCAGTCGTCCTTAACTCTGGATTTCCTCATTTTTGTTGGTTTAACTCAGAACCTTTATTTCGTCATAATGCTGCATTTTTTTCTTTTCCAAGGAATACCTTGAGACAATGTGCCAATTGGGCTTTGCAGATAGTAGCACTGAAGTACAATGGATCATTATAATATGACTCAGTGCTAAATCTCTATTGTAACTTTGGACTTTAAGTATCATATAAGACGTGCCAACCATCCATGCTAGACAGATTGTGTGGCACTGGAAAGAGGGGGCATGTAAACGCAGGATCCTAATCCAGAATAAGCAATTGTATTTACAGTAAAGCGAGGTCATTAAATCCGAAATAGTAGAAGTTGATGTGTAATTAGAAATTGCTTTGTAGTCCCACATTGCACTGGTTACACTGCTCTCTGTCATTTCTTCAGACACTCAGGAAAAGCATGATGATAAATATCCGTCCTTTTGTAGCATGTTGGCAGGGAGATGAATACACTCAGCTTCACAATGCGTCGGACACTGTATTTTTGAGAACATTTTAAAGATCATTCTTAATGGAAGAAATGAAAGGTGAGAGAGGATTATAAAGAATCCGTTTTCCTGAAAGAAGTCATTGTTTGTCTCTGCTTGTCATGTTTAAATTGAATGCATTCAGTCTACTGCTATTAGGGTGACCAGATGCCCCGATTTTATAGAGACAGCCCCTATTTTGTGGTCTTTTTTTTTTTTTTTTTAAATATAGGCTATGATTGCCCCCTATCCCCTGTCCTGACTTTTCACATTTGCTAACTGGTCACTCTTACCTGCGATCCAGTAGGGTTAACTTGACTGAACATCATTCTGAGCACTCCAGATGTTTGGTTTGGAAGAGAAGTTACCTGTGTCTTTTGGGTGGGGGGATCCAATGCACCCAGCCAGATCTTGAGCTACCGTCAAGGAGTGCATATTGCAGCTCGGGGGTGGAAGTTGTTGTGCAAAGGAGGCCTTAAGCCACCTTTGTGTTCTGTCCTTCCTATGGTAAGCTGTGCTGGGTTAGTTCCCAGATCCTCTGGTTCAGTAGTTGTAGATTGCTGGAATACAGGGACACCCTTGCTTCTTCCACTTCCAACAGCCTTCCCCTTCACCAGCTACAGACAGGGGGAGGTGTAAGAGCCATTATAGCAGCTCTGTCATTGAAGGATTCCCCTACGCAGAGGGAATTGCTCAGGGGACAAAGGCATGGTTAGTGCAGTGTTGCTTCTACAGTGCTTCACAAAGCTGTCCCAGTGCTGCTGAGGGCCTGACCCATCGTGTGTTGTGCTAATTTTATCATGTTCAGAACTAAATTAACTGTTTGAAAAGCCAAATGTGGCTGCTGCACGTCTGTCACACCAGTAATTAAAATCTGTAGGCTGATTTGTCCATGTACCTGGACTTGTGATTGCCTTTTACGGATGTAGCATAGATGCTATGTTAAAAACAGCAAGAAAGCATTAATGAAAGCATACACTGGTTGTTTACAGCATTTCCAAAAATGAGTTTCTGCTGTTTACCAGAGCTTCATGTCACTGGCATAAAAACTAGAATAAATATGCATTGTATTTTGATCAGAGATGGAAAAAAAGCTGTGAATTTATTTATAGAATTGTCAATTATATATCTAACTCTGAAACTTTTAGACAATATCTGCAGGGATAGTTGCAGGTGGAACTCCTTGTTTGAAAACAGGTCTCACATGTACGTACTTCCAAAGAGTTTTTAATAAATAGCAGCCCTCTCACATATCTGGATTTCAGTCACACAGCTCCCTAGAAATTTAAGCAATTTCCTTCACCATACATGGATTGGAGCAATGTAAGTCACTCGAGTCTAGCTGAATTTTAGGATGCTGCATCTTGTGATTCAGATGAAAGTAGGTCTGCAAACACCACAAATGTTTTATCCCCTTGAAATTCTCTGAACGGTTGATCAAATGAGTCTTAATCTTCTTGGTCCGTTCATATAGCAATGAATATCAGTCTCATGTTTCTGTAGGATTTGTGGGCAAATCTCCAAGAAGTATGTTGTAACTGTCTATTTGAATGCTGGCAGCTGCATTCAAAGGTCCATGCTTCCTTGCCTCCTCCAGCTGCAGCAGGTGAAGGTTCCCCACCTTGAAGTTCAATATTTTTAAATATTGGAAAATAATATTTTCTCAGCTGTTTGAGAGTCAAGAAGCGGCTCCAGAGTGGCAGAGAGATGGAGTCCTACAGAGCGGTGATCATTGCTGAGTTTTAGAACAGCTTCTCTATTTGTCTCCTGCAGCAATCCCTCAGTTAGGTCAGCCTGTCTAGCACAATCAGGAAGTCTCATATACTTTGTAGCTACTCTCTCCTTTGTGGGTTGCATACTGTAGAACTAATGGGTCTTTTCCATCTCTAACTTCCAGGATATCTAGCCAGTCTGGATAAGCACAGTAGCTGGGAATTTCTGCTAAAATGATCAGCAACCACGTAGTTAATACTGTTTGCATAAAAATCAACACCTCACCATTGAGGGGAATGGATTTAGGTCACCTATGTAAAAACTTTGGTTTGAAGATGGCTGCCCACAGACTCAGGAAGGCAGCATTGCACTCGCATGTGTTCGAAGGTTAGCTTCTCTAGTCTGTTTTTTAAAAGAATGAATTATTAAGTGCCGCCAAAAATAGGTGCACCACAGCTGCACATCTTGCATTTTAGTCTCAATTGAGTCACTTGGTGGTTTCTAAAAAAGCAGGTTTTTGAAATCTTACACATGTAATTAGAAATAAACTAGCTAGGTAAAATGCTTAGATGCATTGTTCTGAATACTTGATTAATATAAATCTATGAATTAAGTATCCAGAACAATGCATCTATGAATCAGGTGTTCAGAATAATGATTTAGGCATTTTACTTGACTGACTTGTTTCTGATTACTTGTGTAAGATTTCAAAAATCTGCTTCTCTTGGAAACCATCAAGTCACTCCATTGAGTGCTAAAATGTAAGACTTGGCAACTATTATTAGGCCAGCATGGGAACAGAGTCAGATAACCTCTGGGGTGACTGATGTTGCTATTCATTTATACTTCTATACTTTGCTTTATTTGCTGTGTACGATGTGGACTGGAAGAATCTACTATCTTTATTCATACCAACTGCTGTAAACCTCTGACCACATGTAACAGATATGCCCTGTGAATGGGTCTAATTAATGGTGGACAGGTAGGGAAAAGAAAGAGTGTGGAAGGAAAGAATATCATATTCCTTATGAGCTGAAATACAGAGTTCTGACTCTCTGTCCTTGCCTTTATATTCTTTCTTTCTCTACCTTATTTTCTGTATAGTTATGATCTTATGTGACATTCCACTTGCCCTCATGCAATTTTTCTACATCTAAAATCAAAAGCATACCCATTCCCATCAAAGAAATTCATCCTGGAAAGAGATTAATTAAAGAACTTTTCCCAGTTATGTGTATATTGCACCTCTGTTTCGTTTTTAACACTGCATTGCCCAGAAAACTAGACAGGATCAGTTTACTTTTGCAAAAGGCTCTGCAAATTAGAACCTGCATTTTTCCCCAGTGAGGCTTTGCGTTTAGAGATTTAAAGTGTATTCTCTTGGTATTTATTTTCGTTGGTTCATTTTTCCACATTTGAATTGCATCCCTTGTGCCAATTCACTAAGTAATAAGGGAGCATGATGGACAGTTGTTCTTCCGCATGAGTGCCCCAACTTGCACATGAACAAGAGTTGTCCATTTTTGCTATTTGCCTTTGACAATAAAGTAGTTGCTATTTTTCTCAAATTTCCCCCTTTTAGCTACAGTCTTAGTAACATTACCAATCAAAGTGAAATACTAGTCCTGCCCCTACTGCGCATTCCTGGCATAAATCCTATAACATTTGTATTGTCTCCAGCCAACAACATAAAATGCTGAAATATTTGAAGGAGAGCATAGCCACAGGCAGGTCTATTTAACTGGAATCTTTTTCCTCTATGGGCTATTTACTCATTATTTCTAGTTTGAGAAAATGAATAATTAATACTTCAGGTGAACTGGGATTTTATATGTAAATCTGTGGGAGTCTGAGACGATATATACCGTGGTTTTTTAAAAAAAGTTGTGGTAGGAAAACAAATCTTGACATTAGGATGGTTGTTAACTCCGTTTTCTCATAGAATGTACCCATGCCTCAATTAAAGGCTTATGTCAGCCTTGAGTTTCTGGTCGGAAAGCACTGGCTTGTAGAGGAAGCCATTTTGCAATCCTCATAAAATGTTAGAAAATATATAGTCCCTGGTCTGAAAGGCTTCTGTCCAGGGATAATGTTATTCCATGTGGGAGTAACTGTATACCCAGGTGTGATCCTTTGCAGGATTGGGGCCTAAGAGAATAATGGTCCTTGTGATTACTTTTTACCGTAAAGTCTCCCGATGCTGATGAACTATGAACAGATTGTGGGATTTGTAAAGATAGAAGAGAAATTGAAATTTGCTAAAATTTGCAGTGCGTTTGTTCTTAACTCTTGTTGGATTTGCCAGCAAACATTGCACTAGTGTGTAAGGACTAGTTTGAGTGGAATATTGGCAAGCAGTGAACCTGTGCTTGGAGGTTGCTGCTAGCTTCTTGTAACCCATGCTTTTGCTGTCATTAAATATAGATGAAAATATTCGTACTGTACTTTGAGGTATAAGGTTGTCTATTCCTATGTGATTTAATTTACCCCGAGAATCTTCAGGGCCAAAGAATTGAACCAACACTAGAAATGGTTATTTGCTCAGGGAAAGTGGAAATATATAGACTATTTTTAATTTTTTCTGTATATTTTAGGAATGTAGGCAATGAGGTCTCAGAGCAGTTGGTGATGAAGAAAGTGCAACAGAAATGTTCAGACTGAAACTATGCCCCTGGTGGCTTATTGCAGTCACAGTCTTAAACCTCACAGCTGTTCATACAGTGTTTCTTTGCAAGCAACTGGCCATGGACCAGGAAGGTTATTTCCTCCTGAGGTGGCCAAGGGTTTAAATCAGGGGTTCTCAAGCTGTGGGTCGGGACCCCAGTTTTATGGGGTTACCAAGGCTGATGTTGACCCTGGGCCCCAGCAAGTCTCAAGCCCAAGCCCCACTGCCCAGGACTCAGGTTACATGCCCCCCGCCCAGGCCAGAAGCCCTTGGGCTTAAACTCCCCCTGCCAGGTGATGGGGCTCAGGCAAGCTTGACCTTCGGTCCCCCTCCCTCCCCCTGGGTCATGTAGTAATTTTTGTTGTCAGAAGGGGGTCATGGTGCAATGAAGTTTGAGACCCGCTGGTTTTAAATTAATGAGAAGGTTCCTAATACTTCTCTAGTGTTGACCAAGGTCTTGGCACGCACCACTGATGATTAGGTCTGGGTAAGTTATCAATATGTACATGCTCTTGATCACGCAGGCTACCCTTCAAATGCTATTGCTTTTCTAAACTTGACTTTCTGGTGTGTGTACATGGTAATAGTGCTATTGAGCAAACTAATAGCAAAGCACTCTGCTGGTTTCATATCCTTCTTGAGTGTTTGTTTTGTTAACCTTGAGGACAAAATGAATAGCAATTAAATGGGTGGGGGTGGGTGATGGAGATCCTCCACCACTCAAACCATTTTTAAAAAGTAATTTTTGTACAATAGGTGTCAGTGCTGGCTACAGCCTGTGGTTCCTATCCGTCTTGAAAATATTTTAATAAGAAGAACAGCATATATGTTTACAGTCCATTTCAACTGCGCTGGAGATAACTTGGATAAATATTGGCTCTTCCATGTTCATCTAATCCCTGCTGGGTCTAATACTGTGCAGAGGTTCAGAATACTTGTTTTCCTTTCTTATTCTCCCTTTCCACCCCCTCCTCAGATGTAATTTGATCTTTCAGGCCTGGTCTTCTGCTTTGGCAGGTTTTTCAGCCCTCGAATGGAAGAAATTAACTACTTCCTTACCACCAAGAATCAACTTTTACAGTCCTGCTGCTTGTTGTGTGTGCTGTTATACTAAAAATCATGCAAGATTTAACTATGATCCTTACACGAACCCATCAGTTTTGAACAATGCTATTTCAATTTAACCCTCTTTGGTCTGTTTCATTTAATCCCTCCTTTTCCTTCTCATTTTCTTAAATTGCAAAAAATGTTCCCACAATTACCAAAGAGTCAGTACTTGGTGGAAAAATATATTTTTCAGTTTCTGAAATTTTCTAGGTCTGTATCTATTTTGATTATGTCCTTGTTGCCTTAAAATATGTTCCATGTTCTCTGATCTGGTAGCAAATATTATAGTACGCATTTAAATAAATCCCCAAACTAACAACTCTCCACATCACTCAAACTCCCAATTTCCACCCCCTTCTGAAGCATTTATTTGATAGGCTGACCAGATAAAGAAAATAAAATCAGTATAACAAAGATGTGGTTTTGTGATTTATGCCTTTCAGAACTACTTCTGTACTGATGCTAGAAATTCCAAAAAGCCTCTTTCCTTTCTTTGTCTGCAAATGTTTCAAAATCTTTCAATGGAAGATGCTAAAAGGCTTTTCCGTGAACATAAAAAGCCTTGTCTGTTTTGGGTTTTAAACCCATAAAGGGTTCAAACACTAATACTGAATGCAATTTTCTTTCTTACTGACACTCTGACATTAGAAAGGAGAATATCGTGACGTGGTGACTTCAAGAGCTTACGCTTCGAGCATAGCCCTTTTGCCACCACCTTGAAGACAAAGATTCTGGCATGTTACTCGAAAGGAATTTCAGATAGTTTAACAGCCCGTGTCTCTAACCCCACCATTTGTCAATTGACTTCTTCAGTTGTGAGAATGGCAAATAACAAACATCTGTTAGAGGAAGGAGGTAAAAGCAACAAGTACATATGTACTGCAAAAACTTTTCTTTTTTCAGTTGAACTGCTTGTTGTGCTTTATTTTCATGATTATTAGCCCAGGATTCTTTTCTGGGCCTCACCTATTTTATCATAGTGGCTCTTGGGATATCTAACTTCCAAAATTGGTAACATTTCATTATGCTTGTGTGTGCTTTTATTTATTATGTCTTTCCAGAAGTACCCACAGTACAGTGTCCAGCAGTAAATGAAGCACTGTCTTGCCCATGGAGCTCACAAACTAAAGTCCGACAGATGGGGGAAGCGGTACAGCACTTATGTAGAGTGGTCAGAGTAGAAGTAAGTGGTTATGAACACCAGTAGACTGTATGAAGGTATTACACCTCACACATCTTTAGTCATCTGTTTTTTTAGGGGTTGCAGTCAAGGTGGGTCTATGAAGGGTCTGAGTGCAGAGATGATGTAGAGGCCTGTGGATAAGCTTAGGAAATGTGTTTCTTGTATGTAATTGCACACAAATCACAGAAATGTCTGAATGAGACGCTAAGGAACGGCCGACAACACTGGCATCAGGCAGAATGGACAAAGCGGATATGAAACGTGACAAGGATGCAGCTGTGCCTGAACAGGGGGACCCACAGGGCCGTGGCCCTCCCACTTTATACTGGCCATAAAGGCAAGCAGCAGGGGGCAGAGAGGAGCGAACAGAGCAATGGGGCTCGGGGAAGGGGCTGTAGGGAGGCTCAGGGAGAAGGGATGGGACGGGGAGGGGAGGAGTGCTGTGTGTCGGGGTGGTGCCACGGTTCAGGCGCCTGTGGCTCCTAGGGTTGCCAGTTTTGGTTGAAGGTATGCCTGGAGGGTTCATCATATGACATGATCTCTAATTAAAGATTAATCTGTGATTCCTGGGGACTCCAGTGCAATCCTAGAGGGTTGGCAAAAGAAAGCTGGAAGCCCATGGACTGCTGGGACACAAAGCAATGCGTCACGGGATATTTAACCAGGTCCCAAGACGCGCCATGATCTGCACTGCCTTCCCGCAACATGTAGCCAAAGGAGGTGTCGAGCTGGACTATGGGATAGGTACCCACAGTGCAATGCTCACATTGTTGATGATGGTTCCCCCCACTGTGGACGCAATCTGTCAGCGGAGGGCGCAAGTGTGAACCAATTTTGTCGACTTCTGGGTGTCACCATTACTGTTGTCAACAAAGCTTGATAGTGTGCAGTACACTGAGCCTAATTAGCAGACTATGTGATGGCGGGGGGAGGGGAGGTGGCAGCAGGAATCCCAGCTCGGTGAGCCACATGCAACTCTTTTTTTCCAGTGAAGTGTGGCTTGAGGGCAGGGCCCCCCCATTCTCTGCTACCAGACTGGGCGGGAGCAGGTCACAGCTTTTGCCCCGCAGCAGGATGGTGAGGCTAAGGTAGTGGCCCCCAAACTTTTCAGGGTTGCACTTCCTCTTTCCGCCACCTGGGGCCAGAGCTGCAGCCAGTGGGCAAGAGTGGAGCATCAAACAGGCCGGGGGGTGGGCCCATGGCCAGGTGTGGCTCAGTTCCCCACTCCTGTCCCCAGTCCCCACCCCTGGGGTGGGAAAGGAGCTGCAGCCAGGGGCCCAGGCTTTGGGTGGGAGCTGGTCTGGAGTGGCAGTTGGGCCACAGTGAGGGGCATGGCTGGGGATGGGGCCAGGCATGGAGGCAGGAGACGGGGCCACATCTGGGGGTAAGGCTGGAGCAGAATTGGGCATGGGGCTGGGTGGTGCTCCCTCCCCACCATCTGTGGGGGGTGGCCTTGTCCCATTGCACACACCCCTCCCTCCCGCCCGCCCCAAACATTCCTCTGCACCCTTCTAAGGAGGCGTGTCCCAGAGTTTGGGTACCTCTGGGCTAAGGGTTTCTGCCCAGTGTGAAGAGGAGGTCAGTACTTCAGCCCCGCAGGGTGCACCTGCTGCCGCTCGGCGCTTCGGCCCCATGGGGTGTGCTCGTCTCTCAAATTTCTGAAGATTATTGTATGCAGCTTGGAGAGTCAATAAGTTTGGCCACCCCGTATGATCTGTGCTAGCTTTAACTTTACTGATCGTGGTGAGTCCAGTCTGAGATTTTTCCATGTTTTCCTTGGCATGTAAAAGTGAAGTTCTTGTTACTTAATTATGCATAGTGCGCTGAAGTTTTAGTCATTACAAGCTGGTTTAAAATTTGGTCTGCATGAGACAAAGAATTCTGTGCTGCATGGGACTGATCACATTGCAAGTCAGAGTTAACCCCACCAGAGCTCCTCAGTTGCAGGCCCCCAGTATCAGAGACCTTGGTATCCGCCAAAAAAATAAAAAATTGACACATGGAGACCACCACAGCAGTTTGGGGACCCCGGTTGAGCCTTAGAGTTATATCAGTGTCCAAAAGGAGGCTGGACTAGCCCATGGGAGGGGAGGAAACACTCTGTTTGCGCTGGGATCAAAATTGTACTGGCTACAATTGTATTTTAAAACATAGCTGATGAGATCTAGCATGTTTTCCATGGTCAGTGTGGACAGTGACTTTGGAGGGTGTGGGGGCTAGGGATGTTGTTAAACGATGTTATAAATCCCATTTGATAGGATCCACCTGCACTGTGAAACCTTCCGTGTCAGAGCAGAGCAGTCTAACATGGTAGTTCTTTGATGGTGCTATAATGCAATTTGGTCTTCCATGTGTGGATCAGAGACCAGGAGCAGTGGCACATTAAGATGTGTATTATTAATAAAGCCTTTCTAGTTCTGTTTTGCCCTGTCCTTTCAAGGATCATCTTGACCTGATGTTATCTCTTCATTGAAATGGTGGCAGGCAGCCATGAGTAATCCTTTCTGATACCAGGTAGTAATGAATTCACATACCCGTTATAGCTACCATGCCCCCCTGTGCCTTCGCATCGACTCCTTCAGAAATCCTGGACTTAACTGCCGTCTTTGGAGAGCAGCATATTTAATCCAGTCTGGAGAAGAGTCACCAGAATGCAGATATCTTCAAGACACTGTCAGAGCAAATGGAGACAAGGGAGCACTCCTGGTGCTGGTCCCATTGCCAGTTTAACTACGGTATATTTATATGGAAGCAGTTCAGGTCACTTTGTTTTGCCAGTGTACTTTCCTTGGTAACCAAATGCACATGCATCATCTTGTTTGTATTAATTACTGTCATGATCATGGTACTCTGCAGTGCATCCTTTATGCTACCTGATAGAAGTTCAAAAATGGCAGTGGCAAAATTAATGGAAGCTGGGATAGGAATCGTGGGAATTCTAGTTTGACCCTGCCCCCATCAGTCCCAGAATTCCTCTAGTTTTCAGTAGCCATCCCATGATGCCATGTGAGAAAAGTCAGAGAGTTAAACTGAGGGACATTGCATCAGGGGATATCTGCCCAGAATGCTGAGCGGTTAATTAAGGCAGAGCTATGTGGATGCAGTGATTAACAAGGAAGGTACTTTAAACCAACATGACAGAGGTTTAGATGCACTTCAGTTTAATATAGTTAAATCACTGCATGTAGGGCAAACAAACTAGGTAGATGTAATATCATTGTGTCAATATGGCCTCAGTCTTTGTATGTAAAATGCATAGTAACAATGAAAAGCCAGGAAAAACAACTACATTAGTTGACATCAGAATATCCATGCACGTACTCCACTCACCAACTAAAAGGACTGTAGTAGATGGAAGTGTCTGTCATCTTGACAAGGAAACATAAGAAACTACTCAGAAATCTTGAATATACCACCCATTTTAAATTTTCAGATTTTAGTAATAGGGAATTGAATGTGTTCTCTGCAGAAGTGTGTTTAGGTGTTGATATGGCTATTGTGTGTATCTAAAGAAGGGAATAAAGGGAATTTGAAACCTGACTTAAAAACATTGATCACAAAACACTTCAGATAATAAATGTAATCCTTATTAATTCCATTGGCATTGCTTGTATTACCTTATTCATAACGAGGCTGTTGGATGTTAATGGAGGCTGTCTTGGTAAATCCACTGGAATTCTGCATTTCTGCAGCTGCAGTTGAAAGGATAGGATGTTAGAGAAGATTCATGACATAGAAAAGTAGAATAGGTCAGTATAACTAAGCATTACAAGATGAGATTCAGATCCGTTATTGTGTTGCTCCTCCATCGCAGTTCCCTAAACATAATACTCCTAACATCAGCACATGATGTCTGGGTCATTTGTGTGTCTTGCATAACCCTCCTCACAATATTGTGGTTTAATCCTTTTCACAAGTCAATGGCTTAAGTCTTTCAAAAGTGTAAACTCTGTGCATACAACATCTATTTGGAAAATAAATGGTCTGTGAGCAGTAGATAGCCCTCAGTTGCTCTTGGATCTTTGCTAAGTCATAGAACTCCAGAGCATAGCTCAAGGAGAGCCTTGAGTGAATTGCAATACTGTACTCTTCCTTTTTAAGGGAGGTAGCACTGTGTAGTGGGCTGGGTACCATACTTGATCTGAAGAGATCAGAGTTTTGTCCTTGTCTCTACCACTGACTATGAACTTGAGGAAGTCCCTTAAACTGAGTCACAGAGAGCTTATTTATAAAATAGGGATAAAAGTGCTCACCCATCTTTTTTTTTGCAATGTTTTGAGATGCATGGATAAAACCAGAAACGGATGCAAAGTGAGTTATGCTATAGAAATAATGCAGCAGGTGGTGTGATCAGTAACGGTGTTTCTTACCCTTTTAAAAAATGGCATGGGTTGCGGGACTGGTGATTTCTTTCCAAGCTGTGCTGTTAGGAGAATGCACCTCCACAGACCAGAACTCTGAAGCAAAACAATGCGATAAAATAATGTAGATGGAGAATGTAGACTGTGTGTTTGATGTGTTAGATACATGCTTCTCAGATGCTGGAGACATGCAGAGTTTCCCTTGAAATATTACATATTTGAAAATGTTAAAGGGAAGGTAGAAGTGCAATAGTTAGTTTATTTTGGCGTGATTACTTATTAAAACAAATATGGAGAGAAGCTTTCAGGGCAGGGAACACATGGAGGGAAAATATGAAGTCATGCTGGGGTCACAACTCTTCGTGGATCCCAAGAGCTTTAGTCATGTTTTCAGCAACGGTCTTCCATACATTGTGATGGTGTGTACCTATGTGATCTGCTGAAGTATTAGAAGAATACAGTATTACATGTATTCCATTTTATGTCTACTGTGTAGAGCACTGGTTTTCAGCCTGTCATCCGCGGACCTGTGGATATCTACAGACTGTGTCTGAGGAGTCCACGAAATGTGGTTGTTACCATAGAACATGGTTTCCAACCTGTGGTCTGTAGATCCTGGGGGTCTGTAGATTGTCTAAGATTTCCAAAGGGGTCCGTACCTCCATTCAAAATTTTTTAGGGGTCCGCAAATGAAAAAAGGTTGAAAACCACTGGTGTAAAAACACGTATATATTTGAACAAAGGGAGACAACAGAGGAGCTGAGCTGCACATAGGTTGGACATACCACAAATACAAAATTGGAGAGAGCAGCAAGCAGTACCATACCCTTCACAAACCTGCAAAGCAAAACAATGTTAAGGGTTGGAGAGCCATTGGGGTTCTCAAAAGTATTGCCCTTCTATGTAACGATTTTCAAAAAGTATAATTACTTCAGGTCTAGGTATGAGAGTCTATACAACAGCAAAAAAAACAGGAGTACTTGTGGCACATTAGAGACTAACAAATTTATTTAAGCATAAGCTTTTGTAGGTTACAGCCCACTTCATCAGATGCATAAAAGGGAATCTATAACAGGAAGACACTCACACACCAATTTCCCACCTTTCCACGTTCTGTGTGTGTGTGTATATATATATATATATATATATATATATAATCTTCCTCCTATATATGCCTTCGATGCATCCGATGAAGTGGGCTGTAGCCTATGAAAGCTTATGCTTAAATAAAGTTATTTAAGTCTCTAAGGTGCCACAAGTAGTCCTGTTCTTTTTGTGGATACAGACTAACACGGCTGCTACTCTGAAATCTATACAACAGTATCTATCACAGTGGTGTCAGAATTGTATGTCCAGGGGAATAATGCCTAGTCCTCTCCTGCATTCTACTTAGGGTGGTGAATGGGAATGGCTGCCAGTGTTGCTTCTCTGCACAGGAGTAAAGTTCAAAATATGAGTATAAAGTGCTTTTGCTCTTTGGTGCTAGGACATTGTCCTTTGCTAGTCTGTCCATTCTTACTACTGTAAATTCCCATATACACCTATGGGGTTATAGAAATAATAATTAGCCCCTACTTTGTTTTGAGTTTAAGGAAATGTCTCACATGATGCCGTCGTTGCTCCCAGGGCAAGGAAGACTTGCTGATTTGTTCTCTGGAAATGACTGAAGAAATATGTTGTTCAAATCCTGCTGTGGGCCTGAATTGTAGGCAAGTTGGAACAATGAGGGGTTAAGTATGCTGTGGGCGTTACTAGCCTATCTGATGTCATGAAGTCAGACAGCCAAAGCCTGAAGGGGGCCCTTTGTTGGCAGTTTAACGTAAGCAGCTCTGCCTGCACGAAGTGCCTAACGAGTGAGAGGATGAGGGAGGGAATGGCAGAGTTTTGGAGCTGCCGCAAGAAGTAACTGCTTCCAACTTAGTAGGATTTTTTTTCTCTCCCAACAAAAGTGTTAACGAGAGGGGAGCAAAACTTGAGTTAAGTTTCTGGGACTGGTACTATGGGCCCTGTGGATTATCTGTGTCTCTGGCTTATTCTTTTCATGGTTTTGAGAGTGCTGGATTTTTAGATCTCTTAACAGGAAACTCTTTTTTGTGTATGTGAAAGCTAAGGGGGAGGGGAGAGAACATACCAGCCGAAGCCAAACTAACAAATGAAAATGTTGGAGATTTGCTTGAAATTGGTGGGTTGCAAATCGAAAAAAGGACTTTCCTCTTCCTCCAGCTGCTATTTGGAAGGTAAGTTCAAAACTGTGGCTGTTTGAAGTGGATTCTGGGGGAAGTCTTGGCTCTTTGAGGCCTAACAGCTGGATTCCTAAAGTCTGGAATCCCTTTGCTTAGGCCTCGGGTATATTGTGTGGCTCTGCGTTGTGAGAGGAGCAGCCGGATTGTGTGGTCATGGACCTTAACAGAGAAGTCCTTCCTCCACTTTCGAGTTGGGGCTAGAACGGAGAGACTTCTTCTTTTCAAAGTTAGCCTAGGCTCATTAGTTTGTTCTCACTTATGGGGATGAGGAGAATTTTCATGGTATATGTGGCTACATGTGTTTTCAAAACCAGGTGATTTTCATTAACTGCAGCATACAAAGGGAACATGGCTCTACCATTTATGGTTGTAAAATTTCAAGGGATCTTACTGCTGATAAAATAAACAAAGCCATATCTGCAGGCCTTGAATTTAGTTTTGCTTGCAGAAAGGTCTCCTTTTTGGGGGGGAAAGGGAGCGGGGAGAGAAGCCACTCTTGAAGTTAGGAACGAAATCTAAAGGAGCCTAGATGCTTGGAAAGCATCTTACATTTAATTTAGATCAACAGAGCTGGTGAAATACTGCAAAATATTTTCTACCAATATTCAGTTGTATTGTTTTAATTCATTTTGATCAGACCCCTATGCCTTTTGTGTTTGCTTTCCTCAAGAGTTCGTACTACAGAGTTTCACTTCCATGAATGCTCATGGAAAGCAAATTTCCAAGCCACATGTATTTGTGGAAACTGAATTTTAAATTTGTATGCATGATTAGATAGAGAGGATTAGCCTTGTGGTTAAGGCACCGGA
This sequence comes from Sternotherus odoratus, assembly GCA_032164245.1. Taxonomy (NCBI): domain Eukaryota; kingdom Metazoa; phylum Chordata; order Testudines; family Kinosternidae; genus Sternotherus; species Sternotherus odoratus. The sequence continues at coordinate 11,884,909 of JAVMKO010000016.1, forward strand.
CTGGGAATTGAGAGATCTGGTTTCCTGGCTCTGCCACAGATTTCCTGTGTGACTTTAGGCAAATTACTTAATCCCATCTGTAAAATACAGGGATAACATTGCTTTTCTCTGATCTTTGTTAGGGCAGGGACTCTTTTTTCCCTATCTATTTGTACAGAAACTCATGTAGTGGGTCCCTGATCTTCTTTTAGGCCTCTTAAGTACTACTGAAGTTCAAATAATATGCATTCCAGAAGTATGTTGTTGACTCATCAGATCAGGGAATGGAAACCAAACCATGTGACTTAACTTGACCAATCCGTTAACTGTTGCTCAAAAGTCAAATATTCAACAGAGAAATGTTTATAAGTGCAAAAAATCACAAAAGACATCAATAATAAATTGAAGAAATTGTGATTTGCTTGTAGATATCTAAGTAGTAGAGTCTGAATTTGTAAAATGTGTTTGCTGGTTCTGAATTACTCATTCAGCTCTAATATCAACAAGAAGTGGTAGAAGTATTCGTTTCTTTTTCTCCCCCACCACTTCCATTCTTACTTCCCCCGCTTCTTTCTTTTTCCATCCCTTGTAAAAAAAAAAAAAAAATTCTGTGTCAATTAAAAACTATCATGTTGGGAGATCCAGTAGTGGCCAGACTTGGATAAAAATAGTTTTATTTTGCGTGAGTAGACAGGGCCGAGCCAGTCTACAGAACTACTAATTCTATGCCAATAGGTCTGTGCCACTCTTCTTCAATACTGTTTTCATTCGTAGATTCATAGATTCCAAGGCCAGAAGGGACCATTGTGATCATCTAGTCTGACCTCCTATATAACACTGTCCACAGAACTTCTCCAAAACAATTCTGACACCATATTGCATTTTTTTCCCTAAAATAATATTGATTTTTAAGTGGTCCATGATGGAGAATCTACCACAATCCATGGTAAATTGTTCCAATAGTTAATTACTCCCACTGTCAAAATATATGCCTTATTTCCAGTCTGAATTCAGATTCTAGCCAGTGGATCATGTTACACCTTTCACTGCTAGATTGAAGAGCCCATATTAAATTTTTGTTCCATATATAGGTACTTACAGAATGTCATCAAGTCACCCCGGACCTTCTCTTCGTTAAGTTAAATACATAGAGCTCCTTAAGTCTATCACCATAAAACATGTTTTCTAATCCTTTAATCACTCTCATGGCTCTTCTCTGAACTCTCTCCAATATATCAATATCCTCCTTGAATTATGGGTCTAAGCACTGAACACAATATTCCCGCAGTGGTAACACTGATGCCAAATACTGAGGAAAAATAATTCTCTATTCCTACTCAAGATTACCCTGTTCATGCACCCCAGGACTGCATTACTTCTTTTGGCCACAGCATCACACTGAGAGCCGATGTTCAGCTGATTATCCACCAACACCCCAAATCTTTTTCAGATTCTCTGCTTCCTGGGATAGACTCCCCACCCTGTAAGTATGGCCTACATCTTTGTTCCTAGATGTATACATTTAGCTGTATTAAAACACACATTGGTTGCTTGTGCCCAGTTTACCGAGAAATCCAGATCCCTCTGAATCAGTGAGCTGTTCTCTTATTTACCGCTTTCTCAATTTTTATGTCCTATGCAAACTTTATAAGGGATGATTTTGTTTTCTTCCAGGTTATGGATAAAAAATTTTAAATAGCATAGGACCAAGAACCAATCCCTGCAATACCTAACTGGAAACATACCCTTTTGATGACAATTCCTGGTTTATAGTTACATTTTGAGATCTGTCAGTTAGCCAGTTTTTAATCCATTTAATGTATGCCATGTTAATTTTATATTAGAGTTTTATAATCAAAATGTTGTGTGGTACCAAGTCAAAGTATGTTATATCAACACTATTACCTTTACCAACCAAACTTGTAATCTCACCAAAAAAATTAAGTGAGTTTGACAAGATTTATTTTCCATAAACCCATGTTGATTTGCATTAATTACATTACCTTCTTTTAATCTTTATTAAGTCCCATATCAGCTGCTTTATTATCTTGCCCGGTATTGATGTCAGGCCGACAGACCTAGAGTTTCCCAGGTCATCCTGTTTTGCCCTTTTTTAAAATTGGCACAGCATTAGCTTTCTTTCAGTCTTTTGGATCTTCCCTAGTGCTCCAAGACTTACAGAAAATCAACATTAATGGTCCAGCAAGTGCCTCAGCTAGCTCCTTTAAAACTCTTCAATAGAGGTTATTTGGGCATGCTGATTTAAAAGTTTTAAACCTTAGTAGTTTCTGTTTAACGTCCTCCAGAGATACTAGTGGGATGGAAAGAGAGTTATCATTATCATATAATGAGACTACATAATCTTTTCCCCCCAAATACAGAACACAAATATTTATTGAACACTTCTGCCTTTTCTGCATTATTTTATAATTCTACTATACCCATTTAGTAATGGACCAATACCATGGAGGGATTCTTTTTGTTCCATATATTTATTTATTCATTCATATATGAATATATGGTCCTGAACCATGCTGACCATAGAGATTTTCTTGTCCCTTTGTTTCCCTTATCAATTTTCTACAATTCCCAACTTCTGATTTATATTGACTACTAAGAGGTTTCCGTTTCTTCCCATTTGTTTTATTTGTATATCAATTTTATTTTTTTATAACTGCCTTCACTTCCCCTCTAAGCCAGGTCAGTTTTTAAATCAGCCTGGCTGCCTTCCTCACTTGTGTGACTTTTTGGGCATATAGTAAGATACTCTTAAATGATTCCTAATTATCCTACACAGTTTTCTGATTAAATTATTCTTCCCTGTTAATTTTTAGTTCTGTAATCAGTTTCTCTTTCTGTTAGGATCTGGTCTAATAAAGAGTTTCTTGTGTTGGCTGGAACACTTTTTGAGTTCGGAAATTGTCATCTATACTGTTTAAAAAAAATCCAAGGATGTTTTAGTACTGGCAGCATGAGACCTCCAGTATGTGTCACTCAAATTGAAGTCCCCCACGACCATAGGTTTTTCCCCCTACACATCATACATAGAAGCATAAAAAGATGGTCATCTTGTTCCCTATTTTGATTTGGTGGTCTGTAGCAGACACGAACACCCCTGTTTTTATGGGAAGACTTGAACCACATTGGGCCACCACTGTATTGCAGCTAGGTCCTTCAGTGTTTACAGTGTTTGCAACACATAAAACCCTAATCTTCCCAGCAAAAGTAACCATTGAGGGATTGTGTTACAGCATAGCAGTGCTCTAATTATGCTATTGTACAATGTGGTTTTACATGTGTGGATCCAATCAAACCATGTTAAATGGTTAGATGATATGGAAATGTACGACAGCCTTTGTCTTGACAGTTCCAAAATGAGGCTATAATACAGTTTGACTTGGTGAGTACAGGCAAGACCAAATTGCTGTGAGGTGGTTCTCTGATACTATAAATTATGTCTTTACTTCAGTTTCACGAAAGCTGCATCTATATACTCATTGCCTATAGTGAACTGGAAAATGAGTTTGGAAACAATTTTTAAACACTCTTCCAGCAAACTGATATCTAGACCAAATTTATTTCCCAGCCTGGGACAAAGCTGAAGTCAGCATCCGAAGATAATGATGGAAATGAACAAGCATTGCACTTGCAGTTTTATTAATATTTACTCTCCTGCTGGGATGAAAGAGTCAGGGAATCAGATAGCATCATAATCCTGATCAGTTCTTCATCTCTCTTGGGAAGGGGATTGAAGAGTGGAAATATATCTGCATCATAAGACCATTCCTTTCTGAAGCTTAAAGCCTGATCAGGTATTTTAGATACCTTTCAATCCCATTGCAATTTTGAGAAGAAAACTGTTTCTATGCTGTTCCATTTCTCTGTGATGAACACACTTGGGCACCAGGTGGGCTGATCCAAACCACAAATTCCAGAGAGACATGTGCAAACTATTTGCTTATATTACACCCAGAATGAGGACATCTGTTCCACACAAGGATTTGATCATTTTGATGGAAGCAACAGGTCCTCACCTGAGCCTAGAGCAGCAGGTGATAAATATTCCTTATGGGCCATAAATTATGGACTGTTTCCTTACAAGCTGTGTGCCATCTTCTATTCCTCCCCAATTACATTGCAACACAGTACCACACGAATATCACTCCCCACACACAATGTTACTGTGCTCTCCCTGTCTTAGCAACATGCGGAGTTACAAGGGGAAAAAAAAGAGAAAGCAGGTGGCAGTCTTGTGCTTTCATGACTAACAGACTATAAAGTCTCATTGGTCGTGTGTGGCTTGCAAGTGCTACAGGGGAATATAACAGAATAAACCTGTATTCATTCAAATTACTAATAAATTCATGGGCATATTTTATAAAACCTAATAGTCATATTTTTTTTGTAAAAACGAGACCTAAATCTTGGACATAATACTGTCAGGAAGTTTACTACACTAGGATGGAACCACTCACTGTTATTTCTGTTGTGCTGTGTGTGCATTCGCCCATGTTATTACTAAACAGTCAGAAATGTTGTGTCACAATGGTCTTGTACTACAAGACTTGAAGTTGTAGGAGACATTTCTGTTATACTGATCTTTTAGTTTCTAGGAATGAAGATCACAGAGGGTCCTTTTTGCATGTTTGTGAATAGGCGGAAGGCGTTGAGTATTGCTTCAGAGTGCTTTGCTCAGTAGCGAGGGGCTTAAGCATGCACTATAAGTAAGCATGTGCTTAAATGTATTCCTGAATTGGGACCATTCCGATTTTTCCTTTTTTGATTTAAGTAGTTCTTAAACTAGTCTCAATTCTGATTTCTCATTTGTGATTTAAGCTGAACTTTTTTCTTCCAAACACATTCTTCCCAGTGGGAAGATAAGGACACTGCATCAGAGAGCGTGTCTTCACAGCAAGCAGGATCCTGTGACCACTAGTCCCAGAACCTGGGTCTAGAGACTCAAGTTTGTGGGGCTCATGCTACTTCCTTCAAAATTGCTGTGGAGATGCGTGGGCTGGAATGTCGGCTCTGAAGCCTCGCCCGAACATCTACACAGCTATTTTTAACTCTGTAGCATAAGCCTGTAGACCCAGCTTTTGCGACTCACTGCTGCAGAATCCTGCTTGCTGTGTAGATGTACCCGGGGAGGGGGGGGGGGGCAGACAGTACCAAAGGTACAGAATTTCAAGTATCTAGATTCAGTATTGTAGGAAAATGGTGAGCTCAGCAATGAACTTGTATGTAGAACTGGAAAGGCATGAACTAAATGGAGAGAAATGAGTGGAGTGATCTGTGATAGAAGGATGCCTATCAAAGTGAAAAGATCAGATCTACAAGACAGTAATTACGCCTACACGTTTGTATGACTCTGAATGCTGGCACTGAGGAAGAGACAGGAACAGATCTTGAACACCATGGAAATGAAGATGTTAACATGCATGGATCATGTTCAGAACAAATGAATTAGGGGAAGTGTAAAAGTGGTACTAATTATAGAACAGATGAGGAGTCTGGGTATGTATAAAAAAGATCTGAAGAATGTATAGGACACAGAATGTTACATTTAAGAAGTGGAGGGTAAGAGAAGGTTTAGAAACCTAGCTGCGGAGATTCTCCAAGACAGACTGTAATGGAGAAGGAGGACTCCAAGAGCTGACCTCATATGGATTGGACTAAGGCTAGAAGAAGACATTATTCCCACTAGGAAATATTTTCAAGTGGAAGGAAAAGAAACATTTGTCATCAGCTCCACCTCTCCCCCTCACCTGCCCTTATCTTTGCCAGTTTGCAGAGGCATAGTGAGTGTGTGCCAATCTAATCTGAAAAATGGAGCGAGTCTGTGTCAAATTGGGGCTGAAATATTCTTGCTTCCTTTTTTTGGAAAGCTGCTGGTTATAATGCTATAAAGCAGAAGCCTTACTTAAACCTGTAAAACATTCTTAATGTAGAAAACTATTTTGTGCATGCTGCTGAAATCCTTTGTTTTCTAAAGTGACTGAAGACCTGATTTCTAAACTCCTAGCCATCAGATTATGTGGATATTCTTTTCTGGTAAAATGTCTTTTTACAGTTACACCAGACCAGCCTAGGGTTTGGAGCAGCCAATAGTCATTGCCCTATTCTTGGAGAGAGCTTCTCTTCACGCACTTCAGAGGTACCAGGCCAAATTCTGATCTCAGTAACACTGACTGAAATCAATGGATTTACTTTAGGCTTACACTGGTGTAACTGAGATCAAAATCTGGTTTTGTGGGAAATAAATTTGGAACAAATAAACGGTATTAAGTGGCCAGTGGTGCTCAGGGAAGCTCTTTCATTTTGTTTGTTTGATTGGGTAAATTTTGGTTGCAGACCAATACAATGCTTGAGTTCCATCTGTCTCCTTCTTTCCCATCCTATCCCCTGGCCTCTCTTCTCCTGCTGACAGTATGGTTCTTTGCATCACTGTATGTTTCTGGTTTTGTTATAGCCTGCTAGTTATCCACTAACTCCAGTGGTTCCTGCTTTGCCACATCTTTGTTACAGACGTGGATGCTGCTTGCTACCCTTCCACATTGGGATGGGATGAGGAATGTATTCTAATTTCATGGGATGAGTTATATTTTATTTCAAATGTAAAACTGACCATCCAGGGGCTTGTCACGCGTATCCACACCATCTAGGAAGCATGTTGAGTCAAGTGCTTAGCTCTTGCGTAGTGCTCTCCTTCTCCATAACTCAGATGTGTGTGAGCATCATTGTTCTTCATCTTAGAGAGGGAGAAATTAAAACACAGATTAAAATTTTCAGAATTGCCCAAGTCCCATTGACTTTCATTGAGACTAAGGCACGTCTGAAATTTTTACCCTAAGTGATTTATCCAAGATCACATGACAAGATGGTGTCAGAGCCAAGAATGGAATCTAAGTCTCCCTTGCTGTGTCTTATGTCCTAGCTTCTGTGCGATGCTGCCTGTCTAAAACTAGTTAATGCCAAGAGTCAAGAATTCTTTGCCATGGTACCAAGGGGCTACGAGCAGAATTAATGTGATGAAATTGAAAAGGGGGAAATGCCAGAAAAAAACCCAGCCTGATGATGAAACCTATTAAAAACTATGGAATTGCCTCCCAGAGGAAGCGGTGGAAGCCATAGCACTAGGAAGACTCTTAAGCTTGACTGGAAAGAATACTAGAAAGTACTGTGTGACTCTGAGAGGAGGAGGAGGAGGAGAAAGCCTGGTAGGACTTTTCGTCAGTGTGTGAATGCTTTCGAGTTTCTCAGAAAATGACCATAGTTAAATCCATCTATAGATTTGGGACTGTGGCTTTTTTTCCCCCTCTCCATGGAACTCTTTCCAGCTGTCACCTGCTTGGTTAGTAGGGCTTGCTGTGCGTTATAAAGTACGTACTGAAATTTATAAATTGTGTGTATTCTGCGGAAGCTCACTTTTAATCTCTAGTGTCCAAGACTTTTTTCTGACTGTCCAACCAATGCAGGCTGAGTCTGACCTTCCCCTTGTGAAAAAAGGGAATGACTTTTTTAAAATGTATGGCTCAGCCAGGGGAGTTATGATGGAGTAAATATGGAAGAGAGTGACCAAAGGTAACTAAAATAGTTTAGGTTGAGAGAGTTTGGCTCTGTGCTGCTATTCGTTTAGAAATAGGTGATACTTCTTGTGAACTTTTGTTGTTGCACTGACTATATTAGACTAGACTAACGAAATGTTAACTAGCAGTGCAAGTTATGGTAAAATCCTTTGTTGCAGAATGTTACGGTATATAGGCCTGTGCTATAAACTGGTTGATGGAACAGGCTGAGCACGAACTCGCTGAGTGGGATGGGTTATGAAATAAAACCTCTCCCTTCTCTTTGGAAGGATCTGTTTTACAGATTTTTTTAAATACAGATTCCATGAGGCGCAGAAAATCTGAGAGTGGCCACTAAGGAAATAAGGGGGATAAAGAGGCAGCTATTCCAACAGTCATCAAGTATGCACAAAACTCAGGAGTATTTAATCTTATTCAGTCTGTGTATGTATTCTGGCTCATAATAGAAGTTTTTGGGGGGAGGGGGAACCCTTCAGATTGATTGACAGTGTGACACAAGGAGATTAATAATCTATTTTGTGTCCTCTAGCTACTCCTTCACTCACATGAACATCAGAGTTTGAAAGTCCATGGGATGTTTGTTTTGTTGGAAGATGTGAGGTGTCTTCCTCCCCAAGGGACTGCCCAGCTGTCCGCCTTGGACGCTTGCTATAATGCTGTGCTTCCCCTTTTGTTTTCCAGCCTTGTGCTTTAATTATTAAGGAAATCTGCTCACTTTGGTCTAGACCGGAATTCTTTGCATCCAAGATCTTTTTTTATATATGGTCTCTCAAAGTGACTCAGTACCTGAAGTAAGCAGTAATTAACGAGACTGCTAGGCCTACTAGATATTTTAGTGCATTAACATGAATGAATGCTATGTGAGAGAGACTTCTTTTAGAAGAGATGAGGGAAGTGTTTCACCAAATACCTGACTCCAAAGAACTGCAGCAACTGTTAAAATATTTTTATTTTGTCTGTACATGGGCATCTATCCCAGTTCAAGGGTGCTATAAAGAAGTAAATAGTCGTGTTGTTGATCACATTGGAGATTTGTACTACAGTAGAGCCTAGGGGCCCCAAGCAAGAATCCGGCATCACAGTGCGGGACACTGTACGGTAGGTAACAACAAAAGAGAGCTCCTGTCCCAGATCATTTATCATGTAGGTCTATGACAGGACACCATTGATGAATGAAATAGAAAAATGGGAGGGCTTGGAGCACCAGGGGACGACAAGGTAGGAATAAAGCAAGTTCTTGCAGAAGAAGCAGTAGTCTCAACTCACCACCTGTCTTGTCGTCAGCAGCTGACAGTATTCAGTCGGCATCACGGCAGAGGCAAATTATGGAGGGATCAGACTGGCTGAATGGCTTGGTAATGCGATATAAAGTTTTTCACCTTCCATCATCGGTTTTAGCCCAGAAAATACAGTGAGATGTAGTCAATGCGCCAAGATGTTCTCTCATTTGGAGAGGTACAGTGTGGATATTTAAGGGATTTTGTTATACAGTTGGAGCTGGAATTTCCAAGAAATGGAAACCAAGGCGAAAACAAGGTGATTGTTCCAAGTGTAGGGAGCAGCAAGCAAGACTGGATAAAGGCCACAGCCAGCAGGAGCAGAGTGTGTAAACAAAATCTTTAAGGAAAAGGGAGAGTGGCGCTGGGAGGACTGTTACTTCTGCTGTTCACCCTAGAAGTAAAAGCAGAAGCCTGAGTGTGACAAAGAACGGTTTTTTATTGATTTTAAGCCCCAATAGGAGAGAACCTGAATAGGTTGTGCTACACCGAGTATCAGAACGTAACATTGTCTTGCAGAGAGAGTTTTGAGACATTCAAAAGTCCAGACAGGCTATGCCTATCTCTGTGTCAGGTATGGGTAGCTGAAGCCTGTCAGCTTTTTCTTGTATTTCTTTCAATTATTCCTTAGTAAGTTCGCCTCAATGTTCTCTAATAGGAGTTTCATTTGTTTGTGCTCTGTGTGTCTCCCATTGTAAAGTTCTGATAGCTCATACCGCGAGTGTGGGGTGGTATTCATCTCATGTATATAGTATGTACTGTATGATCTGTGCTGGTTTAAGCTATAATTGGATGGTCAGAGAGACTCTTTGAAGTTTCCTATTATAATAATCTCCCAGTTTAAAAGAAAAGAAGAAGAAAAAACCCGGCCAACTGTTTAGATTGTTCAGTAATCCCATTCTTACCAATCCTCAGGCTCATGGAAAGTTATCAGTGAAGGTTTGAGGCGTTATACAGAATAACTTCTCACAGATGGTGCTTGCAAAAATGTGTTATCGAAAAAACCTAGTCTTCTAGACTTGAGCACTGTAAGTTGCAGTTGCTTTTAATGTTTTACAATGTTATCTGATGGCCTGAAATGAAACATGTAACTTGGTATCTATAAAGAATCAATTGTGACATCACTGTGGATTGGGGAATGAGAGCGGGACTTTTGTGGGGCACTGTAGCCTCACTCAAGTTTCCTGATTCATGGACAGGCCCGGGCAAATCCCCTGCTAGGCCTTAGTCACATTCTAATTGGAGGTGAGACTACCTTGGATTTCCTGCCTTCCTGTTGAAAAGCCCTAGTGGGAGGCATTTTCCTTCCTATCTGAGGTTATGGTACATCCCTCAGCATAAATTGCACTGCTTGCACCATATTTTGGGGGGGGGGGAGTAGCTCTTTCATCATAGAACCACTTCTTACTGATGATGTGTATCAGTCACCTCCAGCTGTTTGCTGTCTGTTTATTCCAGGTGTTTACCAGTCTGATGATGTAACTCACTTTGGAGTAACTCCAATCAGTGCAACACCCTGAGTTTGATAAGGGGGACTTAATGGGCTTGACAAGATCAAAGTATTTTCATGGTAAAATGATTATAGCTTAATTTTCTGTTTCTTCCTTTATTTTCCCCATTAAAGCAGGCCTGGAGTATTAAAATATGTATCAGCATTGCACAAAAAGGAAGGGAAAACAGGGCTTCAGATATGCTTTTTCTAAATCTCTGTTTTTTGACCTTTCAGTATTTTATATTTTTTCTTTTGTGATGCAATGTTATTTGACTTCTAGATCTGCTACATAAATATATTTCCCAATAGCAAGCATTTGGCTAATAAAGTAGGCTTAATTATGTGTATAGATATCTTTGAATTTAACCAATCCAAATGATTATAGTAAACTCTTTAATACTACAGACTCTGAGCATATTATCTATCTATCTTGCTGACTTGCACCAACATGCTGAGGTTACTGAATTTTTGTCAGTTGTTGAATAACTTTTTTTACCTTCACATACCCTAAGCAAGCAGACCTAGCTTGATGAAGTATGGATTTTAGCCATTCTCCCATGTAATAAGTCACTGCACATTCACTCCATTCATATGTAGTATCCCCTCTACACAGAGTTTGAAACCTCCTTTCCACTAGTGTTTGTTCACTTTGTAAATAGCTCCCAGTTTATTTTAAAATCATGTTTATAAAAGTTTGGAGTGATTCCCAAATTACTGTTCCCCACTTGCATCTGAGAAACTCCAGCTGACTGTAGTAGTCCTGGTCAATCCATGACTATTATGGAGCAGGGAAGGGGACCTGAACAAAAGATTTCTTGGAACTTCCTGCATCACAAAAGAGAGCCAGGGAGGATGTGAGAACTGGTATTTTCTTGGAAATGTAGAACAGTTTTCTTCAGCTCAAGGGCATTGCAGTCCCCATCCTTGTCTTAGGCATCACCCAGCTGGAGCTCGATGCCAAGGCCTGGTCTATCCTAGAAAGGGTTTGCCAGTGTAGTTTATACTAGTTTCTCAACCAAAATAAGCAATACTGTCCGAAGGACTTTTTTTGTTGTATAACTGCATCTATACTAGGGCTTTTTGCTGGTATAAATATATCATGAAGAATCACACCCCTGACTGATATTATTGTACTGGCAAAAGTTTGTGGTATACTCCTGGCCTAAAACAGCCCCCCCCCCCCGAAGCTGCTGCCATGTGAACCCCAGATAGAAAGGCTTAGAACTAATTTGTGGCAGCAAAGGTGCGGATTAGTGTATGCTGAACTAAACCATTCTACAATATGTAGGAGAAGTTTGCAGCAGCTTGAAGGCTCTCCGCTGTGCTTGGACTTGCTTGAAGTTTTGGGTAGCATTCTATTGAATGCTAGCAGTGTAATGTGCCACTTCATACAGGAGGCCTTGAAACTCAGTTTTCATTGTGATGACCAACAGTCAGAAATTTTTCCCTTGAGGCAGCCGAAGGCATCACAGACGCCTACAAATGTGCAATGAGTAAAAGAAAAATGGTCCCATCTCTGCTTTGTGCATGTCACCAGCTGCTGGGGGGGATGGGGGGGGGGGACAGCCTTGTACTCTGAACTTGTTAGATAAAATGATGAAGAGGGAAGGTAGTTTTTTTAAAGTAGAGGTATTTCTAATGATAATCGCTGTATACTATGCCCCATAATCATTGCCCTGTGTGTCTTATAATGATTTGGGACCTTTGATGTTTTTATTTATTAGAAAAAAAAACCGATTTACCTTTTTGGTCTTTTTTTTTGTTTGTTTGTTTGTTTTTTTAAAGTCTGCCATCCAGTAGGTATTTGAGCCAAGACAAACACTTGTCAGGGATGGTCTAGAGCTAATACTTTGTCCTGCCATGAGTGCAGAGGACTGGACTAGATGACCTCTCGAGGTCCCTTCCAGTCTTGTTATTCTATGACTTGCAAAGCAGCAGACAGGCTACATGATCAGAAATATTTGAGGAGGAGAAAAGATGTCTTCTCTCTTTACCATGCCTTTGGAAGGCAGGAAAAATGCATGTTACAGAAAAGAATGTGGGGACCCCATTGCACAAAGCTTTGGAGTGTGAGTGCTCCGTCTGCTCCATAAGATTTGCATTAAAGTAATGATCATTTTTGCCCTCTGCCCATGTACATGAGGACCACAGATGTCAAGAAATGAAATAAATGAAAAACTTATAATGGGTGCAAAGAACAGATGGCTTTTATCAGCAAGATTGAACCAATCTTTTTCTTTTTTCTCTTTTCCTCCAGAAGCCCTTCAGAGGCCAGTAGTATCCGATTTTGAGCCCCAGGGTCTGAGTGAAGCAGCCCGTTGGAACTCCAAGGAAAACCTCCTGTCTGGTCCTAGTGAAAATGATCCCAATCTTTTTGTTGCACTATATGATTTTGTGGCGAGTGGGGACAACACTCTCAGCATAACTAAAGGTAAGAGATCTTCAGGAGGTGCTTTAGAGCATCTGTGACAAGGAACAAGAAAATGAAGTCAGAAATATTTGAGTTCATAATCCCCATGAAACACATCAGTGTAATCATTGTAGTGGAAGGTGTCCTAAAACAAATGAAGGCACAAGGAAAGAGCCTTTTAAATGGGATAGTCTGCTTAAAGTGTGCCTTGGAGGAAGAAAATTATATACTAAAATTAAGCCCTTCAGTGGAAGCAAGGATTTAAAGCTGGATTAAACCTTAACTGTACTTTTAAAGTACTTTTTAGAGTATGGTCTGTAGTTTTATAACTGTTTCATTAAAATGCAGCTCTTCTCTGAAAAGTGACTATATAAAAATATCCCCTTCTTACTCAGAGGTTCTATGCCATGTGTGTACAGTAAAACCTCGATATAACGGACTAATTCGGGCGAGGGGGTGTCCGTTAAAGCCAAAAGTCCGTTATTTAATAATAAAAAAAACGAGCAGCCCGCCCGAATTAGTCCCTTATATCGAGGTTTTACTGTATAATAAACTATCACGGCAGCCGGGAGCCGGGAGTCAGCCCGCCCGGGTCCCGGCTGCTGGGACCCGGGCGGGAGCCGTCAGCCAGCCCGCCCGGGTCCCCGGCTGCTGGGACCCGGGCGGGAGCCGTCAGCCAGCCCGCCCGGGTCCCCGGCTGCTGGGACCCGGGCGGGAGCCGTCAGCCAGCCCGCCGGGATCCCTGGCTGCTGGGACCCGGGCGGCAGCCGGCAGCTGGGGCCCGGGCGGGCTGGTAGCGGGGAGCCGGCAGGCAGCCCCCCCACTGCCTGGACCGGGGAGGCAGCGGGGAGCCGGCAGCCAGCCCGCTCGCTGCCTGGACCCGGGAGGCAGCGGGGAGCCAGCAGTCAGCCCGCTGGCTGCCTGGACCCGAAAAACGGATTTTGGATGCATCGGACTTGCTCATAAATTTTGTCCGTTGCATCCGAAGTCCGTTAAATTGGGGTCCGTTAAATCGGGGTTTTACTGTATTGAAACCACATCTGCTTGCCTTGCGAATCAGTACATTTTTACTCCTTTTTCTCCCACCTGTTAGCCCTGCAGAACCCATGTAGCTCAGGTAGAGCTTGCTGGATTCTATTCTGGTTAATGCATTAGCAAGAGAGTTGTTAACTTTTGGCCTTTAAGTCTACCAGGGCATTTAAGCACATATGTAACTTTAAACATGTGAGTAGTCCCATTGGCTTTGATGGATATACTTGTCTTTAAAAGTACGCACATGCCTAAGTTCTTAGTGAATCAGTGCATATGTTCTGAATGCAGAATCTTGGATGGTGATGTGTGAGTTACCGTAGAAGGAATGTAGCTTTACTCTCAGATCCCAGGTTTGCCATGTCTAATGATATTTTGTTTTTATGTGAAGGTGAAAAGCTCCGTGTTTTGGGCTACAATCATAATGGGGAATGGTGTGAGGCCCAAACGAAGAATGGGCAGGGCTGGGTACCAAGTAACTACATCACCCCAGTGAATAGTTTGGAGAAACATTCCTGGTACCATGGACCAGTGTCACGCAATGCCGCCGAGTACCTGCTGAGCAGCGGAATCAATGGCAGCTTTCTTGTGCGGGAGAGTGAGAGCAGCCCAGGACAAAGGTCTATATCACTGAGATACGAGGGAAGGGTGTACCACTACAGGATAAACACTGCATCTGATGGAAAGGTAGGGGTTAAACCTCGCAAACTCCAAAGGAAAAAACCATTCTGGTCCACTTTAACTGCTTGCTGTAGAAAGGGCCCAGTACAGCTCCCACTGAAGTCAACTGACGGTTTGCCACTGACTTCAGCAGGAGTAGAATCAGGTTCTACATACTGACCTACAACATCTAAACAAAGAGCACTTCAGATATAATAATAACCATTTGTTAGCAGAAGTTTTGGGAGAATGTGTCTCCTTTTAACAAACCCCTAACAGGTGTTAGTCGTGAAAACCTTGGGCCAGATTAATCCTGATGTAACTCCATTAATTTCTTTAGTGGAGTTATACCAGGAATGAATTTTGCCCCATAGGTTCAAGTACTGTAGCATAATTTGGGCTTAAAAGGACACTGTCAAAGTCATGTCTTTTTAAAATAGTCTCTTTATCTATGTTACTAAGAACACTTCAGGTTATTGGAATCAAAATAATTGTAAAGCTATTATGCTCTTATCATTAGAGAAACAAGGTGGCTGAGGCAGTATCTTTTATTGGACCAACTTCTGTTGGTAAGAGAGACAAGCTTTCAAGCTTACACAGAGCTCTTCTTTGGATCTGGAAATCCCAGTTAAATGACACTTTTAAACAAACTGGGAATCCCAGGCCTGAAGAAGAGATCTTTGTAAGCTTGAAATCATCTCTCTCTCACCAACAAAAGTTGTTCTGATAATTCACTGTGTCTTTCTAATATTCCGGATCCAATACAGCTACAATAACACTTGATATGCTATCATTGTTGATTGCTTTTTGCCTTCTGTTCTGCATTTCATATTGGATGATGAAAGGAAGATTTAGCACTGTAGTTTCACTTTTGTATATGACCAGTTTCTCGTCTCATTCACTTTCAGGTTCTTATGCACTGTAATCAGCTTGTGAGTGCTGCAGGGAATTTTGTTTTAAAATGTTATTTTCATTAGGTTTTGGTTTGAATTTCATCAAAACACTTCTACTGGCATTGAGTTTTGGAAAACATTGTTTTTAATTAATCTAAATTTTAGGCCCAATTGGATCATGCAGTGTTTCTTTAAATCCAGTCTAAATGGAATGTTGCCGTATGGCTCAGGGGGCATTGCTATTGCTGTTCTCCATGAGGCCGTTTCTGCCAACATCTAGTAGTTTAAAGATTTCTTGCCATTTAAAAATACATACATTTTAAAAAATCAGCAACAAGCGGTTCCATGGTCTCTGTCCAGGCCAGTTTTCCTTTGTCCAGTAAGGGCCTGTTCCCGTTGACATTCATGGCAAAACTCTCTTTGATTTCACTGGTGCAGGATCAGGTCAGTAAAGCGCTCTCATTTCTGCAGTGTTGAATACTTAATGGCTTCTCTATTTGTCTAACTCATCACTGTGTAAAACCATTTCAAGACACTTCAGGTATGAAAGGCGCTTATAGAAAAGCAAATGTTCTGTAATGAAAATGCTTCTTAGCTGCTTTAATGACAAACTTTGTAATTAGGGTAATGTTGTAAGGTTTGTCAAGGCAGTGTATGAGTACTGTGATCTTTTCTTTCCCTCCCTGCTCTTCTGTCATTCAAGATGCAGCCAGGCTCCACATGGTTGAAATTAGCAAAGTGAAATGGTCTGTGCTAGGTACTTAGCGCTTATCTATATAACACTTATCTTGTGTCAAGCTGGGGTTTCAATCTATCTCAGACTAGCCTGCTGCCCGCTATATGGACTCTTGCTGCCATGCACTAAAAGTTCTGTAGCGCTCTTTGATCTACCATGTTTTGAAATGGGAGTAGATAAAGCATACTAGGGAACTTTTATTGCATGTCAGGCTTGTGCGAGGTAGATTTATGTCCCAGCTTGCCATGAACTCAGGGTGTGTCTACACTGCATTGTAGGCCTGGGTCTGTGGAACCCGGGCTTATAAACTCAGCATTTCCAAGCCCGCACTTGAGTGTCCACACTGCATTGTAAACCTGGGTTACAGGTGCTGGACCTGGGTGTTTCAGCCCTGCTAATGTGTCCATACTGCGTTTCTCAGACCTTCTGACTCAGGTATGCAGCTTGAATTGTGTCCACACTGTAAAATGATGGGGCTTGGACCAGAATCACAGAGGGACTCGGGTTTTGACCCCCCTCCCCTTTCCATAGTGTCCTAGAATTTGGGTCCTTTGTGCTCATGTTTGGACAGAAGTGGGGCTTGGGCTCCAACCTGAGTCTGAGCCTGTGGTTAGTGTGCAGTATAGATGTACTCTAAGTGTTCATATAGACAAGCCTGTTTAAAAAAAGTTAAAGGATAGTTGGAAATATTGTCCTTTCTCTGTGTCTAGAAGTTTGTTGTTGCTTCTTTCCAAATGGGTATTGTGGATGTGTTGCTTGCTTATGAAGATGTTGAGCCAGATCCTCATATGCTGTAAATGAGCATAGCTCCCTGACCAACTAACTGCAAGATGTGCCATGTGATCCCCATGGTAGCATTTTAAGGGTTTGGTACTTGGAAGTTTGCATCTTGGCAGTGCTATTTATCCCAGGAAACAGTCAAGCAGAGCTCAAGTAATCCGCTCAGATCTATACTAAGCAGGTTAATGGTTTCTTTTCCCCAGAGTTCTTCTAATCGACATTGTTGAGAATAGGCACAGACAAGCAGAATTTATTAAAACAAACCTGTAGCTGACAGTCGCATAAAATCCAAAAGCTGTGGTTGTGGAGGGGAGAAGGTAATGTCTCTAACAGGGACAGAGCTAATGTGCAAATCCTTACCAAGTGAAATACTGGACTGGCCAGGCCAGACCAGACGCTTGCATTCTGAACTGCTGGGTATCAAATTGTATTAACCACTCTGAAGTAAATCATCTCTCTCCAAAAAGAATAGCAAATGACAAAGCCCTTCCACTCAGCTCTCTGGGCATCTGGGGCCTTCTCAGCTTGCTGTGTCATTAGTCAGCCCATCTGAGGAATTTAATACTGCAAGAGCTCCAGTCAGGATGAATGGCGGTAGTGGGATCATATCCTGTGACTGAGTGAACACAGGGTCAGGAGAAGGAGGTATTACAAAAATGTGTGAAACAACTGCTGCTTGGCATAAAAATGTGCCTTGCATAGCACAGCTTTTATTCAGCTTTTTTCCAAAGGAAAATTGAAGGGCATAGGAAAGGGTCAGCTAGAGGTGACTACTTCTTAATTTTAGCACCATTTAAATCAAACCCACTGGGGTTCAACAGTTTAGAAAATAAGATTTTTCAAGAAGCTTTCTCTTTACTTCCCACTTCACTGGCTCATCTTCAGCCAGACCACATCTGTTTTCTTTAAAGGAAGGTGTTAAAAGTGTCCCTTCTTGGCTAGTTGGAACAGGGCAGCCAGGTGCAGGGTCAGCCACTTCCATGCTCCAAAGAGTTTGATTTTCCTGAGTTTGGTTGACTTGAGTCCAAGTCCTCCTAGTCAGTAACCAAATCAAACAAAAAGCACAGTCATTGTTGAGTTAGCTTTAAAGGTGCCACAGGACTCTGTTACCTCTGCTATTCCAGACTAACACGGCTACCTCTCTGATTCTTTAAAATCTTGTCATTTCTCAGCATGTAGACTCACAGAACTGTGTATCTCTCTGTTTAGTCTTGGACTTCGTGAGTGACCTTGATGGAAACCCATCACTGAAACCCTGACGCTTTTATCATGGCTACCTGTGCACTTTTCCTTTTGTGGTGATTTTTATACATTTTAATTTTGTTTTTGCAGTTGTGGATGATGAAATCTCTTGAGGTTAAGTATGCATCAGAAGGTAGGGTGGGTCAGCCCTGGAATTCATGGAGATTTTCCTGAGAGTGGGTGAATGTTAAAAAGCCACAGCAAGGAAGGGAATGCAGCTTGGTGACAGAAGTTGCAGAAGGGCAGCTAATCTGTGCAGGCAGAACAGACAGGAGACCCTCGAAGCGGGGCCAGCATCACAGTTTTTCTGAGGATATACAAGTATTGCCTGGGCAGGGTATCAGCAGTAAACAATTTATGTGAACATTCCATGTAACCCCACACATTATGTCTATAATAATAATCCATTATGTCTGTACAAAGACTGCTGTCAGCAGCAACAGAGGGTCACTGCTGCAGTTTCTTTGATAAACAGGTTGGGTGAATATTTGGGGAACAGGATCTGAGGAAGAGAAAGGTAGCAGTGAATATTTGGTTAGAATGTTTGTGTGGTTTATTGCATAGCATAGCCATTCATAGCTGCTGTTCATTTCATTTTCTTCTGATGCATGCCACAAATTCCAGATGTAGATTTGAACACATCAGCATAATTCTGGTTTCCATTAGTGCTGATGGGAAGTAAGGCATTCAGGATTGAATTTAGGATTTGAGCATCAAGAGAATAGAAAAGCCCTGTCTACAGAAAAGTTGTACAGTGAAGTTTTTATTTTGGATTTTGTGCAAGCAAAAATATGAGGAAGTGTGGTCTTGGGGTCTGGGCTAAGGACAGAGGAATCTAAAGATTTATTTCCTGCTTTGCTAGGGACTCTGTGTGTGACCTTTGGGAGGTCATTTTAACTTCTGTTTCACTTTCCTCATATGGATTTAAAGAAACACCGATCCAATTTGGCCTAAAATGTAGATTAATTCAGATTAATTAAAATTAGTTTGGATTAATTAAAAACAATATTTTCCAAAACCCAATGCCAGTAGAAATGTAAAATGGGCATATTATCTGCCTCACAGGAATATTGTGAAGTTCAATTCCTATATATAAAGTGCTTTGAGACTGTAAAATGAAAATCAACATATAAGACCAAAAGCACAGTTTTTAATGCAAAGGACTACCAGCAAACTGTATGCCAGAGGGATCTTGAACTATAGTCTAATTACATTCTTTGTTGCACCCATCACTATGGTATCTGAACAGTTAGTATCAAAGGAGAAGTTGCTTTCATACAGATACTGTCTGTTTAAAACAGTGGCTGTAGTAGCTTGGAATAGTTGATAAGGGAGTCCTAGTCCAACTAGACTGCTCCACTAATAGCTGGCTGTTTCTTGCTATCCTGCATTGCATCATTTATGTTGGTTCTTTTATGGATGTGTGCACACTAAAAGTGCTTTCACCTCTTCTATTATGAAGGCTTTTTCACATTTCACTGAAGAACGTTGTCTTGACTTTTGTAAGGGGTTAGAAAATGTCCTCTTTTGAGCCAACCTTACCTTCTATAGATACAGACTTCCTGCATGAGCTTAACCAATGACGAAGGCAGCTAAAGAAAAGGAAGAATAAGGGAATATAGCCCTCCACAGTTCATTGCTCAAAACTCCCCAGCTCAGAATGTCTATATGCTTCCATTAGTCATTGTGTTATCCCCTGAACCATTAATTCTGTGGCCTCTGTTCAAGTAGTTTTATAGAATGACTAGCAGTTGGGCCTACACCTATGCCTCACTTCCAGTAGCTCAGAGGGTATTTTCCTCAGAGGAAATGCCATTTAAACAAGGATTATGGCCCCATATCAGAGGAGGAGGGTGTCCTTACAGCACAGTTATCTTCTAGGCACCAACATTTTGCAGAGATGTTAAATTTCCCAGAAACTTATCCTGTAATTCTTGTTTACCCTGAAAGATAATAGACACAAAGGGCTGCAACAGCACAAGGTATTTGTGACTCATGCTGCGGTACAGAGACAGACAGGGAACAAGGGGCCATCGCTGCAGATTACACAATTCAGTTTTGCCTTCGGGTTATGCTGTGTCTGGTTGAGCTTTTACCTTTTTTGCATTGTTTCAGATAAGTCCATGGAGCACTGGAAGCTTCTGCCCATTGTGACTAACCTTAAGGGTTACTATATGTATGTAACCATTTGGCTGACCTGTTTGTGTGTTTCATGAGTGTTTTTTTGGGGTGTGTGGAGATTGGGGAAGCACTTCTCTTGCACCATAAGGCTTCCTCATCTTATGCAACTGCTGTCTGGTTTCCCTGCTCCTTATTCACAATCTCTTCCCTCTCACACCTGTTCTAAGACATTCTGTCATCTCCAGTCCCCAGTCCTCACTCTGCTTGGGTGCACTGAACAAAACAGCAGATCCAGAAAGCCAGAGCCTGCGCACTGGGATTGGCAGGGTTTAAACTAGAGACTATGCTATGCCTCACTTTCCCCATCTGATTCCCTTCAGCTTCTCTGCTGCAGATGCATCTCCCTTGTCTGATAGGCACAGTGCTGGGCCTCCTCCTGCTAGGCTGGTGATGTTCCTTCTTTGAATTGGCTCCATGACAAAGCTACGTCCTTCTGTTGAAAAGAGGAACTCTGCTACCTTCAGCATGCTGCTTCCTGTGCAGGACGATATGCTGGTGGGCTGAAACGTTCTCCTTCTCTACTTTGGGGATTATCCACATCCTTTCCCCATGTTCCCAGCATCCATGAGACCAAGGAATAGAGAGTTGGTTGGAATTTGAACACTGGGAATGCAGGGTGTTACTCTTGAGTCACTTGCCCAGCATTTGTAAGGGATTTTTAGTTTAAAAATGCATCACGCTTGCTAAATGTGTGAGACCCCCAGAGAAAGGCATGAGCAGCACACGGTTAGTGTTCCACAAGTGGCAATGATCTCACATCTGTGTAGCATCTCCCATAAGACAATCTGAAAGTGCACTACCCAATCTCCTAGCACAAGAGGGAAGAGGAATATGGTGACCTGATGAAACTTCAAAGGGAATGTAGGCAGGTAGAATGTCGTTACCCAAGTAGAAATTTGGTCAGGACATTGGGGCTAAGAATCCCACTTTTCAGAAAAGTAAATGGCATCTTAAATGACCACAAGTGGCCAGGGCCTCCTTTGAAAGAGAACACCTCCAACAGCAGCAAGGTGATCACAAGACTGTTCTAGGCCACTGGATCCATATTGACTCGGAGGAAAGATTATTGCCTGCTCAGTGAACTACACCAGAGGTTTTCCCATCCAAGTGTTGCTCATTCTCAACTCTGCTTGACCTGTGAGATCCAACCAGATGGCAGCTTGAGGTGGTGGGTCTGCAGGCCTACTGTAAGCAACAGTAAACCAAAAACAAACTCTGATATCAGGAAAGCAAAATATAATGTGTGCACGTTAAAGCAGTTTCATCAATACACTATTTGTGTTGTGTGAATGAACCCTTTCTCTCGTGGTTGCTTTTCAGCTGTATGTCTCCTCAGAGAGCCGCTTCAACACTTTGGCAGAGTTGGTCCATCACCATTCAACTGTAGCAGATGGGCTCATCACCACTCTACACTACCCAGCACCCAAGCGCAACAAGCCCACTATCTACGGAGTGTCTCCAAACTACGACAAGTGGGAGATTGAGAGAACTGACATCACCATGAAGCACAAACTTGGAGGGGGCCAGTATGGAGAGGTGTATGAAGGAGTCTGGAAGAAGTATAACCTTACAGTGGCTGTGAAGACCCTAAAGGTAGGAACTAAAGCCCTAACGTTTCTATTCAGAGCCTTCCAGCTGGAATGCAAGTTTTATGCTATACCTTCTTAAGCCTGGCTGTTGGGTAGTGGTCTCTGTCTGTCTTCCTCTGTCAGTGTAAGATGATGCAAATTGTTGTAAATCCTTCCTTTGCTTACATCTGATCTAGAACATCTGTGCTTGTTAGTTAACTGCATTTGTCAGCCTCTTCTAATTATTTTATGTTTGTGAGAGCTGGACCATTTGTACTGTTAGAGCCCTTCAGATCTCTGCCTTGGTTTCCCATCTGTGAAATGGGGATAATACTTACCTAACTCCCAGAGGCATTGAGGTTTGATTTTATAAACAAAAAAAAAAAAAAAAAGCGCATTGAGATCCCATAGTGCCTTCCCTCCATATAGAGTAAGCTCTTGCTATAGGAATTCAAATGCGAGCTTCAGATCATGCCATCATTGCTGGAGTTGCAGCGTGGTGTGGTGGTGCGGAAACAATAACAAATGAAAGCTTTCATGTTGGAAATTATTAAATGGAGAGGAATGTGTATATGCTTTGTGCATAAAAATGCATCCTGGAGCCAGGGAAATTGATCTTTTTTTTTTTTTTTTTTTTTACCCCTTGAATTCTGGCTACCAGAGTATTCCTGGGTTGTTATGGTTTCAGAAGGTGATCATTTGGGCACATAGTTGTTTTTGAAGGTTCCTGTTATAAGTGTTACTGTTCCCTACTTGGTTGCATCAAAGGAAAATAACACTTCAAGTCCTCTTTCCTCTTTATATATGGAGAGAGTGACACCTAGTGTTAATGTGTGATTATATCTCATTTGCACCGGAGAATGCTGGGAAGAACTCTTCCTTGAACCCCATAGTGTTGCTAGACTAGTGATTTGACAAGCAGAATGAAATATCTATTTAGACTCGGAATAATGAGAGACAGTTGTTTTCCTGAAACACTGAGTTTATTGTAGCCATCTCCAATCTTGCTGATGTTGTGGTATTTGAGGGTGAAGGGGCATTTCAGAGATGTTCCCCCCCCCCCCTTAACTCAAATAATTTTGCATTCCTTTCTTGTTTGCTTTGATGAAAACTTCAATCAGCAAAGGCACAGTGTGTTATCCCTTAAAATCTCCGTGTTCGTGCGTCAGAAAAAGCTACCTTGATAAGGACAGTGACTGTTTCAAATATGCCAAGTAAATATTTTATGTCTGAAAATGGTTCATAATGTAATCCAGAGCAGTATTCCCCCCTGGGAAATGTTCAAACACCCTAAAAGAAGCACTGTAATCTGAAATTATGCACACTAAACTATACTTAAAAGCAAATTCATAATCCACCTTCCTTAAATCTGTCAGTCTGCTGTCTGACAGATGGGATTATTACTATCTTCAAAGTTTCAGGGACTATTTTAATACCTTACATTTATATTCCAACTCCAGCAGGAGGAGTCAAGTGTTGAATGTCTTCTTTAGGGAAACCCAAAGCACTTATTTTATTGTCCTTGAAGAGAATATTTTCCAAAGCTCTCTTGCGTTTCCTTGTCTCCGTCCATGCCCCAGATCTGTATAGGAGAAAAAAGAATGAAAAGAAAAAGTAGGGGAAAAACATCCTTGGTGGTTCTGATATCAGTGCTTGATGAATTATTTCCCTTGCATCTCACTGCAGCTCATTTGTTACCCAGTCTTCTTTAAACTGGTTAGAAGTAGCTCAGAGCCTGCTGAACCAAGAAACAAGGGCCCAAAGTGACATGTTCTCTGCTTCTATGACATTTAAGTGCATTGTGCTAGCAAATCTGTTAGTGCTTGTGCATTTCCCACTAGCATATTCCACTGGAAAATCAAGGTATCCTAGCCAGAATGTCAAGTGTCTTTGAGTATTTTAAGACCCAAAATAACAGAAGCCAGTGTTGTATGGGGTTGAAAGAATGCTCACTAGTGAGCTGGCTATTCTAGTTTGGAATCAGTTTTAAAGCAATGAGAGAAATGTCGTATTCTTTCACAGAGCACTAACTCACTTCCTAGGTTTAGTTCTTACAGAGCAGCCTCTCAGGCAGTAACTGGACTGATGGTGAGCATTGCTATTGATCAAAAAGGATTCTGTTTCTAATATAAGGTTATTGTTTTGATGTCACTTGTTAACTAAAACAAGGAAATTCAGTGTTAAGGCTGAGGCCCCTTCCTTATTTCATGTACCTGGGTATAGTAATGTGTCACATACAGATCTGATGGAATAAAACACAATGTTATTGATGGAGGATAGCTCAGGGAATGATTTGGCGTTTGGAGATGAAACTGTCTATCCTCTAGGCCATTAGTTTGAATCCAACCTGCTGCTAATCGTGACCAAAAATTACTGCAATGTGAGGGCACTTTCATGGCCCATTGTAAAATGAGCGGATCATCTCAGTCCTTTTCATAATGCAGAGATATTTATCTTACGTCCATCACGATTGACATAATGAAATTCTTGTTCATTTTCTTAGCAGAGAGGCCAGTGATTTGAACTGTTCATGCAGCCTTAGCTATCCTGATACCCCTGGATATCTTCAGGTCTCTTCAGGTCAGGGTTGAGATCTATTGCTCTCTTGTGCTAAGGAAGCATGTCATGTTGAAGACGCTGCTGAACCTGGTCTGTGGTGTGATATAATTGGAAACTGAAAGTGAATAAATGTGGTACCTCTCATGAGCACTAGATTCTCACACAAGTAATTGTTACAGTAATTGTTTCCTTTCTATTATCTCTTTCGTTGAAGGATAAGAGATTTAACAGAAAGGAACAATTGTAATCTTCTGTACAGAATAATCCGGGTGGAGATTACATATCAAGCATTAGACAAACAGGTATTTAGGATCATTCTGAAACTCGGATTATTAACCCAATTTCCTTTGCCAAGAACCTATTTCTGTTCCCAAGAACCTCACAGCTGTGTAGTATTGACAGTGTCAGGAAACTACAGCTGCCAGTCAAACAATACCAATTCGTAAAGGAACAGTAAATGATGGAGTGAAACTGTTTGAATAGAACTATCAGTGCAAACAACGAAATGGAGTACCAGCTAGGTCTACAGCAGCAGCCATACCTGTGTTATCAGCCTTCTATCAGCATTAATCCACCAGTGAAAGAAGCATTGATATAGAAACAACAGTAGTATTTAAAAATATATTTTTGAACCACATTGAAATGACCCTTTGGCCCCCAGGGCACATTTGTTTTGGAATATATATTCCTTCAAATAAAGACAGTATCTTCCTTTGTTTTTGTGCAATTGCAAGCAATTTAATGACATTCAACAAATAATATGCAGAAGCATCTAGCCAGAACATTTACATCACAGATTAGACTCTAAAAGCCAGGAACAAATTCATAAGCCATAAAACCTGCACTCTTCAGTTGTGAATCAACCACCATCAGTTGTCACTGACCCAGTCAACAGAGACGACTCTTTGAGTTGTTGAAATGGTGGTCTGTAATGGATGCAGGTAGCCTCAAGCATCTGTGTGTGTCGCATTTTGCCTTTTGTTCTCATCTGTCTTCTTGCCTCATTCACCTCTTGTCACCCTAGTACTATTACTTGTGGCATGAGCAAGTGCCGTCAGTCCTTTTCTAGAGATGTGAACTCTAAATGGGCTTCTCTAAGCAGATAATCTCCCTGCAGGAGTGGGGCCTACCATGGAAGGGGAAATAGTGGTGTTGTGCTAAAAGAGGCTGATGGTATAAGGATGACAGTAGACCAGTTAAACAGAGGATCCAGCCGCATCCAGCAGCATGATGCAGCTGCAGTAAGGAGCAGTAGTTTTGGGACAGTCGCCGCTTATACCTTCAGTTTGCAGTGATTTTTCAGTCCACATGCTAAAATCTATTTCCATCCTGTGCATATTATCCTTGCCCATGCTTTTCTTTGTCTATTCAGGAGGATACCATGGAGGTAGAAGAGTTCTTAAAAGAAGCTGCAGTCATGAAAGAGATCAAGCATCCTAACTTGGTGCAGTTATTAGGTAAGTGATAGAGATGCCAAGCAGAGGGATTTGAATTAAACCCTTGTGCAGTGATATGGATGTTAAGGAGCAGATAAGCTGCTTACTGTACCATGGCTTCTCTCGCAAAATTCACAATTTATAAAAGTAGTACTTGATGTTAATGATCTTTTCTTCCTTGTGTTTAAGATGCAAGAGCCTAAAGGAGGAAATATAAAATAAACTGCTACCAGTTTTTAGGAAACTCTACTCCTTCACCCTCTCCCCTCCTTCCCATACACACACTTATAAATTGCCCAAAGGGCAGAATCTGCAGATTTAAATATTCTAGAAGGAACTTAATGTGTTCAAAAATGTTGTGCCCCTCAGGGGTATGTACACGGGAACCTCCGTTCTACATCATCACAGAGTTCATGACGTATGGGAATCTGTTGGATTATCTGCGCGAGTGTAACCGGCAGGAGGTGAATGCTGTGGTGCTACTGTACATGGCGACTCAGATCTCCTCCGCCATGGAGTACCTGGAGAAGAAAAACTTCATTCACAGGTAAGAATGACACTGAATGCTCACCCACTTCACAAGCTCCAAAAAGCCCTTGAATTTCAGAGTGTAGCAATCTGGGATCTAGGTGTGTCACATCTTATCACTTACACTAACACCTTGATGTGTTGCATTCTGAGATGGGACACTGCACTGTAGAAAACCTTCTACAAGAGGCAGGCTCAAGATTGCCATTCTGCCATGGTGGTCATTCTTACCCACACATACTGCGAAGATATCGCCATGTAAGGTGAGGTAGTTGAATTGGCCCATCTCTCATGTAAAGGTACAGAGATTCCTAAAAGTCATGGCTCTTTGTGAAACAGACCATCTCGTATTCCTATTAAGCTAACGGTCAGCAGAATGACCTCTTCCCCATCACTGTTAGCATTACTATAGTCATACTGGGGTTCCCAGCAAAGCCACCTTGCTGCCTTTTCATAGTGCTTTGATTTGTCCCTCCCCTTGTTTTCATCTGCTTTGGCGATTCTTTTCTATTATTGCATGAATTGTGTGTGTCTCTGTATTAAGCATCTTTGCCGTCTTAAAGTCTGGAGATGTTGACCTTTAAGTGTGCTGCAATTATGGTTAGTGCTTTGCATTCTTTGTCTGAAGAAATGACCTCCTAGCAATGTAATGAGACAGCCTGGATGGAGGCTTGAGAGTCTTTGCTGTTTTATTTAAAACAAGATCTTCTCCGTGGCACAGTTGTGATCTTCCTCACCCAATTAGCTGGAATATGCAATCTGTGCATACGACTTCATAGAGATGAATGTGAGGATCATGTGTGAAATGCTAAAGGTTCCTTGTAGGACACACATTTCCTGTGCTGCATGAGAGCTGGGTTCACATGCTCCTGTCAATCAAAGTTAACACCTATTTGCAGCATGAGAGTTTCCAGCTTTTGATTTGTGCTGCTATTGTCCCCTCAACATATAGCAAGTGAACTTTACAAAATGTTTTGCAGACTCCCATTTGTGTGCATACTCTTGCTCTTTATTTCCCCTTATTGCTGATGACCCAGAAATCTTCAGAAAATAGAAATTTTCTTCCTTATAATCTGCCACCCCCGCATTCTCCTGCCCAGTTATTTCAGGGGTGTTGTCACAGTCTCTACATCCATGGATTCAGATGCTGGGCTGTGACTTCATTGAATGAATCAGGCAGGAGTAGGAATGGAGTTGTAAAGAGGAGTTTTTATTTAGACAAACACGGTAGAAATCAGCACTGATCTGGGGATATTCAGAACATTGCCTGACAGTTTAATGGGCTTTTGGTAAAGGTGGTGATAGAATTGATGAACCTAGTGAGCACATTTTCAGAATAAAGGGGAGTGTTGTGTTCTGAGGAGTGCACCAGCTGTTACACCAAATTCATTCCGGGAAATACTGTTATACCATGACACACAACTAACCTCTGGAACTCATTGCCCCAAGATATTGAGGTCAAGAGCTTAGCAGAGGTTTTTTTTGTTTGTTTTTTTTTAAAAAAGGTCACTTATAGGGGGTAAGAAGAGCATACAGATTTATTATAGTAATGTTTGTTAAAGAGATTTGAAAGGTTGAAGGTTTGAACCATTTGCTAACTTTTAAGAGGCAATTTTCCCTGTGGGCCAGTTATTAACTGTTTATGCAGATTCTTGAACCTTTCTCTGAAGCAGCTAGTCCTGGCCACTGTCTGAGACCAGTACTGGACTGGATGGACCCACTGGTCTGAGTATGAGAAAGCACTGCATTGTTGTATGTTCTGTGAGTTGGTATTTTGGAAAAAATAGTTTGATTGAGATTTAAACAGGGTTAGCATGGGAACAGTGGTGAAATTGATTAGCGATAGCCCTGAAACTGACTAGGATATTTTCATTGTCTAAGCTGAGTGATATGTAAATAATAAACAGCAAAACTGGTGAGGATCTTAGACATCCTTTGTTTCAGTAATCTAAGATAATTGTAAAATGAGCATTGATGCTTGTCTTTATTTTTAAATGATTTTAATCCTGACAATGGAAGCTTTTATTGAACGTCACTGTTTTTGTTCTAAAAAGCTTGTTTTCTAATTTTAAAAAAAAGGTTTTAAGACAATCTTGTAAAGTGGAGGGAACAAATAATCTCCCCCTTTCTACATCTCTAATATAGAAAAACGCATACAAAGTCTTGGATTTCTTCACGTCCTCTCTGCTGCTAAAGGTATGATATTGTGAAGACTTTTCATGGCCTATTTTTTCTTGTCTGCTTTCCTAGGGATCTTGCTGCCAGAAACTGCCTTGTAGGGGAGAACCACTTGGTGAAGGTGGCAGATTTTGGTCTGAGCAGGCTGATGACAGGTGATACATACACTGCCCATGCTGGAGCCAAGTTCCCAATCAAGTGGACTGCGCCAGAAAGTCTGGCTTACAACAAATTTTCCATTAAGTCTGATGTCTGGGGTAAGAATTTACATACATGCACATGAGACGACAGCCTTTTCTTTCCTGGCTATAAAATCAAGACATTCAAAACTGCATCTTCAAGTAGATCCCAAAGAGAGAGAGGATGACTGGTGGCTGAACCCCTTTGGTCTGTGACCTTGTCGCAGCTAATTGGGTGTGGGCTGGTTCAGTGTTTGAATAGGAGACCTGAAAGGGAAACTCAGGAGCTGCACATTTCCAGTCAGTCAGGATTTTTCCTTCTGAGGTTGCAATCCTGCAGCTCTGAATCAATGCCATACCACAGTACTTCGATGCATTATGGTGTTGAAGGTTACTGGCTCTGTAAGCTACTTTTAGGGCGAGGGTGAGCATCTGAGATGCTTAAACATGATCTCTCTGTGCCTAGTGATCGCTCTGAGCTCATTTTTGTACATTTTTTAAAGAATCCTCTGAATGAGATGAGACGTAGAGAGAGAACTCCAAGACCTGTTGATAGTCTTGGAGAGCCTGCAATACTTTTGATAAGAACAGGATAGATAGACTATATGATATAGCCTAAGTCCATCCATTCTGACTCCCTAAATTCCCAGGGCACTTTCAGTCTGTGTTTTATGCTGCTGCTGATCACTGAAGTATCTGAGCGGCAAATTTTCAGAAGCATCTAAGTGACTTAGGAGTCCAAGACCCATTTCTACAAGTGACTGTAGGCATTTAGGATTCAGTGGCATGTAAGAATTTTTGAAGATTTGACCCCATGTATCTTCTACATAAAATTAATTTGGCAGCAGTGCAGTGTCCTGTGGGCTTCTGGCTGTTCTCCCTTTTCATCTTACCGAAAGTTGTGCTTGGAGTAGAGTTTTCTTCTTAGGATGTTGGAAAGGGATTGTCGATGCTGTGAATGTTCTGGTGATGGCAGCAAAGCTCTTGGTACCGTATTATTGGATGAGATATTGATTTTTCATTTTGCTGTCATGTACCTGTGTGTGGAGTTGCTGTGAACTGCTGATCAGCTGCCATGATCCATCAAAGATATTGCCGTACATCACTGTGTTTGGGGTGATGCCTGTGTACATTGAAATGATGAAGCGCTTTGGGAGAAATGGTCTTTTAACAACGTACGGTTATTTTTAATTAATATTGAGCCAAATCCTGATCAGTAGAAGTTAGGGCCATCGTCTTTGGGATCTGATTCAAAATAAAGGAGCCCTTTCCTAGTCACTTACTACAACTTCAGTGGGTGCAGGATTTTGCAAACTTTCATTCCACTGCCTGAGGACAGAATTCAAACAGAGATGCTCATGGAAGTGGCTGGTTGAAATTGCCCTTGGTTGTTTATCATGTAATATGATGTGATTTCCGTACTTACGCAGGATTGTAATTGCCTTCTCTTCAGGCTAAAAACAGAATACAATGACTGAACTAATTACATGCAGGTTGTTGAACTGGTGCTGGGTCTATCATTTGTACTCTGAATCCCAGGTTAGTTGTCTAACCATGTGGCTCTCTCACATCCTCACAGTTCAATACAGAAAGGGTATCCCCATCATAGAAGTTATTTTTATTTGGCTGTGGTGCCTTCTGTCAACCTTTCCTTGTAACCAAACTGTCTCAGCTAGTTCTTGCCTAGTTGGCAGTTATTGCTGTGAATTCCATCACAATGTTGGGACTGCAGCTTTCTCCTCTGTATATCTTGATACCCCTAGAATGGGGGCAGCCCATAAATAGTGAACCAATTGGACACAGGAATCCTAAAGAGAAAAAGGGGAAATTGAGATTTGAAGAGCTGTCAAATTTACAGCAAGACCGCCGTGCAGCAGGGAAGCAGTTTCAATTAATCCACAATGGCGTCTCTTAATTGTGCCTTTAATGGGACTTGAAGGATATCAAAACATTCAGGCTTGAGACAGCTGATACCTTAACAATTAGTTTAATTCTATCTTCTCATCTTGCAGGAGACTTGTCTGCGTTGATGAGAAAGCTCATTACATTACTTTAGTTTCTGACCTGCTGCTGAGCATGGAATTTGAGCACCCAGAACAGGGAGCTTGTTTAAGTACCAGGGAATGTTTGTTTTGTGCATCCACAGAAAGCAAACTTGCAAGGTTATGGGTTTGTTTGTTTTTGTTTTGTTTTTTCTTTATTTAAAAAAAAACAACAATCCTAAAGCCTGTTGATTTCTTTATTTCAGCCTTTGGTGTCCTGCTGTGGGAAATAGCAACGTATGGCATGTCCCCTTACCCTGGAATTGATCTGTCTCAGGTGTACGAGCTGTTGGAGAAAGACTACCGCATGGAGCGCCCAGAAGGTTGTCCTGAGAAAGTCTATGAGCTCATGAGAGCATGTGAGTCTTCTAAAAGCATATAGAGACAAGCGTAAAACTGATTGAGCTCTGCAGAGATGTAGTAGCACTATACAAGGGTTTGGTTATACACTATGGCACAAGGATCCTTTGTTAGTTTCCCATTAAAGATGCAGCACTTGGTTACAGTCTTGAACTTGGCTGTCCCAGGAAGATGTAAATAGTTTGAAGTCACCCATACTTGGCTTGGGGGCATTTCGTCTCTACTAGAAGTGGAAATTGTGCAGGTCTTGGGGAGGGTGTTTAAGTTTTTGTCCCCTCTTTCCTGGGAATCCAAATAAAGGATTGTGCCTAGACTTGTGCCTAGGATAGGGAAGGGAGCCTTGTTAATTATCTTGGGAACGACTTTTCTTAGTCCCCTTGGCCATTAGTATGTCATTTATGGTTGATTTTTTTTTTTTTTGTGGCGGTGTGGAGTAGGCATAACTCCCACTGATGTCAGTGAGAGCCAAGGATGCCCAGTGTCCTTAAAATCAGTTGCTAACATCTAAATCTCAGCTTCTCTGTCTATAAAAGGGGGCTGCTGATGTTGAACTAGTTTCACAGTGATAGCACGAGGCTTAATGAGTATTTGTAAGGCTTGTTTGAAGTCCTGAGTCGTAGTGTTCTTTCAGGCTGGCAGTGGAGCCCTTCTGATAGACCCTCATTTGCTGAAATCCACCAAGCATTTGAAACGATGTTTCAAGAATCCAGCATATCAGACGGTAAGAGCACTTGCACCATTCATCACACTCTTTCTAGGAATGGGGGCGATGGTATAAGTGCACCGTTACTTAGTTTATTGTTCTATCTGGACATCCCACAAAGTTGCTTTGCTGTGAAGCTATGTTTGTAAGTTGTACTTCCCCGTGTAAAAAAGATGGAGCAGGCAGATGCTTGTATTATTTTTGTTACCAACAAGCCTTCCCTCTGGCTGAACCCTCTCCCCCTGGGTGCTGTCAGCTTGTCCTTTTCCCCGTTATTCCTTTATGGCTTCGTAGTTTTACCTTTTATCTCTACACCCTGCCCCCCACTTTCCTTGTGATCATTCTTTTCTTTGTCTTCCAGAGGTGGAGAAAGAGTTGGGGAAAAAAGGCATGAGAAGCGTAGTGAGTAACTTCCTGCAGGCTCCAGAACTGCCGACCAAAACGAGATCGTCCAGGAGAGCTGCTGAAAGCAGAGATGCCAGTGAGAACATGGAGATGGCGTATCCTAAAGGACAAGGGGAATGTGGTATGTTCTAGCTACGGCCGTTATTCCCCTCATGTGAGACAGACTGAAATAAAATGGAGGCCCAAATCCAGAGAGAACATGGAAAAAGAAATGCTTAATGATAGGTACCTGCCCTCTGGATGTGTCCTCTGTCATTAGGCACTTCTCTTCCTAGCTTCGCTGTGGGGTTGGGATGCTATTCCTGTAGTTCCTGACACTTCTTGTAGATAGCTAGCAATCCGTATTACTCTTGGAGATTCTGAGCTGTGCAGCAATGCAGCCCAGGAAGGGGGAATAGATCTTTGTATTCTCTCTCTACCTTCTGAATTCCTAGTTGGTTCAGGGACTGGTGAAGCCCCTACTGTAAGTGAGAGCAGCCCTAAGGGCTGATTTAGTTTACAGCTGCTGCCCATGGCACCCAGTGGAGCACTGCCAGAGCTCAGAAATATCTCCCTGTGCCAGGAGCTATCAAAGGGATAGGGCAGGACTCCTTGCACTGTCCTGAAGCTGCTCCCGTGCTGGGGGAATTCCCAGCAGAGAGGAAGCAGCCTGGCTGCCAGCCCCTTTACATCACCAGAGTGGCCTAAAGAGGCTGGAACACTGCTCAGAGCTCTGGTATATGTGGTACAGACTTCTATATGGGAGGTATTTCTCCACCCCCTACATCATACCAAGTGTCTGTTTTGAAACACTGAAGAGTATTACTTTTGGCAGATATCAAATATAGTTTCAGCAAGGGACGCTGAGGTATTTACAAAATCTACCATGAAATTAAACAACCTTTCAATCAATTTCTCAAAGCGTGTAGTTTCCATTTTGAGACAGTTGAAACAATGACAAAACACTGAGCCTAGGCAGTTAATTTGTATCCAGAGCATTTTAAAATGCAAAGTTTAAAAAATAAAGAACTCAGTAAAAAATTGATCTCTTGGTTCTTGCCAACTCCTGTTAAATGTGCCTGCTCAGCTGTCCCATCAGGAGGCTGTCAGTATGTTCTGCGGACTTGGGATCTCCCAGATCTTTAGTACACCTCTAAGAGAAGTCTGTGCATATGCATAAGAGAGAGAGAGAAGGTCACCACTGAAACTCCTCTTTGGGGTGGCTTTTCATTGAATACAGACACTTGAGGGTTCTTCTGGAGGAGGTGTGTCTTCGGGCATGTCTTCACTACCACTTTAATTCGACCTTAACGACGTTAGGTCGAATTAAAGGTGTACCTGTCTTCACATACATGCCCTTAAAGTCGATTTAAAGGGCCCTCAAGATCGATTTCGGAACTCCTGCCTAACGAGAGAAGTAAGGCTAAATTCGACATTACAAGCTCGACTGTGGGCTAGTGAAGAGGCATCAGAAGTTAAGCCTCCAACCTCCGAGCAGCCCCGCGAGGGGGGGGCTGTTCGGGGGGGGGCTGTTCGGGCGGGGGGGTCCGCGGGGCTGCTGAGGGGGGGGGGGGAAGCCCGCGCGGGGCTGCTTGAGGGATCGGCTCAGCTGTCTGGTCAATTTCACCAGGCAGCTGAGCCGATAGCCCCGCGCCGGCTCCCCCCCCCCCTCGGGCGGGTGGGTACGGCGAGGGGGGGGGCTGTTCGGTCGGGGGGGTCCGTGGGGCTGCTTGGGCAGGGGGGGGTCCAGCACGCATTGCACTGTGGGCTACCTACCCACAGTGCAATGCGGGCTATGTCGACCCCCTGCAAAAGTTCAAGGACAGACAGTGTCGACCACTGTCGACCTGCTGTCCTGGTGGGGACACACTGATTCGATTTTCTAAACTCGAGTTTAGAAAATCGAATTAAGGGAAATCGACCTAGACCTATAGTGAAGACATACCCTTCATGCCATGTCTGAGCTTGGAAGCTGTGTTTATTGTGCATCAACTTCACAATAGATACCTATAGAAGGTCCTTTGTCCCTTCCCATTTCTAGTTGCTTACAGGTGTCCAAGACCTGTGAGCATCACTTCCCATCAGTAGCAAACACTCAGTGAGAAATTTTGAGTTTAAGTCTTGATCACTGGGGTGTTGGTCCCTGGGAAGGGATGTTAGGGACCTGAGTCCTTGTTTTCCTGAAAAATCAATGTTGAGAAGAAACATCTTTCTTGTTCGTTCCTAGTGGAGCTCACATACCCATATCTGCTCTCAGAAGTGGGTATCCCCTTCCACATTTTGTAAAAAGCCCTTTTTGCTTATGTCCCTTCAGATTTGTTCGGGTGCATCTGAATGGTTTAAATACACGTCCAAAAAAGTGTGACTTTGCAATCCTGAAATTACCTTTTTGTCAAGAATTCCTCTCAACCAGGATCCAAACCCCACAATACTTTCCAGTATATGACTATGTAGCATCCTCTTTCACAATTTAACCTGCTCCATCTTCCCCTCTTGCTGCCTACTCAAACTGTAAATGTATACAATACCCTGAAGGCATCTCTGCTGAATTAGTGTACTCTCTGAGCACTCCTAATGCCTGACCTGTGAACAAGAGACCCTGTTGTTCAAATATTGGGGCTTCCACGACTCCCAAAAAACATATTCTAAACCACTGTTCATTTTTAAAGTATTTCCCATGTAAGTGGGAAAAGGGTCACCCCACTCTTCTTCCAGAGCAGTTCCTCTGGAGCAGGCTGTTAGCTCTAGGTTCTGCCATTGTGTAAGGCTGCCTGTCTTCACAATGACCTGGTTATGGGTATTCAGTTGCTGGAATGACCTTGATTTCTGCTCATGCCATACACTCCACGAGAGAATGAAATCAGATGGGGATTACGGACATTCTAGAGTAACCAAACAGAGAGATCAGTGTGTGGGTAGAGACAAGCCTTTAAAAAACAAACCTTCAGTCACATGAGAGAAAACAACAAAGGGACCAAAAGAAAAGCTGACCTTAGTGTTCACTTCCCCTCTACAAGGCAGCAGGGCTAGAGAAAACTCCAGATGTGATGTCAGGAACTCTGGAATAGCGAGGGTTAAATTGTGTTTGTCTGAATTTCAAATGTAAATTCCTTTCTGACTGATTTAGTCAGGGGCCTGCTTGAGAAAACAAAGGGTGAGGTATTCTGGCAAGGCATCCTCTAAACACTCCCCACCCGCAAGAATTCCAGGGTCCAAAGATTCTGAACCAAATCCAACCTTGGCTTGGCTGGAGCAGTGCCTGCTTGCCCCAGGTCTGACCTTGGCCCTGTGTTAACTGAGCCTGCACCTGTTAGGAGGAAAGGAAAGCTGATGTGTATTTCTTGAAGCAAAGCTCAGTAGAATTTTTGTTCCTTGCAGACCCTCTGGAGCACGAACCTGCCGTTTCTCCCTTGCTCCCACGGAAGGAAAGAGTTGCCCTGGAGAGCAGTTTAAATGAAGATGAGCGGTTGCTTCCAAAAGACAAAAAGACCAACCTCTTCAGTGCCCTTATCAAGAAGAAAAAGAAGACTGCTCCTGCCCCTCCGAAACGCAGCAGCTCCTTCCGGGAGATGGACGGCCACTCGGACCGCAAGGGTGGAGGCGAGGATGAAAGCAGGGACGCCAGCAATGGAGCCTTCATCATGCCCCCTGCAGATGCCATCGATGCCTCAAAGTGCCAGGGTCCGAGCAATGGGGCTGGAGTCACTAATGGAGCTGTCACTGGGAACTCTGGCTTTTTATCCCCCCACCTGTGGAAAAAAACCAGCGCCATGACTAGCAGCCGGGTGGCCACCGGTGAGGAAGAGTGTAGTTCTAATGCCAGCAAGCGCTTCCTGAGGTCCTGCTCAGCATCATGCGTGCCCCATGGAGCCAAAGACACAGAGTGGAGATCCGTGACGCTGCCCAGGGATTTGCAGTCCACAGTGCGGCAGTTTGATTCCTCCACCTTCGGCGGGCACAAGAGCGAAAAGCCAGCCCTGCCTCGGAAGCGGGCGAATGAGAACAAGACTGATCTTGCTGTCAGGGGAACGGTGACGCCCCCTCCCCGGCTGCTGAAGAAAAATGAAGAGACAACTGACGATGTGTTCAAAGACCCAGAGTCCAGCCCTGGCTCCAGCCCACCCTCTCTGACTCCAAAACTTGTACGCAGGCAACCTATAATTGCTCCTTCCTCCAGCCTGTCCCACAAGGACGATGCCATTAAATCTGGTGCCTTAGGTACCACTGGGATGACAGACCAAAGTCCTACTGTCAAACCCAACTCTGCTGGGATTGTGGTTGCCACCAAGGCTTCCACCGAGGAGCCACGGATGAGGAGGCTCAAGCAGACTTCTGAGTCGTCAGGAAAGGACAAGGTGAAGTTATCAAAGCTTAAACCGGCCCCTCCACCTCCGCTCTCCTCAGCTTCCATTGGGAAGCCTGGAAAATCGTCCCACAGCCCCAGCCATGAAGCAGCAGATGCAGGGGCTGGTACTAAATCTAAACAGTTGACTCAGGTTGCAGACACTGTAAGCAGTGATGCCGCCAAGCCAAACCAGCTAGGGGAGGGTGTAAGAAAGCCTGGGCTCCCGTCTGCACCAAAGCCACAGTCCTCCACAAAGCTGCTGCTGACCACAGCGGCCCCAGCCCCCTCTTCATCTGCCCCATCCGCCCCGAGTGGGGACCAGCCCTCGTCAACAGCCTTCATCCCTCTCATATCCACCAGAGTCTCCTTGCGCAAAACCCGCCAGCCTCCAGAGAGGATAGCCAGTGGCACCATCACCAAAGGAGTGGTATTGGAAAGCACCGAGGCCCTGCGTATTGCCATCAACAAGAACTCCGAACAAATGGTGAGCCACAGCGCCGTCTTGGAGGCCGGCAAAAACCTCTACACGTTCTGCGTGAGCTATGTGGACTCCATCCAGCAGATGAGGAACAAATTTGCCTTCCGTGAGGCCATCAACAAGCTGGAGAATAACCTTCGGGAGCTCCAGATCTGTCCGGCCACCGCTAGCAGCGGCCCTGCAGCCACGCAGGACTTTAGCAAACTTCTCAGCTCGGTGAAGGAAATCAGCGATATTGTTCAGAGGTAGCAGAAGCCAGGTAACACTTCTTTTATTTTTTTATTTTTATTTTTTTATTTTAAATAACGGGCCAAAGCCAACTGCAGAGAGAACTACAGCAGAAGCGCAATGGTAGACTGACAAAGGACCCAGGGGCCTTCAGTACAGGGATGTGTGAAAGGCACAGACTGTGGAATGCAGCCCTACTGCCGAAAGTAGGATGTTCATCAGGATGCACTTTCCTCCCTCTCACCGAGGTGCCCCGTGTCTCTCAGACTCAAAATCCTCTGCTCTGTGGAGTTCTTGCCTTGTGGACTACAGGTCTAAGTGCTGAGGTCACGTCAGGCCTTTTTATAATATTTCATTGTTTTGGACAGAGCTTTAAGGTGGAACGCGGACTGACGGACATGGATATTCTGCCCTCCTCCTGGAGGAATTCCTGCTGCAATCTCATTCCCTCCCCTGCCCCGGTTGTAGGAGGATGAGTGTTTGAATAGCTATATATAACCTGCTCTATTGGGGTCACAATGTCCCCTCCCCCGCAGACACACACATGACACTAACACCACAGAATTGGGGGCTTCATGAAACAGAACGCTACAAAATACATTTATGAAACTCCCCCCTGGGGTTCTGTCAGTGACCCTTAGCTGCTGGTCAAGGAATCCGTATTCTCTCATGTCCGAGAGCCCCTGACGAATCACTGTGGGTTCAGGATGGGCGCGGATGGTCCCTATGAATGCAGTGGTACAGAAGTCCATTTGTGGATCTCTTTCGGTAACAATAAAGGAGTGATGTTTTCAAGGAAGAGCACAACCGTGCTTTGCAGATGCAAAACACTAGCCAGGCACTCACTTGGGGGGAGCGGCAGATTCTTTGTGAGAGCAGTGAGCTGACTGCATCACAGAGTGAAGGAGAGAAGGGTGGCAACAGGGGGAGGTGGATTAGGATGAGTTTAAAGACACCACTGTGCCTCCAGTAGCGGTTTTAGTTGAGTTTGTGCATCCCAAACGGGCAGGAGCTGATGCATCAGCAGAGCTGTTATTTGTCTAGTTAAATTTCCAGCCGCGTCAATTAGGAGAGCAACATGGGAGTAATGAGCTCTGATAAGGGCTACATCAGACTTGAACGCTGCTCTCTCATACAGTCCTGTTGGAAGAGGAAAGCAGCTCGTGGGAGCGCTTCCTTTCAGTGTCCATACAAAATCCCACTGAAGGGTTTAAAATCTGCACGTAGGGGTTTGGAGTAGTTTATTTAATTCCAGTGGAAACATTGATTGCCTGAAAGATTGGGTGGGTCTGTCCAGCATTAAGTAGGGATCGGAGAAGCCTGCGGACACCTTTTGCCCTGCGTGCACCTCTCATGGGGGCTGTCTAAGAATGTCACAAACTTCTGAAACGGTGACTCCTGGGCAGCCTTTCCCAGTTCACTTTGACCTTCCCAATTAATCCAATGGATTTGGGGACTAACTGAGACTCCCTGTGTTATTGAAAGGACAAGACTTTAAGACAATTAACAGTGCAATTTAACTCCTTTCAGCTCTGGACAAGAGAAGAAAGCAATCTCCCGTCCCCGTTGCCCCAGTATCTCCTGTGAAACCCCACGATGTGTATCTTAAACACTAATCGCTTTCAATGATCCTTTATTTTTCCTCTTACAAACTGTTTGTTTTGTAGCTGATTTCCGATCGCTCTTTGCTATGCTCTCACCATTCTCACACTCACAGATCACCGTGGCTTGACACCTGACAGTAAAATAAAACACCAGAGGCTGCCTTTACAAAATACAAACCTACCTGCAACAACAACAAAAAAACCCCACCCCACCAAAAAAGCACCCCTTGGACTATCTCTTTTCTGAGGTACTGTTTTAACTTTGTTGATAACGTACTGTGCCACTATATTATACATTTGTATCTCAGTATTACACACTTTTGTAGATGTCTTTTTTACATGTGTAAATAACTGTGCCCTTCGTTTCTGTAATACCAAAGGGGCCGTTTCCCCTTTATTTTGGTCCAATACAGATTGTTTCTGTACCTGGCTCTCTGATTTTTATTTTTTGGGGGTTATTTTTTATTCTGCGCTCTCTTGAATAGTATATTTAAAACTAAATCTGGGTCAAGGAAAACCAGGAGTGCCTTGGTCTACTGACAAGGCTGCTTCATCTTAGATGACCTCTGTCCGGTGCAAGCTGCCAGGCCTCTGCTGCTGAAATGAGGCCCCCTTTCTGGGTGAAATATTTCACAAAGGCCCTGCTGCTCACCTTGCTGATCAGAACCAGAGGGCAGCAAGTTACCAGAGTCTTAGAACTGGCTCTGAAAATCAGACAGGGGAAGAAAATGTACAGAATAAAGATCTGAATGTGGTCCCCTTTTGAAGGCAGGGTTTTGCCCTAGGATTTGACCCTAGACTTGACTTCTTCTGCCATGGTTTTGCATACAAGACCTAGTCTCTGTTCTCTTTTCCCATTTGATGTGGAGTACCCTGTCTCTCCATTCTTCTAAAACAACTTCTGGCTACTCCATAGTTGGTTCCCATCTATGTGCTTACTGTGAGGCAGGCAGGGTTTTGTGGCCTGACCCCAAAATTGGAAATAAGGAACTTCTGCCACCTAATCCCAGTTTTAACATGGACTCACTGTGACATCTTGTTGTCTACGGGGGATGATACTGCTCCAGAGAGCAGCTGCCAGGATTCACTCTCCCGGCTCTCAGATTCTTGGCGCGAGATTGGCAGAAATTCCCAAACTCCTAAAGGGCAGTGGTTGTGGAGTGATGGATGAGCTAAGACCTTTATTGACCATTGCGTGCTGATCCGTGAGCTTAACCACTGCTGATGGAACGGTCCAGATGATTCCTTCTTAACCAGTCAGCAAATCTCAGATTTGTCATATCCTTATACCCATTCTACTAGGTGGCATGCAGACACAGAGATAGTCCCTGCCCCAGCTAGCTTATAATCTAGACCAGGGCTCTCCAAACTTTGAGACGAGGGCCATACTAGACAGGGGGGGTGGGGTGGGGAATTACATATACGCAAAATATTTGTAAATCGTAAAAAACACTACTGTGTCAGTGTTGCATTAAATTCTAAATCAGGTTGGGGGGCCAGACAAATCGAAGCCACGGGCCGGATCCGGCCCTCAGGCCATAGTTTGGAGACTCCCTGCTCTAGACAGACCAGATCAAGGATGAGATGGCAAAGAGAAGTGAAGTGACTTGCCCAAAGCCATGTAATAGGTCAGTAACAGAGCTCAGTAAGGGACCAGAATCCTGACCACCAGAGAGCTCTAGCATGGATGATAAAGGGAGCAGAAACCTTTATCTGGGGCATAATGGGTTATCAGAACATTTGTCCAGCTGCAGTCGCTGATATGCAGGTGAGAGTGGACTATTACATGCTTTAATTAGCAGAAAACTTTTAAAAAAATAAAAGCAGGGATGTGCAGTAGGTAAGTATAAATTTTATTAGTGGCAAAAT
The DNA here is from genome assembly GCA_032164245.1 of Sternotherus odoratus. NCBI lineage: Eukaryota > Metazoa > Chordata > Testudines > Kinosternidae > Sternotherus > Sternotherus odoratus. The sequence goes on from JAVMKO010000016.1 coordinate 11,925,635, forward strand.
TGGGAAGTCCCGGGTTAATTCTTCACTAGATTGGTGTCATCCAACAAAACATGCACACGAAAGTACAGGAAGTTCACAATTATTTCATGGCAGTGTACCTTGGAGAGATCAACACCTAGAATGTTTTAGATTTACTTCTTAACATAACGACATGGATACAGTTAATAGCTGCCCGCTGTGGGTAGATGCTGTGACGGAGTAGGAATACTGTGTGTGTGCCTCAGTTTCCCCAATGCATTTCTTAAGTGTCTATGTGAAGGAATAGGGGCTGATAGTGTAAGCAAGCAGGCAACGCCCTCTCCCCTCTCTGCAGGTATCCATACCTGAAGCTGTAACTTGACCCCAGGAGGGGAAGGGAGGTCACCTGCCCTACCCTGGGAAGGAAACACACAGGAATGCAGGGAGGAGGGGCTGGAGAGAGGTTTGGGAGTCTGAAGCTGGGTGGGCAGAAGGGAGGCAGGCCCAGGCAGGGTCTGGCCTCCCTTGGGCCCCCAAAATGGATCCAGCTGAGGGGTTCGGGTGTCTACAAGCTCAGTGTTAGACCATGTACCCGTTGACGAATAAACCTCTGTTTTACTAGCTGGCTGAGAGTCACATTTGACCGTGGATTTGGGGTGCAGAATCCACGGGCTCCCTCGGGACCCTGCCCGGGCGGGCTCACTGTGGGAAGCGCACGGAGGGGCAGAAGGTGCTGAATGCTCCGAGGTCAGACCCAGGAAGGTGGAAGTGGGGACCCATGAAGCTCCTAGCCTTGGAAACAGGCTGTGTACGGAGAGGGGACACTTCACCCGAAGGCCTGTCTGGATTCCTAGGGAGCGGTTCCAGACCATCGCCCGGGCGCTCCGTGACAGATGCTGCGCTGGCTTTGATTAGGGTAGGAAGGATTGTAGAGCAAGAAAGAGATGGTGGGGCTACATGTCAAATGAAAATTCTTCTCTCTCCTAATGTGGACCATAATCTTTGGGAGAGGGGAGGTCAGTTGATTGAGTGAGGAAAGCACCAGGAAATACAGGATTGTAAGGGGGAAAAGGAGGTAAAAACACCCCGGCCTGATCTTCACTAGAAAATTGGGTCAGCATAACTACATCACTTGGGTGTGAAAGATCCACACCCCTGAGTAGTGTCGAGATCGATGGAAGAATCCTCCTGTTGCCTCTTGGGGAGATGGTTTCCCTACGCTAATGGCAGGATCCCTCCTGTCGGTGTAAGGAATGTCTACACTGAAGGGCTACAGCTGCGCCACTCTGCTGCCATAGTGTTTTAAGTGTAGACAAGCCCTAAATTTTGCCAGATATGGTGGGAATTGATTTAACAGGTTGATGTGTTTAAGAGGTTGATTGCTTCAATTTTGGGGGTTATTGAACCTGAAAGTGTGTGAATGCTCTGGGGAGAAAATACTTTTGTTTAGTTTGAAATGATAATGCTCCCTGCCAGGGTTTCCTTGAATGCATCTTGCCCTTTTAGCTGCAGCTTGCCGAGGAAATCACTTGTAAGATTCAAAATGTGGTCAATGTTCATTTGCACAAAATAAATAAAACCCCCTCTAGCCCCACGAAGCCTCCTATCCTGCAGAGATGCTGCTAGACAAGCACCTCTCCCAGTGGAGAAATGTTGTCGGCTGCAGGGAAATCTTGCTATGGACTTATGCTGCTGATGCTTCTCTGGCAGTATCCCACATTGTTTGGCGTGAATTCTCTGCTAATCAGAAAGTGTTCCTGAGCCTCTATCATTTCCTTTCCGGCAGCGGTTCTAGTCCCGCGGGAAGCTTTTCTGAGAGCCAGGCTACCCCAGCTAGTGCACCGCTTAGGCCGGATTTTAATAACACATTTCTCAGATAACAGTTCTAGCACACTAGCCCTGTCCTTCTCCACAACATGACTGAAACACTGTCGGGGCTTGCAGTGCGGATGAACTCCTCGGAGATCTCAAACCACCGCCTTGGACTTTGCAGGGATGCAGACGCGGTGAGTTAGCTCCAGCTTACCCTGCAAGAACACACCCGGGGGTGGGGACGCTTGATGGGGTCTCCCAGCAGTGTAAAAGGGACTTGATGCAGGAAGTCTGTGGATAAGCAGTGTGTGTAAGGTCTGGTGGCTGGCTGTTTGCAGAAGAGATCGGGAAAGCAAACAATCAAGAAGAGGAGCAGGGCCTGAGAGGAATTTGAAAGGCCCTGGGCAAGGTCAGTCTGGAGACTGGACAGCCAGGGTGCTCCGGCTGGGCCACACTCTTCCCCTTGTAAAGTCTTCCCACGGCGTGAGGTTGGCCAGTCCCCGCTCAGAGCAAGCTCCTGCTGCTTGAAAAGGCTCCAGCGAAGCTAAAAACTAGCCCGTCTTGCATCGTTTTTAATGGAAAGGGATTTCTTTAACGGTCCCTTCCCTGGCGCTGGGGCTCTCGATACCACCACAGGCACGCTGGCCTTGGCCTACTCGTCAGAGGCGCTCGGTGCGTCTGAACATCACCCAACACGCCCTGAGAGCTGGGTCCGAGCTGCGGGGGCAGAATGCCATCTACGTACCCCTGAGCTCTAGTGCCATCTGGTGGCTGTACGTGGAGCAGAGCCCTCCACTCCCATCAGAGCTGCCATAAGGAAGTGGGGGAACTGGTGTCCCCAGCGTGAGTAGGATTGGGAGGAGAACCCAATGCCCCGAGTGGAGTGGCCTTTCAGGGTGAGGGGGTAGCGGAGGCGGGGCCCTTCCACCGTCCTGGGAATTGGGAGCAGGGAGAGGAATAAAATGTTCCAAGCAAATACACAACCGTGCTTCAAGGAGTTATTTTCCATTCCCCCTCCCCCCCGGCCCTTCCATCAGTATCTAGTGAAGAATGACCTGCCCGGAGCATCCCTTTGAACCCAAGCCAGCCAAGCACTTGCCTATCTCCCCTCCAAGGAAGCAGATCCTGGCCAGCGTGTGGCACGTCACAGCCCTGCCGGTGTGTCTCTCTTTCCCGCTGAAGATGACGATGCAGCTGTTGCTCCGGCGGGATGAAGCTATCTGAAGTCAAGCCCCGACACACCTACTTTGCCAGGTAAGGAAAGTGAAAGCCTCTGGCTTGTGAGAAGTTGCCCTAATGGCAGATAGTTTTGTCCCTTTATACTAATTTTGTACAAACATTTGTTCAAGCCACTGGACCCCGCTCCACTTTCAGAGCTGGGCATAGAACCCCCGGAGTCCTGGCTTCCAGCCCCCTGCTCTAATCACTAGACTTCACAGCCTCTCCCAGAGTGGGCAAAGCTGCTTTTCCCTGCCCAGTGTCAGCGCTGCAGAGTGATGGGTTGTCTCTGGGAAAACGCAAGGTTTGAAGGGTGAACTATTTAACGCTACTGACTCGAGCTGTGTGTAAAACCGCAGCCGGCCCCCTGGCAGCTCTGCGTAAAATTGACTAGTGGATATTTATTGAGCATTTGAACATTCAAAGGGAAAGAGAGAGAGGGGTTGCCATAGTAACATCAATAACCGCTCCCCCGCCCGGCTGCTCAATGAGACTGGTGCATGTGTGGGCTCTGAACTCGTGGCCTGTCGTGGGGTGGGATTAGAGAAGGACCAAACGTGCATTTGACTCCTTTCCCCCGGTTGAGTCCGCTGAGTGCTGCTCGGTCGCCTCTATATTTTAAATGCTGCTTGCAGCGAGAGCACTGGAAGGCGAGGAATGGAAAAATGCCCCCCCCCCCCCCCTTTCAAATAGCAGCTGCCTTCCAAACAGCCAGCCAAGTAAATCCTGAGGGTGACCTGTGTGTGGGGACGGAGCTTGTACTGGGGGGGGGGGGGGCGGCGTTTCTGCTCTCACATCACTGTAAATACAGAAGAACTCCCTTGCAAATCCAGTTTTGCAGCAGTGTAACTGGAATCGGGTCCACTTGTCTAGCCAGAGAAATCTGCACGGAATCGCCTCCCAGGTCTCGAGTAACCGGCTGGAAGTATTCTCGGGCCATTTCCCATATAGTTGGTGCACTCGGTGCTGGCCTGGCCTCCGAGGGAGGCCCTGCTTTTGAGAAGGCTGCCTGCACCATGTGCTTTGCAGTGCCCCTTTTGGAGCTGGACTTTTCAGCCAAGCCTTGACGTGCTCTCTGCTTTTGAGGGTGCAGTTTAGCACCTGCAAATAATTGCCGCTATGGTTTTTTTGTGCCTATGGTGAAATACTAGGAGCCATTAGCCCCTGCAAGCCAGGTAATCAGACCTCTAATGATTCATACTTGTGCCTGCCATTGATGGTGGGCACAGAGAAGGTTGCAGTGAGTTACAAAACAGTGTCTGCCAAAGAGAGGCCGGCACTGAGTCGGGCTCAGTCTGCGGGGCCTTGTCGGCGCTGTGTTTGCTGAGCCCTCCCAGTGCCGGAGCGTCCCGAGCGGTAGAGTTGGCGGCAGTGCTCGTGTGCACCAGCCCCTGGCAACTCCCCCGCCGTGTCCCGGGGGGAGATGATGCCGTGCTTCAAATGTCAGCACCCCGTTGCACTTGGGGCTCCCCACCCTTTGCCTACACTGGGAGCGTTTAACCAACCTGGGCGCGTTGGCAAGGCCCAAGTGGTTAAAGCGGGCACAGTTCAGCTGCAAGGCAAAGATCCGGGCTTGCTCTGCAACGCTATTGTCCGTCAGCTGGTCCCGCCTCAGTACGCTAGCGGTGAACAAAAGCTGTCCTAGTTGGATCTGGGAGACAGCAATGCTACAGGGTCCAGTCACTGCAGGTTCTGGCCCCTATCTCGTGGCTGGCACGGCATACTCGCTCTGGGGGGTTTTGGAGGATGACAGTTTATCGGGCCATTTTGCCTGGTCCCGGTTTGCACGCAGGAGCAATCCTGTTGTAAATGGCATCTTGACACTGAACAGAATTTGCTGCCGGAGGGAGTTTGTGTTAATGAGAGAGAGAGCAGGAACTTTTAGAACGGTACGGGGCGCCCAGTGGGACCTATTCCTCATTCACAGCCATATTCCAGATGTCAGCCCCAGGCAGTCCCTGTGGAGACTGTCAACACTTTGAATATCTCCTATAATCATTCAGTCTATCTGCTTTAACTTACAAGCGTGGCAGCTCCGGGGCTGCCTATTCTTATTCATAGCGGCGCACTCCTCCATGCACTGACAGCGGAGCCAGCGACTGCTCACAACAGTCAGGCAGCGGGAACGCTGCTCAGCCCAGGGTCGCTTTTAGGGAGCTTCAGCAAAGGCAGCACAACATGCTGGGGTTTTAACACCCTCCTCCAACCTCCTCCCCCCCCCCCGAGTCCCCAATCAGGGGCCTGGCCCAGCAGGGGCATGGACAGTGAGATGGGGATGTGAAATCTGGGACAGTTGAAAGTGATGGAGAGAGCATGGTACCCAAAAACAGCAACCTCCCCCAGTCCTCTTCTCCAAGGGAAACCCGCTGGCAGGGTAGAAAAGGATGGGACCCGGAGCACTTCTTTGGCTGGAGATGGCAGGAGTTGGGAAGGGCAGAGTAAAGGGTAAGATCCCCCTGGGGTGGCTCAGTCAAGTCCGGTCCTTCATCTTCTGCCAAAGCGGAAGCTGAATCCCCCTTTCTTCCTGTTGTAGCCGTTGAGCTCCTCCGCCAGGTTCCCCAGGGTGCCGCTGCGCTTCTCACCATCCCCCCGCAGGAAACCGACCCCTTCGCCTTCCTCTTCCCGGCTCTCCTGCCTCCCAAACCTGAACCTGAAGCCGGCCCTCTCCTTGCCAAAGCCCTGGAGCTCCTTGGCCACGCTGAACAGGGAGCTGAGGTCTTTGAATCTCCTCCGGCGCAGCACTTCCCTCCACAGGCCGCTCCGAGAGGTGTCGTCTGCCGTCCCCTGCCAGCTTGTCTCAAACCGGACCCCGTCCCCTGGCTCCCCCGGCTCCTTTCTGTCTGGAGGGACGCAGGCTCCCAAGCTCAAGAGGAGGAGACAGGACAAAGAGTAAGGAGCCTTCATCTGGGTAGTGGGAATGGAAAAGAGCAATGGAGGCGCATGCCTGTAAAGTGAATCTCCCTAGATATCGGCACCTCTTCTAAGAGCAGCCACAGCGTCGTGAGGTTACCAGTGCAGAACACCCCCCCACCCCAGCACCAACCAGCCCCTCCCTGCTGAGAGTGAGAGAGAAGCAACCCCCAAGAGTCCAGCGGGGAGGTTCTCCAAAGCAGCGGGGACTGGTCTGAGCCGAGACGCCTGCCAGTCTATGGTGGCACCTAGCAGAGCGGGATTGGCACGGCAGTCCCTATGGGCCTATTTGAAATCTCCCCCGCGTCCAATGGCTCGTGCCGGAAGCTCCTTACCGAGCCCAGCTTCCAAGAGCCACTTGATGGGTCTGGGGTCGGCGGTGTGAGCCGATTGCCCCGCTGGCCTGGTGCCCTTCTCTGCTCCACTCACATTCTCTCAAGGTGCTTTGGTCTCTGGGTATTGACTACGCTGCAGCTGAGAGTGAGTCTCCCAACCAGGGGGATCGCGGGGAGCCCGAGCGGCAGCGTCCACGCGGCTGTTTTGAGCGGGTCTGTGTTCCCAGGAGACTCTCACCCAGCCGCAGGGTAGACGTACCGTGTGCACTCTGCATTCAAACCCCGCTGCACCCGCCTGGTTTGCAGCGCGGGAAGAGCCCAGCTCTGCCTGGCCGAGGGGTCACTGAACATAGGCCGTTGCCTTTTGATTATACTGATGGGGGCTCAAGTTGTCTGTGCCTCCCAGGGGCACTGCAAGGGAAGCTTCGGTCACTCCTCCGCTTTCTACTAAAGAGCAAAGCTCCCGCTATGGCGGTGTCTCCTCAGAGGAGGCTCCGAAGCCCCGTGGGGAGCACAACGCTTCCCCATAGAGGTCTCAGCTCCTCACTCTCAGCCTGGGCTCTGGCCCTCGGGGACCGTCAGCCACTTGCAGAGGAGCTCCGCAGGCTGCCCGGTGTTGATGTAAAGGCAGGACTGGCTTGGAAATCTCCACCCTCCTCAGGGACTCCCCAGCCGGCCTGAGGGCCGTAAGGAGCTGCGGTTAAAGGGTGCGTGGAGCTCTCTGTGCCCCAGACATGGGCCCGTTCGGCCTGGTCCTGAGAGCTTGCAGCTCCCTCACTGACCCCAGCGAGAGTGGAGGCTGCTCAGAGCCCCTGGGCCTAGGACAGGGGAAGAGTCATTTCCCCCCGGGGCAGATCCCTGCTTACCTTGCTCTTTCTGCTTGGCGGCCAGTCTACACAGAGCTGCACCCGAGGCCAGGATGAGCCAGGCTGCTGGGCTTTGCCTCCTTTAAATAAGCTGCAGCGTTAATGACCAAGTCCTCCCCCCCCCTCCCCCCCCCCCCCGCCCCCCAGCCCCGCCGGCTCAGCGGGTTTATTGCTGCACATTCCAGAGGCTGGGATCCCATTGGGAAGCCGGGTGGAGATGGAGAGCGGACCGCTGACTGATTGGGCCTGTCTGAGCAGCCACAATGGGAGCAGTGAGCTGGCTCTGATTAGGGTCCTTACTGCATGCCTTTGATTTGCAACCTCATCTGGAGAAAGCAGCCCCGGAACCACCTTGTTAACCAGCCCTGAGTCACCCTCAGCAGGCAGCGGGGAGCCCTGGACCGTGGAGTTCCTGCCCTGCGCTCGGGGATCTGAGAGTTACTCCTGCTTGTCAGGTTCTTGTCGCCATCTCTCCGAAGGGACTGCTGCAAGCTCTGGGTGTGTGTGAACAGCGTGGTGCACCCATGGGACCTGAAACTACATCAACTAATGGCAGAAGAGATCCCTTTAACTGCTGTCCAGCTGGGACCCCAACTGGCCACCCCTCTGGAAAAGCCCCCCGTGGCTAGTTGGACCTTATGTGCCCAGGTGGCAAACCAACTCTGCTGGGCCACGGAAGAGAAGATTCCAGATCAAGAGGCGGTCATGGCTGGGCTAAGCATGAGGAGTGAAGCGTCTCTCCAAGGCACGCAGCACCCACACCGTGAAGGGGTTTGTGGGTTCAAATCACCAGAGGGTATTGCACCTGGAGAGCCTTCTGGAGCCACAGGGGTGATGCACCGCGTCCAGCCACGAGCCGCCGCTGGGCAAGCAAGCAGCTGTGTTCTGCACCAGCTGACGTTTCCCTGCGGCCTTCAGTGGTGGCCCCATGGAGAGCATCAGGGCGGAGGGGCCGGACTCTGGGCACAGCGGGAGGAGGAGCCTTGTCAAGCGGAGATGGACAAAAGGGCTCGTGGTCACTGCTGGTCTCTGGACACCCCGAAGCAGCGGGGGGAGGGGGGGGTCTAAGGAGGACTCTCTGGATTGCACACTCCCACAGTGCTGGGTGGATTCGGTTCTTGAGACTCTGCCCAGCCCCCCAGTCCACCCTTCTAGCTCTGCTCCACGAGAACAAACTTTTCTCATTGACGTTCCTCCCTGGCCAAGTTTTCTGGGAACCGTCCCTGCCAGGAGCGCAAAGAATTGTCTGAGTCCCATCTCCCATCCCCCCACCCCACCCAGTGTCCGATGCAGGGTGCGCCGCAGCAGCACCCACCCCAGCTGGGAAGGGCTGCGGGGGGAGATGCTAGTCTGCAGGGGCTCCAAAGCTGTGCTGCAGCGGAAGGCCTGGCCCACGGCTGGTGGGCATGAAGTGCACCTCTCTGCTAGCCTGACAAGGCTGCTGTTGAACGGGCATTGCCCCTCAGCGGGCGACGTTCCCCCAACCTCATGCCCTTGGCTCACAGCTCGTCGGGGGACGGGGAGCAGGTGCAGAGAGATGGCTGTGCTTTTTGGCAGCAGGGGGTGTTTCCTGTGGGTCACACCCTGTCTCAGCCAGGAAAGCCTGGGCTGGGTTTGTATTTATGCACTGATTTTCCTTCCCCTACGTCCATGGTGCAGGTCGGGGTTTACCCACCTCTCTTCTGGCCGCATGGCCTAGTGGAACAACCGTGGGCCTGGGAGCCAGGAACCCCTCAGCTTTGTTCCTACATCTGTCACGGTCCTCTCTGTGCCTCGGTTTCCCCATCCATAGAACAGGGACGTTAACACAGATCTGTGTCACAGAGGGGTTGAGACCCAACTCACTGTTGTGAAGGGCTCGGAAATCTCCCTGAATGAGGCTTAAGAATTAGGACAAATTTGGAGCGACCCTCAGCTGCAGTAAATCAGCAAAGCTCCATTGACTTCATCAGTGCTACGCAGCTGTGCACTGGGCGAGGGGCTGTCCCTTTAAGACCCTACATGGAGAAATGAGATGGGCTTTTATATTTAGAGAAGCAAATACGCTGGTTTAAGCTCTGAAGTGAAGCTGCTCCTCTCTGAGCGGCTGCCAAGGGGCAGCAGATGGGATCCCAGCAAGTTCCATGGCGGGAAAGGCTGCTGTCAATCAAAGCTCTGCCAGGCCGGCAGTAATTAGTCCTCGTTTTCTTAAAGGGAAACCACTTCCTCCTGCCAGCGTGGTAAATTCCGACAGAGGCTGGCGCCGGTGGCGAGAGCCAGCACACAGGACAGTGTGGGGCAAACCCTTCCGGGGGCGTTAGCTGGGGGCACGGCCCTTGGGTAATTGTAAGTCGTTGGCAGCAGAAAGATACCTGGGCCTGGCCCTCTCGGGGGTTGGCACGGAAGGGAGACAGGCAGGCTGCAGCTCTGCAGAACCATTTCTCTCTAAAGCAAGCCGTGCTCCCTCCCAGGAGCTGCTCTGGCCACGTGAGATGCTCCCAGCGCTGAGAGCCCCATGGAAATAATGTAGGCCGGGCAGAGGGTGCGATTGGAGGCGGATGGAGACCCAGACGCAGGACGTACGGACTGATGAGTTCCTTTTATTAAGGAGTTTTGGAAAGTCCACATGTACAGCGCTTGACACCAACCACACACGAGCTAGACTTCATTGCACTGCTAAACAACACGACCTGTCCACTAGCTCAGACCTGAACGTACAGCGTTGTGGTGCCAGCCCCCGGGTGCAACGGGCTGACCGTGTGAAGTCCAGCTCAGGAAACTGCTTGTCCCCGCCCCCTCTTCCCTCCCTCGCTGCTTCCAGACCCTCGAAGAACAGGCACAGGTGGGGCACCTGCCCAGAAACACGTCCTTGTCCTCTGGCTCCCCAGGCTGGTGAAGTTAGGCCAGCACCCTGCAGCGTGACAGACCCGTCCAAAGGCCCTGGGCTGGAGAGAGGGGCTGGGCTGCCAGCTGCACCAGCCCTGCTTGACTCTATGGGCCAGGAGCCAAAGGCAGCAGTCCCACAAGCATCAGTTAAAGTGGCTCCCATCTAAGCAGAGCCCCTGTCCCAGCCGGCCCCATTACCAGCCCCTTGGTCAGCGTGTCATGCACTGCTCCAGACCAGCTGGAGGCCTGGGCCTTCCTCCGCTGCAGGGTTAGGAGCCAGACCCTTAGGAAACTCCTTGGAGGGACATTGTCCACACCATCTGCCACCTCCTCCCAGCACCTGGGGTCTGGCTGCATTTGTCCTGCCCTTCCCAGGCCCTACCCCCTTCCTACTGCTCTCCAAGGAGGTGTCATCGTAGACAGGTTTTAGTCTAACACCGGGCAGCAGATTGATCCGTGCACTCTTAGAGCTAATCCCTGGAAATCCTGGGGCCGCTGATTGTATTAAATACCTCTCATGCAATTCAAAACAAACTCATTAAGGAGTCCTGGCTGACACAGGGCCAGTTACACAAAGTGCCCAGTGACTGACTGACTGAGCCCACAACTTTCACCCTCCCCGACCCCCAGGAACATGGGACGCCAACACACCTCTTTTCCCCACCGAGCAAAGTTCCTTGAGTTCTACCACATTCCCAGGCTAGTGGCCAACTGGGCAGTCTGGGGTGGGAGTCAGGAGTTCCCATCCGTCCTGAAGGCAAATGCTATAAAAACTATTTACAGCTTGTTCCTGTGAAATAAAAAAACGGAGAAACCTGCCCGGTATTCCCTTCCACCGGGACATCCCCTTCTCTAGCTCTGCTCCCGGGCAATGCTTGCAGGGAGGTTAGGTCACGGTGGAAGCGTACAGAACCCTTAGGTAGGTAGCTTAGGTCTTTCCTTGTGCAAGAAAAGTCATCATTGGGTCTGAACTGATGTCCTGTTGCTTAATGAATCTAACTCAACCAGTGTGCTGCTCTGAACAGCAAGTATATAGCCAGGCTTGGAAGGATTAGCTTGTGTATCTGTAAATGTCAATGTCACTGCACCCACACAAACCCAGGAGAAACTATTTCCATTGGTGATCATTGAAATGTACAGATACACAAAGTAGAACTCATTAGAGTTGAAGGATCTTTGTGTCTTTTGAGGCATGATGTCGACAGCTTGTGTTTTAAGGGTTGTTAAGTTTTAACGTTTTGGATCTCAACATCTATCATTCAATAATGGTCTAACCCCTCCCTCCCCATAATTTCCCATAACCGTGGACATTTAAATGGATCATCTAAAACAGAGCTTAAAAATAAACCTTGACAGTAGCCATCCACGTTCTAAAGCAATGAAAATCGAATTCTGCCAAGCCAGTGTCCAGTGCAGTCTGAGTGGAAGGAAAAGATGCATTTTAAAGCTGGTGGGTTTCACAGCAACAGAGGTGCCACACTGAACGGAGGCAGACTGACTCAGACAGGCCCCAGATGTTCAGTGTGGAAACCTGGACTCTACCAATAATCCCAAATGTATAATGTACCCTGCTCCCGTCAACACACACCACACAAGAAAATCCCCGCACTGTGAAAAACTTTCCCTAATGCTCCCTGTTAGTTCACATACAGATTTACAGAGAGGTTTTTTTTTTAATGTGGAGAGAGGTGTAAATCTCTAATCCACCACTGCTGCTTGTATGGCTGTAGGATTCCTACAGCCTGAAACACAGTTAATCACTCTGCCTCAGCTCCTCATCTGTACAATGGGCATAGAGTGAGCTTTTCTTCCTCTCATCCGCTGTCCGGCTGGTCTAGACTGGAGCTCGTCAGGACAGAGACCCTCACTATGTGTTTGCACCGCACCTGGTGCAGTGGGGTCTCAATCTACTGCAATAGACACAGTGAACAATAATGAAGTGAATTTCATCATCCTTTCAATTATGTTCCTTTCCTCCCACAATCCCAGCATAAAGTGCTCTGACCGTGGGCGGTGAATCCTTTTGTCCAGCAACCAACCAGAGTTATTTGCAGAGCGGATGGGCAAGGAGGGTCTATGGGCATTTTCTCTCCATTTAAAAAACAAATACAGCCCCTTGTGGCTGGCACCTGGTGTCTTTCAAAGGCCAAAAGCCAACCCTCTGCCCTTCTGAAATCTCTCTCTGCCCCAAGGATGGAGAAGGCAGCCCCAGAGGTAAGGAAATGCCCCATGCTACAGTAACCCTAAGAACAACTTTGATTTGGATGCCTGCTTTGCAGCCTCTTTAAATCAAGCTGTTTTCTTGCCGATGGGCGTGTCCTACAAAGAAGAGTCCGCTTCCCTTGGGATCTTCTTAGACGGTGCCAGAGCCCATACCTGGTTCTGTTTAAATCCGTCAGATCGCTGCTCCCGTAACTATTGGCCTGTGGCAGAGAGCCCGTTAAAAGACCACAGCCGTGAAATGTCAATGCCAGAGAATCCGCCTGGCCTGCAAAGTGGTGGGAGGGAAACGCAAAGATGTGTGAAGTCCGAGCAAGCAAAGAACAAAACTTCTTCCCACGGCTCTCTGGTAAAAGATGCTGCCAAGTGCCACCAGCAGGGGGCGCTGGCACCACTGACTTGCAGGGATGGTGTCTCAAGTAGGGTGGTGCCACACAGACTGAAGGCTTTGAGCATTTTTGTGTGGTTTGGCATTAAACAAAATCCAGATGAGTTCCTGATTGAGACGCCCGGCTCTAGCGTGCTCGGGTCTGGCGCTAAGGGCATGGGGGAGGGGGGTGCTTCCTTTCCCCACACGATTTAACCCTTGTACACCACATCGTTCGGTGGCAGGTCCTCCCATGAGAGATCCCAGCAGACAGAATATAGCCCGGTTGTCCCCCGTTTCCTGGGCTGGCAGGGCTCTGCGCCAGCCTCAGTATCTCCGTCAGGAGCAGGCGCGTTCCCATTCTCTCCCGGCCCCCCCCCCTTTCGTTGTAAGCCAGTAGACGCCTTCCTGCACCGTGGCTTCTGCAGCGTGGTACCGACGAAGCCGAAGGCTGGGGGATTGGGCCAGGAGAACCCCAAGCCAGGATTCTGCTGCTGAACATCTGGCTTGATGCTAAACAGCTTGGGCTTGAAGTGCCTCTTGACAAGGGCTGTGACTTGCGGGCTCCTCTCCGTCCTCTTTGCTCTTCCTTGTTCTCCACGAGGGTCCCAGAGGATGAGGATCCTTGGAGTCCCTCTGCCGCACGGCCCGCTGCCTGGTCTGCTCAGCGGGAAGCCCCAGCGGCTGTGATGGGGCCGTCTTGCACCTGGCTCAGGGTTTTGTGGGGAGTGTTGCAAAGCCTTCATGGGATCTGAAGAACCGAAAGGCTTGAACACCTGCAGGTGCATAAGCCAAAGCAAGGTTTGTGGGGGCTGGAAATGAAGGCCAGCTCCCCATCCTCTGCACTTAGAGGATGGGGCAGGGATTCCCCCATAGAGAACCAGCTGTTCTTTCCTGCAGCCAGCCTCCAAAGAAGCTGGGGGAAGGTCACAGCTACTGTAGAGAAAAGGTCACATTTCCACAAAGGGGTCTGGGTTCGCCCCCTTCCCAGTGGGTTTGGTCGGCGAAAAGACTCCATGAAACGTATCCCCTAAGCGTTGCCTGGGAGCTTCAGCTGGCTACCCGCTTGGAGCCCTCCTACCTCCAAAGCTGCAGTCGTGAGCTTTGCCCTGTCGCCTTGGCCAGTGCAGCTGAGATGGGGCAGTGCCACCCATCCCTTTGGAGGGGTCCAGCCAACACTCTCCGGGTGTCTAAGCCCCCAGGGCTGGGTGGTGCCCCGTGCCAAGCGCACCCATGTGGGGTGTAGCGATACGGCAAGCCCCACAGGGCAGCGATGGGGCCAGGAGAGCTGGTGAACTGTTTGGGGTCACCTCCCTCTCCGTTCCATGGTTGAATTACTGTGCCCCCCGCCTGGATGGCAGATTTGGGGAGGCTGTTAGAGTCGTTGCTGGGTGTGGGACCGTCTCGGGGAGAGAGGCTGCAGCTGGTGAGTGGCAGCAGAAACTGGATTGTGGGATGCGGGGCTGTTTTGAATGGCAGGGGGAATAGCTCCTAAATCCAGAGGCACACCCGGGCTAAACCCCAGCAGAAAGCTAGGCCAGGTGCCGTATTCCCCCGTCCTGCCCCGGACAGATACAACCCTCCTCTCTGCTGGAGACCTGACACCCCATCCCCAGCGGAGCCGTGGGGCCAGAAAGCGAGTGCCTGTGGGGAGGAGGCGGCTCAGTGAACCCAGGGTGGGTCCAGAGAACCGGGCAGGATCTACCCTGCCCCCTTTCGGCGGCCTTCGCGGGTCATCTGCTGAGCCCCCTGGGGCTGCATTTTGTATCCTTTCGGCGTCAACCGGGGCACCTGCCGGGTCAGCCCTCTGACTGTACTAGGAGCCCAGCTCGGAGCAGGGAATCCAGACGGGGCGCTGTGTTCTCGGGGGCCAGCTGGTATTGACGTAGGGGCTGGGAGTTGGGCCTCCGGGGTTCTGGAGCTCTCCAAGGCCTGTCCCCATGGCTTCCCCTGCTCGGGGCCCGCTGTATACCCTTGGCAAAGCCCATGGAAAACTACCCGCTGCTCCTGGGACTGCCCCTGCCAGCTCCGTCGCCTGGCGGCGGGTCGATTCTCCCCACTGCCTGCTGGGGCTTTTCCAAGGGATTTTCACCTGCCACCTCGCTGGAGCAGGCCATGCTGCTCCCCACCCCTACACACACCTGAGCCCAGGGTTACGCTGGCTTGCTGGAAGGGAGGGGGGGAGCCAAACACAGGAGGGCCGACTCCACTGCCGGAGGGGGGCATGTCCTTGGAGGGGCTCAGAGCAAGGAGGCTGCAGCGATGGCCTCTCCTCTTAAACACACCCTCGGAGGAAGAGCCACCCCTCCCCTGGCAGGGGGCTCCCGCTGGGCCCCCTGTCCTGCTGCTGACAGCGTGGCCCAGAGCGGAGCATTACCAGGGGGGCTTTTCATCCTGGCTGCCCCCTGACTCATGGACAAGACAACAGTGAGCGGAGGGGGAGGGGGAGGAGGAGGCGGGGCAGGGCTTGCGCCGTTGGGCTAATTCTCATCTCGGACAGGCCGGGTCTTCATCTCGGTGAATTTGAGGGAGTACTGCCAGCCGGTCCAGGAGGACCACTCGACGCCGTCGGCGTAGGAGCTGTGGTGGCCCTTGAGGTACTGCCCGTTGAGGTTGGAGGTGTGGCAGTTGCGGTACCACCAGGCCCCGTGGTAGAAGGCGGCGCAGTTGTTCTCCGAGTGGTCGTTGTCCAGGTCTTTGGTGGTGAACTTCATGCCGTTGTGCTTCAGGAAGGAATCTCCTGCCGGGGGAGGGGAGAGCGGCTGTTAGCCAAGTGTCTGCCAGTCGCTGCTGGGCCCCCCTGGCCCTGCTTTTGTCTCCTGCATTCCCTAGAGCAGCCTCAAGCCAGCGGCCCTTGTGTGGGGTACGTGAGCGGGGGCAGGTCAGGCCTCGGCTTTGATTTCAGCTCCTGTCTGGAGGCCCCAGGCAAAGCCGCGGCGTGCAACGGCGCAGGGAGCGGCTCTGGTGCTAGCAGCGGCTTGGAGCAGTTTTTGCCCCTCTGCCCTCTGGGTCTGCCCTGGAGACAGAGGCCTGGGAGGTCAGGGACGCGCGCGAGAGACGGGCTTGAGCAGACCCAGGAGTAACAAGCTGGGCAAACTCCCCTTATTGCTACCGTCCTGCAAATACACCTCAGGTCTGACCAGTTGCTCCCCCTGCTAGTCCATTTTTAGGCTCCTGAATGCTGACCCGCTCCTCTCCCCACCCCACGTGCTACCCCAGGCCTCCCTCTGGTTGCTATGAGCTCGTTTTCCACCCTCTCGCAATATGGAATTAATGGCAAAGGTTGGGGCTCATCAAAGGCAAAAGCTATTGGGCTCAACGTAGCGACAGCAGGGCTGGGTCTGGCTGCAGACGGCTCATCCCCCCAAACGAGGCCTCATCCCCCCTTCTCTGTGCGGGGTGGGGGCCAGAAGCGACCCTCGAGCAGCCCAGACCAACCTGCTGTTCCGGAATAGTCTGCAATGGTGACCGGGTAGCCATCCTCCTCCGGGTCCACGGAGAACAGCCCCACGCCGAAGGTGCTGTACTGGGCGAAGGCCGTGCCGTTGTCGAAGTCCTCCAAGTCGATGCGCAGCTCGTAGCTGGCCTGTGTGGTCAGGGCGTGGAGCCGTGCCAGCCCTGTGGGTGGCAAAGCAGAGAGTCGGTCCTAGGCACGGGCAGCTGGCTCACCACAGAGCTGAGTAACGGACGCTGGGCAGACAGCAGAATGCTTCGGCCTCGCCCCGCCCGGGGTGACCCTCCTGAAAGGGGAGATGGGGAGGAGGACTGTGGGGCAGAGGGAGCAAACATGGGGCTTCCCCAAGCAGGCCGCTCCTTGTCTCCAGAGACGGGGCGTCCTTCGTCCAGCTGAGCCCAATTTGTCAGAATATGGATCCACTGCAGCTAAAGCAATCCGCCCCCAGGTCCCTACAGGGGTGGTGAAGGACGGGGCTTTTGCTGCACGTCGGGTCTGGCTTGGGGAGCAGCTCCTCTCTCCGGACACGCAGGCACGTGTGCCGCGGAGAGCTCTGCAGCCCATTTGCTCGTGACTAACGAAGAGGGTATTTTAATTATTTGTCTCAGAAGCCGTCCATGGCAATAAGTGACACTTCCCAAGGTGAGGCTGGGTCTCTCCGTTCTCTGCCTGTTTTCCAGGATTCCTCCTGTGCCCCCATAGCTGCGGCATCATTGCCTGGCAATGCAGCGGGCACAAGGAGTGATCCCCACAATGCCACCTTACCGCCAGGGCCCCCGGGCAATACCAGCCGCTCTGCACAGAGCAGAGGGCCACTCCCTGTGACAGGGGTTCTTGTAGGATGTAGGGGTGGTTCTGCCTGCAGGGGTTGGCTATTCTTGTCTCCGCTGGGCCATAACCTACTGTGTCTCGGCAACGCCCCCAAGGGGCCAAACTCTGCCCCGCCCCGAGGTAATGCTGTGACTTTGATAGTTACCCCAGGGAAGAATTGGGGCCTGAGGTTTTTTTAGGCTGGCTTTCTGTGTGGAGTCGGACCTGCTTGACCGCATCCCTGGCCCTGTACTGCTAATGGGGATTCTCCCATAGCAGAAGAGGCTTCAGGAGTAGGAGGCTCTGCTGAGTGGATTAGTGACCACCACACGGTGCTGGGCACAAGGTATCTAGCCACCTCACACAGCATCCTAATGTCTCCAGCTCCCTCCCCACGCCGCCTTCATATCTACAGAAAGGGGGGTGAGCTGCTATTAGCCACAATATACCCACTCCTGCTATCTCCAGTTTGGGCCCCAGCCCTGCCCCCGGTCCCCGCAGTTGCCCGGAGGAACCGTGCATTTTCCCCTTCCCCCAGTCCTCTCTAGCACTGGGGATCCCAGCGGGTCCAGCCCACACGTGCAACCCCCCATTTCCGTCCCCAGTTGCTGGTTTGATACATCAAAGGACTCTTCTGTTCTCCTCCCTAGATAAAATACCATGGATGAGAAAAGCAAGGCCCCCCCCTCCACACCCCGACCCCGACATGCCCAGGAGAATAATTTAAAAGGCCCCTAGGCCGATGGGTTCTGCTAGCCCCTGTGCAGTGAGCTAGAACGGCGTACCTAGCCAGTGCTCTCCCGTCAGCTTCCCAAATCCATCCCGGTATGCTTCCCATCCGCGGAAAAAATTGACCGAGCCATCCTCCCGCCGCTGGAAAACCTGGGGAAACAAAAGGCACAGCCGGGGTCAAATTTAGGGGCAGGGGACCATCAGGAGTGCTGGGCTTGAGGGGTGCCAAGCTCAGGGCGCTGTTAGGTATTCAAAAGTGTAACAAATGGAAGGGACTCCTTGCTTGGTGCAGCATTTGGTCTAGGGCCAGGGTGACCAGATAGCAAGTGTGAAAAACCAGGATGGGGTGGGGGGTAATAGGTGCCTATGTAAGAAAAAGCTCCAAATATCGGGCCCGACCCTATAAACTCATCACCCTATTTAGGGCTGGCTAGTTCTGAGCCCGTCCTCCCTGCCAGCAATTCCCGTGAGCAGCCAGGCATCCCACTGCCTTTTCCATGGCATGGCTCTCTGCAGAGCTGACTCGCTCCAGGAGTGGTTTATCAGACCTTGGCACAAATCAAACCCTTTAAACTCTCCCGTGCTAGATGCTGTACACATAGAGTGTAAGAAACTGTCCCTGCCCTCAGAATGTAAGTAGATGTGAGGGAAGTGCAAATGTCGTTATTCTCATAATACAGGTGGGGAACAGGGACACCGAGATCAAGTGAGTTGCCCAAGGACATGTAGCAAGTCTGTGGCACAGCCAGTAATTGAGACCATGCCTCCTGAGCATCAAGAGCCCTAGTCCTGAACTATGCACTGGTCAGGTAAGTCCTGAAGAGCTGCGTTATTTGACTCCCATAAAAGGATCTGGAGTTAAGTGTCCTGGGAAATCCAACTGTTAAGCATTCATCACCAATAGGATCTCGGCTCTGTTTTGTAGCTGCATAGTGATCAGGATGTAACTCCCGGAGCCTGGCTAAAGTATTGATTCCAAAGAGACTAGCCCAGGAATTTTGCCCTGCTGTATGTGTACCAAGCTGGATTTGTAACTATCCAGCGGACAAGGAACAGTTCTCAGTCTGTGGGTTTTTCCTCTCTAGCTAGCTACTTACCTCTCCTCCCCGTAATATCTGAATGCACAGGCTTATCAGTTTGCAGACACATTGTCTATCTAAGACCCTTATGGGATCCTATTACCACAGTCTCTGAGCCTTTCACAAGCTCTAATATATTTATCCCCACAACCTCTCTTCGAGATGCAAAAGTGCTATTATCCCTGCTTTATGGGTGGGGAAACTGAGGCACAAAATAATTATTGGCAGGAAGTCTGTGTCAGAGCAGAGAATGGAATCTGGGTCTCCCAAGAGCCAGGCTAAAGCCCTAACCATTGATCCATCCTTCCTCCCTTGCCAAATGAGCTGCGGCCGTGCAGTGACTCCCCTTCTTTGCATGTGAATTGGGGACCTGACTGAAGAGCAGCCGTTCCCCCAGCCGCCCAGCAGGCAAAGGCCCATCTGCGTGACATTCGCCCGTGAGAAGGGGCACGCTGACCATGGTCTGGCCAAAGAGCCATACTTGGCTCAAAGTAATGCTCCCCAGCTGAGAATTAGCAACAGAAGCAACCCAAACCAGCAGCTGCTCTCGCTCCAGTCACTCTCGCAGAGCCGGGACTGTGAGCTGGGGTGCTCTCCTGATATAGCCCCCTCAGAACTGGGGTCAGATGGAGCCAAGATGCCCTTATATAAAAGCTGCTTCCCCCAGCGGCTGGCTTGAATGCCCGTGATCGATGGCTGGTGAACCTTCGGTCTCTTACGGGTTCATCAATATATTGTCCCCTTGTATTTTTCCCCCCTTCTGTTTTATTGTTGGACTAAAGCTTTACTATGGTCCCTTCTGGCCCTAAAGTCTCTGAGTTTAGAGCTTCCACATCTGTGGAATGGGGCTATAGCTGCCTTTCCTTATGGGGTGGGTTGAGATGCGAGAGTCCATTAATGGCTATTAACCAGGATGGGTAAGGAATGGTATCCCTAGCCTCCGTCACAGGGGGGTGATGTACGGCAGGAGGGAGGTCTCGTAATCATTACTTGTTAGGTTCACTCACTCCAGGGCACCTGGCATTGGCCACTGTCGACAGACAGAATACTTGGATCAGACTAAAGGTCCATGCAGCCAATGTGGCCATTCTTATGTTCTTATTAGATTGCACCCTTGCATGCCCTGGTGTAAATCCAGAGTCACTCCGGATAGCCATCGGACAGAGTGTCCGCTTGGCAAGGAGTCTGGCCCTTGGACGAAGGGTGCCCCAGCAGTGCCTGCTGACTGGGTTAATGCTGCACCCCCAGCTCCCTGCACTCCAGCCTGAGCAGACGGTAACTTCATGCCAGCTGATCTGGGCGTGTTTATGGCAGCATTGGTACAGCCCCACTGGCCTTTGTCGGAGGTCTGCTGTCCCGACTTAAGGGTGACGTGCGGCGTGCGTAGGGGTGGGGGAAGCTCTTTGCAAGAGGTGGCCAGCGCTTCCTCTGATCCATGCTGTACTTACCTTCTAGAATTAGAGCCTTAATTTTGATCCTTGCATTGAGCACTTGAGAAGCTGCAGTTAAGCCCTTTTAACAGGGCTTTGGTGGGGCTCAGCTGACGGGAGGAGGCCGCATGGCTGGAAAGGGGCCCAAAGCTGATTTCCAGGAGGGATGTCGCTTCTGATTGGCTGCCACGATCCTGTGCGTGGAGGGAGGTGGCAGGGCAGGGGCAGAGGCAGCCGTGTGGCTCCCCTTTAATCTGTTTGACCTTAACTTGTAACTAGGCCAATTGCCTCTGCGCCGCCCCGTCTTCACCAGCCCAGGGCCCCAGGAGGGCTTGGCGATTAGAGAGACGCTTTGGCAGCTTAGTGACACACGGAGCTCTCTCGAGAAACACCACGGGGGGGAATCAGCAAACCCTCCTGATCCTCCGGAGTCCTGAGCAAGCTTCATCGCCGCTGTGGGGACAGCCGGTGCTGGGGCCTAGTGGCCAGAGCAAGGGACTAGAAGCAGGAACTCCTGGGTTCTATTGTGGATCAGAGCAGGAGTCGCTGAGGGTTGGAGCAGGGGCCTGGGAGGCAGGAGTCTGGATTCTGTATCGGATCCAGGAGGGGGGTTCTAATGGTAGGAGTAGGGGAAAGGGAATCCTGTTTTGGCCATTGCCCGTGTCCCCTCAGCCTCAGTTTCCCCCCCACTTTGAGATCTTTAGATGACACCGGCTAATTGAGTGCAGAGTATTAGTCCATGACCCTGCTTGTGGTTGGGTCCGTGCTGGTCTCTGCCGTGTGAGCACAGATCACCGCGTGCCTTCTCGGGTGAGGTGCTGCCTGTGTGGGAGTGCGGGCCGTGGGGTGGGGCACAGAGCGAGGAGAGGAACAGCATGTGGCTGGCTGATGTACCCAGAACCCAGGATTCGCATGTGTGAATTCAGGGGCTGAGACGTCCACTCGTAGCCTAGTGAGGACAGGGCCCGATTCCCCTGCAGGGGGCTGAGGAGGGTGGTGGAAATCTAGCCAGGGGAGAGGGGAGACAGCAGGCTGAGGCAGGTGGGAGAGCTGGGGCAGGTGTGGGGGAATGCTGTCGCTCGAGGTCTCTCCAGCCTGAGGCAGGCAGCGAACAGGCCAAGTGGGGTGGGGGAGCGCAGTATTTGCTGTAGTTTCAGCAGCACCATCGCTGCTCTTCTCCAGCTCATAAAATATGGATCTCCCCCCTCTTAAGCAAAAAGGATTTGTCCCCCCTTCCCGTTAAAGTCAGAGCTGAAATATTTATCTCTCCTTCTCTGCCTGGAGTCACTCGCCTTTCGATTGTCACTGCAGAGTTACTGGTGCGCAAAGCACCATCTCCGGGGGCTGCAGCGGGCCCGGGCAAAGGACAGTGAGATAAATAAATCACCGTGCCCCAAGCCATTGGCAGCACAGCAGTGCCCAGCGTCCCTGAGGGTGGGGGGACTCCCTCCATCCAAACCAGGTTCCCTTCCTCATCGCTTGAATCTGGGGAGGGGTTGATTAGTTTTGGTCCGTGCCCAGTGCTCTCTGGGCCAGGCAGGTGGAGTGACAGTGTGCTAGAAATGGGTTTGACGGAGTCCCAGCCCACACACTGCTGCTCTGGGCCCTTCCCTGGGGCACCGCGAGGCTCTGACACCAGCCTGTCTTTGTTTGCTTTGGGATACAGAGCACTCCCGAGGCGCAGGCTTCTCCTCTGAAGCCCTTGTCCTAAAGAAGCCCTGGTGCTGAGTGGCTCCCGGAGAATTTGCAAAGGCTTCCAAGGAGGGAAATCAGGAGCACCCCAGTTTTCTGAAGTCCTGCTTGGGTACCCTCCTTAGTTACTCCACTAAATGACAGGGGGTGTTAATCAAAGGTGTGGGGGGATGTCACCCGCCAAGACAGCAGGATTTGGGTCAGCCGGTAACGCACTTCTGCCAGGAGTCTGGTGCAGTTGTGAAATGCAGTTGAGCACAATGTTATCTTGCAGGGAGCGTGAAAACGAGGAAGCCCCACACTCAGATAAGAAATCTCACATTCCAGTTCCAGTCTGCACCAGTCAGCGAGGAGAGCTCTGGGCCCAGGACACCCAAAGAGGTTGTGGAGGGAAGATAATGGGTGATGGGCACAAGAAAAGGGAGAACATGGAATCTGCCTAGATCTGGGGTTTGTAAATACCTTGCTCCTACTGCAGCCAGGAGAAGTTTGGGCCTCTTCTCCCCCCCTCCCCCCCCAGCAGGTGCCCTTTTAGAATATGTTTGAATACTCCTTATTAACTCTATTACAGCAGCACCCACCTGCCCCAGCAGAGGATGGGACACACCTGGCCTGCAGAGAGTATAAACTAAACAAGGAAGATGAAGGAGAAACTGAGGCACAGGGAGGGAACAAGATTTGGTGAAGGTCACCCAGCAGGTCATTGGCAGAGCCAGGACTAGGACCCAGTTTTCCTGAATCCCAGCTCAGTGCTGTACTCACCAAGCCACGCTACACTAAATTTGCCCCACTGTGCTGCAGGTTGAGAGTTATTTGACCTCCATGCCCTATACATCTGACCAGACACATGGCAGAAGGCAGCAGGGGAGCCTCGTTCTCCAGTCAGACACCGGGTCAGCACCGGCACTGACTGGGCCGTAGCAGGTAAGGAGCCCAGGGGCACTGGAAGGCAGTGAGAACGGTGTGAACGCCCCCGGCCAGGACTAGTGGGCTGGGATCGGTTCCCCCTCTAGTCTGGCCTGCCCCCCTGCCCTGATGTCCTTGAGATGTGCTGACTAGCATGCCCGGCTAGGGCCGTGGAGGAATCCAATTTCTTTGCTGGCCTGGTCTTTGTTGTCTCTGAGCCTTGCATGTGACCCAGGGTGGAGCTCCCCAGTGAAAGTGGTTCGGCCACTGCCAGCACGTCCACCCCCCCGCATGCAAATATCCCCTCATGGCAGAAGGAATAGCTTAAAAAAATCAATGCCAGACTCCAAGTGATGCCTGTTACTTTACTGCAGCCTCCGTGACTCAACACCCCAAGGACCCAACACCCTCACACATCACCCCCCGCCCCCGCTTTCAGCTGAGCCTGACACCTCTTTCATCCCTGAGTCACTGATACCAGCAGTGTGCAAAGTTCAGTCACCACCAATAGCTAAGTAGGGTTAGCTCCAGATGGGGAAACTGAGCCACAGAGAGGGGGAGTGCCTTGCCCAAGGCCACCCAGCATGTCAATGGCAGAGCGAACCCCGGAGTCCTGGTTCCCCCCACAGCAGGCCTGTTCAGGGAGCACTGCCTCTGGGCTGGGCCTCCAGCCGCTGCTGGCTCCAGGGCAGGGCCGTGCCGCCTCACTGCTGGCCTGGCCCTTTGAGGCACAGAAACTCTGATGCAGCCTGACCTTAAATCATTTTCCTCAGCTCCCTGGCACTGAGTATCCGGCTCAGCCCGGGTCTTGCTGACTGGAACAACCCTGGAGGCGGTGTTTGGCTAATCCTCTCGTCCCACCCGGGAGGTGGCTGCTCCGACAGGAGCCAGGCCCGGCAGACGCATTCTGGGGTCTCCCGCACAGTTCCCCTCAGGGAATCCCGCTCCATCCCTTCTCCCCCTTCCCAAGCCTTCGCTCTCCACGGTGGGGAGGCCGAGGAGTTTCCCTTTCCCCACTTAGCGCCCCACCAGGCAGACGCACCAACATCTCGGTGCAGGTCGGGCGCTGAGCTCTTCTTGAAAAGCCGGTTCCCCTGCTGTCCTTTCCGAAGCCCCCGGGATCCACCCCAACCGTGGGGTTGGGGGTTATATCGCCGGGCAGGGTGGTTCCGTTAAGAGACAGTGGGCAGGACTCCTGGGTTCTCTTCCTGGCTGTGTGAGGGTGGCTAAGCCCCATGGCCTGATCCCTACGGGTGTGGAGACCTTGCAGCTCCCCCTGACTTGGTGGGGTTGTGTGTTCTCCGCATCTCTGCAAGTCAGGCCTGCCTGTTCCGTGCCTCAGTTTCACCACCTGTACCAATGGCATGATAGTAGTGGCCCTCCTCTGTGATCTGCACTAAGAGCCAAGGCTGATGACCACTGTATGACTTGGGCTCCCCAGAGGAGCCAGGCACTTGCCGCGCACGCTGAAAACCGTGTTGGTCTCCTCACAGCAGAGCAGCTAAGCTCCTTCCCCTCCCCCACTGCTGAAAGCTGCTTACAGGCCTCAGGTCTTGGGGGTTTATTTCCTCCAGCACCCAGCTGGAGAGGCATTTCACAGCCTGGCCCCAAGGGGCCGGCTCGCTAGCTGTACATGCCCGAACAGGGGCACGGCTCAGACTCAGCCCCCACCAGGCCAACCCGAGGCGCTCCCAGCTGCAGCACCCCCGCCCCCTGTCTCTGAGGCCGATCTCCTGGCCTC
Source organism: Sternotherus odoratus (assembly GCA_032164245.1). Taxonomy (NCBI): domain Eukaryota; kingdom Metazoa; phylum Chordata; order Testudines; family Kinosternidae; genus Sternotherus; species Sternotherus odoratus. The sequence goes on from JAVMKO010000016.1 coordinate 11,950,030, forward strand.
GCCATGCCTTGCCTGGGTTGCCTTAAGCTTGCCCCGAGTAATGCGGCATCTTGGGCAGGTGCCACTTCACACCTGGGGAAGCCCTGGCTGTCCTCGCAGCCTGGGTGAGGAGGTGCTTGGGGAAGGCCAGGCCCGGATTTTCAGGCCCTTCCAGGGCAGTCTCAGCCCGGGGACCGTGCTGTGGTGTCTCCCCTACTGACCTCCTTCCTCGCCTCACAGCCAGGGCTGAGGGCAGCCTCGCCTCGCCTGACCCCCAGCTGAGTCTCACTGCCCTCCCCTCATGTGCCCTTTCCAAGGTCTCCCCCTGGCCGGCTCCATGTCATTGGCAGCTGCGCACTGTTGGGATTAGGTGGCCTTCGTGTCACAATAAGACAGCGTACAGGGTGAGGAGAGTCCCAGTTAGTGCAGGGCCGGCTGAGCCGTGGGGTGACCAGGAGCCTGCGTCAGCCGGTAGCGCTGCCTCCAGGGGGTCTTGCTTCCCCACACTGGCTCTGAGTGAAATCTGGCCCTGTCTGGGAGCCAGGCAGGCCACCTGTCCCTCAGCACCCCCTATTGACAAACCGCGTGTGCGGGACGGGTGAACCAGGAATCCTTGGCCCTGTACCTTGGCGTATCTCCAGGGGAAATGTAGTGGCATTATACTGGTTCATGTAGATAAACTGACCAGTGGAGTGAGGCCAGTAAATGTTGAACGTAGACCATGTGTTCAGGTCACAGGAGGGTAGCATGTGCTCTGGGCAGCGGGGTTGGCCGCCTCAAGGTGATGGGGAATGTGGAGCCCGCTTTGGGCAGTGTCACAGGTCCCTTGGGGTGTCAGGGAAGGCAGGGCTAAGTATGGGGGAGGGGGGCTGCGGAGCAGAGCCCCTCACCATGACAGGGAAGGTGGTGCTCTCTGAGCATCAGACCTGGGCCCCTCAGCATGTCAGAGAAAACTGGACTTGCTCCGGGCAGTGGTGGCCTTGTGAAGGGTGAGTTGAGCTATGAGTGAGGAGAACGGATGGGTCCTAAGGCCAGAGTTTCTCCATGTGTGACGGAGTAGGAATACTGTGTGCGTGCCTCAGTTTCCCCTTGAGCATCTATGTGAAGGGATAAGGATGTGTAGCTGATGCAAAGCAGTCGCTCTGCAGATATGCATACCTGATGCTGTAATCTGACCCCAGGTGGGGGAGGGAGGTCACCTGACCTGGCTGAGCCAGGGGGAAGGAGGGGCTGGAGAGGGGGTTTGGAAGTCGGAGTTGGCTGGAGTCAGGCAGGGAGGCAGAGAAGCTATCTCGCTCTCTGGCCCCCAAAATGGATCCAGCCGAGGGCTCACGCTCGCTGTATGGTCTGGGTTAGACCAGATAGAAGTCATCGAATAAACCTCTGTTTTACTGGCTGGCTGAGAGTCACGTTTGACTGTGGATTTGGGGTGCAGAATCCATGGGCTCCCCCAGGACCCCGCCCAGGCGGGCTTGCTGGGGGACGCACACGAAGGGGCAGAAGGTGCTGAATGCTCTGAGGTCAGACGCAGGAAGGTGGAAGTGGGTACCCGTGAAGCTCCTAGCCTTGAAAACAGGCTGTGTACGGAGAAGGGACCCTTTACCCGAAGTCCTGTCTGGCTTCCTAGGGAGCGGTTCCAGACCATCGCCCAGGCACTCCGTGACACCATGCTCCTTTTCCAGAAAAGGAGGGAAAAAAGCCCAGGAGTGAGTTTCCCATCAGTTCCCACTGGCAGTCTCCGATATCAAGTGGTGTCGTCATGGCACTGAGGCAGATTGGATCCGATGGTGGGAGAGAGGCTGTTAACATTCAGCTGTCAGGGGCTCTTGCAACAGGCACTGTTGCAAATTTCTCCTGATGCTTTATGGAATCAAGGCCTCAGCTCCATCGATCCGAAGGAAAGAGCCGCGTCCAATCAGGATTCCTCGCTGACTCTTTCGCCTGAGGCTGCCGGCTCTTGGCTGCACCTCCCATTTTCTCCCCCAAGCCTGTCTGCATTCCCTTCTCCCCGGCCACTCTCCGTTCCACACCCAGTTGGTGCTCTTCTCCTGCCCGTGCGCTCTCAGAAAGCTGGGGCATCGTAAAAGTGAGGGGTTGTCACGGAGCGCCCGGGTGATGGTCTGGAACCGCTCCCTAGGAAGCCAGACAGGACTTCGGGTGAAGGGTCCCTTCTCCGTACACAGCCTGTTTCCAAGGCTAGGAGCTTCACGGGTACCCACTTCCACCTTCCTGGGTCTGACCTTGGAGCATTCAGCACCTTCTGCTCCTCCGTGTGCGTCCCCCAGCAAGCCCACCTGGGGGGGGGGGTCCTGAGGGAGCCCGTGGATTCTGCACCCCAAATCCACAGTCAAACGTGACTCTCAGCCAGCCAGTAAAACAGAGGTTTATTCGATGACTTCTATCTGGTCTAACCCAGACCATACAGCGAGCGTGAGCCCTCGGCTGGATCCATTTTGGGGGCCAGAGAGCGAGATAGCTTCTCTGCCTCCCTGCCTGACTCCAGCCAACCCAAACTTCCCTCTACAGCCCCTCCTCAGGTGACCTCCCTCCCCCACCTGGGGTCATATTACAGCATCAGGTATGCATATCTGCAGAGAGGCTGTGCTTTGCATCAGCTCCACATTCCTATCCCCTCACACAGACACTCAAGAAATGCATAGGGGAAACTGAGGCACGCACACACAGTAGTCCTACTTCATCACAGGGGGTTCTGGATCCCCACCGCCCTGCAAGCTGGCTATGCTAACAGGAAGAGCTCCCCAATGTGCTTGTTAAATGAGAGCATCCCTTCTCTCTCTCCTCACCTCGGCTTTCCCTCTTCCATCCCTCCTGATCAGTCATTTCACCTCATCCTACACATGCTTTGCCAGCCTCTCCTGCCTCCTCAGTCCCGCCACGGGAGTGCACTCCCTGCACCACCCAGCCCTCCTCTGTCGGCTGGCACAGTCCTGGACCTGCCACGCCGGGAGCTGAGGAGAAGGGACCGTTTGAGACTCTTTAGTGTGTCTCAGCTGATCACACTTTCCAGACAGGCCCGCCCCAGGAGGCAGGTGAACCGTCATGGCCACATTACAGCTGGGCAAATGAGGCACAGAGATGGGATGGTGTTGGCCACACTCAGCCAGCCTGGCAGTGGCAGAGCTGGGAATAGAACCCAGGAGTCGTGATTCCTGATCTAGTCACTTAACGCCCGGTCTTCTCCTGCTGCCCTTTGTGTTTATGCGGCTACAGGGCAGAATGTAACCCCCAGAATATAACCCCCCAGCTGCTCCCTCTAAGTGTTGCATCACTCTGGATTACACGAGCCCCATCGGAGATCAGGACTCATCTTTGCTAGGGGCTGTACACACACTGTATCTGTATGTCTACGCTGCTATTAAAGACCCATTGCTGGCCCATGCCAGCTGCCTCAGAGTCGTGGGGCTCAGGCTAAGGAGCTATAAACCTTTGAAGTGGGAGGGTCCCAGAGCTCGGGCTGCAGCCAGAGTCGGAAAGTCTACACTACACCACGAGCCCGAGTCAGCGGGCATGGACCAGCCGTGGGTGTCTAACTGCCGTGTAGACACACCCTAAGAGCTAGCTCCTGCCCCGAAGAGCTTACCTCCTACAGAGATAAGACAGACGCAGGCTGGCAGGAAGGAAACGGAGCTCTCCTTTCACTGACGGGGAAGCTAAGGTACTGAGGGATGCAGTGCCGTTCCCAAGTCCCAGAAGCAGTCTGGTGCAGAGCTGGGATTTGAACGCAGATCTCAGGAGTTGGAACAGCAGGGGAGAGTTTGGTTTAGGGTTGTTTTTGGACCGACCGAGGGCAGGAGATACCAGGACGGGTGCCCGGGTGGTTCTACTGAGGGGTCCAGCCCCACTGGGTCCATGCGATGGAGCTGGAGAGGGATGGGCTGCCCACCTGCACAGAGTCCTACTCTCCCACCATGGGAACGGAGTAACTCCGAGTGACTTCTAAACCCAGGCAAGACGACAGGGCCTTTGGAACAGAGTTGAGCCCGACCACCGGACCTCCCAGAGCCACCCCGCCACTGATCAGCACCATCTGTCTCCCTTGGGTGCTGTGCGGGCACTGTGCCCCATGCACCAGCAGCACATGTCCAGCTGAAGCACGGGGAACTGCCTTCTCCACTCCCCTTGGGGCACAGCCCTTGGGATCTGTTCTGTGCCGTCGCTCCCGCCCCACCAGGCAAGGTATCTCGGCAGCTGGCAGAGCTGTTCATTAACGAGTGCTGTTCCCCATGTCAGAGCAACTCAGCAATGCAGACAACTGACTTACCGTCCACCCCCCTCCGTCGGTCGTCATGTCGCAGTAGACCTGGAAGCCCGAGGGGTAGTGAGTGGGGAAGATGGAGTAAATCCCGTCCTCTTGTTGTCCGCTCGCGTAGATGTCAAAGCAGTCCCGGGGCCGCGAGCCTGGAGCGTGGCACGGGAGGGAAGGGAGAGCAATACAAGGCCAATTAATTGTTTAAATTAGAGTCTCGCCGTTGGTTTCTGGCTCTCACCCCCGCTGCCTGATCTAATTGGCTGCTCACGGCCCACTCAGCCCCCTCTCCTCTCCTTCTCTTTCCCCCTAGGCTCTGGGCAAGCAGCATCCTAGCTGAGGTCTCAGTGGCTTCTAGGCACCGTCCCTGGCAGTAATAAGGCACAGAGAGGGAGCCCGCTGGCTTCCCTGCCGGAAAGCTATGGCCAACCCACCACACGCACTCATCCTTCTCCCAGCACCATGTCACCGAGGGCTCCCTGCCAGGCAGATGGGTGCAATGGAAGGGGCTGCTTGCTCCCACAGCTAGTGAGGGCATGTGTATTGCATTGGCGAGAGGGCACCTGCAGGGAGTCCAATGTAGCGAGATGCGGGGTGTAGGGATGTGTGTACACAGTGTCTATGTACAGCACGCACAGTATCCGTGTTAATGTTGGCACCGATGCAATTATAATATAAAATTAAAGTTGAAATTTAAATGGAAACATGTTGAGAAATCCAAATTGAATTTTTTGGGCGGGGGAGGAGGACGTTTCCTTCGAGGATTTTGACGTTTTCAATCTGATTCGGAACAAAGCCAGAGTTCAAAATTCTCAAAATCCTTCCTGAAACAGAACTGCTGTCCTTTGCACTGCCCTGTCTATTATACGCCAACCGCTCGGCGAAAAGAACGCTAGCAAGATTGCAAAGTCAAGTGCTCCAGTGTTAGGAAACACCCGAATTAAAGCTGCCTGGGTGTCCTTAATTTGACCCCCTTGTGCATATGCAGGATGATATGATCTTTAATTACATGCGCACATATTTCTTCCATAGGACCTCTCTGCTTCATTACATGCACAGGACGGATGGCGCTCACTTAATGAGAAGCCATTCAATATTTCTTTTTGTTGTTCAGTGTGTGGTCCAGGCCTTATTTATTGCACACTATTCACCCTGCTGTGAAAACAGAATAAACTTCCTCCTGGGCTTTTCTGTGGTGCTCATCAGCATAGTATCCACATGCTTCACAAACATTCACAACATCCCTGTAAAGCGGGTGGTATTATCCCCATTTTATAGACGGGGAGCCGAAGCCCAGAGTATGCCCCGATTTATGGGTGCCCAATATCCGACGCTGCACAGGCAACCTTAACTGTGGGATTTCCTAATGTCTGAATGCTTGATTTTACAACCTTAATAATGGTCTTTTCTTTTAGTTACATTGGGTGAAATTCCTTAGTTTTGCTTTATTTTTAAAGCAAACTGAAAAGACAAATTCCATCATGTGGCATCATATTGACCCTCACATGGTTCCTCAGCAGGGTTAAAATCTTTAGATCTGCTGCAGGGATCTGCCACTTGAGCTAACTGAGTAACTGACAGTAGTAGTTGGCTGTCATCCTTTGTGTGGACCAACACTAGAGCAGCAATTGCAGGGAAATTGCATTATGGAGCATGCTCAGTGTGGACAGACTCTTTGGAGAATTTAGCTGCTAAAAATCTAAGAAGCCTCAACGGACCATGTGCAAACTTATTTTTCAAAGGTTTATAACCTGGCCAAACTTTGGCAGCTTTTCATGGGGCCAGCAAAAGGCACATGCCTGACACAAAGGTTCAACCCCTGCCAAATGTCATGGATCTGCTGAAAAGCAGGACGATGCCAGAGATTTTCAACAAAAAGGTCAATGGGTGGGTTTTTTTAAACATGGGCAACACTGTGCACGTTTCCCTTAGACTCATTCACAAAAACATCTGCACGGTTTAGGTTGAAATTTTCCAAAACCATTCAGTCTGAGGCCGACACCTGGCATGGAAAAGTGTGGCCCAAAGGATTAAAAATTTGGCAAAGTTCTAAGCAACTGAAAACCGGCTCTTATTGGGCAAGTGTCAAACAATCTTATGAATAGGCCATGCCTACGATGCAGATGCACATGTAGTCCCGCTGGGGCTCCTCCCCACCATGAAACATCTCAGTGTCCCTAGTAAGGGGACGTGGCCTGGGCCTTTACAGAAGGGCTCCAGAAGTAGCTAAGACCCAGAAATATTTTTCCACTGCAGACAGGAGAGAGGAGACTCCTGGGTCCCTCTGGCGCTTGATTTGCTAAAGGTATTACACTTCCCTATCAGCAAAGGGACCAGCAGCAAGAGGGTGCGAGGGGGGAGGGAGCTGCCTTCTATTGCCCCAGGGGCTAGGGGAATTTCTGGACAACCATGTGACCGTATTTGTGGAGCCGACCCAGAAGCCTGGGGGACTTAAAGTTAGATCTTTGGTTTTATCATCTCTGAGGAGGAGCTCCGGATTATTTTGGGCCAGGGTGACCATATTTCTCCAAAGGGAAAACAGGACACCACATGGGCCTAGCCTGAGGCAACTCTTCCCCCCCCCCCACACACACACACATAGGGCTGGCCCGAGCCCTGCCCCCTCCTCCCTGGGCAGGGCAGGTGCTGCTGCTCCCCTGTGCCCTGCCTGTCCCCCATGTGAGGCTGGGGCTCACATCACTGCTCTCCTGAGCCCTGCCTGCCCTCCGCCCGAGCCCTGCCTTCCCCGGTCATTTGTCCCGTTTGCTCTTGCCAGCCGGTTAAGGATGGCCGGGACAGGGCTTAAAAAAGGGGCTGTCCCAGCCAAATTGGGATGTGGAAGTGTGTGTGTGTGTGTGTGAGAGAGAGAGAGAGAGAGAGAGAGAGTGTGTGTGTGTGTGTGTGTGTGTGTGAGAGAGAGAGAGAGAGAGTGTGTGTGTGTGTGTGTGTGTGAGAGAGAGAGAGAGAGTGAGTGTGTGGACATCCCCCTCTATTCTCTGCAGGATCTGGACAGCTAGTGCAGACACAGCACAGAAACTCCCCTGTGCTCGGGGGGGTTGAGCGCTGCATGTGGGAGCTGTAGGTGGGATATTCTCTGCCTGAGTGACTGAGGACAGGAGAGAGCCAGGCCCATCCAGCTCACCAGCCCGTAGGCGCCAGTGCTGTAGTGCCCGGCAATAACAGACCGACTGGGCCATGGCTCGGTGGTTGGAACATTGCTCGTGGGCTTGCTCCCTGCACCGTGTCCCCAAGTGCCTCCACTCCATAGCAGAACAGGGTTACGGAGCCAGAGTAGCCCTCTGGGAAATACCAGGCTTTGCTGGATCACTGCAAAGTGGGGTGAGTCTCTCTGCACTCCCTTGACCACACTGTGGGTTCCCGGCTGGCATGGTCTGGGCCTTGCTGTGAGGAAGCCCATAGTAATGTCACTTCCCTTCCCCTCTGCCTAGGGTTATTGGCCTGAAGTGCAGGAAAGGAGAGGAGGAGGCTGTCTCACCATTGGAACATCCCCGGGGCCGGGCTCCCCGGGCTAGAGGTCTCTGCAAGTCGGCTTTGAGCCGAGGCCTGGCCATGCCTCGGTCCTTCTGCAGCGTGTCCAGGACGTCGCTGACAGAGCTCACCAGCCGGGCCATGTTGGTCTGGCTCTCCGAGAGCAGCTGGGAGGGGAGAAGACAAACACTCTGGGTGAGTCACCGGTTCCTGGCTTTACCCCTTTCCAACACTGTAGGCAGCAGCATTGACTGCATCCCTCAAAGGCAGGGGCAGAGCTTGGCTGAGCCCCTCAGATAGTGTATTTGGGCTTCTACATACAGCACCCTCTGTCTCAATGTGCTCCCACCCCCCCCCCCGACCAATCACTTCACCTACTGTATCCCTGAGATTCTGCTGCCCTCCTAAGAACAGGGACACAGACCACATCTGGGAGCTATTCTTCCTATTGCCAAACAGGGAGAGTCCTCACCCCAAATGCCAGGCTAAGGGGAGTGGGGCTGCAAACGCCGAGTGTAGGTAGAATGACATCCACCAAACCTTCCATTTCCATCCTCTGGACTGGGGGGAATCAGCCCAGATTATATTTCCAACACATAGTGGCAGTGGGCTGGTGGTTAGTCAGGATTTCTTCATTCCACATTCAGCTGTGTGAGCTAGGGATATGTCCCGTAGCGCTCTGTGTATCAGTTTCCCCATCTGTAAAATGGGGTTAATGAACCCTCCCCTGCCCCCCACAAGGGGTTGGGAGGCTTCATTGGTCAGTGTTGGGACAGCGCTTTGAATGCGTAAAGAACTCGTCTGTGCTGCGACTCCTGGGCTGCAGATGGGGCAGTGATGTGCTCGTATTACATTTCAGTGCAAAGTCTGTTTGATGGTGAATTCAGGTGACACGGAATCCAGACTTTGCCTTAAAATGCATCTAGCAAAGAGCTGGGCCCAGGCTGAGATCCGGGATCCAAACCTCAACAGACTCTGGGAAAGCTCCCATTGAAGCTTATGGCAAAACTTATGTTGGGAGCAGGATCAGGGTACGAATGTCACTTAAAAATAATAGTGAGGCTATCAAATGGAGTTATTCTGTCTTTACCCAGTGGGGCCTGGCCTCTGCCGAATGACGAGGGCAAATCCCAGACAAACCCACAGCACATCTGAAAGATTAACTCTGACCTGCTGTAGCTCCTGACCCCGTGTCTGCCATTCGGGGGATAAAAGGCATCTTTAGTATAAAAGAGAGGATTCCCGGTCAGTTTAAAAATATCTGTGCCCTGCTGCAGCCAGATTGCAGAATGTTTGGCCTTCCCTGAAATGACCTGAGCACCACAAGACATTCAGCCGCTGGCTCCGAAGTGGAGGGGGAGGGACCCGCACCGCTGGGGGGACAGAGGTTGGAGGAAATGCGCACATAGTGAGACAAAATTCAGAACAGGGGCGCCATCGTGTCCGTTCCAGCACCTGGCCACCAACTGGAAGAAGCAGGTCTTCCCAATAGGATGTGCGCATGGTGTCGGCCATTTTGTTTTCAGGAGGTTTGGGTCATGTCTTTGCAGGTGCAGTTACCACCTGTCCCGTGGGGAATTAGTGTCGGATTCCTTTCCCCCCTCTCCCCAGGCATTAGGGAGGAACCGTGGCAGTTCGTTTGAGGCTGAGAGTCAAAGTGGAAACCTGCAACAGGAAGCACAACTCAGATACACGCCAAGCATAATGGCGGCTGGTGCCAGGACAAGCTGCTGCCGAAATGAAAGGTAAGCGAGTTTTTAAACCCCGAGATGTTCTCTTCGGGGCTGGGCTTTGAGGAGGAAGTTGGACCACTTCTTGTTTTATCCACACTGGGTCGCCAATCTCCAAAGCAAGCGTTAAATGTCCTGAAAGTCAGCGTGCGCGTGACTTACAGAACGTGGGGTGAGTTGGGGGAGGGAGGAGCTCAGTGCACACGTGTCCACAAAACACCCCCTCCAGGATCAGCATCGATTGCCTCCCTTGTTCACGGTCTCAATTGAGAGACCGAAGACCGACTGGGTCATGAAGGCTGCACCAGAGGTGGGGCACAATGCCTGGGCAGTGTGAGGAGAAGTGTGCCCCTTGGTAGGAGGATGGCGAACCCAGAGGCTGTAGGGGACTGGAGCCCTCTGTGCAGCCCAGGGAAGGGTTCTGACTTCACCCTGCCTTCTCCAGCCCAGAGTCTCCAGCTAACGTTATTTAGACTCAACCATCCTACAAACAGAGCCCTCACGCTCCCCCTCCAGTGCCGGTCTCTGGCTCCGTGCTGCAGTCGGCTGGCCGGAGCCGGCAACACCTGGAGACCTTAGCCGGTGACCTCCCCCACTGGCAGGTGCTGCTCACCTGAATCAGCCGCCCCTGCTCGTTCTGCAGGGCGTTGAGTTCCTGCCCCATAGCGTTGTGCCCCTTCTTCAGGCTGTCACAGTCGGCTCTCAGCTGAGTGGCGTGGGTCAGGAGCTTGGCCACCTCATCCGCCACGGTGACCAGCAGGGCCCGCTCCTGCCCCTTGGATGACTTCATCTCAGCGTCGTGGTCCGTCACGGCCCGCAGCACGGAGGACTGGAAGCCCTCCAGGCGGGTGAAGCTGCTGGCTGGGTCCGGACAGTTGGGGTCAATGAAGATGTTAATGCGAGAGCTGTCCACCTTCTCGATGGTGACCAGGGCATTGGCCTCCTCGGGGTTGGTGCTGATGATGGGCGGGGACTCCGTGACGGGGGGGTGATAGTGGTTCATGAAGAGGATGGCGCCAGTTACGGTCACGGCCAGGAGGACGGCCACAGACAGGAGGACCGTGCACAGGATGTAGCCGCAGCTCATTCTCTGGGGACACAAAGAGCGTCAGTGGAACACTGGCCCAGCTGGCAGATTTAGAAGGTTTTAAGCTTCATGTATAGCAGAGAACCCCCCATGATCACAGACATCCTCCCTTCCATTACCCCGTCCCACTGTGAGCCCATTCAGATACCTTCCTCACCCTCTTGGGTCTAACGAGATCCCTGACCAAACCCTTCCCTGCAATCTCCTGGGAGACGAATGGAATAGTTCACCCTTCTGGGCCAAATGCTCCTGCCCCCCTTTCCCCCACCAGCAGCGAAGCCTGCACTACTGGACCTTCCACTAAGGAGCTAAGATGACCGGAGAGCTCAGAAATTTGCCCATGTTCCTTCTGCCCCCTGGCAGTTTGTGCAGCCCACAGGCAAAAGGCTGCTCCCTCCCAATCAGCATCTCTTCCCCCCCCCCCCAGCTGTCTCTGCCAGTGTCAGTTCTCTCCGCAATACCTGTTGGATTCACCCGCAGGACTCTTGGTCCTTGCAAACTGCTCCTGGAGGGAGGCAGGGAGATTTCATCTATCACCAGGCACAAAGATCTGATCCCCATTAGTGCCAGCTCCCTTCTGTCCTGCCGTCAGCTGGCTGACACGTCGCGACTGCATTAGCTCCCCATTTTCCCGCTGGCTGCCTCCCCCTTTCATTACACCTGCAGGACGGAGGCTATGATTTTCCTCTGACCCCAGCTGCAGCTGTCAGAAGGAATTGAGGGCTGGGAAAGTGTTGCATATTCAAAGAGACAAAGACAACTTTCTCCAGGAACGAGACAAAAATTGCTGCATCTGCAAAGATTTCCCGGGCTCTGCATGTCTATCTGGAGTGACACCTTCTTTCAACCACCCTTCCTTCACGGTCCTACACCCATTTGCATTAAGGTGACTCAAGCTGCGGGTTGGAGGAGTACATGGAAGACAGGGGAGGCCCTCCCAGTACCTCCAGCCAAAAATAACTCCTTCCCTATCGGAGACCTGCCACGGAATTCAGGATGGATTTATCCACCCAGAGGGGAGCAAAGCAGCAGACATGAAACACACCAGCACTTGGCTGTGTGGGAAGCCAGTCTGCAGGGACCACCTTAAAGAGGCAGCCACACGCTTGTCACAGATGCCAGCTTTCTGTGCATTAAAAAGAAATATGTCAAAGACAATAAGGCTATCAGTGAGAAGACAGGTTACCACATTTGCTCTGCGTTTGTAACATATTAATCCAGATCTGCACATCGGGCAGTTCAGGTTAGTTTAGCAAATCAAGGCATAGCTTGAGTTATGTGAGATTTGGGTACATTGGGAGAGGGATTTGGGGTCATTTTCCCATACTTAGAGTTGGAGGAGCACTGGATCTGACCCATTATGTCTGGGAGTTAGCTCTTTGGAAAGGGGGTACCACAGAGAAATGGAGGTCCAAGCTGGAAAATATGGAGTCCAGATTACAAACTCTCCCCCAGTGGGTAATCGTGTTTGAATCTAAGGGTTTAGTTCAACCCATCCTGAAATCACTACCCACGTCCTCCAAAGATCTCAACAAGATCCACCAACAGAAAGGGAAAAAGCAAAGCCCTGATATTTCCAATGTAAAAACCAAAGAGGAAAAATTGGAGGCCATCTTTATGCATCATAAAAGACAGTGTCTGACTTTGCTGTGTGTTCACCTTTAGCTATTCAATTAAATGCAAAGCAGAATTTTAGCTTCTTCCCCTTGGTAGAAGATGTTTTAACCTCTCAGTGCTTCTGGCCAAATGCAAGAGCAAGGACAGGCACACTGGAATGGCCTCAATTATCACTATTCAGTCTGGACTAACAACCGACGCAAGGCAGATGCCTCGTGAACTAGTGCCTGTCACAAGGCCTGTTTTAAAGCAGCAGTGAGTTCGTGAGCTGTGCTGGTGTGAAACAGGAGACGCGCTGCTTCTTCACGCTCCTCTTTTCTAGCGCTCTCGCCTAGAAGGATCGAAGTGTTGCTTTGACTGACAGATCACATTCGGGGAAGGAAAGAGGCTGTGAGAAGAAAGCCTCTCTTGCCACTCCGGGACTGAGCGCGGCAGAAAGAAGAAGCTGTTTCACCAAAGGGGAAAACAGCCGAGGTTTTGATATGTGTCTTGTCTCATCCTTCCCGGGAACAAGGGCAAAACAAGTGTTCACTCAAGGCATGTCTCTGGTCGGTTTTGATCTGAAGGGCTAGCAGACAGCATGCATGTCATCCACAGAGCTGTCTGAGAGGTGACCTGCCTGGGACATATTTAGATCATTGGGACTATAAAGGGGTCTTATTGGCATCTCGGGGGATGGAAGACTAAGAAGAGAACACAATTCCATGCCTCCTTCTATTCCCCAATACATTTGAATTGCTTTCACATCCTCCTCCCCACCCCTAATTCACTCCATGCTCATAGCAAACTATCCACCAAGTTGGCAATGGCAGAAAGACTGGACCATGTAGCTGGAGGTTCCTATAAATCAGAACCCGAGTATCAACCAGCGTAGTTTGCCTTTGGGCAAACCCAGATATTCCAGCTTTGCCCAACATCATTCCTCAGGGGGCACACTGAGACCACACACCAGCTTCTCCCCCCTGCCCTGCCTGGAGGGGAAGAAGAAATCCTCCTTCACGGCCAAGGACGTGCACATCTGGAGACTACAGAAAGGCCAGATCTGAGTCCATGACAGAATTTTCAAAGTCCAACAGAATTTGCCTCACACTGGTACTGTTACCTAGCAACGTGATCTTTGATTCGGGGGGGGGGGGGAAGGGGGGAATCCACTAAGCTGACACCAAGAGTGGGCTTAAATTTACGCACCAACACAGATCAGTCTCTGCAACAGCCAGTACATCTGCCATGAGTGTTACTGTGCCACTAGCCCTTTCGTTCCCCTATAAGCATTCCATCCCTCCTGATGTCCGTGGTTACTGCTGCCCCTGTCTTTCAGGGTCACCATGTTGTTGGCACACCCCGTGGAACTGAGCAGGGGACAGCTCTAAGGATGCATTCGGGCACCTGGTCTGCCAGGCAATTCCAACGGGTTAAAGACCTCATTTAAATGGTTCCTAGTAAGCTATGCAGCTGCTTCCCACGAGAACTGCCCAGACCACAGCCTTTTCCTAGCGCAATACCAACGACTCTGACGCAACACACCCTGAGATATCGACAGCAATACGGAACAGCCATCACTTCTGTTCCTTTGACACTGACAAAGGAGGGCTGAAGGAAGATATAAGACATTAAGTCTGGGAGCTAGAAAATATGCTGGCTGCTTCTAATCTCCCCCGACACCCCTGCTCCTGAGCTCGGGGTCATCCTGAGAGCGAGCCCCTGAATACTGGATCAGACTCGGATGGTTGCCACCTCCATCTACTGACCTTATCATGGTGGTTGTCTGGCTAGCAGTGGCTGCTGGGGATCCCCTCGCAGTCATGTGACCTGCGATCTATCTTCCCTGGATGTAAGTCTCCTTGTCTGCATCCACTTCTCCGAAGTCGTCTCTCTTCCTTCAGTAACCCCCAGACCCTTCTCTTCAACCACAGACCTGTGTCGTGTCTTACTTACATGGAGGCGGACGTCTGCAAAGCAGCCGACGGGATTTAGAAGCACAATTCTTTTTAATGGGGACCAGGTGTCCAAATCCCTTGGGCCGAGGTTTTCAATATTGTCTAAGTTCTTCATGGCAGGGAGTGAGTCTTAGCTCTGTCCTGTTTATGACACTATAGAAATATTTCAGAGCACTAGCACACTGTCCCAGAATGGCATTGCCATTTGACCTTGGTTTCTTCAGAGCATTTTACCCTTTTTTTCTCTCTATAAAAGCTAAGGTCTGTTTGTGACTATTTGTTATTAGCAAATACATTCACCGAACGGGCTGAAGCTCCTTTAAGCATCTGAGCTGTGGGATTGGTCACCTAAGTCACACAATGCCGGTTTTGCTCCAGACTGGATGACACACCTCTGGGAACTAACTTCTGCCCATCCCCGATTGGCTGTAAGCCTTGCAACAGTTCTGCTTGTGCTGAGAGTGAATTAGGGGCTCACCGACACGCAGGACATTAGATCACTGCTTGCCGAGGCGCACGCCCCTGCACCCCTCAGCCGGCATGCCATGTGAGCTGGCCAGCGTGTGCCAGAAGAGGGTAGCAGCGCCACACGGACTGCATGCTGTCTCACACACACAGGCAGGTGTTCCATAGCTGCCTGTCAGGAGAAGGAAGAAGCCTGTCCCGAGGGGTACCCAGAGAGGCTCTCGCTGGCTGTACTTGGGGGCTGGGGGCTGCAGCTGCTCTTCTGACACCTCACCCGCAGGTGTATCCGTCACCTCTGGGAGCGACCATGGAGAGCGGCTGGTAGAAGAGCTGGAATCAGGCAGGGGGCGAGGAAGATGTTCAGACGTTTCCTTAGAAGTCAGATCTGGGGGGCGGGGGAAACAGCGACGCTGGCTCTGGGGGATCGTCCTTCTTGACTGTTTAATTTATCAGTCACCAGGGCAATGGGACACGACCCAACTGAGGCGGTCCTCGCCACGCGCACACACCGATCACAGCAGCATCATGCAGCAAGAAACCCATGTACCGTATGTCACAGAGTGCCCAGGCGATGGTCTGGAACTTGCTCCCTATGAAGCCAGTCAGGACTCTGGGGGAAAGCGTCCTCTCTCCGTACACAGCCCGTCTCCAAGGCTAGGAGTTTCACAGGTTCCCGCTTCACCTTCCTGGGTCTGACCTTGGAGCATTCAGCACCTTCTGCCCCTCCGTGCACTTCCCCCAGCGAGCCCACCCAGATGGGGTTTTGGGGGAGCCCATGGGTCCTGCACCCCAACTCCACAGTCAGACGTGACTCTCAGCCAGCCAGTAAAACAGAGGTTTATTAGATGACAGGTAGCTGGTCTAACACAGACCATACAGCCAACGTGAACCCTCAGCTGGATCCATTTTGGGGGGCAGGGAGCCAGATAGCCCCTTTGCCCTTCCCTGCCCAACTCCAGCCAGCTTCAGACTGAAAACTCCCCCTCTAGCCCCTCCTCTGCTTCCCTTTGTCTACGCCAGGTCAGGTGACCTCTCTCCTGCACCTGGAGTCAAATTACAGCTTCAGGTACAGCCACCTTCACACAAGAATCAGAGGAAGTTTAAGAGCATTCCTACTCCGTCACACCATACACAGCCAAACGCACTGAGCTCTGCCCTGGGCAGCCTCTCCACCCCTCTCCTACACTCACAGATTCAGCCTCTCCTCTCTCATCAGCACTCCTGTGCCTTGTCCCAGGCAGCCCCCTACGCCTGGGCTGCCCTCCCTGCTCCTGTGCACCCCAAAGCCTCATCCTTCTCCTTCATGCGCCCCCCTTCGTGCCACGACAGAGCCGTGCTCAGCGATCATCCAGTCTCCACTCACAGGGGCCGCTAACACAAGGTGGGCTTGGCTATGACAAGCCCCTCTCCCCCACAACCTCATTCTGGGCATCTGGATGTCCTCTCTTCCCATGTCCTCCCCAGACCACCTAGACAACAAGCAAATCAGCGCAGAGCCTGTGGCTTTATGCTCTTTGTGGAAGATTCCTCCTGCAGCTTGTACCCTCTGCATTCTGTGGGTGCAGGAGTTTGTTAGCTACGCTGGGGGCTGAACTGGCACCCCTGAATAGCTAGGCTACAGGTCTGTCCTGCCCACCCCACCCCCAAATGCCCCCTGAACTCAGGGCTGACTTTGCACCATGGCAGCAGGGTCCCCTGCAGTTATTGGTCCTTCTCCCTCCCCTGCATCCCTTTAGGCTGGTCTAACAGGTGACCATGAACAGGGTCCTTTGGATGTATTCGGTGTGCGCCCTTCTGGTGCCACACACCAATGTTATTGTGTTCAGCCAGACAAAGTGGCCTGGGATCTGGGCACCATGTGCCGCCTGTGATCAGCCCAGGGCCACATCCCAGGGCTCATACGGTTGGGACCAACCAGGGTGACCCCATTAAACAACTCCGCTGCCCCCTGCTCACTTCAGGGGCTACTTCAGTTTTGGGGTTTGAGACCATCTGTGGATTTGCCCCCAACTGACCTCCCAGATCTTTTCAACTGCTCTCCCCAGCTTCAGCTGGCTTCTTCTGTCCTTTCCCACAACCTCGTCACCAGTGGCGAGAGAGCCTTCTCCTCAGCAGCCCTTTCCTTCTGCAAACAACCTCTTTGACCTGGTTGCCCACACAGGTTTCAAATGCCTGTCTTGTTTGGACTGGAGCGACAACAGAGGTTTGCAGTGGTGCAGCTACATCTATTATCTCCCTCCCTCGCAGGCTGACAACACCTCCCACCCCGTCTCCATCTCCTCTCAAATTTCATCTTGAACTAGATCTTCACTTCAGCACTCCTCGGGGACTGGCCTAGCAGTGATTAATTTAGCCACCCGATCTCTTTACCCTGCTCTCCTCCGTAATCCAGTATAAGCCCGAGCCTGTCTGGTAGTGCTTATACACCGTAAAGCTCTTTCGGGAGTGGGGGAGATGCTGCAGATGGTAGGAGACCTGCTCTATAAAACAGGCTGCTTGGGTTTAAGTGAATAAGAGCCAGGCTGTGGCTTCCAAAGGAAGTTAAGGCAGCTAAACCCCAACACCCCTTGAATCTCAGTGTGAGCTGGACACACGGCTCCTCCAGGCTCCTTTGAAAAGCCCAGCGTTAATTCATCCTCCATAAATTGTTCTGTTACACAATGAGCCCCCTGGGCGTTGGGGTTGCAGCCTGGGTGGGGAACTGGGCCAGTTCTCTGTGTTACCCAGATGTGCTGAGCCTTCAACCGGACCTAGGGGAAACTTCATTTATTGTGATCCTGGGAAGCCCTAGCCCAGCCCGTAATGCTTCTGCCTATCCTGCAAGGAGTGTGCTGGGGCCCGGGGCACCACGGGAGGGGAACTGGGCACAGAATTTCTCTCCCGCATGGCCCCAGGGCTGGTAGGCTGCTCCCTGGGGCACTCCCCCTCGCCCGGGGGTGAAAGGAGAGCTGGCGCAGTGAACGCCTGATGGGGATGAGGAGCCCCCAGGGCTCAGGTCCAGCAGAGCTGCTGAGGGGGGGGGGGTGGCAGTTGGGGTAATGGGGAGGGGGGATGCTGCCTGGCCGTTTAAATGTAGAAGGTGAAGAACCACAAAGCAGCCGGCCCTCGGGAACCCAGGCCCCCTCCCCCCACCCTCAAACAGCCCCATTTCTGCCACTCTAGCCAGATCACACATGGCTGTGTGGCCGGTGGCGGCCAGGACCAAGGGGAAGTGATCGGGCCAGGGATGGCTGAGAACTCGGATCCCTTGGTACATTGGGGAAGGTCGGGTCCCAACTGGCAGGGCTTCCCCCATGGCCCCAAGTTCCATGGTTCCTTGTGGTGATTCCTCACCACCCAGCATCCTGGGAGTTGGAAATGCCGTAGGGACATCCCTCTCCTCTTACCCCTTCATCTCCGCTTCCCCAGCTCTTCCTCTGGGCCGCGTTCACTTCCCCATGGAGGATCAGCTGCAGGTTTGTTTCTTGCTGTGTTCTAGCCCTTTGCAGGTACCTGCCGGGTGTGACGCGGACTCCCCTCAGAGGGCACAAGTACAGGCATGTGCACACGTTCCCACGCCGTCACTACACACCTTGCACGTCTGTTCACGACCATTCACCCTTGGATGGGTGGCAGAACGTGCCTGGAGCCTCACTTGTGCGCACGCGCATTCAGGCTGTGTGCCTGACTTGCACCTGGATTCCCAGGGACGTGTGCACACTCGTGTGTTCACACACCGGGTTGGACAAGCACGGTGCTGTCTCACACCGCTGGGGGGGGGCGTGCAAACAGGCTCCAATACACGCTCCCATAACTGCACTAAATGCTGTATGGACCCCCTTCACCGCAGTCACCTCCCCCCAAAACCCTCCTCGCCCCCCGCCGCTCTAACCAGCCAGGCAGGGTCCAGTGCCTGCTCCAGCAGGAGGGCGGAGAGGCTGCACCTCAGCAGGGCCAGATCTGAGCCCCCTAGCCTGACACGCACAAATCCCCCCTAAAAAGTGAGCCAAGTGCTTTAAACCTGCAGCGGTTCGTTAAGGGGAGGAGGCGGGGGCAGCCCGGCCGGCCGGTCCCTGCTGCCAGTCGGTGCCGTTCCCGGTAAAGAGGCTGGAGAATTTGCCTCCAGCCAGGGACAGGTTCCTGCCCCTTCCCCCGGGAGCGAACCCGCAGCCCGCCGGCCACAACTCAGCCTGGGCAGCCGTGCCAGGAGGCGCCAGCCCAGCCCGGGGCTCCCAGCCCCCCTTCGCGGCTGGGGGGCAGGGTCCCCGCGGGCTGTTTCGCTCCGCAGGCAAACGGGGACCCCCAGAGGGGCGCAGGAAGTTTTGGGGGCGCCCCCCCCCCGCCCCGGGAACCCAGGCTCCCCCCGGTTCTCTCCGGGCTCCCGCTCCTCACCTGGGATTTCTCCTGCTGCCGGTCCTCGAGCGGAGCCGCTCTCCCCATGGCTGTCCAGCGATCGTTGACCATCCTCTGGGCCGGAGCGCCCCGGCCCGGGACCCGAGAGAGCCCCGGGAACCCCCGAGCTGGCTCGGCGCCGCGTCGGGCGAAGTTTGCGGCGCGTTCGGGGCTGGCTCCGCGCCCGCCCCGCGCCCCGGTCTCCCCGCCGGCCCCGCCAGCTGCTCCCCTCGGACTCGGGCTGGCGGCGCGTCTCCCTCCTGCGCCTCCCCTGCGCGACCCCCCCGAACTTCGCCTCCCTCCTGCGCCTCCCCTGCGCGAACCCCCCGAACTTCGCCTCCCTCCTGCGCCTCCCCTGCGCGACCCCCCGAACTTCGCCTCCCTCCTGCGCCTCCCCTGCGCGAACCCCCGAACTTCGCCTCCCTCCTGCGCCTCCCCTGCGCGAACCCCCGAACTTCGCCTCCCTCCCACTGATCTGCCCAGAGCAGCCCCCGGCTGGCGCTGGCACAGCCCCGCCGCCCAGACTGGGGACCGGGGGGGGGGCTAGAACGATTTCCCCCCCTCGCCTCCTCCCCCTCCCTGCCCTAAATCTGCCGGACTAGCCCCGCTCTGCCCCTTCGCCGGACCCTTGCGCCCTCCCGCCTCGCTCTGCCCTTCTTCCCTCCTGCACCCGGTTTGTATCCCTCTGCCCCCCCCCCCGGCTTGTATCCCTCTGCCCGTCCCCCTCCCCCCCCCCCCGGCTTGTATCCCTCTGCCCGTCCCCCTCTCCCCCCCCCCCCGGCTTGTATCCCTCTGCCCGTCCCCCTCTCCCCCCCCCGGCTTGTATCCCTCTGCCCGTCCCCCTCTTCCCCCCCCCCCGGCTTGTATCCCTCTGCCCGTCCCCCTCTCCCCCCCCCGGCTTGTATCCCTCTGCCCTTCCCCCTCTGACCCCCCCCCCGGCTTGTATCCCTCTGCTCTTCCCCCTCTCCCCCCCCCCCCCCCGGCTTGTATCCCTCTGCCCCCCCCCCGGCTTGTATCCCTCTGCCCTTCCCCCTCTGCCCCCCCCGGCTTGTATCCCTCTCCCCCCCCTGGCTTGTATCCCTCTGCCCGTCCACCTCTTTCCCCCCCCCCCCCCCCCCAGGAGCCGCGGCTGCAGCAGGGAGCGCGGAGCTGCCCTTGGCCCGGCTGGGAGATGCCCGGGGACGGCGAGGCCGCCGCGGAGCTCGGGCGGATTAGCAGGCGGCGAGCCCCGCGGAGCTGCGAACTGTCAATCAAGCCTCCCTCCCGCTCCCGCCAGACCCCGCGTCCCACCCTGTCCCCTGCCCTCAGCGCGGGCAGCACTTCCCCCCCCCCGCCCCCCAAGGAGGCAGAGTCGGCCAGAGGGGGCGAGGCGGGGGGGTTAGGGGGACTATCCTGCAGGGAGGAGAGGGATTGACTCAGTAGGGGGCACTGACCCCCCCCCCCAGTATCCCAGCACAGTGCTAAGGAGGGGGGGGGGCAGGGGTGACTCTGCAGGTGCACCCCTCCCCCGGCCATAGGGCCTAGGCATCGGCAGAGACCAGGGACCCCTGAGGCGTTCAGCCTTCCTGGGGTCACTACATCTGTGCAGCTCACCCGCCTCTTCCTGTGAGCTGCTCTGTTTGAATGGTACAGAGCCCCCCGCCCCCGCCAAGGGGTGCTTCCCGCTGCCTTCCATTCCCCCAGCTCCAGGCTGGCTCCCACTAGCCCTGGACTCGGTGTCCGGCCTGTTGAAAGGTGTGACTCCGTCGCCCTCTAATGGCTGCCGCATTCAGCGTTTACGAGCCCTGCTAGCGCCTCAGCCGATGGGGATTCTGCTCTAGTCCCAGTCCAAGGGGCTGAGGCTGTACCCTGCCTCTCCATGAACCAGGTACAATAGCTGATGTGGCTGACAGGCTGTGGGTGTGGCCGTAGGGTTGTGATGTAGGCAAGGTGCTGCCTGAGCAGGGGCCGCAAGCAGGGATGGGCCCGGGATGTAAAATTTCTGTCTGGAGCCAGTCGACTAAAGATCAGAGGTGTTGGAAAGCGACTCTACACCCGCCCAACTGAACGCAGAGTAGCCGCGCCGTCACGCGTAAAGCACGGAGCTGCCTTGAAGTTGCATGGTGTGCAGGACGGAGAGGCCGTGGGTTAGCGTCCAGAGCAGCAGCACCTTCCACCTCTTACCAAGCCAGCAGGATGGAGCCAGGTAATCTACTGGGTCTGCTTTTATTTGCTATTTCCCCTCTGCATGCTTCCCACAATGCATCACAGCACCGAATAACAATAATGTTTTGCCCTTCTAGAGTCCTTCCCCCCTCCGCCCCATCTCAGTGGACTTCATACGTGTTATTTAAGGTTCGTGATCTCCTGCGAAGTAGATTAATATGATCCTTACAGCTGGGAAGTAGATAAATATCCTTACAGATGGGAAAGCGCTCGGGCAGAGTCGCCAGAGTCACAGAACAAGTTGGTGGTGAGTCGCAAACTCTTGTGTTCTGGCACCCAGGCCTGTGGTTTAAGGGCTAAACCACATTTCCAAGGTTCTGGAAGTGAGTGGGCCACTGATAGGGAAATACAGCTCTCCGTGCATTGCAGTGTGAAAACCAGGGCCGGCGACAGGGGGGTACTATGGGTAGAGCTGTACCGGGCCCCGGACTTTAGGGGGCCCCCGGTACACAGCAGTACCCGTAGTCCTCCCCCCTTGTCACCTGGCCTGGAGAGCGGGGAAGGGGCGGGGAGGCGGCGCGGCTCTCCTCTGGATGAGCGCGCGTGTCCCCGGCAGGAGCAGTGAGAGAAAGAAAGGGGAGAGAAAGAAAGGGGAGAGAAAGAAAGGGGAGAGAAAGAAAGGGCGTGGGGGGGAGAGAAAGAAAGGGCGTGGGGGGGGAGAGAAAGAAAGGGCGTGGGGGGGAGAGAAAGAAAGGGCGTGGGGGGGAGAGAAAGAAAGGACGTGGGGGGGGAGAAAGAAAGGGCATGGGGGGGAGAGAAAGAAAGGGCGTGGGGGGGGGAGAGAAAGAAAGGGCGTGGGGGGGAGAGAAAGAAAGGGCGTGGGGGGGGAGAGAAAGAAAGGGCGTGGGGGGGGAGAGAAAGAAAGGGCGTGGGGGGGGAGAGAAAGAAAGGGCGTGGGGGGGGAGAGAAAGAAAGGGCGTGGGGGGGTGAGAGAAAGAAAGGGCGTGGGGGGGTGAGAGAAAGAAAGGGCGTGGGGGGGGAGAGAAAGAAAGGGCGTGGGGGGGGAGAGAAAGAAAGGGCGTGGGGGGGAGAGAAAGAAAGGGCGCGGGGGGGGAAGAGAAAGAAAGGGCGCGGGGGGGGAAGAGAAAGAAAGGGCGCGGGGGGGGAGAGAAAGAAAGGGCGCGGGGGGGGAGAGAAAGAAAGGGTGCGGGGGGGAAGAGAAAGAAAGGGTGCGGGGGGAAGAGAAAGAAAGGGTGCGGGGGGGGAAGAGAAAGAAAGGGCGCGGGGGGGAAGAGAAAGAAAGGGCGTGGGGGAGAGAAAGAAAGGGTGTGGGGGGGAGAGAAAGAAAGGGCGCGGGGGGAGGAGAGAAAGAAAGGGTGCGGGGGGGGAAGAGAAAGAAAGGGCGCGGGGGGGAGAGAAAGAAAGGGCGCGGGGGGGGAGAGAAAGAAAGGGCGCGGGGGGGAGAGAAAGAAAGGGCGCGGGGGGGAGAGAAAGAAAGGGCGTGGGGGGAGGAGAAAGAAAGGGCGCGGGGGGGGGAGAAAGGGCGGCTCGCGCCGCTCCCGGGCTCGCGCTGCCGCCAGCCCCTGTCAGCTGGGGGGGCCCCCGGCTGGGCTGGGGGGGGGCCCAAACGATCAGCGTAGGGGGCCCCCAAATTTCTGTCGCCGGCCCTGGTGAAAACCCACGGGCACTGATTCTGATCTCACTCCAGTCCCGCACCAGGGTAATGCCACTGACCTCAGTGATGTAACACCTTATTTACAAGAATCAGAGAGGTAGCCGTGTGAGTCTGGAATTGCAGAAGTGACCGTGTTAGTCACTTCCACCTTATTTACACTAGCATAAGTGAGCTCAGGAGCAGGCCCGTGATTTTCAACAAGAACGTGAGAGTGGGGATTGGGGAAGGGTAAAGGGAAGTGTGGGTGTGTTGAAAAGTAACAAAGAAATCACTTGGGGTTTATTCACCAAGTGTTTAACTTGGGTGTAAGCACAGAAAGCAGATTCCAGGTGGCGTTACAGAGAGAAGAAAGCAAGTTGACCAGCTGCTCTACTCTCTCTTCAGCAGTTCTCAATCTGCTTTTCTGCACCTTCCATGCTAATCAGGTACACATATACAGACTAGAACATTAGTTGCAACAATGTCATATTTCGCCTGGTCCTAGACTCTTCAAGCCAATAGAAGAAAGGCTGGTGCTGGGAGGTCTAATTAACTCACTTGCACTAAACACATCAATGACAAAGCATCTAGCCACGGGCTTATATGGCCTTCATTAGTACAGAATATCAGGGTCTCCATTAATGCTTTTGTTATTGAAGCAAAACACTGTGTAGAATAGAATTTCTAACAAACAGGTGCTGAGGCCACCAGCTACAGTACAAGGTGTATGATGAAGAGGATTTCTCTCTCTAATCAGGCGGCAAGACTGTGCTATCCAAGCACCCACACCTTAGCATGAAATGTGTGTGGACTATTTGTAGTCCTGGGCCAGGTGGAGAGGAGGAGGAACCACTAAACCCAGGCCACCATTGATTTCTGGGGACAAAAAACGAAACAAAAAACAGGAGTGGGAGTGATGTTAAAAAATCAGGGATCGAAGGGGACACCGAGCAGAGCCCCCTGGCTGCACCCACTGCTCCTCAAAAGTGTCTAGGGAGCCAGTGCACGCTGCCCAGAGGAATTCCGCTCCGGGGACATGACTGAACAAGGGAATGGCAATAGATCCACAGCTGCAGAGCACTGTCCCATCCAGCTTCCTCCTCCTAGAGATGAGAGCTGGGAGGAGGGGATCCCAAATGGGAAACCTCAGCCCTAAATACAAAAAAGATTTCCGCCCCCCCACCCACCCCCAGGGTGGAACAGACAGAAACCATCACTAGCTCAGCTTGGCAAAAGGCTGTTAATACACTAGCAAGTCCACCATACTCCAGTAGAGGGCAGTAGTGCACACACACATGCTGGTGGTACAGCTGTGCTTTCAGGTGCTTGGGGAGCTGCAATAGCTCTGCCTAAGCATCTGTTCTTTATGGACGATTTTTTTGGCTGCGCCGAGCCTCAGTGGGGCCAGAATGATTCAGGAGCTGGTGTTGTCACTGTACGCTAGGATCCTAATGATCCGATCCACTTGGGCGCCACAGAGGTTTTTAAGAACAAGTTTGGCAAACATTTGTCAGGGATGGTCTAATATTTGGTCCTGCCTCAGTGCAGGGGGATGGACCACCTCTTGAGGTCCCGTCCAGCCCTGTATTTCTAAGGTCAGCAAACAGGAGAAGGGCAGGGCAGGGAGAAAACGACAATTCGTTCCAGAGGGCGACAGAACGAAAGGCAGGGCCGGTCACCCTGCAATTTCAGGCCTGTCTGGGCAAACTTTCTCCTGGGCAGCTTCCCGCAGTGAAACCGCTGCCATTCCAGAAGTGGTGATGCACGCTGGTTAATTTCACCCTGAATCAAACTGGAAATTCCCAGTCTTAGCTTGTCCCCGCCCCCCCATCCCTATAATTTGCAACCCGTGGACTTTTCATGAGCTCTATGTCGAATCTCATTCCCCAGGATGGGAACGTTTCCTCCCCTGCACTTGGCTTTCCCCATAAAAGGCTCTTGCTCTTATTGAATTCAATGGGAGTTTAGCCGTTTACTACAGTGAGTTCCAAGATGTCTTCTGTGGCTTGATACATTCCATCCTCTCTTGCTGTCAGTTTAATTTAAGGCCCGATCCTGCAAGGTGCTGAGCACCTCCATTCTAACTGACATCAAATAGAGGTGGAGGGCGCTGATTGCAGGATTAGGACCTTAAATGACAGCGGTCAGTGATCACTCCCTGCTATAGAATGTCTCTTCTCGCTCCACCAGTGTCCAGTCACTGGGTGGCACTGCGGAAATGTTGCCATGTGGCCATTTGTCTGGCTGTCAGTAATGTGGGCGTATTTCCCAGATAAGCAGCTGCAGGTGTTCGGCCAGGTGACAAAGCAGAAGGAGGGAAAGTCACTGAGAACTCTTCTTGCTCCCCTCCATCTTCATCCACCCCCTGCGGCCCAGCACTGGCGAATGGCAAATTGTACCATGGTCAGTGGTCTACTCTAGGACTGGACTAGTTGGGCTCTTCTCCTGTTTGTGTAACCCAGGCTAGGAAAATGCCGGGCTTTGTTTCCCTCTAGTGGCTAGTTCACATGTGAGGTTTAAGAGGCTGCTTGCAGCATGGGGGCACGGGATCAGAATCCTAAAAGCCTTGCTTAGGTCAGCCGTGCTCAGCACCCGCCAGCTCCCACACCGACACTTCCAATCCAGAGCCCAGCAATGTGCTGAAAAGCTGGTGCCTTGTTCCAGTGCTTCCCTGGCCGCTGAGAGCTCTTGAAAATTGTGGCCTTTAGTCCTTCAGCGTTAGTGGTAAAAATTCCTGCTTTTTAACGTCCCACGTGCCAGTTCTGCTGGTCACCCGGCTTCTGTCTACACTTCACATGCTATTCTCGGTGGCCCTAAATTCGGAGTTGAGACCGTCCAAATCATTGAGGGGCACATTCCTCAACCCCCGAGGCCGCCAGCTCTGACCCTGCGGCTTATCAGCCTCTGGAAGCAGCCAACCTGTGCACGTAAAGGCTGTTTCAACTTAACGCTGACAATAAAATTTATCACTAAAAATAAATGTATCTTGGCTGCATGTGGCCTGGAAATCTAGCGAGGAATGAGTCAAGGGGCTTGTCAGACCTCCGCGTTAGGCACGCTGAACTGAGCCCCTGGATAGTCTCCAAGTCCAGCAACTCATTCGCTGCAACTGGAGCCAGGACTATACAGTGGCTCTGACATTTAATTTAGAAGCCAACATACTTTGACATAAACCCATAATACAAGAGCAGGGGCGGGGGGCCATGGGAGGGGCAAGGCCAACTGACAGAATGTTTTTTTTTCCCGGTTGTTCTTTGTTAACAGTTACTGTGTGTGACAGGCTGGAAGCTGCAATGTAAGGGGGATGGGCAAGGGACAATGTGATGGGGGAGGGCATGCAAACGCACACTTAGCTTTGCCGGTGGGTGTACGGGGCTGCTCGGAGTGTGCATTTGTGCCCTGTGCGGCTCGAGAGCCGTGTTTGAGCTCTGTGTACTGGCTTGCACTGGGTGGGTCATTTGAGGAGAGTGCAGTTGTGAGCGGAGAGGGGTGACTGTGGCCGGGGAAATTGGGGAGGGGCAGGTGTGTGTTTGCAGAAAAGACTCCCTCAGTCAAACTGTTTTGTCTGCAAATGACATTTATCGGTGTAAATGGAGGTTGTTTGTGCCTTGAGTTGTGTGTTTGTGGCTTGTGTTGGGACTATTTTTTCTAGACCTAATGTACGTTTTTATGTATGTACAAAATGTTTGTGTACGCACACAAATACAAAATATTTGTATTTTTCTGGGCTGTGTGCTTGTTGTGGTGCTGTGTCTCTTGTATGGTAGTGTGTGTAGCATCCTTATGTAAGCAATGTTCACCGGCGCCAGGGTCCTGTGGGGCCTGCCTGGTGTGGGCCCGGTGCTGTGCGTATGCTATTGTAATGATTGTATGCACGGCCTGTCTCCTTCCATGGTGGGTTTTTGCACTGGGCTCATGGGTTGTTTGGCTTTAGCTCTGTTGGAGTGAGTGCAGACAGTGCGGGTGTGGCAATGAGGAGAGGGTGGTTATGGGGCCCAAAAGCTCATCCCAAACTCAGACCAGAGCTTTCCTTGGGCTTCAGAGAGGTCTGGATGCTCTTAACCCCTCCCCTCGTTTTGTAAGTTGCCCTCGGTGTGTTGCTGAAACCCCCCAAGGCAGGCTTAGTCCGGCACACCAGGAATCTCATGTACACCCACTCGCTAGCCTGAACGATAGCTTGCAAATCCAGCACCGTCCTCCATCCACCCCAGCTTCTCGGCTCATCCTTCCATTGCAAGGTCTTCTGGGGAGGGACCATCCTGTCCTCCCTTGTCTGTGGAGTGCCTGACACCACAGCCGCCTCCTACCACAGACCAACCCGCCTGTGAGGAAAGGCCCCTCACAGCCCACACCACAATGCTAAGGGTCAGGAGGGCTGGGCTGCTCGCAATCTTCTCCTATCCATTTAAACAACCAGCCCCTTTTACACAGGGCTGGATGAAATGCTGGTTAGTCTTGGCTGCTGGCTGGGTGCTGCACTGGGGGCGGATCACCCCACCCCGGTCTTCGCAGCAGCCTCTGAGACTTGCCACACTAAGCCAGTCATCAAACAGATTCACGGGGAGGCAGAAGGGTGAGAGGTTAATTACCGGAAACCCATTGTCATTGGCCGGGCTGCTTGACCCTGCTAATAAACACAGCGACTAGGAGATCTACCTGCTGGGACCAGGCTGTTACGTTCTTTCAACAGAACTGGTTCAATTCCCATTCCCCAGAGAAACTGGCGAGAAAGTTCGCACCATGCTCCAGACACGAGACGGGTTCGCTCCGCTTGGCAACAGTGCTTAATGGATAATTTATCAATGCGCCCACGCTCGCGCAGACTTTGATTCCAGCTGCAGAGGCAGGGCAAGGCTCTGGGGAAGGAACCCACTGGTGGAGGAGGAAATTGGAATCCTTCTCCCAGGCTCCCCACCCGGCTGCCATCCCCCTTCCTTGCTTATCTTTCCTTGTCAGACATCATGTAGCCCCGCCACTGACCCCAGCCTTGCCCCCCTGTTTTTCAGCTGCCCCAGTGCCCTTGGGGTTCTTGCCATGCTGATCCAGCCTCCCTGAACCCCTCCTTGTATCTCCTGCCCTGGCCACGTTCAGTCACTGCTTGCATTGGATTGGGATGGCATATAGGAATGAGCTACCTCCTCAGCTGTGTGTCTCTTGATTGGGAGCGTCTCCAGGCCACCCTGAGTGTCTGGAAAGTGCTTGGCACAGAGCGGGCCCTACTGTAAACACATCTGACATCATAACAATCAAAGGCTAGCGCTCTGTGACCAGAGCCCCACAGACCTGCGCTTCCCACAGCAAAGTTCTGGCTTGGTGATACCTTGGCAGAATTTGACTTCCCAACCATTAGCAACAGGGCATGCTGCCCTGGGGCAACCCAGAGAGCCCAGCAAGCAGGGCCCCTGCCACTCCGGGGGCAGCTGTGGGTACATGGCCTCTAGCCATACAAAGGGCCGCCCCTGCCCTGGCTGCTGACTCCGTTCTTGTCTATTCCGATTCATTAGCAACGTGCAGCTCTAATGACTGACTCATCCTGGCTGGCTGGGAAGGGAGCTTGTGGCACGTCATGTCGTGTTAGACCTCCCGGGCCCAGCCTGCGCAGAGCCACGGGAGTCCGGGTGGGAAGTGCGGGCAGCTTGCTTTGCACAGCTCTCTGTTAGCTTTGGCAAAGGGCACAGGCCTTTGTGAGGAGAGGCAGGGCGAAGGTGGCCCTGGGTGGAAGAAGGAAGGATCCTCAGAGTGGCAAGAGCCTGAGCTCCTTCCTTAGCCCCAGAGACTTGGCCAGGAGTTTGGCCGGAGAAAGGCCTGGGCTGGCTTGTAGTCTGATTTTCAGCGGTGCTGACTGACCACAAACCCCACTGAAGTCAGCCGGAGCAGCAGGCGCTCAGCTCAGGAGTTAGTCCCAGAAGTGGGACGGGTTGGACTTGCTCAGACTCCGCCCAGACACGGGGGTGGAAATGTGCGTTGAACAGCCGTCCCGAGGAGCCCGACGCTAGCAGCTGGGAGCTCCGGCCCAGCCGGCTGCGTTGGAATCCACCTTGCTGCCCCAGAGACCTCAGCCTGGCCCATCAAATACCAGGAGTGATTCCAAGGGGGCTAGCTGAGGGAATTGGGGGAAAGGGAAGACACTAAAAACAAATGATCTGGACAAAGGCTGAAGCTGGGGTAAGCTTGCCAGCCTGTCCTATGGGATCAGCCTGAGTGTGGGATTCCCCCACCTGCCAATCACTGGTGCAAGGGGCGTAAACAGCCAACAGGCTATTATGACCCAGTAGGGGGTGCCAAGGTCTCATAGGGGGTTGCACCCCTATCCTCCTGCTGCAAAGGAGGGGTTCGACTGGGAGTCCAAAGGCTCCGGGGCTGGCCCTGTTCCATCGCTGTCACTCAGGGCTGAGTGCAGCCCCTGCTTGGACATATACCCAGGGGCGGTGGGGAGCAGCTCAGAAGCGCTCAGCAAATGTGCCTGGCCAGTTCACTGTCACAATAGGCCCCTACTACTCTCGCCCGCTTCTCCTCTCAGCATTCTCACTGCAGCTATCTGTAGAGTCTCCGCTCCTCTTCGAAAGCACCCAGCGCCAAAGAAGGCAGCCGGCCCTGTTCATATTGTTAGACCCTGGGAAAGTCTTGCCAAAGAGAGAGAATTCAGCCTTAGCTGTTTGCCTCTCGGCTGTGCGGAAGCCAGCCCTGAGCCACGGATTACACTGCACCACGAGGGAGTGTCGTGGCGAGGGGTTCGTTAGCAGGGCCCAGGCAGGCTGTATGTTGGGGGGATGGTTCCATTAGCAGGGGTTACTTGCCCTCCCAGTGGCCCCAGGCCTAGCCCAGCATTGGCCCTGCACCCAGGGGTTTCTCTCGCCTCCCCATTCACATCTCCTCCGCTCTCTGGGAAGAGGGTGGAGTCTGCTTGATTCATTACCACTGAGCTCCTAGTGTTAGCTCAGTGCTCAGCACCGCAGAGCCGGGGCCTCTCTCGACTGTCTCTGCGCTCTGTAGTTGTCCACCAGGGATTTGAGCCCGGAGCCTTTGAGGGAAAAGCCCAGCAGAAGGGTTTGATTTTATTTTTCTTTATCTCCTGTTCAATCTGGTCAGCTCTTCCCAGCTCTCCTCTCTTGAGGGAAAGCCCAGGAAAGGTTAGACAAACAGCCAGTGGGCAGGGAGGATTCAATGACGCCCAGGCAGGAAGGGGGAATCAGACTCAGCCCCAGCGTGAGAGGAACATCCCGACCCCACGACCAAGGCAGGAGCCCCCACTCGCAGGATGGCTCCTTCTCCCACCCCACCTGTCCAGCTTCTCCACCATGCCGGCTGTGGGAGGGCTTCCTATGTAAACCCAAAGAGGGGCACACACATCTGGCTGTTCAAGTGGGCCCTACCTGGCTGCTCCATACGACCTGGATTTCCTGCATTGTTGCCTGACTCTGACCCTTGCTTGACTCCATTATTGCTTGACTGCAACTCCTGCTCCAACCACTAGTCCCAGCTGTCTACATCTCGGCTCCAGCAATTAGGAGTCGTGGGGCTGGGCTACACTACAGGGGAGGGTCGACCTAAGATATGCAACTTCAGCTATGCAAATAGCGTAACTGAAGTTGCATTACCTGGCCATCCCCACGGTAGCGAGTCGACCATGTCCGCTCCGGTGCCAACTCCACTTCCTCCTCCTGCCCAGGTGGAGTACAGGAGTCGATTCGGAGATAAATTGATCGCGTCTAGATGAGATGCGATAAATCGATCCCCGATACATCAAGCGCTAGCCGCCAATCCAGCGGGTAGAGTAGCCGTACCCTAAGTATCTTTGAAGATCTGAGCCACAGTGCCTAGTCACCTGCCCAGGTGTCGACTCTAACACGAGCCAAGGGGAGTTCGTTTTTCTTTAAGACAGTGACTAAACCAGCAAATCAGTGCATTAAATCAAGGCCTTTCTTTCTAGTTATTGATTTTAGGTCATGATTCAAAACAGGGACGTGGATCGTCTTGATTGAAACGGATCCCTTGTGGCTGGGAGTGAGGTGAGTTTGTTTCTCTATCTGCTGGCAGAGCTTTGTACGGGTGGGGGGAGCTGTACCTCCGGGGAGTCAGGGCGGCATGAGGAGGTGCGGCTGTTTCAGTCTTTACTGCAGTAAAGTTCTGTTCAGCTGCCTAAGTGCTTACATCTGGCCTGTATGTCCCACCTGTTCAGTTCAACACTCACAGGCACAGATCAACTTAGGTATCATCCCTTGACATGCGAGTCGGGGGGGTGGGGGGGGGGGGGAGAGGGAGGCGCATGTATTTGGCTCTGATTCCAATGACTTTAGTGCAGTGAAAAACAACAAGGAGCCCAGTGGCACCTTAAAGACTAACAGATTTATTTGGGCATAAGCTTTCGTGGGTTAAAAACCCACTTCTTCAAATGCAACGTTAGTGCCGTGAGCTCCGGTCTGGATTTGGCCCAGTTCATTTTTCAGCTGAGCGAGTCCCTGCCGCCTCCCTGCGCTCCATGAGGGTTTTTCGCTGGCAGGCATCCGCGCACGGCAGCGAGTTGCTGATCGAGATGCTAAGTGAGGGTGGGCTGGCGGGGGGGACGACAATAGAGTTGTCTGCACTAGCCCCCTGAGTAGCAGAGCGCACGTTTCTTGGGACGCCGCCATTAGAGCTGGCAAGTTGTCACTGCACACACACCTCATCAGCCATCATACTCATATTAATCATGAAAGGGCAGCTCCCGCGAAGATCTTAGAGCCTCCCGCTCCTTGGCTGGCAGGAGTGCAGGTTGCAAAGGCCTCAGTCCCAACACCAAATAAACCCCCTTCAGTTGGCGGCAGAGAAATGACACGGAGCCGGCGTCTCTTTTGAACACTGCGTCTCTTTCTCCTCCCCGGCTGTGAGGGCCTCTCGCGCGGTCCTGGCTGCAGAGAGAGAAAAGAAATGTCCCCGGCTCCTCCGAGCAGGCAGACAAGGCGCCTCGCTCTGTGGTGAGGGGAGGAGAAGGCAGAAAGGAAAGTGGCTGTCATAGAATCCCAACTCCTGCCTAGACTGTGGCCTGCCCTGAGCGCCAGAGCAGCCGGTCGTCCTGCCCCCCCAGGGAAGGGACCGGCCTAGGCTGCCGTGACTCCCTTGGCCGTTAAGACGTCCCCCTGTGCTCCTGGCCTGCTGGAGGGGGCTGCAGCCATGTACTGCGTGAAGGCTGAGCTGGCGCCAGAGCCTCGTAACTGCGGAGGGGGAGGGAGGAGAGAGGATATCCGTGTGTGCGCCTGTTGTGGTAGGGCTGTCTCCGCCAGGCACTGTGGGAGTTGTTCTCCAGAGGCTTGTCAGCAGGAGATTCCCCCAACCTCCTGCCATGCCCCCCTGGCTCAGCTGGGAGAGCAGCCTCTCCTTGGGCTTCACGGCAAAATTAACTCAAGTTCTTCCTCGCATGGTGGCCTGAGCCTGACGCCTGGCCACACGCAAAACCCTCAAGCCCCATGGGGTGATACTTGATAGCCAGGCAGCCGGCCCCTCGGGAGGCGGGGCAGGGGAAGGGATGGTCTAAAGCCGGAGAGCTGCCAACTCTTCAGCTGCTCACATGACCACTCGGCCGTGGGCTCTCAGGCAAAGCCTCTCAAGTGCCAACAGTCCTCCAATGCCTTCCCACAATGCCTCCTGGCCTGTCTTTCCTTGCCATCTCCCTGCCTTTGCATGGCAAGTCTAGAGTGTAGCAGGCAAGAGCCTTTCACACCCTCTTTGTGCGCCCTGAAGGAGTCACGAAGGGCAGGAGAGCCCAGGTTTTGAAGAAACATGCTTTACCATGACCAGGATTGTCCACACTTGTTGGGACACCCTCATGGGCCTAACTTCCTGCCAAGGCACTGCCAGGAGCAAGGCCTGCAATCAGCGCCAGGTCCCCTCTGCACAGAATGCATCGCCGTTAAATCCTAGCAAGACTTTTCGTACTGACGACTTCTCCCCCATAGCGGGAGGGCAGATTCTTCTGCAGGCAGAGAGCTCAGTTGATCGTTGTGTGAGGAATAGGCCTGAGGAGATCGCACCAGCGTTACGGGGACAGAGCAAGACAGAGGCAACCAGTTGGGAGAGCAGATCGTTTGGCTGAGACTCCTGGGTTGGAGAGAGTCCCACAGGCAGCCGGGAGGTCAAAGACTGAGACCGTTCTGCTCCATGCAGCCCAGAGGAGAAGAGAGGGAGCCCAGGGAGGGCAGGGTTTGAGTCCTGGCTGGGACACCGAGTGACCTGGTCGACTCCCTTTGCTGCTCTGAAATGGGGATGATGGTGCCCTCACAGCAGGGCCTCCATCCATGCACGTGCCTAACGGGATCCGAGAGGGAAGGCACTTGAGAAATGCACGTCAGTGGACCCCCATGGCACGGAGAGCATCCCCCAGCTGCCGAGCTTCCCAGAGGGTCACTGGGATAGTGATCAGAGTTCCCCACATCTGTCCCAGCCAGCAAGCCGCACCCCAGGCTCCCCTGCCCCACCCTTGGCCTTCTACAAACAAGATTGGCCGCATGGACATTCTCCACCCCAGAACTCTGCTCTGGGGACCGGCCCGCAGAAGGGGACAGGCAATGTGGGCTCCATTAAGGTTTTTGCAGCTAATGGAAGGAAACAATCTTTCTGAAAAGGCCTGTTCTCTCCTTGACTCCCATTAGGGCTGGTGGGAGGCAGGAACATTGGCACGGAGCTGCTCGGGGAATCCTGGCTGGCTTAGGTTTCTGCCACCAGCAAGGGCCCGCAGCAGTGGCTGTGGAAGAAGGAAATAACCCTGTGGCACCTGGGCAGTACTAGATAC
Organism: Sternotherus odoratus; assembly: GCA_032164245.1. NCBI lineage: Eukaryota > Metazoa > Chordata > Testudines > Kinosternidae > Sternotherus > Sternotherus odoratus. The sequence goes on from JAVMKO010000016.1 coordinate 11,983,536, forward strand.
CAGGACAGGCACTGCTCTTCTCGACTCCCCGGGTGATCAGCTTAAACCCTGACATGCGGTTGTAAGGGAGAGTCACCAGGCAATGTGCCCCCCCGGCGTTTCTCTAGTGTTGTGCCTGATGGGTTATTCTGCAGGGTCGCAGCCTGGCACGGTCAGGCACTTGGCATGGAATACACGGCTCCTCTGCTACGCGGGGTCTCCGAATGGCATTGATGTGTCGATATTTCCATTGCCGTGACCTGGTGCTGTGCAGCTCCGTCCCCCAAGCTCCTTTAGATGAAGTCGGTGCCGGTGAATGTCCAGCAGGCGTATTTAGATGCTATCAATAAAGTAGGTGCCATGCGGGAGGAAAACAGGGAGGGGAATCTACTGCACAAGTGCCCATATGTTCCACAGCAGTTTGATTTCTTTGACTTCTTGGATCCCCCCTATTGAAAACTGCCAGAGCCCCTTTGTCTTAGGGCCCCTTCACTCCCGGGAAAATCCCCGGCCTGCTTGCCCCTTTGCAAAACGTATGAGTCCTTTGAAGAAACATTCTTAACCCTCCATGCCCGCAGGGGAGCCTGGTCCCAAGGGATCCCCGGCTCCAACTGCGTTTAGTGGCAGCTGAGGGTGCTCAGAGCCCCACATTGCAGGTTTGGGCCCTTAGTCCCATGTCAAGAAATTCTTCCACCTCTCTCCCCTCACTGAATGCCCCCGCAAGCTTAAACCCCTCCAGCTTCCTGGTGCTCCAAGCAGAGGCCCTCTCTCCCACCCTAATGCCCTGGTACGGCTGCGAGGGATTACCTGCTACTGAAGCACTAATTAGTCTGGGGAAATCTTGGCCCAGGGTGGGGAGGGGAAGGTTAAATAAATACCTGAGAACGGAATACATTGAGTGTAGGGCCCCGGCCTGGCACCCGGGAGTTCTCCCCAGTATTGCATATGTTCCAATGAATTCCAATTAGCAAGGGTAGAAATGTGCTCCGGCTTTCTCCAGCAGGAGAAGGAAGCCATCTGTGGAAGACTGAGAGCCTGCTGCCCAGAAACCACAGGGGCCTTGGTGTACGTTGCTTTCTTTTTAAATAACCAACCTCAAACCTTGGAAAAAACCAACCTCAAAAGTCATGACAAATGTTTTCTGCTCTCTCTTCCTCTCGCTTTTTTCCCTTTCTCCTGCTCTTTTTTCTCTCTGCCTCTCTCTACCGCAGCAGCATATCGATTGAACTGTCTTCTTGTAATCCATTGTTTCTGTGAGAATTTGACTTTGAACTGTCCCAGGTGGGAGCAGGAGTTTCTGCATGCTTTTGCGGCTTGCTCGCACTGCCGTGTTCACGCACTGGCAGAGCGGGGGGCAGTGTGGTGGGAAGGTGGGGGTGGTGGCTGTTAAGCTGCTCAGATAACGTTGTTATAACACTCACCCCCAACCCCTCTGATGTACAGGGCCTGATTCTGTTCCCGTCAAAGCCCATGACAACACTTTCATCAGCATCAGTGCGAGCAGGATCGAGCATGTGGCTGAGAGAGGGGGTGAGGCAGAGATGCTGGTTCACAGGAGAACTGATTGCAGGGTCATGGCTCAAACCATCTATTTCAGCTTGGAGCGGGGTGATCACCCCGCTCCGGCCCCTAAGGGGTTAAAAGCAGCCCAGCAGAGAGCTGCAGCAGTGCAAGCAGGTGAGTAGGTAGCAGCCACAGCTGTGGCTGGGTCAATTAGGACCCAGCTGGCCCTTATAAAAGGCTGTGAGCCAGGTGCTCAGGCAGTCTCTCTCTGACTGCAGAGAGGGAAGGACCGAGCTGCCTGGGGACTGAGCAAGCTACCTGGTAAGCAGTGCTGGGGAAGGGCAGAAGGAGCTGGGGGAGCTCCTGCCTGGAACCCCCCCCCCCCCCAGGCTGCAAGGCCTTGTATGGGGCCTAAACAGATTCTGGGGCTGTGAAGGAGCAGCCTGGGGCTAGGAGTGGCAGTAGGTCCTACCCCCTAGCCTATGATGACTGACTCTGCAGTCTGCCCCAGGGAGCGGGGGCTCGTTGTGGACTGGCCCTAGACACAGGCTGAGGCAAGGTGGGATTAAGGGGTTGTGGGGTTCCCCGGGGAGGGGAGACCCTCAGAGTGAGGGGGTATTGCTAAGGGGCAGCACTCTTGGAAGAAGGGCACTGGGGTCCGGGAGGGACACGGGGCCAGTGGACAGAAGGACACCAGCCTGCAGAGGGCACTCTGAGGTCTGGTGAGCTAATTCCCAGGACAACCAGCAAGAGGCGCTGCAGGGGTGAGTCCCGACGCTGCTACACAGTGACCTCGATATTAGACACCCCAGAGCTTGAGGGGCCCAGCGAGAGGATTTTGACTCAGGCCATTATAAAGAGGGGGCTTATTTGCTTTCCCCTGGGGTCTGGATTTTGAACCTTCCCACAGGGGTGTGGAGTTGGATTTTGGTTTGAGAACTGTGGATCCAAGTTCTAATTTTGACCCTTTACCTTTCTCCCTCTTTGATACTCTGGGGTGCTTGGATCCAGGGCTTTAATGCCGGCCCATCTCTAGTTCTGAGTTGATTATTCGGCTACCCAGAATGCTTTGCAGGGGATCAATCCAAGCGAGCGCACTTTAGCCTTTCTTGCCTAGAGCAGAGAGCTAACAACAAGGCTGCTGGCTGGAAGCTGATTATATGGCTATCCAAAGGGCTTTGCAGGGGGCCAGTACAGAAAAAAGCACTTTAGCCACTGTCTAGCTGAGGTGGGAGCAAGGAGGGGAGCCGCTGACCATGAGCTGAAAGGAGCTCATTATCTGGCTACCCAGAAGTCTCTGCAGGACAATGGCACAAAAGAGCAGAGGAGGGCCCAACAGGAACGAGGAGAGAGGATATAAAGTAGGAACCCCTGCTGGAGATGCTCACAGTTAACGAGGATTTTCATTTCCAGCCGTGATCTCCCTGGCTGCAGTATTACTCCATCTATAGTTAATGACGGCAAATGAGCCATCGTTAAAAAAACACAGGAAAGGTTTTAATGTAAGCCGTCCGCGGCATAGAAAACCACATCCCTGGGTCTTTTGGAGGAGCACGTACAGGTAACAGCAGGTGAGGGGGCCTCTCCCAGACTCCGTCACTGACAGCTGGAATCTGGGGATGGGATAGCGGGGAACTAAACTCCAGGGGCGGCAAAACCTGCCAGAGCCGAATTTGGCAGGTACCTGGATCCCAGAGACTGGTGATGGAGGGATATGAACTACCAGCACGGAAAGAGCATGGGGGAAATGGCACTAGGAGGCTGGGTAGGTTGCCTCTCTCATGTCTTTCTTTGGAGTCCTTGGCAGGGGACACAAGAATTTGGACTTGTGCTGAGACGGCCCCACTTTGGCCCTTGAAATGATGAGCCTGGAGGGCGTATTCCTCTCACGGTTCAACCATCCGCCACCTCCATGGCTCCCATCACTTGGCTTGAACTCCGAAGGCAACTTGCCCAGTTAGACACCAATGAGCTGGTGTCCAGCCGGCCTCTGCGAAATCTGAACATTGAGGAAATGTCTCTGAGTTAACTCTTTGTGCTTGGGAAGACCAACTGACGTGTCCGGATGGGTGCGCCCACTTTATTGTGCTTGGTCAAAACCTTCATGCTCTGTCCGTGGAGAGAAGGGGTCAGCTCGTTTAGGCATCTCAAGATGTCAAGACGACCCACTGGGTAGATGAACTATGGAATGTGTTAGTGGGGGTGGCGCTTCCGTGGTGTTAGCCATTTACACCGCAATGCAAGAAGTCGAGAGGATTATTGGCCACACGGTTCTAAAGTTCACCTCCTCCAAGGACCCGGCGCAGGCTTGCAGGCATGTCTTTGCTGCTGGAACCCACGGGTGGGGTTTGAAATGGTGAAGCAGAGCCTTTATCCGACCCCTCGTGCTGAATTGCGAACTGGTCACTTTCCCTGAACTTTAAAAGCATTTGCTCGGGGGGGGGGGGGGGGGGGGGGGGGGCTAGTGCCCTGTCACTCACACAGCACAAAACAGGGTTATTTGACAAAGAGTCTGTTTGGCTGGTAGCTGCTTCCAGCCTATCACTTGTGAAGTGGGGAAGGGGAAGAGATTCTGACGGAGGCTGCTCTGTGATTTGTAGCTACTTAAAAAAAACACCTGAAGGGGTGTTGCTGCTGACACAGTCAGCCTGGGTAATCAAGTCTTGTTGATTATTCAAGGCTTCATGTTTTCTCTGGGGGGAAAATAATCCTCAGGTTTATGTTTCAGTGACAGATGTTTGGTTTCTAAATGTCGCAGTCATTTTGAAGGCTTCATTCTCTAGGCAGCCAGCGCTTCAGAAGGCAGAACACGCCGCGGTTCCGAATCGACCGGTGCAAAACCACATGGCGTGCATTTGTCATCGCATTTCCACTTTTTTCTTCTTGGCTGTCATTGGAACCACATGCCACTGTCTTCTCCTTAAAACAACCCATCTCTCCGAAACTCCCGTCAGCCTGCAACCCGTCCCGACAAAGGCTGAAGGACTTGGGATCTACGCTGGCCTGGTCAGATCTGCTTTGATTTCCTTACAATTCAGCCTAGAACTTTATTGGGGGAGAACCATTTAGAAGAGCCAAAATCCCCTCCCCCGCATTCTATTCTGAGTTGAGATTTCTATCCAACTATCTATCTTTAGCTATTTAACTACTGACTTTCCCTCTGATTGGTTCTGTGAGCCCCAATGCACCAATGACGATCTGCTAATTCCATGCCTATGCTATAGAAATCAAGATAGAAAAGACTCACTTAGGCTACCTAATGCGTGTGCAGGGCTGGTTGGTTCCCTACAGGGTATTCTCCGAGTGCTTTATCAAGTCATTGTAATAAATGTCTCAAATTACAGCACTTCCCTCGGGAGACTGTTTTGCAGACTAAGAGATCTCACTGTCAAGAGTTTTCACGAGAATCAGCTTCACATTTTCTTTTTTTAATGTCACCCCATTACATCTGCTTCCACCCTGTTTTGTCACCCTCAGTCATTCACCTCCCACCAGGGTCTTCACATGCATCTTAAACGTGGTCTTCATACTTCTTCACTGGCCACTGTAGGGCTGAAGTCAAAAGGAGATTTGCCCTGTGTGACGGAGTAGGAATACTGTGTGTACCTCAGTTTCCCCTATGCATTTCTTGAGCGTCTATGTGAAGGGATAAGGATGTGTAGCTGATGCAAAGCAGAGCCTCTCTGCAGGTGTCCATACCTGAAACTGTAATCTGACTCCAAGTGGGGGAGGGAGGTCACCTGACCTGACTGAGCCAGGGCGGAGGAGGGGCTGGAGAGAGCAAGTTTCAGTTTGGAGTCTGCAGCTGACTGGAGAGAGGGGTTTGAGTCTGAAGCTGGGTGGGCAGAAGGGAGGCAGGCCCAGGCAGGGTCTGGCCTCCCTGGGCCCCTAAAATGGATCCAGCTGGGGGGGTTCGGGTACCTACAAACTCGGTGTTAGACCATGTACCTGTCGACGAATAAACCTCTGTTTTAGTGGCTGGCTGAGAGTCACATCTGACTGTGGATTTGGGGTGCAGAATCCACGGGCTCCCCCAGGACCCCGCCCGGGCGAGCTCGCTGGGGGAAGCGCACGGAGGGGCAAAAGGTGCTGAATGCTCCGAGGTCAGATCCAGGAAGGTTGAAGTGGGTATCCGTGAAGCTCAAAGCCTTGGAAACAGGCTGTGTACGGAGAGGGGACACTTCCCCCCGGAATCCTATCTGGCTTCATAGGGAGCAAGTTCCAGACCATCGCCCGGGCACTCCATGACATCCTGGTCCGACTGTTAGCCAGGATGGGCAGGGATGGTGTCCCTATTATCTGTTTGCCAGAAGCTGGGAATGGGTGACTGGGGATAGATCACTTGATCACCTCTTCTGTTCATTCCCTCTGGAGCACCTGGCATTGGAGACTGGGCTAGATGGACCGACCAACCACTAAATAAATATTGTCAGTGTTCCACAGAGCACACAGGCCGTGATATCAATGGCATGACTTCCACTGGCTTAAGGAGGAATTGGATTGGCCATGTAGGCTCTGTCCTAAAGAAGGGTGATAAAATCCCAGACACATCAAGTACTCTACTGGGTTTGTCCCATGGTTCTCTCTCTTGCTCTTAATAATAAATAAATTACAGCCTTCCTGGGGAGGTGCATTAACAGTGCTAAACTAGCTCCACTCTTAACCTCCTATACAAATAAAATTGTCCTTGAGAGAGTAAAATCACAGACGGATGAAGTGTGCCATCCCAACCTTACTGTTTGTACAGCGCTTTGAAGATGTAAAGCTGCTATGTATTTTTATTACTATTATTATTACATCTTGGATCAGCTATGGCTTCCTGGTTTGTTTAGAGTCTGGGGGAACTAGAAACAGTTTTATCTCGAAAAGGAGCTGGAAAAAAAATGATTTTCTTGGTTAAAAATAACATTTGATGTTTGAATAATCAGAGGTTTTTCTGTTTTTGCTATTTACAGGTTGAAAATGTATCCAAAGACCAGAGGCAACGAAACAATTTACTTTTTAAAAAAAATTTAATGTGTTGTGCTCTAGATAAAATGTACCATAAAATGACTGAATGGAAATTTTAAATGGGGGGAAAATATCGTGAGGGTTTGCTGGATCTTGTATCTTTTTATTGCCAAATAAAATACCAGTATACAATTAAAAAAACATTTTATGAGCCAACTGACATAGATAATATTAGTCTTCTGACTGCACTTTTTGTGTCAGTCAATGAAAAGAAATGTCACAGGGCATCTAGAAACCATCCAGACACATTGGCTTGAAGGTGGATTCAGAGCAGCATTGGGGAACTGAAATCAAGTGAACTCCACCTTTGATCCTGTAGTAAGGGCTTCCTTCCTGGAGGCACAGTGCCCCCCTCCCTCCCCCCCCATTGCGGTACATGGCCCTGTCTCATCCCACCCCACTTTCCATCCATGCTGGCTAACCTGCCTCCCCTGCCCTGCCCACTTTGAGCCATCTTTCCCTGCATCACAGCGTGTGCTACCTACTATGGAGTGGCGAGAAAGCACATTTGGGTCAAAACAAGCCCTGGCTAACATGCTGCTCTCTCCAAAGTCCGCCTGGCTTTAGCAAAGTATTTAATTAGCCTCTTTTCCTCACCTGCAGAGTACAGTGATCTCAGGTCAAGAAGCTCTGGAACGCGAGTCCTTCCAAGGACCTGCTCAAGTGAGATGTAATGACATGGTGTGCAGCAGAACATAGTAAGAAAAGCATGGAATGGATTGTGAATGATTTCATGACTATAGCTATTGGTGATGTCTCGCTCAGAACGTCACTGTCCTTGGCAGTGGAAGTTGCTAGATTTGTCACTGGTCACTTTGACACTTATTTTCTCGCTAGGGAAACCAAAAAGTCACTAAATCGAGTGACACAGTCGCTAAGTTGGCGACATGGTCCTGCTATTCCTGGAGCGGAATGAGAGGGTGTAAAAGTCAGGCCCGGAGTGGTGGAGGTTGGTAACTGACAGGCTGGAACTGGGCTGCCGTGGGACCAGGCCCTGGCTACGTCCCAGCTGAGAAGTTACATTCCACCTGCTCAACATTTTAAAAACTAAAAACTCTCCTTGTAATTTCCACTGGGGATGAGGTTGGTCCTCTCGTCCTCGCCCCAGCGGAGAAGCAGCACGGTCTGGTGCACAGGGCAATGGATTGGGGGGCTGTAGGACCTGGCTTGTGGTCTTGGCTCTGCGGCTATCTGCCACAAGGGCAGGCTCTTGGTGTGTTTTTGTACATTGCCTGGCGCAATGGGGCACTGATCTCAGTTGGGGCCCGATAGGGATGCAGATGGTGTTGCTCTCGTCAGCCCTGGACTGGTCTGAGTGTTCCTTGCAGATGAAGGAGCGAGAGAGGTGTGTGTCAGGCTCTGTACTTCCCTCTTTCCTGAGCTCTAGCACATAGGTCCCTCTGCTCCCCATGTTGCAGAGGGGGAGAAAAGTCAGTAGTTCCTATCCCTGTACGGTGCCCACTGCAGGGGTCCGAGACCGGGTGCTAGCAGCTGGCTTGCCATTGTTGGTGTCAACAGGAGCAGGCAGTATCGTTGTACCACGTTAGTCTCGGGATATCAGAGAGAGACGGGGGGGGGGGGGATCCTCTTTTATTGAACCAACTTCTGGCCATGAGAACGACAAGCTTTTGAGCCACACAGAGCTGCTCTTCAGGTCCTGAGCTTGTCTCTCTCACCAACAGAAGTTGGGCCAATACAAGCTCTTACCTCACCCACTTTGTCTCTCTAGATGCATGTCCAGAGTCCACAAGGATTCCCAGTCCCTTTGGCTGTTCCTGGCCCTATCCCTGCCCCGATCCTGTGGTGCAGGCAAGAGTCTGGGGGTGCCAGGTGGTTCAGGGAATGTGTGCAGGAAGGGAACACGTGGCCCCATGTTTGTCAGCTTTGCTGAGCGCTTTGGGGATCCATGCAGCAATGATTTTGCCCTGCAGGCTGGGTAGTTCCCTTTGAGAGGGCGGGGAAGCCCTCCTGCACCCACCCTCCCTCAGCATGGGAACACCCGCTGAGCTGCCTTGGAGTGAAAGCCCCCCTCAGCCGTGGGCACTGCTCTGCTGCCCTCTCTTCCCCAGCTGCCTGGGAGGGAGAAGGCAGAGAGAATCGAACCCCATTTCCCCGCAGGGCAGGGCAGGAACCCCTGGACTCGCCCCTCTTGTTCCTGTTCCCAGGCCATTGTTGGGATGTGTGACTCTCTCCTCCGAGCCATGCAGGGTCTGCTACTGAGCAGTAGCAAGGGGGACTCAGTGCTCAGGTCACCTCTATATCCCTCGTCTGAGGATGGTAGCAGGGGACAATGTCGTCAGAGACTCCCTGGGCTGCCACTTTCAGTGACCCTAGTCTGACCTGCCTGGGATTAGTTCCTCCTTGGGGAGCAGAGGTAATTCAGTCTCTGCGTTTTACTTCTCCGGTCAGGGCCTCTTCCATCCTGCAGCGCGACTGCTGACTGTACCAAACTCCCAGTGGTAATTGGATCAGGGGCACTCTTTTCCATGAGAATATTAAATCAGGCTCACAGCCCGAGACTGGAGCGACACACTTTGGAATATAAAGGCACGGAAGATCACATTACCAGGGTTATTTCTTTTGCTTCAAACCTGAAGCTATCACAACAGCTTCTCATTTGGTGCAAAGTAAATTGGGTCTGTTTTTATTGGAAAACAGACAAAGGAGGGGATGGAGAGTGATCTCGGGGACAGACAGAATCTGAGTGGCCCGAGGTGCTGAGCACTTGCAACTCATCACAGCCAATGGGACCCCAGGGGCTTGACACATCTGAAAAACAGCCTCTTAAAGAATCTCACCAGGGAAAAGACCTAGAGGCTACATGATGATGACAAACAAATAATTCTGGGCCCAGTTTGGCAGGCATGGTGAAACAGCAGCACCTCACAGTCCTGTGTTTCCTCAGCTATTGTCAAGCTGGTAGTCATGGCTGCTGGGAGGAGAAGGGTCCAGTGGTGCCTTAAATTCCTGCTTTTATTAAAAGGAGACGCTCATTTTCAGGAGCTCAGTGTTGTTGAGTGGAATCCGCCCCACAAAGCAGGAATTCACCACTCACATTGCAGGTGATGCCTCATGAAAGGGTTAATTTATACAAGCCCGCAGCTTCCAAAAACCTGCTGGTGACAGCTTCAGCCTCAGGTAGCAATCAGCCAACCAGCGAGTGCTCAGCTGATCACGGGTGACTCTAAGGTAACATTCTGAGGGGCAATGCACTCCAGGGAGTTTTTGTAGCACTTGATGGACCAGGTATTGTCTCTGACCCGCTCAGATGCCATGATGCTGGGCACTGTATAAGGAGTAGACTGGGGTAGACAAGAAGAGCTTGTCCAGTGTGTCTTAAGCTCAGTTGAATTCATCTCTGATTCTTAATAAGGTCGTTTGTTTTACTCATTTCTCTCTAGACTCTTTATAACAATCACTCCAACCACTCTGGTCACTTAACAGGTGTGCAGGGAGTTATTTAATGGGGGGAGCAGAGGCTAATTGAATAGCGGCTGAGAAAGTAGTTTAACAAATGACTCGTAATGGGATACAGAGCCTTTCACCTCTAGGTTATTGGTTTAGCTCCTTTTCAGGTTAGTGGCGACCATCTGTTACCATCTGATGGCTGCTTAGCAGCCTAGATATGAAACGAATGGGCCCCTGCCTTGTGCCCGTATCACTGACTATTCCACGCGCGAGGAATTGTGGCTGGCCCCGTTTTGTTGGGACGAGAGACCAAGGGTTCGAATGGCCCATGGAGTCTGGAATCACCCCGAGACATGCTCTCTCCGGCTGAGGGATGGTGGTAGGATCTACTGCACTCATGCTGGCCCTATGGTTCGGGTGAACCGAGATCTTCAGTCTCGGGGGGCCACCTGTCCTGGGTTCTTGGGTGTGGGAGTTAAAAAATGGGAGTGTTGGGGGAGGGGTGTCTAATATAAGCTCTTGTGGGTATTGCAAAGAGAGTCCCGGAAGAGCTGATATAAATGGAATAAAACTACCACAGGATGGGAACATAGCACGCTCTCTCGCAGGCCTCGTCTGATATGCCGGTCAGGTCCCTTTAATGTCTTGTGGCTTCAGCCCTCACACACTCTACCTTAAATGAATAAAATACACCAATAGAAAGAGCCGGGACATCCCATTTCCTGACTGAGCCTAGGACCCTGCAATGAAGAGAAGCCAGCCTTATTCCAGTTTATACGGGAGGGGTTCCTGCATGTGGTTTACATGGACAGATGCGGAGGAGGTGACGGGGATGGGATCTGAGTTTGAACTAAGCAGCCAAGGTGAACTGGAATAAGGAGGGGGAAAAGAGAGATCCCCTCCAAAAAAGTGGCCAGATCCTATGAGTGATGAGAGGGCTGCCTCTTGGGAGGGACACCACCCTCATGCTATAGGATGCAGGAGTACGCTCCAGTGACACAAGGTACTGGGATGGGCACCGCCCACCCCACAGTAGCAGCCCAGGTGCCAGGCTTGGGCAAAGCAGGTTCCTATCACAGCCATTCTGAGGACAGCTTTGGCCAATCCCTCTGCAGACTGTCTGGATTGAAGAAGAGCCAGACAAGCCTTGTTAGCAAATGAGGTAGCCTCAGGTTATGCTAACAAGCCCATTAAGGGGGCTTATAAAGGGAGGATGGCTGGACAACAAGGATGTGAATGAGGAAGAGAGGCAGCTTTGTCCGGGAGCCTGTTAATGGAGGCACAAGGCTAAGCTGCTGGCTAATTAATTAGAAAGGTTTTCTAGTGGTGTTATGCTGTTTGGAAATTGCTTATGAGCGAATACTATAAGGCTGGTGATTGTGGACTCTGAGATTTTTTTAGCTTGAATCATTAGGTTACTGATAAACCCAATGAAAGGGCATTTCTGGCGTTATCCAAATCCACAAGAAAGGTCTGTTCCGCTCAGCTGACCCCAGCCAATGCCCATCATTGTCAAGTGCCCCGTTTTCCTCAGCCACCTGGACATGATCTCAGAAGCCTTAAGACTCCTTTCCTCCTCTCCTGGGTCTGAGCCAGAGCTCACGGAAATCAATGGAAAGTCTTGCAGAGACTTCAATGGGCGTTGGCTTAGCCTCTCACCAATGGTGGAAGCTTTGTTCTGTTGTGGGTCTGGCAAAACTTATGGGTAAGAACTTTCTCAAGATAAGATTTCTTCCTGGTGAATGTTTTTGCCCTGAGGAACAGAGAGCGTAAGTGTGAATGTGGAACTATAGGGTGTATCTGTCTGCTGAGAGAAACCAGGCACTTGAAAATGACCGATGGATTTATACTATACCATGAGAAGATCTTTGTGATTTACCTATTCCCATGGTCACTAGGATTTTCCTGATGGCCCTAAGCCATCTTGGGTCCCAAGTCCATCCGTTCCTCAATATGGTATTTCCATGTGTTGTCTCCTCTCCTCCATTGTTAACAGTTGTTAAATGAAAACTGCAAACAGGGAGGATGTGGGATTTGGGCCCTTGACATTTTCAGTTCTCTACACGATATTTTAAAAACGTTGCTTCCCCTGCCCAAGAAATGAATTTCTTGGTTGATTTTTCTGTTTATTTAGGTTACATTAGAACTCTGGTCCCAGCTTCCTTGGAAGATTCTCTGCACTGGATTAGGACATTGTAAAACCTGAATGATTGAGAAGGGAGCGCACCCTGATTATTCTACAGCTTCCACCCACTGCTACCACTTTTAGAGCTGCACCAGAGGTGAATCACACATCCAGGTTTTTTTCACATGTAAAAGCACTCTAGGGAACGGGATTTAACCAAGGTGGAATCTTTATCACACAGGTAATTCTGTCCTCTGATTCTTTAGGGACCGGTCACTGAGGGCTGGAGCAACATAGCCACTTCCCCATTGCTATTCCTAGGACAAGGACCTGGGTTCCATTTCCAGCTCCCCTATAGTCTTCCTGTGTGAGCTTTGGCAAGTCACTTAGTTCCTCTGTGCCTCAGTTTCTCATCTGTAAAATGGGGATAAGAGCACTTTGGTGTGGTGAGGATAAATATATTTAAGATGGTGAGTAGGACGGGTGCTATGGCAACAGGGGGTATGTAAGTACCTAAGATAAATAGATTCTTTTCTCTGATCCCACCATAAATTTTCTCCTGATATTTCAGCCTACATTTCCCTTGGCTTAATTTCCTTCTGCTACTCCTGACTCTCTTCCCTTTGTGCCACCTTTGCCTGGTTCAACTTGGCATCATTAGAGTTTTATTTATGACAAGGTTAATTAAATACCCCTTTATTCAGCACAGTGCGCAATTCCCTCCACCTTAGCAGGGATTAGCCCTAACCTGCTATTACCAAGCTAGAATTTGATTGTCATTAACGCAGGGAATTCTAATAGTGATTTAGTTATTCCTGGCCCTCACATTTAGCGATTCCCTGACATTTATAAAGTTCAGGTTGAGAAAATAAATCCAGATGAAGAGAGAGAAACTCCAGTCATTATTTACACTTCACTTTGCCATTTTCTGTTCCGTTGGCCCTTTGTCCCAAATCTTAAAGGGCCTGTGTACTGTATTAAGACCTAAAGGATTTCCATTTTAATTTCTTCAGGTGCGCATTTCGTCCTGGCGAAAGGCGCTAGAGGGACGTTGCTGGAGATTACAGAGCAGGTTCAACATGAGCAGCAGCAGCACTGGCGAGTGAGTGCCTCTCCCAGGGATGTGAGTCCGTTACAGGCCCAGCTAGGAAGCTTTGGCTCTTTAGCTCAGGCTGGTCACACTGTTAGCACTGGCAGTCCTTGGTTCTGTCCCTAGTGTTTTGGCCATGATGGGCATCCGTACATAGTCTTCCATTAGACTGCCTTGGAGAGCCCAGCTACAGCAGTGAGAGGGGAATTTAGCTTCCATGGCCCATTTGATCCTTATCTGCTGAAATGGCCAGGAAGGGAAGTGATACGTGGTGGAACTGGACTGAGATCATGCAACTCATTTCGTACAGGCCGCTGAGTGGCCCACGATGCTAACTTTCCAATACTATTGACCTGGGCTAGGCTTGAACTGGCAACCTAGAAGTGAAAGTCCTGTTCTATTCCCGATCCCCTGCCTGGCCCATTCTGCACACATAAAGAGCGGCCATGTGGGGTCACATTGATCACATGGGGTCAGGGCTGAACCTCTGGTGAAAGCTGCTCCCTATGCTGGCTTAGGCACCTATGTGGAGGGTGCCCACTATTGCAGGAAAGACACCGAACTCCAAGGGCAGGACTTCGGGAAGGGAGAATTGATACAGAAGAATGTAGAAAACCTTCCCCCACCCCAGCATTGGAATGAATGTCTAGAATTAAAGTGAATGCTCAGGGGCTGACTGCTCACATCAGGGAGTTTGTACTTCGAGGGCCCAGTCGGGAAGTTAAAACTTTGTGGGGGAGAGAGGCTCCGTGGGAGGTATTTCTGCCCAGGGCTGGAAGTTGTACAACTTGGAAATCTCACCCTGGAGCCTGGGTCTTGGCTGCCCAGGAGTTCTGGATCGTCCTCAGCAGCCTTTTGGGAAGCTTTGTAGTGTTTGGATCCTGTTGGGGAATTCTGGGCTGCGGCTGTGGGACTTGTAAGCAATGAACCCCTCAGAGGGCTGTTGATATTTGGAGAGCTTGTCAGGTATTACTGAGGACTCCAGAAGAAAGGGGGAAACTGAGGCAGGTGTGTCTGTTTTGCTGCAGCCTGCTGCTGGAGGGCACTTCAGGCAGGGTCACCCAGGAAAGGACGAGGTACCAAGGAAGACATGATGGCATCTATGTGAGGAACCAGGCTTCCCCAGCAATTCTAGAGCTGAGCACCCAGGAACAGGACAAGGTGGGTTTCCCACATTCTTGTACTCTGTGACTTTCTGTTCTCCCCCTTCCTATTCACCTGCAATGTCCCCTCCACGCCTCGTGCACCATTTGGCTTTTAAACCATTGACTTTGTTTCCCTTCTGACTGATCGTCAAGGTCTTTATTTGTGTACATCTCTGGGATGCCCCAGGCACCTTCTTATTGTTGCTGCTTTTATTTGTGCAGACTGCAGATCACCCTCCTTCCAGGTAATGCAGATGGAGTCATGGATTCCCTTGCTTCAAGGCACAACCTGCTGCCTCTCTTGGCTGGAAATGTCTGAATGTGACAGAGGAGAAAGGGGACTCCCCCCCACCCTGTTTAAATGCACATGGAGCCTCTTAGAACCTGCCTCTAATCCCATCCCATTGGCAGGATCTCAAAGAGGAGAAATAAACTCACCAGGGCAAGAGAGAGAAATTTTACCCTCTCCCCCAGAACATGTGGCAGCAAAAGGGTGTGATGGGGTGAAAGGAGATTAGGGCCGATTCTGCCAGGGATGCTAGATGCTGATGATTAAGAAATGGGGGATCCCTCTAGCTGCAGCTAAAACTAAATGAGGGATAAAAGCAGCACATACTATAGACTCTAGAGCAATCTTCTTAGCTGCTGAATGCCTGGCCCAGGAAGGATGGAGAGTGTTAGCAGAATCCTGTTAGTGCCTGGCAGTCTCTGGATCTCAGCTAGGGCAGAAAAGTCCATTTTAATAAGTAGCTCGCGGAGGAAGCATCCTGCTCCGTGAATATGAGATAAAGCACGTGCATGGAAATATCATGCTGGGTGCTTGTAATTATGGGAGGGGAGGGTCCCCAGGCGAGAGGCTCCCACTGTCACGGACTGTTGGCCAAGACGACAGTAATGCTAGCGACTGGCAGAGCTTTTCAGCCAAGGATCCCAAAGTGCCTTACAGAATACACACGGGGGTCACTGCTCAAGTGACTGAAATGCAGCCACCTCTGGGCTGGGACATGGCAGCTGCTTAACAGCGCACAGCGGTGCTTCTCGGACATTTAAGATCCGGATTCTGTTCCTACTGAAGTCAGTTGCAAAGCTCCCATTGACTTCAACCGTGCAACGGGGCCGGGCGTGAGGACAGGAACAGAAGGAGAATGCCACATCCAAACGATATTCACCCCTTAGCAGCCGAGTGACAGTTCTGTGGTGCATCCAGAGTTCTGTAGCTGCCTTCAGTTTCCTGTCCCAGCTCTTGGAGCTTCCCCTCCCCCCAAAGGCCTTGCCCACCTCCTCTCTACACCCAGCCATCTCTGCCCCAGCCTATCAGTCACTAGCAGTGAGTGGCACTTGCTAGCACAGCTGGAAATTGCTCCAAAGACTTTTGCCGAAGAGCCCTTACCCAGTCCCTGGGAGGCGCAGTCCCTCAGAGCTCCAAAAGCTGCAGGTCCCAGGGCCTGGACTGGGCCAAGCCATCCAGGCAGCTGGTCTGGTAGCAGCGTGCGGTGGTAAAAACGGTCCCAGCTCTAACCGAAGGCTGGCATCTGAGCTTGATCAAAGCTGGGAGATTTGGGGGACGGCCAGTTTAGTGGCTGCAGGAGGGAAGATTGTCCCAGCTGTGTCCTGGCAGACGGTTGCTGCTAAACTAGCACCCAGAATCCCAGCTCCTCCTTTATAGGTCGCTTTGCCTGGCTCTGATTTCCTGAGGGCAAGGGTGGCACTGGCATCCCATAGACCAGATTGGCAGCTGCAAGGCCAGAGTGTCCCAGATGCCCACAGAAATTTAAGCCCACGTCTTCTCCTCCCAGGGAGTGAATTGAGACAGGGAGGCCGCTTCTCACAAGCCGCTATGGGAGGTGCAACTTCCAGGAGAGAACTTTATTTACAGGGTTTATTTGCTTGCACTGGTTAAAGGTAGGAAAGGGCCCAACCGAAACTCTGCTCCCCAGCATCTCTCAACGCTGGCCATGTCTGGCTCAGGAGTGCCCCCCTTTCAGGGCTGTGAATTCCTTCCCCCAGCTACAGGTTGCACGCTCCCCATTTCTGAAGCTGGGGCCAGTGACCGAAGGGATGGGGCTTGGAGAAAGCAGGCAGAGGGAAGAGGGGCTGGGGAAGAGAGATGGCTCCTCTGCAATCAAAAACTCCAGCTTGAGGAAAGGAGCGGCTAGTTGCCCAGGTGAGTGATCTGCCTTAGAACAGAGCCTGGTTCCTCTAATTCCTGTTCACCCCTCTCTGCACCTGCAGGTGCGCAACGTCCCTCTCCCTGCTCTGATTCTCAGCACAGCTCTGGGCTCCCCCGGCCAGACAGAGACCGGAGAGGCAGGTCAGTGGGGTGTTGGTAGCAGACAGGATCCCTCTTCCCCTCAAAACTACGGCGAGCCACACTGCATGCAAAGCGATTCCACCCCCGCACCTGTGTGCCCCTCCAAAGCCAGACTAAGCTGCAGGCTGGCTGCACTCCTCGCTTTGAACTGGGGGACGGGGGAGGAAAGGAGATTTTCTGCTCCTGCACTCACCTCGCCTGGGCTGGTGCCTGCATTGTCAAGTCTGATCAGAAGGAGGATCAGTCGGCGGGGGCTCCCTCTCTCTCCAGATTTAATTAACGAGCCTTTCATCTCTACCCTGAAGGAATCTGCTCTCTTCTGTCTTCTTAATTAACGTTCATTAAGCAAATCAGAGGAACGTTTTCTCCCAGCCGCCTGGAAGGTTCTTAACCCTTGTGAGGCACCCGGTTGGGGTTGGCTGGGGCTGAGTGGCGAAATGCTGGGAGAGGGATCCTGGCTGTGGGGCCTCGTGGCTGTGTGACCCAATGGGGACAGCATGTCCATCCTGAGAGAGTCAAACACAGGCAGCTCTTCCTCTGTCATGCTTGGAGCGACTGGACCAGAGCAGATGGGCAAAGGCTCCTCACCCGGCCGTGGAGGTACCAGGCTGTGGATCAGCTCCATGCCGTTGGCATCCCAATCTGACAGAGGGAACAAGGACAATTCCTGAGCTGCCCTTTGGGCCCCCTCTATCATTCTTGTCCCACCGCTTCCCCTGCCTTGAGAAGGCTGGAGTCCATTGGCTTCTCCCCCGTGGCAGTGGGAATTTCCCATAATTCTTTGAGGTGGCTTCGGGTGTCCCATGGAGGAACACGGCTTACAATGAGAGGGAAATCCTGTAACTATATTCAAGACCTCTCCCCCCCCAAGAGGATGTTTTCTTTCCAGGCTCTGGCCACGTAAAATGAAAGGAAGGTTCCTCTGACGATCTTGCTCTCAAAGGAGCCGAATTAGGAGGAGGAGTGGGGGCAAGCCCACAATAATATGGAATTCAGTCACGAGGCTTATTGACCCAGAAAAACGTATTGATTAGAGATGGACTTGGACCAACCCCCCTGACTCAAGCTTATATCTCCAATCAGCCACGTTGAAGCCGAAGTCAGCCGTTTGAATGGGCTGTAAGTGTGATTGCTGACCGAAAACAGGACCATGCGCTCCAGGGAGTTTACTCCCCGGCATGACACGAATAGCCCTGAGGAAAGCAGGTTGAACAACTTTGCCATGCTTCATAGAGGGGCCCCTGCTGCAGTAAACCAGCACAGACCTATAACAGAGTTAGAAAAAGAACTAGATAAATTCATGGAGGATAGGTCCATCAATGGCTGTTAGCCAGGATGGGCAGGGATGGTGTCCCTAGCCTCTGTTCTGTTCATTCCCCCTGAGGCACCTGGCATTGGCCACTGTCCGAGGACAGGATACTGGGCTAGATGGATCTTTGGTCTGGCCCAATATGGCCATTCTTATGTTCTTATGACCTCTCAGTTGGCATCCAAAGTAGAGTCACCTGGCAGGAACTGCTCTTGCAGCAGGGCAAACTGCTCCGCTGGTTACCAAGCCGTGTGCCAACTCCGCTGCTTTTTCTGTGACCTTATAACTGTAGGAGGATCCTGGCAAAAGGGGTCTCTGGAGATGCTCGCTCTCTCCCAGTGTCTGCCGGATACCCGACAAGCGGAGTTCTCTCTGGGGCATGTAAAAGATTCTGCCTCTCGCCAGCGTGCCCATCAATCAGCCACTGCCTGACAAAGCCCATTCTGGGAACATGTTAACAGTTCTCTGCCAGGGTGCCAACCGGAGTGTGTCTGACGAGCCATGAAGCACGTTTCAGGACACTGCCATGGTCCCTTGCCAGGCTGCCAGTCAGCAGTGGCATGATAAATCATCATGCACTTTCAGCCATGTCAAAGGGTTCCTTTCTCTTGGCCGGCTGTGACAGCCCATTGCGGCAAATCGCACAGAGGCGCTGCTGGTAGACCTTCCAGTCCCTCCTGTGCCAGTCGAGTCCAGCTGTACGTATCATCCAGTAATAGTAGAGTGGGCCTTAATACAGGGCTTTATGTTCTGCTCCCTTTGGATCTGGGCGGGTGAATGACGCTGCCTTTTGGACTCTGTGCAAGTCCGTCCGGCTGCTATGCCATTGGGCGAGATGCATCCTTCACCACCGTCATTGTGAAATCCCTGGCACCTGCTTCTTTCCCTACCTGCATTGCGATGGTTTCTCATTCAGATTCCCGTCTAGCACCTTACCTGGATAAAGTCAAACAGATCTCCGCACAAGCCTGACTCACTGGTTCTCTTTCGTCTGCGTCTCCCCGAAAAACTAAACCGGGAATGTCGACTTCGCCTGAGTCCACAAACGGCCGTCGCCACCCGCCACCTGATTCATGGGTGACTGACAGTTTGCATTGGTTGACTGCAGCTGCTTGACTGACCGTTTGCATTTCTCTTCCCTGCTTTTTTTCCATTTGGGGGAGCCTTCCCCATCCCCTCCTGGACCCAGACAGCTCCGTTCGGCAATAACGTGCCAGCTGAGAGAGCACACCCACAGGTCCTGACAAACTGCAAAATTTGTTCCCAAATATCTGGAGTCAAATGCACATAACGAAGAAGAGAGAGAAGTAATTCTTCCCTGCCGCTCCCCTTCATCTCCGATCCTCTTCCCGCAGGGCACCCAGCAGCAATCTGTCCACCGCCCCAGGGCTCTTGCACTGCCCACTCTGTCTCCCAGCCCTGCCTGGGCCGGCTGGCATTGATAATAAGCAGTGGGTGGTTAAAGTGTCAGATTCTCTTCAACTCAATTCTTACGCTCTGGTTTCCCAGCCTCCCCCCTCCCTGAGCATGGTCATCCAGCTCAGAGCCCCTCTCCTGCTGTCTGTGTGCAGGCCAGTCTATGCCATGGCCTGGCTGAAGGGCCGGGTGCCGCGGAGCTGGGTGGAGAGGGGAGGAGCGAGGTGGAGAGGGGAGGCGGATGCCCATGTCGGGGCTTTGTGGGTATAGCAGAGAGCGCAGGTTGACCAGGGCTGTGCTCCATGGAGGAGAAGTCACTGCTGAGTCTGGGAGCATGTAGGGTGTGCTTGTTCTGGGGGGCTGGAAATAGGACAGCCCCCAGCTCCGCTCTTAGGGTGCGTTGGGCCAATCAGTTAGCTGACCCCATGCAGTGGGGGTCAGAAGGCCCCTCCCAGCTCTGGCCATGAGAGAAGAAGCGTTTGGAATGGGAATGTGGGAGAGAGAGGGGGTAGGAGAAAACCCCCTGTCTGTTCAGTCTCCTTCCCCTAAATCGCTGGCCTGGCTCCTCACACCTCTCTGCCCTGCTTCCCCCCAGCTCCACTCACCCACCCCTCCCCGGCCCCATCTTACCCCACATCACTGTACTCCGTGGAGGGTGTGGATGTCCTCCTCTTACCCCCACGCTACCTCATTCTCACCCCAAATCATCTTCCTTCCTCTCCCATGATCCTATCTCCTCCCATCCCACTGCACCATGCTCCCCACATACCCCAACTTCCATTGTCCTCGCCTGCCCTCCCTTTCCCTCAGCTTCCACCCCACCCCATCTGGCCTCCTACCAGTCCCCTTGTCTCAATTCCCTGGGGCCAGAAGCCCCCTAGCAATGTACTTTGACCAGCCCCAGCCCTGAAGGAAATGGTTCCTTCCACTGGCACAACCTCCTTTCTGTGGAGAATTCGTGCTCACCAACAATCCTGTTCTCCCCTGTGTCCCGCCCCCTCCAAAAATAATCCATGGGAGGAAAATGACTTTTTATTTAAAGGGGGGGAAATGGAGCAAAGGGAAACATCAGCTGCTTTGCTACAGGCCATTTTGCCAGGAGCAGCTGATGTGAAGTTTCTCAGCACTGGGAACTCTCCCTTCCTTGAGGATTCAGTTGCAGCTGTCAGAACTTGGGTCGATACATGTTAATGAGGCTTTGAAACTGCAGTGCTGTGGGAACCGCGTTTGGACTCCCTAAGACCTTGGTAATTCACGGCTAGTCTCCAGTGCTTTCTCCCCAGCGCCGAGAGGGAAGCTGTGAGACCAAAATAAATAAATAAGAACAAAGGAGACGGCGAGGGAGGGAGTTTAAATGATAAATAAGGGCTAAGTTTCAAGAGCCTTTCCAGAGTGTGTCTAAGGGCGAGTTAATCTAAGCAGGGAGCACGGCTGTGGGTAGTGGAAACAGATTATAGAAAAGCAGAGAGAGCCTGTCCAGAAGGGACCGTCTCTTCTCTGTCCTACTCCTTGGCTTGGACATCGGCTTCTATTCATTTCTGAGTGCACTGATGGGCTTTCTTCTGCTCTGGTGCTTCAGGGAGCTCATGGGTGAAGAGGTGAATCTTGCAGCGAGGCCTGAAGATGGAAAAAGCTGGACACTTCCTGATCTCCTCTGGGAAGGTGTCCAGGCCCATGCTCGTGAAGGGGCTAGCAGCAGCTCTATCAAGTCTATGCTCTTTCAGCCAACAGCTCATTCCCTTCCCTCCCCCCGCCCCCACCTCTCGTGACCCTATTCTTGAAAGTTGAGACTGAGGTGTATTGGCAGAACCGAGTGTGGGGGTCTAGGCCTGGCATAGCAAAAGGTGTTGAAAGTCAAGGTTGAGCTGCAAGGGACAAGCTAGTGGGTGAGGGGCTGTAATAGCTGGATGTTGTAGGATGGGATCGAGATGTCTTGGCAAAGCAGGGTGGAGGCCCAGCGCTAGACTAGCTGAGGGGTGTTCCGTGGCTGGAATGAGGTGAGTGGACAGAGCTGTGTGGAGATGCTGGGATGGAATAAGTGGGATTGAGCAGGTCTGGGGTGAGGTGCGTTGGCAGAACTGTGCAACCTCCGCATAGAAGGTGGGTGCTGGGTGTGATGGAGGTGCACTGGTAGAATTGTGCATGGGCCTAGGAGACATGTAGAGGTCAAGGGTGAGCTGTGTGTACTCCAGGGTATAAGATACAACGTATTGCTGCACAGCTAAAAACATTTGGAGACACCGGAAGCTGGGGTGGGAGGGTTGTTCAGGATGGAATCGCAGCTTTAGCGTCACACCTGCCTGGCTGTAGGGAGCTTTATGTACTGGAGTCAGGCGCTGGGAAGTGGTTGGCATTGGGAGAGAAGATCTCATAGCAGGACTGAATTGATGCTGTCATTTCCCCATGGTGAGGCATACGCTGTCTGATAGCAGTTCAGAGGCGTGAGCCAGACCAAGTGTCTGTGGCCATCAGTGTCCGTGTCCTCAGCTACTCTGTGTCTCAGCACCCACTTCTCCATCAGCACCCTTAGGCAAGCAATGTAGAATTGAACAGCTGAGGTTAAATTAAAGAGATTGCTCTTAAAAACATATGGAATGCAACAGAAAATGCAGACTGTTCCCATATGTTGTGACCCATCCTACTGAATCCCAGCATGGGCCAGAAAGATGTATATAAAATGACTGTTCTCTGTTAAATTCTGGAGGATTCTTCCACAAAAAAGCCTGAAACCTGGAGGAATGTCCAGAGGCTTCTTGTGGTGGATTCTGAAGTGACGTCGGAGTGGGGGAAGCCTAGCCAAGCTCCTAGCAAATCCGCCAGCGTCTCCTTTCAGTCAGCGGCTGGGAACCACTGGATTCTTGAGGTAAATCTCGGGCCTCGTCTCCATTGGGGATTTAGCCGCGGGAGTAGCTGAACTGAGGTAGGTACCCGTGCCCCAGTGCAAACCCCAGCGGACACGCAGTGCACCAGAATGAGTCATGACTTGCAAACCAAAATAAGCTGTTCCGGTGCAAGGGTTGTGTTACGTGAGTGCAGCTCTTCTATGGTAAGCAAAGGCATTCGCACGACTGCTGTTACAGCGGTGTAGCTACGTCAGTGACCAAGGACCTCATTTCAGACAAGACCTCAGCTGCTGTGGGATGCAGGACTCTCATCTAGCGTATGCAGCCTGGGGATGATGTGGGCACTTCCCCCATTGACTCTCAGTGCTGGCTTACTGGCTGATGGACGCCATGCTGCTTCTGGTCTCGATCTGAACCTCATATGTCCCATGGCCACGCTGCCTGCGCTGAGTAGTGAGTGTTTGGCCAGGACGGTACCACACCAATTCGCCCCAAGGCCGGTGCTCTGAGGTTGAGACCCCTCACACGCTCCTCTTGGTTTTAAATCCTCGACTGGTCTCCTGGGTGAGGAACTCATCAGAAATGGACAACACAAAGGCAGGGGAAGAGAAATGTTCTTTTTGTCTGAGAAGCTGTTCAGGGAATCACGGCCTGGCGCTCCTTGTAACCGCCCTGGGCTCCTGCTCCCCAGTTCTGGTGACCTATTGTTCTTCATTCCACGCCAGTAGCATTTTCCTACTAGTAGCTAGACGGGGATTAATGATGGTTCGTCTCTGCCACCTACTGGAGACACTTTTCATGTCTGAGCCTCCCTCGAAGAAGAGGAAGAGCTGAGAGACTTCCTTAGGTGCTTGTGGAAAGGGGCCTTGGAGCCGTCTGACTGCTCTTCTCAGTCTCACAAGAGGGAATGGGGATCCTGGAGTCCTGCACCTCAAACTTGCCTTCCTGCAAGGAACCAGAGAGGAGGCGTTTGGGCATCTCAGCCCAGTCCCAGTGGTGGGAGAGAGCGTGGCCATCCCAGAATGCAATTCAGCGTGGCTGGCATCACTTGAATAACAAAGGTGCCAGAGGTTAGGGCAAAAGTGGTGTCTGAGTGGGGAGGAGGCTCCCTGTAAACAAAGCTCTGTGGGGAGCCCCAAACTGGACCAGCAGGAATGCCCCCGGTCAGGATTGGGGAGTACTGACTACGCTGGGGGTGTGAGAGCCGAGGCAGAGCTAGGCACTGGGCTCGGTGACCCCCAAAGTCTCCCCCGCAATAAGAAATAGAGGGAGACTCTCCATTGTCATGTAAAAAATAAAGGTTTTCTAGCCCTTTTCCTTGCAAAGAGCCTGGAAAATGTGAGGGATGTGAAACATCCCAGCGATGGCTCTGTACTGAGGGGAACAGACTGCTGGGCCCTATTCCCACAGCGGGGGTGTCAGGGAGTGTCCGGGCGATGGTCTGGAACTTGCTCCCTATGAAGCCAGATAGGACTCCGGGGGAAGTGTCCCCTCTCCGTACACAGCCTGTTTCCAAGGCTAGGAGCTTCACGGGTATCCGCTTCAACCTTCCTGGGTCTGACCTCGGAGCATTCAGCACCTTCTGCCCCTCCGTGCGCTTCCCCCAGCGAGCCCACCCGGGCGGGGTCCTGGGGGAGCCCGTGGATTCTGCACCCCACTCCAGTCAGACGTGACTGTCAGCCAGGCAGTAAAACAGAGGTTTATTCGATGACAGGAACGTAGTCTAGGTAGAGCGAACGTGACCCCTCCGCTGGGTCCATTTTGGGGGCCCAAGAGCCAGGCAGAGCTTGCCTGCAGCTCCTTGCTAGCCCCCAGCTAGAACCAGACCCCAAACTGAAACTCTCTCTCTCTCCAGCCCCTCCTCCCCCCTGGCTCAGCCAGGTCAGGTCACCTGACCTCCCTCCAATGGGTTCAGCCGGCCTCTTTTATTCAACACTTCCAGCCAATGCCTTTGAGAAGGGGGAAGGGCGGGCCCCAAGACAGCTTATGTAGTCTCTCCGCTTTGCAACAAGAAATGCATAGGGGAAACTGAGGCACACACCCAGTATTCCTACTCCGTCACAGGGGGCCCATACCCCCTTCCTGTAAAACGAGTCGGGTTTGGGGGTCCCTCCCATAGAATCCTTCCAGGATTCTCTGGATGGCCCAGTGCTTTGTCACAAAGGCCCCCCGTGGTGAGACCAGGATGGGGGTGGTAAGGGTGTGTCAGGACGGGGGCTTCCAAGGATGTGCTCATCTTCCAGGTGCGCCCCAACCGCACCCAGGGCCAGGCAATTTTGGGGTATCCCTTGGCATCGGTAGGCCCCGGAGAGAAAAGGGGCGGTGGCCTCTTTCTGCCACGCCACATCCAGTGAAGCCTCCATAGACCCTGGTGTGAATCTTGAGCCTACAGAAGGTAAAGATGTTGTCTTGGATGTAAAAATCAGCCCATTTTTTTGGGCATTTCCATCAGCATCCACAAGATGGAACCAGGAGCGAGTGGATCCGAGAGCCGGGCTGCTCTGGCAAAAGAGGAGGGACCTGCCAGAGTCTCCAGGGGCTGTGACTGAGAGAAGGAAGCTCAGTGTCCTCTGTGGCTCGCCATGGCACAGGCCCCTTGTCTGTGTGTCCTGGCCTTGCTGTCCCTCGGGCTGCGCCTTGCCGCGGGGGGCATGGACTCCTGCTACGACCCGCAGGGGCGGGCCCAGCGCTGCACGCCCGCCTTCGAGAACGCAGCGTTCGGCAGGGAGGTGCAGGCCACCAACACGTGCGGCTCCCCGCCCGAGGATTACTGCCTCCAGATGGGAGCCCAGGACGCCACCACGCTGTGCCACCGCTGCGACGCGGGAGACCCCGGGCACCACCACAACGCCACCTACCTGACCGACTTCCACAGCCAGGAGGAGAGCACCTGGTGGCAGAGCCAGTCCATGGCCTTCGGGATACAGCACCCCAACTCGGTCAACATCACCCTGCACCTGGGTAAGTGCACCCAGAACCGCCCCTCCCTGGGGAACCGTCCGCTGCCAAGGGCCTGGCCTAGTGGCAGGGGCAGCTGGAAAGAGAAGCCCTTGAAGTGAAGAGGAAGGTTAAGGGGGGTCTGATCGTCTAGGATTAGCCCCCCTGCCCCGAGAGCGAGCGAGATGATACACATGTCTAGATGAGATTAACAATGGGAACGGGACCTGTGGAGGAGGGCTGGTCCAGTAGTTGGGGCATTCGCCTGAAACTCAGGAGAGCCAGGCTGAGTCCCCCACTCCACCGTTCCCCACGCGACCTGCATCTTGGCAGAGGCTTGGACTAGTCCACCCTGGTGGTCCCTTCTAACCCCGTGTTTCTGATTCTATGATGTTGGCCCATGCAATCAGAGGGGTGCCTGCAGGTCCCGTGGGCATTCCCACGCTGGCTTTACGCTGGTTAGTGTGGATAAAAGGAGCGGTGCAGATGCCCCAGCATGGACCAACCAGGCAAGTACAGTATGTACCCAGGGTCCCGGTCAGGCTTGTACAGCCTGTGCGCCCTTGTCTTCACTGCTTTTTTTATCCATGCAGCTAGATTAAAGCTAGTGCATGTATGCACATTGCAGTCACCCCTCGGATTGCAGTGTAGACGTACCCTTAGCCTCTGTGTGCCTCAGTTCCCCACCTATACAATGGGGAAAACAGCACTTCCCTGCCTCTCAGGTGCTGTGGGGATAAATGCATTAAAGACTGACTTTCTCTGGTGCTGCGGTGAAAGGTTCTTATCTGGTTCCCATCTAGAAATAGCTGGACCCATAGTGAAGTGGGGCAGGGCACTGGAAAGCGGGGTTTGTTTCTGACGGTGAGGAGGGGGCCCTGCCGACTGACTGAGCTAATGTGATCCAGAAGGTGAGTCTCAAACTGGCAAAACGCCTTGCCATACTGCTGTTTTCCAGTTGCATTTGTCCAGCCCCAAAACAACTGTGGAAGGATCATAGGCTGTATTCTAAGTCTCTGCACTTCTACAGCACTTTCCATCCACGAGCTCATCGCACGTTACGAAGAGTAATTAGTGGAGCTGCATTCAGCCCCTGTGCCAACCATCCGTATTATGATCTCCAGCTCGCAGATGAGGAAACGGAGGCACATAAAAGTGAAGCAACTTGCCCAAGGCCATACAGTCAATCAGTGGCGGAGCAGAGAGTAGGCCACAAGAATTTTGACTCCCAGTCCAACCTGGTAACAAGCAGGGCCCCCCCCTTTTTCTCATAGGGAAAAATCACTATTTTCCATAGTTATATGTTGAATTAAATGTATTGCACAGGTATGTAAAGACGGATGGGCTTGTATATAGGCAATAAGACTTGGGGATTCAAAGTATCACCAACGACTGAAGGTGTATTATAGCTTATGCTTCTCATTTAAAGCTGTGTATTATGAGCCTGGTTCATCAATGTTCTCCTTTAGTTTTACACTCGTGTGTATCTCCGTTGACTTCAATGCAGTTCCAAGAGTATCAAACTAAACTCACGTGGTGGTGAATCAATTCCTATGGGGTAGGTCTTCAGCGGGTGTTAAGGAGCATAGCTCTGATTCCAATGGCGCTGCGCCAGTTTCCACCACCAGAACATCTGGCCCATATATTTCAGATTTTCTAAAACTGTCCCCACTTTCTCAACAGTTAACATGTAAGGGCTCGTGCCTTCTATTATAAATAACACTGAAAAGGTTTCCCTGCTGTATAAACTCTCCTGGCGATTAGCCAGCTCTGCAAATATTTTCATTCTTTCATATCCTGCCATCCACATTCTCAATACGAGAGATTACAGAGCGTCATTGTCGGAGCTAGACAAATAATAAATAGTAATAACAGCCAAAAGCTGTCCCTGTGTGTCTCTGTTTAGCTTGGGCTACTCTTGTGGGACCCGCAGTGATTCATTTCCCAATGGAAGCAGTTGATAACATCACTTTTGCAAAGCCTTCAGGGTGGAAGGTTCGTGCTGTGGCCAGATTCCTACGGGACCAGTGGGGGCGAAGGGTGGAGGGAGACGGGAGCA
The DNA here is from genome assembly GCA_032164245.1 of Sternotherus odoratus. Lineage (NCBI taxonomy): Eukaryota > Metazoa > Chordata > Testudines > Kinosternidae > Sternotherus > Sternotherus odoratus. The sequence goes on from JAVMKO010000016.1 coordinate 12,010,671, forward strand.
GTTTGTTTCCAAGAGAGGTCACTCCTTTCCCAGCCCCCCGTGAACAGGCAGGCAGACATCTGTTCTGAATCGCCGGGAAGTTGGGACTGGGCTTCCTGCCTGGGATGAAAGGCGACTCTGGAGGAGCCGAGAAACGCTCATTCCATGTTTCACTTCCATAAAACCAGGTTTTTCCTTTTACAGCTTCCTAGATTGTAAGGCCATAAGGGATCACTGTGATCATCTAGTCCAGGGATGGGCAAACTGTGGCCCATGGGACCATCCTGTCCAGCTCCTGAGCCCCCAGCCCCTCCCCCACTGTTCTCCTACACCCGCAGCCACCCTGCTGCATAGGCAGCGCTCTGGGGGCGGGGCTGCACGCTCCTGAGCATAGGGGGTCACATAGGGGGCGGGGACCAGGCTGTTTGGGGAGGCACAGCCTTCCCTACCCGGCCCTCCATACAGTTTTTTGTAACCCTGATGTGGCCCTTGGGCCACAAAGTTTTCCCACCCCTGATCTAGTCTGATGTCCTGCATAAGACAGATCCAAGACTTCCCAGAACTAATTCCTGCTTAAACTAGAGCCAGTCTTTTAGAAAAATATCCAATCCTGCTTTGAAAATATTCCAGGGCTGGGAAATCCACCACAGCCATTATTAAGCTGTCCCAACGGTTCACTACCCTCACTGTTAAAAATAAAGATTGCACCTTATTTCCCCTGTGAATGTGCCTCACTTCAACTTCCAGCCAGTGGATTGTGTGATAACTTTGTCTGCTAGACTGAAGAGCCCTCTGTTATCAAATGTGGCTTCCCCACGTAGGTACTTAATAGACTGCGATCAAGTCCTCCCTTAACCTCTTTGTTAAGCTTAATAGATTGAACTCCTTGAGTTTTTCAATATAAAGCATGTTTCCCAATCCCTTAATTTTTCTTGTGGTTCTTTGAATTCTCTCCAAGTTTCCCCCCTGCCAACATCCTTCTTGAACTATTGACAGCAGAACTGGACACTGTATTCCAGCAGTGGTCACACCAGTGCCACACAGAGTTAAAATTAATCTCTGTACTCCTCAGTACTCCCCTGATTATACATCCAAGGATCACAGTAGCCCTTTGGTCACAGCATCATACTGGAAGCACATGTTCAGCTGATTATCCCCAAAAATCCCTTTCAGAATCATTGCATCCCTACACAGAGTTCCCCATCCTGTAAGTACAGTAAAACCTCCATTTAACGGACTAATTCGGGCGAGGGGGTGTCCGTTAAATCAAAAAGTCCGTTATTTAATAATAATAAAAAAATGAGCTGTCGGAGCAGCAGCCCGCCCGCCACAGGGTCGGGGCGGCAGCTCCGCAGCCCGCCCGCTGCCGGGACCCGGGCACCGGCTGCCGGGAGCCGTCAGCCAGCCCGCCCGGGCACCGGCTGCCGGGAGCCGGGCGGCAGCCGTCAGCCAGCCCGCCAGAAATGGATCAGGAATGCATCAGACTTGCTCAGAAATTTTGTCCGTTGCATCCGAAGTCCGTTAAATCGAGGTCCGTTAAATCGAGGGTTTACTGTATCACCAAAGTTCTTTGTTCCTAGATGTGACTTTACATTTGATCTTATTAATACACATAATTTCTTGCACCCAGCTTTCCTAGGGATCTGGATTGCTCTGTGACAGTGACCTGTCCGTGTCATTATTTACCTCTTCCCCAATCTTTAGCTGCCAACTTTATTAGTAATGATTTTATGTTTTCTCGGTAGTTGATAAATTACCTTGTTAAATAGCATAGGACCCCATTAGAAACGTTCCTGATGATTCCCTGTTTACATTTATATTTTGTGACCTATCATTTAGCTAGTTTTTAATCCATTTAACTGTGCCATGTTTTTGTATTGTTTTAGATCCTTAATCAAAACGTTGTGTTGTACTAAGTCAAATGCCTTACAGAAATCTAAGTATATTACATTGCTGTTATTACCTGTATCAACCAAACTTGTAATCTCATCAGAAAAGATGATGAATTAGTTTAAGATGTTTTCCATAAACTCATGTTAATTGGCATTATTTATATTATCCTCCTTTAATTCTTTATTAACTGAATCCTATATAATCTGTTTTTTTGACTGGCTAATCCTGTTTACCCTTTTAAATATTGACACAAGAGCAACTTTGTTTTAATCCCCTGGAACTTCACTAGTGTTCCAAGAATTATTGAAAATCAACATAAATGAGCCAGAGTACTCCTCGGCCAGCTCTTTAAAAACTCCTGGATGCAAGTTAACTGGACCTGCTGCTTTAAAAATGTCTGGCTTCAGTAGCTGCTTTTTATCACCCTCCTTATAATCTATGAAGCATCACCCTGTTCCTAAGAGAGGGAAGGAGGGGAGCCAGTTTGACTCTTAGGGATGGATCCTTGTGTAGTAACTATTCATGTCATTAAGGACTAATGCATAGCTTCTTCATCTAAAGGTACTGCTGAGAGTGTAGGTGGGTGTGACATTTATATATTACAATAATACTCAGCCCATCTATAATCCTTTTCATTCAGAGACCTCAAAAAGTTTTACTGACTTAAACAGTTTAGCCTCCCAGCCTGGTGGAATTTTCTCATTTTACAGATAAGCACACTAAGGCCCAAAGAATAAGCAGCAGAGGTGGGAATAGAACTAGGAGTCCTGTCTCCTCCTCTAACTGCCAGATCATGCAGCACGTGGTGCTCATTTTCTTCTTCTGCGCACACAAAGTCTTTTACTCCTCCTCTCCCCTCCACCCCTGCTGGGCTACTACAGAAAAATCCTTATGTGCCAGAATTTTTGTTGGTGCTAGCCACGTCTGTAGTCAAACAAATTATCACAGATTCTCATGAGAGTAACGAGAACACAGTTTGGCCCATTAATTTTATCCTAGTGGACCAAGAGCAAACTCCCAAACCTTCTCTGATGTGCAGTCTTTTATTAATCTGATAGCCTGGAGATTGAACCTGGGATCTCCGATTCCCGCTGCTCCTGCCGTCTCCTACTCAGCTGGAATTCAGGCTGATTCTGTGAGGGTCATTCAGTGGCTGTTTATTGACACAGTGGCGAGACCAGCTCCCCTCCCAGAGGAAATTGTTCTGCGTATTGACTGCTGTGACCCCCTGCTGTATTGGTAGCTGCCACCGCCCCCCCCCCCCCAAGGAATTTCCTGTCTGGGAATAAACCCACCCAGAGTGTCTGGAATTCCACCCAAAGACCTTCAGGAGTCCTACATGGGACCAGAGTGTGAGTCTTTCCCAGGACAGGCAGAACATGAACATCATCAAGACCAGCTTCACCAGCGCTGTCCGTCCAGTGTGCCTCTGCCAGGGTGGACTGATTTAAATTTAAATTTTAATCATGATTTAAACAGGATGGAGGAAACCTTGATTTAAATAATCAGTTTTTAATCTTGATCTGCACTTGTACTTAGTTGTTTTTTTTCCTAAAGAAGGCTTGATTCTTATTGGTTGGTAATCACTGAATCATGTATATTTGCAACTAAATATAGTCTTTAGACTAAATTTGGTGCTGCTTTTTTACTAGCCAGGACAATACACTGTATCAATACATATCTGTTTAAGCAGTTATATAGCTTAACAAACATGTATTCAGATTTTTAATTTTTGCCTTTTTTATTGTTAGAAATGGTGACTGATGCATTTCTTGTTTACTAGATGAGAATTTTTTTTTTTACTCATGATTTGCATGAAGCGGTTTGGAGGGAAACTGAAATTAAATTAACTGCACAAAACATTTTAATTTTTTAAAATTAGTTAAATTAAACCTTAAATGTGCTGGATGAACAAGAAAAAAAGTTAATCAAAACATCTTTTGCAATTAAAACGGACTTATTAAACAAAGGAAGTGTTATCTGTAGTTAGTGAATTAAGCTGATTCTTTCTGATCATCGTGTCCTTCAGGATTTTAGAACTAGTAGATCTCATCCCCTCACACCTCACTTTCATTCATAAATCAGGAGAGGAAAACAAATTTTCTAATATTTCAACACCCACTTGGTTTCTTGATTTTGAATTAATTAGTCATTGATCTGAACAAGTTGAATAAACTGAAATAAAGAATATATTCTCGCTGCAACTGCAGAAGAGGCTAATGCTGTCAAAAGCTCCAGGTGACTTCCACCAGCTCAGTGGTTTGATGTTTGCCTACAACTTTGTCAGCAAACATGTGCTTCCTAATATTAATTTTTAAACTTTAATTTACATGATTTTAATCGATCATAATAAGTTTTACCCCATAACATAGGTTGTCATAATTTCAAATTTAAATAGGTTTATTTTTAAAAACAAAACTGTATTTAAATTAACTTAAAAAATCAGATGTTTATTATTTTTCATCATCTAATTTTATCCACTATGGCCTCGATCTAGACCTGGAGAGAACCACTACTCGGGGCGAGAGCTCTCCTGCCCCACCCCAGCCAATCCTGAGCCTCTGCCGAGAACACCAGTTAGAGCCAGTTGGCATGGTGGTTTGTGTTCTGCCTCCCTAGGAACTAGACTGAGACCCACCAAACCAAAGGAACTCTCACAAAAGACATTAGAAATGCATTATTTCTCTCTGGTGAAATGTCGGTACATCTGCAAGAGCGATGAGACGGAAGCAGGTCAGTGAGCACAGAACCCAGCCGTGGATAAAGCCCCCACTAGGATCAATTTAGAAAGTTCCCGGAGGGTGGAAGGCAACCAGAGAGGAACAGCACAGTCGGAACAGACAGAGAAGACAAAGAGTATGGGTAGAACAGCCACAGTGGGCCCGAACCTCAGAGGTGCTCAGCTCGCACTGAACTCAAGAGACCCTGTGCATGGGGTTGTCTCCAAGGGGGAGCTGTTGCTGTCAGCTTCCCCTAATGCTTGCTGCCTCCTGGCTAGGTTATCGGCAAATCTCTCCCGAAGACAGAACTGCAAACAGTAGTCAGGTTTCTGTGACAACAAGAGAGAATCAGGGCACTGCTGTATGGCTCCGATCCATGGCAGATTCTTCCCCTCGCAGCCCGGCGGTAGCCTGAGTTATCTCCACTCCCCAACAGCATTCTTACAAAGTCACAGCCTCGTAGCCGACATAATTCATATGGGTCCAATTAAAGGCTGGTGTTTCTTAGTCCCCAAATAACCCGTCTAACATTCCGGACTCATTATCTTTTCCAACAAAGCCAAAACCTGGTAGGGGATTGTTTTGTACTATCAACAGTAGTATAATTATGGAGGAACCAGCTCTCAGAGTTGGTTTTTTCTCTGGCAATTAAGCTGTTTGATAGTTATATTATTTGTTCTCCCTGATGTTTTCAATAAGCGATTGTAGTGGTAGATTGGAGCCCCCTCTGTTTATCCTCGCTGCAGCCTCCCCCGCATGCCGCTCCATCAGCGGGTGGTGTCAACCTTCACTCCAAAGGCCAACAAGGGAGTTGAGTCTCCATGGTCCACTGAGTCCTTCGGCTCCTTTCCTAATGCTGCCCTGGAGGAGGCCAGTCCGTGATGGTGGGCCACATTCTCCTCTCCCTTATGCTGGTTTTACAGCACTCTCTAGCTCCATTGGACCAGCTCTTCCGCTGCTGGAAATCAGCGTAGCTCCGTTGACGTCCCCATCAGAGGAGCTAGCTCATGGACTTCAGCGAACTTTATTTCTGACTCTCATGGGTGTGAGTGAGCTCAGAATTGGGCCTTTTTGTGTGTGCGCGGGATGCTTGTCTGTTGGAATCTGGCTTGAGAACCAGCAAACCCATTGTGCAGAGATTACTGAGCAGCTATTGGATGGCAACGACCTCCAACTAGGCTGGATTTCGGTTGGCACCTGAGACGCTGAGGGTCTGGTCTGTGTCCCAGCTCTGATCCCCTGACCTGGATGGATTGGCTGCTTCTCAATGTCCAGAATCCTCCTTCCCATCATTGGCCTGGGCCAGTACTGTAAGAGCTGCTGTAGAGCTGTCTTTGGGCTGACAGCTCTCTGTGTGGCAAGAGAAACAGATGGAGAGAAAATAAACGTGTTGTTTTAAACAGCAAAAGCAGGGGATGTCAGGGACACTGGGTCGCTCTGAGCTGGTGTTGTCCAGGGAAATCAAAGTGCGACTAGTCTCCGTGGGAGCAAGAATTTCCTGCCTGGTGTTGACGTAGGGTGTGTCCAGGAGAGGAAGCATTTGCTTATCTCTGCCCCATCAGTCGGCTCATTCCTCTGAGGTAGCTTCTCTGTTAAAATTCCCTTTTCTAGCATTTAAAACGTGGGTGTGAACTTTGTGCTGGTAAGAAGAGTGTCAGAACGACAGTCCTGAAGTCCTCTGTCTTCACAGAACACCTACAACACTAGGCTGGGCCTCAGGACTCCTGGGTTTTATCCGCAACTGCTTCAGTAATTCCTTTGCTTTGGAAAAATCACTTCATCAGCTCTCTTGAGCCTCAGTTTCCCCAGCTGTAACATGAGGTGTAACACTGTTCTCCTCATTTAGAAGCACATATCACAAGTTCCTCATGGCACAACACATGGGGTTAGCACGGGTAAGAAGGCGGTTACCCCATGGCATGAATGACCTATGTCAGCAAATTTTGACAAGCAGTTGTAGCTCCTGAAATTGGTGGTACCCATAGAGAGATGTACAGGGTGTGGGTGAGCTCTGTGCCCCTAACTACTTTGCCTTCTTTTCTACATCTTCAGGGAAGTCCTATGAAATCACCTACGTGCGGCTGAAGTTTCACACAAGCCGTCCAGAGAGCTTTGCTATTTACAAACGCAGCCGTGTGGACGGGCCCTGGATCCCATACCAGTACTACAGCGCCTCCTGTGGGAAGACCTACAGGAAGCAAGAGCGGCAGTACCTGCGGCCTGGTGAGGATGAGCAGGTGGCCTTCTGCACGGAGGAGTTCAGCGACATTTCCCCGCTGAGTGGAGGGAACGTGGCCTTCTCCACCCTGGAGGGCCGGCCCAGCGCCTACAGCTTTGACAAGAGCCCTGTGCTACAGGTACTGGGTTCGGGTGGGAGACAGCCATGTGTGGCCAGCAGACCCGGTGGCTCAGGGGAGTTGGCCTGTGGGAACTGTGCTTGGAGATCTGTAATATTGTTAGTGCTCAGGTACCAGGGGGTGAGCCCATTAGAAATATGTGGTCAGGTAAAAAGAGAGATTCCGCTCTTAACTCCGTTCTGCTCGAATGGAGGGTATGTGTGTGTGAATGTACAGATGCGCAATATGTGCATAAGCTGGTTTTCTCTTCAGAGTGACCCCGCTGCTGCCTGTGTGACCTGGGAAGACACAGAGCAAGGTCCTCATCACACTCATTCCCCCACGAGCAAGGAGGAAAGTTGTTCTCCGTAACCAATCAAAAGCCAGCCATTACCAACTGGGACCCAAATGGACCTGGACCGAAATCCCAGGTCCAAACACCCTTGCATTTGGAAGACATTTGGATCCTAATTTTTATCTAACCTATCTATAGTTCATTAGGTCTCCCATCACAGTGGGATCTGAGCGCCTTCCATCTCAATGGGTCAAATCAAACCCAGACCCAAACTGCCCCAAACCTTGGCTGTTTTGAAACTGGGATCTAGTGTCAGGTCTTGTGCCCCCTCTCCACCACCAGCCAAGTGGGGAGAATGTTTCAGGGTCTCCCTCTGCGTGAGAGGAGATGGTGCTGATGGAGAGAAGGCATGTTCAGGCCACACCTGGACTGCACGATGTCTGGCGTGTGCGTGTCTAAGCAGCATGAGGGTTCAATGAATTGAGGGGAGGACTTAGGACTATACACGTGGTGGTTCGGCTGCCTCCTCTGCTCCCTCTTGTAAAGGGGCTGCTGGCCCCTCACTGGGTGATGTGTTTGCTTGGGCCACTCACCAACAGCTCTCTTGTGGCCTGACCCCCTCAGGAGTGGGTGACCGGCACTGACCTGCTCATCTCCTTGAACCGGCTCAACACGTTCGGGGACGACATCTTCAAGGATCCCAAGGTGCTGCAGTCCTACTATTACGCCGTCTCTGACTTCTCGGTCGGCGGCAGGTAAGGCATGGGTGGGGCGTGGCGAGAAGAGGTGGAAGGAAGAGTGTTTTTGTGATTAAGGCATAGGACAGGGAGTCAGGACCCCTGGGTTCTGCCTCCAGCTCTGAGACTGTGGGATTGGGACAAGCCATTTAATCTCCTTGTTCCTCAGTTTCCCCATCTGTAAAATGGAGATAATACACAGGGAGAATATGAGGCTTAAAGCCCTTTGAGATCCTCAGATGAGAGGCACTTACACTCCAGTTCTCCCTTTTAAGCAGCACAGTCCCTATTTTGCACGAGGGTTATAGTGGCTCACAATCTAAATAGGAGTCAACAGTGTAACACTGTTTCAAAAAAAGCAAACATCTTTCTGGGCTGTATTAGCAGGAATGTAGCAAGCAGGACACAAGAAGTCATTTTTCTGCTCTACTCTGCCCTGATAAGGCCTCAGCTGGAGTACTGTGTCCAGTTCTGGGCAAGGTGCCTCAGGAAAGATGTGAACAAATTGGAGATAGTCCAGGGGAGAGCAACTAAAATGATTAAAAGGTCTAGAAAACCTGACCTAGGAGGAAAGATTGAAAAAAAATGAGGTTTGTTTATTTTGGAGAAGAGAAGGCCGAGGGACACACAAGTCTTCAAGAGGATAATAAATTGTTCTCCTTATCTGCTGAGAACTGGACAAGAAGTAATGGGCTTAAATTGCAGCAAGGGAGATTTAGGAAGGTTTTCCTATTTCCAACCTAACTGTCAGGGTAGTTAAGCACTGGAACAAATTACCCAGGGAGGTTGTGGAATCTCCGCCGCTGGAGGTTTTTAAGAACAGGTTAGATAAATGCCTGTGCGGGATGGTCTAAGTAATACTTAGTCCTGTCTCTGCAAGGGACTGGACTAGATGACCTATCAAGGTCCTTTCCAGGGCCATCTTCCTGCTCAGCCCCTCCAGAAAGCTCTCCCAGGCCCATGAAGCTCAGTGGACTTAAAAAGCATGTTGCTCTTTCTCTGCCCAAGTTCCCAGTCTCAGCACCCAGGTGCTGGGGCTGCAGGGATGGTCTCGTTATCAGATGGAAGAGGAACTTCAGGCGGCAGCAGGCAGGGACTCCTTGGAGATGGCAGGGGAACAGGCAGTGGAAGGCTGCTCGTGGGTGGAACAGGCTTTGTCCTGCTTGCATACGGTGCAGTTTGTATTCAGCGTGTAGAGCTTTTACACGGCCTAAGCAGTCGGATCACGGAGCTCTGGGCTGCCAGTCAGGATCTGAAAACTACTGTGGGAGAGAGGACCCCTCGGCTCCCATGCTACGCCTTCACAGAGTGAGCTCCAGACAGAGCCCTGTCCGGGGGATTAGCAAACCAGCCAGAGCGCACAACTCACCCAAACACAGCGGCTGGGCTAGCAGAGCTCTCCGGTTCCTGCCTGCCCTGGAGGGGGGCCAGCTTTCTTCCCGCCAGTGCACAGGGCTTGTGATTGTGGGAGGCTGCCTGCTCAGTGTGCCGTGCCCTCGGCCCCTGTGGCCCAGACTGTCCGTGAGCTTTGGGGTGTGGGTGAGGCTAAGCAGGCTGGAGCCAGCTGGGAGAACCCCCACCTGGTCTCCCCTGGGGGGCAGGCAATGGGTGGGAGGAACTGGTGATACTGGTGTCAGTATCTCCCTGCTCCCATTGGAACCCCATAGCCAACATCTCCGTTGCCCAGGGGGCGCTGCTCCCCACGCTCCAGAGTGGAGACGCTGGGAGGGGGAGGCCAGGAGCACACAGCGACTTGATCTGACGCTCCAGCCCCAAACAGCTGCAGCTCATTAGCGTCGGATCGGGCCACCCTCAGTCTACATGACCTCGCAGCTGGGGAGTGCCGGTGGGGGTGGGATGGGTGGCCTTGAAATGGGCCCAGCCTGTGCTGCGTTCCCTCCTCCTCCGGTTGGGGTGACGTCTGTTCTGTCTGTACCCTGATGCTCTCCGGGGGGGGCCTGAAACCGGCCCAGCGGCCGCCCCCTCAGGCACATCCCTGTGTCCTCAGCAGCTGCTGGCTAGACACTACAATGCACTTGACCTGCTGGCCCAGCCTGCCTCCCGCTAGCTGGGCTAGAACCAGCTGCCCAGGGTGAGCCATGGGGGGCTGGGCTAAGCTTGGCTCAGCTGACCGTCCTGGCCGTGACCGTCCCGTGGCTCCCTTGCAGGTGTAAGTGCAACGGCCATGCCAGTGAGTGTGCCCCCAATGAAGTGGGCCAGCTGGTCTGCCTCTGCCAGCACAATACCACCGGCGTGGACTGTGAGCAATGCCAGGCTTTCTACCAGGACCGGCCGTGGGCGCGAGGAACTGCTGAGTCCGCCAACGAGTGTCTCCGTGAGTACCAGACCTCAGGGCCCTGCCGGCGCTCCCTGCCAGGCCCCACTGCCCGCTCACCAGGCTGACTCCGCCGTTCGGCAAATCATTTCTTCTCGGTCTCCGGGGAGCCTTGTCCCTGTAGGTTGCCAGTTCGAATCCAGCCCAGGTGGGCAGTGGCCAAAAGCTGCTAACATCTGATGCTGGGGGAAGTCTGACCCAGGGCAGTGGCATCTCCTGCACCCTGGCCCAGCAAGAGAACAGCCCCTTCCTCTTGCAGGACCGCTCCAGCCACAGTGAAAGAGATGCCCATACTGCACCCGGGGGTCACCCATCCGTGACGTCAGCCCTTCTCGGGGGCATACATCTGTTTTGTGTGTTCCATCCAGTTACGACTATGAACGTCATGGGGGAGGGGTCTGATCTCCTGTGTGTAACCCTGCTCTGAGCCCCAAATAACTCGACAAATAACCAGGTTGACTCAGAGGCAAGAGCGCTACCTGCAGTCAGAGACAGACACAAGGGCGATTGTCAAGGCATTTAGCATCTGGACACTGAAGGAGAAACTGGGGGGAATCTGAGCATGGCCTTTTGGGGGGAATTCCTCTACCGCACCCCGGAAGCAGGAAGGGGGCTGCATTTCCATTATAGGCTCCTGGCACAGGGCCTACCTTTGTTCTGTGCTTAACCCCTAGCACAAAGGGGTCCTGACCCATCACGGGGGCTCCCAGATTACAGACAATACAGAATAATACTAATAGCAGTCTGGTGAGGTAACACATCATCCGTTCACTCTAGGAGACCTGGGCTGGAACCCAGCAGAGGTCCCGAGTGCCAAGGGTTTGTCTCAGCTCAGTCCCTCCCCACCCTGCCCCCCAGTGGCAATTCAGACCCAAGCCCCTCCATCTCCATGTCTGTTTTTGCCCCTGTGATGTTCTCGCTCTTCCTAACCCCTCCCCTGCACAGCCTGCAACTGTAGCGGCCGATCGGTCGAGTGCTTCTACGACCGGGAGCTGTACCGGATCACGGGACACGGCGGCCATTGCCTCAAGTGCCAGGATAACACCGACGGACCGCACTGTGAGCACTGCCGGCAGAACTACTACCGGTGGGAAGGGCAGACGGCCTGCCAGCCATGCAACTGCAACACGGCGGGTAGGTGATGCCTGGCAGCACAGCTCGGGGGAGGAAACAGGGTGGCGCTGGCGCAGGTGATGCCCTGTCCCGTCAGCTTGTCCAGCCTCCTGGCAAAGCCGTGACCCTGGCACTGCGCCTGGCCTGTCTCAGGGCAGGTCTGTACTAGAGAGTTACAGCAACGTGGGTTTGGGATGTGCCCGTCTCTCTTTAGTCCCCAATGACACAGTTATGCTGGCACAAGCTCCAGTGTAGATACAACAGAACTCACTTCGCTCGGGGAACTGGTATAAGCTGCACCCACAAAAGCATGCTTTTGCCAGTAGCATCTGCCCCGGGAAGCTCTGCTGGTACAGAGATACCAGCTAAACTTTTCTAGTGTAGTCTAGAGAGTGATAATCCTAAAGGGCTAAATCCTCTTCACTGTGGGGACAAGTAACTGGGGAAAGGGACAAAGCTGCATCCTCAGTGATTGGGATGAGACCTCTTTAAAAAAATCCATAACCTTAAATGTTCAACCGCGTCCCGTCCCAGGGAATGTCTCTCTCGCCCCCCTACGCCCTGCTCTCTCCGTCAGTCCCCCTCCCCCCCCATTCTCTCTATTTCTGTGACTTGCCACCTATTGCCACCTGCTCTTCCTCTTGGTTTGGTTCCTCGCAGGCTCCCTGCAGCTCCAGTGTGACAGCTCGGGGGCCTGCGCCTGCAAGGCCAGCGTGACTGGCTGGAAGTGCGAGCGCTGCCGGGCCGGGTTCCACTCCCTGAGCGAAGGGGGCTGCAGGTGAGAGAACCGGCTCCCGGGGCGCTTGGCCCCTCTCCGCTTCCCACCCTGGAGTGCAGCCTCAGCCCTGGCCTGAGCGGGCCAAGGGCTGGCAGACGGGGGAGGGAGGAGTTGGTCTCATGTTGTTGGCTTTTGCCTCTGCAGACCCTGTGCCTGCGACCCTGCCGGCAGCGTGGGGACCTGTGACCCCAACTCGGGGCGCTGCTCCTGCAAGGAGAAGGTGGAAGGTTACCTGTGCAACAGGTGAGTGAAGGGACTGGCTTAGGGCTGGAAAAAGTCCCCCCTCCCTTCAAGTGTCAGGGTGCCCAGCGTGAGCTCAGTCACTGCTGGGTGCGCATGAGAAAGGGGGCGCCCCCCAACCCCACCTGGGCAATGGGATGTGGGGTGGAGACCGGAGGAGGTGCAAGTTCACTACTCCCTACTTTGTCTCCTGCTGGGAGAAGATAGGACTGCAGCAGCCACCTCCCCAGGGCCAGCACTCCAACCCCACTTCCCACAGTGCCTCCTGCTGGGAGAAGATAGGACTGCAGCAGCCACCTCCCCAGGGCCAGCACTCCAACCCCACTCCCCACAGTGCCTCCTGCTGGGAGAAGATAGGATCGCAGCAGCCACCAATTCCCCAGGGCCAGCACTCCGGCCCCACTCCCCACAGTGCCTCCTGCTGGGAGAAGATAGGACCGCAGCAGCCACCAATTCCCCAGGGCCAGCACTCCGGCCCCACTCCCCACAGTGCCTCCTGCTGGGAGAAGATAGGACCGCAGCAGCCACCTCCCCAGGGCCAGCACTCCAACCCCGCTCCCCACAGTGCCTCCTGCTGGGAGAAGATAGGACCGCAGCAGCCACCAGTTCCCCAGGGCCAGCACTCCGGCCCCACTCCCCACAGTGCCTCCTGCTGGGAGGAGTGGGGAGTGCAGTGGATAATTCCCCTGAGCAGCACTCCTTGCCCGTTCTTGGCAGTCCCCCTGCCTCTGTTCTGCTCTCTGAGGGGGCCCACGCTGGCTGAGAGAGGCTGGCAGTGGAGTATTTGAGGTTTTCTCTCCAGCAACTCCTGCTGGGAGAGGTTGGGATTTGAGGTCCCCTTCTTCTCCCTCCTTCCCTCCCTACTGCCTATGCAGACACTCATTGCTCCTCAGCTGTGTCCTGTTGGGAGCAGACGGGGGGAGTAGCTATGAATCTCCCCACTGCGAGCGTCCATGCCTGCCCCATGTCCTATTCAGCACCACTGCTGTGTTTTGTCTCCCTGCCTGCAGATGCCAACCCGGCTCATTCAATCTGCAGCCGCACAACCCCGCCGGCTGCACCAGCTGCTTCTGCTATGGCCACTCGACCGTGTGTACTGCAGCCGCGCAGTACGAGGTGCACCATGTCCGCTCTGACTTCAGCCAAGGTACCAGGCCCAGCGCCGGTGCCGGTGCCTGCTCATTGGGAAAGGGGAGGCAGGGATGGAGGAGGGAGACTCTGGGATGGAGGCTGGCAAGTCACTGAGCATTGCACTGAAGTTTGGGTCTGAGTCTGAATGTCCTGGTTTGGGCCTGACTCTGGCTTAGATGGGGGCGGGGGCGGTCCTCTGGCCTCCCCGCACTCTGCAAATAAATCACTGATACTAGCCAAGTTTAAACTGGCCACCATAATCTCCCCCTGCAATTTCAGCTGGACCCAGTGTTCCCCTTCACTTCCCGCCCAGAACTGCTGCATGGCATTATCAGAGACCATGAAATAACTACCACCTTCCTCTCCATGGGGTAGCTCATGGAAGTAGTGGCTGCTGTGGCCCCTAGATATAGTCTGTAAGTTGCTGTGGGCTGTAAAGTACCCGATAAATGGCAGATGTTGCTACTGAAAGGAAGCTGTAATCATCCTGCAGTGGCCAGGGGCTGGGGTTGCTTCTAAAGATTTGAATGGCCTTTCCCCTCCAAAACCGTGGAGTAGGGCCAGTTGGCTTGGGGAGGGGATGGATGGAACATGTGGGAGGAGGTTTCCCCTGGCTCCCTCTGGGGTATATTCGCTCAGTCTCTGCCTCTCAAATGTGGTGACTAGTAAGGAGTGAAGAACCGCTGGCTTAAGGGTTCTGCTCACACTTTGGAACTTCTATATCGTTCTCCTCCTCCTAGGGTGACCAGATGTCCCAATTTTATAGGGACAGTCTTAATATTTGGGGCTTTTTCTTATATAGGCTCCTATTACCCCCCTATCCCTATCCCAATTTTTCACACTTGCTGTCTGGTCACCCTACCTCCTCCTCCCAGCCATTGTTTATAACATGGGTTATTCCCACTGGGGAAAAGCCTCTGCGTGACCCTAGCTTTGATGGAGGGAAGGTACTGCTCAGTCCATGAAAACAGGACTTTATCTCCACTGGGCCTGCAGCCAGGGATATGTCTTACAAGGCTGAATCTCATCTCTGTGCTGCATATGTGAGGACATTCTGCCCTCTGCTGAGCATCACGAGAAACATACGTAATCCACCGGTGAGCATCACCCTGGAGTGAGCTTCCTGCCCCAGGGGAGAAAAATTCCCATGTATTCCCCATGTGGGTAGCTCAGCTATCCTGCCCATGAATGTAACCTGACCTGTGCACAGTGCCCATGGAGCTGATGGTCTGGAACTACATCCAATGAAAGCTTATCCTGATCCTGATTAAAAATATGTTCCCAATTGCCACATCCCTGTAATGTGTTCCATAAATCTGAAATAGAGCCAGGCTTTCTACCATGTGTTTCTCTGTGGCAGGAAATCGAGCCAATTTTGGGTTGCTCGTTTTTAGGGCCAGATTTTCAAGGACTCAGCTCCCAGTTAGCTATTCGGAAACCAGCTCTTTTATAGTTCATGTTGAGCGCTGCTTTTCTGTTCAGAAGTGGATGATTCTTAGTGCTCTGAAAACTGTCTTGAAACTTCCTGTACCTCCTGGGGCTTCTGGGTGGTATTAATGGGCCAGTTTGGGGGTCATTTGGACAAGACAGCTCTGAGATGCAGCCCCCCTAAAAATCTAAACAGGGGCTAGATTTCCAAACGTGCTATTGTTGTCATGCTTATGCCCCGATCAAATAGCTGATTGTTCTGCAAGGATACCCACTGTTTGCTCCATGTTACATTTCCCATCATGCCTCACTGCATACTCTGACTGTGTGTGTTTGTTGCCAAGGGCCCGAGGGCTGGAGAGCTGAAGCTCCAGGTGGCAAGGAAGCCCTGCTGGGTTGGGCCAATGGGGAGATCTACCTAGAGCAGGATGGAGAGGACCCAGCCGATTTCATAGCACCAGGTACTGTATCTGGGAATGCCCAGCTGAACTGCCACGTTGTAACTGTGGTTGTTTTGTGGCTGTAATAAAACCTCCACTGTGTGTGGTTTAAAAATCCACGGTTAAAACAACGTATCAGCTGCCGTGTTCCACCCCAGTGGTGACTGTATTTCAGTGGTGGATGAAGTGATTCCTTTGTATGCCAGGGAGGCAGTGAGGATGCTGGACTCAGAGGACATTGGTTCAGTTCCCAGCCTTGTCACTGGTTTACTGGGTGACCTTGGTCAACACAGTTCCCCCATTCTGCGCCTCAGTTTCCCCACCACTAACATGGGGATAATGATACGTACGGCCTCTGTTATAAAAGACATTGATATCTACTGAGGAAAGGTGCTACCGCAGAGCTAGGTGTTGATATTGCTACTATTTGTGAAGAGCTTTGGCTCCTCCTGCCGTGACAGGTGTTCTATAAATACATGATGCTATTAGTATTGTTACAAAGCTCAGGGGAAACTGAGCCCTCAGCGTCCAAGCCATTAAAGCCATTCTCCCGCTCGCATTCTCCCTTGCTGGGATGCCCACGGACGCTAAGCTCAGTGCAGATTAGAACAGCAGTGGAAACCCAGAACTATGTCTGAAATGAGCCAAGATGCATCATACGTGCCAGGCCTGTGTCTGGACCAGTTGGTTCTGCTATTGAAATCCATGGGAGCAGGACTGGGCCCAGAGGCTGGGAGGGTTCCATGGCCTCTTCTTTCTCCCTTTCACCTCCCAGAGAAGTTTCTGCGTGACCAGCACCTCAGCTATGGGCAGCTCCTCTCCCTGCTCCTCCGAGTGGAGGGGAACCGGAGCAGATCCTCTCCATTTCCCGTCCAGCTGGTCTTGGAGGGAGACGGCATCGTTGTGTCTGTGAGCTCTGCCACCCCAGCAGGCCGTGAAAGCCAGCCCCACCCTGGAGAGCACAAGGTCACCTTCAGGTACAGGATGGCTGACCTCACTTCCCGGCTCCCTCATTAGAATCACCACCTCAGCTAGCCCCTCGGTTGGCTGAATCTAGCAGGGAGGCTGTTGACTGAATGCGCCACGGAGACTGAATTCCACTCTCATCTCGACCTGGCCTCTCCGGGCAGGTTTGAGACCCACTGGCAGGGCACCATGGGTAGAGTTGGTACCGATGCTCCATGTGCTGGACTTGTTCTGTCCAGCCAGCACCTTTCAGCCGTGGTCCGGTTCTGATCTCCATGCAAATCAGGACGGATTCTGCTGAGGCCAGTGCAATTACCCTGGTGATAAACCAGCGTAAGCCATATCAGAATCGGGCCCACTGAGTCGCCTCTGCCCATTACCCAAAGTGCCCTGCTTCATGGCCTGGGAATGCACAAACAGAGCAGGGTTCCCTCCTACCAACTTGCCAGGCCCCTTTATCTGTGCCCCCTCTAGTGACTTCCCAACATTCGCCTGCCTCGTTGCTGCCCTTCCCCTGCCTGCTGCCCCTCCCCCCCGGGCAAGATGGCCCCCATTGGCTTTGTGTGGGCAGCTCCTGTAAGGAGCAAGGGTGCACCCTTTCCTTCGGGGCTGGTTTCCGACAGGCTCCACGAGGAGGAGGTGCAGCCCTCGCAGTCGTCCTTCCACATCCAGCGTCTGCTCTCCAATCTGACCGCCCTCAGGATCCAGGCCGGTAGCAGCGACTCACATTGTAAGTGATCCCCTGACGGCACTGGAGCCGCTGCCTTGGACTGGGGGTTTCCTCCTGTTCAGAACTCTGGGACTGGACACTGCACTGGGTAGCCCTGCAGTGCAACAGGGAGGTCAAAGGCTCAAGGGGAGGGAAGAAGATTTAGCTTGTAAGCTCTCCAGGGTGGGGGATGGGTGAGTACAGCGCCTGGCACAAAGGGGCCCTGATCCTCATTGGGGTCTGTGGGCGCTACTGCAATATAAATGGTTAATAATCATGGTCACCTGGTGAAGGATGCATTGGGTTCCTCTTTGACCAGCTGAATGCTGCTGGCTGGGTCTTCTTTGGCCACGGTCTTGAGGTTTAGAGACCTGCCGTGCTCCTTTGAATCTGAGGGTGGAGTTTCCCTCTGAGTTGTGGGAGGAAGGCGGCACTGTGAGAATTGGTTCCCTGATCAGCATGGGCTGTGATCTGACATTAAGCAGGGTTGGGCTAAGGGGTTACTCAGACGGGAGACCCCTCATGGCCTCAGGGATTCAATAAGCAGCAGCCCTCTCTCTGAATCGGGGTGGTCTGATGGCAGCTGGAGTTACTGTGTCTGTGTATGAGACATAAAGCAGAGTCCTGCTGCCTCTAATCCCCACAGCTCCTGGTCCGCCTGGATGATCGAACGGTCCCTTCTGACGGTCCCGTGGCATTCTTTGTAGCAGTCAATGTCACGGCCGCATTAAAACTGTAACAGTTACGTTCTGACTTCCAAAATTCCCTCTGCAGATTCAGACTTAACGTGGCATTTTCACTTCCCATCCTAAACTCTCGGGCAGCACTGCCATGAGCTGTTAAACGACAGCCGTGTTTCACCTCTCAGGTGGCTGCATTTCAGTGGCAGGCACCCTGATCTCTCTCAATTTTACTTAGGGCGGGGGGTGTTAGAAGGCTTAGTTAGTAAGGAAAAGATTGTCCAAATTGCCGTGTGATTTGCAATCCCTCAGTTGTTTGGCTGCCGCGCTGAAGATGTCTTAGAGACCTGGTTTTCAGAGGACAGGTGCTCCGCACTCTCTGAAACACAGGCTTGCCTAAGATCTTTTCAATCAGGTACCCCGAGTCACTAGTCGTGTGTGAAAATCACGCCCTGAGAGTATTTTGTGAAATGCTTTGAGATCTTACATGGAAGGTGCTAGAGCTAGAGCACAGTGCTCTGACCCCTTCTGACGGCCCATCCTGGAAGGGATGCCGGAGAGACTGGATTGATGGATCCGTTGTCTCTGTGGGGTTCTATTTGCCCATCGTAACTTCTGGTTTTCCCTTCCACAGGTAGGGTCTCCCTGAGCGAGGTCCAGCTCATCTCTGCTCGCCCAGGTCATTCCCTGCCTGCTCATTGGGTGGAGGAATGCACCTGCCCACAGGGGTACACCGGGCAGTTCTGCGAATCCTGCGCTCCGGGCTACAAGAGAGAGATTCCATTGGGCGGGCCCTTCACCAGCTGTGTCCCCTGTACCTGTAACCAGCATGGCAGCTGTGATCCTTATACAGGTTTGGTTCCCCTGCTTTCTGGTAGTGATTTGATTTTACCGTCACACAATCTCTCTTCTTCCTTTTCTAG
Organism: Sternotherus odoratus; assembly: GCA_032164245.1. NCBI lineage: Eukaryota > Metazoa > Chordata > Testudines > Kinosternidae > Sternotherus > Sternotherus odoratus. The sequence continues at coordinate 12,029,374 of JAVMKO010000016.1, forward strand.
AGACCTTCATGGTATCAGTTCATTTCACAGCCTCCATTTATCCATATAATTACTGTGCAGTTACACTGTAAATAGATAATAAATCTACATCATTCCTAACGAAGGGTGGGAATTACACTTGAAGTTGCAGTACCCAGCGTGTCAGGTTATTGCCATGTAAATTACAGGGGGTGGTTTCATAACAATGTCATTTCGGAGACAAAAATAACTGCCTCAGGGTAATAATGATAATGCTTCTACCACCACAGATGTGCATGGCATTTTATGAATGTAAGAAGGGGAGAGGGAAGGAAAAGCAGAGATGTCGGTGGGGCCTGGATGGGGAGTCTGAATGTAATGCATGAAGAGGCAGGAGGCCAATGGAAGGATTGAAGGAGGGCAGGTGAGGTGGGCAGAACCTGAGGAGATGGAGATGAGTTTAGCAAGGTATTGGGGGCAAACTGGAGTGGCAGAAGTAAGAGGTAAGGAGGCCAGGCAGGGGAAGGCTACTGCCGTTGAATTGCAAGTTGATCAGCACACGGACAAAGAATTTATCAGCGAGAAGATGGATATGAAGAGGAAGAAGCAACAGGCTTTAGTGAAGGAGACCAGGTAAGTGAGGAGAAGAGGCTATCTGGAGGTGGAACATAGACTGCATGTACCATGATCAGCAGTTGCAGTGTAACTCCACTATTACAGGGTTTTATACACAAAATGCTCTAAAGGTAACCAGTGAAATTTTCACACCCATTGTTAGGCCCAGTGATCCCTCTAATTTTTCCCATCCATGTGCAGAATTCATTTTATGTGCACCATTTCGAGGGAATGTGTGGATGTGCGCCACCAGTAGAAACCAAAAACCTGTATAGAATCTATATTTTAAGAGCCGTGTGGTCTGTCCCAGGCAGTCGTTTTCCGCGCCCTGGAGGAACACGAGGTCACAGGCACCTGAACAGGTCAGATACTGCATCTCCTGAGGTTCTGAGCTAGGGGGCAAAGCAAGCAGATACGCAGGAAGTAGAGCTACAGAGATGTGACCAAAACCAGATCTGTAAAGGCTGCCAATTGCAAATGGCAGAGACACCCTGCTGGCAGCTGCTCCTCCAGGGAAAGCGTCGGGGTTTCTCTGACCGTGGGGAAAATCTGCTGGCTCACGGCGTCACACAAGCACCCGGGTATCCAGACCAAAGTTCAACTGGGGTGACGGCATCTACTGTCTGGAGATTCCTCCCGCTGTTCCCATTGGACATGGCTTTGTTCCTCACTGCCTGCCCTCGACTCTCGCCAGTGTGCTCCATTGACTCAGCTGCCCCGTTCAGCTCCAGCCTGTGCCGCAGTAGAGGGATCCCAGTACACGCTCCGCACAGCATGCTGATGTGGAAGGAGCTGCAGTGACACTCCCGTGCTGTCCTGATTCACACTGAGTAGTATTTTGCTCATCAAGTTGTCTCATTGACTGCAGTGCAGCTGCTTTACTTGGGGAGTAAGACAGAATCGGGCCCATCTTCTTGTATGAAATAATATAATCTAAATCCCGGGCCACCTGTGACCTTGCGACTGTCGGTGTGTAACATCGTGAACATCATGGTGTTTTATGGTGACAGCAAGGACAGATCCCAAAAGCACAGACCATGAGCTAAAGTGGTATTAGCAGTATAGGGTCTGGAAGACCCAGCTGACCATCTTGAGCATGTATAATTAGACAGGCCCGGTACATGATGTACTCCCCTGTCAGGCACAGTTCAGACATGGGCACCTGGCATATCGGCTACCCAGTAATATACTGTCCATGTCACACACAGCTCGGTCTGTCCATGAGTCCTGTTCTAGACATTCCCCGGCTAACGCCCTGGCAGGCCCTAGTGGAGCGCAGCTCAACGTAGTCCCCTCAAAGGGACTTGGAAACAAGATGATTTACTTGTTACTTAACTGAAGAAACCTGGGGCCCGGTGTCAGCGCTAACAAGACACCCCGCCCCCTGCGTCTTGCTGGTGTTCTGGCCCTGGCATGGTAACATCTGTGTTGCATGAGTGAGGAATTGTTTATGGCTGGGACGGAGAGTACTTTAAAGAGCAGTTTTTAACATGCTCCTCTGCCCTGCCAGACGGAAACATTACAATGTTCTGCAGCTTCTCTCCCTCTTTTGTTGTGGAATGCGGTGTCTGGATGTCTCCAGTTTAATACGATTCCCGGGTGCAAGTCCGCGCCTTTGATCTTTCGGCCTTCATTCAGACAATCAAGCCGCCCATTCATCATACAGGCATCTTCATTTTCCACCCGTCTCTCTCCCTCGCCCTTTCTCTTTCAGTTCCTTCTCTCCCCGTTGTATCCGACTCATTTCACAGCTTCGCCCGCCGGGATCCGAACTGCCCCATGTGTGCTCTTCCCAAGGAGCTCTGAGTCCCGCAGGGCCCCTCAGCGCACCCTGTTCCCCCTCGTTGTCATGTGTCACCCATGTGTTAAGCTGACTCTGTGCCCTTGGGAAATTTCCCACAAACCTTTCCCCCAGGCTAGCTTGCCTAATATGATCTGATCTTGCCAACTGCATGAAGAAATGATCATGGGAGTCTGTGCTTTCTCCAGTCAATTGGACTGATTGCTAGAGACAAAGGGAGAGGGATTCAGAGTTTCCCCATGTCCCCTGCTTGCTTCCTTAACCTGTGGCTCGCTGGCTTGGGTCACATGAGGAAGTTACACTCATCCGCTGGGTTCTGGACCGGTTGCTTGTGTGTTGCATGATGCAGAGGGTGCATGTGTTTGGACACATCTTGGAGAAACACGTTGTCAATGGTTTCAGACTCGGACAGATTTTTAATATTGAGAATTCACTGTGCATCCAGCCCGATGGGCGAGTGATCCGGCTCGCACAGGGAGAGCTGGCTTGGCATGTCTCCTTCAAATTCTGCTGGTGTTAATCCTTATTCTATGCAAGCCAAACGATGTTTCTTGCCTGAGCAAGGACTGCAGAGTTTGGCCTCTAAATCAGAGAAAGGGAAACACACAAGCACACCCCTCTTGTGGGGAGCTGATTCAATCGAATCCAAACCCAGATGCGATTGACATTTTGCAGCGGGCTCCATCTCTCCAAAGGGCCCAGTGAAAACCCTGGGCCCAGACTCTGGAGAGGTTGGAATTTGGTTCAGACACGTTCTAACGAGCACCCATGGGTGTAACTCCATTTGACTTTGCTGGGGTTCCTCCTGATTCATCTCTGCTGTAGCTCCGTTGACGTCTAGGGGTTTGCACCAGGGATGGATTTGGCCCTCTGCGTCTGGATGGTGACACCAGGAATAAATCCAGTGTGGAACCTGGAGCATGAGTCGAGAGGGATCCTTGAATGTAAAGGTTTGCAACTGCAGCTTAGCTATTGCCCCGAGGGATGACTGGAGGGGCAGTCGGATGAGCAGGAATGGGCCGCGGGTTGGGTACCCAGGGAGCCAGAGTCATGGCAAGGATACAGGGGGCAACGCCATGACCACTCTCAAACTGGTGTGCAGCCTGGGTGACCAGAGAGTGGACACTACGGTGGGATCTCCGTGAGGTACGTTTACGCTGCTATTAGACACCCGCGGCTGGCCTGTGCCAGCCGATTCGGCCTTGTAGGGTTCAGGCTATGGGGCCGCTCAGTCGTGGGGTAGCCGCTTGGGCTTGGACTGGAGTCTGAGCTCTGGGGCCCTCCCACCCCGCAGGGTCCTAGAATCTGGGCCCCAGTCCAAGCCCCAATATCTACACTGCAATGAAACGGAGCCTTGGCCCGAATCGGCCAGCGCTGGCCAGTGGCGGGGTTTGAGTTGCAGTGGAGACCTCGCCCGGCCCCACTAAACCAGCTCGTTGAGAGGACAGGGCGGGCAGCACGGTCTGTCCGCATCAGGGAGGGGCTGGGGGAAATGCTTGAGTGGTTTTCATGGGATCCAGCTCAGCCCATGCAATGGGTGATGTCTGACTCCACCTCCTGGTGTGGGGTCACCCTGGGATAGCTACGAGCAGACCTTCTCCCAGGAGCATGAGGGGGTGATCCCTGGCCCAGGCGGGGGCCTGGGGTTTCTTGCATCCCGGCTTCGGGCTCTCTAGCCTGGGGTGGGTGGTCTTTCTGCTCTGTCCCCTGCAGGGCGCTGCCAGTGCCTCCATCACACCGAGGGTCCGTCCTGCGAGCGCTGCGCCGTTGGCTTTCACGGGAACCCCTTCGTGGGGCGCTTGGACGACTGCCAGCCATGCCCGTGCCCCGGCCAGTCACCCTGCATGGCGATCCCAGGGAGCGGGGAGCTGGTGTGCACCCACTGTCCCCGGGGGCAGAGAGGTAATGTGCTGAGGGGAGGGGGTGGCTGGGTTCGCTGGCAGACAGACCCCCCCACACACATGCTGTGACCCCCATTGCTCGCCTCTCCAGGACGACGCTGTGAGCTGTGTGACGACGGGTTTTTCGGGGACCCCTTGGGGAGGAACGGCCCGGCCCACCCTTGCAGCCCCTGCCAGTGCAACGGAAACGTGGACCCCAACGCCGTGGGCAACTGTGAGCCTGTCTCCGGCCAGTGCCTGAGGTGCCTGTACAACACGTCCGGAGAGCACTGTGAAAAGTGCAGGGAGGGCTTCTACGGGAGCCCGCTGGCTCAGAGCCCCGCCAGGAAGTGTGCCCGTGAGTACGGATCCCCTCGCTCACCCCGGCCCTGCTGGGCTGCCCCCTCCCCGGACGCAGCCTTCTGCTTATCAGATCCCACTTCACTGAGACCAGGGGCGTGGGGCCGATTCACCCCGGGTGTAAGTGGGTGCTGCTGCTGTGGAGGCGAAAGGAATCTGCACCCCATCAACTGCAGGGCTGGATTTGGCCAGTGGTAAATCCAGGGTGAACCAGTAAAGAGCGGAGGGGGTGTGGGATGGGGGAGGGGGTTTAGAGCAGCGGAGGAGGGGAGCTGAGTTAATGGAGTTGCATCCCTGTGTGATCAGACCTGCCTTGGGCTCCATGGTCATGACGCTTTGTGCCTCTGCCATGCTGGCCGGCCCAGCTTCCCAAAGAGATGGGCAGGGGGTAGCGTGTGAAGCGTTCCGCCTCCTTTAGAGTGCCTTGGTTTTCTAGGTGGGGAAACTGAGGTACAGGCGGCTGAAGGGACTTGTCCGAAAGTCATGCAGCAAGTTGGTGGCAGAGCTGAGGATAGAACCCAGGCGTCCTGATTCTCAGCCCCCAGCTCTAGTCTGCCTGCTCCAGGTTAACAGCCAGTGTTTTCTCCCCCTAGCCTGTGAGTGTAGCCCTGTCGGTTCGGCCCTGGGGCTGGGCGTCTGCCATCCCCTCACTGGCCAGTGCACCTGCCTCCCTCACGTGACCGGGCGAGACTGCAGCCGCTGCCAGCCGGGATATTATGGCCTGCAGCCAGGGACTGGATGTACGAGGTAGGTGGAGATGGAGCCCTTGTCAGCCCACTGGGGAAGATGGTCTCTGGGAATCACTGCCCTGGACCGCAGGGGACCCCCCCACCCAGGAGAGGGGGGTAGCGGCTGGTGCCCGGTTAACAAGGCTCCCTGCACTCTGTATTTACTGTGTGCCAGACCCCTGCCCAGGTCCTTGCTGCCTGTGGGGTCGGGCCGGCGCCCACTGAAGGCAATGGCAAAGCCCCCACCATGGGTCAATGGACCCGGCCTTCCGCCTCACATCACCTAGTCGCTGCGTGGGGAGCTCTGGTCTTGAACCAAAGCTACGCTCACCCTCCGGCCCTGCACGTATCACCCAGGACTCGCTCTGTCCTAGGGTGGCTGGTGGCACTCCAAGGGCCCGGGTGTGAACACAGTACTGGGCACAAGCCGGAGCTGGCCTTGCCCCTGTTCCCCTCCGGCTGGGCCCTTGGTTTGTCTGCACTCACCATCTTCCTTCGCCTTTGTCCCAGCTGTGAGTGCCACCCGGTGGGATCCCAGGACAACCAGTGCCACCCGCTCACAGGGCAGTGCCCCTGCCAGCCCGGTGTAGAAGGACAGTCGTGTGATCGATGCCAGCCTGGCTTCTTCGGGTTCTCGGTCAAGGGCTGCCGAGGTAACAGCCACGAGGAGCAGCTTCTCGAGAGAGGTCGTGTCACTCAGTTTCTCTCCCGTATCATTGGTGGCTTATGGTATCGGCGCAGCTGAGCCTTAGCCACTGTGAGGACCCGGACTGGCCCCGGGGGCCGGGCTGCGGTGGTGAAACCATGCCTGGGTCTTGCCATCTCCACTGATCAGCTCCTCTCCTCACTGCACTCCCAGCCCACGAACTGAACAGTTCGGTCCCCTCCTGTCTCAGCCTGTCTAACACAACTGGGGGCAGCCCTGTCTCCCGGCTGGGGCAGGGATCTGGAAGACTAGGCTCCTGGGTTCTCTTCCCAGCCCCGTCCTGGACTTGCAGCACGATGCTCGGCAAGTCCCGCACCTCTTAGTGCCCCCGTGACCCTCGCTGCACAATGCGAGTAAGATTCTGACTTCCGGGGCTTGTGTCTGAAGCCCTTGGAGGGGCTGGGAGAAGAGGCACTAGAGAAGGGCAGTCAGCTGGGCACTCTCCTTGGGCCAGGCTCTGATTTCCATTGCACTGGTGCAGATCTGGAGTGACTCTGGATTCAGGGGAGCTGCTCTTCCCATTGGCGTCATTCTGGAGAGCAGGGTCCCTGCCTTAGCCGCTGGGTGACTGGCCACGGCTCCGGTCCATGGACTGACTTGGAGGCTGGCAGGGACACAGCGCCCCGCCTGTACCTTGGGTCGCCTACACCTGTGCTCTGGTGCTGTCCCCTGACTCTGCTGTCCCTTGTGTGCAGCCTGCAACTGCTCCCCGCTGGGCGCCATCACCCCGCAGTGCCACGAGAACAGCACCTGCGTCTGCAAAAGGGGCTTTGTGGGTTACAAGTGTGATCGGTGCGAGGTGAACTTCTTCTACGCCCCGGAGCAGGCTCTGTGCCGGGAGTGTCCTGTCTGCTACGGCCTGGTGAAGGACGAGGTACGGTGCCCGCCCTCCCTCCCGCCACACCCCCTGCCAAGGGGATTGCAGAGCCAGGAGCTGCTCCCTCCTTGCAGGCTTATGAATCTAACGCCCCCTCCCCGGCCCCAGAGCCCCACTGCTCTCTCTGCCCACGCCGGCCTAGCATCCTCTTCGCCCCGCGCACCCCTGACCCACCCTGACAGCCCTTCATACCCACAGAGCCACACTTGGTCCCCTCTTTCTTATCCCCCCCCCATCCCTCACATTGCCAAAGTGCCATTACTCTGTGGGGCATGGCCCTTTACCCTAGCTTGCCCCGTCCCTATACGCCTACCCTGTAATTGCCTATACGATGCCCTGTCCTATATACCGCCAGTGACGAAGTAGGAATACTGTGTGTATATGCCTCAGTTTCCCCTATGCATTTCTTAAGTGTCTATGTGAAGGAGTAGGGGCTGACACTGGAAGCAAGGAGGCAACGCCCTCTCCCCCCTCAAGGTGTGCATCCCTGATGCTGTAATCTGACCCCAAGTGGGGGAGGGAGGTCACCTGACCTGGCTGAGCCAGGGGGGAGAAGGGGCTGGAGAGAGTGAGGTTCAGTTTGGAGTCTGCAGCTGGCTGGAGAGAGGTTTTGGACTCTGAAGCTGGGTGGGCAGAAGGGAGGCAGGACCAGGCAGGGTCTGGCCTCTCTTGGGCCCCCATAATGGATCCAGTGGAGGGGTTCGGGTGCCTACAAGCTCAGTGTTAGACCATGTACCCGTTGACGAATAAACCTCTGTTTTACTGGCTGTCTGAGAGTCACGTTTGACTGTGGATTTGGGGTGCAGAATCCACGGGCTCCCTCAGGGCCCCGCCCAGGCGGGCTCACTGGGGGAAGCACACGGAGGGGCAGAAGGTGCTGAATGCTCTGAGGTCAGACCCAGGAAGGTGGAAGTGGGGACCCGTGAAGCTCCTAGCCTTGGAAACAGGCTGTGTACGGAGAAGGGACACTTCACCCAATGTCCAGTCTGGCTTCCTAGGGAGCGGTTCCAGACCATCACCCGGACACTCCGTGACACCGCCCTATCCCTGCCCATACACCACTCTGCCTTGGCCCTATAGGCTGCCTCGCCTATGCCCCACAAGCCGTCCTCTCTGAAACACCCCACTTGCCCTCGCAGGCTGACAAGCTGAAGGCCCGGCTGCAGCAGATGGAGGCATGGCTGCAGGAACCAGACTGCAGCCGCCCCCGGACCCATTACCCAGCGCTGGAAGAGGAGCCCCGAGGAGACCAGCTGCCAGGTAGGGAGGGGCAGAGGCCGGGGAGGCTCATCTCCTGGTGTCAGTGCGGGGAGGGCCCTGGGAGAGGAGAGGCGATGGGGACGAAGGCAGCGTAAGAGCCACATAGACGGGGCTCGCTCCAGAGCCTGGTTCTGCCAGGCGTTCCTGTGGCCCGAGAGGGTCGCTAGAGAGCGATGTGAGTGCCAGCCGCCCAGTGCAGAGGAACGCTTCCCTCGGATCCCGGCGCCCCTCCAGTCAGTGGGGCCGGAGCAGAGACGGGCGCGATTCCCCGTCAGGCACTGGAGTCAGTGCGACCTTTGCACAATAGCTGGGTGCATGCTGAGGGCTGAGCAGAATCTACCTTCAGGTGTCACTGTGGGGCTGCTGGGGGCGGAGCAGGCTTGGAAATCGGGCAGCAGTTGTGGGTGCTGAGCCTTGGGAACCCTTCACGATCTTGTCCCCCGGGGCTGTGCAGCAGCTGTGGGCCTCCCATCGCCAGACAGATCCTGACAAACCGGAAGGGGCTCAGAGAAGAGCAGCAAGGAGGATGAGAGCTGGGGTCAGCAACGACTCCGTGTGGGGAGGAGAGAGACACTTGATTAATGGCCGCAAGTCTTGGGGTATTGCCCGGGGAGAGGAATTGCTAAGGAGGGCTCAAGAGGGTGGACTAAGGTGCCGTGGAGGAATCCAGCCGTCTATCATCCGAACCTCCCGGCATTGGAACCCGTTAGGCTGGGGAAGACGTCCAGCTTGCCATGTAAACACGCACACGTGTGAGCATGGGCAGGAGACGGCAGTGCACCACCCCCGGGCTCCCCACCCCCCCGGGAAGGGGTGATGGCTGCAGGAGAGCTCTCCCTGGGCTGCTTTCAGATGCCACGATGCTGTTCCTGGAGTGGGTTGCCCAGCTGGAGGGCTCAGTGGGCGCTGTGTGGGGTCGGCTGAGGAACGCCAGCAGGACCGTGGGCTGCGCCAGCGGGGGCAACGAGAAAACCTGCATCCTCCTGTCGGAAATCGGCGCCGTGCTGCGGTCCACGCAGAGGGAAATCCAGCAGGCGGCGGCCACGCTAGCGACAATGGTGCCTCGCTGGGCTTTTCTCAATCCCTCTCCGAGCCGGGCTAGATGCTTGTGATGGTGCCCCACCAGGGAAGGCCCTTGTTCCTTTCCCATCCCCAGCCTGGCAGGGGGGAGTAGGACCTGACCGGTGGCCTGCTCCTCCGGGTAAAGGAGCAGCACCAATAGGCAAGCACAGTGCCCCACACCCTTGGTGACCTTTCAACCTTGCAGCTCTCCAGGTGCAATGCACCGGGGTGACATTCCTTCCTTTGTTCTCTTTCTAATGAAGGGGAAATGGTTCAGTGACCCTGCCCACCCCCTTGAGGTCCTGGTGGCAGAGTTGGGTGGTGTAGCGGGTTGTTCATCCCAGCAGGAAGGGCTGGGGAGAGCCCTAGAAAGGCACGTTCAGAGCCATCCAGCAAGACTCCCCCAGAATGGGACATGGAAGGAGCCAGCCCAGCCCTGGCCACTGGTACCGGGTTCAGTGCTGTCTCCACAGGGGGGCCCCGGGGGCTGAACCCTGGTTTCATGTTCATGTTGTTTGATATGCTGCTGTTGTTTTTTAAGGTCATTCCTCATGAAATTTCCCAGCAGCCCACCCGCTGGAGTCGCCTCGCGCTGGAGTCCCGGGCGCTGGCTGCCAGGTACCGCCCTTTGGACATGCCTGCACATGTATGCACACCCAGGCACCCCCGCGTGCGCACACGGGAACATCTCTCGCAGTGTTCGCTTCCCTCTGATGCCTCCTCCTGCTCCTATCCGCTCGCTGGCTTCCCTGTTCTGTGCACCTTGCTTTCTCTCCATGGCTCTGCCCCGCATGTATCTCTGCTGTCCTTCCTTCTCTTCCTCCTCCTCTCAGCCCCTGGCCTCTTTTCATAGTCCCGCTCCCTCTTGGAAGCAACCCCCCCTCCCCCAAGCTCCATCCTTCAAGCCAGTCCTCTTGTGGATCCCCTGCTCTGAGCTGCTCATTGGCCATCTTCACGCCTGCTGGTTTGCTGATCCATGTGTTGTGCCGGAGGCAAAGAGAAGCTCTCAGGACAGGTGCCTGCTCCCGTCCTGTGTGCTCTAAGCACCCCGGGCAGGGAGAGTTCCCAGGAACCAGCCAAGTGCATGGGCTGTGCAGTGACCCAGGCCCGCTCTGGATCATGTTTTCCTCTGTTCGAGCAGAGAGGTGCAGGTGAGGGGCGGTCACGCCACCTGCCCTGCTTCTGGGTTCCAGCCACCGGAGCAAGGAGCCCAACCAGCCCCGCGCAGCTCTGGTGCCGTGAGCTGGAGGCCATTCTGCCTCGTGCAGCTCCGTTCTTGCTGCGGGTGTGGGGGGAATGGTGGCGATCCATCCGGCCTGATCTAGTTCTGTCACCTGAGAGAGAGCTCCGGCCAGACTGACAGCCCGCAGATAGAGCCCGTCTACGCCCTGTTTCTGGGGCGTCACCTCAGGGCTCACGTTTGAGAGCATCTCTGGGGGCGGGGGGGTTGTCTCTGCAGCCACGTGGATGCAGCGGCACAGCTGGAGTCTGTGGCCAGGAGAGCCCTGCTCGCTTCCAACACCAGCTGTGCTCTCCTGCAGAGCATCCTGGAGGACCGCGCTAGCCTGGAGCTCAGGAGCGAGCTGGAAGACCGGTATGAGTCTCTAGGGGAGTGCCGGCATGGCCGTATGGTACAGGAGCCCTCTGGACCTGCCCAGGTTTCCCCACGATGCCCTGACAATGTGCCTCAACCCCAGGCAGCAGGGATCCCCGCTAGGGGCAAGAGGGGAGCTGTCTGCATGGCCCACTCAGTCCCTGGCCTCTTTGCCGAGCCTGCCAACAAGGGTTGTGGTGCTTTTGTGCTGAGACCCACCAAACTCGTTGCACATACGCCACCAAAGTGCCGTTGTGTAGAGCTGGTTCCCAGGTCACGATCACTCTGGACCAGCCTCAGACCCAGCAGGCTAGAGGGGACCCCCTCCCTCAGCAATCCCCTGAGTCCCGCGAGCCTGACCAACTGCAGCTCACTGTCCTTTCGCCAGCGGAAGACACTTCTGCAGTGAGCAGCCCGGGCCCCTTCCCTCCCGCGAGATCCCAGGTTTGTCTTGCGCCCCTTCTGTTTAGGTCTCAGGAAATCCAGCGGGCGCAGGAGGAGCTGGCTGCTGGCATGCTGGAGTTGGCAGCTGAGGCCAAGAGAACTTTCGCATCCATCCGCCAAGCTAATGCCAACCTGGCAAAGAACCTCTCGCTGCTCGACGCGCCAGAGCTGGTGGGCAGCCCTTAGTACTTGCAAATGCTAACGACTGCGGGGCTGGGGAGTCATGCTGGACTCAGATGAGTCCCACCCGGCAGGGTGCCCAGCAGGGCCCCTCTAGGGTGGTAGGGAGCTTCAGGCTCCATGGCTGAGTCATCTGTCTAGGTACTTATTTGTGCGTCCCCCCAGTCACTGTGGTATCTTCCCTCCCTCCCCCCTGCTTGTGCCTGGATTGTATCCTCACACCCCTGTGAGGTGGGGGGAGTTGAGGCACAGGAGAGACGAAGACACTTGCCTAAGGGCACCCAGCAAGCCTGTGGCGGAGCTGGGAAGTGACCCCAGGGCTCTTGGGGTCCCGTCCAGCTCCTTCCCACTAGGCCAGCCAGCATAGCTCTCTGCCTCTCTGCTGAGCCGCCTCTGGGGTGGCCGTGATCGTAGTGCGGCTGGGATGGCCTTTCTCCATCCCCAGGTGCTGGCTGGCAGGGGAGGGAAGGGGGCAGCGCCCAGCCTGAGAATGCTGCTGAATGCAGCCGCAGCTCGGAGCTCCCCTGCCTCTAGGGGCCCTTTGGGGCGGCTGAATATTATCCCCACTTTAAGCCAGGTCTCCCGACTCGCTGTCCTGTGCTCTGACCACAGAGAAACTTCCTCTGAGCTCGTTCCCTCCCTGCCTGATGCTGGGGGCTTGGAGCAACGGGAGATGCCCCTTCCCCCAGCCTCCCCTTTCTGACCAAGCTGTTTTGGTGCCTGATCCCACAGCGCCCCCTAGCGGTGCAGACCAGAGCCCTGACTCGGGAGCTGATGGAGCTGGAGCAGGGGGTGGAGGCAAAGGAGCGCCTGGTCCTGGATGCTTGGGACTCCCGGATGGCCGAGCCGCGCACGGAGCTGCAGAGGACTCGGCAGTTCCAGCAGGCGAGTGTCTCAGGGAAAGGTGCCGTGGGCTGAAACCGGGGAGCCACTTTCCTGGCAAACTCGCAGCCTGCCACTGCTATAGGCCCGGGGGGTGATAATTCATCTCTCTCCATCTGCACCCACCAACGCAGACAGGAGTGGGGAGAGTGAGATTCTCCCTCTTTTCTGGGAGACAGAGGCCTCTGCAGCCCAGCAGGAACCCTGAGTGTCCCTCATCCCTTCCCCTCCCACACACCCACCCTCCCTCTCAGCCCTGCCTCCTGCTGCCAGCCTTCTGGCCACAGAGAACTGGATGAGCCAAACCTCCCTCCTCCACCAGCCAGAGGGGACCGTCTTCAGTGGCTGAGGCCACTCGGAGGTGAGGAATAGGGGCAGGGAGGGCAGAGACACTCCCCCCAAAAAACCTTCACTAGGGGTTCGCCCAGGCAGGCCGGGTCCGAATAGGAGCCGGAACATTGAAAGCCGGGCATAGTTCTTTCCCCTGGGCCCTGTAGGGCTCTCAGATGTAGAGGGCAGTGCCTGGATCGCCTGGAGTCAGCCCAGAGCACATCTTGGCCCCCCTGCTCTCCTCCCTATAGAAATCCCACCCCGGTGAGATGCCCTCACACCCCTAGATCTCACTCCTGCCTCTCCTTCCCCTGCAGCTGCAGAAGGGGGTTGATGCTGCCCGGACTCTGGCAGCCTCGTCAGTTTCGCACGGCAGGGCGGTGGTCTCTGAAGCGAAGTCCCTGCTGTCCAGCGTGGAAGGTAACAATCGCTGCCCAAAGCCTCTCACCAGAGCTCCGCTCCCCCGGCTGATCCCAGCAGAGCCCAGGGGTGGGATACGGGGCCTCCACCCTGTTCAGCCCGGTGGCGTTCAAAGTGCCTGCAGGAGTCCGAGGTTCTTGCAGATGGAGCAGGGGAGGCAGGACCAGCAGGGAGTTCTCTGATCCGCTCTGGGCAGCGATGGGGACTCCCAGCAGCTCAGCACCGAGAATGGGACCTGACCGAGAGTAGGATGCACATGGCTCTGCTCTCATCTCTGATCAGTCAAACACGGACACACTGGGGGGCGTCCCCCGCCCCCGTGTACTGCAGCAGATGTGGCTGGAGGGGGTGGCGTCTGTCAAGCCATGGGGGTTAAAACCTCTTGGAGGCTGCTGGAACAGGCCCTACCCAAGCAGCACCAGTGCCGACTTCCCCACGCCACCCTTCCCCCTTCACGGAGTGGAGCCGTGCCCAGCCCATCCCGGTCCTGCTCTCCGGGCGAGGTTGCCGACGGTGATGCATCCACTGAACGGAGGCTCCTCTAGCTCCTTTCTCGGGGCTTCACGGGATAGACCCACGTCTGATGCATGGCAGCCTTGGAACCAGTGACCTAGAGGCAATGGGGTGCAGAGGCCCCTACCAGTCCTCCAGCTCAGCTGGCTCCCTGTTACCATTTGAAGATGGATTCATTGTTCTCCTGTTTTGACACTGGGAGGGGAAGGTTGGTTTGGGCTCCGCCTGTTTCCCAGGGAGATGCCAATGCCTGGAGTTGTTGGGGTTCTCGCTCTGGTTCTGTTGAGCCCGATTCTCCTCTTGTTGGCCCCGGCGTAGATCAGGATTAACCCTCTGATGTCCAGGAGGCTACGCCAGTGGAAGCTGGGGTGGCAGGGCCCATTCTCTTGAACGCTGCCTTTGTCCGCAGGGGGGAAGAGGGTGTTTGTGCGTCAGAAGGGGCAGGCCGCCCTGAGCAGGAAGCTGGCCCTCGTCCAGGACAGAGCGATTGTGGATGCCCAGAAGAAGATTAGACAGGCAGAGAGGATGCTGGGAAACACCGTGTCTGACTCCACCGCAGCCAAGAAGACGGTCCGAGAAGCAGAGGGAGTCGCTAGGGAGAGCTCCAAGGTCTGCAAGGCTGGTGCTCAACCCAGGGAGTGGTGCAGAGAGAGGGGGAGGTCCCAGCCTGAGCAGGGCTTGCCGGGTGTCTGGCACATGGCAAGTGAAGGGGGAGCTGGAGTCAGGCTTGATGTAGAGAGATGCTGCATGGGCTCCCCAGAAGACTCTGCCAATGCTCCCCCATCCTGACCGGCAGCACCCCCTGCTGCCCCGGTACAGGGTTCCCCCAGCCCTGCCAATGCTCCCCGGTCCTGACCGGCAGCACCCCCTGCTGCCCCGGTACAGGGTTCCCCCAGCCCTGCCAATGCTCCCTGGTCCTGACTGGCAGCACCCCCTGCTGCCCCGGTACAGGGTTCCCCCAGCCCTGCCAATGCTCCCTGGTCCTGACTGGCAGCACCCCCTGCTGCCCTGGTACAGGGTTCCCCCAGCCCTGCCAATGCTCCCCCGTCCTGACCGGCAGCACCCCTTGTCTTTCCTAAGAGCAGTTCAGACCCCTTCCGCCAATCAGCCTTGATTCTGACCTGCAGCCCCCCTGATCCCCATACAGCCCCGGCCCATGGCATGCAGCATCCCTTGCCCTTTAGGTTCCAGGCCCTCTCTTGAGCAGGGATTGTCAGTCCTGCCTGGCTGGCTTCGCAGCATGTCTCATGCCCCGGCTGACTTTCCTCTCAAGTCCAGCTCTAATTCCTGTGTCAGGAGGAGCTCAGCATCCCCCTTACGGAGCCTTCGCTTACGCCGCCAGGTGAGCGACCCCGGGGCTCCTGTTCGGGGGGGTTGGGCTACCAACCTAGCGCTGTCAATAGCCAGTCTAAGAGGACGTCTTGTCTCAGCGCAAGGAAGGGACGGGACGGGAGAGGAGCTATTCAAACTCCTCCCGATCCTTCCCCTTTGTAGCCCTGTGCTGCCCACGCCGTCCAGAGGTCCCAGGCCGTGCTGAGGGAAGGGAAGCGGGAACGCAAGCGCGCCAGCGAGCTCGCCAAGCGCGTCAACGTAACCCTGGCAGAAATCTCAAGGCAGGAGCACGTGTCCGAGGAGCTCAGGGAAGAGCTAGAGGCGTCTCGCCAGGTGAGCTGTCCCCCAGGGGACTGTCCCCCTTTCCTCGCCAGGGACCTGCCCCCCCTGGTCCCACACCATTGATTCTGAGGGCAGGCGGGTGCATATCTGGAAATCTCAGCGATCTGTTTGGACTGAGGCTCTGTCCAAGAAACCCCAGGGCACCATGGCATGCAAGGCACATGCTCTGGAGAATCCCCCACATGCAGGCGGGATGCCATCCCTGGGGTCGCCCACATTGGGCTGGCAGCAAGAATCCTCCATACGGTTTGTTACCTCAGGTGTACCTAACGCACGTTTGTGTCTGTGTTGGAAGGTGAGGACCGGGATGAGTGAAGCTAAGAAGAGCCTGAGAGAAGCCCAGAGCTCCCTGGAGATGGACATTGAGACCCTGAATAACCTACTCAGCAGCCTAGGTAAGAACCCACCTCAGTACGCCGGTGGCACATCCCCTTCCTGGCCCCCGAAGCCCTTTGATCCACCCAGCTGTATGTCAGCCCTGTTGCACAGTCCCATGGGACAGCGCCACTCCAGCACCATGTGCTGCCAGGGGGCCAGGCCGCCTGGGACCTGTGAGTGTCGTGAAGATGAAGATCTTGAACAAATCTGAGGGATAAAGGCCCCAGTGGGACCTCGGAGGGAAATGCTGCTGCAAAGCTTGGCCTACAGCAGGGGCCTGGAGCTGCATGCGGCTCTTCAGAAGTTAACGAAGAGCAGCTCCTTGTATAGACACCAACTCCGGGACTGGAGTTACAGGCGGCAACTTTCCAGTGTGCCGGAGGTGGGGGAATGTTTACTGTTCAACCCCCAGCTCTGCCACAGGCCCTGCCCCCACTCCACCCCTTCCCGCCCCCTCCTCTGAGCCTGCAGTGTGCTCACTCCTCCCGCCCAGATCCTCCTGCATGCCATGAAACCGCTGATCAGGTGGTGCGAGAAGGGAGGTGTCATGGAGTGCCCGGGGCAATGCTCTGGCACTTGCTCCCTATGAAGCCAGTCAGGACTCCGGGGGAAGCGTCCCCTCTCCGTACACAGCCTGTCTCCAAGGCTAGGAGCTTCACGGGTACAGCTTCCACCTTCCTGGGACTGACCTCGGAGCATTCAGCCCCTTCTGCCCCTCTGTGCGCTTCCCCCAGCGAGCCCGCCCGGGCGGGGTCCTGGGGAAGCCCGTGGTTCTTGCACCCCAACTCCACAGTCCGATGTGACTCTCAGCCAGCCAGTAAAACAGAGGTTTATTAGATGACAGGTACCTGGTCTAACACAGACCATACAGCGAACGTGAGCCCTCAGCTGGATCCATTTTGGGGGGCAGGGAGCCAGATAGCCCCTCTGCCCTTCCCTGCCCGACTCCAGCCAGCTTCAGACTGAAACTTCCTCATCCGCCCCTCCCCTGCATTCCTTTGTCTTTCATTCCCCAGGCAGGTCAGGTGACCGCCCTTCCCCCCCTGGGGTCAAGTTACAGCTTCAGGTACAGCCACCTTCACACAAGTCAGAGGAAGCTTAAGAGCATTCCTACTCCGTCACAGGAGGGCGCTGACTGGCCAGAAAGTGGGAGGCGCTTGGAGCTGATGTGGGGCTGCTGATGTATTACTGTGGCTCTTTGGCAATGTACATTTGTAAATTCTGGCTCCTTTGCAGGCTCAGGTTGGCCACCCCGGCCTACAAGAATCCCTCGGTAATAGCTCCTCTTTGTGAGCTAAATCCAGTTCAGGCACCTCTGTTTACCCAGATGCTGCAATTCAAGTTGGGATCTTGGCCCTATAGTTATTTACAACAGATGTGTAGCCGCCTAGGATGTCACAGCGATACAGCATTCTCACTAGGACCTTGATAGCCACGGCAGGGATCAAACCCAGAGCTTCCTGCTCGGAAGTCACAGCCCCAAGCACCTGAGCGAAAGGAGACTCCACCCGCTGTCAGCATGCGGCACCAGGTGCAATTCCAGTTTTCGCCAGTAAAGGGCAGTGTGATACTTTTCTTTTTTAAGCCTGCACATTTTTGGAGAGTTGCTGCTGACACAGCCGAGGAGAACACTCCTCTCCCAGTGGAGTTATTGATCATTGACACAGCCGAGGAGAACACTCCTCTCCCAGTGGAGTTATTGATCATTGACACAGCCGAGGAGAACACTCCTCTCCCAGTGGAGTTATTGATCATTGACACAGCCGAGGAGAACACTCCTCTCCCAGTGGAGTTATTGATCATTGACACAGCCGAGGAGAACACTCCTCTCCCAGTCCTGGGTCTCAAAAAGAATGAGTTTGGCTGATGCACAATCCACATGCAGAGCTGCCTTTTGCCTGGCCTCTGGACCTAGCTGCTGCATTTGCATGGGTTCCTCCCCCCCACCCCCCCCAGTGGCATCCTCAAGGGTGAGAACAGACTGTGATTGTGAGGTCAGCTCTGGCCTGGGTGGAGTGTCAGGAGGGCAGCCAGCAATGAGTCAGGCTTCCTACCAAGCCATGAGTTTAGGGCACACAAGGAAATGGGATGTTTTGTATCTTTATTTGATGTTTTTAATTTACATTACAGAGATCTGGGGCAGCGGGGGGGAGTCAAAACTTGGTGTCACTGAAAATGCCAGAGATTACTGAACCCAAAGGGATTTCAACAGCCAAACTTGGCCAAATCACTTCCACTCTTGGGGCCACTGTTCCCCCCACCCCCCACCCTTTGCCCATCTTGCCTCTGTAGGCTCTAAGCTCACTGGGATAAGGATGTCCTCTCCCGGTGTGTGCACATACAATGCCTAGAACAATGAGGCTGTGATCTCCGCTGGGGCCCAGCAGTAAATACACTTCTCCCTCTGGATGTTGTTCGTGTCTTTTTCTGCATTTAAAAAAAAAAAAAAAAAAAAAAATGGAGATATACCAATCTCCTAGAACTGGAAAGACCTTGAAGGTCATCGAGTCCAGTCCCCTGCCTACACTAGCAGGATCCGCCTGCCTACACTAGCAGGATTGCCCTAAATGGCCCCCTCAAGGATTGAACTCACAACCCTGGGTTTAGCAGGCCAATGCTCAAACCACTGAGCTATCCCCCCACCCCAAAATAATTTTTTTTTTTTTTTTAGCTTAGGCTGAGCCATGAAACTAGCCAGGTTGGCTTTGCTCGCTGCAGCGAGTCGGTTTCACGGTCAGGTTTCCCCAGCACTGAGGACGTTCCCTGCGGGAGTGGAATGTGAAGTCACTTGCCCAGGGTCAGAGCAAGGCAGTGCAGGGTGAGGATCGTGCCCGGGTATCACACGGCTGTTCCCAGTGCTGCAGGGAGCCATGTTTACATTAACCGTCCCCCTTCGTTCTTTGTAGTAGCTGGGAGTTTCCAACTCCTTTTAGTTCATTCCCACCCGTGAGGCGTGAGCCCAGCATCCGTCTAAAGCCCCTTCGGCCTGGCACCACACAGGGCTGCTCGGGCTCTCTGCCTCCTCCCTCTCTGCTGTCCCCTCTTCAGGCAGCTTGGAGCAGGACACGCACCCTGCCACTGTGCTGAGAACTAGCCGCCTCCAGCTGGACCGCCTGTGGCTGCGCCTGGCCAGGCCCGGAGCCCTGGAGAGGAAACTGAGCCATCTGCAGCAGGAGGCAGAGCAGCAGCGGCGGAAGATCCAGGCGTTCGAGAGCGACCTTCAGGAGATCAGAGCCGACAAGCTGAACCTGGAGGAGGTTCTACAGAGCCTGCCAGAGGACTGCTCACGCTGGCAGTGAAAGGGCTCCGTGGACAACCCCCATTGCCTCCACCTCCACACGGAACCGCAGAGCAATGGACATTCCCCCGGCTCACCAGCCCGCACCTCATCCTGACCCTTCACTCTTTACGCTGCCGTCCCACGGAAGAGCAGGGCAAGGTCCCTGCCTACGGCTCTGGGACAAGGACCGCAGCCCCCAGCTCCGCGCCACGGGCCCAGCGGAACTGCCAGTCCAAAGGGGAAAGCTTGTCCGTGCTGGAGCCAGACCCCAGATGGTGGAACAAACCCCCGCAGGAGCTAAGGACCATCCCCACCCACCTTCCGCTCCCAGTGCCAGGCGCTCTTCTTCCACGGGCCTGTACCAGATGCTAGTCTCGTCACTCCATGCTCTGCTGGGAGGTGCGCAGACCCCAGGGGTTGGTGGACCCCACCACCTCCTGAATAGAAGGGGAGAGCATCTTTGCTGGCTGTGAGGCTGAGAGCTCAGTGCTGCCCCCTACAGGGAAAGCACACAACTGCCTGCTCCATCAATGGATACTGTGGTCACAACGGTGGTGGTTGTAATGGGCATCAGTGCAAGTGCAGCAGGAGCCTTAACCTGGTTGAGATGCGAGGGACAGGCCAGGCCCTGCCTCTTGTGCTTTCACAGCTCTGCCAAGGTGGGACTGGTCAGTAGCAGCTCTGCTGTTGGCATTCCCTGTGGCACAGCGTATTTCAGTGCACTCAGAGAGTGTGAAGGGCCCAACGCCTCCACCTCTGTGTAGGTGGCACCATCCCGATGTATTCAGGGGGGTGTCACTAGTCATGGCCTATGTTCGCGCTTGCTGCTGCATCCCCATCACCCCTGCTCTCAAGCTCAGGTTGGCTGCAGCCTGTAATTCCCAGCAGCGTGTTGGCATCCCCTGGCCCCTTGCGATGAAGAGCTGGGCAGTTGCCTCAGGATTTGCAGGGCTGGTAGATGGATCTGGAGTGACTGCTCATGGCTAAAGCTTGACTGTAATTCCCAATAGATGGGATCACTTGCAGGTCATGGCTACAGAGAGAAAGCTCCTCTGAAGAGGGCAATGGTCACCGTTTTCCCCTCCCTCTAATGCGTTGGTCCAGCTCAAAGCCAAGCAGTACATTCGAGAAGAGAGATCTAGCCCCTTCTGCTCTCATTCACACTGGTTTTGCAGTAGCATAACTCCAGGGGAGTTGCTCCTGATTTTCACTGGTGTAAGTAAGATCATGCTAGAGCCATGGGGCCTGCTTCTGGTTTGCTTTTGACCTGATTCTACTGCGTTTTGGTGCCATTCACACTATTAGAAACTGGTTTAGCTAGAGTCACCTGTCCACCTCTTTTGTAAGGCTGCTGGAGTGGATTGTGGATCCTCCTCGCCCCAACGGCCCAGCTCTCTGCCAGGGACACACGACCCGTTCCTTTCCCAGAATGCACCAGCGCGTTCTCGCCTCTGTGCGAAAGCTGGCAGCGGAGAAGAAAGCCCCAGCTGGGTGTTGTCAGACTCTTTCCCCTCTCCCTGCCCAAGGACAGCTCTGTGAAAGCACAACAGTTGTTTCAAAGCGAGCACAGCACGATTCCAGCTTGGCTGGGAGGCATGAACATAGCCACATATTTGCCTCCCTAGGAAAACAACTGGGCATCTTCAATCTGCACACACACGCGCTGCTGTTAGAGAAATGACAAGCTGTTGCCACCTGCCCAGTGCTGAAGAAGACATGATTCACCCCCCCCTTCCCGGCCTCTCCAGAGACCTGTTTTCTTAGCTGTGGCTATGTGCTTGTAGCTGTATCCATTTAAAAACAAATCTTAATATAATACATATGTTATATTCTGCTTGTAGTGCAGTTCATGGGCTATAAAACAGCTGGTAGTTGTGTGTGTGTGTGTGGGGGGGAATATGTGACATACCTCTAGCATCTGTCCTCCTGCAGGCTCTCAGAGTTCTGTACAGGAAGGCTTTACAAGGATGATTTCACCTAACAGTGAAGTGCAGCTGCTTCTGGGGTGGAACGTAGCAGCTGTTTAACAGCTCACAGTACAATGTCACAACAGTTTAGGAGAGGAAGTAAAAACCCCAGCATCCAACTGAAACTGCAGGGGGAATTTAGGGAGGCAGAATGTGACTACTCACATTAGATTCTGGCCAGGATACTACGGTTAACACTTCCTCTTCTTGAAAAAAGTGTCCTGGGATTTTTAATTACCATAAGGACTTGGGAGCTCAGTTTCATGTTGTCTCTGAAAGACGGCACTTCTGCAGCACAGAACCATAGGGAGCTGGCTAATTACTGACTCAGACAATGCTACTGCTTGCCCCATCTGGGTTCTTGTAGTTTCCTGTTGATTCAATAGGCATCCTTGTGTTACTTTGCAGACTTCCTGGTTCTGTGTGCGTGTAGTGCACTAACAAGGCTAGGGCTGTACAGCCAGTCCCCAGTGGAGGCATGGATAGTGTGTTCATAAAGACACTGCTATCGGCATCCCTCCTGTTCGCTTTAGAAAAAGGAGTCGTGCAAATCCCAGTTCCTCCTGAAATGCTTCCTAGGAATGGAACAAATGCAACCTACAGGAGGCTGGTGCGGTTCACAGGAAGTGATAACATACCTGTGGCCTGGACACATACTCAAGTCTGTTGTGAGAACAGAAGGCCCATACTGTTAGTGTGAGGGTAGGGTGAGCAAAAGACAGGGAGGAGGGGGATGTGTTGAGTGACAGAGCTGGGGGGGGGGGGTCGGAAGGAAATCCAGCACCAGTTGAGGACGAGTCCATCCATAAAACAACATCCAAAAGAGGCCCACTGGCCCAGATGTGGGGTTGGGGGGAGCAGGAGGTTGCCAGGTCAGGGGGAGGGGTGAATCTGTGACTTAAAGATGGGAGCTGAAGCTGTGGGAGTGGTGATTACTCATGCACTGTTTTTTTTATGAACAAAGGAGAGGGCCAAGGCCGCAGCCTTGTGAGGCTGTCCCCTGAAGAGAGGGGGGGGTGAGGGGGAAACACCGGATGAGATGCCAATGGAATTAGCAGGAGAGAATGGAGCCCTGAAAGTCAAGGGCGGGGCAGATTTTCAGCAGGGAGGGTCTGAACAGCAGAGGTCAGTGAGGATGAGGATGGAACCGGGCCAGCAGGGAGGTTTAGTGACCTAGCTGAGAGCAGCATGAGCAGAGCGGCGCAGGAGGAAGCCGGACTGGAGGGAGTCAAGGTTGAAGGGATGCAGTTCTGGAGCTCAGCTCAGCTGCCCAACGTTCCAAGACCCAGACGCTCACTCCTTGCGTCTCTCCTGGGCAGGCACCAGTAACAGTTTGCTTGTGTGGCTCTCCCCAGTCCCTGAAGCTCTCCGTGCTGCTGCCCAGACTTGGCCCAGCATTCCCTGCGATCCCAAGGCGCCTGGCTCCCCCACACAAACCCCTCTCTCTGGCCTGCATTGGCTGGACGCAGCATCACTCCCACACTGCGGACACTAGAGGGAGGCTTTTCCCTTCCAACGCTTTCAGCCTGCTGTTAAAATCCAGTCTGTTCCCATCAGTTTGATCCATGCATTTGGATCAAACTGACGGGAACCAACTGGATTTTTAACAGTTTGATCCGGAGCTCTGTTTGTGGGCAAAGACAGCGCTAGCTCATCCTGACCACCATGGAATCATGGAATAGGAGGGAACGGGGTTAGAGCCTTAGTCTGGGACTTGGGAGGCCTGAGTTCAGTACCCTGTGCTGGCGCAGGTTTCTGGTGGGGGCCTCTGTGCTGGCGCAGGTTTCTGGTGGGGGCCTCTGTGCTGGCGCAGGTTTCTGGTGGGGGCCTTGGGCAAGTCCCTTAGGCCCAGATCTTCAAAAGGTATTTAGACTCTTGACTGCCACTGAAATCAGGATCTGGGCTTGAATCTCTCTCTGCATCAGTTCTGCATCTCTAAGTGGGGGTGCCCTACATCACGGGGTGTTGGGAGGTGCTCAGATCCTATAGTGAGCGAGGTCACCTAAGTACATTACCTTGGATAGATAAGATCTACTTACCTACTTTTATAAGATGCAAGGCAGGGAGAATCAGGTCATCTGTGTACAGAGCCTTTATTTCCTGGTGCGCTGGAATGAACAGGTGTCCATCTCTTGCAGAGGTCAGTCCTGAAAGGTTTGCTGGAAGCTGGGTATTTCAAGGAGCCTCTGAGGGGGGTGAGTTGGATGCTGATGTCAAGGGGGCAAACAGGAGAGGGAGCAAATGCTAGAATAACTGAAAGTACATGTAGGGTGGAGGTGTGACCCTCAACCCCCTGTCCCTGGATTTTCAATCCAAACACAGGACACCTCTGCTAAGAGATGGTTTTTGGATTCCAGCTGGTGACTCAGACTTGGCTCCTCCAGGCAGCAGCCATTCCAAGGGACTCGCCCAAACGCTGATTGTTTCGTTTATTTTCTTTAATTAAAATAAACAGTGTTGTTATTAGTGGGGATCTGAGTGGTTATGAAAATGGGAGAGTGAAATGGGCTGGAATCCAGCCTGGGGGACTAACCTGCAGAGGGGTGCTGGGCAAAGATCCTTCCCCCCCCCCTGTGTTTCCTCAGCCTGGCTGATGCACCTCAATCCTTACCACTACCCCCCCCTGCTATCCCACTCCTGCCTCCCCCTCCTAGCTGCACTGATGGCCACCAATTCTAATCTGCAGCAGTACCTGAGACCCCACTCCTGGCCCCTGCAGATCTTGACCCTCCTCTTGTTTCAGTTCTGGGCGAGTGAGGAAGAATCTTCCAATTGTTCCAAACAGTTTGTTGGGTTTTTTGTGATATGGACAAAGGACCACGAGGGAGCAGGCTGAGCTCCCCAAACTCATCTCACCAGCGACCAAACTACTCTGGATTCCAGCACTCTGGGCCACCAGCCCCTTGTCCTCATGAGGATAATTTGTTTTCACTGGATGAAAATAAATCCGGATGAGCTCAGGGGGTTGAATCATCTAAGGCTCAGACCCTACTACTCTGGCTGTTCTTTGGGGGCCACATGTTGTGCTGGCCAAGTTATTAGCGCTCCTGAGAAGCGCAGGTCTGAGCGGAGCACATGTAATAGGGGCTGGCTGAACGGCCAGGCCCAGGAGGAAAGTGGCTGAGGGAGCCCAGGGGCTGACGGAGAAAGAGCTGAGGGACAGGAGGCATGGCCCGGTGCTCTGGGTGCTCATCGCCTCGAATTCAAGGCCAATGCAGCCAATCATAGTTCGTACCAGTGGGTCTTTGCATGACTCTGGAGCCCAATTTGGGAAGCTCGACATTCCTGACGCTAGCCATGGAGCCATATGCCTAGGGGTGATGCTTGAGTTGTACCTTGTTGCCATGCCTGGTGCGGTGCTCCCAGCTGTTCGAGGCGATTCTCCTCCAAGTCATGGGCACTCACCCTTAGGGAACACCACCAACCATCCCAGGGGGCGCAGACGGAAACGGTCAATCTTCCTCATGCGCCATTGTCAGCAGGCGCAGGGTTCAGACCTGCAGGACCCCCCCATGAGAGACTGTGAACTCTAGACCGAGTCCCTGCTGCTTCCAGTTCCAGGGAGGGAGGCGACCAGAGGCCGTGCTGGCTTTCTTAATCCACAGATCCCTTTGGTGGTCAATGGCCGCTTGACCTGCAGCCAACACAGGTCAATGGGTGGCTTGGAGCCTGGTTTCTTCCAGAGCGTACTGCCCGGGCTGGGTGAGGGGCTGGCTGGGACATCACCTCCTTTCCCCCGGGTTGAATGGGAGGCCAAAGTTATGAGCCACCCCTGCAGCAGCGGGCACCTGAAAAGCAGGCGGCTGGCAGGGCAGGGCAGGGCCCGAGCCTGGGGCTGGCTGTACAAAGACTCCCCCGCAGCCCCTCGGGGCATGGGGGCCCTGCCCCCTGGCTAGTGCACGGGGTGGGCGCTCTGCAGCCCCGGCTGGGGGGCGAGAGGCCAGGGAAGGGTTAAGCAGCGCCCGGCCCTTGCAGTCTTTTGCCTCTTCCAGCAGAGGGGCCGCTGAGTGGCTGCGCTCCAGAGGGGCTGGGCCGCCCTCCCGCTCCCGGCTCCGCAGTGCAGCCCGGCCGGCCGGCGGGAGGCAGCTCAGCATGGCCGTGACCCTCCACAGCCGCTTCCAAGGTAAGCGCGCCCCGAGCCCGGCACCTGCTGCGCGCCCCGGGGAGCCCGCGCAGCCACTTGCGCTGCGCCCCCCCCCCCCGGCCCCGCTAACGCCCCTTTCTCCCCGGCGCAGGAGGCAAAGCCTACGGGCAGCGGAGAGCGCAGCAGGAGGGGCGGCTGGAGGAGATCAACAAGGTAGGCGGGGGGGCGGCCGGGAGCGGGGCGTCTCTCGGGGCGGGGGTCGCCCCCTCTACCGGCCCCGGCGCCCCTCGGGTTGGGGAGCTGGGTCGCGAAGGCGCTTTGGATGGGCGAGCGGCGGGGGGGGGGGCGGCGGTCTCCCCGTCTGTGCTGCTTTGCCAGGCTCTGAGCTGCTGGGGGGTTGCGGGCCCAGCCGCCCCTGCTCCCCCCACGCCGTGGACAGGGCAGCCCCCCCCCCCCCAGCTCCACGTGGCCGGGGGGAGCCAGCAGTCCCCGCATCTCTTTGATTTCTAACACTTCCGCGGCTGAACCTGCTTCCCGCCCAGGTTTCCCACGTGTGAGCTGGAGAAGGGGCCAGGGAGACGTCTGGCTTGTGCGTGTTTGGGGGGCATAGGAGTGTGGAGGTGCTTGAGACACCCCCTGTCAGGCAGGGCCCAGCTAGCCACAGCCGAGCTTTGGGGAAACTGAGGCACGGACCAATGAGGTGATTTGCCAGAGTTGGAGGGGAAAGTCTGAACTCCAGTTCAGGGCTCTATGCACAGGAATATTCTCCAAAAACCCCACCTCTTGCTACTAAAATCTGCTGAGGAGCCTCCTTCTAAAGCAATTGGAATGTGCCTCTCTCCAGCCCTGAGCTGGGGGGTGGGGGGGCGGCTGTGTGTTAGGGGTAAGGATGGATTCTTTTGTGTTTCTTTGCTGAAAAGTTTTTTAAATCCCCACAAACCCCCTTCCCCCCCATCAGACTCCGCTTGATGCCGCAATCAAACACACACAGGCTGTCCGGATGCCTTGTGCCGGCCAGAGTGACCACGGTCTATGGCTGGCGTTGCACCAGGTGTTGTGTAGTGAAGTTCCCAGATCTGGCTCAGTCCTGCTCTTCCCTCCCCCGCCCCCCACAAAAAAAACCTTCCCAGGGGTCTCACTAAAGCCCCCCAGCTCCTAAACTGGGCTGCAAGTGAGACCCCCCCCCCTGTGCTGGGTGGAGACAAATATCTGCAGACCCAGCCAGGGTGTCTCCTGGTGTAAATGGCAGCTCATTGAAGAGCAGATTGAAATGGTTAGGAGCTGGTTACGGCTGAATCCCTGAGCTCCAAGCCCGAAAGCCCCTGCACAGGTAGCTGGTGTTTGGATGGGAGACTGAGGAGGGAGCAGAGTTCTAGCGGGCAGTGGGGTGACTGAAGCGATTCCTTCCGTGGCACTGGGCATCCCAGCGTGGCACTAGGCGGTGCTGCCACTGCCTGTGGGGAGGGATGGGAAACGCGGGTCCCACCAGCCGGCGCAGGCCGGGTTAATGGCCCAGGGATCCTGCTGACACCTGCGCCGCCAATGGCCATTGGAGGAGCACTTCTGCTGCAGCAGGGCCGGTGCCAGTTAGGGCAGCAAAGCTGGATCTACACAGGGACTGTCTCCTGACAGCTCTTCCCCTTCCTCACTACAGCGTGAGGACTGATATGGAGTGGGGCGGGGTAGGGGTTGGGTCTGTGCCAGGGACTGTTGTGTGCCAGTGGATGCTTTGTGGCCAGCTGCCATAACGGTCCCCGCAGGAGCGCGCCCTGAGAAGAATAGCAGCTATTGTTCTTGGGAAGGGCTTTCAACTTTCACCCCAGCCTGTACCGAGCTGTTCTGATTTCCTCTCCCAGGAGTGCAGAGTTTCTGCCTCTTGTGAATGCTGACTTGGGTCTTTCCTCCACTCTCTGTGTCGCCAGTGGGTGAGGTTGGGGCTGGGGCTACTGGACGTCCTGCGGACCTTGGCGGGGGCTGGAGGGAGGAACAGCAAATCAAGGATTAGAGGGTGCCAGGGACCGTTAGAAAGCACCTGGCAGAGGAGAGGTGGAGACAGTGTCTAATGTGGGGGGGACTTAGGAGTGAGATACCATGACCGCTTACACAGCTGGGAGATGTGGAGACTAGAGAGTCTGGGGTCAGTTCTAGCACTGCCTGATATCCTGGGGCAAATTTGAGATTTGGGGCTAAGGCGGCTGAGGAAAGAGCGACGTTCTGCTGTCTAACCTTCCCCAATCGCAGCTGGAAGTGCCAAGGGCCAGGACTCTTGGGAGCTGCTCTTCCCTGAACCCTCTGACACTTTGAGCTGCAGCAGTTTCAGCCCATTGCACGGAGTGGGAACATTCTTATGATGAGCCACCCTCATTCTGCGCAGGAGTCTCCTTGTAGGGAGGTCTGGGCGTCGGAAATGCAATGAGCTTTGATTTCCCTAGGATTTCCTTGGTGAGCTACTTGTTAATGCCCTTGCTGGCTTCTCCCTCCTCATTGTAACATCTTTCTGGGCCTGAGTGTTTGCTGCTCTGAGTGCTTGAGATGCATGTTCTGTGCACACAACTGCTGCATGAAACAGGCTGCAAACAGCTTGCAAATATTGAGGGGTTAATGAGCTGGAACAGCTGTGGACAGTAAGCCCTGCTCTGCTCTTCTTGACCAGCCTCTGTACTTCCTCTCTTCACTGAGAGTGAGGTGAGGGAGTTGTTTTGCCTTTTTAAAAATCTGATCAGCTGTGCAACTGGAGAGATGTGAACCTCTCCAAACTCTCCCAGCTGTAACATAGCTGGCATACCAGGCAGTGCAGATGGCATGGTGGGGTCACCCTCCAGAGCCAGCCGGGACCATATTTGGAAAAGGAGAAACTTTTTCTCAGACTTTCTGGGGGGACTTCCAGCCTGCAAAATTCCCAGGGCTCCAAACAAGCTCCATTAAGCAGGATAGAGATCTTTTAGGAGCACCTATCCTGACTCCCTAGGTTTGGGGAGAACAGTCAGGGATATCACCTGTGAAGCTAACAGCTGGTCCCTTCTGGACTCTGCTCTCCTTGCTGTTTGCAGCTGAAATGCTGCACTTAGCACTCTCCTGACTCCTGTGTGGATAAGGATCTCTGGCAGGAAGCCAGTCCCCACTGCTGCCTCCTGACTGCCAAAGGGCATTGAAGACTCTCCTTTCTCTCTCTCTCTTAGGGGACCGGTTTGGGGACTTTGATCTGCAGGTGCCTGGTCTAATCAGCATAGATCAGCAGCAACCCAAACTTGACCCTTACCCAGTAGCTTTGGCCAATGGGAAAGGAATGGTCTCAATCCGTTTTCCAGGAACAAGGGGTTCGTATCACAAAAATGCCCCAGTTGAGGTCCCCGCTTCAAGGGGCAGTCTCAGCAGAGAATTCGGTAGCCTGTGGAACCAGGCCTGGGAATGGGCACTCTACAAACACAATCAATCTGTAGGTAGATGGGCCTGACCCTCACGACGTTATGTCTAGACTGCAGCTGGAGGTGCGTTTGCAGCATGCGTGAATTTGATTTCAATTGGGAACCAATAGCAGTGAAGCCATGGCAGCATGGACTTCCACGAGAGCTAGCCACCCAAGTACCACGCCCAGGGTCCCGGGCAGGCTTGCACAGTGTGTGCTGTGGTGGCTTTTCTGCTCTTGGTTCCTGAACTAGCTAGCTCGGGTTCCTCTCCACATGTTGCAATCATACCTCCATACCCTGAAAGATCCAGCTGTGCTAGTGGGGCGGGGCTGAGGTGGTCTGTGCTCTTGCTACACCAGTTGCATTGGAGATAGAGGGTTTGTTCATCCAAGTCCATAGGCCTGTAGAAGATGACCTCTAACCAAGAGCAGCTCTGTCTGATCTGTGCACTTGTGTGTCTCATTGGTGCAGTTCTGCTCAGTAATAAGGATGCTAGATAAGCAACTATGCCACTAAAAGCTGGAGCCCCAGCAGAGGGCTCAGGGAACAACCTTAACCGCTAGAGCAGAGCCCGAGTCGCCAGACCCTGGGGGTGGAATTCCTCTGATATTCTTAATGCCTGTTATTCTTATCGCAGTGGCTACAAACAGGAATTGTATACAGTGTTGAGGGTGGAATGTTTCCATTTGAAATGTCTTCCTTGTTGCTTTGCACATTCCAGACCAGGCTCTGTGAGGGTTGCTGGGCTGGGACTCTCACCCTCTGCGGATTAAATGGATTCCTTCCCCTCTCTCCTCCCCAACTTCAAGATAGCTGAACACCTGCTGGGATAGTGCCACTTGCTCTTGTGTGTCACCACACACGAGTGGAGCATCTAGGTGCCTTCCCTGGCAGATTGTAGCTGGCCTAGGGCAGCAGGAGTTGGTGTCCTCCCATCCTAAATGCCTCTCTTTTTCTCACCACATATCCAGTCTGGGAGAAAAGTTGTGGGACTGGGAGTCCGGCCCTACTTGTGCACTGGCTCTTCCGCTCCCTCCTCTTGAGGTTAGACAGGTCACTTCTGCAGAGGTTGTTTATACCCAAAACAGCCCTCCCTCCCAACACAGGTTCAGCCTGCCCTCCATGTCCCAGGAGCTCGGTGTAGGGTGGGCCAGATGGTGCATGGGGATAGTGTGCTGCTGGAGTCCTGGGTGAGATACGAAGCCAAGGGCATGACTGCTTGTGTCCATCACAGCTCCCCTGAGACTGACTCTACATATAGAACCCTAACGACTTGGCTGAATTCCACCTTGAGTAATGGTATTCTGCCACCCACAACTCCCCTTACACACTCAACTGGGCTCCAGGGCTGAACATAGTGTCGAACTGGAGAGTGATGCTCTTAGCTGGATCTTTTTTTCCATCAAGTCTGGCTCAAAGGGAACCAGACTGGCTTATGTGGGTGAGGGGAAGGATCTGGGTGTGTTGCTTAGACCAGCTGTTTAAATTCTCAAGTGGACGTGCTGTAGTGGTAACAGATGCTAATGCAACACTAGGTTGTATCAGGCCGTGTATGTTACACAAGCCTAAGGATACTCTGCTGTTGCCACCTCTGAAGCAGTGTTCCGATCTGGTCACTG
Organism: Sternotherus odoratus; assembly: GCA_032164245.1. Taxonomy (NCBI): domain Eukaryota; kingdom Metazoa; phylum Chordata; order Testudines; family Kinosternidae; genus Sternotherus; species Sternotherus odoratus. The sequence goes on from JAVMKO010000016.1 coordinate 12,059,393, forward strand.
TAAATTAAGGTCCGGTTAAGTTGCAGAGGGCGCGGCTGGGAGCAGGGGTGGTGGTAAATGAAACAGGCTGGCTTATGCATGAGCAGAACGTGATGAAAATGGGACTCACTGGTGGTGAGTGATCCAGCGGTAACACGACTGAAATATTTAGTGAGGGGCTTTGACGCAACAGAGCTGTCTGAGGTTGCTTGAGGGACCAGAGGGATGTCATTCCGTTCTGTGTTGGTTCTTACACTGTGCTCATCTCCATAAAATCTGAGCACCTTTGAGAGGTATATTAAGCAATAGCTAATTAATTATCAAGAGCTGAGAGGGACCCTATTAGAGATAGGGCTATTTAGCAGAATGCAGATTTGGACCCAGACTTCGTCTCTGAGTACCTTAGTGTCCCAGTCGTTAGGTGGGGATAACGCTACTGACCTGCTTGGAGATGTACTGATGAAAAGAGCTGGGTAAGAACTAGGTGTTACTATTCAGCCCCAGTGTGCCCATCCAGGCCCATCTCTGTGCTATACGTAAGAATGCCAGGAGGTGTTTGTACGGAGCAGGGACGGGACGGGACGGATTCTGAGAGGGAGGCGGCAAGTATGGTAGGATTTTGTTTTTGTTTTTTTGAATGTCTGCAGTTGAATCTCTTGCTCAGTTTTGTGCTGGGGAGGAGCCAGCAGTGCATTTGGGGATTTTCCCAGTGTGCTCCAGGGCCCTCTTGGTGCCAGCTGGCAGAGGGCACAGGAGTGCATAGAGTTTTACAGGCATCAGTTGGGCTGAATATGTGCATAATAATTCGCTAACGGGTGGCATGTGAAGTCTCTATGAAAGCCAGTAGCCACCTGGTCACCTCAATCCCTGTGAAAAGTACATATGGGTGATATTGAAGGTGTTGTTGGGTTTCTATGCTGAGAATTATGTTCTTAAGGCAGGTGACCAGGAGAGGACGAACCTCTGGCATTCTTACGGCAGTAGTAATGTGTCCGGTCACCTGTGTGGTGTATGTCTCACAAGGGAGGCTGGTTTGCTTCCTGAGCTAAATGCTAATCAGGAGATTGCAAAAATCTTTGAGAGGAAATTTTGCAGAAAGAGACAAACAGCAGGAGGGGGCCCTGTTTACAAGTAAACCCAATGGGCTGTTGGGTTATAATTGGGCACAGAGGTAGGTAGACCCTGGATATTTCCTTGGGGGGGGGGAGGGGGGCAAGCTGATGATATGACCTGTCTCACGAACGGAAGATCACAACCAAACCTGGCTGTAAAACACAGACAGGAGTTGGGCTGAGGACGTGCTCTAGATGGCATGATTTTAACTAGTGCAGTAAGTCTACGTTGTCGAATGCATGTTCTGCTTTTGTTTTATATGTAACTGTCCATTTCCAGTATTTCTACTTGCTATTCCTTGAACCTCTACACTTCGTTAAATGTACTTTTACACCTATCTGAGTGCTGTGTGTTAAACAGAGCAATGATCTGAGGTGTAACGGGGAAGCTGGGGTGCCCCGTTTCTTTGGAGGTAGTGAATCTGCGACTACTGGTACTGTCCAGTGGATCAGGGACTGACCGCTCTGGGAGTCACTCCGAGGGCTCAGGGCTTGGAGTGCGCCTATCCCTCAGCTGTCAAGAGACAGCGGGGTCTGCATAGGGCAGAGCTTGTGTTGCCTGTGGCTGGTGCAGCTGTGAAGCTGACCTCTGGCAGGTGGTAGCGAGGTGCCTTTCAGTCCTGGGTACCCCCGGGAAGTGTCATGCCCTGCCCCGCCCACCATCCGCGCTGGCCACTGCTTTGGGGGTGGCTGACTGGTTTTCTCCCTTCTGAAACAGATTCAAATGTATTTAAAGCCCTAAATCTCCAGACTAGAGAGAGTCAGCACCTGATGGTCCCAGAGATGTGGGCTGAGACATTCTGAGTCCAGATGCCTGGTTCCTATTTTGTTAGCATTCAAGGATGTGGCAGGCAGGGTTGTAGGAAAGAACATGCAGGTTGCCATTAACGTTAGTGACGACTGGGCATCCCAATGCCTTCAGGTCATGGGCTGCTTCTGCGACTTGCCCCATACCAGTAAAAAATAAACAGCAGCTGTGAATGATTGCTGCGGAGAAGAATGCAGAACACGGACCAAGTGACTAAATTCCTGGACATTGGGTGGATGTGGGAGGCTGGAAACTAAGAGGAAGACCATGCAGTTTGCAGCTGCAGGGAGTGTATTGCCAGCAGAGGTTTGCCGTAGGAGCACAGTGCTGGGGCTTGCTGTCCAAATCCTGCTCTTTGTCTTGTGGTGCTAAGACACTTTAATAATAAAGCTGTGAGGTGGTGGCAGTGGAGGTTGGAGACACCTGCAAGTAGATGAGCTGCTCCTCCAGCACTCGGGGAAACCTGTTTCCTGCCTCAGTGCATCAGGGGAACTAGCAGTGTCTCGCTGTGGATGTAAAAGGTTCTCTTAACTCAGTATCCGACATGCACCACATCATCTTGAAGGAATCCAGGAGCTTCAAAGCACTGAGAACTGTGCCGGCTCTAAAGAACCAAAATAGACCTCAGGAGAGGGAGGTGAGGGGGTTGGAGTCTTTCATCTGCTACCCCAGACTCTAGATGGCTGTATCAGGAACACTGTTGTAGTGTCAACCTATGGACAGAACTGAAGGGAATCCCCTAGCATTGTTGCTAGAACAGCCCCATAGTTGCTGGTGTAATGAAGGTGGTGTTAAGAAATCTCCAGGCATGGTGATTCCCAATTGGTTCCCTAGGATTTTCCTTACGGGTGGGGTGGGGAGAGGAATTGACCCATTTTAGATCTTTCTTGGCACTGATACTTTGCCTTGTGTTTTTAACCTTTGGGACTTTTTTGCTCCTATTAGGAATTTCTCTGTGACCCCAAGTTCAGCGATGAAGAAGATCTGGAGGAGAAGCTTGCGGTATTCAAAGGTGAGACTTGGCTGTTGCTCTCTGCCCCCTTTCACCTGTTCTCTGTCTGCCAAGGGGGGTAGCCTTTTCCCAGGAGCTGGGACCAGCCAGCCTGTAGAACTCGCTGCCAGAAGAGATAAGAGTGACTAAACTGAGACAACAGCTTCCTCATGTTCAGGACTAAAGCACTAATCTTCACTGTGACTTAGTTTTCCCACAGTGACTCTTCACACATCCTCCCATACACACCCCTTCAAATGATCCCTCACAGGCAGCTCCCACACAACTGTTGCAAAAGAGTTACTCCACTAAGGGCACCTCTGTGCTCAAACATGTTCCTGTTTTCCAGCGATGGTGCAGCTGCCATGCTAGCAATGGCTGCACCATTGCTTGAAGGTAAGTACAGAATCTTCCAGTGCAGGCCAAGGCCCTACAGGATGAGAAGGGGAGGGGAGAGAAAGTAATTGGATAGATCCTGGGAGGTACTGAGCTAATACAGTGATTGTAGCCATATAAGCACCTAGATTGATTAGACAAGTGAGTAGAAGGCTCTGCTACAAAGCTGGGCTCCAAGCTTCCTCAAAATTGGGGGGGTCTCGGGGACACTTGTCCTTATTGTCTTTCCTAACACAACATAGATTGCCATGCAGCCCAACCCATTCCCTCCCAAACCCCTTCTCCTAGTGCAGTCCATATTGACGGAGTTCAGAGATGTGCTCCTATCTTCATTTTCCACCCAAAACTCTCCTGCTCCTCGATCTGGAATGTTGGCTGTGCTGGGGTTTGGGTTCAGGCCTAGAACGGTGGGGTTTTTCCTTTTGTTTTGTTTTTTTGACGGGGAGAGGAGGGTAGCACAAATCATGGATCTGCATGTGGGGCTGTCTGGGTGTGGGGTTTGGGCCCATTATGGGTGGGGCAAGATGAGCTGTCGTGTCTGCCTCGGTTTCCCAATAGGCAGTTGGGGATGTCTCTGTTGCTGCTGGGAGGGGGATTCCCAGCGTGGGTAGACAGACTCGCTCTCCCTCCATTCGAGCTAGCACACCAAAAATAGCGGCATGTCCGGCGGCGAGAGCTAGCCACCAGGCTCCAAGGCTGCCTGATGCCCTGGATCCGAGTTCCGGTGGCTAACCTGAGCCGCTGCCCATGCTGAACAGTGCAAGTCTGGCTCCCTGCTGCACGGGGAATCACACCTTCCAGCTGCAGTATAGACAGACCCTTAAAAACCCTGCCCTGGGAAAACATCCCCTCTGTACCATGCTCCCCTTGGTCATTTGTCTCCTAGTAAGGGTCCTCAGCACATAAAGGCCCATCAATAGAGGCCCCAGAGCAGCTGCCTAACCTGCTTCCATTCCAGGCATTGGCTGCTTTTGGCTTTGATGTCGGTCCTGGAGGGTGCTGGCTGGTGTCTTTCCCAGCGGAGAGGGAGGGAACTGGAGGTCTCCAATTTCCCCATGTTCTCCCTCCTCGCCCCCACCACCTGCCTCTCCTCCCATTTTTGCTGAAACTCTGAATTATTTTCCCTCTGAATGGAGCTTTCTTCAAACATTGTGACTGTGGATTGCAACCGCAGAACTCCTTGTTACAGGAGTCCTCGGCATCTCCTCCCCCCGCACCGTGTGTTTGTCTCCATGGCTCGATGGCCTGTTCTGTGGGAGTCCCGCTCCCTGCCGCCAACACCTCCTCCAGCTTCTCCCAACAATTGGCCCATTGTGTGTCCCCCTCACCCAGCTGAGCCAGAGAGTCTCGGGAGCCCCTGTGCAGAGTCGGTGTTTGTGTGAACGCGCTGGGGTTAGCAGGGCAGGATTTCACCCCATTGAATCCCAGCAGCATGGGATGAAAGGGAAACATGGACGTGTAGGCTCAGGCTCGGAGCGCCGTGGTACAAAGCCGCCTCTGTTCTCTGCGCTGCCTGTCAAACTTTCTCCAAGGAATAGAGAAAATAACCCACACGCTGCACGCAGCAGACACGCAGTGGGGGACACGTTTCAGATTCATCTGCTGGGAGGACGGACCCCAGTGCTTGGACCTGGCCAAGCGACTCAGAACTGCAACGGAGACGCTCGGAGTAGAGATTAAACCTGCCTCTCCTCCCAAGAGCTGCTCTCCTCTTCCCTTGTGCTCTCTGTACCTCTGGCTCACTGAGGCCGTGTTGAGCCTGTTAGTGTAAAGGACAACAATACTCTGAAATAACGAGGAGTCTGGTGGCACCTTAAAGACTAACAGATTTATTTGGGCATAAGCTTTCGTCGGTAAAAACCCCCACTTCTTCAGATGCATGGAGTGAAAATTACAGATACAGGCATAAATCTACTGACACACGAAGAGAAGGGAGTTACCTTACAAGTCTTTTGTGGATACAGACTAACACGGCTACCCCTCTAATACGCTAAAATTATGCTGATTAATAATGAGCAGTATCCAGCATTCGGCCAGGGGCTTTGCTGGCATGAGGACACAATAACGCAGCCTCTTCCCAGTAGGAATAATGCTCTGCATAATGGGAATGCTGGTGGAACTAACTACATGGTAGCAATGCAAATGGTATTGGACATAGGCTGTTTTTCATAATAGAAAGTTATTGTAATGCAGCTGTTGCACTCTTATTCTTTAGTTATTGGCATACGGCACACTGTAGAAACTTGGAATTTCAAGTTGCCAGCAGCAACAGAACCTTCTGACCCTAAACAGACTCCTACCACTTGAGCTCCAGGAGAATCTCCTTTGAGAGGTTAGCAAGATGGGGTCATGGACATACAGATGGGTTCTGATTCTAGCCATGAGAGGACAATGCTGCATATACACAAGAGCCAGTTCATTAGAACAAGTGCCAAACAGTGGGTTTCAGGGAATGCATTTTCTGAAAAGTAAATACCCAGCTCTCTGTGTAGTAAGTCAGCCCAAGCTGTACACACCCTTGACTCTCCTGATGCTCTAGGTGTGTTAAAAGACACAATTTCTCCTTTCCCTGGCTTTCCAGCCATCCCTGCCCATTGTGCCTTAGTGTTTAAATCCAGTGAAAGCTGTCATAGATTGAAGGCTGTCATTCAACCACCCAGTCACTAGTTAGATGACAGCTTGGGGCCGAATCAAAGAATTTGTGTTCCAATACATCTACCCCGCACTGATCTTTAGGAAATAGGATTATTTACCACATCATCCATCTACACTAGAAACCTGATCAGATTTTACTTGTACAGCAAGACTGTCACATGAGGAGATACAGTCCTGCTTCTCTACCCAATGTGGGAAATACACAGTTCATCCTAGCATGCAATGACTAATGAATGGTATGTGTTGCCCAGATGCATGCAGTAACGAGCCCTCTGCAGTCAGACAGGGGCAGCCCTGTCACAGTTTTGAATGGAGGGGCTGTAGCACTAATTGGCACCTCTGAACTGGCGTTTGGCCTAATTGGTTCTTAGTCCATCAAAAAGGCTTTTGTATCTTCAAAGCCACCTTATGTAACCTGAGGTTCGGGTTCAATTGCAGAACCTCCTTGCCTAGTTCTCGCTCATATCGTATATGGTGTCTCCCGTGGACCTGTGAATTCTGAAAGACGTGTCTCTGCCTCAGAGTTTAAAAAAATGCACTCTCTGAAAATCTCTTCAATGCATGTTGTGTAATGGTTGCTAATGACTGATCTCTCTCTGGTGATGGTGCCGCCTGTAAGTGGTGGGGCTAAACATTTCTTGAAGAAAGAGCAAGAGCCCCTGTGTCACAGAGGGGATGAATTCATGACATGGGCAGGCCTGCCTGGATCTCTTGTCTCCCTCTGAATCCCATGGACAGGTTACCCCACCCAGTGGAGTTACCCCACCCAGTGCCCCTTCCAAATTACCATTCATCAAGAAATGAGACCTAAGTGACTGGGGAAAACTCAGCCCTTTACCTGTATTCATCTAAATCCCTCCTTCATACCACAATGTTCTCATCCGTATCGCATGACCTTGGTCTGCTACTGGTCCCTGCTCAGTACCATGCCTCTTCCTTTGGCTTCCCTGGAGGAAAGGAACCACAACTGGAGTCGGTACTGAGCTCCAGAGCCTACTGAGCCCGTTTTCAAGGCTGATCACTGAACCCAAGAGCTTGGGCATTTTGTGTCCCTGTGTGACCACCCCATGGTGGTATAAGGCACATCAATATTAGTATTCCAGTAACACTTGGAGGCCCCCCCAGCTGAGATCAAGGCCCCATTGTGCTAGGAGCTGTACATACACAAGAGACATTCCCTGCCCCGAAGATCTTACCGTCTGCCTAGGCCAAGGGTTCCCAGATGGGAGGGGAGACCCACACAGAGAAAAATAACTCTCCTAAGGTTGCCTATCAGATCATTGCAGAGCCAGGACTACAAGTCAGGTCTCCTGACTCCCAGCTCAGTGCTGTATCCACTAGGCCTCACCATCTTGCTTCCTCCCCTACCCACACAAAATACTACAGCTGTTGGGCATTTTGGGGTGTGGGTTTTTTTGCCGCCTTCTGAAAGGCTTGGTTGTTGCCAGCTTCTGAGGAGTCACATAGTGTCCAACGGGCTGGGCAAATGATCCGTTCCGGTATAACCACCCTGTGTGTTACATTGGATCCTCTTGGTGGTCTATCCCCTGTGCCCAGCCATGGAGCTGTACCACTCAGTGCTGTCCCCTACCTCAGCAGGGATATGGAAGGAGCTACCCCGAGCGCCTGCTGACGCTGCTCTGATTTGCTAACTCCCTTCTGTGTGTCTCTTCCAGAGAAATACATGGAGTTTGACCTGAATAACCAAGGCGAGATCGGTGAGTGACCCCTTGAGGAACACATCAGTGTTGCTGGGCCAGCAGGAGAGTGGTCTGTTGGGGCAGACACTGGGACTGCAAAGCATAAAGCCAGGGTTGCTACTTCTCTCTCAAACTTTATCTACAGGTGCTGATGAGAGTTCAAGGACTGCTCCCCACAAATCTCTTGCCTGATCCTATGGATCCTTTACTCTGTCACTTGGCTTCTGAGAGACTGACGCTGTCCAGCCTCTGTCCATGGTCTGTCTCTGTCTCTCTCTGGGTCTCTCCTTGCCTGCTTCAAGCATTAGATGTCTCTCTGCTCTTGATCCCAAGCTCCCCTCTTTCTCCTGGATCTCTGCTCAGCCCTCTTGCTTCTCTTCTCTTGCTTCTCTTCTGGGCTCTTCTTTCCTTGTGGTTCTCTATCAGTAAGTATCCAGAAAGCCATGGATTCCTGGCCAGGGTTTTGTGTAGTGTCAAGACTTGGCTTGGTTTGAGGTGGAGACCAGGCAAAGCCCCTAAGTTTCCACCCAAAACCAAAGCTGGCTTGTCCTTGTCCACCTCCAGACTCTTTAGGGGGAGAAGGGGCTGTCCCCCAGACCTTTGTAAGCTGAGGTCCAGGCTTTGGAGCTCCGGGACACGAGCCTTGCAGGAGGGACACTGAACCCGGGGCCACAGGCTTTGGAGCTGGGCCCAGTTTTCTGTTTGCACCTGCTGAGATCTCCTGGCTGAGGGTTTTTTAAGGGAGGCTTTTCTCACATCTGGTATTGGTGCTATCTTGCTCTTTCCCAGGGACAGGTCCTGGCAGCTGAAAAGAGATGAGGCCAAGCCACAGTGACTTCTGCAGTGTTCAGGATTCGGGTCCCAGGTTTTGCTTTGGGCCCATCCCTGTCGCTAGCTTCCCCAAAGCACAGCGTATTCTACTGTGTCTGTCTCGTGAGTTCCCTGTAAGCCACAGCCACCTCCAGTGTCCCTGGTGGGTGGCGAGGGAGATGGAGACCTGGCTCCTAACCCTGGTGCTGGTTAGAAGGAGGAAAAGCGCCTTCAGCTCATTGTTCAAGTGAGAACAATCTGAAGGAAATTGCCTCAGACTCTGCCTCTGAGGGTGGGGTTTTAGCACTGCTTCCAAGGGGCCTGTTTGGGTCTGGCTTGGTTTCTTTAATATTGGTGCTTCTCTCTCTCTCCCCCCACCCCCTCCCTTTCCTCCCACGCTTCAGGAGAGTTTGAATCCAGAGACCCTCATCTCTACCCACCACAGGGTGGGGATGGGGAAACAGGCACAGGTGCCATGATTAGCCCCGCAGTGAGTCAGTGGCAGAGCTAGGATTAGAAGCGAGGGGTCTGATCCCATGCTGTGCCCTCAAATGGCTGCACCAGGGGGAGGGGCTGCAAAGGTAGCTTTATACCACTTTAGCCCTGCACTGCTCCAGGGCCATGGGCCCCAGAAAAAGTCAGAGCAGCCCCTAGCTGTCTAACTTGCAGCTTACTCCTACCTTGGCACAACCGATATGCTCCGGTTTATGATGGGGGCCGGTTGATGTTTTACCTCAGGATAATCTCTAGCCATTTATGGTTCCTGAACACTTCCAGAGCAGTGTTGTGGGGCCGGGTCAGGAGAGAGAGAGTGGTAGATTCTAACAGGAGTCTGAATTCACTAGTGTTTGAGGCACGAGGGTATAATAGTGTGGACACCACCAATACTTGTTTGCTAACCAAATGAATTTAGACATCAACCAAAGGGGAAATATCTGTAATTCTTGATTTCTGCTGCTGACTGTCGGCCCTGACTTGCAAGAGCAGCATGGGGCTGCAAGGGGTCTCTCCTGCATATTTTTTATTTTAAACCTTGGAAACATGAGGCACAGTGGCCATGGTCAGCTTAGGTTTTGCTGGAGGGTTTGTTCTGGATCTTGGCGTTGCCCATTGAGCACACTCAGCTTGTAATTGAAGGGGTGGGGAGGACTGAGTCGTTAATGTAGATGCCCCGTATCCCAAAGGCTTATTAGTCACGTTCAGCACTGCACTGTCCCCCGCCGCCACCATTCCTGGCATTGACGCTCTGGCTCTTCCTCTTGCAGATCTGATGTCTGTCAAAAGGATGATGGAGAAACTGGGGGCTCCGAAGACACACTTAGAGCTGAAGAAGATGATCTCTGAAGTGACTGGAGGGGTTAGCGAAACCATCTCTTACCAGGACTTTGTCAACGTGATGCTTGGCAAGCGCTCCGCCGTCCTTAAATTGTGAGTGTTTGGTGGGGGGCGGCGGCAGATGCTGGGATCTGCGCTCCATGCTTTGGGGGTTCGAGGGCCAGGTGCAGCAGGAGGCAGGGGCTCTTCTGCATGCCCCCGAGGGAGCATGGAGCAAGAACCCATGCGCCCTAGACAGGCTGGGAAGCCTGAATGGGGAAAGGATGCAGAACGTCTCTGGAAGGCAATGAGCAGAGTGGCATCTCAAGGATGAAAGGAGGCGGAGGCGGAGTCCAGCCAAGGTTGAGGGCTGAACCTGAGGGGGTTATGTTGTGTGGGGAGGGGGCTGAAGTTGTGATGGCTCCAGGCCCTGTTTGTCCAGCTGTGGAAGGTAGATTCAAAGCAATATGATCAGGCCCTGGGATAGGGCTGTCACCGCCTCATGCCACCAGGAATATACTTCAGAAGTGTACCTGGAAGAGGCTACCTCCTGCATTGGCAGGGCAGGGTTGAAGCCGCTCCAAAGCACACAGTACTCTGGCGTACTCAGCCATTTGCATGGTTGAGCGTGGGGCCCGTCTCACAGCCACGTAGGTGGTGCGCCACACAGTCATGATCTGTCTATCACCGGGGGAGGGGAGTACTGCAGATCAAGTAGACGTACGCCAGCAGTTTGGTCTCGCTAGCTCGAGTGACGATAGAAATGGAGCCGCGGCACCACAGTTTGCCTGGAACCCTGGGTCATTACTCACGGGACTAGCCCCGTACTGTAGCCTGTGCTGCTGTGATTCACTCTGCCGGGAGCCGAGCTAGCCAGTCTGTCTCTACGTGAGCTGCAGTCACATTGTCTGTCCTGCAATCACAGAGAGTCTCGTACCCAGACTGAGGGTGACTTCCAGGCTCTGGCCTTGTGTGTATCCACACAGGTGCTCCCCAGGACCACCCAGGTCCTTTTACACTCCTGTCCCAGTCCAGCTGCAACCCCAGACTGTGGTGGTGGTGCGGGGGGAAGTCTAGCGCAGCAATTAGGTCCTTTCGCCTCTCTCCCACCTGAGTCTGTCTGGGTTTGCAGGACAGTAGGTTCCCTCCTGTTTTCCTGTCTGAGAAGTGTCCGTGCTGAACTGGGAATTCAGTGACAGGGCAGAGAAGCTGGGAGGCTCCTGTCGCTTGCCTCTTTGTACAGAATCCCCCTTCCCATCCCCTCCCATCCATTCCAGAGTCGCCACTGCCGGGTGCCAAGGTTTTCCTTGTTCCCTTGGCACCGGAGTGGGTGGAGGAGGCACGTTTGAAGAAGTGCATGCGGGGGGAGGGGAATTACTTCTACTTTGGTAAGTGCCACTGGTGTAAGCTTCTCACAGCCTTTTGTGCCCTCTGACAAGGGCGGTGACAGCCCTGCTGCTGTAACAAATGGCTTCTAGGCCTCAGCTTGGCGGCTCCTTCCAGTGGGGTGGAGTCTATGGGCTCCTTCCCCACTCTCCTAAAGCCTCACTGCCTTTCATGGCCACCAACCATGCTAGCACTGCTTTTGTGCTTAGCTGAGATGGATAGATGGGGTCCTCTCTCCCCTGTGCCCCTCGTCCGTTTCGGAAGGATACCTCCAGTGCAACTGGCTCTCCAAAGTGGATGTTAAGGGAATCATTTTGTTCCCCACACCCGCAGAAGTATTGCCACTCATCTGCTGTGTATTTATGGTGGGGAAAATCTGTACCACCCCTCTCCCCTTACGGCCCTGGGTTAGCATGTTCGTGAAGGATGTTTCGGGGGGGGTCTCCCCCAGTGATGGATTTATTCCTGATAGTTCCATGACTCCTACCACAACCACTCACGGGTCTTCCCTTGACAACCTTCTTCCCCTGGCTGAAGCCTGTTGGACACTCTCCATCCTCTGCCCCAATGTGACTGATTTTAGATAGAGACAGGTCCCTTCTCAGCAGACACTCGAACAAGCATCCCATTGTTCTCAGGCCAGGGTTGAGTTTCTGCTCCAATTGTAAATGCAAAGTTCCAGTTCCAGCAAAAGCCACCGAACGGAGGTAGCAGCTGGCAGGAGCTAAGTGGCTACAATTCTTGGGGAGGAATAAGGCAGTGACCGTTAAAAAGCATTCTGGATTCTCTTTCCAATTACTGCCCCACTCAATCGGCAGTCATCCCTCCTCCTTGTCCAGCACACAGTTGCTGTGGATTGCTTGTTGTTGCTTCTGAATGTGCATGCAGTGTAGTTTCCAGGGGGTGGCTAGTTATGCTGTCCAGTATACATGTTTGTAGACATTGTGATTTAGAAGCAGTGATCTGGCATGTGTTCTCAATCAACTTCAAATGGTTGCCTAAAGCGAACCTACAAATCTCTTGCACTCTCAGATGGGAACTAAATGGGCAACTTTTCAAGTGGCATTCAAAGCAGAACTTTTATGTCTACTTCAAAAACGAGTAATCTTGTACTGTGTTGGCGATACTGCCCTCTACTGGCTACAGGGTAGTGGTGGAGATGAGGAAAGAGCACACCCATATTTTTGCAATTTAGAGCAGATCAAGAAAAACATAAACAAGTTACTATTCTGCACATCTATAAGGCTTTGCATTTGAGGATCTCTGAGCACTTTGCTGGCATGTATTGGGCCTCAACACTCCTGGGCAATGTGGAACATCTGTTTCAAGCTTGGGGAAATGGATACGTGGAAGGGTGAAAAGACTGCCCAAAGTATGTCAGGGGCAGAGGTAGGAATAAAACCCAGGAATCCTGACACCCAGTTTTGCATTCCAACTATGGGACTTTTTAGCATAGGAGCAAGACCTTGCTGTTTTCCAGCAGATGATGTTGATCCTGGTGATGGGTTAAATTTGCACCTGTTTTCTTAATTCATGCTTCTGAATGTTTGTTTTTTCCAGAGTCATGCTATTTGAAGGAAAAGCCAATGAAAACATCCCAAAGCCTTCTGGCCCACCTCCAGAGAGAGATATTGCCAGTCTTCCCTGAAGGCAGTAGGCTGAGAGCCAAATCTGTCAGCACCATGGTGGTCTGTATGGAGGGTTACCTGTTTTGTTACTTTTACGTTGGTCAGTCTTAGTGATAGAAACTAATCTGCCTTAGAAAAGGAATTACAAGGGAAGCCCAGGGACCCCCAATCCACAGGTAGCTGTCTCTTTGCTGCATTCCCTAGCCAGTTTCATCTGTAGCAAAAGTATAAACATGAAACCAAAAATAACTGCAACCCCACCTGTGGTTCTCAGGTGAGAAATTGCTGATCGTTCTCTGTGGTCTCTAGCATGGATCTCTCTGCTAGAAGGGAGCTGCCTCCTTTTCAAAAGGTGGATCCTGAGCCACAGTGAATCAAATGCCGAATCTGCATTCGGCACAGAACATCCTCCGTCACTCCCATGAGAAACAGACATGTTCTTAACATAGCCTTGCTCCCAGTCACCACCGTGCTCTCTGCGTCTCCTGTGGCTGCTGTTGAATACTGTCCGGTCACACCTAGTAAAGTGCCTTCTCAAGTCTACCCTACACCTCCCAGCTTCTGACTGGTTCCTTTCCCACTGAACCTGACCAGCAATTCTCCAGCCAAATGCAAGTAAATCTTTCACCATTGTGGCCTGCTCTCCTAGAGTAGGTTGGAAAGGTGGATGTACATTTGAGACGGACTGGCTAGGTCCTTGCCCAGGCAGGTGAGAAGAGCCTTTTGGGGACAGAGTGGGGGGATGCTAGCCATTTGGGAGAAGGGTGGGTAGCTGCTGAGGCCTGGAGCCTGACACTGAAGAAGGAATCTTAGACCGACCCCCTCCTCCACATATTCCTGCATCCCATTGAACCATAGGTCCCAGTATCTGCTTCTCTGATTTATCCCAGCAGTGTTGGGTCTGAGCCCAGTGCCTGCTGTTAATTTTCCCCAGAACACCCATGGCACTCCTCGCTGTGCCAGTTCTGTTGCCTTTTCACTAGCCAGAGTGGACCCCTGTTCAGACTTGGGAAACATCCAGTTTCAGGATGCACTGGATCTGGTGCCAAACTGGGATGGCTCTTTGGCGCCCTGTTTCCTTTCGTTGTTGATCAGGAGTGTGGAAGAGATTTTGCTGGTGGTTACACCTTGCATCTGTCTTCCTGAACTAGGGTGAAAATCCATAAGAGTCTGGACCTGTAAAAGCCTCTGGGTGAGATCCTGGCCCTATTGAAATCAATGGGAATTTTGCTGCTGACTTTCTAATAAGGCCAGATTTCCCACTCTGTCTTGCAGTTCTAAGGCAGGCTAAATTTTCACTGACATCCACCAGTACTTTGCCTGCCCAAGGTGTAAGATTAAGCCCTAAGTGCACTTCTCAAGCTGTCTTCAGGAACATATCATTGTTTGCTTATATGGTAACTACTAAAGACTCCACAAGTAACTTAAAGAATTCCTGCATAGCTGTAACTTAAAGGAGCTCATACCAGCAATAAGACTAAAAATATTGCCCTCCCAATCACAACCACTGGCCTCCAACCAGAAGACAACAGAAAACTTCCATCTGTGACTATGGTGCAGGACAGAGAGCAAGCACCCTGGAGAGTCCCTCTGACCAAGGGGAATAAGCCCTTGCAACTGTGATCTTTTTAGAAGCTAGAAAATCTATTCTGTAAGTCATCTGTGGTAGAAGCTGTTGATCCACTGTCTGCTTATATTTATATAGTTAAAATGTAAACTTCCTAATATATTGGGTTTGTTTTCCTTGTAATGTGAATAAGTGTCTGGCTTCTGAAGCTTGCAGCCTCCTTCTGCAGTGACCGATACGTTCAATTGCCTAGAATAAATAATGGTTTAACAGCTAGTTCAACTGGCTGTATCTTGCACCTGAAATGTTGTGGGATGGTGGGAGAACAAGCCCAGCTTTTTTGCCTTTGAATTTCACAGAAGAGGCCTGTGATGTGCTGAACCTGTAGGTGAAGGAAATGGGGTTGCAGTCTTGAGTCCTTAAACTGGTCCAGAAAGAATTGTGGATGAGTCTGTTTGTTCATATTGATGCCCTCAAAACCTCCCAAATTAGATCTTGATCCTGCAAACATACTCCTTCCTATGTGCTTGCATTGATTCACATGCAGTGTCCGTTGACTTCAATGGGACTACTCTGCGATTAAGACTGAGCACAAGTTTGTTTTTTTATCGGAACTGGGATCTTGTGTCTCACTTCTGGGGATGGGAAAGACTCCCCTGCATACCAGAACTTAGATCTAGCAGAACTGTGCTCTGGACATTGAAGTGTTCATTGCTGTGTACTCTGTATTTACAACGCTTGGAACCCAGTTGTTTGCCCCTGGGGTATCATTGCTTATCGCGTTTCTTCCCTCCCCCTCCAGCTTTTTTTCCTTTTGTCCTTGGCAGCTTTTAACTTTGTGGGTTTTTTTAAAATCATGGCTTAAATAAAAACAGATATTCAGTTTATTGTTTGGAACTCTTAACTTGTCTTATTGTGCCTGCCAAAGGCTGCTCTTTTTTAAAAATGTTCTTGTTTGTCTGAGAACTCAGAACTGCAATGGAGAGAGAGATTGTGGATGAGGGCAGCACAGCTCTATTTGTACAGACGGAAAATAAATCTTCTGAAACTGTGTGACGCATCAGTGTATTTAATGTTGCTACTCCGGAACCTTGTCTAAACTCAGGTTGTTCCAGACAAACTGAAGCGTATTTTTTAAATCAATTTATTTAAAAGGGTGCAAATCCCTAAATAAGCACTTAAATTACATCGGTAGAAGACAGGTGCAAACTATTTAAGTCAGTAACTTATCAAATGCTTCAATGTTTGAGCAAAACTTCCCTTGCACTGTTTAATTTTTTAAAAAAATCAAACATTCATTAAATACTTTGGAGGCTGCCTCCTGGCTGCTCACTTGCTTCAGGGTCACTGTTTGACATGCACACCTGTTTGGCAGGAGCAACAAGACTCTTCTGACAGATTTTCTCTACCCTCACTTTTACAATGGGTTGGCTAAACCATCTATCCCCACAGTGCAGAACGCAAAACTGTTATGGTAATTATTTTCCGATATGATACCCTGGCAGTAGAATTCACAGTTATGTATGCTGTCTGTGTACTGATTATGGCATATAGTCTTTATTGCCAAACCTTCAAACTCATGGGTGGTTTAAAGATCATGACATTCTTAAAACAGACATCTTTGGGGTTTCTGAGCCTTTAGGTGACATTTAGGTCACATACACCCCATCTCTACCCCAGAAACCATGAGGGTTTGACATTTGCTTCTGTGGCACCTTAAAGACTAACTAAAGTATTGAAGCATAAGCTTTCGTGGGCTAATACCCACTTTGTCGGATGCCGGAAGCTTATGCTTCAATACTTTAGTTAGTCTTTAAGGTGCCACAGGACTTTTAGTCTGGAATAGCAAAGATAACAAATGGCTACCTCTCTGATTCTTGACATTTGCTTGTTATTCTTTAAAAGAACCTGAAAGGCTGAGGTAATAACATGACTCCAAGAGCTAGGGCTTTAACTAATATCACAAACATTGGCAACACTGGAATAACTGGTTGTAGTACATTAACTCTCCTGTAGTAAATCACCAATCACATAAGGGGAATGTTAGCCTGAGTTACACTGCAGCCTCCTGTCAAACTGGCCAGATCCGGGTAGGATGACCAGACATGACTCCTTATATTAGGGGCATGCTCTCCTACAGGCACCTCTACCCCACCCCTGACAATAAGTGTTCTGATTTTTCACACTTGCTATCAGGTCTGCTAGTCATCTAGGGTCAGATTTGAATTGTTCAGTGGAGCTCCCCCTACTGGACCAAGTCCCCACTGTGCTAGGCGCGGTACAAACCAAATAGTCGCTGCGCCCAAGAGCTGACGCGCCCCCGTCCCCTTTAGCCACGCCCAGTCACACTCAACGCTCCCGCCCCCGGGCGTTTAGGCCCCTCCCCTCCATCTTAGAGTCCTTCTTCCGCCGCCAGAGGCGCTGCCATAGAGCGCTGCCCTAGAGCGGCTCTTTGGGCTTGATGGCCGCCGGAAGCGGAAGCGCCGGTTCAGGTCCCTGCGCAGCTTGCTGTCGGGAAGAGGAGCCGAGCGGTTGGCGCCCGCGCTGAGCCGGAGCCATGGGGGACGATATGGACGTGGTGCCCGAGCGGGAGATGAAGGTGCGGGAGGGCGGGGCTCGGGGCGGAGCAGAGGGGCTGGGGGAGGACGCTGGGGCCGGGGTCGGGAGGACCCCTGCGTTGCGGGGCAACGGGCGGGTTGTATGAGGGAGTCCTGGGGGCAGAGAGTTGTGCTGTGGAGAGCGGGGCGGGGACGGGGAGCTGGGGTGGGGGGGTTGTATTGTGGGGGTGGGGAGCTGCGGTCTCGGGGCGGGGGGGTTGTATTGTGGGGGTGGGGAGCTGCGGTCTCGGGGCGGGGGGGTTGTATTGTGGGGGTGGGGAGCTGCGGTCTCGGGGCGGGGGGGTTGTATTGTGGGGGTGGGGAGCTGCGGTCTCGGGGCGGGGGGGTTGTATTGTGGGGGTGGGGAGCTGCGGTCTCGGGGCGGGGGGGTTGTATTGTGGGGGTGTTCTGGAGAGCGTGGGGGGCTGTGTTGTGGAGAGCGGGGGGGGAGGGGCTGTGCTCTGGGGACAGAGAGCTGGGTTGGGAGGATTGTTAGGATTAATGGAGGGACTGTGTTGTGGGGAGAGGGAGGCCTGTGTTCCAGGGGCAGGAAGCTAGGGTGGGGGCCTGCCAGAGGTAGGGTGGTAGCAGCCTGTCACTCAGCCCAGTAGCAGTTGTCCTCTCTTAGTGTTCAAACATATCCTCTTCATCCTCGGGCCCAGACATCCCCTTCACCCCTATATGGGTGGAGTCCTGTCCCCGGGAACTGGGACCCCGAGCTATTGGGGTCCAATTTCCTCACTGGACCATGGCGAGTGCTGTGCATGGGACAGCTTGGCCGGGTGGGTCTCTTTCCAGGCAGGAGATAAGCCAGCTTCCCTTGTAGAGGTTGGTAGCAAGGCTGGTTATTCAGGTGAAACATTGCTGTATATGACAGGACACAGTTGCTGCTTCAGTTTTTCATGCCTGGGGGTATCAAGTTAGACACCTGTATCTATATTCAGGCACTTTACTAAGTGCCTAAGAGAAGGGTACCCGTAAATAAGAGGCCTGATTGTTGCAAGGGTGCCTTTTACATCAGCAGGTGCTAGGGTGACCAGATAGCAAGTGTGAAAAATTGGAGTGTGTGTGTGTGTGTGTGTGAGAGAGTGAGTGTGTGAGTGAGTGAAGGTGGGATAAGTGACTATTGAAGAGACAGCCCTGAATAGTGGGACTGTCTGTATAAAATCAGGACATCTGGTCACCCTAGTGAGTGGTCAGCATCCACGCTCCCCAAATCAGGCAGTTTGTTTAGTTGCCTTCCATTAGGCATCACCATTACATTTTAAGACATTGGTTTGTGTGTGTTCTGTGTCAACCTATTTGGTAGTGAGTCTGGAATCACAAATGGAACCTCTTTTCTGCATAGTAATATTATTACCATTAGGTTCTCAATCCAGTCAATCAGCATTTATATGTAGCTTTAAAATGTGGTTTATAATGACCTTTTTTCCTATTTTTCTGTTTCTTGTGATGCAAAAGCCTTATGCAAACAATAGGGAGGAATGATTACACGCAAAATGCTGTCTAATGCACAAAGTAAACGTTCAAGAGGGAAGAAGGCGGGGGATTTTTCCTACTGTTTTGGGTGTAGCTATCTTAAGTGTTACTACAATAGCAGGTACAATTATATGCAGACACACATACCACTTTTAAGTTCACAGTGTCCCTTGATTGTCACTGACTGTACTAGCCATGATGCACAGTTTTTTTCAAATGGAAAATGTTGTGCTACCTTCTATGAAAGTCTTCATGTTCTCCAAATTCTGCCAATTAGTGCCAAATATATTAAGGATCATGAAACTTTTGAAAACAGATATACCAGTCATGAAATAAAAAGGTGACTTCCTAATTAATTTTGTAAACGGTAAAAAGAAGTGGTCCATTTTAGGATACCTGATAAAAAAATGCTTTTAAAAAGATGCTGGAAAATAACTTGGTGCTCAGCCTGTAAAGTAGGTAAAGTGAAGAAGAAATGATTTAGTAGACCTTCCTGAGAGAGATTTCAATATTGTGTTGAAAAGGCACTGTTACCGCTTGTGGTGAAAGTGTTTCACGAGATTAATAAGTCTTTCCTATTCTGCATTACATATCTTGCCAATATTAAATATGCAGAGTGAAGTCCTTGGCCCATCTGTTTATAGATAATTCATGGAACTATCCCTATCACTCTGTATATTTAAAAAATCTGGAAGTGATTTGTAACAAATGATTTTTCCTTGGGTCAATTTTAGGGTCAATATTTTTGTCGTTGTGGCCTGTAAACTATTCAAAATCATTTTCAGGAGCTCGTGGTTTGTCAACCATGTCTCTGTCTCTCCGCCCGTCACCTCCCCCCCCCCCCCCAGGCAGGGTATGGGCCACCAACCACAGAGCACTCCATCTCTGTTGTTGGCGTTTCAGTAGCAAGTTGGTTCCCTACGGGGTGGAGTTGCTAGCCCCACGCCCATGTTAAGCCTACAGCACCTGGTATTCCTAGGAGGTCTCCCATCCAAATACTAGCCAGCCCGACCCTGATTAGCTTCCGAGATCAGACGGGATCGGGCGTGTTCAGGGTGGATTAGCCATACTGTCAACCATGTAGGAAGTAAAAATTGAGAGGCTGTATGTGTATTGTGGGAAAATGTAAAGTGCTTTTTAAGGAGTTCAATTTCTCCAGGTGTAAGAGAAGCTGTTTTCTGTCCCCTTCCCCACCCCACATATATGCAACTAGAATTGCTTTTTAACTCTAATATTTTTATGACAGGATTTTCAGTTCAGAGCATTGAAGAAGGTCCGAATATTTGATGCTCCTGACGAACTCCCTAAAGAGCGTTCTAGTCTCCTTGCCATCTCAAACAAATACGGGCTAGTCTTTGCTGGTGGAGCAACTGGCCTGCAGATCTTCCACACCAACAATCTTCTCATGCAGAATCAAGCAGGAAAAGATTGCAATAAAATTGGTAAGCCTTTTTTTTTTTTTTTTTTTTTTTAACTACTGTACAGTAAAGAGAGCTGCATTTGGAAGGTCTATGACATAGCTGATTAGTCTATTCATGCCACATTCCATTTGATACAGGCCTGGCTGTGGTGATCCATGAATTTGTGACTACCAGGCTTCATTATCTGAATTTGTTATATCTAGGAATGAGGCAACATATGCTGATGCAACTCCAATTGATACAAGATGCAGCAGTTGTCCGCTTTGCAATATAAATTGCTGTGAACGTCTTATCAGGATACTGTACTCTCTGCATGGGCTCCCCAATGCATAAATTCCCATTCAGCTCTTCCTTTCTGGGATTCAAAGTCCTCCATGGGATTGGCTTTAGATACTGGAGAGAGGAGTGGTTGGTGCACAACCATGATCTCTTTTGACAGCTGAGGTCAGTCAGGACAATAGTGAACCTGTAAACCCATTATGGAGGCTTGTGGGAGCAGGAGATTGAGCGCCTGTGAAAATTCTATCTAGATAGATGTCATCACAAAACTATGACTTTCAGACTTAAGTGCAAAAGTAATTTCTACAATTTAACTTTCCCTCAGTAACTTCTTCATAAATTACCTAATACACCTTCTTGCTCATGTAAACAAACCTATAAATTCATCAAGCTGTTTTTCCTTAGAGGCTGGGAAGAAAGAGAGGTGTTTGTTAGTATCTGAATGTCTTCCATGTAATTTAAAAATACAATTGTGATGTGTGCAATATAGGTATGTTCTTTCACCTGAGAAGCATTACCAGACTCATAGCTCTGACAGTTGGTATTCACAGGAATTCAGGAATTTCCTGGCTATATCAAATCAAATCATTCATCTAATTCAGTATCCTTTCTCTGATAAAGGTCAGGACTGGATGCTGTAAAGAAAATTGTCTTCATCTTATTTCTGAGTTTCTGATGCCGTATCTTAGTCTCAAAAGTAATGAGACCTGCTGGGATATTATCCATCAAATTTTTAAAAAATTGTCATGTTTGATTTGATCTGTGCTATACAATACTTCCAGTAATTTGTGTATTTAAATTTATAACCAAGTAGATGCAAGTCTCAGCCTCTTCAGTTTTAGGGCAATCCACATGCCAAGATCCAGAACAAGGAAATTCCTCAAAAACCTGTAATTAGCACTGTCCCTCTTCAAGATAATTCAACATCCAAAAGATTTTTCAGACTTGACTATTGGAATGTGGAGTACATGTCTCTACGCCTCCTTTAGAACTAATCTGCAGCGTTTAGCTTTACATGAATAAACTTTAGGTTTACCAGGTGGCATCTGTATTTACTTAATAATTCTGCTTAAAATTACCACTTTCTTTTGACTGTTTTCTAAGTGTGACCACTCCATATTTCACTCTTCTGTTTCCTTTTGTTTTTAAGTTGAAAATGTTCAAAGTATATTGGTTCCTATGAAGTTTCCTGTGCATCACCTGGCTCTGAGCTGTGATAACCTCACACTGTCTGTCTGCATGACATCCAGTGAGTTTGGTTCCTTCATTGGCTTTTTTGATGTCCGCACATTCTCAAATCAGGTAAGGTACATGCAAACAGATGTACAAATTTCACCTTCAAAGTATGCATTTGATAGAAAGGGGATATCTCAAAATGTTTTCCTGGGTGTCCACAGTAGAGTATACTTTGCAGGCAGAGAACTGTGTGGTTTATTCAATAACTTTTCAATTAAAATCTGCTTTAGTTTCCCTAGCTATTAAATGAGGTTATTTACCTACCTCACAGGGCTGTTGTGAGGATCTCACAACTGATGTTTAAACAGCCCTGTGAAGAAGAGTGTCAAATATTAATACCGCCACCTTTGACTTGGAATGTGGTAATTCAAGCTCCTGCTTATATGCTAGCCCTGTCTGCTGTGCTAAGCAGTGTTTGTGATCGTCCCTTTTTGTTTGCTATTGCACCCTCCAGTATTGCATATCTGTAACCTCTCTCTGCATAAGGAACATGTTGAAAGAAAAGATTAAATTATTATCCAGAAAAAAATTGACTGCAGTAGCTTCAGAAAATGACTTATTTTTGTTTTGTTCAGTTGTTCCACATTATATTTTGTATAGTTTAATGCTTGCTTTGCATCAAGTATGGGTTTGCATGTTAGAGTGCTGAAGATTGAACTTTAGTATTGACTGTGAGCCCCAATACAGGGAGTAGTATTTCCACAGCTGCTCTCCTAGATTTTAAAATGGCATTCTCAGGTTGTTTAGGTCCAAATATAAATATATATTTTTTAAACCCACTACTGTTAGATGTTAGAGACAGTGACAGCATTTGATCTTGTGCAGCACTGAAAGTACTTAAACAAATATTAATCCCTTTTCAGTGACATTTTTTTAATATTCTGGCATAAACAGTATGCTCGTACCTTTACACATTCCCCTCAGTGTTTGCAACCCAGCCACTGCAGCACCATAGAATAGGAAAGGGAAACTGACAAGAAACCAATAGTGAAAGTAATTCATCTCTTCCCCCGCCCCCCTTAACCTAAATGGGCAAAAAATAAACTAGATTTTTAAAAATTTTAGTCATCTGGAGAAATTAACACGACATAAGGAAATAATTTTTCAATAAATACATCACTTTAAGCCTAAACATGTCACTTTAACTTGCATTAAGTCTTGCTTTGTGTGCTGTAGCGCTCAGTGTTGTTTTATTTCCTACATTGCAATCGTTAAGTACAGCAGGGCCAAATAGTCATAGACTGGGTTTGGGAGAACTTGTTTGGACGCTGAATTTATGGGCTAAGGCATTCATTTATTTTTCTCTTAAAAGGCTAAACAGCAGAAACGTCCATTCGCTTATCATAAACTGGCCAAAGACTCGGGGAGCATGGCAATGGTCTGTGATCTGAAGTGGAACCCTGCTAGCCCCTCCATGGTTGCTGTCTGTCTGTCCGATGGTAGTATCTCTGTCCTGCAGGTCACAGAGTCTGTGAAAGTGTATGCCACTCTTCCCTCTTCAGTGGCTGTTACGTCAGGTGGGTGACACAACTCTGGCTTAGTGATAATTTGTAAAGATGGAAGATGCCATAATGTATGTGGCAGTGTAGATCTCACTAGAGAGACAGGCTCATTGTCTTTACAGCAATTTTAAAATTCTCCTGGGGAGCAAATGGAGTTAAACTTAATTATATTCCAATAGAGGTTTTCTTTTTTTTCCCATGATCTTCTTGAGCAGCCCACTTTGAGAATTCAAGCTAAAGGTTTCTGACAAAAGGTTACGTTGTATCAGGCCTTAAATATCACTGGAAGAAAAGGTGCATCAGCTGGTATTGCGGATAGAATAGAATTGTTTCCCCTCATTTTTCAAGTACATCAGTGCTTTGTCTTCTGTGATGTGGAGTGCAAACATTCTCCAGACTTCTAGCCCAGATGGGGCCTGGTTCAAACATGCATTACACTGGTTTTACAAAAGGTATGATTTCTAAACTGATTTAGTTAAATCAGTGCAACTTTGTGCTACTCTTAAATCATAGGTTTTTCACCAGTTTAAACCAGTGCAAGTCTGTGTGTAGCCAGACTCTAAGGCAGATTTGCAGAAAGTTAAATATTGCTGAAATTTTAATTAATCTGAGTTATGGAGCCTCTTTGGACTCCTCTTTCTGCATTGCCATATGGTAGTGAAAGTCCACGGAATCCACAAGAGAGAGCAACGTCAGTAAGATTGGCTGTTTGGCTCAGGTTTGATTGGTATTTAGTTTACTGATGCTGTCACCGGGAAGTGTTCAATTCTTCCACTACCATTGTATTTTGTGCTGATAAAACCCTCTTGTTTATTTAGTGTGCTGGAGCCCCAAGGGAAAGCAACTGGCTGTAGGGAAACAAAATGGCACCGTGGTCCAGTATCTGCCTGTAAGTTTTTGTTTGCAGTAATTCATTGTTTCTTTTCACTGATTCTAATTAGCTTTAAGTTGGCCTTTCATCAGCATGTGGTTATTGAATTTGGGAGCATAGTGTAGATGGTACAGTGCCTTTCATGTGAAACTTACCTTTCACGTCATAAACAGTAAGCATCTGTCTTTGAGAGAGGTGTTGGGACATCTGCTCTGCTGAAATGCAAGGGTCTCTGAGGAGGAATGTGGCAGCTGTTTAAAAGGACCTGTAGCATCCTAAAAACAACTCTTTGGGATCTGCAGAAATCCTGATGGGGGTGATTGGTGTTCTTATTTCTGAAAGAGGAATTCTTTTTCTTGCAGAGCCTGCAGGAGAAAAAAGTAATTCCCTGTCCTCCGTTTTATGACTCAGATAATCCTGTTAAAGGTGCAGTATTTCTTCCCTTTTTTTGACTTCCACTAAAATGTCATGTCCATTGATGTCTCTTTATGTTGATTCTTGTTGGTGCTAAGGTACCTAAGGATGTGCCAGTGTTTCTGCACTAGACACCGTTTTTGAGGGGAGGGGTTAATTTGGTAATAAAAACTGCCTCCAGGCCAAAACTGAATATACAAGGTCTTGTTTCACTTGGGCATTCATATGTCTAAATGAGGCATGAACTTTTTAACAGTGAGAATAATTAACCATTGGAACAACTCATAAAAGGTTGTGATAGATTCGCCACCACTGAAAATCTTTAAGTAAAGATTAACTGTTTTTTCTAAAAGATATGCTCTAGGTCAAACAGGAATTAGTTCAGGGAAGTTCCATGATCTGTATTATACAGGAGGTCAGTCTAGATTATCACAATAGTGCCTTCTGGCATCATTTTCTATGAATATTCAAGCACTTAAAAACTGTTAAATGTTTTTCAAGTGAGTACAAGCTGCTTTTTTATGCACATGCAAAAAAATTAAATAGTTAAAATAATGTTAAGATAAATTTGAGCGATGTACCTTAATGCGGGGGGTGGAGGGGGGAAGGAGCTCCTGTTGCAAATCTAGGGTTTCTAAGATGTGCATTATGTCACTGTGTGATGATGACTTTTAAGATGGACTGTACTTTCTAAAGACTGCAATTACATTTTGCCATGGAGATTTCCAGACATTTCATGAGAGAATCGACCTGTATTTCATTCATAATTTTCATTATTTCGTAATAAAATTCAAACCCCCAATACAAAATTACATTCAGAACTTTCTAATACTGATGCAAATGCAGAAAATTTAGCGTTAAGGCTTCAACTCTATTATTAGATATTTTCAGTGTGTGAAGACAGTGGTGTGTTCTTGCCCACAGTGTACCAAGGCACAGTAGGCTGACCCGGGTACGTGCTTCAACTTTGTTTCTGAATTTCCTTACATCAAGTTGGTCTCCTAATGTCATTCAAACACTTTTTGTATGCTAGATGATGTGTAGTTGGCTCGGTAGCACATTAGAAGTTGTCTTCATGCTACTGCAGAGGTGTAAATCATCCCTATGAGATTTACGATATCACAGTGGCATTCAAGTTCGGTTTTAGTTGCACATAGTACACAATATCCAAGGAACGGCCCCTTTAAGATGTCTCTGGATGATGATGCTTCATTTTTCTTTCAGTCCTGGATGTGCTTTGGGTTGGCACCTACGTCTTTACTATAGTTTACGCAGCTGCTGATGGGACCTTGGAAACATCCCCAGATGTGGTGATAGCTGTGTTGCCTGTAAGTGCTAGGAAGTCTGATTCATTTTTCTAATTTTAAGGATTTTATGCTAATGAATGTGATGGTAGCACTGTTTGTTCTTCTGACCTGCTTGTTAGTATATTGTGTTCTTTTTATTCTCATTAGCGTCAAACTCCGTTCTGAAGCTTTATGGTTCAATGGCAAAAAATTGAAGTAGGGTCCAACTGGGAATAAATCAGTATCCCATTTTCTATTGAGACCTTTTGAGTTCTCCAAGTTAATAGGATTTAAGTCCTGTGTTTCAGGTGCTCTGGAAGGTAACCTTGATGGTTGATCACATGTATGTGGGCTATCCAGAGACTGCTTATTTTATTTTATTATTTTATTTATTTTTTGGTAACCTGCTGCTGTATGCAACAGCAAATTGTACCCTCCCAGGACTGTTTGTATATAGTGATGCACGCATGCACTCCTGATTGCTCCTGTGCACTTTACATAGTTGGACCAGACGAACTTTGATCTGAGCATATTTCTAAGAATTGTAATGTCATTATATTGTCTAGCTATGCCTATTTGTATGAGAAGCTGACTTAACTTGATTTAATGGAAACTAAATCGAATGTCAATTTCTGTTCTTTCGGTTTCTGCAGAAAAAGGAAGAGAAACGACCAGAAAAGTTTGTGAATTTCATGGAGCCTTGCTATAGTAGTTGCACCGAGAGACAGCATCATTACTTTCTCAACTATATTGAGGAGTGGTGAGTATAGAGACCTATGACCAAGTCTACAGCTCTTTATACACGGGTCAAAACAAGCTCCATTTCTCTGTTTTTGGGTGGTAAAAAATGTGTAATATGCCATCAGTGCACAAAGGTTTTTAAAGTCATGTGCTTTCCACTAAGAATGAAACTTATGCTTTAAGTGGTGCATGGCTTTTAGATTTCTCTGTTCACAGGTCTGTGTGAAGATGATGTGCCCTGTTTGTTAAACTATTTATTTCTGTTCCATCACAAATCACATAAAATAATGGTGGTGCATGAGTCTCTTGTATCATCAACTCTGGCAAAGGAACTGAACCCCTGATTGCTAATGACACCTGTTCAGAATGGTGACGAGTTCACTGTATTTCTCCCCTGTCTTTTACCACTTGAGCATGATAAATCAGTTTTTTTTCTTGATTCATAAAGCATGTCATAAGTATTTGGGATGCCCATTGCAATAGTACGGACTGAGGAACTATATGTGTTGTCATCATATTTGGACTTAACACTGTTTTGGTTCTGTACTTGAAGGGATCTAGTCCTGGCAGCTTCATCAGCTTCCACAGAAGTCAGCATTCTCTCCAGACAAGCGGACCAGGTAACCTTCCTTTCTGCTCCACTTGACCAAATGTATCTTTTCCAGAAAAGCTATTTGGATATCAAGATCGGAGGTCTAGAGAATGCTTATCTCAGTGTTTACCCACTTGATATACACAGAATCTTAAGATGAAAGGAAGTTTTTATTACATTCTTGCCTTGCTTATGAGCCAGAGAGGTTTTAGTAACCAGAAAGTAGATGACTAAACTGACACATATAAGGTAATGAGAAAAGTGCCAATGGGCTATGTTGCCTCAGTGGCTTGGTGCCAATTTAACATCCTGAATCACTTTTCACCATGGTGACTTTAGTCTTGCTGAGCTCATTAGTTTACCTTGAATCTTAAAGTGAACTTATTCCAGAAAACGTAAGTGTACCGTATGTAAAAGTCACTCACGGATTTGTAAAGGTTTTTTGATATTTGTAGGATTTTTTTTTTTTTTAACCTGGCAAATGTTGACCGATACAGCCCATCTCATTGCTATCTATTCTTTCTAAATCTTTGGCTAACATTCCAAAACCAGGCTATCCACAATTCATGTGCACGGTATTTGTGCTTTCCTGTAGCTTGTTCCCAGTGTGAGTGAGGGTGCTGAAAATGACAGAACAGTAGCAAAAATATTCTTTCTTTCCAGAACAACTGGGAATCTTGGGTTCTAGAAGATTCCAGCAGAGCAGAACTTCCAGTGACAGATAAGAACGATGACACCTTACCAGTAGGTGTTGCCATAGATTACACCAGTAACATGTCAATACTTATCAGTAAGTCTTGTTTTGTCTACTGGGGAATACTATTAATAATAGCAACTCATATCTTGGGGAGTGGCAGGGTGATAAGAACGGCCATACTGAGTCAGACCAAAGGTCCATCTTAGCCCAATATCCTGTCTTCTGACAGTGGCCAATGCCAGATATCCCAGAGGGAATGAACAGAACAGATAATCATTGAGTGATCCATCCCCTGTCACCCATTCCCAGCTTCTGGCAGACAGAGGCTAGGGACGCCATCCCTGCCCATCCTAGCTAATAGCCATTGATGGACCTATCCTCCGTGGACTTTAGTTCTTTTTGAGCCCTGTTATGGTCTTGGCCTTCACAGCATCCTCTAGCAAAGAGTTTCACAGGTTAACTGTGTGTTGTGAGAAAAAATACTTCCTTTTGTTTGTTTTAAATCTGCTGCCTATTCATTTATTTTGGTGACCCCTAGTTCTGTGTTATGGGGAGTAAATAATACTTTATCCATACCAGTCGTGATTTTATAGATCTCTTATCCTATCCCCCCTGAATCATCTCTTTTCCAAGCTGAAAAGTCCCCAGTCTTATTAATTTCTTCTCATATGGCAGCCGTTCCATACTGCTAATTATTTTTGTTGCCCTTTTCTGAACCTTTTCCAATTCAGATCTTCTTTTTTGAAATGGGATAACCACATCTGCACACAATATTCAAGATGGGGGCATGTCATCTATTTATATAGAGGCAATATGATATTTTCTGTCTTACTGTCTATTCCTTTCTTAACGGTTCCCAACATTCTGTTTGCTTTTTTGACTGCTGCTGCACAGTGAGTGGATGTTTTCAGAGGACTATTCACAATGACTCCCAAGATCTTTCTTGAGTGATAACAGCTAATTTAGGCCCCATCATCATGTGTGTATCGTTGGGATTATTTTCAGAGGGGTAGCATTGTTAGTCTGTTTCAGCAAAAACAACCTTGATGGAATTGGAAAATCCTCCCTCAAAGCACAGAGTGAGATTGAAATGGAGGCGCCTTTGGGCAGAGCAGATGTTAGGGACAAGCTACATGTAGAGCACAGCAGGATGCTGGTTAACTGAGAACAGCAGTTGCCTTTATTGTAACGACAGGCTACAGTACACATTTGTGTTTACTGCAGAATTGGATCTGAAGCATTTTGTGTGTTCATCCAGACACTTTTACTGGATTAAGGAGTCCACTGGAGCAGCTTCTTCAGTCCATGTCTCTTGTCTCAGGATTCAGCTGATCTCTTAGGAGAAGCCCATTGCTACACATTCCATGCCCTCCCCAGTTTACCTTTTCACCTCCTTTTTGGCTGTGCTTAATCTTGCTTTATCCACTCTGATACTTCCCATGAGTCAGGGGAGCCATCCCATAGGAGGTGCAGTGCCTGGGACAAATCAGCATGTATGGGCTGGCTTGGGGGTGATGCTGGGTCTCCCCTGGGGGTCCTGTTTGGGGGCATGGGGCAGGGGGCTCCCCCACCATGTGCGCCCACCCCAGCCCCACCATTATCCAAATGCAGAGGCTGGGGAACGGGGGGGTTCCAGCCTAGGCTGGGCAGGAGGCAGCATCAGCACCCAGCAGGCAGGCACTCCTGAACATCAGTGGGTGGGTCTACTCTAGGTAAGCCTCCTTGGCCCGTGCACCGCAGAGCAGCTAGAGCCCCCTGCCCCATTCTCCCAACCAGGACCCCCAGTGCACTAATTGATTGCATTTCCCTTGCTAATTTACCTTTGATAGTTATTTCCTGTCAGACACAGAGATTCATTTCAAAAGGTATTTTCCCCCCTGCTGATAATAGCTCATCCAAATTAGTCTCTTAGAATTGGTATGGTAATTTCCACACACACACACACCCTTTTTTTTTTTCCTCTCTGTGTGTATAAATACATCTTTCTTCTGTTCCATTCTATGCATCTGATGAAGTGGGCTATGGCCCATGAAAGCTTATGCTGAAATAAACTGATTAGTCTCTAAGGTGCCACAAAGTCTTCCTCGTCTTATTTATGGCATTTTAGTTGTACATTTTTACAAAGATGAAATAAGACACATTCCCAGCTCAGGAGAACTGAGTCTCGGGGAAGACTCAGGACAGATATGGAGATTACTGAGATGTGAGAGAGGATTTTATGGATTGGGGGGAGGAGAGAGTAGGCTCTTGGGGAGTGAAGACAAGGACTGTTTCAAACATATGAGGCTTCATAATAGAAGGCAAGATGCAAGAATTACTGGGTTAATATTATGCTCTGTGTTAAGCAGCAGTTCACTCTTGATAATCATGGTGGTCCCTTCTGGCCTTAAAATCTATTCGTTTAGAAAACTCTGAAATCAAGCATGAGAAAAAGACTAATGGAGGAGTGAAGTAGAGGGATTGGGGCAATTGTAAGGGAAAATGAGAGCAGAGCTATCCACAGCCTTGTAGGTAAGAATGAGTAGCTTTGATGTGAGCTGGTAAAAAAGTCAAGTATGAGGGATTTGGGGTGATGGTGGCAATGAAGGCAGGTGACTTTGACAGTGTCATTAGCCTGCTGTGTGGTCTTTTACAGGTGATGAGAAGACCCTCCCTCCAGCTCCAGTTCTAATATTGCTGTCTACAGATGGAGTGCTGTGTCCATTTTACATGATCAATCAAAACCCAGGTGTCAGATCTGTCATGGTGACCCCAGAGCAACTGTCAATAGAAGGGGACAGAGCACCAAAATCAGCAGGTGGGTGATCCCATGTGTGGGGAAGAGGCTTTCTCTTTAATTTGTGGCACTTTGAAGTATTTACTGTTAAGCTTGCCCTCCAGGTAGTTAGCGTGTGACCACCAGGAAGCTTTTGTGGAACAAAACAAGCCTCTTCCCCAGCATATAGAGCGTAGGAATCCGCTCATGATGGTTTCCATGCTCAAGGTTCCATTCCATCAGCCGTGGGAATGTACATAGCACTCACTAGTCCTGGAGAAGTAACAAAGTCCTGTGGCACCTTAAAGACGAACTATAAAGTTTTGAAGCATAAGCTTTCGTGGGCTAATACCCACGAAAGCTTATGCTTCACAACTTTATAGTTAGTCTTTAAGGTGCCACAGGACTTTACCTCTGCTATTCCAGACTAACACGGCTACCTTTCTGATTCTAGTCCTGGAGACGGAACCCAAAGCATTTCTCAAACTATATACTTATACCCAGTCACTTTTGTGGCAAGCCACCTGCCATAACCTGTATCTTTCAGGAAGGCATCTTGAGCACTGTTGTGGTGGTGGTGATCATTCGTGTTGCAGTACTTATGACCTCCCCAGTCATAGGTCCCTTTGTGCTAGATGCTCGACAAACACCAAACAAAAGAGTGCTTGTCCTAAAGAATTTTTGTTCTTCCCATATATTGTTTCTGCATGGGGCTATGGCATGGGTTAGATGCTTTCTTTGTGATCATGAGGGCTTGTTGCAGTTTATCCAAAACCTGTTCCAACCATAGCATTGGAAAACTGGTGGGAAGTAAATAGTCTTAATAGGCATGTTAAGCATATTACAGTGTGCATAAAATGTAGATAAGGGGGCTCCTTGTGCCAGTGTGAGCAGATTAATTCATTCTCGGTTTCACTTTCCCTATATGTGTGGAGTGATGTTTCAGTGCAAAGCTACCAGTTTCTTCTTTAAATCTAAACATTTGTTTTTACCTCTTGGAACAGAACACCTTAGTTTGGCATTGGGCCTCTTTGCATCCACTGTAGCCGTGTGCACTGGCAGGCTGCTTTAGTTGGGATGACATGAACCACATCAAAACTGATGAAATGGTGAAGCCTTTTCACTGGAAATTCCAGATTTAAATAAATTCAGAATGGTTTGGGAAAACGATAGTACTGAGCAGGTCTTGGGCTTTGTCCATTCAGTATCTCAGTGGTTTGACTTGGAGACTGAACTCCCCACCCCCTTCCTCCCTGTCATTTCGTGATGTTGATAATCTCAGTAGTGTGATTGAATTTTGCTGTCCAAATTCAAAAGTATTTGGCTTGCAATACTTCCTTCCTTTAATGATTAAAATATTAAGTTGGTCCAATTGTTTTTCTCCAGGAAGTACTGCCACAACCCCGACCACCCCTCCTGCTCCTTCAAAGTTAGAAACTGCGCCAGTTGTCACTCCTACGTCTTCAGCCTCTAGTCTGCTTTCTGCTGGTGGTGGCGCAGCCACTTTTTCCTTCACATCTTCAGCTGTAAAGACGTCTGGCTCTATGTCTGGGGACCCCCCACCATATCCCTTTGCATCAGATGTCTCCAAGCAAGCTCCGGGTTCCAGTCTAACTGGAGCAGCTGCATTCTCTTTCTCTTCTGCTTCTTCCAAAGCTTCCATGACTCCTTCCCCCGCTGCAGGCCCCATAGCAGCTACAGCAAACACCTTCTCTTTTGGATCTACAAATTTTAAACCAACTACAGACAGCGCACCTGTGCCACCCCTGTCTACCACACCTGCCGCCGTGAAGCCGTGCTTCACTCCTTCAGCATCTACTGTCAAAGTAAACCTAAACGAGAAGTAAGCACAAGCTGATGGCTTATGTAAAGGGTGGGTAGTTAAACCAGTTTGGGAATGTGTAGCATATGGTTACTAAGATCACACAGCGATTTCCAGTTTGTGATTTTTCTAAGGGGATCCTCTGTGCCGCAGATGGAGTCCTGAGGAATGCCTTCTCTATCCAAGGCTTTGTCATAGGTACGAGGCTGGAATAGTGAAGTTGTCATAGATTGTATTCATAAAGCAGCAGAACTTGCACAGCACCAGCTTCCTATATACCTACTGCTTTTATCTTTTTTTTTTTAATATATATTTACAAGCACTAAACATTAATCTTGTCTCTTGGTTTTCTTAACTCTACTGGTAAAAAGTACCAATTTAACACCATTGCAATTTGAAATTCTCTGGGTCCAGAGCAGGTATAGCATGGGTAGTAGCAATGTAGGCTTCCTGCACTGCTCACTGGTGTGCCTCACCCCTGACCAGGAGGGGGAGAGTAATTATTTTCAAGGTCCCTGTGAGCCTATCAGTGGGTGGTAACTGGTTGGTTTGTTTTTTTTATGCTGACATTTGTTCATTAACTGGATCTGAGACCTCCAAATTCACTTCACACAAGTTATCGTGGCTCCAAATCCCACAGTCTGTCTCCACAGATATTTAATTCCCTTAACTCACTGTGTTTTAAAGGGAAGAGACTAGAACACCAAGGAAAATGTTAATTGAAGCTGGGGTTTAATTAGATCAATTCTTAATTCTTTATATTTGTATAAGGAAATTTCTAATGGTTTTAAGAATTGTTTTTAAATTAGAAAATCTACTTCCACTAAAATCTCTGGCTGTAGCTTTTAAAGCTTGTTTAACGTTAATGTTAAAAGCAAGCAAGGTGGTCAATTCCTGAATCAGCTGAATATTCATCTCAAGTGCTGGTCCTGGTTTTTAAGATAAATGGAAGTTCCTGTTCTGCAGCATTTGCCTTTTAAAAATAATACCTGACACACCTTATAGTGCCAGCACTGGTTTCATTTGATGTATAGCTCAGGTTTTAAGGCTTCTGGTTGTTAATTTTCCTCTGTGCCTGATGTGATGGGAGGGTGAGGTGATTCCTAGTGTTGAGCAATTCCCTGATCCAGAGCTGACTTGAAAAGTAGTAAACTGTATCAGGATCCTACCCAACTCTGGCAGTTCTGTGCGGAAAAGTCTCCACACAGTTCTGCTCTGGTGGTTGAGGCAGCAGGAGCCAAGTATCAGGTAACCTTCCCCAGGAGCCGGAGACCATTCTTCTTCATGACATTGTCTCTGCAGTTGCCCATTATAGCAGCCACAAGCCGCATCATGTGAGCCACTGAACCTTTTCAGAATAGATTGTCTGGGTTGCACATGCCTCTTGAATCCAATATTCAGGGACAAGGTGTAAAAGCCCCCATCCGGTGACTGTCCCTGAGTCCACCTTGTCCTTTCACAAATTTCCCAGCCTCTTAAAAAAAACCCACCTGCTCCTTCTGCTATGCAGTCTCATCCATATTCCTTGAATGGCTTCTTGGTATCTGGATATTGAGTCCCAGTACTGATTCACAAAGTTTAAAAGCTGTCTCCTCTTTAGATGTTAATGCTTCACTTTGGGTATATGAGAGGAAGTTATGTCCAGTTCTGGGTGCTGAAATATTTTGCCATTTTTTGTCTTTCAGGTTCACTGCCATAGAGACGTCTGCTTCTGCTGGCAGCAGTGGTCACAACAGCTCCACAATGTTTTCATTCTCCACTACCCCCAAACCTATTCCTGGAGGGCCCCTAAGCCAGTCCACACCCCTCACTGCTTCACCTGTCACCCCCATGAAGGCAACCACCCCTGTGTCTGCAACAAGTATGACATTGAGGCTAAGGCTAGATTCTTTTTTGTTGTTGTTGTTGTTGCAAATTTCTATCTTACCAGGTATAAAGTGAGCATGAGAGGTTTTCTCTGTGCTGCTTTCAACTAGTGCGGATAGGCTACAGTTCCTGAAGTCTCCCAGGCTTCAGACTGTAAACTATATAGTGCAATGGGCCTAATACTGGAACCTGAAGGGTTCCCCTTTGCCCCTCATTCCCCACAGGGGTAACTATTTATTCTCAAGTAACATTTTTAGCTTTGTATCTCATCCTATATTGCCAAACTGTGTTTGCTTTTCTGCACTGACTTCATGCATTACCCTCCATCTTTAATGGCCAGAGTTCAAACTGGTCACAAATTAAACTAAATCTCATCCCGTTAACAAGTTAATGTTATTCCATTTCTCATATTATCATGTGACCTGCTGTCTCTAGTCAGGAGTTGTCCAGGATTGAAATAGCAGGGGTGGGAGAGGTCAGATTTGAAAAGTAGTAAACTGTATCAGGATTCTAGCATTGGACTAAAGGATGTCACATGTTAGTAACTAAGTAGTAATATTAGCAGAGCTCTTGCAGTTAGGAAGGAGGAATTTTTGAGGAGCACCTGCCGGTTCTATAGCCAGTCTAGTCATTGGTCTCACTTTCATGAGAGTCAAAGTTGTCCAAACTACCCTACAAAGAAAAAATGTTTTGTGGAATTTGAGGAACATGCTTGCCAGACTGGAACCTGTTCTTTAGTTCCAAGTCATCTGTCCTGTGTCTGAGGTCTGAAAGAAGGGGTGATAGATTAGGCTTGTAGAACCTTGCTGACTTGATGTAGATCAGTGGTTCCCAAACTTTAACAACCTGTGAACCCCTTTCACTAAAATGTCAAGTCTCACAAATCCCCTCCTAAAAATGAATATTTCCAGGGATTTTCTCCTTTACCTGAGTATAAATTTTAAAAGCAGGGATCTTGGAAATATAAAATTTGTTTTTATGCTTATTGCATAGTATTTAGTATTTATTATTTATTTATCATTACAGTATTTTTATTACATTATGAAAACAGCAACACTCTTCCAAGATCTCACTTTCATTGCTTGTATCATTTTGAATAAGCCTGTTATGAGGCTCCTATGTTTCATCAATGAGCATCAGATGTGAAACAGCATGAAGGTATTTAAGAAGCCAGGTTAAAGAGTTCCTCCTACACAAGCATTCAGGTCTTGAGCAGTCCAGGCAAACAACGCACGTTACAACAAAGCTTAAACTTGTTGTTCTTCATCATTTTGAAAACAATCCTAGCTGCCTATTGAATTTTAAAAACAGCAAAAAAATATTTACCTCCCTTTCTATTTCTTATAAGGAGTCTTGAAATTTAAATCTTCTCAGTGGGATAGATATGCTTGCGTTAATCTTTGTAGGGTTAGTATCCTTCCTTCTAGTGATCAGAATGTCCCCAACAGTAGACATGTCCCATCTCCAATTAGCAATCTGTTTTTTTGAGATCATTGTGTTTTGTCTATGGTTATTTCTCTCTAAATTCTAGTGGCGCGGCCTGCTCAGAATGTGCCTGCAGCTTCTAGTCTACTGAAGACAGCCAGAATCACCCCTCCTGCAACAAAATCATGCTCCGTTCAGGTTAGGAGAACTTCAACAGATTGTACAGGAACTGAAAAATTTCACTGGCCAGTGATTGGCTTTAGACTTGGACTGATTTAATGCTGTTAGGTCAAGGACCAGTGAACTAAGATCTCAGTCACAAAGTACTAAAATTAGAATGATATTTTATGTAATTTTGGGAAGCTGGACCTCTGACATGGTTTGGATTCTGATATAATAAACAGAGCTAGAACTAATGCTTTTTGCTTTGTGGAGATGTGGAATCACATTTTTTTATCAGCAGAAATGTGTAATTCTTTGAAAAATCTGAGCTACTTTGACTATGTAATAATATTAGAAAATACAGTAAAAGGGATAACTTCAAGAGGTGCATAAAGATTTAGCCATGATTTCCACCAGCTTAAATATGTTCTGTGTGGTTAAATCTCTTCAGCATTGTTTGAATACTTAGATAC
The DNA here is from genome assembly GCA_032164245.1 of Sternotherus odoratus. Taxonomy (NCBI): domain Eukaryota; kingdom Metazoa; phylum Chordata; order Testudines; family Kinosternidae; genus Sternotherus; species Sternotherus odoratus. The sequence continues at coordinate 12,095,357 of JAVMKO010000016.1, forward strand.
CATTTTCAGTTTATTGTTTAAGTGAACATTTGTGCTTGTGAGTTGTTCCATAGGACAGTTTATGCATCTCAAATGATTTTATACACAAACTATTTCTAGCAGCAGAGGTTGGTTGGTAATCAAGATTTTCATTTTGATAAGTTTACATTCTCAACACCTGGCTTTCTAGGGAAGGTCAACATTGTCCAGCGCTGGGTTAGAGAAACAGGTCCATCAGTGGAAGGATTCAGACCCTGTCATAGCAGGAATCAAAGAGGAGGTGAGATTTTTTTCAATGATTTTTGTCTTCCAACTTCTAAAAAGATCACTGAACAGACAGGTGGTCATCTGTCACTCTTTCATATTCTATTAGTGTCCTTCAGTACTTAGTTACCTTGGAAAATCTTTCCATTATGCTCTGAATCACTTCTTTAAACACTTCCATCCCTGTTTGGGTGCTTAAACTGCTAGCATTAAATTTGTGTTGGGAATACAGGGCTCTATTCCTTGGATTGGAAGGGATTGCAATCATGTACTCATGGCTGTATAAATATATTAGCCAGCCTCAGAGCAGTCCTATTTGTTCCAGAACCAGTCATGTCACAGTAGTTGAACTTTCTTTACCATCTCACACTGTAGATTGCCCATTTCCAAAAGGAGATGGAAGAGCTGAAAGCCCGAACTTCCAGTGTCTGTTTCCAAGTTGGCACTGCCGAGGAGATGAAGAAGCTGCGGACAGACTCTCATGACCTTCACACCTTTCTCTTGGAGATTAAAGAGACAACAGAGGTCAGTAGCACAGCAGAACTTCTCCAAAATGTTTATACTGGTTGAGATATTCCAGGCTAGCATTTGGAGATAGACATTATCACTTAACCTGTCCAGTGCTGAACAATATAGCTGAGATGTCTGGATGTGCTGCTTCACTGTGTGTGGGCATACCCAGTTGTTCCTGAAAATAAATACTTTTGCTGAAACCCATGTGCGTACTGATGTGAATGGCTCCATTAGGGTCATTTGTTGAAATCTGACTCATCTCTTTATCTGTTCACAGTCCCTTCATGGAGATATCAGCATTCTGAAGACGACCCTGCTGGAGGGCTTCGCTGGGGTGGAAGATGCTAGAGAACAGAATGAGAGAAATCATAACTTGGGATATTTACATCTGCTGTATAAGAAACCATTGGACCCCAAAAGTGAAGCACAACTTCAGGTATAAAACCTGCTCACTAACTTTATACAGGAGTTTTAAAATAAAATGTGACTATTGAGGCTTGAATGTAGGTTGCCCAGAAGCTTTGCCCTGCAACACTCATATTGCTTCAGCACAGTGTAACAACACTATGATTTTAATAGTGTCTTTCAAAGATCTCAAGGTGCTTTACAAACATTACACCCCTAAAACGGCTATGTGGTAGGTATTTCCCCATTTTAGATGGAGGGAACCAGAGACATACAGAAATGAAATGACCTGTCCAAGATCAGAGTCAATGGCAGTGCTGCAAATAGAGCTCCTGACCCCCAGTACCCTAGTCTAACAATAATGTTTACTTAAGTGAATTTTTTTTGGCAAGTGCCAGTTAATTTTTTTTAGCACTTCATAAAATGATCTTTTCAAAATTATTTTTATCTTTAGCAAATGCTTTGCAGAGCAGTTTGATGATTTATAATAGCTTACAATATTGTGGTTCATTTCATGGATGGCAGAGCATAAAACTAAATGGTGTTCCAAATGCCTGATTGCAATGGAAAATTTCCCAAAATACTCAAAAGGCTTTGAAAGAGATGAACGAAACTAAGATAAAATACATCTCCCCCCAGGCAATGTTGAAAGGTACTGTGACAGATATGGCAATTTTCTGAAGTATCTTTGGGAGATTTTACTGTATTAAGTTTATGTATCATTGTGGAACAGGGATTATATGTTCTGCCATGGGGAATGGTGACCACAGCTGTCCAGCAACTAAAAACTGTGTGTGTTGGAAGGGTGATTAGGCAAATTCATTCTGATTGTAGCACCTCTAGAGAGTTACTACCACCTGGAGAGGATATTTTATACTGGTTTAAACTGGATTATCCAGGGGCTAACAGACAAAGAAAAGACTTTGCATAAATAGCCTGAGGTTTAAATTGACCCAGGGCCTGCTTTCTGATCCAGCAAATGGACAGAACCTACATTCCAAGGCGGACCTCAATCCTTCCTGGGAAGGGCTGCAATGATTTTGCCTATGGAGGGGGGAGATAGCTGACTGCTGATAAGATTTCTAGCATGCATATAGGAAATTGTATAGTTTTCAGTAATGCTTTCTCTGTAGTGCTTTCATTGTAAGAATAATTATGTTTACTTAGAAAGAGCTGCATGGTAACTTATAACTGGGGGCAATTAACCTGTTCATAGCCTTTGGAGAGAAAGCAAAGTGCAGATGTAGGCCTCTCTAGGCAGTCTGGCTTGCTGGGGAACTCGGTGATCAGGGAACTGTGCAACCTGAAAAAACCCTAGTCGGGATGGGGAGTGATGCATGTCTTCACAGAAGAGAGGTGATGGCTTATAGCCGGAAACCTAAGAGTGGGTGGCCTTACTGGACCATGGAGGAGGAATACAGGTACTGTTGCTCTGAACTATGACAAGTACACCAGGAAAAGAAAAATAAGTGTACCCTATAATTGTGATACTTATCTAGTTCTTGGTTCCCTGTAGACAGTGTGCTCATCTCAGGGAGTCTGACTAGGCAGTTGAGGGTACCTTTTGTGTTTATAGTAGTAATAATTTTAAAATGGTTTTGTGCTACTAAAATTAATGGTATGACAGTTAATATCACATCAGTGCATCACTGTGCATGAAATTTCAGATTTCTATTATAGGGAAAATATCTACCTACCTAATTCACAGTATTGCATGTTTGTATGTAGTCCTTATAGAGAGGGGTATATTTTGTTTTTGGTGTAGTGTTCATTGCGGACATGGAGCCTGTTGGAATCCCATCCAGGACCAGGAAAAGCATATGTTCTATAAATATATTTATTCATATATTGCTGTAGTGAAAAGAATAGCCACTTTGTCCTTCCAATTTTACTAAAATTCCCCTGGATGCTGGAGATTCGTTCACAGTCCAACTTGCCTTGTTTTCTCCATTTTGCAAAGTAGCATGTGTGATTTTAAAGGTATGACAACTTGGTTTTAAGAGCTGACTGCACAGGCCTTGAAAAAAGAACATGGGGGGGATGGATGGCAGAAGGGGAGAGAAGCAGGAAGGTTGATACAGGAGTAAGGACAGAGGATTTTCAGCTAAATTTTCTGAACGAGGGTCTGTCTCCATCTTCTTGATACTTTTTGTCTGTGAAACTTTGCTTAGCTCTTGCCATTCTCGCATCTCCTGGGTGTGAACGTCAGCATAAAAATATCCACTTGACCAACTTCTTATATGAGCTTTTAACAGGGGTTTGAAGATCATGGGGTTTCTTGGATGTTTGAACGCATCAACTCTCTCACCTGAAAGTTGTTTCTACATCAGTGCTCATAGTTACAGGACGGGATGGAGAAATTGTGCTTTTCATTGTATAACTGTGTGTCTGCAGCAGAGCTGCACCTAGTTTCATGTTGGCCTGGTTTGTCTTGCTAGAGTCTTGTGATGTATCTTAAAACCAGATACAGTAGAATCCTGTCTCGGATAAATTTTGGCATCCCACCTCATTTTGATATTTTATCTATATGGGCACTCTTGAAATCAGTGAAACTAAACTTCCCATCACATGCACCTCCACTGCCCAAAGGCAGAGTTCTACTAGGCATTTGCATGCTGTGGCATGTGAGGAGAAGAAGAATGAAGTCAGGGTGCAAGGGTAGTTTTACATTTGGTGCACTGGACTGAGACTCAAGATGTCTGGGTCAGTGGCGTCACTAGGGTTGGTGTCACCCAGTGCGGTAAACTCACGGTGTCACCCCTCCAGATTTCTAAGGAGGAGGAGGAGAAATACACCAGCGATCATTGGGAATCAATCGCTCGCCCTCATTTCTCTCCCACGTGTGTGCCTGGCCTCCCGCCCCCCTTCTCCTTCCTCGGCTTCGGGTTCTAGCTCAAAAGTGTCTCTATAAAAAACAACCCACCCAAACCCGCTGGGGAATAAATCTGGCGCTGGAGCGGCCGGTCCTGTTCGAAACGCGGGGCGCCGGGGGAAGTTGCGGGCTCTGAAAGTTGCGGGACGGGCAGCATCAATGGTGTCACCCGGTGCGGTCCGCACCCCCCGCACCCGCCTAGCTACGCCAGTGGTCTGGGTTCTGTTGCCAGATGCACTAATGAACTCTGTGGCCCTGGGCAAGTCACTTTAATCTTCCTATGCCTCAGTGCTTTATCTGTAACGTGAAGATAGTATTTTCTTTCCTCACATGAGTATTGGGAGGAAAGGTTTTTAAGTGCTTGGGAAGTGCTCAGATCCTTGATTGGTGGGGAGGCCACATGAGTACCTAGATAACAGAATTTGAAGTTTTTGACCACCTTTTACCTTTAGAAACCAGCAATGTAAACCAAGGGCAAGCACATCAGTAAGAAATGGCTCTAGAAAAGCAAGGTTTGATCTATCTAATACTTGGCATTTGTAACACACTTCATATAAATATCTTGACCACTTTGCATTGGTAGAGAAAAGGAAGCTGAGGTAGAAAAGTTGGCTTGCTCAAGGGTGAACGGTAAGCCAGTGGCAAATTTGATTAGTAAAACAGAGTTCCATGTATAAGGTCATGCCATTCTGATTTAAATTTGCTAGATGTGCATATGTAGGAGTGTCCCACATGCCGTTTATTTTGGTTCATTAACTTTTTTTTTTTTTCTCTCTTTGGTAGGAAATTAGACGCTTACACCAGTATGTGAAGTTTGCTGTTCAGGACGTGAATGATGTTCTGGATTTGGAATGGGACCGACATCTGGAACAGAAAAAAACCCAGAAGTGAGTGATTGAAGTTGGAATAGAAAATTAGTCCGTGTCTGAGAAGCATACTAATGAATTAGGAATAGGACATTAATAAATAAACAAAAGGTATTTTATGCTTCCCACTCCCAAAACTTTTTCAAAGAGTTTGTGAACAATGTTCGTCTGAGCCATTTTTACCTGTATTTAAAAGTTCAGACTGCAGACTATTTAACTGTGACTGACTTTGCTATATGCTTTCCAACAAATTCTCTCTCTCTGGAAATTTCACTTTTCAAAATGCCTGTAAAATAGGTTTTGTATGCACTAAACAAATCCAGGGGAGACTGGTAATGAAGTCCCTTTTGTTGAACAAGTACCTACATGTTAAATGAATAAAAGCAGTGTACTATGAAGAGAAATATACAACTGACCTGTGCTGCCTTGGTATTCAAACCAAAATGTGGTTTAGTGGCTGAAGTCCACTTAAGTCAGTAGATGAAATAAACCAGTTTTCTGTGTATCTGTGCACATGCTCTTGCAGCTAGGTGTCTTAGGGCTTGTCTTCACTAGGCTGGTCCGGGATTGATCTTCTGGTGATCGATTTATCGCATCTCGTTAAGACGCGATAAATCGATAGCCTGCGGCTCCCCCGTCAACTCCAGAACTCCAGCTTGCCGGGAGGCGCAAGCTGGAGTCGACGGGGGAGTGCGCCGCCGCTGTGGGGATGGGCGATAAGTCGGTGGCAGATACGCAAACTTCAGCTACATGAATTCCCCCTCCCCCCCCCCCCCGTGAGGACAAGCCCTAATGGTCTTCTCATCTCTTCCTGTTTTTCTTCTGGTGTTTCCAGGCGCCTGATTGTTCCTGAGCGAGAGACTTTGTTTAACACTCTTGCTAATAATCGTGAAATAATTAATCAGCAGAGGAAGAGGCTAAATCACCTGGTGGACAGCCTGCAGCAGCTCCGCTTATATAATCAGACCTCTCAATGGAGTATGCCCAGTGACACGTCTTCTCTTAGCAGTTCTCAAAGGTGTGTATAATAATTGGAGTTTGCAGCAGGAAGTGTATTGAGTTAAGTCTGTTCCAAATACTAATGTATGAAAGTGCATGTGCAAGACTGACTTAACAATAATGCTTTGTAGATGATAAAACAGAGTGTAGAGATGATGGGGGGGATCCTCAAAAATGGACACTGGCTGTCAGTGTACAAATTCTGTTCAACAGTAACAAAGGTGCTCCTCAAATAGGTTTAAAAATAGCTTGTTTTAATATATCAGTGTGTCTATGAAAGATGGGCTTCCACAGTAATGAAAACATTGTGAAAATGTAGCCTCAAAAATGATCTACCATTGTTATGTCTCATGAAGACTACAATAGAATTTTAATTTAGAACAAGGGGGAATTTATTGGCCATTTGTTTTTCTCCCCACAATAACTTAAGGTCTTGGTGCATGTATTTAAATATTGCAACATCTAAAGAGGTTCTGGGGCATTCAACAATGGCTGTTGTAAAGCAGTATCATTGAGACATATGCAGATAGAGAATCCTGTGTCCTTTAGCCCTTTCAGGTGAGTTAGGCAGCAAGTTATGGTGTTTCCAAGTGAGCTTGTGGTTCCTTCTCATTCCCATACAGCTGTTAATGTAGGGCAGCTTGCAGTACCTGTTTTTTTGTTTCACTATTGTCTTGTTTCAGCTTTGACAGTGACCTTGAGAGCCTACACAGTGCCTTGGTGAAAACTACCTTGGAATCGTATGCCAAGCCCCTGCCAAAAGCACCTGGTAACTCATTGTTTTGTGTTTTTTCCCCCACCTGGACATTCTAAAAATGACTTGTACCTGAATCTTCATGGTTTCTATAGACTAGTGATTTTTTTTTTCTTTTCTGGTTCTGCAGCAAAGTTGTCCCCAGTTAAACAGGCACAGCTGAGGAATTTCCTAGCCAAGAGGAAGACTCCACCTGTGAGATCCACTGCTCCAGGTAAACCCCATGCAAGTCTTCCCGCATAACTAGTTAATATCCTGCCTTATCTGTAGAAGGAAACATTCCTACCTTCACCCCTTGTATTCATCACTCCCCCAAATAATGGGCTTCTGTTGAACTAGTTCTAGCTAAAAGTTTCCTTTCCCCGCTCAAACTAGACTAATGAGCATCCCTTTTAGTGGTCTCTCCTAAGAGTTGGCCGCCTTATTTTCAATAACAATAGTGCTGTTTGCTAAACTGTTAAGAAAAGGAACCTAAAAACCAAATGGAGGCAAAGTTAGAGGGAATTCCTAATTCTTAACTGTTTTCTTCATACTAGTGTTGGTTATTTCTGTGTAATGAATCTGCACTGCGAAAATACAAAGAAGGCTTTTATAAGCTCTTTCACAAAATACAAAAATGATCATGCAAAATACTCAATCATTTCTAAATATTTAAGTTTGACTAAATTCTAAATCTCTCTCTATGGCTGAGCGAGTGAGTTATTTCTAGCACCTCCGAGCTCCAGTCAGGGACCAGGGCCCTTTTGTGCTACAAATACAAACCAAAAAGGTGAACCTTGCTCTGAAGAGCTTACAATCTAAGGCACGGGGAGGGTATAGTTAAGCTTTGTACTGTGTGCGCGCGCACGCACACGCGCACACACACACACACGCTTTTGTTCATGAGAGATTTAAGATGAGGGTCTATTTTCTTAATAGTGAGCTTTCCAGTCTGAAATCCAGGTTCAGGGTTGTTTTAAAATAAGACACTTTAAAACCAAATGCCTCTCTTCTTGATGTTTTCTAATTTAATCAAAGTATGTGGCAGTCATTTCAGAATCAAACACCAGTAGCTCTTGTTCTGAAGTGGTTATTATTCATTTTAAGTCTTGTGAATTAAATCATAAAGAACCATTTATTTACAATAACAGCAGAGAACAATTTGTCATTGACTGCCTCCATCTCAAGATTTTAAAGGGTTGCAGGAAGCAGTGTTCTGATAGCAAGTTCCTGCCTCTTTCCCTTTCCTCATATTAGATCTACAGTACTGAGAACCATAAATATTGTACTTCATTGTTAGTCTCAGATTTGTCTAGGAAATAAGTGTAGCTTGTGAGATAAATATAGACGTTACTGATGAATAATGGTTTTACAATAGTTTCCACGTGAGACTAGGAGGAATGATGTGAGGTTGAGGCTTATGATCATGTGAATAACAAGAAACCTTTAAACTCGAATTATCTTAAGTATGGTTCTCAGCATCTTCAAGTATGGAGACACTTGCAGACTTGATAACCTGCTGCTCTTTATGCCATTCCTGAAAGGACTGCCTTAGCACCACTGAACTTCCAGAAATGGTGCAACAATGCAGCTTGTAATCATACACACAGACATTGCCGATTACTACAGTTGGCCTTGCCAGTATTTCCATGTCAGTCTTTTTGTTCCTGTGACCCTCCTGCCGCCATCTCCTTACGTGCACTGCCTTTCTGCAGCCTAAATGCTGTCTCACAGCACATGTGGCTGGGGAATTTCAAGCTGCCATTTGAACTGAAATCTGAATCTTGGGATCATGAACAGCTCCTGCACTTTAACTCTTCGAAAACTAGGGTTTTCTCTTGCTTTATCATGAACACTTTGAGAGTTCCAAAGAATGCTTGGCCTACTTATTACCCCATCAGGCGGCACATCACTTGGTGAACATCGGATGTTAAATGCCACTGTGAAGACAAGTTATTTTTCACTAAATGTAACACATACGGAGATTGAGATGAGTCCTGATTTGCATATTAACAGATCAGTTTCAAGTGTGACCTTCAGATCCCTCAGGGCAGCCTCTAAAAATAAAGGTTTCCATCTGTTATAACCACAGTGGGTGGCTCCTATGAGTCAGAACAATGGTTCTTATGGCATTGGGAAGCCTTGGAATGTCACCTGCTCCAATGTACTTTTTGAATCTGTCTCAATATCCCAATATTTGGGGGTCATTGGCATCCAGGCTCCTAAGAGAAGAACCCCAATGGCCCTGTGTGCCTTGGAAACGTATCGGCAGTTCATATTAGACCAGCGGTTCTCAAACTTACCTTTAGCGCGACCCCTTTTTTCTGAGCGGCACGGCACCGCGACCCCTTGAGTGTCCATCGAAAAGCCGCCAAATGAATTACTTCCGCATTCGGTGGCTATTTTCGGCGGATATGCCGAGCGTTCCCAAAATAGCTCGGTATGTCCGCCGAAAAGCCGCCGAAAGCGGAAGCGATCGTGATCACGGCGGCGGCTTTTCGGCGGAAAAAAACAGCTCGCGACTCCTCGGGAACCGTGTCGGTGACCCCCCGAGGGGTCGCGACCCACAGGTTGAGAACCCCTATATTAGACCATGTGAGTTAACAGCATTTATGGGGTCTCTGATGTCACTGTAAGAAGTGTGTCTTCAGAGTGTCTCTCCCTTATTTTAGACACTTTTGACCCCCTTTCAGTTTTGTTCCTATGGCCAAAAAGGTCCATTGACAATGTCCGCACTGTTAACTTTCAAACATGTAATGTTTCTCATTTGCTTCTTCCATAAGTAACATTTCTCCCAGTCAGTTATAAGAATATAATAAAGCAGCCCTTATTTTTAAATTTGAAAGGATCAGGAGATTGCATGTTACATTAAGGTAACACCTGGCCACATGACATGTGGTGCCAGAGTTGAGAAGTCAGCTTCTGCACCATGAAATTAAAATGAGACACAAAGTCTTAAACAGTGTGTTTCTATCCTAACCATTGAGATTAAATAGCACCTGCATTGGCTTTCGTTCTTCTCCCATTGCAGCCAGTCTCTCCCGATCAGCCTTTTTATCTCTGAGGTATTACGAAGATTTGGATGAAGTCAGCTCAACATCCTCCATTTCCCAGTCACTGGAAAATGACGATTCACAGGTTGTAGAGCAGGAAGAGGAAGCTGTCCCAGTCCAAGTCCCCCTACATGCTCCTGTTGTCCGTACTCCCTCTATTCAGCCTGGTCTGATGGCGCAGTCTCCACCATTTGGTAAACCTCATCTCACAATGGGCACTTTAAGTGAGTAGATTTTGGAACTGCATTCCCCTTCTTATTTATGACCTTGTTGACGTGTTTAATCTCTACAGTGATTGTCATAACTTCAGATCTAGGTGAAATGATTTTGTGGTGTCTGTCTTTGTTGCCAAATCTCCAAGAGCAATTAACAGTGCAGAATTGTAGCCCCCTTGAACTGAGGTCACTAGTGTTGAAGTAACAATGGAAACCTTATTGTGCTTTTCCTATAGCCTGGACCTTTTAGATCAAGACTGAGAAATTCAACTAAGATTGTTATCTATTGGCTAGAGGACAATAGATAACAAAGACTCCTGCCTTTGCCACTAATGTGTGACTTTGGGCAAGTTACTAGACCTCCTCATGCCTCAGGTTCCCCAATAGTAAAAAGGGACGAATCTTTCTGAGCCATAAGTATGAAACCTTACATGGGAAATAGGCCTGCGGCTCAAATGTGCATATTGAGGGCCTCACTTTGTAGCTTTGTGTGACTGACTTCTGCTTTCAACTGGTGTAGCCAGGTTTAATACTCTGCATCAGGGCTTTGGAGTGGTGCTCCGGCTCCTCTCCAGCTCCAGGCAAAAACCTGCAGCTCCAGCTCCGAGCTCCGCTCCAAAGCCCTGCTTGGCATCCCAGTGTCTGACAGTAAGGTGACTGCCTGTGTATGTTCGGTTTCTCTGCACACCCAGAAGAGTTGTGCTCGCTTCTGTAGGGATCCGCTAAGTGATCCATAGACATACTATAAGAACAGACAGACAAACAGCCACCAAATATGTCCATGCTTTTGCGTGAGTCCCTACATCTGGTAGCTGATTGAGAAGGGTTTTTTCAGCAGATGACATTCTGATTGTGATGGTTTATTAAGGAATTCATGTATGAACGGGGTTATGTTTTTCCAAAGAAAGTAAGATTAAGGGTTGGCAATTTGATCCACCCCATCCATGCTTTTTAGGACTCCACTGCGTGCAGTTCATTAGAAGTTATGAGAAAGTGAACGTTGCCAGATTTAATGAATTGCTCACTACTGCACTGTTGTCAATGAGTCTTGTCTGATTATATGGGGATTCTTAGGGAACAGGTATATAGTGTATAGCTTTTAAAGAGTCCAGTACATTCTAATAGGGGCTTCTGAGTCTCATTTGTTCATTGTACTCCCATGAATGGTATCTTCTTTTAGTGCCTATGTCGTCAAGCAGAATTGTTCCACAAGGGGCAGATAGCACAATGCTTGCAACAAAGACTGTGAAACATGGGGCCCCTGCTCCCACTGTCACCGTCTCAGCCCCACAGGCAGCTGCTGCAGCAGCACTGAGAAGACAGATGGCGAGCCAAACTCCAGGTAAAACTCAAGTTAACTGACTAAAGTCTGGGCATTTCTACATGTGTGTGGTGGTGTTTGTTTTATTTATTTATTTATTTTTTATTTATGTATGTAGTGAGTGAGTTTAATAGACTTTTAATACCTCTGATGGTAAGAAACCATTGACCCTGGCATGAGCCAAGTCTGATTATGTGCAGGGATCTGTATATTTATTCCCCACACAATGCTGCCAGTAGTCTCTCCTCCCTTATTTGAACCGTCAGAAAGAAATGCCTGAAGAATTAACATCCAGGGCTACTTACTATTCATTTTAATCTGTGCAGAAACACAGGAGTTAACTATATATCTTCAAAAACTAACGTTATGATCATCTAATGTACATAAGCCCCAAGGAATTCCTGATAGTTGACTATTGCACAACTAAAATAATAATCAATTTATGTGTAAAAATCCTCCATGATTAATGAAACTCAACAATTTCTATATGTGCCATTCTTTTACAGTATAATTGTGGCACCTGAATGTAGACTTTTATTTTTCACTGAAATATTTTTGGCAGGGAGGGGATGGGCGAAAGGAAAAGGATATGATCATAATCACAGTTCCAAGGATAAAATAGCCAGAATTCTGAATTGCAATTAGGAGATCTGTCCAGTATTGATACCAGTTATCACACTAGTTATTAATGTCCTCCCATGCATCGTTGTCAAAAACTTTCTATATATCTTAGCTGTGCTATCATAAGTCAGCAATAAATTACTCATATGAAATTTGAGACAAATCCATGGGGTTTCTGCTGATTTGACTAGACCAGGAGTTCTCTTGTAGCTAGTGTATTGAAGATTGGCCTCTAGGTGTACATAGGTCATAGTCTAGTTAAGAAGGTACTTCTCTGGATAGTTGTATGAACCATCTTCAATGGAATATTTCAGCTAAGTAGTGGGATTCATCTCTGTTCATTCTTAAAGCTGTGAGCACCTCGTTGACTGAATCAACTCTGAAGAACGTCCCTCAGGTGGTGAACGTGCGAGAACTGAAGAACAATGCCTCCGCCCCTGCTGTTTCTGCGGTAATAGGGTGAGTGAATGATTTTCCTTTCTCTACATTTTAATGTTTCATTAATCCTTGCAATAAGGTTCAGCTTGCAGTAGGGAGCAGTATTGCTGCTTAACATCTGAACCTGTTGAAGTGGAAGTGTTTTGAGTAATGCAGGAATGAATAGCTGCTCCTTTCTGTTTTGTTAGCACAGGGGTCTCGCTGGGGAGAGGTGGGTGGGTACTGTCCTCCCCAAGTCATTCAAGGACATGCTACATGATTTGCCTAAACAGGAAATTTCCAGTTTCTGATTTATAGTTCTGATAATCTAGGCTAGTGGATCAGCATTAAGTTCATTATTAGGTTGTATGTAAATATAAAATATGTTGGTATATCCCCTTTCTGTTATGGTTCTAGATCCTATGGTTTCATTGCTAATGTGAACTCTGGATCCATATACCTTGGTGGCGATCTTAAAACTTTGCTACCAGTTAATAGTATTTTTGCATGTATCCTCTACTTTTGAGTGAGGAAAACACACCCAGCTGCAACTGACAGGGAGTCTCTGTTTGAGCTGTCCAGCTGCTCTCCTGTTTGTTCCTTCTGCCATAGAAAACATCTGCTCAGTAGCTTATTCTCTAATCCTATGCCCCTGGGTTCCTGCCCTGAAGGATTAAGTTTATACTCCAGCTTCTCTAGTAACTTGCATCATTGGATTTTTTTCACAGTAGAAAACCCTTGATATATCATGGATAAATATTAATTAGGGGCAGAGTTCCCCAGAAATATATCCAGATGCTAGGCTGTCTTGCTGAACAGAAACCCATGAACATGTGTTCACTGTTTAATTTACAATTTATCAAGCATTTCTGACTTCCTTTGAGTTTAACTGAAACTGTTGGCCATCCCATACTCCACAGCCAGCTACCAACTCGGGTCATTCCAGGAATTTCTCTCTTCTCACCAAGCAGTGTTGCCAGACAGAAAGCTAATTCTTTTCTCTGTCGGTAATGACCTTAAAATCTTCATTTTGTTTTCTGTGATGGTTTAGACCAAGACAAATGAATGATTTTTTTTTTTTTTAAGTGAGGGAGGAGAGATTTCCACTGAAAAGTATTAGAAGAAGAGTTAAGGATTATGCTGTATTCCTTTCATGATTTTTAAAAAAAAATGTATTCCAAAAAGAGAGAAATTCACCACATGTTTCTGTCAGAGGGGTTACCCCCAGCCTTTATGCTCCTGAGTACAAAGGCTGGGCCTCTTCTATGCCAGACCACAAGTCCTTTTCCCCCCACACCCCCACTTTGCCAGTTGGGGTTTTTGGGGTCACCAATCGCTGCCACCAATCGAGTATACTTCCAAAACCTTGGAGGGGCCCCCGATCTTCCCCACCCCAACTTTGTCCCCCACCCTGGGTTTCAAAGTCAGATACCTGAAGGCTGCTTTCCTTCACCCTCTGTCTCTCTCTGTACCTGAGAGGCAGACACCTGAAGACTGCTTCCCTTCACCCTCCCCGGCTGAAGGCAGACTTCCCTGAACCCTGACTCTGTCTTCCTCCCTGGCTGCTAAAGTCAGATAGCTGGGGGCTATGCACCTCCCCCTACCTCTTCTCTTCTCAGTGAAGAGAGAAAAACCTTAAGGAAAATAAACCAGACGGTTTTAACTAGAAGATTTAATAAAGAAAAAGGTTAAAGCAGAGATACAGACACTTTACATTTGGGGTTTCCCACGGCTTAATAGAAAAATCAAATGATTATACTCACATCAGCTAATCAGAAATGTAAGAAGAACAGAGTTATCTCCATAGCTAGAGACACACTCCTGGACCCTTGACCATCTTGCCTGGCAAGCCTCCTGCCTCATGGACAACCAAGATGGAACACTCCTGGCCCGTGCCTCCTCCCTGGAGACCAGCCAAGATGGAACTGACTGTTTTGCTCCTCCCTTCTTCCTGGGCTGGAGGCTCCTCCCTCCCTCATGGCAGAGAAACTCCCACGTCACCTGTCTCAGACAACATAGCCCCCACCCAGGCAAGGCACACTGTATTAGATAACATAGCCCAATCCAGGCAAGGCACCCTCCATACTTATGACAGTTTCCAATGTAAATTCTCTGGAATTGCAAGTGGTGTGCATTTGACACCCCCACTCAGATACCCACTCCCCGATCCCCATGTGTCCCTGCAGCTCCTTCCCACCGTGGCCCTGTGCCTCCGCTCCTATTCAGCCCTGGCCCCAATCTGACCTCCCCCTCTAGCCCTTATGAACCCCAGTTTGACCCCCCCCCCCCCCAGCAGCCTCATGCTGTCTGTCTCCCCATAACCCTCTATCTCCTGACATGGCCTGACAGGCACTGTGAAGAAGGCACTGCAGGCTCTTTCTCTTCTCTAGCTGGCTGGGAGTTGCTGCTGGGTTCTAGCACCCCAGTGCTCTCTGGTGGGCAAAAGCCAGAATTGCAGCAACTTTCCAGCCAACATTATTTTCTCCTGAGGCTGGCCAGGAACAGCTGCTCTCTTCTAGGGCCATAGCTCCCTTTTGTGCACAAACGGCAGAACTGCAGCAACTTTTCGGCAGAAGCTATTTTCTGCAACAACAACAAAATTAAAAATGTGTTGCACCTTAATTATGCATGTGCACAGTGGCGCAGAATTCCCCCAAGAGAGAAACACTATCTCTTGCCTCAATGATCATCTCAATCACCTTTATTCAGACTTGTTAGGAATGCTGTATCGAAACTGAACAATTGATGCACATCTTGGTTGAATGTTAACTTGAACTCTATAATATAACTATTTTGGCTTCAAATAGTTTGACTTGCATCTAAATCTGTATCTGTATCTATAATTCATGGGGTGCCATATACCTTTATATTTCAACGGCTTTTACAGCCTTATTGTACAACTGACCTCATAAAAATGTACCATCTAAAAAATCTACCAAATAGAAACCATGGTAGCTAGTCACATTGATCACTAAGTAAAAAGCATCCATCCAGCAAAGTTGTCATCAGTTTTTGCCACTTCAGGCATCCTGTTTCTCTCTTGCCACAGCAGGACCTTCTCTGGGTTGTTGAGCTGCAATGATTTCTAGTCATTATCAGGTGTTCTGTGGCCTATAGTTAAAAAAGCTGGTGGCTTCAGTCCAGTTCTTAGTGTATGGTTGATCTCCTCGCCCAAAAAAACAAAGAACATCTCCACAGTTGGAACCAAACTGGCCTTTGTTAATAGTTTCATCAGAAAAGCTAAGGATTGAAGGAGCTTGAAGGCTAAATTTTCCTCTCAATCAGAACAATCCTGAAGCCAGAACAGTACTGAAGCATTGTGGGACAATATGGGGAAGCTTGCCCCACCTCTACCGCTGTTTTACCTGCTCTGTGCTTTGCCTTCAATCTTGCACCTTTTTTAATACACATCCTATTTATCTATTACACCAACATTCATCAGACCAAGCGAGCGTAGCCGCATTGAGTGAGTAAAAATCGTATCATTCCAATAAAACATCAGTGGCTCACTATCATTTCCCTTTGGGAAGAACATTTTTGATAAATGTTAAGGTCATGAGTTGCACAAAATCATTTATATGCAGATGTACACTTATACCTTTCTCTGATTTTAAAAGTAATTTCAGTTCTTATTGCAAAGAGTAAATCACTGAAATGTCTTCAGTGATATCTGGATGTAATTTGACAAAGGAGCAGAGAAATGTGCAAATTGAGATGAACTCTGTACATAAATCTGTGATTGAAATTGGTTTGGAAAACCTGCGTGAATACAGAAGGTAATAGCTGACAAATCTGATCTGGCTTTTACTTCAGCGCATTATGACAGCATTCTGCTCCTGTATGCTGACATTCTGTACTGCTCCAGCAGAAGGAGCAGGAAGCCTGAATCAGTGAGGTTTTTTTATTCTCTTAATTTCTATATATATATTCTCTTAATTTATTCTCTTAAGAGAATATATAGATAGAAATTAAGAGAATAAATTAAGAGAATATATATATAGAAATTAATTTATTCTCTTAATTTCTATCTATATCTATATCTATCTATATCTATATCGATATAGATATAGATAGAAATTAAGAGAATAAAAGAAATTGTTATAATTATAACAAAGAGCATCCAGCACCATGCAGTGAGGCTTTCTTTATCATTTTCTAGTCTGTCACCACAAACTTCAAGACGTAGTTTTGAGCAATAGTACACAATATGTCTGCCTTGTACGTCTACTGTTGACACGATAAATCTATCCCCGAGCGCACTCCACGTCGACTCCAGAACTCCACTTCCTCAAGAGGTGGAAACAGAGTCGACGGGGGAATGTCAGTGGTTGACTTGCCACCATGTGGACAGCCAGGTAAGTCGCTCTAAGATACGCTGACTTCAGTACTCCATTCGTGTAGCTGAAGCTGCGTATCTTAGGTCGACCCCCTCCCCCTGGTGTAGCCCAGGCCTAAGTTAACTGTCCATGTAACAGAAGTAATCCTGCTTTGCTGATGAAAGTTCATATCTGCACTGGCTTTGGAAATTGTCCCTTTCCTTGACCAGCTGATACCAGTGATTGAAAGTGATGAGGGAAAGGGCATTCTCTGATGCTGCCTGTCAGGAGGCCTCAAACACCTTTTTGCTGTATTTTGCATCATCATGATAAAAGTAAGTGAAGGGTTTCCAGTGCTGACTGTGTGTAGTGTGTAACTTATATATCGCAACCTTGGCACTTTCAGGTGTATTCTACTTGAGTTCTTTTTTATAATTGGTTTGGGGGCAGGAGGGCTCTTGAAGCTGCATATTTCGGTCACACCCGGTCACCTGTTGACTCTCTTAGCTCTTTGCTCTGTAGTCCTTCTCCCCTGCTTTTCTCTCTTCCTTCTACATTTCTCCTGGAACATCCTCCTATGTTAAATGTGAGTCCAGGGCCCAACTTCTCTTCAGAGCCGCTGCACAGCCCTTAGATGAATTTCCATATGCTTATAGTATGCAATTATCTGGAGCCTTCCAGTGTTGGGAACATGCCGGACACAAGTACTTGCCAGGACATGCAACAATTCAGCGAAAGAGAGAGTCTGACTGCACTGAAAGCTCCTCTGCTCCAGTAGGGGGTTTTCAGCAGAGAGACTTCATGCTGAGGGTTTCCCTTAGCAGAACCTCTCTCTGCCGAAGGCCCACTGCAGGAGCAGAGGATAGGGAGAGGCTCACAGCCCTGGCTGGCAACAGTGACAGCATAAGATACAAACCCATTGATAAGACGCAGGTGATCTTTAAGCCTAGCTTAATAGTCTCTTCATTAGGAAAACAAAAAGGACTGTTTGATTAAAGGATTTTCCCAAACACTCCTGCCTACCCAAAGCAGCCTCAGCTCACAGTTTGGGGGAGACTGATTTAGAGCAGCAACTCCACTGCCAGTAGAGTTGCCACAACTCTTGATTTAGGGACATAAGTCTAGGGTAGAAGGTCCAGAGAACACTCTTCCTCTCTGCCCTTGTAAAAGCTGATTTGGTAAGGTGAACTTTAATTGACACATGCGCTATTTAGCAAAACTCCAAAGATCTGTTTCTCTAGCAAGTGACTGTCTCCTCTAGCTGACCGTGAAGTGTTTAGAAATCAAGTATTTGAGCTGGGTCTGAATATTCCAATTTTCTGATTTCTTGGACAAAGGCATTGTATTTCTATGCAACCCGCATGGTGTATCCAAGCATGTCCTGCTTTGTTCCTCCAGCTTGCCTCAGGCATCTGCAGGCCCTAGCAGTCCCTGAAACTCGTTTGTTTTCTCTCTTGTGTGTGGGAGAGAGCAGTGCTTCGTACTGCATACGGAACATTCCTAGAGGAGAACTGCTTTGTGCGGTTCAACAGTAGGAATACTGCTCTGCTGCATCTTCAGGGAACGCCGGAATGAAATTATGGGGATGTCTCGTCTTTCTATTTAGTCCCGACTCGTATCTCTGAAGAGTCTTTATGCTCTTATTTTGCCGTTAATACCCTGTCTGTAATGAGACAGGAGATCAAGGGGTTATTGCAAAGGTCTGTGCGTTAGACTCCTGAGTTCTGTTCCCAATCCTGCTACAGATTTCTTGTGATCTTGGGCAAGTTGCATAACTGCCATGCTTGTTTAGTCATCTGTGAAATGTATGTTATGCTCACCTATTTCCAGAGGTATCATTAGGCTTAATGTTCAAAAGTGCTTTCAGATCCTGGGATGAAAGAATGCTAGGAGTGTGTGGTGACTGTAAGTGGGTTTGAGGTTGAATCCTGCCTTTTCCCATCTCCCCTGCACTCTCTACATAATCTAGTTTGTGTGGAAATGAAATGAACCTGGTGTACACATCTGCTGGAGCTGCGCATTAGTTAAGTGGCCTTAAGATAGAGCTTTTGGCAGGTAAATTGATTGTGCAAGAGCTTTCAAATCATCACCTATAGAAAGCTAGCATGGTGTTTCCACCTGGGATCTTGCATATTGTGTTGATGACAGGCAAATAAGTTCTGTTGCCAGTACACTGATTCTGAGTATTGAAATGGCAACCCCCTGTGCTCAATGTGTTTGTGACCTGTAGGAATCCTTGTGTGATATTTACCAAATGTAATCTTCAGGCATGGTACTGGCTTTTCCCCTCCTTTATTGGGTTTCAAATTCTATTGACACTTGGCTCCGGGCGTGCTGGTGGTATGTAGAGTTGAAGGTAAATCCTCCGTGGAGATATCGGTCACGGTGTCCCCTGTACAGGCTGGTTACAAGTCCTTGCATAGCTTGTTCTCATTCAGTTCAGGAATGCAGGGTGCCCTTCCCGGAAGCTTTGGTGGCAGTCTAGTTGTAATGCATCTGAATGGTAGTCGTTCTGGGGTGAGGGGGTGTGGGTGTGTGTGAGAGAGAGAGAGAGAGAGAGATGGTCCTGAGAGGGCATGTGCACAACGATGATGTCACATTAGACCTAGACATTCGATGTGGTGTTAGAAATACATGACATCCCCTGGGCTTGAGAGAGAAGGGCTTTTTTCCTGGCTGGCAGGCAGACATGGTCCAAATCTTAAGACTAGCTTCTGCCCTGAAGATAGGTGGAGAGCATTCGGGATATAGGCACTGTGTGTGACAGTCTGCAAAAAGAGGGATCTGGATGAAAAAGATCCTTGCTAACCAGAAGGTCTAAAATAGTTTTCTAGAAGCTGTCTCATTAACCAGTACAGTTATTCAGATGTTGAGTGCAGTGTGTGGCACAACACTGAAGTGCCTTTAATCACTTGATGGATGGGCATGTGGTAGAACCAGAAATGCTGTTTGTGTTTAGTACCAACACTAATGACTTTTATTTTCTAGGCTGGGGGATGTCTGCAGTGGGGAGGCATTCTCCTGAGGAGACTTGGCTATAGCCCCCCTCCCCACCACCACCACCCTTCACACCAATCAGTGCTGCCTTGAACATGGGCTGCAAGGAGCACTGCTGCATTCCTTTAGCAGTGGTTCTCAAACTTTTTGTATTAGCGACCCCTTTTGAACACCAAGCCTCTGAGTACAACCCCCCCCATTAGAAATTAAAAACACATTTTTGATATTTAACACTGTTAAATACTAGACGTAAACCCTATTGCTTAAAATGAATTGTCACTGCTTTTCTCACTGCTTTTAAATCAAGAGTGAAACACATTTTTAGAAAAGTTATTTTTAAGTAAATCTTTATTTTAATACTTTTCAGTAATTAATGACCTGAAAAAATCGGGGGTCAGGGTTTACAGCCTGGTGCAGGGATTGGGGTTGGGGAGTGCAGGGGCTCTCAGCCCAGCGCAGGGCTTGGGGGTGGGGCAGGGCTTGCAGTCATCTTGGGGCTCAGGCTCACAGCCACCTGCCAGCACTGGAGTCTAGGGGTCGGGCTCCTAGCTCACACCCCCACAGCTCAGCCCCGGGGTCGCAGCTTGCAGCCCCACTCTGTTGTTCTGAGGTTGGGGCTCGCAGCCCCTTCGCTCCGAGTTGGGGCTCGGTGCTCGCAGCCCTGCCACTGCCCCTGGGGTCGGGGCTCGCAGCCCCACTGCCCTTCCACCCTGGGGCTCGCTGCCCCGCCACTCCGCCCCAGAGTCGGGGGTCGGGGCTGGCATCCCCGCCAATCCGGTCCAGGCTCGGGCTTGCAGCCTAGCTGCCCAGCCACCCTGGGGTCGGGGCTCGCAGCCTAGCTGCCCCGGGGTCGGGGCTCACAGGCACCGCTGCTCCGCCGCCCCGGACTCGCCACTCCTTCTCAGGGTCGGGGTTCGCAGCCCCACCGCCCCGGGGGCGGAGCTCGGGGCTCACAGCCTCGCCGCTGTGCCAGGGTCGGGGCTCGCAGCCTCGCTGCCCTGCCACCCCAGGGTCGGGGCTCGCCGCGCTGCTCCGCCCCGGGCTCGCCGCTCGCAGCCCAGCCACCCCAGAGTTGCAGCACTGCCACCCCGGGCTCGCCGCTCTTTCCCAGGGTCGGGGCTTGCTGTCCTGCCCTGGGGTCCGGCTTGAGGCTCTGGGCTTGCTGCTCCACTGCTCTGAGCCGGGGTTGGGGCTTGCAACCCCACCGCTGTGCTCGGGGCTCGCTGCTCCGCCCCGGGGATTGGGGCTGGAGCCGGCAGCAGGGATTGGGGCTAGAGCCCGCAGCCCACCAGGAGGGTCAGGCAGGAGCCGGCAACCCACCCTGGGGCTCGGGGCTCACGACCCCCACATAAGCGGGCCGTGACCCCTCGAGGGGTCGTGACCCCCAGTTTGAGAACCAGTGCTTTAGAGCAACTAGATCGGGTTAATTCTGGCTGGTGCAGCTTTCGGAGAGTACATCTTTGTGCCTGTGAGAAGTGCTGAATTGATGGTTCTAAGAAGTGAAGCCATCTGTCCACACCAATGCCCTTCTGCCTTACTGTGGAGGGACCACCTGCTGGATTGTGAGAGCACTTCACTCTTCCTACCCTTTAATTCTTTCTTTTAAAACCTTTGGTATTGGACCAAATGGACCACTAATGGGAGGAGTTCCTGTGACTTTATGGCAATTCCCATGTTCTAATAATTAGAGCCATAATGTGACACACAGTGGGAGCTACGTTTCACCCCAGAAGTAGTTGCCTTTCACTAATGATTGCCCATTGGCTCAGAAGTACAGTTTATAAAGCAAATGAAATTTTCATATAACCATGACCAAGCAATCGTATTCTAAATTGCAGAGTAACCATGTCACAATCCTTTGTCACTAAATCACAGTCGGTACAACTTTGAAGCCAAAGTGCAGGATTTTTTCCCACATTTTTGGCTCCATTTGTTCATCACTTTTGAGAGTTACATATATTTGTATCCAATTTCAGACTCTGGAATGTGTGGAAAGCGTCTTACATTTTTATGCCTTGTGTATAACGCACACAATCCCCATACCTGCTGATTCTTTCTTCAATTCCCCGTTAAAATAGAGAGGGATTCACTACCTTCTCTTCAGTAGCATAAATGAGTGTGAAGGAGACTTGATCTCTTAAGTCTAGAGCTTTAGACACATTTGCAGCCACACTGTTAAATGAGGCTTATTCATTTAAGAGGT
This sequence comes from Sternotherus odoratus, assembly GCA_032164245.1. NCBI lineage: Eukaryota > Metazoa > Chordata > Testudines > Kinosternidae > Sternotherus > Sternotherus odoratus. Next base: position 12,117,131 of record JAVMKO010000016.1, read on the forward strand.
TTATTCCATAATCTGATTTGTTCATTTGGGTTTTGCTAGAATCACGTGTTCAGAATCTTTGCTGTCAATGCTGTACTGGATTTCTCAAAAGTTGATGCTTTGGGGCGAGACCTGCTTCTAAATTAGCCCTTCATTAAATCTTTATTTTTTTTTATTTTTTTTAAAGATCTTCAGTACCTCAGTCTGCAGCCCAAGCAGTCCACCAAGTTTTGGCTACTGTTGCTACAAATCAAGCCAAGCAGGTATCTCTTGATATTTACCTTTTGCCTATTAAGCACTGTGCCAGGCAGATGCTGTACCACTCTTTGCTGCTGCTGTTGAATAGGTTGTCTTGCAGTCCTTTTCCACAATCTCTATCCTGCATTCCTTTCAAACCACTGCTTAATCTGTGACCCTGACTGGATAGTACCAGACATATCTGTATTATGTCTCTTAACTCTGCTGCTTTTGTTTTGGTTTTGGAAATAGCTTGCGGCTGCAAGTGGCCATGGGTCTTACAGCAGCATCAGGGCTGGCTAGTCGGTCTGAAACGAACAATGAGGGAGATGATGTTAACTCAGTTAAGACATTCTGAGTTGATGCAAAAACAGAAGCTGGTGGAGAAATGGGGGGGAAAGAATAATTCCCCGCAGCCAGTATTTTCCATAAAACCTTTCTAAATGGGGGATTAGATTCTACAACAGGTTAATGGTCATCCATATCCCCAAACCATTAATATTGTTGGTCTTTGTTCAGGAGAGCCTCAGAACTGCAGTAATATAGAGGTTTTCTGGGCAAGACTAGATTGGAAGAGTTTGAGTATCGACTCTATCGAATTTTGTAGAGCTACATGTGGACTCACAACTGTAATAGGAAGGGGAATGCTGCAGATTAGGACAAGATGCGTTGCTAGTGCTGGCAGGTGCTTAGGCCAGCTTCTCGTAGTTTTATCTAGATATAGTGCTCCTTTCCTTTTTTGAACACCAAATCCACCTTAAAATTACACCGTAACTTTAAAAAGTTTTCTTCATTATACGCTCATGCACTGAAGTAATATTTGCATTAAGTGGTATTTGTATTTTTAGGGGTCTCTAGCCAGCTCACTTAAGGCACAGTCTTCACCTGTATCTACATCCGTACCATGTACCGTCACTACTACAGCTGGTCAAATCTCAGGTGGCCACAAAATCTCAGGTCAGTTGTCATTTCTGTTGAGATGGAAACAAAAACGGGAGAAGGCCTATCCATCAGAGCAGGGTGGGTGGGGAGGGGGGAATCAAGACACTATTCAACTTCTGTTGATTGGCCTCTTACTGTTTCAGTCAAGAGAGAGAGAGTTTTAAAAGCAAAGGTACAAAAGATAAATGGAACAGCTGTTCAAAACTCAACCCAGTCACATGTTTTTTGTCTAAAATTCTGCCTTGAAAAAGTTCCTTTTTCATTCTGGAATCAAGGTAACTGCACATAATATTTAGCTGATGTGTTCCCTTTAACTGTAAATGTTGGAAGTATCTGAACTGGACAATGGTGTGTTTAAAAAATCAGTTAAAACGGAAGCTTGTTTAGGGCTTGAAAGGGCTTTACACTTAGCTGCACTCTGAGCTTTTCACTGCACTGTAGCAGCATCCACACAAGATGATTTTGTGGCAAGCTGGTGCACTGTAGACACACCCTGGTATGCCTTGCAGTAACTTACTATGTAGGCAAGCTCTTAAGTTGTGTAAAAGCCTTCCACTGAAGTGCCAGAGTGACATCCTTGTCTCGAGGTAACAGTAATACTGTCCCCTATTCATTTCTGAATTTGTAGGTATTAGAATAACCCATGCTAGGCAGTTGAAAAAGTTACCTATTTTAAGGGCCACTGCAGACCTCCTTACAATGATCAACTACACCAATGGTTTGAAATATGATCAAGGATATACACAAGAATGTTTGAGATCAATGTTAACTTCTACTGTGACCATGTAGGGTTGGGACTTGCCCACATATCTTTATGCAATAGTCGTTTGCTGCCTTCAAAGTGAGGCTACATGTTAATAGACTTCTTGTTGCATGTCTAAGGCCTGGTCTACACTACAAACTTCAGTTGACATAAGCCATGTTACGCTGATCTAATAATGTACCTATCTACACTACTGAGTCCCTTCTGTTGCTAAGGGCTTGTCTTCACTACGGTGGGGAGGGATTGATGTTTTGGCGGCTGATTTATCGTGTCTCGTTAAGATGCGATAAATCGATTGCCAGCGGCACTCCCGTCGACTCCGGAACTCCAGCTCACCAAAAGGCGCAAGCTGGAGTCGATGGGGGAGCATGCCGCCAACCGCCACCGCCATGAGGACAAAAGGGAAGTCGGCTGTAGAGACGCTGACTTCAGCTACGTTATTAATGTAGCTGAAGTTGTGTATCTACAGCCGATCCACCCCCCTAGTGAAGACCAGCCCTAAGTGTCCTGCAAAGTCGACTTCTGTACTCCACCTCCATGAGAGGTGTAGTGCTTGGGTCAACGTTCATGGCTCGACATGGGGATAGTGTAGACACTGCGTTGTGTAATTCAAATGAATTGGCCTCTGGGGAGGTGTCCCACAGTGCTCTGCTGTGACTGCTCTGGAGAGTACTTTCAACAGCAGGATAAGGCATGTGGTGTTTGTATTGCTCACAACAACAGTGTACAGCTGAGCGGATCCATACTTATCATGCTATGGCATCCACACAGGCACCCAGGCTTATGAAAAAGGCTTGGTTTGTTTGCCGTTGATTTTGGGCAGGGAGGAAAGTAAGTGCATAATGGGAGGCTAATGCCATTTTCCCATAACTGCCAATGTTTTGGTCCCATAAGACATTGCAAGACCAACCCAAAATTCCACTCAGCTATGTGTACTGTGTAATAGCTTCCCACAGTACAGAGCTCAGTGCAAGCCCTGCTGGTGAGGATGCACCCTGCCGACCCAGTGAGCATAGTGTGAACACGCAGGATCGACTTGCTTAAATCGGAGGCTCAATGTCAACTTAACTTTGTAGTGTAGACATGGCCTAAGAGTGAAGAAGGGATGGGTAATAGGTGAGCATTAATCTCTTCTACTGTAGCTGCCTAGTTCAACCATCCCATGCGGTATGTAGGCCGAAAGAGGAACCTGACAAGCAGTTAGCAAGTAGCACTCTGACACTTGGAATTTGGCAGTTTTGGGTCAGTTATTAGAAAATGAGACTCGGCTGGTTCATTGCAAATGGCTTTAAATAGTAGTTGAATATACTTCAGCATGAATTAATCACTAATCCATTTGACTGCACCGTTAGCTTTCTGTGACTTCTGAGGTTTGTGCTAAGATGTGATCAAAGGGACTCAAACATTTTCTCCCTCCAGGCTCTTCTGGCTTTTGCATATCAGTTTAGGGGTAGTCTAGAGACTGTTAATCAGCCTTGTTTTTCTGTGCACAGCTAAATCATGTCTAGAAATCCATATGAAGGGACTGCTAGGAAAATTATGAAATATGTAGAAAAGGGATTCATGGAGTAGGAGAAGCAGGTATTGCAGAAAAATTCCCACAATGTTACTTGTCGCCTGTGTTGTTCAGTTCAACATTTTTTCTGTAGTAAAAAATAAAAGTAAGTAATTTAGATGAGTGTGTGCATGCTTGCAAAGATTAGGATTAGAGTGAGCCTTCTGTGTGGAGCAAAACGTCTTTCTGAAGTCACAACAGATTAGCATCCCTGACCGCTCTTCTGTTAATTGTTTCCAGTGACTTCTCAATTGCAGCTTTGGTTTCTCCATTTCCTTGGTGCCAAGGGGATTCAAAATAAGGAGCCATCTTGCTCTTAAGAAATAAAGGTTAAGAGCAGTTAAAACTTGGGGTTGGGGGGGAGGGTTGTGTTTTGTTTTGGGAGAGGATTGGATCTAGGTTCATCAAGCAGCAAGAGCCTGTAGCCTCTGAAAAGCCACGATTTAGAAGATCTATCTCTTTTTGTTAGGCAGATCACCTAGTACTTATCCTTTAGGGCCACAGATAAGAATGCCTCAAACTATAGTATCTCTCAAGAGTGTTCAGTTACACACAGCCTGAGAATTCCAAATTAGTGCCCCTTTTCCATATAACAAAATGTAAAGTCGGATGGGTCTGAGAAGATTAAGAATTAGTGATGCTTGCTTGTTTCACTGTATAAAGAAAAGAGGAAATCAGTGGTGGCAGGAGGAATTGATCTTCATGCCTGTGTTAGATTGCAGTGCTTGAAATGGGTACGGGCTTTTATAAAACCTCTTGCATAAATTTCTGAAATCCATCACCTCGTTGATACTCATGAAATATTCCCTTTAATTCATAGATGTGTAGGTTGCTTCTTAATCAGAGAATAGAGCCAATAAAAGTAGTCAGGAACCACATTTCACATAACAAAACAATACATAAAAAAAGAACACACACCTCTTAATGTTAGTTGAAAATGTCAGATGTTGAATTTGATAGTATCTTCTCTGTATCTGAACACTGGTTGTTATGGTGATGGTTTCAGGGGGGAATACTGGCAAGTATCTCTTGGTAGATTTTGTTTGCTCTGTAATCTTTATCTTATGAGAGAATGTGACTATTAATTTGTATTTGACTAGGAACAAAGTTATTGCTTCAATTTTGTTAAATAATGGTTCAAATGATCTGCATTTTTGCACTAGTAGCATTAATACTTTTATGTGTGTGTCAAACAAAATAAAACTGAAATGCACTTCCTGAGGATATGACGATAGAATTTTGCAAGATTTTTGTTTTCTGTTGTTTCCAGTTTGTGCAATAGGACACAATGCATGTGTGTGAACTGCTCTTTTTCTTTTGATACTGCACATGGTCCATCAGATATGTGAGAACTCTGCTGGGCTTGGCTTAAAAGGTTCTTTAGGTACAGCACATGACATGACAGGCCTAAACTGAGGGGGACCTGAACATGAAAGGATGATGCGCTGGTTTTGTATGTACTGTTTTCAGCAACTTTTGTTGTTGTTGTAACCCTAGGACAAGGAACAGCAAAAACAGTTGCAGCTGTGACCTCTTCTACAGTGACTTCAATTCCAGTGGCTGCTACACAGTTTAACAAGACATTTTCGTTCTCTTCATTGGGGTCTGTTATGAGCCTTTTTATTTCTGCATGATATATTTTCTAATTTCTATAGTGCTGCTGCAGCAAATAATATCAGAGAGCTATGTAGCAATGAAAAATAGCGACTGTAATTCATTATAAACATTTTCTATCCGTATGTGTGTAATTGAAGCTAATGGCCCCAGTCAAGGGCTTGGCAAGGCTTACATGGTTCGTAGAAGGGCTACATAAGCAAGGTTCAAAGAATTGTGGGAATTTGGCACAATTTTATTTTGCTGTGAACATTCTCCATCAGGAAACGTGGATGAGGAATTCTGTTCATAGGTTTTGGGTGACTGGTTGACATCATGGTATTAGCCAGGTTGTGGAGAATGTATACAGTTCTAAGAACCTTTGAATCATTGGGTTGAAATCCAGGGTTTAATTGAGGTGGTAAATGTGGTAGTGTATTTAGTGATCAAAGCACCAACTAGATGGTCAGGGAAACTGAATTAAATCTCTGCCTCCTAAACGTGCAACAGAGACACCACTCTCTAACTATGTGCTTCAGACCAAGTGTAGAGTAGAGTGGTCCCCTTCAGAGAGGGGCAGAACAACACATGATGGGGGATAGTCAGTTCTCTGTGAAGAAGACCGAGACCAAATGGATCTGGCTTTCTTATCACCTCTTTATCCAGGCAGGACAGTGGAGCTTTTCCTAGAAGTTAGGACAAGAACATGAGAGAGGTGAACCTTCAAATCTTCAGCTCCTAGCTGTTGAGAGCCTGACGTTTCCTCTTCCAGAGGCTAAAATTAAGAGGCAGGGGGATCTGGGCTAACATTTGACTATCCTTGTAACCTTTGCTGATAGGTTTCGTTCTCCAGTTAATTTTTCTAACCCTGGACTATACAGATGTTCATTACAAAAGGGTGGGTGTACACACTAACAAGATTCTAATACATACAAGCACTGAAATTCCCACTTATGGCTGGAAATCTGGACAGACAGTCCAGTTTGAACTCACTGAAGTTAGACACAACAGCATGAATGCCATATTCTGACTTGAAAAGTAATCCACTCATGAAGGTGACTACAGTCCCAATGGCATCTGGTGATTTCTGTTACATAAGCAATAACACACAGAGAGGCATTTGTTATAATGAGATAAGAGCACGTTATCACGTTACAACTTTTATTCTAATATGTTTCAAGGATGAGACGACAAACCCATTTTATAAACATATATATTTTTTTTTTTTAACTTCTTGACGAAGGCAGGTGAAACAGATATTCTTTGTGTATTTACACATTCGGGTGAATATTTTTTTTTAAGCTGGTGTAGGCAAGTATTTTAAAATAGAGGTTTGGGAATTCCCTTTCCGACTCGTGTTGCAGACTGCCACATCTCCTATGATTTTAATCTCTTAATCCCTCTTGCCTTAGTTTATTAATCTGTATGTTGGGTATAACAGATAAGCAGTTTGACTTGTTGCACTCTTCAAAGGACCCAAGTGTTTAATCTTTAAAGGAGGAAGTTGTATATAAAAGAGAAAATCAAAAACCTTCAAGTTACAGCCCCCTTGTCATAGCCTAGAGTGCATCCGCTGGATGTGGAGCCTCTGAGGTTGTGCCAACAGAGTGTAATGAAACAACGCAGACTCCTCCTAAAGATGCAGCAGCATCTGTCACAGAGACTCGGGGGTGAAATGGCCAGAATGCTGAAATTCCTGCAGGCTTTTAGGTTTCCCGAAGGATCCCAGACCTCATTATGGTGGCTTTATTCTGTATTCAACTAAATCTAAATTAAAATATATTTCAAGAATTTCCCCCCTTCAAGTATGTTTGTATTATTAAATGGGTTGTGGAAATTACCTTTTAATGTATATAATGTTGTGGATGGTTTCCTCCTTAATGAGCGGTAGTAAAGAGCATATAATAATCCCATAGTCTATCTACATAACCATTTGGCTTTAAAACGGTCACTTAATTTTAAATTCGTGTGCTCCTGTATCTGCACTGTATGGAGCCTTTCCTAACAGTGAAAGGAAGATGTGCAAAGCAGAGGCGGAAGGACATGGGAAGATGAAGTGGTTGGAAGGGTCTTGACTTGAACTGAACTCTTATTGTCTGTTGCCTTCTAAGAGCTTTGTCATAGGTAGGGAAACAAATGTAAGCCTGCATGTGTCAGTTGCTGTACAGATGTATTTCCAGTTATAACAGGTTTGTGGATGGGAAGCAGAGGTACATACACACGTGCACACGACCTGATTTTGTACAATCCTGTGCTGGGAATCTGGGTTTCATCGGCTGTTAGTTATGAGGAAGGAAGTATTAATACTATAAACTAAATGTCTTCTGTCCCTTTTTATTTTTGTCCCTAGGACTGGGTTTAATTTTGGTACAGCAACATCCACTGCAGCAACACCACCCAGCCTTGCCGCCTCACAAGGTAAATTGTCTGAAGTGTGAAATAACTTCTTTTGTATTTGTCCTTCAAATTAATACTCGGTGCATTTTTCATGCATACAATTCTTGTGTTCTGTTGCTGCTTTAAACGGCAGTAGCTTCAATAATATTGTGTTTTGTGTCCATATCCTGGCTGAAGCCATGTAATGCACAGGAATACACACCTGCCTTTCAATTGAGAGTAAGCAAAATATTTGTTCCCAAGAACATCTTGTGAAACATTAGCATATGAAAGAGGAAATCACTTCAGATACTGCCCTTATTATCTTTAATCTGCAGGCTTTAAAATGGCATAGGTATAGGTGACTGGCTGCCTAGTGCCATAAACCTTAAGTAGAACATCTACCTTGTGAGTGATTTGGAACGGTTTATAGCCTTATGCTTCTCAGAAGCCGATGTGAAAAACAGGCAGGCTGCTTCTCCTACTTAATTCTTTGGTTTATAGGTAGATCATATTTACCAATAACTACCTGGATGGAAGAGCCCCAGCTGTATTAGTGTGCAATTATTCCATCTCTTGCAAGAGGGAAGAACTGATTTTATTTAATCTTCCACTTCCAGATCATGAACTTACAAATTTGGATAAATAATGGTGGTGAAGGGGGATTGGAAGGTTCAGCAGGCCTAATGGTCTATTTGTAGTGCTCTGCACAACAAATTATACATGAGTAATTTCAGTTCCTCATGCCACTCTCTCCGGGCCAGAAAGAATACTCTAGCCTTGGTAGCTATTTATGGTGGAGATGGGAATTGAGTGAATAAAATTGTTGAGGACCTTAAAGTTTCATGAGGAAAGAAGTCCTACTAATTCAATGTCTGTTACTAGTTTATATTAATCTGTATCACTTTTTAACTTTTTAATTTATTTTTTAAAAATATGGGCCAATAAGGGCAGAAGGGAGAAATTAGGGCTTCTGAATCTTGCTCCCTCTATGGGTCCAAACCTATACTTGGTCTTTTTATTGGCTGATCCCCATGTCAAGTCTCTGACACTCTGTCTATCTAAATACCACAAAACAAATACATAATTAAAATAACTTTGTGACCTAACCTTGGCTGAGAACCACTGCCTTAGACTACCAGTTCTTCACTGCATGCCAGAACGTTTTGCTAGGTACATAAAGAAAAGTGGTGGTAACTGAAAAATGTACAGTTGTAAAGATAATGGGCTTTTTAGTTAGATAATTATAACTTTTGAAAAATGAAGGAAGGAAGAGCATGTAAAATGGCTATAACCCTATCTATAGTGAAGTGGGCTTCAGATATTGCCATTTTTTACCCTCATGAAAGTGGCTTGAGAAAGTGGCAGGGACAGTTAACCATCTGATAGTCATGAGACTGTAAAGTCTTTGAGGTAGGAGCATTTTCTTCATTACCTGTTTGTAAATCACTTAGCGTGCTGGTACTATACAGATGATAAATGAGCAGTGCAACCTGTAACTCATTTTAATTCCTTTTATGTCTCTCTCTTTGTAGTAGTGACAGCCACTGCTAAAGAGTCAAGTCAGCCTGATCCATTTTCACTTGGTGGGGGTACTACATTTGGAGCAGTTCCAGAGAGCTCATTTACCTTTGGATCCGTCAAGCCAGCCAGCGTTTCAGGAGTGTCCATGGGGAGTGGCTCTTCTGTAGATGCCACCCAGACGAACAGCAAACCTGCTCCGACTGCCCCTTCTGCTCCATCCACAACCTCTAGCAAACTGGAAGTCCTTCCATCAAAGCCAGGAGATCATTTATTTCAGAGTAATATGGCTGGGGAAACTCTTGGGAGCTTCTCAGGATTAAGGGTTGGTCAAGCAGATGATAATACCAAGGTCAATGTTAAAGCTCCAACTACCAACATTGCTGGTGGACAGCCAACTAAAACATCCACAGTACCTTCTGGATTTACCTTTAACAGCCCTCTGCAGTTAGGGAAACCTGTGGAAGCCACTTCAACATTAGTTATGGCCACCAGTACAACATCCACATCGGTCAGCACAAATAGCACAGGCAACATTTTTGACAATGTCCAGTTAACCAGCACAGGGTCTTCTGGGGTATTTAGTCTTGGAGGATCTTCAGGTGGCAGCAAGCCTCCTTTTTCATTTGGCCTTCCACAAGCAAACAGTATTACAACATCCACCTCTGTACCTGCAACTCTCCCCACTTCAACATCCCTGTCATTTGGAAGTCTTTTGAGTTCAGCGCCAACTGCTGTCTCCCCAGCAGCTTCTAGTAATGGTGCAGGGGATGTCAAGCTACCACCTTTGTCTGAAAAGCCATCTGAAGATGAAGCACTAACTGTGTCTGCACCTCTAACTTCTCAGCCACAAACACCACAACCACAATTGCAACTGTCCGATTCTGTTAAAGATGATCCTGCTTTATCTCAGTCTATAGCAGGAGATGTAGATGTTACAGGTCCTAGCACCTCCATGACTCCTTCCACAGATACGATCTCTACAGTTACCTGTGTTAGTGAGTCGAAGGCAGAGGCAGTTCATCCAGTCTCTACCTCTGCCCCACTGGACCAGAACATTTCAGTGACCACAGCTGCAGCAGATGTCACCATCGCCCCTTCTGCAGAAGTTACAAGCGCGTTGGCTACCACCACGGATATTGATACATCTGTTCAAAGCCCGGCTGTGGGTACTTCTGTATTTGGGGCTGTTTCTTCAAGTTCCTCAGTGTTCTCTCAACCTCCAAATTCCAGTTCTTCTGCTTTGGCCTTTAGTCAGCCTTCTGGTGACACCACCACCACTACCCCTTCCACTCCTGTTTTTGGACAGCTAACAGCTACCACAGCATCTTCTCCATTTGGTCAACACCCTGGCAGCACTGTCTCCACCACTGCGGCTACTACGCAGGTAGCTGGCTCAGGGTTCGGTGCATCTGCTTTTGGCACAGCGGCTGCAGGTGGCTTTAGTCAGCCAGCATTTGGGCAAGCACCAGCCTTTGGACAGCCGGCAAGCAGTTCTTCAAGTGGTTTTACCTTCACTCAGAATGGGTTTGGGACAATGCCTGTTTTTGGTCAGTCATCATCCTCCACTGCAGCTTCAAGCAGTGGGAATGTCTTTGGGGCACCATCTAGCACCAACAGTCCCAGTTCTTTTTCTTTCGGCCCGCCATCTGCCAGCACTGGTGGTGGACTATTCGGGCAAAGCAGTGCTCCAGTTTTTGGGCAGAGTGCTGGCTTTGCACAGGGTGGATCAGTGTTTGGTAACAGTGCTGCTGCCACCACCACTACATCATCTGCTGGATTCAGTTTCTGTCAAGCTTCAGGTAAGAGCAAGTGGTGATGGTGGGGTAGTCTAGTTAAATCCAGCTGTCAGGTTAAGGTCAGTGAGCAGTATTTCCTAGGAAAAACTAGGACTAATTTTGATGCCTTCTGCTGGCAATGGACATGGGTATGTCTGAGACCTGCAACTGGAAACTAAACATTCTGCTTGAATACTAATAGTTTCAGTGGCAGCTCTGTTTGGCTAAAGAAGTTCCAGTTTAGGTTCCCTTTCCTGCCTATTCCTTGACATGATTCCGAGCAGTGTACTGTGCTGCTCGTTGACCAATAATTCAAGTGTTTGGATTCAGTATAGTCTCAAATTACAAAGAATTAAATGGCTATTTAAGGACTTCAAAGTATTATGTTCAAGTAAACAGATCTAAGGTAAGCCTATAACAGTGAGAACATTAATACAGCTGAAGAACCCTCTTAAGTAACTGTATTGCATACATGCAGTCAGAGCATACTGATGTACTGTTATATCAGGATCTGAGGGACTAAACCAGATACCGTTAGCCACCGGTTAATAAGGACTAGTCACCTAGCTAAGTATGGTTTTGCTTTATGAAATGTCTTGCAAATAAACAAGGGGCGATATGTGGCTTCAGAGTTCCTGCCTGTGCAGATAAATTGAATGTTTACACAGGCCAGAACCTTGTTTGCCAATTTTTCTCTTGTTACCTATGTTACTAAAACAACTTGTTTTTCTGTTCAGGCAGGGTTAAAGCCTTCTGAGAGCCTTGAATGAAAGGTGCTAAGTGCAAAGTAATATTAGATAAAATATATTTCCGATCAAACTAATTAGTCTAATTTAATTATAACAGATGGGACTTTAGGAGACCTGCCTCTTGCATTAACTATAGTAATAAAGATACTTAAGTCTGGGGGGAAGTGAATTCCTGCTAAAGGAAGGTGCTTCTAATTATAGAAACTGCAAATCTTATTACAACATATGTATTTAAGTGAACTGGGAAATGAAGTCAGGAGTTCTTTTTAATCAAAACATTTCATTATCTTTGTTACCTAAAGATTCCAATTAAAGCTCAGATCCTTTCTACACAAGGGAAATCAAAATCCTTCAGCATTTGTTCATAGATTGCAGCATTACAATGACATTAACAGAAATAAAGTTAAAACTGAAGTATCATTTGGGTCTTGAAGTGCATTGCTCCTTTTTACTGGAGTTCTCTGTATTATTCTCTTCTGAAGTACCAAATGGCAATCCCTTTTAAATTGTCTGTTACCATAGTATTATACTAGATGGAATTATATCCCAGCATCCTTTCCCTTTCTCCTTTGGCCAGGTTTTGGTTCCAGCAACACAGGTTCTGTGTTTGGACAGGCAGCCAACACTGGAGGTGCTGTCTTTGGCCAGGTAACTACTATGTGTGTTGTCTCAGTGTATGTGGCAGGGCCCTGTACTTGCAAACAGACTGGTCCAAAGTACTTTGATTGTATCTAGCAAAATAGAACCTGTTTTACAGTCAATAACTAAAAACTATCCAAGGCTATATCAGTCATGTTTGATTATTCAGGGATGTACCATTATGGCATCTGAGTGAGAGGAAGTAGCCTCTGCCCCTCTGTTTGAAGCAGACAACAGAACAAAACAGTGTGAACAGTGTCAATACGCATGCCATGGACTCATTATCTATCTGCTCCAGGGAAGGGCCCGTGAGCTGTGTATGAAATTGTTGGCTAGGTCTAACAGTTGATAGGCCCTGCAAGTGCACTGTGTGGATGTGAGACAGGGTGGCTAGCGTGGATGTGATGCACCATTGCAGCTTCCCCTGGTGTAAGTTACAACTATACAATTCTCCAGGGTCACTAAAGCTTGAGAGAGACCTAATCAGATGCTGATTTAGTTCAACCTTAGGAGACCACCTTGTTAGCTTCTCATCCCATTTGTATCACTATTGTGAATGGAAATAGGTCAGTCAAAATCAGCTGCATATATGTGTGGTTTTTGTTGTTGTTTTTTACAATGACCTATAATGCTTTCTTACCTCGTGCCCTTTGTGGTTTTTTTAGCAGTCATCCACTTCCACTGGGGGTTTGTTTGGGTCTGGAAGTGGTGGAAGAAGTGGAGGTTTCTTCAGTGGCCTTGGAGGAAAGCCAAGCCAGGATGCAGCCAATAAAAACCCCTTCAGTTCTGCCACTGGAGGATTTGGCTCTGCAGCTTCCCAGAGTAAGTAAAGGAAATGAGTATAAAGTGTACTGAGCTTCCATCTTTTATGGTGTTAGTTTTGTCCTTGGGTAATTTCCATGATGGCATGAAAGGCCTAATAAGCAACAAAGGGAAGTGGTTGGAGGGGTATGTACTGGAAGGGGGGGGGGGGGCAGTGTACCTGTCCCAAAATCTACTTTCCTTTGCAGGTTTATACAAAATTATTTGGAATATTTCCCTGTTCAGCAGTGATAGTGGGAGAAGTATGGAGAGAGCGTTCAGGTTTTGTAGGGATTTTTAGTACCAAAATATAATGTCTTAAAAATTAAGTGCTGTGAGTTCTTACCAGTGAACTTCAGCTTTTAAGTTGGATTTTAAAACCTTGTTTATTTCTCCTCTGCAGTATTTTTTACTTACTGCAGAGTCCCACCGTTACCACTCTCTCCTCCTGTCATTTTGATTTCTTGCATTCTTTTGTTGATCTGTCATTTTGTAGCTGGAAACTATGCAAAAATTGTTAAAATATTTATTCTTGCTACTAATGGTAGAAGGGCCAGGAACCTGCCTTTCTCTGGGTATTTTAGCAGTCTTTCTCATTGATGTGTGATGCAAGATATTTATGAGCCAAGCAGGAGCACTGCACTTAAGTACAACAGACGTATTCTATGTATGAATCCACTTACTATTCAGATCCCAGGCAGTTCTGTACAAACATCCCGTCTCTTTTAATCCATAGACCAAAAGTGGTGCTGGCGATTTTACTTTCAAATCTAGGAATGAGTAAGCAAGGATGGAAAATGAGGTTATCTCGAAAGACTCTGAAGTCCCTTCTGCTTTAGAAAACTAGCTCTTGCTTTCCTAAGCATAAAATGCAGAAGTCATTTAATGAGCCACTTTTCCCGGAGGGTAACTGCCCATCAAAGTGGGGTTCTTTAGCATACAGGCGTGTTAATATTTTCAAGGACAAAACCACTTTCTCGTGGAAGGTCCAACTCACACATTACTGGGTTGTGGTTCTTGAAGTGCTGTGTGTGTAGCTTGATTTCTGCCACTGGTTAGCAGGAATAACATTTTTAAAAGCACTTACAGCCACTTTCAGAAGTAACTTCTTAGGTACTTTGAAAGTCAACAGGATGTAGGTTCCTAGGTCACTTTTGAAAACTTTAACATCCCTTTGGGAAAGAGGAGGAGGAGGGAGGGAGCAAGACCAAAGATTTGTCTTCTTGTTTGAATATTTTACTTTGTAATGTGCTCAGCTACTACATGAAAGACATAATATAAAAATCTAGATAGAGGTTTACAATGGCATAAAATCCAGTCTCATCTAACTTGCATTTCAGATGTTACTCCTTGGAATATAGTTTGAGGACCTGTCCTTTTGCTCCCTCCTTCTGCCCCTCTCCCCACCCTCAGCCCTCCACCCTGGTCTAAGCAAGATGCTTAGATTTTCCCCATTTCGGTGCAGTAGCATTTTTGACCCATTAAGGAAGCAGTAACACTACCTTGCCTTCAAAGGCAAGTCTTGTCCTTTCAAACACAACCTTGTTGATACCGCACTGTGCACCTGGAATGGGTGCCTTTCTCTCTTATCCCAAAGCCAAAATGTATTATCTTCAGGATTCAAGTCCCAGTGTGCCTCTCAAATGGAAAGTACATTAACTTCATTTTATTAATTAACAAACTATCAGAAATCTATTGACTACTCAAGCAACTGGTGCATAGGGATTGGGTGAGTAGCGGAGGGAGATGTAAGTTATTTTCATTGCAAGAGTATTTCAATCCACTGATCTGCATAAATCAATAGGAGAACAAATCCCAGCCATACAAATAGCTAAAAATCACGGGCATGAGTGTTACTAAGCCAGTAGCAATGAGCATAGGGATATTGAGACACCATTTTCCTCCTTCAGATGAATTTCTGTAAGCATAAGAAAATATACTAAATCTCTGGCAGAAAATTTCACAGGCCTTCAGTCACTTTTCACTTGCAAGATGAGTTATCAAAGAAATGATGAAATCTCAGAATGCATTTAATTCACATGGACGTTTTACATAGCAGCAAATGTAGTTAGTGGTGTAAAAAGATGGTTTTTAAACCGATTCAATGTGTTACTCGTTTTCTGTCTTGGGGGCTGACTTGAAGCCTGTTTGGAGAGTCATTGCAAGGCATATGCACCCTTTAAGCTGCCTTTTAAAGGCCAATTGTACAGGGGTGATTTTTCATTTCTTTAGGAATCTGCATGATGTTGGTCCTGAAATATTAAAACCAAGCAAGAACTTCTGGAAGCTACTAAGGATTTAGTGGATGATTTAGATATTTGTGTGTATTGAGGAGTGGCAAAAAGGTAATCCAATTCCTTAGAAATTTACCCTAGATCTAGTAGTTAGTGACTGGCTCAAATTATTGACTGTAAGGGTATGTCTTCACTACCCGCCGTATCAGCGGGTAGCGATCGATCTTCTGGCGATCGATTTCTCACGTCGTAAGACGAGAAATCGATCACTCGCAGTGCCCCCGTCGACTGCGGAACTCCAGCTTGCCGGGAGGCGCAAGCTGGAGTCGACGGGGGAGCACGCCGCCGACTGCCACTGCCATGAGGACGGACAGTAAGTCGGCTGCAGATACGCAAACTTCAGCTACGTGATTCATGTAGCTGAAGTTGTGTATCTGCAGTCGATTCCCCCCCGTCGTGGAGACCAGCCCTTAGTGTAAGGTTGTGCATTGTCAGGGCTATCGGACTAAAATTGTATTCACTGGAGTTTTCTGAACTAGCTGGGCTTTGTAATTCCCTATGAAACTGACTGGATATCATGCCCACCAGTCTCCAGAACTGAAAATCAGTTTGGAATACTAGGAGTACCCTAACCGTACACATGTATCTGTTGCAGACTGTCCAGTGGTCGGCATAAGCATGTAACAAATACATCTATATTTAAACAAAATTAGAAGCCTTTTTTCTTATCAACTGTACCTTTTACTAAATTAGGAGCTTCGAGTGTCTCTATTCTTCTTCCCTTGTAAATTTGTCCAAGCAGGTAGCAGGGAAATACCAGAAGGGGGATCTAGTGAGTAAGTTGGCTGAAAGGGAGCAATGCAGTTGCCAGTAGGTGGAAGTAGGGAGGAGAGGGAAGCAGCCACCATGAGCTCTGTATAGTTTAAAGGACCATTTAAACCCACAAGGAAGTATTCTGGTCCCTTCAAATCCTTTTAACAGTCCCCCAGCATTAAAGGCTGCAGATAATTGTCTTGCAAGCTCACCCATCTCTAACTTTAAAATTAATCGTCATGCTAATGGAAAACAAATAGGTCAACAAAGAAGAACCTAGGCCATTCAGGGTCGTTTGACTACCAAAGCCATAAACTGTGTTCTCTCTCCTGGAAGATAAAAACCTCAGGTCCTGTAAGTATTTGTCAATGTGGATCCCAGGGTAGATGTGTACATGTGAGTTTGGAATCTTTGGAGCAGCTATGTCCATCAGCAAAGTATGCGCCCTGTGCCTCCTTGTGCTGCCCTGTCAGGGAGCCTAGCAGGCAAAGAAGTCCCTCCCCTCCTCTCAGTCCCTTCTTACCACCCATGGGAGTGAGGTGGAAGCTAGTGGAGGTCTGATCTGCATCAGCATTTGACCAAGCTTCAAAAAATTGTTGTGAAAACTGTTCCTCACTTGTGTTAGTTTAGTTCTTGATTTTACCATTTAGTTGGACCTTCCAGAGTGGAGGGGTGGAGTAAAAGAGAGAAAGTGTAGGCAAACTTTTTGGCCTGAGAGGCACACCTGGGTATGAAAATTGTATGGTGGGCCATGAAGGCTCACGAAATTGGGGTCGAGGAGGGGGTGAGGGCTCTGAAGTTGGGTCAGAAATGAGGAGATCAGGGTGTGGGAGAGGGCTCTGGGCTGGGGCAGGAGGTTGGGGCCTGGAGGGGGGAAGCAGAGTGCAGGCTCCAAGAGGCGCTTATCTCAAGCAGCTCTTGAAGCAACGGCATGTCCCCACTCTGGCTCCTACATGGACGTGCGGCCAGGCAGCTCTGCCCACTGCCCCATCTGCAGGCACCACCCCTTCAGTTCCCATTATCTGCAGTTCCTAGCCAATGGGAGCTGCAGGGGTGGCACTTGGGGTGGGGCAGCATGCGGAACCCCCTGGCTACTCCTAAACATAGGAGCTGGATGGAGGATGTGCTGCTGCTTCCGGGAGCCTTGGCACACGCACATGGAGTGGTCTCCGACCCAGCTCCCTGGCTGGAGCACAGGAGCAGGGCAAGCCCCAAACCCCGCTCCATAGCAGGATCTTGAGGGTCAGATTAAACAGGCTGGAGGGCCGGATGTGGCCCAGGGCCATAGTTTTCCCACCTCTGCTGTAAGGGGAGACCCACTCTACAGCAGAACAAGTTGTACAACCGTTGGAAATGGCAACTCTAAGCCCTCAGGGTTTAAAGCCTGCCCTTCAGGCAACCATCTGTTGCCCCCAATAGGCAAGCATAGCTGATGTCTCTTCTGCCTCAAGGAAGGACACATCGCTGATAAATGCTCTGTTTGCTGCTGCTGCTGCTCCTCCTGCAGCCAAAAATCAAGGGATGTAAGTCTCAAACTGCACCTTCTGGAGCAATCCAGGAAGGTGGCCTCAGACCTCGGGGAGATCTCATCCAAGGTGGAACCAAGGAGCATTTTTTCAGCAAATGCCTCAGCAGCAAGTCTCACTTCTGGTTCCAGTGAGGAGAGGAGATTAAAAAGAACCATGCCAGCACCGGGAGTGCGTGCACCAAAAGGCACCGCCTTGGCATCATAGATGTGACAGACGTCCTTGGCACCGACCCCTAGACAAAGAGACCCCGAACACTGCGTCATATGCTGAGCGCAGCACCTGCAGTGGATGTGCACCCACAGTCTTCCCAGTACCAGTACAGTCCACCACCATTGTACTGTTGGTGCTACTGAAGCCCGTCAGTCTGTTATTTCATCCCAAAGACAGTAACTCAGCATATTGCACTATTATGAGTTCCCCACGGTCTGTCAAGGTTCAATCTACCAGACCTCAAGCAGCATCCTTGACTTGTTTCCAAAATGTGCCAGAATGTGCATAATGCAAGGCTGCTAGGTAAAGCAATCCACTGTTGTTTGTAAAGCACTATGATTGGACTTGGCTGATAGATCTGATGCCAGATTCAGGAAAACAGTATTCAGATTCCTGGTTGACTGATGAAACTGGCAGTCCTCCATCCTGAAGAGGATACTGCTTGCCAATCACTTACAGTGGGATCCATACTGACATACTTGAAGAAGAGCAAATGATTACTTACCCTACATTAAGTGCAGTTCTTCGAGATGTTGTAATTAGTGTGGATCCTATGACTTGCCCTCTAGCTCTATTTTTGGAGTCCTCCGCTAACGTGGGCTTCGAATTGAGGGAATAGAGGAAGACTCGTGGCTATTTCAACTTTTATTATTTGTCACAGGAACATGAGTAGGCACAGGATACATTCAGGGCCCCAAGAGACCTGGCTGTTCAAAAGATTCTGAACTTGTGTGCATTTGTAGCTACAGTAGGATCCACAGTGGTTACAACATATCAAAGAATGAGTTACTCTAGGTCACACAGCCATTCTTTTCAAGGCATGAAATCTAGATGGCAAACTTGTGTCACCATGAGTGAGATGGGGCAAAAAAAAGTCACACACCAGCTGGTCAACAGTGAAGATAAGTCACTACATTTATCTTGTTGTCAGTGAAGAATGAGACAATGAAGTGTCTACTAGTGCAGTGTATTAGAACAGGGATTAGGACAAGCTCAGTTTCACTCCATAGACTGCCATTTTGGATATAATATTCATTATGTGCTTTGGGGGAAAGTGCTGCTTTTTGTCTCTTATGAGCTTCATGAGTATCCTTCATCTCTCTAGATACCTCTAGCTTATTTGGAAACAATGGGGCCAAGACCTTTCGATTTGGCAACTCATCTTATGGAGAGCAGAAACCTACAGGCACTTTCAGTTCTGGAGGCGGGACCGTGGCCGCTCAAGGCTTTGGGTTCTCTAGTCCAACCAAAGCAGGTATTGTATTAACAAACCCGCTATAAACACCCACACTTACTTGTAAGATATTGAGAAGTGTGTTCCAGAGGTCAGAGATCTACACCCCAAATCCAGTGTGTGGAAGATCATATGCATGAGTAATGCTCCTGCATGATCCTCCACCATATGGTACCATCTATCTTCTACAAAAAAAATAAATAAATATGTCCCAGCAAGTGGAAATTCAGGTGCTGGATTCAAAACTTAATTTAGAACCTGACCTGCACAAAAACACGGAGTATTCTTTATCTTCACAGGGTTCATTGCAGAAATTGCCATTCCATTTGTAGGGAGTTGAGCTGTAAGTGTTAGTGCCAGGCTTCTATAGCTCACTGACAGTGTAGCATGCAATGTGTTTTGTAGAATTTATTGTGAGCTGCGTGTGTTTGCCTATTGATGATCCCGAATTCCATTCTTGTGTAACCCGCTCTGACATAAACCCATCATGGCCTTGTAAGCACCAGAGTCTTTGGGACTTTCCCCAAAACGTCCAAGTTAGGAAAGCTTCAGATCTACTTTTTAAAAATCAGTCTGACCTTGCTGTTACACTGGTGACACTTTTTCTTCTGTAATTAGTCTGTAGTGAACACTGAACTACACGGTGCTTCATGCTGTTCTGTTGACTATTTCATTCTTGGAAATCTTGCGTAATCCTTTTTCCTATTCCCTGGTAATTTGTCCACTGCAAACGATGGGAATAATGGTGACTCTGATATGAAGTCTGTTTCAACTGAATAAGGTGTTTGCCTTGATAATTACCAAACAAAAATAGAAAACCAAAGGGTTAGACAAAACAAGGATTCTTTCCTTTAACCTTAGAATACTCCTCCAGTTGGCACTTCTGCAACTTGGCGTTTCCTTGGAAAAAGGCTATACATCATAGAATTCAGAGAATGATGCTCCAGTGTACCCCTTACAGAAGTGGTACTTCATGGAATAGTATTTTAACATGGCAGCCATAGCACTAGTGGTGGCTTGACTTTTTGGTGAGGTAGCTGATACTGTCAGTTGATGCTACTAGCCCCAGTAACAATGTCCCGTGTTTGTCCTAAATACCACTTTCAGTGCGATAGTGTAGCAAGCATTCTGCCTGTCAGGCCAGCCTTGTATCTTTCATCTTGGATGTTGGAGATAGGTGGTTTCAGAGAATGATTCTCCCCTCTCCTTCCTTATTGAAGGAAAGGAGATAGTTCTCTAACTCTAGATTCAAAATAAATCTTGAGATGGGATTTGCTGACAGGTTGTTGCAGAAGGTGATTTATTGATGTGGAACCTCTTGAAGCCCTTTCCCCATCCAACTCTAGGTGTTAGACACTATGAAAATCGTCCATAGTTTCATTTCCTATTTAGTGTGGGATAAATAAGGGGCATGACTTGCTACAGAACTTTCTTTTCCCTGGTTTGTCATCTATATATTGCATTGCCTTCTCATTTTTATGTTCATTAACACACCGTCTACAAGAGAGTCCAGTCCAGAACTAAGCTCCGAGGAGCTAGGTAAAGACTTGTCTCTCTAGAAAGAAAGTGTAACCGGATATCTGATCTGTGTTTTAATAATTCAGCCCCAGCTTTTATTTTTTCCAGACCTTTGTGTTTACAACCAGATATCTTGGCCTGGACTGGAATTTCACCCAGGGTATTAAAATGCATGGTGTTATCCCAAACCTCAGCCTTAATCAAACAAACCAGCAAGTGCCTTTGAGATCCATCTAAACAGGCAAACAGCATCAGCAGAGTGAATGTAGAGTATAAAAATCCTAATAAAAGGTTTTTATTAGATTGTGTAGAAGGGAGGAGGTTAAGATACTGAATGGGAACTTGAGACCTAGTTTAATTCTTGGCTCTGCCACTGATTTCTTGCATGACCATGTACAAGGCACTTAATCCCTGTGACTTAGTTCCCCATCTGTAATTGGAGGTTAAAAAAAATCTCCTTCCCTCATTAGTCCTTTTAAAGGTAAATTTATTGTTTGAGGTGCTCAGATGCTATGGAGGGTAGCGTATAAGAACATAGAGAAGAGCAAATCTTACACATTGCATTGAGATTCCTTCCATGTTTGTAAGGATCTATGTGCAGCACAACCATATCAGGATTGTGTATAAGCTTTCATATCAGATATGTAGCTATTGTAAAATATATCCCCTGTTGCATTTTGTTGTGGGTATTGTCAGTGGAACCAACCTATGCAGGGAATTTTTCATCCTGGTTTTTTGCACAGGAGTACCTTGAGACCTTAGTAATGTATCTAATTCCTGGTGATTAGGTTTATAAAGCTGTCTGCAAAAGCTAAGCTCTTCCCTTCTGCAGTAAGGGACATGAGATCATTGATGAAGGATGCATGAGCATCGTTTAAATAAATGAAAAGCATCAGTCTATAATTTATTGCCACATGTATTTTTAATTGCCAGTATAACCCAGTTAACATGAATACTCACCAACTTGCAATTAAAGCATCTAGTTTATATAAAGCAAGTAGACTGTTTTGATTCCTTCACACACCGTACAAGCATGAGTATATGTTAGTGGGCTTTGTACACTGTGTGTATATATTTCCTTATGTATATCTACAGAGCCCTGTTATATTGAAAATTATGCTCTTTAAAATATAATTCTGGGAATCAAGCTCAGCTACTCAAGCAGCCCAAACTGCACTTCCCCATTGGATAGTCTGTTTCTTTGGGCTGGTTTTGGAACATGTCCACAAGCTTTCCTACCATGGTTTTTGTAATGTAATGTGCTGCACTTTGGAAGCTTGGTTGTAGCTGTAGGTTCCATAGATAATGCCGTGACCATGTACAGGAACGTCCGGCCTTGTTTTAGAATCTGTCTAGTTGGAAATCTAACTTTGTTTTTCTTTTTTCCTCTGTTATTGTTTACTTGACGTTCTTGTCCCTTTTTTGCCTCTGTTTTGCTCAGGTGGCTTCGGTGCTGCTCCAGTGTTTGGCAGCCCTCCCACTTTTGGGGGCTCCCCTGGGTTTGGAGGGGTGCCAGCATTCGGTTCAGCCCCAGCCTTTACAAGCCCTCTGGGCTCGACGGGAGGCAAAGTGTTCGGCGAGGGTACAGCCGCAGCCAACGCTGGAGGATTTGGGTAAGCCAAAGAGGGTCTAGGGATTGGGAAATCAATGTTCTTACTTGGTGTGAAACTCTTATGCTTCATTCTGTAGCCAATAGATTCTGCAAATAAAGAAGGGTCTAGGGTTTATCACTGAGCAATGGGCTTCCTCATTAGAAAAGGCCACCTGAAAGGAAAACCGCAAAACCCAGTAGTTTAGTATTCTGTCCATGCTGGCCCCAATGAAAGTAACAGGTTCTCATTTTAATTTGGGAACTATCAAATTGAATCCTAGAATACAGAAGTGGGAAAGACCTAGGCCTTCCAGCCCACGTATCAGAGTGCCGGTTTGTTTCCTATTTGCACTTTTGTTAGTGTGCATTCCAGTCTAGTTCTAAATGTGCCAAACAAAGGGGCTTGTTTCATTTCCCTGTGGAATGATAAATATGTTTAATCTCTAAAATCATCCCCACTTTTGGGGTGGGATAAAGATTTTGAGAAGAGTTCGGTAGGAAAGCTCATCCCTGCACAGACCCTGCTAGAAATATGTGGTCGCTTCCAGAGATGGAATACTCATTTGGACCTGTGTTTTTAATCTTTGATCACTTACATAGCACTGAAATCTTATCTCGCAGCAAATAACACTTTATTTATTCCCTGTTCCATCTAGCAAGTGCGTGGTTTCAAACCTTGTGAAGCAGTAAATAATCCACCCCACACTTTAGAGTTGCTGGTAAATACCTACCTTTCAAGACTACCCTTTCCTGTATGTACACATCCCATAATAATCAGTCCCAATCATTTTCTGCAGGAAAGTCCTAGAGACCTGTCTGTTACAAGATCCAGTGCAAAAACCACCCAGCCTTTATTTTTTGCACTCTGTTGTAATTCCCTCAGTCTCAGTGTTTGCACATCTCACAAGTGTCTGCACTGGATTTAGAGAGGAATCACCTTTTCACAAGGCACCTCAGTATTTTCCATCTTCAAGATGGGTTTGCAAATGTTAAGTAGTTAATTTGCAGCACTTTCATGCGGTAATCCGTTAGGTGTTCTCTGAGGCCCACTGTATTCCATGGCTAGCTCATTGTAAACTCTACTGTAAGATCCCTGAATTCTGTAGTACTGCAGTGCAGTGGATTGGAGAGTCTCTTCAGATAAGCTAAAAATGGAGGGGTTTGTTTATTCAAATCTAAAAGCAAACACAAGGAATACTGCACTACCTGTATTTAATTGAATATTAAACTCCATTCATGTTGCTCTGCCATAGTGCTTTCAGTTGCTATTGTGCTGCAGAATTTTTTTTATTGAAAATGTGTGCAGCAAATACAGTAGACTCTCGATTATCCAGGATGACAGGGAAAAAATTAATTCTGGTTCATAAAATCCTGGATAATCACCATCCATAGGAAATATGGGGAGAGGGGGTTGGTTCACCAGCCACCCTGCGCCAGGGGGAGCGGGTGTTGGTTCACTGGCTGCCCTGTGCCCTGGTGGGGTCTTTTTTGTGTGTGCTTGGGGCGGCAGCAAAGCCAGAGACAGTCCTACGAGTTGCGCGTATTTTTATTTGCCATCCTGGTTAATCCACATTCTGGTTAATCCAATCCTGGATAATCGAGAGTCTACTGTACCTAATAAATTTCAGTGATGATATGTTTCATCATTAGGCTTCAGAGTTAACATCTCATTTTCAGGAATGCAGCTATTTGCATCTCAATGAGAGTTCTTATTTAAGGAATTGAAGACTTGGGAAGGAAGCAGTTCAATGGCTTGCACTCCGTTTTCTTGACAGCCTTAGAAGTTAGAGATTTAGGCAGCTTTGAAAATCTAATTCCAAGAGATTTGCTGTCCCTATTTTTTTGTTTTTTGTTTTTTTGTTAAGGGAATTGGGTGTCCAGATTCCCTAGGAAGTGTTGAAATCCCACCCTAATCGGCTTAAATCAGTTGTGCCCAAACTTTTCCTATCAACTCCCTCTTCCACCACAGTAGTGGAATCTGTCCACACACCCCTCCTTCCATTACAGCACCGGGGAGGGGCAACAGAGATGGGTTGAAAAGCTAAAATCCAGGTAAAGTCATTTGTCCATGGTGTTGGAGGTAGGATTCATACTCAATTCCTTTCAATCTTGTGCTCAGCCCATTAGACAGTGCTACAAACTCAGGCATGTGGTTAGTTGCATCATTTCTCAACAGTTTACATTCCTTCGAGGAAGTGCAGCAAAAAGCGGTTTCTGTTTCTTGATACCTGCAAAGTTCTTTATCAAATATAAAAACAACTTGGGATGGAGACAGGCCTTCACTGTCACCACCTTCATGTCAACTCCCTCCAAATTCTCAATCTCCGTGACACGACATGAGAAAACCGCTGAGACTCTGGGAGAAGTAGTTTGGTCAAAACCAGATGGATAGGTTAAGGTGTTAACAGGTGGTGTCTCCACCTCTAGAAATGGAACGGATGCTGTTAAAATAAAGTCAATGGCAATGTCTTGTAATTTTTCTATTTTTGGTATTCTTACCTCTCCTAGTCTCTTTCAACAGCCTATAGTAGCAGCTGAAAGATTGAGGCAGTTAAACCACAGGTTTCTTTGTTGCTAATTTTACATCCAGTTCCTTTCATAGCTAGTAGAGATGGCTTATTTGATAGTCACAGAGCCTGGGGAGACAGAACAGTTATAAAAATCTTGTCAACCACTGGCCATTTTCCCCCTCCCCCTAAAAAATAAGAAAAGCAATTTAGCCCACACTTCATTTACAATCAGGAACCAAAGCCATCAGCAGCTAGCCACATCAAGAATCCTATTCGGTGCTGTAAGTGGCTAGCAGGCTTAAGTGTGGGAAGGCAAAATGAAATGCCTGTCTGAATCTAATACCATATATGGAAACTACCTGCATAGACAACTGTCTCTTAAACAAAAAGAGCAAGGCAGAGAGGATTACTTTTCTTTATCAAGAGAATTGCTCTGCAAGGGCTGCCTCTTTTTGAGATGCATGTTTTGATGCTTAAAGAAGGTACCTTTGATCTGAATAGATGGAGAAGTGGATTAATTCACTCTCTGTTCAGATTGAGCTTCATAACTGGAGCTTGCTGGGCTCAGCCTACTGCCTACTTGACATTTTATCACATCAGGAAACAAGCACACGGTGTAACTTGACTGGCATCGCTGGCTGCAATATTCAATACTGAGGTGCATTGTCAGAGCTTTGTGATGAGAAACTTGGATAGCTCATGCCCACACTATTCCCAGTTCCAGATATTATATCAGTGGTATAAGCCCAGTGTTTCAAGCACAAATATAGCATACAAAATTGAGAGGGTATTGGTGCCAGTGAGAACCATGTTAGATGGAATTCTCATGGTATTTCATTGAGGTGATAGTGGTGGTGGTGGGTTATTTTTAAAAAGAAAATATTTGCCTATACAGTGTTTGATTGGATGGGTGAGGGTAGATCTGGTTTCTCTCTATAAAGACTGTTCCCAAAAGCTATAAAGTTAATAATACAAAGAGGTAAATAAATTCAGTGTTCTACTAGGTGAAATGAGAGAGAATTGTCAAAGGCAAGGAGGGGTTCAGGAAGGAAGCAGAATGATGGATACTTCAAAAGAGAGAGGCTGGAGAAGACTGGGAGGGCTGCATTGTTCACTGAATAAGGCACTGCTCTGGGAATCAACAGCCTGGGTTCCAAATCCTGACTGGGTGACCTTGGGCAAATCACACAACCTCTCTGTCTGTTTTCCCCCTCTGTAAAATAGCCTTATGATGCAGCACTTTTGAGCTGGATGGATAAAAAGTGTATGGGGGCGGTAATTTATTATATTCCTCATGATGTCAGGAGTTGGGATTTCGTGGCATGAAAATGCACCACAGTTGCTTGGTCATGTGTCAAACTGCACTTTTTCTCCATGCGCCCACTTCTCGTTTCCTCTGAGGGGCAGGTGGGCGGAGGGGGGGCTGTAGTACTGTGCAAGATTCTGAATAAAACCAAGAAATAAGCATCTCTCAATGAGTGGGTATATAGTCAAAGAGGTTCCGTGGGCTTCAGGGGATGCTACTTTCAGGGGGGTGTGGCAGACATGTGGCCTTCCTTTTTGGAGTGATGAAATATCTGTGTGTTCTCTTTGAATTGCAGTTTTGGTGGCACCAGTAACAATACTGCATCGTTTGGCACCCTGGCAAATCAAAATGCTCCTACATTCGGGTCGCTGTCCCAACAGACGACTGGTTTTGGCACACCAAGCAGTGGATTCTCTGGCTTTGGGTCAAGTGGAGGAGGTACGAGGAGCTAAAATGTCCCTGTCAGAGAGTGAAGTGGGAGAGACCTAATATATTCCTGTGCCCGTCCTCCTCAGAACTCCGCTGTGACGCTTGCTCTGATTGCCTGTTGTTGACCAGTTGGGGTTTAAGAAACTGGGAGCAGGGGGAGAATTGAGACTTATTTTTCCCCTTTCTGATTACAATAAATTCATATTTAAGTTTCCTATTTGGTTTTACCCAAAATTTGAGAGAACGGAGGCTAAACAGGCATCGGGTGGATCTCTGCCCAGAAATCTTAACTGGCAGAATCCGAGAGAACACAGCCAGCTCTGAGGACCCTGAGCCCTGCCAGCTGGTGCTGAAGCCGAAGCCTGAGCAATGTAGCTTTGTAGGAGCCTCTGTGGTGTGGGACCCCAGGCAATTGCCCTGCTTGCTACCCCCAAAAGCCGGCCCTGACTTTTATATGCAGAAAAATAATTGTTGACGCTGGCGGGCATGGAGTTTTTAGCATGTTTGGGGGGCGGGCTCAGAAAGAATAAAGTTAGAATCCCTGTTCTAAGGGAATATGGGAGGGTGACTATACTGTGTGTTGCATGCATTTTTTTGTGCCTTTAACAAAAATCCTTCTTTAATCTTGCATTTCTCTCAGGCTTTGGCTTTGGATCATCTAACTCGTAAGTACTCATCACTGCCTTGTATCTGATTTTCATTAAACATATAGAAAGAACTAGAATAGAAATGACAGACGATGTATGAAAGGAAGCTTTGGAAAGCACACTAAAATGCGAATCCTAGTTGAAATTTTAAGCAGTAAAGGAGGATTCTTATTCCATTCACTCTCATTTCTCCTTTTAATAGTTTATACACAGCTCAGTATCTAGATGGCAGCTTTCCTGATCATGTCCTGTCCTGAGTAGTTAACTGAAAATTCTCTTTTACAGGGAATTACCTTTTGATTGCAAAGTGCATAGTAGGGATAGGTAAATATTGATCCCCATAGTAGAAATGGAAATATGGTGCAGAATACCAAATTATCTTCCTGATCTAAATGAGGCTTTATTGTCTAGTGGTTAGGAGTCTTGCCTCCTAGGAGTACTCGATTTCTATTCCCCACTCTGCCACTGAGTTGCTGGGTTGCCTTAAGCAAGTCACTTAAACTTTGTGCTTCTGTTTCCCCATCAATAGAATAAACATAAGCATCTCTACTTAACAGGTACGTTTAGAGAGGGTTGTTAAAACTCTCAGCTCCTCGGTTGAAAGGTGCAGGAAATGCCAATGCATTCTATTAAAGAGCTTCCAGTGGCACGTTGACTGGTCTGGAGGTTCATGGAAGTTTTAGAGATTTTCTAGATTGATAGATGAAAAGGGACTCTAGCTTTCACTGTTGTGTTGTGCTGCTGTTTCACAGATCCGCCTCTGGGTTTAGTGGCTGGAGAAGCTGAGAGGGGATGTCATGATCCCCTTCCACCCATTCTGTGATCAGCCAAGTTGCAGCTGCTCTGTTTGTGGATCCTCTTCATGTTCAAGCATCAGATCAGCTTTCCTTTGAAATATCAATTCTACTTTCTTTTTTAAACACACGCAGTGCTTATTTTTATGCAGTCATTGTTCTCGCTCTTTAATAAACTGTTTTATCTGCTTCAGTGTGGTTTGTGTGGAAGAATTTTTCAGCACGTATCCATAAAAAAACAAGCTTGCATTATACCAGTTCCATGCGGATTGGATAGAGATGCTGTTAAAGGATGCCTCTTGCCTAGCCCACTTGTATAAGAGAAGAGGATGTGTTGGCCAGATTCAGTCCTTGGTCTGACTAAACCAATGTAGCTTTCATTGAAGTCAGTGGAAGTCAGTCTTTT
The DNA here is from genome assembly GCA_032164245.1 of Sternotherus odoratus. Taxonomy (NCBI): domain Eukaryota; kingdom Metazoa; phylum Chordata; order Testudines; family Kinosternidae; genus Sternotherus; species Sternotherus odoratus. The sequence continues at coordinate 12,145,285 of JAVMKO010000016.1, forward strand.
TTATAACAGGGCTAGTATATTTGACCCATCAAGTGACAGCTCTGCATGCTCACCTCACTGAAATTCCAAGAATCATGGGTCCAGTCTGAGCCTGGTGGGGAAGTAGAAAGTCAGTTCAGCTGAGAAATTAGGAGAGTACAGCCCAAATACTGTTGGGGTCATGCTCAATAAAATGGTGGGGAGCAAGGGCTCTCTTCTCTTCATTTTTTGCAAATGCTACTATAAAAAGTATCACACTTCAGTACAATTTACAGGAAAGACTTTTGGCATTTGTATTAAAAGTAGGACATAGAGGCACTAATGCTTTTCATCTTATTGCTTTGGGCATTGGATCTTCCTGTCAGCTACACTTTTACCAACTGCTGTGAGATACTTTTCTTAGTGGCTCTCCTCTCCAGTCAGTAACATTTGTGAATTTGTCTTGTACTGTATGCGTTTACTTGAAAATATTTAGCAAATGTTATTAAAGCATGCCTTGAGGGCATCCAGAAAAAACATTTTCTCTATTTGAATGCATCTGACCTCCATGAAACCCCCAAGTGATGTAATGGATTTTCCCTGCACCGTGAAAGATGCGTTTGAAGTAACAGCTTGATATTAGTTTCATGTGTTGTACTTTGTCCTGTTACTGTCAGTGGTTCTAATAGGACTCTTAGGAATATGGAATGTAGCAATGTTTCAAATTAGAAGCTTTCTAATCTTATTTTAAATAGATGTGCAACAGTGTATCAAGAAAACGTCCTCATGAGTTTTGGGTGACATTTGGGAGTAGAGTTGCTTGTTGAAATGGTAGCCGTGTGTATACGTGCAAGGAAGTTTGGTTAGATATGAGGGAAGTCTTTCTAACTATAAGGATAGTTAAGTACTGGAATAGGCTTTAAAGGGAGTTGTAGAATCCACTGCACTGGAGGTTTTTAAGAACTGTTTAGACAAGCACCTCTCAGGGATGGACCAGGTGTAGATGGTCCTGCCCTCACACAAGGGGCTGGACTAATGACCACTCAAGGTCCCTTCCAGCCATACATTTCTATTGTTCTGTGGTGGGCGTTGACTTTATTTTTACTGCATCCAGTTTACAGCTCTGTAGTGAAGGCGGTATCTCATATCCGCAGTCCCCTGAAAAACCCTTGTCAGAGGTTTGTAACTCCATTTGATGTGCAGTCCTAGCAGTTGACTCTGCTCCCATCCCAGCTGTGGAAGGCGACCCTCGCGTGTGTCTACAGTGACATCCATTTGTCAACCAGGAGTGACACTCAGTAAGTTCAGTTTAAAGGGACAGTCCTAGAAATGCAGGGTTTATAATTTAAGGTGTATAAAAAAGAGGGGAAGCTTTTGTGAGACATGGACAGACTTTTATGAAGCTGTAAGCACTACAACTGTACTCTCACCCTGCATTTCATAGCCCACGCAAGGTGAAGTAGTACCGTTTTAGCCCCTCTAGACTGATGCAAAACCCAATATGTGACTAAGGACAATCTCCAGGAATTTTGCTGGAGAAAACTGATGCTGAAGTTCCGAACTAATAAGGAGATGGGGTACATATCAGAGAGTTTAGAGCATGGTGTCCTTGTACAGGGTGCTCCTTGACTACACCCCATCTCTCCGAGCCTAATTGCGCTGCTGCCATCCCTGTGGTTTCCTTCATATTTATAAATAGAAGGTGGTTTGGCCCAAGTGGTTGACCTTAAATTCTTTGCATTAATCCTCCATCTCTGTGGCATGTGACACCTCCTAGCAAGGCCATATCAGCTGTGCTCCCCCAGATAGCTAACACATCAGTTGCTATGAAGAAGATTGGCTTGGTAAGAATGTGAGGCTGGCATGTTAAGCCATTTAGAGTTCCTTTTTTAGGATGATGGGAGCAGTTAGGGGTCGTCCCTGCTCTTGCTCAGTACCTGTTTAGCTCCTTTTCCAGTGAAACTGGAGTGGCAAAAGGATTTCTTCAGGCTTCCATTAAATGAAAACGCCTGTGTTTTTATCCTGACTGCAGCAACCCCTCCATCTTAGTGATCATCTGCTGGAGCAAAATGGGTGGCACCCAACACCTGAGAGTGGGTAGACCTCAGTTTAGCTACATAAGAAGCAAATTAGCATGGAGAAGGCTGTGATTGATACTTGGCTTGCAGGAATTATGTGCATTTTTTTATTGGATGGCTTGAGGGCTTGGCAACTGTATATGGAGCCGTTCACTTATAGCTCAGTGCACTTCAAATCCAACCCAGGCTGGTAGTCTCCGAAAGTCATTACCATCTGACAGCTGTTAGGTGGCCTGTCTGTGAGCTGATGGCTTCTGTCCAATTTCTAGTGGGCAGGTGTTCGCATCAGAGAATAAAGTTACCATCCCAGTTGGCACCCTTGTTGGCGGTCCCACCAAAGATGCCCATGACTTACTGGCACTTGAACTTCCCTAGTTTTGTTGCCTCAGATTGGCTAATCTTTAAATAGCCATTAAACTCAGGAGAGCAAGTCACCCCATGCATGCCTTGAAGGTAACCTACGAAGGGAGGGAAACTGGTTTTGCTTTTGTTTTTTATGATGGAGAAAGGTCTGAAAAGTTTTTGTCAAAGGTGGGTTTTTTCTGCTTTATTTTTCACTTTAGATATTCCAATCTATTTTTCTTGTGCGGTATTCTGAATGGTATTCAGATGTCTGTGCAGCCAGTGACAAAGTGGGTTATAGACTGAAAAATAAGACTATGCCTCCTTGATAAGATGCAATGATATGAAATAAACAGTTCCTGTCAGTATAGTTGAAGGGGGTGTCCAACCAGACTTAGGAGAAACCAGACTGGGTATTCCTTTTCTAAGATCTATAACAAAGGTGGGGGGGAAATCTTCCTTTTTTGAAGGATGCTCTTGTTACATCATAAAGATGCAGAAAAGGCTCCAACAAAATTGTTTTCATTTCACCTTTAAATGCTGTCTTGCATAATGTGTGCTATCCCATTTCTACTCTAGTTTGCTTAAAACACTAATTCCCTGCCTACAATAAAGCGCTTCTGGATAGTCAAGATCAGAGGAACTTTGGGCACCTGGCAGGTATGAGAGGAGGGGGGGGAATATTGACCCATCTTTTTTGCTGGGGGAGCCAAACTTACAAAGAGGCTGGTCTGTAGTTTTAAATGAAAAACCTGCTTCTCTGATCATGACAGTGGGTGAGGGAGAGCCTGGGACAGGTTTACATGCCTTGGGAGGCAAGTCGCTGTTTGGCTTTGCATAAATATCCCAGTTGCTCCTTTCTCTGGTGTACAGGAAACCATAGTGTTTCTGGAGTTCAGCAGGAGCCAGGCTCATCTGGCTGTTCCCAGCAACTGTTGGGAGAAGGTGTGACATTGCTCCAACGGCCCACTTTTGAGAGAGCCATTCCACGACTTTATAAATAGAAACCCATCCAGACAAGGGCCTTGGCCAGAGATTCCCAGCATTGTTTTCAAACCTTGGAGGGATTTGTGAGACCTAAAGCAGGAGCAGATTTCCAGACCAAGTCACACTTGAGTGCCTCGTGGGGGGGTGTATGTTGGAGGGGAGGGGTGTCTTAGTGCTGTTGACTGTGTTTCTGGTGAGTTGTAACCTGAGAGTTTGGCCCCACATAGCAGCACCTGATGGATCCTGAGTGTTACCTCCATTCCCTATCTGTTCCCAAGTGCACTGATGCCGCAAATATACCCCAAACTGAGATTTCTTAAGGAGGTAGATTGCTGCTCGCTGTGGCAAGCCGATTCAGAACTTCCTTCTCTAACGAAGTCCCAGGCTCCCAATCGCCTCCCTCCCTCCATTCTCACATTCTCAAGTGAGTGTCAGAAGGCTCCAACCTATGACCCACTTACAGATATGCCCTTGAACCAGAGTTGTGATAATACTATGTTTATAACTGGCTTCAGCTGGAATTAATAGGCTCCCAGGAGAGTGTCACGAAGGTCTCAACCCCTGGGGAGGGGGACTCCAACACTTGCTTCCAGATGCGCCTTCCTAAATCTGCAGGTATCGGGGAGTTCAGCCATGGCAAATACTCTGAATTAATGTTTTTGTGGAAGCTAGTTAAACAGGAAGCCAAGGAGGCAGGAAGGAAGCACCAGCTGGAGGAGTGGGTGTGAGAAGAGTATTGGATGAGAAGAGACGTGTCTTACTGCCACACTTCACTACTAAAAGCAACCTGGTATGATCCAGCTTTAAGGTAACTTTTAAACATTGGTTAAGCCTGTGATCACACTGCAAGCACCATCAGTGGCAGCAGGGATATACCAACCTTGGGGGGACCTTTTTAGGCTAGGTCATGAAATATGGAGCTGGGAAATTTTGCTGTTGATATCACGGGCTGTGATTTCACCCCTGGCATTCTAAGTTTGAGCCACCACACCACACTGTAATTCTAGCTATCACAATGATCCTTCAGCCAGGAGAGCTGAGTCTCTCTCTGTTAATGCCACTGTTGAGTGACATACTAGTCTAGACCCTAGGCGAAGGGCAAGTAACCAAGTCAGCTGGGAAAAGTAGCTTATTGCTACTGTCTGTTCCTGTTTTCCATTTCACATGCTTCTAAAGCTCCTTTCACTTGGGGGAATCCCTGGATCCAGGCATCTGGCGCTCCAGCTGCACAGCCTGTGCTAAACCTCAGGAGCTCAGATGCTACAGCAATGGGTGTAGTATAAGAACCTAGACAGATGAGACTTCAGTGCATGTGAACAGGCGGGTGGGAGATGAGTGTTTGGTGAGAGCAGGAACCTAGGAGTTGGATGAGGCTGCTACATATTCCTCCAGCACAAGCCAGGACTCTCAAATGCTCGAGAGACCTGCCGACTCCTGACATCAATTGCTAAAGGTGACCCTGCAGCCTTTGATGTAAGCGACACGTCCAGCCTTGCGATTGTCATTCGGATTCACGTCTGGTCCTCATGCTGGCCTCACTGACTTGCACTTTTATTTAGCCCAGAGGCGGGGGAATCCTGGCATAGAGCTTTGCCTCCCTTTTCAGGTGGCTTCTAGTCACACCCTACCACCTGACCCCCTGACTACTTCTATAACCAGAGGATCCTGGTTGATCTTGCTGGGCCCTAATTGAATTATTTTTTTTTTATTTTTATTTTTTCTGCTGGGCTTCTCAACCTTGGCAATGAAAAAAGTGTGTTGGGCCTTTTTTAAGATGCTGGGAGATTTAGGGGTTCAGCAATCAATGCTATAGCTGCCTCTGCTGCTCCTTAGCCCTGATTTGTAAATATCTGGACTCTTCTGCACATACAGCAAGTGACTGGAGCCTTTCACCTCCTGAAGTGTGTAGCTCAAAACAGCTGTGAATAGACTGGTATTTTCCTCCCCATCCCCCCAAAAAGAAAAACCCTGGTACATCTAAATTTAACCTGCTATCAACATGTAAGGCTGGAGAGTTTCCACTGTGGAAATGAATCCCACTTGGAACCTGTCTTCTCTTCTGTTCACAGTCTCCATCCCTGCAAATTCCTTTCTCTAAGCCACAGCCTACAAAACACTTTATCCCCCATCTCCTCCCTAGCCCCACACTCGTAGGCGTCCTCATGTTCATGTTATACTTTTACCTATATGCTCATTCAATGTCATGCCGCTCAGTCTCAGTCACGGGTACATGTCCATACAACCAATCCTGTACACACATACATGGTGCATACCTTGCACACGGCCTTGGAATAGTGTGAGATATGCTCTGGTCCTCAAACGGTTGACTGCAGCATATAAAGCCCTTGCTGTACTGATTGCTAAAGGAGACCAGGGAGAGAAACAGGGTGTTTGAGGATGGAGGGTTTAGAACGGACGGCCTTGTCTCTTTGTACTGGTGCCGCATGTGTCTGCTGCCATTTTGGTTAGCACCATGTACCTCTAGACCTAATGACTGGTCTCTCCAGTTTGAGTAGTCAGGTTCGGTAGCTGGGGTCTTAATAGACTCTCATCCTCTGTGGATTGGGCACAGAAAGAGACTGCTGTGGTAATGTAGTCTACACATTTACCATGGTCATACGCTCAGCTGCTGAAAAGTGGGCAGACGTTCATGGATAGTCTCAGTGAACTCCCTCTAACGCTGATTAAGGAAAGCTGTGAGGAGACAGACTGAATTAATTTAAACAAAAAGGGTCAACTGATACTACCCAAGGATTGTTACGATTGACTGGTAAACAAGCGGAGCACAAATCAAGCAACCAAAATCGGTATCTTGGAAATCAGGCCTAACTGGTGGACAAAATAAGGAGCGCACGTGCACCCACATCAACCCGGCCCTTTTTCATGGGCACCTGCTGGGCAAGCCACTGAACTTCCTTGTGCAGTTACAGAACGAGCAGGTGCCCTTGATCTGCCAGGAAACAGCCAGCAGTGGGGGGGGTGGAGGGGGGAACTTCTTGCATAGGACAGGTTGGGTCTTTCTCAGACTCCTTGCTGAGAAGTCCCTGCCTGGCCTCACACCTTTGGCAGCAGTGAGTGGTAAGACAGCTGTGATTCTGCAAAAGGGGAAGTGATGATCCGAAACTAGATGCAAGGGCGTATTTCCTGAGGGTGGGGGGCCCACAGTGCAGCTAGCTGAATGTCAGGAGGAAGTTGCAGTTGAGACCTAGGCAATGCCACAAGAGGTCCTGTTGATTAATCTATTAGCCTGGAGCTGTTGGCCTAAACCCCGGATCCATAACTTCTCCTTGGACACTTTCCTATTAGATGCCTTTCTTCTTGAAAAGTGATATGAATCCTAACAATGGCAAGAGTCGGGGGAGGGGGGAAATTATGGAGACAGATGGAAGGGGGGTAGGTTGAAGTTATTCCTGCAGACCAGTGGTTCTAAAATTATATCCTGAAGCCCCGCAAAGCTCTGCTTGCAGGAGTGGCCCTAGGCATTTTTCAGCCACCGCCCTCCCACATCGAAGTGCCATGTCAAAAAAAATAATAATAATAAAAAATCCAGCTATCAGCACAGCCCCATGGTAACCCCTGCAGGTTGGTACCCAGGGCAGTTGCCCTGCTCACCTGCCCCTATAGAATGGCCCTGAGGGCATGGTAGTGCTCAATATTGAACCCTTTGAGGAACAAGTGAGGGTAGAAAGTTGGGAGAAGAGATGGGTCTCTCAAGATGCAGAGTCTAGGCAGATAAAAAGTTTGGCAAGCTACTTGCTTAGCGAGTGTGGAATCTACATCAGGTAGCCAAATTGTGCAGAAGCTCAACTATTGCCTACCCTGGTGCGTGTTCTTAACTAGGTTAGCCTGGCCGATTTATCACAGGGCACATATCAGCCCAGATGGTGGTTAGGGGACAGTGGAAAGCACCCCTGTATTTTTAAGCAGTACCTCCACACGTTATGGAATTGCGCACACAAACAGCACATACGCTGCAAGCAGAGTGTTTGTTTAATGTACAGACCTAAGCATGAATGCAAACACCATGTAATCTTTCCCTACAAAAAAAAAAAACCAGACCCCTTCCCCCCCGGGTCTCCCCAAAACCACTCTGGCAGACTTGTTTGAAAATTCCACTTTATTTCTCTCCATTATAAAAGCATGGTTTTGTTTTTACATTTCCGTTAAGTGTCCAGACTTGGTACATCTTCATTATGTTTTCACAGTATCTCTGCAAGACCCCCAAGGATGGTTCATATTGCTGCGGCATGAACGTGGGCAGAATGCTAGAGAGGAACTTCTGCTATGGGGTCTAAGGTAACCCTTCTCTGCCCCCAGAGGATCATCCTAATCCAGCTGCCTTTCTCTGAGATGCCCTGGGTTGAACAGATCTTCCTTCCCTTTGTTCTTGAGCAGCATTGCAGGCTTTAGCTGGTGCATACAAGCATGGTGGGAATCCACCCGCCATTGCTCACATGGGGTTCGTGTTCACTACCAAACACAAAGTCCTGCCTCCTTTCAGTGTGTGGGAGATGGAAGTTAACGTGAGGAACCCCTTGCTATTTCCATCCTGGTCCCTCTGCCCATCCTCTCAATCCTGACCTGCAGCAGAGACTGACCCAGTCCTTTCTGAGCAGAGACTGACACTTGTCAGCTCGTGCAGTGGTTTGGGCCTGTAGAGAACTGCCCCTCATGAGAGGAGTAAGATAGGACCACCAGAGCTACCACACTCATGTTGCGCACTAGATCTGAGCCCAGAAATGCAATAGCTCATGTTTTCAGTAATGCCCAGCTTTAACTGAACTTTCTTCAGGACACTTCCCTTATACAATCCCATCAATTACTTGGCTCCAGAGCACCCTAATAGAGAAGTAGCTGTATTTACCGCTGCTGATTGCAGCCACTCAGTGCAGCATGAGCTGGTGCCCTGAACATTCAAGTACCAAAGGAGAGGTTAAGTGCAATCCACAGCAATTCTAAATATATGGCTATTGAGTTATTAACCAGCCATATAAATAGTGGTGTGCATAGCACTTTTCATTTCCAGCCGCCACCCCTTTTGTGTTGGCTCAATCTCTCCTCAGCAGTTTTTGTAATGAAGCAGCATTGGAAAAACATCACTATTTAATCACAAAGCATAAAGTCTTAAAAAGGCAGTGTCCTTTTTCTACACTAGCATCTGACTGAACAAAGGGAGGAGAGAGGGATGTTTCCAACAAGGAAATGGGAGAGGCATTCTTGGGATGGAGTGGGAGTTAAAGGCCATGAAAAACTAACCACTGACATGAACCTTCATTCTCACATTTACTGCACAGCCGGGTCTACTCAGTGCAGCAGGACAGTATTAGCCAGGAGCTTAATGTCAAATCGTAGGGGTGTATCCAATCCGGCAAGATAGGCGGTAGAAATCTGGCTTGTTTAATGTCCCCAGAGACTAACTCTAATGCCATGCTAAATGGAATATGACTTCAGGATTCCCTGAATGTGATTTCTGATGAGCAGGAGACTAAATCTTTCCTCAGAACACTCTTTCATATAGCTAGTTAAGACCGTGGGTTCTGGGTTTTTTTTTGTTCTAGAGGTGCCGAGAACCCACAACCTGTACCGAAGTCCAAAGGAGCTCCAAAAACTCAGCACTTCAGAAACAAGCTCAAAATAATGCCAGATCTGATGAACACCTCCCCTTCCTCTCCACCCAACCCACACAGCAAACCTTGGGGCTGCTGAGAAATGGATGCAAGCTTCACCACTTGCCCATCCCAACTATCACCAGTCCAGCCGTGGCAGGAAGAGGTTTTGCCGTATTCAGTGATTAGCTATTTTGTGGTATTGCCCAGGAGAGGATGTGGATAAGTCCCAAAGGTCTGTACAAGTTGAGCTATAGCTGGGAGCTGATTAGACATAAAGGGAACTTAAGAATGACGGAGGCAGTCGCTATGCCCACCTCAAGGTCTCAGAAGCTTGATTCATCATCCTCTCTAGATCTAGGGCCTGGCTTTAAGCCTTTTTCGGACATTCATTGGCAAACTGCTTCTAATGACTGGCTCCCTGAGTCAAATATCTGCCTGTGGGGAAGAGTGTAGCATCTGTGGACAATCCCATCCGGGCAGTCTCTCCCGGAACACCCATGAACACTGCTGCTACTTGGGAATCCACTCCAAGTCTGGTGGTGTGAAGGATGACTATCAGTGCTGTCATGTGGGATGGTGGGGCTTTGAAGCAGGCACTGAGGCTTCTGGTCCCTGGGTGGTAGGGTGGCATTTGAACATGTTGCTAAAATAAAGGGGTTGGACACAAAGTAGGGAGGGTCCTGGTATATTATAAGGCTGTCTTGCTGGTGAACTCTTTAAAGAGTGTGCATGGAAGCTGGCTGCAATGCTAGCAGCTAGCCTTCCGGGGGAGGCGGGGCTGGGGAAGAGAGCTGCTTTGAGCATAATGTGGGAAATAGCAGATCCAGGTGAGAGTCTTGGGGAGTCCCAGTGAGACCAGCTGAGCGGGGGCCAGAAAGGTACAGAACATTTGAGTACTCTTGGTCTCTAAACAGTTCCTAGGTAAGGGGAAGTATCACTATCCCCATTTTACAGGTGTAGAGGAGAGGTGAAGTGACTTGCCTAAGGCCATACAACAAGAGCTGAAAACAGAAGGCAGGTCTTCCCCTCCCAGCCCCTGCCCTGTCCTCCGGTCCACGCTGCCTCCACCATACAAGTTCCTCCATTTCTACACTCCCTTCAGCCACACGTGTCTCAGTCAATCTGCCTCCTTTTCATGCCTCTTGTCTTTGGAGAAATACTGGTGGTGCATCTGAGGCCACCAGGAGATCCACAAATGATTTCTTAGGGCCCTGACTTCCTGGAGCATCCTCCCTGTAGGATGCAGGTTTTGCATTATTTACACTTTAAAGGTCGCCTGCTTACACATGTATGCTTCCACCACATCTCTGCAGCTATGTTATCTACAATCCTTATCACTGAAAGCCATCTGAATCCAGTGGGACCATGAAGCTGGTTCTCCATTAGCCCAGGTGAGCACTAAAGCTATAGTAAGAGGAGACTTCTTTTTGTTTTCACTGTTAATCGGAAGGGGGCATATTATTTTCATATGTATAATTCTTCCTGAGTCAGAGACTCCAGTGGACAACAGCTGCCCTTGTTTACACCCATGCAACCCTAGTGATTTTTAAATGGGTCCCTCTGTATCTTGCTCCTCTCACCCTACCTTTTATGAATTCATTGGGGTTTCGTGGGAGTAACCGAAAGAATTTAACCCTATGTGTATTACAGCTTGTGTGTGACCCACCAGTCACAACACCCTAAGGGAAAATAATTGTGGCCTAGTTTGGAAGGATAAAGTCATCTCCTCAGGATGAGCAAGAAGGAATTAACTCCCCTCCCTTGCATTTCTTTTTGAGTACCACATTTCTAGTTGTTCCCACCACTGGCTGGGTTGTTCCGTATTCTCATACCAAAAGAGGCTCAGTTCAGAAGACTTAAGCAAGGCAGGGCTGTGACGACTCCTTCTATCGAGCGGCAAAGGGCCCGGCAGCTCTTGTCCAAAGATGTTTCTATAAAAATTTGTTACTTGCATTGCAACTCTGTGTGGAATACTAGTCCCATTCTGTTCATACAGAAAAACTGCTTTTAAGCTGGGTTTCTTTCTTGTTCTATGTTTAAAACCAGGAAGGTTTTCTTTTTAATCTGATTTCTTCCATTATCATTCCTTCCTCAGCCTCCCTTGATACACTGACAATCTATCCCTCACTCCAAAACGCTTCCCCTGACCCTCCCTAAAGTCCTGTAGAAAAGAGATTCTGCTTGGTGAGATTAAATTTTCTTTCAAACACAGCTTTAAGGCAAAAGTTTGGCAATGCAAAGCAAAGTCTACATAAGGCCGCATGACTTAGGTTTGCAACTCAGAACCTATCATTTTTTAAAAAACATAAATAAATATTCAGCGTTTAGCTCCAGAAACTTAAGTTTCATTCTGCAGCGGGATCCCTTTCCTCCCACCAAACTTAATAAAATCCCAGATAAAAACCTTGTTTTGTTCTGGACAATCTGGGTGAGCTAATGAGATAGAAGTTTAAACAATAACTAAAGTCCAGGAAGAAAAGAAAGCTACAGGGCTGGAAATAAAGCTTAGTTTGTTGATTCCTCCCTTAGGAATCAGGTGATGAGACAGACCGTGGTCAAGGTCTCCTCTTTAGCTTTAGCACAGTGAGATCCGTCCCAATGGGAGAAGGTAGAATGGTTGCATTTCTGTTGAATGAATAAAAAGTGCATCTCAATTTTGCTTGGATTCTAAAAGTATCTAAGTGGGGTGAGGGGTTCTTCCCTTCTGGTGCCAGGATGCCAGGTTGCTATTACCTATATTTTGAAGGGATCACCACAAGTGGAGGCCCATCCTTTGGCCTCCACATGAGTACCTGAGCATCATTGGCATTGGGTTTCACAAGGGCACTGGGTGGTATTGGCTCATTCTTGCTAAGGACCTGGGGCTGCTCTTGAGCAAAGGGTTCCCGCAGTGTGGCACGCTGCCCCAAGGGTCTGCTGGGATTCACCTGTATGCCCAGCCTCATACGCCACTTGATAGTCTGCAGGGTCACCATCTCGCCGGTGGCCGTGTTGGTGGCAACCAACCAGGTGGTGAAGCTTTGATCCCGGTGGATGCTCGTGAGTTTCGCCACGTTGCTCTCGCTCACAGGCACTGCCCACGTGACGCTTGGGTAGAAGTTATCATTCATACTGATATTGAACTTGGATTCCTTCCTGGTGGGCCCCACGATCATGCAGGTTTCTGTGGTGTTGCCGTACCAGGGATAGTTCACGCCATCTGAGTCGCTTATGGCCTGGATCTTGCCATCTTGCAGATCCGGGAGCTCCCAACTCGACCTGCCGCAACCAAGAAGGAATCATGGATAACTGATTAGCGCAGGGACTCACTGGGCTGGGTTTTCATTGTACGGCCTGAGTGCAACCCCCCTGTATCTTCCTCTATCGGGATTTGTACTCCCACTGTTACTCTGCAATGAGAGCTCATCCCTTCTGTTAAAACAGCATTGCAAATTTGTAGGCCCAATCCTAGAGGTGTGGGGCACCACTACACTGGTATCAAACAGGATTGGAAACTCAGTCTCTAGGCTTGGTACCAGTGTGGACACAACTTATCTACTGGGAATGCTCTCAAATATACTGGTGTTTCTAAACTTCTACTGAAGACCCTTTATATCACTATCAGAGCCATGAGACTCACCCCAGTTCTCTTTTCTCCTCTTAAAAACTCCTTAGTGCAACCGGTCTTGTGCTGCTCCTTACTCAGCCTCTTACTCCCTTGCCTCAAGGACAAATAAGCTGCCTCCAGTTGGACAAATAAGCTGCCTCCAGTTTCTTGGCCCCTGCTAGTTTTAAGTAAGAGCAGGAGTCAAACCCAAGTCTCCCAAGTAGGCAGAGCTGCTGCCAAGATGGCAGTAAGACTCCCAATCCTCAGGGACAGGCAGGAGTGGCCTTGAGTAGTGGGGAGAGGAGGTCCCTGGTTTATTGGCTTTCAGAGAGCCCTGCTGCTCGCGAAGTCCTGAAGTAAATACTTGCATTTAGCAGGGACCTTGCTGTCTTCATTCAGTCTCTAGTCACACGCCATTGTTCAACGTTATGGACAAGCCACTGTCCTCTCCATCTGCCCCTGCTCTATACCAGTCATGGGTAGGGCCCTCCAAATTTACAGTCATGGGATTTTGAAAATCATAAATTTCCTGATTTCATATATTTCAATCTGAAATGTCACAATGTTGTAACCATAAGGATCCTGACCCCAAAGAGTGTTGGGAGGGGGTTGCAAGGTTATTGTAGCGGGGGTCTTGCCACCCGTACTTCTCTGCTGCTGGTGGTGGGGTGCTGCCTTCAGAGCTGGGCACCTGGCCAGCAACCGCTGCTCTCCGGCCACCTAGCTCTGAAGGCAGCACAGAAGTGAAGGTGGCAATACCATAACCTTACTACCGTAACCTAGTAACCCCCTTTTGGGTCAGGACCTTGTGTTTGAGAAATGCTGGTTTTGCATGTGAAATCTGTATACTATGGGGTAAAAGTACACAAAAGACCAGATTTCATGACCGTGAATTTGGTAGGGCCCTAGTCCTAGGCCAGAATCGCCCTGTACAGCCTCCAGCACAGTGGGGTTCTGATAGTGACATGGGGCTCTGGACACTAGTTTAATACGAATTACATTCAATAAGGCCCAGACTCTCCCTCTACCCCTTCCCCAGTCTCTCCACTTTAATTGAAAGCAACTTTCTCACGGTACGAAACTTTTTGGGGCAGCTAGAAACCCAACCAAACCAATAATAATGAGACAAGTTGTTCCAGTGACCCTTGGCTGTTAATTTGCACTTCACCTACAACAGAGCAGCCTTCTCTGTGAGCAGCTGGGCAGATTGTTCTTAATTAGGCAGCTGGAGAGAGCAGGAGGTAAATGGCCCAACTGGAAAATTAAAAGATGAAGTCTGTTCTGCATACAAAAGGACCCCCCCCCACACACACACATGCCCCCATTAAAGCAGTTTGACTCTGCTGTCCTGATCAAATTTAGGAGTAGGAGGGGCTTTTCATTGGGGAAATGTCACTCAAAGGAAGCTCCGCCTCCTCCCCTTTGCCACCCCCCCCCATCACTCCAAGTGTTGCCATTTATTTTATTGTGGCCAATCAAAATGCAGAAATTCAGCCAGCCCCCCCCCCATCACCCCCATTTCCTCATAGCGGAGTCTGATAAATCATCTCAAAACTTATCGCAAGAGAAGCAACACTGGCATTTAAAATATTACACCATTGGGTGAAGGTTTGCATGCGTGCTGGGTTTTGTGGTTGGTTTGTTTTTTTCTAAGTCTGTGGATTGACTTAAATGTGTGAGGATCCGAGTATAATACTTTGCACTTCTAAATCCAGGGTGCTCACTGCACTGAACCTCTCCTTGCCTCAGTTTCCCGATCTGTAATACTACAAGCTACCTCATAAAGCTGTTCTGAGGAGTAATTAGTTTAATGTTTGGAAAGCCCCATGCGATTTCTTTCACTGGTTAGCAGTGGATGTTTGGTTCTAACCATCCTGTGGGATATTTTATACAAACCGAGGTTAGTCGTGGTCTCCTGGGTTAAAAGCCTTACACTTGTGGTGCTGCAACATCCTGTATATGGGGTGGTTGCATGTCTAGTGCTGTAGCCTGTGCCATGCTCAGGGCTGTTGCAGGGTGGAAGACACGACATAAAAGGAAAATACTCAATGCAGTGTTATTTTAGGAAACAGCACAGGGCGCTAAGATCTGGGGTCAAGATCTTCAAAAGTGACTAGCAACTTCACGTGCCCACCTTCAAGGAGCCTGATTCGCAGAAGGCAGGTGCTCAGCACGTCCTGGAAATCAAGCCCATTTAAGGTGTCTCAAATTGGGCCCCTAAAAATCACTAGTTGCTTCTGAATGTCCTAGTCCAGGGTTTCTCAAACTGGGGGTGGCGACCCCCCGGGGCGGTCACCGAGCACTCCCCGGGGGGTCGTGAGCTCCTGCTGCCGCAACTCACGGCGGGGATGGGGGGACGGCGCGCACCCGGCAGCCCGCCCGCTACGGAGAGGGGAGACCGGGACGCACCCGGCAGCCCGCCCGCGGCGGGGAGGGGGGGACCGGGGCACACCCGGCAGCCCGCCCGAGGCGGGGACTGGAGGGGTCGCGCCGCGCCCACCCAGCCAGAAAAGGGGTCCTGGTCTCAAAAAGTTTGAGAACCGCTGTCCTAGTCTCAGAATGTCCAGGCCCCAGAAACCGGCATCCTGCCCCCAGCCTGGTAAGTTCAGTGCCATGTGATGTTAGCAGAACCTGTAGGGGTATATAGCCTGATTCCGTTTTTCATGTGCTACAAACCTATTGGCTAAGATACTGTCTGAGGCAGTTCTTGTTCTTCCAAGTATACTGCCAATAGACAGAGGGAGTCCTTTGCCTGAGAGCCACTTCTGACCTAAAACTGTAAAGAGAAACCCCCTGAGTGGATTCTAGCCATAACCCCTGCAGCACAGGGGAAATGGATTATATGAGTATCTTAAGCAGCTAGGAGTCGTTCCTCCCCTACAGCCCTCAACAAGGGAGGAGGAAAAAAAAGCTGAATTGGAGGTCATGTACTTTAGCAACAGGTTTAGTCCTTGCAGCAGGGTCTCATCAAATGTGATCTCTGAAATACCATATGGGAATCCTTTCTCTCCCTTTCAGCAGATGGTTTAAGATTACTTTCCATTCAAGTCGTTGCTGATGCTCAGCTTAGTGACCAGATGACAAGAAAAAAATATCGGGACACATGGGGCGGGGGGGAGTGGGAAGGGGAGTCTGAGGGGGGAAGTAGGGGGGAGGGGGACTGGAAGGGGGGAAGGGGAGGGTGCCACAGGCTTCCCCCCCCCCCCACTGGACCCATGGGGGCAGGGTCTGAGGAAGCCATGGGTCAGGGGTGCAGGGGCCTGGCTCCAGGTGCAGGGACGCAGCCCCACCGTGGGTTGGGGATCCAGGGCCCCAGCTACTTCCAGCTACTTACCCCCGGGAACTGTTCTCAGCTGGGCCGGGGGGCAGCTGGGTCAGGGGCTGGTTGAGGGGGGGGGCGGCTGGGTGCTGTCGGTAGCCACCCTCCTCACTGCTCCTAGGCAAGCAGCCCCCTTCCCCCGCCCCTGCAGCATGTGAGGCGGCGGCAGAGAGCTGTCCTGGCCGCTGCCGCCTGCCCCTGACTCTTGATGGGGGGCGCAGTGGGCGTCGGGCTGATGAGGGGCCGGACTCAGAGCCGGGTTGGGGGGGAGCGGCCGTGGACTCTCTGACCCTCCCCCTCTGCCAGTGCAGGCTGCAAGCAGCCTCCTTCCCCCTCCTTGCACCACGTGCGGCGGCAGAGAGCCTCTGCCTGGGCCAGTGAGACGGGCTGCCGGCGGGAGGGTGCTGCGGCCGCCCCGGAAGGAGGGTTAGTGAGGCGCGAGTCTGGCGCCGGCCTCTGAAGGTCCCTATATCGGGACAAAGGGCGTCCCGACCATAGGCTGATCGGGACGCGGGACAAGTCCCCGAAAATCGGGACGTCTGGTCACCCTAGCTCAGCTTGACTGAGGCCCAGAGGCGAGATGTGACAATTTCCTGGACGTTCCTTCACATTATGGATGTGCTCTCTGCTGAGACACTGGGACCGCCATACTGGGACATCTCATTTGGGACTCCGCCCACTACGTGAGGTTTGTAACTGAATCCTGAGCTGTTTTGTCCTACCTTTGCCACAGGCTGGTGGAAAAACAATCTGGCTGAGGGTGCCACTGAAACTGTAAAAACGAGTTAATTGGTTCCACCTTAGTGCCTGGTGGATCTTTTGTCTGCATCCCAAAACCACGATGTAAGTGTCTCTGATCGGGAGCACCTCTGCAAAGGTTGTTGCAGATCTGTGCTGGGCTCGGAGTTAGACCGGGAAGGAGTGTTGCCAGTCAAGAGGTGCATCTGCAGCGCTTAGGGAGAAAGTTAAGGACTCAAACAGCAAGGGGTTCTGTATGGCTGAGCTGCATTGATTTAACTTTATAGACTAGCACAGGCTGTAGATGGGGGATTAGGAGTGGATAGTGCAGAGCAGGTGAGAGGTTTGGGGAGGAACACCCAATGGCTCTATGCCTAATTCTAGCAAGTGTGACTAATCCTGAGGATTTCAATGAGCATCAAATGTATTCGCAAATCTTAGCAAGAGGAAGAAGTAGGCCTTCATCATCATCCTGTTACTGGAGCCAAGGGAAACTCCACATAGTTCATAAACTACAAACTCTGGAATTCCTGCCCCTTGCCTGCGGTTATGAAAGATCCCTTGCCAAGAGGGGGCATGACCTTTGATTGTGTACCTCGTCCATATCAAGTCAAATAATTCTCCCCTGACCAGCCATTTTAACATGCTCAGAAGGAGGTGCTGCAGAATGCCCCATTGCTGCAACTGGATCTCTCTGGGATTAAAACTGTGCCACGGAAAGCCCAGAAACTTGCTCTGTAAATTCTTCGACACCAGGGAAGCTGTGTGAACTCCCAAGCCTGTCTGATTTCAGGCTGAGCTGCTCCAGAATCAAAGGTTCTGGCTTGTAATGCTGACAAGTTTGTGTTTTACTCTGCTGCTCGGCTGTCCGGAATCACCATAAATTAGGGTAACTGAAAGGCCTGCTTTAATTTACCACAGACCCTTTACTAACACATAAATACTCCTTTCAGCTACGTCTCCATGGAGCAATGGTACCCAGGCTGTAGCCTGTCAAGCCATGTTTTCCAGTCCTCCTAATCTGGGTTCTGACCCTCCCAATTTCCTTTTGAGGCATGTTTCTTTCTGCTCCCTAACGAGGGGACCCAGTCGCCAGCGTATACAATCCCTCTGGATGCTCCCCTGCAGCATGACATGAGGCCAAAAGTGCAGCACGATGTGCAGTAACAGCAAATTCAAGCAAAGTGACCTCCAGCTTTCTGCAACAAGCAGGATGACATGGATGCATTGTTAACCTTCTCAGCCGGGCATAATGTGCCATCAGTAAACACTCGAGTGCTAGCTCATCCTCGGACCTCAGTGCTTGAAGCCAGACCTTAATTAGTCACAGGATGTTATGGCCTTGCATATCGTTTTTATAATAAAGGGGGGTGGCTTGCATCAGATCTAGACTCTGCTCTGCACAGATGCCCAAGGAATCCGGGGGCATGAGATTGCAAAAACCATCCTGGGCTTTCCACTCAGCCTTCCGCATGATTCATTGTGACCAACATCACCAGCTAACAAAGTCTGTGCTGCTGACAGAAACAGACTGAGGCAGCACTGTCCATTAGCAACAAGCGGGAATAATCCTGAACTGGATTTCTATGGATTTATACCCTTGATCCTCCACGTTCAAGACAACTCCCTTTATAAATTGGCTTTTACCCTCTACCTCACCTACTTCAGCACTGCAAAGCAATTCAGTAGGGCTCCTGGTAAAGAACAAGAAGTGAATGAGAAAGTGGAATGAGGACAGACTTTCATGCGTGAGAGTAGCAGAGCTGTTACCGCTTTTAGACTTTGAGGGAACCTCCATGAGTTTTTTAAAACAGATGTTGGTTTGCTGCACATCAAAAATATCACTGTTCTTTTAGTGGATTAGTCTCCAATCACATTTCTCCTCCTGGGTCTTGAAAGTTTATTCTTCATATGGGCTCTTTTTATAGCAGAGATCAGTTTAATTCTATTTCTGTTGTAGGCCCTGGAAGATGTCATCTTTAAGGCATCTCTCTTTTAAAACTTCAGGGGACATTGTTAGAGAGTGATATAGATATACATACAATTTTATTTTAAAAAGCCTTCGCCGATTACTTGAAAGGTCTGATTTATTTATCACCGTCTGTGTTTTGCTTATTACCATCTGTGCTATCTGCACATTACTCCACAGAGACAGTGAATTTAACCTGGTTAATTTCACATACATTTTATATTATTTTTTTGTATTACGATGGCACCTAGGAGCCACAGTGGGGGACCAAGACCACACTGTGCTAGGCACTGTGCAAACGCAGAACAAAGAGATGGTCCCTGCCTCAAAGAGCTTACAATTTAAGAAGGGCCTGACCTTGCCATCCCTACTTAAGCAAAGCTTTCTCTGCCGGATTCTGATCACCCGACTTGAGTGGCACCTTGCTCCAGGAGTAGTTCCTCCTACAAATAGTTCTATTCCCTTCCACAGAAGTGCTACTCCTGGTAAGCAATGGTATCGGAACCGGGCGCTCAATGCAACCTAATAACCAGTAAAAGTTGTTTGCAAAAGGACAGCAGAATAGGACCAGCAGGCAGTATTGTGCTCGATTGCTCTGCTGTTTGCTTTTGGCTCAGGACACTGCAGGGGGAATCTTCATAGCCAAGGAAGGATTTGGTGACTTTTTAATCAATGGCATTTCTCTTAGCATTAGATTTGTCAAAAACCTGTGTGTGTGTGTAAAACCTAAAAATTTGGCACCTAATCCCCAAGCTGCAGACATCCTTTTAAACAAGCATCTGTTTGAAGGACTGCCTCTGTACCTCTCCTCCAGCTAGTACTGAGGGGTACGCGCAGCTCAGTCTGCTCCTGCATTGCCCACCCATGCCTGCCTTTTTCAGTGCAATGGGCAGTATATAGGGGACTGCGTGATAACTTCAGAATTTAAAAGCAAAAATGCTTCAAGGCCTGGTGCAAAGATGAAGCTCCCATTCGCGACCTGAATCCTTCCTGTGCCATAAGACTTCATTCAGGGCATGGACATTCATTTTTGTATTCAGAGTTATTAGAGCCTGTTTTAATGGTCCGTTGCAACAGTGATTTTTTTAAAAAAATCCAGTTGTCCCTATTGAAGAGGGAGCGGGTCCTTGGGCCAAATTCTCCACTGCTGTAAAATGCCAGAAGTGGAACTCTGCTGATGTACGCCAGCTGACGACCTGGCCCATTCTTTCAGCCAGATTTCCACTGGTAAAAAGCTCTTGCAGTCCAATATACTGCAGTGGCATTAAGAGCTCTTTTTTTTTCTCAAATGCTCCTTTTATAGCTTTATCATGTGGCAGGTCTGGGGGGCAACCCCCTAAGGCAGTGGTTCCCAAACTGGGGTTTGCAAAATGTTACAGGGACTTCTCAGGGGGAAAAAATTCCCTAATGGCGGACAGAGCTGTCCATAGGGATCCCGGGGCCAGCAACCCGGAGCCCCTGGACTTCCAGCAGCTAAGCAGATCAAAGCAAGCATATCTATCGCACTGAGATTTAAAGTAAGCAGCTAGTATTGTTCAAAATAATTTTAAAAACAAGTTTAAGCTTTGTTGTAATGTGCGTTGTTTTCCTGGACTGCTCAGGACCTGAATGCTTGTGTAGGAGGAACTCTTTTTGCCAGGTCTACATTGGGGGAGGATATGGAATCAACCCATATAAGATACGCAACTTCAGCTACAGGAATAGGTTGACTTAGGTCAACTTATCACAGCGTCTTCATGGCACTGAGTCAACTGCTGCCACTCCCCCGTCAACTCCACCTACACCTCTCATGGCGGTGAAGTTCCGGCATCGATCAGTACCCAATTCAGATGGTAGTGTTGGCTTCCTAAATACCTTCCTGCTGTTTCACATCTAATACTCCTTGATGAAACATAGGAGTCTTGTCTTACAACAGGCTTAGTCAAAGTGATACAAGCTATGAAAGTGAGATCTTGGAAGAGTGTTGCCATTTTCATAATGTAATGATTAATAACAAATAGTGTGTAATAAGCATTACCATAAAAACAAATTTTATATTTCCAAGATCACTGCTTTTATAATTTGTACTCAGGTAAAGGAGAAAATCCCTGGAAATATTCATTTTTAGGAGCGGGTTTGGAAGGGGTCACGGGCTGTTAATATTTGGGAACCACTGCTCTAAGGAAATGGCCTGGAGAGGACAACTAACTTTTAATCGTGTTTTCATAATGTACAAAATCATCTAAACAGGGCTGGCCCCACAGGAAAGCACTTCTTTACACACACACACACACACACACACACACACACACACACACACACACACACACACGATATTTTCATCCCTAAATTTGCATTGTTTATTGAATTATGGTTCATTGTTCCTCTGTATATGTGCTGAGCTTAATTCTGGCTGCTTTGATAATACTTAGCTCTTATACCGAACTTTTAATCTACAGCTATCACAGCATTTTAGAAAGGAAAGTCAACATCATTATCCTTAATGTACAGGTGGCGAAACTGAGGCAGAGAGAGTGACTTTCCCTCGCTCTGCGTGTGTGAGAGTGACAGTGGGGTATAGAATCCAACTGCCCTGTTAGTCTTGTTTTACTGAATACCCACCTATATTTATACACCAGTAGATTTTTGTGTGTTTTCCTTTGCACCTGATCATCTAGGCTAAGATTGTCAAATGAGGCTATGGGAGTTAGGCACTCAATTTGTTTCAGATCCTTTGAAACCCCCAGCCCTAATTTCTGGTTGCTGGGCCCTACCCTGCAGAACCCCATTTTAAAGAGCACACCGTGAGCCCAGCCTTCCAGGGCTCAGGCCCACTGTGTGTGCTTTAGAATCAGTAAAATCTTCCCCCTCCAAACCTAACTCTCTCAGTATTTGGCTCTTGCCAATGTGTTGGCGAGGGAGTGCTTTCTGCTTGAGCAATGAGCTGAGAGAGGAAATGGGGACAGAAAGCGGGAACCGTCGCTCCTTGGAAATCTGCTCCCTGGGGCACTGGGCCTGTCAGACACAGTCACTTCATGCCTGAAGTGTCAAACTCGTGTCCCTAGGCTGGGCAAATACTGGCTAGAAGCTTGCGCTCTCTGGGTCCTGCAGTGCTCCTGGAGGGGAGAGGCACTGGAAGGTGGAGTACAGCAGCGAGGCAGTTGGACTTTCTGGGAAGGCAGTGTGCTGGGTTCATCTGCTCTCTGGTTCTATCCTCTGCCCCCCTTCTTTTCCCGCCTCTCCACCTTTCATTTTGTAGTTGGTCTTTCCCCCAGCTAGGCAAGCGTTTCCCTCACGTGGTGCTCGCTGAATTAGCAAGCAGGAAGGTTGCTTAAGCCTGACCTTTTCATCCCATCTTCCTCTGGAGGCTGGGCACCATCAGTGTGTCCAGTCATCAAGCCACCTGCCTCTCCTAGCCTACGCTATGTTCCAACGTCAGGCTCTCGTAGTGCTGGCTGGGCAAACCACTTCTGCTGCACCATGAGTCTTCTACTAGTTTTACCCGTGAGCCACACACTTGCTATTCTGTGTAGGGGGGTGTGTGTAATAGTTATATAGGTGGAGCTGCACTGCCACTTACATCACAATTTGGAGGTAGAGAGGTCTGTTGTTTTTTCCCCTGTTCTTTTCACTTCCTGTTCTTACATGGTGTGGATGGGATGCACATTTTTAACCACAGCCCCAGGGTGCTAAGAGGGTTAATCCATCACTCTTTCAGATCTTGCTTGCCTCACCCATGCAGGCAGCCTGTTGCAATGAGCAAAGCAAACTCGATTCAGCCCCCTAATGCTGCCTCACGTTCGCGGCTGGTGTAATGTCAAACACTCAGCCCTGCTGATAGCACATTGCAGGAATAGCAACCCAACTTGTTTACAACAGCCGAACGCTGCAAGTGTCAGCATTTGTTTGCATTCTGATTTCTCAGAAAGCACCCTTGCCTTTTCTTAAAAGGGGGGCATCGCCAACGAGCTGGCATGGAAGAGACTCCCTTATCGTATGAAAAGCAACTCCCTTGTCTGCTACCATAGCCACAATCTCGTGGCAGGGTTGACTTCTGCTTTCAGGATTTACACTGTTGCTGGAACCCTTGGACTACCCTCTGTATAAATGGTATTGCATTTGGATGGCTACCAAATCAAGCGTTTCTGTTGTAGGGCCTGATTTTGTTCCCCTGGGAATCAATAGAAAAACACTGCTTGCCTTTAAGAGGGCAAGATCAAGCCCTTATCTCATTTTTTAAAGAAGTGTAGAGTTTTAATATTAGAGAAGCTAAATCAAATGGGCTAAATGCTGCTTCACCAGCCAAGTCCTGCTTCCCTGCTGCAACACACACAGATAGACAGACATGCTCACTGGAAATACTTACATTCCCTGCTCCCCATAGTGGTTGTAAAACTCCATATGGCTACATGCCTGAATCCAGCCCACAATCCAGGTCTCTTTCTTGGGGATAGGGGGTACCAAGACCTGGGCAGAAGCTCGAAAGTGAGGGGTCCGGTATCGCAGAACCACACTGGATGACTCGTCAATGCTGGTGGGAACAGGATCGATGGAGGCTTTCACTTCAATCACTGAAATACTTTCCCGGAAAACTTTGGATTTGCAGCTAATACTCTGAATACAGCCCATGGCATACAACACCAGTGCAATTCCTAGGACACTCCAGCAATCCTGGGGAAGATTAGGCATTGAAATGATATGGTGTTAGATCAAATATAGATCTTCCTGGTTTGTAATCTCAAAATTGATATCCATAGGATAGAAAATTCATCATATAAAGTCTTTATTTGAATTTCAGTATTATCCCTGCTGCTGCTGTTCTTATGGATTTAGCTGCACTTCAGAAGCAAAGGGCCCGTTTCTTATTCTCCAGTTAATGACACATGAAATCTTTCATTCATATATTCTTTGGATTTAAAAGTCTTGAGTTCAATAAATAATCATCTCCTTTTTTAAAGATGAGATATTTAGTCCTTCCTTTTTCTTGACTACCATCTGTTCACCATGAAACATCAGCGACTCTGGCATTTCCCTTTATTCTTTGGATGAAAAAGCAGAATGCTGATAGCCACATCTATATAAATAATAAAATACTTCTTGTCCCAACCACTGTAGATATTCACTTCCGGAGGTGCCGTTGTTCAGAACTTCCTTTTGCAAAGAAAAATAGTGCTGTAATTAAAAAAAAAATTAAAGGGGGAAAATGTTAGATCAGCCACATCTGACTTGGAGGCTTTTGTGGTGCCAGAGCTCTGGGTGTTGCTGATTTTTTTTTTAAAGTAATAAATAGCTTAAATAATAAACCACAGGTCTTTGTCACACATCACATTGCCCCGGCTTTGCATTTCGAAATAAAATCGTAGGGGAAATGTCTCAAATGAGAGCAGTTTTAGCTTTTCTATTGCACCACTTCGCTGTTTCAACTTTGCTCTCCCTTCATCCCTCAATCACTGCGGATTCCAACTGCAAAAACATAACTGGTGGAAGCACAGCAGACTCCCAATCTCACCCCCCCCCGGGGGGCTTTTCGCGATCTGGGGGGGCGTGGGGCACCTCGCCTGGGTTGAGTCCTTCCACCTCTCCTCTCCGGACCTGGCTGTGGGATGGGGAGGAGCCGGCTCCGAGCTCCCTAGAAGTTTTGTCAAAGTTTCTCTGCTGTCACTGGTGGTTGCTGCTGCTGCTGCTTTGGGGTAGGGCTGCTCTCCCCCTAGGTCACGATCCGCCACGCTGACCCGGCCCGCAGCAAACAATCGCCTCCCGTGACATCTCCACTCACCCGCCACCTGGGCTGGGGAAGGATGCGAAGCCGGGAGGCTACGAGCCCGCAGCTTCCCCCCGCCCCTCCTCTTCCAGCGCTGGGCGTTTAGGTTGATGTTGCAGCGGCTCGCCTGTCACGCCGCCTGTGTCCTCAGATGTCTCGGCTCAGCAGCCCGCCTCGTCTCCGGAGACCGGCTCGCCGTCACCCCCAGGGACTCCTCTGCAGGCATGGGGCGAGTGTCCTCGCCTGGGGGTGAACAGCCTTTTCCCCCGGGCTGCGCTTCCGGACCCTTCGGTCTTCAGCGCTTCACCGCATCCTGCACCTGGGGGGAACTTTGCATTTTCACAGCTGCACCTCCCCGCTTCCCCCACCCCACCCCCGCCCCCGGCCAAATGTCATTCACAGCCTCAGATCGCTTCGGAGCTGCAGCTGCTGGGGGCCGGGACAGCGGCGTCTTCGAGCATCCGCCTGCCGGGCTTTCCCAGCCAGACCTGTCTCTGCATGGGTGTGTGTCTAGGGTGGGATTTTTGCTTTATGTCTCGAAAGGGGAGAAAAGCAGGAGCGATTCTGCCCCCCCCCCCCTGCAAGCTTCGTCTTTTTGCAAGAAATAAATCGGGGGTCAGTCTCTGAATTGTATTTCAGCCTCTCCCGGGACTCAGTCTCTTGGCCGGTGGAGGAACGAAATCCTGCTTCGGTTTCTGCTGCAGCATTAGAAAGGCAACCAGGTCAAACTTTGCAAGCAACTCCCCGCATTTTCATGCCCGTGGCATTCTTCTGCAGCCCCGCTGTTGTGCAGGCTTTCCAGGAAGGGAGCTCTGTGCCTGACAGCTTCTTTCCCTCCGCCCCAGTCCAATTGCAGTATTATTAGCAGGTCTCTCTCTGCCGCTCATACCTCCCCCCCCCCCCTGTATTCCTCGCTGAAACTGCAGCTGTTGGACCTCTGCAAAATGGCATTTCCTTTCAGCAGCTTCTGGCATTCTGGGTAATGTAGTTTTGGGTTTTTTTTAATCCCACCTGTTTAAAAAAAATGCAACGCATTTTCTGTCATTTTAATGTTGGCCCTTTTCTCTCTGGAATATTTGCTGGGGGAAGTTTGGTGGGTGGATTCAGGCAGGCAGGGCATGACATTCCTTTAGTCCTAGGCTCTCTGGACTGGAGGGGGCTTCTGGCAATGGAAGATCAAAAGCTCTCCATAGTGGGGAAAGGACTGAGGAATAGCTGGCATAGACAGAAAATGGAAAGTGGCTGTGAGGAAGCAATGGCTGGTGGGAAAGGTATTCCCTTGTATTATTGCTACCTGCAATGTTGCTGCAATGGTCTGGTATATAAGCCAATTGCTAAGGTTGAGACTTTTCCTCAGCAAGTTGGGTGCTGAGCGCTGTGAAAATCTGAGCATGAACCCTGCTGGGTGCCAAGCACAGCTATGAACCTGGAGTGCCTTCATATGTGTGTATGGTTTTATAGGCTTATTATTAGTAATACCCAGCTCTTATGCCTAGCATCTTTACAAAGATGGTCAATATTATTATGCCCATTTTATAGATGGGGAAACTGAGGCACAGAAACAGGAAATGACTTGCCCACAGTCAAGCAGCAGTATAGTCTATTATATCAATATAATAAGATGGACATTTGTGTGTTATTTACATACACAATTTATTTAGCTCTGACAATGTGCTTGGCACTGCAATCTCTGCCTTTGACTCTCTAGTCCTAGATACACGGAAGGTTGGGAGGCAGAGGGAAATTCAGACATGCAGATGCCTTCGGGACAGGGCGAGGTTGTATCTGCTCCTGGTGGGCAGTGCTGGAATTACAGTGGAGCCCACTGGACCTGAGACCCAAGCGAGAACACTAAGAATTTCACTGGGACGTGCTGGCATAAAGTCCCTCCTCCAACTCAGTCTGACCAGTAACGTTTAGCCTTCCCCCTTCCCTCTTTTCAGCCAGGCTCCCTCCTTCATCCACCCTTCTGCCCTGGAGAACAGCATGAGGTGCCTCAGTATGGGTGGGATGCTGAGCCCACACCCCTTCCTCGGCCTGCTCCCCCCTCTTCATGCACCTTCCACTCTTCATGTGGAACAGAGCAGAACTGGCCACCCCACTCAATAGGTTGGGGCAGAAAGAGCCGGGGGGGGGGGGGGACGCTCAAGCCCAGAGCACGCCACAGGAGGAATTTCTCTGGCTGCCAGGGCAATGGGCTAATGGGGAGAGAAGTGGTGAGCTGCTAAGCAAGCCCCTGACTGTAGGAAGAAATGACTGTAGGGAAGTGGGAGCAGAGACCAGCCCCAGATGGAGCAGGAGAGGTCAAATAGGAGCAACCTCATGATTTTAAAAGTCATTTACGGTCTACTTTCTCAGAGATCACATACAGACTAACTAGACATGGACACAGGCTTCCAGGTTTTGCAGCCACACCCTGTTGGCTTGTGAAATTCGTCAAATTAAGCTAAGCAGGATCAGAGCTGATCAGTCTTTGAATGGAAGCTTGCAGGGAAACAGCTGCTAGAAGGGTCGTTCATTGATCATTCAGCAAGTGGAAATATTTTCGTGCTTTACATTTTCCAAAGTGCCATGCAAACTTTGGATTCATTACTGATTCTTACTATCCCTGCAACAGATAGGGAAACGGAGCTGCACAGAGCATACCAGGGAGTGATGTGCCCATGACCTCACCTCATGTCCGGTGGAGGGGACGGTAGAACTCAGAAGTTCTTGGTTCCCAGGAGACTCCTTCCTACTAAGTCAGTACTCTGGACATTATGATGCCGGGAGTGACATTCTGCAGACAAGACTTAAAACAAGGTAATTAAAAATTCCATTTGTACTTTTTGCAGGAGTTGAGTAGAGTCATGTGGCCGGCAGAAGTTGTTTTGTGCAGGCTTTTAAAATCTGGCCTCTTTCGGAAGGGGAACAGAAACTGAAAATTTCAAAATAGATTATAAACTTTAAAAAACCTTGAAATAAAACCATAATGATTCCACTGACCCAAAACTAATGGGGGGGGGGGATTTTTCTGGACTAAGAATTTCAGATTTTTAAATATTTGTTCCAATGCAGAATTTTAATTTTGAAACAAAAAATTGAAATGTTTCATTCTGAAAATGTTGACAAGGGGACATTTCAACCGTGTTAGATCTTTTTGTCCCCCAGTGTTCTTCTGAAATTAACCCAATTTTCAGGGAGCGCTTTGATTTCAATAAAATCTGGTTCTGTTGCAATTTCTCTGACCCTGTTTAACTTCGGTGTCCTGGTCAGTTTCTAATTTGAGTCATTACAGTCTACTTATAACTCCAAATCATCTTTGCAGCTTCAGCGGGATTCTTCACCTTTAGTGGTACATGGCCACGTAACAAGCTGGGAACTGTTAAACAATTGCCACATTATATTCCAGCAGTGTTTGCATGTGAGGACTGGGGAAAGCAATACCTGTGCTATGGTGTGGAGAAGAGTTTGAAGGTGAAAA
Organism: Sternotherus odoratus; assembly: GCA_032164245.1. Taxonomy (NCBI): domain Eukaryota; kingdom Metazoa; phylum Chordata; order Testudines; family Kinosternidae; genus Sternotherus; species Sternotherus odoratus. The sequence goes on from JAVMKO010000016.1 coordinate 12,173,074, forward strand.
TGTTCATGCTGATGGCTGGCCTTTGAGGCCCAGCTGTAACAGAAGATAATGTAGCTCTTGGGGATATTTGTTGATTCCTCCGGTTGTCTATATAGGATGCTTTTCCTTCTTAAATCTGTTTAGTGTTTGTGTGCCCCAGTCTCACATCATAACATGCCCACTCCCCATTCCTCCTGGGCTATTTCCTCCTGGCAGCAGGGCTGATATACAGGATGAGGGGAATACAGCACCTTCCTATATTGGAAAAAAAAACCCTGCAATATTCTACACCAGGGGTCTCCAAACTACGGCCCGCGGGCCAGATGCGGCCCGCAAGGCCCTCTCATCCGGCCCGCGGCAGGGGTCGGGAACCAGCCACGGGGCCGGGGCGTGCCGCGTGCTCCGCTGCCGCCGCCGGCCGGGACGCGCCGCGTGCTCCGCTGCCGCCGCCGGCCAGGGACGGCTCAGAGCTGGGGCCGGGACGCGCCGCACCGCCACCCAGTTACAGGCGGCGAAACAAGGAGCCACCCACTGCCAGGCGGCGAAACGGTCTGTGGGGAGAGACCGGGTTGAGCGGGTCAGTTGGGGGGGGGGGGAAGAGACCGGGTTGAGCGGGTCAGTTGGGGGGGGGTTGGAGGAAAGGAGGTTTTGGGGTGAGAGACCTGGCTGGGTGGGTCATTTTGGGGGGGGGGGTTGGAGGAAAGGAGGTTTTGGGGGGAGAGACCTGGCTGGGTGGGTCAGTTGGGGGTTGGAGGAAAGGAGGTTTGGGGGGGAGAGACCTGGCTGGGTGGGTCAGTTGGGGGTTGGAGGAAAGGAGGTTTGGGGGGGAGAGACCTGGCTGGGTGGGTCAGTTGGGGGTTGGAGGAAAGGCGGTTTGGGGGGGAGAGACCTGGCTGGGTGGGTCAGTTGGGGGTTGGAGGAAAGGCGGTTTGGGGGGGAGAGACCTGGCTGGGTGGGTCAGTTGGGGGTTGGAGGAAAGGCGGTTTGGGGGGGAGAGACCTGACTGGGTGGGTCAGTTGGGGGTTGGAGGAAAGGCGGTTTGGGGGGGAGAGACCTGGCTGGGTGGGTCAGTTGGGGGTTGGAGGAAAGGAGGTTTGGGGGGGAGAGACCTGGCTGGGTGGGTCAGTTGGGGGGGGGGTTTGGAGGAAAGGAGGTTTGGGGGGGAGAGACCTGGCTGGGTGGGTCAGTTGGGGGTTGGAGGAAAGGAGGTTTGGGGGGGAGAGACCTGGCTGGGTGGGTCAGTTGGGGGGGGGGGGTTGGAGGAAAGGAGGTTTGGGGGGGAGAGACCTGGCTGGGTGGGTCAGTTGGGGGTTGGAGGAAAGGAGGTTTTGGGGGGAGAGACCTGGCTGGGTGGGTCAGTTGGGGGTTGGAGGAAAGGAGGTTTGGGGGGGAGAGACCTGTCTTGGTGGGTCAGTTGGGGGGTTGATGTGTAGTGAACAGGTGTTCATGTGTAGTGTTCATGTGTTCATGTGTAGTGTTCATGTGTAGTGAACAGGTGTTCATGTGTAGTGTTCATGTGTAGTGTTCATGTGTAGTGTATCAATGTGTTATTAAATAATAACTGAATAAAATAATAAATAATTAAAAACAACATCCATGTTTTGATTCTTTTTTATTTGGACCTCGAGTGTGTTGTCGGCCCCCGAACTGCTATTTGATAGTTAATGCGGCCCTCGGGCTGAAAAGTTTGGAGACCCCTGTTCTACACTAAAGAACTCAAACACTGCAGCTGGAGCTAGGGTCACTGTAGCATTTAGGGTTAATACTCCAGAATACTGTCATCTATTTTAAATAAGGTTCCTTCATTCCCCCACCCCCTCGTCCCATTCACCACCACCTCCTCCTTCACTGCCACCTACAGATCAAAAGCTCCTGAAAACAAGTCCTATCGTAGGCAGGCAGAAGGTTTTGCTGTTGAGCAGTTTGGCTGCGAGTGTCTGCTGCGGCGTCTTGGCAGTGATTGCTGGAGCTTGGGGTGTGCTGAAGGTGTTGGTGATGGTGGTGTGGGCGGGACGGGGAGATTTCCAGAATCTTGGGGACAGAGGCATTGCTGTTCTTCCCTGACTGCATCTCCGCGGCAGGCTGCATAGCTGGGATTGCCCACTGAGCTGATAGGCAGCAACAGCTATGCAGGGAATTTGGGCCATCAGACCCCGCCAGCCCAGGGGAATGTGGAGCTAGTCTGGAGGAGGAGCCTGCTGGGTGGGGAGGGAGCTGAACAGGAGGGGAAACATGCTGGGCCTGGGCAGAGGCCACTCACGGCAATCAGCCACCTTAGGCAAAACTTCAGTTGTCTGCTGCACCACATCTACTCTCTTAGGCGTTTGCAGCAGACCCTCTGTGCCTCCCCCACCGGTGCTACCTCCCAGCCCTGAGCCTCATGCAGCCGGGTCGGAGGCTGATGGGGCAGACCCCAGCCTGGGCCCCAGTGACAGTCAGTCAGTCTGGGACAGACCCTAATCTGACATCCCATTGGGTTGAGCTGGGCCAGGCCACCGTGGGAGTCCCCCCGGGCCTGTGCTCCAGGCCCTGCAAGCGGCCAAGACCTGCTCTTTGAGCCCGCAGTATCCCTAGCCGGGGCCACCTTTCTCAGTGGGCCTGTCTGGACACGTTGGCACCAGCTACCCAGGCGGGGCTCAAGAGGAGAGTGACCCCCAGCTCAGCACTGCTGGACAGCAGCAGCTTACTCCCCTGGGGCCGCTCAGCTCAGCCATAACAGGACCCAGGCTCGGGCAGAGGGCAGCTCTCTGCCCCCAGGGGCCTAGTGAATGGGCAGTGTGGACGCCCCGCAGGAAGCCACCTGGGCTGGGGATGTGATTCCCCCTTTGTATCATGGGCACCAGCTCCTTGCCACCGGATAGAGTGGGGTTCTCCAACAACTGGCCCCCACAGTCCTGACCTGGCCCCACACTGGCTCCTCCAGCCCCACACCGCTAGTCCTCCACCTGCCCACCCCTGCCCACCACCGTCCCAGCCTGCACCTCCAGCCTATCCCCCTGCACTCCCACCCCCTGCACCTTTCTGGATTTGTCTCAGTGTTGGGCTCGTAGCAGTGTCAGTCCCTGGAGCCAACACATGGGGGAGTTGAAGCAGCAGCGGGGGCAGGAGCCAGGCACTGCATGGGCAGCAGGGCCTGTGGGGGGCCAGGTGCCAACCTGGAGCCATGTGGGGCATTGTCCTTGTGGCTGAAGACCTAGCAGAACTTGCAGTTCCGCCAAGAGCCAGCCCCAAGCCGCTCCGCACCTAAACCGCTGCTGTGACCACTATCCTACCTGCACCGGGCTCAGGGAATAGCGGGGAGAGGGCAGGAGCACTTCCCCAGCTGAGGACCCCTTCCTGCTCCTTGGAGTCCCGGCCAGTGGCTGTCCTCATGCCTGGGCCGTCCCTCTGACGCCACCGCCAGTCTGCCGCCTTCCAGAATCTGCCATCCTAGGCAGCTGCCTGTAGCTTAGCAAGGCCTCTGAACCATGGCCTCAGGGAAGGGATCTGGGGAAGGGAGCTGGAATCCATCAGCCTGGGAGTTCTCCAAGGTTCTAAAATAAACCCAGTGTGGATCAGATTGCGAGACCAAAACAACCCAGCAGCAGCAGCAGCCTTGGAAATCTGAGCAGCGAGCACAGCGCTCAGCAGAACGCGTGTGAGGGGGGGAGGGAAGGCGCGGTTTAATGGTTTATTAATCATATTTTAAAGCTGTGTATTTCTGGTTAGCTTCCAAAACACAGTGTGCCTCTGTGCAACCTGCTTCACCTCTCCCTCCCCACACGCAACGTGTGTCTGTGCTCAGTGCAGTCTGCAAATGTGCCTCAGTGTGCTCGGTAGGAAACCCAAAACTTTTCTCCTGAACTCTTCTTTACCTTCCGGGCGATGGACCATTTGCAGCTTTCCTATTTGTGGGGCTGCTGGCAACAAGCTGCTAAAAGCAGAGTTCCCTCCCCAATCCAATCTTACCCCCGAAAAGGGGGAAAGCAATGAGTTGCCTCCTCTTTTAGGAAGAGTGGGAACTGGACAGATAACTCTCCAATCAAGCTACTGGGAGGAGGACATTGGGAAATAAGCTGCTCAGCACAGGGTAATGGCAGACCAGTAGTAATAGGGATATTGACTTCTCTGCTATCGTAAGACTGCAGCTGCATAACTCTGATCAAATGAGACCTACTGTGTGACAAACAGCACTCCTGTGCTGCCTCTTGTCTGTCAGTCTGCACAAGTGTGTGGTTGTGTGTATTATATATGCATAGAGGTATAGGTAGTAGCTGTCTTTACAAGCCAAGCTGGGGTGTCGCTCCTGGAATGGGATAGGTGTGTTTGGAGCGGGGAGGGACAGAAAAGTTTGCTGCACCGCAATGAAAGAGCTCTGTCCTCAGCTGGTCATCACATAGCAGTGGTAGATCCCTGGTGCAACAGAGGCTGAGAAGCTGCATTAGACTGAAATGTATTTTTTACCTGTTGTCCGTAGAGAGGGAATGTATCTGGGGGTCTGAGAAAGAGGCGAGGAGTTGGGACTCCAGGGTGCCTTTATTAGCTCTGCCACTGATTTGCTTGGGCACGTCATGGGTTAACCTCTCTGCCAGTTTCTTGTAACAAGGTCTTATACCACCTCCCTCCACAGGGCTGTTGTGATGCCTAATTAATTCTTGCAACACACTTTGAGAGACTCAGATGAAAGGTGCAATAGATGTGCAAAGTTTTATTACTTAGTTTAGTTTATTCTCCTCTTCCGTCTGGTTTCAGCTCTCCCATGCAACCTACTTCTTGTATTGATAAATAGCACAGGAACCAAGGAATGTGCATGTACTATGGGACAGTGGTAATCTTTCATTGCACTGCCTATCATTTGAGGATTTCAAGGCCTTTGACAAAGATGGGTGTGTATTATATCCCCTTGACAGATGTAGAAACTGAGGCAGACAAAGGGGCCTTTTGGCTCTAAGGGCAATCCAGCCATACTGGCAATATTGCTCCTGTCACCATCTGGAGGGGCCGTGCTGCCCAGCAGGAGCTCACAGCCCCACCACTCAGCGCACTGGTGGCACGGTGAGCTGAGGCTGCGGGGAAGGAGGGACAGCAGGGGAGGGGCTGGGGACTGGCCTCCCCAGCCGGGAGCTCAAGGACCAGGCAAGACGGTCTCTCGGGTTGTAGTTTGCCTACCTCTGCCTTAGGGGCTGATGACTGAACTGGACACCCCCAACCATGGACACCAGAATGCAAGTGGGGGGGCTGGAGAGAAGTGGCCAGAATGCATTAGCAGGACTGAGTTTGGAACGACTGCTAAGACACCTGGGGCCGGGGGGGGAGGGGGAGTCTTACCTAATACTGTCCATTTATTAACTGCTGGCTTTCCCGAGGTCATTCTGTGGGGCCCTTTTTCCTTTCTGCCCCCTGCCCCATAAAGTTCTCTTTGTTTTAAACCCCTGAACTCCCCATCCCACTCAAAGCTATGCAGCAGCAGTTGGTCGGTCTCCTAGTAACGTGCCTATTACCTATAATCACCTCGTCACATCTCTCCCTAATAAACCAGTCATGTCCTAATCCCTGAGCCTGTCAATTTTCCCAAACTCCATGCTTCCCTTTGAATCTCGTACCTTATCGTCTCCCTGGTCACACCTTGCTCTGCCACAGATGCTAACTGCATTGTAATCTTCCGCGCTCATTTGAGTTTGCAGGCGTCGCCTGTCAGCTGCTGTGATTCTGTGCGATGCAGTACAAACGTGCCACAAGGAGGCCAGACTCAGTGCGGCGGGCGGGAGAGATGGGAGAAATCATTACCAGTCCAGCATCTCTCTTATCCAGAGGCTGGTGCTGCTACACCGGCGGCCCGGATGCTGGCGGGTTGATGGAGCAGGCACTGCAGGAGTTTAGAAACGGTGGCTGGGTGTTGGGAATATAGGACTAGTGATATTTGAAAGCTATTAAACACCGAGGAGTAATGGGAATTATTTAGGGCAGCACGAGAGGGGGCCAATGGGGCCAATTAGGAATCATGGGAATGAAATCAAGGGAGTTTGTCCAGATCTCTTCCCTCTCTGACAGTGCCCCCAAGGAAGCCCCATCTCTGGGGACTTCAAACCCAAGCTGCACAACGGGGAGAGGGGAGATCTTTTCCAACTCAAATTCCTCCAGTAAATCAGATGGAAGAACATGGTGAAAAACTACATTTCCCAGTCTCCCCTGCAGCCCTGGGGATATAAGCAATTGGAAGATTTAAATAGACCAGGCCTGAAGCAACCAACCTTTGGCACATAGAATTTCCCTCCTCTTCTCTGTATCCATTGGCTGTTTATCCTTTTCTCTGGTGTTGGACTGGCTGCCCGGCCTGGCATTAATTTTTCTTCCAAGCTTGTTAGGCCTATGAAGTAAACAGCCATGTGCATTCCTTGCTCTATATTTAACAGCTGCAGTCTGTGCTGGGGAAGACTGCACAAGAAGGAAATCTGTGTCGCTTACCAAATTCATATCTCTGAAGGGGGGAGGTGGGGAGAGCTGATTGGAAGGGGAGAGGGATTTCTCTCCTGTACGTTTTTTTGAAAGCAGGTTTCATCGAGGGAGACTCCACAATGCCAGCATCCCAAAGCCGGGCCCGAGCCAGAGAGCGGAACAATGTACTGAACAGGGCTGAGTTCCTCTCGTTGAACCAGCCCATAAAAGGGAACCAGGAGACCCGGAGCTCCAGCAGAAAGCAGGGGATCCAGTCTGGTCTGGCTCCCACCCAAAACGAGGGCACCAAGGAGCGGAGGCAATCGCAGCAGCTTCCCGAGGAGGACTGCATGCAGCTGAACCCCTCCTTCAAGGGAATTGCCTTCAACTCCCTGCTGGCCATCGATATCTGCATGTCCAAGAGGCTGGGGGTCTGTGCCAGCCGCGCCTCGTCCTGGGGGAGCGCCCGCTCCATGATCACCCTCATCGGGATCACAGGGCATGGCGTTCCCTGGATCGGGGGCACACTCATCTGCCTGGTGAAGAGCAGTACGCTGGCAGGACAGGAGGTCCTCATGAACCTGCTGCTAGGTGAGTAAAATACTCCACCTCCCGCACTCAAAGCCCAGCCCCTAGTCATAAGGGACAGCAGACTTTCCCTCTTCCTCTGTCTTATTCATCCATCTGCATGGGATTAAAGGAAGAGGGAATGAACTTAAATTCAGAAAAATGATGTTTATAGGGTTCATGGAATTATTGGGCATCTCTGTAGATCCAGGGCGCACTCGGATACCACATTGATGAGCGCAGGAAGGCGTTCTGATACCACAATGATGGGCGCAGCATAAGGACCTTTAGAGGGTGCGTGCTAGGTTCTGTGCCTTCCTGCATAAGAAGTCCAGCTGGCTTCCATTTGGCTACTCCTGGAGTAAGGTCCTGTGCAATGTGAGACTAGTAGATTGGGACCTTGGACGGTTAGTGACCAAATCTCTGGGCAGGAAAACCTTATGGCTTTGATGCTGACAGCCAGATCCTTTATTAAACCAGGGGTCTCAAACATGCAGATGCAGCCCGTGGAGTTATTTCCTGCGGCCCACCATACTCCCCCCGCCCCCTCCCCGGAGTTATTTCCTGCTGCCCCAAATTCCCCTCACCTGCCGCCCCTGCTCCCTACAGCGCACTGTGTCCCTGCTCCTCTGCCTACCTCCAGGTGCTTCCTGCCACCAAACAGCTGTCTGGAGGTGCTTAGCGCTTTCCAGGAAGGATGGGGGAGGAGCAGGGAGACCTGTGCTCAAGGGAGGAGGTGGGGCAGGGGCAGAGATTTGGGGAAGGGATTAGAATGGGAGTGGGGAAGGGGTGTGGCCTCATGGAAAGCGTAGAATGGGGTGAGGAAGGGGGACATTTTGTACCTTTTATATGAAAAGGAGTCAGTGATATGGCCCTCAGGCCAATGTACTAGTCCTCACTTGGCCCTCATGGTGATTGGAGTTTGAGATCCTGATTTAAACGATATCCGTCTCCCTCAGAGGCTTAGCTGGGGAAGATTTAAAGATGAATTAAGATTTCAGTCAAGGGTGACTGAAGACAAAATGGGGATCAGAGTCACCCAAGTTTGATGCTCTCTCTGCAAATGTTTTGTGCCCCCCCCCTACCCTCTGCCTGGAACAGACTCGGGCTCCTCTTTTCAGCTGCCCCAAGGGGAGTCTGGTCTCCCACCTGTTCCTGCTTCTTTGATCTTCCTCCCTTCCTTCAGCAGGGGCCTGCTGCTCTGCCTCACCTTACTGAGCAGAGAGAAGCTCTTTTTAAGATTGTGAGGACCAGTTGGTATGGAACTAAAGGCCCCTGGCAGAGCCTGTACACATATCCTGGGCATGGCTAGCCCCTGGGGCCCAGGAAGCCTGCAGCTCTGGGACTCTAAACATTTGCAGTCCAATGAAAATCAAATGCTGATTTCCACTTTTGCTTTTTTTTTTCACTGCAAAGCTACGATTCCAAATATGAAGCAGTCCCTGGGCTGGCCCCCTTCCCAATAGGTTATTCACACTTAGCCACGCAGCTGCTAGCACCTGGCTTCTTGGGAACACAAAGGCCACATCGGTGGGTCCCCTCAGTTCTGAGGTGGTGCCCAAAAGAGCCTCTGCTGGGCTTCCCTCAAATCTTAGCTCTGCTCCCAGTGACCCACAAAAAAAATCATCCTTTTTTATCTCCTTCTTCTTCACGGGAAACGTTTCATTCCCTACTGATCAAAGGATAGTGTACTTTGTCTAACACCCATTGCCATAGTAACTAGGCAGATTCCAAATCTCCCTGCATAATAGGGAGATGGCAGGAGACTTGGAACAAGACTCATGGAGACATTTCTGTCCCCTGCATCCCACTTGTCACATTTCCCTCATCTCTCCTTATAGACTTGCCATTATCATGTACAAAGGGGTGGCTGACACAACAGGAGTGGCCAGTTAAATGCCCAATATTAGGAGGGCAGAGATCTGCCTATTTATAGAGGGCCCATGGCCATAATATCTAAGTGCTGTCAGGATAAAAGGCCTGACTGGGGATGTGGGTTGGTGGATCCGGCCAGTGGCCACAAAAACCATTGCATCTGAGACTGAGAAGGGCATGTACGGCCAGCGAATGTGGGTCTGACAGCTCCTGTGTTTTGTGAGTTGCTTCTCACTGAGAGTCTGGGATTTTCCCCCCTAGACGGATCCCTGAATATTTCAGGGACCTTTTAAATTTCTCAGTTCTCCTTCAGGAGACAGGGCTCCCATCATAGACTTTACCTCCCCGCAGGAAACTCGGTTTGCTGATACTGTCCGTCATCCTCGATCACCCTTTTATTTTGGCTCAGCTGCATATGCAGTTCAAATCCAGCAGTACTTGGTGATAACAAAGCCCTTCTGGGTGGGGATGAGTTTGAGGGAATGGGCTCTTCCCATCCTTGCCCTGACCCTTTGGAAGCGGAAGCAGCAAGGCTGTTCACCCCACTTGGCTTTCTTCCCTTCCCCCAGCCCCCTCAGCGTCTGATACAGCAAGCAGAATTTCTGATGCAGTCTCTGGGCAGGGAGCCAGCCCATCACAAAGCGCTTGTTTAGGATTTGTAATCAGGCTTTGCAAAGGGAAGGAGTAAGGAGATTGCAGAAATGGGACAGGGGACCTGGCAGAGGTACCGCTGCAGATGGACAGCGGGCTACACGCCTCCGAACTGTGCGCTGGGTGAAAACTTCCCAGCTGTATGATGGGATGTTTGGGGTGGGGGTGCTCAAATCTAGCCCTCCGCCATCCTGTTCTCCCTCCCATAGCCTGGATCCCCTCCCCTAGGCCCAGTGGACTCACGTTGGCCCACATATTTGCCATCCATGCTGGGATTTATTAATTCATCTCTGCTTCATCCCCAGCCACAAATGCCAAGGAACCAAAGTAAAGAAGCAGAGTCACAGCCTGTCGCTAAGGAGAGGGTATCTCTCCCCTCTGCTAGGACACGTTTTCAGGAGTGCGAGGCCTGGGTATTGCTAATCTCATTTGTTCAAAAACATGAATCAGGCCCCAAAAATCATGATTGGCTTAAAAATCATGAGATATAAAACCATACAATGTGGGTTCATTTTATCTGGAGCATTTAGAGGTCACATTTTCACATTTTTCTTTGCAATAAGAAAGGCTAGAAATTTACCTTTTTTAAATGAGAGTTGAGATTTTCAGCTAATCACCTGACTCCAGCAGCTGGAGAAAATCAGATATCCTGGGATTTACGATAAAATTGCCACATTGGCAAGTTGGGGCCAGTGTTCTGATCCAGATCCAAACTTTCCCAAAGCTGAAGGGGAGTGGGATCTGGTGTTCTGATTTTAATCCACCCTAAAAGAAATGGGCCCAAATTCATAAAATCTTAGATTATAAGCCAGAAGGAACCATGGTGATCATCTAGTCTAACATCTTGAGTGCCACTGGCCGTTCCCTGAATTAATTTGTTAGAACTAAAGCAGATCTTTGGAAATGTTGGCTGTTTTTTTAAGAGAATCCAACACTGTTGCACCTTTCTTCTAGTGTAAATTTAGTCTTGGTGCAGTCCCACACACCTGTGCAAGGCGAGTGGCAAGTGCTACCACGTGGATTTGGTAGCATTTTGCACTCATCTTACACAGACATAAATGCTTATACAAGGTGCACATCAGCAGAGATGCCAGTCCCCAGGTTCTGGGGGGCATCGGTGCCTCATCTGATTGGGGCTTGCTGGACATGCCACAGAAATCCAGAGTCCTGTTTCCTAGTCCCCTGCTCCGCCCATTAGCCCTCCGGTGGTGGTGCAGAGTGGCATAACTCCATTGACTTTAGTCAAGCTACAACAGTTGGGGACCTGGCCCTTAATTTTAAATATGATGTTACCGTCCATTACCAGCCCTGCATGCTGTATCTAAGTCATACCTGGGCTCCTTGGCTTTGTCACAAGGGGTTTATCGCTGTCAAAGAAGCCGTACTGAATGTAGTGGACAGATCCTTCATTTCTTAGCAACCGGGTGAGGATTCTCTGTCTGCCTGAATGAGGGTGAAAGGCTGGAGTGGGGGGGATTTCCCCCTTCACAAAAGTCAGCGAAAGGTTGGGGCACACTCACTTCAGTGTTCCCTGTATGCAGAGCCAGCCTTAAGATCTGTGAAGTCCCAAGTAGCCAGGAGGGGTGGGGAACCAGGCTGTAATGTCCTGGGGGAAGTGCCCTATAGATTCATGACCAGGACTTTGGAACAATCCTACACATCCATTCCTGACTTTATACTGAGCCCAGTACCTGCAGGGACAGGACTCTGGGAGTTTGCAGAGTACTAAGTGGATTCCCATGCAGTGCAGGCAAGCTCAATGTTCATGTATCTGCGGGTATGTCTACACTGGAATCAAGAGGTGTGATTGCAGGCTGTGTAAACATACCTTTGCTAGCTCGTAGCAATGAAGTCATGGCCACACAGGCTCCTGAAACTCACCCAGAACCCTGGGCAATTACTCATGCGTCTAGCCCACACTGAAGTACGCACTGCCCTGGTTTCTCTGCTCTGGGACCTGAGCTAACTAGATTACAGCTAGCTCGGGTATGTCTACACAAGGTGGAATTACACCCCATGACTGCAGTGTAGACATATCCTTTCTGTCAAGTCTCCTGTGCTCTTACGGAGAGTTGTATTGCTGGGCAGGCTAAGTCTACACTACAGACCTGTGTCGGTATAACTATGTCACTCGGGTTTGAAAAATCCACCCCCCCATAGCGACGCAGTTATACCAACCTAAGCCCCACATATACACAGCACTATGTTGATGGCAGTGCTTCTCCTTTTGGGCTGGTCTTCACTATGGGGGCGGGGGGGGGGGTATCAACTGCAGATACGCAACTTCAGCTACGTGATTCACGTAGCTGAAGTCTGCGTATCTCCAGCCAACTTACCTGCCGTCCTCACGGCGGCAGCAGTTGGCGGCGCGCTCCCCCATCTACTCCAGGTTGCGCCTTTTGGCGAGCTGGAGTTCCGGAGTCAACGGGGGAACTGCTGGCGATCGATTTATCGCGTCTTGACAAGACGCGATAAATCGATCGCCAAAAGATCGACCCCTCCCCAGCCTAGTGAAGACCAGCCCTTATAGCTGCTGCCTTTCGGGGAGGCGGATTAACTATGCCCATGGAAAAGCTCTCTCCCATCAGTGTAGGAGCATCTTCACTTAAGCACTAGAGCGGTGCACCTGCGTCAGTGCAGTTGCGCCAATGCAGTGTTTTTAGTGTAGCCCTGCCCAGGGTCAGTCCGTACGCAGCAGAGCTTGTGGGCTGCAGATGGGATTGCCTATAGGCCAGACACATTGATTATTTTTTTTAATTATCCCACCGGCATGCTAAGGAGCATATGAATTAAGCAGAAACAAATTATGCTCCAATAGTGGAGGAAACCGCTTCTGAAGACCCGGCGGCTTGCATGTACGTTCCCTGCTCAGACACACTGTTCAGGGGTGGCCCCGTCCCCGGTTTGTTACCCTGAAATGTAGGGGAGACACTTGCCTAGCCTCCCCTTCTGGGATGTGCTCTGCCTGCTGAAATCTTAGCAAGTTTGCAGCCTGTCTGCCCAGTGAGATGGAAACTTTTAAATGTCAAGTGGGCTGATGTGAGCAGCCTATGGTGGGTGTTGATCAGAGGTAACCTCACCCATATCCACCCCAGTGCACTCTGCATCCCCCATCCACACCACCTCAAACTGGGAGTCTACATTCCTCTTCATCACCCGTCATGCTGCAAATCTCTCTCATTATCCTTCTCAGGCACTGCAGGAAAAGCCCCGGGACAATGCCCCATGTCTCCTTCCCCTCTTGTCATAGCCTCCCTGATGAGTTCAGGCATTGATGAATGGCAAATTGCATCCAACTCTCTGGCTTCCCCTCCTCCTCTCCCCACCTGCTCTAATTAGAGCAAATATGTGCTGTTAAAGGGGAACCCTATGAGTCTGCAGTGTACCTTCCGATAGTGGCAGGCCCAGTGACACACTGCACCTGCTCAGACCTATGTAGGATCCCTGCCAGAGCACTGGTCCAGCTAGATTAGTCAGTTATCTCAGCCATGGCTAATGCCCAGCACTTCAGAAGAAGGCCCGGAGGCCGAATGCAGATTCCAAGAGAAGGGAAGTGCTGTGGTTGTTAAATGGGGGAGGGGAAAATTGGCCGTATTTCTATGCTGCCCTGCACGGGACAGCTGTCTGGATCTGCCTTCCCCCAGCCCTGAACTCTAAGAGGCACCCTTGGAAGTAGTGTTCTCAGCTGAGATGGATCCTGCTCCTGCTGGGAGAAGCCTCAGTGATGGCTCCCACCCCAGGAGCGATGTATGTGTGTTTGCCTCTAATGTAGCTTGACAAGAGGAGTAGTTGGGGGAAAGGAGGACGGGAGTGCAGATTCTGGTTGCTTTCTTTAAGGCTGCCAGAGGATTGGCTGGCGGTGTTGAGGGGCAGAGGAGATAGGGGCTCAGGGACCCTTGCAGTTGGTCTGGAGTAGGAAGTAAGGACAGTATTAGAGGTTTTGTCCTCTTCCTGGCAAATTCCTCTGATTTATACTAAAGATGAGCTGGAATCAGAATCTTTTATCCCAATCCAGTGCCCTTTGATGGTTCTGGTAACACGGGATCTGGAGCCAAACCACCCCTCATTGGGCTTTGCAGAAACAACTTCCAGCCTCTCTATGCTACCTCTAAGTTACGCCATCGCACTGTCTATGGTCTTGTGGTGCTTAACTTTACATGGAAGATGCTATTCAAGCTGTATTTAAATGTATATTGGGAGGAGTCTGTGAACAAGGTGCATGTATTCATGATAGACATTATGCAGGGAAGAACACAAATGGCGGAGATGCCATCTTTGCAGATATCTGGTATAAGCCGTGGGTCAGAATTCGCTAGCTAGTTGTGACAAGAATATTACAGAGCAGCAAGAGAGAATCAAGACCTTCTTATTTCCGATTATCTGAATGTATAGCGTGATCCCCTGCACGTGCATTGCTGTTTTACTGTCTCTGGACTGACTGACCTCTTAGGGAGAAGCCCCATTTAGCCAAATAAATCCCGTCCCCTATTCTATTTGGATAAATAGGGTTTTGTTGTTCTTACTAGCTAGTTAACAAGGTTTTCTGTAGCACTCATCATTCCTACCCAGGGGGAGCAGTTCAATTGGTGTCAATGGGATAACTTACACAAGTAAGATTTTGCAGGATTGGGCCCCCCCTTTTTTTTTGGTCTCGTGGCTGAGGTGTTTCGGTATCTGGGATAACTGCTTACCTTGTTGTTTGCCATCTCCTGTGTACAGAAACCCCCTTCCTCCCCCCAGTCCCTGCAAAATCTTGGCAGCTTCAAATGAATTAGTCAGTCCCTGAGAAAATAGGCAACTGGCTTTCTGACATTCCTGCGGATGGAGCAGGCTGTGCCTGCTATGGTATATATCTGCTGTCACTGCAGCTCCTTCCCAGCAAGGAGCTGAAATCAGCACTCTACCTCATTAGAAACTGCAGAAAGGCAGATGAGGGATTAAACAAACTGAAGAATAAAATCAACAGCACCTGTCTTAGGGAGGGAAATTAGTGAGATGAGGATAAACTCCGCTGGAAATTACTTCCGGACAGGAGCAATTAAGGCAGAGGAGCCAGGAATGATATAGAAACCACCCATGTGGCAATCGGAAAGCAAGAACTGTCTGTGTTTAACATTTATACAGGGGAGTGTGTCTGTCTGTCTGTCTCTCTCTCACTCACACTCACTCACAAGCACACACACTCTCACACACACCCCTACCTCTACATGTATATGGGGAGGAGTGGGGGTGTCTGCATCATCCGGACCATCTCACACTCATGTCCATGAGTTTGTCCTTTCTGTGCTAGATCCTCAGAAGAAGAAGCTTTTGCCAAATCCAGCCCAAATGTCACAAATATTTGATTTCTTTATTTATTCATTGCAATAGAGAGTTTTCTAAAAACCAGACCAACCTGGCCTGTAAAATTTGAAGCTTCCATGCGTGGGACACAGAAAGTGAAAAGTGACTAGAAATCACACTGCTGTGAATTGGTCTGTTTTCATTGCTCCAGCCCTAGAGAATGTAAAAAAAGAAGTGAGAAGTCAATGAGAATTGTGAGCATATTTCATTTTCAGTTTACCAAGTTATGTAGATGAGGCCAATTTCTCAATGATGTTTTTAACCTGTCACTATCCTTTAATGTCCTCTCACTAGTGGAATCCACCAGTTCAATAGAATTCTGTGGGTATGGAGAGGAAGAGGCTGTTGTATTTGTGAGTGTGTGGTGGTGTTTGTTTGTTTGTTTTAAAGGCTCATGAGAACAAGGAATTAAATACCGCTGGCATGAGTTATGCCTACTCTAAGGCAGAGATTGCGTAAATGTCCCCCAGCCAGCTCTGCTATTGCAGCACAGTCCTGTCTTGCAGCCTCGACCATCTGTACAGCAGAATGTGCTGTATTGCATGATGGTTTCCTTTGGCACACAAATGGGGACTAAGCTAGAGAGCCGTTGTCTAAACTAGGAACTCCAGAGTTTGAATCCCAACACTACCACTGATTCACTCTGTGATCTTGGGTGAGTTGCTTGTCTTCTCTGTGCCTCAGGCCCTCCCTCCTGTGAGAAGGGATAAAACAATATTTGCTTACTTCATGGGGGGGTTGGGAGGGTCAATTAATGTTTGTAGAGTGCTTTGGTAATGACTAGGGCTGAGAACGCCCAAACTCGTTTTCACCTAGGTTAAGATTTGAACTGAGGTCTTCAGTGCAAAGACAGTTCTTGCCCTAGCACAGATGCTGCCCTGAGATCCTCCCTTTCCCTTGCTGAACATCTCATAACAGTGACCTGTCTGCTCGTCTCCGTGACCTTTCCCACTTTCTCCCTTGTTTTGCAGCCTTGCTCCTGGACATCATGATCGTGGCAGGATTGCAGAAGCTGGCCAAGCGACGAGGCCCATACGATGTCCACCCTGGCCTCTTGGACTATCTGACCATGGACACTTATGCTTTCCCAGCCGGCCACGCCAGCCGAGCTGCCATGGTGTCCAAATTCTTCCTTAACCACCTGGTTTTGGCCATCCCACTCCGGATCCTGCTGGTCCTCTGGGCCTTCTGCGTTGGGCTTTCCCGCATCATGATTGGACGGCACCATATCACAGATGTCCTGTCCGGCTTTGTCTTTGGCTACTTGCAGTTCAGGCTGGTGGAGTTGTTGTGGATGTCTTCCAACACGTGTCAGATGATAATATCAATCTGGTGAAGACAAGAATCCCTGACGGAAACTAGCAGACACTTTAAGATTCTCTCTCTCTCTCTCTCTCTCTCTCTCTCTCTCTCATTTTTTAAAAAATATAGTTCTTCGTATTTATTGGGGGAAAAAATTAACTTCCATAACTATATTCTTTTTACTATTGCTCCTCTGCCTGAAAAAATATATTTCTTGCAGATGACAGTATTTTGGCCACTTTTTAAAATCCCATTCGGATGGTAACCGAGCTAAGCAGCAGAGATAACAAAATGAGTTCTCTTTGGATGGTGCACATCTGATGCCCAGGTGTGTTCTCAGAAAACCTGTTATCCCTTTGGGATGCATTAATTTAGCTTCTTGGAGGCAAAACGTTTTGGGGCAAAGTACTACAGCGCTTTTTCTGTCTGCCAGCCCAATGATTGTGTCTTGTACAGGGCCGGGCGCACTGCCGGTGCCTCACAGATAATAAATAATCATAAAACTTCTACCATGTTTGTTTCTTATCATATATTGGGGAAATCTCACAAGGGAAAGTGGTGGAAAATCCACTATTTGGGACTTTTAAATAAAGGCTGAACAGTGCCGTGCAGGGAACAGTCCTGCACTGGCCCTTGGGAGACAGAGCAGTGGCCCTGATTAGAGCACTTAAACACATGCTTAACTTTGACTGTGTGCTTAAATCTTTTTAACTCCAGGGGGACTTAAGCACATGCTTATGTGTTTTACTAAATAGGAATGAATTTCTGCACATACTTAAAGCTAAGCGTTTTCTTAAGTAGTTTGCTGAATTAGGCCCTAGTTCAGCTATTCAAATTCTACTCAGCTAGGGTGAGTGTCTGTGTTAGGTGCAGGGGGGTGTTTGTTTTTTGGAAGGACAAATAAAATACAAGAATCAGAGAGATAGCCGTGTTAGTCTGGAATAGCAGAAGTAAGAGTCCTGTGGCACCTTAAAGACTAACTAAAATATTGAAGCATAAGCTTTCGTGGGCTAATACCCACTTCATCGGATGCTTGCATCCAATGAAGTGGGTATTAGCCCACGAAAGCTTATGCTTCAATACTTTAGTTAGCAAATAAAATACACACTTTCCTCATGGTCAAGGGTGGGTGATTCGATTTTGTGCCAGTTCATGACAATCTTGAAAGACCGACTAAATGGGACCCCACGAGTCTTTTCTGTCTCTTAACGTCTATGATTTTAGATTCATGCCAATTAATACAATGCGATAAGAGGTGATTTTCATGGCAGCTTCAGTCTCAGATGGAATGCAATCCAGCACAGAGGGAGTATGGTATACTAGCCAGAGCAAGGGATTGGGAGCTTAGAGTTGTCGTTTCTACTTCTGGGCATGGCTTTGTGACCTGAGGAAGTGACTGCATTACTCCGTGCCTCAGTTTCCCCAACTGTAAAACGGGGATAATGCTCTTAGCCTTCCCGGGTTGTGAGGCTGAGTTAACTAATGTTTGTGAACTCTCTTGAGATTACTGGATGGCAAGTGCAGCCCAAGTGCCCAGCATTGTTCTGAGCCATCGTTGTGAAAACTGGTCACTCTGTATCAGAATTGACTGTATTTGATGTATGTGATCCATCTCAGGTGCATAATGCAACAACCATATGGGGAAGCCCCAGGTTTTAAAAACTCTTCTGGCATTTGGTGGAGGATCCCACCAGAACATTGGGGTCTCCCATGGTTGAGTGCTTCTTCCCTGCTCCAGGTTGAGGTTCTGTCTTTCTCCCACTTCTGAGTCCTTGGTGGCCCCCACCCCTCATTAAGTCATACAAGCCGGCCATACCTGGCGCACATAATGGCAGCCTGCCAGTGCAGCATTCCCATCTGCTCCGGTGCATCGTGTGGGGAAAATGCAGGGTCTGGATCCCAAAGGTGTAAGTAGCTACCCTCTCCCTCTAACCTGCCTACCAAATGAGAGACCAGACCAGTGATTACATAGGGTCCAGGTAAGATAGACCAGGAGTCGTGTAATTTTGTGTAGAAACTGCCTGGTGAGAAAGAGAAAGCATTTTAGCTAAAGACTGCTGCAGGTGTTTAACATTTGTTGTTGTTGTTGTGTGGTAATTAGTATGAAGCACCTATGCCAGGCAGACATCTCCAGCTGGGGAAGACAGCAAAGAGCCTTCAAAGGCATCAACTGAATACTTTCCCCAAGCTGAAATTGCAGCAAACAGAGCGTAGCCAGAGATGCATTTAAAGACGATTAAATCTTATGGAGCTTCCCCTGTGAGCAGTTCCGAAGGTGGTCTCTTCTGGGAAAGGCCTGTCAGTGTAACATTTGAAGGGGAGATGCTAACACTGAGTCCAGATCCTGTTACTTTTCCAGGAAAGCAGCACCGTGTTCTTGGAGAGCACCCAAGCGACTGGAGGATTGGTCTGTCAGTTGTTTGAGCAGTAGTGGGTTAGGTGTGTATAGGTGGTGGGAGATAAGGCTGGCTTCTGCACCAATTGCACTCCTGGGCAATATGTCTGTTGATTTCTGTGGGAAACATTACCACACTTTGGAAGAGAAGCTCTGATCTGATGTCTGGTTTTTCTACTGGATGAGGATGGAGAACCAGAGTTTCCTGTGCCTCTCAGGGCTGAAAGGGGTCTTTGCAAATACCCACAGGTGCTGATTCATGTACAGAAGTGAGCTGTTGTCTCTCATGTCTTTTTCTTCCAGGTTTCCCTGCTCTCAAGACAATTCACCTTCACCTTCAGGGAGAAATTGAGGCAAGTGTGGGAACACTCCAAGGTGAGTGTACGTAGCTGGCTGTATTGGATGGACAATGGATGTCTGAACAGGAAGGGAGCAGTCGATTCTTCTGTCCTGGTTTCCATGAGGAAACCCCATCACTTTTAGGGACACTTAATCCTAAACCCCAGATTTTCTCACCCCTTTGCTAATGGGCTGGATGCTTCTATAGCTAAACTCCAGGCGTCTGTTGCTAGGGCCTCAGGCCACATCTACACTACCTGCCAGATTGGCGGGCAGTGATCGATCTATCGGGGATCAATTTATTGTGTCTAGTGTAGACGTGATAAATCGATCCGGAGTTGACGGGGAGAGCGCTCAGGGCGCTCCACCACTGCGAGAGGCGGCAGGGGGAGCAGCAGTGGTCGACTCGCTGCTGTGAGGACGCTGAGGTAAGTCAACCTAAGATATTTGTGTAGCTGAAGTTGCGTATCGTAGGTTGACCCCCGCAACATAGACCTGGCCTGAATCTCTTCTCACTTACTCCAGTATCATGCTGGAGTCTCCCTGCTGGCTTCCTCAGAGTGAGATTCACAGTGGCATAAGCAGGAGGCATATTAGTCCCCGAGAGCGCAGCAAAGACTCGCTGACTATCCTCAGTGCCCAGGCTGCTCTTCAGCAGTCGTGAAGTGAGGAGCGGGACAGTTCGGGGCCCCAGCTGCCTGTGGGTGGAGACTTATTTCCCTGTGAGTGACTGGCTGGCCCCTTCTGTTGCCCAGGCAGGGAAGTGATTTTGGTCACGTGACAGGAAGGCAGCTCAGGCCAGGCCTGGGGCTCTGGACACTCCAGTGAGGATGAGCTCGGCATGCCAGGCTGGACCGAGGAAGCAGCTGGGGCCGTGAGTGCCGAGGGGACCAAGGCTGGCTCCGGCCGCGAGCGCCGGGAAGTGGGGCTGGGGACCCCTGACTCCAGAGGAGAGAACTAGCTGAACTTTGAAACTGGTGCCTGTGGCCAGCTGGGTGAAGCCGCTGTGAAGTACCACTTGGCTCGGGAAGCCGGGCTGTGGGCTCCTTGGATTAGGGGGAAGGGCTGGGGCCTGGAGAGCCGACGTGCGTATGGACTAACTAGACTGGGTCCCCCTCCAGAAGGGCAATGTCCTCAAATGATAGGGAATGGGTGTCGTTTTTGAGGAGCCCTGGGAGAGATGCAGGGTCATCCCATGCCACGAGGGGGCGCTCTGGAGGTGACAGCCTGTTTACGGTGGTTTGCTTTGGTTTCCCTTACACCTCCCCAATCAACCTAAGCTAAACTGAAGTAAAACTGGCTTATCCGGAAATAAGTGTGTCCACACAGGGATTTGCACCAATTTACCGAAATCACTTCAGAAATCACACCTTTGGTGAAGCTGGTACAGCCCTAAATCAGTTTAGAAGTTGCTGTGACTGCCAGGTATGGACACTCTGAAATCAGGGAGTACAAGCAAAATCAATATCCCTCTACCCTCATCTAGGGGCCCACCAATGTTGGGGGTGTTGCTCCAATGGAGTTAAGTCAGCGCTCAGACTGTGTAGACAAGGTCTAAAGGCTTTGGCTCATCCAGCCTCTCAGAGAAGCCGACAACTTCACACACCCCCCCACCCCCACCAGCATTAATACTTCGCCAAGGATCCAACTGTGACAGGGCCGGGGCACTGCCTTGTCTCTGGTGAGCAAGGGGTTAACGCTGGCTCAGCTTCTCCTTCCCTTGCTCAGTGGGCAGGATACCTGTGGCTAGGCTCCACAGCCAGGTGCACAGGACCCTGTCGAGCCCCCAGGCGGGGGGGTTCTGTTAGGTCAGTTGGCTGAGCTGTCTTGTTGCTGAACGGTCACCTGGAGGAAAAGCACTCGGTGGCTGCATGCGTCTTCCACTGACCCCTTGCCCAGCATGGCTCTACCACTGAACATAGCCAGGTTTTCTCTCTCCTCCCTTCCCCCGGCAGAGTCTGAGTCTTGTCTGCTCTCCCCTCCACCTTCAGCAGACCCTCTCCCATGAGTGGCCATGGGCCCTCCAACCTAGGCACTCTTAAAGAGCCCAAGAGAGCACCCCTTAGTCAGTGGAACGCCTGCTGCTAACTCTGGGACATGTCGCTGCCCCTCCACTATGTCTTTAGATTGACAGTGCCATGCTGATACAACAAGGCAAGAGGGCACAGAGCCCTGTGAGGAAGGTGAATTTGTTCTATGCTGCTGCTTATTTCCTCATTGTCCGGAGCGGGGCTGGGATGCAGGGTCCCCATTGGCCGAGGGAACACGGGCTGCGGCTGGACTCAGAGACACACAGCAAATCAGTTTACAGAGGCTAAGTCAGCTCTGTAAGGGTGTGATTGTGCCTGTTGGTCAGAAAACAGCCAGTGGAACTGTGTGCAGCTCTAGCCTCAGCTGAATGAGAGAATCCTGCCTCAGTCTCTATAGCAACAGACCAGGATCGCAGGATACCCGGTGTTCCCTGGTCAGTGCTGCTCAACTTCTGCACCAGGCTGAGCGGAGCTCCTTGAGCTCTCTTGTCCAATGACTCTGTCATGAGCTTCAGCGGGCACCGGGGCAGATCTCTTCCAGGAGAGCCACTCCACTGCAGCACTTTGGGAGGCAGGTGCCCTTGATCGCCATTATAAATCACTGCAGTCTTCCAAACGGGCATGCAGTTCAGGGAATGGATGGGTTATTGATTAGCTCCCGGGGGCGAGAGGGGAGGGAGGCATGAAATTCACAGACTCACAGAAACGGCTTTGAAGCAGTGTTCTCTGATTGTAGTTTAGAATCGCGTGGGTGGTGGTGGCTGGGAGACCACAGTGCTGCAGCCTATAAGATACAATCTAAGGGGATTTGTTATAGCTTTAAGCTTTGGTATAAATAATACAGACCTACTTTTATGATGATTGCCGTTTGTGCTAGTGATAAGCCAGGATGGCGGTGGGGTGATGGGATTGGAGGGCAGGCGTGGCACTGCAGTCACAGAAATTCAGGGCCTGATTTACTTCTCATCTTGGTGTAAATCAGGAATCACTTCACTGAACTCACTGGTGTAAGTGACAGAAGAATACACTTCCCCCCTCCCCCCGCATTTATATTTCATACATCACAGCCCCTTACTTCTTGCTAGTGTCTGATTCCTGCTCACCCCTCAGAACTGAGACAGGCGGGGTTGTTTTTAAAAGCAGGGCTTTCCAGTCGGGGCAGAGTGTGAGTTTTGTTGCCTCTCCGCACATCTCAAAGGGCTGTCGGTAGCATAGAGCCTTTGGGCCTGGTTCTCCTTACAACCTGTGTCGTCATTCACACCTGTACAACGTGGGGGTAAAGGCCACTGTTCTGGTTTAGTAACAGCCGACCCCCACTGTGCACAGATGTCAATATCTCTACAAGTGAAGGCCGGTGGAGAATCAGATCCTGCAACTGCTAAATCATAGGTTCCAATCCAACCTGAGGGCCTTATGTCCCCCAGTGAATTCCTGCTCCATGGCTGTGTGGAAAACAAGCTGGGTGGCCCCAGTCCAGTGTTCGGAGGGCAGGTATCCCCGTCATGTCAATCACCCCAACTGGCATCTGGGTAGGGAGTTTGAGTAGAGGCAAAAGGCTGAAGGAGCCATGGGCACTGAACTCCTACAGGTCATGGTTGATGCCCATAGGTATAGGAGCCCGCCCTGCAACTGCCAATGCTCTGTATGGTGGCTTCCAGAACAGTGAGGCACCTTTCCCCAGCACCCAATTCACACACAAAACGTTTTCAATACATGGAAGAGAGGAGGGTTGGTGAGGCCCGATCCGTGGTTAGAGAGACGGACTCTGCTCTACAAGACAAGGCCAGGAAGCCAGGCTGCTCTGGGCTCTTCCTGTTTCCTGAGCCGTTCTTCATCTGTGCTAAGCAGCAGCGGTGTTTCTTGTGATAAGAGCAGGGGAGGAAAGGGTGTGTGTGTGTGTCAGTCAGTCAGTCACACCCTGAAAGTGTTTCCTCAGAAGCCCAGGCAGGCCCAGGCCTCCCTGGGTAACAGAACCACCAGCCCACAAGAAGTGGGGACAAGGCTATAAAAGCTACGATGTACATGAAGCCCCTGCGGGTTTTTCCTTGGCAGAGAGGCCAGGTGGGGTGATGTGCTGCCTCTGTGTGGGCATGGAGGGGGTTGGCACCAGCTTTGGAGCAGCAGAATGAGATGGGGAGGCTCCACATTCGGAAGGGATCAGAGGGTAGAGGCCGGGCCCTGTGCAAGGTGCCTGCTGGGTCTGAAGGACAGAGATCTTTCAATCAGCTGAGGCTTTAATAAAAGGAGGTGTGTGTTGGTCTTGTGCATTGCATTGTTGTGTGGTCCTGTGGGCCGAGCCTGCATGGAGTAGCTGAGGGCTGGGCAGTAGACAGCTCTGTGCCTTTGGGAATGGGGGGGTGCAGATCCATTCACACAACACCAGCAATCTGGTGACACCCGTGGTGCTCCTGTTTAGCCAGTTGACCCTGTGGGACAGCTGCTTGACTTCTTTACTAGCCTGGGAGCCCTCGGCAGAGTAGCTTGGGGTGGGAGGGGTGTAGGAAGCCACACAAGCATGAGGCCTCCAGATGAAGCCCCTCGCCCCCTTCCCCTCCCATTATAGCCATCAGGGCTGGGGGTAGAATCGCTGCCCGCACTTCAGGGGAGGAGGTGCCTCCTCCACACTCTGCAACTGAACAATTTGGGGTGCAGTGTCTTCCTGTAGATTCATCTGTGGGAGGGGGCTGTTCTGGGCAAGCTGCCCATCCGCTAGAAGGGGCCAGGGCCATGGCTGGGTGTGTGTGTGCAGGACCCCATGTTACGTATTGCTAGAGAGTAGGGTGATCAGATGTCCCAATTTTATAGGGATAGTCCCAATTTTAACTCCTATTACTCCCGCCCCCATCCCGGTTTTTCACACTTTCACACCAGAGGGAACGAGTCCCAGCTGCAGCCAGGCAGCACCGGGGCCTTCGCTGGACACCACACGCAGCACAACAAATGCCTCAGAGGAGGCAACTGCTTCATGCGGCGCTGCATGCGTGGGTGGCTCCTGCCGACACTGAGAGCGTCCTAAGGAAGCCAACGCGTTGTGGAGATGAGGAGGAGGATTTCATTTTTATTTTGGGTGGGAGTGATAACATGCCTCCAGGCTTTTAATGCTGATTAAATTCAGCTGCAAAACGCAGTTTTAATTTATAAAAATGAAGAGCACTGGGTAAGTAGCAAATCTGGATTATAACCTCACGCATATGGGGGAATCGGAGCTGGGCTGTTTGTCTCTCTTCCCCTCCCGCACCCCCTAAGCTTGTGTTTTATTTGAACAAGCTGTTTGGTTTATTTTTGGCCTCTGGTGATTGGAACTGTGGGGAACAGAGAGGGAGACACGTCCCTCCTCGCTAGGAGTCTTGCCCCTGGTCTGTGCTTTCCTCTCTCACTGCCCTCTTTGACGATGGGTCTGTGTCTGTTCTCCCCCAAAGCGGAAGGGGAGAGGAGGAGGGAACGGGACCCCCCTCCCGCCCCAAGACCAGAGAAGGGCATGCGATGGTTTGAGTTTGGTGAGAAGGTCAGGCTTGCAGAATGCTGGAGTGATATGGCTAAAGCTGACCCCTCTGGCGGGGGGCAAAGACCCAGCAGGTGGGTGGAGAGAGGCAGGAAAGTCATTTTCCTTTTGCATACCATTAGAGCTGGCAGTAATTCTGAAAAACCAGGGGGAAAACTGTGTTGGGTTGTACGAACCGTTTCCTTTCCATTTAAAACGTTTGCTCAGACATTATTCTTCCAAATAGAATCCAAGGCCATTTCAAAACACAAAGTCCCTTCAAATCGGAAAATCAAAACTTTTAGTTTCAAAATGGTCCAAACAAAATATTTGGATTTATTTAGATTTTTTTTCCCTACCAAACCAGTTTGGCAAAATCAGCACCCAAGTTGTGAAACATTTCGGTGTGTCAAATCTGCATTTGTCACTGAAAAATACATTTAGGTTAAAAAATTTCACCCAGTCCCATGTGCAACATCCACAGAGGCTTTGAGTCAGTAAAGAGCTGGAGGAGCAGTGAGGGGCTTGGTACTTTGAAGTGCTGAACACAACTTCCTACCACAACTGCTTGTGCTGCAGCCAGTTGGGCTTTTGTATCTCGACAGTCACAAACCAGCTTAAGACAAGTGTAGGTGCATGTCATGGGGTGTGCGTGGTGTTTGTGTGTGGCATGGACACGTGTGCCTTGAGTGGTGTGCTGTGTTTGCATTAATTGTATGTCTGTGTGGTGTTTGCATGTGAGTGGCATTTATGCATAAGGGGGAGGGGATTGTTTTGTGTGTGCAGTTTGTGTGTGTGTATGGTGTTTGTGTGTGTTCAAATGGCAGACAGTTCCCCCCACATCTGATTATACTGTTGAAGTGGAGTGTAATTCTGTTTCTCACAGAGACACCATAATCCCATAGAGCTGGTCTACAGATTTGAGGACTGGGAGGCGGGGGCTGCATGTTATTAACACTGTTATGCAAGAATTCATTTTGGCAGAGCTTAAGGAAAGGCACCTTTCTGTGCCCCTTTCCCCCGCTGCATTCAGCTGGAGCTGGTCTCTCCGCTATGGACAGACCAGCTGGCAGGAACGCCAGCAGCAGAAGAGCAGCAGCATAAGTCAAGTTCTCCAGTGGGATGGCCAGCAATTCCCTAATCACGGCCTTAAATGCCTGTCTCCTACTAGAGGCAATATGTGATCTTGGAAGAGTCTTTCCTGGAATGCTGTGACGTGGCTCTAGCCTCTTGTGTATTGGATTTCCTTGGAAAAATGCTTCCCCTTTATTAACTCAAGAGGAAGTTTCTAACAAATGATCAGAGATCTGTAGACCAATTTAAACAGCTTTCAGCAGCTCTCTGAGTCTGGAAGAATCTATCAAGTGTAGCTGTGTTAAACTATTTAAACACAGGTGTGTGCTAGAACATCTGTTGCAACAATACACATAATCTTCTTCTGTGCTCAGAGACTTCTAGCCCAAAGGACAATAATAGTTCATGTGAACTCTAGTTTAGCCTATGTACATAAATTAGGTGGTGATTAAGCCTTTAGTTACTGTACTGAAAAAAGATACATGCGCACAGCACATATATCTAAGATGGCACATCTCCTCTCAGAGACTAGAACAGTTATTGACAACTTGGTGGCAGAGGGAGGCTTCAAATAGGAGATAAATGACTCTTTCCCTTGGACACACGGACCCCAATAACCTGGTGTTACTGAGCTGTCAGGGTTACCCAAGAGTGAATGCAATAGACAGAGTCCTTTGTCCTAAGACCTGCTGCTTTGTGGGTGTCAGTATGTCTGGGAATGTCTCTCTATTCTGCACTGTGGACTGCATCTGTCTTAGCTGTGGGGGAACCAGAAAGGCAGGAGAGTGAGCCTTGACTGCCGTCTCTGATACTGCGCTTTCATCCTGAAGGACTGGGGAGGTGTTTTTTTCTCCCATGCTGGCCTTAATTACCCAGGAGTCCCCCTTTGACACCCTTTGTCAGAGGTAGGGCTGGCCTGTGAATATTTCTCATTAGGGCTATAGGGAAACATTAGGGTATGGGGCATTATTTAAATTGGCATTGCCTCAGCTTTCTGCTGAGGATTTTGGAGCACTCTGTGAACATACTGATGCCTCCCCCCGCTCAACACCCCAGTCTTTTTAAAGAGGTGGGAAACTGAGGCACACACCTTTCAGTGGCAGAGCTGGCCATAGAACCCAGGTGTCCTGACTCCTATTTCACTAATCCAGCCATCAGAATACACTTCCCCTCAGCAGGTTTGAGCATGTTAAACTGGCACTTGGAGGGCTGGGCCCTCTGCTGGATGGGCTCTTACCATTGGCTGATTGGAACTCCGAGAGATCTTTGCTGCTTGTGAGTTCATTCCCCAGGATGCAGGAATCAAGGCGGATTAAGAGTCCCTTAGCTGATCACATTTATTTCATTATTTGAGTGAAATCCCTCGGTAAATACCTTCTTTTCCTGCTCCTATCCCCTTTGCCCTTCATCAGAATAGAAAGCAAAGAACAACTGCAGCATTAGGAGTGGCATTAAAATCACCTAGATGCATCATTAACCTCTCCTGGCCCAGCTGCACAGAGTGGGGAGGGAGGCTTGGCTGTTGCAGGGAGATGCTAAACGGGCAAAGGATACCAGCAGATTCT
Source organism: Sternotherus odoratus (assembly GCA_032164245.1). Classification (NCBI taxonomy): domain Eukaryota; kingdom Metazoa; phylum Chordata; order Testudines; family Kinosternidae; genus Sternotherus; species Sternotherus odoratus. The sequence goes on from JAVMKO010000016.1 coordinate 12,200,089, forward strand.
GCCTGCCCGCACAGTCCCCCTGCTTAGCGGGAGAGAGACACTCCAGCAATTAATGATGGATTTCCCAGCAGCCACTAAGTGGAGCTGCAGCTACTTCCTTTGCAGCAGCATCACAGCAATGAACCTTTCACGGGGGTGGTTTGACAAATTGGCCCGCATGCCATAGCAATTAACATCAAAGGCCATGGATTAGGGCGGCACTTAGGGCCCTCCGTGTTGTGACATGCATCATATGCAGGGGGCCTAAATAGGAGGCATTTACATCCAGAGTTTGGAGTTCAATGCAATTAGAAATGTCATTGCCCCTTGATTTACAAGGTCTTGGATATGCCCTGTGCTCGAGAGGGCACGGACATGAAGGCATTGCTAATACCCCTGGTGCTTGGACAGGAACCTCCCCACGGACCTTTGAGATGTACAGCGTGGGGTTGATTGTCTGTGGCCTTCAGGTTCTAGGCTGTTACTGGGGTGAAACAGCTCCCAGCACATGTTACGGCAGCTCCCCGCTTATGGGCAGCGGCACAACACGGGATACGTATAGCATTCAGGTAGGGCCCTCCCACTTCTAACACACACACCCCACCCCATACCAGGGCTTGGCAGCATGTAAGGCTGTGTGCCTGCATTTGGGATTTCTCCCCGGGCCACTGCCAGGCCCCTATATGGCACTGGAGGGAGGGAAGGACAGAACTTGACTCAATACATCCACTGGTGCACTGGCTTGCAGCTGGTTCCTGAGGGCAGTTTCAGGCATTGGTTTTCACCAGTACAGCCCTGGCTCCCTTAGAGATGTCCTTCTGTGCTTGCGCTGAGGTCTGCGGGTTCATCTGAGCTCACAGTCCCCACCCAGGTTTCCTCACTGAATGGCAAGCCCTGTGCTCTGCCCAGCAACTCCCCACCCCAGCCTGCAGCCCTCGAAGGCTGCCGTGCCCTGCTATTGAGAGAGACCTGTCCATGAAAGGAGAGTTGGTGTTGGCAGAGACCCTTTCAGGCATGGGGATTTTAGAGGGGGTTGCCTGGACTCTAACTGATGGACTGTTGCTCCGAGATCCTGTTTCGTGAGATTTAGAAGCAATTTCAGATAAATGCCCTGACTCTCAGAAACTCCCCTGCTCCCTCAGACACTCACCGCCACACACACACATCCTTCCACACACATGGACGGCACTTGTTAGCGGGGAGCAGACATGGACAAAGTCCCTCTTTTCATGCTGCTTATCCTCTTCTTCGGGTCCTGGCCTGCATTCCAGGCACAACCAAGGATCCCACTGCAATCAGCCGTGAACAAGGGCTGCAGGGTCAGACCCACAGAGATTAATTCAAGTAAAATGGCGGGGAAGAGAAGCTCAGATAATTGCAAATAGATGATGGATGTAAACTAAACGTTCCCCTTGCGACACGGGTGCACTGTCCTTGCACTGCCTCCATCTCCCTGCCTGGCAGAGCAGCAGTGAAAGCGTTTTCCTTGACGGTTTGTTTAGGAATTAGCTTCTTGCACATCTGGCTGCAGAGGTCAGTTGCAAAGAGACGTGATCCGGTTAGTGCTGATTCCCCAGCCTTGGGGTGACTTTGACCTTGAAGCCCCAAGGCTTGTTATTTTGAACAGGGTGTTTGCTCTGCATGTGTTTGTTTTAACCCAATCACTAAAGACGTACAATGGCAGCACATGATCATGTTGGTTTTGTGTCCAACACACATGGGGGGTTATATAAAGCAGATTAATGGACTAGCAGGAACCGAAAGAAATACGTGGGGCCATGTGATGAGAGCTGCTAAGGCCGGAGGAGTTGTCAGGTACCAGATCAAAAATAAGGCTGGTCTGATCGTTTGGGTGATCTGGGTTGAGTCAGAGCGGTTCCTGGAAGTATTCAGCTACTGCTCTGCATTCCTTGTTTCAGGAAGTTTCATATATTCTTTTCCCTTGCTCCTAAATCAGCATGAGGCCATGTGTGCTTGGCTGATTTCTCTAAGGCCCTGTCCAGAGCTGAATCAGAACCAGGGTAGATGTACAGAGGATTTCAGTTTGTGGGGCCCTCGGCACAGGAGCATTGAATAGTCCATTCATTATATACTTCAAAAAGGAGAAATAATATAAACGCTTCCATTTGCAACTGAGTTGGGTTGGTAGGGTGGGGGCAGAATGGGAAGCACAAGCTAGAGAGCGGGTAGGGAAGCTTTATATTTTGGATATTGGTGACCTTCTATTTCACCTTCTCACTAAAACAAGACACTACGATATGTCTAACACTCCAAGAGCTCAGCAGCTCTCACCTGGGGAGGTGCCTCTCTACCACTTTGGGAAGGCGTGGCTGGAGTCTGTCCAGACGTGTCTAGATTAGAGGAGGAATTCGGAGGGAAAAGATTGTATGGTTCACAAGATTTCCGGAGATTGTTTGGGGTTTTTTCAGTCTCCTGCAACAACAATGGCAGCTGCTCAGCTTCCTTTCTAGATAACCTTCTTCCTGTTACCCGGCATGCTTATTATCTACTACAGACAGACTGGCAAGAGTAACCGGAAAGCTGATACAGTATCTCTACCTCTCAAGGAACTTATTTAGGAGTTGGAATGTGTTGCAATGGTAATTGACTGTATAAATACAAGTGATATATATGGACAAGAGGCTACACCTTTGAGAGAGACAGCATCTGCTAGACAGGAACCAGGCTTGTGCCTACAAGAAACCCCTCTTTTTACATTTAAAATCTGAGTCAGAAAAGCAGTGGCCCAGGCTCAGCAGCTGATTGGGGGTTGAGAGTCAGGACTCCTGAGTTCTATTCCCAGTTCTGCCACTGCCTGGCTGTGTTGTTAACCAAGTCATGACCCCTTTGGGCCTGGGTTTCGCCCTTTGTGGGAAAAAGCTTCACCACACACAGCCCTGCCTTTCAAAGGATGTGATGAGCATAAATCCATTTGTTTGCATGGAGGATGACCACAAAATGTCTTGGGTACTTACTTTTTAGTCTGGGCTTGGATTTAAAACAAGGTAATATACAACCACAACAATAAGAGTAAATAGGACTTGCAAGTAATAGACTAATTGAAATGAACAGCAGCGAAGGCAGGCTGAGAGAGCTGAACCAGAACTGATGAGTGACGGGAATCAAGCCGTGCGGCAGCACTTTGCTCATTTCCCTCTCGGTAAGTTACAGACATGACTGTAGCAATTGCATGACTGTAGCCCTGTCTTGGTGATGATGAAAGAGGAGGGAGCAGAACAAGCCAGCTTGGCAGGGGGGGATGAGAGTAACAGCTGCTGGAGAGGAGCGGGGGTGGGGGTGTCTATTTTGGTCCAGTTCTGGTTGGGGAAAATAGACAAGAGGCACTTGTGTAATGTCGGCTCTTGGGGCCAGCCTGGAGGAGGAGCCTGATAAATAATCAGCACTTCCACTTGTCTGCAGTTTAGGGAGCTGGGGAAGGCGCAGAGACGGAGCTGGGTGAGCCTGGATGCCAGGCAGAGTAATTCCAAATGGCTGAGGGAGCAAGAGGCCCTTTTGCCAAAGGTCACGTTTTAGGCCCGGGCCGTCTTTCAGTTGTGCTGCCCAGCTGCAGCTGTTTTGAGTGCATTGTCTCCGGCAGTACTTGGACCTATTAGTAAGGAGACCTGGACATTGACTGTAATATTGCTATCTGACTATAACTGCTCCTGTGTCCCTACCTGTACTTTTAATTCACCCTGCCTACATTTGCAATATACCACCACTTGAGACTTCCACCATACTGACTCGAGAGACTAAGGCCTAGAACTGCAACGGTCTTTAGGCTCTTAACTTTCACTGGGAGTTAGGAACTTAAATACCTTTGAGGATCTGGATCTAAGTGACTAGAACTGCTCTTCTGCCTATACTTGCACTCCTCCCACTGTAGTTGCCGGAGTAACGGTACCTTGAAAAGGCACCGCTGTTGCTGATGACTGGATCTGCAAAATAATCAGTTCCATATCATTGGCAGTATATAGGAATTGACAAACCAGATCAGACTCCAGCGCATATAGCTCAGTAACGTGTCTCTGACAGACCAGCAGCTTCAGAGGGAGGTGCAAGGAACCTTGCAATAAACTGATAGGGCATAATCTACCGCACATGAAGGTCTCGCCCTACTCCCTAACAGGGACCGTTTTAAACCCCGAAGCTTGAGGTTTTATATCTTTTCCAACTCTCTTGTTTTGTATGAACAATTAAAACCCGGGATATTCCTTCTGTCTCTCTGAACAGTCTTTGAATCATGCTAAATTCTTGGCCTCAGTGACACGTGGCAATGAGTTCCATGGTCTAATTACATGAGTACTAGATCCCTGACCACTTCTGATGTTGTGTGTGTCACCACAGGGGGATTATGGTCATATGGACCAGGAATGACAGCTGCTAACACAAACACCGAAAGCCAGCAGCACTTATTTCTGCCCGCCACTGTAATCTGATCCCTTCTGGGATGCGGTTGCAGGGTGAGGGTGTTGAGTAGGGTCTAGCTGCCACCAATGATCTCTACCTTGCTGACAGCCTCAGTGGAGTCTAGTGATTGAACGGGCTATGGAGGCTGAATTCCTCTTTTCCCCCTGGCAGGGCAATGTGCCAAAAATTAATACCTGTGGATAAAGAGAAGGCTTCATTCTGTGGGGCTGTCAATCCTACTGCTTTTGCCAGGGCTATATTCACTTAAGAGTTGGGAGGGAAAGCAATGCATTACTGTAATCAATTCTGCAAGCCAGCTTGCCTGTCCGCGGCCCAGCTGTAACTATATTTGCTTAGCAGCTTTGTTCCTTTATTAGCTATTGTTTTTGGAGGCCTTCCAGCCCACTGGAGATTGGGATAAACCCTTGTGCTGTTTCCAACACTTGTATTCCCTTAAGCAGGCATCGGTCCCTGGATCAGGACAGAGCAGCCTCTGTGCCTGGCTGGCTGGGAAAGGGCACGGTGCAGTCTGTCTCTGGACAGAGCTCTGGCGCGGCGTCACAGTTCTCCCCATCAGTATTTTAAGAAAAAAAATATCCAACCAATCCATTCGGCATCTGCATCTTGTGATCCTGAAACCCAAGAGCCCCCCTGACTCAGCAAGTTATTAATAACCCCCTGGCTGTCTTCCCAGGGTAGCGACTGACAGCCTCAGCTTCTCCTTCCTCTCCTCTGGGACAAGGCAATGCGTACGCCAGGCAAGGTTAGAGGTGCCTGCCCACCCGCAGGCCCCTGGACATTGTAGTGCAGCCAGCGGGCTGCTGGATTGCCAGCACTGCACGGGTCGAGCCCTAGAGGATGTGTGGTGGCGCTAGTTATTGAAGGCTTTGCTACTCAGGGCTCCAGAGAAGATTTGAGGGTCCATCTGTGTCCAGCACCTCTAATGATGAGTCACTCTTGAAATTCGTAGCACCAGGATCTGTGCCTGTGAGACCACTGTGCGGCCCAGCCCGGTGCTTTCGGATCCAAGGGGCTTTGCCTAGTGAGGTCACGGGAGCAGAACAGGGTTCTTAGGCCCCTGGGTCTCCCCTCCTCGGTCTCTGTTCATCCCCTTGCAGGGCCTTGGTGTGTTCATGCCCCTCACACCATCCCTTCATACCTGCAATCAGGAGAACAAAACAGGCAAGACCTGACCTTGCTGCTACCCCTGTGAACCTGATGGGAGGGGATGTTCTTAACAAGACTAACAGACTGAAAAGCCCTGCCCCACACTCCTCCAGCTGTGGGGAGATGACGTAACCTGGGATTTGGCTCTAAGCCCCAGGTGAACAGTCTACTGAGGCACCCGTATCCCCCAGGTAAGCATTGTAATGGAGGTTGTCACTAACAGCCTCTCCGATTGCTTGGCCTATAGACAATACATTTGGGATTATATATCCTAGGGAAGCCCATTGCCAGCCTGTGCCTCCAATTTGCACCCACGCTTTGCCCATTGTCAGGTGACACAGACGCCAGTGAATCAGGTCCCATCTACAAGGCACAGAGACCCAGTTACCCCATCATCGCATTCATGGGCGGACAGCACCGGTCAGCTTGGCAGTGAAGAGCACTGTTGCAGGGTACTTTCTCGAATCTCATAGAAACGAGGCTCACACACAGTGGCTAGATGGAAAGTGGTGAGTTTACTGAAGGGTGTGGCATCACCATGCTGGGGGCCCCGGTCAGCACAGCCGCGATACAGAAGATCTGGCACATCGGAGTAATGCCCAGAGAAGAAGCCCAACCCACAAGGGTGTGTCAGCACAGATATACCCATACTCATTTACATCTCATACATAAACATATCTCATGAATAGCAAGCAACATAGGTTGATTACACGCTTTTCAGCCCTTGTTGATTATACGCTGTCCTGCCTCAGTTTACCTATTTAGTTTCACACGCACTTGTTCTCACGCAAATGGGGTAAACACTCACACAGCTGAGAAACTGTTCTCAGACACAGACATACATGATATAACAAAAACACAAGGCCATTCTCAGGCTGATAACCTTATTATACCGTCCCCTGAAGTGGACTCAGAAGCGTAACTGTGCCTCCTACCGATTGCCGTCACAATAATCTTCCGCTCGCTACAAGCACGTTATGATCAGACCCCAGCCCCGCATTAAGGTCTTTGGCTTTGAAGGGCTGCAGCATGATTTGGTGCCGTGGGTCAGTCTGGGTCTGGTCCAGGCAATGCCCATCCGGTCAGTCCCCAACCCATAGGATCTGAATAGCAGAAAGGGAGCCTGGCTCGTGCCTGGTTACACAATCATCCCAGCAGCTACAGCTCTGATTTCTTTTCTTCCTCTTTTCTATTTTGCCCTCCCCGCTCGGGGTTCCTCTTTTCCATTCCCCCTCTAAGTATTTTACAACATGAGGGCAAGAGACAGAGCTCAGGAGCTCAGGCTGCAAACCACAAACGGGAAAGGAACAGTAACCTCCACTAACTTCTTATCCAATGGAGACGAGGTCTGCGCCTCTCCAGTACCTGACAGAGGGTGTTATTCATCGCAGGCGGCTAAGAATAGAACCCAAATCTCCTCACGCTCTCCCCTCACAAACACAATGTCCTTTCCAGCCCAGTGAGCCCGTGCAGGCTGCAGTACCACTCTGCAATGTTCCAGCTGGCTGCCGTGCTCTGCTCTCGGAAGACGGGACCTCCTGGCCACAGCGGACGTTTCCAGCAGCCATTGCTCAGGGGGATTGTTCAGACTCTCCGTGAGCCCAGGCCCCCTTCTGTTTCCTGACCCTCCCCTGTTTCTTTCCTTTAGTTTCTTGAACACTGGGCCTGATTCTCCGTACGTCCTCCACTCCCCACTTCCCTGTGGTTGGGGCAGGTGCAGGGGAAGAGGGCAAAAGTGGTTTTAAGTCCCCTTTGTGCTGCCTGTATTCTGGGGCCTGACCAGCCCCCCATGAAGTTAGAGCAGCTCTAGGGCTGCTCCAACTTACCTTCTGCCTCTGGCCCACAGGTTTATGAGCAGAGCAGATCCCAAACGCAGTGTGTTCTGGCCTCCGCCCTGACATGGCTGGAGCAGGGCTTACACTAGCTCTACATGCATGTACTGAGGTCATTCCCTCCCCTATAGGGCCTCTACAGTAACAGCGGGGGTGCAAGGGGGCCTTACAATTACAGAGAATCAGACTGGATAGCTTAGTCCTTCCCTTCTGCCTCCCTGTCTCACCATTCCTGCCATATCTTCCTGCATCCGACAAAGTGGGTATTAGCCCACGAAAGCTTATGCTTCAGTACTTTAGTTAGTCTTTAAGGTGCCACAGGACTTGGTCACTTCTGCAGTTCCAGACTAACACGGCTACCTCTCTGATTCTTGACATCTTCCCCAGTCTCTCTCAGCTTTCCTTTCTCTTCCCTCTCACATCTCTCTGCTCCAAGTTCCCCTTTCCTCCTCCTCCCTACCCCTTGGGCAATGCCCTCTGCCTCCCTGTTCTACTCTTTTCTCCTTCTCCTGGGCCTCTCCAGGACAGAATTACCTATAACACTGACTCAGTCCTGAGTCATTTCAACGGCTCCCTCCTTCAAGTCAGAAATCCCTGGACATACTTCACTGACTCATGGGGTATCCCCTCAGACGTTCTGGTATTTGAAGCTGTGGCCGGGTATCTGAAGCTAGCTGAGGTAGGTGCTTTTCAGCAGTGTCTGCTGTTCCCATGCTTCCCATACTACCATGCTGATGTTGTTATAGGGAGGCTTCCTCTTGGAAAGGGAGGGCGGGAGGCTGTGCAGCACCATGATGTGAATGTAAAAATCCCCAAGGCAGGCAGGCCCCTGGGGGTGTGAAAGTAAGAGGGTACGGGACGGTACACGTACCAGTAAAAGGTAGCCACCAGTACCAGCCCGTACCACTAACTTTAAAGCGCTGCTTTGACAGCAATTTAACAGCGCTGCCCCTTTTGCACCCCTCAATCTGTGGCTGTGTTAGGTCCCTACCAGCATGATGAGTGCATTAGCAATATGTCGCTACCTCTTTTGCCCCCCCCCCCAGCCGCCCACAGAGGAGAGGGAGGGAGAAGTAGTTGGGGGGCCGCGAGCTCTTTAAATCGCCACTGGCGCCCCGGGTGGTGCGGGCCAGGGAGCAGATGGACTGGTTGGGGGACACTGACCCCCCCACCCCATCCCTTCTTCCTGAGACCCTGCCCCTTCTGGGGGGCCTAGGGTGGGCCCCGTACTGGTAAGAACTGTATTTTACTTTCATCCCTGCAAGCTCCATAAGGGGCTAGTAGCTGCAGACCAAGGAAAATAGCATGTTGGCTACATTAGAGACGATAATGCAACCCCCATAACATTCTACAGAGAGTGAAGCAGTTGGGGGGAGAGGTGGGGTTACAGTCCAGAGCACCAGCCTCTCCCTTTGACTTTAGCTAAAATGCTGGAACATCAGGTGCAAGGCATCTCCCAAACCCAGTGGCACTTTGGGAAACCCTGACTTCGCTAGCTGTGCTACTGGGTAGTTTATAACTGTGGAGCTGGACATAAAAGGCTTCCCTTCACACCCACCCTCCAGAAAATCAATGTCCTAGATCAGTGGTTTTCAACCTTTTTTTCATTTGGGAATCCCTAATGTAGTTTAAATGGAGGTGTGGACCCCTTGGGAAATATTAGACCTAGTCTGTGGACTCCCACAGACAGAAGATAGGGGGGTCTACAGACCACAGGTTGAAAAACCAATGTGCTAGATCCAGCCCTGATGGCTAATGATGCAGGCTGAACTGCTAACGTTCAGGGAGGGGCGGAGGGTTGTGTGCTCTTAGGATGTGATCCCATTCATCTCTTTATGGATGGTTTTGTCACACACTACCCTCTGGTGGGGAAAGTGTGCACATGGCCTATAAATAGACACTATCGCAGGGGTTGACAGCCTTTCTGAAGTGGTGTGCCGTGTCTTCATTTATTCACTCTAATTTATGGATTCGCATGCCAGTAACGCATTTTATTGTTTTTAGAAGGTCTCTTTCTATAAGTCTATAATCTAGAACTAAACTATTGCTGCATGTAAAGTAAATAAGGTTTTTAAAATGTTTAAGAAGGTTCATTTAAAATTAAATTAAAATGCAGAGCCCTCCGGACCGGTGGCCAGGACCCGGGCAGTGTGAGTGCCACTGAAAATCAGCTCGCATGCCGCCTTCGGCACCCATGTCGTAAGTTGCCTACCCCTGTACTACGGTATCCAAATCCTACATCCCTTGATGTGACATCTCTTGGAAACGGTGAGGCCAAATTAAGCTGTATTAATTACTTTAACAAAAATATGTACATCATATTGTCTCTCTCAAACACACACATGAATTATATGTATTGGACTGCATCCTTGACCCCCATCTGTCAGACATCTCTTGTCTTCATAGGGGGGAATTTATCCCTGCATTGTTGTCAGAACATGGCCAGCAGGGAGCCACTGCATCTCTTCACTTCCAAGGCTGGCAGGGAGTAGGTCAGCCCAGAAAGTTACCCTAAATTGCACTGAGCTGCAGCGGGCAGAATAGCTGGGGCATCATAATGCTCTGGCCATTCCACCTAGGGCCCTTATAGCAGAAAAGGGGGGTAGAGTTGCTCGCACAGAATCCCTTTTGTGCCAAAATTATTCCTTGTCGGTCCTAGGCAGCTGCCATGCCTCACCTTTATGCCAGTGCCAAAGGGGCTGCAGGGCAATAGTGAATCTTACCCTTAGATTGTAAGCTCCTTGGGGCAGAGACTGTCTTTGTGGCTGTGGTTGTACTGGGAGTATCAGCAGGCACAGTCTTTAGGGATTTCATTCATGAAGGAAACACTGAGCTTACTTCTCACTTTATTAGAAGTGGACAGGTTGTGTGTCATGGTGCAGAACTGCTCTTGCATGCATTTCTTTTGAAAAGGTGGGTACAAAGAATGACATCCAAATCTGAAAGTTCCAAACAGATGTTCGCTTTGGTTTTCCTGAAGTGAGTTCTTCTGTACATCAGTCTTGTCCTTGTGTATATATAAAATCACATGCTGTGTGAGCTGTCGGATTGCCTACTTGAGGCCATGATTTACTATGATGTAGAACACTGAAATCATGCTCAGCTTCACCCCTTTGGAAAGCAGCCAGCATTCACGCTGACTTAGTGAACTGAGATATTTCTGAATGGACTTCAGTGATCTTTCTGTAAGCTGGCAGCTGGCTTGCAAGAGATGAGGCTAAGTAATCAGTTGATCATGGCCAAACTCGAAAGCCTATACCTGAAGGAAGTCTTGAACTTTTGTTTCTGTTGCATTTGGAGTTATGAGAGTTTCAAGATTTTGAATAAGTTTGTAGCCTTTTTCTTCACATGTTGATTGAATACTGGACATTGTAAAATCACTTATAAAATTCCTTTGCTGAATTTGGGTCCTTACTTACATTTTCTTGGGAACTTTTCCCTGAAGCTCAGGCATTCCATCTATCTCCAACTTTACTGGTGGATTTGCTCCCAGAATAAGTCATAGCTTTTATCTGATTGGATGGATTGAACTGAACTAAGTGTTGTTTTCATACTAGATTGGCCTTCTGTTGATATGTTTGACCTTTGCAGAGTTTGACAGCTTGTCTATCATGTTTGGTATTTGAACTAGGTCAGAAAGTCCTAAACAGGTAGCTAAACTTTTTCATTTGAGCTGCTATGCCAATGATTTGAGATCTTATTTCAATATCTTTTTTCATTGCATCCTTCACAACTTCCCAGGCTGCACATAATCAAGGTAGGTCTCAGAAACTGAAGCCAATGCTTCTTCATGGAGTCCATATTCTTAGGCAGAGGACACAGATTCCTAGTGGTGTATTTAACACTTCGTATTTTGTCCTGAAATATTGCAGTTGTTTGGGTGATTTATTTATATTTTTTGTAAGCAGTTCCAAGAATATCTCTTAGAATAGCATTTTGAACAGTGTCCTGCAATGCCAAATTCAAAACATGGCCATAGCAACGAGCATCTGTAGCTTCAGGTTCCCCCTCTGTTGTACTCTGCTTGCTACGCCATTCCCCAGAGTTAGACACAATGATATAGCTAATTACTGATATGATTACCTCAGTGGATGTACAGGCATATTGTTTGCGAAGAGTTGATTGTACAAGCCATTCACGTCATCACCCACGTAACACAGACAAAAGCCAATTGCTTTTTGTTGGAGAAGAATGTTTTTAAATTTATCATAATTGTATAGCCTTGATCATTGTATACCAGTTCCCAGAAACTCCCTCAGAAATCCTCCTCAATGCCATTGAGAAACAATTTCCATTGTTTCATTTTGAATAACTGGACTTGTGAATTTGTCTTCACTCTTTTTCAGCCACTTTGAAGTATCGATCGTATTCTGCTGCAAACAAAGCAGATGAATAAAGTTGCAGTCAACCTCTCCACTTAAGGGTATATTTTCAGATTGTTTAGTACAATGGCCTCTCAGTGCAAGTCCTTGGCTGTCAAGACATGTACTACTAGAATTTTCATTAGGATCTTCCCATTTTCTTCTGAGAGAACTGAAAACTTAGCATGTCACCAGCTTTCTTTGTGGTCATTTAAAGCAGTTTAGCTGCTTTGTGGTGACACAAAGAAGCTTAGTGCCTCTCAAATTTGGCTTGAGCCTTTTTCCAATTAGGGAATTCAGACTCAGTGAAAGTTTCACCTGCGCACTTAATCAAAAGTATTTTGCATCTAAAAGGCTGTACAACAGAAGCAACAAAGTGCTCTGTCACTAGCTTCAAAATAATAGAGCCATTGATAGCCATCAACGAGGATGAGCAGGAAGAACAGCCCAGTTTTCTAAAGCAACACAGGAGGAAAGATTTGTGTCACGAAGTGGTTGACCGGGTGTCTCAGAACAGTAGGACAGTATCAGGCAACTGGCATTTGGTTCTTGTTGAGGGGATGACAGAGACAGGTCAGTTCTATAACTGCAGGAGTAGATCCTCTTCTTGGAAGCGTAATAGCTTCTTCCTATTTAATCAGCTGTGTTCCAAGTGATTTAATGTTAGCACCTTGAAAATGGACACTTGGGTTTTGTGCTTCCCTCCGTCACTGCTCACTTAAGAAGAATGATGTGGGATTGCAGAATCAAAAAACATACTCTGGCAATCTCAAACATTGAGCTGGCTTCTTGGTGTTATATAGTTGCTGCTTTCTTTGTAGGGCAGTCATGAATGTGGTAGCATGAAGAAAGGGAACAGCCAATACCTGATCTGTGGATTACACTGGGAAATAATTGCTTTATGTTTTGCTTTTGTAACTGTAATATGCTGCAGGGGATACGCAGAGTTGAGAGCCACTGGGTTACCCTTCTATCTCAGCAAGCATGTGCTTTGCTGAGATTAGATTAGGTGTTAGCTCTCTGCCCTCATCAACAAACTCCACAAGCCTCTCACAGCCCAAATCTTACCTAGCAGATAACAGTTGTGAACTCCAGTCCTGAACTCCTCAGAGATGTTTCTCTGCAATGCACAGTCCCTGTCACTAGTCATTCACAAGAGGTATTGAGATTGCTGCTCTTTTAAAGAGTCAGTTAATTTAACTACATGCTTCCCTTCAAGCACAACATTGAGTTGGTTTATAGTAAACGTATAAAACAAGTTTATTAACAAAAGGAACTAGGCTAAGACAGTAAAGAAAGCGAGGAATACTTCTAACACCTTAGAGACTAACTAGTTTATTTCAGCATAAGATTTCGTGAGCTATAGCTCACTTCGTCGGATGCATAGAATGGAACAGAAGTAAAATGCATTTATACACACAGAAAGAAAAAGAAAAGAAAAAAATAGAAAAAAATTGTACCTTAGCATAACAATTCTAAGAGGGCTGTTAAATGTAGGTGGTCCATTATCACTAGGAGAAAAATACACCTTTTGAAATGGAGATCTGTTGTCAGTAACTCAGGAAATGCAATTAATTACTGTAATGAGAGAACCAGTCTGAACTTCTCTTAAGCCCCTGCTTAATAGTGTCCAATTTGAAAATTAATTCCAGTTCCTCAGTTTCTTGTTGGAGTCTGTTTTGGAAGTTTTTCTGTTTCAAAACTGAAACCATCAAATCTTTAATGGAATGGCCAGGAAGATTGAAGTGTTCTCCTACTGGTTTTTGAATGTTATGATTCCTGATGTCAGATTTGTGTCCATTTAGTCTTTTGCGTAGAGACTGGCCAGTTTGGCCAATGTACATAGCAGAGGGGCATTGCTGGCACATAATGGCATATATCACATTGGTCAATGTGCAGGTGAATGAGCCTCTGATGGTATGGCTGATGTGATTAGGTCCTACCGTATGATGGTGTCAGTTGAATGGATATGAGGCTAAGACAATGGTTCTCAACCTTTTTTCATTTGTGGATCCCTAAAAATTGTCAAATGGAGGTGCAGACCCCTTTGCAAATCTTAGACATAATCTGTGAACCTCCCAGTGGTCTGCAGATCACAGATTGAGAACCACTAGTCTAAGGGATACCAAGTAGCAGGAGTAAAGATAGAAATAGTTACAAACAAATAAAAGTGAAAAAACATCTCACAGACTAAAACAACCTCACAAGATGCAATCTTTGGTTAAGATGTGACAGAGTCCTGTGGCACCTTAAAGACTAACTAAAGTATTGAAGCATAAGCTTTCCTGTTTGATATTTTTTTGATCCAGGAAATCATCACTTGAGATGGTATGTTAAGTGATTGTTGTTCTTTATATCATTCATGGTGATGTTGGCTTACTGGGAATGGTTGATGGGGCTGGTTGGAGGAGGACTTAATTTTTTTAAATTAGGCTGATGGTGAGTCCATTTATTTCTTTGTCTCCATTCATCCTCTTCTCCCTGGGATGGCAAAGAAAACACACTCATTCACTTGCCTCCGAGAACCAATGAAGGATAAGCTCACTTTTACTGAGTAAATACAGCACAATCATCTGCAAAAAATGTTTCACGTATGAGTGCCTTGAACCCTTTTGTCTTTGCAGTAAGTCTCTGGGACTGAAGTTTGTTATTGGTTCTGTACTGTATGTAGATGCCCTTTTGAAGGGGTTCAGTTGCATTATTCAGAATGGGTGTGAAGAAGAGACCAAAGAGGATTAATCCCTATTAGATATGGGAGTTGGTTTAGGGAGGCTACCATCTGAGAACACTTGACCAGTCATGGCTTTGTGGAATTGATGTATGGGAGGTAGAAGTAGAGGTAGTGTCTCTGAAAGTCATGACTGCATTCTTTTGAGTGGTTCTTCCAGTCCCCACTTCACACCCAGCTCTCATCTCACAAGTACCACACTGTCTCAGCAATGACCATGACATTTCTGACTGCGACACAATAAGAGTGGATGGATGAACAATGAGTTTGTTTAGCTGCTGTGGCAGATAGGAAGCACTATATAAATGAATGTATTATTATCTTTTGCTTGTTTGTTTCACCTTCTTGAACTCTACACTGGGGTTTAGTAATTGGCACTTATATTCCCAGACCTTTAAATGTTTCCTTGGAGATGAACAGTAGACCTTTGGAAAACTGCTTATTATAGCACCAGGTGTGCATGAAACTGAGTGCAGTCTAGTGCAGCCCAAGTGAGTCATTCTCCTAAAGTTTGGGTGCTGGTGACTGCACTAGGGATCACAGAGTAATGGATCTAAGAGGGACACTGCAGCATCCGATGTTACAAAGTTCAGAGTTATGGGCTTTGCTTATTTTTTATGATGTGACATCAGTATGTTATGACATTAAATAACACGAGATGGTTCATTCCCCTCTTCCTCATCAATCAGCTGATGGCCTTGATTCTGCAAAAGCCCTTGCTCTGTGCACAGCAGGGTGTGTGAATGTGAGCAGATGCTACATGTGCCCACACTAAGGCTAAGCACTCTGTACTGATTATTCATGAATCTCAAGACCTGACATGTCCACTCTCTTACTCATGAGAGTCCAGAGTAAAAAGGGCAGGGAGAGGGTAGGGAACAGACATGGATTTAAGAACAATCCTCATCCTATTAAGAGGTATGTAGTGGGGCTGTCGATTAATCACAGTTAACTCACATGCAATCACACTGCTAAATAATAGAATACCAATTTAAATTTATTAAATATTTGTGGATGTTTTTCTGCATTTTTCAAATATAGTGGTTTCTATTACAACACAGAATACAAAGTGTACAGTGCTCACTTTATATTTATTATTATTTGTATTACAAATATTTGCACTGTAATAATTAAAAGTGAACTGAAAAATGCTATTTCCTCATACAAGTACTGGAGTGCAATCTCTTTCTAGTGAAAGTGTAACTTACAAATGTAGGGTTTTTTTGTTACATAACTGCACTCAAAAACAAAATAGTGTAAAACTGAGCCTATAAGTCCTACTTCTTGTTCAAACAATTGCTAAGACAAACAAGTTTGTTTACATTTATGGGAGATAATGCTGCCTGCTTCTTATTTATGTCACCTGAAAGTGAGAACAGGTGTTCACATGGCACTTTTGTAGCTGGCCTTGCAAGGTATTTATGTGCCAGATATGCTAAACATCCGTATGCGCCTTCATGCTTCAGCCATCATTCCAGAGTTCATGCTTCCATGCTGATGACGCTTGTTAAAATATAATGCGTTAATTAAATTTGTGACTGTACTTCTTGGGGGAGAATTGTATGTCTCCTGTTCTCTTTTACCCACCTTCTGCCATGTATTTCATTGCCCACCACGTGTTCTTTTTAAGATCACTTTCACAGCAGATTTGACAAAATGCAAAGAAGGTATCAATGTGAGATTTCTAAAAAGTACTCAAACCAAGATTTAAGAATCTGAAGTGCCATCCAAAATCTGAGAGGGACGAGGTGTGGAGCATGCTTACAGAAGTCTTAAAAGAGCAATCATTCAGATGCGGAAACTACAAAACCCGAACCACCAAACCAGCCTGCCAGACCTCATATTCTTTGTTTTTTTTTGTCTTTCGTTTTTGACAGGTATGGAGAGGAAGGATGGAGGATAGTGTTGTAAGCTGGCAGAAATGCCACAGACCCAGCCACTCCTTCTGCAGTTAACAGAAGTGGCAAAAATTTTGGTTTGCCATTCAACAGCATGAGGCCCATCCTCAGCACCAAGGGCAAATGTTGAACTGCCTGGAGAACTCCAAGGAGTTTCGCTGGATCTTGAGAGAGCAGTTGAGGCAGGCCTGGCCCTCGGTTTGCAAAGCTGTGGCTGGAAGGTGACTTTTAAGGCCTTTGAGTGGCCAGTGCTGCCAGCTGGAAAGAGTTGATGTGATTGGCACTATTTTCTGATTGGAGAGGGTCAGTCAGTGTACAGAACCTTGAGTGCTGAGCAGCCTGGCTCATCCAGAGGTAAAAGCTGCCATTTTAAACAGAGACTGACGCTGGAGGCCTATTGCCACTGGTTCTGGGTCCAACCATTTCATGAGGAGCACATCGGAATGTAGTGGCCCAGCAATTGAAAGACCTTACTACCTACTGGTTTTATCTTGGCCCAGTTATATGAAGAGGGATTGGACCCAAAGACTGGCACAGCTCGGAAGGTAATGTGCAGAGCAGACTTACCAGGGAAGGCTGCAACCTGAACAACTTACCACTAGGCTGCTCTAAGGCTGGATAGGAGAGATAGAAGGGAAGAGGTTTCCATGGCTAATGAGATGGGATGGAGGTCTCCACCCAAGCTAGCAGCCTACATTTTCAGATGGTGGAGTCCTTACAGGAGCTGGAAGAAATATGCTCCTCAAGGGCAAAGGTTTTGATGCTGGAGGAGGAGGAGGTGATGATCTACCTCCTACAACAGCAGTGCATGGCACAGTGATGGGCACCAAATATTAATGTCATAATAAAGGAGAATTAAATAATTTTTCTATTGCCATTATATCATGTATCCCAATGTAAACAGGAGTAGGCTAGGCAGAGGGAATTGTCTGCTGGCTGTAGGGATTCCCTGATTATAAAATCAAAGAAGAATCGTAAGTGAGACTAAATACTATTGAGATATGAAGAAAAAATGGCTCAGCATTTGACAGGTAGCTGAAAGCCAGTGTGAAATGGTCTCAGCCCACTTCCTACCAGACAGGTATCCATGCCACACAACTGCTACCACAGTGGTTCTTAAACTTTTTTACTGGTGCCCCCTTTCACACAGTAATCCCCCTGTATAAATTAAAAACACGTTTTTATATATTTAACACTATTATAAATGCTGGAGGCAAAGCAGGCCTTGGGGTGGAGGCTGACATCTCATGACCCCCCATGTAATAACCTTATGACCCCCTGAGGGCTCATAACCCCCTCCTGTGCTACCACATCTGTGATCAACTGGGCCTCTTTCTGGCAGCCTTAATAAAGAGGTGAACTAAATGGACTATGGAAAATGATTTCCCATCTCAGTGTTAAAAGTGGTGGTTGCAGGGCAGGGCTCTAACATGTGGCAGACAACTTGTGTAGGTAGGTAAAATTTTAATTGATGCTACTTGTGCCATATCTTGTGTGTGACAAATCTCCACTGATAATCTCTCTTTCCTCCCCAGGCCATATCTGCCTCTTGATTTGCTTCTCCCTTTTGTTTTTATTCCAGGGCCTGATCCTGCAAGCCCTCTGGCTGCAGAACTCCCAATAACATTGGTGGAGGCCCCAGGCCCCAGTCCAAATGGTGTCACTTTTGGGGAGATACAGCTTGCTATAGAAAATAAAGCTCTTGGAAGGTGGTGGTAGCTCTAGCGATTTGTGGCATTCTTGGGAGGGTCTGAAGCCACATCAAGGTCAGGGAGCTACAGACAAGGATATGACTCCCCCAACCATATAGATGAGGCATTTAGGGGGGGCTGTATCATTGCCAGATTGGGAACTGATTTTATGTTTAGAGAAAGGGGTGAAAGAGAGAAAAATGTCCTGGCTTCTCAACTTACGGAGAAACTGCTTCATCCTTTGCACACACTGGGCCTGATTTAAAGCCCTAGAAGGCAATGGGAAGACTCCTTCTCAACTTCCATCCCCTACCTGCTTAAAAGGGGAAAGTCTGAAATTTCCCTCTTGACTGCACCTTGACCAAACCTCCTCCTGTTCAGCCCAGGTTTCTCTCTCCGTTTGCATGCACATCTAATCAGCTTGGGTTTTTGTTTTTTTTTTAAATTATTTTAAAGCAGGAGAATAATTTCTGCTTGACCCTAAAGTAATCCTGACAACACCAAGGCTCAAGGATCCCAGAGCTGTTGCTGCTAGAGCCTGGCTTGCCAGGACCAAGCCCACACTCTTTCCTCCTGCAGTCAGTTTCATGGCCCATGTCATGATCTGTAACCATGGCACCGTGCTGTCCTACCCCCAAATCCCTGAGGTTTTGGAATCACACTAGAGAGAGGTACCAAGGGCACAGCCTGCGGTGAGACAGTCGTGTGGGCCTCTCCCCATCCCTCCTAATCATTCCTTTCCCCTTTTTCTTGTCTTTGACTCTTCAATTCTCCTCTCGCCTTTCCTCCCTGGCACGTCCTCCCTTTCTTATTTTGCTTTCTCCCTCTTCGCCTCTCTGTCCTTAACCCCTCGGTGTAGCCGAGCGCCTGGCTTTCCCCCGGGGTCCCTGCAGGTGTCGCTGTCCGGTTTGTAGGCCTCTGGCTGCGGGATGAGTGGCTCACTCCAGGCCGGGGATTGACAGGCCGGGCGGGCAGGCGCGGGGGGAGGACTGGAGGAGGGGCAGCCAGGCACAGAGCGGCAGCCAGCGCGAGAGAGCCCGCGATCCAGCCAGCGCCGCCTCTGCCTTCTCAATCCGCAGCCATCCTGCTCCCTGAGCCCCCATCTCCCCTCCTGACTCGGCTCCCCAGGCAGACCCGGCTCCGTGCAACCCCCCCAGGTGGGTATTGGGGCCGGCCGGCAGGGCTGGGGGGGTTTATTCGGAGGGACTTGGTGCGGCGGCGGGGGGGGGGGGATGGGACACGGCAGCCCTAAAATGGAGCCCGGAGCCCGAGGGAGCCAGACGCAGCCTCCCCCCAGCTTTGTCTCCATTCACCCCCCCCCCCCGGCTCATGACCACACTGTCCCTGCTCCCCCCAGCCCGGAGCGGGGCGCTGCCCCTGCAGAGGCTCCGAGCCCAGCCCCCCAAACGCCGCTTGGCTGAGGCAGGCAGTGGCCCAGCCCGAGCCCCGTGTGCCCCGGGACAAAGAAGGGGGGGGGGGCGGGGTGCACGGCCCGGGGGCTGGCGCCCTGGGGGGAGGGCCTGGCCTGTGTCCTCCATCCGAGGAGGCCGTTTGAATTCGGGAACGGGCCTGTCTGACGGTGGGTTGCAGGCTGCAAAAAAACAACCACCAGTCGGGGATGGAGCCTCCCTCCGTTACTAGCAGATGTGGGGCCTGTTAGGCCCCCCCCACGCCCAGCTCGGGGGAGAGGGGCTTGGAGGAGTGTGGGGGGGGGGGTCGGGTTCCAGTTTCAGATCCCTAATAAACATGGTTGGCGTTGCCCCTTTGGCTTGTGTGGGTTCTGTTTAGCCCCATTGTTTTGGTTCTGCGTTCGGGTCCTGGGAGGCCTGGTGTGGGTGTGGGTGTGTGTGTTGTTATTACAAACTGCTAAACCCTCCCCCATCTGGGATTAGAAAACTATACACACTACAGAGCATCCTGCCCCCCCCCCCCCCATTGCTCTGTGCACAGACGATGGTGTATGACATAGTTGAACAGTGTGTGTTTGTTATTAACTAGGCGATTTTTGTTTTTCTTCTCTGCAAAGGCGGTTGAAAATAGAAATAACTCTCTTGATGTTTACAGTGGAGAGATTCTTGTTGCAATGGCTGTTTCAAGGAAACATTTGGGATCTCCGTTTCACAGCCCCGATTGTTTTATTGTTGTATTTTATTGTGGCTGTGCAAAGACCCTAGTAAGAGCTGAAATGCAGCTTGTGGGGAGTGTTTACAGTGCAGCTTCCGAGGCTGTGAAATGCAGTGGGGATGTTTCTTGTGTTTTGATGCTGGATCTTGGAAGATGCATATGGTTTTGAAAAATATATATTTTGATTGTTAGCAAGAATTTATAACCTCTGGGCTTTTTGGGGGTGTGTGTATGTGTGCGCGCTGGAGGTGAAATCCTGAAACAGGTCTTGGCTCTACGTAATGTTTTTTTCCATGCATCTCATTAGAGTTTGTGGATGTTTTGGTTAGCACAACTGCGTGGGCTTTGGTTTGAGTGGTTGCAAACATCCTTTGATCCTGAGTTTTGGGGTTTTGTTATGAAAATTTTCCTTCATAGCTCCGTATATAGAAAAGGCTCTGCATGTAGAAAAGGTGATAGAGGAGCAGAAATTTTGGAGGCAGTGATTGTATTTGATTGATACTTTCATATAATGAAGCATTTTAATTTTAAAGGTACTAGCATTTGGCATAATATAAACAGGCTATGTAAATATTCAAAAAGCCCTGTGTCTTTTTCTAGAAATTGGGGCGGGGTGTGTGTGGTAGGAATGGACATGCATCCTGAAAGGTTTGATACTCCCTCTTCAGTACAGGATGTCCCTCATTTTGAAGAATTGAGTCCTGATTAAGGATTTATAAGTTAGTTTAAAACTTTCATTGCAGCGGTGCCTAGATGCCTCAACTAGATCAGGTCCCATTGTGCTAGGCACCGTACAAACACAGAAAATGCCAGTCCCTGTCCCCAAAGAGCTTGCATTGGAGTGCTGCCATCTGACAAGTGGATTTGCCAAATATAAAGTTGGAGTTAAAATGTCCTGGGGCAGAGAGGTTGAAAGTGGTGGGTGGTGTTGCTGTCATGGTGCTGTCAGGCCAAGGCCCATAGTAGCGAAAACTTTTAACTGCAGTTTTGCTTCTGTAAATGAATTGGCCCCTAGATTCTGTATGGAGCTACAAGTGGATGAAACCTTGGGCCTATGCAGAGCCCCATTGAAGTCAGTTGTGTTCTGTTTGGGTGGAGTGGTCATATTGCTCCTCACAGGACTGAGACCTTAGAGATTTTTTTCCGTTTGTTTTTATATTTTTGAGGTATGAAGGATTAACAACAGGTCTTCATTGTTAATTTCTGTGTTCATGATAAGGTGACCAGATGTCTATTTTATAGGGACAGTCCTGATTTTGGGGTCTTTTTCTTACATAGGCTCCTATTACCCCCCCATCCCGATTTTTCACATTTGCTATCTGCTCACCCTAGTTCATGATGACCTGTCTGACATGTGTGTTCTCTTAAGACATATAAAGATGTTAGGTTAAAAATTACATTAAAAATTCCATAGAGAATTTTGGCAAAATTTGAGGAATTAAAACCAAATGTATCTTTTACCAGTGCTTCTGAATTTTTCTTTTTGGACTTAATTTGGCTTGGACATTGAAGATAAACTGGTTTGTGTCCCTTTTTAGTCCCTTCCCACTGGTTCTCTACCCTAGTCCAGTGGATGCTGCACACATTTCAGGGCAAATTTTAAATGAAAATAAAACATTATGTTGAGATGTACAAAAATATGAATACACAATTTTGTTTTCACTTAAACTTAAAGCATTGTCCTGAGATGCAGCTGGATGGAGAGTTCATTTTATAACTCCAGTCAGGAGTTTAGTGTGTAACTTGTGGTTTTATTTATTTAACATTTCACATAATCTATTTTGAGTAGAAATGGCTACATTAAATTATATTAATTCACTGCATATTTTGTTTGGCGTTCAATCCAGCCTTGCAACATTTGCAAATGAAACATCTTACCTTTTTGCTAGTGCTTGAAATCCGGAAAGTAAAATTATTTTGTCCAACCTGGTTGAAACACAAAAAGTAAACAAACTGTAAAACCAGGGAAAAGTAAATGGAAGTTTTAAAAAAAATCTTAGTTTTTAACCTGAGTAATTTAAAAAACAAACAAACATGACTTTTTACCAGAGAGTGATCCTTTTAATAATAGATTTTATTTAAGCTTTTTCCAGTGCATAAATTTAGGAACTAATTTCCTTTGAACAGTATCCTAAAAATAAATAATAATACTTATCAAAACATTATGACTTATCAGACTGGGATAGTATTAGAGTCCATGTTTGCACTGTGTCCACTGTCATGGGACCCAATCTCTGGTTGAGGTATTTGGGTGCTCATGTAATATACAAATCTTTAAGATTTCTATAGAGTGCTGGTATTTTTGCATAGCCACCAACAGCATATTAGGTCCTGGTCCTGCAAGTTGTTCCACATGAAGTACAGCTTGCCAGATCAGGGCCGTAGTTTCGGATGTTGCAGTGGGACCTCTTGTGCACCTAACCTTTGAAATACAATGGGTATTCTATTGTTCTTTGCAGAAATAATCAGCCACTTAAGATTCACATTTATCAATTGCCCAAGATTTCAAACCATTGTACTTATCCAAGTAATTTAATGTACTTTAGGACCAGTAGGGTTCAGACTCAAGTTGCAGTAGTACTTAAATCCTGACAACCTTATTATTTATTATTTTTTCTAGGTACAAAGAGATCTCACTGTAGCAAGATTTCCTTTTGCGACTGCCCAAATTGAAGGGGTGGATGTCGAGGAGAACTTCTAGGATCTCTCTCTCTCTGCCCGTCACCCCCCAGGCGGGGTATGGGCCACCAACCACAGAGCACTCCAACTCTGTTGTTGGTGTTTCAGTAGCAAGGTGGTTCCCTACAGGGTGGAGTTGCTAGCCCCACGCCCATGTTAAGCCTACAGCACCTGGTATTCCTAGGAGGTCTCCCATCCAAGTACTAGCCAGGCCCGACCCTGCTTAGCTTCCGAGATCAGACGGGATCGGGCGTGTTCAGGGTGGTTTAGCTGTACAACTTCTAGGATAGTAAATGTTAATTTGACATAGGTGAGGGATGAATTTCTAGAATTGAAGGAATGGATGATCCCCTTCTCCATTCCATTGCTGGTGGTCTTTCCATTTGTTCTGTCATTGGACAGTGAACATTTTGTCCCAGTTTCAATTCTTGTTTTTCAGTTCTTCAGATAATCATACCTTCTGAGTGGGATTTGATTTTCATGTAGCACTGATAGGTGCTCTAACCATTCCTCTAATAGGTTGGTAATCTCACCATTCCCTAGTTTGACTAGCTTGTCATTGGGAACAGAAAAAACATAAATGTTGGTCTGTCAGATATTTGTCACATAGCGACATAGAAACATTCCGGACAGATAAAAGGTGGTGAGCTGTAAATTTCTTCTTCTTAAGAAAAATTTTTGGATAGCTATTGAAATAAACTGACTTTTCATTACTAAAACCAACATAATCCGCTCCCAAAAGAGAATCAGGAGACCAGAACTCTTTTCCTTCTGCAACTGAAGTGACTTGCCCAAGTCACACACTTCACTCTGTGCCCGAGTTTCCCAAGCTATAAAATAGGGATAATGATACTGACCCTCTTCTGTATATCACTTGATATCCCAACAGGAACTAAATATTGTTTGTTATTGAAATGTTCAAATACCTAGATAAATATTCTATAGCCCATGTGAAATCTGGGGTTAAAGTACAGTGACTCCATCCTAATAGGTTGTCTGGGAGGTGCTCAGCTTGGTTTTAGTTTGTTTAATCATGAGCAGTCCTGTCCTTTTGGTGCTGAGCAAGTGAGGCTGTTGCATCTCCATGAGCTCTTCCCTGGCTGTTCAGCTCTCACAGAGTTTCAGCAGGGCAAGGTGGAAGGCAAATGACTTTTAGAAAATATAGTAATACATGTGCTGAATCCTCCAGGTGTTAGTTTTGGGAGAGCTCAGTGCATATATACAATTTTAAGTAGAAACATTTGCACTTAAATAACACTCCTCGTCTTTGTGCTTTAAAGACAGCTTGCAAAACCCTAGGTCACTTCCTTAGGTACAAAACGAAGAAGGTGATAGGTTTGACTTGTGGAAGTCACCGGTGGTTCTCACTTGACTGAGCTGCTCTGTCCTTTGTGGTTTGAGTTCTGAAATGAGTGCTTGTTGCATTTGTTTCCATTTGGGCCTTGCTAACTTGCACTAATCAAGTGGTTTCAGGAAATCACAGCTTCTAGCCTAGCGATGTTCGTTATATGAATAGAATTTGTCAGAGGTTGGTGTTGGATCCAATTTTATTTAACACCTTCTTCACTGTCTAGATGAGGGCATAAACAGCATGTTACTGACATTTGCCAATGCTGTTAAATTGGTCCATCTTATCAGACATCCAACCTCCAGCAGTAGCCAATTCCTGATGCTTCAGAGTAACATGAAGCCCATGTAATGCATCCGCCTAACTGAAATTAAAGGACAGGAGTCCCTCTTTCCTGACACTTGGATAACTAGTTCATTCCTTAAAGCATGAAAATCTTAGTGCAGCATGCTAATTCTTTTTCTCCGCAAAACTGGTCCAGGTCTACACTTTTGTACCAGCTTATTGTTGGTCAGGGTGTGTGGAGAAAAACACACCCCTTAGAAACCTAGCTATGCAGACAAAGTCCCCAGTGCTGAAGAGGGCTTCTGTTAATGTAGCTAACATTGTCTGGGGAGGTAGTGTTCTTAAACTTAGAGAACTGCTCTTGGCATACGCTGCGTCTACATGACAGAGCTAGCTGGCATATGCTCAGTAGTCTACATAACCTGAGTTCCTGACAGATTGATTGCTCTCAGGGAAGGGAGGATGGACCTTGAAATCTCTGTCTCAGCTGTATGAACCCATGAGCTGCAGACCAACTCGCGGACTGGATTTATCTAGTTTTTTTCTTCCTCTTAGCCCTCAATTACTGGAGGTCAGGGCCTTCCCGTGTATAACACTGTCTATCTAGTCCGGGGGTGAGGAAAACTATGGTCCGTGGGCTGGACCATCCTGTTCGGCCTGCATGAGCTCCTGGCTGGGGAGGCTCCCTTGGCCCTCCCCCGCCTTCCTCCCTCCCACGGAGCCTCAGCGCGCCATGGAGCCTCAGCGCGCCATGGAGCCTCAGCGCGCCACGGAGCCTCAGCGCGCCACGGAGCCTCAGCGCGCTGGACTGCTGGGCAGCGTTGCAGCTCCTGCCGCTTTGAGTGGCATGATAAGGTGGCGGGGCTGCGAGCTCCAGACATGCTATCCTGAGCAGCATGGGGGGGGAGGGTTGGATAAGGGGAGCGGTTGGATTGGGTGGAGTTTCTGGGGGGCAGTCAGGGGAGGAGGAATGGGGGGGATTGGGTAGGTGGGGGTGGATAGGGGTTGGGACAGTCGGGTCGGAGCGTGGTGAGTTGGGTAAGGTGTGGAGTCTTGGGAGGGGGTGGTCAGAGGATAAGGAGTGGGGCGGTTGATGGGTTGCTGGTTCTGAGGGGTGGGGGTTGGATAGAGGGCAGGGCCAGGCTGTTTGGGAAGGCACAGCCTTCCCTACCCAGCCCCCCATACAATTTTGCAACCCTGATGCAGCCCTATGGCCAAAAAGTTTGCCCACCCCATAACTAATCCTTGTGGAGAAGCAGAATTCTCAGAGGTTACTGATGGACCTGCTGTGCTTTTTGCATAGATAGGCATGCTCCACTGCCAGACTCTTCACTCTGCACAAGTGACCCTTTATTACTACGGTGGAAGGTGGACTGTGAATTCATGCACCAAGATTTCTCTTCTCAGTCACAAGTTTGAGACCTTTGCCAGTAATGGATGTTTCAGAGGAAGGTGCAAGAAATCCCTCGATGAACAACTATGGAGTCATTTGCTCATAAGGGAGTTTTGTTCCTGATGCCCTCAGTTGTCATGAAACATGAAAATTTACATTCTTTATGCAAACAAACAAACAAAAAACCACACAAAGCAAAATGGATGTTATGAATGTCCTCAATAACAGTATCAATGTGTCTCCTTTTTTAATCCCACTAATCTGTTAGCTGTATTATTTCGTGGCAGTGAATTCCAAAGTTAGGTATGCATTGTGTATAAAGGTCTTTCCTTTTATCAGTTTTCAGTTAGTTGCTTTTGAGTTACAGAGCCTGCCACCCTAGGGGTGAAGCCGAAAGCCTGAGCCCCACCACCTCTTGGAAGGTGGGGAACTCATGCGAGCTGCCTGATCCTCTGGCATTTGTGGCGCCAGAGGAGGGCAGTAACCAACCGCTGCAGAGAAGCTGCTGCTTCCTCCCCTCTGCCTCCAGTCACTGCCCAGGAGGCTGTGACCACAAGAAAAGCCTCGGGCCACATTTGAGAAACTTTAGAACTTAGTGGTGTGTCTGAGTAATTGAAATTCCTTCCAGAGTACAATGTTACCTCTTCCATAAATCTGTTTGTTCACCTGAGGCGTGATAACTTCCAGGTATTCTATTTCTATTGAGATGTAGTGGATAAATCCCTCAGCAGCTCAGTCTTCCTCATACAGGTGCTCACTAAAAGCCCTCCAGACACTCCTCTTTGGCAAAAATGTCGCTCATTGGCTTTGTTTTCAGCCCAGAGTTTTCTCAGGACCAACAGATCAAGCTTTTAGTGGTGGCACTTTCATGACAAATTCCCTTCACCTGGGCAGATTTCCTTACTAGATGACATTTCATTGCAATGTCCGATCATTTGGGGCAAATAACCAAGGGAAAAGCCTGTTTGATAAGTATAAGGGAAAGTCAATAGAAGCTATCAGAACTCAGATGACTCATACCTCAACCACAGTATCTTGCATGTTCTGTGATTTAAAGCAGCATAATTTCCTTAGTTGGTTAGAACATGCTCAGTGGAATGGGATGTAGGCAGCATTGGTGCCTGGATGCTGAATGCAGAATTTAAGGGTGATTGCTGGGCAGATTGCTGGTTGCTACAGCACAGATTTTCATCTATTGATTCGTGTTTGGTGTAACTGTTCAAAGCCCGGGGAGCCCTGATTTAAACAGACATCTAGCAGTGTTCTGTTTCTGCTGTGACATTGGGATTTTGTAGTCTGTTGTTACCATTTTTTATTTGTATTACAGAAGTGCATAGGAGCCAAGCAAAACCAGATCCCACTGGGCTAGTCATTGTACAAATACACTAATAGACTGCCCCTGCCCCGAAGACCTTGTGATAAATAAACAAAACAGACAGAATCAAGGAAAGGGATATAACACAGATATCATTATTTAGTTGGCTTCCATTGTCTTTCTGAGCAAGACCATCCAATAAAATGGCTTTCTCCCCCCCCCCCCCCCCAAGATTAGATATTAGAATAGGGAAATTTGGGTGTTTTGAGATCTTGAGTTGATTGTAACGACTGTATCCTATGCTAATGGCCCCAAGCAGAGGCCAAAGAAAAGGGCCACAATCAGGTGGCCGGCTTTCAGGTGTTGCAGTCAGCAAGTGCCAGCTGGCTGTAGCATGTTTTAATAACCATACAGGAGGGTAATTCATTTCTTCATGTGTTTGGATTTCATATGGGAGAGCTTCGGTCCACCAGGCTGCAAAATCTTTTAAGATGCCCTTCTGGATCTCAAGTCTGGTTGTCTCATGGGAAAATATTGTCTCAAGGTAGCTTTTGGCGTTACAGGCAGGTGCATTCTTTCCAAAGTATAGCAGAGGACCCAGGTGGCTGAGCAGAACCAGGAGAAGAATTTAGAAGGGTAGGTGGGCAGATACTCCGTTTCGATGGCCTTTGCACAGACGTTGAGGTCTGAGGGTCAGTGCTTTGAGATCTTCAGTCTTAGATGGAATGCCCGTCAGTTTTGTTCAGTTCAGGCGCTGTCCTGTCCCAGACTAAATTACACTAAGAGGGGTGGCAGTGTGGTCAGTGGTTACAGCAAAGGTCTGGATGTCAGGAAAATGGGATTCTGTTCCCAGTTCTGCCATTGGCTCACTGTGTTATCTTGGTTAAGTCCTTTCACTGCTCTGGGGCCCCTATGATACTTAGCACTTTGCAAAGGTTGGTTCAAGATCTCAGCTGAAAGTCGCTACATTAGGTACAAAGAATTCTGTAAATGTCACTTGTCCAGATTCTGACTGTGGTTGCTTCATAAGGGTTGACAACAGGCTTTTCCTAGCATGCCCCTAAGTTCTCTGCTTTGAAGTGGTTGTTTATTCCTCCTTTTTAATGATACAAGATGTGATCAAGAGGCAGCTAGCTAATACTCCATTACATAACTTGTTGCTAGGGCTTCTCTTTGGCAGCTGTACCCTGATATCTGTTTGCATGCTGACTTTTAGGAATGCAGAGTTTTTCTGTTAAGCAGCCAACTCCTAAGCCAGCTAACATTTTTCCCTCCACCACTATTTTAAAATGCTAAATTGTTTTGAGAAAGGTTATTGCTCTCATTAAAGTGAAGTATTGATATCTAAACAGCAGAGTGGACAGGTGTTTAACAGACTTACACCTCAGAGGGTTCTGGTTAATACACCACCATCTCCAACACACCTGCTAAAACAGTCCCGGAGTCCCACAAAGAATTGCCAGTGCATCACAGTCCTGATTTACAGCATTGCCTCTTATTCTACTCTAGTGGTAGGGCAGAGCAAACAGAAAAAAATATCCTCCGTCCAGCTCTATATTGTCCTCCACACTAATCACGACTTTCCTCTTTCATGCCTGTACTACTAATAAAATACTGTGGATATAAGGAAGGGACCATTGTTTTCTTTGGCAAAAGATGAACGTATGAGAAAATATTGAACCAGAGAAGGTGCCAAAGATGTGCCTGCAATACCAAAGGAGAATGTGTCCCAAGATTGTCTTTAAGCCCCATCGGTTTGTTTGTGAGAGGACTGCATGGGACTCCTTCCAGAGTATGTTGTTATTCCTTGATCTGCCAGTGGAAGTTGCTGCTGAGGGGTACCAAATTCTTCCCACTAGTATAAAAATGTGTAAAACTATAAAAAGTATAAAAATGGCTCAATAGAAATGGATTTTGATTCTTTAAAATGCATATAAAATGACAGCTTATCAATTATTCTGTCCACTCTGAAAACACATTATAAAAATTGCATTATCTCTGTCACTTTAGATTATTAGAACAAAATATTAAAATTATATATGTGTGCTTTCCATAATTTGTTTAATTTGCTATTTGTTTAATTTGCACTCTGAACTCAGCCTGGACAATGTAATCTAATATATTTCTGTCAAATCAGCAGTCTTTAGTAATTTTCACTTTTTGTGTCTCATGCACTAGAATGCTGCAACATTAAGGTTCCAAACACTGAAGAGGAACATTTAAACCCAACAAAAAAGAAAGCAAGCCTGTTTTCACTAGATATTTGGCTTAGTTTTAAGTTCAGTTTTAAAGATAATGTCACTGATCTTACATTTTATTAAACCTAAGGATCTAGCCCAGCTTTTCAAACTCTGATTCTTTTTGCAAAACCTCAATTTGCGGCTTAAAATTAGTCTGACAACATCACTAACATCCCTTAGGCTGGCTTTCTAAGTATGAAATCTTTCCCTGGCAAATGATAGACTTGATCTAATGAACCTTTTCCCACTTTTAAATTTGATGATTAAAATAAAATGCTGTGCACAATATTTTAAGATTCTTCAAATTTTAGTTGTCAAAATAACACTGCATAATCATGCCAGTTTCACTTATTTTATTATTATTATTTATTATTATTTTATTTCAAAATACCTGTCTGCAAGTATTTCTGTATGAATGCACAGACACAAAAATTCCCCTAGGAGTACAGTGTTCCAGTCCCTGTTTCTCTGCTACCTTCCCCCTCTGAGCCCAGCGAGCGAGCCAGACATCCACAACCTCTGCCAATACACCCAAACTCCCTCTCCCCCAGAGCCCAACCACAGGGCCCCCCTTCTCCAAATACCCTTCCCCCAAGCCCAGGAATCTAGGAGAAACTGATGCTCAGTCCCAGGTTTTCACAGAGTTTACTTCTATGCACCACCCTCTAGCACTTTCTCCCTTCCCCAAGCAGCCCATTTTTTGGGGGGAAAGGGAAATTCTGCATATACAATGTTAATTTCTTCAAAATTCTGCATTGTGCACTGGCACAGAATTCCCCCAGGAATAACTGTAAAGTGAGAGGTTAAAGTGTCATAATGTATCTTGTTTCCCCACTGAGTCCTAGCTACTATCATGTAGGATTTTGTATTTTCACTTATCAAAGGATAAATAATTGGTTTGATGCTATTTCTTTGACTCTCTCTCATTAAAAGGCAGATCAGAAGCGGCGCACAGAAATATCCTTACTAGATGACATTTCATCGCAATGTCCGATCGTTTGGGGCAAATAACCAAGGGAAAGGATGGGAAAAGCAAGTACTCAACTCTCAGCCTGTTTGATAAGTATAAAGGAAAGTCAATAGAAGCTATCAGAACTACAGGTAAGGAATGCCAGAGACAAGCTAGTCAAGGTTTCTCTTGCAGGTATGTCTTTACTGCAGTGTTAACTCAGTTGGTTGGCACCTGCGTGTGAGCAGCCAGACTACAAAGTCAAATTTGAGTTAATATGTCCTCTCTTGTGCTACACTCACCTGTGTATGTCGCTAGGACTTCAGAGGATATGTCCCATGGTTCCTTGCTGCAGTAAGCTGCTGCACTCTGATTGTTGCATGTAAGATACAGGAGGCAATTATCCCGCTTTATTCATCTCCGATCAGGCCTCATCTGGAGTATTTTGTCCAATTTTCTGCACCACACTTCAAAAAATATGTGAACAAAGAGGGAGAGTCCACAGGAGAGCAAGAAAAATGATAAAAGGTATAGAAAACCTTACCTGTGAGGAAAGATTTAAAAAAATCTGCATCTGTGTAGTCTTGAATGAAGAAGATTGAAGGGGGACCTCATGATATTCTTCACATATGTTAAGGGCTGTTATAAAGAGGATGGTGATAAATTGCTCTTCATGTCCACTGAAGGTAGGACAAGAAATAATTGGCTTAATATGCAGCAAGGGAGATTTAAATTAGATATTAGGAAAAACTTTCTAACTAAACAAATGGTTAAGTACTGGAATAGTTTACCAAGGGAAGTTGTGGAATTCCTGTCATTGGAGCTTTTTAAGAACAAGTTGGACAAACACCTGCCAAGGATGGTCTGGGTATACTTAATATTGTCTGAGCACAGGGGACTGGACTAGATGACCTCTCAAGGTCTCATCCAGTCCT
Source organism: Sternotherus odoratus (assembly GCA_032164245.1). Taxonomy (NCBI): domain Eukaryota; kingdom Metazoa; phylum Chordata; order Testudines; family Kinosternidae; genus Sternotherus; species Sternotherus odoratus. The sequence continues at coordinate 12,231,423 of JAVMKO010000016.1, forward strand.
ATATTTTTATGGTTCTTTCCCAGTTAGTTGTGGGAGAACTTGTTGGTTCTTTGGGCACATGGGGGAATTGTGGGAAGGCATTGGAGGACTAACAGCACTCAAGCGGTTTAGCCTGTGTCCTCACTGCAAAGTGAACAGGTTACCAGTTTGATGAAAAGCCTCACTCAAGTTTTAGTCTACGGTCCAGGACAGCTAGCCAGGATGTAAAGCAAACTAAACTCTGGCCAGAATTTTGTGTGTGTGCGGGGAATGGAGCTGGGTTAGGGGCCCAGGTGAACTTTGCAGTGAAAACGTACCAGAAATAGGGATCCTGGGGTCAGAAAACTGAAACCAATAGGCTGGGTTTATTCTGAACTTGGTGTGGGATGGAAGGAAGACAGAAGGAAGATTATTTCAATCTGTTAAACGAGGTCTAATGGTAAGAGCAGAGGGGACTTGGATCCAGGACTGCTGGATTCTATTTCTAGTGCTACAGATGTGTGGCCTTGGACAAGCTTTGGAAAGCCCTGTGAGATCCAACAGAAAGACAGGTTCAGTCCCAGCAAAGTTAACTGAGCCCTTCTTCCTGCCAGAGAAGACAAAGTTGATGTTTTACGTGGTTTTGTAGGTGAGGCTTTCGGCTAGAGCTTTAAATAAAAACCCAAAGCCTTGTCTGATCTGCATGGTTACTAACAATCCCAGGACACTTTCCATAAGAGGAGGGTTTTTGCCTCTGTCCTTGGCCAATATCTTCCATCTTGTCACTGTTGTGTTTGGATCACATGCCAGCTGACAGCATTGCAGCAGTTCTTTTGGAGGAGAGCGTCTGTATAAATATGAAGTACTGATGTTATAGAAGTGCAAATTAGCATTGCTGTTGCAGTATGATTCTTCAGGTTAGGGTCAGATTTTGCCATCCTTACTCTCATTAAGTACTACTTTACTCCTAGTCATCTAATTGAAACCAATGGGACTATTTGAGGGGTAAGGCACTACTAATTAAGGTAAATGAGGTTTGCAGACTCTAGCCCTTAGTGACTTGCTGTCCCTCTCGCCAGTTATTCCTAGACATGGCTTACAGAGTCTTGGGAAAGTTGCTGCTGCCCGGCGCATGCCACCTCCTGCAAACTTGCCAAGCTTGAAGTCTGAGAACAAAGGAAACGACCCCAACATCATTATAGTACCCAAGGACGGTACAGGATGGGCAAACAAGCAGGATCAGCCAGACCAAAAGAGGCAAGTGGAGCAATTCTTATGCTAAATCCTCTCAAGCAAGAAACAAATTATACTCCATCATGCTGAACATTCTCTTTGGGCTTTACTAGTGACCTCTCCCCAGGTGGGATTGGTTACCATGTAGGTTTAAGAGTACTGTTGGACAACTAGATCTGTAGAGACCTGCACATATAGAAAATTTGTATCTGAATCCAATCTGGGATCCACAAACATAGTCCACGGATATAAATCAGAGATCCAACCTCTTTTCATTCCTTTCAGCAGGACGTAGTCTGAATCAGTACTGAGTCAGTGCACAAGCTTCATATGAGGGGCCACTGTATTGCTAGAGTTAATTGTCTTCTTTACCCACCTAATCTCAGTTGTTCTGTTGTCCTTTCCCAGTTCCAGTGCGACGGCTGCACAGCCGCAGGAGTCGCTGCCGCAGCAGGGTTTGCAGAAATCTGTCTCCAATTTACAGAAGCCGACACAGTCAATCAGTCAAGAGGTGGGTGCAAATGACGCTGATGACTACTCCTCAATTTTCCCCAGGCCCATACAGCTTAAAGGTTGACCGATCATAGTTCAGAGAGCAGCTCCCAAATAATCAATTCTGTTAACAATAGTCTATCATGACTCCAATTTCCTGTGCCTCTGGAATGTTCTGCTGCTGTTAAATTATCAGTCTAAGCATATTCCTATATACCTTACAAATCTATAGAAAGAGTTTAGCTGAAGCCTAGGGAAAATGGATGAAATATAAGGAACTTGCTTTGCATTTGTAAAGGCACCTTATTTTGGTTCTCATTTAAAGGTGATTAGGTGACAACAGATCCAGTTGCTACTTCTAGCCAAAGGTTCTTCCTGATAAGTGATTTCGTTGTGCGTGACAGTGAGCATCCGGGCATGAAAAATCCCCTGACAAGTGAGACGTTTCCCCGCCAGTGAACATTCAGACCTAACCCCTCTATAGCTGCAGAATTTATGCTTCTACTGTGGCTAAAAATTCCAAACCTGAGAGATTTATGGAAACTCAGAGCAAGAGAAGGGAGGCTGTTGCGGTGTATGAGAGAGAATGAAAGTCTTCCAAGCATAAGATGTGGCGTAGGTGGAAGAATTAGTGGAAGAATGCATGGAAAAAGTGGCAGAGAAGGGACACTCTGGCAGAGGAGCAGACGGGGGAACAGTCAGAAGAAATAGATGGGGTGAAAGTATCCAAAGCAGATGTCAGAGCAAGGAAGAGGGTTTTAACTGCAGTGGGGGAGTTGCAGAGAGGAGGAGGTAGCAGTGCCAGTTGGGGCACTAGCAGGATCTAGTAACATCTGTATGATACAAAGATCTGACCATGATAGCATTGTCTTGTTTCACTTTTACCCAGAAGGTGAGGAACTTTTATGAAGGTCTCCTGGTCTTTGTCTTTTTACAGAGTACAAATTCAGTGCCAGGTGGACCAAAGTCATGGGCACAGCTGAATGGAAAGCCAGCAGGACAAGAAGGTGGTGAGTATGATTATGAATAATGAAGCAATGTATAGGCATACTGCTTTATAAACACACAGGATGAGGTCTCTTCCATGATGCACTCCCACTCTAAAGGCTTTTCTAGACACAAGTAAACTTGCACTAGTATAACTACAATGAGGTCATTACTGTTTGTGCTGCCAATGGCTTCTGCTTGACCCAGGATCCTGAAACCAAGGTAACACTTTGAGCAGAAAAATTAACTCCTTAAATTGGGATCTCAGTCTGATTGGGAATATGGCTGTTTTTATACAAGATGTAGGTTGTAGTTGCCATGAATATTGGTATTTAAAGCTCAGAAAGAATAGCAGTAGGCCTGTGGCACTGAGCTTTTAACAGTCCAGGAGCCACTAGCTCTTCAAATAAAATTGCAGAGTGTGTCTAAAGAATTAAGTAGATTTAGAATGCAAAAATGGATGTAGCAAGCTTATGAAAGCTGTCTCAAACCTCAGTCATCAAAGCAGAAACTTACACTTGCCTAGTGTGACTACCAGCACAAATACATATTTAACCTTTGTATCTTTTTTTAATTGCTGCTTTCTCTGAGATTGTTGCCATATTGACCCCATCTAGGGTAGGTTTAAAATCTTTGGGCCAAATTAGCATCTCCTAGAGAACTGTGGTCAAACATTGCCCTCTAAGAAAGTGTTAAATGTGTTTTGAAAATGTGTAGATCAGGCCATTGTTAAGATACAGTTCTTAAACCTGAGGAAAGAGCTACATGCAGGGCTAAGAATAGTTTAATTAGAGGATAATTAAATCCTAGAATCACAGAAATCAGGCTGCAAAGACTTATTTGGTCATCTTGTTCTCTGCACCTGTTCTGCAACTGCTTTGAGCAATTGCATTTACAGTCTAGTTAAAGCAACAGTTTCTAGTATTAACAACAAGGATTGAGATCTTTGCTCATTTATTTTAGTTATTGTGTCTTCCTTAAAGATGTAATTTTTGTTGAAGCATTGGGGGAAGGGGAGAATTTTGTAAATCTGCTGTACTGTAATATGGTATGTGTGTTATGAATTGGGGTGTGAATGCAGACACTATGTATTTCCTGTCTAAAGGAATCTTCAGGGAAGGATGTCTACACTGCATTGCACTTATCCCAGTGCAGTGCATGCTGGGGAATTAGGCTCCATGCTGTTGATACCGTCACACAAATAATCCTTCTGATGTGTAGCATTTTCTGTTTGGGGAAAGTTCCCCCACCCTCACCCCCTTTGCCAAGTCATAATGTAACTCTCTCCTGAAAGATGCTAGTCAACTTTAGCTGTTCATGCTATTAGAATTCTCACTCTTCAGACAGATCAGTGCAAAAATGCAGTACAGCTAGGAACTCTGGTACTATAAATGTATGAGGTGTTGCCCATCTCATACATTTTAAGACTGATAACTTTTGCCAAATATTTGGAAATGCTACCTATAGTATAATTTTTTTAACTGGGAAACAATTCTCAACTATGGGATGAAGAACCATGATTTGGACAATGCAAGATCCTGTGCTGTGAAACAGCGTCTATGACCATGTTACAGTGTCTCCAGAATTTAAAGGGACACTGTTAAAATAGGTTATGCTCTAAATTTTGGTAGTCTGTAAATGTTTTTGTGCTTTTACAAAAAGTTATAGAAATATTTTCTTTAAGCTAATTTTTTTAAATATTGTAAAGAAATGGCAGGGTGTTTTTTTTTTTTTTAATTGACTAATCCTCTCCCTTATTTAACCTGAACACAACAGCACTGAATTAATGTATGAGTTCCAGAAAGGGAAACTGTCTAAACAGGCCAGTTCTGCTTCACTCTTCAGAGCAGAAATGGCAAAGATCTTCAGGTGTGTTTGTTACACATCTCACCTGTGTTTATTAATCAGTTTTGAAATGAACTTTTTGTTTGGACAGCGCCCCTTTAGTGCAAGGAAACAGTTATCAAAACAAAACGCGCAGTGCTCAAGAGGCTTTGGATTTCTGTGTGTTAGTTGCAAAATTACTTTCTGATGAAGTATTTTTTTAATATTGTGTATGGTTGTAATGCTGGCAGTTTTCTTCTACTTAGTGTAATCTTGCAAATGGGTTTAAGGATGAATTGCGGTGCACTGCTTTCTACTCACCATTGCATCTTTATAACAAACAAAAAGCCATCTTAGAGTTGCATTTTATGATAGCTAGAAACTCAGCAGGGTAACTCTCCAGTAAGAACAATTGAACCTGGGCAGATTTGGTCAGTGGTCTGTATCTTAATGCTATGAAGGAGAGCAGTATATGTACCACAGTGTAACACTTTATGCTTGCTTATAACTTCTCGCAGAGAACATTGCAGGGAGCATAACAACATAATGCTGCAGTGGACAAATAACAAAAGTTGGAGGAATCTGAATATAAATGCTGAGGGTAGCATTTCTGAAGTGAGCTTGCTGCATTTTCATTTCCAGCTTAGTGTGAATGAACATATTGTACAAAAATGATCAGGGAGCTGCAGAACTTTAATTAGTTTTGTTGAACACAGGAACTTAAATGAAACCCACGCATTAATAGTGGCTAGGTACTTCAGTATGGACATGTGTTGTCATGTTAGCCACAGCCAGGCATGTCATTAACTAGTTAGCAAGTACTGAGGCAGGCAGTAACTTGTGTTTGTGCTAGAAAAAGAGATTTTTCTCAAGAAATGTTTTTGTGCCATGGTTCCTAGGTGATCACAAACAAGGCAAGGCTGTTGCAGGCCGTAGAAGCCTTGTCCTATCTGAGTTGTGCTCTTATTTCTTCGACAGGTTCAAGGGCCTCAAGCCGACTGTTATCCTTCTCTCCCGAGGAATTTCCGACGCTGAAAGCAGCTGGCGAGCAGGACAAGGTTGGCAAAGAAAAGGGCGCCTTAGATCTGTCGTATGGGCCAGGACCAAGCCTCCGCCCTCAGAGTAAGTAACTGGCAGCATATTGCTTTCCTGCCAGCCAGCCACAATCCTTTAGATCACTTTATAAAAAGTGGCGAAATGGCCATCGGGCCAGTCTGCAGGAGGTTCAAATGTTTCCTCTCCCATGTTGTCTGTCTCTCCTACAAGCCTCTAGGTTCTACTTGGTTCAGCAAATAATGACAGAATCTTGGGGCTGAAATTGGGCACCTGAGTTCTGCAGGACAGGCAGCTAAATATTTACTGTCATCTGCCTAATAATTACTTAAAAAATGCTCTTTGTATGAGGGAAGGAGGTTATGTTGGGCAGTGGGATGCAAATGAAATATGTTTGGTTGTATCTGTTCTGTTCCCTAATGAACATTTGTCCGTAGTGCAAACTATCACATAACTGTAGCAGTACTTTTGATAGGAAATACCCACTGTTGGGATGGCAGATGGGATGGTGTAGGTCATTTGGGCTCATTAATGGCTAGGTGTGTTTGCCTGTGTAAGCTTGCACAGCCACTGATACAGCAATTCCTTAGTAATGTTTGGTGCTATCAGTCTCTTCTATGAAATGTCTGTACATTTTCCATTGTTCCTTGAGTTGTTCTTTCGGTTCTCCGACTTTAATTACGAAGCCACCAGGTTATTGTGGGCCTGGAAACTCTTTGCTTGATGACCTTCTATGTGTGCGGCCCCCTTTCCCCCCCCCCCACATGTATTGTTTCATTTTCAGATGTCACAAGTTGGAGGGAGGGCGGTGGGCGGAACATAACTTCTGCCACATCTCTGACCGCCTCCCCTCCTGAGCCGGGCAGCAAGACCTCTAGCACAGGAGATGGAGCCCCCTCCTCAGCAAGTGCCAGCGATCCTAAGGAGCCTTCTCTTCGCCCGGCTCAGCCTATCCGTAAAGGGGCTTGTCAGTTCATGGGAAATGCGTACCATCCGCCTACGTACCATGACATGCTACCTGCTTTTGTAAGTCCCTCTGCTCCCACACACTGTGTGCGCGCGTCCGTTTCCCCCTGATTGTCGGGTATCACTGTTCCCACACAAAGGAGTTAATAGTGTGTGGGGGGGGGGGGAGGAGGAATATTGTCTGACTCTGCTAGCAGAGGCACTAAATTTCCAGACCCTCCCCACCCAGGGATTGCTCTGGGACAGCTGAGATCTCTTCCCTTATTTATCTTTCCATTTGCATCTTGTAGATTTCTCTGCCATTTGTCCTCAGTAGCCAACATTAATGCAACACTGATCCCGCCATTCAGAAAGAAATGCCTGCGCCCACTAAAAAGCTTCATTACTTCTCAATTGGCACCATAAAGGATGGTGTCCAAGATGACACCATGCCTGCCAATCAGATAAATCTGAAATGTTCTCCCGCCCTTCCCAACCCCAGCACTAAAATGCCCTTGTAATACAGTTTGGATATTTTTTTTCTTGGCAAAGAAAAGCCACAATGTTTATCCTTGTTCTGTTCAGATGTGTCCACAGCAGTCCTCTGAGGTCCCTGGATCACTGGACCGTGGATCTTTCCTCCTTCCTCAGCTTCGGCTTGAGCCCCGTGTCCCTTTCAGACAATACCAGATGAATGACCAAGATGGGTAAGGCCTCCAGACTAACTTGCAGAGGAAAATGAATATAGGATAAATTCCTTATCTGATGCATGAATCTTATGAATGAGCCGCCCTGGTAGATAAAGCTGTATTCCTGACTTCACTTAAAGCCTTAGTGTTTTGCTTCCCTTGCAGCAGGGTCTGGGAGCGTTACAGAGGCAGGAAGCTGAGTTTCTAGGAGGTGAGGGAGTCCTGCACATTGTTCAAGGAGCAGAAGAACTTCAAAATCCTGTCTAATCCTAGGTCATAAGGATGGTGTCTGTGCCCTATAGGCTTCAGGCAGGGGCTAATGGAAGCTCCATAATAAACAATGAGGGGAGGGGAGGGAGGATTTAAAGGGCAATAATAGTTGTTTGTAGGCTTGCTGTGTAAGTGTGTGACACGCAATGTAGCTTAAACTAGTGCAATGTTATAAACTGCGGGGATGTAGATTTCCTGCGCTTTCCATCCTTCTTTTTTAACTGGTGTTTGCAGCAATATCTTTTTGTCTCACCATATAGAAAAGAGACTAGACCTGGGATTTCTCGCCCAACTCGTCCAGTTCGGCAGCAAGGAGAGCGGGCTCCCCGGCCCACTATTATCAACGCAGAAAACTTGAAGGAGCTGGATGAACTCGACACTGATGCAGATGATGGTTGGGCAGGTAAAGTGCCATTAACCTTCCGCTTCAAGCAAGCAGTAACTACCCAGGGAGTGAAGAGAATTAAATGCTAACCCCTCCATCCCCAAAGAAAGCCACCGTTCTGGTAGTTCATTCCCATGCTCCCCCACCCTCCCCACAGAACAGGAGGGTGTTCTGTGCAATGTGACAGCTACTGGTGTTGTAAATGATGGTACAGTAGATGCTTCAGGTTGTCCCATCATGCTGTATTCAAGGAACTGGATCTGAGGATTCACAAGCTTGATAACACCATGTAACAATGGGAACGACTGGAGCTGATCCTCCCTTCTGGGAAGAGACTGAGTCAAAATTAGCCCCAAATCTTGAGTCCGATCATCTCAGTGCATGCAGCTGAAGTCTAGCAGTGCGTGATCTTGCGCACAGGATGTTTCATCTCAGTTTGCTTCCCCTCTATCTGTAATGCGTGTTACCAGTCTTCTGAAATCTGCCCTGCTATTGAGATGGGTGGTCAATACCTACGCTGTTTGTTTTCAATAGTCCTAATAATGGACACTCAGTTTTCCTAAGTTATGTCCAGTTTATGCCTATAGAGCGGTGCAGCTTGAGATGTTTTCAGATTGTTGTAGGGCCCTCTTTGTTTCCTTTGATGTATCCTTTATTCGCTCCCGCCATCATAGGCATACATGACGAAGTGGATTACTCTGAGAAACTGAAGTTTAGCGAAGATGAGGAAGAGGAAGAAGCTCTTAAAGATGGAAGACAGAAATGGTAAGAGGTGTCTGCGATTCCATTGATGCTGCATTCATACCTCTGGTTTCTATTTCAACAAGTGTAAAAATTATCATGAGTAATTTAAAATTTGTTCTAATCATCAAGAGCAAAGGCTTAAACTCCCCTCAAGTTTATGGTATGGCCTCATGGGTTCCACTTTTCAAAATCTATATTGAGACAGGTTTGTGGCATAGAGAGGATACATGACTGGGTGCCAAGAGACCTGTGTTCTGTTCCTTGTTACGACACTGGCCAGCCTTGTGACCTTGGGCAAGTTACTTCATCTTTGTGTACCTCATTTCTTCCATCTGTGAAATGATGGCGTTAATACTTAGACATCTTTACAAAGTATTTTGAGATCTATGGAGGAAAAGCCCAATATATGTGCCAAGTATTTTTGTTGTTGGATTCTCTAGTCCCTCTTTCCATTGTATTGTAGCTTGTATAACAAGCCTTCTTATGACTTGATTTTTGAGTTGATTTGGAAGTGGTAATATCAACGGCATTTGTACAACAGGAACAGCTGGGACCCCAGAAGGCAGCGACAGCTGTCCCTGAGCTCTGCAGACAGTGCAGATATTAAACACACCCTGGAGGAAGGAAAGAACTGGGGTGATGCAGTTGGTTTGTCTCGGTCAGTTCTCAAGGTGCAAGGCCCCCAGCAGCCTTCAAGGAAGCTGAATGGCTGGACCCCTGCATCAGAATATCAGGTATGTTGAACTTGCACAGATTGGCTTGTGCTGACACGATGCTTGATGTAACAAATTACTCTGCTTCAGAAGCCATATTGAATTATATAAACAGTCTAGCTCGAAGTACCCATTGTGACAAAATGAAATCTGAGTAAAGCATAAGTATTATTGAGCAGCTAATCATAACTTCAGCACTGCCAGGAAGACTGGGAGAGAGGGTATTCTTCTGAGCCTACCAACTCGGCTACTAATCATTTGGAGGGTGGGTGCACTGCTGAATGATACAAAGAATCCTTTACTCCCAGCTATAGAGATTTTCCTGTCCAACACCCCCCTAGGGAGAGGAGAGTGGGAATTTAAGCAGGGCCAGAATGCTTGGGTTGCGCCCAAATTGGTCTTGTATGTTTCAATTTAGTAATGCTGCCTTTGGAATTTGTGCTCTGTGGGAATCAGTTTGCATCAGAAAGCAGGGGTCAGGTTTTTGTGGATTTTCAAAAACTTTTTGAGTATTTAGCAAATGGGGTTGTGGACATATTCTTAGCTAAGAAGCTCTCTGTAGGCGGAGGGGAGGGGTTGTACCTTGTGTGGGATTAAGAAGGTTAAGCTGCATGAGTCTAGTGTTTTCAGATGATGCTCAGTGGGGTATTCCTTCCTTTGGCAGAAGCCCCCACTGGGATGTATTCTCAGACAGCAGTCCTTGGAGGATAAAGAAGAAAAGGTGCCCCTGAGACAGAAGTTTGTCCACTCTGAGATCTCGGAAGCTGTCGAGCGAGCCAGGAGGCGACGTGAGGAAGAAGAGCGACGAGCCAGAGAGGAACGCCTGGCTGCCTGTGCTGCCAAACTCAAGCAGCTGGATCAGAAATGCAAACTGGCTCAGAAAACAGGAGAGACCCAAAAACATGTGGAGAATGAAGATCTGAAGTCCCCAAGTGTGGAAAAAAAGGTGGCTCAGGAGAATGGTCATACATTCCGTAGAGGTAAGGAAATGTTACTCACCTTGCTTCATAAAAGTTGCTTTTATATTATCATCATTAACCCCTTTTATCCAAGCAAGGATGTAGCTACGTGCACTTGGAGGGGTGGAGTGGGGGCTAAAGAGAGCGGTCGAAGACTGCTTTCAGTCACATCACCTGGGATCCATTTTTTTCTAGTTTTCCAGCGAACATTTATTTTGGGTCAGTAACGTAGGGCCTCCTTTAAAGGGACACAGTCGATTAAAAAGACAGAAAAGAAATCCTACCACCCCAATTTCCTTATCCAAGTTACAAACTTCTTACCTGATTAGACAAGAGTTTTTACAGTCTGATGCATTTATTATGCCCTCTATTTATTTGTCTCACAGGTTAGATGAGAACAAAGCCTCAAATTCCATTTTTGTTTATATAGTCACTTTTGCTTTCAGGTTTTCATGCTTTAATACAACACTGCAATATTTAGGGTGCAAATACTGCAGGAAATGTTCAGAAAAACTATTTCAATTTGGATGGTAGGCTTTTTCAGAGCTTAATTTGAAGCAAACTAATTTAAGAAGAGATTTGATGCAACCAGTGACACTTAAGTAGGTCCTTTAAATACACATGAAAAGCAGTGGGACTGTGCTGCTTGGCTCTTGACAAGGGAAGGGTGTAGATACACCAGTAATGCAGCAATCTGAACTTGCTCCGCAACAGACTTTTATTTTTTTGTTTGTATCAAGTCTTGGGTCTTAGTCTCGTTTCTTTTCGTTTTATTCCCACCATAAAAATAATTCTTTGAGTGCTTGTTCCTGTCCATTCCAATCAGGTGTGTGCGCACCACATGCACGACAGCTGGAAGATTTTTCCCTGAGCAATATCTGTAGGGTCAGCCTGGGTGCCCCCTGGAGTGACACTCGATATAACTCCCAGCCAACCCGGCCCCCCCTTCAGTTCCATCTTGCCAGTTACTCTGACAGCAGGGCAGGAGGGTGGGGCTTGGAATGAACATGAACAACACATCTCAAAAAACAACAGTTACAAGAAGGAGCGTAACCATTTTTTCTTCCAAGTGCTTGCACACGTCCATTCCAATCAGGTGACTCCCAAGCCTGAGTTACAGAGGTAGGGTCGGAGTTGTTCACTGTTTGGAGCACTGCTCTACCAAAGGCCACATCATCTCTGGTCTGCTGGGTAATCACATAATGCGCAGTGAAAGTGTGTATGGAGGACCATGTTGCCGCTCCGCATATCGGGTTGGCAGGGCACTATATTGAGCGCCATGCGGGTTATGAATCCCGGGGGTGCCCAGGCCGACCCTACAGATGATGCTAAGGGGAAAATCTTCTGGCTGCCATGCACGTGGCGCATTCACACCTGATTGGAACGGACACGAACAACACATCTCGAAAAACAACAGTTATGAGAAGGTGGGTAACCGTTTCTCCTTGTGTTAATTTAGGATCCAGACCTGAAATCACTTATGTGCATCAGTAACTTGAGTAGGGACATTGAGTTCAGTGTATGTGTAGGACTGGGGCCTCTGCAAATAAGCTCTTTGGGACAGTGTTTGTCACTTGCTATATGTGTGTGCAGTGTGGCCCTGTTGTGATTGGGGCCTCTGGTTGCTAGTGTAACTTAAATAAAGATGAAGGGGTTATAATCGCCTGCATAAAAATGCACTGAGTAGGGGATCTTGAAAGGCCAACTGGATGATTAATGGTGGTCTGTGGGTCCTGCGTGAGATCTGTGCTCCAGAGCTCTACCTCTTGCTCCACTAAGGGTTAAAAAGTGTGTTTGAATCATAAGGGCAGGGGGCAAGCACCTTGTCATTAAAATGACCCTTGTGGGCCAGTGTAGGGAGTGGCATTGGGCTCGAAATGGATTATTGTTCATTTCTCCTTGGTCAGAAGAATGATGTAGCATTGGACGGTCTCGGTAGGAGGGTTGTGTGGGCAGAGCAAGGAAAATGGAATGATCTTTAGGTAAGTCTAAGGAAGATAGCAGCTGAAATACTGTACATATGGTAGAACATAATAGTGAGAGTGGAATGGCGCTTTCACCTGTAATACAATCACAGTGTGCTCACAGCTCCTATATACAATGTTTTTGCAAGTAACCTAGCTAGCGCCTTTATAATGTGGGCTATTCTTGTGGGTGGCAGGTCTTAATCCAATCTTGTTTTCATCCCCCCCAGCTACTTCTGAATTTCATGCACAGGATGTCTCTGGTTATCTAGAAGAGGAAACCACAGCCACAACAATAGCTGCCCAAAGCAGCAGTGAGGAGGAGATTAGAGAAGCTACATCCCCAGCACAAGAGTTCACCAAATACCAGAAATCACTTCCTCCAAGATTCCAGAGGCAGCAACAGCAGCAGGTATGAGGTCTGACAGCTTCCCCTTGTCCCCACCAACACCATTCATTCATTCATTCATTCATTCATTCATTCATTCATTCATTCATTCATTCATTCATTCATTCTCTCTCTCTCTCTCTCTCCCCCCCTCTTCCCTCCCCTCCCATCACATATTGTTTGTTTGGGGCCAAATCGTGTGCTCAGCACCAGGTAACCAGGCTTTGCGCTAGGAAGCTCCAGGGAGTGGGAAACCGGAATCTTCCTCCTAGTTCTGCTCTTCAGCATGTTTGGACAGCATGATATCTAGGCATGGAGCTGTACTTAGGGATACAGACTTTCTGTGTAGGCTGCATACATCTTCCATGCCCTTGATCGCTTCCGAGATCATAAGGCTGGAGGAGACCATTGTGATCATCTAGTTCTAGGTCAGACCCTTGTGTGATAGGTTTACTTTCTTAGTAGACTTGGACTCTAATATGAAATACATCTGCCGAGAGTCCCTCGCTCTGTACCATTTCTAGACTGTGTTTCAGCTATCTGCCCACTAGAAGAGTTCACTGTTGCATCTTTGGTTGGCAAGTGATTATGCCCTGCCTCAAATGGGTCTCAGGGATGTGTTTCCCAACTGGAATGTGTTTCAGTCCACCTCCTCCCTGTTCTGTGTAAAGATGGTGTTTTCGGCTTGCCTGCTACCTGCCTTCTGTTATTCTGCCCCTCCATCTCTTCTGTCCTGCATTGGCTCCTTCAGTTCACCTTACTTGTTTGAATTTTAAGCCTGTAGTTGGTTTTAAGTGTTTATTTAATTACAGAATGTTCTTCACTGCCATGTTCAGCCTGGGTTGCTCTATTACTATGATTTCCCCACCTCTCCTTTATAGCTGTGAGCAGCACTACAAGAATGCATCCAAGCTTGGAATGATTAGATGTTCATTGTAATCCTTCACAGAGCAACCATTTGTGCATCAGTCTCATGGGGAGCATCTATGGTTATGAAAAGGGTTAATGATATCTAGGCATGGAAGGATTCGATTTTTTTATTGAAAAATGTCGATAAAAATTGATTTCACCGTATATACACACACAAACTGGCAAGAAAATATACAATACTTGAAATTTACAGGTAGGAAAGGTTAAAAAAATGACTGAGAACCAGCTTAAGGATATTTTAATGTGATGTTGACAATTTGTGTTTTAACAGTTATAACTTTTTGATTCTCATTGCGGCCATTCAATAATTGATGCCCTCATATTTTTCTGCAACTATGCAAATTTAATTTGATAAAAATTGAAAGAACATTGATGTTTTCCCATCAAAATTATTAAAAAATAAAAATTGAATTCTGCCAAGCCTAATTATATCACTAAATAAATATTGCCCTGGTGTTTAGCTTTGGGTTTTAATAATTACTCTTCAGTGCCGTGTTACCCCATAATTATTATTGCAGTTGATAGGTATTTTGGTGACTCAAAGATACAGCACTAACGGTTGCTACAGTTACTTTATATAAAATGGAGGCTGTCAAGCTCAAAATCCAATATTTCTAAATGTCCTCCCTGTCATACCAATAACATCTTGAATTACCATCATTGGAAGAATATTTTTTAAAAAAATCTTGCTTTCTTTTTCATCTTTTGTGTGGCTAGTACAAATAGGTTAGCTTCACTTGTGGTTCTCATAATTTTGTACTGCTTGCTATTCCATTAGGGATGCGGCAGTCAAAAATGATGATGATGTCATAAACGTGTTTTTGATTAATATTTTTTTCATGATTCCAGTGCAGTAGATAAATGTAAAGCTAAGAATAGAGTCATCTTTCCTGTTTGGCTACTTCTGCACTAAGGTGGGGAGAAAGCAGCTTTTAGACCTCGATCGGCTTCTGCAAACACTTCATGCTGGGTGTAATACTTTCCTTAGCTCCAGTAGGTGGTCCCCGTAGAAGTCAGGTGTCATCGTTATTCCTGCTAGGAATCGTTCACAGTACTGACACACTTTTCAACCCCTAACCTCCTACCAACAACAAAATAAATTAATACACTCTTAAAACTTCTACCCCAAGAAGAGGTTTTTATTCTGTGAAAGGGGAGAAGTGCCAGTGATTCCTTGCGGTTTACTGGACACTTCACTGTTGCTATTGATTTTACATTGAAGGTGCTCAAATATTATGACTATTTATTGTTTATATTACTGGACCGTGTTGTACAAACCACAGAATACAAAGACGGTCCTTGCCACAGGGGACTTACAGATCAAATATAAGACAAGAGACAACAGATGGATAGAGTACAGTGGTGATGGACAGCGGTGATGGACAGCAATATAAAGCCCTACAGGCTCAGGTTATCTACACTTGGGCTAGCCTAACTCAAGAGAGAGTAACCACACTGCAAAATAGCAACACAGGGTGATCAAATCTGCAGCAAAGAATAGCTGCATCCCCACCGTGTTCCTAGCTCGAGCACTCAAGCTTCCACTTGTACCTCCTGACTAGCAAGCTAGCTTGAGTGTAAAGCATCACTTAACTCTAGGTAGAGAATCTTGTTTGCTGATAGGAGTCAGATTAGGAGTAACACTTGAAGCTAATACGGTAGTGAAGACGAGACCAAAGATGGATGGAAATATTTTCAAGACTGGGCTGTTAGGGCGGTAATATTCATATGGAAAATCACCACAATAAGTGCTCAAATTTACTTACCGTATATTCCGGCGTATAAGACGACTTTTTAACCCCGGAAAATATTCTCAAAATTAGGGGGTCGTCTTATGCGCCGGGTATGAGGTTTTGAAAATGGCGGTGGCTGCTCCTGTGGGAGGAGGGGAAGCGAGTCCGGGTGGGGGGAGTGGAGGAGGCCGAGGAGCTGCCGCCCAGTCCCTGCGGCTTCCGTACCTTCCTGGACCCTGAGCACTGGGCAGCTGGAGCTGGGCCGGCTGCAGGTGACCCGGCGGGCGGGGCGGCGCTTCCCCCCCAGCCAACCCGCAGGTGTCCGGGGCCGGCGGGGAACGGGAGCAGCTTGGGCCCCGGGGCGCCCCGGGAGGACAGGCGCGCAGCGATCCCGCAGGCCGCCCGGCGGAGCCTGAACCGAGGCTGGGGGAGCGCCCGCCCGCGCGGCGGGGACGGGAGAGCGGCGCGCTCCCGCTTTTTGTGTGTGGTGGGTTTTTTTTTTTTTTTTTGTAATCCGGCTTTTTTACCGCAAAAATTGGCGGGTCGTCTTATACGCCCCGTCGTCCAATATGCCGGAACATACGGTATATATAACTCTTAAAATGTAAAAAACAATGTTATTTTGTTTAAAATATCCTGTCTTTTCTGTTTGTATTTGGTTCAGTACAACCTTAATCAGAGCCTAACTCTTGGGCCTCAACTGTTTCGGTGGCCTTGTTTTTGAATTATAAAAACAATATGAAGAATGAGACCAGAGTTCAAAGGGTATTTAGGCACAGTCATGTTAAAGCAGGGCTATGACTACATAGGTTCCCAGACCATTCAATTTCCTAGCTATTTGGAAGTCACAGAGGCTACTGCAGTCCTGCTTTTCTTCATGGGCTGGAAGAAGAGGATTCATTCCTTCTGCAGGGTCTCCCAATACATAGCTCGTGCTGTGATCTGGAACTGCGATTTACCTCATAACTAGAAGCTGTCTCCATTGCAGTGACAATAAGTATCTTTCCCAGATCTGAAGACGTGCTCTGTGTAACTCAGAATCTTCTCTCTTTCACTAACAGAGGTTGGTCCGATAAGACTACTGCACTCACTTTCTCTCTCTCTTGCAGTGTGACAGATCTGAATGGTGAGGAAGGGACCCCCTGCTCCCATAGTGTTGTCAGGGTCAGAACTTTAGGGCTTTGTGACTTGTTCCTTTCTCATCTTGTTGTCTCCATGGAAGAAATAGAATGCTCTGGCTAGCCTGGAAGGTTGCAACTCTGTTATATAGGCAAAATTTCCAAAGTACTTTTGTCTTTATAGTGGATAATTCAGTTGTATGCATAGCACATACAGTATTAGTTGTCGCTAGTAAAGTGCAGTGTGAATCCCACAGAATGGCTAAATGCAGCTACTGAAATGGCCTACATTTAAGGTTGGCAGAGTGGCTTAGCTTTTAGGGGAAATAGCTCCTCTTTTTTCAAAGGTAACTATTTGATGCAGCCTGATTTTATTGCAGCTGTGGGGTGGGTTACCTCAATCTATTATCCTGACTCAAGTTGCCTGGTACTGCTCATTTAGTTTAGAAGGAAGTCTTCAGTGCCTTTGTGGTGAGGGAGTCTGTTTAAGTGAAATGTTAGTCTCCCTTTGATGTTCTCTTTGTTGATGATTTAAGTAGCAAGAAGCAAAGATTCCCAAGATTGTAGTGTTTGCTATCATTTAAAAGCCTTTTATGCTTAATCATACCTGGAATTGAGAGCAAATTGTAGAAAAAGCAGTTTACTTAGCTGGTATCCATGTTTCTGATGCTGCTTATTAAAGAGATTTCTCTTTTTAAATACATGTTGCTTTTTTTTATCATCCCTCCCAGCCTCTCTTCTCCTAATGCTGGATCCTGCAGGGAAGTTGTAATTTTGCTCTTGGATACTGAGCAGTAGTGGAAGCTCTTATACTGTGACAAACATTCCAAGATTATTTCAGCGAGGGGTTCAGTGGGAGGAGAAGGGAGTTGACCTTTTAAAAAACATTTGCAGCATCTGGTAACTTTGTAAATATAGTGTTTTTTTTTAAATTGAGTCAAGTTTGACCAATAATTATAACTCGTTTTAAGTGGGTTTTTTGTGTTTTGAAGGTTTTTCCCAGAATATAAAATTCCTTCTGTGTGTATTGCTGGACTTTTGGCTAAGATCATATGTCAAATCAGATAAATATCTGTGTTATTCCTTTATTAGGGGATTCTATCCTGCCCTGTCAGGGTAATGGAACAGGCTGACCTCTTATGGTTGTTTTATCTCTCAGAATAGTACATAGGAATATTATAAGATTTTAATGTTCTCTTATTCTGTTAACTGAATTTTTCTTTTTTGAATGTAATCTCTCTGGTTAATATGTTTTTTAGTATTAGTAGCATTATCTATATGCACTAGATATCAAGTAATAAAATTTTCTCCAGTGAGAAGCACCATCTACAGTATTTAAACCAGATTAGTAAATTATGTTTGAGAGGAAAATGCTTTTAAAAATCTCCTGGGTCTCTGATGTGTTGTTGTGAAATGTAATGCTGTGATCTAGCAGCACCAGGAATACGTGTGAGAAGAAGACACCAATTCAGCGTGAGCTGACGTATGCATCTAAAGCAGCACAGGCTGCTCCCTGTCAAACCTGATAGTGAACTGTCCCATCTGTCATTGCTCCTACCCAAGGCGGAAAGATGCTACATTCTTTGGTTCTTTTGAGTTTATAATGCAAGCTTGTGCGCAAGCTGGCCTAGGCCAAAGAAAATGCACTCATGACTCATGTCCTGCTATATACAAATGCTTGAGGTCTGTGCTAACCTGTCTCCTTGTTCTTCCTACCCAGGAGCAGCTGTATAAAATGCAACATTGGCAGCAACAGCAGGTCTATCCTCCACCATCCCATTCCCAGCCTCACCGTACGTTCTACCCACCACACCCTCAGATGCTCGGCTTTGATCCTCGCTGGATGATGATGCCGTCTTACATGGACCCTCGTATTGCTCAGGGCCGCACTCCTGTGGATTTTTATCCTTCGGCCCTTCATCCTTCAGGTAAAGTCCCTAAGGGGGGAGGGGGGGTCACGCTTAGAGGCCTGGTGTCCGAAAGAGGTTACCAATAGAAAAAGTTTGAGAACCACTGTCCTAAAGAAAGGTAGGATAAGCCAAAAAGTCCTTCCTCAGGTTATATGCTCCTAGCATTTGTTAATCCTGAATTTAATTGGCCAGAGATGAACATGTAAACAGTAGGATGAGTACACCAGTGCCTTATGTTTGTGGTGATTTTGTATTCCTGACCCCCTCTCTTCACTCCTTACTCCCAAGCCGGTGAAGTTCTGTATTGCTATGCTTAGGCTTGTCTATGAAAGCTGCTCTAAATACTGGCCCTAAGGATACTTGCTTCCCTTTCATTCTGAGGCAGTTGCTTACCTCTTTATGTATCTCTTGATCTCAATTTTCCTTTTTCAAAGAAGGTTCCATGGGTGCATTCATCTATCATCCAGGAGGGAAGGGGAGATGACCTGCCCTAAGGCTGTAAAATGCTGCTTGGCTGTGAGCCTGTAGTGTTACCGCTTGAATTCTTTCTTCTGTTCAGGAATTATGAAGCCCATGATTCAGCAGGACTCCATCAATGGAAACGGCTGTAGGTCTGAAGAGCAGAACTGTCAGCCATCGGTGCAGCAGGAAAGGAAAGCAGCCTCCTTGGACCCTGCCCCAGTGTGGGGCCAGGAAAGCTACACATCCCTGCAGAGCAAAGGGTACCCATTACCACATCAAAAACAGCCCGAGAACATGAGCATGGAGACACTTCATACAAGGTGAGGGCAAAACCGTGCCATTCTGTCATGCACACTCTACTGGGAGCTCCTCTTCCGCTGAAGAGTGGGTTGGGGGTCTACCCATAAGACTTCTTCAAAGAGCAGGAGAAAGTATTTTTGGTCACCCGTGTTCCCTTGAGTGCTGGTACTGTATAGTGATAGACAAAAACACCATTGAGTTCTTGCATATAAGATGATTACATCTAGTATGTGTAATCAAAGCTTTATAACTTTAAAAAATGAAAGAGACTCTAACTGATGCTCGTTGGACCTTACCTTTCTACCTTGGGGCTTTGCAGGAGCTCCCTCAATGGGGAGAGGCACTTTTTGCTTGTGTAGACAGCTGTCAAAAATTCTGGCTTGCTTTTATTTTATTTCATTTTTTAATCAGTGGTCCATACCACTCTGACTCTGAACCAAGCTGCTAACTTCACTACAAAGATTAGAGTCTGAATCCACATTCAGTTCCTGAGTATACCTCCGTTGTTTTTATTTTCTGTGCAGAAACCACTTATTTTTGTTCATCAGCTCTACCTGGCTGGGTATTGCAGACTGGGGCCACGGCAGATCAATAAATCCAGCAGTCAAGTATTTTATAGGCTTGATCTGTCATGATTTAAAGTAGATAACTAAATGGCATTTATTTCTTAATTTTTACTGTGTTCAGCCTGGGGACTTGGAGCTGTGCTTCAAACACATTGACTGACTGACTTTGTTGTGGTTCCTTTTCAGGAGTGACAGCTCTTACTCTGCCTCATCTGGAAGGTCAGAGGGTATAAATGCCCAGCGAGATCTCTTTGAGGAGAGAGGGGATGAGTACTTAAACACTTTTGAGAAGAAGGCCCAAGCTGACTTTGACAGCAGTATATCTTCTCAAAGAATAGGCCAGGATCTTTTGTTTCAGCACCAGGAGACCGTGCAGGATGCATGCGTTTCTGGCACCCGCCATGCAAGCTTACGGTGTTCTCCGCTGGAGTCTGACTTTATACAAGCTGATAAAAAACCTGAGTATAATGGTTGGGATATCAACCACCATCAGAAATCCTCAGAGGCTGCAGCAGAGGCGGATGAAGAAGTGCCCAGGGACGAGCAGTCATTTAGTGCTGACCCATGGAAGAAAGAAGGTGCTGTCAGCAAGCAACCTGCTGAAGAGACGGATTGGGCTCCTGAAAACAGAAACTCCAATAATCAGCACCAGGAGCAAATGGGGAGGACCCGGAGATCTGGCCCAATTAAAAAACCAGTCCTGAAAGCCCTCAAGGTTGAGGAGAAGGAGAAAGAGCAGGAGAAGATTAAACTAGAAGGAGAAGAGATCTCACACCCAGTGAAAGAGAGAGCCCCTGTTTGTAAGGTAGAGAATAATTCAGAAGATTCATCAACCTTGCTAAACTCCACTCATTATCTGCTGGATGAAAAGGGCTCTTCCCAAGCTAGCTTCACACAAGATGCTGAGAAATCTCAGGAGGAGGAGGAGGAAGAGGAGGAGAAGACTGAAAGGGCATGGGAGAATAAACTTTCCAGGGAGTCTAATGACCTCCCTCCAACAAAAAGAAACAACTGGATCTTTATCGATGAGGAACAAGCCTTTGGCGGGAGAGGTCGAGGGAGAGGCAGAGGCTTTAGAGAGTTCACTTTCAGAGGCCGTGGCACTGCTGTTGGTGGCAGGGGGGTCTATAACAACCAAAGAAGCAGCAGAGGGCGAGGTCTACGGGAGTTCAATCAGCTGGAAGACTTCTCAAGGGGCAAGCCCAGGCGCAGGATTGCTAGCGAGACACACAGTGAAGGGTCTGAGTATGAGGAGCTCCCCAAGCGGCGCCGGCAGAGGGGTTCTGAAAACAGCAATGAAAGCTCCCTCCTAGAGAGGGAGGAGAGTGACCTGAAGAAGGGAGACTTCAAAGATTCTTGGCGGTCCAATAAAATCTACTCTGACGATCACAGCAGTCTTGATGCCAAGGCAAGGGCCCCGAGAGCCTTCGGGAGGTCACTGCCCCCGCGACTGAGCAACCCTGGGTACGGGCGAAGAGGCTTCATGGCGAAAGAGCCTTCCCAGTGGCAGGGCAGAAGTGCGGGAATTACATGGCAGGAGTACAGTCACTGCCCTCCTTCAGACGCTTTTGGGATCAGGCGACAGTCTGACAGGGACTATATCCAAGATTCTTACAAGCATGTGGACTCCTTCACAGGCAGGGGTTTTGAGGAGAATCACATTGACAACAGAAGGCCCTTGTTTCAGGAGGAGTACACTGCAGATCAAGAGAACGTAGAAAATAGGCCCTTCAGGAGGCGGCGTCCCCCTCGTCAAGACAAGCCCCCCCGATTCAGGCGCCTGAGACAAGAGAGGGAATCCGTCGGCCAGTGGAACCCCGAGGAAGGTGGAACCAGCCTGTTGCCCAGTCAATGGCCTGGGAGACCCAAGCTGAGCACGGTGGAGAAGAACGGCGTCTCTGGCAGGAGGTCTCCTGAGCTGTCCTATCAAAACTCGTCAGATCACGCCAATGAGGAGTGGGAGACAGCATCTGAAAGCAGCGACTTCAGTGAGAGACGGGAGAGGCGGGATGGTGTTTTGGAGAGTGAAGTGCAGCTGGACGGCAGCCTTGCCAGTGGCAGCTTGGGAGAGAAGAGAGAGTTGGCAAAGAGGAGTTTCTCAAGCCAGAGGCCCCTAGTGGACAGACAGAGCCGTAAGGCTGAACCAGCAGGGTTTGGGGAGCAAATGGTAAAAGCCAGTGGAGGACCTGCTTCCCGGTTCGAGAGCCAGCAGAATGGGATGCCAATGAAAAGCAAAAGGTAAACTCAAAGTTTGACGTACAACGAGTGTTCTGTGCATGTGTGTCACCACATGTGCAGATATCCCTGCGGCAAACTGGACTTGCAGCCAAGAAGGGGTTGATTCATGCAGAGCTGTTGGCTGTGCTTCCTGTTATCACACACAGATGACTTTTAGCACCAGTTATCCATCTGTGTGGTGTTCATTGGCTTCACAAACATGTATATACATTTGAGCCTCCCGTGTACCCCGACGCCTTTGCTAGAACAGCACTTGTGGGAGTTCAAGCTTGTCTTTGTTTCAGAAGAGTGGTTGGTAATGGCTGGTGCTGCCTGAGCTGCTACCCTTCTTTAACCTCTTTAAATCCCATAATGCAACGGCAGATCACGCTCGTGCATCCCGTCAATTCAAATGCTAGAGGATTAACAGAGACATCTTGGTCACCGATTCCAAACTCTCCAACCCTCCTCCAGTGAATCCCAGCTGGGGTGCGGCCTGGCAGTGGTGGAAAGTTGGGAAGGCTTGGTTCCTCTGTAATGACCTGATGGGAATGTAGAGGTGGAATGTCATTTATTTAAGTAGATTTCTCTACTTCAAAGCTTTTCTAGATCCATAGCAGTGGCTGTGGCTTGTGCACCATGTGGGGAATTCCCGGGTCTAGCCATGCTTGATTAGACTTTTTCAGACCCATTGTGGCTGCTTGGCAATGAACGGAAGGCAGCACTCCTTTCAGAGAAATGAGTGCCGCCGGTTATGGACCTGCTGGTAAGAATACTCCTGTGAATACTTACTTGGGTTTAAACCAAACTCGGTTGGGGTTTAGGAGGTTCATTGCACCTTCCTCTGAAACATCTGGTGGGGTCCATTGTTGGAGACAGGATCCTGGACCAGGTAGACCTCCAGACTGGCAATTCTTTTTCTTAGCAATAGCTTTTGGAGATACAGGCCTCCTGAAGATTGAACTGATGCATTGTATTGGAATTAAAGCTTTGAAGTAGACCAGCGGTTTTCAAGCTTCATTGCAGCGCGACCTCCTTCTGACAATTAAAATTACCACATGATCTTGGGGTGGGGGACTGAAGCCTGAGCCCACCCGAGCCCTGCGAAACGCCAAAGCTTGAACCTCACCACTCTGGGCGGAAGGGCCAAAGCTGAAACCTGACCCTCTCCCCCCCAACCCAGGGGTTTAGCCCTTGGGCTTCAGCTTTGGCCGTGGACCCCACCCAAGTTTAGCCCTGGCAACTCCATTAAAAAGGGTCCCGACCCACAGTCTCAGCACTCCTGAAGTAGATAATTCATGCTTTGATGACACTACTTGATTGTTTTCTCCCTCAGCTAATTATTAGCAAGTTGCTCCATCATAACAGAATAATGGTTTATGCTGAAATACCAGTAAAAGGGAATATAACTGGGTGTTTGGTGGGAACTGTACTCAGGTGAAAAGAGAAGCGAGAGAAAGCGGGAGTGGGAGACAGATGTGCTGCTAATTATTGCTTTTTAAACCAGATTTTTTTTCCTATCGTGCTTCTAATCCTCTGCACCTCTTCCTTTCAGCTTCCCAATGCTCCTTGTCAGTTAAGGTGTAGGGAATGACCTGTAGCTGATGGTCAGAGGTGTGAAGGATTGCCCAGAAAAATAATCTGGAAGAGACATTTTTTTGGCTCAGTGTTTGTCTCTTTCTTGCCTCCCTTCCCCACTCAGCCCCTGAGCTGGCCTTGCTGGAAAATACACATTTATGCAAAGAGAATTCAAGGAAACTAACGCTTTCGTACAAGGGTAGTAGACATTGGTAGCATGAGCACAGAGAGAGAGAGAGAGGCTTGTAAATCTCCCTGTGAGACAAGCTAAGAGTACAAACTATGTGTAGTTCACCACTCAAATGCTGCTGTTTTGTTTCCATCCCATTTCCCACCACAGCGTCCTCATAATCAGGCTTTTTGCTCTGAAGTAGCATCTATACCAATTGAGGGTGTGGGGGCACGGGGAAGAGAAAAGTGCAGGTTGCCCAGCTTGGTTAAAAACATGGCTAGGAGAAACTAACTGTTTGTGTTTCCTCCCACCCCTTGTCCTTATTGAATCTAACCTTTTCTCTCCTTTTCTCTCAGATCTCCAGAAGAAGGTGGGGGTCTGGGTTGTGCCAAAAGTGGGAGCAGCCACTCTGTTTACAGCCTAGAGAGATCATCACGCACCAGCTCAGACAGTGCTGAGGGACCAGGTAAAAAGCAGGAAAAAGAACCTAAATCCACAGCCCAGAGACCAAGTGAAAAGGGAGAGACCATGTCACAGTTCGAGTTGAATTATGGAAGTAAGTGTCTAATTTAGTTTGTCTCCTTAACGGGATGCTATCCGGTTAAACATCACGTTAGAATGTCTCCTTTCTGTTACTGGTAACACCCAGCATAATTCAAACTGAAGTCATTTTAAATGTCAGGTTTATTTCTTTTCTTTCCATTTATTTATAACAACAAATTTCCAGTGGAATTGACCAGAAAATATTATGGAAACATTTCTAGTCATCTTAAGTATTTGCAAAAGCTTTTAATTTTTCATTACGATCCAGTTTTGAGCCAAACTTGGTTTTGGTGTCCCTTTAACATTTCTTCTGTGGGAAGAGTTAGGGGAGTGCTTATAGAAATGTCTCTCTCTACACAGTGTTACAGTCTATCTCATGTCAAGAGTAAAAAATAGTCTGGTTGATTGGAGAGAAGTTGAGAAACCATAGCCATCTAAAGCAGAGGAGTGTGGTCTGAGCTCAGGACTGAAAGTCAACTGAGTTCCAACCCTGGTTCTGATACTGGCTCTCTGTGGCCTTAGGCAAGTCACTTAACCTCAGGGTTCATAATCCTTCAGGGGTGGGTTGTAAAGGTTAATCAGTTAATCCTTGTACAGCACTTTAAAGACTGGGTTAACTTTTCAAAAGCACTTAAGTCACTTTTGTCTTAAGCTCCTAACTCTTGGGTTCTTTTGAAAATGTTACCCAGTGCTATGTAATTCAGTATGAAGAGGAGCTTCTGGGTTATTCTCTAGAGTTAATGCCCTTGGTGTCATATTTCAGCTGCCAGTCCCAGGCTGTGATTCTCGAGGCCAGGGATAGTGTGCTCAGATTCTGTTGGAGAGTAGTGACGCAAGGCACTTCAGAGTCACCCTGCTGGTAAATATCAACAGGCTGCTGTCCCTAGTTTCCAAAGTAAATTTACGTTGCTGTTGGCTAAGCTATTTCACTCTTTAGCTTGGATCCCTTTTGGAATACATTTTAAACAACCTTTTTAAACTGTAAATCTTGTTCAGATGCCATCATTGACAATTGGATTTCAAGCCAAGCAGAGGAGAATGAAGTGAGCTCTATGGCAGGAGAAGGATTCATTGAGGTCCTCACTAAGAAGCAACGCCGCTTGCTGGAAGAGGAACGTAGGAAGAAAGAACAAGCTGCCCAGGTGAGGAGTGGGAGTTGGGTGTATGTAGCACAGCCCGATCCCACGTAAAGCCTGCAGTGGCATGAGGAGAAGAAGAGGTGCACAAACTCACACTCAGAATATTTTTGAGAAAGTGGCAGCAGGTATGGTTAGACTAACCCTCACAGTATTAGGCATAGAAAATGTGTTTTGTAGCTGGGCAGGGGAAGTTAGTCTGTAAGCAACATTCTATAACTTTCTGACTGTTCTTATGTTTATTTTGGCTCCCAAAGCTTTTGCTGGCTGTTTCTTTTGTTCCTGATGCACAGCTTGGCATGCAAATGAGTGAGCAGACCCAAAGAAGGGATTCTGTAAAACTTCACTCAATGCACAGTCAACCTGTGGCACTCATTGCTGGGAGATATTGTGAAGGCCAAAATATAGCCGCATTTAAAAAAAATTAGTTCATGGAGGAGATAAGTGTATCAGTGGGCAATTAGCTAAGATGGTCAGGTATACAACCCCAGCCTTTGACTGCCAGAAAGTAGGAGTGGGCCACAGGGGATGGATCATTCAATGATTGCCTGTTCCAGTCATTTCTTCCAAAGCACTTGGCATTGGCCACTGTCGGAAGACAGGGTATTGGGCTAGATCAGAAGTGGGCAAAGTACGGCCCGCGGGCTCCTCCAAACCGGCCCCCGAGGTCTGGCTGGGGAGGCTGCTCTTGCCCCTCCCCCGCGGCCTCAGCTGCTGCACTGGGGAAGTTGTTCCCCCGTTGGCCCCCTCCCGCGTGGCCTCGGCAGGACACGGTAGGGAAACTGCTCCAGCCCCTCTTGCCCTGTCTCCCTCCCCCGCGGCCCCAGAGGGCCGCGTGAGCAGCGCTGTTGGGCGGGGCTGCGCGACAGCGTGTCCAGCTCCTGGCCAGACACGTTGCGCGCTCTGGGAGATCAGCGCAGCCGTGTGTCTGGCTTTGGGCCAGACACGCTATTCTAGGCAGCGGCGAGGTAAGAGGACCAGGGCCAGGCAGGTTACCTAAAGGGGCAGAAGGTGGTGGGGGGGGGGGAGGAGGTTGGATGGCACATGGGAGTCCCAGGGGGCCTGTTGGGGGTGGAGGTATAGATAGGTGTCAGGGAAAAGGAAGCTTGGATAAGTGGATAGGGTCCTGGGGGGTGAGTAAGGAAAAGGAGACCTGTGGAGGGGGTGGTCAGGGGCGAAGGAGCAGGGGGGCTTGAGGTGGGGTCTTGGGGCGGTGGCTAGGGGCAGGGGGTCTCTGGAGGGGGCAGTCAGAGGACAGGGAGCAGGGGGGGGCTTAGATAGGGGGTGGGGCTTTGGGGGGCCATTAGAGTAAGGGATCTCCAGATAGGGTGATAAGGGGGCGATGGGTTGGGGGTTCTGAGAGGGAGGGGGTAGTCAGGGGGCCAGAAGTGAGTGGGAGTTGATAGGGGGCGGGGCCAGGCTGTTTGGGAGGGCACCACCTTCCCTACCCGGCCCTCCACACAATTTTGAACTCTGATGTGGCCCTCAGGCCAAAACGTTTGCCCACCCCTGGGCTAGATAGATAGCCCAATACCCTGGGTCTGACCCAGTATGGCTAGATAGATAGCCCAATACCCTGGGTCTGACCCAGTATGGCTGTTCTTATGTTCTTAGGTCTGGGTGGGTAAATTGAGCATTTCTTCTGCCATTTAGAAATGCTTATAAGGGAATTGTGCGAGTAGGCAGTTTTAATCTTAGGCTGCCAGTTGAACAATCTTTCATTAAAGGTAGAGTTCTTCAGAGCTTCTCAGCAGGCATCAACTAACGAAAGGCCACTTTCCCAGATTAAGGTTTTGTACTTATCTCCTGAACAGTAAGATTTTATCTGGCTAGGAGGCAGCAGAAATACTCATACAGAAGGGTGGTTCCAGGATTAAAATAATTTGTAGCCAGACCATTTTTAGGGACTTAGGAAAGGGACATTTATCTGCTCATTAACCCTTAAACAGTGTTCTGAGACTGGATTGCTATGGCTGAATTGTTAGCCAGGGTCTTCTGTCAGTGTAAATGATGTTCCAATGGATCCTTCTGACCTTTCTACTACTCTGTTCTCGAGGAGTGGAATATGAGGAGACAAATCTAAACTGATACACTGAAGAAAGGCTCTGATTGCTTCCATCACCATCTCTCCAGTCTCCCATTGTGGAGAGTTAGTACATCTAGAACAGGAAACAAGCACCATATGAAACTCCTTGGGGACTCTAAATTAGGAGGAGTTGCAAACACTAATGAAGACAGAAATACAAAGGGCCCTGGAGTTTGTCTGTTACAAAATGTTATTGTGTTTGATTATGAAGAATAATGAGATGATACTAATCACAACTCATTGGTCCATGTGGACCAGGATACATTTTTTAGGATTGTGCTTAAACTCTAGAGTGATGCTATGCTGAACACCATTTATTCTGGTCTATGCTGACTACCAACTCAGGCCAATATTGTGTCCTTTGACTTGCTTGTATTACAATATTTTACCACCTTTGAATACCATTCTCCAATCCTTTAAAAGGGTACAAATCCAAGTATTAAGCACCAAAATGAAATTCAGCTTGGAAAACTGGAGGCTAATACATTTTAATGGGAGAGGGGAATACACCAAACAGCAACTATTCAGTAGGAGGAGGAATTCTGGAAAGCAATAATACTAAAAGTGAACAGCCCGTTCCTGGAGTCCTGCAATGGGATATGGCAGCAGAAAAGACAAGTGCAGTTTTGGGCACTGTATGCCTAGGTACCGTGTCATAGGATGGAGAGGGAATAGCTTCCCTGGGGTGCATCTGTACCTAGAATATTGTGTACAGTTCTGGGTACCATATTGACCAGAAAGACACTAACAAACCAAAGAGAGCTCCAACAATTTGTTGTTTTTTTAGGTGGCTAGAGGAATTGATTTATGAGGAAAGATTTAGGAGTAAATTTTGTATAGCTTGGCTAAGTGATGACTAAAGGTGTGATGGAGTCATTAATCTAGAAATATTTGAAGACTGTAAATTGTGCAAAGAGGGAGAATTTATTTTAGCATAAATGGGGATCTAACTAGGAGTGGAAAGATTAAATTCAGCAATAAAATGTTGTTGGGAAATGCTTTATGACAGATCTATTGTGTGATAGGTTATCAAGAGATGTGATAGAAGCCTAGTTTCTTGGCACATTTAAAATTAGACTAGAAAGAGTCTGAGTGAGTGTGCTATAGGGAACAATCCTGCAATGGCAAGGAGATGTGCTATGTAAACTTAACAGCTGGTTTCCCTCTGTCTGATTCAGTGAATTATCAGTCTCCTTTTTTTTTTTACTATGAACTAGTGAATTCATCCTGCTATGTCAACAGGACTAGGGAAGCATTAAGGAAAAATCTGAGTTGGAGTTTTAATGATTATTATTTTTTCCTGTTCCTCTCCCTGCTGCTGGAGCCAGCTGTTCTTAATAAATACTGAAGAGCTCTTCTTCAGCATTCCTGCTGTGCCACCACTGTGGGCCTCCCAGCAGCAGCTGGAGACAGGAAACAAAATACTGTGGCGATCTCCTCTTATGGTGGCTCTTGCTGGGATTGTCTTGGCAAAGGGAGCCCCAAGCTTGGGTAACGCAGGGCACACCTGCTTCAGGAGCCAAATAAAAGCCTAGAAAAGAAGCCTTCCTGCAGTAGGTTAACACAAATCAATAGCAGGGGTTATAGCCTGAACCTCTTTCTCAGGGACCAACCAAAGGACGTGTCCTTCAGTCTCGTATCCCGCCTCGATTTGCAAAGAAGCAGAACAGCATGTGCTTGGAGCAAGGCGATGTAACTGTGTCTGGAAGCAGCCTGGGCACAGAGATCTGGGAGAGCAACAGTCCAGGTAAGAGAGGGCCTCCATTATTTGTCAGCACTGGGACACTTCATTGTTATGGAACTGGAAATCCTTTTATGTTGAGGGAGAAGGGTGGGTGTGTGCATACATGCCTGAAGGAGAAGGGCTTCATCTACATTCCACCCTGGATCCAAAGGGGAAAGGGAGGTAGCAGATCTTTTGGGCTCATGATCTTAACAGCAATGTTTTGTACACATCATCTTCCCATGGCTCTGGCCATGTCACCCTCCTATTCAGATCCCTTCCCTGGTTTCTTCTTGTACCATATCAAGTTCTAGCTCCTTGACCTCGTCTTCTAGTCCCTGCACAATTCTAGCTGATCTACATCCTGGTTCTAATTTCTTCCTCCTTTCTCATCCTCTTGCTCCCTGTGGCCCTGAGCTTTCATCCAAACTGTTTTCTTTGTACCCCTCACCCTCTGTGCTTCTCTGCAAAGCCTCTCCCGTTCATCCTTCCAATTTTCACTTCTCCCTGAAAATCTTTCCACCTCCTCTTTCCCTTCATACTCTGTCTTACCTGCATTGGAGTGCCATGGCTCAGCCTGTCTGTCCTGAAGTGTAAACATTTTGGGGCAGTGAATGTGTCTTGTCCTATTTTTGTAAGCAGAATGTAAATTTACACCACTATATAAATGATGTGCTTGACGCTCCATTTCAAGCATCTGAATCTTGTCTCTGCTCTTCTAGCCCTCTCTGTTCAATCACCTGGCAGTGATTCCTGGAGTAAGCCTGTAAATGCTTTTAATGGCACTGAATCCAGCTCCGCTGAGGTAAGGGGCACCTAATCTACTATTCAAGTGGTGTGTGTGTGTGTGTGTGTATGTATATATATATAATATTCATGTAGGTGGCTCATGCTTCTCATTGCTGCTATCATGTTTAGCAGATCTGTCAGCTCTGCTTGTGCAGTTTTAAATTGACAATCCACAATTCTGATTAAGCATGGTGCTGTTCTAAAATGGTGGGACAAATTCTGCTCTGTTACACATAGGTGTAAATCCAGAGTAACTGCATTGTAAAACTACCTCGGAATTGCACTCCTAACTAGGAGCAGAGCATGGTCCAGTATGTGGAATCCTGTTTGTGTGCCTCACACCTGTGAGAAGTGTGTAGCTGTAATGTAGCATGGATGTCACTGAATGCTGCAGTGATCTTTCACCTGTAGAGACCGGAGTTCAAATCTGGTTTGGGTCATAAGTGAAATGAGTTTGGCAGTCTCAGCTTAGTAGCCATGTGGGGCATTTTTCATTGTTCTAAAGCTGCAGTGGGATTGCTGACCTTGATGGTTTTTGCTTCAGGGTAGCCTAGAGCTTGAATAGCAAGGGGCATTGCAGGTCAGGACTTGCTCCTGATAGTTGTGCTTGGTAAATGGGAACATGTTCTCGCTGTTGTTTTTTCTCCCTGTGGAGTTGGGTTTGAATCTGGGGCTTTAACACATTTCGTGCTTTGCATAGCAGGGTTTTAAAGGCAGCCAGGGGGATAGTGGCATTGACTTGAGTGCGGAGTCTCGGGAATCTTCCGCTACCTCCTCTCAGCGCAGTTCTCCATATGGCACCCTCAAACCAGAGGAGATGAATGGGGCTGGCTTGGTGGACCCAAAGCCCGACTGCCAGAAGGAGCAAGTCCAGAAGCAATCTGATAAAAAGGTAATCTGGATTTGCAGCCAAGCCAGAGCACGTAGTGACTGGTACCAGAGACCTTGTGAAATTGGGTTTTTGTTTTTTCATAGCATTTTTAAGGTAGAGATCGGGTTATTCAGTCTTTGTGTCTCAGCCTCTCTGCTTTCCCATCAAGGATTCAGATCAAGGCTCAGGACAGAACAAGGAACACAAGCCCGGACCAATCGGCAATGAACGCTCCCTGAAAAACAGAAAGGGTTCGGAGGGAACGGAACGGCTGGAAGGGAATATCCCCCCTGTTAATGGGGTGGAAATTCACGTGGACTCAGTTCTTCCTGTGCCACCCATTGAATTTGGAGTAAATCCTAAAGTGAGGATTGAATTTAATTTTATCTTCTTGGTGGTTTGAAATCCCTCTTGTGAGCTTGTAGAGATGCAAAAGGTGGTTTAGAAAGCCAGAAGGATTACCTAGGGCAAGGTTTCAGCACGTGCACTGTAGATTTGCCTTATAGATTTCATTACTGACACAAACCAGGTTCTCAAGATGTCTTGCTAGATATTTATTATCCTGAATGGGGTGGGGACAGTTAGGGAGAAATTAAGGCTTGTCGTCCTGTTTCTGCCATTGATGCCTGTTGCTGAGTATGGAGAGCTATTTCGTTCTTGTCCGTCAGTAAATTTTGCTGAAGGAAAATCATTAGTTTCTATCATCATGATCCAGGTAAATGTTCACTAATCATGAGCAACTTGCAGGGGGCTCTTGGGCCTGGATTTGAATGGTGCTTGTTGCCTTTTTTCAGGACTCTGACTTCAGTCTGCCACCTGGCTCTTCCTCCAGTACTTCAGCTAACCCTGTCGCCAAACTGCAGGATGCCTTGGTCAGTAATGTAAGTAAATCTTAGTTATTGAAATGGAAAAAACATATTGATTTGATGTTTAATGCTGTAGTAATCACTTACGTGGTTTAAAAACAGCAATGAAAATACAGACCCTTTTTTGATAAAATTCAGTTCCTGGTTAGCTCAGACATACACAAACCTTTAAGCAATGACTCAATGCCATTCATCAGCCTATGTAAAGTAAGACTTGGATATGTCAGAGATCACCAAATTCCCCTCTTTGGGGCAACTGTGGGGGAGGGGAAGACAGGCAGATGAGCTTAAGAGTCCTGTTGCTGGACATGGAAAGTGGAGTTCTAGCCGCTGGCTGCCAGAGTGCTCAGTCTTTTCCACTGGCTTCTGCTCCCCATGGCTCACTATAAGCCAAGTAGGTCCCATGTGCTTTTAGAGTTCATAATAAAATGTGTAGATGGCTGGAGAACAGACTGTTAAAAATGGGTTCAGAGCCCAGTATCTGAACACAACTGTGAGCCACAAGCAATGATTTAAACAAAAACTTCCTCTGAAACGTCTTCATTTTGTAGCCCCTTGTATTTCTTGGTGGTTTTGTCATTTTTTTCCCTTACAAGTGTTTTATATAAACAGACTTATTCTGCCATTTACGTAGGTGGAAGGAAAAACACTCTTTACAGCTGGTGCTACTGTGTACCAAATTCAGCTCTGGTGTAAATACAGGTGCAGCTCCATGGGGATCAGGGGAGTTAGCCCTGCTTACACCCAGGCTGCATTTGGCCCAGGATATCCGTTGTGTTTACCGTTAAGCCAGCTGTACATTTTTACAATGTTGCGGCAACTCTATAGTCCATTTAACAAGCTGAGAAACAAAACAGTTTGTGCTGCTGTTACTTAGCTCTTCTTGCTAAGGTTCCATTTGACTTGTTGCCTTCCTAAATTGCTGTGGTGTTACAGACATTTTTAGTGTTTTTGGCATTTTATAAATCTCCTTTCAGGCAGGGCTAACGCAGTCCATTCCCATTCTGCGAAGAGATCACCATCTCCAGCGGTGCATCGGCCTGAACCCAATGTCGTTCCCCACTGCAGACCTCACTCTTAAGGTAATCAAGGCATTAGCTCTGCTTGTGTTCGCTTTGAAAGTACAACCCTCTTTGGCCACAGTAGTAAAGGGGAAGAGAACCTTCACAACAGTCCAGATGTTTCACTGGTCAGTTGCAAAGTCTGTAATTGGCCCCTTTAAAAACAGTATTTGTACATATGTGAATTCAGCAGAGGGGAGAGGATGCCATTTTGAGGCCCTTGATACTGATTTCTTCTCCAGCCATAGAATGGGTAGAAGAAGCTTACCCACCTCAACCCTACCCAGTAATGGTCACCTCAAGGGGTGTGCAAGGGAATAATTCAGTATGCCTGGCATGTTTGATACTGGGCAGTCTTCTGTGCCCAGTGGGCCTGCTAGTGCCAACTGCAGTGGGTTTTTTGTGAAGTGGGCACTTATCCAAGAGCCATTCGGTGATAATAGTTTTTAGTGACTACCAGCCTGGGCTGGATTTGAACCAATAATCTACAGATGAGTGGCTCCCTATCCCATTATTGTTTGCTTCTTTTGAAATTTCCTGTAGTAATTGCTTTCTCTCCTCACCTCTATAGATGGAGTCTGCACGCAAGGCATGGGAGAATTCCCCTAGTTTACCAGAACAGAACTCTCCAGGAGGTGCTGGCTCAGGCATCCAGCCTCCTTCCAGTGTTGGCGCTTCCAGTGGTGTCAGCTACAGCTCTTTTGGCGGTGTTTCTATGCCTCCTATGCCTGTGGCGTCCGTAGCACCTTCTGCATCTATGCCAGGTACCTGCCTCTCTTTGTCAGAAGCTGGGAATGGGCAATGGGGGATGGATCACTTGATGATTACCTATTCTGTTCATTCCCCCTAAAGCACCTGGCATTGGCCACTGTCTGGAAACTGGATACTGGGTTTAGATGGACCTTTGGTCTGACCCAGTTTGGCCATTCTTCTGTTCTTGTTCTAGCACCAAAGATCTGGTGGCAGCAGGGCAATCCAATCTGACTGTCTTGGCACTTAACCATAGTTTGTAGCTCAGCTTACCTATTCCTGAACCACCAGCCTTTCTGCAGGTGGCATTAGCATACACTGGAAAAGGATGGGTGATAGTTTAACAACCCATAATACCTACCTTGGAAAAGTAATACTCACCTAGGGTAAGTGGCTGATGAGTAAAACGTTGTCACTATGGTGAAGGACAAGCAAGTAGATTTTGTGTATGGTCTGGTAATTTTCCTATTTTGCAGTGCTGGCATAATAAACCTGTGTAGTGCTGTTGATCTAGTTGCTTGCTAACATACTGATGAATGGACTTGGTAGGTCTATAGATTTTTAGCCATTGTACTGCCCTCTGTATCCCTGGGATCTGCTTTTGCTGGAGTGAATAAGGTAGCTTGTCACATTTTTCCTTCCCTTTTATTTCAAATTCTAGGTAACCACATCCCACCCCTGTATCTGGATGGCCATGTGTTTGCAAATCAGCCACGCTTGGTCCCTCAGACAATACCTCAGCAGCAGAGCTACCAACAGGTAAAGGATCAAGGCAGCTAATTCTTTTCTGGATGGGGAGGTCCTCAGAGTTTCCCATTTATTCTTTCCTCTGTAGTGGGCCAACCTACTTCATGCCAAAGGGAGCTAGATTGTAGTTCTGTTTAAAAGTCTATGAAAGCTACTCCCCAGTGGATACTACAGGCGACTATCAGGGGAGCAGACTGATTGAAGAGGGGAAATGCTAGTTTTTGCACCATGATCTTTTGATGGGTTTAAGTAGGGTGTGCTCTGTAAAATTTGCCTTTGAGTGACAGAGTGCCTCTTTGTAAATTTCCCAGCCTTATTCTTAGATAAATAGGAAAACCAGTTTGAATCTCAGAGCAGTTCCCTGTGGACGAGTGTCTGTCCCAAAAGCCACCAACTAGTCAGTACTAATTGGGAGCTCTGACAGTTTCAGCAAACAGGGTGTTGGATGGGCTGAGCTCAACTCCAGAGAAGAGTTGAGGCACAATGACAGAACCCCATGAGAGTTAGTGCAGTCACTCACGTGATGGGCCTGTTCTATATACAGAGAGCTTCAGTCCCCTAAAGGAGTCAATCTGATCCTTTTTGTGAGCATTAAATTCCTTTCTCTCAGAGCCATCATTTACTTCCTATTCAGTCACTGCTGGCCTGAGAAATGGCACGGGGGGCATTTGGGTGGGGTGGCAGATTGGATAACTTTGGTGGTGGAGCAACTAGATGAAGAAACAGGTGGTCTTTTAACACCACACCAAGGTCTCTGACTGACGTATTGTCTTCCAATCACCTTAATTTCCTCTGCAGGCTGCTGCTGCTCAGCAGATTCCGATTTCCCTTCATACATCTTTACAAGCCCAAGCTCAGCTTGGGTTGAGGGGAGGCCTGCCTGTTTCCCAGTCCCAAGAGATCTACAGCTCCATACAACCATTCAGGTAACAGTTCCTGTGTTTGTTTCCCCATGGCCAGAGCTTTCATGTTTTGATCTGCAAAATACATCTGCAGGGATGTTCTCTCTCCTCCCCTCCCCCTTTTCCCCTCTTGTTAATGTTCTAACTTTGCAACTTTCCATCCCCTCTCCTGCCCGCAACCACAAGTGTTTGCACAGTACTCTCCCTTCCCCTCCTAACAGATGTAGAGGAGAGAGGTGTTCTTGTGTAAATAGGAGAATGCCAAGAAGAAAAGCAGGGAGGTGATATTTCCATATATGACATTGGTGAGACCGTTGCTGGAATGCTTTTGTCCAGTTTTGATGTCCACACTTCAGAAAGGGTATTGACATACTGGAAAGGGTTCGAAAAAGAGCTGCAAGAATGATTAATGGGTGGAAAATATACCTTGGCATTAGAGACTAAAAGAGCTCAATTGATTTGGCTTGGTGAGAAAATTGAGGCAGCTTGATCACAGCCCATCAACTCCCTGTGTAGGTACTGATCTCTGATAAGAGGGCTCTTTAATTTAGAAGACAAAGGCAGAACAAAACCCAATGGTTAGAAGCTGAAGTGAGGAAAAATTCAAACTAGAAATAAGATGCAAATTTAAAAGCATGAGTAACTAATCACTGGAACAACTTACCTACAGTTACAGTGCTACAGTTACGATCTTTTGGTGTGTTTAAATCAAAACTGGACCTTTCCGAAAGATACGCTCTAGTTCAGCCACAAGCTATTGGGCCCACAGGAGTTACTATGTGAAATTATGTGGGCTGCATTTTGAAGGAGACTAGATGATTGTAATGGTCCCTTTTGGCCTCAAGATATATTAATTTTGATACAAGTGGCTTTCTATGGTAATGTTAAAGCCAGTCAAATCCTGCGTGAATCACTTTGTCTTTCCAAAGTATTGTGGACTTGTGAGGTATGTCCACTCAGTATTTTAAAACCCTGGAAGCCAGTCTCAGAGCCTGAGTCTACAGGCTAGAGCTCATGAAACTCACACTCCAGTGTTATAAACAGCTGTGTAGACATTTGGGCTCAGCCTCTGAAGCTGAAGAGAGGGTTGGGTCTCAGATTCTGAGCCCAAATATCTACTCAGCTGTTTCTAGCACTGGAGCGTGAGCCTGAGTCTGTAGATTCAGGCTTTGAGACTCACTGCTATGGTTTTAAAATGCAGTATAGATGTATCCCTGGCGACCTGTATCCTCCCTTACTACAAGCATTTCTACAGTTCTGGGCCCCTAACGCAGTGCTTTGATTTACACTGTTTGGGTGAGAAATCGCACACCTCTCCCCACAAAACACTCATACAGATGTGGGGATGAAGACTTCAGAATTTTGGGGAGGGTTCTGTCTACTACTCATGGTACGAGTAGCTCTCTCTGTACCTTTCCGCCGATTGCAGCACAGAGGCTTTCCCAAGACGTCCTCTGTGGATAAATTAACTAGAATTGGTCAATTCTAGTTGACTTCACACTGCTCCTGGTGAGGGACAAGCATCGTGGTGCTGGCTCATCATTTTGAAGGGACTTCCCAGTGGGGGTGACTGAGACAGTGCAAGATTCCTGGAGTTCCCATCATGTTTGTCCCACAAAACACATGCACAGTGCATTTGATTGCCAGCCTTTGCTAAGAAAAGTCCCAGGTTTGGGAAAGCAGGCATGTTACTAGAAGGTGCATTTGGCAGAGGGATGCAGGGATGGTGCCTGCATACTTGTCGTCTTGTGATGCCTTTGGCCTGACCTCTAGATAAGAGAAGGACTTTGGGCCAAAAAGCTTTGGTTCTCCCCTGCTGATGCAGATCGCTCAAGTACCCAAAGAAACATTCAGTGAGAGTTTTTACCATCCAAGATGGTTTGAGCTACTTATCAATACAGTCACTTCACTGCCACTATATGACTGAATTCCGTAAAGTGAGAAATATTGATTCCATTGAAGTCCATGACAAAGCTCCTATTGACTTTAGTGAGATAGGGATTTAGCCCTAAAAGCTTTAGGATTACTGTGAAAGGAGCTGTACAAAATTAAATTGTAGAGCTGAAAAAAAGGTGGAACTACAGGTTTTTATTCCCTAGTTGATCTTTGTAGTAGAGATTATCTTTTAGAATGCCATTTGCAGCCACCAGCCAAATGCACTTTAGGAAGTTGTATACAGTCTCTAATAGGCTTTATCATTGTGCATTAACCTGTTTCTCTTCTTTAGGTCTCCGGTGTACATGCACCCCAGTCTGTCCCAGCCCAGTACCATGGTCCTGACGGGAGGTGCTGCTCTGAAGCCTCCATATTCTGCCTTCCCAGGCTTGCAGCCCTTGGAGATGGTAAAAACACAATCTGGGTCCCCTTATCAGCCAATGAGTGGAAGCCAGACACTGGTTTATGAAGGCCAGATAAACCAAGCAGCCAGTATGGGAGCCTCACAGATGATGGACTCCCAACTTACACAGGTTAGGAACAAAACTAGCATGGTCTCCCCTTTCCCGCCCCTCCCCCCCACCCCTTTTTATTTTGCATATGTTGACAGAAGTGGTTTCTGAGACTGGGTTTTAGTTTCGGTTTGTGGTGCACCATATACTTTCATCAGTAAGCCCTTCATAACGAGACAATAGTGATGTTAGAAGTACAGCACACCAGACTTTGAGGTGCTTTACTTGTTATGTCTACCTCTCTTTAAAACACTCAATGGTTAGCTTGGTGAAATTAAGTATCCTCTTTCTGCTGATGGCAAAGGCCTGTGATTTGTATGGCCACGACTGATGTGACTGCTGCTTTGCATTTTCTTAAAGCCCTTACTGTGCTTTTGGGATCTGAGGCCATGACATTGCAGTGATAGCTGCCCTATGAGCCCCAACTTCAATAGGCAACACCACTCCACATCGTTAGTAGTAACCATTTTAAAATCATCAGTGTTTTCAGGGTAATTTTGTTTGACCTTTAAAGACCCATCTCTTTTTTATTTCAACTCATTGAGCGTTTTGGCCTAATTAACAATTTCTGCTAGTCTGTTGGGTGGTATCTTAATTGAAGTTTCACTGTATTTTCATGTCATCCTCTTGCTTTTTTCTTTATTAAACATAGTTCAGGAAGGCACAATAAATCCTACTGTCAGGGCAGCAATGTTTATATGGATAGTGAGCACAACTATTGAGTTGCTTCTGTGGAGAAGTATTGTAGTTGGCTGTAAACTTTGCTTATATTGCTCAATACAGTAAATGGTTAAAAAAATACAATAAAAAACAGAATATTCCTAATCTTTTTATCTTAAAGAGGGACTTTCATGCTGAGGCAGACTCAAGAACAAGGATTCTTAATTACAGAAAGTAACTTAGCTGGGGAAAATGAAGAGGTTACTGGCCAACTAAGTATTTGAAGAAATGCTTTATCCCTTGTAACCTGGTCTTTCCTTCCTGGATCATGTAATGAAGCCTTAATCCTCTGTCATTACTATGTGGTGTCATGGGAAGTCCCAAATCCAGCAATTATGCGAACTACCAGATCGAGTAAGAGGGAATGAGAGGCTGCGAGGGAGAGACCTCTTGTTTTAAAGATCTCTGATAACTAGCAAAAGTGGCAAGGAACTGAAGGAAAAGCCACATTCAAAGTGAATAGGTTTCATGGACAGCGTGATAAGTATGGGCATCCACTTCATTTAAAAAAAAAAAAAAAGGCAGCACGGCTTGCTAAGGATCATGGCAATGTACATGAACTGTGCCCGAGTTTGTAAATGGTAGCCTCTTCTTGCCTCTTGTCCTCCCTCCATGATTTACGAGCCCTTTTGAAAATTTGGTCTTTTTTAATAGCCATTGAGTCCTGAGTTAATTTTTTTAATCACTTTTAACCACCACCGTCATCAATTGTTTCAAGAAGGGATTGAAGCCTGTCATGGAACGTAAAGCTGAGGCCAGTGTGAACCTTCCTGATGTTCCAGTCCCTGAAATCACACCAGCAGAGGAGTATAGCAGATTTTTAGATGTGGACATCGAGCTGAAAACAAAAGGTGAGCTGTCTGACGCCATTGTGGCTGCATCACCACTCAGAGGGCTTGCCATGCAGTGACCACGAGGAAGACTGAAGAAGAACCGATGAAGGCTCCAGGCGATCAGGAAAGCCTTGTGTCTGAGCACAGTCTTGCTAGAACAGCACTTTATTAAAAGAACAGATGGTGTGGTTACAGGGTCTGGTAACTCTATCTTAAAATGATTTTCAGTACGAAAGTCCCTCTTTAATGTTCACATCTACATTTGTTCCATAGCAGAGTATCAGGTGTAAGATGCTTCTTTTAGGTATGCTTTTAAGCATAAAATGCTGTGCTTTTAAGGTATTAGAAGGGAACATGTTGAGATGGACCATTGTTATTTCCATTAAGTAATCACATTTAAATTATCATGCAGCTAACAATGCCTATGCCTGGGTCCCAGCTTCCTCTGCCCCGGTATGGTTCTGGCCAGCAGCCACTGATTTTACCACAGTCCATCCAGCTTCCTCAGGGGCAGAATCTGTCCGTAGGAGCTCCCCGCAGGATTCTTCCACCTGGATCTCAGCCTTCTGTCCTCACTACCAGCAGGGAGGTAAGGACTATGTATTGCATGAACACTTCTGTGTCATAAATATTGGCATTATTTAAGGAGTCTTGCATTTAGGTTTGGTCCATCCATAGTTGTTGTTGTTTTTTTTTAAAAGGCAGGGGGAATCCTCTTGTAGGGATACAGTTCGTCTTTACATATTGGCATACATGCTTGCTTACTGGGTCCTTATCTTCTAAACCACTGATTGGAGTGAAAGCAAAGGGGTGCCATTCCTCCTGTCTCCAAAGCCCAAGCCAGCAGTCTCCAGTGTTTCTGCTGTTCATGATTCCACTTACAGGAATCAGAACCCTATCTGGATCCAGTTTGGAATTCCCATTTAAATTAAATATAAACTCCAACTTTTCCTAGAGATTAGATGGGTGATTAATCACAAGCATACCTGGAACACTGCTCATAAAGTGCAACACCATTGTGAAATGTTTCCATTTGAGTGGATGTGTCAGTGTTGTGTCTGGTTAGATGTATTCTTATAAGGTGTGTTTTCTAGTGGAGAGAGCATGAGTGGTTAGAAGTCAGGCCTGTGTGTTCTCTTCCTGATTGTGCCTCAAATTGGGACAAGTCATCTTGCCCGAGTGCCTTAATTTCCCCAGCTGTAAAATGGGAATAATGATACCGACTTCATAAGGGGTGGGGGCAAGACTAAAGATTGATTGAAGTGTTTGTGAAGTGCTTTGAGATCTTT
Source organism: Sternotherus odoratus (assembly GCA_032164245.1). Lineage (NCBI taxonomy): Eukaryota > Metazoa > Chordata > Testudines > Kinosternidae > Sternotherus > Sternotherus odoratus. The sequence goes on from JAVMKO010000016.1 coordinate 12,271,776, forward strand.
GGATATACAGAAGATGTTTTCTAACTCATTTCCCTTCTCAGTCCTCCCAAATGGAAATGAAAGGGTTTCACTTCACAGATGGTAAACAGAACATGTCCTCCGGAGGATCTGTACCATCACCACATACTTACAGGTAAAGGATCCAGAGTGTAGCCCCATAGCTCTCGAATGAAGTCTTGGTTGAAAAGTGTTGAATGGAAAAGGATATAGTACTTAGCACTCGCAGAGAAATGGTGTTTGTATCATGCTTGTTTCTGCAGGATCTACTCATGTCTTCAAACATAGAATCTACGTTAGTCCAGATACTGATGTAAAAGTTTCATTGGGACAGCTTTATTATTTGGGGGGGGAAATCCCCACAAACCACCCTAATTAGCTCTGTGGCACTTTGGCGAAATGCAGAAAGTTACTAGGATTGCATCAGAACCTTGAGATTCTAATGGACTTAAATTGATGCTCCTTGTCGAAGTGGAAATACTGGGATGTGGAATAAATGTGAGAATTCTAGTTTTTTTCCTCACAGGCCCAAGGAGCTGAGGCACTAATGTCCAGAAACTCTAAAACCTCAGACTCTGAGCCACCTTGACTCTTAGTTGCATTTTCTTCCCTATCTAGTGAATGTGCTTTCACTTGGGTTGGCATTTTTAAGAGCTCAACTAGCCATATAAGGATGTTCTAATGCACAACTGCGTACTTCTTGCGTACTCTGAAGGGACCTTGCTTTTACACTGACCACGTTCTGTTCCATCAGTAATGCTCCATGTATGCTCTCATCCCTTTCATATCTAGGCCTAGCTCTGCCAGCCCCAGTGGGAAGCCACCTGGACCAGCAGTCAATATGGGTTCCGTGCAGGGACACTATGTTCAACAGGTAGAACATGTTAACATTTCTCGAATCTTGGCCTGAGGGTATCTGCTCTTGCATATTGCCAGATTCATAGAAATTCCATCATTTTTGTGCTGGCAGTCAAGTGTGTGTGCACCTGTGCGCGCATGGACTTTATCTAGATGTCTACGGTGAGCCCATTAGCAGCACTGACTGATTTTTTCCTTAACATGATTCTGTTAAAGGGTTTTCCCTGTGTTTATGCTGTTTGGGATTTTTATTTGAATAACCACAGTACCTAGGAATCCCAAGTCCTAGACGAGGACCCCATTTGCTAGGTGACCTTGCAGTTCTAAGTAATCTGCCCCACTCCAGCCTGTCCCCACTTCTTATCTGTGCTTCAGTTTTCTCCTAAGTGTGTACTGTTATGGTAATGTTGGCTCCTTAATTGTTACCGTCCTCCTGACTTGGTTTTATTTATTATACACTTACTGTATTATTATTGAGCACTTGAGTGTGAGTTAAGGGCATAGCAGAAATAAACTATATTACCCCATCTATTTCTTGGTCTTTATCTACCCACACATGAGACCAAATGACTGAAAACTCCCCAGGGAAAGCAGGTGAGAAGTTAGCTTGGTGTAGCCAGAAGGTTTCTCACTAAAAGTCAAGGATGGCACATAATGGGGAGATGTGTATTCTGTTCCCAGATCTGCCACAGACTTGCTGTGTGACCTTGGGGAAGTCAGTGTCTTTTTGTTTTCCCTGTCCATAAAAATTGGAATGGGGAGATGATGTTGAAGCTAAAATAGCTCATGATTGCAAAGCATTTCGGGATACTTGCATGTGAAGTGCTTTAGAAGGGCAAAGTGCCTCAAAAATGGGGAATAAGATATCAGCTTTAACGCACAGCCAACAAATTCATTGCTTGACAAGTTTTAGCTGTGTTGCTGGGTGTGAGGTGCTCGAAGCCTATGGTGATGGGCCACACAAATATCCCTGTGTATCCATGAAGGGGTAATCAGAAATGAGAGGGAAGAGTAATTGAGCAATTTCTGGTAAAGCAGTAGCCCAAGTAACCTTCTGCAGGTTGCTAGACCTCACTTTAGGGAAGCCAGTGTTAAAATTGCCACCTGCTTTTGTTGCTTTGGGAGGGAACTGATTAGTAGTGTGCCAAATGCTTACCAGTAAGAAGCCTTTATATTGGAGCCGCACAGATAGTTATGCTATACACGTTTGTCTTTGTTCGTTTCTAGGTCCCCATGCCAGCTAATTCTTTGTTTCTCTGTGTCAAAAGGCAAAGCAGCGAGTGGATGAAAATAAAACCAACCTGGGAGCTGTGAAATTGCAAGAACCATCCTCTGCAAACCAGATGAAGCCGGTGCGCACGGGAGCGATCAAACCTCAAGCAGTAAAAGTGGAGGAAAGCAAGGCCTAGGAGAGCCCATGATCACCCATTGTGTCACTCTATTGGCTGAGAGAGGCATTGCAGCTCAGCCTGTACCCCACTGGAAGTTCTGAAAATCTGGCCAGATCCACCACCAACCCAACACTGACTAAAACAACATAATCCGAGCCCCTCTCCCAACAAAGCAGTTTGAAACAATGGATATGACATTGACCTGCTTGCTCAAAAACCAAACCAATCACCTGCCCCCATGTGACTGTTGAGTGGCTCAAGCCATTTTTATTTTCATACCCCACCTACAGGTAGCCAGGAGAGCTCATTTGGCAAAGCCCATCCTTCTTTCCCCTACTTCTGTGTCAGCCGAATGGCAACGGGGGAGAGGGTTAGTTGGAAGCTTTTCATTTTAAAGGCAGCTGAGGTTTTTACACACACAAAAATGTATCTTTGTTTATTGCAAAACTTTTATATGTTCTCTCATTCCTCCCAGAAAATAACTCCTCAAACCAATATCATGTTCTAAGACACAACCTGCTTCATTTTATATACAGTTCTGTGCTACATTGATAGTTGTGACTCTCTAAAATTGAATTTTTTGGGTGTTCTCCCCCAGGAGATTTGGCCATCCAGATTATTTGATTAAGAGAAATACAGGACAGCTAAGGCATTCTGTAATTTTTCAGTATTTTGGTTTTAAGCTAGAAGCAGTGCTTGCTTTAGAAGTAAATGTGTAACAAAGGTATATAGTAGATCAATGCAGTAATCTTGAAACTTGCAAGACTTAACTGTAGCTTTGGGGTGCCCTGTGCACCACAAAACATGGCATTTTTGTTTTAAGGAAAGGCACTGAATTTCTGTTGCAAGCTCATTTGGATCTAGTTGTTTTTGTGGGTTGGGTTTTGTTTTGGAGATGCCAATTGCACAGCGAAAGGTAAATCATGGATTTACGAAATGTAAAATCTGTTAACACCTTAAAATCTCCACACCTTGCATGGGTCAGAAGAGTTGGCTAGAGCCAACAGGTCTGTTTGGACTACTTTTTGTAGTTGTGATGCTCTCTCTATGCTCCACCCGTGGCCGCTCTAATTCTTTATGCCTCCTTGCCTCATGGGACTGCTCTGTTTCCCCAGGGGCTGCTCTCTGAGCTTCACTCTCCCTTCTTCTCCAGGTCTTGCTCTCTGCTTCTTTCTCATGTTCATAGCATTTTGCACAACTCCCATGGACACAAACCAGTGGGAACCCCTCTGCATACCAGTCATAGTACACAAATTCAATTCTTTTTTAATTATATTTTTTTTTTTTTGCATCAGAAGCATATGGTCACATAGAGGCCGTTTGGATTCATCCCTGTGTTCTCCCCTTCCCCAGACTAATAAGTGGTTCTCTCCTTTTGGTGCAGTTGCATAACAGTGAGTGTGCACTCCTCAAAAGAATTGGGGGGCATATTAAAAAAGGTCCCAGTGGGAAGGGTTTTAGAGGGTTTTTTTGTTTGTTTTTTTAAAATAGGGTCTGTTTTAAATAGGGTGGTGTCTGTCTCTCTTGCAGGACTGACTTGCCAGTTCCTAAAGGTGCTTGAGTCCTAAAGCTGATATTGGTCTTACGTAAACTAAACTGAACCACCTCCAGCTAATTTGTTTGTACTATTTAGCTCTTAAAAATCAAAGAATGGATTCTGTTACTCTGAAATTAGAAAGGAGAATATCACTTTTCTGGTAGATGATAGCTTACTGACTGTACCATCTACCTATGCTAGATGGCAGCAGGTAATTGCTGGTGGTTCCAAAGAAGACATTTTGAACAAAGAATGTAATTGGGAAATGGTCTGGAAGTGTTTTTTCAGAAGAGAATGTTCTCCAGGTTTTTCTAGAGATGCATTTGAAGTTTTAAGCTAGGTATAAATCACATTTTACAGTAGTATTAGAAAGAGCTTAGACACCTGAACTAACTTAGATATAGTAACGTCCCCTCAGTGCATTGGTAAAGAACCCAGAAGGGATTCGGACAGGTTGGTACTTTCAAAAACAAAACAGAAACAGAACTTTCTTTTTAATTTTGTGGATTTTTAACTTTACCAGCAGTGTGTCATCATATCTCTAGCACTCTACCAAGTACAGACCTTGAGAATTAACGACACAGCCTTCAGAAATCTCCCAAACTTGTTTTCTCGTCTGCAGTCTTCATTCCTGCTCCCAATATTTTCCAAAGACTCCTCCACTAGTGAGTCATCCATCCCCTTTCTTCACGTTGAAATATTGTGAGCAATTGAATGGGCTACAATTTCTTTATTACATTATGAGGCCACCGCCTTCTCTCCCCCCGCCCCCCCCTTCTTTGCCCAGCTGGCCCAAGATATTATCAGACCGGAGTCTAATGACTAAAGACTTATCTAAACCTCTCTTCTTTTTCCTTCCACCCCTAGACACACTGTTTAGTCTTTTCAAAGACTCAGACCTTTTTCCTTCATCATATATGACTCTCGAAGGGTCCTATGTGTTGGAGAAATCAGGTTATTGCTAGATATGAGATGTTTCAGTCCCTCTGGTGTAAATGCCATCAAAACTATAGTACTTCCTGTTGAAAAAGGTCATCCCTCTTTCTCCTTTACCCCCTTCATCCCCAACAGAATAAAACACTAAAATTTATTTATATGTATTTGATGTTGTAGGTCTAGGTGAAAAAGTAAATGTTTCACTGCTCTATTTATATATTATGTCTGAATTATTCTGTGCAGGAAAGGCCAAGAAATGCATGAGAGCTTCATTCTATTCATCACCTTTGCGTGACTGTCCGCTGCAGTTTACAAGACCCTTTCACTTAATGGATTTTTTCTGATGGAAAGGAGTTCTATTAGAACCCAAAGTTTTAACATCTCTGCCATGTTGTTTGTTAGAGCTAGTACAGGGTTAGTGCAGTCTGTGATGCTATTGAGGGTCAAATAAATTGAACTCCCTCCAGTCCTCAAGGTGTAGAACTGTAAAGGTCTCTGGGCCCTATACCAATTCATCTTTGGGAGGGAGAGGTTGGAGATGCATGGAATGTTGATGGATGTATTGGTGGTTACTTCTACTTGCCATCTCCACTGCTGAAATGTGGGGCCCCATAATGAGTTCTTTGCTGCTGAAATTTGCTTTATCTGCAAACTGGCTGCCAAACAGATAACAGTATGCAGTGAGAGGGAGAGGTGGAATCCATATTTTCACAACAGTGGGTTAAGCAGAAGTATTCAGAGGCTGACTGTGTTCTGCAGTTTAACCAGTCTATTTAACGGAAGGCCGGAAGCATGTATGTGTGTAAATACTATTCTGTTATGCACATTTGACTGCTGGCCTTTCAGCTGCATTCAGTGCTACCTGCTTTCCTCTGTGTTCAGTCTGCTTTTATCTCTCAATTAAAAAAATTAACATGAGTTTTGAAAAAGATGCCCTGTGTATTTTAAATAAAAGGTTAAATCAGCACAGTCACCAGTGAAGCAGGTGGTGGTGTTGATCTTTCATAACTCACTGTTGGATTTCCCATTTGACAGCTGTACAGCATTCAGTAACTCTGAATGTGTTCTCAGCACATTGAATCTCATATGTGTTTGTGTACATGCAGAGAGGCGCACCATTTAACAGATTTTCTTGCGAGAATGCTGCAAAGCTACAAGCTACCCTGTGGTTCGTGTATATTTATATAGATATATAAAAACAGAGCTTAGCATTTCTGCTCTGTCTCACTTTTTGGCAGGCTACTATGTTCATTTTTAAACGAGTACCACTCCATGCTAAGATCTGTTCTGTTGCATTATGTTCTCCTCCTTCTGTTTTGCTCCTGACTGGTTAAGCACAGATTAAGTTCTTGGAATGTCAGCTATTTTTGGCAGACAGCCCCCAGTTTCCTTGTATGAAAGATTTCTCTTATAAGTAACTATTACATTTACAATAACAAGCAGAATCCTTGTACTATAGTTGTGGCCCATTAATAGATGAACAGTTACTAAAGCAATGGAACTACTGGCTGTGTAAAAAGGCAGAACCAGTCCAACTATGTATTTTTGTTTTTTAAATTCAAAGGCCACCAAGACATCCCAAGTGGCATCCCTCTTGGATTTAATGATTTGTCCCTAGCACCTCAAGATGTCTGCAGACAATAGCTAACTGGTAGTCCTGGGGATCACAGCAGCAGCAAGGGAGGCACTCCCTCTTTAGCATGTCAAGGCATTTTCCTTAGTTGGTTCTGTATAAATTGCATTCATTGTTTCTAAAGGGGATATTGTACTCCTTAAAGCTTATAACCTCATGACCTGTAAAGTTTTTTTTTTTTTTTTTGGCCTTTCCTCTTTGTCTTTTCATGTAGACCAGATATTTGAAAGGGCAGACGATGGATAAATGTGTAATGTGCAACCTGTTTGTTTTTTTGGAAATTTTAACTTGGACCAGAACTCAGATCACGAAATCACCAGGCCAGTGGTGGCACACTCTCTCTATTGCCCTTTTTCCTTCTTTTCCATACCTATTGTTTCTCCTTTCAAATATGTGATTGTATTAGCTCTTTCCATATGAAAGAATTCTCCTTATTTAAATAAAAAAGTAAAAAAAAAAATAAAGCAGATTATGCTTTTCTCAAATTCCCTGTGTGATTTTGTTTGGATTATATGTTTATGAAGAGATTTATGGAGTTAGGTTTTTATAGTGTCTATTGCCATGCTCTTTAAACATTTCATGCTACACGTAGCCTTCTCTACCATTACTAAACACACGTTTTTGCCTTTAACTAAACATGTTAATGGCTTACAGTACATACAATTCCTATTGTTTCCAGTAGTGCTGCTGCATCTTATTATATCATTGGGATACCTAGGCCCCCCCTTGTGCTAGGTAAGTGAGGAGGAATATAGTCCTTCATCTTGTGAGTGGGAGAAGATTAGGGGTGTGGCCAGTAGGTTGTAAGGCCCGTTGCAGAACTACTCCGTTGTCTTCACAGCACAGGCCTGTTTTTCTGCAGGGAGTACAGCGCCATTACTGAACGGGGTAATTCAATGTAACCACCACCCGGGGATCCAAGTCCCGGCCTCCCTCCAGCAGTAAGAGCCATTGGGGGGGGGGCGGGGGGATGCTGATCAAATTTCCTATCACCAGCTCGCCATCTAATGTCAGGTAATGCACCTCTGTGCCTCAGTTTCTCCCCTTAGAGCGCCGGGTACAGGCCTTCCCCCGGCGCTGCTATGGCAACAAGGCGTTACCCCTGTGCGTCTGAGGGGCACGGCCGCTTCCGGAGCACGTGACCGCTGAGGGCGGGCGGGGAGGTTGCGCCGGCCGTTCCAGGCGCCTGCGGGGGGTGATTGGAATGGGGCCGCCCGGGAGGCGGACCCGAGCTCGCGGGGGGAGGGGCGCGGCTCTGAGGCGGGTGACGTGGGCGCGCGCGCGCGCGCTCCTGCCCCAGCCGAGGGTTTAGCGTGGGCGACTCACCTCAGCGCGGCGCGCGCGCCCCCTCTGGCTTAGCGGTGAGGGGGTGTCGGGAGCGCGGCCCTGGTTCCCGCTTGGGGGGGTCACCGCGAGCTTCGGCGCATCCCGGGCCCGGCAGGCGTTAGCATGGGCCTGGGCTCTTCCAAAGACGGGCCTGGCGGCGCGGCTTGGGGGGCCGGCGGTTGTCTCGGGCCCAGGGCCTGGCCCCAGACGGAGCGGACCCACACGGATCTCCCGGGGTGTTGAGGTGAGACTCTGCCCCCTGCCCGCCTCTCTCTTCCTCAGCCCCGGCCCCCGTCGCGCCGGGTCATGGGTGTTCCGCACAAGCACCGGGCCCTGCCCCTCTCCGCGCCACAATAAAGCCCCTTCATCGGCGTGTCCGACTGACCCCGAAAAGGGCCCCACCAGGTTCGTGTTGCGTCTCTGGGGGCCGAGCGAATCGCCTCCCTTTGCGCGCGTCCACACGGTCACTGCCCGCTCCGCCTGGATCACGTTAATCACCGAGAGAGCCTCTGACGATGACATTGAATTGGACAGTTATGCTGCTGCAGGAAGCGGGATCGGATCCAGGAGAGTCTCCTTGAGCTGAGTTGTGTTGGCTCTGCAGGGCTAATAGGTTAAAAGGGGGGGGGATGAAATGAGTAAGGACAGGTAATAATGACTGCGTGGAAGCCTTTTAGGATTCCTGATGCACACACATGTTGTATATAGCAGAGGTAACAAAGTCCTGTGGCACCTTAAAGACTAACTATAAAGTTTTGAAGCATGAGCTTTCGTGGGCTAATACCCACTTCGTCGGATGCAAGCAGTGGATATAGAAAGTATTTCACTTGCAGACTGGAAAAGAGAATACTGGAAATGCTCTTGTCCAAAACTGCTGGCAGTGCCTTCGAAAAGTGACTCATTTCTCATCTGGTTGCTAACTGCAGCTGTTTTCTTCTCCCACTTTGCTTTCAGAGTCTTGAACAAACCATTCTGCAGGATGTTGGGATTCCTGAAGCAGCCTGTTGTGGTCACTGCAGAGATCAATGTGAATCTGGTGGCTCTGACTGTGATGGGATTAGTAAACCGGCTCTGGGCGCTCTCCTACCCACGGGCTGTGGTGTAAGCACAGTGCTTCCCTTCTAGGGTGACCAGACAGCAAGTGTGAAAAATCGGGATGGAGGTTGGGGGGCAATAGGAACCCATATAAGAAAAAAACCCAAAACTGGGACTGTCCTTATAAAATCGGGATGGAGGTTGGTGGGCAATAGGAACCCATATAAGAGGGGGAAAAACCCCAAATTGGTACTGTCCTTATAAAATCGGGATGGAGGTTGGGGGGCAATAGGAACCCATATAAGAAAAAAACCCCAAAATTGGGACTGTCCTTATAAAATCGGGATGGAGGTTGGGGGGCAATAGGAACCCATATAAGAGGGGGAAAAACCCCAAATTGGTACTGTCCTTATAAAATCGGGATGGAGGTTGGGGGGCAATAGGAACCCATATAAGAAAAAAAACCAAAATTGGGACTGTCCTTATAAAATCGGGATGGAGGTTGGGGGGCAATAGGAACCTATATAAGAAAAAAAAAAAAAAAATCTGGGACTGTCCTTATAAAATCGGGATGGAGGTTGGTGGGCAATAGGAACCCATATAAGAGGGGAAAAAACCCCAAATTGGTACTGTCCTTATAAAATCGGGATGGAGGTTGGGGGGCAATAGGAACCCATATAAGAAAAAAACCCCAAAACTGGGACTGTCCTTATAAAATCGGGATGGAGGTTGGGGGGCAATAGGAACCCATATAAGAAAAAAAAACCAAAATTGGGACTGTCCTTATAAAATCGGGATGGAGGTTGGGGGGCAATAGGAACCCATATAAGGGGGAAAAAACCCAAATTGGGACTGTCCTTTTAAAATCGGGACATCTGGTCACCCTGTTGAATTCCCAGTTAAAATGGGTGGGATTATTTTTTTTTAAGTTTGCGAGTGAGAATGTAATGGTGATAAAAGGTTCTGGATTGCTGACTCAGAATACTTGCATCCTGGTATGGATTCAGCATGTGCAGTGGCAATGCAAACATCCTCGGACCAGCATGCCTCATCCCTGACCTAAAGGACTGAAAGGAATGCTAAATCTCTATGCTCCATTCAGTCTCTCTGCTGAGATTGCCAGTGGAGGAGTCAGTTAATGTCCCCACCACTAAGGTACGAGGGGTGCATTGAGAGAGGTTTCCAGTTAGATTTGACACGTTTCTTTCTCTGTGGTGTTTCAGTTTTGATGAAGTTTACTATGGCCAGTTTGTGTCTCTGTATATGAAGCGGATCTTTTTTGTGGATGACAGTGGCCCGCCATTTGGCCACATGCTGCTAGCTTTTGGAGGTAGGGACTCCATTGAACTTTAATTTAGGAAGCCTGTATTTCTCTCTTTTTTTTGGAGAAAGAGGAACAGGTTGCAGATATGCTTTCAGTTCTCAAATTCTATCCTTGTGGAGAAGGGATAGAGCAGAATTTCTCCCACAGAGATCTTGCCAATTTCATTTGCTTTAGAACAGGGGTCTCAGACTCAAATGATCATGAGGACTAGTGCACTGGCCCGAGGGCCGCATCACTGACACGCTGCCCCGGGCCCCGCCTCTACTCCACCCCTTCCATGAGGTCCCGCCCCTGCCCTGCCTCCTCTGAGCTCTTGGCCGCAGCTGCAGAGGGCTCGTGCGAAGCACTGCCCCATCTTGTTCATTGAGGTCGCAGCAGCAATGTCTGGTAGCTGGGGATCGGCAGCGGGCCAGCCAGGCAGCAGAGAAGCTTCCACTTCTGCTCCCTCCCTCCCGGAAACCGCTATGGGGGGGGGGGCGCCAGGGAGCTTCGCGGGCCACATGTTTGAGACCCCTGCTTTAGAATGACCACATGGGCTTTGGGCTAGTGGCTTGGAGTGCAGGAGGGGGAAAAGTGGTATAACTCTGCACATGTACTATTTGCCATGACCCCTACCCATTTCCCTATCATAATGGAGGTTTCCGCCACACTTTTATATCACTCACGGACAAACAGGAGGACTGAACCAAACTGTACAATGACCTGGTGAGGTTAGAACATTGGGAATAATAGGCAACAAGAGAAGATTTGGGCCCCAAAAGTGTGAAGTCCAGGGAGAAGAAAGGGACAGTATAAAATGGGAGGAGGGTGGATTAACTAAGCAGTTGCCCCCTCATATCATTGTGTGGTTTATTTTCATATTGTCTCCTGCATACTATCCTAAGGTTTCTTTTTCGTGTAACAAAGCACTGCTGCAAGGGAGATGGGCATGTGGGAGAGATGGTCCATAAGACTCTTCCAAAAGTGGTCTGGGTATAAAAATACTGAGGAGACATTCGTGGGGATGAAGTGGGAGGCTAACTCTGATTGCTCTCCATAGAGATTTGTTTTTTAATTAACCTTCAAAATTTTCATGTGCCTCTCACTCCAGCCACATCTGCTGCTGTTCTTTTTCAGGTTACTTAGGAGGCTTTGATGGAAACTTCTTGTGGAACAGAATTGGGGCTGGTAAGATCTGTTTTTAACAGAATAGAGCTGCATTTCAGAGTTGATGGATGATTTTTTAGTCACTAATAGAAAGAGAGGAGTTTTTGTTTAGTTTGTTTACTTGATCTTGGTGATGTTTCTTCATTGTATGACTGCAGTGGATGTTTCAGAAGATGCTAAAGATCCCATAGCACAGAAGAGAGTAGGGAGTAATTATAGAAGGCAGCATAGTCCAGAGGATAAGTTAATGGGACTGGGAATCAAGACATGTTCCAGCTCTCAGATTGACATGCTGTAACACCTTGTGCAAGTCCCATTTGCGTGGTTTTCTGAGGTGCTGAGTATGCACAGCTCATAGTGATTTCATTTTGAGTTGTGGATACTCCGTTTTTCTGAAAGTCATACTTAACTTTATCCATCTTTAAAAAGGGGAACAATAATATTTTCCCACTTTCTGAAGCCCTTTGACGTCTACAGATGAAAGCACTGTATAAATGTGAAGGATAAGTATTATTAGCCTACGTTACTTCAGATAATTAGGTTCTAATGTCCCCTGACTGTGAGTACAAGAAATTGCAGGATAGGGTTACAGTCCCTGCATTGCTGATCTCTTAGCTCTTTGTTTATAAACAACATGGGGCGATACCTTGAGTCTGAGAAGAGCTGTATGAAACCAAATTCTATTCTTACTGCAAACATCTACACAATAAGCAAAGGCTTCTAATGCTCTTATCCTCACACTGTTTTCTGTTCTAGAGTACAGTATGAATGTGCCTGTTTGGTCCTTGCGACTGCTACCTGCGCTAGCTGGTGCCCTGTGTGTGCCTTTAGCATACCAGATTTTGGTAGAGCTGCACTTCTCCCATTGTGCTGCATTTGGAGCTGCTCTCCTGATTCTCTTCGGTAAGGATTGTGCCTTCAGCCTTACTCTCCATACAGAGGGGGAATGATCCGCTTTCCCATATGAATTCTTCCACCATGAATTTTTAGTGCTTGTGGCAGTTAGTAAGAGCGGTGCTGAGAGTTAGGGAGGTGGGTGCTGCGGTAGCTTCTCCCACACAGCTCTTAACAATGCATCAGTCCTGGTCAGCATATCCTGATCCTGAGCCCCACACACAGTTCTTCCCATGCACTTCAATCTTGACTTGCAGCACAGCGTGTGGTTTCAGCCCTGCTCCTAAGTAGATGCTACTAGGTCTGTATTATTGAACAAAGAGGAAGGTTTGACACCGGGAACCTCACAGCCATGAGGGCAGCTTTATTTCTTTGTCTTTGAGGGGCCTCTGCAGGCTCTTCCTCAGATTTCTGTAATATACTGGGAATGGGTGTGCATGACAGAAGGACCATACCTCAGCTTTAGATTTCAGCAAGTCTTTTCTTCCACTCACCCACCTGCCATTTCCCATGCTTGAAAGGTTTCTCAAACACAGAGCATGGCTCTGTTTCTCATCTCAGGCTTATAATACCGTGAAAAGACCTTTGTTTTGCTTTCTTTGGATATGTTTCTTTGATTCTCAGCTTATCATGTCTTTAGAAGTCCTTATTGTTGATGGTATTGTTGCAGCCATGAGTACTGTTTGACAGTTTTCCTACCAATAATTTATGCATAATTCGGTGTGTATATATCTTTTCCTTCTGTTTCTAACAGAGAACTCTCTGATCACTCAATCCAGGCTGATGCTCTTGGAATCAGTGCTAATCTTTTTTATCCTGCTTGCAATTTTGTCCTACCTGAAGTTCTACAATTTACAGAAGTGCAGGTACAGCTGGTTTTCATTCCTGGGCATTGGATAACCTTCCAGTTAGTTATAATAAGCCATTCATAATTTAAGTATAAAACATTTGTGCCTCTTGGAAGCAAGCCTTATTTGGAGTGTGGGCTAGTAGTACAAATTCAGGCTGGGGAGGCAAGAATCCTTATCTAATCGTAGATGTGTTGTGGGCAAGTCACTTCATTTCTCTGTGCCTCAGAATCCCCTCTGTAAAATGTGGATAACTCATAGTGATGTTGGAAGGATTTTATCTTGCAAGCAATTTTAAAGTTTATATTTATATTGGCATTAGAAAAGGTTCAGAAAAGGGCAGCAAAAATTATTAGGGATATGGAATGGCTTCCGTATGAGGAGAGATAAGTAAGATTGGGACTTTTCAGCTTGGAAAAGAGATGACTAATGGGGGGATATGATTGAGGTCTATAAAATCATGACTGGTGTAGAGAAAATAAATAAGGAAGTGTTATTTACTCCTCATAACACAAGAACTAGAGGTCACCAAATGAAATTAATAGGCAGCAAGTTTAAAACAAACAAAAGGAAATATTTCTTCACACAATGCACAGTCAACCTGTGGAACTCCTTGCCAGAAGGTGTTGTGAAGCCCAAGACCATAACAGGGTTAAAAAAACCCACAAGATAAATTCATGGAGGATAGGTCCATCAATGGCTACTAGCCAGAATGGGCAAGGCTGGGACACCTGGCATTGGCCACTGTCGGAAGACAGGATACTGGGCTAGATGGGCCTTTGGTCTGACCCAGAATGGCTGTTCGTATGGACTTCTGTAAGTGTTGTTTAAATGATATTGGGGTTATCTTGACTTCCTTATAATTTAAAAAAATCCCTTGTCTGTTTCTCCCTCATTGCCAATTCCTGGGCTGGAAAATTTCCCTCTGCGCAGAAATAGAGAGTAACAAATATTCCTATTAGTCATTTGTTAATGCTCATGGGCACAGAGTGAACTTAGAAAACTTAGAAATATTTCTCTTCTTGCGCGGCTTTGTGTGTTCTCTGATTCTTGCAGAGCCCCATTTAAAATAATAGCCTTCAACTTAGCCCAGTGGCCTAGCCCATTGCTTTATTGTGGTATTGGAAGCTGTGGAGACTCTCACTGCTCAGAATGACTTTTCAGGGTCAGGAGAAGTATTTAATATCCACACCTAGACCAAGGATAACAATTGTTATGCTGGGAGGCCTGATATAAGCTACTATTAACATAACAGAATTCTAGTTGGGTGCCTGTATTTTACTGTGTTTTCTCTCCTTTTGTCCTTTTATCTAAGCCCCTTCACCGCAGGCTGGTGGTTTTGGCTTTTACTGACTGGAGTTGCTTGTTCCTGTGCAGTTGGGTAAGTACTGACTTCTCCTGTCACATTGTTTTACTAAACTCCCAGATTGCTTTAATGTTCACCATCTCAGCCTCTGCTTTGCTGTGTTACCAAGAGCTCAGCTCTCCAAGACTCGCTCTTGACACTGCAGCATTTTGTGACACATCTGTCTGTAGCAAGCTCTTCCAGGTTTTATTCTTCATTGAATACTCTCAAAATAATCAATGAGCTGATGGCATCAATCCACATAAAGCAGTGAAAGACAAGCTGATTGGGGTTGTATTGCAAAGAGTGAAATACGTATATTGGTACAAGCCTCCATCAGAGATGGAGACCTGGATTTCAACTCCTGCTCCCAACTTTGTGTTTGTCTAAGTTCAGAGACCCTCCATACTTACCTTGTGATAGGCTGCCTTGTTATCAACAGGATCTCCGCCTTTGTCATTAACAAGCAAAGAGCCACTTCAAAGACCAAACCACAAAGCATTTGATTCAGCCCCGGTACAGAACTGGAGTACCAGAGTCCCTGGGCTTGGGAACTCCTTTGCTCAAGAGAGAGTTTGAATACTTACACCTTGCATTAAATCCTGTCTATAGTCCGGGTATGTTTAACCCAGTTTGATCTTTGTGTGCTGTCTTCTCAGGATAAAATACATGGGGCTTTTCACCTACATGCTGCTCTTGGGAATCGCTGGAGTCCACTCCTGGCACTTGATAGGAGACCAGACCTTGTCAAATGTAGGTAGCCTAATGTAATCGATAAGTATCATGTAATTACATCTACAGCATGCACCCTGAGAAGGAGGTGCAAGCTCAAAACCTTCTGAACCATCAACACTTGAAGAAATCCTAGGTGTGTGTTGCAATTAAGCCTGCTGTTATGGTCTGGAAGCCCTCTGCTTGCAGAGCTATGGCCCAGAAGAGGCAGGGTCAAGTTTGAGGTAAAGTGTACATGTGTAGCTTTTCTGGTACTAAACTGTGTTTCTGAAAGGGAAGGGACTTTCCCTCCTGCCCCTGCTGCTACCCATCTTTAATATGGTTTGACAGGGTCTGCAGGTCAAAACCTGTCCAATTTCAGTGTATCCTGTGCACCCCAATCTGACCTTGCAGGAGAAGTGATTAAAGTGCCTGTAGTGGTAAGTCCACAGGGAATTTGGGGATGTTTGTTTCCTTTTTAAAAATAACCAAGTACCCAGTTATCCTCAATAGCTGGGACAGGAGTCGGGGAGCAAGGGGATAAGCAGATCTGCTTGCTTTTTCCCAGCTCTGTTGCATGACCGTGGTAAAGTCACTTCATCTGTCTGTGCTTCAGTTTCCCTATCTGTAAAATGGGAATAACCCTTCCATATTTCACATGAATGTTGTGAAGCTTGATTAAATAACACTTGTAAAATGCTTTGAGATCCTGAGCTGTATTAGCCTTATTATCTATCTGCGGGGGAGAGCTGTACAAAGCCTGAAAGGATGTAACAGTGAGTTCTTTGTATTCTGCCAGGTTTCTGTGTTGTGCCATTTGCTAGCGAGGGGACTAGCTCTAGTAATCATCCCAGTCGCAATGTACCTGTCTTTCTTCTACGTTCACTTGACTTTGCTGTACCGCTCAGGACCTCATGACCAGATTATGACCAGTGCTTTCCAGGCCAGCTTGGAGGTAAGGAAAGTGGGAGCGAAGGAAAACAGATGTTGGAAATGGGTCATTCACATACCATCTGTTATGGAAATGGACTAAATTTAGCACCACGATATACTTGCTCCTACTTGCAACACTACTGAAGTCAATGGAATTAATCTCACAAGTAAATGATATAATGAAATCACAGAGGGGTTTTAAAAATACGCAAATCCTGAATTGGAGGGAAACCATCTAGTCAGGGCTAGAAGATCGGTAACATGTCCCTGTTTTATTTGCAAATGCCAACCAACATGAAATAAAATGAAAAATTTTCCCTGTAGTGGCAGCTCCTGTCCTCCCACTCACTCAGATTTGGCCCCTGTGATAATAATGGCAGGATGGATGGGTCAAACATGGGTGGAACTGCGACTCCATGGGTGCCCAGAGCGGGAAGCCAGGCCCACCCCCAAGAGTGTGGGGCAGGTTTGCTCTGTAATACCCATCTCCCCCAGGCCTCCCTACCGCCTCAGGCAGGACCCAACCGTCCCCCTGTGCCTCCCACTGTGACTCAACCCTCCTCCAATACCTCTGTGGGGCAGGGCCAGCACTGTGGATGGGGGAATTGATAAAATGAAATAACAAGAAATCTGCCCCCCCCCATGCCCCAAAATTATAAAAATGTATTTTACGGGTCTCTGTATAGAATAGAACAGAGCAGTAGAGAATAGATCCTTAGTTTATTGTTTGTGCAGGTTTGCTTTGGGGATGTTCCCTGAGACCCTGAAATCCTGCAGACTTCATTCTGTAACCAGATTACCTCTGAGCACAGTGTTGCAGGATCTGAATTTTATAGCTATAACGAGGACAGCAAGCCTTATACTAAGATGTTATATTACACGTTAAAGCTGTGAGTGACTCTCTTCAGAGTTAAACAACTTCTAAGTTTTTTCCCCTCTGGTTTATTATCTTATATTTTTTAGGGTGGACTAGCACGGATCACACAGGGACAGCCCCTTGAGGTAGCCTATGGCTCCCAGATTACCCTGCGGAATGTTTTAGGCAAACCCATGCCATGTTGGCTCCATTCTCACAAGAACACTTATCCCATCAGGTGAGGAATCTGTTTTGTTCTGTAGCACTCAGGGCTGTGTGTGGGGGGAGAGGGGGGGGGCAGGGTTAGGGCAGTCCATTGAGCAGTTCATAGTTATAATACCAACGTTGTTCAAGTCTGGTGTCCTCCATTTCTAAATCTCAGCAAGCAGACTTGATTTATAAAGGTATTGACAGAATCCAAGGTAAAGAAATGCTTGAAAAACATAAATATGTACTAGTCACATTAGGATAATGTGTGATTCATCCTTAAAATAATTTTATAATCAGCTTGACATACCACTGGCAATTAATTTCAATGCCATTGAGAAAAGGGAAGGTACCAGACTTTCAGGGGAAATAAAATGTAAGGGGAGAAGGGAAAACCTTGTAATTACCTTAGAATCTAGATTCACTCTCACTTCAGTCCCTAGTACAATAATAAACCAGATTATGAAAGAGAGAATTTGTGAGTACCTACAGGGTAGCAGAACACCAAACAGCATGGGCTTAAAAAGAGCAGATCAGACCAAGAAAGGGGCTTGTTTTTCACAGTTATTCCAAAATGAGTGGATGAGGGGAATGTGGTAGTGATGTGAGGGCTCTACATTTCAGTAGTGTATTCAGTGTTATCTGATGTGATTAAATTTTAGATTAAATCTTAGAAAAAACTTTCTTCCTGTAAGAACAGTAGGACACTGGATCAGACTGCCTAGGGAGGTTGAGGAAGCTCCTTCACTGGAGGTTTTCAGAAGGAGACTGAAGCCATCCCATCATGGATGGTTTACACCAGGGGTGGCCAACCTGAGCCCGAGAAGGTGACAGAATTTACCAATGTACATTGCCAAAGAGACACAGTAATACGTCAGCAGCCCCCACATCAGCTCCGCAGCCCTGTCCCCTCCTTCCCTCCCTGCACCTCCTGATCAGCTGTTTCCTGGCATATGGGAGGCTGAGGTGGGTAGGGGGAGGAGTGAGGGCACTACAGGCTCAGGGGAGGGGCCTGTGGCAGAGCCAGGGGTTGAGCAGTGAGCACCCTCTGGCCCATTGGAAAGTTGGCACCTGTAGCTCCAGCCCTGGAGTCAGTGTCTATACAAGGAGCTGCAAATTAACTTCTGAAGGGCTGCAAGAGACACAGGTTGGCCACCCCGGTTTAGACACAGCAAACCCTGCAGCTTGGCAGTAGGTTTGACTAGATGAGTGGCTCTCAACCTTTCCAGACTGCTGTACTTCTTTCAGGAGTCTGTTTTGTCTTGCATACCCACAAGTTTCACCTCACTTAAAAACTACTTGCTTACAAAATCAGACATAGTGTGCTGTGATACTTTTTAATTTCTATTGCTGAAAAATTGCTAACTTTCTCATTTTTACCATATAATTATAAAATAAATCAACTGGAATACAAATATTGTTCTTCCATGTCAGTGTATAGTACACAGAGCAGTATAAACAAGTCATTGTCTGTATGAAAGTTTAGTTTGTAGTGGCGTCATTAGTATTTTTTATGTCGCCTGTTGTAAAACTAGCAAATACCTAGATGAGCTGATGGTACCCCCCAGAAGATCTCTGCAAAATCCTGGTTGAGAACCATTTGAGTAGATGACCCTTTTGTGGTCCCTTCTAACCCTATGAGTCTGTGATTCTAATCATCCTTGGAAATGTAAATTGATTGGGATGTGATCACTGTTACGTGGCCTGGAAATTGGTTAAAGGATCAGGAAAACCAGCACTGTATTAAGATGCAAAAGGCATCCAGTGGGATGCAACTGAGATCAGTGTTATTACCATATTCCGTAGCATTTGGGAAGAAGAGTACTTTTGTGGATACCAACTGGGACATGTTGCAAATGCCAAATGAGTAGAGAGGAAAAAACCCAGAGAGTTTAAAAGCTGGGCAGGGAGACAAAATCACGTTGACTTGGCCAAATGGAAGCTAATACATGTGGTGGGGAAATAATCTGAAATGCAGATATTCAGCTCACAGGGAGGGGAAAGTGGTATCTGGAAAGCTGTACTTTACAAAAGAAATCTTGGTTGGTAGTGGAGAGAAAACTGAATGAATGAGTTTCCCATCATACGCTGCAGCCAGTAGACCAATGCAATGTTTTGGCTACCTATAAAGAGGATATTATTCTGTTGATTTCCTGCATTGTTGGTTAGTGGTCCCAAGGGAAACAGTGGAAGCGCTGTTGTTCCTGGCGTTTCAAACTAGACAGGGTAAACCTCTGGGGAGTATACAGCAGGGATGCATCCATCCTCCATTAGCCTGGAGGGCTGGAATAGAGAAGCTAGTAGGTCTTTTCCCTATTCAAGTCCCATGCTTTAATCTTTCCACTTAATTCAATTACCCAAGCACTGGCCAAAGCCATTGATACCCCAACCCACTCCATCCCTTCATGGAAATTATAGCACAGTTCACTGCATGGAAGAGAGGGTCTGAGCATTGGCTTGTCAGGCACTCCTTGGAATGAAATCAAGAAAACACGGTGAGTGCTGGATGCATTCTGCTCCTTGGAAGCTTTGGCATCAGCATAGGTATTACATTACATCTGATTGCTGTGACTCCTGTGCTTAGCTCTCTATAGTGTGTCTCTTCAGCTGTCTTTGAACGAACGGAGCCAGTGGCGTAGTGCCAATTCAGGTCACTGAGTGAGACTTGCTAGTTTAATCCAAGGCTGCTGTCTGTATACACCCTGTGACTGTGTGGAACAGAGATGTGCCATTCCCTCAGAGTTCTGTCCTCTTACCTACCCATATTAGATACGAGAATGGCCGAGGCAGCTCCCACCAGCAGCAGGTGACTTGTTACCCCTTCAAGGATGTCAATAACTGGTGGATCGTTAAGGATCCTGGGACGTGAGTATAAAGGAAACATGCTTAAATGCCATACCATGATCCCCCCTGATGAAAACTGATTCCAAAAGCTAGGCAGGACTAGGCCTGATTAGTACAGGGACTGGCCACCAGCTGGGCATACTGGGTTGTATAGGCTTAGAAAACTAACTCTGGTCTGGTGGATTGAGCAAGGATCCTGGGAGTCGGGACTTGCAATCTCAAATTGTGTTCCCCTCACTGCATGTCCTGGGGCAATCACTTCGCTACTCCATCTCAGTTCTCCCATCTGCTGAATGGGGATGATAGTGTTGTTGGATCTTGTGGGTGCTGGAAGGATTTAATGAATACAGTAAACCCTCGATTTAACGGACCTCGATTTAACGGACTTCGGATGCAACGTACAAAATTTCTAAGCAAGTCTGATGCATCCGAAATCCATTTGTCGCGGGCTGGCTGCTGGCTCCCCGCTGCCACCCGGGTCCAGGCAGCCGGCGGGCTGGCTGCCGGCTCCCCGCTGCCGCCCGGGTCCCAGCAGCCGGCACCCGGGCGGGCTGGCTGACGGTTCCCGGCTGCCGCCTGGGTCCTGGCAGCGGGCGGGCTGCGGAGCTGCCGCCCCGACCCTGTGGTGGTCGGGCTGCTGCTCTGACAGCTCGTTTTTTTTATTATTATTAAATAACGGACTTTTTCATTTAACGGACACCCCCTCGCCCGAATTAGTCCGTTAAATGGAGGTTTTACTGTATTTGCAATGCTTTGAGATTCTGGGATGGAAAGTATTATACAAGGGCTGCATTCAGACCAGCCACCAAGAGGCTAAAAGCTGTTTCCCATTACTGACCTCCTGAGTCAGCCCATGCCTCCTGCTGCTTAGTGTCCAGTAACGTTCTCTGTATCCAGCTGTCACCCATAAGGAGCTCAGATTTCTCATCTGACTGTCCAAATGTTTCTCCCCCTTCTTTTTGTCCTGGTCTCCGGACTTTTCAAGCTAATGGTCACTAATTGGCATTAGCTGTGATGGGGAATTGAAACATTTCTTTTGGTTTGTCACTCTGGCAGGCAGCAGCTGGTGGTGAGTAACCCACCACGTCCCGTCCGACATGGGCATATTGTGCAACTGGTCCACGGCATCACAACTCGTTACCTTAACACGTATGTGCTTCTCCCAGCCTCTTGGCTCATTCTGCTTCGTTGTTTCTTTAAATTTCTGTGTAGGGGTGGGGGGACACTGGGGAGTGCTGGTGCTCTCCCTGAGAGGCTCTGGCAGTGTACTCAGCCGTAGACCTGGATACAACTGGTCCATCACTGAACAGTTTCTGGTTAGTATCACAAATGGCTCTTCTACTGCCAGACCAACTGCAAAAGGCAAATGACAGACCATTGATGGTGTATTTAGCAGTGTCGGAGACCTCTTGGGTCTCAGTCCAATATACATTGTGACAGCATTGCACATTTCTACATGTCCACTCGTATGGCTAATTTCTCCCCCCCCCCCCCCGCCCCCTCCAACAGGTCTTTTAAAATTTTGCTCAGAACCACCCACACTATTATGGTAAGGGTGGGTGAGTAGACTTTGGGTGGGATTTTCAGAAGGGCCTAATTGACTTAGCAGCACGTCCCATTGAATTTTATGGCATGTGGCTTTCAGCTGACTTGGTGCTCCCAAGTCATGTAGGCACTTGAAAATATCCCCCCATGTGCCTGGCTGCTGTGTGTTTGTGACAGTTTTGTAAGGCAGCATTATTTTAAACATTCTCTCTTAAGTAGCAAGCAAGAGTCCACATGGACTTCAGGCACCTGGATTAGGAAGCGGGGCATTTGAACCCTGAGTGTTGGTTCTCTCTGTGCTCATTCCAGGCCCCAGGGGGTCATAGGAATGCCAGTTGGTTTGTTCTCAGAAACCCCACTAAAGACCATTACTATTCCAGCCATGCTTCTGTTTGCCCTAGTTGAGATGTCTGTGCTTTACCAAGGATGGTAGCTGGCAAAATCAGCTTCCTCCAATGCTGTTTTATGGTCCTTTATAACAAGGAGCCCTCTCCCTTTCTTTGGGCCATCCCCTCACCCCCCCAATATGCTGCTCAATTTGCGCCAGTAGGTTGAACAGAGAACTTAGCCCAGGACACTTATTTTATGGATATTGCAGACATGATGTTGCTGCACCTCTGAGCCCACACTCCCAGGAAATCTCCTGTTACATTGATTATAACATCTCTATGCCAGCACAGAACCTCTGGAGAGTGGTGAGTGGAAACTTGGGTGAGGGGCAGGGATGTTTTTCTCCTATTGGGAAACATCTAAGACAAAGTAAAGATCAAAAGACATCCCTCCCTTGCAGGAAATTGTAAATCGGGAATCAGAAACAGATGTGTGGAAGACCATTTTATCTGAAGTAAGGTTTGTCCATGTGAATACCTCAGCAGTGCTGAAGGTAAGTAGGCTTACTTACATCAGTCTCCTTTTCCCAAGGGTCCATGCAATCTGTGTGTCCAAAAATAATACTCCTTAGAGTGAAAAAGCCCTGTATTTTTATCAGCTTGGTCTGACATCAGTCTGGTGAAAGGACTGTGTTTCTGATGGCAATGAAGCAGTGCAATGGCTTGATCTGTTACAGACTGAGCACTGCGTAATTTCATTGGTTGTTGCAAGTGCTCAGCTCATTTGAGGATCAGCCTGTGGGTCAGAAGTTAAGGCTGCATCATTAGCAGCTGGTGGTGGACAGGCATGCTTAAGAATTCCTCTTCACAGGTAACATTTGAGACAGGTGCCTGAGACAGTATCCATTTGCTAGTTGTTCTAAGCTCTTTTACCACATTCATCACTGTCACTTCTGAGCACTCACTCCACTAGCATTCTATTAAGTTGGGGTCTGTTTAGCTCTAGCAATAGTTCTGAAATTCAGGAACAACTTGGCAGGATTGTATCCGACAAAGTGGGTATTAGCCCATGAAAGCTTATGCTTCAATACTTTAGTTAGTCTTTAAGGTGCCACAGGACTCTTTGTTACCTCTGCTATTCCAGACTAACACGGCTACCGCTCTGATTCTTGACAGGATTGTGTCTTTTAAGCCTTCATTTTTATGTTTCAGCTCAGTGGCGCGTCTCTACCTGAGTGGGGCTACCGGCAGCTGGAGATCATTGGGGAGAAGTTGTCCAAAGGGTATCACCAGAGCATGCTGTGGAATGTGGAAGAGCACAGATATGGGAAAAGTAAGCCTCAGTAGAGTTCCATAGTTTATAATGTGTGGGCCCACTCTTCAGGGGAAAGGGGCTACATATAGTACAGCAAGGCATTTAGAGGTGGTGCTGGGACCATAGAACCTACCCCAGCCTGTAGGTTGGAGTAACAGCTGTAGGACAGCTATGCCATCACTCCCAGAGCCTGGAAGGTTGAGTTACTTGGGCTGGACGTGGAGATGAGGGATTTGTCCCTAAGTGCCTGGGACTGTTCCTCTGAATACTATGAGCATACTGTGTCCCTCCTTCCTTGTACATTGGAATCACACCAGTTTCATTGCAGAAGGGCTCCTCTGAACAAAGGGGAGTGCAGGGTTATGGAATGTTGGATGTTTCTGAGCCATTTGATGCACTTCCAGGCCAAGAGCAGAAGGAGAGGGAAGTGGAGCTGCACTCTCCCACGCAGGCTGACATCAGCAAAAACCTTAGTTTCATGGCCAGATTCACAGAACTGCAGGTGACTGGGTCAAGGGAACAGGGGGTGGGATGTGATTCTTCCCTGCAAAGTTCTTTCCTCACTGCATGCTAGGCAATGGATTCTGTGCAACATTTCTGTGAAAGGTACCTTGGATTGATAGAGCCATTGCTTAAGTCATTAGGGGGAGAGTTGTTTTCTCACTGTCCCTATCAAAAAAGAAACGTGTGAACAAAACTACCTGTGGAAAAAGCTGTAGGAGCCACGGCAATGTTTTCTATGGGCTGTTTCTGGAGGTAGGACATGTTGCTGTGAAAGATAGGGAGAGATTTTAGAGTTCATAGCTGACCAGACCGATTAAACACACATATTGCAAAGTGTTCTTTTTAGTTTATCCAGCATGCTGATCTATGGCATGTGGTTAAAGTACCTCCAGCTGTATAACTCAACTGTTCAGTAGTAATTAATGTAAGTAAAAGTAATTGGGAACTCGGTTTTAAAATGGATTTTTAATGAATGCACTTGATGTCCCTTACTAACCTTCAAAAATTCAGCAAGGAACCAGTATTCATTTAATATTGTAATCAAATACAGTAATGAGAACCCCCTGTGGCTCAGAAACTTGCCTGGCCATTGTAGGTGTGGGACTGCTCATCCATGCCAGGTGTCTTCATTGTAGTTCCAAATCTGAAAGTCCTTTGATTGCTTTGTTCTAGTGGAAGATACTAACATTGAAAAATGAAGACACAGAACATAAGTATAGCTCTTCCCCCCTAGACTGGATCACTATGGATACAAACATCGCTTACTGGTTCCACCCTATCTCCGGTGTAAGTATGTGTGTCATGTATTAAGTCTGGTTTGCTCATTTGGATTATGTGAAGTCTAAAATGGAAGATACGAAAGGGGTGAGAATGTTTGAAAGAGATCAGGCTCTATTCTCCTGGTGTCTCCTCTAGCACAAATCATGGCAAATCATTTTCTTCTCTGGTAAAACAAACACTTCACATTTTAATTTAATGGAAGCTTTCCTTTCCCTCCCACAATGTTCTTTACAATGCCAGATAGGACAGTTGGCATAACCTGCTGCTCAACAGTAGAAAAGTAAACTAGAGAGTTCTGCAGGCACTCGATAGAGTTTTTGACAGCTTTGTTCCTTAAGTAAACATCTCTCTTCTGCTACCCTTTAAAGGAAAATTGCAATTTAATAACCATTTGAACCAGTGTAGAACATCAGTCCATCACTGACCGTTTCTTTCAAATGCCATATATAAAAATGAATTATAATACAGCAGCCCAACAGTCAGTAGCCAGATGGAAGGGAATTGCCACAGCTCTTGTCAAGTAAATTCTGAGTGTTTGGATTTGGGTGTATACAGCTATGTAATACTTAATTTTTGGCTTTGCTCTGTAGTAAAAATCACTGACGTTTTTCACCTCTTATCCTACAGGCTCAGATCCACCTCATTGGGAACGTTCTCACCTGGGCTTCGGCTAATGTTGCAACTCTTGTATATGTGTGTCTGTTCGTGTGGTATTTACTTCGACGACGGAGGAAGATTTGTGACATCCCTGAAGGTCTGATCCCTTAGCCACAGGAGTATCCTTATTTGACACCTTGCTGCAGGAATTCCAGTTGGGGTTCAGATACTCTTGATGGGACAGATTGTCTATGGACAAAGAACTAGAGACATCTCCTGGTTAGCTTGTGCGCTCTCCTGATAGACATTTTTATTGCAGGGCACCATCCTTTCTTTGGGAGATTACACTGAATATAGTATCCCTGCATTTCCTGGATGCTTTAATGCTCAAAGGATCAGATTTGGAATCCATCAGACCCCACCTGCTATGGGTATTTTAGCAGTGCCCTTATACAGACAGGTCCTATCTGCTCTGCATGACCACTAAAGACCCTATGAACAGTTTTACACCGAATAACCTTTGGCCAAAGTGGTTAGGGAAATGTTATCTAGCCATTCCCACCCTGTGTGCAACATTAAGAACTTCTGAAAAATTGCCTATTCTTGCAGTTGCTAGTTTCCAGGGTGTTTGGTAACAGGAGTCCTGATTAGTGCTTATCCTTTCTGTCTTGTAGATGCATGGAGGCTCTGGGTATCAGCTGGAGGACTCTGCATTGGAGGCTGGGCTGTGAATTACTTCCCCTTTTTCATGATGGAGAAGACACTTTTCCTGTACCACTACCTGCCTGCTCTCACTTTCCAAATTCTCCTGATTCCTGTTGTACTGCAGCATCTGACCGATCACCTCTGCAGGTACCCAGGATACCCTGTAGGATGCCCAGTAATTAGAACTGCAGAAGGTAGTGAAATAATGGGGTTCTTAGTCCCAGCTCCAGCACTGACTTCGGGGCATGTTGCATTATGTCCCATCTGTAATAATGCTTTCCTGCCTCCCAGAGAGGCATGGGGAGAATTACTCAGTTAGTGCTTGTATAGAGTCAGGCAGGCTAGGTGTTAAATTGCAGCCCTGTTTAGAATTTCATTTCTTTGGAGGAGAGAACCTGTTTCCTGGGGCCTCTATTGCTAACAGATAGCAGAGTGCAAAGTTCCAAATTGCTACACTAGTCTCTTGCTATTAGACCATTTGGATAGTTTTGCTTTAACCTCATTTCTTTCTCTCTCAGATCCCAACTCCCTAAGAACGTGTTCAGTGCCTTGATGGTAGCCTGGTTCTCTTCCATATATCTGGTCTATCGCACATTCAGCCCACTGACCTATGGGGAGCCTGCCCCATCAGCAGCTGAGCTCAGGGCCCTGCGCTGGAAGGACAGCTGGGATATCTTGATTCGCAAACACTAGTGGAGCCACATCGCACACTCAAAGGGGAGCTGGTCAAGATGGAACTGATCATGCTTACAAGTAATTGCTCTCATTTTTTGATAGGGGCTCAGGGTAGAAAGCCTTTTAATTTACGTTGGCAAGAATTCCATCCCCATGGGCAGATGGTATAAGGGTAAGACTCAGCTTTTGTTCTGCTCTATAGGACGAATTAGTCTCATTGTATTGTATATAGGTTAGCCGCATTGGCTCAAACTACCTTTTGTGTAGAACAGGTGCCTAGACTGATCTTGAGAGAGTTTTTACTATAGCACTTCCTCATGTTCTAACCACCAGCCCGTTGTTTAAGGCTGCCACCTTTGGAGGGAAGAGACTCATCCTTGACTAGATGCATTTAGGGGAGACCCTAGTGACACTTCACTGAAACTTTAACTTAACTTAACCTCAACACAGTAGAGCTCACTAGTGCCCAAGGCCATATGGCTGAGAGATTAAAAGCACTACACAGGGATTTGTTTGCTCATTCCTGCTCCCCTTGCTGTTCAGACACCCTCTTCGGGCTTTTCTTTACAGCTCCTAGTGAGAATGTTCCTTTGAGTATGTCTGTGCTGGGGTGGGGAGGGGTTGAAAATACTTTTATATCAAATGATTACATTCATGGGGCTGTTGTTTCTTCATTGGTTTATTAATTAAAGTAGCACAACCACTGCAGCCAGGCTTTGCTTTTACAAGAGATAAAAAAAAAATCATCTTCAACAATAACCAATTCTTCCTGCTAGTCTTAAGCCTGCATTTATAGAGTATACATGACAGACAGTAGGTAGGTACCCACTGGTATTTGTTTTAAAATGTCACTTGTTTCATGTTAAGTTTGCAGCCTTTCTTCTGCTCATTTTAGGATGGCACAGCACTCTTAGCTGGAGCTACTCATGGGCTGAATGACTGAGCTTTAACACTGCTTTGGGGAAGGAATGAGAACTATAAACCATGTCTGCACCCAGTTAGTACTGAAGTGTCCTCCAAAGTCAGCCTACGCTACATGGAGTGTAGCTAGGCTCAGCAACTAGTGACAAAGCACCTCAGCTGGAAGGAGGAGCCCCACTGCTCCTTTGTAAGTTGCCCAAGAGAAGCCTAATTTTCCTCAGCCCTGAGTAAAATAGACTTCTCTGCAGTTGTGCCAACGAGGTCAGTTCTTTTCCTCACATGGAAGGATGAACTGTGGTCCGTCTGTCCATGGCAATGCCAGATATCTGGGGCTCTGGACCTGTTTGTTTAAAAACAAGGCTCTTTGCTGCTTCTCACTTGGAGCAAAGATCTGTTTTCCTGGCAGCCAACCTTGCTGCTAAGGAAAAGCACCATGAGAGGAGATTATATATTTTGTACCCCACTGGATTTAATTCCTAGGGGGATTTCAACACATAATGCCATGTAACAGTGGGTTCTGGGGGGAAGGGTCAATAGTCCAGCTTCTTTCTCTCCTCTGTGAGAAGACACCTACCTCTTGAATCTGCCCCTAAGTTGCTATGGGCACATCACAAACCAGTTTGTAAAAAAGGTTGGTCTGGAACAGAGGCAACTTCTTCAGATGCCCACCTGATTAGTGGGGACGGCTGCTGGACTCCAGATGAGATCGTTTGCCAGCTGCCAGCATGGTGCTGCCCTCTGCTTGCTCAGGGAACGATCGCTTGTATGTCCGACCGTGCCCATTCACCGCCCCTCGCTGCCACTTGCAGATGTCTCCATTCAAAATGTCCTGGATGTGCTGCACAATGAGGTTTATAGCAACTGCAAAAAGAACAGTAAGTATCTGACACACGCATGTTGTTGGCTGAGCTCTTTGTCACAAACAGCTTAGTCTGATTCAATGTGTGAACCAGCTACCCTTCATTGCACTGCTGCTGTTTGCATTTGGAGCCAGTGTAGTGGGGTTAGATCCCAACAATATGATGCCAGTCCAGGTTCTAACAAAGTCAGGGATAATCCATATCAGAGTCTAAGCACTTCCCCCTCCACTTTACAACAGTGTTCAGTAGGAGAATTTGGGGATCTAACGTCATGTGCAGAATCTAATTAAAGCAGTAAACATCCCTTACCCATATTGTCGACTCCACGAGGAATAATCACATCAGCATACTTCTTTGTCTGCAAATAAGACACAAGAGTAGGGCTTGGCTTTTCACAATGACAATTACCACTATCCCCAGATCTGAAAAAGGAGACCACTGCTGCACTCCTCTATTGTAGTAGTATCTGTAAGTCTATTGATCAACTGAATGTTACTATCTATCTTTTGTAGTGATGACTGGGGTGGGGAACAGGTGCCTCTATATTAAAAGCACTCTAGATATTCCTCTCCTCTCATACTACTCCAGTAACCTGAAGCTGATGTTACCTTCACTGAGCCTCTCTTTCAGCATAGCCTGACTCTCTGCGACAAGAGCAGGTAAATCCAGTTAGAATTGATTGTAATCAGTACACCACACGTTGCTTGTAAATCTTTGTGTGTGCTGAGTTGCTGCCTGTCTCTGGTCATTCTGTGCCCTCAACTTTTTATAAAAAGGCAGTTCCTAGCAGAGATGCTTCTTGCTACTTCACTTACTGGACCAGCCCAGACCTCCTGCAAGATCAAAGTAAAAAAATATTGTTTTTCATTCTTCAAGAACTAGAAGTATTAACATATTTATTTAGTTATATGGTCACCCAAACTGGCAGCCTCCTCCTCTTTTGTACAATTACATACAGGAGGGAAGGGAACATCGACCTCTGCAGTATGACTTACGGGCAAAGTCAACTGATACTCAATAGAAACCAATTTCTATTACATAAAAGGCTGGGCATGTCAGTCAGAATATCCATGGCAGTAATCAGTGAGAAAATAAATATTTCATATAGCACTGTAAATACCCAGTGCTTGTAAAGCAGTCTGGAAAACAACCATGACAGGTCTCTGACCGGGCAGCTCAGGAGAGATGGCACACAGCCAAAGAGGACATCCCTCGTGAAGCAGAGATGATGTTTTTATCTCCTAAACCATTCCATTGAGTCGCTCAGCAATGTGTTACAAAGATGTATAAATACCACAACAGTGGCCATGCTTGGAGAAGGTTCAAACACCCAGCATGCCATGCATTGTAGTAAGACCTCACATCTGAGCCAAACTCAGCGACACCAAATTGTTGTGTTGTCTGCAATGAAAGGGAGACAGGTGGATGGCTCAATAGTTGCTTTGTGGCTAGCTGTCATGGGTTAAACTACTAGGAATTTTATTCTAAATATAATGCAAAGATTAAATCTAAACAACAGGATATTTACTAAACACTACTTTTTGCTTCAAGCAGCTATGATTTAGCTGGTTTATATCAGTCAGAGGGCCTTAGCCCCACTTCGCCAGCCTCAGTATAAATAACCTCTCCAGTTCCTTAAAATGTGTCTGATTAAACAAGTGAAAAGCTTGGTACCGGCAAGCAGAACTCCTCAAAGGCAGGTTTGACGAAGGTTGTATACTGAGTCAGGATCTGCTCTAGGTCCCTCCCACGCTTCATATCTCGAAGAACTGGGGCAGAAAAACAAGGGACAGTGAGTTTTATCATATGCATAGCAATGACTGCCACAAGGCAAGCAGGTGGCTGATAATAGAGTAGAACCCCAGGATATTACCTCTGCGGGACAGCCGGACATCAGAGTCTGTGTCAACGAAGAGTCGGAGATGGAACATGTCTCGAATGTCTTGGTTATAAAATACCAGGATCCCCTCAAAGAGAACCACATCTGCAGGATAGACCACTGTTGTCTCTGCCAACCTGGCAAGGGGAAAGGGTATGTGGACAGTCTCAAAGAAATTGCAAAGTGTCTTTCAACAATGGATGCTAACCTGCAGTTCCATTCCATTAAACACAGCTAACCCAGTTCCACCTCTTCTTGCTCCCTCCAGCCCTTTGCAACAAGACCATGCATAATCAGTTATGATGAGACAGGGCAGCTCACACTGACTCTGTCAAGCAGTGTGTGGAGGATGTTAAGAACTGAGACTTACCTGGAATGGGTTACAAAATCATAGGTTGGCACCTCTACAGTTTTCCCCTCCACAATATTTTTCAGGGTAGTGTGCATCAAATCATTATCAAAAGCACCTGAAAAATGAAGGAATAAATAAACAACGCCCAGGTGCTGTTATGACCAAAATATTGCCAGTCTTGTCTGGTACTGAAGGATTTAAGGCTACTAATGTTCCTCTGTCTGACATTACCAGACCTGGGGGTGAGAGTGTACTTCCTGGCTTTTTCTTTTCTATCTGCCAGCAATCCAACCCCTAAGTAATGTTAAAGGAAAACTGCAGCATAACCTCAAAGATCTTGTAATCACTGCATCCAGGTACAAAGTGTGTAGGACACAGAAATGAAGACTAACCCAAACAGACATGAAAGCTACCTTCTAATCTGCCTGGTAGTTTACAGCTGGACATGTCCACAACAGGGAAAGGACAAAGAAAAGCCAAATCTTACATTTTTTGCATTTTATTTCTAGCTAATTCAAAAAATGTTAAATTAACATAAACCAGAACAGAATGAGACTGTGGAAAGCCTTATACATTTGTGCTGCCTTTGAAAAGAGTGAGCAGTGCTGCTTAACCTACAGCAGGTTTTCTTCCACTTTTGCCCAGGATGGAGGGTAGGGGATGTCTCCCATTTGCAATCATGTAACATCCCTGGGGCAAGGACAGCTGTTGCTTACATAGGAAATAAATATATTAGTAAAGTATCTGGTGTGTTTTTAGCTTCTTTTAACGCCTTTTAACAGCTGGAAATCAGGAGGCGATCAAGCATCATGTGAGTGTTAATGTTCTGCAGACCTACTGCAAAGCAACAGTATGATGGCATCTCACTCTACCACCAACGCAGGCACCAATCACAACATGAGGAAACTGTACAGTTTTTCTAAGAACTCAGTTGGAAATTAATTTTATTCTTTCTTCCCCATTAACTGCCACTGCAGTTCTCCCTCCCTTTCATGTGGGGTTTGAGGAACAGGAACCCAAATACCCAGAGTTGGGGGTGTTCAATACTTTCTATTCTGCATGTTCAAAGCCCTTTACAAACAATAATTAAACCATGCACCAAGTCAGCTTTATGCCCTTTCTCGGATGACTGAAGAATGTAAACTCTTTGGGACAGGGTCTGTCTATTCCATGTTTGTACAGCACCTAGCACAATGGGGTTCTGGTCCATGATGGGCTGAGAGGTCCAACAGTAGTAATAGAGTAGTAACCTGCCCAAAGTCACCCAGGGGAAAGTCAGTGGTAGAGCTAGGAACAGGTCCCAGATATTTTGAGTCTTAGTCTGTGCTCTACGCACTGAAGGCATCGGAGCCTCAGGAAAGCCACCCTTAGGAACTCTGAGATTTCCCACTGGAATAGGTAGGAGGGGTCATCTCATGTTTAAACGAAGCATCAGTTTCTGCTGGTTCTTATAACTAATGTGCCCAGAGGAAAAGCTTTCCTTGAATTCCTTTAGAATTGGCTCCCTCCCAGCACAGCAAATGTCTCGCAATAGGTTACAGGAAGCTCCGATTCCTGGAGCTACCACCCTGGGAAGACCCTCTTCCAAACAGCACTCTGACATGAGCACACAGTAGAGCTGTGGCAGAACAGAAGACTTGCATCCGACGAAGTGGGTATTAGCCCACGAAAGCTCATGCTCCAATACTTTAGTTAGTCTTTAAGGTGCCACAGGACTCTGTCACTTCTGCAATTCCAGACTAACACGGCTACCGCTCTGATTCTTAATGAGACTGTAAGCTCCCAGAGGCAGGGACTGCTCTTTTTATTTGCATGGAAAGCATCTCACACACCCCCATATAATGCTCACAGTGAGGAGCTTAGAGGTATTTATTGTAGCTAAGAGCAGTAGCTATTTTGACCTTCTAAGACAGTCTCCCATCAAAGTCTTTACCCATACACATTCCTCCTTCCCCAAAGGCAAACATGAAGTGGGGTGGGGCGATCTTTAAAGCTTTACCTGGGTGATCAAAGTTGTACTGTCCTTTCAATGCCTTGGCTTTCTGGTCCGCAGTGAGAACCTTGTAGAACCTATCTTGACTCAGAATGATGAGCTTTCGTTGGTGATGATCCACTTCATTTTGTCCCAGGAGCTCCATGATCTTCTCACATACTGTGGACTGAGGAACAAGCAGGCCGTCACAAACAGCCCTCTGCAAAAACCTTCCATCAGGACTTCACCAACATTCAACTTCACAGAAGTCCTGGGAGGTGGTGTGGAAGACTCATCCTTATTTTATAGAGGACAAAATAAGACAGCTTGTTAAGCACTCCCCCCGCCCCCCCACGTTAGAACAAGGGACAGGACCAAGTCTTGTGCTTTAAGTATTTCATTATACCACCTCTCCTGCCTAATTCAAACCTATCCACCAGGCTGTAGTGTGCTTTAAAGAGGGGAGATGTGGCTACAGCCTACTGCAGGGACATGGGGCAGAAGAATGGATTCATGGGAGCACAGAGGCTATGGCATGGAACTGAGCCCCTGAGTTTTAGGTGAGCAGAGACATGGCAGCCATCTCAAGGAAGGTTCTGTTCACAAATCTAATTCCAAACCCTGCCTCTCACTGTGCTGGGAAGGCTCAATTTAGCCTCTAAGTCTGAGTGTCTCTGAGTCACCTATCACTGTAGTTTTCCAAGTAGTTTTATCTGATACATAATGCTACTTTGTAATGCTAGAACGCCTTCTCTCCAGAAGTGATTTACAAACATTGATTAGTCATATCTGCCTACCTGGGGGAGGGGAGGGAGTTTGGGAGAGTACAAATGGCATACTTGAGGCACAGGTAATCTCTATTAAGTAACCTGCCAAGTAAACCAGCAACAGAATCTGGACTAGAACCAAGGTTCAGTTTAAGAACATAGAGATGGTCCATCTAGCCCAGTATCCTGTCTTCTAACAGTGGCCAGTACCAGGTGCTTCAGAAATGTGGACAGAGTAATTATGCAGTGATCCAATCCCAGCTTCTAGCAGTGCATGTTGTCCCTCACCGTTTGGGCTAATAGACGTTGATGAATCTACCTGCCATGAACTTATCTAATTCTTTTCTGAACTCAGTTATACTTTTGGCTTGTACAACATCTCCTGGCAAAGAGTACCACAGATTGACTGTGCACTGTGAGACGAAGTACTGCCTTGTATTTGTTTTAAACCTGCTACCTATTATTGGGTAACCCTTGGTTCCTCTGTTATGTGAAGTGGTAAATAAATCATGAATGGTGTAGAAAAAGTGTTATTAAACCTCTATCACATCCCCGCTTAACCGTCTCTTTTCCAAGCGGAGCAGGCTGAGTCGTTTGATCTCTCCTGCTATGGGAGGAGCCATATCCTTAATCATTTTTGTTGCCCTTCTCTGTTCTAATATTTTTTGAGATGGGGCAGTCAGAACTGCACACAGTTCAAGGTGTGGGTCTGCGCTGGATTCATACAGCGGCAACACGATATTCGCTGCAGAAAGCAGGTGCTGACAGCCCAACAAAGAAAAGAGCCTGGAATAGGCTGTCTACATTGCCAAGAGCTGGGAAAAGAGATCTCAGACGTAACCTTTATAACTGGATCTTGTGCCCTAACTAAAACACCATGTCTCAGAGAATGGGAACACCACACAGTGTACGACTGACCTGCAGCTGGGAGCAAGTCTCCCAGCCTGGGGCAACAGACTCAAGC
Organism: Sternotherus odoratus; assembly: GCA_032164245.1. NCBI lineage: Eukaryota > Metazoa > Chordata > Testudines > Kinosternidae > Sternotherus > Sternotherus odoratus. Next base: position 12,305,762 of record JAVMKO010000016.1, read on the forward strand.
TAGTGACCTGGGCTCAGAGCAGGGGGGAGCTTAGACTCAGGTGGTTAGTGTGAGCACCATGAGTCTGTCCAGCAGACATACCCACAAAGGCCAAACAAAGCACTGGCTTTTCCTAGCTCCATCCATTTCCTAGATCAAAGTGTGGGGGGAGGGGGGGAGGGGAGAATCACCTTTGGAGTTGGGGTGGGTCAATATTTGTGCTAAGAGCAAAGTGAACGTTCCGTCCGCATGGCCTGTTACGCAAACCTTTTACACAAATCATCCTCCCGCCAAACAACTCTTCTCCCAGGACAAGGTTACTGCAAAATGAAAATTACACATGGCCGAGCAATCAGAGTGAGAGATTGGTGGGCGTGTGGGAGGCTCATTCTCTAAGGCTGGTTCCAACCCACTTGGGAGTTTGCTGGTCTTGCTCTGAGAACTGCATGCCATTTTAGATGCATGTTTACCTCCAGGTTTGGTGGATGCTCACTTTTACCATGGTAAATCACTGACATCAGAAATGTTGCCTCACACAACTGTGGCAAGAGAGAAGAGAACTGCTGAAGTATGGAAGCCTGTGTCTTTTAGACTAGAGCACCTGCCCTTTTCTCATGGCTCATTTTGGGTCTCTGTCCCATGTTTTGCCATGTGTTTGAGCACCAGGCGCTGAGTGGTTTGTGCTAGCCAGGATCACTCAGATGGTAAAGGGAAGTACGTGTGATGTTCTGCTCCCTAGTAATAATACTAATGATACTTTGGAACAAATGTACGTCAACACGATCAGGTCAGCTTCTCCGTGCGGTAGGTCTGTATCCTCCTTGCAGATTGGGGAACAGCGATTGGGGGAGGGGACTTGCCCAAAGCCAAACAAATTAAGACAGGGGCTGGAGATAGACACCCTCCTCCCGAGGCCGGGTTCCCTGCTGCCCCGTCTAGCAGCTGCTCTATATGCGACCAGAGATGAGACCGAACAAACTCCTTTCACTTGCGAGTCTGGGAATGCGACACACAAATGGCACCCAAATGCTTTCCCCACCCCCACTAAAGCATCACCTCAGGGGTCTGCTCCTCACAGACAGGGACCCTCTGGGCTGCAAAAGTGATACGGGGCTCCCCATAGAGACACAGCCAAAACACCCTCCCCACACACGCAGGGGCCTTCACCACCATAGGGGTCCCCAGCACCCAGACAGTGCACCGCTGGGGGGGGGGAGGACATCGCCTCTAAGGGGGCACCGGGTTAGTCCTGGGGGTGGACGTAGCCAGAGCCCTCGGGCGCCATGGCTGAGACCGGTCACACTCGTCTCACCCATGGGCTCCCAACCGCGCAGAGCGTCGCCATTCCTCGGCGCCCCCGGCCCGGCGCAGCCCCGGGGGCGGCTCCTACCTTGCCGCTGGCGGTGCCGCCGCTCACCCCGATCAGGAAGGGCCTGGGGTGCGGTCGCTCGGCCTCCCCCCCGCCGAGGCTGCTGCCCGCCGAAGCCATGGCTCGCCACCGTCCCCAGCGGCCTACAACTCCCAGCAGCCACTGCGCCGCCCCGCCTACTGGGAGTGTCGCCGGGCGGCCGCGAGGCAGGCTGGGAGCTGTAGGCCCCCGTCTGCAGCGGTCACAGCCTGCGCAGTCGGCTCTGCAGCCCGTGATGAGACTAGTTGGACCGGGGGAGGGGGAGTGGGGGGTGCGCACAGCAGCTGGCTGGGAGCCGGTCAGGGCAATGCCCCCCCCCCCTCATTTTCCATGGGAAACTTTCTCTCTCTCGTCGGGACAATCACACTGACAACGCCCCCCCCCCCCCCCGCGGTGCTCAGCCGCCCCTGTTGCGCACTAGTGCAAAGTGCAGCTTTACTGGCATAGCTGTGTCCAGCTAGGAGGCTTTGGCAATACAACAGTATCCCTAGTGCGCCTACTGCAGGGGAGGCCAAACTAGGGCAGGGCTTTCGATCCGACCCTGGGAATTGCCAGTCCTGTGGCACAGCAGGGGGGGCTAAGGGAGGCTCCCTGCCTGCCCAGGCCCCGCTTCCCTGCAGCCCCTAGAACAGGGGTGAGCAAACCTTTTGGCCGGAGGACCACACGGGGGTTCAAAATTGTGTGGAGAGCTGCGTAGGGACGGCTCTGCCGTCCCAAACAGCCTGGTTCCCCCCCAACACTTCAAGACCCCTGACAACTCTCCCCGCCCCCCCCCCACTTCCTGCCCCCTGAGCGCCTCCTCCGGAGACACCCCCCCCCCAGGATCCCACTGCCCATATCTAAGCCCCTCTGTTCTCTGCCCCCCCCCCGCCCCAACCACCACCGCGCCGGGACGCAGCCCCCATCTAAGCCCCCGCCCCGCTCCTTGCCCCCTGACCTCCCCCCCCCGGCAGAGAACCTCTGCCCCCTAGGATCCCAACCCCTATCCAACTGCCCTGACCCCCCTAGTCACACCCCTGCCTCCTGACAGGCTCCCTGGGACTCCCATGCTCCTGTTCCCCATTCCCCAACCGCCCCCCACCCCTTATCCAGCCCCCCAGCCCTGCCCCCCTTACAACGCTGCTGCGATGATCCGCAGGAGCAGGCAACATGTCTGGCCTGGAGCCAGACACACTGTCGTGCAGCCCCCCCCCTCCCCCGCCCGCCCCAGAGCTCTACTCACATGGTGCACTGAGGCTGCGGGTGGGGGTGGGGGGCGGGAGACAGCGGGGGACTGGCCAGAGCAGCCTCCCCATGTGGAGCTCAGGGACAGGTTAGGAGGAGCCCAGGGAGTCACATTTGTTCATTGACTGAGTGGCAGGAGCAGCTGCCACTTGGAAACTGAAAGATTCTCCCCAGTGCACTCCCCAAATCTTTACTAGTTGTGGGGATCTGTATTGTGATGTTATATTGGGCTCCATGCCAGGCGAGCCCTTTATAAACATAAAAGAGGCTCCTGTCCCAACGAGATTACAGCCCTGCAAACACACACCTGAGTAGTCCCGTCGGAGTCGCTGGGATTGACTATGTCAGTAAAGTTACTGATGCGCACAAGGGTTTTAATCATCACCTATTTTTCTAATTTATTGTTTTTCATTAAATGGCTAATGGGGAAAAAATGCACGACAACAGGCTCTGCTGCTCCAGCGGCTTTCACCCAGAGCGTTCTCAGAGCATTTTGTAACCGCTATATAGGTGGACCGTAGCTGGCTGTTGAACAGCGCACGGCAACACTAAACGTTCTCACCACCAATTCACTGTGTGGTAAAGACGAGGAGAGTGACTTGCTCCCTGACTGACCAGGGAACACACCAGCCTGCATTGTGTAAAAAGCCCCTTTTCCCAGACACATTTCACACTAATGCAAGGGGCTGATTTAAGGGGATTCGTTTGTCCATATGGGGGAGAATGGGTTCTTTGAAAGACTGTCCCTCCTTTGAAGTGCTGTCAGGCCGAACCCCCCTTTCCCACCCCATTCCAGGTCTGAAAGCCAAGGAAACATCGGCCCTGGCTCCCCAGTCAGTTATTTAGTATGCTCTGGTTCCAACAGGTATTTACAATTCAAAGGGCTTTGTGGCCTGTTTGGGGGTATCCCTCCCCCTCTATTGTATCCCCTTATCTGGAGCAGGCTCTGACAGGCTTATGCTCACTCTGCCAGGGTAGATAGGAAGGCTGGTCTTGCTGCATCTGGCCTTCATCCTCCCCCCCCCCCCCTCCACCCCGCCCTCAGGAGCAGGGAGATACTGGTACAGCCTGGCCTGGCTGGGAACACCATGGCACGGGGGCTGCTGCTGCCCTTGTGTACACAGTCATCTGCAAACAACCTCGTCAATTATTAATAAAGCTCAGCTCAGCCCCAGGGAACAGAATGCGAGCAGGGACGGAGGCACACGGCTCAGTTCACTCCCCAGGGAAATGCAGGAAGAGGACTCTCTCTAGGTCAGGAGCATAGATAGTTCAACAGTTTCCTAAGACCAGCTGATCCCAGGGAAAGGGAATCTTTGTTCTGCTTTGGGTCACTCACCAGCATGGTCTGGAGTGAAACCGACTAAGAAGAGAGGCAGGACCACTGATTCAGGTAATGTGAACTTTCCTTTCTTTTGGGTGGAGTAAACAATGCTTGGACATTGCTCTTCGTACACTGCGTGGCTTTAAGGTGAATGCTTGGCTCTATAAGGGCCAGTTCAACTGCATTTGGTTACAACCATGGAATATCAGGCTTGGAAGGGACCTCAGGAGATTATCTAGTCCAAACCTCTGCTCAAAGCAGGTCCAATCCTCAATTAAATCATCCAATAGATTTTTACCCAATATCCCTAAATGTCCCCCTCAAGGATTGAACTCACAACACTGGGTTTAAGCAGGGAATACTCAAACCACTGAGATATTCCTTCCCTTCTAAGGTGTGAGACCCCCCCTGTAGTCTGTGCAATTTGTGGCAAACTAGGGTCTACAAAGAGTTATATCATCTCCTCTGCGAGCCAAGAAACTACCATAATCTCCCTGCCATTGATGGCAGAAACTGAGACACAGGAGAAGTTTGGTGACTGACTCAAGGTCATTCAGCAAGTCAACATGAGAGCCAGGATTAAAACTCAGGAATTCCAGGTTCCCAGACAGGGCTCAGAGCATGTTACCTCTTACCATTACTAGTTCACTTAAGCAAACTCCCCTCTGGAGATTAGAGACTGGTACAGAGCTCCTTTCTGATACACAGTGTTTTGGGGGGAAGGAGGAAGTTGGTCTGTGTTTGGGAGAATTTCCATGTGGCTGGGTGCTCACAGTCACCGAAGAGGGGGAGTGAATTCTCACATTGGCAAGCTGAAGCAGATTTCAGGACCTTGCCAGTCAGTTTCCTAACCGGAGAAACCAGTAGCATGGAATCTAGGTATTTACCTTGGACAAAGATGGTCACAAACAGCAAGCAGGCAATCCCCTTCTTCAGGCATTGCAGCCAAAATCCAATGCCAGAATTGACGCTAGCTAGGAGAGCAATTCAGACAGGGTCTTTCTCCCCCACTCCCATATGGAGCCTCAAGGAGCTGCAGCTTCAAGTATAGGCTGTTCGTAGGTGGCTCTTCAGCCAGTCAGTGGGTTGTGGCCATGGGAAGGAAGCACAGAGGCATGGGTGGTGAGGGATAGCTTAGGGGGTTGAGCATTGGCCAGCTAAACCCTGGTTTGTGAGTTCAATCCTTGAGGGGGTGAAATGGGGCAAAAATTTGTTTAATGATTTTAATTAGGGATTGTTCCTGCTTTGAGCAGGGGGTTGGACTAGATGATCTCCTGAAGTTCCTCCCAACCCTGATATTCTAGGTGTGTCCATGAGGCACCCTGGTAAGCCCAAGTGAGAATCAGGCAGAGGTGTCTAGATGGTTTGGAGTTACAGGGAGTCCCATCCTTCCCCCCCTCTCCCCCCCAAGTTTTGCTTTGGAGCAGGCCCAGTGACATCCCAATGTCAGGATCACAGCACAGGATAAGGATGCTGTCCCCCCTGTCCCCCCCATCCCCCCCCCCCCACACACAGTACCATCTGAGGATTGCCCTGTATACAGCTGTTCTGCATCTTGGAGCAGCCCACTTGCCATGAGGGATGCACATGGTCTTGCTGCCAGAGCATAACATTTCCCCCAGCTCGAGAAGTCAGCATTGCTTCCCTGAGGGTGCTGGTGCTGGGGGCGCTTTACTGCTGGGTCTCATTAAAGGAGGTTCCCAAGGAGCTCACTAAAGGACCAGAGGACACACACAGAATGAGCAACTAGAACATTTTCCCTCTGGGAGGTGGGGGGAGATTCCAGTCAAGTGAAACAATTCACAAATTCCTGTTGATGTCAGCAAATTATTTTAGCTGATAAAAAAAATCTGCAAAAGTCAATTTTTTTGTGGTCATTTTTGAAACAAAACATTTTGACTTTCTGATTGGAAACACCTTTTTAGAATTACCTTTGTTTAATTTAAAAAGGAGGGGAGCTCAAAATTAAAACAAAACATTTAGCTCGACCCCTACTGAGCCTAATTATTTATTTATTTTTTAAATTTGCTGAACTGGAAAATTTCACTTTTGGGTTGACCCAAAATGATTTTTTTCTCTGATTTTTCAGAACTACCCGTGAACCAAAAAATCCATTTTCCCCACGGTTCTAGTTCCAGAGAAGCACTCTCGAGAGGGGGGTGGGTGGCTAGCAGGCAGGCCTGTGTATCTCTGTCTCATTTTGGCATTGTTTGTTTTCAGTTAATAGTCTGACTCCTGAGGGCTACTTCTAACTTTGACACTGATTCAAGCACTGACCTTGGGCAAGTCATGTAGCCTCCTTGTTTCATTATCTCCATGGAGGAAGGAGAGTCATTGCTGCCTTCGCTCATGGAGGTCTGGAAGAGAGGGAATATTCACACACAAACCTAGCAATATAAACCACTAAGGTAGGGCTGGATGGTACTTGGATTTCTTTGCAGTTGCTCTTCTCCTCCAGAGGGGAAAGTAAAAAACCCTGGAGCAGGTTCTCTCTTAGCAAAGCAATTAAAGATCGAAGCTGCAGCTGGCCAGGACTGGAGGCTATCTAGGGGTGCTCCCTACTCTGCTGTGCTCAGAGCCATGGATGTTTGTTGGATTCTGGCATTGACACCAAATGTGGTGAGCGCCTACACTTTGGCATAGTAACAGCTACTCCACGGGGCCTGCTCTGCTCTGACAAGCCTCCCCGCTGCTAGCCTACCAGCTCTTTTATTTATTTCTCCTTATCAGTCCAGCTTTGGGTGTTTACAGATGCTGAACCACAAGGCGGCTGTGGTTTATGTTATGGTAGATACCGAGCAGGAAATCCCCCTATGGAGAGCCTGGAGAGCCTAGTGTGTGTGGGGAGGTCCAGTCAACTGGGATGAGGGTTTATGCTGCTTGACCAGGCCACAGAAACTGAGCAAGGCCTAAAATAATTCTTCCAGAGATCTCAAAGTGTATCACCTCCCTAGACCCCCACCCAAGTAAGAGATCATTCCCCCCAGTTTAAGACTGGAGAAACCAAGGCATGGAGAGGGTGCAACTTGCCCAGTGTCACACAGGATGAGTTCCTGTCTTCTCTCGCTCTCAGAACACAATGCCCGACATGGCGTTGGCGTAGACCTCTCCTTAACAGAAGCAGTGGCATATGGGCCAGCAAGTTTTTTTCCTCCTCTAGATCCCTTCCCACACCCCTGGAAGATCAGTGGCATACGACCCCCCTCAGCTGAGACTCAGCCCACCCACAGCGATACTCAAACTTAATCCTTGTCTTGAGATAGCCATGAAGACTAGAAACCCAGAGTCACTGCAAAGTCGGTCGCAGAGCAGGGAATAGAACCCAAGAGCCCCAGCTTCCTTTCAACAACACGACCCAGCTATGCTCTCCGAAACCACCAGCTGCAGCTGGGCCCTCAGCGACATTTCAATAGCCCAACCTTGGACCAAAGTGCCATTGTACACCAGAGCAGCCAGTGAGGAGGTTTTGGCTCTGTCAGGTCACTTCCTTTCTCAGGTGTTTGCTAATGGGGAGGAGCATAATTATTGCAGACATCCTTCTGCTAGCATGGGGGAGAGGAGATTTACAGATTCCAGTCAGCACGCCCGGAAGTATAGTGATCTTACTAGATATGTGACTGACTCACCATGTAGCCTTGCACCAGCTACCTCGCCTTGCTGTAGCAGCTTCCCCACCTATAAAATGAAGATAAGTATTCTTTATCTGCCTACAGCATTATGGGATTATTTAATTGTGCAGTGCACTCTATTTATGAAAACATATATGGTAAGCATTAGCAATTAACGTATATGCTAAGCATAGGGTGACCAGATGTCCCGATTTTATAGGGACAGTTCTGATTTTGGGGTCTTTTTCTTATATAGGCTCCTATTACCCCCCCCCCCCCACACACACACACACCCCATCCCAATTTTTCTCATTCGCTGTCTGGTCACCCTAGCTAAGCACAATAATTTATGTTCATTTAAAGAAAAACAACAGGTGCAAATGCAAACACGGCAGGAGAGAGCAGAATATGTGAGTCTCCTGTGCAACACGCTGCAGCCCCTCAGAGTCAAAGGACAGCTGTCTTTATACGCAACCAGAGTCCTTCAAAATCTAAGATGTGTCCTACACAGTTCAGAAGGTGACCATGACATCTGCATAGCTACACAGCACCACCGCGCTTCTGTTGGCTTGAAAAATCACCAGGAGCGGAGATTTGGTGCAGCTGACAGAGTTGCCCAGATGGTTTGGACACATTGGATTTTTTGGTACAATATGTTAATTGGATCCCTCCCCCCAGTAATATTACAAACCACCATGAAGTCATGCAAGTTTCTGTGCTGAGTCACATGTAAATAACTCATCATGTTTTCAACAGCACTTTTAATTTCACAGATCAACATGCCACATTCCCTTATATGATAAGTTTCCAAAAAGACAGATTTTTTTTTGTTTCCTCAACTCCCTTCTTCTCCCCTCTCCAAGAAGAGCTTGGGTTTATTTCCTATTAAAAAGCAGACACCCCCTGGTAGGCAGAGCCAGGCAGACGTTAGCAAGCGTTCAACAAAAGAACAGGGCAGAGGGAAAAAGGCAGTAAAGCCACTCAGCTATGATTAAGCAACATTTCTGGTTTGAAATTAACTCTACATCAACAGAGCCCTTGGAAACATCAGGCCAATGCTCAGGTCAAGGAGAGAATGAGGTGCGATTATATCAAGATTCTTCTATTTGTGTCAATCAGTTCTGGACTAAAGTACATAGAGATTTACAGCGTTGTAACAGCCACCTCTGTCTTAGCTATTCACTTGGCCTGTGAGACAGGTACACAAATACCATGTTGATTGCAATTCTACTGCTTTGGGCTGATTCATGAGTACTGGGTAAAAGCAGAAGTCATTGTGCCCAGCCAGGTCTCTAGTCTAGAGCTTCTGAGATTTGAATAAACTCAAACTGGGCCAATAGGATTGCGCTAGAAACCTCTGGAGAACAAAGTGTCATGAGATTTTGGGTGCTTGCTGCTTCTGGTCTCCCAGCGCCCCCCACAATCTCTCAGCATAGCTACTTGTGGCACGGGAGAAAAACAAAGCTAATGGGGAAAAGAGCTGGCTGCACTTTGTCCCACTGCAAACAATCAGTCTGGGTCAAAGTTCAAGGGTGACTCTTATTTGGCTGAACCTGTCTGGAAGGGATCCAAGAGGCCCAGGATGTGAATGTGCGGATGAGCTGTTTTGGCTGCCCAGCTCCATGTAGGACCGTTCTTTGTGTGAGTCACATTAGTTTGCAGAGGCACTTCCAGTTTGAGCACTTTGGAATGAGGAATCTTCACTTCCTCAAAGCAACAATATCAGCAAGTGCCTGTCACTCACTTTAACCTTTGCTGCAATTTCTTCCAAGGGCCTGAGATGGAAGGTGACCTCTCCTGCACCTCGACTGAGGGACTGAGGAGCTGCGAGCCCCCGGAGGGAGGCAATGCCAGCATGGAAGGAGCGATGGGGCCAGCCTGGGGTGCCACTTCAGACCACAATGGAGGAGGGATTACGGGTCTAGAGCAGCCGGGCTGCACTGGACGTACATCTTCTCCTGGACTCACAAGCACCGTGGTTGAGCCCAACCTCCCTGCACACGATGGGCAAGAACCCAAGTGCACCTCGGGAATCACCGACACAAGCTTTGTTGGGGATCCCCCACCCTATTCTCCTCCAGACCCAAAGACTGCTCACTTGATGTACCCACCTTTCCAGGCCATCTCAGGACAAGTGCCCATCATGTACCAGCCAGGACTTTCACAGCAGAATTTACCTTCTGGCTCCTTCCCATACACTATTGTATGTAACCACAGTAGCACATCTCATTAGTTTTGAGTGCAATGTTCTCCTGCAGTCCCCCCATTCTCTCTCACCAGTTCCCTGCATTCAGCGACACTACAGATTAGTTACCTAAGCTGCCGCATCCCATGCATAAGCTTTCTGCCAGGGGCCAATCTTCCACCAATGCCCGGACTTGGGGGGAAGGAGAAGGCAGAGAATCCACATGCTGCCAAAAGCAGACAGCAGGGCCAGCCTTGAGCACATGCAGTGCAAAGCAACTTGTAGGCTAGTCCAAGTTCAGCCTCCAGCAGCAGGGTCAGAAGGGGAAGCCAGCAGCTGGCAAGGGTATGTAAACAGGTCTGTAATATTGCACAGAGAGTTCCCAGAAGTCCTGGAAAAGGATGGAGCAGAATTGCCTCCCAAAGGAAATGGTGGAAGCCCCAAGGCGCGAGACCTGGAAATACAGAGTGGACAATGCACTGGTAGGCACAGAAATAAATAGCATAAGGAGCAATCCCTTAGAGAAGGTGGGTTGACCTAAATAGGTCCTCTCCTATCTGCAACTCCAGCGATTCCACAGCTAAAGGATACCCAGGGCAGTGACCCTTTGTCCTGGGATCCCTCTTTCCGTTTTGCAGGTCTCCAAAAATGACCAGAACCCTTTGCTCTGTGTTGCAGTACAACGGGCTTCCTGCCAGTGGGCTTCCAGGAGCGGCAGACAGGAGGCACCCTCCCAAAGATTATATGGTGGAGTCAGTGCTTGTGACGATTTTCTGCTGCTTATTGACGGGGGTGATCGCCCTTGTCTACTCCCATGAGGTAGGACGTGCCCTTTCCTTCCTGCGGCCTGGGCTCTCTGAACTTGCTGGAGGAGGGATGAGGGGTCCCTGTGCTTACTAGAGTTTATCCACCTAGTTAGGGATGTGGTTGGTTACACTGAACAATTGGCAGCACTGGTAGAGGTGGTCCAATTGCTAGGCATCCGTTACATGTTCATTTCAGTGGGATTTTTCCCCTTGTCCCCACTTTATATAAGGGACATTGATTGTCAGCTGTAAGGATGTGCTTACATGATCCTAAGAAAGCTCTGCTTAGCACCCTAAAAGACAACTGTTGTTGCGGTCAACGAGGCCCCTGTCACCATGTGCTCGGGATGTGGGAAGACAGGAAGAATTCTTCTCCTCTCCAGATCTGGTGATCAGTTCAGCATGGTGCAGGTGACCACCCAGCTCCATGGTTAAACTTTCAATTCCCATTTATCGTGGGAGTCCCAACTAATTGTCTATTTCCTTCTTGAATCCTAGTAACATAGATTCTGCAAGTACCTCATGGCGCAGAGAATTCCCACTGCTGACTGCGATCTTTGAAGCCCATACTGAGCCCAGAGCTCTGGAAATAAACTAATGCCCTGGTCATCCTATGGCTGCTTAGTACATGGACATCTGTACATGGGGCATTATGGCCAGACAACGTGTGTCTGACAGGGTGAATAAGTGATGGTTGAAAGACAGGCTGGTGCATTTTGCTGCACTTTTTTGGATAGATGGCCAAAGCTCGCTCTTATCAACAAAAGGGGTTTTGGGAAGGGTGCTGACCATGCTTGCTGGTTTTCTGCATGGATCCATAGTCAGAGCCCTAGACGGTCTGAAATGTTTCCCTTTTCCTCTTCATTAGTCAGTTAGCGTCTTTGGTTTTAATCAGATATGCTTACAGCTCTTTGCAGGGAAACAGGGCCCTCTGTTTGGGAGGCCTTAGAACTGTCTTTGAAGTGAAAGGAACTTGCTTATCTCTTCTCATTGTACAATTCTCTCCCCCTACTCTAGACACGAGCAGCCCTGAACAGAGGAGACCTGATCCAAGCCAAGCTAGCATCCAAAAAAGCCCGATCACTGGTTCTCTTCAGCCTGCTCTTTGGAGTGTTCGTGTGCATCAGCTGGGTCATCTATGTAGTGGTGGTCCTTTATCTATGACAGAGCACCCCACAGACAACAGGCTGCATCACGTTAACAGCTCACCACCACTGCCAGCGGCACCTGGGGCAGTCGCGGGCTAAGAGAAGTGGCATGGAAATCAGAGGGTCTCTAGGCTGCCATGCTTTCTGCCAGCAGACATTGTGCAGCACAGCTGTGTGCTTGTCCAGCCCTTGGGATTGTATTTCATTTTCTTCCTTGAGTGCAGTGACTGTGGGGTATTGTGCCAAGTCCAGCCAAACCAACAGCACCACCGCAACAACTTAGATGCTACCCCAAAACCAGCATGGAAGCAACCTACATGCCTCATCCAGCCCCAGGGGACTGCAAGACAAGTGTAGAACTGACTGGACTAACCACTGCGTTGCTTCACTAACTTGGGGCAATCCAAAAGCTGGACATCAGCTCCACAAAACACTGCGTGTCCCAGGGCATCTCAATGATTTATCAAGATCCAACACCTTGTTCACAGTTTGGGCCTCCTCCAGAACAGCCTCTTGGTAGGAAGAAAACCTGCAATGTTGGCAGACTGAGGGCAGAGCAGCTGCCAGCACTAGACCCTTCTCTCCTCTGCTAGGATACCCCAGGTTAGCTGGAATTCCTTTGTGGCTTGTGCCAAACAATGATCTGTCTAGAAAAGACAGAATCACGTCAATCAGTGGAGAAAACAACCCAGACACCTGCAGCAGCAGAGGTAACGTCTTTGCTGACATATGTTCCCTGATGGCAACATATTTTGTGATTGTATTTTGGGCACACAAAGTCTGGAGGTATCACTCCAATTCGTGGACTTGAATAAGAGGAAACATCTTCCTGAGGGCCTGAATATCGCAAGCTTTTAACATCCAGAATCTATGTTTGAAACGGCCAGAAAGGAAAGCAAAGGCCATGTTATTTCAGGATTTCATAGGAGCAATTTAACCTGTTCTGGGGATTGTGGCCCAAGAAAGCTAATATGAAAATACTTTTTTTTTTTTTTTGAGAAACAAACCATATATCCCCATTGCTGCTTCCAGATTTCAATAAAAAAATAGGTTTGTCAAAATCTCATGTTTCCATATATAACTATACCCACATGATAGTCCCCTGCTGACCCGTTGTAAAATCAACCACTCTCTTATGGGCAGATCATTCCACCATTGTTCACTGTGGCATTTTCTGTGTCTTCTCCTGAAGCAACTGGTTCTGGCCACTGTCAGAGACTACATCTTGCCTAGACGGACTGATCCAGCCTAGAATTTCCTATGCTCTTCATTCCGAGAAGGGGGCTCTTTAGGCTGAGACAGGAACACATGGATGGGGGCTGTCCAAATGCTGGGGATATGCTGCTGATTCCCAGAGCTGTCAATCCCTGTGCCATGTTCACATGAAACATTGTTTAAATAAAATCCTTGCATGGGACTTGTAGGATGGATGGCTCCTAGGGCGTGAATAGGGCCGAGTGCAGGCTTAGGTAAACAGCTGGCAGTAAGCTATGGCCTAAACTCACTCACCTACGCAGCCTGCTGCCCTGCCAGCCCTAAGGGAAAAAGCCTGTTTGTTATTCTAAAGGTTATGCCAACGATCACATGCTCAGTAACACAGGGGCTGAGTTCTCTCCCTCCCCTGGCTGTTTACTGTAGTGTCTGCACATGGCGTGCGCCTGCAGAGGCAGATGGACTGGCAGTGAGGTTTGTCCCACATGGCCTTCCACTGATTTGCCGCTGTGTCATCACAGATGTCAAGAGACTCGAATGAAGCAGAGGGATGCACGTTGGGCTGCCTGGTTTGGTGACTATGCCTGAGCATGAAGAGAAGAGACAGCATCAACCACGCGCTTGACTTTATAGGCCTTCGCCCTTCTGCAGAACCCTCTTCCTTTCCCGCAGCATGACAGGCCCCCTCCACAGCCCCCTCCCAAACGCTGTAGTCTCAGGATTTCTGTTGCTACATTTGCACTTGTACAGCGTGACAGGGGTGTGAATTCTGATGGAATAAGTGGGTCCAGAGAGTCAACACTGTTAACATGGCCCCGACACTGTACAACAACAAACAGCTAAACACAATTTGGGGGTTTGGTTACAGAGACCGTGGCCTGCTTAACCCCATGACAATGACAACAACTAAAAATATTTGTAACCTTTCATTAAAGAGACAGAACAAGAAAAAAACCTTTAAAGCATCTGAAATGTGAAGTATTAAGTAAGGCCGTCAGTATGCCTCAAACCCTTCCCTTTTAGCTGGGAGAGTTTTCATAAGGACCTCCCCATCTGATGGTCTACTAGTGGGTATTAAAAATGGCAACGGTCTCTTTTTGGGGAAAAGAAAAACAGTTGAGAGGGGCTGGAGCAATGGTTAAAATCCAGTTAACTCCTTGCTTTGATACAAAACACGATAAAAGCATAAAAGGGGACCAAAAAAAGAAAAAAAAGAACACAGATAGAACATGCAGCTTCTGTCTCCGATGCAGACTTCCACTTGTGAGCAGGTTGCTGGTCTTAGGCCTCACTCAAAATTGGGCCAATTCGTTCAGGTTGTTTGAGGTATTTCTTTTAGCTGCTGTTTCTGATAGGGGGCTCATGGCCCTTTTGCAAAGGGCAGACCTGTCGCTGTTGTGGCCAGCTAAGCCAGATACTTGCTAGATAGAGGCAGAGAGAGACAGGAAAGAGAGGAAATAAAGTGGGGAAGGAAAAGGACATGAGGGAACCCAAGTCTCATGCCAGGTGCTGTTCAGGATTTAGCTGACGGCAGTGGAGTGGGGAAGTCGTCTGGGACCCCCTCTCTGGTCAGGACAATGAAGGCCCAACAGTGTTTTGGTGGCGCTCGGTGTGTGTGTCTGTGTCTGTGTGTGCGGCGCGCGCCTTTCAGTCTACACCTGGTGTTTTGACATGCCCCTCTGAATCTCTTTAAAGACCCCAAAAAGGGAGTGAGGGGTGGCATCGCCCATCCTCTCATTATTTTGTCCATCAGCTAAGCCCAATTCCCAACATCAATTTGTTGGGTCATTAATTTCCAATTCCATTGTCCTTGGTTTACCAGTCAGGTCTTAACACAGTCCTTGGGTGGTCTCAGCAGACCTCTGGGTTTGGACTAATCCAGTCTAACTGTTGCAAGCAATTTTATGAATCAGAGAGGTAGCCGTGTTAGTCTGGAATAGCAGAGGTAACAAAGAGTCCTGTGGCACCTTAAAGACTAACTAAAGTATTGAAGCATAAGCTTTCCTGGGCTAATACCCATAGCAATTTTATGTAACTGGCTGAGCTGGACTTTTATTACGTTGGGTAAATTCGGTACAGGCCTCCACACGAGAGGTGTGCCCACCACTGAATACCCCCACAGTTAGCTTGTTGGAAAAGGGAGCATGTCAGTAAGAAACACACTTGAATTTCAAGAATCAGAGAAGTAGCCGTGTTAGTCTAGAATAGCAGAGGTAACAAAGAGTCCTGTGGCACTTTAACGTAACTAAAGTATTGAAGCATAAGCTTTCATGGGCTAATACCCACTTCGTCAGATGCAAGCCCACAAAAGCACATGCTTCAATACTTGAATTTCAGTGAGAGTGCAATGGAGTCACTATACCTGGAAGGCACAGTGATCATAGCAAGACACCTTCCTTGTAATACAGAGAAGTCTTGAAACTACACAAATAAATGACACTGCTGGTTACCGTAGCAGTGACCTAGCCAAGCTGGCCAGGGAGGGGTGCAAACCCAAGTGGGTGGCAATTGAAATGCAGTTTTCTGGCCAGCAGAGGGCAGGATTTTCAAAGACTAGGACACGGCTCCAGCTGTTTTTAGAGCTAGCCTGTTACAAAGTACTTACAGGAAAAAGGGGAAGACTGCGTTCAGTGGCAGGCCACAAGTATCTTTTCGGCAATTTCTCCAAAGAGTTTAATGCAGGTAAAGCAGGACTGTCCACATCACTCGCAACAAACCTCTCCCTGTAAGTGTAAATCAAGATAATTCTAACTCCACTGACCTACACCGTCCAGAGGATAAACTCTCCAGGCCATTGCTAGGAGTCTTTGCAGTCCAGGGTCTGCATAGAAGGCAGCCTCCCAAGTCACCACCCCAAAGCCCTGCGGTCCAGGTTTTACACAGAAACAGAACAGGAACTCTTCATTACTCAGAATCTGTAAACCACCAGGCCCCGGCCTGTATGCAGTAGAACTACCCCCTGAACCATCCCCAATGGCTTCTCTTTGCCTTGCCTTTCCTCTCTGGCTAGGCCAGTCATTTAAACCACCTGTGTGTAGGAAGGGGGGAGACAAAGGCTATTAATCACCTTGGAAACAGCAGCCCCCTTAGGTGTGTGTTTCTCTCCTCTCCCAGCCAGTTTAAAGCAGCCGTTTTCAGAGATGTGCTTGGAAGGAGGTTATTTCCTTGAGTTTAACGTAGGTGGGAAACAGAAACTCCATTACCTGACAGAGGGCTGAGGCTGCCCCCATCCGGTTTTGGCAGCACTTATTTTAAGCTACATTTATTACAAATGTCTCACCCAAACTTTGGGAGCCTCTCAATTATTACAATAAAAACACATGCAATTCTAATGGCTCAATACACCCTACCCTTTAAAGCTCCCATCGTGCCACTCCCCCACATTGGCAGGCAGGACTCCTCAATTCTCTCTCCTGCTCTGTCCTGTACTTGTTGCAACCCTGGCAATTCACTACAACTCTCACAGTCCAGTTTCCCCGTCTGTGGAAGAGGTGCCGTCAGGCTTAATTGTCTGGAGAGCACCTTGAGATCCTTAGCAGAGACTAAAAAAAGTTCAAAGAGTGACACGGTCTTTATGTGGCTCTAGGCCTCGAAATAGAGACCAGTCAATTCCTTGCAGGTCCTGCTCTTGTCGTTTGTTAATATCTCCTGTATCCCCTTTCAATCCCACTTTGGGCATTAAGGTGTAGAAGGACTCAGAGACACTGGCAATAACTACACGCCTATCACTCAGCCATCACCACCCATGGAGTTTGCCGCCGTGCTGACACCACTAGTTGTTAGGCCAACCAATATCATCTCACTGTTTCCTTGTACGCTGCATCTGTCTATAGCTACCCATTGTCTCTTCTCTTATACTTGCATGTTAAGCTCTTTGGGAGGTGGGGGGACTGGCTTTGTTCTGTTTGTACAGCACCTAGCACAATGGGCTCCTGGTCCAGGCAGCAGCTTTATGTCAGAGTGAACCTAACTGCTAACAACTGAAAGCAAAGAGGGAAACACCTGAAAGAGAAATAAGAGCCTATTTCAGCCCTAGGGAAGCACTACTGCTTTGCATTTCTACAGCAGGGTTCATCGCAAGATTTCACATCACCTCCCAAGGCTGCCAGGTGTTACCCTCACCTCCCATGAAGTGCCAGTGAGGGTTGAGAACACTTGGCACCTTGCAGGATTGAGCCCTTAAATGTCAATGAGCTCTCAACACTTCTGTTTCAGAGGGGGAGCTGTGTTAGTCTGTATCAGCAAAAACAATGAGGAGTCCTTGTGGCACCTTTGAGACTACCACATTTATTTGGGCATAAACGTTCGTGGGCTAGAACCCACTTCATCAGATGCAGGGAGTGAAAAATTCAGTAGGCAGGTATAAATATACAGCACATGAAAAGATGGGAGTTGCCTTACTAAGTGGAGGGGTCAGTGCTAAGGAGGCCAATTCAACTGGGGTAGACATGGCCTTTTCACAACAGTTGACAAGAAGGGGTGGCTATCAACATTTCTGGGAGGCAGTTAAGGAATAAGACAGAGATCCCCTTTGCCCACCACTGAAATGTGGCCACTTCTGCAGTGGAACATGGCAACTGCTTAGAAGTGCGGACTGAGCTCATGTTACACAGCCATTTGGGCAGGAAATACAATGGGCTAAGCGAACTCTGAGAAGGAAAAATAATTACATGTCTGAAAAACACATCGCTTCTAAACAGAAATATGAGGCCGGTATTGAAATGTGCTGTGACTCGGATTAGGACAGATAATACTTGGCACTCCTATAGCACTTTCCTATAGCACTGATTCATGAATTAAGCCTAACACCCTCCCTCCAGAGTAGATATTTTAGATGGGGGGGGAATGAGACACAGCCAGGTGAAATGACTTGCAGAAGGCCAGAATGAAATAGCGAAACAGGAAATAGAACCCAGGAGAGGTGACTCCCAGGCCTGTACTGTAAAACATGAGGCCATCCATTCTTTGCCTTATAGGGAGGGTAAAATGAACACACACACTATACTATGGTACAAATGGAGACACAGTTTATGTACACAGGGTCTCTCTCTCCAAAGCTGCAACTCTTGACTGCCAGAGGGAGTGTTTTTTTCCAGCCAGCTCTGATGTGGCATACCATGTGTCACGCCCTGTAAGACCATCTGTCTTTAGCATTGCTTTTGGTATGTGACTCGGTCAGTGTCTGAGCATCCTACACTCCAATCTGGCAGATGCAGATTATTTCCAGTGGAATTTTGAAACTTATCCAGGACTGAAATAGACCAGGAGCACCACATTATCAGCAATCCATGCCTCAAGAGCAATTATTTATAGGCTTGCGTGGAGTGTCACAATGCCGCGTTCATAGATACACTGCAACACACACACATCCTTCTTCACACGTGTTCTATAGCGTATCCCCTCCTCCTATTGGCTGTGTGATATGGATGTTCTTGGAATGCACCCCTAATTCTGTGCCAGTGACTACGCTTGTGCTGGGGAGGGAAGAGGGAGAAATATGTTCTGGCTCTGAGATGTGTAGGTGTTTTACCAGGAGAAAACGAAAGGCCACCTGAAAAATGAGACCTAGACAGAGGAAAAACAATGAAAATACGAGGCCACACCAGCAGGAGAAGTGGATTCGATTGTCATTTTAATCCGCAGACTGCTGCATGCACTGTAAACATGATCGTTAGGCTGGATTCTTTATCAGTATTTATTTTGCTTTAATATAAAAGTTACAGGTTTGAAATGTTTGCAGGAAGATGTCACTATCAGGACTGGCTTAGTGGTAAATAGATAATACAATGTAACATTCTGGGATGGCAGGAGAGACTTGGGGTCACAGCCTGGCTGGCAGGTGGCTCAGCAGAGTTCAGGTAACATAGTTACTCCTCTCCACAACTCCAGATAGAGCTATTGTCATCACAGCGGTAAGGTACAAACTGGCGTCCTTTCTGATTTGGCCTCCACCTGAATATTCAGTCAATGCTTCAACATCTCCCACTTCTCCCAGAGGGGAAATGGTCTAAGGAGTCTACCTGCAGGAGGCATGACTCACCATTACATTTGCAGTCCTGCAGACTGCTGAAGTGTCCGGCTTCTGCTCACAAGGAAACATTACGGAAGAGGAGTGAACCCTTCACGCCCCAGGCCTGAACCCTTCACGCAGCTGCTAGGCCTGCCACTGACAGGGAACCAATACATGATAGTTTGTACATGTGATGAGAACGTTCTAGGGTTCCCCTCTCCAACAGCACTGCTCATTCCGCTGCTCCAGTGCCTGTTCATAAAGTGAGTCACCCCGGTTCTGCCAAGGCAGCCCCTTTACTCATCAAAACCACACGCACAAATGTAACACTGAGAGGAAAGCCAGCATTCTGCGTATCACCCAGGGATGTCCCCAAAGAACCGTAAGAACGGCCCTACTGGGTCAGAACAATGGCCCATCTAACTCAGTATCCTGTTTTCCGACAGCGGTCAGTGCCATGTGCTTCAGAGGGGATGAACAGAACAGGGCAATTATCAAGTGATCCATCCCCTATCATCCAGTCCCAGTTTTTTCTTCTTCAGAGTTGTCTTTGTCAGGGCACTGTGTTGATAGGATTCAGGTTGCAGCAGGTTTCAACTCTCCTAGGTGGTTATTTGCACAGCCAACACAAGCAATGATCTCACAGCAGCCATGTGGCAAGCAGCAAACACAACAGTGGCTTGCTTTTCACTAGGACCTGGCTGCGTGTGAATGGGCAGTCTTATTTCCTTGTGTGCTTGTTTCAGAGGGGTCTTGTCTGCAGTTTAGCTGCGAGGCAGGGACTTGAAACAGTTAAATGGAAAGGCCAGAAAAGACTTGAGCATCTGTGGGGAAGTTTTTAGGACAAGGTGCATTTCAACTGAGGTCTCTCGCCCCCCCGCTTCCCGCAACAGATGGAGAGTGCCAATCTCAGACTTTAACCCACAAGGGGCACAGCACATACACGAGGAACCAAGCTGGAACACACTGAAATGATAGGACAATTTTAGCAACACAACTACACACAATACTTCTACAAATCACCTATGCTACAACACACACCTTAAATAATAAAGTGACATGTTCAGAACCAAACAGCAGAGGATTCTGCAGAAGAGGTGGATTGCATTTGCCGCTTCACAGATCGCAAAAACTTTACCGTGCAAAGTAGCCAGGTCGGTAACACACAGAGATTAGTAACATAAACAACAAATCTGGCTTTATAATCTTGTTAAATTTCTCTTTCAGATTCAGGGTCTTCAGTATTGGGAGGTTTCTCCTCTCGGACTGTTCAGACTATCCTTTCTAGGGGCGACATGGATCCAGCCAGGAACAGTCTGTTGGCCTTTGGGTCCTCCTATATTCCCTTTATATGAAATACAGCTGCACTGACAGAATAATCATTTCATGCATTCTCCCTAGCTAGCCATTCGCTTTCGGAATGGTTTGGCCTGTAACATGGCAAAAACAAGTAGAGGTATGTCAGGAGCAAGCAAGAGTGCTGCATATGCACAGAGAATTAATCCTGCATCTAGGAGATTGTGGGCTTGTCTACCTGAGAAAGTTACACCACTTTAAAAATGGATTTAGTTAAATTGGAGCAATAGTCTGTGTAGAGACTCTTATTTCAAGTTAGCTTAAGTCAGGAAAGAATTTACTTAAGCTAAATTGACATGAGCCACTCAAACTGAAATAGAAGTGTCTGCCCAACCTGGTTTAAAAACATACCATCAGTTAAACAGGTGTAAGACAAGCCCATTATCTTCTGCTTAGAGTGTCCTTTAAAAAAGATGTATAGCTTTAAATAATACTAGAAACCAAAGAATATGGGGTTTCACTCCAGCTGGTGTCACACAGATTGCCAGTCAAAGCTGCCATTTAACAAAAGGGACAAGGAAACACTCTGCAATGTGTGAAGAAGGAAGGGGTTTGTAACTCTGATTCACTCAGAACAAGGTCAACTTAGCAAACACTGAACGGCTCTTGAGGAAGTTAAGGGTGCTGTTGGGACGGGAGAAGCTCCTATGTACACTCCCTACAACTTACATCCCTAAAAGCTGCAAAGGTTTGTTAGAGTTCGCTATAAAACACACTGATTCGCTGTCAGACAAACTACACAAAGTAGTTCCAAAACAGGCCTTGCGAGGCTGATTAAAATCTACAACATATTCCTGAAAACATGACCAGCACTGTAAACAGTTGATGAAGGACAGAAAGGTCGTGGGTGTGAATTGGCCAGTCCTAGCTGCGCTGGTGGAAAGGACTGCTCATCTGAGGGCACGACCATGGGGAAAAGGGGTAGAGAAACTGAATAAGGCACACGGACCAGATCAGGGTTAACATGGTAAATGACGTGCTAACTCCCCATGACGTGCCAGGCTGTCCCACTGAATCTTGACTTGACTATTCTGGGAACAGAGCTTTGCCAGCTACAAAGCTGCCTTCTGGCTTTTCCAATGCTAAGGTCACAAAATGCAGCACCAAGGTTTATGCAGAGGGAATTCCATAAACAGTTCTGGCAACAACCCTAAGTGAGGTGGGTGAGGGAGAGAGGATGACCAGTCTTAGCACTGAACACATGCCCTTTCCTCTTAGCATGTAAAGTCCGGGAAATATTCCTCCTGGCTCCAGATGTCCCCTCTGTGCTCCGCTCCAGACAGAGCTGCCCCAAGCTTCCTTAATTCCAGCACTCGGAAAGACATTTTCACTAGTTGTGGATTTATACATATTGTTTTCCTTTAAAGCCGTTGGCATTTTGACATGCATCAATTCCCACCCTCTGTGGAATCTAAATGCGAGTATTTACAAACAGACAGTTTTATATACTACAGTATTTACGGTGCAGTAGCTAGTACCATCACTAAGGGAAGCAGGCTCACAAGACACTTGAGCCACAGTACCTCGGCTAGTCAACCTTCCCAGAGTTGGGAGAGTGGCCACCTTTTTAAATAATGAGATGGGGGGGGGAGGGGATGCGATGACTGGAGACAGCAGTCCTTGCCCATATTTTCAGTGCCTCTTCCATATCTGTGAGGGTTGCCTTCTTCCCATGAAGGTCAGAGAGATCTGGGACAATTAGATTTAATAACCCTGTAAACACACACAAATGCTTCCAAAAATAGAGCTTCTCTGGCAGAGAGAGTGCCCGCTGCTCCATCGTCCTTGGGGTAAAAGCGATTCATGACCACACTGCATGGGAGGCAAGAAGGTAACAGGGAACAATCCAGGGTTTCTACCATTCCTGTCTGCTGCATAGGTGCCCAGCGATCCACAGACATGCAGCTCATGGCTGCTAAGCTATTGCTACTGCCCCCTGGTGCTTGAAGACAAAAGCAAGAGTATTTCAGAACACATGTAAAACATCAATTGGCAAACCAGTAACAGGCCGACAGGGGATCCTCCTTCCACTGCACTCTCTTCCCAGGTTTAAAGCTGGTTCATGGCACGGAGAGACGGGAGGTGAAGGAAGGAGAGTGGAATGCGCTTTGGCTGATCTCTTTCCTTGGCTGTTGCTGTCTTATGACACACACACATTCACAGTTCTTCTGCTGAGAGAATCCAATATTCACAGACCCAGGAAGCAAGTAACTGCTGCCAACTGGATAGGAAGAGTGCGTCATCCAGTAACAGGTACAAGTATTGACTCCAGTCTCATAGCTGCCCTCAGTGCATCCACAGAGCGATTCTCCTTGCTCACCCCCCCTCCTCCTAGGTTTTCTCTTCCCTGTCTGTTTTTCGCCTCGTTATGTTTCGAGGTTTGATTTTGAGAGACAGTTCCCACAAGGCCTCCTCAGCCAAATGGTCGCTGAAGTCATTGAAGAATGAGACTATATCGTCATTTCTTCTGATATCGTAACGTCTATAAAACCAGAGAGAACAGTACCATTAACACCGCAGCTAGTTTACCCCGAGAACCACACCTTAATTAGGGAAATCCTAGACTATCTGGTCTGAAATACATTCAACATTCCAGTTCTCAAAATTTATACAACAGGACCATCTGCTTGAAAATACCAGTGTATTAGTGGAGGAGAGGCAAGTGTGGTACTGATCTTTACAAAGGGAAAGAACAACAATCCTGGCAATTACCATCCACCCAATAAAGAATAAATCACAGCAAACAAGAGAAGAGATGGAAGGCTCCTGCATGGAACATTCAAAACAAGGCTGGATAATGTATTAGACAAACACACTGTAGGTATCACAGCTGAATTCGAAAGAAAGAGAGGCTAAATGCATCATAACAGTTCTTCTGTCACCTCTAGGATTCTCAAAGTCTGTCCTATAAACCCCTGACTTTATAACACCTACATTCTCCTAGCCAGGCTTCCTCTCTGCTGCAGCAGCACAGCACCATTTGCATCCCCCATGCCTAGTCCCAAAAAGGCATTAGAACCACATCTCAAAGGCAGCTCGAGTCCCTGTTCACCTCTGTTGGCCAGGCAGATAGCTGTACTTACATTTGTTGGAAGCACCTCATGCTGTCCAGGATGTTAAACTGCTGCCAGCGTTTGGAAAAGTTCACTTTGCCATCAATGTAATCTGGGTTTCCCAGGTGAACAAAGGTCAAGTCCTGCAGAATCAGGCCTCTGGAAGAGAAAAGGGTGGAGCATACAGGGAGGAGGGAAGACAAGCACGGAACTCCAAGTTAGTCACAAGCACAGCAAAGCCAGCTGAAAAGCTCTTGCATTTGAAATCAGAGGAAGTCAGTCCTTTCAAAGGTGCATTGGCTCAAAGCTCCTGGCATCATGAGTGCAAACGTGGGATCCTACAGATGAAGCATGAATGCTTAAACCAGTGATACTGGCGGCCAGTTTCTGCACCAGAGAAAAAATATTTACTTCAATGCATCTGAAAGCTGGGAGCAGACTAGATAAAGCAGGCACAAGAAGTGGAAGAGGGGACAGAGTAGCAGTTTCAGACTCCCTGAAGTTTTCTGCAAAGGATGAGAGCTTTCCATTTCGTTGGATGCCCTGCACGCTAGAGCTACCCAGAGGAAGGTGCTGAATCACGTTTTCCATCCATCCTGGCCACATCTCCCTTCCTGTGCTCTGTTGCTTATGGGGCTGCCTCATTCTCCAACGGTCCTGAACAGATCAGCTACTTTGTGCTTCTGCACTCTCTTCTGGGGACCTAGGACAAGCTGGGCTTATGCTGGTAGAGCCTATATAAACCCATGGTGAATCTGGCATCCAGACTACAGGGTCCCTGCAGTGAAAGGTGAGATCTTTAATCCTACCTTAGAAAAAAGACAAAGGGGTTGCATGTTTGCAAAGAGGATTTCTAATTGCAGAGGATTCCAACACTTCCAGTATGTAGTGACAGGTCTGGGCCATGGGCAGCTCTGAATAAGTTCAGCCTCATGGGGAAATGCACTAACTTCTACCATCTCATGGAGAAATTCCTCTTTTTCTGCACACGATCTTGAAGGGAAGTCTAGTCTAGTGGTCTGTTCTGAGAGTTCAAACTCCTTGATTTCCACTTGCCTTCACTGATTTGCTTTGTGCCTCACTTTCCCCATTTGCCAAAAGCGCACGGAGTTGAGATATTTAGTTAACTAATGTGTGTAGAGTACTTTGGGATCTTCAGATTATGGTGGCTAAAGGAATCCAAAGCCATGTTACACTGGGAGTGCGCAGGAACAGGGCCAGCAGGAAAACACTCCTAGAAGAAGGAATCCTTCCCATTTCCAATTATGATGAATTGCTCCAGTACTGGCACTGAACTCTCTCAGTCCTAGCAGAAATCCAGAGCCCGAAGGGTCCAGGTACAAAGTGACACACATTTGAGGAAGCTGTGGGACAGCAAAGCAGGGAATGTCACAGGGAACTGGTACATAATCACTCTGGTTCCCAGCAGTGTGGCTTGAACACAGTTATTGGATGCCTAGGAATGGGAAGCATTTTCCTCCTCAAGTTTTAGAACACAGAAGGCTTCCACCAAGAGTCGCATCCTACACCCTTCGTGTTGGGTTGTCCCACAGTCTAAGGTGAAAAGCGAATGCCTAGCTGAGTGCAGGCTGCAGGGATCTGCATGAAGAGACACCCCAAGTGAGAGAAGACAAACCAATGACCCCCAAGAGAACAGCTACTTACAGGTAAGGTATGCAAGGAGGTTCCACCTCTGCCAGAGCCGCTCGGTAAGCCCGGAAGGATGAGGAGCTGTCGATGAGTGTGCAGTACTCTGCCAGGCCCTAGTGGGACACAACACACACTTGGAATTTCTGGTGCAAACAAGCCATCTTTGTAATAGGGTGCATGGATTTAAAGAAATCGCATCCCCAGTGACCATAACAGACCAGAGCTAGGGCTCAATCTCCTGCTTTCCTCACCTCCGATGTCTGTTTCTGCCACTCCAGCCTTCGGATGGGTGCTGAATCCAGCGCAGAAAGAATGGCCAGGTAGGAGTTAAAATTATTCAGCTTTCGTAAGTGCTGTAAAGAGGGAGAAGACCAGTGACTCCAGATATGTGTAAGACACTCTGGAAACCAACAGTGCTGCCCCTAATGGAATGCCCCATATTCCAACACATAAGCTCACTGAACAGCGTGTGAGAGAATCGCAAACAATGAGCAGTTACCTTCATAATCTTTATAAATTTAAGGAGCAGCCTCTCTCTGTCTTGCGGTTTCTCTTGTTGCATAATTATCGAACGGACCCTGTGAGGATGGACAAAAAACAGGAAGAGCGACTTAACCCTTGAGCTGGATTCTGACCTGGCAATACCTGCTGCTTCACTTGAGTGGCTACTATCTATCAGGGAGCAATCAATGAGGCTGAAAAGTTCCATGCTTTCCTGTCCCATTTCTTCTCTACAGAGCATAAGCAAATACTTTAATACACAAAAACACCAGAGCTTGAAGTTACCCAAAGTAGAAGGAAGCTCAGAGAGAGAGAGATAGAGAGATTATTTTCAACAGTGAATGTTACTAGGCTGGCATCTCTCCTGTTGCTGTTGAAAAGTACAGGTGTGGAAGAATTCCATCATTCCTGGATGCAAAGTGGATCTGCTTCATGTCCTGATGGATTTAACTGCACTTAAAGGGGGTGCCATTCTCTTCTAGTTTGTTATACAGGACATGTGAACAACTAAGGGATCAATTTACTCAAGAGGCCGGTTTTCAGCTGCAGTTTTCATCCTTTATCAGATTGTTTATTGAAACAGCCCCCTCATTTCTGTACTGACTTTGGTTTGGGGCAGGGAAGATTCACAATCACAGATGTATCAAGGTGTTTGTCTGAAGGGCCTTGGCATCATTTGCAATAACACCTGGTTTCATTTCACAAGGTTTCATCTTTCTGTCACTCGGGATTCTTCACAGAATGCCCTGGGTCTAGTCCCAGGAGGAAGTGAAACTGTCCAGCACAAACCATTGAAACAAGCAGCCCCAGCCTGGTAGCACAGCTCAAGGAGAGTTTTCTTGGGCTCCAGGGACATTAGAGGTTAAGTTCTGTACAGTGGCTGATGCTTTAATTGCCTTACCAGTAGGACATGTTATTAAAGTGCTCAGTGAACTGTGTCAGGTTGGGACTCCTCTCCTCATTTTGCTCTTTTGCCCAAAGCAAAACTTCTGGGATCTGGCGGGAAAGAGAAGAACAAATCATGAGTTAAAATAAAACATCTATCTTTGGACTCCCCATCATTCCCATGATTTACAGCCCTCCCATGACACAAACGTGGCTTTCTTCTACAACAGGGGTGGGGAACCTCTGGCCTGCGGGCCTTATATGGCCCACCAAATCATTTTTTCCGGCCCATGGCCGCCGGCCAGGGACGGCTCCGCGAAGGGGCCAGGAAGCGCCGCGTGGGCTGCCGCCGCCGGCCAGGGGCAGCTCCACGAAGGGGCCGGGAAGCTCCGCGTGGCCACCATCAGCCGGGCGGTGAAACGAGGAACCGCGGGGAGCCGACAGTCATGGGGAAGGGGGGGGGGGGGGGGAAGAGACCGGGCTGGATGGGGTGGGCGAGGCGTGGGTGCGGGAGGGAAGGAGGTTTGGTGGGGGGAAGGCTGGGCTGGGCGGGTCAGGAGGCTGGGTTGGGATTGGGAGGGGGGAGGAGGTTAGGTTCGGTGGGATGGGCCGGGCCAGGCAGGGATGGAGGAGGAAAGGCGGTTAGAGGGGGGGAGGCTGGGCGGGGGTAAAGGAAGATCGCCCCCTACACCCAGGCTGATAGCGGGAGCTGAGTGGGGCAGGCGGCAGGACCCTGGCTGGCAAGGGGCCAGCGGGGGAAACCCCAAAGCAGTGCAGGGCTAAGCTCTCCGCCTGCCACTGCTTTGGGGTTTCCCCCGCTGGCCCCTTGCCAGCTGGGGTCTCAGCTCCCATTGCCAGCCTGGGCTTCCGGGGGGGGGGGGGGGGGGGGCACGAATGACATCATAAATGTGCAAATGGCCCTTGGCAGAAAAAAGGTTCCCCACCCGTTATATAACAACAGGTGTATGCCTAAGAGCTGCTGGAGAACAGCCTCAGAGCATTTGTTAAAACCTCTCCGCACCCCACCGCCCCGGCCCCTGGTCTGGTGTCCGTACCTCTATCTTATAGAAGAGCTCGGCATCTAAGAGGGTCAGCTGTTCAGCTATCTCATGACTATGGAAATCATGCAAGGTCCCTGGCCTGAGAGAGACAAGGAGAGGAAGGAAAAGGCTAATGAAACCAGGACTGATTTTCTTTCCTTTCAGACACTGACTCCGGGAAAAGAAAGGAGGGATTCAAACAGGTGTTCTCATTTTATCTCATGGAAGTCAACTGAAGAGAGTGCGAGAGGCCCAGGTTGTCACCTCTGTACATCAGCTGTGCTGCACCGAGGCCACTGGCATCACACTACCATCAATGGGGTGTAACAGAGAGGAGAACCAGCACCAGGATTTTTTAAAATAAGATTTTGCCTGCAGAGGAAAAGAAAACACTCCACGCCCAAATCACGTGTGGCATGAGCACCATTTCGACAGCAGGCTCCCATGTCAACCGCTTGACGTTTTCCTCTTGATTTTTCTTTATCGTGTGTATGTAATGACCTTGATAAAAATATCAATTGGGGTAGCTCTGTACATCGACTCGATAGTGAGGCCTCTTTCTCCTCTCCTGATCTAGAAGTGACGAGTGCTGTTCTCCAGCATTTTGTGCTGGGAGATCATTTATACAAGACGATAGAGGAAGTCAAAATGACAGATCCCTGCCCTGAAAAGCTTGCCAGAGTGTCATTCAGGCTCAGGATGGGTGCTTGGAGCGTCTTATGCCTGAGACAGCCACATTTTGTGTTTTGCCTCATAGCCTTTGCTACAAGGATTTTTAAAATCTGTTTCTCATGTTTTACTCCACAAGTTTGCCAGTGACTTCCCCTTGTGTCTCTTCCCTTGTAGAACAAAGGGATGGATGTCGTTGGCTGAAGTCTCATTGTATGTCAGTGCTATGCTGGAGCACTCACAGGGCTCCTGGTGAGGAGGAGCTCTGCAGAAGTAACTGCTTTGCCCCTGGAGCACAGCCACTGCATATATGCCTCACCAGCATACAGGGGTAAGTCACGGAGCTGTATGAAACACATGCCTTAGAAAGCAAGACTGGACAGAGAAGAGCCCACGTGAGTTGGGTAGGGATAGATATAGAAGGGCCAGGAAAAGCAGCCCCCTGCAAAACCAGAGCACAAAACAAACTCTCTGACACTGCCCGGCTCAGCATGCAGTAACAGGCCGATGCACGTCCCACAGACAGGATCAAAGTCTGATTAGGCTTCAGACTGCCTCACCTGGCTGCCACCCCTCGGGCGGCTAGAGGTTTGATCGAGTTGGCGTATTTCAGCATTTTCTTCTGATCCATTTTATCCAGAATATTTTTGCGTAGCACTCTGGCAAGGCTGAGCTCCCCATTGCAGACTAGCCGGAACACCAGGTCCATCAGCAGCTTTAGAATCTCTTCTGTCAGCTCCACTAAGCTGAGGCATGGATGGAAAACCCAGAGCACATCAGAGATGAGACAATACAGATGACATTCCCCATTTACCTAGAGTCTGTATTGAGGACTTCCCCTCTTATTGCTAGAAATTAGGACAAAATTCAGAAATCAAAATTAGGGTGAACTCCCGCCATTCAACTGAGCAGTGAAAACATTTCTTTTGCAGCTCTCACTTTCAGGCACCTGAGTAAGGTTTTCTTCACCCCTGTGTTCAGAAAAGGACATCACCCCCCAATTAAAATGGCCTGGCCTCTCATCACAGCACCCTCAGCTTCCCCAATCCAGCAGGTTGGGGTAGCTATTCCAGATGTGCTATCTTCTCAACAGCACTTGGCAGGGGGCTAGCCTTCTCATCTACACACTCACTCTGTTGCAGCTGCTGCTATGACAACCAGCCTCTCTGGGGAGACTGAAGCACCTACAGCTGGCTACTGGGAACTGCTCAATATCATTTTATGCTGCACTCCTCCCTTGAGTACACTGTGGGTCACCTCAGTAATCTTTCCTGACTCCCCCATCTCCCTCAGGGACCAAAGTCCTGAGTCACTCTTAAACCAGGGACTCTTGCATGAAAACACAGCAAGACCCCAGCTGAGACACTAAGGAGCTGAGATAACTGCAATGACTTGTCATTAGGGCTGTCCCTAGAAATCAATGCATTTAGTGCTCTGCCTCAGACTCTGATTAGATCAGTACACAATCCAATCACTTTTCCCACAAGCAGAACTGAATCCAGGCCATGCCAGTTCACCCTTGGGCCAACTTTTCCTTTCTTGCAAAGATTCCCCTTCGAATTGTTTCTGAAGTCATAAGGCCTGAGCTGGAAAAAGATATTTTAGGTCTCCCCCCCAGATGTGATTTACGTGATGGTACAGCTCCATTTTTATTTCCTCCCGTCCAGGCCCCCAAACAAAGCAGGAGGGAAGCTCACCACAGCTCGTCCACCACTCTCACCAGCACGAAGAATGTGTTCTTGCTGACTCGCTTCTTAAACGTGTCTGGGAAGTGACAGAACTTCTCATATGTTGGCCACAAGTTAAAGAAT
The DNA here is from genome assembly GCA_032164245.1 of Sternotherus odoratus. Lineage (NCBI taxonomy): Eukaryota > Metazoa > Chordata > Testudines > Kinosternidae > Sternotherus > Sternotherus odoratus. Next base: position 12,335,631 of record JAVMKO010000016.1, read on the forward strand.
TAACTCAATCCAGCCAGGCCAATGTTAGCTTGTCTGGGGAGTGCCCCAGCAGGATCGCTGCTTTTTGCTATGACTGAGACCAGCACTCAATTTCTAGGAGGGACATGAAATACTAAAGGCGGTGGACTGAGCAGTATAGGCTGCTTGTAGCAAGGAGGGGTTCACTCCACTCGGTGGGTGCATTAACAGAGAGGGGAGGTGGTGTACCCTGAAACCATCGTCTCTAAGGTGACAACTGAGTCAATTTCTAGTCCAACAAGTTACTGGCACTCTCCTTGGTCTCACTGTGGCATCTGGTCTCTCTTGTAACAGCACAGAGCTCAAAGCCCCACCCAGTCTCTGATTCTGTCAGCAGGCAGACGTCAGGGCTGTTTCCAGTCACTTGCAGACAACACTGATTATTGAGGAGAGTTGACTGACCTAAAGAGTTCTGCCCAGTTCAAAGCCGGAAGGATGATGGCTGCAGTGCTTACTGCGGGGGTGGGGAATGTATGGAGAGGAAACATGGATTGAGAAGACTTCTTCAACCAGACGGTTGGGCTGGGCTGGGAAAGGAGGGGTGTGAGGAGCAGACAATAACCAATTAAAATGAATTTAAACAACAACAACAATAGGTCTGGCGTGTAGATCTCCAGATTGTGGCTCTGAATTCCCAGCACCTCCTAAAAGTGAGGATTTCACTGCTGACCTCAACACGAGAGGTTGTGTCTCCAGGGTCCATTAGTCACAGCAGGAACTATCATCTCTGCTGAAGATGGCAGTGATGAGCTGTGACTCTGGACAGCACAACACCAGGCCCTGATGTGCAGCCGCAGGACTAAATGCCATGAGGCATTTTTACATTGTGTGTCTTTAAAGTGCAGCACCTCACTGCCAGTAGCAATGGAGGGAGTTATGGGACAGGAGTCAAGGGAAGGGAATTCTAGATGTAATATTCAAGGAACAAGCTCTGCACCTCATTACAGATGCTTCTACCAGCAGGTAAAGGGCCATAGCCTCCATACCGGTAACAACGGCACAGCTCAGAACCGTAGTGCAAGGAAGACATTCTCTGATGTGCTGCATTCACCATTAACTGAACAATCATCAATCCACACACCACCTCTCTGGATACAGTTGAGCAGCAGCCAAGAGAGGTGTTTCCCAGGTCAGATCAACACAAACATGCTAGCTCTGCTCAAGCATGCTAAATACAGCTGTATGACTGCAGCAGTGACTTGGGCTAGCCATCCAAGTAAGTACCCAGGGGGTCAAGTGGGATTGTACTCAGCCCAAGCCCCTGCCTGCGGGACTGCAGCCACATTGCTACATTTAGCACACTAGCGTATGTATGTTTACCCATGCTGGGAATCGCATCTCTCAGTGCTGTCCAGACATACCCTAAGAGGTAGGTAAATTTATCCCCATTGTACAGATAGGCAAGCTGCAGCACAGACAGGTGACGGACCTGTGCAAAGCCAAGCAGTGATTCAGAGCTGGGATTAGAACCCTGGCATTCCTGGCTCTCAGTCTTGTGCTCAAGACCAATAAACCATGTTTGCCTTGATTTGTCCCATGGAGCTTGCTATTTGATTTGCACTGAAGTGAAGAGATTGTACTGTAAACTATGAACTCCTCCCCAGGAGCTAATAGGGTGTGTGTCACCCACAAGGACTTGAATATGTTGCAGACTGCTTTGGATTAGGCCATTCTCCACTCTGTGAGTACAGTGCTCCAAGCAATGGCGAGGTCAAGAGTGTCACACTTTTGGAAGGATATCTGTACTGCAGCTTCTTGATGAGCTCTTCAGGGGTAATGAATGTTCTGTACGTTGTCAAAAAAGCTTCACAATACAGCACCAGATCTAAAGAGGAAGGGAATAAAACCTCAGTCAATTGTGTCTTCAGAAGGACGCATGCTCTATAATGAATCCTACCTTTATTGTGTCTTTACAAAAGGAAAAAAATAGGTAATAGGGGAGGCAAACTTCTGCAAGAAGAAATTAATGTCCAGCTTTGCAGAAACACTGCAGTATTATTTCTTGTCAGCAGGTGGACCTAATGCACAAGAGCAATAGCAAAGTTCCCTCTACCACAGGGGTTGGCAAACTTTTTGGCCTGAGGGCTACATTTGGGAGGGCATTGCATGCAGGGACATGAATGTAGGGCTGGGGCAGGAGGTTGGGATGTGGGAGGAAGTGCGGGGTTTGGGAGGGGGCTTGGGGCAGCTGTGCAGGAGGGAGCGTGGTGTGCAGGAAGGGGCTTAGGGTACAGGATGTACGAGGGGGCTCAAGGGCAAGGAGTTGGGGTGCAGGGAGGGGTGTGGAATGTGGGATGGGCAGGGGGCTGAACATGAGAATGAGAGATGCATCTATAAAGTTAAGTGTGGAATGATGGTGTCCCTGTATCTGGGAGAAAGCGGTACGAGTGGAGGCTAGTCCTTCTATGAACATAGGTGAAATGAGTTTGGCAGTCTCAGCCCAAACCATCCCATTCTGCCCTGACTGGTCACTTCTGTTCCAGAGAAGTTGAAACAGGAAAAGGAGGTTGCACGTTAGGACTGAAATACATTGGCAGATCTGGGGGAGAAGGATTGGTAATTACAGGTGAGGTTCATTAGGGGTTTTAGGCCAGGGTGGAGGTGTATTAGCAGAGATGCATGGGAAAACTTCCACAGCACCTGCACGTGCCACGTTTTCCTCAAACTGGGCACCCCCAAGGTTCCTAAGCACTAATGTCAACCCAGTGCTTTGTTACAAGGGTTGGGGGGGATGGAAGCATGACAATCGCTCCTATCTGTCTCGGTGTTTCACTTGGCAGTAACCTGACACAGAAAGCTCCTTATTGCTGCTCCTAACTCAGTGGAGAGCTGCTGCCTTTTAGTTAAAGATGATCAGATATAATCTCTAAAGCAGGGCAGACGGGTGGTCATGTCAGAGGTGAGCTCTGTGCCTTGTTCAGCTGTAATCCTGCATTTTCAGTGAGTGTGAACAGCCACGAGCATTTAGCTGGCCCCAGGTTTTATTCCAAAAGACCAAAAGTCTTCTTTCATCTCTTATTCCACTTAAGCCCTGCTACTCAAACCTACATGGACAAGGAGCAGCAACAGGGAGTGGAGTTATATTTATTCGGGGTTCCCATATGTCCAAAAGGCACTGTGAGCTGGCACCCAGACCTGCCAGGAAATTCATCTTTAAAGGAAAGCCTCTTAACCATACCTCTCTCTGCAGTTCAGCTGATAGATTTACAAGCCCTAAATTCTTTTTATTGTTAACTTAATTCATTAACCCTCTCAGGGCTTGGCTCCACTTGCAGATGTAGGGCAGCCTTTGGAGAGTGCAGTAGGGAAAGTGCTGCAGTCTGTCCACATTGAAAGCTGCAAGGTCACTGGCGTGACCACATCTGCAGCACTTGCAGCGGCATTGGGAGTGGTGTATTACGGGCAGCTATCTCAGTGTTCAAGTGGCTGCAATGTGCTTTTCAAATGCAGGGCTGGAGTGTGTCAGGGAGTGTGTTGTGTGTATACAGGGGGAGAGAGGTTTTTTTTTGGGTGCTGAGAGTGTCAGCATGCTGTCTTGTAAATTCAGACCCCCCTCCCCCCATCTCTCTCTCTCACTCACTGAAAGCAAGCAACATTCCTAAGTAATGTTTGCTCTGTCTCGGAGCAGATAAGCATGTTGGCTGTCAGAAATGGAGCTTTGAAAGGGCATATCCCCATTCCTACAGCTGAGTTCAAAACAATGACAAGAGTGGCCACTTGACAAAGGGATTATGGGACATTTCCGGAGGTCTATCAGAGTGCAGTGTTGGCACTTGCTCTACAGAGCTAGACTCTGGACATGGAAGAGTTAAAAAAACCATTGGCGTTGAATGGAATGGTACACAAGAGCTTATCCAGCTTAGCTCTGTTTCACCAAAGATAAACACAATCCCCTCTGCAACATTAATGCAGTCCTCCCTGTTTTGTCCACGTCTGCATATGGTAACACAATTGACAAGCGACACTACAGAGGTTTGTAGCATAACCAGAAAACAGCCCCATCAAGCTGCAGACTCCCAGCTTGCTCCATTCCATTCACTGTACCTTTCCTGTCAGTCTCAGTTGCGTGGACTAGCAAGATATCCCCGGATCCACCACGAACATCTGGCCCATCGTCGCCCTGCAATGAGAAGAGAAACATGTTACGCACAGGAGGTTAAGCCCCCTTTCAGCCTGGCCTAATTCCTTAGTGGCTAAAATGCAGCGCTAACTTGTACAGCCTGTCACATTCCTTGCAACTCATGCAGCAAAAGTGTGAGCTGGGACAAGGTGTCAAGTACCAGGCCAATCCTGTGATCTAGTGGAAGTGCTCCACCTGCCATACAGGGAGATTCAGTTTTGACTCGCAGGCTGGGTCACTCACTCTTTGGGCAGGCTGGGAAGTGCAGCAAAAGCTAAACGCTTTGCCTGTGAGCAGACAGAAGAGAAATATTTTGTGCTGCTCATCGATGATCAGTCCAATGGCTATTTAGGATTAGCAATAGCATATGATACTACATCAGAGGGAGTCTGTGTGCATTATGTTGCAAAGGGCATAAAGCGAAAGCTGTACATTCAACCTTGACCTGGGCATTTCCTGACTTTTGCATATTTAACTGTGTAAACAGATGCTGCATTCATAATTTGGTGTGTTTAATTTCCCAGGTGTGCGTGGTGGGGAATGGGATGATAAAGGAAAGAGAAAAAGAGGGGAAAACACATCTCCAAACTTAAAAGAAGGTGCTTTAGTCTCTAGAACGTCAAAGCTCATCTAGTTTGGAAAAAACAGCAAATAAAGCATGGAAATTCTATAATCTGGAACTATTTAGCTAGATATCACCTGACTGCTGCTAGCCTTAACCAAGTCCACGTGCTGGGAACAGAACTCAGTTGTCCTAGCTTTCAGTCCCCTACCTCACCACCATGATAAACAGCCTCTCCCTCTGTTGTACGTCCAGCAGTAGCACACAACTAAAATTACATAAACTACTTAATTCTTAAGGGCTTTACATGGAATATTCCTGCAGGGAAGAGACTGGAATACTACCTGGCTCCCTGGGGTTATTTCTTTGCCATTCCAGTATACAAAGTACTGGAAATACTCCTGATTTACAGACATGGAGAAACTGTGCCTAAGATGTGATTTTTCAGGTGAACTTCTGGCACGGCTTATGAAATACCACTTAAAGAATGAATAATAGCTTTCGGCTCTCCTGCAGATCTTGGCTGTCCAAAGAACACTCTCGTAAGCGCCAGTAAATGATCTATTGTTTCTGTTTTCCAGAACCCTGAAAGTCTGAAAGCTTCAAAGGCCTTGTATATTCCCTCGAGCCCTGCATCAGAAACAGCTTAGTTTGCGATACCAGCAAGCAAGCGTAGATGTCTGTCAATGCACCCAGGCCAGAAACGAAGTTATTTCTGAAGTGCAGGAACAGATATTTTACTGAGTAATTTGTTTGCACTTCTGAAGCCATTTAGCAATTCAGAAACTAAATACACTTAGTGCAACTTCCTGCTGGAGACTAATCCATGTGCTAAACCTTCATTCACACTTAGGCCTGGTCTGCAGTGGGGAAAGGGGGGAGATGGATCTAAGTTACGCAACTTCAGCTACGTGAATAACGTAGCTGAAGTTGACATAGTTAGATCTACTCACTGCGGTGAGTCAACTGCAGCCACTCCCCCATCGACTCCGCCTGCGCCTCGTGCGGCAGTAGAGTACAGGACTCAACGGGAGAGTGTTCAGGGGTTAATTTTATCTCCTCTAGGCTAGATGTGATAAATCGACTCCCGCTGGATCGATCACTGCCTGCCGATCCGGAGGGTAGTATAGACATACCCTTAGAAAGACAGCAACTAATCAACCTGACTATACACCTATGTTTAATTATTGTATTTATCATAGGCTTTGTCTACACGGAGCTGATCAAATGTTGCACTCTAATTGCCACAGGTGGATGCTGCTGACGTAAATGTAAAGGTACCTAAGTTTGCATTAACTTGGTACCTAGTTCACATAAACGTAGTCCTCTTTCAAACAGGACAATGTCAATGGGAGCTAGGTATCTTTTCATTCATGCCAGCAGCATCCACTTGGGGCAGTTAGAATGCACCATTTTGGTACACTCTGCAATTCATACCCTGTAGTCTGCACTGGCATCGAGCATAGACAAGCCCTTGGAATCTCAGCTGTTGCATTTCAGATGCCTGTACAGACTGCACAAGTGGAAGACGCAATAATGCGCTAGTGTTCAATGAGGTGGCCTGTGCTTTGTTAATGAACTCATGGTCTGATGCCGATGCTTCCTTTCCATGCTGGTACCAGTGTCATCTGCTTTCAGCACAATTTACCCACAAAAAGCTGCAACTCGTTGCTTCTACAAAACCAGTTTTTCCTACTAGCTTATACAGAGACTGGCTGGCTGATTCTCTTTCTCTGCACTCATGGTCAACCAGATTTCATTAAATCACAAACCAAGGAGCATGAAAGTGACTTTTGCAGGCACCTACCTCCTGCTTCAGTGTCAGCCGAGCCATAATTTCATCGTGGTCAATCAGGGTCAGCTCATCCACCTCCTCCTCCAGTGATGATTCCATAGCATCCGGTGACTTCTGCTGCCTGGAAGAGAAGCAAAAGATCATCAGAATCATTAACTATATAGATAGAGAAGCAGAAAGCCAGGCCACATTGAGCACAGTGTGTCCAGGTCTTCATTAAATGGCCCAGAGAATACAGGAAGTCTGATACTCTCAAAGTCACAGAAACCCTCTGCAAACAAATCTGAGTGTCTGGTACTAATACTACAGCTTTTTGCATCCCTGGGAAAGAAGACTGAGGCTGATAAATGAAACCTTCACACAAAGAGCATTTGTCTGGCCGGATTTCTGGCTATTAATAGAATTTAACTACAGCATGCATGACTGCACACTTCAGCGTCTCCATGTACTGTCTGCAACATCATCCCTCATGTTATTACAGCATGAGAACCAGGAAGCCAAGTGATTCTGCAAACTTATTGATACTGGAAAATAGACTGTCCATGGCTGGAGTATCTCTAAGTTAGTTCATAATCCGTATTGCTGGCAGAGGGGTGAGACGACAAGGTCTCTCTCTGCTGGAAGACATGACAGAAGTTCTGTTTCTCTTCCTGCGTTACACAGCTGCCCCCCTAGCACTCCCCTAGCTCCAAGGTGAGGTGCTCTTGTTGTGTCTTGTACAGCTTCCCCTTGCCTGTTGTCTTATAATACTATGTGCAAATCCTCCAAAGCCACCCCCACCTCAGTCTCTGAACACCATGGAGCAGTCTATAGTAGGCAGGTAGGTAGATGTGTGCATTGTGCCAACATGCATTGCCTCTTTGTTTATTTAGAATGAGGATTTCAAAACAACTTGGAGCCTGGAAAAGATATAAACCCTCCTGCTTCCGGGCATGAGTTAATCTCTAACTAACAAGGTCAGGAAGAAACTTCCTTTGGGTAGTAATTCTGTAACTGCCTAATACAGGGTTTCTTGCACCTTTCCTTAGAAGTACCTTGGGACTGGGCACTGTCAGAGACAGGATACAGGACTGGGCTGATTGTCTGATCCAGCACAGCTGCTCCTATGGAGGGGCTCCATCAAATCACCCTGCATAGCCTGGATTTTCCTTGTTAGGTGGGATTTCGTTTCTCATGAGACTGTGTAATGTAATGGGCTAAAAATCTTGACAATATCCAGTTTGCTGAAGGCAGAACATGAAACATGTGGCTTGTTTGGCAGTGGGTAGGACTGAAATAGCACTGCTCAGGCATTGCTGTTTTGTGGGGCAGGGGGAGCTGCGAGTTCAGGTCAGGTCAGGCCCACCTCTCACCACCATCTCTGCTTTCCTTCCCAGTGGTGCTGCTATGCGAAGTGGAGTCTTTGGGGTGACCATCTTTGATGGCGGGAGATTCCTAGAAGAGAAAGAAGCTTTTATCATTACATGGGATTCTGCAACCTCTGGACATCCCACACCCACAACCTTGCTGCCTCTAAATGGCCCTTTCTGTAAATTCCTATGGAAGGATTAAAGGTTGATGTAAATTAATGCCAAATGCCAGGAAAACACAGTCGTTAATTAGACAGAAAATTTGGGAGCATCACAGGAGACTTTAATGTAATTATTCTGGTTTGTTTTTAAGGTTGTGAAATTATGCTGATAGTTACAAAACACAAGTCAGCTGTTGACCTGGATCTTAACCTTCTCCCCAGACTTTTTCATCAGCCCTTGCAGTTGAAATGTACTTCCCTTCAGCTGAATTAAATGCACTCTGCAAGACAGCTCTAAACTTTTCACTGCAATTCCTCTTCTAATTCCTTCCTAGTGACAGCCCCCAAAAGTCCCACTTGCCATAGCTTGTGAATGTAAACTACCTTCCCTCCTTCATCTCTCCCATCAGAGGAGGTTATGCAATGATGATCAACTGCTGTGGGAATGACGCCAATGTTAACCCCCCCCCCCCCCAAAATCAATCTGGACATAAGGCATAGAATAGCAGATATACAGTTCAAAGTAAATAAAGATACACCTTAAATTAGCCATTTATTAAGGAGGAAATAGCTATGTAAAGTAAATGGGATTATTAACTTTACAGTGCTGTAGTTGAGAGCTATCTAGCACTATGCTAAGTGATCCTTAGAGGTTCAACATATCAACCTGAGGGGATTCAAACTACCTTTCTAAAATTCAGAGTCACCCTAGAAATTTTACTGTCAAGTCTGCGATTTTTATGTATCTGCAAAATTGTGCTAAGTTACGTCTAGTGAGAAATGTTATAATGTTTTATTTCACTCTTAAGAACTAGCTGGATGACATGAATGAGAAGGGGGAACTGCCTGATTGTCAGAGGTGTAGACAGAAGGGAAGTGGTTGGAGCCTCATTTCGTGAGATGTTTAAAACTAGACAGGAAGAAGTGCTAGATTGTGCACTCTGGGGAACAGTCCCCCGGGACAGAGGCGTGCACAAGACAGAACCTCACAGATCGTTGCCTTCGTTATTTTCTACAATATAACAGGAAGATTATCAGTGGCACTGGAACACTTTTTACAGTGGGGGTGCTGTGTCCCCTCTTACTCCCATCCATGCCACCTAGAGCTGACTCCGGTAACGGGGGGACGTGGACAAGGGCAAGGGGGCTGAGGATGGCAGCCAGGACCCCGGGTATGGGGTCAGAAGAGCCCTGTGTAAAACCTGAGGGTTGTGCAGCACCCCCCACACACATAGTTCCCAGGCCTATGAAGATGATACCTCCTGTGATGTGATTTACCCTGTCTCTCTTGTAGGAAACAGCTAAGATGAACCCTTAGAGGAAGGAAAGGGCTAGTAAACTATTTCAATCACTTACTTGGTGTCCCACCGGTGATGAAAAAGGATGGTATTTTATAAACACAAGACTTTATTTTAAAAAAGCCAAAGCAGTTAAGAGTATTAGTAAAGAACTGGCTCTGCTAAAGCTGCTGCACAAGTTAAGGCTTGTACCTTTCCAGAAAAACAAAAAAAAACAAAAACCCAACCCTCGTGCACGCAGCTCTAAACAAACTACAGCACACGCTGAAGCAACGGTAAAGCAACCATTATATTCTTAAAAACATTCACCCCAAATCTCTGAAACCAAGCAAGCATTATCTGCTCTCCATCCAAACTGAGATTCCCCTCTAGAGAAAAAACCAAAACACACAAGCAGAATGGCCCAACATCAAAGCATTACATTCAGCAAAACACAGAAGCACCACAATATGCAGGAGAGACTTATAAAAAGCCCGTTATGCTCTGCATGAACTCAGCATGCACCAAGCAGCCCCTTCCAGTTTACTTACTCCTTCAGAGTGAGGGAGTTCCCCGTTGCTTTGGCCAGAGGAATACAGATTGACGTATTCACCCTCACCAGCCTCCTCGCTGGCGTTTTCACTCTATGGGAGACAGGATGAAAGGAAATATGTCATGGTGTCCCCACGCCCAGCACTTAACCCTAACACTGTGTGCAAGTGAACATGCCTGGCCCATGCCCTGGCAAGAAAGGATCGCTCCCCACCCACTGGTACTAGGGCTGGGAACCTTTCCTCTGGTGCCAATGGAAGGCTGCCACACTGTCTTCTGGCTCTGTACTTTCACTGAGATAATCGCCATTTTCCAATTCGTAAGGACTATTCAGAAAGCCAAGAGGTACTGCACTCAGCAGCAGGAGAGCAGCACGGATTGGTTTGTGAGAGCTACCATGGAAGCCAACTGCTAGAGATCACAGTGTAGCCAAATGCAAATGCAGACTTCATAGTTACAGATGCTGAACATTTATAGTTTAAAACAAAACACCAAAATGGGAACCTAGCTACATAATCTATGGCCTGCCACAATAATCATGGCTTGATCTTGCAGTGTAGATAAGACGAGACTGCGTTCCCAAAGCACGCTATATAGTATAGGATTTCAGCATAGCTTGGAAATGGCATTGAAAACCCATCTCAGACCATACCTATGAATGCAAGACGAGACCACACTGGGGGTGGGGTGGGGACTGTGTTGTAGGAAGGTTCCACAACTAGGAAGATGCAGCAGTGTAGTTAGGACCGAAGAATCCAAAAATCAATTTCACCTTTGTTTACTTGACAAGACCTTAACAGATCTGGAACCTTAAACTAGGGTTGGCCAAACTGATACCGTTCTCCAAATAGATCAGACTAATAGCTCTGGCTGAGCTAACCAGTGCCTGATGCTGCCCACTGAACAGTGTGCACTCTAACCAGCAATGGAGCTCAGGCCGTTTGCAGTCAGAAGGGGGTATCTGTTGCAGATTAGAGAGGACAATAAGCAGTTATAAGGCACTGAGGCCCAGTCCAGAGGCTCATCATTAAGGCAGGGGTGGGAAGCCTAAAGTAGCAGTCACAAAAGCCTGAAGTTCTAGTAACCAGAGTGTGTATGAACCAGAGGTCAAGAACTACGGTCTTAAACAGATTTGTGTTAAAAAGCTCTGCCTCTCCTTTCTTCAGACTCACACCACAATGCTCCTAGACAGCTACAGCTATTTCTTTACCTCTCTCTTTCACCATCAGCTTAATATTTAGGGAGAGTTTCCAACCTGCCCGTTTTTCTCACTACTTGTGACCTTCACTTTTATATTAAACGATCTCTCTGCCCCCCCCCCCCAGAAATCACTTTAGCTCACACCTGAGTTAAGTTAAAATGTGTATTAAAACAAGTGACAGTTCTTTAAAAACACATTTTTGCATTAAGGTGCATTATCTCTTTGGATATTCTCACCGAAGATGTCTGGAGAGAATCAGTGAAAGAGGTTTCAGAAGGAAGGCAGACAGGAGCATTCCCGTTAAAGCTGCTCTCCTGAGAAGAGGAGTTTGGCACATCCACAGTGCTTGGTGACTGGCTGGCTGTGGTTGGCACCGCTAGGTCAGAGCTCTGAGATTGATGGACAGGTGGAAAAGGCAGGGTGGAGGAGGAAGAGGAGGTAGAAGAAAGAAAAGGAGGAATGGAAGCTTGGTTGTGAGGCACAAAGTCCTGTGAGTAGGACCTAAACACAGATTTGTACTACAGGATGCAAAATGAACAACACAAAAACAAGGAGGATGGGAAAAAGAAAGACAGACAAAAGAAAAAGTAATTAGATTAATAGTAGTTTAGCAGTGACAGCACAAGGTATTTCTAACAAAGGCACCTCTTTGTAGAGAGGTAAAACTAAACGGAGACAATATTTTATCATCCACATACAAGAGCTGGAATCACTAACTGGGACATCTGCCAGGTTTTCTCTAGGTACGGCAAGTAAGTTCCTTTTAGATTAGCAGGCTGCTAATCTCACTGAAGACAGGGAAAGGGGACAAATGGAGGTCTTCGGTCATTGGTGGAAAGGGAGATTCTGGATATTTTTGTAGAAATAATGACAAAAGCTGCACCCTGTCAATCATGTGAGCTGGTGAAGAGACACACAGGCATAGAGATTCCATGATGATGAGAGAGGTATAAATATCTAGACAGAGAGAAGTATTCTGTGTGTATATTACTTTTCCAATGAGTTTGCATGGGACATATACTTAAGAGGCTGTTTGCTGCAACCATATAATTTAACAGCTATTGTGAAAATTCTGCTCCATAGATCTAGAACCATGCAGAAGACAGAGGAAAATGTCTAAATATTGTCTTTAAAGATATGCTGAAAGATAGGTTAAGTTACAATCACAGATGCCATTATTCCTTTCCATTTGAGAAGTGCTAATTACCCTGAGGAGCAATGAACTCCACATTAAAACCAACCTCTCATTCAGTAGCTTTCAGAGTGTCTATTGGAGACAGGATGAAAGGAAATACACAGTCTACTCTACTGTGCTGCATGTCCTTGCTTTCTGACTCTTACCCAGACAGTACTGAATGGGAGTAAGGTGGAGGGACTACACCATGCCAAGAGAGCTACAAGAAAACCCTCACATATCACTTACATTTGTTACTGGTGAGGAGTGCAGTCAGGATGATTCAAAAGCAGGAATTTAAATAATGAGGCAAATGAGGCTAAATCTGATGGTTATGGGTGTATTTTAAAATATGCACAGGAATGTTCAGTATCCAGAAAGCCTGAAGGAAGAATCAAGACATCCAAAAAGCTTGGGAGAAGCTGTTATACATCTTGCTGACAATGGACTTGAATGCACTGCATAAGCAGAGTATTTTGCTATGATTTTCTAGAAGTGCAAATGCATATTTCTGAAACTATGCTGGATAGAAATGCTGCTACAGTATGAGAAAAGGGGGGGGGGGAGGGGAAGTGATCTCTCAAAAATTTAAACCAAACTTTTAACTATCGGAATTTCAACAGATCACCTCAGTGCTTAATAGAGGAGGCGTGAACAGATCAGAAAAACAAAGTCCGTCACCTGAAGCAGGGTGATAGCATTTGGATGTGTATGTTTCAGCCCTTAGCTTTATTCTCCATCTTGGACACATTTCAATGTACAATGGCAGTAAAATCTAAACTAAGGAGAAATCAAGACATGCCTCAGGCCAGGGCCTGAGTATTAAAGCTTTACCACTACAAAGTGATAATGAAATAAAATAAAAAGGTCAGTAGCTAGATTTTACCTTACTCCTTAAGTAGTTTCCCCTTCTGGTGTTGTGTGGAGCCTGAGCTAGTCTCTCTCTGTGTTTCCAGAGCCTAGGCTGAATCGCAAGACATCACAGACAGGAATAGAGGGGGGTGCTTTGGAAACAGAGCTAAAAAGACTAGACCAAAAATAAAAAAATAAAAACCTTCCCGCATTCATGCAGCTAAGAGGAGTTCAGCTCCAGGACTTGCTCTTCTCCTGTCCTGCCCATTTCTTTACAGATGAGCAGGGCTCGCTCTGGGGAGACTGTCAACTTTTGGTGCGGCCTTAGTAATACTGACAGATCTAATCTCCATATTTACTTTCAGCTGTTTGCATAAAGGCTCCACTTTTATTCATTTTCACTTGCCTGGCACAAAATGCTAAATCCCTAGGAAGACTCCAGGCTCATGACATCATTCTGGCTCGGCAGATTGATTCTGCCTGCCCTGTCTCCCCTGATATTTCATGATCTCACTGGTGTTAGCATTTGGATAATGCCACATGCTCCAGGCTAGTCCTCAATTAGGAAGGGGAGCAATGTGAATGGGGAACGTGGACTAGCTACCAAATAACCACAATAAAAGGCAGCTCAGCTGCACTTTTAACACTGTGGTCATAACAATGGAATTTCTCTGCTCCAATTAAAGCAAATCTTCCTCCCAAACATGACCTGTGTCCCAGCTAACCCATCTTTATCCTCCTAGCTTTCTGCAGGATGGACTTCCTGCTGCTGCAGAGGACAAGAGACTTATACACAATACAATATACAACTTTGCACTTACATCGTACATTTCATTTGAGAATCTCAAAGTGCTTTGCAAAGGCAGCTATTATCTCTCATTAAACAGACTGGGAAACTGAGCACAAAGAGGACCTAAATGGCTTGACCAAGCTCACAGAGAAAGTTAGTGGTAGAGTTGGGAATAGAAGCCAGGCCTCCTGACCTTCGATCGCCCTGCTCTAATTGCTAGACAATGCTGAACTCAAAATCAGACGCATTTGTTTCTACGGCAGAGGGGGTTTATGAACTAGTATTTCAGCTTTGGAGATGAGCTTCAGAGTTGATTTAGGTCGCAAGTGTAAGGAAATTGGTAGCATAAATCTACTTCATTGTGGACAGAGCAAAATTTTCATAGTACAGTAAAAGCTGCTTTATCTGGCATGTTGGGGGAATGGGGAGTGCTGGTAAGTGAAAAATGCTGGTTAACTAAGAGAGAGGGAGTTTGGGTGTGGGAGGGAGCTTGGGGGAGTAGGTTGTGGCACGGGAGGGGATGCGGGGTGCTGGATCTGGGAGCTGCTCACCTCGGGCAGCTTCCCGCAAGCGGTGACCTGTCCCGGTTGCTCCTAGGTAGACATGCATTGATTAGGCGACTGTGTGTGCTGCCTCCACCTGCCGGTGCCACCCCCAGAGCTCCCATTGGCTGTGATTCCCAGCCAATGGGAGCTGCGGAGCTAGCACTCGGAGTGAGGGCAGTGTGTAGAGCTGCCTGCAGTACATCTGCCTAGGAGCCAGGACAGGTTACCACCCAAAGTGAGCGGCCCCCAGATCCAGCACCCCAAGTCCCCTCCTGCACCCAAACTCTCTCTCAGAGCCCACGCTTCACACCCCCTCCCATGCCCCAAACCCCTGCCGGTCCCGTGCCAACTGGAATTTCAATGAAGATCAGAAATGTTGGTTTATAGAGCTTTCCAGTTGGTGAAGTGTTGGATAGAATAGCTTTTACTGTACTCAACAAAATTGGCAGGTTTATCTCAGGCCTGGTCTAAGTCTACTGCAGTGTTTCTCAACCTTTTTGATATGAGGGATCGGCTTGCTGCCTTCCTAAACAGTGTCAGGAAGCTCTCAGGGACTGGCGCTGGCCCACGGACCGGTTGTTGAGAACCACTGCTCTAGGATGATACAGTGGGTGATGATACAATGCGCTGCACTGTGGCAGGTTGAACTGGTAGATGTTGCAGGTTGAGACTGAGGCACGCTGCGAGGGCTTGTGAAGGAAGCTTGCACAGTGTGTCTCAACCAGCTGAAGACAGATATTAGTCTCAATTCAAAAGCACTTTAGAGCCCAAATATACCACAACATCAGATTCAAAAACTTGGGATGGATATGGGTTAATTAATACAGACAATGTTCTGTACTTAATGGGTCTCTCTTCTCTTTCCTCAAAAGCCCCTCAAAATGTAATCTCAAAATGGGGTTTGCAGAAGAATTTACTGTAAAACATGGTATCAAAGAAACACACAAACTCTATTATTACATGATCTTTACCAGATACAAACAAGAACTCAGCTTGCTGCTATGAAGGAAGCAGTGCAGGGGACCCGCTGTAGGCTGCCATTAATTAACCTTGCTGCTCTTGCCTGACAATTTTGGGATATTGGATCTTTTACAAAACAAGTCTGAAAGGCCCCTCCTCCCTGCTACATTTCAGTCTGCCTGTGAGCAGCTCTGGAATTCAAACTATGCAGTCATGCTGGGACAAGAGCCAAGCATGAAGCATACTTTTAAGGGGGGAAAACACCCAGTGTTTGAAATACTGTCCCATATGGTTCCCATTTCTGCTAATCTCCAGCCGAACACACAGCTGCAGCATGGGCTACTACAATGATTTCAACAGGGTCCAAGCTCTGGAGAATTCTCCTAGAAACACTGCTGCTCTTTTAACACCATATTTGGGGGGGGGGGGGGGAGGGAGGAGACTCAGTTCATTCAACAGAACTGCAACAACAACAAAAATCACAGCTGAGAGTTTATCTTGGAAACTGGTTAAGGCTGGTTGTTCTTCCCATTTCTGAGAGGCTTCTACAGGGTCAGCAGGACTTCGGCTCTGGCTGCACTGAGAAAGACTCAAACTCCACAGCTTTGCTTGTTTGTAAGCTGAATGCTGAACTACAGTGAGCACTGGGTTTGAGTCAGGTGTGCTTTTATCTCACAAGGACAGTAGGGAGCAAGCTTGCCCACACCTGAAAGCTTACCTGACACTTAAATCCTTTCGACTCAGTGTCTTGTTCTCTGTGACAAGACTTCAGGAATTGCATCACTGAATATTTCCAATTGTTTGCATTGATTTTTGTCACGGCTGCAGAAGGGACTGGAGGATGTCGCTGTTAAAACAACAGCTTTACACCACTAATCTCCTCAGTGACCCAGGACGTCCCAGCCATCAGTGCTGCTATAAACATTACATTGGATTAGCTGGCAGCAGATGAACCTACTATGCCCTTATTGCAGGTGTGATGGGTGTGACTACACACAGTGGCCAGGATAGGGTGTTTACACATTGATGTGAATTGATTCAGAGACAGTCATCTGCATCTAAATCCAGAGCTGGACTCAATTAAATGGCTGACAGAGCATTTACAGCATCGGTAGTCTCTCACACACACTGTTCCCCTTCCCAGCAACAGCCTTGTTAGTAACCAAGCAGAGTTCCCTGGTCAAGTTTATCCTGACTCCACTCTACACCCCCCAGGTCAGCCAGAGCACAGCACTTTTAAAATATGAAGCTGTTACTGATCTTCTGATCCTCTCTGTGTTAATTCCAGACTGCAAAGACGATTAGCTAGAACTGGACACCCAGCTTCCAACAGCAGCGTCCCATGGATAAAGAAGTACTGGGAGTTATACAAGGCTCCTGCACCCCAGATGCACAGAGAAATACTGGAAAGAACTTATCTCATGCTACAATACTGGACCTCTAGTTACCCTTGCTAATGAATAAGGAAATGCTCGGACAGTGAATGGCTCCAAACTCTGCTACAAGCAGGGCAGTGGTGCTTTCTGGTTGAACCTCTCTCCGCACAGCTTCTTCCCTGGCTACACAATTCACCTCACTCTTGAAATGCTGGGTAGGGTAGCAGATGAATGGCCCTCAAGTTTTCTATTCTCCTGTGTGGGTGGCCTCCATGCTGAATTGAGAGAGCACACACAAAAGCAAAGCTCTACTTATCTAACTGGGTTTATATCATCTCGGCAAGGAAAATATTGGCTAAATAAAAACGTTTATAGGTCCCACTGACAGTGCTACAATCCTGGCCTCTCTTTGTAAGCCTCATCAGCAGTGCTATAGTGCTGGTTTCTCTTTGCAAAGTCCATCAGCAGTGCTATGGGGCTGATTTCACTTTCTTTAGAAGCTATGAGAACACAATCTGATGCACCACCATTAATGACTGCACTGTAAATAGCTCTGCCAGACACAGCTCATAGCTCGTTAGAAGGCAGAGTGTGAGCCCTGTGCACAGGAGAGGAAGAAATAAGACTTCTAGGGTGCAGTAGAGTTTCTATAGCAAAGAACGCTGCACTTAGCTATATCTGCTGAGCAAGAGGCATGGTTCCAATTTTATGCACAAAACTAAGCCACTGGAGGAAGTGGTTTTCACAGGCAAGACTCAGTGATGCCAGGATGTCACAGCACTATTAATACCACCATGCAATCCTGCTGTGGGTAGTGGAAATACATATAAAAGCAGAAGGAAAACAAAACAGGAAAAGCAAAACAATGCTGAGAGATTGACAGCTAATTATATGCATGCAAATCCCATTTAAATCACAAGTGAATTGAACACGATCTAATTCTAATCCCCAACAGATAATTTTTTGCATCACTGAATCACCATATCACTCTGCACAGCTGGCAGTCCCTGCTCAGGACTGAGTAGCAGGACTACTCAGTAGTAGGTCAGAACTGAGCTCTATGAGCAGAAGCAGTGGGAGGAGCGGGGGGGGAGGGAAACGCACACTGCATATGCCTGACTCTAAACACTGATAACTGAGCATAGAACACCACTAAAGGAAAAAAAGAAAGAAAATCAGCTGTTAAGAATTTTCCATGATCTTGCTCAATTCACCAAAGAACTTCTAGAAGTAGCAACAGCTGAGGACTGAACAGTAGTGTATCCCTAAGGAAACTATTTGCACCATCTGCAAGAGTTGAGTAGTCAGATCAGTTTCTAGAAGATACCTGCAACTTTTCTCACTTTTAAAAACAATTAGAAAGAGACATGTCATTTCTCCATAGTCAAGGATGAAGACAGTTTTCCATTAGATGTACATTCAAGTCTAAGTCTGCTGAACCTGCTGCAATTGCAAACAGACATTTGAGTAAGAAAAAACTACCAAGCGGTAACTGGATTTGTTTTAAGTCTTCCAGCGCTGTTCAGTGGAAAACAAGCTGAGACACGGTGGTGTACCCAGTGTCTCTGTGGATTTCGGATATGCTCATCACTACTCCTATGCATCATTCTCCAGTTGCCAGGAAGTAACGAGGCTGACTTACCATCTTGGGCCTGCTCTGGGAACTGACAAATAGACCAGAGTAAAGGCTGGGCCTTAGCGTCTTGGTGAAAAAGCAATGCATTGTACAATGAATAGGCATAGCATGTAGCTGAGGTGAAGCAGGAGAAGAGTGAGGCTGAATGATTGCCACTTAATGA
The DNA here is from genome assembly GCA_032164245.1 of Sternotherus odoratus. NCBI lineage: Eukaryota > Metazoa > Chordata > Testudines > Kinosternidae > Sternotherus > Sternotherus odoratus. The sequence continues at coordinate 12,354,162 of JAVMKO010000016.1, forward strand.
CCAGACTGAATGAGGGCAGCAATGACCCCCAGGCATACCCTACCTCTAGGCTTACACCACCAATGTCCTCAGTTTCCTAAAACAAAGATTCAATCTGGGTGTTAGGTCAGTTCACAGGCTCTTCCGGTTCTTGTCTAGCTTCCTATTTTGGAATGTCATTTTTGCCGAACAACATCCACTTTTCTTCAGTGCACTTGCAGATTCACGTTGAAGGCAATCAGCCTTTTATGCCACTTAGTTCATAAGGACAATACAGACAGAACCCACATGCGCATAATGCTACCAGGGCTGCAAATCATAAGAGCAGGCTTCCACTTGCACAGATGGGCATTGGTTTGTCTCTCCAAGATGGAATAAAAAGCCAAAACCTATTATCCAAACTCTCTGAAAAGCACACTCGTAGAAAAGCTCACAGTAAAAAATACTCCCCGATGAGATTAAGTGGGGAGGATTAGGCCCAGACAGAAGCAGTGCAAGAAATTCAGCCATTCAGAATGGAAAAGAGGCACCATTAGAGGTGTTTGTAGAGCAGGGTAGGAGGATCAGAACAAAGAATGGCTGGTTGAAGAGAAGTGGTGAGTGCACATGTGATTAGTTACAGAGGAGACAACGTGGATTTCAAATTGGGAACCTGCGTTAAGGGGAAAAGTCCGCTATTAACTAAGAAAAGAGGATTTTCATGAAGAAAATGACAAAGAGTTATTTTAGACTGGGAAAAGGACTAATGGACAGGATTGCTATGCTTAGAGGAGTTGGTTCAGTGATGCCAAGCTTTTATCTAGCAAGAGACCAAGCTATTCAAAACCAGTTAGGCAGCACAGAAAAGCAATTCCTTCATGTGAAGCTCCAAGGCCCATGACTCCTGGGACAGCAGATGATGAGATCTGCAGCTTTTGTGTGGTCTTGCAGCTAAATCTTACAGATTTGTAGCGGGATGTCTATTCCCTTTGGATTTGCATCCTCCCTTCCTTTCCCAGGCACAGACATGTAAAGAGAAAAACTGCTAAGCAAGGCAACTCTTAGAGGATGGCCTGGGCAGGGAGACCGTGATAAATTGCTCACACACTGCTAATGGGCAGCCATTTCATTTCTTTATTAGGGTTGACGTCCTGGTATTGATTTAAGAAGGCTTTGCTTCATGTATAGAACAGGTAAAGATTAATGTAGGAGATGGATCATTTTAAGAGACCTGATAATCAGCATTGACTATTTGGTAAATAGGAAGGTGATTCTTCAGTTGTCCTGTGTGTGAAAGGTTTGCTGTCCCAAGCATTAAATCCCTACTGAGGCTGGTGGGCAGCCAAGCCCTAATCCTTTAACAGGTTTATTGTTCTTCCAAGTGTTCATTTAAGTGGACTTGCTGTGGCTAAAAAGAGGAAGAATGAGGGCAACAGGATGGCAGAATGAACAGAACATGGCAATTCACTTGAAAATATTACTACCGCAGTCCAGTACATTCCTCACAGGAAAATGCACGGAAAGGAAGGACTGCAGAAGTCCCCTTAGTCAATGTCCATAAACAGATTAACATAAGGTTTCTAGCACTTCTGTGCCCCCAACAAAGAGTGTTATCCTGGTAATGATCCAATTCTCTACAGCTGTTTCACCTTTTCTCTTTTATTTTGGCAGGAAAACCATGAATGTGAAAATCTGTGCATTGGTGTAAACCACCCTTACGATATTCACGTGGGTCTGCTGTGAAGCACGTAAAGACACTGATTTTGTAGCTCAGAAACAAAGGGGCACTCAAAATTAAAATCTCATTTCTCCCTGAAAACTTTGTACCTTCTACAGCCACGAGCAACAACTAATATTACTACAATTCACAGGCACTAGTGAGAAAAAAGGCTACATTCTGCCTTTGACTTTGTGTATAGTCAGTTTCACTGTTTCTCCCTCTCTAGTTAGTTAGTTTCTTCCTTATTGAAAAAACCCTTAAAATCACCAACAGGAGAGCAGAAAAACCCTTAAAATTAACATCAAGTTAACAGTATCCATTTAAAGTCAACTAAGACGGTTGTAAAAGTAAAACAAACTGTTTATATTTTAAAATCATTAACTGCTCATATGTATAGCCTTAAAATTGCTAAGAAGAAGTTCATTTTAAACGTAACCAGTAAGGATTTTTACCTGCCAAGATCAGGTTTTACAGTGTTTTGTTTTGCCTACAAAAGTCAGTTCAAACAGAATGCAGTGCAGGAGTTCAAATGCAGGACTACAAGTCAGAAATTGTAGGTTCTGTTCCTAGCTCCTCTACTTGCTCACTGTGTGACTTAAGAACATAAAAATGGCCCTACTGGATCAGGACAAAGGTCCATCTAGCCCAGTATTCTGTCTTCCGACAGTGGCCAGTGCTAGGTGTCCTAAAGGGAATGAACAGAACAGGTCATCATCCACTGTTGCTCATTCCCAGCTTCTAGCAAACTGAGGCTAGGGACACCATCCCTGCCCATCCTGGCGCATGTATTTAGTTCTTTTTTGAACCCTGTTATGGTCTTGGCCTTCACAACATCCTCTGGCAAGGAGTTCCACAGGTTTATTGTACATTGTGTGAAGAAATACTTTCTTTTATTGGTTTTAAACCTGCTGCCTATTAATTTTGTTTGGTGACCCCTAGTTCTTGTGTTATGAGAAGTAGTAAACAACACTTCCTTATCTACTTTCTCTACACCAGCCATGATTGTATAGACCTCAATCATATCTCCCCTTAACCGTCTCTTTTCCAAGCTGAAAAGTCCCAGTCTGATTAATCTCTCGTCATATGGAAGCCATTCCATACCTTTAATCATTTTTGTTGCCCTTTTCTGAACCTTTTCCAATTCCAAAACATCTCTTTTGAGATCGGGCGACCACATCTACACGCAATATTCAAGATGTGGGCGTACCATGGATTTATATAGAGGCAAGTAACTTCCCCTATCTCACTAATGTTTCTTCCTCTATTGTAAGAGAATTCTGATACTTCCCTATCTCATGCGTGTAGACATTGGGAGTTTTAATACACTGTTTGTGAAGTGCTTTGACACCCAGAAGCATAGCGTGTGGTGCCATCACAACTTTTGCAGAAGTGCAGAACACCAAAGTCGGGTCCTAGTAGGTAAGAAGATATAAATTTCAAATATTTTGTTTAACAATTTTAAGTTAGCCCACATATTATCTAAGCATTTTGAACCTCCAAGAGTAGTCTAACTTATAAAACATCTAGATCACCTATTTTCAATTGTTAGTTATAATTCTTATAGTTGTGCAGACAAGAGATCACAACCACATAAATAAACCTCATACTGATGAACCATTTGTTGGAACCCCACAGTCAGACTGAGGGGAAACATTAACTTCATTAAAATGAATGTTTCTTCATTACTGCGGCTACCTAATTTAAGCAGTTTATCACAAATTTAAACAGTGCCCTACAGATGGCCCTTGTGATTTAAATCATTCCCTGCTTGCTTCGATGGCCTCCACCCAAATTGCTTGTGAGGTGCTGTAAAGTATATTCATGTCCCTTTCACTCTTCAGGGCACCAGGTATATTTACTGAAGCAAACAAATATCGATCTTGACTAGGACTACAGATATTTGATAGGAATTAGACAAGGAGAAATGGGAAAGGAGACTGGCTAGAGGCCACTTCCTAGAAAAGAGCAAAGAGCCAGGAGCTGCAGATGCTGTTCCATGCACATGAATGGATCAAACTCAGGAAAGAGACAGCCTCTCATTCTCTCTCCAAAAGCCAGATGCACAAAGCGGTATTTAATTAACTAGTCCTCATCACTGCATTTATTCAGAGAGGTCAGAGTACTTCACAGTACCACTGTGCATTGCTATGGGGGATGCACAGCTGAAGGGGAGGTGCCATTATTACAGAAGCCTGATCATCTTCCCTCTTCCCCCACCCTAGCCATAAATACACACAAGACACTCAAAGGCCAACCTCTGCCCAAGGCCATTTAATTAGATTCAACTGGGATTTTTCTGACTTACCAAATGCATTCAAAAGCCCAATGAGAGACTCCCAATTTACCTGGCCCTGTGTGCAAGAGCATTTTACCAGCACAAACACACACCCGGTAAAGAAGTGCAGTTAGTGACTCACCGAATGCACAGGAAAGGAGCTGTGCCGGCTGAGAAAGGAGTTAGAGACGGACATACTGAGGCCCTGAGTGGCACTGGTGTCCTCGGGGGTGAAGGGCACTTTAGTTTGCTGGACACAGTAGGAGACAGAAGAGAAGGAAGAGGCAGCATAGGAGGCCTGCTGAACAGGAGAGAGAAAGCGAGAGAGGAAACAAAGAAAGCAAGCACAGAACAGGCTATGAATAAAGGGTGAGAAATGCTATTTTTAAAACAATACATTTAAAATTCTTACTATACAAATAGCTACTTGGGTAGCTCGTAGGACCAGGGCCAGCTGTACCCCCTTGTCGCCGGGCCTGTGAGCAAGGCGCGGCTCCGGGCAGCCGCTGCAGCGCTCACCAGCCCCCACCCCCCTCTGCTTCTCCCAGCCGGGCCACGCGGCCAAAGCGCATGCGGGGGTTGGGGCCCGCGGGCGGCGGGAGACCGGCCCGGGGGGGGGGGGGGGGGCACGGGCAGCGGGAGACCAGCCGGGGGGGGCCCCCGCACGATCTGAGTACGGGGCCCCAAAATTCCTGTCGCCGGCCCTGCGTAGGACTCCAAACCCTCATTCTGAGCCAGTCCCACTGATGCGTGCTTCTGAGCTCAGTGAGACACTGCAAAAACAATTAAAAACCTCCTCGTTTAACCGCCCCTTAAGAACAATTCCCCCTCCCAGCTCACTTATGCTTGGCTGCTGCTTAGGTGCGAAGGTGAGCTCTTCTCTACTGCCTCTCCCTGCACAGCACAGGCCAGAGGAGCTCAAAGAAGTGGGCACTCAGTAGCCGCCACTGCCAAGCGGTGGAATTGGCCCTCCAGTTGTTAGGCTGGCTGTTTCTGTGGATTGTTAACTTTAACAGCCAGCAGCCTGGGAACTTGGGGGTCTCTAGCCTGAGAGATGAGTCTTCTCAGGCATTGTGGGGAATCCTGGGTCAGGCATAACTTTCAGTGTTTTAAGATTTTCATTCAGAAGCAAAATGATATCCCAGTTTCACAAGAGGGATATAGTGTAACTTTAAGTATCAAACGATACCATGCTGACTATTCTAGTATACTTGTATGGGGGAAAGTCAGTTATTAAAGATCTCCTAATATCCTGTATGTTTGGCATGTCTGGAGGACGCTAAGTACAATGGCTATTTCTGGCCCGTCTGCACTCCTCAGCTCAGACTCTGATTTTAAGTACGAATGCTCCAGTAATCAGATTTGAAGCTCACAAATAAAGGATTTTTTCAGTTTTATACGGAGTAGTTCATCCAGCAAAACGTGCCTGTGGCTAGAAAGTACCCTGCAAGTACCACACAATTCACTTTGGCTGAATCTCTCTGGGCAGCCAGAGGACATCCAATGTGAGGGGTTTTACAGTCCTTTTTGAATGAGCCATCAACTGCTTGGAGAGCAGCATCACCATTTCCCAAATGGATACACATGAGGCTGTGCTTCAGGAAACCTCTGCTTCAGGCAAACCTCAAGCAACACCTTGATGGTATCATCTTGCAACAGTACAAAAATGCCCAGAGGGCAGAACCATGATCTCTTTGCCAGCCAGATTATTATGAAAGGGCAGTAAAGGAGTGGTAGAGCCTAAAGGAAATGCTTTGTTTCTACTGACTTAAATTAGGAAAAGGGGCAGAATTCCCCTAGTCTAACTACTAGAGTGTTAAATAGCTCATATGCCCAGGCTGGAGATCAATATTTTGCATAGTACCTCTCATAGCAAAGAATCGCATTGTTCCTTCATAATCCGTCACTGAAACAGGGAGCTCGTGGGATGAGGAGTAAATGGGACATGACAGTGACTGAGGAGAAATTCTGACCACATATAAAGGGACATCCCTCAGCTTAGTGTCCTTGCAAAACAGACAGAACGTTGGGTTTTATGGTCTCAGTCAAGGAGCCCCCTTACAGTAAAACTGCATTACACTCAATTTGTCTACTTTGGAAGAACAAATTCACCCTGTTAGGATTTAAGCTTATGGTTCCAGGGAATCAAAATGCTTTGAACCTGCAGCATGGAACCCTCAGCCTTCCCTTTGATGGAGAAAAATGCACTGGGATAGTCAAAAGTCAGCACAGATATGAGGTGAGGAAATATGCCAATAGGGATCAACATGAATGATTCTTTCATGCAACATGAGAGGCAAAAATCACTTCTTGAAGGTCTGAAGTAAACTTGTCAAGTTAAGCAATAGCACTGTGGCCCATTCTTTATAATTCCTCCAGGCCTGCTACTAAAGCTGCAGCAACAGGAATTAGCTACTAGGGTCCAGGAGCTGTTCCCCCCTTCCCCCGCCCCATACTAGTTTGCTTGTTTTATTTTTTTAAAAATTCCCTGAAGTGAGGAGACTGAAGTTAAAAGAGGGCCCTAGGAAAAACATTTTGAGATACCACCTCTCCCCCACAAAAAAACCCAGGTAAAATCCTGGCTCCACTGAAGTCAATGGCAAAAGTCCCACTCACTTAAAGGAGGCCAGGATTTTATCCACAGTGCTCAAAACTGGCATTCAAGCCCCTACAGCACCCACTCAAACATGCTCAAAGTGCACTGGCTGCGTGCTGGGGACTAAAAGGGCAAGATGAATGCGGAGGGTTTTTCTTTCTAGATGGGCAAATGGAATTCTTGTTCTGAAGCAGCAAAAACTTCAAGTCAGATTCGACCAGAAAAAGGAGAAGTCCTGTTTTAAAGTAAGCCAAAATGGCAGAGCTGGCACTGGAATGGCTCCCCAGCTCCTTGTGAATATGGAACAGCATCTGCAAGAGACTATGGGGAGCACATGTTTGTTAGAGGTATTGGCGACATTTGGGCTCTTTTGCACAATCTCTTATGACAAACTATACAAGGAGCAACTAAGCATAAATGTCAAGAATCAGAGAGGTAGCTGTGTTAGTCTGGAATAGCAGAGGTAACAAAGAGTCCTGTGGCACCTTAAAGACTAACTATAAAGTTTTGAAGCATAAGCTTTCGTGGGCTAATACCCACTTCGTCGGATGCAAGCAGTGGAAGTGTCCAGGGGCAGGTATAGATAAGTAGGCAAGAACCAGGTAGGAGGTAACAAGGTTAGTCCAATCAGGCTGAACCAGCTTGTTATCTCAAATCAGGGAGGGTGAGGTATTCTTCTAGCAGTTGAATTGGAGGTGTGAACTCGGAGAGAGGAGAAGCTGTTTTTGTAATTAGCAAGCCATTCAAGATCCTTGTTCAATCCCAGATTGATTGTGTCAAATTTGCAAATGAATTGCAGCTCTGCAGTTTCTCTTTGCAGTCTGGTCTTGAAGTTGAGAGATTATGCCAGATGCTATCTAAGAAACTGAGGAACCATCTGATCAGCATCCTGTACAACAAACAGAAAAACATCAAAAAAGAGCTTTCCAACCTGGAGACCTTCATAAACAACCAACCTTCCACACAAACAGACTTTACTAAATAAGACAGGAGATCTACATCACACACTTCACCTCTCTACAAAAGAAAAAGGACTGCAAACTATCTAAAATCCTACCTACCACATGAGGCCACAACAGTGGTCCCCCTAACTCACCCAGCAATATCGTCAATCTATCCAGCTACACACTCAGCCCGGCAGAAGAGTCTGTCCTATCTCGAGGACTCTCATTCTGCCCCACCACCCCCACAAACATGATACAATTCTGCGGTGATCTGGAAGCCTACTTTTGCCATCTCCGACTCAAAGAATACTTTCAAGACAACATAGAACAGCACACTGATACACAGACACCATCCCACCAGCAGCACAAGAAGACCTCCACATGGACTCCTCCTGAGGGTTGAAATGACAGTCTGGACCTATACATAGAATGCTTCTGCCGACGTGCACAGGCAGAAATTGTGGAAAAACAACACCGCCTGCCTCACAACCTAAGTCGTGCGGAACGCAATGCTACCCACAGCCTCAGAAACAACCCTGACATCATAATCAAAGAGGCTGATAAAGGAGGTGCTGTTGTCATCATGGACAGGTCAGACTACCAAAAGAAGGCTACCAGACAACTCTCCAATACCAATTTCTACAGGCCACTCCCCTCTGATCCCACTGAGGAACATACTAGGAAACTGCAGCATCTACTCAGGACACTCCCTGCACTAACACAGGAACAAATTAACATACCCTTAGAGCCCCGACTGGGGTTATTCTATCTACTACCCAAGATCCACACACCTGGAAATCCTGGACGCCCCATCATCTCGGGCATTGGCACTCTTACTGAAGGACTGTCTGGATATGTGGACTCTACTCAGACCCTATGCCACCAGCACCCCCAGCTATCTCCGTGATACCACCAACTTCCTGAGAAAACTACAATGCATTGGTGACCTTCCAGAAAACACCATCCTAGCCACAATGGATGTAGAGGCTCTCTACATAAACATCCCACACAAAGATGGAATACAAGCTGTCCGGAATAGTATCCCCGATGATGCCACAGCACAAGTGGTTGCTGAGCTCTGTGACTTTATCCTCACACACAATTATTTCAGATTTGGTGACAATATATACCTCCAGACAAGTGGCACTGCCATGGGCACCCGCATGGCCCCAGAGTATGTCAACATCTTTATGGCTGACCTGGAACAACGCTTCCTCAACTTTCGTCCACTCACACCCCTTCTCTATCTACGCTACATTGATGACATCTTCATCATCTGGACCCATGGGAAAAACTCTGGAAGAATTCAACCATGATTTCAACAGCTTCCACCCCACCATCCACCTCAGTCTGGACCAGTCTACATAGGAAGTCCACTTCCTAGACACCACGGTGCAAATTAATGATGGCCACATCAACACCACCCTATACCGAAAACCTACTGACAGCTATGCCTACCTTCATGCCACCAGCTTCCATCCCGGACATACCACACGATCCATTGTCTACAGCCAAGCACTGAGGTACAATTGTATTTGCTCCAACCCCTCAGACAGAGACCAACACCTACAAAATCTTCACCAGGCTTTCTCAAAACTACAATACCCGCACAAGGAAATAAGGACACAGATCAACAGAGCCAGACATGTACCCAGAAGCCAGCTGCTGCAAGACAAGCCCAAGAAAGAAAACAATAGAACACCACTGGCCATCACCTACAGTCCTCAGTTAAAACCTCTCCAACGTATCATCAGTGACCTACAACCCATCCTGGACAATAATCCCTCACTTTCACAGGCCTTGGGAGGCAGGCCAGTCCTGGCACACAGACAACCCGCCAACCTTAAGCAGATTCTCACCAGCAACAGCACACCGCGCCATAACAACTCCAACTCAGGAACCAATCCATGTAACAAACCTCGATGCCAACTCTGCTCACATATCTACACCAACACCACCATCACAGGACCTAACCAGATCAGGCACACCATCGCTGGTTCATTCACCTGCACATCTACCAATGTCATATATGCCATTATATGCTACCAATGTCCCTCTGCTATGTACATCGGCCAAACTGGACAGTCCCTACGAAAAAGGATAAATGGACACAAATCAGATATCAGGAATGGCAATATACAAAAACCTGTAGGAGAACACTCTAATCTGCCTGGACACACAATTACAGATTTAAAAATCACCATACTGCAGCAAAAAAACTTCAAGACCAGACTGCAAAGAGAAACTGCAGAGCTGCAATTCATTTGCAAATTTGACACAATCAATCTGGGATTGAACAAGGATCTTGAATGGCTTGCTAATTACAAAAACAGCTTCTCTCTCCGAGTTCACACCTCCAATTCAACTGCTAGAAGAATACCTCACCCTCCCTGATTTGAGATAACAAGCTGGTTCAGCCTGATTGGACTAACCTTGTTACCTCCTACCTGGTTCTTGCCTACTTATCTATACCTGCCCCTGGACACTTCCACTGCTTGCATCCGATGAAGTGGGTATTAGCCCACGAAAGCTTATGCTTCAATACTTTATAGTTAGTCTTTAAGGTGCCACAGGTCTCTTTATTACCTAAGCATAAATGGTTGCTCCTAGCCAGTTTTCTGACCAGTGGCTGAGAAGTTTGCCTAAGAATGTGTGGTTTGTAGCATGGTTTAGGTATCACAGACGTAAGGAAAAGTTACCGTCTGAACTGGCCACTGTGGTAGTTAGCAAATGTGATTAAAGAGGACAGTAGCTAACACAGTTTCAACCACAGGCAAAGCCTTTGATTCTCAATTTTGGTTTTTCAAAGCTCATGAGGAGTGCTCTGAATTTGAGGGTTGGAATGGAGAATGGTGGTTAAACTAGGTCATGCAAGATATCTGAAAAACACATTGACTTTAGGTTTCAGGGGGTGTAGCCCGGGTAATGTAAACATAAAGACATTAATCTAGACCTGCAGTCTTCCAGGAACACAAGCAGCAGAGTGAAAAGAAGGTCACTTCCCCAAAGCAGAATGCAGAGGGTGTCACTCACCAACTGTCGCTGTTTTGGTGGAAGGGCAGGAGGTGGTGCCAGCTCTTGCGACGAGTCTGTGCTGCTGAATGAGTCGTTGAACCCATAGACTTCCATGAGGTGCTTGTTCTTCTGCTGGTAGATGTGTTCATTCTGAGGTGTCTGGTAGAACATGGATGGCTGCGGCTCTGAGTAGTCTTCCATAAACTGCAAATATGCCAGCACTGTAATACAAATCAGGACCACACTCATTGCTGTTGACCAGTCCACTACAGCCTTTTCAGTAACAAGTGGGTGATCCTCCTTCATAAAAAAACAAACCAAAGAACAAATGGACACACTGCACCTGTTATTGGACTTTGCTTCAGGAGGGTGAACAGAGCCAGTTTGTCAGGTTTCCCCATACTAGGCCACATCCACACTATAGGGGCTAAAGCAGCATGGCTACAGTGCCTTAGGTCTGAGGCTGTAAGCCTGTAGTGTAGATGCACATGACAACAATAGAAGGGGTTTTTCTATCACCGTAGTAACTCCACCTCCTCAACAGATGATAGCTAGGTTAACAGCATTCTTCTGTCGACCTAGCTGCGTCTACACATAGCTATGGTGCTTGGACCAGGCCTAATACAGTGATCTGTTCATACTGGCTGAAAGCAGCTGCAATCATCATCATCCCTCAAGAGGGGCTTTCAGTTCACACTTCATTAGGATTCACTGGAGGGCCAGCTACTCTAATAGTTCGACCAGCCACCTCCTTAAAGCTGGCTAAGGCCTAGATTTGAGTTTGCTTCTAAGCAACCATGCTCCAACTAACGCTAACCTGTCCTAACTTGCTCCAGATCTCGGGCCAATGGCTATAAATACTAGAACACGGAGGCTTAGGTCTTTGTCTATACTGTTATCAGGTACTATTACCACAAAAGCACTTTAAAAACACCGATCAGCATCTTTTTCAGAACCACCTTGTCATTCACAAAATGTTCTACTTATTATTAGTGACGGATTACTTTTCCCTCATGTAAGTTTTTAAGTCTGGTCATTAAGTGGCAATCATTCAGCCTTTGCTGGTGTTTCAGTCTTCCAGCTGCAACAAACCAATGTCAACAATAAAAGCTTTCTGTGTGGTCATCAGAATGCAACATGAACCCTTTATGCAAAATGTAGAGGTCAGATCCCACCACATGAGGTCTGAGACCCAAAAGTGTAGCGCTCTGCTGCTCCAGCCAACAGCAATCTATAGGCTGTACAATTTCAAAGAGGATGCAGCCTCATACAAGTGTCATCAGTATGGACAGCTCGGCACTTGTCGCCTATACCTTTTTTGAGACTTCCTCTCATATTTTTAAACTTTACTTAGAAGATGAGACTAAAAGCTGTCCGAAAAGTACAGCTCGCTCTAACTAAAAAGGAGCTATGGCACCCAAAGTGCAGAAAAACGCTGTATAGCACAACTCAGATGATGCACCTCAATCTTGAGCAGTAACACCTGATACTATTCCAGTCATAGGACCCCACACAGTTCTGCCAATGTTCATCACATTGCTGTCCTGCAGCACCCTTCAGATCCCATGCAGCTCTGCCTGTGCCCCTCAATCCCGATCCCCAGTACCTTTCCTGGGCTCTGCCAAAGAGCTTCACAACCTTCTGCTGTTTCAGATTTTGTCCTTCCCAAAGCCAGGAGCGATCAGTGTATCAAATTGTGTGTCTCTGTGCGGCTACATCTGTATTTTTACTGCTGTGGACAAATGACCATTAGGGCTATGGCTGAGAGCACCACATTTATTCCACTGGTGATGTCATTTGTATTTGAACATGTCTCTCAAGGTGAAGGGTGGGGGGATTACAGTTCTGATCTACCAAGCTCCTCTTATTTTACATCGCTGCCATGTGAAGGTGACTTACAGTAGAATGTTCAAACAACACTGGTACGAGAACAAAGGTTCCTAACACCAGGCCATAGGACACACAAAAATCCCAGTTTATGATGCATCTGTATAGAACACCTATTCCCCACTGTCTCTCTCCTGGGTGGAGGAATGGAGGCCAAGAGGCTGAGACAGAAGAGCATATTCTGGGATGGGAGAGAAGCCAATGAGTCAGAGCCTGGACTCGGTGATCTCAATGTTACATAGCCAACATTGGCACGTTCACACTAACCCTTAATGAGGATTCAGCTACAAAACCATTTAACGTGCTACATTTAGCATACAGAGCTGAAGTACCAGCCAATACCAAAGGCTCTACTGGGTTTAAAGGCTGCATTATAGCAGTAATGAGAAGTGTCGGTGAAAAAGGTGACACATTAGCTTCTTGTGGAAAATTAAATTACAGTTCATGCCTTAACTCAAGGCAGAGCGCCTGAATGGAGTTGGCAGCCTTAACTTAATCTGTAAGGGAATAATGAAGAGGTCTTTGGCTGTTTATGGCACTAATGCTTCCCAATTGCCATGGCAGCTACTGTCCTTCCCCCCTCCCCCCCCCCGCCAGAACCAGTGCGGAGAAGAAGGTGAGAGCATTTCTGCTTTTACTCTGACTTCATCTACAATTAATTTTAGGTTAAGGAAAAACCATATAAAATAGTGAAATACAATCCCTGATTTCAATGTTGCAGGGAAGGACGGGACAGAACACAAATTAAAGGGGCACACTGGCTCTTTAAAGGTCTCTGATCTGTAGCAGAAGGTTGAGCAAATGGAAACATTCCGGAGTTGCTCTTTGCACAGGCTACCACCCATCTCCTGCCATCCCCTCTGTGCTGCAGTTTTTAATGAGGCAGACATTCAAAAGCAGATGGGGAAATGACATCACTGGCTCAGAGAGGCTGCACATCCTGCAATTTATTCCATACACCGAAGGGTGGAACGGGGGCTGCAGCCTCCTCAATGAGCAGCAGAGATGTAAAGACAAAGTCTGAGGGAGAAGAGGCAGGAGTGAGACACATAATTTGAAGCATCTCCCTCCCGAACATTCCAAAATGCCCAGCTTATGTCAACTCAAAACCTAGAGAGAAAACACTTGGAAAGCCAGGCTGTGGCTGGTATCACCTTACTGGGACCAAAATTGTTCAGTGGTCCTCTTACTTTCTGCTCTGAGTAGAAATCCCGCATCTACACAATTTACAATGTAATCACAGTGTACAATATAATCACTGTCAAAGGAATGAAAGCTCTTTGGGCAACCTAGTAGGTTGCTGCACTCCACACGGCAACTACCTCCTAGACAAATTCACAGACCCTGCTAGCTTCGCACCAGAGAGCCATCAATACTTTGGTGTTGGACTCTGGCCTGCTGCCAGCAGGCTGACATGATCTCTTCTTGGCTCCATTCTCAAAAACTCAGAGCTGTGCACTGGAGATGGAGGATTGCAGTTGCTGGTACTGGAAGCAGCATGAGGCTGGGGGGACAGAAGGCTGACCAGGCCTATACACAGTGGCAGTTGACTTCTAGTCAAGGAACAGGAAAAGGCAAGAAAAAGCCAGGGTGCAGGTGCCTGATGGATTGTGTGAAGGCACTGGAGGACAAGCAGCCCCTGATGTTGTGTCATGGCGCTAACCTGCACCTAACACTGGGGATAGCTCCTGTTAGCAGCTGACGAGATAAATTTGCTCAAGGCTCTGCCCTGGATTTTCAGTCAGGTCAGCCAGCTCAGGTTACTGCCACTACTGGGCATGAGTGATGGTTTGTGTGCGTGGACAGGGGTTGAGTTAATGGAAATACTCAAGCTACACCTCATATTGACCCACTAGTGAAGACAGGCTCAAAGAAGCTTTGCCACTACCTCTGGGGATGACACCGGCTTTTCAAATAGTTTATATCATCCTGAATAAGACCAGCAGCTGTCCTCAGCATAGCAACAGCAGTTAGAAACCAGCTGCTCAGATGGCACCCTTCTACTCTTACTTCCCACTGACAGGGGGAGGAAAAGTGGTGTAGATAGAGAGAAAAATGAACAAACGACTACCTCCAGACTCTAAGCTGTTTGGGGGCAGGATCCTGTTGTTTTAGACCATGGGTTCTTTGTGGTTGTAACTGTTCTATATTTGTGCTTTCTACTGCATGAGAACATTGCTAGCTCTTAATAATAGTCTAGAACAGTTCACCACTAGCACAGTAACATGTACTCTTACAGCACTAAATCTATCTATATATATAAAAGTCAAGTGGTGTATGTATGTGTGTATGTATGTATGTATGTATGTATGTACGTATGACTGCGAACTCCTCCCGCACCGTTTGAGCCAGAGACTTGAAATTTGGTACAGTGAGGGGTCTTGGGGTCTAGATGCTGGTAAGGGTCGAAAAATTTTCGGATCTCACCTCTGACGCCCCCCAGGGGTGAAAGTCTTTCAGGGCCAATCACATCGGCTGGGCGGTTAGGTGGTGATGATGTCATAATACCCCCCTCCAACAGACACCTCACTCGCTCAGCTCACCCCTCCCTCCTCCAACGGAACCCCGGAGATCCCTCAGTTCTCTGCCCCTCCCCCCTCCCAACGGAACCCCGGAGATCCCTCCATTCTCTGCCCCTCCCCCTCCCAACGGAACCCCGGAGATCCCTCAGTTCTCTGCCCCTCCCCCCTCCCAACGGAACCCCGGAGATCCCTCAGTTCTCTGCCCCTCCCCCCTCCCAACAGAACCCCAGAGATCCCTCAGTTCTCTGCCCCTCCCCCCTCCCAACAGAACCCCAGAGATCCCTCAGTTCTCTGCCCCTCCCCCCTCCCAACGGAACCCCGGAGAGCCCTCAGTTCTCTGCCCCTCCCACCTCAACCCCGGACTCCATCAGCTCTGTGCCCCCCCCCACCTGCGAAGGTCCCCGGAATCCCTCGGCTCAGGGCCCCCTCCCCCCCTGCGACGGATCTGAGTTGGGTTTGGTGGGACGGTAAGTGAGGTGGGGGTGTCGGGTTCGGTCGGGGGGTGAGGTGGGGGTGTTGGGGTTGGTCAGGGGGTGTTGCGGTTGGTGGGGGGGTGAGGTGGGGGTGTTGGGTTTGCTTGGGGGGGTGAGGTGGGGGTGTCGGGTTTGGTCGGGGGGTAAGTGAGCCGGGGGGGTGTCGGGGTTGGTCTGGGGGTGTGGGAAGGTGTTGGGGGGGTGAGGGGTGTGGTGTGGGTGTTGGGTTTGGTCTGGGGGGGGGAAGGTGTTGGGGTGGGTGCCCAGACCAAACCCGACACCTCCCCCCCCCCCCCGGCTCACTTACCCCCCGACCAAACCCGACACCGCCACCTCACCCCCCCACCAACCGCAACACCCCCTGACCAACCCCAACACCCACCCCTCACCCACCCCAACACCTTCCCACCCCCCCAGACCAAACCCGACACCCCCTGGCTCACTTACCCCCCGACCGAACCCGACACTCCCACCTCACCCCCCCAAGCAAACCCGACACCCCCACCTCACCCCCCCACCAACCACAACACCCCCTGACCAACCCCAACACCCACACCTCACCCCTCACCCACCACGACACCTTCCCACCCCCCCAGACCAAACCCGACACCCCCCCGGCTCACTTACCCCCGACCGAACCCGACACCCCTACCTCATCCCCCCAAGCAAACCTGACACCCCCACCTCAACCCCCCACCAACCGCAACACCCCCTGACCAACCGCAACACTCACCCCTCACCCCCCCCCAACACCTTCCCACCCCCCCAGACCAAACCCTACACCCCCTGGCTCACTTACCCCCCGACCAAACCCAACAACCCCACCTGACCCCCCCAAGCAAACCCAACACCCCCCCCCCCCCCGGCTCACGGTGCACTGTGTAGCACACAGATTATTAAATACACTGTTCGGTCGGGGGGTGAGGTGGGGGTGTCGGGTTTGCTCAGGGAGTGAGGTGGGGGTGTCGGGTTTGGTCGGGGGGTGAGGTGGGGGTGTTGGGTTTGTTTTGGGGGGTCAGGTGGGGTTGTCGGGTTTGGTCGGGGGGTAAGTGAGCCGGGGGGTCTTGGGGTTGGTCGGGGGGGTGGGAAGATGTCAGGGTGGGTGAAGGGTGGGTGTTGGGGTTGGTCAGGGGGTGTCAACTGTCTGCCCCCTCCCCACCTCCGACTGACCCGAGCAACGCCGGGCACTTATGCTAGTACATTATAATTCAGGCCAGACTGAAAGGCAGCTCTCTTACTCTGTCAGGGTTCGAAAGAAGGCTGCTGTTTTAAGTCTCTCTGGGCACAGCTCACAGTAATACATATAGTTAATTTAGACAGGACTTGCTATACATTATTAATTAAATGTCCACCTTTGTCTTTACTGTAACATTTCCTGCCAAATAAATCAGTTGCCAGAAGATGACCCAGAACAGTGAGACCACAATGAAGTGGCAGCCGTGACAGTTCTAGATCTTTTTAACAAATACATGTATTGTTAGTACCCCAGGAGTGTGTCATGCACACATTGTGTAGCTATATGAGCAATGCTCTCAATGTATATAATTATACCAGGATATCTGTACGCCTCAGTTCATTGTAAGATACATCATGTATGCCAAAGAAGGGACTGGTGGTGCTATCATTAAATCTTATTTCTAGCAATGGTTTTCAGAAATATGTTATGAACAACAATAAGGTAAAGCTAACAACCACAGAACTGTAGCATGCTTATATGCAGGGTATGGAATATATATAGCAATCTCTCTCTGTCTCACTTGAATGCAATTAAGGTGTCTGCTGCAGTGTATGAAGTCAGGTTACACCCCAAATACTTCAGCCAGTTTTGCACCAATGATGTTGTAACAAACCAAGGGGACAGACTACATTCTGGATAACAACATTAACAATACAATCTAATCAATGCTCCACAGCCTTCTGATAGCTTCAGATTACAGAAGGCAGCTAATTCCAAAAGCCCAGCTAAACATCAAAGACAACTCACTTGCAGGCCTTGTTACTGGGGTTAACCGTGCACACAAGCAGTAAAGAAAAGATAACGGTTTCAATTGTTTTTAAGTAACTCTCCTTGACTTCATGAATAGCCTCATAGGATAACAGAAAAGAATGAAGAGGGGCTTACAGAGCCACGCAAATAGCCTAAGCCACTCTTTTCACTATGAATGGGGTCACCAAATTGCGTTTAGCCCAAACATCTCCAGTCACACCCCCAAATAAAAGCATGCAGATGCCCATAGAGAGTTGAGTCTTTGCACCCATGCACCAGATTACAGGGAATGAATCTGGGCTTGGATGAAGCCCTTACTAAAAAGAAGAGTCAATATGTAGAGGTGAGCTGTGTACTTGATCCTGTGACCAGCAATGAGGATTTGGGATAGCTTCAGTTATTGACAGAGAAGGACCAAGAAATAACCCCGCTCTCTGAGCTCTTGAAGACAGCCCAGCCCTCCTCTGTGGAGAGAAAGCAGCCATAACAACTAGGAGGTGATCCTGTGGGAACAAAATAGGGTGATCCAAAAGACAGGGCGACTCTGGCTTCAGACTGGCACGGAGAGAGATAGAAACCATCCATAAAGGCAGTGTTAATGCTCTGCTGTCAAATCTAACTGCTGCTCTCTGGCTCCCTTGTGGTGAGTCTACAACTAAAAAATACATTGGCATAGCTCTGCTGGTCTCGGGTATGAAAAAACCCACCTCCCGACACAGATATGCTAACAAAACCCTGAGTGGAGACACACCTAGGCCAACAGAAGAGCACTGCTGTCGACACAGATAACGTCCTCACATCCTAAGAGATGTCGTTAAGCTGACCCTGGTGTGGAGAGTGGTCGGATGACAGGAGAATTCATCTGTCAATCTAGCTAGCGCCTTTTGGGGAGGTGGCTTAGCGACAGCAATGAAAGAACCCCTCCCGTCACTGAAGTGAGTGTCACCCTTAAAACTGCAGTGGCATCCCTGTGCCACTGTAGTATTTTAAGGGCAGACATAGCCATGGTCCTAGATTTCAATGGGAGTTAGGCGCATAGGCATTTCTGAAAATCCCATAGGTGCTTAAAGATGCAGATTGGCTTCTGAAGTATCTTTAAAAATCTGGCTTTTTTTGGCAAAGGATTGGTGCTGCTCACCCACTTGGCCCTAAGGGAATAGGGACATCGTTACCTCTAGGACACTGGGGAGGTAAAGAACTTGAGGAAGCGAAAGAAAGAGAAATACCAATGCAGGCACTTGCTTACTGTGTTTGTTTTTCTTCTCTGGCAGAGGTGGGGGGTTCTCTGGGTCACCCGTAGAGTCAGGAGCAGCAAACTCAGTAATGAATTCAGCTGGCACTGAAGGACTGCCCTGCTGGAAGGGCAAGACAGCAGCAAATGACGTGAAGGGTACTGACGAGAGAGCTCCTGGGTTCTGCATATCATCCTCCGAAATGTTATCATATTGTGAGGGGTGCCTCTCAAAGGAGACCCTGCAGCCTGCGTTATCCAAAGTCTGAGAAGCTGCACTCCTCCTCTTCTTCTCTGGCAAGGCCGGAGGAGTCTCTGTAGACTGTGTTGCTATCAAGGGGCTGCAGTACTGCGGCTGGGGGGAGCTGCTCAGGGGGAGCTGGAAAACATGTCCATGAAATGGGGAACCACACTCGCCCAAGGACTCTGGCAATGGGCTGAGGATACTTGGCACCTGCTGAGGTATCTGGTCAGCATTAGAGAGGTCCTGCTGCAGGAATTCATAGTCCGGATCATAGTGATCTGTGTACAACAAAGAGGATAAGAACACCATGAATTATTCATGCCTAAACTGAGTTACTGCATTATTGTCTATGTGATCCTTGTTCTTCTGTATCCCACCAAGCCCTACTGTCAGTCACCTTTGTGATAACATCTCTTCAATTTAGAGCGCAAGCTCTTTGCACCACAGGCTGTTCTTCTACATCTTCTTGAAGGTGTTGTGACTAATAAGTGATTAGTCACAACAGTTCAACCCGTGAACCATCATCCGACGAAGTGGGTATTAGCCCACGAAAGCTTATGCTTCAAAACTTTATAGTTAGTCTTTAAGGTGCCACAGGACTTTGTTACCTCTGCTATTCCAGACTAACACGGCTACCTCTCTGATTATTGTTTCTCTAGTGAGTCCATTTTATTTGTTCCTCTTCATTGTTACATCTCCCTCAAAGTTTGAAAATAAAATAACTTTAACCTAGTGGAGCTGCCCTTTTTAACTGTTGGGCAGAAAAGGGGTTGGAACCAACAAGCATTTTAGCTTGTGACTCAAGTTGAGTCTGAATTCAGACTTCTATAGCTGAAAGATTTCTGAACTAACCCACTTCATGCTTCCTCACCCCAGCAGAATATAATTTACCACAGATCCACCAGCAGCAGTTATACTGACCGGGCCCCATTATAATTCTGCATCATGGCTCGGAAAAGATAAAACACTAGAGTGACTTGGAACTTCACAACGGCTCTGAAGAGATCTTCTCCTTACCTAATGTTTCACAGCTTGTGTTGCGGGAGCACTGTCCACTGTCCCGGTCCAGCGAGGAGAGCTGCTCATCAGACTTGCTGAGCTTGCCCATGCTACTGCATGGCGAGAGGCGAGGGGATTCCCCTCCATAGGAGTGACTGCCGCCTGACAGCCTCCTCTGTGCGTAACAGTCAGCATCAAAATCCTGAGGCAGAAACAAAGAAAATTTCTCATCAGCTGGCCAGTGAACAGGAGAAATACTACGAGAAAAGGCACCCTTTGTCAGTGTGCAGAAAGGGGAGTGGGGATTGCCCTTGCCACAGTGCACCACACTTAGAATCGGCCTGCCCAGGCTCCCAAGATATGTTTATTTGTGGAAAGGTGGAAGACAAAGGAAGCAGCTGACTCAAATGTGCAGCTGGCATTTCAGACAGCACATACTGAGATACATGTCACATGCTGTCAAAGAGAAGGCTGAGCTCTTCACTAAAACACAAACCTGTCGACTACTTGGTACCGGAGCATCTTGGCGGCAACTGGTCTGAGAGAGTCCCCATTAAACAACTGTGGGTTTGCTGAGTATCTGGTTAGCTAAGGCATGTACATGTGTCGGGGTATGGGGAGGCAGGGCGAGCTAGTGTTTTAAATTATAACTTTTTTTAATACTGTCAGCTGTGTGTGTCTATGGTTATATCTTCACCCCAGTTAACTGGAGTTATCCCTCTTGAGCTAGTCTAGCTCAAGTGAGAGCAGCCACACTGAGAAATAACACTCGAGTGGCACAGCCTGATTGGATTAGCAGCACAGAGTGGTCGTGTTAGCGGTTGACAAGTTGAGCTAATCTGAGCTGCAGCCTGTAAAATGGACCAGTCAACTCAAGTTAAAAGCACCACCACCTTGAGTTAAGTGTTCTCCTGCGTGGATGGTACTCGAGTTATAAATCAAGTTAACTCTGCAAAGAGGACAAGTCCTTAGTTCTGTAAACCAGCAAGTAGATTTATAGCACTGTACCAATGACAAATAATGGTTGAGGAAAGGCAAACAACCCCTGTAGTGCCATCATTTCCTTAATTCCTCTACTACTCAGCTATTTTAGCCATTATAAGCCCATTAGTGGACAGAAAACAGCTGCTCAAACCAGTCTCTTTAGGTTAACAGCTATTTTAAGGTGCAAGTGCCTGCATATGAAGTTTTGAGCTCCCCGAGGTACTATATGAATCATGCCACACATAGAAACTTGGGTCTTGGAAAGTTCAGCCAATCACTCTGAATACTATGTTCTGTAACAGACAGGCATGCTTGTTCTTTTGGATCACTGGCGTCCATCACAGCTCAGAGCAACAGAGTTTGTAGCAATTTTCTATTTAAATGGAACAGAAACTTTCAAAAATTAAACATTATTGGATGAAGTTTTGGTAGTGGAATCTCCTCTCAAAGGAAAATGTGTCCATTCCAATACAGCTCTTTAAAACAGGGGTTATTTGGCAAGAGAGGAGATGGGCTGCGTACTGCAGGAACGAAGACAGCAGTGCTTCTTTCATTCCACAACATGATTCCAGCGTTTTAAAGGGTTATGCCATTACCTGTCTGTTGATTCCAATAGGCAAACTGGATCCACTGGTGGCTCGACTCATAGGTGCCACTACTGCCACTCTGGTCGGGGAAGGTGCAGATTGCCTTTTTTTAGGGGGCAATGCTGGAGGAGGGCTGCAAGACCAAAAAAAAAGTTCAGCTACTTCAAATCCTTGATCATCAAAACATTGCTTTGAGGCTCTAGAGAGCCAGGATTCTGTCTGCCTCACCACGTTAGGGATTCTTGACCAATTTATGCACCTCAATAGAGGAAATGGCCATCCACATTCATGGTCTGTACTGGAAGGATCTATATTTTGGCACTAAGATATAGCTGGGAAATGCCTCTCACATTACACTAAGGTGGTTTTATCACAGTACATGGGACAGATCTCTCTGTATGTTCAGATGTTGCTTTTAATAACTACAGATAAGCTCAAGCTCTTTGGTGTCAATGAGCAAGCACATGTTCTCTTCCAGGAATATGCCAGGACCTTTCATACAGACCATTCAAATTCAGTAACTACACAGAAATGTGATGGTCCCGGCCAACCGCAGACCACAACAACAGAAGACCCTGCATGTTTCTAAATAACCACATAAGCTACATTTTCACACCACCAACTACTATCAGTGCAATGGGGTAAAGCCTGTAACATGCACATACCATATGCACATGCTGAAGCCTAGCGGGTTTTCCTGCTTCTCAGAATAGAGCACAGAAACTTTCTTGTGGTTACTTTTTAGAAAGGGTAAGGACATCACAGTTAAAAATGATTTTTTCACACAGTTTGAATCCCTTTCCCCAGATTCATAATGTGTTGAACAATGCACAACTAGCTGCATGCAGATTTTTCTTCTTATGTGGCATCTCCATTACTGGAGGTTTGCAACCCATACTGTATGATCCTCTGCTAATCTTTGTGGATGAACAGTCCCCCCAATACCTATTGGTCCAACCAGGATTACACATCATCCACCCAAGATCTTCTTTTTCGGCCTTGTGATCTCCTGCCACCTACGTTCCCTTCCGGTGCCCATAAACATGTATTGCCTACTGAACCCCTTAAAATGTGCCCTGCAAATCAAATCTTTCTTTTCATTAGATCTCAGACTAGTGTGTGCGGAGTTCCAATCATCTCCGATACTTTTGTAACGGTCACACCCACGATATTTTCTGAAAACTTCTATAACACCTTCATGCAGATTATGGGGTCTAAAATGCCCACTGAAATGAACAGAAAGACTCCCTTTGGTTTCAATGGGAATTGATCAAGCCCCATATAGGCATAACTAAAACAGTACAGGAAAATGCCACCCTCCAAGGCGTTCATGTACTTTTAAATAAGAATGCTTTGCACTTACATAGTGCACACTTTCATCAAAGGATCTCAAAGTGCTTTCAAAAGGAAGTGTTAGCCTATGAAGAGAAAGGCACAGGCAAGCAAAGGGACTTCCTCAAAACAGGAAACAAGCCAGTGGCAGAGTTGGAAATAGAACTCAGGAATCCTGACTCTCAGACTCCTATTCTTCAAACAGGCAATTCTGGATTCACTTATTAGATGAAGACCTACTAAGCTTTCGTTATCCACAGCAGCCGCCAGACTTCCATTCGGAAAATGTAAGCCATATGAAGTACACCAAGTACCATGGAGATGGCGGCACTATAAATACTAATAATGATAATAATGCTAGAACTATGGCTTCCCAGTACAAGGACCTGTCACCAAGCACACCCTTCAGACCTAAAGGTGATTTGCATGTGGATTTTAAAACTCCATTCACTTTAAAAATGTGTCGAATGGCCCGACAAATGAGTGAAGGATTCATTTCCTGTAATAGGACTCCTGACATCTAGTCCTTTTCTAGATCCAAATCATGCCCCATTATACACTATGCTGGAGAAATCCAATCTCCCACAGGAGCCTGCTAAAGCCAGCCTAGAGGGCCAGTAAGGCCTGTCTCAAATACAATACAGCATTGGTCTTGCAAAGTTTCTTTAAATGTCAATTTATATCCAAATAAATCTTTAAAAAACCCAAGCCCAAAGAAATTAAGCAGGGTCACTATTCACTTCATGTGCTGAGTAAGGACTGCTACAGTCCTGGATTTTTAAAATTCTTTCTGGGCACTCAATGTTATTCAGAGAATTCACCCTGGAGGGCAGGAAATGCAACATAGCAGAGAAAGGATTTACAATGGCAAGGGGTCATCTATAATCAACAGAAGGATTTCTCTTGTGTATGTTACATTGAGAAGGGCTAATGTTATAAGGTTGTGATCAGTGATGGTGGTGCCCAGTATACAAGACAGGCAGGCTGCATGTCAGGGTTACCTGTTTTCTGCCACGCGAATGCAAGGTAGAGGGGGTTTGGGAGGGGCAACCTCTTCATCCATGGAGTCAGTCAGTATCTCAGCAGACTGAGTCATACTAGTTGTCTTGTTGAGAATCTCCATCTCTCTGTCTGTCAGGGGAAGTTCTGAGGGGCTGCAAAGCATAAAGCACATTTTGTAGAATGCTGTCTGCATGTGATTGATACATATACTTTAAAATACACATTTAAAAGAAATAACAGTGAAATACAAAAAATACTATCTCCAAGCAAAACTCCGTATGTATCCACAATGTAAAATGCAACTGCAGAAGTCAAGGGGTTTCTTGTTGCCGGATTGCAGCATCCTTCCTCGCACTGAGTAGTAACTTACTCCTCAAGCAGCCCCACTGTAATTAATAGGATGCCCTGAAGAGTATGGTGTTTCCCTGAGTGAGGACATATGCCAGATCCTGGCCCTAAATCATTGAACTACCAGGGGCAAGAAATAAATCCAAGCAGACATCAAGATAGGTGTGTATCTGTTTATATATAAACACCCCTATCAAACATGTATTGGTACCCACCTGTCAGATTTACATGCTGGTAAACTGGGTTTAACTGGGCTTGTGGGAGATGGATGTTCCTGCTTCTCTCTTGTGAGTCTGACCAGATCCTATATAAAGGCAAAAAACAACAAAAGATAACTACCATGGACCTTTACTAAAATGTAGCACAGTAATAGTAATCTTTCTGGCTCCTCTCAGGAAGCAACCTGCAGCAAGGTGCAATAGCATGAAATCTTCTCCATATTACAATGCTAACATACTATGACATATTATAACTAGCTAAACAAAATGGCAGTGCTCCAGAGGAAATAACACAATACATTCTGTAATGCATAAGCCTGCTTTTGTGTTTACTTACCTTGCTAATTTGCAAAATGTAGCAATTCACGTTGGATCTCACCAGTCAGCAGCAGCGCTCAGCAAGGACCCGCTGCACCTAGTTTCTAAACAGACAGCTTTCTCCTAATTTCTGCGACCCTTCATAACCAGAGTTGCTAGTGGATTCCTGGCTTGGACATGCCATCTTCCCTGCCTCCTACTTTTACTAAGTCTCATTTTTTTCCACTTGAAATGGGCTTTACTAGCAACATCATTCACCCCATTAACTCTGGAGACCAAGTCATGGAGGAGCAAGACAGATGGCACACATCTTCTTACCATGGATTTCTGCATGGATTTAAATTTCTAGTTGCACATGAAAACGCATCCAAAATAAGAAAGTTGATCCCAAAAGACCAGATGTTCATTTTGTCCCGTCAGAGGAAAATGAGCTACTCTATCACCTCCAAACTAGATATGTCAAGCGGGTTCACTAGTAACTGGAGGTTGTAGACAACACCTCCTGTAGATACACCCAAATTGGGCCTTCCTATGCCCACCTGTGTATGGGCGTCAGAGCCTTTAGAATAGTGAAGCTTAAAGTGGCACTGAGGTATTGAAGAAACCAGCGGCCATACACTACACACAATCCCCTCTATCCCCCATCATAGAGGATTTTAAAATCAAGACTGGAAGTTTTTCTAAACCACACGCTCTAGTAATTATTTTGGGGAAGTTCTCTGACCTGTGTTATACAGAAGGTCAGACAAAATGATTACAATGGTTCTTTCTGGCCTCAGGATCTATGAAGCTACTAAAAAAAAAAAAAAAAAAAAAAAAAAGCTTAACCCAGGAGCAATCACTTCACATATAGTGAAGGAAACTTCAAAGAACTCCATTTAGGGAGAAATAGGTTAACCTCCTTCCTAAGCTCTCTGAATCATACTTCGGTTAGGGAGAAATAGGCTAACCTCCTTCCTAAGCTCTCTGAATCATACTTCGGAGACTGGCTAATAGCACCCCAAAGGAGATGAGCCAATAACTCTGTTGAGATAAGACTTAAGGCAACCTTGCTTACACTAGTGACTAATCCAGCCTCCAAATACAGGTGTTCACTAAGCCACATTATCAGTTTTACCTGAAATGCGAGTAAGCTAACAAACAACATCATATGAATAAAGTTTAGTGTAGGACCTCACTGTGGTCAGCCAATAAAAGAATTACATTGTTTTAAGTTTTATAAATAATGTATAGATATGTAAATATCAAAAAGTATTATTTAGTTTTCCATAGAATTCCCTTCAGTTTTCTGAGTTAAATTTACAGTTACATTTGTTAAAAGCCCTGCCTCCCTTAATACTGTGGTTATGGAATTTTCAGGCTCACGTAGAGAACTTCTGAACTGTCTATCTGGCTATAACAGATAAGACTGTGGATAAAGAGATAAGGGTATGATAATCTTTAACTACAAGTCTGCTAGCAGTCAAAACAATAACTCGTGCTCCAACAATGCCATTATAGCGGAGAACATATTTTATGGTGGTTAGAGGCAGACAAATAGATCTGTTGCTCAAAGCTATAAACATGTACCCTGGTCCAATCAGACTGGATAACTACCAGTGCTGTCAGATCATATTGGCTCGCCTGCACTTTATTCAAAGGAAGTTGCAAAGGACTAATTTTTTTTTAAGCAACCTGAAATTCCTCTAGCATCTGCACATCCCAATCTGATTAGTTAGGAAACAATTGTCAGTGCTTCATAAAACAGGAGTAAACATGATTACAACATCATCACCATCATTCTACTGAAGAAAAGAGTCAATTCAAGTGACACTACAAAATCTAGACTACTTCCAAGGGATAACACATGCTCAACGAGAGGAATAAACAGCAATGCACTATACGTGCAATGAACATGTGCCAACAAGACGATGCACCCAATGCAGACTGTTTTGGTACTGGGAGTTATGTTTACATAACTGGTTTGTGCTCAGAATCAATCTACCTTGTGTATGGCTGGACACCTATTAAGAGCAGAGCAAAATACCCAGCTTTAGAGATGTAAGCCCTGGAGAGACCACATATGCTGAATAAACCAGGATGCAGGAGTAGATAGAGCATGTGTGTCTGATATGGCTGGTGCTACAAAGCTGCTCCTATCTAGGACAGATGGAAGAAGAACCCCTGTAGTGAATAGAGTTCAGTGGAAAGCGCAAGGCTCATGTCTGACAAGGATGAAAGAAAGTTGAGGATTAAAAAAACCACTCTGGCCATAGTTAACCCCTTCTCTAACAGGCTCTTGCCCTCACCCAGGGCAGGCCATGTCTGTCTAAGTGTTAATAATTTGAACTGAGTAGCAACAGAGCTTCAGCACTTATGACAGTATCTATAAATTACACTGTGCTGATGTACACTGGAAACACTGCACGAAAACCATAATACCCAAACACTCTCAGTTAAAGAGGAACTGCGAAGTTGCAAACATTGAGTTAATCTCAGATTTCTTTGCTGAATGTCCCCTGTGCTAAGGGGGTACATAGCAGAAGTTTTAACTAGCCTTCTAAAAATTTGATTTCCCTAAGGCTCTGAAATCCTGCTGGCAATTCTCTTAAGAAAGTGTCATTCTGGGACATCCCAGACACGTACCACAAATCTAAAGTACAAGAGGGAATCTTACAAAGGAGGAAAAGAAAAACATTAGTTAAAACTTATTTCTGGGTTGAGTGTCTATCTACAACCAGGGTACTGGGGATTATTAGAGACATATAGAATGAATTCCATTTTCATTTTAGCTTTGCAGTTCCCTTTACCATTTGTACAGAAGCACAAGGAAAAACACCAATGGGATTTTGGAAACTGGGATCCCAAAAGGATTTTCAGTTCCCAAATGCATGATTCCCCAAAATCCTAGAAGTGACATCACCACATCCATTTCTCCTACTAGCATAGAGCTGCAAAGGCGTGGCATTTCAGTACCAAGTTACGATCAAGGTTAAGTGGTGACTCACTGGCTTGCTGCCTTTGTGTATTCTGGACCAGATCCAATGGCTGACGAAGTCACTGGAAAGACTCCAACAGACTTCAAAGTGCTTTGGATCAGGCCCTTTATCAGGCATTCATGAGCAAATTCAATGACCACATAATGCATAAAAGAAAACTAAATGAAATGAATGGTAGTTAGACCAAAAAGCTGAAATATGCCAGAGAGGCTCTTGGAACAGCGAAGGTAAGTCTGCTGATGAATTTGCTCTTTTCTCCTCCTCCACTGTGTTTAATAAACCTAACCAACTTGAGCTGAATGATGATGAGGTTTGTGTCACTGGCAACCGTTGCCATAATGCTGACAATCTCTGGAGGCTAAAAGTTAACATGCTTAGCCAATTTTCCCCTTTCATTGCTTTATAAAATATCAAGAGACAAGCCTCTTTTGCATATGGGAATTTAGAGATCATATCAGGGGAAAACAATCTAAATTGAGGCTTTAAAGCACTGCTAAGAATATTTCAGACCATTACTGTGGAAATTAAATACCTCTCATCACATGCACGGACATGACATAAGAGTGACACTTTGGAGTAGCCCATAATTCTGTTGCTCTGTTTTGCCCAGTCTCTCCAAGTCCCAGATGAACTCAGACCTGAATAGAGCTGGGAGAAATTTTCCAGATGGATTATTAGAAGAAAAAAACAGTTTTGGTTGACCCAAAACTATTCACAAATTTGACACAAATACTTTCAGACATTCACAAAATGGTCGGAAGAGAAGAAGGAGAACAATGACATGGTGATGGCACTGCCTCTACTGCTAAGCCTCATAACCTTTAGCCAAGTGATACGGGCGCCCACCTGAGATGTAGGAGATCTATGATCAAATCCCCACATTGGACAAACTTTTTCAAGTCACCAAAAATTCTGAAAAATTTCAGGTTCAGTTCAACCCAAACTGAAATGTTCCCCCAATTTTTTGGAATTGAGACCAAAGTGAAAAATCATTTATTCACCCAATTTTAAGCCTGAGAATCCCACCAGCTCCCATGTCCTTACCACAAAACTCCAGCTAACCACTAAAAGCCATCTCTTTGAAACCAGTCAATGGTGCTTCAAATTTGAAAACATTGCCAAACCCCGCCAGGTTTTCCATAACCCTACTTTCTCCTTCCCCTGCATTCGTTAACCCAGTAGTGAGAGGTCTGAGAATCACTCACAGGTCTTTAGTCCATCACACAGAGGGTTAAGAAACTGGGCGAGATGCGCATCAAGCTACTCCTTATCAGAACCCAAAAAAGGCTCCTGTCAGTTTTAATCATGTGTATTTACTGCTATCTCTGCACTCCCGGCTACTTCAGCAAACTGGAAATTCCAACATTTAGATGGGTTTTTTTAATGGTGTAATCATAAAAGGGAATTTTGCTTGCTATAAATAACCAAACCTGAGCTAAACACAGCAAATAACAATACAAAGGGATGGCTATTCCAAGCACAATACTGAGAATGAAGAGGGAAGTAAGCATTAAAATGTAGAACTAGGATTTGATGGAGATTTTACTAATGTTACAGGAATCCCTCCATGCAGTAGAGAAGTGTCCAATTTCTCACTTCCTGCTTCCAGATACCATGGTCAGCTTGGCTCTTCTAAAATAACTCCCCACTTCCCACACAGTAAGAGATGTTTTCACATCTCTTACATGCAGTTACACTGAAACTCTGTCTTCTTTCTAGCCAAGAGTACAGATACCAGATATTTACGGTAATGGTTTACATTAAAACCAAATTAGTATTTCTATGCAGTGGGTCTGCACATGCAACTCTTATCTATGCCTGTGCAGTGACACAGCTCTATACAGGACAAGGTTCGCCACACACATGTACACACGCAAAAGTCTATACACACATGCGCACGTGAACGTAAAAGTCTGGATAGGACTATATAGATCTGAACAAGGTCACAGCAGTGTTCCGCTGCTTCCCCTATTTGTTACTATGAGGCAGATCCTCAGGAGGTGAAAATTGCCACAGTGCTATTGAAGTCTAGGGAGCTCTGACAAGTTACACCAGCTGGGGCTCTGGCTCTACAGTTCTACACCCAATCTTTTCCCCTCCCATCCCACTCTGAGAATTAAACACCCATTTTAGGTGATATTTGGTGCCTACGTTTAAGGGGCATATCATGCAGAACAATGTTGGAAATGTGATTTCTCTGGGTGATGGGAACATCTTGTTTCAAATAAATAACTTTAGGATATAATAGGAACGAATAGGATTATTTTTACTAACTAAAGTGCATGACATGAAAGATGGATACTCAGAACAGCACGCCAACACTTCTGGTGATGACCAAAGCCCAAGAGATGCGATTCACTTTCACACTGAATTCTAAGCAACAAAAACTAAGCCAAGTTTGAGTACAATAAAAAGATGACAGCATGACCCAACAGACAGAGTACTGGATGATGACTCAGGAGACCTCGGTTCTATTCCTGGCTCTGCCATAGGCTTGCTGGGTGACATGGGTAAGTTACTGCCATTCTCTGTGTCTCAGCTTCCCCCATCTGTAAAATGGGGGTGACGATACTGATCTCTTTTGTAAAGTGCTTTGAGACCTACTGATGAAAAGTGCTATATAAGAGCTATATATTAATTATTACCATATGATATTTTAAGGAAATAAGAATGAGTTAAGTGGATCCTACCCCAACTGTACCTCAGTCCTTGATCATTTAAAAAGACCTTTAGAGGTCTGATTCAGTTTGCCATAAGAGCCTTAATTCCCTCTTTTTGCACTTAAGATGTCCCTGCCTTTCAAAATACAGTTCCTACACATATGACAACCTCTTTGCTCATGCCCGGGGACCTTTGACGAGATACTCTGAACATAAAGTTTTCAATTAAGAAAAGCTCCAGGGTGTTCAAACATCTAATTCAAGGGTGGTAGGACCCAGCAGTTTGGCTGCTAGAGTGACTGGGCCGCACAACATCAGCCAAGGTGGGGAAAGGCCTGGGACATGGTAAGGAGAAACATGGATGACAAAAATCTATTGGAAGTTGGGAGGCATGCTAGTAGCTTTTCCAGGCAGAGATGGGTGAAGGGGTGTTCCAAGAAGGTCACACAGCGGATACAGAACCTTCCACTGATTATGCAAACCAAACCTCCAAAACAATCGACTGCAGCCTAGCTCCAGTCACTAGCCCGTGATGACAAGGAATCGCAGTATCATGTAACTGATTCATACCTTGCCATTAATGTTAAAGGTGGAGGTTGGCATCTTTGACTGTCTCTGAGCATTAACAGGAAACATTTCCATTACCCTTTGTCTAGACAGAAAATATGTGAACTCCAACCTGTAAGCTGCATTCAGAGTGGGGAAGGCTCACTAAAAATTTAATACAGTAAAGGTTCATTGCTTCTGGCAGTCCATCAGCATGCATTACTGTGTTAACAATTTGTGCTGATCCTTAAGGAATGCATCAGATAAGGCAACCTCATTTACGCTGTAGTAGATTTCAGAGACAAATTTATTAATGTCAAGACTAGGATTTTTGTGTTTTACATGCTTCTAAAAACGGTTATCTTTATCTCCAAATAAATCTTTTGGAAAAGATGAATACCTTATATTCTCTACAGTGTGCAGTATCTAGCATATCATACCTTGACTCCATCCAGAACAGCTTTTATGACACCCTTCACTGTGGTCACCATCTCCTTGTCTTCTGAGTTCACCCCCTCCAGCATCACCTGATCAGACCAACGAATCAGATTTCCCAGACTCTGATACACCCGGCTATAGCAGGAAGAGATGGCAGAACTGGAGGGAAAAAAATGAGTTTAAAAGATGATAATATGAAAATAGAAAAATTACTGCCGATCCTACAATTTATTTTTAAACAGATGTTCTGTAGCAAAATGTAAAAATTCCACTGTGCTCTATTTTAAATTTTCTTTTGTTAACTCCTTCTTCTGGAATTTGTGTTTATGTAGGACCAAGATGAGACATAGATTTCACTTTTGCAAAAAGAACGAGGAGTACTTGTGGCACCTTAGAGACTAACCAATGTATTTGGGCACAAGCTTTCGTGGGCTAGAACCTGTAGTAAGATGCGACCCTGAACATAGACTCTTGTATCAGAGGCCTGGCATGAGGCCTAGTCTGAGGCCTGAACCAAAGTAAGCAAAGGCACTGCCAAGCAAAAAGCTGGGCTGTGAGCCAGAGGCAGGCCCTAATTGCAGAACTTGGCAAGCAAAGGGCTTCTAAGAAAGTCCACGCTAATGATATAAGTAAGTTGTGCCAAGATGGCACCTGGACATCCCGAAGACACTACACAGAGATAACAAGGAACAGCCAGGTGCACCTCAGAGACAGGGTGAAAAGAACAGCATGATGGACAGATCTGTGCCTTTGAACCAGCATGAGCAAACGGGGAGACAGCACCCTAATGAGCCAAGGGGCTGTACTTCAATGTGACAGGAGAGATGAGTGATCGGTCCTGCACTGTATAAAAGTAGGAGCCGCGGGACACATCGTTGTCCAGCCTAGGGGGTAGTGGCGTATCCTATCACTAACTGAGCTGTGCCCATTGTCTGGGGAGCACATAGGGACTAGCAGACCTGTTGATCTCTAATCCGGAGAAGCTAGAGACTGTGTTTCATTTGACAATAAACCTGGCCCGGGTGCCTTCGTACCTTACTAGAGTCTGTGGTCTTTGGGGGTTCTCTCGGGGTCTGCTGTGTCAGCGATCTGCCCAGAGCTCGGGCAGCACACAGAGAACACGCACGCAGCCGACTGATATCGAACAAGAGCAGAGCACCACAAACTGGGCAGCTACTGACAACAGAACCCATTTCATCAGATGCATAGAGTGGAACATACAGTATGAAGACACACACACACACACACACACACACACACACACACACACACACACACACACACTGAAAAGGTGGAGGTTGCCATACCAACTTTAAGTGGCTTAATCAATTAAGGTGAGCTATTTTCAGGAGAAGAAAAAAAAAAACTAGTTTTCAAGTAGCTGTTGAAACAATGGTATTAAGGTATGTTTTCATAGTTTTGAGAATAAGTTTCTCAGTGTTCTTAATCCTTGGAAATGTGGAACTAAACTTGCCTTCCTTATGAAAAGTTTTCTTCTGACACTGTGCACACAACGGTTTGGTTCTGAATGCTCTGAGTGAATGAATTTCAGTTTTGGCTATTTTAAAAGTAGAATAGCACTTAAGCCATTTTTGTGAAGAAAAGGATTATTGGGAAAAGAAAGAGCTAAATAAAATTGTAACAAAACTACTTATAAGGCATTGCTTTACCATCTCACTAATCAATAAGGTGTGCAGACACTTGATGATGTTCCAGTAAAGACCTCATAGTAATTTTTAACAAACATGTTAATTGGAAGCATCATCACAAATAGGGAACATGTTTTCAAAATACATCAGGACAACAGAGGGATGTGATCCTGCAACCCTGACTCATGTAAGTATTCTCAATTGCCTGATTCTGTTGGTGTGTTTCCAGTGGTTTAATGATGGTGTAATTGAGAAGAGAATCAAGCCCATACATTTCTATGAGATTCTTTGGGTGAATGGGGTTTGCAGAATCAAGCCCTAGGTGGGTAATGAACTAGTCTAAAACTTCAAAGGGAGGACTGCAAAGAATGGAGAAAACATTTTTCAGAACTATGGTGCTTGTCAGTATTCTGTCTCTTTTCAAGAGAAGTTAGCTGGGAAGTAAATGCTTTCTAAATAGGTCCCTCCCCTGACTCTTTCCAAGGCTTTGATTTCTTTACCATTAATCTTCAATCCACTTCCTTCTTAGAAAGCAGTAATTGAAAATCACACTTTGTACTAGATGTAATTATTTTTTTTCTTGATGCGAATGCTTCCCTGAAAGCCAAAAAGGAATCCAGCAACAATTGGATGGCTTTCTTGCACAACAACCCATCCTCGTGCATTTTTCTTGAGGGGGATTGAACATCAAAATCTTCCTTTGTGCCTTGCTTAATGAGGCTGCCAAATCCTCACTTACTGAATGGGGCTAAACTCGCTAGAACATGCATACAGGATTCCTGCCCCAACACCCTGTCTACAGGAGGAGATCATTACTCAGTGAAAAAGACCACATGATTATAGCCCATATTGATCATGGAAGCTCCCTGCTGAAACACTAGATTCTGACATCCAGCTCCCAAATCTCCTCATCTAACTGCCTGGGGTTGAGAGGGCGGCTCAGAGGATATTTGTGTTCCAGGTTGAGAGGGCGGCTCAGAGGATATTTGTGTTCCAAGACATATTCTGTATTTCAATCTCCCCAGTAAGATAAACTCATACAGCACATGCCCTGTGGAGACATGAATCAGAAGGTGATTGACTATGCAAAGATGACATTTTCTATCCTAAAGATACTCACTGACATTTTACATGATCTCTTGACACAAGTTAGGGGACTTTTTATTTGATTAAGTGAAAGCAGGTGCTGGTCAGGATTTTAATGGCTGTGGGAAACTTGATAGCAGCCAAAAGAACTCTGGGTCTCAAAAAACCTGACCAATATTCTAATATCAACAGCTACTGCTCTCTGTAACTCTACAAGCTAAACCTAAAATGGTACTCCTTTACCTCAGCTGCCACTCCGAGCTTTATCTATTTTCTCCCACCCATTGTAATGGCCAGGTACAATAAGAACACATTGTCTACAGCAGGGGTGGGGAACCTTTTTTCTGTCAAGGGCCATTTGGACATTTATAATGTAATTCGCGGGCCGCACCCCCCCCCCCCCCCCGAGGAAGCCCAGGCTGGCAACGGGAGCTGAGACCCCAGCTGGCAAGGGGCCAGCGGGGGAAACCCCAAAGCACTGGCAGGCGGAGTGCTTAGCCCTGCACTGCTTTGGGGTTTCCCCCGCTGGCCCCTTGCCAGCCGGGGTCCTGCCGCTTGCCCCAGTCAGCTCCCGCTATCAGCCTGGGTGTAGGGGGCGATCTTCCTTTACCCCCGCCCAGCCTCCCCCCATCTAACCGCCTTCCCTCCCCCACCCCTGCCTGGCCCGGCCCATCCCACCGAACCTAACCTCCTCCCCCCTCCCACTCCCAACCCAGCCTCCTGCCCCCCATGCCTGATCCGCCCAGCCCAGCCTCCCCCCCCCACCAAACCTCCTTCCCTCCCGCACCCACGCCTCGCCCACCCCACCCAGCCTGGCCTCCCCTCCCGCACCGCTCTCTTGCCTGCCCCCCAGCCCAGCCTCCCCCCCACACCTCCTTGACCGTCGGCTCCCCGTGGCTCCTCCTTTCGCCGCCCAGCTAATGGTGGTCGCGCGGCACCGGTGGCTCCCCCAAGCGCGAGCCGCCCCCGCCTGGTGGCCGCGCGGCGCCTGCGGCTCCCCCAGGCGCGAGCCGCCCCCGCCTGGTGGCCCGTGCGCGTCCCGGCGCCGGCAGCTCCCCCAGGTGCGAGCCGCCCCCACCTGGCAGCCCGCGCGCATCCCTGGCCGGCAGCTGCGGCGCGTCCCCGGCCCCG
This sequence comes from Sternotherus odoratus, assembly GCA_032164245.1. NCBI lineage: Eukaryota > Metazoa > Chordata > Testudines > Kinosternidae > Sternotherus > Sternotherus odoratus. Next base: position 12,389,290 of record JAVMKO010000016.1, read on the forward strand.
CCGCGAGCCGGACGGAATGATTTGGCGGGCCGTATAAGGCCCGCGGGCCGGAGGTTCCCCACCCCTGGTCTACAGACTGGCTCCACTCCCGCCAGCTGTCCTTTTCCTTTCACAAGGCCTTATTGTGCCTGATTTATGCAAATAAGGACAGGTTTAGTCCAAGTTCTCTCATACAGGAGTGATACCTCCCCTAAACTAGTGGAAGTTAATAACCAAGTGCCAAATTCAGTTCTGCTCTAACTCCAATTAAGTTAATTCTTCCCCAGATGTTCCCTCAGTCCTTCCCCAGATGGCGGAGATTGAGGATTCCAACATGGCGTGATCTTCCTCTCAAAGAAGATCATGCAACTTCTTTGCTTGCTAGCTGCTTTGAAACATGGAGCAGTAAGGATCTAATACTATACTAGGGAAACAACTATAGCCTATTTGTATGGGAACTCCACTGGGAGTTGCCTTTGTGGAGTAGCTACAGCATTAAGATTTTAGGTGAACATGATGAATATTATATTTCCATCTGTAAAAAAAAGGCATCAATACCAAAAGATTCTTAGAGGTCATCAAAGGAAGGTTTACAAAGACAAGTATTGCCATAATATTTTCATGTTTTTCGATTTATATTTCCCAAAAGAGAATTTATTATTGAGTGCTTGAAACCCAGTTAAACCCTAGACTCTGAAGGCTCTCAGCAGAATAGGTAGCAAGAGCCTATGTGGCTTGCTTAGAGTGTGGTGCTGTAAGGGATACTGTCACTTCTTAATCTCTGAATATATCACCCCCTTTTGCCTGACAGTCTCTGAGCCTCATCAGTAACTGAGGCTTTACAGGTGGTAGCAGCAATAGTTCAATTGGACAGCTTTTCAAAAATGCTCTTAAAAATAAAACCAAAGCAGCATTCTACCTGAAAATGGAGCTGCATTTGTAGATATCGAGTGGCAAAATACACAAGAACAGCGTGAAATCTCTCAGGATTTCAGGACTCTCACATCTGCATTTTCCAATATATTTTTGTGCTGTTTGGTTTATACAACATTATTTAAATGGTGGGTTTTGTTGCAGTTTGTTTTTTAAGCAGCTGTTCCCAAAGTCTGGAAAATTATGTGATCTAAAACAGTGCTATACTCAAAGTGGTGATCTGCAGACTGGCCATCGGCTGCCAGTCCACAGCAAGTTTCCAGGAAAGAAGGAAAGGAAGGAAGGAAAGAAATAATAGTTTAATTTAAAAATTGCACCGGAATTCCACCAAGAATGATCAGTCGATAAAGTGGACAATATTAAATAACTAGTGAAAATACCCGGCGTTGCTCAGTTCCGTCGGAGGTGGGGAGGGGGCAGAGAGCTGAGCGAGTGCGGGGTCCGTTGGAGGGGGGAGGAGGCAGAGAGCAAACCTGACACCCCCACCTCACCCCCCCCGACCAAACCCGACACCCCCACCTCACTTACCCCTCGACCAACCCTAACTCACATTTTCACCCCCCCACCCAAACCCAACACCCCCACGTCACCCCCCTACCAAGACCCCCTGACCAACACCCACACCTCACCCCCCGTAGACCAAACCTGATACACCCACCTCACTTTCCCCCCCAAACGCGACACCCCTACCTACCACCACAAACAAACCCGACACCCACACCTCACTTACCTCTCGACCAACCCTGACCCCCCTCCTCACCTCCCCAAACAAACCCAACACCCCCACCTTATCCCCCCCACCAAACCCAACACCCCCTGACCAACCCCAACACCCACCCCGACACCTTCCCACCCCCCCCAGATCAAACCCGACACCCCCACCTCACCCCCCGACCAAACCCGACACCACTACCTCACTTACCCTCCGACCAAACCCAACTCGGGTCCGTCGGAGGTGGGGAGGGGGCAGAGAGCTGAGCGAGTGCGGGGTCCGTTGGAGGGGGGAGGGGGCAGAGAGCTGAGTGAATGCGGGGTCCGTTGGAGAGGGGTATTATGACATCATAACTATGTCACAGAGAACAGCAGCTGCCCAGCTGATGTGATTGGCCTTTAAATAATTTCACCCCTGGGGGGCGTCAGAGGTGAGATTTGAAAAATTTTCGACTCTTACCCTGATTAGCACCCTAAGACCTCTAACTGTACCAAATTTCAAGTCTCTAGCTCAAACGGTGTGGAAGGAGTAAGTGCACGTACACGCACGCATACACCATTTGACTTTTATATATATAGATTATGTTTTCAGAAGCACATATAAGAATATTGATAATTATGTCCTAGCGCTACAGCATGTTTTTGCATGAGATGCGCGAACACGCGCTTACCCCACTCCTTCGCATATCAAGAGCCTGCCCCACCCGTCCCTGGCATATTGGAAAAAAATTGCCAGTCCACCACATCAGATAATTTGAGAAGCACTGATCTAGCAGATATAGCGCTGGCCTGTGGCTTGAAGGGTCCATAGTTCTTATAATCCAAGCTGAGCTAGTGGCCTCGGCAAGTCACTAGATTTCTTCTGGCCTCAACTCACTGTACAACTGCATAAGACTTAATGCAGAATTGAGTCACAGATAATCTACTAAAGAGGAGTGCACACACTGGAATGAATTCAGATCACGTATTCTTCTGACATCAACAGAGATGCATCTGCTTACACCAGGTCTGAATTTGACTCATCAAAGTCCAAATGGGCAATTTACAATACCTGTTGAAGACTTCTCTCATGCAGAGGTGGAAGTCTTTTTGAAGCAGGGAACATGCCTTCAGACTTATGTTTGAAAAGTGCCTTGTAAATCCACCACTATATTTTACTAATAATTAGCAAGAGCAGCATTTCATGCCACTTGTGTGCCAGGATTTTTCAAAATGATACAAATTGCCTGGAGTTCCCCCATCACAATCCCCCCAAAGGGCAACTCACCTTTGCTGAATCCGTGGGTCTACTTGAACCAGGGGTAAGATGGCCTCCAGCACTTTACTTGCTGAACCTGGCAGCATCTCCAGTACTTTCTTGTCAATTGCCATTTTGTCCACAATGGTTTTAAAATAGCGCAATGCACTTACAACCTCCTTTTCCTTCTCTTCAAGCCAAGTTAAATTCTAAAGGAAAAAGGTGGGGGACAGAGGGGAAGAAGAGATTACAGAATGTCTTTTTCTTTTTAAGAAAGTTATTTTAATTCACCTGGTATACAGTGAAACCAACAATGCACAACAATATACCTTCTGTGTTAGAGGCACACATGGGCTTTCCTTCCCCACAAAACTTTTCCAAGTTTAATCCAACTCTCCTAGGAAAATAGTCAGTATCTCATTTATTCATAGCAAAGATTTTTGACTTTTTATTTTAATGGGCAAGTTCTGAGAAAGATTTTGGGTACAAACTGAAATTCAGCTCAATCATTTTTAAGCAAAGCTCCCACCTTATTGATGAATTATCACACTGCTTTGGAGTCAACAGAGACAGAGAGAGCCTGTGCTCTCCAGGTGAGACATGCACACGTGCTAAGAGCAGATGGCAAGAATGATTCAAGGAAGGGGATGGCAAACAGCTGGTTTCAGTACAGCAGGGATTTTTCCAATCTGACCACAACTCTATTTACTTGAATTAAGTAAGGGAATGGAAACACAGTGCGCGCTCTATTTTTAAATCATAAAACAAAAATTATTTTCAATTTTCAATGGTTAGGTAATAACTCTGCTCTTTGAACCTTGATGATCTTCCCTTTTGTGGGGGTTTAATAATAGAAAAGGATGCAATGGAGTGACATCATGAAAATGAAACCGCTGTAAACATGCTCAGGGTAAATTTTTCAAACCCAAGTGATTTAGAAACCTAAGCCCCATTGGGTTTCATTTTTCAGGGGCAGAATGATTTAGTTGCTTTTGAAAATGGGGCTTACGTGCTTTTTGAAAAATGTTACTTTGAGTAATTTTAGTGCAAGTGGTCATCCAACGAAAAAAGCCAGAGAATTAATGCCACAATCAGGCAAACCCCCAAAACAAATATGATCAAAACCAAACTCCTATATTTTCACTTCCATCACTGATATTTACAATGACAAATATGTGTCCAGTCCTATCCAAAGTAATCCTACTAACTTCAATAGGGATACTCATGTGAGTAAGGGCTCCGGTCTTAGACCTTCCATTCACAAATAAAAAACCCTATTACCTCAGCAATGCTGTGGGAATGAAGGAAATCATTCATTTTCCCAGGGGAATGAACTGTCAGACTACAAATGTGAGATTTTGGCATCAGTGAATGAATTGGGCAGGAATGAAGGGGTCAACTGGAAAAAGCTTAGCGTATGCCTCCAACATCCTGGCACTCAGCAATTTTGGGAAAGGAAATTTAGAAGTGGCATCTGACAGTTTAATGGAGTTCTGGTAAAGGATATTTTTTAAAGTTTGCCAGAGCATGCCTAAGGGTCTATTAATGTTGGTAGTAAATTCCTGAGGGGGAGATCTAAATTAACTACTGAACATTGCTAGTAAAGGAGCAGAGAGCTTAACAGAGTCAGGTTTCATCCATTATCCCTTCAGCAAATTCAGCTTCAAAAATTAATGACCTATGGGCATTGTGTCCTCCCCATGTCCCTTCAGCTGTTAAACTGCAGCTTTCCTGAAAAACAGGGCCATCAGACCAAACTTCTTCAGATGAGACATTCATAAGTAGTACTGGCTAGTAACATGAACTTGGTCCCTTAGCTTTATTTAAGCTGCTGTTCCAACTGACCTGACCTTGCAGAAGGCAAGCTTAAATTTCCATGTATAGCATCATTAGGCAAACACAAACGTTTATTATTATTTAATACCTCTTATATATAACTTTTAATCAGTTGATCTTAAAGTGCTTTGCAAAGGAGGTCAGTACCATTATCCCCATTTTACAGATGAGGGTCCTGAGGCACAGAGGTGAAATGACTTGCCCAATGTCTACCAATAGGCCAGTGGCAAAATTGGGAATAGACCTTATGTTCCATTAGCCCTAGTCCAGTCCTTTATCCCCTTTGCCTCCCTTTCTTTTTCTTCATCCTCTTGCACTGCCAGGTGCATAGGGTGTCTACCAGTTTCTAGAGCTACCAAGCACATCCCTCCCGGTTGGCAGATGGGGAAGTGTCCACATTTAGACAGCGCAGAATAATGAATAAGGAACCGCGGATTGAAGGTTGTGCATGGGCTGATACCTCCACCATGTAAAACAAACTTACTACAGAAACAAACACCAGGTGTCATATTGGTATGCAGCAGGCTCGAACAAGAGATCAACTTCATGTGAAGAATATGAAGCCGAATTCATCAACATGACACTCAGAAGCCTGAACAGATGAGCACAAGCTCAAAACAAATGGTGGAAACTGTCTCCCCTGGGGTTAATTATAAATCTAGAGACAAGGAATAATGGGCAATGATGTGTAAAGAGAGAGCTGGTGGGATGGATATTGATTAATGCTCCTAAAACGTCTAAATGCTCCAAGGCATTATGAGCTATAGCTTAGGCTCATCCACCAAATATCCGTACAGACAAGATGGATGAGTAGTGGTCCCCATCCTTATTGCTACAGGGGACTTGAACTAGGCTCTTATTTCAAATTCCACTTGTGGTGGACCTGTCCCTTAAGTGAACTTATACAGGCAAGAGAGCAGACCTCCAACGGCTGGAGTTACTAAAACAACAGTTCCACTTGCTCCAGCAATTTCCATTTGGGGCATTAAATTGGATAGATTTACTACTCAGCCAAACCAATAAGCCCCTTCACCCTGCACTTGACTGACACATGCAGATATATCACTGCATGATTTTGGACGGTTTCCCTTGAATAATCATTACAAATACATTATGTATGAGATAAAGCTGACCTAGAAAGGGTTAGGCCCTCAGATACTTTGGCGATGAGCGCAGTGTAAGAACCTATATAGAACTGAAAAGGCTACAGTGACAACATACATTTGACTATTAGATCTGGAATAAGCCATCCTTTTAATACTTAGATAGGTTTTTGCTATATTCTTAAACTTACACTTAATCTTTTGGTACTGTTGCTTCTACTCTAGCTAGATTATCTACTGTAAGTGTGTAAGAGACTTAGTCGCAGGATTTAAAGAGAGAGTACATGCACAGATATGGAATCTACTCCGTCAGGTCTCTCTCAGGAAAATCTCTCATTGTCAGCTTCTCCTTATATTTCATGTAGAGTAGACTCTGTAATAATGATTCAGGGGCACCCTTTCCTCCCCCCACAAAGCTAATCACTTGGTTACCATCAAACTAATCAATTAGCTGGAGACAGTCATTAAAATGGATTAGGACTGAGCCAGAGATCAACATTTCACAAGTCACAAGGTTTACAGTTTAAAAGCAGACCAACAATAGCCAATTTACCCAAAGCGAAAAGCAACTCAGCTGTCTTTCCTATTGAGCAATTACTGCAAGTGAGATTTATTTTCCCCCTAATGCAATTCCAGCACCTCGATTTGTAACAAATATTTTTACATGCTCAGCAGATTCATGGCCAATCATTCCCCAATATTGCTCTCTAAGCTCTTTAGGGAAATAATGCAGAAGACATTTGCCTTTCATTCATATGCAAATATATATATTTTTTCTTTTTCCAATATGTTTTAATTTGTTTGTGGTCAGATATCAATTACAAGGAAAGGCCATGACACTGTTTTACATGCATGTCAGTGAAGCAATAAATACAAATAAAATAGCGCAAATTCACCCCAGTAAATAGCCCACTGGATTGTACACAGAGCTCAAAAATGCTCTATATAATAATCCCTTGAACTAGTCACTATATATTAACTTTCCTATACTCTCCTTGGAATAAAGAACAATCTCATTCAGCTGCTTACTTTGGAAGGAGGATTCCTCAACGATTAAAAAAAAACAACCAACCATTGTGGAATAGACCATATTCTCTTATTAGTCATAGTCTGTTCTCTAGATATCAGATTTACTTGCAATACAACTTATTCTGCTCATCAGTGTTCTCTCTTATCTCCTATTCCCCCTCCTGTCCACCAGTGGAAAGGCTCAGCTGAGAAAAAAATGACAAATTTTTGGAAAACATTTTTCTTCCCATTTACAAAATGGTTAGTGTTCTAATGGACACCTAAAGTAAAGTTACATCATAGAATTCACTGTCAGAACTCCTATATGCGTAGAACCTGGTAGCATCACCACAGTGAGGAGCCCAGATGAGTCTCCATAATAAACCTTCATTTTGCAATGGCCATTACATTCATTCAAAGCTGAAACTTGGCAGATGGTTGCTTTTTTTAAGACAACTATTAGGACTTGTTTTGGATTTTTTTGTAACGTCACAAATTTCTTTGGTATCTGTACAATTTGGGATCTGTGTGAAAATTTGCACTTTCTGGGCTGCATGGCACCACGTAAGTACCAATAAATTTTCATCTTAGCAAGGCAGCTCTCAGGGATGATTGTAAACAAGTTGCCCCCATCTCTCTCTCAGGTAATAGGTTGTACTCTTTTCTCAACAAGAGGGCTGTTACAGGCCCATTCTTTCCATCTCTCAGTCTGAGGATGAGTTAGATCCCTGAAGACCCTCAATTTCCCCTGCTTTACAACTCCCCTTGGTAGTGGACGTAACTCCCTTTTAAGCCAGTTACCCTCTCTTCTTAACAGTCTGGTGTGAATGCTCCAGCACATCTTCCCAAGATGCAGACATCCTGCCTCCACTGCAAAAATGCAGCCCAGAGAATGAAAACCCAAGTCTTCCACATGGTGACGAAGAGTACTAGGATACAATTACCTTATCTCATTTTTAGATACCACTCAACCCCATTGTATAAATCTTACTGTACCTCACTAGAAATAAACCAAACAAGTTTGTAAAGGTGGTATGGTACACTGAATTGGTCTCTCAACAGCAACTGTGGGGTTTGCAAGTTCCACAAGTAATCTCAGTTGTTCTTAATAAACCAGGACTGAATTCTACACTTGAAACGTGGAAAACTCAGCAATACTAGAGCTAAATTCTTGTCTGCTCAACCAGGTCAGAATTGGAGTGGACACAATACTTTGGTAGCCAACTGGCTATTGCCTCCTGAAAGAAAGGCAACCTCGGTTTTTATAAGGCTTGAAATAGCTAGCTTAGGTTTGAGGAAGGGTGGGCTGAAAGTCAGCAGCTGTTTGAATACATCTGTTTGACTCATTCTGTTGATGTCACCAGAGATTGAGGACATCTTTGGACAGGCTTCAAGGATCAGCCTGCATTTTAATTGAACACACCCTGAAGTCAGGCAGTGATTTGGAACTTGTAAGCATAACTACAGGGCGTGCATGTGTGGGGAGGGAATGTCAGGCCATAAACTGAATTCCATAACGAGTCATTTCAATGCTCATGGAAGAAACATTCATCAAGATCTCAAACGGAAGTTACGTGTGTCTCTAGTTAACTACACTACATACAAAGGACCATCTATATGGTTCCTCTGGAAAGGAAGCCTGAAGAGTGCCTCAGGAAACTGTTTCCTTCAAAGAATTTTACACAGCTCCATGCACTAAAAGCAACATTGCCAGAGCAGTATAGTTACAGTACAGACTATTCAATAGGCAAGGAATTGGCAAGACTGTAACCAAGACAGTACCATTCAGCTGCTTACTTTGTTCACTGGCTTCTCCGGCGTCTTCACTGTCAAGTCAGCCTGTTTTCCTTTCTTTGATGGCGTTCGCTTTATTTTTGGTGAATGAAACTTGTCCATTAACTTCATGGTGAAAGAGGAGAGATGAGAGCGCTGAGAATCTGGAAAGAAACACATGCAGATGATTTATTAGGCTGGAGTAGATTTTTTGGGAACAGGCAGGCTGTGCTACAAAATTATCTAGAAGAGCAGACTGTGCAATACAAACAGCACTGATTAAATTTATAGAGTCATGTGAATTCTAACTACATTTCCAAGTGTAATAAGCACCACCCTTCTCTGGTTCGCCCTAGACACTGCTATTCTAAAATGCAGAGAAAAAGACAATGGGGTTGCTTTTCCTCTATTTCATCAGGAACAGAGTAATAATGATATCTACTTCTTATACAGCACTTTTTTTATCAGTAGATCTTAAAGTTCTTCACAAAGATTGACAATATCATTACCTCCATTTTACAGATGAGGAAACTGAGGCACCGGAAGTGACTTGCCCAAGGTCACCCAGCAGGACCGTGACAATGCTGGGAACAGAACCAAGGTCTCTTGAGTTCCAATCCATTTGTCTATCCCCTAGGACACATGACCTTTGAATGGTTTTGTTTGAATAGTTTTATTCAAAAAAATCTGGATCTTCATACCACCCAAAGGCTTCAGTTCGAACAGTGGCCTACATGTCAGGGTGAACCATTAGAATCCTAAAGCAGTTTAATTAGAAGACTGTGTTTCCTCCTGGAGGACACATTTTTCATTGTGGAAATCAACTTTTTTTCACATTTGTGAGTTTGAAAGATCTACGATGTCTCAAAGATCTATGATGCTGTCACAGATTTTCTGATGAGATTTTTTTAACTGTTAGCTGTGCTGCTAAATAGAACAGAGTTTATAAACTGCCTTCCTGGCAGCGAACAACTTGGATTGTATTTTGAGCAAACAGTATATTAATAGGAAAGATACGAATTACTCTTGCAGTGAGCCAGATAACTCTGACAGCAAACAGTGAACTTGCCTTCAAGTACATTATTTGAAAAAGTAAACACTTTCCCGTGAACCTTCCCTTGCCCTTTTGGCTTATCTGGGAATTGACTGCATTGGTCGTAATGAATAACAGCCACATCGCCCGTGTGTGTCATGCTGTACCTTCTTGGTAGCATGGAGACTACAAATAGAATAGGCTGCTGAGTCAAATCTAGCATTCAGCAGCTAAATACCACATAGCTGCATTAGCAATGCTTCTACATCAGAAAGCACTAACCACAACTCAGGGGAAAAAACCTGGGCTTCCCGCCTCCCTTTAAAGAGAATTAACCATTACTAACTAGCATCAGGAAGGCAGATTTTAGGCTCTTCTGTTCCCACCTTCACCAGAGCAAAAACTCCAACTAATGAAGTAATGTGTCACAATTTTACAGGCACCTTGTTAGCTGATGCTCAGTAGTCACTGGTTGCCATCTATTGTAGTAAGTAGAGTAACAGGATCTCTAGTAGCTGCCTCCTGTCAATACTGAAGTCTGAACACAAATGTACCACTCCACACATTCTAGGGACACCATCAGGCCAAAAATACACTCTCTGTAGAAATGAGCTTTTACAAACCCTGAGATCAAGAGAAATATTTCAATCAAATTTATCTTAAAAATCTTAATAGAAATTGGGCCTCCTCCAACATACAGACACACACTCTCTGTGGTGTGTTCCAACTAAACATTACAGCATGCTTGCTAGTGCAGGAGAAACTGAAGTTGACTAGACAAAGTAGGGGAGAAAAGTGAGAAACTGACCGGTCTATATTCCTTGTCCAAGTTCATAAAGTTGCAAAATATAAAGCAGCATATATGGTGAAAAGTAAAATTTAGCATCAGAACATTGCAGGATTTTTGTGCCACAAGCTGCTGTTTAATTTCTGTTGTTCAAATCCACCGAGGAATACATAATGATCCTTGGCTGTTGCAGGCAAACCCAGATAAACATCAATCAATCTGAATATCGCTCAGAGCAGCTGGCATCCTGACTTAGCAACAATTTATGTCATTGCTTTACATCCACCAGGGTCTCCCAAGTCTTGGACACTCCCACACCCCATGGAGTGCTCAAGGTTGCTGTGGGCTGCAATTGCAAGCAGCTTCAAGAATGCTTTTGTTCTCTACTTTTGCAAAGACACGAGTGGTATCTAATTTGCACAGCATGTCAGAGGTTTACACACATATTCACGTGTGGCAAGAAAAGGCATGGATCAAAGTCCTTTAAATATCCAGGCAAACACTGAATTAGAATAATTAATCTAGAGGGGAAAGAATGGTTGTGGACATAGAAGGCATCTCTGGTTCCTCTACCACTGAGAGGCAAGGATCCTATTTAACTGAGCTAATTCAGCAGTTTTGTTAGCTTAAGTCAGATGATACTCAGTATCTACAGGCCCTTAAGATGCCCTACTTTGAAGATCGTAAACAATGCAACTTTTATTTCCTACCTGGTCTTTTTGTCTATAATGAGCATTTTTCCTAACTCACCTAGTCCAAGATTCTGCTGCACTTATGTTTAAGTGAATGGCTCACACATCAACTCCCAATACTCTTACATTCAACAAAATTTTACTTACCACTTACAATTTATACTCAAAAGCACTTTACAAACTAATCTAATTTAATTCAAATACTTATTTAATCCCCATTTCATAGATGGGGAACTTGGGCATGAGATGGTGAAGTGACTTGCCCAAACCACAGAGGGGAGTCAGCATTGGAGCTGCAATTAGGATGCAGAACTTCTTGATTTCCAATTCTATGCTAAACCACTTGGATTATACTTCTCACACACTCTTGTAAGTCCAATTGGGGTTATTCATACACTGAATGGCAATAAATGTTTTCTGTCTCTCAGGGATGGTCACTTTTCAAATAGACATATTGGTCAAGTTTATTAGTACAATCTACATTTTCTCAATGAGTTGCATGTGTGTGGAATGTCAAAAGAGAAATTATGTTTAAGTAGCAAAAGCAGGAATGTACTGGCTCAGAGGGATGTAAGTTAACAAGGCTTTTACAAAAGCAGGCAAAAACGCCAAAGAAAAAAAGCACAACTGTGTGGGACTTACTAGAACTGTTATCATGGAACTGATCTGCTTTGAAAAATCATTTTACTTTTACTCACTTCAGTACTAAAATGTCTAACATGTCCTATGGCTCTTTAGAAAATAGCTGAAAGAGAAGAGCCACTATTATGTGGTTTAATAATGTACATGGGAGAACAGGAAATGACCATGGCAGTGAGCAGATGAAACACTGTCATCCTGCACTTTGTTTGTCTAGTTATAATATTAAACTACTTAATACATAAGTACATGAGCTCTGGTGCCACTTCTTTGAACTATTTGCTGGAGTGCCACAGGATTTGCTAGATGCTTCATCCATTTAAAATGACTCTAGGATATTACACTCACCCCTATTAAGCACCGGCAGGCAGCACTTAATGAGAATACCAGCACTGAACTTCTGAACCTGTCTTCCCCTTTTGGTGCATAGGAGTGGTATTCTGTACTTCTTGATATGGAGCATTCAAATGGGTTCAAAGCTAATGGGAAAAAGTCAGGGTAAGAAAGCTTGATGGAACTATTACAACTGGAGGGGGGGAAATACAATCAAATCAGAGGAACTGTTGGCTTTCCATCCTTTCCCAATTCATCTGTCTGGATAGTTCGCTGCTGCTCAGGTCTTAAACCAAAGAAAAAAAATAAACCCTCAAAATTATTTTGCTGTGGATTCATGTGTCGTGACTTCTGACTGGCAGTTTTAAAATGTCAATCCTTTCATTGCTAATTCCATCTTCCTATTAAAGAGAAACCTTGCTCTGTGTTTGAACATGCTCAAGCTGTTGAGTCATGGCCTTGCCGCAGCTTTAAAGCCAGTCTCCCCCACGCTGGCACGTGTCTGGGTTCTGACCACACACAAAATCTTAGAAAGCTCACGCAATATGAGTGTACTTTAAGTGTCTCTGGAGTCAGGTGCAAATGGAACATCTCACAAATCCCCACCCTTTAAATTTTCATCTAATGCCTTAACATGGGTCCCCTAGGTAGGAAGACTGGTCTGTCTAGGACAGGTGATTGTTGTGTGGGCTGAGAAAGGCAGCACCATCAGCTTGATCAAACTTAGGATGCTTGCCAGTCTGCTGACAGAATGTTACATCCCATGAGGAAAGAACTGCTGATTTTAAACTATAGAGGATTAAGAGGTGCAGGGAAAGAGAGATAAATCAGTCTATGTGGTGAATGTAGCTATAACAAAACTAGGCTCTGCTTAAGGGGAGATTACTAGTCGAAGCCCTAGTTCTGTAACATTACTATAATGGAAAAATGACATTCCACTTGGGTTCAAATGAAAGGTAGAAATTAGGGCTGTCAAGAGATTAAAAAATTAATTGCGCTGTTAAACAATAAGAGAATACCATGTATTTAAACATTTTTGGACTTTTTCTACTTTTTCAATTTTTTTTATTTTCAATTACAACACAGACTACAAAGTGTACAGTGCTCACTATTTTTGATTACACATATTTGCACTGTAAAAAAATTTAAAAAAAGGTATTTTTCAATTCACGTAATACAAGTACTGTAGTGCAGTCTCCTTATCATGAAAGTTGAACTTACAAATACTATTTCTTTTATCATTTTTACAGTGCAAATATTTGTAATAAAAAATAAAAAGTGAGCACTGTACATTTTGTATTCCGTGCTGTAACTGAAATAGATATATTTGAAAATGTAGAAATACATCCAAAATATTTAGTAAATTTCAGTTGGTATTCTATTGTTTAACAGTGCGATTAATCATGATGATTTTTTTTAATCACGATTAATTTTTTTGAGTTAATCACGTGAGTTAACTGCGATTAATCGACAGCCATAGCAGAAATAAAGGCAAACATTTCAGGTGCTGGTGAATTCCACCAGCTTAACTCAGCTGCATGTGACTTACCCCTAAAGTCAAAGTGAAAAAGTTCTACCACTCTACAGATCAGTCACTACAGACCTTCCAGCCTCCCTTTTATCCTTCACTCACACACAGTATGAGTAAGGCGCTGTTAGGAGTCCTATTTGTGAGAGCATTTCAGAGAACAGATATTTCAAAAACAGGAGTGGGATTTTTTTTTTTTAAAGGCGCTGGTTACTTTGGCATAGATCAATCATCAAGACAACTAAGATGGACTAGCAGGGACTTGCAATTAAAATGTTCAGCTTATTTAGCATCTGAATCATATCATGCAAATAGATAATATGGTTGGTTTAAAAAAAAAAAAAGAAACCAAAAAACCCCCCTGAGTTTTAGAACAAGGCCTTTAAAATAGGTTAAAGTTCAATCTTCAATTTCAGATTCAAAGCAGTCCTTAAAACTCAGAACTTTATAAAGAATGAAGATATCCCTATAATCTTATTCCACTCGGGTCTTTTCTGAAAGGACATACTTAAAAGCCACCAGATAAAACCAGAGGGTGACTCTCCCCATGTCATAATGAAGCGGCTGTGCACATTTCTAACTGTTTCTGCCATTTTCGCCGGGGTCCTTCAAACACAGAGGTGACTTATGTCATGAATTATGCTATGATGATGCCCATTAAAATGGCATTTTTCTCCCCGGGCACAGCTCAGTCATTTGCAGAAGGCAAAGGCAAGCAGCATGGCTTCAAGCGAACCCTGATTCATAGGGACTTCATGGGTATATTTACACTGCAAAACGCCCCACGCCCAGTCTCAGAGCCTGGGTCAACTGATTTGGGCTCACGGAGCTTGCAGTGAGGGGCTAAACTAGCAATGTAGACGTTCCCACTTGGTCTGGAGCCCTGGATCTGAAACCCACCTTCTCGTTGGGTTCCTGAGCCCAGGCTCCTGTCCAAGTCAGAACTTTTACCACATTTGAGCTAGGCTCTGAGACTCACTGCCATGGAGGTTTTATTTGTTTTTTCAGTATAGACATACACTAAGAATTCTGAAGAAAAAAAAATTAGGCACACACTTCAAAATGCCTGTCCAGCTGGCACTGTAATGCACTGTCATATGAAAGACAATGGTGGTTGGGAGCCCTCTCTGGATTAGACTTTCCTAGAAGAGTAAAGCCACTTGACCCTCACTTCTCTAGATCCACCTCTGCTATCACCACTACAAGAAATCAGCCAATTTAGGATGGCTAGACTCAGGTGCAGGTAAAGAGATTTGGAACGTTACCCAACTATAATAAGGAAAAAACTGCAAATTTATGGGTGAATCAACATTATCTATATTTGATTATCATTGCCCACAACCATTAATGGGTCACTTATCCTTATAGATTATAAACTCTTTGCCAGAGGGAACTGTATCCATATATATTTGTAAAGTACATAGTGTAATGGGATGGGCTCTGAAACAAGGTCTCTTTGGTCCTTGACCAGAAGACTATCTTTTCACAGCCTTGATGGTAGAAAGGAAGGATGGAAGATCTGCAGGATGTGCATGATTTGCAAGGAAGATTTGAAGAAAACAAAAACAAAAACTGAAGATGATGAATATAAACATGGACCAGACTAACATCCGCTCTCCATTCTTTCAATAGGGCCATTCATCACTTCATTCTGATATTGTAGGGGGGAAGGGACTGTTTTCCCAGTTATGGTTCACATCCCCCATCCCTATCAGTCTCCCAGGGATGTTCAGGAATGCAATAATTATTATCACGTAATGCTTGTATGGTGCCTTACATTTTCAAAGGCCGTCAGACAGGGTGTCGACTGCCATGGAATTAGGATTAGGATGTCCATTTTTAACCTGAGAACATTTCACCACTCTCTCATTGACTCATCACAGCAGCCTAGGGGTCTCATAGCAATTATAAACTAGTCCCTCCTTTCCCTGGTGTTTGCTGCCAGGCAGAGGGACTGAGGCAAAGAGTACTCTTAAATGAAAGGGGGGCCCAGCATATTTGAAAAAAGCAGGGAGGATCCTATATAAAAGAGGAAGTTTGCCCACCCTAACCTTTGTACCTTAGGTGGAGCTGTTTGTAAGCTGCCATAAGTCTCTTGTTAGGAGAGCTGCCAAGGTTCAGAGGAAAAGGTGGAGAAGAAGCTGCTTTAGAATTCAAACAACACTGATGGAGTGCTAAAGGAACTTTTCCTTTAACATCACGTCACCTTCTAAGCAGCCAGCATTTCGAAGCAGAAAGACCAATGGACCTTTTGCTTTCTTGGCAACATTACAGCGAGTCGCCATAAACCAGTGAACATTAATGATGTGCAGTGACAGCACACAAACTTCTATGGAAAAGTGAGGCTCCGCTCCTCAGCTGGCCAGGCAGTGCTCAGTGACTCACAGACTTTGTTATTTTTTTATGCCGCCCTCTAGGGCCTCCAGAGGAAGTGAAACATTTTTACTGGTCAGGGAATACATTCTGATTTTGATTTTTTTTTCTAAGCAGCCATGAATGAGACATCTCCAGCTGCATGCACCTCCGGGGGAAAGAGCTCATAGGGCATGCAAGGGGCATACAGGGGAACCCATCTGCTCAGCCACATCTCTTGACTGCAGTGAAAGAAACTGGATCATAATCAATATTAATTTTACAGCATAACCCTTCTTCCATTCAGATTTCTATTTCCCTCACTCAGTAGCAACTCAACAAGTTGGGAGGAGGAGATGAGCCAAACCAAGTAGCAGGTTAGGAGTCTGACTATCTTATGTTTACTGAAAAGTCATCTTTTAGCCTGAAGGATTTCAACAGAGGTCACTTTACCCAACTCTGAAATGCAGACACGTGGGATGGGACATAATGGCTGTAACATTGTATAGTAACACTATACAACAGGGTAAGTCAGGAAATTACGAAGAAAGCTACATCCATCCAAAGATGCCAACTTCCCCCAGCGCTGGTGGGTGCTCCTGCTCCCCTGCCGCCGGCTGCACCCCAACTCCATCCCTTCCCCGCCCCCATTCCAAGCCCTGACCCAAAGTCCCTGCCCCAACCCCACCCCCTCCCTGATCCTACTGGACAATTTCCCAAATCCCCACCCCGACCCTGCCTCCTCCCCTGAGTGCACCGCGTTCCCCCTCATCACTCCTCCCTTCCAGCCATGTGAAACACCTATTTCACGTGGCAAATGCTGGGAGGGAGAAGCAGGACCCGGTGGCGCGCTCGGGGGGGGGGGGGGGGGGAGGGGGAGACGGAGGCAGAGCAGAGGTGAGCTGGGGCAGGGTGGGGAGCTGTCGGTGGGTGCTCTGCAACCACCAATTTTTCCCCATGGGTGCTCCATCCCCAGAACACCCATGAAGTCAGCGCCTATGTGTATCCATCCGAAAATGCAGAGGGAATTCAGACAGGCAGAACGTAACTACTATTTAAGTTTTAATTTATCTAGCATACCAGGACTTGCCTGACTTCTCTTTCAGAAAAGTTACATGGGCTTTTTATTGATAAAAAGTGGTGAGGCCATTAGCTTTACACTTCATCAGAAAAACAGCACCTCAGGCAGATTGGTTTGATACTGACTCACAAGGAAAGATGTCATCTATTGAGTCAGTAACAATTTTTCTGCAGTACCTGATCATTCCCCCTCCCAGACACTTACTGAATCTGCACAACCCCACAAACCTGTGAGAGCAAATGGGATCACAACATTGTTAATGTGGTTCATAACATCCCCTGTGCCAGCAATACTGAAATAAAACACAAAAGTGAGTCAAGTGCCCTACAAAACCAGCACCATTGCTGTTGCTCAACCTGTCCTTGGTCAATAGATAAAACTTCTAGTGCTGCCTATTTACGAAGCATGACAGCCAATTTTACACTTAGAAAATCCAACGTTAATGCAGAGATAATGCCCAATTGTGAATTGAGAAGGCAGTTTAAAACATTACAGTGGCTGAGGTGGCCGTTGCTTTGCTATTTGCAAACAGGGCTTAACATCCACCCATCAACTCTCCCCTTGCACTCCTGCCGCTTTAAGAGAATATTTTCAAAATGACATGACAATTCAAACATTTAAAAATAAAGCTGGGCAGGCTCAGATTTGCACGTACACTATCAGAGTTGCACTTGTCCAAAAGGGGAAGGTTGTGAGCCACAGCTAAGATATCTCATTCAGACTAATGCCGGGACCAAAGAAAGGACCACACCACAGAGCTCGAGTTAAAATTTCTCTTCCCCCTTTCTTCTCATACATATTTGTAGCCTTTACATCTTTGTTAGATTTTGGTTTCAACCAGGTGGCTGTCTGGATGGAAGCTCAGAGCCGAAAGATTATATAACCTGATGTTGCTGGAGCTGTTTATCTGTCTCCAAGGTTATGAAATGATGTCATTGGTGTTTCTCTAGACTAGCAAGCAGAGCTGCATTATTTCAGATGCTCTGGGAATAGCATAATTGCCAGCAACCTGCCCAGCGGTTCAGCAGCTCAGATGCAAGGTAGCAAAGGTGAATCCTTCAGCTCACAGATGCCCTGAAGCATCAAATGTATACAACTCAATTCAGCCTGGTGGGTAAACTCAAGTCTCATTCACTAGGAGAGGGAACTGGAGAGTCAAAGCATATTTTAATTATTTATATGGCACCAACATGATATTTTTAACATTAAAGAGACACAAGAAAAGTCTTTCTAAGTCCTGCTGTTCAAACTTTTGTCTTTCATGGGTACCTAAAAAAAGCCCCCGTTCCCTCCCCCTCCCCCCACGAAAGACAAAAGTTTTGCCGATGCAAGTGGCAGTGTGAATGCGTCTTTGTCAACAGGCGCACTCTCTTGCCACTAACTCTGATGCTAACTCCGCTCACAGGGGTGGAAGTATTTTGTCGACAAAAGTGATGACAAAGTACCAACAAAGAGCGTTTACACACGTTGACTTTTAATCACAAGGCTGTCTCTAAAAGCTGTGTGGTGTAGACAAGGCCTTATTTGAAAAGTCACCTAGTCTGTAGGTATCTTTTCTCTCTCCAGGTCCTGCAGGGCTCCAGGTCCCTATTATGTTACCAGAGTTTTCCCACTGCAAGCAGTTTGTGCAACTGGATGTAGGGTATTTTAAACTGGTGCCTTTCTAACAGGCTCTGCAACAGCCACATGGTTAATTGTCAGGCTTGTGAGGGGTGAATGTGTAGTAAGTGTGAATGAAGCCTTCCTGACCATTGGGCATCCAAAAATGGAGTTGAAAAGAATGAAATTGTCTGCAGCATCTTCCAAACTTCCTACCCTCTCAGAAACCAACAATATGAAAGAATGAAATGGTTTGACTCAGCTGAGACTGTGTACTGAAAGTGTCTGCTGTGTTTTAAACTGGAGTTACATTGTATGTGGAACAGGAGGGGAAAACACAGTTCCCTTTGTTAAAAAGTGTGAAATAAAGAAATTAGTTGAATAAATCTGTGGAGAAGACAAAAAGGAAGGGGGAGTTCCCCCCAAATAAATACATGATTAAAATACCATCTGAGCTCTGATGTGAAATCTCCTTGTAATGTTGAGCATAACATAGTGGAAATGTTCTCCTGTGGTGAGTAGCTAATTTGCTGAAATTTCACTATCAATGGCTGAAGTGTTCGATTCCAGTCAAACCCTCTCTTTACCAGATTGCTGTTTCTGCCAAAACTGCATTTTTTTCCACCATGAATGACTCTTTACATAGGAACATAGATGAGGCGAAAGTCTGAGAACCACCAATTCTGCCCCCTCCAATCTTGCAGGGACTTTGCCACGGCTACTGTCTTGGACACAGAGTATTTCTCCACTGATACATGATTAGATAGTAACCCTAAACCTGTGGCTTTTACACTTCACTGGGCTACCAACCACTTCTAACAAAGCTTACTTCAAGGCCTCCCTGATTTACGTCATTACACAATACTCCAAAAATCACTTCTGTTCCTTAATGCCCAGAATGTAGGAAAATTACAGCTGGATGTTAATTACTTTCAACTATACTTACACCGAAGACATAATTTTTTGTTACAATATTGAAATGGAAAATTTATGACTCACTGATTCGAGTCCCTGTGAAGACTTTCACCTTACACTTGTAAGGGGTTAATCTGAATTATCAAACGTAGAGAATATTAAATCACTCTCCATTTCATAACTGGGAGATGCAGGAATTTACCCTTGTGAGAGTGAAGTTGAGGGTACATTTCTAAAAAAACATACTCATGGTTTTTGAGCATTTGTACGCTGGAAGAGCAAAAAGTTAATTACATTAAGCTTTGAACAATCACCAGTTTTCATCTGACATAAATGGAATTGCTCTCTGGATGTGATGGAGGATAACATGACCTCCCCTGACCTTTAACCCTCCATGTGCTGTGGTATCTTTGCTAGCCACATGCTTGAAACCTTATCTCTTTGGCCTCCCATTAAATTCTATTTGCTGTTTTCTAAATGGAACTCCTTAGCTCCCAAAGAAAGCACTACCCAATGCACCACTAGCTAAAATTAGTATTGATCTACCCTTCAAGGTCTGGACTACAGAATTGTAACACAATTGTGTTTTGCGTTTTTTAGGCATAAATAGCATAGACAATGCAGTGACCATTATTCTATTTCTTGCTGCTTTAGCAAAATCAAGTTTAAAGAAAAGTACAGCACCTAAGGATTTCTTAAATTTATTTATAGCTGTGTTAAGGGCCCTTTGCCATAGGGTCTGGGTACCGTGTTTTAACACACTTTCTCAATGGGCATACTCTGCAGCCACCCTCACTACTAAAAGGACACTCAGGCTGAAGCACGGATTCAGCAAATGCCTGACTAAATAAATACATCTTCTGCCATGCTCTGAAGACTGCCAAACTCTGGCACATGTATAAGAATCGAGGGTCTGACAACAAGAATGCTTATTTTTAAAAGGTGGCAAGTGGCTGCTCCTCATAACCATTTATTAAATCTTTAACTGAAATTCTAGTGGCTGCTTCTCTAGAAGCCACCCTGAAGTCTTCATAGGTTTGGCTCTTGACTCTTGTATGATCAAGATAAATGTACCCAGATTTTCCATGTATTTTTGCTGAGATCAGTCAGGCTCCATAAGGGTATGTTCCTTTGTTTCTGCAAAGTTCCAGGATACATAATTCTATATCATATTCCTGGAGATTTTTCTGAGAAAACGTTTGATTTGGGCAGGAAACTGGGTAAAATTGCATGTGATTATCTGGGGGCTTCTTTCATTTACTCACACACTTACAACTCAACCATAGCCAAAGATGCAGGCTAGTATTTCCTCTCCACTCTAGCTTGTTCTGTGCTATTAACATCTCTACTTCCCATTGCTGAAGGCACTGATGCTTCAAATTGTGCTGATACAGGATCCTAGTGCTCATAGGTAGGCAATAAAACTGTGGGGTTGGTTGCAGATACCATCAGATGTTGGAGGGCATAGAACTGTGGAAACTGCCTGCAGCTTCCTACTTTGCTTAAGCAAAGGTTAATAATGGTGTTAAGGACAGTTCCTAGACTGATAATATCAGAAATATCACACCTGCTCTATTACAATATCATTTTACACTTGTGCTGGTGTCTGTGTACACAGAGCTGTATAGTTGGACCAGTGGGCATCCAGTTTAGCAGTACTTAAAGCCAACTTTTAGAGTAGTTTGCATAACCCTCCCACAATACTTTGCTTTGTTGCCTTCCCTCTGTAAGTGAATGTCACTAAAGAAGTTGGTATTCAGACTGTATTACCACTTGAGGGGATGATGCAGGTCTAGTTACTGACTTTTGTTTTTCCTTCTAGAAATGTGAGCCTGCAGCTTGATGGATCAGAACTGCACAGAGAAGTGCATTTAATCCCACAGACAGAATATCAGTTCTTCAGCATCTCAGCCCAACGGATACACTACTAGTCAGAACAATGTTGATCCTTTTCAGAACAGTCAGCTTATCTTCTAACAAAATGCTTTGAAACTGTTTTACCTTTTGATGCAACAGCCTTTAAAGATGGGATAGCTAACTACTTTTTGTCAAGGTCCAAATTTTTTGGTCTAGGTATAATCAAAGACCAGACTCCAAAGAAAATAACATAAAAAAATAACAATGCAATGATAATAATAAGTAAATAAAAAGATTTTGGGGTCCATTCAAAAGTATCTGACAGTCCAGATTTGGCCCGCGGTCTGCCTATTGACTTTAACTCTTAAGCAGGGGTAGTCAGACTCTCCTCTGGACTTCATCCCTTATTCTGCAAGCACTCACTGTGAGACTCAAATCTGGGGGATGGAACACCACTTGTTGGAGAAAATGTTTTTTCAAGCTTTGGATTGATTTGGGGGAAAGCTATGAAGTGTAGTTTTATCAAAAATACTTTCAGATTCAGGAGAGAAGAGAGGTTTGGTTTTGCTATTCAAACTAAACATGCAAAGAGGCTGTAATTAGAGAAATAAAGATGACTTGAATTACTACTGTCTTTTCCAAAGCAACTGGTAAGGATGCTGGGTTGCCACTTTACACACACACAACTTCTGGATATGAATGGATGAGAAGTATATACGCAAAGCAACTGACTTACAGTGAACCAGATGATGGAAAATGGATAAAAAAATGCGGTTGGAAACATTTCAGAGTTGATGATAGACCTATCTATGAATGGTGCTGTCTCAATTCTTGCGTTTGGCACATAGACTTCATGGTAACTGGAATACTCAAGATGTACATATTGATCACAAGACCTTAAAACCATATAGCATTGTTACAGAAAGTTGGACACACACAGCTGCCAATCAAGCTAGCAGCAATCATATAGTAAATTATTTTAATGAAACAGTCAGAAAATAATCAGCATGTTACTAGCTGCCAACTACATTGACACCAATGAACCAGCCCATCAGCCTCACCACCTGTAGCATATTGCTCAAGCCATGGTTACACTTACAGGATTATAGCGCTTTTGGTTATAGCTGTACCCATATACAGCAATAGGTAGAGCGCTATAGCATGTCCTGGCGTGGCCACATTTGCGGCACTTGCAGCGGCACAGGGAGTGGTGCATTATGGTCAGCTATCCCAGCATTCAGCTGTGTGCAACGTGCTTTTCAAACGAGGGGGGTGAGGAGAAACGTGTAGTGTGTATGCAGACAGACAGGGAGGGGATTTTCTAGGGCTGAAAGTCTTATCAGTGGTTTCCTTTGAAAATAGAGCCTGACAGCTCCCTTTGTAAACATTTGCAGTGCTTATCTGCGGAGCTAGGAGAGAAACTCTGAAAAGGTACTTCCGCATTCCTCCTGCTGTCTTCAAAACAAAGCGAAGAGTCGTCAATTGCCTTAAATGGCTCGGAGGCATGCCAGAGATCACTTATAGCATAATGACTGTTTACACTTGCCATAACACGCTACAGGGAATACGCAATAGCTGTTATTCCTCAAGGAAGGGAGGATTACCAGGAGCAGTATAACTGTGGGTTTATAGTGCAATACATGCCTTGCCAGTGTGGACGGGTAGGAGGCTTTATAGCGCTATAAAGTGCCAGTGTAACCAAGGCCCTAGATAGCAATTTGGGTGCTCTTGGAATCTCAAGTCATAAAACCACATTCTCAGATTACGAAGTAACAACCAGAGTAAGAAAGATTAGATTGGAATGTCCACAAGTTCTCTTTGGTACAAAAGTAATCCATTAATTTTCTACCATCATTACATTTACAAGGCCCATTTTATAGCATTACAAGCCAATAGAAGATTTTAATGATTATATGAACAATTTAGTTACAAATAGTTTTTGGAGTGGGAGAAAACAAAAATGCCAATTTTATTAAGACACCCATGAGTTCCTTCTGGGCCTACAGATTGCTGCTGGGGAATCACAGCAGCTCTGCTGACTTTTCCAAACATTCTGGATAAACCCCGCAATAGGATTTCTCTTCCTTTTGCATCATAAAAACATGTCTATTGTTCATATGAAAATGATAAGCAGCCCAGGGACATTACAGCACTTTCACACATTGAACCATCCATATCCTGAAAAGCTTGTCTAGTTCCATTAGTTGTAAACATGTTAATTTCTGTGGTCCCGACCATTTGCAGGACTAAACGCATTCATCTGAATGCACTAAAATGCTGGAAGCTACAGTAGCTCTTGTTGAATTTTAAACAAACTATTTTAAAAATAACTTCATGTGCTTCAAGATATATCTTCACAGGGTGATCATCAAGCAGAATGTTAATGTCAACTACGGACACGCTATGTACACAACAATAAATATAGTTCAAGTTATGCATTCTTCTCTCTAGATATATTGTACCATTAGTTTACATTGTAGTTGACAATTTGCTACATGAATGTCATGCTCTTAAGCCGCTGAATCTCCAAGTGATTTATTTACTTGTTTACTTTATGACTTATTTATTTACTTTATATACTTATTTATTTACATTATTACTTTATTTACTTATTTATTTAATTTACATTTAATTGGTGCTTTTTATCTGGAAAGATCCCAATATACTCTTCTACTATATACATGCTGCACCTCTGGGATGCAAGATAGCAACCAAGTGAAAATCATAATAGGTGGGGAAATTATGGTCAAGGTATGAGGACAAACCTCCAGCTCTTACAAAATATGGCAGGGGATCTTTAATATCCACATACAACACAAGACTTCAGACTTGGTTTTAAGGATTTTATCTAAAATACACACAGTAAGATGGATAGTGTTCCAGAGGGGGAGCTGAATCTATGATTTCACTGAGTACCAGTGTTTCTAACTGAAGTTTTAGCCCAGTAAGCTATCACCAGCCTGACTTGAAATTAGGTACTCTGTGTTTGCAATGGGTATTAGCAGACCACTGCTAGTATCACTTTAATATCAGTTTCATCATTCTACCTCACACATATGAGTATGTGGCTGCATTACACAAACAGAACATCAGTTATGGCTTGATCAAAAGACCTGCCAGAAAAATAAGAAATTAATTTTAGGTCACCTGGATGTGTATTTCATCTGAATGGATCAAATAATATGCAGTTTAGATTTTTCAACTAAAATTTAGCATTTTTGAAAAAAAAAAAACTTATTTCTAAAAATCTAATCAAAATGTGACATTTGAATTTTTACATAGAAGCGCAGATGTGCATGACACATTTCATGCTGAATGGTATTAGGCCAGTGAGACTGGCTTAGCAGCCTCCTATTTAAATGGTAGACTTATGTTCTGACATTCTGAATTGATACAGGACCTGAAAATGACAGTGACTATTACAGTATTGAAAATGTAATGTGCAAAATGCCTTAGACACAAGTTTTTATAGCCATCTTCCTACAGATCCAGGCTTTAGAAAAAAATAGCTGACCTCTTGTTGGGAAGATCTTTTGCTCTAGAGAGGGAGGTTCAACCTCTTCAATCCATACGCCTGTTTCTCATGCTGCTTTCTTAATTAGCAGTGAGTGGACAACAGCTGTTCATAGCTCAGAGGCCAAAAAGTTAGCAGAAAGAGAAGCATGGTAAGGAGAGAACCATGCAGGGCAGCTTGTCAAATGCAATGGGTGGTCAATACATGCAACAGATTGGACACAATGTTGAAATGGCATGCCAATACATGCCCTTTAAACTGATACCAAGACCATACTACACAAAGTAAGATAATGATTTTTCTAAAGATGATGTGAATCAGCCTTTAGAAAAGCAAGGGAATAGCAGCAAGGGCTTAAAGATTTTAAGAAGTTTCCAGCTAACTTTCATGTCAGGTTTGGTGAGGAAGTGCTGTTGCAAAAAAAGACAGCTCTCCTCCCTGCAAGTCGTCATGGAAAGCTGCACAGGAGCTTGGTAAGTAGCTGTACCTGCTATGGGCCAACAGAGAAGAGAAGACTGATGAGGGTTGTTGAGCTACATGGATAGTGATTCTGTCATCCGCATCTCTTCCAACTTCCTCTCCACCTCCCCCTGCTTGCTTCTTTCCCCACTTGTGGCCTTCCTCTCCCCCCACCATGTCCTCCCTCCACCATCCCCCATTTCGCCAAGCTCTTTCCGCGTGTTGTCCCATCCCCCTCACTCTGAACCCTTCCTCAACTTCTTCAGCCTCTTCCCTGACCCTAACATCTACTATAAGCTCAAACCCCAAGTATGTGAACAAGAAATATGAAGTTAATACATAAAAGTCACTTGTTCAATTGATTGATTGTTCCATTCTTTGGTGCAGTAATTTACATTTTGTGAGAGCAGTCAGATTTCTCCCGTTAGCTATATATTTGTTTAATATGGGGAAGGGAAACTGAATGTTTGATGGTAAACTAAAAGGGGAAGAAGTGGTTATGTGGCCCTGGGAAAGTAATCCCCACCACATACTTTCTTTCAGTGGACCAAGCTGTATTACCAATACTCTAGTGTTTGGTTTGGCCAACTGAAAAGATTACAAATGAGGAGACAATACACAGGTATATCCCTGACATACCAGGTTAAGAAACATGCCCTCCCATTCTCTCTCTTTACAGTGTAGTTTCTACTTTGTGGTATGGAAAAATAGGATGTCTATTAAAAACCCAATAATAATAATTTAAATAATGGATATTGGCAGAGCTCCCAGCCTGAATGGTGTATCTGCTTGGCCTACCCATTCCAGAACTTGCCATCAGTTTAGTTTTGTTTATAATTTTAAGTTTTTGATAACTTTTACTGAGATCTACTATGCTGGGTAAGAAGTTATATTATATGTACGTTGCATGTTTTTATGTTTGTGATCTAACTTGTCTTTTTGTGCGCTTTCCTCTTCAGAGCCCTCTTCTCCTTATTCCCGAAGTCTGGCAAGCAGCAAGCATATGGAAAGGCAATCCCAAAATCTGCAGAATAGGTGTCAGAGACATTTCAGCTCTAGACTTCCCCTCTCATGGGTTTCTGCAGGGGGCGTAGGATAAGATGTAATAGAGCAAATGACACAAACATGCTATATCACCTTTGGTTGTAAGGTTACACACACAAAAATAATTCTTAACATAGCCAAATGGCCCTGAATCTTAATTTTATTTCCTGGAATGTAGAGAGTCTCAACAGTCCAATTAAAAGGAAAAAGTGTACTCGTTATTAAAGATCACAAAAGCAGTTATAACACTTTCAGGAGACACACTTGACTGCAGATGAAGCTGCTAAATTGGAACGTGACTGGGTAGGAAAAGCATCGTCTTGTTGTTTCTCATACTTATCCAGAGTGTTAGCCATCTTGTCCAGACAGCTGTGATAGTAACAGTCTCTGAGTCAATTTCAGATGATCAAGGCAGATTTTTAATCCTTAGAGCTGTCATAAATGGATCTGATCTAATCACTGCTAATATGTATGGTCCTAACCTTTTTGATCCTGAAACCTTTCATAGCTTTTTCAGTAAATTACATGAAGAATCCCATATCCCTACTATGAGTGCTGGGGATTTTAATGAGGTACTTTATCCTTTTGTGGACAAATGCTGGCCTCAGAACCATAAGTCGACCAAAACTAGAAAGGCTCTGGAGTTGCACATTAAAGATCCTGGATTATTGGATATCTGGTCTTATATATCCAACAGAGAGACACAATTCATACTTTTCTGTGGTACATGGGTCCTATTCCTGTATAGATTTATTTTTGATCTCCAGAGGCTTGGTTAATTCTGTGACTGACTACATTAATACAAGTGCTATCTCTTATGGTCCCCCATAAACTCTTCAAATAGAAAGAGATCTGGGTGAGAAAGAGCCATGTAGATGGAGATTTAATTATTCACTTTTATTAGATCTCCAGTTCAAAATTTTTAGTGAAAGAGAAATCAGACTGTTTCTGGAGACAAATGAACCCTCAACCATCTTGTAGCAGGATATTGTGTGAGACGTTCAAGGTGTATTTGAAGAGCAGAATTATAAGTTTTACAAGAAGGAATGTGGGGAAAATATGATACTCCTTAAGAAAAAAGTAAAAGAGCTTGATTTGTCCTTTGCCACAACCCCATCCCCAGATTCCTGATTAATTTATGGATATGAACTTAAACTTCATTTGGTAATAATGGGTGTGAACGTAAAATTGTACAGTATGGGTTGGGAGGGGGAAAGGAAACTGTTTCCCAGACAGAAGGCAGTGTGGCAGCTCATTTACAAACTGTCTCGTCAAAAGAAAGTGTTTAATTGCAAATCACAGACTGAGCAATGAGAAAGATCTTTAGAGAAATTTACTGGAGTCTTCTCCAAAAGAATTAAACACAAATGCTAATAAAAGCATGTTGCCTGCTGCCATATCAAGTCACCAGACCAAATCAGGCCTTATGTAAGACTCAGAACCCACTGTTTCAACCCTTTATGCCAGATAAAAAGGCTAGAGTGGTGTGAAGGGGCTCTGAAATCCCCACAATGTGCCTATAAAAGGATGACCTGGTACAGGAAATGCAGAAGACAGCTGTACAGCTACCTTCCAATGACCTCCTCCCAAGAGCTGGCCAAGGGGATATAATAGGAGTTGGGCTCCAGCATGCACTTCTACAGAGATTTTGGGCAGCACTGCAGCCTATAGTGTAGTTAAGGGAGGCTGCCATAACTTAGACAGGTCTAAATTTTGGGCACATAGAGCAGCCCAGAACCAGAATGACCAAAGGTGTCAAAGCCATTGTAGCCCATCCGTCCCTTGTGGGCTGCAAGCCTGGTGCTGTGCTCCTAAGAGAGACAGCCCAGAATATCACCCTTAATATACAGTATGTCAAGGGCAGATTTATACTGGATAGATACTACCACCACTTAGCCTAACTGGCATTCTTATAATTCCCATCTGTCAATTTTAATAGCATTAAAAACACAAATTAAGAGCCTCACAACTCTTTTATGGGATACATATCTCCATTTTATGAACTGAAATGCATGGAACAGTTTGTGAGAGAAGCAACACCCTTCACAGGAATAACACGTTATGCCAGGGTGGCCAACCTGAGCCTGAAAAGGTGCCTGAATTTACCAATGTACATTGCCAAAGAGCCATAGTAATACGTCAGCAGACCCAC
Organism: Sternotherus odoratus; assembly: GCA_032164245.1. Taxonomy (NCBI): domain Eukaryota; kingdom Metazoa; phylum Chordata; order Testudines; family Kinosternidae; genus Sternotherus; species Sternotherus odoratus. Next base: position 12,417,855 of record JAVMKO010000016.1, read on the forward strand.
ATCAGCTTCCCCCCCCCCCATTCCCAGTGCATCCTGCCCACCGGCAGCCTCGCTGACCAGCACCTCCCCCTCCCGATCAGCTGTTTCATGGCATGCAGACGGTTCTGGAAGAGAGAGGGGGGAGGAGCAAGGACATGGCAGGCTCGGGAGGCGGGAAGAGGCGAAGAGGGAGCAGAGCCAGGAGTTGAGCACACTGGAAAGTTGGCTCCAGCCCCAGAGTCGGTGCCTATACAAGGAGCAGCTGCATATTAACTTCTGAAGAGCCACATGTGGCTCGAGTGTCACAGGTTGGCCACCCCTGAGTTATGCCATAAAAACAATAAAAGTGAACAAAACGAGGGCAGAATTTTAACCCACAGTCCATTTTAATTCTCACTTTAAAGAGCCAGCACTTTCCACCATGCAGAATAGGGCAGAATAAATCTTTGCACAGTGATTTCAAAACGTAATGCTCTACATACCGTGTTTCCCCGAAAATAAGACAGTGTCTTATATTAATTTTTGCTCCCAAAATTACATTACATTATATTACAGCGAGAGGCAAAACTGGAAGTACGTCTTATTTTCGGGGGATGTCTTACTTTCGGGGAAACAGGGTAAGTGCTAAGGAGCAGATTCTTATTTATTTATTTACTTGCATCTTGCTTCAGGAAATGAACTCTATTAAAGAAAACTGGATCTGTTTCTTTAAATAAGTATTTCACTAGAACTACAAAATATGTATATATATCCAGAACATATCTGCATACATAGCCATATGATACAAGATCTTATTCAACATCCTTTATACACGGTATCAGAGAAAGCCTTAAAATTAATAGAGAAAAGGCAAGTGCTAAGATTTTACAAAGACTGGAAAATCAAGCCATGATTCAGAAGAAGATAGGGAGCAATACAAGGGTAAAAACGACCCACAACTGTAGAGAACTGGAGGGTGGAAATAACTCAAAAGCACAGTTAGGAAAGTATTACATTGGGCACCTGAATACACCAAGTATAAGTAAAACTGCTGGAACCAGCTATTTTTGCATACTCAGCTTCCTGACACATTCACCTTTTGGAGCAAAATTTTCTATTCTTGGTTTCTTGGGAGAAAATTTTCCATTTTTGTTCTCTTACTGTTAGGCAAAGTGAAAGTGCAGGCCACCTGGCAGTGCTCTCACCACTGTGTCACCGAGATAGGGAAATGGGTCCTGCAATCCAGGTACATCCACTGCTGCTCAGAACTTCCCAAGCATCAGCATGACATTGACACCATTTTCATGGGTTTCACAACTGCCCATGGAGACGTGAATTGCAGCAGTGAAACTGAACAAAACAACACTGTGACCAGCATGCAAAGCAGTGGAACTTTCCGCCTATACACTCAGGAGGAAAGTGCTGCATTGGCTCTATCTAGGGTAAACCAAACAGGTTTGTACCCTAGAATGAATCCAGGGAGCATCCAGACTAACCTTTACTAAGGTTAACTACCTTGAGATAAAACACAGCAGTGTAGATAATCCCTTAGGAGGTTTTCTTTGCAATCATCAAGACTAGAAACTTTTATTTAAAAATGAAAGTTAAACTTCTGGGGGGAAAATCCATGTCTTTATACTTGCCTCAGCTGAGTATATTTTTCCAAGTACTACCTAAAGTGCTACCATTAGTTTAAGTTAAAAGGCATATCAGAATTCTGTACCCATTGCGTAGAATTACAACTATTATTTTATATTTCACTAGTATAACATTGTATCTTTCAATAAAAACTCCCAAGCAAATAAAAATGTGAAAGAAGTTACAGATGAAGCCGATTAATCACATTTTGTTGCTGATCAGCTAAGGCGGTATCACTTCCTATTGATATTAAGGCTTTCCCGAGAATTTTCATATGGTTTACTCATAATAAACAGCTGCTTGGCAACTGTTGGAATTAGTGACTAGCTTCCTGGCTTAAAAATAATCTACATATTTCAGTGCAGAAGAGAATTTGGAAACCAGACTCTATTTAAACAATTTGTGATAGGTTTAAAGATATAAACTGGCCACATGCCAGCAGCACTCCCTTAAACAATAGTTACACCCTCTATACAGCTGAAAAAGAAATAGCTGAAAGGGAACACATTTTATACAAGTTCCCAGGGTAAAAAACATCCTACAGGTGCCGGCCTGGGATTGATATTGTTCCAAATATAAAATTAATATCTGACTAAAAGAAAATTTACTTCCCTGCCCCCAACAAATTTACATGAGAAAAATTCCTCCATTCTAAGCTCCCCGTTTTAGCCATCTGATGTTTTAGAAGGAGAAAGAAATTCTAGCATTTTGTATTTTAAAAAATACAAAATACAATTGCTGCAGACCAATTTTAACGCTTTGGTTGCAACTGCTAGTAGCATGCAATAAAGACTGTACCAGCTGTGGACAGTTGTGAAACTCTCAATGCTGATTTTACACTAACATAAATGTTTTGCAATTTGTGCATCCTAGCAAGTCCCTGTACACAAAGGCCTTTTTGTATAGCACTGCATCATACAATGCAGCCACAGTAGGGACAGACTATCAGTACCAACATTATCGTTTTACTTTCATCTGTTGATTTACCCATTCCAACAACAGACGCTTTTCAGTAATAAGCATTATAATACTGTAATGAAGTATTATTAGACGTGTTATGATGGATGAGTCAACAGAAACAATACAAAGGCATTTCTAAGGACACAGTCACACTGGTTATTTTGTAAGTTGCTCTGTTACAGAAAATGATGGCCTTCATGGACCTGCGCTTGCTCATGCATTCCTTAACAATTCCTTTCTATATTTCAGTCTCGCCCTTTGCTGACCACACAGCCAAATCTAAGCAAACACTTCTGTGTTGATATTTGTGCGCAGATAGAAGACTAGTTAAAAGAGGCACAGTCAACTTGATATTAGTCATTTAAAAAGAAAAAAAGGAAGTTAATTTCAGGCACTGCATCTAATCCTGTGCCCCTCTGCCAACAGCTGTGGTTTCACACTCACAATTACCTATTTTTGGAATGTTCTTTCTCCCACAGTGCTGTGTGAAAGACCCACACAAAACAACAGAGGAAAGTGACTCACTAAACAAGGGGAAGATGAGAATGACTATACACAAAGTACTGTCAACCCCTTAAGCAAAACCGTATTTCCCTCTATTCCCCATCAACTCTAGTAATCTCAGGTGTTACATGTAAGAAAAGTAAGTAAACATTTCTCAGGGAAGCACATTTTAATTCAAAACCATACAAAATTAATCTTTTAAGAATGAAATTACTCATTCTGGGATTACTTGATAATCTACTTTAATCTCAAAACAGGTGCCCCATAGTTACAGCTAATTAAGAGTTCAACTCTGCAAAACTTTCAGCAATCCCAGCTTTCAGTGAAGCCAATGAAAGCTGATGGTGCTCAGCACCTTTTAGGATTAGGCCCTAAGGTTCATTTGACTGAAGCTCTTTCAGGAGAGCCCTGTCTATGTTAATGAATTGGTACCAGTGTATTACAAACACCTAACATAGACAAATTGCACTGGCATGAATCACTTGTCTGATAGAGGTGCCGATTTGTACCTGGATGATCTTGGTATTGGGTTGGCTGAACTTCTAAGTAGCCCACGTGAGGTAAGGTGGAAGCACCTAAACTGATGCTGGCACCACCTTGTGGCAAATGCCCAGTGCATGAACTTGCTGATTTAGGTTCCAAATCCAAAAAGGTAACAAAGTGGCATCCCAAGGGCATCATTTGTAACCCCCTAGGGATAAATGCAAACCAGAGGCTAAGAGACTACCCCGGGGGGGCTACCCTTCCAACACACTTGATGTTGGTGCTGGCCAAGGAGGTCAAGGTCCTAAAAAAGGAGAGAGATGCTAGCAGACAAGTGGAAGTGCCCAGAGACTTTCCTAGTGTAATGACTGGCTCCTGCTGTGGTGGAAACCCCAAAGAATGTGCAAAGGATCACCTGAGTGACTGCATTGGCTGTTCCCTGGAAGAGAAACTTGGGTATAATTTGACTAATAGAGATGTGGACTGGTTAAAACCTGTACCATGTGTCCTTGCCTTTTTCCACATAGTGAGCTAACCAAATACTCACATGAGACAGGGTTTACACCAGTGGCACTTACTTTGGTATGCTGACAAATTAAGCAGCACACAGCTAAGTCCTGCTTTATGCCAATGCAGCGCATCTACATCTGGGTTTATGCAGTGTACATTTCTTTAATATTCACTGGGCATTCATTCAAATGGGGGGGAATGCCTCACAAACTACTATGCAGATAATTTTTCACACCATGATCATACAAAGCAAGACGGATAAAGCCAGAAAGGATGAGAGAAAGAAGGACTAGGACACCAATATTTCCCACAAAATACACATCTAGAAGACTGTTGGCATTTCTCTCAAACAAAAATTCTTAGTCACAATTGTGACTACAATTCTACAAACGTACATGTCAGACAAGCGTGAAACGGATGATAAAGTGAATCAAATTTCTAAACATTGCAAGTCTTTCCCCTCCTACCTATTGCATCTCATTTTTCCACCACAACCCTGCCTCATCTAGAAAAGCATTTTGTTGTCTGTAATCCACTCATTTGCTATGAAAGGTGTTAGTTTCATTCACTCACCCACACTGTGTACAAACATGTAAATCATTAGCATTCCCATCTCACAGAATAGACATCCCCTCTCAGTAGGGATTTCACAATGAGACATGAACTCCATTTGTAATTATCAAATAAAAAAAATATCCAGGTATACAAACTGCCTCCCCCGTTTGGTCCAAGAGCCAAGACAATTACTGCAAGCCTGTGACTTGCTTCAGTAAACACAGCAATGTGATTATTTCAAACTGATCTGTCTTATTTTCAGACCAGTCTGTGGTCAGAACTATGAGTTTTAATCCTTAACATTCTGGCATTTCCCAGGCTTCCAACCAAATGAAAACTCAGAGAAACTTGTACATGCATATCACTTATTGTACATTTGCTATCTCCAAGGAGGTAGTGAGTATTACTGTGCAATATTCGTTTAAGAGTTGAGGTCTGATTAACAAGGATGTAGATCAGGACAAAAATCTAAGTGAAAGAGCTGCCAATATGCACATACAAAATTTGTGTAATTGGTTTTACCCGAGCCCAAGAGTAGAAGAAAAAACCTAAGTGCTTTTCCCCCCTTGTATATTTTACTGTAGATTTTAAACAAACTCCCTTCTTAAAGAAAGTGAGGAATACTTGTAGCACCTTAGAGACTAACTAGTTTATTGCAGCATAAGCTTTCGTGAGTTATAGCTCACTTCATCAGATGCATAGAATGGAACAGAAGTAAAATGCATTTATACACACAGAAAGAAAAAAATTGTACATTAGCATACTGATAACAGTGCATTGGCCTGGCAGGCTTTTCCAACATATTTCCGCTCTATATTTTAAGTGCATCACATACCCCAATCTCTTAGAGCAGAGGTTCTCAACCTTTTTCTTTCTGAGCCGCCTCTCCCCCAGCATGAAACTCCGCAGCCCATCTGTGTCACAATAACTGGTTTTCTGCATATATAAACCAAGGCCAGCATTAGGGGGTAGCAAGCAGGACAATTGTCTGGGGCCACAGGGGCGCCATGAACTACATTGCTCAGTCTTCAGCTTCAGCCCCAGGTTGAGGCTCAGGGACCTGGGCTTCAGCCCCATGCGGTGGGTCTTTGGCCTTGGGCCCCAGCAAATCTAATGCTGGCTCTGCTTGGAGGCTCCTCTGAAACCTGCTCAAGGCCCCTTAAGGGGCCCCAGACTCCTGGTTGAGAACTACTGTTTTAGAGGACATGGATGAGACAGATGACACATACACACTATTTGCTAATGGTATAGTAACCTTTTAGTCTGGTGTTGAGTCATCCCTTGATGGAGGGGGATATTTTGAACACAAGAGAGATGACGGTTTGTGTAAATACTGTACTAACCGCCCATAGGTTTTTCTTTAGCTCTCTCTGTAGCAATTTGCATACAATACAGTTTTGTTTGGGGTTCTTTTTGGTCTTCTCCACTCTTTTTTCTCCCCTATAGAGTCAGCTAACAACACTTACAGTGGTTGCCACACTCAAGCAGCACCGTGTTTTTCTTTGTGTCAAAACGGTGAGAGGCAGAAATAGAGGAATGTCCTGACCAGTTCCGGTTTAGCCAGACAAGCGTGTAGCAAGTGCTTTGCTAAATCAACTTGTTCACACTAAACTAATTATTACTATGATAGTAAGAAACCATAGCCCCAAGGAACCATTAAAACCTACAACTACACCTATAACCCACAGGACAACAATAGGTGACTAATGAAGAATAAACCCTCAAGTTACAGCTCAAAAGCTTTCCCACCTCCACTTACTCTACTCAGGTTCTCATTCTGGGCCAATCAATATGGTATCTGAGCCCCACTTAACTCAGTTTCATTGAAACAATATTGAATCCTCATGTCAGACATGCCTTCCTTGCCAATCTATTTGAAAATGTTTCAACATAAGAAAAAAAATGTTGTAGCTGTATAGTTAAATAGCCAGAGAAAAGAGGTCTTATTCAACCAATTTAAGCAAGAAGAAAACATAATTGGCCAAATCCTACAAAGCACCCATGGATCTTAATGGAAGTTTTGCCTGAACAAGAACTGCAAGATTTGGTCCAATAGCTCAAAAGTAGTCTCATACTAATAGTCATACATCAGACCTCAATTGCTGTTTGTTATTATTGACATTTTCCACCTCATTCTTTGTAAGTATTATTAAGCACATGATCTCAGTAACCTATTGTTTCTTAACTCATGCTTCTGTTAGTTTTTTCTTTATTTTGGAATCCATGACATTTCTAAACAAAAATTACTGGAAAATTTCCAGTGAATCTCAAATGTGATCCAATCACCCTGAAAATGTTTCTGCTAGAGGTCCATCTGTTGGACAGTTGAGTTGCTGATAGTCTCAAGTGTGGAATTTTGCTGCTGTAGGAGAATTTGATGACCTGTCCCCCCCATGGAAAAATTCTGACAACACTAGGAATTCTAGGAATCTGACAGGCTCTGGGAATTTTTAGACTGAAGACCCTGCATATTTATTTATTTATAAATAAAAGGATATTTCAGACCTGGTCTACTCACAAAGTTGCACCAGTCTAACTAAGGCTTAACTAAGGTTATGTTCACATTACAGCTTAGGTCACTATAAGTTATGTCACTCGGGGGTGTGAATAAGCCACCCCCTGGGCAATGTAACTTACACCGTGCTAACTTAGATAGATAGTGCAGTGTCAGCGGGAGAGCTTCTCTCATCAGCTTAGATTAAAACATCTGCACTAGCAGTGGTACAGCAGCACAGCTGAACTGCTATAAGCTCTGTAGTGTAGCCATAGCTTAAAGATGGGATTTTACACCCATTTAGTTAAATTGGTGCCATTTTGTCCAAGGATCCTGTTGAGTCAATTTAAACCTGGTTTACATCAGTTCACTATGTGTCAGTAAATTTACAGGCACAAGCTAAATCAATAGAACTGATTTTAAACTGATGTAAGTGTGCCCACAAAGGAATGACTTTACCTGGGAAATAAGGAGAAGCTGATGAGCTTTCAAGTAACAAATTTTTCTAGGGCTTGTCTATATACAGAAATTGCACCAGTTTAAAAAACAACTTAAGCTAAAGCAGGGCAACCCTGTGTGAACAGTCTCATATTTGTTTAAAACTGGTTATGATTGGGTTTATTTCACACCAATTCAATGTAAACCAATATAAACCAGGTTTAACCCGATTTAAGGGTGTCCACACAAAGCTGCACCACTTTAACTAAACTAGTATAGAAATCACCCCTTTGGTTAAACTGGTGCAGCTGTGTGTGTAGTCCAGGCCTTCACAAACAAAAATCATAGGAGGAAAATATTTGAAACGTATTACATAAGCAGGCTTCTCCCTGAACACACATGATGAAAGTTTTCCACAAGGAGTCAGTGGTTCTTTAAGGAACACCATCAGCTTGAATATTTTGAAACTGAATAATTTTTTTTAAAAAAAATTCAGATAGAGCATCCGTCTGTTTTAAACAGTGCTTCCTGAAATGTTTCTTAAATTCCTTTCAAATACTTTTTAAGGGTTCTTCCGTTTCTGTAATCATCTTCAATGCATTTTTCCAGAAAGCCGAAAACTTAAAATTGATAAAACATACAAAAAAAAGGAGGGGGATCTTTATGTAATTTCTGTGTAAACAGTCTGGCACAATGAAATCAATGGAACCTGTGAGAACTCAGCAATTCCAGGGATCAAAATCAAAGTGTACAAATTACATAAAGATGTAGAGAAAGCTGTATGCATCATGCCCCACCACATAATCCATTACATTTTTCTGCACAGTAGCTCTGTTAAGTCCACGAAGTCCCCGAAATGACAAACTTCGGCTAATGTTGGTGTAACTCTAAAAAATAAGGCACAGCCATCACTTTGTCTGACTTTCGTGTTTCAAAACACTGAAAGGATTCACAGAACACTATCATCTGGACTTGGTAGGAATGCACTATAAAACCAGAGCTAAAATATTGATCTCACCCTAAGCCCTTTATTGAATGACACTTATGCTCAGGAAACTTTCTAAATATGGACTACATTCTTCAGTCTATTTTAACACCACTTGTACAGCAGGGACTGGGTGGTTTGGTAGATTATAAAACGCATCAGAAAAAAGTCCTAAAAGACTGGAGGATAAAACCACATATGCCACACTATGTAAAGGTAGTACAGTAGACTCTCGATTATCCGGGATGATAGGGAAAAACTTAATCCCGGTTAATAAAATCTCGGATAATCAAGAGTCTACTGCGGGGGTGGTGCCTCGGCCACCTTGCAGAAAGTGAGAGAATAACTACTAGAAGCTGATTAGTCTATTTTCAATGTCTGAGATAAAGTTCAAAAAGTAGTGAAGCATCAATAGTTACAGTCAATGTTTGAAACAGAAAGAAGAGGAAAATGGACCATCATATTGAATGTGGAAAGCTGTATAAATGGCATGTGTCTAGTGCCTTCATAGGACTTTTTACTAGAAGCAGGCTCTGCTGGAACTGGTCTGGAAGACCAGACTCCGTGTAATACTACATAGCTGGCTACCACCTTAGAGTCTCAGCTGCACAGAGACTGGCAATGAGGATCAATGCTACCATTTTTGGATGACAGTCAAATTCTGTTACTATGTCTCACACACTACAGTTGTTGTGATGGCTGAATCATGGTATTGTTTACTGATGTAAATAGAGCAACCTGAGCCGAACAAACCAACCAGATTTGACCCTGAAAACTCACTGCTGACACTAGAACAGCTGACCTGATTTAACCAAACCAGGAGCTAAGTCCTCAGAAAAATCTACTCACAGACGAAAGGGAGGAAGGAGTCCTAAAGCACAGGGGAACCCCCTTCATACTATTACACTATTGCTCGGATGCCCCAATCAGAACGGCAGCTTATTGTGCTAGCCACATTGCAAACACAAGGTAGGAAACAGTCCCTGTCTTGAAAAGCTTAGGACTGGTCTATGCACAGTTTACACTCCGGGCATAACTATTCCTGTCAGGGGTGCGATTTTGAGCACAAACAGTTATATCAGTACAGAGCCAGAACAGTAGGGTTCAGTTCCATGACTAGGGCTCTTGGGGCAACAATAATACAAGTAACAACAACAACAACAACATGGATGCAGTTATCCTGGTACAAAGGTGCTTTATCCCACTATAGCTTATTCCCCTTCCTGACTAGGAATAAGCTATACCAATAGAAGTACCTTTACGTTGGTATAACTGCATCCACACTTGGGGGGCTGTACCTGTCCAACCATATCAGTGCAGTTAAAGTGGTGCAACTTTTGTGTGTAAACAAGGCCTTGGAGTCTGAATTTCACAGGAAAGGTAGAAAACAATCAAAAGCTGCCAGTGTTCAAAAGGTAAAGGATAAAATAAAAGCATTGAATTATGAACTAAACTACTTTCAGTAGGAAAACCATTTGCTGCAGATGTTTCAGAAGCTGGGAAATCCCTTTGCTTGGATGTCTGTGAAGGTTTTTTGTACTTAATGCAAAGCTGGCATGGAACTTCACTGGCTATTTAAATGAAAAGATTCATTTTAGTACCAGGCAACAGTGCATATAAGAGGTTAATGGGATTTAACTTCTTTGCAAATTGGCACTGCCTCTACTACTGCTGAAACTCATGAGCATCAACTCCTGAAAAAACCCCTATAGGTAATTGGCTAGGGGAAAATGGAACAAATTACGGCCTCTGAATTTATCCTAACTATGTAAGATAGCCTTCATTTCCCCCCCTGTTGACTATTAAGTCACCTTGCCTGTGGCTATCAAATGAAATTTATTAGCTTCTCATGTACATGGAAACTGCATAGTTTCTGGTGTTTTATCTGGCACAGAACAACAGTGATGTGTCCCATCATTTCACCTTCATTGCTGTACAAGGATGTTTTAATTAGTTCTGTCTGCCAGCTTTCTATAGCAGTAGAGGGGAACATCGATGAATCCACTGAAACATGAACAGTCAATGAGAGCTTTGGATTCAGAAGGATTAGCCACTGGATGCTATTCCTACTGCCAGGTAATAAAATACACACACATTGCTCTGGCTGTGAATAAAGAGCCCCTTTAAAACAAAATTCAGAAATGGATCAGGTTATACACTCACCTGTGCTTTACGATAACATCATTAGCACAGCTGCAGTTAAGATGCTGCAATATTCTCTGCAAGCCCTCATTTTTAGCAGTTTATATAAGTCAACTGTAAAAAGTCATTTTGCCAATTCTGTATACAGATTCTCAGCTCATAAGCAAATGTTACACAGAAAGAGATAATACACAGGGCAAGTTATCTCTTCCTCTCAGTCTTTAGGGTATTTCCTAACTTCCATATACAAAGATGATCCAATACCAGTGGAAATAGCATGAGGTACACGTACTAATGCAATAGACAGAAGCACTGGAATGAGTTACCTAGGGAGGTGGTGGAATCTCCTTCCTTAGAGGTTTTTAAGGTCAGGCTTGACAAAGCCCTGGATGGGATGACTTAGCTGGGGATTAGTCCTGCTTTGAGCGGAGGATTGGACTGGATGACCTCCTGAGGTCCCTTCCAAACCTGATATTCTATTATTCTAGTCATTAGTGTACTGGTGGAAGTACCAACTGCAACTCAAAGCTTTTAAATGAAAAACTGAAGCCCCAAGGAAACCTATAGCATAATCACAACTCGATTCCCTATGTAATAAGCGGAAGATTAATGTGACGGCAATCGTTAGGGGGCGCAGTTACGCTTCTAAGGGTAACGTATAATTAAGGTTATCAGCCTGGGAATGGCCTTGTGTTCCTGTTATCTCGTGTGTGTGTCTGAGAAGAGTTTTGCAGCTGTGTGAGCTGTTTACTTGGTCTGTATGAAACTCTGCTCGTGTGAAACCAGACAGGGAAACTGAGGCAGGACTGAATAACATGTCATTAGTTATACATGAGACGCAAATGAGCATGAGTATTTCTGTGTCCGTGTGCCCATGTGTGTCGGGCTTCTTCCCTGGGCAGTGCTCCGCTGTGCCAGGTCCTCCATATTGCGGCAGTGCTGACTGGGGCCTCCAGCACGGCAATGTCGCTACCTTCAATAAACTCACTACTTTCCATCTAGCCACTGTGTGTGAGCCTCGTCTCTACGGGATTCTTAAGGTACCCTGCAACACCCTAGCACTCCCGGAGCAAATGTCTTCTTTCACTCTTGCAACAGATTGTGACAACTCAAGCTGGTGCTGATAAATTACAGGTCTATTATAAACAGGGAATGTTTTTAGAACTGAAGCTGTGGGCCTAGAGGAGACAAATGTGTGCCCTGTTCTTGATCAAAAGTAAGCTTTCCATAATTTCTCTACTTGCCAGGAGGAGAAAAGATCCAGTGAGAGCTACCACAGGCACCTGTGGGATTACACCAAAAGATATTTTTGGATTCTCTGAAATTCAGTCTCACTTTGTTAGAGAACACAAAATTATTGCCGACACCCAGAAAATAAATTTAGCAATTGTTTCCAGTTTCAATTTTTTAGTTGACTAAGTTACAATCCAGCTGCCTCACATTCCATTGGACTTCAGCTGTCTTTTTCCCCTGCCTACTCCTTTCTTATAACCATTATGAGCATCTCAATTGTGCTCCAGTGAGCCCTCAGGCAACATTTTTTAACAGTGTAAATTTGTAGCCATGCAGTTTTCAACACCCATCAATCTTACACCCAACATCTTTTAAAAATGTGAAACACCCTTTGTACCAAGCTCTCGGGGAAGTGTCACGTTATGATCTTTGCCTTGTATCTCAATAGCCTGACTCTACACACAACTAGGCAAGATTTTTTAACACAAACTTAATTTTCAGTAAAATGTCTGTATGATGACAACATGGGAATGGAATTTAATGAAGATTGCAGGAGATGGTGAAAGTGTGAGCACTAAAAGATACCAACCGATCAGCCTTCCTGATGATGAACTAAGTCCATACAAGGATGCAGGCAGTGGAGAGAGTTTAACCTCTAGTTTCCAGACATAGGGCTGGTCTTCACTGGGGGGGCGGGGGGGAGGAGATCGGCTGTAGATAAGCAAATTCAGCTACGTTAATAATGTAGCTGAATTCGGCGTATCTACAGCTGACTTACCTGCCGTCCTCATGGCAGCAGCTGTCGGCGGCACGCTCCCCCGTCGACTCCAGCTTGCGCCTTTTGGTGAGCTGGAGTTCCGGAGTCGACAGGGGTGCCACTAGCGATCTATCGCGTCTTGACGAGACGCGATAAATCGATTGCCAAAAGATCGATCCCTGCCCGCTTTAGTGAAGACAAGCCCCAAGACACATCATCAACAGATTATTACTTTGTTTGACAGCTACTAATCTGAAAAAGGGACATTATGTTGGTCAAATGCAGAACTTTTAATTAACTTGAAGGTCTTCCTTCATATCTGAGAACTTGATACAGTGGTGGAAACAGAGACATCTGCCCAATAAATCCCGCTAACTACAATTCAGTACAATGTGGAAGGGACTATGGAAGACTATATTGATATGAAAATAAGGAGTCTCCAAATTGACCAAATGAAGAGTGATTAAAGGTAGAAGAGTACTTCACAGTTATGAATTTACTTTTCAAATTATCTAACTAATTTAATGAAAAATTTAATCTCAATACTCCACCATTCAAATATGCACAATTCAACACAGCATAAGTCAACGCAAAAGACTCTGGCCGAACAATAAAGTTCCCATCGGGATGTATAAATTCTTGCCAGTTGCATTGTGTTATGTCTTTTTTTTTTTTAAACTATTTCCCATAAGAAAAGTTATCTTGGGATTTCCTGTAGAGGTTTAGGCTGACATCTTAAAAAAGCAGGAGACTTTACAGCTTTACTGAACTACTTAAACACATAAGAAAGAGCTGAAGACAATGATGTTTGATGCCTTGGTCTGCTGTGAAAAAAATACCTGCAGTCGGCCACTGAGCTGAGCTAAAGTTTTCATGCCCACCAGATAACACAATTGCCACAAAGCTACTTGTACCTATACCTCAACAACCCACTTCTGAATAGACAAATGTACAGAGGGTGTTAAAAAGCTTCCTAAACAATGTTAAGGTTAATAATTTAAGTATGCATGGAAAATAAAAATAACCTGGCACAAAGCTTCATTCAAACTACAGTAAAACCTCCATTTAACGGACTAATTCGGGTGAGGGGGTGTCCGTTAAATGAAAAAGTCCGTTATTTAATAATAATAAAAAAAACGAGCTGTCGGAGCAGCAGCCCGACCACCACAGGGTCGGGGCGGCAGCTCCGCAGCCCGCCCGCTGCCAGGACCCAGGCGGCAGCCGGGAACTGTCAGCCAGCCCGCCCGGGTCTCGGCTGCTGGGACCCGGGCGGCAGCGGGGAGCCGGCAGCCAGCCCGCGACAAATGGATTTCGGATGCATCAGACTTGCTTAGAAATTTTGTCCATTGCATCCGAAGTCCGTTAAATCGAGGTCCGTTAAATCGAGGGTTTACTGTACTGAAATCCATGTTTTCTAATAGAGAGACCATCAAATGGACCCTGTTAACAGGGGAATTTTTTATTTCTAGGCCAAGGTTGATTGCGTTTTATTGCTCTCTCTTTTCCCATAGATTTGAAGGATGCAGGATAATTCAGCTCCCTGGAGTCTGTGATCTACCACATAAGTAAGTTCATGCATTCATCTCTTGTAATAAACAAATCAAGCAAAGTCTGCAGCTCTCTCTGCTCTTTCAAAGCAACCCTTTCCTGGATTTTTTAGATCAAGATTGCAACATTGACTAGATCAATGAGGTGAAGTGGCACAGGGTCTGCAATGGTGGTATATCTGGGATACTTGCAACAGACTTCATACAAACAAAAACTAAGGCAGCCCTGAGAATTACTGTAACTATTGTAAAGTCAAGGTTAAAAGCTGCAAACACACAACTGGAGAAAGGAAGAAGATAATCTAGTATGTATTTCTTATCTGAAATGAAGAACATAGAGGATTTGCTTTAAGAGAGCATTGAAGAATTACCTGACTTGAGCCTAAGGGATCTGGGAAATCTAATGCTGGTGAATTGAATGTATCATCACACGCTGCATTGCCACATGTAACCCCATGGCTCCAAAGCACTTCTCTGGAGTGCTCTATAGTGACCCTGTTTCATTCACTAGTGGTACTGACAGAGTCCAAAGGAAGTCTTGTCCACTCTTCCTTGACCCACAGGATGGCAGCTATGATTTATTACTGTTTCTTACTTTTTTATTAAATGCTATAGCTTAATGGTTTCTGGGATAGCTAACATCTTCTTATATCAGACAGAAGCAGGATCCCCACATATTGCCACAGGTAAGATTTGCTCTTTTTTTCCAGCCAGACTGAACATACGTTCTCTCCCTCCCATTCAGTATGGATAGCTAGAAAATCATTCAAAGCCTAAGCCAGCTGTGAAGATATCCTGTATCACTCCTTATCTGGCAACTTCATATTTAATTTGCAACATAAATGGACGTACTCTATATTGGCACTCTCATAATACAAAGTGCAGGCTTTAGCCCCATCACACCTGCTATATGGTTCTGTATTTCAGTGTATTTTTAATCCACTGTTGTACACTTTGCAATAGGGTAGAGATAAAATTTCCCTCCAATGTCACAGACTATGTTTATTATTAGGTGACTCTACTGATTACACTTATGCTGATTACCCACCCTCAGTACCATTAGTATATATTAGTGAAGTAGCTGGCCCCTAAAACTCCTGGTTTGACTTAGAAGTGGATTTTCTATCAAAGATTTCCTTTGAGAAATGGAACTACAAACAGTTGAAGGACAATTTTACAGAGTTATGGTTTTCCTTATGGAGCAAACTTCCACAACAATATGTGTCTGCTGCAGACAATCTCCTGAACGTTTCTGCACAAAGGCTTCATCCACTGCATCCTCACAAGTGTACGTTTTACAGTACTTGGCACAGGGGCAGGATCCCAAAAGATGCTCCAAGCTCCTCAATGGATGCACAGCACATTGCAAAGTCAAGCTCATAGCTTGCCTGGCATCTGCATTTTACACAATATGGTTGGCCTCTCTGTTTATTGTTTAGAGAGCAGCACTGCACTTGGTCCACACTGAAGACTGATTCATCTCCCTTGTTTGTACTCCTCTTGCTACTTTTGTTGCTGTTTGGTTATATTAACTATTCTGACAGTGTTATTTACTGCAAACAAGTAAACAAAATGAGATCACTTGCTTATACAACTGTAGTTACTGCCTCTGTTACTATCTAGATTTATGAAGATCATGATCCAAATTCACCACTAGCATAAGCAGGTGCCAATTCCTTTGGAGCTGACCCCACATCTATGCTAACACTTTCAAATCCTCCCTGTTTATCTGGGATGAACAACAATGATATACTAATAAGCATTTTTAAAGTATATGCAGAATCTCAGACTTTAGCATTTTGCTGTGATGCTATGGGAGAAAACCTAGGGAAATCATGCATGGATTAACATATGGTATTTATGGAATCACATTTGTCCTATGATGCGATGCACACTAGTTAGACAGTAAGTTAGTGCTAAGGCATGTCTCCAACCCTATGTACTATATACTTAAAAGATTGCTAGCAGGCAATTACATTCACTTATTCCTTGGGGCCGCTCCAGAACCATATCACAGGAAAATGCATTCTGATGTAAGACAGCTCAGAAGCCAGAACAACATGAATCTGAATTATCAAAAACCAAAATCACTGCTACCAACTTTAGCTCCTTTGCTGCCTAGCCAAAGGCTTCTGAATGTGAATACTATACTGCACTCCCTTACTATGCCTTCCCTACAGGAAACTGTCTAGCTATTCCTTAAAAAGAAAAACACAGCTCTGATTTTTCTTGGTAATTAAATGCAGCATAATTAAACTAAATAAATTCACTGTTTAATTTACAATACATGATTAATTTAATCCTTAACTATACCACTTACACTGCATGGAAAAGCAGGGGGCATTCAGCCATCTCAAGTGAAACTGAGAACCTGACATGATTTCCAGGAGTACAGAGACAATATGATTCATGTGTAAGTATTTTTCAATTATGTATCCAGTTTTAGAACAGGAAGAGCTTCCTAACTGCTCATTGCACTCCAGAGTCACCCCAGCCTGACTCCAGAGTTTTGCAAAGAGGATAGGAAAAAGTGAGCAAGTTCTCTCTAAAATATGCCTATAGACTCATATTTTCTCATCTCATTACCAACAACAGAAAAGTTTAGTAACTTACAATTAATCATCATGTGTAGGCCACAAACTTCAGTGCCACAGGTTTACGGACTTAAATTCAAATGACTGTAAAAGTGCCAGGGTGCGCAAAACAACAGCGAGACATAGAGAAATGGGTAAGAAGATATTGATGAAATAGTCCTGCCCCTCTCACCAGTAAGCGTGTGTGTGTGGAGTGTAGTATTCAGGTTCAGTAGCCTTTTCTGGGCCAGCCCTATACCAACAGTACAGAAAGAGATCTCGAGAGAGAAGGTAAAGAGGGTGCTTTCAAAGGCACAAGTCACTCGGGGTTACTCTGCAATGGGAGTGATCCGATACACATCGGTAACCGAGAGAAGACGCAGCAGCCCAGGGCCGTTCACCCAGGAAAGCGCCGAGGGAGGGAAGTCGCGCTGGGACAACATCTCATCCCCATGAGAACGGGAGGCAGCGCTGAGCACACCGAGATCTGACGCCTGACAGGAGACTTCACCCCCGCCCGCAGGAACACGAGCCCCTAACCCGAGCGGACCACCCCGCACTGCAGCCCCCGACCCCTCGCACCCGGGGGGGTCCCCAGCCCTGGCACTTCCCCTTCCCGCTCTCTATCCCTTCACGTCAGTCACCCCCAACGGCTCACCAAGGCTCGAACCCCCCCAATCTCTCCTGCTCCCCGCGGGCCTAACTCCCCTCACGGGGGACTCCCCCCGCCCCCCGCCTGGGACACCCGGCCCAGGGCTCCATCCCCCCCCGTAAGGCCCCGGGCGGTGGGGAGCAGCAGCGGCCGGGCCCGGTGGAAGCAGCCCGGCTGTCCTCCGGGCACGGGGAGCAGCGCCCGGCCTCCCCCGCCGCGGCCCCGGCCTTTCCTGCGCGCCCGCCCGCTCACCTGCTTTCTCGATCTTGCCGGACATGTCGGGGCCGCGCCGGGGGCCAGGGCCGGGCTCCGCGCTCCGACCCCGGGGCTCAGGCCCAGCCCAGCAGGAGCGAGCGGCCGGGTCGTGCTGCTCACACCCGCCGCCTCCTGCTGCTGCTGCTGCTGCCGCCGCCGGCCGGGCTGGATCCGGCAGAGACACTGCGGCGGCCTGTAGGCTCCGCGGCGGCGGCGCAGCCACCCCCCGCCCTCCGCCGGGCCGGGAAGAGACTGCCAGGCAGCCCGCTCACACAGCGCGCCCTGCCGCCCGCCCGGGGCACGGCAGCGCCAGGGAGAGCCCCTGACAGCCGGGGGGTCACTAACCGGGGGGGGGGGGAGCCCCTCACAACCGGGAAGAGCTTCTGACGGGGGGGGGACTAACCCGAGGACAGCCCCTCACACCCAGGGGGAGCCCCTGACACCGGGGGGGGGGGCACTAAACCGAGGAGAGCCCCTCACACCCAGGGAGAGCCCCTGACAGTCGGGGGGTCACTAACCCGGGGGGGAGCCCCTCACACCCAGGGGGAGCCCCTGACACCGGGGGGGGCACTAAACCGAAGAGAGCCCCTCATCCCCGTGGGGAGCCCCTGACACCGGGGGGGCACTAAACCGAGGAGAGCCCCTCATCCCCGTGGGGAGCCCCTGACACCGGGGGGGGCACTAAACCGAGGAGAGCCCCTCATCCCCGTGGGGAGCCCCTGACACCGGGGGGGGGCACTAACCCGAGGAGAGCCCCTCATCCCCGTGGGGAGCCCCTGACACCAGGGGGGGCACTAAACCAAGGAGAGCCCCTCATCCCCGTGGGGAGCCCCTGACACCGGGGGGGGGCACTAAACCGAGGAGAGCCCCTCACATCCAGGGGGAGCCCCTGACACCGGGGGGGGGGGCCACTAAACCGAAGAGAGCCCCTCATCCCCGTGGGGAGCCCCTGACACCAGGGGGGGCACTAAACCGAGGAGAGCCCCTCACATCCAGGGGGAGCCCCTGACACCGGGGGGGGCACTAACCCGAGGAGAGCCCCTCATCCCCGTGGGGAGCCCCTGACACCGGGGGGGGGGGGGCACTAACCCAAGGAGAGCCCCTCACACCCAGGGGGAGCCCCTGACACCGGGGGGGGCACTAACCCGAGGAGAGCCCCTCATCCCCGTGGGGAGCCCCTGACACCGGGGGGGGGCACTAAACCAAGGAGAGCCCCTCATCCCCGTGGGGAGCCCCTGACACCGGGGGGGGCACTAAACCGAGGAGAGCCCCTCACATCCAGGGGGAGCCCCTGACACCGGGGGGGCACTAACCCAAGGAGCACCCCTTACACTCGGGGAAAGCCTCTGATGGGGGGGGGGCATTAATCCAGGAAGAGCCCCTGGCACCTGAGGGCACTAATCCAGGCAGAGTCCCTGACACTGGTGTGGGGGCACTAACCCAGGGAAAGCCCCTGGCACCCAAGGGGCACATATCTGGGGTGAGCTTTGAGACCTGGGGAGAGCCCCTGACACCAAAGAGAGCGTCCCTAATACCCAGGGAGAATCCCCCTGACACCAGGGGACAGCTGGAGAGAGCCTTGGCTCCTAGACATCTGGGCACAGTAGGTATTAACCTCAGGAGAGACTCCTTAAGAACGAGGCACTAACTGCGGCCCAAGGCCCCCTGACATCCAGAGGACACTAACTCCAGGGAAAGACTCCTTGGCAATGGGTTAGGGAGGGATTAACCCCCAGGAGAGACCCCCCCCACACACACACACACAGCTGTATGCAGGATTGCCAGTCTCAATAATTCAAAAATCCTAAAACCAGCCCTCAAAATTCATGAGATTTTAAATAAATAAATGTTGGGTTCTTTTTATTTACCTCCTGGATTCCGAGCCTTTAGGATGCACACGCTTCACTTTTTCCAGCTTTTCTCTCCAACCATGAGGGCTAGGTCGATTTACACCCACTAAGGGGCTGGGCAGTGACAGCTGGATACTCTGAAAAGTGAGATGTAATTTATTTGAAAAGAAACAGCCATGGCCCCATACATGGTACATTGTACATAATAAATGGGGGGGATGGGGTGCTCTTTACATTCCATTTAAAATGTTTTATTCTTCATTCTGTCCAATGTTACTGTGTATGGATCTAATTCCTCTCTCCATTTCAGCAGGTAAAATGCAGAGTAATTGCACAGGCTTTGATAGAGTTACTCCAGATTTTTTACTCCCCCAAGAATGGAACTTCACATTGCCTCAAGGACACAATAAGGAGTCCTATAATGCAGGTGTTGCTACTCCAAACCTGCAAAGCGCTGAACACCTCCTGCAAAATGCTGAATCCCTCAGTTCCTGAGAGGTTCAGTGGGAGATGAGGATACTTGCATCTTCCAGGCTTAGGCTCCTAAGGTTCAATTCTGCTGTCATTGAAGGCAATGGAAAAATTCCAGTTAACTACAGTGGGAGCAGGTCTGTAGTTTATGCAACTTCCTGCATATTTTAAGCTTTAATTGGGCAGTTGCACTGCCAGGAGACACCACAGAGCATCCAAATAACAGGTCACGCAGGTCTAAACCTTAACGCATGTTGCACTCTCAGCTATACCAGTGTCAATTCAGAACAACTTCCCTGGATGTCAATGGAGTGTCTTCGAATTTACACGGATGCAAATGAGATCAGAATCTACCTCCTTTTCCTCATGAGCAATAAGACCCCTGTGCTAGAACTGGATCTGCACTATCAACAGAAAACAAACTTGCCATAACACTCAGCTGTGTTAAAGCAGCTAGACATTCTTTACCAAATATCTTCATGCATTCACTCATTTTAATTTCTGTTCTGAAACCATAGTGACATCAATAAGCCCTAAGGATACAATCTTGACATGGAAGGAGAGAAACTCTGGTGTCCTCTAGTGGCAGTAACAAGATAATGTCACTGTTCAAGGGAGGATGGCTCCAGTTTGCACTGAAATTAATAGGATCCTATTTGAAGATTAACTCGTCTATATATGAGACTTGGGTAGAGACAAGCATTACATAAGCACTTCCAACTTGATGATGATGCCAGGTATTATCAGTAAATAAATCTGTTGTGTTTTTAACCCATAGAGGGTACTTCCTACTCACATATCAACTCAGGTATTTGGTACCTAGATATTTTCCTAGGCCTTGGTCACTTTTTAGAGGGACATAGCCAAGTTGTTTAGGCTCCACATTTCATGCACATTGGTACAGTATATATAGTATATAGAAGGCACATGCCCTGACTTGGCTGCTTTTTAAAAAATTGGCCATGTGACAATTATAATTTTTTTTTAAATGCTGTAAGATCCATAAACAAAGCCAGTGCCCACCCGAGTTGTGTGTTTGTATAAGGTCTACAGCAATGGAGATGAGATGTGTTTCAGGCCCATTACTGCTCAGAATGAGACTTCTATGCCTGCTCCACAAGGAGACTCAGCCTGAGTGGTTTTTTTGTTTGTTCTTTGTTTAAAAATCAGAAATGATATTGGGACAGATTCTCTCCTTGTTTACATTGGTGTACACAGAGAGAAACTCTTATTATTTCAGTAAAGTTAAACTGCAATTACACTGGTCACTAATAACAGAGAGTCCAATCATGACCCCTAGCTCCATGCCCAGAGGTTGGCAGAGGTGGGAGAGTACTGTGCCTTTAACAGCTTTCCCCCTGGATTACAGTGGGTGCTTCTCAGGTCCTTGCTCCTTCCCACCAGCCCTACAGAGGTGGAAGGGTCTTTTTACAGCCCCCACCCCCACCCTGTGGTGAAGATTCTCCCCCACATAATGATCCCTGCTCAGCTGCCAGCTGGGGGAACCTTGTAATTAGCCCTGCTGAGCTGTGTTGACTCTGCAGGGTTAATAGGAATAAGAAGTAGTGAACACATAGTGTAGTCAGTACTGTAAGCAGATCTGACTGTGAATACACAGAGGAAGCAGCCCTATTGAATAAGAAGAGCCTATTCTGATGTGGTCACTTTTCAGAATAGGGTAAGGTGAGAGACAGAGTGATAATGGGTAATACAGGAGCAGAGCAGTTACTACATAGGGTGTTTTTCATTAAGTATCAGTAACTCTCTTTGATTTAAAAGGACCTGTTCTGCCCTGGATAGATGTATGCAGATCCCACTGCCTTCAATGAATGCTACTGTCTGTGTTGTGCATACTAGGGCAGAATATGACTCTCAGGAGCAAGCTGTGCAAAAGGCAGGGGAGAGGAAATGGGGATGACAGATCCCATTCAGACTTGCACTGTTGAAGCAATGCCAGAGCCCCCTCTGTTTGGTCAATTCAGGGTTTTAAATGTGCTGCCTTTTGAGACAGGGAGGATCCCCCAGGAAGAGGAAGGAGAATAAGGAGTGTCTCTCCGTGGGCTCAGGGAGCTAACTCCAGTGTCATGCTGTGCTACTATCCAGAAGAGCTGTTGACTCAATTCATCTATGTAGTAGAGGCTTGCAATAGAGACTAACAGCATCAGCTCATAAAACAACCTGGGACTGGTCTCTCTGGAGATCTCTTCATTGGAAGAAGCACAGAAAGCAAACCCTTCAGGAAAACGTTGCCAGCTGTCATAGGCCTTCAGAACCCCCCTAATTAAATCTGCTACATGCTTGTCTGTCTATAATGATAACCACTAAAGAAAGTTAATAGATAATAAACTGTACCCCCTCGAGGTCATTTCCTGAAACGATTCATTTAACTTTACATCTGACCCATTGAGCAAGGGAAACTGCATAAGAACTATGAAAGTGCTGAGAAATTAGAAAGAGCACTGCTGCCCTCTAGTGAGCACACAGTGTATTAATTCCTACGGTATTAATTGATAATTGTCATACACTCACCTGTGTCTGCTGTTCTGTTATGCATTCTATAATAATGTCCTTCCAAAAGTGCACCCTCTGAAAAAGTGTACCTTGAGCAACTGAACGGTCTGAGATGATCTCAGCACCTTGAAATGCATGTGTCACTTTAGTGAGTTTGTCTGTACTGCTTTTTACAGAGCTGGTGACACAAGGTTTTACTTAGCAACAGCATAAAACAAGAAAAATATATATTTTAGTGTAAATAAGACCCCAAAACATCTTTTTGACCTGAACCCTCTTTGCCCCAATATGTTTCCTTCTTAGGGCCAAACCCACTGATTAGCTGAGTTTGGTGCGGGGCCGAGGGACGGAATCCATTGAACTCTTGTGCTCTCAGCTGCAAACCCCTTTGCCAACTGAGTCAGAAGGGCCCAGATCCTGTTTAGCCCCCTAACTGCCACTGAAATCAAATTGAGTTAGGGGCTTAACTACCTTTGAGGAATGGGGCCAAGGATCCTGCTGTTCCCCCTCCCCCATGCTGGCACCCAGGCAGTGTGTAGAAGAAGGAAGCCAAATTACTCTATTGTAGGGAGGGGAGGAACTGGGGGGGGTCTGCTAAAGGGGGAAGAAGCTGTGATGGGAGGGGGCATTAGGAGCAAGAGCTGGATGGAGGGGGTGGGACAGAGGCAGGAGCAGAGTTGACAATCTAAATATACAATACAAACAAAGGGTGGGAGGAGAGACAGACACACAGAGCAATTAAGTGATTTGCAGAAGGTCACAAGCAGGTCAGTGGCAGAGTTGGGCTAAGCACCCAGTTCTCCTGACCCCCAATCTGATCCCCCTTCCTGTAGCCCACACTGCCCCTAGTGAACACACTGATATATCTTCTCAAAGGAGAATTTAGTGCTATTTTCCTTACACTGGACAAAACTCTGTAGTCCTTACTCCATCAAATCTACCATAAAGCCAAGGGGAATTTCCCCTGGGTAAGCACAGCAGGATGTGGGTTGATAATTGACAGGACTGACTTTATATTGGGTCTTTTTGACATCAATATAGTTGATGCCTCTAGAGGGCAGCATAGTATGACACACTGGGGTGAAAATAAAGAGGGCCAAATTCTGCTCTTACACCCAGGCCAACCAATTGAGGTCAGTGGGGCTGTTTGGGCATGCGCGTAGAACTGAGCCCACATTCAGTTAACCCTTTTGCTGTGTGTAGAAGAACCACAAAGTATTCACTTGCATTTCCACAGTCTAATGACGGACGCTGATTGAACATATCTACTCTGAAAAATGGGAGTGTGTGTGTGTGTGTGTGTGTGTGTGTGTGTGTGCGCATTCAGAGGGGCAATCTTGAGTTTGGATGATGTTTTCCCTCTCTAAGACCTGCAGATCCAATAGAGCTCTGGGAGCAGGAATCTATTCTAACTTGTGCACATTCAACACAATTGTTAACTAAATTCCAAATGCAGGATAGTAGGGAGACAAGGTGGGTGCGGTAATATCTTTTATTGGACCAACTTCTATTGGTGAGAGAGATCATCTTTTGAGCCACCCAAAGCTCTTCTTCAGGTCTGGGAAAGGAACTCCCGGCCTCATGCAAAATGGCCCAATAAAAGATATTACCTCATGCACCTTTTCTCTCTAATATCCTGAGACCGACATGGTTACTACATTGCATACAGCAAATGCACGAGAGGTCAGTTACACCCATGCAACCACAGTACTAGAGAATGGAGTCACAAGGGGGTGATTATTGGTGCGGTGAGAGAGCAGGGAGGAACCCAGCTTGTCTCTCAGCTTCAAGGGTGACTGGAGAGCAAGACAAAAGGAAACAAATTAGAAAACCAAGTAAACATGGAGCCCTCCATTCCCATTTTACAGTTACTTTTCAGAGAGGCCCTCAGATGCTATGGCAAGGGGATCCATTTAAACAGCTAAGAGAGATCTGTAGTGCTCTCAGACACTTTTAACCCTTTTCCCAGGGCAAAAGTGAAACTGTTCAATATTCTACCTTAATTTTGGTAAAAGAAAGTGAATAGAAAGTAGCTTTTAGGCTGCAAATTGCTGAAGGAAGAGCAGATGGCTATCGGGGTACGGGAGAAGGCAAGAGAGAACCAAATAATTGAGGGACTACTAAAAAAGAGAGCACGAGAAGAAAAGAAACCTTTGGTACTTAGCTAAGTCCAAATAGAAAAGGGGTGTTATCAAGGGCTCCCTCTTACTCTTATCCTTTCATTGAGAACTACTTTTCACAGTTGAAGGATACATTGTGTACACAAGTTTTTAAAAAGTGAAGTAGGACATGAAGGAGTCATATTCTAACTGAAATTCAGCATGCCAGCATCTAACTGAAATTCAGCGTTAGTCAGCTGCTGGTGCACTTCCTCTGTAGTCAAAAGCAGTCAGCTTTTGTCTTTTATATCTCAAAATGCAACCAAGGCATGTGCCAATAGCTCACCCTCTTGTGGCTTATTGATATAGTGGCAGTTTGTTCAATCAAGCTCCTTACTGCGTCTTGGGGTCATATCTGCTGACTTTACCAAACAAAACATATCTATTCCTGCTAGCCTTGAAAGGCCAATACAGTTACAACTGAGCTCACTGGAGTCTGTTCTGATGGGTATATTGTCAGCTGTGTTCTGGCCCTGGGATCTCTATTGTTGACATTAGAAAAGGTGAAAAGACTGAGTCCATCTTGGTTCTCAGATCCCAGGGAAACGTGTAGTATTGGCAGTTTCTTTCGACTTGTAAATTCTATGTGCACTTTTCCTTGGGATGCAGATGGTTGTGGAGTCCATCCCTTGAGGCTGGGACATGCTCTTTCTCAAGGTCACTCAAAGAAATCATAAGGGTGGTACATTTAGACCAAAGCACCCTAACCCTAACGGTTTTGGGAGGAGGCTGGGGCATAAAGTTACAGGGGAGTTTACACCTGCCCCTTCTTGTCTACATGGATTCTGGGATAGAGTGCCATGGCTCAAAATTGTCAGGGGCACTGACACCCGACAAATCCAGGCCCAGTTTTTTCACAGTGGATGCCACCTTGTAAAACAGCAGTTTGAAATAAAGGCAGCAGTGAGGATTTTTTCCCCCTTTCAAAAATGAGTGCTGCAAAAAAGAAAAGAAAAGTGGACAATGAGTGTCGAGTTTTCAACAGAGTGGAAAACAAAATATATTTTCACAAACGTGAACTCAAAGGCTCTATGCTGCATTGTTCACATTAATCTAAGAGGGTGAGAAAAGGGGTTAAGTTTGGTTTAATTATTGTAATACGTTGTTATGATGGTATACTATTAATAATAAAGGTAACAAAGTCCTGTGGCACCTTAAAGACTAACTATAAAGTTTTGAAGCATGAGCTTTCGTGGGCTAATACCCACTTCGTCGGATGCAAGCAGTGGAAGTGTCCAGAGGCAGGTATAGAAAAGTAGGCAAGAACCAGGTGGGAGGTAAAAAGGTTAGTCCAATTGTTACCTCTGCTATTCCAGACTAACACGGCTACCTCTCTGATTCTATTAATAATAAGTAAGGTTTTATGTTTATTTCCACTAATATGTATCCTTATTAAATACCGTTTATTTGAATATCTCTGAATTGTTAATTTCGTGAATGTTCATACCAGCCATGAGGCACTCAGGGGGCGGGAAGTGGGAGAGGATCAGATAGGGGGCAGGGCCAGGTTGTTTGGGGAGGCACAGCCTTCCCTACCCAGCCCTCCATACAGTTTCACAACCCTGATGTAGCCCTCGGACCAAACAGTTTGCCCACCCCTGCTGTAGCTAGATTTTTAAAACAGGATGGATAATTCTACAAGACTATTGACAAAGGTGGCTGCTTCAAAGTGACGAGTGCTTGTCCTGTTTTTCAGTCGTCGATGCAAACCTCCCCATCGGACAGAAAGAGAAGCAATGGAAGAGACACAATCCAGAGGAAATAGTAACAATAAACTGAATTTGTCTACCCACTTTAAGATGTCACCAGCCACCACTGAACACTAATAACCTCTCAGTTAGGCAACCAAACAATCTAAGAGCCAACAAATTTCATGCTTGAGTTATTGGTTGACCTCTGCAGGGATCAGGAAGGAATTTTCCCTATATGAAGCATTGCACAATTGGCCAGGTGCACTGTGGGAGGGAATTATGCTTCTTCTGAAGCATGTGGTATTGGCCACTACTGGAGGTAGGACACAAAAGATGATAGAGCAATACCAGCACTGCAAATCCTTTGTTCTGATCAGGAATTGGTTTATAGGAGAAATGGCCCTGAATGAAACACGCTGGAACTCCGAGCAATTTTGGGTCCAGAACTGGATCAGAATTACATAGCTCAGGCCCATCTCTACTTTATAGTCCCATAGGCACCTTCCATGAAGACAGACAAGTTGTTTTGTGTATTATTGTATTATTCTCAAGGATCAGAGGTTGATACAGTGACAAGTATCGCACAGCATATCAGAGGCTGGATATACACCCACCACGCAGCTACAGCTGGGGCTGGATGAAGAGCGCTCTGCTAATCCAAGTTAGCACAGAAATAGCAGATTTGACTGCTCAGACTAAACTGGAAACAGAAATATTCAGGCTTGGCTCTTCCCAGTATACAACCATATGTCTTGGTGGCACTTCTGCAAAAGGTGTTTCATCCTCCTCACTTCTCTGCAAACACTCTGCCAGCCCAGCCATGCCATGAACAGATCTAGAGGATCTGGAAGCTCAAAAGCAGGAGCCTTATATCAGAGAGGGCCCAAACTATGTATGCCCCCCAAATGTCTTTTGTACTAGAAAGCTTATTCTGCTGCTGTAGTGGTCCAATGGAGGTGATGAAGCCAACAGGAGTAGTATATGCACACTAGGAGGCAAAAGCCTCAGAATGGTTCTGGCAAGTCCCAGCTCACACAAACAGTGAATGGCCTATGTTGCCTTCTCCATTCTTGGTTTTGTCCTTCCTTTTGGTTCACACTGGATTCTCGCTCTCTCCAGAAGTGGAGTTAAAAGAAAACTCCAAGACCATGAGAAACCATCTTGCTGCCTGTCTGCAAGTTGGAAGGAACTTCTTGGATCACTACAAAGCACTTTATGACAACAAAGATATATCGATTGTAAAACTACCCTCTATTACCAGTTTCCATGGTATTCAAGTGCACAGGGAGAGCCCAATTTTAATTTCAGGTCACTGTCCATGGACAAGAGATCCCCACTCCCCCACATACTACAAAGGAGACAGGAGATGAAGGTGACCTTGGCACTCTCTGCAGAAAGGAGTGAAACCAAAACAAAATGGGAAATCAAAATCAATATTCCAAAGTCAAATAATAAAAATTGTGTTATGGAAACAGAGGTCACCCAGAGAGAAATGTTATCAGACATGACAGCACTGCTCTCTGATTTCTTCTCGCTCTCTCTTTATGCCAATCCCAGGCGGGGAGAGCTTGTTCCAATGCCAAAAATGTCATCCATCCACAATACAGAACCACCACATGGTTTGGCATGACTGACAGCAGAATCACAGACCTGGAGTGAGGAGGATAGCATTGAGATACACAGGCAGAGCTGTGGGGTGCTCTGCTTTGGAATAACATGGGGCATTGCAGGGCAGAAATGAGCTATACTGGCAGAGCTGCTTGGGGAAGCCACAACCGAATAACAGGGGCTATTGCAGGAGACAACTGAGATGCTCTGAACCATGAAGGCAGCAAGGGAGAAAAGGTCTGAAGCTTGTGAAATGCAGCACTCTCTCTGAATAGTGAGTGGCACCAACACAGATGTGAATGAACAATGAAGGGAGAGAGGAGCAGTGCTTGTTCATGAAGGATAATCATATTCAATACAAAAAATTACCCTTGGGCAAATGAACCCCTCGGTGCCTCAGTTTCCCCTTTGTAAAAGGGGGGTAATAGTGACCTACGCTGCAGGGAGCTGAGGGTTAATTAGTGATTCTGATTATCTGGGGAAGTGCACATTAAGCAGTTAAAATGTATGTGTTCCGGGTGGGGCTTCCAAATTGCATGCAGGTTCCTTAAGAAGGGACTGGCTGTCTCCTATTCTGATTCCATTCTGCAAGTTCCAGCTTGCATACATTTCAGACAACATTGTAAATGTGGGGCACGTAGCCCTGATAATGATACAAACGTCAAGTCATTATTTCTCAGCCCAGAGAGCTTCTTCTCGTCTTCAAGCCAGCAGTAATGGGTTGTTTTGTGTGGTTTTTCCTTTTTTCAACCTGACCTCCTGTTTCTGGCTGGGAATTTGTTAGATTTTTACTCAAAGTTAGCAGCAGGGAGATAAATTCTCAATAAAGTCCATTTGTCAACAGAGATTTCCTTCCTTAGCAAACAGACAAAGGAAAGGTAAAAACAGTGCTCCCGATGGACATCGGCATTCCAGCACCATGGAGACTGCAGAGGCTACTTTCTCTGCCCTGCAGAGGCCCTAGGGGTGGCCTTCAGCCCCATAGAATAGTTGATCTCGTTGTCAAATTTATTTCGGTCTAGTTGAAGAATCCCCACTGAGTTCAGCTGGAAGCCTGGATTGTTTGGCTCTCCCCTGCCTTAGAAATTGCCTCTGGAGTGCCCTGTCCCTGGCTTCATTGTTTCATTTCCCTTCAGAAATACGCTCCATTTTCACGGGGCTCATTCTCACTCTGTAACTTGAGGATGGCTTCAGAGGCTGTTGGACGGCCCGTGTCTGTTTCTGGGCCACAGTGTGCAACCAGGAGCTTGGGGGAAATTTAAAGGGCAGGTAGAAGGGTTGTAATTTAGGTCAAGAGGCTGCATCTTGCCTGAGCCAACAAGGAATTCCGGGGTATTGGAGGGAATTCTCCTCTCCATCATTCATTCTGCTTCCACCGGAACAGACCCTAATGCAAGGCCCCAAAAGTAGCACATCCAAAGACAAAGCAGCACTAGTGAGCCCCCACAACCCCCATTTCCCAGGGATTCACAGCTGGCCAACATCCCCCATAGTCAGGCAGCACTGTCTAGGGAGAGGGTGTAGCCAGGGTATATGGATGTGTTGACTCTGAGCATCAACAGGGCAGTCTACCCCAGTGTAGTTCCTATGGTGCCCCTGCTGTTTGTCTCTGATAAAAACAGCATCTACCCTCCCCTGCAGGGTGGATAAATACCCCCTGTTTTCCCAGTGGAGATGAATTAAATCCTGATACCTTAACCAAGGGTTTCCACTTGACACAGCATGCACAGTCCCTGAATGGGCTAAACTCCAAGTAGCATCACATTCCAAACATGCTGTTAACCATTTTAACCTCCCCGCAATGGCAGGTTGACAGAAGGAGCAATACGCAGAGTTGTTTCTGATGACCATTTCAAACCCAGTCCCAGATTTCCTTGTGACTGTGACAGATGAAAAGAACTCTCTCATTAACACAGCTACTCTACCAGAAGGCTGGGGGTAGCCACTATCAAACGTAGTTTGAAAGGAGGCACCAGAGGTGTTTCTGGCATTTACAGACCAGCCAGTCTTACTTGGTGTCAGGAAAATTAGCTAACAATAATTAAAGGCAGACTAATAAAGCACCTAGAGGAGTATATGATGGGGACTAACAAGTTCTGTAAAGGAAACTACCTCTCCAATCTACTGGAAACCTTTGCGAGTCAACAAAATAGTGGCTAAAGTAAAACTGGGAAATAAGATGGGCAATGGATGGATGTCCATTTACACCAGCTCAGGATCTAGCTCAGTTTATTTGGACTTCCAAGAGACTTGTTAAAAGTTTTTTTGTATGATCAGTAAGTTGATCCTCAGCTGGTGTAAACTGAAATCCATCCATTGGCCATCATAGATTTATTTACTCCAACTCAGGATCTGGCTTAATTTATTAGGAATTACCTATCCTCACCCAAAAAAAGAACCCAGCTTCGACAAAGCCCCTGACAAGAAGCAGCTGAAGAAAGTAAGTGTGTATGTACACTGAAACTGGAAGCGTGTCTGCAGCTCGGATAGACATACCTATGCTAGCGCAACTAAAAATATGAGTGAAGCTGTGGAATCGTAGACTGTGGTACAGGTTAGCACTATGAATATATACCCAGAGTCCCAGGCTGTCATATACAGCCCATGCCACGGTGACCAGACAGCAAGTGTGAAAAATCAGGACAGGGGATGGGAAGTAATAGGAATCTATATAAGAAAAAGATCCAAAAATCAGGACTGTCCCTATAAAATCGGGACACGTGGTCACCCTAGCCCACGCTAACGCATATGCCATCATATTTTCATTGCTATATTTAGCTTAAAGCTAGCACAGGTATGCCTACCTAAGCTGCACGTGCACTTCTGATTGCAGTGTAGACATACACTAAGAGTGATGGGGGAGAGGAAAATCTCTGTCAAGGATTAGAAACTGGGTAGAAGAACAAAGTGGGACAAATAAATGCTCAATTCTCATCATGGAAGGAAGTTCATAACACGATGTTCTGAGGACCAATGTTGTTTTGTCTGTTTATCAAAGGCCTGGGAAAGATGAGCAAACAGCAAGGTGACAATATTTGTGGATGGCATAAAATTATTTCAGTGAATGAAGACTGGAGAAGACAGAGCAATTCTGGGGGACCTAACAAAAATAAGTGACTAGGCAACATGATGGCAGAGAAAATTCACTGTAGAGACACAGTGCACACGGGAAGGAATCATTTGAATTGTTCCTACACATTGATGGGATCTAAATTAACTGTAATGATTCAGGAAAACAAATCCAGGCATAACTGTGGCCAGCTCAATGAAAACCTCAGTGCCATATGCAGTAGTGGTTACAAAAAAATTCCTCACAATATTCGGGTGGATAAAATAAGGCATAGAAAATAATGCTTAAAATATTTTCATGCCATTATATACTTCACCTGTAACAGCAGTGTAAGGACTGGAGGGTCTAGGATGAGCGTCACCTTCACGTCACCACTCAGGAGACAGACAAAGCAGCACCCAACAATTATTGGAGGGTTATGCACCTGAAGAACTACCACCCGAAGAAACTAGAGTGACAGAACCTGCGGTCACCTGCTTGGTCCACACCATCTAAACCAAGAAGGTGCCCTAGGGAGCTGTCTGATCAATAATGCCAACTTTGGCTTGCTACTGTCAGACCTCGGTTTTCACCCTGTCTTGCTCCTGGTTCTGGTTTTCCACCATGGCCCCGCTTGATTTTGATACCCATCTCCTGACTCAGCTTGGTAACTAGTCTCTACTTCCGCCTTCAACCCTGGACCAGCAGATGCTATTGGCCCAGCCACCTACACCCCAGCCATTAGAAATGGATTCATTTCTGTTAACCCCATCTCCTCAAAGACACAGCAGAAATGGAGGTCTACAGAAGTGCAACAAAAATGATCAATAATCCATCATGATACATTAAAAATAATAGGACTAGTTAGGGTGTGACTAAAAGGGGATGGGATAGAGATGAAGAATAAGGACATGACAGAGGCATTTAAAATAATAAGTGATTTAGAGACAGTAACTCGTATGTTGATTTACCCTTTTTCATAATACCAGAACAAGAGACATTCAATGAAATTAGAAGGCAATACATTTAAAACTGGTAACAGGAAATGCTCTTTTCACACAACGTGGAACTCAATGTCATAAGATATCACCGAGGCCAGGCACTTAGTAGGATCTGTACAAGGAATGCCCTTGCCCAGTAATAATACATATATCCTCTGTGGTTACATTAAATTATACAAACCTTCCTGCTTCAGGGCATAACCCAAACACTAACTGCTTGGGGTTAGGAAGAAATTTCACTTGTCAGCATGTTCTTCCATAATGTCCATTATGGAGATTTTACACCTTTTTTGAAGTCTTTAATGCTGGTCACTGTTGGAGATATGACATGGGAATAGGTAGAATAAATGTCAATTGGTGATGCCTGTGTTTGTACGTTAGCTAACCAAGACGGCTCTACTGTCCAACAGGGAGAAGGCTGCCTGGTTAAAGTTCATCAGGAATAATAATAAAAGAAACATGAACTTGATTTCACTGTCTGCCTGGAGTGAACTCTGTCAGTGTCCTCAAGGATGGGGCTGCATCCTTAGAATATGTTTCAAGGCCTATAAAAATCTACATTCAACAACACCACTTAGCACTTACATAGTGGCCTTCATCCACAGATCTCATAGCTCTTTACAAAGGTAATTAAATATAATTGTCTCCGATTTACACCTGGGGAAACTGAGACAGAGGGATGAACTGACTTGCCCAAGATCACAAACATTAGTGGAAGAGCTCAGATGAGATCCCAGGGCTCCTGACTGCTCTGGGCTCCTATCTACTGGACCCAGCTGACTTCCTCAGGGCACAAATCTTCCCCAATAAGAGCTACATGAGTATGAGATCTGGAGAAAGGAAAAAGTCCTTTGAAATCAGGACAGGGGGCTGCTCCATGCACAGTCCAGCCTGGAGAGCCTGTCCCACTAGCATCTTTGTCCCAACATCCAAAACACATCAACCATCACACACACATCTGCACAGTATCTGACAGGTGAGGCAGTGGCGGTGATGGTGTAGGGGTGCTGGCAGCTGCTGTTCCCTCCTCCTAAGTCTTTACAGTAAGGGAGAAATGGAGGGAACGGGTAGCTCTGGCTCCAGATGACAGAAATAACTGGAACAGCAGGGACCACCCACTCCACCTGCTTGTGGTTTGTTAAGAGGATTTTGCTGGTTTGCTGTGAGGGACTAAAGAATGAGATTATACAGGAGCCTGTCAGGAGGCCAATGACATTTATAAAATATTAATCCTCACAGCGTGTCACTCATCAGCAGGTTTGATAGTTGTTCTGTGCTGGCTCCCATGGTCTCTTGCCTCCGTGCCGTTCAGGAGCAGTTTTGTGATGCTTCAGGGGCTTGTTGGATTTTTATATTTTTTCCTTGTCACTTTTTGTAACAGAAATTTGCTGTCCTCTGCCCCATCCCCAATCTCTCCTCCAGGGTTTACTGCGTCGGCTGCTTTAATAATCGGTTTCCTTCTGTTTCCCCCCAAGACCCTCCTCCTGCTTTCTGGCCAGACGTGACCCCAAGCACCTTCCAATCCTTTGCAGCTCAGCTCCATTTCATCTTTAAATGCGGCTTGAAAAAACCTTTATTGGGGAAACAAATATTCTG
Source organism: Sternotherus odoratus (assembly GCA_032164245.1). Classification (NCBI taxonomy): domain Eukaryota; kingdom Metazoa; phylum Chordata; order Testudines; family Kinosternidae; genus Sternotherus; species Sternotherus odoratus. The sequence goes on from JAVMKO010000016.1 coordinate 12,451,475, forward strand.
CCTCCATATTTATGTTCCCTCCCCTCCCTGACACACCCACATTTTAATTTTAATAGCATCCAACAAATATAGCCTGAATACCTTGACAATCACTTGGGCTGAGTCTAAGTGTTCTACATGTTGGTCTTGGGGTGGCTGGAAGAAAAGCAAGCACCAACTTCAGTAGTTAATCTGCCCTCAGGGAAGAGAAAAGGAGCAACTACAGCTTTAAAACAAAGATTAGATGCAATTCCCTCCCTCCCCCCTCTTCCTAGCTCTCTCTCTCCTTTTAAAGGGAACTTGTCAAGGTTTCCATCAATAATAGATAATGGTGCATCATTCTGGCAGGTTCCACCCTGAGGCTGTTTTGATATTTTCCAGAGAATTTGTCAGCAATCTTACTGCAAAGGAAGGGCGGGGAGGGGGGGGGGGGAGAAGAGGCCTCATTAATTTTTCGTCATTTGCATTCCTCCTGTTAAATAATGTATTGATTGCTCTCTCGCTCTCTTTTAATTCCCCCTCTTTTGCTGCATCTCGCGTACAATGGTCCTTGCTCCATGACAGACGAGTTTGTCGGAGACACCAGACAGCTCACGCTCCACCTGAAAGTGCTGGGATGTCTCAATGTGACCCCCCTGGCTGTCTCCAGGATTGTTACATGGCCGATACAGGCTCTTTCTACAATTGCTTTTCTAGGATGGTTGCAGAGGCCTAAGACCATCTGGTCTGGGCACTGTGTATCCAGCTGGGCTTTGAGACAACTAGGGCCTGCATCTTCACCATGCCGGAGTAGCTTCAGTTTTCACTGCAGGTTCAATCTTAAGCATCATGGCACAGGGAAGACAGGCCATTCTTCAGGCATCATTGGAAGGACGGATCTTGGAAGTGGAACTAGCACCAGGATCCCACCTCCATTACAGGCCAGTATGCCCCCTGCACATATGTATGAACACGAGATGAGACTAAAAGCGAAGGTCCACTTGTAATAATTAAAAATCCCATATCACTTTTCATATGACTAAGAGTTCTCAGTGCCAGTATCCTTATCAAATTCCTCCCTCTTCCATAAACTCCCCATACAGTTTCTATTGGGTATGGCCTGGTCTTCCTGTCCTCCATCTTTGCACAGTGTGTCTGTGCACTGTTCAACAGCTGCCTCCGTCGTAGTGGCTGCATTTCAGTGGTAGAAGGAGAAATTTCCTGTGTTCATTGTTTGTTCAGAACTCTCCCTAGATTATTAGCTGGGAAATTCCCCAAACAGGACTAGAGGGAAAGTTTTCCTTCATACTCATATAGATGCCACAAGGCAAAGATTTCCAAATGTTTTTCAGGCCATAAAAGATGCCATCATGCTGCTCCCAATAGCCACCTGGCCCTGTCCATTAGTCAGATGATGCTGGCCAACTCACCCCATCCCATGTGAAACTGACTTGTGTTGGAATAAATTAAAGTCAGAAAAAATCAGCAGCAGTGAAGCCAGACAAGATGGAACAACCAAGATGACACGACTTGGTTCTTCACAGCAAATCCCACAAGTGATTACAGTACAATCACTCATACACACACACACACACACTCACTGCTGGACGCCCCTCAGAAATGCATGCTGCCCATTTAAACTGGCATATCCTGAAAATCCAGCATGAGACAGATTTATGAAGCAGAAGTGAAGTGGGGAGACAATTGGAGGATGATAAATGGCTAACTGCGCACATCTCTTAAAATCAAATGAGCAACACAGTTGAAATGTGATGGGATTTAGACGCATAGCTCTTATTAAGCTCAGTGTGAACTGCACCTCTCTAAAACACCTAGGTGGCTTTAAAAACCTCAGTCCAAATTCTTATGAAGCCAAAAAACAAGCTCTATGAGTCAACAGCTGAACTAAACAAGACTTCACATAAGATTAGGGTTTTGCACCTCTTAGCACAGCTGGCTTCCTCTTTAATTAATGAATACTTAATTACATAGTTAATATTTTAATATTCCCTTTAAAATATGATTTAATGGAGTTCCTGCCAGCTATTTGTTTTGTGTGACTTATGTTTATCTTCCTTTTTTATTTCTCATTTCTCCTCCTCCCCCCCCCCAATCCTTGTAGTTACTTGCTGATCTTTGCAACTGAATATTAGCAATTGGGCTTCCAGCCCAAATCGAATCTGGCCTTTGAGTGTGACATGCATCACCAAAGGTGATAATGTGTGTTATTAGCACTCTGGTGTTTCAGCGCATAAATACAACCTCTGTGAGGGATCAAGGTGAAATGAGATACTGCAAGGGAGTCTGTGGGGGAAGGGGGGAGAAGTGAACTAATGTAGCATGCGGAGAGAATAAGAGAAGTCAGTGACAGCGGTGAAGAGGGGGTGTTGGGTACAACGGGGTGGCTTTATCCAAGAGCTTTTTCTCTGCTGAAAGAGGTACTAGCATCCCTAGCTGGAGGAGTACTGAGCTCTGATTTTCCCTGGTAACCTGAATCTCCCCCATTAGCACGTCCACTTTGTCTAGGTCAGGAGTTCTCAAACTTCATTACACCCACAACCTCTTTCCTGACAAAAAAAATTAGTACACGACTCGGGCTGAAGCCTGAGCCTGCCACCCCTGCAGCCCTGGAGGGGGGGGAAGAGCGGGGTCAAAGCCAAAACCTGACCCCCACCACTCTTGGTAGGGGGCCAAAGCTGAAGCCCAAGGGCTTCAGCCCTATTAAGGGGGCCTATGACCTGAGTCCTTCCACCCAGGGCTGAAGCCCTCAGGCTTTGGCTTCAGCCAGGCAGTGGGACTCGGGCTTCGGCTTTGGTCCCAGCAAGTCTTAAGCCAGCCCTGGTGACCCCCTTAAAACAGGGGTCGCGACCCACTTTGGGGTCCTGACCCACAGTTTGAGAACCCCTGGTCTAGGTAATGAGGTGTGTGCGGAGCATGGGGACATGTAGTGGCACATGCCTGAAAGAATAGGGAATGGTTCCAGTGGAGTCTGGAGGGGAGACGAGTATAAGGGAGGTGCTGAGAGACACAGCAAGGAGGCATGCTGGAGCCTGGGGGTGGAAAAGAACCACTGATGAAAGTTATACAGTGACAGGGTGGATAGGCTGGGTGTGAGGAGTCCCTGGGCTCCACTAGCAGGGATGAGAAGGAAGGAAGTCCCCAGATCATTCAGAGGTGCTGCAGAATGTACCAGAAAAGCAGGCAAGTTTCAGAGTGAGCGAGATCTGAAACCTCCGAGAAGTACTACAAATGCTGCAAAACAGGGCTTATAAATCGATACATGTATCTATAGGGGAGGAGGCAGAGATGTCCCAGTGGAACCAGTACAGCACACTGGGAGGAGGAGGCCCTGATTTGCAGAGGCTGCTGCTGGATCTCTATGTTAGGGAAGATGAGATGCATTCTGGTAGCAGGGAATAACAAGCTCCCGGGCATTGCCACCTGCTACAGCAAAGGCTTTCAGCCTGTTTTCATTTGCGGACCCCATAAACATTTTGAAGAGAGGTGAGGACCCCTTTGGAAATCTTAACTTGTGGATGTCCAGGTGTCCGTGTATCACAGGTTGAAAACCACTGTGTGGAAGGGCACCACCTAGAGGATGAGTGTGACATAACAACCCTGCACTCTGGCATGAGGTAGGTCAAGTGTGAGCAAACCTTTTGGCCCAAAGGCCACATCTGGGTATGGAAATTGTATGGTGGGCCCTGAATGCTCATGACATTGGGGTTAATGAGAGGGTGAGAGCTCTGGGATTGGGCCTGAAATGAGGAGTTCAGGGTGCGGGAGAAGGCTCCAGGCTGGGGCAGGAGGTTGGGGCACAGGAGGGGGGCAGGAGGGTACAGGCTCTAGGAGGTGCTTACCTCAAGCAGCTCTTCGAAGCAGCGGCATGTCCCCCCTCTGGCTCCTATGTGGAGGTGTAGTCATGTGGCTCCATGTGCTGCCCTGTCCACAGGCGCCGCCAATGGGAGCTGCAGGGGTGGCACTTGGGGTGGGGGCAGCGTTCAGGCCCCCCGGCCACTCCTAAACATAGGAGCCGGAGGAGGGACATGCTGCTGCTTCCGGGAGCCTCGAAATGCTTGCAGAGTGGTCTCCGACCCCGCTCCTCTGCTGGAGCGCGGGAGCAGAGCAAGCCCCAGACTCCACTCCCCGCAGGAACTCGAGGGTCAGATTAAAAAAGCTGGAGAGCCGGAGGTGGCCCCCAGGCCATAGTTTGAAGTAGATGGTCTCAGAGAGGGTGGGGGATCTTAGAACCTAGTGTGGAGTTTGTCTTCAGCTGAGACCCAAGAACACTGAATCAGAGACCCTACTTGGGTGCCTGAGAAGGGTCCCTTGTATTGGAAACCTACCTAATAAGCCCCATTGTCAACAAGAGGATGAGGGAAATCACTAATGGGACAGGAAAAAAATCACGGCTGCGAACTGGAATGGCTCAAAGCAGTGGGGCTGAGATAAGAGTCATGGCCAGCTGGTGGACAGTATTTTTCTTTGTCTAATACTCTGGTCATCACATTACAGGTAAAAGGTGCTATAGACAGGCAGAAGTACCGCAGCCTGGGGAGGGGGCTGTCTAGAGCTAGCCTTGCAATTAGTGAAAGGGACTGTTTGCTTCAACTGAACGTGCAACTGAAATCTGAGGCGAAAGGGCACCGCACCAGGAAAGCAAAAGATAAAACAAAGTTGGAATGCTAAATTAATGGAACTGTTAAGTGTTCCATATTCGCAGCTAATGAGGCTTCTGCATGAGAAAGGGTGAAAGAAGAAAGCCCATTGTGAGATAATAAAGTGCCATGACTTTAGCTGACTGGAGGCACTGAAGCTAATGAAGTCACCAGAGAGTTGGGATTCCTTTGGCAGATTTGACATTGTTCTGTAGCGCTGTTACTTTAATTCAGTCTGAGGAAATAATAATAATAATAAAAAAGGCACGTGCCAATGTGACATGCCCAAGCGACAGCAGATAAACTCTGATTTGCCTAACAGATCTGCACAGCCCCAGGATGGGCTGCGGAGTTCAGACAAGGTGGCTTTGAACTTTTTAAACAATGAGATAGTGGGGAAAACAACCTCCAGAGCCACACACATAGGCATGCATGTACAAAAATGCACACAGACAGTGGCTTCTATTGCGTGCACAGATACATAATCAGAGGCACACCTACAGACTGAAGCATGCCCCCATAGAAAAGAAGTGCCTAGAGATTACAGCAATGGTGTTCTAGAAAAAACAATGTTAGACAGATAGACCTGTGAGGATGGATGAGTGGATAGATAAAAGATGCTAAAGTACCTATCTATCTCCAACTGCTTCATAAACTGTATACCTACCATACCACCAGTGAAATGCAGCTCTCTCTGGGATGAAGATGACAGGGGAGGGCACATTTTGGCCAAGGACACAAATCTCTCTACTCTTCTCAACCAAGTGCCCCAGGCACTGTAATGTCCATGCATAGAAGATAGGAGCTTGGCTTTTGGGGGTCCGTTGTAAGACCCACACCCAGTATAGTACCAGGCACTCAAAGTAGTTACCTGAGATGGCGGAGGAGGTCAATTAACCCTGTTATGATTTCAACCTGTGATTTCAGGTAATCTAAGTATTCCAAAGGTAACACACTAGTCACAAAGCTATAAAATGGATAAATAGATAGGCAAATACAAATATAGACCGGAGATGGATAGAAATGCACAACTCTTCTTACATATAGACACACAGCAAGAATGGTTCTTTTTCCATGCTTTACCTTGACAGTTGAGATCAGATTTTCAAAGGAGAGGGCTGGAGGCAGAACATTTCCCATGGAAGGGCTTCTAACAGAGGCCAAGTTGAATTGAATCATAGAAATGTATGACTAGAAGGGACTTCCAGCCTTCTGCACTGAGGCAGAACCAAGTAACCCAGATCATCCTTGACAGGGTTTTATCTAACTTGTTCTTGAAACCTTCAGTGAGGGGATTCCTTGGTACCCTAGACAAATGCTCAACTATCCTCAGAGTTAGAAAAGTTCTCCCTAATGTCGAACCTAAATCTCTTTTGTTGCAGATTAAGCCGATTACTTCTTGTTCTACTTTCAGTGGACATGGAGAACAAATGGTCACTGTTCTCTTTATAACAACCCTTAACATATTGGAAGACTTATCAGGTCCCCTCTCAGCCTATTCTCAAGACAAAACAGTCCCAGTTTTTTAACCTTTGAGGAAAGATCAGGTTTTCTAAACCTTTAGTCATTTTATTGCTCTCCTCTGGACTGGCTCCAACTTATCCACATCTTTCTTAAGGTGTTACACCCAACACTGCACACAATAGTCAATCTAAGGCCTCACTAGTACTCAGCAGAATGAAACAATTACCTCCTGTGTCTTACGTACAACAGTCCTGTTAATGCACCCCAGCATAATATTAGCTTTATATTTGCAACTGCATCGTGTTGTTGACTCATATTCACATATTCAGATCCTTTTCAGCAGTACGACTGCCTAGCCAGTTATTCCCCATGTTATAGCTGTGCATTTGATTTTTTTCTTCCTAAGTGTAGTATTTTGCACCTGTCTTTATTGAATTTAATGTGGTTGATTGCAGACCAATTCTACAATTTGTCAAAGTCATTTGGACTCACAACTGTCCCCTGCAGGACGCCTCTATTTACATCCCTTCAGTTTGACAGAAAACTATTGATAACGGTCTTCAAACAGTTTTGCACCCATCTAGTAGTAGTTTCATCTAGAACACATTTCTCTAGTTTGATTCTGAGAATGTCACATGGGACTGTGTCAAAAGCCTTATGAATTTCAAGATATGTCACATCTACAGCTTCCCAGCTGCACTAGCCCAGCAACCCAGTTTGCAAGCTTCAGGGTATGCTGAAAAGCCCTTTACCTAGGTCTCTCTGGAGTAGATGAGCTGAATAGAAAGGGATTCTGTTTTAGCAGTTGAAAGGATTGTAACTGGCACATCATAAACCAGAAATAAACAGCTAAGTGTAAAGAAGTAGGTGCAGACACACATGTAGATACACACACATATGCACAGATGCATATGGCCATTACATGGGAAAACCATGACCAAAAATCTGCTGATATTGCTCTTTCCACCATGACACGGCTCAGCACAGGAGCGGGTGCCCTGCTCAAAGGATGACAGACTACACTAGGTCTGCTAAGAGCACCGCGAGGCTGACTTGGGGAGGTCACTTCCTCGTCCAAGATTCCCCTAATAAATCACAGCTCTCAGGCTCCCCTCCTGAATCAGGACTTTCCTAAGACGCAAAGTGAGAGGTACACGAAAGAATTTACCCCGTGGTTGGAAGCTTCCATTCCTTCTCCTCATAAGATCCTGGCACATTCATAACAAGGAGTGGGGGCTGCTCCCAAAGAACCCACCCCAGACCTGGCAAGGAGAAGACTTTCACAACGCAAACCACTTGTTGTACCTCTGAAAATCAGCCCCACTGGGCTTGGGGCCCGCTGAGGCAGACATGGGGAAATTAGTTAGTACAGTGGAGACACCCTTAAGAGCAGACATGCTCAGTGAAGTTGTTTCTATGGACTGTATTTTTACTACATACTTAATAAGTATGCTTCAGCAGAAAGTGTTAGTGCCTTGATTCAAGAAACTCTCGGTTAGCTGGGGCACCTCCCTGAACGAAGAGTTGTTCCTATCCCACAATGAAGACTCTTTTGGCTTTCCCTCACCAGCCTTTCTCTACATACCCTTCTCTCACTGTTCTTTCCAGATCCATTCTCCTTCCGCCATCAAACAGCCACTGTCTCCACACTCAGGCTAGCTGAAGTTTAGGAGAGAGTCAAAAACTAGCACAGCCCCCATGCTAGGTGGAGGCGGGAGATGCTGGGCAGCTGGTTTCTGTAACCACATCGCTCAATGAGCACAGCGGCTCTTACACAAACTCCTCACCCACGCTGGCCATTGAAAGCTAAGGGCCTTATCCTGCAAATCCTTAGTCAAGAGATTAGCTCCCACTGACTTCACACAAGTAAGGCCTGCTCACCTGGGTAAGAATTTGACAGGATAGCACTGTGAGTTGGGCAGCAGCTGCATTGACTTTGGCTGGGATTTGAGACTGTTTTTGGAAGCTTCACAAAGATCCAATGAGCCATTGATTCCCCTGCAGCTTCTTTTAATCAGCGAAATTAACAAAAACATCACCCTCTGCTATGGAGCTGTCCCCATCCCTCTGCTCTGGCCATCACTGCTTGGCTAGAAAGGCGGATGGGATTCCCCCAGTTCTGCAGTGCTGCTCCTTAATGAGAAACCTCTTCTTTAAGTCTTACATTTTCTTCCTGTAGGGTTAGTCACTATCACCTGCTTAATCTCTGGAGATTACTTTCTGGTCTCTAGGAAAAAAAACCCTCCAGTCCTCTTTTAAATCTTTTAATTTCACCTCATATAATTCTTCCCCAGTTTAACAATTTGGTAATAATGAACAAGATTAAAATTGGGCTTTATACATGTTAAGGAAAGAGTTTTCTTGCTGATTAAGGGTAAAGTAGAGTTAAGAGTCAGGACAGGGATAACTCTGAACCTTGGAGCTCATCTTTTGTACCCTCCCGCTTGTAACCAGCGAAAGAGAGAATATGCTCTGGATACGGGAGAGTTTGGATTGGAGGGTTCCCAAGAGAACAGGCAGAAGCTCAATGTAAAAGGCACATGGCAACATGAGGAGTTGGAGGCCTAAACATGGATGGGACCAAATCACCTGTCTGGATCTGAACATCCTTGGAGGCTGGGGAAATTTTGCTTTGGTTTTGTGTTTGGTAACTCAGGCTCATCTAACAATAATACTCAGCACTTCTATAAGCACCTCTGTGAGGTAAGTCAGTATTATCCCTATTTTACAGATGGAGAAACTGAGGCACAAAAAGTGACTTGCCCAAGGTCACATGAGCTAATGGCAGCTCCTAACAGAAGCCAGAAGTCCTGACCCTGCTCCACCTGGGTATGTCTGCACTGTGAGTGGGGTGTACTTTCCATCTGGAGTAGACCATATGCACGCTAGCTTGCTGTGAGCTAAACACAGAAAGGTGGCTGTTGTGGTGTGAGCAGCAGGAGGGGCCAGTTAGGTACCTAGGATTTCAGATGGGATCGTGCTAGGGTGGCTATACTCTGTTTTTAGTGTGTTAGCTCCATCAGAGCTAGCTGGGATACATCTCCTTGAGCTGGGAATTACACTCGCAGCTCGAAGTGTAAATGTACCTAACACACGAACTGTTCTCTCATCTCCTGGACCTGCAGGTGTAGGGAGTGCCGCACAGAGAGCCTGCCTGGGCCCAGCCAGAAAGGGAATGCTTCACATTGTTCAGGCCCAGTGAGGAGCAGCATTTCTCCAAAGGGGATGTGACAAAGAACCCGCGAGAGTGGGCAGGTAAATGTTGAACGGAAATAGAGGAGGGATCCTCTGGACTCTTTGAGAGAGGCAGGGCCTGCCAGGATGAGACAAATAATACCACCAGACCAACGCTGTTCTCATTTCTGTCTCTGATTCCCGGGGGGACTGAGTCATGGAGCCCTGACGTATTAGGGTCCCTGACCCACCGCATTGAAGACTGATGCACAAACTGGTGATTTAGGGCCTCATTATTCCTGCCTGCGTTTAGGGCAGTGCACAGTTATCACAGGCCCAGCTCCCGCTTGGCACTATGATGCTGGGATGGGGGAGCTTAATCAGGGGTGGGAGCCAGGAAGGAAGGGATGATGCTCAAGCAGGGTGGGAGGGCAGGGGTGCAGGAATGGTACTCAGGTGGGGGGGGGGACAAGCAGGAGGAATTGGTGTTCAGGCAGGGGGGTGGGCAGGAGGGGATGGGGCTCAGATGGGGGTGGGAGGGGCAGACAGGAAGGGATGGGGCTCAGATGGGTATAGGAGGGGATGGTTCTCAAGTCCAGTATGTGGAATATTAAATGAGGAGATGACAAACAAACAGTTTGTTTGTTTTTTGCTAAACACTAGGTACACCTGCCCCCTCCCCCGAAGGTGCTGGTACCAGGTGCGCCTTTATTCCTGCCTCCCTCCAGATGAGCGCGTCCCACCTGGGCTGTGTGTGTATTCAGAGGTCATCCTGTCTTTTCCTCTCTGTTACTCAGTTTGGCCTGCCTGCTATTAAGAATGGTTTGTCCAAGTGCTCCGAGGCTCCTCGCTCTGCTCTCCCCCTTCCCGTTGCCTTCTTGTTTTGGCTGCATCAGCTGAAATATGGTCGAAGTTCACCCCATTGGTATTCACTGGGCTCCTTTCCATGTTGATTGCTGAGGTGAAGATTTCTCCACCATCCTCTTTCTCTCTCTCCTCCCCCCGCCCCCGCCCCCGCCCCCTCCTGGCTGCTCAACAGATCTGTCCTGAGGGCTCATGATTAATTCCTGCCCATAAACTTTCTGATGAGGCTGTGTGCTCACGACAGGCAGTCCTCCAGGATCAAGGATTAGCTCACAAAGCAAATTTCTCTGCTCTGGCCTCGCACCATCAGGGTTTCATTACCTGCTGCAAGGTTCACACAGTCGCTCTCTGTTCTGCAGAACTACAAAACAAGCAACTCCTGCTCTGAAAAGGCCAGGGCGGCCGGAGAAGGATCTGGATGGTCATCCCCATCACTCCCACTAGCTAGCACACCTTGGCTCAGCCTTGTTCACTGCAGTAGGAGTGGCCTGCTAAGGCCTGAACAACTGGGGCTGTTATTTAACATGTGCCTCAGCGCTATCAGAAGACTCTTCTGTTTCTGCAGCTCTACGGAATTTATTTATTGCACAAATCAGGAGCATCCAACTCATCTGGAACCTGATCCAGCACATGTAGAAGTGCAAGGGAAAAGGCGATGAGCCAGACAGCGTGCACAGGGAAGGCAGAGCGCTGCTGCATGGCCACCAAATTACTCCTGCCTACAAGCTAGAGTGAGGCCTAATGGAGTACACAGCTAAGAGCCTCCTTAGCAAGAGCTGGTGCGGCCTGGCTTCCCCAGGCGGCAATTTAAAGGTCCTGGGACTCCCAGCAGTAGCTGGCACCCCAGGCCCTTTACATTTCCACCAGAACCCCGCTGCTGGAGCCCTAGGGAAACGGCTCCGGGAACTATTTAAAGGGCCCGGGGCTCCCCTGCTTCTACCACCCCAGGCCCTTTAAATAGCCCCCGGAGCCTGCTGGAGCTCTGGGATAGCAGCAGCTGTTGGAGCCCTGGCTGCTGCTGCTACCCTGCAGGGGGGGAGGGAGAGGGCACTTACTGGCACAGAGAGGACCGGGGCTCGCTCTGACCCCCCAGACCTCCCCCTTCCACCCAAGGCCCTGCCTCTTCCGGGGGCCAGAGCCGGCCCCAACCCAGCCCTGTACTGGTAAGTCCCCATTTCTACTTTCACCCCTGCCTACAACCACTGCTGTGTCTGAACAACCCCCATGTAATATAGGGAACACCCTGAATCAGATGTGTCTGGCTGCAAAATCCCTACCATCTAACAAAGCACCAAGTTCTAGGCATTTTTAAAAGCAAGGTAAGTTGTATCATAATGGGCTCTAATGGGGGATGTTCTTTACCAGCAGCCGAGTGGTCCCTAGAAAGGAATGAAATACTCTCTCTCTGAAGATGTGAAACAAAACCCAATAAGCTCTCCACCTATTTTGCACTCATGGAAACGTCTGTGTATTATAAGATTTTACTGCCTCATTTCCATGGGTCTTACTTTCAGTTGTGACAGCTCATGTTAGCCAGTGCTGTTTGGCTGAGTCTAATGCTGTGATGTGACTCCACTAACACTCCCCGGAGGCGGGGCTCTCTGAATTGGTGATGTAGCTTCCTGAAAATTGGTAACTGAACGAGGTGGTCCATCCTTAACTTGGAGAAGGAAATGAATTAAGCCAAATTCAGCTAATGGGAGCCTAGCCATTCCCGCACTCCAAACACCAACCCACAACAGAGCTCAGCAATCCTGCCTTCCATTGCTGCACAATAAACGCAAATCCACACTCCTTCCATTGTACAGCACAGCTGAGCCTGTCAGTGCTCCATATTTCCAAGTGTTCAGAGAGAACCTCAGTAAGAGTAAAAAAAGCTTCTGGACATCAAAGGAAATCTGGGTAGCTGACTAATGAAAGATACCCTGCTTGGAGGAAAGGGGAGGGGACTGTTTTGCATCAGCACCACAACTTTGCCCTGGCAGAATAGCTGGCAATTCCCATATCCACAGCCTAATTACTGGCCCTTACAATGAAAGCCGCTAATGATAAGTCGGCAGACTGCTCAGATTGCATTACCTGTATTTGGCTGTTTCAATCATCAATAGCATTGCTACCTACAGGGAGTACAAAGAAGTGTGGAAATAATTGAGTTGTCAGAGGACGTGTGAGACAGGAATCCTGCCCCCCTGCATGGGTGGGTATAAAACCCTAACTAAAAAATAATTCTCTCTCCAAACAAGCCCCCTGCCCCATGCAGATGCTGATGGCAAGCCCATCAGCAAGTCTGAGCAACTTGCATTGCAAGGATGCAGGTTGCGCACTGGCAGGAATGGATGCCTGAACACTGATGATACTGATGACTTCCTAATAGGGAATGAGCACCATTTCCATCTCCTCGCCCTCAGCTGAATTATTCAAGAGAACATCTCCTCTATCATCCTGTTTGCAGCAGCTGTGGACCACCCTGTTGGCACTGTAGTCAACCTGTCAGAACACGGCTGGCGTCCTTGCCTCCCTTTCAGTATCTAAAGGGCCTTTTCCCAACAATTAGTTTTTTTGCTCTACTCTGAGGCACTGTCCCTTTAAAGATGCTGGTTATTTTTAAAGAAAATGTTTCAGTCTTTTGATTCTGTTTCCATTCTCTGTGGACCAGCTGTACAATAAAAGGGCACAACTGAGTGATAATGCTGCTCTGGGTATGAGTCCTGATTAACTTGCTCACACTGATCTGAGGAGAGTTTTGATCACAGCCAAGGGTAGGTGTTGGGTTGGTTTTCTTTTTTAGAACTGCCAGAAAGCAATGAGTAGCATCATAAACTGGCTCATGATCTCAATTAACCCCAATACTTAGCACTTATAGAACACTGCTCATCTGTGCACCTCAAAGGTGGGAATCATCTCTACCTTGCTGCTCACTTTTTGCTATTTGAACACAGCAACTGTTCATGTTGAGTATGTGCTTTCCAAAGGCTCATCATTTGGTCAAATCAAAATCAATTTTCTCTGGAATAAGCAAAGGTATTTTCTCCAGTAATGACTATAATCAGGCCAAATTTAAACTCTCAACTGCCAACTATTTCAGCTGCAGGCTGGATCAAAGTAAGGTTGCAAGAATTTTCCTTTTATTAATGAAAAATTTCCCCATGGTCAGAAATGACTGAATAATATTCATTCAAGATTTCCTAAACAGAAACAAAAACACCACCACCACCATGCAGAGACCAAGCCTAGACAATTTTAGTCTGAAAGGTGAAGTTGTCAGAGAGTTAAACTAGAAAGAATCCTACAAACTTATCGATAGCAGTCACTACCATCCCCACCGTTGTAGAAATAATAGAAATCTAGGATTGGAAGGGAATTTGATAGATCATTTAGTCCAAACCCCAGGACTGAGGCTGGTCTACACTGGAAAATTAAGTCAGATTAACTACGTCACTCAGGATGTAAAAAATCCACACTCATGAGTGGTAAACCGACCTAACCTCCAATGTACAGTGTGAGGTTAATGGAGGCATTATTCCCTTGACCTAGCTACCACTTCTTGAAGGGGGGTTACCTATGCTGATGGGAGGTAGCATCTACACTGAAGTGCTACAGCAGAACAGCTGTGCGTTTTAAGTGTAGACATACTCAGTATTATCCATCAGCCCTGACAGCTGTTTGTCTCACCTGTTCTTAAAAACCTCCAATGATGGAGATTCCACAACATCCCTGGGTAATTTGTTCCAGTGCTTAACTACCCTTACAGTTAGGAAGTTTTTCCTAATGTCCAACCTAAATCTCCCTTGCTGCAATTTAAGCCCATTACTTCTTGTCCTGTCCGCAGCAGATAAGGAGAACAATATATCACTCTCCTCTTTATAATAACCTTTTATGTAGTTGGAGATTGTTATATCTCGCTCAGTCGTCTCTTCTTCAGTCTAAGCAAACACAATTGTTTCACTCTTTCCTCATAAATCATGTTTTCTAGCCCTTTAATCATTTATGTTACTTTCCTCTGAACTTTCTCCAATTTGTCCACATCTTTCCTGAAGTGTGATGCCAAGAACAGGATGCAGTACTCCAGTTGAGGCCTTATCAGTGGTCAGTAGAGTGGAAGAATTATTTCTTGTGTCTAGTTTACAAACACTCGTGCTAATACATCCCAAAATTATGTTCGCTTTTTTTTTGCAACATGGTCGACTCATATTTAATTGGCGATCCATTATAACCCTCAGATCTCTCCTAAACAGTCATTTTCCATTTTGTATTTCTGCAATTGATTATTTCTTCTAAGTGTAGTACTCTGCATTTGTCCTTATTTGACCTTAGAATTTCATCCAATTTATTTCAGATTTCTCCAGATTGCCAAAATCGTTTTGAATTCTAATCCTGTCCCTCAAAACGCTTGCAATCTCTTCCAGCTTGGTGTTGTCCACAGAGTCTATAAGTGGACTCTCTATACCATTTTATAGATCATTTAAGAAGATATTGAGTAGAACCTTGTGATAAGTAGAACTTCATGATTTAGTGAAAGATGCATGACAAACCTTTTCACTGTCCTGTTTCAGACTGACTCTTTAGAATTGTAATCCTTTACCTTGGGTCTAAGAACAGAACATTTCCATTTTGTAGTTCCCATTCCATAGTGCTTTACCCATTCAAACCACTGTACAAACACTAACATTCTCAACACTCAATCAGTGGAAGTATTATGATTCCCAATTCGCAGAAGGAACAAAAGAGGCTAAGTGATTTGTCCTAGGACACACCATCAGCCATTGTTAGTGCTGGGATTAGACCTGAGGGCCTCCATAGCCGCAGTGTGGAGCTAGGTTCCACAGACCACTTTGCCCCTCAATAAATATCAAGTTAATTGTATCTAGACAGGAGCTGATTTCCCCTGGGACTCACTTCCCAGACAACAGTTAAATCCTCTCTTGGAAATGCCTCCCAGACACATATAGAGTCAGGCTGGATATCCCTCCCCAGCAACATGCTGACCTTTACAGTGTAGAATTACGGCCTGCTGGATGGCAGCTGTGTGATCTAGTGTCTATTAATGCTTGTGATGTATGGCTTTCAGACAAGGCAGATGCGGAGGTCCTTTAAGACTAGCCTGCCTTCCCATCACCAGTATCACTGTCCTCTTTAAGCATGTCCAGTTCCTTCCACCTGACAAGAGCCAGTGTTGGCCATGTTCTGGTATAGACAAGGAACTATAAAGCTGGGACCACTGAAGGAAAATTTTTATTACCAAGCAAGATTTTAAGAAGATTTTAAGCATTTGACTGGGACATGCAGCAAAATCCTTCTTTATGTGAGGGATACAGCTTAAAATTAATACAAAATTCTTCCTTCCAGTAGACCTGGGGCCATAGGTCTGCAGACATGTGCCATGCAGTCTTTTTTATTAGTAGTATTATTTCTATTACAACAAAACCCAAAGGCCCCAATTGCAATCAGGACCCCACTGGGTCAGGTACTGCATGAAGACATAAAAAGAGACCATGAAATGCTTACAATTTAAATAGACAGACAAAGGGTGAGAGGGGAAGTGACTTGTCCAAGGTCACACAAGTTAACGGTATCTAGACAGGAGCTGATTTCCCCTGGGAAAATCTCAGTGGCAGAGCTGAGAATAGAACCCAGGTCTCTTCATTCCTGGTCTAGTACCCTATGACACTTGACCACACTGCTGCTCAATGACCCATAGGAAGCAGGCTGGGGCTGCCAGAATACGTCTCATGGGATAAAAGTCAGGTCACTCTTCGCCCTCTCAGCTGATTCAGAATCTGTGTTTAGGGAAAAATGGGGTCCAGAGATTGTACTATGGCAAATTCCAAGAAAAAACACCGTGCAGAGGACACAGAGCAGCTCTGAATCCTCCTGTCCTTGAGAGCCATTAGATTAGTGTGAAGTAGTTCCACCTGCTGGCCAACTGGAAGAATGACCAAGAGCATGTGTGTCACTTTGCAGAGTGAGATACTTATTGGGAGGAGGATGTCATGCAGGGAAAGAACCTTATTTATATGGGGAAACTTATTCCTGTTCACACTGCGTATAATACTCATAATCATCATTAAAAGCAATTGCCTGACCTAAATCAGAGAGGAATGTAAACGTTCCAAAGCTGCTTGACTAGTAATAGAAAATTACAATGGAAAGAAAGATCGGTTGTTCTCCTTTGCTTGTCCATTGCCCCGCCATTCATAGAAGAAAGTCTCCCCATTGTTCTGAAAGTAGCAGATGAGCTAGTATGCCACTGCTCAAGAGCTAAGAAACAGAAAACCCCATAAGGAAGCAGTCCATCTGAAAGGAGGCTCTGGCTGAGGGCCCCTGCTGAAAGGTGCTTGGCTGTTACCCTCAGCTAAAGCTTAAACACAAGAAAATGTCATTGAACCACAAGGTGATGTTCACCCCTCCACTTCTGAAGATGCAAACATTAGTCCTCCAAATAGCTACAAGACTGAGTCGCTGAACTGTGCTTTGCTGTCAGTATTACATCGTCCAGGCAAAATGTTCCTTCACCAGCTTTGTGCATGTCCTCCTAATGATGCCCTTTGATCCATGTGCTTTGAAACATTCCAAGGGCTGCGGGGGAAGGGCAGGGGAGGGAGCGCTCCCTGCATAGTGTCATGCTCTTTATGTTTCGTCCACAGTAAATTTACTCTTAGCAGTTTTACTGCTTCCCCCAGTTATTCATCTAGTGATGTGCTCCTTCCAAAGGCTTCACATCAGTCATTGCTGGATACAGGCTGAAGTGACAGCATCTGTCAGCAGGACCAAGATTATTAGCCCTGTCCTGCCCTGTGGAGAGCTGCAGGGCACCACGATATAACAACAGTAATAACCGCTGACATTTTAAACAGCACATTCCATCTGAAGGATCCCAAAGCACTTTGCAAACTATACGCAGCACATTGCTATACAAGCTGTGCACCCATTGGTTCACTCCTCTGTGGGGTGGAACTCGGCAGCTGTTCAATGGTGCACAGCAACATTACACAAGAATTAAGGAAAGACATGAAGAGCACCATACCCAATTTCAATTGAAGCCTGTGTGCATATGCTGGGGGTAGGCGGAGGGAGAAGCAGGGAGGCAGCACTAATTACCCATCTGGAGTTTGGTCAGATCACTGAGGTTAAGAGTCCTATTCTTGTGGGGCGGAGAAAGCCACAAGATCTTTAATAGGGGTCTCCCATTCAAACACTAACAAGGCTCCATCATGCTTACAGTGTGCAATTTGAGATTACAGTCCAGAGTGATAGGACAGTAGATAATGCAGTAGTGGCTATCTTGCTTGGGGTTTTATACCGCCACCAATCACACCAGTATCTAAGCACCTTTTGAGGTAAAAACTCACTTTGGGGAGAATTTGGTTTATGTGTATACCTCTATTGGTTTGCTGTTGTTTTAGAGGCTGATTTGTTTCAGGGTTAAGTTTTTGTTTGCTTCTTTTCTTTGCTGGGGGTTTGGTTGGAGGTGAGTGTCAATGTGGCGAGTGTCATTCTGACAGTGGAAAAGCCATTTCTGAGTGAAGTTTATGATTTATCATGAGCTATTGGGACACACTGTCAGAGTCATTCCATTAGTCAGTGGAATAACTATGACATGAAACAGCAGATGACATATTGCAAAGTAACCAAGAGTCAGCACTTCGATGCCGGCAGAGAGCAAACATTTTAAGAGGTAACAAAGTCCTGTGGCACCTTAAAGACTAACTATAAAGTTTTGAAGCATAAGCTTTCGTGGGCTAATACCCACTTCATCGGATGCAAGCAGTGGAAGTGTCCAGAGGCAGGTATAGAAAAGTAGGCAAGAACCAGGTGGGAGGGAACAAGGTTAGTCCAATTAGGCTGAACCAACTTGTTATCTCCAATCAGGGAGGGTGGGTTATTCTTCTAGCAGTTGAATGGGGGGGGGGGGGTTTGAACATAGAGAGAGGAGAAGCTATTTTTGTAATTAGCAAGCCATTGTAGGTCTTTGTTCAGTCCTAGATTGTTTGTGTTAAATTTGCAAATGATTGGAAATGATTTGTTGCATGGATTGGTTCCTGAGTTGCAACAAACCTCGATGCCAACTCTGCCCACATATCTACACCAGCAACACCATCACAGGACCTAACCAGATCAACCATACCATCACTGGTTCATTCACCTGCACATCAACCAATGTCATATATGCCATTATATGCCACCAGTGTCCCTCTGCTATGTACATCGGCCAAACTGGACAGTCCCTACGAAAAAGGATAAATGCACACAAATCAGATATTAGGAATCGCAATATACAAAAACCTGTAGGAGAACACTTCAACCTGCCTGGACACACAATTACAGATTTAAAAGTCACCATACTTCAGCAAAAAAACTTCAAGTCCAGACTGCAAAGGAAAACTGCAGAGCTGCAATTCATTTGCAAATTTAACACAAACAATCTAGGACTGAACAAAGACCTACAATGGCTTGCTAATTACAAAAATAGCTTCTCCTCTCTCCATGTTCACCCCCCCCCCCATTCAACTGCTAGAAGAATAACCCACCCTCCCTGATTGGAGATAACAAGCTGGTTCAGCCTAATTGGACTAACCTTATTACCTCCCACCTGGTTCTTGCCTACTTTTCTATACCTGCCTCTGGACGCTTCCACTGCTTGCATCCGACGAAGTGGGTATTAGCCCACGAAAGCTTATGCTTCAAAACTTTATAGTTAGTCTTTAAGGTGCCACAGGACTTTGTTACCTCTGCTATTCCAGACTAACACGGCTACCTCTCTGATTCCAAACATTTTAAGGCGCCCTTACCTTTCCTTGCACTTACCAAAGTCTGTTTACTTTGGGAGGTCGTCTTGGGCCAGAGCAAGCCCTGCAATGCCTTGTAGTGGAGGATGAAGCTCAATGTCTGATTTAACAGTGGGATGAAGTAGAAATTTTCTGTAATATTTTTAGGAATGATAGGTGTGGCCATGACTTCCTGGACTACAGATGCTACCTCTTGGGAGCAAAAGGATACAAAGCTGCTCCTGGCACAGAGCAGGAGACACGAGGTCTGTAGGTCATGCAACGAGCTGGGGTGATAGGAATGGGTCTTCACAGGACTCGCTGAAGCTAACCCATGTCAATGAAGGATCTGAAAAGACCATGGGAGCCCTCAATGACTGAACAATTGCCACTAGCCACAGACATCTCTGGCAGGTGGAACATGTGATCTCAACAGGGGTCTCTGGAAGGGCTCAGTAGCTCTCACCTGGGACTGAGAGGGAGAAAGCCAAAAACAGATTCCACAGGAGCTTGGCTGGGGTAAATGCTGGCTTGGCTAGGGTGGATTACATCTTAACCTTTGCTTCTCTATGGCAACCTAATGACTTCTCGATGCTGTGTTCCAATTGACTAGCAAACCCTACTCTGCTTTCAACGGGCTGCCTGCTGTCATTACAAATACTTGCTGAGGTGCACTGGTCCCTGACGATCATCAAAGTCCCTGACCAGGAGTCTGTCACAGTTGGTCTCACAGTGTGAAATAGGAGGTTCAGTCTTAGACATGTTGGGGATGCATGGTCTACCTTTCAGGAAGAGTGGGACCCCTTGAGGATCTGGCACCCTCATGGGAATCCACCAAGGATGGTTTAAAAGCAGAGACAAAGCACGGAGCCTGTGGACTCATGACAAAGATAAACAGCCTCCATAGCTGTGCTGGGGTGCGTTTGTGCACATCCAACACTTCAAACAAGGCCCCCAAATATATACAACTAGACCCAGCCAGTGTGCAGCTCCTCCTTCCCCTATATTTGAGGCCCTGTTATGCCTTAATCCATTCTTGCAAATAAGGTCTTTGATTCATTAGCAGACCTGAGATCGACGCTTTGATTAAAAAGACGCTTTCTCCCCCTCCCCCGTTTAAAGTAATGATTTTAATTCCCAGGCAACTGTCCATGCCCAGCTCTGCAATGACAGTCGGGTTCAAAGAAGTCTACATTAAAACCCAGTGCTGCTCCCTCACAGCCCAAGATCAGAAACACCTGCAATGTGGATTGATTGCCTGATTAAGAGCAGATTGATTGCCCTGTCCTCATTAGCATATCGTTAGCAATGACCCTGTGGCTTGCCCAGCTCTAGCTTGCCGTGACCTGGATGGATTAAAAGGTTCAGTGTGTCTGAGAGGGACGGAAAATCAGTGAGCTGAGGAGAAGGGAGAGGGGATCAGGGAGTAGGCTCCTTGGAAAAACCCAGTTCAATAATATTCACATCATTAAGCCCCCGAGATGCCTGGATACCAACCAGCCCCATTAAATCTCACCTGTGGCCTGACTCTGCATTCATTGCCTGCCAGTGGGTGCACAGAGGAGCCTAATTCTCCACTGCCTTGTACCCAGGCAACCCATTAGGCAAACTAGGCGGTCGCCTAGGGCGCCAAGATCTGGGGGTGCCAAAAAGTGGTGCCCCACATTTTTTTTAAAGCGTTCCTGGGCTGGGCTGCCTGCAACACACTGACACCTGCGCCCCTCAGACTCCCTGTCCCAGTGCAGGCAAAGCCACTCTAGGCTGAAACTGACATTGCCAGTGGTGATAGGGCTCCCCGGGCAGAAGGGGGGAGGGCGGGGAGCTGCCACAGGGCTGGGGGCATAAGGTGAAAATATCCTTGCACCGGCCTTGCTTCTACCTTCAAAATGGGTGCAAGGTGCTACCACACCAGTATAACAGAACTTCACACCCACTTTGCAATGACACAAAATGCAGGGCAATGGAGAATGGGGGCCAAAGAGCAAAGAATCAGGGCCTTTCTGAAGAGGGCACAATGAGGAAGCTGCTTCTTTTGGAGGTTAGGGTAAAGAACAGAGACTATCCACTTTGAAGGAACCAGGGATGGCTAGATAGAAAAGTGGTAGATACATTGCAGACAGACAGGGGACCAGCCAGTGAATGGAACTGGTGAGGCTGTGGCTGAACATAGAACAAACGGGACTGGCTATTGTCTAATGAAGAGGCCCAAGGAGAGCTCAGCAGGCACTGAATCTGGATGCTGGGATTGCTGACAGCAGCAACCTTGTTCCCTGCCGACTACTTGATGCTTGGTGCCTTCTGGCTAACTGACCTCCTGCAGCTAGTCAATAAATAAAAAAAGACCAAGAAACCGTGTGTCCAATAATGACACATGGTAACAGCTCTGATTAGAAATGTTTTGTGCTATCTGCAGCCCTTTTGAACATTGACTAACAATTTTTTTTTTTAATGTAGTGAGTCAGTAGCCTCATATAGGATTTCCATCTGCTCATTGTTAGGCCTTGCCAGGCAGTGTGTTAGGCCTCTGCCAATTAAAAACTAAAGTAGTTTGGTTTAATTTAGTTTTTAAACAAAAAAACCTACCCTCCTCCTGGCCTATTTGCATTCCCCATAGATTCTCTCTGTTTTGTGCTGGTCAGTTCAAGATAAAGAATATTAGTTTGACATACAAGATACGTTCACGGGACAACTGTGGTTCCAAGCTGTGTCTGAAATCTACATACACAACAGGGGACTGCTGGGCACTTGGAAGTACCAACCCATTTCAGATAAGGCAAAAAAGTAAGTATCTGAATAATAAAGCTACAGCATTGCCAACAATGCAAGTAACATGCCGGATAGCTATTGTCTCTTCCCCTTTGGCACTTATACGGCTCCCATCACCTTAGTATCTTGCACCTCACAATCTTTTACATATTCATCCTACCAACTCCCCTGTGAGCTAGAGAAACATTATAATCCCCATTTTATAAACGGGAAAGTGAGGCATGGAGAATAAGTGACTTGCCCAAGGTCACACGGGAAGTCTGGAAAAGCAGGGAATTGAACCTGCATTCCCTACATCCCAAACCAGCACCCTAATCACTGCATCACATTATTACTAGAATGGGTGAGAGGCAAAGATGACTTTGTGAAGCAAGTTTGGTTTATTTCACAGCTCCAGTAAAAAGACAGTTTTGTCAGGGGTGCGGATGTGCGGGAAAATGGACTGTGGAAAGGCAGGATTAAAGGACAGCATACCTTAGCACAGGAGTGGGCAAACTACAGCCCACGGGCCCCTCCTAACCGGCCCCCGAGCTCCCGGCTGGGGAGGCTCCCTGCGGCCTCTCCCCCAGTGTCTTGCCCTTGACTGTTGACTGTTCTTGATCACCTTCCTCTCCTTCAAGTGCTTCAAAAGGGATTCCTTGAGGACCTGCTCTATGATTTTTCCAAGGACTGAGGTGAGACTGTAGTTCCCAGGATTCTCCTGTTTCCCTTTTTAAAAGATGGGCACTATACAGTATTTGCCTTTGTTCAACTGTCTGGGGACCTCCCCCCGAACATCACGAATTTTCAAAGATAATGAGCAGTGGCTCTGCAATCACATCAGCCAACTCCCTTAGCATCCTCGGATGCATTAGATCTGGACCTATGGACTTGTGTATGTCCAGTTTTTCTAAATAGTCTGTAACCTGTTCTTTCACCACTGAGGACTGCTCACCTCCTCCCCATACTGGGCTGCCCAATGCAGCAGTCTCAAAGCTGACCTTGTCTATGAAGACCGAGGCAAAAAAACAGCATCAGGTACTTCAGCTTTTTCATCATCATGTCATAGGTTGCCTCACCCATTCAGTAAGGGTCCCACACCTTCTTGTTGCTAACATACCTGTAGAAACACTTTTTGTTACCCTTCACATCCCTTGTTCCATTTCATTGTGTGGAGTTAGTGATGCTCTTTCCAATGTCCCAGGATGGTGTTAAGGGAATGCTGGGCAAGAGGAAATATCTTTCAGATGAGACACAAAGCCAAAGGCCTGACAACCTATTGTCCTTAACCTTCCATATCATTCTCAATAAAACCAGGGTGTTAAGAATTTAAACAGGACATTGGGGGTTACTTGTTAAATTCTATCTTCCTAAAAAATCCTTGCAGCTTCAGCTGGAACAGGTATTCTTCACTTCCTGTCTTATACTGCCATATAATGTTTGGTGCTATATAGCTGTTAAGTTCCACTTTAGAGGTGGCTGCATTGCAGTGCGGGTAGCAAAGGGGAAAGTACCCCATTTACAATTTGTCTGTCAGTTCGCTAAATGTAAAATGCTTCAGGATGAAAGGAGCTAGATTAATGTGAGATCATGGTCATTCTCTTTCAAAAGAGCCCAGGAGTTCTAGTTCCAGTTTGTTTTAAACGTAAGGCAAGTTGGTGTAAGAAAAAGCTATTCAGAAGAATCCATTAATGGGAGACATATCGCAGCCCTTTGCCAGGTACACTAACCACAGCAAATTAATTAGCAGCAGTGTGTTAAGTACCTGCAAATTTCATAGATGTAATTGAGGTGCAATACTCTTGTGAGGAAAATTTACTCTGACATCTAATAATGAGACATGCGCCTCCTTTCTCAAGATGTCTTGTTCCCACTAGGGTCTCAGCTACGATTGTAGAGGAGGAATAATTAGACTAAGTGGAAGCTGAAATACAGAAGCCACAACTTTCAATAGTTCTACAGTGTCTGAGCCTGGCAAAACTTTTGATTATGCCCTTCTCAGTTGCTTGACACAATTTCATGGATGTCAGAATAAACACAGACAATGGCTGAATCCTGTGGATACTTAGGGACAAACCCACCTCTGGCATAAGAAGGTGCAACTCCACCGTGGTGTCCAGTCCTGTGTACATATGGAATGGAATAGCAACCAACACCCATTTGATCCATTACAGCACCCAGGTTGCATAAAGGCTCTGACTGTGTCCCTTCCTAGGGCCTGACCTATAGCCATTAAAGTCAATGGGAGTCTTTCCATTTCCTTATGTGGCCATCAGGAACCTGAGTAGAGTCCACTCCTGGAGCACGTCATATTCAT
Source organism: Sternotherus odoratus (assembly GCA_032164245.1). Classification (NCBI taxonomy): domain Eukaryota; kingdom Metazoa; phylum Chordata; order Testudines; family Kinosternidae; genus Sternotherus; species Sternotherus odoratus. The sequence goes on from JAVMKO010000016.1 coordinate 12,475,420, forward strand.
CAAGAGGTGGAGATGCATCAAGTGCGTCAAACTAGGCAGCTAAAGGGTGATTGCTGCAATGGTGCTACAGCTGGGAAAGGGGGTAGAGGTTGGGGAAAATTGGTGGTCCCTGGAATGGTGTCTTTGCTCTGCTGACTGCAGCAGGCCCTTGGTAGTTTCACCCTCCATTCCCAATGGCTTACAGAAGTAACAAATCAGCACAGGTTCCCTATTCCAAAGCACTCTCTACATACCTAATACTCATCTCCTCAGACAAGTATTGATCTATAGGGACAGTATTTCTCCCTTATATTTTCAAGAATGATCCTCTTGGGTTTTGTTGCTATTCCTCCAACTTCCAGAAGCCTACCTTTCTTAATTAAGTCATCTTGAGCATGGCCAGCCTTCAGCAATAAAAATACCTCCACTCAACATCAATATTAACAAGGATTCTTTTCAAGCAGCAGAGAAATTGAAGCAGGTAAGTGTGATTGATTTGAATGGCAGTGAAAAAAGAAAACGAAAACAACCGTGGTGCTTCTTAGGAATGGCTAGAGATTATTTTATGAATAAGTAATACAAAGCCATAGATCTCTAACTGTTCTGAGCAGCTGTGTGTGATCTTTGTGGCATTCAGAAAAGGAGCTAGAAACAAATATATTTTACAGGCGGCAAAGATGTTTGAAGCTGCCTGCATTTCTTATTTCAAGTGTTTATCTTCTTTCCACACAGCTGTGCCTCTTTTGCAGCAGGCTGGTGTGACTGAGGAACCCGAATACTGAAAACAAAGTTTTAAGTACTGTAGGGTTACCACCCAGCCCAAAACAAAGCCAACACAAACCCCACTCAATGGGCCAAAAGAAGAGGGGTTGAGACTAGACATGGTTCTCATTTGTCAGAATTTAATTGGCCTCTGGACTAGGGAGTCTGTTAAGCAAAGGCCCAGCTGTCCATGCTTCCAATATGGAAATATTTTTTTAGTTTACAAAAGATGCAAGCATTGGGAACATAAAGAACATCAATTTTACATTAATAATAAACAATTTCACACACCATCAGTGTGTTTTAACATTAATGGAAGAAGTTGATTATGCAGTGACCAGGGCTAAATTAGCTGACAAAATTATTATTATTTTAATATCTTCCTTTCCCTCTATATTAAATACAACAGGTCAGGAGTGAAAGATAATTTTCCACTAGATACTATTGGCTACTATAACAATAATAAAAGTACATTTCCCTCCTATAATATTTCTCATTGGAGGAACTCAACACATTGTATATCCATTCATTTTTACATGAGAGAAAGTATCTCCATTTTACAGATGGAGAAACTGAGGCACAGACAGGTCACATGACTTACCCATGGTCACACAGGGAATCAACAGTAGAGAAAAGAATAGAATAGAGCAGTGGTTCTCAAACTTATTTGATCACGTCCCTTTCTGTGTGTCTGTAGTCACTTACATCCCCTCCCCCCCCTTATATATACCGCTGCCCAGCTTTGAAGGCAACGCAGAGAGCAGCAGCTGCTGGCCAGGTGCCCAGCTTTGAAGGCAATGTCACGCCAGCAGCAGCAGCGCAGAAGTAAGGATGGCAATGTGAAGTGATATTTGTCATCACTTTTCACAGCAGATTTAGCTCCCCATAACCATCCTTTTTTCTGCACTGCTGCTGTCACCCGGACATTGACAGCTGGAGCCCTGCTGCTACCTCCCAGTGAGGGAATGATGGGGGGGGGGGGAAATTTGAGCATGGACTGCCTCCCAGTGAAGGACTGATGTGTGTGTGGGGGAGGGGGTGGTGGTGGAGGGGAAGGACAGCCCCAGCTTGGGCTACATCCTGGCAAAGAATTGAAAATGGGGGAAGGAAAGCCCAAGCCCAGGCAGTGGGGCTCCGTCTGTCAGCCCCAGGGAGGCAGGGTTCTGCCTGACCCCTTTATCCCATCCCCCCACCTCCCAGGTGTGTATAGTCCTGCTGCAAGAGCCCCAGCTGCCCAGGGCTGACAGCCGGAGCTCTTAAAAAAAACACACACACACAGCTCGTGCCTCCCTTGACACATTCCCACACCTCCCTTGGGAGCCTGCCACATAGTTTGAGAACTGCTGGAATAGAGCAATCCTTTTTCCTGGGTGCCTCATCTAACCATTGAGGTATTGCTAGTAGCAACTCTGAACAGTCCCAGGTCTCTCCTGTGATATAGGCAGTTAAAGGAGCTTTTAATAGGTATTTACTCTTAACTTAGTTCACAGAATGAAGTGAGAGGAATCTCTCTCAGGTGGGACAAAACGACCATGCACAAACCCCCTCTGCCATATGAAATCCGGAAGGCAGAGGGATTCTATACACCTAGGGTAAAATCCTGGCCTCACTGAAGTCAACTGGAACTTTGTCAATGTGGATAGAATCATAGGACTGGAAGTGACCTCGGGAGGTCATCTAGTCAGTCCCCTGCACTCATGGCAAATATTATCTAGATTATTTATCATCTCACCCCTTGAGTCTACCTCTTACACTACATGAAGAGTCTACCTCTTATACTACTTATTGAAAAAGAAAACTAAAGAGCCAGATAAAGAGATGTAAAATAACCCCGCCCAAAACACCCTCCTCCCCTTTCGCCAGAGAAATATTTCTGCTGTAAAAGAACTGAAAGATATTTGTTGCTTTGGCATCATGACTCCTTTTCTGAGTGACTGCATCTAGTGAGCAGTTGATAGCTTGGACAGGTCTTTTTACAGTTCTTTCAGTGCCCAGAAACAGAAGGACAAACAAAAATGAAAAATCCCAACCTGAACAGCATGCCATGGAATCAGTATCTTAAAACAGTCAAACCCTGTCTGCTTTTGGAAGAAGGGCAATGTGCTCTCAGCCACATGACAGATCTGCAGTCAGATCCAGGCTGTTCTACTCAAGAGCTAACTAAGTATAACATCTCACAAGAAAAAAAAAAGGACCTATTCCTGCTCCCACTCAAGCCAATCCCTATTGATTTTAAGGAAGCAGAAGCAGGATCAAAGAAAAACTGCAGGAGTATTGAGTCTGAAGAGTCACAATAGACATGCTTGTGCCGAGTCTCTGCTCATAGGAATCTGCTCCTTCCCTCTCCATGGTGCTGCAAAAGCAACAGTCACCTTAACGTTGCTTAGCTTTAAACAAGGTGCCCCAACAGTCCTGTGGGCTTTTCAAGAATATATCAGAACAGCTCAAGGGGACTCTACAAAAGAATTTGTGATGAGCTCATGCCTCTCCTTTTCCTTTTCTGGTCAGAAGCGATGTCTGGGGTAGTCTTAATCTCATCTCATCTCAGGTTTATGACAATGTTGATACATACTGGGCTCAAGGGGTTTCAGTTCAGACAGTTTCAGCAGAGAGGCTGGCTTTTGTTTTCATTTACTTAAATAGATTCTTCAGAGTGAAGATTTCTCTGAGCTGATTTTTATTAGCATTAGTAGGTCCCCACCAGATTTAGATGCAGCTTCCTTGTTGAAATGCCTGCTTTCCATAGCTGCCAAAATTAACCCAGGCACAAACCACCTTAGAATTCTGATGTTATAATTTCTGGCTGGTTTAAATCAGAACATTTTCATAATTAGTTTATCATCATGAAATTTGCCAAACTACACTTCACCTTCCTTGTGTGGGTTCAGGCTATCTGGGATCTCCTGTAGTTAATATGTGGATGTCCAGTATGATTTTATCATATGTCACTAGGCAGGAGTTGTTTTTTCCACCAGATTAGGCACGGACGCTCTTTTTGTCATGACATTTTCAACTTTGCAAAGCTAATTTTGAATGCTTAGGTTTTGCAAAGATACAGTCACGGATCTCAGCAAGACCAATAAATGCTAGAAGAGGGCATGGAAAATGTAACTTACTTAAATCATCATCAGATGGTCATTGTAGGCCTGATTTTCTCTGATGTCAAGGCCCTTTCATCTGGTAGTGTAAAGGGGCCTTGTAGTGGGAGTTAAATATAGTTTACACTGCCAGAGCAGCATGAAGGGGCCTGAATGTAAATAAAAACAAACCCTATGTTTTTAAAGGATCCTCCCTCACAACTTCCTGGTTCATTTTTTATGTTAATGGAAGTGGAACTTTATTTCAGCAATGGACATAGGCAGGCCGATACTTCGCAATCTTCTATTCAGAGCGCCAGTCCGCACCTGCCACTTACCTGCCATTCAACGATGTGATCGTTCTGGGGAGGCAGACACTGCTGTATGACAGTGCTGGTGGCATGTATGTTTCTTGGCTTTTTCTGACAACGTGCTCTTGTTTCATTCATTCACATACTCCCAGTCCTGCAATATCATGCACTCTTATGTTACTTTCCATCCAATAATCTCAAAGTATTTTACAAAAAACAGTTAAGACTTACAACCCTCCTCGGTGGCAAGTGTTATCCTCCTTTTACAGCAGCAGAAGCTGATATATGGATTGAGGGAGTGACTTGACCTTCCGTGCGAGTAGTAGCAGTGTTGAGCTTAGAACCCATGACTCCTGATTTGAATTCCATTGCTCTGCCCATTAGATAACATTGCAAAGGTTTCAGTGTAGTCCCTATAAAGGCATTCAATTGATTGTGATTTCAACCCCAGATTAGTGCAGTATTCCACCAAGTCATTTCTCAGCCTTGTCTGCAGTTACCAGGAGCCTCAGATTAATCTGATATGCTCTCAACATGCATTAATATCTCTGAACAGTGCTTGGGCAGGTGGCCTGTCATCACAAAATGTTCCCCCTTGAAAGGGGGAATTATTTCACCAAAGTCTAAGAATTCATATTGTGCTTTGGCAGGGCTCTGCCGGTGGACATATTTCACTCATAGCAGCTTTCTGGCACTGCCAAAGACACCTGCTGAGAGCCAGCTGAACAAGACAGGCCCTTAAAAGGGGGGGGGGGGGAGATTGGAAATTACAAACGGCAAAATAGACGACAACAACAACAAAAACGTACAGCTCTCTCCTCAAACTGCTCTTTTAGTCCCAACAATGTCTGCTGTACAGAACTTGCTTTTCAAAATTCACAGCTGCTCAAAAAGCTCATGAATTATTTATCCTTGCTCAGATCAATCCTTCAGCAGGCTGTCAGTTAGAAATCAAAGCCCAAACAAGCCAGGCTCTGGAGGAAATGACTTTCAACCCCCCAACATGCAGCAGTCGCAATGCCTGTTCACATGCAAGCAGCACCCTACAAGCCTTTCCCTCCACCCTCAAAACATTGTGTCTTTGCCGGAAGCAGACTTACAAAGCCTTAAAAAAAGCCCAACCCATACACACTCTTTTTGAGCTTATTCCAAGATTCTGCATTTTAATAATTGATGTCAAAAGCATATTTTAAAATGGGAAAGTCATCTTGTTTGGAGCAAGTTTTTTTTTTAAAAAAATCCAAACCCACTTTTGTTTCAACTAAAAACACAACAGCGCTAACTAGAAAGACTGCTTTATTCAGTGAATGTGACTTTGCCACATTGTGGCTTGGTGTTTCAACCGTAATCTTTTAAAATGTTAAAATATATTACCTCTTGCTGTACCCAGCACCCACGAGCTATTCCACTCTCAAGGTGACAAGAAAACTAAGAGTTATTGAGGCTGATGAAAAAAGAAAATAATGCCATCCTCACAAGCCCCCATCTGCCGTTCAAACGAATGCCGAGCTTTCTTGTATTTGTTTATAATTGAGTCTCAGTTGGACTTTGAAGAACTGGTATGACATTGGGGTAGTTGTTGTCCCTGCCATAGTATTGCAGAGCTGTGCTGTCATTGGGAAGTTACCCCCTGCCCCAACTGGCTTCCAGGAAACAGCGTTTAGGGGAGGTTATTTTCACTTTGGCCTTCAAAAAGACCCACTCTTTGTACACACACAGGTTTGTGTAAGTGCTTTACATATATTAACTCTGAAAACAATGTCACAACTCATGGAAATGTCTTCTGGGGGAAATCCCAACAACTGAAAATCCAGATTCTGGTCTCAGCTACACTAGTGAAGAGCTAGAGTAACCCCACTAACTTCAAAGGGGCTAGACCAGCTTTACACAAGAACATGCACAATCCAATTCTGGCACCAAGACTCCAAGCACAACACAAGACAGCTCTAAGACACCTAACAATGTATAACACAATGTTGTCTCTTGTTATTAGCCTACATAGGAGTACATCACAGCTCTTCATTGAGAATGACACGTGTTCTTCCTTCCCCTTAGTGTGAGGATTGCTACTGTGGCAACATTTCCCCCCCAAAAGTCTATGTACCATTAAAAGGGAAGGGGTCTCCCATGGTGCCATCTTACTCCCTAGATAAAGAGAAAATGAATGGCCAAAGCTTTCTTCCTTCATCCAGATGGAAAAATCAAGATGATCAAGATATAGAAGCACAATCCCACTCGGCTATAACTTGAGTTCTCTGAAGGTGACATAGTCCCCTTCTAAACATTCTCAGAGAAGTGATACCTTGCATGTGGCCTCCAAAGAGCCAGGTCAGAGCCCTGTTAGTTGAGGCTTTTTGCCTTGAGGAGCTGCTCCAGGGTTTTTTGGATACTTGCCTGGAGAGTACAGTAATGGCTGTGTGCATTACACCCCCTCCACCCCGTGGCTCCACATCCACATAATGGATTTTTCAACCAGCTCACAATCATTTGGGCTAGAGAAGTCTGGTGGTTCACCGTCCGTGTCCACTTTCATAAGCTGACCCAAATTTGGACAGATCTTTACACTATACATGTTTTTAATTTTCCATACTATCCATGCTCTGTAAAAGAACCAGCTGGTGCTCTAAGCCTGTTGGATCTCTCAAACTGAGCAAGGCTGACCTGGGTCAGTATTTAGGTGGAAAACTTCCAACTACCCAGCAGACTGTTGGGGAACCAGGACGTGAACAAGCACCAAAACCCTCAAGCAGCATGATCGGTATCTATGCTGGGATGCTGCCTTTCACATAGACAAATAGAGGCAGCATTCACCTGAAGTAATTAAAGATCCCATGGCAGCTTTTCTAAGTCAAGGGGCTTCTCCCAGTGTCCTGGTCCCATTTGAGAATGCTCTGACTCCCTCAGTAACTGCTTTGAATTCTTCTGCACTTCCCACCCGAAACAGCTGTGCTGTTACAGAGTTGTCACGTTCTACCCTAGAGGTGTATCTCTCTGTGTATAACATCTCTCTTTCCCAAAGGTTGTTGCAATGCTACTTAATTAGTGTTTGCAAAAGGCCCTGATATTCTTAGCTGCAAGACCCAGTAGGAAGTATGCACTATTAGCAGTGCTTTTTTTCCCTTCCAATTTGGATCATAAAAGGCCACTGATGATCCTGAAATAGGTACCTAACCTGATCTGTTTGCACATCAGATCAAGATGCCAGTTAATACATGCTGCCTTTCTTTCGGACAGCCCTGGATTCCAGCTGCAGTTCCTCCAGATGCAAACCCATTTATCATAGCATAGAAACAGCTTGCCTGCTAAAGGCCACACCATGACAAAATGCCAGTAAGTATATTTACATTCAATATGCCCTGTTAATCTGGCCATCAGAGAGCACTGCTGAATCTGTACTTTCATTCCTGAGCATCACCCAGCCTATTAATCAATCCCTTGTTACTGATTACAGATTGATTCCATTTCCAGTAGCCAATAGTTTCTCTTTTAATTTCCAGCATCAGGTTTAATTAAACTGAGGTGTGCCTGACCCTATCAAATCATATCAAAGTCTATCTTGATGTCGGGTGAGTGAAAACACTGGCATAAATTATTGATTAATCTTTGTTGAAATTAATCAATCAATGACTTTCTCTGGATAGAATGAGGACAAAGCCTATACAAGTTTGTCCCAGAACAGCTACTATTACACTGCAGGCTGAAGAGAACAGAAACACAGGGAAGTTCAAGATGCAGTGACATCCTCAGCTAGGGATGTACAGCTGAAGAACCTTTCCAGAGTGAAGTGGAGTCACTCACTCTAGCCCTCTGAAGAATTTGAGTTCAAAACCACAAGTTAACCTTCCAGTAGGTTATAATCAAATTACACACACACACACGAGTAAAAAATCCTGATCTAGTCACAAAGCCCAAGTAAATGGACCTCAGACAGAGGTTCTCAAAAGAAGCATGAAATCTTCCCATGGCCAAGAGGCCATAGATCCTCTCCATAGCTACTCCTGAAACTGCATGGGAGCTATTGTCAATGTAGGGAAATCATTATCCTCCCTTCCTGGCCTCCTGTAACCTCAGAAGAAGCTGATTTGCAGCTGATTGTACACAACACAAGCTCATATCTGCAGTAATTCTGCCCTCAAAGCAGCAAGGTTTAATGTCCAAAGAGAAGCAAACCGACTTCTAGACATTTCCCATTATTTGAGTGTATGAGAGACCCTTGCTTTGCATACAGAAAAGTAAACTCTCAAGTCTGACTAACCTCCCAGTCTGTGACAGAACAAGTGTTGAATCCTTTGTGTGTAATGCACATGAAAGATGCCAGGTGGACATTGCTGCAGACTGATGTCTTCAGCTCACCCCCAGAGCAGGAAAAGCATGGTAAGTAAAAACACCGGCTTCCCCACAGCTGTGCAGCCCATAGGTTTTAACCTTGGCGCTGAAGGACTGCCTTTAAGAATGAGCAGGAAGTTTGGTCTCGGTGGCCTTTCTCCTGAGAGTGCTACCAAAGGGAGGCAAACTGGTTTTTGTTGTGATGTAGATCTCCATTTCCCCGCAGCAATCTAGAAATTTTAGCCTGAGGTTGTCAATTCATTTCACACATGCCCCCTTAACAGGTAATGGCTTTTGTTCCCTACTGACTTGAACTGGAAACGCTGTCTCCCCTCACCAATCTTCTCACTTATTCATTGGTCTACTTAAACATATTCTCAATCAGAAAATAATCTCGAAATGCAGCATACATGATGTTACTATTATTTCTGTAGCACCATTGGTGTTTTAGCAACATTAGATAAAGTCCATGCCCTTATTATATTATTTTTATTTGTAGAGGTATTAGAGTAATGGAGACCCCAGTGGGCTTGATACTATACATATACCTAAGTGAGGCAATAAGACAGACAAAGGCAGGGAGGGAGAAAACAGTATTATTGAGATGAAGTGACTTGCCCACAGTCGCACAGAAATTGAATCCAACTCTCCTGAATTACAGTCCGTGCCTTACCCACCGGACCAGCCCAACATCTGCAAGAGTTCTTTCTTCCCTATATGCCACACTGGAAAACGCCTCTTTCATAAAACGGTCACCAAAGTCATCAGTGCTGAGAAATCATCTTCAGGTTATAGAATCACACACGTTTACTTGCTAGGGAAAAAGGTGAAAACATATCTCCACCAGCGCTGGCCATTTGCCTTGGATAAGTCCCAGCACATATGAATTCCTATTATGTAAAGCTTATCTAAACTTTATCATGTAGGCTCAAAGGACAAAACAAACCAAAGAAATATTTGACCTTTAGAAAATGCACAGCCTAGAAAAGGGGAATAAAAATTCCCCTTTAGTGAGGTAAGGAGTGTTTGGCTGAAACAGCGGGCTTCTTTTAGCACTGCAGTAAATACATATACATAAAAATGCTCTTTTTGGGTTCTGAATAAAGGTCAGGTAGACACTCCCAGTTGTTTCTGCTGACACATGGGTGTCTTGATTGCATACTAATCTTTGGCCAAAATTTGAAGCAATTTAAAAACAGATAAGGGGCCAAATTGCACCATTGAATGAAAGATATGATTTTGCAGCATTATCCAGGAGGCTCCTGCTCTCTGGATAAACTTTGGGCACTGCCAGCCCCTGCCAACCTTTCACTTTAAAGAGTTTGGAGGGTTTTTCAGCAGCATCACATCAGATTAAGTCAGCAGCATTAGCACTTACTTCAACAATCAATCTGCAAATTTCACAAATCTGCTTTTCACAGATCACATAACCTGCTGAATTGCCTCAATATTATAGCTTGGGTTTTCACTGACGAAAATGACAGCAGTTAATGAAAACACAAATGGCGGGAGGGGTAAGACTGTAAAGACCCAATAGTTTGGTTTTTATATTATTTCGGCAGATTGCCATTCAAACATGATGGCTACGATACATGACCCTGATCTCATTTTATTATTACATTCTTTAAAACACCGGAGACGATTTTCCATCAGCAACAGTCTCCTCATGTAGGACTCTTCTGTCCGTATAACTTCCCCTTTCCTATATTTGTACCTTTTTGTTTCAGCTACCACTCCTTTCTGAACTCCTGCTGCATGGAGGAATTCTTTGATCATGTAAAGATTTCCAATCTTTTTGGATTAGAACCCTCACCTCATCAAACACAAAACTGACAGAGGAATGGCTCTATGAAAGGAGAAGATGAAAGGCACGGTTTCCCCTCCCAGTGCAAAGTGTCAAGATCAATAAAAAGTTTCCATCAGGCCAGCAGACCTGGCTCTTGTGTAAGGGAAATTGGCTGGGAAGAACGCCGAGTGAGAATGATTCGGCAAAGTATGCTGCACTAGAGTTCATCTTTAAAGTATTTTTAGAACTAAGCTTGGGAGAAAATGCTGCAGCCACATAGTTCAAAGCAGGACAAATAGAGGACATCTGCATGTCACAGATACCTTTGTACAAAAGGTTCCTCAAACGTAGGGCTGTGACACTGACTACAGGGAAATTTAGAAGAAAAGATTAAGCTGCAGTGGGTGGCGTTTTATTTAATTAATTTATTTTGCACTGAACTTCTGCAAAATGCGTGAAAAAAGTATGGTGACTTTAAAATCTCATTCAGGCGCGGACAGATTTTTTTTAAAAAAAATCTCAAGTTCTTGACAGCTATCCAGGGTGTGTGCGCGCACGCATGTGTGGAGGACACTGGGATTATGACCTGACTGATCAGCCACATCTGGAACTGGAAATACACAATCAGGCAGCAACAGAGACCAAACTCCCCTCTGCCCAACCACATAGCACTGGTGTGGAGAGGGTTTAGGTAGCTGTAACTTGTGTTGCACCCTAAACAATGCAAGTTGCATTGATTTGAGCAGTACTGCAGACCAGCCCAAAGTTCCAAAGCTGTATAAAGTTCGTGTTCAGTTGTAAACTTTTGAAAGAACCACCACAACAGTTTGTTCAGTTACAAACATTTCAGAGTTACAAACAACCTCCATTCCCGAGGTGTTCGTAACTGTGAGATTGTATTGTTGTACTAACATACGGCCCCCCATGCCCGGAGGTTGTATTACTCTTTCTCTCCTTAGGAGAGCAAATGACCAGACTTCTTTCCAGGCCATTTTTAATGTTGGCCCCAATTCTATCTTGCAAGAAGAATTTACACAGGCAGGGCCAATAAGTCACTTCATCCATAGAAGCCAAGTTATGTCAATCCCCTTACAGTTCTTAATTCAATTAGTGCTCATTTTCTTCTGAGATGGTGTCCTCTTAATGTTCCTGGACTGGTGACTATTAATCTTGCATCAAAGATGCACAGACCATTATAGAGAAAAAAATCTGTAGGACAGATTGATAAACCAAATTACAACAACTCAATGATGATTTATGGTTTATATTACACTGCACCTTAAGGTATTTCTTTAAACTTTTTCCAGAGCAAAAACAGTATATGTAACACATACCCGAATACTTTGTATTGTATTTGTACCCACCGTGAAGAAGTTTAAATGGAATATAATTATAGATGGGCGGGGAAAGTCTTCCTACAACCATATTACATGTTTTGCGGTCATCACCCGACAATTTATAATATTCAGTACCATCAGGTTTGGCCAGCCCTAGCATGAGACCAAAGAAAAGTCAAGATACTACAGAAATGATGTTGGCGATGCTTCAGATGACACTCTTCTCTCAATGTGACTACCAGCCTCCCTCCTTCTATGGGGGTAGGTGGCAGGTGGCATTAGAAGTTGTCTCTTTTGGGATGAGATGAGAATCGCTGCTGAGGTATGGTCAGCAATAATCCCAAAAAATTTAAGCTCAAGGTGTGCCAGTCTTGATGTCCTAACCCAATTTCATTTTGGGTACCTACTCCATCTACCTATACTTCTCACATATAGTCCTAAACTGTTTTACTTTACAGTGTTTAATAGACACTATTTTCCTCCCCAGAGATGGCTGCAGATGAAGTGATTACTGTTATCAAGGGGCTGATACAGATCCCACTGAAGACAACTGAAAGACACCTATTTATGGATATTGGCAATGCGAGAGCACAGACAAGGAAGTCAACAAAAGGGAGCAACCCTGCCTATAGCTTCTTTGAAATATTTTTGGCTAAAAAGGTCAATGTGTTTTGAAGCTGGAATGAAGAATGCTTTGTTTGAGCTTCTAGGAGGGAACATGGAAACAAAGGGCTCTTTTTAAGCTTGTAAAACACCGGAGAATTCATAGTGTTAAAAAGTAAAATGAAAAGTGGTTATTAGTGTTCTTTTAAGAGCAATGTTTGGTCAGCCACACCAGTTTCCAATAGTCCTTTCATTTATTTTTAAATTACTTTGCCTTCTGAATGCTTATTTATTTCATACTGTTTCTCTATCAAATAATGCTTCACCTTGGTACACAGATTTCCTATGTCACAGTAATCAGGAAAGAAAACTAAATGCACTTTTAATCCTAATGGCTGACAGTGTAACTTTTTGTTTATATCATTGTTATTTAATGATAAATATTTTTAGTGCTTCTGATAACTTCTGTAAGGCGTATTGATTCCTCTGCCTTCTGCCGTGAAGGGGCTCATATTAAAAAGAGAGCTGACTCAGCTCTTTTCTACTATGTGGTGACCGCTAAAAAAAAGGCATATGTTAGACTGCTTTTTAAGTAGAAGGGGGAAAAAGTGATCTTTATAACAGTACAAAATGGCCAGACAATGCAGCACAGAATTATCAACAATATCGGCTAACAGCAGTAACAAATGACGGCAAACCCATATGTAAATAATAGCCTGAAATAAATAGTTCTGTGTCATAGGAGTATATCCTAGTATTAGACCTAAACTCAAAGTTATGTTAAACAATCCAAAGATCAGGAAGCGAAAAAGAAGTCAAGTCTCTCCTGGTAATCCTACATCATCCACTTTATTTATACATATAGGATTAAGTTTTGTCCATACGAACTGTAAAATAAATAATAGTGTGTGTGTTCATAATAAACAAAATCATAGAAATGTGGGGCTGGAGGGGACCTTGATTGGTCATCTCTCCAGCCTCCTGCACTGAGACAGGACCAAATATATCTAGACCATTCCTCTTTGTTCCTTTTTTTTAAAGATTGGAGAAACATAGTACATGTCCTTTGAGACCTCACCAATCCTCCAAAAGTTCTCTAAGATAAAATAAACGGTTTTGAGATTGCTTCAGCTAGTTCCTAAAGTACACAATGGTGAATTTCATCAGGCCCTCCTGACTTGACTACATCTATCTCAGTGGTTCACAACCTTGCCAGACTACTGTACCCCTTTCAGGAGCCTGATTTGTCTTTCATACTCCAAGTTTCACCTGATAAAAATAGTGTCACAGCACACTAAACTGCAAAATTGCTTACTTTTTCATTTTTACCATATAATTCTAAAATAAATTGATTGGGATATAAATATTGTACATTGATTTATCTTCATTGGTATTGATGGAGTTACGTCAGTATAACTGAATGAAAAATCAGAATCATATGTGCTCTGTAAGTTAAGACTATTAGAGTAGCTTTTACTTTTGGCATCTCCTGATGTTTGAATGTTACAATACAAAATCTTAAAGGTGATGTTTAATTAGTTCCTCGGGTTTCCATTAAAACATGCATGAGAAGACTGGACCGATTTCACTGTATACTTCCACAGAGGCATACTGAAAAGTGTATGCCATTACAGAAATCCATAGTGAAACAGCAGTGCAAACCCATTAACATCTATGTAACCAATATCGATATTACATACTTATGTCACCCCATAGTCAAAAAATATTGACCCACTCCCAATAATTGATGAGGAGGTGTCAATACCACGAGAGGGAAAATAGCTTTTGTAGTGAGCCAGCATATAACACATTAGTGGATGTGCAGGTGAAGCTACTAATCTACTAATGTGATATATGCTATCATGTGCCAGCAATGCCCCTCTGCCAAACCGGACAGTCTCTACGTAAAAGGATAAATGGACAAATCAGATATCAGGAATGGTAACATATGAAAGCCAGTAGGAGAACACTTCAGTCAGCCTGGACATTTAATAACAGATTTAAAAAGTAGCCATTCTTCAACAACAACAAAAGTCAAAAACCGACTTCAAAGAGAAACTGCAGAGCTACAATTCATTTGCAGACTTAACACCATCAATATGGGACTGGTATTGCCTGGTGAAAGCTTATGCCCAAATAAATCTGTTAGTCTTTAAGGTGCTATCAGACTCCTCGTTGCTTTACTGCAACTCAATTGCTTCTTAGTCTAGACAAAGCTCCTTTTAACCAGAGCTGGTGTTGAGTTAGGTAAATCCCAGTTCTGGAACTGATTCATATTGTGAATCACCAGGGATTCCTCAAAAGAGTACAAATTTCTTGGAGACCTAGCTAATTTTGATTTTATCCGGGAGTCTCTAAGTAAACAATGAATAATAAAATCTCATAGTAGGCTCTGTCCCTAGAAATTCTTGCTTAAAGCAGTATTTTCATGATTCAACACAGTCTGACTAATGACAGGTTCTGAACAGACTGTCTTACCTTGGTCACCCAAATTTGAAGGGTCAGTCTATTTTATCAGTGTTTACAATTCCCTCAAGCTCAGAAGGAAGTTTCATTATTTGCACTTTGACCTGGCCTCCAACTTCTGTTTAGATCACATGGCGGGTTCCATCCTCTGTTCAGTTTTAGGAAATGACATCTGCATTGTATTCATTTTCCTATGCTTACAATGTTTCCATGGGTCATCACTACCTTCAACTCCTCCGCATACTGTTCCAAGTTTGAGGGCTGTATCACAAAAAGAGAAACTACAGCACATCTTTCAGTCCTTGCTGATGGGGCTTCAACTCTTCTTTTGAAGACTTTTGCTTTCCTCTGAGCAGCAGTGAGGCTACAATGGGGAGAAAAAAGGCACTAAAAATACTACAAAAGAGCCAAAATTCATGCAGATAGTGCAGATGGTGAGAGACATGGACATCTTGGAGCCATTCATGTACACATGCCCCCAATATCAAGGTTATTTTTCTACAAAAAGAGTGTGGTGGCATTTTTTGCTAATAATTCTTTATCTATAATTTCCACATAAGCAGCTTGTGAGAATTCAGCAGATGAAATTTCAGCTTGGTTGGTTAACTGTAACTAGATACATAAATCCTATGATATGTTTCTGTTTAGTGACTGGATAAGAGTAGTGCTTAGAATCAGGTTTCCAACGCTTATGAACTCAAAATTTATTTTCCATTTATATTTTCCCATATTTGTTGTTTTGGGGAAATGTTCCTGGACTTATTTGCTAGAGCACTTGTAGAAAGTGCACAAAAGTCAAAAATGAAATCAACGCAGATTTGTTGAAAAATGTAAGTGACTATTACATTGTTTTTCAGCATTTGCCCAGCTCTAATACAGATCTCTAAATCCTTAGGCTACAGAAATGATCCACAGTTGCTGTAGTAAATACTAGAGGCATTGTGCACTAGTATGCTAGGTTCTGGGATCAGTTAAGTAGGAAGTGATAAGACAAACAATTTGTTTACCCAGCATCAGATGTTCTATGTTCACCAAAAATCTGTTCAATACTCACCTTTACCAAGGTTTGATTACTCTGAAAGTTGAAACGATTTAAAGCAAGTTCAAACACAAGCAAAATATTCAATACCACACGCTAAACCACGGGCACAGACACGACACAGAAATTGGCACAAATGGCGCTGATTGGGTGGCACTGTATACACATATAATCGTGATTCCTGATTTAAACAATAACCGTTAACGTTAACACATTTACGCACGTTCACATTATGAGTGACCATCACGACGTGACACGATATTTTTCACGCGACGCTCCTATTGCACTACTGGAGATTTTTTTTTATCTTCATGTATTATCTTTTTTCATATATTGGTGGGGTTTTTTTTAAAAAAAGGGATGGCCGGCGCCGGAAAGCTGCCCCTGGAAATGCGCCACCCCAATCACGTGCTTGCTTTGCTGGTGACTAGAGCTGGCCCCAAGTGCAGACAAGCCTTAGGAATGAAATGGTAGATAAATATCCATGACTTCGGCTTCTGGGCAGCATGTAACAACTGTGTCAGGAAAATATTTCTGTAGCCTACTTCTGATTTGAAAGCCTCCAAAAAGATAACATAAAAGATTTTTAAGGCGTTTTCTTCCTTCTTCCCTGGGCTGGGCATTGAGGAATTATTTTGGCAACAGAATTAACATTTGCTTGCTGAAAATAAAAAAACCTTGTCTTTTGCACAAGGAAAAATTGTGCAATGACAAGCCTTCTGCCTTATCCAGCAACCCCTGGATTTTACAGCAATGTGAACTTTTTGGTAAACTCTACTCATTACTGGGTTCTCTCCCACATTTCTAACAAAAGACCCCCCATTATAGACTACCCTCATTATTAGCTTAAAAATTACATTATTTTAAAAAGTGTGGGTGTCCCACAGATAATGTCCTGAGGATGGGATATATAATAAAATGTCATTTACATTCCTGTAAAGACACCTTCAATTTCTTCTCTCCCTTTATTTTACAGTACAAAAGTGGCAATTGGCTACTGCTGCGCTTTACAGATGATAAAAAGCCAAATGATAAAACAATCTGGTTGTTACAAAGGAACAAACCAAATGACCTCACACAGAGTTCATTGCTCTCTTCTTATTAACAAGCATCAAAACTGGAAAACTTCTTTGTTTTGATCATCCAGCTTTAAAAAGGAAGGGGAAAAAAACAGATTCTAATAGCTTCATGAAAAATTCTCACTTGTATGGAAACAGATTATCTTATGTCCAAAACAGATTTAGACACCCTAAAAGGGGAGCGGTGGGCGCAGAATGGGACAACTCAGACTAGTTTCATCTCCAGGATATCACTCACAAAGCAGTAGACTGTAACCCCATGCCACTGAAATGCCTTCATGCATTTCATGACGCAACGCAATCTCCCCCAAAACAAAAGCAACAAACCACTCGGTTTCTCTATTTCCTTGTGGAGAATCATCTCTTCTGAATGACACCTGGTGAATGCTGAAGAGAGAAATTTGAACTTAATCTATAGCATGAATCCATAATAAGGTCACATAAATAGAGACGCAGACAGAGTTGAGAGCATTTAAGGTTTGCACGTTACTTACCAGTGATAACCCAGCTAATAAATCAAACAACTGAGCTGTCTG
This sequence comes from Sternotherus odoratus, assembly GCA_032164245.1. Taxonomy (NCBI): domain Eukaryota; kingdom Metazoa; phylum Chordata; order Testudines; family Kinosternidae; genus Sternotherus; species Sternotherus odoratus. The sequence continues at coordinate 12,492,721 of JAVMKO010000016.1, forward strand.
AGAACCTAAATTATAGGAATACCCAGCATATCCCTTCTCTGATACCGAAGCTACCCCCTACTTTGTGCAAGTATGTCAGTTAGGGCAGCGGTTCTCAATAAGGGGCCTGAGGCCCCCTGGGGGGGCCACGAGCAGGTTTCAGGGGGTCCACCAAAATAAACCGGAGAACAGGGCTGGTGTTAAAGTCATTGGCGCCCAAGGAAGAAAGCCGAAGTCTGAGCCCCACTGCATAGAGCTGAGGCTGAAGCCCAAGCAACTCAGCTTTACAGGGCCTCCTGTGGGGTGGGGCTGCAGGAAATTGCCCTGCTTGCTACTCCCTAATGCCAGCCCTGGTTTTTAATCGATTGGATATGTAGAAAAACAGGTGGACCATGGAGTTTTTATAGCATGTGGGGGAAGGGGAACGCTCACAGCAAAAGATTGAGAATCCCTCAATTAGGGGTTACCAAAATAGGTACACTTGTTCAATCTAGTGTGGACACAGCTATCTTGGTACAGCAATACGTTATACCAGTATAACTGCATCCACACGGGGGGGGGGGGGGATGGACTGTATACTTAGGCTGGGCAAAATTCAACTTTTAAAATATAATTGATGGATATTATCAATTTTATTTTAAAGCATTTTTTCAAATTTTTATCTATTTAGATTTTCACCATTTTTAATTGATTTTCACAGTTGTGAGGGAGTCACTACACAACTCAGATGTGAGAGTTTCCTTTCAGACAAAATTACCTTGTTTTTTTATCTGCATTCTTACCCTTAAAAGTGGCTGTAAAAACTGCACTGTGGGTTTGCAGAACCACTATGCCCACTGCATACAATATCTGACCAGTTTACCTTTTCCCCACTATCATTCTTGAAAACTCACTTCAGGGTCTGATAGTTAAACTGAGCTCCTTCCATCTCGCATATCACCACCACCACCACCATCAATAGAAGCTCTTCAAGCAAAACTGTGATCCCAAACTGATTGTGGAACCCCACCAAATCATGTGGGAAGAAACACATTTTAAGTTCCATATTGAGCAGATCTGATATGGAAATTCATGAGTTTCTCAGTGCCATTTTTACAGTCATTTGGGAGGAGGCTGTATAGTATTTTAAGTGACAATGAGATGGAGAAGAAAAAAAGAAAAAGGATTCAATTAAGCCCTTGGGGGCATGGACTTTTTGCTCTTTGTACAGCATCTAGCACAGGGGTAGGCAACCAATGGCACAAGTGCCGAAGGCGGCATGTGAGCTGATTTTCAGTGGCACTCACACTGCCCGGGTCCTGGCCACTGGTCCGAGGGGCTCTGCATTTTAATTTAATTTTCAATCAAGTTTCTTGAATGTTTTAAAAATCTTATTTATTTTACATACAGCAATAGTTTAGTTATATATTATAGACTTATAGAAAGAGACCTTCCAAAAACGTTAAAATGTATTATTGGCATGTGAAACCTTAGAATGAATAAATGAAGACTCAGCACACCACTTCTGAAAGGTTGCCAACCCCTGCTAGCACAATGGGGTCTTGGCCCCTGACTAGGTCTCTTAAGCACTATGGTAATATAGATAATAAATAATAAAAAAATTCAATAGGATTTCTCTGCACTTAATTTCTATACAGTGTGTTCAATGCTCATAGTTGACCCTACTTGAACACAAACATCCCTTCTGCCATCCTGGAGCTTCAATAAATGGATGCCACCAAAACACTGGTGTCTGATTAAGAGTATGTGGGCAGGGGAGATGCATGACACAAGGCTGTTTAGGGTACTAAAGAATGACATTTCTTTTATGTCTGCTCCAGCACTATGAGCTTCAGCTGCTCTGGATGTAGACATTATTGGTAAGGTCATCAGAAAATGTGTTCTCAGTCAAAAACTAAGTAATTTTCATCACAATCTGTATTTGATACTCCTGAGCACTATAAAAGCAGCTGAATTCACTTTTTCTCATACAGCTGTAATTTAATGGGCTCTTGCTCCTACATTTGTTTGAAATCAAACATCACTGTTACATATTTTTAAAGGCTGTTAAAGACTTCAAATAGCAGCTCTAAATTTGAGCCTCACATTGCTCTTTAACAATCCCTATGGTTGAATTTGAAATAGTGCTAGCAGGGCATGGCAGGTCCCACGCAGTTCTGCAGAGCTGGAACTTGTAAACTTGAATGGGGATCTCAATATATGAGAGTAGAGATCTCTCAGACATGGCTGCCAATGCACTGTCTGAATCAAACAATCCTGATCTATTATAATGCAGAGGGTATCACATGTGAAATGCTTGGACAGGATGAGTTGTATTACACTCCTGCTCTGTGAATCTTCTTTGCTAAATACAGTATTATGACAATGACCATTTTTGGGGGGCTGGTAGCTTTTTTGAAACAGAGCAACAAGAACAGCCAAAGATATTCTTGTTTCCCTGCCCCCCGCTCTCCTGATGCTTCAGTAAGAATGATTCAGAGTTTCTCTAAACCGGGTGAAATTATGAGATCTGGCACCCCAGTTTTAGCTTTTGATATTTAATTGCTTGATATTTAAAATGGCCTTAGTGGGGCATAAGCCCTTCTGGTAGCCTATGTCCTATTTAAAAACCAACAAAAAATCTTGTTAGTAAAGAAAAATGAAAAACTCCATACACAGGTAACAGCTATACAAGAAAAGCAAGAGAAGTAAAAGGCTTTGGTTAGAAAATTAAAGTTGTTTGCCATGGCTTGATGGCTTAATCAGTCGATCAATACTGTTCACAGGGCAGGCACGGAAAGAACTGCGAGTTGCGATGAAAAATGTATGAGGGGACAAAGGAGACCTGGGAGTAGAAAATTAAAAACTCAGCCTGTTACATTTGTCCAAAGTTGGCAGAAAAATTAAAGTGGTTTGGGTGCGTGCATGCTCGGAGGGAAGAGGAGAGCTGGCTGCAATATGTACTGAATATCTGCTTAGGGGTCCCTTCATGAGAGAAGCTCTCACATTAATTAAGTTGCTTTCTTAGAGAAAAGATGGATTTTGTAACCTTTAAAATTTACAAGCTACATGGTAATAGGAGGGGGGTTTGCACATTAGACAGAAAGGGTGATCTCTTCACATCAGGCATCCTATCGAAGGCTGAACAGCCATGTGCTCTGACCTAGGGTAAAATACTATTGAGGCAACAGCAGCAATATCGGGTTAGACATGTTTCAGCATACTATGGTCTGAATGCTGGAACAATATAGCTTCATAACACACAACCTGCCTTCTGATCCATCAAAGAAAGCCATTGCAGCAGTGTTACTTAATAGCATAGGTAATTTCCACTTCTCTCTCATTCCCATTGCTGAATTTGACTGCCACCACATTCTACAATGCAATTTGCCTTGCTGAAATAAGGTACCATGAAATATGCAGTTCTGACTTCTCTCCAATATAGGGAGAAATGGCCAACCATTCCTCAGGAAACATGTTCATTATTATTTGCCTTAAGTAGTTTGAACGGTTTTGTGAAGGATGCAACAAACTCAGGTTGTGATCAAATGCAAAGTTACTCAAACTTCAAAAAAGCCACATCTTGCTGCTCCATTTCATTACCTTAGGGCTGGTCCTCACTGGGGGGGAGGGGGGGATTGACGGCAGATACCCAACTTCAGCTACGTGAATTACGTAGCTGAAGTTTGCATATCTGCCGCCGACTTACTGCTCGTCCCCATGGTGGCGGCAGTCGGCGGCGCGCTCCCCCGTCGACTCCAGCTTGCGCCTCCCGGCAAGTCAACGGGGGAGTCAACGGGGGAGCTCCGGGCGATCGATTTATCGTGTCTTAGCGAGACGCGATAAATTGATCGCCGGAAGATCGATCTCCGGCAGCGCTCATGAAGACAAGCCCTAAGATTAACTAAGGAGAGCAACATTCATTGCCTAAGGAAAAAGGTTAGTAGGTGTAACAGTGAAAGCTTTACACCATAAGAATGTAGTTTTGATTAGAGTTGACCTGAGGCTTTAATTTCTCAAAATCCAAAACTCTAAACTAGTTTCTCCTTGGCTTAAGGGATGCATGACCCAATGATCAGCAGCAGATGAACAAAGAACAATCCAAAGTTTTAGGGGCAAGCTCTGAGGCAAGACTAATTGGAGTCTAAACTATTGTAATTTTTTCAGTCCATCAGTTCATAAGTAGAACCAATTTAGACACATTTATATCTCATTCCCCCAAATGCAAATATTACAACCCTTACATTTCACCTCTGGAACTGGCTTTGTATTTCTTTCCCGAGTCTTATCAAGAAGACACAATTTGCCAGGTACTATGCCAGACCTTTTTGTATGGGATCTACCTGGGGCTTTTTGAAGGAATTATGCAAACTGAATTTGCATTACATGTCCACAAGCAAGATAATTCTTCTTCTGTTCAGGTACCTACACTGAAATTTTCTGACTCAGCACCAGGATAGCCAATTACAAGCTTAAAATTTCAAACTCAATTAACATACAGACTGGCTGAATCAGTTTTCTGCAACTAATTATCTGTAAGTGGCAATATGTTATTTCACATGTGATTTTCCTATGAACTTTGGGGTTGTTTTCCACACCATTATCCAGGTATAAACAAAATGGAATAGACAGAAGCCTCCAAAGCCTGCTGAAAAGTGCTGTCAACCATATCACAACCTTTTTTTTTTTTTTTTTTTTTAAGAAAATGCTGACAGCGTTAAGAAAATTAAATCCTTTAAATTATTCACAGGCTGGGTGCAGTGATGGCAAGACCACTTACCATACAACAATAATCACTCTCATCTGGGATGCACATATCGTTCTATCCTGTATGATCTCTGCACCCAGAATGCTAGATGGGTCAAATAGTAGCAAGTGAGCAGGAGTATATGCAATGGGACCAGTTTTCACCACGCAAGTCAACTTTACTTGCATTGACAGAACCTTTAAATCCAATTTGGAAATCTTGTGTTTGTAGAGTTTTAAAAAATTAAAAGGTGAGGTAAAATATGTAACATTTCATTCCTATCATCAATCAAATTACATCTCACAACCTTACAACGAATAGCAGGATCACACACAAGTATCTTCTTTGAAGCCTCTGTCTCCTCTCTCTCTAAGTTGGGCCAGTCTAAAAAAAGTTCCAGAAAAAGAATCACACCTGGAATTTATAAATTCTGTATGAAGTCTTGGTTTTTGCATTAACACTGAAACACCAAAGTTGCAATGTTTAGTCCTTCACATTAGCAACAAGATGTAAGAATGTTTCACTCAATACTATACCTATACACAATGACAGCTAGAACAAGTTGCAACCTCTCCATTTTTCAGTTTCTGTACCTATTTAAATAATAGCATCTTGCACAACTGGACTGGAGACTTAATCCAATGATATCAGCAGAGTGCTCTAGGCTCTTTGCATAAAACCGAGTAGGTGCAATACTTTACTGAACATGACCACAAAGAGGAGGTAACTTTATATTCAACAGTGTTCTCTAAAAACAAAATCCTCAGAATGAAAATTCTCACTTTTCAGCAAGAGACACTCTCCACACAAATGAACGGGCTACAAAAATGAGTTTGCCGCATTAGGATTTATCATCAAATTGTCTGAAAAACAATTAACAGAGTGACAGCCCTTCTCTAGCCCTCCCCCTACTGGCTTCATTAGGTTTGTGAGGTTAATAAAGGTGCACTAAAGGGAAGAACAGCCAAATGACTGATATGGTATGGGACAGATACAATCTATGATCACCCAGAAAAGTACGAGAAGCTACCTATACTCAATCAACATTTATTTGCAACAACTTCATCTTGAGTCATCAATGAAGACTGAACCAGAGACTTTCAGTTCGGGCTTATTACTTGTGCTATTAGTTGGTAGCAGAACTCCTCTTATGCTCTGTGTGGACCAGCCACTATAGGTGGACATGTTACACTTAGCTAGAGTGCTCTAGGGGAAAAACCACACAAGTTTTAAATCATCACAGTGCTGAATAAGTATGTGTCTGCACTGCAGAAGCTGTGCTTAAAGCCTAAATTTATTTAACAACTTTCAGTACTAAAAGAGGGCAAATTAATTAGATACACTGTGACTTACCACATATTTTCTAACTGCTCAATACATGCAGATTTTGCTAACATTTTTCATTACAATTTTAGTAAAGGGAAACATCTGTTTCCTCTCTCAAAAAGTACAATCCATCTTCCAAGCTGCCACATGCCTTTGAAATTTCATGTTTATCAACACTATACTCTCTTCCAGAATAAGAGCAGCACAGAAAACAATCCTTGCAAAGAAAAAAATTCTAATAGCATTTTTAAAAATTATTCCAGTTTTTTAAAAAGTCAAAAACTGTGAAACAAAAACAAAATGAACCTAAAGTGTGTTACAGTATAACAAAGTAAATGACACACTCTTTGAATACAAATTTATTTATAGTTCACAAAAATAAGTTTGCCTCCACTGTGAATTTTGTTGCAAAATGTACATTGTACATGGATATTCTCATTAAAATACCAGTTATTCGTGACAATGACTACAACTGACAGATCCCAGAGAATTACTTCAGCACAAACACCCAGATATGACCACGTATGATCTGCCTATAATAGTAGCTTTCCCCCACCTAATCCCTTGTGCATTAATTGAAGTAAAAATAAAATAAAATAAAAAGCCTCATTAGTACCTTCAACAGAGACTTCTTTTTTAATTGCCAAATGCATAGTGCTGCTTTACTACTCAGTAAGAAAACTTCAATAAACAAGGGAATGTGTATATTAATGTTCAGAAAGGGAATCAATTAGTGAACCATCAGCATTCTTCAGAGCTCATCGGAAGCCCTGATCTGTCCAAAAGTCCCATCCGCTTTCCTTCTTGCAACACCAGTGACTGGGTTGTGCTACTACTGCCTGCAAGTGTCATGAAAAGCCTCAAGTGTTCGGAAATCTCTCCACGTGGGTGGAAGGCCATCCTGCAAAAACTTTCCACAGCGCTGGCATGGAGCCTGGAACAGCTTTATGTAACTTCGTAACCAGGTCTAAAAAGAGAAGCATAGAGAGAAATTAAACAAACTGGATATGGATGCTCCCCAATGTTATTATTCCGGTCAAACAAAATGATATTGAGGGTTGAGAACGTACTTTGGCTTGGGCCCAGCAGTATATACAGTGATTTTATAGAAATGTAAGCATGCAGAACATCACAAGGTCACAAGACAGCTGATTTTCCGTTTTGCTGGAGTCCCTACTCTCTCTCTCTCTCTCTCTCTCATTAAGCAACTCTGTACACAGAAATTCACGTTGCGAAAAGAACGTATTTGTACCTAAAGGGTCACCATGGACAACCAATGCTCCTCAAATTCCAACTGACATAGGATTATGCTCCATCATCCTCTGATACTTGTGCTCTGTTAAACTAGATATTAGTTTCTTTCTTTCTGTTATTCCTCTACCACACCTCTGCTGCAGTCACAGTGCAGAAACCTGAACTTTTAATAGATGAAGATACAGTATATGACTTGCACATCAGGTTAACTAATTTTCTTTCTAATGTGGTTTGAAGAGAGTACTTACTGGTCATAAAAATACTATACAATTTTATATTTGAGGACACTGCTACAAAAGAAAAAATGTTGTCAAGTAATAACAAATAAAAGCGTAAAACATTCCCAAGTAAAGGTTTTGTCTCTTAACTGGGTTGTCATACATAAGAATGAGCATTACATAACTCAATTCCAAACTCAAGGAGATATGCAACTAAAAAACTCAAGACAAGCAGATTCACACTGTGAAGGATGCACATGAATCTTGTCATTTAAAGTCCTACTGAATTACATCAATAAGAGAAAATTGTTCTCTGAAGACGAGGTCAAGTGAATTTATTGAAACAAATCCTTCCATCTTCATCAGAGCCTTCTCTGTGGCAGCAGAATCTAAGGCAGTCAATAACTTTCCTCAAAAAGAACTAGATAACTTCTGGGTTTGGCAGTAACTGTAGGGACATGAGCAACAGAATACTATAGGTAAGCTGCTGCTATTTACTTTGTTTACTCTGTTGGACTTAGCCTGCACCACAGAAAATCAAAGTTAAATTGTACAATTAAGAAACCCCTTTTGAAAGAAAAATAATATTCTTCACTCCTGTTGGAAAATTAAGACTTCACTACATCCTGACAAATGGACTGAACACCTGACATGTAAAAGGACCGACACTTTGATACTTATTATGAGCTTGTGTTTTTGCTTTGTTAAAATTTTCAGAAGTGTTTTATCAAATCAATATGACAAGTCCACAGCACAGGCAAATGTGCTACCAGCTCTTGAAACATTAATTTTCAGGTACATGCTGCAAGATGGATTGAACCAGTAAGGTCTACTTCTGCCATTTTGCAGCTGAAGACTCCTATGGCAAGATGCTCCCTAATTGAAAAGTGCTTTACATAAGTATTTTAGCTTAATGGCCATTTTATAAATTAATTAAATAAATGCAACAGGTGAAGGAGTTCAACTGTTTGAAATCAGACTTCTGGAACACAAAAGAACAATTTACAACTTCCCACATGTGAATCTAAGTTTTCTCCAGGAGTGGTGGATACTGATGGTAGACAAAGCAAACCAGAATCTGATTTTAAAAAATGCCCATGTCTCTATCACTTGCTCTGGACAGTTATAAAAAGGTTGAAATAAATTTTATGAGCAGTGAAAAAGTGTTTTTTCGACAGTAGGTAGGGTAGATCTGAACCCTGTTTTCCACTGCCAGGAGGAGAACTGAATAAGAAACCATTGTTCTTATTCATCAGACAGCAGTATAGTTCATACACAAATCTGTTTTTACAAACAAAATTATAAACATATTCAAGTTCATATGTGGTGAATTGAAATCTGTATATTGAGACAGATTGTTTTAAATAAATTAGGTAATTCTTAATAAATAGTACTACTTAATAATTCAGAATAAATCATTCTTTCTGGTAAAACTGTGAGACAGGTTCATGCGTGTGAGTGCGCACTTTCCCCCTCCTGATTCTGAGAGCCAGTCTGTGCCAGACATGGCAAGAATTATGCCAGAGGTGTGCTCTCCCTGAGGAACCAGATATGAGCTGAAGACTGATGTAGCAAAGTGGAGTGCCAGCCAGTCCCCTACCAGCATGTTCTCTCCCATCTCTCAATGTGTACTCCATGCCAGAAGGTGCGGTTGGTAAAAGACACTGCTCTGCTGGTTTTATGCCAGGTAGGGGTTCTCCTCAAATGGGAATTTTCAGCTGGCCAATAACAGCCAGAATCCAGCTCTTTTACACTGCTTGAGTCCAAAGGGGAAAGATCATAACTGAGAATCTGGCCTCATTTGCATGTTAGTTTCAGAGCTGACCCCAGACCAGCTTCACAGATAAGATTTAGCCAGCAAACATTGAGAGCTATAATGAGTTATACAGTTGCACATACAGGAATTTTTGAATACCATCCATCCCAGTGTACTGAGAATGGCACTATTTACTTTAAAGAGTATTAATTACAAATAACATTGGCCACCTTCTTCAGTTGTGAGACCTGAAGGAATTTAGTAAATAATTATTTTTAACCGCTTTAAATATGGAGAATTACTCTGTGTAATAAAAGTGACAAAGATTCCTGTGGCACCTTAAAGACTAACTAAAGTATTGAGGCATAAGCTTTCGTGGGCTAATACCCACTTCGTGGGATGCAAGCAGTGGACTAAATAATAAACTGTAATAACCTGCCTGGTACCAATCACTCATCAGGCTGACGTCCAGCTGGAAGAATTTCTTTTAAAATAGGCTTACCATGAAGGATCTGACCACCACATCTGGCATCTGGGGCAGCTGGTAATGCAATAAAGCAGTGGTTGCATGATCTGTCACCTGTGTGTCAGACAGAAGGAAAAGACCTCCTTATTAATTCATTATTTCAGTCAAAGATATGTTACTTCAAAAGGAAACAGTGTAACAGCTCAAGGGAAGATGTGAAGAAAGAAGTGCATGACACCCAAGATATTCAGATAGCAACACAAAGATGTTTGTGTGGCTTTCTCAAACACAATCCCATTCTTTAACTTTCTACACAAGAGAATTCATTAAGACACAAATGTAATTAGTGTTTTCATACACAAATACTAAAAACTAAAAGCACCTTAATAATGCAATAGCATGGTAATAACTAATAATACAGGGAGAAAGCATGGTTTAAGACGTGAAAGAAGGGGCCTGGAAGCCAGGAGAAATAGGTTCTACCGTATTTTTCGTCTTATAGGACGCTCCGGCCTATAAGACGCCCCCTCGTTTTTTAATAAAAAAGCCGGACAAAAAAAAAAAGCGCCTCGCTCTCCCGTCCCCGCCGCGCGGGCGGGCTGCCAAGGTTCCCCCCTCCCCGCCGCGGGCGGGCTGCCGGGAGCGTCCCGGTTCCCCCCTCCCCGCCGCGGGCGGGCTGCCGGGAACCGGGACGCTCCCGGCAGCCCGCCCGCGGCGGGGAGGGGGGAACCTCGGCAGCCCGCCCGCGGCGGGGAGGGGGGAACCGGGACGCTCCCGGCAGCCCGCCCGCGGCGGGGAGGGGGGAACCGGGGCGCACATTCGCCCTATAAGACGCACCAACATTTCCCCCCCCGTTTTGGGGAAGAAAAAGTGCGTCTTATAGGGCGAAAAATACGGTATTTCTAATTCTGCTAAGGACTTGCTGAATTACACTGGGCAAATCACTTAATTCTTCTATGCCTCAGTTTACTGACCCACCTTTGTAAGGCACTTTGAGATCCTTAGGTGGAAAGCATTATAGAGGTTTTCTATATAACTTATTATGATAGGCAGAAATCTGGAGAAAACAACAGTGTAATATTGGAAAAAAGGAGCTACATCAAGGAATTTTCTTAACTGGTATTTTAGCCATCTACAGTGAAGAGTAGTAGAATAATACCCTCTTGGATGTGGCTCTACAAAGGAAACCCCATGTAGCAGAATCATTAACAAGCTGAACCACTAGCAAGCAGCTTCAGAAGAAAATCTTAAGTATTCTCTTTTTTTTTAGGCCTACATTTTCTTTTTGCCATTTTTCCTAAGTTTTATTGTTCCCCTTAAGTCATGTAGATTTACTCTATGGAGGAAAAGCTCCACAGTGATGAAGAAGAGAATTCACTAATGTTATTCATACACAAACAATTTTCCCTTTTCTGGATGAGGAAAATTATTTTCAAGTTTTGATTCTAATACCAAATTTAAATTGTCTAGGTGGACAATCTTGTGGGAAAAGGAGTAGAAGACCTCATAAAAGTCAAGCTACTTTATACTACAGTATTTTAAAAAATCATTCCACTCTTCCCCACAAAGTGTTTATATTTGACAGGATTATTTATCTGTATAGTACAACATTTTCATGGAAAAATGGATACCCTCTTCTAACAGGAAAGGAAAGAAAACATAATTCTTAAAGTCCTCTTTAAGGTTGTTTACATGAAACAGATACAGATTTGGCACTCTTCTTGGTCTCCTCTGTACCAAGAATACAAAATATGTTCATGGTCGACTTACCAACTTACACGGGGAGAAGGTTTCTGATAGCAGGGGGCTTTTTGATCTACCAGACAAAGTCATGACAAGAGCCAATGGCTGGAAGTTGAAGCCAGATATTCAGACTGAAAATAAGGTGCAATTTTTGTTCGACAGTGATGGTACTTAAGCACACTGAGACAATTTACCATGGTTGTGCTAGGCACTCCATCACCTAAGTCTTTACATCAAGACTGAGAGGCTTTCTAAAAGATAAGCTGTAGCTCAACCACCAGTTAAGAGCTTGATGCAGGAATTATTGGTGGAATTCTCCTGCTTATGTTATACAAGAAGTCAAACTGATCCCTTCTGACCTTAAAAATCTATTACTATGATTTTACGGTGATAACTAGTATCACCCTGGATATAAGAATATCAGATTATATCCTTGTCCAGTAGTTAGTTGTGTTCTTGTAGGTTTTTCAAGAAAGACGAGCTCCTCTCTAATTCACACAGTGTAGCTGGTTGCCTCAAACTTCCTATACAGTAAAACCTCGATTTAACGGACCTCGATTTAACGGACTTCGGATGCAACGGATAAAATTTGTAAGAAAGTCTGATGCATCCGAAATCCGTTTGTCCAGGGCTCCGCCGGGGTTTGAGCTGGGGGCGGGCTGCTGCCCGGCCCCCTGCAGCAGGCAGGCTGCCTGGAGGGTCCCGGGAGCCGGGACCGTGCGGGCTGGCTGCCGGCTCCCCGCTGCCTCCCCGACAGCTCCCGCCCGGGTCCCAGCAGCCGGGACCCCGGCGGGCTGACTCCCGGCTCCCGTGATAAGTAAAACCTCAATATAACGGACTAATTCGGGCGAGGGGGTGTCCGTTAAAGCCGAAAGTCCTGTTATTTAATAGTTTTAAAAAATTATTAAATAACGGACTTTCAGCTTTAACGGACACCCCCTCGCCCGAATTAGTCTGTTATATCGAGGTTTTACTGTACTGTTAGTTGGACCAATGTAGCCCATTTTTCATCAATCCCAGTTTTAAAGCATATTTAACTTAATTTAAACTAATACCATGAAAAATACTAATTTATTTGGAGCAGATTCTGCCATCAATTATTCATGCAGACTAATCTTATCCTGAAAATAGCCCCATTGATTAAAATGGAGTATGGAGTAAATTACTTGCTGACTGTGAATAAGATTATCAGAATCTGGCCCTTAGATTGTGAACTCTTTAGGGCAGGGATTGTATTTTTCCATGAGTGTGTACTGTGCAGAACATCAGGCCCTGTCCCTAACTGGGGTCTTTGGGAGCTACCACAATATAATGAAAATTAGCAATAGTTAATTATTATTAACAAACAAAGTAATTTCCATCTTCCTAACTTAAACCAGTCATTTCTTTCATTAAATCTCATGGATTACGGTAACCTCTTCACACTTCAAATCCTATTAGCTATTTAAAAAACAAAACAAAAAACAGGCAGTTCTAAAGATACTTATGAATAACAGTTCCCCTTCTGATATTTCTACCTCTAACTAACAGTGTTTTCCCCCCGAAAAAAAAAAAGTTGTTTTCTCTCAGCATTGAAGATGTGGGAAAAGTGCTTGAAGAGAAATATTGCCATTAACAAATTCAAATTCACTGGCTACTTTGGAATAGCTGCACATATGCTGTTCCTATTATGATGTAAAGCTAATGAGATTCCACAGGGAGATAAAAGCCATCCCAGCACTGCTGGAACACTACTAATGTTTTCTGGACAAAAAGAAGGCGATTCATACCATAAGCAAGTGCTGAAAAAGAAAAAAAAATGCTTCTAAAAAGATCAAAGCGGGTATCAAACTTTGAGAAGAGGAAGGGGGGAAAACAACACTCAAAAAAAGTAGCAACAAACATTCTGATGTGGAATAGAGCAAAGAAAAGAGATGCAAAAATGTCAAACTGTCTAGTGGGTGGGGGACCAAACAAAACACAGATGAAAAGACAAAGCACAAACTGTCCAAGATTTAAAAAAATTAAAAAGGAAGGTAAGAGATCAATGCAGAAGGCTTTACTAATGGAAATATCATTTCACACCAAAGCAAACAGCACATGCACCAGCTCATTTTTGGGATATTTTTTATTCCATTCAAGTGGGAGTTTCAAGATAATTTATTTTGTGTGTTGAATGACATTTTGTATATACAGGACTTGTTTTATTAACTACTCTGTTATAGTTCTCTCTTCTCTACACTATCTAATAACATTTCTGTTCCCCTCACCTGTCCCCTTTTTTCCGGATTAGGTTGCCTCTACTACACAAACTGATTAGTTTAATAGTATAAACTACTACTCTGAATTGCAGAAAACACTCTCCCAAGAGATTTTCCAAAAAAGCTTCAATTGTCACAATTCACTTCTGGAAAATACCTGCGGGTTTTCCCAAATAAAATGCAAGATACACTATTGATGGTAGACAAGTTTTGCTAAATGAAATATTTATAATTTAACCAGACACAGTCACATTTTACAGCACAGCCTCAAAGCAAAAAAAAAAAAAAAAAAAAAAAAAAAGGACTCTAGTTGTAATAAAAATTGACTGGTAGAGATAGGATCTTGGGTCCTGTCTTCGGAATGAACTTAATTTCTACTGGACGGGATGAGTAGATTTTGGTTTATTAAAATACAATTGTGTTTAAATTTGAACAGAATCACTTTCCCTCGTGTTAGCAGTTTAGATTGATCTCTGGCACCAAACTTAACATTTTTTTGTTTATTTCTGTTTCCAAACTGCTTATAAATGTACACAACTTGAATGCATATCTTTCTTCCAGTCTAGAGAGATGCCTGCATTCTGAGTTCAAACCACAGATCACCAGGCTTCCACTGGATCAAACCTAATCTTTAACATGATTTTATGGGAATTAAATTTTCAATACTTTTTCTCTAAGAATAACAAGAGAGTAGAGTTGTGTGGGTATTTGCTCACTCTGAGAAACTACATGCTGAGCCCACATTGTTGCTCAGCGGTAGCGTGAAAAGGCAGGTAATCCTTAGTTCCTTATCAGCATCTGATGGCTCAGCTTGTTTGCTTGGTAAAGTTATAAATAGCTCATGAGAACAACACATAGTGATAGCAACAAACAAAAGCCTTGCTGTTTGTCCCAACCAACCCATCCTCAGCCTTTCTCCAAAATTTCTTATCCACTCAATGGTACTATAAAAGGCAGCAACTACATTATTATTCCTGGAGGTTTCACTTTTCAGAAAGGGACAGTATCCAGGAATGACAAAATAGCAGAATTTCCAGTGTTGCAGATTCCTTTAAAAAGTACAGTCTTGTTTACTGGTGGGTAAGGGTAAATGAGTGCTTCCACAAATTGTGACAAAAACCACAAAGGTAGGGGTGTTACTTGGCACTATTAATGAAGGGGACATATTAGTCTGGTTTCTTACTGCTGAGGTTGACAGGGGCTTAACCAACTAATAAAATAGGATGTTAAGTACAGGAATTGCTCTACTGGATTATACCTGTTGTTCCTCTGTTCTGGTATCCTGTCTCAGAGTGGCCAGTAACATAGGTTTTAAAATCCCTGTAGTGGACATAATTTTTTAACCTAGAGGTTGGATTAAACCCTCAAACATAAAGGCTGACATCCCAACCTAATGTATCTGTGAATGTTCTCAAGATCCATGTAAGTGTCTATTGTTTTAAAATCCTACTACGCTCTTATCTTCCATGAGATATGATGGCAATGAGTTCCATAGGTTAATTATGCCCTGTGTAAAAAAAATAATCAGTTTTTAATGTGCTGCCTTTCAACTTAATTTAATGCCCCTTTGCTCTTATATTATTGAAAAGAGTAAAGAAGAATACTTAGAGATGAATGAGAGGCAAACAACTCCTAATCTTCTCAATTTCTCTTTCAGAAAAAAGCCTGAGAATCCCATAAAATACGGGAGTAAAAGTACTTTGGTGTGGTCACAAAACACAGCAAAAAAGAAATAATGTATTCATACATAAGGTTTAGGGCTGTCAAATGATTTTCTAAAAATCACAATTAATTGGGAGATTAAAAAAGTAACGATTGATCACAGTTTTACTCGCGCTGTTAAACAATAATAGAATACTATTTATTTAAATATTTTGGATGTTTTCTACATTTTCAAATATATTGATTTCAATTACAACAGAATACAAAAAGTATACAATGCTCACTTTATATAATTTTTATTTCAAATATTAGCACTGTAAAAAAGAAACAAAGGAAATTGTATTTTGCAATTCACCTACTTATTATGAACGTGCAACTTACAAATGTAGAATTATTTTTTATATACCTTCACTCAAAAACAATATAGGCTCTAAAATTTTATAAGTCCATTCAGTCCTACTTCTTGTATAGCCAATTGTTCAGACAAACAAGTTTGTTTACATTTGCAGGAGATATGGTGTCCCGCTTCTTATTTACGTCACCTGAAAGTGAGAAGAGGCATTCCTATTGCACTGTTGTACCCGGCGTTGCAATATATTTACATGACAGATGTGCTAAACATTCATATGTCCCTTCATGCTTCAACCACCTTTTCAGGGGACATGCTTCCAGGCTGATGATGGGTTCTGCTTGATAACTATCCAAAGCAGTGTGGTCCAACCCATGTTCATTTTCATCATCTGAGTCAGATACCATCAATAGAAAGTTGATATTCTTTTTGGGGGGTTCGGGTTCTGTAGTTTCCGCATCAGAGCATTGCTCTTTTAAGAATCTTGAAAGCATGCGTCACACTTTGTCCCCCTCAGATTTTGGAAGGCACTTCAGATTCTTAAACCTTGGGTCGAGTGCTGTAGCTATCTTTAGAAATCTCATATTGGTACCTTCTTTGCGTTTTGTCAAATCTGCAGTGAAAGTGTTTTTAAAACTAACACCACATGCTGGGTCGTCAACCGAGACTGCCATAACAAAAAATATATGGAAGAATGCAGGTAAAGACACGGTGCAGGGGACATACAATTCTTCCCCAAGGAATTCAATCACACATGCACCTGCCGAGTTTAAATGTCAGAAAAATATGGAAACACGTAAACCTTTTATTTATTGTTTGTGGTTTTGCCCTTTCAAATATTCCCCCCTTATTTTTAAATTCCATTCTCTGAGACTAACCCTGCTGGTAGATTCGGTGGCTATAAAAGCTTATTCACCCCAGGACTAAGTTCAAGAAGTCTCCAGGGAACCTCAGTAAATGACTGTACATTTTAGCAGTAATGGGCCCACTGGGAGTTCTCCCCCTTGGTGTTATACACTCATGGGTATCCTGCCTAATAAGGAGGAGAGAAATGGCTTGCTGACACAGCCAACGGTTGCAAACAAAAGTCAGGACAAATTTAGCTTCATTTGACAGGGTTGGATAAAGGATCACAGGTCTCTGGTCCTTAACCTAGAAAGTCATGCTGCAGTCCTGTGAGAATTTGACAGGTTTACAGCTTCCATGAGCAGATATTTTGTGAGCTCCAGATGTTGTTATATTGTCATTGAAGAGAGTTTGGAAACTACGTCCATCTTTTTAAAAATGAATGTCCCTGCCCTTCAAAGGAACGATGGATTCTGAAGTGTTAAAGGAAACAGACACAGTCAACGGGCTTCCTAACCTCCTTGGTGGAAGTCATTGTTTCTCTTCTGAGAAGGTGAAAACAGAGCCATTTCCACAAAGGGTCAACACTGACTGCACATAGAGAAAGATTTCATGGATATACAGATATGTTGTGACATGGTAGACAGGTAGAGATAAAGTCAAAAAATGGTAGGAAGACATTTATTCTGGAGACTTAGGAGTGCCAGAGTAAAATAATTTCCTAAACACTACTTTATCTGATACCTTTAGCTCATGCTGCTATATCATTATTTCAATGTATTAAAAATAATTTGATGGAAGCATAACTTCATCAGAGAATAAAAAAGCAAAATCACAGTATTTACCGCCAGCTAATTAGAAATGTTGACTATATTTTTCACAGGTCCTAGTTTTAACTTATTTCCCTATTAGTGCACAGGCATTGGCTCTGCTACTCAGTCTCATGAAGAAATAAGATCTTGCATTTCTAGAATGCTTTTCATCCATCGAACTCAAAGCAATGCAACCAAGATTCAGAGCCCCTGTGCGGTAGGCAGCTATAATCCCTATTTTAAACATAGGGAAACTGATTGACAGAGAGATTAAGTGATTACTCAAAGTAGCGCAGTGAGTTCGTGGCAAAGCTGGGAACAGAACTCAACCTCCCCACCCCCGTATAACAGACCCTTGCTCAAGCCATTAGACAACAATTCCTCTTTCCAGCAACAATGTGTTTCTTATTTTAAACTAATCCGTTTTCTATTATTTGATTAGTTTTCCTGGATAAGAATGATAAATAGTAATTTAATAGTCAGATAATTTAATTCTATTTAAATTATGAATGAAAAGTTGTAGATTATTTACAATGAAAAATAAACACAAGAATAGCCATACTGGGTCAGACCAATGGTCTATCTAGCTGAGTAACCTCTCTTCTGATAGTGGCCAATGCCAGATGCCTCAGAGGGAATAACAGAACAGGCAATCATTGAGTGATCCATCCCCTGTCATCCACTCCCATCTTCTGGCAGCTGGAGACTAGGGACATCCAGAGCATGGGGTTGTACCCCCGACCATCTTAGCTAATAGCCATTGATAGACCTATCCCTCCATGAACTTATCTAATTCTTTCTTGAATCTGGCTATACTTTTGGCCTTACAAGAAGTTCCACAGATTTACTGTGTGGTGTGTGAAGAAACACTTCCTTTTGTGTGTTTTAAATATGCTTCCTATTAATTTCATTGGGCGACCCATGAAGCAGTAAACAACACTCCCTAATTCACTTTCTCCACACCATTCATGATTTTATAGACTAACATATCCCCCCTTAGTTGTCTCTTTTCAAAGCTGAAAAATCCCAGTCTTTAAGCTCCCCTCACAGGAAAACTGTTCCATATCCTTAATCATTTTTGTTGCCTTCTCTGTACCCTTTCCAATCCTATTATATCTTTTTTGAGATGGGGATACCAGAACTGCACACAATATTAAAGGTGTGGATTTATGTGTCAGTTTTGGTGAGTTTGTGTATATGATGTGGACTTGTGCTTTGAGTGCTGGGCAGAGACACCAATAACTTATTTCCTAGACAGCCCCTAGATAGATACAAGATGGTTAAAGTTTCTTTTCACTACTGATATGTATTCAAACCAGCACTCTACATTTTTTATTGAATTTAATTAACTTAATATTTTAAAAGAAAATGTAGTGAGTTAAACGTGCTGCAATGACTGTGCTAGAGAATAAAAACTTCCCATTACCCACAGGAGAGGGGTATGTGGGGAAAGGAAGTACAGGCTTCTCCCATACTTTCTCAAACTACCTTACTTCTGACCTTACGGGCCACCCCCTTTGGGGGGGGGTGGGGGAAAGGAATCCACTGTACATGCATGAAGTTCTGGATTGAACTTAGACTGCTAAACTAATGTTTATGGTCACTTTGCACCTAGATACTACTTTGATTATTGCCCTATAAATACCTTAGTTAGAAGCTAGGTAAAATTATAGGGCCAACATGCATCCACTGTGATGGTGGCTATTATGTGGATTCTTGACAAGTGGGAATTGTACTGAGACCTCCAACTTGCTTCACTATTTTGCAGCCACTGGGCTGGCTTTGAATTGGTGGAATAAACTAAAAGAAATCCTAATCGTTTTACCAATTATATTCACAGTTTAGAATGTGTAGCTGACTTCTACTCACATGTCTAACTGATTGCACAAAGGTGAGAACTATTGCTAAGTAGGTTCGTTGGTCCCTTTTAAAAATATATTCTAAACTAAAACATCTAAGGAATGCGTATGATGATGATTGCAATCCATTTATGCCCAAAATGTGGCAGGCACTGTACAAACATATAGAAAATGCAGCTTCTCTCTCATGAGATCATAATGTAAAACACATGTGGAGAATTTCAGAAGACGTCCTTAATTGCAAAAACCTAAACCTGTTCAATTGCAATAATTACTTCAAAGTATTATTGATAAAGGATTATCAAGATTCATTCTGCACTAAACTACTTTCCACTGCATTCTTCTCTACCTGACATAGGAAAGAAAATATTTTTGAGGACAGAGAAGAATTAACAGATTAAAAGAATCCTTTACCTGTCTCTAGAGTAAAGAAAGAACTACAGTGTTACTCTTTCTGCCTTAATACTAGTCAGGGAGGGACTGCTACATACCTCCCAAAAAGCTGTCTCCTTTGATCTTTAGCAGGTTAATATCATAGGTCAAAACTGCTTTTCTTTTGACTGCACATGAAATACTGGGAGGGAGTTTGGACTCTTGGAAACATTTATGCACAAATACAGGTGATATACCTTTAGTTTTGACCCCTGCTTTTATGCCCTTTAGAGTCCCTGACCCATAGTTGTTACATAAACTACAGAAGTAGATGAAAGGAATATAGTAGCTTGAGCCTTGAATTCCTTGAACTATGGTTTAAATGTAATGAAACCGGAATTTAAAGCCAGTTCAGTTTGAACTTACAACATTTTGGCCAGAGGTTTTCATAGAGAAATATTATTTTACTTGCCTTGAAAAAAAAGCAGTGTCTAAAAGTGTCTTTAAACTCTTGGCAGGTTTATACTTACTGGCCTTATTTTTGTCTCATACCATTCTCACATTCGTGGAATGCCCCTGATTTTAGTGGAATTACTTTAGTTTACAGCAGCAGTACAGGACAAGCAGGTCCAATAGATAGCTTTAAGGTAAAATTTTCAGAAGTGCCCCAGTCCCACTGACTTATTAAAATTAAACCTCAAGAAGAGGAATATGTGGAATTTGTTTCAGAGCAGTTTGGAAAAGCCTGTTGACTTCCCTCCCTATTGAGGGTATACTTTTGCTTTTCTCAGTTTAAAGGGAAAAAATAATTTTTAGACTTACACTGCTTAGAAATAATTAATCAAACTAAAACCCAAAAGTAAATAAGTGAAAATGATTTCTCAGGCTAGAGAGGAGAAAGTCCCATAGTTTGGTCCCTGATTGCCTTGGCTAGGGTCAGAGATATGCCAGGATACAAGTACAAAGTAATCTCTGAAAAACAAAAAAAGTGTATCCTATTTTTGTCCTATTTATTACCTTCAATCATTGGAGATTATATTTTGTTCTTTGCGAGACGTGATGCAAGTTTTATAATCACATTAAAGATGGCTGACAAATAACACAAGACCTAATTGTGTTTGCAAAGTGTTTGTTCAAAAACAAGAAGTTCTGCATGACAAAAACCACATTTCTCTTATATGCGTCGGATAGAAAGTAAATGGTGTGGGACTTACCTTCTGAAAAACCTGATAGTTGGATTTAGACCATATGTCAACCTGTAGTAAGAAGAAAAAAGTTATGTATTACCACACATGGATTTATATGAACATTTTATTACACTAACATTTGTCTTGAAAAATCTATAATCCCAGATTACCAGAAATAAGCAGTCAAAACAAAGAGACAGAGGAGCATATTTGTTTCTAAACATTACCTTGGTTCCCAATCTGCAGGCTGATGGGGATTGCTCAACCTCAACAGAATGTTTAAGGATTTTTCTCTTGCATTCACTCACTGGACTTTACTAGATTAAATTGAGTTTATGCTACTGAGTTAATTGCTCCACAAAACTAGTCTATAAAGCCACTCTGCTATCCTCTTTCTAATCTGTCAAGACCCACCTAAATTGCCTAAAAGAAATTACCAACTGATAATGGCTACATGGAGGGCCAGGAAAGACTTCCAATATTTATTTGCATATATCTAAAGAGATCTCTTATTTAAAAAGGGCTACGGGCATCTATGTTTTGTAATGAGAAATCCCAAAAACAGTTTTAGAATTTGACACCTGGATAGAAACAAGGCCAAAATTTACTTTGCATCCTGTCCCTTTTGTGCCACTGAAGTGGAGTGATTCTGGTCACAGCTGTCATGCCCCTATGTCCAAGTGATGCAAAAGGGATGGAATGCAAACTAGACTCAGATCTTAAATTTAAAAAGATGTCCAGTCTTCAGCCAGTTGTTGGGTACTTCTCATTACTAAAACTAGATGGGCTGGCACACAAAATTGACACATTTAGCACTATTAATTTAAGTGGTATTAATAAAGGAAGTTAAATTTTGTCTCTCTCATGCTGAAGATATACTTGAATCCTTGGCACTAAGTATTTAACACAAGACGACTTGTCATCTGTGAAATTTCACTGTGAAGGCTACACCCTTCCTTATCCTTTGGTATTCAACTACAGGTATTTCACATACAGACACAATTAATGAAATGAGTTATGGTATATTTCATTGTATTTTTAATATGGTAGTATGGAACCTTGAGTGATTTGGTGCTAGGCCACCTAATAAATATTAGAAGCGGTTTCCTTTGAAATATTATACTGCCTAACCCTTTCCACTTGTTCTACCGTCCATGTGCATAGCCAATTCCCTCTGACTTCAATAACAGTTGTTTTTAACAGTGGCTTTAGTTATACACACATAAGGGCTGCAGGCCTTGTGGAATACAACAAGAAAAAGAATAGTGCAGAACTTTTAAAGTGGTGTCTACTAACAGTGTTGTTCTAACTTGATTTTAACCACTATGTGCTCAATCTGACAGTTGAGATATTCATAATGCTGTTTCTTAAAACGGGAAGTGGTATTTTCCACATAAATAATGTTTTCTATTATCCCAGGTTCATGACCAAGCATTTCTGAGCTAATTTTACAATAAGATAAATAAAACGAGGGACATTTGATATATATGCATGACAGATCATTGTAGATTCTCAGCACAACAAAACCCATTTCACATGTGCACACTTAAAATGCTTAGAGGTTTTCAGTACCCAAGGGTGGTTTATACACCATATGAACCAGAAGGATTTTATACAATAAGGTCCACACTTATCTTCTAGAATTGTCCTATGAAGTAGATAGATATTATCCCTATTTTACAAGTGGGAAAACTGAAGCACAAAGAGATTAAGTGACTTGTTCAAGTTCACAGAGCTGCAACAGATTTCCAGGAGTTCTGACTTTGTACTGTTTTGGCCATTAGACAGCTCTGCCCCAACCTTCACACACATCTAAGATGGGATCTAATGAAATATGATATTCCTTGTTTTGCAATGAATAAAGCATATGGTGTTTAAGTTTCATTTTATTAAAGCGTACTATGAAATCTCATAAATGAGTCCTGTTGAACCAATGTGCCACCTCAGAGCCAGCAAGATCTCCTAAATTTATTTGTAGGAGATTGTGCTGATCTATGTGAATATTTATCAGCGTCAGCCTGTCTTTATAACAAGGGCATTTTTTCTAATCTTTTGCTGGTCCTGTGTCCATGAGTAAGTGATTCAGCAACAGTTGACACAGAAGACATTTAGCTGAATTAAGCTAGAGCACTGGTCTACAGGAACAAAATACTGTACTTAGATTTCCAAACAGGTGCAGTGGGTTTTATTTTGTTTTGGTTTTTTATTAAGCTAGATTTAAGGTTCTGGGTACTGAAGCTATCTGTGGTTTCAAGGCAGTTAAGGTTACACTTCTCCAACAAGGGACTGATTCACACATTTACACAAGCACAACTGATATGTCAGTGCAATTTTAACACAACCTTCAGAATATACGGTCTTGGACAGGTAGCAAAGATGGCAACTTCCTCCCTCTTTTCCTGATCTCCAACTTACTTCCTATTACTATAGGGTCTTGTATAGTCATAATTTCTCATCTGCAAGTCTTATCATGGAAATCACACTTATTGCAGAATTGTGCTGTAGAGATATGTAGCTTTAATTTAAAAAAATCATTTCTAATCTTTATGGTCAGGTAGAAAACATCAAAAAACCATGAATCAAAAATAAAATGCTTCAGGAAGTCTGTGCAGTATTTGAAAGGACAGCTGTGTGGCCTGATCCAGTCACTTCTGTCAGATCCATGTGGATACCAAGATTCTGCAGCGAACAGAAATTGGGATTTTCCCCAAATACTATGGAATTCAGCATTTCTGTCGCCGAATTTGCTATTTTGTTGTAGCTATGTGCCCAGCATTTTGTCTTCTGTCGCCCTGCCCTTCTGGGACTTACATGCAGCTGTGTTTTGCGCTCCAACTTTCCCCATAAAGGGGATCTAACTGGATTAAAGGGCATGATCTTCCATGGAGCCAGGCAGCAGAGGGTAAAAGGTGTCAGAGTGGGCATGTCCAGCTTGTAGCCAGGAACTCGAAGGAGCCAAAAGTTTGGGCTGTTGCAAGGACAACAGCATACCAGCTAAAGACCAGTGAGCTGGGAAGGTGAAACTGCTATAGCCAGCTAAAAGCTCCCCACTCCTGAGAGAGCGAATAAGGTTCTGAGCTGGATTACTTGGCATTATGGGAGCCAAGAAATGGAGCCAGGACACCTGAAGAGAGTATGGAAAAACTTATCAGGAAAAATTAACATGGTCTAAAATGAAGAATTTTAGATCAATGAGGTTTTTTTCAGCTATGAGCCAGAGATGTATTTGAATGTATATGGGTGAAGGATGGGAATTCAGGGTATTTAATGGCAGTAGAACAAACTAATATTGCTGTCAAGAATCAGAGAGGTAGCCGTGTTAGTCTGGAACAACGCTTCTTCAACTCTCGTCCACTCACACCCCTTCTCTATCTACGCTACATTGATGACATCATCATCATCTGGACCCATGGGAAAGAAACTCTGGAAGAATTCCACCATAATTTCAACAGCTTCCACCCCACCATCCACCTCAGTCTGGACCAGTCTACACAGGAAGTCCACTTCCTAGACACCATGGTGCAAATTAACGATGGCCACATCAACACCACCCTATACCGAAAACCTACCGACAGCTATGCCTACCTCCATGCCACCAGCTTCCATCCTGGACATACCACACGATCCATTGTCTACAGCCAAGCACTGAGGTACAATCGTATTTGCTCCAACGCCTCGGACAGAGACCAACACCTACAAGATCTTCACCAGGCTTTCTCAAAACTACAATACACGCACAAGGAAATAAGGACACAGATCAACAGAGCCAGACGTGTACCCAGAAGCCTGCTGCTGCAAGACAAGCCCAAGAAAGAAAACAATAGAACACCACTGGCCATCACCTACAGTCCTCAGTTAAAACCTCTCCAACGTATCATCAGTGACCTACAACCCATCCTGGACAATAATCCCTCACTTTCACAGGCCTTGGCACACAGACAACCCGCCAACCTGAAGCAGATTCTCACCAGCAACAGCACACCACGCCATAATAACTCCAACTCAGGAACCAATCCATGTAACAAACCTCGATGCCAACTCTGCCCACATATCTACACCAGCAAAACCATCACAGGACCTAACCAGATCAGGCACACCATCGCTGGTTCATTCACCTGCACATCTACCAATGTCATATATGCCATTATATGCCACCAATATCCCTCTGCTATGTACATCGGCCAAACTGGACAGTCCCTACGAAAAAGGATAAATGGACACAAATCAGATATCAGGAATGGCAATATGCAAAAGCCTGTAGGAGAACACTTCAATCTGCCTGGACACACAATTACAGATTTAAAAGTCACCATACTGCAGCAAAAAAACTTCAAGACCAGACTGCAAAGAGAAACTGCAGAGCTGCAATTCATTTGCAAATTTGACACAATCAATACAGGACTGAATAGGGATTATGAATGGCTTGCTAATTACAAAAACAGCTTCTCCTCTCTCCGAGTTCACACCCCCTATTCAGCTGCTAGAAGAATAACCCACCCTCCCTGATTTGAGATAACAAGCTGGTTCAGCCTAATTGGACTAACCTTGGCACCTCCTATCTGGTTCTTGCCTACTTTTCTATACCTGCCCCTGGACACTTCCACTGCTTGCATCTGATGAAGTGGGTATTAGCCCACGAAAGCTTATGCTTCTATACTTTATAGTTCGTCTTTAAGGTGCCACAGGACTCTTTGTTACCTCTGCTATTCCAGACTAACACGGCTACCTCTCTGATTCAAAGAGTCCTGTGGCACCTTAAAGACTAACTATAAAGTTTTGGAGCATAAGCTTTCGTGGGCTAATACCCACTTCGTCGGATGCAAGCAGTCATCCGATGAAGCATCCGACGAAGTGGGTATTAGCCCACGAAAGCTTATGCTCCAAAACTTTATAGTTAGTCTTTAAGATGCCACAGGACTCTGTTACCTCTAATATTGCTGTGGAATTTAAAAGTAGCTATGATTTTTGGTTCCATTGTGCCATGAAGTACACAGGGTCCTGATTATTAGTTCTCTTGGGTAGCACCTAGATGGTCAAAACGGGACTGGAGCCTTGTACAGGAGTAGACATGATACATGCCCCAAAGAACTACCAACCTATAGCCCCAATTCTGCAAAGATTTACGCTTGGGCTTAAATGCATAATGTTAACACTGCACTGGAGTTATTTTTATCTTTAATTATATTATTGTTTATACATTTTAACAATTTTTTTACACAAAGGAGAAATTAGACAACCTAAGTGTCTGGCAATGAATAGGAACAGATCCTATTTACTAAGGTCTGCTAAAGTTTGTATTCTTACATATAAACAGGGTTAGTTTTGTTTGGTCAACCTCCTCCTTTAAAATAAAGTATAGCTACACAATTATTTTGATTTTTCCCCCTGTTATGATAATGCTGAAAGGCTCCATAATGATCAGAACTCCTTGGAAAGGCATGGGCCCTGCTCCACAGAGGTTACAAACTAAATTGAAACAAGTCAAAAGAAGTGAGGGTAGCTCAGGTACTGAGCAGTGACGCTATAGGAGAGTGCGCTTACGTGTGTGCTAGCTGCTTGAGTAATTTAACCAGGTTCCTGACAGCCTTGTACAGCCTTCACTGCATTGCACCTGCCACAGCTTCCCTATGCGGGTACCTGAGTTAGCTAGATTAAAGGTAGCTCAGCTATATCCCCAAGAGCTGTAATCACATCCTGTGATTGCAGTATAGACATACCACAACCGTGACAAGAGAGAATGGGATTGAGATGGGGAAAGGAAGAGAAGTTGAGGGCAATATTAATAAGTTCACATGATTACAGAGGTTAGCAATATATCTAAGTTAATAGTTCCCAATCATTTAAAAGTATTGTTTGGATTTTTTGGTCCCAAACCTAAACATGGTTAACTGGCCTACTTCTTGTAAATGTCACAGCAGAAGTGGGTCTCGTGGAGGGAGAAGGTAGAGTGTGACCTTATGGATCAGTTCAAGAAGTGTGTTTCATGCTTGAGAGTTGGCATGGAGTCAGTTGCAGGAGAACTGAACACCTAGGCAGTCAAGGACAGAGCATCACGGACAGAGCAGTGGGTGACATGATGACATACAAGAATGAAGTGAGAGAGGTAGAGAGAGAGTCATACAGGAACGTTCAAGGTCGGGATCCAAAACTAACTTGATCTGGAAGTGGTAGGGAAGTGGTAATGGCAGGAGCTAGTGGGGGAACGTGTGTGAGAAAGAGGACCTTAGCAACTCCCTTTTGTATAACTGGAGAGAGGCAACACAGGAGAAGGGAAAGGCAGTTTTACATTGTAGTAACAAATACGCATGCTTGTAAAGTTAACTCTACAATTTAAGACACATATAAAATTAATTTAGAGTTTGTTTTCTAGCTATTTTCATCTAACTGAATGTTGGTTGGTTGATATAATTGGAAAGCATATTTGTTATTCAGTGTTAATCTCCAGTGATGATCATTCTTCAAGTAAATATGATCCTCTCCAGTTTAATTCAAAATTTTTAAAAAATTCTAATTTAGATGCTGCATTTGGATAAATGTCACAGGTACAGAATGTTCATTATTTAGCATGAATATTCAAAAGCAACATAAGTAATGAATGTCTTATAGACCTGATGTTATCTAATTTAAAAAAAAAAAACACGAAAAAAAACCCCCAAATCACAAGCAGGCCTCTTAAATGACCGTCCACTTTTCTCCATGAAAACAGAGGAATGAGGCAGGCGAACTAAAAAATGCTTTGTTACAGATCTATTATTCTTCAACTTTTCACTTTCAATCACGATACACATTTGTATCTAAAAAACTGCTGAAAGCACAATTTCGGGGCATCCTCTGCATCTGAATTAAACTAGGGCTTTTTTTTCCCCCCAGTCCCCCACTCTCCCTACCCGTCCCTAGTATAAGTAACAAGAGACCATTTTCTGAAGGTCGTCTGAACGATTTCAAAGGCGATAACAAATCAAAATGTTCCCTGCATCTAATATCAAACACGGCTGGTGCCAACACTTATTAGAGAAATCAGATTCAACCCCCCCTTTCACCCAAACACACACACATCCAGCTTTGAAGTGGAAAGAATGCAGGGTTCAGAAATTACCCAAGAGACAGTTCTGGCTGTCTTTGAAGCTTTCCTTTGATACTACTATTTCTTTTCCTCTCTTACGCTAGGAGGCTAAAAACTGCCTTTTTTATATTGATATGGGGTAATTAATGAAGCCATAGCATTAACATAACCCAAGTTCCTTAACATGATAATTCAACTGAGACATTTATGTTTCTTTAAGTAAGTCTAACTAATGCAGAATTAGGAATTTGGCTTTGCAGTAATGTTAAATACCCACGCCAAATATGCCATGTCATGGTTCTTCCCCATCTCTGTATTTACAGAAAAGCAGCCTGTCAGCATGCCAAACAAACCTGAAGAAGAGCTCTGTGTGGCTCAAAAGCTTGTCTCTCTTACCAATAAATGATATTACCTCACCCACCTTGTCTTGTTAAACAAATCTTAATGCAATTTTATTTCTGTTAGCAGACTTAGGATACTAATGGTTCAGTTCATGAAAGCCTGCCTGCAAGGATGAGCTGCATGGATTTATTTTTTCAGGAATTTGGATGGCATTACTAATAATTAAGGCTACAATTTTGTCATGGAAGTCGCAGAAGTCACGGAATCCGTGACTTCCAAAGACCTCCATGACTTCAACCCCAGCAGCTGGGAGTTGCAGAGTCCCATAGCCTACCACAGCAGCAGGGAGCTGTGAGATAACTCTGCCGCCTGAGGTAGCAGGCCCCCAAGCTCTGATTCGCAGTGGTGGGGCAGGTGGACTCCCTTCCCCTGCAGCTCCCTGCTAGGCATTGCAGCATCACAGGGGGACCCTGGAGCTCTGAGCCCCCACAGGTGGGGGGCCCTGGAGTTCCCAGCCACCCTATAGCTGCACAGCCCCTTCCTATTTTATCATGGGTATTTTTAGTAAAGTCACAGACAGGTCACAGGCAACCTGTCTGTGACTTTTACTAAAAATATCCATGACAAAATTTTAGCTTTACTAATTACTTTCCACGTCTGGATTCCAGTGCACTATGAGTATGTCAAAGTTTGAAATTAGGGGAGGCATAATGCCAGCACTACAGCTACAGACTAATTAAAATGCATCAGTATGTGGGGTGGATGTGATGCGCCAGCAGTAAAGCAGAGGAGACTGCACAACCATAAGAATACAGTATCTACTGTATGGAAAAAGCTGCCAGTTCTCACCTATTTTTTTTTTTTTAAATCCAACAAAAAGGTGTGCAACGTATTGTTTGCAATCTGGCAAAAGCAAGTTTGGCAGGTCTTTTGAATGCTCTATAATTAGGGCCCTTATTGAATAGTGAGATTGTCAAAAGAAATTGTAGCTGAGTTGTGGACAAGCCATGGAAACTTACAGAAAAGTAATAACAGATCTTATTATTTGAAGTAATAAAGTCCATTATTACTCCTCTGCGATTTTCTGCTGTCGACAGTCCGGGATTAAGAGCGGGGATTCCCGCTGTCAGCCCCACACATGGCAGTACTCCCGCTGTCAAAGTTTAGGTGGAAGCTTAATATTGCAGAATCCTCAATTTCCGCAATATAGCAAGTTAAGTAGGGCCTTATTCATAATACAAATACAACCAGACCGTTCCTGAAAGATACTGGTTCTTATTTCTTTGCCAGTATACAGAAATCGTTAAAAAAAATAATCAAGAACCACAAAACAAACAATGTCCAATTTCTCCTCATGTTAGGTTAAGACCATCTGCTAGATTTATTTTTTCCTCTTCATTTTGAATACAGTGCTATTTTTTTCTCAGATGAATAAAAATGATTGACTAATTGCATTTGCTGCACTCGGCTAGAGTAGAAGCTAGCTATTTGGCAGCTTCCTTACTCAGCTCTGCCAATGTGCTTCCATAATGACCTGTAATAACCTGGCTATTCTAGTCCCAATTTTTTCTGCAACTACCAATTGTTGCTAACTATGCCAACCTTGTGTGGCTCAACAGTGTCCAGGAGAATCCACCAAACGCACTGCATCTATAAATTCTAAATGCTGATCTTTAGAAGTATCAATATCTACTCCCACTCTCATACCAAACTCCTCAACATTTAATGTAATATTCTTCCTCTCAAAGATCAAAACCACGTAAAACTTATTCATGCCCCTGACTCACTTACATTTGCCTTTGTCTCTCTCTTCTGATCCACCTTCCCCTCTAAACCTCAGATCATCTCTGGCCCTATCTTCGCACTTAATCTTCCAGTTTTGGCCTCCTATTCCTGTTTTGGAACTCTCAAGTGAGGAGGCTCCTCTTGCTTCAGCTGCCTCTTCTGTCCAAACTCTCCCCATCCTTTCCCCCAAGCCATGTCTTGTGCACATTTCATCTTAAAACTGTTGCTGGGCCTGCCTCACTGGAATGTTGGGAAAATTAAGTGAATAATCCTGGCACAGCAATTTAAACACAAAGCGCAGTGTAACTACTACTATTGTTCTAACTTCTTTTTCCTATTTGGTTTATGATAAAGACAGAAATATAGGAATTTCCATAATAGTTGAAACCATTGGCCCATTTAGTCAAGAATTTTCTCTCTCATAGTGACAAGTATCAGATGCTTCCAAGAAACATGCAAGACATCATGAAATGGGCACCTATGAAATAACCTGCTCATAAGGAAAATTTCTTCCTAACTCCTTTTGCAATCCTAAGTACTGACTCTTCATATATATATATCCCCCTCTCTCCCACTCTTCCCCCCCCCCCTCTAAGACAGGGGTGTCCAAACTTTTTGGAAAGAGGGCCAGATTTGGGAAGGTGAAGATGTGTGAGGGCCAGATCCCCCCCCCCCCCCCCCCGCGCGCTGCGGCCGCGCTCTCCTTCCATCCCCCCCCTCCCCCCGCGCTCCGGCCGTGCTCTCCTCCCCCCGCTCCGGCCGTGCTCTCACTCCCCCCCTCCCCCGGCTTGCCTCCTGCCCCGCTCTTCTCCCCCCCCCCCCCGCTCGCCTCTTACTGACCCCACCCCTCTCCTTCGGCTGCGGCTCCGTGCACTGGTTGGCGACAGTGCTGGCGGGCCGCATATTATTGATTTTAGAAAAGAGTCTGCGGGCCGGTGAAAATTAGAACACGGGCCTCAATTGGCCCCCGGGCCGGACTTTGGACATGCCTGCTCTAAGATTATGTCTGACATCTCTCTGCAATTCTCTTAATTTCCTTCTATTCCTCTGACTCTTTTTTGGTTCAGGCTGGGAGTAGAAGAGCTGGAGTTGCAGTAGGCAACCACTCTAAAATGCTTTACCCACAGCCTCTGTCGCAAGGGAAAAGGAAATGGAATTTACTATAATCATGCCTTCCCAGCAGACACAGTAGGTAAAGAGCATTACTGCATGAGTTCAGCCCTACTCTTCCTCTCCAATTACCAACATATTTAATTAGGGAAAAACAGGTAGCCCATTGCTTGTCAATATGCATTTTAGTTGGGCAAACTAGCAAGATCAAAATATTGAGTGAATAAATATGTAAGTCAAAATTGCTGCTGGGTTAAGTGGACATAACTCTGACAAACTCAAAGGAGCGATGTCTGCTTATACCTGCAAATAATTTGGGCCTTCAGGTTTGGGATCAGTAAAGTTCTAGACTAGTCTAGTGGAATAGTGAGCTGACAAGTGAGTGACAAGTTCATACAGTCTCACTTCTAGTGTGGCAACGACTGGAAGCTAAGTTGATATGGTACACTCCTCTCATCAAATTATCAATGCTTTTTAAGAGGAGTAGGATTATTGTTTTACTTGCATGCAAGACCAGAAGTTTTAAGGTTTTTAAAAGTCTCCTTTTATTCACTAATATCCAGAATATCTCCTGTTCCAGGGTGTATCTGATGAATAAGTGAGGTTGTACCTAATCTGTAACTAGGCATGCAGATTTAAAACTAGTGGGTTCTCAAGCAATTTCTATCCTCTCCACTCCAAAAGGGAGAATTTCTCACTTGGAAAATAGAGTTGTACTTCCCTTTAAGAGAGAGCTCTTAACCTCTTCTGTGGAAGAGAGGTTCAAACTCAGCCACTGAACTCAAGGGTCAGTACATAACATGCTGCTGTGTGCTAAAACACAAGCTCCTCTTTTGAACGAAAAATCTCTCTCATTATAACATGGCCTATGGGTGCCACATGCTCATCTAGCTATAAAGAACTTTGTATTTTAATGGGATTCATAATAACGGGAGAAAGCTCCCGAGAGAATCGGAATGAAAGAGGTGCTCACTACTTGTTACTGGCAAGGGTGAGTTGTGCTGGGTGTCTCAGCAAGAGAGCCTGAAAAGAGAAAATAAAACTAAGTTGAAGGCTGTCAGGTCCCATTAACATCTTCTGATGCTATACAGAGAGCCATATGGAGTGTGTGCAGTCAAAAGAAAGTAGAGGTTCAAGCAGGTTGAATTTTTCATAAAGTAAATCACTCAAGGAAATACAGGTTATACTTTCTCTAATAGCTGTTGTTCAAGATGCACTATTACCAACAAGCAACTTATTGAGGGTTACCAATGATTTTCATAGCCGAGTTCATCAACTTGAGTATAAAACTAGCCGAAGATTTCCCAGTGCCTCTTAGAGAAGAGAAATATGAACCCTGGGCTATTGATGTACTGGTACACTGAAATAATGTTTCCTCAGTAGACACTATTAATGAGGCAACTGTGGTCTAAGGTGATAAATTAGAAATTCAAGCAAGGACACAAGGGCTTAGAGAAAAATCAGATGTTTGGCTATGAAAAATCTGAGTGAAGTGTGCTACATTTAAAGCTGAAAGCTTTGCAAAACATCAGCCCGGCCTCTTGTGATCATTTCTTGTTAGCAAACATACTTGTGATGAGACTTCTTTTTTGTAGTTTCTTAAAAAACAGGTATCAGGTAAGTATGAGGTTTAGCCCACCTAGAGATGTGAAAACCCTACCTTGCCATCTTCAGTGTAGACATTTTCATTGTATCCTTTTACTATTGTTCGGTCAATGAAGAGACTCCGCATCACCACTATCACTTTTAGCACTTTTCCTAAGGTAACCTGTCAATAACAAGACAAGGACAAAAACAAAGCTGAAAGAAAGCTGGGTGAAGTCTCCATTCACAAAGTCATGGAGTTAATTGCTTACATTTGTGGGAATTTCAGTTTGCAACATTTTACATGAAGATGAAAATAAAGATCAAAAATACTGTGTGCATGTGTGAGGAAGAGTGGCAGATTATAAAATACAGAATAAGTACCTAGTGTAGACCATGTGGGTTCTGAAAATGTTTGAGATCATAAAATTCACCTGTACAGATATGACACCACAAAACAACTCTCCTCCTTAAATTAACAAAACCCAATAGGTCAAAAATACTGAGCAAATGTGATTGTTTCAATATAGTTTATGCTCCCTAACAACTGCATGCATAACAAACACTTTTCAAAAGAATCACCAGACTTTTCTAATGCATGTTGAGGGTTTAAAGCAAAACATTTGCACTTTAACAAAAATGTAAAAGGGGAATGTTTTTTACTGTTAGCAGCAAGACCTTGTAATGCATATTACACACAATGTGACTTCTCCTATGTAAATGTGGCATCATAAAGTATGTACTGGGAAAATATTCACGCGTTGACATTTTGGGGTTCACTCAGTCCAGTAATGGGTTTGATCACAGTCTGCCTTGAAACCTTGGGTGTCCACTCACACATTCCTGGAATGTCACATATTCTGGTACGTGCGGAATAGCGGCCTTGCCCCTGCTGGCATGTCCATCCCCTCCATGTGACATCACATGCACGGTGTATGCAAGGTCATACTCTATGGGGGGGTGCCATAAATGAAGCATTCACCACCATGACCCCCACCCCTGTTGGCATGGTCTGGCACACATCATGTTATACTGTCAGGGATGGAGCAGCACGCTCTTCTTTATGGCCCTTGTCCAGTACCAGACAAAACCATGTCCAGGTTTGTCTCATTACCACATGGGGGACAAAACACAAAAAGACTGGTTTATAACTTGCCAAATGGCCTCCCTCCTGTCAGCACCTCACAAGCCGTCCTCTGGCTTAGCGTGATCTGGTTACTCCTTGTAGGCTGTCTTTAGTACCTTTACATCCTCAAATCTGCCTCCAAATCATTCTACTGCAGGGACCAGTCCCTCTCATTGGATTGTTGTGAGATTCACTGCCTTTATGGAGACAGTAAAGCACTTCCAAGCTGTTAGCTTTACTGAAGCACACTCTTTACAGAACTTACACAACACTGCTGATTTATAATGAAAGCAAGTTTATTAACAAAAGTACACAGATTAAGTGATACCAAGTAAAAGAGATAAAGCTAAAAATGGCTACAAGCAAATAAAAGTGAACACACAGCTAAAAGTCCAAAACTTAATCAACCAAGATGCAGTCTTTGTTCAAGATAGTTTCTCTTACCCACAGTCTCCTTTCCTGCTTTTGTGTTGGCCTGGCCAGGACCCATCACATAGATCAAATAGCTTGATTTCTTTGTCTCCTAAGGTGAAGGATAAATATGGAGTCTCTCTGTTCCTTATATCCCCAAAAGGGTTGTTTTTGTTTTAAAAATCAGGAAGGCCTCCTGGAGATTCAGTCTCCTTTCTCTCCCTGGGGCACAGGACCCATGTTAATTCTCTGTCCAATTCAGGACCAGGATAACCCCCTGGTTTAGCCTGATGTTTTTGTTTACTCCTAATATGTAAATTGAGGTAAACCCACTTTTCTTTGTCTAGGACAGACCTGTTGATCACCTTTACCTAGGCTAGGCTGTCTTGTCTTTAAAACATATTTTAGTAACATCATAGAGGGAATTAACTTCACATATAACATAAACACATGCATTTTACAGTGATATTAATAACCAGAGTGGTGGTAGCTTTTATATGATACCTTACACACTTACCTTTTGGATAAATACCATGACAAGAGATTGGGTGAAGTGAGTTAGTTGGGTCGGTCTCAGGAGTGGGCATTAGGGCACTTTGTGTACTTGATGTCTGTGACGCTAACATGACAAGTGTCCAAAACAGGATTTATCTATTTAGAAACTGGGTCACCCTTTTTATCGTACTCAGAGGAAGAGGGATCCCCAACCAGCAAGCCAGAATATTTAGCCAGATTCTTTTAATATTAACCTGCTTCTGTATAAGTAATGTACCATGTAGTAGGTTAACATTTCATCGTAATTTTGACTTAATAAAAAATGAAATAAAAGAAGATTAGCTTGATGCCCCTTTGGGAAAAAAAATAAAAGGGGTAGGGAAATTGGAGTTAGAAAGTAAAAGGGTTTCAATTTCAATAGTTTTAAAGGGATATTTACCCCTCTATT
This sequence comes from Sternotherus odoratus, assembly GCA_032164245.1. Lineage (NCBI taxonomy): Eukaryota > Metazoa > Chordata > Testudines > Kinosternidae > Sternotherus > Sternotherus odoratus. The sequence continues at coordinate 12,527,880 of JAVMKO010000016.1, forward strand.
TCTAATTTATTACAAATTTAATACAAAAAGTAAAACTAGTGTCAAAAGAAGTCTGTAGGGTCCAGTGGGGGATAAGAACAGAAATAAAGCTTTAATTACTGACAAAATACAATAATTAAGAAAGCAGTTTAATGTAACATTAATTTACTTTACAAAGATTAGTTTCAAGAATAGCAGCCATGTTAGTCTGTATCCCTAAAGAAAGCGAGGAATACTTGTAGCACCTTAGAGACTAACCAGTTTATTTCAGCATAAACTTTCGTGGACTATAGCCTTTCGTGGACTATAGCCTTTGTCCTCACCCACAACTATTTCACATTTGGAGACAATATAGACCTTCAAGTCAGCGGAACTGCTATGGGTACCCACATGGCCCCACAGTATGCCAACATTTTTATGGCAGACGTAGAACAATGCTTCCTTAACTCTCGTCCCCTAATGCCCCTACTCTACTTGTGGTATACTGATGACATCTTCATTATCTGGACTCATGGAAAAGAAGCCCTCGAGGAATTCCACCATGATTTCAATTATTTCCATCCCACCATCACCCTCAGCCTGGACCAATCCACACAAGCAGTCCATTTCCTAGACACAACTGTGCTAATAAATGATGGGCACATCCACACCACCCTATACCGAAAACCTACTGACCGCTACACTTACCTACATGCCTCCAGCTTCCATCCAGAACACACCACTCGATCCATTGTCTACAGCCAAGCTCTAAGATACAACCGCATTTGCTCCAGTCCCTCAGACAGAGACAAACACCTTCATGATCTCTACCAAGCATTTTTAAAACTACAATACCAACCTGGGGAAGTGAAAAAAACAGATTGACAGAGCAAGAAGAGTACCCAGAAGCCACCTACTACAGGACAGGCCCAACAAAGACGTAAACAGAACACCATTAGCCGTCACCTTCAGCCCCCAACTTAAGCCTCTCCAACTCATCATCAAAGACCTACAACCGATCCTGAAAGATGATCCCACACTCTCACAGATCTTGGAAGACAGACCAGTCCTCGCTTACAGACAGCCCCCCAACCTGAAACAAATTCTCAGCAGCAACCGCACACCACACAACAAAAACGCTAACCCAGGTACCTATCCTTGTAACAAAGCCCGATGCCAACTCTGTCCTCATATCCATTCAGCTGACACCATCATAGGACCTAATCACATCAGCCACACTATCAGAGGCTCATTCACCTGCACATCGACCAATGTGATATATGCCATCATGTGCCAGCAATGCCCCTCTGCTATGTACATTGGCCAAACCGGCCAGTCTCTATGCAAAAGAATAAATGGACACAAATCTGACATCAGGAATCCTAACATTCAAAAATCAGTAGGAGAACATTTCAATCTTCCTGGCCATTCCATTAAAGATTTGATGGTGTTAATTTTGAAACAGAAAAACTTCCAAAACAGACTCCAACGAGAAACTGAGGAACTGGAATTAATTTTCAAATTGGATACAATTAACCAGGGGCTAAATAGGACTTGTGAATGGTTTTCTCATTACACTAATTGATTGCATTTCCCGAGTTAATTTATCTTCAACACTAGTGCAGACACAGAAATCCATTTCAAAAGGTATTTTTTTCTCCTGCTGATAATGGCCCATCCAGATTTTAACAGCCTCTTAGAATTGGTATGCTAATGTACAACTTTTTTTTTCTTCTTTCTGTGTGGATAAATGCATCTTACTTCTATTCCATTCTATGCATCCGATGAAGTGGGCTATAGTCCACGAAATCTTATGCTGAAATAAACTGGTTAGTCTCTAAGGTGCTACAAGTATTCCTCTCTTTCTTTAAAGATTAGTTTGAATTTTAAGGTTAACAGGATGTCTCTCCAACAAGGATTTCTGTCTCTGTGATTAGTTATACAGACAGCAAGTCCTGAAATCTACCCTGGGTCTTTTACAGAGTCTAACACAGCTTTACGTCCAGGCCACCTGCTCTCTTTTATAAAGGACTTACAGTAAACCCTCGATTTAACGGACCCCGATACGGACAAAATTTAGGGGACAAAAACGGGGAGCCGGGCGGGGGGAGGGGTTGACAGCTCCCGCCGGGCTCCCCACAGCGGAGAGCGGGGCGGGAGCTGTCAAACCCCCCCCCCCCGCAGCGGGGAGCCCGGCGGGGGGGCTGACAGTTCCCGCCGGGCTCCCCGCTGCGGGGAGCCAGGCGGGCGGGCTGACAGCCTGGCGGGCGGGAGCGGGGGGGTTTGACAGCCCCCGCCGGGCTCCCCGCTGCGGGGAGCCAGGCGGGCGGGCTGACAGCCCGGCGGGCGGGAGGTTTGACAGCTCCCGCCCATGATCAGTAAAACCTCTATATAAGGGACTAATTCAGGTGAGGGGGTGTTCGTTAAAGCCAAAAGTCCTGTTATTTAATGATTTTAAAAAATTATTAAATAACGGACTTTCGGCTTTAACGGACACCCCCTCGCCCGAATTAGTCTATTAAATCGAGGTTTCACTGTATCTATGTACATGTATCTAACAAATAAAGGAAATAACCTGTTATTGAAATGTGTGCTGAAAGTTCTGAATTTTAGCACTTAAGTCCATTGCAACTTTCACTCTTTCTAAAGTTAGATTTTCAAAATTATCATTCTGGGTTCTTCAGTGGCCAGGTGTTGGAATATTAAGTTTCCTATTTCATACCAATGTTTTCTTGACAGTCGAATATCAGTAGTTTTTATGACTGAAAAAGAGGAAGTGCGGATTTCAGCAATTAATTTATTCTAGGAATAGAGTAATCCCCAAATTGAAGGGGTGGTGGCTCCTGTCTAGCAGATTAGAGAATGGAACAGAACTAGAGGCAGAAATTATGGAAAGGTCACTGTGGTAAAGAATGATTAATTGTAATTTCTGTAATGTCACTGAAAGAATGAGGCCAGTAATTCTGCACTCAGCAATGGCTGTACAACAGCCTGTCACCTAAGTGGGGAATGCTGTGAGATTTGGAAGCCTCAAGAGCTCCCCATAATTTCTTTCAGTGTGGAACAGACTCCATATTACTACTCTGAGCTCCAGCAGTGCAGATCTCTTCTTTTGGAGGTCAAGCCCCAACTGGCCAGTCCTTTTTAAATGAACACTCAATGTACCCCCCTTGACCTGCACAGATGATAATCATAGGGAGCTACTATCAGTGTAGAGGTCTGCTACTTTTCCATTTAATTAAAGTGGGCAACATTTTTTCCCTTCTAAAGCAAACTTTTCCGATTAAACTTCAACTTCTTTTGTCGATATCCTGTTAGACAGCACTTGGCTTTTTAATATTTCGCCTGTAGGATATGTGCCAACTCACCCTTGATGTAGAAAATTTTAATTCAAATCAATACATGTACAAGGTCACTTTAAAATTCAATTAATATGAATAGAAAAATATGCCCCACAGTTCTGTGAGCTGAAAATGGAACAGCTGCAAGTTAAACACTCATGTAGCTGCTGTTTTGGTTCTGCGTCTACTAACAATGCTGTTCTAACTTGGTTTTTACCACTATGTGCTCAATCTGACAGTTGAGATATTGAAAATGCCATTTCCTAAAACGGGAAGCTCTAGGATAAGGAGAAACAATGTACTGAAGCACAGAATTTTACTGACAAAAATAAGGGTCAAATAAAAAACCCTTTGTAAAATCCTAGATTTAAAAATATTTTATCTACCACTAACAGAATTCAGAGTGCAGATGACAAACATATTAAGCCAAAAACGAGGGGCACTTAGGAGAGGTAATCTGAACATTTGATTGTGATTCTTAGATTCCTTTAAAATGATCCCTTTAATTAACTTCCTGATAGAAAGGGAAGCAAACACAATTTTCTCTCTCCAAACTGGTAGTAGCAAGGTCAAAATTTAGCTTAAAATGGTTAAAATTCTGTCTGGAGAAAATATCTTTAAATCTCCTCTTTGTAACTTTGGTACCGTACTGAAAATTATGACAAACTAATTGGCTCCTATAGGCACTAATTAAATACTATTAAACACCCTCTGTTAGATTTATTTTATATTTTGCTATTAGGAGAGAGGTTGCTGAAGGCACCAAGTTCCAATACTATGCAGGAAAATTCCCTAAACTCCAGATTACCTCTCAGCATCCCAGGGAATCCTCTGCTGATTTGAAATGCAGATGCTCTGCAATGCAGATCTAAACAGAAGAAATATTATTTTCAGTTCACTTGCTTACCTCACTGCTAATGTCACAAAGAATGTGTGTGTGTGAGAGTGAGCAAGAGATAGAGAGAATATCTATATACACACATACACAGGTATGTGTGTATATAGATGTGTATTAATTAAGAGACAGTAATGCATCAACAAATTAAAAACATAATGAAGCTGTGCACGTTCAGCGGCAAATGACCAGCCCACCTGCTCCTTGCAAAATAGGCAGACCTAGTATTTTTTCTTTTGTATCTTGATAATCAGCAGAATAGCCACGAATTATATGGTACGTGCATTGAAAATACAAGCATTAGAAAAGCAACAGACTTTCTATTAGTTATTTTTCCCCTCAATTTCTCTCTCTCATCTGAAGCTGGTATGAATGCTGCAATTCCCTTCACACAATCATTATTCTTTAATGATGCCTATTTGTAAATAGCACGATAGGATGCAATTAAGCCATTAGAGGCTAAATAAACCAACATGCTAATTAGGTTCTTTACAAGAATTTTTTTTTAAATGTAGAGGATGGAATTTACCTTTCATTAATCTAACTTAATTGCAATAGTGCACGTTAAAAAGTCAACACAAATTAAGGTCTTTAAATGATTTTTCCATATTAAGGATCAGTTGGTGATCTTTTCCCTCAGAAACAAGGCATTTTCTGTTAATAAGGAGACCAAACTGGCAAACAATATTGCTAAAAGGTTAGAAGACAGATTTTGCCCATGGGCCAGTCACATTTATGGTACAATTATCCCAATCCAATGAAGATTAATTTGCTACTGAAGACAAATAATTTCTTAAATTTCCTCATTCTAAATTTTAATATCCCAGTAATATTACTGGGATAGGAAGGATGTCTGACTTCTGTCAACAAATAAGAAACTCTACTAGAGCGTCAAGATGGATAGTTGACACTCTGGAATTGGATGCATATTCACCTATACAGAGGAATGGAAGCTGAATGAATTAATCTCCAGCTTCTCTCCACATCTCACTGCTCCCTCTCTTTTCCTTCATCTCCTCACCTTACTAACTCCCACCCACCAAAAGCAGGTAGAGAGCAACACACACATCGTCCAGGGCTCTGCTGCTCATAGATTATGCTGCTTCCATATAAGTTCTTTCCTATCTACAACCCATAATGTAACCTGTCCTCCCCACTGCTTGTCCCTGACCTGAGCAGGGGAGGGAGGAAGGTGAGACTGTGAAGGTCAAAGGAGGTGGGGTTTGATGCAGGGACAAGGGATTGAGATTGGTTCTTCTAGTTGTGACTCTGGCAAAAGAAGCTGTAACTCAGTGTCCCAGATAAATAGAGGAAACTGGCACCTCTTAAAAACCTCAGAATTAATCAGTGCCCTATTAAAGGTATTCAGACATTTGGTTGATGGTGCCCATCTTGCTTATGCACCATAAAAAGTTCAATGCAAATACAGAGAGGAGATATTTACAATGGTCACTTTTAAAATTTGCTAATTTTGCTTTAGAAAAATAGAGAGAATACTACAACTGTTGAGGAGATGTTAGTTATCAAGAACAACTAACAAGGTTTTAAGGATGAGGACTTATACTGATTAGCATTTGGGGAAATAATCAAACATTACATTGTTCAAGCGTAAGCAACTGATTCTAAATTACTGGATAATGAAATACATAAAAAAAAGTTTAACTACTCTCATGATAAGTTCTTAACAGAACAAGATTCAATTTGATGTCTTTTTTAATGGTCAAATTATAAACCACAAAAACTGGGTTTCCAATAGAAAATTGTGGGTACTTTTAACTAAAGCACTGTAGCTAAAATATATAGAAAAACAAAAACTGAGCCAAAAAAGTATTCCATCTAAGACAAGTGAACAGATGTCTAGCCCATTTGCAATTAATACGACCCAATTCCATACAATCAGACTGCTTAAAATGCCTGGAACAAGATTTAAAAGTTAAAATGCAAATTATCTGATTTTAATGAGAATGAATGGAAACTATGTCAAAAATCTCTCTCCTTTTAGGGCATGAAAAGCAGATGAGGTAAAGGAGTAGGTAAAAATCTAGCTAGCAGTATAAATGTGTACAATGAATTTATCATCAAAAAGATTACTTGATAACAAAATATGAGAAGAAAATGCTATTTCTGAAATGAGCTTTGTTTTGGCAGAAAGTATTTTCCAAAATTAGAATTCAGTTATTTAAATCATTATGTGCTAGAAACAGCTCAAAATAATAAAACTCTTCCAGTGTTTTTAAAACACGTGTTCCTAGTGTTTGTATCTGCTATAGTGTTCCTTTTATATGCCTTTATAACGTTAGAAGGTAGTCATTCCTTTGAAGTCTGGTGACAGAGAGGCAGGATAGTCTAGTGGTTGAAAACAGAAGAACTTGGTTCTATTCCTGAATTGCTGTGCGACTTTGGATAAATCAAATTTCCTGTGCCTCATCTGTAAAATGGAGATAATGCTTACTTTAATTTGTAAAGCCCTTTTTGATGCTTGAATAAATATGCTACTATATAGATTAGTATTATCATTAAAATATCACAAAAGATTTTGAATTTTGATAATGGTCACAAAATGGTTGAAAAAGAACCATAATGTGAAAAGTCTTTATAGACACAGGCCAGTTGCGATAGTTGAATTTTTAGAGACACTCTACCTTAAAACCAAAGATGACATTTACAGTGGCAATTCTACTGTTTCTAATATTGGTATTCTCTTTTCCTAGCCTTATAATCATAGTAAAACTTAAGAAAACAGTTAGTTCGGAAAAAATGAAAGGACAAATGATATTCTGCGGGTCTGCCAAAATCAGGAGAGTTCCATTGCAAAGAAATAAAATCCTATCTTCTTAATCTGTATTACACATATTGCAAATAAAGCTGTACCAGTTTTGATCACCCTAGTAATATGAAAGCCAACAGGGAAGAAAGCTCTAATTATTTTGAAATACATTGTGTATTTCACAATTTATTAAAATTTTGGGGTATAATCCATTTACTTTTATTGAAGCTACATTGATTTACCCCAGCTGAGGATCTGACCCTGAATGTACGTACAGCTGCATTTTGGAGAAAACTCCTGACTATAAATCTTGCTAAAAGTGAGAGAGTACATAAAAATGTCTACCTGCTTTACACTAACTGGTTCACTACAATCATAAAAAGGGATTTAAGTAAAGTATGAGTATTTTTCATTCAAAATTTAAGGTTTTCTTCTAAATATTAAAAGGCAGGCTGCAAAATGGTTAACAGTGACTTAGGGATCTCACTTTGCAAGGGTCACAAATGACTTCCCATTTCAGCATGGCTGTTGCCACCCCAAGGAAGTATGCCTGATCCTATCTCTGAGTGTGCTGTAGGTCAGGATACAGGGAGCTTACAGTTCAAGCACAGAAACATATTAAATGAAAATCAATCCCAGTATGTTTATTAAGATAGGGTCCATGTTCTGAAGATTTTTTCAAACTCCTGATTTAGGCAGATAATATTTTCCCCAAGACTGTGATCACCACACAATAACAAAGAAGACAGTTGATCTCACAAGAAACACATCTGTTTCACAAAGAACGTTGTGTGTCCAGGAATCTAACGGGTTGAATAATAAAAGAAACAATGAAAAGTCTAAAGCAATTCATGTATTCTTAACATATATGGGAAAGTTTATCTGTTTACCATCCCAATTCAAATACAGTAAAACCTTGATTTAACAGACTAATTCGGGCGAGGGGGTGTCCGTTAAATCAGAAAGTCCATTATTTAATTAAAAAAAACCAACGAGCTGTCGGAGCAGCAGCCCGCCCGCCACAGGGCCGGGGCGACAGCTCCGCAGCCCCCCCGCTGCCAGGACCCAGGCGGCAGCCGGGAGCCGTCAGCCAGCCCGCCTGGGTCCCGGCTGCTGGTACCTGGGTGGCAGCCTGGAACCGTCAGCCAGCCCGCCCCAGTTCTGGCTGTTGGGACCCGGGCGGCAGCTGGGAACCGTCAGCCAGCTCGGGCAGCAGCCGGGAGCCGTCAGCCAGCCCGCCCGGGCCCCGGTTGCTGGGACCCGGGCGGCAGCCAGGAACCGTCAGCCAGCCCGCCCGCTGGCGGGACTCAGGTGGGACCCGGGAACCGGCAGCCAGCCTCCCCGCTGTCTGGACCCGGGCGGCAGCCGGGAGCCAGCCCACCCGCTGTCTGGACCCGGGCGGCAGCCGGGAGCCAGCCCACCCGCTGTCTGGACCCGGGCGGCAGCCGGGAGCCAGCCCACCCGCTGTCTGGACCCGGGCGGCAGCCTGGAGCCGGCAGCCAGCCCACCCGCTGTCTGGACCCGGGCGGCAGCCGGGAGCCGGGAGCCAGCCCACCCGCTGTCTGGACCCGGGCGGCAGCCGGGAGCCAGCCCACCCGCTGTCTGGACCCGGGCGGCAGCCTGGAGCCGGCAGCCAGCCCACCCGCTGTCTGGACCCGGGCGGCAGCCGGGAGCCGGGAGCCAGCCCACCCGCTGTCTGGACCCGGGCGGCAGCCGGGAGCCGGCCCACCCGCTGTCTGGACCCGGGCGGCAGCCGGGAGCCAGCCCACCCGCTGTCTGGACCCGGGCGGCAGCTGGGAGTCAGCCCACCTGCTGTCTGGACCCGGGCGGCAGCCGGGAGCCAGCCCACCCGCTGTCTGGACCCGGGCGGCAGCCGGGAGCCAGCCCACCCGCTGTCTGGACCCGGGCGGCAGCCGGGAGCCAGCAGCCAGCCCTCGACAGATGGATTTCGGATGCATCAGACTTGCTTAGAAATTTTGTCCGTTGCATCCGAAGTCTGTTAAATCGAGGGTTTACTGTATTGCAAACTACTGGAAGTTGAGCAACAAAGTCAAAGAAAAACCTTAAAAGAGAGTCCTCTGTTCACTCACTGCCACAGCAAATTAATTTTGCATAGCACTTTTATTGAAGCTGATCTAAAGTGAATGTTTGTCTTCTTTCATGCATAGACACAAGTAAAAAATTAACTGAAAAATCAATAGTGTAGATTGGGATTAAACTGTACACTGAAATACCATGATAAACGGCTTTTAAAATCAGTTGAGGATTTCACACAGCTCTGAAAGATGTCAATGATTTATGCATTTGGTCTATGCAGCGTAAATCCAAGCTAATGAGGTACAATTGCTGTGTGTAAATCTGAAACACAGTTGTCTGGAAGAAGCAACAGCAACATAGGATTGTATGTACGAATCTTTCAGAACCAATATTTATGCTTCTAGGAATAGTTTAGTATCTTCTTGATTATTGGTTGTGGCTTGTGTTGAAAGACGTATGCTACCAACCGAGGGCCAAGCTTTGCATGAAGGTTACTACCAGTTGAAAGTAAGCCTGCAGTTCTACACTTGTTTGCCAGATGGTGTCTTTCAAGTGAGAATTACTACTTTTGGGACACTGAAGGAAATGTGATTTACAGTAGTCACAACTGCTATTGATAAAGTTGTAAAACAACTTCTAAATTCTCCTAATTTTCTGGAACAATAATCTTTTGGGCTAACATTTTCAGTGTTAAATCACCTCCGGGAAGAGACCTGTTTGGGAAAAAGTTTGAACAAACTCCTTCATCCTTTTGAAGTTACAAAAGGGCTAGCAAGCATATTTTTACCACTGCCCCCATAAGGATAACTAAGAACGGCTAAGGTAACAAAGAGTCCTGTGGCACCTTAAAGACTAACTAAAGTATAGAAGCATAAGCTTTCGTGGGCTAATACCCACTTTGTCAGATGCAAGCAGTGGAAGTGTCCAGGGGCAGGTATAGATAAATAGGCAAGAACCAGGTAGGAGGTGCCAAGGTTAGTCCAATCAGGCTGAATCAGCTTGTTATCTCAATTCAGGGAGGGTGAGGTATTCCTCTAGCAGCTGAATTGGAAGTGTAAACTTGGAGAGAGGAGAAGCTGTTTTTGTAATTAGCAAGCCATTCATAATCCCTATTCAGTCCTGTATTGATTGTGTCAAATTTGCAAATGAATTGCAGCTCTGCAGTTTCTCTTTGCAGTCTGGTCTTGAAGGTTTTTTGCTGCAGTATGGTGACTTTTAAATCTGTAATTGTGTCTCCAGGCAGATTGAAGTGTTCTCCTACAGGCTTTTGCATATTGCCATTCCTGATATCTGATTTGTGTCCATTTATCCTTTTTTGTAGGGACTGTCCAGTTTGGCCGATGTACATAGCAGAGGGACATTGGTGGCATATAACGGCATATATGACATTGGTAGATGTGCAGGTGAATGAACCAGCGTTGGTGTGGCTGATCTGGTTAGGTCCTGTGATGGTGTTGCTGGTGTAGATATGTGGGCAGAGTTGGCATCGAGGTTTGTTGCATGGATTGGTTCCTGAGTTGGAGTTATTATGGTGTGGTGTGCTGTTTCTGGTGAGAATTTGCTTAAGGTTGGTGGGTTCTCTGTGGCCTGTGAAAGTGAGGGATTATTGTCCAGGATGGGTTGTAGATCACTGATGATGCGTTGGAGAGGTTTTAACTGAGGACTATAGGCGATGGCCAGTGGTGTTCTGTTGTTTTCTTTCTTGGGCTTGTCTTGCAGCAGCAGGCTTCTGGGTACACGTCTGGCTCTGTTGATCTGTGTCCTTATTTCCTTGTGCGGGTATTGTAGTTAGAAAGAATTATAGATAAATTAACTCATCCTTTTAAGGAATGTACAGGGAATTTACTCATCCTGAGGAGTCCGAAGTCTACAAATGCTACAGAAACAACCCAAATTCTAGATGGCAACTAACACTGAGTCACAAATATGTTTACAGTTTGGTTTAGCCTTTGGCTCAGACTGGACATTAAATGAAAGCTTGAATTCTTTTCTACATCTGATTAACTGAAGTTTCCAACAAAGTGACCAAAAAAAGATCAGAATGACTACTGGGACATTACAATTATAAATCAGCACATCTTGTGCAAGCAAGTCTTTCATTTCCCTGGTTGAAAAATACAAATGAAATCAGTGTAAAATGGGATTAAATGATCCAACATCTGAAATTGAAGGCCAATGTATTAAGATGACTCCATACCTTCTTGTTCAATTTTGTCAAAGATTCTGATTTTGGATTCATTTTAATATTCACTATAACTATAGAAGTTGAAATACTTTGAATAAGGAGCCAGGAAGCACTAAGTAGACCAAGAAAGGTATTCTGTAATCTGAACAAGTTAGCCTTTTGTCGGTCCCATATTCTATGTCTCCTTGAGACCACTTTCCACGTGGATATTTATCTAGCATGTACAATACCATCAGCACAGTATCTAAGTGCTAATGTTGGATGCCCTTGCAGAAATTATCCTTTTATGACTGTGCTTTAAAATACATATACACCTATACCTACCTACACAGCTGTTATATCCAATCTTTCCATAGTTGTGTGTGACAACGAAAAATTAATCATAAAAGGAAATGGAATGAGACGTTAGATGAAAGACTGACTAGATCCCATCCACTTCCTCTCCCACCTATTTTTTTGTTTTATTTTAAATGGCCAAATAATGAGACTTCTATCACTCACCTTGATAGTGCAAAAATAGCAAACTACATTTAACGTGTCACACAGACACTACTCACCCTTCAACCTGTTAATTTTCTACCCTAAAATTTTAAAAGATCTCTTCTTGCCATTAACACAGCAGCTGCATGTGAAAATTGATGTGTCTAATAGGTCCTTGTGGAATAAAAGCTTGTTCACTCAGACAGAAGTAACTCTAATATCTTGGACCTGTTTATCGATAATCCAGTCTTTACTGTTCATTCACTCCGATGCCAAATTCTTGACTTCATCATGGAACAGACACTCACTGACCCAGAAATAATTCGAACAAATTTATTTCACTGAGGATTTTTTTACCCCATTAAACTCTCCCTACCTAATAATGCTGCTGAAGGCATGGTTAATGTGTTTGAGGCTGGGTAAACTCAATCTTCCACAATCACACCTAATAGTTTGGATATTAAAGTAGCACATTAATCCTTTTAAAGGGAGAAGCTATTCTTGACCATTTCCTTTTTTTTTTTTAAAGCCCTCTAAATTAAAAGATTATTCCCTACACTATATCAAATTAGGAGAATATAGATAATAAGAGTAGATCTTAATACTAAGAATATTTGCTTCTCCAATTAAGAATCAGCAACAAGACTTGATTCTGCTCCCACTGCGCTCAATGGCAACACTTTCTTTTACTTCAGTGCTGCAGAATCAGGCACACAGTCAGTCAATAGTAAAATCTTTTTAGTGTCATATGACACAGTCATTCTGATGTTATTTATCAAACTTTTTATCATTGCAAAAATTAAACAAAAACAAAGATCAGAAACTTTCCCCCCCAGTGGCTCTGGTCGGGCCAGCAGGAAAGCCCCTAGAGTGGCGCCCTTGCAGTGGTGCATATATTACCCTGCTGGCCCGATCCCCCCTTTGGTTCCTTCTTGCCCTTGACTCCGGCAGAGGGGAAGGAAGGTGGGTCTTGTAATGGATGTGAACACCACATCTCAAAGAACAACAGTTACAAGGTAGGTAACAGTCTTTTCTTCTTTGAGTGATTGTTCACGCCCATTCCAAATAGGGTGACTTCCAAGCCAGACGTGAGCTGCTTAGGGGGAAAGTTTCCAACGTTTGTTCACTCGATGCGTGTACACCTATTTTGGAATGGACATGAACAATCACTCAAAGAAGAATTTATTTTCCTTTCAAACTCATCTAATCCTTTTCTTGTTTAATTAATAATCTTTCCTGCAACTCCTCCATCAGAAATGCAAAGTGGTCCTGGGAATCACATCTTGCAATGTCAGTGGGCTGATTCCCAAAGAGTCCTCCTGATTCTGAACTCTGTCTTCCAGGACTGGATCAGTACTTTTTAGTTTTGGACTAAGTCAAATATATTTTCCCATCTTCCTTAACCAAGAGGAAGAAATGAACTACATTATTGTACCACTTCAGGAACATTACTACTTTGAAATGTACTTGAGACTTTAGCAATGTTCATTTTAAGAACAGCAAATTAGTCTGTTAAGCATTCAACCCCCCCAATGGATTACCTCAAAAGCAAATGGTGGAACTTACCAGAAGCATTGCAGAGGTTCCATTTGGCCTGGATAAATGGATAGACATTTCAGGGAACATCCTATCAATGCGGCTGATCACATCATCAACATACCTACCAACAAAACAAAACAAAACCCCAAAATTTTAGAAGTCTATTTATGCCACATATGCAGCAATGAAAACAATCACACAGATTTCAAAATCCATCTTGACAAACCATCCAATAGGTTTTACCTAAATTAAAACCATCCAATTTGTTTTAAAAACCCAAAGGAGACTTTTCACTGGGGACGGTTAAGCTTTGATTGCTGTCTTGCTGTAACCCAAATTCACTGCTGGGCATCATCAGTAAGTCAATGATGTTGTACCTGCTCATGCAATTGGTGTACTCGACTCTCTCATTGCACGTAAAGAAGGGAACTACTGTAACATTTTAACATAGAAAACTGTTCCTTCCTTTCTGTTACAAGGGGGAAGAGGGAAACAAATGGTTATTATCCATTCAAATGAAATTGATTCTCAGCTTGCTAGCTGATAGTGGAGTCAGACTCAGAAACAGTATAAGCGAGGAATGTCTTCCTTAAAATGGTGAAAGAGGAGAAATGCATGACAAAACTCCAAGATAAATAGTCTACATATCAACAACATGCATCACTGTCACTTTAAACATTCCTGCATCTGATACATTTCTATTCTATGCATTTGTCTGTGTGACTTGAATCCAGTTACTCCAGACTCTGCAAAAAGCAAATTTAGCTGTCACTTGTGTGTGGGGAAAAAAAGAGGTCATTGCTAACAATATGCTAATTCTGAAACATGGAGTTTCTCCTCAACAGATCCTCAATCAATACACATCATAGCCCTGGACACAACAATGCAAATTATTGCAGAATTTAAATAAAAAGCTGGCAACAGATTGTGGAGTTTCAGCTGATAATTAAAATTAAATGAAAAATGAATGTTTAGAAGTATATGCCACTTATCTGGCATATATAAAGTCAGGCTCACACCAACATTGACATACTCTATTTTACTATGTAAGGAAAGCTAAAATAATACTAAATCTTATATCTATACTAGAAAAGTTAGGTTTTTCTTTGTTTTTTAAGTACAGATCCAAATAACTAGTCTCTTTAGACTACAGTAACACAGTAGTTTGCATTAAAAAGAAGCAATTATTTTACTGGGCTATTATAGCACACCATGACATCATATTCTAATATAGGAAGCTGTTCCAATTTATGAAAAAGTGAATGTACATTAAGATAAATGTTGCCTATTAAATGTATTCTCCCAAACACCACTTGAAACCTCTCTACTACACTTAGAAAAGGCAAAAACTGAATTCACATCAATTCTTGCAATCCACAATCTGATCGGAAAGGTCAGAGGATGGATTTTAAAAAATGACATTTTAAATATCAGACTTCATAAAATTTAAATACCTTTCCTTTAAAAAAAAATCTGTTTAAAGTTAAATTTGAAATTACCACAATCTATCATTAAGGCCTAAACTTCCCAGAACCTATTCACATCATTTAAATAAATAAAAGCACTGCATTAATGAATATGTCTACACGGCAGTTAGACACCCACGGGTGGCCTGTGCTAGCTGATTTGGGCTCGCAGGGCCCAGGCTGCAGGGCTGTTGAATTGCAATGTAGACCTTCCAGCCAGGCTTCAGCCTGAGCTCTGGGACCTTCCCACCTCACAAGATCTTAAAGCCTGGGCTGCAGTCCACACTCAGATGATCTACACTGAAATTAAACAGCCATGCAGCCAGGAGACTGAGTCAGCGGACACAGGCCAGCCACAGGATTTTTAACTGAGGCCTCAAATTCTAATGAGGTAAAGAGTACGGCTGTTTTAATAAGATATATAATCAGGAGAAAACATCTACCATCTGGGGTGAAGCCAAACCAAAATTTGTCACAATGCAAATGCCGGTATTTACATTTTCTCAAATGGAAGTATTTTCAATTTCACTTGTCCAGAAAAGCTTTTGCCTTAATTATATTTGGGTTCAGTTTAGATAGCAGGTGCAGATATATTTTCTTCATTTGCATTAATTTGTTCAAATTTAAGAAATCAATTGGGTGTTGAAAAAGTAGGAAATCTTGTTTCCTTTTCCAATCTATGAATAAAAACAGGTGGGAGAGGATGAGATCTACTCAGTTTAAAAACTTGAGAGATATGAGGACAGATTGTCAAATATATTTAGGCACTTAAAGATGCAGATAGGTGCCTGGTGGGGTTTTCAAATGTTCTCAAGCAGAGGGTAGGCAGCTATTCCCATAGATTTCAACTCCCACTGATTTCAAGAGGGAAAGCTCCTAACTTTTGAAAAATCCCACTAGGTACCTGTCTGCCTAAATACCTTTGAAAATCTGGTCCATGGCAACCAAAAGAGTTAATTCACTAACTATGGTTAATACTTCCTTTGCTTGAGGAATCAGTTTTAAATCCAAATCTTACTTTGATAAGCTTTTTTCCCCTTATGTATTTAGCACTTTTAAGGTAATTTTATTAACTAATACAAGCAGCTTTAAAATGCAGTTTTTGTATATATTTTTTGATTAATTCCCATTTCCATCTAAATGTAGCTTGACATAAATCCCAAGTAAAAATTATCTAGTAAATAGACAATTATTAATGGTGTATTTTTTAATAATATAAAAAGTTTAAGAGTCAAGAATTTGAATAAACGCAGGTTCTCAAGCTATATAATTGCTTAAATAAATATGTATGGATATAGTCTGATTAGCAAACATTAGTATCCAATTTAGTGAAAATGATATATTTGGTTACAGATCAATGTTTTAATGGTTACCAACCAATAAGAATGAATCTTTTAATTTTCAAATCTTATCAAATCTAATGCAATTTTACCAGTTGGTCAAAATGGTGGATTTTCTAATGAAGCTGAAACAACAGGTTTTAAACTCTGTTCCACACCCTACAAGTTCTCTTTTGGCTTTAAATCAGATTCCCTACCCCACACACATTGTACCATGTTTGTCTCCCCATTGGTTTTAGATGCATCTTTCTGCTCCTTTCATTGCATTTGTCCTTCTTCCTCTTCCCCTAGTATTCCACTCTTCTCAACACTTCTGCACTTCATTCAAACTTAGCTTTTTCGTCCAAGAGTAAAGTTGATTTGTTTCTCCATTTAATTTACAAATGGGCGGAATGAGAGACATGCTGAGATCAACAGGAACTTCAAGTTCCAGTATATCTCAGGATCATGTCTTGAACTGAGAGCACCATGGGACTTCAAACTTCACAACAAAAGGACATTATACTTTAAAAGAACATCTTCAACAGAAAATCCATAGTCTAAGTGATGAATAGTTATTAATTAACATGCATTTAAAAATGCAGTAAAATTCAGCAAACAAAATTAGATCGGACTTAGAGTGCTGTGCCCAGATCATCATCATTGCTGGCTTTTGTGTTATACTCTGTTTTCAGGTGGTGGAATAGTTTTCCCACAAACAAGTGCTGTATTAATACTGGTGACCTCAAAAACAACCATATACTTCATAAACATTAGCAGAGCCTCCAAAGTTAATTCTAAATGTTATAATCTTTTTGTTTTGTTATAAAAATTCATAAATATCAGCTCTGGAAAGGGAAAGCAGATAGTCAAAGTTCTTTGAAAATCTCACAGTAGCGTTGCCAATAAGCATATAAAAATCCTCTAGCTTATATTAGAAGAACAATGCCTGGAACAGACAGTAGACACTTCTGAAGCCGTACCGTATGTTATTGCCAAGCCAGTTACAAAATGCTGTTTCTAATACACTAATTAGTTCTGCAGAACACGGAGATACAGTTGTTTGCTAAAAAAGATCAGGTTTACAATGTAGGAGTAATTCAAAAGCCAGCTTTGCAGCCACAGCTCCTATAATGCTCTTTGATTTCCTCCTAGCTACTCCACTTCTCCAAAAAGAGAGTAATTGGGACAAATAATTCATTATAAAAGACTTTCCATTCTACACTGGACAGATGGCTTAGCTTTCTAACATGACCTCTCGTTTTTTTTCTGGATTAGATTCAATGATCCAATGTTAGCGTGATGTTTGGCAGCTCAGGAAAGATTTAAATAGCATTTATCCCACATAGTTTTTAAGATTCATGCTGTTCATTTTTTCCACTCAATACAAAAATCTAAACATTAGAAATGTTTGTATTGATAATCACTGTTTTGGGGTTGTGGCTGAGACTGAGGGAGACGGGAGAGAGAACAACTACTCCCCACAATATGTCAGGAAAAAAAGATACATTTGTAAGACTTGTTAAACTCTGAATAACTCCTGCTCAGACAACAGGGTTTAATCATGTATAGTGGGTGGACAACTCATGTATGGAATAAACAACTGTGCTGCTGTCCTGTTAGAACAGCGATTCAGGGTGTTCTGGAGAGCAGTACAGGAAACTCTCCCCAAATAACCACTTGTGTACTAAAGCAGCTTTTTTCTTGTTTGTTCAAATTAACCTATTCTTCCAGGTTCTGTTTTTTCACTGATAAAATGTGGTTTAAGTTATATCTAACCAGGCTTCTCCAAGTCTTTCTTCAGCACTAGTTTTGGTTCCTTTTGCTCAGGTTAATCAAACCAGTCACCTTTCAGGCTGAGTAATAACTCAATGTATCACAAATCACAAAACCTCTTTACAGCTGAGAGTCAGTATTTATCCAAATAGCTTATACAGCAGGAGGAACCAGATTCTGGTTCATTCAGAGTGCTAGAGATGCTTGATCTCAGACCAGACCAGAACTGAACCTTCGTCTTTTTACCTCCTGTAATACTTCTAGTAATGCAAAGTATGGCAGGAGTGGCCAACCTGGGGCTCTGGAGCCACATACAGCTCTTCAGAAGTTAGTTTGGCTCCTTGTATAGGCACCAACTCTGGGGCTGGAGCTACCTCCCCCCCCCCCCAATCCTCCTGCACGCCACGAAACAGGTGATTGGGAGGTGTGGGGAGGGAGCTGGAGGCACCGATTGGCGGGGCTGCCGGCAGGCAGGAGACTCTGGGAGCCGGCAGGGAGCTGATGGGGAACTTCTGATGTATTACTGTGGCTCTTTAGCAATGTTCATTGGTAAATTCTGGCTCCTTCTCAGGTTCAGGCTGGCCACCCCTGATCTATGGGGTTGAGGTAGAACAAGATGTTGAATGCCTTTAAAAAAACAACTTAAAACAGATTAAATCTCTTCTTGGGTCAAGTTTTAAGGCTCTCTCAAAGTCCCTCCTGTGATGCCATCAAATCCACAATTAACAATCTACCTCTCTGCCTATCACTTCAAATCTTAATTGAAATTGGTGAGTCCTCCTCCTCTTTCAATTCTGTGAATAAGCCAGAGTGTTCTGACAAATCATCCATCTATTATTATAGTCTACCCAACACAGCACTCCACATGTTTTGAGCACGACTGTCCTTTTGATGCCTTTATAATGTTTATTCTTCTTGTATGTAATACCCGTTCCTCCACCTTGCATCTGTCTTGTCTATTTAAATTGTAAACTCTTCATGGGAAAGATCACCCTACACTACCCAACATAAAATGGGCCCCTTTCTTGGCTGGCACTTAGGCAATACTGTAATAAACACGATTAATAATAATAATAGAATAAGATTTCACACCCACAAATCATTCTGATTAGCAGATATCCTGGTTAGTGAAAAACCACCATTATGTTTATAACACTCCCACTTCACAAAGAATTTGACATGGAGGGAATTCTCGAGGCGACAAGGGAGACACAAAACAGGAATAAATCTGGCAAATGCTGTGGTCATGAGTATTATTATATTTGACATTCAAAATACGGTAGTGGACCAGGAGATTCCAAAGCAAGTTACAATCTTCCACAGCAGAGCAATAACGTAAAATAGCAGAAGCCTGTAAGATGTTAATATCTGCGCCTCTACTGTTATCTACAGTGGCTGAAAACTGGTTTCCAGGTGAAAATTAAACTATTCACTTTGACTTATAATGGCCTACAAATGTTTGGAATCTGGACACCTTAGAGAGACTTAATCTTCCAGTATGTGGGCATTTTCACCTCAAAGGTCCATAACTCTAACTTAGATCCCCACCCCTGTCTGATTGAGCCTGTATTTCCTGGCTTTCAATCTACACTGTAAGGCTTGTTTATTTTTTTCAGTCTTCTTCAGATGAGTGGGGTCACTGAGGAATAACTTAGTTGAGGAAGTGAAAGTCTTATTTATTGTGAATTAGATATTTAGTGGACATTTATGCAATAGAATTCTTTTTTTTTAAAGTAAAAATATAATAATCTATACTTTGGTATAGGAACTTTTATTAAATCTAGACAAGTACACAATGAAGTTCAGAATAATAGTTTTAAAGGGTAAAACAAAATATGTATTCATAAGAATGGAGGTCTGGCCATAAACGTACTAGAGTTTTTAGAATATTCTACCCATTTTCCAACTCCTTTCATCCAAAAGCAACTGAACAATAGTTTATGAGTATTAGCAACAGATTTTAAATGGATGGGTCTGATCCTGATAAAAAAAAATTGAACCAAACACAGTGGTCACTACCATAAGTAGTAACCAGACTTCAGACTATTTGTAACAGAAAGCACTGTACCCAGGTAGTAAATGTATGTGATTTAAGGTTATTAATAGTGGTGGAGTTTTAATTATTACAGTTTCTGATAAAGAGAATAAGCAGATGCCAGGTGTTATGTGCACTGTAGTATTAAAAATAGGAAAACCACAGTCATTCTGAACATTTTTTATACTGAATATAATTTATTAATCTTGAGGTGAAAATTATAATTTAATTCAACAGGTACCTGCTGCACAAGCCTTTGCACTTAGCAAATTCAGCTCCATAGAAGGCTTTCCAGCAGTACCCATTAACAATAATTATTAAACCAGTGATCTCTGCCAGCTCTTGCAAAATGACACTGCATGCTCAGATGGGCAATGGAGAGCGCCTGAAGGAAGATTCAATAAATTCTCACATTGAGAAAGCAACCAGATTTGAAACATTCAATTAGACAGCTGGCATGAGCAGAGGATTCGTGATTTGAAGATGGAAACACACCTCAGTCCCTTTCCCAAAATTCCAGAAGTTTTTGGCTCTCATCAAAACCTTAATGCCTCTAAAATCCTCCCTTCATTTTTTTGACTTCTGATAAAACCTTTTAGTATGCCTTGATCATCTTTCATTTCAGCTACTGTAACCTCCTTGCTCCTCTCCTCTTCATTTTTCAGCCTCCTCCAGCTGCTCAATGCTATCTTCCCCTTTTTAAATCCTTTCACTGGGTTCCTTCTCTTTTTCCACATCTTCATTCTCAGAGCATCTGTTTACTTTAGACTCTACACTACAGGTAGTGCTATTTTGGTTGTTAAGGAAAAGATAGTTATGTAACTGTAATCTAACTATTGTTCTTTGAAATGTAGGTGCAGATGTATATTCCACTCAGTTGCACGCAAGCAGCGCACTGGAAAACTTTAACGAACAGTACTCATAGGGGTGGTGCTTGAGCTTAGTCTCATCTGTTTTATCAGGAAAAAAACTGGCCACAATCTGCTGGCTCTCTGGCGCTATTACAGAGTTCTGCAACCACAAGGGCCTTCGGCTCATAATTGTTCATGGCATAATTCTGGCCAGGTGAAGTGGATGTAGGATCAGGATTTTTAAAAATGACGATCCTCCCCTGGATTCAACAGAGGCCAGTGAGGATAAGAGTATAGCATCAGTTGCCAGCAGGCATTGAACCAAGAGGTCATCTTTTCTGTGGAAACAGTACCAATCCTTGATATAAAGAAGGTCTCAGCCACCTTTTAGACTCTACAGTGGTTCCCAAACTGGGGGTCAAGAACCCCTGGGGGTTCGTGAAATGTTACAAGGGGTTCTTGGGAAAAAATTCCCTAATGGCGGACAGAGGTGTCCCTAGCCCGAGCAGCATGGGGTCAGCAGCCCAGAGCCCCTGGACTTCCAAGAGCTAAGCAGATCAAAGCAAGCATATCTATCACAGCAAGGAGATTTAAACTTCAAGACTCCTTATAAGAAATGGAAAGCGAGTGGATATGTTTTGCTGTTTTTAAAATTAAATAGGAAGCTTAGTATTGTTTTTAAAATTATTATGAAGAACAAGTTTAAGCTTTATTGTAACATGTGTTGTTTGCTTGGACTGCTCAAGACCTGAAGACTTGTGTAG
Source organism: Sternotherus odoratus (assembly GCA_032164245.1). Lineage (NCBI taxonomy): Eukaryota > Metazoa > Chordata > Testudines > Kinosternidae > Sternotherus > Sternotherus odoratus. The sequence goes on from JAVMKO010000016.1 coordinate 12,549,293, forward strand.
GAAGAATGATTTGAGTTGGCTTCTTAAATACCTTCATGCTGTTTCACATCTGATACTCCTTGATCATAGAAGACATAGGAGTCTTGTCTTAGAACATGCTTATTCAAAGTGATACAAGCTAAAAAAGTGAGATCTTGGAAGAGTGTTGCTGTTTTCATAATGTAATAAAAATACTGTAATGATAAATAATAAATAGTATGTAACAAGCATGTCATAAAAACAAATTTTATATTTCCAAGATCACTGCTTTTATAATTTATATTCAGGTAAAGGAGAAAATCCCTGGAAATATTCATTTTTAGGAGGGGGGTTCGCGAGACTTGACATTTTAGTGAAGGGGTTCACAGGTGGTTAAAGTTTGGGAACCAATGTTGTAGACCAATGTCTCAAGAACAAAGGTGAAGGGAAGGATGGCTGCCAACTTGATCCCAATGGATCCTCAAAGTCATCCAGATTTCGTAGGGATGCCAATCCCCTGAGAAGCGAACAAACATCCAGCCTCATTCGAAGTTCAATATGTTGGCTGCATTGTCAGTTAGGTAGATACTGAAGTAGTGCCCTGACAACTAGCAAGGGTATCATACTCTCACTTGGTACTCACACTGAGGTTGGTATCAATCCTGATAACATGATCTGCTCTCCTGCAATCACCATTGATGCTGCAGATAGCCATTGTGCTGTGAAACCCTCCACGCTAGGGGATGACTGGAAAGTTCCTTTCTGCTGCCCCCTCTTGCTCTCCACTTTGTGGTTTTTATATTAGATCAATCTGCCCTTGCCTAGCTAAGTATTATCATTCATCAGACCTCATCTGCCCTGACTCTCCTTCAAGTGCAGCCTGCCAATGGAGTTAACTGACCCTTTTTAACAAGTCAATGCTTGTATGGGGTGGACACCCCATCCTACCTATTAAGAGACTCACAAAAGTTAAAGAAGAAAACATCTCAAACACAAAACTAACCTGAGATTATTGTTGAAAATACCATATAAACACAGATGTCAGGAAATTAAAAGCTGTACTTCCCCAGTAATTAACTCACACCTCTACACACACACACAGATAAGTGCACACTCATGGCCTCCCTTCAGTCAGACAGACAGACATTCCTGACATCTGAGCATTCAAATTATCAGTTATAACATTATTTAACAGTTGTTTATATTGAACTAGCACAAATACCCGGCGTTGCTCGGGTCCGTTGGAGGGGGAAGAGAGCTGAGCGAGTGGGGGGGGCCGTTGGAGGGGGGGATTTTAAAATTTTTCTATTCTTACCTGAGGGGGGAGAGAGCTGAGCGAGTGTGTGGGGGGGTGTTGGAGTGGGGGGAAGGGGAGAGAGAGCTGAGCGAGTGCGGGGGCCGTTGGAGGGGGGGAGGGAGGAGAGAGCTGAGCGAGTGCGGGGTCCATTGGAGGGGGGTATTATTACATCATAACTATGTCACAGAGAACAGCAGCTGCCCAGCTGATGTTAATGGGCTTTAAAGAATTTCACCCCTAGGGGGCATCAGAGGTGAGATTTGAAAAATTTTCTTACCCTGATTAGGACCCTAAAGCCTATAACTGTACCAAATTTCAAGTCTCTAGCTCAAATGGTGTGGAAGGAGTAAGGGAACGTACATACACACACGCATACACCATTTGACATTTATATATATATAGATTACCGTGGAGCGGGGAGTTGGTTTTTTTGTTTTAAAATATAAAATCAAAAAGATTCCTGACCACAACATTAAATAAATCCATAATGTTACCATACAATGTAAGTGATATAACATAATAATATGTGTAAGTTAGAGAGAAGGACTCTGCTGTAAAATTCATATTGGTGATTTTAATAGTATTGAAATAGTTTTCTTTCTAACTAGCACAGAACACCTTAACTCCATATAGTAATCAAAAGAGGGTTGGGCACATTAGAATGTGTGAATGTGCTTAGCGAAATAAGCATATGTCTATTTTACAGTCATTACTGGATTCGTGTCTCAGCTTGTTTACTAGTCTTTATATGTTTTGTGAAAATTGTCAATAATTCCTTTATACATAGCTTGAAAGGAAAAAACAACCCTCCCTAATTGTGCAACATCAGTGGTAATAGGATTTCAGAATGAATACTTCACAGCACACAAACTCATTGTTTAAACTCTCCATCTGTTTGTAAAAGCAGAACTTGCTACACAATCTAACAATAAACAGTAGTCATTTACTCCACCTAAAAATAGACTAAGCATACAATATACCACTGTTTCAGCTACTTTCCTTTAAAAACAATTTCAGAGTAGAAAAGCTTTTTATATTGGAGAACGTAAGGGGCAAATATTCATAAACAAATACATTGATTTTCCGGCATGAAAATCTTTACTGCAGTTTCTTGTTTTACTAAATACCACTGAACAAACTTCTTACAATGGGTGTCCTGACAGTCCAAAGATCTGATACCAGAACACTAACAGACAATCAAAATACAATCCAATTAGCCAATATGAAGAACCAACCTGGAGTAGCACAACATTCAGAAACTGTAACTTTATCATGGAGATGATGGTTAAACGTTTTCTGTAGTTACTACTGCTCAGTTTTAAATGTAAAAGACTGTAGAATGGGTTTGATTAGTGTGTCCCCCCCACGGCGGCCAGGAGCTCTGGCCCATTGTGTCCTGGAGTAGGCGTCCCTCTTGCCGCCCACAGCGGTGGGGAGCAGGGGATCCCCGATGCCCGCAGTGGCTGGGAGCAGTGGGGGTTCTTCTTGCTGCCTGGGGTGGCCAGGAGCTCTGGGGATCGCCCCTGCCACCCTCAGTGGATGAGAGCAATGGAGATTCCCCTTGCCGCCCGTGCGGATACCCCACAGACCCAGCAGCTTCCAGACAGCACTGGCTGAACACGGAGATCTTTGGAAGTCACAGATTCAGTGACCTCCATGACTAAATTGCACTCTCACGAGCAGTGACAGGAGAAAACTACAGACATTAAAAATGTCATGACTGTATTGTCTGTAATTTTTCACAAAAAGAATAATCTCAAATTCCTTTTCTCAAAGTCCCTGATCCTGCAATCGGATCCACATGGGCAGGTCCTCTGTGCCCACACAGAGTCCTGATGAAGTCAGTGAGGCTCTGCCCAAGGTGCAATGGTCCACCCCAGTTGGATTGTTTTCAGGACTGGGGCCTAAATTGTAACATATTCTTGGGTCCAAGCTTGTAAAACAAGAATGGCATGAAAAAAGGATCTGTATTCTATTGTCAGCTCTGCTATGGAAGAACAGAAGCAGGAGAAAGTCACCTCACCTCCCTGCTCTGTGCTTCATTTCTCCCTCTGTAATACAGGAATCATGATGATAACCTGCTTTTGTGACGGGCTTGGAGATCTATGGATGAAGCATGTTACCTATTATGCATTCTATATCCATTTCAGGCCAGCGAGATTTTACCCTTGGGTAGAAAGATTGATGCATAGCAAGCATACCAAGTTTTCATTGTTATACTTTTTTAATGCACTATACCTGACCACATTATTAGCATTGCTGAAAGAAAGAGAACATAGTGATCCATTATGTTATTCATACAACCCCCCTGAACTTACTGAAGATTCAAAAACCCAACAAAAAACCCAAACAGACAAATGGGGGGAGGGAGAATTAGGAATGTAATTCCCCAGACAGTTATTAGCAAAACCGTAAACCAGGAGAGTAGAGGTTTCACCAGAATCCCAAGACTGAACTTTATTAAATCAGAGGTGTTGCAGTTTGCTTATTTATGAAAGCATAGGCATGTCTCTGGCATCATTTTCTGTTTCAAATAATGTCTTTTACTTTGGTGGATTAAATCAAACTCTGATCACAGGAACATAGTATTTTGTAGATTAAATGCATTCTTTCAACTATTATGAATTTAATGTTTGACGTTTCCTGAAATTTGTTTCTTATTTCTATGGAATTTCAATTGCTCACAATATATGTTTTCCAAATTTAGCTACAGATATGACAATTCATTTGTCTATGCAATCTTAGCATCTAATAAAGTCACCAACATGCATGTCAGAACTTCTACCTTCATCTAGCGGATGGGTTTTGTTTTGCAGTTATTCACTCTACCATGTCTAATATTTCATAACCTATTAGCACCTATTGGGATGAAGATACTCTACTTCGATAAAAGGCAGACTCTTTTATCCCTACAATATAAGATGAAAGTTGGTGTGCAATAGATGGATATTTAGGTTTCTTCTCATGTGATAATTAAAAGGCAGTAGAAGCCCAGATTCTACCTCTTAAATATTTTTTAAGTTTCTGGAGAGTTAGGAGATATTTTCCCTTTTAATTCGTGCTGTGCTGCCTGCTATATTTTCCACATAGACCTCTAAAGCTTGCTTGTCCTCCAAGTTTTTATATCAAAGTTTCATTTAGAAGGCAGCCAGACAATGAAAACACCATAAATTCAAGAGAGAAGGAGGAGAAACCCAGATAGTAGGAAAAACAAAACAAAACAAAACCTCCTACATTTGAGAGGACGGACAAATGTTATAGCTACCAAAAGAATATCCTTTATCATTGCATTCAAACCACAAGCAAGCAACTCATAGTGATGGAATGTTACATTTGTAATCTGTTCCTTTGCCAAGGTATTTTTCCTCTCTTTTCAACAGAATACATTATTGGGACATATAATGGTAAAGTTACAGCAATAAAGATCCATTTGTTACTACAAATTCTGGGTAAAGTGATACATATCAAGCAGCCACTCAAAATATCTTTTACTTTACGCTAAAGCACACTTTAAATGCATGTGAATTGGGAACAAGAATAAACTGGGCAATTTGCAGTATCAACCTTTTAAAGGTTCAATACCTTTTAAAGATACATATGTTTCTGTATATAAGAGAAATTTTTGCAGAATAATAAAGATTCTATAAACCTGAACAAGGAATACTGAATTGTATTACATCATGATATATCCTGAGCTATGAGTGGTATTTCATTATTTGACTAATTACAAGCGAGAGTCACAGAAGTTGTGTTTTCATTATAAATATTCAAAATCTGGAAAAGAATTCTGAAAACAAATATATGTACAGTGAAACCTCGATTTAACGGACTAATTCGGGCGAGGGGGTGTCCGTTAAAGCCAAAAGTCCATTATTTAATAATTTTTTAAAATCATTAAATAACAGGACTTTTGGCTTTAAGGGACACCCCCTCACCCGAATTAGTCCGTGAGTCAGCCCGCCCGGCGGCAGCCAGCAGCCCGCCCGCCCGGGACCCCGGCTGCTGGGACCCGGGCGGGAGCTGTCAGTCCGCCCGCCCGGCTCCCCGCTGCGGGGAGCCGGGCGGCAGCTAGCAGCCTGCCTGCCTGGGTCCCGGCTGCTGGAACCCGGGCGGGAGCCATCAACCCGCCCGCCCGGCTCCCCGCTGCGGGGAGCCGGGCGGGAGCTGTCAGCCCGCCCGCCCGGCTCCCGGCTGCTGGGACCCCGGTGGCAGCTAGCAGCCGGAACCCCGGTGGGCTGGCAGCGGGGAGCCGGCAGGCAGCCCGCCCGCTGCCTGGACCCCGGCGGCAGCCGGGAGCCGGCAGCCAGCCCCCAATTTAACGGATTTTGGATGCATCGGACTTGCTCCTAAATTTTGTCCGTTGCATCCAAAGTCCGTTAAATCGGGGTCCGTTAAATCGGGGTTTTACTGTATTTAAAAGTTTTGGCTAACAAAAATTCAGTAAGCCACTAAACTAAACCATAGTATCCAGCTACACAATTTCCATTTGTGTTCTAATGTGACTGATATATATACATATATATACATATACATACATATGTAACAGCAAACATGATTAGTCACATGAACCAGATTCAGTCAGTTTGCTCAGACTGTGGATGGAAATTTTCCAAAATGAATAGTTTTATTGTGACACATGAAGTCCCCACGAGACTGCCATTTTGAAAAGTAATGGTCAACTGTATCACAAACTTACACACTGCTGTACACCCTGATGCTTTACAGAGAGACTTGGCTCATATGACTAGGTCAAAATCTGAAAAAAATACTATTTAAGATGACAATTTAGCTGATGCAGAAAGGTAATTAAAAACAGCCCTCCGAAGAAAAGGGTAAAACAGTTCTAAAATCTCAATACCTTGGTTTGGCGGCCCATCAGCAAACACAAAGCAATTGAGTTCCCTCAAATCATGGGTGTTCACACACAGATCCTGCTATCCAAACTTCTTTGACTGGAATGGATGACAATCTTGCTCTCCACAGTATTTTGAGAGCAGGGTGCTTGTAAATTTCAGTCTCCTGTCCGCTCACTCAGTCAGCAAGAATGGATGGATAGCACAAGTACACTCATGATTTCAAGAAACCATGTCTTAGGTTTGCTGAGGGGGGAAGCAGGGATGGAAGTGTCAAAGAAAAAGTTGCTTCACAGCCCCCATTTTAGAATGCTCGTTTTCCACCTTTCGCTTTTCTCTATTCAATGGAAATTAAATAATAGAAACTATTTTAATTATTATTTTGTGTTTTTAAAAGGAAGTTTTAATGGGGGTATACAAACCCTGCACTGGACAGGAAGGGATTAAAGAGTAGCCATGAGCCCAATTAGCTTCACCCTGCTATACCTGTGCTAGGTGACAGTCTAGGGAAGGAAAGCCCAGTAGCTAGAGGTTGGGTAGGAAGAAGAGCAGACTGATCACCCACCACCCCACCCCCCACCCATCCCCACCCCCCCTGGCAGGAACCTGGAGCTGTCTGAACAATGCAGTCTGCCAGAACCTCTCTGTGGGAGAGTAGGCATGGCCTCATCTGTAGGCCTATTGCTAGGCTTTAGGATAGGCTGTTATACCTGAGACTGCCTCCTAGAAAAGGGCTAGTAGCGGAGCCCAGGATGGCAAAAGATCATTCTTTTGGCTGGTGTTTCTGCTGGATGGGGAGCAGTAGACTATTACCCTGCTATGGCTACACTGCATACCATACAGTGACACAGTTGTACTGCTACAGGTGTAACGCTGAAAGGTCTCCTGCGAAGCTGCTCTTTACCAGCAGGAGAGAGCTCTCCTGCCAGCATAACTAAACCTCCCACAATGAGCAGCGTTAGCTATGTTGGCAGGAGAGCCTCTCTTGTCCACAACACCACCTTTATCACTAAAACTCATGTCGGTCAGGGGTGTGTTTTTTACACCCCAGTCCGACAAAAGTTCTGGCGTGGACAAAGCCCAAGTCTACAGCTACTGAGCCTTGGCTCTGCTCACAGAAAGGCACCTATGCTTTGTGCAGGTGTAGACATGTAACTTATCAATTAAATCAGCTTCTAAACCTGATGACTGGAGAGTACCTAATGTAACACCAATATTTAGAAAAGGCTCATGAGACGATACTGGCAATTACAGACTAAGAAGCCCAACTTCAGTATCCTCTTCGTACAATGGACACCCCTGAGTCAATTGTGGAGAGGGTAGGCTTGAAAGTGTTGCTGCAATAGAATCAGTACTGGCTTAATAGGCAGCTGCATGGCTTAGAGAGAACTTTGGGTGCAAACATCTTCAATGTAATGCTGTGAACTTCAGCCACTGGGTTGAAGCAGATTCCACACAGGAACTCCACAACTGCTCCATGACCTGGTCAGGAAAAAGGGGGGGGGGGGGAGGGTTTAGAGGAGGAGGTAGGAAGGATTTCTCCATTCCCCCATGTGCATTTTGTTAGTGCCCAGCTCATCTACTCAAAGGGGAAGAATGTAACCATTCTAATTTGGGACTTGAGATCCATTTCAATTTCCTACATCTGTTTGACCTTGGGCAAATCACTGTGCCTCGGGTGCCCAGCAGTAAAATGGGGATATAGTATTCTTCTAACAAGTGCGTTGTGATCATAAATGCATAAAAAAAGGTAAAGCACTAAGATACTACAGTAAAATTGGGTCCAAACTCATATGTGAGACAGACTGATGATAACCTGGATTTAGGCTTCCGTGCACCACTCATTAACCAGAGCACTTTACAGACCATATGTTAAAGTGTAGTTTATGAGATTAAGAGCTCGGTTTGTTACAAAAGACTAAAGGGTTAAAGCAATACATTTATTCAAAATTTGTTAATTCAAACTAAGTGAGCTCATCATTTGCATAGTGTTCATGTTCTAATCACAGCCTTGCAAACATTTCTAGTCTGTTCCCTTGTTAGGGGCCAGGTACCACACTCACTCAGATCCAATGCAGCCTTGTCAATTTAGGGGACAAAATTTTACCGTAGATGCTTTACAATGGAATATTTCAGGCAGCGAATTCGATGCAGAGCCACGTTCACTCATTTAGACTTTCAATATTTGCAGACCATCTTTGGAAGTGAAGAGCTGAATAAATGCGTAAATGTAAAGCTCCATTTCTTGCCTTTTAAAAACAATGTACGTGACTAGCTGCTTGTTACCTTACCCAAAACAAATATGCTTCACCCAATGATATATGAGATGGCAAGACTGATGCCACCCATAGATACCATTGATGTTTCGTGGTAAGAAACATGACAAAAATGAATAGGTAACGTACTTTAGATACAGAACTCAGTGTAACCAAATTTCTGGAAAAACTTTTAACACCTCCTCCACTCCCAATTTTAAGCTAAATGAGCTTTTAATTTAAATTTTCTGATGGGATTTTGTAATCAACGCATGTAGCGTCTCTTCAGGATTATGTTTTTAACAAATATGCCTGTGATATTTAACAAATTTGCCCACGATATATCAGATCTGAGAAATCTGACCTTAAAAACCAAGGAACCAGAGAGGTCTTCTGCAAGGTGCATGTGTGGTGTGGGGTTTATTTGTTTGCTTTTTGACAGGGGGTGGGGATGGAGGGGTCTTAATATACCAACATGGAAATGGTGTTGTTAAATTATATTCCCCTCTAATTCAGATATTTAGAATGCATGATACACCATTCAAAATTTATTTTTGCTTCATAAATCCCACACTTTATATACGTGTCACATGCTTCTCCAATGCAACTTTATATAGGAGTTTCACTATCATACAGAGTATTAAATCAGGCTGGGATTTTCAGAAGGCATGAGGGAATTAGTCATCAGCTCCCACTGAAAGCCAATGTGAGTTGGGTGATTAAGTCCCTCAAATTGCTTTGAAAAGCCTCAAATTCACTTTAAAGAATAAAAAACAATTACTGGTAGGTTACTACATCTGGCATTTATACATCTGAGTTTTTTTCATTTTAAAAAATGGAATTTGGTAAGGAAAATGGTCTACCATGCCATCTACTCCAGGGCTTGCCAAGTACAGCTCACAAATTTATGCAAAGTAACTTAGTAGAAACTGGGGGGGGGGGGGGGGAGGAGGGGGGGGAGTTGTTTGGCCATTTTCCCACTCTTGTGGATCAGGTTCCTCCTCACCTGATATTCTGCCCCGACATCACAAGAAACCAGTTTGCAGTCACAGCAGAGGTCAGAAAAGACAATGTGGAAATACAACTTTTCTGATACTCAGGTCCCCATATCCCTCCCCTCTTTCCCTCCCCCACATGCTGAACAGCTGTAGTACAGCTGACACATATCGAGAGGAAAAGTGTCAGAAAAAATTCCTCTAAAAAATAACAAAAAAAATTATCAAAGTTATAATCTAAACAGAGTTCTTCCCCTACAAGTATATTTCTGTATCGTCTCTACATTACCTGCAGCATTTTCAGAAAAAGGGGGGAAAATTGAAATATTGAACTACATTATTATTTCAAGATCCAATGGAACTACATCACCGATGAATTAGGCAACTTAAGTAATATATAAATCCAACATTTAAAAAAAACTTAAACATAAATGAAAAGCTAGTTCAACTAACTAATTAAAAAAGAAACTGGTGTTTGTAAAGTTACCAAAAAAACCTGTATTTTCTGAACACTAAACTAAACTAGAAAACCATAGCATTATGGTTTCTTACCTAAAAGAATATAGCTAAGACTTTCAAAAGTATTTAGTTACTTTGGGTTCCTCAATTTCTGAGTGCCCAATTTGAAACACCTTATGATTTGCAGTGTTGGGACACTCACTGCTTTCTGAAAATCAGGCCTGCTAAGGTACCAAAAAATAGAGCATGCAAAAATAAAGCAAGCAAATCACCAGTCACTTTTGAAAATCCTGGCCTACTTCTTTTTGTACGCAGTTTTTCTATGCAATGGCATTCCATATTTCAACTCTGTGTTGCCAATGCCACCTGCTCTTGTTGCTACCCCACAGACAGGTAACTGAAAGGGAGATTTTTTTTTTTTCTGGATACACACACAGTGACATTTCTAGAATTGCAAACAGAGCTATATACAGACTAAAAAGCACTGAAAATGTTGTGGCAATGCAGTTGGGGGTTTTCGCCTTCCTCTGAAGCATGGGGCTCGGGCCACTTGCAGGTTTAAACTAGCGTAAAATGGTGGTTTCTCTGTAACGAATTCTTTAAATCGTGTTTTGAGGACTTCAGTAACTCAGCCAGAGATTATGGGTCTATTAACAGGAGTGCATGGGCAAGGTTCTGTAGCCTGCAATGTGCAGGAGTTCAGAGTAGTTAGTCATGATGGTCCCTTCTGACCTTAAAGTCTATGAACCAAGTATTACATGCATCAGAAGAGGATACCAATAAGATAGTAAATACGAAGTCAAAAGGGACAATTATGTGCATCATACCACACCAACTACTCTATTCAGTACAGTAAAACCTCCATTTAACGGACTAATTCGGGCGAGGGGGTGTCCGTTAAATCAAAAAGTCCGTTATTTAATAAAAAAAAACAACCGAGCTGTAGGAGCAGCAGCCTGCCCGCCACAGGGTCGGGGCTGCAGCTCCACAGCCCGACTGCTGCTGGGACCCGGGCGGCAGCTGGGAGCCGGCAGCCTGCCTGCTGCCGGGATCGGGGCGGGAGCCGGGAGCCGGCAGCCAGACCGCCCGCTGCCGGGATCGGGGCGGGAGCCGGCAGCCAGCCCACCCGCTGCTGGGACCCGGGTGGCAGCCGGGAGCTGGCAGCCAGCTCGCCCACTACCAGGACCCGGGCGGCAGCCGGGAGCCAGCCCGCCCACTACCAGGACCCGGGCGGCAGCCGGGAGCCAGCCCGCCTGCTTCCGGGACCGGGGCGGCAGCCGGGAGCCGGCAGCCAGACCGCCCGCTGCCGGGATCTGGGCGACAGCCGGGAGCCAGCAGCCAGCCCGCCAGCGGCTGGGACCGGGGCAGCAGCCGGGAGCCGGCAGCCAACCTGCGAGCAGCTGGGACCGGGGCGGCAGCTGGGAGCCAGCAGCCAGCCACCTGCGAAGGGGACCGGGCCGCAGCCGGGAGGGGTCACGGTCTGATATGAATCAGAAATTTTGTCCGTTGCATCGGAAGTCCGTTAAATCGAGGTTTTACTGTATTCTTATGTAGTACAGAAACACCAGAAGGGACCACATATGGTTGCAAGCAAGAATCCTGATCCCCTTCCAAACAGTCTCTCAGAAGTCCTGCTTACTCTTTACCAGGAGCAATCTGGAGCAGGAGAGACTTCCTGTAGACTCTAAAGGCACTACCAGCCTGATCAACAGTTTTCCTATTCATCAATCCAACCGGTCTGCTGCAGTCTCTCTTTTGTCTGCCATTAACAATGTCTCTCAGCATGGAGTGGTTTATTATTCTAATAGGATGACCCAATAAAGAAAAGGTCAGCTGCAAATCATTATCATGAGAAGATTTAATTACACTTGTGCCCTGGTTAAGGACACTCCCTGCACAAAGATGAGATATTCAATGTGTAGATGATTGACAGTGTATTTTAATGCAAGGTTACCTCAACGTCTTTCATATTAAACACACATCATATGCTAAGCTATTTTTCTGTTTTGGCAGCCTGCATTTGTAATTACATTTTTTAGCTCAAAACCCCTTTGTAAGAAGAGGCCATGAACATTGATTTTTGATCATTAAAAGCTCTTTGGGTAAACCTTTCAAAATGTACATCCCAACAAGCAGCTCTATTTTTCCCCCAAAGGAAGATTATATGTCAGCCTAAACATTCCAAAATTTGGATCTGTGGAAGACTAGTGCACTCATTCTCCCTGCACACCATAGTCCATCATGTATCATACCTAACAAGCCAGTGAGAAGTACACCCATGCACCATCATCTCAGGCTACATACAAGCAACTTTTTGTATTTTTTAATACATCATGTGTAAGAAAAGATAAATTAGTTTGAAACCAAAGCAAAGCAGATAAGATTTCTCTTAGGAGCAACCTAATAATCACTCACCTTCTTGTTTTCAAGATACATTGCATAGCTATTACTCTGTAGACATGTGCACATCAGGGTCAGGGAGTTTTCTTTAGCAGTAGCTGTAAGGGAGGGGCAGCTCCACCCTTGTGCTCCGTACCCATATAAAGAGTGGAGTTGCCCTGCCCTGCCTTCAATTCCTTCCCACCAGAAAACAATATTGGGGAAATAGGGTGGGTCGTGTAATGGACATATGCAACACATCTCGAAAAACAACTGTGACCAGAAGGTAACTTTTTTCCTTTGAGTGCTTGTGTTCCCACTTTTAGCTGTTGTTCAAGAAAGTTGCCCATGTCAGTCCCTATCTCTCTCTCACATTTTGTTGATCCCATCCCTCATGCTTAATAAGTGATTGGTACGTATTTGAACTGGACACATTTTCTAACACCTGAGTGTCCATATAACTAATTGGACATTTGACTGCAGAGCTGCTCTCTCCTCCAAACCCCACCTACCAATACACTGTAGGGGTGACTCCCAAACTGTTATCTTGGGCAGAGGGGCTCGGACGGTCATTGGTACATGGACAGCAAGCCCGCTTTACTCATCTTTGTCTCATCTCAAATGCAAAAGAGGCATTTAAGAATGCCTGATTCTGGACAGCTGCAGTGATACACAGAAGATATGTTTCTGTCCTGGCTATGTAGGTTGCCAAGAGTCGCTCTCCTTCCTCACATTTTACAAGTAGATTAAGGACCTGATTTTACTCCCAAAGGCAATGACAAAATTCTTGCTCACTTAAACTAGAACAAGAGTAAGCCCTGAGAAAGCCTGAATAAAGGAGCTCATTAAAAAAAGCATATGCTGAAAGTTAAGCAAGTATTTAAGTGCTTTCCTGCATAGGGATGAACTTAAGCATGTTTCAATGCTCTCCTGAATCAGGTCCCTGCTTACTGGTAAATGGTATAAAAAGTGCTAAATCAATGATATTACCATGCCGCTGTACTGTACCAGCATGATGAATGGCAGAAAAGCAGAGGCTGGGGGCCAAAGCAACATTACCCACAGCTAGAGCACTACGTTTCAATAGCAGAATTTCCATCCACATCAACAGGGGAATTAAAAACAAAAGGAAGTGAGTGATTGTAGAACAACAAAAATGAATTAGCAGCTGAAGATAATATTTTAGCTGCACTAGCAAAAATTTATAATTGATTTTCTGTCTGTGGTATTGGAGTAGCTACCTTTAAAAAGAAAATTTATTTTCATTCTAAAGTACAGTCACACATTAACAAAGTTCCACTTGGCATTTTCTGCAAACAAGCAAGCTTTTCAAATGACATGGAACAACCACATTGCTTCTATATGTCAAGAACTTAGTTTTACTTCCTGAAGTGCCTCTTGAAAATACTTAAGATTTGACTATCAACTTTTATATTAGCAATGGAAGAAGATTCTCTATGAAGATAGGGCATTGATGGTGTGAAGCTACAAGCGTCTGAATTAACACCGGCAAAGTGAGGTTCAGATCAACCATCTGGTTCCTAAATTTAGGGATCATCAAGAAAAAACGCAGTTCTCCAAAAAATATGGCTTATAATGGAAGTGCTAATAGACTTGTAACCCATCAAAATTACACACCCAGGCACCACTGATCTAAAAATAATTCACTGAAAAAGACAACTTTATTACCACAGGGTTAAGGTTGCCCGGTGATATCTCTTGCCCTGCCAGAACATCAAGTTAATCAAACTACTAGCTTCTGAAAACTACGAAATGAAGAATAAAGATACATGACTGCATAATCTTAATTCTGGCCCTTCCTCCTCCATGCCTAGGAATGGCCACCAGGAATTACCTGAATTTACTGTGTTAGGTGTAGCTGTACTAACTGGTGGAGGAATTAGGTTGAGCACCTTGGCAGAGCTGTGAGTGTGATATGGGGGTTTGTGCTATTTGGGTGGAGCAGAGGGTAAGCCCCCCTCACTAATCCTGTGTATATGATCAAAGGAAAGAAGGCACATGTTCCTCAAGAGATTCAGTATGCCCCACTTCAGCATGATTCTACATAGGTTGTCAGTAGCAGGGCATGGGGGTCACCTTGCCATGGCGACTGTCAGCAGTTAGGTAAGAGATGTGGTCTGTAGGTGTAATGAAGGGTAAGTGAAAATACAATATTAGATGGCACTGTGTACACAATGGTGAAAGGGTTGTAACATTTAGGAAATGTGATGTTATTTCTCTGTGGAGTAGGCTAGCATTTTAGTGTAGCGCAGGTATAGATAGCTCCTTTTCAGTACCGTGCAAAGGCAGAGAACACAAGTGTGTTCTCTCTCAAAGGGGTTCATTCATCTCAATGTGGCATCTCAGATGAACGAAAACACCTCATAGAGATTAATGCAGCCTGAAACAATAGCTATGAGATGTGTAAATTGCTCCATTCCTCTCAGTGGGTGTATCTACCCCTCCCCCTCAGTGCCTGAGTGGTGCGACATCCATCAAGTACGTCCATTCTCTCAGTCCCATATCAGCAGTGTTTTCTTGGCACATCCCTGTTCTCAACTCCCCATCCAGAGGGACACGGCTTCCCCAGATGCTGGCTCACCCGAGCAGAGGAGGGGCTCTGACCCCTTCAGAGGAAAGAGGTCCCGCAGATCCTGGCTCACAAAGAGGGAAGGGAGAGAGGCACAGATAGCCCTAGAGGGGCAGGGCAACCCCAGATCCTAGCACATACATGGGACCTGATAGAATGTGGGGCTGAAAGGTGCCCAGCGTTCCCAATCCTTCCCACTTGCCCTTACCTCCATGGCAGCCCTCACGGTTTCCCACTCCTCACCTTTCACTCCCCTTAACAGTCATCCCCTCCTGGTCTGAGCCGCCTAGCTCCCTTTCTCCTCCCCTACCACCCATCCGCATTGAACCTCCTCCCTTTGCTGCAGCCCCAAACCCCTCTACCCCACCCTCTAATCTTCCCTCCTGGCAGCACTCGTGTAATTTCCTTTTCAAAAATAGTTTGAGTGCCACAACTAAACTTTGCCCTCTTAAAACTCTCCCCCAACAATCTGCCCCCCCCACCCCACCAACACTTCTTTGTTACAATTTCCCTGTGATCATTCCACAAGGAAGATCTATCCCAGATTCTTTAATGAAAAGAGGTGAAAATCCTCCTAAACTATTACAAAAGGGTAATCAACTACCTGAAAAAACAGTTATCTCCATGATTAATACTTAGAACATTTATGCTACCATATGTTTTCAAGCACTATAACATTAACTAATTAATCCACAGATAACCTATGGAAATTAGCCTCTGATGCGGTCTTCAGACATTAGACCTCTATGTGAAATGAGGAAAATAATGCCTGATCTTGGCAGATATGGATGGTTTGGGGCCATACAGATCTACAAAGTCAGATTGAAGAGTAGCAGACACAAAAACCTGGACATGCTGTTTACCCCAGTGAAACTGCTAAATGGCGTGGGTCACTGAGTCACCTAGAGACAGCTTGTGACAGAGGTAAATGTGATATGGAGGATGTCCTACCCTTGTCTCAAAAATAGAGATCAACTTCCTGGGAAACTTTTTGTCTGCAAAGAGTGAAGAAGGATCCATTCTTCCTATAAAGCATGGCACAGGAGTAGGAGAGCTATTGAAGAAGCCAACCAAAAATAAATTGAGGGGTACACCACTACGGTTGTTCAGTCCCTGGCAGAAGGAGTAAAAGGGTAGTGCAAAAAAACGTGGCCACTATTTCCTTGCGGTCATAGATTGTTGAACTAAAAGAGGAAAAGTTCACTAAATCATGCCAAATTGATCCAACATTGCAACATTTTTAATGTGCCCCCTCTAGCTCAATCCCTAATACAATCAGTCAAGAATCAATAAGTAATTTTAATATTCACTACAGCAACAGAGACCATCTTTAACATTTACAGGGCTAGCAAAACTGGAAAACTTCAGCAGTCTGAGGGTTAATAGATGAAGTGCTTGAAAGATAAACATCTACAGATGCACTCCAGTGAATTAAAAGCACAGGCTCTATTATGAATGTGCTCATTATGAATGGAAGCCAAAGTCTAGAATATTTGCTCATTCATACTTAGACTGGACAGATCACAATTAGAGTAGTGCAGGAGCTCTCTAACCTGTACTATAGAGTCATCAGCATGGGTCCGGCTGTAGTTGTTAATTTGCTAACTACCATGAATCGTTCAATTTTTCAGACTACAATAGTCTATACTAGCTCACACTGGGGAGGGGGGAAGGGGGATGAAACTGTTAATCTTAAAAACACAGTGTACAACACCCACTTATTCCGAAATCAGTTATTCCACTCTTCTTGTCCAATTTGCAACGGTTAGCTGTCTGTGGCTGTACCTCAATACAGTAACTAAGAAATAAGCCATTACCAGGTAATTATGACCAATTAGTTAGGGATTATTCCTTGAGTTTATAGGTTATTTTGTCACTGGAAATCTAATTGATGTCTGGTTAATTAGGCTGCAACCTATTTTTGGTTTAAAGGGACACCAACAACATGCAATCTAGTCAGTTAAAAAAAGTGTTAAGAGCAGTTTCTTGCAGAACACCTGTCCTATCCCATTTTCCAAAAATGTTTTTCTCATCCCTCTTGCTATTTGAAAAGTTCACACACAAAAAAAGAAAATTAATAATTTAATATACAAGTGAAACAAAGAAACTGATTACATACAGAGTATTGTTAAATTCATACGGTTAAACTGAAAGAATATGCTTTTTTCCAGACTGATCTCTTTCTGTTATATTTTTGTGTGTTACTTGTAACAAGGTAGGTAAATTATTTTTTAGATACAAATGTGATTTTACAGGTTTATAGTTCCCATTAACTGATTAATCTCCAAACCCAGAACTAAATTTAACTTGTATTTTAGTACTTCAGAAATAGTTCTTTTAAGATTCTGTGGTCTACAAGGCATGTACAAACTTGCCATGAACAAGGGTGTAATCTTTCCTGAACCTCGGTCAAAAATCTGAGCACCACAAAAATTAAGTGAATAAGGGTCTGCATGTAAAATATACAAAAGTGCTTAAAATAAGCATTCTTGATAGTAGCTTAGTTTTATAGTGCTTTTGGGGACAGAACTCTTCTTCTTTCTTTTTTTTAAAATACATCAAACACCAAGATACCTTCTGCATTTTAGTGCACACACTTGTTTGTAACACCAAACACAATGTAATAACCTGAAAAAGAGCTCAATGATTACAAGACTCAGGTAGTCTAGGGAGGTTGAAACAGACTGAGAGGCTCCAGCCAAGTTTGCTGTGTAAGTATTTCATGCATCTGCACTTTGTCTTTCTATAACTGAAATGGGACCTAAAAGCATGTGGGCAAGGGGTACAAAATAATACATCACTTTTCAGTAAGAATCCTGGCAGAGGGAAGCTAGGCCTCCCAATTAGATCTTGAAAGTAGGATGATATGATCATTCATTTCCTAGGACAAGTCACTGATGCACTTTACATTTTTTAAAAATCTAATTGGTTTTGAATGTTATCTGACAAGGAGATTCAAAAACCAAGACTTTTTCCTAAGGAGGAAGCATCCTTCTAATATAAGTGGTTTATCTCATAAAGCTCTGCACAAATACTACCTAATTCATTTTCAACATCCTTGTGAAAATGGTACTATTCACATTTTGCAGGTGGGGCAATTGAGGCACAAAGCGGTTCAATACATTAATCATTGCTTTCGCTTATAGATCTCAAAGTGCTTTTATAAAACGTATTATTCTTCCCATTCTATAAACGGTATAACTAAGGCAGAAGGATCAAACGAAACCAAACAAGTCAGTGACAGAGAATGACTAGAACTCAGTAGAATCGGCTCCCAGACATGTCTGCAGTCCCCAAACCCAGATATGCTGCCTCAATCCTCTACTATCATTTCTCATAAATGTGGAGGTAAAGTGGTTTAGGCCTTTTAATATAACTGCTTGGACCAGACACCTATTTTGCTTTCAAATGCAGGAACAGGGTAATGGATGAGTGCACTGTCTAACATTCTGCGATGAAGTTTTGTGAGGTATTAAACAGTTGACTAGAAGGAACCATGGAGCAGACTGGGAATGCCAAATGACATAAAATGCATCTTTTCTATGCCTATCATTCTGGAGGTATTGGGAGACTTAGCTAACATTAAACAAATTGAATGATTCAGTCTTCTTGCATAAATCAAGTAGCACAGTTTGACATTTCCTCAAACAGAAAGATTCCCAAGAACAAAACACCAAAGAGCAGTGTATTTGCGACACAAGAGAGAAACATGATTTTAGAGTTGAACATTCTGTATGAACATATGGCAATCCCTAAAGTTTGAGAGTTCAAGGGAAAAGAAAATAACTGAGCTTTAGCAAAATAAAATTATCTGCATTCCACATTACATTGTTGCTACAAGTCTCTGGGGCTCCTCTACACTGGCAATTAACAGCTCTGCAACGTGCATGCTTGGGGGTGTGAAAAAACACCCTCCTAAGTGCAGCAAGTTTCAGCACTGCAAAGTGTCAGTACAGACAGTGCCCCTGCACGGTGAGCTACACCCCTCGTGGTGGTGGGTTATAGACAGCTGGAAGAGCTCTCTCCCAGCGCTGCACCGCGACCACACAAGCCATATTAAAGTGCTGCCACGGCAGTACCGTACTTTAGCATTGCCAATGAAGACTAGCCCTGAGTCTGTAGATTTGTTTTTAAAATTACTTCTAAACAAGCAGTAGAACAAGTAAAAGTGTTACACACTGCAACCACCACAATCAGGTGACCCCTTCTGAACTGCAGAAGGTCACTAAGGAGACAGGGAATGTCAGTAAGAGACAGGAATTTAAATTTTTATATACCAGCACATGCTGCTAGGTGAGAATATGGCCAGTATGAGAACACTGGCATGACAATAATACTGCAAAACAATGTAGGATCAAGGAAAAAATGCTCCTTCAAAAGGAAACAGAGATGGAAATGACAGGGGAGCAGATTTTCTAAGAAGTACACAGGGACTAAGTCACAACACACACAAAAATCAAGAAGGGTTGCCTGCAAACCCATGCAGCACACTTAAAATATATTCCCAGTTTGTGTAAAAAGCTTCTTTTCTACAGACTGCATTGGTATGTCACTCGCCCTCTCCCCGTGCCCGCCGTTTCTCTTCTTGTGAGTGGGGAGGGCAGGACATTCAAAAGCCGAGCATGTGTACCAAAAATGATTTTAAAACAGTTAGAAAGTGATGGTCTAAGATGTGTGTTTAAAAGAAAGTTTCCATAGTCATTGACTAGAATGCTTCCCCAAGCTTTTTGATTTAACCCACCCAGAGGGTTCCTTGTAAACAAACAAATGCCTGGAGACTGTCCTGCAGTAAAATAAAAAAGTAAGAGTTATTTTTAATGTTGAGTAAGGGAAGCACAGCAAAGTAATTTGCCAACACTGTACTTTTTCCTGTTAAAAGGACATTAAACATTCTTTCTGGAACTATAGTATAGTATTTACTTATGTGGGTTTTCCTTTTGAGTTGTCGTCCAAACTGCAAAAAACTCTCCCTACAATAGGTCTCAACATTGGCTTTGATTTTCATGATATATTAGTTTATCTAAGTTTATAACACGGAGAAATTTAGAACTTCCCTCCATGTCATTAACAATACATATTTTAAGCATCTAAAATGTGTAACTATTTAGTACTATGCTTTTGAAACTCTTTAGCACTATGTTTTTGAAACAGCTAGCTTTCATTTTAAATCATGCACAAGTGTTTAAGTGTATTCATCAATAAATAACTTCATTATGTAATATAATTCTGTTCTGGATGTTGCAAGTAGAATTTTGCTAAGCCACATTTGCTAAACCACAAAATAAAAATTGATGGCTTTTCTCATGTCATTAGTATGAATTAACAAGGACTTTTTTGTTTATTATAGCTGACAACATAATATACTGTGGGGGGAGAAGGAAGATTTGTTAGCATGCGTTTTATCTCCTGGTTCGTATGCAATGGCTTTAATTTAACTCTTTCAAAATGATCTCTCCCATTAGCAAAATACTATTAAAATAGCAACTGTAAACGCTCATGATAAAAAGGATGAAATCACAGGCTAAGAGAAAACTTTTATTTTTATTAATTCCTAACAAATTTCCTCTATTATTTTAGTCTGCTCTTCTCTGGCCAATTATCTCAACTATAGTACTGTACATTACATTTGCACAGTGAAACCAGAATTTGCAATCTTTAATTATATATCTTGATCCCAAACTTCCTTTTTACTGAAACTACCGGGAGTCCCTACAATGTGATATTAGTGTACCATTTAACTGCTGCAAGAGCATCTTTTAATAGTCAGGGCCATGGAACAACTTTTAATTAACTGCCACCCTCTTAATTGTGCTGCTCTCATACAAACATTACCTTTAAGGCAAACATTCATCAAAGAAACAAAAACTTGCTCCTTTACAATAGAGCTGCAATTCCCAGGACACTAAGGGTATGTCTTCACTACAGCAGTAGGTCGATTTCCCTTAAGTCGATTTTCTAAAGCAGACTGCATGAAGTCGACTTAGTGCGTCCCCACAAAGCACAGCAGGTCGACAGTGTCTGTCCTTACAACTTTTTCTGCTCGGGCGGGCTGGGGGGTCCGCGGACCTGCTTGGGCGGGGGGGGGGGGGGAGGAGGCGCGCGGCACGGAGCTGCTCGGGCAGGCACGGGGGTCCGCGGAGCTGCTCGGGCAGGCACGGGGGTCCGCGGAGCTGCTCGGGCAGGGGGAGCCGGCGCGGGGCTGCTTGGGCGGGCGGGGGGGGGGGGGTCCGCGGACCTGCTCGGGTGGGCAGGGGGGGTCCGCAGAGCTGCTCGGGCGGGGGGAGCTGGCGTGGGGCTGCTCGGGCGGGCGGGGGGGGGGGGTCCGTGGACCTGCTCGGGCAGGCACGGGGGGGCCGCGGACCTGTTTGGGCAGGCGGGGGGAGCCGGCGCGGAGCTGCTCGGGCGGGCACGGGGGTCCGCGGAGCTGCTCGGGCGGGAGGGGGAGCCGGCACGGGGCTGCTCGGGTGGGCGGGGGGGGGGGTCCGTGGACCTGCTCGGGCAGGCACGGGGGGGCCGCGGACCTGTTTGGGCAGGCGGGGGGAGCCGGCGCGGACCTGCTCAGGCGGGCACGGAGGGGGCCGCGGAGCTGCTCGGACTGGTGGCTGGGGCATTGTGGAAGGTTAGAGGCTTAATGTCACATGCATCCTCACTAATTGACAATCGACCCAGAGAGGTCGATTTCAGCTACTCCTCTCGTTAGGGAGGAGTACAGAAGTCGATTTTGAGGGCCCTTTAAATCGACTTTAATGGCAGCATGTGAGGATGGGTACATGTTTATATCGACTTAACATCGCTAAAGTCGACGTTAAGCCCTAGTGGGGACCAGCCCTAATGCTCACTAAGGGACAAGCAGTGCACTTGATCTAGGAGCGTTATCAGGAGATACACATGAAGGCTGAGGACAATATATGGCCCAATTTTGAAAAGAGAGAGCAAATCTCTGTCTATGAACTATGAAGTCTCCCAGACAGTCTCCAGCCAAACAGTTGGGAGTTTTGTCAAAGCACTTTGCTCACAGTCACACAGAACTGCACACCAGTCTTAGAGTGTGATCCTATTTGCTGGATTAATCTGTAGAATGTGGCACCTAAATACCAACAACAAACATTAATCGCCTCATGTGACTAGCAGTGATTTTCCCAATACATGCCCAGTTGTAATTGTTACATAGTCCATATTCCTAACTTAAGATACAGAAATGATACATGCATACAAATTGAATAATCACATTCAGTAAATCATATCCTTTCCAATGATATTTTACATGAGCCGTCTTGCATAAAGTACGTCAGTTACGTCATAGCCATATCATAAGCATAATTTCATAAATAATATGGAGTGTAATGTCACAAACGTGATACCTAAACTCAGAGGTCAGTGATGGAGAAGACTTACTTGGTCACAGGGTATGTCTACACAGCAAAGAAAAACCCACAGACAGCCTGTGCCAGTCAGCTCAGGCTTGTGGGGCTCAGACTACAGAGCAGTTTCACTGCTTCCAGCCTCAGAACTCTGGAACCCTCCAGTCCAAGCCCAGAAATCTACACAGCAATGAAAGAGCCCCACAGCCTGCGCCCTGCAAGCCTGAGTTGACTGGCGAAGGCCAGTTATGGAGTTTTTGTTGCTGTGTAAACATATGCACACAGAGTCCAATACCAACCACTGTAAGACTGGTTCTTTCACAGTACATTTTCTAATGTTCTACAAATTTAAAAACTGGAACGCACTATTTTCTATTTTTTTTCATGCCTGTTCTTTAAAGAATGTTATAGCCATCTAAATCAAAGCTAGGCTTGACCAAAAAAAACCCACACAGTCTTAACTGAAAAGGGATAGTAGATGACCGTAGCAGTCTCTGAGATCAAAAAACCAAACTTCCTTCTGTGTCTCAGATGTCTCTAATTATGTTGCACAAGCCATGTGTGGTTTCAGAGTTAAATGTGATGAGTCTGAACCAAACAGAAAAAACAGTGACATTTTTATGACAAACCAAGTACAGCTGATTTCAAAATATACTTCCCTACTATGAAATCAAAGTAATAGTTCAGGTGGAGCTTTTCTTCTCCCCTTTTTTTGTGATGGTGATGTGTTAAATTCAGGTAAGCAAGTGATAATAAGAAACATACGTATCCAACTTGTAATACAGAAAGGAAGTTACTGAGTAACCCTGATCAGACCAAATCCACTAAAATCCCTCATGGATCAAAACAAAATTGTTTTTTCTTTCCACTGAAATAATACAGCTTGCTTGGTAATAAACACCAATTAACTCAAAGGAGCAGACTGGTATATAAAATATGTAGACTGGTTCTGATTGTCATTATTTAAATAATTATTTTAAAGGTTACATCAAGAAGTACATGATAGACTGTTGACAGATACTCATTCACTGTGTGGCCACTGAACAATGGACTGTTTTCAGTTGAGGGGAACAGAACAGACAGGAAGCAGAGATTAAAGAATGAGAAAGTGTAGAACAAATCTTCAAAAGAAGATAAATTAAATATTTATTGCACTAAGCTAAGAGTACAGAAATACTTTTCTGGTGTCACTTTTACATATAACAATTGCTATAGCTACCAAAAGGAATGTTTATAGGGTCATGAACAGGAGGAGATAACATCCATGCAACCAGGAATGCAAGGAGAGGTTTATTCAAGACAGTATTTCTAATAAGATGTGGTCCTGCTCTATGAAAAAGTTTGAAAGCCCTTATCTAAGACAATTTGAAAAAGTTAATTTCACAGGATAGGACCAAAGAATATAGAATTTACCTCAAAACTTAAAACACACATATTTTCAATGGTTGCTAATGGCATTCATCTATTGTCAGTCTTAATTTCTAATTTGCTTCATGAAACTATCAGAATGGTGGCTTTATGTCTGCTTCTTTTCAGACACTTTAGAAGTATTTGCTTAGTGACTCATTGTTCTCTGAACAGGAGTTAGCATATCAATATATTATGGTTTTCCATTAAAGAAACAAAATACAACTTTCAAAAGTGATTCTTGGATTCCCTTAATAAACTGAAGTACTCAACCACTACAATCTATATATATAAAAGTCAAGTGGTGTATGTATGAGTGTATGTATGTACGTATGACTGCGAAGTCCTCCCGCACCGTTTGAGCCAGAGACTTGAATTTTGGTACAGTGAGGGGTCTTGGGGTCTAGATGCTGGTAAGGGTCGAAAAATTTTCGGATCTCACCTCTGACGCCCCCCAGGGGTGAAAGTCTTTCAGGGCCAATCACATCAGCTTGGCAGTTAGGTGGTGATGATGTCATAATACCCCCCTCCAACAGACACCTCACTCGCTCAGCTCACCCCTCCCTCCTCCAACGGAACCCCGGAGATCCCTCAGTTCTCTGCCCCTCCCACCTCCCCAACGGAACCCCGGAGATCCCTCAGTTCTCTGCCCCTCCCACCTCCCCAACGGAACCCCGGACTACATCAGCTCTGTGCCCCCCCCACCTGCGAAGGTCCCCGGAATCCCTCGGCTCTGGGCCCCCTCCCCTCCTGCGACGGATCTGAGTTGGGTTTGGTGGGACGGTAAGTGAGGTGGGGGTGTCGGATTCGGTCGGGGGGGTGAGGTGGGGGTTTCGGGTTTGCTTCGGGGGGTGGGAAGGTGTCGGGGTGGGTGAGGGGTGAGGGGTGGGTGTTGGGGTTGGTCAGGGGGTGTCAGCTGTCTGCCACCTCCCCACCTCCGACTGACCCGAGCAGCGCCGGGCACTTATGCTAGTTTAATTATAAAACCCTAATTTAGAGGGCCACCTCTCTAATCCACTAAAAGCTACCAGTACAGACCAGTGATAATTTCCCAGATTTAACAAGTATGAAATCAATGACATGAAGATATACACATATTTAGTGTATTACTTTCTGACTACTGAAAGATGCAGATTTGAAGCATGATTCAGTGAGGAGAGCCTTTGTTCCCTTTGCTGTATGAATTGTAGCATACAGACACATGAACACTAAGTCTGAAATTCCTAATTGACTTTTTTTTGCGCCCTGCCCCCTGCCCAAAAGGTTACATATATGGGGTTACTCCACACATACAGACATGCCTACCAATTAGAAAGTCTAGTAGATACATCAAAATCTGAAACTCTCAGGTCTGCTCTCTATGCATCCGTGGCAGATCTTTCTCTAGCCCAGTAAAAGGCTACAATGCCCATTCAAAACAGCCTTTCAGCAGAGGTTACTAAGGCTGTGTCTACACCAGGGGTGGGCAAACTTTTTGGCCCGAGGGCCGCATGAGATTCAAAACTGTATGGAGGGCCAGGTAGGGAAGGCTGTGCCTCCCCAAATAGCCTGTCCCCGCCCCCTATCCAACTCCCACCCACTTCCCTCCCCAACTGCCTCCCCTCAGAACCCCCAACCCATCCAATGTCCTCTGGTCTACACTGCCACTTTGAACACTAAAACTTTTGTTGTTCAGGGCAATAAAGCTACCACCGCTCATGGGGATGAGGAGGTTTTTAATCATTGGGAGAGTTCTCCCCCAGCAATAAAGCGTGTCTACACTGCCCATGTCACAGCGCTGCCGGGGGCCACACTGTAACATGGGTAGTGTAGATAATAAGGTACTTACAAAAGCCATGGTGAAACACAATAATATTTCAGTGTATTTGTCAAAGCACTTGCAAATCTTATTTCAAAGCAAGTGAAAAATATTTAACAGAATTACTATTATAATGTTCTGGATAGAAACAGTGCAAACCCTTTGGCCAGTAACAGCTCTCTTGGTGAAAGTAAAAGGTATTTAACAAGTGCATGAAGTCAAATAGCCAGCACAGAAAGGTCTGCAGTTACTTTCTATTCAGGTTTCTGCAGAGTGGTTTTAGGAATATAATTACCAGAATTTATCATGGAGATTCACAAATATTTTTTGAATACACAAATATCAGCATGCCAATTAATGGTTAACGAAGTGTGCCCTCATCCTATGGTACTGCACTGCAACTTACACAAAAATAGCTCCACTCAAAACCATCTGAAGGAAATCTAGTTGTTAATTAGTTTGTTTACAAAAGAGAATGAGAAAAAAAAATTAACATGATCCAAACCATGCATATTCATGAAGACACCAAATATTAAGGTAAATGACATAGCTACATAGTGCAAGATTTATATACAGAAAGGTAACTAAACCCTTCCATGTAAATCACTGCCGTCTTGCACTATAAGAACCTAACTTTTAATCTTTTTCATATACAAAAAGATTAATTTAGGAAGCAAGAGAGTCACCGATTGGAGCAGCACATATCCTTTTACAGTTCCAGTTGCAGTGTCTTGCAAGAGTAAAGCTAAAGAAATACTGTGAGAAACTTAAACATGACTGAGGATATTAAATGAGCTCCTAGTATTGAAAGTTATTGGAAACTGATCTCTTCCTTATTAATGCAATTCCCCATCATGTACAAAAAGGTATCTCCAGGTTCCAGAATGCAAACAGTATTTTAATCTTTAATTACATTCTCAACTTTAACTCTTCTGGAGAGAAATATAGACATGGGCCTGAGGATTATTTCTTTATTGAATATTATCTCTGTGGTATTTAATGAATATTGTCACTTAATACAGCCCTGACAATAGGGGCAAAGCAGAACTTTAGAATTGTGCGAAGAACTTCGGATGACTTTTCCCAAAAAAGCAACAAAAGTTACTGCCAAAGACGTTTAGCTCTTTCGAACAGTTTTAAGAGAAACCTTTCCAAAAGTTAAATTTGAGACTAAACACCAGACTTTATAGAACGATGTAATAAGTGTTGGAGTACCATTTATGCTATTAGTTAGGATTCTATAAGGACTTACATTATAAATGTCCCTTTCCCCAAAGATTTATAAATTAGCTGTCACAATTAGCTGGGAATCTGAAGTTATTGAGCTCAATCCAGGAATCACTGGATGCAATTTTATGGCCTGTATAATGCAAAAGGTCAGACTTCATGATCAGAATGGTCTCTTCTGGCCTTAAAAACCTATGAAAGTTTATCAGTTTGGACATTCTTTGTACTCATTTTAACAATAATTTGAAATACACAAAATGTTGTTAGAATATATATGGAATAAGAAGAGATCAAGGTGAGTGCAGATACTTTGTACAGACCCATTAAACAGTCTAACTAGCTGTTCCAAATATTCTATGATACTATCAAACCAGCCAACAGAAAGTGGTGGTGGACTGGTGGCACTGTAACCCAGACAACCCTAGGTCTTCAGGAGCATGTACAGAACAGGGCAGTTGGAGAGACCCATGCCTGTCTCCCCGCACTCCACTCAGCTTCTGGTAGTGAGAGGTTCGGGGTTGCTCCGAGAATGGGGTTACATCCCTGACCATGGCAGGTAGGTTTGTCAGTGGCTATTAGCCAAGATGAACTCATCTCATTCTTTTTGAACCCAGTTATACTTTTGGCTGGCACAACACCCTGGGGCAATGAGTTCCACGGGTTAATTGTGCTTTGTATGAAAATGTAAAAGTACATATAATTAAAGTTGGTAAAAAAAAGAATGACTGAAAGAGAAACTGGAATGTCAATAAGTGATATGTAATATGGAAAAAGAAAAGTAAAAACTGAGTAATGGATATCTGTCATTTTATTTTTCTCAGCCTAGAGAGAGATATCTGCTGAGCCAGTGAATTTGTGTTTGAAAGAAAGCTATATTATCATCAAAGGAATATCTTCTCCCCAGACTCCTTGAAGATGCATGAATGCATATACACCTATTGCAGCTACCTTGAAAGGACTACTTGGAGATAGGGCAGGATATGAACGGGGACTGTCTGATATGACGATGAACTTTAGAAACCATCCTAAGACTTGCAATGGACACAGAGGCTTAAATAATCAGTTGGGTGGGAAATGGGGAACTCCTAAGAAGATCACCAAGACAGAAGAGACTCAGACTGACCAGTAAGATGACCATCAAAGACCATCAAAGATGAAGGATTTCCATGATAGGCAAAGTTTTATTTTCATTTTTTGGTAACCAAATGGGAATGCCTTATCTAGTTTAGTTTATGAAAAACAAATCTAAATACAGAAGGCAAACCTTTTTTTGGTCTTACAGAACCATTTATATTGCTATTTGAATGGTGGGCTGCTGATTGCTCCATTTCATGCAACGGACCACAAAGAGATGAACTCCTCAACCAATGAGAAGAGGCAGTGAAGAAGTTTCTAGATCCTCCATCCCCCAATTGACATCTTAGTTGAAGGGGCCCAGACAAAGGTGTCTTCTCCTATTAATGTGTGTAACAAAGTGCTGCAGTTATGCATTCACAAGGAGAAAAATCTAAGGAGGAGAAGGCCTAGTGAGAAAGTATGTAATCGGCAGAACCCATTGGGCCATGTTCCTCCTACAACTCCCTGAATTAAACCAAAGATTAAATAAATTATTTTCATGGCTTTCAGTTGTACATGTTAGATTTCTTGAACAATTTTATGATGTCTTTTCTGTTTAAACAAGTCGTTTTCCTGGTCCTGTTTCACACAAAGTAGATTAAACGCCTGAATTTAGATTGAGAGAAACTTTCACCCACTTAGTTCAGATGCTTTCTTTGTTAGTTTAGGAAATATATTGGAAACGTTTATATTCCAGTGTAAGTAAAAAGCCCTAAAGCTAAACAAAAACAAAAAGCACCAAACAAACTAGCAAACAAAAAACCCAACCCACTTTACTCCTCATTTATACTCAGGCCTCTGTTAATTGAACCATGAGCCAGAGAGTTCTTAGCACGGAGAAACCTATTTTCCCAATACAATGAATGTCATAATGGAAGACCCTAAACATCCAAAGTGGTGAGAATCTCAATCACTATATTAGGGAACAATTTAAACTTTAGAATAGATAGTATTGAAAAAAACACCTTGTATAAAACTATACAAACTATTGGATCTAATCTTTATTTGATACTCCTAAAAAAACCTCATTAATACTAATAGACCACCCTGTGATTGCCAACAAGTATAACTCCAATAAATAAAGTGAGCTCACTGTGGTTACCCTGTTCTTGCTTCACCATATCAGAGTGTTTCATGCTGATCTTGTTTCTCAGCTGTGCAGGAACACATCAGAGTGTCTGCTGTGCTCTCAGCAGGGCTGTGCATTGGCATAGAGCACCTTCTAAGACTAACTGCTTTCAGCAGTACTGAATTCCACATGCCATGGTGTGTGGATTCCAGGTGTAGGTATCCTTGGAGTCAATTAATGAGTGAAAATTTACTTTCAACATATAATGCCAAAAGAAATAATTCAACATAAGTTCTTACATTAACTATGTCCTTTAAATTTCAAGAGAACTTATAATAAGAGTCATGGTTTCCTGCTTGATTTTTAAAAACTAGAGTTGTGGTCCTGGTTTTCAAAGGTGCTGAATACCTCTAACTTCCTGTTGTCTTCATGGGAGTTGAAGGTATTCAGCACCTCTGAAAATCAGGTCCTTAATTTCTTCAGCAGAAGGAAGAAGAAAGACAAGTTTGTCAAGCTAAATGTGTCTCCTCAGTGGAAAGAAAGAGAAATCCTGTTAGAACACAAGGCTATTTGTGATGCGCTGTAGCACACTGCGCCACCACATCTGGGAGACTCAAGTTTTGAATTGCCAGATTTATAAGGGAATGTAACCTTTGGGATACTATACCAGAATGAAAGGCCTTCAGAAAATTATTTATCCATGTCATTATCCATCTTACTTCCTGAGCCATAGGGTGGTAGTTTCCTGGCATTCCTTTTCTGTCTGACTGCCTCACATCGATTACTGCATCAGGATAGAATTATACCTCAATTCATGAAACATCTGGTCCTCGCCCTCACGAATGGCTCATTCATTTTCTCAACAGAGTTTTGTGGGAATCCAGAATGCCTAGAGTCTGTCACCAAGCGAAGGTCATTGCCTTGCTGAAACCTGGGAAAGACCTACACTTGCCTTCTAGCTACAGACAATTTCACTTCTAAAGCGTTTGCTTTAAAGGTACTATAGTATCTGCTTTTGCAAAGAATTTCACCATCTGTGGAAGGCGTCCTGGCACCAGACCAGCTGGTTTTCACCGCAGTTGTAGTACATGTGATCACATCCTGGCACTTACAATTCTGATCAAAAATGGATTCCAACATAAGCTGAAGACTGGTTCATTTTTCTTTGATCTGACTACGGCATACAATATGGTTTGGCACATGGGCCTTTTGGTGAAATTGTCTAGAAATGTACCAACTTGGTTAATATGTGAAATGGCTGTTTTTGAGAAACTTCAACTTGTGTGTGCATATTGATGAGAGAACAAGTGCTTGAAGGCACTAGAAGAACAGCCTCCCACAAGGATATGTATTATCTCTAACGTTACTCAACTTATATTCAAATAACCTATCAGATACTGGATCTCAAGTTATTTATACAGATGACATATGCCTCAGCACTTAGTCACACTCCTTTGACATGCTTAAGAATGTTCTGAATGCAGATCTGATGGCTATGGACAATTATTGTCATCGGTGGCACCTGATATCAAGTGGAATAAGTCTCTCTCAAGTGTCTTACATATACATAATGCACAAGCAGGAAAAGAGCTGAACAAGTTCTCAGTGGTCAGCAAATAAATCATAATTCATACCTGGACCATTTAGGTGCCATGCTGGATAGAACTCTTACAGATCGTGACCATCTTACAAAAAAAGCAACAAGTCAAAAATGTGCAATAACCTTCTCAGAAAACTGGACGGAACGACATGGGGGCACCAACACCAAATGTTACACACTTCAGCCTTGGCACTCTGTTATTTAGTGGCGGATATTGCACTCAAGTATAGGCTCACTCATCACACAAAGATGACTGATGTGCAATTTAATTCCAAGATGCAGGGACACTTAAATCTACTCCTCTTCCATGGTGATTGGTTCTCTACAATACTGCTCTTCTCAGTATTCACAGAGAGGAAAGCATAGCAAAGCTCACAACAAAATTGTGTGATATGCCATATGTACCATTAAGACTTGTTTAAGCCATCACATGGTTGTCTGCCTGTTGCAGATAAGTTTACTAGGTGAGAGATTTATGGTAGAGGATACAATGTCCACAGAGAAAGTGTCAAATAAATTTCTTGTCTTGGACCACACTAAACCTCAACCCAGGTTTGATTTATCAAGAAGGCAATGGAGCCTTTTGAACTGGTTTCAGACGGGACATGAAATTTGTACTGCAGTGGAATTTTGGTGAATTATCTCTAAAATTTCACTATGTCAATGTGAACAGCCACAAACTAGAACACACATTTTTGAGGACTACTAAATTACTCAACTTCCTTGAGGTTTTCATGCCTTGAACATCATTGATAAACCAAGCCACAGTATTCTTAACCAGATTGCATATACCAAATAAAGTCAACTGTGTTGCTGTGTGTTCCAACTTAGACTTGCTTCCCCGAAACAACAAACTGAAGTGCAGAGCTAGTTTTATCTCCCCTTACACTAAGAAAATCTTGAGGCAATGCTACTGCTCTGAATAACATTTAAGTGTTACTGAATCCCTAAAGACAATGCTACTAAAGGCCTGCAACTTAATTTAATATTTTTGCTGAAACAAGAATATTTGACAAAATAAAAAAAAGGTTATTTGTTCAAATACACAATTGATACAAGATTTCTGAATTTCCATGGCATAAATAATAGCAAAGTGGTGGGAAGAATTCTTCACTTCCTAAAATGCCTTTTCAAGGAAACATCTTGTGTGTGCTGAAAATTCTTCTCATGCTACTTATGCTGTTATGAGGAATGAGGAAAAATGAGAGGGGAGAACTCATTATACCCATGAAACTGTAGCACAATTGGGACAACATAATCCATTTGTCACCATGTTTTATACTTTAATAGAAGACGTCAGATTAAACATAACAATGGAGTGTCAAATACAAAAATATCAGACCGAACAAGCAGATTAATTAATCAATATTTGATGTAGCATAACATGTAGTCATCTTAATCCATGGAAATGCAATTATATGTTCACTATTAGAGAAACCAGGATTATTGCAGATTGTCTGCAATAGCACCACAGCATGTGGTTATACAATACACATACACTGAGGCATCAACTGATCTCCCACCATGCAGCATATTTGAGTAAGATTCCCCTCCTCCCCACTCCACCCTAAAAAACTAAGAATATTTGAGCACCTGGAAAGATAGCACACAGAGAAAACATTCTCACCCCAACTGTAAAACATTAATAATGTACCCTTTTATCTCAATAACCCTTCAACTGCTGCAATATATTTTGTTGGCCCTGAATCACTAATCACAAGCAGGAAGGAAACAAGAGTAAGAAATGTTCCCAGGGTGATATTGCTATGTCAGCCACATTTTCAAACAACTGTAGAGTGACCAGACAGCAAATGTAAAAAATTGGGACCGGGTGGAGGGCAATAGGCTCCTATATAAGAAAAAGACCCAAAAATCGGGACTGTTTCTAGAAAATCGGGACATCTGGTCACCCTAAACAACTGTATCTTTCAAACTGACAACAATTCAGACACCTCTTAAACTCGCCACAATTCTATTCTCACCACTGGCCAAAGCAGTTACACATCCAGATGATGAACCTGATCCAGCCCTCATGATGAATTTATGTGGTCCATGGGAAATATTTAGAATCTGCATATAACCAGCTTCCACTGGGGGGGAAACAAAACAAAACAAAAAATTCTAGTCCTCATGATTGAGAAGAAAAACCTTCCAAACATGAATCAAGTATAAGATACAGTACTGTCTGAGTCAGCAGACAGCCTGAAAGAGGTGAACTTCCCTGTCTACCAATAATCTCACTGGCATGTTGATTCTGAAGTCTAACGATACAAGCTGATCCTTAAGGTGAGCATATTTTCCACCTGAGTGATGCTGAATGTGGCAATAAGGTATTGAACAAATAACAATAATGTGACAGTAACAAGTTTTGTTACTACATTAAGGCTCTATTCTACCCATGATATACTCTGGTCACATTTTCAGGCTTTCCTCTGCAACCAGGAAGGGTAGACACATGATTTAAAAAAAAAGTAAGCTGAGATTTTCCTGTAATCAGAAGATTCCAGAAGCTGGGGCCATGAGGAAAAACAACAAATATCATAAGACTCACGATAAAATTGAGAGAATTGGCAACAGAATACTCTGGCCCACGAACCATAATTAAAAATGGAATTTGTCTCTCTCTACCAAATAAATTTGACTCCTCTGCCAAAGAAATACACACATTCAACCAAAGTCTGGCCAAGTTACAATCGCAGTTCGAAGTCAATGCAGTTACATCAATACAACAGAGTGATATTTCAGCCTAGATCATGTAATTTTGCTACAGCAACCTCTTTAGCCATCTTACTATTGATATTTTGGTAAAGGAGATACAACATTTTATAGATTTTTTTGAATTACTAGGTGTTCAAAATTACTATATAAGGAGAAAACTCTGCTGATTCCAATTTGCTCTCTCATTTCACCTTAAGAAAGCTTGGATTTCCTTTAGGTCCAGTACTGACAGTGCCACAGACTCCAGTGACAACAGAGATGTAATAGAGTATTTATACATCAGTGGATCTTGTTCTACGTGAAAGGCAGGAGTCCATTTTTACCAGCTACAAGGATGTTCAGTATCCTGAACACTTCATTTCCTGCTATAATAATAATTTTCTTTAAATATTTTAAACAGTTTACTTATTTAGAAGCCTAGTTGTGGTGTCTCGGTATTTCTGGCATCACATCACAGACTGACTAGATTGCTGTTGTCTATGTCTTTAAACATTTTCTAGGTGTCCTCATAATTGCTTGTCACCTGTAAAGGAGGTTTCAATCCAATGAAAAATTAACATATGGTGAACAGATGGACTGAAAACAGGCATTTGTCAAGAAAGTACTAGCACCGAAGACTTTTTGGCTTCAGTCTTTTAGGACTTTCTGAAAAAAGACCTACTCAAATCTCCTAGTTACTGATTAGTTAATGAAGAATCTTCCTTCAATGACAATCTGATCTTGCAACAAAAAAAAATACTTTCAAGGCCAGCTGGAAAGGAAAATTCCTGTAATTCAGATTCATTGTTAAGAGTCCAAAGAAACACTCAACAAGACTGAAAGGCAGCAATATACTGTTTTTATGGAGGTGCCCCATGTTCCCATCCAGTTATTGGTCTCACTTCTCTATAGAGGAAGCCCATAGCAAAAGTCTCTATTACAAGGTTAATTTTTTAAATTAAAAATAAACATCACACAATAAGAACTCTCTCAAAAGTGTTCCACTACTTACTGAGGTGGTAAAACAAGAGTTGTAGGTTGGGCTTTTGGTCTCCGTTTTGCAGATACTCCCATCTGGTTGGCAGAACGTTTCAAAGACTGTTGATTCAAAAGGCCAGACGCTAGCCCTGCATGGTACTGCAACTAGAGAGCAAAGTGAAATCAGTAAAGAGACAGCGCATTAAAAGTCTTCCCCGTTGCCCAACTGCAATATTCTATACATCTCAGATTTTCATCACCTGCATCCTTAGTAACACAATAGTTACTTGCTGCTAGCAAGACAGCAACTAATACTTTGCACTTTACAGCATCATCCATAAAAGCACTTTATAAACATCAAATACAATATATACCATAGAACAGGCTCACGGGGAAGTTAGATATTCCCATTTTATAACACAGAAACTAAGCCACAGAGGTCAAGTAACTTGATCAAGATAATGCAGCAGCTCTGCAGGTGAGCCAGTAACAGAATCAATGTTTCCTGAAACCCAGTATTGTTCATAAAACTCTAGAACAGGGGTCTCAAACATGCGGCCCGGGGGCCACATGCGGCCCGCAAAGCCCTTCCCTGCGGCCCACCAAGCTTCCTCCCCCCCCCCCCCCCGGTTCCCCCATAGCAGTTTGCAGGACGGAGGGGCCAGAAGTGGAGGCTTCTCTGCTGCCTGGCTGGGCCGCGTGTGTTTCTAGCTCTGGACTTCCTAGATTGCTCTTGCTTTGTTTGCCAAACAGCTGTTCGTGGTGCCTAGTGCTTTCCAGGAGGGAATGGGGAGCTGCGTGCTCAGAGAAGGAGGTGGGGCAGGGGTGGGACCTCTTGGAAGGGGTGGAGTGGGGGCGGAGCAGGGGCAGCAAGGGCGGGGTGTGTGTCAGTGGTGCGGCCCTCGGGCCAGTGCACTAGTCCTCATGCGGCCCTCGTGGTCATTTGAGTTTGAGACCCCTGCTCTAGAACATTCTCTAACAACCAAGCATTCTGATTTGTTTTCCTATTTTAAGTCACCATGCTAGTTTTATAGGAGGCTTTATCTATGTGAATGACCTGTGACCTATATTATAATTTCTGCTAGACTACTCTTTTAGGCTTGAAAGCAGAGCCCACAATATATTAAAAACTGTAGTGTTTAATAAGCTACAGATACAAACTAATTAAGTACAGTATGTGTGCCCAAGTTGACCTAAATCCTACAGAGGCAGCCAATTTCTCTTAAATATTTATTTCAGATGCCAGGAAAACTGATCCCATAATTTGCAGTTCTATGCAAAATAAATTTGTGAGCCTGGACATTTCAGAAACACACAACAACAACAACAACAATAATAATAATAATAAAACCCACAAACATTATTCTAATGGTCTATAAATATATGCACATTTTCACTGATAGCTCTAATTAATTTAAGGAAGTAATAGTTTACTATATAAACAGATTTTTTATGAACAAGATATAACAACAATTACTGGGAATGGGTAACAGATCATACACAATAACCAAGAGATTCAGGGATCCTTAAAAGAAAAGGATTAGGAAGCTGGCTACATTAGGAAAATCTAGTTTTTGTTTCAGTTGCATGCACCTACTCAGTTTGCAAATGAAAATTTCATCTGAAGTAGTTGTCTTCCCCATGCATTTATTTTAATTGACCGTGAAAGACAATATGTGAAGGACGTAAGTGAACATGGAAGACCATTTTATTGAGCGCATTCTTAGATAGACATACTGGTATCCTTATGGTGAAACCAAACTATGAAAATGATAAATTGCAAATTAATCTTAATACTTAAATCATCCCACTCAATGAGGTTCACCCTACCCCAGATTCTGAAGTAAAAAGCACCAGATATGTATTCAATGTTAGCCAAGTGGAATTCTTTCCATATCTGTAGCCCTGTATCAGTGTTTTTTAAAGTGTCTATACGTTTGTTTTGAAAAGGTCAACTATTTTACAATTTAGGGAAACTAAATCCCATGACCACCACATAAGAAAGCCATAGCTTCCTTGGCAGAACCTAACCATGTTCAGAAAATAAAATCCACTTGCACACCACTGTTCCACAGTGTTGTGACAAAATGAAAGAAACAAAACCAATTGAAATTATCTTCTTGAAAATGGCTTTAAAAATGAATGAAGCTATCCAGTGAGCCAATAAGACTTAAATGTCAGTGTTTAGAGCATCCATAATGCTTTTTTCATCAGCTTCCTGATTTACTTTGGTCGATTTGCCATGTGATTTATACAGCATTATGACACAGACAAAGATGTATAGCAGTCTTAATAAAAGCAGAACTACTCTCAGCTAGGGAAAGGGAGGGGTGTCATATTGCTCTAACAACTCATCTTAGACCAATGAATTTTGCTCAAATTTGTTTTTCTTCTACAAATTTCTTAAATGAGAAATCAATGAACGAAGGGACACTACAAGTTTGAAAGACAATGTTTCAAAATGTCAGGGATTTAGTTTTCTATCTCCCTACCAGAATTTGCAATGAGTGCAATATGCACAGTGTTTTATGGAATTAAAGGGAAAGACAGTTTGGCAGGAGACCACTTCCTGGCTCTAGGAACATTCCTTTCCCTTTTCTTCATTGCATCTTATTATGAGAAGTGCAAACTCAGCCATTTTGTCCCTGCTGACACAACTCTGGAAGAGTTATGCTCTGTGTACAGAGTGGCATGACAGGTATTTTACTCAAATGGCATCATTTTGACCACTTGCTCAAAAGTCAGAGTAAAAAAAATAGTACTATTACAGATGAAGTCTTAATAATACAACTTTAAAATGGGATACTATTCAGAGACCTCCTCATGTATTTCACACTTAGGGGCCAGATACAAGAAGCGTATGTACCATTTTTTAAAAAACTAATATTCCGGGAAACAAACTATATCCTTGACTGCTGACTCCCAATAATTCAGTGACTTTTTGTTACACACACACCTAATTAACAAAAAGTCACTGAATTATTGGGAGAGTGCACATGTATGGGTATGTGTGGTATGTGTGTGTATTTTTAATTATATATATATACACACACACACACCATTCTTCTCTTCCAGGAACACAGACCCAACTTTCAAAAATCTATAAGGGCCCATTAAATATTTTTTTTAAAAGTATTTTTTTAAAAAGTTAATAAAACTGATAGGCAACTCCTGTCCAGTCTCATTAATGCATTATTTAAGCTTCACATACTGTATTGTACACCATTTGTACTGAACCAAAAAAGACTGGAAAAATGTTTCCTTAGTCACAGGTTCTGAAGAACAGAACCAAGGCTGAAGGTAATTCAGATTTATTACCATTTACAAATACAGGCATGAGATTTAATGCATAGAGATAGATAATAGGTATATACACATAAAATGTACACTTACAAAGCACACATTTATCTCTAACTGTTCCATGAGAGCAACTCTTGTTTCTAAAAGGAGAACCATGAAAAGTTCTATAATAGTTCTCTACTTTTCAAAATATGTTCATTTTATTGCATGGTCAAATGTGAGCAGAATAAAAGATTGGGGGGAGGGGAATACACCTTTTCATCATATCTGGTTATTCTAGGTTTTCTGTTCTGATACTCCATTTGCAGTTACTCTTTCTAAAAAGCCCATGAAACCAGAATAATAGAAAGTCCCTTATTCCCAGCATAAAATTATCACAGTTCAGTTATTATAGGAGCTAATAACCTGCTAGTCATTCTATTATCTGAAATTTCCTGTATTGGAATTAGCCTACAGATGGGATACACAACCAATATTGTCAACCCCAACTATTCAAAAGTCAAGAGACAGACCTTAAAAAAAAAAAAAGTTTTATTTACTTTAAAAAAATTGTGGGGTTCTTTTTTTTTGCCTTTTGGTCTCTGTGCCTTTAAGGTGCTTTCAAGAGTTTCTATTTAAACCACGAGGGTTAGAAATTCTCTTTAAAAATATGAGATTCTCTTGCAATTGCCTGACTCCAGGAAAATGACCTTTACGAAAGACATGAGATTTGCAACAAATTAGTGAAAGCTGGCAACATTACGTAAGGAGGCTGTCTTTAATGGCAGTCTGCGACAATGTTTAAGATAGTGCAAATTATATATAATTTTACATAGTATTATTCCACTGTTTTGCTGATTGCTCTATACCTACTTGTTTACTCTGGCATGCAACAGCTCAATGCCTTTATTTTTCTCTCAGCATTACTACTATATATGAGAGGTATAGCCGTGTTAGTCTGGATCTGGTGATCCAGGACACTATATATGGTGATCCAGGACACAAGCACTTCTGTTGGCATACTTCCAGCATTTCTTGGTGGGTGGGGAAGAGTGCTTTGAAACATTTGTATAAATAGTAATTATTAGTATTACTTAAAAACAAAATATTGAAAGAATCATAGCTTTAAAATTAATGAACTGTAAAATGCTTGCTATTATTTTTACTCAGTTCAAAAGCCCACTCACACTCTCCTGGATGGTGAAAAAATATTTGGCTTCTGTAGTTCAAGCCAGCCTGGGAAGTTTAACAGAAGACATCAGTTAAGAATGGATTCAATACAAGTAGGGAGAGGAATGAAACCAGTTCAAGAAGTCTAGGACTTGCTCCACCCACTCCTTCAGAACATCATTCAGAGTGTTTGTCATGTGACTGAAAAGATTTCTGTCTTCACTCCTCAGGAAAGAATGATGCAGCCTGGTCCCTTAGGGTCCAATGAGCACTCAGCATTTACTGTGAGATGTGAAGTGCTTTCAACTCATTAATTTCAGTGGAGGCTGAGCACCTTGAAGGAGTAGACCAATAAGCCATCTCAAGAGTTACTTAACTTGTTACATCAAAGATGTGACTCAAACAGATTCGTTACAGACACTAAATATTTCATTAAGATATTTGCATACATACTGGTATCACATTTCTCCAAATAATTTGTTCTCCAATTGTAATCATACTGTTTCAATAAAAACTGTCCCAGAAATCAGATGCTATGGCTAGACTGCCAGAAGTTTCTTGTATTCTGATATTTTCAGTGATCATCACCCTCAAGCTGCTGTTGACAGTTACCGTTTAGCATTTTGCCAGCTAAATGTGTGCAACAGCTGCCAGATTAAAATATACAAATACATGTTGTACCTGACTGTTGACACATTGGACAACCACTCAGGATTCATCATTCAGAAGCATTATTACAGTAACTCATCCATGCAACTTTCAGTTTTGGGGAAATCCAACTGTCCGGTGAGAAGCTAAGCTCTTTACCACCAGAGAAATGCTAAGAACATAAAAGTTTGGATATATAGGGTCACACTAATGGTCCATCTAGCCCAATAGCCTGTCTTTTGACATCTCTGGCGCCAGATGCTTCAGGAGGAATGAACAGAACAGGGCAATTAGCCAGCGATCCATCTCCTATTGTCCAGTCCCAGGTTCTGGCAGTCAAAGGTTTACCATTAGGATCATATTAAATAGTCTTTTGCTTGTGTTGATTGCTGACAAAAGAAGCCATTACACTCCACTTACTGAAGATACTATTTAGCTTGCAGAAACTGAAAAATCACCTGGAGCATTTGATCATGTTGTGTCAGTTCATTGTGTGCAATAAATTCACATATTAACAATCCCTGAAATTCTTTTTTGAGTAATGACTTTGCTTTAAAAAAAAAAGTTTAAAACCAGAAAGCACATGCGTGTTCGTTCATATAGCCCAAGGTGACTTTTTCCAAAATCTTAATTTTAAGTATTACAGGAACATAGATGTATATAATATTTTATATAAAGTGCTTTGGGGGAGGGGGGAGGAAGAGGTCGAGAGGGAAGCAAGAGGGAGTTGTTTTAAAAATATCTGGTTCCAATCTCCCTGAGAATAGGGGCTTCCTGGAAGCAATGACAGATCCATATCCATCACAGGACTTTCTAAGACCGCTATAACATTAGCAAAAACATGCACATTTCTCTCCTTTTAAGATGCACAGTACTTTGCCCCTCATTAAAATACTTCTCCCTTTCAGCTAACAAGGGAGTTTATTATGATAAAGCTGTAGTAGTTCTTTTGAACCCAGCTCTAAGCAAGCCAACAGAACACTCCCTCGGTTTCATCTTTGCAGACGAATGCAGGCAAGAGAGAAGTTACATTACTTTAATTGATACTTTTTAAAAGCCTATCTCAGATAATGAGGCCAGTTTGGATTTTTTTTTCTCCCCTAAACAATGTTTGATCATTTTAGGATAGCTGAATTCTCAACTTGGTCAAAACAGCATCAATAGACCAAAAGAGCAGGTTCTCCAATTTATTTACTTATTTATTTTCTCTTGCTGAACTAGGTTTCAGGCCTTTCAATTAATAGGAAAGCCAGACATCATGTATTTGTTCTAGATTTTCAACTCAATTAGAACACTTTGTTCTCCTTTTCTTTCTTTCTCTCTTTTTTTTAAATATATTCCTCACACTTTCCAACTCACTAGGATGCCTAAGCAACAAGTATTGTACCTCATCTGTGGAGGTAATAGAACTGCTATCCCATTACTTTTCTTCCTTCAAATCCCAGTATTACAGTTGTCCACTTTTCCTGCACCCTCTGGCCCAACTAGGTTGCCGAACTAAAAATCTCTTCCATGCAACTTGCTTCTATTTGTACTGAAGCCATACACATAGGGCTGGTCTACAGTGAGGCGGAGGGGGGGGGGGCAGATTGACCGAAGATATGCAACTTCAGCTATGTAAATAACGTAGCTGAAGTCTGCGTATCTTCGGCCGACTTACCTGCTGTCCTCATGGCAGTGGCGGGCGGCGGCGCAGTCCCCCGCCGAATCCAGCTTGCGCCTCTCGGCAAGCTGGAGTTCCGGAGTCGACGGGGGCACCGTTGGCGATCGATTTATCGCCTCTTAATGAGACGCGATCAATCGATTGCCAAAAGAGTGATTGCTATCCGTCGATCTACATTTGCTCCCCAGCTCTGTAGAAGAGGGTTAAGTGGGTCCTTTCCCAAGACTGGCAGATTGGAAAATGCTCTCAGAGATGGCATACCAGGAAAACAAAGTTTGTATCTTTCTTAGTCTGTGTTTTTAAACATTGTTTATTTTAGAATTTCTCTCCTTCATTAAGTTTATTTTATTCCATTCTCTCTAAGCACAATATTTATGCTTTAAGTGCTGTTTTAATTAGTGTCAGACTGCAGCCTTCAAGTGTGGTTTTGCCTCATATTTTCTTTCAAAAAACAAAACAAAACAAAAAAAAACATTCAGTATGGAACTCCTGACTGTAAATCAGTGAACTGATCAACCTTGTCCTTGCTTACTACTTTCAGAGAAGGAATAAGATGTTGGAGAGAAAAAGGGGAAAATTAAGAGGCAACATAACTTCACAGCCCACCTTAGTGAAAGAAATGGAAGATTCGCAAAACCAAATAAAACAGTATATTCCTATTACGAAGAGCTAATTAGATTAACAAAGGAATTCCAGCATCATTTCTTCCCGATATAACCCTACTATCTGCGGAGCTAAAAATCATTCACCCACAAAGAAAAGCCATGTTCTCTTTTTAACAAAGGGATTCTTCTTGAAGGGGAAAAAAGGATGTGTAGCAGAGTAAACAGGTTGTTAAAACTGGATAAGGAGACAATTAGCATCAACCTTCATTGCTACTATGGTTCCTTAAAAAGGCACTGGAACTTGGAACTGAAGACTCTTCTCTTATGCCATGAAAGACTAAGATAAACATTTTCCTCAGCCCTAGAATGAATCTTTGAAGTCACAGGCTCAGGTGGCAGCTGTGGAGGTATAAAGAATGGTTTTCTGTCTTGGTAACAAGGAGATTTTGATGTCCTTGAAAGACAGAAAATCTGAAGAAACTTCATAAATGGTGTGCTGCGAAGAAGGGCTGAAATCAGCTATTTATATTAAAATGTCTAGCTACATTAACCTCAACCCAGCAGTTAAGCAGTATACCATGATCTGCAACCTTCCAGGAGGACTTCATCGTTACAACAAACAAACCATTTTCATGAAGAGGGAGGGAAGGGGGGCAGCAGTTTGCATCCCATCTTCCAACAAAATGTATATGCCAAATTTCAGCTAATACAAATTAAAGTAGCCCCATTACAAAGGGGGGAGAGGGGAGAGCACCGCACAGGAGCAGAAAATTAGCTTAATGGATACAGCAATTTACCTGAAATGACACAATCTTCATAGGTCAGATTTTTAAAGGTATTTAAGCAT
Organism: Sternotherus odoratus; assembly: GCA_032164245.1. Taxonomy (NCBI): domain Eukaryota; kingdom Metazoa; phylum Chordata; order Testudines; family Kinosternidae; genus Sternotherus; species Sternotherus odoratus. The sequence continues at coordinate 12,591,544 of JAVMKO010000016.1, forward strand.
CTGACTCCCAAGTCAATGGGAGTTAAGCACCTAAATACTTTTAAAAACTGGAGTCATAGTCCTACCTGTAACAGGTCTAGTGAGTACCTCTATTGCTATTATATTTTTAGTGATTTAATAATATTTTAATGATTATTTTAACTTCTTTAAAGTGCTTCTCTCTCTCTCTGGTTGCACTGAAACAGGCCTTCTGACATGAGAAAAATTAATGCTTTACACCCCATTGGGACATTAAAGACTAGAATTTGAGAGAACAGATTATAAAACTGCAAAATTAATCATTTAGAAACATCCTAATGAAAACGCATTTTAATCCATTCACAATCTAAATTTCTGAGGAATAAAATGTACTTTTATACAATAAAAACTGTGTAACACTAATCTAGACTATATACAGAAAACATGTGGCCAAGATTTTCAGAAGTACACAGTGATTTGGGGTGCCTCAATTTTCAGAAGCCCGAACTGAAATGACAAAGAGCCTTTATTTAGAGGTGGAGCTAAGAACCCACCTCTAAAAGTTAAGGCACTCAAAACTGGGCACAAAACATCAGTAGTCACTTTTGAAAATCTTGGCCAAAAGTTTCTCAAGCCTTCAAAGAGTTAAATTATGAATGCTTTCAGAAAGGAAAACAAAATCCATCAGGTTTGATTGATAAAAGTGTAGTTTTTAACTAAAACTGAAAAAAGTGAAGCTTGGCAACATTTTTCCCCAGCATAATTTGCTTCCTTTGCTTTTTTCCCCACCGGGCTGCACATAAATCAAAGAAATGTTAAAGAGGCCCATATATCACAAACTGGCATTTCAAAACTATTTATAAACTCTATAATAGTCAGAGGATGGAACATATGAAAGTGTGACCAGGAAACCTGAATGTAAGTGAAAAGCCAGTTCTTACCTTCCACTTGGGGTTAATTAAATTTGGAAATAACTCTTAATTGAAAGGTTAGGATATTTTGTAAGAATCCTGATAACTCAGGATTACAAAAGAAAAAGGAAACAAGTTAATATGTGCCCCCAAACAAAAATAACAGGGTTTGAACAACTTACCTGCTCCGTGATTAAGTACACAAAACTAAAAACTAAACAAGGAAATGATGTTTTAATAAGGTTTGAAATAAGTGTAACAGCATAGCTGGCATTACACTTGCAGAAAGATTACAGTTCGAAATCATGATTGTGAAAAAAATTCCAATGCTTAACTGCGTAGCTGTATTCAATTCTCAAACCCTGAGACCTAAGTGCACAACATGCTATTTTATATAGATGAGGTTTTCTTGGCAGCAGCAAATGAAACAAATAAGAATCTCTTCCTCATTTGAAAGGACGGGCCTGGATTATAAAAATAATTAACTGTCCATTTGTTAAAATACTACACTCAAGACTAGGGAGTGCAAAAAGTACAGAGATGTTTTACACCCAAATCCAAAAAGTACAGTAGTCTGAACTGGTGTAATTAATTTACCACAGCACAAATTAATTAATTTACCACAGCACAAAGAGTAACAGCTATGGATTATGTAATCCTTACTTCTGAGAAGAGATACATATTCTTACTCTTATCTGCAACACGTGGGTGAGCTAACTGATCAGAGAAACTAGAAAGAGTAAGGAAATACAACAGAGTGCAATTTAAGCTAAGAAATGCTTACTTAATATTCAAAATTACCAATGGTTTATAAGTAAAGATCTTACCACAGCAATGAGTACAGCCCAAGACACTAAAACAGAAATAGAAGACAGTCACCACCACCTTTCATGGGAGGGAATCAGAACAGTTTGTTTTTCCCCTTTCAAGACTTCAAGTATTCAAGACTTTCTGCAAGTACTTATAATTATTTTTATGAGTACACAAATGGAACATGCTTTATATTATTGTCCATGGGAAATTATAAAGGTATTATAGGGTAACACAATTAGCCCACAAGATTAGGAGTCTTTAAAATGCCCTGAGTCACTCATAAATCTAATGAAAATCTGGCTTAGTGCTGAGTAAGCAACATATAAGAAACCACTAGCTATACAAAAAAAGTGTGTTATATCTAGTCTGCCATTTGCCTTCAAGGTTTCTATTTAGCAAACAATGTGTGTTTCAAATGACAGAATTCAGTATTAAAGAAAGTGAACACCCAAGTCAGTAATGACCTGAGAAAAAGGCATCAAAGTGCCACATTATCCTGGAGACCACACTACCTGTAACTGCATACCAGTTTACTACAGACAACCAATTTTATTTCTAGTTTTACTGCAATAGTTAAAGGTTTTTACAAAGCAGATGCCTTTCCTCCCACACATCAATTAATTTGCAAATGCACTCAGGTTGTAGAAATAATGAAGTGCTGAATGCTTTTCTATTGGCAAGTTTTGCTATCAGGAGGTGGATGCTGTGGGCGAGGTGCTAAATGTGCTGCTGCTATATGCATGCCAAAGGAGAGATACGCCACATGAAACCTAGTCGACAGCTAACAGTGCACACATCAATTATTTCATTTACCCCTTCCCCACCACCAAGAGAAAGAAACACAATCCAAAAAAAGCTTTTTACTATATTTATCTAGATATTTATAACATGCTCTTTGCAGTGACATCTAGATTTTTTGCTGTCCCAATAAAAATTTCAGATTTGGAGACCAACATACACAGGGAGAGTGATTTACTCATTTCATAACATATATCATTGTCAATTACTTCAACAACAAAAAAGGTTAGGTTAAAAAAATACTATGGTTACAAAGTACTAAAGTTAGGAAATGCCTAAAATAAGGTTGCCCATGCAACCAAGCAAGCAGGGTTTATTTAGTCCTACTTTTTCAACTCCCAATTGGTTTCTTAACTTTGAATGAAACTGTCAGTGAACTGAACTAGTTGAATAAACTGAAATGAACACAATATTCTCTCTGAACCTACAAAAGTGGCTACTGCCGTCAAAAGCTGGTTTATCATTTTAACAAATTCTGATTCCAGTGTTTAATAAGTGAGTTTCACATCTCTGAAGTGGTGTGACTTTGTTTAAACCTTTAGCAGCAAAGGTACTACAAAATATTATTTTCTTTATTTAATTTAAATGATGTTAATAGATTACAGTAAACTTTACAACCTATTGTGAGGCACACTAATTTCAAATTTAAATTTAATATGTTTATTTTTAAAAAGAAAAATTAATTAAAATATATAATTTAAAAAGAAAAAACTTTTTTTCTAATGTTTTTATCTACCTGGCTTCTGCAGCAGTACATCACTTAACTTCTCAAATATGGAGCCTTTTCTTCCTAGCTCTCCTTCTCTTATCTTAGCTTCTCTGTCTCTGAGCTTCCCCTGTCCTACCCAATGCTTCTTGGGTGGTTCCCTGAGTCTTTCCCATGAATCCTTTCTAAAATACCTGCTTTGTCACCTTCATTTTTCCCCCTTTTTTCCCCCACTCTCCATTCCCCACTGTCTGCAAGACAAGTAGGAAGAAGTAGCTACTCCTAGATCCCCATTAGCTAACTGACTCTCCCAAGGTGCTTCACCCTGAATAGGCAGTCATTAATGACCCCCTAGTTAGTACCTTGTCTGCAAAGGACATGCTTCAAGCCTTGTCAGCCCTGGTGGGCACACAGAGACATAAAGCATTTCACAACAACTTCACAATATTAACCAGAATTCATAAGTAGTATAGACAAATTCCCCACAATGTCATACACATCATAGTATCTTAATTCTTCTCAATTTAACATGGGGAATTGAGACATGGAGATTAAAGACAAAACTGTCAAAAGTACCCTCCAATTTCAGGTGCCAAACCTGAGATGCCTAGGACCAGATTTTTCGGAGTATTTAGCATTGTACAGAACTTTATAAATTGAGACCAGAGCCTCCGGCTCAGCCTGCTGCCGACTTGGGGTCCCGTTCACTCAGTCGGCAGTGGGCTAAGCAGGGCCAGCTGCTGGGACCCCAGATCGGCAGCAGATTGAGACGCTCAGCCCGCTGCCGGCCTCACTCAGCCCACCACCAGCCCAGCAAACGGAACCACAGACCGGCAGCGGACTGAGCGGGGCCAATGATGGGCTATACTCAACTATACGCAATTTTGATCTTACATGGGGACCTTGGAACCTAACCCCCGTGTAAGATGTGACTGCACTGTAAACAGAGTCAATCCCTTACCTCTTTCTAAAAGTGCAGTTTCAAAAAGTTAAATCAATAGAAGATTGTTGGGGGAAGAATAGATCAGGACAAGGATTAGAAGTCTGGAGATTAACGTGAGAAGGGAGGGACAGGCAGTGGAATCAAGTGAAACTGCTTGAGCAGCATATACCAGAAGGCTTGAGGTCTTTCTGAGTGTAGCCTTCATTAATTTGAGAGCTACTATACCAGTCCCTCACTAGAAGGGAAAATCTATAATGGCAGCAGGCCATAAAAGAGACCCAGTTTGGGAATATTTTAATGAAGTTCCTCTACCTGTGGGTAAAACAGACATGTATGCCCTAACCCTGTGTACTGAATAAGGGAGAGATATGGTGGACAAAATATACACCTTGATCATGTTTTTAAAGATATTTAACACATACCCACAAGAGGGCCAATTTAAGGTTTCGTGTCCAACCCTGATTCTTGATTTCCTAACTTCCGAGTGCTTGACTTTGCAACCTTTGTTTTTGAAATAACTGTTAAAATTGAAATTGTGTTAAGATTCTATTAAATTTAAAAAGTGAAAACTAACTAAAGTGGCAAAGAAGCAAGGAGATATATTGGTAAGATTATTAATCCATTTTACATCAACTTAGTGCTGTACTATTTCAACAGGATTCTGTACATAAAAATCTTAAAGTTCTGAGATTTCTATATTATTCAGGTACAAATATTTTCATAATTTAAAAAAAGAAACTTTTTAGAAGTAAATATTCTTCTATAATGTTTACAAGGCAAGCACTGAACTTTCTATTAATTCAAAGAAGCTAAGAAATGCAAAGGACTAGAAATAGTCCATTACCGTTGTTTACTTTCTTTACTTTTCTCAGCTTGGACAAACAGCATGCAGTTATAAAAATCATAAGTAATCCAAAGGCTTAAAACCATCTCACTTATCAGGCTAAAATTATTTTAGTAATACAGGTAAGGGAATCTGTATTCTAAAAATACATGATTTTCAATCTGACCTTGTCCCTTTAAAAATTTTATGGCATCTTCAGTTCCAATTTGAGATGTTCATATGGGGCAAGTGAACCTTCTTTTTTCCTATATTAAATGCAAGACACTTTCTTGGTATGATCAGTAATATTAATAATGTAATAGTACCAATTTCAGAAGCAGCACGTAGCATCACATGCATACCTACGTGAATGGAAATGAAACCATGTATATCATTGCAACTTTTAATACATTAGGAGGAAAAAGCAGATCCTACATAGTTCAAGTATTTGATTTTTTTCTCTTTTTACCCTACGAGCACATGACCTTGTCATCTCTCATCACCTAACACCAGCATATCTGATGCAAGACAATATGTGCTCCGCTTTATTGGAATCAAAGGAATGTAGAGGAAGAGAGAATGCTGCGCAGAGCCAAACCCAAGTTGATAAATATCAAATTTGCACAGATCACAGTGTTTAGCTAACCGAAGAAGCACCCAAAAAACACAAAACCCCAAAACACTCAAATGACCTGTACTATCCCATTTACAACAAAATGACTCCGAAATAATTCAAACACCCCATTTAACTAGTCCTTCATTCAGATATCCCCAGAGGAGATTTAGCTTAGTAATTTAAAGCTGGCTGAGTCTCTGTGTCACAGAGTTAAAAACAAAGGGAAATCCTAAACGATTACTTTTACTGGATTGCAAAGTAACTGATATGCATTTGATTTTTCATGCATCAGCTGTCTTGCAGTACCAAGGAACATCCAGGCACTTTTCAATAACCTAATTACCACTTAAGCATCTTCCATTTGAGCCATAGACATTTTAGTTCTTTGTTTAAAAGGGAGCCCTTCTTATTTTCTCACACTATACAACTAGTAAATACTGAGAAAATCTTTAAAAGGAGCAGGAAGCATTGATTCATCAATGTACCAATTTGAGAGACTAAGCCTTCTTGCCTTCTGTACTTAATTATTAATAGAATAAATAAAAACCATTTATCTTTTGCTTATCAGCAGTGACCATCACAAAAGAGAGGTAAAAAATTCAATTACATCAATGTGGCTACCCACATTAGTGTCTTTGGCACATTCACTACAAGGTAAATCACATGTATTAACAATCAACAACTACTCCAGTAATATTGAACAATTGTGTGGGCACCTTATGAGTTTTGCTTCTGCAGCCTGGTGCTCCATCCCAGCCCAAAGAGCTATATTTCTTCCACCAGACAGGAAATGGCAAGTGACAGTGGTTTCAGCTACCTATTCGCTCTTCCTTACTGGAATTAGTATTCCTTTCAGACTATGAACATCTGTCAGCCAGTTTCAGAGAAATGTCTTTGGCACCTAGAAAACCATGCACATCTTAGTGGAAGAAAGTGGCGCTTTCTTGCACTCTGCCACAGACTTGGTGTGATCTTTTGCAAATCATTTAGGTCCACATTTTCAAGATGCCACAGATTTTGGGTGACCATATTGAAACACATTAGGCCTAATTTTCAACAGTGCTGTGCACTCAGCTTCCATTGACTTCAGCTGGAGTTCTGGGTGTTCTGAAAACCAGACCAAGTTATTTCAAGTTTGGGAAGAAAAAAAACATACCAAAAAAACCATAGTGGCCTCTTTTTGAAAGTGTGGGTCTAAGTGACTTGCCATGGAATACAATAAGCCTTTCCACACTTTTGAAAGAGTCTATTTCCTTGCCTGCAAAATAGGAATGATATTAGACTGCTGTAAGGTTAAACTTTATTAATGTGTTTTAAATGCTTAGATATCCGTGGATGGAAGATTCTATTATAAATGCTCAATATCATTACCCAACACATGAAACATGTACACAAAGCTCCCCATTCTGAGTACCACTGGAAAAGACAGCCCAACCTGAAGGAGTTCATTCAGAGCTTAGGAAGTAGAAAACCTCCAGCGTCCACATTTTTGAAAGAGATAGAAATCAACTTAAAAACTGCTGCCTTGAAAACTCTCTGTTCACTTTCTCAAGTAAATTAAGTTTTCCTAATATACTAAACTCTTACTTTTATCTAAATCAGAGGTTCTCAAATTATGATCCATTCAGGTGGTCCGTGGATGATTCTCTCTACGATGCATGCCTGGGCAGCCACACACGAGAGAATGAAGGGCCACCCACCCAATTAGTGGAGCTGTGCAGGCGTGGCTCCACTAATTAGGTGCCTGGACCCTGGAGAGGATGCACATGTAAGGTGAGGGGGTAGCCTTGGGGGAAATAGGAGGTATGCTCAGTGTTGTGCACCATGGGTAGGGACCTCAGTGTGCAGGATGGTGGCAGGTTGCACACTATCTTTCCGGAAATGTTGGCAATGCATGATGAGACAGAAATGAGTTATGCAGGGGTGACTGGGAGCAAGGAGTCAACTTCCTAGTGTGAAACTGTCTCCATCCTGTAATGTCATATATATCCCATAAATTCCGTGCTCTTAAAAAAATGACTTATGGACCCACACAGCCCTCCTCACTGTCCGTCATCTCTGACGAGAGCGTGGAGCCTGCACTGCAACCCAACCTGCCAACAGAAAGGGCTACTTTTCTATGGTTATGCAAGTGCTGGTGGTTTGAGATCCACTGATCTCAATAACCCACCTAGTACCAGAAAGTAAAGCATTATTTCCTTTATATTCCTAGGAGACACAAAGACCTCTGCATGCTAGGATTTCCCTATCCTAAGCACTTCCAATTATATGTAAAAGAAAAGTAGTCAAGAAGTGAAGTGATCAAGAGTGGCAGAGAACATTACAGTATGAGACACGATTATATTGTGAATTTATTTCCAGAACATACAAGTACGATTTATTCAAGCTTTTTGGAAGATTATGGCTATCCTACCATAATTTTGTGCAAATCAATGAATTTATATGTCTGGCACTAGTAGTTTTCCCCGGCTGATTCTGCACCATGCAGAATGCCTATGATCATCAACTATTTAGGCATACTTTTAGCTCAGCTTTAGATGAGAAGAGTCTTCTGAGCATACAGTGCACAGTGAAAGCTCAAAACCATGGAGATGGCACAGACTGCAACTGGGCAGCATTAGCACACTGTGCATTTTGTAATTTTTGTTTTTAATTCTAGCAGACTTATTTAATTGGATGGAACACAAACAACATTTGCTGAGGAACATTTCCAACTGCATTCTGGAGCAGACAAGCAGCTCACTGGTTTCAGATGCAAGTAACATTCCAGTCCTTGAGAACCTATGCAGATACAATGGGGTTTTTCAATATGAAGGCCAAAAGCATGCACACACAAGCAGGAGATGGATTCCATGGCACATTTGTAAGGAGGTCAAACTATTTTCATATTTGAAAACATATGAATTTACCCGGTCACCATAACTTAATGCCAAACATTTAAAAATTCTTAAATCTGTAACCTTTGGGAAAGGCTAAATCACTGGAGTATCTTTTGGCCAAAGAGATACCTGAAAATAAATGTACAAAAGTTCCTAATAATGGCACCATAGACAAAAGCGTGCATTTAGAAGCAAGCATGAAACCCTTTTTCCCCTCTGCAGCCCCCATAAGATAAAAAATACAGTAGACTCTCGATTATCCAGGATTGGGTTAACCAGGGTGTGGATTAACCAGGATGTCAAAAAAAATATGCGCAACTCGCAGGGCCGGCTCTGGGTTTGTTGCCGCCCCAAGCACACACACACAAAACCCCCACCAAGGTGCAGGGCAGCCAGTGAACCAACACCCCATTCCCCCGGCGCAAGGTAGCTGGTGAACCAAACTCCCCACCCCATATTTCCTATGGATGGTGATTATCCGGGATTTTATTAACCAGGATTAATTTTTTCCCTATCATCCTGGATAATAGAGAATCTACTGTATGGAGTAAATGAGGATAATAGTATTTGACTTGGAGGAAGTGAATGAAGCCTCCTTACCTGCACAGTCAACCTGTGGAACTCCTTGCCTGAGGAGGCTGTGAAGGCTAGGACTATAACAGGGTTTAAAAGAGAACTGGATACATTCATGGAGGTTAAGTCCATTAGCCAAGATGGGTAAGAAATGGTGTCCCTAGCCTCTGTTTGTCAGAGGGGGGTGATGGATGGCAGGAGAGAGATCACTTGATCATTACCTGTTAGGTTCACTCACTCCGGGGCACCTGGCATTGGCCACTGTCAGTAGACAGGATACTGGGCTAGATGGACCATTGGTCTGACCCAGTACGGCCTTTCTTATGTTCTTATGTTCATACCATCTGAAACATGAAGTATCAGAGTGGCCACAGAAGAATAAGACATTCTGTCTTCTCAGAAGAGAAGACATCCATTAGACAAGACAACAATCTTCATCAGGGTTAATTTGGTTCATTAAACAAAGTCAGTCAAGTAAACCTTTCGCAGAAGAAAATAATAAAATTGTTGGGAGAAAGGAGAAATTTTATTCCCCATCCTCCACATTAGTATGCAAAGTTTGGATGCCACAGTCAAGACTAACACAGGACTACCTTCTTTAAAACAGTTAGATATAGTTTATTCACCTAACATTACTTGTCAAAATGTCCCCTTGCAAAGCTACAGTAATTTATTAATAGAAAGTTACATTTCAACTCAAGACAGATTTTAGAGACAGATGAAGGAAATTAATCTGGTTAAGAGTGAACAAATATTTTAGCATATGAATGTAGAGTGGTGAGGGATTATCAGTCAGAAACTGTTACAATTCAAAATACAAAAGGATAAATTCATAAGTTTCTAAAGTAGCATGATAAAATACTAACTGCATTTTGCTACAGATTTAAAATGAACAAGAGGGTAGCCTTCTGGAATTAATCCATGTTAAAACACACTCAATTTGTACACGAACCAACAGTACTCATTTTTAGTTTGCAATTAAAACTAGTTTGCAATAAAAATGCATACACCACTAAAGCAGAAAGTGTATTTTTGTTCCCACTAGCCATGGACGAAAAAGAGTGTTTTGCTCTTGAAAGAGTATCAACCAAATATGGAAAAATGAAATCAAATTAATCATAAACAAGATGCTTTCAAAATACAACTCACTTCTGGATTTACACTTCTTGTACAGTGTACCAGCCAAAGAATTAAAACAGATCCTACAAAGTAATTACCAGCAAGCGTATTCATAGGGCTTGGCCTGCAATGACAGCTGCCACTGGTTATCACTTTTCTCAAGAATGCAAATGATTAAGAAAGATTAAATACCTACGTTAGTTAAATACACTTGATAATGAGCTTTTCCTTTTTGTAAAGGATGTTTCATGTTGGCAGCTAATGGATCTTGCATTAAATTGTTTTAAATCGAAAACACCACCATCTGTTGTTAGAATTACCAAACTCAAGAAAGGAGTGAAGGGAAGACGATGGAAGAAAGAGGTACAGATTTATATATACTGAGCTTTCCTTCAGTGTTATATTCCTTCTGTCAATTTCTTACTTTGAAAAAGGTTTGCAAATAGATCTCCATCCAACACAGAAACATTCATTTACAATCAGAAAATTTCTTGTAGTCTGGAAACTTAGTGAAGATATAATTGCACTCAGTGATATGTTCTAGCTTTTAAGTTACTGTAAAACAATATCGTTGTAATATATTGATCAATGTAACATGCAATACAGCTTGTAAGAAAAGAGTCACCACATTCCCACCCTTTAAAAACTGTCAGTTTTGACAAACAGCTTTTAAGTGAAAATGGCCATCAACAAGGGATTTTTAAAAAAAAAAAGGAAACTGGCCTTTCAAGGTAGTGCTTGGATTTATCAGCCATAGGGAAATCACAAAGGACCTGCTGCCACTCTGATTTGATCATGCAAGCGTCTGTGAAGACCTTGCCTGGTCCATTATTTATTTAAAAAAATATAGTCTTCCACATTTACTGCAAAGTGTGGCAAACATGAGACATTTGTTTTTCAGATCTCATTGTGGCTGACACAGCAAAACACAAAGAAGTTAGAAGGCCATCAGAGAAATGCAAAATTCACTTTGAAAGGCCATTTCAAAGAAGTGTTCCCTCAGTTCATCCATGCACACACTTCTACTAGTACTGTATGTCAATGTCAATTTTAAAAGATCACTAATGTTTTAGGTAAAGCCACAGCAAAAATTGCATATTGCCTCAGAATGCGCCAAAAAGAAAAACAGACAATGAAATAAGCAAGGGTTGTACTGTAATGTTTATGTCATATTATATATTTACACATACTACATATGCACAAAATAAGAGCCTACACAAGATCAGAGGATAAGACATACTTCACAAAAGGAGAGCTATGCAGCTATTTTAGAAAAACTGGTAAGTGATAAAGGATTTGCTCATCGCCTCTAGACTGTAGGGAGGTGGTTAAACTAGGAGCGGAATACTAGAAATCCTACTTATCCCTCTACCTATGTCCTACGTTGCTAATTCCTCTGCAGGACTATCCCACACAAGGCTTCCATCATTTGTGCTTGTAGTTAGCTACCGAACATTTTTAAAATGGCACTAACAGAAGCAGAATCAAGATAACCTTAATCCAGGAGCAAAAGCAAGCTATTAATTTATTTTATTCATTATTATGACTCCATTTTCAACCTGAAGTTACCTCACATACATTCAGTAGAGGAGGAGGGAAATTAAAACAAAAATAAGAAGCACCAAGAACTTAACAAAAATTGAAATCTAAGTTATGACTTTTAAATCTGAAGTTGGCAGTGCTGCAGCCTGAATGGAACATAGACATGCCCCCTGAAAAACCTGTCATTAATGTTCTCCTCCTTTGCTGCTTTTCTCTGCAAGTACAAAAGCCAATGACTAGAGACTGGACTACCCATCCGCAATCACGTCTGGTGCCAGCCCAATTGGGCACCAAGCCCAAAGGGGCGGGGGGTGGTGACAAGGACAGGGAGAAGATGCAATCCAGGGGAAGGCTGAATATCAGGAGAGTCACTATCTGAAGGGCATCTGGTGTTCAACCATTCAAAGCAAGTTAAAAGAAAAAGCCTGGAATCCGCAGTGCTGCCAACAGTTCTTCCCTCCTGCTGAAGATAAGTACTGGAACAAGCAAAGCCCGTTATATAGGGACAATGAGATCTCCAAAAACTTTGTTTGCACCTGCTAGAAACAAGATTACATTACCTACAGTCTGGGATGCCAGAGAAAAAGAATCTCTGAACAATAAAAAGGGTATGGAATTTTTTTTAAAAAAACTAACTCCATTTTAACTTTAACATGCATGCACCCAACGAAGTGGGTATTAGCCCACGAAAGCTTATGCTTCAATACCTTGGTTAGTCTTTAAAGGTGCCACAGGACTCTGTCACTTCTATATTAAACTAGTTTCTCAGTCCTGCAATATCTATTTTTCTTTGCATCAACTGAAAGGAGCAATGGCCATCTGCAATGGTGAAGCAATTGTATCACTCTTGATGGTTGCAACAAAAACAAGGAATTTACTCAGAGCTGTATGGTTGTCTTTTAAATAGAAACATGATCCCGAAACACCATGCTTACAAAACTTAACATTCCAGAGCAGCTTGGTCTTTATGGACAACTACAGAATGAAACATTTTATTAAAGCTAATGTTTAAAATGAAAATATATACAAGTTAAAAAGTAAGGTACTGGACATCTGGAGTCTGGCATGGGTTATGGGGGACTGTAAGTAACAGCTACAAGGTTTGCAAGGTACATACAAATCACATAACCAGCATAGATCCAGTGGGAGTTTTTTAAAGCATCAGTAGATAAATGTTCTCCGGTTTGCCACCCATGGAATGTAGGAGTTCAAGTCAGTAGCGGTTTAAAAAATAAGTACGTGGGTGGAGTGCATCCTTTAGTTCATCAGGGAAGGGAGCGGGGTGGGCTATTTCCCTGGTCGGCGGTCTCAGTTATTCAACCTGGTACTGGCGATGTCCCATGATGTATTCTGTGTAGATGTCTCTGGATCACCTGATGGTGTCGGACACCACGAGCTCGCTCATGAGCTGGGCGTAGCATTGACCGACTCTGCACGCTCTCAGTACCGGCTCGCTGTGGGGGTCCCACGGGCCCAGGTCTCCTACGATCAGAGCATGGATCTTACTAAGCTGTCACATAAACCACCACTAATAAACTATGCTTTTGATTCCCTACAACCAAAAAGTCTCCACCTGCCAAAGACTGTCCTATAGTCTCTCCCCTCCATCTGTTCTGCAGCAACACACTTCAAATGGCCAAAATCAGCAGGCTTCTGACTTTGTTAACTCATCTTTACAGTTGCTGGAGTTGACAAAAACATAGAGCCTTCATCCTTCCTTGTGCCTTCCCCCACAAAAGGGAGCTGTAACCTTCATTTCTGCAGTGTTGTAGAATCCTCTCATCCACTTTAAGTTCTCTAAAAGATAGCTAATTGATAGCTAAAAGATACCTAATTGTGTCTCCAAGTCACTAACTGGCTCCCTCATTTATAAGAGGAAAAAAAGTGTGTTGACTTGTGCCCTTTAAGCACTGATGCTCCAGATGAGTAACTTAAGAGATATACTGTGAAAAGCAAATTGCACCAAAGGAAGGTACATAGCCAAGAAAGGCATAGTAGCAATTTCATATCTTCTTCAATCTTCCTGAAATGTGATTAAGCTTGACCTTTAAATCTACTGGATCAACCAATCAATTCTGCTGAAAAAGTCATGCATGTGATGTAAGACCATACCCTGTAGAAGGCGCAACCTTCAATGGCTTCAATGGCCTACCCACTTTATTTCACTGGAAAAGTTACCAAGATTTGTCTCAATTGATTTTACTTGTAAGAAAAACACAACATCAAAACTGCAGCATCAGCAGACACTAAAGGTCTTAGCTTCTTGCAGGATGAATGCAATATCAATAGTTATTAGGACGTATTCATACAAGGTACACAAGAGGGATGGAGAGAAGATGCTAGTAATCCAACTTAATCCTAAAGCGGCCCTAAATCAGGCTCGTTAGACTGTGGGAAAAAAAATCAAGGGAAAAAAACCAAACTTTAAATATTCCTGAGACTTTGCTGGGCAAAATGCTGGATCATAATATTCTGACATTTACAAAAAAAGAAAGAACCCACAAATAGGTTAATGATTCCAGAGAAAATAGATCAAGAAGTCAAGCACCTCCCTCCCTTTATCCCTAAACACATAAGCACTTGAGAGGGGGCAATACTGAGGTATTTTGTGGATATATAATTTGATCTGTAATAATATCTTACAGTAGAAATTCTTGCAAAGTCTGAGTTTTTGTTTTGTTTTTTAAATGTACTCTGCATCTTCTGCGCATATATGCATACTACAAAAGGCAATTCCAGTTCACATTAATGCTTTATTCCATAACTATAGAATACAGTTTCTGATTTAGATTAGTCCTGATACCACACAGCTCAAGCTAACATTGCAGTTTGTTTTTTCACTTTGGAAAAATTTGAAAAATGAAGGAAGACTTCAACAAATCAAATAAATATGTTTTATTATCTTGTACAGCATTGATAAAGAGAATAGAGGCAATGTACAACAGTATTAAAACATTCAAAAAACAAAGCAATCCAAAACATAAGTTGTAAGATGCCCAAGTATACTTCAGTTTAATAATAATTATAACCCAACTATCATATAGCACTTTTTAACAGTAGCTCTCAAAGCACTTTAAAAAGGAAGGAAGTATCATGACCCCAATTTTACAGATGGGAAAGCTGAAGTGAAGCGATTTGAGGAGAAGGGGTTCCACCCTTGAGTGAGAAAGTTGCAGCACAGTGAAGTGCCATTGTAGACAAAGTCCAAGTTGGAACCATCATTGGGTAGGCCACTGAATGTTGGAATAAAAGTCTAACTACTGTGAAATGAATACTTTTTTTTAAAGGAGCAATGAAACCTCATCAGGAAGGGGGGAAATCATCCCCCGCAAGGCTGAATGAATCAGTAGAAGAACAATGTTTTTAAAATAAATCACACTTATTTGATCTAAGTTATAAGTGACATTTCCTCTAAATGGGTTATTCTTTTAATGCAAGGAAAAGCCAACTTCTGAAATAAAGACAGAGCCCTGTAGCACTGCTATAGTTGAGAATGTCATCATTTCCATCATAAAACTGTTTTTCAGAGATCAGTAGCAGCTGTTTCAAACTGAATTAGACTAAAACTGGAAACAAGCTGTCAAGACCCAATAAACTGATTCAGCTGCTTTTATTGCAATGGTCAGCCAAAAACACAAATATAGTAAAATTCTATTAATTCAGACCCTGATAACCTCAAAGAACCTCTTAAAAAAAAGGTCAGTTAGTATATATTTATTGCGTTGTGCTTTTAGAATGGGAGGAAATATCAAATTGTGCATAGCAGGGATTCTCACATGTTTTCATACCTTAAGAGAGCTTAAGACAGATACTCTCTTGATGACTATCTAGATATTTCACCTTTCCTGTAGCAGCTATAGGTGTAATGCAATGGGTGTGGCTGACAAGATATATCCTAGGCCAGCGTATGTGTACTGTTTCTTTCTTCTTGTTGTATGTAAGATTATAAAAGAGTAAAGCTCTTCAGGGCAGGAAGTGTGTGCGCACGCATGCAACAGGAAATCTTTGCACCATCGATTTCAATGAGACTTCATATGCAAAAGTAAAATTCTATGTTCAGAAAAGTAAAGCACAGTACTGCTGCAGTGGCATACAATGTGATCACATGAAAGTTTAATATGTACTTAAATTAAATTAAAATATAAAGAGACATGTCTAGATAGGACTAACGTAAGGCTACGTCTATACTACTGTCTCCCTATGCCAAGGGGAGAGAGCTCTCCTGTTGGCATAATTAAGCCACCTCCAGTGAGCAGTGGAGCTATGTCCGCAGGATAGCATCTCCAGCCAACACAGCGCTGCCCATACCAGTGTGTTTTTGTCGGTGAAACTTATGTTGCTTGGCGGCTGGTTTTTTCCCCCCCACATCCCTGACCTACAAAAGTTTTACTGACAAAATTGTTAGTGTAGACATAGCCTAACTATGATAAAAGCTGCCCTTCAATCCTTAATTGATTCATTTGTGTCTGTATACCTGACAGGATATGCACAGATGACTACAGTGTTTGAATTCAGGAACAGAAGAATACTTAGAGAATCTAAGCACAAAGGGGCAAACAAAGAGAAGACTGGTAGCTTAGCTTTGAATTTTACCTTTTTAAATGTAAAAGACAGTTTTATATTTGTATTTCATATTTTAAAAGGTAGCTGTTGGCAATCATGATGTTTTCCAATCAAACCCTAGAATATCTCTGAAAAACACTCAATTTCAGATGTAAGGCCATAGCTACACCACCACTTATGTCGGCAAAACTTTTGTTGCTCAGGAGGGTGGAAAAAAACCCCACCCCCCTGAGCAACGTAAGTTTTGCTAGCATAATCAGTAGTGTGCACAGCGCTATGTCGGTGGGAGAGCTTCTCCCACTCACAGAGCTAATACCACTCGGGGAATGGTTTCAGTATGTCGATAGGAGAGTCCTCTTCCATCGGCATAGAACATCTACACCAGAGATCTTACAGCCGTGCAGTTGCATTTGCACAGCTGTGCCACTATAAGGCCTCCAGTTTAGATACAGCCTAATTCTACTCAATAATCTTAGTTATTTTGTCAGATAGTCAGTGTACAAACTTTTGAAGGAGATAACAGCAATTTGGATAAGGCCAAATAATTCTTTTTAGGAGTATCAAGCATCCATGGTTTGGGGAACAGGGGTTAAAGAAATTAAAAAAACAAACCAAAAACTGGACACCAAGTACAACGAGCTGAGATTTATACTTTGTGTTCATTGAGAATATGCTTCTATGCCTTAATGAATCAGTGAACAGATAAGATATAACTGTTCTCACTTAGTCTCACAAGCTCTTTTTAGAAACAGTGTTTAATAAGCACAAAGTAATCACTAACCCTCCTCTCACTTCTTGCCATGAGATACATTTTGCAAACCCAAAATAAAACTACCTGCAAATTCTTTCCAACAAATCACTTACCTGATCTTATTTGTAAATTAAGAGTAGATAATAAATTAATTTTTAGTTCTCCCAAACATACTCACAAAGCAAACTAAGGAAAGAATTCTTCTGACAACCTATCAAGAATCAGAGGGGTAGCTGTGTTAGTCTGGATCTTCAAAAGCAACAAAGAGTCCTGTGGCACCTTAAAGGCATGGTGCTGGTTGCCGCTTCCCACAGCCCCCATTGGACTGGGAGAGCAAACCGGGGCAAACCAGCAAGTAAACAAACTGGCGGGCCTGCCAAGGGTGCTTACCCTGCAGTCCCGCATGCCAAGGTTGCCGATCCCTGGATTATATAGATAGAGGATTGGGGAGACTGACCAGCCTTTGTTGAAAAGCCTGGCCAAAGAGAAGAGCCCTACAGTGTTTTCCTCAACTGGCAAGTCTCCTGGGTAAGTTTCTGGAAAAAGCACGATATTTAAATTTTTTACCTTTTCTAAAACAAAGCTGTCATATGCAGAGCACATAAATTATACCAAATGCTAGGACATAGCATTTAAAGTATTGGAGATGTTTAAAACACTGTAATAAGCATAAATTAGAAAATTACCAGTAAGTTAATAGGTAAAAGTACCATCAATTTATTCATTACGCTGTACCTGCTTATTTCATGAGTTGTTTAGAACTGTAAGGGAGTAATATTTGACTGGTGAGCTTACTTCATTCCTGCTAAATAGAATTAGTCAGTAGTCATTTGGTACGACTGTCTTCTACCATGAATGTACATGCAGTATAACAGCTTTGAGCATTCCATCTACAGCCTAATGCTATCAAGCCAAGACTTCTGTCAGAGTTCACCTTGCAAAGGGGTTAATGACAGGAAGACAATTATTGATCTCTTCAGGATGCTTCAGGAGTCTGTAAAACTTGTTACTTTTATAAGAGGCCAAATAATGGCCAAGAAACAGTACCTGGAAGAATGAGTCATCTTAAAGGCCTTTATTAAACCTACATTAAATACTACAGAAGAAGGTTTTACCAGAGCATGCTATAACTACACTAATGTCACTGACAAAAGATTTTGTTTACATCTCTAATTTTAAATGGCTTCCATTTGCAGAAAAAAACAAGACAGGATAAAGCATTAGAGTATCCTGCAATGGCAGGGAAATTGACTATATGCCCTAATAGGCCATGTCCATCTCTAAATTGTACGGTTTTATAATTCATTCAAGCACAAATTCTCCCATTCTCAGTTGAAAGCAAGAGCTTCTGCAAAAGTAGGTATAACCACTGTAATGCAAAGATTTAGAATTCAAGATGTTCATATTTCTACCATTCTCAGTTTACCAGTCCTTTATCCCCTTCTATACACCACCAAGAGATATACTGTGATGTCAATTATGCTAGAATGAAAGCTAAGAAACTTCTCTCTGATCAAAATACCTGACAATAGGTCATAAAATGAGAATTTGGATGTTCTGCAACCTCCACTCCCATACTTAGAGCATTGACTTTCACCGTGCCTTTAAGTCCTAACTGGCCCAAAACACAAGACTACAACCAGTGAGAAAAATCAACCCTCTGTTTCCTAAGAGAGCACCCTACACAACAAGTCAAGTCAGCTCTTTGTTTTCTATAAAAGTAGAGAGTAATTTATGGCACCTGTCCACAAACCTTAATAACTCTTGTAAAAATATATATATACAGTAGACTCTCGATTATCCGGGATGATCGGGAAAACCTTAATCCCGGTTAATAAAATCCCGGATAATCAAGCGTCGGGGGGGGGGGGGAGGAGTTTGCCAGCCGCCCTGGGGTGGGGGGTGGGGATGGTGGTGGTCCCACCACCTGCCCCAGTCAGCTCCCGCTGCCAGTCTGGGTGTAGGGAACCCAGGCTGGCAGCGGGAGCTCAGACCCCGGCTAGCAGGAGCCTGCGGGGAAACTCTAAAGTGGCAGCCGGCTCAGCGCTCAGCCGGTTGAGCACTCAGACTGCCGCCACTTTGGGGTTTTCCCCCCAGGCTCCTGCCAGCCGGGGTCTCAGCCCGCTGCCAGCCTGGGCTTCCTACAGGCAGGCTGGCAGCAAGTTGAGACCCCGGCTGGCAAGGGATCCACCGGGGGAAACCTCAAAGCGGCGGCAGGCTGACTGCTCAGCCCACCACCACTTTGGGCTCTCTTTCCAGGCTCTTGCCACCTGCCCCACTCAGCTCCCGCTGACAGCCTGAGTGTAGAGAACCCAGGCTGACAGCGGGAGCAGACTGGGGCAGGAGGCAGGACCCCGGCTGGCAAGGGGCCAGCGGGGGGGAAACCCCAAAGTGGCGGCGGTCTGAGCGCTAAGCCTGCCGCTGCTTTGGGGTTTCCCCTGCTGGCCCCTTGCCAGCTGGGGTCTCAGCCTGCAGCCAGCCTGGGTGTAGGAAGCCCAGGCTGGCAGTGGGAGCTGAGACCCCAGCTAGCAGAAGCCTGGAGGGAAACTCTACAGCAGCAGGGGGTTGAGAGCCCGGCCACTGCTCAGCTCTCTGCTGCTTTAGACTCTCCCCACTCCCCCCTGCGCAGGTTCCTGTCAGCAGGGGGTCTCAGCTCACACTGCCAGCCTGGGCTTCCTACACCCAGGCTGGAAGCAGGCTGAGACCCCAGCTCCTAAGGGGCCAGTGGGAGAAGCCCCAAAGCAGCGGCAGGTTGAGGCTGAGCCTGCCGCCGCTTTGGGGCTTCCCCTACCGACCAGTTTAGAAATCCCGGTTAATCCGCAGCCCGGTTAACCCGCGCCCGGATAATCGGGAGTCTACTGTAAATGAATAGGACTATTGATTAATTGCAGTTAACTCGTGATTAACTCAAAAAAAATAATCATGATTCATCGCAGTTTTACTTGCACTGTTAGAATACCATGCTTACTTCTAACATGGTAGAATACCAATTGAAATTTTTAAAATATTTTTGGATGTTTTTCTACATTTTTCAAATATGTTTATTTCAATTACAACACAGAATGCTAAGTGTGCACTGCTCACTTTATATTACAACAAATATTTACACTATAAAAATTATAAAGGGAATAGTATTTTTCAATTCACTGCATACAATACTGTAATGCAATCTCTTTGTCGTAAAAGTGCAACTTAGAAATGTACATTTTTTTAATATAACTGCACTCAAAAACAAAACAATGCAAAAAATTCAAAGCCTACAAGTCCACTCAGTCCTTTTTCTTGTTCAGCCAATCACTAAGACAAACAAGTTTGTTTACATTTAGGGGAGATAATGCTGCTGGCTTCTTTTTACAATGTCACCTGAAAGTGTAAAAAAAATCTGAAAGTTGGTTTGTGTCTTATCTACAGTAGATTCTTGGTCTGTGTCGGTAACAGGGAAAAGCAAACCAGACAAGGGAGGAGGGATTCTGACTGACCAGAACTAGCCAACCAGCAACTACAAAACCACAAGCAGCAGATAAGAATAAGACAATTGTTGTAAAAAAATAATGAAATACAGGAAAGCAATGCAGACAGCTGAACTGAATTAGGAGGATCATAATTGTTATAAAAATTGTTATAGATAAGAAGATACCAGATAGAGTTTTAGCAGGATGAGGTATAAAGGATATGTATTTAACAAAGTGAGAGGTGGAACAATGCAGGACCTTCAGCAGATTGAAACAGCATGAATCTGATGATTACAAGAAACAGCCAACCTTCAAGGTCTGGGTAACTGATCATTACGCTATTCTGCTCTATCTGCTTTATTTAAGCTTCATATTTAATTAAGGTGGTAATATATTGTCCTAAAATTTCTTATTAAAGCTTTAAACTAGTTTAAATTTAGTAACTGGCATAGCCTTTGCTTTTCACGCAACACACAAGACTGCAAGGTTCCAAAATTTGTAAAATCCAGACTTCATGTGTCCCTGACCGTTGGACTACTAATTTATTCATCCCTTGAGCAGGCTCCAACCCTAGAGGGTCACAGGGTCCACCTGCTACAATGGAAGACTGTTGTAGGCTGATGCTGGGAGGGAATACCCTGAAATACTTCAAGGCTGGGAAGGGTAGAGCATACTGTTGAAAGGAAGAGTTTGGTCCCGAGGGCCTCCTCTGTGGCTCTCTTTGCTGTGCCTGCTCTGAAACAGTAGCTCCCTGCCACCACCACACTTCAAAAGAGAAGCTGGGTAGCTGCTCCATGGTCAACAGTTGGGGTTGTGAGAGCAGGCTACAGTGGCTGGACAGAAAACTTCCCAGGCCCTTCAGTGTTTTGCTCCAACCTATGCGCTGAGCCACCATTTTCATGCGGCTGCTGCCTATGTCAGGCCTGGGAGATTTTGAGGCTGAGGCACTGCCATTGACTGCTTTCTAGGCATTCTCCTGCTTGGGACACTGAAGAGGCTCTTTGGTTCCCACAGAACAGGCAAATATCTCCATCCTGGGACTCCATCAGTGGTGAGATGCAGGAATGGCAGTTTGTAGCTTCCTCTCTCAGATTCCTCTGCCATACTGCACTCCACATGGGTGAACGAGGACACAGAGTCCCAGTGACTATGGGGAGAAAGGAAATCCTCTGTTGATAAATTAAATAAGTAACCAAAAACATAAGCACTGGAACTATCATAATCTCCAAGTTTTGTATGCATGAAAGTAAGTATATCTCCTAAAATTCAGTAAAGATGCAGCAAAGTTTGTAATAACCTAAGATTATGCAAATAAAATAATTGTATCAATAGCCATATTTGCACCAACGTTGAGCTTTACCCCTTACATATTAATTCCACTAACAGGAACCAGACATGGTGAGGTTAAGTGACTTGCCCAAGGTGACAGTGAATCAATGATAGAGCTAAGAACAAAAACAGCAGGAGCAGAACCCAGGAATTCTGTTTCAGACACTTCACTTAACCCCCACACAAAAATGTCTTGCACATATACTTTTTCATATTTATCACCTTCTATAGATGTTTGTCTTCATTTTTTTTACAGCCCCCATGTGATATGTGGAAGAACAAGATGTACAAATCACATACTTCTGTAAAAGTGCATGATTCAATTTAGTTCAAATTTTATTAACACAAATTAAGGAACTTTAATCAGCTGTATCGAATGATTACACTATGTAAATTAAAGTGGAGATAGAAAGGGGGAGTGATCTCACTGGCTTATCTACAACATAATTCAACCACCCAAAAATGAATTGTTCATGCAACTCCTGTAAAGGAATAAAAGAAGAGAGAGGAATAAGAATTGGAAGGGATGGGGAAGAGGAGTGTTTCGGTGAGCACAGCAAAATCTATCATATTCACCCTGAGATGTGCTAACAGCTAGGATATTAATACTTAGACACATATGAAACAACACTCCTTAGAAAATAAAGGTATTTCAAATCATTTAACAATTCACAACCACCTTGTCAGCTGTTGGGGTTTATGATGTACTGTATATTAGTGTATCACTTCTCATAATTAAGAAAAGTGAGAGTTGTACTGCTTCTGGCATTATTTTAATCATATCCCTGAAAAATACTACAGCATTACAGAAGACACAAAGCACAACAATAGACCACCACACACAAATGCACACTATAATATTTGTGGACAGTATCAGATTTTATAAAGCATTCTAACAACTTGAAATAAGGAGTGCATCTTCTAACTGCACATATGAAGCACCATTCTCGCCAACACCCTGCTGCAAATGATTAAAATAATTCCTGCTGGGAAAGAAAATGTAAAATCAAATGATTACATTTAAAAAAAATGGAATGATAAAAGCAGACATGGACCAAGGATTCCTGGTTAATTCTCTTGCATCTTTAAAATGACAGAACTGCTCATCTTCACCACACTCTTATACAAGTATAGTGAATCAATGCTTAATTTACCAAGAAATGCATATGCTTATCCTGTGATCTGTAAAAGGGATTAAATTTGGCATAGCACTGCTACTCTGTGGTAAAATCCCTCCAGTCCCCTGCTACCCATAGCATCTTTACAGTGGTGCCAGCAGGAACAGAGTAAAAATGATAAATTTATTCTGCTCCTGTGGCCAGCACTGCAAAGTCACCAGCACAAGCATGATCCTCCGAAGTTGGCAAGGGAGGATTTAAAGAAACCAATCACACATGCATACATCCTCTACCTCAAGAATTAAAAGAGGAGAAAAGTGAGGAGGTTCATTTAGAGGCAAGAAAAAAAAGAGAATGAGATTTATGGTCTTTTAGGGCTTGTCTTCACTAAAGCCGGCAGGGATTGATCTTTTGGCGATCGATTTATCACGTCTCGTCAAGACGCGATAAATCAATCGCCAGCGGCGCCCCCATCGACTCCAGAACTCCAGCTTGCCAAAAGGTGCAAGCTGGAGTCGACGGGGGAGTGCGCCGCCGACTGCCGCCGCCGTGAGGACGGCAGGTAAGTCGGCTGTAGATATGCCGAATTCAGCTACGTTGTTAACGGCATATGGCATATCTACAGCCGATCTACCCCCCTAGTGAAGACCAGGGTCCAGTTTCTTTTGATTCCTAGTTCTATTACTGTACTGCAGTTAGTCTTGTTAAGAGGTCAATTCTGCACCACTGGAATAAGTGGGAGTTTTGTTGGTAATACAAAGATATAGAAAATAACTTCCAACTACAGCCACTCCTTTTTTTTAAATTCTTCTTAGAGTTTAAAGAGAATCTTTCACCTTCACAGACAGAAGTGGAAATATACCTGACAGGGAAGAACATAGGAACTGCCACACTGGATCAGACCAACAGTGCCCCTAATCCACTATTCTTTCTCCAACAGTGGCTGACACCAAAAGATTCAGACGAAGATGTAAGAAAGCCCACAATGAATAACCAGACTATAGGAGAGATTTCTTCCTACTCGGAAGAAGTTGGGGGTATCTAATTCCCTGTAAGCATGAGGGTTTATATTCCTTATAAATTTTAATTCTATCTAATGTAACTGTTAATGTTATTATCCATGTAAGCGGGTGATATGTAAAAATGGCACTTTACACAAATGCAAGAAATTCAGACTCATTTTCAAATTAAACATTTAACACTAATGTTGTTATAAATATTGTACTCAAGTTTCTTGATAAATGCTAGAATTTTAATTTCTAAACCAGTGCTGTTGCTGCAACATTCTCTCTCTCTCTCATGCACACATCTGTTGAATAAATACTATGGATCTTCTGTAAAGGATCTGAGAGACTCCTTTATGTTTAAAGGGCAATTTGTGAATAAGTTACCCTCTTGGGTTGATAGCAGGATAGTTAAATTAAATAAATTAATCAAAGAACAAGTTGCAACGGCAATCACCAGAGACTCACCATTTTTCTTAAGGCCATCCTGCAGTCAGCCCTGAGAAAGCCTCTTAGAGAACACAAAATATGAGCTGGCAGACTCCTGTGTGCAGAGGAAAAGCACAGTGGTGCACACATTACAAAAGCATGGTATCTGTGGGACATCAAGGTGTCTACTGAACTGCAACAATAGACTATAATCCAGAATACATTAAAACTCACTATAAGAGAATACGGTGAGTCTGTTAAACAGAATGCCAGGAAGGCCAGGTAGTTCTGAATTATGGCTGCTATTAACTCACCCTCATTGTGCCTAAACATTGCACCATAGGTGGTCCCTCTGCGGCAGATGTTTCCAGAATAACTGGTTAATGAAACCTGGACTAAGTGATTCCTATTTTGTGAATACACAAAATATTTATACCTAGTCACATATTTAGCTCATACAAATTAAACAATTTTTCCTAACCAGTGCTGTGAACCCCATTGTTCTGCAATGCTCAGAGACAAAAAGCTCATTTAAGAAGTTTCTTGGTTTAGTAAGTAGTCTCTTTCTGGGAATTTGTATTACAATGCACTATCCTGTTGAGCAGGAGCCTGCAGGAATACTTCTGTGTAATTTAAAACAGTAGCCACCATGTACCGTATTTTTCGCCCTATAAGACGCACTTTTTCTTCCCCAAAACGGGGGGGGAAAAGTTGGTGCGTCTTATAGGGCGAATGTGCGCCCCGGTTCCCCCCTCCCCGCCGCGGGCGGGCTGCCGGGAGCGTCCCGGTTCCCCCCTCCCCGCCGCGGGCGGGCTGCCGAGGTTCCCTCCTCCCCGCCGCGGGCGGGCTGCCGGGAGCGCTCCCGGCAGCCCGCCCGCGGCGGGGAGGGGGGAACCGGGACGCTTCCGGCAGCCCGCCCGCGGCGGGGAGGGGGGAACCTCGTCAGCCCGCCCGCGTGGCGGGGACGGGAGAACCTCAGCAGCCCGCCCGCGCGGCGGGGACGGGAGAGCGAGGCGCTTTTTTTTGTTTGTTTGTTTGTTTTTGTCCGGCTTTTTTATTAAAAAACGAGGGGGCGTCTTATAGGCCGGAGCGTCCTATAAGACGAAAAATACGGTATCTCAATGTTCATGTGAAGTTAGGAATTTCTTTCCCTTTAAATTAGTTTCCTTTTGTTTTAAATGATTATCAGATGTCAGAGAAATGATATTTTGTAGTTATATATACACACACTTTTGAGCTGATTGTCTCTGAAGCGGATTGTTTTAGAGAGATGAATTAAGCCTTAGTGCCAGTGAAGTTGGTAGGTGACAGAATCCCAAAGAGATTAAGTGATTTGCTCAAGATCACACAGCAAGTCAGAAGCTGAACACAGGCGACCTGACTTTCAATCTCCTGTATCAACCACTAGCAGAAATACCCGGCGTTGCTCAGGTCCGTTGGAGGGGGGGAAGGGGACCCAGCGTTGCTCGAAGAGAGCTGAGCAAGTGTGGGGTCCGTTGGAGGGGGGAACGGGGGAGAGAGCTGAGCGAGTGCCGGGGCCGTTGGAGGGGGGGGGCAGGGGGGAGAGAGCTGAGCGAGTGGGTGGGGGGCGTTGGAGTGGGGGGAGGAGGGAGGGGTTTAAAAATTTTCGATTCTTACCTGAGGGGCGAGAGAACTGAGCGAGTGCAAGGTCCATTGGGGGGGGGTGGGAGGGGTGAGGGAGCAGAGCGAGTGCGGGGGGCCGTTGGAGGGAGGGAGGGGGGGGTGAGATTTTAAAAATTTTCAATTCTTTCCTGAGGGGGGAAAGAGCTCAGGGAGTGTGGGGCCCCTTGGATGGGGGGGGGGGGGGAAGAGAGCTGAGCGAGCGTGGGGTCCGTTGGAGGGGGGAGAGAGCTGAGCGAGTGCCGGGGCCATTGGAGGGGGGGCGGGGGCAGAGAGCTGAGCGAGTGCGGGGTCCATTGGAGGGGGGTATTATTACATCATAACTATGTCACAGAGAACAGCAGGTGTTAACCTGCTGCCCAGCTGATGTGAATGGGCTTTAAAGAATTTCACCCCTGGGAGGCGTCAGAGGTGAGATTTGAAAAAGTTTAGACTCTTACCCTGATTAGGACCCTAAGGCCTATAACTGTACCAAATTTCAAGTCTCTAGCTCAAATGGTGTGGAAGGAGTAAGGGAACGTACATACACCACACACGCATACACCATTTGACTTTTATATATATAGATTAAAAAATAATCCTTCACCAAAAATAGATGGGCATAACTAATGTAGTCCTACTCTTCCTACTTGTCTCTTTCTTCCCCATTTACTGCTCTAGCAGGTGTTTTTTCTAGGAAGAGTAAATATTGCACTATACTCAGCAATTTCCAGCCCCCTCATTCTGTTGAATGATCATCACAGTAATTTTTCAAATTTTCTCACTTTTATAAAAATCCCTTATAATCTTGGTGACCCTTAGCTAAATATTTTTCCTCCTCCAGTGACATTTTTGGTATTGCAAAGTTATTGACAATTACTAGCATAAACACATTTTATCTGATGGTCTTCCCTCCATGTTACCCACTAACACTGAAATCTCAAAGAGAATTTATGCTCCACCTGAATTTTGCCACCCCTCTGCTGGTCACTGAGTCAAATCTTGGAATAATGGCACTAACTATCAATCACATAGAGCACAAAGGAACAACTAATACCTATGGCAGTTGGATGGGATGAGGTAATCATCTCTTCCCTAAACCTTTCAAAGTCAGAATATTCAGATAATTAAATTCAGAAGACTAAAGGCATTTCACCAAAACATTTGCCTAAAATTGTAAAGAATTAGAAACCTACAAGGGAATTTTTCAAGTTGCCAGACAAATGAACAAGCTTAGTGACTAACTGGATAATACTTGGCATTTATATAGTGTCTTCTGCACAAGGATTTCAATGCACTTTACACACATTTAGACTCAGCCAACTTCTTGGGAGAGTTTTAAGTATTATTATATCATTTTACACTTGAAAAAGTTGAGGGACAGAGAATTTGGTGACATGACCAAGATTACAAGGAGAATTAGTAAGCAAGGCAGGGATGGAATCCAAGGGCCCAAACTCCTAGTCTTAACCATAAGATCATACCAATAGAAGTGTTTAAGTTCTACTGGCAATATTGTCAACTGCTCCTCCACTGACTGGAGTACCAACTCCAAGGTTTGATCATTTAAAATCTTCCCCTAAGCAGGCACTTTTCTAGACCACCATCCTGCTCATCAAGTATGTCAAGAGCTAAAATCTATTAATAACATTACCATTATTTATAGAAAAAGATGAACAGCAAAGATAGTTCTTCAAGAGTAATCTTCAGAAGCACTGGGCTTCAGCAAGTAGTTCCCAGGCAGTTAAGCTATCATAATGAAGTTTTTTCAATATGCCAGGAAAATGTATCACCCAGCTGATGTTACAATAGGTTTGAAAGGAAAACATTTTCCCTTTGGATGCATGAAATATCTATTGAAAAAGCTGGATCCCCTGTAACAGCATGTCAAAATATTACGACCCTGCATTTTTATAGGATTAAGTCCCTAATGTACAACATCTTGGCTATATTCCAAAGAACTGTCAACATAATAATTCAGTTACATTGCCCATACTACTGTAAAACTGCATTGAATTCAAAATGTTTGAGCGCATCCAGCAATTAAAATTAATGTTCCTTGGAATGAGTGCTTCACTTTACAATCAAGAAGAAAAAAATTACCTCAACAGTGTTCCTCTAGTATTATGGTTAACATTTAATGGCATTTTATTGCCATTAAGCCCAATATTTGTGTCTAATCGATACTAAGCTACCAAGGACAGCCTAACAAGTCTGGAATATCTCTATAAGGCTCTATTGATTTCCTTTTTCAGGCGTGCAACTAACACAATCTACACAAATAATTTAGAAGGAAGCAAGGTAATTTAATAAACAGAAAAAGGAACATGTAACTTCTCTTTTCTCAAGTGACCAAATCATTTTAACTCATTAATGGTAATTAACACTAAAGTTAGCTACAGTAAACCCTCGATTTAACAGACCTCGATTTAATGGACTTCAGATGCAACGGACAAAATTTCTGAGCAAGCTGATGCATTTCTGGCGGGCTGGCTGCCGGCTCCCGGCTGCCGCCTGGGTAACGGCAGCAGGCTGCCGCCCGGGTCCAAGCAGCGGGCAGGCTGGCTGCCGGCTCCCGCCTGCGGGCGGGCTGGCTCCTGGCTCCCACCCGGGTCCCGCCAGCGGGTGTGCTGCCGGCTCCCGCCCGAGTCCCACCAGCAGGCGGGCTGGCTGACGGTTCCCCACTGCCGCCCGGGTCTCAGCAGCCGGAACCTGGGCGGGCTGGCTGACGGCTCCCGGCAGCCGGGCCCTGGGCGGGCTGGCTGACTGGTTCCGGCTGCCGCCCAGGTCATAGCAGCTGGGACCCGGGCGGGCTGGCTGCTGGCTCCCGGCTGCCACCTGGGTCCAGGCAGCGGGCGGGCTGCAGAGCTGCCGCCCCGACCCTGTGGCTGGCGGGCTGCTGCTCCGACAGCTCTTTTTTTTAAAAATTAAATAACGGACTTTTTCATTTAACGACACCCCCTTGCCCGAATTAGTCCGTTAAATGGAGGTTTTACTGTATTTAAATTTCTGTAAAGCACTACAGATCAAATAATGTAAGCATTTTAGAAAGCAAAGAATCTATCAAGTAAATATTAAACCTAGAACGTATCATTAGTTTCTCAAGTCCAACATGTAGATTAACAGTACTATTTTCTATCTTGGTTCAATTTAACATCACACTCTGTATTAGAGAATCTGGTGTTTTAAAATGAATTCCTAATAATTTGCACTTGCATACCACCCTTTATTTAAGGATCTTATAATGCTTTACACATATCAATTACATCTCAAAGTCTAGCAGCTATAATCTTCTTTATACAGATGGCTAAACTGAGCAATTAAGTAATCTAACTTAAATTATACAGTCAGTGTCAGATTTCAGACTCTGATTTTAAATGTTCTACTACATAATACTGCCTCCCAAAGTATACCATTAACAGAATTGTCTAATGCAACCTTGATTCTGTTCTATCTACCACCATCACCACCCATCCTTGTACATGACGCAAGAATGAAAATTGGAAGTATCACTTTAGGCGTATATCATATAACCACTGTAGAATAGCATAGTGCTTTGTTTCTGTGTTTTAATTCAAAGTGAAATATGCAATTATTCTCTTAAATATAATTATGTTTCTTTCAAAAGTTTCACACCACACACACTGCCATATGCAACATCCACTGAAAGTCTGAAAATTCAGCTTCTTTACCTGCTGAAAGTGTTTACAAGACTTTGTTCTAGTTTGTGCATTAGGAATTTTGTTATTAGCAAGATTAATTTTTAACAACTCCAGGAACAATGTTTAAGTCTGCTGCTACAGAGCACCCATATAACTTTAACTAACCCCCATCAGCCCTTATTCTTGGTGGTCTTAAACATAGTGCTTCTCCTCACTCCCCTCAAAGCAGCAAAAATTCTCATTGCCTCAGGCATGCACAGGACCAGGGTACACAAATGACACCCCAAGGGCAAAGAGGATGGATGAATATACAGAACAAGCAATAACTTCACAGACACAGCGGATGAAGGATCAAAGGTACATCCGACTCAAAGAATGAGGTGGAGCTCAAGTGTTCAGAGAAGATGATAAATTTAGTCCAAATTCAAACATTGCTACACCTGGCATGATAGCTATCATATTACAAACTTTAATAGATTAAAATTAAATTAGCCTAAATGTCATGTATCCAATATAATTGTGAACTTTATAAAACAGACTTTAATTAGACAATCGCCTACTTTTTTTCCCACAAGACTACTGCATCATTCAGCACATAGAATGGACAGCACACAAAGCCGGGTTGATCAGTGAATGAAGGGTTATCCACAGGTCCCCGGCCTCATTTGCAGCAGAAAGTTAAATATGTTCAACAGAAAGATGGGGCATACAGGTCTTGCGGTTAAGGCACTGCACTGAGATCCAAGAGAAATTAGTTCTATCACTGGTTTGATCACAGATGTGATGTTAGATTAGTCATTTAAAAGAAAATTTGCAGAGGTAGTCACTGATTGTTCATTTTTTGAGAGCTACCCAAGACACCTACCTAGTTCCCTACCTGTAAAATAGGGATAATAATACTTCCCTTCTTCACAAGGAAGTTGTAAAGATGAATTCATTAACATTTGAGAGCATAACAGAAAAAGCCATGAAAATATTTCATATTCAGTACCGCATTTGGACAGCATGCAGTAAATAAGATATGGGAATCTACAATGAATGATAAATATCAGTATTTAACAGTTGTCTCAGCCTCTGAGGCACCCCTATCCTATGCATTGAATCAGGCAGGGTGCTATGTAAAAATAGTATATGATCATATAATTAAAAGCTAATGCAATGCTTACAAACAAGGAGCTAGAATTAAGGTTACACAGGTAACCATTATTCTGACATTTCCTAACTTTTGAACACTTGGCTTTGCCACCTTAATGTAATTTTAATATAATTTTTATATGGATATAAAATGTCTGTATTAGTCAGTATTTTGGACTAACTTAAGTTACTTTTAACCAGTTCAAGTGTAAAATTATAATTGTGATACTATCTTCCCATAAGATTTTTCTGTGAATTCAGACATAATGCAAGGATGCACACTAGAAAACAATGAAAAGTATTATTCTGCAGGTGAAGTGCTAATATTAGATCACACACGCACATGCCACAGTCCTTGAAACATTCACTATAATCTTGGATTTCTAAATGGTTTGGCAGAGCAAAGTACAAAAATGCAATTGTCCATATGTACATTATTAGAAATAGTCTTCTGTTTCAGTAATCATTAGGCAGAGCTCAGTGAGTGTTAAAGAATAAGATAACTGCTGGCTCCAAGGAGCACCATAACTTACCAACATCCAATCAGCATTTCACTTACAGGAAGATACCCAATTCTTTTCTTGTTAAATCAGAATGCACAGGAAGGTCAATTTGGGAAATGGTACTTCAATTAGAATTATAAACTTTGCTTCCATTGTTAAAGAAATGGGGGGAAAAACCACTCCATATATTAGACCTAAATATGAGCTCTAGGACCAGGAATTAACTCAATTGAGATATATGATTTCTGCCAGTACTTAAAACAATAAGTCATTAGCTAAAGCAAACAAAAAGCCATCTAATTCCTCCCTTATAAATGATCAGTTTCAACTTTCAGTGTTCATACCAACTAAAATTTGTAAGCTCTGCTAGGCAACACCTGTAAAAGTAAAGTTCTTTTGCAGATTAATGTGTGTGTTTAATTAATATGTTTAACAAGCTGTTTTGTGTTCCCAAAGAACACAGCTGTTTCTATTATATGTACAACTTTACCATCTGCAAAAACTACAATAAGTAAATATCAAGATAGCAGGTGTTAATAAAGAGCAGCCAAGATAACCCTTCTCTAGGGAAAGAATTAGTTCTTTCATTATAATATTCTGTAGCCCTGGAGCAGGCAAATCTTAGCTATTCAGGTCTAGAAGGAACTGGTTTTGTGGTTCATGGGAACAATAAAGTAAGTTCTTGGGGTAAATCTCTGCATAACCACAACTATTAAGTATAAACTAAATACATAGCACCAGGCCAAAGCCTTAAGACACTAACTGCCATTTGGAATGTGGGCCTCAACATAATATTCATTAACCACGGTTATACACATATTCACACTTGATGGATAAAACAAAGATAAAGTTGCCAAGGGAATCCTTAATTTTCCATTTTAATATTTATATTTTAAACTGAGAATTTTCTGTTAAGGTCTATAAAATAAAACACTCCCATACACGAAGAATTGCAAATCTTTTCATTTAAAATGTCTTAAGATACAGTGTATTTTCACTACTTTTCCCCCAAAAGGTAACTTGCTTATTGATATTTTATCATAATCTACTACCTAAATTCCCATGGTTTTAAAAGTTAAACGGGTATGTATGGCTCCTCTATACAACAGTAGAAGGCTTTTACAATTGCTTTCCCTGTGCTTCATGGATGTCTTCTGGATTACTACCCTAGCACTCACCCCTCCACACACACACCCCTCCACACACCCCTTCGCCCACCTTTCTTTATCTTCCACAAGCAACCATGTGATTATTCATGTAATCAGTAATGCATGAACCATCAAAAGAGAAAGGGAGAGGGAAATGCCCGCAACTCAGCTCATCAAAAATACAACAAGCAAGCCACAAAGGGGTCACAAATTAAAAATTAAATGCAGACAGAGAAAGCGCATCCACACATTACCACTACTGAAACTTCCCTTCCAAACAGGGAACACATACAGTAGGGAGAGAAGTGGCCAAAGACATATTTTAAAGTTATGCTAATTACATTAATTCACAGCACATGTTTATCAATGAAGAAAAATTAAGCACCAGCACGCTTGAACACTACTAGAATCTTTGCAGCTACAGGCAAGCCACTGGATGGCTAAAGCTGTCACACGGGTGACAGATCTGCTGTTAGCAACTAAGGTAATCTATATACCAGTACCAAGTACTGCAAAGACAGCAAGAGGTGATTGTAGATTACAAAAAAATCAGGAAAAGGAGTTAGTAATGCTTAGAGATGCATCAAGCAGACAATAACTAGTTAAATGCAAAATGTATTTATTATAGACTAGATCTGTACAATATGTTCACACACACACACACACACACACACACACACACACACACACAAATCCTGTCTCCCAAAAGACAAGTATCTATTCCACTTAATTTATAAAATGTTAGCATGCTTTTTCACTCTGAAAAACAATTGCAAAAATGAGTGTGGGGTTCTAAGAGCCTTAATAAGTCTAGATTAATGTGCTCAGTTTACAAATAAAAAGTCACCTTTCAAATTCATCCTGGAATCTGGAAGTCTTTCTTGGTCAGGCATCATAAGTAAGAAATCATCTACAGCTGGAATGTATCTGCTTACTTTACTGCCCAAAATAATTTTTGCTAATTCTTATTCCTGATACTGCTGCAGAACCTATACAACTGTGTAAAAGAGATAGATTCTGCTTTTTCTTTTGCATCATCAGAATTATTAGTGAAATTCCCGTTGCAGAGTCTCTTACCAGTAATGAACATATGCCATACAGAAATCCACTTTACACTCTCCCCTAGTTGTACTAGCTCCTGAGTGTTCACAAGCGTACAAAGTAATTTTTATTATTAATACAATTTTAAGTAAGTAGATTGGCAACAATTTGCTTGAAAAACCCACTGGAAGCACCA
This sequence comes from Sternotherus odoratus, assembly GCA_032164245.1. Taxonomy (NCBI): domain Eukaryota; kingdom Metazoa; phylum Chordata; order Testudines; family Kinosternidae; genus Sternotherus; species Sternotherus odoratus. The sequence continues at coordinate 12,625,175 of JAVMKO010000016.1, forward strand.
AGCTTGAGGAGATGGGTTGGGCTTGATTGTGTGTTTCATTTTGAATTTGTCAATAAAACAAAACTCAGTAAGGGGGTTTTGTGTCTCTGACTATAGCCAAGGAGTAGGTCTACTAAGTAAGAAAGTCAAACTGCTGATAACTACACTTTAAAACAGAAAAAAAGTGGAGGGGGGAAAAAAATCACACTTTAAATTAAACTAAGACTGAGTTTTGCACTAGACTAGAAATTCTGCAGCACTACAGGTAAATTAAAATAGAAGATCATATTGAATTAAAAATGAAAAATCAAAATATGATCAGTAGAGTATTCCTTGTGGGGTTTATTTTGCTATTCAATTTAATGTATACAGTCCAGAAGTGGTAAATATATGACAGATTTTTATTTTTACAGTCCAGAGGTACACACCGATAATTATCAGGGAGATGTGAAGCAGGAGGTTTCAGCTGCAAGACGGGATAGTTTTGGCATTTGGGAAGGCATGGGAGACAGGTGAGGCTTTTGGCAATGAGAAAGGGACGCAACTCCTGTTTCTCTCTCACAAGTAGATTTGGAAGGGACTTAAACTCCTAGTTCTCCACCTCAGCATTCTATTGCCTTCTTCCACAAAGTCTGGTACTTCCTCCAACAAACAAGGGCATTATGAGCAGGATATTTGTGCTAAAATGACAAACAGTTTGAATAGACAACACAAAGTTATTATTAGGTTTCAGAGTTACACCCCAACAAGAGAAATGTGGGTAGTTCTGCAGGTGACTCTGATGAAGCGAAGAAACTACCTGCCAGCACAGAAGGGGTTAAAGAGGCCTTTGGGCCCAGTTAGCCCTGCCCCATCATACCTGCAGCTAGTACCAGGCCTGGTGGGGAAGAAAAATAGAGAACCTGGTTCAGTTCAGGGCTGACTAGCAAAGAGGCAGGAGCTAGCTGCCTCCCTACCTGAGGGGAAGGATCACTAGCCTGCCAATTTTAAAAACTATTTTAAAATAAATTAAAGCTTAAATTCTGTTTCATAAGTTCTGCAGCCTTGATAATGTGAAATGCATAGGGTTCTGATTTGTAGCAGACCAAACATTATATACCAATGCACACCAAATACCCCATCTATTATTTAATTACTTCCGAGTCTACAAAAGAGCTATTCATTAGCAATTTGATACACATCTTTTACCTTGTTTGACCATTTATAGGCCTGAAGTAGTTGACTGTAGAGAGGAGTTTTGTCCTGTACAGGATCTAGACTTAACAATCCACTATTATGGAGAGGATGGTTCTCTGATGGTTTGCCTACTAGATTGCTCAGACGTTCCAGTTCACTAGAAGTAGGAAAAACAAACACACAATTTTTATGTAAGTGTGGGAGATAATGAGGATAATGTGGAGTGAACAATCAAGTGTGCATGTAACATATGGTCCTTACACATCTCGCAACTAAAAAAAGAATCAATTTAGACATAATTTTTTTAAAATGCTTGTACAAAGCTCAAGGCAATTTGACAAGCATTTAATCCCCAGTATTAACCGAAGAGTCACAAATGACCCACCCCCAAACAACAATATGTTTCCCTCCCCAAAAACCTGGGTAATCAGATTGGCTTTTAACATGCCCTGAAAATTCCGAATATTTTGGACCAGGGTTGGCAGAAATTCCAAAAACTGGGGGCACTCTTGGAGAACTCTTAAGCAGCACCCTCACTTTGAACTAACAGCCCTCCCGCTTAAGCACCTCTGTGACTGTAATTGCTGCAGTACAACATGCAGACAGGGGGCTGGTCTACACCCCCGCAGTAAATCGACCTACACTATATCTATGTTATATCAATAACATAGCTAGAACCACAAATCGATGGGCAAGCACTCTCCCATTGATTTAGCCCATTTTCACCAGACCCACTAAATCAGAGGTGGGCAAACTATGGACCGCAGGCCACTTCTGGCCCATGGGTCTGTCCTGCCTGGCCCTTGAGCTCTTCCCCCACTCCTCCCCCCCCCCCCCCCCCCCCGCAGCCTCAGCTCACTGTGCTGCCAGCACTCTGGGCTGCAAGCTCCTGCCGAGCTGCAGGGCTATGAACTCCTGCCTGACAGCGCAGGCGTATTTGGCTCCAGCCGGCACGGCTGCCAGACATGCTGCTCTGAGCAGCATGGTAAGGGGGCGGGGAGACTGGATAAGGGGCAGGGAGTTCCAGGGGAGTAGTCAGGGGACAGGGAACAAGGGATGGGAAATGGGGGGAGGGGGGCGTGGATAGGTGTGGGAGTCCTGGGGTGCCTGCCAGGGGGCAAGGGTATAGATAGGGGTTGGGGCAGTCAGGGGACAAAGGGTTGTATTCGGAGTAGGGTCCTGGGAGGGCAGATAGGGTTGGGGATTCCAGGAGGAGGCAGTCAGGGGACAAAGAGCAGGGGGGGTTAAATGGGTGGAGGGTTCTGAGGGGGGCAGTGGGGAGTGGGAGGAAACAGGGGCCAGGCTATTAGGGGAGGTACAGCCTTCCCTACCTGGCCCTTCATATAGTCTTGGAACTCTGATGTGAACCTCAGGCCAAAAGGTTTGCCCACCCCTGCACTGAATGGACACTGCTGCATCGATCATAGTGTAGACATGGCCAGAGAGCCTCGCTCAAGTAGGCAGGTCCCACACTATTTAATTAATGTATTGGAAGCTAAAAGTTCTTTCCCTTATATAAACAGAGGTAATAATGCAGGACCTGATTCTGCAGCAGATCCTGAAAAGCTTATTAATGCATGGATGAAGTCTCGAATTCAAAAATTCTCAGGGCAGGAGGATGCATCACATTTTTACAAGCACAATGCATACTTCTAGATCTGTATAAAATACTACTAAACTGAAATATTATGATTTATTATTGTTGTCCCCCAAAATATTCCTACTCTAGTGCTTAAGTTTAGTTTTTGCTGCTTACATCTCATTTACCAAACATCACATTAGTGATAAAAAGTTAACTCATATTTTAAACATTGCATAATCTTTATAAACCCAGAAACTTTCCATAGTGCTGAAATACAATATTAGAAATGATAGCCATATTATTCAGGTGCCTTTTCCTTTGATGGGAAAAAGCCGAATCCTGCTCTCATTGAAGTCAACAGCAAAACTCCCACTGAACTAAGAGCAGGATTCAGCCCTTAATGTAGTGATTTGAGAAATTCTTAGCAGGAGAGAAGCCAAATGAAGGAGACAAAGTTGAAGAACAAGGAGAACAATAATATACTTAAAAATTAAAAAGGAAAAATACAAAATGTGGGGGGAATGTTGCCTTTGTAGTTCTTTTCCTCTTCGCCTATATTCTGTCCATTTAGGTTGTCAACTCTCTAGGAAAGGGACCTGTTGCCATATAAGCCTATAAAGCACCTCTCTCACTTTTGGATACTATATAAAAAAATTAATCACATACAAGCGCCTTGATTAAACATTAGTTAATGTTGTTAATCAACATAAACTGAAAAAATCAAGGAACAGTCAAGGGATCCAAGCAGTTTCTCTGCTATGACATAATCCTTTTCCATAAACTATCATTAAGGCTGCAAGTCTGCCACGGAGGTGACGGATGCCGTGACTTTCTGTGACTTCCATGACTTAGGCAGTGGCCAATGCTGGCTGGACAACAGAAGCAGTTTGGGTGTGTGGGAAGGGGCTAGGGACAGGAGGTTGAAGGGTGTAGGGCTCCCCAGCTCTCACTAGCATGGCCCTAGAGCTCCTAGACAGATGGGCCACCTGTGCCAGCACATAGGGCTCTGTGCACTGCCTGCACCTGCAGTTCTGTGGGAGCTGCAGGGACATGTGGAGCTGGGTAGGAAACCTGCTAGCCCCCACCAATCCTTTCCCCCGGCTCCCTCCCAGCATCAGCAGGGGTCCCAGGCTGTGCACCCATGGCTCACCTTCCCCACAGCACCAGCAGGGATCCTAGGCCACCTCCTCCAGCACCCTCAACTCCATACCCAAATTTTAGTTACGGGTATGTAGTAAAAGTCATGGACAGGTTTTATGACATTATCCAAAGTCTATTGATTTCAACAGGCTTTTGATCCGATTCTTGTTTCAGTCAGTAATTTAAATATACTATTATGTGTCTAAAGCACCTCTCTTACTTTTGGTTGTTATATAAATAATAAAAATATCTATACAATTATGTTGCGAACTTCAGAAAGTTTGTATTGTATTATATTAATTATTATAAGTATTGATCCATCTGCAGGATCAAGTCCTATGTTAAAATGAAAATAGCAGATGCAGAGGAGCACAAAGGCAAAAGCAGAACATTAAGCAGTCATTTAATGCACATTCGTCGAGAGTTACTTTTGCTGTTTGTATACAAATATAATATTTGGTGGGGGGAAATAATTTTAATGGCTTCCTATCCTACAAAGTTTAGCATCATTGTTAAACTAGTTTCAGAGTGGTAGCCGTGTTAGTCTGCATCAGCAAAAACAATGAGTACTTGTGGCACCTTAGAGACTAACAAATGTATCTGGGCATAGGCTTTCGAGAGCTAAAACTCACTTTTAGCCTCTACGATTCCACAAGGACTCCTTGCTTTTGTTAAACTAGTGTGTCCTGCAAATTCCTCCTTTCACTTGGGTCAGTGGTTTTCTACCTTTTGTTCATTTGTGGTGTCCTAAAAAACTTCAAATGGAGGTGCAGACCCCTTTGGAAATCTTAGGTGCTAGGTGCTGTGCGAACCAGAACAAAAAGACAGTCCCTTAAACTAAGGCCAAGATCCTCAAAGATATTTAGGTCCCTAACTCTCATTAACTTCAGTGGGAATTAGGTCTAAACACCCCCAAGAACCTGGGCCTAAATATAAAACAAGAGACAACAGACCAAGACAGACAGATGGGGAATACAAGGAAACAATGAGACCATAGAATCAGAGAGGTAGCCGTGTTAGTCTGGAATAGCAGAGGTAACAAAGTCCTGTGGCACCTTAAAGACTAACTATAAAGTTTTGAAGCATAAGCTTTCGTGGGCTAATACCCACTTCGTCTAATATCCCCTGCTGATGAGCTGTTAGAAATCTACCTGAATAAGTCACACAACTGATAACTGGGCTCACCCCCACTCAGTTCTGATGCACCTTAGCAAAACTCAACCTTTGGGATGAATTTGAAGTGTTGCTTTTAAAAGAGACGCTGTTAACTTCAAAATCAAACACTATCCACAAACAAAATTACTTTACTAGCACCTATTAAAAGGGAAAGCATTCTGAAGATCCAATTTAGTTCTATTCATGTTCTTGGTTTACTTTTCATGGTCCAACCCTAAAAAGGCAGGTTCTGTTCAGTGAGCGTCGCTCGTTTGTCTTCAGTTTCAGTCTGAGGTTCTCAGTGCCAAGAAGTTTTTTTGTGGGTTATTTATGATTTTATTTCAAACGCTGCAGGGGACACGTTTGCGCCTGTCACACATCAGACTCGTCCTAGTCCTTACATAGAAGCTTGTTTCCACCGAATTAAGTGGACATTCAACTCCAAAGTCCAGTCAATTCCAAGGCAGGCGTGAAAGGCAATGGCCAGTCCTCTCTCCGCTCGTCCGATCACACTTCCGATTTCAAATCTCATCCCCCCCCCTTTTTTCCGCGCGAAGAGGGGTGACTCGCACGGCGCAGCGCCCCAGGGGCTCGCTGCTTCACGGGATGGTTCCAGCTGAGGGGCCCCCTCACAATCCTGGGTGCACCCGGCCCCAAAGCCAGGCTCTCGCCTCAGCTCCCCTCCGAGCGCAGGGCACCCCTTCTCCCGCGGGCCGCCCCTCAGCGCAGGCTCCCCGCCTCTGCCCCACCGCCTCTCCAGCCTGCCGGTTCTCCTCAGGCGCCCCCGCGCCTGACGGGGAGCAGCCGCCCCCGGCCCCGCACGCACCTCAAGTCCCGGCTGACCGAGTGCAGGCTCTCCTTGAAGCAGGAGACGAAGCTCTTCTCGCGGCCCTCCAGCGTCTCCTTGTTCCGCATCCCGTCCTTCAGGCAGTCAAACACCCGCGTGACGCTGGAGCGCAGCGCCTGGATGGCGGCGATGGCCTGGGAGAAGGCCTCCAGGTTCACCCCGGGGCTCAGCACCCCCTCCGCCATCTTGCCCCGCAACCAGCCGAGCGGGCCGCCTCCCCCGCCTGGCAACGAGAAACGCCGGGAACACCACGGGGCCGCGCCGGCGCGGGGAAGCCTGGGAAATGTAGTCCCGTGGGGGGGGGGGAATCAGTGTGCATGAGGGAGTAGAGAAGTCCCTGGCAGTGACTGGAGGGGGCTGGGAAGTCAGGGGGGGGGGGGGTATAGAGAAGTGGGGAGCGGGGAGTCAGTGAGGGGATAGAGAAGGCTGTGGCGGTGAAAGGGGGATGGGCAGTCAGTGTGTGAGGATATAGGGGGCAGGGAGTCAGTGAGAGAGTAGAGAGGTATGTGGATGTGGGGGGAAGTCAATGGGGGTATAGAGAGGTGGGGAGCAGGGAATCAGTGAGTGGGTAGATGTAGGGGGGTAGGGAGTCAGTGTGGGGGCAGGGAGTCAGTAAGGCGGTAGAGAGGTCTGGGGCAGACACAGGGAGTGTGGGTGTGAGACAGAGGTGGGGTGACAGAGGGTTGTATGTAGAGGAAGTCAGTGTTTTTTTGTCACAGGTGTTTTTAGTAAAAGTCCTAGACATGTCACGGGCAGTTTACAAAAATTCACAGCCCCGTGGGCTGTCCATGATAATACAAAGTTGTTCTGGAGGTGGGGAGGGCAATCAACTACAGTAAAACCTGAGTTATGAATACCTCAGGAATGGAGGTTGTGCATAGCTCTGAAATGTTTGTAACTCTTCACAAAATGTTACGGTTGTTCTTTCAAAAGTTTACAACTGATCATTGACTTAATACAGCTTTAAAACTTTACTACGCAGAAGAAAAAGGCTGCTTTTAACCTTCTTAATTTAAACGAAACAAGCACAGAAACAGTTTGTTTACATTGCCAAATCTTTTTTAAAACTTTCCCTTTATTCTTTTAGTAGTTTACATTTAACACAGTACTGGACTGTATGGGGAGGGGGGGTTGTTTGTTTGTTTTTGTTTTTAGTCTCTGCTGCTGCCTGACTGTGTACTTCCAGTTCCAAATGTAGTGTGTGGTTGACTGGTCAGTTCATAATTCCGAGGTTCTGCTGTACAAATACTGAAACTGATCCTGCCAGCTGCTGAGCATCTCTTGTGAAGTTCTGAGTTAGTGCTCAGCTCTTCACAAGCAGTTCTTGTCACCTGATAGGACACTGATACATTATTTGGAATGAATGACAGTACTAGAATTCTAATATTCCTATTGAATCATCAAGTGTTAATTGTCTACCTGTAAACCGAATGTATTCCTGTGTAACTAAATCTGTATATTCAAAGCCTCAGGTATTCTGTGGCAATATGGGCCTATACTCTTTGGTAAGGTCACCAGGTTTCTTCACACTCCATTATTGTATTTGATGGCAGCTTGGAAATTCTGCAGCAGCTTCAGGTGAATTGGTGAATTCAGGTGAATTCAGGCATTGGCACTCTCACTGAAGGACTGTCTGGATATGTAGACTCTCTACTCAGACCCTATGCCACCAGCACTCCCAGCTATCTCTGTGATACCACTGACTTCCTGAGGAAACTACAATGCATTGGTGACCTTCCAGAAAACACCATCCTAGCCACCATGGATGTAGAGGCTCTCTACACAAACATCCCACACAAAGATGGAATGCAAGCTGTCCGGAACAGTATCCCTGATGATGCCACAGCACAGGTGGTTGCTGAGCTCTGTGACTTTATCCTCACACACAACTATTTCAAATTTGGTGACAATATATACCTCCAGACCAGCGGCACTGCTATGGGCACCCGCATGGCCCCACAGTATGCCAACCGCTTCCTCAACTCTCGTCCACTCACACCCCTTCTCTATCTACGCTACATTGATGACATCTTCATCATCTGGACCCATGGGAAAGAAACTCTGGAAGAATTCCACCATGACTTCAACAGCTTCCACCCCAACATCCACCTCAGTCTGGACCAGTCCACACAGGAAATCCACTTCCTAGACACCACAGTGCAAATTAATGAGGGCCACATCGACACCACCCTATACCGAAAACCTACCGACAGCTATGCCTACCTTCATGCCACCAGCTTCCATCCCGGACATACCACACGATCCATTGTCTACAGCCAAGCACTGAGGTACAATCGGATTTGCTCCAACCCCTCAGACAGAGACCAACACCTACGAGATCTTCACCAAGCTTTCTCAAAACTACAATACCCGCACAAGGAAATAAGGACACAGATCAACAGAGCCAGACGTGTACCCAGAAGCCTGCTGCTGCAAGACAAGCCCAAGAAAGAAAACTACAGAACACCACTGGCCATCACCTACAGTCCTCAGTTAAAACCTCTGCAATGCATCATCAGTGACCTACAACCCATCCTGGACAATAATCCCTCACTTTCACAGGCCTTGGGAGGAAGGCCAGTCCTGGCACACAGACAACCTGCCAACCTTAAACAAATTCTCACCAGCAACAGCACACTGCACCACAATAACTCCAACTCAGGAACCAATCCATGCAACAAACCTCGATGCCAACTCTGCCCACATATCTACACCAGCAACACCATCACAGGACCTAACCAGATCAACCATACCATCACTGGTTCATTCACCTGCACATCAACCAATGTCATATATGCCATTATATGCCACCAGTGTCCCTCTGCTATGTACATCGGCCAAACTGGACAGTCCCTAAGAAAAAGGATAAATGCACACAAATCAGATATTAGGAATGGCAATATACAAAAACCTGTAGGGCAGTGATGGCGAACCCATGGCACGCGTGCCACTGCCGGCACGCCGAGCCGTCTCTGTGGGCACGCCGCTCGCGAGCCAGATGTGGCTCTTTTGAGCCTGTCATCTGGCTCGCGCGGCGCTCTCTGTCCGCGAGGCTGGGGTGCGGGGGAGGCGGTGTGGCGCGGCGCTCTCTGTCCGCGAGGGCGCGGCGCTCTCTGTCCGCGAGGCTGGGGGGCGGGGGAGGCGGTGTGGCGCGGCGCGGCGCTCTCTGTCTGCGAGGCTGGGGGGCGGGGGAGGCGGTGTGGCGCGGCGCTGCTGTGACCGCGAGGCTGGGGGGCGTGTCGCTCCTCTCCTTCCCTCGCTGGAGTCGGGTCACAGCAGCGTGACCCAGCGAACAAGTAAGCGCCGGGGGGGGGGGGGTAAGCGGTGTGCAAGGGGGCGTTGGGGGAAGGCTGGGCTGGGAGCGGGGGTAAGCGGTGTGGGGGAGAGACCGGGCTGGGTAAGACTGGGCTACAAAAAATGTAACGTATTTTATGCATCTCTGCTCACAAAATATTTAGGATTTGTCAGTGCATTAGTGTTAAAGTGGCATTAAAAAACTTCTGCTATTATAACAGATGCAGAATATTTTGGAAATGCATAGCATCTACATTTGTTATGGTCTTTGTAAATTAAATATTTAATTGGCATAGGCACCATTATAGTCACACCAGTGTTAAGAATTCTTGGTGGAAACAGCCATTCCACTGAATTTCCTATCAGTTCACACGCAGCTATTCTTGACTGCTTGTCTCAATTTTGATTTCAACAAATGCTTTTTAAAATTCAAAAATATACCCTATGAATATTAAAAGAACTATATACAACATACAACAGTTGGGGGGGGGGGGGGTTGGAGGAAAGGAGGTTTGGGGGGGAGAGACCTGGCTGGGTGGGTCAGTTGGGGGGGGGGGGTTGGAGGAAAGGAGGTTTGGGGGGGAGAGACCTGGCTGGGTGGGTCAGTTGGGGGGGGGGTTGGAGGAAAGGAGGTTTGGGGGGGGAGAGACCTGGCTGGGTGGGTCAGTTGGGGGGGGAGGTTGGAGGAAAGGAGGTTTGGGGGGGAGAGACCTGGCTGGGTGGGTCAGTTGGGGGGGGGGGTTGGAGGAAAGGAGGTTTGGGGGGGAGAGACCTGGCTGGGTGGGTCAGTTGGGGGGGGGGGGTTGGAGGAAAGGAGGTTTGGGGGGAGAGACCTGGCTGGGTGGGTCAGTTGGGGGGGGGGTTGGAGGAAAGGAGGTTTGGGGGGGAGAGACTGGGCTGAGTGGGTCAGTTGGGGGGTTGGAGGAAAGGAGGTTTTGGGGGGAGAGACCCTGCTGGGTGGGTCAGTTGGGGGGTTGGAGGAAAGGAGGTTTGGGGGGGAGAGACCGGGCTGAGTGGGTCAGTTGAGGGGGGGTGTAGAGTTGTTTTTTTTTGTTTTGTTTTTTGTTTTTTTGGTTTTTTCAATTAAAAAAATGTTTAATGGAAAGCTCTGTTATTGTTTTTCTTTTTAAACAAAAGCTGTTAATTATTTTGAAAAACTGTACGAATTGTTTTTTCTAAACTAAAACCTCGTTATTCAGGTTTAATTGCAGTGTTGGCACTTTGAAAAAAACAAGTCGTTTTGGTTTGCAATTTGGGCACTCGGGCTCAAAAAGGTTTGCCATCACTGCTGTAGGGGAACACTTCAACCTTCCTGGACACACAATTACAGATTTAAAAGTCACCATACTGCAGCAAAAAAACTTCAAGTCCAGACTGCAAAGGGAAACTGCAGAGCTGCAATTCATTTGCAAATTTAACACAAACAATCTCGGATTGAACAAAGACCTACAATGGCTCGCTCATTACAGAACTAGTTTCTCCTCTCTCCATGTCCACACACCCCATTCAAATGCTAGAAGAACAACCCACCCTCCCTGATCGGAGATAACAAGCTGGTTCAGCCTAATTGGACTAACCTTTTTACCTCCCACCTGGTTCTTGCCTACTTTTCTGTACCTGCCTCTGGACACTTCCACTGCTTGCATCCGACGAAGTGGGTATTAGCCCACGAAAGCTCATGCTTCAAAACTTTATAGTTAGTCTTTAAGGTGCCACAGGACTTTGTTACCTCTGCTATTCCAGACTAACACGGCTACCTCTCTGATTCTTCAGGTGAATGTAACAGATTGAAGTTCATGCGGAATTAAGTGTGAGGCTGAGTAACACAATCAGCATAGAATTCTTCCTATTTTGTTATTTTGATATTAAATTACTTTAAGCTGCCCCAAAAATGTCCATCTTCCGTTTACTACACATTTTTGTGCTGTCAGCTTTATAGAATAATAATAGTAATACCTAAAATAGTCAAGGGATAAGCTAGTAGTTTTTTCAACTCGGTAAGGAGCAGTTGGGACTTTGGGCATTTAGGAAGTATAGTAGATTGTGTGGGTTTTTGGCACCGAGGAGGAGTGAGGATATTAACAATGTATCTCTTCTTTCCCTTCCCTTTTTGAGCAAGGTTGGAGTTATCAAGACATTTTCTAGAAGTGTTGACATATCCACAGTTTATTCATGTGTTCTAACTTGAGCCTAACTGAAGTGAGAGCTTCCACACTTCGAAACAACACTTGAGTTATGATTAGCACACAAGGCCCTTAGATTAGCAGAGTGATTGGATTGGTTGCTGATGAGTTGAAACTTGAACTGTTGTATCCCCACTGTATCACAAAGCTTGAGTGTGGCAGAAACTCAAGCTAAAGTTGCCACCTACACACACACACACACACACACACACACCAGCTAGCTATAGCTTAAAGCAGCACTCAATTCAAACTAGAGATTTCTGTGTGAGGCATAACTCAATCTATATGTGCTGTGAAGACACAGCCCTATATGACATGCCCAAGATATGAGAAGAAGTCTGTGGTGGAAAGGACATTGGCCCTGAATCTCCTGCGTCCTCTAGCTGACCTGATCACTTGATCATACTTCCTTCTTATAATCCTCAATCATTTACATTGTCACTGGTATTTGTTCAGCACCATTAGTGAGCTTGGTGCTATTTACACAAATCTAAATATAAATCCAAGTCCTGAAAGGGCTACCACAACTGATGGCTCTTCATTTTCCCATGTGGAACAGTTGGAGGTGTTAGTTTCCAATGAAGAAATGTCCATATCACAAAATCTCCCATCCTATACCTATTCCACATCCTTGTGCTCTGCAGAATGTCCAAGGACTGAACAGGCTACCTATGGAAATTGAACTGCCTTTTGCCCCCTGAAGTTGGCCCCTTTGAGGTCAGGTTTAAGGCAGTTTGGGGAAATCTGCTGCAGCCAATTCTCCACAGAACATAGAGGATTTCAGTCTCCAGGGCTGCCAACTTAGCCCCGGCACTGAATTCACATGAAAATTTAAAACAAAATGCAAAAATAATCTGTACCCAGTCAAACTAGATGTGTTATTTTATGCATGTAATATTCTGTCCCAAAAATATGTCAAATTTTACTTGCAAAAATAAAAGGCTGCTGTTTTATTCCATATGCAATCTGTAGAGCAATACGCTCAGCTGCTTTTTTTTCCCCCACTCAAAGATCAAGTGTAGAATTTGGTGTAGCACTGAACGGAGAGAATATATCATTATCTAAAAGCTAAATAACTGCTTAAAATTAGATCTGTGAAGGCATCAAAAATACCAGAATTCACAGATGGTTTGTAGATAAATTCATACTGTATTCAGTCCACTCAACATCTAAAAAAAATAAGCTTTTTCCTCTCTTTCTCTTCAGTCTGAATGCTGATGTCTGCTCAAAACATATGTGCTTCTTTCTTTAAACTGAGCTCTGAATCATGGGCTGTTGCACTATTACATTCAAACAACCATCTCTGAAAATTTGCACCAATATATATATATATATATATATATATATATTTAAAATATGTAAAAATACATATTTAAATTTTGTATGTATTTTTTGCATTCTTTCAAATGGACAGCTATCAGGAGCAGGTTAAATATAGTGGGAATAATGTAGACAAGCAGAGCTGCAACATGCAGGGGGATGAAACTGAATGATCCAATTGTTTCTTCACGGCTCAGTTGCTCATCCTGATCCTGTCGTTCTCATGCAAGCAGAATTCCAGTTGAATTTATTGGGAGATTTGTCAGAGGGCTACAGGGTTAGGCTCTTTGATGTGTTTCTGTGATCTTCCTATGTTCAGTATGCACTGTGGTTAAACTAGGGTTTCCTCCGGGATTCTGTCATATTATTTTAAATCTTACTGTATTGTAGGACATCAGACTGGTGTGTCAAATGGCTACAGCAGACAACTAAAAGTTAGGACTCCTGGGATATGTTTCTCTCACAGTCTCATATGAGGCAAATTCTACTTCCATGGATGTGGAAAGTCCAGATTCAGTAGTGATTCAATATACTACTGTGCAAATCCACTATCCTTGATCCTCATGGAGCGGGGGCACAAGAGGTTCAGAAGCTACTGCATTTTTTAGGTTTATGGTAGCATCTATTATGTTGATTTGGTTATTCCTCCACTGCCAGAGTGGAAAACCCAATTGCACAGCCTTGATACACAGGCTGCACTTTGCTTTCTAGGATTTGACCCTATGTCACTAGTTACTCTAGCTCTCTGTATTTAACTTTCCCCATCTGTTTTGGTTGGTTTTTTTTTAATAGCCATCTTTTAGGGGTGTTTTTAGGCTTCAATAAAAAACAAGTGTCTATAAAGTAGTTTGAGGTCCTGGAATGGCAAGGACTATGGAAGAGCAGGGTTTTATTCTTCTTTACATCATAGCCTTCCTTGTCTGCACATTTCAGATAAGGTCCTTTTTTTAATCCAGCCTTTTCACTAGTTTTGTCTGTTTTAAAAGGGCAATTCCAACAGTAAAAATGAAGTCAATAAAATCTGCTTATGGTTGAAAATAGCTATGAAAATTTGGGATTCCCAGATTACACTATCAATTTTGAATCATCTTAAATTTTCTAACAGTTGCACAGGTCAGGCTTTTTCAAGCAGTTTCAGACTCATTAATTCATCAAGGAGGACAGCCTGGATGAGTTTAAACATCAATTTAGCATAGAAAAATCCAGACAGCAGATATAATAAATACAGCTTTAGTGGGAAATTCAGCGTCTACTTCACTCTGGCCCTGATTCAGGAAAGCATCCCTAGTCAGGAAAGCATCTAAGCACATATTTAATGTTAAGCACACACACCCCTTAAGTGGGTTCTCAAATTGGGTCCTCTTTCAAGCATTCCTTTCTCTTTTCTCACACAGATCCACATAAATGTGGCAATAGTTAAAGGTAAACTGGTGTAATATAAAATATATTCTAATCCAGGGGTCTCAAACGCATGGACCGTGGACTGCACGTGCCCTCGGGGTTATTTTCTGCGGCCCGCCAAGCTCCCTGTGTCCCCCATTTCCCTCCCAGAGTTATTTCCTGCAGCCCACCAAGCTCTCTCCCCTCCCCAGTGCACTGCATCCACACTCTTCTGCTTACCTCTAAGCGCTTCCCACCGCCAAACAGCTGTTTGGCAGGGCTTAGCGCTTTCCAGGAGAGAGGGACGAGGAGTGGGGAGCCACACACTTGGGAAGAGGAGGGGCCTCATGGAAGAGGTGGAGTGGGGGGTGGGGCCCTGACTACCCCCTCCAGAAACCCCCTGCCCCTAATTACCCGCCAGGATCCTACCCCCTATCCAAACCCCTGCTCCCTGTCCCCTGACTGCCCCGGCCCCTAGCCACACCTCCACCACCTGACAGGCACCCTGGGACTCCCATGCCCTATCCAACACCCCCGTTTCCCATCCCCTGAGGCCCTCTGGCCCTTTTCCAATCCCCCAGCCCCCTTACCATGCCACTCTGATCCAACAGAGCATGCAGCATGTCTGGCCCGGAGCCACATGGATTCCATAACCTACCTCCCTCCCCCACAACTATGGAGTCCTACTCCTTTGGGATTCTATATTGGTGAAAGAATTGGGCCCACTCCACTCTATGCCTTCGGGGAGGGGGGCAACGGGGGACGGACGGACTTCCAGGCTGCAGGTGTAGTCCAACAGACCCTGCTTGCCAAAAGATATGCACAAGAAGTGCATTCAGCCAAAGTATGAAAGACATGTAGACAACATATCTCGAACAGCTAGTGAAGTCAGTAACCATTTCCCGCTGCCCGCGCCCCCACACTCTCCACACAGGGCATGCTAGAGTTATTGAAGCCCTAACAATTCCCCTTACAACTAATGATTTACAAAGGTTAAATTAATTCCTGGTACAATTTCATTAATGTCACAGGAGTTACACCAGGGATAGATTTAGCCCCAAGTGTGGTACCTGAAAACAGAGTTTGTTCAGCTGCATGTAATTCCTGTAGTAACACGAAATTAAAATATTTTAAAAGTGTCCTTATTAAGTCAGAGGGAAGTCTAGGCAGCCAATCACCTTAAGAGATTTGCTGGGCTAATTCCATGCTCCAGTATTTAAGTCTTCAAAAGGCAACATCCATCTTCTGTTTAAAAAAAAAAAAAAAAATCTTCCTGCTATCTAGAGATTATTTAGTGTTCTGATATTGACACTGCTTCTGTTGAAAGATTTAAAGATAAAAATGCAGTGTATTCAAGTACTGATCATTTTTCATAGTCAGTTAGTGACAGTACAGCCTGTAGTCAATTGCAGCAGATTTATCTTTTCTGATATTGATCGTGCCTGTGGCTAAGCGGTTTGCAGATACCTTGCTACATCCATCCTGAACTGCAGCAGGAGGTGTAGAAGGGAGGGAATCAGGATGGTGCCGAGCTGTCTTGTTTTTTTCCGAAGCAGTTTAAGTATTTTGATTTACGTGGTGAGATAAACTGCTACAAAACATTTTGTATGTGCATGGACATATAAAGTCCTTTCTGCCAAAAAAAAAAAGGAAAAACAAAGCAGTGTAACTTTCCAGTGTAGGCAAGCCTCTATTGTGCCAAGAGGACCTGGGTTCAAGGCAGTGAAAAAACAGTGAAGTGCAAGTGTAGAGCACAAGTTGAAACTTCAGATAGCTGAGACCAGAGCTCTTGTATTAGGGGTGGGGGCTGCAACTCACTTTCCTGAAGAATACTTGCCAAATATTGGAGATTCTATCTAGATACTCCTTTTGTTGGGATTCTCTCTCGATTGCCCCCCTTCCCCTCCCCATGGAAGAATTCCCCTTTTTCTGGAGTTCCTGGTCTGGAAATTGCAGACTCCAGAGTTTGCAGAATTCCAGGTCAGCAGATGCATTAGTGTTCTAAACTCCATACACAGTTCTTACACTGAATAAAAAGGAGTTACTTTTTATTACCTACTACACCCTCCCTACTCACCCTCAGGGTATGATTAGACTACAGGGTGTAGCGCTGTTTTTTATAGCACTTCCCTATTTAGCGCTACAGGTGTTGCGCTAAAGGGTGTTCATATTGAAGCCCTCTAGCGCCAAAGAGTGAACAGATGATCCGCGCTTCTGGCGGTACTGAGAGTACCGGGATAGGACAGGTATCCCACAGAGCACCTCTTCTGAAATCTGGCACAGTGCTTTGTGGGGAAGGGGGCGTTTATTGCGGCCATTCTGCATCCGGCTAAAAGTCAGCCCGCCCACCA
This sequence comes from Sternotherus odoratus, assembly GCA_032164245.1. NCBI lineage: Eukaryota > Metazoa > Chordata > Testudines > Kinosternidae > Sternotherus > Sternotherus odoratus. The sequence continues at coordinate 12,641,582 of JAVMKO010000016.1, forward strand.
CAGCCCTGCCGCCCGCAGTGGCGGACATCTGACAGCTCTGCCGCCCACAGCGGCAGGGGATCTAACAGCCCTGCCGCCCGCAGTGGTGGGTATCTAACAGCTCTGCCGCCCACAGCGGCAGGGTCCGGCAGCCCGCCCGCAGTGGTGGGTATCTAACAGCCCTGCCGCCCGCAGCGGCAGGGGATCTAACAGCCCTGCCGCCCGCAGCGGCAGGGTCCGGCAGCCCGCCCGCAGTGGAGGAGGGTCTGACGTGGGGTCACCTGAGGAGGTGATAGAAGAGTTTTAAATGCTGGCCAGAGAGGATGCAATGGGGATTCTGGGCCAGGATGCTGGAGGCTCACTATAACGCAAGGGGTGTGCACATTGCATCCCTTGCGCTAAAACGGCAGCGCTAAAAGCTTTATTCCTCTCGTTTTGAGGTTTACCAGAAGCGCTTTAAAACGTCAGTAAAAGCGCAAAATGTGTCTTGTAAGTGTGTTCTGGCAGTGCAATTGTAGCGCTAAAGAAGGTTTAGTGCTAAAAAAGCCCCAGTCTAACCATACCCTCAGTAAGATGCCAAGTAGCCACATAATCAACCAACAAAGCACAAGTTAGAAGCATTATATCAACAGAACAATTGGCTACTTACCTCCTGAGAGGTTTACACTATTTCTACCAGCTCCAAATTAAACCTTTCATGGGCATCACAACCACAATATTCACTGGGACTTTGGAGTCGCAAAACAAACTTGAGTTTAACTAGGAACATAATTGTAATGGTTAGGCATGAGCATTAACAATCATCCAAACTTTAGAAATCACATTAGAGTCAGTGAAAAACAACAAACTGCAGCCCACATATGATGGTAATGGGTGCATTAGAAATACTTAGCTTTAATAAAAATAAAGAAAAACCCACAGTAGCTTTACAGTTCTACCTGTCCTGTTTTCTCATTGGAATGAATACAGCCCACTTTCTTTCTGGCTAATGTCTCGTATTATAAAGAAGGGATCCTGGCAAGAGTCAGCGGAATTGATCATAACATTAAAATGCCCAAAGAACTTTAGCAAATATTCTACTGAAACTAGGTGGAGGTGAAATTCAGAAATGTTATTCTTCAGATAAAGACTATGCCACAAACAAATAAGCTACAGTAGACTAATGTATGTCTCTGGGCTCCACTGCTTGCTCCCTAACACAGATTCTCCAAGGTGTTCTACCCTTCCCCTCCACTCTTTATTGAAGTCACCCTCTTCCTGGACAGATTTTCTAATCATTCCCATGGTAGATATTTCTCATCTGTAGAAACCTCCTAATCCTCACTCAATTTTTCCTGCAGCCAGAGCAGGTTCCCTGATTATTTCCTGATCCCATCCCATTTCCACTACTCATCTCTTCCCTAGACAGGTTTATCAATCTTTTCCCAAACCTACCTTCTTCTGAAGACAAACATTTCCTGAAAAGACCCTGCCCCACCGCAACCATCTATCCCCTACTACACAGACACCTTGGTTCACAGTTTAGTAATTAGTATGCTGTTCATTATAAATAGTAAATGGGATCATTGGGAGACTGCTCATAAACCCAGTAGTAGACTACAAACAGTTTTGAAGAGCTACTGCATATTGCACTCACTCACCCTTGCTGTTCACACATTGGGGAAATGTGATACTAAGGCCTTGTCTACATTAGAAAAAGTTTGCTCTTTCTCCCCTTGTATAGACATAGTTTATACCGGTTCCCTGAACAAGCTAAGCCATGCTGGCAAAATGACTTTTTGGATGATATAACTTGACATTAGGGCTTCTGCTGGCATTGCTATGTCAGTCAGGGCTGTGATTTTCCCCCACACTTATAACCAACATAGATAAGATGGCAAAACTTCTACATGTACTAGACGAGACCTACGTCATTTTCCTCTCAGCATTCACCAAAGAGTGAGTACTTCCTCAGCCTTCCAAGCATAAAAAGTGGCTTAATTCTGTACCCAGGTATCACTTGCAGATCCATTCCTGATTCTTTCTTTGGAAACTTGCCCTGCACAGATAACCAGATCCAAGTTTAACAAATTAGCAAAGTGTTTCCCCTGAAGGAGCCATATCATATGTCACCATCTGACACGAAGTCTCATTTTAGTTTGTATGAAAATGAAGCCACAATAATATTTGCCACCAGCCATGTTTCAACACTCCATCTTAACATAAATCCAACAAAGAAGCATTAACACTGCAACTTTCCAAATTAAATAATGTCAATACCTGACATTACTGATTGTATTTTAATGTATCTTTTTCCTGAAATGACAGCGGTGCTTCTGAAAATGTGGCAAAAACAGGACTCCTAAAAACATAAGACAACTGAACTTTCCTACAAATGGCACAAAAGAAAAATATTCTACGGCAGACAAATATGACAAAGAGGAAGAGGTAAAAATGTTCCTAATTTTCATACTTTGGGGGGGGGGGGGAGATGTGTGTATATATATATATATATACACATACTGCAGTAACACTCCCCTATACTGCAGTATCGCTATTGTATGCTCTAGTGCTTTGGAGAATACTACCATACTTTATTTAAAATAAGGGATTGGACTGTGAAGTCTGCTATCTGGTGCAGGACAGAAGAACCCTCATGAGGAATATTGATCGAATCCTGTTTGTTGTCAGTTAAAAAAATAGCCTTTGAAATGTAAACAGAAGTCTATTCACAAAACAATAAACTGTTCAAAAGTGTCCCCCCGTGTTATGACATATTTTTAATCAGAATATTTTATGAAATGTTTGAGGGAGACCCAAATCTGTCCACCTCCCACTCCTAAATAATTATAAGGTTTCTTTCACCCACTGGATAAAACAACAGAAGCCTTTTCAAGCCCATTAGAAATCCACTAGTTATAACAGACCATCAAAGAAAACCCTTCTCATTAAACTTTACAGTTCATCTCCTTTGGGAAGTCCCACTCACCTAGAATAGAATCAGAGAGGTAGCCGTGTTAGTCTGGAATAGCAGAGGTAACAAAGAGTCCTGTGGCACCTTAAAGACTAACTATAAAGTTTTGAAGCATAAGCTTTCGTGAGCTAATACCCACTTCGTCGGATGCAAGTACCACTGCTTGCATCCGACGAAATGGATATTAGCCCACGAAAGCTTATGCTTCAAAACTTTATAGTTAGTCTTTAAGGTGCCACAGGACTCTTTGTTACCTCACCTAGAATAGCTGGACTTGATCAGAAATGGGATGAATGAAGGCTGCAGCTGTAGTAAAATTCATGCTCAATTTAAAAAAAAACTATATTAGGCCCAGTCAAATCTCTGAACTTGCTGGTTTGCAAGCTAAAGCTATCAAAGTTTTGGCGGGAGAATAAGCAGCGCAAGTTTGGGGAGTCTTTCAAAGCTTATGCGTAAGACACAGCTTTTTAATGCGACTGATTCCTTTAAAAACAAACAAAACACACCCCACACAATATCCTTTCCCCCCACAATAAGAAAGTCTTATCTTACCCCATTCTCTCTACAATGAATTTAGGATGAAAAAGAACTTAATGGCTTTCTTATTGCTCTCCCCCACACTCCATGTTTCATTACATTCTTGTTTTCCTTAAAAGGGATATTCTCCCCCACAACCTAGTGACTGATAAATAATTATTAGGTAGTGGGCCAAAATCATCTCTTGTGTAACAACTTCACTGGACCTGCATCAGGTTTTAATTTGGCACAATAAGACTGATTTCTTTGCATTTAATAAAAAGTGCCAGCCAGGTCAACCTACTGATTTTATGGTGATTCCTACATTTGCTTTCCAAGCTAGAATGTAAGCAAAAGACGTGTGCTGATTCTTCATTCATGCTGCATTTGTATGAATAATTCAGCCAACAGTGCTCTCCATGGACAAGGCATTTAGGTATCTTCAAGTTCTCTCTTACCACTAAACCTTAATTGTATCAATCATTTCTGTTGGAGCGCCACAAGGGGAACTGTCAAGCATAGGTTTGCTTTGTATTTGTTTGTTTTGGCACTTGATGGGAAATGTTGGATTTTATGGTCAATGATAACACTAAACTTCTCTTATTTTAGTGATGGAATAAGGGGAGCAAGTGCCTTTATTACTGCCGCCTATGTTTGTCTAAGACTGAGCCACCTTGCTTATCACTATCAAAGTTGTCTCCTTTGGAAAGCACTACTGGATAACATCTATGGAGCGAGCCACACTGCGTGAGCAGTACTACTGAAGTTTGTCTGTGGAGCAGCCCTAATCTGGGAGTTACAATGTAAATATTATGGGCCCTGTGCTTCCTTCTGGGATGGGGAGCACACGGGTATAAATGTTTCAGCTCTACTTAATGATATTATTCATGGTATTTCAGCACTTTAAAATAATTCAGTCTCCTACACTTTGGATATCTAACCCGGTGTTAATAAGAAGCTCTTACAAAGGATATATATATGCAGTGCTTACTAAGCCTAGTCATCAGGTTATGTACAACAAGTAGTTATCCAACTATGTGCATAATTATACAAATATGTATGCTGGCAAATATTTAGTAAAATATTGCTATGCACATTAAGTAAACAAATAAATCTTTGGTATAATATTATTCTATAGGCACATATACAGATAAATGCTTGGCACAGTATTTTTATAGGCAGGTATGCCCCCTATATAGATAGCATATTTGATACAGTATTGCTATTCAGATAAAATATTAGATATATTCGCACAATTTATGAAGTTATAATTTATGTAGAAATGTTAATTGCATTGTGGAAAAAAAAATACAGAATACCAAACCCCAATGCCACTCTACCAAGTAGGCTCATATATGCTTTTCTCAGCTGGTAGCAAATGACCTTGTAGGGCTGCATTACAAAATTCTGGACTGGTCTAAGGGCAAGTTTTCTGTGAACACAACACTAAGTGCAAAATACAGCCCTCCATATATCACCTCTCCTTCCAACCTAGCCCCAAAGCACAAGACATATTTCATGTCTCAGCTAAGGTGTTAAAATGGACTTTTTGGTAATACTTTAGACTGAGCAGCACAATGTGCGACCACTGCAAAAATGAAAGTCTTAACAGAAAGCACTGAGAACATACTAGCTCCCCCAGTAGGGCTGCAACTCATCCTCTGTTAGACTGTGTTTTGTCTTCTTCCAGAAATGGAGGTGGTGTACACTTTGACATAATAATATTTATCATGCCTTGCAGTGCAGCAAGTCTTATACCAGAGCCAACTATTTCAGAAGCGATCCTCATTATAGTCAGAGGTTCCCCTTTACAAGGATTTTCTTTTTCTGTATAACACATCTTGTACATTGAAAATTCCTTGTGCAGCTATTACTGCATTTATAATGACAAATGGCCTTCATCAACTGAATATCTTTCTAAGAACAGTTTATGGCTCTTTGAACTTTGCTCTTCATTAAGATTTTTCACATATACATAGTTGTATTCCATGCATGTGTATTGCTTGGCATCATTTTTTCTGGCACATGAACCAAAACCAAACCATGTTAGGCAGGGGTTTTTCAGGACAGAGGGGAGGAAGTGGGTGGGTAGAAGAGGGCTGACAATATGATATAAATTAAATTTCTAATGTATTGGTTTAAATATGGCCCGTGGTGTTCAGGACTCCTGAAGTGTTATCATCAGATAGCTGTTCTACACACACCAATTTGCAGTGTTTTTTTAAAGTGGACTTTTAAGCAATATGCTTTCTGAACAGTAAGAGCCCCCCTCCGCCCCGAACCCTCAAGTTCCCTGTGCTGCTGTCTCCTGCTATTGCTTTCTTCTGTACAACCCGTAGTGATTTTTCTGAAAATACATAGGCACTGCCTATGTGGCAATTTCAGTAGAGTGGCCAAGGACTGACAGAGCTAGAGACTGAGCAACCATCTCACCCTGGAAGTGAGTCAGAAATTAGGCATGTTAGTGGATCAGCATTGGGGAAACTGGTACTGCTGTGGACTCTGTTTTACCTGCTCTGAGGATTTCAGTCTGCATGGCTTGTCAGTCCAATGCTTTTCCTGAGCACTGAATTCACTGTTAATGGCATAAAAAGAGAGAAACAAGTATGAGTCATACAAAACAGCCTTAATTACAGCCAAGAAAGATTGAGAAATATAAAACCAAAGCCAAAAATGTAATTTAGATTTTAGTCTAGTTATGTTCATAGAAATGAACATTTAAAATGGCATTATGTCTCAGATGTTTATGGAGCAGATAAACCTATCTTGCAACTTCTGATGTAAACAAGATCTTACACCTATTGATCCTTCAGAGCTGGTACAGCTATGAGAAAGTGTGGGATTCTGTTCTGCCTCATATGTATCACCCTCAGAATTGTTAGCTAGATTCTGACTGCAGAATCTTTGTCTTGGTGATGAAGGAAGAGACCTTGACTTCCTGATCCCAGGGCGAAAGTTTCTGCCAGTTGGCAGGGGAAGGGGAATCAACCCAGCAGCTCCTTTTGTCTTGTGACCTGAACAAATGTGGAAATTGCAGAGCGAGGCTAAACATCGACACCCTCAATGTCACTTTTACAGTATCACTTTTCAGATTGTAACAGCAGTTGTAAGAGTTAAGGGAAAGGAAAGAAAAGGAAAGAAGTGGCAAGGCACTGAACTGATGTCTCTCCCATACCCTTTGAGGCTGTGTTGTTTCTTCCACATCATCAGACTGGGCAAGCTTTTACACACATCAGCCAGGACGTGCTGTACCATATCAGAGACCCAAATCCTCTGTGTACCTCCCAAAGTCTCTCCCTCTCTCTCTCTCCCTCTTCCACTTCCGTTTCCATTGACTGACTGGTAAGATGCTGCCTGACTTCATTGAGAGGCTTTTAAAATCTTACTCTTTGCTATTAGTATTGATTAGCCTCTTAATGGGATTTCTCTCTTTTTCCTGGCTTGTGGCATCAAGTCATATATTCCTCTTCAGGGTTCTTTATTTGGATTCACAAAGGTGAATACAGCTGTGGCTAGCTCTGCTAAGATGTGCTAATCTATTGTACAGGGGAAAAAACACAACATTGCATTTCAGTGTTTGGAAGACCATGCCTAATGAGGAAGTATTAAGCAACTGGTCATTTTATTAGTTTGCATGAAATATTCAGGTTAAAAAATGTAAATTGCTAGGCTTCTGCAGATGAGGATTTTATAACCCAGTGAGCTAATACATGAACCTCCTCTCTCTGGAGACCTGTGTTCTGAATTAGTGTAGGACACCAAGTGTAGTAATTAATATCTTGCATTTATTTATATAGCAGTTAACAAACTAATACGCTCTCCCCAAAAATTAATCCAACACTAAATGAAAGCACATTTGTTGTAGAACACAGCATAAGCTTAATAGTGCATAGCACAAATGAACAATTTAAGATAGGAAGGGAAGACAATGCAATAGTCAAAAATGTAGGCAAAGTCTTATGTAGAGATCACACAGTTAAGCAGGTTATACTTTGGCCAAAATACTCTAGTGTTACAAAATTGCAGTGGAATTGCCACAAGGTGGTCTCACCTGTACCACCTTCCTGCTACAGGCTGCAGCACAGCAAGTGCACCTGCCTCAGTTTCCCTCCTTCAGAGTCCCCAGTAACACCATGCCAGGATCTCTTACCCCAGTACATACCCCTCCTTGGGCCCAATTTATTACAAAAACATAGTGCACATAGTCCATAACAAAAGTTCCAAAATGTCATCCATTGATCACCCCCAATCATATCATCCTTAAAATCCCAAGATATCTAGGCCTTTGACACCCCACACTCCAGTATCTTCCTCAGACCCACACTCTTCATTGGTCCTTTTCCTGCCATTTTACCAGGGCAGTGCAACCCCACTCTTTCCAGCAAGAACCTTACAGTCTCTGTGCTGGGAGTTCATCCTTACCAGAGAAGCATTCCCAAGGTCCCTTTGTCCATTAATGTCTTGTCCCAGACGGGCCAACAGCTAGGCCTTTCTACTGTTCCCCAGGCTCCAGTGGAGATGTCAGAAAGTAAGCCCCTCCACTGCTGTTCTACCTTCAGCCTTCTGCTGCCACTCCCCAGCTCAGAAAACCAGCAGGCAGCTCCCTCTTACTGCTTTCCTTCCAGGAACCACCTAAAGTTTCCCTCATGGACCTCCTAGAGCCTCCTGCCTCTAGCAGCTCTCATTTGCCAATCTCCTGGCCCACCAGGTTTCTCTCTCCTTTAAGGCCCTGGGGCTTCTCTTAAGACCAGTTGCAGGTCAGCTAAACAGTACCGGTGCTCTTTTAAAGGGCCAGTAACACACTGTAACCGGAATTACAGGTAGTCAGCACCTCAAGTTTTCATCTAACCTGAAAATGAGCACCTCTAGATACCCAGTGCCCCCTGACACAATATTGGAGCATTGGTTCAGTACTAATTTAGAAGCAACTGTGCCGTTCTGAATCACCAGCACAACTTCCTGCAGTGCTTGGGGCTTTTCGTGGAGGTCCCATCCATGCACTGACCCAGCACCCGAACCTTGTTTTTCTTGTGAGGGCTGTAGGATCACAGCCCAAGGTGGTAGGGCTATAGGCTGTGAATTTGATGGTCTCAGTCTTGTCCTTAGTGGAATTTATCCATTACATGATTTAGCTCTTTTATCAGAGACTTTATGTTAGAGGGGGAAATTGTCTCTGAGACAGATGATAGTAGAAAAAACACCAAGAGAACTATCAGAAAATGCTAGTTGCTATTTCCTTACCCCCATCCAAAGCACCCAGTCTTCAGAATTGTTTGGTTACAGTCTTTTGCCATGAAATAGAAATTTGATTTAACTTTTAACCCGCTTTGTTGGCTCCGCTGCCTGGGGCTTGACATTCAGTTGCGTCACTCACATCAGCTCACTGATACCCCCTGTGGTGTTTGTTTAACAGCATCTATTATTGTACAATATGAGGCTCAAAGGCAGTGTATACTTTAGACCTTGTATTGCAGTGAGGATGTCTACACAGTGCACCTCTTGTGACAGGTGAGCTAATAGCTGGAAAATGTTCTTCATGATACACTGAGTTGCAACTCATGAGGAATTGATTGTACTAGCTAAGAAGGAATTTATGTGGTAGATGAGACCCCAAAATTTCTTTCTGGAGGAGTGGCTCTTATTAAGTTGACCTAGGCGCTCAGTCAGTCTGGGATGAGATCAGTAAAACTGGAATCTTAGAATGAAACTTAGAAAGTTGTCCGTGATGAGTTTATAATTTATAAACTTAAAGAAAACATAGGTTTGCAATAGAAAGTTTCTCAACTTGGAATACAAGATATAAAAGAAACAAAAAGAGGGAGAAAATATGCTGGAGAACATTGCAGCATAGCCTGAACATGAATATCCACTACAAAAGGTTTTCTCTGAGAAAAGCAGTTTCAGGTAATTTTACTGCAAAGGCATTTTCCTCAGAAAATGAAATCTAGACAGGATGTTACTGATAGTCCACATCATATTTTCAATAAATGATGAACCTTCATGTCCCATGAAATATGAAAGTAGAAAGCTGCACTCTATTATATTCAGGAAAGGTTCCCCCCTCCCTTTTGTTTAAATGTATTCATTATCAAAGGTATAGTGCCCTTGAGAAGCTGAGGCGGTTGGTTGTATTGCTGTGCAAGGAATTTAAGATACTTAACTAAAGTTTTTGCAAATGATGATGCAGAGATGTGTAGTGCTGTCTTTCAAGAACCCCCAATCCATCTATTCAGTGCTGACACTCCGGCGGTAAGGAGACATCTTTGTGCAATTACTTACATATTGCATACATGATGAGGTAGCTCTCCATTTCTAGCACAATAGTTGGAGGAGTTGGAAATTAAAGCAGAAGAGCTCAAGACCTCTTATTACAGACTTTGAATCTCATGGCTCCATGTATGGAAATACTATTGACAATAATAAAAGTCCTGCATTTGAAGTGAAGGCAGAGACTATTAAAGAGAAAACAATCCTGTTGATGAGAAAGGAGAATTTGGCTTTATAAAGTTTCCGTCATGCTGTCTCTCAGGTCATTAATGTGCTACAGATGTTTTTAGGGTTAGTTGTCTGGGATGTGAATTATTCTCCACAACTCCTTTATGCTTCACTCTGCCATTCATGAGTAACACTTATGAAAATACAATGAAATGTAGAATATAGATCACCTCCAAAAAGGAACCACACTGTCTCAAGCAACCAATTTAAAGAATTGCCAGGGTTGCCAGAATATCTGTTTAACCTTCAGTTAAATATGCACTTCTATTACTTTACCACTCCACATTTCACCACTTTATAGGTGTGTCAGAGAGCGAGAGAGAAAAGGTAAATATTATGTACAGTACTTATTTTTAATATATCAAATGTTATTTTCTCATATGAAAACAGTTGCTGCACAATATATAATAATAATTAGTTCTCATCAAAAACACACACTCTCTCTCTGCCCATCACCCCAGCCAGGGTATGGGCCACCAACCACGGATCTCTCCATTTCTGTCATTGGTGTTTCAGTAGCAATTGGTTCCCTTACAGGGTGGAGTTGCTAGCCCCATGCCCATGTTAAGCCTACAGCACAGCACCTGGTATTCTGACAAGGTCTCCCATCCAAGTACTAGCCAGGCCCAACCCTACTTAGCTTCCAAGATCAGATGGGATCGGGCATATTCAGAGTGGTTTAGCTGTACCATCAAAAACACTCGTTACTATAAATTATCAATAAATTTAATTTTCCTTTTCCAATTGTTACATGTTCCAAATGATGAGATGCTGTTAACATATGACTATTGTCACAGCCATGGCATGGTCCACAGTAAATAAGAGATTGTGATAGCATTATCCCTGATGAACTCTCAGAGAAAGTCTCATGCAATCATATGATATATATGAAACTGTGTGTCAAGATCACAATTTACCTAGTTGTCACTTGGTAATTCCAGCTTGTCAAGAACTGATAGAAATGACCATGCCATTTGAAATTCACCAGTTACTTTTCCCTCACATCAGTGAAATATGTCAGTCAATAGCATGAGCATATTCTGAATTAAACAACTTATTGTCAGGCTTTGCTACATTTTTTCTTAGGCTTTTATATGAACTGAAGGAGCTAGCTTGCTCCTTTCTTGTCCAATCAATCACCATTGTACAATTCATACCTACTGAAGCTAAAAGGATGGTTTATTTGTGTAACATACTGATTTGGACCACCTTAATTCTCTAGAATTACAGGTTCAAATCCCAGCAGGGTTGATACAGTCCTTCATTCCTGTGAAGCAGATAAAAGAATTCCCATGTAGCTTATAGAATGTAGGTCTTTCAGATGAGATTTTATCAACTTAGCTGTGTGTAAAGACTTGTGTAAAGTCATTTGTTCAAACCATTCTGAACGCCACATAGTTTAGTATGGGGGGTAAAGATGGCTTTAAAGTACCTTTCTGCCCTCCTGACTAAGAACACAGCTGGCCTGTCCCATATTGCAATTTAGGGCAGTAGTGGGGCTGCTCTAAATTGGGTCAGCCTCACACAACCAGCCCCAACAGGCTATTTCAGCAGCTGGGGATCTTCAGAGCATAGAGATCAGTAGTCACTACTACAGTGATCAGGAAGGAGGGTGATATAGAAGCCATGACAGTGGTGCTGCGCCACCTGAAGACTCAGCACCCAAGTTTCTGACTCTGGACACATGCAGTGCGACTTCACTCTAGGAGACCGGACATCTCTTGCTCTCTGCCTAAGCCTTCAGAGCAAGCTATGAACCCCAAGTGAGGAGCGTCTTCAGCTCCCCCTCCCTCAGTTTGTTAAACTTTACATATATATTAGATATAAATTTCACAATATCACGGCTGGGCTTTCACGTCATTTCAGTTCATTTTTATATCGCTGACTGAATGGCGATGCCCTTCCCCTTACGTACTTGCTAGGGTATGGCTGAAAACATTCTAGGAGGTTCAAGGAAAATGTCGTTCTCAGAAAGTCAAGAAGGTTCCACGAGATTCTGCAAAGGTCCAGAACATTCTAGGAGGTTAGTGGAAAATGAATCCACATAGGGAATATCTGAAACATTTTATTTCAAACATTCTGTTTTCCCTTTTGTCGCTGACAACAAAAACAGGACCTTGAGCCTGATACCCTCTCTTCCCCAAGCCTGACACACTGTGGTTGCTTGGGTCGCCTGCCCCTAAATCTGGCCCTGGTTATAGCACTGTCCTGAGAGGGGAGAGACCCCTGTTTAAACTTTTCTTCCCCTCAGGCACATGGGTGAATTGAACCTGGTCTCCCACATCTTTGGTGAGTGCTTTAACCACTGAGGTAAAAGTTATACAGTTGACACCTTTTCATCCTCCCGCCATTTTGTGTGTGGAATGAGGCAGGCACCTAACTCACTTTCAGAAAAACCAACTTCAGTGCCTTGGCCACATGACTCCAGGAGGGCAGCTGCTAGCTGTGATGTGCTAGCAGAGATGGGTACCTACCTAGAGCCTGGACTTAGACACCTATCTCTCCCCATTATTGTATAGGGAGATGAGGCACCTACCACAGGCTTTGTTTCTGGGATTTTTCTAGGCACCTAAAAGTTAGGTGTTGCAATACTCAGTATCACAACACCAAAGTCTCTCTGCTAATCTGGGCATAATGATTTCAGACTCCAAAACCCGACTTTTTAACACCATTTTTGATAGGATGTTTTTTTAGTAAATTATAGATGGCCTCTTCTTCCTACAAAATCTGGACACACATGGACTTTGTGGCTTCTTGGAATCTGAACCGGGATCAAAATCTGAATTTCAGGTAGGCCCTAATTTCCTAGTAGGCTGGAGCAAACCCCCTGATTTGACCAGTCTCAAATACTGGGGTCTTCACAATTCAGATCCAGATACTGAGTTTTGGACTTGTTTCCATTATTCAATAATATTATCACCCTTGATATTTATGAAATACCCATCTTAGCCATAGCTAAGAGCCTAGTCCAGCTGCATTTCAAATCAGTGGAAGACTCATTTGACTTCAGTGGGAGTTGGACTGAGATGTGATTATTCATGTGAGAAACTGGGTTCCTAGCATCTTGGGGGTCCATAAACCAGCATTCTTTTACCCCTTCATTAATCTAATGCTATTGTGTTTGTATCAGCCTTGTTTATCCCATGTGTACTTAGTACCATCTTGTTATGAATATGAAATATGCAAATTTGGGGAATACACTTTAATAGTGGGTCCATCTGCTAAGATATTTTATTATAGAGATGTGTGAATGCAGTTGCCATGCAATACACACAGCGACCACGAGTTACAAAAACAAGGCAAAACATCTCATACTTCTTCCCTTATTTGTATTTCACATTCATTGTTTTGCAGATTATTTTAATTTTAGTTTATCAATTTTCACAAAAATGTAATTTGAGTGAAAAAGCCCAACACAGTCAACACTGGCTGTGTGTGTATCTATATATAGACACACGCACACCCCTCTCCTAAACAGACAAAGCAGCTATTACTTTTCTATTGAGTATGAAAATAATATCCAAAGTATGAGGAAAAATATGTAACTTCAACCCTTAGGCTCTCCTTTGCACCATTGAAAATAAGGAGCCCATGTATTGAAATTAATGAAGTTATTCCAGTGCAACTGAGTGGAGAGTCAAACACTTATAATTTATATTTATATAGATTCTTTCATCCAAAAGAGTTCCAGTGTGCTCTATAAACTATGAACCAGATTCTGAACCCTCTCATAGTAATACTTGCAGCATTTTATATCCCTCTGAGATCTCAACCCTGCCCCCAAACAAAACAAAAAACAACACCCAAAAAACCACACATGAGGTTGAATGATTAATTACAGGTATACAATTATTAGCCAGATCCTGCAACCATTATTTACACAAGTAGCCCCAATGATTTGTAAGGATTGTACAATCCATTGCTATGGTCCCTCCTTTCTCATTCGCAACAGTTAACTCCACCTGGTTGTCTTCTTCCATCTGAAGTTTGTAGAGAGAAGTTACAGTTGTTTCCGAAATCTACCAAACAAGTTAAATATGTACACCATTGAAAAATCTTAACCAGTAATGCAAATAAATTGAATGAGCCAATCCCATAGATACACCTACAGGGCTGACCTAGTGAAGATACGAAATCATAAGACTAATTCTTTCCCAAATATTTTTTACATATGAACATAAAATAAACTTACATTTTGGCCATATAATACTTGATGACTTGGGTCTGATATGATCCTGACCTACTTCTCTCTCTCTCTCTCTCACACACACACACACAAACACACACACACTCTGAGTACAAAACTCAACATTAAGTATGTCCTGCTATTTCTCCTTTTTTGTGCTAACCAATTATCTGAATTTATTTCCAGGATGAAAAGTTCACATTCATTTTATTCTTATGGAATTTTGTTGTCCCATTTACTTTTGCCTTTTCCTGTGTGTGTATATGTGTGCATGCATGTGTGTGTCCAAGTGCAGTTCCACATCAATAGTTAAGAAAAAAATTGTTTTAATTATATAAAGGTTAAGACTTAACTAATATAACAACGTGCAGGTTAAAACTAGACATCCTAGACAGGAGGGTAGTGAACTGGGTATTTGCACTGAGACTGGGGTTATGGTGTCCTCCTGGTGATGGTTAAAATTGAGATATCCATGCTGATATTTTCAAATGTATTGGTTGCCTTTGATACCATAGTCCATGGGGTACTGTTTATATGCCTGAAGATAGTTCAGGGAATGGATGACTCTGCTCAATGGCTTAGTTCCTAACCCTCAAAGAGATCCAAAAAGCTTGCATTGGCAATAGCTCCTTTATCCCAAGGATGCTCACAACATGTGGACTTTCACAGGATTCCATCTTATCCTTCCTCTTGTTTAGCAGATATATGCGGCAGTCAGTAGGACTACTGAGAAGGCATGGGCTATCATGTCTTCAGTTTGAAGGTATGCAGATAACACCCAGCTTTGTGACTCTCTCTTATAACTTAGATGGGTCCAGATAAAACAGAGGTGATGATAGGGTGGGAAAATCAACAGGAATGCATACTGAAGAGTATGTTGGCCGCCTCTCGCTGAGGAGGTTTGTCCACAATGTATTATTCATGTTTGCAATGGGGAAATCTGTGTAGACTTGCAGTTATTATTCGATCATCAGCTTTCCCTGGTACCTGCTAGGATGGACTCCTTTTGTCTGGCCAAGAGATTGTGACGTTTATTTCCTATATGGATGTTACTGCCATGATTGGTGATAAAACTGGGCATAATATTGACTGGCTTGTTCAACCAGGATCTACCTAGAGAGAAAGTGGAGTGTTGGAATTGGTTATCTATGTATTTATTAAGCTCCAAGGATGTGAGTACAATATTTGCATAAATGGGTCAATTATTTAGCAATCAGCATATGCATGTGCTGCGTCTGTGCAGCTGAACAGATCACCTGCTCAGTAAAAAATAACTATGTTTATTGCAGTGTAAAGGAGGGGAGAAAAAGTACAACTCAACCTTCTAGAGCTAGCTGATCATGCATTTCCCATATCAAATTGTCAGCGTTTATTCAATTACTTCACTCATTACAGGCATGTTCTTCAACCACTAACCTAAAAACCCTTGCTGTTGCTGTCAACTCCATTAGAGGTGACATGCACCTGTCTGCCTACACTGCGGGTTAAAAAGAATCCATGGAAAACTTCTAGTTCAAGACTAAGATTGCCGTCTCTTGCTTTCCAGGGCCGGCAGTGGCTGGGAGTATTGCAGACGGAAATGCACACAGCCCTGGGGTATGGGAGGAAGTGTCTCGCATCACTCAGCAGTGAGCCCTATGGTGGGTAGGGGAGCAGTGTTGATGGGTTCCAGAGGGAATACCTCTTTCAGTTCTTAGCCAGAAGGATGGTTGACGCTAGGCCTCAGTGGGGAGAGAGGTGGTGGGGAAGTGTTTTAAAATGCATATGGTGATGGTAGTGGAGGAGAGAGTAGGGAATAGAGGAATCTTCAGGGCTCCATCAAGGATGCATAGAAGCCCCTGGAGCAAAAAAAGATATACTCTCAAACAAACGCCTCCATTTAAATAATAAGCTGAAAGGCAAATTCCCTTTCTGATGGGTTGTTAATTATAGATTCCTTCTCTAAAAGCCCCTCCCGCTTTACCTTACCTCTCCACCCAGAGCTGGAGACCAGGGAACCACTCTCTTCCTAAAAATCAAATACATCTTAAACACTCCCTGAGCCATGCCGCTTGGCTATACTGTGATTTGATATCTGAAAGAAAAGGCAAGGGCCTGAGAGTGACTTATTTTCCCTGTGTCAAGGTAAAGCCCTTCCAATCACCTGGTTGAACTTTTATGGAGTTAATGTGCTTTAATGTTAAACTGATCAAAGTTTTTCAGAGAAGAAGGTGGAGAAAACATATATATAGATATATATTTTTTAACCTGTGGTGCTTCTTTCCCTTAAAGAGGCAATGACCTGTCATGGTTAAGCAGTTTGGCTTGCACAAGCATTTTGAGAAGCATTATCACCCTCACAGAACAGCAGCTTCATGTTTCCCTGCACAACAACCTTTCATAGCCTAAAATGCTTTGCATCCCGGTTTCCTTGATCTGTCTAAGTGCTTGCATGCTGAAAATCCCACCTCCCCGCCCTCCAGCTGTCCCTCTGGCAGGAAATAGACAGCATCTTCCCTCTAGAGAGCACAGTCACTGCTCCTTTGGTTATTTAATCAGTGAGGGTAACATTCACTAAGGGCTCATGTAAAGCTCTCTGAGCTGCAGAAACACCAGATCCACACTTATTACACACATCCAGTGGCTGGGAATACCCCTGCTAACACGCGTGGCTGGATAATAACTGTTCTTCCAGCCCACAGGTTGAAGCAGTATCTACTAAAGTGCAGCACTGCAGCCTCCACATTTGGGAGGTGGGGTAGATTTCTTCCCGTGCCACAGCCACTCAAAGCTTGGTTCCTCAGGCTTTGTGTGGGATTTCAGAGTTTGACCCTGAGTGCAAAATACCATGCCTGGCAGTGTTTTAAAATACACTAGTTTTATTTTTATATGAAGGGCAAACAGCTGGGAAATGTTCACTTACCCAGTCTTAACAATTGAGGATTTCTTTTCATATTCAGCGAGGAAGGTACAAGGGGTGAGGTAGCGAGGAGGGCCTAATCCTGCATGAATGAAGTCAATAGGAATTTTGCAATTGACTTTAAGGGACATAGGTTCAGACCTAAAGTGCACTGATTTTCAGGATACCTCACTTAGGTCCCAAGTGAAAATGATTTTAGTGGTTTCTTCCTACATTCCATTCACGCTCCCCACAAAACTGCCCTGCAGCCTGGAATAATGGGCAGTCTCTACTATGGAGAGGTCAAGGGTGTTGCATGTTGTGATTGAGTATGTTTGAAACTCACCATATTGGTCTCTCACACTCTCCTTGGCTCAGGTCACTGTCATTAGCCTCACATTTTCGTGAGCGCTAAATTCACCCAATAAGATGTAAAAATATATATGTCTGTAAAATGGGTTTTAACAACATTTACCCACCTTTATAAAACGCTTTGAGACCCTTGGCTGCAATGTGCTAGATAAGAGCTATAAATACAGAGTGTTACTTACAGACTATATAGGTCTTTGTATCTTCAAAGGAAATATCCTTTTTCAGTACAATTATTAATATATCAGTAATCTTGGATAGCTCTCGGGGCTAAATTAATCTCCGGTGTTAACAAAGTGTAGCCCCATTACAGTCAGGGAGATTGCATCTGTTCACACCAGCACAGAATTTAGCCCCACCATGCATAATGCTTAACATTTTTGTACTTTGAATTATTATCTGTTACTTTAAGTCACTGGGTATAGATTTGGGTAAACACCTTACCTCTACATTTTTTCACCCTCTTCAACATGTCAAAACCACATTCAACCTTTTGAACTTGCAGAGCCAATCATCTGTGGGGTAAATAGGTGCAACTCTGCTGAGGTTAATGGAGTCACATCTGCTGACACTTTGGCCCCCTAAACTCTGTGGACTAATCCTTTCTGGAGCAAAAAACTGAATTAAATATTAAGAGCCTTATTCTTCAGTCTTACTCACCCTGTAGTAATTGAATATCAAAATAGTACCATTGATATTTAGTGGAGTCTGCTTGTGTAGTAAGGTACTACTCAGCCTGAGTAAGCACATGGCATAATTGGATCTTAAAGGAAAATTGCACCTATTTTGTTCAGCACTAAACTTTCAAAAGGCGGAAAACAGTTCTCAGCATTAATAATCACCAAAAATGTATTTTTAAAAATAATGCAAGTTTTAAAATTTTAAATATTGTTTATTAACAATTTTTTTCTGGGTTGTATAACTAGAATCACAGCCAGTTAGAGACTGGCTAATAACTTCTTCCTTTGGGTTCCTCTTTTGGTTAGTCTCACAGATAATTTCTCTTTTCATCAAAACAAAGATCAGAAATACCAAACTGTAATTAAAACTTAATATTCAATTATTTCTGGTTATTCTTGAAATAGAGATAGTGCGGCCCCATTCTTGAATTTATTACTGGATTGTTATGTTTCCTTGGACAAGTCACTTCCCTGTGCCTCATTTTGTCAACTGTAAAAGAAGTATAGCAATACTTAGCTGCCTCTATCGGGAGTTGTGATGCTTAGTTAATGTTTGTAAAGTGCTTTGAGATAGTATTTAAATACACACAGGTAAAATGTGCTATGTCAAGCTTTGGAACTTTGCAGGGCTGACCAACATGACTGGAGTCGTCCTTAAATGCAGAGCAGTTTAGAAGTGTGACTTCTCCTGTAAGTATCTTAGTTCTCAGTTGAAACCTAATGATGCATACATAACATTTAACTCTGATGTCAATAAATAGCACACTACTCGGCCCTTGCCATAGCTATTTGAGAGAACAAAAATAAAATACCAACTCATTTTTATGCTGTGACTATACCATAAAATTTAATAAAGCACTAACAGATAAGACGCAAGGCATTTCCAGGGGATTAATTACCAGGGGGAGGAGCTGATGGTACACAGTAAAGCCTAGCCACATTAGCCAATCATGAATCTCCAGGCAATGCCCTATATCTAAGTAATATTGCTATTATGAAATAAACATTACAATGAAAATGGTATATGGAGAGTAGTAATCTGCTCACTGGCCAGCAAATTGGATGGGTGGAAATGGATCCAGATTTCTCCAACTCCAACCCCTCTAAATGGTGTCCAGACCCAAAATAAGGGGGTCTTGCAGGTGAACTTCTCTTTATAACCACAACCTGGCCTTGAGACATTGTTTTTATATTTCCCCTTTCCCTGTGGTAATTCTAAATTACACCCACCCAGGTTCAGGACAGAGGGATCCCTCTGCCTCTATTTATGGAATTCCTAGATGGAGAAAACCATATCAAGGTCTCAGAGTTGTGGACCAAAGCAAATGGCATGACCTAATACAGTTAGCAAATGTTAATGCAAACCACAGAAACATATAAGGGATGGATAATGCATTTTCTGGCTGAGAAGTTACTGAAGGTTTGTTTAGAAGGAAGGAACAGACATATTTATTTTGGCGGGGTAGGTTCCTATAAATCCCTCATCTCTGTTTTTGTATACACCAAGGATGTGCCACTCTCTTTTGGACCCTTCTCTGCCTCTTTATGCTTAGGAATAATCCTGCCTTTCAGTACCTACCTATGTTGAGGCCCCACAGTAGAATGATGGGACCTGATGCAGAGAGGGGCTTTTTAGTACCTTCACCTGCCCTTGAGTAAACCACCAGTCCATAGCTATAGTCTGCGTATTCTTCTCCCCCCGCCTCTTACAGGACTTGCTCTCAACACCCACAGCTCCTGCTTCCTGGTGCTGGGAAAGTGTTATCAGGCATTACAGACTTCCATGATAATTCCCAGTCTCATGTAAGAAAATCTGGTTTGGTTAAATCCAAAAGCACATCCCACCATGACCAAAGCATTTCTTCTTTCTTATCTGATTAACAGGCTCGGTGGCTCCTGCTTAGTTCCTCCCCCTTAATTCCAACCTCACCCTACCCCAAACACCCCACCCCCACCCCATAGCCTTAGTTGCCCTATCGCTCCAGAGTAAAGGAGAAGCATGAGCCGAAGATTTCTGGGCGCAGAGCTCACAGCAGGCTCGCGGAATCACAGGGGGCTGGCCACCTGGGTCCCCTGGAACTCGCTAATATCTTTAAAACAAAGCCAGAGCAACAAAACAGGCCAACTCCCCGCTCGATTTAGGAAGAGGGGCGCACCTAGGTCTCCAGCCCCTTTGTTATCTGATCGGTGAAACTTACGCAGAAAGGAGAAACGGCACAAATTCCTGCAAGAACACTATGCAAAGCTAACCATGCGCATTATTCAGTTGATCTAAGGTATGCACATTAATCACATGGGTGTGTGTGTGGGGGGGGGAGGACGGGGGGAGCTCGGGCCCTTGGGACTGGGCAGAAGCTGCTTTGTCTGCACGCTCCGCGTGTCCAGGAGTGTGGTGCTGAAAGCTGAGGGCGCTTTGCAGCCCTGCCCAAGCCATCCTCCGCCTGCTGCTGCTGCTGCTGCCTTCTCTTCCCCGGCTCTGCTCCCCCGCCCCTGCCTTCCCTGCCCTGCACCTTTAAGAAGCCGGTTGCTCGCTGGTGGGATGGTGCGGTGCAGCTCCACGGAGGAAGTTACGCAGCCCGGATCAGGCACCGGGATAAAAGCAGCGACTGTGATTGAAAGTGATGGCCAAAGGATTTGAGCCTCCGTCTTAACTCTCGAGCGAGCAGCGCGGGCGGGGGAAGGGGGGAGATTTCCTAAAGCTCCCGGCCATCTGCCCTTGAGCTGCAGGCGGGGGAATGGGCTCCAGAGGGGGAGCCAGCCGGGCGCGCCGATGCCGGTGTTGAGGGGGATTTCTGGGGGGGTGGGGGGCGGGGGGGTTGCGGGCAGGAAAAGTTAAACTTGGTTTATCCCGGCTCCGAGCTCCCCCAGCAGACGGGGGGGGGAAGGGGGGTTGAAATTGATACACCGCCCCCCCATCTTTGCCCCCCCCCACCGCTCCTCTCCTCCCCCCCCCCCGCTCCGCCCGCTCTGCCGAGCCCCGGGACGCTGCCCGGGCAGGTTGCTCCTTCCCGACCGCGCCGAGGGGTGGGGGAGCAGCCGTCCCCACCCAGCCAGCAGGAGAGGAGGACGCGCGTGCATCGGCCGCCGGGCACGGAGCTCCGGCGGCGCCTCCCTCGCTGCAGCCGAGCGCCGGTAAGGAATCCCGGGGCGGGGAGAGGGACGGACCCCCCGAGATCACCGAGCGGGGCGCCGCGGGTTTGTCCACAGCCGAAGCGCCCCCCTCCCCGGGAACGAGCCGAGGCAAAAGTGAAGTTCGCAGGCGGAGGCGCCCTGCCCGTCTCTTTAATTTTGTTTTCATCGGGAGAGGGATGGGAAGGGGAACAGCCCAGCCCCTCCAAACACCCAGCCCATCGCCCCCACGGCGGCCTTGGGCGAGAGATCAGCGGTCCCGCCGTTTTGAAAGGTGTGAAGTTACAGCGTGGCTCACTTCAGTCAAACTTCTCTGTCCGCCTTGCCCATCCCCTCCCCTCCTTAACTCTGCCTCGACTGGCTGCTTTGCACGCTCACCTTTTAAAATAGAGCTCTAACGGAGCGCTGATTTGTTTAGGAAACACACGAAGGAGCAGGAAATAAACAAAACCTCTCTTGGATTTCCCCCTGCGGTTCTCTTCCTGGCTTTTACGGGTAAAGTGCACCTATGTAATAATTTGTTTGCCTGCATATGTTTAGGCAGCTGTTAAATGGTTTACTCTGCGGTGCTTATTGTAAAGTGATGATGCCTAGATTTTTGTGATTAGGGAAGGCTTTGCAAAACTATAAGGACACTAGTCGCAAGTGCAATATTATCTGGACAATTATTTTTAAAAGTCTCACATTATTGATTGCACCCAACTTTCTGCAGGAAAACTTTTATTAAATTAACCGGTATCTTGGAATTTTCAGTGCCTGCAATTTTCCCCAACTGATGGAGATGTAAGGTAGAAACTAACAGCAAACTCCCCTAGTAACAAGCTCTAATTTCCAGACAAATTGTATGGTACTTTTTTCCCTCCACCTTCTTTCTCTGAAGTTAGTTGTATGATCCTTGCGAAGTACACTCTCGATTATTTCTCAAATTTTCACCCTTCTCATGCTAAGGAAGGGGTGTTCTCTCCACCTAAACTTTTTTTAGAGTTTCAGAATAAGTAATGCAAAGCCAGAGCTCATCATATTACATTGACATCTAATTTCCTATTTTGCCTGCTTTCTAACAGTCCTTGAATGATCTCAAAAGTCCTTACGCAAAAGAAACCTTACAAGGGGCAAGAAGGGTGGGGGAGGAAAGCAGCATCAATATATGTGGAACCACAAATGCATTAGGGATAGCAGCTAAATGTGAGTGAGATTTGCAATCTTTCTGTTGGGAATATGGTTCTCCTCTGAGTTTTGCAGCATCATGTGCCTCCCATATTACATGCTGGGGGTATATTTTCTATTTTTGCTTTTTAGAGTGAGTTAAAAGAGGGTATTATCATCCTGAAAAAGAGAGAGGGGATTTAAAAAATCTCCCTGCACACAGTGTGTGTCAGTCTTTTTAATTTTTATAGTTCGAGGCGAGACTTCTGAAAAAACATTGAGAACTCCATCAAGTTTACTTTCTTTACTTAATTCCAGAGCAGTGTTTTGTAACTCATAGTGTAGTTTCGTTGTTTCAATAAAGGGCTGATCCAATAAAAAAAAGGAAAGAGCTAAGTCCAGATACTCAGATAAAATCTAATTTTGTGTTTTTAATACTTGGCTATCAGTCCCTTGAGATTGCTGAGCATTCTTAAAGGAGAGTAAAGAGCATTGATTCTATTTGTTCCCATGAACTACAGTTTCTTAATAATAGCGGGTGAAGATTTATTTTCCAAGGACAAAACCAAACGGATCAGAGTGAAACCTGTAGTTTCAAAAGATTTTTTTTCCATATTACCTTTATGCCATATTATTTCAGAGCAACATTGTGAATTATTTCTGCAAAACATCTGTATTGTTAAAACGTTGACACAACAACTATTACATTAAGACAATGTGCTTGTTTGACTAATTGTAAATAAATTCTCAGGCAGATATTTATTTCCTTGGGAATGTGTGATATTTAGCAATAACAAAACAAGTAATAGATATAGATTCTTTCCTTCTTGCGCTTCTCCTTCTGTCTACCATTCAAGTGCAAAATGTATTATTTTTAAGGTTTTGAAAATAATTTCTTAAAGATAACAGCATGGAGTGCCCATTGATAGAAAATTACTTTACTTGGTTTGTGTGTTCTACTGAAATCTCTACTTTTCTGTGATGTTGTTTAACAGTTGGCGGTGACCAATTTGATGTAATAATTAGGCACTGACTTTTATAATCAAAAAGACCGCTCCGATGTCAGCAGGGCTTATAGACACTTCTGTGTCACACCATTTTATTATTTTTACTAAATTTACTCAATGTAAAAATAGACTATTCTTTTTTGGAGAGTTTATTCAGGGCCAATGAAGCTATAACGGGCTCTCCTTTGAACAGCTAGAGAGGAAGCATGAAAGATAGGTTTTCTTTTCTGCATTCATTCATCTCAATCAGAAATCCTTCAGTCTAAGAAAGGGGGCGGGGAGGGAGATGTTAACACAGATGTATGAATCCCCCTAACATGGATCAATGGATCTGTAATCTAGAGTTTCACATAGTAACCAAGGTTTATGATAAAGCAAATACTGAATACACTATGCAGGCAAAATCATCTTTAAATTCTGGAGGGAGAAGAGGAGTTGTAGACTCAGGTGGAAGGAGAATTAGTCATTGCTCAAGTTTTTGTTCTGAAAACATACTTCACACTTCTCATTATAGAACTATCTTGGGATTAATGCTGAGAGAAGTTTGCCTTTTGTTGTTGTTTTGTTTTGTGATTACCTGCGATTTTTATACTCTAGTGGCAAGAAAGGAAAAGATTACACATTTTTTTTTGTTTAATCTGAAATGAATACTGGGAGAGGTCATTGATCTTTGTGTATTAGGAAAACCTTAAATGTTATTAGTACTTTAAATTGTTTTCATTAAATGTTATTGTGCAAATAAATCCTGTCTGTGGATACTAGACTGTGTATCTGTCTGCCTAGCTACCTTATTTATTTGTTTATTTTGTAAGACTATCAATTTGTCTGTCTATCCCCTTGTCTATGTCTATCTATTCTGGTCCATTCTCAATCTTCTAATGACCTATCATTTCTTCTTGATATAATTTAGAGATCCATCAGTGCTATTGCTTTTCAGATATTGTTAAAAATCCAATACCCTTAAATGTGGTAGCTACTGATACAAAACTTCCATACAATAGAAACCCATAAGTATTTTAATATGGATTTTTTTTATTAAAGTTGTATATCTCCCTAGCTCTTTTAAATCTCATGACTCCTAGAAAGATCAGCCTAATTTTTGTATATTTCATAGGAGAATTGTGTTCTTGCAAACCTTGTTTCACCTTCTCCCCCTTTCTTCCAGCTAATCTGTCTTTTAATTTGTTGCAGGTGGTGCTTGCTAATGAGCTCTCCCTTTCCCCTTATAATGAACAAGAAAGGAGACCTCAGGTAGTTGGATGGCTGGTAGCTGAAGCTTTGGAAACTTGGCATTATCAGCCAGAAATTGTCCTATGTGCGTGCATACCTCGTCACCAGCGCAAGGAGCAAAATAAAAACAAACAAACAAGTCAATGGTCATATTTTCAATAAAGTGACCATAGGACAATCTGTTTAGATAGCTTGCAAAATTTACCACCCAAATTATGTTGTCAGAAAGGTTGTCCTTTTAAAAAAGGAAAGTTTAGGTCCAAAACGTCAACCATTTCAAGGTTACATAGATGATAATGTCACTTAAATATTTTTTTAAATAAAGTTTTTTAAAAAAATAATAATTCTAAGGCACACCACAGTTTAAGGCACTTTAAAAAGCTATACATTTGTAGCAGACGAAAAGGTTAAAGAAAACTTGATCTAACCTCATCACATAGCCTCTCCAATTTTTCTCCTATCAAATTTCATCACCGAATCAGAACGTGATAGCTCTATTGATTGAGTAGAGTCACCTCTAGATATTTTCACACTGATGTAGAAGATCTTTTATGCAAAACAAACAAAACAAAAAAACCCGTAAAGTTAAGGAAGAGGTTTGACCGCTGATCAGCAGTTCTAGAAGGGCTGTCCATAATTCTCCAGATCAAGTGACTTGCAAACTTGGCTTCTGTGCTAAGAGACTTTCCTTGTCTGAACGCAGCATACAGAGCTGGGCCATTGTTGTCATCTGGATCTCCTTAGGCTATATTTTTTTAGATGAGAAGTTTCCATGCTGATCCTGACAGTAACCCCTAGTCCAGTAGCTGCCTCTCTTGGGACTCTAGGCATTTCCTTTGCCCAGGGACCCAGCGCTTGGTCTCAGTTGCCATGCTGCACTTGGTTGCTTTTCTGTTGCACTATCTCCCTCTGGCCATGGGACACTATGACATTTGCAAATCCTGGGTGACCACAGATGATGGCCCATCATGGGAGTTTTATGCTTGCCAGCCCAAGGCCATGCGAATGAAGGACTATGTGACAGTGCGAGTGGATCCACCAGGAATCACCTGTGGGGACCCCCCTGAGAGGTTCTGTACTCATGTAAGTATTTGGTTTCATTTGGTTTCCTAATTGATGTGGTAATTAATTATGCTTATGTCATCAGGGACAGTACTGTCGCTCTGAGACAATGGGTAATAAGGATGTCCTGGATCAGAGTGCCACTGTTATCTGGTGGTTAGAACAAGGAACTTGAAATCAGCTTGTCTGTCTCTGTTCTTATGCTGTTCTCCTTACTGCCTTTCTGAACACCTTAGTTTTATTCCCAACTCTGCCACTGACTCACTGAGAGACCTTGGCAAAATCACTTGAACCTCCCTAGGATCTCAGTTTCCCCATATGTGGCATGGGAAGAATACTTATCGCCGCACAGGGGTGGTACGTAGCTGTTTGCAAAATGATTTTGAGGTCTGTGAATGAAATATGCAATCAGTATTATACTACATGTCTGGCTCTCCATAGCATTCATCTTCCTTAGAAACTCCCCTGTCATATCTTTTGTGCAAGATGTAAATATCAGCAAACAGCCTAAGAGTGGGAGATAGTGCTGTCTCACAGAACGAAATAATGAAGACAGTCCTTCGCTCAAAGGAAGAATCTCTGAAGCTGCAGATCAGTTGTTTTGTTATCACTTTGGGATGGATGATGTTTTTAGGTCACTAGGGCCAGATTTTCAAAGCTCCCGCAATTGGGGCCAGATTTTCAAAAAAGCTCAGCACCCAGTATGCATCCATCTTTTGAACATGTCCACTTAATTAGTGCCTAAATGGGAGCAGAGCACATCTGAAAATCTGGATCCAAAGGCCTGTATAGTTCACTGGATTCCTGTGTCAGTGACACAGAATCCTAATCTCAGGAGCAATATCTTAACAGTGATGAGTCGATAGATGTTCTATAAGTGTGCACTAGGGTGCTGAAGAGAGAGGAAGGATATATTCTGGTTCATGTAGGCAGGTGGCTTACATGCAAGACTCCTGCATCTCAAACGGCTTCATAGTGAGAATCTCTAAAGCCTATCCCTTTTCTCCAACATGAAGAGGCACCACAGCTAGACACTCACTCTTGTATTTAAAATCTTTAACCTATTTTCCCTTAAATATTAATCATTGCCTTTTATTGAGTGCACCACAAAGCTTGGCAGGACCATTTGATTTGTAATTCACAAGGATTACTTTGTTTAAAGAGTTCAGAGGTTAAAACAAACAGTGAAGCAATATGGTTTAAAAGTCCTTTCCTAACTAAACAATGTTAGAACCAGGGTGAGTATAAATAAATAAAATAAAATCAGATTTTTAAGGAAGATTGACAACAATCAAACTATGTAGTGAAGAGGCTTCCATCCTAATGGCATTGAAATGGGAAATTTCTTCTTTACAGATTCTAAATCACCAATTATTTGTGATGAGGAGGGAGTATTGTCTAATGGCTAGAGCAACTGGCTGGGTTTCTACTTTACCACTGACTTAATTTAAGATTAGTTAAACCACTTAAACTCTGTACCTCAGTTGCCCTATCTATAAAATAGGCAAAATAAGCAGCTCATTACTTCTCTTGAGAAAAATCAAGATTTATTGTCCTAAGAGGAAAATATTGACCTAAAGCTCACTGATGCCAAATCTTTGTTCACCAAAATACGAAGCCAACGTTTGTATTGTTACATATGTTCAGAGTGTTTTCATTAGAAACATCTAGTAATTAAGTCCACTAATTCCAAATGTGTAACAATTTTCCCTTTTAAACGAACATTCTTATAGGACAGATGAAGTTGTAGGTCCACAAGAATAAAGTTAACTATTGATAAGTCAGTCTTGAAACATGGATTTCCATTTATCTGATTGGCTGCAAAGGAATTAAAAGGTGAATAACAGATTTCACTGAAGTCATCAGGAAGCAGCTACTTGCCAATGCACTCAGGTTAACAGCTGCGTCAGATCTTGGTGGTGTTGACCTATCAGGAGGTAACAGAAATTTACCAACTCGTTACAGAAATTTATTTAGCCTGTAATGTTACATGTAATAGATGTTGGCTCAGTAATACTTCCTATCTTACATGGTTCTTGTGTCTTAAGTAATGTACCTGAACTACTTGGAGAACCTTGTAAGAAAGGGATCTAAAAATGCAAAATATTATTGTGGATTTTGTTGTACTTCCACAGCTAACTCCAGAATAAACATATGAGTCCTACTATAGATATTAACTGAGTTGTGCAATAGGGATAATTTGACATCTTGTTAAAGTTTTAACTTGTATGGCAACAAAACGCACCCAAGTGTATTCCCTGGAGAACAAACAAATGTTGAACAAAAGTATTTAATTGTAAGTCATTTTCTATGTCAGGTGACACATTCTGCTCCCAGACCCCCTTGTGCAACTGTTGTTATAATTCATAGGAGTTAAGCATGCGTAGCTGCAGGTGGAATTAGGGTCCCATGTTTCTCTGCTACAGTGCAGTTAAATACGTACCTGGGGGAACTTTGAACCTAGGAAATGTGTAATAACTCCCCCATCATAGCCCATGGTAAAATATAATATCACAAAGGCAGAGAGTGACACTAGAAGCATCTTCAATTAACATATCTGCTCATCTTGTGCATTTTGTTTCATTTATTTTGATTTTTATAGCCTCTTTCTCAAACTCTTGGTGCTTAACAATAATTCAAAATACAGTCGACTCTCAATTATCCAGGATTGGATTAACCAGGATGTCAAAAAATATACGCGTAACTCGCAGGGCTGGCTCTGGCTTTGCTGCCGCCCCAAGCACACACACAAAAAACCCCTACCAGGGTGCAGGGCAGCCAGTGAACCAACACCCCCTCCCCCTGGCACAGGATGGTTGGTGAATCAACCCCCACTCCCCATATTTCCTATAGATGGTGATTATCCAGGATTTTATTAACCAGAATTATTTTTTCCCTATCATCCTGGATAATCGAGAGTCTACTGTAGCAGAGATCCCATTTAGGAAAAATTGGGAATGGATCATGTTAGTTACTTAACCTTATAAAACCCCAGCTCAAGCTGCCATTCCCCCTTTCTGGGCTATCCCCATCAAACCCCTTGCCTCTCCCAATGCCAAATAAATTCTGAAGGCCTAAAGAGGTATACGATAATGTTGCATATAATAGTAGATGGAAATGTAATAATAAAAATTAAGCAGAGCAGACAGACAGTCCAATATTCAGTGGGTAGAACAATGTGCTGCTAGGAGAGAAACCTAGGACAGAGCCTAACTCTTAGAACTTCTGCACCTTTGGCTGGAAGACCACCCTGGTAACTTTTTACAGCTTCCGTCATGGAGAATGGTATATGCTCCCTTACCCTGGAGCAGCCCCTTGTGGTCAGCAGGGAGAGACCCAGTCTTGGAAGGGTTGGTTGGTTCAGTCACAGGGTATGTGTGGTGACTTAGCACCTATTGACACAGAGCGGAGAAGACAATCTAAAGTGGGGGAGTGAAGGATGTAAAATAAGAATACTGGCCCAGTATAAAGGAGGTTGTGAGCAAAATCCCTGGGCTCTCTATCAGTCATTGTTGTTTATAATCCTTAGTCCCTGTATTCAAGAATTGCAGGTTTAGCAACTCCCACAAATGTGTTAGATGCTGTATAGCAAAGCTAACTATGGTGTATGGTTACATTCTTAACACACTTTTTCCTCTTCTGTTGAGCTTATAGTAAGATATTCAATCATTTGCTCTCCTCTTTACTTTTTAATTACTGATGCAGAACAAGTAGACACTCCTCAGAGCATGGCTTTTTAGCAGAGTGAATTTTATGATGGCTGTTTTGATCTCTCTTCTCTAAGGTGTCTTCTGTAATGGCAGGCTGCTATGCATATAGTTAAAATAATAATTGTATTACTAATTAAGCACTCCGTGCCAAGGTGTGTGCAGGGCACCATACAGACAACTGAAATAAAAATAAAATTACACAAGATTCATAAATACAGGATTAAGAACTTCATAGTAGATAAAGAGGAAATGGTGATCTAAACACTTGGCATTATTAAAAATGGATGTAGGAGGGGAGTCCTCCGCAGGAGCTCATGTTAAGGTGCCTATCCTGCGAGATATTGGTTGCCTTTTGTATGGTACCCTCAACTCATATTGAAGTCGAGACACTGCAGCCTTCAGAATCAGGCTCTAACACTGTAACAGCTCTGAAAGATGAGTGTTTTCAGAGGATATTTGAAACGTGGAGTGTGATAGGCTGAGGTGGATGTCTGGGGGATTGCAAAACTCAACCGAGTACTATACCGTCTCAGTTCTAAAGCAATTTCTATTCACATCTGGCTGCTTTTTCCACTCCACAGAGCATTCCTGCTGATTATTAAAGTCAGGGGTTTTGTTTTCACAGTCCTTGAACTTCCTCCTGTTTGTCAGTACCCTTCTGGCAGGGTCACCTAAAAAAATGAATTCTAAATTTCATGAAGGCTGGAAAGGAGATGGGGGAGGGAGGAGAGCAGGGGAAGATAGATGTGTGGATGAATAAATAAGAACCTGAATGAATCTAAAAGTGAGACTAGAAATTAATAGGAAATAGATCTCTTAACCAAGGATGCTTGGGGGAAGGGTGAAATTTCAGATACAGTGCGTTGCAACAGCTAAAACCAGGTTTCAAATGAGGGAAAGTAAGAATTGCTGCTCTATAGTAAAATTTTCTATGGGTTTGGGTGGGTGCAGTAGCATACTTCTGCATTACCCGATGCAAAGCTACTTTGTCATCAAGCTGTTGTATGGGGGGGGTGTGTCAGTGGCAGAATATGGCCTTGGTAATAAAACACTCTCCAGTATCCAGATATTTTGGACCAAATTATCCTCTGCAAGATACAGAGACAGCCCCCATTGAGTCTGAACTGATGCAACTGAAAAGAGAATTTGACATTTGTATTTTATTTTTCCAGGTCTGCAAAAGACTAATTATTGATGATTAACACAGTTGTGTAGGTTTACAGTGCAACTTACAGGCACCGAAGAGACACGTTCTCTTCCCCAAACATGGGCAAATGTTAGGGTGCCCAGCTAGTTATAACAAATGCATTCTGGTCAGGGTGGGAAATGCTCAGCTACAGCCCTCAGGTAATAGAGAGGCGCAACAGCAAGCTAATGTCCAAAACCGTGATCCACGTAATTAGTTGTTGATGAATGCTACAGAGAGCTGTCACTGTGCTAGAATACCTCCGTGGCGCATGCAGCCCATCTTTCCATTGTGAACTAGCCTGTCTGCAGAGGTTTGGGGAGTGCTCATCCGCACTCACATGGTGCTCTTTGATACAAGGCAGGGCTCTTAGCCCATAGTGATGGGTCAGGGGTATTTTTTACCACGCCAGCATTGTTTAATCTATAACTATAGCTTGTTGATTTTGGCAGGAGTCTGTGAAAGGAAAGACCTCGTCTTATTTGTTACACTTTCAGCTACATGTGATGTGTGTTGATTCCTCACTTAATTTCTCTGAATGGCTCCTCATACACCATTGATTAATTTTGCTGTTTCTGAAAGTTTCCCTCTTTGTCTTAAAGCCAGAGGGAAATGGAGGTTGTTTTAAAAATTCTCTTCCAAGGAGCCTCTCAAAGACGCCTTGTCACAGCATATCTAGTGGTTAGAACAACTGGTGGTTTAACTTTTCTTGTTAGCCTGAGCCATGACTAAAATGTTGCCCCACCTGGCAGTTCACACAACATACTGGCAGGAAATAAGCAAGCCAACCTCACTATCTGTTTTCTATTACCTATGTTACTGGAGCTGACTCCAGAAAACTGGTAAAACTTCAAGTTTGAAACTGCATGTGATGTCTTTGTGATCTCAGACCATATATGAGCAATGACAAATATGTGTATCCACTTTGCCTCTTTCTTTTTATAAATTCAAGCCTATCTTCTGTTAACTTTACAACATCATTGGTTTGACTAGGGGACAGGGAGTCAGAACTACTTGCAGTTCTATTTACAGCTCTTCTGCTGACTTGTTGTATGACCTTGAGAGTCATTTCACTTCTTTATGCCAAAATTTATCACCCCTGGCACAACATCCAGCCTCTTAATCTAACATGAAGATGATGAAATTATGAATGATATTTTACTCACCTGTGAAAAACCTAATGTAACTACTTGGCAAATACCATTTTGTGAAGATGTTTTTCCTCCCCCTTTGTAAGCCTGGGAGCACCATATTTTCCAACGTTGTGATGTTAGGATGCTAAATTAATGTTTAAAATGGTTTGAGTTCCTCTGAGGAAAGTGGTGAGAGAAGGGCAAGCAACAAAACATTATTATTTCTTAAAATCAGGAGTGGAATTCCTGATTCCATCCACTGATCCATCACCAATTCCATCCACTGATCAGTATTACTTCCAAATTTGGGAGGATGGGCTGGGTACGACTGAGTTAGTTTCCAATTCCTAGATCACCTTCATCAACATCATGGATGTTCATGCTGCATTCACTGCTGCATTTGAAATTAAGGTCCATGACTCCTTACCTGCTGTCAGACCCCAATATGTATTAACATTTGAATGCTCTAATAATCTGGCCGGTGGGGTCCACACCACAATGTTAGGTTGACTTAACTACATTGTTCGCTCAGAGTTGTGAAAAATGTTATGCCCCATGCGAAATAATAAAGCCAACCTAAGCCTTGGCATAGACATAGCTAGGTTGACAGGTGAATTCTTCCATCAACCTAGCTACTGTCTCTCAGGGGTGGGAGATGGAAGAACCCCTTTCATTACTGGAGTGTCTACCCTACAAAGCTACAGCTGTGTTGCTGTAGTGTTTCTAGTGTATGCATACTGTACAAAGAGCCTGAGGTCTACACAGCAGTCGAGAGGCCTGATTCCCAATGCAGGTAGATCTACGCCAGCCAGCTCTGCTTGAGCTAGTGCTTAGAAGTAGCGATTTGGCCCCTGCAGCATGGGCAGCAGCTTGGGTGAGGCACACAAGTACAATCCCACCTAACCTGCTGGGTACAAACTTGGGCAGCTAGCTCAAGCCATCACCTGTGCTGCTGCAGTCCCGCTACTATTTTTTAAACACACTAGCTCAAGCAGAACTAGTGTGTCTGTCGGCCTCCCTGCTGCTGTGCAGAGGTGTGCTAAGAGGGAGTGCATCTCCAGCGTTCTATTAGAAGTTACTGTGTAGACTGAGTTTCCCCCACAAGCTTTTGCTAAATCAGTTCAATGATCTATTTAAATGCATGAAGCAGGATTCATCTTGTTATGAGAATGTCATACTATACAATCAAATCTTCTCCAAATGTTGATGGAAAAACACGGTGAGACAAAATTAGGCTGCCAAATGGATTTAATTGATACAGTGAACTTTCAACTAACCCCTCTGTGAAGGATATGGGAGTGGGAATGAGCTATTTTTACCACAATGGAAAAGTCCTATAGAATTTAATAGCATTCTATGGAAATTACTCCAAAGACGTGTATAGGAGGCATTGGGGTCCAGTGGAAAGAACACTCTTAGTGCTTATATTGTTTCCCTGGGTAGGCTGCAGCAATGCATGTTACTGTTAGGCACTTCAGGTAAAATTCATGGAGTTCATATTAAGGGGAAAGTATTGGGGAGAACTCTGTAGATTTTTAAAAGTAAAGAAATAATCTCTTGCTTTTCTTTGTCAGTGGAATGGAGTTTCCTTTAAGTGGAACAAGCACAGAGCCGGGGCACAGGATGATGCATGGAACTACAGAACTTTTTTCTGTTACTGGTATTATTATTTATAGATTGATGTGTATGGCACTTTACAGATAATTAATGCATGACAGCTTTCTGCTCTGAGGAACTGGCAATCTAAATTAGGTTTATCTAGATTAGGAACTCTTCTGTTTTAATACCAGCTCTGAAACTGGCTCACTTGGTCTTGGTCAAGTTTCTTCTTCATTTTGAATCAGAAAACTGGAATTTTTTCATTAAAAAATATTGAAACAGTATTTAGACAATTTAGAAGCTTTATGAAAATGTTTCAAGTCACGAAATGTGACACCCAACCCTTTCCTGCAGAAGGGATAGGTATCAACACATTGGCATTTTTGGAGGAAAAATGTTGCCAGAAAATTGCCAGCCAGATCTAATGGAGAACTACTGGTTTCCTCCACGCTGTCCCTTGTCTGAGCTGACAGATGCAATTGATAGTTTGAGAGAGTAGGAGCAACCGCCCTAGTCATGTCTGACCACTGCAAAAAGATGCAGATCTTATGCCAACAAATTTAAGGCCGTAGGGTCTCGTAGGTTAATGAATTCATCTTCTGACCTAGTTTGTGAACTCACTCATGCGTATACAACAGCAACTCAGCAAGGCTCAAGTAAGAGCCCAAATTTCAGACTTGTCAAACTTATTATGCACGTGGAGGTTTCAGTGACCTCGTTAGCAGGAGTTCTTTAGAGAGCACCAGTCTATACCTCCTTTCAAATTAGTGTCTTTCCCTAAATATGCGGCGGCCCACAGGCTTTATGTAGTTCAGCTTCATTAGTGGAGATGTCCCTTCTTTATATTCAAACAGTTCAACCTGATACACATTTTCCTCTGCTGGAAAATGTCTAAGCGCCCATGCTTCTCATGCATCCACATGGACTGTCCATTGCAATATATAAATTGCAGTCAGGTCAATCAAGTTGAAAGGTGGGGGGAGGAGGGGACAGGGAGTACTGTGGCTGCAGAAGCCTGGCCAATAACCACTACAAGTAATAATATCTAACACGTATAGCATTTTCCATCCAAGAAATGCAAAGCACTGAAGAGTCAGTATTATTATCCCCATTTTAATGATGAGGAAACTGAGGCAGAGTTTTTTCAAGTGACTTGCTCAAGGAGAAGAGTAGCATTGCAATGATGATACATTAGAACCTAATGTTGGCTTGAAGATATTTAGAGATAGGGTGACAGCAAATCTGAAAAATTGGCACAGGGAGTGGGGAGCAATAGGAGCCTATATAAGAAAAAGACCCCAAAATCGGGACATCTGGTCACCCTATTTAGAGAGGGGCCAAGGTCTAATGGACTGAGTATAGGAAAGGAAACGAGGAGCCTTTTAGTTCTAATCCTGAACAGTCTGTGGCATTGGGCAAGTCTTTTAGATTCTCTCTGAGTTTCCCATCTATAAAATGGGGACATTAATACTAATACCTCTATAGAGGATCTCAGAGTACTTGTAAACCTTAATTTATTAAGCATCACAACTACACTGTGGAGGCAGGAAGTAAAGGATTGTTATAACCACTCTGGAAGATGAACATTTTTTCTAGATTGCTGGCACTTTCACACACATTCTCTAGTTAGGGGAATCTTCTCCTTCTATCCCTTAAGGACATTGTCTAGCATTTTATGGCATTGTTCTGTCCCCTGTGGTGGATGTTAGGTTCTTGTGGTGATGTTGTGGAATGTAGTGTCTTTGATTTTCAGTTCAGTATCTGAACCAAAAATAGTTTAATTTCAAACCAAAACTGACTAAGCAAAACCAAAACCTAAATGGTTTGTCTAGAAAATTTTGAAACAAACATTTTGACTTTCAAAAAAAAAATCCATCTCCATTACTTAGAGGATGTAATTGGACTAATTCATGAATAGTTTGGGGCCACTGAAACAATTTTTGGTGAATTTACTATTCACCCAAACAGTGTCACTGATGCCTAATAGTAACTCTGAAGTCCTAGATGGCCATGAATTTGTGTTAATACTTTGCCTTTTAGAGAACAGAATAGCTATGTAATTCTGCTGGAATATTTCTTACATAAGACAGGTAAATGGAGGACAAGCTAAAGTGCCATACTCGGGAGTCATGATACTAGGCCAAAGGTTAAGAGTAGTGATCACTTATATATCCATCATTTTGATATGAGTTAAGTTCCCTGCATGAAGGTTTACTGAAAGATTCCCTGCCAGTCTTTTTAGGAACTCCACATCAGTTCTCAGCTCACCTCCCCTACCCTTTCCACCTTTACCCCTGAGTCCTGGCCTTCCCCATTCAAATTACCCAAGCTTTTTTTTTTTTTTTTTTTTTTACATAATAAAATATTAATGTCAGCATAGACAGTCTCTCTGCAAAGGCTTCATGTATTGAGCTTACGAGGCGTATAAGCTTTTAAAGAGCAGGACACTTTTCCTACTTCCTAAGCATTTTCTTAGTCCTGAATCAATAATGCACTTACTATTCAGTATGTGGGTCATTTTTATTGTGCTGCTTCTCACGCTGAGTGTGTGTGTGCACACACGCACGCGCACACACATGATGTCTCTCCATAGCCAGATCCGGGCCTTAGATCTGGCAGGGGAGCGATTGGGGACAGAGGCCAAGAAGCTAACTCTTGGACACAAGCATGTGGGAAGGGAAGAGTAGAGGGAGGGTAGGAATAATTTCCCCCAGCTCTTTGTCAATGCAAGAAGAGAGAACCAGGAAACATATGATTAAAGAAGTACTGAGAACATTGGGTTAAACCTCCCTCAGCTTCATTGAATGTATGCGTCTATTTGCCTCAGATATGGTTGCTGATCATTTTGCTCCCTGTTTGTTTGGAAGAACTTGGACTGTAAATCACCCCGTTAATCCACAATCAAACCCACAGAACAAAGAGTCGCAGCAATCCTGTGTCTGAGATTTTAGCCAGCCGTGGTGAGTAAAGAGGTAAGGTGAGGCTATGGAGAGGAAGGGACTGTATCCGATGGTGATGGGATTATCGGTTCAGAAAGAAGGAGCTGTTCAAAAATCATTCCCTAGAAGCTGGGGCTGCGTGTGATGCATGTATGTGCCCGGTGCAAAGAGGAGATTATCTTCTTAAGAATGGA
Source organism: Sternotherus odoratus (assembly GCA_032164245.1). Taxonomy (NCBI): domain Eukaryota; kingdom Metazoa; phylum Chordata; order Testudines; family Kinosternidae; genus Sternotherus; species Sternotherus odoratus. Next base: position 12,677,973 of record JAVMKO010000016.1, read on the forward strand.
ATTTTCAGCACAGAGAACTGTTAACCCCTGCCTCATCAATGCATAATATATACCTCTGCCCAGACCTCTGAGGATGTGAGGGGAACACGAACGGCAGATCTTTGAACAATCAACAGACACAGGACCAACTTTGGGGCCCCCAAAGCTGCAGTCCAGCTATTCAGCACCCCAGAAATACCAGTGTCAATCTGTCTTTAAAATAAAGTTTCTAGCCCTTTTTTTTACTATTACGATAAATTGTTCACGGGAGTTGAAAGTTTACCTCTGAAGTATTGTCACTGTGACGCCCTGCCCACATGTACATTTCTAGGTAGGGTGTCCTAGTGGGTAGAAAACTGACCTGGGACTCTCCAGACCTGGGTTTTGTTCCCAGCTCAAACACTGGCCTGCTGGGTGGCTTTAGGCAAATCACTTCACTGCTGTGTCTCAGTTTCCCCAGGAGTAAAATGGGGAGGATACTGTCCTCCTTTGTAAAACACTTTGAGATTGGAGCTGTGACAGACCTGTCAGCATGTTGGTTAAACTCCTTGTGTCACTGGGGTGAGTGCAGATTTAAGATGAAAGGGTTTTATTCTGTACCCAGTCCTGTGATGGCAGAAACGTGACAATCCAGTTTGGAATATGAAGACTCCCAATCACTCCTTTATCACCAATCGGGAGAGCAAGCTTTGTGCTCCGTCTTCGCTAGCTCAGTTGACCCTGGAACCATGCATCATAATCTTGGCAGTATCTGCTCATCTCTTTATGCTCATGAGGTGGCAGTACTGAGTTCGAGGGGGTGTTGTCTCTTGGTTAGAGCAGGAGCTGAGATTTTAGGGTTCTGTTACCAGCTTTGACCCTGACTCACTGTTTATTTGGGCCAGTCATTTAAGCCAGAATCTTCCACACTGACTGCTGATTCTTGAATGCTTCCATTTTTGGGTGTCCAAGCTGTAAACCTGTTAAGGGACCTGATCTTCAGAAATTCTGAGCATCCAAAAATCCAGCTGAACTCAGTAGGAACAGTGAGTTCTGAGCAACTCTGAAAATCAGAGCCCAATGTGTCTTGAACTAGATATCCAAGATCAAGGGCCGCTTCTGTAACACTGAGCCTTAAGACTTCCGGGCCTCGGTTTCCCCATCTGTAAAATGGGTATTGTGCCTGTCTACCATGCAACTGTGTTCATAACTGTGAAGCTTAATTCATGTTTGTAAAGTATTTAGAGATGCTGGGATGAAAAGAGTGCACAGTATTATCAGCAGTGACAGTCTAATACCACTGGACTATAATAAAGCACTAACAAGATCCTTCTAGAATTCACAAGATAATAGATTGGAGGTGGGGGAAAGGAAACAAGAAGCCTGGAAACAGAGGTTGCATCTTTTCTATTTCTTTCTACAGTAAGACAGGCCTAGGAGGACACATGGGGCTTGGATGAACTGCCTGCTGTAGACTCAATAAGTATATCTGCTTCATGCCAAAAAGGGGTGGGGGTGGAAGCAAGATGTCTTACTAGACAGATCCCAGCTTATGATTACTAAGGGCTGTTTTGTTTAGACAGTGGTGTCTGTTTCTGCTGACTCATGGTATCTTGAACAAGCACAGAGACAAAATGTTTCCTAATGCCCCTTGCTGAGGAGTGACCTTGCACTCAGACAACCTTTGATGGGGAAGAAATAGAAAAAGAAACCAAGAGTGTGGGAGGGGAGAAATAGGGAAGAGTGCAATCAATTGCCAAAACCACAGGAGCGGGGGAGGAGAGAGGGAGAGTGACATTAGGGAGAGCCAGAATTAGAAGCATCTCTATACAGGGACCCCATTTCTACTGTGTTAATAATTCATACCAGCTCTGACTTTTCTTACCAACAAACAGGAAACAGCTTGTTAGTAAGGACATCTTTCCCCCCTTTGCTTTCTCTGTCCTGAGATGAGCCCCTGGTGCTTAGTGCAGAGGTGGAAGGGGATATGGGGAAGGACAGAAAGGATGCAAGTTATGCTGCCCCATCCTTCGCACCTCTCATCTGCCTCTTTTCCCTAGTGCCATCACCTTAGGGAGAAGGCCCAATTCATCTTCCTAGGAGGATGAAACTTCTAAAATGTGTCACGTAATTGCTGACATCTCACCAGTATCTTTTCCCGTGGACATGGCCATTTCCGAATTTCTCTGCTGGCTCCATCGGTGCAGCTCAGGTTTGCTCGCTTTTAGGAAGCAAGTGAGGCTCTTATAGGTCATTTACAGGTGCACCTACCAGACAGGGTTTTCAGGGGGTTGTATTTTGCCCCCCACCTCCATCTTTACAGTAGAGTTGGATGGAAAATGGGAAGTATCTTCCCCCAATTTGGAAGGAAAGGAAGAAAGCTTTTGGGGTATTGTCCCCCCCCCCCAAAAAAAACCCCAAACCCTTGCAGAAATTTTCCAGTGTTTTTTTTTCCCCAGTGGAAAGACTGGATAACTTTTATTATTATCTGCTAATCTTAAACCTTTTATTAAAGGACAATTTTCTACTGAGATTTTCATTTAGGGAAAAAAAGTCCTTTTTCATAAAAAAGATTTTGAATAAAAAATATTCAGCCGGCAGGGCACACACACATGCACTGCACACAACCCTGGATTCCATGTAATAATAAGAGAGTAGCTTCGTCTTTCCAAACTGATAATCCCATCACAGTCTGATACAGCCTCAGTCCCTTCCATGGCCTCATTATCCACCGAATCCAGCCAGGGATAGGAGAGAGGACACAGACTCAGCCCCACCATGCTCTAATTCTGCAACCTCACCCAATTCCCTGCCCCCCAAACACTGCCCCTTGCCTTTAAGAGCATCTGAGATGATACCAACAAAACAATTCCGTTGTAGCTTTCAAAAAAGTCAGATAGCTTAGACTCATTTCCTTCTGAAAATCTTGTGCTACTAATCCTGGAATACACCATGTGTGTGTATGATAAATGAGGGAGGGAGGGTTAGCTTGCGCAGAAATCTGAAACTGGTCTATGGAGAGCTGGCCGGTCATATGGTGCTGGATCTTAGTTTCCAGCTGCTAAAACGCATTACGTTAACTAGAGGGTTGCACACTTTGTTGCTTCTGTAGGATGAGTTCACTGCACACGCCAGGGACTCCTTCCATCGCTCTATCCCGTCCACACCCCAAGCTCCCTATATATAACCCCCCATCTGCATCCCCACCTTCTATTTTAGGAACTCTTTGCAACCTCCATCCCCTCCTCACGCAGGTTCTGTGCACTCCCTTTCCCCCATCCTAGGGGATTTGTGCCCCCCTTTTTACTTTCTGTCTGGGAGATAGTCATTCAGAGTGTCAATATTAGACTGTATGGACAAAGATGAAATGGGGGGCACTATGGGCAAAGGTATGCATAGCTGCCATCGACTGGCTCTTTGATTGTTAGACAGTTTCAGAGCTGGTTAAAGATAATGGGTGTGCTAAACAGATGCTAGGGACTGTGTCCCCTGTCCCCCAAATTTTGGAACCAATTGGATGCAGTGTTCCAAAGTTATTGCGTTACATCCAGACAAGCAGAGAAACATCATCAAGTTAAGCGTAGGGGTTCATTTCACTCAACCAAAAATAAATTATTTACCTAATATTCCTGCAGTTAAGCAACTAGTTGCCATCAGTTTGTCATGTGACCATGAAAAAGAGTTGAGTGGATTTGTGTCTGTTAGTGGGAGTGGATATGTGCCCATGAGACATTTTCTGTCTGTTTGAAAATCCCTGATGTAGTGGTTATAGTAGGAAGCTGGATTTAAGATTCTATATTGACTCACTGCCTGGAATTGGGATGGTCATTTACCCTCTCTGCCTCAGTTTCCCCCTGCTATAAAATGATAGTAGTGATCCTAACCTGCTGGGGGATAGAGTGACCAGATAGAAAGTGTGAAAAATCGGGACGGGGGTAGGAGGTAATTGGCACCTATGTAAGAAAAAGCCCCAAATATCGGGACTGTTCCTATAAAATCGAGACATCTGGTCACCCTACAGGGGGGGATGAAAGACTTATTTAGGTAAGGATGAAGATCCCACTCTGCTAGCATATATTTAATGCTCAAAAGTTTGCCTACAGTTTCAGGCTTGTATGAAGACAGTTCCCTGACCCCAGGAGCTTAGGGTCTAAATAGACAACATAAAGAATAAAATATTATTGTTATTAAATACACAGAGCCAGAATCTGAACTCAGTTACACTGAAGTAAATCCATAGTAATTCCACTGTTTTAAATAGAGTTACTCCAGCTTTACCTCAGCCCAACATAGCAAACCAGAATCTGCCTCACTGGCTATGGGAGTGGATGCCAATTTTATCATGTTTAATAGTTGCAGCAGAGTCGTTTGATGTGTGCAATGTAATAGGATGGAGATTGGGTAGCAGATAACCTCCAGTCCACAGCATATGCTGTGCACTCTCTAGTGAAGTGCTGTCATTCCTATTATAAACCCTGATATAAAGGGCCTTTAACTCAAGTGACTTAAAATCAGATTTGGCTGAAACTTTGCAATGGAGCTGTCAACCCAGATCAGTTGGTTGCCAATTTTTTCTTTTGTTTCCCCCTGACTGACTAGCCTTTTGTTTGCTGTCTCCCCCTCCCCCACTTTTAACATCTAGAGAAGCAGGTGGTTTTAAGACTGGATCAGGGCAAAACAAAACAAAAATGCTAAAAAAGTGGAAGTGACCAATTCTATAGGTGCCTGAGCTGACAACCAGTAGCTAGCTGTGTAGAAAGTGATGGTACTGCACCAGGGATGAGATCATGGCTCTCACCATTTAAGGCTGTCAATGTATGGGATTTAGCTATATCAATGTAAGCATCTTTATAGTGATATAACTGTACCGAGTTATACAACTTCAGCTGGATCAGTTTCTAAACCAATATAGTTAAGAGAGTCCAAAAAGAGGTAAGCAAGGTAAGACTTTAAAGATGTCTTGCACAGGACCCAATACTGACTCAGGATAGCAGAATTTCACTTGGCTGACACCACTAGGTCATGCGTTCTGACCTGATTTAGAATGGTGGTATGAGACCCAGTTGCAGTTTGTACTAATTTATCTACTTCTGTTTCAGGCATATGTTTTGATCAACTGTACTTTTAAAAAGGGCAAGGATTTGAAGACTATGGGTCTTTCAAGTGTTCTAGCACTATCCAATACTTGATGATTCAGGGGAAGATGTAAATATCCCTATGATGCACTTGGGTGAATTGGGCAACTTTGTATAGGGGGTGGGTGGAAATACTGCAGAACTATTTGTTTAGTATGAGAGAGGTTCGCCACGTATACGTGTTAGATTATTTTCAAGCTTCCAGATGCCTCTGCTGGTGAGTTATGCTGCTTGCCAGCTGTTAGAAATAACCTCTGTAAATTAATTATAGCTGTTTCAACCATCTCTTCTCTCCCAAATGTGTGAAGAGCAAAAACTAATTGTCAGTGAAATATTTCCATTTCTCTGGGCATTCCATCCTGACCACTGACAGGTTATCAGTTTATGCCCTGAAGCATGAGATTTAATTACCTACAAATGTTTTTTTAGTTATAAAAATCACCTTTTCCTTTCTTAAATCCAGGTATGACATTTGACCCTATGAGTCAAAAACAGCAAGAATGAAAATATTTAAACAAGCTATTTTTAAATAAAAATATTTAAGTAATTTAAGTATATTCATATTTTTGTCTTTTGAAAAAAATTCTTGAATCAAAGCTAGCTGAAGGTAGTGGAAGAGTTTTTGAAGTAAGGATCTCTGAATTTGGTATTTGTTAACTATTCACATTTTCTAAGATGGTCCTACATAGAGAGGCGTGAATAACTGAATTTTCAATTCAGGGGCTGAACTAAAACAATTTTTTTTTAAAAGTTCAAACCAAAACTGATTATTTTTCCTTGCCAAAATGAAAAAAAAAAATCATTTGGGGTCAAATGAAATATTTCCTTGGATCTGAAATGAAATTTGTTGTTGTGTTTTGGGGTATTTTATATCTGTTTCTCAAAATGAAACAGTTTCAAAATGAAAACTCAAAACATTTCAAAATGGATGAAGCCACCCATTTCAGTGTTTTTGGAAATTTAAGAATTTTTTTTGGTTGAAACTATTCACTGATTTCACCCCAAATTTGTGAATAGTTTTGATGCCCTACAGACTGCATAATTTGACAAATTTAGTATGCACCAAAAATGCATAAAGATGCCCAGTTCAACCTTCATTGCAGAAATGTATTACCTGCAACTCTAATGCTGTATTGGAATCCCCTAGTCTCATGATTCCCATTTTGAGGAACTCAGATAAAGGAAAGTCAAGCCCAAACTGGTCACTAGAAAACAAAGCAAGCATTTCAAACTTCAACAACACTGGTTCTCAGACTTTTGTACAGGTGACCCCTTTCACACAACAAGCTTCTGAGTGTGACACCCCCCCCCCCCTTATACATTAAAAATACTTAAAAAATATATTTAACACCATTATACATGCTGGAGGCAAAGCGAGGTTTGGGTGGAGGCTGACAGCTTGTGACCCCCTGTAATAACCTCACGACCCCCTGAGGGCTCCCAACTCCCAGTGTGAGAACCCCTGAACAACAACAACAACAACAGAAAGAAAGAAAGTTGAGGAGTTTTCGTTTTAAACACTGAAGTTAATGTTTGGGAAAGGAGATAGATTAGTTACAGGGGAAATCAAAGTTTTCAGTTTTCCCCACAGAAAAGGGATTGCACAGGCAATAACAGTTCAGACTTCCTCCTTCACCAATCTACCTCAGACCTAATCTCAGCCGGGGGCAGGAAGGGGGGGACCATCTGTATGGATGATGGAGTTCAGGGGCCATAGCCTACTCAGTGTTTTGCTCTCTCTGTTGAGACTGCCAATTATGTTACCAGTTATGGCGGATTTTTTGTTATCTCTGCCTGCTAGGAACCGGCCTGAGACAAACTTATTGTGCGAAGGCCACCGAGTGCTAACAACTGTTGGCTGTTCACTATCAACCTGCACCAACTCTGAACCAGTGGTCTAGAGAGGGGAGTCCCCATAATCCAGTATTCATTACCTTGATTTATCCAGTCTTCCAACTTTCTCCACCACGCACTGTTATAATCCTCTGCCTCTAGGGTTTTATAATGAAAGTGCTAAGAGAACCTTCAGCAGAATGGAGGTCAGAGGCCATATTCTAATTACAGGTATAGGACACCAGGAGCCAAATTCATCCCTGGTGTATTTACATTGAGGCCAATGGAGTTTTATTTTGCCCTACTTACCACGTTACTAGATGCATGATTAATGCGAGGCTCCATATTCAACTCATGGTTGGGGTGGGAGGGGGTGGGGGGAGAGGAGAAGGGTATAAGGATCTGCATTAGGACCTAGCAAAGGGAAATCACTCCTTTGCCCCTGAAAAGGGACAGAAAATAAAAGGAATGAGATTTGGGTGCCTGTCGAACACGTACAATATAATCAGCTGCTGTGAAGAGCACTTGGGGTTGGCAGAATATTAGTGCTGATAGGGCCTCTAATCCTAGGATTAATCTGGGGAACTCGGCTAAGTGTAAAGAAGAGAAACAGAACATCAAATGCACTGGAATGATAATTTCAGCTTTATCCTGCAGCTTCATAGACAAACAAATCCAACTTTATGCTTCAAAGAAAAACAATAATCAAGTGTATTAAATATAATACATCTCTCTGTGCTTGGGAGCATATGTGTGAGAGACAGAATGTTGTTATGGGCGCTGTTTGTTTGAACCTTTCCGCAGCAGGAGCGGGCACGGTAAATACACAGGCTGATTCATTAGTGCTCCTGACCATCTGCTCCTCAGAGCTTGGAGCTGAGGCTGAGCTCTGACTCTACAGGTCGGGTCAGAACGGGGTTTGACAGCAGCGAGGTTAGAGATTTACACATCTCCTGTGGCTGCTGGGTGTCAATCTTCTCAGTGATGGACAGATTGCTTGCATTGGAGGCGGGAGGATAGAGGACTAAAAGACACCCATTGTACATCAGAGCACTGTTTGATACAGTAGAATGTGCTTTTGTAATGTCTGCTGTTCCTTGTGGCACTAATTGCAGGAAATGGAGTAATCAGGTGCAAATGAATAATATCTACAGTTGCCTTTGCAGGCTCTGAATAAAATTTTATCCTAACTTAAGCACTTTGTTGCTGTCCTAGGCAAAACAGGGACTGTGAAGACTAATCAGCTAATCTTTAAGAGGAAATCAAAGGCAGGGTCATATGGCACCCTACTAGAAGTATAAGGAGCTCTCAAGTGTGTCATAAGGTCCTTAAGACACCTGAAGTGCAATCAGGATGGGCTAGGAGGGAGGATTGCAACCTGGTAGGCTTGGAGGTGAATTTGAGCTGCAGTTATCCAGCCACCAATATCCACAGGAGGAGAGGAGGAAATTGCAGATTTCCAACTGTGCCCACCTCTGAAATTGCCCCAACTTGAAAAAAACGTGAAGGCCACCAAAATTCTAATTCCTCTCAGTGATATTTTTCCTACAAAATGTCTCGTACCAAAACCTCCAGATATGTCCCTGATAAACCAATACTCTTGGATTATTGTAGCTATCAATCAATAAAAAGTCCCTTTGCAACTTGCTTTTATTAGTCCCACCCTGTTTTAATTTCCCTGTTTTAATTACCTGCTTCCATAAATGGGCTGTGATCCTGATCCTCATGTGTCAGTTTTGCCCACCTACTGCCAGCTGTCACTAGCCTTCACTACTCTTTTCCTCTGGGCTTGATCCCGAGAGGTTCCAAGCACCTGCAATTCCCATAAGCTTCCCTAATATGGAAACACTGCCAAACCTCTTCTTTTCTTGCTGTCAGTCTTTTGTCACTTTACCTTTGGCCTTATCGCATTCACTTTTAAATCAGTTGGAGTTTTGCCACTGGCTTCCAAAGGAGCAAAGTCAGACTCCTTCTAAGTCTGCAGTTGATGTGACTGAAATGCCTTTCATCCTAGTCCCTCTGTACCACAGCTGTTTGCAGTACTTGGAACCAAATCTGAAAACCCTCCAAAATCTGAGGTTCTTGCTTTGCGTTTGTTGGTGTTGTAACCCAGGTCTAGATTGGGGTGGGGGAAGATCTACGGAACACCGAGGTTTGTTTTATTATTTGTCAAACAAATGCTTTTTCATTTAGAATCGTCCTATTTTTCTAACAAAATCTTCAGTTTTTAAAATTCAAAACTTTATTTCAAGTACCGATTTTAGTGTCAAAATGTGATATTTTGTCTTGAGGCAAAATCTTCCATTGGTATTAATCACATTTCTTTACTATTATAATACTTATTTTGTGAATAGCAAAATTTGTGCCCCCATAAAATGGCCGCGTTGACAATAATCCTAGCAATCTGATCCAGGAAGCAAGATTATTTCACCTGCATGGGGTTCCATTGACTCCAGTCACATTGTGTGTGCAAGCACAAGCGAAGCAGATTGCAGGACCAGGACCATAATAAATATTTTTGGATGAAATTTCACAATAAAAATGGGGAGGCACTAATATTTGTATTTTTCACAGTCCAGTTCAGAACGTATTTGACTTTTTTTTAAATATAGTATTTTTCCCAACTAGGTGGTTAGTGGTTTTCTGTTTTGTTTTTTCCTGACACGGAGATCCACAGAGGGCTACATTTGTATTTTGTGCTGCTTTCGTTGTTCACAACAGATGTCTAGCTTATTTAAAACATTTGACATCCTAACAGTTAATAAATTAATTTCACCTATAAAATAGAATGCATAAAAGGGGTTTATTTTGCAGAAAAGCAAACAGCTTCCCATCTTCATTAAGGGTCAAATTTTGCTCATATTAAAATCAATTGCAAAATTTCCACTGACTTTACTGGCAGCAGGATCAGGCCCTAGAGACCAACTGGTTTTAGAGAGTTGTAGGGCTTTTTCATTTTGTATCCAGATTTTTTAATATGCCTTCCACCTCCCTTCACCTCAGTTGAATAACCAGTCCAGCTCCAGTGTCTTGTATTTATATTCTTTTGTCTTGCCAGACTTTAATCTCTTTTTTTCTCAGCTAGCCTCTCAATAAACCTGTAAGTGGTTCTCTGACCTGATTCATGCCCTTACTCCTCTTGGTATTTCTGTTCCTAAGCAGTTTTGTGTCTGATGTACAAGGTCATCTGCCTATCGCTCACTTGGATCATGTTCCCTCGCGCTGAGTATGGTCTGAGGACTCAATTCTGCAAGGTATTAGCACCATCAACTCTAGTGCACTAAGCACCACTTAAGAGTTTCTCAGCACCTTGCAGGATTGGACCATAAGTGAGGGTTTCAGCCGTAGGGGTTGAAAGAGATGGATCCCCAACCCTGGAACCAAACACCCTTACATTTGGGGTAAATATGTATCAGGCTTTGAACATTGCAGCAGGCTCCATCCCTGTACTGGGCTGAAGCAAAACCTTGGAGCTGAACTGCCCTGGACTTGGGGGAGGTTCAGATCTGGATTTGATCAAAGTCACCTTAGCCAATTTCTAGACAGTTCATGCTCTCAAGCACATCTGCCAGATAGAATAGCACAAGAGTGTCTCTAATTGGTCATTGTAAAAACTGTACTCAGATTAGGCTACTGCAGTTTGCACTGCCGCTATGGGGTGTGGTCTCACAAGCTAAGCAGGGTTGGTATCATGTCATTACACAACAGAAAAAACAGTGACCAAAATACAGCATGCAAAAGAATAGGAAAATGGAAACATCAGATTGGCATGAGAATAATCAAGACAGCCATGAGAATGGTATCATGTGACTTGGGGAAAAAAAATCAAATCAGCTCATTTAAGCCTTTTATATTGAAAGTGTAAATATTTTCCATCCTCAAAACAATCTGCCTAGGGTCTCCTTGCATGCGTGAGGGAACAGATACCAAAATAATACCTGGAATTGTTTCAATGACACTTCTTAACTGATCTTCCCAGAACCAACAAAGGAGCCAAAGGATAGCCATCTGCTTCTGTTCTCCCCCTCCTCTATACTGAGCTGCAATCCCCCTACCACTTGGAAATTTATTGAGTCTCTCAAGAGACAGAACATCTTAATGAGTTTTAAAACACCCCAAAGTTTATTGGAGGAGAGGAAGGGAGAGAGTTGCTACCTTTGTGACTTGCTTGATGACTATTCTGAGGTTGTACCCAATTGTATGAGTTGACGCACCACTGGAGTGCCCCTCTCATGGCTGGGCATAACCTAGTAGTTCTCCTCTCCCTGCCTGCCGCTGTAGACACTTGCTGTAGTCCGGTGGTGATCTGCCTCTTTTCATGGCTCAGCCCTCCCGCCAGGTTGCAATATGGTCCAACCTTTCCAGTTTAACAGAAAGTCCAACAGAAAGAAATGTCCAATCCCTCCATCCCGTCTGCCACCATCAATCTCCGGAGTCCAGTGGTCAATATGCCCTTTTCTCAGGACCCTCAAAAGTCCTCGTCCCCTTAGATAAGGGGCTTCACACCACCTTCCCAAGTGGCTGGTAGGAGAACCTAGGCCTGCAGTCGAGGCTCACTCCACCAAACTGCTTGCTACCATCTCTTTTTCCTACTAAGCCTTTCCTGGGCTCTCTTCACCGTACAAGAGTCATTTTGTTCCTTCTATGCCCCTTCCTACGCTACTACCAGGAGAGTAACTGCAGATTTCTTCTCTTTTAAACTTCCTCTGTTTGCATCACACAACCCCTCCCCAGCTGGGTTTCATCATTAATTAGGCCTGACCCACCCTCCAGGTGCAACCAGGTAGACTAATTGACCTCTCCAGCCCACATTAAACCTCCCATCACCCCAACCTCCATCTTCTCACATGTTCACTTTTCTTTAAACTATGTCTGCACGTGTCCTGTTACAGCATTTAATGTGCAATTAATAAACCTTATTGTATCTTCTACAGCTAGACTGGGCCCTGCACTGGGTACCCATTATGGGGCATAAGGTGAAATATGGACATCCTTCACGCCCCCTGCGTGGGCTATGCAGACTTTGGGTTCAGATGTACAGGAGTAAGCAGGCTACGCATCCGCTACTCCCCTCCCTTCAGAACAGGTGTGTGGGACGTGGGTAGAGCCTTGCTCCTCTTCCTCCTGCCCTAAACACACCAACCCACACCTGAGCCAGCGAGATGGGCATTTACTGCTACCCTAGCCCAGCAGTAAATTGCTGCCCCTAGAAGGAGGAAGCAGGAAGAGAATGGTGCCGATCAGAGACACCTTTCTTTCCTTTCAGTGTTCCCCACAGACAAAATGCTTATACCATGCTTATACCAAAATGCTTATGCTTTATGTTTTACAGTGTTTTACAGTGATTTCATTGGTGCTGTTTTTTCATATTGTGTTTACTCTTGCATGGTCCATATCCTTTGTGTTTTGACTGTGATGTTCTTTCCCCATGATGTTTGTCCCCTGTGTGAACCTGTCTGGTCACTACTTAGAAAAGAAGCCTCTCCAGGGAAAACCCAGAGGAAAGTGATCTCCTGAGGCCTAGTCTACCCTGAAAAAGTTTGCTAGTAATGCTACAGCAGGAAACCTTCCCAGGGCAGATGCAGCTTTTTGGGCTTTTGTCAACATTGCTTATAGAGATTCCCTGAATGAAATAAACCATGCAGGAAAAAAAAATTAAACCCAGAATAACTAGTGTCTGCAGTAGGCATTTGCTAGTGTAGAAATGTTGTTAATAACAAACAACATCCCTAACAGATATTAGTAAACAGACAAAAGTTTCTAGTGTAAACCTGGCCTTAGTTTCACCTTCCCCTCATATATGGCTTACTCTTGTGTTACGCGGCTCTTTGCTGCTGTTTGTGCCATCTTTCAGATGAGAGGAAAAACCAAGGTACCAGCACTATTGCCTTTTTATTTGTCCCAGTAAGATAAATTAGCTGTCTTAGACTCGTAGACTTTAAAGCCAGAAAGGACTGTCGGGATCATCTAGTCTGACCTCCTGCATATTGAGTTTCTGTGGCCTGCACCTAACTCATAACCTCTGGCTGAGTTACTGAAGTCCTCAAATCATGATTTAAAACTTCGAGTTACAGAGAATCCACCATTTACTCTCCTTTAAACCAGCAAGTGTCATGGTTTCATGATGATTAAGTTGTGAGTGTACTACAGCAGAACAATGCCATAAGTTGTGTCAACATATGAGAATGAGCCAATGCTAAATTTCTCCTCCAGTTTCAATTGGATGTGGGTTTCTTCATTTTCCATCAGGCACTTTCATATAGTGCTGCTGTATATTCTTAAATAACTCCTACATTCCATCCAATAGGTGCCTGCATTTCAGTACTGAATGCAAGTAATTCCTCATTAGAGGGAGGGTAGGGAGTTGAATGATTTCTGTACATTATGTCTTCCCAAGCTTTGGCTCCTTGTCTCAGTCCCAGTCTCCACTCCTCAGGCTTCTCATCCCAGCCAGTCCTAGTCTCTCTCTCTCTCCAGTTTTCTGTCTAAATCCCATTCCTCCTCCCCCTACACCCAGTTCCATTCTTCCTACTCTGTCAGTCCCAGTTCCCCTTTCCTGATTCTTCATCTGATATCTCTCTCCCCTCTTGGTCTCATCCAGTCTCAGTCAGTGGTTTAACATGGGCAAAACATGCACCTTTTCTCTTCGCCTCATCTTGAAAATGGCTGAACCATTTTGTCTGAAATTTTCCAAAAATTTCAGCCTGAGAGATACCCAGCAGGTCAGATTTCATCGAGAAGGGTTAAAATTTGGCATTGTGATAAGCAACTGAAAACAGGATGTTGTCTTGGGAATTGTGGGCAGCCTGAATAATAGGTGGCACCACCAACCCCATGTTTAACAACACTAAGGCTCTCCTCCTCCTCTTATTATTGTTAATCTTCCAGGAGAACCCATACTTGTGCAGCGATGAGTGTGACGCTTCCACACCTGATCTGGCCCACCCACCAAAGCTGATGTTCGACAAAGAGGATGAAGGGCTGGCCACCTACTGGCAGAGCATGACCTGGAGCCGCTACCCAGAACCCCTGCTGGCGAACATCACACTTTCCTGGAACAAGAGCATTGAGCTGACAGAGGACATTGTGGTGACCTTCGAGTACGGACGCCCCACCATCATGATGCTGGAGAAGTCCCTGGACAATGGAAGGACTTGGCACCCGTACCAGTACTATGCGGATGACTGCATGGAAGCCTTTGGCATGCCAGCCCGGCGGGTCAGTGACCTCTCTACTACCAGTGCCAACAGGATCATCTGCACGGAGGAGTATTCCCGCTGGGCAGGCTCCAAGAAGGAGAAGAACGTGCGGTTGGAGGTGAGGGATCGCTTTGCCATATTTGCTGGCCAGGACCTCAGGAACATGGACAACCTGTACACCAGGCTAGAGAGCGCCAAGGGCTTGAAGGACTTCTTCACCGTGACCGACCTGCGGATGAGGTTGCTGAGACCGGCGCTTGGGGGCACCTACGTGCAGAGGGAGAACTTGTACAAATACTTCTATGCTGTCTCCAACATTGAAGTCATCGGCAGGTAACCGTTACTGTATCTATTTTTGTCTCATTGGAGGGATGGGGAAGGGGGGCTAGTGTTAATATCAGAAAGAACCAAACTATATGCATTTATCGACCAATCGGATCATCAACTCAGTATTTCTCCCCTTCCTCTCTACTCTCCCAATTCAAGACAATATCAACATTCGAGCAGATGGCTGGTATGTCCCCTAACAGGATTATACGTGAGCCTCCTGAAGGGACTGTGAGAGTCTGCTATGAAGATTTGCTGGGTCCTTAGGCTCAAACACAATAGCCAATCTAGTGGCAAAAGCAGGGAATTTAAGAGTTGGGAAGTGAGTGTTCCGAGTTCCAGTCCCAGCTCTGCCACAGACTTGCTCTTTATTCTTTGCCAAGTCACTCAGCCCCCCTGTATCTCCACTGTCCCTCCACCAAGAAACCGGGGGTATTAATACCTATTTTTTTAGAGTGTTTTGAAGTTTAATTAATGTTATAAAGCACTTTGAAATGAAAAGCAGCATAGAAGTACAGGAGGCTCTTTGGGTATGTAAACACAGGCTTTCCTTCACTCCAACCAAAAAGTTGATCATCTTCACCCTAGAGCAAGGAATGCCGCTGAATACTGGGTAAGTTTAAGTTAGGTCAACAGCTTCCTCCAACCCCTTCATTGATCTCCCTTCTTGCTAGCACTGCCGCTCTTCTGCCCATTGAACTGTCTGACCCCAAACCCATTTAGCAGTAGTCTATCAGGTACCACAGTAGATTGTAAGGAAAGGCCAAACACCAACTCAGATGTGACCAGAGATTTAACTGTGTTAATTCAAGGGATCACAAATAAGACATTCATCTCCCAGGCTAGAGTCTTGGAATAGCATCCATTGAGAACCTACTTTGCCCTGCTGCACACAAGTCTTCCAGTAACACCTCAGTAACACCTGACCTTCATTACCAGCTGCTATTATAGTCCCGAACGCCGCCACAGCACCGCCAATTCACTTCAGTCCTGACACCTAGTCCGCGGCTATTCCAGCCCTTGGCCTCTCCTGAGAGAGGCATGTACAGACACACAGGATGATAGTCTCTGCTCTGAGAACCTTACTAAGGTTGTCTATGATGCTGAGTGACATACGAAGGCTGGTGGAGAGGGATACTAGGCTCCAATCACTGACCTCCATTTCATTTATGATGCAGGTTCAAGATTTGAACCTGGCTCTTCAGAGATGATGGTCTACCCCACTGAGCCCCACACCCCAGACCGTCAGTGGTTCAGTCACATGGGGCCTTGGTGAAGTTTAATCCCAGTGGCAATTTTTTTGTTTCCCTTGGTTTCAATGCTTATTTCTCTGTGCAATGCCATATGTTACATTATGACATCAACCAAAAAAGCAAAGTAAGGTGGAAAAGTGCCGAGCTGGCTAATTTCCCATCCAGCTTGTGTGAGACTTGCAAGCAGGACGGAAAAACCGAGCACCCACCCAACTAGCAAGGCTCTCAACAATCACCAGAGTGACAGAAGAGCATCTTGTATCCTTTCCAAACTGCTTGCTGCTAAGACTTGCAAGTAGAAATGTTTAGCAGGTGCCGCTGTGGTTGGGTTTTCTGAATTCGTGCCCAGGAAAATGAAACCAGGCAGAGAAAGGAAAGGATCCCTCTCTTTTGGGGGAAGGTGATGCAGGAAGCACAGTGAGTGCACTGTGTTAGGGGAGAAGTTTGGCTCCCAGGTTCATAGCTGCTCTGATTCAGTAATGGGGTGCCATTTTTTAGCAGGGCTCCCACAAAAGTTTTCCCCTTTCGCTGCCAATGCAGCCAGGTAACCACATACCTGTATGTTTCTGCTCCCAGGGAGAAACTGTGAGGGGCAGGAGAACCTACACATCTGATATTTTCACATTCAGTGGAATTGCTACAGCTGTTGCGACTTTCTCCTTCTCCTGTGCACTGCACTGGGTACTTCATTTGATATTTGCCCCTTTTCTGTCTGTGCAGCATAGGGGTCTCCACCAGGATATTTTTCATTCTCTCTGTTATTAAGAGGAAAGTAAACGAGACCTTCACAGCACAGAAGGTTTAAAACAAAATCCCAGTCCTTGCGTGGAGTTCCACTTACTCAGTATTTGCCATTCAAGCTCCAGCTCTGACCCCAAACTTAATGAGATTAACTTTTGATTTATTTATTTGTTCTTTCCTCAAACAAGTAGAAGCCGCAGTGGGTTGTGTAATGCATCTCTAGGGCTCACAGGGAAGGGGAGGATGAAGAGAAGGGAGGGTTAGACTACAAATGACCCAGTGGAAATTGCAGTACTATTTTAAGTAGGGGGACAATTACGGGTGTTTTTGTTTTTGCTTTTTAAATGTCTGAAGAGCTCCTTCCTGCCAGAGCTGGCCGGCTGCCCATGCCTGCTGCAGAACAGTGGCATCTCTGCTCCCCTGGTCCCTCCACTCACCTCCAGTTAACGTTTCAGCTGTGTAGGGGGACTTCACAAGCACGTTGGCGTGGATGCTTTCTGAGCATCTGAGTTTTCCCTGAGTGGGGAGAGAGAATGGGCTGAAATCGGAACTGTTCACGCAGCCTCTTCTCTTCCAAACTTTAGGCCCGTTGATAAAATGAGACCCAGCTTTGAGCTACCTTTGCTTTCCTCTCGTCTCAAGCTCGCAATTGTTCTGTCTTTTCCCCAAGAGGACAGGCCCTTCGTTCGCCAGACTGAGGGCGGAGAGGCAGAGGTGTCCCTGAGTTTGGCTTGCCCACAGCTGGCAGCTCTGCAACTGAAATGCCAAGAGGGTGATGGTGGGAGGAATTCTTGCCTGTTGGAGAGGTGCGATGGATGGGTGGTGGGTTGGAGGGAGCCTTCATCTGAATTGACTCCCTCCCCACGAGTCCTGTGATTACCTCGGTTCCAGCCAGCAGTTTTTCACTGGAAACTAATCTAATGCTGGCTGTAAGTGAAGCTAATTAGGACACAGGTATTTAAAACCAAATCAAATCCTGTGTACCACTCAGCAAGGAAGGGGGGAAATCGATGTGAGACTGATATAAACACTGCACTGGAAAAAGAGATGTCGCTAAGAATACCCAGGACTGCTTCAGTGGGCCAGAGGGGGGAGGGGAGGGTATTGAGTGATTCCAGGGCAAGGGAATGAATACTTGTGTGCAGAAAAGGGCAAGTGCATATATAAGATGGTATGTCACATTGGGGATCAGGAAGGGAAATTACAAAGGAAGAGGGAGACTATAATTAGAAAGAAAGAAACATTTTAAAAACCAGAAGGAAAAAACTTACCTGCAAGGTGTGGGATCCAGCGACCTGCAGATCTGGGCAGCCGGTTGGAACCCTGCATGCTAGGAACAGCAGTTTCTGTGGGCTGCTCCTCCTCCATATTACAAATGAGAGCAGCTGCAGTTTACTGCAGTGCCTGTGGTTCTGAGGCACAGGTTGCTTGGGTGGCTTTCAGGTGGGCAAAATGTAGGCACTTCTCCTTTAATTCATAGTCCATCACCAAGTTTCAGGCTGAGTGGCCCTCCAATCAGTTAACTAAGACTGGCAACTTTGACTCCTCTTGCAGCCTTCCAGCATCTTGGTATAAAGTGACTTCCTTTGTGATACTGACGAGGCTGGAGTACAGAGACGGCTAGCCAGTTTCCAATTGGCTTTAACACTCCGGGAGAATTTGATCATCATTTAAACAAAACCCTTTGTCACCAATACAGCAGATGAGTCAGTGGCGCTTTCATAGATTCAAAGGCCAGAAGGGAACATTGTGATCACCTAGTCTGACCTCCTGTATCACACAGGCCAGAGAACTTCCCCACAGTCATTCCTACAGCAGATCTTTTAGAAAAACATCCAATCTTGAGTTTAAAAATGGTCAGTGATGGAGACTCCACCACTGTTCCAATGGTTAATTACTCCCCGCTGTTAAAAAGGTGCACCTGTGTAACTTCTGTCACCTAGACTTAGCTCATGAATTCAGTGCAGTTTATCTAATTCCTCCGCAGGACAGTGTGTTCCTGTTACAGATACTGTGATGCTGTTGGATGGGCCACCCCAGAACCCGTAGTCCTGCTGGTAGGTTACACAAATCCTCCTTCCATCAAGATGGCATTTCTGCAAGCTCCTGGGCTCTCCCAGTAAACCTCCCTTCCTCACCCCCCCCCCCTTCTCCCATTCCAGCTTCTCAAAAAATCATCCTAGGAACCTGACAAAGCTTCCTGGAACGAGAGCAGGGCAGAGGTTAAAAGGACTCAGACTATCAGAAGCTGTTGGCCTAATTCTCACATCCACATTCTGTAGGCCGCAGTTTTCTGGGGACCATATGTACCCTGGAGGAGAATGTGGGGCTATCCATGGAAGCTCTGGGTAGGCTTGGAGGTCTTCATTTCGTGGGTGCTAAGTATGGTATTGGATGGCGCATACTATTGACTCTGCTGTCCCCCCAAACACACCCTTCTCTGTCTGCACCTTTACGTTACACTAGCGCAGCTAGGTCTGTTTCTCAGTTCATATCTGGCAGTTTATTTTTACTCTCTCGCTCTTCCTTGGTGTTCTTTTTCTTCTTCCATCCTGTCCCTATTGATCTGCTGAGTAACTGGAGATGCACCGAACTTAGGACAGGAATAGAAACAAGAAAGCCCTTGGCCTGCCGGAGTGTGTGTGTGTGTGTGTGTGTGTGTGTGTGTGTGCATCAGATGGGGTAGCGTGAGGGAGGGAAACGGAAAGACCTTCCCACACAGCTCTCTGTTCGTAGCTTAGTTCTCTGCTCAGAACAGCAACCAACCCATGTGAGATAATGAAGGAGGCTCCTTTCCTCTTTTCCTCTGTACAGAGTCACAGTGGGCTTGTCAGGCAGGTGAGATAGAAAAGGCCACACTCTGCTGCTATCATGCAGCATCTCTTTGGAGTAATTTTCTCCTCTCTTGAATGTCAGGCACAGCAACATTCACTAGGGCACACTCCATCACAGAGGTATTAATAAGCAGTAATTGAAGTTAATGTGGCATAGCCAGGACATATAGATTCAGTTATGAGAAATCAGATTTGAGAGTAGTAAATCAATTTCAGACTAATTAACAGATTCCTCTCTTTCTTCCTCTCTTCCCTATTTTTTTCCCTTCCTCTCTTTCTTTCCAGACCTAAGTAGTCCTCTGAGAAAAATGTGGAATGTGAGCTCAGAGATGTTATTTATGTTACAAAATGCACATGTGAAATAGGCTTAGAGAATAATAATACCTCAGCTGCTGGGCCTTTGTCAGGCCAAGGATTAATTAATTAGAAGAGATTTTCGGTTTTGTAGCTTGTTTATTTTAGATTCCCTGCCTCCCCCTTCACAATCTGTTTTCTTTCGGTGAAGGTTTTTTGGTTGGGGGTGGGTATTTCTCGGTTTAAATTTTCCACCGCCCAATGCTTCCGTTTGGAATTTTTTTCTCCGGTTGTTTCATGCAGCTGTAAGGTACACACGTTTATACGTAGATTCCCTACCAAGGTTTGAATAAGAGCATAGAGTTTGCCATAGCAGACCAAAACACTACTCCACTATCCTGCCTCCTGCAGTGGACAGTACCTGCCGCTTCAGACTCAAAGGAATGTGACTCCCCAAATAGCCCCATAGTACAGCTGGTTAATTGTCCACTGTTGGTCATGTGCAGGGGAGTATTCTTTGCTGCCCTCCTAATCATCCTGTACCGCAAAACGTGACAGTTGGTGGTAATAGATAAAACATCTTGCCTAAAGAGATACAATTACCCCTTTGCTCAGCTGAGCTGCAGCCTCCTGATTCTGTCCCTTTGTTTGGTGCAGTGGCCACAGCCCTTTGTGTTTTTGTGTTTTGGACTCAGACTGGCATCTGGAAATTGGTACACCTATGTGAAATGAGTTCTGTTTGGTCTCAGCCTTTCAGTGCACAGTATTTCCTAACCCTCTGTCTATTTAGAAAGGTGTAGGAGAATCTCTACATGTGAAGAAACAGCATTTGCTAGCTTCAGTCATCTGAAAGCTGCTCCTGGGTTGTTTTATAGGTGATGTTCTTAGTTTTTGATGAACAACTGACTGGTGATCAGACATGTTTTACTGGGGACTGGAGGGGGGACTGAGCACAACATCTCCACCTGTTAGGCGCAGGAAAAATACACATGGGTACCAGGCAAAATGTTGTAATACATTTTAGGGCTTCCTCTGCTGAGATGCTGCTACCGAGTACAATGTACTTACCACTCTTCGCCGGCGCTGTTCTTGGAATTCCCAAGGGGTGTGCTATGTGTCATCTGTGTTAGGGGTAATTGGCTCCCAATAAACTATAGTATCCTGGTTTTGAGGCTTGCCAGTTAGCTAGTGAGAGGGTTATGATGATGCAATATTCCACTGGCTGCATGTGTTCTCTCTCACTGCAGGAGGATTGAATGGATGGAGTTTCTTTGGAAATGGTCTGAACTGGAATTACCTCTAATTTAAGAGAAATCTTGCTCCAGGCCATATAGTTAAATGAAGTTATTAATTCACATCAGCTGTTTGCTTATATTTCCCCAAGACTCTTAAATGCTATTACTGTAATGGCTGCAAAATGGAGGAGAGCCCTTGCAGGCTTGCAGGATGAGGGGGAGAGAGTGGGAGACACAAAAAGCTCCTCCTTTGTCCAAGCACTAGTGACATTTCATCAATACCAGCTGAGAGATGCCCACGGTCCTATTACCTGCCTCTGGAGCCGTCTTTCCTTTGGTTGCCGAGTTGTGTCCGGTCCTGAGCAGATAATAGAATTTCATCGATAGACTGAAGAGGTGATGTATGTTAAAGCACTTAATATAAAGAGACTTCTACAGGAGCCCAAATTAAATTTGGCCGATGAACTCAATTGCAGGCATTATTGTGTTCCAGGAGAAAGTCCAAAGGGCATTTATACACATTACTCTGCAAATATTTATGTTAGTATATCCGAGGTACATCCTTTTCACCCTTCCTCCCTGTCTTCCCCCAACCCTTTACCAAGGAAGGGTTTTTTAAAAGACTGCTCTGACTGTAAATAATTATTAGGTGAAATCCTTTCCAAAGTTCAGCAGTATTTTGACTACTGCAGAGTGGCAATTTATTTAAAATGAATTGCTGCACCCAGTAGAGTGGCTATCCATTATGCTCATCATCTTAGCTCTTTTAAATGGTCTTCTCTTGATAACCCAATTTCAAATGAATTTCTAAGGGCCGTGCAAATAGTTTTCTTTTGCATCAAGGATTCCAGTAGGAGTCACCAGTCCATGACAACTCGGTGTTGCTAGGAATCTCTGTGGAGAGTACTGCCCATGGAGGCTGGGAGGAGAAAACCCTCTCGGGGATAAGTTTAATCAGTATCATGTTTTGCTGTCAGGCACTGTACAGTGGAAGCATTATGTGACGTGTCCTGCACACTGACGCAGCGTTCCACACTAAGGGGACCCAGGACATTAGGCTGTCTTATGCAAAGCTGCCAAGTTCAGATCAGGATCTGGATTTCCCAGCAGCATAGCCTGTATTCAAACCTGGAGGGGTGGTTTGGGGCTGAAATGAGGGATGTTCAGATCAGGATCTGAATTTCCCAGCAGCATAGCCTGTATTCAAACCTGGAGGGGTGGTTTGGGGCTGAAATGGGGGATGTTCAGATCAGGATCTGAATTTCCCAGCAGCATAGCCTGTATTCAAACCTGGAGGGGTGGTTTGGGGCTGAAATGAGGGATGTTCAGATCAGGATCTGGATTTCCGTAGGGTTCAGAGGTGGCAGCGTTGGGGATTTGGATCCCATGTTCTCAGTTCAGGCCCGTCTCTAGTCAGGTGATGCATCTGCACTGTAAGATCAAAAAGCAGGATGTGGTGCCTCATGCTGAAGCCATCTGACGTGGACTTGACAAGTGTGTTCTGCACCTTGACGTTACTTGGGGTGACTTACCACATGAGGTTTTCCCACCTTTCAATCCGGGAGAGTGAGAAACCTAGACCAGGTTATTTTTTTTCTCCAGGAATTTGAATCCAAATAGAAAACTCTTCTTTCTGGGAAAGCAGGGAGCCGCTTACATTCTGTATCCACTGGGAACTGTTTCACTAGCCTCTGGGTGCCCAGATAGAGCACAAAGAGTCCCAGTGCAATGGCCATTGGATTTTGTATTTGCAGACGTGCTGTGATGGTAGTGAAATAGTTGCTTCATGCTTTGCTGATCTGCCCGAACAGTTGCAGAGAATTAGGTAGAAACGGGGTTAATCGTCAGAGAGCTGCCTAAGTGCTGTGTGTAAGCATAGGCTGTGGATGACAATAGTGGGAAGGGGGGAAATAGTTATTCATGTATTCACCAGAGCCAAGATTAGTTGAAAGAGGGACTTTCTCAGGGCCAGAGAGGAAAGAGCTCCCTTCAAACACAGGGTCCCGTGAGACTCATTAAAGGTTCATCAGTTACAGTGAGCAAACAATTCAGTGGAAAGTCATCCTAATCCATCCTTTGGACGGCAGACAATAACAGCTTTCCACTTCTGTGTTGAGTTTTCCCGAGGCCAGCTGTGATAAGCAGGGTGGAAGGAGGGATTTTAATTGGGAGTGATTCCACTGCTGAGCTCTAGGGTGAGTCTAGATGGTCTCTGACTGGGGAGTAGGAGAGCTCTCCATCTGTAGCCTGAGACACAATCTGCGTGGCTAAGAAGGTGGTGGCAAAGTTGTTAGCTTTGAGATATCTACTGGCCTTACTCTCAGCTGTGGAGAGAGGGCTGGTGGTGGAGGAGGGAAGGGAGGACAGATGGAGGCTGAGAGACATTGATGAGTAGAGGTCATCTCCCAGTGTAGAAATGGTGTGAAAGGAAGCACTGGAGGAATCCAGCTTCTCCTCTTCCACCACTCTCTTGTATGCCAGTCACAGGCCTGGCTGGCAATTCTGGATGCCTCGAACTGCTTGTATGTGCAGTGTGTATGTCCAGCTCGGATGGAGGGGGCTTGGGGCCAGGGCTGCTTCTTTAATTTGGGGAAATTCTACGGCATGTGTTACACAGGAAGTCAGACTAGATGATCACAATGGTCCCTTCTGGCCTTGGGATCTATGAATCTAAAGCTCCCAGAGAGTGAGTAATGGGGACAAAAAGGTTTCAGGGGTGATGAGTGCAAGGAAAGTGAGCCGGACAACTTACCCACTCACCGAGCATTTCCCCTTTCCTAGAGCAGCATTACAGTGTGGTCCAGTGGTTAGAACAGAGGACTGGGAATCAGGGTTTCTGGGCTCTGTTTCTTCAACTGAAGATTTATGGGTGATTTTTTTGGAGGGGCAGGGGGAGGGGAAGTCAGATAGGTGCTGGAGGAGTGCTAGGGATGTGGTAGCACCCCCTGGCTTGAAGCGGTTTCCATCATATACAGGGTTTACAGTCTGCTTCAGTGGCTTTCAGCACCTCTACTATGTGGATAGTCATGTAACTTTTCTCTCTGTCTCAGCTTCTTCATCTGTAAAATGGGGATAAGGACCCGTAGTTAGCTCACAGGGGCATTGTGAGATTGAATTCAATGACTGTAAAGGACATGGAGATCCTGGGAATCTAGTGGATTTTAAAAAAAAACGATGTATGTTTTAATTTTCTGAGGAACGAAAGACTAGGGCTGCCTTTTTCATTCTTTCAGCGATGCTGGAAGTCTGCGGCACTTGCCTTAGTCTCGTCACTTCCTCATTTAGAAACCTTAAGCGTGCTGGCCCTCCGTCTCTCACACGGAGACTTGGCACCAACGTGCTTCTCACAGAGAGCTGCTGCCGACCTCCGGAATGCTGACTCGTAGAAAGGGAGGTGACTCGGAAACTGTCTTCGCGGCTGCAAAACGACGCCTACACGCCTGTAAACTTTCCCTGGCGCCCCGCAGTTCTCCTTGTTTCCCTGGCTTAGGCCTTGGCAGACGAGGCCACACTGCGTCATTTCAAAAGGGAAGGGGAGGAGGGCTAAAGGACCTGCATTAAAAATCAATAAATACTTCAGTAATGTAAGCAACAGCATTTGGAGCCAATACTGTAGTGTTACTACAGCATTCAGGCCTATTACTAGGAACATTCTTCTGTTTATTCCCAGCATGGATAAGCCATGCATCCTTCACCCACATTGCCCTGAGGCTGGGGATGAGACTCTGCCCTGGTCTAAACTGGGGACGGGGGGGGAATGTTGACCTAAGATATGCAACTTCAGCAACACGAATAGTGTAGCTGAAGTCGGCGTATCATAGGTCCACTTACCTGGCCATCCACACGGCGGCGACTCAACCGCGTCCACTCCCCCGTTGACTCCGGTTCCACTTCGCAGAGGTGGACTTCCGGAGTCGACGGGGAGAGCGCTTGGGGATCGATTTCTCGCTTCTACACTAGACACAATAAATTGATTCCCTGATAGATTGATCACTGCCTGCTGATCAGGTGGGTAGTGTAGATGTACCCTAAATGGCCTATTTAGTACATGGCCTCTCTGCTGATGCCACCTCTTCTGCTGGTTTTTACCCAAGAGGAACTGGGCTGAGACCCACCACACTCATTTCACAGAAAGGTCATTGAATAATTATCAACTGGGAACACTGTCACCTGGTCTACACTTGAACCAGCAACTTAAGGGGGAAAGGCGCGTCCCCCTTTGCAGTCCTTGAGCCAGACAGACCTTACTGGCGTAATCATTTTATAATGGCAGAAAGGGAGAGGAGTTGTGGCCATCCTGAGATTGGAACGGTGCATAGTAGCTTGTGCTGGGACTCGTGGCATTGTTGACCCCTCTAATATCATTGATTAGATCCTAAACCCCTTTTCCTGATTCTGCCCTGGCTCAGACCATCGGGCACCTGATAAAGAGGAGCCGAGAGAAGCACGACTTGCAACTCTTGAGACTGGACTAATGCGATTTTCTCCATTCTCTGCCTGCTGGATCTTGGCTAGAGAGAGGCGCTCTTCCCCTGTGCTGCCAAGCTAACGCGCGTGTCCTTGAACCGAGGGCATTGATGGTGATGGGAGAAGGAGAGTTGTTTTCACCCAGCCAAACCTGACGAAGGAGTTGAAGCAGAACAAGAGATGGGGTGGCAGTTGGGGATGTGGGTGGGGAACAAGAGTGGAAAGTTTTGCTCCAGGCAGCAGCACGGGATCAGCAGCCTGGGCCATTTGAAGCTGCTTCGCTGTTCATTATTAAATAATGCATCCTGATTGATTGGTCTGAAAAGTGCTGTGTTGTGGGGTCAGGCTGCTCAAGTTATAGTTTTCTGGTTAGATTGATGATTCTCAAAGGTCGAATTTAGAAAGCAATTCCCTGGTAAAATTGATCCTTTGGACGAGGAAACTTTTGTGCTCTGGCTAGGGCCGCGTAGCGAGAAATAGCTGACCTGGGACTGAGGGGGGAGGGCGGCGGGCTGTCTCTGCTGCTGCTGGCTCTTTATTTAATTTTCCTTGTTTACACTCATTAGAGAGCGAGAGCCCTCCCTGGGAAGCACAGTGCCCAGTCATCTCAACGCGCTCCACAGCCGGACGGATTGAAGCATTTCGGGGCTGACCCAGGAAGCCTGTCCTTCCTCAGCCGGGCCCTGCAGATGTGACAGAGGAATGCATGACCACTGCCCCTGGATTGAGAGTAGCCCCAAGTGCGGAGCCGGTAGCTGGGGCTTGGCTTGGCTGCTGTGCATCATCCGCAGTGAGCTGTGTGTGTGCACGCGGGGCGTGAGAGGGCACGTATACCTGTTCCCAGCAGAGCCCCTGCCTTCACGCTCCTTGTAGCTGTAGGAAGATCCGTCGGGGCGGCATCCCACTCTCTGGCTGAGATTTGGTATCTGAGGCCTAGTGGTTAGGAGCAGGTTCAAATTCCGTGCCGGGGTGCAGCACCTCAGCTCTTTCAGGGAACCCCCTAGTCTTTGACTGTTCCAAAGGGAGACGAGTGTGGTTAGTCTGTGTGGTCAAGGCTTCTGCGCTGCCTCCCAGGTGTAGCACCCCTGCTTCCGAATGTTTGTATACTGGCTTTTAAAGGGGGGTCCCAGAGTTGAATCATGCACTTTGTTGTCCCCTTTGCAAAGAGTGAGTAGTGCTGGACCTCCCTGAAGCCCTTGCTCTCTGACTCAAGCCTGGGCCACCTCAGCAGTGGTAACAAAGAGTCCTGTGGCACCTTAAAGACTAACTAAAGTATTGAAGCATAAGCTTTCCAGACTAACACGGCAACCTCTCTCATTCTCAGCAGTGGTGATGATCTGACGTGTTTTAACCTGCTATTTTGCTTACTTCCCCCTCCCCCTTCTTTTGTTAATTTTATAGCAAGAGAGGGAGCCAGGGCTCTGTGGACTCTAAATAATTCACAGAGTCGGGCTCCATGCTCCAGAGTGCTGGTCATTGCCTATTCAAAGGGGTAAGGAAAGGACATCAGTGCAGAAACGTGTCTCAATCAGAGGCAGAAGGAAGACCCCATCACACCTGGGACATGGGGACCCTTTTGTTCTAAGTGCCGGGTGATGCCCCCTTTTCCAGACTCTCTGATTTACAAGCTGCTCCCAGCGTTTTTAAGTTCTATGGTTTTTAGCTCTTTCAGCTGTTACCTGCCATTGCCAGCCTTCGGTAACACAGACACTCAAACATAATGTGCTGTGTTTGGCAGCTCCTGCTTGAGAGAGCAAATGTGCTCCCTGATGGAGTGTATATTTCCTTCTCTGCCTGGGTCAGAGATGAGCAAGGATTGTATGTTGCAGAGGAGGGACTCTGCCCAGTTTCTGCATGGTATGTGAGTAAATCGTTTGCGGGAAATAAGAACAAGGAAACAAAAATAACTTGTGAGTGAAATCTTCCAGCCATGCACAAATGGGATCACATCAAGGGCAGACTCAGTGGATCAGAAACGTGGGGATGGGACTCTTTGGAGATTCTAAAGAAACTTTGGCTCCTAGAATATTTGCCACGAGAGATTGTGATTTCTCTTGCAACTGGGTATAGTGCAGGTGAACCGTGCCAGGTTTACAGCTTTTGAGACTGATGTCCTCTGTTTATTCCCAGAACGGATACAGCAGAGAAAGCAGCCAAACAAGCGTCTCCGATGCACTGTGCCATCAATAGGTCTGATTCTCCACTGCCATGCACCTTCTGGTCATTTACACCGGTAAAAACTGAGCCCTGTCCAATCAGACTTCTTCCCTCACTTACATGAGTGGTTACATTTCTACACACCCTTTGCACAGATATAGATGATTACACAAGGTGCAAGGTAGTAAAGAATCAGGCCCATCATACT
Organism: Sternotherus odoratus; assembly: GCA_032164245.1. Taxonomy (NCBI): domain Eukaryota; kingdom Metazoa; phylum Chordata; order Testudines; family Kinosternidae; genus Sternotherus; species Sternotherus odoratus. Next base: position 12,705,614 of record JAVMKO010000016.1, read on the forward strand.
CAACCCTAACCTAGAAGAACTACTTGGTCTCTGGTCTATAGGGCTCCTAGGCCTGTGAGCCCTGAGTTCTAAGCTCAGCTCTGACTTTGTAGGAGTTACCTAGCCCCTCTTCTTCAGAGTCCTAATGTGTAAAATGGGGGTATTTAATGGCTATCACTCTTGCAGTGGTTCATTAAACGGTTAGTTATTCATATTTGCAGAGTGTTTAGGACTGTTTTCATTCTTTGTTTTCTCTGGACACTTGGAGAAAGGGAGCAAGTTGTGAGGATTTTTTTTTTTTTGACAAGTGGACTTTTGTCCACTAAGAACTGGCCTGAGACTCGCTATCTTCATTTCACACAGGGCACCAAATAGCCATCAGGGGGTCGTAACTTTCAGTCAGCACCGATCAGGGCTGGATTGCAATGCATGGTCTCAGGGTGAAAGGTTCTATATCCTATCACTACTCCACCCCCTGGGAGAAAGGCTCTTAATTTGAACAACCTGCTTGGGGGTCAGGATTCATTAATATAAACACGAGCTATTCCTCTAAAATCCTGTGTGTCATGGGGTACCGTTCAGAAGAAGAAAATGGGGGGTCTAGGTGATCTCAATGATTCTGAGTCAGCCTTCCCCTATCTTATCCACATAGGATTTCAGCATGGGAAACTGGAGTGTCTGGGGGCGTCTTGGATTGATATGGAGGGTTTATTTAACAGCAGTCTGCCTTGGATCACAGGTGGAAAGAATTTGCTGATCTTCACTTAAGACTTGGTGATTGTTTGTCAGCTTCACAAATAGTAATAAATGAGGGCTAACTTTGGCTCTGACTTATCCCTCCTGCAGTTGCATTGAATTCAGCTTGCACAGGGTGTGAGTCAGCACAGAATGTAGACCTTAGCCTGAATATAATGCCTTTCATCCAAGGATCTCAAAGCACATTATAAATAAGCCTCATGACATTACCCCCATTTTACTGATGAAAAAAGAGAGGCACAGCATTGCTCAATGAGTCTCCTGTCTCCTAGAACAGGGGTCTCCAAACTTTTCAGCCCGAGGGCCGCATTAGCTATCAAATAGCAGTTCGGGGGCCGACAACACACTCGAGGTCCAAATAAAAAAGAATCAAAACATGGATGTTGTTTTTAATTATTTATTTAATATTATTTTATTCAGTTATTATTTAATAACACATTGATACACTACACATGAACACTACACATGAACACTACACATGAACACCTGTTCACTACACCTGAACACTACACATCAACCCCCCAACTGACCCACCCAGCCAGGTCTCTCCCCCCAAAACCTCCTTTCCTCCAACCCCCCTCCCCCAAATGACCCACCCAGCCAGGTCTCTCACCCCAAAACCTCCTTCCCTCCCACCCACCCCCCAACTGACCCACCCAGCCAGGTCTCTCCCCCCAAAACCTCCTTTCCTCCAACCCCCCCCCCCCCAAATGAACCACCCAGCCAGGTCTCTCACCCCAAAACCTCCTTTCCTCCAACCCCTCCCCCCCAAATGACCCACCCAGCCAGGTCTCTCACCCCAAAACCTCCTTCCCTCCCACCCACCCCCCCCAACTGACCCGCTCAACCCGGTCTCTCCCCACAGACCGGTTCGCCGCCTGGCAGTGGGTGGCTCCTTGTTTCGCCCCCTGTAGCTGCGTGGCGGTGCGGCGCGTCCCGGCCCCAGCTCTGAGCCGTCCCTGGCCGGCGGCGGTAGCGGAGCACGCGGCGCGTCCCGGCCGGCGGCGGCAGCCGAGCACGCGGCGCGTCCCGGCCCCGCGGCGGCAGCCGAGCACGCGGCGCGTCCCGGCCCCGCGGCGGCAGCCGAGCGCGCGGCGCGTCCCGGCCCCGCGGCTGGCGGCCCGCGCGGCGCTACCAGGCCCCAGCGCGGAGCCGTCCCAGCGAAAAGCTCAAAAGAGCCAAAAATTCCAAAGAGCCAAAAAGATCTCCACGGGCCGGATGAGAGGGCCTCGCGGGCCGCATCCGGCCCGCGGGCCGTAGTTTGGAGACCCCTGTCCTAGAACCTTGAGCTTAACAGGCTAGGTTGTGCATTTACTACTAACATTTATGAACAGGCATAGTCCTGTCCTATTGAAGTCATATGGGTACAGGATGATACCGCTCACATTTGAAGAGATGTTTCAGATCCCCCATAAACAGGTGAATGAATCCTCGTAACACAAATGCCAGACACAATAGAAACATGGGTGAGTGCCCTGAAACCCTTGTTAGAGCTGCTGTGAAGGAGTCTTGGATCTACTGCTATATGTTCAGCTACACAGCATGCCCATCTCAGCTGGGAATGGATGGGTTACTATCCTGAGAACATAAGAATGGCCACACTGGGTCAGACCAAAGGTCCATCTAGCCCAGTGTCCTGTCTTCCGACAAAGGCCAATGCCAGGTGCCCCAGAGGGCATGAACAGAACAGGTAATCATCAAGTGATCCATCCCCTGTTGCCCATTCCCAGCTTCTGGCCAACAGAGGTTAGGGACGCCACCCCTACCCATCCTGGTTAATAGCCATTGATGGACCTCCATGAACTTGTCTAGTTCTTTTTTGAACCCTGTTATAGACTTGGCCTTCACAACAACCTCTGCCAAAGAATTTCACAAGTTGGCTGTGTGTTGTGTACCATTTCTCTCTCTCTCATTTTCCTCCTACAGGTGTAAATGCAACCTCCATGCCAACCTGTGCTCCTTTAAGGAGGGCAGCCTACAGTGTGAGTGTGAACACAACACCACTGGCCAGGACTGTGGCAAGTGCAAGAAGAACTTTCGCACCAGATCTTGGCGAGCCGGCTCCTACCTGCCTCTCCCCAACGGATCCCCTAACGCATGTAAGTTTCTGTACTGAACTGAGCCCCCACACTCAATGCCTGCGAGTGTAAGTAAGCACTACTTCCAGGTGTCTCCCTCTGGAGTCAATGCACACGTCTGCAGGAGAGGAAGGTTTGGTTTTATTCGGTTCTCCGCATGCACAGAAATTGATTGCCCCCTGGGTAGATGGAAGGGAAGCTTGATGACTGTAGTGGAGTGCCCAGAGTGAATGGATGTGGATGGACTGAAGGGTATCCAGGCTCACAGATGGTCAGGGGTAGACTATCAGAGAGGTCCATGGCCTTGAATAGGAATTTTACCTTGAATTACTCTATGTCACTTAAAGAAAACATCATCCAGTGGCTGTGGGAATATTCAGTGCACAATAATTGCACTGAAGAAGGGGAGAATGGAAAGGAGTATTGGGTGCCCTATTACTGAACAGCTTACAGCTGACAATATGTACATCATGGAGTATCTGGCCACAGTGAAGAAGACAAAAGTGTCCCTGTCTCTCAGCACAACTACAGTCCCCTACAATTAATTGTTTGCTGCATTTGCATTTCATGCTCTCATGAAAACAAAAACAAACATCAAGGCTGTTAGCCATCATCATCACATGAGCAGGGGAATGTTGGTGGAGGAGGACACTAGACATAGTCTAATCTCTCCACGGTTATGTCCAGTTTACATTAGCTGGCTTGCTTAAATGTCACAGAGAAGCAGTAACCACTCCAGCCTTTTAAGTAGCAGCCTTGAGTGTTACCAAAGAGAATCCTTTTTTCTCTCCCCCTCCATTTCTGAAAGATTTATGCGCTTTAAGATGATCAAAGCTGAAATACAGGCTCCGAAGGCCGTGACAGGAATGTTTTGTGTGTGCCAGGGATGGTAGATGAGCTGGTTCTTTGAAAGGGAACAAGCTTGTCAACTACCGCCAAGTGCCTGCGTTCCTTCAAAGGATCCTGGGAGAGTTTTTTTGGTGTTTACAGGGACAATGACATGCTATTCTCTTTCTCGTCCTTCTGTCTCTCTCCCCATTTCTTAGTCTCCTCTTCCTTTTTCCTCACTTTCCTTATCCCCATTTCTCTCTCTTTTGTACACCTGTCACTCATTCTTCCTTCCCTATATCTCCCCTTCCCTCCCCTCCCTAAGCATCTACCTCATCCTCTCTCCCTTCAACTCTCTCTCTGGCAGATTTATGGCCAACTTCTGGAGTAGAAGTAGTTCTCCAAAGGCTTTTCTCACCAGTCATTGTAGCATTATAATTTCCAGCCACCTTCTTTATGGTTGGGAAAACCCGACTCCTGGATGTTTATCTCCACTGTGGATTAAATGTGAATTTAAACAGGCCTCAAACTTTTACCCGACCTGTGACCAATAAGCTAGCAGGGTTGGAACACCTTCAGCCTCACCCCATTGAACACACAACTTGGAGGCAATTTCTTCCCGGCCTTAGATGAGATGCGGTTTCCCCTCTCCCCCAACCTCGATTGCTGGGTGTTCTGTTCCAACCTGAATCATACCAACCCCAATACAATCCACTCATGAGTCAGGGCCTGCACCTTGGGAATCCAGCAGTGGTGATGTGGAGCTAGTGTTGTAGCAGCACTGACTGGGTTCACATCACACGGTTTCTCAGAAGAGACTATGACAAATCTCGAAAGCATACATGATCCTTACTGGGCATAATGGCAAGTCAGGCAAAGGGTTAAGAAGAAATTCTATTAGCAGTAGGCAAGCTGGCTTTCCTCCCTCCAGCCACTGCAGGTAGATTTCAGCCTGTGCCTCAGGACCCAAACATTTTCAAGGCCACTGCTGTCTGGTCACCTCTAAGGTTTGCCTTAGGCTGCTTTTAAGACGCAGCAAGCTGGAGCGACTATCAACGAGGCTCCTGTTAATTAGCACAATGGCTTCTCGGCTTCTGCTGACCCTGTTTCTTTTCCTTTCCTCCAGGTGCAGCTGCAGGCTCGGCCTTTGGCAGTAAGTAAAAAATGTAACTGAACTGCTGGCATGTGACATCTTCAGCGCATGGGCCCTGTGCACATCACTTGGGAGACAAATGGTTCTTTTCTGCTCATTATCATCTGCCAGGCAATAAGTCTTCTCCTCTAATTGTCTCTCATTGTCTGTCCCATCAAAGAGCTTTCTATTTTCCTTCTTTGACTTCAGTAACCTCGTTGTTTCTTTCTCTGGCATGGTTTCTCCCCATGAGGTTCGTTAGAATGGCAGTAGGAAAGGAAATAAAAAAAACAACCCACTTCTTCAAAAACACCAATGATTGCAGTGAACTTTCCCCCCCAGTTCTGCAGACTCCTGCTCCAAGGAGCTGTTTTTGAATTCAGCCTCCAGTTTGGGTTACCTTGGGCCTATCATGCCATCCATTTAAAAATAAAATGATATATAAATGTAATATTTGAGGCACAAATACTTGAATTCAGTGGGGATTTCTGCTGACCAAGCACCTTCAAACTTTGGGTCACCTGGAATCTAGATTTGAATTTTGTGGCCCTGATTACTCTCTGAAAGAAACATATAGTGAAGCTGAAGAGAACACAGTGGATATGTGAGTGTGACTAGGATGATGGGCTTGTTTATGAGCATAGGGCAGCCAAAGAGGGATTATTTAGCCTTCACAGAAGACAAGAGGTGACCTGAATTAAGTATTTAAACTAGCTAAGGGTTATTATGAAATTAAGCATGATAATCTACCGTACATGAGGTTGTGGGACAAACAAGGACTCGGGGACATAGGTTGAAGTAAGAATTTATATTCATAATAATCCCTCACATTTTATTATTGCTGGTCAGAGCAATGAGAATTGGAATAGAGTGAATATTATAGTCAAATCATGGTATCAAGTAGTGTTTCTGAATTACTCTGTCATCCCTGAGGTAACTCCCCTGATTTTTCAGGAGTTATACCAGTGATTAATATGGTCTATCACATTAAATAATCCAGTGCTTGCTTTTTGGAACTTATTAAATGAAAGGGACGTCATTTGATTTTATGATCATCTTTTGGTGGTCTAAAGGGAATTGTTTTGCTGATTAGGAGGTTTGCCTTGGCGTATCTTTGCCATCAGAGAGCTCAAATGTATATGAGAGAGAGAGCTTGACAATAGCTGTGCCGTCAGACAGGAAAGGCTTGTATGGCCTGTTTCCGATCCCCCATGACTATACAATTCTTACCTCTCTGTGCCTTTATCCCCTCATGATATAGACCCATTCATTCTCTCTTGTCCTTTCTAGGCTTAAACAATGAGTTAGCGATAAAGTTAGCAATATTGAAACCAACATCCGTGCCAACAAAGTAAAGTTATGTAGTAACCCAACTGAAATGTGCACACACACACGGGATCTTCCTAGGTTCTCATCACAGATATAACACTGTCCCAATGCTAAATTCTCTCTGGAATTGGTTAACCCCCCCGCTCCCCAAACCCAGCAGCTTCTTCTGCACATATCCTGCAGCTGGGTGCTTCTGTTTTTCCTCTTGCTCTCTCTCAGGTTAAGAGGAAACCAAGAGCAGAGCTTTTTGGTCCCCAGTGCCTGGTAGGTGACGTACTCTCAGGGAGGCTGCCCTTGTGTTCTGTAACCACCAGCTGAGGGCTGGTTTGTAGTGGGCCCTGTTAGTCCCCTTTGGTAATGTACTGAATAAAGTCCTCAGGACAGCATGTTGATGTAGTTTCTATGGAGTGCTTGTTGGTGACTGCAGAATGGGAACCCCTGGGGCCAGGTGAGAGCCACTCCCACAGGCATGCTCTCAGGGCTCTGAGAGGACTCAAGTAAGGAAGGCGAAATAAGGAACTTTTGCGATTTCTTTACATTAATAAAGAGTCCTGTGGCACCTTAAAGACTAACTGAAGTTAGTCTTTAAGGTGCCACAGGACTCTTTGTCACGTCTGCAATTCCAGACTAACGCGGCTACCTCTCTGATTCTTTACATTAATAGTAATGGCTGGAATTTACAGGGACTTAGAGCCAATTATCTTCCATTAGATTCAATGGGAGTTTTGGCATTGACTTGAGTGGGAGCAGGTCCTGTGTGCCTCCTTCACCATGAAAATAGATCATAGAGGTGCCCATGGGCTTGGGATTTTGTGTACCATAAGAAGCAACAGCAAGAGCCACAGAGACCCTCCAGCCTCCTCAGGTGCCTTCTTTCCACTTCTTTTCTTTGTTTCTTGTTAGCGTATGAACGACCACAGCAAGTTTCCACTACAAAACCCATTCCCACTGCAACACCCAAAACTACAACCGTTGCCACTAACCAGCCTGTCACCAGGCAGCAGCCAGGTGGGTGCCAAGCTCCACCCCATATCCTACCCTTGCTAGTACAGATAGGTCCCTTAGCTAGTTCCGCTTCTGTATTCCTCTACCGGCTTTGCTTCCTGCTGCAGCTCCTCAATGATTAGCTTTAAAAGGAAGATTATCTCCTCGGACTCCTTGTTCATCTGTTTTGTAGGAGTTTCTGGGGCCATGGATAAAAATCACACTGGATGGGTTCAGATCCTCCCACCCAGCAGCAAATCTAATTAATCTTCATCCCTAATTTAATTAAGGGAAAGGGTATCTGGCCCTGGAGCATTACTAATACACTGATTCTTCCCTCTTCAGCAACAGCAGTCAATCCCAATCCCAAAATTGACTCCTTAGAAGAGGCAGGTTGTTGCATGACCCTTCATCTGTCCATCTGTCCTTTGCTGCTGCTCTGAGGTTATCAGAGCCTCATTTCCCCTTGCCTCAGACTAGGAAGTAGAGGCCAGAACTGGAATCTGGGGGGAGTCTAAAGATGTCATTTGGAAGTTTTTACTTTGAGAGCAGTCTGTCAAAGTCCTCCTGAGAATGAATTGCTGAGCCACAAAAGTCGCTCTTCTGTTTGTTATATAATGAGGATGAGGATGGGGCAGAAAAAAAATCTGAGGTTTTATTTGCTTGTGTCTTTACCAAAAAAGAACAAACGAACGACTCATCCCAAGCAAAGGGGCAGGCAGGATTTAGAAGGCTGGTTTGTGTCTCCTCTCTTTGTACAATTCTAATAAGGAGTTTTCAAAATGCAGGGGCAGGTCCTTGCATGCCTACTTCTGCTTTGACCTTCCAGCAGAATGATGTAAGTTGGTCTGAGTGGGTGGCTGAGGATTTTTCTTGCATCAGGGAACTCTCTATAGCATAGTGGGCATGGTCAGGGAAAGAGGGCCTGGTTTGAGCACTGCTGCATCCTAGTGATTCCCCAGCTAATGGAGTGGTCCCTCAGGGCCCATTGCAGGTGGGTGTAATTTAGAGCAGCCCAGAGAGTGCTCTAAGTTGGGCCAGGAATTGAATGAGCTATCTTTGCTCTGCTCCTCAGCCTCTTGGGTCCTGTACTAAACCCATCTTGGCCAGACCTGAGGATATAATCTGTGAAGTTTTACATTTGGAAAAGTGGGTTTGGAGGGAAGAGCCATACTTTAATGATCACCAGAATGATTATGTAAAATGCTTGGGAACAGGTTGAACACACACACTGGAAGTACCAGAACATTATTTCTTAATATCTGCTTGACTGCCCAGTAGAGAGAACCCCTGCCCCTTCAGATGGTTTCAAAATCCAGGTCTGAATTTTGCTGCTTGGGTCCCAACTGTACTTTAAACACAGCACTAGCCAAAAAGACATTTTGAAAGTTTCCTTTAAAATGCGGCCCCTTCTCTGTGCTGTTTCTCCTTCTTTTGGCATGTGTTCAATTATTTTATCCTCTCAATTTTTGCTTCCCACCCTGAGCAGTCACTGCCAGACAGCCAGCTGAACTCCCTGCCTCTGTGCCTATCCAAGAGACGCAGAAAAAAACAGGTATTTAAAGCAAGACTGATTCCCCCCCTTCCCCATGTATTAGCTGCCAGCAGTTGGGAGAAGAATGTGGAATGTAGACTAGAAGACCAGATTAGATTTGGTTTTGATCTTTAAATTGCATAGATCCACTAGAAGTCACTAGACGACTGCTTCTTTTAGCCGCTTGTAGTGTTCTTTGTGGTCAAGGTGGAGCTGTGGTCGTGTGTTAGTACGAACCTCTTTTGCCTTTCACGTTGCCAAGGAGCAAATCCAAGGTGGGAGGGAGCATAGAGTGCATTTAAAAACATGGGACATAAATTAAATTCAGCCAAAGGACACTGAAGGGGAAAGACAACTAAAGGAGTCAAGCTGAAGAGAAATTAATCAAGTGCTTTTCTTAATCTGTTAATTTCCCTTTTTCATTGCCTCATAGAAATTTGTCATATTCTGTCAGATTTTGTGCTTTTCATTGTCAGGCAGTGACATTCTTTCCCCAAATTTGGAGTGATCAAAAAAACATCTCTCTCTCTTTTTTTTTTTTTTTGGTTTATGGTCGAACCATCTCGAAGGTATCGGTTCAGCTCTGGGAAAAGCAATGTGTTGGTTAATTGCTCGGACAGAGCCAACAAAAGGAGCACAGAAGTGAAGTGCAGAACATTGGTTTTATATAGGTCCTACATAAATATTAGCTACTCCATTTCCATATTTATTTATTTTTTGTTTTGGCTTCCTAATATTTGAACAATCCAGTTTCAGCCTTTTCTCAATGCAAGGCTCATATGCACTTAGCAAATGCTTCCCACAACTGGGAGAGTGTAAGAAACACCCAATTTACTGGAACCCTCTTCCCCCAGTATAGACAAGCCCTAGCACACTTCTTATCAGCATTGAAAAAGCTTAGTGATGGGACCATCCTGATTTTTGCTGTACTCCAATTTTAACTGAGCGGGTCTGGAGGAGAAATGTGGGTCTCTATGTCACACACACCCCTGAAATGTGAAACCATCTGTGAATGTCACAGAGCTACAAGGGAAAAGTTATTGGGATAACGAGCATTAATAATTCTCCTGACTCTGTAAAGACGAACAAGTGGAGGTGTGTGTGAATGACTAAAAAGCAAAATGCCTCAAGGGCTGTTTTTTATTGTGACTCTAATTAAACCCTTGCCAATTAATGAGGGGCTTTTTTCATATTCTCTTTAACACCATATTAATATCAATCAGCTTCCATTTTCCCAATGAAAAGGACACTGTCACCTACTTTTAGAACTTGTCATATATTTTTTACTCTGCATTGTTTATAATCCCCTAATAGAGGCTGGGAAATCACGTTTCTCTCCTTCTTGGGTTTGTTCTTTAAAATTTGGCAGATTGAGGGTTTTTTTCTCCTCCTCCTTATGTTACTCAACCAAAGCTTGAAATTAACAAGCTTTTTCATTTTACTTCCTGGTTTGTACACTTGCAAGAATGAAGATTGTCAACAAAACTGTGGCACTAGGATTTGCTACAGACCCAGTGGGGAGGGCACACAGTGAGTTATTTTTGGTGGGAACTACACCGCCATCTTGTTGTTTTAATATCTTTGCAATGATTTCTTGAGTTCCTTCACTGATTTTTAGGAAAATAGGCACGGCCGGAACACAGGCCTGGGAGCTAGCAACTCCAGAGCTCTAACCTTGCCTCTGACACCAACTTCAGGGGTGCTGGACCTGGAGGTACTGGGGGTGCAACAGCACCCCTGACTTGAACCAGTAATGGTTTTCAACAATGGTTTCTGCTTACAGCACCCACACTATAAACATTGTTCTAGCGCCCCACCATTGTTCTAGTACCCCCAAGCTACTTAGCGTCCAATCAGACATGGGTGTGTAAAATTAGATGCCTAAATCCCTATTTAGACACCTAAACTGGCCTGGCCTTTGAGAGGGGCCGAACACCTGCAGTTCCCAGTGACCGTGTGTTGCACTCACCCTCTACACTTGTAGCCCTTGGCTCTGCACTTGGTCTGTATCCCACAGTGCCTCTAGTGGCGAAGGCCTCGGAAACTAAGGAATGCCTGCGGTGGTACATATATAATGTGAGTGGAGTCTGAAACACTGCAAACTGCACAGTTGTGTAGTTGCAGGAATAAGTCAGCATCGCTCCATTGAAGTCAATGGGGCTCTGCCAATTTATGTCAGTGAGAGATCTGGCCCTTCAGCTCATAAACCCAAGGCTGCTAGCTGACTCTTCCATTTGCCTCAACCCCTTTTGTAATGTGACTTTCCTATATCACCTCTGCAAGAATTCACCAGCTCATCGGCAGCTGCCCCACTGCAGGTGGGCTCCCCCCCGTTCAAGGCTGGTCCTGGAAAAGAAGGTAGGAGACATGCTGCTGAACTGGCGTAACAGGGTAGACTGGTCCAAGTAGGGACTGATGCTTAGAAAATGTGGTTGTTTCTAGAATTATAGCTCCGCTTTCCATGCATCTCTCTCTAGCCCAATTGGGAAAGGCTCTGGTTTGGTCTATGCCCTGCACACCACTGGTAATGTGAAGAGGCTAGACTGAGCATCTGGGTTTAGTCATATACATGAAAGCTGAAGATGATAAATGGTAGAAGAGATTGTTCTCAGCTTGGCGGTGGGCGAACGGCGAGAATCATGGAAATCTAGTTGATTCCTGAGTTTAGACTGTGTTTGTAAAATGGAGTAACTTTGTAAATGGTCAGAAATGTGGTGTTTAGCACATAGACTCTGTATGGTTCCTTGGCTTCTTGCCCTGTGCTGATGTGACTACGGTGCGCTGTATACACGACATGAGGGAATCTCAGGAGATCGCATGCTGGTCTTTGCAACCCGAGGCTCAGCTTACCTTGCCTAGTGCCCCTCCTTCCTGGTTCATACTGATACACTCCGCGCTGGCAGCAGACTGGCAATATCCAACCCTGTTTCCCAGTCGATGAGCCCCTGCCAAGTTCCTGCTGTAGAAATTAGCATCCCTTTTAATATACAATCTGATGTGTATTAGCGCTGGGCCCGCACTAAAATCCGGGATCTGGGAATGTGAGAGGTTTGGAATAGAGGGCTGGAATTCATACCTAGATCTAGAGTTTGCTGTTGGTCCCTTTATCCGTAATAATGTCAAGCCAGAAGCTGAAGCTAAACACTACCCCAACTTTGGGGCATTTGAAATGTTTGTGGCTTGGGCCCAGCTCTAAACTACATGTAGATATGATACGGTATGTGGAGAGATGGATGTGTACTATCCATATCTATGCTAGATTGTTCTGATAGAAAGCATGGTAGGGGCCTCATAATGGCCTTTATGGAATAATTGGGACCCTGAGGTCTAGTTCTAGCTTTGCATCTGAATCTGACCTTGGTGGAGTCATTTCCCCTCCCTCTGTCTCAGTTGCTCTGTCTGTAAAATAGATCTAATGATGTCCACCTTTGCAGAGTGCTTTGAGATCTATGAATGCAAAGCACTACATAAGCCTTATTATCACCTGAGAAGGTACATTAGAAGTGGCTGGTCTCCCAGTGATGTCAGACCACTGTGAGGGGGTTTCCGCAGACCTGTGTTCTCACATAGTCCGTTTGCAGGTTGTTCATCAGGTTTGAGTTGCTTGTGTGAAATCCAGCGGATTCTGGGCTGAAGATATTTAAACAAAACAAGAAAAATAATTGTCAGTTAACAGGGACCGGTGCTTTCGTCTCTGGACGGAGTTACAAGTGTTTCAAGACCAACCTAAGTTTCACCATTTGGACTGGTGCCAAGTGAGCTCATAGGCATCCCTTCTGTTTAAGGAAGGAGTTAGAAATGGTGGCTAGAGGATCCTCTGTAGCTGGGGAGATTCCAGCCACAGCTTTCCTCTCCTGGATATAATTAGGCTGTAGAGTAGCCATATGCTGCCAGCAAACCCAGCAGCTCCTTACATGAGGAAAGGTAATTTTACTGCTTCCAACCCGTGTTGAAGACCCTCATTTCCATGGAGTGTCGATGCTTTTTAGAAATTGGGATGGGGGGGAAGAGAAATTTGATACAGCTCCCCTCGTCCCCCCCCCCATCAATGTTTCTGATTGAAGCTCCCTGAACAGACTTTTTGAGGAACAAATCCAGTGTTTCCATTAAGTTGATGTTCTCTCTGTTGGTGCCATTTCAAGCTGTTCGGCGTCCAGCAAACCCAACAGGGCTTGGACCCAAGCCTGTTCCACGGGAGCCTCCTGAAAACATCCGAGGTAAGGAAGTGCTCTCGGGCTCGGAGCCTGTGTCAAAGGGAAGTGAGGAGGTTCTCTTCCAATGTCAATAATATGCAGATGCATAGCAGTCCTTAGACATTAGAATGACTCCCGAGGAGGAGCCGACAATGGGTAGCTTAATCCGAGGTGGATCGTAAGAGATTTGGGCTGGACTAGCCCCTTAAGGCTATGAACTCTCTTCAGCCTTTATCCTAGAGCTCTTTCTTCATAAGCGTGTAGGAACAATGGATGAAAACAGACTGGGATGGGAAGAAGGAGGGTCATGAGGAGTTGATCTAGATTCTCTCTCCGGCTATGCCACTAACTTAGTGTGACCATATTCAAGTCACCTCTCTTTTCCGCACCTTCACTTTCCCCTCTGTAAAAAGGGGTGTCTTGGAGGGGTGTCTGATTCACAACATGAGTGGATTTATAATCACTTGGTGTGCCTTGGGTGGAAGATGCCAGAAGCAGGCAAAGTCCCATTTTTTTTCAATGAGAATAAAGTCAGTGTTAAACAAGCTTATTTGGAGTCAGTTGGGGAAGAGGGAAGGGGATTTCTCAGGTCCTCATGCTGGTTGCCAATAATATACAGGAAATGGTTTCCTCAACCAGCCAGGTGCTCTGTGGGGCCAGAGCTTTGCTTTCCTAGCTAGAGGCTGTGGCTCCACAGCCCAGTTAACTGAAAAGACACCAGCCAAAGGTGCTGTATTTAGAAGAGATTTCACCTGCTGCAGCTGAGAATCCCACACGCCCCTCCCCCTGACCAATCAAATGGCTAGTTTAATTAGGCTAATCGGTCACCCTGGACTGACATAGTTAAGCCTAATTAGCTGATCCCTGGATTCTTAAACACCCCCCCCACTCCCCCAGAGAGTTTTTTTCCCTTTGGGTTCCTCAGAGCCATAGGCACCTAGTCAAAGCCAGTCTCCTGCTCCAGCTGAAGCAATGAAGAAACCAGGGCCCTGATTTTTCTATGGCCTTGTACCTCGCCTCAATGTCTGAGGCTGTCGCGAGTGGGTGTAAACCCCAACTGTGCCCTCACCACTGTGCCCAGGTATAACTAACATGACACAACAACGAACCGAGTGCCCAACCAATGGCACAAACACTACCTAGCCCCAAAGCCTGGCTGAATACGCTGGCCTGCTAGGCTTCGCCAAACAATGGCTTTGGACGGGGAGGTGCCAGGACACCAGAGTTGACTTTGGGACTTGGCGGGTCCCAGTGTGACCCCCCCCCCCAGTATGAAGAAGGAACAGGGTGAGTGGGTTCCAATGCCCCCTGCTGCCTCCCCCACAAATCGTTTGTTCACTTTTATTTTACCGAGTCGCGTTCCTCTTTCAGGGCAGTAGACAGCAGGTGGGAGCATTTCCCACAATCCCTTACCATGGGGTGGGACACCAGGGACCATCTCCTGATATTTGCCTTGTTACCTCTGCAGCCCCCACAGCCCCAAATTAAGTTCAGAAGTCCCGTCAAAGGTCCCCAAATCAACCATAGTGTTTGCTGATCCTAAATGCCACTGAGTTGGAGGGTTTTGCTGCCCTGGGGACTGGCACAAAGGCATGCAGGTGTTCGGGAGGGGGGGGGGAGGCTGCGTCTGCTGGCTACACACCATTACGTGCTGCCCTTCATCCTGTGCCAACCCCCTGGCCTGGTGAGCAGTGACAGTGGGAGAAGAGCCAAGACAGCGGCACTGAGCTGAACTGCTCTGATCACAGCTGATCAAAAAGAATATGCAGACAGGATTGGGGGGCTCTGTCACCATGGAAACTTCAGCCTATCCAGGTTTCCCCCAGGCTAAAGCCACCTGGCTAGGGGGATAGCAACCCGCCTCCTGTGGAAGGGCTGTCAGCTGCCAAAGGGCTCGCATCAGCCTGCCGGGTTCACTTTTCTCTTTGAGGAGGGTGGTGTTGAAATGAGTCAGGATGGGAACTCAGGCGAGAAAGAACGAAACTCAGAAGCAGAGGCAGCTGGGACTCTCCGGTGACTCTCGCGTTGTTCACTGTGTGGACCCAATGATCCCTGAACGCACTGCACCACACATGCTGCCTGACCGCGCCTGTCTGCCCTCATGGAGTGTCTTAGCCTGTCTTCCGGTCCTGGCTTACCCGGAGTTGTTCTCCAGCGGGCAGTAGTGGAAGCACCGGAGAATGGGCTGCTAGCAGCAACCCTGCATTGGTCCTAGCACCTGGCCCGGCTGAGCGAGGCTTTTCTGTCCTTGAGTAACTGCTTGCCCTCGCATCTTCCACCTTCAGCTTGACAGGCCCTTTGTAAAGGCAAGTGAATCCTTGCTTAAAAGCTGCTGCAGCTGTGGACATTGAGGCATGGGGGCCTTTAAATGACGTGCCAGAGTTTTACACAATGGGTGGGGTACAGCAGGGGAAAGATCCTGTGGGGGGTGGGGGGTGGGAGAGGCTGGTTCCCAGCCACCTTCGCTGAGCATTAGCCCCTGGCCCCAGTGTGGCGGTGTCACCAGAAGGGTAAGGTGACCAGATGTCCCAATTTTGATAGGGACAGTCCTGATTGTTGGGTCTTTCTGATATAGGCTCCTATTACCCCCCACGCCCACCCCCTCCCATCCCCATCCCAATTTTTCACATTGCTGGCTGGTCACTCTACAGGCTGACCGTTTCTGCGCCATTCCCTGGCAATTGATCCCTGCCCATAAGGCCCCATTATGATGACGTATATTGTGGCAGTGTCCACTGTCCCCCCCCGCCCCCCCCCCCCCCCCCCACACACCCCCAGGCAGGATGAAGGCCTCATACAGCCGCTAGCACTTTGGGGCAAGGCCTGTCAGGTCCTCAGACTAGGCCCAAGGCTGGAATTCGGGCAGGGGCGGTGCATTGTTGCAGTCTGGGATGCTGCCAGTGGGGAAGATGACTATGCTTGGGATTGGCTGTGACCCAAGCAGTTCTGCTCCCCCCCCCTCATCGGCCAGTGCTGGGGCTACAGTCTGCAGAGGTCTCCTCCCTGCCAGCCCCAAGCTAAATCTGGCCTAAAGGTGCTGGGAGGTGGGTGGCTCCACCTGCCTGTGTGGAGAGGGCGGCTGAGCAGCTGCACCCCTGTGGGCTGTTAGGAACATTCCTCTGAAGTGCTGTAAGGCAGGAGCATGCCCTTGGGGGGGGGGGGGGGAGGGGAGGTCACTGCTGTGCTAGCACCATGCATTGAAACACACACACACACACCCTCCCCCCCCCCCCCCCCCCAAGCACAGCTGCTGTAAGACACAGCTTCTCCCAGGGATGCTAGGAATGCAGGGCCCCACAGCGAGCCTGTTAGCTGCCAGACGCTGGGATGCGGTGGGGCATTACTCAGCCAGCGTCGTCTGGCTTGCAAAATAACGCTCGCTGGTGTCACTTGGCTGGTGGTTTCCTGCTCGGCCATCACGGGGTCAGTTTACCTGGCACCGCAGTCACTCACCCGAGCCCCTAGCATGGTGCAGGGCTGAAGGGTCATGAGTGCAGCAATGGGGTGGGAGAAACAAGCGGGGAATCTGATGATTAGAACAAGGTATTGGGCATCTGGCCTCCTACAGCCTGTTCCCAGCTCCACACCTGCTGCACGAGATGATGGTGCACCAGTTACTTAACTACCTTGTGCCTCAGTTTCCCTATTGCAAAAGAGAGCTACCACCACCTACCGTACCGCCAAGGGCCTTTGGGAGGCTTTGCTAATGGAAACCTTGTAAAGAGCTTGGAGCGCCTCAGATGAAAGCCAGCTACGAACCCGATACGCGCAGGAGAACTATGGACGGACAGTGTGAGACTGGGTTTTTTTTGAATGTGAGCAGTTTGTAATTGGTGAGGGGGTTAGGCTGTCAAATGAAAGAGGCTTGTCTCATCTCCTTCCCCAAGGAAACAAGTGAGCTGGGGGTTTCTTTTCAAGTCTATTTCAAGCATATTTGAAAGGATACCTCACAGGGACGCCTGCTCCAGCTCTCACTGGCTGGCTGTTCTTCCTAACCCGGAATGCAGAGTAAAATTCATCCCTGTGCAGAGGACGCCCTGAATCTCTCTGACACCTTTGCACAGGGGTGAACTTTCCCCTTTGGGCACAGCAGCGTGGACGGTATGTTGTTTGGGCTAAGAACTCCTGTAGGGCAGGTAAGAGTGAGTAGCTATGCCGCCTGCGGCTGGCACCAGCGTCCTAGGACAATTGCAGCTCCACGGTTTAGGATCACAGAATGCTTTCAATGAGTAGGCAGGGCCTGAATCAGTGATTAGAACAGGTGACTTGGCCTTGGGATTCCCACTTCAGCAAACCACTGCCTTCCCCCCGTGACTCAGTTTCCCCAGCTATAAAGTGGGTGGATGGGTGGGAGGGGGGTGCGGGATAACTGACCCGATCGCACAACCTGGGGGTGTTGTGAAGTGTCATGGGTGCAAACAGACGTGGAATCCTTAGCTAGGCAGCTCTGTAGCTGTGTGCACACTGGAAGCTCCTTGGGAAGAGAACCTGTCATCTTCTGCCTTGTGCAGCATGGAGCCTAGTGTGGGCCCTTGAACTAACATAGCAGCGTGAAGTTTTAGTACCTGATTCTTTGTTGGTGGGCGGCCCCCCAGGCAGCGAGCCCGTTTGGCAGCCTCCTCTTCTCATCCCTGCTAGGGTTTAAAAAGGACAAAGCATCCCAGGCCCTGAAACCCATTAGCCTTCATTGGAAGCAAAGGCCACTAATTGCAATCGCCATGGTAATGCACTGAAGTACTGCTATAATGTGCGTTAGCAGTAAAGGGGTCTCTCTGCTGGGATAGCTCCGAGTAAGTCCCCTTCTTGGTGGGGCCGGCTACTTACCTTCCACTGCTGTTGGGAATTCTCTCTCCCTCTTCCAGAGCACTGAGCTGTATTATTTTTTAATCTCACATGCAGCTGCTCCAAAGAGCAAACCAGGACACACAGCACACTCTGCTGGCAAGAAACATGCAAAGAAGCCAGGTACTTGCTGCTGTGGTGGGTTAGCTGGCTGGGGTGGTAGTTTGTGTGCTATTAGGAGAGCCCCAGGTACTAAGCCTTAGAGCAGTGGTTCTTTCAGCCGTAATTGGGCTAGATAATATGGTCTAGAGCAGGGGTCGGCAGCTTTTCAGAAGTGGGGGGCTGAGTCTTCATTTATTCACTCTAATTTAAGGGGTCGCGTGCCCGGAATGCATGTTAATGTTTTTAGAAGGTCTCTTTCCAGAAGCCTATAATACACAACTAAACTATTGCTGTATGTAAAATAAATAACGTGCCATAGGTTGCCTACCCCTGGTCTAGATCATACTTAGTCCTGCCTTGAGTGCAGGGGACTGGACTAGATGACCTCTCATGGTCCCTTCCACTCCTACACATCTAGGATTCTGTGAATTGCGAACACATTTTTTTGTATGCTAATCGGGGTGACCTACATTAAATGGAGTCCATGGGAAACAGATATTTTTAAATGGTTAGACTTGTATCTCTTGAGCCTGCCTGTCTAACCTGATTCATTCCTCTACCCATGTAAAGCGGTGGGCAGAAGCCAGGAACAATAACTCTGCTTTTCACCGAGCTCTATGAAATAAAGCACTTTTATGGGTGGAATGTCTTATGCACTAAACTTTCGGGGGTGGGGTGGGGACAAATGAGAAATGTAGAAAGGCACCAGCTGTCTTGAGCAGAAATAGATTTCAGTGATGCCAACGTGATGTTCTTGGCTTACTCCATTATTGTTCTAGCACCAGAGCTGCTCTCCCGCAGGGTAGGAAATGCATGTGTGTTAAGTGATGAGAAAAAGCATGTTTTTAATTTTTCCAAGCAGCATCAAAGATCTCCAAACTCATCAGGCTCAAATCTGGCTCTGGCCCAGTGGCACCTGTTGAAACATTTAGAGGTAAGAGGGAGACACGATGGCTGGTGGGAAAACAGAAAACAAGATGTTGCAAGATTTCGAGGGATCTTTCTAACCCTGTGATCGAGATTTTCCTCGCCTTTAAAAAAACACCACCCACGTGGGTCAGGGAGGTGTCAGACACTTAGCAGACTAGCAGTTACACTTGTCTCTGAATACATCTGCTATTTATCATCATAAGAAAGAATCCTTATGATCAAATAACCTTCACACACCTACAACAGCCAGCACTATCTAATTAGAAGATTACTTGAACATTAACTGATGGGCAAAATTTATTTCACTGAGATTCAGTGTTTACAGTTTAGTCCCAATTCATCTGAAAGGCACTGTGAACTGTGGGGGAAAACCCTGCCTGGCTCTTTCATAGACGCAGAGCTCTCTCCCCTCCCCCTTCGTGCATGTCATCTTGTGTCACTTGCATTCTGTCTCCCTGCCATCCTTTGTCTTACACTAACCATCACGCTGGGCTTGAACCAAATCTCCAGAATCCCCCACCTCCTGGGAAAGGTCAGACTGGTCTATCCCCCTGAATTCATGTCACCGCCTTATTGTCTCTGATGGTGCACGGGCATTCTGGCCCAGCGCCCTGGGAACGACCGCATGCCTGGGATGGCTCTCGCTTCTCTTCCCACCAGACTGCGAGTGTTATGGCCACTCCAACCGCTGCAGCTACATTGACTTCCTGAATGTGGTGACCTGCGTCAGCTGCAAACACAACACCAGAGGCCAGCACTGCCAGCACTGCCGCCTGGGATTCTACCGGAACGGCTCGGCCGAGCTAGACGACGAGAATGTGTGCATAGGTGAGTAGCTGGGACCCCAGGGCATGGGGTGGGCACTCCTCTCCGGGGAGTTTCACGAGGTCCCTACTTCACACCTGGCTGAAAGTAGCTAGCAGCCAGTGGCTTTTTGGTGGCCATTCAGTTTCTGGTCAGCAATCGGCACAGAGGCCAAGGGGGTAAATGGCCCTTAAAGACTAAATACCTACTCTCCCTCCAAACGCCAGGGGAGGCTCAGAGCACATCTTTACTTAATGCAATTAAATGGACTTCCAGGTACTTTGGCGTGGTCAACCCTTCAGCTACACTCCTGAGACCCGAACTTGCGTGTGGACGTTGGGCCAATGATAGACTGTGTAAGGGGAGAAGCTTGGCCGAAAGCTGCCCTCCCTTCCCACCACATCTGGTGAACTGTGCGCTTGGCTGCTGCCCTCCAGCCTAGAACAAGCTACATTTTAGTAGTAGGTAGAGCAGAAGCTGTGTATAAATTTCTGGGGCCGGAAAGGCAGCCCAGAGCTGCAAGGTGGAGTACTTGTAAAAGTTCACTCCTAAAAGCCAAATAGTAAATGGGCAGTTCACACTGCCAGCCCTTTTCATGGCCCTGCCAACAAGCCCTGGAGAGCAAGGATCACAGTCTGATGTAGTAACTAGCTTCCCTGTGTTTGGACAGAATGTACCTGCGATCAAATGGGGTCATTGCACGACCGCTGTAACGAGACCGGCTACTGTGAATGCAAAGAAGGTGTCGCTGGGGCTAAGTGTGACAGCTGCCTTCCCAATTACTACTGGAGACATGGTTGTTTTCGTAAGTACTGCAGGCCAGCGGCTAGTAACAAGGTAACAAATGCACCACAGCACCCATAACGCCATTGGACTTGACAGCTGTGGAATGAGCTAGAGCGGGAGCGTGGTGTCCCAAGGATCCCCAGGCAGGGCAAGGTGCTGCTTTCAGAACCCTGACTGTGGCACGGCCAGAGAACAGGAGTGATGCAGTGAGCCAGCAGGAGGGAACCATCTTTAGCAACACCTGCTCAGCTGCAGAGAGCCTGGTTCACAGGGCTGTTAAGTGAGCAGCGGTGGAATGCTGAGGTCCTCCTCCCACTCATGACTGTAATGTCATTGCCCAGTTTGCAGCCACTGTTTGTTCCTAGGAGTCTGGGGCCTTAGCCTGGGGCTGCAGGGCAATTGGATTAATACCAAGGGCCTGAAAAAGGACCCAAGCACAAGCCAGCCTATGCTTTCTACTTAGTTTTAACCCAGGCTTTTCCAGCTACACCTTGTTCCCTATGACAGCCCAGTGGTGTAGCCTTCAACATCCCTTATTGATATTGAAGGTAAGAAACCTTCCCTGGAGCACAGGGCAGAATCTTAAGGCCCCGGGGATGTGGGGATCCAGGAGTAATTCCCCATGTTCTTTCCTCCCTCTTTGCGGTGCAGCCAATATCTGTGACGAGGAGCTCTTGATTTGCCAGAACGGCGGCACCTGCTACCAGAACCAGAGATGCATCTGCCCTGCTGGCTACAAAGGCGTCCTGTGTGAACAATCCAAGTGTGACTCTGACAACAAGGCCTGCAACTCTGCCTCCAGCACATACCTCAGCCTAACCTCCTTCCTCATCAGTGCACTCATCCTCCAGCTGCCACGCTTGTTGGACTTCTGAATTGCAAACAGAAGAGAGCCAAGTCAAGGTGCATTACCAGGGAGAGGGGGCGGGAGGGAGGGGCAAGGAGACTAAGGTCCTAGGTAGCACCACTTCCTCCGCCTTCCTTTACTCCAAGACGTCCATGACTCATTCAGCCCCCTGTCCATAAAGGTAGAGTATCTCAGGGGCTGACTCCTGTCTTTCCACCAGCAGCAGCCTTGCTCAAACATTCGCGCCCTGGACAGAGGTGGCCGCAGCATGGACTCGGCTGCTGAGCTGCAGGGAGAGAACTGACAGCCATTGCGCAGAAGCTGCAGTGTCATTAGAAAGGACTCCTGTCCCACACACTTCCTTAAAAAGCAGTGACTCATTCCGTTTTGCACAGGGGGCTCTGGTTCCAGGGATGGGGGACCCTGCCAAAACAGTGCCGCAATCCAAGGATTTTTTTTTAAAAAAATGTTCCAGTAGTTTCATTTTCTTTCTTTTTTTTTTGAAAGAGCCAGTCCTAATTGCTCCAGAGCCCCGTGGCACTAGAGACCAGAGTCCAAGGCATCCCTTGGGGACTCTCTGGCCCATCCTTGCTACGTAGCCTCATGTTTCATTGTTGACCTGGCCGGGCCTGAGAGATACCGTTGCCTACAAATCTAGTTGCTGAATTTATTAAGTTTTGTATTTTTGTTGTCGGATTTTTATTTCTTTTTTTTTTTTGCACTTGACCAGAACAAAAAGGCCCTTGTGCGCATGGTATATCAGAGTGCAATGTCTTATCCAGGCATCTCCGTATAGTGTACGGTTCAAATACTTTTTTGGTAGAGAATTATTTTTGTTTGAATTAAATGCTATAAGAGGACTACAACCTAAAGGGACATGTTACCATGAGCATTTGATTCTGGTGTATAATCCTACAGTAAAGCAACTATTAATTGCTTCTTGACCACCATGTTTTCCTTTGCGTGCAGAGTTAATTACAGGTAAAGACTTATTTTTTGATACATAATGTCCTCTTGTGTTTTCTGACTCAAATACCAAGGTGCACCCTTTGGGGGTTTGTTTTGTCTTTAAGATCTAAGGAATGTTTTAAATCGCCCTGCTGAACCTAGCTCAGCTTGGCTATAATCAGGGATTTGATTAATAGCTACGAGAAGAGACTGGTTCTAAATTGGCATCTACAATGACTATTGGGCTCTTCTTCAGATGCCTTCTCAAAGTGGTGCTGCGGCAGGAAAAGCTGCAGCTTGGGAGCATTGGGATGTTTTCCCAAAGGGAACCAGCTTTTAGACTCTCTACTAATAGGCACAGATCCCTGGTTCAGTTCTGCACTCTTGCCAAAGGGCAAATCTCTATTTTGAATATTAACTTTAAGCAGCCACAACCTTGTACTTTCATGTAAACGCACAGGTGTTAGTTCAAATATGGAAAGGCAAAGCTCATGAACATGCGACAATAGGAGGAAGTATTTTAAGCCATTCACATGGAAGGGGGCTGGAGAATTCGGAAGCAATACATGATATAATTTGCAAACTGAGCAACCAGGTTGGTCCCGCAGCTGAATGCTTTAGATCTCTCACTCCCTAGGCAACTACAATGCTCTGGATTCAGCCTGAGAGGTAGCCCAGAAGTTGTTTTCCCACCAGCTCTCCACTGGCATTTTCCATTTCTGGTATCCTTACCCAGAGTACTGTGCTACTGCCCTTTCCCAGATCAACATCTCTCCTGTTTTGATATTTTTCATCTAGGAACTGTTCCTCCTTCACTTTGTGACTTCCAGTCAGAGCTTGTACCCAGCAGTGGGGGTATTCCAGGTCTGAAAACAACACACTTAGAATCTTTCAGCCCTGTATTTCAGAAACTATACACAACTAGAACCACTGAAATGAGCCACCGCTGCAGTGGAGGATAGCAAAGGACCACTACTTTGTAAAAGAAGGGGAAAACTTGAGTAGAGGTAGGACAAATCATTCCTTCAATGAAAATAGTATCATAGGATCATTAAATCCAGAGGTCTTGTTTGCTTTGAAAACTCATTGTTTTCATATGAAAGATCCCACATATGAAGAGCAGGGAACTTGATTCAATCCAGCATAGAAGGGCTGAAGGGTTGAATTGACCCTTTAGATACAGGGAGTTTAAGTCCTGCCAACCCCCATGAACTTGTTGGCAGATGCATTCTCTCCTTTTCTTTGGTGCAGCTGTACATTGTCTAAAACTGTCTCGCTGCTGTTTGTTGCTACCATTCTTGCTCGCTCTACCAGATAAAGTCCCCATGAGTTACAATTCTTGCAAGTAGTTTTTATAGGACACACTATAAACTAAATCAAGCCCTTAAAAGCACATTGGCGGGCGGGGGAGGATATGCTTTTCCCTTTCCAAGACCTGCTATTTCTCTAGGAAATTAGGTTATAAGCAACAGCAAATAATTAACATCATCATAAAACCATTTCCCAGACAGACTCCACAGCTACTGTAGCCCCCTGCTCTGCTCAAGTGGCTGCAATGGAAGGCAGAACATTTATAACAGCAACACAAAACTTCCATAGGGGGGAAAACAATCAAGGATGGCACGTTGGGACCTGCCCAGCTAGAGACTGTGTGCAAATGGCTGCAGGACAGGAGGCAGTACTGCATTAGACAGCATTGTTAAACTGGCTTCCTTGCATGGCTTTAGAGAGAAATAAGCAGGAATGATGTTACGACCCTCCTCACCACAGGTTGGCAACAGGGTGTAGACCAGCAGTGTCCAATACGTTCGCCACTAGCCACATGCGGCTAATAGGATATTGAAGTATGGCTGATGCATGCGGCTTTTTTATAATGTGGCTAATAAGAAAAATAAGTGAGATTAGTAGTGTGGCTCGCTTCGAATTTCTGTTGGACGCCGCTGGTTTAGACCATGGACCTTCAGTACCAACACACAGGCTTATATAACTTGAGCTGACGCAGCAGCACCATCTTAACTAGTAACAAAAGTAGGCTGTTATCCTTTAGAGTAACCACAAGGGGGATACAACACGCTTTACAGCTGCTGAAGTCATGGTGCAAAAGAAAATGGAAAAAAACCTGATACCTATAACCTAGTAAGTATTGGGCTCTTTATAAATACCTACCTAGACAGAAGTGGATGCCACACTAAAGTAATCTAACCCCAGGAAAACGCAGACACTAAGGAATTGTCTCAAAAGGTAAATTATATGATCCATGGACTTTGGTTAGGACAACTCCTCCCCTTGCTTTCAAACTGGCTATTTGGAGTTCTGGTCCCATCATAAAGATACTCAAAGCTGCTATGGTGGTCCTGTTTCAAAAAGCCCATTTTCATTTTAAAATTTAGCAGTCATGCAGTCAGAAAAGACACATGACTGATAACGCATCTCCCCAGTCTTAAATTCAGTGTTTAAAAAAGGAAGGAAATGTTTTTAAAAGCTTTGAGAACTTCATTGCTTCCAGCATATTGACAAAAGGTAACATGCAAGACAGGAATCCACACAAAGGAGAAATAGCTTTACTATAATACAAAAAGAAGACATCCTTCATTTTATGTACATGCCACTGATGTTCATGTTCTAGAAGTCATTTATGTAGCAACAGTTCATGCTTTTAAATGGGGGGGGGATATTAGTTGTGGGGGGAAAAATCCTTAAAAGGCACCAGCACCCTCCTGGAAAATCTACTGACACTAATGTTTTAAGTTGGTTTGCCTGTTTATTTAAAAACCTATACCTGTCTGCAAAACGCTGACCTCTATAAACAAGCATTAAAGAGACCTTTGTTTTTCCTATTTACCTCCAATTGTATTCTAACTTTAACTATTTGGTGGTGTCATAACAAATCTGCTTACCCAAATAAAAGCCAGCAAAAAATCTGCAATCCTAGACCTGTTGTCTGGCATAATTAAATAGTGTCGCCAGTATGAATCTATCACCATAGTTACAGAAAAGAAAAATCAACTGTAGTTTGGCTTTATGCAAAAATTCACTCACCCAAGAAAGCTTTTAACCATATTCAGTCTCAGCTGAAGACAAGGAGAATCTACATTTGCTAGAATTTGTTAGACCTGCACAGGACAATTGTTCTTTTTTTAAATTGTTAGGAAATGGAAGTTCATCTGAAAGGGGGAAATACAGACCATTAAAGGGACTCAGCACATGCTATCAGCACTTTGTCCCATCAGCAACATTTTGTGCTTTAATTAGCTTTCATGAAATGCCCCACATGTAAATAAAAGCAGCTCAGTGTTCTCTTAGTTCTAAATAAGATAAGAGTTGGGCACTAAGGATACTTAAAGCAGCATCTTCTAATCTAGGAAATGTTCCTAGTCCATGGCCAAACCTGGAGTGCTTTGCTGTGGCCACCTAAGGCTTGGTTGGGAGTAGCACATTTAGGCACCGGGGCAGAGGAGAGTTTCAAGTTGCTCTAAAGTTGACTTGTACAGTTTTGCTTGTGCAGGGAAAGCGTTGATTTTGGGGTGGGGGAGTGTAAGGGGCAACAGGAATGTCAAAAACCTGTTGTCATGGGCCATAATGATGGGGAAGTCTAAAGATTCATGAAAATTTTGCTAAGTGGCTCTGAAGTGACCCTCTGTTAGCCAGGAGCAGGAGTGATGGATTCTGAAGGCAGTCCAATGCAATTCTGCAGTGATTTGGGAGTTTAAAGGGTGGGGGGAAAACAGAAATCAATAACCGTCCTCAGATCCGGATTGCACTGAATCCCATTTCAGAAGAGCAAATTCTCTACTTGATACAGCAATTAAATAAGATTGCACTGGACAGTGTCACATATGCCAGTCTAGAAAGCAAGTTTTATATATGCTGAACCACATCAGATGTAACAAGTGTACAAGATACATTCACCTCTCACTCCTCATGATCTTCCTGGGCACTAATCAGAAGGGAGACTGTACCTTAGCAGACAGGAGCACATGGCTAACAGGCTTCATCTTCCAGAGGCATTTAATGTACACCACACTGCTTAGTTTAGATTTATTGGCACTGAAAACAGTGCAATGGATTCTTCCAGGGATTTAGAAAGGCCTTATATACGACTTGGGAATGGAGCCTTTGTGGATAGAAGTTGTATTCTATGGTTTAGCACCATAAATCCCAATTACAATATAGCAGTTTGTTTCATCTCTGAATTATTTATTCATGCAGCATAGAAGAGAGTGTCTTAGAAACATGGTTCTGGCTGTTGTAGTATTGCTATAGTAAATATAGTCCACAATTACCAACTAGCCTTCAACTGTCAACTACTAGAACAATATAATGCCCTAATTTTTAAGTATAGGTATCAGCTTGCACATTCAAATGCTTGCTTAAAAAGAAAAAACAGACTGTAGTCCCTGGGTTTTTAACACTTACTTTAAAAAGGTAACTACAACATACTTATAAATCTTGCTTTACCCTTAATTTACTAATACATGCTCTATAGCCTCATCACATTTTTTTAACCTGGAAATACACAATACTTGGCACTTACATGGCATCAGTAGAGATCAAGACCCTTTATAAAGAAGCGGAAGAATTAGTTCCATTTTATCCTGTGCCTGTTGCCCCGTGTCTAAGTGACTTGCCCTCTGAATCAGCAGCACAACTCAAACTCAGATACCTCAATGTCCAGTCCTTTGTTTTGTCCCCTGACCAAGTTGCCTTCAAGTCAGCTAGCCACACACGACTTGTCTACATTTTTCTTCTGAAAATTCTTCCACTTTCCCAGCTTTAGTAGCATTGAGAGCTCTAAAGCAGACAAGCACCTGGGGGCTGCTGACGTTTTTCACGGGGTGTGGTTTAGATATAGTCAAAGCAGAGTTAGACAGAAAATTTAAAAAATACATGGCCATGAGAGCTGTGTCCACTATAGAGAACCTAACGTTGCTACCACCAGTGGAGTTGGACCAGTGTTACTGACAGTGGGGCATTCTTTTTAAATTTCATGTGGACACCTTCCACCCCCCAGTCCCCAATAAGTTTAGTTAAGTAGGCTTTGGGTGCACTCGTAACAGTCAAATGCCAAGCACTTCACACAAGTGATACAAAGTTAACGTACCAGGTAGGACTACATTTCCTGAACTGGGTTATTGCTTTTATCTGGCTAGTAAATCTGACCTCTGTATAGATACCATGAAGGGCGGCATCTTGAGTGCCAGACTGAGGTTATGGTGCTGTATTCTGTATAACTGCAGTGAAATCTGCAAAAGGAAGATACTCTTATTAGGCAATGCTTGGATACCACTTTAACAGACAGTGTCTGATTCTTCTCTAAGTGCAATTCTCTACCACCTTTAGTAGAAGGCCACCTATTCTGCATAGAATATATTTCAGCATTTATAAGCACAAGGGATTCCCCTTCTATTATTCAGATATCAAATGACAAGCAGCACCACAAAGGAGCTGCTATATCACTGAAAATTAAGCCAATGAGCTGGCAAAAAACAGAAGTCACTGATTTACAAACATTTAACAGGTTCAAGAATAGCAGCCGTGTTAGTCTGTATCCGTAAAGAAAGCAAGGAATACTTGTAAGCACCTTAGAGACTAACTAGTTTATTTCAGCATAAGCTTTCATGGGCTATAGCTCACTTCATCGGATGCATAGAATGGAACAGCAGTAAGATGCATTTATACACACAGAAAGAAAGAAAAAAAATTGTACATTAGCATACCAATTCTAAGAGGGCTGTTAATTTACCTGACACAGAAATCCATTTCAAAAGGTATTTTTTTTCTCCTACTGATAATGGCCCATCTACATTTAACAGCCCTCTTAGAATTGGTATGCTAATGTACAATTTATTTTTCTGTGTATAAATGCATCTTACTTCTATTCCATCCTATGCATCCAATGAAGTGAGCTATAGCCCACGAAAGCTTATGCTGAATAAACATTTAACATGTCTTCCTCCAAACTTATTTGGTCCAAAGGCCAAATTAAACTGCTTTACATTAAAATACATGTGGTCAGTCTTCCATACATACATTCATGATTCGTCTAGGAAAGAGGGCAGGGGTCTTCCAATGGCCACTTACTAGTTCTGAAACAGGAATACATGAGAAAGAATAGTACAAGACTACTTGCATAGTTGCGGGATTGGCCACATCAGCCAAAGGAGGAGAAAACAAAATGACAACATACTGTAGATTGCATATATATTCATCAGTTACATAATGCATGGGCAAAAGAAACAGCTGAGGTGAAAATATGTTAAAATTGCACCATATCAGTGTCTCTCTTGGCGTAGGTTTTATTTTTGTAATACATTTAGTCTAAACTCTTTAAGTGAAGAAAGTGCCTTGGATCACAGTTTTCCTGCTGATTATACTAAGTGTTACGTATATAGCTGGAAGAAAAATACTAATTAAAAACTATTAATCTACTCCACACGAACTCTCATTTTTACTAAAGGCAACCAATTCTGGGCTATGTATAATGAGAAAAACGCTTAACATTAAAGGGCAAATTCAACCCAAACTTTTTTTATTCAAAAACAAAATACAGCATCAACAGACTGACCTGGCAGGTATGAGTTAGTGCAGGAAATTGATGGACAAAGCAGCGACAGACACAAAGCAAGTAAAGGCAATAAAACCTTGTATCAACTGAGGGAGTAAACTGGAATGGTACTGCAGTCTCCTCCATCAAACAGAGTTTATTGAGAAGTTATACAACTACACTAAGCAATAGTGTGTGTAATACAGGATTTATTGGGTACAGATAGGCACGCACAAGCCACTTATCCCTATGTAGTGAAAATGGCACAGCTCATCACTTCTCCCTATGCAGAGACAGGAGATATAAAATATACAAAGCATGGGATGTAATGCCACAAAGGCAACGTAAAACATCGGAATTAAATTCCTTCCAGCACCTGACAAGCATCATTTTCAGGATAGAACTTACATTCTGGAATGTGCAGCTGATTTGACAAAAAGACGACTGGAAGAGTTCTAAGATTTGTTTGACAGTTAATCATTAGAACAGCATTCCCTGATTCAGAATGACTTCATCTTCAGTTTTTTTACATGAATATACACTGCATGGTTCCCATAGCTATAGGAAGTACAGCGGGTTGCCAAAGAAAACTGCCTTTTTAACCCATAGTGCAAGTTTATAAGGGAGACAGTATTTCAAAGTGTTCCTATTTAGCCTAAAAACAGATACATACAGGGCATGAATCTCAACAGAGTTATGCAGAGATCACTAATGTCTGACAAGTGGCTCATTCCAGCAACTCTACTCCCTGCAAACGCATGTTAGATCATACGCTACTCTGAACTTTCATGACAGTTTAAGGTGCATACAGTGCAAGCAATTAATGTAGTACACAAATGAAAAAAAGCTTTGGGGTTAAATTCTGCCCTAAAATTTTGTGCCAACGACTGTTACTGGTTTTGTATCTTGTGCCTATCTAAGGGCAGAATTGAGCCCATTTATTGTTTTTACCATCGCTGTAATACAGAACAGCAGGTCATGAGCTGTACCATGCAGATACAGGAGCTATAGTCTGCCAATATACCTATCACTCAGCTGTCACTAGTAAAGCCCATCTATTTCAAGCTCGGATAGGTAAATTCATACGATACAATTTACAGTTTATCACATAGGTTAATGTCCTATTATTCTTACAGTAGTTATGTCAGCTCTATATTTTGCTGTGACACCTCCACCATGCATCTGTTTGTCAGTATGAAAGGAAGAAGGCAACATTAATCGCTGCAATGAAAGTATCAGGAGGGAGACCTAAA
Source organism: Sternotherus odoratus (assembly GCA_032164245.1). NCBI lineage: Eukaryota > Metazoa > Chordata > Testudines > Kinosternidae > Sternotherus > Sternotherus odoratus. Next base: position 12,735,483 of record JAVMKO010000016.1, read on the forward strand.
CAAAACCACTGGCATAATTGTTTAGCCCATGGCTGTCTTGCGGAGTTCATATTCTTATGTTGTGGTGAAACTGGAAAGAGCAGGATGGTAACGGAATCAAAATACTCGTGTGTAGTGATGGGCATAAGTCATTCTGTAAATGTGCTGAGAACCTGCTCCCATTCATTTAATAGAGCTAGGTCTTAATTTTGCATCTTAAGAAAGCTGGGTTCTCTCTCAGAAGAGCGCACATATAAAAGCAAGTTTGATAGCTTCCTTCTAGTCCTGAGAGGTCATTTGTCCACAACACGAGATGATTTGGCAGACCATGGTAATCTCCTCTCAGATCAAACTTACAACAGCCATAGTAGGGGTATTTGCAAGTTGAAAATGAGCTGCATTATCACCAAATGTCCACAGAAAAAATCTGCACCTTGCTTGCCCACACTACTTCTGGTTCTAGCCCAGGACAGATCACCAAAGTGCTAAACAAAATAAGAATTCTGTATTTTCTCTATGCAAGACAGATAGTACACATAACAGATGTTATTCACTTTCTTTATACACTTAGACATTCACTATATTCCCGAAAGAGCAACTGATGTCTTAATCTAAACACATTCTATTTAGAAACAACTCCACTTGCAATTGTTTTTGTTATGAAAACATGCTCATGAGTAGGGCTTTCTTTTTTTAAAAAAAATAATTATTGCAGTTTTATTCATTTACCAGTTAGATATTCAACATCTACAGAGTACACAGAATCCCGTAATAATCATACTTAGCTCTTACACAGCTAGCCTTTTCATCTCTGCAGATCTCAAAGTGCTCTGTTACCAACAAGCCAAGTATCATTATCATCAAGCATTGACTGGATCTTTGATTAAGATTTCAAAAACTTCTGCTACTTATTCCTCACTTGGAGCCAATAGGCCTAACCAGGCTCACGCAATCTGACTGTCCTCAACTATGGCCGGCTTCTGTGGGAGCTCAAAGCCTTGAGACACAGTTAGTGCCATCAGTCTATAGACTCTGAAAATGCAATAAACTGATGTCCCAATCAGAGGGACAAGGACAACAGCTGAAGAATAAGGAACAAAAGTAAAACTCAAGGCACATCTGCATGAACTGAGGATATTTTGTTCCTATGAAAAAATGGGGAAGTGAAATAAAAAAATATATACACTCACATATATATATATACACACACCATATGTAGAATTATCTCATATACCCCCTCATCATTTTCCATGAGGCACCAGTGGAATTTCAAAAAGAATCAAAAGCCATCTGACCTGTTACCACCCTCAGCCTTTTCAAAATGTCCCATTTGCTATTAAAGAAACTAGACTTACAAAAATCTCTGGTGAGGTTTTCTAATGTTTTTGTTTTTATATATATATAAAAATTTGCTCCACTCTGAAATTAGCTTTTGGGCATGGAAACAAGCAGCAACACGCTTGCTGAATTAAATCTTAAAATAATTTTGTTTGCTATACAAATATACATCAATTCAACATTTACAGCACTTCACTTCCTAGGATCATAGTTCAAACTTACTGCCATTACATATGGAGCTATTACCCAACTTTTCAGTCCAAAAGCTTCAAGGATATAATTTTTCAGGTATGAATTTACCCAAGTCAGTGATGGGATGAAAAAAAACTCGATCTGTTAGTAGAAAAGTAGCAATATGAAGGAGTTCCATGTGAACTAGATACTTTGTTTTTAATACATTCCATATTTTTAAGGGATGGGGGATAGGTTTTGGAGGGGCTTATATAGTGGGGACAAGGCTGTCAGCTGCAGCTGATCCTAGAAAGATTTCCGCTAATAGGAGACCTTCCTCCTCTTAGCCTCACTCAAGTCTTTGCTCTCTGGGGGTTGTTCACATGCTCTTCTGCTTGCAGGGGTCCGATAGTCCTGGTCTTTGCTCCACTCATTACCTTTCTGGTCTTCTTTACTGACCGTTCTTGCCTCTTTTGAGGAGACAGAAACTCTCCAGTCATGGTCCTGCCTGGCTGTATGGGAAGCGGCGAAAGGCATTTCTGTCTGTCTTACAGTTTGGCTGGGCTTGTTGAAATCTTCTGCCTTGGAGACAGTAGGCTGCACAGTGCTGATCTGACCCCAATGGGCTGAAGATGTATCAGGTCCCCGTGACAATGTCACATCTGGATTGCTCAGGGCTGATGGATTGCTATTCTTGGAGGCCTGCACCTTCCTTGTTGCTTCTGCTCTCCTAGCCAGTCTTGGATCCCGTGGTCTCTCTTGAACAGCAGGCTGCACAGGTGTGGGAAGAGGGATTCCTTTGGACCCCAAAGCTTGAGACTCTGGTGCCTGTCGGACTACTCCATTGCCTTGTGCTGACAGGCCGGCACTGGCAGAGAGTTTTCTCGAGTCATTGCTGCTGCTTCTATTGGTGACCTTATTCTTTCCATCACTGCCTAAAGACACCTGCACTTGAGTAGCTTTCTCTGACAGTGCAGCAGTAGGAGGAAAGGAGAGTGGCCGCTGTAATGTTGGTTTAAGCTTCAGAATTTTAACAGCATCCCTTTTATAGTTTTTGTCACAAGTCTTGACGATAGCGCCTCTTCTCTGAGCATCCTGAATCAGCTTATTCCAGTCTTTATTTTCCTTGAAAGAAGAAAAACAGTTAGCAAAAAGAAACATGCACACACGGGAATGTCAGGATGCAGGTGGTCCCACTTTTTAATCCACGCAACCTCACTTCCGATAGCCACCGCAGGAACTGTATGTACACTTGCTCTGGGATAATCGAGAGAGGATACTTTTAGCCATCATCGTACAAACTCATTTAATATGACAGCGCCTGTAACTATGATTGTCAGGATAGCAGTCATCAGACCTTGTCCAAATACAAAACAAGAATATGGTGTGATTGCCCCCTAGTGGTGCATGAGATACAGTAACAGAATAGAATCAGGGTGGTAGCCGTGTTAGTCTGGAATAGCAGAGTTAAAGTCCTGTGGCACCTTAAAGACTAACTATAAAGTTTTGAAGCATGAGCTTTCGTGGGCTAATACCCACTTCGGCAGTGGGTATTAGCCCACGAAAGCTCATGCTTCAAAACTTTATAGTTAGTCTTTAAGGTGCCACAGGACTTTGTTAAGTAACAGAATACAGTAGACTCTCGATTATCCAGGACTGGATTAACCAGGATGTCAAAAAAAATATATGCACAACTCGTACAGCCGGCTCTGGCTTTGTTGCTGCCCCAAGCGCGCACACAACCCCCCCCCCCCACCAGGGAGCATGGCTGCCAGTGAATCAACACCCCCTTCCCCCAGCGCAGGGTGGCTGGTGAACCAACCCCCCCCCCCCCTCCCATATTTCCTATGGATGGTGATTATCTGGGATTTTATTAACCAGAATTAATTTTTTCCCTATCATCCTGGATAATCGAGAGTCTACCGTATGTATTTTTTAAATAAGGCAGCGGTGTACAAACTGGGGAGAGTGCCGTGTGTGTGCAAGAGTTTCTCTGGGGCAGAGGTGCAAAGAAACTGTTAATGTCACTTCATAGCAGGCTTACTAACGCCCAGTTGCCACCCTGTACTTCTGCTGCTGCTGGCAATGAGGTGCTAAATCTTCAGTGAAAAGTGATATTGGCAGATATCACTTCTCACATTGACACCCTTACTTCTTCACAAAAAAAGTTTCAGATTACAAGTAAGGGAGGGGACATGACATTCTCTGAATGGTGGGGGGAATCAGGGGAAGAGGTGTGATTTGAAAAATTTGCACATCACTGATTCAAGGTGGTGTGCAACTTCAAATATAGGCAATTTTTAAAAGGTGAATTCAAGCAGTTTCAATTACTACACCTGCTTCGGATTCCACCCTGCCAATTTCTGTGGCTGTCGTGCCAAATTTTCTTGTTTTGTGACAACACTTTTCTCCACTGTTTCTGTGTAAAAGACCCACATGCAGAGAAAACTGACTATCCAGGGAAACTGTGAAACTGACTGCGCATTTGATAGCATTCTATGCATAAGATAAACAAACTGAAGTAACAGGGAAAAAAATCTATTTTTTTTTCAGCTGGTTATCTTAGGCATTACTTGAAATGTGTAAGTAAAAATTCAGACAAAAGTGGGATTTTTTTAAAAAAAGATAAAAGTGTTCCTTTAAAAATTTCAAATTCAAAAAGACATTTTAACTTCTTAAATGAGTAAAGTCTAATGGTTTCTCAGATTGATCCTATTAGAAACAAGTTACTATATGCAAAGACAATGATATATCAAGAACAGGGACATTTACTGATTCTCCACTGAATGAGAAACGCCAGCTACAATAGTTAAACTGTCCCCGCAGTCCTGATTCTTATTACAATGCTGACGAGTAACCTCAAAACTGGTCAAGTTCAGTACACTTGATCCCAATGAAATAAGCTAAAATCTTTTCCTTTTCCTCCTTACTTTATGCCACCATGCCTAGCATCTAAAATTCTGGAAGCAAAGGGGTGAACAGGACATCATCAATAAGCCAGTGTCTGGAACTAAACAGGCCTCTTTTTATGCTTACTTTGCATTCTCAGCATGTACTACAGAGTGAAAAAACAACTCTTCCTCCGGCATGGAGGGCCCTGTCAGGAGATATTGTGCAGTTCTGCTATAAAGGGAATGGGGAGCAGATCTGGGGAGTATTTGAGTCTGGTGAGTCCTCTGGTCTTCTCCCTACCTGAAGCAGTCACTAAGATTGGGGAAGGCTGCTTCGTTTGGTTTACTGGTTGGATTTGGAGGGAAGAAAGGGGATGATTCTGACCCTCAGGCTGTGGAGCTTGCCAGTGACAGCTCTTGTTCAGGCTGCCACCGAGGAGAAGATTTACACCATCATATTTTCAGGATTTTTTACAGATAAATTTTATTGCAACTCTTTTTACAGAATAATCTCTCACCTGCCTGACTTGAAACAATGGATACATTTCTCCCTTCAGAAAGCCTTCTGTGGCAGTGTATTACACAAGGACAACTGACTCTGCCCAAGAACTGCTTTCAGACCACTGGATTGCTTGAACAACCTTACTCATACAGACTTCTCTTTCACACAAGGATGGGTTGGGAATGGCTTTCACTTTCTCATGCCTGACCTGAACTGACAGGGAGAACAGGCAAAGATTCACAGGAATACAACACTGTACCTACCATTAATGTTGTCAGTCTTCCAAGGATGAAGAGGCTGTACCTTGCTCGGGTAATTGTAACATTCAGACGCTGAAGACTTGCCAGAAACCTAAATAATGAAACAAAATTAAGTTGCTGTACTATTTCTTCTAACACACTTAACTGAACTTTAGTTCTTATTTTTAAGAAGTGACAATTGCTGAAATTTAAAAAAAGCTAACTACAAAGAAGGTGGGTTTTCCTCCATCCCTTGTTCCCACTACAGCAGCCAGCCCTCCCCTGAACAAAGCACTCTGGTTGGTAACCAAACTCTCTTTGCCATCTTCAATCCACTGTAGATAATCTCACTCCCAAAGCTTCTACTGTGGCTGATTCCCTTCTCAGTGGGACCTCCACTCTCTCCTGGTAGCCACTACTTCTCCTTTCATCTTAAAACAGTCTCCAAGGTTTTCCTACTCCCTCTGCCACTTCCCTGCACAGACGGGAGAGATCAAACTTATTTTTCCTGTCAAGACTTCGAGCTTCCTTTTGACTTGAACTGAAATAGATTAATAATATTTGGTATGATTAATGTGAAATGTTCTATTTAATATTTCAACACTGTGCTTAAATATTTTATTTATTTTTAGGGTGGCCTCTAAACAGTTTATTTTTAGGGTGGCCTCTAAACAGTTTGTGCCATTTTTGCTTTGTCATGGTTTTTGAGACCTGACATTTTTGTTCCTTGACAAAAAAGTTTTCACATTGGAAATATTAGATCTTGTCTACCCTGTTTTTGCCAGAGGACTCTACAGATAACATAATTATATGCTTTTTATGTTAAGTTCCATTTTTATTAGCACCTACTTAATTCAAATGCCTGATGAACCTTGCAGAAAAAAGCTCTCTGTTAAAGTCTGGCACCCACCCACTCTTCCGCCTCCAATGAGGCCTGAGAAAGCTCCCAAATCCAGAGCACACTATACAAAAATTTTGCAAAAGGAAGTTTCATCACCGTTGAAACCAATTTAGCTAAACAGGTATCACAGCAATACCTGGTGTTACCAACATGTTAATGAATCCTATTTTTCAGCAGTTTCACACATACAATAGTAAGAACTTTGCAACCCAGAGAATAGCCTATGTTAGGGCTCCCACCAGTGGAATTTCTGAGGTAAAATTCCCTAATGTATACACCATGCAGTTCTCCAGCAAAAATGGGAAGGCATAACTTAATATTCCTGATAGTTTTAAAGTAAAAAAATCTAAATAAGTCCCTTCTCCCCCAGTGTCACTTCTCGGACAGGGTTTTTCTCCCTTTGCAGGCCACCTTTTCAGTGAATTCACTGCTGGACTGGTTGCCCTGGAGATCAAAGCCCCTCTCCTCACTACAAAATACTCTACAGCGCAAGCAACCCTGATGTAAATTTCCCATAAAACCTTGCGAAAGGGGTTGGAGCCTGCTTTGAAGAGATCACAGTGATTAATATTTAGTGCATATCTACGTGAACAATTAGCCTGGAACAAGCTGGGATGTGAATCTACACCACACCAGTCTGCCATGGTCTGTCTACATACACCCTTGCTGATGCACGTTAACAGTTTGTTAGAGTGCTTTCAGCTAGTCCCATTTCAAAGAGGGGTAGATCAAAGCGATCTAACGAACTGTTAATGTATGTCAGCAGCATCCCCATGGACAGTTAGACTCTAGCAGGCTAGCTCAGAGTTGAATGCTCTAACTGTTCATGTAGCCAAGCCCTTAGAACTTAAAGAGCATCATACTGCAAAATCAATGTACAAATAAAGCCTCAACAGCCGGGTGAACTAGTAACCTTTACAAAGAGGCAAACTGAAGCAAAGACGGTAAGTGACTTGCCAGCCAATAAAAGCACCAGAATTACACCTGGCTCCCATTCCCAAACAATCATCTAGATTAGGGATTCTCACACTCTATTCATTGTTTAGACCCACATTTCAATGGAGAATGGACCATCTGCCCTCCAAGTCATGCTTGGGCAGACCATCTCCATGATCACTTAACATCCATGTGGCCACTAGCAACTGCCTATTGTGAAAATTAACATCAGGGAAGCATTTTACATATTTGTATCCATCTTAATGCAATTTAGCAGGTGGAAACAAGGCATTAGCTTCATGTGAGCAATCAGCTCCTCATGGACCACTGAGAATCACTGAACTACACTACACTGTCTCAAGATGGTTCAGTACCAATGTCCTTTTAACAGTTTGTTGTCTTTACTGCTGCAACTATCAGTAAAATCGTAAACTAGTGCCAATTGTGATGGCAATTTTTGTGATGCAGACACATGCATTAAGATTGGAACTGAGTCTCATTTCACTGGGTCAAACAGCTGTCATCTGTGAATGACATGATCTCATTACTAATTGAAATTATGTGAATTAGTGACCTAGAACTGAGTCTTTTTATGCCCTTATCACTCATGTGAACAAGCTCATTTCACCTATGAAGAAAGCATCCAGCTTATTTCTGAATCGTATTTATAAACCACTGCCCTATTTAGCTATACTTTGGCACTGGAAGTTCTATATAAATAGGTCACTTTCACTCATAATCATGATTTTTTTTTTAAAGAAAGATCATCACATCAACAAAGTTGCAATACACAGCCATGAGAGTATAAATTGTGAGATTGCACAGCGAGTGAATAGCATGAAGAAAGATACACAGCCATCAGTTACCCAGGTATCATCTTTGTCCAAACTAAACAATTACAATGGCAAACCAAAGGATGCATGCAAATTCATCTGTGCTCACTGCAGATTATTATAATACTTTGCATTGGGAGACTCAGGTTTAATTCCCTGCTCCACTATAGATTCAGAGAGAGAACCTGGACAAATCACTTAGCCTCACTGTGCTTCAGTTTCCTACTCTACAATGAGGATAATACTGCCCTACCTCACAGGGGTGCTCAGAGAAGAAATACATTAAAGATTTTGAAGTGCTTGGAAATATACAGAAGAAAAGAATTACGTAAGAGTTAGCATCTCCTCTCCAGACTACTTTTAGGAGATCAGTGGAGTGGGGTGAGGGTGAATTCTCAATTCGGGATGCTTAATTTGGCTGGCAGAGATGAAAAACCCCAGACAGATATCTCCCTGTTCTCTTACTGACGTTCTGCAGAGAGCACAAGTCAATAAATCTCTCTAGGGTATTAACTGAAGTGAGACTTCAAGTAACCAATCCCGCCCCCCTTTAAAAAAAAAAAAAAAAAAAAAAAGGGAAGACATACCCAATTGACCCTAATGTGCTGTTCGCTCTTACACACGTCACTATAATGCAGTCTTTCTGTCGACCCTGGAACCCATCAACCGTGTCTACTTCCCCCGCTCTAGGAGAGAGAGAGGAATTTTGAGCTGTTTAAAATTTTCATTTTGGATTTTAACCAAGTGCTTATCCCAATAACCCAAACACTTTTAGGACAGGTTAACATCTTAAAATAATCCATGCTGTAAATTAAACCATTTCTAAAAAAAAAAGACACAGTGCATGACCCTCCTTTCTGAAAACATTCACTTTATTTTTCAGTTGCCAAGAGTATGCCAGAATGTTGTTGAGGTTCACTGTAGTTCAGGAATCATTTGAAGTGTGTTCTTTAATCAGCTTTATTCTGAATGGTTGTATAAATCAGATCACATAAAGAGATACAAACCAGAGAATGGTACCCAAGGACCTCACCTGCACTATGAAGAGAAAAAGCTTTGAATGCTGCTCTATACTTGTAATAGCTTAACCAGGTGCAGCCAATTGTCAATACTTTTTCTCAGCACACAAAAAAATTAACTAATACAGTTAAGCAAAAGGACTCCATTTAGAGGATTTAGTCCCAGTTAGAACATGTAGGGTATTTTTACCTGCTCCTCCCAAACGCTCTGTCCAGTTCTTGTTGAATTATCTTTTTCTGTGCACTGTAAGGGGTGATTATTCCTATGTGACGAAAACCAAAATCATTCTTTTTTTCTTTAATCAATTTAATTATTTCCATCACCAGCTTCACTTCCTGGGGATTAGCAAAAGAGCTGAACGAGACAAAGAGGAAGAAAAACAATGTCAAAACCATTTCTATATTGTTAAACTTACTACTTTAGCACAGTTCATGTGCTAGGATTTATTATGCCTCTTCATGCTTTATCCTTTTGAGACCTCTGGATGAAAAATGCTGCAAAGCACATACAAGCAACCACCAAGGTAGGGCTGACATACACCAGTGGGGAAGATCTCCCGTGAAAGGTTCTGTTATTGGTCCCATGTGAGCTCTAATGTCTGGGGAAGTTATAGAGGAATGGAGCAAGTGTGTCTTGTGACAGCTGACCCTTAGAATTCAGCAGGGAGAAGCAAGTCAGTGAGGTCACAGGGGCCTGGAGAAACGGTGCTAGAGTTAGCATTGTGAGCTGGCAGCTAGTCGGACACCAAACCAGGCTGCAAGGGATTCAATTCCATACTGTTACAAAATGAACACATTTATATTTGCACCCATGCATCACAGCAATGTAGGGCTAGAAGGGACCTCAAGAAAACAACCAGTCCAGCCCTCTGCACTATATCTAAACCAACCTGACAGAAGTTTGTCCAACTTGTTTTTAAAAACCTCCAATGATGGGGATTCCACAGCCTCCCTTGGAAGCCTATTCCAATGTAAATACCCTTGTAGATAGAAAGTTTTCCCTAATATCTAACCTACATTTCCCTTGCTGCAGATTAAGCCCATTACTTCTTGTCCTACTGCTGTCAGTGGACATGGAGAACAAGTGATCACCGTCCTCTTTATAACAGCCCTTAACGTATCTGAGGACTAAGTGCCCTAGGATGAATTTCATCATGCCCTGTGACTTGAATATATCCTACTTATCTAAATATTCTTTAACCTGTTCTTTCCCTATTTTGGGTAGCAATCCTCTCTCCCCCCCCCCCCCCCCACCCCGATGTTCATATTACTTATGTTGAGTATCTGGTTGCCATTAACCTTTTCAATGATGACTGATGCAAAATAGGCATTAAACATCTCAGCTTTCCTGATGTTATCATTTTTAGCTCTCCTACCCCAAGTAGAGGACCTATACTTTTCTTCATCTGTCTCTTGCTCCTAATATATTTAAAGAACTTCTTATTGCCTTTTATGTCCCTTGCTAGGTGTAACTTATTTTGTGTCTTAGTCTTTCTGATTTTGTTCCTATATGCCTGTGCTATTCTTCTGTACTTCCTCCTTTGCATTAGTCAATGTTTCCACTTTTTGTAAGATTCCTTTTTGATGTTCAGATCATTGAAGAGCTCCTGATGGAGCCATACTATTCTTCCTATCTTTCCTTCACATTGAAATAGTTAGCAGTTGTGTCTTCGATATAGTCTCCCTGAGAAACTGCCAGCTCTACTGAACTCTTTTCCCCTTAGATTTTCTTCCCATGGGACCTTATCTACCAGTTCTAAATTTGTTCTCTGCCAATGATACAAAACAGCGAGATACCAGTCTGGATATTAGAATGAAGAAAGCATGAGGAGCAAGACATAGCAGAGTTAAGTCCAAACAGTCAACGCTACATGCATTCTGTGCTTTTTTATTTAGAAGGCAGCAGGACTTTAAACTGAAAGTGGGTTGGGATTTTTCTTTTAACATTGATTCCTCGAGCCACCTGACAGTCAGTCACTACCATTCCTTGTCTGAAACTAAGTATTTGTAACACTAGTGCTTTGAATCATACTCAGATTCAGCACAAACCACGGAGGAAGAGCTAAGTACCAGCAACCTTTTATGTGGAGAAGTCTAAAGGTCTGGGTTGAGCGCAGCTAGGAGAATTAATCAGAGAACACCATTTCGCACTCCCCCCACAAACTAAGTGGGAGCAACTAGAGCCATTCTAAGGTAACCATGGATTGACCTTGGACAGCCATGGAAAGCCCTGGAGACTAGCAGAGGGAAGGAGATAGGGCAGGTGACCTTGACTAACACTACCACTACATTTTAAGACTTGTGAAACCTTACCCTGCACTCACAGAAAGGAAAGTGGATCCCAAACTGGATATGAAAAGAGTTAAAAGGAAAAAAAAACTGACCAAGTTCATGACACTAATTCTACGTAGTAAAAAGGCTGTTCACCGGGTCTCTGGTTGATTACAAGATAAATGCACCAGGAAGGATATCCCTGACTCTACTCAGATATACAATCACTTACACCCAAGCCCTTTTAAAAAGGCAAGATAAATATATTATATCAGAGAAATGCCCTGAGCAACAACATTCTCCCACTGCTGAATGTCAACATCAGGTCTTTAGTTCAAAATTGAGTTTTGGCTATGTTCCATGTGTGAAAAATTATTCCACAGTCAATTATACCAGCAGATTAAGATTTTGGTGGAGAGGAGAATGGAGAACTTACTCATTATCCCGTTTCTCGTGGCCATCTGCTACATCAAAGACCAGGTATGGTTGGAATAGCCAATCTGAAGAACATCTGTTCTCTTCTGTTGCTCTGTAAATAATTGTAATTATCACCATTGCAACCATCACGAGTTCTGAGAACTGACACATCACTTATTTACTACAGGTAAAACAATGCAAGAGACTTTCAGCTTCTCTTCTAGAGTCCATTATTCCTTATGCCATCAATGTATACCAAGGCAAGAAACTGAGCTCTTGGTGATAGAGAATTAGCCCAGTCTGAGATTGTGATTTAGTTAATTCATGAGCCCAAGACAACAGCTGGAAGAAGGGTATGGGAGTCTCCACACCAGTTATGAAAACATCTGTTTCCCTCTTTCAGAAAGAAATCCTAGGGGCAAAGGAGTAAACTGATTGCTATGTGGGGAAATAACTAAGTGCTGTTTAGTTTTTGCTGGCATACCCCTTACTAACAAAACAAGCAGAATGTGACCCACCTGTCAGTCTTTAAAGTCCTGCCATAAATGTAATTGGATGGGAAGAGGCAGATGTCAGGATGCATCCTATATTGAACAGTCAGCTGTAAAACTGGAAGCTTCCCTATAACATTCTGCTGCATCTGGTCCTCCAGGTGTTTGTGCAGGCGAGCCATCAAAGACTGATCATAGCCATACTCCTGAGCTTTCTGCCAGAGGCAAGACACAGGACTGACTTTTGTAGAGTTAGGTGCATCTTAAACTTCATCATAAAAAATCCAATATGGGCTTAAATGTGCAGCTTTGTACATGTGTTCACACCTCAACAAGTCACTGACTTTGAGAGGGTTATAGATATTTATATTTTAGTTCTCACAGTTTCTACTTGTCAGTAAGTCTGCACCTTCATTTCAGCAGAATTTTACTGGCATTAGTCAGAGTCAGAAGCTTTACAGTTTGTGGATCTTTTCAAAAGAAGATGATATTTCTTCTTCTTAGATACATTAATAAAAGTTTCCAACATACAGTTTCAAGTATAAAGAAAGCCATGTGCGGTATGAATTACGTTTAATGTTTCTCCTTTCTTGGCCCATGCAGATAGGAATGTAGAGCCCAACCTCCAGCCCGAGCCACAATGTCCACAGTATTGTTTTTAGCAAGCCAGCATGAGCCCTGCTAGGGCGAGTCTGTCTACCTGCGCCAGGCTCACTCCCAGCTGCAGTGAAGACCTTAAGTGACTTACTTGACCAACATCACACAGGAAGTCTGTGGCACAGCAGGGCATTGAACCCAATCCCCTGAGTCCCAGGCTAGTGCCCTGATTACTGAACCATCCTATTCCCCCTTATATTTTACATGTTCAAATTGTCCCATCCAGCCTTGATTATATATTTTTATGCAATCTGTGCTACTAGATGTTATTGTCCTTTCACTATTTCTATTATACAACTCCATTACAAAGGTACAAATACAATCTGCTTACCATAGATATTACAGTAGGAGGGAGCTGCTTGGGATCACCAACAAGGATAAGTTTACTACAGCGATGAGTCAGTGGAATTAGAGTTTCAACCTCACACGACTGCCCCGCCTTCCATATACACAAGCAGGAATAAATGAAGTAGGAGTTGAAAGCCAAAGAGAGGAAACATAAGTGTTACACTTCCTGTAAATGTACCCAGAATAACCCAACTCAGACACATTCGTTTTTCAAAGTTAAAAAAAAGAAAAAGAAAAAAGAAAAAGAAAAAAGGAAGGTTGCTTTGCTTAATAAATCTAAGTGAAGAAAACCAAAATAAATTGCTCTCAATATGAAATTACATGCAAAGCAAATATCCCTTGCTCTCTAAATCACATACATTGATAACCCATCAATCTGGAAAGTTTCCAACACTTTTTTTTTTGCTGTGCTCACCTTCAGGGATTCATGTCCCACGTGCTTTCCTCTTTTTCTAAGAAACAATATTGCTGCGAATGTCTGTGGTTTGGGAGGCCAACCTGGCCTGGGCAACATGCTGCTCTCTGGCCCACGAGCACCCCCTTCCTGGGATATACAGGAAGCCAGGTCCCCATCCCTGAGACTCCTCAAATCACTCTCAGACTAGAGACTCCTTTGGCTCTATATAGGCAGGAACTACCTCCCAAGGGGACACATGCACTTCAGCCTCTGGAAAGGTGAGCAAGCTGGAATGTTCTCCTCCTCTCCCCCCAGTCCCTTAGTCCTCCCTCCTCTTTGTTCTTAGAGCCTTGTGGCAACAGGTGACCAAAAGACTCAGCTAGTGAGAGGACTATTTTGAAGAAACAAGACAAAATTCACAATCAGTCAGGTCCTTGTGCCCCCACACCGTGGCACACCCCATAGTTTGAAAACCAATGGTTTAGATTAATTCAAATTAATCTCCCACCTGAACAACAGATACATGATAGAAGTACAGTAAAACCTCCATTTAACGGACTAATTCGGGCGAGGGGGTGTCCGTTAAATCAAAAAGTCCGTTATTTAATTAAAAAAAAATAAACGAGCTGTCGGAGCAGCAGCCCACCCGCCACAGGGTCGGGGCGGCAGCTCCGCAGCCCGCCCGTTGCTGGGACCCGGGCGGCTGCCGGGAGCCGGCAGCCAGCCCGCGAGAAATGGATTTCGGATGCATCAGACTTGCTCAGAAATTTTGTCTGTTGCATCCGAAGTCCGTTAAATCGAGGGTTTACTGTAATGAACTTTGGCACTGTTCTTGCCTTTCATGAGTCTGGGATCTCTCAGACTTTGCTAAATGTAAAACATGGACTCAGATTGTTGCTACTTATAACTAAGATAAAAAAAGGCCTAAGGCCACTGGCTGAAAAACAGTGTGGGTAGCCTTATCCTTCTGCCTTAAGCAGAAGAGAAGATAGTTTGGGGATTATGGTCTGGCTCTGGTACTGAGGAGAGACTATCATCAGAAACCACAAAGCAGCGTTGAGGAAAGACAATCAAAAACCATTTCCCCATCCTTCCAAATATCATGCTGTAGCTGTTGCCACCAATACTAAACTGATTGTAGTCACTAATAGCTTTGCTGACCTCATCCACAATAACACAGCTGAAAGGGTCATGTCCTTGCCGGCGAAAAGCAGACTCCAGCAGAAAGCCTCCACTTGTGCTCAACGTGCAACAGATGAGGTGGGACTCCAAGATGATGCTAGCCTGCGCTTCCTGAGGGCGCCCGCCAACCTTGGAGTACAAGGACAGGACTTTTAGTATGGTGCTTCTTTTAGACAGATTTTAAATTTTCTTAAACATCTGTTTAAGAACAGTAAATACTACTTTGACTTGTGATAACAGCATCTATCAGTTTGGCCAATTCAAACAGCTAGACATATGGTTACACTGAAGTCAGCTCCTTTGGAGGGATATTGGCTCATACCAAAAGAAACTGAACATGAAACAAATATTTTAAATCTGCCTGTCTAAGGCTTTACTCTACTAACTCCCAAATATAACAATAGCTTTATGCAGTTTACAAGACATTGCTGTACAGCAGGGGTGGGGAACCTCCGGCCCGTGCCAAATCATTCTCTCCGGCCCGGGGCCGGGCCCGGGACGCGCTGCAGCCGCCGGCCAGGGGCGGCTCGCGCCTGGGGGAGCCGCCGGCGCCGCGCGGGCATCAGGCGGGTATGGCTCGTGCCTGGGGGAGCCGCGGGGAGCTGATGGTCAAGGGGGTGTGGGGGAGGAGGCTGGGCTGGGGGGCAGGCAAGGGGGGGGAGGGGAGGCCAGGCTGGGCGGGGTGGGCGAGGCGTGGGTGCGGGAGGGAAGGAGGTTTGGTGCGGGGGAGGCTGGGCGGGTCAGGCATGGGGGGGCAGGACGCTGGGTTGGGAGTGGGAGGGGGGAGGAAGTTAGGTTCGGTGGGATGGGCCGGGCCAGGGAGGGGTGGGAGAGGAAAGGCGGTTAGATGGGGGGAGGCTGGGCGGGGGTAAATGAAGATCACCCCCTACACCCAGGCTGATAGCGGGAGCTGACTGGGGCAGGCGGCAGGACCCCGGCTGGCAAGGGGCCAGTGGGGGAAACCCCAAAGCAGTGCAGGGCTAAGCTCTCCGCCTGCCACTGCTTTGGGGTTTCCCCCGCTGGCCCCTTGCCAGCTGGGGTCTCAGCTCCCGTTGCCATCCTGGGCTTCCTCGGGGGGGAGCGGCCCGCGAATGACATTATAAATGTCCAGATGGCCCTTGACAGAAAAAAGGTTCCCCACCCCTGCTGTACAGGATGAAAACTTCATTGAAAGTGTATTTTTATGTCTGTATGTATACTGTATGTCCAGAATTGTTGTCTTAGAATTAGTTCACTATCACCACTTTCCTTAACTCCTTAGGACAGAGTAGGGAGTCATGGACAGCCTATATTGGTTACAGACCAAGCTTTCATGATGCCTTGGATAGCTGCCCACAGTTTGGCCCTATTTTCTGCTTTTTGTAAAAGAGCTCCCCATCAGAGTGTGTTTCCACATCTAAGAGCATATCAAATTACTTAACGTAACCCCATCATTCTCCATAAACCAAGTAATTCCCCCAATTCCTGTATGCTGACTTGCTTGAAAACATTTAATTGTATTTCAACCAGATGTTTAGGAGCAGGGTGGTGAAGAGGAGGAGCGCTGAAGGAAAGAGTTCATGTATAATGTCTCCCCTATAGTCTGTTGCTCTTAACAATGCTCAAGTGGGTAGATTAGTTTAGGGTGAATTTAAAATAATGAACAAAGATGTTAAAAATATAACACATTTCCCATGTTACTTTGTAAAATCCTGCCAGCAGAATCTACCTGGATTTTAACTCAAGTTTTCTTTAATTACTGTTAAATCCTCTCAGCAACCTCGAAACCAAGAACTCTCTTTTTTGTAAGAGATTAAAAATATATGCATTTATACAAATTAACTAAGTTTGTTTTAAAGAGTTGCCCTGAGTAAAGATTTCTACCTTCCTCAGTTGAGAAGTGAGTTGTTCCCGCTCCTTTGAAAGTCTGGCAATTTTCTCATCTAACATTTGACTCTGAAAAAAGATATGAAGTGGAATATTTGTATCAAGAGTAATTAACAATGCACATTTCCTTTGTTCTCCTATGGCCTCAAGATTTTCTATACATCTAAACATGTTCAACGTACAGCCTTTTAATAGCTAAATGTACATGTATACACCATAGACCATAATTTCTTCGAAAAAGATGCACAATTGTGAGCCGTCTACAACCTAAGATATTTAGACACCTAAACACACTACACTGGCTTCTTTGTCTCCATGACACTAAGCATTGTCATTTACTATCAAGTAGCTGCAACATGCAGGTATGCCAAGTGTTTAAAGCAAAAACTGATGGGAGTCTTATAAGTGAAATAAAGTGTAACAATCACAAAAATGTTTCTAGTCTGGCTGCTTGATATGTAAAAAGACAAGGTGGGTGAGGAAATATCCAGGTTTACACGCAGCTCTTCTTCAAGTCTGGGAAAGTTAATCAGTGTCACAGCTAAATAAAAGGTGGAACTGATTGTTTAGCATAACAACACTGCTTGATATGTATCTAATTTCAGGGTTAAAGTTAAAAAAATAATTTAAGCTTTAAAATGCATGAAAATGAATTCATGAAAGTTTTTAAGTGCCAATTACAGTTAGCTAGAAAAGACTATTCCCTCTAGCTGACCACAAAGCAAATGAAGGATCCTGCAAACTGCCTTAGAGAGTTCCAGGTATGTATATTACCTTATCTAGACACAGATTACTGACAGAGACAAATGCCTCTATGATGGAATTAGTTCCTGGCTTATTTTAACAGTATTGGTCAACCAGTGCCATGTGGTTGGAGGGATGAAAGAAAATGTTGCTTCCAATCACAATTGAGAAAGATACATTAGGTTTAGAAAGAAGAACTCTTGTGGATTGAGCCTCCACTGAAATGAAGATACATGAAAAAACTACAAAGCAAAATTAGAACTACATTTTGCCTCTTATCACATCTATCCATGGCACGCTGCCGAGACAGACTGTCCAGCTGGCGATCCAGGGCTTCCTTTTTCCTGTAAATATCCTGGTCACGGCCAGGCTGACTCCGGTCTATGAAAATAAAATGAGGAGAAAATTAAATGAGAGATTTAAATGTTACAGACCTTTAAAAAAAAACAACAAAAAAACCCCCCTATGTCACTAGCACCACCTTCAACTATTAAGAATGAATGGACTGGCACTCAGTTTACCGTCTTTATACTCCTTTTACTTCCTGCATTTCTCGCCTTGGACAACGAAAATTAACGAAATCAATATCCTTTCTATTTATCAGTCAGGCTTTTAAATGCCCCAGTGTCTAGATTTCAGATGCCACAGAAGGGTTTATTTAAATACAAATGTTCTCAGTAGATTTTTATTTGTGGGAAAAATTTATTGGCATTATGAAAGTTGGTTTTTTTTAAATATAAAATTTAAATTTTAGGACAAATTTATATTGACAGTGTCCCCCTTTTTAGGCCCTTAGAGAAAACAAGTTCCTTACAAAAGCACTGTGGTCTAATATAGGCTGTTCTATAAATACCTGACTTCGCAACGCTTCTCCTTTTTGTCCAGTGGAACTGAGCACATATCTTAACCAGTCTCAAACCATACTCTTATAAAGGAAACTAAAAAAGTCATCTTTTTTGCACGTTACTTACTCATTCTGTGGCTAACTTGGCTGTCCAGGCTGAATTTCAGGACATCAATGTTTATTGATTTTTCTGGACCTAGTCGCACTAAGTTTATATCTCCACAATTTCCTGTATATAAACCACAGTTTCAGATTATAGATTTAAGATAGGAGCTAGTTATGCTAGACTTCATTATCTACAATATTTCTCATGTAAAAAGGCATTTTCTGATGCACATGTACATATCTGCTATAAGATCAGTCAGAAATGCAGGCACATGTATATGGAGTTAACATGAACTATGTGGAAGAATCTTTGAGAGCTTCAGTGAAGCCATGTTTAAAAACCGGTGCATGCAGTTCTTACAGCAGTATTTTGCCCTTGTACTGGAATATTCCCCGCTCCTAACACTGACCCACCAAAGTAGAGCGCAATCCCTCCCTTTCCTTCGACATTGTCAATTTCACACATGCACAATCAGTGAGAGAAAACAGAACCACAAAGTGAACTGACTCCAGAATATATTGCAAAAGCATTTCACCATGACCTTTACTGGTAACTCAAACTTATAAGAGCTGGAAATTCCAGTAGTTTCAGTATAAAGATGGAAGTCTTCCATCCAAGCCTTTGAGCCATACTGAGAAAGGAGTGTATTAATATTGAGAAAGAAGTGTATTAAAACTTTAACAAAAAAAAGAAGAAAAGGGTTAATGATAGTGATTTCAAATTGCAAAGTTTTATAAGTGCTTGTTATTATTTATATAGCCACTGACAAAAGTTATACCATTGATATTTTAGAGAAACATATGAAAGCAATCAATAGGGAGTGTGAAGTCATACTGATGATGATCTTCTGTGGGGAGAACACATCTTACTCTTATTTGTATAGCACTGTAATTGCACACATGCTTTATGAATAAGTGATGATATGAAGCGATTGCATCCTGGTTAAACAGTTGCTTTTTCTCCTTCAGTGTTACCCATTTTATATATAGAAATAAACTTTCATACCCAAAGGATTTTTTCTGTCTTGGCATTTTTCTTTGAATTCCAGGATTATCTTTTTCATGAGTTCATCAACAGCAGCATTGGATGGTGCACACACCAGAACACGGTTTCGCTTGATCTTGGCATTCAAGTTTTGAGCTGGCTTCTCATTGCCAGACCTCTGCAGGTTAATAAACAAGACATCGAAACCAGCATCTAATCTAGATTTTTAATTTAAAAAATTAGACAGTACACTCCTGTCAAATAGGATATGCTTAATCTGGAAGGCTGCTTTACTGGGACCTCTCTCAGGGAACCATCCAATCTTAACAGTGAGTAGCAATGACTTCTGCTTAAACTGGAAAGTATTGGTAGGAATTCTGTATAATTGGCTAATGAATAGGGGATTAACACGAAAACTAACAGGTGTGATGTTTCAAGTTGTATACAGAAGTCGTCAAAAACAGATTAAGATTTTTAATTTTAGTGTGATAGCAAGGCAAAAAACCTGAGTCATCTAACTATGCTACAGCTAGACAAAGTAGTTTTATGCATTTTGTTTTTCAAGCATTGCTGGAAATAATTTTTTTTCCCCAAAATGCATGCAGTGTTTTGATACCAATCACAGCTAGTATACAATGAAATTCACAGCCTCTTATTCAGTACCAAAAAAATAGAAGTGAACGAGTTATATTCCCTAGTAGTTACTACAATACTTTAAGAATAATTACATTTACTTCATGTCACCAACTACTTCATTTTACTGCTTCTCTTGGGTGAGCAAAGGTGGAATGCCTGATGGAATATGTAACCATATTCACTTACCTCTGTCAGAATACGGTACAAGAGTCCAACAATAGTTTTTGATTTTCCTGTCCCAGGTGGCCCATGGATCAGGCAGATTCTGGGAAGTCTTGGATTCTCCTTCACCATGGCATAAGCAGTTTCAATAGCCTTCTTCTGATCTGCATTGTAGTCTCTCATGTAGGAAATCTACAGGGGAAAAAAGAATGTTCTATTAACTGATGTCATCAATAAAAATTTCTGTGCTTTCAGTTTGTTTCTTGTTGTGCCCTCAGTTTGGAGAGCTTATAGCGTGCACAGGGGAGTGCTTCTTGATTAAAACAGATATCAATATAGTGCCACAAATCAAAACAAAAAAGAGGCATCTGAACAAATGTTCAGCCCCTTATCTAGACACAGTTTATCAGCTACAACAGGCTGGCATGCAGTTTGAGACTCAAAGATGCTTTTGAACCCAGCTCAGCTGCCCAATACTATAATCAGTGAGCACCCAACTACTGGAATGGCTTTTCTAACAATTTAGCAAAATTGGTAAAATAAGAAATGAAAATGCTCACTTGCCATCCCTCACCACCATTTACTGCTTAGTTACAGGACTTACAGTGCTCTCAGAAGTTGGATGCAAATCCCTGGGACAGAAGTCAGTGTAACTTGGATTTATGATGGCTTTAGCCAGAGGACTCCTGCTCAACAGTAGCAGACCTTTGAACCGTCGTTGAGTGGTCACTAGAGAGCTGACCACTACACATTTCACTGGCTGGTTTATGTAGTACGACAAATTGGCTCGAGTTTGGATAGAAAGATGACAGACAACATGCTGCTCATTTTGCCCTGTTAAAAGAAAGAGCATCATGATAAAGAAACCATACAATTTATTCTTCTTACATTAATGTTTCAAGTTTGATGGTTACATTTCTTTTCAAATTTAATACTCCTGCAACTCTTCACTGTACCACATCTTAGTGCCTTGCAGCCCGATTCTGGGAAATGTTGAACATCTTCCAGCTGACACTGTTAGGATGCTCAGCATCTTACAGGACAGAGCCCAAAGAGTATACACAGCACTTATTCACCATCAATCTTGACTTGGACAGAATACCAAGGTGTTAACCAATTGTAGCGGGGCAGTCACCCCACTCAAGTCAGAAAGGGGTTAAAAAGCAGCCAGGGGAGGCTGATTGGGTAATTAGCCACAGATGTGGTTGCACCCAATTAGGGCAGAGGTGGACCTGATAAAAGGGCAGGCTGGGAGAGTGAGACACATTCCTGCTCCAGCTGAGGAGCAGAGAGGACCAGGTGGCCTAGGAGAGCAAGCAGGGGTACCTTGGACAGAGCACTACTGGGAAAGGGCAGGCTGAGCTGGGAAGCTTTGGCCTGGCGACATCCCAGGCTGAGGCCTTGTAGCAAAGGTCTGAGGAAGTACTAGGGCTTCAGGGAGGCAACCAGGCCAAGAAAAGGCAGCAAGTCCAACCCCTTTGCCATTGATGAGCAGCCATTTCAGACTGCAGTTTGCCCCTGAGAGAATGAGTTAGATGACGACTGGCAGTAGCCATTGAGGCAAGGTGGGTAGAGGGGGTTGGTGTTCCCCGGGAGAGGAGACCCAGCGTGTGGGGGCACTGTCATGGGGCAGCACCCCAAGGAAAGGGGCACCAGGGTCTGGAAGGGTCACAAGGCCAGAGGTGATGGAGACAACAGGGCAGGGAACAGAGAGTGAGAAACCGGCCAGAGGAGGGTTCTCCTGAGCTGGATGAGCTAATTTCTGGACGACCAGCAGGAGGCACCGTGCCGGTGAGTGTGTGCCCAGCTACACCAACTTTATAAAAAAATGTTACACCCCCATTACAGCAGATTTCCACTTCTAGTTTACCACACAACACACTAAAAAGTGTCTTACAACTAGGTCCAAGAAACAACGTCTAGGTCAGCTACATGGGAGGCACATGAGGATTAGACTCTTGGTCTATTACTTCCCAGGAGTAAGTGCTGTAAAAGAAGCGCATTTAACTTGTGTGGGAAATAAGTGTATAACATAACTAAACAGAAACCTTTTCAGCCAGCTAAGGAACAGTGTTGGGTGTTACAAAGGGAGTCCTACTTTTATCAGGGTAGCAGCAACACATGACCTTGAGGGAGGGGGAATATAAAAACCATAAACAGAGTTTCAAAAGTGATAAAGACATTGCCACTTAATGATATGACCTGCTTTTGCTGAGTAAGAATTTGATTCCTGGGGTCTCCATAATTTTTTTCAAAATAGAAACAGATGGTACCCGTAAAAGGTTTTGACGACACTTCAGCTAGACCAAGAAAGATTTTGAGGTTTGCCTGAGAGTAAGGCTCCCATGATGTTTCACAGGGAAGATGAAGCTAACTTTACAGAGTGGAATTTGCTTTACAGAGCAGTAACCCTTAGAATATTTTGAAAATGGTTGTCGGAGGTATTTTATCAATGAACTATCTGCAAGACACAAAACAAATAAATGTCTAAAAAAAGGGCATAAAAATGACTACTCAACAGATGTGGAGACCGTTCAAAAGTTGCAATGTTATGGGGAATCTTGGAAATAGCCTAAGATATGAAGTTTGTACCAAAAAGAATAACTACAAAAAGGACCAGAATGATACATGATAAGGGTAAAAATAATTGTCCTTAGAAATCAGGAGGAAGTAGAGACCAACTGCAGGACATGCTGTAAGGGAAATATAGTTAACAGCTGTGAAAGACCTTTCCCTCTATCTCAGTGTATGTCTTGTGTTTACTAAGTGTTAATAAATCTAATCAAGCTGACTTATCTGAGGTCTATTATTATTAAACTAACACGGACTCAAGAGAACCCCTCTCACTAAACAATTAGTTTTTTTTATTATAATTGGTCATTAATTTATTGATTATTGATTAATTGTTAATTCCCGATTAATAAGCAACACTTTGGAAAGTCTAAATTAAGTGACAGGCCCAAATAAAGGTAACATTTACTTTTGGAACTACAAAGATGAAAGGTCTGATCAAATAATGGCACTGTTATAATCTTTATAAGACATACTGGTTGGAGAGTAAAAGGGTTCTCAATTCTATATTCAGATGATTAGACAATAGATTTGTTAGAGAAACTCTTGCTAAGCTAGCCATTGGAGAAACGCACTGAAGAGGAAATAATAAATACAAATAAAATAAGTTTTAAATGTACCAATTAGAATGGACATAGAGAAATATGACTTTGGAGGGAATAAAAAGATATGGTGGTGTCATGCAAAAAGAACCAGCTCCTATTCTAATGGACTAATACTATAAGTTCTATGACTTTTACTTACTCGTTTCACGGAGTGATGAACGGGAGAAGCGGGTCACAAAACCAACGTGATAGATTAGGCGGCGCTCCATCTCACTTTCTTCTGCAAACGTGTTTTGTTTTTCAGGCACCACCAAAAAGATCAAGTCATCATCCTTTGGATGAAGCTGTTTTGCCAGATCACTTTCCCGAATGCACGCTACCGGGAACAACATAAAAATTAACATGGGTACAGACAGCCGTATTTGGGTAACCACTGAATTATTCATTTATTGCAGGCACTTCTGAAATATGCATCTAAGTTCTAAAATGGATAAAAGTTACAGAAATGCAGACTTTACAGTGTGTGACCTGCCTAAGGCTCAAGGAATCTATGCAAGAAACAGGATTATAACTCAAGAGTTCCTGGTTGCCAGTCTTGGACTCAGATCAGATATATGAAACCAAAATAGGCCAAAAGGCTATTTCATTCCCACCTCCTTTTCCAGGAAATCTGTCATGAAACAATTCTAAATGCGTCTGATCTGATATATTAAAATATTTAGAAAACAGCTTGGCATAGTGAGACATTTTGAAGCATGAATTCCTTGCACTGGGGTACTTTTCACCAACATGTATTTTGTACATTTTTTTCAAATAAACAATGGAAAAATCTTATAAAACTGAGCATTCTGGATGTTGCATGCAAACTGCTCCTACATAATTAGGAGTAATAGTTGTGCCATATCCAACTGGCACAATATGTTTTCTCTAGATTGGCAATAAGGTACTTTTCTGTCTATGTATTTATACCAAGCTCACTGTATTTGTAACTAGGCCTCAGGTTTGGACCTGTAACCACAACATAAATTTGAGCACTTGGATTTGTGCATCTCCTACACCTACCACACAGTTTTAATTCATTAATTCAATTTATTGTATTTTTGCCTATTTCCCCAGAAAACTGGGTGTTTTCATAAATACCTGTAAAATCTGCTCGATTCAAGTCAGCACAGAAATTTTGTAAGTGCAAATGATAACCATTTTTCTCTCTTGTTTTCTGGTTTTCTATCCATTCCTGTGCAACCTGCATATAATAAAAGTGGAAGCTATATGAAAATATTTTAGGAGGCTGTTTTTCATAAGGATAAATTACAAGTTCTAAAATTATGCCATGATTTGTCATGACTAGCGAAGAGCAACAGGACTGAAGTGAACTGGCAGAAATGAAGTGAAACAGATGGTACCGTTGCAGGTCAAGATATAAGGTGACCTTCAAAATGGAACAACATTTAATATTTGTGCAAATAATAAAGAAAGAAGCCTGAAAGAATCAGAGAGGTAGCTGTGTTAGTCTGGAATAGCAGAGGTAACAAAGAGTCCTGTGGCAGCTTAAAGACTAACTATAAAGTTTTGAAGCATAAGCTTTCGTGGGCTAATACCCACTTCGTCGGATGCAAGCCTGAAAGAGTTTTTCTTAGCAGTTTGCTCCAAAAACAGTTTTTCTGTTTGTTTTTTACCTTAGAAATATCAGGAATGTCAAGTCTTATCAGCCCTGTTTCTGCTAGAGGACTCTTTGGAGGATGCAGAGGTAGGGCTTGAAAGCACTCTCAAACTCTAATTGAAGGGACAAAGTGAGTGAGGTAATAATTTTTAGTGGACTAACTTTTGTTGGTGAAAGAGACAAGCTTTCAAGCTTACAAAGAGCACTTCCTTAATTGAAGGGACAGGGATATAGTATCTTTAGCAGACCACTTTTCTAGCAAGTGTTTGTGTTACACTGATGTTAAAGTTTTAAGTAGTCTGAAATAAAGTCATTTCCCCTATCAATTGGCTCTCTTTTGCAAAGTTTCTTGATGTCAGAAACCTGACTGATCTATTCATTCTTAATATATTTTTGGAAAACAAAATAGCCAAGACTTGACTTTTTCTTGTAAAAAGACATTGAGATTTTCCCTTTTAGGCCTTATTTTATACCCTATGAAGAAAAAGGGGCACAACCCCATTTTTTTCCCCTTTGCAGGTGCCCTTTTTAAAGTTCACTGAAAGAGCTCAGTTGTAGTGGATGGGAGTAATGAGGGCATGGCAACAGTGCTCATGGATTGTCACTTGTTTGAGCACTAAATTAATCTATAACATTTTAAGCTCTAACCCTGTCTTCCCACAAGATGTACAAATATCATTAAGATTTATTTTTTTTAGATCAAGGCACAACAACATTTTCAGAAATTAAGATGAGCAGGTACCTAGCACTTTAGCTCTTCCTAACATTTCCTGTGCTCAATGAAAACAGAAACAAAGTGATAACAGTTTAATAAAAAAGCAGATAAGTTACTTACTGTTTCAAAGGCATTAAGCATCATCAAGGGGAAAAATGTATTAAAATAGTCATTGTATCCCTGAAATTTCACAGGAACGGAGACCATAATTGATTGAAGGAGGTTAGGTGGAGGTCCAAACTGGCTTAAGTTGACAAACATTTCATAGCTCCATTTTAGGATCTCTGTAACAAAAATACTATGATCACGCTGTTGAGTGACAAGAGCATTTGCTTGTGGAAAGGAAGGGAGACCTCTTTCTTGTCCTGAATGAGCCCCCCAGGCAGACCTGTTGGGAAAATGTGAAGTACTGTTTGTCTGCATGTTCTGGGGCCGGAGAACATTGCTGGAACTCTGGGACCGAAGACTACTGCTGAAACTTGGGGTCTTGATTATCTGGTTCTCTGCTGATACAGCTTTTGGATTCCCTGTATTGGACACTCTGGATTTAACCATATTTGACTTGGCTTTTGATGACAGTGAGTGCTTTGAATTATTTTCAAAATCCTTGGTGAGGTTGGCACTCCGTGAAGAGCTATTTGAGCTGAAAATTTTAGTAGTGGAAGGTTTTTCAGGCTTAGGAGGTGGTAAACCTGGCTTGACAAAGAGATGATCTGAAGCATCGGTGGCAGAATGCTTACTACAGTACTCCCCTGTCTTTTCCACTTGTTCTCTACAATCTTTGTACTTACACTGCACAATACCTATGGGCTCATTCTGCAGCAGACTTTCAGCAGCATCTACTTCCGTGTCTAGTGGCTCTTTTTCACTAGCTATTATAATATCTCCAACATTTTCCATCTGCGAACACATTTCCATATCCACAGGATCTAACTGAGTTAGAAATAAATCATCTTCATCACTGTTTTCATTTAATTTAGCCTCGCTCACTTTCAGAGTTTCCTCCTCAAAATT
Source organism: Sternotherus odoratus (assembly GCA_032164245.1). Taxonomy (NCBI): domain Eukaryota; kingdom Metazoa; phylum Chordata; order Testudines; family Kinosternidae; genus Sternotherus; species Sternotherus odoratus. Next base: position 12,761,902 of record JAVMKO010000016.1, read on the forward strand.
AGGTGTAGATGGGGAAACCAAAGGGACAACATATTCTCTCTCTGCAGGTTCATTTTTGTAGTCTTCAGTTAAAAACGAAGAAAAACAGGATTTGATCTGTAATCCAGGGACTGCCATATTGCTTTCTTCTATTTTCATATTAGATTCCTTAGAACCATGTGGAGCCATTTTATTCATGTGTGTGGTTTGGACTTCCTCTCTCTCAGATGAGAAGCTTTTTCTCACTTTTCTTCCATCTTTGCTTGGAGGATAGCATGTCCGCTCCGCTTTCCTCTCTTGCTGTTTTTCACTAGTTCCTGCAGCAGATACTGGGTCAAAATCCATAGGTTGTTGTAAAGGATGCTTTGGATCAGACTTTTTAGCTATTTTTTTGCTTCTGCCCTCAGAATTTCCTATCTGATTTTTTCCTCTCTCTACATGTGTGGTTCTTATCTGCCTTAAAAACTGCAGATCTTGGCAGGCTAACATTTTTCTATTATGTTTTATAACTAGATTTTGTGGAGCAATTAATTTAGTTTTTTGTTTCTGTGGAGTCCGAACTGCCCCAGCAGCTTTCCCATGGCTGCGCAATTCAGCCAGGCTAACTAAGGATCGCTGGGAAAACTCAAATGCTTTGCGGGGGGCCTTTTTTAGGCCAAGTTTTACCACAGTTGAAGTTGTCTCAGGACATTGGCGAACTTTCTTTGGAGGAACTACAGCAGGGGTTGACCTGAACGGCTCAGTATTTCTAGAATTAGTCCGAGGAAGTTTTTTGTTTTGTACAGTTTTACGGCTCATTTTCCTGGGACTTCTTATCAATGTGGATTTTGCTAAACTTTTGCATGGGCTTAAATTGCTTTTTTTAATAGTCAACTTTGAAGCTAATGATACACTAGATGTAGATGTTCTGGGTTCCACCAAGCCTGTGTTTTTGGCGTGGTCTTTAGCAACAGCATCTGCACAAGTAAAATTCTCAGACTGAGCAGTTGCATTTCCCTTGATAGCAGGCTCTTGAAAAGTTGCCTCAGATTTTGTGCCAGTTTTACTAACTTTCTTATTAGAGAGAGAATCTACCTGCCTTTCAACAACCTCTTCTGCTTTTTCAATGACATCATCACTGATGTAATCTGTGTCATAACCCCAGTCATTTATACGATCTGCCAACTCAAAACTATCTGAAGCAGAGTTGTTTGTTAATGTCAAGTTAGAGTCTTGTACTTGTGCCTGATTCAATTCCCCATCATTTATCTGAGAATCTTGCCAGACTGAAAAGACATCATCTTCAGTTTCAAACTCAAAAAACTGGGAATTATGTTCTTCACATGGCAACGGAGAGCTAGGAGTCTTCAATTGCTCTCTCTTGTTTGCACTATCAGAAACATAGCCAGATGTTAAAGGTTGTTTTTCTAGATACACACATGAATCTTTTTTTACCGATTTCTTAATATCCAATTCTTCCTCATCAGAAGAGGAATCTGAAATGACAATGACTTCATTGTTGGGACAATCTGTATCAGAAAAGGACTCATTACTTTGGCCCTTTGTGGATGATCTAACAGCACCTTTTACTTTCCTTTTAATGTCACACAGATGTACTGGGTGTTCTTGGCTTGAATCAACAGGAAAATTGGCACCTTTGGCATACGCAGCTAAGGATAATTTATCAAGATCTCTATCAATCTGAGAGTCTGTTAAGGGGCTAGCTCCAGATTTCTTTTTTACCAGATCACATGCAATTGCTGCATTATTTTCACTATTTCTTTTTTCCTCTGAATCGGCTTCTCTTTTAAAATATCTTGAAAAATCTAACAGTCTGTCAGTTGACTCATGCTTAATCAAGAGCGGACTGATTAGAGGAGCATTCCTAGGTATCTCCCCTTTAATTTCAGAACTAGATGGAATATTAAAATTTGCTGAAGTTTCATCTGTATGTAGCGTGCTCCCTCTTTTGTCTTTGAGGTCACCTCTCTTTGGGCATAAACTGCCAGAATTAGACTGCCCTTGATCTGGTATTTTTGTGTTAAGGTCTTTATGGGATCTCTTTTTCTTTAAATTATGTATAAACGTATCAAGTGGAATATTGTCTTCTTCACCACCACTTTCAGTTTCTTCCAAGACAGCCTCTTTTTTAAAGGAATTTGAATAATCTGCCTTGGTGTCATTTGATTCTTGCTTAAGAGAGAGCTGCTTGATTTGAAAAGTACTGTTCATGCTGTTCTCCTGTTTATTTTCAGAACCATTTGAAGTATTAAAGTTAACTGAGGTTTCACTTGCACTCAAAATATTCATTTCCTGATCTCCGCTGCCATCTTTACTTGAATAGGGACTCTCAGAGCGAGACTGTAGCTGGTTTACTTCTGAATTTGAAGTTGATTGCTTCATTAACTTAAGAAGTTTTGTGGTCCAATCAGCATTCTGTACCTGGCTTTTCAAATTTGTGATTTTATCAGAATCTGTCTTACACTTTGAACAGGAATTAGGGGAGTCACTTCCATCCTTTTCATTTGAGCTGTGAGTGTCTTCATGAGAATTGGCACAAGACTGAGTACTCAGACACTCTGGCATACTCACTTCTGTTTTGTCTCTCTCCAATATAGCATGACTTTTGAAATCAGAGACTTGAGGACTTGTGTTGGAGCACTGTTTAAGTAAGGAGTTAAGCTTATTTTGGTTCCCCTGCACTTGGTGGTAGTTTCCATTTTTATGGGTATCGTGCATTTTTGTTGCTCCAGAGCTACCGGGATGCTCACATTCCTGAAATAACCTATCATGAGGTTCTTTTTTAATACCCGTTAAAAGGCATTCTGCAGTTATACATAATTTTGTATTGTTAAAAGACATTTCCCTATATGCCTCTTCCCCGATATCTCTTCTTCTAGGGGAAGAACTCTCTTGACAAGCCTCATCGCTCCCAGATGCTAAAGAAAATGGGGGACTGAGGCTATCCCTGTGTTGTATATTCATCTGACACCAGTCACTGGCTATCCCTTTCTCTTTCTTTATAGGAATGGTGGGCACATTTGTACAGATCACGCTATTTTCCACAGGTATGGAAGCATTTGATGATCTGTCCTTTACACTTCTTATTACTTGCTTTAAACACATTTGCAATTCCTGAGTTTCCTGGTTATTCAGCTGCCAACCCAGAGGTAAGTTTCCACGCAAAAGCAGATTGAGTTTATCTAGAAACTGCTTGCAAAGAGTTTGTTGCCCTAACTGGTAGCCTTCTCGAAGAAGGCTGCGTATCAACTGCACACAAGCATGCTGTACAGAGTTAGAAGCCTGTGAAGATATTGTTGATGAAACTTTAGGACAGTTTCCAGGTGCTTTTTCAGAGCAGCGCGTAAATGCTATGGCTGGAAGTTTAGCACATTTCACTACTGCTTCCACCCATTCCTGAGAGCTAACCCACAGCAAATGCAGGCACTTCTTATTTCTGTGTAGTTCAACAACTGACACCAAGATCAGGATGAAAAATTCAGAAACTTTGTCACATTCCTGGACTCTTTCACTGAGAAAGCCTTTGATTTCCGAGCACAGATGGTGAATGACCTCTACTATATAAGCCACGCCTAAGTCCTTGAGGTCCATTAGAGACTGAACAAAAGGAATAAACCATAGAAATGTGCTGTTATGGACACGCATATCTTGGCCAATATCAGACTGAAGCACATTAGCCAATGTCTGCATATCTTCATACATGTTAGGGCAATAATCTGGACAAATGGCTGTCTTCCATCCAGTATCCTGAAATAGAAAAAGACAAATCAACTAATTCATTAGGTATTTTGCACAATATCACTTATTCCTTTGGATTGCTTTGATTTACCAAAAAATATTCTCAGTCAAAAGTTTCTTTTAGTTTCCATCCTTACAAATAGTGCTTATTTATGGGCACTGTTTTGATACAGCAGTTCAGTTGCATCCCAGAATTCACTAACCATTTTATCTCTATAGTCTAAACAAGACCAAACTCTACCATACATAAGGAACTTCTCCTAGTTCCAAAGGACAAACCATGAGATTAAAATATTGAAAACAGTTCACAAGTCATTTAAAAAAACAAAGCACCAGTCATAGTATGTAGCATGATTTCCCATGTCAAAGGGTCAAATGTATTTTATTTTAAATGTTTAGAGATTCTACGCTATTTTGATATCAGATAGACATAGCACTTTTGCTTGAGACACAGAAGTTGAGTGACAGTTATGATGCAAGTGTGTTTCTTATAAACAAAAACGGTTAAAAAATAAGTCATGTATGGGTCCAAAGTATTCAGTAGATCAAACGTTTAATGGCATGTCACTTCAATATTACATATTTAGCACTGTAGTTTAAAAATATCTATAAACCAACAAAAAGGATAAAAAAGGGACACAGTCAAATAAAAATCTAGGTAACTTAAAAATAGGTTAAAAGTATTTTCAGGTACAAACACCTGTCTCCTAGTTCCCCTGCCAATTTTTGTTTTACCACAACACATACCCAGTTTATAAAATGTTTTTTCTCTCCTCCATTGATCCATGAAAGATCCACACAAACAGGAAGAAAAATGACTGACTATAAAGGGTAAACAGTGAAGGTCACTAGAGACAAGTTTCTATCCAGTGCACACAAATTACAAATAGAGAAAAATAATTTATCTGGAAAGAAACCTACACAAGAACATAAAGTATGATTTAAGTTGACAGTGTCCTTTAATAAATGAATCAGAAAAGTAGCAGAGAAAATAAATACAAAGCTTTTTTTAAAAGTTTACCTTTTTGGGCTTTTCTGTATTGTAATTATACACTATCTGGCTGCAAGTAACCATTTCCTCCTCATAGTTTGACTCTGGTTCAGATTTAGTCCTAAAGAAAAGAAATACACATTGCTCCAAGACATGCAAATTATTCATGAACTAAGTGAAATAAGAGTCAGAGAAGATTTCAGTTTCAGATGCCACATTTTACTATTAACTGATGCAAGTGATAAAATGTGCGTGGGAAAACATAAGCTTGCATAAAAGAAAGGTACCGGCTTCAGAGAGATCTTACTACTAAGTGACAGACTTGACTAATGAGTTGAGCATTTAACATATAGTAGGAAGAAATATAATGTAATAAGTATTGCATAAACAAGTTGTTTAACTGAACAAGATATTTTTTTAAATGATCCTCCTTAGTTGTATTACTAACAGTTGCTTCAATGTTTAAAAATTCTCAGTTTTAATAATCGAATTTACCTATTTATGCCATTTACTTTTTTCACTTCACTCATTAAGGATAATGAAAAAAGACTGATAAGTTCCCACTGACTATAGTTTTCTTTCAATAGGATGTGGCAATTTTGGCCTGTAGACCACCACAGAAGAATATTTTAAGTCCTACATTCTCCCCTCCCCCCAGACACACACCCAATTGCCACTTTTTGAAGAATGTTTTTATGGAAAGGTTTAATTTAAGGTTTTGTAATTAAGAGAAAAAAAGTTTACAAAGCCTAAATCTGGGGCTGAAGGAACCTGTTAGTAACTTCTTAAAACAAATGTGTACCATAAAGAAGACTGCTTAAAAAGGTAGAGCTCAACTATGCTTTCCAAATTTCTGTGCCCAGAGAATCCACTTCCACAGTGGGATAGCTGTTTACTCATCCATTGAATGAGTGATTTAGCTAGTCTGCTGGTTGTTTAATTTTGAATGTCTAACACAAATCAGATATTAAGAATGGCAATATACAAAAACCTGTAGGGGAACACTTCAACCTGCCTGGACACACAATTACAGATTTAAAAGTCACCATACTGCAGCAAAAAAACTTCAAGTCCAGACTGCAAAGGGAAACTGCAGAGCTACAATTCATTTGCAAATTCAACACAAACAATCTCGGATTGAACAAAGACCTACAATGGCTCGCTAATTACAGAAATAGTTTCTCCTCTCTCCATGTTCATACCCCCCATTCAAATGCTAGAAGAATAACCCACCCTCCCTGATCGGAGATAACAAGCTGGTTCAGCCTAATTGGACTAACTTTTTTACCTCCCACCTGGTTCTTGCCTACTTTTCTATACCTGCCTCTGGACACTTCCACTGCTTGCATCCGACGAAGTGGGTATTAGCCCACGAAAGCTTATGCTTCAAAACTTTATAGTTAGTCTTTAATGTGCCACAGGACTCTTTGTTACCGCTGCTATTCCAGACTAACATGGCTACCTCTCTGATTCCTAAAAAGATGTGTCTCAAACACTGTTACATTTCAGTTGTGAAACGCTTCCAGAAGGCATTTGATGCCTATCGCTTTGAAACCCTCCCCAAAGAAGTCTGACATGTCTTATGTTTTTAACCATAATTTTCTGTCTTGTTTTACCATCTCTAGTGGTGAAATTATATTCAAAAAAGGAATACAATATGGGAAGACCCTGGACGAGATTTTCTTGAAGACTTTATATATGATTTGCCAGTAAGTTAAAAGTTAACCAAAAACACAATATAAAGCTGCAGTTGTAATGTCTCATTTGCAGGCTTGTCAACCCTCAGGATATCTGGGTGTTTTTCTGAAAGCTGCAGCTCAAGTCATGTGATTACATGCAAATCTCAGCATTACTTTAAAATTAGGGTGATGGGGGCCTGCCTCATGATTTTTGATCACTTAGGATTGGTAATGGTGCACTTATTTTATTTTGCTCCTGGCCATTTTCCCCAACATCTATTCTACCATTGAGGTCAGGGCTAGGAGCTACCAAAGCTATATTTTTTAAACTTGAACTCACCTCCTTGAACTATTGCGTATATTTTTTATTTCATTGTTGTAGCTGACGTTGTTGATAATGGTTTGAAAGGCCTGGACTGGATCGATGAGTTGACCCCACACTTTAGAACCAAGCTGATCCAAAATCACCATGAAACAGTGCAGCGCTGGCCAGAAGGGATCAATGCATTCATCTGAAATATAATAGTCTAAGATCATGAAGAGCTGAGGGGGAAGTGTCCTGCGCTTTCCTACTGCTAGCTGAATACAAAGTGAATTCTCCACTTCAGTGCTTTTATTAGTTTAAACATTGAAACAAAGGCGATTTTTTATTTTTAAGCCTAAAAAATGCCTTTTTTTAAAAACACACACGCAGAGAAAGAGGGGAGGGGAAGAATTGAAAAATTCCCCCCATCTGCAAAGCCAGGGTTGCTCCTACTGTCTGTGACCAGCCATGCTTTCCCTCTATAAGTAGTAGTAATCTGGAGGAGCAAGAGAACAGAAGGTGTAAAATGGATCATTTTTAAAGCTTCCCCTCACTGCAAAGCTGTCTTATTCCTACTTTTTTCCCTTTTTGTTTGGGTTGCTGATATTTTGGTGGGTGTGGGTAAGAGGTATACTATTGAGATGAGTTATTATGCCTTGTATTTCTGCCCACGGAAGGAGTGTTATGTCTGAGAAAGAGCTCTATTTTTCTTCAATTGTTTCACATTTCAGCTTTTGCAGCCTTGTGCTTCTGCTGTCCTACCTCCCCTGCCTAGCCATTAGTGTGGCTAGGAGCCCCCTCCCTAGAGGAAATGAACAAGGTGAGAAATTTAATTTCCCTGTTGCCTCTAAACACAATAAAATCTGAAAAGATTTGGTAAAAGTGTTTATGATTGTTATTTACAGGTTTTTGTGTGGAGAGCACTGGGCTAGGCATGGAAGAATATCTGAATCTTACAGCTTTGTCAACTGATTTGTTGAAAAGAATCTTCTATTTAGACTTCTGCAGTTGGAAAAAATTTAATTATTCAATGGAGAACAGTATCGAAGACAATTCAGCTACAAAGGTGTATAGATTTTTTTTATTTTTAAATCAGCATCTTCTCTTCTGGTACAGAAAATAAAACAGCATTTTGAGTGGCCTCATTCTCAGCATTCCATTCTAGTTTCACTAAGGAAGCTGTTAAAAGTCAGAATATGATATATCTTTAGATGATATTTTGGAAACTGAGTGCAGATAAATCAGATTCTTTTGCCACCCTAATTGAAACTGAGGAATTTGTAAACAGTATAAAGTAAATTAAAGACATCAGCTAAAAAAAAGAAGCTTCAATCGGTTATACATAAATGTAAATTTGCTAGAAGTTCACGGATTCAAGAAAACATGTATTCTGTAGAAGAACTGAGATTTAAAAAAAACTCTTGCATTAAAAACTAGGGTACTGGGATTACCACAAGGAATGAAAGAGGAGACGCTATTAAAGAAATTCCTTTGTTACTTGCCAAAATATCTGATTATAAATTTATTCTGCCAATAAAAAAATTGAAGGCAAACAAAATTCTTTGTCTGCAGAAATCCCAGACTTTAATTATCCCCTTTAGTTCTGATAATGCTAAAGCTCCATTTCTTGAAGTGGTTAAAGTAAAAGAAAATTTTATACTCAGGACAGTCTCCATTTTTCGAGTTGCAGCTCACATAACACTAACAATGGGGTGCAGCATAGAAAAATTTAAAAAGTAATTAAATTATATTGGTATTTGGGATTTTTTTTTACCCCAGAAGACTAACACTATTTTTTTTTTATGGTAAATGGTTGGATTTTTATGACTGACAAAGGAAAAAAAAATTTTTTTAGATGTTTAGATGCAATTAGTTCAGAACAGAATAAAAAAGGAGAGGATCCTCATATATACAGAAGACTCTTACCACAATTTGAGTAATTTTAACTTTTCCTCCTCCTCCTCCTCTCCTTTGTTTTTGTTGCTTCTTCATCTAGATGCTAATTAAAATAGAATAATCTATCAAGTCCTGAAGGGGTATTTCCTTTTAAAGCTCCTTCAGATTTTAGATAATGATATTATACAGTTTTCTTGTATGTGTGTTCTTCCTTCTTCATGTAAAATTATAAACTTTTTATTTAATGAAAATATTGCACTAATAAAGATCCAAACATTTTCTTCTCATATTACATAAAGAAACTTACAAAACATTCAAGTCTCAGAAAAAGTATCTGAAAAATTAGCATGAACTACAAAGTTTGAAATGTTACCTTTGCAAATTAAAATAGTTACTATACAACTATGAACTTTCAGTTTTCACTGAATTGTCTCTCACACCACTAATCAGGAGGATATGGAAATTCAACTTTCAGGAAAGGTAAAAATTCTGGGAGAGAGACTTCTTCCCTTTTAGGGTGCAAGAGACAGAATACATACCACATGGAAAAAACTGCACCATCTCTTCTAAGTGGAAATCACCCATAAATGGGGGAAAAAAGTTTGCCCTCACCTAATCCTTTACATATGGCTCCATAAAGCCATAACGGGCACTTTTTCTCCAGCTTTTCAAAGACCCTTTGAACATCGTTTTTCAGTGTTTGTCTCAAGGTATGTCCAAATATTGTTCTTCACATCAGGGAAGGAATGAAATGTTTAAAAGTCTGAGAAACCCTGTTTTGGGAATTATACTTCTATAACAAAAATAATTTGTTTGACAAAAGTAGTAAGATCTATTAGGAATATCACAATCAGAATATGACAGCTCATAATCCATTTTTATCTCTATTTATCATTGCCTCATCAGTTAAAATTAGTTACCATCTGTTTGTTTCTCCATGGTGTGAAGTATAGACTGCATGAAATCATTCTGTTTATCTGGACCCAGCAACAAAGAGTCCATAGCTTGTTCTTCCAGCACTGTTAGCAACATACAGATACCTGCAATGAAAGCAAGCTGTCTTTACATTTGTGTACAAGACTTATTTTTTTCCCTTCAAGTTTTGGCAAACCTAAATAGTACTGTTTTCCAAAGCTCACTGCAATGAAAGCTCTCAGAGGAAATTATCAGCATCAGAGGAACTTGAAGCGGATGAATTTAAATAAGCTACTGAGACTCCTGGACAGACACAGTTAGAATTCTTGTATTTGACAGCTTCCAAAATGCATTACACATTTCAAGAACGTTGATTATACTGACCTCATAGGGCTTGAGACAAAATACAAAAGAGTGAAATTTCAACAACTCTTAACTTTGCAGAATGAATATTCCTGTGAAGAACATAGATATACCTGTGGGTTTGGTGGTTACTGTATTGTCGGCTAAAAGGTGACTAAAGGTTAAATCCTGCATGAACCCAAAACAATAGCCGTAGACAGAATTCAATTGCCTGGAAAATACCAAGAATCAAATGGATGAAGGCACCTCTATACCCAGTCTAGAGAAATGAATAAGCCAGTCTGGTCAGTTTCAGGAACGCTGCTTGAAATCTTAGGATATCTTCAGGTGGGAACTTTCAAAGAAACCTTTGAAATGAATAAGAGACAACCTGTGTCCTGAGGGGGAGACACTATATGGGGTTCAGACAGTCACAGAGGCAGTAGCAGCTACAACCTGTTTCACCAAGCTCCAATGCTTGAGGGGTGTCTGGGTCAAGTGGAACCTACTTAAACTAGCAAGGAAAGGCTATATTTAGGTAAGGCAACATGTGTTTAGGCTTTTTTTAATCCTTTTCTTTCTGCTTGTAATGTTCCTAAGAGTAAATAAATCATACTCTGTTTTGAAAAAGCTGTTCTCTGTTACTGCATTTACCCCCTGGTCCAATTCCCGGAGAGGATTCCATAGCAAGGGCAAAATCCAATTGGACTTCTTGGAGGTAATATACTTAGGAAACAAGAGGCATTGTAACATGGGAGTTCAGGTAGAAGTGGGGTGAATCACAGGATTCCACTTAGAGAAGAGTGTAGGGGCTGGCCTGCCACTGGAAAGAAATGCCACCTCCCACTCCTCCCAGGTGTGGGGGAGAGCAAGCACCGATATATCTCACTACAGAATGAACACTCACCAAGCCAGTAGTTTTTGTAGTTGGTGGTATCATACAAATGGGATGGCAGAAGAATGAGTTTCCCCTTCTCAATCATTGAAGAACTATAAATATCAGGACTGTCAAACAGCCCCAACTCAATGACCTTAAACAAGCAAGTCAACACTTCCTGTAAGTCATAGTAATCATCCCTGTCGACTTTCCCTAAATTTCTTGCTGTCAGGATGGCCCATCGACGAATCTATATATATATATTAAAAAAAATCCATCAATATTAATAGAAGGAATAGAACAGGAATCACAGAAAAAGCTGTAAGTTTAACAGCCATATTCCTAATAAAACATGGTGAAATACTTTTGTATTGAGGGCAAGTTCATGGATGTGAGAAACAAGTATTCTTCCAGCATAAACAAGTTATTTCCCCATGCATATTACAAACTGTGAGCAAAGCAGTCTAAAAAATCCAAGAGAGCTAGAAAGTTTACATTCAAGGGCAAAAACTCACAGGAGGCACAAGATAGAGGCACCCTTTATCTCTAGACATGTTTGATATCCTTGAAACTTTACTGATCAACATTTAATACAGACATAAGTGCAATTAAGGAACAGCAACCATAAGTTAATGCTGTATTTGAAGATGCCTGTTTACTTATTACCAAGTCAGAATCCACCTTTTGATTCACTTTGGAGGACTACAGATAAGTTCATGGAGGATAGATCCATCAATGGCTATTAGCCAGGATGGACAGGGATGGTGTCCCTAGTCTGTTTGCCAGAAGCTGGGAATGGGCAACGGATTGGATCACTTGATGATTACCTGTTCTGTTCATTCCCCCTAAAGCACCTGGCATTGGCCACTGTCAGGAGACAGGATATTGGGCAGATGGACCTTTGGTCTGACCCAGTATGGCCATTCTTATGTTATATACAGTATATTGTCAAATTATAAAACAGGGTAACATAATATTTCCTATGCATCTCTCAGGACCAGGTTATACATCAGTTTGAATAGCAGAATTTTCAATGGGTAGCCTTCCTAAAATGCCTACAGAGCCACTTCCAGACCAGTTCTCAAACTCTGTCAAGTAAAATCTGGATCCACAGTTAGACACAATATCAAATAACTTGAAAAAAAATGACAAATACTCACTTCTTCCTATGGAATAAAAAGATTATTACGATGAATATCCTGCCTAGGTTACTATAAATTCTTACATCCCTCCTCATGTACACAGCCAAAGTTGCTTACTCATATCAAATTATTCACTGACTTTCTTGGAGGTGAGATAAAGAAGACATTCTGTCCCACCTTAGTCTTAAGGTGTACTATGAATCCTTCAAGATACACAGCAGGTCCTTCAATGGTACCAGGGCTTAGATCCTAAGATCCAGCTATATAACCACCACTTCTCAATCCTTCCCCCAGCTATTAAAGGTACCAGGAAGATCAGGGCAAATCTAGCTGGGGTCCTACAGTTTCACACTATGCTGTATGCAGAGGCAATTTTATAGGTTAATCTAAGTTTCCCCGTCATATGTCAAGGGTGTGGATGAAGAGGGGCATTCTCATACTTATCCAACTCTGCACCCTTACTTCCTCAGGTCTTTTCCTGGATTTCAAATGCTATTTGGCTTACAAATGTCACAATTTTGAAAATATCTGTCACTTAACCCAGATGCACTTGGGTACCCCATAATTTTCTACTTTGTTACCATTCCTTAAGGGACTGGGTTCAAAAGGAGATAAGCTACTGCTCTCTATTAAATTATGAATGTCCTCAAAGTCTGCTTCAATGAACATATGGTACAGAGACCTCCCATTGTGGTCTAGGATTTGCCTTTTAAAATATCCTCCCCCCAAAACCTCAGATTCATACAACTAAAAATACCATCTAGCCTCCACTGATCTTAGAATGAAGAAGACTAAAATAAAGGACAACTGTGCCTACTGATAATGTCAAACTCAGTGTGCTTGTCACCATATATGCTATGGGAATACTTTGTGATTAAAGGGAGGAAGTGTGTTCCCGACGGTCTCTTATTCCAACTGACAGTGACACTCTCACCACTTCTACTTCACATTGGAGGCAATTCCAAGATTACTGAACCTCAGACTACCCAAGGATATAGCTTTTAGTGACTAAAAACAAATGACACAGAGATAGAAAGACTCAACATCCTAGCACAAAAAAGGCCGGAGTATGAACATTGTATTTGGCTATCTTGGAAAGAGTGGCATACAAACTATACTTGGACTCAATTTGAGAGCACAGATCTTTATTCTCAGAGATGCTGAACACCTGCAACTCCTATGGACTTTAACTGAACTTTTCAGTTCTCAACACTTCTGAAAAAGAGCCCCATAGCTTTTGCTCCTTGACAGGTATCAGTGATCCAGAGTTACATATTGTGAGCTGCTGCACCACACTTTCCACTTTATATGAAGCTCATTTGCTGAATACATGATGCATTGTCTTCCTTCCTCCTGCCCCCTCCATTCTCAGCCAATTATTTTTACAGGCAACAGAATTCCATTTTCTTTGGATTGACAGTATAATTGTACTCCTATCCAAGTTCTAACTGAATAACTTGCTGTGCCAAAAAAGGAGGAAGAAGCAACATGCTGAATTTTGAACCTTAACTCTGATTTTATTTTTAATTACAAGAATTTGGAAAAACTATTTAAACTCAGTCTATGTAGTGGAATTTTCTTTGGGGATATTGTTATTTTGAACAACACATGCTGCGTTAGTTTCTCAATTCAGTATGAGGCTCAATCTCCAGAACAAGTGAAATTAGGAGAAGACTCAGTAGAAATTAAATGCTTTAAACTGTTAGGAGCACCTATTATCCACCTTAACAAAAGTTACAACACCCAAAACATTAATGTTACAAATGGCTCAAATTAAACAGTAAACATTGATTAGTCTGCTGACTTTAATGTGCCTTTTCTTCTTGCACGCTCTTGAATAATACTGAGAACAGCTGTCTTTGCAAAACAACCACTTATCATGGATAGGAATATTATGTGCCAAAACATACTAATCCCATTACTAATCAAGGTTACATACCAAGGTTATATGAGGAGGATACAGCAGAAATGTTTGAACTGTGCAACAATAGGCTTATTACTCTTGCCAAATGTGAACGACAGACATACACAATCAAATCCCTGAAACAGAATTGTCAGTAAAAGCTTAAAGTGAGTTAATTTTTCTGATTGTATTCTCATTGTGGAAGAAATAACTCACCACTTCATTGGGGTGTACCAGTAACAGATAAATGCCTGGATGTTTGTCAAAGACCTGAAAGGAGAAGTTAACTTGTTCCATTTTACAAAGAGCCTCAACACAGAGCTCACCTAAACAAGAGGAGACAAATGGTAGAGATTACTAAAAACCAAGGCAAGCTAACTTATTTTAGTGCTTAAAGAAATATTACCCTTATTTTAGTAGGGCAACTAAACATTTCACTAATGCTTGTTTAAAATAATTATTTTTACCTTCTGCAATAGTGAGAATATTGGATTCTTTCAAGTGTAAGCCATGAGATACTCACTGATTCGTTCATGCAGCAGCAGGTACGGGTATTTCAGTATTTCTAGAAGAGGTACACGCAGGTCGTTCTCAAAATCTGGGCCTGTGTAACCACACAGTTTAGTTTCTCCATTGTCATCCACTATAAATAATTCATCATCCTCTTCAATATCTGTCTTCATGGATTTCTCAAAGTGGTCAATTAGACGGGAGGTTTCCAACTCCCATAAGATCTATTTGGAGAAAAGGAAACAAGAACAGTCTGTACAGACTGCTGAGACTGAGGATGTTTAACATCATGTGGAACTGCTGAGATTGAGGATGTTTAACATCATGTGGAACTCCTGATGAGATTCTAAAAGCTCATTACTTTGTTTTAGAAAGTTACTTTCCAGACATGGTATGAAAATATTACCAGTTGGGCATGGAACTCAGGTAACACAGATCATCAGCAACACTTTCAATTTGGAATTGACTGATTATAGAATCATTAAAATAACTTTAGAGGCAGTCAGAAATCGTAGGTAATTAATAAAGTTTTGAATAATTTATTCATTTCTGAATAAAGTTAATAACTTCATCATTATTTTACAGAAGACTGATAACTGGGCCAAAGTTTTGCATTTAAATACAGGAATAGAGCACAATACAAGAACTTACAATTAAATGGTAGCATAAGCTTCCTGCAACAGTTAAACACAAAGCCCTCACAAAATTCCTCCCTCTCAGTCAGACCTAACCACCATCAAATCCCACCCTCTGAGATAACTCAAATTAAACCTTTTTTATAATTTTATTTTATGAAGATCAGAAGGAAACAATTACCTCCTGCAGTAAGCCAGGCAATTCATCCCTTGCCTTGTGATATTCAACCACACATTCCAGGCAGTAACAGAGATCATCATTGGCTGCTGCACGATCTTCAGGGGACAAAGTCTTGGAAGCGTATGTTCTTAGGAATTGGGTGGTGGTGGAGGAACCACCAGGCGTACACCAACGACATGTGCTCATTCTTCAGCTACACACATAGAAAGAGGGAGAGAGTTATTAGAAATCAAAACACTGAAAGTAGTAGTAAGATCCGATTTCACCAAGATCTCTCAAATGCTAAGGGCTAGAGATTTCTGTAAGGTGCAGATGCAGTGTGTATACATGATTTTTAAAACATTTTATGACCAAAACCAACATATCTAAGTGCCCAGGTTTAAGCATTTATATCCATATTTATGCACCTAATAAAAGTGGTCTCATTTCAGATCATCTGAAAACCTACAATTCCCAGTGAAATAATTTTAAAGTATTTTTGTTTTGCATTAGTTTTTAAATTATCACTCTTACAATTAATACATTTGGATACCATGGATATGTAAAATTTGACCTTGCATGTAGCTAAAGAATCCAGTAGTATCTGTTGTATGAGAAGCAATTAGCTGTCATATGACCATTGACATTTGGAAAGGAGGCCTTGGTGAACTAGCACTCCATGAGCAAGTCTAAACATTAATGGCCTTGAAATTGAAAATAAAGTCCAGATAATTTCTATTCAATTATGAGACTCCCTAATGAAAAAATAGTGCACAGCTTGGAGTAATAAATAGTCTAATCAAAGTTCATATTCTGTCACAATAATTAAAATAATAAAAGTCTCCAAAATGGGCAGTTCTTGTCAGCATTTCTAAATATTTTCACAAATCCTCAGTATTCTAAACATTCTAGGACCAGACATTCACTTATTCTTTCTGACCAAACATTCCAATAAATCCTTTGGTTAACATCTATTAGTAAACACATCTGCATAATACTTGCCTACAGCTGGATCAGCATATATCCTCACTAATGCCATACAACAAGTCAGCTATATTTAAAACTAGTAGACTTTTCTTAATTAATTTTAATACCTCCAATTGAAAATATTCAGCACACCAACGTTCAAGAGCTGTATCTTTTTGGATCAAGCTACTAAGCAGGAATTACTTTTAAAATTATGAGCAACCATAGAAAATAGAATTCAACCATAACTATATATGAAAATGTAACACATGTAGTGCACTGCATGTTCAAGGCACTATAATATTGGTTAATTCATTCTCAGAATTCTCTAAGACAGATGTTACCTCCTTGCAAGCTGTTTACATGCAAGAGGCTTCCTTAAAGTGTAACCAACTTCCACATCCCTGGACAAACCAGGAGACGCTACCTAAGAGTTATTAAAGGTACTTCAGCAACATCAGTACAATATACTTCAAAATAACTAGATGCCTCCATTTAACATTAAGGTTTCCACAGGCTTAAGAAGACTTCTGTGGACCGGGACAGGACAGGACCATCAGTACTTTAAAAAATGTTAAATATTTTTTAAAATGTTAGGGCATGAGTAGGCGTGTGCTTTCCAGGAGTGTTATCTCTGGAATGCCTGGTAAGCCTCTGCCAGTTCAGGAAGAAATGAAAAATTTGTTCTGGGGATGGGGGAGAGTGATACCTGACCCCAGCTACAGGTGAAGACAGCCCAGAGGATGTCTATTCCATGGCAGGGAAGACAGGAAGAGAGTGGTGGAAGAACAGGGAGGGATTTTTTGGCAACTAGGGTCCAATTCCTATGGAGGAGGTGGAGTCTGCGCATGTTTTCTACAAAAGGAGGAATTCTACTAGGTGTAAGGATTTGAGCTGACCTCCTAAACTGAGTGTGATGGGGATCTGGGGAAGTAGCAGAATTTACTTCCTAGCTCTGCATGTCTGTGGGGAAGAGGTTGGAGAAGAATAGAGGAGGGGAGAATTTCCATGCTGCAAGTGGCACTGGCTGAGGAGGATGGGAAGGGGGCAGTCTCCATGTTTGGGGGCACTGGCGCAAGGATAGTCTCCATGCTCAGGGGAGAAGGGAACAGGGGGCTGAGATAGAAGCAATCTCCATGCTCCGAGGACACTGGCCAGGACAGAGGCAGTCTCCAGGCTCATGGGGGCACGGAGCAGGTGGGAGTAGGGTTTGGAACAGGGGTAGTTTCCAACTCGGGGTGGGCGGGCACTAGCTAGGGAGGAGGGGACAGTCACCAGGCTCACAGAGGGTGGGGGAGCAGTCTCCAAGCTGGGGGGGGGGCACACACTGGTCAGGAGGAGAGTGGGGGCAGTTTCCAGGCTTGGGGGAGGGGCTACGAGTCGGGGGGGGGGAGCAGGGGCAGTCACCAGCATCAGGGGAGTGGGGGCAGTCTATAGGCTCGGGGGGCCCCACTGGCCAGGGGGAAGGGGACAGTCACCAAGCTCAGGGGAGATGGGGTCAGTCTCCAGATTCGGGGAGCCAATGGTTAGGGGTGGGGTGGGAGGGGGGCAGTCGCCAGGCTGGGGGGGGGATTGGGGGGGCAATGTCCATGCTCGGGGGGGCACTGGCCGGGGGCAGATTCCAGGCTCGGGGGGGGGGAGGGGGGAATTCTCCAGGCTCAGGGGGGGGGATATAACTGGGGGGGGAGTGGGGCAGTCTCCAGGCTCGGGGGGGGGGGGGTCACTGGCCGGGGGCAGTCTCCAGGCTCGGGGGGGGGTTATAGCTGGGGGGGGGGAGTGGGGCAGTCTCCAGGCTCGGGGGGGCATAGCTGGGGGGGGGGAGTGGGGCAGTCTCCAGGCTCGGGGGGGCATAGCTGGGGGGGTGGATTGGGGCAGTCTCCAGGCTCGGGGGGGGGGGGAGTGGGGCAGTCTCCAGGCTCGGGGGGGGGGGGGCACTGGCCGGGGGCAGTCTCCAGGCTCGGGGGGGGGGGAGTGGGGCAGTCTCCAGGCTTGGGGGGGCATAGCTGGGGGGGGGTAGTGGGGCAGTCTCCAGGCTCGGGGGGGGGCACTGGCCGGGGGCAGTCTCCAGGCTCGGGGGGGGGCACTGGCCGGGGGCAGTCTCCAGGCTCGGGGGGGGGGTATGGCTGGGGGGGTGGGGGAGTGGGGCAGTCTCCAGGCTCGGGGGGGCATAGCTGGGGGGGGGAGTGGGGCAGTCTCCAGGCTCGGGGGGGGGGCACTGGCCGGGGGCAGTCTCCAGGCTCGGGGGGGGGGGGGGAAATATAGCTGGGGGGGGCAGTCTCCAGGCTCGGGGGCTTCTTTCCTTTCCCTCCCCGTCGGCCGCCCCCTCACCTCCCACCGCCAACCTCTGGGCGCGGGCCTCGGCTCTACTCCGCCACCATGGCCCCGGGGGGCATCCAGCCAACCGTTCGCCGCCTCAGCCCCGGGCGCATCCCCCACCCCCCAGCGCTCCTCACTTCCGGCCCATCCGGGTGCCTCGACCGGAAGTGAGTTTGTTTTTCTTCCAGGGTGGGGCGGGAGCGCCCCGCTCTAACCCGGCGGGGTCCCGCCCCGGGGGCTCTTAAAGGGCCCGCGCAGGCGTGTCGGGTGGAGCCGAGAGGAAGGGGAGAGCGGGAGGCGCGGCCGGGGAGGAGTGGGGCCAGGGCACCCGTCTGCCTGGCTGAACCTCGGCCAGTCCCAGGAAATGAGAAGCATAAATACCCACGTGGGGCTGTTGCCAAAATGAGGCTGTCAGCTCCCTGGAAGGAGAGGCAGAGTCTCTGTGAGGTTTGAAAGTCGATTGATTTTGCTAGCAACGTGGAGCCAGCGGCATTAGCATTCAAAGCACTGGCTCCCCGCACAGAAATATCGTTACACTTTTATAGGTAAAAAGTAGGAAGTACATTATTGTGCAAACTCATTGTTTTTAACATTTTACATCCTGTTATTTTCAACTTGCTCGGGGGCATATGCCTTAAAAAGGGGGGGGGGGGAATCTGGGCGTATAAAGCTAAAGGTTCATATTATACTTATGGTTGAGAATAGGTGTATACATTGGTCACATGCTCACTTCACAATTGCTAAGAGAAATCATATACTGCTAAACACATCACATTTTCTGCTTATCAAGTTAAAAAGCACTGTTTGCTTATCAATTCCCTCCTCTTTAAAGATAATTTCTTTTATATTTTAAAAGCAAATTACTTTCTTGGGAGAAAATGTGTGTAGGTGGTTTTAGTTAAGCTAAGTAACATGAACCCATCCAGTTGGAGGGCAATACATGATAAACTTTAGCTTTACATACTCAATATGTTCTAAAAAGTGCTAATTTACTAGTGGAAGCTTTATTTTTATCTAACCAGGAGTTACTTCTTACAAAATAGGTTCTATATTAGATTATGCTGGACCAGATTTTTACCCTGGTAGCATTTAAATTATGTTAACAATAATCAGGATATGTACGAAGAGGAGTTTTGATCCTGCATCTACTGAGAACTGAATACACGCTCAACAATCACTTCTATTTTCTAAAATACAGGATTGACTTTTTGGGAATATTTAATAAAAAACATTATACTTATGAATTTTTTTTTCAATTTTAAAATAAGATTAATAACTTTAAATTAATACTTCAATTTGATAAACATTATTAAGTCTTTTTGAATTTTATTTTCAGGCTGAGACCCGACACAGTCTTCGCTAGCCACTTTTCTTCGGGGTTTTTCTTCATCCCCTCTCCAGTTGCTAGGGCTTTAGTTGCCCCGCTGTCTACTTCTCATCTTGGTCCATCGAGGGTGGAGGCCTCAGCCGCCTTGTTGTCATCTGGAAAAAGGGCACGCTTGCATCAGGCGTGGTGAATTTAGGCTTCTTTCTCTGCTACTTTGATGACGGTTGAGGTGACCAAGGCACTTGGTAGTCCTTCTCACAGGGGCTGGAGCAGAACTTCCTTGTAGGCTTTAACAAAGACTCAAGAACCAGGTTCTATCGAGTGTGCTTTAACATTTAAAGGCAGTCTTTGGAAGGATAGAACATATGGTCTAAGTCTTTGTCTTGGGTACCCATACCTAGGGATAAAATCATTTAAGAGGTGTTTGGTCATAGTCTAAGCATTAGCTCTCTTGGTAGGAAATGCTTCACACAGGATGGCAGTTCAGAAAAGTCAATTTGAAGCTTCTCAAAAAGGAAAGAAAGCTCAGGGCCAGGTTCTGGATGGACTTTGTGACTCCTTTTGATTGAATTGCTGATATGGCAGACAAATCTTTTTATAATGTAAAACATGGGTTCAGACAGTTAATCAGTCTTTAGTATTTTACAAAAGTATTGGTAGTGAACAGTCCAGGGTGTGGCAAGGCTGTTAAGGATTCTTAGCTTGGCTTCTTTTAACAAAAAAGAAACCTTTTACTCTTTACACACACACTTTTCTAAAATGAATACATATACATTACTTATTATACAATACTTTAGTCTTACTGTACATTGTGACACACACACTTTTTTTACTGTGTGACAGAACTTTGGAGCAACAAATTAGGACAAGCATACCAATTTTTGAGTGTACAACCTCTGATGTCCAATAGCTTTCTTCCCTCCCTAGCCCTTTGGCTAGAAATTTGGGGTAGCCCAAAGAATCCTATGTGCAATTTGAGGAGTGGGTTAACTTATTATGCTAATGCTTCCAAAGTCTCTTGGTATTCAATTTCAATTGAAAATTGTTATTTAAATTGATCTGGCTAGTGGAATTATAGCAAGTATATCTAAGCCTTAACATTGTCTAATAATAGTTAAAACAATTTTATATTACAAATTGAACAAATATCTACATTTCAATTTTGAATTATATTGCCTTATGTACAATTTATTTATAAAAACAGTTTTGGCCACAAGACAAACAGAACAGAAAAACACAATTCTTATTGTGCCAGTAAGTGTTGGTTACTCAGCTGGCATCAGCTTTCTTTAATTTTTCTGAAAGACAAAAAGAACATATCTCCACCCTTTCTGGAGAAATCAGTCATTGTTTGAAATATTTTCATACAAATATTCTTGTTAATTTTCAGGCAAAACAGAGGAATTACACTTACTTATTTTCCTGGCAGACCAGGTTTCAGTTACTTTTTATTAATTAGGTAATTTACATGAACACAAATGTTTTCTGGCTTGCTTTTTGGATTCAAAACTAGTCACAGCTTAAAAGAATTAATTAATTATTTTTACTAGAATTTTTATTTTTGACTTTTGCTTTCTAAACACATAGTGATTTGAAACACTACTATTATAATTTTTTGGAATCTAATGGGGTCTTAACTGATTAGCATTACATATTCGCACTTTTTAACAAATTTAACTAAATTATTCATAGCCACATACTTGCAATTAAATAATCTCTTTGTCTGGATTACTTACTTAATTTCTTTTAATAACTACAGAGTTAACTTCACACTCTTTTTTTTCTTAAATCACTTGCTTGTGCCTTAAGAAAAATACACTCTACACCGATTCAAACTACTATTTTAAGTATTTTCTTTGGGGCTACTTATTTTTAATTTTTTTTTTATGCCTTTTAAAATTTCTAACTTATTTCTTTAGATCTCACTTTTTTTGTATTGTTCTGGGCCCGATCCTGCTTTTCAAGAGGGTGGCTTCCTCCATAGGTAAGTTAATACCCCTGACAGACAGACACACTCCCTTTACTGTCACACAGGACACAGGTAAGGCATAGGGACACTTTTACAAGCTGTACCAGCCAAAACTATTTCACCCTTTTTTGACCAATGAGTTCTTTCTGCACAGTATTTAATTTCAGATTCACTTCTAAGACATTAGACAGACATTTAGAAACTTTGTTCACAGGCAAACTGCTTCCCTGAACAGATAAACTTTTAGAACAACCTCCCATAGGCACAATTTTAGGACTAATCTTTCCTTGTGCCCAGTTTTTGTAAGCTTGACTGAACATAGTTTTGATATCATTCCCAATCATAAAAATTGATTCCTTGGTCTACACATCTAATCATAAAAATCACTGTGCTTTTCCAGGGTGGTGAGTAAAACATCCTCCCCATAAAAGGATAAAAAGTTGGGGAATGTAGTAGAAAGAAAGAACCTGAAACATTGGGCCTGGTACTAGGCCTAAGGGCTGAACTCAAGTGAGCAAAAGTCAGGCCCTACTGAAATAAAGCAAAGTTAGCAAGAGTCAGGTTATGAGCAAAAGTCAGGATCTATTACAAAGCAGATGCCTGCTTGCAAATTCACTATCCAATACATGAACTTGGTAAGAACAGGGCTGGCATTATGCTAAGTATTCACATAAACACATTCCAAAAAGGATTGTGCCAGAATACCTTGATACGAGGTTATAGTGTAAATACATTCCCCGAAGATGATACAGGGAAATACTGACCGCTGCTAAGGATAAAGTCAGGATGACACGGTGATGGATAGATGTTTTGATTGGACCAACAAATATAAGGTAAACAGTTGTAACTAACCACGTCAGAGGGGCAATACCCAACTTGTTTGTATCAGTATATAAGAAAGGGGTCACACAGGGGGTGCCTTTGGCTGAGGGGGAGTGGTAAGTCCTATTGAGCTGGTCCATCGTCGCAGACAAATGTGTATTAGTGTACTTTTTTAAAAGGTGAGAGATAAGATTCTCACCTAACAACCTGACTCCAGGAGCTGGAAGTTTAAGTAATACACTAAATATCATAACAGGTTGCTATACTGCTTGTATCCTCATTTTCTGATGAGTCTTTATAGAAAATGTAATGAACAAGCCCTATACAAAGACTAACTTTACTTGCAGTCACAGTAAATTATTTACATTTTCTATCTATTATAGAAAATTACCATGATCTTACAACAATTAAATCATAAAATGAAGACATATGTATAATTTGTCTTGTCCATCAATATTCTTATTATATTTACATAGACATTTACATAGAACTACCTCCCTAAGAAAAAAGGAATATGATCTGTTGTCTATTTTCTCTCTGCATCATATTAAAAAAATTAACATCTTAAGCGTATAACTTCAGTTTTCATAGAAACATTAAAAAAATAGTCAGACTCCTATGCCTTTTTTGTTGTATAAAAGATAAAAACAGAATAACCCCAAGCTCCATGACTACTAGTTGTTATTGGGTCAACAACTGTTGCTGAAATAACTAAATTTCAGGTCTCAGCAGATAAAAAAAAGCTTTCTAAATTGAATTCATGGAAGTCCTATGGCCTGTGTTTGCTAGAGGCCTGACTAGATGACCAGAATGGCATAGTCTGTTTTTAACAACTATGAATACATCATTCTAATATTGAAGAACTAGCAACATATCACACTGAGCATACACTAAACACAAAACACAGAGTTTGATACTAGAATAAGCAGTCTTATTAATACAGTTTTCTGAACTAAACATACTTTTCCTTATTCTGGAAGAGTTTTCGGCTGTAGACAAGCCTGTAGAAAACAACCTAAAAGTTTTTACTCATAAAAGTTAATATTTTTGATTAAAGAGAAAAATATAAAATGCACAGGCCAATAAAAACACATGATATACCTAAAATACCACACAATGGCTCCTCTATGAATTTGGACATTTTATAAACTGATACTATTTAACCAGAGGCCCAGAAATGCTCCATAACTCTTAAAAAATGTATTACTCTAATATTTCTACAGTGCCCAATGTGGGCTATGTAATAAAGATTCTTAAGTATACTTTTCTGAAAAAAAGTTCTTCAGATCAATAGAGTCTGTTTATAAACTTCAGTTATTTGACCACAAGATTAAAAGTCTCTAACAAAGATACTGCAAAAAATAATCTGTATTTACTTCTCTCTCTAAAACAGAAGCAGGCTTACGTATTTTCATCCTTCCCATTATTTTATGGTCTGTTACATTCAGTTTCTGATTTAACCCCAGTTTAATCAGAATCAATTTTTCTTTCGGGGTGTGTGTGTGTAGAGAGAGCACACAGAGATAATCAGTCATTATCATCAGCATCATCTTCAAAAATGTCGTTGATTTGGAAAACCTTTTCCTCACAGCTGGATGGTGAAATGTCACGACTCTGAGACCTCTTCTGCCTTTTTATTAATCTTTCCTCAAGCCTGGGAAGTGTCTCATCATAAAGGTAATCGATTATTTCTTTAAAAAAAAAAAAAACCACTCAGTTTAGTTTTAATTACATCTTGGTCTTTTCATTAGCAATCTGTGTTCTCTCATAAAGGTTTGCAAAATTAAATCTATTGTAACTTTGTTTTGCTGATTAAATTAACAATTGCATTTATGTGCTAAGAGTATATATTGCACTTTTTGCAGACAATCTCAAGGCACCATATTAACATTAATGTTTGCAATGTACCCTCATAAGCATAAGATCCATTTTACTTGTATCAGAACTTTGACAAAGAGAAGTGAATTGACTAAGCTTAGGGAGAAAGTCAGCAAACTGGAAACAGAACCCAGGAATCCTGATACTCAGTCTTCTGCTCTAACTGTGAGTTTGTCCTGCACAGTCTTAATCACAGGCTCAAAAAGAGAATGAGGAGGACTTGTGGCACCTTAGAGACTAACCAATTTATTTGGGCATAAGCTTTTATGGGCTAGAACCCACTTCATCAGATGTATATAGAAGCGTATATGAAGTGGGTTCTAGCCCACGAAAGCTTATACCCAATGAATTGATTAGTCTCTAAGGTGCCACAAGTATCCTCGTTCTTTTTGCGGATACAGACTAACACTGCTACTACTCTGAAACCTGAGACTCAAAAAGGAAGTTTTCCTTGTTTAATATCAGAACGGTATTATGTGAACTAACACTGTTGAGTGGCAGATTAGGGGACTAGAAGCTCAGACTCCGGAGTCCTCTTACGTGTCGTCAATGATTCACTGTGTGAACTTAAGTGAATCCCTTAATCACATGTAAAATGGGGAGGATAATACACTCTTACAAAGTGCTGCCTCCTTGTTCTCCAGCATCTAGGCTTTTATTATTAAATTAATTTTCTAGCTGTTATGGTTGCTGAGATAGCATTGAAAATGTGAACTAAGTATGTAACTGATGCAGTCAGATGTCAGTATATTTGCAGTATCCAAAACAATAACTCTGATAGGTGTGACCTGCCCTATTCATTTCATACAGTGGTTGCTAATTCAGACACCCCAGTGATAATACTTTAAATGTTAATATTGTTAACAGTTTCAATGCTCCTCAAAGTCTGCCAGAAAGGAATGGGAAGAGAATATATGAAGATCCTGCGCGATGTATAACGAGAGCTCATTTTGGCACAATAAGCAAGTTGACTTGGAAAAAGCACCTCTTCTTCCTATCTCAAATAAAGAAAGAGCCAAGCCAAGGGAGACTAGCAGACCTCTACAAAGCCCAGTGGGACATACATGTCTAATACAGGTTAAGTCAGGTCCCAGTATCCCAGCAGAGCCCATGGGCATATTTGGTCTCACTGAGAGGAAGCCAAGCATAGAGACAATGCATGATCATATTTTGAATATCTACTAGGAGCAGCATCTCCAGTGGGTAGATCTTGGACTGGTAATCCTATTGCACACACACACATATATATGCTTACTAAGGAAAGTAGTACTAAAAGTTCCAAGTCTAAGGTGGTTGGGCAATGCAGACTGACACTGTGAAATGCATCAGTGATTGGGTGCTATTGCGTAACTATACATCAAAAATATTAAGCAATGATAGGATGTGTATGATCTTAGTCAAATTCTATAGGGAAAAACCTGACAGAATGACACACAATGCAACCATAAATGCACGAACCAGGAAAAGTCTTTGTTTGCCAAGAAGGGACACTGGTAGCTTTTAACTTGTAAAATTTGGCTTGAACATAGGCTTCAGGGACATCTCTGAAAAGAGAAAGGTTCAAAATTAGTGATACAACATACTACCAGAAGGTTTGTCTATTGTAATGGCGTCCATTCATTGGAACAGCACTTTTTGCACCAATTAACCAACCTCTCTCAGTGTTAGCTAAAATCTTTTTAGTCTTTAGACCGTTGAATACAGATCCCAAATGAGTAAAAAATACTGGCCAAGACACTCTTGTCCCTTTAGCATTAGTACATCAAGGCAAACACTATATGTTATGAATGTGTACTAAACAGTAAGTGAGGTTTATAGTGGAAAATATTTCCCCTTCATATCAGTTCTATTGTATGAGCGAGAAAATTCAGTACACAAAGTCCACAGTACTGGATAATTTTACATACAGTATCCATTCTGTCAGAAGAAAAGACCACAAAATTACAGTTCAATTATCCAATAATTATACTACAATGCTGAAGTAAAAATGTCCCCAGTGTAATTCACCGCAGGCCTTCACATAGGGAACAATAACTCAGCCTCAGAATTTAGGCAGTATTTGTATGGCTATAAGATGAGGTGTGTAGAAGAAATTCCCAAAGTTTTAGGTTCTAATCTTGCGGGAGAACCCTATTAAATTTAGCAGGGCAACCTGAGGCTATATGGGTCCAAATCTGTGGATTCCTTTGTAGCAGAAGACAGATAAGATGTATGATAAATGCTACTTATCTGTGGCCAAATAATAAACAAATGCTTTTACCCAATTATCTCACGGAGCTCTTCCCAGTTCACTTCATTAGCATCTTCCACTTTCATTTCATACAATCTGAGAATCAAAATACAGAAGGAACTTATAGGGAGATCTGAGACGGCAATTAACTAAACCCCGAGTCTATGTTCCTCCTCCCCATTACAAGACACAGCACATTTTGGACTAGTAAAAACTGTGTGTAAGCGTGCTTGTATGTTAAGTGCATAAACTGTGTTAATGCAACATTAAGATTGCCAAATTAAAACAAAGCTATATAAAAACAACTCCTCCTCCTTGTGCTCACAACAGCATTTTCAAATACTGTTTCATGTACAATGGCAAGCCTTGCAATGTCTATATCCATCTATTGTCTAGTCTATCGTATTATAGATTTTAGGCTCCATGGGGCAGGGACCACCTTTTTGTTGTGTTTGTATAGTACCTAGCAAAATAGGGTTCTGGTCTATAACTAGGGCTCTTAGGTACTACGATAATACAAATAATAAATTATAATAATAAGCAGCAGTTTAGGTGCTAAAGTAGAAGCATTTAGTTAATTAAAGTCCTTATTTTGAATTGCTTGTATCTTTCTGAAAGTTTAATCTATTTGCCCTGAAATTTTCCAGATTGAGTGTTCTCTGATTACAAGAATAAAAATATTTTTCTCCAAGTGCCAGCTGTGAAGATTCAGCCTACGCTCTTTCCATCTCATGCTTCATTACTAGTAGATAAAGGTGCTGCCAGCCAAATTAGGTCTTCAGTAATACTTAACATGCATGCCACTGCCTGTCTTCAGAGCATGCGCTCATTCACCTGTGGCAAAACCACTGAAGGCAATTGGATTACACAGTGATTACTGATTAGAATTAAAGTAATTTTCTTGATGACGCACAAAATGGAAAAGAACATAGTACTTGCTCAATATCAGCGGTGTTGGCTCTGTAGGACTAACAAGAATAAAAAGAAATGGAGAACAAATATGAATCTGAACATACACAAGGCGCAGCACTCGAGTACGAAAGTACTGTTTTTACATAGCCAAACTACAGTTTAAGTCCCCAAGATAATTATTAGGCTGCTTTATAACTGTTTTTCTGTTACAAAATTCCTGTATAAACATTACAGAAACCTAAGTGTGGAATATAACATCATGGAAGCTACTGTCCTTTGAGTTTAATAAAACAGAAACCTTCTACTCTTCACTTTTCCCTTACATGTACTCCCAATTTTTACTTTACTAGCAGGTTCTTATCAACCAGGACACTTTCATAAAATAACCCTTGACTCCTAGACAAAAACTACAGAACATTGCACAAATATGATCCATACCTTTTAATAAGATCAATTTTGGCCTGTAAACCTTTAGTCCCACTATATACATTCCGCCCATTGGACATTTTCTTTGTAACAATTGAAATCCTGGGGAAAACAAAGATAAGAAAAGTGCATTTTCCCACCATGTCAAGAAAAAGAAAAAAAATCAGGATCAGGGTTTTTTAAAAAGATCTATTTTTGTTCCCCACCTAATTAGAGAGTTATGTGTTTTGTTAATTGTCTTATATGGCTCTATAGCTTTGCTTTTCCCTCTAAGAGCTTTGCTTCTCCCTTACCTTTCAATGCTTTTTACCTCTCATGAGCTTACTAACATGTTTTGTAGGTGAAACTGTTCAGATCCAAGAGACTCAATCTAATGCAACATTCAAATCTAGGGGCTTGAATTTCTTGTCACTTACATCAGTGTAATTCCACTCACTACACTCCAGATTTGCACTAGTATAAGGGCAAACTTTGGTTCTAGATCTCCTATTTCTTAAAACTTTTACTTCTCCATCATTTTAGTAATTTATTTTAATTACTATGATGAAAATCGCCAACTCTGCCTATGAAGCTGCCTCCTTTCTTTAAAAAAATAGTTCATAATATGTAACACCACACTGTCACAGACAACAATAGAACAGGCCCAGACCATGCAAAGACTTAAGCATGTGTGTAACTTTACAGGTGAAAGTAGCCCCACTTCCAGTTATGCACTTTCTTATGTCTTTGCAGAATTGGGGCTATAGTCTGTGCACAGGTAAACAAAAATTTTGGAACTGAAAAAGGAGAAAGTCTTCTTAAACCAACTGATATGACATGCATCTATTATGACCAGTTGTTTAATAATGCAAATATATGCCACAGTACATCTAGCTTGGAGAAAAGGGAACAAGAAGGTAAGAGAGGTAACTCCGGAAGTGTGCATTAGTAGCCAGATCCAAAATAAATCTTACCATTTCTGTTTACACTGTCTCCAATATCTGGTACCCACTTTAGCTTCTATCTCAGTCCAAGGTATGTTCTTGTACAGTTTTTCACGTTCAACTGAGAGAGTTCCATTTGAGTTCTCCACCTGTAGCAAGGATTTTATGTCTTCCAAATCAGTCCTCTTCTGAATGGTCTCCTTCACTGCTTGAACTAGCTTCTGTGTCTCCTCCTCACTCCAGAGACCAGAATTAACCTCTATATTATTAAATAGAGTTACTGATTTATATAGCACCTCTCACAAGTGAGTAGAATAAAGAGAAAAAGAAGTGTCTGATCCTGCATCACAAGTGAACAAAGGACAATACCAAGAGCCAGGAACTCCAAAGCACCATTCCCACGCCCATCACTAACTCCTTCAGTAGACTTTGGCTAAGTTACCTAACCTCTTTGGCTGAAGTTTTCAAAAAAGGATACCAAAAATTAGAAGTCTAAATCCATATCAAGACATGCAAGAAAGTGGTCTGATTTTCAAAAGTGCCAGGAACCCCAGCAATGCCCACCGACTTGAGTAGACATTGCTGGGTACTTGGCATTTTAAAAAAGTTGAGCCTCTTATTTGCATGCCTACTTATGGGCTAAGGCTCCTAACTTTAGGCATCCATTTTTGATAATTGGCCTTTGTACCACTTTCCCTGTCTGACAAATGCAGATCATACTTGCCTACTTCACACAGGAGTGTTGTGATACATACTTATTGTTTATATATAGTACGTTATATTTTCAAAGTGCAGTGCAAAGAACTAATTAGGAAAACAAGAAAAAACTGGTATAAGCTAATGCCATCTGTTTCTTGTAGTAAAAGCTGGAAAAACAGAAATGGCCCACTTAGAGAACAGTGATTTTTTTCTCCATATTTGCGGATGAATTATAGCTCACCTTAAATTACAATGAAGTTTCAAACAATGGCACTTTTCAAACATTCTATACGAGAATATGGGAACTAGAGTGTGTAGGAACTAGAGAAAGAGTGTGAGTGAGTGAGAGAGATTAGATTAATGCACTGTTTGGGCTTCAATCTTCAATTTAATTTCTCCAGCAAACAACAGGTTTACTTGACTTTTCATAAGTACTAAATTGAAAACACAACAGGAATCCTTGTACAGAGCCAGTGTATATGTATTACTTATTTTGTGCTAACTGGAGATATGTTCTTATTTTTGCAATGGAGGAGCATGGGGAAGGGACACAGTACTAATGCATCTACCTTTTAACACCAGCCACTGTGTTACAAAAGCCTCCCAGTGAATATTTTTACTGCCATCCCATGAAGTAAGGAAAATCATTCCTCTCTGCAGATTAGTTACCAAAAAAAAGTCTTTTCATTTTTGAAACAACAAACCAAAAAAGGATACTTAGCCATTTCTTTGGCTAAAAGGACTTCAGTCAACTGAATCTGTCTTAAATATAATTTGAATTTACAATGTGTATATTTCCCTGCACATGGAAATTACAGATATTCCCATAGCTAGAGGAATACCATTCTATTTATTATGTAATACGTCAGTTGATTGTGTTTAGTTAGACCTGTATATAGTTGATTAAATAAGTAGTTCCTGGGTCATTCCATGCCAGGTGCTGTTTTACATGTAATGTAGCAACCTGTGACTCCTGAGTAAAAAGCTGAGCCGATAAGTGGAATTTGATAACCCAAGAGATTGCTAGTTTAGCCATACTCTTTCCTGCGATTTCTCTCTCACTCATCAGTTCCCAAAGCACTGCATGAAACCCCTAGCAGAGGACAGTTCAACAGCAAGAGAGATTTGGCTCACTAAATTGTATTCCTTTGTATTTGTTGGCTCGTGAAAACTGTGACCTTGTGAGTAAACGTTTATGCTGAGATAGTCAAAGGAGCCTAAAATGGTAGGTGACCCAAGTGCCATTGGAAATCAGTGAGAGTTAGTCACTCAAGGCTAGATTTTCAAAGGTGTCTAGGCAGCCAATGATGCAGCTAGGCAAACTGTGAAAATCCTACTTAGGCATCTATGTACCTTTGAAAAACTGGCCCTAACTGCCCTAGGCTCCTTTAGTTTTCTGGTTTAAATCTATCTAAATCAAAAGCATGTATCAATCTAGATTTTGGAGCCACTTATTAAATAAACATCCAAAACAAAGCTCAGAGTTGAAGGGAAAATAGTGCATTACTTCATCTCTATGCCTCTTATAAGATTTGCTTGTTCTTATCAATCTATATATATAAAAGTCAAGTGGTGTATGTATGAGTGTATGTATGTACGTATGACTGCGAAGTCCTCCCGCACCGTTTGAGCCAGAGACTTGAATTTTGGTACAGTGAGGGGTCTTGGGGTCTAGATGCTGGTAAGGGTCGAAAAATTTTCGGATCTCACCTCTGACGCCCCCCAGGGGTGAAAGTCTTTCAGGGCCAATCACATCAGCTTGGCAGTTAGGTGGTGATGATGTCATAATACCCCCCTCCAACAGACACCTCACTCGCTCAGCTCACCCCTCCCTCCTCCAACGGAACCCCAGAGATCCCTCAGTTCTCTGCCCCTCCCACCTCCCCAACGGAACCCCGGAGATCCCTCAGTTCTCTGCCCCTCCCACCTCCCCAACGGAACCCCGGACTACATCAGCTCTGTGCCCCCCCCACCTGCGAAGGTCCCCGGAATCCCTCGGCTCTGGGCCCCCTCCCCTCCTGCGACGGATCTGAGTTGGGTTTGGTGGGACGGTAAGTGAGGTGGGGGTGTCGGATTCGGTCGGGGGGGTGAGGTGGGGGTTTCGGGTTTGCTTCGGGGGGTGGGAAGGTGTCGGGGGGGGTGAGGGGTGTGGTGTGGGTGTTGGGTTTGGTCTGGGGGGGGGAGGTGTTGGGGTGGGTGCCCAGACCAAACCCGACACCCCCCCCCGGCTCACTTACCCCCCGACCAAACCCGACACCGCCACCTCACCCCCCCACCAACCGCAACACCCCCTGACCAACCCCAACACCCACCCCTCACCCCTCACCCACCCCAACACCTTCCCACCCCCCCAGACCAAACCCGACACCCCCGGCTCACTTACCCCCCGACCGAACCTGACACCCCCACCTCACCCCCACACACACACCAATCGCAACACCCCCAGACCAAACCTGACACCCCCCGGCTCACTTACCCCCCGACCGAAACCGACACTCCCACCTCACCCCCCCAAGCAAACCCGACACCCCCACCTCACCCCCCCCACCAACCCCAACACCCCCTGACCAACCCCAACACCCACACCTCACCCCTCACCCACCACGACACCTTCCCACCCCCCCAGACCAAACCCGACACCCCCCCGGCTCACTTACCCCCGACCGAACCCGACACCCCTACCTCATCCCCCCAAGCAAACCTGACACCCCCACCTCAACCCCCCACCAACCGCAACACCCCCTGACCAACCGCAACACTCACCCCTCACCCACCCCAACACCTTCCCACCCCCCCAGACCAAACCCGACACCCCCCCGGCTCACTTACCCCCCCGACCAAACCCGACAACCCCACCTGACCCCCCCAAGCAAACCCAACACCCCCACCTGACCCCCCGACCAAACCCGACACCCCCCCCCCCAGCTCACGGTGCACTGTGTAGCACACAGATTATTAAATACACTGTTCGGTCGGGGGGTGAGGTGGGGGTGTCGGGTTTGCTCAGGGAGTGAGGTGGGGGTGTTGGGTTTGGTCGGGGGGTGACGTGGGGGTGTTGGGTTTGTTTTGGGGGGTCAGGTGGGGTTGTCGGGTTTGGTCGGGGGGTAAGTGAGCCGGGGGGTCTTGGGGTTGGTCGGGGGGGTGGGAAGATGTCAGGGTGGGTGAAGGGTGGGTGTTGGGGTTGGTCAGGGGGTGTCAACTGTCTGCCCCCTCCCCACCTCCGACTGACCCGAGCAACGCCGGGCACTTATGCTAGTTTCATATAAAGATATAGTTCATCATGTAGGCAGGACTTGATGAAATTCATCCTATTGTACTTAAGAAACTAGCTGAAGTAATCTACGTGAGGTCCCAGAGAAATGAAGAAAGGCAAACGTAGTACCTATCTTTAAAAAAAGAAAAAGAAAAAAAAAAAAAGAGGATGAGGGAATTATAAACTGATTAGCCTAACTTTGATACCGGAATAAAATTATTAAACAAGCAATGTGTAAGCATTTAGAGTGTAAGAGGGTTAAAAGGAATGGCTAAATCTGGATGTCAAAACACAAATAATGCCCAACCATATGTAAGACAAGGGAAGTAACTGTCTGCTCTACTCAGCGCTGGTGAGGCCTCAGCTAAAGTAGTGTGTCCAATTCTGGGTTCTACACTTAAGGAAAGATGTGGACAAATTGGGGAGAGTACAGAAGAGAGCAACAAAAATGTTAAAAGGTTTAGAAAAGCTGACCGATGAAGAAGATTTTTTTTTAAACTTAACCAAAACTTGGGCATGTTTAGTCTTGAGAAAAGACTGAGCAGGAACCTGATATATGTCAGATATGTCAAGGGCTGTTTTGAGGAGAGTTGTGATCAACCATTCTCCACGCCCACTGAAGGTAGGACAAGAAGTTAACGGCTTAATCTGTAGCAAGGGAGATTTAGGTTAGATATTAAGAAAAAATTTTCAGTCAGGCTGTGGAATAGGCTTCCAAGAGAGGCTGTGAAATTCCTATCACTGGAGAATTTAAAATAGGCTGAACACGCAGCCTATTTTAGGCTGAACACGCAGTCAGGAATGGTCCATACAGTGTTGTAGCCTTGACCCCAGGATATTAGAGAGACAAGGTGGATGAGGTAATATATTTTATAGGACCAACTTCTGCCGGTCTGAGAGACAAGCTATTGAGCTTACACAGAACTCTTCTTTAGGTTCGGGAAATGTTCGGGGGTGGTCTAAGCTTTACATGTCCTGCATCAGTGTAGGGAGCTGCACTTGATGACCTTTCAAGATACCCTCTGTCCCTACACTTCTAAAATCCTATGCACCTAAAACAGTGATTTGGAAAAGCAAAAAACATATGCAACCCCCAGAGAGAAATCAACCCCCTGAACTGTTTAATTCATAACATCCAAAAATGATACTAAAAATACTTGCTTGTGTAGTAACTTAAAATGTGAATTGTTATTTTTAAATGATGCATATTATGTCTTACGGGATCTAATCTGAGAATACGTCATAGCAACCGAGTGGGTACTGCGGGACATCAGCTCAGAAATTTTCTTCCAGTTGTTGCCATATATAGCGTGATACTTCTTTAATTTTTCTTTTTCACCCTCAGAATACCTAAAATAGCAAAAAGTAAGTAGCTTCAATTACAAATCCAAAATCCCCCAGGTTGCTATAGATGAACATCAACTTTAAAAAGTCTGAAAAAGATACCTGGCTCCTGTTATAAGTAGTTCTTTGAAACACACTTTTTCCTCTCTCTAGTCTTACACTTACAGGAATATTAGTTTGTTTACTTTGGCTTTACTCACTGTCAAATGCACATTTTCCCTGTACAGTCACTCTATTCGTTTACATGGATGATGCAACAAGGTAGAGAACAATATTTTATAGTAGAAAAATGTGATTGTAAACCCAGACGTGGCAGAAGAACTCTGATAGAGGCAGTACTTGGAGAGATTACATTCTATTCATGCAGTCATTATGAGACATGGAATTTTCAGACTCCAGGGCTTAATGTTTTTAAATCAGCAACTAATTATACATGCCACATTTTGTTTTTAAATGAACCCAAGTTGACTGCAACCATAAGAGATCTTTTTCTAATGCGGAGTTTGAACTCATGAAAAGATGTGTGCTCTTTAAGATAGCCTCTTCCTCCTTGTTCAAACAGAGTAGAAATCACAAGAGAAACTCTGGAGTCAAAACTCACAGACAAGCCTTCTGAGAGACCCTCAATTCTGAAATGCACTTCTTCCCATTCTGCCAAAACTCAGATTTTTTTAACCTTCCAGACATGCTGCAAGGTCCAACTTTTTGCTCAGATATTTGTATAGGGGTTAGATTGAGGGCAGGACAAGGTGTTTCATTATGTGGGAGTTGCAATGTAAAAGTAATGGATTGGAATCAATTAGGACTGGTCAGCAGAACAGTGTAAATTCATTATTTTGTTTTAATAACTGGGAAGTTCTCTCACATCAGGGGAGGGGAGTGGTATATATGTTTTAAAAACTGAAATAAATGAATGTGTAAACAACTGAGACAACTTGTGACGTCAGATGCTGCCTGAATTATTTTCTTACCTCCCTTTATAGTTGTTTGGGTCAAACATCTTCCTTGCCCGAAAATATACCTGTTTCCAGGGCCGTGGAATCCCTTCAGCTACAAGACAGGCAAATAATACAGTTTTAAAATATATGTGATATAGAGGAAAGGCTATGGAGGAAAGTAACATAAAACATAGTCATGAGAAAAAGATCTGTGATTTTCTATAATCAGTATAAAAAGACATTCTATGGTGCTGAAAAAAAATGGGGGGGGGAAGGAGTCAGGACCAATTTGAATGGAATCTCCTGAATATTTTGTTAAACAGTTAGAACGACACAAAACAAACGAAGTATGAAAAGTGAGTTTGAAAGTGCATTAAATAAATAGATAAAAGACACAGATGAACAAGTATCGGTATGTTATTTGAAGCATCTGCTTTTTGAAGAGAAAAAAATGGTTTGATCCTGTTTTGAGCACACATGAAAAAGAGGCTTAGCAAGTAATTTGGGAAATCATCTAAAAGTTCAATCGTTAATTTTCCAAGATACGAACAAAGCAAATGGAATTTTACACACACACACACACACACACACACACACACACACACACACACACACAGATTTTGACTGCCTCTTTTAGTAATCCAATTTCCTTTGGTTTAGGCCAACACTGTGCACGGAATTTTACACTGAGAACAATGATTAAGGTTTGCAAAGCAGCCTAAAGGGATTTAGGCCTGGGCTACACTAGTGGGAAGGGTTTGAACTAAGGTATGCAAATTCAGCTACGCTATTCACGTAGCTGAAGTATCTTAGTTCAACTTACCTGACTGCCCCCATGGCCCCCGTCAACTCGGCTTACTCCTCTTGCGGAACTGGAGTTCCGGAGTCAACAGAAGCACTTTCGGGGATCAATTTATCGAGTCTAGGTGAAACGTGATAAATCGATCCCCGAGACATCGAACACTACACGCCGATCTGGCAGGTAGTGTAGCGCTACCCTTAGACTCAGATCTACCATTAATTAGCCTCATAGATTGCTTTGAAAATTTCAGCTAGTTGGTTTACTTATTGCCCAGCCAGTAAGAAATGGCACAAATTGCACCTTGGATCATAATGGCCTTAAAAATCAATTAATCTTGCTAGGTGGGATGAAGTTGAATCCCAACCTCATCACAAATGAACAGTTATTCACAACAGCATAAAAGATATTTTACCAACTATGTCATCTCAAAATTGTGTTTCTTTCATTGTAGTAAGATTTACAATTTAACATTTTTAAACAACAGATCATTTTACAAGACATGCAAATGATGCCAGCACATACTGGAGGGCAGGATACATCTACATAAAGTGGAACTATGATTAATACTCACCAATCTTCACACCAAAAGCATATTTTATTTTCAATCTGTTGATGGCTTCTCTCTCTTCTGGGTACCGATAGGTAAACAATAGTTTATCTGCATTCTCTATTTCTGTAAGTGATAAAAAGTCTTCAACATTCTTCTGTATTTGAGTATTTTCCTTCCGAGAAAACCTGCCAAACTTGATAGGCATACCTGGAAAATACAATAAATTAGGTTTAGGAAAACAAAATCTCCAACAACTCATTTGCATTATATCTTGAAAAGACAAGTTTACAGGAAATTTTGGCAAACAGATGATAAGATAGCAATTAACAGAGAAAAGGAGCAATGACGATGATTTGATGTACCCTTGTGATTGTAATTTGAGTGCCAGGATAATGTGCACCAACAAAGGCTGAAATAAGAGAAAAATAGAACTGGGAATAAGCACATACGACAGCTGTGCACAGATGAAATGCAACATTCATTTTCAACAGAATATAATGCAGAACAAGGAAACAATATTCAGACAGTAAATGTTTTACATCCTAAAAAAGAGGCCTTCAATCTGTGAGGCGTGCCCCCCTAGGCAGGTGCAGAGCAACATTCGGCGGGAGGGGGAAGGACTGGAGCCTGGACCAGCCCCCATAAGGGGTGGGGAGGTAGCGCTGCCCAGCTCCACTCATGACTGCTGCCTTCGCTGCCAACACGCTTCTGGGAATCTGTGCCTGGGGTCCTGGCTGCGACTCCACCCCTAGGGTCCCAGCTGCAGCTGCCGGCCCACGGTCCCTGCTGCCCACCCTGCGCTCAGGGTTCCATGTCCAGTCATGGCTGCAAGCCTCAGTCACTGGATGAGCATCCGCTCCTGCCCACATCCCCAGCTGTGGCCCCTGCCTCGGTCTCCTTACCCCGTCCACATCCCCCGTCTCGGAGCCACAGCCCTGCTCCTGGCTCTGGGGTGGGGGGCTGGAGGCAAAAAGTTTGGGGATCTCTGTCCTCAAGAAATACTCTAGCTGGTGCTAAGTCAGATTTGTCTTTCTGTTAAATAATTTAAACCTGCTGCTATTCCACTGCTTTTCAATTTCTGGAAGCCAGATATTTTGGGCATGAAAGGCACTATTATAAAATCTCTTTTTTATTCTCCTCTATCCAATTTCTTTCAGTCCTGCCTCTGGACACTTCCACTGCTTGCATCCGACGAAGTGGGTATTAGCCCACGAAAGCTCATGCTTCAAAACTTTATAGTTAGTCTTTAAGGTGCCACAGGACTTTGTTACCAATCAGTACAGTGTCCTTCTGGGGGTTTACCTTGTTCTTTAAACTTTTTAAACCTGGTCAGGTCTCTCCCAGCCATCTTTAGGATTGATGTTTCTGACATTGTCCAAACTTGAGGAATAAACTCCTCCAGTTTCCTTTTTAGTGTCTCCAAATCCATTGTTGAATACATGGAACTTTCAGAGAACTCTTCATTATTCAACATCATAGAGTTTTCAGATTCTATAAATCCAACAGCCTGGTCTTCCTCATTTTCAGATGCCATAGACTCTGGTAACCTGGTAAAGAGAAGAATTATATAGCTCAATGGTGTTGTACTTAAAGTACTGTACAGGATCTTTTCAGGGGAAATAAGGCAAAACACCACATTTATTAGTAATACATGTATCAACACTGTATCATATGCATATGATATATATTACACTCATGCAAACACACACAAGCACACTCCATCTTGCTGTTATTACCAACTAGCTGCTCCCCTTAACTTCACTGCCAGGTGAGTTAGATGGGGGAGGGGTGGAGCCGGGCTTCTGCCGATCTGGATCGATGCTCCAATGTTGACAAGACGAGACCCGGGGTCCGTGCAAGACACCACACTTTTATAGCAGCTTCCCTCTTATGCACATCTATCCCAGATTCAAAATCTGGGTCTGTGTCCCTTCTCTCTGGGTATTGTCCCAATGCTGCAAAGAGGGCGTTCCCAAAAGAAGGTACTTGCTTCTAACCCCCAAGCCGTCAATATGTCCAATCTTTAGTCAGCCCACTTGACAAGTTTTATTGTCCTTGGTCTGGATCCCATCCCCTCTCCAACTGTTGCAGCTGTCTTCCTCATTCACACCTTTCATTCATTCAACAGGGTAATTGATTAAGTCAGGGTGGGGGGAAGATCTTATTCTACTCCTAGCAAAAAGACATTTTTTTCTTTTACCTTAATTATGCTATTTTAGGGGCTATAACATATTATCAAGGTTCAATACAAAGTTTCTAAGAAAGGGTTATATGAAAAGGCACAACACAAAGTCATAGAAAAGTTATACAAAGATGCATAATGCAGAGATTTATCTACAATGGTATAGAACTACTATAGATGATTATCTGCCTCCCTATGACTCTTCAAGCAAAGATTAAGGAACTATATTCCTTGCCTCATCCCAACCAATTTCTAACCTTACAATATAGCTGTAATTCCATTAATGAATTCTGATACCTAATACTGATCAAATGATTTGTCAAGGTCATCAAAATCCCCAACATGTAAATGTAGCTTATATCCATAGATGTTTCGATGGAGGATACTACTAAGATACTGTTGACTTATAACATTTCCCTTTCTCTCTGTTACTAATACCTTTGATTATTCTTAGTGAAATAATTTTTAGAATATATTTTACTTCACCAAATGCAGTTGCTCAGGTAACTATGTGATGGGTGAAATAGAAATGATGAAAGAGAAAATTCAAGAATTACTTTTTCTTCGCTTCTGAGGTTGGTTGTTCAGAGTGTGATTGTAAAGGGAAATCAATCTTTCTAACTGGTACCATGGTTTCTTCAGAACAGCCATTATTACCCTCTGAAGTAACCTTAGAAATGTCTGCAGTCACATCCAGAGGATTTTCATCAAATACTGAAGAAATCTTTGTCATATCAGTCTTTTCTTCGGAGGATTTTCCACCTTTATGGGTTTTGTGGCGTTTTTTGGGCACTACTGGGATGCTCATTTCAGTAGATGACTCTGACATCATAATCTTATCATTCCTTTCTTCAGAGGACGTAGAATTTTGTTCTGAATATGACAAAAATGATGATGCAAAGGTTTCATCTCTGGCTTCTTGTGTATCACAGGAGCTGGTCTGTTTTCTCCTTTTTTGGCTGCAATCATTTCCAAATTCATACAAGCCAGGCAGTCCGTTTATCTCCTCCTGCTCTTCTGACAAATTCTTTTTTCTTTTCTTCTTCTTAGCAGATTCATTTACATAAATATTATCAGCACTCTCCAAAGTTGTGTCTTGGTTCACTTGGATATGCAGTACATTATTTTGCTCCTTCTCACCCTCACTGTGTTTCCATTTCTTTTTTTTCACTTTCGTTTTGGAATCATCTGTTAAAGTTTCATTATTAACTTCCAACTTCACACCAGTACAAGAATTATCTAGCCAAGAGTCTTGTTTCTCTTGCTTGGTTTTCTTTTTTTCCGATTTCTTTCTATGAACATCAATGTCCGTGGAAGACTCATCTTCAAAGAGCAAAGGAGAATGAGGGCAAACTTCCATACTCTGCATACATTTATTTTTGTTGCTTTCAAGGCTCTCGCTACATTCTCGGTTTTTCTTCTTCATCTTCAAGAAGTGCAGAATACAAAAATAAATAATTTGTACTTGCTTATGTCGGCTTCACTTTCCTTGAATGATAAAAAGAAAAGAAGTTTTACTCAAGTGTCATAATATACACAAGTAAACTTCATGAAAGTCAACAACATGCAATTGGATATCTTGATGATAATCTCCACATCAACACCATTAAAGAGTTTCATGGAGGAAAAACAAGTATATTTAAAATTACCACTGGCACTACTTCAGTCATCCAGTTTTCCTAAAGAACCAAAACATTTAAGCTGTTGAATTTTACTTTGAAAAGTGACTAGGTGAAAGTTGGTCCAATAAAAGATATTACTTTACCCACCTTGTCTCTTTCTAGATAAAAGTAGTACATTCTTACTCAGAAGAGGTCTCCCAGGTTCTATTCATTTCATGTTATATTTCCTTACTATAGTAACAAAAAATATTTTTTTCTCATTTACTATCAGCTCTAACTTGCCTAAGACCAAAAGAGTTTCGGAAGAGAGCTGAATTCTCTCCTGACTCAAGTATCATACTCTAGACAGAGGTCCTCAAACTGTGTCCATAAGCTCCATTCAGGTGGTCCACGGATAGTTCATACCTGAGTGACCGCACGCAAGAGAATGAAGGGCCACCCACCTAATTAGTGGAGTCATGGCTCCACTAATTAGGTGCCCGGACCCTGGAGAAGATGCACTTGTAAGATGAGGTGGTGTCCCTGGGAGGAATAGGGTGTAAGAGGGAGGGGATAGTGGGAGAAGAGGGGGTGGGGGCAATTGGGATATGCAGGGCTGCAGCAGCCAGAGAAGGAGGCGACTTTCCCCAGCTCCTGGGCTGCGGCTGCTGGGGAGAGACTGCCCTCCTTCCCAGTCCCAGCTCAGTGACTGCTGCGGGGTGGGGGGTTGGCAGGTGCGGGGGAAGAGGGCACATCCATTGCATTAGAAAGGTAAGACTACTGATATTAAAATATGAGTTGTGTGCTTTTATTTGTAGGCCAAAAAAAGTTCATTATTATTAAGGGTTTTTTTATATAGCACTTTTATGCAAAGTGCTTTACAATAGTTAGCTAACCGCAAAACAACTGCAGGAAAGATCATTAAATGGTCCACTGAGACCCATAGCAATTTTCAAGTGGTCCAAACAAAAAAAAAAGTTTGAGAACTGGTGCTGTAGATTCTAGAAGACATACACTGATTACGGACAGATTTGCAGCATCTGCAGAAAGGAACAGGCTGACTATCTGAAAAAGACAGAAGTCATGTATCAATCTGCACGAGGGAAACCCAACACAAAAGAGCAACACACAGCTGGATGCTGGTACAAACTCTTGCTACCTTGGTAGTATATTGTCAAAAGATATTACCACAGACAAGGGGCTGACAAGTCGTATTAACAAAGCCAGTTCATCATCTGGCAGACCATCAGAGTCTGGCAGCAATATGGTATAAAAGCGGTTGTGCTGTTCAACTTGCTGTATGGTTGTAAGACCTGGACATGCAAGACTAAGTTCCCAATAATGAGGTTCTGGAACGTAGTCACTCTACAGGGATTTAAGCTATACTTATCACATCACAGTTAAACTGGGCTGGTCATGCGTTTCGGAGGGGTGACACCAGAATGCCTGTAATGGAGCTGGTTCTGGCGGGACCCAACTGAGAGTACCAATTCAGGGCAAATTGCTTAAACCAGGGCAGTTACAGCCCACGGCTGGGGTTTCTCCACCTCTAAGGCAAACCAAACCAGCCAAACACAGAAGACTTTGGTTTTACCCCACTGGCTAATCACAAGTCACACAAGCAATTCCCTAGACACTCCAGTTTCCAGTATCACCACCAGCAGCCACTTGTTATGGGGATATCTGGTTATGAAAACCAATACTCCAGAAAAGAAAAAGATTCTCCAGATCCCAAAGGACCAACCCCCTGACCCAGGTCAATATACAAATCCGATCTTACCCACAAATCACACTGTTGCCAATCCTTAGGATCTAAAATCTAAAGGTTTATTCATATAAGGAAAAAGATATAGGTGAGAGCTAGAATTGGTTAAATGAGATCAATTACATACAGTATTGGCAAAGTTCTTGGTTCTGGCTTGTAGCAGTGATGGAATAAACTGCAGGTTCAAATTAAGTCTCTGGAGAACATCCACAGCTGGGATGGGTCATTCAGTCCTTTGTACAGAGCTTCCATTTGTAGCAAAGTCCCTCTAGAGGTAAGAAGCAGGACTGAAGACA
Organism: Sternotherus odoratus; assembly: GCA_032164245.1. Lineage (NCBI taxonomy): Eukaryota > Metazoa > Chordata > Testudines > Kinosternidae > Sternotherus > Sternotherus odoratus. The sequence continues at coordinate 12,804,172 of JAVMKO010000016.1, forward strand.
AGATGGAGTTGAGGCATCTGCCTTTTATAGTCTTTTCCAGGTGTAAGAATGCTCTTTGTTCTTACTGTGTAAAATTACAGCAAAATGGACTCTGGAGTCACATGGGCAAGTCCCTGAATACCTTGCTGAGTCACAAGGTGTGCCTGCCTTCTCTCAATGGGTCAATTGTATAGCTGATGGTCCTTAATGGGCAAATCAAGCAGGCTAGGCAGAGCTAACACTAACTTGTCTGGGGTATCACCCAGAAGCATAGCATACAGACAGTATAGAGTCAATATTCATAACTTCAACAACAAAAATGACATACATACAGATACATAATCTTACTCAGCAGACCATAACCTGGTCTTAGACACCTTATATGACCCACTTTACATAAGATTTGGTGCCACCACAGAACCTTGGTTGCAACAATGATCTATACAGTCCCAGATCATGTAAATAACGTCACAATGCCAAACCAGTGGCTGTATGGCCAATTGTAAGTGGGCAACTGCATAGAAGGTGGCTGAAGAAACATTTTAAGGACACATTGAAAGCATAACTTGAAACAGTACAACACTGAAGTTGACAACATACAGATCATGCTGGCAAGCAGAAGTAAACAAAGGGGTTACCCAGTTCAAGATTAACCATCATATGGATTTTGAAGCACAGAGGCTGAGTCATAAACAGCATCAGACTCTGCAGGCACAGACTATAATCCCTTCTTCAGCATCAAACTACTGTATTTATGCACTTTGGGTGGAAAGGACTGCCAGTCCTTTTAGCCACAGCCATACTTGGAAGATGCAAAACCGTCATCAGTGTCATCTTCAGTAGTGGAGAACAGCAGCAGTAACTAGGATTAGACTACAAAATTAGCCTACAATGGACTTCCTACTAATACAACAGGAGATGATACAAAGATTAAGGCTAGAACACGGCCCTCATATAAAATCAAATAAGACCACTTTTAAAAAAAAAGATGCGTAAAGCCAACACCTAAATAAAAGTGGTGTGATTTTTAGAGATATTATTGTTATAATTTAATGCCAGAAGGGACCAATCTATCGTCATCCTAGCCAATCTATCATCATCCTAGCCAATCTATACTAGCCAATCTATCGTCATCTCCCGTACATCGCAGGTCACCAACACCACCCTAGAGCCACACACTCAACCCAACATCTGAAATTAGACCACAGTATTACAGCCCTCAGGAGACTAAACTATTATGTGCAACAGGCAAAGAACAAGAGGCACTGAGGTGCACCAATACCTGAGGACTCTGCAATAGCAGGAAGCTAATTACAGGAGATGTGCCCAGATGAACCTGACAAACAACCACGCTGCAGAGGAAGGTAGAGCTCCCCAAAGGTCAGTGCCAATCTGACCTGGGGGAAAATTCCTTTCCATTCCCACATACCACAATCACTGAGACCCAAGGTAGTAAACACCTTTGGAAAGGTTAAGGCTTGTCTGGACACACTCCAAAGGTTTGTTCCTAAGATAGCTGAGAAAATGTTTTGGAGATCCTCAAGACCAGCATACAAAAGGGCTAAAGTTCTTGAGTTAATTAGCCATCAGTTAACCCAAGATAAAAATCTTCCATCAGGACAAACCCTCTGAGGGCTTCCTCTACTCCTGCCACTTTTTTTTATTTGCGAGAGATAAGGTGGGTGAGATACTGGACCAACTTCAGCTGCTGAGAGAGAGCTTTCAAGCCACACAGTACAGCATTTATAGCTGCAGCTACATTAACTACATGAAGAAATCAAGTATGCTGCCATGAACTCGCTCTCTGATCAATCTGCTGAGTCTGCCAACAAAGAAACTGATTAGTGAGCAATAGTTTTTATCATCTTGTTACCTGATAAATACCCCTAAATGAATTTCAAACCAATACCATTCCATGGCCAAACAGTAGTTACAAGAGAATGATATAGCTGAACCACATGCCCACCCCACCCCTTATTGTGTTGAAGCAAGTTATGGTGTTGAAGCAAGTTATTGTGTTGAAGCAAGTTATTGTGTTGAAGCAAGTGCTGTGATTCTTTCCATAATACCATCCCCAGCCGCACTTACTCCCATACAAAGAACCTCGGTTCTGCTGTCCCAATAACAGTCTGCCCAGAGCTATTATCCTTTCTGCCCATCATCCCCACCACCACCACTGGCCTCACCTCCCTTCCACTTGTCCCCAACCCTTTATCCATCGTTCCCACCGCCCTCTCACTGTCCCAACCCTCCATCCCTCTCCTGCACTTGCCTCTCCCAGCCCCATTCCTCCCCCTCCCAGCCCCATTCCTCCCCCTCCCAGCCCCATTCCTCCATCCCTCCCCCCACTCGCCCCCTCACTGCCCCATGACTCCCCCCACTCGCCCCCTCACTGCCCCATCCCTCCCCCCACTCGCCCCCTCACTGCCCCATCCCTCCCCCCACTCGCCCCCTCACTGCCCCATCCCTCCCCCCACTCGCCCCCTCACTGCCCCAATCCTCCATCCCTCCCCGGACCCACCCCTCCCCCGCCGCCTCATTTCCCAACCCTTTATCCTTCCTCCCTCCCTCCCTCCCCCCGCCCTCTCGCCAAAATCATTCCGCTTCCCGTCCCGCATCGCCGTCACCCCTCCTACCACCCATCCCCCCCTACTCCTCTTTCAGGCCGCGCCCCATACCTGGCCGGTTCCGCTTTCCGCAGGACGCAGCGGCACCACGAACGCGCCCGCCTCGCGACCGGAAGGGCCCGTCGCCCTCGCGCTCCCCCGCTCCGGGCCGAAAGTGTCGTAGCCGAGTTCCGCCGCCGCATGGACCGGAAGTGTCCCCTGCCGGACCTGAGGCGGGACGGACCCGAGTTCTGCGCTGCTTCCGCTGGGGAGGAGAGAACGCGGGGCCCCGCCGCGCCTGCTCCTGGCGGGCGGGGGGGCGGAGCCTGGTTCTCATCTGCTGACTAGGCCTGGGCTCCCCCTGGGTCCTTCCCCCGAGTTCGGGGCTGTGGTGACCCCGGGCCCATCCCCTCCTCTCCCGGGCCAGGCCAAGTTCACCCTTGTCCCGCATGGGGCGCTGCGGAGCCCGTCGGGGAAACCTGCACAGCCCGACACGTCCCACTGAGTCCCCCGCACACATGTTCGCCTCCCCCTCCACTGTACATCACTGTATCAGAGCCCAACAACCGGCCTAGGACCTTGTGTTGGTCAAGCTGGTAGGAAGGTCAAACGTAAACACGTGGCCACAAACTGTGTTTTAAAAAATCCAATTCTAAGGTTGTGTGAGCAACACGTGAGAAAATGATAGAAATCCACCACATAATTAGCTGGTGAGGTGGTCTGATCCTGCAAATCACTTTTTACAGGGGTTCTCAAACGGGGTCGGGACCCTCGGGTTGCAATATTATTACGTGGGGGGTTACGTGGTGTTGGGTCAGGAGAGTAAAAGATTTGCTTAGCAGCAACATTTTAAGGATGCATTTCCTTCAGAAATTAAAAAATCAAATCTTTCAGCTAGGATTGTAGCAGTCAAATCTAGTGGGGTTCTAACTTTAGGCTGTAATCCTGCAAAGACATACACAGATACTTAACTTTATGCACTGTGAACAGTGCAAGACTAAGGCTGTGCACAAGTCTTTTTAAGATTGGAGTCTGAGGTTTTTTTGAGTAATCCATTGTGAGAATCCTAGCTGAATGTGTGTACAGTGTGTAATGGGGCTTCAGTAGTATTTGCAAGAAAGCTGCATTGTAAGTATTACAAGGAATCTAAGAGGTAACAAGGAGTCCTGTGGCACCTTAAAGACTAACTCTTTTAGTGTTTAAGGTGCCACAGGACTCTTTGTTACCTCTGCTATTCCAGACGAACACGGCTACCTCTGATTCTTGACAAGGAATCTAGAATTTTTACTCTGCTTCTCAACTTAATGATTAAGAAGCCTTAAAATCCATGCATTCTTTACAGTCCAGGATAAACTGTATGGATTGGTATTTAATAAACTTTCTCAAACCCCCTCCTCCTTTTTTAGCAGAGTTAAAAATGAGAGCATAAATAAAGTAATAGCCTAAATTATAGAGCAACATCCAGTACATAATAACAAAAGTCCTTAAAATAAGGCAGCCTTATTTGTATTAGTTGCTGAGAAATTGTGCACAGTTTAATAATGCTACCACTGGAAAGTACTGTAATGAATTGTCTTCTCCACCTACCCACAATCACTGTTGACTTTAAAATAACACAACCTTTTGTTTTCACAGAAGCCTGAAGCCACAAAGGGAAAGCAGCTGGTATAGAGAAACAAAATACCACCATAGTCCAGTATCTCCCTGTTAGCTTATTTGCAGCAATTCTTGTGTGTTTTATATTGGCCTTAAGACATTTATTTGTATTTCAACAATAATAAAATTGATCAGTGTTATTTTCCTCTGTCATCGCAACACCTATGATATAAGTAATGAATATATCAGATCACTTATCTGTTACTGAAGTTAGTGCATTGAAGTGCAATCATCTCATGTGCACAACTGCAACAGTTCTAAAGCCCTGATTCAGAAAAGTACTTAAATTAGTACTTGGTTAAGTGTTTTGCTGTATTGGGGACAAGAGGCCTAATTTTAAATTTGGCTTGTTTCTTCTATTAAAATGGCTTAATTTCTGTTTACATTTCCTTAGTGAAGTCATTGTACTTTAAATTGCCAGTATTTCCACTATTAAACTTTTTTTTAATGGTTATAATCTACTCATGAAATATCGCTCCTGGCTACAATGTAATTACTTAATTATCTTTAGTAATCATCTGCAAATTTTGTCACCTCACAGTTTACTCCTTTTTCTAGATCATTTATGAATATGTTGAATAGGACTAGTCCCAGAACAGACCCCTTGGGGACACCACTATTTACCTGTTCATTCTGAAAACTGTCAATTTGCTTACCCCAAGTACCAAGGCCATGAAGAGCTACAACAGGTTCTCTCAAAACTAGGTGACTGGGCAACAAAATGGCAGATGAAATTTAATGTTGATTAATGCAAAGTAATGCAGTTTGGAAACCATAATCACAACTATACATATAAACTGATGGGGGTCTAAATTAGCTGTTACCACTCAAGAAAGAGATCTTGGAATCATTGTGGATAGTTCTCTGAAAATATCTACTCAATGTGCAATGGCAGTCAACAAAGCAAACAGAATGCTAGAAATAAGAAAGGGACAGAAAATAGGACACAAACTATCATGTTGCCTCTATATAAATCCATGGTATGCCCACATCTTGAATGTTGTGTGCAGATGTGGTCGCCCATCTCAAAAAAAGATATATTAGAACTGGAAAAGGTTCAGAAAAGGCCAACAAAAATGATTAGGGGTGTGGAATGGCTTCTGTATGAGGAGAGATTAATAAAACTGGGACTTGGAAAACAGATGGCTAAAGGGTAGTCTGATTGAGATCTATAAAATCATGACTGGTGTGGAAAAAAGTAGATAAGGAAGTGTTGTTTTCGCAACACAAGAACTAGGGGGGGTCACCTAATGAAATTAATAGGCAGCAGGTTTTAAACAAAAGAAAGTATTTCATCACATGACACACAGTCAACCTGTGAAACTCTTTGCCACAGGCTGTTGTGAAGTCCAAGACCATAAGGGGGTTCAAAAGAGAACTAAAGACATTCATGGAGGACAGGTCGATCAATGGCTACTAGCCAGGGTGGGCAGGGATGGTGTCCCTAGCCTCTCTTTGCCAAAAGCTGGGAATGAACTTTAGTTCTCTTTTGAACCCTGCTGCCTATTCATTTCATTTGGTGACCCCCCCTAGTTCTTGTGTTGTGAAAACAACACTTCCTTATCTACTTTTTCCACACCGGTCACGATTTTATAGATCTCAATCAGACTACCCTTTAGCCATCTGTTTTCCAAGCTGAAAAGTCCCAGTTTTATTAATCTCTCCTCATACAGAAGCCATTCCATACCCCTCATCATTTTTTTTTGGCCTTTTCAGAACCTTTTCCAGTTCTAATATATCTTTTTTTGAGATGGGCGACCACATCTGCACACAACATTCAAGATGTGGGCATGCCATGGATTTATATAGAGGCAACATGATAGTTTGTGTCCTGGGGCACTGGCAGCAGACAGGACACTGGGCGAGATGGATCTTTGGGCTGACCCAGTAGGGTCCCTCTTATTTCCCACCTCCGTCTGCTGCTGCCTTGGAACAGGAAAGGGCCAGGAGCTGGGGTCAAAGCTTGCTGGGGGGAGAGGCGGGTTAGTGCCTGGGACCGCCCCCTCCCCGCCCCTTAGTAATTTCCCCGCCCCCAAGCTACTACAGCCCTTACAGAGCCTGTTAGCGTCCTTCGTTGTCCAGGCAACGGGCCGCTCCATCACTGCAGGGGGGGTGTCCCCTGACAGCGAGCCCCATTGGGCCTCCCCAGAGCTGTAGTCCCGGAGGGGTGGGTCTCAGGGCCGGGGTCTCTGCCTCTCTGCTCTCCGTGCGCCCGTAGGGTGCCCCTTCCCCCGTTGGGGGGTGTCTCCGTTTTCCCTCTCCCGAACCTGTCCCCCCCCCCGCCTGGTGCGGTCTAGGGGGCCGGGAGCCAGCGGCACCGCATTCCCGAGGGCCGGAGCGGGACCACGGCCATGGCGGCGGCCCCCAGCGGCCCCAAGGAGCTCCCCCGGCGCCGCAGCGCCAGCCAGATCTGCCCCCCGCCGCGGCGGCCCAGGACCCTGGCCGAAGTGCCGCCGGGCAGCGAGAATGAGCGGCTGGGGGTGGCCCGAGACAGCATGGTGCAGAACCCGCTCATAGCCAAGGTGAGGGGCACCCCCGGGAGAGATCCCTCATAGATACCCCCCCCCCGCCTAGGGGAACCCCTACCCATCCTGGGGGACTCCTACCCCATAACGCACCTTCCCCCAGACGGCATGCGGCACCCCCGGGAGAGATCCCTCATAGACACCCCCCATCCGGGCAGAGGGAGATCCCACCCTGCCTGGGGGAAACCTACCCCAAACACCCACCCATCCCCCAGACAGCATGCGGGCACCCCCGGGAGAGATACCCCATAGACACCCCCCATCCGGGCAGAGGGAGATCCCACCCTCCCTGGGGGAAACCCTACCCCAAACACCCACCTTCCCCCAGACGGCATGCGGGCACCCCCGGCAGAGATACCCCATAGACACCCCCCATCCGGACAGAGGGAGATCCCACCCTGCCTGGGGGAACCCTACCCCAAACACCCACCTTCCCCCAGACGGCATGCGGGCAGCCCCGTCAGAGATACCCCATAGACACCCCCCATCCGGACAGAGGGAGATCTCACCCTGTCTGGGGGGAAACCCTTTGCCAAACACCCCCCATCCCCCAGATGGACAGCATGATGAAGAACCAGCTCATAGCTAAGGAGAGGGCCACCCTGGCAGATTCGCCTATAGACACCCCCCAGCCCAGGGAGAGGGAGACCCCATGCAGCCTGGGGAGAATCCCTGCCTCAAATTCCCACCCTCCCCCAGACTGCACAGTGAAGATCCCACTCATAGCCAAGGAGAGGGGCAACCATCCATAGGAGCCTCCAGGTACAACCCTCCCCCATCATAGAGGCCTCCAGGACCCACTCCATCCTCCACCCTAAGTGAGCAATCCTTCCCCCAGTAGATTTCTCAATTCTGGGGTAGAGAATGGTGCAGAATCAACTTGTTTTCAAGATGAGGTACTTGGGTGCCCATCTCCTTGGAAGACACTCCATCCATGTTCCCCAAGGATAAGAAAGAGCCCCGGGAAGAAGAAAGAGCCTCTGAACCACACATCTCTCCCAGGGGAGCAGAGAGCTAGTTCCTGAACTTCCATTACTGGAGGTCCCGCGCCATGGTTCCCCAGTCCCACTAAGGAGTCCTGCTGCTCAGCAGAAAATGGTCCAGATTACACCATGACCAAAGTACCCTCTACCTCCTCACTCCTCCCCCAAGAAAGGATAAATAGAAATGTCAGATTATGTAGTAGCAGGGTAAATTTACTATTTGGCTGTGATAAAGACCAGTGACCTTGATCTCCTTGACTTAGTGAAGTTGTTGAGCAGTGACAGCAGGTTTGTAAGGGTTGAATAGAAGAGCAGTGCTTGCAGGTTCAGTTTTAAACGCTAGAGAGCAGCATTTAATACATTTATATCATGCAATGGTGTCCTGCTCTTACTAATGCTGAGATGCAAATGTTCTCCGAAAATAAACTCTCCAGGCAGAGAGGAGTTCCAAACATACTCATTAAAATAAAATTTACTTACTAATAAATGTTGATATTTTGAAACAAGCTTCCCATTGGAGTAAACAATTTTAGATCTGTTTGCTTTTCTGTAATACCTTTCATCTCAGGATCTCCAAGCATTTTATAAATATTAACTAACTGAGCCTCACCACCCATGGAAGGTAGTTAAGAGACGGACCAAGATCATAAATTAGTGAAATGCAGGTGCCGGATGTGGTAGCTGTTGATCAGCAACTTGCAACACTAAATAATGTAGGGCAAGAGGTGAAGAAGAACCCTGCATCCAGTTGTAAATTTAGAGGATGGATTTAGCTTAGCCAGGTATAAAGTCTAAAAGTTGTCATTTTAGCCAGAGTACTAGGGTTAAAACCACTTCTGAGACCTCCAGACTTCTTGGCCATATCAGCTCAGTGTGTGTCTTTCTGAGGTGGATAAATTGAGCTTCATGTAATTTGCTGTGAGTGCCTTTCAGACTAGACCTTAAAATGGAGGTTCTGTGTGGACACTAAAGATCCTAGTGTACTTTCTGTGGCAAGGTTTGCCCCAGTGTCCTTGTGCAAAGTATTATTTCCTTCTACTTTTGTGACTTGTGTTGTGTGTCTGTTATTTATCTTCCATCCTAGAATTGGCTACATTTTGGTACTCTTGTACATACATAAATTTGTGCTTTGCGCCCCCCCCCCCCCAGTACCTTAAAATATAAATAAGCCAGAACAACATCCACAAAGCTTGTCTCAATGGTCAGATCCTACACTGTGCCTCAGGCATCTCTTTAGAACAACTGTAAAAAGAGAGAGATCGTCCATTTAAAAAGCAATTTAACTTTGCCAATGATAGCAGAAGGATTTCGGGGGGGAATAATCAATTGGGAATGGGAGGTGTTAGAAAATGAAAACTTGACAAGTTTGCAGCTGTTCAGGGCTTGTCGGACAGTAAAGATGGGAATCCTGCAGTAAATATCAAACAGTGTAGAAACATCTCAATCTGGGGCTTGTAAGGTAGGAATGTGCTTATGGAGAGAAGGGGTTTATGAACTGTTACTTCTCATATAAAAACAACAGAATGGAGAAGGGAACAGCCCACGTCACACGTGGAAATGGGGCCAAATCAAAATTCCAGAGCAGAGCACTCCCCAAGCTCAGCTTTTCCCTAGTTACAAGTGAAAAATGAATTGCTGATTACTTCTTACTTACATATCCACATACATTGCCACAATGTTGCACATGCTCTCAAGATCAGGACTAGAATAACAATGGGTGCTGAACTGAAATGGGTTCTGAGGTACAACCCCCCACCCCTGGGGGGTTAGCTCAGAGAGTGACAGAGATCACACACTGGATTTGGTAGTTGTTTATCAACACCTAGCAACACTGAACAGGGATGCTTAGCATCTTCTGACAGGATGACTGTACAGTTAGGATCTTGCTTTCCTGGTTACGAAATTCAATTTGAATTTATTAAAAATGGTATGTGTGATACTTCTCTAGTCTCTGGCTTCTAGGCTTTCCTTTTAGTGCAATACTCGGGAAGAGTTTGGTAACCAGACTTCATCCATTGAGTATTCAGAGAGACTTGGGGCTGTTTTAAATTCCTCTCATGTTATTGCTGTAATATAGTAATCTCCTGCTAAGTATACATTTGCACATATTTATACCCACTAATCACTGGTGGAGCTGAGCACCTTGTAAACCTTCTTGTATGTCTCCTCTTTTGATTGAGACATTTCAAACTAGCCTTTTTCTGTCACCTTTTTCTTCAGTCAGTCATGTTGGTAAAGTTCTGCTTCTGCACAGAAATCACCAAAGCCTGATTTTTTTTGGGGGTGGGGGCATTCCAAGTCTTTCAGCATTTTCATAGACACTATTTATATTACTGTTGTACCTTTTCAAAAATGTGATTTCAGTGAGTTTCTGCTCCATTCCTCCTATTTTGCATCTAATTTAAATGGAAGTTATATTTAATATCATCAAAGTGGTATGAGTAAATTAAGGGCTTGTCATAAACATAAGCGAACAGCAGCTCTGGGACCCTGCTGCTGAGGGGCTCCTACAGCTTGTATGAGTTCAGCAATTCACAGGCTGGCTCTATCACCCCTTTGGCTGAAGGAAACCACTCACCAGCAAATCCCCATGCACATTTCAGCACTGGGGCTTGTAGCCTGATTTCTCCTCCTCAGCCTTTCTGGAACTTTGGGGCCCTGAACATCATAAGCTCAGCCCTGAGCAGATCTCAGTTTTGTAGGTATGAAAGAGTAACTGATTTGCTTTTCCCCCTGGCAGCCACTTGAATTACAGCTTTTGTCCTCTTGATGGCACTAGCAGAATAGCTTCAAGGATCAACCAACTCCTCAATTCCCAATCCTCAGCCAAGGGCTGGAAAAAAATGCTGACCTATTAGTGTTCCTTCCTGCAGTACTGTGGGGCTGTTATTGCTTCTTGTTAGAGGATGAAGAGGAGAAGCAAGGTCTACCTCAGTCAATGCCAAGCCTCTCTTGAGTCAGCAGCATTGAGCAAATTGCAAGCAGTTTGACTGTGTTTTTTCCTCTCTCCTCTTGGGGGCAGCCTCTACTGCTTAATTTCCTCATTTTACTAACAACATACAGTGGTGCCATTCCCACCAATGCAGTTCAGGTTGTGTCACTGTAGTTAGGGCTTGAGTTCCTTTTATAACCTTACCCGCCCCAATTCGATGAGGTTTATAGTTTAGCCATAACAATTCAGTGTTTTAAACATGATCTAAAAACTTCCAGCCTTTCAGCAATTCAGTTTTTCTTTACATCAAAACAGGGATAAACAACCAATCTGCTGGATAAATTGTATGTTTACAAAAAATATAAATTGGGATAATCCTGACACGTATATATCATAACTGAAATGCATTTGTTACCCAATACACAACATTATTATAGAGACAATGCTTCCACTAAAGTCAATTTAAGAACTACAGAACTGGTCTTAGAGTTATATGTGTCACTATCGCTCAGTTGATAGTGTTCTCATGGCTCCTCCAAGAAGTCATTTGGTCAAATGTAGCTCTAAGTTTATGAGTTTATGTCCAGTACTGTCACTGCAGAGGAGCATGGTGATGGGAGTCCTGAACTGGTAAAGGAGCAAGCTTTTGCATGAGACATTTTAAAACAGTGTTCTCTCTCTATGTCTCTGATATCTCTGCAGGAGATTAAAGATCCTAAGTACTCTTTAAAAAGAATAGATGATTATCTTGGTATCCTGGCCAACATTCCTTCAGTCAAAGCTCTAAGGCTGATCCTGAGACTTGAGGTTATATAGCACCTTGAAAAATCAGGTCTTACATTGGCTGAGTTACAGTCCAAAGCTATTTGTGATTTGAGATGTAATTTGAGAGAGACCTAGGGTATGAAATGCACTGTATAGAAATTACATTTTGCCCTATGATATGGGTACCAAAGAATGTGCTTACTTGTAAACCACTTAAAGGGGGCATTTTAAGAAAGGAAGCCCCAGACTTGACTACACCAGGAATTAATGTGATTTAAGACACATACTAGTTTGCCTCCATTGAGTCTCATAGAAAAGCCAGATGCAATTTAAAAAAAAGTTACTTCGGTGTCAGCAATCAGCAGCTTGTAAAACAAGGATGGAAAGAATCCAAAAGGTCAGAGTTGCCACAGGGGAGCCCTGTGCAGCTATGGCCTACTAACCTTGAGAGCTACTTGAAAAATGCCAAAATATTCTGGCCTCTGTGAATGGGCGGGTCTGTCAGGGTGCCAGAGCCCAGGGTTCCCCACCACAAAAAACCACCAGAGCTGTGTTCCAGAATCATGAGTCAACTTCCCCACGATCATCGGATTGGCTTAAAAGGCATGACATTTTAAAAGCAGCAGATCTTAGGTTCTTTTTATTTGCCTTCTGTTGTAGCATTTTTGGGGGGCAAGGAGGGTGTCACATTTTCAAGCTTTTATCCATTGCCACAAAAGCTAGAAACTGCCTCTAACCAAAAAATGAAAGCTAGGATACTCGGGCTATTACATAAGTACATGAGCTGAGGCTTTAAAAACAAGTAAAAAGTATCACAAAACTCCTGATAAAATCAGGCGAGATGACAAAGCTGATCCCATCACCATTAGCCTTGCAGTCACAGCAGAGAAACAATGGATTAAGTAGGCCAGGGAGACTGAACTTCCATTTCTTCCAATTCAAAATGAGAAGGTGGGTAAAGCTAGCCCTGCTGCTACCCTGCTCTGGCAATTCTATGGATACACAAAGTACTTCAGTTTCCAGGGTGATCTCTCCAGAATCTTTCAGCAGGGGCTCCACCTTGTATGTAGGTATCTACTAGGCCGGAAGTTTTCCCCAATATGGCATTCCGATTTATTTTTTCAAAAAGCCTCAGTAATATTGCTATCAGATATTCCTAAACAATCTGATTGGTTACAGACTAAGGCAACATGGAACATCACTCCAGGAAGTAATTTGGTTTTCAGGGGCATAAAGACTAGGGAGGAAGAGGAGGACAAGAAAGAAAAGCCATATTGCTTCAAGTTAAAGTTATAGCACACCCTTCAGAAATCCAGGAAACTAAGTTAAGGAAAGACATTAGCTATACATGTGTGTGGTGGGAGGGAAAGGCTATTTATTTAAACTTATAAAATGCATTGATCACGGCTCTCTCTAAGCACACCCATGAGTTATTGTTGGATTGTCCACCTTCATTTGCAGTTCAGGCCTCTCTTAGCACACCTGCATCCCAGAATCGTCATCTTAACAGGTTTTTGCATGTACTGTAATCATCATGAATTAGTTTATTGTACCTATAGTTAAATCAGATTTCATATCTTCAACCTTCTTCCCTAACCATTCTCTTTTCTTATGCACTCACTGCACAGTTATATCCATGTGTCAAGGGGAAACTGCAGCCATCAACTACCGGTAGTCTCACCAACACCCTCTGTCTTTGCATGGGCCAGTGTTACACAGCCAAATTGCTCTGCTTAACCTTTGGCCACTCGGTTTCTCACCATTTTCTTGGCAAGAGCAATCACCCTAATAAGCAAGTCATGCCTATTTAGTGCACTGAGATTCTAAATTGATTTGCTGCGCCTTGTGACACTACTAGATTTACACCTTCACACTAATAATTATTTTAGAAATTTCTCCATAATTGTATCAGGGCACATTTACAGAAGAATATAAAACAATATTGCTAGCAACTGGTAAAATAACCAGATCCCTTACTCTTCCTTCTTCTTAGACTAACTGGGGTGGAATCCTGCAATTTTCACTCATGTAGGGAATCAGTACACAGCTTTGCGAGAGTAGGAGTTGGAGGATTGGACCTTAAGTTACTAAAATAAGGGCTTCCTTTTAAAAATGGTCATCACTACTGAAATTTAGCAACATGTCCATAAACAATAACAGAGCACATTAGTGTTCATATGCATGTTAAAAAAATTGCATGAATCCAGTCTCTTTGTGAAAGATGACAAATTGACATATAGTAAAATCATCACTCTAGCCACCAAACAGATATAGCATATGCAGCAACAGTTCAAGGTTCTACACGCTGCCTCATGTACATGCCTCCGCTGTAACCTGGAGGGACTAAATCTAGGAGTGAAATGACAGTTAACATAGGAACATAAGAATGGCCACACTGGGTCAGACCAATGGTCCATCTAGCTCAGTATTCTGTCTTCTGATAGTGGCCAGGGCTAGATACGTCCGAAGGAAAGCACAGAACAGGACAATTATCAAGAGATCCATCAACTGTCATCCAATCCCAGCTTCTGGCAATCAGAGGCTTAGGGACACCTGGAGCACGGGATTGTGTCCCTGACCATCTTGGCTAATAGCCATTGATGGATCTGTCCTCCATGAACTGATCCAGTTCTTTTTTGAACCCAGTTATATTTTTGGTCTTTACAACATCCCCTGGCAATGAATTCCAGCGGTTGACTGTGCGATACATGAAAAAGTACTTCATTATGGTTGTTTTAAACCCGCTGCCTATTAATTTCATTGGGTAACCCCTGGTTCTTGTGTTATGTGAAGGGCTAAATAACACTTCCATCCTCACTTTCTCCAAACCAGTCATGATTTTATGGATGTCTATCATTTCCCTCCATAGCTGTCTCTTTTCCAAGCTGAACAGTCCCAATCTTTTTAATCTCTTCTCATATGGGAGCTGTTCCATACCCCTAATAATTTTGGTTGCCTTTCTCTGTACCTTTTCCAATTTTAATGTGGTTTTTTTTGAGATGGGGCAACCAGAACTTTATGCAGTATTCAAGGGTGTTCCATGGATTTGTATAGCGGCATGATATTTTCTGTCTTAGTATCTATCTGTTTCTTAATGGTTCCTAACACTCTGCTAGCCTTTTTGACTGCCGCTGCACATTGTGCAGATATTCAAGACTTCAGAGTCCACTCAGCCTTTGACCCCTCTGAGGCTGCCGCCATTGAGAATGCCAAATGTTGTTCATCCGCCATGATTTGAAATCCAGAGGCACTCTAAGAGTATGTCTACACTACCCACTGGATTAAGTGAGTAGCGATCAATAAATCAATCCTTGTGCGCGCTCCCTTTAACTCTGGTACTCCATCGCCATGAGAGGTGCAGACGGAGTCGACAGGGGCGCGGCAGCAGTCAACTCAGTGCCATGAAGACGCCATAGTAAGTCGATCTAAATACGACAACTTTGGCTACGCTCTTCTCATAGCTGAAGTTGCGTATCTTAGGTCGATCTCTTCCCCCCCCCCCCCCCCAGTGTAGACCAGGGCTAAGTAACTTCCCCTTAATTATCAGTTTTGTTGGCTTAAGTTATTGTGCTCTTTCCCTATTCCTGTATCGACTCAGTTATTTAGAACCAAGGAACCTCCTGTTCAAAACATCTTCAGGGGCCAAATCTTAGCTTGCCTTAGTCATGTGAGTATTTCCACTGATCTAAATGAGATGACATGCATGAATGGAGCGAGCAGGGTTTGGCCCAAAGTCTTTGTTTATTTGATGTTAATTATTCTATTTACCCAAATTCTCTGCATGTGGTGCCTTCTGTACCTACCACTTAGGGACACAGAGGATTAATTAGTGTTTGTGCAGCACTTTGAGTCCTAAATATTCTGATTATATTATTGCCATCTAAGGCCAGCATTATGTTTTTAAAAGTGTGTTCCAAGAAATCTATAGAGTGTAGCTCAATAATTAATTAGATAAATATATGAATGTAGGGCTGGGTAGCGTAATCATTCAGCTGGTTTCTGAGCTTTGTTTCACCAGTCCACTGACTTCTAAGGGTTCCCTTCTCAGTATAAACTGATCTAAGATTTAAAACAAATTATTTGGTATCCAAAAAGTTAAACTCCCAGTGTGCTTCAGTGCCATCCCACATCTTATATGGTCACTGCTGAGATAAATAAGGCATTTCAAAGTAGTAAATAAATATTCTTCATAAGTGAAAATGCCGCATTTTTCTCACAATAATTTAAAGGCACATCAGGGTTCAGGCTGGAAACTGACAAATGGCATAAAGTATATAAAAGAGTGAGCAAGAGGGAGTTTTGATCCTTTATGTGAACCAAACAATACAAATTGGTGAGACCAATAAACCCATAGACATCACAAGGTGAAAGCATTTATGTTGGCGAAAATCTCTTGTGTTTATCTGTGTAATACAATGGAAATAAAGACTCTAAGACACTTTGATTTAAAGATGTAGTATTCAAGTACAATAATAACAATTAGACTGGATTGCTGTAATAGTGTAACCATAATGGCCGTGTTGTCATAGCAGGGAGCATCTACACTGCCTCTTGTGAGAGCCTTCAGTGCTGGGAAATCTCAAAGAAATTAAGCTAAAGGAGGACAGAATATAGCTGGAAGAGGAAAAAGGGTCACAAATGAAGCTCTGCATAAAATGAGGTTGTAATGCCACTAAATGCAGCTGGAGCAGTGCCGAGCTGTAAAGTTTTGTGACAAACCCAAGACTTGAAAGATTGAAGAAGCTTTTGGGCTAGCAACCAGTTTATGGTGTGGCCCCAAAACCACGCCAAACCAGGGTGGTTGTTTTTTTCTTGTTGTTCTCAGATTAATTCAAATTCCAAGTGAAATTTAGAGGGAGGGAGTCCCTTTTAAATAGAGGAGAGAGGTCTTCAAAATCGGCCACCACCACTCAATTTCTCACAGTTCTTTTAAAAGTTTATTCCCCTCTGGTAGTTCAACCAACTATTTGATGATATCACTTCATTCACAAGCCTTTCCCCAGAGGCAGAGAACCCAGCAGCTTGAGAGCAACACCTGAGACTTCCCTAAAAGAAACTCATAAGAACACAATAACAGCCCTACTTTCTGGAACAAAAACCCCAGCACCTCTGGAAAAGTAGGAAGAACGCAGGCTGAGCATACAGTAAAAAAAACCCTGAAGAGGCTCAAATAAGGAACTGCAACATCCAGAAGAAATAAGAACTACACAATGGGGAAGGCAAGAAAAATTCTCAAGCACACAGGTATATTTCTAGTTTCCTGGAGGAAAGTTATAAGAGCATCTCTTTATTTTTAGAGGATTTACTACAGTAAAAATAATTTGTCCATCTTTCCATGTACTGGATGGCAGAAGATAGATCAAACCAAATGCCATTACAAAGGTCTTAGGGACCAATTTTTTATTTCAACATTTTGAGAGCGAGTCACACTTTCTTAAAAGGCAAAAACCCTTTACCATGCCAATTCCCTTAGGCTAGGTATTATGTTTATTTATTGTATCTAAAATCTTTGTAATCTTGCAGTAATGATTTAGTTCTTACCTTGGACACTCACTCTATATAGATTAGACTAAGTCCTGAATTTTCAAGGATGTTCTGACTTTAACTTATACAATTCTTTAAAATAAAGTACATTGCATTGTAACTTTTTGTTTGCATTTGTTTTGATATAGAATTGCTTTAAAACAACACTGTCAAATGAAACTTGGAGGACCAACATTTTTGATAAATAGATCAGTAGAAATATATTCCATACCATGTTTATTTTATATATATTTTAATACCAGTGGAAATATTTATTTTTAAACAAACATCTTCTGTGGCTGCAACCCAAAATCAGAGCATTTAGAACCTGTAAGTGAAACTTGATTAAAAGTAAAAGTGAAACTGCCTTCACCAAATTTTCAGCTAAGAGAATCACAATTGTTCAAAGTGAGCTAAAGACTATTTAGTGAAGAGCAATTTGGATTTTTTACAAAATCTGCTTTTATTATGCTTATTGGGTTATGCAGAAAGAGAGATTTCTTTGTTTGTAGTATGATTTTTAAGATGGCAATGTCCCTTTAAGTTTGCTTTGCTATGACTTATTCAGCTTGCCTCCATGGTTGCTATGTGTCCCCTTCCATAGTCCCATGAGACACCGATCAGCTGGCCATAAGGCGATTGTAAGGACAATAATTACCATGTATTATGGTGTGTTAAAGCACTAATACACACTGAAATGTAAGTTTCCACTCACATCCCAAAAAATGTATCTTCTCTCTCTCTCTCTGTCTGTCTCCACCCCTCTCTTCCTTTCCTTTTCCACCCATAGCCACTCTTATGGGCTCCCTCACTATCTCTGCTTCCATAATCAGAGACATAAAATTGTTATCAGATTAGCCCCAGCAATGAAAAGCACAGTCCCAGATCACACTCACAGTTAGTTAGCATTTAGATAGGCTGGGACAGGGGTCTGTACAATAGGCATCAAAGCTGAACTCTTGGTGCAGCAAGAGGGATTAATTTCTTTAACCAACATGCCTGATCTGGCCTATCTCATTACCCTGCCTTGTCAGTGTCGATGTTAGATTTGATTGAAGATTATACCATTTAGGCCTTTCCCCTGTTTTCCACAGAAATCAGGCCTATTGAATTGCACATTCTTCCATGGGCCCCCGTCAATACTCAGTGGCCTGAGCCTCTAATTCTGCTTCATTTAAACTTCATCAACTTTTCCAATCAAGTGGAAGGATCTGAAATAGGCTCCGTAAGCAGAAAGGCCCTTTTTCCTTTTGTCAGATAATTTATTCTGTTCTCTCTTTTCCCCCCTCTCGCTCTCCCCCTCTCTCTTTTTCTTCTTTTCGCTCCCCTTCCCTGATGCTGAAAATGAGATTACAGTATTTAAATGACTATGATAATCAATCGGGGGACCTTGAGCCAAGATTGAGGTTAATTTTTCTTAGCAGAACAAAGAAGCGTGATGCCTTTGGGGATTTGAAGGTGCAATCTGTGTTTCATGCTTGTTTTTCCCCCCCTAAAATTGGAGTTTTAGGAGTCTTTTCTTGTTACTAACTAGGCAGTTGTTGTGATTTTTAACGGAGGCAACCCCTAAGAGAGAAGAAATGTAATTTTGAGCTGATAAACAGCTAACGGCCTTCAATCAACAATTTTAATAGGAAAAAAAGTCACTCACATAGCGTGACTACAGATTTAATGAAAGTGCGATCATTTACCTTATTTATTTTTAAACATACTTTGAATAATTTTCCACAGTGTTATAACTAGTCATTACAGCCTACATTGTGCCGCTGTAAACTTTTGAATGACTAGCTCTTTCATTCAGTTGTACTCTGCACTTTGGCAGCTTTTTGGTACCTGGAAAAAGTTAAGACTTCATCATGCTTTTGCTAGTTGGAAATAGGATCACTATGATCTTCCTTAAAACCCACACAGAAATGGCTTATTAAATTATTAGATAATGTATATTTAGTTATAACAAGTGGCCATTCACTCCTACAGCTCTTTCCCCTACCTTTCTTAAGCAAAGGAAAAGAGAAACATGTATTTCTTTGCTTCTATCCCAGCTGTCTTGTCAGGACTGTTTTACAAGCTGCCACCCAATGTTATCTTTTATTTGTGTCAGGAGAGAGGATTTGACAAGTTCAGTACACAATGTTCATTTGGCAAGGCAAATTTTTCATACCAATTTTGAGTAGAAAATGAAACCATCTTTCAACAGAATGAGCAACATCATTTTTGGACAGACATATTATGAGGGAAAGGATTGCAAAACTTTATTTCCCTACACGATCCTGAAAATCTTGGAAATAATACATTTTGTAAAAAATGTACCTTTGTTTCTTGAGGCCATCAATTTGTTTTAGAAATAAAAAAATCACCCCAAAATGTAGTCAGGAAAGTGCAGCCCCCTCTGTGCTAATCAGAGGCTACTGAAATTGGTTGCATCATAGATAATGTGGCTTCGTTTCAACCCTCAACCCCTACAGCCACTGGCACACAGGAGTAGCCATAGCTCCATTGGCTTGCTTGTGAGGGGAGGTTAGGGTTGCTGGATCCTTGTAATTGCTGTTCCAGTGACCCACCTCCAACATGGGCTTTCCACACCAGGGCAAATGTCGCTCTTTGGGAGTCCAGTCTCTCCTGTTATACTGGAATTTTCTCCAGTGGCGACATGCATGCAAGTGTAGATTCCTCCATGCTAGGCCCTCTGGATCCTAGTCACTATGTACCTGAAAGAAAGCCTCACTTAGCCTTTCAGTTACCAAACTCTTCGGGGGCAATGGTTTGCAATGACATTTTCCTCTCTTTAAGCAAATGTTGACTCATCATGGGGGAATTAAAACTCCATTAGACGTTGCCACATTGTACTGCAGACCCCATTACAGTGGTTGAGTTGCAATTAATTGGTTTCCTCAGATATTACTTAATTCAGAGAAGGCGGGGATAGAAGGGAAAGATAAGATGATCTAAACAATAATTTCCTAAAATGACAATCTAAATAAACTAATGAGGTGATTACATAGTTATTAATCTCAATATAAAGCAAAGTCAGAAAAAATATTGGGTACATAACAATTTTTAAAATATAGTAGATTTAGTATCCATTCTGGTGATAGTTATCATAAAGCAATCAGCCTGCGTCTATAAAAATGGATGATGTCTTAGCACATGAATTGTATTTTATGTGAAAATCTGCCACTTCAGAGGATGACCAGCTTCTACTTTTGTTTAGCTCTATTGTTTGTGTTGCTGTACTATAACTTTCTAACAGCTGTGCAGTTTTATTGACTTCAAAAAGTTTTGTTAATTTGTTAACACAAACAATAGAGCTAAACAAAAGTAGAAGCTGGTCATCCTCTGAAGTGGCAGATTTTCACATAAAATTAGAACACAGCAACAGCAAATGGAAACACTAAGTATAGAAATGTGCTGGCATTAGTAGTCATTTTGTAATAGTCACATCTAATATATTTCATGATGTGGTAGCCATGTGTCCCAGGATAATAGAGAGACAAGGTGGGTGAGATAATCTCTTTTATTGGACCAACCTCTGTTGGTGAGACAAGCTTGGAAAGACAAACCTGTCTCTCTTACCAACAGAGGTTGGTCCAATAAAAGATATTAACTCACCCTGTCTCTCTAATATACATCATGAGTCAAATGCCACCCACTGCTTCCCCACTGGTATGAATGGTCCCCAAAGCACAGCATCTTTAGTTGCACGGGTAGTTGCAGAGGCAGATCAGAGAAGAGTGTGATGTCACTGTGATGTCAGTGATGTCTGTGATGTCACTCACTGAGGACTTCAGAAAAGGGGCCAAATTGTGTGGCCAGTGGATCTCCATAATTTGTCCATCCAGTGTACTCTGTACACAGGGGGCATTCAGGAGCTGTTGCTCTCTAAGGCACCTATCTCTCAATTACCTGGGCATCCATAGACTATAGTAGTGGCTGCAAAGCATCGCTCTCACATCCTGCTGCCAGGGGAGCAGGCAGAGGATTTTGTCTCTTCAGCTCCTATGAAATTCCTCTGTGCGAGGCTCATTTACTCAGGTTATGGGGACAGGAAAGCATTTGACTTGATGATCATAAATAAATAGGCCATATAATGTTTTAAAAGATGCTATAGGAAAATTACTGAGTGGATGTATGTAATTTTTATTGTAAAGTTTTTACACAAAGTTATTATTTATCATCACCCCCCAGTGTTTAGGTGAATTTAGCACTTGTACTCATTGGAAATTGACAGCCCTTGACATTGTAGCCTTGCAGCTTGGGCATCGGCTGTGCAAGCTTCCCTCATATTGGCCCCTGCAAATATACCTTAATTTTGATGATCAACCTCTAGTGACAATAGTTCAGGTTGTGTGACCCATTCAGTCCTTGGTCTGTCTCCAGAGATTGCCAATTAGTGCAAGCTGGGGTGGGGGTGTTTGTGATGTGATGACTGACCACTGGGAAGCAGACCGACACGAAGCTCACTTCTTTTTTTTTAAGGAAAATATTTTATTTATTGATTTCAGGTCATTTACAATAAAATATTTCAATTACAGTGTCTTGACATGTATCAATACCTATCTTATTCCAACATGAATATTTAACAGCATATTGTATGTTGACTCTACATTGCTGTATCATTATTTGTTGCCCTTTTTCAAATTATTTAAACAAAACCATTGCTTGATCTATGTATATTTCAACCATTCCTATTCACTTTTTTAAACCTTATTGGGAAGCTAAACATATTCTGGGGCTGGGGTAGTCTTGGGAGATAGAAAATGTGAAAAATTAGAGGAAGAAGGGGATATAATTCAGTTTTCCTCTTTGTGTGCCCTTCTTGACTGACCAGACTCATTTCACAGAGGCTGCCAAACAGCCATCAGAGAGTCACCTCTTTCAGCCTCTACTGATCTAGGCTTGATTGGAACTGAAGGTTCTATTATGCCACTCCCAACCTCCTGAGCCATCATGTCCTCTGGAAAAAGTACTGATTTTACCTATAACAAAAACTTCAAAATACTGGTCCTGCTCCCATTGAGAAAAGTGGGAGCAGAATTGGGTTAAAATAAATCAAATTCATTTGACAGACTCTCTTCTGGGTGAAACCTCATTGCTGGCCGTGCTCAGTCCGTGTGCCTTGGGAACTCCACAGTGTCTCTGTGTGAGGATGCTTTCACAGACCCCCCCCCTGCCACTTCAGGGAAGTTGGCCTGGTTTACATTTAAAATGTATATTGGCACAGCTGTTTCAGTCAGGAGAAGTGCTGCTGCTGCACCCCCTGGCTTGAAGTAGTAACAAACACCAAATACCTGGTTTCCATCATCAGCACCCCCACTATAAAAATTGTTCCAGAACCCTGGTCAGGGGTGTGGAAGAGCCACACCCCAGTAACATGGCTATGCCAACAGATTCCCCTGTGTCGATGCAGCTATGCCAACAGAAGAGTCTTTATGTCAGCATAGCTAGCGTTGTTTGGGGGGGGAAGGGGGGTTGGTACATTGGCAGAATTCCTCCTCCTGTCAGCGTACACTGCATCTATGTCAGCATATGGGCAAATGTTGGGGGAAGGACATATGCAAATCAGCTGCCAGGAATCTTGTATATGGAACACAGCACCCGCCATAGTGTCCCATGTGGTTTCCCTGAGTTGAGGCGGTAGATATCTCTTCAGCCCCCACGCAGAGCAGTGCACAAAGAATGACTGGCTGAGCTTTACGTGGGTGAAGTGCATTTCAACCTATAGTTAACAAATGTAAATCACACCTGCTAAGCACCACTTCATCAACACTAAAGCTTGAGCTACACGTAATGTTTATCGGCATAGTGATGTTGTCAGCGGTGAGGAAAAAAACCACATCCTTGCCCAATATAGCTCTACAGACAAAACCCCAGTGTAGACAGTTATGCTGATAGAAGAGTGTGGCTGTCAACACAGCTAATGTCAAAGGGCAATGGAGAAGAACTCCTGTCAGCATACGCTGCATCTATGCTAGGGGACTATGCGGGCGTAGGTCTTTTAGCGTCAACATAGTCTAACATAGTGCCCATTAAGCAGAATTTTTGGTAAAAGTCCCATTTAAACAGTAGTGTCTGCCATTTACCATCATTCTCTTAAATATGCTCCCTAGGGGACTGATCCAGTTAAATGGATTTCCCAATTAATCACATCCAGATTAAGTGAAGTATCTTGTGTTGGCTCTGGCCAAACCTTATAGTTAAGTGCAGCTTCCAACACAGTAAGAATATATAAAGCTTCTAGAAATGTTACATAAAATTTATCCTCTTACAGAGAGGTACTGTTTCATACCCAACCAGGCTGTCAGTATCTCTAACATCTGAAGAGGGTTCATTGTAGATTGGCAAGGAATATCAAACAAGAAGGAAGCTGGTATATATATCCCAGTGACACATCTAGTTAGATCATGTTAATTAGAGTAGATTTTCTAGAGATAAGTCAAAAGCATGCCAAAGCTTGGGCAAAAAAAATCTAAGTGTCCAGTGTCAATTATTCCTTCTGCCACCCCAGAGCATTCCTTTCCAGGACCGGGATGCCATTTTGAAGCACCTGAAATATGCAAAGTAGTGTCAAAGCAAGAACTCCTGTAGACAAAGGCAAGGCATCATGGGAGATGCCAAATCAAAGTTCCAGGATACAGATTATCAATGGCTATTCCACTAGTGTTGTTCTGGAACTAATGCCTCAGTGTATTTAATTTTCACCTGTGTTTTTCTGCATCACAGTGAAATTGCTTCAGTTGTTTTTCTGAGACTCTTAGATTACATATCATTATGTATGTACAGTCAAACCTCATTTATCCAAATAGGATGCAGGATATGAAATAATTCAGATAACAGAATTTCAGATAAGAAGTCATTTTTCAGCATACATTATACACCACAAACTTGACTTCGGTTAAAATAAATTAGTTTTGTGGATTCTCATTATTTGGCTAGCTAAGTTTTAACTGTATTTGTTTTCCTTAGCATCACTGTAGTAAAATGAATCACCATTTTAAGGGAACTGAGTATTTCACACATCCTTGTCTTCAAACTCACTCCTCATTAAAATTATTGGTCTTCTCATGCTAACTGAAGTCAATGGGTGTTTGGCTATTGACTTCAGTAGGAGCAGAATTGGACTGCATGTTTTCTGTCATAACCATTCTTAAATATTTGAGGACACTAGATGAAGTCCAATCATTTTTATTCATCTTACAGTAATATATAACCCACTACAAGGTCTGGCAAAAACCCTTGTGAAACTTTCCAATTTAGTTCACCTGTTTGATGTTATATCTCTGAGAATCTAAACTAAACA
Organism: Sternotherus odoratus; assembly: GCA_032164245.1. Lineage (NCBI taxonomy): Eukaryota > Metazoa > Chordata > Testudines > Kinosternidae > Sternotherus > Sternotherus odoratus. The sequence goes on from JAVMKO010000016.1 coordinate 12,828,438, forward strand.
GATTCCAAAACAAACAGGCACTGGCGCCTAAAACTCTACAGTGAAATATTAAGAATTGCTTAAGTGTCCATGAGCAAACAAATGTTTCTTTAAGGAAAATGCTGGGCAATTGTTCAATGATGAACAGAGATAATGTTAATTCAAACAGAAGAATCTATATTTAGCTATTCAGGTCAAGTAAAGTAGGACACAGGTCTGAATGATGAATCTTAATAGTTTAATACAATTTCTTTAATATGGAAGAGGTTTGTGTGCAGTTTCCATTTCAAGAAATGAATTGTTTGTAATGTACAAGACATTGATGCAAGAGACAAATTGCGACAATATGGCCCAAAGGAAGGGGGATTTGCTTTGGTTAGTAAAAATTAGAGATGGTCCTGAAGTAGAACATAGCAACTGAATTCCCCCCAATTATGGGGAAGTTTAGATATGGATCCAGACATCACTGCTCAGGTCTGTCTATAATGTGCTGAACAAGAACATTCCCCAAAGCATGAGGACATTTGGATTTCAATCTGATTCCAGGTCAGAACTTAATGATTTGGACCCATCTCTTGTTTACAAATAATGGTCTGTGGGTCAATTACGGCTGCGCAACTCCATTGGCTTCACATAAGTGTACCAGGGAGAAGAATTTGTTCTTTTTATGCTTGTAGTAGCTCTGAGACCACATTTCAGTTGGCTGTTTCAATATTGGTGAAACGTTACCATATGATTTCATGGCCAGCTGTGTTATCTGAGGTCATTTCTATGCAAAAATAAAATCCACCGAGTGATGACTAGAAAAAGAGAATTGCTTTTTCATAAGATCTGCGTAAATTGTTTATTTTTATGCCACGAAAATTCATAAGAACCTATTTATGAAACTGTGCCACGCTATACAAACTTGCACAGTTTCCTTTTCTTCTCCCCGCAGGGCTGTTTGTGCACATCAGTCCTTTTGATTTGAGAATTTAACAAGTAATTCTAATTTGGGACTTTGGAAAACCTGTGATCCTATCTAGCATGTCGATCCTATCAGATGTGGCTCTGTGCTTTCACTGCGCTGAAAACAAAAGGGAAGAAAGTGAACACATGGCAGTCTCAAACTAGAAAGGGCTTTGCTGTAAGAGGATACTGAGTTTTTTTTATAAAGCCCAATATTACGCTTGAATTATGCCTGAATAAGGAGAAAGGACATTGTTAAAGAGCCCTAAACACTGACCGTAGTGGATCCCCTTTCTTCCAAACCATTCAGTGATGTTGTTTTTGGCTGTAATGATTTGGTATTGTATTTATAAGACGACAGGGTAATCCAGAGAGCAGCAGGAGGGACGGCTGCCTTAAATAAAGCTTTACAATGCTGCTAATTAAAATGATCCTTCCTCTCTCTAATGACTAATGAGACAGAAAGAAGAACTAGGGAGGGTTAATGAAAATGTTGCCATGAGATTCCTTTCTTTAATTGGTCTTTTTAATGTTTTAATCTCCTTTTGCGAGGGGGATTGAGAAGAATTTTCTTTAAACCTTTCTTGTACAGTGGTGATAGGTTTAAAATTTTAATGTCTGGCCTTTTAAGTGTGTGTTTCTGTATATATTGAGTCCCAGCAACAAAAATTGTGTGTGTGTTGTTGATGGTGGCACACGGGGGGACAGGTTTTGAATTAGAACTGAAAAGAGAATAAAGACATTTGAAACATATTTTAATGCGCTGCTTCCAAGACTTCCAGGGAGGCTATTTTCAATGCATCCTCGCCCCAAGGGCTGAGCCTGTAATATATCTTGAAGAATTGGTACTGATGCTTGATGGTATTTAGAGGCTTTGGTCATAATGCTCTATTAAATGCAATGTCTATCCCATGAATGTGTCACAGGTCAGCTAAGATGTCAGGAATTCAATTAATATTCCATTTACTAGAACTCACCATGTCCTAACCTTTTAATACTATTAGCATGTCCCCGGCCTCTTCCTTGTTAGGGTCAGTCCTCTGACTTTCCCCCCAGCTAATCCTTCACTCTCACACACACACACACACACACTGTAGAACCTAGTGGATCTGGATTTTTGTACAATATGTAAACTCCCCAACATTCAGCTCTTGCAAAACTCAGCAATTTGGTACAGAGATTTCTGTGCAAACTCCTTCCCAGCCCCCATTTTTCAGCTTGTATGGGGCTTGCATCCCATGAGTTTCATGTCCAGCTGTACCCAAAAACTCAGAGAAACTGCCAAATTGTGCATAGTTTGGAGCTAGTAATTTCCACATGAAACCATACATCTCCTCTCTGGCACCTAAATGTAGGGACTGCTCACACAATGGGATTATTAATGTGCATCAAGTGTACTCACAGGACTGGAACTCAGGTGGTTTAGCTTGCTGGTGGGTTTAAAGCTACTTACACTTGTATCTCAACTGGAAGTCACTGTTTTAAAGTATACCTATACTATGTCTCTCTTCCAGCATGCTCATGTTACCCAGTTTTAATGTGGGCGAAAGTTTAACAGAATGAAACCAATACCAAACACTATCAGGATCATCTGTTCAAGCTTCAAGCATGCTTCTACTTTGAAAATCGACTCTGTGAAAGAGGTATCAAATCCTCAGCAGGTGTAAATTGATGACCGCTGTATTGAAGTCAATGTAGTCACGCCAATTTACATCAGCTGAGGATCTCGCCCATTTTTTCTAAAAGCCAGCTCTCTGAAGGAAGAGTGAAAGAAAGCTAATATTGTGCCTGTATTTTTAAAGGGTAAATGGGGTGACCTGGATAATTATAGGCTTGTCAGCCTGACATCGATCTCAGGGAAAATAACAGAATGACTGATAAGGGACTCTATTAATAAAGAATTTATGGAGGATAACATGATTTATGCTAATCAGCATGGGTATATTGAAAATAGTCTGGTCTAACTTTGGTATTTTTTATGAGATTACAAAGGTAATAGTATGGGTGTAATATACTTTCTATACTGCAAGGTCAGAAATCTAATAGAGGGCTCTTCAGTCTAGCAGATAAAGGTATAACAAGATCCAATGGCTGGAAATTGAAGCTAGACAAATACAGATTAGAAATAAGGTGCCCATTTTAACAGTGAGGGCAATTGGGACAGTTTATCAACAGTTGTGGTGGATTTCCTCTTACCAGAAATATTTGAATCAGGATTGGATGTTTTACTAAAAGAGACGCTCTAGTTTATCCACAGCTCTTAGATTTGAAGCAGGAATTAGTTCATGGACATCCTATGGGCTGCGTTGTACAGGAGGTCAGATTAGATGATCACAGCGATCCCTTCTGGCTTTATAATCTATGCATGTATGGATAAACTCAGGAATCTGAAGGTTAAGCTGGGCTCTTTCCTGTCTGGGCAGCATCAGCAATAAAGATTCTGCAGTTGGAACCTAAATTAACAATTCTCTTGGTAATCTAAGATCTGGAGTAGAATCCAGGTCCCCCCATCTTTGTATTGTCTCTGGAACACTGACAGGAGCTGCTGAGTAAGAAGATGCTTTTCTCACTTTTCAGAGTAGACTCCATTTTAAAAACTCCTTAAGAAAGCAAGATCGGCCTATACTGTGTGAGGGAAAACAGAACTCCATCATGTAGTAAAAATGAAAGAATATTTAAAGGAAACCAACGTTCTAAATTATTCTTTACCCAGCTTGTCTTTACATTTCCAGCACTAAATGGAACAGGGTCCTTTTCAGGCCACAATTATGGTGAATTAAAACAGACAACATGGGTTACAGTCAGTAAGAGCACCTGCATCCAGGTGGTAGCAGGGACTGTGCTATCACCACAGCTGTGATTTCAATAAAATTTGTAAGACGATCAACCAATAAATTCAGAGTATGTACAGCAGCTCCTTAGAGTGGAATGAATATCAGACTTTGTGCCAGATATTTTCATGCAACATTCATTATTTATGCAGCAGCACAGATATTTCAGGAACACAGCATTGAACCATGAATGACAAGGCATCTTTCCACAGTGCGGGGTGCAGGAAAATTGCAGTGAAGTTGACAGCTTTTTAATGTAGAGTCGCTATTTCACTGAAATACTGCATGTTGGCATTTTTAAAGTACAAGATGACCTATTTATTAGCTGTGAATCAAAAGAAATTACATGCTAGGAAATAAAAAAGGGAAAGTTACATGTTTCTTCCAGCTGGTAGGGTCTTTATCCCTCAGAAACAAAGCCGAACCAAAAATGTAAACAAAGGACCAGCGATCACAAAGCATTAAAAGAGGTGACCTATTTTAACATTGTGTGATCAGCGTTCATCTTGTAATACTGGGATTATGTGTCTTTGTTCTCTTATATGTGATGTAACACTACAGATAAGTGTGGTCATTATACTTTGAGTTTCACTATCATGACTTGACTTAGGCTCACATCATCCTCTCCCCCATTGAAAGGGGAAGGTGCCTGAAAAACACTGGCTTCAATGGAGCTGCCCATAACCTGCAGCAGGACATAAGGGCTCCCTGAGTTTAAACTTGTGTGACTCCCAGTCACAGGAAGGCATTTCCTTCCCGTGTAGAAGATGGGGGTATGGCTCTCCAATGTATGCGATCTCCCAGAATACATGAGGTTCTCAGGACGTTTATATGTAGAGGCAGTTCCCTCCATCCCTGCATGGTACTCTGAGGCTTTTCTTTTAATCCTAAAGAGTCAGCCATGCCAGAACACGAGATCGCCAAAATCACCAGAGGGTATAGAAGGTGCGGGGTTAATAAATGAGGAAATTAGTTGCTGTGACCAGAATGAATGAGTCAGAATTTCTGTGAGGTTGAAGAAGGATAATGAAGAGCCATACTGCCAACTCCGCCACTGAATATGTTACTCCATGTCCTCTTGGAATCCCAATCCTGAACAGTTTATTTAGCGGGGCATCCGTGGTATATCAGGAAGAAAGGGAAATGTCACTTGGAGTTTTCTCCCCACTTACTTATGGCGGTCTGTCATTCTCTCCATGAAAAAAGCAGCAGAAAGCAATGTGCCCCTAGCTTTCATTTAACATTGGTGATCATAATGAATTATTTCTGTACAGACATCATCACTTTGTAATTCAGCCATAGTCATTGAACTACAAGACCCCGAGTTTTGCAGTAATATCTTCCATGTTCTGCCACCAGAAAAATGCACATTTTTTATGCTGTGGGGAGACTAGATTGTCTCTCTGATTTACAAAAGCTGGCCACTGGGTCCATCCGTGACATTTCAGGACCAGCAGGAATTTGTCTGCAGTTTTCCCATTTCATTAAATCGGAAACAGCAGGCTGAGACCCTCATCCAAGAGATGGATATCGACGTGAGAGTGAGGCTAAGCCCAGCGTAATGAGCTATTATTTGAACATGGGAAGAGGTGTCTTTTCCTAACCTCATCTCCTACATCTAGTTAACTTTCTACACCAAAATCTTACAAGGAACTTGCTTAAATTCCTCTCGCATGTGAAAAGGGGAGCCAAATGTTACAAATCAAAGAGGACTCAATGGAAGAATGGGGTGTTAGAAGGTACAACAACTCAGGAGCAGTTTTACCATACACTGAACAAAGGCAGATATCCAAATCCACCTGAACAACTGTTTTACTCTCTGCCAAGAAGGGAAATGCCACATCTGGATGAATATCCATGTAATCTACAGATTGTTATTTGAAGAGTGAAAATTCAGTCTCCTCTGAGAATTTTGCTAATTATGGTTTGAACAAATGCCAGTAAAAAAATAAATAAAATAAAATCCATTAAAATAGCTGGGTTTGGCAACCGACATTCAAATAAACATTCAAATAAAGGAGGAACAAGTTGCAATCATCTTTCTCTCCTATCCCTTTAATATTTTATTTTAAGAAGGGAGGTAGGGTAATTAATGTATGAGCCCAGATTTGGTAAGGTGCTAAATAGAGCTTTAAGAATCCACTCCTGTGCATATGCAGTTGCATTTCATACATCTTACAACTCCAAAGGCAGCAGGTCCCTATCCTATAGTGTTTGTTTTTAAATTGTTTCTCAGTTTCTACTTTAAGAACAGAATTTACAACCAGTTTACACAAAACCTAATCCCCACACAAAAAAGGGAAATGCATATAGTACAAGAGTATGTGCCAAATTGTTAGATAGATTAGATATAGATACAGATATACACACAGTAATACACATTACTATTAATGTGCAAATTCAGGAGTAAAAATCTGATCTCTAGACTGATGCATGCCACCTGTGGGTCTGTAAATATCTGAATCGGCAGGATCATACCTAGTTTGTGGCACATCCCCTGGCTTAACCAATCTATCCTTTTTTCCGCTGCTTCTTTAATAAGATGGTGACATCTTGTTGTCCCACTGTATGACTTGGATGTTGTTTTCAAGATCAGAGGGGCAGACTTTGTAGGCAAGATGAAATGATTGCTGACTCTTTTCTTCTTATTAAGTTTGTTTATATTTTGGACCACTGAGATTTAGCTGGATTTCTGTGTCATGAACTCTGCTGTGAGAAGACCCCCAGCATTCATAAAAGTGAAGCTGTCTAAACCCACACAATTGTTAGATTACTTTGAAAGATATATAATGTGAATTTTGTATCACAAACACAAGATTCTTTTAAAAAAACACAATTGGCTGAATACATGGCTAGAGATACACCTAAGACGATAGGGAAGGTGCATGGCAAATTTCAACACAGGCCTCTTAATGTGCACTACTCCTGAGATGACACATCCCTTTATATCTGGGTTCCAGGCCTTTCCTGAGCAGAGAATATCAGCCATGTCCAACTGTATACTAGAATAGTGATGGGGATATATATCAATTAGGCCATGACTACCAAATTCACTGACTCTGTCGTGACCCAACAAGGATTTGAACCTATGGGCAGTCTACACTATGGGGCTCAGTCAACCTAAGTTACGCAACTCCAGCTAGGTGAATAACAACTTACCTTACACTTCTCATTCCAGCGTCAACGGGAGGGCACTTTGAAGTAGATTTAGCGTGTCTTCACTAGACCCGCTAAATCGACCCTGGTGGATCAATCACCATGCATCGATCCCCCAGTAAGTGGAAACAAGCCCTGACTCCAGAAGTGGACAGTGGATATTGCACAATAAACCATTCTGTATAGTTTTCACCTGTGCTAATCCATCTGTGCATCAGGGAAGGAGAGAATTTCATTTAGAATCTTAAGAAAGGAATGTCCCCCTTCGGTTCCTTAGTTGTTTCTGTATCTACCATATATGAACAGTTTTATTTTTCAGCTCTGCTAACTACCTAAAAAGGTAATTAAGAAGAGGAAAGATGACAGGAAACTCCCATTGACTTCAGTGGGAACAAGATCACAGTCAACCTTTTAGTGAAAACTGAAGCAAAATAGACATTGAACACTTCAATTTTCTCAATATCATCTGTTATTAGCTCTCCTTTGCCACTAAGCAGAGGACTTACACTTTGCTTTGTGTATCTCTTGCTTAAAATGTATTTATAGAACATCTCTTATGTCCCTTGCTAGGTGTAACTTATTTTGTGCCATAGCCTTTTGGATTTTGTCCCTACATGCTTGTGCTATTCTTTTGTATTCATCCATAGAAATTTGTTCATGTTTCCACTTTTTGTAGATTTTCTCTTTGATTATTAGGTCATTAAAGAGCTTCTGATGGAGCTATATTGGCCTGTTACTATTCCTCCTATCTTTCTTTCATATTAGGATACATATTCCATCAATATAATAGCCAGTCAGATCAGTATAATCTTCACCTCCCTGCAACACCTGGCTAAAAGTTATTTTAAAATACACGTAGACTCATGGCACATTTGACCTACAAACAAGATAGGTATTTCAACAATTAGGTACATTCATTTATGCAAAGTTAACACATATGCTTTTCCACAAATAATCAGTCCATTTAAAAAATACCTAATAGACCATTTGACACTTAAGTCCTCTGTCTGAATTCTGAATGGTAAAACTTAACACAACTCAGTGTTTTTTGGTTACATTATCTTTTTAGTTGTACACTTGCATGTATACAAGCAACATACTGTAATACAAGATGCATACATTCATCTCAGTAATTTATCTCATTTCCTTTGGAATGGTGTCCCTCAGTGGCTCAGAGAAAGTGGAGCTGTTTTAATAGTTTTGAATTTTATCTGCCTCTGTATTTGCAGCTGGGCATAATAATAATAATAAATTATGATACTAATAAGTAAGTTGTACAGAATGGTAACAGTGGTACCATTCCCCACCCTCCAAAAAGTAATTTATGGGTACATTCTTGTGACTTTAGGGGTGTAATAAATTATCAGGATTCATTTTTTCATCCAATTTGAGATGGTGCAGCTGTGTTTTGTAAGCAATAAACTCTCTTCTTGTATTTTTTAGCTAACCACTGAAAACTAGTCTGATTTTCCCCCTCCCTTTCCAATTATTGTAGCAATGCCTGGTAGCTTCTTTGCAGTTAAGAATTTGCCAGTATTTCCATTTTAAACTGCAATTTTCAGGGGTCTATAACTCTGCTCTTTTAAATCTCATTGGCTTGAAACTTGACATACAACTTTGTCAACCTAGATACATTTTAAAAAACTAAAATCTGTCCCAGCCCTAAAGTCTTTCAGAGTCTAAACCTCCCATGGAATTTAGAGCTATATGTAGTGCTCAGAGGTATGTAAAAGTGTGTGTGAGAGAGAATTTATACCCCTTCAGTCTGCTCTTCTGTATTTGTGGCTGCCATACAGTGGCTGAGGGCCTCTTGTCTCGAACACAACTCAGGACATGATTTGGTCCTGAAAATGTTAGATTTTTGTAATATGCTACTGCACAGTTGATGTGTAAGGCCTGATTTACCCATGCAGTATGCCACTTTCCACCACCCACCTGGTGGATTCTGCGGCGAAGTTGGTTCACCCACTCCGGAGTCCCCAAGGTAGCATGATTCTCTACTGCTGCAGAGCTGACAACAGTTCCCACACAAACCCACCTGCCTGCAAGCAGCATAGAGAGTAGAGGCCAATACATGATCAGGCCCACCTAGTGCCCAGCTGCCATGGGCAGCTATTGGGTGACAGAGTAACTTAGAGCAGCCTTCAGCCAGCCTAGAATTCAGGGGGTGGACATGCAAGATTTGCATTCACTCTTCATCAGCTGCAGCAGGCGATCTTAGGATGTAGCTAAGGATCAAAGGATCAAACCAATACTATCAGTATCAATTATTTAAAGACAGTCCCTGCCAAAATACATGTACTGTCCAAATTCAACATGACAAGTGAGGGTCAAACAGAAAAAAAAAAAAAAAAAAAAGGAGCGCGAGCAGGGAAGATGAGGTACTATGGTGATAGTGACATCATAAGGTAATTCTGCAAGGGAGCTTTGGTGGTCGAGTTGCTGGGGTAGCTTGCATGATCAGAGCATGGTTCTGCCAGACCGTGATCTCTCACGACATATCATTTTAACTATGCAAGGTCTTCTTGAAATAAAAAGCAGCATTGATTTTGTCAGTGGGATTTTGTACAGCTAGTATCATACACTTGCTGTGCTTTCTTGCTGATGCTCTGTGACGGAGGTGCAAGTAGGCTGGTAACTTCTAGCACAACGGGGTGAACCAACAGTGGAATAAAAATCACCCAGGCTTTCAAGAGCTCTCTCAGGGGGAGCATCTGACCATGCTAGACAACGACCATTTCACAGCCCCTATGTGCAACATGCCATTCGATCTGATTTCACCTCAGACCTCAACAGCAGTGCTAGACTAATGCTTTTGCTAAACCAGCCTTCTACGTGATCAGCAATTAAGCTGTGAAGTCAGCCCCTTAATATTATGTTAATATAGTTCAGTATATTAAATGTAAAACAAGTCGTAATTTATAAAGATATCTCAGCTTACCGAGTTTAAATGAAGGCAGACGTAGGGCTATCACAACCGTATGCAAATCACCTGCCTTTTAAAGCTAACAATAGATTTTGCTTTATTGTTTTGGCATTTAACGACTGGGAAAATAATAAATTAAGCCACATGGGGAATCCCTGGTGCTTTTTCAAAGTGGAGCACTGCCTGTCTGGAGAGAGAACATTCCCCATATTTTTCCCTAGCTGCATTTCTCTTAACCTACCACCTTGTTAAAGTTAAAGTTATAGACAAAATACTCCTCTCACATTACCTGGCAGATCTCAGCTCTGAGATTCTGTTCTCCCTACATTTATTGTACAGCCAGAGATGAAGGCGACTGTCCTCTGCATGTTGAGGGACCAGAACAACAGGATCAAGTTCTGTCAGGCCACAGGGATCTGAGAGGAGAATGCTGGAACTTTTAAAATACTTGCTACGTAACAATGAACTGTACAGAGATGACTATCTCCTCTTGCTGTAATAGGGAGCGTGGTCAAATGGCTAGAGCAGGGGGGACTTCACCGTTGACACCACGCTGCACACCACAGTCATTCCAAACTTCATGGTGACAGGAAGGAGAGAATTCAGATCCTCTTGCTTCAAAGCAGCGGTCCATTCAGCTAAAGAAGAATCTATTTTAGTGGCTCTTAGCACAGGGCCGATGACAATTGAGCAATTCAGATTCCATCCAGGAGTGCAGATATTTATTGGTATTTATAGGTATAGAAATAAAAGATTGTGTTTGCTGACTCTTTCTATTGTGCAGACCATCTAAAATATTAATTATATTACTGCTGGTCTTGTGCTCAGCAGACAAGCACATGGTGGAAACACTGTAGATGGGACAGGGAGAGAAAACAGGTGATTGTCTTACGTCATTAACGTTACCTCTCCAGTGGATTGAAAGGAGCCGGATTACTCGGGGCATGGGAAAGGGCAGGGATAAACATTTGCTTCGGATACTGATTCAGATCTGGTCCAAGTCAGTAGTAGCTGCAAATTATTCCCACCAGATGGCTCTTTGGAGGACTACATGAAAATGAAGTTGGTTTGGTCCTTAATGGACAGGTGTCCATATCACCAATGGCACTGTTTAGCCCCCACTTGTTGGCAGCCTCCCAACACAGAACCCAGTGTGTCATGGAGAGTCAGCTCCCCCACATCCCTAGAGGTTGACCCTCCATGTCAAGGTTTTGCAAATCAGTGTGTGAGGGAAATGTGTTCTTCTGCTACCCATGCTGTTCCTGTCTTGTTACTGAACATAGGATGTTGCTCTCCAGGGCTTGCACCTTTCACAGGCACTTCCTTAATTCAACAGTGTAAATATCCATGTGAAATAGCATGTGTGGCCTGTCTCTCGGAGTGTGACTGATACCAAGGCCTCCTTGGAAAAGGGGAAACCAAGGCACCCTAGAGACTGCAACAGCAACATAGGAGCTCGAGCAAGATAGCCCCCCTGGAGTTACTGTGATACTAGGCCACAATATTAATTAGCAATGGGAAACTGCCACCAAAAACCCCCACAAAAAACTAAATACACAAAAAATGTAAACAAAAAATAAAATAAATGCGAACATTCAAAAATGACAAATACACTCCCACATAATGCAGCAAAATTCCACCTTGAGCATCACTACACTTATGTACAACCACTTAAAGCCTTCCTACCTATGTCTATTTCAGATCAATGCTGCTGTTTGCCCTAGTTCACTGCATTTAATCCATTGTCCTACTATTTGCACTTATGCATGCGCCACATGGGGAAATTGCACGTATCAGTTAATGTTTGTGCAGCACTTATACAGCACTTTGTATGATCAAAGTGCTGAGGATTATGGTTATTTTGATAATAATTCTCTACAGTTACCTCTGTTTGAAATAAAAGATGTCTGGTGAGTACAGATGGTTGAACCAGTCAAGCAGAACACACAAAAAGCCCCAATTAGTTTTACATCTCCAAAGCTCTTACAAATATTAATGCACTAAATAATCATTGCAACACAGAGTGAGTACTGGTATGTATTATTGGCTTAAATTAATTCCTAATATATCTTGATAAAATTAATAACTGCACTATCAATTAATCTAGTCCATTCTCCCCATTTTACATATGGGGAAACGGAAGTAAAGAGGTACGTAACAAGCCTCAGCAAGTTAGTGTCAGAACTAGAATTGACACTCAGCCATTCCTGGCTCCCAGTCCTGCACTCAGATCACTAAACAATGTCACTTGCAAAATTCAATCCCAACCTTCCATCTGCAAACATGCATTTTTAAAAGTTCAGATTCAGCCAGCGTGAATTAGGATTCACCGAAAATCTGGTCCTATAGAACTGAAAACTGGATGTTGATTAAAATGTGGAAGGTATCAAAAAAATGGAGCTAAATGTCTAGAGGGGCTAAAACATTGGAATAAATGTTTGATTTAATAATATAGATGTGTGAGTACATACATAAGCAAACCTTAGAATGAGATTTACAGAACTGAGTGTCTTTAAAAGAGCAGATTAAAATACAGATGCCCCTATTATTTTTCTGTAATAAAAGTGCAACACACAACAGTTCGTTTGTGCCACAAACTATTTTTTCATTTGTGTTTTTGTTTCATGCTTCAATATCTCCCTCCAGCTGCTTGTGTCTCCTTTGCCTTCTCCTCACTTTGATCTATTAGTTTTCCACAGAAATGGGGTTTATAAATCATCGTAATGCAGCCCTGGGAAAGACGGTGCTTAGTGCAGGGAGAAATACATTGCAGCTAACAGCCACGGCAGGGAGGAAAACTCTCGCCTTGGAGCGGGGCTTTTGCGACAGGTTACTGATGGTGCTTGGTTATTTTATGTCTGCATTCGTGCCATCGGGGGCAAGGCCGCAGGGAGCATTGCCTGCACCCCCTTTGTAATATTTCAAACCTCCGTCTGCAGGCTAACACAAACAGCTCGTGGGCTGGCAAGGGAAGGGGAAGCCAGCAATACGGTGGGAGGGGAAGGTAGGACAGGTGGGGATGAATCACTCTTGTTCTTGCTTTTGTGATACTGCCTCTTTTTAAAAAGAAAAATGTTTCATCACATCTCTAATACATGCTGGGAACATGCAGATTTCAAGCAAACATCTAATCTCTTGGGGGGGGGGAGTGGGGTAATAGTAGGATCCTGCTCTCCCAGAGGCCTAACAGCTTTGATCCCTTCCAACCAAATCTTTGGTGCCTCATTTTTGTTCTGGGTTTGTACAGCCTGTAGCATGGTGGGGTCCTGGCCTATGCTTGGGGCTCCTAGGCACTACGGTAATACAAATAAATAATAATCAATGCCCCCCCCTTATGATTCTATCCTCTGTATCGGGATCTTGCTGAGGAAGGGCCATGCTTGTTACATGAGACTGAGTAATGAAAACGCAGGCCGTACACCAAGATTTAGGACTTGACCAAATACGCCCCCATCAGCCCCTGTGAGAGCAGGCACAATCCCATTCACTTCAGTGGAGTGGTGCCCTGCTTATTTGTCTAGCTCTCCTCTTGTGCTTTGTACATCAGAACTAAGAACGCTGCTCTTTTGCTTTTGTTTTCTACTGTGGCTTTGGAAAATGGCCATTGCTGTTCAAAAAGAAAAAGCAAAAGCGAAGGGACTGAGAATACTAGTAATAGCAAGGGACGTATCAATCAGCAACATGCTTATGCCCAGGAGTGAGTTGAGGTGAATTATTCCAGACCAACTCCTGCTGGCCTTACTCATGTGTACAGTGTCCCTGATTTCAGTGGCTCTACTTTCATGAGTAAGAGAAGCAGGATTAGGGTCTTTGTCTGTAGTTCCCATAATGCAGGATACAAGCTCTCCTCTGTCCTGTCTGTAAGATTAGAAAATGATGTTCCCCTACAAGCCATGCTGCTAGTTAGCTCTGCAATGGCTGGACACCAGTTCAGTGAGAAATCTCAGGAGGACCCACAGGGTCAAGCTGGTTCAAGAGCTACTGCAGATTTTCTCACAGCCGAGCTCTGGTTATACCAGGTAGGAGACAGAGACAAAGAACCTTTTCCAGTTTATCTGCTTTTTCCTGCATTTCCACTCTCTCTCTCCACGGTGCCCCTCCTCCCCAGTATTACTGGTACAACCTGTGTTGGCCAAACCCTTCGCCCTCCTCTGCAGCCAGGGCAGCCCCAAACCTGCTGGACATGGTTCTTTTCTCCTCCAGAATGGGAGGGAGGAAGGTCAGTACCCTGACCCCCACCCATGTGGGCTGGGAAGCTCTGATCTGTGGGGGATTCCCTATGGCCCTACAGAGGTGGCATGCAGTGATCACAGGGGGGTCCTGTACATCCAAGGCTGCAGTAGCAGCCATGGTGCTGCTCCGTAGCCATTCTGCCCCATGAGTCAGAGGTTTCCACGTCCCCAGCCCAGGATGGGATCCCTTGAGCCTGGCTGCTGGGAACAAGGATTTAGTCCTAAATGCATGAAAACTGATACAGTAAATCACATCCGTTAGCTGTTAATAATACAGGGGCGGGTTTTCCTAAAGGAAACCCACATAGCTTTGTAACTCTTTGCTGCATTCTTAGGACCCTGAATACTGATAAAATTACATACACACCCAATCTTTTAGGATTGAAGAGCACAAGCAGCCTAGGATTGGCCACCAGGCTGGAAACTTACCTATCTTTACCAAATCACTTGACCCTCCCCACCCTCTTCCCCGTAATTGCCTTGTTATTGTCATTGTTCATCCGCTGGCCCCTAGAGAGGCCCATGGGAGCAGTTCTGCCTTAGCTAAACCAATATCTCCTGCAATAACCCCCTGCAGTTTCCTCTTTGCTGTCCCACATTGAATAAATCCTCCATCTGTGTTTGCTGAATGATCATAAAGACATGATTGAAGTTTCAGATTTATGGCTTCCTTTGGATTGAAGTGCAAGACTGGTAATGCCAGAGCCGGTTTTGTGACTGCATTTGACAAGGTCTAGGTGAGGGGGATGTGTAAGAGCAGAAATAGGAATACAAAGATCAAAACTATATTTTTTATCCACAGTATATACACCCATGTGTTTAATTCACATACCTTTCCATAGAACCATAATGCGCTTTACAAACATTCCTGAGACAGGTAGGGATGTGTGTGTAATATTTTACATGACCAGTGAAACGTATCTCAAGTAACCACACCAGGAACCTAACAAGAATTGGTTGCCTAATACAGATGGTCTTTTAACTAAGGATCAAACAAAATGGTACCATTAACTATTCTACAGTGGTTGCATCTGAGTATGGTCCTTAGTGCAGGTTTCATTATCTATGTACCCATGTTGCTCCTTCTAGATTCCATTGTTAGCCAGACCTGGTCGCTAAGGGCGTGATACAAAGCAATCCCCCTCGTACAGTAGCAGAACGTGTTGCAGCCCTTTTTGAGATCAAAATACCAGCAACCAAAGTGGCTGAAATTCCTACCCTCTGCCAGTAACAGATTCAATCCTTTAGTGGCCAAAGGTACGTTGAAAACAGGAACAAACTTTGTAAATACACTGAGTGTTGCATCCTCCTGGTTGTGGAAACAAATTAAGTTTGAAAATTTGGGGGTGTCTGTGTTTGGAGGTTTGGCAAGTACCTTGATATTCACCGTTTTTCAGAGCAGCTGTGCATGCTGCCATGGGTTGAGACCTCTGCTACCCATTCAGTTCTAGCCCAGCAGTATTTGATGGACTATTCCAGGTGATGGATGGTCACAGTAACTTGAAACCCTGAAACAGTTCCTGTTTGGGAACTGCATATACTTGAGTTGTATACGTATTTTAATTCTGGACAGTGTGGACAAAGATCTGAACAAAGATCCACCACTCAACCTGGCTGAGATTTACATCTTTCAGCTTTGATATCAAAAACCAAATGGAGCTTCCCAAATGTAATCCGCTTCCAAACATGTTGAGCCACCATTCTGCACAGTTTTGTGGTCATAGTAAATTTACTCTTCTCTGATTCATGGCCATTTATATTCTAATTTCAGCAGAAACCTATAAAATTCATACAACACAATGCAGCCCTAAATTAAATGCATTTCAGCATCCCTATATAACCAGTGAGTCTCTGCTCTTTAAATTACTGTGTGTGGCTGAGAAGGGAACCTCTCTGGGAAAATTTATTCCACCTTATTTAGAAGGGAAAAAACCTCTTCCCACCTTCTTCAGGAACAAAGATTATTGTGTGTGTTATAATGAGGTATTTATAATAATGAAAGCGTTGCGTGTTTGACTGGCTATAAGGCAGACAGAAAAGGAATAGTAGACTTCTGTGAGCAGCAGTATTTGTGTGATGCATGGTAATATTTTTCCTTAGTGCATTATCAAAAGAAAAAAGCAAGATAAAAATATCTTCCATTTTCCCCTAATTTGTAGTTTTCTGGTGTTAGCAGGGCTTATAAGACACATGCTCCCAATTAGCTGCTCCTCTTAATTTAAATGCTTCATAAATTATCTCCTGCGCTTGTGGATTATCACTTCATAATGTGAGTTAGCATTTAAATAAATAGCTGCGATGTAGGAAATTAGAGAGGTTTACTGTCTGAGGCACCAGAATAATGAAGGAAAATACCACAGCAGCTGAATAGGAGTTGGGAGAGATATGAGGAGCCGCATATATCTTTACCTTTTAGCAACTAAATTTGGGCTGTTGCACTGAAAATATGGGTCAGAACTCCAACAGAGCAGAATCCGTTTGTAAGAATTGAGTAATAAGGGAACATACAGAATTTTGAAGCACATAAAACAGTATTTGATATAGCAAATACTGGCTTTTTAGGGCCAAGTCTTGTCAGTCCTACTCACACTATTAGCCCTTTTGGAAATCAGGGGAATTACTCACGTATGCTAGACAAGCAGTATGACCCACAGTGTTTTAGACTTTCAGCAAAAACAGTGAATAAAGACAACGCAATAGTCATGCATAGGGCTGGCATTTTATTGGATACCTTCGATTTGGTGACGAAAGGAACAAGTCAGTCATGAACAGAACTAAAAGAAATAAAGTCCAAAATAAGTGGCATTAATATGTACCCCAAATTACTCAAACTAAAAATGTGGGGAAAAATAAGTTATGTTCTTAGTCTGTGGGCTTCCGATACAGTTTTGACCATATCAAAGCTACCTTTGTAGACCCAAAGCAATCACTGGAAAGCCAGGTTAAGTGTAAAAATTTAGCAGGACAGGAAGAAAACTCAGGAGGGAATTAAAGATCTCACCAAAGTGATCACTGTTCTGGTCCTTGTTGTCACTGCATTTTTTCTGCATGAGCTCCTGGGCAGGACTGTGCAAAGTATCAAGCCTGCTCGACTCGGCCCCCATTTACTGACCTCAGTTGGGAACTGAAGGCACTTGGTCCCTTGGGGCATCAGCCTTCCGTACAGTCCCAGGTTTAACCCCACAGCTCTCCATGCCCTTTGTCGAGCCGTTACATCTCCCAGTCTGCTCACACACACACACACGAGTCCCAACATGTCAAAATCATGAGTATTTTGGGGGAAAACAACAACAACAACAACAACAACAAAAATCATCGAATCTGTGACAGCCATGACCAAAGTCCAGCCTTAGGCAGGAGTAAAGTTATTAGTGACATTATTGCCTGGAGAAACGGTTTGACACATTAAGCTTTCACAGAAACTGCCATTATGTAATGAGGAGGGTGAGATTTTTCTTCCCTGGTTTTGCTATTCAATTTCAATAGGCCGAGCACCTTTTGCTGTGGGACCGAGTAATGGGCCAGAATCTTCTCTCCGTTACACATGTGCAAGCCCCACTGAGTTTAGTGGGCTGTCTGCCTATCACAGGCAGCACAATTTGGGTCCATTATATTTTATATACTCAAAGGTGTGGGGCCATATTCTGGCATTTACATCCATGGAAGCCTACTGATTTCAATAGAATTGCACAGATGTAACTCAGGACAAAAACCTCAGACCTGAAGAGAAACATTTAACCAACTTGATTTCCCCTATATTTGGTTAGTAATTTTTATCTAATTTTTCTAACAGCCTGGGTTGAAAACTGCTCTCGGTTACACAGGCAAAGATTTTGATGTCTGTGGGGGTTGCACATGTGTAATAGAGATGAATATGGCTCATTGTATACACAGAAACACACCCCTGCATTCACATGATGTTAATGAAGCATGCAATTATTATAGCCTATATTTCTCCCTGGAGTGATATTGAAGTTCTCATATGACAAAAAGTGAAGCGAGTATTGTGATACGCTTCAAAACAGCAAATCCCACCCTGTTCAGATCATGAAAACATATTAGTGGAAAAAGCCCAAACTTGGACACTGACAAGAAAGACATAGTTACTGGTTCGGGGCATCATTAGGAAGGAGAGCGAAGTCCACACTTGAAGCTCATATGCACAGAGACAGGGTGAATATTAGTGAAGATAGTTCACTGCATGTTTGCTGACACAACTGTCTTTAGATTGAGTGCTACCAAGTCAATCTGTGATGCACCTGAAGGGTTTAAGGTTTATATTTCTGACCTTACAAATAGTGTAAGTGCTTCTTATGGCACTTCCTTCTTTCAGGAAGCTGCAACATCTGGGAAATTTCAAATTCTGGGAATGAAATCATCAGTGGGGCTAGAATTTCTTCTTAGACCTTTTGAGGAGCCCATTTCAGCCTTCACTTTAACGTTCAGGTTCACTGTGGAATGTAATTCTGTAGAAAGTGTGTTGTGGGATCCCAGGATTGTCTCCTAATAATTTCCATAGCAACTGTGCTCCATTTACAAATAAAACAATGTTTGTTGCTCCCCGCCCCACAATCTGAAAGTCAGGATGGGTTCTTGTCCTCTCACTCACCACCAGCAGGCCCAACTGACTCTGGGCCAAACTGTATCCTCATTGACATCTGGGAAACCCCACTGTCCTCCATGACATAGTTGCATCCCCTCTAGCTTCAGATTATATTCTCTGTGACATCCAATGGGTTTGCCCAAGTGTAACTGATTTGTTCCATAACTGGAAGTTAGTGAACATTCATTCTGGTGGTGCACAAGGAGTAGAATCTTTCTTCCTTAGCTGTGTTGGCTCTGCAGGTCTAAGTGTAAAAGCTTAAGGGGAGTTGATCTGACTAAAGAGACACAGGAACCAGATCCATTTAGTAAGAAGGTGCCATTTTTACAGTCACTTTCTGATGTAGAATGGCACTTTACTTAGTAAAATTGGAACCTGCTGCGTATGTCTTTCCAACTGATCTACTAATCATATTTCTGCAAATTTTATATCCCTGACCCTTGTAAAGGGATTGCGGTGAAGGCGTTTTTTAAGCTGCATTTTAATAAGTCAATATGAAAGCTCAAAATTATTTAAAGCTTCTTAAATAGGATTATATTTGATTTCTTATGGGAATTGTGGGGGATAGTCTAGTAAAGATGTTCTGTCCTGCTGAGGTTTTATTACATTAAAGAAACAGCATCCTTTTTAGTAGCAAAAACTTTTAACTGTTCTGTGATGAAAATGCAGATTATTCCGTCCGTCCAAGAAGAACCAGAAGTTGGTAACTTGTTGCAATTATTACAGCCTTGTATCTTTCTGTGGGAGGTCTGAGCACCGTAAAGAACGAGGGGTTGCCTAAATGTAACAGATTACCAATCTCTGATATTTGATTGTTTGGCTCTGGATCTTACAGTGTATCTATTGACTAATATGCATTCAACAAATACCAATTCCCTTGAATTAATGCGTGCAACCCTCAATGCAGCCAACAAATACATATCAGAGAGGGGTCAACTTTGGCCCCCAAGACCGAGTTCTGTGCCAACAGAAATCTGCTTTGGACTGTATCCACGGCCTAGTAACATTGCCTCCACAGAAAGGTATTGAGCCAAATCCTGGTCTCTGCTATACTTTTTAGAACCTCGACATCACTGTCGTTACATGGATCTCACTGATAGCATGAAGTCCGCTGTGTTTTACTGAGCCCCAGGTGATCTATGAGGAAGGATCAAAAGTGAAAAACATGCGTAGCACGGCTAAAGCAAGGGCCAGGTTACATAAGTGTCTGCAGAGTGTGAACACCAAGGGCTTAATTCTCCCTTCTCACTGGGCTCACAGTGGATGTGAATCTTGACAAAATTTGGCCTCAGTGTTCTAGAAGGATTCTATAAAGTGGCACCAGGATTCTATAAAGTGGCACCAGCGAGGTTCATGAGGAGCAGCAAAGTAGGTAAGTATTATCCCCATCTTGCCTATGGGAAATCTTAAAGCAAGAATAAAACCCGGAACACTTGACGTCCAGTTCCATGTGCTAGCCACTAGACAATGTCCCCGCCCCCCCAAGAACACCAAATAATAAGTCATATTCTGCGTTCAGATAGGCACTCAAAATTCTTTCAGAAAGCAATGGGAATTGAGTACAAGTAACTGAGGGCAGAATCTGGTTTAAAAGTTTTTAAATCAGATGGATATTTTCAAAGCTCTGGTTGTTTTGGGAACAATGACACAGTTACTGCTAACCTTTCCATCCTCTCTTTTCTACTTTAAGTGGATCAAGTTTTTCCAGGTGCCAAATGCAGATATTGATACTAGTAGCTCCCACTGTTGGAATGTGGGATGTACAGTATTTTGCCCACATTCTTGCCTGTTGGTTTTAGGGTCTGATAATATGTTGGGAAGACAGAACAGTTCAATCTACTTTCCCCATGCCCCCTTCTAAAGGCATCTCTGTGCTAGGTTACCCTACATCATAGTTACCCGACATCAATAGAGGTTACACTGGGAACCACTCCAAAACCAGCAGAGCAGAGGCACCCCAAAATCAGACCCTCTCTGTTGTTTCCCCCACTCGCCTTCCACCTTTGACAGTCTTATTTCACCTCGTAGGGGTGAATGATTGCTGTAGCTGGTGGATGGTGGGATTTTCAAAAGAGTAAGTGACTTAGGAGCATAAATCCTATTGAAAACCAATAAGGACTTATATTCCTAAATCACTTTAGAGTCGACCCTTGAAAACTCCACCCACAGTGTCTGTGTTGCTTTAGGAGTCATGCATGTGAGGAGCATGAATTTGGGCATCCCTGTTTAGAGATGGGCTGAAGTCAAAGCCCTGGAGCTGAACATCCCTCAGACTTTGGAAAGTTCAGATCTGAACTTCGCAGCTCAGACCCACTTCTATCCACACCCACTTTTGCTCTGACCATGTGCCCCCTTTTCTTCCTGCTTAGCAGCCTTGCATAATATGTACATTCCAGTCTCTCTACCATTTCTAGCGTGTGCTAGCTCCGGGGCAGAATTGCTCTGATGTGCACTTCACCAACTGTACCACACTTACAGAGAATAGATTTTCTTTTTGGCCCTGTACATTGGCACAAGACTCATATTTGACTTAAAGTCAAGAGCAGATGTAATAACAGAGGGAAACTCATTTTTAATATTTCTTTTTGATCTAAATTAAACACTTAAGAACTTTCAGTTTTCAGGTGTGTACCTGATAGACTTAATGCCATCTTAACAGATTCAGCAGAAAGAGCAAAACTGAGCAAGATTATGTTGATTTATCAGTGATAAAATAATTCATATTGTAGACAGAAAGCTAACTGTATAAATACTGATGAAGAGCCCAGAATCCATTAAGGAACCCCAACAAATCTTCAGGGTTACCTGACACCATGAACGGACTGGAGCATATCGAACTTGGAATTTCATTCCCTAGCAAACCGCCACCTCTTTACTTGTTATATGGAAAACCGAGTTTGTGTTTGAAGTATTCTGGTGCCAGAATTGTCCACCTAGCAGATACTGTATTCAAAGTATTCTAAGTAAAGAAACAGTGCAATACGCATTTACAATTTACAAGAAGTTGGGAGCAAAATGTAGCTCTCAAGCGAAAACTAAAAGGCTGGTAAATACGTCCATGAAGAAGAATGAAAATAGTGTGTGCCTAAATACTTTCATATCTGGCTGGCCCTTTAAAACCAAAAAGATAGAGTTCATTTGCATTTAGATCTCTTTGGCTCCCTCTTTTCATCTAAAGACAAATCCTCACAAAGGCTGCTTAATTAGACCAAATTAGATTTCCACCTAGTGGCTTGTCATTCATTAGGAAATGCTGTTCTTTTGCTCTAGTTTGGTAATTATAAGCTGGTCTATATCAGCCTCACAGTATTCGCGTCAGAGTTGAAGTATGACTAGCATTCATGATTTGTGCAGAAAAGAAGAAAATCATTCAGTCCCACCAAGTCCGCCCATTTTACAAGTTGGATAAAGATCATCACTGGAGTCTTTTATATAATAGGATAGCCTCTTTCTTAAGTCTGTAATAATTAATTGTAATAGCATCTCTCGTGATAATTTTCAAGACTAAAAGCTAAGTACAAACAGTTCTTGCATGTACCGGATTCTGGCATGGTCTAGCTCCTGTACCAGACAGTGGATTTCTCTCTCTTGGAGATGCACTCACACTCCAGCTAAGAAAACTCCCATTCAGAGGCACCAGTGGAGATAAGGGCCCTAGGCGCTGTACGCACGCATAGTCAGATAGACTCCTTGCCCTGAAGGAGTTACAACTAAACAAACAAAAGATGTGGGAGGGAGGAGTATTATCATCCCCACTCTTACAGATGGGGAACCAGCACAAGTCCTCAGTGAAATCCTGACCACCGCGAAGTTGAGAGCAAAACTCCCGTTATCTTCAGCTGAGTCAGGATTTCAATCTCCGTGTCTAAGGACATGTAGGCAGTATGATGCAGAATGGAGGATTGAACCCCGTTTTTCTGAGCTCCTACCTTTTTGCCCTCTGGTTAACATATCAACCACATTTCTGGAGTGGGTAGTTCAGAACTGCACTTTTAAACAACGCTGAAAACCCAGAAAAGTCACTCACCCGTTGACTAGTTTGCATCCTGTCTCAGGGCTGTATTTGGAAATTTTACTTCCTTATATTCAAAAGAGAGGCTTGCGAGCCACAGTATTTTTCCTTTCAGAAAGAGCAATTGAAATACATTTCCAACCGAGCCTCTTCCATACTCTACGGCAGCTAAGAGAGAGCATTGTTTTCTAATTGTAGACCTCTTTGACCGCATAGTAAGGCCCTGTGCCCTAACTCTGCTATACCAAATAGTCAGTTGCCATGTATTATTAAATTCACTTTATAGCTGTCATCTGAGAGCATAGCAGGATGAGCTGTAGCATAAAGATTGTCACCACAAAGAGGGATTTTTGGTTCAGAAACAAACTTCTGCCCAACCTGGTTAAATGTGGACTTTACCACGCAAGGCACCAGGGTTACATTTCTCAGTCACTGTCCAAGCTTGGAGATTATTCCTTCATGAGTTGGGGCAAGTGTTCTCTTTCTCTGTGCCCACTCGCTTGGTCACCAATTTTAAAATCTGCCCCAGAAAGTGAAGGCAGCCTGAGCACAAGTCTTTTAAACTGAATACGTTATTTTTCCGCACGGTCAATCCACTAGGGTGTCTGGTGATTGCACATTTGGATTGACTCAACATCATTTTAAATCCACACAATCCTTAGTGTGAGGCCTTCGCTTACTGGAGGCTGGCGACACTGTAGGTAAAACTGAGGCACGAAAGCCAGTTTATAGCAGTGGGCAAAGCCCATGCCAGAGAGCAGATGATGCCCATCCCGTGTATTCACACCAGCCTCTGTTATTTTTGTTTCTTAAAGAGCATCTTAAATGGGGGAAATCTTTCAAATGAAATAATGACACTTAGCACTTCAGTAGCACTTTCGAGTTCTACACACATCAGTTAAACCTTGCAACCCCCACCAGTGGGGAAATTAAGGCACAGTACATGTCTCACCGTTGAAGGTTACAGGAGGCATCTCTGTCAGAGCCAGTACTCAAAAGTGGCTGAGTCCCGGTCCAGGACTTATGCCACTAGTGCTCTGCCTGTGGCTAACAACCATAACATGACACTGCAATAACAATTAAAACAGCCAAATGACCATAATGAAATACGTCAAAGTACAAGTAATTGGAGCCAACGTTTTCATCTGGTCTTTGGTAGGGAAGAGCCAGGAGTATGCACAACAACTAGCACATTAATCATGTTCACTTCCATCTTACATGGAGGGATTTTCAATGAATCTATAAAGAAATGAAAACAAACACACAGAGAATGACCCCTGCACCCATCAAAACTTAAAACAGTTCAGTAGCTTTGATTCCGATTTTTGAAGTACTTCTGTCACTGTTTTATTTGCTCAAGTTTCACTCCAAAACTTGCTAACTCCGCTGTCCAGTAAATTCGACCCTTCGCTGATCAGCCAGCCAAAAAAGCGTGCCACAGATCCGCTAGGTATTTATTATTTCATCCCATTTTTGTATCCAAGATATCACATGTACAACAGGAGCCAGGGGATATGGCACCAAACGGGGCTCTAGTCTCTCCTCTGCCACTGACTCGCAGGGTGACCTTGAACAAGTCACTTTTTTCTGGTGCAACTCCCCATCTGTACAATGGAGATTTTGATGCTCACCGATCTTATGTAGGGGCAGACAGGGGGCTCTGCACACTGCCCCCATCTCAAGAACCACCCTCCACAGTTCCTATTGGCCTGGAACCAGGGCCAATGGGAGATGCAGGGGTGGCACCTATGGGCTGGGCAGCATGCAGATCCGCCTGACAGTGCCACCGCGTAGGAGCTGGAGGGAGGACATGCTGCTGCTTCCAGGAGCTGTTTGAGCCTGAGCCCCTTACCTCCTCCTGCACCCCAACCCCAGCCTTGATCCCCTTCCTACCCTCCAAACCCCTCGGACACACCCTCCTGCACCCCAGAGCCCACACTACTAGCCGGAGCCCTCACCCCCCCACATGCATCCCAATCCCCTGCTCCAGCCTGTAGCCCCCTCCTGCACACTGAGCTCTGCATTTCTGGTTCCACCCCAGAGCCTGCACCCCCAACCAAAGCCCACACCCCTCCCATACCCCAACCCCAATTTTGTGAGCATTCATGACCTTCCATACAATTCCCATACCCAGATGTGGCCCTCGGACCAAAAGGTTTGCCCACCCCTGCTAGAGAATGATAGATGCATCCTGGCCTGGAGGAGCATTTAGTAATCTTCTTAAAAAAAAAAAAAAAAAGATGGGAGAGAAATTAAATTTTAAAAAAATCTTACCTTGTGTAACATTAAGATTATGGGTTTGAGCACTCAGAAGTCAGGAAGTGCAAAAATTAGGATTTGCACATTATTGGATTAGCAGCTATTTCCATGGAGTGTAATAGCTTTATCTATAATATGTGCAATGTGGGTGAGTTTAAGCTCATTATGAGAATATTAGCCATTGCATTTTTTATTTTGAATATGTAACACTCATGCACGTAAGGAGCTTTATTGACATGTGTAAATGCAAGGTGGGGTCCCTAACATGTTGTCTTTGATGTTGAGCCTAAGTAGGTTTCTGCATTTAACATTAATTTGACATTGTATTGTGTCTAATGTACCAACATACATCGCTCATTCTCCCACTGGCATCCTATTATGAATAACGGGTTCATAGACATTATCATCACGTCCAACCAGTCCTTTTCAGATAGGAAACAACACCCATTGATATACAGCCCCGTACAGTTACACTCTTTCTGGCTTACTTCTGTGGCAGTTGTCTGTGGTCTGACCACAAGACCGTGAGCCAGGAACCAATAAATTCTATTTCCTGCTATGCCCCTGATTTCCTCTGCAATCATGCACAAGATAATGAGCTTCTTGGTCTCTCTTTCCCCAGCTGTAATATAGGGATTATTACTTAAGGACGTGTTGTGGGGATTAATAAATTAGGGTCAATTTTTGTGGTCTTTCAGCAAGCAAAACTCCCATTGAATTTGACCTTTCATTTTTATGAAAAGCTTTGATGATGGTAAGCGCTGAGTGTTATTACTCCTCCGCTCAGGAATGGAAGTTATATGAAGCAAACTCCTTGTAACTAGCTGCCAGGTAGCATTTCTCCAGCGCTAACAAACCTGGAACTGTCTTTAGAAAACAGCATCCACATTTTACTCATCATTTTTGGGCGGGAGGGGAGCAAACAAGTTCCCCCTCCTTTTTCTTTAAGCTCATCAAATTTTCTTCCTCCAAAACACCAAACATTCCTGTTCTCATCTACCTAAACCTGATGTTGAGTTACTGTCCCCCAGAGGCGCTCAGTAGCTCGGATCTGATGTATCCCTGCACTTTGTAGCTCACCGCCTTCTTAGAGTGTAATCAAACATCAAGCTAAGTAGCAAATAAATCTCCCGATCTCATAAGCTGCACAGCAAGATCATGTAAATGCAAATGAGGGGCTTGATTTCAAGCTGTCGCGGGGGGAAGGGGGGAAAAATGCTGGGCCGTGTCACTGCAATCACTTCACTCTGTAAGTGCAGTAAATCAGCAGTAATAATAGTAATGGCAGCGTGATGGGAGGCTTTACTGTACAAGGGGGTGTAATGAAAAGTAGAACAGAAGGTAGGGAAAGGAACAGGGTCATATGGATTGAAAAGGCACAGGCGTGGGGTTTGCAGGCTTCAAAACCACAGAATCTCTAGGAGGGAGCTGGGTATGCACAGAGAGAATTCATGAATTTCCAGAGAATCCCCTCCCAGTGAAGAGCTGTGTTAGATACAGGGATTAAAAATACATGCCTCTCTCTCTCTCTGTAGCTCTCTTTGCCGGCTTTTTCTATCTTTCTATACCTCTCACGTTCTACATCTCCCTCGAGGAGTGACTGTAGGAGGTGGGGGCTTGATAAACTCTAAGTAGATATGAAATGGAAGGTGCACAATGTATTTGCAACAACATATGAAATGCTTGAAACGTTTGCATTTTGGTGAAAATTTGAAATCAGTCCCATTTCCACACGGAAACAGGCCCATTTCCTAGCAGATTTCTTTTCTTTGCCACCAAGTGAGATTTGGCAATTACCGTGCACTATTAGGAGTATGCAGAAGTGACAGTGTCCTGTGGCACCTTAAAGACTAACTAAAGTATTGAAGCATAAGCTTTCGTGGGCTAATACCCACTTTGTCGGATGCAACAGATATTAGTAAAGAAAGCGAGGAATACTTGTAGCACCTTAGAGACTAACCAGTTTATTTCAGCATAAGCTTTCGTGGGTTATTCCTCGCTTTCTTTACGGATACAGACTAACACGGCTGCTATTTTTGAAGAGATATTAGGAGTATACGGCTTATGACATGTAGCTGAGCAGTTCTGATTGTATCCAGCAGAGGGCAGTGGAGCACATACATAATAGCCATTTTCAAAATAAAACCAAATCCCCCAAAGTGCAACCCCTATTTGCTAATCTTATTACCCATTAGCCCCCCCCCCCCCCAAAAAAAAAGGACAAGTGTACTCAGATTTAAATGGAATTCATTGTTTCTTATAGGACACAGAACATTTACCACCCTTCTCTATGCATCCTCAATGAATATATGGAAAGAGTTAGTTACGGCCTGGGTCTCAAGGTGACATCTCTCTCGCTCTCATCCCTGGAAGGATGTGATCTCTGCAGGATGATTAAATGTACAGGGAATGCTTCAGGGAAAATAAAAACAGGTTGTCCTTTCTGAATGGGCTGTATAAACAATATTTTTAAGATGCCTGATTTTCCGTGCTACCATCATAAAGGGAAGAAACTTGCAGAAGGTACCAAGAGAAAATTAGGACCGCCTGGGATGCAGCGCGAGATGGTTTTAATTAGAGCGGAGAGGTGGGAAATAAGGCAGGGAGATGACATCTTAATGAGGTTTAATGAAGTTGTCTGCTGATGGGGACAGCTGTCAGACAGATCTGTGTTCCAGCCAAGCAGCTTTGTGACAGGCTCAACCTGAAAGGAGGCAAGGCTGGTGGGGCGGAGGAAGAGGCAGGCGGCTTTGCATCAACTTTGGGTGCCTCTCTGAAGCGTTTAGTGATGCAGCACATCTAATCACTTGATGACAAACAACTTAAACTGACTGATAAAGTTACAATAGTGTTTTGCTAATTCATGAACTAGGCAAACTTTAATCCTTAATGGCTGTGGCAAAGATCGCCTTCCTCCTAGAGCCGATAAGGAGACTTCCTTACATAAGTGAACACTTGGGTGGAAGGACGCATACAACGAAGTTCTGGGAGGTGTTCAGGACTCCCAGTTCCACCGATTTCAGTGGCAGGCATGGGTTCTCGCAGGGTTTGGCCTATTGGGCCAGCTTCTCCGTTGCCCTGCATCTTCTGCAGTCCCTGACGCCACGTGGCTGTAAAATGCAACCAGACGTGACTGTGTGCTCGCTGAGCAGTGGTGTAAGTGACCGCACAACGGGTGATGCAAAAGAGAATGCGGCCTCTTGGCTATGAAACAAATGAGCTCGGTTTGTGGAAAAATTCAAATCCTACCAGGTCTGCCATGCTAAAAAATCTCACTTAAGCTTTTTCAAACAGATTCGGGTTACAGGCCTTCTCCTTTGCTGGGCTTGCGATGGGGTTTCTCCCCCCACAACCCGTCTCCTGCATTTTAATAACTCATTTCTGACAGCAAATCATCCTTTTCTGTGATATCAGGATGGGATCCCAGGGAAAAGCCTGTGCTTATGTATTTGAAAAATGCTATAAAACCACAATTTGCCATCTATGTCAATTTTTTCCTCCTGCTCAGGAGGAGGCTGTTTATTGGTTCTGGGTTATGTGTAATCGCATGGAGGTGGCATCGCATGGAGACTCCCTGCAGACCCTTTGAAGAGGCAGTCTCTGGAACCAGAATGTGTATTATTAAACCTTGCAGTACTCTGCAGAATCTAATGCAGCCTCTCGCTATAGCTGTTCTTAATCTGGAGTTCTTAAAAAAAGGTAGACACATTGCTTTTGTGGAGCCATTTTCCAGGATTACAAAAGGGAAACGACTGCCTTGGGAGGAGTACTGCAGAGAGGGATCTGGGGGTCATAGTGGACCACAAGTTAAATATGAGTCAGTGTAACACTGTTGAAAAAAAAAAGAAAACATCATTCTGGGATGTATTAGCACAGGGGTGGGCAAACTACGGCCTGCGGGCCACATCCGACCCGCGGGACCGTCCTGCCCAACCCCTGAGCTCCCAGCTGGGGAGGCTCCCCTCGGCTCCTCCCCCTGCCTTCCCCCAGAACCTCCCCCCTGGAACCACACCACTGCGCGGGCAGTGCTCTGGTGCGGGGGGGTGAGGGGGGAGGGGAGGGCTGCACGTTCCTGCTGGCTGGCTCTACGCGGTGACAGACACACTGCTTTGAGTGGCATGGTAAGGGTGCCTGGGGTTGGATAAGGGGCAGGGCAGTCAGGGGATAGAGAGCAGCAGGCGGTTGGATGGGGCAGAGGTTCTGGGGGGCAGTCGGGATGGGGAATGGGAGGGTTGGATAGGGTGTGGGAGGCTTGGGGGTCTGTCAGGAGGCGGGGAGGTGGATGGGGGCAGGGCCGTCAGTGGACAGGGAACAGGAGGGGTTGGGTAGGCGGTGGAGTCAGGGGGTGGTTGGGCGGGGGGGTCTCTGGAGCGGGCAGTCAGAGGACAGGGAGCAGGTACTGTTCATGGTAACTTCTCATTACTTGTGGTCATTTACTAGAAATATACCTAAAAAATCACTAACATATGGAACAATAGATCAAGGGGAGGCTGGCTTATCTTGCAGTTAATGCTCAAAGCTGGGTAACAGAAAACTTGGGTTCTATTCCCAACCCTGCAACTGATACACCGTGTGAACTTGGCCAAGTCATTTCACCTGTCGATGCTTCAGTTTTCCCCATCTGTAAAATAGGATAATGCTACTCAGGGACCTAATAGTGCTTACAGCGGCTCAGTGTAGCAAGATTTCTTTAGTGGCCCGCCCCCATGTCTCTGCACCTAAACTTTCATTTTAAAAAATGGCTTCTAGCCCTTCCGTTTGTAATGATTTTGTCCCAAATAAGGACAGATGCAGGGCTGAGTCTGTTTTCAGAATGAAAATACTCAAATGGCAAAATCCTGCCTCTTTCATGGGCACAGGACACTCTAAATCAGGGAGTCAAACTCATCCACGTGGCAGGCCTGAGCTAATAACCTACCACTGGGTGCGGGCCACAGTCAGCAAAAGTTGTTAAAATAGAGATAGAAATAAACCCCAGTAGCACTGACTTGCATTTGTTTTCGAGTTTAGTGGCTGCTGCTCCCCTATAAAGACAGGGTGGCCACTTGTCACAAGCTGAATAAAGAAGTGAGGAAAGGGAAAGGTTTCAAGACATTCAAATCTCAGAGTGACTTCACTATGGAGATCACGGTCCAAATATAAAAGAGTGAAGTGAGGTCAGTTAATCCCACAGATTCCACAAAGCTGCATCACACACAGGAGAGCAAAAGGGAGTTAATTTTAAAATGCAGTAAAAAGAAAGTGATTGTGTTCATGCTCTCTCTTTTCTGAGCAGGCAGAACTAGGAAAACCTCGGAGAAGCTGCTACACTCTTCCAGGCTATGACTTCGCATATGGGTTATACCTTCATGGGGCTGACGGAGGAGTACCTGAAGGTATGACAATGCAAATAAAGATTAGAGATGCCATGAGAGGCTATGAAAAAGGTTCCCCCTCTCCCCCCACACCTAATGTCACACTCTAACCTGCAGGTCCATTTGGTAACAACATGCCTTGTACCTATTAAAAGGTACACACTCTGATGGAAAACACACTCTCATTGAGCTGAAGCGGGAGAGTAAGAACTATAGCATTTTACCTGCTCACATGAACACCATCTGTGGCATTTGGTATTTGTTGTGTGCAAGAGTCCCTGGCCTCGTCTATATTTGGGATTCAACCATCAATGGCCAGCAGCAGGCATAGCTGCACCAGTGCAAGCCCCAAAAACGTAGACCAGGAAAGTTGTAACATGCCCCAGGTGAGCTTCCTCCTGCTTGAAATCAGTGTAAGGTCACCTGGTGCAAGTCACAGCTTTCCTTTTCAACACTAGGGCTCGTACTAGTGCCGCTACACCATGGCCGGGCTCCGATGGTTGACTCCGGGCTAACTCCAAATATCAACAAGGCCTTTGCGCTGACCTGTACCCAAGTGCTGAGCCCGGTACTCAAACCCATGAAAAACCCTGCTTTACACATGTGGAAATGTGGAAAATAACCATGTGCTTCAAGACCAAGTCAGGTTGTTGTGATCCTTCTGTCCTGTAGAGGCCTTCCTAA
Organism: Sternotherus odoratus; assembly: GCA_032164245.1. Taxonomy (NCBI): domain Eukaryota; kingdom Metazoa; phylum Chordata; order Testudines; family Kinosternidae; genus Sternotherus; species Sternotherus odoratus. Next base: position 12,859,422 of record JAVMKO010000016.1, read on the forward strand.
GAGTGTACAAAGTGTTTCTAAGAAAATGCACATCTGCTCACAATTCAAGGTTTGTCACAGTTCCTTACAACTTTGGAAGCTGACCCACTTTTGCAGAAACTTTTGCTCACGTATGTGAAAACTGAGCAGAGATGGGCCCAAATCCAAGCAAAGGTGGGCATGAATTGGCCCACTTTCATGAGCAGAGCTGGCTTTTGCATTGGACACTTGTGAAAATTTGCGACTTTCAGTGAGGAAAAAAAATGGATGGCTTTGTCAAAATTGCTGAGCATTACAAATTGGAGGTGGGGAAATTGTGGGAAACAGGCACAGTTTACTTGAGCAACTCTGTTCTGAAGATTTATGGATTTTCTTGCTGGTCCCTGAACCGCACTGATGTGAATGCAGTTTGAATTTCACTCTGAGTAGAGGATGAGCAAAGATGCATCACTTAATTCTCACTGGCCTTGAGCTGGCCCTCTGCAGCAGAATGAGATTCACCCAGGACGGGTTATTCAAAATGAAATTCTAGTAACTTTCTTTGTTCTGGCTCTTGTATTCCTTTCTGTCCTTAGCGATAGGCCACTGGCACTCAAAGAAACTCACGGCCCCTTCCCCAAGGGAGATGCCACGGAATTACATTGCCATGAACCGTGGAGCGCTTAAGGCTGGTTACGTCACCGCACGTGAATACAACCTGTACCGCCAGCTCAAGGACATCCGCTGCCATGAAGATGACGAGAGTCGTTTTAAGAGAGCCGCCCCAAAAGTACCTCTAGATATGACCTATGGAAGTCTAGCACGGTAAGAGGGAGAAAACCCGGGCTTCTCTAAGGGCTAGATTCTCCACTCAGAGCTGATCCCCATCTCTGCACCTCCAAACATTGACTTCAGGGAAGTTTATTGTGAACTGAAGTGCTGTAGCATAGGAGTCTCCTAAAAACATATTTAACTCCAGTATGCGCTTCTCCTGAATCCCCAGAAGGGGAGTGGCCTGGCCCAGGGCAAAGCATAAATTAGTCACATCTGCCTTTAGATGTCTTGCGGTCTGATTGCACCCACAGAGTTAGCTATCTAGTGCTAGCCTACGTGCCTGCAATTAACAATGCCCCCAATAAACCGCTGGTGCAAAATTCCACCCACAAAAGGAGTGGCAGGACTGAAGCCCCTTTAAAAATATATTTGGCCCGTATGCTTTAACTCATGTAATTGAGTCCAAATAATTGAAGCTCTGAATCTATGGGCTAGATTTTTCCATAGTCCTGCACCTTGTGTTGTCATTTACATCAGTCGAAAGCGAATGTAAAATGCTGCCTAATTACCTAGATGCAATCAGACAACAAGACATCTAAATACTGCTGTGGCTTTGTCTAGGCTCAGGCCACTGCCCTTTCTGGGATTCTGACATCTGAAATGCTGGAGACGTGCGTGATGAAGGTCAGTATACTGCAGGGGACTCCTATGCTGGAGCACTTTGGTTCGCAGTATAGTACATTGGGCCTGATTCTCTATCACCCTGCAGCTGTGTAGCCATTTACACAAGTACAAATACGTATAAAATTCAGATTTGGCATCCACTTTGCACTGATGTAAATAACCACATGAGGTCCTGGGCAGTGGAAAATCTAACCCACAATCTCAAAGAGCCTCAATTAGTTGGACTCAGTTATATGAGTTAAAGCATTAGTGCTAAATGTATTTTTTAAAGGGGCTTCACTCGGGCCACTCATTTTGTGGAGGCAATTTTGCACCAGCAGTTAATTAGAGGCATGACTAATTGCAGGCATGCAAGCTAGCATTAGATTCTAACTACCTATTTTCTACTGGTCTAAATGATTACACAGGTGTATGGCATTAGAGAATCAGGCCCTACATACTATATATTCATGCATATGTGATGACCTCTATGTTTGGAGATATACATCCAAATAGTCATTGTATATGCCTGAGTAAAGAACACAGGGCCTGAATCTCCATTTCTCTGCACTTGTGTAATGATATTATATATGTAGAAATATAAAATCAGGAATAAAATGTATACTCTTCAGAGGTTTAACAACAAAGCAAAATAACTCAGGGTCTCGGTTCAGGGGGCTGAGAGATTAGAAAGCTCGATTTAAAAGTCATCCAGGGAGGGAGATAAAGCAGCTGCAGACTGGGTCAGCCTCTACTAACATACAAATCATAACAGCCTATTGCAGAGGGGTTTAATTTATTGGGTTTTTTAATGAACAATAAAATCATGCAAACAGTAATGTATGGAGCAGCACAGAATATTCGCTTTTTGCATATGCCTATTTGTTTATTCATTTAGTACATGTACAGTCTTCTCTTGAGTACCTTGAGTGGCTTGTTTTAAAATTTGTGTTTTGTCTTTGGTGACGGGGATGCTAATGGTTTTGGTTGCGGTCTCTCCACTTGACTCCCATATTACTATGCTACTCATACTTAAAAATTCCTTTTTGTCTCCAAAGCGTCTCTCCTACTCATGATTTTATCACAAGTCTGGCAATATGGGGTGTTTTTCTTAAAGTGCCGGCTCCCAAAATCATATGAATATGTCAGACTCTCAGCTTCCATTTAAAAAAAAAAAGTTTCTAGCCTTTATAGTTGGAGAAAAGCTTGAAAACGTGACTCTGAAAGGCTTAAACACCAGAGGGCAAATAAAAAGAACCCAACATTTTAAAACACTCGTATTTAAACCAGCCTCATGATCTGCAGAGGGAGCGTGGGCTGACTCAGTTTCTGGATGCTTGCAGCTGGCAATACTGTATGATGGGGATGGGGGTACCCTGTTGATCATCCAGTTCCTCTCCCTTTCAATTGAGGATTGTTCCTCTTTTCTAATGTATTTATGCAGCTTGTTCCCACTAGTGGGGCATCCATCATTTCCCTGATGAGACTATTCAACAGCCCAACCCAACTCACTGGCATCCATTTTTCCTATTACTCATCCCAGGCCTCTGTTATACTTCCATGAACCCCCCTAAATCGTTCCTTTTTCTCCTTGGTATTTATGTCCCCCCTTAGCTAGGCTATGCAAATGTCGCTCTCACGCAGCCCCTTCACTCCCTGATCACTTTTGTGACTCTTCTCCAAACAGTCTCCAATTCATTAGTCTTTTTCCTGCAGTATCTCGGGGCAGTTGCATCAGAGGTGAATGGAGAGGGATAAATACCTCCCTGCACTGTGATATGATGCTTCCGCACATGCAGCTCCCTGGTTCTTTCAGTCAAATCCAGACCTTAGAGCAGGAGTTTAATACCCGTAGATTTGTCAGTAATTATAAGACTATGATCCATGCGTTTCTCCTCTGCAAAAATACGGGAGGCACACAAGAGCTACGTGGCCCAGAAAGAGCTGCGGAGTCAGCATATTCTCCACCACGGGATAAGGTTGGATGGAACAGCTGACTCACAAATGTGCAGAAAGCCAGAAATCTGCAGGACAGCAGTGCCCCAACTCCAGGGATCTTGGCCAACTGCATGCAGGGACCCTTCCTCTATGCTTTCCCTGGACCCTGCTCATCTACATCAGCATGGCTAGCGCTAGGAATGCCTTGAAGCAGGGATCTCAAATTCGAATCACCAGGAGGGCCACATGAGGACTAATACATTGGCCTGAGGGCTGCATCATTGACACACGCACCCCGCTGCCCCAGGCCCCACCCCTAATCCACCCTTTCCATGAGGCCCCAGCCCTTCCCCGCCTCTTCCCACCCCTTCCCCAAATCCCTACCCCTGCCCCACCTCTTCTCCACCTCCTCCCCTGAGCATGCTGATCCCCACTCCTCCCCCCTCCCCCCTGGAAAGCGCTAAGGACCGCCAAACAGCTGTTTGGTGGCAGGAAGCACGCAGAGGAGCGGGGATATGGTGCACTGCGGGGGAGAAGGACCAGGCGAGGAGAGCTTGGTGGGCTGCAGGAAATAACTCTGGGAGGACCGGGGGGCAGGCAGTGCTTGGTGGGCTGCTGGAAATAACCCCGTTGGCCACGTGTTTGACACCCCTGCCTTAAAGCATAGGCCCAATAAGCTCATGCCTAAGGCTCCCTGAGTCATGTGATTACATCAGAATCTCATCTCTCATTTAAAAAAGGGAAACATCTAGCTCTCAAGGATACAAAGCAAACTTTGAAAATGTGACCTAAGTGTGACCAGTGCAATAATTCCTGCCTGAGTCTGCAGACAGCCTGAAACAATAGCTCTGTCAGGTGCAAACTGGGCACAACTCCAGTTGTGGCACACGGCCATGGCATGAGGAGAGGGCCCTTGGTTGGAGCCACAGCCCTCCCCCCCCCCATCAGCTTATTCAGGTCCCAGCTGGGCCAGTAGCTGCCATTGCACTTTGTGACACCTTCAAAGAGGTTTTACGATGCACACAGCAGGCATAAATGCTGCCTTAACTTGCACCTGTTTGATTGTATGGGGTGAGATGTGCAGTGCTTGTAGGGGGGAAGGGGATGGCACAACCCCACAGCTACAGGAGGCTCTTCCCTTGCCATCTTGCCCAGGATAGTTTCCCCCTTCCACCTCTTGCAGCGGGGAGTTAGTCAGCCACAAGGAAGAGCGGAAAGTTTCCTGCTTAGCACCTTTTGTCTTCCGCCCTGGCCTGCTGTGGTCTTCCCCCACTTTCTCTCCCCTCTCACTTCCACTGGAAGGGTGGGAAGAGGGGAGCGTTTAAGAGTTTATATCACAAGCATTCAGGTGCATCAAAAGCACCTCAAACGCTTTCTGAACCTGGCACAGAACCACCTCTGTTGCTGTATCTTGGAGGTTTTTTTGTGCTCTGCCAAGGGCTGGGCTAGACATGACTATCTAGCTTTTTAAATGAAATCGAATCACTAACAAAAGAAATAAATAGCAGCTACAAATTCAAGGGAAAAGACATGATGAGCAGTGGTGTGTATTTTACGTGATAGTAAATGGGCTTTGCATATGCAAATTGAATGGATTTTAAAATGGTATTTAATGACAATTTTCGTAGTAGACATTAACATTAATTGCATCAAAATGAAAATGCAGCATTAGCTTGCTGTTAGTAGCAAATGCCCCAGCTATAAAGCTTTATCTTTATCAGTACCAGCCCTTGCTGGTGTGACAGGGCTGCTCTGCAAATTGCAGGCAAAAGAGCTTTTATGTTGCAAAAGTATCCCCTAACGCAGCCCAAAATCAACATCAATTTTGCTTTATTTCTTCATAAACGGGAGGTTAAATGGCTGCCGGAGAGAGATCTAGGCCTGGTTCAAAAGTTTTACTGAAAAGCCACAGACCCCACCGCAGCAGGGAAAGAGGCACCAGTCTTTTAATTTGAAGTTATTGTAGCACATCTTGCCGGTTCTTTAATAGCCACCTTTTATGCAGAGTGGTTGTATTTATCCCCTTACTTTAAAAGCAGGTTATACACAAAATCGAATTAGTAGGATTTTTAAGGAGTTGTTATGGACACTTTGATCAAAGTGGGGTATTTAACTCACTTCTCACAACTAGTGAGTTAAAGATACCACCAGCAAGGGCAAAAGGTCCTATTCTATCTCAATTTACATTCATTTCAGAAGGGCTACCGAAGTTGTAAATCAAGGTGGAATTTGGCCCGTCATTAGTTTATTCTAGGTCTGGAGATTCTGCTTTAGCACCCTCCTGGTTTAGTGGATTATGGCTTGGAAAATTATACTAGCCATGCTAAATTGTATTTGTAATGTCTGTTGATGTTTATTTACAGACCCCCGTCAGAAGGCTTTAAGCAGATCCAAAAAGCACAGGCTAGTTCAGGCATGTTGGAGATTTCTGGGCCTCGATAGGTCAGGCAGCCAAAACTACACATTTAAAAAAGTCACTTAATTATTGGTACATTTAAGTAAGTTCCATTTTCAGATTCAAAGCTATTGCCCAATACATAGGGCCCTACCAAATTCACCATCCATTTTGGTCATTTCAGTCATAGGATTTTTAAAATCATAAATGTCATGATTTCAGCTATTTAAATCTGAAATTTCTCACTGTTGTAATTGTGGGGATCCCGACCCAAAAAGGAGTGTGGGGCAGGGCCGGCGACAGAAATTTGGGGGCCCCCTACTCTGATAGTTTGGGCCCCCCCCAGCCCAGCTGGCACTTCCCCCCCCTCCCAGCTGACAGCGGCTGGGGGCCCCCCCAGCCCAGACAGGCCCCCCCCAGCCCAGCCGGCGCCCCCCCTTCCTCCAGCTGACAGCGGCTGGCGGCAGTGCGGGGTCCTGCGGCGCGAGCCGCCCTTGCTGCTCTCCCCCACCCCCCCCAGGCCTTTCTCCCCGGGACTGCGCTGCTGCCGCCGGCCGGGCTCACTGCTCCTGCCGGGGCCACGCGCGCTCGTCCGCTCCGGAGGAGAGCCGCGCCGCCTCCCCGCCCTCCAGGCCTGGCGACAAGGGGGGATGACTACGGGTACTGCTGTGTACCGGGGCCCCCCTAAAGTCCGGGGCCTGGTACAGCTCTACCCGTAGTACCCCCCTGTCGCCGGCCCTGGTGTGGGGGGAGGGGTTACATGGTTACTGTGGGGGGTGATTCCGGTACTGCTACCCAGAATTCAGTGCAGCTGCTGGATGGCCAGAGAGCGGCCCCTGCAGACTGGGACCCCCAGCTCTGAAGGCAGAGCCACTGCCAGCAGCAGCACAGAAGTAAGGATGGCCTGGTATGGTATTTGCCACCCTTATTTCTGCGCTGCTGCCAGCAGAGCTGGGCCCTCAGAAGCAAAGTTACATCCGACTATCTAGGGCCTACTCTTTGCCTCGTCTCCTGAAGTACAGCAGACAGCGCAACTCGGGAGGAGGAGGGGAAAAGATGATTTTATGCCACCCTTGCCTTTTTTCTGGGCATCTGCAGGAGTCCTAGGGTGGCCACGTGCCTGGTTTTCAACTGGAAAGTCCGGTTGAAAGGGGGACCTGACAGTGTCTGGTCAGATCTCCTGACCAGACACCCGAAGTCCAATTAGTGTAGGCAGGAAGGCACCAGGTCATCACCCGCTCCAGCCCCTACTCAGCCAGAACCACCTCCTGACCCTGCCCCGCAAATCCCTCCTAACCTAGGCGGTGGGGGTTGGGAGAGGGAAAAAACAGCACACGACCGGGGGGGGGGGGGGGGGGAGAGTAAAGAGAGGCAGGGCCTCAGGAAAAGAGGCGGGGCAGGGTTTTGGGGGAAGAGCAGGAGCAGGGCCTCGGGGGGATTAGATGGGGCAGGGGATATTCCAGTACTCCTGCTGGAGTGTCCAGTTTTAAATATTACCAAGTTGGCAACCCTATGCAGGCATCCGGACTGGGGTAATCCCCCATGGCATGTTGTAGTCACTCTGTGCTACCAAGGTTGCCCAGAGGGGCCAGAATCCAGCTCTCGTTCCCATTTCAGAACAGCGGCAGGAGTTATAAGGGCAAATTCATGTGGTGGAAGAAATTTTACTGTCTCTGGCACATATTCTATATTATTATGGATAATGCACAGACTTTTTCAAAATAGAGAAGTGTTTCTCTGGCCTCCATTTCAGGTATCAGCCCCACTGCCATGACACAGGCCTACATGTCTCCCCCAGCCACTAATGTCAGGCATTCTCCAAGGGCACTGAGAGTAACCTTCCCTACCATTTTGGCTCATCCAGAATAAAAATAAATGTGAACATAATGCTTTGGTTGCTATCCAGGTCTTATTAACCCTGTTCCAATCTGTACATCCTCCACAGTAAGACAGATTGTCTTATGCTTTTGAGAATGGCACTTCCCAATCTTGGTGGATGCATATTCCACAGTTCGGTTCGTATACACAGTGTTGTGAGTATTAGAGCAAGGTTGAAGTTATGGGGCCTGTTTGTTCCAATGGATGTTACCTTGAAAGGTCACAAGTGCTTTAGACTAGGTTACTAGGGGCTGAGTTGATTAGCCACTCTGCTTTTTGCTGATTCCACCCCTCCCCCGCCCAGAGAATTGTTTTCTACAAACCATGTGGCCAGCTTTGTTGTAAGAGTCATAAAAAGGACATTTTTCATCTCCTTTTTCCTTCTCTCTCTCTCTCTCTCTTAGTATCAGACATAGATTTATTCTCTCCCTGATGCCTGTGGCATTCGGAGCTGGGAGGGGTCAGGGGAGGCGCTGATGGGACAATAATAGATAATACAGTGGTTCCCCAGGGTCTTGTCCAGCTCCATAGCCTATCCATCAGCAGGCAGTGCTTGTGCCAAGGTCAGCACTAACGAGGATGTGGTAGGGTCCCGGCCTCCCCCATGGGGCATCCTCCAATCAGATTGCTCGGATTCATGCTCCAGCTTCTGATCTTTACAAGAGCTACCTTGTGTGAACCAGGATTTGCAACAGAGAGTGTGTCCGCTGAGTACGAGGGCTGGAGTAATGATGGGGCTGCTGCCTATGCACTTGCCCAGGCCCCTCTGAATCGTAAACAGGTTTCTGTGCTTTCTCGGAAGGAAAACGGCAGTCATCAGCGTTACCTCCTGCAATAGCTAAATACACCCTTGCGGGATGAGAATCTCCTACACAAAGTGTAATATACCTACATAATGCTTGCAAATTACCGTTACCATTTCCTTTGCATTTATTCCCCTGGCACCTTCACTTTAAGTAGAACCTTGCTCTGTGGTGTCAGCACTGAAAAATGGGTCTAACATCTCTGTCCAACCATGGTACTTATCTTGCTCCTATTCCTGTATATCTGAGCACCTCACAATCTTTCATATATTTATCCTCGGCACGCCTGTGTGGTAGGAAAGTGCTGCTATCCCCATATTACAGGGGACACAGGGCAGATTTTGAAAGGAATTTAAATCCCTGAAAATGCAGATAGGACCTAGGGGGATTGTTGTTTAAATCAATAGGAAGGTCACGTAGGTGCTGTTGAAAATTCCAGTAGGCACCTATCTGCATTTTTAGGTACCTAAATGCCTTTAAATATCTGACTAAGTGACTTGCTCAAGGTCATGCAAGAAGTTTGTGGGAGAGCAGGAAGACTTGGGTTCAGTTCTCAAGTCCCGGCCAGTATCCTAACCCTATGGCCACATTTCCACAGGTTTTAGTGACAAGTGTTTCTGTGATTGTTACTGTGACTGGTGTTAGTTTCTCCCTTAGTGAATGCTCACACTTTGCCCGTGCTCCATTAGACTCAACGTTTCTGTCAGGAAGTAGATTGAAGCACAAGAAATGCATTTCACTATTGGACTGAATAGGAAATTAGGAATTTCTAGAGTGGTTGTAAGATAAATACGATCACTCTGGTTTGCTATTGTGAAATTAACCTTAAAAAAAATCAGGACTAACCCCAACTGGACAATCAGCTTTCCAATCCAATCCAAAGGCAACATGTATTTTCTGTGTCCTGACCACCATCCTCATGTTGTCAGGAGAGAAACTTCTGTTTTAAGAATAATTATTTTATTATGTTGGAGACATTTTAATTTTTTTATACCAATTTACATTTCCTTCTAACTAGCTGTCGTGTAGCTAGAGGCTGAATCTCTTTTATAGCACACTGCAGTTCTCCTAATTGTCTGCAGTGCTTTGAACATGCAAAGTGCTCTGTAAAAGCTAAATATTGTTATTGTTTTTAAATAACTTTGAGTGTACTCATGCAAACATTGGTTCTGATAAAATATGGATATTTGCTGCAGTTGTTATGGTTTCTACTCAACTTCTTCAGGCTCTCGGATATTTTTCTTTTTAAGAGGAAATGAGCTGTCATATCATTGTTAACATACAACCAAGTCTTGCTCATTTTAGCTACAGTATTATGAAAGGCATGATGAGTAAGGAGAGCAGCATATGGCCTTAGTGTTAAACTTAAGATCTTGATTTCTTCTTATCAAATTGATCATCCCGAATAGCAAAAGAAAGGGAAAAAAATTGGCCTCATACATGTGTAATCCCCTTATGTGGTTTGTGGGCTTTGATTGTATAGAGCAGGGGTCGGCAACCTTTCAGAAGTGGTGTGTCGAGTCTTCATTTATTCACTCTAATTTAAGGCTTTGCGTGCCAGTAACACATTTTAATATGTTTAGAAGGTCTCTTTCTATACGTTTATAATATATAACTAAACTATTGTTGTGTATAAAGTAAATAAAATGTTTAAGAAGCTTCATTTAAAATTAAATTAAAATTGCATTAAAATGCAGAGCTCCCTAAGGGACCCAGGCAGTGTGAGCGCCACTGAAAATCAGCTCACGTGCCGCCTTTGGCACACGTGCCATAGGTTGCCTACCCCTGGTATAGAGATTAGAGCTGGTTGAAAAAATTCTACTGATTTTTTTTTTTAAACAGAAAATGGCTTTTGGGGTTAAATGGAAATTTATACCCCCAAAAATCTGGTTTTTGTCAAAAAATTATGGTTTTACAATGAAAACCTGAAAATTTTAGAGGAAAAAAATTGATGGAAACAAAAAAAAATGGAGTTTTTGTTAAAATGTTTCACCAAAAAAAGTCCCTACCAGCTCTAATATAGATACTCAAGCACTTCACTTTTGCTATAACTATTCGTTCAATAATGAGTGAAAGCAAAGGACCTTGCCACTGATTTCCTCAACTCTTCTTTCACTTGTTGAGTTTGAAGGTTGCCCATTGAATGCTGGAGCTGGTCAAGGCTCAGCCAGAGCAGAGCACTCCAACCTGCATTTCAAACTGTGCTTCAAGCAACAGGGCCAGCTGGTTTGCAATGGCTGGCTTCTATAATAACCATTTCCTGCCTTCGTTTTTCAGAGAGCAAGACACTGAGGCTTTCAAACAACTAGGAAGGGACAATATAGATATTTAGTTTCCTTGCCCTCTGTAAAAATCAAAAGGTTAAATTGGCCCCAATTACAGCCGAGCTGCCTATCAGCCAATGCACAACTTTCAACATGTGAAGTCAGTTATTTAATGGACAGTAAGAGCAGGACTTAGTCCCCTGTATACAAGATATGTGCTTTTGTGAGTGTGGTTATGACTGGTATGAGGGTGTCTCTCATATTCTTAGCTTGGGAGAGAATAGTAAAGCAAATTGGTGCTCTTGTAACTACGTGTACTACTAAGTACAGCTATGAGCATCTGATAAATCTTTTAAAGTGTATGTTTACAACGGATTTTATTCTTTTTACTGTCCTATACGTACGAGCCCTCTGAGCAAAATAACAGATCCTCCAACACTTAGAAAAAGCAGTTCTCTCATTGGCTGCCCAGGGTGAAATAATGTATGTTATTTCCTCATCCAGATTCCAAAGAAGCATTGGAAATTCAGAGTAATCTGCAGCAGTCCCTGTATAGTCAAAATACCCACTGATTTCATTGGGAGATTTGCCAGCATAAAGACTGCAAAAAATTGGTCTCTGTTTTTTAATTTTGAACCAATTTGTCTCTTCTTATTTTTTTCAGTGGTTAATGAAAAGTGAGGGTAAGTGGAGAGCATTTAAAAATGATCTTTCAGGCTTCTCCATGGGTGTATTGCCAGGGCCCATTTAGAGTTCTACGAAGCTGTAAGGGTAACTTTACTGTATGTTCTGCACGCTCCTTAAGAAAATAAAACGGCAGGACATTAATGCCCTGCTAGTTTTTCCATCCCTCTCGTTATAAATACGTGTGCATGTGTGTAGGGACTTTTGGAGCGGCTAATTGAATTCACCCTTGTGAAAATGTTAACAAATTGTAAATGACCTTTTATACAAATTTAGAAGTCAAGAATTTGCTGTTAAATATATGTCCCTCCTCTGCCGTTAGCTTTTATGCATAAACCACAATTAAAAAATAACAAAAAGCCCAGCGGCCCTCTTTCCTAATTAGCTGCAGAAGTCAACACTTGTGAGTGTGGTTAAGTGCCTCAATTACTTCCCCCTCCTCTTGACTGTCCTTGTTAGAACAGACAGGTCTGCTGGCCAAAGGGGAACAATTAAGGCAAGCGAAAGGCAGGCGGCGTGCAGGGGGATGGCTGGGCTATGCCTGCCTCCCAAGCAAGGGCCATAGCTGTAATCATGCCCCAGATTCCTGCTGGGCTATACAGAGAGACAAATTAATGGTGGATAGATAGCTAGTTCTAGCTCATCAGTAACAAGGAAAGGTGGGGAGACAGCATAATAATACAGCTAGTGTAGTCGGCATTTTCCTCTGCTGTACACCTGCCCAGGCAGCCTGATATAAAGGAATAGCTCTTTACTATTATTTAAATTGTGGTCACACCCAGGACCGCGATAGGACCAGAACCCCATTGTGCTAGGTGCGCTATAGACCCACAGCGTGTCTGTGGCCAGGGCCTATCATATGATGAACTGTAGTCATTAAATTGTCCATGTCAGATCACATTTTTACATCTCCATGTCCGGACTGTTAGAGAGCAAATGTCAGTCTCTGTGTCCTTTCCCCATCTCCTGATTTCAGAGCTGTTCGTCTAGGCTCACCCGAATAGCAAGAAAATAAAGTTCCATCTATTCTCAGAAAAAGAAAAACGGAATGAGGAGATCAACAGGAAACCCCATTCTGCTGCCATCTGTGGCCTTGCTAAGGAAACTTTCGCTTTGGAGAGTTCCAGGAAGTGAACTGGATTTCCCAATGAGGAATCCACATCGTAGCACCAGTTCCCCAGTTAACATTCTGGAGCCATCTACAGATCACAAGTGCTTGGTCAGTTAATGGGCACACACACATGAGTTCAGTGGGGAGAAAGTTGTTCAGTGGGGATCCAGAATGGATAATAATAATAGGAGGATAAAGAAGTAAATCCAGGTATTTGCTAAGAGGTCATTCTATAAATGTGTTACTTTCTCTCCCACTGGGAGGAGCAGCTACTTCTCTGCAGTGTGAGGATCCCAGCAATTAGCTCCGCGGGAGTCATACAACAGGAATGGAGGCTGATATTTAAGCCAATCTGATCATACCATGGGCCTGCAGTATTGGTTGCACTGTTGTGACCAGGACATTTTCCTGGCTGGTGTAACACTGCAAGAGTTTAACATGTCATGTCCCACCATGTAACTAGAAATTATTGTTTCCCAAAAACCAATTGCCACCAGATATTTACACTGCATCAATGTGGAGGGTAGCTCATCCCATCACACTGCAAACAAAGTCTTCTCACAACACGGAGAATATTCACGGAAAAGATGCAATAAAAGGCTTACATGGTGCTATCCACACTTACTGTCTCTCAGCACTTTACAACAGAAACAACAAAGCCGGAAGCTAAACAAACAGTAACCCAAAGCCTGTCCAATAAAAATAAGATCTCAGACTTCTTGGACTTTTTCTACAAAGGCAGTGAGAAATTCAGAGTTCCTCATATCAGCAAGGAACAAATTCCACAAAATGGTGGCAACATCAAGAAAATGGCTACATCGGACTCCTACATATAGGATTAATGGCCACCTCAGGTCAGAGAATCACAAAAAGTGGGGTTAAGAATAAATGGATCTAGCGCATCTAGGATGTACAAGGGGCCTAAGTCATGCCAAATTTTAACAGTAAAAAGCAAGATCTTAACGTAAACATTGATTGCTCCCAGAAACCAGTGTTTACTCTAGGGCAGGAGTTATATATTGTCCTTCAGAAGCTCCAGTAGAGCACATATGATACAGCAAATGAAATCACCCACTGTTTGGAGACATGAGCTTATGGATAAAGTTTCAACCCTAACTCTTATCTTGGGCTTTGGTATTATCAAGCCAGTCCCTTAGGGCTGAATTTTCAGAAAATCTGCAAATCAGCGAGCGCAAACCCCTCCCCCCCCCCATGAGATATTTCACACACCATATGCATTAAAAAAAAACTCCATTTGTACCTGCCACGTTTGAATTTGTAGCAATGTTTGGAAATTTGGCCTGTTTTGTGATCTTTGCCAATTGGACTGTGAATGAGGAAATGCAATGCTCAGCTCAAAAGGGAAAGGAACTGGTTTGAAAGAGATTTTTCCAGTGAGTGTCAAGCTGGAAAAATCATCCATTCATGCACTAATGTACTGCAGCAAAACAGCATCTAGAGTCTGCAAACCAACACAAACCAGAAATAATAGGACTGGGCCTGCATTTTTTTGCCTGCCCCAGTTGTCCTCGTGGCATCTAAACAGGACGTGGTTTTATGTAGCTCTTAGGCTGCAACTGTCATCCCTAAGTTTTCCCAGCTTTTGGTGCTTTAACTCCTTGACATCCTAAGTCAGTTGTACTGATAGGAAGTCAGTGGATAACAGCAGCAGCCTAGTCCCCAAAAGAACTCCACTAAACACAATGTTCATCTTAACAGAATCTGTTCTGTACACATTTCCATTAAACAAAAAATTATTGATTAAGCCATCAGGAAGGTGGGTGACACCAGAACTCTCATCTAATTGTTTGGCACTATTATGGTCTACAGCATAAATTCCAGGCAGGGCTAGCTTCTGCTCCTATTAAAGCCCCATTTGTCATGTACAGTTTTTGCAATAGGCCCTATCAGCTGCACCCTAAATATGGGTGAATCCAGTGACAAAATTCTGTCATTCTGCTCTGCCTGCCAATTTATCTTATTGATTATCAGTGGGTGACCTGTAAGGTAGGGAAAACAGTGTACTGGAGCTCAGATCTACCAGGATAATTCAAGAGCTCAATTTTGCCCTACATGTTTATATCTGATCTACTTTTGACTTATACTACGCACAGAAAAGCATCTACACATATAGTTTTTACCCTTTTACAGCAGCGATCAAACCAATTGTGCCTTAAAAAATTCCTCCTGAGTAGAGTCCTTTATAGCAACTTTTTGTAAATTTGTGATTTTTTTTTTTATGGACATTGTTTAAATCTTTGAAAATAAGTTTGAGGGGAAACTGACACAACCTCGACTACAGCGGTGCCACTCTCAGAGTCGAGTATTGCGGATAGATTTAAATTTCATCGTAACAAAATAGCTGTCTCCAGTGGAAGGAGCATCAAGAGCTAAATGAGGACCCGTCTTGAGCTGAATCACGTTGAACAGACCTCTGCGCTGTCATTGATTTTCTGGGAAGAAAAAACATGCCTCTGGCTACTAAACCAAATTAGTAGTCACTGATGACCAATTATTTTGCCCCACTGTGAACGGAGAGGCGTACTAAAATTCCAGTTTGTCAGACCCAAGGCTCCCTTCTCAAACACCTTTCAACAAGCGTGTACCAAAAGTCCCTCAGAAGGTTCTGACGGCTCCCTATTTTCTGCAAGTTCTCGTTCTCCACAAAGTTTTAATGAGCTGCAGATATGATGATGGCCTGCCGTAAAAGGATCCGGTCTAATCTCAGTAGAGCACTATTGGGCAGAACGCACGAATCATAGCTGTCAGGATTTATACACACATACACAAAGAAAGTGTCAGACTAATATTTGCAAATTATAATTACCATTTCTCTTGCATGTCCCCAGTGCCTTCATTTTAGATAAATCCCGACTCCGCGGTATCAGTTGCAAAGCACTGAAGGATCGCATTGACTGGAATAGATTTAACTAGTTTGTAGCTCATTTAAGGGCTACACCATTTTATTTTAATGTGTGTTAATACTTTATTATACTTAGCATTATTTTTACAGTAAAAAAGAACCCATTAAAAAGCTGAAAGTTTCTTTTCCAAGAGATTTCTGGCAGGAGAGTCTACCACATCATATAACCAAGTTAGCAGGAGCCTGTCATTTCTATAGAATGTAGTTATAAATCCTGTCTCTTGAAAATAATTTAGCAGAAGAGTCTATTAAAGACACAGAAAATGTTCCAAGGGTAATAGTTTCAAAAATGTGCATAAATAAATTTTAAACTATGTCGGAAATGTCAACATTAGAAATGGCTTGAACAAGGTGACTATAAACGGAAGAGGCTGGGTTGTTTCCATAGGTATAAATAATTTGTTACATCATTTCAAAACTTTTCTCTCCTCTCCTTCCTGTGGCAGGGCCCTTGTGCCAAAACAAAGAAGATCTCACTTGTTGTGAAGGAGCTTTGTGTTGACTGGCTGCTCCCCCACAAGCATATGCAAAACCACAAAAAAGTCTGCCTGATTTAGAACAATGGCATCTGTTTCCAGACATTTAGGCAGGGCTATAGGAAGAGAGACTCCTCTCCTTAAGTAACACTAATGTGAGAGTGAATTTCCCCTTAGGTCTGCTGCAGATGAGAGTTACTTCGTGCCAAATCCTGAGCCCACTGAAATCAATGTCAAAATTCCTATCAACTTCAGTGGGACCAGGATTTGACCCACAAAGAGTGGGTTTCCCTCTGAAGTTTCTCTGGTTAAAATTATTATTGTCAAACTTTTCTTTTTTCCCCCTCCTCCACTCCCTTTCCCACATTTAACTCATAGGGGATCTTGGAGAAACAAGGTGGAGCATCCACAATGAAAAGATATAGGAAGCCCCTGCTCCAGCCAAGCACTTGAGCATGGGTGTAACTTTGAACACGCGAGTCATCCCATTGATGAACTTAAAGTTACACATGTGCTTAAGAGCCGTGCAGGATCAGGCCTTCGGTGTAATCAAACACAAGAGGGAAGGATCTCTGAAGATTCCCAAGTGCCCAGGATCAAACCCAAATTCATCTTTCAACCAGTAAGTTCAACGCAGTTAAGTAGTCATATTCATGGAGTTATGAGACATGCCTCTGTTGAATAACCATAGTCTGTATTCAAAGGCTAGTTGACCATCTACCACACTTACACCTTTACCCCCTATGTACCATGTGGAAGTGAAATTAGTGCTGGTAGAAGGTGCAGTCTTGAAGACTGAAGCCCTCTGTTTCTTAACACGTATCGTAGTGGCCCTGGCAGCACAAGCTTTCTCCCACCTTCACTATTGTGCTTTGACCCTAACCTGGATTTCATACCCAGGCTGAGAGGAGCGGAATATACAGTAGGGCAGCACCCTCTGTCCGGTGTGGGGTGGGGTAGTGACATCACACAGCAGCAACCCTTCTGAACAATGAATGCGGGGAAGGAATCCCAGTCAAACAGCAAGATGGTGGCCAGGAAGTGATGCACTGGGGGGAGTGGATTACATGCGCCATTGCTCTGTCCCCAGTTCGATCATTGCTATGTTCCGAACGTCTCTTTCTGCACGCTGCAAGCCCATGTGATTAGTGATGCTTTCTGTTGCTTTTGTCAGACTGGTGGGTATTGTACTAGCAGCTTTCTGACGACACAATATGCAAACACTGCACCATTGGGACAGTGCCTTGCACTATACCATCCAAACAGTAAATAAAGGGTGATCAGCCAAGCAACAAACCGGTTAATGTGTGTGGCTTTCTATTGTGTTTTTGCCAGGACTAAAGAAACGTACCCACATCCGACGAAGTGGGTATTAGCCCACGAAAGCTCATGCTTCAAAACTTTATAGTTAGTCTTTAAGGTGCCACAGGACTTTGTTAACTCAGATAGACTGAGTTACTAAACCAGGCTGTCAAACTTAAGTTACCTGCTCAAGAGTTGTCAATTTTTCCCTGGGGGTCCTCTCCTGTAGATACAGGGTGCCCCGCACTTCACACACAATCAAACCTCAGTTTTGCATTTTCTTTTAGTAAATGATTTTAGTATCTAATTTGCCAAGCTCCCTGATCAGAATGTAAATTCAAATCAGGGGGAGAAAAGGAAATCAAGGGACAAGTCAGTGTAATCTTTTGTGTCATGGTGTCCCCTTGCTAGCCAGCTGGTGAATGGTTAGAGTCAGCAGCTGGTTTGTAAGCAAATGCTTGAAAAGACCGACCCCCGCAGCATGTGATCAATGAAATGGTAGATTTGTAGAAAGATGTCTCTTCTCATACAAATGGCCTCTGGGGGTGTATATTGCTAGATTGGGCATCCAGTATCATTAGAAAACACGACCATAGATTAGGCTGTTCTGAAGCATGTGGCGTGCAATAATTAAGTAATAAAAGTCACCGCAGGGGTGAAGGAAACAGAAACAGAAGAGTTACTATTTGCATATGCACTGCTGGCATCCTTCTGCACTATTAAAAGATTCTCCAAGCACGAGTGGCATTTAAAAGCTGGTTGCTACTGATTTCAGACCAAGTCCTGCCGGAGCTTAGAAGCACAAGACGGGAGTGGTTTTGTGGACTTGCCACAGAAGACAACCTTCTGGTGCCGGAGGATACAGTAGTAGCCCTGACCGCTAGCCAGTGATGGTAGTTTCTTGCTGTTAATGCCACCTAGCAGTTGGCCTGCACAGGCAGGGAAGAGAGAGCATTCCTGTTGTAGTGGCAACTAAGGCTATGCTACAGGTGTAGGCAAAGCAGGGTGTCTAGTGGCTACATATTGTAATAGGCGGCTGCTGCTGCAATGGAAGAATTCTTCATTAGAAGGGTCCGGGGGAGGAGAATTTATAAAAATAGTAAGATCAAGATCCCTTCACTTGCTCATCATTTAGGGGGTTTAGTTTAACATTTGCTGCTGGAAAAATCATCATGGAATCATAGAACTGGAAGGGACCTCGACAGGCCTGAATTCAACATCATGTCAGACATCATCACTTGCAATGATCACTAAACCGCCGCGTCAGGGATACCGTGATCTCTCTCTCTCGTTTTAATTGTATTTCCTTCCCCGACATAGTGGTCGTTGTTTTGTATGAAGTGGGGGGAGGAGGAAAAAAAAAAAGATTAAAAAAGGCAAAACAAAAAACTAAAAGAGCACCTACCGTGCTAGGAATCAGGGTGCAAAATTCTATGCAGGGCTTGCGATTAGATTTGGGGGGGAGGGGTTGCTTTGCCATCATTAGACATTTCAAAATCAAGACTGGAGGTTTTTCTGAAAGATCTGAGCTAGTTCCAAAAGAAATTAAATCCGGGAAGCCCGATGGCCTTTGTTATACAGCAGGTCAGGCCTAGGGTGACCAGGCAGCAAGTATGAAAAATCGGGACGGGGGTGAGGAGGGTAATAGGAACGTATATAAGAAGACCACCCAAAAATCCAGATTGTCCCTATGAAATCGGGACCTCTGGTCACCCTAGTGAGGCCAGATGACCACAGTGGTCCCTTCTGGCCTTGGAATCAGTGAATCTTTGTGCCGCTTGTGTGAGGAATTCTGGCTCCTCTATATAGTGATTGCAGGGATCGAGGTCAATGAACCATGAGACATGAGGACCTTGGTCTGAAAGTCTATTTTCTTCATCAGTGAGGAGGAGTCTGTTGGTTTTGCTTTTGAAAAACCTTCCTCTCTGAGCACAAATGGGGCATTTTTCTGATGGAACATTTCAACTCTCATTTGAGTTGCTTAATGGGCAAGGTGTTTATCAGCCTCTTCCCTTTGTCCCGCTACAGCTGGAAGCGCCTCCAGGCCCAGTCCGCCAGGCCTTCAGCTCAGCCCTGCTATTGCCTGGTTCAGCTTCTTTGGCACATGGAAGCTCTGATGGACTTCAGATCCTCTCATCACACCACCTCACTCTTTGTGCCCCCTTACGGATTCACAGGCAACTACCCCTCAGTTGGATGGGGAACGTACTGACGAAGGCAAGACTTCTGGAGGCTTGTCAGGGCCAGAATCACAGCTCAGAGCTCTCGGATATTGATGTGAAGGCTCAGCACAGCCTCTGATCATTTTGCCCTGAGCTACTTGGTTTTCAAAATGGACACCCCAAGTCCAGAAGGCTAGAATGTGTTGGGTCTAAGTCTCAGCTGGGTCCCAGACTGAGTTGTCACGCAAAGTGCTGCTGCAATCTTTCCACCATATTAGAGACCTTGACTGCTGGAAATCAAGCTGTCCCAATGTTGTGCAGAAAGGCACATTTTGTGTTCAGAGTCGGGTGAATGCACTAGGGAAGCGTACACTATATTTTACATGGTTCTCTTGAGCAAATACTGTACATGAGGCATTTAGTGCTGTGTGAGCGAACACGATACTATTTCTTTCTGCAGCTGGGCTCATCAACAAAGATTTTCAGGTTTCCAGCAGAGAAGATATAGCCATAGCATTCTGACCAGTTGCATTTTCCTTCCTCTGCACACATAAATCAAAGTCTTTTTAGAGGGACCGAATGGGTGTACCTAAGGGGTGCTTTGGCCCATTGTGACATTATCTTCTGAATGTTTTATAGGCCTTCCACTCCCTTCTTCGACCTTCTCCAGCACAGGTACAAGGAGGTGTGGATGGAGCAACATAGGACAGCACCCGTGGCCCATCAAGTGGAAAAAAAAAAGGTCAGAGCACTTTGGACGTAATATCCCTCACTTCCTGTCTTAAACTTGTGTAGCTTTGCTGACCACTGTTCAGCCACTGCTTTGTTCCGCCCCAGAATTGGAAACATTTCAGTTCTGTGAGATGATACAGGTTGGAGGGTGCAGGGCTTTTATACTCTCGCTCCCTAAGAATGTAGGGCTTGAGGGATACACCTCAGCCCCTAGCTACTCAAAAAGGTTCCATGGCTGGACTCTTCCTACAGAGCCACTTCATGTAGGTCCTGAATTTGAAGAACAAAAGCTACTGGTAAGCAAGGCCCCCCCTACATCCCCTTTTTAGATTTCTAAATACCTGCGGGATTTTTCAGGGCAAAAGGCAATGCCCTAAATGTCAGTTGCTATAAGATCAATGATAAGTTTAAAGAGGGAGCTTTGATTCCCTGGCTGCTAATAGCGCCATCAAAACAAAGCAAAAAGATCTTAAAGTACTGCATTTTCTGCAGCAAAGTGTTTTCCCTCTGCAGAAATGGCTGTATTTCTCTTTTTCCCTTTCCATTAAAGTCAGCTTGGTTCAGCTAGTAGGTATCTAGAGCATTGTTCTACGTCAGCATACACCACCCTACCTATATAATGCAAATCTCAAGATTTGTACAACTGAGTATATGTTTTAGGGATGGGGGACAGATTTTTAGAGGTATTTAGGCACTGAAAGAGGATAGGATTTTCAAAATCCCCTTGGCACCTAACTCCCAATGGCTCAGTAGGAATTAGGAATCTAACCTACCTAGGCAGTTTTGAAAATCCTACTACACCTCAATCTGCATCTTTAGGTGTCTAAATACCATTTAAAATCAGGCCCAAGTTTCCCACCGTGATTGAAAGCTCTCAATCAGTTAAGGTGAATGGGCTTGATTGTCCTTAACAGGAATGCCTCTTTTTTGCTGCTCCAGTGGGAAGCGGCCTTTTTGTAAATGACAAGTGGGCCCAAAGTCTTCTGACATTCAGAAGTCCTCCAAGGAATTTGATCTTCACCCCGGGAATCCCAGTAAAAGATCTCAGACCAATGTCATCCCCAGAGATGGGCTCTCTGCACGTTATCTGGCAATAGTGACCCTCCTAACATACCTTCTAACATGCATTGAAATTAGTAAAGGCACCAGTCCTGATCTAGGCACTGCTTGTCCATCTCCGGCAGTGAGAGTGGTAGTTCGAGTGTGAAACACAGCACCAATATACAGCAATATTGTAATAACATTTAAAAGCAGCCAATGACTAGTTTATTAGTTAATGGCTCAAGGAAGAGTTGAGTTAATATGGTAATGACCAATTTCAGTGGTATTATTGCCATTACAAAGTATGCTTTATAGTTGAAGTGCAAGAATACAATGTTTTTAATTAGCAGCTATTTTACGGCTGCACTGTCTGGAATGTTGGAAAATACATTGCTACCTGATCTATTAATGACTGATTGTTTTTTTAGATCTGAGAGAGAGAGACTATTGTGTTTCCCTCCATTTTATCAAGAGTTCCTGAAATCTGCAGGCATAGCCTATTGAGTTAAGGAATGCAAACCTAAATACTAGACTGCACTTGGGTGATACAGAATCCCGAGTTTCACCATGTAGCCAAAAATGTTCACAAAACCTGTAGCAGTTTGTGTGATGAGTATCAGGTGCTACAAGCTAAGCATGGTCATGCTAACGTAGTACTTGAATGGGCAACAGTCAAGAAACATCCCCACCCTGCAGGGTCAGCAGAACCACTGCTCTAGCATGAAGAATAGGTCTCTGTGCTGGTCCCTTTGGGATGGAGTATAAAGTAGAGGTCCTGGTCACAAAGAATCCCATAACCATTTTTGCAAGAATAGGCCCATTAACCTTTACACCAGGGGTCTCAAACTCAAATGACCATGAGGGCCGCATGAGGACTAGTGCACTGGCCCGAGGGCCGCACCACTGACACACACACATACCCTCGCTGCCCCGGCTCCGCCCCCACTCCACCCCTTCCATGAGGACTAGTGCACTGGCCCGAGGGCCGCACCACTGACACACACCCTGCCCTCGCTGCCCCGGCTCCGCCCCCACTCCACCCCTTCCAAGAGGTCCCACCCCTGCCCCACCTCCTCCTCTGAGCACGCAGCTCCCCATTCCCTCCTGGAAAGCGCTAGGCACCACCAACAGCTGTTTGGCAAACAAAGCAAGAGCAATATAGGAAGTCCAGAGCTAGAAACACGCGCGGCCCAGCCAGGCAGCAGAGAAGCCTCCACTTCTGGCCCCTCCGTCCTGCAAACTGCTATGGGGAGACCGGGGGGGAGTGGGGGCGCCAGGAAGCTTGGCGGGCCGCAGGGAAGGGCTTTGCGGGCCGCATGTGGCCCCCGGGCCGCATGTTTGAGACCCCTGCTTTACACCCTGCTCAGATCAGAACGACATCATCTGCCTATCTAAGATCACTGTGCAATTCAGTTAAATATGGATAATTTTCTCCTTCCTCTTCGGAACAGATGCCCTGTTTCACTCCAGAGGTGGCCACATCATAGTGATGAGGGAAACAATGCTCCTGCATAGTTTTATCAACTTATTACTTTTGTTGAACATTGTGGTTTTCTTGAGCAAAATGTTCTCTCCATAAATGCCAGCTAGAGAGTTAAAAGTGAATATGAGAGGAAGACGCAGATTAAATATGAGCATCCCCTTTACTCAAAGGCTGCCGCTAAAGACCATCAATCCAAAAATGATCAAGAAATGTCACACAATTATAATTCTGTCAGGATGAGGTCTAAATTGCCACTGCAAAATGGAGAGCACCTTATCCATGAAGGCATCTATTCACTGGGGTCGGCTTGTTTCCTTTTCTGGTTATTTCCCACATTTCTTGTTTGCCTTTAGTTGCAGAAAAGGAAAGTCTATGAAACTCGGACCACGCTTCTCAGAAAACAGCCACCGCCTGCGAAACTGGATTCCCTTTGGCACATGCCCCATTTTCAGAAGGTATGATTGGGCACCTGCACAGATACAAGCGTATCCCATTTAACGCTAAACAAGAGTGTGCGTGGTATTGTTCAAAGCAAGCAATGAAGACAGCCCTGGCCCTGATGAGCTTGCACCCAGTTTTGCAAACACGTACACATATTTAATTTTAAGCATGTGGATTGCCCCATTGACTTCAGTTGCACCACTCACAGGGTTAAAGTTAAGAACGTGCGTGTTTGCAGCATAGGGGCCTACAAGACAGATACAGAGGAGCTAGGAACCTCCTTCAGGCTATTTGTTGGCCAAATTCTCGTGAACACTTTCAACAGCTTCACTAGATTAGAGACGCATCTTTTTATGCCTCGCTCTTAATAGGAGCTTGATCTTTTATTCTTTGTTAATATCTGAACTTTGGACATAAGTTACCCTGAAATGAGCAAGGACAACTGTACAGAAAATAGGCATTTACGAAGCGTGCCATTTTGTTGCTTTGGTCTATAAATAATTCATACCGCACCAGGTTAATTTGGTTCAAGAAATACTGTTACCCTGAGAATTACAGGTTTCCAGGAAAGTCTGTGCTCTTGGTATTTCTCTAAACTGTCTGATTGACAATAGTTTCCTTGAGATTGAATGAAGGGTTTATAGAACCACATGACACTTACCTAATTTGATCCAGGTAAGAGACAAGGTTAAGGTTTCATGTCCTAGCATGGGATCTAAACACTCCGCTGAATAAATCTATGCACCCTGTCGCACTCTTGGGTGCTTTTTTGAATTCTGGGATATTTGTGGTATAAATTACAGAGTAACTGCAAGTACAGAGCCAGGGGGCATTTTACAAAGAAAGGGAAGAAGGGAGCTAGGCTGAAGGGGGAAAACAACTGAAAGAACGAGCATCCAAAACCTGTGGGGGGTTTACATGGCCAAAACCACACCTGGCATTGATAGATACTATTATAAAGAACCCCTCAGCATTGGCCAACATTTCAGGGGGTGGGAGGTTAGTTTTCACCTCTACGTTGATTTAAACTGCAGTTTAAATAATGAAGAGGATTCATGGCTTCCTGAAGCTAATCTACTTGAACAAGTTGTGGAGTTTCGACCAGGAAATATGTTTTGCATCACCTTGATGTATTCTTCTTATGTCCTGTCTAAGTCTGTCCTATTAGCATATGTCAGTAATCATTTATCCCAGCTGCCTGTCAGCACAGAGCTGCTGCTGCAGCTAATGTCGGGGAAAGAACATGACCAATCGCTGTTAAACAGATTGTGTAAGTCACACGAGATACTGGGGCAAGCCTCTGCTTTATAGCTCCTCTCACCCTGGACCTTTCCATCACTATTCATTTTTCACTCTCACTCTTGTTTGGTCTGTGAGAATCGTTGGGTTTTTATATATTGCCCACGCCGGCAATCTCATGCATTCTCTTTCCCCAGCTCTTCTCTCCCTTCTCTTCCCTTGGCCTGCTGGGACTGTTCCACCTCTGGGATCCAGGCCCTGGCCAGTTTTCTAGAGAGGCCCATCAATTCCATAATCCTTCTAGTCTTTACTACATTAATCTGGAAAGTGTTGCTTCTCCCCAGCTGCAGATGTGATTTGCTATCAGTCCATATGAGAACCTAGATTGGAGAACTTAGATTGAGATGTGGCGCACCTACAGAGTCGGCGCCTCCAGTGGATATTATTCCTGTGGCAAAGTTGGGACAGGGAAGAGAAGAAGGTTCAACAGTGGCAGTGAGAGGGGAAAAGGTGTGAAGCTTCCTCTCTCAATGATCAGACTTTGTCCTTGCACATCATCTTTCAGGTGTCTTACAAACATTGGGTGTGATCTCACATTGGTTTCCATGGAAAGTGAGGGGGCTGAGCGCCCTGTAGCGTCACACCCTTGTAATGGAAGAATAAACCCTATGGTGATGACGTCCTTCTTTTGAGCTTATGAAAATGAGAGGAAAATGTCTTATACGTTTTGCCCTGGTCACTTGCAGAGAGCTGCAGAAATTGAGCGCACAGATCTGCAGCCACCTTTAGACTGGAGTCAACACTGAATCCACTAGGACTTTCACTTGACCTCAAACTAGTGCCTGGTGGGAGGGAGGAGGAGGAGAAACTGAAGGAGCTTTGCTCTTTTCCACTAATTGCCTCTGTCCATTCTCCACAACTCCATGGTTCCGTGACATTACATAGTCATTCAGTCACTAAAGCATAGACAAATTGACTATATTTTCATTTGGATTTAGGTTTCAGCCCCACTGCTTTAGAATAATGGCACATGCTATTAAGCTAACCATTTGATTTACAAGCTTTCGTGCACTGTACAGTTTGTTCTTACTTAACAGCTCTTTGTGGAAGACCAACCCTGATTCCTGTCTCCTGGGCCCCCCAGCTCGGCAGTCGCTGCCCAGCTCGCTGATATAACAGGGTAGTGGGGAGCGAGTGACACACCAAGGTGCAGTTCATTAGTGAAAGTTGCTGATTTGTGGTATTTTTACATGACACAACAAGCAGTTGCTCTAGGCTTAACCCCTTGTTTATCCCAACAGGAAACCTCTACCCACCCACCCAAAGAAGGGAAAGGACTCTTTTCAGTTGATTTCTTTTAGTTTTGGTTCCAGTTTTGCTAACGTAGCTCTCGTGTGTCCAAGAATTTCCCTGTGACCCATTTTATTTCTCCTTGCTGAAACTTAGCCTTGAAGGGACCACATTCTAGGGCATGCAGGGCTAGTGACAATCCTGCCCGGTGAAAAACAAACCTGTGGTGATTAAATACAGCTACATACATACGCTGCAGAATGCAGGGGAAATCCAGCTATGGACAGCCCAGAGAAACGTCCCTTGCCCCCTTTAGACAATCTGTCCCTTCTAGACATGGGACTAAATACACAGAGGATTGTAAACAGTGGCCAGCCACTCAGAAGGGGCATGTGTATAAATATGCAGACCACCTCCCTTACTCATTGGTAGCATCCGTTATGTTCCGCTACAATGCTGCTCATACAGGGTGTGCAGAATGAGTTCTTCTGTAACTTATCCAAGGAGCCAGGATGGGGGGTGATGGGAGCTGTTTCACTGGTGAACACATATATGTCCATGACTACCCAGAATTTGGCCATAAATTTGTTTTGCCTTTAAATCAACCACATTCAGATTATTTTATAAGGATGATTTTCCTTGTGGGCCTGAAGCTCGGGATTCCAGCAAGGCCCTTTTTGCAAACACTCCATGTAGCAGACAGTGAATTAAATTTATCGGAAGGAAATTTGGGGCCCAAACCAAAATCCCAGATCCAAACTTTCCCAAGCTTTAAAGAAGTTCGGCACCAGTCCACCCTTTGCAGTGCTAACTAACTGCAAGTCAAAGCAAACAGAACCAAAACAAGGGGTTAAGTGTGTGTCTCCCCCATATACAAAGCAACCTTGCACTCCCACATTAGGAGCAGAGTGACATCTCTGCATTTATGCTGTAGGGGCTGGTCACGAAGCCTTTTTTATTTTTTTTAATACCTTGCTGCTATATGGAATGGTTTGAAAAGGAAGAGGTCATGAAAATCTTGAACTTCAGAAGAAGAAAAGAGGTTAAGGTAATTTTCGGCACCTAAATAACTTGGACTCCCCTCCTTGAATATTACTATGTGAGTTGATTCATCATGCTGTCATAATCTGACAGTGGTTGTCTAAAACCTCATCTTGCTAACCGGCAAGGATCATGCTGGAAATAATTGTTTTGCTGATTTGCTGTTATGCACTGGATATAAAGAAGGTGGAAGTGGCTTTCTAGAAAGAAGACCCAGGATGCAGGCTGAGCAGTCATGGGGGAGGAACCCCAGAGAGGCCAGAACTGAAGAGAAGGATTTGGCTTGGATTTTTGTGTTTCATTTTGAGGGTTTTTTGCAACTAAAACCAAACCCTGTGAAAGGGGTAAATTTTGACCCACAGCAATCTAATCAGTGCCATCTTCAAAGACGACTAGTTCTCTACAGTGCACTGGCCCAGGCTGGCTTCTGAGCTAATATCTCAATCACAGATGTATCTGATACTTTATCTGTTTAAGGGTCATGATTTGCCTGTTTTGCTTTAACCAAAATTTAGTCCTGGGTGTCAATTCTGATTCTGGCAGAAAACTGCTGTTGAAATATAGCATTTGTACAGCACCAAACACAGCAAGCACCTGTCCTGATCGGGGCCTTTTGACTCTACTCAAACATAAATGTTTAATAATAATAAGATAACATGTCAGTAAGCCAAAATTGGACAGTCTGGACTAGCTTCTAGTCTCAGTTGTACTGGTATAAATCCAGAATGGCTCTCAACTTGAGTGGAGTTACTCCAGATTGCACTGATATAAAAGAGAAGAATTGGCCCATCAGAATAAATATACCTACACACTGCCATTGACACACATTAGTATCTCTTTATTCATCAGAGGTTTAAACTCGCATAGGAATGCAAGCTCGCTTTCCAGGAAAAATATTCCTGTTTACTTGGGCACAAAAGAAAAAGAAAAAAGAGAAATCCCACAACAATTTTGGACAAAACATTTGTCAACATGCACTGCTTTCCCAACAGATAAAATAAGCTGCACTCAATACGCTATATGAATAAGCGATAAGCAATTGACAAGCAAGTGTTAGGATACCTTGGCAAAAGACTTAATTTGCAACCGAGCACAAAATCAAAGACACTGTCAACGGAGGAGCGGCTCGTCTTGAATATGCCTTGCATTACCTGAGAAAGCACTGTCAGGTAAATTTCCAGTGAAAGTAATTAAGGAATCCCCACTGTATAAATTTTGCAGCAAAATTCTGGGCTCCAGAATTTGATTCTCACCAGGGATCTGATATCTGCTCACAGCCTGATCCTTCACAAAAATTAACAGGTGAGGTTAAAAAAAAGAAAAAAAAAGTGGAGTTTGGGTTTTTTATGCTGCACCTCTGTTTCTGTGCAGGGAACTGAACTGAGAAGCCCAGCTCATGTAATCTTGCAATTGTCTCGTCAGAAAAGCCTTAGCCTGTGTTTAAATAACCAGTGTTGGATACATGTAATACACACTGGTCTAGCTGTTTAGATATGGCATTTATCTTTAGACATTTGAGGAGGACAGCAAAAAACTTCACACATTCAGGGTGTTTTAAAACTCACCTCCTGGAGATCTAGATCTTGCTTAGAGATAGAGTAATGGCCAAGAGAGCTTTCCATGCTACATGGACAGTTGAAATCTAGCTCAGGTCAGAATATTGACTGACCAAGAGTCAATATCATCTGAGGGTCGTTCTGTGGCCTATGTGACATGAGTTGGTGGGTCTCAGTTCAGTTCCTAGTGAACAGAGCTCTGCATCAAATGCCACTATGGTCTTTAATTGGCACCTTGTAGGCAATATCGATGTCACGGAGACAGACACTACATAAAAACCTAAGGCAGATAATCTCAGCAGAGGCACCAAAGATTGAATGGGTTATGGAACATGGAATTACCATTTTACCCTTAGAGGTGAACCTTCCCAATCTGGGTTGGGGCAACAAGAGGGAATCTTACTACTGCCTGTGCAATCCTTGATTTAAGGATAAATTGAGGTCTTCAGTCTCCAGTGTTGACACCAGCACTAAAATCAGTTTGGTTTCCGCAAACACGTTTGCATAATGGTGGCCAATACCTGACTCACCATGGCAGCTCTGATCACAGCCCCTGGCACTCCCCTTCCCATATATTTAATAACCCCAGTAATTTTCACCAGTATCCCTTTCCATGTCTACAGTGTAATTAGTAACTTCTCCCCTTGCATCTCTAAGCCCTGTTCGGCAATCGTCAGTTTACCCTTCCTTCCCAGTGCACTGATGGCCCTGGGTGCTTTACCCTCTGACCTTCTCCACTGCTCTTCCAACCCCTTCCACTTCTCCTGATTAACACTGATATAAGTGAATGAAGTTCTCTGTTAAAAAGGGTTATCTTCGATCAGAGATAGGCCCGATCCAAAACCTAAACCCGAATACCTCAGAACCATTTGGAAGTTGACTTGCAACTGGTCCACTTCTACAGTACGTTCCATGAACCAAGCCAAAATCTGAGATCCAGGCATACACACTGAACTTTGCAGCTCCCCCCCCCACACACACCCCATTGTGTCTTAACTTCTTTATTTTCCTTTTAATTAGAAAACATGGAGGTTGAGGAGGGAAATAACCCTCCATTTAGTTAACTTGCTAACCTCTCTACCTTCAGGAATAGCCACCATATTTATATCCCTAATAATCCAGATGCAAAACCCACTGAGTTTGGTTCAGCGATGGACAGAATAACATCTGCTTTAAAAATACCTCCTGCTCTGTAACTTGTCATGGCATTTGTTGACAACCCTATTGAAAGCAGCTCTCAATGCGACTGTGAAGGATCTTTCAGTACCTCTCTCTCTTTCCCAGACAGTTTTTGAAAGGGAGGTGGTGGGGGGGGGGAACCATCAATACAGGGGGAAAAAGGCATCAGCAGCCAGCATCGGCTGATGAGGCTCCTCACCTGGGCCCCCAGCGCACCGCCTCCAATTAAATCAAAATGGTTTGTTTTTAATGGTCTTTTACACTGACAAGTGGGCTATCATTCCAGGCCCAGATAGCTGTCAGGGAGCTGAGGCAAATCCTCCGTTGATAATGCCCAATGCTTCCAATTAGGAACCGAGGCCGCTCCTGGCGCGCTAACGATTCCCCAGCCTCCCCCTAGGCCCCTTCGGCACTGGCTGTTTCGTCTTCACTCCTCCTCCGCCGCAAATTACTGACACAAAACGGAGGCGCCCCGGCGTCTCCTCACCACGCCAGGCCCGGGCCCTGTTGGGTTTAATGAGGCGATGGAAGTTTTTGCGGCTCTTTCGCTAAATTCTTTTCTTGTTTGACAGCTGCTCAAGTGTTGACCTTATAAAAGATTTAGTGTTTCTCATTATTTTCTGTCAAGCTTCACAAGTGATGGCTTCACGGAAATCATTTGCATCCATATATATATATATATGTGTGTGTGTATGTGTTTGTCTGCGTGGGGATATTGTGTATATAAGTGAGAGTGCACCTGTGAACTTGTCCCTCATATTGTGTGTTATTTTCTACTGGAAATAAATCTATAAATACGACAGTGTTATTTTGTGTTGGGTTTGGGGGGAGGGGGGAGGTTAAGAAAACTTAAAAGGGCCTGCCTTTGTTAGGATCCTGTAAATGAGCCATGCTTTGGAAAAGGAGTAAAGATTGTTTTCCTGTGATGGAAGCTTAAAAAGGGTTTTGTCACCTGCTAAAGGGACTAGATCAAGTGGGTGATGGGGAAACGAGAGGGAGTCTGGGGGCATCCTTGTTGTTAAAATGAAGAGTCATAGAGGGATTGGATGCTACCTCCCCATACGTGTGTAGTTTGGGGCAGAGCTTACAAAAGGAACAGGTAAAACTACATTTCTTTGCAACTGGATGCAGGTTCTTTCACAGAGGCAAGAAAAGCCATGACCCCATTAATTCCCACCTAGCATCCCATAGCAGGTTCATTCTCAAAAGCAAATCATAGCAAATCATTTAATCCAGTTATGATGTCAATCAAATATTCTGCCACTTTCCCATGCAGCCCCGTTCATTAATAAATACTAATCACTTTATACATTGAAAGGTCTAAGAGGGGATATAAATGTCGATTTCTAGGACGCAAACATTTCTAACCAATTTAGTTACTTGAGCAAAATAAAAGTCTCAGGGGTAGAGCCTCGGAATCACTCTGGAGCTCTGCCAGTTTTCACCAGCGGAGGATCCGGCGCTCGGTGTTTCTCTCTTTCATACTATTTATCCATCCTCCATTAAAAGGAGAGATCTGCCTTGACTTGCAATGACTTTTGCACAACGATGCTAATGCTCAGCGGGTGAATCTTTCTATTTTTCTCCCTTCTCAACTAAAAGGACTTTGTGTCATTGAGAAATGTATGTGGAAGTAACCCTCAAATAGGCATTTCTAATTTTCCCATAAGGGTTTTCCCCTGTAATTCTTGGATGTGAGGTCAGACGTTAAATACAATCCAGCGGCAAAAGGCTTGAATAGATTCTTGGTGTGTTCTGACATTAAAATATGGTTTCCATTAAAAGTTGCTTTTAATGAGCTGAGTTGAAAGTAATTACAATTATAAACCCCTACAAGAGATGACATTTAAAAACGCACTTTGTACATTAGCACCCGCTCACATGATTTGCTTCAATTTGTGAATCAGATGTGAGACTTCGGTATTACAGTTCAAACGCCATCAGAATAATGGTTTAGATTATCAGAGTTCTCTAGAGAAAATGTTGGTTGGTCCGTCATTTAAAATGAGAATTAGAATTGGAACAGCCAGAGATTAGGATTCACCAGTTTAGCATTGACTTCTTGTACCAACCTCTGTCCTATCATGACCTCTGACATAAAGCCATTCTGGTCTTGACTTGAATTACTGTCCTGGGACTAATCCATACTTCTCAAATGACCCTCGTTAGCAGAGAACTTCTCATTTTTTAAAGCAAAATTTGCCCCTACCTCACACCTGGTGCTTCCCACTTATTCATACTGAGGTCAGAAGCCATAGGCCGTTCATAAGTTTGTGGCGGGCTCTAACTGTTCTTATTGCCCATTGTTCCTACATATGGGGATTAGTAGGGTGCAGTCTCAGTGCAAAGGTCCCAGGTGAGTTAGTGAATGAGCAGCCAGCCTCTCTCATTAGGGCCTCAAATGCAACCAGGAGTTGATGTGTTATAGGTCTGAAGGGTTAGTTCTTGGTCCATCTAACTCCAACATGTTCAGATGCTCTGGAATCTGCTAAGCTTGCCTTGAACTGTTACCCCGCTGAAAAGCAGCCCTCCAAGTTTAGGGTGTCAGCCTGTGCCAGGAAGTTAATGCAAGAATTTTGAATCTAGGACTAGTCTTATTCAACCATAATCAGCATTTACCCTGGTTAACAGGAATCGAATGCATCCACTTGTACCGTAGTTTTACACCGGACACCAGAGTACTGTTAACTTGTAGGAGAACCTTACAAACCTAGGAACAATTCTGCTTAAATCATATTTTATTTCTCTTCTGTCATCTTTATATTTATTAACAAACAGAGGGATTTTTCTCCCTTCTATTCCCCCCCCCCCCATTGTATTCCCCTGCTCCTGTGTTCTGCTAGTGATAGTCATTCTCACAGCATGCAATGCCAATGTCACAAATGGTATCATGACTTCAGCTAGGGAATAAAGAGCTGGAGTGGAGGAAGTCAAGTCAGGAGTTTTTGCTTCTGGACTTGAAGTGGGGTGGGAGAGAAATACAACAACTATTTATATATAAACTAGAATTGTTGCAAAATGTAGCACTTCCATCCAGTTTCACACAGTTTAATGGAAAATTACCACTATTGCATGTGAAATAACAAGTATATTAAAGTGATGCTGTTGTCCCTAAAGTATTTGAGTGGAATTTTCAAAAACACACAGCCCTGATTCAATTCTACTTCAATTCAAGTCGGTGGTAAAACTCTCACGGTTTTCAGAAGGAGTAGAGTTAGCCCAGCAATGAACACATTTGAGAGTTCCAAGCTCTGACTCTTGAAAGAAACTGAAAAAATGATCAAATATTTTAAGAGAAAACACATTCACTTCTTGGATCTCTCTCTCTCATACACATTTTCTTCTCATGGAGAGATTTATTGTGTTACAACTGTGATGCTGAAACACTTATTATAGCCAAATTTTTCAAATGTGAATGTCTACAGTTAGGCACTTAAATCCATATGAAAGAACTTCAATGCTATATTTTCAGAGTTGCTGATAATCTAAACCCACCCTTTGTCTGCCTTAGGGCTTGGCTACACTGGTGCTTTAGAGCGCTCTAACTTGCTGGTTCAGGGATGTGAAAAATCACCCCCCTGAGCGCAGCAAGTCTGAACGCTTGAAAGTGCTAGTGTGGACAGGCTCAGAGCGCTCGGAGCTAATCCCCTTGTGGAGGTGGATTACCAGTGCGTGGCCACACATGCACTTCCAAGCGCTGCTGCGGGAGCGTTCCCATGGTAGTGCTTTGAAATTTCAAGTGTAGACAAGCCCTAAGTCTCTACCTGGAAGAATTTACAGTCTAAATAGGTAATCTCATACACACAGATATTGTATATAATGGCTAGAACTGTTGTGTATTACACATACCACCACAACTCAAAAAAAAAAAAGTTATGGGAACTAATATGATGTCTGCCAACTATCACTCTGATCACTCTTATATGTTCCATCCCTTTCCCCCCACTCTCTGTCTTCTTGCCTATTTAGACTGTAAGCTCTTCATGGCAACAGCTGTCTCAAGTATGTTTGTACAGCACTTAGCACAAGGAAGCCCTGATCCTGACTGGGTCTCCTAGATGCTACCATAACAAGAGTATTTCCTCTTGTCTTCAGTGTGAGGAGTGGAAGGCATTCCACTCCTCCGACGATGAGCCCACTTACGTAGGTGCCAACCTCTAGTCATGGACATTTGAAAATATCAGCTTAAACTAGTGAGTTGTTGTAACAAGGTTATAGGACTTGTTTCTGGAATGTTAAGAAGATTATCTCCGTGATTAAATACTCATCAGCCAACCAGAGGGTTAGTCTTAATTTTAAAGTTGTTAATTGACTTTAGAGTAAAAACAAGTCTGGTGGCAACTTAAAGACTAACAGACTTATTTGGGCATAAGCTTCCGTGGGTAAAAACCACACTTCTTCAGATGCGGCTTTCTTTAGGGTGTGGAATAATGTTCTGAAAAAGACTGAAGCCTATGAGCTAAACTGTAATCTGTTTTCAATTCATATCACAAGTTTCTTCTCTTTGAATTTTGGCTCGCTGTAACCAATCATATATCTGCTTCTTTCATTATAGGTTGGTCCTCATCTCAGTACCTTTCCAGACCGTGACGCTCATAAAAAGGCGTTCAGTGTCTACCACTCAGAAATACCTGCGAGATGTGGTCCCCTTGCCCAGGGCATATATACAGCCGCCTGAAAGCTCCACAGAAGTCATTTACTGAACAATGTAACATGTTAGAATAGTATGTTAGCAATGTAAGATAGATTTTTATTCTAGTGTACAATTATTTTTTCAAGTTTAGAAAGGCTACATTCATGTTGATGTAACTGAATAAATCAGCACATTTACCAGTTTCTGGCTTGCCATATACATTCATTCACTAGGTGCATACGCAAGCATGTTAACCAGTCTTATATCAAATAAGAACATATGAACAGCCATACTGGGTCAGACCAGGGCTGGCGACAGAAATTTCGGGGCCCCCTACTTTGATAGTTTGGGGGCCCCCCCAGCCCAGCCGGGGGCCCCCCAGCCCAGCCGACAGCGGATGGGGGCCCCCCCAGCCCAGCCCAGCCCAGCCGGCGCTCCCCTCCCCCCAGCCCAGCCGACAGCGGATGGGGGGCCCCCCAGCCCAGCCGACAGTGGCTGGACTCCCCCCCCCTCCCCCGGGCAGCGAGAGCTGCGTGAGCCGCCCTTTCTCCCCTCCCCTCCCCCGGACAGCGCTGCTGCCGCCGGCCGGGCTCACAGCTCCTGCTGGGGCCAGGCTCGCTTGTCCGGGGGAGAGCCGCGCCGCCTCCCCGCCCCTTCCCCGCTCTCCAGGTCCGGCGACAACGGGTACAGCTGTGTACCGGGGCCCCCCTAAAGTCGGGGGGCCCGGTACAGCTGTACCCGTAGTACCCCCCTGTCGCCAGCCCTGGGTCAGACCAAAGGTCCATCTAGGCCAGTAGCCTGTCTTCCAACAGAGGTCAATGCCAGGTGCCCCAGAGGCAATGAACAGAACAGGTAATCATCAAGTGATCCATCCCCTGTCACCCATTCCTAGCTTCTGGCAAACAGGAAAAAAATCCATTACTGTGGTCAGGTTAATAATGCTACAGTGCATTTCTCCCTTGGATTCAAAATGGTAGCAACAAAGCCATCCTTACCAGCTTAATTACATAGCATGACTACAGTGAAGACGGCTCTTCTTTCCTCCATAGTACATTAGGTAGGAGTAACCGTCCCTGGTTCTCTGATTTATATCTTATCATTTAGATAATATTTTCTAATATGTTCCAATTGATAAATAAGTCCTCTGGTAGGCCCACCCTCAGACAAGCACCTAAAGATGCATTTATCTTCAATGGGACTTAAATACTTTGCTGAATTGGGGCCTTAGTGCAAAGTAACTCTTTACTTGAAGCCAGACAATGATGATGACATGTTACTTGATTAACTCTTGGCTCTGTGTAGCCATCAAGGCTACCAAATGAATTTACAAGCTCAACCAACATCAGTATGAGCAGACTATTATTATAATTTCCTATACTTCTTACGGTAACGCACTTGGATGCGCCATTGTGCTAGACACTGCGCAAACACATATGAAGACCCGGACCTGCCCCTAAAGAGCAGCATTTACACTGGCAAGTTGAAAAAGGCCACTCCCAGTGGGCTGTATCACCGTCAGAAAGTGCCTCTGAATAATGGGTCTGATCACTTGAATTGCTCTTCTGAAAAACTGTTCGCTGAATAATGAATTACTCCTGTGTTTTCTGTTTCTCGGCTCTATTAACATGCCTCACATTGTATCAGATATATTTAAATACAATGTTTGCGTCATTCCTTTCTCATTGAGTGGCCCTAGGAAGCGAGGTCCTTACACAGCCCTTATCATTGTAGTTCCTTAGCACCCCACAATCATTCAAGGGTTTTAGTCTCACAGCATCTGGCCGCCTGTAGGATTCTAATAGAGAGCTGGGTGGGCTTGAAGCCAGACAAAAGATCAAACAGATGCTTCCAGAACTGGTGCCCAGCACAGGACTTCACCTAAGACTATCCGGCTTTCCAGCCTGACCTTTTGGACCCATGTGTAATGGGACAGAGTCCTGCCGGCATTTTTGATCTGGACACTGGGATAAACAAGCACTTTTCTTACCTAGAGGAATGACTCCATTACGCTGGCAGCTCCCTGGGGCAAGCTGAGCCTGGTGCAGTGTGTCTGAGATTTCAAAGTGACCCTGCCCCTAGGGGTGGGGACTGCTTAACTACCCATTTATATAAGGAAGTGTCTCCCTCCCTGCTCCACCCTGAGCACACCTGAGCCCAGCTCACCTGGAGAGAGATAAAAGGCCAGTTCCTGAGCTAGGTGCTCTATAGATCCTTCTCTGGGTCGTGTGTGGCTCTTAAGAGAGCAGATTTGCAGTAAGTGGCTGGCTAATAGTAAGCGGTGATGTGCTGAGAGGAGTTGGGTGGAACAAGAGATCTTTCCCATCACACTGGGAAGGAAGAAGACTGGGTCTTAAATTTCTTGTTT
Organism: Sternotherus odoratus; assembly: GCA_032164245.1. Lineage (NCBI taxonomy): Eukaryota > Metazoa > Chordata > Testudines > Kinosternidae > Sternotherus > Sternotherus odoratus. The sequence continues at coordinate 12,895,753 of JAVMKO010000016.1, forward strand.
TGCTAAAAAGTGACTTGGCTTAGATCCTGAATCCTGGAGCCAAGCAACTGTGCACCTAATAAACTCTAGCAATGGGTTCTCATCCATACACTGTGATTAGATTCCTACAACAACAGGAAAACAACTTCCCTGATCATGTAAAGTGACCTGTCTGTTCAGTGGAGGGCTGGGTGAAAAGGGAAAGAACCCTGGTAATATCGCTTTCCCCAGAAGGGCTTCATTAAAACAGGGCTAAAAAACACTTTCTATGTCCCTAACAAATGCTCTTTGTGTGCTTACAGACACTCAGTACAGTGAAAAGGAGACTAGAACTAAGGGGTCTGATCTCACATGCTCAGTGATCTCAACTCCTATTGAAGCGAATAGGGTTTTGGCAATCTCTACAGCTGCCTGAACTCCATTCACACTGCAAATTGGGGCACGTTGGCAGGAGATGCTTACCCTGCTGCCACCCATCTAGCACCAGATTCTCTAAGAAGAAAATGAGAGGGCCTCTCGTCTGCACATCATGATGCAAAGTGCCGTGCTAGCTAGTTCTAAAAGCTGTTTTATTTATTGGTTGATTTGTTGCAAAGGGAGCCCTGGCACCACACAAAGTGGGTGGAGACGGGACACAGACTATGCAGCTGTCTCACCTATTCACATGGTATTTCCAGGTCTGCAGCCTGTTTTTCAGACCCGCTTTCTTCCCCCACCCCTTCCCCAACCCTTCTTTACAGGATGCTGCTTGTCCTGCAGTGACACCCACTGGTAACTCTAAGATTGTGAGGCTCTTGCAGGTTCCCCACAGCTGGGCCCTCTTTGCAAACACCTCCCAGTTAATGATTTCTGCAAAGCACAAAGCCGCAGGTTAACTCTGATTCTCCTTTCTCATGTTATCATCTTCCCAGAACCCCTCTCCCTCTCTTCCCTCCTATCCCTGCTCAGCAGGCTTCCTACGAGTTAATAAGATCTTCATTTAGTTATTGGAATAGCCTGGGTACAGCACATCAACCCGGCTGCATTCCCTTGTCTGCTGGAACTATATGCCCCTTGCAGTAAATGCAGAGTTTACATGTCATCATATAACCATGGATTTAGCATAATAGAGTCTACAGGGATATTTTTATAGGTCAGCCTCTTAATAATTCCAGGTGTGGTATAAAGCCTTGTTGTGGCAAGAGTTATACAAGAAATAGGGGCTCATTTTTTTTAAAGGTATCACTTCCATTTATAACGGCACCCAGGCTGACCTAAAAGCTCCTTGCCTTAAATAACTGCATGCATCCACCCTCACTGGATGAGTTCATTTACTGTTCACAGCCCCTGCCCTGATCTAGGGGCTCTCTTTGCCAGCTCACACACCCGCCGGAGCATACAGGGCTGGTTCTAGCACATAAACAGGACGGGTGGTCATCTGCAGGCCAGTAAGAATTAAATCCTCAGCCCTGATGAACTCGGACAATGCACATGGGAGTTTTAGATGCCCTGTGCCTCTGAGGAAGTGGCTCTAACAGATAAGGAGGAGTTTGATGCAGAGGAAGGACTGGATGTTTGTCAGTTGCACAGGACATCAAACCTCCTAGCCATGGCCCTGGGTGTGTGGCAGGAGGCATGGTTCAAACTGAGTGGGGTTTTGTGCTTGCGTCATACACTCCTGGGGTTTTATGAACAGAAATGCCTCAGGAATATGGGTTTAAACAGCAGCTATGCTTGTGTTGTATAAAATCACTGGACAACAAGCAGATCATAAGGACCAGATCCTGCCCCCAACTCCTGCTTTGGTCAATGGGAGTTGGAGAACACGCAGCACCTCACAGGATCAGGCCCTAAAAATCTGTAATAAGGCACTCATTAATTAAAGGGTTTAAACCCAGCTCCGCAAAGGTAACTCCATGGGAAGTAGGCACCAAAATACCTTTGAGAACCATAGTGTCTGGGGCTTGGTAACAGAACACACAGACTTTCATTTCTTGATCAGTAGGCCAATGCCATCCCAGACGAGTAGCGTCCCAGCTGCTGGCTGCGTGGTGCCATGCTGTGAAAGGCGTCGATGGGACTCGTTCCACTTGCTCCTGGACAAGTGTGCACATCCCAAAAGAAACCTGCACATTTGGAACTGGAGATCCACCCTTGCACCCTCTATGCAGACAAAACTCCTGATGCAATCAGGGAGCATCTGGTGTGTGCAAGGATGCAGTATTGACCACCTGACATTATTAACAGAAAGACCAATAAGTAAATGGGTCATAGAAACTGAACTATTTGACTTCCTCACCCCAAGAATGGCTCCCTTTGTGCAGGTTTGAGACAGGTTGTAAGCACCTGGTGGATAATTGGGTTATAAGGAAGCGCTAGCATGGATTTGTCAAGAACAAATCATGACAAATCAACCTAATTTCCTTTTTGAAAAAAATTACTGACCATATGCATGATAGGGAGGAAGCCAAAAAAGTGGGTTGATTTTAGTAAAGCTTTTGATACTGTCCCACATGATGTTCTCAATAGCAAACTAGGGCAATGTGGTCTAGATAAAATGCATATAAGGTGGGTGCACAACTGGTTGAAAGCCCAAACTGCAAGCCTGTTTTGTTGTCATACTGGGAGGACAGAGCGAGAGGGGGGTGTGGGGGGTGTCCCACAAGGGTGAGTCCTGGTACTATTCACTATTTTCATTCATGACTTGAATACTGGAGTGGAGAGTAGGCTTATAAAATCAAAGTAGGGAGGGGTTACAAGCACTTTAGATAACAGGATTCAAATGAAAAATTGAATATGCATCAGCCATGTGATGCAGCTGAGAAAAAGGTTAATATCATTCTGGGGGTCTATTCACAGGAGTGTCATATGTAAAACATGAAAGGTAATTGTTCTACTTTACCTGGCACTGGTGAGGCCTCATCTGGAGAACTGTCCCCCATTCTGGGGATCACACTTTAGGAAAGACAAGAAAAAGCTGGAGAAAGTCCAGAGGAGAACAACAAACATGATAAGGTTTAGAAAATTTATCTATGAGGAAAGATTTTTTTAAAAAAACTGGGCATGTTTAGTCTTGATGATTGCTCAAGATCCTCTCCAGCCCTAAATGTCTGTGATTCCACGATTCTATGTTGGTGGTGCAATGGAGAAAGCTTGCATTGCTTCTGCTGCAGAGGTTGTTTCTGTGGCTATGCGTAAATAGGGATCCACTGTTTCCAGTGCAATTGATCTAACATAGTCCAAGGGAACTAGAATATAATAAATATAGTGTGTGGTCAAAGCACAGGACTAGGCATCAGCTGACTGGGGTTCTAGTCCTGAATTTTCCACTGACTAGCAGTGAGACCTAGAACAAGTCATTTGGGACCCAGGCCTGCAAAATGCTAAGTAATCTCCACATCCACTGATGTCATTGGGAAATGAAGGCAGTCCAGTAAGAGGTGATCAGTGCTTCATGGGATTACATGCGTAACTACCCTTCTCCATGGCAAATCTAACTGAAGTCCACCTAACTCACAAAGGGAGAGTTGAGTAGCATACTCACTGCTTGGAAAGTGCTTTGAGCTCCTCAGATGGAAGAGGAATAAGAAGGGCAACGTATATCATATGATATGATCATTATATTATATTTATGATATTCTTCTTCCATCCAGTGTCAGTTCTTCTAAATATATTTCATGACATTGGCTCCCCCCCAGTGCTAGATTCAGCTAAGGTAGACCAGGTGAAAAGTCTAGCTCCTACACAAACTTAAGCACATGCCTCTACTGATTAGTTTCATTGAAGTCAAAATCCTAATTAATTAATTGAAGTCAATAGACCTTATCACCTGGGCAAAGTTAGGCATGTGTTCATATCTTTGGGGGACTAAATCTGGCATAACATAACATTCATGCTTTATGTATATTAATGCATTACAGTAATTTTATTTATTAATGACGTAGCACCCGGCAGATCTAGCAATGGACCAGGACTCCGTTGTGATTGGTACTGTACAAACACAGCACCAAAAGACAGTCCCTGCCCCACAGAACTTATTGACAGAACCATTTACCAGCAAGTGCCTGTTTAGTTATTAGAAGGTGAAAGGAAGAGGTCCCAAACCCAGACAAATCTAAACCCTCATTAAAAACCTTTAGACACAACCAGCTCCAAAGAGCGTAAAATCAGCTCCCCTCAGTCCAGTGAGACCTTTTCTTAGTGTTCTGTTTAAAAACTCTGAGAAGGATGAAAATAAATCTACGTGTAGTCATTTCCTCCCAAAATAATGAAAATTAGATGACAGCTGATGGCCTTTGGAAGACTCCTCGCTTGCCTTACCTGGGAACCTTACCAAAGCATTTTAATGTTGGTATTTTACCAGTAAATACAACGTGACAACCTGGGGCTCCAATTTCACAACTTTCCCTCTAATTAATTTCCTCCCCCGCCCTAAACTGAGCGTTAATATTTGGTATTAATTGATGTTATTGATGTAGCGTCCTGGGGGAATTGCTTTGTAATGTGCCCTGTCACAGCTGAAAACACAATTACCTAGCGCCGTGTCCTGACACCTAACCTGAAGCAAAACCAAAACTGGCCCCGAACTGCTGTTGGGTGGGGCTGCGGGGGGAACTCGCGGGTCTGTCTCGGGGGGATTAAGGGAGCGGGGGGTTAATCAGAGGAAAGTGAAAATGGCACAGCCCGGAAGGGCCGCTTCGGGTTTCATTTCAGCCACTCCGGAGGCTGCGTGGTTTAGCTGGAGAATGAAGCGGCGCGGAGATTAGGCTGTTTCTAATCAACCCGATCCCGTTAACGGGATCACTAACCCGAAATAAACCCGGGTTAACCCGAGTCTGGCTGGGGGAGGCTGAAGTCCTGGCTCCTTATTGTGCCTGGCTACCAGGCGACAGTGCAGTGAGATACAGGAGCCCGGCTGATAATGGGCGATTACCCAGCAATACACAGAGCTTTTATGATCCGCCTCTGGCTATTTCACCCGAGTTTAAACCCCACAAACCGCCCCTTCGTTGGCCCGTGTTGTTCTTATTTATTGATCCCTTTGCCAGGCCGGCGGAGACTTTCCCAAACTTGCGCTCTGCGCCGCGTTAAAGGGGGCGGTTCAGCTGCCCAGGTAAGAAACGATCAAATAAAGCCCCAACCCCGCTCCACCCACGCGTGGAAGGATTTGGGGCTGAGTAACTGCAACGTGGCCTGAGTCCGGTTAAACCGGTGCAAAGGCAGGACTAACACTTGACTTCAATCAAGGCTTTTCTGGCCTTTGCGCAGGGAGCGCTACACCTAACCAACCTTTCTGCTAAAAACGAGGGGGGGGGGGAGAAATTAACCAGATTAACAGCAAGATTTCCATCGAGAGCCCGCTTCCCTTTGCCCCCGGCCGGTGAGCTGAGCCCGGCTGGGAGGGAGGAAACTGGGGAGAAACGAAACCCCAATAATAAAAGAGAACATGGATGTAGCTAAAACCCTGCCGCTTGCTGGCAGAGGAATCTGGATTTCGAGGTGGAGGCTCACGGCAGCGGTTAGCCGGCCCCAAATCAGAGCTCCTTGACTAGCAGCCGGGGGAAGGAAGGGGACAGTCAGTTGCCTTCTCTCGGGAACGGGCGTGAGGTGCCTGGGGTTGATCTGACCACTGCATAGCGTGCATCGATTTCAGAGGGGGCCGGGATGGGCAGCATTGGGGCAGGGCTGGGCAGTGCCCCGGGTCAGGGCTGAGCATCGCGGAAGCGACGTTAAACAGCGCAGTTCAAAGGGGCAACACCCCCCGGCCTCCCCGGGGAGGATGCGCTACGAATCGTCCCTAGTTTGTTTTGTTTCTGTTCTTGAAGGCGGAGGAGAAGGGAAATCTTGAGCCTGGACACGGGGCGCGGGGGTGGGAGGGAAGGGCCGGGATCCAAGTCCGACCCAGGCCTGGGCGTGCGGGCAGGGGCTGCCTCTCGGTGACAGCTGGCAGCCGCGTTCGGGCCTCCCTGGGGATCACAACTACACACAACTTCTGCGGCCCCGCCGCTCGCTGCGCTGCCCGCTTCCAAGCTGCCGGCCAAGGGGATCTTTGGAAGGGGGACAGGAGCCAGCAGCCGCCTGCAGGGAAGGGGCGAAGGGAGAAGAGGAGGAAAAGACACCAAAAAATGAGAGAGAAGATTTTTTAGAAATAAAACTTTGTACCGACAGATCCCCGCGGTTCCCGGCCATTGTGGGAGAGGCTGCTCCGAGCTCAGGGTAACATACACGGCTGGGGCAAAAGACCCGCCAGAAGTACCTGGGTGAATGGGCAGCTTTGTCTACAAACCCTGTCCGGGTATGAATCCCCTGTCAAGGGCCTGGGAAGTTCTCCCGGTTGCATGGCCAGGGAGTGATTTGAATGAATGACAAGCTCTGTGCCGGTCGGTATTCTTAGCCCCTTAAACTGGAGACAACGATTTCCAGCTCTTCGAAAACCTGGAGACTTTTTTTAAAAAAAGAGAGCTCCAAAATCGAAGGAAACCCCGTTCGTTTCTCTTGGGGAAATAGGAAGGGAAGTGGTTTCAGAAAAGGGGTGGGGGGACCCCTTCAGAGTTCTCCCCTAAATGCATCCCCCCCCCAGCCTTTATATCCTCTGCATTTCTGGAAGTTTGAGAGAGAGCAGTTTCGCGTCCCCTGACCGGAAAGGCCGGGAGAGGAACGAGTGAGCGCCGGTTAGCGCTCGGACCTGGGGATCATTAACGAGAACTGGAGTCCCATTCCCCTGTGGGGGTTTGGGGAAGGGTTTAGACGGTCAGAAAAAAGCCAATCCAGCGAAATCATTTAGTCCTGACACAGATGAGAACCACATAGGTGCGCGATCTTCTATCGCTTGTCCCATGTCCTTCGGAGCGGGGTAACACCTGCCTTTGCATGTTAATTCTTCCTACCTGATGGATCGGAGAAGTATCTCATTAAAAGCCAGATGATCCCGATGGGGCTCTGTTTCCTACTTTATTATTATTTCCTCTGTCTGCGCTATAGCTCTAGACACTGCCCCTTGCTCGATTTCCGAGTCTGTGACTGGGGCGGCGTTATTTCTAACTTCACAATCTTTAGCGTGATCTTATTTAAACAAAAACACCCTCAAAAGCCAATAAACCTTTCGCTAGACAGAGCCCGGCCCCGGAGAAGGAATTTGTAAATTCAAAAAAATGAAAATCGGTTGAAAGGAAAGAGGGTTTTTACAAAGCTACAAAGAAATGACCCAAAATGCAACTTCGTCCTTGTGAAGAGGAATTTGAAGAGGAAGGGGAGGAATTCTTCCTACTCCTGTCTTGTCTTCGGCAGTTAGAGCCCATTTCAATCACTCGTCCGTGGGTTTTTGTTTTTAAACATGCAGAAAAACTTTCTCAGCGTGAGGGGAACTAATGATTCAGCTAATTGTGGAAAAAGCAAAAGTTAAAAAAAAAAACCCACCACCCCACACACATCAAGCCAGGCCTACCCCCTATCGGTAATAACCCCATTAAGAGCTTCATCAGTGGGGTGATGAAAGCAAACAGGGTGGAAATTGCCTGTAAACAGTTGGATCTGGGCTGTAATTAATTCAGTGTCTCTTTTAATCAAACTGAAAGGCGATCAGGTTCCTTAGTCAGTGTGTGACATCACCCCCAAAAGCACCCCAGCCAATGAGAAGGGCGGATGCGCAGACACGTGGCCCTGACACCTTAAAAAAAAAAGAAGACGACGAAGAAGAAGGAGAAACCCAAACTTAAGTGACGCGAGTTGGTTTTTTGGGGGAACGTGTCACCAGCGGAGCCGGCGGGTCGCGCCTGCCGGTGCCTCTGTCCAAGGTGCTGAAAGGCAGCCCCGCTCCGCCCGCTCCGTCCACACCATGGGTGCAAGCGCCCCCCGCCGCTCCGCCAGGCGCTGAAATCTCCATCCCTGGGACCCGCCTGACGATTGAGCTCCAAAGCAGGATCCGGCCGAGGTGCTGGCAGCCCCCCCTCCCGCACACCCCTCCCCCCACCACATTGATTTTTAAATCATTAACTAGTTAGGGCGCTGAAAACCCCGTTGGGTCGATTTTTTCCCTCCCCCTCCACCCTGCGGGCGCCGGGGTTCAGAGCTGAGCGATGTAGTGGGGAGGGGGGAGTGCGGATTAAATCGAGGGGGGGGGCGCACAAACTTTGACTTTTTAATCCTCTTTTTTTTTGTCTGTCTCTCCCCCTGCCCGCAGCCGGCTGGGATGCTGAAGCGGAAGGGCTGAGCCTTGGATCTAATGCACCGCGGCCCCGGGAATTGTTGGTCGAGGCGCTACCTGGATCCCAGGGTGAATTTTGCCTTGCCCCAGCCAGGTCCAATGTCCGCCTGAAAGGGGCCGGGGGCGAGCGATCGGCTGGGGCTGGGGGGGGGGGGGACGAGCCTGGCCATGGAAGGCTCCAACGGATTTGGGATCGACTCCCTCCTGTCCCACCGAGCGGGCAGCCCGGCCGTGCCCAAAGGAGACCCGCTGCTGGGGGAGTGCAGGTCCCCCCTGGAACTAAGCCCCGGCTCCGAAGTCAGCAGCGGCTGCCCGTCGCCCCAGTCGCCGGGGAAGGAATGCCTGGAGGCGGCGGCACCCCGGCCCGTGGGCTTGGACTCTCACCTCCCGCCGGCGCAGGGATCGGCTCCGTCCATGTCCAGAACAGTGACCTCGTCTTTCCTAATCAGGGACATCCTGGCCGATTGCAAACCGCTGGCCGCCTGCGCGCCTTACTCCAGCACCCAGGGCCAGAGCGGCCCGGAGCCGGCGGGGCGAATCCCCGCCAAAGCCGGGGAGGACTTTAGAGAGAAAATGGACAAAAGTAGCAGCAACGCCTCGTCGGACTCGGAGTACAAAGGTAAGAGCCGGGGGGGACGAGAGCCCGAGCTGCGGACCCGCTGCCCCCAGCCCGCGTTGAGAGCTGCCGCAGGCTTCGCTTTCGAAACCTCAGACCGGCCGAGCAAGGAGTGAAGGCATTTGAAAGAGCCGGACACTTCCTGCGCTCCCCGGCCCGCTTGTCCGCTGTCTCTGGGACAAGGAGGGGGGAGTGATTGGGTTCCCTGGTATTTCTTGGGGCGGGGGGTGAATCTGGATTTGCTATGGAGCCCGTCGGACCGCCGACAGGCCCGCAATCCGGGATAAACAGTGAAAACTTCACAAAGTTTGTGTGTAAAACAATCAGGCCGAACTTTAAATAGTGGGGTGAGGATGGGGAGGGGGGGGTCTATAGCCTCGGATTGAGGGATATTAAAATCAGCGGGGGGGGAATACATCCTTAGATTAAACCCGCAGAATTTCCTTACCCCTGTAAAAATCGGAATAATTATGAATCACACCAGCGGGATATGCCCCAAAACTCCGTTCGTCTATTTGATTTTAGCAATTTCCGCCTGTATTTGCAGCGGGTAATTGGCTGGGACATCACGCATAGAGAATTATTTTTAGATTCTGGGAATTTTGCTTTCGAACTATTTACAGATTAAAATCAATGGTTGCCGCGCCGTTTAGATTCAGCCGTTTGCTTCTGGACATGCAAGGGAGTGGGACGGCTTTTGTTTTAAATAACGGCATTATTTAAATAAATCCAGGGTGATCAGAAATCATTTCACCTCCAATCCGTCCAAGAAGGATCTGCTACGTTACCAAACGGTACAAATCTGGGTAAACTCATCAAGAAAAGAGGGAGATTCCTCTCCTCCTAGCTAGTGAAAAACACTGGCAGGAGACTAGGATTTTAACTTCAGGTTATTGCGAGGATCAGTTTATAAGCCGTGTGTTGTTTTTTTCCGGGTGAGTCTGATTGTGGTGGATCCTTGGAAGTGTATTCGGTCTCTCGCACTTCCTTTTAAAACTTTTAACGCGGAAACATTACAAAATCGCTAGTTCTAAGCTCTGCACAAAGTCCACCGGGGAGAACACCATTGTAAAGCGGCCGCTTGAAGTCTGCAATAATAACGCACACTGGCACAGCAGGCAGAATTAAAGGTTTCGGCTACACACCTTCCTAATTTCTGCACATTGTATTTCTGGAGGAGTGAAAGAAGGAATGAGGGAGATGGTAAAAATAGGCCTGAATTTCCTTGGAAGTAGAGAACTTCGATTTTCTCTGCTTGGCTGCTTCTTTATTTGTATCTTTCTTAATAATGTTTTACCTACTGACCTCAGGGGTTTAATTATAATTAATTCCCATCTTCTATTTTAAATCGATTAAAAAAAACCCAACAGCAACAACTACGTTAAATTCATTCATGGGGAAGGAAGGGAAATGTGCCTCTTTCAAAATATATTGTAGGGAGAAAACTATTTCCCAAGCATATTTTGGAAACTTTTTGAATGTGCTCAAAGGAAGCTGCATTTTATATTCTCATTCCTCGTACAATAAGCCGAAATGCATCGGGCGGGGGAGGAATAGAAATTGACCCCAGTCCTTTGAAGGAATGTGATCAAATGGAAGTCAACATGACAAGCTTTGTATTTATTTATTTATTTTTAATCCTGTCTATTTTCAAAACTGCCAAACTGCGAATTAAACTAGGTAGAAAAATTAATGCACGCTTATTCCCCTAAAGCAGCAAATATTAACTCTATATACATATTTCATCCTCATCAGGGCATTCTTCAAAACAATTTTTGCCATGAAATATTTCTTACCAAAGCCATGCACAGCGAGGCTGCCCGCAGGTGGGAGCTGACAAATTGCATTTCATATTAATCGATTAATATAATAATTATGAATAATAATAATAATAATAAAAGGCAACCGGCACCAACCAACCATTCCCCAGCGCAAGGCGGAGTCCGCAGCCAAAGACAATTTCCCCTTCCCTACCGGGAGAAACTCGTCGCTTGTGTGCTCACTTTCGAATAAAACAGAGTTGGCCGGAAATACATTTAATGCCTCAAATGGTAACAAGAAAAAGTAGTTTAATTGTTTCAATCTATGAGGCCCAGTCTCAAGGCTAGGGCCCCTTCCTTCGTTTTGAAGTCAAAAAGTCTTTCCCATTGAGAGCTTATGAGGTTATTGCTTTGCAGGCAGAGCTGACTGAGTTCAAGGGGAGATTTTTGTTTAAAAAGTGCTGGCACACTATGTTCCTTACAAAGAGCCCAGAGGAGAAAATACAGGCTCCCATGAGTGTCTATGTAGCCAAAACATGAACTTTTTAAAGTGAGGGGGGGGAAACCCTGGTAGGTGTAAGAAAAAACCCCTTACGAACGGAGCCAGCTCTCCAGTGAAATACCTGTTTAGGAAGGGGGGGGGTTATTTACTTTCCGCACCTCATCTAAATAATGGGCTAAACATTTTTTTTGAGCTGTGTTGGCTAGTCGTAAAGGAAATCAGAGAAACTGTTTTGTATTCGATTGGACTGAAATCCACAGAGAAGTTCAATGGCTGAACAGGGCTTTCTGGGAATCCGGGAGAACAATCGATTCCAAACTCAGTCCCCCCCCCACCTCCTTTTTACCAATTCACTTTTTTCGAAGTCCAAACTTTCATAACGTAAAGTGTTTGGCTCGGATCCTGCTTCCCAAATTCCAATGGACCTCTGAGGAAATCCAGCTACAGCTGCAATAACTTTAATGATCAATCAAATAATCCCCAAAGTTTCTCCCCGATCGCTTCGCCCGGAAACCTCAAATAAATATGGGGAAGTTTTCGTTGAAAGAGTGTTTTCCAGACGATCATCTTTGCAGAAGTCACAGACTCCTGGTTTCACCGGCCTCTGTTTTATTTTGTTTTGTTTTTGGAGGGGGTGAAGATGGGTAGGGGGTTGTTTGTTTCGCCATTAAATTAAACGGAATCTCATGTTTAAAGAGCTATTCAGTAGGTTTGGTCTCTATCTGGTCTGCTAGATTCTGGATTTCTGGTTGAAGGGTTTCGTTCCCTGGTGGCTCAATTAACCGGATTATTGTCTTCCTACAGAGAGAAATCAACTCGCATTCAACTACAGCCCTGTCACTTCTAAAACCTTTCACAATGAAATTTACCATAAACCCCTGTAAAAACCTAATGCAGCCAATTTATATAAACTGAAGCTTTTTGTTACATAATCTTGGGGGGGGGCAGAGCTTTTCTTGCTTAGATTTTCCAATCTGGTACAGATGTTTTCTGCTGTAAATCACCCTTTCTAGCCCTCAGCGTCTCTGTAATATATTGATCTCCTTGTGCGTATATTAGAGAAGCACAGAGACTTTCCTGCATGAATGAATCATCAATAAAACATCTCATTAGGAATTTTTAAAGTTAAATCATAGCAAAAGCCTGGCCTCCCAGCACCACTTCTCAAATATTTCCTTCTAACCCTTTACCAGTCCCATTTGTCTTAGGCCGGTGCGCCACACGCCTGACTCAGATATACGCGCATTGCTTCACAGTATAGTCATAATTAGTTATCAGTGAAAAGTGGCTCTTTTTAAGCATTACATGAATTTAAAAGTAGGGAGTGCTAACAAGCGACACAATAGCAGCGCCCCAACTTTATGGGCAGCAAATCTAGGTCCTGCCCCCCTCCCTACACACACACACACACACACACACACACACACACACACACACACTTTCTTTTTCCTGTGCAAAAATAAACCAATCCATCCTTGCAATGACCAGGCTGGGTTGACGGGGGTAAAGGTAGAGGAGACGGGGAAACTCCGTTGTCAGGCAGGACAGCGGAGGGGGGGGGGGGTGTAAAGGGAGCTGGCAGAATTATATGTTTTTCAATGAGGATTTCTACTAATAGACAAAAGACGGGTCAGTTCTGGGTGTAACCTGTGCATACTCTCCGGCTAGATTAGCCTTTGTCGCCGGGGATTCTCTCTCTGCATCTCTGGTATTGAAACGAAACTTGGGCCACTGGCGATTCTCCGCTCGTGCCCTGCATTTGTTCTTGTTTTCCCAACTTTTTCGGCGTTGCCTTTCTTCCGAGCGGCGGGACCTCGGAATCCCACCACCCGCCCCACGGAGCCGGGGCAGCGATCACAGCACAGCGGGGCCTACGAGGGAAGGCAAAACTCGGGGCACACTCGCCCGCTTGTCTTTGCAAAACAATAGCCGTGTGGGTGTGAATGTGTCTCTGTGTGTGTCTGTGTGTGCGTGTGTGTCTGTGTCTGTGTGTGAGTGTGTCTGTGTGTGTGTGTCTGTGTGTGTGAGTGTGAGTGTGTCTGAGAGTGTGAGTGTGTCTGAGAGTGTGAGTGTGTCTGTGTGTGTGTGTCTGTGTCTGTGTGTGAGTGTGTGTCTGTGTGTGAGTGTGTGTCTGTGTGTGTGTGTCTCTGTCTTTAGTTCTTGATCTCCCCCCACTCTCTGCCCTGATGTCGGTTCCTTCTCTCCCTCTAGTGAAAGAAGAAGGGGACCGAGAAATCTCCAGCTCCAGGGACAGCCCCCCGGTGAGGCTGAAAAAGCCCCGCAAAGCCCGCACCGCCTTCACCGATCACCAGCTGGCCCAGCTGGAGCGGAGCTTTGAGCGGCAGAAATACCTGAGCGTGCAGGACAGGATGGAGCTGGCGGCCTCCCTCAACCTCACCGACACCCAGGTCAAGACGTGGTACCAGAACCGAAGGTAAAAACAACCCCGCGCCAACCTCCCTGATTCCCTCCCCCGGCCCCGGGGGCAGCCTCTGGGCCCCCAGCACCTTCCGCAGAGACGCACTGAATAGACGCCCCGACCCCGGGGCCAGGCGAGGCTCCGCGGCTTTGCTCGGTAAAGGTAGAAAGGCGGGTTTGGAGGCGAGGCCCGAGGGGGTGGGCGGCTGCCAGCGGCCCGCGGCTTCCCGCGGAGGGGCCGTGAACCGCGGAGGTTCGCAAAGGCGGCCGGACGCCGCCACTTGGGCGGGTTTTATCGGGAGAGGGACAGGCCGAGCCTTGTCTTTAAGGCAAAACCTCCCCGAGGGGGAGCCGAGGAAACCCGCCCGTGCGCCCCGGGGAAGGGGGCGGGGGGCTGGCATGGCCCGAATCTGAGCCAGACAAGCCGCCTGGGCCCCTCTGCCGCTCGGGAACCCGGCTCCCGAAGTGCCGCCCCAGGACCACCCAGCATCCCCCCCCCCAGCTCTTGAGGTCCAGGGTCTCCAAAGCAGCGCAGGATCGGGCCCGTTTGGCCACCCAAGCTCCTGGAACGGCCTCGTCATAACCCCCCAGGGAGCGGTGCGAAGCCCTGGAAGCCCCGCCCTCCTAAGGGGGGGGGACCTATAGCTGGGGGTTCAGCGGGGGACGGCAGAGCCCCCCCTCCCGCGGAGACCTGCCCCCCCTCCCTTCGCACCCCGCCATGCCGCGGGCTGGGGAAGCCACCCGGGCCTGTGTACAGGGACTTGCCCCAAAACCAACCCCCCAGCAGCAATTCTCCCCCCCTCCGCGCTATCCTCCTCAGCCCCCCCCCCACTGTCCTCCTCAGCCCCCCTCCCCATTCAGGTGGCGGGAAGCCAAAGGGAACCCCCCCCCCAGAAATGTCCTTTTCGATCAACACCCCAGCATAACACATCGGCCCATCAATAATACATCCCGGGCATCAATAATTAACGCCCGCTCCGGTAATTACACAATTATGATGATGATAAATAATTGAACGGTGGAAATGGGTCTCGCGCGTCAGCGACAAAGCGGCCGAAGGCGCCCCGGGGCTCCGGTCCCCCTGCCCGGGCGGGGTTCCGGACCCGCGGCTCCGGTCTCTAGCGCCGAGGCCGAAACTAAAATCTCCCCCCTCCGAGGCCGGTCCTGCGGATGGTTTATTTCCCCCCCCCCCCCCCCGGGCCCGAGGGAAAGCGCTGCGGGGATTTCTCAGGCCGGTTCCGCTCGACGCCCTTTGGAAACGGGTCCCAACCTTTGCTTCGCGGAGGGGAGGAAACGGAACAAGAACAAATCTTGCGGGAGTGGATCGTCCCCGTGGAGGGTTATTTATTTGGTTTCAACTAAACGAAGGCCGCTATAAAAATGTCAGGTGCCCTTTCCCCAGATTTCCAAAGGACTTCGCCCGCCCTCAGTCTTCTTTCTAGCGTCAGCTGAATCCGGATCTTTTGAAACGCAGGTTCCACTGGGGTTCAGGGCGTTTCAGATGCTCGTGTGAAAGTTTTAACAACACAGCGCACTGATTAGAAACCCAACAAGAATCCACCTGTCGGATAGATCCCTAGTTCGGCACTAGCATGTGAACATCATATAGGACACCGCCAGATAATCCCCTGCCTGAGCTGGCCAATTAGAGACGGATGTAAGAGCCTAGATGCGGTTACATGTTATCAGATGGTGTGATCACATATTCATTGTTATTACTACACACACAATATCGCAGATCGTGTGTCTAATACCAGTTGCCTGAATAGATTTTGCCAGCTCAGAGAAATGGGATGATATACGGCGAGTAACAATAATAACTATTACTACTACCCCTCTCTCATGATCACACCACCTGGTGAAATGTCCCCACACTGCCCGTGCTGCATGGCTGGCTTTGCACTGCTAACACTATTCTCATCTAGCACCGGCGGCTCACACGGAGGGTCATTAGTACTCCTGTCAATGGCCCCCTCCCCTTCACGTGAATCTTCGCGAAGTTTAACATCCAGAGAGTCCACCCCAGTCCCTGGCCGCTGCGGGAAACAACCCGCAACTCAATGGCTGGGTTCCGCTGCGGGTCAGCCCGGGAGTGGCTGCCAGTCTCCCCCCACCTGTGGCTGCAGGAGGGGGCTGCATGGACTCAGGGGGCTGCTCCGGAGAGATCCGGGGGTGCAGAGTCGCACGCTCTGGCGTAGCTGGGGGGGGGGGGTGCTGGGGTTTCTTGCCCGCGGTTTGGCCCCCTCTGCTCAGTCGGAGGAGCGGGGCGCACCCCCCAGGCCTGTTTTTCTTGGCTCTCTCCTGACCCGCGTCTCTTTGGCTCCCCCCCACCAGGACCAAGTGGAAGAGGCAGACAGCCGTGGGACTGGAGCTACTGGCGGAAGCTGGGAATTATTCGGCCCTCCAGCGAATGTTCCCATCGCCCTATTTCTACCCGCAGAGCTTGGTCTCCAACCTGGACCCGGGAGCGGCCCTCTACCTGTACCGGGGACCCAGCGCCCCGCCCCCGGCTTTGCAGAGACCTTTGGTACCCAGGATCCTCATTCACGGACTGCAGGGGGGGAGCGAGCCGCCCCCACCTTTGCCCCCCCTGGCAGGCGTCCTTCCGCGAGCGGCCCAACCGCGGTGAAGAGCAAAGGCCGCTGCCAAAGAAGCCAAGAGGCTCCCCCCTGCTCCCTTGCGTAGCCCGTCCTGACCATGAGAAACTATACTGGGGGAGAGGGGCGGGCTAGATCCTTGGCCCTTCCCCACCCGCCTCGCCACCACCCAAACCATCGTTCACCCCAACGGAGCAAGAGAAACTCGGAAAGGGAAAGCCACAGCCAACGAAAATCTCCAGCGCTCTCCTCTTGCGCGAAGACCTTGCGCGCTCTCCTCTTGCGCTAAGACCTTGCGCGCGCGCTCTTTCCATGCGGTGAGAGATCCGCGCTACCTAACCTGGAAAGGGTGAGAGATCGCCTGCCCAGCAATGGAGCAACCACCATTCACACCTCATGGAAAAGTCTGTTCAAAACTGGGGGTGGGGGGAGAGCGGGGATGGGGGGGGGGAGTCGGGAAACGGAGGAGAGACGAGGAGGAAAGACTCAAATAGACAAGTCTGGGCGATCGCCCACCCCCCAGACACAGAGACTATTCGCTCACTTCCGGAAGAGCTTTCAAAATCGCAGGTTTCAGAGTGGCAGGCCTGTTAGTCAAAGGAGGAGGATACTTGTGGCACTTCATTACCCAAGTTGAATCTATTTCCCCCTCTTAAGTATCCCCCTCCTGTTACTCACACCTTCTTGAAATGGGCCATCCCGAGGATCACTACCAAAGTTTGTTTTCTCCTGCTGTTAACAGCTCACCTTCACTGATTAAGCCACTTAAAGTTGGCATGGCAACCTCCGCCTTTTCATGTTCCCTGTATATATCGATCTAGCTCTTCCTGCTGTATGTTCCACTCTACACATCAGATGAAGTGGGTTCTAGCCCAGGAAAGTTTATGCCCCAATAAATTGTTTAGTCTCTAAGGTGCCACAAGTACTCCTTGTTCTTTTCGTCAAATATTGCAGAATAGCCTCCCCCTTAAAAACATGGAGGGTATATCACCCCCCCCCCAATACACAGATTTTTTGCCTTTTTCTTTCTGCCCATTGAAGCCTTTCTGCCCCCTTCCCCGCCTTCCACCCCTCAACTTTGCCACGTACACACAAGAGCCATGGGGCCAGCCAATACCCACAGATCGAATGAGGAGTTTCCACAAGGTGCAGAATTCAGACACGTTCCTCCTTCAAACGGGGTGAGTTTGAAGAGCGGGACTGAATTACTCTGATCAAGAAGCCATTCAAAACCAAAAGACGCCCTGCATTTTTAAGGAGGGTTGTGTGTGTAGGAGACACCGCGCTGCAAATATCCCAGGTTTTGTTTCCACTCACTGAATTTACTGCGCTCCACGTACGTAGCGGCTCGAAGATTTATTTCACCCACAGGACTCGCTCCTGGCTAACTCCAGCCTGGAGTTTCCAGGTCCTTGCAGTAGCTTTTAGCAGCGTGCTCCCGGTTCATGAACCCTTTCCACGTGCCCCACAACGCGCGGGATGGGAGCTGGCCGGCCTGCAGAAGGGCGATCGCTAACTAGACATGGCTGATGATGACTTGCAATGAACAGAATTTGAAAAAATGACCCGGGACCCCTCCGTGTGTCTGCCACAAACACACTCCCTGGACCCACTTCCCTCCTGCTAAATACCCGCCTGACTCCTGGGGGTTTTGCAAGGACTGGAGGCGGCGGCAAAGGGAATTGCAAATAAACTAGCTCACCTGAGCTTCTAATTTCGGTTTGTTTGTTCCCAAAGGCGCTTTATCCAGCCGCCTGCCGGCCATTCACATCCCCGGGCGTTGCGAGAGCGCATCCGGGCCTGGCCTTTGTAAGTAACAATTCTACTTGGGCAGGAATTGGGGCAGATAGGGGGGCTGGCCGGGATGTGCTACCATGAACCAGACAACATCTGTACCCGCATTAGATCCATCATGAGCAGCTCGGCCCTCCCCACCGGCCCGATCGCCCTGGGACGCAGCGTCAGGGGAGCCCCCAGCAGTCTGTAACGAAGAACAAACTTGTAAATACTCGTGTGCAAAATGTATATGACTTATTTATTGGTGAACCCCGAGGACGTCTTGGTGTAAGTGATGCTTGTCAGTCTGTATCCCCGGGTTCTCCTGCCTGGACTCGGCAGGGAAAAGAAGCGAAGGAGAATTCGGCTTTAAAGAGACCAGAAAAGAAAAACCAAACTCTCGCGCGCTCTCTTTCTTTTTTAAATGTGGAAATAAACTTCTTTACAAACCAGCAGATCCAGCGACTCGGGCGTTTGTTAGCGGTTTACTCTGGCTGAGCAAAGGAGCCAAAGAGGAGGAAAAGGAGGGGGGGTGGTTTCTACGCTTCTCACCCCCAGGCAAACATATTTTGGCCCCTCAACGTGGGGGTTTGATTCTGCTGGGTGGTGACCCCACCCGCTTAAGGGGAGTCCCCTCTGATTTCCACCCGTGACTGCAAGTGGAGTCACCCCCGATTGCCACCCATGGGACCAGCTGACTCCGGAGTCACCCCTGATTTATACTCCAGCAGGATCAGCCCCCGAGAAACAGGGACCCCAAGCAGTGCTGGCATGTGGGGAGCAGCGCCGGCTGCCCCATTGTCCTGCCCCTTGCGGGGGGTGGGCGGAGGAGCCCTGGCGCAGGGGTAGCCGCGCTCCCGGTGAATTATTAACGCTAATCTTAAGTGTGTAATTGCCTAAGTGCTTTAAATGATCGCTTTGGAAAATGGATTGTTTCCACCCTTGAAAAGTGTCGCTCAGCTGGCCGCAGCCAGCGAGCCCAGCAGCTGGTCACCGGGACAGGCTGGGAGCGGCTCCCCGGCCCGGGGACCTGACAGATGGGCTGCGAGGCTTAGCCCTGGGCCGCCCCCTCGCTCCTTCCCCCTCCCGCCCCGCCAACTTGGGGGCCAACTCCCGTCCGAGCGCGCGCTGCCCTGCCGTGCAGGGGGGGGGGGGAAGACCCTCGTCTGCAGCAGGCCCTATCCCCCCCCCCGCCGCCCCCTTCCCCAACCCCGCTCTGCAAACCTCTCAGCAGAGCCTAGGCAAAGCCTAGCACCCATCCTGTCACCCCCACCAACGCTGCGCCTCCCCCGGCCGCTTGCAGCGTGGGGACCCGGGGGGAGGCTTGATGGGACCCCATCTCGGGCAGGGCAAACGGCTGCTGATCAAAAATAACTAGCCCCCGACCAGCCCCTGCAGTGATTAGCAGCCTCGCCTGGGCCAGGGATCTATCTACCATGTAAACGGTCACAATAGAGAACTGGAAAGATGGGGTGGTGGAAAAAGCCTTCGAAGAAACAACACCCAGAAGCTCCCAGGCCCAAGGAAAGCCGGATCCAGAGCTGCCCGGCTCCTACTGGGTTTTGGTTTTTTGTATTTTTCCTGACAGTAAGTGGCATTGTTATAATTTTGCAAAATGCACAGCAACTAATTAAGTCAAGCAGCCCCCTTGCCTTTGTGGAGGGTGCTGTTTCTTTGCATGTGAATGGTGGGGTTTGGTAAATCCCCAGCTCTGGCTGGGAGGGATTGTCCCCAGCTCAGGGTTAATGAAGTGGGAAAGGAGTCTCTCAGAGCAGCCTGCAAACAAAACCCCCCATGCAACAAACCCCGTCCAAAATCCTACATGGATTGACTTAAACCCAGGGGATAAGTGCTTTAAATTAATCTCATTGAATAAGAATGAGGCCAAACAACACTCTTTAAAATCATATTAAAAATCTATCAAAGGACAACTTGCACTGGGTGTGCTTTTCATTTTGTGAGAGTGAAGGCAGAGAGAATACAGCAACCTTCCTTCCATTTACCCAGCAGGAATGTAAATCAAAGACATTCTCTAATATTTAATTGTCCTTGTACTTCCTAGCAGATTCCATCTCTTACATTAATGAAGTACAACGCTTCCCTACAAGTTTAGAAGGGCAATATTTAAATTTGTTTTGCTAATTCACACCTGGAAGAAGCTGGAAACCTCTATATGGTAAAGTGGATTTTAACCTGCATATTAAAATATTAACTAGCACCTGTTTGTGCTAAAATTACTGCAGTAGGAGAAACCAAGGCTACAGGCCAAAAGAAATATCAAGATCAGGGATCAGGGACTGACCAAACTAGAGTCCTTCTGGTAAAGAAAGTGGAGAGGGGTTGAAGGTTAGAGCTGTTTCCTTAATAGTCACAGTAAAAGAAAGTTTATTTTTTAAAATCACAATTCAGTAAAAACACCACACTGAGGAGATGCCCTTCATTATTATAAAGTATATTTCCCATATAAATAGCCCCTTCTGCTAGAGGATCCCAAAGTGCTTTGGAACCATTAAAACATTTAACCTCACCCAACCCTTCTGAGGTAGGGTATCATCGTCATTTTATATATGGGGAAACTGAGGCACTGGGCAGGGGAAGATTGCCCACAGAAGTCATAGAGCAAGTTTGTGTCAGAGGTGGACATAGACTTCAAGCTGCTGAAGTCTTAGTTCTGTGCTTTAGCCATGAGACTCTTTTCCCCCAACATACTAAAACTTGGAATGCATGGTCCTCAGAACAGGGCCTGTTTTATTACTAGCCGTTTGCACAACATCTTGCCACACGCAGCTGCGATCCTGGGCTCTACGCTAATGCAAAGAATAAAATCCCTGGAGAATTCTTAGTGGAATGGAACCTGGTGCAATGGCTTTAAAACAAAACAAAAAACGACTGAAATCAAATGCTGGATGAGATGCATCAAATGCTAGATGAGTTGTGAAAGAAAGCATCTACAAAACTACAACTGTTCTAGTCCAAGGATTATTTCCCCCCCCAAGGGTCAAGATTTTCCTTGACAAACATTTCTTTAATCTTTTGCTTCTGTTCATAGTTTGGGTTCTGAAACATCAACAAATTAGTACAATTGCCAGGCCCAGTGTAAAATGCAACCTTGGTTTCCACACACAGAAAGGATCTTTTGTCCAACTTTATGTCCATCTTCATTCTTTCGATTTTAAGGGAGCTGTCGTCCATTCCTACTGCAGACAAGGGGGCTAATCTCAGCTCTCATTTGGAACATGGTAAATCTGAACCAACTCCATTAAAGTCAATAGAATTACTCCACATTCCAGCCAGTCTATGTGAGATCATAGTCTGGCCTCCTGTTTAAACTGTATCAGCAGAGATTCAGTTATGAACATATACATGCCGGTGGCTCACTAGTCTGTTCCTTTCTCAGTGCAGGGACTGTCAATGATTCTAACAGTTGACTACAGGTGGAAACAGTTGCAACCATTGTGTCAAATGCTCGAACAAGCTCATGACCTCACGGTGGTTAGGCAGCAGAGTGGGGTTCTCTGCAGAGACTGAAGGAATACCCCCTCCCTCCATTCCATACCACAGAGCAGCAGAATCTGTATATCTCTGTAGCGGCTCTCCACTAAAGGTATTCATAAGGCACCTATTACATTGGCATCAAAATTATGCTGAAGCACGAGTCCAGAACAAATGGTGTTTTTCTCTCTGCTCCCCTGGGTTACAGGGGAATGAGAATTTGGATGGACAGGGAAGTTTTGCTGTTTTGTTTTTAATTACAGGCATTCTCCCTGGGGGGAGGTTTTATGGCAAAAGTGTGTCTTTAATTTGGATCTGAACATGCTCAGCCTGATCTCTTCTGGAAAGGAAGCTCCAAGTGGAATCCTACCACCACCACCTGTCAGCATCTGCGAGGTGAAATCTGGGGCATTTCAAATACCTGCGCAGCGTAGCTGTCTTGGAGGGTCTCAGCGGCAGCCTCTGCTAGAATCAGGCCCCAATCCAAGGGTACATTAGAAGCAGAACCTTGAATTCTCTTCTGAAATGAATGGGGAGTCAGCGGAGATCAAAAGCACCCATGGGTTGGTGCACCAGCTTCAGCTTTCTTGAGATGGCTCCATTTAGCCTCTGGGAGAGCAAGAATTGTAAGTCTGCCTCAACTGTGCAGCACAATTGTACCAGTCTCACCAAGGCATGGCCCTTTCTGACCTTGAAAAGAGAGCAGGATCTGGCTCCTCATTATTGGCAAAGCATAATGTTCTTGGCCCTATGCCAGACAAAGATGTGATCACTACCCCATGGATCTTACAAATATAAATAAACATGAGTCCAAACATATAAGCAAGAAGGTGCAGGAGTGAAAATTCCAGGTTCCATCCACACACCAGGAATAGAACTCCTTGGATTGTAAGGGTATATATGAATGGAAATCTGAAGTGTAGCATATCAGAACAGGTGGGATTAACTGAAAATTAAAAACAAGAGGCTTTATCGCTTTTAAAACCAAACTCTGCTTCTAAATCAAACTAAAGGTGAAGTGGGTCTTAGCCCATGAAAGCTCATGATCCCTAAAATCTGTTAGTCTATAAGGTGCTACAAAACTTTTTGTCACTTTTGCAGATCCAGACTAACACGGCTACCCCTCTGATACTGGGACAATAAAGGTACCCTTTAAAATGAAAAAATAATAATAGACAAATATACAGTAGAATTATACTGAGGTTTTCACACATCTGAGGTAGAATCTCCATACCAAGAGCAACACTCAGCTACCGCTTTATATTAAATGTGGTTCAAATTTAGCTAAAATTAGCTAAAGATGCTACATCTTCCTTCCTGTGTTATCTGGGTAGTAAAGAGGTCAGAATACAGATTCTAGGACAGACAATGCAATCAGTTCGGGTGCATAGGTGTAACTAAGAACAGAATTTAACTACATATATAAGGCCACCCATACATCCAGAGGTTTGCAGAAGGGACCTCAAGATCAGGATTAGATCAGTATGTTTGACTTTTCTTTAAATATACATCTATTTCCTTTACCATTTTTTCTGACGATCTCTCCCACCTTCCTTCCCAGAATCACTCAGCATTAATCCACAGCTCCCAACTAAAAGACAGTGAGGCTCACAGAGAAAGGTATACAGGTAAAAAAGCTTAAAGGCTCACTGTTTCATCAAGCCCATGACACCCCAATAATAGAGAGTGACGAGGTTTCCTAATGTCTGACTGATATGTGCTGTCTGGTCTTCAGTATTAGTATTATAAATTCACCAGTAGTCTCTATTAATTCTCATAGGACAGCTTAGCGAAGGTCATACTCCCCCCGCCTCTCCCTTCATGCACAGGATAATTCTTCCCAAGCTTACATTTTCTGCATGACACCAAGAATCATTTTCAGCCTTAAGTTTACTTTTTAAACCTGATTACCCATCCCCTTCCCCTCCCCCAAATATCAGGAGCGTGCTTTATTTATTTAATTTTAATCTACGAAATCCCGATTGCCCTCCTACACTCTGCCCTTCACTTTATTTTATATCAGAGCATTTTGTCCACATCCTTCTTTCTCAGAAACGACCAAAGGGCAGAATTGTTCTGATTCTCAAGAGTTACACTCGACCAAATAAACCCTTTTGGACTGATTGCTCCCCTTCTGCAACACAAGACACAACTCACTGTGGCATCACTTCTCTCAGTGCCAAGTGGATACCATGCGGATTCGGGCATATTTTAAGCCCATTTTGCACTGCTCTGAATTCTGTTTCAGATGCATTCTCACCCCCACCCTATTTGTGTTCTATCGGAGCCCCTTATGGTAGGGCATTAGGCGACATGACTAACATCTGTCCTGTGTGTTCAGATCAGTTTCTGTCTGCATCCTGTAACACTTGCCCATACCGGTATTGCCCTGGCCTCTTCTACTGTGAAGTTTGTTCTCTCTCTCGTCCTCTCCCCGGGGGAAGAATGGCGCATGCAGTGAAGCGCTCTGCTTCGGTAGGGTTTGTGTTGCGTTTGGGGTTTATTTTGTTTTTTAGGGGCAGTGTTTTTCTTGGCGAAGGCAGACGGACAACGTGAGGCTTGTGGTGAAGTCTGCGAAGGTCAGGAGTTCCAGTGGGAACTCGTTCCACAGTCTCAGACCAAGCCTCGAGAAAAGCGCCGTGTTTCCTGCACAGAATGACAACCCAGTGGAATCCTGGCTTGACGGACGACACTGGGAGTTTTGCCATTGCCTTCAAAGGGGCAAGGATTTCGTTCCAAGTGCAAGGCACTCACAGCCTCTCAGATCACACCACAAAACTCCCAGGCGTCCCCTCCCTTCTGGGTTCTGATGAGGAATAAAATAACTAAAGGAAGGAAGAAATTCCAGCTGTTGGGTCGTTCCACTTCAAAGCCAAACGGGAACACAAGGAGACAAATGAATTAGCCTAGACTATGTTCCTGAAAAGGAGAAGAAAATTAATAAATAAGATTGACTAATGTCAGGGACAGCAAGTCAATGTGCTTTTCAGAATGAGCAATAAAGCATGCTGCAAAATGATGGTATCATTAAGTGTTAGAAATGCTCCTCACAGACTTTTCTGTGCTGAGAAGCAAGACATATGACACATGGCTAAATCCTGAAGGATTCGAGGACAAATCCTACCTCTAAATTTTGCCCAAGAGAGGAGTAGGGAATGAAGCATTTGGTCCTTTGTCTATTTACACATAATCTTGCTCCCAAGTGATTGGGAGTTTTGCTATTCACTTCAATGCCATTTCGAGCTGGCCCAAACGCCACAGTTTGCTCAGGTCAGGCGCCTACTGCACTACTTCAGCTTTCTCTATTAAAATACATTAAACAATTGGTTCCTATAGGCCTTTTAAACATCATCATCACCCAATGACCTCAGCTTCTATCCTAACCCATTTGATGGTCACTTTCTATTTTGGTGGGTGCACATTTCCCTCTACACTTCATTTGACTGCTCCAAAGTTTCTTTACAAAAACGTCAGGATTTAAAACGGCAAAACTTAGAAACTTTGGGCATCTTCGTGAAGCTGCATTTATTTGCAATGGAGAGATCTTGACTGAGAACAAGACATGGTTGATTTCAGCCCCATTCAGGTCTTTCTGGGGGCTCAGCTCTCTGAGGGTTTAGCCTTTTAAAAATTTCTCTACTACATTCTGGTGCACCTCAGTTTGCCTTGCATGTTCCTTTGCCGTCTGCCCCATGCGTTCTCCAGAACTAGTTTCTGCACCAAAGGGCTGGAAACTCCCAGTTCAGCTCAGCATTTTCTGGTTGCCAGGTTTTCCTTGTCTTTTCTTTCTCTTGACCTTGGATACACCAGAGTCCATCCCACTAGAGTATTCAGATCGCAAGATTTCAGCAAGGCGGCGTTTGCCTTGGGTTCTCCTGCGAAGGTCAGGCCTGGAAAGAAGCAAAGAGAAGGGGTTAGATTTCTTTCCTTTTGAAATCCAGTTTGGTGGGTTACTTATTCTACAGCTGTGCAAGTGACATTTGCGCATTAGCACAAGTACAGATTCCTCTCCTTGACGCCTGTTTTGAAATTCTGTCTCATGCAGAATTAGATATTGTTGTGACAGTTTTTCATAAAAGTGGCAAAATATCATGCCATTTTTAAAAGGAGCCTTTGTTCTGAACAAATGCTCTGGTAGGGGGGTGCGCGCTGACAGCTGATGAAGTGTGTGACACAGCAGTTTGCAAATAGAAAAAACCCAGCCTTAAAGACACTGAGCAATGAAAACATTTTATAACAGAACTAAACCCTTTGCTTAACAAAAATACAACCCACCCCAAGACAATTTTTTCTGCCAATAGCCTGCAAACAACAAACGTATCTTGTAGGCTTTTGTGGCAGATATGGCAAATTCCTGCAATAGCCTGGAAAAACCATATTAAACTAAGTTTAAGTATCTTTGGAGTCTACTGTACAAAAGGTTCCATATTATTGTGGGCCTGGCTGATCAAAGGACCATGCTGAACAATGCAGCAGACAAGAATCGTCTTTTGGAGCAATATGCATGAAATAGGTTTCCCGAGAAATATCTAGGGGGAGGTGAATACAAATTCCTGGCCTCCGCACCAGGTATGCAAAACCCAGCCTCTTCAAGCTATGCCCCGAGGAAGGGACCCATATGGATTATCTATGTCTGGAATAGGGAGATCAAGTTGTATAAAGGAAAAGTATGCATTGTTCTGCGCTACATCTGTTATGAACTTGTAAACACAAGGGTTGATTCCTACCAGAGCACCTGCAGGAGTTGGCGGGCAGGGTGATCTCGAGTGTTTATTATCGTTTATTCTTTTAATATGTTTTCTATCGGATTCTTTCACCTTAAGAACACGTCTTGCTTAGAAAGACCTCTGATGTGACTTACACATGCTTAAAGCCTCTGAAGAGAAAGCCACGGAGGCTGGCCTGTTTAGGCACGCTGGCTTGCAGACAATGACACAGCATGGGCACGGAATTGTGCAGCCTGGAAAACCCCCCGTCAGGAAGAAGAGAGGTGCAGGTCTCTGCCCAAGAGAGGTGACGGCTGATGAGCTGGACCTCTGAAGGGGAAGACAGGTACAGTTACCTGGAACTGTGTCAGCTTCCGCACCGAGATTGTTGCAAAGTCAACTGCAGTCTGCCTGGCTGCTACGTTTCAAAATGGATCTTCTAGTGGTTCTATCGGCTCTGCCACTGTCCTGTTCTATGACCTTGGGCAAGTCACCTCCCCTCTTGGGGCTTCTGTTTCCCCCTCTCAGCCTATAGCTGTCTTGTCTGTTTAGAATGTAAGTTCTTCAGCGCAGGGGCTACCACTCACTATGTATCTGGACAGCGCCTAGCACAGTGAAGCCCCAGCTGGGATTGGTGCTTGTAGGTGCTGTAGTGATACAAGTAATAAATAGATCTCAAAGCCCATCCCAAAGTGGGTAAGAATGTAACTGCTCCTCTACATGAGGTGATGGTATACCACAGAAACCCTGTGCATGCTCTAGCAGTGATATTCATTGATACACATGGATATGCATTAGACTAGAGCCTTAGAAACCACAGGCGTTCAGTCTTTCATTTTGTGTTATACGATCTACATAGTGCCAGAGGAGGAAACTGAGGCACGGAGGTGAAATGACTCACCCAAAGGCACATAATAAGTTGAAGAAAAGCCAGGAATAGAACCTAGGAGGAGTCTTGACACGCAGTCACCTACTTTTACTCAGGTAGTAATTTTAGTCGCTATTTACGTAGTTAGGTGAGTTTCTCAACATATGATGAAGTTTCTGACTGACCCTTTGATTGCCTCTCCAAGCATTTGCAACAGTAATTTCAGGGTTACCGGGCAACAAATAAGTTTACTTAACAACACAGAACTATTTGCTGCTGAGGACAAGTAATCTACCCGGAGCCCCCAGGCTGAATTTCAGCTCAGCAGGGAAGTTGTACAGCACTTTATTATCAATCAGGTGAAATCACTGCCCAATTAGTAAATCAATACCCCCTGCTACAGTGATCAGCTGCAGAGGGAGAGGCGGGGAATGGGGCTGCAGGAGAGGAAAGGCTGGCTTCCTGTAACCAGTGCCACAAATTGATGGAGCTGTGCTGTGCAACCTACACTAATCATTAAGAAAAACATAGCGCTGCTGTTGTCGGGACTCTCTTTAAACAAGAGGTGCCAGAGCCATAGGCAGGAGGAATAATCTAGACCACTAGTGATTTTGGAAGGTCAGGATCACCAGGCCACATCCTGATCTCAGTTACACCAGAGTAAATCTGGAAACACCACTGATTTACTGAAGATCTCTAGGGTCTTGTCTACAAGAACAGCAGCATCCAGATGACCACAGTGAGGAAGGAGGGCTTTGTGGGCTGTCTGCTCAGACCTGGATTCAGTCCTTCACTCTGCCACAAATTCCCTGTGCAATGCTGGGAAAATCACTTAATTTCACCGTGCCTCAACTCCCCCCACCTGCAAAACAGGGGTGATAATACACCCCGTCACTCCACACCCTGTTGTACAGCTACATTCACGAACAGGGCCCCCCTGATATGATGGTGAGGGGCTCTGCAGAAAAGCTTACAAATGCATAACACAGATGTAGTCCAGATAGAACCTGACTGTGTCCCCATAACTGGGGGGCTGTCCAAGGTGTTTTTCTGTGATCTAGCACCGGACAGGTTCTTGAGCCCTAACCAGGACATGTCATGACGGGCAGAGAAATCCACAGCCTGTTAAATTCCTCCTTCCAGAAGAGCCGTTCCAAAAGCAGCTATCCATGTTTGAGGTAGAGTTCCGCAAACCCAGGTGACTTAGGGGCACTGGTAGGAAAAAGGTTTCTCAAACACACACCCCCATCCTGACTCTCTGAAGTGGGAAGATTTCGGCACAGTTCAGAGGAGGAGCAAACATTTAAATGGATAGAATGTGAAAGGGTCAGAAAACTTCATAGTTCAGGGCACAAGATAGACACTAAACCTTTGGGGTTAGGAAGAAATTTCTCCTATAAAAGTCAGTCATCCCATTAACTGTTCATTATGGGGTTCCTCGTACTGTTGGCTGAAGGATTTGGAACTGGCTGTCAGAGGCAGGATGCTGTTCAAATGGACCGTGGGCCTGAACCAGTCTGGCAATTCCTATGTTCCTACTGTATCGGATCTTTGCAGTGTCTGGCCAAGTATTACCTAAAGCAATGTTGGATCAGAGGCACCAGCTGGGACAATGTCAAGAGAATGTTCCATCTACATTTCAGGGGCATAGCTACACCCTGATTTCCAGTGCCAGGGCCCGTTAAAGGTGGAAGCATTGTTCTGGGTTACACAGCAAGAACCTGACACCCTCTACCCAGAGACAGCCCTGGTTCCTGTTCCTTCGTTAGACATCTTCTAAGAAGATGTTTTCAGTGTTGCCAGGTGACAGGTAAGATCAAAGTCCCTGGGGAGTCTCTCTAATCACTTCATTAAGAGGGTGGGGACAAAGATGCGTTTGTGCAGTGGGGCCGGGGTGAGGGGGGACAAGGAGGGGAGAGACACAGAAGCCAGTAATTGCCGGGTGTCATTTTGAGAATAAACCTCCACACTGGTAGGAATGAGAGATCACACTCAAAGCTGCCTGCACACCTGTAATTAAATTGCAGCCTCGGAGAACAGGGCACCAGGAGCCTCTGAAGAGACACAATTACGAGAGCAGAGGAAACAGCCTAAAACAGTTTGTTTTATCCCGAGAAAAGATGAAGGTGGCCGATGCGGCCAGTTTTCAAAAGAGGAAAAAGCTCAGCACTCCGGGGGAAAACAATGACCCGGAGTCATTTGACTCACACTAAGGACAAATAGGCGATTCCCACATCACCCTGAATACAAAACCAGACTCGAATCCAGAGGGGTTTGTCAGGGTAAAAAGCTGGCAGCCAGGTCAACCTTAACATGTCCTCACCTTCTGCCCCAACATTTCTAAGGTCTCTCTGTAAAGGGCCAAGTGCTGGAGTGCGAATTCAGGAGGACGTCCCCATCCCTACCTCTTGGGTTCTCTTTCTAAAAGAGAGACAAGCAACGTAGAACTGACAACAGAAAATAAATAGAAAAGAGGCGGGGCCTGGGAGGAAAAAACGACAAGAGAAAACACCATACTAGAGGGGAAAAATGAGGCAATTTGCTCTTTTTCTTCCCAGTATTCATCACTCATAAAAATGACAGTTTCCTCCCATGTCCACCTTGATCCACAATCCAAGAGTCACCCCTCCTGCCCCCCAGAATGCCACCTCCATGCAAGAGGTCAGGCAGCTCCTAAATGCAGACTGACTAGAAAGGAATGGTGGGACCTTTCCCAACAAACTCTCCTCCCCGCAGAGCAAAATCCAATGCCTATTCTTGGACTCGTATCTTGCAGGCGCCACTCTTCAGCCTAGCTGCTCTGACGCCTATAGCACCATTGCTTAGTGCAAGAAATATAACCCACACTTGAGAACCCCAACCCCGTGCCAGGCATGAATCATCACTTTCACACTGTCTTGGGCACTTGATGGCTTTGCAAGTGCAGTGGACTCAAATGTTTACCACCTTCTGGACTGAGGCCACGGATGGTAAAATGCAGAGGGAAAGGAAAACCAGGGAAACGTCCAACATGAAATGAGCTGTGACACAACCAGGATCCAAAACAAGACTAGTGCTGCGGACGCTTTGCACCAGACTGACTTTCGGAACATTTCAGCAGCTGCTGAGACTTTCTGGACAGCTGAGAGGAGGAAACAGGAATGAGACAGGCACAGGAGAGTGGGGAGAACACCCAGAAACTGTTCCGCATCTCTATAATTTCTGCTTTTATCTGCCCAGTTGAAGCGATCATGTGCTCCGGAGATTTGTTCTTAGTCTCCAAGTCATAAGATCCACCGGTGAGATCACAAAGTAGAAAAAAATATGTAATCGAGTCAGTCAGTCTTGGGAATTCAACAAGAGAACTAAGATGATGAGAGTCAAAGGGTATGTCTACCAATCCGGCGGGCAGTGATCAATCTATCGGGGATTGATTTATTGCATCTAGTGTAGACACAGATTTATGGTGTGACCCTCTTTATTCAAGAGGTGTTCTGGGGACGTAAAGCATTTAGCGAAATGGCAGAGGCGCTGAAGTCCAAATGCTGATGTCTGGGGGACATGACTGTGGTGCAGATTTGAGAACATTTTGGTTGTTCAGAGTTCAGATAAATAGGGTCCTATTGGAAACACAGTAATGGATGGATAAAATTAAAATAAGAGAGGGAAAAGGACTTTAGGAGAGATGTGCAAAGGGTTGCCATTTTATTATTAATTTTTATTATGGTACCATCAACAATATGCTCAATTGTCGTCTTCACTGTATATCTAGAGCAGTGGTTCTCAACCTATTTACCATTGTGGACCACATATGCAGCTCTCTCTGTGTTATATGAGATACATTCACAGAATATATATAATACCTGTATGGCCCTGAGGATGTCACATCGGCTGCAGCTGTGTGCTGATTGGGTTGCAAATGGACTACTGCAAGCTGTGGGTTGAAAACCACTAGTCTAGGACTACCTGGCATTCTTGATGGAGAACGCTAGACGCTACTGCTATCCATTTACTCACTGGAAGACAGTTCCTGCTCCCAAAATATTTACTAATCTAGAAGTAAATTCATAATCTAAGATTATAATTTTGGGGTGGGACTGTCAAAAGAGCTAAAATGAAGCACAAGGCCCATGAGACTGAATGAGACTTGTGTTCCCAAAACCTTTCAGGCCTTTTTGAAAATCCCACTGTCGCTTTCTACAGCCATCTTCTGATACCATGAACTCTGTGGAATATTAACTCCACAGTTAGCTTTGTTCTCACTGAGCCCTGGAGTTGTAAATTCTATAGTAACTTTAGTGTTCCCTATTTGGTTCTAAAACTTGTGCATCAAAGTCGTGAATATCCAACAGAGAAGGCTACTTCTGTCAGATTCAATTTGCTAGAATATGCAAAATATGCTCATGGTTTGAGAATATTAAACATTCATCGTTGGAAAGGACTAAGAGACAGATAGAAAAAAATCTGAAGCTATCCTTAATTTTCACACTAAAATTTTAACATGCTATGTCTCATTGATACTTTTGTTTAATTGAAGAACTGTGCAGAACACTCATCTCTGATTCAAAAACTCCTATGTGCTGGATTAGTTCAAGGGCACGTATTTGGGAGAATACTCTTATTTTTCTGGGTCATAATGAGAAAACTGATAACTCCAAGAAATCCTTCTGATAATGTCTTTATCACCTCAACTGTGAACAAGCTCACTCAGTGATCTTCCTTCAAGTTGTTCAGCACTTCCTGCTCTTTCTTTGTCTTCAGCTGTGTGAAATCCTGGTGCAATGCAATGCAACCAGTCCCAATGACCTTTAACCAACACGTGTAGGTTGTAGCAACCCAAGGAGTTCCCAGAATTGCTCCAGGTTTAGAACGAGTATCAAGTTCTGACGCACAGATCTAGAACTCCTGGTGTGTCTTTGGAGAAGAACTGAGCGGAGTGTATAATTTATCAGAGAACATTTCAATGTGGATCACACCATCAATCTGCTTGACAGCATCTCCAACAGCTAATTCCATCCTGCGGCTGAACTCGTGCCAGGCAACAGGCCTGGGATACCTCTGGGCCAAGGCTGTTGCAACACCTGCTTTTTCTACCTATCGTGTTGGATGAGCCATCTGCAGCCAACGCAACCCAGGCATTTTTGGGCAAAGAATTCATCAATGATGCTGTGCTTCTTTCGACAAGTCAACAGATGGCCTACGTACAACGTCATCAGCTGATGCAAACAAGCTTGGTAAGATAAAGGGAAAATATCATTGGATCACACTGAGCATTGACAGTCACTCTGCTGCAGAAAACGTTAACCAATAAAGAACCCAACCTTAGAATTATCTAGGTTGATCACACTACAGCTATACAGAAGAGAACTGACAGATCCCTCACTTATCAACTATCCACTAAGATAGGATGAAAAATGCCATAGGAGAGCTGTTCACACACAGCACCCTGGCCTCTGTCTACTCACTCCCTTGCCCTCACAGGCAGAAGAGACTCTTCAAAGAGAGAGAGAGAGGTGTTCAATTCCAGCATCGGTCACTGCGATTTTCTGGCTCCACCGGCTTGCCTTAGAACATGGCAGAGCCAAAAGATGGAGCAAAGATTCTGAACTGTGGCTTTGGTGGGATAAGACAGGCATTCAAAGAGCACCTCCTCTGCCCTGCATGCATATGATGATTATAAAGCGTACTCTGCTCTCAGGACAAACCTTCTGGTAGCATCATGATGCTGGTAAGAAGGGCTTCCCTGTTTTATTTGAAATACCATGTGGAACTCCTGTGCATTTGTCTCTATTGACTAGCTCTACCGGCCATTTCGCCTGCATTTTTTGGATCAACTTTGCATTTCTGAGTGCGGTTCCAGCCCTTCTCCTGCATCTTACATTTGGCCCTGTTTGCCTTTCTGCGGAGCAGACAGTCGATCAACCAAACTGAGTGAAATCCCTCAATGGGCAAAACTCCAGATTTGCCTTTGACTAATTAAGTGATATTAAGGAAGCTGTAAATGCCACACAAAAATTGGCAGGCAAGCTGCTTCTGATGATTAGATTATTGCTTCGTAGGGAGATACAGCTGCAGCCTTGCTTTTGTTAGGGGAGTCGGTCTTTTCAAGGTTGTCAATGCCAAGGAAAAGTTCAAAGATGTCACACCAAGGATACAAAAAAGAAAAGAAAAGAAAAGAAAAAGGGTACCAGTTTGCATCCCATTCTGCTCCTCACCCCAGCATCTACAGCAATATCTAGGTGCGGGGCACTCATGAGAGCATGCTGTCTAGCAATCAGGAGAAGGACATGACTTGGGGTATAATGTATCACTCTAAGGAGAGTTAATGTAACTGACCACTATATAGTCCATGTCAGAGTACTCATCAGATGAACAAGCCTAGCAATGTCACTACTTAGAGGAGAGGAGATAGCGGAAAGACCACGGTCTCATCTAATTCTGAGAAGGCTTTCATGACACTGTGATATCAAACACCCGAGCCCGGTCTGTGTGGATGCTTTCAGTTCTTGTAGCACAGGTACAGATACAGCATTGCCGAGAAACAGGTACTCATTTCCTAATGGAGACAAAGCCATGCGGCCCGAACCACTGAGGTGCTGAACACCCATAGCTCACTTTGAAGTCAATGGGAGTGGAGGAAATTGAGCATACCCCCAAGTCTGGGCCCTTAGTGGGGAAGGAAAACGTAACAGATCAACTCGCCATCCAACTGGCCAGCTCATGAAGAGCTTTTAAACCTTTCTACCTAGCTAGCACTGTAATACCTGGGTGCATTCATGAATGCATTTCTCCTCACATCACTTCTGTGAGGGATTTTCATCTTCATTGTACTGATGGGGAACGGGGGCACAGTGAGATGATGTGACTTGACGTAGAAAGGACGTCTGTAGACACAGCTGGAACCCCAGCCCAGTGCCTTAACTACAAGTCCGTACCTCTTCTCTTTCTCCGAAGCAACAATTAATGGACGTTGCGAAAGGTCCTGGTGATGACACTTTACTCAAGGTGGCTTAGAACCAGTAAGCCTCATAAAGACCCCTGTGAGGCGGGCAACACTAGTGGGCTGATCAGGTAAGTCCTATGTTCTTTAGAACTCTTCATTTGTTACTTTATGTTCTAGTCCTTATTTTAACATCCCCTTTCCTCCCCTTCCCGAACAGAGACAATATTCAAATATCAGCCTTTAATGTTAAATGGAATCATTGTATTTGACTTAGAAGTTGGGCTTTTTTGTGCTTTTGTAACTGAAGCATGGCTTCAGGGGAAGCAGAGAGTTCCCAGTCCAGCTTGGCAATCAAGAAAGCAGCACTCCCCATCCAGATCATCCTACGTACAGCCCCTCACACAGAGAAAATACCTGGATGGATCTGGAACAGCCTTCAGGCATAAGGGAACATGGGAACTGCCAGACTGGATCAGACTCAAGGTCCATCTAGTTCAGTGTATTGTCTCAGACAGCACCAGCTACTTTAGAGGAAGGTGTAAGAAGAACCCTCAATAGACAGATAGGATGTAATCTGCACTCACCCCACCCACATAAAGGTCTCATCCAGATCCCTAATAGAGACTGACTTAAACCCTAAAGTGTTAGATATTTTCCCCTTCCAAAAGTCCCCCTCCCCCCCCCCCCAGGCTGCATTAATTATAACAACTCTAGCTCTTCCTGTTACCCACATAAACATCCTTCTTTCAGTCTCGGTAAGTTTGTGACCTCAATGACATAATGTGGCAAAGAGTTCCGCTGTCTTTGACAGGAGGGAAAACTGCCAACTCCTCCAATACAACAGTTACACAAATACTGCATTTCACCTTCCAAGGAGATCCCAAGCGATTATTATAATACAACATGCTATCTTCAGAAATCTTGCAAAGAACGGTACTGTGTTAAAGGGCTACTCAGTTTATACCCGTTTATGAAGAGTACTAACAAGCGTAAGAGACAGACAACAAACGTGTATATTCAGAATAGAAAGGGTATGATGCAGCATTTCGGTATTTACAACAAAACAAACACCTGGCTGCCATGTTGTCCGGTTTGGGCTTTTCTACCTGGACTCTCTAAGGTTTAAGGAAGGATGTTTGAAAAAATGAAAAAACAAAACAAACCCCCTTTTCTTTGTTTGTTTAATGACCCTCTCCCCTGCATTTTCTTTCTTTCTTTCTTTCTTTCTTTCTTTCTTTTTCTCTGGGCTGTTTGTTCTTTATTCTCCATGCAGGTGGTGAGAGAGGGGGCTTTGGTTTGCAGACTACTAAAAAGATATCGGGTGTTTGGACACAATGTGTAATTACCATATGATAACCGACGCTTGCGGTATCACATGATAAACGCTATGAAAAAGAAAGTCTGTTAAATAGCTGTGCTGCTGCTGTTATTTCAAGCCTGCATTTTACAAGCAATTAAAAAAATAATAATCACAGGCCAAATTCTGATCTCAGTTACACCAGTGAAAATCCAGAGTAATGCTACAGAAATTTTAAAAAGAGCAGAATTTGAACCTATCTTCATTGTTCTTTTCTCTATAAATTCTAATATAGCCCCCCCCGGTCCCGTCTCTCTCTGATCTACACACAGAGAGAAAGTTAATTTACAAACAAGGTTCTGCACAGAACAACAATTGCTGTACAGGGCAACTCTGGTTATTCTGTGGAGTCTTTATTTTCCAGCTGCCCCAAGTTTTGAAATCTGGAGCCTGAGCCGTGACCGGCCTGTGCAAAGCCTGCTCACTTTCCCTGACCTACAATTATACAAATCCATGTGCACATGAGTGTCCAAGTCACCCTTATGCCATTTGTTCTAACGCCTCCCGCTACCTACTGTATCTTCAGCCTGCCTGTACTCTAATGGGATGGGAGTCTGGGGGAGGAGGAATGCCACCTAAAGAGGCTCATAACAACAGAAAAAGTAGCTGTAACAGAGTAGCAACATCACAGGAACTGAGAGAGGCATTGTCAGGGGCCGAGTAATCCTGTGACACACTGCTGTCAGTCATCACTTGGCTCCCCGCTGGGCCAGCAAGACATCAAAGCCTGCCCCATACCATCTTACATGCTCTTTATCGGCTAAGCAGGCTATTCTTCCCTAAATAAAGCCCTGTTAAATCCCTGGCTCACAAGGGCATTCCCGTCCTGTTGCCCATCTGCTGGCGAGGGTCAGCTGACGCAGGAGGCAGAGCCCCGGCCTATCCCCGGTGGCTTCGCAAAGCGAGGACCAGGCTGTCTCCAACATTTTTTTTTTCTTTCCAGCATCTCCTTTCCCTCCCCCCTTGCTTTTTCCAGGGTCTGTGCATGAGCTGGAGATGTCACAGGCCTACAAACCATTCTGTGGGTATTGCTTTAAATGCAGGGCAAACGCTTGCTCAGATGCGTTTGCAGCAAGCATTACACAGAAAGAGTCCAAGAGACGTTTATTAACCAAAAGAGACTTTTTTTCCTTTTAAACACAGCTACATTTTTTAGTGGCAAGTGATTACTGGGAGCACATCCTCTGGTGAGGCTATTGAGCAGGACTGTGGTACCAAGATTTCCTCATTTCCTAGCAGAAGGGCCTTCATTTGCATGGGATCAACTGGAAACACCAATGGTCTAATTTTCAGAGGTGCCAAGCACCCACAACACTGCAAGTTAATGAAAGCTATGGGGGCTCAGTGCCCCTGAAAACAAAGCCCACTGTGTCTCAGGCTGGTCACACAAGAACCGAAACAGCCCAAATTAGGCCCGGTCTACACACAAAAGTCACACCACTTTAACTATACTGGCATGAATTCCCTAGTGTGGATCCTGCAATCCTGGTATAAAAGAGCTTATAGCTTGTGCCTGTAAGGGAAGGTGAATAAACTATTAAGGGCACCTTTACACAAGTATAACTTAAGTGCTCAGTAAGGGGTTCCAGGAGTAGAACCATAAAACAGTGGGGGAAAAATCACTCCCCTAACCAACATAAATCTACCAGTACAAGAACTGTGTACGGAGCAGGCCGTTCCAGATCTTTTGGGGACTTTGTGTGTGGCAGATAGCAGGGGTGGGAGGCATAAAGAACTGGATGAGCCACAACTGCCTGGGTCTCATCAAATACAAATTGCAGCCAGCTCTCTAAAAAGCAGGAGTGTCTGTTCCATCCTCCCCAGTCCGGCAGACAAATTCAACCTTCACCAACAAGCCCAGGAGACACTCCGTCAGCCCAGTCTGTGTTACAGGGAGCTCGCAACTAAACCCAGAGGTAACGCAACAGGTCTGTGCAACTCTGCATTTACTGACAAACAACTATCGGTCTATTTATTAACAAGGAGACACTGGGACTGATTCAAACTCATTGAAAGTTTGGAGTGTTTGAAGCCCTGGTTATAATGCAACCACTAAGCCTGGTCTACACCAGCATTTTCCTTAATTTCCTGCAGTTGCACTAGCCCTAACGAGGCACTGTCTGTGGTAGGAACAGTGAGACTGTTTGTGTAACGGTAAAGGGGCAAATCCTGAAAGATGATGAACTGCGGAAGTGCAGATGTAGGACACCTCTGGGGATCTGGCCCAAGAACATTGTTAGCTGTAAGTGACAAGTAACATTCTGCGACCATCAGTACTTTACAAATATTAATTAAGTTTCACAACTGTTTCACCAGCATCATCCTCATTTTACCAGTTGTGAAACAGAGAAGCTAAGGGTCGACATTTTCAAATGGGGGGGTGAGGGGTGGGGCAGAATACCAGCCACGAGCGACCACATTAAACTACATGCTACAATAGAATTATTTCTTAACATGTGGGAACACCAGGGTCTCAGCTTCTGAATGCCCAGAGGGTCAGCCTGGGAAGGTGTATCGTGGAACGTAGTATTTGCACTGTATAAAAAGTAACATGCAAAGCAAAGCAAATGCTCTAAGCACCCCACTGACTTGGGGATACTCTTCAGGAATCAGCTCAAGTGAAAACTATTACCTCTTGCAAACATTTAGCGTGAAGGGCCATGTCCCAGAGATCATACCTCCGGGAGGGAGAGGGGGGTAGTGAGCCTCTGGGACAGTGGTTCTCAACCTGTGGCCAACGGGCTGTTTGTGGCCCGGTCAGCACAGAGCTGCGGCCCATGTGACATCCTTAGGGCCATACAGGTAGTACTGGATGTGGCCCATAATGGTAAATAAGTTGAGAACCACTGCACTAGAGCACGGCAAAGTGGGAGACTGAATAACTGTCAATGGGAAAGAAAGATTCCAAGGTGTGAAATTTGTCACGTTCTGCACTGTGTTGTGGAATGTTCCCAGCATCCTTTGTATTCTGTTCCCCCCCCTGCCCGCCCCCCTGCCTCCTGACACACATTTCTGGCAGGCTGAGTTCCTCTTCACCTGAATTCTTCAAACGGGGCAGAAAAAACTCCCAACCAAGCCACGACCTTCCTGTTTAAAAGGCCAACTGGACATGGTGTTTTCACAGGGGTAACAAGTGCCCGGAAAATAGAAATCGAACAACTGCAGCAAGCTCAGAGCTACCGGGTACAGAGTTGCTGATTCACAGAGGAGCATCTTCATGCTTCTAAAATGAACTCAGAAAAGGTGATTATTTACTGAAAGCCAAAATACAAGGTCATTAATTTTTTTTTTTTTAATTTTTTTTTGTTATTTAAGATTGAGCTCCCATTCAAGCCATGTTTAGTAACGTTAATCAAAATAACACTTAGGACTAATAAAGGTTTTGGAAAATAAACTAACCTAATGAAGTATACAGTGCAATTAGCATGGCAGAAAACTGAGGCACAGTGAAATCACATAACTTGCCTAATCAAACAAACCAGTATCACAGCCAGAATTTCCTGGCTCCCAGTCCTATGTTCAGGATCATTCGATTAGCCAGAAGCATTGCTTGTATTTATGAGGTTTGTTTGCTCAAACACTGCTCTCCCTTATCTCCCACATCCCAGGGAGTTCACCTCGGTGTCAAGGTCGCTCTCTTGTCCAGGTCTCATGTGCCGCAGTGACATTACAGTAGGCCAGGCTACACTGATACACATCCATAGACCAACTCCAGCTTTGCCAATGGCCTTTGGATCACGCAGCAGAAGCGAATAGCTCTGCACGGTGAACGCACAAGGATTTATTTTGGAATACACTCTGTTAATCTAAAAGGGGGATGTGTGTTCATTTAAAGAAATAGATCAGAGAGGCAGAGACCCTAACAGGCCAAATGAAAGAGCATCTCTCTCCCGCTGCATGCTCAGTAGTAGATTAGTGTGGAAACATGCCACACAGCCGCACCTCAGTGCAACTCAGCTCAGTGCTCAGATGTGACACGGTTAAGGGTGTGTGTGTGTGTGTGTGTGTGTGTGTGTGTGTGCCCAAAGGAGCTTGGCACAGAAATTCTGCCTCCTCACAACTGGCCAGAGGCCAGCCAGAAGCACAGTGTATCGTCTCCTTCTACTCAATGTAGCACAGTCAGGTTATCTAATGGCCAAATGAAGTCTTCAGACAAGTCACCCTCCTCTCAGAGCCGGTAATGCTTTCCCTGAGAGCCACCCACTGCATCCCACGGACTCGCGACTGACTTTTGGGTAGCAAGTCATTCAAAACCCCAGGGCCTCTCCATAACCCCAGTCCCCAGCTCAGAGAGTAAAGAGGAGGTTGGCTGTTATTAAAGCAGAAGTCAATAGGGCAAACAAAAAATGCTAGCCCTCCTGAAGTAGCTCTTTCCACTGCAAACAGAAGCTATCAGGTCTTTTTCTTTTCTCTCTCCTGGGGGAGGCTCCTGACTGATTGGATGGTGGGATATTGTGTTGACAGTAGAAAGAGCAGACCCAGAGGGGCAGGTGGTGTTTGCGTCTTCATCTCCATCTTTCTGCTCCTCAATTTATCCCAGTTTTCTCCCATTATTTCTCAGCCGCGTTGGTAGAAAACATTCAAACCAGGGGGCAAAACAGCATGCTCATGACCTGGCCCTGGCTCGAGGGCTGGACCTTCCTACCTTTTTGGTTTCAGTTTGGTTTTCTTTCCTGGACTGGCAGCCATGGAGGCGCTGAGGTTCTGAGGGGCGTCTCTCAGCCCAAAGCTCTTGGCCACGTGGCCCAGGTGGAGGGTCTTGATGTGGAAGATGTGCTTCAGGGTCTTGGGGTAGGTGGTGTAGGAGCGAAGGAAAGACTGCAGTGCTGCAAAGGACACAGAGAGAGTTATTCTTTCCACCTCATTTTGGTTTTGTTTTTTTAAACCTACTCCATCCTGCCTGTTTCAGCTGAAAGGACGTTGCCTAGTCATGTGTGTCACCTTGGAGATCAGCTCCAGGAATGGCTGGGATATTAAAAATACGTGAAGTACTAGTGCAATCCTGTGGGAGGAGGAATGTTGTGAGGAGACAGGAGCAGAAAAGAAGCGAGATGAAGCTACACTAGGTTTGCACAGGTCTGCCCCTTCTAAACACTGCCCCCCTGTCCGACAGGCTGGTGGTCTTCCACCTGCTCAGGAACTGAGTTGTGACCTCATCCAGTAGAAGCTTAGAGAGGGGAGAAAAGGGGAGTCAGGAGGAGGAAGAAGACAGGAAGGAAGTGGGTTGTGAGGAGGGTCGGGGGCAGACTCCTCTGGTACCACAATTCCAGCAGCCAATAAAA
This sequence comes from Sternotherus odoratus, assembly GCA_032164245.1. Classification (NCBI taxonomy): domain Eukaryota; kingdom Metazoa; phylum Chordata; order Testudines; family Kinosternidae; genus Sternotherus; species Sternotherus odoratus. The sequence goes on from JAVMKO010000016.1 coordinate 12,936,210, forward strand.
GTTCTTCACCAGGCACCAGCTAGCCCCTTAGAAAGGCCTGAAAGACACGTGGATTTTCCGTTTCATCACCAGGCTGAGAACAGAGCTCACCTTTCAAAAGGGAAGTAGCATGTACACTTCCTTAGAGTCTTTACCCCCTAGATCTTACAGCTCTAAGGACAAGCCTCATGAATGGCAACACTGCGAACCACACCTGTGGGTATCCCAGAATGCTCACCGCGCCCGCGCTGCAAGCTGCAGCTTTCCTCTCTGCTACTAGGACATCTTTGACCGAGGCTCATCCCGGACTCCCCAAAATCCCCTGCTCTGCTCACTAAACCTCCCATTCGCGGCTCCGACTCACACCTGCACCTACAGCTCCCACTCACAGTCCCCGACAGCAGCGGGCTCTAAACTCTAACCTCCCGTGCCCTTGCTCATTGAGCCACTGGACCAGCAAGTTTGCCCACAGCTTAAATCTAATCTCCCAGCAGCAGCAGGAGCTTGGAGTTTATGAACAGTAATAAAAATGTCATTTTAACAGCTCAGCTCCTGGAAGGACCCTGGGAATCCAGCAAAGCTCTGTTTACTGAGTAAAGCGAACGCCTTTTCCCAATCGATGAGAAGAAACTCAGGTGACTCCTTCGCACCCCTCCCCCAGATTTTCTACCCGGGAGTCTTCCAGGGACACCTGAACAGCTAGGGACCTGTGTTTTAGGAGAAGATGCTTGACATTTCAAATGCCCAGTCTGCTGGCGGGGCCCTTGAGAAGACACCAAGAGCAATAAGGACCCAGCTTGAATGCTCTCAAAATCCCAGTACTCCTGCTCGCTCTCTATAAAGCTATGGGGTCAAATTCAATCCTGCTGAAAGGTGCAACTCCCCTGAAAAATTCTATGGCAGCTGCACCCACTTACATCAATTCAGAATCTGGCCCACTGGCCATTTCACTCCCATCAGAGCTATAAAGCCCCTTACAGCACTCAAAGTGCCTGGATCCCATGGACCTTGGGGAGCCAATCCTTTTGGAAGCAGCCTATAATCAAACACTGCATGTTGCCACTGACTAGGTCAGAAAATGCACAAAAGGGAACCAAATGCACTGCTGGCATGGGTTCCAATGGATTGTCTGCCATGAAGGCAAAAGCCATCTGCAATGTCAATTATTCATGATTCTTAGCTTGGAAGGGGAGGAAGAAGGGAGTCTGTGGAAGCCAGTCAGTGATGGAAAATTTGCATATGCAGATAATGGAACAGGAGAAGGGGTGGGGGGGGGCAGTCCTAGTTCAAGACAAACAGTAGAGGCATCATGTTTCAACATTTCATGACATTCTGTAAGCATTTCCCCACAGCAGCCATCAAAAGTCATTAGCATGTAGCTCAGCAACAAGAGTGTGTGGATAGAGTTACACGGTTGCCTGCACAGACAGGGATATGTTTTGTACAGGACTCAAGCCCACTCAGCTGTTTCCTTTCCTCACAGTACACTACAGGTAGCCTGGTCCGGAGACATGAACATGGCACTAGGGCCCAGGACTATTGGATTCTATTCCCAGCCCTTCTGCTGACTGCATGACCACTTGCAAGTCATGGAACGGCTCTCGGAGTTTCCTCAGCTGTAAAACATGGATAACTGGGGACACTCATTGGAGTGTCAAGAAGCCTAGTTGGTTAGGACCAAGAATTTGATCAGGGAGGAGGGTTTGGCCCTTGTGTTTGGAATGAGCTTTAAGGTTCTTGGTTAAAAACCATAAAAGTACTATAGCATCAATCAAGCAGTAGATAGCAACACCCACAACAGTGAGGTTTTGCTATTATATTTCGCAAGCCTCTAGCACCTTCCATTCAAGGAGCTCAAAGCACTTTAAAACATGAATGAATTAAGCCTCCCAGGCCTCCAGAGGAGGGAGGCAAGAATTAAAGGAGAAAACGAGGCAGAGAGAGATTCTACGACATGCCCAAGGTCAAAGCTTGGACCAGAACCCTAGAATTCCAACTCCAAGTTGCTTGCTCATCACCATCTTGATGCATGCCATTTGAAATGTACAGATTAGATTAGGGTAGGAAGATCTATTATGAAGCAGGATTCCTTCACTATGACTTAAGTCAAGAAGCTAGCACGACATTCAGAAAATAACCCCTCTGTTCTCTTGACAACAGACCCAGCCATTGGTCTTAAATTTAATACAACCTGGAATCCTGAATTTACATTAGATATTGGGAGCATCTTCTCCCTCCTCAGCACGTACCATTACAAGAAGGTGCTCTCTTTGTTTATTTGTACCTTAAAGCGGAATGATCTTTTCTGGCAGACATTACCATCCGCAAGGAAAGTATTTCCCTTTTATGGTGGTTTTTTTGTTTCAGTAAGAATGATTCAGATTGTTAATAACTCAATAATCAGAGTGAATTCATAAAGAACTCTTCTCTCTTAGAAGTCAACAGGAATTCTACGGAAGTTCGGACAGTAGCATTTAGCTCATACCTGAGTGCAATGGGAAGAAATTGACCAGGAGGTGAAGTGAGATGGAAGGAAGAGGTTCAAAGGAAAATAATCTAGCTACATATTTACCCTAGCAAGCTGGTTCAGTTCCTTGGGTGCAGGATTGGGGTCCTCGAAAGGGCATCCAATATTAATTTTGGGTAACACTTAGTAATTTGCTGTGGCCACTGTCTTCACAACAGGTACTTGGTTTTTGCATGCACATTCCCCTGGCCCCCAGGTCAGCCTTGTAGAACAGGAGGGCCCTGGCAGTTCATATTGTACCATGCCTTTGGTTTCTGCCAGGAGGCAGTGCATCAGTACAGGATCTCTGGCACTCCCCTGGTAATTTCCCCCCCGGAACAGATGCAATCCCTTGCCCCCTCTCCCACTTCCATATTCTTTCAGATCTAGGTACAGATGGTAAAAACTCACTGCATTGCTCTGTGCCATACTTTACATTTCCTGGCAAAGACAGAAGATGAAACTGCAGATGTATACAAAAAGATTCAATAATAATTGTAGTTATCAGGGATTGTGCTTCCTCTGCTATTGCTGTGCTTTCTGCCACGCACACACACACATACATACACGTACATGCATCAAATGAAAATATATCCTTGGCTGAGAGCTTCTGGGCATTTCTTCCAAGACATTCTGTCTCACTGGGTCAAATGTATCCCTGGTATAAACAATGGATTCAATGCAGTTACAACCAGGATGAGGTTAGCCTGTTGCCTCTGACCTTCCCCTTGTAACACATAACCTAGACACTCATGTGACTGGGTCAGAGCCGCCTAGATGCAAATGCTAATGAAAGCCAAGACAACCTCATTTGTGCATAATATGCGAAAGCAAGAAATTAGCATTTAATATTGTTATAAAGCCTTCTGCGTCCATTTCAACCCTTCCTTAGAGACACTGGCCCCAAATGCTTCTGCGAGGCCTTTCCCACAAAGCCCTCCCCCATCAGAGGGGAACCCTTACAGTTTGTATCAACCATTCGGTAATAAGTTTAAAGAAACCTACTGACCTTTCTTTGCCCACCGGACAGTTCCCTCACCGGAGTGCACATAATTTTCAAATTCCGTCTGCAAGACCGTCGCCCGTTCCCGCACTTCCTGGGGGTTCGTGCCACGGGATTTCTAGGAGGGCGGTGGGAGGATTAGAGGAAAGACAGAGTTTGAGTCAGGAATAATGAAGCAGTTTAGAATAGATTTAATAACAGTAAAATCACACAGTAACCACCCCGGGGCCAACGAGGGTAATCCTCTCAATATTACTAGGGAAAAAAATATGTATAGATAAAGATGTTAAAGTCAAAGCAACCAGTGAGCACTGCTTCGCGAGGGGAGCAAATCAGGTTTAATTTTGTGTTTTCTAACACCTATCACATATATTTTCCCCCTCTCTTGCTAGCAGCCACTTTGGATTCACCAATTCAGCTTCCAATCTGGGTTACATTAGAGTCAGTCTGGGGTAACTCCATCCAGATCAGGGGAGTTACTCCAGACTGGCACCCCTGGGCCCAGTTTTTTCTTGCATTTTAGAATGATGTTATTCTAAGTAAAACAGGGAGTAAATCCATCCATATAACCAGTCCTGCCCTAGGACAATCAATTAACCCCCCCGTATTTGTTCTCTCTCATTCCCTATCAGCTTCCTGCTCCTCATTCTCATCTTCCTCTCCCTATGCTTCCTTTTTCATTCCCATCTACTTCCAAGGATCCTTCATCCAAGCTGCTCTCTCCACTTCTTTCTTCCACTCTTGGCCTATTGCCTTCCTAGACCATGAACAATCTCTTCCTTCCTGCACCCTAAGTGCCCTCTCCCCTTCCTTCCAGAGAGCCCTTTTATGCAATGACGTCTCTGCACTTTCCCACGCATGAACCATTGTCCCATGCATTGCAGATGTGTATGGTAGACAAGGGGATCTAGTCATTTTACGGGATTTTTGGAAAAAAAGGTCTCTATATAATCTCCAAGCCACAAAGCACAGCAGACCAAGTTCACTCCTGGTGGTACAGGGTGCAAGGCTGATTTAAATGCCTTCATGTCCGCTTACACCTGTGGGGAACTGAGTTATTAATAATAACTAATCTGATGAGCTCTTTCGCAGTCGAGGGTCCATGCAAGGATTTAATATGCCAGAAGTGGAGCCACCTCACCAAAGCGGACATTTGTCATTGTCATGATCAAGTTTCCACTGACGTGAAACATAAAACTTTTTTTTCCCCTCTCCCCTCCCCTCCTCTCCACTTTTTCTTTTGTTAAGCCTCACAGGCAGCAGAGAGTGTCACCTTCCCAGCGTTTTTTAATATGAATGTGAAATTAGCGAGGTTGCCCTTTCCCCTGGCGGACAGAATCCTCTGTTATTAAAAAGTAAAGCACTTTAATAATGAAAACTTTTTCTCTTTTTCCTGTGTTTTAACTGTTTAAAATTAATGAGAAGGGCATAACAGTTGTCAAAGCGATATTGAAAGCCGGGTAGCCAGGACCGAATAAGCACGAAAATCCCTCCAGAGTGTTAAATAAACAGTGCTTCAGCCCTCTCCGAATCCCTCTGTTGGTTATTGTATACATTCTGTAACAGCACTCAGAATAGATCTGAGCGCTGGGGAGGCAGAAAGGTTTCAGAATTCCAATAAAGGCCTCAAATTAAAGACAGCCTGGTGCGAATTCCAGGAGAAAATTAAAGAGACCTCAAGCTTAAGTGACAGGTGACTTGCTTCTGTGTCACAACTGTCAGGGGATTTAGTGATAATATGGCAATATATTACAAAGGACTTTTCTTATTTCCCCCTTTAGGCTTCAAAATGAGGCATCTCTTCTTGCTGGTGGAGGGGCGGGGGGGAAGTAAGACTAAAACGAGGGATAAAAACTAGGTGCATAATTTCCAAAGTGTGAGGTCAGCCCAAGAAAAATAAATCAAAAAAAGCAAATGGAAGAAAACATAACGTATGTAGAAAACAGCTTCCCCCCTCCTCTTCTATCCCCCTCAACCCCACCTGAAAGATTTCATTTTAAAAGGTGTCCCCTAATGGGCATGAAGAACTCTGGGTTTTGATTCCTGCCTTCCAGGGAGCTTGGTCTTAAAAAAAAAATATCTAAATTTAAAACTGACTCACAGTCAAGCAATATAAAAAAACCCCACCTTACACCAGTGTCTGCGGCGGTGGACAGATAAAACAGTGGATTGGCAGCTACAAGCAAGTCTGAATCTTTATACACCCGAGTAAATCTCATTCCTGAAAGTATCCCTGTTCAAGTCAGAGAGACAATACACCTGAGGCCCTTCTACCATATGCCAAGGCCCAAAAGATATTGCAGTGTTGGTTTGCTTGGCTGTTTCTCCTTCTAGATATATTTACAGTTAGTGGAACTAACCTTTGTAACTCATGGATGCTAAAAACTGTGTGTATGTATGTACTATGTTACATACTCTGCCTCACTTACGAAAGCGTCTACTACTCTGTGTTTGTACAGTGCCTTGCACAATGGGACCACATTCTTGGTTGCTCCTTAGGCACGGACATAATCAACATAATTAATAATATACACAAGGAGCAACTAATTTTATTTGAGCATTTCATGACAGCACAGAAAAAAAAAGCAACCATGGTTAAAAAGAAACGATAGAGTCTATTTCATGCTTATTAAGATTGGAGTTTTTTGGGAAGGATATTGGAAATCTCCAAGTTCATTAAGGAAGAGGGTTAATAGAAACTAAAACAGGAGGGATGTCCTTGTGGTTAAAAAAAGAAGGGTGAGGGGCATAATACATCCTGCTTCTGTGATACTTGAAAACAAAATAAAGGATATTGTTTTAACAACTTTTTTTGCCTGGCTGATTGTGACCCTCCTGCACAGTCCCTAGAATCCACGGAGATATTTTTTTCTACGCCTCCCTCCATAAAAGTTGAAAGATCAAATGTATTCTCTTTGTAGGCGGGTGAACAGTCACACACTCAGATGTAGCCACATATATATTTTAGGTGTCTAAATATAAAATATACATTTTACAGGCACTTCAGCTCACTCCCCGGTTGCTTACAGGAGCCCAAAAACGTGCCTTCCAAAGGGGTATTTATAATGGACTTCAGTCAAGGCGGTGAGAGGCGAAAAGCATTATAATGAGGTCTCTGTGTGCGCGAGTCTCACGTATGCATGACTCCATGTGCGGAGAGCTGATAAGGTAAAGAGAACTCTGTAACTTGCAAGCAGCAAAGCCATGACTGGGTTAGGTTGGAGACTTCATAAAAAGCAGAAATTAAAAGTTGCAGTCGCGGTCTGTTCCACACACAGTCTAGTCTGTTCCTCGTTCGCTGTACTGGCTCTACAGCATTTAGTAGGGGATGAGAATCTTTCCAAAGGAGTTCTGTGCCCTGCAGATTACTGAGGGTAGGGGGTGTGCCTCTGCTTGCTCCCCCTGGTGCATGCCCCTGCTTTCAGGGATACTGGACTTCAAAGTGGTGACATTTTTATGCATAGAAAAGGTATGCTAGGTCATTTTCAGAGTTTGCAGCAATCTCAAACTTACACCAATGAATCCTTAATACTAACACACACTCTTATTAAACAATGTACTTGTTCGAGTACTTTACAGCCCACACTGCTGAACAATAAGGATTTGTTCCAGTCAACATACAACAGAAAATTAAAAAAACATATATACTATCTGTTGACTTGAGCAAAGGGCCGGAAATGCACGGTTTTGAACAGAAATCTCAGATGATCCACAGATCTTCATTGTAGGAGATGTATGGCATAACAGCGGGAGGACTATTTTTCAAAGGCATGGGAACACCCACAGTTCCCAACAGAGCCGTCAGTAAGACACTGGAAGGCAGTGGACACGTTGAAGACTGTTGACTGGTGTAAGAGAACGAGTGAATTGGCAAAAGAATGAGCAAGTGGAAAAATAAAGCTGGATAATGCTGGACTTTCACTCACATTCTATCTGAGGCCTGGGCCCTTAAACAGCAGTACTCTGCAATTTGCTCTAATGACTGAGATCCATTGCAAGTGTCCACATTCCATGAATTAGCAAGGAAGGGGCTGATCCAAAGCGCACCAATGTCAGTGGAAAGACTCCCATCAGCGGAAATGGACTTTGGATCAGACCCTGCGCGAACAAAGGTGAGGATTAAAAAAGCCTGGAAAATGCACCACAAAAATGTTTATTTACTTGGAGGACTGTTGTGTAGTTTGTAATCACTTAAAATATTTCTGAACCTGCTAGCTAATGGTCTGCAGTAGGTTTGTAAAAAAGAGCAATGCAGTTTCTTTGCCATAAAAGCCTTCACTACGCACGGCCTGCTGTGAAATCTTTGCTGAGCATTGTAGAGGGACATTTTGGGGCAAAACATTCAAGGAACATAGATTAGGGAAGTGTGGAATAGCAAACTTCAGCTATCATTTTGCACTGCCCAGATCATGGGTTTGCTAATCCCTTGGCTTGAAGAAAAAAAGAGCCAAGGAAAAGCTTATTTGTCATGCTTGGTTAGGAAATGAAAATGTAAGCAATTTCGAATCAGAACATTTGCTCACCTTGTTTCCCCATTGTCGCCCCTTGAAACGATCGTCTTTCATCAGGCTGGACAGAATATCCTCCATCTTCATCTCGGAGACACTGAGGCAGCAGAAAAGGAAACAAAAAATGGTGATGTCTCCTCTTTTCCCCAAAGACAATGCACAGCTTCTCGATGACTATGTCTACACTAGCAATTGAACAACAAAACTCCACCCACAAGAGGTGGAGCCCCTGGGAGACCCCTCCACTGTTGTCTTCAGATGGCTCAAGAGATAGCCTCTCCACCTCCAAAGGTTACCTGAAAGAGACTAGAACAAAAGACAGTAACCACAGGGGTGGGAGTGGTTGCTGGACCCAGATTAGAAGGAGGCTAGTCTGTAAATGGAACATCAGAGATTTTATCTGTAATCACTTTCTTACTGTATTAGGCTTAGACTTGCATATTTTATTTTGTTTGGTAATTTACTTTTTCTGTCATTACTTGGAACCACTTAAATCCTACTTCTTGTATTTAATAAAATCACTTTTTACTTATTAATTAACCCAGAGTATGTGTTAATACCTGGGGGGGGGGAAGGGGGACAAACAGCTGTGCATATCAGTGCTATAGAGGGCGAACAATTTATGAGTTTACCCTGCAGAAGCTTTATACAGGGTGAAACAGATTTATTTGGGGTTTGGACCCCACTGGGAGTTGGGCATCTAAGTGTTGGAGACAGAACACTTAAGCGGTTTTCAATTCAGCCAGCAGTTTGTGGGATGTAGTTCAGACCTGGGTCTGTGTTTGTAGCAGGCTAGCATGTCTGGTTCAAATCAGGCAGGGCATATAAGTCCTAAACTGCCAGGGGAAACAGGCTCAGGGGTAGTCTCAGCACATCAGTTGGCAGTTCCCAAGGGGCTTCTGTGATCTAACCCATCACACCCATAATCTTGCTCCCATTAAACTGAAGGGCAAAACTATCACACGCTTTAATGGTGCAGAATCTAACATAATAGTAGCCAGGGGTGGGAAGTGAAGCACACTGTAGTCCATTGGAAGATTCTTGGATCTCACCTACCATAAAGACTTCAATAATTAATACTTCCAATTTTAAGGTTTAACTGAAAATTATTAATTTAGCTCTGGAGAAAAGAAACAAGGTAACTGGGAAATATTAGTGTATTATGGGAAAAGTACCAGATAAAGTTTTCATATGGTTCCTATCCGCAGTAATTTGGAACTGGTAAGTTTTACAGTAATAATTAATAAGACTATGAACTCTAACACACCTGGACAATCTCAAAGGACTTTAATAAACTTTAAGGTGATCTGCAAAAGAAAAGAATTGAGTTTGTGCACTTGTGTGTGTGTATATATATATGAATGAGAGAGCGAAATTCATGGATTCAAGGCCAGAAGGGCCCATTCTGATCATCTAGTCTGACCCCTGTATAACACAGGTCACAGACCTTCCCCAAAATAATTCCGAAAGAGAATCTTTTAGAAAAACATCCCATCTTCATTTTAAAACGGTCAGTGCTGGAGAATCCACCAATACCCTTGGTAAATTGTTCTAACGGTTAATTACTCTCACTCTTACTGTCTTATTTCCAGTCTGATAGTGTCTAGCTTCAACTTTCAGCCACTGGATCGTGTTACATCTTTTTTTGCTAAATTGAAGAGCCCATAATTAAATATTTGTTCCCCAGGTAGATACTTATAGACTGTAATCAGAGACTTAACCTTCTCTTTGAGTCTATCACTATAGGCATGTTTTCTAAAATCTAATTCTTTAATCATTCTCACAGCTCTTCTCTGAACCCTCTCCAATACATCAACATCCTTCTTGAATTGGGGACACCAGAATTGGACGCAGTATTCTTGCAGCAGTCACATTTATGCCAAATATAGAAGTAAAATAGCCTCTCTTCTCCTCCTTGGTTCCCCCACGACCCCCAAATCCTTTTCAGAATCACTGCTTCCCAGGACAGAGCCCTCCCTGCCCCATCCCATAAGTATGGTCAACATTCTTTGTTCCTAGATGTATACATTTAGCCATATTAAAATGCATATTCTCTCCTGGCACCCAGTTTATTTAGTGATCCGCACTGCTCTGCATTTGTGGCCTGTCCTCTACATTATTTTCCACTGCCAATTTTTGTGTCCTTTGCAAACTTTATCAGTAATGATTTTATGCTTTCTTCCAAGTCATCTCCACAGGAGACCGATTTAGAAAATGAGACACACCTGCTGAATGGAAACTCCTGATTTACAATTACATTTTGAGACACACCCACCCACTCAAAAGTTTTTTTTCCCTCCTCCCAGAAAAGAAAGTGTTTCTTTTTGCTTATTTTTTAGTAGGTCTCCTCTTTCCTCGTTTTAGAGGTGCACTCCTCAGAAGACTAGAGAACATGAGGTGAAGCATTCTCTGCCCTCCTGGGAAGAGTGTGTTTAACTCTCGCAGATGAAAGGTTTTCTCCCATGTTAACAACACCCCCTCCACCCAAATATTGTGTTGAAAAACAAATGCTGCATTCATAGGTCATATCTTCTGCCAATAGAAGATTTTCCATTGGCTTCAATAGGACCAATATTTGGCTATATAAACAGTACTGCATTAAGAATTAAGCCAAAATTCAGTGAAAATGTGAGGGTCAAATACACTTTTTTTCCTGGCACGTTATGCAGCTTTTCCTCCATGTTTTTCTAACTTAGCAAACACTGTGCCACTGTGAAAGCATAGAGGGGCCCTTATTTTTAAATCACAGCATTCTAAATATAACAAACAGAATTTTTGGCCAAGTTGTTTTGTTTAATGCTGCCATGTGGAAGACTCCGGGTCAACACACAGACCCATCATATCATTCCCCAGCTCAACAAGGCATGGAGTGTATCCAAGTCTCCACTGGAACACACAAAGTTTACTTCCAGGCAGGCAAGTAAACCTAGATACAATCTACATCAGGGGTCTCAAACATGCGGCCCGGGTGCCGCATGTGGCCCGCGAAGCCCTTCCCTGCGGCCCGCCAAGCTTCCTCTCGTTCCCCCCCCCCCCATAGCAGTTTGCGGGAGGGAGGGGCCAGAAGCAGAGGCTTCTCTGCTGCCTGGCTGGGCCGCGCGTGTTTCTAGCTCTGGACTTCCTATATTGCTCTTGCTTTGTTTGCCAAACAGCTGTTGGTGGTGCCTAGCGCTTTCCAGGAGGGAATGGGGAGCTGCGTGCTCAGAGGAGGAGGTGGGGCAGGGGTGGGACCTCTTGGAAGGGGTGGAGTGGGGGCGGAGCCGGGGCAGCGAGGGCAGGGTGTGTGTCAGTGGTGCGGCCCTCGGGCCAGTGCACTAGTCCTCATGCGGCCCTCATGGTCATTTGAGTTTGAGACCCCTGATCTACATCATGGGTGTCCAATCTTTTGGCTTTCCTGGGCCACACGAGTTGTCTTGGGCCACGCGTTATGCCTAGTACACACGAATTCTTTGTCACAATTCATTTTATGCGACATTAGAGTCCTCTCGCTCTTTATTTTATTAGTCAATTTTATCAGTTTTTCGTTTTTTTGGTCGAACTGTTTGCAATTATAATGAGAATTATGAATAATACTCCGTTATTTGTGGATGTAATCTCATAATGTTGTAAGTTTATGATTTTGTGTTGGGCCGCATTCATAGCCATCCTGGTCCGCATGCGGCCTGAGGGTTGGACAAGCCTGATCTACATGGAGCTACTATTAGGTGGGTGCATAACTGGCTGGAAAACCGTTACCAGAGAGTAGTTATCAGTGGTTCACAGTCAAGCTGGAAGGACATATTGAGTGGGGTCTTTCACGGATCAGTTCTGGGTCTGGTTCTATTCAATATCTTCATCAATGATTTAGGTAATGGCATAGAGAGTATACTTATAAAGTCTGCAGATGATACCAACATGGGAGAGGTTGCAAGTGCTTTGGAGGACAGGATTAAAATACAGAATGATCTGGACAAACTCAAGAAATGGTCTGAAATAAATAGGATGAAATTCAATAAGAACAAATGCAAAGTACTACACACTTTGCACACATACAAAATGGGAAATGATTGCCTAGGAAGGAGTACTGCAGAAAAGTAGCTAGGGATCAGAGTGTATCACAAGCTAAATATGAGTCAACAGTGTAACACTGTTGTAAAAAGAGTATCGTAAGCAAGACACCAGAAATAATTCTTCTGCTCTACTCCGCACTGATTAGGCCTCAACAGGAGTATTGTGTCCAGTCCTGAACATCACATTTCAGGAAGGACGCGGACAAATTGGAGAAAGTCCAGAGAAGAGCAACAAAAAAGATTAAAGGTCTAGAACACATGACCTACAAGAAGATTGAAAAAATTGGGTGTGTTTAGTCTAGAGAAGAGAAGACTGAGAGGGGTCATGATAACAGTTTTCAAGTACATAGAAGGTTGTTACAAAGAGGAGGGAGAAAAACAGTTCTCAGCCTCTGAGGATAGGACAAGAATCAATGGACTTAAATTGCAGCAAGGGCACTTTAGGGTGGACATTAGGAAAAGCTTCCAAACTGTCAGAGTGGTTAAGCACTGGAATAAATTGCCTCGGGAATCTCCATCACTGGCGATTTTTAAGAGCAGGTTAGACAAACATCTGTCAGGGATGGTCTGGTAAATACTTAGTCCTGCCAGGAGTGCAGGGGACTGGATAAGATGGGCCTGGGTTTCCAAAAAGTTACATTTCAGAGGTGGGTAGATCGATCCCTCTATACAAAAGACCAAATTCTTGTCTTTGTTACACTGATGTAAAGCCAAAGTACCTCCACCAAAGTCAATGGAGTTACTATGGATTTATACCTGTTTATAGGAGAGCAGAGTTTGGACCAGTGTTTCTGAATCTTTCTGGATCAAAGGTGTCATAGGAATGTAAGGATTCTGAAAGGTATTATTTTTGTTTTCTTAAATTTGGTGAATTCAGAGAATAATAAATAATAATAATAATACTCTGCACTTCAGTGCCTGCATTTGAGGATCTCAAAGCACTTTGGAAAAAAGACTTGATCTCGATCCTCACAGTACCCTGCAAGACAGGGATAACAGTAGTGACTTATTTTGCAACTATGGAAAAAGAGGCATAGATGGGTTAAATAACTTTTCCGGGGTCACACAGAGAATCAATGGTAAAACCAGGAACGGAACCCAAGAATAAATACTGACAGCTCCACAATTTATTCGCTAAATCACCCTGCTAAATGCAGCATGGCACATGGGAAAACTTCTCCTTACTGTTCTGCTAACAAACTTTGATCGTGACCTGCAGTATCACACCATCCCTGCTGTTTCAGTCCTACCCAGTTAAAGTAACCGAGGTGAACACAACTTCTTGCAACATCAAGTTCATGGCATGCTGAGGAAGGAGCAGAGCCAGTCCAGAGAAGTTGTGATTCGGTCCAAAGGGCTGTGAGATATGGTTCTGCTTTGGCCAAGATCCCAGCCGATGTGGAATGCAAGCATCAGCCCTTAGGTAGCTACGAAATCTTGCAGAGAGAAGATTCCTTCACAGAGAATGTAGAGGTAGAGAAAGGAAAGGGGGGGGGGGGGGAATGGAAGGAAGGGAAATGGAGCAGAAAAAGACAACTGAGGGTTTTTCTGTTTGTTTTTGAAAAGCATAACAGTAAATTAAAACATAAATGGCAACCACTTAAGCAAGAGAAAGGCATTTCTCCCCATGCCCCCAAAGGTTGCTTTGACAAAGCTATGAATGAACACGTCAAGCCTTTGACGTTGATTTGCCTGAGATATGTCACCCCCGTCTCCTCTCTCCTGGCGTGGTGCCAGCTCACAGCCTTATAGATATGCGAGCTCGGTTCACAGCGGGGAGCATCATGCAAACGGGGAATGGGGGGATATGGAAGCGGGGGAATGACTCCTGCCTTCACGTGATGCGCTTTCCTTCATAAATTAGTTAGGCAGCCGATAGGAGATAAAGAAATTATCTGATGGCTGTCGAAGCAGGCGTGGCTAGATTACACTAGAAGGAACTAAAAGAGACATAAGCAAAATATATATATCTCCATATCTTGCTGACTTCCTCCTGCTTCTTGCTTCCTTCCTTTGAAGAAAAATCTTTTAGTTACAAACAGGGCTGAGGCAGACCATTTTGGAATCTGACCTTAAAAAAAAAAAGAGAGAGAGAGAGAAATGCATATGAAATGATGGGGGAAGGGGGAAGAGAGAGAATTTCTGGCTAAGGAGAGAAAACGTTACATTACATTACGCAAAGCAAGAAAACAAGTTGCAAAGGAAACCATTCAGCATTCCTGAACCCATGGGGTATTACCGTTCTCAGCAAAGCCAAAATGGAACGGTTTTGGCAAAGGCTAACCCTGCTGAGATTTTAGAAGCCAAATAATTACTTCGGATACAGGTGAAAATTAATTGCAAGTGATTTCTGATTTCAAAGGTCTGAAAAAGATTTTCATTCAGGAACAAGCCGCAGCTGCTCTGATTCTTTAGGACTGTCAATGGTTTTGAACCTAAATCCAATGTCCACCGTGGGAAGAAAAAACCCACCTCTCCTGGACAGATCCTCAGCTGGCATAAGTCAGCACAGCTCTGTTCATTTACACCAAAGCTCCAGTGACCTGTCTTGTGCTTTGCTTTCCTAGAAACACACATTTAACCTAGTATCTTACATATCAATAAACCCTCTGGGACTTTATTGAAAAGCACATTTTAAGTTAAGCAAAGAAACAAAACACAAACCCAAAAATGGATGCAGGCTTCATAGAAAGACACAAAAGATCCAGGATCAAAAGTTATCCTGGCAGTCCAGCGCCTGCTGTCTTTTGCCCTCTCCCCTAATTTAAATAGTCAGGATTATCACCGTAATGCTCAGTTTATGAAGCATGGCGGCAATTCGTATGGATGGCACTTGCTGCCATGAGCTTCAAACTGCCTTTCCAAACCTTTTCTGTAATTCATCAGCACTCCTCTCTAGCCTGTAGCCCCCTCACACACACTGACACAATGATTTGGCTTCTAGGTAGTGGTATATCTAACTAGATATACCACTACCTAGAAGCCAAACCACCCGCCTCTCCCAATTAGACACACACTTCTCCAATCAGGTAACTGTGGGTGACTTACACTCCACTCTTCAAGAGGCCCGTAATCCTACGGCAAGCAAGTTTTATTAGGAAGATTAAATTGAAAAATAAGTCAATATACTCAGTGTAATTTGGTTGTACTGATTTCAGAAGAGCTAAAATACATTCCTATACACCTCCTCCGGTCAAGCCGTGGGACGCAACATCTAAGGACACCCAATGAGCACCAGTCAGCTCAACAGCAGGTCTCCTTAGCTGGCGTCACTGCTAGCAGACTCAGGAGACACTGCTCCTTAAATGGGTCAAAAATACCCCAAAGGATGGAACTCTGCTAATTAAAATGAAAGTAAAAACAGGCCGTTTCACCTCCTTCCCCTTTCCCCTCACACAAACAAAAACACAACTTTCCACCTGGAGTTAAAAACTCACAAACGTGGGATTTCACCTTTAAAATGTCCGTGTTATTGGTTACATGGAAGAAAAACCAACCAAACAAAAAACACCGTCAGCTTAGCCCTCCATATCTTGTTGGTGTTTGCTTAATAGATCGTTTCCTGGGATGATGGATGGCTCTTTGTTAGACCACTAATGGCTCATTGCCTAGAAGAATCCGGTATTTGTTGCCAATGTTAGTTTATTTCAAGAATCCAAAACCAATCTAGAATCTGGGCAGCTGCACCCCACATATAAACACACAAAATAAAAGCCAGTTCATTTGCGCATCGTCATTTACGGGGCAGCAGAGCAGTGATGTGACTTGGCTGTTGTTCTGAACAACAAGAGACATTGATACCAGGAGCACAGAAAGGCCTGAATGTCCAAATGGCTGGTGAAGAGGTTTGGGACATGGTGGCAGAGTAACAAACACTCCAAAGCGGCAGAGATTAGCAAGGATGGGGAGGATTCACTCCCGGATGCACAGGCCTGGTTAGAGGTAGGCCTAAATTGTGAGGGAGACTTTAGTGTTCACATTAACTTCAGGACTGATGGCTCCCAGACACAGAACTCCTATTTATACCCAAAGCAGACAGAAGCAGGGCAAACTTCCCTCACCTCTCAATGTTCCTCATGTTGAGTCACCTCTAAGGGTCGGAAGGCCATTCAGTCTTCATGACACATTCATCCTTGGTTTTATTCAGGAGGGAGCTGACTAACGGGGTGATGGGTATTGTGACGTGGATGCCTGTCCATTGAGAACTAAGACCTCATTTCAAGCAGACAGGCGAACTGCTATCCATATGTAGGCTCTGGGCATCCTTACTAGCCTGTCTGGCCTTCCTCAGCCCTACTCCCAAAACCAATCTAGAATCTGGGCAGCTGCACCCCAGCGAGACTAGCGAGAGCTGGCAAGCACTACGGAAACCTCCTACTCAGGCTTTGCCAATACACCTCACTCTCAGGCTGCAAGACTCATGTCATCCCAGTGCCACGGCCCTGTACAGTTCTACCAGCCGCTCTTAAGTAGGACTTGCAACCATCTCTACTCCTGCAGTCCTGACCCCAAACATATGGCAGCGTGGCCAACTCTCCCTCAACTGTGACCTGCAACTCCCCAGTTATGCCAGCCCTGGATCTCTGGTGAAGAGACAGCATGAGCTCTGACAACGTGGGCAAGCGTCCAGTAGTCATTAGAGATGCTCACTTGACTTGTGACCTCCAGTAGGCAAGGTCTGAGCGCAAGGCTTTAAAGGTAACAATCGTGCACAGTAGCTCCCTTCCCTGCCATCCCCCCCACAGTAAATGTGTCATACTGATGATTTTATAGGTTTTAAGTTCGCTCTTTTTGCCATTCTGTGGCTAGTTCGGAAGCACAAGAATTAATAACTCTTATTAAAACCTGTACAAGGCACAGTCCCTCTGCAAGTGCCATGGAAGGTTAATTAGCTGAGATGAGCTGAAACTTTTGTTCAGGTTTCTGACTCACTTAATCTTGTGAGAAGCCAGCGAGTTGACATATTCTGCCTCCGAAGGAGTCAGGACGAGCAAGCTGTTCCCGTGACAGCCAATCCGAGCCGTCCTCCCGATCCGGTGGACGTATTCCGCAGGCGAAGCCGGAGCGTTATACTTCAAAGGGAAACATGAGAGGGAAAAGGAGGAATTAACAGAACACGGCGGTGTTAATTATAAACAAGGCACCTCGTCCATTAAAAAGGATCCGGGTGCCTTGTCTTCCTTAGAAAGGGATGGTTTATAAAGAACCCATTGGACTGATCCCTGGAACCGTCACTCAGCTCAGCCTCATCAGCCATAGCAGGGTTTTGACATGAGAATGTGACACATTGGCCAAGTTTCAGATAATAGGACAGTTTCCCCAGCTCAATGTCTCTCTTGGCTTTTTAAATTTTATTTCTACACAGGCTTGTCAGTAATCTGTTTGCCTTTTTTTTTTTTAAAACAAGATTGCCCACACAGAGCAATAAGCTGCCTGCAGTACATTTGGGAGGAAAGCTGCCAGGGGAAAGACGGATTCAAATTCAAAGTCAAGCTAAATTACTCTGGTTTATTTAAAGTGAGTCAGTGCCAGTTACTTGGCAGAAAACAACCACAAGCAAAGTACAGGTGCACAGCTCTTTATGCTGGAGGTAGGGGATGGATACAGACCAATTGTTTTTCCAGCTCTACTCATCAGACACTATTAACATTTTGATTAAGCCCCTAGTAATAAACCCCCTATACTTTAATAGGCATTTGCAGGATCAGGTCCTATAAAGTGGGACACGTCCTCCCCGCAACCTTCCTGGAAAGCAGCACACACAGCGATACTGCTTAGAAGTAAGCAAACTGCAGCTTACCTGGCAAAAACCCAACGACCAAAGCCCATTTTAGTGTTTAGACCTGTGCCCTTTGGCAAAATATCCACTGGCTAGAGGTGTGAGTAAGATGCTGGGAGCAATCTAATTGCTCCCTGCAGGTCAGTGCTCATGGACACTGCTCTCCGGACAACTGAGCTTTCGCCTTCTGGACAAGCAGACCTCTCCCAGGGCCTTAGATAATTTGCACCGTGTTCAAGCATTAGCAACTATATCTTTGGATACGTAAGTTGGACCTGCAAACTAAAGACTTTACCCCCATCCTCCTCTGGCCAGCTATTTGCTACAAAATCTCTCTCTCTCTTTTTCTTTTTTAGCTAAAATTTAAATCAGACTAACTATACTGAGGGACGTGCTAGAAATTAAAAGGCAGTTTTGTTAGTGAACACATCATGTTATTACCTGAGCGTCACTAAGGGTCCATCTACACTGCCGCGGGGAGGTGGAAGCACCTTAGGCCAGCTGCCCAGGTACATACCTAGGGTCTTGGGCAGGATTATACTTGGGCAGCTAGTCTGAGCTGCTGTTACAGCCATGTTGCTGTTTCTAACATGCTGGCTCGAGCAAAGCTGGAGCATGAATTAAACCCCCCCAGCTGCAATGGAGATGGATCCTTGGCACGTGAAAATCTTGGGTTCAATATTTTTCCTTGTATTTTTAAAAGTCAACTTGTAAAACTTACAATTAAAAACAATATTTTACACCTCGGTCCTTGAATTTACAACTTGCCATTTATTCAGGGCTCGATCCAGCCCGCACTGAAAAGAAGGGCAAATCCTGCTGTGGAACAGGAGTGTACATGGGAATCCTGTGACCCAGAAGGAAGTTTGGGCCCCAATCCTGTGTGAGCTACTGCACCTGTGGACCATAACACTTACGCAGAGTCTGTAGGACTCGACCTGGCATGGACCCCCGGCTTTCAGGGCTTGTATCCAGGTATAAGAGTACCAATAAAAGGTTTCACTTGTCTGAACATGAGTTTATAACATTTACACACACGGAAACCTACCTGAACAATCCAGGTGACCTGCGGCAGGTCTAATCCTCGTGCTGCGACATCCTTTAAAAGTAATTTTTAAAAAAATAGTTTTTAAAAGCTGCTTAAAAAAATAAAGGCAGATACAATGCATTCAGAATGATCAGTATTTGGGGAAATGCAGAGTTTAAGGCTATGGGAGTTTTACATACTTAGTTCAATTAGAGACAGACAAAGTTTAAAACCAATGTTTATGACATAAACAAAACAAAAAAAGTCGAAAAAGGATTTTTACAAAACGAGAAATATTTTCATTATTTTGGACCAGACCCTAGCAGATGTAGTATATCCATTTCAATGGAGTTATGGTGATTGATGCTAGCGGAGTCTTTATCCCTTTAAATTGTATGGGAGAGATTCTGCCATCCCTCATGCTGGTGAGGTCTTGCTTCTTGATTTGTGCCACTGAAGAAAATGGAAGGGCTCAGACAGTAAGATACTCCCCAATGTGACTAAGGGTGGCAGAATGCAGCCCTCTGGAAAATAACATTACTCTTTGAGTTTAAGCCTTCCAATGCAATGTTTGCAATCCAGATGTTGCAGCTTGTGTTAGTGCATGAGAACCTTAGAGTGGAAACCAGCTTGCCTGAGTTTACTTTCCAAGCACCTGCTTCTTATTTAAAAGGCCAACAAGCACTTCAGTAGAGATCAAGACTGGCAGGGAGCAGGTGGGCTCCTCCAGAAGATGGGACCTGATCTAGTCATTTGATTTACACTGAACAGGTTTTAATTTGGATCAATAAAACTCAACCCTGAAGAGAAGGGTCTGAAATCTTGACGCTGCTGGTAGTTATATGAAGCACTGGTGGAACTGGCCCAGAAGGACTTTTGGGTGAGATCCTTTGACATACCCACATC
Organism: Sternotherus odoratus; assembly: GCA_032164245.1. NCBI lineage: Eukaryota > Metazoa > Chordata > Testudines > Kinosternidae > Sternotherus > Sternotherus odoratus. The sequence continues at coordinate 12,955,967 of JAVMKO010000016.1, forward strand.
CAGTACAGATTACAAACAAACTTCTTCAAACAGGTCTTAAGGTTTAAATATCGCCCTCCCAAATAGCTTCAAAATCCCCATCCCTGATTTTCTGCAGCATCAGTGTCATCCTTACACACTTCCTGGCCTCAGCCACCGCCCCACTCAGTACAGTGTCGGTATGCAGATTTGGCGCTGCTGGGAAATGTTTTGGAACACGTGTCTTTCAACTCGTTACAAAATAGAAGACATTAGAAATGTAAGCAGGAGCCTACTGTGCTAAAAACATGTCAGCCCCCCACTGAAGTGTTTTCATGCAACTCCCACACACGTGAAAGACTAAGAAGCCGAAGTTGCAACAGAAAAGGCCTTCCCATGAACGCCAGCCAGGTAACACGGTGGCTCCAAGTGAACTCAAAACAGGAGCCACTTTGCACAGAGTCCACTTAGGGTACGTCTACACTGCAATTACACATCTGAGGCTGGCTTGTGCCAGCAGACTCAGGCTCATGGGGCTTGGGCCGAGGGGCCATTTAATGATGATGTAGTTGTTTGGGCTGGGGGCTGCAGCCTGAGCTCTGGGACCCTCCCATCTTGCAGGGCCATGGAGTCTGGGTTCCAGTCTGACCCCCCGACGTCAACACTGCAATTAAACAAGTCAGCCCAAGTCAGCTGGCACAGGCCAGTCGAGGGTGTCTAACTGCAGTGTAGACGTACCCTTAGAAGTCAACACATCCTTTTGCTCTGAAGTGCTCGTTATGAAACGGCTCACTCCTACAGTCAGATGAGTAAAGGTGCAAAACGTCACATAAGAACATTAAAGCAAATAAATACGGAGAAATCAATTTTGCAGCAGTATGGGATGATTAGAGAGGTCAATAAGGGGGTCAATAAGGAACAGCGGGATTCCTCTGATGTGTTCTCAAGGCCCAGGTTGAGAACTCCGCTGTAAATATCATTATCCCCATTGTACACCTGGGAAAGCAGACAGAAAAATTAAGAGGTTAATTCTTGTCCTAACAGAGAGCCAAGGGTAGGAGCTGGGATTTAGGAGGAGTTCCAGGCTCCCAGCCTCCTGCTCACGTCCTTAGGCCATGCTGACTTCTCAGTATCAGCAGCTGGATTCAGTTTAGTTTGCGAATTACTAACATTTATTCTCTTGAGGATTATACTAGCTTTTAAAAACGAGATCATGTCATTCACTGGTAATTGGAAAGTTCTGCAAACCTTCAAAGATTCCTCAATATCAGCCCACGAGGGTCTCTTGTGAATCCTATTCCTATAAAGGGCGTTGCGTGAAAGCAGCACAGTACAGGAGCTTACTCGCCTTCTGCTGGGGGGACACCCCAGACGTGATGAGATTCTCACTTCATAACCCCTCATAAAATGTTCTTTGGGAATCCCCACTGGGAAGGTACCAGACAGAGCTACAGAAGTGTGGGGGTAAACAGCCATTTTACTAGCACTAACTAACCTAGATGGTCACACTTAGCTGTTCTCAATGCTCCAGAGTGGACATCCTGGCACCAGTGAAATCAATGAGGTTTACATTTGATTTGACCAACTCCTTCCGTTCCACCCAGCTATTCGATTCCATTCTTAAGACCCTGTAAATAGAAGTGGGATTTACCACACCCAACAGAGATAGGAGAACAGAGATAGGAGAGATAGGAGGACTCTCCCTGGTCCCCTTGATAACTAGATTCGCTGCCAGACTCAATAAGTTGAAGCACACTAGGCACAGCACAATGCAGGTCAGTAATGAACATGCAGATATCCTCTCTAGTACAATTAGGGCCAGATTTGCATCTGGCCTCCATTTCTGCAGGTGGAATTTTGTGCCCACAAATAACCATCCCCGTGCTTTTGAGTCTCAAAGAAATTGCTGGTGCAAATATCAGCGATTCCACCTCGACCCTGCTGATCTGAAACACAACCAGGTAGTGATCACTTAACTACTAAGAGCCAGGCCTGCAACTCAGGGAGTGCAAAAATGTGACCACAGTTATCTGTGGGCACAAAAACTGCTCCGGCAAAAACAGAGGCTGGGGCTGAAAATCTGGCTCTTAAATTCACCTCTTCAATGGAAACGAGAGACACCCAGGGATTAGAGGAGAGAAAATACTATTCTGCATCCCTGAGGAAGTCCAGAGGATCCTCCATTTAATGCTCCCTTTAGTTTTTCCAAGGCACATGACACAAGCAAGAAATGGACTTTTGCAGCCTATCAACACCACTCCTTAATCAGCTGTAGGGATCCCCGCTGGTCCACGGCAGGAGCTCCTCCTCCCACCTGGTCCCTGAGCACACAGCCTCCGCAGCTCTCAACAGCAATGGGCCTTCCAGCCGGGAGTGGGAAGAACATGGAGACTATTTTAGAGGAACGATGTGAAAAGAACAGCAATGGCGCAAGGAGGAAAAAAGCCGTAGACACGCGTTTTGTCTGATCCCATCTGCAGCTAGACTGGAAGCCACAGAAGGACATAGCATCAGGATGTATCCAGCCTAGGGGGGACCATTGAAATTGTTGGAATTTCGACTCTCACAAGACTGTGTTAGTTGCCTGTGGCGGGTGAGGGGTCAGGGAAGTGACTGAGGAAGCTAAACAAGGTGAATTGCCACTAAACATTACAGACGGACACGAAACTTTCTCTAGGGCCTCAGTTCACTGGGTTGCTTTTGTGCAATCTAACGACAGTGAAAGAAATCACTAAAGTCGCTTTTGAAAGACACTCAATGGCGAGGTCTTGAAGACCCTGGGCTTGACAATTGGTTGCCTACATGAGGCCTAGAAGTACAGATGGAAGGCAGCTTGCTCAGGTGCCAGGCTGTCAGTTGGATTAAAATGACTCATTTATTTACCAAAGAACCTCACAAAGTGCTTTAGCTAACAGGGAGAGGGGGCCTAACTGCTCTCCGAGCTGGGGAAGGAGCTCTCGTGCCTACCCGGCCTGCCAAAAGTCATTACTGCCGAGTGTGGAAAGCCATCAGCAGGGTAGAGACCCCCACCGGCAGGGTGACAGATTGGGCTGCGTAATCAGAGGAGGAAGGAGAGAGCACAGAAGCTGTCAGAGGCGAAAGCTCTTGGCTGGGGTCGCCAGAAAACTGGCAAGATGAGTTAGCGTGACTGAATAAACAGCAAACAATCTCCAAATGATCTTTCCTCTCCCTGGAAGAGATGAACTTGTTTAAAAGGCACATCCCAAAGGAAGCCGCGCAGAACTTCAGCGGCAGGAAACCCTTGGAGAGTCACAGCCTCTCTTTTCTTTGTTTGCCAGCCTACTTTGCATGGCAATAAAAAAAATTATATTATATAAATAATAAAAGAAACAAAGCATCACAGGGACTGCCACTGTGGAAAGATGAGCGAGAGAGACACTGGAGTCACAGAGAAATAGGGAGGAAGGAGGGTTTTTTTTTTCCATGGCTCTTTGTTAAGTAACAGAAGCCTGCATTTAGTGAGCAAGACCTGGCACCTTGTGGGTACAAAGCACGTAGAGAGCTTTGTAGTAAAGGGGCTGGGAACTCCCCCACATGAAACATTTTTACTGCTAGTCAGGGAATGACAACTGTATAGAAGACACCGGCTGTCAGACAGAGCAATGAACTAGTAGGCAGGAGGCAGGCACATTTCCTGGCTGCCCCGGGGACGTCTGCCTTAGGTGCGCCTGCAGTTTGGGAAAAGCGCTAGGTGTTTATATGGCCCACGTTTTCCAGATGGGGCAGTGAGGCACAGAGAGAGATGAAGGGCTTGTCTGTGCAAACACTTAATTTGGGGTAAGCTGGGGTATGACTTGACCCTGCACTAGTCTGCACATACTAAGGATCCATGTGGGTCCTGCGGCTAAACACTAAAAGTTCCTTTGTGTGCTTTAATCAAGTCCCATTTCATGGCAGGTAGGTCAAAGCGCACTAGGGAACTGTTAGTGTGCAGCAGCAGGGTCCACGTGGACAGTTAGTGCTCAGCAGGGTAGAAGAATATCCCGTCTACCCACAGACTAAGCGTTCCTACCGACAAGCCCTCTGTGACATCCACAGGGCCGCAGAGGATGGCTGTAGTAGAAGAGAGTACAGAATCCAAGTCTCCAGAGTCCCAGGCTAGTATCTTCCTTTCTGTTCCCCTTCATCCTATTTATCTTCCCGACTGTCCCCACCCTGCTCCCTAGAGCCGAGTATCCTGTAAAGGAGGCTGTCGTAGACTGCGTCTCCTCTCCCAATCCAGCTTCCTTTTGAATTGTCTCTCCCAGGAGCAGGTGCCTGGCAAATTGATTCATCTCCATCTCTTTGTCTAAGGACTAGTCTCCGCCCTCTACTTCTACCTGGGAAGAAGGTGACTGAATCGTCCTGTTCTCTCCCTTCCCATTACAGCTAGATTCTGTGAGCCAAGGAACCAACATAAACTTCCCAGCTGTTTATAAAGGGTCCAGGCCGAGTATTAATGTATTTAACAAAAGATCATCAGCCCAGAGACATACTCCTGCAGCCACCTAATCATGGAACAAAGCAGGGCACAAAACAAGGAACCGCTCCGGTGTATAAAACAGGCTAGTTCTCCAACTGCCTTGGCCTAAATTTGTGCTAAAGATGATCACAGCACATAACGAGAAATCAACAGGCTGTTTTAAGGAAGCAGAAAGCTTCACCCACCACCAACTTTTGTGCCCTGATGTGACCCGGTACAGCATCTAGTATACACTGAAGTTCTTAGATGTCGAGAATCAGCCAGTTAAAACCAGGGCACAATGAGTCGCAGGAGGAAGAGTGTTAAGCCACCAGCCTTTCATTTCTGCGGATTCTGGGTTCTAAACCTGGATCAAGTCCCAAGTGAAAAGGAATTTTCAAACCAGCCCTTCTTGTCATGAGTGGCTCAGAAGAGGTGGGAATGGATTGAAATTCAGGAATGAGGTGCATTTGCACAGCTGCACCATGCTCGTTATAATGCTCCTTAACTTCTGTGGATGGATTTTGCGGCTCACTACCTGCACGTCATCCATCTGCTTAAAGCAGATCTGAATTTCTGTATTGATGGGGGATGGAGGGACCAAAACTACAGACTCGATAACTTTGAACATATGCCACACAGAAAAGACAAGGTCTTTATGTTCCATCTGCACTTGTGCAGAAAAATGGAGCAATATGTTGATAGCAAACCTATGTTTACTACCCATCGATCCTCCACACAGCCTTGCATGCTGCTTTTTAAATTGGGGTTGACCTGTAATTACACAGTAATGTGCTACTTCCCTGAAAATGCTTTTAATATATAGCAGGACCACAGATTCTAGTAAATAAGTTATATAGTATTTAGCATTACCTAGTACTGTATTACTTTCAAAGTATTTTACATCAACAGTGATTTAATAAGATTTACAGCCCGCCTCATGTCGCAGTTGATAAATATTCTTTTGATATTATATGGGGAAACTGAGGCACAATGACGTGAGCAAGGTCAAGTAGTAAATGGAAGTGGGTTCTTAGGGCCAAGACTAGCATCATATGGGCACATTTTGCAGGTATCACAATCTGGGAGATGCAACACTATAAATCAAAGGCTCCTCTATACAGGCTTGGTAATCCCAGTGCAAACTATGGCTGTATACAATAAACTACAAACCCGCCACCTTCTTCCTTTAAGAACAATGTGTCACAGCGAGGAGGGTAATTTCAGAGCTGGAGAGAGTTTCTCAGCTCTAATTACTCCCGATCACTGTAATTTACAGGTTTGCCGTGTGTCGAAATCACCAAGATTCACACGTTTTCAGATCAACAGCTGCCACTATTAGAAAGCAAATCGTGCAGCCTTCTGCACCATTGCAGCAGGCTAGCTGTGGCACCGACGGGTCAGAAGCTAGAAGTGGAAGGTGCCACTTCTACACAAGGGTGCCAGCACACTTCAGTAGAGCATGGCAATTTCCCTCCCCACCCTTGAAGGAAGCTTGAAGGGCAAGCCATGGATAGCAACAAAGCAAAACAGACTTTTAACGAAGTAGACCTCTGGTTGGTCTTCTCTTTAATCCCTGCATGTTTGTGTCTTCAGCCCTGGGATAGTCATCAAATCAGGACAGCTTTTCGTTTACTACACCTGTAGGACTAGTTGCCACAAATGGACACATTTTCCAAGACATGCAGGTATAGACACTTTACATATGGTGCCTTCCATGCAAGGATCATAAAGTAATTTACAAAGAGCGTTAGAGTTCCTATTCTACAAGTGAGGGAAATTTAAGCATACAGCAGATAAATGTCTTTCCCCTAGAGAGTCAGGATTAGAGCAAGGTCTCCTATCACCAAGTCATCGGTTTTAACCAGTAGACATTACTGCCTCCCAGATCAAGACCCATATAGTCTTTTGCATGTTACATTCTATGTTACCTACAGTGCAAAGTAAGATGCCCGTCTTGCATTGTAAGAACTCTTGGAACACTGCTGTCCTTTCCTAGAGGAGAAAAGAAACACAGCACATGTTTATACTCTGTTGTAAAGCAAAGAAATAAAACATAACAGTTTATGTTTGAACCCTCTTCATCTTCCACCATTTCTGTCCAGCTTCAAGAAGTGGATGGGATTCTACAGCTCCATCCCAGCACCTTAGGACATTTGGAAGTGAAAAAAACCCAAAATCTATGGCAATAATGGTTTCACTCCACGCAGTAAAGACTATCGGACCATTAAGGAAGGTCTGGTGCTGGCCCAAATGCATACGCCCAACTCAAGATGGCCAATACCCCAAGAGCTTGTGAAGATGCAGGGGGGGTGACGTAAGTATGCTGAAAAGGGCCACCTGTATCTGTGGGAAAAGGAGAAGGAAACAGTAGTTTACGTTGAACTAGACCAGGGTTTCTCAAACTGGGGGTCGCCGAGCGCTCCCCAGGGGGTCACGAGCTCCTGCCGCCGCAACTCGCGGCGACTGGGGCTGGGGCGCAGCCGGCAGCCCGCCCGGCCCCCAGTCCCTGCAGAAGGTGGGCTCCCGGCTGCGTGCCGGCCCCCAGTCCCCGCAGCGGGAGGGCTGAGGGCCGGCGCGCAGCTGGCAGCCTGCCTGCGGCGGGGAGGGGGGACCGGGGCGCACCCGGCAGTCCGCCCGCGGTGGGGACTGGGGGCCGGGGCGTCCACGCTTTTTTTTTTTGGTGCTTTTTTTTTTTTTTTTTGTAATTCGGCGGCTTTTCGGAGGAGGGGTCGCGCCGCGCCGCCGGATCACAAAAAGGGGTTGCGGTCTCAACTAGTTTGAGAACCGCTGAACTAGACGGAGGCTGGTCTAGTTGCTGGCTTAGACAGAACTCTGCCGCAAGAGTCTATGAGGTTCCCCCTAGTGGTCAAATTGGGTTAAAGCATGGTGACGGGGGGGGGGGCGGGAGGAGGAGGGGGGGAATCACAGCTTTCCCCTCCCCCAATCCATGCTGCACTCACATCTTGGGGAGCTTAAGTATCAGAGTCATCAACTGCTGAGCTAAATGAAACATTTTCTTGAACCCACTCTAAAGCGAGCCCCTCCCTGCCATTCCCCCCTTAGCATACCCAGGAAGACTCCCGCATGAAGCAGCTTAGCTTCGTCACCAAGTCCTGGGCCATATAAACTGAATTCTCATCAGAGACGTCTCTCACCCTAACAGAGCTTGGAGCACGGGCTCATTTGACATCACCTGACACAGCTCTGCCAAGACCTGAGACAGCTCTACCAATTCACCTCCAGCTCTACCTGCAGAACCTTTGGCTATTCTAGCCCTCAGACGTTCCTCAACAGACACTATTTATTCCATCCAATCACACTGCATTTTCTTGTGAAATAAACAGGGACTTTGACTTACATCACCCCATCAAACCCACATGAGGCAATCCTTGAACCCAGATCTCCAGAGGCAAAAGGCTAATGCTTTATTTTACTGTACCACCTGGTCTCCACCACCTCTCCTCTCAGCTCAGCTGAGGGAAGTCAGTGAACACATCCCCAATCTACTTTCCTGAGTCATCTTAGATCTTTCCATTTCTCTAGCTCAGGCTGTCTCTAGCCTCAAGAATATCACACTTCTCTCTGGTATCTAGCGCCAGCAGTTTTTCCCCCCAAGGTATCCTTGCCCTCACACTCCAAGTCTTGCTCCAACTCTGATCCCTATGAATATAAGTCTCTTTCTAGCAGGAGCCTAGATGAAAGAGACGTCTATGGAATCTTTACCCATTTGGACACATCATTCTACTCTAAGGAAGGACAATAGCAGCCTGGGCCTCCCAACCTCCTCCCAACAAAAACGAAAGAAAAGAACACGTTGCAGCTCGTTGACACCGACAGCAGCCGTGCTCAGCAGTACCATATGGGAGCCACAATTTAGCTCCATTAATGCTCTTAATTTGAAGACATCAAGCACTAATTACACACTGGGTACTAAAAAGGCAAAACCCTTCCCCTGATGCCAGCTACTTAGTGGCGTTCTGTTGCCGTAACAGCTGGTCGGGGTAGAGTCGGACTTGACCAGGCCTGCTCGCTCTCAGGTGGGCAAGCTGAGGGAAGGCCAGAATGCAGGACAGGGAAGCACATGTTCCTGGTCTTGGCAGGATGGGGATGAGCAAGAAAAAACAATAGCTCTTCACCTCTTGCCTCATCAGATGAGCTCTGTTCACTTGCCATCTCTGCCTTGCTGCTCAGGGCAGGGCAGTGACTCGCCCCCGGGGAGAGGGGCAGGGAGAGGGTTGCTGACTTTTCAAAGATAATGGCTCACACGTTTCACGCTCCTACCAAGAGAGAATGAACATTCACAGCAGAAACTGACACACTTCTCCTGGCCTCGCACTTCCTTCTGGATCAAATCCCATTCTAATCAGCTGGGCAGCCAGGCCCTGCATGTCCAACCGGTGAGCTTTCACTGGGTTGCTGTAATACAATCCCCTGCCAGACAACTCCCTCCCACGGGACTGTTCTTTGCAGCCAAAGCCAGTCTGCTCAGCTCCATAATAATGGGGCCAGCAACTTGTTAGTCGATGCACTGGCCGACCTGAATCTTAAACGTTATTCATAATAAACGTTATTCATAAGATTATTTCCTTTGCTAGTCAAGGCACTTTCCTGCCTACCTCAGAAAGCTGAAAAGGAAGGCACAAGAAAGGGCAACGGTTTAAGTCTGTCCACTGGGGAAAACTGTGTGACGGCATCAACACGCGGAAACCACAGCACAGCTTTTCTGCAGCGCTTCGCAGGCGTGGATCGCTATTCGTATTAATGCGTGGGGAAACCGAAGCCCCCCACCAGGTGAAATGACCCACCCACTGTCACACAATGGATCATTGGCAGAGTCTGGCATCTGGACTCCTATACCTGTGTCCTAACTGCTGGACCATGTTGCCACACTTAAGAGGGGTGACCAGGGCTGGAATCAGAAAAGGAGACGGAGGAGGAAGTTTCTGCTGCAATACAGCATCTGTAGACCCCTTCCTCACTGTTCTACTTACACCATGTGATCCCTTGGGTATAAAGAACCCATAGTGGGTCTAGAAGCACAGCTGCATAGATTCAACAGCGCAGCGAGTGACAAATTTCCAGACCCAGCACCATATACCAGAGTGGATGAGGATACCGGCCTCCTTTATAAAGTGCTTTGAGAGCCACTGATCAAAGGGGCAATACAAGACCAAAGTATTGGTATTAGTGTGATGTACCAGTTTTACCCCCGTCAAGTAACTGGAAGATGGTTGTGGAAGGAAACGGAGGATGTGAAAACACTTTTCCTGTGGGGTAGGTGGTTAGGGTGGAGGGGCAAATGAGGACAGTCCTCAGCCCATTCCACTTCTAATACACTCTCCAGCGGTGCTCACCTCCTGTTCCATGTTGCCGTGTAGTCGCAGGAACTTTAAGTGGGAAGAGGGGAGTGGCAAACATTCCGCTTCTTGGCCGCCCAGCAGGACTTTCAGGAAGAGCTTGTAGTGGAACTCCACTTGCTCGCAGCTGGAGAAGAAAACGATCATCTTGTGGCGTTTTTCAAACTGCAGGGAGAACAAGAACACGCACACGGTCATGTTTATGAGCCTCTGACAATTCTCTGATCCCCCAGGACCTCGATTACGAGTACATCCAAAAATGGACCCCTTAAAAATGTTGGCACATAAACTGGCCACTAAAAACAACAGTTCACATCCCACACACAGGAGCCTTCCTGCTGAGCTAGGAAGACAGAGGGGAACACCTCACCATGGCACCTTGCACACTCCACTGGCTCCTAGTTCACTTCTGAATACAGATCCAAATCTTAGATATAATCCACATGGCCCCTGATGGCCTCGGACCAGGCACTGCCTCTTTCTGAGACAGCTGTATGCCACTGGAACACTACAACTGACAGAGCCTAGGCTGGGATCCTTGGGAGCTGAAATAAGGGATTTCTCAGTGGAAGGCCCCTAGTTCCACAGCTCCTGACCAGACGAGGTTAGATTGAGCCCAAGTCTGACCATCATCAGAACATAATGCAATTTAGGTATTCGTGTTTCCAAAGGGGGGGCAGGGGAAGAGAGACAGAGAGAGAGAGACAGAGAGAGAGTGTGTGTGTGTGTGTGTCATATATGTAGAGCTGAGCCCCAAACCCCAGATCCCTTGAAAACACATGCACAAAGATTTGGGCTCAGTGGAAGCTTAGCCCAAGGAAGGAGCCCAGGATCTGGCTCACAGACAAAATCAGGTGAACATAGAATGGGTTTTATGCAGCAGAACACAATCCCATCTGCTACTCGCTTTCATTTAGTGTTGCATGACCCTATAAAAAATAGAGGAGGTAGAAACGCTCAAGAGCCATTTCATTCTAATCAGGTGTGACTAAAACACAAACGGAGCCTCACCTTGCACTTCCCCAGGATAAAAGCTGCTAGCGTGACAAGCCTCAGTTTACTAGGAACCACCACCACATGCTGTTTGAGCTTCTCCGGTATGGCAAAGCCGTCCTCTTCCATGCGGGCTGGTGAACCAATGGTTTCCTGCTCCGGTGCAGTTCTGTCCCGGGTTTCATCCACAATGGCAATGCTCACTGGATCATGCAAACTGATATCGGCCAACCTCGTTACTCCTGCACCAAACAAAATCCATTACACAGGAAGCGGAAGCTTCCCTGCGAGTAAACTGTAGGAAATTGTTCCACTTTGTCTCCTTGAGTATTAACATCGTAGGGCAAACGTGCATCTCAACTGCAACGCATGCTGTTCTAGAGGAGCGATAGTGGGTCGGCGTGAAGTTGATGTAGGTGTAATGTTTTCAAGAAATTGGCAAAACATTCCGACAAACTTCAGTGTTTGGTACATGAGAGATGTGTGGTCTGAGAGAGGGGCATGGTCTAGCCTTGCTCTGTAACCAGAAGTATGGGAACAACTGATATAGTGGGAGTCCTGAGAGCCACTGAACCAAACTGTAAACCCTGTCTATGATAGAAACCACCTCAAGCTAACTGGTGTGGTAACTCCAGCAGCATCCCTAGTTCCAGCAGCTATGTCTACAACTTACCCTCTGTGAGTGTGGCTGAGAGCAGGACATTCTGCCGCTTCTCGTTCTCTGCATTTAAAGCATTGAGTATCACGGTCACATCCTTCTCAAAGCCCATGTCCAGGATCCTGCAAATATGATGGAGACCACAGAAGACATTATGGGAAGACAGAGGAAAAGAGACTGGAGAGAAGGCTCAAGGCTACATGAGCCAATTAGGAATATAGGACGTGCCATAGAGGATTAGACAAGTGGCCTGTCTAATCCCGTATCTCATCTCCAACAATGGCCAGCACCAGATGTGTCACAAGGTGCAAGAATCCCTGTAATGGACAATTGTAGAATAACCTGCCCAGAGGGGAAATATCATCCAAACCCCAGGCACTTAGTGGTTGGTTTCTGCCCTGGAGCATGATGGTTTAGATCTCTTATTTTTAAAATATTGAATACATTATCTAATGTAGCTGTAGAGGTTCTCGTTATCCATGTCAAATGTCTAAGCACTTAAAAGTTTACCTGTCGGCCTCATCCATAATCAGACACTGAAGATGACGGAAGTGAATGCACTTTGTAGACTTGATGTGATCAACCAGGCGGCCAGGAGTTGAAATGAGGATATTTATTCCTTTACGTAATCTGTTTAAATTAAATAAAGAGTTCACAGTTTATCCTTAATCTGGTGATAGCAGTGATCTGACCTTGGGAACAGGAGCCTGCAGAATCTAGGGGAGAAACCCCATTCTCACTCGAGATAATGCCAGAACTCCCATTGACTTCAGTGGGGCCAGGATTTCACTCTAGTCTTTAAAGAGAAGCTGCTTCACACAGCTAAAAAGCAACTGAGGACAACTCATCCCCCGTTTGCAAGAGATGCATCTGAGTTTTCAGCTTTACTCTGCAGAAGCTCCCATTCTTGGATAGCAGCATGTGTATCATATCACAGCTTACTTTGCTCTTCACCCCTCATCTACTACACCCCTCTTGATTTCCAATCATTAATACAAATAATAGGTGGCACTTATATGGAGCTTTCTATCTTCAAAATGCTGTACAAATATAGCTAATGAATGCAACCCCCTGTAAAACAGGTCAATATTTGTATTTCCATTTTACACAGGCAGGATTAAATAACTTTCCCAAGGCCACAAAGTGAGCCAATGTCAGAGATTAAAACACAGGCATTCCTGGCTCTCAAGTCTGTTCCTCATAAAAGCCGTGAGTTTTCCTGTCAGTGATAAATTTAGATAACGGGGGTTTGAGGCGATTGTGAGCATATATATAGGTGCACACACCCAGTTTGCTTATATACAAGCAATAATATAAAAATACACATATCTACACACACCCTATATCTGGGTGGAGTGATTTAAATTATGAGGGGGTAGGCGCTAGCCTCCCAAGATGAGAGCTCAGGGGGCCAGACAGAGTTGGCCCACGGGCCATAGTTTGCCCACCCCTATCCTAGGGGATAGGTCCGTCAATGGCTATTAAACCAAGATGGGTAAAGCCTCTGACTGCCAGATGCCGGGACTGGATGACAGGGGATAGATCATTCAGTAATTGCCCTGTTCTGTTCATTCCCTCTGAAGCATGTGGCATTGGTCACTGTCAGAAGACAGGATACTGGGCTAGATGGACCACTGGTCTGATGTAGGATGGCCATTCTCATGTAATATCTTTTAACATCTGACATCACCATCCTTCAAATGTTTAGAATTAGTAGACCTCTTTGTCTTCCACCTATTTTTTATTCATAGACTGGAGGAGAAAACCAGCTTTCCTGCCTTTTCAACTCCCAATCAGCCTCCCAACTTTGAATAAACTAATTCAAATGAAGAAAACATTCCCTCTGCACATGCTACTTAAACTGAAACCAAAAGTAATTGGGCAAAAGCTTTCCTGCACAACACAAACTGGAAATACTTCCATTTGGAAAAAATGTAAATACCAGCATTTGCTTCATTAGAAACATGGACAATAATACAGATACTTAATGTAGAACATGACTGTGACATTTATAAGCTTGAGTGGACCACAAAAAATTAAATGCATTTTCTTCTTGATTTGATATATAATTTAAGAAGCAGCATTAGTTCACTCCGGGTTGAGGAGAGCTCAGTGAAGCAGCATATTTTTTAAATGTTATTTAAATGATGTTAATAGTTTACAGCAAATTTAATTGTAGAAGGTTCATTAAAAAAATAACTTTGAAAAAGCCAGCTTTGATTTTTAACCACACATGGTGTACATGTGTATATTAAAGCTGGTAAAAAAAAACGTCCACTGGAAAGGATTTCCTATTGGAAAAAAACCTTTTCATCTAAATCAAAACTTGCTGTGGGAAAGTGTTGATTTTTGAGGAAATTTTGAAAACAAATTGAAATGAAAGGTTTAGATAAGTGGAACACCTCAAGTTTTTGTTTTGAAATCTATTGTGACAAATTACAACATAAAACTAAAAAAAAAAAAAAAAAAGTCTAAATCAAAACAAAAAAACTTTGATCCAAAATAAAAAGCATTTGAAAATTGTTTTGCAGGATATTTAGAAAATCTTTTGTTTTAGTTCTGAACTGGAACAAAACCAATTTCAAAATCATGGAATTTCCTACAAAATGGAAATGTGGGTTCCCGCACAGCTCTGGTATATGTAATATCCACTCATACAAGAACATTGCGTAGGATTATTGGTTTACAATTAAATAAAAAGGGCGAGATTTTAACTGTAAAGGGAAAAAAATCCGGCTGTTCTCCCCGTGACAAATACATTCCTGTTGCAGACAGCGCTGTAGACGAAGCAAATATAGGTCATTGTCAGAGGAAGAAAAGCACCAACATCGACAGGGATCATCTCATCAGAAGGCTCGTCAACATTTCAAAACCAGAGCTAACAGAGAGGCAAATGCTCCTTGCTGACCCAGTCACTAGTTCTGTGTAAGATCTGGCGGGGGGGTGGTTCACCGTTTGAGCAAGCCACAAGCATCTCTCCCAGTAAAAAGGCTTTCTCAAGAATAGAAACAGATGAAAGAAAACAAGTAGAACCCAAATATAATTTTAAGAAGTTGGCTTCCTACCTGGCTTTTTCAGACTTCCTCTTTTCTCCCCCCATTAGCACACCAGGCACAATCCATGTAAATGGCTACAGTGGGGATAAACGAAGACCTATATGAAGAGGCCTGATACTAACCCAAAACTGATTTTTCTTGACAAAAACATAGGCAACTCAGGTTGATAGCGGTGCTTCTGATTTGATCTAACAGTTACAGCCCACCTGCTCTGGACCACCTGCAGCTAAATATCGGTGGTAAATTTAATTCTAGCTATTTAACTTGCTTCTAATGTTGTTTGGGAAGATGGAAATACAATCATTTTTGCATCTCTTCCAATATTATAATAAGTAGGTCTCCCCCTCCTCCCTGTGTAATCTAAATGATCAAACACAATTTGCAATTCTATTTCTTCCTGTTGCCTTTTAAGCAAAATCTTCCTAAAGCCAAGCAAACTATAAAGAAACATAATAAAGATCCTTTATATAAGTTTATCACTGGGCTAATAAAGCCTCCCACGGTGAAATACCAGCCCCACTGAAGTCAACAGGCGTTCTGTCATTGACTTCAATGGGGACCTAATCTCCAGCGGAATTGAGTGCAGCCCAGTTTTTAAGAGATGAAAACAAAATATGGACCCCCGCCACCTCATCCAAGAGGGGGCATGGAAGATAGATGGAACATAAGTTTTAACATGGTACATACGTATCTTGTAATTAATTAAAGGCCAGAACACTGCTCAGTTTGTTACATGCCACGTAGCACTATAAGAAGTGCCCTAATGAAGCGGGTCATTGGACCATATAGTCCAGCATACCATATCTAATAATTTATTACATTCAAACTTATACTAAAATAAATAAATAAATAAATAAACAACATGTTAAAAGGAGTGTATCCAAGGTTCTAGGTGCCTTAACACATCACGAATAACACAATAAAAATCCCAGCGGTATTAATCATGCCAACGGGAATTCTGCCAGCCCCTTACGGAAATGCCTTTCCACCCCTTCATCCTTATGGGAAGCCCTTCCAAAAACCCGATCAAATAAGTGAGCTATACCAGAAAATGTAGGCCTCACCAACACTACACATTTTACCACACTGGACCATCACAAGATAACAAAGCAGTGGCCCTGACTGTATTTTAACCAGGTTTAGTCTTGCCTGTGTGGATATCACCTGTCACACATAAGAAGAAAACAAAAGAGTGCAAGCCCAACTTCTCTCCCCCTTTGTTGAAGTGTCACCTTTAACTGCTCTAGATCTTGATGGAATGCAGTTGGTCAATGTTAAAAGGAAGACTTGAATTTAATATCAAAGATCTTCTAATTATGACATCTAATTACAAAGAAAAATTAACTAGAATATTTTTTAATGTCTTTAATATAATTTAAAAAAAAACACTTTGACAGTAGGGCAATGGGGTAGGACTTGGGGAACCAGCTGGCTGTTTGAATGCATGGGAAGGCAGAGACTAAGGCCTAGATCTTGCAAATGCTTATTCATAGGCTTAACTTTACCACTGGCCATAATCCCACTGAAATCAATGGAACTACTCACGGAAGTAAAGTTCAACATTTGAATAAGTGTTTGCAGGACCATGGCCTAAAGCTGTTCTGAGGAACATTCTATTATTCTTACCATCATTTTCTTTGAGTTAATTAAACCAAATTAAATGTTGTTGTTTTTTTTACCAACATAGCACTTTGCGAGGGGAGGGATAGCTCAGTTGTTTGAGCATTGGCCTGCTAAACCCAGGGTTATGAATTCAATCTTTGAGAGAGCCATTTAGGGATCTGGGGCAAAAAAATCTGTCAGGGGAAGAGTACTTGGTCCCGCTAGTGTAGGCAGGGGACTGGACTCAATAATCTTTCAAGGCCTTTCCAGTTCTATTGGATCTCCATATCTTTTTTTCCCCCACACATTCAAGTGGCTATTTGATTCAATGAGGCCTATTTTAGTACATCAGAGCATTCTCTGTCTGACATCAATCTGAGTCCAATGGCATCTGTCCCCTATAAGAGTTCCCATTCAGAGCTATGGAAATTCTGAAGCAGTGAGAGGCATCTCTACAAACAAAACATGGCAAAAAACATCTATTTTTAATATCTATTACTCTTCTTTAACAAATATGTATTTAGTTCCCTCGGGTATTCTAATGAATCACCACAGTAGTCACTGAATAGTTGAAAACACCCAATAGGAAAAATTAAGCTTAAACGCACTGGGCTTTCCCTTGAACATTAAAAATTAAGTGAATTGATTTTATTCTTTATTTTAAAGACCAGATATCTTGCTAGGTACTAAGTCCCTTCAACATTTCAAGGGAAATGACGGTGCTTAGCATCTCATAACAAAAGGCTCAGGAAGGAGTGAGAAGGAAATAAAGAATGAAATCCTTACCTTCAGCAATTTCTGGACTGTATCAAAGCTCTGTAAGGCTAGCTGCAGATATCAAGAGATGAACAAAGTTTTATGGAAGTCTGACACGTCTGTACTAGAAGCATAGCTTCACGTGATTTAGATCAAATTCTGATTTTTCTTGCAGACTCTTCAAAACTGGCGATGTACGTTATTAGAATGATAAATAGCTTTATTAAATAAAAAAATATAGCCCATCCAGTATCTTATCAATTACATAGTCAACAAAACCTCTATTAGCTTTGGACCTATATAAAAACAATGTCTTGTGCTCCCTCTGCTGGTTCAAATTAATAAACACGGCTCTCAGAGCTGTGCACATTTCTGTTAACATCTTCAGTGATGCTGATGAACAAGAAAGAAACTATTCAAGGCAAGCTGGGTTTTCCTTCACTAAAACCAGTGTGGGATAATATGGAATGTCTTCCAGGAGAAAACGGTTAGAGAAAGGGAGTGTAACCAATGGGTTAAAGCAGTGGACTGGCAGCCTGCACTTGTGGGTTGCATTCCCAGCACTGCCACTGACTCTCTGTGCAACTGAGGATATGCCATATGACCTTTCTGCAACTTCATTTGCCCACCTGCAAAGTGGGGATAATATTTACCTAGCTCACGTTGCACATGTATAGGAGTGAGGCTTATTTATGTGGGTAAAATGATTTGAATTCCTCTGACAAAAAATGGGCAAGTGCTAAATATTATTTATTCACTAAACTTTCAAAGAGGCCGTTATAAACCCTGGAAAGTAAAAATAATACCAATTGTAATCACAGACTAACTTTATAAATGTACTCAACAGTAACCCTTTAATCCATTTTACGAACAGGTTTAGTATTCATGGAGCATCCTGGGGAAGCAGAAAGTTTGCTGCTGTAAAAATTTAAATAGCTTCAGAGCCTTTGCCCTTCCCAGAATTGAACTGAGATACTGCAGCGCGGGTTGCATAAAACATTGAGCCCAAAACTAGTTACCTATGATCAATTCTCCACATGGAAGTTATTAGCGTTTGATATGGAAAACATTGATACTCTGCTCTGAAATTGCCTTTGTAAGGCAAATAAAACAAATCAAATCAGAGTTCAGAGAACAAATTCCTGGTTTGCCATACATGCACTGATGGATTTGAAAAGGGGCTTTAAAAAGCCTCTCTTTATAGTTCACCACAAACTGGTGAATACGCCAGCTGATAGTATCAGATATTCTGGCAAGAAACATTTCCATATGGGGGATTTAGAGACATTGGGCCAAAGATCAGCACTCGTAGTTGTGGGCCCAACTCCACTCACTGCAAAGGAGTCACATGTGCTTATGCCAGGAGTGAAATCGGCCCATAATTCCTCCTGGCAATGTCACGAGCCATGAGCCTGAGAAAGTAACAGAAACCACAATGCTAAAATGCCTACACTAACCTTAGAAAAGAGGTGACTTAACTTACCTCTCTTGTTGGAACCAATATAAGTGCATAAGGTCCATCACTGCGCTACAAATAGGAGAGACAGAGCACTATTGAGCAGAATGCACCATGAACTCAGAAAATCACAGAAGACAGGTGGCTATTAGCTCATGAAATCAGCCCTACTGGGGTTTGTCTCCCTCACTGCATTGCTCAGTCCAGTTTGAAATCATGCAGAGCAATGGCGATTCCATCACTTCCCTTAAGGCTTCTAGTGAATTTCTACTAGAGGGCAGAGCTCTTATTAGGAAGTTTTTTTTTCTTATATTGCTTTTATATTTAGAGTACGGGGGTCATGTAGGCCAAATTCCAAAATGTCATAACTAAACAGGGAGAGAGATTGCTTAACCATCATAACAAGAAGAGACACCACTGACCTCAGTGCACCAGGAATTTATTTTTATTGCTTCGAAAATTAAAAGAGAGCACACTTATTTCTATGGTACCTACCTGTATTTTTGACTTCATTCCCTGCAAGGACTGTACAAGGGGGATGCCATAGGCAAGAGTTTTACCTTAATAAGAAAAACAACAGGACGTTAATGTCATTTTAAAAATGGTAGAAATTGCATATTTCACTAGTGACGGGAAATCAAATGTAATTAATAGGAGGAAGGTTTAAAGCGAACAAAAGAAGGTACTTCTTCACATAACATTCAGTCAACCTGTGGAACTCACTGCCACAGGATGCTGTGAAGGCCAAAAGTATATCTTGGTTCAAAAAAGAATTAGATACGTTCATGGAGGATAAGTCCATCAATGGCTTGGCCAAGTAGGTCAGAGACACAACCCTGTACTCCATGTGTCTATAAAACTCCAACTGCCAGAAGCTGGGATGGGACTGCAGGAGATGGGCCACTCAAAATTGCCCCACTCTGTTCATTCCCTTTAGAGCATCTGCCAATGGCCACAATCAGAAGATAGGAGATTGGGCTAGATGGACCGTTGGTCTGGTCCAGTATAGCCGTTCTTATGTTCTTGAGTGCATCATGAAAGGACAGACATCCCACTACTCCTCAATTGAGGTCAGAGGCCAGAAACCTTAAATGGGAAGCTTGATGGGTAATGGGGTCAGACTGGAAGAAAAATGGTGGCGATACTCTTTCCAGCCCCACCTATGTGAATCAGCAAAACTTGATGCTGCTCACAAAAGACTGAGACGATGTTCAAAATATGACTCTGTGGGCAGCCTGGATCCACTGGTCCCCTTGAGCATGGCTTCCTCTTTGGCCTTTGCTTGGCTCCTTGGGTTTGGGACTAGCTGGCAGATGCATGTCATGATTGAGCTGCATGGATGAAATCTGCACACCCTGTATCTACAGTTTGCCTGTCTCTAGCCAGTGTCATTGGTCTGTCATTTTCACAAAAAGTGTAAGGGGTGACCGTAATGCTTAGTTTGAGTATACGGAATCCAAATAATATTGTGCCAGAGTAAGGAATACTGTCAATTAAATACTGACCTGACCCTGTCTGGGACCTCACCAGTGCATCTTTGCCTTTTAGCAGCACAGGAATAGTTTGCTTCTGAACACTATGTAACAAATAACACAAATTAAGAACACACAAGCACCAACTCCGTCTCAAATATTAATAAAGATGCGAGGTTTTAAAACGCTTCTATTGTTTCAAAGCCATGCACCTGGGTTTACACACAACCTGGGTGCTCTCCCAGTTATTGCTGAAAATGACTACCTCAGAAATGTGGATTTGTGCAAATAGAGCAACAGGAAAATGTTATTTATGCTAAATAGAAATCAGGATGATTTTGTGGTTAAACCCCAAGAGCCAGGACTCCTGGGTTCCATTTCCAGCATTGCCAATGACTCTCTACATCAAGTTCTTTTAAGGCTTGAATTTTGGAGGTGCAGCACACTCACAGACTTTCACAGGATTTGTGGGGGCTTATGAATTAATTATGTTTGTAAAATGCGTGGAGATCATCTAATGGAAGGTGCTACAGAAGTGGAAGGTATTTTATAGAGGTTAGTTTACCTGGTCATACTAGACATCTTCAAGACAGTGGTTATTGTGGAAACCTAAAGGGATAAATACCATGTTAAAAGGTTTTAAACTTTATACAACTCACTTCCATGACTTTTGCCATGCAGGAGAGAGAGAAACCCCAAAGCCTGGTCTTCTTTCCCTCCCTCTGATCACTAGTCCAGGGAAGTGCTTGGAAAAGTTCACTGCTCCTACAAGTATTCCTGCTAGTCCCTCAAAATGTTATTAATCCTGGCAGGTCATGACATGCTATCAAATCATGGTCTTGGAGTGATCCTCAACATATTTTGGTCTGCAACCCACATGAAACCATGGGAGGTGTTTGGATGCAGTGGGATCGGGTGCCAGCTGAGCCTGGTGTTAGCTGAGCAAGATGGATCTGGGACTGGTGGGGGCATGGGCTACTGGTGTTGAAGTGGCCTCGGCATGTAGTGCTGATGTGGGTTGTGATGTTGGATGTAGCACAGCTAAGGGTACTGATGGAGAGGTTGATGCAAAAGCTGCCCTCAGATGGCAACATCACTAGTGAGATAATCTGAGTCACTAGGAACTGTGTCTACAAGGAGCATGGCTCACTTCACAGGGGGATATCCTCCAAATGTTCATCTCCAAGTATAAAAGCACAAGCCCTCCCAAAGAAAGACCCATTAAAA
Organism: Sternotherus odoratus; assembly: GCA_032164245.1. NCBI lineage: Eukaryota > Metazoa > Chordata > Testudines > Kinosternidae > Sternotherus > Sternotherus odoratus. The sequence goes on from JAVMKO010000016.1 coordinate 12,976,967, forward strand.
GCAACTCATTAAAACAGCCTTACACCACTGCACAATGACCTCGTTGCCAGTCTAGCACTCACCAGATGGGGATGGAGGTCCAGCTGGCTGAAAGAATCCGAAGTAAAAACTTTTTCCTGCACCTGTTTCACTCCATCTCTGCAAGTTAGGGGAAATAATCCAAGATAGTTCCAATCACCCACAGCCTTCGAGATTCATAGGAGAGACAAGCTGGGGTCCCAAAGCAAAGATCTCAGTGGCAGAAAGTCTGCCTGGAACAAGACACCTGCCTGGGGAAGGGACGTGGTAAGGCCAGGCATGGAATATGCCGATTCAGCACATCCTGAGACACCCTCCAGTGGAATCCCCTGTTATCAGTGGAATCCTAATGTAATTTTCACCTTCTGGAGACAGCAAGAGTGAATCTGACCCCTTACTTAATGCTGCTTTTTCTTAACAGGGGCTCCCATTAAAGCCTCACGATCCAGCATGACAACAGACAATGAAGGAAAACTACCTAGTCAGTATATAGTTAACAGCAGCTAGGGAGCTTATTACAATACTCCGGCTCCTGAGGGCCTACCCCACCAAAAGGGATGGGATTCAAAAAGGACATCCAAGAAATAAAACAATTTAGAGCCAGGTTAAATCCACAGGGCAAAGCTTTTAAAGCAGGATGGTCTCCACGCTACAGTTCTAAATCTAGGCAGAGGTACAGTCTATTTGAATGGTTTGAGACCATTCTCTGCCAAGGGTCTTCTGAAAATACCAACCAATCTTTGGTCCAATTCTTCCATCTGCCACTTAATTCAATGACTAAACTCCTACTGACTTCAGGGGAAACAGAATCAGGATCTTTGTCTTATTAGATTAGAGGCTCTCAGCATGGGGATCATAACTAACCTACCCTTCCTATTCGGTTTTTATACCTTCCCAGATTGTGAAGTGGGAGAAGGAGCCTGGCTAGAACCAAGGTACATGGGTTGGGGATCCTGGCCTAGAAATTGCTGAAAACCAGATGGATGATGAGACTGTTAAGTACATAGCTAGCGGGATTGGGGGGGGGGGGTGGGGGGAGGACGGGGGAGGACAAAGCCTCATGCTTTGTACATATAAGGATGAGAAATCACCATTTTAGTGAGTGGAGAGGGTTTGTTTGTTTAAAATACCTGTGAATTTCTGGAATCTCAGGGTTGTTTTTGAACAGACAAGACGTCTTAATGAAAGGTCTGCTGCTTAGGCTCTCAATCTGTCTGTCAGTTGAGTGCTTCTTCGGAAGAGATTTTGACGACAAATTTCCCTTCACGCAGATGTCAGCCTCCTTGGTGCGTTTCTTGATTGGGGATACTGACAACTTTTGTTTCTGTTTTGAAGGTGTGCTTTCGTCTGCGCATTGGAGCTTTCTTTTCAGAGCTTTAGACTGCTTCAGTGTTAGCAAATAAATAGGATGGATTAGTGTGTAAGGAAGGGCATAATATTGCATAATTAATCCTAAGGCTCTAGAGTTGCATTTCTTCCTATTGGAACCTTCATGCCCATGTATAGAGAACAGGGTTTGATTTTGCAATTGGACCTGTTCACGTACGTCAGAGCAGAAACTGTAATACAAATAGTAATAATCTAAATTCTTATTTTGGTGCCCATCACTACAGTATCTGATGCAGTTTCTATAGTAACTGAACAGTACTCTCTTTAAAATATATATAATTCAAAGCAGGACTGTGCAAATCTCATGAGCTGATTAAAGCCAGACCTCCACCCCTCCTCTTTCTTTTTTTCACTTTCTTTCAGGGATGAATCCTCCTTGATTCTGACCTGTGCTTCCATCAGGCTTCAGGAATTCTGATGTCTCTATTCCTGGTTCTATAGTGATCCTAATTTATTTTGAAATTCCTTCTGCTTCCTCTGGGCAATGTTTTTGCTTGCCCCATATTTCTCCGTCAATACTGAAGCACACAATTAATTTAACTTTCTTCCATCACTAAATGTCCTTCATCATCTCATGCATGTCCTACATCAGTCACATCGTTTTGCTAACGTACTTGAAAACTTTCTGAATCACCTTAACTCGCTGAGCAATCCTCTATCCTTTCTCTACTCATCCTTATATTTCCTTCCTATCCTCCACATTCTTGATTTCATTCTGCAATCTTCCCAGCCTTCTCTGCACATGCCTCTCAAACTCTTTATTATGTTTTGCCTGTCTTTCTTCAATTATATTGGCCTTTACAAATATAGGTTTAAGATTAGCAGCCATGTTAGTCTGTATCAGTAAATAAGACGAGGAAGATTGTAGCACCTTAGAGACTCTCTAAAGTGCCACAATCTTCCTTGTCTTATTTACAAATATACACTCCTAGGGCATACTCCTTATTTGGTGTAAATCAATGTGACATTAATGACGCCAATGGAACTGTGCAGGATCAGGCGGTTCTTATAAAGTTGGGGGCTTTTAATTAAGCATAAGGGAAGCAAACTGTTTGTGTTAGTGAGTCTCAAAGAATCAAAATAATACAAAATTCACCTTTGGACTGAGACCAAATATAGAAAGACTCAAACCCCAAAGCAAAAAATTTCTGAGAACGTTACAAGTGATTGAAAAAAAAAGAAATTCATCATGAAAGTCTTTATGTAACCTTAACTACAGTGCAACCTCAATTACCCAAAAATAACAGGGAGACCAAAATCTTTCAGTAAATCAGTGGAAGCTGAACCAGCAGGATCCTCTAAGATCAGACTTTAAAGCAGGGGTCTCAAACTCAAATGACCACGAGGGCCGCATGAGGACTAGTGCACTGGCTCGAGGGCCACACCACTGACACACACACACACCCTCGCTGCCCCGGCTGTGCCCCCACTCCACCCCTTCCATGAGGACTAGTGCACTGGCCTGAGGGCCGCACCACTGACACACACCCCGCCCTTGCTACCCCCCTTCCAAGAGGTCCCACCCCTGCCCCACCTCCTCCTCTGAGCACGCAGCTCCCCATTCCCTCCTGGAAAGCGCTAGGCACCACCAACAGCTGTTTGGCAAACAAAGCAAGAGCAATCTAGGAAGTCCAGAGCTAGAAACACACACGGCCCAGCCAGGCAGCAGAGAAGCCTTCACTTCTGGCCCCTCCGTCCTGCAAACTGCTATGGGAGGAGGGGGGGGGGCACCAGGAAGCTTGGCGGGCCGCAGGGAAGGGCTTTGCGGGCCGCATGTGGCCCCCGGGCCGCATGTTTGAGACCCCTGCTTTAAAGTCTGCTTCTGATGTTCTTTTCTCCCAGACTGTAGACACCCAAATAGCTTCCTCAACGCTAGTTAGTTCAGCAGAATTAAACAATGAAATACTGCTGAGACCCAGCACTACTGTATTTTGCTGAGCCACTCGGCCTTGGAGGAATTCACATGTGATCCCTGATTCAAATCTCACTTATCTGAACCACCCCGTTCCCTGAACCAAGATCCCATTACCCATCCTAAGGATGGAGGGATTTGGGGTGCAGCAGACCCAGTTTCAGAGAAGTGAATGATAATTAATGTATATTTCAAATATTAAAAAACCAAAATAAAAATAATAAGAAAGAATGACTTGTTGCAAAGCACAAGGCAAAGCAGTTTAGGTTTATAATAGTGCATTTGGATTCTTTTCTGGAATAGTTTGATCTAAGGTTTTTCTCTTTGTATCAGACTAGGATGAAGAACTAAACATACCCACTTGTCCTTGCCAGGCAATGGCTTGCGGAACCTCCTCTGTCCTGCAGAATGATGGGACTCTGGGGAAGGCAGAGAACTCACGTTGAGAATTAATCCCGTATCTGCCTCCATGGTTTAATACCCAGCTTTTGATGGAGGCCTTTATCTGCAATAAAACCACAGCCCTGAAGCATATTACTCCACAGAGACACCCATACGAGTGCAGAGAACCAGAAGCTCCAAGGAAGAGTTTAACTTAGCAGAAGCTAACTACACCAGACCCCACATGTGCTACCCACTCCCAGCTCAGCTCAGTGAAGGAGGACCCCAAACATAGCTGTCTTGCAAAGTCCCCTAAACAGCAAATCGCAAAAGCACGTCTCCGGACAGATATAACATAATAGAGAATGCTTTCTTAGCATTACATTTTGAGCCAACCAGCTCAGGGTCCTACAGTCTTACCGAAAGAGGGGGGGGGGGATTTAATTTGAAGGGCAGTGTTTAATCTCTCTCTCTCTCTCTCTTTTGTGAGGAAGGTTTTTTGCAGTACCAATGAGACAGTTAAAATCTCATCCACTTGGGCTGCTCTCAAACTGGGGGAAAAATTGAAGAAGGAAGGCTCTCTTTTTTTGCAAAATAGATGATTAATGAGATTTTGCACATGTGGAGCTAAAAAATGCTTCTTTCCAAAGAAAGCAGCGTTAAAGGTACCCTACAATCTCTATTCCAAATATTTGCCATTTCCCTATTTTATTCTTCCAAAGATCTCTCCCAATCCCATATATTTCAGAAGAACTAAAATTCATTTCACTGTAAATATCCATGTTTACAGCTTTCCAATATCCCCAAGACAATGAGTTGGCATACATCATAAAACCTTAAGGTCACCAAGTATCTTTGGTGAGGATGTAGCTACAGAGACCTATTGGTTACAGCAAGGGTTGTGAGTTAGCCAGGGGCTGGGGATTCAACGGTTACAAATCCAGCATAGTTTCCAAAGGCAAAACCTTTCAATTTGAATTTCACTTGCGTTCAATGAGAATATCACATTTTAGTTGTATTGTTATATATTTTTATGGTATTGCACCTAAGCGCTTCACTCATAGACCAGGGACCCACTATACTGGGTGCTGCACAAACACATAACAAAAAGACCCAGCCTCGAGAAGGTTACAATGTCACATCTTCAATATAATAAGAGTAATTACGGTCAATGTAATGTGTAGAATATAGTATTATTATTAGTATTGCAGGGGACTGGACTATATGACGTCTCGTGGTCTCTTTCAGTCCTAGGATTCTATGATTATTCATTAAATCTCTGCCATCACATCATAACACTTGTTGACATTATTGTGAATTCTTCCCTGCATCATTGTGGATGATTGTTATAACAGGGCAATATAGTTTTAGTTCACATGCAATATTAGTAAGTATTGTTGTGGTTTATTATAATTATAGTCCCAATGAAACATCATTACTGATCATTATTATGGGTGATATCATTCTCCCTCATGCACTATGATCATGACTCAAGGTTCTATCCACTCTAGTTATTGCTCTCATCCATGGCTAGTGAGGAAGGGATTTTATTCAGGCAGCGGGTAAAGCCACCTCTACCCCAAGCCGGGTATGGGTCCTTTATGGTCGCGGTCTCTCCGGGCGCGGCGCATGCGCCGTGCGCTGCGAGCGGCTTGTGTGAGGCGGCGGCAAGATGGCGGCGGCGGCTGGAAGTGGGGGCAGCCCTGCGCTGTCCTCGGGAGGGGAAGAGCCGCCGGCGGAGGAGGCGGTATCGGCGGGCCCGAGCGCGGGGTTCCGGCTGACGGCGGCGCGGAGGGAGCCGGCCGTGCGGCTGCAGCACGGCGTGAGCGGGCTGGAGCCGCTGGCCTGGTCTGAGGATCACCGAGTGTCGGTGAGCACGGCCCGGAGCATCGCCGTGCTGGAGCAGCTCAGCGACATCCACAGCGGCGGGCAGGAGCTGGTCATCCATCGCACGGCCGTGCCCGCGCCCGCCGCGGCCTGCCTGCTCAAGGTGAGGCGGGGGAGGGAGACCGGGGACCCGCCTCAGCTGCCCTGGGGATGGACCAGGGTCCCTAGGCTGGGGAGAGACTGCGCCTCTCCCGACCCGGGGCTGCAGGCTTGAGCGCCTCTCCCTCCCCACGGTCAATCTGGTCTCCTCCCGGTCCCCTGCGCTGTAGTGCGGGGCTTTGCCCTCCTCCTCTTCAGCCGTCCCCTAAGTGTGACAGGCGCTGCCTGCCGACGGCCACGCCACTGAACAGTCAAAGCGATGCTGCACCCCCCCCCTCCTCTTGGCCCCATCCCCCAAGGGAGCGCTATAGTCCAGTCCCTGCTGCTATGGTCTGAGGTTGGCCTGCGTTGGAGGTACATGTGGCTTTGTTTACTAAGGGAGTTTCTCTCACCTGACGCTACCTCTACTGTTCCTCAGATCCAGGCTAATCCAGATCAGGATTAATTACTGGAAAACGAATTATCTGGTCTAGGACAAACTTTAGGAGATAATTTTAGTCCCTGAGCACAGCCCTTGTAGAGGATCCCTGTTGACACACCACCTCAATAGCCCTTGTACACAAAAGTAAGAATAGGTTTTTGTCTGGACCAGTATCCCTTTGTATGTGACAGTACAGATTATTACCTCTGTGTTCACTAAATCCATCTATGAATAGCTGTCTCACAATCAGTGCCATGCAGAAAGTAGTATGGAGAAAGTTAATTGAAGGTTACTTTTTTTAAAAGGTTGTTGCTTTCGGTTTGCTTCTTGGAACAACTCCTAGTGTAGACTGACAATCTTTGCCTATAGTAGAGCGAGAAGGTGGGTGAAGTAATATGTTTTATTGGACCAATTACTGTTGGTGAAGGAGACAAGCTTTCGTTGAGCTTTTTTTCAGGTCTGAGAAAGGTACTCAATGTCCTTTTTCTTCTATTTTCATTTTGTGTAGGGCACATTTCAGTGTGTTCTTGGTGTACTCTAATGCAGGATAGTACTTTAAATGTAAATACTTATATAAATAAAAATATTTACCTTGGTTCTAGCCTGAGCTTTCCTGGTTCTTTACTTTTCTTTCAAAGAAGTGGCTTTAAAACTAAAACAATTTGTAAAAAAAAAATTATTTTGGATTTTAGAATTTCCCTGTAGTTTGTTTATACCCCTATTAAAGCATTCCTAGTGCATGAAAACCAGAAAGTAAAACTGCTAATCTGTTTTTCTTTTCTAAGAGGAATACAGAAAGTAAAAAAAAAAATAAAAAACCACAATAATTACAATTAAATTAGACTTCCTAAAGCTTTTTCAGATTTAAGGTATTCTTGCAAAGTAGGCTGGGCAACGACTTGACTAACTTGAAAAAAGTTCTAGGCAGTAAAGTACAAATGAAAACTAGACCCATGTTTAGCCCAGGAGTGTCCAACTGAAAATATTTCAGTTTCAGTGTGCAACTATCATGCATCTGAAAGACTGTAATTACAGCTAAGTTTTACTGATGCTGTTGCTGGTGTCAGTCTTGTATGAGATTGCAAATCAGCTTCCAATCTACTCTAGTACTGTACTTGTTTAACTAGAAAAGTATTGATTTAAGCCAAATGCATTGTCATTTAGAAGCGCAGTGGGGAAGAATGTACCAAACAGATGTGTGACACTAATAGGTTTACTTCATCCAGTGTACTAAATGCCTCCATAGCAACTATATGGGTGAAACCAGACAATCCATATGTTCTCAAATGAACTCACATAGGAAAACAGACATGCTTCATCACCTGTGGGCATATATGTTTTATAAAATGATCACTCCTTATCTGACCTTTCAGTCCTCATCCGTAACACTTTCCATAAACAAGCCTGGGAGCTTAAATTCAAACTTTGCTACACACCAAAATCACGCACTGAATAGACGCATTGCATTTATGACTTATTACAACAATTTTGTGACTCATCGCCCCCCCCCCTCCCTTTTTTGCTCTTTGACTGCAGAGGTGTTAATGGGCCACTTCACCTTGAATGATCTCTTAAACTTAAATAAGGCGAGGAAGACTTTGTAGCACCTTAGAGACTAACTAGTTTATTTCAACATACACTTTCGTGGGCCATAGCCCTCTTCATCGGCTATAGCCCACGAAAGCTTATGCTGAAATAAACTGGTTAGTCGCTAAGGTGCTACAAAGTCTTCCTCATCTTATTTACGGATACAGACTAACAGGGCTGCTAATCTTAAACCTCTTAAATTTAGGGTACGTGTTAACTACTTATGCTAAATATACTGTTCTACCTTGTATCTGTGACATTCTTAGTACCTTTCCCATACTTTAAGGAGAGCCTAATGTAAAATTGAAAGCTTCTCTCTTTCACCAACAGATGTTGGTCCAAAAAAATATTACTGTGCCAACCTTGTCTCTCTAATATGACACTAAGATCAGAGATGTTATCTTGGAATTTGTTTAAGGTGGACATGTAAACTACGGTTTGGTCTCATGGCAGTTTCCTATATTGTATGCTGTTTGCTGACTGAAATTTTTTTAAATGTAGTATGTGTCCTAAGTGTGTTTATATCTGCATGGCTGAAGAGTCTATTGAACCTGTTTTGCTGACTGCTAGCACAAAGATTTAAGCCTGAAATCTTTGACTGATTTTAGGGCTGGTCTATGTTGTATAGCTACACTGGTGAAAAAATCCATAAGTGCAAACCTCTCCCAGTAAAGATGCACTGCCCCAATATTTGCAGCAGTTTCAAACTGAGGTAAGTTGCACTGATGCAAGTTGCACTGATGCAGTGCATCTTCAGTGGTGCAAAATTCCGTAATGTAAACAAATGCTTTTTAAAATCCTCATTTGACTAACTGGGTTAAACTTAAATGGAAAAAGCATGGATTGTAAAATGTAGGGTGGTTGCAGATTGTCAGTGAGTAAACTCAAGTGTAACTTCAGTGGTTATTAATGTAGGTTTCTTAGACTGTAAGATCTCTTAGCTAGGGACTGTATCTGTTTTGTATAGGACCTAGCACAGAAGGACCGCAATCCTGATTGAGTGTGTTAGAGATAGATATGAAATACTCACCAGATTGCAGATCTGTTCTAAGTTCTTCCATACTTCCAGTGTCACATTTAGCAACATAGCTACCAGCAGGAGTAAGTTTAGAAATATTAAATTAGATGGCTCAAAATATGAAAGCTTTTCAATCAGTTCAAATGTGCTGAAGGGATAGGAGTGGCAAAGACAACCAGTTATCTCATTTGAAGTGGTCTTAGTTTATGGGCTGGTCTTCCTGGCTCTCAACACACTTGTTTCTGTTGTGGAAGAGGCAACTGACTTAAAAAGGATAAGAGGAATGAACAATCCCACTGTCCTTAGGATTGATTCTCCAGATCATGATTGAGACACATTGATAGAACAGTATGAAGAAGCTTGCACTTTTGCTTTATCTGTTCTGTGGGTAAACAGAAGACTTCAGTTTTGGGAACTAGTCAATATTTTTATGTTGCAAATGTAGAGGAGAAATTTACAATCACAAAATGCAGTTGTAGTTGGCCATTTTTAAGAGGCCTGTGGCAGGTCTGGTACTGCAGCGCCCCTTTGTGGCAGGGGTGGGGTGTGGTGTCAGACCCTAGCCCCTCTCTATTCCTCACACCCTGTTGCCCTGCGGGCATCTGGAGGCAGCCTAATGGCCTGTCTCCATATACCTTCTCCAATCACAAGGCAGCATGGGCCTATGGCCAGAATCCTTACAACTTCCCCCCTAAGTCTCAAGGCAGTGTGGCCTACCTGACAGAGTTCCTATAGACTCCCTGAGCTTAAGGGTAGCATGGCCCAATGGCCAGAGTCCATACATCTTCCCCAAGTCGTGGGGCAGTGTGGCCTAACAGCCGGAGTCTATATATCTTCCCAAGTCTCAGGGTAGCATGGCCCAATGGCCAGAGTCCATATATTCCCCCTGGCAGGCGGGGTAGTGTAGCCTAGCAGCTGAAGTGGTAGGGGGGGACCCAGGCCCACCCTCTCCACTGGGTCCCGACCCAGGGCTCTTCTGATGGTGTGGCTCCTCCTGCCCCTAGCTCCGCGGGGATCCACCCGCAACATGCTGAGCATGTGCGTGTCTTTAAAAACCCCTGGGTCTCTTCCTACCTGAACTGTCTTGCCTTCCCCTGCTAGGGGTCCTCCAGTCTGTTCCCCTCCAGGGCCGTCCTCGACCAGGGCCTCAGGTCACGTCCCGGCTTGGCTGGCCTCTGGAACCTGGGGTCGTGGCTGTCCCGCCGCAGGAGCTAGTGGCGTGCCTCCTTCCCCTCCGGCGGTCAGCCCCAACTGAGCTGCTCTGAAGGCTTTTATACCTAGTCTCCAGTTGGAGCATGCCCAGCAGAGCTTCTGGGGCGTGGCTTCCTCAGCTAAGAAGGCAGGGTTAACCCGCGTGGTACCAGTGCGGGGAAGCCCAGCCCCGTCACAAGGCCTCAGAGCATAGTTATAAACTTACTAAAGGCCAAATACATGCAAATTGGGGGAGGGAATAAAGTAAGAATTTTACTTGCCTCTTTCGGCTTTATAATTCAGATTTTGATAGAAAATTGTAAGCACAGCCCAAGCCTGGAACAGTTTTGATGTTATGTGAGGACACCCAATTCCTGCTTCTCTGCAATACTAGAACATTTTAGGAGTACGCTGGAGAAAAGCAATAACTCATAACTTAACATGCCTTGTAGGCTAAGACTATGACCCTTCCAAATCGAAGTCATTGTAAACCTTTGCAGGTGATAATTATCCATGCGACCTTCCCATAAACAGGATTAGATGAGGCACAGGATTAAGTGATTTGGAGGCTTCATTGTAATTTGTAGAGAGAATAGTCTGTTGAGGGGAGGGTTATAGTAGGAAAAAGTTTATGGAAGCAATATTGTAACAAGTTATCTAGCCTGTACAGAGTGGTGTGCGGCGTTTTTGATTATAAACTGGTTTGATTCTATTGTCTAGCGTGTCCCTTTAATAAAATCTACAGAGTGTGAAGATGCTATCTCACAAGAATACTCAAAATTTGGAGCTATTGTTGGTTGAGGAATAGCTATTTGTAAATTTATTGTATCCATACTCATGATATGACAATAATTGAGTGTATTACTACATGCTGCTTTTCAGGTTTTTGTTTTTGGAAGTGTAAGAGGCCAGATTAGTGTAGCAGAAATTACCCATTTGCAATTGTTTTCCTCTTTTGACCCGTATGAGGGAGTACCTCACTTTAGTGTAGTGTGTACCTTTCAACTGCTGGACAGAAGTGCTGAAGTTCACATTTTAAGATTTGCTCAAAATAGGGACCAGCTTTCAACCGTGTCTTCCATTGATTTCAATGAAAGCTAAAATCCTTTTCTCCTTCCTCTCGCCTGTATTAGACACAACATATAGAATTATTAAATTGATATTTTTCTGCTATAGTGCAACTAACACACGTTTAGGAAACGCTTTTATAAACTTGTGTTTTAATAGTACTTATTCTGTTTCAGGTTGGTTCAAAAAAGGAGGTTGCAGAATGTAAGGAAAAGTTTGCAAGCTCTAAGGATCCTACTGTTAGTCAGACCTTTATGCTAGATAGAGTATTCAACCCTGAAGGAAAGTCACTACCACCTATGCGAGGATTCAAATATTCCAGCTGGTCTCCACTGGGCTGTGATGCTAATGGAAGATGCCTTCTAGCAGCTCTAACTATGGACAATAGATTAACCATCCATGCTAATCTCAACAGACTACAATGGGTGCAGCTGGTTGATCTGACAGAAATTTATGGGGAGCGTCTCTATGAAAACAGTTACAAACTTTCTAAGGTTGAGACCCCCAGGGGAGAACTAGGGGACTTTGCAGAATTTCAGAGACGGCATAGCATGCAGACTCCAGTCCGTATGGAGTGGTCAGGTATCTGCACCACCCAGCAGGTGAAACACAACAATGAATGCCGAGACGTTGGCAGCGTACTCCTAGCCGTACTCTTTGAAAACGGAAACATTGCCGTTTGGCAATTTCAGCTTCCTTTTGTGGGTAAGGAATCCATCACTTCTTGCAATACCATAGAGTCAGGAATAAATTCCCCTAGCGTCTTGTCTTGGTGGGAATATGAACACAACAACCGAAAGATGAGTGGACTCATTGTAGGGAGTGCTTTTGGACCAGTTAAAATCCTTCCTGTCAACTTAAAAGCAGTTAAAGGCTACTTCACACTCAGGCAACCTGTTGTCTTGTGGCAAGAAATGGACCAGTTGCCAGTACACAGTATCAAATGTATTCCTCTCTACCATCCTTACCAGAAATGTAGCTGTAGCTTAGTGGTGGCTGCAAGAGGATCTTATGTATTTTGGTGTCTTCTCTTGATATCTAAAGCAGGTCTGAATGTCCATAATTCCCATGTGACAGGGCTTCACTCTTTACCAATTGTATCCATGACTGCAGATAAACAGAATGGCACAGTATACACATGCTCAAGTGATGGAAAGGTAAGGCAACTCATTCCCATCTTCACAGATGTTGCATTAAAGTTTGAGCATCAGCTTATTAAGCTCTCTGAAGTGTTTGGCTCTGTGCGGACTCACGGGATAGCTGTAAGCCCATGTGGCGCTTACCTAGCAGTTATTACAACAGAGGGCATGACCAACGGCCTTCACCCTGTGAACAAAAACTATCAAGTTCAGTTTGTAACACTCAAAACATTTGAGGAGGCGGCTGCTCAGCTCTTGGAGTCTTCTGTGCAAAATCTTTTCAGACAAGTGGACCTGACAGACCTTGTGCGCTGGAAAATTTTGAAGGATAAGTATATCCCTCAATTCTTACAAGAAGCCTTGGATAAAAAGATTGAGAGCTGTGGATCTACTTACTTTTGGCGTTTTAAGCTATTCCTCTTAAGAATTTTGTACCAGTCAATGCAGAAAACTCCCTCTGAGGCCATGTGGAGGCCTTCACATGAGGACACAAAAATATTAATATCGGATTCCCCTGGGATGGGCAGTACTGAGGATGATAATCAAGAAGAGGGAACTTCAAAACAGACCAGCAAGCAGAGTTTGTGTGAAGTGAGCAAAGGGACAGACCCAGATGACCCAGCAGATGACACTCTTGCCCACTCGAGTGACATAGGAGGACATGAGCCAATGGAAGAGAAGCTCCTTGAAATACAGGCACGAATTGAAGCAGTAGAAATGCACTTGACAAGGGAACACATGAAGCGGGTGTTGGGAGAAGTCTACTTGCATACATGGATTACAGAGAACACCAGTATTCCTACCAGAGGAGTCTGTGATTTCTTAATGTCTGATGAAGGCTATGACGACAGAACAGCACGAGTAAGTGCACATGTATATATTTGGGATTCCATGCTACAAAATTCCCTGGTTTTCTTCATCCTCAGCTTTACTACCCTGGGGGCAGAAAGTGGACGGTTGCTTGTAAAGTGGCTTGTATCTGTTTTGGAGATTAGTTGCCTGCCTTTCCCTCTGAGGATAGTGGGTGGTGCTGGATCTTGGAAATCTATATACACACACCTTAGAATTTGGGTCAGGCATAGTAAAGAACAAACCCGTGTTTAAATTTCTGCTGGGAAGGGTAAATTGGGGAGGAGGACAGACCTGTAATAACTTTCGGAGTAACTTAAGTGAGCTGAAAGAATGTGGTGATAGAAGGAGGCATCCATGTATTTTTTCCTCCTGTGATGAGGATTATCACTTCATCTATTTACATTAAAATGGAGGAGGCCTTTCCCCCCAAATCAGTTGTATTACATCTTCAAAATTTTAATTCTTCAACAGATTTCAGTAATGTTAATTGAATACAAAATGTTTTATGTAAAAACATTGTCACTGTTCATTTTAAATGATAAATTTGGCTTATTTTAAACACACTTCCCTTAGGGCTATTATGAAATCAAGAAAAGCATCAGGCTTCAGACTTTTTTTAAATGACAAAACATTGTAAAAGTCAGTATTCCAAAAAATATTATGTAAATGGAAAACAATTGATTATCTTGAAGACGATTTAAAATTTGGTTTCTAAAACATGTATCCGTTGCCTAAACCTCTGGACACATTTATATTCCAAAAACAACATTAAAATAAACATAACTGTATGTGATGTTGCATCCAAGTACTGAGAAGAACATGTCCCAAATTTACAATTCTCCCTTCTGCAGTAAAAGAAATACAAGAGCAAAATTCAATCCATTGCCAATCCTGAAAACAAAAATACCCATGGCAGCTAACTGTTCACTCATGCTTTTTTCTGAATTGTGTTCCTTGTGCTAGGTAATGAAGTTAACAGAGGCCAAGAAGGGAAGCAAGAGACCTGCTGCTGCGAATGGTCTGCCACCAGATGTTCAGATTTAGAGTATGTCCACACTGCAATTACACAACCAGAGGCTGGCCCGTGCCAGCTGACTCAGACTTGCCATGCTTGGGCTGTGGGGCTGTTTCCTTGCAGTGTAGATTTCTAGGCTTGGGCTGGAAGTGGGAGGTAGAGCTCAGGCTGCAGCCCAAGCCCAGAAGTCTCCACCACAATCAGACAGCTCTGCAGTGTCATCTGGCACAAGCCACCCAGGGGTTTTTCTTTGCTGTGTAGACCTACCCTTAGGGACGGAGTAAAAAGGGGTCAGGTGATCCCTACAGTTCTGCACAGCGAGGTGCACTTTTTCCAGCATTGCATCATTTAAGCTTTAAAGATCAAAATCAACCCCTTTAATTGCATATGGAAACAAGTAGGAAACCAGTGCAGTCTCCACTACTGAGGTGAACAAGCAGCCCAGAACAATGTATGCCAGCTCAAGATTCTGAGTGGCGTTTAGTAATTCATTGGCAAAGTATTCTGTCAACACAGCTATGTTCAGCTGGCATCCTCAAATGACTATGAATTGAAAAAGCCTGAGAGAGGGGTTGTCCTTTACACCTTGCAGACAGAATAGTTTTTTTCTGGTGTTTAAAAAGATATAACTCTTGAATTCTGTTATGAACCTGTCAATCATGACTGCTGTAACTTCCTAAAATATTTCTTCAGTATAACACAGAGATATGGCTTGTATCAGTTGAAATGTCAAAGGTAAATGATAAATGACAAGTATGGTAATAAATTTGACCTAACACATCAGTTTTCAATTGAACAGCTATGTATATTGTATTTGATAGTGATTGCCAAAACAGTCATCAAATTAATAAATTAACAGAACCTTAAACTCTTCCACTGTCATAGCCATAAGACTATTTTTTAAAAAATGTGCCTTGTCCTTGATGTTTTCTAATGCGGTGTAGTATATGGATCTCAAGTCCAAAGTTGCTTTTTTTTTTTTTTTCTTCCAGTCACCATTAGCACAAGAACCAAAAATCCTGGTTATTTTCAAACAAATTCTGTATTCCATTCAGTGATGTATGGGGTTAGGCAATTGAATCCAGATTGCATGCTTAGCACGTGGAGACGAGTCAATCAATCCATCTCTACTACAGCACTATGTATCTGAGTTGCATTTTCTTTCAGTTGAATTCAGTTGAGTGCACTGGATTTTCTTCTGAAATCACACCCTCGTGTGAGATTCTCCACCTTTCAACAGGCAGTGTCTTTCCCTATAAACACTGCTGACTGCTGTGTGTTCCCAGGTGCTGATAGGACATATTTTAAAGAAAATGAACAAACAGACTTTCCCAGAGCACTGCAGCTTGTGTAAAGAGATCCTGCCATTCACAGATCGCAAACAGGCAGTCTGCTCCAATGGCCACATTTGGCTCAGGTAAGCTGCTAAGGAGCTTTGGCTTTGTTTCTCTTCTCTGTTTTGGATGAGCAGAAGGCATTTCAGTAGATAATGTAAAATATATTCTCATATTGTGAATGAGTTAATGGCATAGAGCATGTGGTCCATGCTCTGAAAAGGAAAGAAAAAGCAGACAAGGTGTCTGGTACTCTCTCTTTGTAAGAGTGAGGAAGAACTAAAGGGATATTTTAGAGGGAGGGAGGGAGGGAGGCCAAAATTTGACGTTATTTATATTTTTATTTTCAAAGCAAATGCTTCAGTGCTCTAATTCACCCTTTCGTTTCTCTTCTCTACCAAAGGAAAAAAGGAAATCCAATGTCTTATAGCTTTTTGGATGGGAGGGTAGAAGAGGAAAGAGTCCCCGTGGAAATACATTTTGTGCATTTCTGGCTGTTCATGCCCCTGATCTTAAAATTACTTGGTTGCCAAAATCAAGTCTGGCAGCTGATTAGGTCTTAATGAAACCAGTCAATTTGCATGCCCAGAGTTACTTTAACATTATTTCAGAATGACCAGAGTGCAAAATCCTCACAAAGCTTTTAACACTGAAGACCAAGAAATTGGATACTTAATGGTGGTTGTTTGTAGAGGTTTGGCCACAGTCATTGGTGTGAATACATTATTCTGATGCTAACAGAATCCACTGTCTGGAAGAGTCCCTTGACTTTTCTAAGTGCGGTGAGCCCTTAAGATAGTACATAAAATCTGCATGCATCTTTAAATCTTGGTGATTGCTATTCAAGGACTATGTCTATTAAAAGAACTCTCAGAATCTTCATCTCTTCAGGTGTATTCTGGTTAAAATTGTAAAGCCACTAGAACAAATACTCCCCCGCCCCTCCTCCCAATCCTTTATATGTTGCCCTCTGGCCGCTTATACATGTATATTATTACAAGGTAATCTTAATTAGTTCATGCCAGCCTACATAATTTGACTAATTAAGTTAGATGTGAAATATTTTTATATTTTAATGCTAGCCCATTTATTTTAAGTTGCTGGTTTTGATATGATGTAATCAGTGATATTAGGGTAAATGCTGCTCTTACACAGCCAGATAGAAGCACAGCTGTTAGCTGAGAGCAGAATTTGTCCCTCTGTTAAACCGTGCAATTAGAAACTTCTGTCTGATGATGCAATTTGCCACCTTTTAGGTGCTTTTTAACCTACCAGTCCTGCCAGAGTTTGGTATACAGAAGATGTCTGCTTCATGATAGCATTGCACGGCATCCCACCACCGAAGGTGAGCAACTCCATGGCTTGAAAGGGCAAGACTATATTTTCTCATTGAGTGCTTTGTCATCTGTATAATGACATGGATCAGGCTCAGTGATTCACTGTTATTTCAGGCAGCTATCAAGTGGAGTAGTAACATTCTACTCTTTGTGATGTTTAATTCTAGTCTGTGTCACAGGTGTAAAGCCCTAATTAGAATATAGTAATGTGTAAATATGTATTGCATATTAATATGAGCCAAGTACATGTGCAATCTGTGCTGGAGTGTTACGGCAGATAGACCATTACTACTAATTTAATTAGATTTCTTTACATGTACAAATTGCAAGCCCAATCCTACAAAATGCTGAGCTTCGTCGATTTCAATGAAAGGCGAGTTTTCCCATTACAAGTTTAGACGAATCTTGGCATCTTTCAGGCTTAGTCTCCGAAATGTGATAAAGACATCTTGTTTAAACAATGTAATCAAAAAATGAAGGAGCAGGTCTTTTGATTTTGCACTTCCATACTTTTCCTGTATCGAAGACAAAAATTCTGCAAGATCGTAGAATCTCAGAGGTGGAAGGGATCTCACGAGATCATCTAGTCCAACCCCCTGCTCAAAGCAGGACCAATCCCTATTTTTGCCTCATATTCCGAAATGGCCCCCTCAAGGATTGAACTCACAACCCTGTGTTTAGCAGGCTGGTGCTCAAACCACTGAGCTATCCTTTCCCCCAAAAAACTTGATTTGAATTGCAGCCGATGCCTTACAGTTCTTTGAAATAAGTGTTTTTATATGTCCAAGTTTAACATTTAAAACATATCTACTAGGTCTGATGGCAAAATATCAAACCAGGGTTTAAGGTTTTTTTGTAGTGCTGTTCTTCAGGGAGGCTATGATCTTATCTGGTTTTTCAATGCACTCCTCTGCATAACTGATGCGATCTCAATGGAAGTTTTATTCTACTGGCACGTGTTCCCTTCCCAGGATGCATGTTGTCTAATTGGATCATCTACAAATGGATCTAAAATGCTGGAGAAAGGGTTGCTGGCTTCATTTTACACATGGGAGATTAAATACTGCAATAATTCAAAGATCTAATTTCAACTCACATAAACAAGGTCACTAAGTAAGCCGAAAATTGTCCTTAAACTCTACCCATTTTGTTTGAGTATGGCAGATTTGTTTGTGTGTAAAGACCAACTGCAATACCTAGGCAAGCTATAGTGTGATGTGGACAGCTTCAGCCTTAACTTTGTCTCTTTCTGCTGAAATGGCGTTTAAATTAATTAATATTAGTGGAGTTGGGTTCATCCTCAATCTTCAGAGAGTTTTGTCAGATGAACATTTCAGAACATCATTTCATAGATTTTTGTAGTAGAAGTTTGGTCCAGCTAAAGCAAAATATTCATCCATCATTGTGATCTGTCTTCTGTGTAACTCCGGCTTTAAACCACTTGTTTTCTTATTTGCAGATCCTGAATGGATCAAGAGGTTATTGCAAGGACCTTGTACTTTCTGTGATTCTCCTGTGTTCTAGAGAATTGTGGGAAGCTTGAAGACATTTTCTCTTTTGCACAAAACTCCATTCAGTCTGGAAGGAGGCAGAAGGTGCAGGAGTATATACATTGTACTGAAGGAAGAGGACACTATTCCTAACCCTGTAAATAGAACACTTGAAGTTCAAGAAGCTCAGTAGTGTAGTGACCCATTTCATACTCCAGAAACGAGAGCATCCTCTGAATACCTAGCACAATGGGGTTTATGGAGCAATTTTGAGGCACCCACGGATCCTCTTAAAGCATCAGCATTTCAATTGGATAAATTTCCTTTTATTGAAAGAGATCAGAAATCTGAGAAACATGCAGCCTGAATGCCATCTCTGGTGAAAACTGGATGCTTTTCTCAAGAGTGAGCATCCCAATCAGGCAGAATGCAGGAGGAACTTCTTGAACACTCTTGGTGGGAAGAGAGGGCTTCAGTCTGCAGTGCTCCTGTTTGTTTGCTTAATCAGTACTGGCACTCCCTGTACCACAGAATATTAAACTATCAGAAATAACGTGTGAATAATAGATTTCTTAAGTGACCTGCATGTCAATGTTAGCCACTTGAGAGAAGTTGGCACACCTCATGAGACTTCACTCCAGAACTAGCGAAATAATTTCTGGTATTTCTCAGGGTTTGGGGGGGGGGGGGGGGGATTGCAGTCAAAAAGCTAAAATTGGCAGCTTGTGCCAAATATGGATCAATAAGAGGAAGTTTTAAAATCCTAATGATTATAAGTAAACAATATTAGCATTTAGATATTCCATGTCAGAGACAACTCTAAAATGTCTAAAAAAATGTCTAAAACTCTAAAATAATATCTAGTACTCAAATCTCCGTGTCCTTTTCTGAAGTAAGTTTTAACCATTTACCACACTTATGCCAACACTTGATCTCTTCAGTTCATTTTGCACACTGTCAGCAGGAACCACACTTCCCTTCAGTATGACCCAGTAACCTGGCTATCACCACTTTTCCTTCCCTCCAGACAGGCAGTGACAGTCTCTTCAAAAGCATTGGAATAACAGAGCAAAACACAATAATTTTTGGCTGTCATTTGGTTTTCTTAAATTGGCTTTTTATAGTAAGAGTATAAAAGAGAAATATTAAAATTGATGGGAAGTATCTAACCAAAACATTCAGAGTCTGGTGAAGTTATAAAATGAAAGAGATGCTTATATTTGGCATTTGGAAATATGCCTCTGAATTATCCTGGTGGAACCCCTGTTTGTCACTGAAACGGTTTTATTTGACTATCCCGCTGGA
This sequence comes from Sternotherus odoratus, assembly GCA_032164245.1. Lineage (NCBI taxonomy): Eukaryota > Metazoa > Chordata > Testudines > Kinosternidae > Sternotherus > Sternotherus odoratus. Next base: position 12,996,410 of record JAVMKO010000016.1, read on the forward strand.
TAATTGTCCTTTCTGCCTCTGGGACCCAACTTATGTGGGGGACATTTCCTTTTCAACTTTCTACAAAGTGCTAGAGAAATAATACTTCCAAAACAAGTTTCTGTCATTAGAATTCATCTTGTCTGTTTAGGAAACATTTTCTCAGGCAACCCAAAATTCTTTGTTTCCACTTCCACCCTTAAAATTGCCAGTCCACTCGAGGCTCTCTGAAAAAGGTTTAGTAATTTTGTTTGTGGGATGAATGTGTAAAATTCACCTCTCCACGCGTCTTATTGTGTGGGACACGAGTGTGTGAATCTACGGCGCATCAGCTTGTCACGCATTAACATTTTATGTGGACTCTGCTCCAGAGTCCAAATGCTATATTGGGTATTTGAGAGCAGCAAGGAATTATCCAGACAGTATTCAGCAAATGCATGTGTGGATTGGTGGTTAAGTTTTCTTGACTTAATGTCTGTGCACATTTTCTTAATGTTCCTTTACCCTTACTAGCAGCAGTCACATTTCAATTCATATTCAAACAAGCCAGCTACCTTTACAGTTCAGTGTTTCATATGTGGAACACGATAGAATTATTGTCTATTGTAGGAGCACTAAGAATTCAGAAGATTAGAAAAGCATAAGCACAGATTCATTTGTAAAATAACCATAGCCTTGTCTGTAAATATCCCTGGGAATGATACCATAATTGCATTAAAGAAATATTTAGTTTTTTATTGGTGTGCATTACAAACTGAGTTAAACTTAGTGGTATATTTCCAAAGAGAGTTTGTAGCTCCCAGTATCAGCTAGCAAAGCAAGCAGTGGAAAACCAATGTCAGTTGGAATGCTCAGAGTTGCAGTGATGTCTATTGTATGCTCAGTTTGAGGCAAGTATCAAGGTTGTGCCCAGATGGATTCCTCTCCCTTCTCAGATGCTACCTAACTCTCCCTTCCCTGGGGAAACATGCATCATTTTTAATCCAATCTGAATGCTGTGATAGTCCAGGATCGGTGGTGGGTAATGGCATTGCTAAGTAAAGCTTTATAGTATCAGAGAGGTAGCCATGTTAATCTGGATCTGCAAGAGTGACAGAGTCTTGTAGCACCTTATAGACTAACAGATTTAAGCTTTCGTGGGCTAAGACTCACTTCATCAGATGAATGTTGTGGAAATCTCCGGAGGGAGGTATAAATATGCAGGCAAGAAAGCAAGGTAAATTCAATCGGGGCCACCCCCCTTTTCAACCTTTTTTCATTTGCCGGCCCCTAAAAAATTCAGTGGAGGTGCAGATCCCTTTGGAAAACTTTGACATAATCTGTGTCCTCCCCATCCCCGCCACGATGTCCGTGGACTACAGGTAGAAAAAAAATGCTTTAAAGATAGTCTGGTGTTGGCACCCAATTTTTGATGTGTGAGAAACTTTGTGTCTTAAGCTAACATTTGTAAAGGTACCTACACCCCTTTGAAAGATAATGGACTGATGTTCTTTTGACATTTGTACCTCTAATGCTGAAGCGAGGACCTGCCTTTGCAATGAAAGTGGATGCTTGAAGGTGCTACTAGACTCTCTCTCAGCTTTGTTATAAAGACACTAAATTTGGAGCTCCCAAATCTGACTTATAATTGAGGGGCCAATTTCAAATAAAACTTATTTAAAACTGACTACTATTTCAGGACCAGCTGAGATAGTATAAACTGGAGTTACTGCATTGCACTTAGAATACAGTACAGAAGGTGATGCACAGACAGTCTGTTTGCTGTTTTGTTTGGGGATTTATAGCCACATATAATCACCCACTCTCTGTATGAAGTTAATCTGTCATGATCCTTGATAAGGAATAGCTTCTTATGACTCCACGAACTGAGATTCTTACGGACATCAATCTTCCATCCTGACCTCAAGCAATTCCTACCTAACTGGTGTGTATGCCAGGATACTGAGGTGTTCTCACTGTTGGAAATTATTGGAACTGCTGAAGAAGCTAGTGGTTACTAGTGTAACTCGTTTGCCCATGCCTTGCCTTGCCTGTAGTTTGAGGCTGTTCATGTTGTACTGTGAGTTTAATACATACCAGACAGTGCACTGGGTTAATTGGATTAAAACACTGTAAAAGGCTAATTAAATATTGAACAATGTATTGTGGTAAGACTAACAGGAGCATACAGAGCGGCTAAATTCTCTTCTGTTTGTGCTAACTAAGAAATCCAAACTGCTATGCTGGATTAACAAACAGGCTCTGGAAAGGCACCAACTGTCTGGATTTGTGATAATTTGGTACTTTAACCCTCTTCTCTTGTAGCACCATCCCTCATGTTGTGGTGGAAATCTGGAAATACACTGACTAGCTCCAGTGCTCCCAGCCATTCCTTGGATGTCACGATCAGTAGCAATAGAAAGTACTTATTTTTACACCAGCCCCTTCCAGTGGTGGAGAAATAGTTCTTCTCTGCATTGTTTCCTTACATTTAAAAGTAATTTAATACAAATAAAAAATACTCTGGAAAGAGCCTGTTCTTAAATGCCCCCTTCCAGGCTGCTAGTTCTGCTGTACATCACTGTTTTTTTCCAGCAAGGGGATATTAGTACTTGTTTGTGGCTTTCAAACACACATTTCTTTGAGTTTCTTAGAATATAATATGAATTTCCCTAGTGGCTCATGTCATATAGTGACTTTACACGCAGCATGTTGATACCCATTTATTTGGTCATTACTGCTAAGGATTCCTTGAGAGAAGAGTTAAAGGTGAATTTTGATAGCCCTAGTTAATAGTGGTCTTTATTTAAATACCTCTCCACATTTCAGATCTGTTTTGTGCTGTCCTTATGCCTCAAAATAAAATTGAGGGCTAGTTAGTGCAAGAGATTAGAAACATCCTAAACACACAGTCCTCCTGTCTGCTGTTCAGCAGTTTATGAAACAAAGTTCCTTAGAGATACAATCACAAATATCCTCAGTTGACACCCTTGTGTGTAGCCTCTGAAGGTGAACTACCCTTTCTCTCCATAAGGGGGTTCCTTACCCTTTCGGGTGTGAAGACTGGCACTACCCAAACTACTGCTCTTATGTCAATATGTAGGATTTTTAAGCTTGAATACTTCAATCCTGCATCTTGTGGAGGCACAGAAGAAACAGCTATAAGCAAGTCTAAAGCAAACCCAAGGTCTCATAATTGTGTGTGGGTGAGCTTCTTAGAGAGCAGGGCACCCCTAACCACACTATCCTGTGTTCTTTTGTGAATGGAGCAGCCAGGCATTTCAGTGGAACAATGCCATATGCCTGTGCTCGCTGTAATGAATCGAGAAACAGCTGCTAGTTTATTTTACCTGCCAGCCTTCACTGTCTTCATTATGAGTTTCAATTGTCCATTCATTCTGGTAGCCCCTTTCTGCTTTAAAAGGTCATGTTTTTCCTGGAAGGTAGTAAACATGCAAACCTTGCTAGATTCCAGCACTAAAGCTGGTTTGTATGATCTTTTTGCAGCTGGGAATGGAAATAACATACTCATCCTTTTAACCCTCAAAGTCAGATTGAGAGATAAGACCTAAAGAATAATTTAGAAGTAAAATAGATTTAAAGTTGTAGGGACTTGGTTAATAAAATGAAATTGTCTGAGTAGCTAGTGGATTTCTTTTCCACCCTCATTTCTACCCTTTAAAATTTCCATTCTAGAACATCTCTGGAAACCTCCCTTTCAGGCCTGATCTAAACACAACAAATTGCACCAGTTTAATTGAATCAGTTTAAAAACTGATACAGCTGAACTGCTGCAAACCAAATGGTTTAACTTGCAGGGGTAGATTTACACTGGTACATTTTTAACTGGTAAAGATGCCCTGATTTTATGTAAACCAGCACAGCTGCTCTGTGCAGATAGGGCCTCTTTTAGCTTTGTGTAGCCCAGGAATCTAAAGTTCCCTGGAGGATGCCAGAGTCCAGTTGAAATGCAGAGTAGGGCAGATAAAAGATTTCCATGTTATGAAAAGCCAAGGTTTTGGCATTTTCCTTTCCATGGGAATGAAGTCTAGCTCTTGTGAAGGTTTGAATGGAAAATGACACACCCCAATATAGCCAATAGTCCAGTGTACTAGGCTCGAGGTCCTGCTTTGCCTGATTCAGACAAGGGACTGGATGCTGGGCCTCCCACTGGCCAGGTGAGTGTCCTCATCACACGTGTAGAATGGCGCTCTCAGTTTTCTGTTGAAGCTGTTCCACTTCGCATGACTAATTATTCACTGGGCCAGAAAGAGACGGACTCTATAACCCAGTGACTAGGATACTCTCCTGGGATGTGGAAGAGCCCAGGTCAAACCCTTGCTTGAATTCAGGCAGCAGACCCCGCTCCTGATTTTGCTAAAACTCCGGTCAGGTCTGGTATGGCATTTCTAGTCAGACACTCCAGAACAAGCAATACCTTAATGGTTAGGCTATGGAAGAGACAGGTTCAAGTCCATGCTCTGCCTGAATCAGACCTAATGAAAGTTTGATCAAAACAGGGAAGTCTCCACAGCATTTCTATTTTGATGAATTAGCATTTTCCAGTAAGTTTCAGCTACAGTTCCCTGCTCTAATACAGCGTGATTTTGGAATTTAGTCTGTATAATCCTCAAGCCTGGGTCGTTCCTTTCATGGATCATAGAAACTAATGGATACCCAGAACTATGTACAGTGATCCAGTGTCTGCATTAAACCGTAGTGAAGCAGGGCTCTGTGTAAATGTTTTAATTTAACTTAACACCTATCCTAATCCTAAATGCTGTTCTTGGCTTTAAATTGTACAAAGGCGGTGTGGATATCTTTACACTGGAAAAGTTCCCAGACCCTTAGCATCAAGTTTGTATGTGTGATCTACTTTCTGTCCTTGATGTAACATCTGACTGTGCGTACACAGTGGATGTTGCTTCCACTGCTGAATGCAGCCACTTCTTGGGTGGTACCTTACTTATGAGTGCTAACTACACTTCAGGTCAGGGCTGGAAGTGAAGGTTTTCCCTATGCGATCCTAGATTTCAGTGGGATAGGCCAGACGGTAGATGATGGCATTGCAGTTTCCTCTTCATAGAGGAACTAACACACTGCTGTGTCTCTTACAGGTGGTGCCATGTTCAATTCTGTGGTATTTTCTTTATTTAATACTACTGCAGTTAACTGGTCCTGCAAAGGGAAAGTTGAGGGCCATGGATGGGTTCAAAGAGGAGTTCTCAAGTTTTGACACATTTTTGACCTAATTATGGAGCTGGAAGTTACATTTATTCACTGATCTTTTCAGGCCTAAAGGCCACTTAAATGCATTCTGGGGTGGGAACATTTTAGCTGGCAGACCACTTAGTTGCCAGGCTGAATGGAAGGATATTTGTTGTTTAATCTCTTCAGTTCCTGGATTTCAAATTCAGCTCATAAGAGGATCTGACAAAGTTGCTGTGAATATTGATGCTGTATATATGGCACTTTTTGTAAATGTGAAGCAAACATGAATGATGTGTTTTGTATACTGCGATAGTAGCATTGTAATCCCCCCCCTCTTTTTTATTCCAAATAAATGGACTAGTTCTTGTATTACTTGTGCATTATAAGGGGATGGCTTTAGGGGAGAAACATGGCATCCCAAGATTTAAGGGGGAAGAAAGGGGCTGGTGTGATTTAAAGAAGAGAGTTCTTCAGAATGGCTTCATGGTATAGAAATATAATGTGAGCTGAGATCTCCTTTTGATACAGCTTCTACCTACATCAACTGGAGAAATGCAGGACGGGGAATGGACCCCATGCTGTGTAAAAATCAAGGCACGTTTGAAAAGCCCAATGATTAGACTCTTCTAATGTTTTATAGGACAGGGGAAGGGTGAAGTAGTGGCCAATGAGTCCGGCTGGCCACTCCTGATATTTTGAAGAAATTTATACAATTCATTCATCAGGTTTGATCGATGACTTCTAAACAAATTTAAATATGGCCACTTGATGCCTATTCTGCAGGTTGAAAAGAGAAGCCTTGCGTCAAGAGTTGAAATGGTTCTTCAACTGATTGACCAGAGTGAGGAAAAACCAATATGGATTTTAAAAAACCCCACCACACCGTAATCCTTTAGGGCGCTAGCTCAGTATAGAAACTGCAGAGTTCTTTAAATGTCTGGCTTTTTTCCCCCCACCCTCTCTTAAAAAGTCAGCCCGTAAAATCTGTGTAATGTTTTTTCAGTGCACTTAACTCTAAATCTTCATGGGAAGTTAAGGGTGAACATTTTGGCTAAATTAAATAGTCGTATGTGGGGAGGATAAGAAATTGAAGAGAACATTTTAGGAACACACGGTGTTCAGGTATCACCTATAATACAAAAGGCTATTGTCCTTTGGTAGCCTAAAATATTCAGTACTGTCAGCTCACCAACTAATTTTCTACAGCTTGATTTTGGAAAGCACTGAACAAGGAAGTCAGAGAATTGAAGATCCTGAGTACCTTCCAATATTGGGACTCAGAGCTGATCCAGGTCCCATTAAAGTTGGTGGGAGGCTGTGTTGAGCTGATGGAGTTGAATTTGGGATCCTAGTGAATACATCTAGAGACGTGAATAGTTTAGATTTTGTGGTTTGAACAGGGCCAGAGTGCTGCTCTCCCTTTGAAATGCCCTCAACCAGCTCTTTCTTCCTTTGTAGAAAAGGGGGTTCTCCCCTATTTCTAGGACTAACCAAGCTCTGTATCTTAGTCTATTTACAGAGAAATAAGGGTTTAAATGTTCTCCAGGCAGCACAGTAGAATCAGGGAAGGTGGGGGGAGAGAATGTACTACAAAGCTTGCCTCTCTTCCGTTTGTTAACGAGTGGATTTTATATTCTGTCATCTTGACAATTACTGAAAATATACAGACAGTTTGACTGTCAAGAAAACAGGCCTTCATGTTACATCTTCAGTCTTGGACCTCTCCTGTTCCTAACTCAGTAAATACCTGCTTTGAGGTTGACAAGTCGTGTGTGTGACGCATACTGGTGCTCTTTGATTTATATTTATTCTCCTATTGGCAAGACCCATTGCTGAAGGGTATATGTCCATATTTGGTCCAACGGGTGGGGAAGAGTAGGCAGCAGGTTTGCTAGTTAAAGAACTAAACAACTCTAGAACTAGTAAATATAAATGAAATAGGCTTGATCCACTTCCAAATATACTGATGGGATGGTTATGTAGGTTTTGTTAGCAGCTTTATAGGTTGCACTGGGGGATTTTTTTTTTTAAAGTGGGGATTTAGGTTTTATTATGCATAGAATTTGCTCTATAAAAAGTTAAGCCTGTAATCTTATCGTTTCATTCACTATCATCAGTCCTGCATGCTCTGGTTCTGGGGCCCCAGTGAAGTAAAAAAGGAATAGAAGTAAGGTTGCTATATTGGTTTCATCACAGTGTAAGTGTGTGGTCATTGCTTAGCCACAAGGATCCATGCTAGTTGATCTGATTGTAGGATGAGAGGCTCTGATTGGATCACTCAGGTGCAAAGCCTTATGTGAGAGAGGACTTCTTTGATCTGGTAAATGCTGCTTTTTGAATGTTAGATCCATGTTCTTGGTTATGGGCTTCTTCATGACATATCTAGTTGCTTTACTAGAAACACATTCTGTGGTGTTGCTACCTCCTCAGAGGAAGATCAGAGTTAGGATGCAATATAAAGAACTCCAGGGCCCTCAACTCTGTTCTGACAAAATTAACGCAAGAAAAAACAGAACATTTCCAAACATCTAGTGGAAATCTTAAATTCTCCCTGCAGAGAACACCCCAAAACTAGTTGTCAAAGATTTTATAGGTGCACTTATTCTTTAAAAACAAACATTTGTGTAACTCTGCCATCTACATATCTACAATGCTTTGCACATTTCCCTTTCCTACTCCCCCCTCCAAAAAAATCAAACTGCCTCTCTTATAGAGGGGGGAAGAGTAACCCAAGTCATTTTCTGGATAGGAAACAATTTCAGCACTAAAAAAAAAAAAAAAAACCCCCAACAACCTACAGATGAGGAAACTCTCTCTTAGGCTCCGTTTCTGTAGCTGCAGCCAGAGGCAATTCATGGTCATGACCTCAGTTTGTTCCTACTTGAGACTAACCCATCTCCAGCTGCATCTAAGGGGAAGCAGGCCTGGGGTGCATGAAATGGTATCGACACAGAACGTATAGTCTCAACCCATTGAGCTTCCAGCAAGTTTTATCCTAACAAGGCTTTCAGCGCACAGGAGGATTCTTGGTTTATTTTTGATCTCTTGAACTACATTTGTCTCTCTCCCTTCCAGCCATTGACAATCTTATTGCTTCTACAGCATCTTACTTCTGCAGGAATGTCTACCTATTTTATGGTTTTGCACTGACACCCCATCACTGCAGAATCAGTGTTTATATTCCTTTAGTGGGGACAGATGCCTTTCCCTTTCTGCCAGGTTTGGGTTCACATTTACAAGAAAGGTGGGGGGGTCCACTGCTGACCTAGTGTCAAATGGACAAGATTCCTGCCTGTAGCCATTCAAACTTCATCCTACAGGGTTATTTGCTCCAGCATCTATCATTTTATAAGAACATAAAAATGGCCATACTCAGCCAGACCAAAGGTCCATCTAGCTCAGTAGCCTGTCTTCCGACAGTGGCCAGTGCCAGGTGCTTTAAAGGGAATGAACAGAACAGGGAATCATCAAGTGATCCATCCCCTGTCGTCCATTCCCAGCTTCTGCCAAACAGAGGCTGGGGACACCATCCCTGCCCGTCCTGGCTAATAGGCATCATGAACTTATCTAATTTTTTTTTTTACCCTGTTATGGTCTTGTCCTTCACAACATCCTCTCGCAAAGAGTTCCACAGGTTGACTAAGTGTTGTGTGAAGAAATATTTCCTCCCTCCTCCCCCACCCCAACAGGTGCATGTTGCAGTTTGTGGAGCAATTGGACTACCTCATTCTTTGCCAAGCTCCGCAATTAATAGCATAACAAGCACTATGCAATAAACCTCCGAACACCCCTCTCCACAAAGCATCTATGCAACACAGTGGGACGATCCAAGATGAAGGCTTCCAAGCCGTACAAGTGCTGCAAAATAAGTAAGAAGTTCTTTCCCTGCTGTGCTGCTACCTTCTCCTCTTTACCTTGTTTTTCTTGTTGCTTAATGTTTGTTTGGCCAGAATAAGATGCTAATAAAATCAAGCAGAGTTTCCAAATTGGTTTTAAAATGCCATATTCCAATTATAAAAGCCTAATTCCTCCTTCCATCTACTGAACCTTTTTGGTATTAACAGGCTTTACTATGCAAAGTGATGCAAGGGGCTGTTTCATTTACAGTAATTAAATGAATGTCAATTGTTTTAGTTGTTTCCGAGGGAGAGTTCTACAAGAGTATTAGCATGTTCTGCTAACCCTTATGTGCTGCACTTCAGGCCTGCTGCAAACCCTTGGGGGTTGACCATTGACCTGAGACTCCATGCACAGACATGCCAAGTGCATCTCAATGAGGGGAGCTCTTTTTCTCCGTTTCTATGGAACCAGCAGAGTGGAACTAATACAGCATTCGCATGTAGATGAAAGAATGGAGAGGAAAAAGGGCTTTACAGCTAAATTAATTAAGCAGATGTACCTGTCTAATTAAAGATGCACTATCCCTTTTGTACCCTAGTTGCAGCACAAACAGTATTTAAATGCCTTCTTGATCCATTTCAACTATCAAAATATTTAGCAGGAGCACTCAAATGGAGGCAATATTAGCAAGATGAGCTTCTATGTATTATTAATAGAAGGGCTCCCAATTACACAGGCTACAGCATGTCCTTGTAGCCATTGAGGAAACACAGCTGTCCAACTTGGTTAGCGAACAGCACATTTGTAACTGGGGAACGGTTACAAATGCACTGGCCCAGCCTCATAAGAGGGTAGTGCAGTCTGACCCCAGCCCTGTGGAAACTACAGTCACCATTAGCCCCCTGGTGCTGTGGGTTGGAGTTTCTTGGCACAAAATTCATTAGTGATGGATACTGCTGGTGCCAGTAGCCTGAGTTTCCTTGGATTTCAACAGACATTTAAGCGGAGAGTTTCTAAATTGCCCAGGGCATTGCCACACCCGATTCTCATTTTTTAAATCTTTTAGGAAGTTTTGAAAAAAGTCTTCGCTTTACAAGCAGATTATCAGAATCCCAAATATCCCCAACATTGCAGCGTCCCCTGGGCCATTTGGCTAACTGGAGAGGCTCACCTATGCCTTTTGTATGGGCAGGGAGAAGATTTTACAGGAGCTTTCCTGCTGATTTGTGCGTAACCTTGAACAAACATGATCATGACAGCCACAAGCATAGAAACATTGACTGTGATCTGGACAGTGCCTAATTTGGGCCAGAGTTAGCTAAGGTTGAGTCCTGGCACCTTTGGCCTGGGGTATTGGTTATGAATGTAATAAAATTGCTTGAGCCATGGCACCTCTTTCATTGCAAATTAAGCACTGGATCTAGACCAGGCAGAAGTTGTTTGGAGACAGAGTCCTGGGGGACTGCCAGGCAGGGAACACACAGCTCCTGAAGGAGAAGGTAGGAGCCACCCTTCCTTCCCCCCTTCGAGACCCTGGGGAAGCTCCCCTTTCATTTTTTAGTGCTTCTCTGCACTGAGAACACAGAGATGGGGGTCTAACTCTCCTGTCTTTTCTCTAATCCCTGCAGACTGCTGTTTCTCCAACCCTTTCCCAGGATCAGGAGGGAATCAGTGTTGCCCTAGATATGGAGTGATCTAGTTAATGGTAGTGCAGTGTGGTTAGTGTTGGTTAAAATCTAGGGTCTTCCATTGAAGACAAACATACCTGGCATGGCTGCTCCGTGGCTCTGGTTTGCTCCAGAAAGTGTGTGTGTGAATCATTAGCTGCTACTGCCTTATAAATGGCTACCATTAGGCTCAGGCAGTTCAGCTGTGACTAATTTAAGGTAGTCACAGGTGCTGTGCTCAGGCAGCGAGGAATGAGGCAGGATACGTGTGTGCAGTACAGAAGCCTGGATTTTCACTCCACGAGGAAGGAGGGCTCTAGTACATGTCTCAATGGCAGGAGATAATCGGTTTAATTTAATTCTGAACCAGAGGAAGCTGCGACCCATTTAGTGGGTGTGTTAATAGATGCTTTTGTTTTAGCTTCACTTGCTCTGCAGCCCTTGGGAAGCCTGTCCCAGTCACTCTTTTAGGACCCTTAATACTGCAGTAGTAGATGCTATTGTGCAGACAACAGGCAGGTGTTTTTACTGCTGTCTCAGCTGCACTTACTCGGAGCAAGCTTAAGTGACATGGGGTAAAAATGCTTGCATCCAGTCTACGCTTCAGACTCTGCTGTTGCTACCACTGATCCTAATTTTCAAAGCCCCAGTGCCCTGTTTTTTAGAATAGCATAATGATAAACACCATCATCCTAGCTGTACGCTGTACAGTGAACTGCAGCTGCGCAGCACCCATGTGGTCTAGCTGCGTTTTTTATTTGGAGACAGGGAGCAAGACTCCAGACAAGTACACTTCAAATAGGTTTAATATTCCGAACATGCATACTCTGTGTGTGTTGTATACATGAGACAAAGCTGCCGCTAACATATTTCCTGAAAATGCTTTCACACATTTCACTGAATCACCCACCTGGAAAAGGAAAATCAGTTTAAACATCATTTCAACGTTCTTCCCGTCTCACCCTGGGATTTATTAAAACAAAGAGCTTGAACCATCAAAACTTTTCACCATTTATGTTGTTTGTATACTTTCTGCACTTCACTCACTTCAGACAATGCCAGTCCATTTGAGTTCTAGGTCCCCGACACTAGTCCAATACTGAAATACAAACACTGCAGGGGAAAGTTTAAATCCAAACAAGCTTTTCGGTTTACAAGGTTTCAGGAAATCATCCCTTTCATTAATATTAGATTTGCAAAAAAATTTAGCCTCATAAATTTGGGTCTTCAGTCACCAACTAATTGACATTGCCTGCTAGCATTTTGGACTAGCTGGAACTTCTGTTTGTAATATGTCAGGACTTATGTGGAAGGGGCTTAATAATACAGCTTTCTATATACTCAAAGACAACATAAGGATCTTGGTCAGCATTGACATAGAAGGCATCTTCATAAAACTCCTCCAAATCGCCAGCATGCCTGTAATAGGTCTCCAGGCAAATCCTGATATTTTCTTCAGTGTCTTTAGGGTTCTGCTTGAGACGGGCTTGGACCTCTGGTAATGGAGCTGGTTTGTACATGGCATGATATCTAGAGATAAGACACAAAACCCACTTCAGTTCATCCTGAAAATCTGGGAAGTGACCGATGTTACCAAATACATAGTTCACTTTTGCTTATCCAAGTAGCTGTCCGTTGCTGTGCAACTAACTTGGCAGTTAGGCTCTGTCAAAAAGATGTTGGGAAAGTTCAGGAAAAGTTGGTACTTACAATTTATTTGATATCATCATCATCTAGGATCCTACATACTTGAAGATATGAGTTTTTCTTGACGTGATCTAGTCCTAAATACTGATCTGGCACAATCAGTCCCATAGGTGACTGAACAGGCATCTATACTACAGCAGCCGATGCTCCCCTTTGTAGGCTCTGTTAGCAGGAATTTGAATTTTTATGGAGACTTCAAGGGTGTACTGAACTTGGCCTGTTGCAGAGCCTAATCCAGATTCAGTTTGTTCTAGTTCTAGATTGTAATCTTGGGATTCTGCTCCATCCCCTCCCTCACTTGCGCAAACCCTCTAGACCCACCTGTCCCAAAGGCCACAGAGGAAAGTTAGCTGGCAAGGGTGAGTTCAAATGGATTTAGGTGAGCAATGCCCATGAGGTCCATGGATGTGCACATAAGGGACAAGGGCTTCCCAAGGCTGCCTGACAGCAAATCTACAGCTGATCAGCCAAAAAGATTCTTAAAGTAACAAGCAACGTTAATTAAGGTCATGCTACTTTTCAGTTGGCCAGAGCAATGGTTCTGTACTGTGTCTTCCAAGAGAAAAGCCCTCCCCCCCCCCCCCAGTACTCTGCTGCTTGGTTCTCAGAGGGTTTCAAGTTTACGCCGTGCTGGAAGGAGCTCTACAGAATGCTGCTGGCCCAAAGCCATAACCACTGAACTAAAGAAGACACAAGCCACCCTTCCCCTGATCCTGTCTCTCATGGAGGATACCACAGAGAATATATTCAATCCTGGTAGGATTTTCTAGGATCACCATCAATCTGTCTTCGAAGTGCCTATGTTTATATGGGAAGGGGAAAGGAAGACAGTTAACCCATTTCTGAGCTGGATTGTGGGTATTTCTAAGGATACCTTGCAAAGGCACAGGAGTTTGATTTTCTGGAATTACTAGCAAAAGCTGTCATCTACACCACAAGTTTTAGTAAGTCAGAGGAATGTTTTTATAACTGGAGCCCCTTAGCAATGTTGTAGTAGAGTCTGGGTTGCCTGTGTAGCTGGAACCAAAATGTGCTTTCCCCATGTTGCCGAAGCTATGATACAGTCTTGTGAAGATCACTAACAACTGCTTTGTAAACAGGTCCTCAGAACCCAGCCACAATCCTATTTCAGATGAATTATTTCTTTTCCTCAAATGAAGAAAGAGCTTCATCCCTCTCCCAGTATCACCCTGAAAGCAAGTCTGACGTGCTAAAGACTTACACGTAGATAAGAGAGTTGGATAAATACAAAACCAAGAAGAAAAGCAGAGTCCAGTTAAGATATTGTCTTGGATATAGTGTGTTGATCCTTCAATAGTACGAGTTAGCATACAATGGAGGGCTAGCCTACCCCCTTCACTGCACTGGATCCAGTGCTGCAGTAGCATAATGCCCAGGATTAGATGTAGCATCTAAAACATATCTCCATCAATTCACAATGAATTTGGAAAGACTAAAACCAAGACTCGAAGACTGAAAGCGTGTTAACTAGAGCAGATACTGGAGAGACTAATCCTAATGATAAGAAATGCAAAGATTTGCTTCATAGCATTAACTTCTACTGAACAACTGTGTCACTTATACTAGAACAAAAGGAGGGAGAATAATTACAGCAAAATACATGTTGCACCTAGAGTGAAATGTCTGAATAACAGAGTACCACTTTGACATGCAGTATTTATGCCTTTAACCCTTTAGGACTAGGATTTAAAAGATTCCCAGCATTTGTCATTGATTCAGTGGTGGGATTGTAAAATATTGTTTTGCTGTTTCTCAGCAAGGGGGTTTAATATTGCTCACAAACTGATGTGCAATTTACAAAAATAAAGCACAAATGTAAGGTGCAATTCAAGCACCGCTTCTGGAAGGAATTAGGAAGTTTTCCTTGTTACTTTATTCCTAGGACAGTTAAGATGGATCAATCAGTAGAGCTTGAAGATCACTGACCCCACCAAGCTGGAGTGACTGCCACTATGAAGAGCTGTAACATATGAAACTTGATCTTATATCCAGTTGCTCAGATAAAAGCTTGATCTATTGAGGGACAAAAGCATTAATATTCTACAACACAAGGAGCCATCAGCAGGACTGGGGAAATCAAATGCGGCCAGATCTCTAGGTACCTCTGTTGGAAAGCCTTCCATTATTGCAGGCTGGTTTCTAGCATTATCATCCCTAAACATTATTTTGCCAACCATTTTAGTTTTCATGGAACATGTAAAAGTTAGACCAACCTCTGCTATGGATTTTGATATCAGAGATTAAAAACTGCACTGAGCTGAGGTCTGGAACTTCCTGCATGGAGTGCGGGTACCGGAGGGGCTAACAATAGCCTTTTCCTTTTCAGGAATCCTTAAGCAAGAGCACAGTCAACTTAATTTTATTTAGTTTTCTATGAAGCCTGTCAGAAGCTTTTGTCTTGCTGACAGCCCTACAAAGTTACAAAAATTGGTCCAGCAAAAATTATTACCTCATCCACCTGGTCAGCCTTACAAAGTGTTAAACACAAGACATTAGTGCTAACCTTTCTCCTGTGACTGGATCAGTCCTCCGCTGAGCCAGACGTTCCATGACAGATTCAGCTGGGAGATTCAGGAAAAATACCCTAATTGTAGAAAACCAGTAAGGAACAGCATTAACATTCTCAGAATATTAACTATGGCCTTCACAGTATGAATTAACATTTACACTACAGGAATGCACACAATGACAAAGGAAATGATTTTGAACAACCCCGAGGTCAATGTCAAAAAGCATAATGCACATAAACTGTTTTCTTCATTTTGGGCCATTGCATCTTGGTCTTACTTGTATTTTTTAGACGATAAACTCCTTGGGGTGGGGACTGTTTGATACGTGTCATGTACAGAACCAAGCATATTGCCAGTATATAACAAATAATACAGTGCAGACTCATACTTGATTTCTACAGGCTGAGCATATATCAATCAAGGGGGTTTACATTTCATTTGCCATCCAGTAGTCAGTGCTACCTCTGGACTTTCTCAGAATCCACTCACTAAACCCAACTCACAGTTCAAGTCATATTAATATTCTGCAAGAGCCAGATGGAAGACCATTCCAATGGCTAGCCTTTCAGTGGAAATAGCTTGGGTTGTAACAGCGTCTCCAACTGCAGGATGGAGATTGCTCCCCTATTCTACAATTTTTCTTCTTCTGTAAAAAAACCCAGCAACATGTCTGACTGTTAGTGCTTGTGCCAGTGGACATCTTCAGTAGAGCCCAGTTTATCTTTTTCTCCCTTTGGCTTCATTGCGGTATGGCTACTTCCAGCCACAGTGCTCCAGCATTCAAGTCTCTACATCCCACTCCTGCTCCCGCATCCCCACAGACATCCTTCTGTAGCAGTGTATGGAATCCGATTTGGTATCCATGACATACTAATCGTCAATGTTTGGTGACAGCATAGAATTGTCCTTTCTCTCAAACTTGACCCGGAGGGGCCACTGCTATGGGGAGTTTGGTTGCCATGGGGCATTCAACACTTGGTTCCTCTGCTGAGACTGCCATGGCAGATAATTAGGGCTTGATTTTCAGAGGGTGAGCACCTGTAGCTCCCATTAACCATAACTCAGCACTTGTAAGAATTGGGCCCTAGATCCAGATCCACATAGGTACTTAGGCATCTAAACCCTAGACTTTGGCACCTAAGTCCCACCTTTAGGCACCACCGTGATCCACAAAACTTCTGTTTGGCAGCCACCTAACTCTGCAGGCACCTAAACTCACCTGACACCTACATTTTCTCTGTCAAAGTTCCCTAGGCACCTAACTTTCTGTCTCTGGGCACGTGCAGTGCTGCCTCACTCTTGACATCCATCTTCTGCCTGATCCATGAACCAGGAGAAAATAGGTGGAGGAGCAGCTCTCTCACCTCTGGGGCCCAATCTGGTAGGTGTGCTCCTAATACCAACCCCTTGAGCTACACTGTAGTATCAACTGAAAGAAACACATACAGTTGCCACGGCTGTACAATTATCTTTCTAAGTCAGTTAACCTCACCATAATGTTTTTATTAATTTTATATTCAAGCTCAAACTCTTAAGCAGAAAATTCTCACAAATACATTTATGAAGAGTAGATATAAATCACTAGGCTGGGGGACATTCCACAGACACTGCTGATGTCACATAAAGGGAAATCTTTCATATGGGTCACATGTAATGATTTTTTAAAACAAAAAAAAATCCTTCCAAACTTCTGGAACTAAACTTTTTTTTTTAAAAAAAAGAAAAGATTGTGGGCTTTCAAATGTGGATTTATTTACAATACAACAACTTCTGCCTTCAAGGGCAGACTTCCTATTTTCATTTTTGTCTGCCTCACAAAAGATACTGTATGCTTTAGACATTCACCAAAGAAACATTTTACACTGACTGGGTGGGATCAGACCAGATGAAAGGCTGAGCTTTACCTTGGCATGCATATAACAGATTACTAGAATCCTTTGTAGGACTTAAAGTTATGAAAATCATTTCTCTCTTCAAATGTTTACAGATAATGACTTCTATTCACGTTGTGGTAACAAAATAACAGGCTGGAATAAAACATTCAAGCTCTCGGAGATTCTAAAGACAGGAAAAGAATCACAGCTCCAACATTCTTTTATCCCTTACACTCTAACATTTTGTTTTTCTTTGTTTCTGTTGCCCAACAATGGCACAAAAACGTGATTGTCAGAATAGGTAACATCTGATGATATATCTCGAGATGAATATTCTAGTAGAGTGGAACAATGTTTATACAGCCCTGATAATTGATACGGCTCCCTATTATATTCTGAAATAAACAGAACCGTTAAAGGATTATAACCTGGCATATCAAGAAAGCTTGTCGCAATTCATAGTTACTAACTCAAAAAATATTATAGTATTTGAAACAGAAGAGCCTAAAAACTGTACTTAAAAAGCTGCCAACAAAATGAACTCTGAAAGCCTTGTCTGAGACTCATCTTTTTTATACAAGATGCTTATTATTATCCAGTCTGGTGTCACCATTAAAGAAAAGTGTAGGGGGAAGATGTAGGAGACTACAGACATCTTTTCTAAGACATGTTTTTTCCCCAAAACAACACATGACTGAATATAGCATACAACATCACAGACTCAAATCTGAGGGCCGTTTCAGAACAGGGGTTAGGCCTATATGTGGGGTGGAGAAGGCTGCCCTGTCCTTCCCAATCTGTACATACCATACATGTTCTGTGGATAAGGACTGTCAATCTCTAGGGCTAATCATTCATGAGCAATACAGCCAATGGAATAATGTACAGGAGAAAATATATATAGCTAGTGACTGCAGTTAAAATGCTTCTAACTAGAAAGATTATACTAGTTTGAGAGATATTTCCAACACATATAGGGTCTTCCTGTGCAACCTATTGGGGTTTACTCATGTGATTAAGGACTGTCCAACCTAGCCCATTAATGGGGAATATGGGAGAGACTTTTTAAATAAATTCACTGTATAATGTACATCTTGGGCACATAATCATTCTCTTTCTGTTCAGGAAAGCGTTTCTGGAAAACAACACCAACCTCCAGCCCTGCATCAGTTTCCTCAAGAGGCTATGATTTTGGTTAGGTAATTTAACTCAGCCCATCAACGGTATGAGTGATATTTTGGTAAGATTTCTGTCTGGAATACTTCACAGATACAACATTGTGTCCTCCTTAGATTTTAAAAAGCACAGAGTTTGATCCAGCATTCATTGAAGTCAATTAAAAGAGTCCCAATGGACACTGGATTGGGCCGACTGGTTGGCCCCTTACCCTTGAAGAAGGTAATATCTTTTATACATACACAATCCATAAAGCTTTCCTTAAGAATCATCGTGTCTTTGTGTGTTGCAATGAGTTATATATTCTTTCCATGGGAAATCTGCACTGTGGTTGGAGGCAGGAAGGCAAGGGAAAGTAGCTTAATATCAAAGTATAATAATACACTACAGTGATGGATCAGCATCTGGTACAGCTTCTATTTCAGAACTGGCAAGCTGCTAGTTTAACTATGCAACCGTATGTCATTGAAAAATATCAAACAGTGATGGCATAAGATGTCTAATAGAAGATTGGATGGCTTGGGGGGAGCAGTACAAAGAATTTTTCACCTCTACATCATTGATTCAAATCTCATCCAGCTCAGTAGTGACCAAAAGTTATTAACATCTATTGCTGTTTGGTGTCCTACATGACAACGTTGTAGGGTCTCAGTTCAGTTCCCAGTGGAAACATATCCCCATCACAAAAATCCCCCCCACTGGCTGGCAGTCTTGTTGGCAGTCTCAGTGTACAGGCCGCGGATGGAGTGGGTCATGGATACCACACTATTCTCTCTGCTCTAGTGGTGGTCTCTTATGTCAGCGTACAAGCAGGCTGGTAGGCAATATTAGGGAAGTACGTATGCCCCTGATTGTAGGAAGACTTAAGGCTCCAGTGCTGTCAATCTAGCAGCTTTCCCCAGTAATGAAATAATAAATAAAACAGTTAAAAGGAACAAGGTGAGAGAAATACCAGAACCCTGTCTCTTCCTCACCCTATCTGACATTACCAGTCTAATCTCTTGATTTAGAGCATTAGGGCACAGCAGTAAGGTTAAGTCCCACAGACTGATAAGATTGATGGTAACCATCATTGCCTGTCAAGGCAAAGGACTTTTTTGTTGCTCCATTCTGGGGCATTAAGGGAACCTATTGGTTTTGCAGAGGCCCTGGAGAAGAATGCTGTTGGCCCCTCTGCACCACATGCGTATGTAATCAGTAAGAGGGTTAGTGAATAACCAAAGAGTACATTGTCTTCAGGATGATGGTGACACAGCTTTTTATTACCATCTCTTCCAGTTTGGCTGGTGTGACTGAAGAACTTGTCCCATGTCTAGAAGAAAGTGGGATCACAGGTGAGGGTTAACTGAGGCTCAAGCCAGACGAGATTTAGGTAAACTAAGTACAGCCAGTTGCTTGGCTATATTCAGGATTCAAAATTCTACCAGGCTTTCCTGGGACAAAGGGATTGAGTGGGGTTCTGGAGCGGATGACTGGGAGAATCCACTATCGGCGTTGTGCCATTTTGTATATACCATGAGTCTGATTCTGATGTTTGTTACAATGATGTAAATGCAGAGTATTTATACTGACTTTAATGGAGTTACTTCAGATTTACCCCAGTGTAATTGTGACCAAAACTGTCCCATTTTGTTTAATTAACCATCTGCGAGTGTGTTGATCAGCACACCAAAAACTGATCTAAATAAATAAATAACTTTTCATTATTAAGGAATAAAAAGAAAGAGCTCAGATAGAAAGATCCCTGCAGAATGCTACCTTTCTGGGTATCATTTACAGACAGGCTAGGACCAATGACACGAGACCATTGGTGTTCTTGTGACAACCTTGGTGACAGCCCAAGTTCTCCTGCAATGAAGTTGGAAAGCCTAGATTTAAAAAAATTCTTTGCCACTTTTAATGCAGCATTTTAACTTTTAAGTTGAAACAGCAACTTTAAAAATAGCAGGCTATTCGTCTTGTTCTTGGTTTTTTTAAAATCCTATACATCTTCCCTCTTGCACACAGGTAGCAGCTGCAATATTCCCATTCTGCACGCTCCGCACTCCACACAAAAAAGAGGC
Organism: Sternotherus odoratus; assembly: GCA_032164245.1. Taxonomy (NCBI): domain Eukaryota; kingdom Metazoa; phylum Chordata; order Testudines; family Kinosternidae; genus Sternotherus; species Sternotherus odoratus. The sequence continues at coordinate 13,016,437 of JAVMKO010000016.1, forward strand.
CCCTGCTGGCCATTTTCTGTTTAAAACTGTGCATAATTGATAGTGGCAAATCTACCCCAGCTGTGTCTAAAACCTCTCCAGGGGCAAGAAAAACACTCTCTATGACTGTCATTAACTACTAAATTAGCAAGCATTCCTGGCAATTTACAATGCACCACATCAGTCTGTTTTAAGGAGGAGGATGCAAGGATCAAATTCCTGTGTGATCTTAAAGTTATAGCAAACTTTACTATCAGAAATTGAGTTGAGTCTGAAATGTGCCTTCAGGACAGAGAAAAAACAAACTTACCAACTTTTCCAAGGCAGACAGACAAACAGAGCCTGTCAAAATCAATGCTGGGAAGTTAGAAAACTAAGACATTAGCAAAGTACTATACATCTCCTGGGACATGCGGATAGATATACAAAGAACTACATTCACTAGCAGCTTAAATAGCAGGGAATTCTGGGGATAGGAACTCTGGTACAGGACTTGGTTCCAGACGTATAATGGCCACAGTTCCATTAACTGAGATAAGAGGCAGTGGTGGCTAAAAAGTAGATTAGGCGGGGCTATTGGAGAGTGTGCTGATTCAGCAGCTCTTTGAAGAGGTTCCCACCACCAAAACTCCAATATGGCACTCTCACTAATTTCTGAAGGGCAGAAAATAGAAACGCCATAGGCCAGACAAAGTGGTGAAAAAGCCCTGGAGCAATATAGGCTCAGTTGGCACTGGGTCAGGTACTTCCTATCTCCCTGCGCCATCTCGGCTGGATTTGGCTAAGTTGAATGCCCAGTGACCTAATTTTCTAATTGAAGAAAATTTCAAAGGAGATCTTTGAAATCTATACTGTGAAATAACAGTGGGACGTGCCTACAACCATACCACCTTATGATGGGTCAGTCAGGCCTAAGAAGCTAAGTAAGTAGTCTGGGATGGGATGCCATCTCTGGTTGAGATATAAAAATGAGATCCTGACCACTAGTGGTCGTTAAAGATCAGATGATGCTTTTTTCCCCCAAGAGTCAGGGTGCTAGCTCAAGTAGGCTGGCCATATTTCAGTTTTTGTACATTATGCATCCCTAAATTTCCTCAAAATGTTCAATTGGATACTCAGGTGCACCCGCTAGGCTAGGAGGAACAAGAGAGAGAGATGTTCTCCTCCCCCCATTTTTTTTCTGTCTGGCTTATGTCTCCCTTAGTTGAGCTGTACATATTTCCACTACTGGTACACATCCCACCAATCTTTTAATGTGCTTGCACCACTGACTGGACATTGTATTCTTTACTTCCTGTCCTAAGTGTCGCTACTGCATCTCTGCTCAGTGATGGGTGAAATATTTATCCCTTACTTATGTAAGAGGACTGTTGTAAGGTTTAATCAATTAATGCCTTCAAGATCCTTCGATGAAAGATGTGAGGTATTATTTTGGGATGCAATCTTAGCCTCTAGGCTTGAACCATAAGGGAAGAATACATTGTATAACGTCTAAGACACAGGTTAATCAATGAAAGTGAAGCTATCGTCGAGATCCTATAATAATTCATTTGATGTCAAGCTATTTCCAGACACTAGATTCTTCTTTTTCAACAGCTACGTTTCTGTCAAATAGCTGCAAAAGGAAGCTAAGTGGGTCACTATTCCCAGTACCTGGCCTCTGGCCAGGAGAGCAAGATGAACAATTTCCTCTCTGGCTGCAGTCATGCTGCTCTATATATGAACCAGTAGGGCAGAGCCATGACTGAGTCAGATGGCTCTCCCTCTCCTAGACCAAGAGCATCACTTCTGAGCCGTGCTCACTCTCCAGCAGCCCAGGGAGTCAAAATGTCACAGTCCCACCCACATCACAGCACACCACTCTGCTGTCCCAGCATCCCTGATAGTGAGTACCAAGACCATCTTTTCCTACAGAACAGATATAGCTTTCCTATGTAATTACCATCAGTGCTGATTTATTTTACAGAAACAGGGAATTGGATCTTCAGCTGGTATAAAGTGGTGCATCTCCACTCAGCAGAGCTGCCTCAATTTACACCAGGTGAGGTTCCGGTCCCCTTTACTGTATCAGGGAAAGCTACTCAATTCAAAAGTGGTCTGAAGAATTATCTGTTGTGTAAATGTTCCATACGCACACTGAAAAGCACTCACAAATATAGAGCAAATGTTTCCATTCTGGGATCTTCAACACATTTTTAAAGCTTCTTTTGAGAAGTCAGTTTTAACCCTTTCTACACTTAATAGGCAGGGGGGTTGGATGTGTTAGTATCTCCATCCAAAACTGCTTTACATTTTCCCCTCATTTTTATTCTTTGCCTCCTTCTTACTCTCAGCTATTATTCTAGCATCTTTGCATTCCCTCTGGAGCTCATTCCTGTGGTGCTTTATGAATCACAGAGTAAGATGGCAGCAGGGCTGCTTCAGAGTAATGTGTAGCTGGCACAGTTTCCCCTACCTGTAAGGTTAATCAAATCCCCTCTCAGATATTCTAAAGCCTCTGCTTCCTCAAGGCCTGAGGTCAGGAATCTGAATCCATTCCCAAAAATGCAATCTTAATGTTTCCTTAGAAGCTTACTGTGCTCCCCTCCAATAATTAGATTCTGCAGAGCAAATTTTGAGCAGTGCAAGAATTCAGGGTTTAAGGACTAACAAACTCATATCACAATTGATGTCCTGGTTACTTCTCTGCACCTTTTTCACTAGCCCCACCTGTGCTTAACAAAGAAAAGCTATATTCCCTTCCCCCCTTTTAAACAATCAAATTTACCCAAAATAATGTTTTATCCTTGTTGCTGCTATGCAATATTGCACGGAATGATTTTTTTTTGGTGGGGGGGAAGCATTAAACATTAACTTTTGTTATTGATAGGGTATTTGGTTATTAAATAAATAAATACAAAAGAACTGACACCAAAAAGTGTACTGGGAAAAATAAAAGAGTGGATTATAATGTGTCATTTTATATATGTGTCAAAGGAAACTAATTTTGTAGTAGGGAATAAAAATTCTCTGTTTAAATACTGTCAGATAAACCCTCAAATCTAATAGGGTTCACTACTGGGGAAAAGAAAAACTAAATCTAATTAAATATTAATATCAAGTAGTATTAATTAAGAGGGGAAAAGGTCCATCAAGAGAACCCCAATATGTTTACTGTGTCCCCAGGAAGCTGGAAAATTTCACAATCAAGTGTGTAAATGTTCTAAAAAAGGGTCCTGAATATTTTATGAATATTTGTCATAAAACAGAAATAATAACCACTGTGCAGAGCTATTAGAATTAATATTTATGCTTCCCACCATGAAATATTCATGGGGACAGAGAAAGGGGGGCCCGTAAGACAAGAATTAATTTACATTGGGCTCGGTTTACCCGCTGGCTTGATGTTTAAAGACGGGTTGACAAGCCTCCATATGAATCCGTCAGTCACTTTCAGCAGTAGGTGGGGTGAAGGGATGGGAAGGAGGGGGAAGAAATGGGTCCAAGCTGCTGACAGCTCACAGATTGAGTTTCTGACAGCCCTTAAAAAACCTAAACGGCCCCCCACCTTTTTTTCCTTCTTCCATTGCCCAAGGCGCTCTGTACTGCCACCGTTCATCCAATCTCCCCTTCCATCTGCTGAAATTAACGAATTAATGAGCGCTATACACTTTACAGTGGGCCCCAGGAATGTTTACTGGTGATTAAATTATAATGCAGCAGAGCTGTATAATTCATGAACCAATTAAAGGAAGTGTTAGTTGATTTGATGGGATGAGGACGTACAAAAAGCATTTAACTAATAGGGAACCGTGGGCTGCCGGTCGCCTTGGCTTTCTGGGATTACGCGGCTAATTGCCCTGCTTTATAGGGCTGTCACAGATAGCCATGCATATTTCATTGTTCTCAAATACTTCAATTGTTTGCTTTCGTGTCGCTGCTGTAATATGTAGAAGCCCAGCCAAACTTCAGTGTAGTTAAAGCACTACTCCGCAAAAGCAGGCTGATTGGGGGTGGAGGAGGTAGGAGGGACGAGAAGGGGCAGAAGGAGAAGGCTGGCTGACAAAGGAGTAATTTAAAGCCTTCGAGTTAAATGTCACTCAGCAATTACATGATTAAAAGGCGAAACATAGGATAGTCTTTTGTTTTACAACTTTTTGGACACTAATTTTCTATGCTGACTTCACTGAAGACAAAATATTAGGAAACTAAACACTTGAGTCCTTTTTATTTATTGGGGGGTGGGGGAGGGTTTGATTAAATAATATAAACAAATAAATAAATAACTAGAGGTCCAGCAGGAAAGAGTTGAATTGCTATGGTTATCACAGATCATATACATCATGTTTTAACTTACATGGTTCTGTATTCTGAAATACCTGGGAGATGAAGGAGGCTGATTTCCCATCTGGGAGAATGTTCTATGTCTAATTTAGAGAGCTGCTGAGTCCTGATAGCTATTCATACCAACAACTTCAGTTTATTACTCTGCAAAGGGGGGGGAGGGGTAATTTACCAATTCTGCTGTTACAAAGCACACTCCCCTAGCTGACAGGCCACTGGATTTGATTAAACAGATCCACTAAAACACTTACCGCCTATCAGTCAGGCTACTGCAGCCCTCTATCAAAACCAGGCACATTTCTCTGATAAAATGAAAAGTATGAAACCTAAACAATAAACACACATACACCCTATATTCCTGAAGAGATTTGTAGTTACCATCTTAAATCCTTCTGGTGAATGGACATAAAATCATAGACAAGAAAGTGGCAAGTCAAGGAACTCTCTCACACAAATGCACACACCGGACTCAGAACCATGGGTCTAATGTCCCCCTTGTCCCCCCTTGCCCATTCAGCCTGGGATCTCACACACTTTATATCGGTGCCTAGGCCTGGGAATCATTGGTATTAACTGATGCCACTAAATAAAAAGCCAGGTAAATACATATGCGAACTTTTAAGTGGAGAACAAGGATTGCTAATGTCAGGAAGATTGTCCTAATCAGGAAGATTGTCATAAGGTAGTTTATGTTGATCTAATTATGTCAGTGTCTACCCCACAGCCTTCCTCCCACTGATGTAAGTGCCCTATACTACACAAGCATAATAACTCCACCTCCACACGCACCATAAGGCTTATGTTGGTGCAGTTAGGGCAACGGACTGTCTGTGCAGAAACTGCATCCCTTATATCAGCTGTCTTGTCAATTTCTCAGGAGGGGTAAGGGGCGGGAAGAAGCTGGGGCAGCTGGACCCTGCTCCTGGTGGAGAACAAGGGGCAAGAAGCACTGAGCAGCTTTCCCCCGCCCACCTTGCTCCTGGCAGGGAACAGATAGGGGAGAAGCCCCAGGCGGCTTCCTCCACTCCCTGTGAGGAACAGGGAGTGGGAGGGGAGGGAGCCTGTCAGCTCCACACGCTGCCCCTCTTAGTTCGGTGGAAGCGCTCCTGGTAAGGATGTACACCACTGACCCAAGGAGGGTAGTGTGGACATGCACCACCGCAGTCATTACTGCAGTGATTGTAAGTTGACCTAATATATGTTGACTTGGTTTGTAGCATAGACATACTCACAATGCCTTATATTTTCAAAGTGCTGTACAAACATTAACTACAGGATTTTTACAACCCCGCTGTGAGCTACTATGGTCTGGATCATCTCCTCCTACAGACACCCCCCAAGAGGGAGCCCTTACTGACTCCTCCTCTAACATTCTGGTATGTCCAGATTAGTGTGGGTCTCTCTCAACCCCCACCCCAACCTGTGACACAGATCCCCCTGTTGATACCAACAGGCAAAGGAGTCATCATTCTCTACAAGCAACTTTTGTCTCAGACCTGACAAACTCACTATACCGAATACAGCATGTTCATGGTATTATCCATGAAGAGTAACTTGTGAGGTCTCTATTGAAAGCTTGTAACTTATTAATACCTATAATAATCACGAGATGTGTTTAAGGGTAATATTTAAGGAATACTGTACCTATATTGAAAATTATGCCCTTAGGGTCTTGGAGTATAAATTAGTTAGCAGGGAATCATATGTCTCAGTGAGACGTGTTGAAGTGTGAGGGAGTTGTCATCCCTCCCTACTAGCTGATTATGTAATGTATTATTCAACTGCCTATCCTTGCCCCATCCCAGAACAGTCCATGGAAAACCATCAAAGCCAACTACAAACAATCAAAACCCCATGGAGATAAAAAGGAACACTAAAACGGACAGAATCGCCCTGTCTGTGAATAAAGAGAGAACAGAAGACTGATTCAGTATATAAGAGAGTGGAGAAAGAGCCTCTGCTTCCATTCACTGAGAAAACATCTTGTGGAGCAGCCGGGGGGGGAGGGGGCCTGGTCCCAGCCCATCCCAGATATTCCTTGTGTGCTCTCTCCACTGCTGTTCTGCCCTGGCCCACCGCAGCTCTGCATCCTACTGTGCGGCCCTTAATAACTTTATTGTGCTCCCTTCTTTGAAAACCAATGGTCAAGAGAGTTTAAGTGACTCTCTCATGTCTACCCAGTGAGTCAGAGAGACAGACTGATTAGAACACACGAGTTCCTGACCAATGCTCAAAGCGCCAGAATATGATGGTTCTTGCTGGGATTACAATCTGAATCAATCTAGGCCATAGTATGCAGTGTTCGATATAATGAACTCAGGCTTGCTTGGTGGTCTTCATATGTGTCTGGTGGAATTTGACTTTGACATTAACTTGATCCTTCACTCCCCAAGCTGGCTGGAAATGGGAAATGCAATGCTGCAATTCTTCAGGAAAACTCCTCCAATTGTATGAGTTACCTTCACTGGCTACATAGGGATGGAGGTTCTACCTTATAGCCCCATCTATATTACAAAAATACCCTCTAAACATGGTTTTGTCCAAGACATGCTATAATATGCTTTTACCTTGCTTGTGCAGACAGAAAAAGTTATGTTATAACCCTGGTAAATATCTAGCCTAATTTTTACAAGAAGTAACATTTGTAGCAATTTGGCCACAACCATGTTTCAACATGGTTATTTTGCAGTGTACATGGGATTTAAGTCTTTGGCACAAGACATAGGCCACCCAGTGGAGTTTGGTAGAGGGATCAAACATGTCCCTACTGGAAAGCCAAAATATTGGCCAAAACGTGCCAATGGAAGAGCAAGGGCGGGGTGATGGAGGACTCCTGGATTAATGTCTCATTCCCGTTGCCAATGAAACTACAAAGAATTTTCACTTATGATTACCCAGCCCCAGGGAGATACTTCTACGGAGAGACAAATCCAAGTGTAGACAGCTGAGGGGCTAGAGGAATGGGGAGTGGTCAAAACCCAGTGAATTCTGGAGTTTACATTTGCAACTGAAAATGCAAGACCTGTATTTCAGGGTGGATTATTTAATCAAAAGGACACTATTCCAACACTGCAGGGCAAAGAAGATCTCACATACAGGGGCGTTTCAAAAAAGGCCCTGCAAGATCCCAGCAGAAAAACAACTGGATAAATCATACTTTTTAAAGCAACTTAGAAAAGAGGAATGTTGAGCCTTTCATTAATAAACGGAACCAGATTTATGTTTTGATGTGGAGAGATAAGGGCTACACACTCACTGTTTAGTCAGATGGATTTGTGGGCAAACCTGCTATTGGAATCTGGAGGTCTCAAATCAAACCCATTGACGAGACAAAGGAGAGAGCTCTCTTGTTTTGTAATAGGTATGTTTGGTGTTCCTTCTAGTGATTGCATTTGCTGCTTTGATTTAAATAACTGCAGGGCAGACTTAAAAGAAGAGTCAGCTTTTACATTAAAGTATCTAGGGCCAAATTCTGGGCTGGCTTGCATGCCACATAGCCTCACTGAAGTTAGCAAGGCTATATTCGTTTTAGACTGAGCTATTTAAATAAAGGCCAACTTCGAAGTGGTTACTTTATCCTCAATTTCTGGGTCAGTCAAGTGATGCAAATGAAGCCCTAGGTTTAAGTCATTAACTAAGCTGCTGGGCTCTGGAGTAAGGAATAATGGCACCAGTTACACAACAGGAAAGTTTCCCATTAACCCCACTGCCTAGTTGAGTAGAATGGAAATTCAGTTGCCTGTTTAGGAAAAAATGCTGTTTATTTGGGAGAATAAAGGTGGGGCTAAACTCCCATAAGTGGGCAGTGCCTAAGATTTGAAATCTGAATTGCTAGGTAATCAGCTGGATAGTTAAGTATACAATTTAAAGCCTAGGAGCTCTATGGGTAGGTTTCGAACTAAACCCATTACTGGGATAATCAGATCTGCAACTGGCCAAGCTACATTAAATATTAATTTTACTCTTTCAATGCCTTATGACATCCAAGGAAGGAAATTTCCAAGACCCTCTAGACATAAGCCAAATGACCTGACACTCCATTCCCAGAAATGGGAACCTGCATCAACATGTAGCCCTGGAGAATCCAACCTAAGCAGTGAAAGACGGAGGTGGGACACACACAGAAACTGCTCTCTGCCAATGAGTGCTGAAAGGAAACATCAGAATATGACAGTGCCATGAAATCAGAAGCACTGCAGAAATTATTTTCTTTGTTGTTTTTGAAGTGCCCTCGATACAATCAATCATAAAAAAAATCCTATATTTTGGGTCAGTATGGAAGTGGCTATTTGCATTTCAATATGTTCGACTCATCATGCCAATAAAAACATGGAACCAAGAAGAAGAGATCAGCCCGCTGGAGTGAAAAACAGAAGATGACATCCTGCAGACCTTTCAGATAAAACAGCTCCTTACTTGTAACACTTCTGTTGACTTCCCAATATTTCTGAATGATTGGGTTTTCAAATGAGATCAGTCAGCATGCAAATAAGGAAACAGGATCAAGATGTCTCCCTTATCTGATTGGATGGGGAAATTATCAAAAGCCCTTTTTTCATATCAAATTTCCATCAGCAAAGGTCAAACTTTCAACTCCCATTACTCTTGCTAACTGCATTTCTCTGTGCCTGCCAGCTCATTCCTGCTGCTGTTTTAGGAGGTAAAAAGAAATGTAACTAACAACAGTATTTCCCCCCCACATCTGTCATACAAGATGGACAAATATTTTCTAATCTTATTCTATTTTTCTCTACAGCCCTGAAAAATCCTTGAAGCCAAAACATTACTTCTATCCCAATTAGCTATTCCCAACTTGAGATTTTTTTTATTGGCTCTTCTCTTATTTTTCAGCCTACATACTGACAGGAGTGCTAGTTGTGTTGCCAGAATGTTTTGTTCTATGGCTTGATCATTTCAAATATTTAAGAGTGATTCTTTAAAAATATCTTTCCCCGTGTTGCCTAGCTGGATCAACACCTATACACAAGCATAATGGACATTATAGAAAAGCTGAGAGAAAGGGGAATGAGAGAAAGACAAAGCACCGTTTCCACTGAAATTCTCATGCGTTTATTATTTTACCATGCAGACCTTCCTCTGTAACAAATACTGCCTGATGTTTGTAGACTGCCTTCCACAGTATACTCACAATCACTTTCCCCAGTCAGTAACCTTTGTTAACTGAAGCCCTGCAATGCCAGCTGGTCTCCTAGCAGAGTAGTTCAAATGCCTGACGAGGTCAGAGTTTGCCTTACTAAGGAGTTCGCATTATTTCCCCCCACATGCATTAACTTGTATTTTGCCAAATCAAATCTCATTTGTTATTTTCTTCAGGTCCCTTTATTAGGGAAGTGTTACTGCTGTGCGTAAGACCTGCCAATCCGTATGGGGACTGGTCCCCCTTTCCACATAGTGCTCCTCTTTAGAGGCTTACACTGCACTGATGTGTGCCACCTTTGTTGTCCTGTATGTAACTGGAGATGAAATTCAAAGGCATATCCAGCCTAGATCCTCCTCTTGGGAGCAAGGAAAGTCAGAAAGAATGACAGACTCCTTGCTAAAGGGATTGTTACCCAGGAACATGAGTTGGGGCCTCAGGCCTTTTCCAGTTTGAGGTGAGTGGGGTTGAGGGAGTTGGGCAATTTTTCTTGGAAGCATAGCTTGGCCAACCTGGAGAGACCAAAATCACCTTACTTATCTGATCACCAATGGAAGTCATGGAACAGTGAGAAATTATAGAGGAGATCTCTACCCTAGTGTGACAAGATCATGTCTGCTTCCCCTTTTATTCTTTTTCTTCCGTTAGGAATCAAAAAGATCAGGTTATACGGCTACACAGCTCTCCTGTATCTATCATGGGAACTTTCATATCTACCAGTGTCATCCCACCACCTAATGAATGGAGGTCTCATTCCAAATCCTAATTCACTCACTTCACTTCATGGCCTGGATCAAGGGGAATTTACTATTTCTGATCTAGTATATTCTGCTATCTGGATGTATTCCAGGAAACCATACACACGGACATGTTTCTCCTAGAAAAGAAAAATATTTCCTTATGAGCAGCAGATACAAATTTATATCCATATTTGCCTCCATTGTTTCTATTCTGGACAATTTATTATACCTGAACGATACACAGTATTTGTACCGATATAACTATTTCAGTTAGGGGTGTGATTTGCTTACTTAAATAAGTATACTGGTGCAAGCCCTTGTGTGGGTGCACTTATAACAGCACAAAGAAGTCTTATACCAGTGGAGCTTATTCCCCTTCCCTTATGGGAATAAGTCCTAGGGCTTGTCTTCACTTGAGCCGGCAGGGATCGATCTTTTGGTGATCGATTTATCGCGTCTCGTTAAGACGTCCCCCGTCGACTCCGGAAGTCCAGCTCGTGAAGAGGCGCAAGCTGGAGTCGATGGGGGACCGCGCCGCCGACCGCCACCGCCGTGAGGATGGGAGGTAAGTCGGCTGTAGAGACGTCGATTTCAGCTACAGTCGATTTCCCCCCCTAGTGGAGACCAGCCCCTACTCTACACTGGAAAATTAGGTCAGTTTAACTATGTCTATCAGGAGGAGGAAAGGATTCTTTAATTCACCAGTCACCGAGGACAGCATTTCTGGATCATGACTTCTTCCTTCCCTCGTCTAAGATATCAGAGCTGTGCCTGTCTTCATGCAAATACCAGAGGCAGCTGAGATTTTTCACAGAGCTTTTGTCCTCACTCCAGATTTTCTGCCCCAGGTCATGTAAACAGCAGTGACTAGTCAGCACTCCGACTTTATCCTTTACCATACTGCCTTTAAAGCCAAATTTTGGGGCAGCAATGAGTGATATTCTTGTACGTGGGGTGAAGTACGGGGAGATGAAGATATTAGTAAAAATTGCAGGGCTCTATGTATTTGATGCCTCTAGTCCCATAAAATGTCTCTCTCAATATTATTATCATTGCAACATATATAACCCATCAGATTAGTATCTAGAGATTTCTACTCATCTGATTTTCTCTGTTCTTCTTATTACTCAACAACTAAATGTTTCACAAAGCCATTTCCTACAGAAATATTTATGTTCCCAAATGTTTATTGGCCCCTCTATCATGATCAAGATTTTATGAGCACTCTGTACACAACTCTGAATTAAATACATAATTCCTGATCTATCAAATCTTGGCTTGATGCTATGTTTGTCTACATTATACAGTAACCCATTGTAGTGAGCTACAGAATGCCTTATAAAAAACTAATTTATATAGTAAAGATATTTCTATTCAACACTGGCTGTGCAGGTTAGTGATTAAAGCAAGATAATGAGAACTAGGGAGATTCTGGTTTTAAATCCAGGCTAAGCTACTACTCACTCGCTGTATTGTGATCCTTGAACAACCATTTTATGTAATTTACACACAGATATGGACATCTGGATTTGTACCGTCACATGCCAGCAAGAGGAGATGGAAAAAACAGCTTGTAAATGTTACATAGACACTTTTCTCACCACTTAATTCACATCTGCCACACATGTGAACACTACAGAAAGGGATTCTCTCCCAATGCATTTTAACAGTTAGATCTTTTATTCTGTGCTTGCAGATGCTAGTCATAACCACTGATAAAATGATCAGACCTTTAGCCATTTCTCAGAGCTCTTTGCAAGCTCATTTGTTTCATCTTTAGTTATCCAGGCATTTTCCTTTCCTCCTTTTGATCATGAGCTCCTTTAATGATTTAGACCCATTAGAGAGGCATCTAGTGGACCAGTTAGGCAGCCCCAGTGGTCATTTACAATGTCAGAACCAGCCCTGATTAGTTTGAAAGTCCAGTGTTACTCCAAATTAGATTAATATGGTTGGATATTTTTGTTTTCTTTTTACCAAACAAAAATAAATCTCATAACCAGACTCCAAGGAGAATTTCTGATTTAAGGATGTTCTGCAGTAGTAAAATAATTGATAAGATACTTTGTCAATACTCTTGCTCTTCCTAATCCTATTACTACTGAGACCCAAATCATCAGGCCCCATATAATTTCTTAGTTTACTGCTACCTTCACTGATAAAAGGGCCGTTTGGAGCTTAAAGTTTAAAATCTTCATCTTTGAAACTTGTCCAGTCAGAGGCTGTTCAGGATGCACTGTGTAACTCAGCCACTGGAGAAGGCCTGGAGCTCACAAGGTTTAAAGACATCAACTAGCCCAATGGAGACTGACAGATCCCATAATGAATTTTAAAGGCTAGCAGCAAAGATAGGGGACTAGTTGGTTTCAGAAGAGATCTTGTGTTCAGAGATCTTGTTTTCTACACTTGGTATTTGAAATTAGGTTTGGGCTGGTTCTTATATTTTCCATTCTGGAACATGGAGAATTAGAAGACTTCTTCTGGAAGGGATCTATTAGTCAAAGGAGAAAATACGGTTGTAATAGGAGACAGAGCTATAACAAACCTAACTTTAAATTTGGAAGCAATGTCTGTGTTTAAAAAAATTCTAAAATGGAAGCCCTCCAAGTTTCCATCTAATTGAGTGGTGGTGAATACTACTTCTTTGGTCTACCTCCAGTCCTTATTGCGAGTGACATTATGTTAGTTTAACGAAGAGAAGGTTAATGGGTGACTTGATTACAGCCTATACTATCTGTATGGAGAACAAATATTTAATAATGGGCTCTTCAATCTAGCACAGAAAAGTATAACACGATCCAATGGCTGGATGATGAAACTAGAACAAATTCAGACTGGAAATTCAAGTTGTAAATTTTTAAAGTTGAGAGTAATTAACCACTGGAACAATTTACCAGGAGTCATGGTAGATTCTCCATCACCAGCAATTTTTAAATCAAGATTGGATGTGTTTCTAAAAGATATGCTCAAGGAATTATTTTGGGGAAGTTCTATGGCCCGTGTTGTATAGGAGGTCAGGCCCGCTAGATGATAAAAATGATACCTTTTGGCTTTCAAATCTATAAATCTATGTTTGGGGTATAACTGGATAGAATTTGAAAGATACTGAAAAAAATAAAAGGGTGGATTTTCACCCTGAAGAATGTTCTAAAGAAAGTATCCACATGCTTTAAAGACTCAGCATCTTTGCAAAACTGTTTGTAGCTATGGTTAAATGTCGGATAAGGTCATCTCCTCTCCCAATTTATACAAAGCAGGACAATCCACAGAGCCTCGGGTTTACAATAATTAAATCACAAGAATTCTCTCTCTGAAACCAATAATCAAGGCAAAACTTTTACAGAGCCAAATCCTGCAGTCTTTACCAAAGTAAAACTCCCAGAAAATACTGAACTGTTAAATATTCTAAGGGCACTATGCTCATAGCTTAAGCAACATCACTGGCACTGTATTTGTTTGTGCAGAATAAACTATGTTTAGAAGGACTGAAAAATCATAAGCCATTTTTGCTAGGGCTGGTTGGTCCCAGAATAGGTTTCTATAGAGGCCTCAAGTAAAGGGCTTGCTCTGTAATTACCATAAATTACAGTAGAATATTAGCACTGATACAGCATCTTTCATTAAAATAATAGAAAGCAAGCCTTTCAGAAGGGCTGCCACTTGCCATTCCTTCTAGGTAATCAGATAGCTGTTAATTAATAAACCTGTCAGGTGAATCGTCCTGCTCCGGTCATCATTATCCATTCTGTAACAGAATCCTGCTATCATCACCACTATCTGCCCCATAGCTTCCAGCTCAATTACCTTAATGCTATGCAAATGAGAGGCTCTCTTCATCATTAGCTTATAGCCCACGAATGTTAATAACATAATTGGGCCTTCAACAGGGTAATTAGACACGATTTCTTCCATTAGTCTTACAAGGCTAATTATTGTTGATAGGAGAGAGGGGACAAGTCCCAGTGCTGCAGGCAAAGAGGGGCATCTGGTTAAAGCAAATATAGACAAAACATCAACAAGGTTAAACAACAGTTGAAATCTATAGCAGGGTCAGGTAGGAGTGGGGGAAATGAAGATATCACTATAATAAACATAGGAAATACAACAGAAATTGTCCATGAGGCAGTAATTTAAAATATCATTCTGCTTAAAGATAGAGCTCTCATATGCCTAACACCACAATAACATGATGCTTAACAAACCATAGGAAGTTAACATGAGGTACTCCTAGAAGGGAGGGTTTGAAAGCTGAACCTTTTAATACCACATGTTTCTAATGCAAATATATGGAAATAAGGTGCACAAGAAAGAGATTGAAAACTGATTGGTCCTAAATTTCTCATGTTAAGATGTTTAGGGGCCCACTTCTGGAACCTTAACTCAGGCAAGTTCCTTTGACTTTTATGGGACTGTTCACCTGAGTAACTGCTACTCAACAATTGTAAGGATTGCAGACTCAGCATATAAGATAGCATGTCTAATAGAAAAAAAATGCTCTTTAAAAGCCAGTGAGCAGGATGCATTCCAGAAATTTATTTACAATTTCTTTTTTTAAATAAATAAAACTCAATACCACATGCAGGAATTCAAACCATCATGCTCTTTGATGTCACTATAATTGGGCTTCTAGTAAAGTTCTCAAACTGAAGTTAAAAGAACTGGACAGTGTATTTTCAAGCTGTATTTACATTTGTGAAAAAGGTGTAAAAACTAATGACTAAATTCCGCTCCAGTTATATCTATGCAGCCCTGGTTACAGAGGTTACACAGGTGTAACTGGAGAGAGAATTCTGTCCTAAAGTTGTTTTTTTTGGAAGGGGAAAGAGCATAAAAAAAATCTCTAAAAGCTTTCAAACACCTGCACCTTGTATTTGAGCTCATAAATTCTTAAGTGTAATGCAGGCTTCAACATTTCAGTGCTTTATTATATAGCACTAAGAAAGATAGATAATTGAAGTGAAATCTGAAGACTCCTAAAGTATGATATGGTTGAGGAAAAATACAGTTCTTTTAAGTTCATCTCTGTTTTTTTTTTACCTTTGGGGCTGAATTCTTGTCTACTGCATCTCCACTGACTTTACTGCAGTTACACTAGGGAGGAAGTTGGTCCTTTGTCCTTAGCCTAGAAATTAGTTTGTTAACTGTTCGACCTTATATTTACTAAAACTGGTGACATTCCTCAATACTTAAATTAAATGCCAAATATTTTGTGGTCTGCTCTCTGCTAAACATTAACCCGATGTACCATGAGATGTCTCAGACTCATTAATTTAGTACATATCAGTGGGACAAGGTTTGTAAACTAATATCATTTATTGGACCAACTTTTGTTGGTGGAAAGTACAAGTTTTTAAAGTTCTTTTTCAGGTCAGTGTACGTCCAATAAAAGATATTATCTTACAAACCTTGTCTGTCTCATATACTGGGACCAAAAGTGCTACAACTAGACTACAAGCACCCATATTAGTGGGACATTTATCAGAGTTCATATTATAAGAATTAGAATCTAAAGGTAATTTAATTATCTCTGTTTTGCTGATCTGTGCAATGTATAACACTGCTTTTAAAAAGCCCATAAGCTTCTCGGAAACAAATAGTTTTAGAAAAAAATTGGGATCATAGTAGGTCTATATGGAAAAAAAAAGAAAACCTGGTTCAAAATTAATCCTATGCCACACTAGAGAGAAAAATATCATTAATAGAGAACTTGTAAATATAATGTACTAGCAGAAATACCCGGCGTTGCTCGGGTCCGTCGAAGGGGGGGAAGGGGACCCAGCGTTGCTCGAAGAGAGTTGAGCGAGTGTGGAGTCCGTTGGAGGGGGGGAGGGGGGAGAGAGCTGAGTGAGTGGGTGGGGGGCATTGGAGTGGGGGAAGGAGGGGGAGATTTTAAAAATTTTCGATTCTTACCTGAGGGGCGAGAGAGCTGAGCGAGTGCAAGGTCCGTTGGGGGGAGGGGGAGGGAGCTGAGCGAGTGGGGGGGGGCGTTGGAGGGAGGGGGGCGAGATTTTAAAAATTTTCGATTCTTTCCTGAGGGGGGAGAGAGCTCAGCGAGTGTGGGGGGCCCTGGATGGGGGGGAAGAGAGCTGAGCGAGTGCGGGGTCCGTTGGAGGGGGGTATTATTACATCATAACTATGTCACAGAGAACAGCAGGTGTTAACCTGCTGCCCAGCTGATGTGAATGGGCTTTAAAGAATTTCACCCCTGGGGGGCGTCAGAGGTGAGATTTGAAAAGGTGAGATCTTACCCTGATTAGGACCCTAAGGCCTATAACTGTACCAAATTTCAAGTCTCTAGCTCAAACGGTGTGGAAGGAGTAAGGGAACGTACATACACGCACGCATACACGCATACACCATTTGACTTTTATATATATAGATTTAAGGGTAGAAAATATGAGACTTACATACCACAATCTTGCACCTAGCATTAACTATGCAAAGTGTGTGTGAAATGGTACCAAAGTAGAATGGTGGCAATTTACATGTGTTAATGACTGCATGAGATGCAAAGTAGTAGAGAGTCAGGTCCAATGAGGCTGTTAGAAGGGGAAAATGCTCCAACAATATCATCCCCACAATAATAGCTGTAATGATATTACATTTCTGACCTCAGTCTTAAATTATCCTGCCCTTACCTGCTAGAAAATACTGAGCAAATATCTTGTTGCAAGGCAAACATCAGTAAATCCATTGGTGTTTTAAAGTAGATTAGATTTGTTAATCCTCATGGTAATAACAAACTAGTCTACATTCAACATGCAGCATCACTTGACAGTTCTAACCATCCCATCTGGATTGTATTTGCCGCAAAAGGATGCATTTGTCTTTCCAAATTTCAGCTCTAAACAGACAATTTTAGGACTCTAAGTAAAAGTAGCATATTCCCTGTTCTGTCTGTGGATTTCCCTATGGCCCAGATTCTGTCAGCGAGCAGTGCCTTTCTCTAGGAGTAGTGCCATTGATTCCAAAGGAGTATTCGAGGAGCAAGTTCATACTCAAGTTGAGTATAGTTGGCAGAATCTGACCCTATGTTTTTATTCCCAAAGTTCTGGGAGCTGGCAGCCATGAGGTTCAAAGGTAATGTACATTTTGATGTAGTTGCTTCACAAGTAATTGCCCTTGTGCCCTCAAAGGCAGATAGCAAACGTGGTAACAGACTTTCATAAACTAAGTTTTAACCCACCCAGAAGTGAGGATGACCTTTCCACATTTACTCAGAATAATATTCACCAGACTTTTTCTAGCACAAACACTGGAAATAAAAGGTAAAATGTCAACAGTCCAATATGCTGAAACTAATGGGATAGCCTTCCTTTTCCTACTACAGTTTAAGTTACTATGGGCTCCATCCCACTGTTCTTACAGAGAGAAAACTCCCATCGACTTAGTCAATGAGGATTTGATCTTGTGCAGAATCAGTTCCCAGACGATTAGGATGCTACATCATAATACATTTGATGTTTCCTCATCCCAATTATTATTTGCCAAAAAAAATTCTGGTCCCAGTCAATTCCTGTCTCCAGTAGCTTACTTATGAAAACTTCCTAAAACATCTACAATCAGAGTAGCAAATATCAGATATTTTTGTGAACTCTAGAGGAATGAGGAAATTAGGATGAAAAATTAATCTTAAAAATTGCTGACCTAGTTTTCCTAAGAAGAAATGGTCAGATCGGTCATATTAGAAGACCTAAGTCCATCTTGTGTTCCTTGATCACTTCTATCAATACTACATTTCAGGAAATGGAGTGATGCTATATGACACCATTGGGCACACAGCAAACTTAACAAGACTGGTGAGTTAAAAGTAGCAAGTAAACTCAATTCGAATTTGCAGCCTGGACTTACGGTTTCAACATGACAATGCCTAAAATAATGTCTTGGGATACTGGCATCTCACTGGATTCTGTCAAAAAGTCATTTAGACTAGAATTAATGTGGAGCAAACTGGGAAACTTTGGTGAACCAAGTTCTGTGGGGCTGGTAAGGAGCTATTAGGAGTATGCTTGCTGGCTCTGTCTTTCCTGATTTTTTGGTGACCTAAGCAAGGAGAGTTAAGGGAAGAAAACTATAAATCAGATGATTAGACTAGTTGAATAAGAAGACATTGCTTTTCCATTATCATCAAAGGGAACCTGAATCAGATGAATTTCCAAAAACAGCATCTGCCTCCCATGACCAAAGCCAGCTCTGCCTCCTAGCCACACTGGAAGAGAGCAGAGAACAAGAGGTGAATCTCGTGATAACTTGTGCAGCATTCTCCATAAGTGAAAGGGAATTCTGAAGATTTAGGGACTCTGCTGATTTTGTTATGCTTCATTCTAGATTCTGAAAACATATTAATGGCTTTACCCCAGGACAGAGAGGTCCTGAAGGTGACAGCACAGGTGTGATATGGTGGGTTAGGTCCGGAGGCTCCCTGCTAGACACCCCACCCAGAAAATAGCAGAGAAGTCCTCTAGGTAGCCTAGAGTGGCTGCAGCAGAGACCATCAGGGGCCAGATAGACCACATAAAGGAACCAGGCAACAGAGACAGAGCAGTCAGTTGCTGCCTAGAGCTCAAAAATGGAGGACTGGGTGGCTGGCTGGCTAGAAGAGCAGCAGGATCATGGACAGGTCCGTGGGGGCTGGCAGAGCCCGGGGAATTGAGCCCAGAACTTAGCCAGACCAGGTGAGGGTACCAGGATGGGCCCTGCTGGTCTGGTTGCAGACTGAGCCCAGGCGAGGGTTGTTGAAAGGACACCAACTGATTGTACCAAGTTGGGCCCCTGTTGGAGGAAGCCTTGGCGCTACAGCCCCTTCCAGGGCCATGAACGAGAACTAGAGATTGCATACCTCGGAAGGCGGGACAGTGCAGTGCAGAAGTAAGGGTGGCAATACCATGACCCCTCTACAATAACCTTATGATGCTCCCACTACTCCCTTTTGGGTCAGGACCCTTATAGTTACAACACAATGAAATTTCAGATTTAAATATCTGAAATCACAAAATTTATTATTTTTAAAATCTTATGACCATGAAATTTACCACAATTGACCATGAATTTGGTAGAGCCCTAAATATAGGGGATTAGTTGGTGCCAAAAAGTATCCAACTGAGCTGCCTCTGTGAATGCAAGTGGTCTGTTTACAGCAATGTATAGAGTTGTATATAAATATGCTACATATATATGTAACAAACTGGCAGTGTTTGCTCCAAATATCACATGCAGTTAGCAGCTGTTGAGCTTGCTGGGAAAGAATTACACGGGGTCTGGTGACTCAGTGAGACAGATGCCTCAATCTCTAACACAGATATAAAGGAGGAGGAAGCAAATTTCTAGGAAAGAGGATCTAGAGTGTGGGCTGAGTAGTGCTGAGTGCAGAACCCGGGAAGTAGCCAAATTTAGGGAAAAGGCTTGTGCTGATCTTTATCTTTCTTATTGTTGTTTTCTTTACTGATAAAGCCAAAGCCCAGTAAAGAGATATGTTTGGACTTTGTATACTATGTTGGCGGTGTTTATAAAAATAGTTTGGGAAAGGTGCCTGCTCACAATCCCTCTCTCTGTATTCCTGACGTTAGTGAAGATTATTATATTAGTTTAAATGTTTTGATAATCAAACTTTTAATTTTTTTCCTGAGTTTCTCTTGTGAAAATGAGGAGCAAATCAGAAGAGAAATTATAACAGTTACCTCTCCGTCATTCATCACAGATTTTTGTATATCATCAGTTTAAAAGCATGCCTATTGTAAATGCATATAATCCAGCATTTAAATTAGACCCATGTTTTTAAAAATGCTCTTGTAACACTCTCAGTGTCAGGATAATTCAGTCATTATATGGATTATCGATACAACTATTTTGGGTCTTACCTTTTTCCTCATTAACAAAGCAAGATATTAAGTCATTTATTTCAATATCTATGTCAGTTACAGAGGGTAGCAAGGAAACGTTGAGGAAAAAAAGAATTTGAAGTTCTGATCTTCAACAAAAATATTTCTTCTGATAAAGAAAATGCATCTCCGGAATACATATTCAGTGATAAGTATTCTAGTCCATGTCTGGTAAACTCTCAGATAATGGCAGCATGGTAGGGTCACAGGGATTCTATTAGCTCAATTAACGAGGAGTAAGATAAGGCTAACACCTAGCTCTTCAAACGGCTAAAAAATAGAGCTGGTAGTAATGGAGTTATTAACCTTCGCCAGCCATTGAATTTTGCTGCTGATTCAAACTCCATTTCCTAGTTCAGGCCTCCATTAATAGGCTGTTTATTATCCCTAATCCACATTGGGATCAGCTGCAGAAATATGAAAACTCCATGTAAAGACCAAATGATAAAAAAAAAATCCCTTTTTTGCATTCTAATATTTTCCTTTTATTCTTAATATATTACCAGATTCTGTTTTAGGAAATAAGAATAACATTATCCTTGTTCTAAATTATTGGCATACAGGCTATTATTAATCAGATGAAAAAGAAGTTTAAAAATATTAGATAAAAGTGACATAATTGGAGATAAAACCACATCCTTTTGAAGTCTGATCAAGAAGCAATGTGATCTCTGAAATAAACTCTCTCGAGTCATCTTTAAAAGTATTTTCTGCATTAGTAAAGAAACTTTGGGATTTGACAACTGGAAATTTGGTGAAGTATACCATAAACCTCTATTCATTTTAGAATTAGCTCCCACTCCCAACTCACCCACTTCATGTGTTTATTTTGTCCACCTGTTGTGTCCGACCTGACATCTGCATTGTGTGCTTTTGGGGGCAGGGACTGGGACTGTCAGCTTTGTTACTTGTGTAGTACAATGGGGCTCTGATCTTTGATTCAGATAGATATAATAGCAATATAAATCTCTCTGGGTACGCGCAATGTGCCCAGCCATTGATAGCATCATCATCAGTCAGGTAAAGAGCCAGTAGCCCGCTGTCAAAGTAAGTCAGCTGGCACCCATCAAGGATATGCAACATAGTCTTAAATTGACTGCATCTACATCACGGATCATTAAAGAAAACACATTTGAAGAGATTGGCCACACAATTACCCTGTCCTATTCGAAACCGGTTCATAGATAACCACAGGTGCCTTGGCAGGTCAAAACCTGGTGGGCAGATGGTTGTGTTGGTGACAAGACAGTGATTAATGACTGTAGTTGCAGACCATTTGTTATGACAAGAAGATTCCACTATCATATCCTGTGGTGGCATAAGTGACCATAAAGGTCATTTATCAGCTATCAGTGTAGCAGAATGTTATGGTATTGATGGCTTTGACCTCATTTCACATTTCTTAGATGTTAAACATGGCCATGCAACAGACATGGGTTCCAACATATCTGATGCTATTCCACACTCTTCATCCAGTTTTTATGATGTAATCCAGGTTGGCGGCTTTCGGACTGCCAACATATATAAGTCACCAACTTTGCACTGGGACTTCCCAACACTTGATCACCCAGCAATCTTCATTGGAGATTTCAACACTCATCACTCTGAGTGGGAGTATACTGATTTGGATGCCAACCATGAACGGTTGATGGACTGGGCAATTAACAACAACTTTGTGTTGATTCATGAGGCAAAACAACTTGGCACATTTCTCTCGAAAGAGTATTCACTTGATCTTTGTTGGGTTAGTTCACTAGTTGGCCATCCACAACCAGCAAGTTATATAGTAGTTGATAACTTCCCTCACAGCCAATATAGACCATCACTCATCCATGCTGGGCTCTAGCTATCCATCATTCAATCAAGCAAGCATCAGCGGAATTTTAGTAAGGCATTTTGGGAAAAGTTTTCTAATGCTTTGGAACATACTTTGGTACCATTCCATTGCATTGTATCTCAGTTGATAAAGCCTACTGCCAATTCCATGGAGCCTTTTACAAAGCCACATTTTCAGTCATACCATGGGGCTGTCGACCAATTTACACTGCCTGCCTGAGTGTCAATGACCAAACCTTGCTCAGGAAATTTGAATTATCTGGCGATCCAGACATTGCAGACCATCTGACTGAGTCTCTGGACACTGCCAGGTGCACTCGGTGGAAGGAATTTCTGGCAAAGCTTGACTTCACTTATTCAAGCTGAATAAGTGAGCCTGGTCGAAGCAGAACTTAAAGCTCTGCACATTGTTACGGGGACTTTACATGCAACTTGGTTGCCATGGCTGCCAATACTTAGTAACATAGCAACGCCCCATATTTGCCATGAGGGGGCCTCCATCATGCTCCTGGCCAACATCTGTGAGAACAGCAACTTGCCTCTGTACTCAGACCTCTTCAATCAGCTGCCAGTTTGCCTGCTTTCTAGACGCCCTTTATGGACATTTCTATAAATAATAAGAAATAACTCCAGCAACTTGAACTCCTGAGGAACTGTCCTTTGACAAAGGCTACTATGGTCAATAGTCAAGGTTGTCTGTGCTGTGAGTAGATTACAATACTGTATAGTTAAATAATTTTTTTACAAAAATATGTGGGTCTCTGATAACTTTTTAAAACAAACACGTTTGAACGATAACAACCAACTCTTATGCACTAATGTTGCTGATCTATTAGGACAGGTTTGTTTACTCCTTGGCAAATATTATGATTACAGCATTTTAAAGATGTGAATCCAATACTGTGCTTTTAGGTTAAGTTTTTGATGGTCTCCTTCAGGTTCCCTAGAAGATCCAGATTCTCTCTCGAATGCTCTGGATATGACAGACAGAACAACCCGATTGAGCTATTTTCCTGGTCAAGAAACCACATCATAGAACTAGTAGGTAAGAAGGTGGAGAATGCTAGAGAAGGGGGTTGTATGATTAATCAAATGATCTTGGTGGTGGAAGCATAAGACAGACAGACAGACAGACAGACAGACAGACAGACAGACAGACAGACAGACAGACAGACAGACAGACAGACAGACACTATATCAAGGCACACACATTCTCAGCCACTTTAACAAACTGCCAACATAAACCAGACCACAGGCTCACCAGTGGTAGGAAGGTCCACTAGAGGGAGGCTGCAGTGGCACAAGGCGGTCACAACTTCCTTTCTCTCAGGGACTTACAAAGAGCTAGAGCTCACAACCCAGACTAGGGAGATGGCCAGGGAATCTAGGAGATGCATGATTTAGAGCATCCCTACACCTGGCTTGGCCTGCATGCTTCTTCCTACAGAGCCCACAGCAGAAATTAAATGGAAGCTACATCTTTAATGAAGGATTCTAACATGCCAATAGGAACTGTTGCAGGAATCATATTTTAGTGATCCAGCATAAAAATAGTGTGGTGTTTAATGCAGAAAATCTGTTTCCTCTTGCTCAGATAAATCAAATGGGTTATGGATTATACTCAAACTTAAATAAATAAAAACAGACAATTTTGGATTGAGTCCATGTGTGGAAAGATATAGTCTAAAATAAATTATTAGGAAAGTTATGAATGGTAGAATACAGGGGGTTTGTCTTACCAGCTCAATATTTTCAGTATGATCAATAATAGTAAGGTAACAAAAAGAGGGGTTGTTTTTACCAGTGTTGAGGACTGGAGGAAGAGGCATTGATAACAGGCATATAATGCAGGTTTATCAGGTCTTGAGCTAAAGGGTCTTATACTACTTCGTTTTAAGTCCATATGCACTGAATCAATATATATTTATGACACAAAGCAATTTTTCAGTGCATCTTCAGTGAAATGGGACGTTCTATTCCTTAGCTAGCACAGACAAATGCAGTCAGTTTGTAGACAAACGTGCTCTTATACACAGTTGATGTGACTGTGATCATTGTCATTATATTTAGAGTTGACTGAGACAAGCTGTGCACCAGTTGGGAGCTGAAGTTAATAACAGGAGATATATAATAGTAATAGCCTACATTGTTGTTGGTGAACTTTATTTCAGCTGTAAGTTTGGCAAAGAGCTGTAGCTCTGTTTCACTCAATGTGTACTTTTGTAGGAAATCCAGACTTGATATTTTCATTTGGCCTGTGGTTTTCTTTCGATTGTTTGGAGAACAATTTGGCCCCCAGACCTAGTCCATACTTGTATATAGAGGGTGGAACAGCATATTTTTCATAGAATTTTTGCTATATCTTAGAAACATACAGAGCTGTACAATCTTCTATTTTAGCTCAAGTAATAAAAGAACAAGAGCTAGAACTGACATTTGCACCTGCTTTGAACCCTTAACACCAGCAGTCCTGAGCATCTCATGCTAACCTGTAACTATATTTGGACTCTCATTGACTGCAGACGCTAAGGGGTTAACAGTCTTCCTTTACTAGGAGGCTGAGACACCACTAATAGATTCAGCTTCTTATTTGCCCTAAAGGCTGCCACAGTTCAACACGATTAGGATCCTGTCCACTTAAACTATAACTGCATCATAAGGAGGAATGTAGAAGACAACACATGTGTTCTCAGAGTACAGAAAGACTGGTGCTACAGGAGGACATTTATGTGTGATCGAATACAGGCTTCCCAGCATGAGTTTGCAGGCTAGTCTTGCTCTGTGGCAAATAGTAATTTTAAAAAAAATTGAATCCCTTAGATCTGCAATGTGAAAATGAATTATTTCCTTCCTTGTTCTAGGGCAGTTCTTTGGATGCAGTGGCTGATGCTGTATGCACTTTTTTTATTATTACGTTTTAACAAACTTTATAGCCCATTTTGTTTGTTTTCAAATAACTTCATTTTCTTTCTTTTTTTTCCATCAATTACTAGGTTTGTTTCTCTTTCCATAAGATGGAGGAGTCAGGAGACTGATCCCGCTCAATGGTGTATAATTTAGTATTATGTGCACTAGGTTTATGAGGCAGGAGTCTGATAAAACATACTATTTGAACACTAACCATTTATTAGCTCTAAGGAACAGATTTATGACTTGACAACCAGACAATAATTCTGTTTTCTGATCAGCCAAAGAGGTCTACTTTGAGTTCAAAACACAGAGTAACGTACTCTTTCACAAATAATTTTGTTTACTGATGTGACTGGATTTTAATAATAAACTTGATATATATGTAAATTTATTTTAATTTAATTTCATCTACAGAGCCCTCCTAAAATGAGACTTTGTAGGTTGTTTTGTGTCTGATTTATAGATTTCTGCATTCTATTCCCAGATTGATTTCAAGGCTATAATTCTATCAGGATTTTCTACTGATGTCAAAAACAACACCACCGCAGATAGTGTTTTATAACTAGCATCACAAGAGAAACTAAATTACAGCCGTTCTATTCCATGCTGCTATATGTCCTTTGTTTATCATCTCTCTTTCTTTCTGTATATACCTGGCACTTCAGTTTCATGGAAAAAAATCAACTCCCAAATCAATCAGGTATCTGTTTTTGTCCCTTACTTCAACCCCTATGTAAAACAGTAAAGGGCCAAAGTCTGTACTGAAATACATACATGCGGCTTCTATTAAAGCCGATGGGAGTTGAGTTCATGGATCAGAAGTGGAATTTTCACATCTTAGCCTTTATATACCAGCCACTGTTATGTGCATTATTAGACCCCGATTCTGCAAACACTCACAGTGAATTCAATGGGAATATTCACATGCATAACCTACTTATGAGTAGGGCTCCATGTCTGTCATGGAGATTGCGGAAGTCATGGATTCCATGACTTTCCGCTACCTCCACGACTTCTGCAGCAGCCAGTGTGGCTGATTCCAGGGCCACCCAAGCAGCTAGCATGGGCAGCCCTGGGGACATCCACACTGTCCACCGCTGGAACAGTGCCGCAGCCAGGTGCTGCTGGAGTGGCCCCAGGGCAGTGGTCCAGGGGGCAGCCCCAGGCAGCTGCCCCTGGGGACTGCCTGAGCAGTGGCCTGTGCAGTTAGCCCCAGAGTCCACTGAGTAGTGGTCCTGGGGGCAATGGGAGCAGAGGTGGGTGGGTAGCCCCAGGGTCAACCATAGCAGTCACTGCTTGGTGGCCCCCAGTAGTTGGTGATGCTGGCCACCAGGCCACCTGCAGAGCAGTGCCCCGCTCCAGTCCCTACGAGCAGTACCCCCCCCCCCCCACCTGCCAGCTAAGATTTAGTCAGGGGTATATAGTACAAACCATAGACAGGTCATGACCCGTGAATTTTTCTTTATTGCCCATGACTTGTCCATGACTTTACTAAAAATACTCATGATTAAATTGTAGCCTTACTTATGGTCATGTATACAGACCAGAGGTGGTCAAACTACAGCGACTGCCATATATTATTTTCTCAAGAGGTTAAAACAGTTCTTTTAAGATGTTTGAGTAGTTTCTGCCCCACAAATTCATGTCCCTTATGCTACGTTCCTGAACATTCTTTTAATAAGCTAAAATCAAATACAAACATCACATTCTCTTTCATTATTCCATACAAAACAAAAAGACTCTATGGTTTAAAGTTCTCAGAGTAATAATGAGGCCCCTAGTTCTAAGTATAAGTCTTCTCTAAACTTGTAGGGTGGGATTTTCTGATGCCCTCATCATTAGCTTAATTTTGCTCCCACTGAAATCAGTGGTAAAACTCCTATTGACTTAAGTGGGACCTGAATACGGTCAATACTAAGTTCTTTTGGAAATCCTTCCCTTAGACACCTGGCTCAATCAGAAGAAGTGGATCACCTAAAGAAGGAACATTTACCCATACAAAAACTGACTCTTCAATGAGCCAAGAAAAAAATGGATAAAAGGAATCAACTGCTTCTATGAGAATAAGACTTTTTTCTCTCTCATATTTGATTAAAGTAGGTAAGAAGAACACATACTGTTATTAAAAATATTTTTTAAAGTCTTACCTGTTTGGAATAATTCCTGCTCTTGCCATCTGTTCTGCCTGATCTAAATCTCGTGGGAAACCATGTAGCACCCAACCGTCAGTCATGCAGTCTAATCTGTTGAGACGATCTGCCAGTACCTTTAAAACGATGTTGTCTGGGACTGGAGAGGATTTGAAAGAAAAAAACCACCACTTATTTTGTTTGTCAAATCTCAGCACTAAGCAGACAGTGGAATGCTTCTTGTTAGCCTATGAGGGGAACTTAGATACAAAAAAGTTATTAATGTTTGAAAGCTGTAAGCTTTTTGAGTAGGGACTATCATTTACTGTGTGTGTACAGTGCCACAGTGGGGCTTCAAAGTTGTTGAGGCCTTCAGGACAATCACAATATAAATAATAAATACTGCCTACATAAGCATGCAGAGTAATTTTTCTCATAAACAATTATCTATGTATGTCTAGATTATCCATTTTTTAACTTTCTACTGTGTGACATGACCACATAAAACCTGCATAGGCAATGGTGTAAATTGGATTAAATACCTACTTTGTAATTAAAAAATTTTTTTTTTAACATATATAACATAGGTCACAGTGGCTCCTCTGCCTAGTGCCTAGTGTATATTCTGGCCTTAAGCTTTCCTGTAAAAATAACTATTATTTTCTAGTCTTTGACTGAAATATAAATTTCCAAACGGGAAACAATTGTAAACTGTTGCAGTGTTGTCTTCCTCAGCTTGCAGACAAAGTTCTAGCACCTCTGTTTCTGTTTCACAACTGCTATTTAGAACCAAGTAAATCTTTTGTTGTAATTTTATAAGATAGAGGAGAATGGAGGGATGGATCAGTTTTCACTATACCCTTCATAATCTAAACTACTTCAATCAAGGTACTCCATTATCATTGCTTATTCCTACTGATTTATTGAAGAATTAAATTAGTGGAATGAACAAGGACTATTGCCAAACTTCCAAGGGCTGATCTGATGTATTAGGTTTAGAAGCAAATACCCAATTAGCCCCATGAAAGTGGTTAGGGAGCATGATCAGAAAGACCTAATAGGAGTCATTTCATAGGCAAACATCTAAAACAATTTTTAAAAAGCAGAAACAGTGCCTTATCTTGTATTTGCACAGTATCTAGTACATTAGGGGTCCTATCAGAAATAAAGAAGGATGATGGATTGCCACCTAAATCCATAATAAGGAACGTCAACATTTTATTATTCACCCTGCCACAGCATTTGCATACAACAGTACAGTGGGAAGTTTTCATACCAGAGTATGTATTTCAGATCTGTAATGCTGAGACTCGCTTTCACAGCAAATGGACAGGTGCATATCTGTATTTCAGTTGGATATGTTACCATTGACACGATACTATCACAAGTGCTGGAGATTGCAGGACACACTGAATAGTCCATGTTTCTAGCAATTTTTAAAGAATGGACTCTCCATTGCATCCCATTTTCTATTCCCGAAACTTCAAAATCATCCATGAGGGAAAAATCCCTTCAGTCCTAGTTGTTGGGGAGCCTTGTTTCTACTGACTCTTGTCAATCTATGACAGCAGCCACTCCATTTCAAGTACCAGTACATGTTGATTCTCTCATTTTTCAGAGCCTTCAACCCTCTGCCATGAAATTCACCACTTCTCCTTTTGGAACTGAATCACTGAGTTTACAGAATTGCTCTCAGGCTTCAATGTACCAGCAAAAATGAAAGAAAACCACAGGGAATTAATTAGGAAACTGATTAGTGTATTAATTGAGGATACCCACTTCACACTAACAAGTTAAGGATAGTACTCTTCTCCAAAAAGCATCTGCTAAAAGAAAACTGCAATGGAATATAATCTTTTCTAGTCACCTGATCCCATGTAAAATGATAAAATCACAAGAGGTACTTCTGTAAAATGCCAGAATAAAGAAAGAAGCAGCCATATTGCCAGACTGATGATATATATAACAAGAGGAAGATCAGAGCTGCATCCAGGAACATGAGAAATAGGAGATCCCACACTGGTTGGCTATTTTGGGGGGAGGGATTAAAGGTAAATTCTTTATTTTTTCCAGGAGTTTCAGAGATTAACAAAAACCTGAAAAAGCCCAGGACAAAAATTAAGAAATCAGCTAAAGAGAAGTTGTGTCCTGTTCCCTGCATCTCTGACTCAAGGACTGGACTTTCTATCCTGATATTCATGATGCCTGCAATAATCATCCTCAAAATAGGTTTACCCAGATGCCCAATTCATATCAATGAAAATTTTTAAAGATTCCTTAAAATGTTTCACCACTACTTCATAAAGGAAGTAAGTGATACAGTATTGACTCTTCACCAGAGCCCCATTACTTTACTGATGTAGAACACCCTTTCATGCAGGATTCCAGAGGTAGCAGCTGGTTAGAGCTCTTGCTGGATCCAATGAGATGACTAGCAAAACAGAGGGAGCAGCATAAGGCACTGGAGATGGTATAGAGGAACAGGCTGGTATACAGCACCCCCAGGCCTCCAGCAGATCTCAGGGATCCTCAGATTTAAAGTGCCAAGTCTTTGCTTCTTGCATAGTGGGAAGGAAAACCCTCAACCCCTAAAGCGAAAAAGTCAAAAGAAACTGTGAAAGGAACATCGCGGAATACTGTAGGGTGAACCAACAATCCATCAGTTAATGGTGTGACTTCTGTGCAGTGTACTAGACATATCTGCAGAGATGAAGAATATATCAAGTATATCGTGAGACACTAATTTCAATGCCGTGACACTAGATAACAGCAACACAGATGGATAGCCATGAATCCCTTTCTATATTCAGTACAGTGCATGTGTACATAAACACACACCAGTATAGATCTTTACATGTTTTCTTGTGTCTCTAAGTTTGATGGTGAGAAACGAAGCATAAACAAGTCAGACAGCAGGCTCTCCACCTGATTAGAAAACATAACTATCACTTGTATACAAAAGGGGCAGATAGCTTGTAGGATGTTCAATGGCATTACAAAGTACATCAGCCACCCCTGAACAGAAATAGACACAGTTAAAGCAGCTGCTTTAAAACTGTAATATCCTTGGCAGGCCAAAAAAAAAAGGGGGGGGGGAGGAGGGAAAGAAATCTGTATTATTCTTACTTCCCTGTGGTACAAACAGAGTAGTAGATAACGAAGAACTGTGGGGTATTCCTTTTCACTCATGTGGAACTCTCTGGTGATTGCGAGGGAAATTACTAACCTGTAATTGGAGTGATACACAGTCTCTAGATAACTAGCCTTGGATCGGCTGGCCTCAAGTGTATGACCAAGAGGGCTTGCTAGCAAAGTAGAATTTAGAGCTGTTCTGATGAGGCAGTCAATCTACATGCTTTAGGGGGATTATGAAGCACATGAGTGTTGAATAATCTTTTTTTTTCAGACCTAAACTTGTGTGAGTTTCCAACTCTGTCTCTGAGAGTTGGACGAATGAGGCTCTAGAGAGGTTTCTTATCTTTACAGAAGTCCAAATATAAGAGACTTTTAGAGATTTCCACTTGTGGAGACTGTTAGCCAAGAAGGATGTCCCTATTAAGTATCGTGGAAACATATCTCCATTAGCTAGTGAGATCAAGAAACAGAGGTGAAGTTCAGGCACTAGCACAGAGTCCACGAGGCAGCAGAACCACAATGATGTCTCTACATTGGGACAGGGGTAAGTGGCTACGGAGAAGGAACCAAGGGTGCTCCATAATCCGTATACTTGGCAGTGCTGGGTTCCAGACAGCCCAACACAGAAGCGCAAAGATCAAAAATTTATACTAGTCCCAAAGAAAGAATAGTGGAATATCCCTAATATTGTCCAACAAAGCATATGTAGAAGATCTCCAGCAATGGCTGGAAGTTGAAGCTAGACAAATTCAGACTGGAAATAAAGCATACATTTTTGAGAGAGAGAGAGAGAGAGAGAGAGAGAGAGAGAGAGAGTATTTAACCATTGGAACAACTTACTAAGGTCGTGGTGGATTCTTCATCACTGACCATTTTAAAATCAAGATTGGATTTTTTTTCCCTAAAAGATCTGCTTAAGGAATTATTTGGAGGAATTCTATAGCCTGTGTTACACAGGAGGTCACACTAGGTGATCATAGTGGTCCCTTCTGACCTTGAAATCTATTAATACAGTGATATGTATGATAAATACCAATGGGAGTCTCTCATCTCGGATCCATACATTGCATTATATTGTGATGTTTAGCTAAGGAAGTATGCTCTTTGCTTTACTGTGCATTCCTGCCAAATCAGAGTCAATGCTTCATGCCAGAAAACTTAGCATGTCTCCATTATCTCCCAGTCATTGACACAGTGGACACATGACCTGTGTCATACAGCTGAACTCCTTAAATTAGACATGAAGACTGAATCAGCCTCTTGACCTAAGAGGTGATCCAATCATTGAAGGATGAAGCAGTTGGCAGGGCAGTGTGGGTAAAGTGTGAACTGCTGCTCTTTGTGCTGTAACCATTCTATGAATAACAAGAGAACTTCAGTCGCTAGGATAGTTACTCAGCACTTTTCATGAGTACTAGTTTTCAGACGTTAGACTACGATGCAGACACACATGATCAGAAGATAATGTAGAACATTCAATGCATGTCACCACATACACTTGCAGCAATCTGCTGTAAAGTAGCCAAAACAATAGGAAAAGTTGATGGGTATTCAAGGATAGTCCTGAGCCTGCCATTCAACCCAAAGGACTCCAAACTTTCCCACAAAGTCCCCATTCAGTGGAGTCCAGCAGGTCGGGGCTGTTGTCCAACCCCACAGAGCAAGGTCCGGGGTCCCTGCCATCCGGCCTCCCACTCATGCCTCGACTCCTGGCCCCCCTGTGGAGGGGTTTCTGGGTGGGAGATGCTAAGCAGAGAGGTCTGTGGGGTTTGGGGGGGAAAGACGTTGTAGGTCTCAACCTGCAGCCCAGGTAACACATGTATATGTGGCCCACAATGATAAATAGGTTGAGAACCACTGCGCTAGAGAGTGCGTATAAGCCAAGACTCTGGATCCACAAAAGATAATTTTGTAGAACTGGTAAAGTTCACACCTTACAAGCTGTACACCTCATATTTCAAATGATACCTCCCCAATATCTTTTCCTTTAAAACACAATGTTGAAGGATATTGACTTACTTCTCCAAACCTATAAATCCTTGATTCCAAGTAGAGTACAAATGCATTTGCAGGAACGTGTCCTGTCAGTTTTGTGCAGTAGCAGAAAGTTTAAAGTCCCTTTGATAATACTGTCCATATAGCCTTTATCATTCCCTTAGACAGAGATTTTTCAGTTAGGTCTAAAGTCTTTCACTGTTAATTTAGATGCCTGAGGCTTGATCTCAATGTTTGACAGTTAACATCTTGCCCTGAGTATAAACCACTGCCAAGGGCTACTTCCTTGGATTGTCCTGTCAACCGTAAATTTAGCAAAGTGTGAGATATGAATATCCTATTGTTCCAAGAGTATCAGATTACCTGCACTGGATAATTTTATTTGGTTCTTCCTGGGCAGCCTTCAGTTTTCTCACTGACCTCAGAATTGTTCGAGTTCATATTCATTTGGGGTTTTTTAATGTGAGATTTAAACAGTGATTTGCTGTGGTCAGTGTGGTATAGGCTGACCAATACCTTCATTCAGCCTTGCCAATGCACCAGATTTGTGATGATAGAAGGATTTTCTCACCATATATTATGCACTGTTTCACCTAATGAAATACATACAAATAAATATAGTTCTTCAGCATTCCAATGGTAAATCAATTAAAAAAGGAATAGGTATGGGAGCGAGGGATGATTTTTGTCACATGCACAGAGTTGATCGTAGAAGGAATTTCCTGCCCACACCAGTATCGGCAGGAGTCTCGGGGGGGTTTCACCTTCTCCTGGAGCACTGAGCAGGAACACATGGGTGAGTAACACATGTTCAGTTCCTTGCACTTGCAGGGAGAACAGGGCATCAGACATCACTGAACAGCAGTCATCTAGTCTTCTGTTCCTTTGAATGTGAATTTATTAATCCAGAGGCTCATATATAGCATACCTCGACTCCCGGGTATGTGCATGGACTCAGATATGACTCTCTAGAAAACTCAAGAAGCTTTGAAGGTGACTCCCAAAGATGCATGCAGTATAAAGGCCACGGTATATTGCAAGGTTTTTTTTCTAAATTAGGCTTTCCACTGGAAACTGAGCTTTGGGCTTTTCAAGTGGCAACTAACACATGGTATGGCGACAGTGAAGCAACCATTATTTCCTTAACACTGAAGCTGCATTTATGATTTTGAGCCTCCTCAATTGGTGCTTTCATAAGCTCCGCACTGATATTACCAGAAATTATGACTACTGCAGATGCATATGATAGTAATAAACAGAACAGTGATCACATTAGGCAAGGATTTTTTCGATGCTGTTGTTTGTTATTTACTGCCACCTGCTGGTAAAATGAGATTACTGTAACACAAGCTAATCACTCCAGACAAGGTATGGGAAAAGCCAAGTTAAATTATGAAATGGAGACGACCCTGGGTGGAAGTTTCAATTATGCATTTCTGCAGAATCTCATCAGGTGAAGGCTGGAACAAGAAAACATGACTTGCCATAGAACAGTCTCTTATTTGTCCACAACCACAACAGACAATAGAGTTCCACAGTATTATATGCCTACCAACAGCATCGAATTTTGGCTAATTTACAGGAATTGTTGGAGATACTTCTCAGTAGCTCTGTTAGCTTCCTTTAAGTGCAGAGATTTAGCTACTCAACCCAGGGGATCCTAGAAGCATTTCTATTTATTCATTCTGAAACCACTTTTAATCTGGTTAAGAGAAAATTGAATAAATAATAACCGGTATTTATGTAGCATTTTCAAAGCACTGTTCAATATTAACAAAATAAAAAACAAAGAAGAAACACTCAATGTATTCTCATATTCACTATCCCTAGGACATCATAAGAATAATAATATTTGTATGTAATAAAATAAAATATAATAATCTAAATATTTCCATTTTACAGTCTCAACTTTTTACCTCTTGGGACAAATGTGGAGCTTTTAGATTCTTAAGGTTTTACAGAGATAATATGGTATAACTTTGGGCTTTAATATAGCTGCTTTCTATTAAAAAACCAAAAATTAAAGTTTAAGTGAAAATATTTGTAAAAGACATTTAAGATCTTAAATCATTAATACAACATGTGTAGAATTAAAAATTACAAGACATATATTTTAAATGAAAGGAGTTGACCATTCTTTTTCTCAGTTGCCAAGTGTGAGTTTGGGGAGTCTTTGTTTGCCTCATTACATGTTAGGATATTCTTCTCTCTTAAAGAACTAAGACAGACAGCTCCCTACACCAATGTAGCTATTAGTGATATCCTTAGCTATAGCAAGAGAAACAGAGAAGTCCAAACTCAAGGTCTGGTACAGAAAAAGCTACATAGTTTCTCTTTAAAATATTATTTGATTTTTTCCAGTATATGGTGAGCTAGGAACCAGAGCTCCTCGGTTCTAATCCAGGTTCTGCCACTGACTTGCTATATGGCTTTAAAGGAGGTTATTCAAGCTTTCTGCCTCGGTTTCACCATCCCTGAAATGGAGATACTACTTACTTCCCTACCTCACAGTGGTGCGTCTAATCTGGCAAGTGTCTCTGTAAAAATGACATCAGTTTACTCTACACATCTGCTCTCCACGTGTATTCAGAGCTCTATCTGCTAATGTTAGGTACAAAAATACATTTGTACTACTACTGCAGAGCCAATATGGCAACAGGAGACTGAATTCTATGTCAGTGCATGCTGAATTACTGGAATTGTTAACTAAGTTCCAATCAAAGACACAAATTCTTCCCTCATTTATACCTGTGCAGTCTTACTGAAGGTCATAGGGTTTGTGACTCAAGGAAGAATTTGGCCTGCAGAATCTTTCCTGCTGCTGCTGATGTGCAGGAAGGAGAAAAAAGAACTTAGACCAGCACTTACAAAAATATCTTTTGACTTCTAAACTGAACAAACTTAATAAGGGGTCATTAATGCAATAAATCTGGAACCCCACCGGGCCATTTTTACGGTCACTTGGAGAACAGAACAGCTTGTTCGTGTTAATACACTGCTTTGAAAATGTACAGCATTATGTAAGAGCTATGTTTTTAAAAAAACAATGAGGAGTACATGTGGCCTGATTCTATATACATAGCTCCTAATGAAACAAACATACCAACATAATTTAATTTTTAATATTTACATAATAAAAAAGGTGGCTGCCAAAATGTGCTAGGCTTTCCCCTTCATGGGTGTCTTATAAATTGATGTGATTACTTACCACCACCCGGAAAATAAAATGTGTTATTAAAAACAAAAACAAAACAGAAATCAAGTTAGCAGGCTAGTGCTCATGAGCCACTGGTTCAGTCAGCTGGGCAGGATGGAGACTGGTGGGAAGGAAAAGAAGATATTTGTCAGCTTCCCAAGAATTCTTGTAAACAAGAAGGAGTCAAGTACATTCCAAATGATTAACACATAGCACTTTGCCTCTTCAAAGCGCTTTATGAACACAGGGCTCCATCCTCTGAAGTGCTCAGCACCCTCAGTTCCTACTGACGTCAGTCAAGATTTAGGGCACTCAGCACACTGCAGATTGGGCCCACTGATATCAATGGGAGTTCTGGACACTCATCACCTTGTAACATGTGTCCGATCCTGCACCCCTTATTTATGTGAATAATGCCATTAATTTGAATAGCACGTCTCATCTAAGTCAGGGCCATTAATAGATGCAACTAAAATACAAAATTTTAAATAAGGGTTGAGGACCAGGACCCGAGGCCATGATCGTACTTTCACTGAAGCCAATGGCAAATTTAGTTAATCAGAGCAGTCCCATTAACTAATTAATGCTCACATCTGCATTGGAAAATACCCTCACTAGTATTTATTTCCTCTGATCAGGGTTTCAAGACGGGATCTTCATTTTAACAGGATGGATCTTTAGAATTTTTATTTCTTTGACAAATGATTCTCACCATGGCCCATTTCTGATCTGAATATTTGGTAACAGTATTTGTCAATTTTAGCTGGTCTGTTTTGAGCAGAAATAGAGCCAAGAGATTCCAGGATATGAAATTAAAAGAAAAGGGGACACTAATTTCTCCTCACTGTGAAAATTCAAACACATAAGAAAAAAATAACAGCAAAACTCAGACAAGCAGAGGGACAACTTATAGTCCACATATGTTGATGTATAGCTCACTAGTCTATAACCTCTCCTCTTTTATTGAAACATTAGCATTTAAAAAGGAAAATATCTATATTTTAAAATGTTATTTTGTTCTTCTGACCACCAATTTTCTACTAGTGGGAAAAAAAGGCTCCTACCTATTTTCCATAAAGAAATCTTTGTAGCAGTCCCAGTGGAAAAGTCAAAAGTTTGACTTGAAAAATGGAGCCACTTCAAAAGCATTGTCAAGCGGAGGTGAAGGGTTCTTAAAAATGTATAAATTAAAGTGTGGTGTGTTAATAAATATATATATAACTTTATACGGTCTGTTTGTGATATAGATGTGTGTACAGAAGGTCCGGATGAATGTACAGCCTGGGTATAAATAGAACTTTAATAAAATAGGAAATCAATCTGTTTATTAGTGACTGTTTGGACTGTATGTGTATGTGTGTGCGTGCGTGTGTGAAAAATGAAAGAAAAGTGGAGAGTTTTTTTCAATAATAAAAAGGGAGTTGCACTGCAGGGCCCCTAAAGCTTGTGAAAAATTAAACTCGACGGATTCAAACTGTCCTATTTCCACTTCAAAAGAGAAGAGGCACTGAGCTCTTCCCAACTTATCTTCAAACGCCCAGCACCCTAGAAAGTTTCTTTAAAAAAAATAAAGTCTCTAGTTCCCCCAAGCACTGTACCCGTTACTGTAGCTGCTGTCTCTCCCTCTTCTAATTATACCCATGTGAGTCTATTAATCAACTTGTAAATTATTTAGAGAGCCATGCGCTGTCTTCAGCTAGTACAAACACACTGCATGCAAAGACTTGCTGAAAACCAATGGAGCTCCCAAAGGGTCTCTCTCCAATGTTCAGACAGCTTGCAGCTTGCTAGTACAACGCTGTTAAAAACAAGAAAGAACACTAAGCTTACCTCCTCAGATATCAAGATTTATTCTCCTTTCAACTCTCAAGCTCTTTGCAAGTTTTTAAACAAAAGAGAAAGCTGTTCTATTGTCAAATCTTTAGCTCACACTTAGTGCTGAGAATATTAATTTACTGTCAAAAGGAATGAAGTGCTTCAGGGAGGCTGTGATCACCACTGCCAGGGGACCCCGACTTTTACAGACTGCACCAAAAGCACCCCTTTAAAATCATGCCAATTTAAAAATAGCTACATTTGTATAGCAATATTTTTATTAGTAATTTCAGAAATTAGGGAATCCCATATTTTATCCCCCCCACATGTAGAATGCTGTTGGGTACAGCTTCAGATATTACTATTTTATAAACAGAAAAGGTAAGGGTGGGGGAAGCAACACAGATTGTTTATGTTTGACTCTAACAAGCTGCAAACAGTCGGATGGATGTTTTCTATCTTCCACGAATCAGCTATCTTTACCATCTGAATCTTCCCTTTTGGTGGAAAAGCCATTATCCAAACTAACAGTGCTTTTCCCAGTTGAAAAGCAGCATCTCGTTTTGGTACTTGCTTTGTATGGCTCTGTTTAATTTTTTCTGGGCTTGGCTTATTGCAATATTCCAAACAAGTATATGAATTAGCAGTGATTCTTCCATCCCATCTCACTGATAAACACATGCAAATGTTTGAAAGGTAAAGAATGACACATCAATAATTCCTTCTCATGTGGAGATTAACCCTGGTGTTCTTGTGATGACCTCACATCCCAGGAAGTTATTGCTTTTATTTTTGTTAATAAAAGCACACTCCTCACATACCAAACAGCAAGGATTTCAACTGAAAAATCGGATACACTTTTTTGCAGTTTTTAATGTCCTCCCAAGGTATCATAGTCTGACAGGCAACTGAAAAATGGTGAACATATATGCTGCAAAAGCAACATCACTTTGCACCTGTATTCTGGCAGAGATCTGCTCCATGTGCAATCTAGCCCTACTATTACTAAAAATAATCCAGGGAGTAGGTGGTAGCTCTTCATAAAGGTCAAGAGTGTATGTGAATGGTCCCTACACATACAGATTCCTTGACTATGTCCCAAAAGGATGTAGGAGAGAAGTGGTCTGCAGAACAGCCTCTCCACAATATTTTGGAGGGAATCAAATAGATTGGATTAATGTGGGCCTTGTGCTGTTACTGTTGGCTATGGGCTTTCTGGCATGAGCCAATGCATGCAGCAAGCAAATCTGGCTCTAAAACGAGCTCTCCAAAGATACCCATGCAAAGAGTGAGAATGGTCATCATTACCATACCACTAACATCCGGTACCACTGTTAATTAAGAGAGGGAATGGAGAATTAGACTACCTGGATTTAGCTACGGAAAACTGGGATCAAACTCTAATACGGTCACTTTTCACACACAGTCAAGAGTAAATTTAGCAATAATTCATGTTTAACACTTGGTGAAAACACAAGATCAAAGAACCCCAAGGGAACAGTCAATGCATTTCAGACTGGTTATCCAAAGCAGGACTCGATGGACATGACAGCCAGAAAGAATTTGGATGCTAAACTTTTGAGTAAAAATACATTTTTAAATTATCCAATGGGCACAAAGTGTAGGATAAGTGTCCTGGGAAATTACAAATTCATGGACTCAAGGACATTTATGCTGCCTTCATTAAGCCAAATAAATCACCATGAACAACATGGATGAGGCTGATAAAGCAAGGAGTTAGGAACTTCAGGAGAGTGTGACTGTAAGCAAATGCACAGAATAGAAATGTACAGAGTTTGCTAGTGGCTTGAATAATAGAATTGTTTGAATATACGAGTGGGGTCCTCTTGTAGTACATGTAATCTATGTAAAGGACAATCACATGGAAAACATCCCCGGCAATACCAAGAATAATTCTGATTGTTTTTGAATCTTTAAAAGCGAACAGAGAAGCTGTGCTTATCTATCAGAACTGATATGAACCCAGATAAATGCCATTATATTGCTGGAAAGGAGTGTCAAGATTCTTTTGGTAGCACATAACTACATGATTCAGGCCTCAAATTTACCATGTAATGCATAGAGTCTCTCACCCCTACTCTGACCCCTTTACATCAGTAAAAAGGCTGAAGCAAAGCAGAGAGGTTCAAAAAGGCATGACTGTTTGTGAGAGAATTCCTCTGGCACAGGAAGTGAAGAAGATAGCCAAAGGCTGTCTTCTGAGGATCCTTTCACAAGGATTTGCCAAGGTGGGTCTGGAGGGGGGTGCTAGGGATGGAGCTACAGCACCTACAACTGTGAAGATTCTGGACAGTGTTGCTGTCCATAGGCAGCTAGGGACAGGCTGACTTAATATAAGCAGCCCCACAGCACTGTCTAGGCCGGGCATATCTACACTGCCCTTCAGTTCAGACTGTGAACAGCAGTGTGCACCAAAGTGCTGCACTGTAACTCCCCAGTGTGGATGCTATGGGCACACTTGAAGTTCCAGAGTTTGCACTATTCCCAGCAAGTTGCATTATCTCCCTGCATCTCCAGTTCCCCATCTGTAAAATACGGATAATGCTACTTGTGGCCTTCGTAAAGTTTAGACTATGAAACTGTTTCCCAAGGGAAGTGGTGGAAGCTCTATTGGACAAAGTACTGAAGGATCGTACTATAAAAGGACAATCTTGAATAGGCAGCAGTAGAAATGATGCCTTAACAGGGTTATTCCACTTCTAGACTCTGTAATAAAACTATTAAATTTAGATCTTACTACTACTGCTTGTTACAGGCTTCCTTAAGCATTTTCATTACGTTTTTATGCTCTGTGGCTGTGCTAGTTATTCATTTACTGGCGTGTTCCAAACTGTTATAAATTGCTCAGCATTTATGTGTTGGGGTAACATTTTTAAGGGTAGACCTCCAGTTTCACGCCCATAATTTGAAAGCACAATATTGTAAATACAGTTACCGTCAAACATTGAAATGTCTCATTTATGGGCACAATCTGGTTCTTCAATGTCTAAGAGTATGCCTATACTACCCACTGGATCGGTGGGTAGTGTTCGATGTATCGGGGATCGATTTATCACATCTCGTCTAGACATGATAAATCAATCCCCGAATGCGCTCCCCATCAACTTCAGCACTATAGCTCCGCAAGAGGAGGAAGCAGAGTCAGCGGGGGAGCGGCAGCGTTTGACTCAATGTCGTGAGGACGGCCAGGTAAGCCGATCTATTGCGTAGCTGAAATTGCATATCTTAGGTCGACCCCACTCCCTCAGTGTAGACCAGTCCTAAGTGACATTAACTGTGTGTGTAATTACTTGTGCTACAAAAAGAGTCTCTGGGTTCAGGCCAGTCTGAAAACTTGGCTATATAGGAGAGTTTCAGAGAAGTCACATGATGTTAAAACTATTGTGATTTTGAGAGATAACAACTTGGGGGTTAGGTTTCATGGGGGCTGTCTTTGGTTCCCCCGTAGTGGCTGATGTCATTCAGGAGTCCTATGTCTATACCCTGGTTTGTTGGCTCAGAAGGCTAGGGATGCCATGAAAAGTTCAGTCAAATATTAATTGCCTTTCACATTTTAAACATTGCTGGTTGCTGTCTAATCAAGTAATCAATTGACATGTGACCTCGAGACCAAATTTGGTCAAGTATTATGTATGTTTCTCTCCTGTTTTAACCTGGTTGCAGTTTTACACCATTCTAAATGGAATTCTTTGCCATCTTCTCTTCTCAGTATGCTGTGCTCCTTCATTTTCTCAAGGCCTTTGTGAGGGCACTAATGAATTCTTGTTAGTGTTTACTAATGTAAATTCATTCTTTGTTATCCCTGGGAGAGGAGGATTAGTGAAATGACAGAATTTATCATTCCTGCTATATAATATTTATTGTTATTCAGTCCTTAATTCTGTAGTATGACCCACCAACAAACAAAAACAAAACAAACAGTATATATAAGCAAAAACTATGGAAATTTTTTTGTAGCACAATGCACAGGAATAGTCATGGCTCCCATTAACATTAATCATAATTGGACAGCTGCATTCTTGCATGTTACAATGAAAATATGTTCATATAAATTTGCAATAACTCCTAATTGTCTGGGAAGTTATAATTCCAGTTTCATTTTGCTGAAGTGAAAGGAGTTCTCTTGGACTAAGGAAGGACATATTTTTTGGACTGGCTAGGATGTTAATATCTTTCCAATTATTTTAACGTATTGGGAATGCTCCCAACATCTTTGTTCAAGAAACCTTAATGGTTAAGGAGAAGTTTGTAAAATACACATGAAGCATTCATGGCAAAGCTCTTCAAGGACTTATTCTTTAAGGATATGATATCCTATAAGGATAATAAGGCTCCCAATACCTCTCTAAATATCAATTATAGCTGTGTGTCTTCACAACACTTGTTCTTCAGTCTAGGGGGCTGAGGAGAAAGTGAAAATGGAGTATTCATAAGAGTCTTTAAAAGTATTATAAACTGTGAAAGATACATGGGCCCTGATCCTGCAATCATTTAGGCATGCAAGTAACTTCACACATGAGAAGTCCCATTGAGTTCAGTGGGACTGCTTGCATGCATACAAGTAAACCCATATATAAAAATGTTTCATCTGTGATTTTTTCTGACTAATAACCCACATAGGTTTCCTACTCTTGAGTTATATGACCACAAAGTTTAGCACTGAAAATACGTTAACACTCAATCTATATAGAACCTTCTTTTAAAAATGGCAGCTTCAAGCCAAAGGGGTGGGGAAATGGTGGTAGTGATAGGTGTTTGAAAGTTATTGTAACCCATTTGGTCAGTGTCCTTTGTGTGTCCCCCTCATTGCTGGATGAACTGAGGATATGAATCTGTTGCAGACCCCATAATACAACCTATCCTCTTCAGCTCAAGGTTTAAAAGCTCATACTTTTATGCTCTGGAGGTCCCTGATGTCAGCCAAGATAGTGACTGTCACACTATATTACATATCTTGAACCAGATGGAGTTATTGCACCAGCAATGAACATGACCCATTCAGTGGAGCTGAAGTTAAGTGTTAAAAACTATTATCATGTGGTTTGACAAATTGACAGAGGATAGAATACCCAAAGCTGCAGGCTGCCGGAGGCCTTTTTGAAATGCTTCAAAAAGTACTGAGGCTCCTGACATGGTATCTGGGGAACATCAGTTAATTTTATAGGCTCACGTTTCGGCTCTGTGTAATTCAATCTCAGAATTAAGCTATTGTACGAAAGAGGGGGCTTGCTGGGCTTTCCAATTCACCAAATGGCTTTCCTTGCCGAAAATAAAAGACAATGCAGATTTCCCTGCACTCAGAGGGGGTTTGCTCAAAACTCCATTAATACTGAAGCTTAACTGAGATTTCTCCATCTTCAGCAAGACTATTTCCCTGTAATACTTGTTCCTCTGGTAACTATTTGGCATGGTGCCAGGAAAAGGACTGGAGGTTCCTATAGTATCTAGGCACTTGTACTTGCCAAAATCCAAGCATTACTTCACCACACTGATATACAACTTACCCTTTGGAATTGTGGGGTCTTTTTCATACCTGTAAGAATAAATGGTAAAGGCTGTTAATTGCCTTGCACAGTTATCACCCATCTATATAGTGTGCAAGGCAATTAATGTCCGAATAAGATTAGGCTACTACCCTGAGATTAGAAGTTTACAATCTTTACCATTTTTCTCAATATAATCACTCCTCAGCCTTCCAAAAGCAAAAACTACTAAATTCTTATGGTGCCTCCTCACCAAAAAATCCTCTGGGATAAATCTTACAGTAGCATTTCTTATAAGTTAAAATACTTGTCTCAAACCAGACAGAATCTCCATCAGAGCCTGCTTCAAATGAAAATCAAAAGGTTGTTGTATTTTACAAACTACCAATGATAGAAAACAACACAAAATTCCTAATTTTAACTCAGGAACAGCCATTAGAATTCAAATATGGGATCTGGAAGTAAAGAGTCTGGGCTTCACTCACATAGGTATTCAGTCTCAGTTACCCTGAAGAGATTTACCAACTGAAAATTCTGATCTCAGTTACACTCCAGTGTAAATCTGGAATAACTAAACTGCATCAATGAAGTAACTTCATATTTACACCAGTGGCTGTATGAATTTCTCCTAGAGATTATTTTCTCTCACGAACTTGTAACTACAGTGCA
Source organism: Sternotherus odoratus (assembly GCA_032164245.1). Classification (NCBI taxonomy): domain Eukaryota; kingdom Metazoa; phylum Chordata; order Testudines; family Kinosternidae; genus Sternotherus; species Sternotherus odoratus. The sequence goes on from JAVMKO010000016.1 coordinate 13,059,704, forward strand.
GTAAAACAACAGCATGCCCTACCTGGCCATCCACTGTCAAAATAAGGCTTAATGAGTTCTCCAAGTTTTGTCTTGTCTGCAAGAGCTTCCTTTAGCAGTTGCCCGCAGCAAACTGAGAGAAAGAAGGAACAAAAAGACACAAGGTTAAATTTTAAAAAGGAAGCAAGCAAGAAAGGGGAAAAAAACCGAAGAAGCTGCATATTGGAAAAAGGTCACTGAATAAAATAAAAGTTGTGGGATTTTTTGGATTTTGGGGTTGATTTTTTTTGGCCAAGCAAACCAAAAAGCAAAGAGATTGAGCAAGGGAGAATATTGAATAAAAAAGAATACATTTGACAAGGAACATATTAAAAACAGAGGCAGAGAGAAAGCTAGTAATCAAATACGTTACTAAAATAATAACTCAAGGGATAGCTGGTGGGGTTTTCACTTTTCATAAACTTATAATTACTGAATAAAGTTACACTTGCTGAACATCATCTGAACAACTCTGCTGGAGGTACAGGATAATATGCAGTTCAAGACGTGGCTCCTAGATCATTTAACCCCATGTAAGAATTATATTCATGAAACTGTGCTAATGCAATATGATGGTTCAGGGTTCAAATAAACAGAACATCATGACATTTAGAATTAAGGTACCAAATCAGCACCACTGCATATTAAATAACAATACTTTGTACCCGTCTGGCACATTTCATCCAAGCAAATTAATTAAGCCTCATTACCCCTATTGGAGTAAGATAAGTATTATCCTCATTTTACAGAGGGGTAAGCTAAGGCATGCCTTAGTCACACTAACTCCTGACTCCCAATCATCTGTGCTAAATACTAGATAACAATCCCTTTGTATGCACTATGGCATGGTCTTTCAGTACATAATCATGGGCCTGTTTTATGGAAAATAAAATGCAAATTGTATAGCTAGATGAAATATTAAAATATTAAATCAAACTTCAGTCTATTCTTATAAAGTTCAGAAAAGTGTATAGAAATATATAAATATGAAGGATTTAAAGAGAAAGGGTAACCTTTTTTTTGATTAGTCAAATGAAGAGTCATTACTGCATTAAAGGATAAAGCTTTTGCTAAAATTAAGAAAATATTCTAAAAATAAAGATACAATGTAACATAATGGAATTAACATACTTCAATGTACAGTAGGGTTTTACTAATTCTATTTGCAGACTTAATTTTTTTATTATACTGATTTAAAAATAAGATCATTCAGTTCTTATTCACAAGAGTAATCTCATGGGATTGCTTCGCTGAGGGCCTGATCCAGCTCTCGTTGAATTCTTTCCATTGACTTCAGCAAGAGTTCAATTAAATCCATAGGACTGGTCACATCAATATTGGGGGCAGGATCAGGCCTACTGCTGTCTTTTCCCCCTAAAACTTATTTCTGGTTATTATTGTAAAGCACACTAATGAAATCTGTATAAATATTACTTGAAGAAGAAGAGCTGATCAGCTATGCAATTTTATAGTCACAATTCCAAAATATCTGCAGTTTTTTCAGTATTACATAATATTACCCAATGTGATTGCAAATTACGTTGACTACATTGCCCAGTTGTGGTCTACGTTAGCCTACTTTGATGCACTTGATACTATGAACATGTACATGTTGTGATGTTTTCGGGGCTCCCTTATAAAAGACGGAGAAAGATCATGTTGATATTTGTTTTCTTCTTTAAAATTATATATTTGAAACGCATAAAAACTAAGCGTCTTCTTCCCATTCCAGAACCACTTTTCTTTTAAAAGCCTCCCAATACTGAGTAGACATGTGAAAGTGCAAAGTCATGATGCAAGACCCACTGATGCAATGGAGAATTCAGAGCACTACAGACTGTTCACAGGAGTACCTCTGGTGTATAACACATGAAAAACTACTGATCTAAAGGGTATGAAAAATGATGACACAAAAAAAATGTTAGAGCTAGTTTGGCACAGGATATATGCTTTTATTGGTTAATATTTTTTTATTGCAAGATTTTCCAGCCCCCCCGCAAAAAGTTTGACATCTACAGTGATGGACTAACAGAGAAATTTTACGAGCGAGTGAGAAAGAAAGACAGCAAAAGATAAATGATCAAAAGGAGAGAAAGAGGGAATGGAGCAAAGTGCATATTTACTGAGAACTTACTGTTGACAATGCTGTATTTCTGAGCTATTAGTGCTGCCTGCAGGCTCTTCCCACTGCCTGGGGGTCCACAAAAGAGAATCCGTGGTGTAAAGGGGGCAGCTGATCGGCATCGGGTTTGGACATAGGTCAGAGCTAGAAAGATAACAGAAGGATAAGAAAGTCAGATGTCCATAAAAAGAGTTAAAATCCATTTACTTTTGCTTCCTTAACAGAAACAATAATTGATTAATTTCTTTATTTATAACTATGACATTATCATCATTTATTTGTATTACATGAATCGAGACCAGGGCTCCAACATAACTGACTTACTCGATCTGTAGCTTACCATATTATGGTGAGAGGCATTTAGGAATCTTAGTCTAGTTAAATTATACTTAGCATTCATATTGTGCCTTTCATCCGTGGATCTCAAAGCACTTTAAAAGAGAGATTCAATTACTAACTGCATTTTTACCATGCAATTTTTAATAGAAACCAGTTTTGCTTTTTAGCTACACTTACCATACAAGCTGCAGGGGGATATCATTATATTTAATAGTTATGGTAGTTTCTAAACAAAGAGATATGGTAATTATGAAAGAGGCAGGACGTCAATTTGTCATGACACTTCCCCAGCTTCATATTTGATTAATGCCCTCCTATTTAGTACATTTTAATTTTTTGTGGCACTAGTAATTTAACTATACTAGTAAATGACACAATATAGCATAGATGACATATAATTACATGTGATTTTATTCTTGTGCACATCATTTTTGGATGAAGGGTAAAGAAAACTTGATGTTTTCAGCCCAGCTCCACTCTCCCTGTTGGGCATTGCTTAATTTTTGCTGATCTTGTTTTGTATTAATTTTAGATCAGTCTGAGGGCCCATCTCCTGGGAATTTTGAAAGGACCATAGACCTTGTAAAGGATAATTCAAATTGTTGCAATACAGTGATCCCAACTTTTCTGCAGTCCTAGAAGAAGAGCTGATAATCTAGGTCTGCAAGAAGGTACAGTAAGGTTTAGCTTGATAATGAAGATATTTTATCATCAGAATATTTGGAACACAGTCTGCCAGCGTGTTGAGACCCTCAACTTCCATACTTCTTTCAGGATCAGGCCCTTGATGAACAAGGAGAAGTAGATATGCAGTATTCTTGTAGCTGTGTTGGTCCCACGATATAAGAGGTAAGATATTACCTCTCCTACCTTCTCTCTCTAAAGAGAAATAGAGACATCTAAGCAAGACTCTAAATTTCCCATGTTACACAATACCGTACATTCTATGGAAGACAACTGAATGTTTGAATGATTATTTCAGTCCAGACAACCTTAAATTCAAATAGACTCCATGAAGATTCAATAGAGTCTCTGTGATACACACTATATTTAAGTCTAATAAAATGGGTACAAAAATCCAAATCTTAGACACTGATTTTCCCTTTAAGAGTAATCCCATATTTTAAACAGGTTCTCCTTCACTCCATTTGGCACTTTAGGGTATTGGTGCTTTAATCTAGCATTTTACATGTTTTTAAGACATTGATGAACTCTTGTTTAATGATCCCCCTTTGCGTCTGATTTTCAGGTCCTTGTAGCTCCTACTGTAGAAAAAAGTCAGAGTAGCACATTCCAGTTCTGACATTTCTAGCTCCTGAACTAGGAGTAGTTGCAAAGGAGCACTAGAACCATACTGCATGTGCATGGGATACATTCCTTGCTCCCAAACCAGGGTGAAGGCTGTACAGCTGAGATCACTGAATACATTGGATGTGAGTCTGATCTCACACCAGAGTAAATCAGGAGCAATTCCAATGAAGTCATTGGAGTTGCACTGGTATTTAATTGGTGTGGGATCAGAATCAGACCTTCAGTTCCTAAAAATCTGGCATTAAACATACAAATTAAACATACAAACCTTGAAAATCATAATCGGTCTATCACATAATATATCCAAAAACAAATGTCAGCTAACCAAGGAGGGCTCTAGTTATTCTAAGCACTTTCCACAACCAGGGTATCCAAAAGCACAAACATTACTGGCAAACCACCCTGCTTACAAATGATGCTTAATTTGCAGTAAATAACCAAGTTAATTAGGAGTAATGATCCCCCAGACAGTCTCCACATCTAATTATTCCTTAAAAAAATATCTGGCTGCTTGATGCACTGCAGAAAAAGATCTAGAGAGGATTTTTTTTTCATTCCAATTTATCTCACTACATTATTAATTAATAATAATTAATATTCAGGCACTCACATTTTTATTTACAATTCAAGGCATGAATTCTTTATGAATTATGATATGAACTTTTAAATTTAATTAAGTAATTTAGAAGTAATTAATGTGTAAATTCCGAATATAAACTTCCTAGTTGTTTATCTTAAAAGTGCAGCACTTGTCATTAAAAAGAAAAAAAAGACCTTTTTGAGATGCAAAATTACAGGGCTATAATAGACCATCAACAGGCTGACAGATACAAAGTACATTATCACTTGGTCTTCCCAACAGTTTCCTCATTTTTCTCCTGAAGAATCAACATGCAAGATCAGAATGGATCAAAGTAAAGTTGAACAAAAGCAAACAAAGGATTATCACATAGCAAACCTTTCAGTGTAGGCACCTTTTATGTAATTGAAATACAACCTGCCTTGAACTACTGCTACTCGTTAATAGACTTGTGCAGGTAGTACCTGTACAGGAGACTAGCAGTGTTCCAGTATGATACTGCAGGCTTTTATAACTGCAGCTCTAGGCTTCCCCATCACTTAGGAAATGATTCTGAAACCCTTACTCACATTGTGTCCCCAGTGAGACTAGTCTAATGAGGAACTGCTATTCACTGTGAGTAAGGGTTGCAGAATCAAGAAGACCTCCCATTCAACCAGGCCTGTTCTAACCAGCAAAGAAGCTGTCTGAAACAGCCCAAGCTCAACAGGTTACAGGGAACACAATCAAATTAGAGACAATCCAACACTGACTGATACAGGTGAGATCTTAGGCCTGGTCTTAGGGGAAGGGGGCCACGATCTAAGTCGGTCTAAGTTACGCAATTTCAGTTACGAAAATAGTGTAGCTGAAGTCGACGTACTTAGAGCTACTTACTGTGGTGTCTTCATTGTGGTAGGTCGGCCGCTGCCACTCCCCCGTCAACTCCACCTACGCTTCTTGCTCCAGTGGAGTACTGGAGTTGGCAGGAGAGAACTTGGCAGAAGATGCGATAAATTGACCCCTGGTGGATCGATCCCTCCGTTGTAAGTGTAGACATGTAGTCCTATAACCTGGCAAAGTTGTCTCTAAAGGTTTGGAATCACTCTTTCAGGTAGTGTCTTTCAGGAAAAAACAACAAGGAATCCTTGTGGTACCTTAGACTAACAGATGTATCCAGGCATAAGCTTTCGTGGGCTAAAACCCATTGGCTAAAAGTCGACAAAAGCTTATGCCCAAATATATTTGTTAGTCTCTAAGGTGCCACAAGGACTCCTTGTTGTTTTTGCTAACACAGACTAACATGGCTACCACTCTGAAATCTTTCAGATGAGAATTTGTCAGCTATCAAATTTCCTTTCAACTGCACATAATCGATATTTACCCTGGGAAAAGACATCTGCACAAGGTTGGTCGGCATTGATCGATTTTAATATTTGCTGATAGATCTGGAAAACTCTGGGAAAGTTTCTATGATATTCCAGCAGGTGCTTTGCAGTCTCCTGTACAGATGTGCCTTCCGCCTCCACCAAACGCTGTTGCACCAGAGGGTTGCTTGGCCAGTCAAAGGTGGTATGATACACCTCTAGAAGTTAAACAGTAATTAGGACCCATTAGGAAAAAATAATTTGATAGAACTTGTTCAGTTTGCAAAAAGGTTCCTCACCATAATCAAGGTTTAGATTGTACCGAGACCTTAGGTTGGGGCATAAGGAAAGGGGAAGCACAGTGATTCCTTCCTAACTACTACCGTACTACATTGCTCTATAAAGAAGATAGATAGTGGCAGAGATAAATAGCCAGCCATGTGACAGTGGGGACAGGGAGGTAGGGAGGTTTATGTCCCTTAGTGGGGTGCAGAAGTGCGCCCGCTACCACTACACACTGGGATCTCCAGAACAGAGCTATGCCTATCTGGTACCATCAAGCCTTTAATTAAGAATAAGAATACTACTTTGCACTTCCTTAGCACCTCGCACCCAATGATCTCTAAATACTTTTTAAGCATTAAAATATTGATTCTTATAACACAGCTGTAAGTTAGGATATTATCCCTGTTTTCCAAATGGGGAGACGGAGGCACGGAATGGTGAAGTGACTTGCCCACAGTTACAAGAGATGTCTGTGGCAGAGCTGGGAACAGGAGTTAGACTTCCTGACTCCTACCCTGAACTTTAACCAAGGCCTCTGTAGAAAAGCAAATAAAAGCCATCTCTTTAATTCAGTATGTCCTTCCCAATGCTAAAACAATTGACTTGGGTTCCAGGGGAACACGCAAAGCATGCCATTTGCAACATTGTCATTTCCTGTTGGCTCTCCCACTTGGCATCACACACAGTGGAGGTTATCCAAAGGTGACACTGCCTTTATGGAGAGGCAGACATTCAAGGTCTATCAAAGATGCCATGGTAAACAGTAACATTCTTATGGTTTGACTACACACATTCGGGTGACCTGTGCTGTAATAGGGCAGTGCTGCTTGCCACAAACCAGGTCTTTACAAATACTTTCCCCACTAAATTGGTGCAGAAAATGATACACGTCAAATTTAAAACAACGTCTGATTCAGAATGACATTGCCTACTCACATCGTAAAGGGACAGCAGTAAAAATCAACTTTAAAAGCATCAACACTTCAGTGTCTCTTGGGTTGACACAAAAACATTCTCCTAGAAGGGATCAGTAACAAAAGCATACTACACCTTTTGTGGATGGATCAATCCTTTTCCCAAGGTTCCTTTCAATAAGCACCGTGTCTGGAGCATACAGCACAACTAAGCATAGAAGAAAAAGAATAGAAATGCATTTTCAGTTAGTTACTGATTTCATTTCTTGTAGATGCTTCCAAGTGTGCTCTGCAAGTAAGGATGGATCGATGCAGTTCATGTACAATTAGCCATCTTCCCCCTTTGTAACATTTATCCTTATTTCACTATATTTTACCTATGAACATTTGATTTTGGGGGGAAATTTCGGCCAAAACTATCAGTCAGGTGGCACTTTTAGGAAGAAATATATTGTGATAAATAAGTAGCTCAATTTAGTACATTCTGTGATGCAATAATCTTGCTTCTTTTATGGTCATTCACTTCCTAAATTCAACTAATTTAGGCATGTGTATTCGATCTTGCAAAGTTCTTGTTCATTTATATTCTAATTAAGGGTGCTATTTTGTTCTTGGTTATAGAGATAAAATTGAGGGAAGAATTTAACCTTCAATATTTTTTAGCTACCTTCAGAAACGAGCATTTAAATACATGTACTACGCACAAGTACTATGCAATAAACATATTTTCTAAACACTATCACAGTGATTCTGAATTCCTTTACTTATAGTGGAATTGTGTACAAATTAAATCAAAAGTAACAAATAATCCTGTCCCTGTTGACAGCAACTGGGGCAGGTTTATTACTCACACTTGAGCTGTGCAGTTTTTAAATCATTTTCACCTGCCCCCCTCCGCCCCTCCCTCCCCCCCCCCACCCCGCATTTTCATTTTTCTCATGCATTTTGGATAGGTCCCTATCTAATAATGACTTGGAAATGCAGACAGTCCCAAGGTGGGGAGGGCAGGTGCTAGGGTCTTGTCCTTCAAGGCCCTGCCACTACAGAATTATCTTTGCTTTGACTTACCCAAGATTCCACCTGTGGCATGAAAGGTCAGGCTTAGGGCCTGGGTGTTTCTATTTCATTTTGTGTGTACTGAGTAAATTGTATTTATTATTCTATCATACAGAGGGAATGGCTTGGGAGCTCTTTTAGATCATTTTTGCTCCCAGGGATCAATTAAAGCAGAATCCTTGAGATTTGGGTCCTGAGGTCAGAGAAGGTTTGGACTCACTGGTGAGGCACAGGCAGAGAGGCACAGCTGTTTGCCGTCACTTGCTAGAAGAGGCTTGAATTTGCTTGACTAGAGGAAAGTAGTGGGCTCCGAAGTGGTACGAAGACAAAGGTTCATCTAGGGAAGGTGGGGTAAATAATTCAACAGACTGCCCCAACTTTGGGGGCGGGGGGGGGGGGGAGAGGGGAGAAACAGGCCACATTTAGCCATTTCCTCCAGTCCAGTCACTGTTTCTGGTTTGCTCTGATCTCTTGGGCATGTTATACACATTTAAGAGATACTGGTTTACACATTTTAAGGGTTTTTTGTTTAGGTCAATAGTGGCTTTCGCCTCTGGCACACAAACAATCTTGTATTTCTTACCAACGTGTCTTGGAGTGATGCTAGCTGACTGCAGCATCCATGCTTGGTCCCGGTTTTCAGGAATAGCTTCCAAAATCCAACCCTATTGCACAAAAAACATGAAAGAATGATTGATCTAAACAGAGGGAATCTTAATAATTAAATCCTAGGGCTAAAAATCCCATTTGTTGGGACTATCTGATTCTGATCTCACACCAGGGTAAATCAGGAATAAGTCATGCATTTAGACCAGGGCTTCCCAAATGTTTCCAGAAAATGTACGCATTTCCCAGACTAAAACATCAGTTAACATTTGAATCTCCTTCTACCTCTTTGGAACACTGAGTTATTTCACCTGCTCAGACAAAAGCAATTGTAACCTCATTTCATTCTTTCCTAGTGGACAAGTTCAACCTATGAAATATTTTTAGAAGATATTTAGGATCATAATCTTATACTGACCCTAAAACAAGGGGAAGGTTTGGATAACGAACACATTCAAAGTACTCGTCCAAGACGTTGTTTAGTACCATCCATACAAACCTCTGAAGTGAATAACTGATGAAGACTCTTCCACATTGAACTCATCTATGGAATATCATAATCACATGCAATGAGTGGAGGGTCGTTATAAGTTTGATATTTTGAAAACTTGCTAGTTTCAGTACTGGGCACTTTTGAGATCTTTGAGTGTTGAGAAGATTTAATTACATCTACAGATCACTGGAGACCCAATTCTGTAAGGTGTTAAGAGCACTTGATTTTCAGTCCATTCAAATCAATGGGAATTAAGGACATATCACACACACACCCCACCCCCACGATTGAGCCCTTGGTAATATTGCTAGTTACATCAAGTTATTACCTCTTGAATATGTATCTGGATAAAGCCTGAATTCTTGGATCTGTCTGAGATATGCTCAGCACAGGACATGAGAAGGTAAAGAGGCAGCTAAGGGTCAGTTCATCCTCTGCATGTGTCAGCAGCCTCAGTGCTGCTCTAGTTTATGGTGTGAATGCCAGGTGGGGCTATTTGGAGTATACCCTGTTCTTTCCATGCGAAACTCCTATTTGGGGGTGGGGGTGGATTTTAAGAGGTTAGGACAGACTAGCTGTAAACCAGTCTGGAATTCCTTTGCTGGGGGAATCTTCAGATGTCATTTTAGGGCAGCTTTATGGCCCCTTTCTGCCAGCAGAGTTGAACAATGGGGTCACAGCATGGGCCAAGGTTTGGCACTAAATGCCTAATTCTTATTGACTGGTGGTTCACCTCTTTCTAGAAAGCTGATCTCTCAACATTTCTATAGGATACTGTAGCAGGCAGCTGACCAGCACCTGCTGAGTCAGCCCCTGCTCCCTCCTAGCCCAGCAACAGGGAGAAGCCTCTGTGAGCCTTCCCTGCTAGGGAAGGCTAATCAGCCACCTGGGGGTAGCCCTGGCCTGCAGAGGATTTAGTGTGTGCCACCTGGCAGCCTCCGGGGAATATAAAGCCTGCTAGGGAGGAAGCCAGAGTGAGGAGGTAGAGGAGGAGGAAGGAGAAGGAGAAAGAGAAAGAGACAGAGAGAGAAGGTGCAGGGAAGTAAGTAGCTGCTGCGGAAGCTAGCTGAGGCTGAAAGCCTGCAAGGGCTAGCTATCCCTGAGGCCAGCCAAGCTGAGGGCTGAGCCTGAGCTCTACTTGTAGCAAGCTGTACATAGGTGGTGGGGTTTTTGCACTGTGGGTGATCAAATAAAAGACACTGGTGAAGCCAAAAGCAGTCTCCTGCCTGTTCTTTGAAGAGGGGCTGCCAGAGGCCCACTTACAGATACATAAAGTTTACATGCAATGAGCTGGAGACTTGCTAAATGCAAATGAATTTATCCACATTTATTTATATTTTGCCATATTTTAGATTATTTATGTAATTAACTTTTTTCTAATTTTGGATAGTTTAAAAAAAATACATTTATTGAAGATTTTGGTACATGAGAAACTGCAAATTAAGCTATCTTTCAGTTGACTGCACTTCCAATTCCTAATGAAGATTATATACCATCTACCTCCTCACTCATCATCTGATTCATTAAATTCACATAATATTATAAATTACATAAATTAAGCTTAAAGAGACACCATCAAAAATTAGCATCAGATATTAAAAAATCATTTCACATGTAAATAGCATCATCTCAATTTATTACAACTGAAATAATTTCTTAAATCAAGTTTACTTTTTACCACTTGAACTATTAGCACTCACCTTGGACAATGAAACCAGACAGGTCAAATTATTATCCACATTTGCCAGACAGGGAAACTGAGGAACAGAGCAGTGAAGTGACTTTCTCAAATTCAGACAGGGACTCAGAAGGGGTAGCAAGAATCAGATCTCATTACTTCTTGTCCTGTGCTTTAGCTGCAATATCATCCCTTCTCCTTTATTTAGGGTAAAACTCACACCCACACCCCACCCAAAGCCCAAGAAATCAGATCTGGTGTGAACCATTAACCAGGCATTAAGGAGATATGACATTTACACATTCCAAGCTGCAGGCAGACCATGGTGTTGCAATGCAGTCCCTCTAAAGTAGTTACTCCAGCTTTCTGCAAAGGGCAGTCCATCCCTCCACAATACAGATGTGATGCCCCTTTGCCTGCACACATAAAATTTTGCCTCAGAAGGGTACCTTGTTTGGGTCCTCAATACCAAAAATGAATTTCATCCAGCAGGAAGAAAAGCATCTCAATGAACTACAGCATAAGTTGTGCTTTACTATGGATATTTGAGAGAAAAGAAACTGACCATTTGTAGTGTTGAATGTATCTGAAAGTGACATGCATGAATAACATCAACACAGTAAAATGGACACTTACATAATCTACTAGTGATTTATTTTTAAAGTATTAATTTTAAAAACTGTGAAAGGATACAAACAAATGTCTTCTTTCTTGAAAAAACAAAACAAAAGGCAAAAATATCCCCAAACAGCACAAACCCACCCCATTCCTATAATTTTGAAATATTCAAAATACCAAGCCACACCATGAATTAAAAAAGAGAGAGAAACCAAACAAATCTAAAGAGCAATGAGCACTGAAGAAAATAAGCACTTTCATTATTTTCTTAAATTATACAGGAAAATGGAACCCTACTTCCCAGAGCTAATGAAGCAACAGAGAAAAAGAAAGAAAGGAAGAAAATCCTTTTGCTCCCTTAAGTCCTTGTTATAGCCAGATAAGTGTTGGACTGAACATCTTAAAAAAAGAAGCATTTACAGATCTATGAAATACCATAGGAGTGCTTCAGCATTACTCATTTTCTATCTGATGCAGTATTTGAAATCTACCTCTCTTATGGCTCCTGAGTCTAAATCTGCTAAACTTTGTCTAAATTTATCTCTGTTAGTTGTTTAGCTGAACAAGCCCTTGTCACTGTACTCCCAATAACTTTCTGAGGCGGCAAGAAAGCTGAAAGAACACATCTTTGTATGAAAAAAGACATTTTAATACTATATTGCATTAACTAGCAATCATCACCATCATCTCTTCTCACATAAATGTGAAGTTCTATCATTATGGGGTACAAAGATTTTAGAATTATTTCTGGGATATATACCTCAGTGACTTTTGTAGGAGGAAATCGGGGCATTCCAATTACACAAGCAAATAGAGTAAACTACTTAAAATTCCATAATTAGCCCAATTTCTCTAACGTGTGATCCTGCAGTTATCTGAGGGCAATAAAAAAAAGACTCCAGTAACTGCAAGCTATTTTTTGCCACTCCCAGTGTTGGCTTTATCAAATTAGGATGAACTACCGAATAAGGTCACACAGGTGCTAAAAAATCAATTTTTCCCTTGAGAATTACAGAGGAGAAAGAGCAGAAATAGGTTCCACAGTGTTTTAGCAGTATGTTAGGAACCTAGGCATTGTATTGTAAATGTGCTCTGTTCAGCCATACATGTGAAACGGAGTCCTTTACCCACAGTGAGCCAGATCCTAAGATGGTGTAAATGAGCATAGCACCTCTGACATCAATATAGCTATGCCAATTTATACCAGTTGAGGCCCTGACCCACTATCTTCACTCCTAGTTTAATATTCTTTGGAATCCAAACTAAACAACATATTACAAGATTTCTGGTGCCAGGGCAGTTTAGAAGGATTACAGCTCAAAAGAAAATACTTGGCAATGAACAAAAGATAGAGGATGATCTTTTTAACAAGATGCAACACACTTTATAAGATTTACATACAATTATACAAATGCCAAAGTCCCTTAAAGCAGATAGCATACAATTTAATGGCTAAAAGTTTATGTAAGAAATTGTAGCTCAGTGAATAGCTGCTTGTAACAAATATATTTTAAGGCACTAAACAAATACATAATAAATAAACCCTATATAAATAGTTATCTTTTTGGATCTTATTTCCAAGGTCTCTGAATTCCGAGGTACCAGTAGTCCCTAATTAGAATACATTATCCATCTACTTGACACTTCAGTGAAATGTCTATTCTACCACAGAGTTGCAGCTTTGTTCAGAGCAGGTTTATTGATATTCTGATGCATTCCCTCTCCATACCCCCAGTGGCTTGGTTCTGTTTTATCACACATCAAAAAGGCCGTATGCTCAGGGCACCCCATGCACAGCTCAGAGCTGGAGGTCTGAACAGCTGCAAGTAGTATGGTATCACAGGAGGGACAAGCTCCAAGCAGATGTCACAGATAAAAAAAAAAAAAAAAAACACCACAGTAAAAAGGGAGTGTGGCTTGGGAACTAACCAAGAGGTAGCAACATACAGCAGAGCAAGACCTGACTTAAAATATGCCTATCGTGCTTTATGCAAACACTGGTCTTTTCTACCCTCCTGACTATCATTAAAGTGTAATTAGTAACTTTACTTCATAAGAATGTTTTCCTTTATTAAGCCATCTTTTTTCTCATCTGGATAACAATAACCACCAGGCATCCAAGAATGGGCAGCACATCCGAACATCTAGTCATGAATAAAAGCTAGGATCCTGAGGATTCCATAATACTTTATTTTGGGGCCATCGTCTACTCAACACAGCTGGACCTGTCACAAGGAGGAGAAGAGGTTGGAGGAGGTCACACTTTGTAAATCTCTGTATTGGAAAGGAAACTCTTATCCCACATGAAAAGCATTTTGGTAGCTTCATTACTGAATAAGAATCCATGTCCTGTTTAGACAAATAAATTGATGTTAATGGGCCAAATTTTCCCCTCCATTACACTTGTCTAACACAGTACACTATCCACTTTCATGGGTTACACGGAGGTTCATGTAGGCAGGATTTGACCCACTGATTACATAATTTCATCCACCAATCAACAACCAAAGAAAGATCCTGTAGCCAGTGCAAATGTAAGTTAATCACCTTTTACATCCAACCACCAGCAATCTTTTCTTTCACCTCAATGAAAGCCTCTTCTACTCTCCTGAACTGCTTAGTATCAACAAGTGAAATACCCCAATTACTCAAGTTAATCACTGGCAAAGGCTTAGTTCCCAAATGATCTTGAGACTGGTGCATAAGGTTCAACTGCCCCCTCTCAGACAGCCATTCCTAAGGGTGCAAATTCACCACCTAGCAACCTCTGTACTAGACTTCTCCAGATCTATAAATTTATTCCACAACATTGCATCCCAACAGCACCACGAATTAGGTAATAGCCAGTGGAGTTATAGACACCATGTACTAACCCTATAAGATGAAACATCCTCATATCAGAATCACAAGTCTCTGGTTCTAACATAGTGCTTGCAATAAGTTTTCTGTGTATGCTGAAAGACCTACCTGCCTGATCCCTTGCAGTCCTAACTACATTTGTATTAGAGGAACACACAACATACAGTCTCAGCAGAGCTGTTGATCAATAAAATTGTACCCCTTAGAGGATGCCTGTGACATCTATAAACCTGTGAGTGCCAAAACAATGGCACAAAAAATTCTGTATTCCTACTGTCAGTGGGATGAAAGCTGTGCAATTAATGCCAGTCCAATGACACCACAAGGAGAAATAAAACAAACAGCTGGTAGTTCTATGGTCCAGCACACTGCTCCTACAATCTAGTAACATCTTTAGTATAAAATACTGACTTGTGTTATGAGCATTATTACATAAAACTATACAAAGAATTCAAAAATCTACAGTCCACAATATTAATTGTATTAGATTTCACTCCAAATGAGTAATAAAAATACACTGATCCTCTTTCATAAGGAAATGAAGCATGTACAAGAAGAGGACGTACGTTTAGTGGCTGTTGATTACTGCACCATTATACATTCACTTCGAACTCAATTAGTAGCAATCACTCCCTTTTTGCTTAACTTGGGGTTTTTGGAGATGTTTGTAAGTTTTAATGTCCCTTCACTGCAAGCACTGGTTCAGTTCTACTGGCAGTAACAACCATGGGAGTGACAGGGTTCCAGGCAGTTGCTGGCATTTTAAGCATCATGATGTCCTACTCAGAGCAGATCTACATGCTTAAAATGTCAGCAGCTGGAAATGCCTTTTCTTGACTCAAACTCTGATCATTGCCACCACCAGTGGAGCTTAAACCGCTTTAGCAACTGTGGAAAATATGGGGCAAAAAAGTGTAGCGTGCAGAGGACCTTCGGAGAAGAGTGGAATGTCTGCATATTGAAGAATGTCAACACTTATCTTAATAGCACCACAATGAACGTGTAAGAAACTTATCTGTTAAAAACATGTGTGCTTCAGCAAGAGAGAATATGGTTTCTGTGAGGCATGGGAGAACAGTACAGAGGGGTTAGAATACTCCAGTGCTTTTCAAAAACTCCTAAACTGAAGAATTATTCACCAGTAAACAGAATCTGCTTTGAAGGTCTTGTCTGCACACACCATCTTTCTCTAAAATTTCCCACCATTTCGACCACCAATCACCTCCACTAGTGACAACAGTGGAAGCACTAGTGTACATAATGCACCAGCAGCGATCACTTCAGTAGGTCTGGTCTGACGATGGTTAAACACCATTTTTTTTAAACGCTAGTGGTAGCCTGTAACCTTGTCTACACCAGCAACCCCATTGCTTCCATCACCAGTGGAGTTGCATCAGCGGTAGTTATACTGGCAAATCTGAGTAAAAATAAAAACCTAGTATAGACACTCCTTTCTTTGATAATGCAAGGACAGTGTGTCTAGGGGTTAGCACTCAGAACTCCTGGGTTTCATTCTAGGCATTGTGGTGCTTTGTAATTATTTTTATTTCAATGGGTTTGGCCTCTGAGAACAAGCAAGCAGTCCCATCTAGCGCTTTGTAGCCATCCGGTGTCTTGCCTCCCAGTCTTCTGGTCTAGCCATTAGATCACACTCCCTGCCTTCCAAATCAGAATTGTGTCACTATTATTAAGTGACATGATAAGCATGCTGATTTTACTCAACCAGAGAAATATTAAAATGTTCAAATACAATTGTGAGGGCAACAATCGTACAATAAACTGAATCATTCCTTGCCATAGAATTGCCACAGATCTTTCACAATCTCATAGCACTACCTCCTTATAACATTTTTGTTGTTTCTATTCCCCCATTCTGCTCGGTTTCAATTATACCCACAGCTGATAATATTGGTTTCACTTGAGTTCAGCAGTTAAATTATTCAATTCAAAATACCACATAAATGTACAAGACTGTGTACTGTATAGTTTTGTTTTTAAACACATTCTACAGATACACAGAAAGACTTAATTCCAGAGTGTATTTAGTACATTTATGCAAATACGGTAAATACCACCAGATATTTGGCCTGAAGGGATAAACATCTATCACCATTAAAAAAAAAAAAAAAAAGCAGATCATTTTAAAAAAAGCTCTAAGAGAAACTAAGCAGACCCAAATAATTCAAGCATAGTGATTTGCAATGCAGAAGTTTAATTCTACTTTGCAAATTCAAAATGAACAGATAAATTATGGATTAAGGCATACAGTATTTTGTACAGGAAAACTGACAACCACTTCCCAGACATTTAGGTTTTTTTCCCAATCTCTTTACTAATTTCTTTCTAACAACTCAAAATGATTGTTTCAAATCTCCAAGTGGTTGAGAGATGGAGACTATGCCATGACATTCTAAAATGCAAAGAAAATAGGCCATTTAAAAAAGGAGGAGGAAGGGAAGTCTTATACATAATGAACTGAATTTATTCCATAGATTTTTCTCTCCTGGACTCATACCACTATAGCATGAGGGTTCAAAGGGGAAATAACTAGATTTAGGGAAGGAACATCAGCTTGAACTTTCATCACAGATGATGTAATTTACATATCTGGGGCCTGATTCATCATTATGCTACTCCAGTTTTATGCAGCTGTAATCCCATTGATTTCAAGGGGGCCTCTAAGAACAAGCAAGCAGTTCCATCTAGCACTTTGTAGCCATCAAGGGCATGGTTAGACTGGCGCTTTGCAGCGCAAAAACCCTCCTGTAGCGCTATAATTTTCATAGCGAACACACTTCAAAGGGAGATTTTGCGAAATGACTCCCTGTTTAAAGCGCAAGTGTTAAACCTCCTTTTCCAGAGTGATAAGCCTTTTTGTGCGAACGTTGTAGCGCAAGGGTGGGAATGTGGACACCCATGGGATCTCTTGCATGCCTCCAAGCCATGTAAAGCGATCAGCAAGCCATTGAAGGCCATCAGCAAGCCATTAAAGACAATCAACTTGCCATGTAAGGCGAATGACGTGAGGTGTTGTTTTATAAAGGCGGAAGTAGCTTTGCAGTTTCTCTCTAACAACTCACACAGCAAATAACCAGTGAAAATGCTTGCGGACGGGGCTGTGTGTCTGAAATAGACAGCCTGTCAGTTTTCGCTAATGAAAACTAACTGACAGCCAGATCTCATCTCCCTGTGAACAACTTCCCAGTTCCCCCTCACCCCCCCCCCCCACTTTGCAAAGCACGTTGCACCCAGCTGAATGCTGGGATACCTGCCCTATCCCGCAACTGCTACTGCCGGCAGAAGCACGACAAATGTATCCACTATTTTGCGCTACAAGGTTTCAATTTGTACAGTCTCTAGCGGGATACCTATTGCGCTACATTGGGAAGCGCTACAAATAAACGCGCTACAATCTTCAGTCTAACCATACCCCAAGTGTCTTGCCTACCAGTCTCCTGGTCTAGCCATTAGATCACACTCCCTGCCTTCCAAATCAGAATTGTGTCACTATTATTAAGTGACATGATAAGCATGCTGATTTTACTCAACCAGAGAAATATTAAAATGTTCAAATACAATTGTGAGGGCAACAATCTACAATAAACTGAATCATTCCTTGCCATAGAATTGCCACACTGGCATAAACCTGGATTAATGTAAGGGTGAATCAAGTACTTGGTCTATGAATTTCCCTTTGGAAAGTTATGGTATATGTTTGTTTGGAGTTTTTTAGTACATGGTAACTTGGAAAAAAAGTCTTATTGAAAGATTACAAAACATACCCTGATTTTTTGGATGATTCCAGTCTCCTTAGTAAATACATATTTAGCTAAATATATATTAAGGTGCTTTAAACCACTTTATTTGTAAAATATGTAGAAATAATTTAATAGATTCACAGATTCCAAGGGAAGAAGGAACCATTTTGATCATCTAGTCTGACCTCATATAACAGGCCATAGAACTTTGCCAAAATAATTCCATTTGAACACCTTTCAGAAAAACATCTAATCTTGATTTTAAAATTGCCAATCATGCAGAATTCACAATGACCCTTGATAAATTGCTCCAGTGGGTAATTACCCTCACTGTTAAAAATGTACACCTTCTTTCCAGCCTGAATTTGTCTAGCTTCAACTTCCAGTCATTGGACTGTGTTATATCTTTATCCGCTAGATTGAAGAGTGCTTTATTAAGTATTTTCCCCCATGTAGGTACTTACAGACTGTGATTTGTTTATTCCTTTGATGCCTTCTCTTTAGATTTGAATGGAATTACTTAAGGAGTAAGATACAACACATGGCAAATAATGGTACCGCCATGTGGCTTTTTGTGAACTGCAAATAGGTAACCATTTAATAATAATAAAAAATGGAGATATACCAATCTCCTAGAACTGGAAAGACCTTGAAGGTCATCGAGTCCAGTCCCCTGCCTACACTAGCAGGATCAAGTACTGTCCCCTGACAGATTTTTTTGCCCCAGATCCCTAAATGGCCCCCTCAAGGATTGAACTCACAACCCTGGGTTTAGCAGGCCAATGCTCAAACCACTGAGCTATCCCTCCCCCCCCATAGGGTATTCATGTCATTTTTTGCATTTGGTTTCCTTTTTGTTGTTTTTTAAAAAATTTCCACCTTGCCATTTAAATGGTTGCATGTAAACTTTTAAGTTCAGACTTCATGGTGGTAATGGGGTGAGCAATGGGACAGTTTACACTTTAGCTGTTGCTCAGCTGGAGAGCATTTTCTGCCACAGAACAGTACCACACCACTTACATGGTCATAGCTGTATATTTGCAACAAAAATAGATACCGTAGAAAAGTTAACACCACCTGTGCCACAAAATCTACCATCTGAAAGCACAAGGTAGTGACCCAGGTATGTGGTACCCATGGTTTGGTCTCACCTGTGATGATGGGACCATGACATGTTATAATCATATTCTAGCCCTGGGTGTTTAAATGTGGTCGGTTTTGTAAAATAAATAAGTCCTCTATTTTTCCTTTTAAAACAAAAGCCTAGAATTTGCAGAACATTAGAAAATGGAGTACAAATCATAGAAACACGATAGAAGCATGATCTATATGACATTTTTGGCACCTGTTGTTATCTCCTGATGTTAAGTCTGTTTTAGGAGAGGATTTTTCAGTATTTCAATAAGACATTATCCCAACATTAGCTGCTGTCTTTGACATCACTGCCTGAGTTGTTAATTGAATAAAGCGAAAAGGGACAAGGTTTTATTAAATGGCAAACCTCACAACATCCATGGGATGGCAGGAAGTGGCATCTGCAGATGGGTAAATTGAGGCACAGACTGCGGGAACCTAATGTAGACTGTGGTCTGTACACTCATTTTAGAAAAGTGAACCATATACTGCATAGTCTGTGTTATGGCATAACCTAGAAAGAGGCTTTATACCCAACCAACTGTTAAGGCTCTAACAATCTTAATAATGGGCTGATTATTGACTCAAGAAACCATAACAGCTTCTGCAGACATAAAGGAAATACACAAGAGGGGGTTGGGCTTTCCTTTAGTCCAGATTCAAACCACTCAGTCTGCCCAGTATTAATCTACTTCAGAAGTTCCAGTTTAGGACCCCTACTTACATTTATGCAAAGCCCACAGAAAAGAATTCCTTGGTCCCATGGGCATATTCAAGCCTATTCATTTGCCCATTTCTGCAACCTAATAATGAACTTATTAATGATTACCTAGTAAAGTGTATGTTCAAATACAGTATTTCCTAGCATGGAGGGGGACAAAAAGATAAGATGAGAAACAGAGGAGATTGAAATGAAAAGATAAACATTAGGGTTCTTTTCCCCCACCTTCAAGGGGAGTTAAAAATCTAAATCAATATATTGATTTTTATGTATTTTTGGTTTATCTGTTTTGTCCACTATAACTCTGCCAGTTGCCCCAGGCAATCAACAAAGCTATGCTTGTTCAGCCTTTGATCATCTCGCTGCTATACAATTAGCATATGCATACTCTCTTCCTCCCCTTTATCCTGTTAGTAAAGCTCCAAACTCCCTCCACGGATGTTCAAGAAAGCAATGCGCTCCTGAGCCCCTGTTGATTTGCCCCCATTCCCTTCTCTGCTCAGGACTTGGAATGCTAACTACTGTGTGTAAGTCGTGTAAGTGCTTATCCACTGGCCCTCCAAGGAGCAATTCTTACTTGTTTGATGCAGTCCACATTTGACAGACGCTCCTGGATCAGATCGGCCCACAGTGCATTGGGGATTTTCTAAAGAAAGAACAAAACAAAAAACAAAAACAACAAAAAAAGAAAGGCTGAATATTCACAATGGAGTTCAAAAAGAATTTTATCATGCAGGCACTCTGGCTGAAAGTGGACTGAAATGCCTTCTTAAAATCAATCAATCAAACTGAGACCCCAAATCACTAACACAACATATGCTGACTTAAAAATAACATAGAAATTCATTTAAAAAATAAACTAAATGACTTTTTGCATGCCAAGCTCTGTGTTCATGGTTCTGCATTTCACCTACCAGGCTTAAAAATGTCATGAACCTGTAAATGGCCCCGAGATCCGCACTCATGTTGTATTAGGGCCTAGGCCACAATCCTGCAACTGAAATAAAACCTTACATTCTTGAGAAGTCCTATTGACTTCAGTAGAATTCTGGTCTACGTGCTGTTTTACAGGACAAGGTATGTGGCATTAGTGTTGTTATCAGCTGTAATATGGGACATGAAAAACCCTGAACTCAGCACTGGTAATCAGGGAGAACCTGATTTTCAAATATTGGGTTTTTTACATATATTCCCTGCTAATTTCCTGGGTTCTTAAAACAGTCCTTTATATTTTTCCCCAAAAGCATTTCTCTTTTTAAATTAAGGGAAACAATTTATAAATATATCAGAGGAAAACAAATACAAATACCGTAGGTTCATTAATAAGAGAAATGGGAGACAGGAAATTGACAATGATTCTAAAAAACTATTGAATGTTTTTTTAATAATGAGGAAAAAAGATGAAAAGTGTACAGACAGTAAGAAAAAATTAAGAATGTTTTAACAAAAACAATCTATGCTATTTTAATGGGTCTGGATGGTCTGCAACGCGGGTTACTAAATGAATTATTTGCTAACAAATGTACTGAGCTACTGACACTGTTATGAAGCCAAGGAAAACTGGAGAAACACCTGAATATTGCGGGAGAGAAGGAGAGACAATACAGATAGGACACTAACATTGAAATAAAAGAGGAAAGGACGATCCTGGTAATTACTCACTGAAAAATCTAATTTAAATCACTGTTCAAATAATTGAACAACTCTCCAAGAGGAAAATAATCTGTAAGCACCTACAGGATGATGGAACTACAAGCAATGACTAGCATGGGTTTATAAAAAACAAATCATGTCACACAAACATGGTCAGTTTCTTCAATTAAATGTTAAAACTTAGAGAGAAAACATAATGCAGGATCCTTGACTCAAAGAAATTAGATATAGAAAAAAAACATCTATTAGGCCACCTAGTGTATCCTCTGGTAACCCAAGACTGTTCCCTATCATATTTTCTCTAGAGCTTAACTCAGTGTAATTTTTAATGTTCTGAGCAATATGGCTTCCACAACTTCCTTTAGGAGAATATTCCATGGTCTTGTAGCTCTTGCTGTCAGGAAAGTTTTCTTGATAAATCAATTTGAATTTCCCTTTCTTTATTTTATCACAATACTCCTAATTAATAACTCTGTAGCTCCCTAAATAATTTGTGATATGTATGCCACATATCGGCAGACAGTTATCATGTCCCACCCCACAAAACTCTAGTTGTTAGTCAGACAAATTAAACATTAACAAAAGCTTTTCATCTTTCCACATAATTAAAGCCCTTCAACCCCCTATTCCTTTCAACTACTCTTTTCTGTACTCTATCCAACCTGACAATATCTTTACTTTCTGGCAATACTTCATAAGAAAATATCTGCCACGTCAATAGCAGAAAAGATTATATAATTCTAGATGTTTAGTGATATTACCCTAATATTTGTTCCATTGTTTTAGTAGGTTAACTGGGCAGCTATTGTCAGAAACACCCTTCTTTCTTTTCCCGAAGGCTTATACCAAAGCTGTATTTCTCGACTATTTTAGACCCTCCCATTTCTCCATGGCTTTTCAAAAATAATGAATAATGGTTTGGTAAGTTCATTAGCTAATTACTCTAACACCATAAACGAGTAACATTCTATCAGTGTTACAATAACTATTAATTATTAAATTACTAGGGCAATTTCTTTTTCCTTAAAAGTCCGAGCTGACTGAGTATCCTCATAAAGGCATTGTACTTTGGATACTTCTTTTTCTTATTTAAGTCATCCAGACTGGTGGATCTTAAAATCTCTTTCTATCACTTCTTATTCACTAGGGGCCTGCTCCTATAATGAGCTTTGCACAGGCATACCCCAAGGCCCCAAGTTCATTGCAGGGTAAGTACCTTAATTGTTCAGGTTTTCCAAAATGTACCTTGCAGAAGTCAAACTCTCTACTGCTCAGCAAAACTATTAATTACTCTGCTAAATTGAAGTAGCTCATGGTCCATGGTACCAAGCTCCCCTATTAATTTTCACAATCTCATTGAATTTCCCATTATTGATAGAACTAGATCCAGGATTACTTCTCTAGTTGGATATTCTACTTTCTGACTCAAAGTTATCCTCCACTTAACTCAGGAAACTCTTTGATTATGTGAATTTGACATTTGTTGTTCAAAAAAAACATTTACATCACCTGTGGGTTTCCCCATTCCTTGCTTTCACCACTGTCATGGAGTGCCTGGGTGATGGTCTGGAACCGCTCCATAGGAAGCCAGACTGGACTTCGGGTGAAGTGCCCCCTCTCCGTACACAGCCTGTTTCCAAGGCTAGGAGCTTCACGGGTACCCACTTCAACCTTCCTGGGTCTGACCTCGCAGCATTCAGCACCTTCTGCTCCTCCGTGCGCTTCCCCCAGCGAGCCCGCCTGGGCGGGGTCCTGAGGGAGCCCATGGATTCTGCACCCCAAATCCACAGCCAAACGTGACTCTCAGCCAGCCAGTAAAACAGGTTTATTCTTCCACAGGTACATGGTCTAACACCAAGCTTGTAGGTACCCGAACCCCTCAGCTGGATCCATCTTGGGAGCCCAAGGGAGGCCAGACCCTGCCTGGGCCTGCCTCCCTTCTGCCCACCCAGCTTCAGACTCAAGTCCAAAACCTCTCCCCAGCCAGCTGCAGACTCCAAACTCAAAGTCACTCTCCAGCCCCTCCTCCCGCCTGGCTCAGCCAGGTCAGGTGACCTCCCTCCCCCACTTGGGGTCTGATTACAGCTTCAGGTATGGACACATGCAGAGAGGGGAGAGGGCGTTGCCTGCTTGCTTACACTGTCAGCCCCTATTCCTTCACATAGACACTTAAGAAATGCATAGGGGAAACTGAGGCACGCACACAGTATTCCTACTCCGTCACAACCACACAATCTGATGGGTGTAAACCTGAAGGTTTAGTTTTGGGGGGGGGGGTTTGTCCTTCTGGTTTAGGATGATGTAATGGGTATAACTACATGAAAGAGAACAACAGGAAATTTGGCTGAACATCAGGAAAGATTCACTAACAACGATCTGTTAGTTCTAAATTTTCCAAAGGAAATGGTGAAAGCTCCATCATGCAAGTCATATAAAATTAGATGGACAAAGCACTTAAGAATATACCACAGAAACAATGCTGCCACAGCTGGGGAAGAGCCAAGATGACCCAATTAAGTCTTTGTTATCTCGAATGTCTCCAGTTCTCAATCATTTTCTTAATATCAGCCATTCACGAAACAGCATTCAAGCAGGTAAAAGAGAAAAAGAGAAAGAAATTGCTTTTTCTTGAAAGCCGGCAGGTCCCATAGGGTGGTGCGTCAAAGCCTCCCACAGCCTTTCACTGTTGGAGCCTGGGTTTGTGGCTTTGAGTCTGTCACCTTCCAAAGGTGCGTCATGCTGCTATCAGAAACAGCTCGCGTCTTACTGACTTCTTTGATGTGTCACGTCAAGAGAGGCTAGCAACTGCCAGGGGGTCCACTCTGCTAAGCCCTGCCAAACCAATTTAAACCAAAATTATTCTAACTTCTTTCACTGCAGTGGTAATCTTAGTCCTCTCTTTTGACCAGAATTTTCTGGAGAAAAATAATCAGAGGCATATACATGAGTGCGACACTTTATCAGCACTCAAGCCAGATCTTTCTGAAGTCTATGGCTCAATTCCAGTTTAGTTTCCTGGTCAGTGAAATTTTCACTAAGCAATAATCCACAAAATCAGCACTTTGCTTAATATTTTAATAGAGCACATTCAATCAATTTAGACCAGATCATTATACTAAAATGACCAAATCTGATAGACAGCATCCGACAGAACACAGCTATTTAGAGCAATTCCTCGCCCCATCATAGCAAAATCACTAGGAGCTAACACACTAGTGTTATTAGGGAAAAAAAGCCCCAAGTCTGTTATGTTGTTAAACATCCTCCCACTGATCTGTGATCTCAGACATTGGTGCACATGTGTGGTTGATAACTGGGAAACTGTATTCCTACCTGCTATGGCACTTTGAGCCTGATCCAAAGTCTACTGAGGTCAATAGACAAACCCACTGTTTGGAATGTTAGACTTTCCTAAAACTATGGTGTGGTTTTTGCCTTTAAAGACAAATTAATTTTTATGTATACATGGATTTCATCGGTTTTATTCATGATTCTACCTTATTAATGATACATTGGACTCATTCATGAAGAATTTCAAGTGTTATGTGTTAATCCAATGACATCATAATGCATACTCTGTGCACAACCTTCCCCCAAAAGCATTTGAGTAAAACCCTTACTCAGGCATAGGTGAGAGGTTTATTACAGGGGTGGGTGGGTGGGTGAGATTCTGTGGCCTGTGTTGTGCAGGAGGTCAGACTAGATGATCATAATGGTCCCTTCTGACCTTAAAGTTTATGAGTCTGTGATTATAGTTAGGGAACAAGGATGTTCCCCATATGTTCCAAATGGAGTTTCTTCATTTTTTTAATTGCAAAAATGTCTACATCGAAAAACTTCAAACTTGGCTTGTTTTATAGTTTTCCCTGAGGAAAGGAAAGCATTTACGTTTGAAGAAAACTGGTTTGGTATTTTAGAAGTCATAAAAGTTTGAATTCAGATTGTTCTCCCTCTCACTTACAGAGATGCATACAGATCTTTTTACAGCCTATCACACACTGGACAAGAGAGGGTTAATCCCATGCTATGGGTGGCAGAAGTCCCACCACTCAGACTTTTCTGAGCTTGCTCCAACTGCTACCTCATTATAAAAGAGAGCAGCCCAGCTCATTCAAGGCTGAACGCCGTGGAGGGGAAGGACTTTTGGCAGAGGCTCCAGCTGAAAAGCTGTCATAGCCTTGCCGGTGGAAACCAGAGATCCTGAGAGTGGGACTGGAGGTCTATGCCCAACAGAGCTCCAAGGAATCATCCATACTGAGGAGCCAAGAGACACCGACGCTCTAGGAACTGCAGCTTCTAGAAGCACAGTAGGAAGTGAGTCAGGGAAGCTGCATAAGCGGTATATCCTACCTGAGTGATGTCAGTGTGTTTTGATGGGATTTCCTGCTGACCCAGTAGTGTACCACTCCACCACTATTAGTGCCCTGGATCAGGACCCAGTGGAATTGGATGGGCCAGTGGCCCCCTATCTGGGTACTGGCTGATAGACTGTGTTGCCCTGAATACAAGGGCAGTTGTAATTGACTCTGGCCACTAGGCCACGCTGTCCTGAATGCATACCCATCCTTTTCCACTTAGTGCTACTGGGTGTTAAGTGTGCATATTGGATCAAATTCAGCACTAGAATTATGGCCCCTTATGCCAAAAATGGGTTTAGACTATGGAGAGAAAGAGTGAGCAAGGAAAAAAAAATAAAGAAAAAAAATCTGAGGGTGATATCCTGGCCACAATTAAATCAGTGGCAAAGCTCCCATTGACTTCCATGGAGCCAGAATTTCATCCTTCGTCAGAACAGTCATATATGAAGAGTCAACATCATGCAAGGGAACTGGAAAAATCCCTCTAGTAGCTAACATCCTACAAACAAAGATGTAAACAGCACAACACTAAAACACCACCAATTTCAGCTCTAAGTTGCTCTTTGCCACCTGATTACTCCTGACATCTTTGGCTTTCATCTTCCACACCATCGGTGTTTTTAAATCAAGTAAGTCCAAAAGGACACCCTTGAAAGTGCTTCTCTTCAGTCTGAAATATGTTAATAATTAGAGTAATTAAACCAAAGGGAATTTTTGTTTTAAATTTCCCCCTCTCTAAAATGAGTTTCATGAGTCTAGTAAAATAATCTTTTTAAAAAAACCTTCACGCAAATTATTAAAGTTCATTTTCTCAATAAAAGCCATTTTTACACCAACCTATTGCATCCCAGGCAAAAGCAGATGTTTTGCAGGTAGTCTCAGTGATTTTGATCGATTTTTTTCCTCACAAATCTTCAAACCAGGAGTGCTACTTGGGGCATCTCCAAACCTTACTCTTTGATTCAATGTAATAAATATAGGATTTTATTTTTATTTTTTGGGGAAGGGAGGATAAAAGGGGTTCTGACCCGATTTATTCAGGACATCCTTCCCCCATTTCATTCTCTTCTATCTTCACTAGCTGTCAACTTCATAGGATTTACTTCACTGACTTACAAGGCAAGTAACTCATGTCAATGCCATACCTCAAGGCAACTGGCAAAAATGCTCATTGTACAACTTATTTCAAAAAATAAAATAAAAAAATAAAGAATCTTCCATGAGATGTTGGGGTATGTGGGTTGGGGGAAGAATGGCTCCAGAGTACTGGGCCATAGATGAGGGGTAGAAGGATTAATGAATTCAGAGCAAGTAGTGAAACAAATGCTCTTCTGAAGGTTGGGTGAAGCATTTAAATTTGACCTAGGAACTGGATATGTCTACACTGCTATGTAAGCCCCAGATTAGTAGAACTTGAGTTAGTTAACCTACCAAATCCTTATGCTGAAATAAATTTGTTAGTCTTTGAGATGCCACGAGTACTCCTGTTCTTTTTACGGATATAGATTAACACAGCTGCTACTCTGAAACCTACCGGATCCTGGGTTTGTTAACCAAGGGCTTCAGCATCTACATTCAACTGTAATCCCAGTTTAGAAACTGTTGAATCCTGGGTCTCAATGTGGGACCCCAGCATCTATACTGCATTATGTGGACCTCAGTCCACCACCCATATCCCAGACTTCCTAATGCCTTCCCAAAATGTGGCCGCTCTAGCCCTTTGTTTAGGTGCAGTGTGGGAAAACTTGATTGTCCACCAAACTTGACTATTCTGATGACAAAGAAAGTCAGCCCAGGGGATTGTGGAATACTTTTGGTGGACTCTGAGAGTATGAGTCCAGTGTAGCTGCATCTTCACTAGAAAGCAATAGGGCTCAGATTCTGGGTCCCATCTCAGAGGTTCTATCCTCATGGAGTCCTGGGACCCTGAGTCTGAGCCCTGGGTTAGCATGACTTGTGTTTAGAGGGAAGGGGTATTCGGCTTGAGCCCGAGTTCAAACCCAGGGCTTACACTGTAGTACACACAGACCCTAAAAGTTCTCTTAACCCTGCTGCTGCCTCCTCAGCCTGAGTGCCTCTTGAGTTTGCACTCACCAAATGACTGGATTGGCACACTACTCTGAATTAGTACATTATTTGTGTCATGCTACAGAAAAATCAACCCTACATAGCTAAGTAGCTCTGTCACATCAAAGAAGTGTTCTCCATGAACATATCTTCTGGAAGTATTTTGTACTGAAACAGACCCCAGAGAATAGTGCTTACTTAATGGAGATCATCAAACATGCTAAAACAGAACAGGCTTTCTCTTGTGAAACCGTAAAACTCTTTAAACAGTACTGTGCATACCCAGAAATGTATTTCTAGTGTCTAATGTTAAAGTTTTCAATCATTGCCAATCCCTGTCTCTCCTATCCCTGTCTGTGTCATAGCATATTTTTATCTCTGGTCATATTATCAAATTATTTTTTGCTACATATGTCTTCCATAGTGCACCGAGCTGGTACTGTTACCTTTTCCTACATACCTGTTCTCTCTCTTGAAATGCCTTTACTTCTTTTATAAACTCTACTGTTTCTTCCAATAAAGTCTCCTGGGTGATACGAGGGGTATTCAATTGTTTACAAAGCCACATTGCCTGGGGAGAGAAGGGGGGAGAGGATGGGTACAAAGAAAATAAAATATGTTTTCAGAAGCCCTACAGAAATCAAAACTAGTCAGTATTTTCCTAGCCTCCAATTTAGACAAATAATCCATAACTGTAATCTCAAAGTACTCACATTGCAGAACAGATGCTTTGTTAGTATGTAATTAAGGTTGTGGATACTTATCAGTAACTTAAGGGGAAATAAAAGAATGTCGAAGTTTTCAAAATCACATATATTGAACATCCAGGAAAAACTGAATTTAAGGTAAAACTTAAAAAAACAGACAAATATGAATATGCATTGTTAAGAAATACAAAAAACAACCTGAACTCTGTATCCATGCCCCTAACTCTCCATCCAAATTAATGACACAACCTTATGACTGCATGACATCTTTTATGGCTTGAAAAGTAATTAAATAGGTTTGCAATACTATAGACTTTGAAACATGAGGGAAAACCCCCATTACACTATCTAGTATCAGAGGTGTAGCGGTGTTAGTCTGGATCTGCAAAAGTGACAAAAGGCTGGTCTCCACTAGGGGGGGAAATCGACTGTAGATACGCAATTTCAGCTATGTTAATAACGCAGCTGAAATTGACGTCTCTACAGCCGACTTACCTCCCATCCTCACGGCGGTGGCAGTCGGCGGCACAGTCCCCCGTCGACTCCAGCTTGCGCCTCTTGAGGAGCTGGACTTCCGAAGTCGATGGGGGAGCCGCTGGTGATCGATTTATCGCGTCTTAACGAGACGCGATAAATCGATCACCAAAAAAGATCGATCCCTGTCGGCTCAAGTGAAAACAAGCCCAAAGAGTCTTGTAGCACCTTATAGACTAACAGATTTTAGGGATCATGAGCTTTCGTGGATTAAGACCCACTTCATCAGATGAATGTGGTGGAAATCTCCAGAGGCAGGCATAAATATGCAGGCAAGAAAGCAAGGTAAATTCAATCAGTGGGGGTGGTGAAGCCCACTTTTAGCAGGTGATCTGGAGGTGTGAACGCCCAGAGAGGAGAAACTGCTTTTGTAATTGGTGAGCCATTCACAGCTAATGTTAAGTCCACACCTAATAGTGTCGAATTTGCAGATGAACTGGAGCTCAGCAGTTTCTCTTTGAAGTCTGGTTTCCTATATACAATTGCAACTCAGCTATGAAAAAACAGGGTTACTTACCTGTAACTGTTGTTCTTCGAGATGTGTTGCTCACATCCATTCCACTATAGGTCAGGCACGCGCTGCGGGCCTGGTTGCCGGGTAGATTTTTCCCCTAGCTGCAGACTGGGTGAGCAGGAGGCCCCCTGGAGTGGCGCCACTGAGGCACTCTATAAGTACTCCTGCGACACAGTCTGGCCCTCAGTTCCTTCTTTGCCGGCTAACCCGACAGTGGGGAAGGAGGGCGGGTCTGGAATGGATGTGAGCAACACATCTCGAAGAACAACAGTTACAGGTAAGTAACCCTGTTTTCTTCTTCGAGTGATTGCTCACATGCATTCCACTATAGGTGACTACAAGCAATACCTAGGAGGTGGGGTCGGGTGGACCCATTGCTGATCGTAAGACCGCTGACCCAAACGCCGCATCGTTCCTGGTTTGCTGGACTATGGCGTAGTGGGTGGCGAAGGTGTGGACGGAGGACCAGGTAGCCGCCCTGCAAATGTCCGTGATAGGGACTCCTTCCCGGAAGGCCGCAGAGGACGCCTGCGCTCTCGTGGAATGTGCCGTTACTTTCTCAAGCGGCTTGCCCGCGAGTTCATAACATGTGTGAATGCACGAGGTGATCCAGGAGGAGAGCCTTTGGGCGGAAACTGGCTGGCCCTTCATTCTCTCCGCAATTGCCACGAAAAGTTGCGTTGTTTTCCTGAATTGCTTTGTTCTGTCTAAATAAAAAGCAAGAGCCCTCCTAACGTCCAACGTGTGTAATTGTTGTTCCCTTCCAGAGGTGTGTGGCCTAGGATAAAAGACTGGGAGACAAATGTCTTGGTTCACATGGAAGGGAGAGACCACCTTGGGCAGGAAGGCCGGGTGGGGACGTAGCTGCACCTTGTCATTGTGGAAGATAGTATAGGGCTGCTCGGAGGTCAGTGCGCGGATCTCTGACACTCTACGAGCCGAGGTGATAGCTACAAGGAATGCCACCTTCCAGGAAAGGTGGAGTAGGGAACACGTGGCAAGGGGCTCGAACGGGGGCATCATAAGGCGTGATAACACCAGGTTGAGGTCCCAGGGTGGTATGGGACGCTTGACGTTCGGGTACAGTTTATCCAGGCCCCTGAGGAAACGGTATACCACAGGATCTGAGAAGACCGAGTGGTTCGACTGGCCCGGATGAAAGGCCGATATGGCAGCGAGGTGGACACGTATGGTGGAAGTAGAAAGGCCTTGGTTTCTAAGGCCTAAGAGGTAGTCCAGTATGCGCGGGATGGCAGCCTCACTTGGGACTATATCATGTAGTCTGCACCATGCAGAAAAGCGGGTCCACTTGGCTGTATAGGTACTTCTGGTGGATGGTTTCCTACTTCCCAGAAGGACATTCTGTACCTCAGTCGAGCATAAGAGTTCAGGACCTCTCAGCCATGGAGTAGCCACGCTGTGAGGTGAAGGGACTGCAAGTCCGGATGCAGGAGGCGACCGTGGTCCTGGGAGATCAGGTCTGGCCACAGCGGGAGGCTGATGGGAGGGGCCCTGGACAGCCGGAGGAGGGACGCATACCAGCACTGCCTGGGCCAGGCCGGGGCTATGAGGATGACGTGTGCCCTGTCCCGTCTGATCTTCAGGATCACCTTGTGGAGAAGCGGGATCGGAGGGAACGCGTAGAACAGGTGCCCCCTCCAGGGTAGGAGGAAGGCATCTGTCAGGGATCCCCGGGAGCTGCCTCGGAAGGAGCAGAACTGGAGGCACTTCCTGTTCTGTCTGGAGGCGAAGAGATCGATGTGGGGAAACCCCCACCTCAGGAAGATCGGTCGGATGACATCCGGCCGAAGGGACCACTCGTGAGACATGAATGACCTGCTGAGGTGGTCCGCCAGTGTGTTCTGAATCCCGGGGAGGAAAGAGGCCACAGGGTGAATATCGTGGGCTATACAAAACTCCCATAGGAGAATCGCCTCTTGGCAGAGGGGACTGGAGCGGGCCCCGCCCTGCTTGTTTATGTAGTGTTGGGCTGTGGTGTTGTCTGTCAGGACCGCCACACAGTGACCCTGTAGCGTGTCCCGGAACGCGTGGCACGCAAGTCGGACGGCCCTCAGCTCTCGGACATTGATGTGGAGGCAGAGGTCTGATTCCGACCAGCGGCCTTGTGTCCTGAGATCCCCTAGGTGAGCTCCCCAACCGAGCGACGAGGCGTCCGTCACCAGGGACATGGACGGGCTGGGGGGAAGGAAGGGGACCCCTCGGCACGCATTGTTCTGGTCTTCCCACCAAGCCAGAGCGGATAGGGCGGCTCTGGGGATGGAAAGGAGGGTGTCCAAACTGTCCCTTTTTGGCTGGTAGGCCCCTGTGAGCCACGACTGCAGTGGGCGTAGTCGCAGTCTGGCGTGCTGTATGACGTAGGTGCACGATGCCATGTGGCCTAACAGGCTGAGGAAGACTCTGACCGTGGTCATCGGGCAGTTGCGAAGCTGTCTGATGGCCGACTGGATGGTGAGAAACCGGGGCTGGGGCAGGGATGCCCTTGCCACCTTGGAGTCTAGTAGGGCCCCAATGAACTCTATGCTCTGGGTAGGCTCCAGGGTGGACTTCCCCTCGTTGAGGAGGATTCCCAAGCGGTCGAACGTGTTGATGACCAGACGCACGTGCGCTGACACTTGGTCCCTGGAGGTGCCCCGGATGAGCCAATCGTCGAGGTACGGGTATACTTGTACCCCGCGGCGCCGCAGAAACGCCGCCACTACCGCCATGCACTTCGTGAATACCCTGGGCGCGGTGGACAGGCCGAAGGGCAGGACTGCAAATTGATAATGTTCTTCCGCTATTAGGAAGCGGAGGTAGCGCCTGTGTGAGGGTTTGATGCTCACGTGGAAGTAGGCATCCTTCATGTCGAGGGCAGCGAACCAATCTCCTGGATCCAGAGAGGGAATGATAGTGCCCAAGGTGACCATGCGGAACTTGAACTTGATCATGTAGGTGTTGAGTTCGCGCAGGTCCAGGATGGGCCGGAGGCCCCCTTTCGCCTTGGGGATTAGGAAGTAGCGGGAGTAGAACCCCTTTCCTCTGAACTCCTGTGGTACAGGTTCGATGGCTCCCAGTGCGAGGAGCGACCTGACCTCCTGTACGAGCAGTTGCTCGTGAGAGGGGTCCCTGAAGAGGGACGAGGGAGGTGGGTGGGTGGGAGGAGTGGAGGAGAGCTGGAGGGAGTATCCCACCTCCACCGTGCGGAGGACCCACTGGTCTGATGTAATGTCCGACCATGCACGGTGGAAGTGAGACAGACGGTCTCCGAAAGGAGGATCCAGGACTGTGGATAATAAGCTGCCCCCGGGCGCACCATCAAAAGTTGGGCTTAGGCCCCTGGGGAGGCTTAGAGCCCCGCTGTTTCCCGCCCTGTCTGGGCCCCTGACGCTTGCGGAAGGGGCGGTTTCTCCTGTTGGAGGAGTCCTGTGGCTGGCGAGCGGGTGGGAAGAACCTCCGGCGCGGAGGGATGAAGGGGCGCCTTTGTGGGCCCGGGGTGTGCATGCCCAGGCCCTTGAGGGTCACCCCTCTGTCCTTGAGGGCCTGGAGCCGCGTGTCTGTGTCCTCTGAGAAGAGGGCCTGTCCCTCAAACGGGAGGTCCTGTATCTTGTATTGCATAGCCGGGGCGAGGCTGGATGAGGAGAGCCATGCTGCCCGGCGAAGGGCTATGCCCGGGGCCATTGTTCTGGCCGCTGAGTCGGCCGAGTCCAGGGCCGCTTGCAGGGTGTGTCTAGAAATGTCCCTGCTCTGGGTCAATAGGGCCTTGAATTCCTGTCTGCTCTCCTGGGGGAGAGCGGTCTCAAATTTGATAAGGGCCTCCACCGTATCAAAATGGTGTCTACTCAGTAGGGCCTGATGGTTGGCCACCCTAAGTTGGAGGCCCCCGGAGGAATAAACCTTCCTGCCAAAGTGGTCCAGCCTTTTGGCTTCTTTGGCCTTAGGTACCCGTGCCTCCTGTCCATTGCGCTCTTTGTTATTCACCGACTCCACCACCAGGGAGGAGGGCGTAGGGTGAACGTACAAGTACTCATAGCCTTTGGCCGGAACAAAGTAGCGTTTCTCTACCCCCCGGGCAGTGGGGGGGATGGAGGCGGGGGTCTTCCAGACCGATGTGGTGTGCGCTTTAATGGTGTTAATGAATGGCACTGCCACACGTGCCGGGGTGCCCTTTGTTAGCATGGTGGTGACCGGGTCATCCACCATCTGGACCTCCTCTAGGGGCAGATTCATGTTTTTTGCGACTGCCTGGAGGAGGTGTTGATAATTAGAGAGTTCCAGGGCGGGCGGGCTATTGGAAGAGGTGCCCGCCACCGCCTCTACCCCCACTGGGGAGGCGTAAGGACCTGGCTCTCTGGGGCTGTGTACCGCCGACGGCTGGCTGGCCGAAGATGGCCCCGGTAGCTCCTGCCGAGCACCCCTCGCACACACTGGGAACCCTGGCTCAGATTGGGTTTCCCCAGGCTGATCATACTCCCATGCCACCCATTCTGGCCAGGCAGGGTTTTGGGTGGCTGGGGCTGGCCCCGTTAATGGAGGGGACACTGAGGCAGAGGAGTGCCATGGGGCCGCTGCAGTGGCCGACTGGAGGGCCTTGGGCGGAGAGTCATGCCGGGTTCGTGTGCCGACAGACTCTCTACGCTCTCGGCGCCGAGGGCTTCTCGACCGGTGCCGGGAGAAGTGACGGCCCCCTGAAGAGCGGCTGCTGCTGGATCCGCTCCTCCTGCGGGATCCACGGTGCCGCGATGACGACCGGCGCCGGGCGGATCGCCGGTGCCGTGACGAGGTCCGGTGCCGGGGCGAGCGGCGGTGTCGTCGAGACGTGGAGCGCCGATCTCTGCGGTGCCGCGACGACGAACGGTGCCGAGGTGATCGGTGCCGTGTGGAGTGTGACCGGTGCCGCGACGACGAACGGTGCCGGGAAGACGAGCGGCTTGGCGATCGGCGTCTGGAGCGGCCCCTGTGGCAGCTAACGGACCGGTGCCGGGAGTGCGACCGGTGCCGAGAGTACGACCGGCGTCTGTC
Organism: Sternotherus odoratus; assembly: GCA_032164245.1. Taxonomy (NCBI): domain Eukaryota; kingdom Metazoa; phylum Chordata; order Testudines; family Kinosternidae; genus Sternotherus; species Sternotherus odoratus. The sequence goes on from JAVMKO010000016.1 coordinate 13,094,394, forward strand.
CGTACGAGAGTGCCGGGACTCCGATCGGCGCCAGGACTCGGACCGGCGGCCAGAGCGCGATCTGCGCGAACGGCCATGAGGAGACCCGGAGCATGGTCTCAACTCAGTGCGGCGCCGAGACTGCGACCGTTGCCGGGAAGCTGACCGGTACCGGGAGTTCGATCGGCGCCGCGAGATCGATCGGCGTCCATGCCCAGCCGGGCTTCGCGCCGCGATCTCAGTCATGGTCATGGGCGGCTTGCCCCTAGACCGGACAGGTTGCTGAGGGGTATCCTCTGCGAGCAACCTCCTCGCAGCAGCAAACGCCTCCGGCGTGGAGGGAAGCTGCTGCGGAATCGGCACCCTGAGTGGCGAGACCACTGGCACCGGACTCGACGGGGCCTCCTGCGGCGCCGGAGTCGTCGGTGCGGGTGCAGGCGGCTGGGCCTCTGGTCGGCTCCCCGGCGGCGACTGTGGACGCGTGAGCGGTGCCGGCGGCTGCACGCGATCCGGTGCCGAGGCTGGGCGCGGTTGTGAGTCCTTTCTGCGCTTAGCGCTGGGGGAGCGCGACCGGTGCCGAGGCTTGGATTTGGCCGGCTTGGGTGCGGGGCCCGGTGCCGCACTCGAGTCCGGAGTAAGGGCCGCCTCCAACAGGATCTGCCGCAAGCGGGATTCTCTGTCCTTGCGGGTCCTGGGTTTAAAGGCTCTGCAGATCTTGCAGGAATCTGCCAAGTGCGCTTCCCCGAGGCACTTGAGGCACTTGGAGTGTGGGTCCCCCGCAGGCATGGGCTTCCCGCACTCCGCACAGTGCTTGAATCCCGGAGCCTTGGATGACATGGCTCCGGTGGCAGGGGAACCCCTGCGCTTAACTATTTACACTATAAACTATGTAAACTAACTAACTACAACTAATTAACAAGAACGATAGAATAACAATGGAGTTAACAGCTAGGAGATAAGGAGAACGCTTAAGAGCAGTACTCCTGTTCCGACTACCAGCACGAGCGGTGAAGAAGGAACTGAGGGCCAGACTGTGTCGCAGGGGTACTTATAGAGTGCCTCAGTGGCGCCACTCCAGGGGGCCTCCTGCTCACCCAGTCTGCAGCTAGGGGAAAAATCTACCCGGCAACCAGGCCCGCAGCGCGTGCCTGACCTATAGTGGAATGCATGTGAGCAATCACTCGAAGAAGAACCATGGCATATCACTCCCAGGGAGAATTTTGTAAAAGATGCCTGGAGTTACAGACTTCGTAAACTCTATGGATGAACCACCAAATTATAAGACTGAACCTGAGAAGTACTGAACATCTCCAACTCCCACTGACTACATAGGATTTAAGATGTCAAGAGGCCAACCAGGAAGGCATATATTGGGCTGAATAGGGCAGCTGGCTGTAATTACAACAATACCTGTTGAACAAGTACCTATCTTTCAAGTAGGATGCACTGGATGGTGGGAATCTCAGGACAGAATATAGATAATGTAATGGTACTTTAATTCTCTAGTTACATAGTGTTTTGTTTAAAATTTTAATTTAGCTTAACTTCCTTGCTTTTCAATGTTTTCTTTGAAATTCCACAGTTCTTTTAAAGTTTGTTTCCTCCCAATTTTACATTTTTAATATGTATTTACAAGTTTAACACCATTTTCACAAAGTTTTTTTGACTGGGAATTTCATACTCATAATCTTGTCAAGGAAGTATACCAATATCCTGCCATATAATGGAAAGATATATTTATATTACATGGTAAATAAACACCAGTGCAATTTCATTATTTTCAATGGAGTTGTACCAGCACAAATAAAAGTAGTATTGGCCCTGCAATTGAACCAGTTAACTATTTTCTTAATGATGCACAAACCAGAACAGAATCCAGTTCCCTATCTCACAACTTCACTGTTTCTGCACTGCCAAAAAGAGAAAAAAATAAATAAATGGTAGAAACTTATTTTTGTCCCCAAAATGCTGCAAATGTCATTTTAAATGCACAGAGAGAACAGAAGCTGTTGAGACAGGTGCTAGTTGTACACAGACCATTTATTTGGCAAGTCTCAACTACATCTGAAAAAAGTTTCTAAAAAAGAAAAATATAAATGGATGTTAATTCTGAAAGTATAAAAAGCCATAACCATTTTTTTTAAATATATACTTTTATACTGTAGTCCTATAAACTGTCAAAAGCTGTTGTGACAATTAACACATTTTTAATACTATATGGCTCAACCCTCTTCCCCTCCTCCCCCCTGCGTATGTAACAGTACACTAAGAACTTTCAAAAGTGGCCTATTAAGTTAGAGTGCTCAACTTTAGACACTCAAGGTAGAATTTTCAAAGTGCCTATACATCTGTTAGTCTATGCCACATGACTCTGTCGCTTTTATAGTTATTCTAGCATAACTGAAGAACAAGTTCTTATTTGCAAACATATGGCAGTGCAGTGTTATAATACTTAAGGTAATATACTTACAAGAGTGGTTTTTCCAGAGGCGGGTGGGCCAAGTATACAAATTCTTGGAACTATAGAATAAATATACATGAATGTCAAGATACAGAAAGGCAAGACACCTTAATTGTTTCTCCATATTACATAATATACAACATATGTAATTATACCTTAATACAGTTACTTCACTGGGAGTTCTGCTTGAATAAGGACTGCAGGATTGGGGGACAAAGCTATGACTATGTTTTCATTTAATTTCCATAGTTAACACATTTAAGACTCTGATTTGACAAGGCACTTAGCACATATGTAGCTTATTTGTAATTCACATAAGCAGGGCATAAATACTGAATACTTATTTTTCTAACTTTGCTTTTTATTCCCAACATGTTAAATGGTTTAGATCTGATGCAACTTACAGTAAAGTATTTTTAATTTTGTATGTGCAGTAGGATGGCAAACTTCAAAGTGTATAGTTTCTTATTTTACTACTGTGTGCTAATAATGCATTTCATTTTTATTTTCAGAAAATATAACACCAGTAATATAATTTCAGCTCACACCTTTCTCTAGACAGGTTATGTCATGGATCAGGAAGGTTTGCAAAATTTTCTTTGCTATAGAGGATAGCTACGCCGTACGTACAAATAGGGAAAAAATGTATACGGAACATTTCTCAGATTGTCTGTAGGACACAAACTTTTCACAGTCACAGGAGAAAATGGGTGACTCCACATTTCTCCTCTATCCTTTTATCCATTGCCCTTCATTTTTCTAGTTAGCATTAAGTTCCATTTTTTTCTCCTTTTGTGTTTATCTGCTGCAAGAGGAAAGGAAGGGAAAAAAAGAGTTACCTGCCATGGCAGCAACCTCTTTTCCCTTAGCACACAAGTTCCTGTCTCACCTCTATTAGAATTTATGAGTTTGGGCTTAAAGAATAAAAAAAACTGGATAAAGTCCCTGTCCCAAGAAATTTACAATCATATAGACAACACAACGATTATTCTCATTCTATGATGATGTAGGGAAGGATCAGCAGTGTGAAAAAACAAGGAGAATGGGGAAATATTGCTAGAGAAAGATTTGAGGCTTTTTTGCATGCATTCATTTTGGACTGTGATCTCTTGAATTGTCATGCTACATTAAAACCCTGGGTTTTTCCTACCACTTTCCATTGTGGGAAGAGAAGGAATCAGGCTTGAGAACAGTGACTGGTAGGTATTTATTGGTAGTAGTATGGGTCAAAGAAGATGAGCCAAAAACCTCTCCAGATCATGACAAGCAAAAGGAAAATGCTCTCTGATCTCGGCAGACAGAAAAGGATGAGAAATGTATTTTTATGAGGACCTTCCAAACACTTAAGAGCAATTGGGCAGGTGCAATTTTTAAACATTCACAGAACCCAAATTACAGCTTCATCTTTACAAAGTTATTTGACTAGGAAGGTTTAAGAAATACTCATCCCATATTGGTTCTTGCAAGCGCAACAGAACTAGTACACAATGTTGAAAAATACTTTAAAAGGATACATCAGCTGTTTTTATCACCTAATTTCCTTCAAATGTAATGTGATTAAATCCTAGTTTCTTAAAATCTAACACCTTGAAACTCCAGCCCGGTATTGAGGAATTATTTATAAACAGCGTCATAAAAAGAGTGCTCGGGTGCCAACACTAATCAACTTCTTCAAACCACTTCAAAGAAAATCAAAAAACCTTTCCATCCACAGATCCTTTTGAGGTTTAACTAGGAGCATGATTTAAAATTCACAAGAAAACCCTTAGGTATTGAAGCTTTAATACACAACTTTCTTGGACAAACGTTTGATGAAAAACGAAAAGTACCATTATATACACCATATCATGCTTTAATATTGCCCAGGGCTACTGTAAATGCTCACTTTGTACTAAATCTGGTTTTCTCTCTGCTTAGTGGCTGGCAGCAGATGAGGCAGTGTAATGCACTGATTTACTCATTTGCACACTTGTAAGAATCTTCTAAGGCATTTTTCCCTAAACATATGACACAAGGGCACAACCAGAGCATCGCTGTATGTAATGTTTAACCCCTCAGATCAGCACAGTTAGTATTAAATGCTTGTGGTCTACACAGCAACTAAATGAACACCGATAAATCTGCACAACGCCTTTTTCTTTGGTAATAAACCACATCTCAGTGTTGAGTCTTGATATATTACAGAATTTACTTTTCCAAGCAGTCTTAACATTTAGCATTCAGGTACAGTTTTAGGGAGAATTCAATTATTCCTGACACAATGCAAAAGGATGGGCTGGACTTATTAGAGGTCTCTTCAAGTCCAAAGGATTCTGTGATTAATATTAATGCAAAAAAACACAAAACACTTAACTTATAAGGCAACTCCTCTGTTGAACCAGAGAAGTATACAGTTCAAGACTAACATTTTTCCAGAATTTTGTAACTTCATCATGTGCATGGTTATATAAGAAGTACTCGCCAAAAAAAATGTTATTGGATTCTGGAAACCTTTTATTAGCACAAATCCAGATACAATGTACAAAACTGACATCTTTGCATTAAAAATAGCTTAGTCATCACATTGTTCTACAAAGAAAGAACAATAACATGAAAGACAATAACACATGGCCTTGAGTATGAGAGCCCAGTTACCTAATATTTGACATAAGAGTTTCATCAGGATTGGTGTAAGTAATAATCATGAGGTTTGTTTGTATTTTTTAATCATTAATTAAAAAGATTTTCTGACTTCATACCTGCAATGTCTTTTTTCCACATCTCTGTTTGAAAATTTCTCTGGGGCTAAAACTGTCTACCAAGGCAAGATCATGAAAATTCATTACTTTACTGATGGCTCTAATAAGGGTTTTTTTTTCTAAAGAGTCAGCACCTTCCGCCATGATCAAAAAGTAAATATCATCTCTACTACAGATTTCTCTTACATTGTTTTCCATAAAATTTACTTTTAAAACAACATTTAGGCTTTAATTTTAATTGGAGTTCCTACCACATCTTAATAGATTCATTCAAACCACAAACAGATAGCAGTTTTTCATTTGACAAACAATTGCTGTGGTTCTATCTTTAGCCTCTTGTTTTACTGAAGTCATGAATGGCAACCTGCTTGATTCTGTTCAAATAATACTGTGGGGTTAAAGAACAAGCCTTAGCTCAGTGTGATGGAGATTTATCAGCATTCTATAAAATCCAATGAAACTTCTCAACTGTGTTCTTTCAACAGGGCTGCAAAACAGATCAGATTTCTCATGCTGCCCACATCAGAACAGTCGATATAATTTGCAGGATTTGATTTTTGCTATTTAGACGCATTTCAATCGAAATCGTAGAAAGAGCTCTTAACAGCTCTTGTGATAATGATTTCATTGATGCTGCAGCAGAACTTTCATAATGGTTTACTATGGTTTTAAAGAAACATCAAAGCAACATGACACCAGCTACTCCTGACAGCTCATGCAGAACAAAAATTATAGTTCAGTTGTGCATCTCCAAATATAATCTGCCTAAGGGTGAACAGTTTGTAAATCAAATAATTTGATTGAGTGTACATGCTTTTATTGTGCAGAATACATACTTCCTATTCAATTTATCGGGTTTTGTTATACACATGGGTAGGCATGCTTGCTGTTCCTTCATCTGAGATGCCACTGAGCTGTGGAACTCATTAACAGTAGCAAGTAACTAAGTACTCAGAAAAACAGAGAAGCTGCCAGCCCAGGTAGAATGGGAAACCAATTTTACACCTGACAAAAGGAGTAATTAGCGAGTTTAAAGACAACAGGAAATATCAGATGGAGCACAGAAAGCATTAATAATTGATACACTAGAACTCTGTTATTCCCTTAGAGAATTTCGTTTTTATAACTGCTAAAGTGCATTTTTATTAGATTATCCACTAGAAAAGAAATTTAAAAAAATCTTACCAATAACTATTCCAAATCGCTTAAAAAAATTTGAGAGACAGGCTGAAAAATTTTATCCACCATTTGCCAACTGAAGTAGAGCTTAAAAACAACGGTTTATAAATCACGAGTTGAAGTACATATGGTCTCTCATTTTCACTTACCATGATCATTGTCTTGCTTTAAGTGGCTTATCATATACTGGATGGGCTCATCAGGTTTATGGATTAACAACCCTTCAAGCATGTTCTGAAAATAAATAGGACAGACTCAGCAGGAAATTTAACACAGCCATAGTAATAATAATAAATACATAATAAGAACAATGATGATTATACTTTGCATTTCTATAGCAATCTTTCATATGAGGACCTCAAAGAGATTGATATTAATTCATCTCCATATGTGAGGTAGGGAAATATTACGTCCATTTTAGAGAGGGACAGACTAAGTACATAGAGATTAAAGATGATTTGAGGACTCCTGTTGTTGTACAGGTTCAGCAGTCAAGTGCTCACCTCCTCCTGCAATCAATAGAGAACTCCATTTCACCAGTCCCCTACGCTCCCCATGGCATCATGGGCCACATCCCTATCATTACCATTCCGTGCCAGGGGACAATAACGAAAACCACAGCTTCATACATACTCACCTGTGAGAACCATGTTTGGCAAAAATTAATTGAAATTGATAGAAAACATTCATGTCCTTCTAATGTTAAAGCTCTGTTTTGTTTATTTATTTTATAAGTTTGCACTGTATTGCTTTTTAACTGCACATTACTCTTTGCACTGTTTTTGTTACACAATACATGTTTATCTTTTGGAAATAAATTAAACTTACTTCATAACATATACAGCAGAATACCTTGTGCTATCAAAAGCACACATTAAACTGTAGTTGAACAGAACCACAAAATTCAAAGGTTCAGTGCAAAGCACACTGTAATAATTATGAATGTCCAGTAATCAGTATGAGATTGCTAAATGTACTCTACAATTGCAAACACACCCCAAAATGTCAGTCCAGCACAGCATATTAATGTTGCTGACTGTTAAAGTGCTCTTCCAACATCTCCTTCAGCTGCATAGCTCCCTATTGAGCTCTTGTGTCTGGCAGTTCAAAGCCAACAGACAGATGCTCCACCTCTGCCTTCCCCCTTTGCCTCACAGATATTATGCAGGACAAACAGGCACCTATAACACTGGAATATTTTTCTCACTGAGAGCTAATTTAGTGAGTAAACATCACCAGTGTCCCTTCAATCCACCAAAACCACATTCAAATGTCATTCTGTACCTGCTGAGCTGGGAGTTGAATATTTCCTTGAAACTGTCAAGCTGGTTGTGTAGGGCTTCATGAACCAGGTTCCTCAAGATCACTACTGACATTTCATCACCACAAATGGTAATTCGCCAATCAAGAAAGAATGTCCCTGCTTGCAGCTTTCTGAACAGTCGTGTGTTCTTCAAGATACAAGCGTCATGCACCTTCCCTGACGAGGCCCTATTGATATCAGGGAAATGTCCCTGGTGACTCACCAATGAAAAGTAGCCCTTTTGCTGATACAATGTGTTGCAAGGTGGGATGGGACCAAAATATGGATGTGCTTGCCATCTATCACCCCAGCACAGTTTGGGAACCCCATAGTTGCACATCCATCCACGATGTCATGCACACTGCTGAGAATCTCAGTCCTGCATAGCCCATTAACCAATTCCAAAATGATTTCCCACTAAGCAGTAGCAATCCAGTGTTGCAAGCATGCACCGTGGAATCACCACTAGCATCTCAACGGTCAGTGCAGCTCTCATTCTGATACCCAGGCTCTGGAGGGCTGGTGTGAGCTTGACAGATCCAGGAATGTGGCTTTTTGCATCTGAAAGTTCTGCAGTCACTGCTCGTCATCCCCAACCTGCATTAGGATGCAATCCCACCAGTCACTGTTCATTTCTCTGACTCAGAAGCAGTGATCCACTACTTGCAGCTACTCTGTGAACACCATCAACCTTGAATTGGTTTTGCTCTGCCCATTAGCACTCCCTCCTCAAATAAATCTTGTCCCCGACTGTTGTGGTACTCCCTGCGGCTCTGCAATTACCTGAGGATCATTTGTCCTGTGTTTGCAATGTTCATGACAATGGTGTAGAGCTGTGCGGGCTCCATGCTTCTGTCAGACATAGCAGACAGCAACAAGTGCCATGCAGGTTTATGGGATTCTGAAAATTATGGCATGGGGATGGAGAATGTTGCATGATGGAAACTTATCATAGAATTAGAGAACTGGAAGGGACCTTAAGAGGTCATCTAATCCAGTCCGCTGCACTCATGGCAGGACTAAGTATTATCTAGACCATCCCTGACAGGTGTTTATCTAACCTGCTCTTAAAAATGTCCAATGATGGAGATTCCACAACCTCCCTAGGCAATTTATTCCTGTGCTTAACCACCCTGACGGTTAGGAAGTTTTTCCTAATGTCCAATCTAAACCTCCCTTGAAGCAATAGACTTAAATTGCAGCTTGTCCTATCCTCAGAGGTTAAGAATAACAATTCCTCTCTCTCCTTCTTGTAACAAACTTTTAGGTACTTGAAAACTGTTATCGTGTCCCCTCTCAGTCTTCTCTTCTCCAGAGTAAACAAACCCATTTTTTTCAACATTTAATCATTTTTGTTGCTCTTCTCTGGACTCTCTCCAATTTGTCCACAACTTCCCTGAAATGTGGTGCCCAGAACTGGACACAATACTCCAGTCGAGGCCTAATCAGCACAGAGTAAAGCAGAAGAATTACTTCTCAAGTCTTGCTTACAACACTCCTGCTAATACATCCTAGAACAGGGGTAGGCAACCTATGGCACAACAGCTGATCTTCAGTGGCACTCACACTGCCCAGGTCCTGGCTACCAGTCCGGAGGGCTATGCATTTTAATTTTAAATGAAGCTTCTTAAACATTTAAAAAACCTTATAGAACTAAACTATTGTTGTATGTAAAGTAAATATTAAAGATTTATAGAAAAAGACCTTCTAAAAACAGTAAAATGTATTACTGGCACGCGAAACCTTAAATTAGAGTGAATAAATGAGACTCGACACACCACTTCTGAAAGGTTGCTGACCCCTGTCCTAGAATTATGTTCACTTTTTTTGCAATAGCATTACACTGTTGACTCATATTTAGTTTGTGTTCTGCTATGACCCCCAGATCCCTTTCTGCAGTACTCCTTCCTAGGCAGTCATTTCTCATTTTGTATGTGTGCAACTGATTGTTCCTTCGTAAATGAAGTACTTCGCATTTGTCCTTATTAAATTTTATCCTATTTACTTCAGACCATTTCTCCAGTTTGTCCAGATCATTTTGAATTATAATCATATCCTCCAAGGCACTTGCAATCCCTCCAAGATAGGGTGACCAGACAGCAAGTGTGAAAAATTGGGACAGTGTGTGTGTGTGTGGGGGGGGGGTAATAGAAGCCTATATAAGAAAAAGTCCCCAAAATCAGGACTGTCCCTATAAAATTGGGACATCTGGTCACCCTACTCCAAGCTTGGTATCGTTTGCCAATTAATCCTTATCTCCCAGAATTCTATGTGCAACTTATTTCTACACTAATAAAACTGCATCCAAAACCCTCCTATCTAAAAGCAGGAAACATAATAAGCCTCAGTTACACTCATATCCAAAACCCCATTTACCCAAATAAATTCCACATCATCTGTTCCATTTCAATAAACTGAATGTGTGAAGGAAAAGGAATCTATAGCATATCTGCTTGACTTTTCACTGTTTATGTTGTTTCCCCCTTGTATTTTATCCAATTTGGACAATGAAAATAAACTAACCAGTTTCACTTGTGAGTTCTCATGCTGCAATGTCTGGGTAATAACCACCACAGGAAAATATTTAAATTTCAGGAAAGAAAATTGTTTTCATTGGTGTATCAGTGTAAGTACATGAAAAATACACTAGGTTTTTTAAAAAATGATTTAAAAAAAACTAATTTGGCACCTAAATTTACTGGGCAGTGATTCTTTTAAAGATTATAAATAATAAACCCAGAAACCTTGTGAAGTTATAATGACACATGGTTCTTCGAGCTGTTGATGACTGTAACTTCTGTGATTCTAAGCTGTGCTCATAGTAAGTGGATCTCAAAATTCTCACTGAATGACATGATTAAGTTACAGAGCTAACAAATAATAGCAGAGAGAGAAAAAAGGCATATGCGAAGGAGAAAAGTATGTTTTGGGGTGAGATTTGAGAAGACACAGTCTTCATAAGACTTAAAATAAGGATGTGAAAAATGTTAATACTGGTACAGTATGTGTTATGGCCACTTTTTCTAACAAACTATACCAACATTCATCAGAATCTTAGAACTCCTATCCCTCAACAAACTTTTCAGTGCTCAGTATAAGTAAGTGAGATCGAAGAAACAAACTGTAGAAACTCGGAACCTCCTTTTTGGCCAAGAATTCAATCTCATTAGTTACTAAAATAACAAAGGTAACAAAGTCCTGTGGCACCTTAAAGACTAACTATAAAGTTTTGAAGCATAAGCTTTCGTGGGCTAATACCCACTTCATCGGATGCAAGCAGTATAACAAGGCTTCTTTGCAACTGTGTTGTTATTGATTTCATAGGAGTTAAACATGTTCATAAAAAGGGCACAACAAGAGCATAAATGTTTGATGAAACAGCACAAAATAGACAATGCCCCCCCCAAAGACATACATTAGATTATGCATTATTTCATTATCCTAGTCTCAAAAAGGTCAGTTACCTTCACCTAACAATGTTTAAATACAGGTTTCCCTAGACTACTCCACATTCCTTCACCTCTAGGTTGCCCCCCCCCCCCCCCAGGGCACGATGGGAACCATAGTTACTACTAACCACGACCATACCCACCCGCCCCGCCCCTCCCGCACTTGGGCTCCCCAGTGCACACTGGGAGGTGCCCCCCGCCCCGGGGTCACTGTTATTCCATCACTATCACCTGCGGGCGAAGGAATTTGCGGCCTCCCCGCCCCTCCCCTCACCTGCAGGAGCTGGAAGAGCTCGTGCTTTTCCGCATAAATCCCCATCTCCGGGGGCACACGGAGCGGCCGGGAGGTAGCGTCCATCGCACCCTTAGCAACCGCTCGTCGCTAAGGAGCTTACGTTATCACCCCGCGACGCAGGAGGCTCCGCCCGCCCCAGAATCAGCATCTCCGGGACCCGCCCTCCCAGAGGCTCGGAATGGGGCGTGTGAGCTCATCAAACAGCGACAGGCTCCTTTAAAGGGGCAATGACACCCCCCTTTCCGCCTCTCACCCAGGGGCGTGGGCAAGAGCCCCGTCTGCCTGGAGGGGGGGGGGGGGGAGAGACACAAGCTGGATCAGATCCTCGCGCCTTCCAGTGTCCCACCCCAGGACCCGTCCGCCTCAGCCCCTATGTGCCCCTACCACACAGCTCCTGCTGCCTCCCCCTTAGTGACCCTGCCTCCGCCCACACACCCTCCTTGCCAGTGTCTCCTGGGCCCCTATCTGTGCCCCCACCCCTCCCACTCAGCCCCCTAACAGTACCCCTGTCCCTCCAGCCCTACAACTCCCCATTAGTGACCCTGCCTCCGCCCACACACCCTCCTTGCCAGTGTCTCCTGGGCCCCTATCTGTGCCCCCACCCCTCCCACTCAGCCCCCTAACAGTACCCCTGTCCCTCCAGCCCTACAACTCCCCATTAGTGACCCTGCCTCCGCCCACACCCCCTCCTTGCCAGTGTCTCCTGGGCCCCTATCTGTGCCCCCACCCCTCCCACTCAGCCCCCTAACAGTACCCCTGTCCCTCCAGCCCTACAACTCCCCATTAGTGATCCTGCCTCCGCCCACACCCCCTCCTTGCCAGTGTCTCCTGGGACCCCACCCCTCCCACTCAGCCCCCTGGCAGTACCCCTTGGCCCTCCAACTCCCCATTAGTGATCCTGTTCCCTCCCACACAGCCTCCTTGCCGGTACCTCCTGAGTCCTGGACTCCTGTCCCCCCACAGCCCCTGACAGCGCTCTCCGCCAACAATGCCCCCCACAGCCCTCCTGCCAATGTTGCCCAGCTCAATGCCCACTCCGCCAACAGCGACCCAGACTGACTCTCCCCCACCCCCTCGTCGGTGTTGCCCTATGGCAGGGGGAGGCGTGGATATCCGACGTCACCGTTACCTAGGGAGACGGTTGTAACAATTGCCCTGCTGGGAGCTAGCAGCTGGGGCTGGCGCCCGCAGGGCTGCGGGGAACAGGCAGTGTCGGGGGCAGGAGGTCCGGGACATGCAGGAGTGGGACAGGAGACACAGGTAAGTGGGACTCCGAGTCCAGACCGGCCACAGGGACTCACCAATCTGCGGGCTGCAGGGCTGGGATAAGAGGTGCCCCATGGCCAATACAAATGCCCCTCCCCGCACCCGCGAGCCCCTCTGCCCTTGGATGCATGCGGCGATCAGTGCACCTGCAGCGGACACCAAAGGCTGAAGCTGCATATTCAAAATTATAAGCATGGCTTTGATCAAGACCACAGCCCCGTCCTCCACCAGCCCCTCCATATCCCACTGACCGGCCACGCTCCTGAGCCAACCCGCCTCTGTCCTCTCAGCGACCCCAACAGCGGGCCCACTGGACTGGTATTTAAACTAACCAGCAGCTAGGTGAAACTGACTTCCTGCCTTGACACCTCTAGAAAATAAATCCTCCAACAAGGAGAAGGGAACTTGATTTTAAATACCTTGTTTTGAACAAGGTAAGGTGTCATTAGTAAAATGTGTTATGCACAAATAAATTGGCTAGTCTCTAAGGTGCCACAAGTACTCCTCCTTTTTATTAGTAAGAGGGGTAAGGAAAGGGAATGGTTGACAATATGCAAAGTTAACAATTACAAGAGGTAAGGAGTAGGTTTATATTCTGTAACTGCAGTGATCATGAGCTTATTGGAGCTGCAGTGATCTGGTGAAACAGTTTTTACTAAAGGCCCTAATTAGTCTCAAGAATGCTTTACAAGATTAAGCACTTCATGCATAATTCAGTTGCTAGAGAAGTTTGCTTATGCTCAGTTACTGGCAGCTACACTAATCAAAACCCTAGTGTGCCATTTACTAAACTTTTTTTCTTGTCTAAATCCTTTCTGTTAAAGACTTCAAAGCACTTTACACAGCAGCAGGGAGTGTTCAGAGGAGCCTAAGGGAGTTAGGTTCCCAGATCCCATTGAATTTCAGTGTGAGGCCCTCATTCCTAGGAAAATCCCATCCAGCCCCCTGTCTCTGTTTACTTCTAGATGAAAATAGGATTGTTTCAGTCTGTCTGTTCTTAATGTAGATTCATTTTTGTGACAGTCAACCTGTTTTGATGTCACAGAGCTGCAGGCCTTTAGAGATGATGAATAATCAACAGGAACAAGTGAATGTCATATGCCTGATTCTAGGAAGTCCTGGGTGCCCTATATACCCCATTGAAACCTTTGAGGCAATTTGAAGGCCTATTGTATCTCCCAACCTGCTAGAGTTTCCACTTTTAATGAAAACTTGCTCATAAAAATAAATCATAGCAGGAGTGTTACAGAGAGTGATTGTAAAGGCAAGGTATCGCAAAAGTTGTTCAAACTTTCCCATTAAGTGTAAGACTTCAGTCCAATTTACATGGTAAGCAAGGGGAGATATTTTAGACAAGAATATACATTTTGGTTAAACCTATTTACTATCTTATAAAAACACCCATTCATCGATTTTGTAATGAATTCTTTTTCTAGTAAAACACTAATAGTAAGGAGTACAAGCTATAGTTTTAAAAAGTCAATGGCCAGACCTGTTACTTGCTCTGTTTCTGAAATCCACTGCAGACCTATACTTTTTTTGCACACTTTGGACATTTTTTTTCCCTAACAGCGTTGCAGGCTATTTGACACCTGTACATTCTTTTGACAGAGTATCCGTGCTTTGATTTTTAGAGGAGCTATGCAATCCAACTCCCACTGAATTCAAATGGAAGCTGCTGATGCTCAGTATCTTTGGGAAGAGTCAAGATGTAATATTACCCATTTGTTATGGAAAGGCAGATGCATTTTGTATTTAATTGAGATGTTATATTTCTGATCTAATCTCTCCCTCTTAATTGTAAACATTCATTTGTATTGCAGAAATGTAAAAATGCTTGCTGTGTCAAACTATTAGGATTGGGGGGGGGAATACATTTTCTCCATTGGAGACTTTTACAAGGTGACTTTCAATGCCAAATTGCTACTGAGTTATTAAACCTTCAGAATGTGTAAATAGCTTCTTTGTGATCAGTTTTGATCTTGGTAGAGGGACAAACCTAAGCCCAGCCAAGTGAGTTTCCCATCCTCACCCATCCCAGATTATGTGCCAATGTAGATTTCACCTCCCTCCAATGTGAGGGCTTCTGAGGACCAGCTCAAGTTTTTATGTGGGGATCCGTGGGGCCTGAGGCATACATCCATAAACTTCACCATATATTTGGGGGTAGGAGGGTTTGGTAGCTGGGTAAGACAGATCATTATGGGGATATAGGAAGACTTCAAACTAGTATCAGGGGAAGATAGGGACATCAGGGTGCTTGTTACTATGGAGCATCATCAGAAGGGTAGAGATGGGGGATTTTAGCAACTACCGGTAGGAGGTGGCCCATGTTCTGTCTGTAAGATGGGAAATCCTCACAATCTGTTACCCCAAAAGGAATTTTACACTTGACAAATCCACCCATGCAATTTAGAACCATGGACAGTTTTGCCTTTCATTCTGGGTCACCTTCTGGCTCTGCACTGTATCCTCACAGTATTAATACCACTCCCAGCTGAGTGGTGTGTGCAGTTATGGGCACTATAACAATCCTCCCTCTGACCCCAGAATCTGAGAGCCAGATTCAACCAAGGACAGGCAAATGGTGGTGGTACCCACAGTGCCCCTTTAGCATTTCCACTGCTGGGATTAGGAGCAATAGTAATGATTGTTTTAAAAACTGGAGAAAGATCAAAAGGGCAAGAACAGTAGGAGCTCCTCTGGGGTAGGGACAAGGCAAGTTAAGGTACAACTAGAGCGGTGGGGGGAGTATAGAAACTGGTAGCCCTAGGAAGTGTTCACACTGCCTCACAGTCATACAAAACCAGCACTGGAAATCCGCACCCCTTGCCAGGTCTCCATATTGCTGTGAAAGAGACAGAGATTAACCTCACGTCCAGGTCTCCCTTGTTCCAGCGCACTTTACTGCACACTGCCTCTCAAGCTGGCCTTCATTTAATGTTAGAAGACAGTTTTCAAGCCGCTTGGGCAATAGTTTTACACTAGATAAGAGAAGATATTTCTCCCTTTGGTCCTTTCACAGCATTGTGTTTGATGCATTGCTACATTATGTTTACAATAGATCCACTAGGGTTTTATGGCATCTGATTGTCAGTGGTCCCCTCTGGGTTCTCTGCCTCTGTTTGCAGCATCATTACTACCTCATTGACTTACTGTTTGGCGCTCTGGGATTGCAGAGCCTTAACACAATATATTTTCCCATCTTCATTTTTTTCATGTTGCGGGGGGAGTGGAGGTGGGGGGCGGCAATTCAACCCATCTGGTTACAGCTGTAGGTGAAAATAAAATTGCACATGTAAAATTGTATCACTTTAAAAAACTAACTTCCTCCCTCTCCTTTTTCAAAATCCAGGAGGGGGGGAAAATGAATGAGGTAAAAGAGTGTCTGAGAAACATAGAACAGACTTACAAGATCTTCCAGCAACAGCAGTTTACATTTATTGCAGCACTGGACCACACCCGAGAGAATGCACATGACAAGATCAAGCCTATAGCAAGTATTGGACAGGTAACAAAGAAATCAGCACAAAGATCTCTGCCAGTAGCAATAGGGACAGCATAATGCTGTCATGTACTTGTGTATATTTCAATGGCGAATAACTATTTACTAGGGGACACTATATACAAACTCTTCCAGTAAGATCTGTTTATTAACTCAATATAATATGCTACAATAGATTATCAAATAGATACAGAAGTATCTACATTATGATTTACACATTTAGAGAAACACTATATCGCTTACCACCACTTTAGACAATTTAGCCTAACGACTCCAATTCCCCACCTCACTCCTAACCACAAATATACAGTACAAGACAAACCAACCCACCCTCCCCCCACATGGAATCTGTAAACCTGAACTTGTAGTAAGCAGCTTACTTGCCTCTCCCCCCGGTATTGGAGCTACTCTATCTTTCTACAGTGTTTATTAAAAATAATGGCTTTGTTAGAGAGATGGGATGATGGAACGAGGGCTGAATGTCCCTGTAGAGTTGGGGGTTCTGAGTTGATATGTCAATTGTCTTGGAACTTTCAAAATATTGAATATTTTAGATAATGTGAAGAACTCAGAGCCTGGAAGAGACATGGAAAAAAAATCTCAATACAATTACAATTGTGGATGTACCGAGAGTAATATTACGTCACAGGGGTCAATCTCTTTGCATGTGGAGACAGCCTGTGTCATTAAAGTCAGGGTTCATTAGGATTTAATTTTTCTACATTAATAATGCAAGGGCTTTGTTCACTATTCAGAAGAGTATTTGGCTAGATTGCATTATGAAATAATGTCAGTTTCTACCAGGAATTAGCATTGAGATTTAGTCTTAATTTTATGAAATAACAAATTTAGCAATACAGATACTTTGTAAGTGTTAATTATTATCTCAATGACCAAGGTTAAAACTAATCTACTGCTTGCCACATGGCAGGAAGACCCTATACCTAGCCATTTCATCTCTTTAATTTTGATCCACTACTCACTAGGATAAAAAAAAAAGGGGGTGACAGGAAACACCCTCTTCTGCACTCTCAGATCACAGTAATGAAGCCACACTGGCCACAGTAGCTCAGCCAGCACTCCTGCTCCAGCAGGGGAGGGGGGAAAATGGCTATGGATTTGCACATAGTGGATTCCACAAGCCACACCTCTCCAAATCCTATAGCATGGAAACAGAGGAAGCTTTTTACCTAGCCTGGCTCCAGAAATCCTATTGCATATAGGTTCCCCTGCATATGGTTTCCTTCAGAGTCATGGCTGAGACGACAGTTTCTCTGCAGTGTAACACAAACTGCATGAAAATGGCCCTTTGTACGTAAAGCAATAAAAACTACACAAGCTTGTTTGAATTAGTTACAATGCAGTTTAAATATTGCCCTTCCTTGCACATGTTGAACTACATAGGTGCAGGCATACATGGATCATCACTGTAACAACAGTACCGACAGACGCATCCTCCTCATGTTCTTGAACATCTGTAGTGATCTGAACAAACTCTGCCAAAAGCTAGAAGCCCTGCATCCTGGTACCAGTGTAACGAACAATATTTTGGAGAAATGCAAGCTGCTCGTTAGCCCCAGCAACGACCTGAGCACCATCCGAGCCAAGTAGGTCTATCAGCAGCTCACTTTTATACATTCTCATTGTAAAAAAAGCAAACGTTGTTTAAGCAACTTATAAAGCCGGGAAACAGAGAGGCATGGTCCTCTGCTGATGTAAGCAAAATTTGTACTCTAGACTCTAGACTACCACACACATCCATTAGAGCCATATGACTATGTATTCTAATTCCAGTGAAAGAGCAAGGGTGCCCCAGTAATCTCATTGGTCTTTGGAGAATTTCCCCCAAATACTATTCACTCCCCACTCACAATTTTTTTTTTTTTTAAGTTTGTGAATTTCAGTCTAGTGAAATATAACATATGGGCAGCCTAGTACACTGAAGTCACATGCAACGACAGTACAGGTCTTCCCCACCCCATACTGTCAATGGCTTATTTCAACTGGGCAATGAGCAGAGGAGAGAGAGATATTTTTTACATGCTGTTGAAGTTAAATCTGGGGGCAACCAGATTTGGGCCCAGTGGTGAGGAATTATTGGACAGGAACAATTTCAGCCACACAGTCTAGTTTTGACCATCTCTGACCCTTTTTCTTGAGAAAGTAATTGAAAGTGCCTATGTACTTGTAGCAGTGACTCTAAAAGTGGCATTGTGGGGTTCCATGTGTGCTTGTTTATTTGATTCCATGTGTGTCTGTTCAACTTCCCGTTCCCCTTCCTTCCGCAGGTACCCTCATGATGTGGTCAATCACCTGAGCTGCGATGAAGCGAAGAACCACTATGGAGGTGTGGTGAGCCTCATCCCCATAGTGCTGGACTCCATGAAAGCATGGGTGGCCCACAGTGAGAAGTTACCTCGGAACTTCCTGCAAAATGTGAGTGATGGAAGTACTGACTCTCAGAAGAAAACACAGCAGGATGTGTCAGCAAAGGCATCTGCTCCCTTAGGCCCACGTCCTGCTATCCTCACTACTGCTACTCAGACATTGGTTAGTTACAAAGATTATTCACGAGAGCAGAAGAGTAAGCATGGTAAAAAAAGGCACCCGAATGGCACAGGGAGTAACACTTGGAAAGATCTCAATGGTCCCTGGAAACCACCTGGGAAACACTCCTTTTAAAAGGACCAAAGCTCAAATCTTTTGCATAGAGGTGGCTGGTTATTAAATATGGTCTCCAGTATTCACTTCAGTTGTTCCCTCCCGTCTTGACCCAAGTTCTGAATATTAGTTGTCGTGTAAGTTTCCAAAAGCAGATAAACCTAGATCTTATCAGACACCTTTCTACTGAGATCCAGAGAAAGTGTGGGAACAGGGTAGTATGTCACATGTATTCATCCTTGACAGGTCTAATGGTGAGGGCAGCGGGTGGAGTTAAGACTAATCAGATTCTGGTCTCTCACCAATGCTGGGTCTTGGGCAAGTCACTTGAAGTCCAATTCTATGACTTCCTATCTGATTTTTTCAGGTTACAGGTTGCTCAAATTTACTGCTGTAAATGGCCTACCTGAAATCTAAGATGGGTGCATTGCATCCCACACCAATACCAGTAATAAAAGACTGAGCCAAAATCTGTCCTCATTTATAGCTGTTCAACCCCTTCACTTTCCATGGGGCTGTATACCCTGTTTCCCCGAAAGTAAGACATCCCCCGAAAATAAGACGTACTTCCAGTTTTGCCTCTCGCTGTAATATAATGTAATGTAATTTTGGGAGAAAAAATTAATATAAGACACTGTCTTATTTTCGGGGAAACACGGTAGCTGTAAGTGAGGACAAAATTTGGTCCTGTAGTTGAAATTTAATTAATTGACAGTGTGTGAACCATAACAGAATCCAGCTCACTCTCCCAGAGCGGTTTTGGCTCTGCAGGGCTAAAAAGAGGAAAAAGTTATTTATCACTAGTTTTAGTGTGCAAGACTCCAATCCAGGGAGCAGATCTACTGGAGGAAGACGTGACCATTTTCAGACACAGCCTCTTTTCAGAGTAGAATTGCCCTTTAAGGTCTCTATGCCTCTGCTTTCCCTTGAGTACATCTTACCTACCTCACAGAGGTGTTTGATGCTTACTTAGGTCATTAACAGCTGTAAGGCATTTGAGATCAGCTGATGGAGTGTGCATAGATAAGTGCAAAGTATTTTTAAATCCTTGCCTTCCTACAGAGTCTCTGTAGCCAGCTAGCTACCTACCTACCTTTCCAAGACTGGGTTATGAAAGCCAGTCCACCCATAGGCTCTCTTCCCATAGTTATCACTTAGAGCTGATTTGTGTCATTTGTGATGCTTTATGGAAGCATTAACTAAGCTCTTAACAAGATCTTGATAGTCTGATGTATTTTCCTGTATCTGATTGCTCTTTTCCCCTCCTACAGGCAAGTTAGCTCCTGTTCTTTTTGCCTCCTGCCTGAAGACACTCCTGAATAAAAGTTTCCCGTGCATGCATGGCTGTGTTTGCTAAAATTATGGGGGTGCTATTACGTTAAGATGACCAGATTTTTGAAACAAGTACCAACTGAGAGGGGAGGGTTAAGCAAACAAGGAAGTGCAGGAAGGAATAGCAGTTCAGAAGGATTAGGAATATTGACAGGTGAACTTTCACCCCTTCTTTTACCTTCCCCTCTATGTATTCTCATTCTCTTCCCCCACCGCTCATACACTTCTCCATAAGGTGTATAGAAATCATTGCACTAACCCTCAGCTCTGGGATAGACATGATTTCTTCAGCAAACTTCATAATTATTTTAAAGTGATCCTATGTAATTGAAACCACTGAGGAATTCAAAGAGTAGTAAGATTGTTGCCATTTAACAGACATAGTTGCTAGTAGGATTTTAACTAGCAAAAAAGACAGCCCTCCTGTGGAAGGCTTTATTTAATAGCTGTATCATGGAAGTGGCTTTAGGGAGAAAAAATAAAGTCACTAATAGCATCTAAGTACTTCAAGTCAAGTTTCAGGCCTGATTGTGCTAGGCACTGTACAGACAAGTAACAAATAAAATGCTCTCTGGTCAGGAACTGTTAATCAGGAAATGTGGGCTGTTGGTTAGACGATGGGCCTGAAGGTTACAACTTCCAAGTCCTATTCCCAGTTTTGCTACTGACTCACTGAATGACCTTAGATAAAAGTAATCTAACCTCTGCAGTTTAATTTCCCAATCTGAAAATGGGGTGGATACTACTGCACAGCAAAGGGGCCAGGAAGCTTATTGTTTGTAAAAGCACCTTTTAAAATCCTTAGATAACCAGGATAATTTTTACCCGCTAACAATCCATTTCTTGAAGCCCCTTGCTGTCAGCCCAGAGAGTGGGTGGAAGTCCTACCAACAGCAAAGGAAAACCCACAGAGAGATATCACTCCCCCCTCTGGAGAAGGCTGTCACAGCATGCTCAATTTGAGACTTGCAGAGCACTGAAAGTAAATCTGCAACAAACATCCTCAGTGTCTCCACGTACACAACAAACATTCGGGGATGTTGGAATTGGCCCTGTAAGGGAGTTTGCAAAACTAGGGACCGCATCCTTCTGCTACTGAAGTCAAAGGGAACCCTGACCTTGATTTCAGTGAGAGAAGAATCAGGACCTGTGTTAGCAAGCTAGAAACAACCCTTCTTCAGTATCAGTGTGTCAGCCAGTCTGAACTTCCACAGCTGCACCGAACTCCAGATTAGACACAGGGCACAGGACTTCCCTGAACAAATTCCTGCTTCAAGTCCAATACTGTGGTTGAGCTAGAGCATATCTTCCATAAAAAACATTCACTCTTGATTTTAACAGTTCCAGTCATGGAGAATCTACCACAACCCTTGTTAAGTTGGTCCAGTGGCTAATTATTCTCACCATAGCAGAGTTCCATTATTTTGCCTGTGCTTACGCTACACAGCAGAATTGCTAGGGGGTGGGGGGAGAGGTGGGAAATTTAACAAGGGTATTTCCCATTCATTAAAATTACCAACTCTTTTTACTGCAATACAAGTCGACCAGAAATCACTATTTAAATTTAGTTTTAAAGGGGCCATAAGTGTGATTAAAAATGCAATTGTCAAAACAGATATTCAGTTATATTTTCTTTAAATACTTCTATTTTAAATGTCAAAAGCAAGCAAACAGTTATCGCTTATCTGTTCTTGCTACATAAAATGAGTGCAGTTAGCAGTTTAGGATTTCTGAGAATAGTGGTCACATGACCATATGTTCTATGTTTAAATAAAAAAATAGTATAAACAGAGAATTTGCACTTACTGTAAATGTCTGCAAGTCCAATCAAAAGTTATGGTATATGGAAGATAAATGACCTAGCATTTCTTTCTGCATTTTCTATGTTAATCAAACATGTTGTTCCAGCAACTGTATAAGTATGAAAAAAAGAAATAAATCTCTGCTATGCTAGGTGAGCTAAGTAACTCTAGAAGAGGGAAAGCACAAAATCTCCCAAAAACTAAATAAAAATTGCAGGGTGGGTAGACAGGCATGTTTCATCTACCAAGCATTTTACAAACATTAAATCATTCACAACTTTGTGAGATAGGCAAATTACAAACGGGAAAACTGAAGCACAGTGAGAGGCCAAGTGACTTGCCCAAGGCCAAAGTCCAAGTGTTGGGAAGTCCTGATTTCTAATTTCAGTTTTGACTTCCAGTGCTGTGCAGTATTTGTCTTATTGCACTAATAGAAGATCTGAAAATCCAGTTTTAACATAATTCTATCATGTAAGCTGCAATACTTGAATTCTGATTAGATCAAACTACTGTATTAACTTTGAGGTTAACATGGTATCAGTTCACTTTCAGATTGTGTATTAAATATCATAACCCTACCACCCAACAAGCTAAGAGCTGTTGGTTAGATCTTACCCAAGAGTTCCTAAACTGTAGCAAATTAGTGAATAATTCCAACCCTAACTGCCCCAGTCCTCTCACCCACCCCTGTTCACTAAAATTCCTCAAGGACTCTTGAATGGAAAAATTGGAAGTTTCTAGGGAAACTATAGTTTTGCACTAAGATGACAATGTCCTTTTAGAAGGTTTTTTTCAAGGATAAGTTGCAAAAACAGTTTGTCCAAATTACTTTCGTTTCTATACAAGTTTTCCTCTACACATTGGATGACTGCTACTTCAGACAGAGCGAAGTTTGAGAGAAATTTAGAAGATTGGTAGGGTAGGAAGAGACAAGAATCAGCTTTGCAACAGCAACCTAGTGGCAATGTTGGAGAGTACCATCTTGCCATAAATCCAGTTGACACTGAGTAGAAATTGAGGTCGTTGGAATGTAATTATCCAAACATAGCACTGTAATGAAACTTTACTTTGTCTTCCAAGTTCACACCCACCAACACAAGAAGTCTGGCAGGCAGCCAAACTAACTTACTTTGTATTCCTCAAGTTCCTGAGAGAGCAACTTGATCACCCACTTTTCCTTCTGAATATAAATACAGATACAAGCAGAGAACACAGGATCCCAACAAAATCCAGCTGTCTGTATGGTACATACTACTTCTGTAGTTCTGATCCAATGTAGACAGGGGATGGCATCAGTCAAAAACCTGTATCAAATCCAAAATACCCCTTAGGTTAAACTTTTAAAAACCAAATCTTTAAGACCGGAGACATCGTAACCAACAGGATGCTGCTTACAGGCCATCCAGAAGAGAGCTGGGATTCAGTCCGCAATTAGAAAGTCAGTGATTTGGCTAGACCTGAAAAGTCTTGCAGGAAATCACATCAGGGAGTGTGGAAGCTCTGCAGCTCAAAAGATTACTTCTGAGTGAGGTGGCAGAGTCATGGAGGCCTCTAGTGGTTAGGTCTGGGAAGCAGCACTGAATATCGCAACACAAAGGTCAAGAGGAGAGTTGACTTTTCAGTCTGGTATGTGGCAGCAGACCTGTGAGCTGGGAGGAAAGCCATGGCTGGTGAAAGGATGGGAAGGGGAACCAGGAGTTTGGCTCAGAACCATAGCAACTGTGGACTGAGGTGTTCCTGAAGATCAACCTGTTGAGCCTGTTCTGGGACATCATGACAATCAGTACATTTTCTTAAGAGCACAACCTTTTCAAATTGCTTAAAATATTACAGCAGATAAAGAATCTATAGTTGCTTCAGGAAAAAGGGGAACAAAACAGACTGGGCTGTCTGCAAATCTTGAAATCTTACCTACATCCTGAAGAAATGCTAAGAAAGTCTCCTTAATTCCTCTACATCATGCACAGATTAAGGATCCAGATGGCCCTGCATAATAAATACAGGTCCTTCCCTTATGTCTCATCACAACCAAATATAGCAATTTTACTAATACTACTGCAAAGCTAAGTCATGCATACAGAGCAATGTACAGCAAAGCACATAGAATTCTATGTCTGGAAATGCACTGGCCCATATCCCACTATGTTCATTTGAATGCTGTGAATAATAAGTACACTTTACAACAGTATTTTAAAGTGAACCCCCCCCAAAAAAAATATCAGAAAAACGCTTGTCAACCTATCAGAAGTCCAAGAATCCCAGACATCAATGCTCAACCAACAATCTTACTCTATTGTGGGGTTTGTACTAACACTCTGTAGTTCGGCATCCGAAAGGCACTCCTAAATTAAGATGAGCCAACAGGGATGCCAAAGATATTGAAACTGAATTGATAAGTTGCTATGTCTAAATTTAGTCCTGAATTTGGACAAATGTGTTTTTGTGTGCAATCCAGAACAAACCACAGCAGTGAAATATCCATGTAAGACCGTTCATAACCATTAGTTGTCTTCCTGAAAAGATTTTTCCTTCTGAAGTCCAAGATGCGATACATTGATCAGAAACTCATGACTGTAGATTTCAAAAGTAGTTTTGATTTAAAAACAAAGTTAGTCACTCATGACTCAGTTACTATGAGCCTATTGGATCTTTAACCTGGAAGAGTATACTTTATGTAACTCAACTGAACAACTAAAAGTCACAGAGAGCAGCAAGTGATGGTATTTTGGAAGTGGACGTTCCAAGTCCCCCATTCCCTTGCCTTCTTTTGAGGGACAGAATCAAGAGTTTGATCTGAGATTACAATCTTCCACTGACTTATTTTCGGCTAACACTGAGGTGGAAAAATAATGTGAACTTAGAAAAACAGAATATGAATCGATATACATATTAAAGCGTGTCAATCAATGAGTCCAAACTAGCGTGAAATAGTCTTGAGTGTAAGAGAATGCCTTGCAAAAAGACTTGCAAACTCAGGCCCAAAGGAATTGTAATTACAAAGGGCAGCAAAATCATTAAAACCATTTGGGATTAAAATCAGTCTCAGAAACAAAGCACATTTAAGTTTTAGCTAATGTTTGCCTACAAGTCAAGCCTGTAGCACAGCGGTGTCCAATATGTTCACCACTAGCCACATGTGGCGAATAGGCTATTGAATTGCTACTGCATGTGCAGTGCGAGGGTCTGTGAACACTTTCTGCAGTAAATTTTTTAAAATCAAGAACAGATCAAGTATTATGGATGAAAAGTGTCACACTGAAGTAATTTTGTGTTAGTGGTACCTATTAATATTTTTTGTCATATCTACTTGTTTTTATATTAATATTTTATAATGTGGCAAATAAGAATTAAAAACCACAAGTGTGGCTAGCATCGAATTTCCATTGGACACCGCTGCTCTAGCATGTCTACAAATCAAGAGGGCAACTGGATAATTAAATTATTGTTCATTTCCTAAATTATTTCATCTTCAGATGTCAAATGATTTTTCATGTTGTTTTTAAACCCATACCATTGCGGAGTTGTACTGAGATATGCAACACTTAATAAAAGAAAGTCAAGATTCTGTTTCTGCTGTTTTTCTGCCATTTACATCCTATAGGAAAAATTCACTGCAATGCAGAGGGTCCCAACAAGGCTTCCCACATCACCTGACCCTCCCAGTAAGGGATTAAAGTGTGGTAGGTTTTGCATAAATCCTCTGTTATGGGGATGAAGTTTATTCCCATACCAGTAGTTGATCTGTGCAAAAATAATATGATCTCTCTGACAGCATCAAACAGTCCAAGTTAATTCATTCATTTAAAGGTGTGAATTTTTATGCTTAAAGTACTTTAACTGCATCATTGAGATTCAAGCTTGAAGGGAAACCTTCCCCTCCCCCCCCCCCAAGTTGCAGTTGTACTCTTTTAGATTTCCATTCTAATTCCAATTCTTGTAAGAGCACAGCTCAGCTTCTGAAACATCTTTTTGCTAATTTGTAATTAAGAATGGCTGTCCAATTGCATTTGAGAAGTTGTTCTCTGGGTCCATTGGTTCTTCAGTATATACAATTCCCTAGACTGTGCATACATTGCTATGTAAAAAGTCCCGAAGTGGAATTTGTTATGTAGACACAACCTTAATCATAGTAAAACTAGCTGGCAAGATTCTAATAGAAGTCTGCTTGCATCCGATGAAGTGGGTATTAGCCCACGAAAGCTTATGCTTTAATACTTTAGTTAGTCTTTAAGGTGCCACAGGACTCTTTGTTACTTCTAATAGAAGTCAGACCTTTAAGATGATTCTAACTGTCATCTGCAGTAGATGTAAATGTGTTCCAAGAACTAGACACTTTTCTGTTGTCCTGGGGGACTTCAAACACACTCAGCTTCTCCTTGGGAACTTCAGGTATGGCATCTGAAGCTGACATCTGGAATAAAGTCACAATGGTAAATGCTTTCTTTCTGGAAAGGATAGCTCACTGTACCACCATGATGTTCAACTATCACTGGTTGCTTATAGAAAACGAACAGCAGCATTCTGATCATAGTCCTACCCTCCAAACCAGCAAGCAATGCTATGTAGAAGACAAGTCAAATATCCAGACTACTTGCAGGTATCTCTGGGTTTGTAGATATACTTGGATACCATAAGTAGTAGGACTGGCACAGAATTAACATTGAAAAGTACAAGTGCAGCTAAATTACTGGATTATACATAGATATGATAATATCAAAGCTATTTGCAAAGAGGGAAAAATTGCTCATGGCAGCTATAAAAACGGGTTATAGAAATATAAAGGACTCCATCAGAAGGGCAGGACATTTATCTGTTTTGTAACATACCCAATACTATTAGACACATGGACCTCTGAAAGTGCTTTAATGCTAATCTTGTTTTTGCACAGCTCATGTTTGGTCAGTATAGGTTACCAGCACAGATCCTTCACCCCAAGGGCGCAGCTTGCAGAGAGCTCAACACAGAGTAGTGCAAAACAATACATTTTTATTTGTTCACAGTTAAACACAAGCAACTGCCTTGACATTTTAGAACATTCTAATAAGGACAGCAAAACCTCCTTTTGGTTTATAGTTCTCTTTAACTTAGATTGTACCATTTTCCCTCGTATTTCATATTTATGGCATTTAATGTGGATTGTTTAACATGCTTACAAAGAGCGAGGCAGGGATCAGATTAACTTTTGACAAAGACAGTGTTTTTAGATTTAACTAAAAGCCGTCAGTTAAAAATATCTGTCCACTTCACTGATGGGATCCCTTTAAACAAAATGCAAGTTATTACATACAGTAGATCCATAATTTTAAAGATTTACAAAAACAATGGCAAAATTTGTTCCTCCATAATCTTTGTGGTCCATAGATAAACCTTCTAAAGTGGCTTCTGATTCCATCCCAGTGCTAACATTCCTTTTAAAAGAGAAAAGGCCACCTACTGATGAGCTCTGATTAGCTCCAGAGCATTTTTGCTACTAACAACAATAAAAGCCCCTCCATTAAAAGAAGTGAATCACCATGTGGCAGGATAGTCTGTTGGGAATTGCCAAACTGAAGGGACGGTCTAGCTGATTCCCATAACAGAACTGTACCCAATAGCTGAGCTAGCCCTTTTAGGAGCAATGTGCAAACTGTTCATGTCTGGGTGAGTGGGATATGAAGTCTTTGCGTCTTCACTCATTTGCTATTGCAACTACCACCAAATCTTAGAAAACCTACAGACGTGTCAACAAAAGCAGTCAATGTCACTTGTAAAGTGACACTATTTACTATTCTGTGCAGGTTCATGCTTTGAAAAAACCTGTGAAGTTCACCTTTACTTTCAGAGTCAGGACTGGCTGACAGGCAGAAATGTATACAGACCATAAGTGTTATGGGAGCGGTGGAAGGGAAGGTATTGTCTGGTTGGGCAATGGGGAGGGGCTGGGGGGCAAAAGGAGGGGGAGGGAAATCACAGCATCTCTGTTTGTCAGAGATTAGCATTTTGCTAACCTATTTAGATTAGGTCAAACTAGAAAAACAGAGCACAAGTGTAGTTACCTTTTGGAAGATTCTCACCACCACCCATGTAGACCGTTTAAGGGGGAAAAACCCAACATCTGTAAAAGCAGGAACAAAATGAACACTGGTGCAGCATGGCTCTGAAGCTTGAAAAGGTCATATTACAGTGATCCTGGACCCAATCATATCAGAGTCTCACATGAACTTCTCTCTCTTTCCTAATAATGGATCTCCGTTCTGCCAGGAAGGAAACCAGAGTTTGATGACTGACAGAAAGCCTGATCCCAAAGTCCTTCAGCATCCAAGGCTCCCCACTGACATCAATGGGAATAATAAAGATAGGAAGGCTGCAGGATTGGGTCCTGTATATCACTCTGAGCTACATACACTGGCCCAACAGCAAGCTCAGTTGCTTGGGAGAGTGGAATGGAGGGGGAAGGATAGAGAGAGAGAAAAGGAGAAAACTAGGTAGCCACACATTGGACTGCCATGACCTCTGTATCCAAGAGAGCAATAGCATTAGGGTGAGGACTTCCTTTGAGAGTCTATCCAATGATTCTTGATTCAAGCATGGAATCTTATAAACTACTCCTGGGAAGAAGGAGGTTTGAGATTCTTCAACCCAGAATGAGACTGTCTTGGTCAGCCTGGACAAAAGACCACAATGAAAAGAAGAGTTCAGGTAGCACAACTGTCTCCCACCTTAGAGAAACATTTGCAGAATCTTCTTCAAAATGCTCATTTGGAAGTTTTGGTGAACCCGCCACTTTACACAAAATCTCTACATACTGTCCTTGTCCGGATCTCCCTGCACTCAGTAGTCAGTTCTCATCACCTCCATTTCAGGTCAGACAAGTACCAGTTTGTCAAACAAACAATGAACATCCCCCTTACCCATCCAAGAAAAAAATCAGAAGCAATAGTGTTTTAACAAGACTTCAGCAAATACTTTGCAGTTCCTTGGGGAGGGACAACGTTTGTTCACATGTAATTTTCTAGGAAATGTTAAGGACAAAAGCAACAAGGATTATGAACTGGGGTGAATACAACTTTAGTTTGCAGTTGTGTGCTGTTCTTTAACCATTACATCATTTGACCATAGTCCAATCTAATAAAGACCAGGGGGAGGGGAGAGAGGAACGACAAACAGGCAAAATAAAGACCTTCAGATGAATGCACTAGAAACTCTGATTTTGCTTCTTTTCAGAAGAACATAACCAAAGTCACCTGCAAGGGCAACACAATTAACTATTCTAAATTGGAAGCTTGCTGAGATATTTCAGCTGAGTGAAGCACTAAGCATTCATAGGTAGATTCACAAAGGTTCATTTGGCCTCATATTGCACTCAAGTTCATAGGATGCAACCACTCATTGGGGACGGGAGAAAGGTAAAAATACTTATAAATGCTAAGAGTTGCCCCTTCAAATTAGTACACACTACTAATGATGGGATTTGAGAGTGGAGAAGCAAAAGAAAGTTAGGTTGGGCATTACCATTCCAGACCCTAAATCCATTTTGCATTCATTCAGCAGTCACCTTATGTAAAAAGACATCAGTCCTGTTTCCACTGCACGAGCTAGCTGCTCAGACCAATGAAACATAAAAGCTTTTAGTTAAACTTGCATTCACGCCTCCTGTTCTATGCCAAGAATATGAAAATAACACTGATTGACTATCTTCCTTTTTAACTGTGGTCATGATGAGTTTCATTGTAGTCCATGATATGAAGTTGTCCAACACTGCTTTCCTGGTTCATGGGCGAGGGGCTGAGGTTGTCGGGGCTTGAAGGAGCCTTTGCCTCCACCATGCTTGGATCTTTACATAGTTCACTCTTCAGAGTGTCAGAAAGACTGTTGATGGTCATACCCTCCTCATCACACTGGCTCTCGCTCTTGTTGCGGAATAATTCACGCACCTTCATTCCAAGAAAGCTCTTGGAGCTGGGGAGTGAGCCTACAGTTAGTGGGACACTAGTGGAAGGTTCCAGCAACATGGATGCTTCCCAGCGACTGCTGAACTGACCCATTCTCTGGTTCTGGGATTTTTCTGGGGTGGATAGCTCACTGCTGCTGCCGCCTTTACTGCTACTACTACCCCGGGTGCTCGGAGGTTTGGTCTCTCCATTTCTACCAATCGCTTCTTCACTGTATCCTGCCACAGAGTCTGCAAAACCTTCATTACTAGAATCCAACCTGTTTTGAAATGAGACAGAGAAAGAGAGTCAAAGCGATGGCAGCAATGGTACACCATGAAGAGATTAAACTTGCTGGAGAAGAAGGCAGTTTACTTTGATTGTTTTCTATCTCTACCATTGCAGATGGGCTAAAACATACCTTCACCAGTTTAACCTTTCAATCAATTCTGCAGCAAAGCATAAATCATTGAACAGACACCAAATGCTAAACATTACTAAGGGAGGTTTACCTCAAGCAGTTTGCAAGTAGCTCACCAAGATTTGTAATACTGTCCTTACCTTTCTTCTGCTGCTTCAGCTGCTTCTGTTTTTTCATCATCAAGTTTTTTCGATAGGCTATCCTTCTCCCATCGGCCATACAGATCTAAAATCTCCAGCTCAAATGCTTGGGTTATTCTTTTCTGGGCTTTGTATCTGCTCTCTACCGCTTGCAGCTGGCCTCTGAAGATACAAAGAACACATTACTACTAATTTAAATTTCTCAAATGTATAACCCATCTGCCAATACATTTTTTGAACTTTATTTCAAATAGCATAATATATCTTATTGCACCAACTTCTACTGGTGAAAGAGATGGGTTTTCTTCTGAGCTTTCACACACTTCTTCAGGTCCTGAAGAAGAGCTCCACGTAAGTTTCTCTTGCACCAATAGAAGTTGGTCCAATAAAAGATATTACCTCATCCACCTTGTTTCTCCAGTATCCTGGGACCTACATGGCTACAACATGGCAAACAACTTTATCTACAGTGTAAGTTAGTATTAGTTACTGAAGTGAAATCCCAACCTTGCTTGAATTTTGACATCCTCTAGATATTTCTTTTGCTCCAGTAACAGGTGATCTTTCTTAGAAAGCTGAGACTCCAATTCAACTATCCGCTTCTGGGAGGCATCAAGCCTCTGGCTTTGCTGTTGAACACAGAATTTTGCTTTCTCCAGTTCTTTCCGAAAAGCAGCCTGCATCATTTCCACTTCCTGAAAAAGAGGGGTACTCTGTGTTACTGAGCAATACACCATTCAGTGTCACACAAATAAACGGCTAAACTTTGGTCAGACATACTAAAAATATCTACAACATTGGACCATGCCTCTCAGCTCTGAAGAGTCTCAATCTGTTTCTCAGCCTTTCACTGGTGAAGAAAGGGTTAAGGTTTTAAAGAGAGCTTTAATAGGGACAGGATTCCTGTATGTTTGTAGTACTTATACCTGTGCATACAGTTACAAATAGCATAATTTCTACACAAGATGAAACAAAGCAAGTGTCCAAAAAAAGAGAGACATTCACAAGTCCCCCAGTTCTGCATCAGGGATACTAAATTACCATGAATACAGCTCCACATGACCGGAGTTTATTAGCACATCAGTGTTTCTTACTTAAGCCCTTTCCAATAAGGGGAAGCCCTGTCAGTGTTGTATCAGATTAGAATGGATAATTTTCAATTTCTTTGAAATGTAGCCCTCAAAGTGCCAATAAAAGGCTCTTTTTTTTTTTTTTTGGCTTTCCAGTTCACTTTTACTGGTTACTGTCTCTCATGTACACCGTGCTGTAAATGTCACTTGCCCTACTGGACAAAAACGTTTCCCTGAACAGGGGTAATAAAATCATATGGTTCTTAGAAGTTTTACAAAAAAAAAAGAAGCAAAGAGCACGAGATGTGTGTGGTTGCAAGAGATAAGCACTTTTAGTGACAATTGTTGAATGACATGGCTCTACTTCTGCATGCTGCGAGACCTACTGTATTAGCACTAAGTGCCTTCACATGCAATATCTCAAGCAGCAGATTTCTCTCTTTACCTTCACTTAGAAAATTATATGAGATAGGGATTTCTGCTCCAGGGTGATACAAATGTAAGTTTCCAAGGTTACTGAACCTATTAAGGGGTAACAATTTTCCAGGAAAAACTAGTTAATGCCAGGGTGCTGGTAAAAACCCAGTTTAAACTGAGAAAAATAACTGCATCCACGTCCAGTAAGTTCAACAAGCACAGAACAAATCTTTTCAACCTTTGGATACACTCATTCAAAACTGAGGAATAAGCTTGGGCTATCCACGATATCAAAGCTGGTCTTTTGCTGCATGCCCAAATGGACTGGTAGTTTGCAACTCTGCATGCTTCTGATTGCTCAATGCTTCAAGCCTACAACTCTGCATTACTGTCATTTTCATATAATATTTTCAACTTTTATTTATATAATACTGAAAACTGATACAAGCCATGACATGAATAACTTCTCTGAGAAAATACCAAGCCAAAATGCAGTCATGCCAATGTTCAGTATAATAATTACATATATTAGTATTACACCCACTACACTTTTTATTTGTGCAACTTTAAATTAATCAACAATCTGAATGTATAACTAAACTTAAATGTAATGCGGTGTGCATCATTTAAACAATTTTTAAAATAGAAAATGCTTTAAACCGTGACAAAACTATCATTTTACCTAGTAAAACTATGCCATCCAAGAAGCTATCAGGAGACAGACTAGATAGCCTGGCATGACTAACACAAAAGCGCTCATTGTAAGATAAATCATAGTAGTATATTCCTTTATTTTCTTTGAAATTGGATGCAAACATTTAGATCTGTTTGTTTACTAATTTATAAAGCGTTTACTTCTTCACTGAAAAGCCACTACTAAACTTGATGATGATCCTAAGGCAAATCTTTCCAGAAAGGCCTTGCCTGTGACCTGCATACTGTACCTTCGTTGTGTCTGCATGCTTGTGCTGCAGCTGTTCCAAGTACAGCTCATTGACCTCCCCAAGAACCAGAAGTTGCCTATTCAAGAACTCCATCTGCTGCTGGACTGACTCACTGTTGGAAAGCTTTAAAAAAAAAAAAAAAAAAAAAAAAAAGAGAGAGAGAGTCCGCAGTGAACAGTTTAATCTAAGTGTCGCACCTGATCTGCACTACATCTGTGGGTTATTTGTTACTGAACAGAAAAAAAAAAAAAATCAAACCATGATGCCTAGGGAAAATAGCAGGTAATTTGACAATCAAGTGAATGAATGTTACTCAAAGTTGCTGCAAATAAATTGTGGCATCCCATGAGACAAATGCAGCATTTAGTTAGCTTAACCTCTCAGTTTGCTTCAAATAAGGTAACTGCTTCTCCATTTGTATGTGAAGTCCCTTTAGCTTCTGACGGGGACTCTAACATACAGAAACATACAAGGAAAGCTTTAATCCAAGCACATTACGAATTATTCCTGGGGGAATTCTGTGCCACTGAACATGCGCAGAATTTATGCTCCCCCCTTGCAGATTTCTTTACTTCCCCGCAGTAAAATGACTTTCTGAGGAGAAAGCAAAGGGAAACCACAAGAGCAGTCATGAGACCCACCCCAGTAGTATGTTTCAGGTGCCTAGGGTGGCTGGCAGAGAGGTAAATCTCTGTGTGCAGAGAGCAGGACTGGGGAAGATCTGGCTGGTGGTTCCTACCCTGTACTAGGCTCAGCTGCTAGTCCCAGCTGGGGAGAATGGGACTTCTTTTTCCCCACATGGCATCCAGGGTCGGGTCAGACCCACCTTCCCAGATTTCTTCCCCAGCTCCAGGAAGCTCTGCAAAACTCCTCCCCCAACTCGCCGCTTCCTACAGCCATCGCTCCTCAGCTGCCGGGGGAGGAATCCCTGTACAGGGAGCTGCTCCCCCATCCACCCCACCTCATACCCAGACCCGCCTGCTGAGCCCCATGCCCCCGAACTCCCCACTGAGTCCCAACTAGCTGGACCCCCCTGCAGAGTGCCTTTACTACTGCACCCAGAACTCCCCCCCCCCCCCAAGCCCCTGTGCATCCAGATCTCCCCCACAGCCACCCGCACCCAGATTGCCTCACACAGAATCCTCTTAACTCACACTTGGATGTCCCCACATTAAGCCCCTCCACACTTGGATTCTGCCTTCCTGAGCCTGTCTGCCCACACCTAGCACCGAAGGGCTGGCTCTGGGGTGTTTTTGGGACAGGGCTAGTCCTTGCGCTGTCAGGGTTGGGTGCAGCCTCATCGCTGAGTCCCTGTTGGAGAGGGAGAGGCGGGAGCCAGCGGCTCTGCACAGTCATCTCACACCTCTGTCAGCCAGCGGCCTGTGCTCCCCAACGCCAAGCTGGAGCCTCCATATTTATTTGACAAATAAAATTTGCAGAATTTTAAAATACCATGTGCAGAATTTTTATAGTTTTGGCGCAGAATACCCTCAGGAGTAATATTGCTCGATCTGTGAAATTCCAAATGTGGGCCGGAGATCCAAAATGAGGAGCAAGATTTCAGAAGCATCAGGACCACACAAATTTAATTTAATCAGCATAAAATTCTTCATTCTTTTTGTGTTCTCACTCATTTAAAATCAATACCATGGAACTCAGTGTGGTATGGGGAGCAGCTTCCCCAAACTGATAGAGGCCTTATGAGGAAGGAAGAGAAATTTTAAAATGTGTACTAGCAAAAAGGACACAACAAAAGGGCCACAAGGGGAATCTTACCTTCTGAGAAACTTGGCTCAGAAGCAACTCTGTGTGACACACCTTGTTGTTGGCTTTCTTTAATTCTAACCTCAAATCTGCAATCATATTCCTACAGTCCTTCAGCTTGGTCTGTTCAAACAGAGAGCAAGAGGCTTAAGGTTCTGAAACTGCACTACAAACCAAGCAAAATACACATTTTGCAGGATGGCCAGCATTCCCCCCCCCCACAGCACAATCAGCTGTTACAAACTAAACACTAAAAATAATCATTATCTAGGGACTAGTTAAAGGCATGCAATTTGCCATTTCAAAGCAAAATAAAACAAAGCCACAAAGAATGGAATCAACTTAGTTATATGAATTTTTAACTGCATGTTGTCTTATTTGGATTGAAGTGAGAGGTTTAATACACTTAAGACCTATTTCATGCCAGATCATTAGAGGGTTAACTTTAAAGCGAAAGTTATCCATTCACTATAGCTTTTCCATGCTATATTTCATACCTGCAATTCCTGGCTCTGGTTGTAGAATTCTTCTCTGTCATGTTGCAGCTGTCGGATCTGGCTGTGAAGCTGAGCAACTATATTCTCATGTTCTACCTGAAACTGGTGGTACCTGGCCTGCTCTTTCTGCAGACTAAGCTTCAAGGACTGGATATCTTTCTCCTGTAGTTTCAGCTGATCTTTCTGTCCGGAACATATACCAAAAGTCAGATGACCAAATTTGTTACTTTAACTACTACATCAGAGACCACTGCCCCAGTCAACCAACAACCAAAACCACTAATAGAACAGTCTTCAAACTTGGGGTATGTCTTCACTACCCGCCAGACCGGCGGATAGTGATCGATCTATTGTGTCTCATCAAGATGTGATAAATCGATCGCCAAAGGCACTTCCATTGACTCCAGAAATCCAGCTCGCCAAGAGGGGCATGCTGAAGTCGATGGGAGAGCCTGCTGCCGATTACTGCCACCATGAGGACTGCAGGTAAGTCGGCCTAAGAAGTACCGACTTCAGCTACATTATTCACGTAGCTGAAGTTGCATATTTTAGGTCAACTCCTCCCCTAGTGTAGACCAAGCCGTGGCTATGTTACAGCACTTTAGTATGTGCCTCATATTAAAAGTTTTGTTGTTGTTTTTTAAAAAGAAATGGTTAAAAGTGCCAGGCTGAACATACTGGAAACTGAAGTTACATCCTTGAAATATGGTCAGCAGTTATGTATGTTCCTCAACGTCACTGCGTACTCCAGTGGTGACCTAAAAGGGACAGCCTCGGGGAAGAGAGGGTAGTTCCATTTCCAGTAATTACTTAGTTCTTAGCCTCTTTGCTGTGACTACAACAAAGATCCCAATTTACATGGCAGCTTTCACAATGTGGAAGTAAGAATTCAAACAAGATTAAAGTTATTTCACATGGACTTCACACCACAAAGTTTCCATCACTAATCTGGGCTAGATTTAGAGACTGAAAGAGAACACACTTGAAATACTTAGCTTTCTGCCAGCATTCCTCCTCCTCAAATGAAAAGTATGTGCCTCTTCAGAAAACTTAACAAGGTTACTAGCCTAATGTTAAGACTGCCCAAATGTTAATCAAGCACAACATTAACTGTTAAATCACAACATCTCTCTACATTAAGTTTGGAAGTTATTTAAGCCAACTGGTTTCTTTATGTATGTGTTCAGTTCAATGCCGTAATTGGTAAATTTACAGTTTCAAGTAATCACAGTGCATCAAAATTATCCACAATCCATTGCACAAAAACTGGAGTCTTCGAAGGTTACTTTAAAAAAAACAAACAACAAAACTTCAATAATAAATACTTTAAAAGATTTTAAAGTTCTATGATACTATAGTAGATGTCTGGGGCAGGTATTCATAGATTTGATAGTGATGTATGGGTAGCACTTCTTGGAATACACAGCTCTTAAATCCTTGCTCACCATGGCAGCATTATGTTCCTCCAGTGCTGTTGCTTTGATCACTTTCCGCAGCAGTCGCCGGTTCCGAAGGGCATGTTGTTGCCTTTTGAAGCGCTCATACAATAACTGGTTGTGTAGCAAAAGCAGCTGGTTACGCAGGGTCTGAATCTCATCTGAAGGGGGAGAACCTAGATGGAGTTAAATGACAGAGCAGAGGTTACTGCTAAATATATTTGATTCTATTACATACATTCAAACTTATATCCTCATTTAGGCCCATTCTACTTTTCCAGGGTTATTTTCTAACTGCAAAACTGAATGGAAAATGAGGAATTTAAATAAAGGTATCAATAGTTAACACGAAACTTTACATGTTCAAAGATTTATACAGTCGGACCCTCATCATACCCACAGTTCAGATGTGTCAATTATCTACATTTTACAGATGGGAGTAAAGTTTTCTAGAATGCTTAGATGTCTTAGATTCTTTAGAAAGTGTGACTGAGAATATGTCTACACTACAAAGTGAAAAACTCACAGCACCAGCTCTCCGAGCCAGAGTCAACTGACTTGGGCTTGTAGGGCTCAGGCTGCTGGACTGAAAACTGTAGTGTAGACCCACACAGGCTGGTGCATGGGCTCTAAGACCCTCCTCCCTTGTCAGATTTCAGTCCAGACTCTAGCCTGAGGGGGAATGTCTATACTGCTATTTTTAACCCTGCAGCCCAAGCCAACTGACCTGGGTTCTGAGACTGGGCTCCATCTTTTTTTCTTTGCAGTGTAGACAGCCTTAGCTACCTAAGTTCCACTGGCTTCCAGTGGTACCTAACACACTTTTGAAAGTTTTACCCACAGAATTTGAAAGAATTAATTTGCACAAAGTTACACAGCAAATCAGCGACAGAACCAGAATTAGAATTTAGGGCCTTCCAATTTCTAAGCCTGTGGCTCATTCCTCTACACAGCCTTCATAATAATAATAATAAAAAAATGCAACAACCCATTTGAAGCCTGAAACTGAAGTCTGTTTCCCTGCCAACGTTCTCTCCTCCATGCCATGTTTTTGTCACTCATGAGCAACCTGCTTGTGGCTTACATGATTATTTTTGGGAAAGAGTAATGAGAAATTGTAGGACATGGCTTTTATTGCACCAGCTAAAAGTGATAAGATTGAGATTAGCCTCAAGACATTTTAAAATGTCAGTTTTAAATATTTCAGGAGAGGATGTCTTCCAAAAAGTCATTGGAAATATTTTAGACAGACCAATTTCACACTCCTTTGTTATTTCATCATGCTACCTTAGTAAGACAGATTTATCTAAAAGCATTCCTGAGCACAGGCAACTTTTAAAAGTTTTCTAACAGTGTACAGGGTAGGTTTTTGATTGACAAAACTGTGCTTAAGTTAGTTATGACTTAAGCAGAGTTTCCATATGGCTCAAGTGAAGAAAGAGGGAGGGACATATTTGAATTAAGAGAACCAGACCAACGTGTCCAAAAATGACTTCTGTTCTAAACCCCCTCTGCCTCATAGTTATATGGATTTTTCAACTGGCTAATTTTTTAAAATCTCCCCAGAGGAGTAAATATCACCAACACAGAAGTCAAAAGGAAGCCTAAGATGACAAAACTGTGTGATATATGTTAAATGGTGAAGAAAGATTTCAGTTTTAGGCTCTCTGAGCTATGGTCAGTTGGGAGTGGAGCAGAGAGGAATATTTAAGTAGTTCTTTAAACCAGGTGGAATTCAGTTTTAAAACAAAAGGGCCATTCACCTCAGGAGTATTCAGACCTATGTTTCCGCATAGGTGGTCATTTAAAAAAAAAAAAAACACCATAAAAGAGAATCAGTGTCTCTTTGAAGAAGTCCAGTACATGCAACTGCAAATTTGATAATGTGAATGAGTACCACTGCAATTTAATAACCAATATTCTTAGTTCTGCAGAAAGAAAAATAAACTTGTAATGTTGAAACACAAAGGTACATCATCTGCTGAGCAAATAAACTACATCTTAATAACGGTCACCATCCAACTGCAGTGTGTGGAAAAAAAAGAAGCCAAATGTGCAGTCCATCATTTAAGTAAACCAATTAGAAGAAGATGCAAAGAAATGTATTTTTAGTGATTATGGACTACATTTCTAGTTCTAAAACAAGAAAAATGTGTTTACCTCCAAAGTGAGTCCAGTCAGCAGATTTGCTTGGCAGAGGCAATCTGGAAATACAAGCACAATATTAACAGTTTATACACTCTAAGTGAACACTTTACAAGGAAGACTGAAATACAGTCCCTATCCCTAAGGTTTGCAATCTAACAAATGAAACATCATACTAGAGAATAATTCAGGTAAGAGGGTGTAAAGAATCACTGCAAGAAGTGGGCTTTAAGGAGGAATTTGAAAGACAGCAAGGGTGTTTGGCAGACAGAAAGGGAGAGACTGTCCCAAGTATAAAAAGCAGCTCAAGAAAGGGGAGAAGCAGGAAGTTAGAGAAAAAGAGGAAGGGAGGGCATAATAGGAAATGAAAACAGACATGGATGCATCCATCTGTGAATCTCCTTTCTTACACGTTGGCCCAAACAAGTTTTTACAGTTCCTGACTTTCATACTAGGGGGAAGGAATTGCTATGCTTCTCTGGCCACTAGATTTTCCTCTGCTACTTGACACCTTTATGCCCTCATGAACATCTTTATCTAAGAGCATTTCTA
The DNA here is from genome assembly GCA_032164245.1 of Sternotherus odoratus. Taxonomy (NCBI): domain Eukaryota; kingdom Metazoa; phylum Chordata; order Testudines; family Kinosternidae; genus Sternotherus; species Sternotherus odoratus. Next base: position 13,133,660 of record JAVMKO010000016.1, read on the forward strand.
CACAACAGACTTCAAATTGATATATTTCCACATTACCTTCCTCCTGGCAGTGGTGCACATCCTCCCCAGAAGTGCTTCCACTGACTGAAGAGGGGTAATGAGGAGGGGCTGAAAGCCACAGCTGGTTTCCAAGCAAAGCAGCCTTTTAGGTACAGCTACTGATATACGGACTGACAATGAAAGGAATAATGAAGTGGTAACTCAGTGTTTGCAGAGCAAGGTCTGTAGACACTTACTTGTTGAGCTCCTTGGTATGTGCATCTGCTCCTTGTTGTATCAGTCTATCCAGTACTTCCATTGGAGAGGTGGAGGATGTGCAGTCTTCATCCTGGTTTCCCTTGACTTTCTTTAGCAGCTCCTCAGTCTTCTTGCTAACAAAGAGGTAGGCAGTCTTTGGTAATGAAACCTCAAAAAGGTGCTCATATGAGGGAGGCTGCCTGCTCCCAAACCCCATTCTCCTCCGTGCTGGAACTTTGCAAGGGCTGGGAGTGAGGATACTGGTCTCCATAGAGGATTGGCCTACCCTGTTACCAGCAGGGCTTTCATGAGAGGCTCCACAGGGCCTGTCAATGGGAGTAAATGCTTGTTTAGGTGTGTCTTGTGCACCCTCAGGCCCAGATTTGTCCAGAGACAAGGCTAACAGTTCAGAGCTCAGACTGTGTCCTTGAACACTGGAGGCTACTGAATGGGGCTTCCTTTGAGAGGCTGGTAGACTCTCACTTGTGTGGTAAAAAGGAGAGTCAAATCCTCCTCTAGGCACCACGGGCTCAGCATCTGCTGTAGTGATCTCAGAGATCTCTTTTGATATTGCATCTGGAAAAAAAAAAAGGAAAAGAAAGTTAATAAGCAAATAAGCTTTAAAAAAAATAAGTTTGGTGCTATATTAAGACAATCCACCTTTCACCCCCTATAGAATGCCCCCAAACCAACTCCTGTGAACATTTAGACATCAGTTTACCTGGTACACACTCAGGCTTGTTCTTTGTAACCTGGGATACTAATCCTGTAAACTCTCTTAATGTAAAATTAGAACAGGGTACAAAACTGAGGCATGCAAATTAACTCATGGCTTTATGACAGAGAGATGAATTTTTGAAAGTGTAATTTGAGTTCTTAAAACTTTGGGAAGATTTTTCAAATTGAAATGGCCCAGAAAGTATTTGGGAATATGCACAGTAGGATTTAAATTATTTACCACCTTTGGGATAATATAAATAAGAGTAGGCTTTATTAAACTGGAAAAGCTAGCTCGTGGGTAAAGCTAGAAATAAAGCAAATAAAATAAACCAGCCTTTCTATACAGGGTGGATAAAAACACCAATTAAAAAACATTTAAAAATTGATTTAAAATCAGAAGTTTTTTAAATTTAGTTAAATACTTAAAATTAAATTTAAAGCTGACAACTTATTTTAAGGCCTAAACTTGCTAAAAATTACAATCATGTTAATCAAATACAAAAAATATTCAGCAGGTCATATTTGCTGCTAAGTTTTAGGTAGAAGTAAAACCACTGAATGATAGTGAAAATCACTGGATAAACATCTGGAACCAGAGTGTGTGAAAGTGCTAAACCAGATTTTGACAGCAGTAGCCTCTTTTGCAGGTGCAGAGAGAATCTTTTCTTCATTTCAGTTTTTCAGCTTCCAATCAATTTCTTAACACTGAAATGAACTAGTTGAACAAAGCAGGAAAGCTTGTTTTCCTCTTCCAATCTATGAATAAAAACTAGGTATGAAAAAACGAGATCTATTAATTCTAAAATCTTGAAAGACACTGACCAGAAATAATCAGTTCAATTCATTAACTAGCAATAATATTTCACTTAATAAAACTGTTAGTTTTAAATGCAAAGCATGTTTTAATAAGTTTTTTTTTTAAATGTGCTGGATACATTTTAAGGTAGTTTTATTGAATAAAAATATTGTAATTTTTGTGCGTTTTAACTGAATTTGACTTTCTATCCAAATAATGCTTTACACAAATCACAAATAAAAAATCAATTCAGTAAATTATGAAATGCATCATTCACCATTTTCTAACAATAAAAAATGTGAAAATTAAGAAACCAAATAAAGGTAAATTAAGCCACATAATTGCTTAAATATAGGTATATAGACATAGTGTATCCTCCAGGTTATCAACAAGAAGCACCAAAGTATGTGTAAAAAGACTATATTTAGTTACAAATCAACATATTTTAATGGTTGCCAACCAATGAGAATGAACCTTTCAATAGGAAAGTAATTAAAAAGTATAAAGATGAATTATATATATCAAGGTTTCCTGCTTGCTGATTTAAATCATGATAAAAACTGGTGATTTAAATCAATCTACTTTGTTTCTAGAGTTTATTTTTTTAATTTAATTCAGGTCCTTGTCAATTAAAGTTCCAAAGAAGAGTGATAAATTTGTAAATATATTGTTCAGTTCAGTGGTTTGAGCATTGGCCTGCTAAACCCAGGGTTGTGAGTTCAATCCTTGAGGGGGCCATTTAGGGATCTGGGGCAAAAAATCTGTCAGGGGACAGTACTCAATCCTGCTAGTGTAGGCAGGGGGATCCTGCTAGTGTAGGCAGGGGACTGGACTCGATGACCTTCAAGGTCTTTCCAGTTCTAGGAGATTGGTATATCTCCATTAAAAAAAAAAAAAAAAAAAAGAATACTGGAAATAAGGACAGAGTTTAGAATAATTTTTCAAAGGAATAGTTAGGGGTATTGCAACTTTTTTTTTTTTTTAAATAATGGCAATCCCTGTTTATGGATCTAGATAATACAGATATTATGCTGTTTTACAGAATGAGAAAACTAACTGAACAGGGATGGAAAAAGTGAAAGTTAACCTGTAGATATTAAAAACTACATGCAATTTTGGAAAAAAAATCTTAAAGGAGAGTGAAGAGAGCTACTATAAGTGCCTGATCTAAAATCCACTGAAGTCAATGGAGTCACTCTGTTAATTTCAACAGACTTTGGCTCAGGCCCCAAATAAAGTCACTAAAAGAAAGTCTAGAGCAGTGCCATCTAGCCTGACATGCTAATTAAGGAACATTGTAAAGTTTTATTTCAAAATTATCTTGATCAGAAAATTTTATAAAGGGACTATGTAATCATAATGTATGTCAGAGGTGGTTGTGCAGAAGTAGTTCATTCTTACAAAATGTAAATGATGATGTCCTAAAATTAAGATAGTTTGATCCCTGATATTAAAATAAATACATTTTCCACTTGGCTGTAAATGGTTGTTTTTTTTTTTAAACCAACGCAAAGGAGTCTATATAGAGTTAACTAGGGATTTTTATTGGTTGTCTCAAAATCAGAAATTCTTCCCAGATTAAAAAGAGGAAATACAGCCTTAACACTAAAAAAGGGTTTACTATTATTTATGTAGTACATTTACTTCTGAAATAATATGATTTTTATGTATGTAAATGATAAGGATCGCTAAAAGGATTCTTGCATATAAGGAGTAGGTTTCAAAAATAGGACCATGTTTAAAAAGACCAGGACGACAAAGCCAATAGGGAGGGTTACAACAATTAAGCAGGGAAGTGTATACCTTAATAACAACAATTTCTTTCAGAAATTAAGGATATTTCATTATCATCCAAAATATGTGCAGAGTTTCTGTATAGTGAACATGAAGTCTCTTGATTTATGTGGGAAGAGCTGATAGGAAGCAAGGTGAAATTAACTAACTATACATTTATGCCACTCTTGGAACACTTATCAGGAAGAAGCCGCTATCCCCAATAGGTTCCCTGAATCCACACATTTTCTTCTGTCTGCAGTAATTAATAATACTCATTTATATCTGACTTGATAAAATTAAAAAGTCTGAATCATAAAACTCATTAGCTCAAAGTCTAAATGCATATAAAACCTACATAAGGATACCAACAGACATTACCTTCTTCTCTGTCCTTCTCAACACTATCTTCATCAGAGGCCAGGCAACCTAAAAATTCTGGAAGATCACTTAAATTTACAGAACTTTTACTGCCAGGCACTTCTGAAGAAAAAAAAACAAACAAAAATTAATTGTACAGATGCTATATGGCATCATAAGACTTAACAATATATCTTCCACTTCTGCTGAAATAGTCTTCGAACAACATTCTTCATCCCTCTAGATCTTCCCCAAAACAGGAGCATACCCCATGTTTGCTCCACCCGTGAATCAAAAAGTCCTGGAGTGTTAGGTCACTGGTCCTTCCAGAGACAGCCAATGTGATTTGGAAATGACAAGAAGTGCTACTGCACAGTGAGATGAGGTAGTCTCCTCCACAGAAGACAAGTATGTTGTCTGCAGTTCTTCTACCCATGAAAAGGAAGGACAAAGCTTAAGTCTCAAATATGTTTGCACTCTTAGATTTCCAGGTCAGCTCTAAACTCCCTTTAAAACACTGATCGTGCACCAACAAACAGTACTTACCTACAAAAAAAGCTTAACTGAATGAATTCAGTACAAATTAAATCATATGACTGAGTAACAGATCAAAAGTCTGACCCAGATGATAGAGAGGCACATACTAAGCAATGCAGGGATAGAAACCTTAGGTTCGCAGCTCAGTCACAAGTTGGAAATCCAATGGAAAGTCTTGCACAAATGTCAAATACCAAAACGTTTAGATACTAGTGTTGCAAGACAACTCCACTGGGGAAAGCCAGTTTTAAATTCCAGTATCTTCTCCACCATGAAGACATTTCTACAGCAGTTCTTTAGTATCTTAAGTGTGGTACCATCAAAGTCCTTTCCCACCCCTTCCAAAGATGTGTGGGTGGGAGATAGAGGGTAGAGGAAATGGCAAGTATAGATTCCATTTCCAGTAAGATACACTTTTCTCGCAAACATTCTCTACAGATTTTACTACTCCACAAAGAACTAGAAAGGGTTCTCTCAAATGCAGTGCTACAGTAAAACTGCAGGAGCATGAAAAAATACCAAGTCCTGCGTCCAGAAGCATTTGAGGGGAAAGAGTCTATCCTGAACTGCTGATGCAGTGAAGGAACACACATGGGCAGCTTTATAGATGCATAACACTACAAGTCCTTTTGAAGTTGAGGAATCTAAACAAAAGAGAGCTTCCAAAGATCATCCTCAAACTTGAGCTTCTTTTTAATCTTTTGCAACCTTCACTTTAGTTCTGTGTTCCAAACATTAAATATTTAAATTGTGGAACACTGGGGTGAGGATAAGAGGCAGCTAAGAAGGCTGCCCTTGCAAAACATTTCTGGAGGTGAACAGGAACCAATTAAAAGTTTTTATCATGTGAAATTAAGATGAATCATAGCGCTAGAGTGGGATTATGGAACCACTATGGAATGGATTAGGAAAAAATGGAGAAAGGGTAGGGGAGAAGTCTTTTGTAACTGGAAACATTTATCCACAAATGAGATCACTGCTTTGGGGTAAGACTATAGAGAGCTGGGAGAAGAGGATGTAGTTTACCCAATGCTTTCTCGCTGTTTATGACATTTTGCTGTCGGGACAGCGAAGGCCTCCCAGGATCCGGTTTGTCCTCCTGGAAGAAAATAAGGATTCTTTGCAACAGACATCTATCACAAAGCAGCCTCTAGTAGTACATGTTCAGTGAAAGGGAATTTTTCCAGACAGATGACTTAAATGGTAAATTAATAAAGGACTTTAGAGACAGACTAACCCAAATATAAATTACCTGAAGTTACAGGCAATTTGTTAGTTTGTGGTAAGGCCCAAACTATACTTTTCATAATTAAATGCAGTAACTCCTCACTTAAAGTCATCCCAGTTAACATTGTTTTGTTGCTGATCAATTAGGGAACATGCTCATTTAAAGTTGTGCAATGCTCCCTTATATCATTTGGCAGCCTCCTGCTTGCTGGGGGGGGGGGGGGGGGAAGGGGAGACTAACGTCAAAGTGTCCCTCTTAACCCTGCACCCTTCTCCATATAAAGCAGGGTGGGGACATGGAGGGAGGGGGAGAGAGTGCGCTTGGGGAAGCAGCAGCTGTCAACTTCTTGATCGACTTAAAAAGACAATGTACTTAAGAGTGGGGTCAGCCTACTTAAAGGGGAATGCACATCTCTCTCAGGGTGTGTGTTGCAGTCTATGTCTGCTATGCTGTCTCCCCTCCCTCCATTCATGTTGCCTTGTAGAGCTTGAGGCTTCATTAACATGTTAACCCTTGAGGGCTCGGTCAAAAGCTAGTTCATCATTTAGCAGCAAGGCATTCCCTGGGAAATATCCCACCCTCTGACTTCACCACCTCAACCAAGCTTCACAATCATCATCACTGTGTTCCGTATTATGGTGAAAAAAATTCCATGGAACCTAACACCACCCACCCACCTCCATTTACATTAATTCTTTGGGGAAATTTGATTTGCTTAACACTGTTTCGCTTAAAGTCACATTTTTCAGGAATTTAACTACAACATTAAGCAAGGAGTTACTGTATTTTTGATTTACACACAGACATCCATGACTGAAACTCATGAAAAAAGTTAAGTCAGAGATTGAAGGCAGCTTTGCATAGCAGTTGCATTTTGCCTTTACCTTCTTGGGAGGTGTGGCAGCAGCTGGAGGGAGTGAAACGTGCACAAAATCATCTGAAATGCAGGGTGGAGGAGGGGAGGTGGCTGGTGTTCCTAGAGGGGTTCCTTTTCCACCTGCTCAAAAGGCAAAGAAAAGGTTAATCGCCATTAAAAATTCATATCCTCCTTATCTGAGTTAATTTCACATTCATAAAGGTCAAGTAATACACACTTCAAATGATCTGCCATTCAAGCCTCACAATTTTCAGTTTCATATGGAACATCGAGTTTTCAAACTTTGGTACTTACCACAGGGTACCCAATTCTCTGCATCAGTGTTTTCATATTAGAACTTTGCTGTGTAAAATGAGTACTTGGATGTCTAAATGCTGATTTGGAGATCTCAAAAGCAGAATTGTCTGTTCCGATTTAAGACTCCCATTCAAAAAATTGTATGCTCCATTCAAGTGTGGAGTAATGATATAGTTAAAGATGTCAAAACTTACAAACAGTAAACTACATAAGAGACTTTTTAGGGGAAAAGTAGTTTAAAGAAGTTCCAAATACACTCAAATTCAACTTCAAAGGGCCTGTTTGCAACCCTCAGTATCTACAAAGATATTTTTAATAAAGCATCACTTCTAGACCTAGTTTAAAAACCCATTAAAATGCTAACTCTGAAATGCAGTACATACCAGGTGTGCTAAAATATTTGCTATAAGGCTGTGATGAAGTTTGTGAGGACTCTGATGAGACAATTCCTGGAGAGGTTGGTGGAGTGGTCATACCACAAACTGCAGAGGGGCTCCAGATGGTAACCTGAGCCACAATACAAGCAAACCAATTAGGCATATGTAATAAAAACCTACATGAAATACACACGCCTTGCCCTTGTCAAAAACAAAAAGATATCAATGAGGATTATATTTAATTCTTTCCTATACTAGGTACAGAAGTTAGACTAGGAAGCTGCAATGCTTGCTCAACTGAAAGTGATTGCACCTATTTCTAAAATATCCAAATCCATGAGAAGCCAATTTAAGGAGTGAAGAGTGAACATCTTTGTAATAACATGCTAGTGTGCCATGCTAATGTGCATTACCTGCTGTGGCTCAGTTGACAACCGCATAGATTGTGGGCTCAGAATCTGAGGTAGCTGCCTTTGCATTTGTGATGGGGTTAGCCTAGGAGTGGAATAAGGGGTAGAAGTAGAAGTCCCTGGAGTTTAAAAAAAAAAAGGAACATTCATGTTAGTTTATCAAATCTGATTTAGGTCTTTATGGTCCTTCTTGAGGATATTTAACAGTTTTTATTAAAAAAAAATCAAATCCATTATTCTGTTCCTATACATAATCTGGCTATTGGAGAGGAGATTTATCCCTTTCCCTCCATGAAAAATATATTACAACAACTTTAAGTGGCTAATGATTTGGGGTGTCTCAGTATTTGAGTGTGCAACCTTAAAGAGGCCTAATTCTCAGAAAGTCCTGACCACTAGACCAGCTAATCACTACCATCAATTCTGAGTACATGACAGACAAGGCAACAGGAATGGTCTTAGCTCATCCTTCAAGGAAAAAAGTCACAGCTTTGTGACACTGCTAGAGAATAGTAATATCAGGACTTCATATGTGTTTACAGACTGGGGGTGGGGGAAACCTGTCCTTTTTGCAAAAGTAGCCTTGTAGAACTGGACTTCAAGGAGGGTATATTAGTAAAAACTGTGATTTTTCTGTAACATAGCTGGTCTGCTTCCAATGGATATTAAAAGTGCCAATCAAAGGTCTTACCATAGCTGCTGTGTGTGTCAATATAAGGACTCGCATTGGGGTCAGTTTGATGAGGCTGCAAGCATATGCTGACTGGCTGTGACACAGAGTAGTAGCTGTCTTCGTATGAGGCTTCTTTTGGGTCCAGGGAGATTTTGGCACATTCTATCACAACATCATGAGTTTCTAGTCTTTTCCACCTGCAGACAGTTTTTGGAGCCAAAAACAATAAGTTAGTCTTAAATAAGCTAATTATGATTCTAAATCAAAGTTCCTGGACATATTAGGAATTGGTTTGTCAGATGGCTCATTTGTGTTCCTGACAGCTTTGCATGATTCCGTCTGAAACATGATTGAGGCACGATACAATTGTGTGCCTTGCAAAGTTTTAGACAGTTTAAAAAGAAATTGCACTTAGATGACTCATAAGAGGTGACTCCAATTTGGCAACATAACAGCTTTGAAACAGATCTATCTGAACCCAGCAGGGTCTTCTGTGGAGCACACTGGAAAGGAGGAACAGCGTACGAAGACTTGAATGGTCCTGAGTTTCAACACATGGAGATCAGATCAGCTGCACTCAGATGTTGGGAGTCCAAATTTAGACAAACCAGCAGTACAGAAACCAAAACTATTTTGCAAGTTGCTAATTGGTATGCCAATTAAGGAGTTTTACTTGTTTTAATTTTGGGGCATAAGTATTCTATTTATTTCTTTCACTTTCTTTCACACCTCTTCTCTGTATAACTGAGTAACTAAACTCAACAGTCAAATTAGAACAGGACAAGACCTCAGAGGATGGAAGTTCATTGCATGTTAAAGTATATTAAAAAACACGGGAAGTTTTCCATTTAGAAGCTGCTTTGCTTTTGGCCATAAGACAAAATTTGAAGCAAGACGGTTTATGCAAGATAGTAACCCAAAGAACTTTAACTGACAATTCTGTGCCAATCTAACGCAGCTGGGAGAAGCCTGCAAAATTTATCATTGTGATAGTCAAAGGGTTCCCATTTAGTAGTGTTTTCCTAGTGGCTCTGAAAGCAGGGGAAGAGCATTATTGTACAGGAACAAGAGTCAATTTCTCCTCTTCAGTTGCTGGGCCTGTGGAGACAAGAGAAAAGCAGCAAGTGGTGCTGCTGCAGGCAAATGAACCTATTTCTAAAAAAGCTAGTATAGCTGAGGCCACATAAAAACATACCTGTTAAAAGAATTATCTGTTAACCGAATCAAATTTTCTAGGCACCTAATCAGACATACTGAAGCCATTTTAAATACTTAAATCCTATTAAGGACTTCTAAATGAGCCAAAGGTAAAAAAAACCGAATCTTAAAATCTTGACCCAGTAAAACAGATAACAGTAACTGATGTCAAATCAAAATGCACATAATGATACTGCAGATTCCTCTTTATTTTGTTAAGGTAAATGAGCAAATTAGTTGTAGATAACATTGTTACATCACAGTAGTACTAACTGGTTTCTACCATAACTAAAATATCTTCCTCAGGTATTGTAATTATCCGCCCAACAGATACAAAATGAAGTTCAACCTCCAAGCAACCTTTTCCAACTATTTGTGTGTCCCCACCCCCAACTGTAAGCTAGGGTGCCGATACATTACGTTTTACCTGGGGTACCCTGGAGTACTGATTGCAGAGTATCACTGGCATAAGACTTTTCTGTTGGTAGGCACAAATTTCTGTTGTGAGCTTCCTAAAAAAGACCATCTAAAAGACTGCTCATTCACAGCCTTTCCTAACAGAGGAGTGAATTTATATACCTCCGTGGGTCCAGTTCATGGTCCTTGGATCCAGTCACTAATTCTGGATGAATTCGTACATGTTCCATCATTGGCTGGAAAAGTGGAGGCAAAACAGAGAAATATGTATTTAGTGCATCTAGAAAAGCTCTGTACCATATTCTACTCCAAAAATGGAGCACCAAGAAGTAGTTCCAACAGGCAAGGGTTACAAGTTTAGAGGACAGTTACACAAGTGTGACAGCTAGATTAATTGTTCAGACTTGCTTGTATTTACAAAGCTGTTCATGCTTCCATTAAAGGGTCCATTCTACCAGTAATCTGTCTTGATCCTGTTTCACACTACACAGTATTCAATCCAATTATATCAATGCAGTAGCTCTGTTTGGCAGATAACTAGTCTTGCAGCTATAAACTACACATTTGTCTTAGATGATATGGGCATAAGCTATATTTTACCTTGACCACCTCTTCAAAAGTCTCCAAGTTTTCCTTCATACTGTAGTGAGAGCGCAGAAAGGAGACAAAGTTGCAAGGATACATTCCATAAAGGCGGTGAAAGAGAGCGTAAACACTGGCATGGAGATGGACGAGATAGATCTCTGCCACATGACCTGGGGGAAATAGTTGGAGCCTTTTTATATGATTGAATCAGAGGAGAAAAAGAGGAGAAATTCTACTGATGAGAACAAAGAAAATTAAGTGTCAGAAGATAAGAGATAGTGCTTTAAGAATGCCTGTTATGATTCAAGACAAATGACCATTTGGAAGTACCATAACCTAGCAATGCTTAAGACCATCATCTGTGTGAAAGGAAAGGCCACACTTGCATGTCAGAAGTGTCAATCAGCTCTGAACTAAACAGTAAAATCAGGAATTGAGTATTCATTCAGGCTGTCTTTTATCCTCTTTTTGTACAGTACTTAAGGTCCACAACTAAGAAGTCTATGTGCTACAGAAATACACATAAATAATACTTAAAACAAAGCGCTTACTATTCAGATTGGCTCCTTTGCAGAAGAGTCATTTTTTCAACAATTGTAGTTTGCATGACTGGCTGAACACTAAGCAAATCAATAAGGACACCCCTTTCAAAGTCAAATAAAAATCTGGTAACCACAGGGGGGGGGGGAAATCACAAGTTTAAATTGTGAAACTACTGGCTTATCACAGGAGCAGCTATATTAGTCAATGCCAAAATGACCTTCTAAATCACACCTTAATATACTCAGCTATGGCGTTTGTTCACTGGGTCACACAGACAGAAGACATATAATTTCTAGATTTGTGCCCCAAAATGGCTTATGGATTGTCAGACTGGACTAAGATGTTAAAATGAACAGTCTAATACTACCAGGACTTTAGTAGTTACTAGTTCAGAAACATGGTCAGAAAGTCCTTCATCCATAGCCAACACTCGTAACTGAGAACCTCCAAACTGGCACCTGGTTCAAGCTAGTTGTTTTCTTTCTCAGCTTTCCATCTACTAGACCTAACTGTCCACCCATATCATCAGAGCTCTAAGGGTTGCAATTCCTGCCATGTAGTAGCAGCAGTATTGAGCTTCACAGAACCCTTGTTACAGAGTGTTGTACCATAAGCACCATCCAGACATTAGCAGTCAAAGAAAAGGAATAGCTTTTGGGTTGTCGCTAATTTTCCCCATTTAACTAACCCCAGGAGTCAGAACTGCAGCCCACTACTAGTCTCCCAAGATAAAGTGCTCATCAGCAGTCAGAGAAATGGTGCTACTGAATCATACTTGCAACAAAATCAGATCTCACCTGGATTCTTCAAGCACCAGGATGAGAGACGGCCAAATATACCAAAGAAATCATGAAGGTACATTTTGCCAGACTGTGGAATCATTGGCAGCATGGTTATTAACACTAGGACACCAGTGGTGAGTACTACTACATCTGTGTCAGTCTGCAATGAAGAAAAGTCATATTAGTCAGAATTCAAATGGAAAAGCTTCATTTTTTCCTGACGGAGCACTAGTACACAATGGACATCGAATATTTACAACCTGATAAGACTCCTTACTTTAAAGGATACCTAATCTAAACCTATCAAACCTTTGCTCACTATCTTACATATCCCCAAGAGAGAGTCAGGGATTCCAGCTAATATCCTGTCTTCCAACCACTGGCCTGCTGCCTAAGAATTTGTTGACTTCCTTCAAAGGCAGTCTTTATACCTGTTCCTTATCTGAATGGAGAGAACCACTACTGGTATACCTACCTCTGCATGTCTAGAGCTAAACATGCTCTGCCTTTAGAGTCCAAGAGATCTGAAATTTGATCTGGGTATCCCACATGGCTGGCAGATGACTAAAACTAGGCCCCAGCTGTCCTCATCTCTTAAATGCATACAAGCCTCTTTCTGTGCGGCCACACAAATTAAATAGTAAACCTGTTACAGTTACAAGGCCAAATACATAATAAAAATGAAACCATTTGTATCAGAGCATAATAATCTGCATCTTGAGTTTAGAGCCTCAGTATTAAAACTCAAGGTTAGCTACAATCAGTTTGTCAGATTGCTGAAATACACACCAAAAACAGAGCACTGCTGAAACAAAATACTGATGTTAGCTGAAGGTACTGTTGCATGGTAAATCTAAGGTAAATGAAGAGGTCCCAAACTAAATTCTGTCTGCCTTATGCCTCCAATTTAAAAGAAAAAAAAAGTTCTATGAATAGTGACTCTACTAATTATGCAAATGTATTGTATTTGTGTATTTTTGCAAACTTCATTCTATTCTCATAACACTCGTGAGATACACACAGGGTATATAATTACTACTTATTTATCAGATGGGGAAACAAAAGTACAGGATGGTCAAGTTACTTGCTCACATTTTCTCAGCAAGTTAGTGGCACAGGAAGGAAAAGAAACCAGGAGCTTCTTGCAGTCTTCTTGCTAATCCCAAAACATTGTTTTCTCCCTATGTTAATTTAAGTATCTTAATTTTTAACATGTTTTCATAAAGAAAAGGATACAAAGTTGTACAATATAGGGAAATTCAGTGCTTATAAAACAAGCATTTAGACCTGGGTGGTCAGGGATACACAGAGCATCTACTATGTGGGAAGTGACAGTGTAACCTTCCTCCACCAGTGTGCTTCAATGGAAATGGAGTATGTACTCATTTTGTCAAAATATTCCTTTCCCCTAACCAATTTATGCAAATGGCACCCAGATAATACAGCAGGGCCCCTTTAACTCACCTAATAAATACTCAGTGTTGACATAGTTCTTACCTTAAGACACTTAAGTAAAGAAAGCAGGAGAGGTGCTTGAGAAAGTTTGTGTTTCCAGGATGGCTGTCGTCTTATCACATGGCCCAGCAGTGAGAGAGTATGTAAACGGGTAGCAGCTTTGCCCATATATTCATTAATTTTGTCCAGTAGGTGCTGAAACCAAATTTGGTGGAGGGAGCAGAGGAGTAGAAAGTGAAATGAAATGTTACAGAATATTTACAGGTACCTGATGAACAACAACAAAGGACACCAATCTGTATGTTTGACAAGTTGCTCTTCTCAGTTATAGGAATTAAATGTGTTTTACACGTGTGGCTAGGGAGCCAGACTGAATACAGCTCTATGAGTACAACACAAGGATACAGATTAAGTCTCTCTCTGTGGTGATAGGGACAACAAAATGTTGTTCAAACCTGAATTTGTCAATGGAGCAGAATGAGTTTCCAAGCACAAAGTATTCCACCATTGCAGAAAAAACAGCTGTTAGTGTTGCCAAGTGTTCATTTAAAAATTCCCACATGCCTGCAGAATCCCTGTATATTCTTGTGCAGTTGCGCTTCCCCCTCCCTTTAATGGGTAACAAATCTAGTAACAGTAATAAGCAGCTGCTGCCACAACCTGTAAAGCAATTACATTACAAGTAAAAGATATTAAATATCTGTATGAAAGTTATTCTATGAGCTTGGTAACATCATCTTTTGTGATCAATGTGTCAAGTTGTTTGCAGCCAGTTTACATGGACCCAGTTTAAGTAATCCATGAAACAAAATGAAGTTTTGTGTTTGAGGTTTTTATTTTAAACTAACCTATTCTTACTACACAGATAATATACATCAGTTGAATCTACATTAAGGAAAAAGAAGAATTTTACCTGGCCTTCTCTTTAGAAGTTTATCTAATACTAGAGTAACCTCTACCATGTTCTCCAAAAACTGTAAATAATTTTACCTTGTCATGAGGCTCTTGCAGCGTGGACAGGATCTGCAATGCCTGCTGAGAATTGTTTTCCAAGTAGTAATCTACTAGCATATTCACAAGCATCGGTCCACGGTCTATCAGTTTGTTGTCAGAAATAAAAAGGAATAGGACAGGTTATAAACTAAAATGAACAAAAAATTTCTACTGTAAAAGATTAAAATAATTGCAGAATTGAACAGCATTCTTACAAGTGCTTCTAGGAAGTTACCCAAGTTTTCAAAAGTGAGACCTCCCAATTACATTCTCCATCACAGAGTGCCTTTCTGATTGCCTAGCTTGGCGAGAGAGAGGAAACGGACCTTCTAAAAACTGACAACATGATTTCCTAAAGTGTCCCAAACTAAATTATTAGATGTGGGACACTGCCAGACTCCACCCAGCAGGGTGGAACACTGGCTGTAGACTCTCTACGAAAGTTTAGTCAATCAGTTGGATTCCCTCCTTCATTCTCCACATGAAGCAAGTTTAGGGGCAAGGGGAGTAATGATGCTGTTCCACACTGAAATGGATCCACTAACAACCTCTGTTCTTAGTGGTAGCAGAAAGATTCGTATCGCAAAATGAAGAATGGCATTTCACAAGAGGAAGTCATTGTTTGAAATGAGTGAAGTGGATGAAACACCTTCACTTTTTGGACATACTTGGTAGGAAAGGAGTGTGGTATTTACTTACAACCTGGGTGTGCATGTTTACTTTAGTACACCATGAAACCCCAGTAACCTTACAAAAGGGTCAAAAAGACAGTCTCAAGGAACCAGGAGTTGCAGTTTATCAGACCTTCCAAGAAGTGATTCTTTTAGCAAGAGAAACATAAGAGCATTAATCCTTGAAGCAATTACTGCTTCTGACATACAGGGTTTCCTTCAAAATAAGTCACATTTGCAGGAGATAATGAGTAAATTTGATAGGGAACTTCAACTTCTTGGTTTTTTTTCTATACAAAGCTTCCTCCAACCCTCCAGTTTAACATCTAAGAGGCACATACCAGAGTTGAGGTTATCTTTGAAGACAGCTGTTATATCTTCCTGGACAAGCAGAACTGAAGAATCCAACATAGAGAAGAGCTCACCAATATTTGCTTGCTGGGCCATTCTGTTTACTACTATAGGCTTATGCACATGTTATGTGAATGTGCAAGTTAAAACTTCTTCAGGTTCCTCATTGGTGCCCCTACCAGACTGGGAAGACAGAGCAGAGTACAGATAGCAGAGTATATCTCCCTCTTTCTTTCTCATCTCAAAGACCTCATCACTGCTCTACTGGAAGCTGCAATATTACCCTTTTTGACAGTTAAATGCCAAAAACGTTTGTTAGTGCAGAATTAAGGCTCCCCAGTAATAGCTTGTGCCCTTCTAGAACGTCAAATTCAGCAGAACTCAAACTTCTGAAAGTCAGAAAACAGAGTTATGGTAAATACTCAGGCAACCTTATCTCTGCCCCAACTAGAGCTGGCAACAGCCAATGGGAATTATATGCAAGCACTCCAGCTGTAGTCACAGGGTTAGGTATAGCCGTACTGAATGGTGGAGGAATAGATCGGAGCAGTCTGGGAGAACTGTGATTGAGGAGATCTAGACTGAGTCCACTATGTATATTGTACAAGGAAAGAGGTGCATATGTACCATGAAGCTCCAGTCTACATTATCTGAAATACAGAACTGTGCAGGCTGTATCAGGGGCAGGGCACTGGGTTATCTTTCCATGGGCACTGCCAGTAGTAAAGTGGGATATCAGAGCAGTCTGTGGATTTAATGATGGGTAGAGAAAAGGATACGTTTAGGCTGTATCCTGTAATCAAGTGTGCAGAACTTATAAGACCGTATGAAACGGCTGTTAAATTTTTTTAATGTGATATTGTGTTGGGAGAAGAGGCTCAGTGTTTGAGCACAGGGCAAGGGGAGATTGCCTTTTCACTGTAATGGGGGATGAATGGGAGTGTGTATCATACGTGTATTGGTGCATCACTGAAAGAGGGTAAAGTTACGCTGGCATTTACCATGACTCTACATTTCCTAGTTTTCACAAGTCTGAATTTTGCTGAATTTAATTTTCTCGCTATCCCCAGGAACCATTAACTTTGCATTAATGACAGTTTTTGCTATTTTGTTTCCTAGATTTTGAACAGAAACATTTGTTGGTAGGCGATAGTGGTCATTTAGACAGTTATAGTTCTCACACAGGTTTGCAAATGATATGCTGCTATAACTATGTGATAGATCAAAAGACTCTTGACTGGTCTATACTGGGATCTTACATCACCATGGCTACGTACCCCATAGGTGTGAAAAATCCAAATCACAGAGACATAGCTAAGCCAACCTAACCCCAGGTATAGAATTCTACTGTCAATTTAGTGCTATCTTCTGTTGGCCTAGCTACCACCATTTGGAGAGGTGGATTAACTATACCAATGGAAGACCCCTCCCATAGGCATAGGTAGCGCCTACACTGAAGTGCTATGGCAGCGTAGCTGTGCCACTATAGCAGTTTAAGTGTAGACATACCCCTATCTTTTATACGGCATTTTACCAGAAAATCTCAACTTTACATTATCCCCATTTTACAGATGGGACACTGAGGCACAGAGGGGTAAAATGACTTGCCCAAGGTCACACAGCAAGCCAATAGCAGAGCTAGGAATAGTCCCAGTCAAGTGGTCTTTCCATGAAGCCGCATAGTTGCGATGTGATTCCTCTCTCATCCTGTATATTTTGTGATAGTGGAATGGGTATAATGATCATGCTTTGAAATATATGCAGTGTGTATAGATGCTAATGGGGCTGGTGAGAGAAATCTCATCCACAGTCTATACCCCAAAACCTTGACAGTTTTATTACATCATTACACAAAGGCAAGTCCCACCCCGAACCTGGCTCACATAAAGGGGAAGAGGGAGAGGGTCAGCCTCCACATAGATGGATAAGGGCCCCCAGATCCTGGCAAATACACGGGGAGGTGGGGAGCTGAGAGGGGGCTTAGACAACCCCAGAAGGCATGGACCTCTAGATCCCAGCTCACATAAAGGGTAGGGAGACAGGCTCAGACCCCCTCCCACCCCCGACAAAGAATCTGACTCACATGGGGAGAAATAGGGAGACATACTTCATAGATGGGCAGGAGTCTCCCAGATCCCAGCACAAATAGGGGACAAGAAGCAGAGGCAAAGCAGGGATCCTCCCAGATCTCAGACCACATGGTAGAATAGGGATAGGGGCACCGGGACCTCCAGTACCTGACTCACATGAAGGGGGAAAACAGACTGCCATAGATGGGCTCTTCTACCCCCAAAGCATGGCACAGACAAGGGGCAAAAAGCAGGGGCTCAGACATTCCCCAGATAGGCAAGTCTCCTCCAGAACCTGGCTTATATGGGAGGGTCACACCCCTGTAGATGAGCAGGGGACCCAAGGACAGCATATATTATATATATATACACACACTTGCTCCTGGAGGAATTCTGCACCACTGTGTGTGTGCAGAATTTGTGTCACCCCCTCCCCCCCCCCAAAAAAAAACTGATGGGGACATAAAGGGAAGCCACAAGAGCAGTCATGCAACCCTCCCCAGAAATGTGTTCTGGGTGCCCAGGGCAGCCGGCAGAAAGGTAGATCACAGTGGGGCATGGACTGGGACTAGGAAAGACATGACTGGTAGCACCTATCCTGTGCCAGGCTGAGTTGCTAGTCCCAGCTGAGTGGGGAGGACGGGACTTCCTCTTTCCCTGAGCAGAATCCAGGACTGTGTCAGATCCATTCCCAGCTTTCTCCTCCATATGTAGGAAGCTCTACAAACTCTACTCTCCTCCCCCTCCCTGCTCTTATCTCTCCTCAGCTGCTGGGGGAGGGATCAGTGTACAAGGACCTGCTCCCTCATCTGCCCAACCCTCCCATACTAAGACACCCCCCACCCCCGCAATGAGCCCCACTCCCCCTGGACTACCCTGAGTCCCCCACACCTGTATACCCACCCTACTACACCTGGATCCCCACCCCATGGAGCCCCACTTCCCCAGCATTTGGACCCCTCACTGAGCCCCCCACACCCAGAGTCTTCTGCTGAGCTCTATCCTCCCCACATCCAGACCTTCCCCCCCTGAGCCCCAACCACCTTCACCTGGATGCCCTCTGCAGAGTCCCAATACTATTGCACCCAGAATCCCCCGCCTGCCCCAACAAGCTCCTACACATCCAGTCCCCCTGCAAATCCCCCACTGAGCCACCTGCATCCAGATTGCCCCACACAGAACCCTCTGAGCCCACACCTGGATCCCCCCACACTAGGATCCTGCCTTGCGGAGCATGTCTGCACACCTGGTAAGTAGAGCAGGGTCCTGGGGTGTTTCTGGGGAGGGCCCTGTCCTTGTGCTACGTCAGGATTGGATGCCGAGTCTGGGTCCCAGGGGAGCTGCACAGTGATCTTGCACTTCTGTGCAGCCCATGGCCTGTGCTCCCCAACGCCATGCTGCAGCCTCCACATTTATTTGTCAAATAAAATTTGCAGAATTTTTAGGCACAGAATGTCAAGAGAAATACAGAGCAGGGGAATGTGGGGCTGACATGTACCCCTAGCCCTATTAACCTCCCAGCTCCCCAGCCATTTATTCCCCTGTCCCCCTTCTCACTCTCCTCTCTCTCCCCTCCCACTTCACCTACTCTTCCACCCCAATCACCCTTCCTGCCCAGCAAGCATTTGCTTGCCCAGTTTTCTTTTTTTAAACAGTTTTAGCACATCTATATATGTAAAAGTCAAATGGTGTATGTATGAACGCTTACTCCTTCCACACCGTTTGAGCTAGAGACTTGAAATTTGGTACAGTTAGAGGTCTTAGGGTCCTAATCAGGGTAAGAGTTGAAAATTTTTCAAATCTCACCTCTGACGCCCCCCAGGGGTGAAATTCTTTAAAGCCCATTCACATCAGCTGGGCAGCTGCTGTTCTCTGTGACATAGTTATGATGTCATAATACCCCCTCCAACGGACCCTGCGCTCACTCAGCTCTCTGCCCCCTCCCCCCTCCAACGGATCCCGCACTCGCTCAGCTCTCTGCCCCCTCCCCACCTCCGACGGACCCGAGTTGGGTTTGGTCGGAGGGTAAGTGAGGTGGGGGTGTCGGGTTTGGTCAGGGGGGTAAGTGAGCCAGGGGTGTTGGGTTTGGTCTGGGGGGGAGGGGGGGAAGGTGTCAGGGTGGGTGAGGGGTGAGGTGTGGGTGTTGGGGTTGGTTGGGGGGGTGAGGTGGAGGTGTCAGGTTTGCTCTCTGCCCCCTCCCCCCTCCAACGGACCCCGCACTCGCTCAGCTCTCGGACCCCTCCCCACCTCCGACTGACCCGAGCAACGCCAGGTATTTTCGCTAGTTCTGAATATTCTGCTGTATTCACATTCTCCAAAATAACCACCCCCACCCACCCCTCTTTGACAGAGACAGATTGGAGCAGCATACCTACTTTTCTTATTTCAGATTTCTGCCCTGGCTTCCATTTGACCTCACAGCACCTTGGGTGGTACTCAGACTCAATGAACTCAAAACATCCTCAGAGCCACCCAGCCCCTGTGATACCGTGCAGTTTTCCAGATAGATTACACTGAGCATGTGCATAGAGAGATTCCTGCATGCCTGGTTGTGTGCCTGATAACTGGAGAAGCGAACTCTTTTTGAAAAACTATTTTAGCTTGATGTTCCCCAAAGGGCTGATGGGTGCCATGCACTTTATTGGGATAGCCTTTGAGATCATGGTGCAATGAGCTGAGCCCTGGTTTCAGCTCTATCAGTGAGCAAAGATAGGTTGCCAGAACCTGTCAACTTCAACCAAAACTGCTTTTTTCCTGGGTGCTGTATCTCTGGAACCCGATGTCCAATGCCCCCCAATTTGGATCACTAAAATAACCCAAGCCCGCCTAAGAGGCATTCCAACTTTCAAGTCAATCCATGTAACCATGTAGATTTCAGAGCACTTAGAATGGATCTTTAAACAGAAAAAATTGGTCTTAATTTTAACTATAACAGAGCTCTCATTTTTACCTATGAGGGATGCATCTGGATGGGAGAAAGTTTATAACTTTCCTTTCACACTCAATAAAAACCAACACATTATATGCAATCTTGAACATTAGACCCTGTTTTCTTGAGAATAAATTGGCTGAGATACCTGGATTACGCCCTTCTCATCAGAATGCTATGAATCTTTGGCGTAGATCTGGTCAGTCAGTTACGATTATAAGAGAAAGCAGTTGATGGCTCCCCGAAAGCATCAATCCTCCTCCTTCTCCCATAGTAGCCCCTGATGCAGCCAGGCTTCAGAACAGTTCACACATACTAGGCTACACTCAGGATGTAGCCTGCATGCTCAGATCCTCTTTCCTCCTCCCATATTTTCAGGTCAGCTGCAATCCAGCCTCATTCCAGAGAGTTACTTATAGCCCTTGCTCATTCTTCCAGCTGCTCATAGCCCTTCAGTGAAAGAGAGCAACTCTGAGTGGAGAGCTTGGTGTGGGAAGGGGTAAAGAAAGGAAAAAGAGAGGGGAAATATGTAATAAAGTGTAGATGAAGTTAACTATGCTAGATTATGACCCAAGAAACATGGTGGTAACTGTAAGGGGATCCCAATAAAAGTAGTATGGAGCTAGATTAGAACCTAGAAAGGGATGATCTGCAGCCTAACTGCATTCAGTTTCCTGAGACTAAACTAGCAATTTGTACAGTTCCTGTGGGGCAGGGAGAAATATTTACCATATTAGCAAAAAATGGTCTACCAGGCCAGCTGCTGACAAGAATTTTGATGACTTTTCTGAAATACGAGGCATCTTGTTCACAATATAGAGGTCTAAATATGGAATGGCACATTTGTATTAATATACACAGGGCAAAACTGAACTGCATTCAGATCAGCTCTAATGACAGTAATGCTTTACTACATTAACCTTTCAGATTCCTATTTTGAATACATGGATAACTAGTAGGCAAAATTCCATAATTTACTAATGTAGTTCCACTCTATTTTACCCAGAGGAAATATAAGACAACATCAATCTCCCCAGATAATGTCAGCAAACTGTCTTTCAAATTAAAACATGTCAATTCTTATTAAATGGGACAGGGTAATTTTATTTACCCCAAAAATATACAAAACACACTAGCAGAAAACCAGCAGCAGCGACATTCTGACTACTTGCTTGGCTTTCATGAAACAAGATAAATGAATTATAGGGAGGATAATTTTATCACCTACATAGGCAAAATTCTGAAAAATATGGCAAGTCACATTCTTAAGTAGTCTACAGCCTATCCTATCCACTTAATTATTTTTTAAAGGGAACAAGTACAGTTAACAGCACATCACAAACAGGAAATGAAATGAGCAAAGAAACTTGAGTAGATTA
The DNA here is from genome assembly GCA_032164245.1 of Sternotherus odoratus. NCBI lineage: Eukaryota > Metazoa > Chordata > Testudines > Kinosternidae > Sternotherus > Sternotherus odoratus. The sequence continues at coordinate 13,155,316 of JAVMKO010000016.1, forward strand.
AGGGCTGGTCTCCACTGGGGGGGGGGGAAATCGACTGCAGATACGCAACTTCAGCTAAGTGAATCACGTAGCTGAAGTTTGCGTATCTGCAGCAGACTTACCTCTCGTCCCCACGGTGGCGGCAGTCGTCGGCGCACTCCCCCGTCGACTCCAGCTTGCGCCTCCCGGCAAGCTGGAGTTACGCAGTCGACGGGGGAGCCGCGAGCGATCGATTTCTCGTGTCCTCATCAGACGCGAGAAATCGATTGCCAGAAAATTGATCGCTACCCGCCGATTCGGTGGGTAGTGAAGACATACCCTAAGAGTCAAAGCACAGATGTATATATACCACCCTGCTTTGAGTCCACAATAAATAGTGCTTGGATCCTGATTTATTGCCCAACTAGCAGAAATCACAATCTCATGAATACACCAAGAATGGCAGACTGTGTTAGGAATCAGAGAGGTAGCCCTGTTAGTCTGGAATTGCAGAAGTGACAGAGAGTCCTGTGGCACCTTAAAGACTAACTAAAGTATTGAAGCATAAGCTTCCGTGGCTAATACCCACTTCATCAGTTGCATCTGATGAAGTGGGTATTAGCCCACAAAAGCTTATGCTTCAATACTTTAGTCAGTCTTTAAGGTGCCACAAAACTGTGTTAGGAGTTTCCTAAAGCAAGAGAGTCATCTTGTATTGGAATCCTTGAAGTCAGAGTTCATATTTAGCTGGACAAGAGCAGGCTAAGCATTTAGCATAATGGGGAAGGAAAAAGTGAACAGAAAGCAAACCAGTCACTTGAGAAATAATTAAATCTCAGTTGCTAAGAACATAAAGTAAAACAATTCTAACATGAGTCAAACTGGAGAGAAAGTTCACTGAAAATATCGTGCTCTGTTATCTTGAAGTCAAGAGCCAAATCAACAGCAGTGAGAAGACCACAGCCTATTATGGGTCAAACAGAATGGGATGCTATAGTTTATCTGTTAGACTGTTTAGCTGTAGAATCACTCAGTGTCAACTTTATCAGGATTTTAATACCCAGGATTAAGAAACTGGGTGGGATACAAGGTTCAGCTTCATACCCCCAGTCAGCCCTTTTACATGTACTGAGATGTTTTTCTAAACAAGGACTGCTGAAGTAGAGAAGATTCAATCAGAGCAGGAAAGAGAAATTATTTCAGTTTAATATAGAAGGCAAGCCTGTGAGTTAGAAATTGATATAATACAATTTTGAATCTTTCATACAGAAGCGTGTCATGCTAAACATATAAGACCACACTTCTGCATACTACTTGCAACTGCAGCGTTTCATAACACCTGAAAGAAAAAAAACACCTCTGCCTTCTAGCATAATGTATTCTTAAAGGAAATCTGTAGAAGGTCCCTTTAATCTCACTTGTGAATCAAGCAACATGCTAAATCATTAGCAGCATGTCAAGTTTAAAGTTACAAGTTTCCCCTCTTTTTTCTACTTTGAAGGACTAAACTCTGATGTTTTCATTTCAGTTATTCAAGCTTCTGGACACCTCCTTTCTGGTCCTTCAAAAGGAACAATATGATATAAAGCCATTTAAAACATTTACTAGATCACCAAATCTCAGATCAGTTAGTTCTTGTTGAATAAACAACGATTATCAATTAAATCTCTTTCTGTGATAGAAAGACAAGCCTTTATCAAGTAACCACAGAGAGCCTGGTTTTATTCTTACCACAGTAATCTGCATTCTGCAAATACTGAAATCTGTAGCCAAGTAAACTGGACACTTTCCATCATTGTCTGGTTTTGATGTCAGCTTTACACTGCAGTGCTGACAGCTTGACATTCTGAATGCAAACATCACAACTCTCTAATTCCAAGTGAGAACCAGTGTTAACAAGTCTTACTTTAGAAGTTATTCTATAATCGACATTTACACCCAAATTGGAAAGGCAATTACTGATTTTACAGTATGAACAATTTAGAAAATAAATCCCAGGAGATCAGAGTTAGAACTGTGCTAAACAAGAAACATATATCATTAATATAAAATAAAAAAACATGGAAATCACCTGGTTAATTTGGAGCAGAGAAATAAGGTGGTTTAAATTGTACTTTTTCCCCAAGAGTTGCTATTAAAGTGTGAAAATGGATTAGCTTTATTGTTTTAGAACAAGGGCTAGTTGCCCAATAAAGACAAGGTTAACTTAGAAATCAGAAAGGGTCAGCCTTTTCAGATGCAAAGATGCATTTGCTGAAGCACTCCATCAGCTTTAGCGAGTATAGATAAGAGGGGAAGCTCTAAGTAAATGATGGTTAATCCCCTCGCTTCATAACGCACTCAGAACAACAAGATCAGTGGAGGCAAAGGACGTCTCCTGTTTAGATTGAAGTGATCTAAAAAAGTACCTCCATACCACCACTCAAATATGGCTCTCCCCAGAGGTACTGAATTAGAGAGCATGGTCAGTTAAAGAGCCTGAAGCTTAGTACACAGATCAAGAGTGAAAGGTTCCTTAAGAATGTAAAGTATGAAGCAAATGTTTGCTTGGGAACACTACATTCTTAGGCCTTGGTTACACTGGCACTTTATAGCGCTATAAAGCCTCCAGGAGTGCTATAACTCCCTACCGTTCACACTGGCAAGGCATGTATTGCGCTATAAACCCACAGTTATACCGGTCTTGGTAATCCTCCCTTCCCTGAGGATTAACATCTATAGTGTATTCACTGCTCCGTATTATCTCAAGTGTGAATGGGTATTAAGATTACAACGTTTTAAGTGATCTCTGGAGACGCCCCTGAGCCAAATGGCAATTGACGTCTCTTCCCTTTGTTCTGAACTCAGCTGGAGGAATGTGGAAGTACATTTTCAGAGTTTCTATCTTAACTCGCAGATAAGCAGTGCAAATGTTTACAAAGGGAGCCTGTGTGACTGAAATTCAGAGCCTGCTAGTTTTCTCTAAGGAAAACTCACCGACAGGCTCTCAGCACAAAGAAAATTCACTCCTTCTCTCCCTCCGCATACACACAACACGTTCCCCCTCACCCTCCTCGTTTGAAAAGCACGTTGTACCCAGCTGAATGTTGGGATAGCTGCCCATAATGCACCACTCCTTGTGCTGCTGCAAGTGCCGCAAACGTGGCCATGCTATACCGCTGGCGGGTCTCAGTGTGGACACGCTATAGTGCTATACCTATTGCTGTATATGGGGACAGCTATAACCAAAAGCGCTATAATCCTGCAAGTGTAACCATGCCCTTAGAAAGCTTAGAAAAAAAGCTTATTTAGTACAATTTCTAATTCAAGAAGAGTTGTGCTAATAGCACACAAAAGGAATAACCAAATGATTTTTAAGAATGCATACCAGCTGATCAATGAAAAAGGTAGAGACAAATGCAATTTAGTGAAGAGGCAGCTTGGCAAATAACTAAGAAGTCTTATTGATCCTAACCTAGATATGCACAGAAAACTTTCATTCATATTGGAGTATTTCCCCACTTTAAAAAAAAAAAAAAAAGACAGGATGAGGCTTAATTTGACACTAGAGTCCATCTGCGGTGTTTGTCTGTTATAACAGGTGTCAACTATTTACATCTTCTGCACATAGACGGGATAGCAAACGTATCAAATTATAAAGAATCCCTTTTCAATAGAGTAGCATCCAGAGTTATCAACTGCGACAAATACAGCCTGATAAAAGTTTGGTAAACAGCTCCCAATAAAAGTCTTCTATGTGCAATTTTTTATTAGTCGCTAACATTTTATAAAGAAAACTCACTTTCCACTCTCTTTCAAGTAAATAACTTGACCGACAGTGAGATCCTCCAATTACCTTTAATTCTCATATTCTTAACTAAAATATGTTCAATGAAAAACAAAAAGATACAACCATTACCTTGCAGCAAAGGGTAAGCAAACTCAGTTTTTAAAAACCGCTTTAATGAAATACTGTGAGTGAAACTCAATGCACAAATCAGTAACCAGAACCTCCCTGGCCTGCCTGCATTTGTATTAAGTTGTGGTGCTCAGTATGTGACTTACTGTGTGCAGCAAAGCCAAGTAGCAGCAGCTGTAGTAACCATAACTGAATTTCCTGACAACAGCTGCCATGTGGCTACATTGCATGTATGAAAAACACAAATTTAACAGTATATGGTAATACTGACTACAGGATAGCAGAATTCTGGTCACTGTGGGAACCCTTGCCTTGAATTTTCTGATTTGTGCATTTAAAGTTTCACTCATCATATTGCATTAAAACAGATCTGAAAATGCAGTGCATTTGCTTTTGTAAAAAAGAGTGTCTGAAAACTGGGGCTTACAGTACAAGTATCTCAAGTGTATATATACTGGAACAAGGAGACCAAAGTCATTTTTATTTTGATTCAAATCCTCCAACATTCACTGGGAAAATGACTCTCAAACACTCAATCCTGTCTCATTCTCAAATTCAAAAGGTAATGAGAGCTCAAGGGTCTTCTACAGCAACAGGATGAAGTACTAATTGCTGTTGTGGCATTTTTCTTTACTCTTTGCTCTCAGCATTGGGAACGGCAATAGTGTTATGCCTGCTCTTCTGAAAAGAAAAATATTAATGCCAATTTCAAGACATAATCCACCAAATGGATACAATACAATAGAGCCTACAATCCCCACTATGGTAGTTGCTGCTATACAGACACTGTAAAAATTGGTCAGGAACCAGCAAAACCAAACTCTCTAAGCTCCAGAAAGACGGTCACACAGGCTTAAAACTTTTATATTTGAAAAGTCCTAGATTCATGGAAACTGAATTATTCCAATGCATTACTTCACCATCACAAAAACATTTGTAAAGGGTATTTGGAAAGGGGGGGGGGGGGAAGAGAAGGGGGAGAAATGGATTAACACTCAGAGCTTCAATAGGAATTCCAAGAACCACTCAGGGTGGGAAGAGAAGGACTTAAGCTAAACATTTCTGCAGATTTCAGGCTTTCATTTAAAAAAAGTTAAATTCCTAGCTCTTAAGTTTGAAAATAAAACCAGCTGTAGTGCCAGCAGGTTTGGGAAGATGGGACTGCTGCGGTGTGTACTGCTGTTCATAGCTTTAACAAGGAACAGTATGAAGATAACAAAACTCTGGACAGCTCCAGTGCCAATATTCCAAATGCTGTGAGCAACAATGAATGAAGAATTAAATCCGTTTCACACTCCTAACCCTACCTGGGAAAGCTATGAATAGTGGCAGGCACTGGAGTTATTCAAGGAGAAGGAATGAAAAAAACAAAGACTGAAAAACAGTGGTGACACCCCTGCCTGCACAGCAGCCAGGAACTCAGCAATAGGAAGACAAGACAGAAAACGCCTCCCTTCTAGCAACTAGGGAAGAGCTCCAAGTAAGTTGCTTACTAGTCACAACCTGATGCAAATAATGGAGTTTTCCTCCTTTCAGCAGTGTCCAGGAACAGCACACTTACCAGCAGCTGACATGGCAGAAGGGCCTTGGCGTCTCACTAGGCTTCCTACCTCCCCCCAATCTCAATGGAGAGAGCCCTACCCTTTGTATTTACTTCTGGCTAGTAGGTTTTGGATAAATTTGACAAGTCCTTAACTATTCTCCCCCCTCAAAAATCATCCCTCAATATCAGGGTTGAAATACAACAATAAAGCATGCAGGGGAGCTTTTAACTGCTGTTGGGTATGCTGTACCTGTTCTGTGGACAAGTAGGACTTCAGTTTCCAGTGCTGTCAATCTGGTATCTTTCATGATCACTGAATTGAAAAAAATAAAAATAAATAAGAACAGAGTGGTTAGTATATACTACCATTAACACCATTATAAAGCAGCTGAAAAAGCCTGCTGTTATGTTTCTCCGCAGTTTTGTAGTTCCTGCATTACAACATCAGCCCCCAGTTTGAGTAACAACCAAAAAAGTTGCAAGGTTACTTCTTCTGGTTATTGATAGGCTAAAGCCACAAAAGAATCAACAAACTGTTGGCGTCCACATTCATATTTTTGCTTAGTGGTATGAATTTACAAAACCTGCTATGAAGAGACTTTTTTAGCTTATATTTTTTAGTTTTACTGAACACAGATTTTTGGAATTAAACATTCCCGTAGAGAATCATGAGCCCAAATAACTGGACAATGAAGAGGACTGTAGACAGAAATGAAGATGACCATTCCATTTTGTTGTCCAAACTGAGCAAGATCCAAAACTAAAATTAAAACTGTAGAAAATAAAAGATTAAAATCCAATTTTGTCTATAGTGTTAGTAACAGAGTCAAGGACTTGATTTAAATCAACATGTTTTTTGTTGACATGATTGCTTTATAAAAATAAAGCTGTACGTTTTTTAAAAAAAACATTTGTGCATATAATGATTCATTACAGAAAATAATTCCATTAACACACCTAAGCTTTTGAGCCATTTCTATTACTTGGACACACTGCCATAAGTTCACTGGGGGCTGTAGCGCAGTCTCAGATATTTATAAGATCATACAATTATTAAGCCTGACATTTCAATGATTCTCATGCTCAGAACCTTTACTGGTAAGTTGTGTTTTAAAAGGGGAGCTGGGTTTATTCAGTTTACGGGTGAAGCCATGGACACACCAGATACCTTACTGAGGATCTATCACAGTACAAGCTGCCTGGCCTTGCATAAAATTGCAAAAGTCAGAAATGAAGAATGATTTAGACCACGGAGTCAATTCCTATACAAGCAATAAGCACAGGGGGGAGGGGGAGATTCACTTGATCCTCCTAAAGAAAAAGGTTTTTGGTGTAACTGGGTAGAGTAAGAGCTGAAAAGTTATAGTTAAACACTTTCAAAGAGGTGCTTTTGAAAAGTTATTATGCACATGGGCTTGATTTTGCATGGAGAAGTGAGAGGGATTATTTCTTAGCACTTCTAGAGTAATTTATACAGTATAAATTATGTAGGTTAATTTAGAATGTATTTCAGTTTTCCAGTTATCTGACTTAAAAACAGCATTTCTTCTTCCAGTGAATCTCATTACTCCTTCAGTTTACTTAAGTTTTTGCCTGTCATTTTCAGGATGGACAGTGAGGAAAAATACACATTCACGTGTAGGAACAAAGACAAGATTACAAAGTGATAACCGCTGACCGTTCCCAACAGAAGTAAGTAAGGAGTGTGAAGAGCAAGAGGAAAATGGTTGCAAGTTCAAAGTTTGCAACTTAGGGTATGGCTACACTACCGGCCGGATTGGCGGTAGCACTCTATTTATCGGGGACTGATTTATCATGTCTCATCTAGATGAGATCAATCGATCCCTGAATCGACTGCTGTACTCCACCTCAGCGAGAGGAGTAAGCTGAGTTGGCTGGGGAGTGGCCATGGTCAACTTGTCGCCGTGGGGACAGCCAGGTAAGTCAACCTAAGATACTGTGAATTCAGCTACGCTATTCGCGTAGTTGAAGCTGCGTTAGGTCGACCATCCCAGTAGGGTAGCCCAGCCCTCAGTTGTGGTTACAAGAGGTACAGCATTCGCAACAAACTATCCAACAATGTTCCAATAACCTATGTTACTAGCATGGCTAGAGCACAGACACTTTGCTCTTGCCCTTAGCAATAAAACTTTAATTCAGTCTTCAACAGTCATGGCTGGACAGTAAAAGTGAAATTTCACAATCCATTTATAAACAAGCAGTGTTATGGTCAGAGTCCTTCAATAGTCAAATGTTTCAAACGTAAAGGCTATCCCTTCATACAGTCTGACTGTTAGGCTCTGACAATTCCAACTGGGATCAATAGCAAGACTTCCTATGAAAGATACTTAGTAGAAGACTAACATCTGTTTCAAATTCCATCAGCAGTTTGTTTTCAAGTGTTTTCCAAAGGAGATGGGTGGTTCTTTATTTTTACAGGGATTGGACCACACAAGCATCCAGAGTGTGCCAAAGTTAAAATGTGAGCCTTTGGGAAAGGGACTCCATTTTATTAAGGCAACGGAGATCTGAAGGAGAGAGAGGAATAAAACACACAATCCTTTATAAAAAAGAAAAACAGCTAACCCTCTCTCTAGCCTATGCACAGAGACTTAATGTACAGGCCTTTCACTCTAGCAACTGCATTGAAACCATGAGTAGATCACAAGTTGATTAGTGGGTTGGTCTCAAACTCCCCTCTGAATAGGTCTACACAGACCTCACTTGAGTTTCTCTTCTGTACGGTGGGGAATACAGATATTTACCCTACTGTGTAAAACACAGAACTCTTCAGATGAAGAATATCATAGCTATTTAGTATCATTATATCCACCTAAGATTTGGAATATTGTCAGAATAAATCTCCATCTGACCTTTGCACTAACGTGAAGAACAGTCACTTCCTTCATCCCGATTTACACTGTGAACAAGACAGACTTTAAACAAAATTCCTTATTTCCCAATTTGCATGCTCTCAGTCCCCTATTAGGGACAAATTCAGCAAGATGCTGTCAATGCTTGGAGTTGGCAGGATGAAAATGATGAATCAATAACTTTACTCCAGTTTATCACTAGGTATTTTAGCATCTAATATTTATATCTTTTTCTGGATAATTTTAATATCTTCTACAAGAAAAGTCAAGATCCCTTTGTTGGGTATTTTTTTTTTTTAAAAAAAAAGAGCGAACTTCAATGTTTACACACACACACAAGTTCATCTCCTCCCATTGAAAAATTAGAAATAGCTATAGCAAATTATCCTAATCTTACATCCAGGAGCTTTCACAAAAGAGAATCTTACTAAATGAGTCAAAGCAGTAGGACTAAAGAATTGGTCCACAGATAAGGAAGGAGAAGCCAGGAAACCTTTATTATGAGACTTATAGAAGATGCGTTCTTTTCAAGGTGCAGTTTGCCCACAAGGCATTGTAACCAGTCAAGGAACAACAGACTGAGACCAGAAGGAAAAGGGTAAACAAAGCATCTGTACTGTGAAAGAGATAATGGGATCTCTCTACAACACAGGTGGGCAAACTACAGCCGATCCTCCTGCTCCCTGCTCGGCCCCTGAGCTTCTGACCAGGAAGGCTACCCTTGGCCCCTCCCATGCTGTTCCCACAGTGCACCTCACCACCAGCGCAATGCTCTGGGCGGTGGGGCTGAGAGCTCCCGGGACGGCACAGCTGCAGCCTGACCCGGTTGCTCTGTGCTGCACAGTGCACTGCTGCCTATCCTGGTGCAGCCGCACCGCAAAGGGGCAGTTGAGTAGAGGGCAGGGGAATTTGGGGGATCGTCATGAGGCAGGGGTATGGATAGGGGTCGGGCGGTCAGAGGGCAGGGAACAGGTGGTTGAATGGGGGCAGGGATCCACAGGGGGCAGTCAGGAATGAGAGAAGGAGTTGGATGGGGCAGCAGTGAGAGTGGAGGTGCCAGGGGCGTTCAGGGGACAGGGAGAAGGGGTAGTTGGATGGGGCTGGGGGGGGGGCGCATCAGGAAGGAGAGGAGTTGGATGGGGCAGCAGGGAATAGGTAGGGGGGTTCCATGGGCGGTCAGGGGACAGATAGCAGGGGTGAGGGGGTAGATGTGGCACAGGTCCTGGGGTGGAGCCAGGGGGCAAGAAGTGTTAGGGGGGGGGTCAGATAGAGAGCAGGGGCCATGCCACACCTGGCTGTTTGGGGGAGGCACAGCCTCCCCTAACTGGCCCTTCATATAATTTTGGAAACGCAATGTGGCCCTCAGGCCAAAAGGTTTGCCCATCCCTGCTCTACAGGGTACAGTACTTCCACACATATTTTTGTCAAGACAAAATTTTCTTCTGTTGTGAGCTTTTATCCCAAGCAGAAGGACACATCCTTCCATAAAGGTAATGTCTAAATCTGTATTACTACAGCAAGTGCTAAGTGAGGCACTTTTTCCATTGCGTTCATCAATATTTCACCCCACTTGCCATGATTTTACATTTGGCTGGGGGGGAGGGAAGGGGGAGAAGAGGCCAACAAACTGTTTCAAAATGGACCCCATGAGTGAGAGGAAATGTTTAAGTTACCAAACACAGAAATGCTTCAACAGCACATTATCTCCACGAACATCCTGGACTCTTCACAATCGGGAATTAGACTTGGCTATGGTAAGACAAACCTTCAGGCTCACACTATTCTACCTAACTGGTATTTTAGACAGACACCACAAGGTGCTGCTTAACCAGCAGTTAGTGGACAATGGGAGTGGATGGTGGTGTAACCATTCCTTTCAATGAGAACTCAAATTGATAAGCAGTTGCTCCTCATCCTCAGGAGCACTCACATACAGTCCTGAAAGGATCAGTCCTGTCTCCTCTCACTTGAGATACAAGACTTCTGAGAGAGCCTGTGTGTCACCATAGGCTCTTCTGCCATCAATATGCTAAGGATGCCCATATGTACACTTCTTTCTCAGTTAAGACTATCATCACCACAAAGGTAATGGATGAAATAAATGACAATGAAAAACAGTAAAAACTCGGAAGAGAGTAATGCTTGTTTGGAGAGGGAAACACTGAACAGCTGACCAAAGCATTGACCACACACTCTACAAAATACACCTGCTCTCCAACTATCAAAACAGTAATTACCCTAAGGCTATGCAAAGTTAATCTTTTCTCTCTGGCTGCAGAAAGTAGCAAGAAATGTTCTTCCACTGCCAGTCTTACAAAGCTGCACTGTTTTCTCTCAGACCTAGCAACTATGATGTACACATTTGTCTAGTCTTAACCAACACCACTATGTAGCCGGGATTACAACAGTCCAAACAATAATTCCAGCATGTTATAATATGTGGCAGCCTCCATTTTAATAGAATTAGCCACTAGTAACATATCACTCATCTCCTCTGCCCTGTTCACTTCCAAGTCAAATATAAGCTGTCAATTCTAAACACAATTACTGAGTTAAAATCATAGTTGCCTCGCCTGTCCATTTTCATCTACCTTTTTGCAGAAGGTTACCCTCAACAGGAAGGAAGAACAAAATCAAGGTTAAGCAGACAAATCCTAGGATAGTAAGAGCAGAGTCCAATTCAGTGTTTTTATGCTTCTCTTGACATTGTGTTTTGTGCCAAGATACTATGCTAATTGCTTCCCTACAAATATCAGACAATGGGAAAAAAAGAAGAAAGTTTAAAAAGCATGTCAGGAAAGGGGGGGGGGGAAATGAAGCTTGGTAGGGCTGATGCTCTTTGACAGAAGCCATGGATTTATTGCTAATAAGCCATTACTAACCTGAAAGAGAATTTCTGATTTTAGCTCTGTTTACAAGACTCAAAACAGATTAGTAATAAAAAGGAACAGAGTGATCAATTATACTATATTTTTGTTTAACAGTAAATACCATGTCAGATTCCTTAGGTAAACTAACAGGCAAGTGAAGGGCTCTACACTCCACTGCGATACAAGAGCATTAGTCTCTCCTAAATCTTGAGAACAAATTTTTGTCAGCAACAGTACTCATGGCACATGTTCACTGAATTGGGCTGCAATTATGCTGCTGTTGAATATAGTGCAAGACAGATGAGGTAACTGATCTGGTTAGACCAGCGGTTCTCAAACTTCTTGAGACCGCGACCCCTTTTCCTGCTCTGTCGGCGTGGCGCGATCCCTCCAGTCCCCGCCACGGGCGGGCTGCCGGCTGCGCCGCGGCCCCCAGTCCCCGCCGGGACTTGCGGCGGCAGGAGCTTGCGACCCCCCGGGGAGCGCTCGGCGACCCCCCCAGTTTGAGAAACCCTGGGTTAGACAAAGCATTTTAACTCCCATAGAAATGAAGGAAAATACTTGGTACCTTACATGCAACCCAGAGAGTAAGAAAACAAAACAGAGCAGATGCACAAGGCATATTGAAGGCAAACATTTGCCTGTCTAAATGCAGCTGTTCTGGTAATCCCACGGACTACCGTATTTTTCGGCATATAAAACGCCTTTTTAACCCCCAAAAATAATCTCAAAATTAGGGGGGGCGTCTTATACGCCGAATATATGAAACACTCACCGGGCAGCTGGAGCTGGGGCAGCTGCAGGTGGCCCGGCGGGCGGGGCGGGGCGGCGCTTCCCCCCCCGAGCCCACCCGCATGTGTTCGGGGCCGGCGGGGAACGAGAGCAGCTCGGGCCCCGGGGCCCCTGGGAGCGCCCGCCCGCGCGGCGGGGAGGGGAGAGCGGCGTGCTCCCAGCAGCCCGCCCGCGCGGCGGGGAGGGGAGAGCGGCGCGCTCCCAGCAGCCCGCCCGCCCGCGCGACGGGGAGGGGAGAGCGGCGCGCTCCCAGCAGCCCGCCCGCCCGCGCGACGGGGAGGGGAGAGCGAGGCGCTTTTTTTTTTTTTTTTTGGTCCGGCTTTTTTATTTAAAAACTCGGGGGCGTCTTATACGCCGGAGCGTCCTATAGGGCGAAAAATACGGTATATTAAACTAAATGACCTAGTTTGTGGCCACTACATTGTGAATTCTATGCTAAGTCATTATAATACCCCTTTAAAAAGCCATACACCTGGCTGCTACATACCATACAAATCCCACAATCCCCCAACGACACCATTAAAGGATGTTCTATTTACTCATTTGACTTGCTAACTTGTCATTGTTGAAGGCATATTTTCTTATTTTTTCGTAGAACATTCAGTTCCTGTAAAGACCAGTGTCAGTGATCAGATATTCCATTTGCAACATGAGCTCAACAAGATCTTTGATGGTGTAAGACTGCCAGGGTTAGATTTAAAAAAATCAGCATCTTACTAAATCAGCAGCAATTCTAGACCATATATGTTTTAATCCAGAAGTCACTATAGAAACCAAAAGATTGTTTATTAAAATATCTGTAGTTGGACAATGCACCTCAGATTAAAGCCCTTTAACAAAGAACAAAATAGTTTTGGTCAAGTGTTTTGATAGTCAAGTGTTAGACACCTTGTCAAAAAAAAGAGAGAATTAATATTTGCTTTAATTTAAGTGTTTTTACCTTCTCTAAATGAGCTTGTGTAACCATCATATTTTAGTTTAAACAACGAAGACCCACACGACTTCATTGAGAAAGCAGGCTTTGTTTTAAAAAGTTACAAAACTATAGATACATTTCTTTTATCAAGATTTTAATTACATTATTTTAGTGTGCATTTAAACCTGCAGCGTTTACAATGCAATGCCAAAGCCTTGTACTAGTGCACAACAGGACATGAAACCAACTGAGAACCAATAAAAAAAAAGTGTTTTCTTACTTATCACAAAAAAGTAAAGCAAGCTGTATACATTGTGAAGATCTCAATTTAATTCTTTGTTTTTAAACGTCTAAAATATCGTTAGTAAACTATTTGAGGAGAGTTATTTGATCTAACAGTGTCACTACAATACCACTTCCATTTTGACAAGCTTACAGTGACTTGTACAGAAGATAACAATTGTCAGTCTGGTCCTACGACATCCTGAAAATCTTCAATTCTAGCATCTACTAGGAGATGCTCAGCATCCAATTTCAAGAGTCAGAAGTGGTTTTGGACACTACAGCTGCTCCCAAGTCCCTCAGTCAATTTGTGTGGTTTCAGACCCACATGCTCCTTACAGGTCTGTGTTGCTTTCCCTTGTTGACTTGAATGAGATTCTCATAAACAATAAGAGAAAGAGACTGACTGTATTAATTACTCTGCTTCCCCAGTACAAATTATATACAAAGTAAACAAAGACAGAAAGAAAAAAATAATTTGTCTCTACCCTCTTATAGTACTTTCAGGTGTTACTTGTAACACTAACAAAATATTTTCAAGAAAGTATGATTTTTAAGAAAAAGTTAATAATATCCAAGCAAATTTTCCATTGACTTGACATAACTGTCATTCCACAATAGAAGGAGAAAATCCTTCACCAGAGGGAGAGACTTTTAAAAACTGCTTTAAAATTAATCCCAAATGAATGAGTCCCCCTTGCAAATGAATGAGAGACCATGGGGTCAGGTCTGGAAGTTGCCACTCCGCATTTGAAAGGAAGGTGCAGAGAGAGTCTGCTTCCACAGTCAATGCACCCAGATGATTAAAATCAAATAAAGAGAGAAACCATCTTAAAGGAGATGCCCACAGGAGCGGTGTCTGGGCAGAGTCACATGGGTAGGGTGACCAGATGTCCCGATTTTATCGGGACAGTCCCGATTTTTAGGCAGTTGTCCCGCGTCCCGACTGACGCCTCTATTGTCCCGATTTTGGGACCTTCAGAAGAGCCCGGCGCAGGCAGGAGCACACGGCTCGCCCCCACTGCCCCAGGGCCAGGCAGAGCGCAGCACAAGCTGTAGGGGCAGGGAGGAGAGTTGCTGCTGCAGCCGGCTTGCAGCCAGTGCCGGCCGGCAGAGAGAGAGAGAGAGGGAGGGAGGGAGGGGGGGATACAAAGAGCCCCCCCCCCTCGCAACCTGGCTCTGGCCACCCCCCTTCCCCACGCCTCCCCCAACGGTCCCCCAGCCTCCCCTTACACTTTCCATGGCCCCGGAGTACAGCAGGGCAGCCAGGAGCCGCTGCGTTCCTTCTCCTCCCTTCAGCAACTGCCACCGCAGGGTCCTAGTGCCCGCCATTTTCTGCTGCCAATAACGAGGGTGAGCAAGTTTGCTGTTGGGGGGGGGGGGGCGGCAGGAAAGGAGGGGCCCTGCCCCAGAGCTTGCTGCTGTTGGCAGGGAAAGGGCTGGGGGGCAGTCCTCCTCTCTGGCCCCAGTCCCAGAGCAGCCTGCCTGCACCCGTCCCAAACTCATCCCCAGCCCTACCCCAGAGCCCACACCCCCAGCCAGAGCATGTCCCCCCACTGCACCCCAACCCTCTACCCACGCCCATAGTCCCTCCAGCACCCCAAACCCCCTCATCTCCAGCCCCAGACAGAGCCCCACCACACCCCAACCCTCTGCCCCATGCTACATTACATGCAATATTCATTTTAAAAATGTATAATAAGCAATGGTCCGGGAACAGGGGAGGGGAGTACTAGGGAAAATTTTTGCCTAGGGCACAAAATATCCTTGCACCGCCACCCCCTGTTGCTCCGCCCCTTCCTCCCCCCCAATTGCCCCCACCCTTTCCTTCCCCCCCCCCGCTTGCCCCCCCCCCACTTGCCCAAGGTGTCCTGATATTTCGCTCTTGCAATCTGGTCACCCTACACATGGGGGATGCTGCTGACAAAGACCAGGTTTAACTGGGGGTCACAAACAACTGGGGGGGTGTGTGTTATACATTATTCACCCTCTCTCTTCCCCCCCCCCCAGCTTCTTTCCTCCTTCTCCTCCTCTCCTTTCCCCTCTTCTCTCCCCCTCTATCCCTCCCTTCTCATCTTACTTCCCCCTCCTCAGTCTAGCATCTCTTATCCCTTTCTTCCCCATCTAACCCTCCTCCTCTCCTTACTCCCCCTCCTCACTCCTAGCCTCTCCCCGCCCCTTCTTCCCCTCCCCCATCTATCCCTCCTCTCCTTACTCCCCCTCCTCACTCCTAGCCTCTCCCCGCCCCTTCTTCCCCTCCCCCATCTATCCCTCCTCTCCTTACTCCCCCTCCTCATTCCTAGTTTCCCCAAAGCCCTTCTCTTTCTCACCCCTCCCGCCTCCTTTCTCTCTCCCACTCTTCCCCAGCGCCCTCCTGGGTGGGGGTCGGGGATACTCACCCCCCTTCTCTCCAACTCAGCTGTTTACCACTCGGGGCTCCTCTAGCCCACAGGGCGCCGCCATCTTGGCCCTGCCTCCCTCCTCCCCTCTCCAGCCCCAGTCCAGCCAGTCACTCCTCGAATCCCTCCGCTGAAGAAAGTAGTGCACGGGACCAGCCCCGTCTGCGCAACACGGCGCCGCCTGGCCAGGCCCCGCCCTCGCTGTATCCTCTGAGCGGCCTCTGTCTCTCGGCGGTCCGCCTTCCAGGCTTGGGATGCGCCGCGCCGGAGTGGCGCGGAGCTATCGCAAGAGGGAGCGATGCGGTTCCAGAGCGGTCTCGTGATTCTGGAGAGGCCCGCAAGAAGCGCCGGCTGGTGATCACGTGATTTGGAGCCTCCGGGAGGGAGTGGGCGGGGCGAGGCGGGCTGGGAGGTAAACAAGGCCTGTTGCCGGGGGGAGGCAGGCTGGCTCTTGTAGTGGGCCTGGATTTGCTGCAGCCTCAGCGCCTAGCGCCCCAGTGCTTAGGACACAGTATGCTGAGACACGCAGCCGCACACAGGAGGTGCCACACTAGGGTGACCAGACACAAGTGTGAAAAATCCGGACAGGAGGTGGGGGGCTAATAGGAGCCTATATAGGAAAAATCCCCAAATATTGGGACTGTCCCTAGAAAATCAGGGCATCTGGTCACCCTACGCCACACAGAGTGGCACTCGGCGGCACCACTACGGTGACATGTCACTGTGATGCCATGGTGGACACACAGTCACACCAAGCAACACGCCATGGCCATACGCAATGAGGCCACCGTTGCGCTGACATCTGCGATGACAAGCCCCTGCGGCACCACGGCAGCACCTCAATGCAATACTTGGACAGCATGTTGCCAGGATGACAGAAGATAGTGGTGCCCCTGAAATCAGTGGAGTTACACTGGATGTAAATGTGACATATGTGGACTTCCCCCTGACCGGCATGTGCTCCCATGCAGTGTTGCCAACTCTCAAGATTTTCTCACAAGTCTGGCAATATGTTGCTTTTTTGGAAAGCCTCAGTTCCTGGAATCAATTGCCTCTCAGCTTTCATTTTTTTAAAAAAGGACATTTCTGGTCCTCATGGTTGCAAAGGAAAACTTGAAAACATGAAGTAAGGCTCAGAAACTGAAAAGTAAATGAAAAGAACCTCAGCACTATTTGTTTTTAAATCTCAAGATTTTTGCTACTTGTGGTTTTGGGGGGCCCTGGCTCATGATTTTTGATTGCTTGAGTTTGACAGTAGTTTGGGTGAAGTAATGATCAAACAAACAGCACATCTCTGAGGGTTTTTTTGTAACACAAAAGATGTAACACAAAATGCAATTTCCATTTATCCACAAATCGTATAGTAATCAGTTTAAAACAAGGGTCTAATGAAGCCCCATTTTTGTCCTCCTTTTGTCTCATCTAAGCCATGGTGAATTTCATTTCTGGAAACTCCTGAAAATTTTTTTAGCCATATAATTCCCATAGCTCTGTAATTTTTAACCTTACTATTGCAAATGTACAAAATAGGCTGTCCTAGAATCTATTAGTCAGAGTGCCATTTAAAATTTACATTGCAATGAACAAGCCCCTTAATAGCCCACAAGAACAAAATTAACTTATTTGTAAAAATACGTGGAAGGTGTAAGAAAGCATATTGCAGTGTGTCAGAGGGCACTATTGAAAGCTGACATACAGCTATCAAAATATTCAATTTTAGGCTATCAATTGCTGTGGTTGCCAGTGTACTTTTAACCTGGGACAAAAAAATGTGTTGCAGCACCACCATGTGTAAAAATAATAGCACTGCATATCTGAAAAATAAACATCCTTACAACACTAGCCCAGTTCCACACTGATGTAACTCCATTGCCTTCACCAGAGTTATACAGGGCAGGACTTGGATTGCCAGAGGTGGAAGCAGTGACGGTCCCATCAAAAGCGACAAAGAGTCTTGTAGCACCTTATAGACTAACAAATTTTAGGGATCATGAGCTTTCGTGGGTTAAGACCCCCTTCATCAGATGAATGTTGTGGAATTCTCCAGAGGCAGGTATAAATATGCAGGCAAGAAAGCAAGGTAAATTCAATCAGTGGGACTGGTGAAGCCCACTTCCAGCAGATGATCAGGAGGTGTGAACACCCAGAGAGGAGAAACTGCTTTTATAATTGGTGAGCCATTCACAGCTAATATTCAGTCCAGACCTAATAATGTCGAATTTGCAGATGAACTGGAGCTCAGCAGTTTCTCTTTGAAGTCTGGTTTTGAAGGTTTTTTGCTGCAGGATGGTTGTTTTGAGGTCTGCAATTGTATGTCCAGGCAGGTTAAAGTGTTCTCCTACAGGCTTTTGTATATTGCCGTTCCTAATATCTGATTTGTGTCCATTTATCCTTTTACGTAGGGATTGTCCAGTTTGGTGGATGTACATAGCAGAGGGGCATTGCTGGCACATGATGGCATATGTTATATTGGTAGATGTCAAGTTCTGCCCACACCAAGCTCAGCCCACTCAAAATACCAGAATGAGATTAGATTCACAGCAGATTTGCAGGTATTCAAAATGTGATCACCTGGGTTCGGCTGGACTCCTCAAGCACAGCTCCCCAGCAGGGATACATCCTTGCATAGGCCAGGTTAAGGCAAAGATACAATAGACACATGCTTAGTGCCACGTTAGCCAGAATCATGGGATGCTATGAGAATCGAAGGTTTCATTTTAAAAAAGTTTCTAGGCTCAGGATTGTGCAAAAAAGCATGAAAACATGATCTGAGGATAACTGATTCATGTTTGTGTGAAATCATATTTACAAGACAGGATGGAGGCATACACCATTGTTACAGAAAATGTACAGGAAAACTCTGGAATCAGAGAGGTAGCCGTGTAGTCTCTGGACACTTCCACTGCTTGCATCCGACGAAGTGGGTATTAGCCCACGAAAGCTTATGCTTCAAAACTTTATCGTTAGTCTTTAAGGTGCCACAGGACTTTGTTACCTCAGGAAAACTCTGGTACACTCAAAATGTGATCTACTTTATATTTTGAGTTAGTAAAGTGTAACCCACACACCTCCTGGGGATGGTGTTCTGTTCCATCTAGTGGCACTGAGACCACATAGCTTGAGAGAGATAAAATGAGTCTGCTCTACCCTTAGCTAACAGCCCGTTGGTTTTTAGCTCATGCGGTAGAGGCTCATGCACTAAACTCCAGAGGCCCCAGATTTGATCCCATCATCGACGACTGGTGTCTGTGGGAGTTGTAAAAGCTTATGCCATTCTTTATATTTTTAACCATCTATTTATATAGTGATGGATTGCATAATGCTTCATGAGCTGATGTATAAACCTTTCACTGGGATCAGTTCACCCCTTACTGAAATGCAGCAACTGTGGGAAGATGCATAACATTTCACCCCTTCAGGTTTGGAGATTAAGTATATCGTATCCAGTTAAAAGTGCAAGAAGACTTTAGGGAGGAAGAATGAAATTACATAAAGCAGGGGTTCTCCTGCCTTTTAATTTTATAGACCATTCATGGACCTCTCACCAACCATCTCTTGTCCCCACACCCCCAGTCTCCATACAGGTTGGTTCTCAAAAAAAATTCATTCTGTGGGCTAGCAAGAAGAGTTCTGTGGCTCTCTGGTGATCCACAGACTACAGATTATTAACCTTTGGCCTGATTCTGCAACTCATACTAGTAGTCCATTTGAAGCTAAATAGAATTCTCTCGTAAGGATAGCAAGACAGAGCCTAGTTTCAAGGAAAATAAAAGCAGGATTATAATGCTACCAGTGAGGTATCATGGGCTCTTTAACTACTGCAGCACGAGCTGGCATATGACACAGCTCTGATTGCTCTCCCTGTGGAACTGAGATCCCTCTGAGCTTGTTTCCCTTGATGTTGCACCTGCAATAGGTCATCCTATTGTAGGGTGAGAAAGAGTTTCTTGATGTGAGCATGTTTCTAAGCTAGTCCTGCTTTGTGCATTACAATTAATTTTTATTTCAGTCTGGGCTGAGTGGACTTTTTTTTTCTCCCTGCTGTGCTGGAGACATGTTTATTTAATCTTCCTCCAAAAAAAAAAAGATCTCAAATTAGGCTGAGTTTCAGAAAAGAAATGGAAGCAATTAGTGGTGTTATTCCACATTGAATGAATTACCACAGTACTACAAGTACAAAAGGAAACCCGGACAAGCTGGGAGGGGTTTGCACATGCTTCTTGTTGCTGGATAGATACAAAAAGTGAAGAATAGTGCATAAAGTGTGGATTTTTTTGTGATATAACTAACCTTGTTTATTCTTATTTACCTACATACTTCAATGATTTATTTAATGTGCCCATCGTGAGGCATCTGAGCATGTGATGTGTACTAAGAGCAGGTAGCAATACTCGGAATTAAATTGTCTTCAGTGGACAGCACAAATAGCCCTGCCTCCAGTATGCCCCCAGTGCAGTGTTGTCTATTTAGACTGGGGCAGGGACTGTCTCTTATGCACAGTGCCTAGCACAATGGGACCCTGATCTTGGTTGGGGCCTCTAGGCTGTATTGGGCTACAAATAATAATAAAACAACTGTACCAATTATGTTAATGATCCGATTGTGTGCAATGACATCTCTGCTTTGGGAGATTGCGGCAAACTGGGGCAGTGGATTGGTTGGTATAAGTGCCATATTTCCAACTGTGCTCCTCCCCATTGTTCACTGAAGTCCAGAAATCTAGCTGTCATCAATCTAGTGAGCACTGGGCACTACACCCTTTGGAGCCTGACACACCTGTTTCAGCCAGCTGGGTTTGGTGAGATTTTATTGAGTATATTGCTGGGTTCCCAGCACAGTTTGCCCAGCAAGCACAGCCTAATAGAGTCAGGACCGATTGGGTGGCTGTTTTCCTCAACTGCAGTCCCAGAACCAGATTCTGGCCCCAAGTGTTTCATTAAATAACATCTCAACCCTTTCGCCAGCCTGTCATCTTTCCCTTTTGTTTAATTCCTGGAATTCCCTTCCCATAAAATCCCTGAAGTTCCAGTTCACTTATTGGTTTTCTTTCACAATGCCTGTTTTTGTAGGGGGAAATATAATCCCACAAATGTCTGTGTTTAAGAGCATGCAAATCAGTTTGCCAGCACAATGCTTTGTGAACAGTTTCTTTCATGCAAAACTCAGCTAGATAAATAAAAATCAAGGGGGGGAAGAGGAGGGAGGAGGTAGAGGAGAAGCTGCTTCTATAAACAACAAGAATGAATTATCATTCAACAAAATCACAGATGTGACAGAATCAAAAACCTTAACATCTGAATCTTTCTGAACTTTGGAGAAATCTAGATCCAGAGCAGTGGGTTCCCAAACTTTAACAGCCTGTGCACCCCTTTCACTAAAATGTCAAGTCTCATCAATCCCCTCCTAAAAACAAATATTTCCAGGGATTTTCTCCTTTATCAGAGTATAAATTATAAAAGCCGTGGTCTTGGAAATATAACATTTGTTTTTTGACATGCTTATTACACACTATTATTATTTGTTATTTATCATTACAGTATTTTTATTACATTATGAAAACGGCAACTCTCTTCCAAGATCTCACTTTTGAAGCTTGTATCACTTTGAATAAGCCTGTTCTAAGACAAGGCTCCTGTGTTTCATCAAGGAGTATCAGATGTGAAACAGTATGGAGGTATTTAAGAAGCCAACTCAAAGAGTTCTTCTTAAACAAGCGGCAGTCCAACAAACAACGCACATTACAACAAAGCTTAAACTTGTTCTTCACAATCATTTTAAAAACAACACTAGCTGCCTATTTAATTTTAAAAACAGCAAAATATATCCACCTTCCTTTCCATTTCTTATAAGGAGTCTTGAAGTTTAACTCCTCAGTGGGATAGATATGCTTGCTTTGATCTGCTTAGCTTTTGGAAGTCCAGGGTCTCCAGGCTGCTGGCCTCATGCTCCCTATGGACAGCTCTGTCCGCCATTAGGGAATTTCCCCCTGAGAACCCCCTGTAACATTTTGCGAATCCTCAGGGGTTCACGAACCCCAGTTTGGGTACCACTGATCTAGAGCTAAATGTTGCAACAAAATCTATAGCAACGGCCCTTGCCTTGTCTAGTAACCTGGGGGAGTAAGGAGTCTGAAGGACTGGGGACTGGCTGCGTATTGTGATTTGAGATAGCACCAGTAGATGGCACCATAAACAGAAAACCTCACAAGAACTGTCATTAGTAAAGAGACAAGGTGGATGAGGTAATATCTTTCAATGGACCAACTTCTGTTGGTGAGAGACAAATTTTCGAACTACGCAGAGCTCTTCCTCTGTGTAGCTTGAAAGCTTGTCTCTCTCTCCAACAAAAGTTGGCCCAATAACTACCTTGTCTCTCCACTATCCTAGGACCAGTATGGATATAACAACACTGCATATTATGGGTAGAGTATAAAATACCTGTCATTTATATGCAGTAGTTTTACTTCTTCAGGATGATTGCAACATTTCCACAGGATCTCATTTAACTGCAAAAGAAATGGTATTGCTTCCTTATACCTGCACCATGTTGAACTGTATAGGACAAAGGGACAAGCTGATTCCTGGTGCAACTCCATTGGTTCTCCAAAAAATAAAGTGAATTTGAAAAGATTCCTACTGAGCAGCAAAACTCCACTAAGTGAAAGCCACTTTGATGGCATCCATGAGCATGTTCTGTACGCCACACATAGATATGTATCTATCTTAGATTACACTTCTTAAATTGTCAACTACATGGGTAGACACCTTGTCTACTCCATGCTCTGTACATTGCTGAGAATGCTGATAGTGCACAATGGTTTGCACATGCCATAATACAAGTGTGTCCCTGATAGGGAAGATCAGAGAGAATAAGAGAAAGTGGCGGGCAAGTTTTTATTGGCATGTCATTTGGAGAGATCACATTACTATCGAGCAGCAAGTGAGAGCACTGTCTAGTGATTATTGCAAGTTGCTGGTGTTCAGAACTCAGAGATTCTGTTCCCAGATCTCTACAGACTCACTGTGTGATTTTGGGCAAGTTAGTTTACTTCTATGTGACTAGATCTAAGTGCCTTACAAAGTGTTGTGATGTTCAGTTGTTTCATATTGGTAAATTCCTTTGTGGTTCTTGGTGAAGGAAGCTACAGAAGTACAAATTCTTATCTTTACTCTTGAGTGGAAAAGCATATTGGAAAGATGTTTATTATCTTGCATTTTTTTAAATATATATTAATATAATACATACATGAATGATGAATTATGTGTACACACATATACAAAAATCTGCATTTATGTACATATCTGTAGTTGGATATACACGCATCAAAATATGTATGTACATTACACACATACATTTAGCAAAAACACAAGTTCATTCACAACCATCTTTTGGAGATATTAAATGGAGGTATCTAAGCCTTTTTTCCCATTTGGACTGCAGAGGTAAAAATACATTTGCAAATAAAAAAATTCTTGTGTATGTGCATTAAATGGTTTTGTGCATGAGACTGAAGTGTTTGTGTGTGTGTGTGTGTGTGTGCATGAGAGAGATTGGTGGGATGTCTATGAGAGCTGTGATGTGTAAATGAGTGTACAAATACAGCTTCCTTAACAGCCATTTCTTTTTGTGTAAAGTCTGTTTGGTACATTATTTCCCTGTGTCATACACTTTGTCAGTGTCACAAAAGATTATCCCAGCAGAAAGCCCCCACTGTGTTGAGGGCACTGCTTCTACGGTGCACATTTCAGCAACATGAATTCTCTTCAAGTTTTCAAAGTCCTGGAAAGTTTTGATAAGCAAATACTGTCCAGGCTCTGCTTCTCCATTGGTTGTTTCTTCACCGCCAGATTTTGACACAAATAATCTGATTGAAAAATCAGGGAGGGGAACAGGGTCAAAAAACAGAAAGAAAAAAGGAGAAGTATCTATTTCAGAAGACAGCTACCAAGTGAAAAAGTGGAAGAAAGAGACACGGAAAGAGAAAGAGAAGACTTCTTGCTGGCGGCTTGTCTGGGGAGATTTCAAGGCTGAGCTTGATTCCTGCAAACCACAGTCCCCCAAACAGGTGATTTTTTTTTTACATGTTTACTAACTTTGTTAAATTCATTCCTACAATATGTCTTCATAAGCTTTTCTTTTTCTTTTCTTGCGTTTCCAGATATATTCCACCACATGAGTCAGTTACATGTGTTGGGGATTACTTTAGGATAATAAGATGCTTAGATAAAATGATAAACCTTTTAAAAACTGAACATTTACTTAACACATGCACAAGGGCATGTGCACGCACACACACACTAAAATAAGTAGTAGCAGAGAATGATAACAGCAAAAAAGATCCAGATAAGATATTACTATGCCCTTAAAGACCTAGGTCACAACAAGCACCTATAAGCAGAACTCATTTCCAGATGCGCCCCGTTGTATCTCGGCAATGAGGACATATTACATTTTTTTTAATTGATATTTTCATGGGGCCAGATCTGCAGCTTAAGTAAATTCACAAAGCTCTGTTCACTTCAGTGAATCAATACCAGTTGCAGATTTGGCCCATATTATTTAGTCTTGTTGGCTCCAGTTTACCAATTGATTTAACTTGTTTTCCCCCCTCTTAAATATGCTGATTAATGTGGCATAAGTTTTGGCATATGGAATAAATTTGAACTCCCACCTGACATACAGCCAGATCGGTTCAATGCACTGGGCAGGTTAGGGTGACCAGATGTCCCGATTTTACACGGGCAGTCTGGATTTTTGGGTCTTTTTCTTTTTCTGGCTCCTAATGAACAATCCTGAAATCACTTTTTAAATTGCTTTATTTAAAAAGAAATGTATTTAATCCACATGGGCAACTATTTCCATCCACATCATGTGCAAAATTATAATGAAATATTGCCGGCCCTGGCACAACATCC
Source organism: Sternotherus odoratus (assembly GCA_032164245.1). NCBI lineage: Eukaryota > Metazoa > Chordata > Testudines > Kinosternidae > Sternotherus > Sternotherus odoratus. The sequence goes on from JAVMKO010000016.1 coordinate 13,179,762, forward strand.
ATTTGCCCAGTCTTACCATGATAATGAAGAACTAATTATATGTTTACTTCTGCACTAAAAACAAGTACAAATTACTCATTCCTGGTGAGTAGAATTTTATAAGGCTAGACTAGTGAGTTTAAATTTTGGTTTAAAAGACTGAAAGCCTTTTTGAATGCTACTTAAGATCCAAAGGGTCAGGAGTCAATAAACTTCTGTTTGTTAGCACTAAAAAAATTAAAATACACGTGGCTGGTTGTGAGGTTTCTTCATAAAGACAGAGAATTCTTTATTTTTATAAGGTTTGTGCTTTGGTTTGGTTTTGTTGTTTGTTTTTTGTTTTATTTTGTACAAGAATACTGGGGAAAAACTCTATAATATCAAATAAGAATTTTGGGAAGAAGAAAATATTTTCCCCTAGGCTGAACCCTTTTGATCAACCCATTTGAAAATGTATTTTATTTGTAACTCTAAAAGTCTTTTGTGGATTTCCTTCAAGCATAGTGAAAAAAGCTTCCTTCATCTTGAGAGTTAACTTTCCAAATTCAGAGATAGAGAGATGTGAATTTCAGGAGTGAAAAGGGGATGAAAGTCTGTCTTAGAATGTTACAAATTTAAGGCCTGATTTTGGATGGTGTTGAGTGCCTTCCAGGATTAGGTCCGCAAGATGCAATCCTGCAAACACCTGCTCAAATATTTGCTTATTGTTAAGAATCAGAGAGGTAGCCGTGTTAGTCTGGAATAGCAGAGGTAACAAAGAGTCCTGTGGCACCTTAAAGACTAACTAAAATATTGAAGCATAAGCTTTTGTGGGCTAATACCCACTTCGTCGGATGTAAGTAGTGGAAGTTACTTCCACTGCTTGCATCCGACGAAGTGGGTATTAGCCCACAAAAGCTTATGCTTCAATATTTTAGTTAGTCTTTAAGGTGCCACAGGACTCTTTGCTTATTGTTGTGAGTATTCTCATTGAAGTCAATGGAACTATTCACAGCTGTAACTGCTTCACTCGGTAGTAAGTGTTTGCAGGATCAAGGTCTAAGCTATGAAGACCATATTGGTCCCTCCATAACAGCAGTCTTCTGACACGCACAAGAGCCCTTTACAGCACCAACAAAGGGCCGGATCCTGCATTTTTTGTGCACTACAAACTCTAATTCATTTCAGTGCAAGTCAGAGATGAACAAGGAATATAGGATCAGGCCGTATGTCTCAGCTCAAACAAAAATCAGAAATCCATGAAAATAAGACATTCTAATAGAAGTTCTTGTACATTGAGTGTAACAATGTGACTGTAGGACGTCTTACACATTTTTGATGAGATGTTCCCTATAAATTCTATTGGCCACCTATCAACAGTGCCCTAAAGGCTCTAGGAACCATTGGGATGGAAGGTGCACTGCAAATATAAGTTATTATTGTGAACATTGGGCTAGATTTTCAACAGGGGCTAGCAAATTTGGGTGCCTCTGTTTTGGGGGTACCAACGATGCATTAACAAGGCCTGATTTTCAGAAATTTTTGACCATCCACCCCCTTAAGAGGTGCCAAGTTAGGCAACCAAAAATCAAAAAGTTCAAAATCACTAAATCACTAGCCACTTTTGAAAAATCTAGGAATATTTTTCCATGCTGCAAGCCAAAACTGTAACTTGGCCACTCTCCCTGGGCTTCCTCTGGCTGCTTGGAAAATACAATAGCCAGTTACGCGTTTTGTAACTGAGCAGTAAACAAATAACTCTGATGAGTCTGGCACTGAATTTATACTCTCTTTTGAACCAAGAAGAAGCCAAACCAGCCATCTTTTGGGTACTCATCCTTGGCTAATCAGTGAAACCTTTCTTATATGATCACCGTCCAAGGAAGGGATTGTCACCAACGAGACCAGCAAAAACCGGCTCCCTACAAGATGGGTTTTAAACTAAAAGTTGCTTAAGACATAGGGCTTCCAATTTTGGTTGGAGGTATTCCTGGAGGTTTCATCACATGACATAATCTTTAATTAGAAATTAATCTTCAATTCCTGGAGACTCCAGGAGAATCATGGAGGGCTGGCAATTCTATAAAATAAGGCAAGGTGTTGTCTGTTAAAGGTGGGGTCCATAGTGCCAGTTTCCTTTGACATCATGGTTAGATATTAGTAGCAGTTGACCACTTGCTACTGATAATCTGCTTTCAGAGGGAGATAATATTTTTCTCTCACAATCTGTGCTTCCAGCTTTCCTCACATTTGCTTGTGTGAATCACAAATATAATCTGATGCAGTTAATTAACTACACTCTGGGTTCCCAGTTCCTGTTTTCTCTGTATTGTGGGGCGGGGGGGATGGGGACTTCCTTTTGCAACGTTCAGTAGCACATCAAAGATCGTTGAACTAGGCACAGGCCATTATCTGCCATAGAGACACTGAGCCAAATTTGGCTGTCAATTATACTGGCGTAAATCTGGAGTAATTCTATTGATTTCTATGGAGCTAGTCCAGATTTACTCTAGCGAACTGAGAGCAGAATTTGGTCCAGACAGTGTATCTAAATGAAACACTGTGGGTCCAATCCAGCAAGCACCCCACCTGGGAAACTCCTATTGACTTCAGTGGTAGTTCTACACACACTGACTTGCAGGATTGGGCCCTGTAATTTTGAAAGACGCCTCAGTAGGGAGTTATGGGAAGGTAAACAGAACTAGGTAATATGAAGTCATTGCTTGCAAATCAACACTGATGGTTAAAATACTCTGTCCATTGTAGCCCTCTCTTGGTCCCCATTCTAACTTTCTAACATAAAATAAATTCTCCTTGTGACCCAAACTTTCACGTTAATTTCAAGTCACTTGCAATTTTCTTGGTAAAATTTGAAGAAAACCAGGTGAGCCAATTTCAGAGTAAAAACTGACTAGAGAGTTCAAGATTTGGCCCAACAGATGGATTATTAAGTGATAGGAGCTATGGGCCAGATTTACAAAGGTATTTAGGTACCTAAAGATGAGGATGAGGTGATTAGTGTATTTTACAAAGGCACCTAAACTAGTTAAGTGCCTAACTCTCATTGACTTAAATGGGACATAGGCACCTAACCTATGTAGGCACTTTAGTAAATTACACTAGTCACCTTATTTGCATCTTCTGGCACCTAAATGCTTTTGGAAATCTGTTCCCCTGACCCTTGGACAAAGCACTAGCTTATACAAGGTCAGTTTCTGCACTGGACCCCCGAGAATGGACTAGATGAACTCAGACCTTTCCCATCCCTAGTTGCTGTGCTTCCATGATCCATTCACAACTTTCCCTGGCTGTCCTATCCTGCCTCACTGAGACATTTCAAGTCATTCTTGCTCTATGGGTGCTGTTTTTTCTCTTTTTTTAGTAAATATGTAATTATGCTTCAATTGTTCTCGGGAGGGGGGGGGCGGAAGGGTGAGAGGAACACCTCCCTGTCAACATAGAGCCAGCACTTACTACAAACTTTCCAGGGTAAAATATACTAGGCTTTGCTTTTATTGCCACTGTGCAGAACAAGTATTGGGGAAAATGCAAAGGAGCATGCAAATAAGAGATCACCTGATCTTCTTGTAATGTGTAACGTTGAACACTCTCCCATGTTCTCTAGCACAAGGCCAGTTCTTAGCCCTTTGGAAGGGAGTAGGTCTGGGTACTAAAGATAACAGATGCCTTGCAAGGGAATTTCAGATGATTAAACTTCAGCATTTTATGTTTGTTTCTAACTTGTGCATTTCAACAGCCTCATAGTGTTTGTTTCCCACTCAGCACTTTTCGTATACCATTGGTTTGACCATCATTTGTCAGCTAAAAAGCCAAATCATCATGCAGCGCTGATAAAGAAATTTCATGTGCATTAAAGAGCTTAACCCCACATCAGATCAAGGCTCCCTCTATCATTGTCTTTCACGTTGTTTTGTTGTTGTTATTAGCATCATCAGTGTTTGTATTGTGGCAGCACCTAGGAGTCCCATCATAGAATAGGACCCCATTGTGCTAGGCACTATAGAGACACAGAACAGAAAGATAGCCCCTGGCCCAAAGAAATGTTTTCCAGCCAGCTCTCCCACTTTGTAGTCTATTCAAAAGACTGGAATCAGAGATGCAGCGTCGTCTAGCGGCTAGAGCTGGGGAGTAGGAGTTCTGCATTCAGTTCCTGTCTTTGCCACTGACTCACTGGCTGGCCTTGGGCAAATCATTTCACCTCAATGTGCCTCACTTTCTCCCCCTGTAAAATAAAGATAACAATACTTCTTTGCTTCAAGGGATGGGGGGCTTATAAGACTTAACTCTTTCTTAAAGCACTTTGAGATCTGCAGGCATCTCTGCAGCCAGTGACAAACAGTGTCTGACAATGACATGGTGCTCCTCTTGCCCTGTCCATGGGTTTCAGTCTCCTGCCCTGGAGTTGAGGAATCCATCCCAGCTCTAATTCCCTGCAGCCACTCCTCTTTGAATGGCTAGGAGTAGGGGGATCAGGTCTTTCAACGGAATGCTCTGTCTCAGTACACGTTGTTCATCCATAAACATGACATAAGGGTTTTATTTCTGGTAATCAAAGCACCAGGAATGGGAGGTAGGGGAGTGATAGAAAACATTTCTGTCCCTCGCCATAATTTATCCCATCCTTCAATGTTTCTGCCTAGGAAGTGCCTGGAAAAATGCCACGTTCTTTTTTGGTGAAGAGTAAGAAGGCCCATACCTACCACCAACACCACTCTGTGGAAGAGGACCTGCCTGTATCCACATGGGATCCCATACCACCACTCTGCCTTGGTGAGTCAGATCCATCCTTTGGGCTTGCTGAAGTACACCAAGCCAAACAGCAATAGGAAAGCCATGCTGGGAGCGCAACACAGAGCTGTGACAACCAGCTGGGAACCTCTTTAAGTGGCTTGCCTATTGAAGTCAATGGGAGTTTAGCTCAGTAAAGAGTGAGTATGAACTGATTAAACAGTGAGTGAAGGGCCCCAATACGCAGACCTGAGCTTCCCTCTGCATACTTTCTCTCTTGCACTCGCTCTAGACCAAATCCACTGCTGGCATAAATAGATACAGCACAACCCTATTGAAGTTAATGAAATTGCACCTTTTTTTCAGAAACTGCATTTGGCCTCTGTCTGTATCACCCCTTTGACTTGATGGTTTAGTGATTCCAGGGACAGTGCAGAGACACCATACTATATATTAGAGGGCTTTGCTCGCACAGATGAATTTAAAAGCTTGAATAAATGTGTTTGTATTGATTTCCAGATCTCTGCCTTGCTTGCATGGAAATCACTGCAAAAAAAAAAACTTCCTTCTGCTTTCATTTTAAATGTATTTATTCCCATTTCCCCCCAGGGGGAGGTTTTAGTACATGCAATGAAACTTGTGTGAATCTCGCTGCACATATGTTCAGCAATGGCAGCTGACTCCAGCAAACATCCACTAGTGACCAGAAATGCTTGGAGTTGGTGGCTGAATTTTCACTGTCTCCTAACTATGCTACCTGTATACCTATTTGCAGCACGTACACTCTTTGTCTATGCCCCTCCATACACTGTCACTATGGTATGTCTACACTGTAACTGTGGGTGTGAATGGCCGCTCATGTAGATATACATGCACTAGCTAGATCACTACAAATAGAAGCAAGGACACTATGGCCTGGGCTTCCATGGGGACTAGGTACACATCGAAGTACACAATAGCTTGCACAGGTAGTACTGAAGCCTGCAACACAGCATCCTCACTTCTAAGTTAAGGCTCAGTGAACATAGATATGTCTACCCGAGCTGCAAATCACACCCCCAGGGGCCGTGTACCCTATGTCTAGACCCAGTGTCTGTGCATTACCAACTGCCAGTGAATTGCAAGGAATTTCACAGCAGGATGGAGGGGTGACAGGATCCCAGTGTAGTCATAACTGTGAAAGGAATTGCCCCCTGATTATTTCACAGTCAGGAACTCGAGGGGTAAGCTGATGTGTGTTTCCTGCACTTAAACCAGCCGCCTTTTGTGGATGGATTTCCCACTCCTATCAACCTCGCCCACCCCCCACCCCCGCCATGCACTCTCCCACAGCTGTCACTGGAGCAGGACAGATGGGACAGTTATCTGCATCCCTCAGGCACCATTCAAATTTATTTTATTCAAATTCAGGCTCAATTTACAGTTTGTTTTGGCCCCATCTGTGAAACTAGAGCCTAGCCCTGCCATACCCTCATAGGAAGAAGTAAAGAGACATCATGATAAATCCCCATCCTTTGGAGAGTCATATTGTCCAGTTCAGTACCAAGGAAAGGTTTGGCCCTTCCTCTGATATCTATTACTCTCAAGAAACCCAGCCTTTTCTGAAATCTATGACCCTTTTCAGATAGCATAACTCCTCCCATTTCCAAGGTCAACCCATTGCTGAGCAAGGAGCGTGGTGAAACCTGTACTGGGCCTCAGACCAATTCAGACATATGGATCAGGCCCATTACATCTCCGATTGCTAACCAGCAGAAGGTGGCGGGTCTGTTTTAGACATGGCCTGGCCAGGTGTAGAGATATGTGAGGGTCATTGAATATTGGGGTAGGGAGGAGACTTCTGGGCTCTGTTTGCAGCTCTGCCACAAAGTGACAGCTCTTTAACCTCAGTTTACCTGTCTAGAAAATGGGAATAATAATCCCGAACTCTCTGCAGGAAGGGCGGTGAAGCTGAATTTGTTAATGATTGTTAAGCATGTGGATGAAAGATGTTATATATGTGCAATTTACCGTAACAAACCCCTGGACACTTAGGATTTCATGGCTGTCAGCCTGCTGCATAGCAAATGCCCCACTCCTTCCTCCCTGCTTCCCTCTTCCCAGTCCATGGTTTGCCACTTGGACCATCAAGGCAACAATAGAATTCAGATTCTTCTTCTCCAGCATGCACAGGCCCTGACTCTGGAGCTAAGAATAATCTCCACTAGCACCACAGGGCTTATGACACACAGTTAAGCAGCTCTGATTCCATCCACCAGAGGACAACGTTGCGCAGGCACATACACAGACACACTCATTCAGATACACTTGCTAATTCATTACAGTACAGTAAAACCTCCATTTAACGGACTAATTCGGGCGAGGGGGTGTCCGTTAAATCAAAAAGTCCGTTATTTAATTTAAAAAAAACCGAGCTGTCGGAGCAGCAGCCCGCCTGTTGCTGGGACCCGGGCGGCAGCCGGGAGCCGTCAGCCAGGCCGCCCGGGTCCTGGCTGCTGGGACCCGGATGGCAGCCGGGAACCGTCAGCCAGCCCGCCCGCTTGCGGGACTTGGGCGGGAGCCGGCAGCCCGCCTGCTGGTGGGACTCGGGCGGGAGCCGGCAGCCAGCCCGTGAGAAATGGATTTCAGATGCATCAGACTTGCTCAGAAATTTTGTCCGTTGCATCAGAAGTCCGTTAAATCGAGGTCCGTTAAATCGAGGGTTTACTGTATTGGTATTTTGCCCGCTAGAATAAATTAACCAATGCAATTCCGATCACAGCCCCATGTGACAAGTCGTCAGACGAAGTCAGAACCTTCAGCGCAGAGTTCAAAAGCGAGTACCCAGAATGCCTGGTTCCAAAACAAGACAAGGACCGTGCTGGACTGAAGGAAGAAGGTGCGCCTGCCCTGTATCTGAACCGGACATTGTCAGGGCCTCCAGTTCAAGGTTAGCTAAACAAGGCCAGACTCTCCAAAGAGCTCAAAGCCTGATTTTCACAGGCTCAGCACCCACAATTGGGGCCAGGTTTTCAAAAGACTTCAGTGCCCAACTGGCTCCCACTGTGAGCCCTTTGATCACACTGTTTATGGCAGAGCTGAGCCCTTATGAAAACCTGCCCCTGAATGGTTCATGAATCAAAGAATTGTACGATGGTTATTGCTTTGGTAACGAGGCCCTCAGAATCAATAGGAATCAAAAGACATTCTTCCAGATTATATGAGGTCATAGCCAACTAAAGGCCTTGCGATTCTGAGGGGGTTTCATCCACTGCACAGCCAACATCTGAATGTAGGAATGTCATGGCCCAGCGGCACCGGCATCACTAGCCCAGTGTTAAAGGGAAGTCTCATATCAGCCAAGGTAACATGAGTGCTGGAAACATCTCTTCCCTACCCCACAGGCCCTGGTGGCCTTTAAATCTGATGAGCTTGGCATGTGGTTACTACAGTGTGGGCACCTTAGAGATGTTCAGAATCAGAGAGGTAGCCGTGTTAGTCTGGAATAGCAGAGGTAACAAAGTCCTGTGGCACCTTAAAGACTAACTATAAAGTTTTGAAGCATAAGCTTTCGTGGGCTAATACCCACTTAGAGATGTTGGTGATTGAGAGATAGACCAAGGTCGTTACTGTCACGGTTGCATATGGCCCCACAGGTGCACACATGTCCATACCGCCACACTCTTACAGCACCACCTGATGACAGTCTCCACTAGTACCTGAACCCCTCTGTTCTCGGTCTGCGGTAAGTTGCCCAGTCTGCTTGTATGTAGCAGGCCATTGACAGGCACTGCCCCAAACTAGGAAGTAGAAGCCGAGCTGCTGGGAAGTACTAACTGCCCTGCCTGGAATATCAGCAACATGAAGCTAATCCAGCCACCGTACACTGGGAGAGATTTGTGTCCCTAGACCACATACAGCAGAATTAAGACATCCCTGCCCACCTACCAGAGTTATGAGAAGGATTTTCTGTGTTTCCAACGGGCAGCATTTCCCTCGGTGCTTCTGGGATAGATGTGTTTTATGCCAAACAGCAGGGCCATAAATTTGAGACCGAGACTAGAAACACGTCAACCTCCCCCTAACCGTGAGCTTGTTCTGTAGTTTCCCCCAGGAGAGAGAAGAGATGGTAACGAATGCCAAGGGGACTTATTACTGAGGCACATTCACATCCGGCAGTTCTCCGAGGCTCTAGCTCCAGACTGCACTAGTGTCATTACACAGGTTCTCCCAACACTCTGGCCTGCCCTGGGCAGCCATGAAAGGGACTGAATCCTGATCTGAAAGTTGCGGCTTACGCCCATCTGTAGATGAGATCAGCGTTTGAATTGAAGCGCACTGGTTACTAATCTTTCCCTGTCGCTTTCCTGAGTCAGGAATTCTTATTAGAGATTTTAAGCAGTCATAAAATGACTGTGCTGAGCAGGTCTGAGAGCATTTGCATGAGTGCTCAGGCAAAGCAGAAAGCCTGCCAATCTGTTCTCCTTTTCCTTTGCCACCTCAGAGACATCCATCCCAGCTCTGCAAGTTAAGGGCTGCAGCAATTCCACAAGCATCCGCACCTACTACAAGCCCAGTTTCTCTTGGGATGCCTTCCATTCTCCATACAGCTACAGGCAGATGTCTTCCAGCATGCAGTCAGCCCTCCTGGAGCGCTCAGTGAGTCTGTATGGCAGCCACCTCCTGCCGAGCTCTGAGCCGCCTATTGATTACAGCATGCGTTACTCACCGGACCTGGAGACCTACCACTGTGTGAAGTGCAACAAGGTGCATCACCCACTGAAGCCATAGGGCTGGGGAGGAGCCTGGGGTGATTTTCATCACATGCATACACCAGTGTCCCACAGGCTTGATTTAAGGTCCAAGCGACTCAGCTGGAGGATAGATACCAGGGTTCTGATATGGCCAAGGGCACCGGGAGCCTATGCAGGCAATATGTACTTGGTGCTCAGTGCTCCCCCACCCATGCCACACTAAAAGGGTAGCTCCTGCACTGGCACCTACACTGCCAACCACTATCGAGCTGATAGCAGAAGGTCTCTATAAACAAGAACCTGGCTCTGCTGAGCAGACATTGGCATAAGCCATAGAGTTTGGATCTGAATCTGAACATCATCAGAGCTTGGATCCAGAGTTTTGGCTCAGCCCCCTGGAAGAGTAAGGCTAGTGCCATGTTCAGAGCCAGCGTGAAAGTTTGGGCAGAGCAGGTGTGTACCCAGGGGTTTGGTTTGAGCCCCTCTCTGCTGGTAAATAATAGCACCTCTTTTTGACTAGCCCAGAAGCAGACCTAGCAGAGACAGCTGGCCATTCAGTCTCCTGGCTGGGGAAACAGTTCTGTGATTGGGCTCAGCTAATATGAGCAGCTGGGGGGAATCATCAGACAAAGAGAGGGAACTGGAAAATAGAGTTGGAGACATGGCTGGCTCCCAGGATCCTCATTGGTAGCTCTCCTCTTCTAGGTATTCTCCACCCCACATGGGCTGGAGGTCCATGTCCGAAGATCTCACAGTGGGACACGGCCCTTTGCTTGTGATGTGTGCGGCAAAACATTTGGACATGCGGTGAGCCTGGAGCAGCACACAAACGTCCATTCCCAGGTTGGTGGCCAATGGGGAGCTGATGGGATTGCAGAGTCACCCGTGGCACTGAATTCCCAAAGGGGTTGGCTCCTCTGATAGCTCGAAACAGAGTCTGGGCAAATCCCTGCTTGCGCTAAGTCCTCCTTGTTAGGTTAGGCGGCACACCTCACGTGTCATGAGATGATTTACTGGACTTTCATTGGCAGGCCCTCTCGAAAAATAGCAGGGAGTTTGGGAGGGAAGAGACATAACTAGAGATGGGTCTGAGCCACAACATTCAGATCTGGAGCCAGATCCAAATGTCCCAAGAGTTAAGGGGAGTCTGGATAGCCAGGGTTTTGGCTCAGACGGGCGCACCATGAGCCTCCCCAGAGTTTGAGAGTATTTGGATACAGGGATTTGGCTGACATCCATCTGTTATAACAAAGGGGGAATCCCTGGCAGGTCAACACAACAGCCTTCCTGCAGACACACCAACAGAGCAACACCAGTGCCAAAAACAGTTACACGTCCACAGCGACCAGGAGGACTGAGGACAATGGACCTCATTCTTGGCTCTCTGTTCTCAAATCTCAATGCTCTTCTTGGTAATTCCCTCCACAGGTTCATTTGCAATAGTTTTCTCCTGTGATACACCTCCTCCTGCACAACACAATCTAGTGGCTCAGACTCCTGTAAGCTCCATGGGACAGAGACTTTTTTATCCTGCATTTGGACAGCACCTAGCACAGTGGGGTCCTCCTGGTCCATGACTAATTACTCCCGCGAGCTCCTGCCATACATATGAAGAATAATAATGGTGTTCCTAGGAGAGGATTACCTGATTTGTCCTGTTTAACTTGCTAGCCTGCCTAGGCTTCTACTAGCTTTGGACTCCATCATTTCACCTGTGAATGACAAATCTGATGCCCAAATGTCATTTCCCCCAACAGGAGAGAAGCTTTGAGTGTAAGATGTGTGGAAAGACTTTTAAACGCTCGTCCACCCTGTCCACCCACCTCCTGATCCATTCAGACACGCGGCCCTACCCCTGCCAGTACTGCGGCAAGCGCTTCCACCAGAAATCGGACATGAAGAAACACACCTACATTCATACCGGTGAGAAACCTCTCTGCTCTCCGACACCAAACACACACACAGACACACCAGTCACACACACAGGTGGTCTCTGACATGCAGTTACACACCCAGACACACCAGTCACAGGAATACATGCATACATGCACCTGATCTGACATAAATAACATGTACACATGTACAGGCGCACCTGAGCCCACAACATTCATGCACACACGTGCACACGTACACAGACTCGTGAGCCTGGTGTTCACATCCACACTTGTGCAAATGCACTGAGATGATGTACCGAAAGATGCTGATGGCGAGTCCAATTGCGGGCTCAGCATATGTGTTTTTAATGAAGCAGGTATTCCAGAGGGTCTGATAGATGCATTCACACCTGTGCGGGGGGGGGGGGAGGGAGGGGGCAGCACAAGGTCTCAGCACTAGCCCCTGCAGGGGCTGAATGTTCCCCTTGGTGACCCAGGAGGGAGGGATGAGCCCATTTGCCCTAGGGTGGAGAGTCTGAGTTTGTGTCCTGCTTTGGAGACTTGGGGAAGAGGTGCAGGGATCAGAGATGGGGAACGAGAGAAAAGACGTGATGACAAAAAGAGGGTGAAAAAGAGCAGAGGGGGGACTGACTGGGCAGCCGTGGCAGAGAGGCCAGGGATGGGCTCTGCAGGCCGAGCTCCCCTCTCGGCCCTACAGGTGGTCCCGCTAGGGCCACGTGGCGGCACATCAGCATTGCAGTGGGTGGCTAACAGACCCACACTGCCCAAGCCTGTCGGCCCAGCACAAAAGGCCACCTCAATTCGGATCTGTGATGGTTTGTTTCTGTCCCACAGGGGAGAAGCCCCACAAGTGCCAAGTGTGCGGCAAAGCCTTCAGCCAGAGCTCCAATCTCATCACCCACAGCCGCAAGCACACCGGCTTCAAGCCCTTCAGCTGTGAGCTCTGTGCCAAAGGCTTCCAGCGCAAGGTGGACCTGCGGCGGCACAGGGAGACCCAGCACAGCTTGAAGTGAGAGCTCGTGATCGAGTCCCCACTCCCAGGGACGTGGAATCCCACCAGTATTCCGGCCTCCTCTCTCCCTCTGCTTGGCTTGGGACACCCACCTTGTTAAATGCTTATCTCAGCCCAGATCCCCTGCGGGACTGGCACAGCAACATCATCCTCCCTGGGGTTACCCCACATCCCCCTGGGCATGACCAAGAATGGCACAGCCAGGAGCACTCTCTGCCTAGTTTTATCACAGCCTTGGGCCAGGCTCTGATCTCAGGTTTCCACTGCAGATCCCCTGGAGTCGTCATTACTCTGGATTTACACAGTGCAGGATCTGGCTTATCTCATCCGCTGGCAACACGGAGGGACTCCTGGGTCCATGACACCAACTGACTAGCAATCTGTGCCAGGCGGGCTCCCTAACCACGCTCTGCTTCGATGGTTAGGAAGATAAGGGCTGGGCATGCAAATAATTTGCATTCTGTGAGTCGCGCTCAGCTAAGACAGGGTTCCCACAGAGGACATGAATATGGGGCACATACACCTAGACTCACATTCTTTTTGTTATCAGGCAAAAAATAGGTAGCACTGCACGTTAAGGAGAGGGCACTAAAAAATCAGACCCTACATGCCCATATTAGTACCACCTGGCTACCTACATGGACTTCTGAGCTACTCAGTATTCAGGACGGTGGGGAATTTTACTTCCCTGTCACTCTTAAAAAAGAAGCTGGTCTATCCACCCTGCACCCATCACTTTAGTATGTGAGTACCCTACAAGTATTAGCAAGGCAAAGTAGCGGTATTTCCTTCTCTCTCTAGTGCTGCGGTTAAAGCGCAGGGCTGAGAACAAGAGCTCTGGTTTCTTTCCTTGGCTCTGCTACATCCTCACTATGTGACCTTAGGCACGTCCCTTCTCCCTGACTCAGTTTCCCTGTCTGTAAAATGGAGATGTTACTTCACCTCACAGGAATATTATAAGTATTAATATACCCAGCCTTGTCGAATGCCTTGAGAGCCTCGGCTGGAAGACACTAGAGAAGGGCAAAGTGTTATGTTAGGAAGAGAAGTGTCTTTAAATGAGAGGGGCAATGCAGCCCCAACCAAGTCAGCCTGGGATACCGTGTCAGTGACATCGCTGTGTTTCCCCTGAGGCTGGGATGCACCATTGGTTCCTTTGTCCCTCTCTTTACCCTAGCACTGATGAATGAAACAAAACAAAAAGCCCTGAAGTGATAGGAAAGACATGATGCAAGTGGAAAATTCATTTACTGCCAGGAGGAAAGGGGACAAATCCTGCTCTGGTACCCCAGTGTAAATCCAAAGTAACCCCAATGGCTCTGGCCCAGGATGTGAAGCATAAATACTTCTGCGTTTGTGCTGTGTCTAGGCTACTTTCCACTAATATGCAATCTGGCGACTCAAAACACTCTCCCCTTCTTTGCTTGTACATTTACCTATGTATTTATACTTATTGTAACGTATATTCTTACTGTAATAAACCAGACTGTAACAACCTGTACGGGCCTGTTAGATAAACACTATGTTCCTTCTCAGCACCCGGGGCAGGTAGACTATCACAGCACTATGTGGACTAAAGACACCCATTTCAAGACAGGCTTTGGCCACACTCAGCACTGGATTTGCAGTAACCTGTCTGATTTACTAGTCTCTCTCTTTAAATATCACAGGGGCCTACTCCACACCATGGACTAGTCACTAAAGTGTCACTTAGGGGGGAAATGCCAGCATAACCTCGTGGCTAAGGCACACGCCGCTGCTACAGAGCATCCTCTACTCAGAGCCCCCACGCAGACCAGCAAATAACTCTCGGGTCAGGTTTTGGTCCTGTTCACAGCGTGACACATACAGAGAGCCCCATATAGGCAGAGTACAGTTACCAGCAGCAGGTAATACACTGAGAGAGACTGAAAGCTCCCATTTTCAACTCTTTTAATCGATCACTGCCAATGTTAGGATCCGGGTCAATGGCAGGGCTTCAAGGGTCGGGGATAAGCAAGTCGGGGGAAATGGGGCTGAGGAATCTCTCTCAGGATTACGAATGGGACAGCAAGCATGCACACACACTCACACATATACAGGGACACACAGCGCGTTCACACACATACACACCCCGCGCCCTCACCTCTCCACAGGGAAAAAGTCCTTTTAAGATTACTAGAAGGGCGGCCAAGAATCCAAATGTTGATTGTGATTTGTTTGTTTATTTTGCACCCCTAAAATCTATAAAAAATATTAAGGGGTTCACAGGTAGCTGAACCTCTCGACTGCTTCCCACTCCCAACCTCCCGCTCTGTGGCAGCAGGTGAGTCAGGGCAGAGCTGGTCACTGCAATGCTGGCGTGGCCTGAATAGAAGCTACCCCAAGGGCACCTGTAAAACCACTCATAAAAACAAATCAGACAGCTGGTCCTTCCAAGCGCTAGCAAACAACAGCTGCTGTGTCCGGGACATTTCCATTGTTATCACTCATTTCCATGGGATGGCAGAGTCGCTGCTTGGGGGAGGGGGCTGGTATCTCCTCTCCTGACCCTGTCTCCACAGCCAACTTATTTCCTTCGAACCAAAGAGCCACTCGCCTGCTTCAGTCATGTATTTTGCCTTGTACCCTAGGGCACATGGTGATAGCAGCAGCCCTGGTATCACCGAGTTGACTGGATAACTGAAAAGTTGTTAGACTGGAGTAACGTTTATGTTAATTATGTGGTCACATGAGCCCTGTATATCTTGGAGTCTCAGATCATGCAAGGCTGACTTTAGACACAGGCTAGACAGGCAGCATCTAGAGAAACACCTTTTGGGATACTGTGATACTCAGGTGTTCCACTAGTGAAAGCAGCAATGTGGCCAGAAGATCCATGCACTGAGAGCTCATCTGCAGATCAAATGCAACCGGAGAAGGGTCGGCCTGACCCAGAAGCCTCCCCATGCCCAGAAGTCTCTGGGAGCACGTCTCTAGGAGCATCTCTGGGAGCATGGAATGAGGCCAACTGGCAGAAGGGGAAGGGAAGAAACGGAAGGTGACCTGGGAAAGGGATAAAACTTGTCAGGTTAGGGGCTGAGATACCAAAGCTATTCTTCACCTAGGGGAACCGTATACCTGGGGTGGGGCCAAACAATGGACAGCTCTAATGACACTGGCCCTTTCCTCCGTATCCGGCAACCCCTGATTCCGGCTCAGCCTCCATTCCATGCAATGAGTGCAGGGGTACCTTTTCCAACTGGTTCCCATCCCCGCTTTGTGTGTTGTGCTCCTGGCTTCTACCCTCCCCTACAGCCTGTGTTCTTGGGTGGTGGCCAAGGGGGTTTCGTAGGTACATGGAGTTTGAGGGGAGGGCTTAATCACAGGCCGGGAGGAAACTGGGCAGGGCCCTACAGATCTTTCCTCACAAGATCCTTGAGAATCTAGGCTAATCCCTGTGAGAAGGGATCGGAGAGGCCCCAGACTGGGGTCAACATGTAAGTTGCTCTTATCTCATCACATGGCTCCTCTTGAGGAAGGGATCCAATTAAACAGACCCCAAACTGCATGGGGTTATGAGATCAGGAGCACAGGGGTGGGGAATCCTGAGTTACAGCCACAATGAAATAACCAGCATTCTAAGCACAACGGTGCATTTCAGGCCAACCTACTGGGTTTCACAGCACACCCAAGATGGGAGTGAGGGGCATAGCCCTAAGCACCCTGTCATGTTACACTGCTTGTTCAGAAGTCACTGTTCTGTTGTCCTCATCTTTGCCATCACTAAAGGCTCCTCTGTCCAGCGGGAGCCCTGCTACAGCACTCTGCACCGACACACTTCCCACATGCCTGAGCTGACGATGGCAGTGCACTCTAACATTGCCCCAACAGAGCTTTTTGCATTTAATTTCCCTGGTATTTTTAAAGGGAAAGGGAGAGGAGGAGGAAATGTAAAAGGCCCATAGCTGCAGCACTATGGAGCTAAGCCGAGAATAGATTATGGGCACAAGATAAGGAGGAGGCCTGTAAGCAGAATACAGCCTCTTTCGAGAAGTCAAGGTAGCCTATGAGCTAGGCTTTGTTGTAAAGGGCTTCCCTTTGGCTCATGCTTCATCCAAACCTGGGAGCTGCTGAGATGACTTAACTGGTAGTTGGTGGTACTCAGTACCCTACAGGATCAGGCCACTCGTGTCCTCAGATTCGGACACACCTGCCGCCTTGTTCTGCAAACATGCAAATCCTTCCCAATTTTGACTGCTCTAAACATAGCCCCCTTCCCACCATCTATCGCAGCATCAAAACATTCTGGCCAGTCAATCAAGAAACCAGATAACAAAACAAAAAAATCTCAACTAATCTTTGTGGCTGAAGAAAGAGCTGATTGTTTTTGCTCCTCATTGAGCCCTCCCTTCCCCGCTCCCTTGTCTCTCACGCAACACCTTCATTCCTTTATTGGAGGAAAAAATCCTGGTATTTGGACTGTTTTGTTTAGCAAATGAGGGCCATGCAAAGCGATCCCTCCAGGGAGCTGCCAGAAGGAGAGAGGGGGTGTGTGTGCTCCCAGCAGCCTTCAGGCATAGAGGGCTCCAGCCCAGCAACATGCTATTGATATTGATCATGGTTCTGTCTGGACATAGCCTGGACCCAGAATGATCAAAACTGGGAAGAGCTGGAGGGAGAGGAAGGAGAGGAGAGTGCCAGCAACAACAACAAAATAGCTTTAGTAAGTGTGGCTGGAGGGTATTGATGAGACCTATATCAGTGTAACTACGATCCTCAGGGGTGTGAAAATCCACACCCCCTGAGCAAGGTAGTTATTCTGACCTAACTCCCCATGTAGACAGTGCTATGTGGAGGGGAGAGCTTCTGTTGACATAGCTACCGCCTCTCGCAGAGGTGAATTAAGTACACTGACGAGAGAAGCTTTCCCATCAGCGCAGGAGCATCTTCACTTCAGCCCTACAGCAGCGCAGCTGTACTGATGCAGCATGTTAAGCGTAAAAAAGCTGCCCCTAGTCCTTAACCTGACTTATGCTAGCTCAGGTGAAAACTAGAAGATGCTTTATCTCTACCAGGATTTTACCCCATGTTGGTTACCACATGTTAGCTAACATCAGGGAAGAACCCATCTGTTCTCCTAGTGGAGGTGAGGGCTGTGAGTAGCAGACAGATATTGACTAAGCAAAATGGCTGCTTCTGGGACAGATTGGCAGAAGCAAACCACACACACTCTTCAGAAACAGCGTAAGCATGTCCAGCAAGTGCAGCTTTCAGAGGAGTTTGTTTGCCACATGCTGTTGCCTCCCTCCTGAGCAGTGGTTATGAGAAAGTGTTTTCACTGAAAGGGAAAACAAATAAACCCATTTCCTAGCCCCTATTCCCACCTCTCTGCAAGTGCTACATCCCTTGAGAGCTTCTCTTAGCGCAAGGGGTATCAGCATGTCACCGCTCTACATTCTAAGCATAGGACAGAAATGGAAGCCTCAGGACATTAGTCAGTCTCACAATACAGCTGCAGAAACATGTTCCCCGTTAGTCTAATAAAGATTCCTTCCTATTCTTAAGGCCTTGGCTACAGAGGGGAAGTTGGACAGTGTATCGGAGAATAAACTATTCCAGAAAAGCTATTTGGGTATAATTTAGCTGTTCCACATATGGACACTCTATTCCAAAATAAAAGTGTCTTTGATTCAGAGATAATCACTCCACTCTCACAGCTGAGTAACTATTCTGGGCTAAAAATTACATTTATTCTGGAATAAAGTCCACAAGGGAGGATTACTGTGGAATAGTTAAATTATACCAGAATAGCTATGACGATCAATTTACTGTATAGATAAGGCCTGGGACAACACAGATCTGTGCATCAGAGTTACTGAACAAGGGCACTCTAACATAGCATGAGTCAGTGTAGATAGAAAGGTTGGTCTTATACCCCGGCTGGGGCTCAAGAGATCTGGTATAGATTTCCTGTGTGTCCTTGGGCAAATTACTTAGTTTACATTTTCATAATTGCTCGGCACCCACTTTTTAAAACCTGTCCCTTAATCCTTGAGCCTCAGTTCTCCATCTGTAAAATGGAGAGAATACCTCCTTTCTCCTACCTTTTGTCTGCCCTATCTGCTTAGATTGTAAGATCTTCAGGGCAGAGACTGACTCTCATTATTTATATAAACAGCGCCCAACATGATGAGGCTCTGATCTCAGTCGGGCCCTCTAAGCATTATTGGAATATAAATAGTTAATTAGAAAAAAAACTCTGCAAAGCAATCTAATTTCAGAACAATCGGAGGATGAAAGAGAATATCATCCTAATCAGACACAAAAATAATAACCCCTCAGCACTGTAATAACCCCCAACACACCCAAGAAACAGGAAGAATAAAGAGAAAGGACAAACCAGACCACCAATGGTATGTGCATCTGTGAATAATATCCCAAGGACAGAGACCTAGCTGGACATTAAGCCTAAAAATCATCCAGCCACAGTCTGGTTTCACTGAAGATTTCATTTTCAAGGAGCAGTTTAAAGGCAAATATCTGCTATTCTGGCCCTGTGGCTGGTTTTGAATTGGTGACCTAGAAGCATCCCCCTTGCCAATCAGGAAGGGGAACAGAGCACGAGAAGCATGCAGAGGGAGAGCAGGAGTGGGGAAATCTGAGACTGGGGAGGAGCTGAGCATGCATTGAGCTCAGCTTTTGTCTGATAAGTTTATCAAGCACTGCCGGCTGCTAACTGTCAGCCAGCAGAGCGGGCCTGTTAGGGAGGAGGAACAGCTCCTGGTGTGAGATAGGACAGCCCAGGCCTTATCAGAGCGTCTGAACGAAAGAGCGAGAGCTGGAGAAAGAGCGTGCTTTCCAACCACTTCATCTGAACAACAGACAGATTGGCAGGAAAAGACTGTCAAGCCCAACCAGGCCTCAACAGGCAGACCCGTTCCATGCAAATAACTATGTTAAAGGCAACAGGAGAGTTGCAAATTTGACCATAAAAATCTCCAGGAAATGCAAAGGTTAAGGTTCTAATAGGAGCCTTGCCAGCAGTGTACATTCAGATTTCTAGCAAATAGCCCAGCCAGTTATTGAGCAGACAACCTGTGCAATGTGGCTGAGAAAACATATGTTTTTGGACATTAGCTTTCCTGCCATTTGCTGGGTTAATTCAGTGCAGCATTGGGGGGAGGGGGGGAGGTGTATAATTTCCTTGGGAGCTAGGGGAGACTTATAAAAGAAGAAAATAGGGGAGGGAATCAGAGAGAAACAACAATTGGAACAAGCAATTGGGCCAAATACCCATTTACATTAAGGTCCCTTTACACCACTCTAGCAGTATAAAGGAGCCTGAGTTTAGGAGTAGATGGCGTGTATAGCCAAGGGCAATTACACTTCCACTCATTTTACAGTCCCAGCACAGTGTAAAGGGGACTGAGTGAATGCAAAATCTGGCCCATTGTAGGTTTTGTGTTGAACAGAAGTAGTAATATGTGCCACGCACAGATAAGCACCACTGTGGCCCCTTTGATGGCAGCCTCTGCAGAGAGGCCATGGACTGAAAGAACCCTTATAACCCCTCCCCACCCGTTTCGGGGTGCTGTACATCACTGGGGCAGGTACCTAGAAGAAGCACTCCTATGTGGATTACTGAGGATGGAACACTCTGCTCTGTTCTGTTCACTCCCTCTGACACATTTATTGTTGGAAGAGAGGATACTGGGCTGCATGGGTCATTGGTCTGACCCAGGTGGCCATTCTTATGTTCTTGTACATTTCTGCAAGGATTGTGAGTGGGACAGAGCCTTGCATCTCTGCAGGCCCTCACCCGGCACCAGAGCCAGTCACGCTCTGGCTCTTAGGCTGCATTCAAACTGATGACCTAGCACTTATCCAGACTCCACTAAAAAGTTTCACTGCCAATATTTCTGCAGGCGTAGTGCTGCCAGCATAATGCTCCTTATAAAACATTTTTTGGCAAAGTGCAGGCACACTCAGTTGCTTCTACCCATGCACCGTGTCCACGCAGCATCAGATTGTACCAGCAAAAGAAGTGTTGCACCATGAATGGATCACGATCAGTGAAACTGGAGTCTGAGGGCCTATGTTTCCTGGAGTGACTGACTGGACATCAAGGGAACGGGTTGAGTTAGACTGGAAGTACCTCAGTCACATGGAGAGAGCAGTCCACAGGGTTTAATAAAGTTGCATGTGTTCAACTTAACCTGCATTCAGCTTCGCGCTTTGCTAATTAAAAGGTGCGTAGGCATCCCAGTGTCCTCTATGCCATCTGCCATGCTGCTTTGGGGGAAGGATACCCTCACTCTTCTCAGGGAACTAAGAGACTTACAGGTCAAATTCCCACAGACCCCTCTGTTCCATATCATAATCTATTGCTCTCCAGCCCACTACCAGCCCCCTGCACTATCCAATCCCTCCACACCTCTAGAAGGCTGAGGTTGGCTCTGAGTCTAAAGCAATTCATCCGTTCCCAACTTCTGTCAATGGCATTCTGAGTTTCAAAGGCTTCATCAATGAAAATGACAAACAAACAAAAAAACAAAACAACTCCTCCCCTTGATTTTGGCTCCCTGCTGGATCATTTTAAAACAGGACTTATCTTGGTTTCCAGGCCCTTCTATATTAGGAGCTTTAACAGGATTTTTGGCAATGGCCAAGCCTTCTGGTTTCTTCCCTTTATAAAATAGAAGCTATCTTTTCCCTCACGTGGGGACTAGGAAGTCAAGAGACTGGAGCATTACGGTTCCTGAGGGGGCCACATCCTGAAAGGCAGGGGGGCCTGGTGAGTCAGCATGTCAATCATCCACTGCTGCAGCCGGCCATTTATTTTGATCCAGCCTGCACCAGTATGACTGAAAGTCAGTCAGGTTGAAGAGCTGCCCTTCAAAAACCCTTGAAAGAAGGAGTTACAAGAATTCAGCTGCATTCAGAGACAGTACAGCCTAGTGCACAGAGCACAGGCCTGGGACTCAAGAAACCTAGGTTCTATTCCTGGCTCTACCTTTGGCCTGTTGAGTGACCTTGAGCAAATCACTTCCCGCTTGTGCCTCAGTTTCCCCATCTGTAAAATCAGGATAATGATACTCCTTTGTAAAGGCTCAGAGATTGTAACTGAACAGCTGCCTCCCAAGCATCCTCTGATGGCCTGGGGTAGCTGTGCCCTGCCTCAGTTTCCCTCCCTATAAAGTTTTACAAGAACTCCACCACACAATCCAATGGAAATTAAAACTCTCCCCTTCTGGGGTCCAATTTATTTACCCCTTAACACACTAACTCTCCAGGACCCAATGCCAGTTCACTGTTTTTTCTCCCCTGGAATCAGGCATCCCAACCCTCCTTCCCAGAACAGGGTTCTGGTCCTTTACTCACTGCAGAAAACAGTCTTGTTCCCTCAATACTTACCTGCAGCTCCAGGCTTCTGTCCTTCCTATCACTCCCTAGCTGGAGTCTCAGTGGCACTTACATGAGCTCCTTTTAAGTCCTACACACAATGCAGGTGTAGCAGGGCAGCGTGAATGGGACAGGGCTTGTTGAGCGAAGACCTGCTGGCCCTGTTACAGAGATCCCTGGGTGAAAAATGCTATATAAGACTATACACTATCATTTCACCTACACAATAATCTGACGTTGAGATAGCACCTGGCATCATAAAGGATCCCAAAGAGCTTCCCAAATTATTTCTTGCTTTGAAATTGCAGGCAGCACCACTCAAATGCAGCCACACTTGGTGTGTCACGTGCTCTAGAACTCAGGCCACTTATTTTGGTGACCAACTATAGCCACCAGGTTTGAATTTTTCTCCCAAAGCAGGAACTTTGCTGCAGAGCTAAAAATAGACCTTAGATCTGGTGACTTCTTGTCTTGCATACTGATCAGATGATCACCTTTCCTCCCAGGGAGATTTCAATGGGAACGAGGAGCCTCGATACCTTTGGGGTTCTGGGCCCATGGTAGTAAAAATACAAATTATTATTATTAATAATAACAATAATAAATAATAACTGTCAAAGTCAATCATTTAAACTTTTGTGAATTTCTTTCTTTGTCCCACTCCTTCAATCCCAGTGTCCCCAGCAATCTTAGCTCAGGAATGTGACTCAGGCCTTAAACTGACGGGTTGTCACTGGCAAAACCAGCTGGATGTGGCCATGGTTTTATCACTGCCCGCCAGCTGCCTCCCGTGCCCCTGCCTCCTCCCTGATGATTCAGCAAATCTTCTTAGAGGAGAAAAACAAGCATATAAGTGAACAAATCACAATGTCAGATTACAAAGATGAGCGGGGGAAAGTGTGGCACAAAGAGGGAGATAAAGGGTGGCAGAGTCACATGGCAGAACTTACGAAGACTTTGTATGTTTTATGTCTAATAAAAAACACGTGAAAACGCACTTAGAATCTGAAGTGATAATACCTTCAAATGCTGAGCTTGCTAGCAATAAAATCCAATGCAGAAGTGTACAAGGAAATGGGGCACATGATGCTTGTAGTTGTGCTGGTGTAACTGCTGGTGTTAATGGGGTTACCTTCACCACTGTAAGTGAGAGCAGAATTTGGTCCAATCTGTATAATATTATAATATGATGCCCATTCTATCATGCAAGCTATTTTCAAAAGTACTTTCTATTGTTAATACTGTACTAATTAAAAAAAATACTGGCCAGGATTTTCAAAAGTCTGAGTGCCCAAGGTGAAACACTTTAAAGGGGCTGGGTTTTCAGAAAGTGTTGAGCAGCTGTTCCTGGAAAATCAGACACCTTTACGATACTTCAAGGTGGGCACCGAGCATCACTACTTACTTTAGGTCTCAGAGTGGTGGCCGTGTTAGTCTGTATTAGCAAAAAGAACTAGGAGTAGTTGTGGTACCTTAGAGACTAACAAATGTATTTGGGCATAAGCTTTTGTGGGCTAAAACCCACTTGACCAGATGCACGGAGTGGAAGATACAGTAGGAGGATATATATATGTTCAGAGAACATGAAAAGATGGGGGTTGCCATACCAAATCTAAGAGACTGATCAGTTAAAGTGAGCTATTATCCGCAGGAGAAAAAAAACTTTTGTAGTGATAATCAGGATGGCCCATTTCAAAAATCTTTGGTCAGCAACCATTTCACCCTCCACTAAAAGGCAGCCACCTCTGAAGTAGAATGTGACAGCTGCTTAACAATTCAAAGCAATACTACATGACAGAAGAGAAAATGAAAAAGAAACTGCAACAGGAGTTTAGATAGAAAAAAATTGACCATGACATAACAGTTCAACACCCCCTTTTCTTACAGAAAATGCCATGGGATCTTTAATGACCCAGTTGGATAGTGACTTTTATAGGAAGAGATCTATATTGCCCATATTTGAAGATCTAGGATTATCCTGTAGAAACTAAAGTTTCCCAGTTCATAGTTAGTATTCACAATGAGCCATTCCAGTGGTCCCCCTGAGGTCTGCAAAACTCCAAGATATGGCTGTACACAAGACGGAAACACAAACATAAAATGAAGACATAGAAGGAAAGCCAGAAAGCCAGCCTTACACAGGATTCACAAAAGTTGCTCAAGAATTTGTGATGTCAAGTTGTCAGTATGTGTGGTTGTGTATACTGGTATATGAAAACCGTGAACATTGATTCTGCTCTCACACCAACTTATTTACACCGGTGTAAGCAAGAGGAAACCCAAGTTCTGTGTATTGGAGATGGGATACTGCTGATCAAAACAACTGACTTGACTTGCCATAGTCCTGTCCACTCCATATCTCACCTGTACACCAGGGCATATTAGAAACCTGTTAAAGTCACACATTGCCTTAGGACCTTGGAAATATATTATTATGGCAAGTATCCATTCTTCAACACTATAGCCTGGGTGACGGTTACTGAAATAAGAATAGGGCTGATCATTAGTGTAACTAACTATTGGGAAGCTAAGTATTTCATACCCATGTGTACAACAAAAAATTAAGCCACCCATATGAGACTGCTGATCCAGCTCACAATACCTGAACTGGGTACTTCATGCAACACGCTCTTCACCTCCACAGCTAGCAGAGAACTGACACATCTGTACTTGCCCTACCTCAGGTTGGAGGAACAGAAGAAATGTGGGCTGGGGAGGTGGGGAAACACCAATGCTCCTTGAATCTCTTTTACAGCTGTCACATGAACAGCATCTTTGGTAATCTTATATGACAGCCCTGGCATAAATGGTTGCAGCTCCCACTGACCTGAAAGGAGTCAGGGTCAGTCCACCCATGTGGTTTTCCTTCAAATGGAGTGAAACCATCATGCTAAGAGCTGGCATAAGAGTAAGGATGGAAAAGTGGATAAGTGGCAAACACCAAACCTAGCCACAGGGCTGCAAATTCTTCCCTGTCTCCATGTACTGTACCTGAATCAGTGCAGATGATGAGCCTCCCTAGCAATTCTAGAGTATCTAATTCCTGAAAGATGTTAATTCTTTCTCAAAAATTCACTTAAAACAGGTGTCTCTGTCATGGTGAACACTGAATTCCTATTGTGCTCACCCAGGGAATTACTGACATCTAAATCTTATTCATGATCACAACGCCCTGTTGGATTAACAAACCGTAGTGCTGCTGTCAGCTGAATTCTGTCCTAATGCGCCCCCTGCTGTAGGTCAGATTAATATCAGCAACAATTGTACATATTGGTGTTGTAGCCCTGTCCGTCCCAGGATATTAGAGAGAGACAAAGTGAGTGAGATAATGTCTTTTATTGGACCAACTTCTGTTGGTGAGAGAGACAAGCTTTTGAGCTTACACAGAGCTCTTCTTCAGCTCTGGGAAATGTACACAGAGCATCACAGCTAGATGGGGGGTGGAACAGATTGTTTAGCGTAAGTAATTAACATATATTTCTAGGGACCATTAACCTTGAACTACTTATGTTACACAATCTATTCCATTTATTATTTAGCTGTGAGACTCTGTGTACGTTTCCCAGAGCTGAAGAAGAGCTCTGTGTAAGCTTGAAACTTGTCTCTCACCAACAGAAGTCGGCCCAATAAAAGGTATTACCTCACCCACCTTGCTTCTCTAATCAGCAACTATTGCAAGAACTCTTTCAATACGCTAATGTGTAACAGGAAATGATTATTGTTTTATTTATCAATTGCAATGTTCACAATATTATATTGAGTTTCACGATAATTAGTATACTCCTTAAAGCCCCAGCTCCCAGAAACATGGGAATATTTCAAATCTGAGCTTTCATTTTTAAAAAAGTCACTTTCTAACCTTAATGGTTGCAGAGAAAAGCTTGGAAATGTGATGCTGGAATATCCTGAAAGCTCAAAACACAGAAAGCATATTAAAACAGCCCCAAATTAATTATTATAAATCTCATGATCTGTAAAATAAGCTCATGATTTTGCATGTCCTGTTCCGTGACTTTTGAACATTTCGTATCGGCTATACTGCTTCCACCCTCTACCAAGGTTCTCTGGGTGTAGCACAAGCCAATTAACTACAGCTGCAACAACAAAAAAGCAAACAATTAAAAAAATAACAAAATAAAATTAAGAAGTGTAAAACAATGAAACACTAGATATACATTAAAATAGAACCGGCTTGATTCTGCTGTCATGTACATCTGTCTTTTGTGTAACTCCACTCACTATAGTGCAGTTACTTCTGATTTAAATCAGCAAAAACAGAGTAAAATCCGGCCCAATGATTCTATAAGCACTAATTTTTTAATTTATAGGTCCTATCTACCTGTCCACCTTAGGTTTTCTCCATAATTTACACCAGTACATCCCAGAAAAATACAGATCTCCAGGTTCATTACCAGTACTGAAGGGAAAACAAAGGAGGACAATGTGGCAAAATAAACGGGGCGCTAACCTGATAGCCAGAAGACACTGGTTCTGTGCTCTCCTCTACCGTGGATCTTCTGTGTGACCTGGGGCAAGTCAGGCCATTGCTCTGTTCCTCTTTCCCCCTCCTGGGGCTTTGGAATAGGAACTATAGTTAAGGCTAGCCATGTTACTCAGTGCCTCATTGGAAGGCACCCCGCTACAGCAATAACAGGGATGGTATAAGAACCTGAATGGAAGAACAGCGAATGAGTTGTAAAATGTACAGATTTGGGGGTGCCACCCAAGGGCATGGAGGCTACAGGCTGAGGTGCGTGTGTGGGAGCCACACAGAGGACTTGAGGCAACAGGCTGAGGATTTGGGGGTGAAAGCAAGGGGGCTGTGGGAGGGAACCTCGTGAATGGTCTCAAAGCTGTGGAGAAGTGGAAGAGGCACAATGAAGGGGGACCCACACAAAGCTGGTGCGTTGCGGGCTGAGCCTGAGATGGGTGGGAGCCACCCCACAAAAGGCTGTCAGGCCTCGTTGGAGCCACAAAGCCCTTGGGAGAGGGGGCTGGGACGTTGGGGAATGTCAAGGGCCAGGCTGTTCAAGTCTGGCCAGCGGCAGGAACCGTTCTTCCCCGGAACCTTGGCTCCGCACCCGCTGGGGGAGCGCATTGGGGAGCGGACCCGAGGGGGGTCGCAGAATCAGGCGGCGGAGGCGCGGCCGGGTCGGGGGAAGATGGCGGCGGGGGGAGGTGGGGAGCAGGGCTCGGCCGTGCTGGCGGTGCCTCGCGGCCCGCCGCTGGTGTGCGTGGAGTACCCCGGCCTGGTGCGCGACGTGGGCAAGATGCTGCAGACTCTGGGAGGAGAGGAGGGGGTGACCCGGGTAAGGGGGCTCGGGGTAACCCCGCTTCCTGGGGAAAGGATGCCCGAGTGGAGGGGGCTTTCCTGGGTGAGGGTCATCTGGGGATGGATCTAAGGGCTTCCTGGGGGAGAGGTTGTCCCGGAACATCCCAGGGAGAGGGTTGGAGTGCGCTGGGAATAGAGTGTCCTTGGTAGGGGTTGTCTGGGGCCTGGGATTTCTTGGAAGGTGTCCTGGTTAAAAGGGACCTTAATGGGAAGGAGGCTGGGGGCTCTCCTAGGAAAGCAGAGGGAGATGTTAACTTCCGGCGATGGGGGAATGAAGGCGTGCGTGGTGAATAAAGGGAGACCTGGGAAGAGGGTCTAGAGTTCTGAGTAAAGGCAGATGATCCCCTTCCTAGAATATCAGGGTTGGAAGGGACCCTCAAGAGATCATCTAGTCCCAACCCCCCCCTCAAAGCAGGACCAATCCCCAATTAAATCATCCAGCAGTGTTTTTTCCCCAATCTCTAAATGGCCCCCTCAACCATTGAACTCTCAACCCTGGGTTGAGCAGCCCAGTGCTCAAACCACTGAGCTATGCGTTCTCCATTTAGTGACCTCTCTTGCTGTGGGTGACCCCCTAAAATGCATGTTTGGATTAGAGTGGGGCTCAGGTAGGGGTATTAGACTGTAATTGGAGGGAAATGCCCTAAATAAGAATGCATGAATCTATGGTTCTCTGGAGTAGAGAGACTTGCTCTGGACTGGTGCCTCATGGAAAGGAGGTGATGGTCACTACGGGAAGATAGAGATAGCATTTTGGTTTAGAGGTGGATTGGGCATGATGTAGAGGAAAATTCAGTGGAGTTTTTTTGAGGTGATGTAATGTTGGAAAGTGCTTATGGTGTTGATGATGTAGATATATGCCGACCCTGGAAAAAGGCTCGAGTTGTACTTCCGACCCAAGGATCCCTACTGCCACCCTGTGTGTGCCAACCGCTTCCCTACCTCCTCCATGCTGTTCAAGGTAAAGAGGAAGATCAGGAGGAAGCAGCTGGAAGCTGAAGGAGAAATCCAACAGGAAGTCAAGTTTGAAATGGAAGTTCTTGGGGTTGTCTCCACTGTTTACAAATTTCAAGGTAGTAATTTAATCTGCCTATGTGTGTGGAGTAGTGACTAGCAGTTCTGGCGGGAAAAGGGCAGTGCTCCCTCTTGCTCAAGTCCAACGAACGGTGTGTTCATGTCAGCCTTACAGCATTGGTATCTAGGGAATTCAATATGTGACCTGGTTTTGATACAATATGTGACCTGGTTTGTGACCTGCATTGTGACTTAATAATACATTGTCCTTTCTGCTGTTGTACTAGGTTACGCTATAATCCAACATGATCTGTAATGGATGCACCTATGCAGGAGGAAGGGGGAAAGTAGTATTTTCATGGACAGTAATGTATTATTGTTTTTAACCTTTAGTTGACTGCTTGGCAGGTGTTTAAGATCAGGAAATAGAAAGTATTATGCTTGGAAAATGAAAGTAGGACAAGGCTTCCAGAGTGCTTTTATGAATGCGCTATAGGGGGACCATGGTGCTGCTTCCCAAACTGAATTAATACTTAGCCAGTTTAACTCAGCACAGGAAACAGCACTTTCCCTGCATGAGG
The DNA here is from genome assembly GCA_032164245.1 of Sternotherus odoratus. NCBI lineage: Eukaryota > Metazoa > Chordata > Testudines > Kinosternidae > Sternotherus > Sternotherus odoratus. The sequence goes on from JAVMKO010000016.1 coordinate 13,208,399, forward strand.
TGTCTGAGGAAAGAACTGGGTATTGTGCAGCATATTATTGTCACTGATACACATGTTTTTATCTTGACTTTTCCTTCCTCATAGGAATGTCTGATTTCCAGTATCTGGCAATGCATTCTGGACCTGATAGCAAACAGATTTCTATGTATGATAAGGTCGTGATGCTCAAACCAGAAAAGGAGGAATTCTTCAATAGGGAATTACCCCTCTACATCCCCCCACCTATTTTTTCACGTCTGGACACCCCTGTAGACTATTTCTATCGGCCAGATGTACAACACCGGTCAGTGCCTTTTCTTGTGATGTAGTAAATAGTTAGTCTCTTGAATGAATAGATAATGGAAACCTTTTACTGAATAGCTGCTTTAAAGCTTTTTGTTTCATCAAACACCCTTGGGGGGCTCCCAAATGAAACTTTGGGTTGAAGGTCTCCTGCACCTAGACATAAGACACAAAATTCCCACTTCGGAGTTGGACACTGCATGGCAGTGTGAGATTCTCAGTTAGGCCTTTTGGCTGGCTTCCATGTGTTTCCAGTGGATTAGAGGTTGATGGAAAGTGGTGCAAGTGCACATGCCATGTATCGCTAAATTGGCATTCACTGTGACTGTTTGTTTTTCCATAAATAAATGTGAAATCTGTGATGTCTCCCACAAGAAACATCTTTATTTTTCTCATGGTTGTCCTTCATTTGGGATAAAAAGTGCAAATAAATATAATCAGACTCCAGGATTGAATTTTTAACTGCTCCATTGTCTCACCTCCCTCTATGTCCCTGTACTCTTGGTGACTGTAGCAATGGGAACATAGAGTAGGTATCCATGGAAGCTAAGCCTGCCTTTGTGTGGATTGAAAATTCTGATTGAGTGACTAACATGTAATGCAGAGGTCCCCAAACTATGGGACACGCACCCTTAGGGGGCCACAGAGGAACGTTCAGAGGGGCACATCGTGCCAGCCCCCATGGGGGAGAGGGGCATGTTGGGAGTGCCACCCAGCCCCGCCCCATCTCCAGTCCTGCCCCCCGCCCGCACCTGGCCCCATCTCCAGCCTCAGTGTGGTGCCACACCCAACCGCAGACTCCTGTTTGTGGCTCTGTTCCCAGCCCCAGCCTTGGCCCCCTTACCCACCCACATTCCCACACACACTCTCCCTGAGCCACGGCCCAGCTCCAGGGAGGGGGAGGCAGACCCTTGAAAGTGTGGGGACCATTGAGTAAGGTTTGTTTCAGTTAAAATAAGCACATGGAAGCTCTGTTCTGGGAGTATTGACATGGATCATAAGAAAAGTGATTCTCAACTTTTTCATTCTGGACCACTCCATAAGAGTCTTTAATGGTGACCCAGCTTGGACTACTCAAATCCAGGTTTACTTGGGACCCAAATATCTTCCAACCCTAGATCTTGAGAGGCAAAGGGCTAGTTCAGAACCCCCCCATTCTACCTAAAGCAGGGTTTCTCAAACTGGGGGTCGTGACCCCCCGGGGGGGTCGCAAGCCCCGGGTGCTGCCGAAAAGCCGCCAAATGGATTATTTCCGCATTCGGCGGCTTTTCGGTGGACATATTGAGCGCTCTCAGAAGCACTCGGCATGTCCGTCGAAAATAGCCACCAAATGCGGAAGTATTCAATTCGGCAGCATTTCGGTGGACATGCAAGGGTCGCGTCGCGCCGCCGGAGAAGCAAAAAGGGTCATGGTCTCAAGAAGTTTGAGAACCGCTGAAGAGTAATTCCCCCCCACCACTTTTTCTAAGACTAGAAAATAAACTTATTTCCACATGTTTCAATGGAGGCCACTACGTATAAAAGAGAGGGAGGAAGAAAGTAAGACTAATACTTAGCATTGCTTCTTAGGGACGGCTACAACAATCCCCAGGTGTCTTGTGAGAACCTGATTGGCCTCAGCAGGGCCCGTCGACCACACAATGCCATCTTTGTGAACTTTGATGATGATGACATCCCAACTAAGCCACTAGAGCCTGCAGTGCAGACCTGGAAGAAAGTGTGCACCAATCCTGTGGATAAAAAAGTGGAAGAAGAGCTGAGAAAGGTACAGGCCAAATCTCAGGGGAAGGGACTGGGCCAAAAGCAACCTCCGTGCACAGTGTGTGGGAGAAACTTCAGTGACTGTTTTGGCTTCCTGGAAAGTTGCTATCTACAAGGATATATTTTATATATCTGTGTTTAACAGTATTTACAGGCCTCCACAAATGATTCTAAAGAGTGCTCAAGGTATGGTATTATAAATGTGATGGTGAATGAAAGTGTGGTCTGAGCAGTAGAGCATGGAACTGAAAGCCAGAACTCATGGGTTCTGTTTCTGCCTCATATTTGCTGTGTAATATTGTCAGTGTTTTATGAAGTAGCGAGGTTGAAGACTCACCAGCACGATGTCTCCTGCTGGTCGTCCTGAGAAGTAGCTCGATTCCAGGCCGGAGCACCCACTGCAGGCTGGTGTCTCGTTTGCCACTGACCCCGTGTCCCTCCCAGACCCCGGTGCCTCTTTCCCTTGGGGTTCTGCCCCAGCAGTACCTCCTTCCTCTGGGTCTCCCCTCCCAGGGAAACCCCCAACACTCTATCCCCACCTTGCCTCAGTGGCTACTGCCAGTCATCAGCTAGCCCCCACTCACTGGGGCAGACTGCAGTCTGCAATGGCCACCCATCATTGGCAAGGGGTTGGGACCTGCTGCCTTTCTTATTCCCAGGCTACATCTCTGTAGCCCCAGTACCTTTCCTAGCCTGCAGCCTGGGGGTTTACCAGGCTGGAGCTCCCCAGCACTGCTCCACTTCAGGTACCTTGCTCTCACCAGCTAGGTCCTTCTCTCATCATTGCTAGAGAAAGACTCCTTCCAACTCTTGTCCCCCAGCCCTCTTATAAGGGCCAGCTAGACCCTGATTGAGCTGGCCACAGCTGTGGTCAGCCACGCCCTCAGCTGCTTTCACTCTTCTTCCCAGCTGCAGCCCTCTCCAGGGCTGCTTTTATACCCTGTTCTGTAGGAGTGGGGCAGCTGCCCCACTGCAATCCCCCTCTCTGTTTTTTGATTTGTAAAATGGCAATGATAACACAGATGTACCTGGTTATAACATTTAATGTTTGCTAAACCCTTTGAAATCTTGAGGTGCTATAGAAATATTAGATCCCCAGGATGCTTACAATTCTAATTGCCAAGAGTTATGAAAATTCTATTGCAGGCAAAAGTAGATACACTGAAGGATAGGGCATGGCTTAAACCATCAAGGAGAAGCTATAGTTATCCTAAGTTACTTGAAACCTAAACAGACAGGTGGTACATCCATTACCTTCCTCCACTTCCCCATGTATTTTAAACTTTGAGTGAATTAAGTGTTCATAAATGAGAGATGTATGGGATGAAAGTTTGTCAGGAGCAATTCTGTTAAAGACAGTGGATGTCATGTGTCTGAAACGCTACTCATAGTTCTAAAAATGTATCCTTTTCCTGTGGGCATATATTGTGAAACCGTATCTTTCAGTTTGCCTGAACCTGACCACCTCTCAGGCTATTCATGACCAGAGCCCGTCTCTTGTACTGAATTTTCTGATGTGTTTTTGTTGATGGGACAGGTCACTGCCTAGACGCTAAGCTGAGACCACTGTTCATTTCATGTGCTATCCAAGTCAGTATTTGAGCCTGTCTCTTCAGAGATGAAAGACAAGCTGGTTGGTTCCCTTATGGTCCCAATATCCCTTGAATAAGGCTTATTCTTAGTTTTCTCTCCATTGTCATCATGCTGCGCTGTAGAAATGTTGTTGACAGCTTTTAATCTTGGCCAGAGCCTATAATAAAAAAGCAGATTCCCATTAGGAGATTGAAATTTGCATTAGTAATCCTTACTTTCCACTTTGTGTGTTTCTTTAGCTGTTTGAGATTCGTCCCATCTGGTCTCGGAATGCTGTAAAGGCCAATATCAGTGTCCACCCCGACAAGCTTAAACTTCTGTTACCGTATTTGGCCTATTATATGGTGAGTTTCTTTGTATACCTGCTTCAGAGTGGTAGCCGTGTTAGTCTGTATCCGCAAAAAGAACTAGGATACTTGTGGCACCTTAGAGACTAACAAAATTTATTTGGGCATAAACTTTCCATCTACCAATGTCATACGTCCTCATGTGCCAGCAATGCCCCTCTGCCAGGTACATTGACCAAACCGGACAGGCTCTACGCAAAAGAATAAATGGACACAAATCTGACATCAGGAATCCTAACATTCAAAAATGGTAGAACACTTCAATCTCTCTCGTCACTCAGTAACAGACCTAAAAGTGGCAATTCTTCAACAAAATACTTCAAAACCAAACTCCAACAAGAAACTGCTGAACTGGAATTAATTTGAAAACTCAATACCATTAAATTAGGCTTGAATAAAGACTGGGAGTGACTGGGTCATTACAAAACTAAAATCTATTTCCTCATGCTAGTTTTCCCCATCTGTTACTCTCACCTTCTTGTCATCTGTTTGAAATGGGCCATCATGATCACTACAAAAAGTCTTTTTTTCTCCAGCTGATAATAGCTCACCTTCTTAATTAAATAGCCTCTTAGAATTGGTATGGCAATCCCCATCGTTTCATGTTCTCTGTATCAATCTATACATCTTCCTACTGTATGTTCCACTCTGTACATCTGATGAAGTGGGTTTTAGGCCATGAAAGCGTATGCCGAAGTAAAATGTGTTAGTATCTAAGGTGCCACACGTGCTCCTCGCTGTTTTTCTAAACCTGCTGTGCAGCTTGTTCTTATCTGAGGCAGGCTTGGGGGCAAAGGGATGAGAGGACCTGCTGAGGGTCTATGGACAATTCCTGCTTATCTGTTGTTCAGATTCCATTGTTTGGTATCCAAAGCTTTGCATTAAATATCCTTAAGTAGGAACTCCAACCTTTTTTGGGAGGGGTAGTGAGAGAAGGAAAATCTTGCTTCCAAATGGAACCCACACATAGTTGCCAATTAAAGCAATGAGAGATGCAGTGGCTTTGTGCTTCTCTTGGTTCTGGTCTGTCTTGCAGCTAAAGTGACAAATGGTCAATTGACTGTCCATCTGTAAATGCAAGCAGGAGCCTTCAAAAAAAGTTTGCTGTGAGCTTTGGACTTCATTTCTGATATAACCAATATCTACAGCATGTAGCCTTCCTTTGCCCAAAAGTTAGATGTTAAATGAATATGTTGGAAGGGGGAAAAGAGAGAGGGAGAATTTGTAAACTAAAAAGTTTGGGGAAACCTTGTAGAACTCATTAATACTTTGCATCTCTGTACTGTCTCCTGTAACCACTCATACTCTGTGTCTGCGCAGCTCACAGGTCCTTGGAGAAGCCTGTGGGTTCGGTATGGGTATGACCCCAGGAAACATCCCGAAGCAAAGATTTATCAAGTCCTGGACTTCAGAATTCGCTGTGGAATGAAATATGGTAAAATGGCCCAAGCAAGACAGATTCACTCTCTCTGCCTCTTAGTCAGTCTGTCTCTGCAGCTCTTCTGTAATCTCTTTCCATTTGTTTTTAAACCCTGTCCTCTTTCCTCAAGCTTTTTGTTTGAAGGAAGATGTGGGAGGGGAGATTGTGCCGGTCATTGTTTCTGAATTTCCTTCCCTAGAATCTATGGGGCATCCAATAACCCAAGTTAGAGGAGCAGAAGGGACTTCTATTTGGCCACTGGGCATATGCCAGGCCTAACAAAAAGCTACTGAACTTCCTTCCTCCTTATGTCCAAAACACAAATGCATGTCAATGGGTTCTCTTGCTATCTTCCCCCCACTCCAGGAACTGCTACAATTTCAGAAGGGGGAGACATTTAAAATGCCACCTAAGGGTCCATTTTTTCCATTTCCAGAAGGGACAAATTGGGTAACTGTTACAAGGATGACTTGTCCATCTGGCCAACTAATGCTGGAGAAGGAATTTCTTAAAAAAAAAATAAAAATTTAGTGTCACCAGCTGGGAAAGCACATAAGTCTTGTGCAAAATGGAGGAATGTGCATTATGAACTCAAGGATGCATATGGCTCTTCTCCATCCTCATCTGCCCTGCAAAAAAAAATCCCATAGTGCCCTATCAGATGCTATAGAGAACACAGTGAGGTTTAAGACTTTTTAGCTTATGTCATTGCATGAATTTTTGGTTATGCCATTGTAACACATCTCGGATGTGTTGTTTGTACCCGTTCATTTGGCCTATTTAAGTTTAGTGCAGTGCTCAGCTCTGTACAAAACACTTAATTATATTGCATTTTGATACTTTAGTTTCATATGTTCCCTGCCATAGTTTTACATGTGTGATGTAAATTTAGGTCTCTCTTTTTGTGTGGGGGTGGGGTGGGGGTTAATACAATAATGATAGTGCCTATTCTTCAAGGATCTCAGAGCTCTGCACAAACTACTAAATCTCTAAGTAGTATTATTCCTATTTTACAGAAGGGGAAATTGAGGTCAAATGACCATGCAATAAGTCCTGACAGAGCACATCTTCCCACCTTGTTATATTAAATAGTTTTATTTCCCTGATCTTTCTCTCTGTCCCACCAAAATCACCACATGCTATTGGTTGGCTAAGCTGGGATATTCTACAGGATGCTGGTCTGTGTTCAAAGACTGTTTTTCTTTTTTTGGCCTCCAGGTTACGCCCCTAGCGACATGCCCGTGAAAGCAAAACGCAGCACATACAATTACAGTCTGCCCATCACTATAAAAAAACCAGGTATGCTGAACCGGCAAAGGGGTTGAAAAGGGTGTGCAGCTTACCTTGGCTTCTTCATTTCGTCCTTTCATTACTGTTGGTGGGTGAATAGATCACAGTGCAACTTATTTCAGTTGATTACTGGGCTTCCTTTCTCTAAGATTGCGATATGTGTCCTATTAAAACCTGTGGAAGTGCTGCCCTTTGAGGCATGTCTTAAGACCTGGATGGGTGATGGAGCAAGGGTAGTAATGGGAGGTGAGAGATTAGAAAGGACTAGTTGAATGAGGTCAAATCAGAAACACTTCCCAGTAGCTGCAGAAATGGTCTGGCTGCCAAAAAATGGGGTAGAGGGAATGAAGTGGCAGAATGAAAAACGAACATTTACACTAACATTTGCTATGCTGACTATTTTTCTGCTGCCAACAATGTTGAACTGCAGTAGAGAAGCAGCTAACGTCCTATACTATGCCATGAAGTGCAAAACATTGTGCGGTTCAGGAATCTTCTTCCTTATGTCTTTCAGTAAGTCACACGGTCAGTGTACAGGACCTAAAACATGGGCTGGACATATCGAGTACATCCAGTGCGAAAAAACCTGCCTCCAGCAAGTACAAACTTAAAGTAGGTATTACTCTTTCCTACCAAGAGCTTGGAATGGTATAATAGGAAGAGAATCTGTCATGGTTTGGGGGCACTTTTGGGGGCAGCATTGCCTCAGATGGACTGTGGACATTGATACAGATACTTACTTGGAGCTACAAGTGACTAGCTAAGAAGAACTCTCTGTAAGCCTGAAAGCTTGTCTCTCTCACCAATAGAAGTTGGTCCAGTAAAAGATATTGCCTCTCTAGCTGTCCTTATGGTTGACTGGGTTTACCTGGAAGGCCAGTAGTTATCCACAGCACTGCACAGCTTGCTGTTTTTAATCTTTTCTAAGTATGGAAAGTCATACATTCAAGGCAAGGGCTGAATGTAACTTACATTGCATTTTAGGAAGCAGATTGTGGAGCGCTATGAATAGCAAAGTCTTAAGCCCATTACGGTGCATTTTCAGATTGCTCTGTAGAATCCAGTAAAGCAAAGGAAAGAGGATAGTCTATGCTTTCACCATTCTCCATTGTCCTGTAATGGCAATTCCCCCTCCCACTCCCTGTTTTGAAGAACAAACTGATTATGTAACTATTAATAGGTGTGAATGGTTTTCTCTGCAGCTCTTTGCTGTGTTAGTTCTGGTTGCTGTGGCCGGCAGGTTGCAGTGCAGTTCTGCTGCATCCATAGTTTGACTTTGTTCTCTACTGGACACAGACTCTCACATCCGCTCACACTTCTCTTCCTGCCAGGGAACTGAACTCACATAGCAAATGCCTGGATCCTGAAATAGCTCTTAAGGAAGGATCTCTAATGTATGGCCATGCTGTACTGTTGCCCCATGTCTTGGGTGTAGAAATGATTTTCCCATATAATCTTTGTCTTTGTCTCCTTCTAGGACTCCATCTATATCTTCCAGGAAGGAGATCTGCCTCCGTATCGACAGATGTTCTATCAGCTCTGTGACTTGAACGTGGACAGGTACTGCACGTGATTAGCTGGATCTTTTGACCAAGGGAGATTTTGCAGATGCTTAGATGATTGATTACAAAGGCTGCTATTTGTACTCCACTTCCTTTCTTTCTCCTTGACCCTGATGCTTAGGAGATTACTAGTTTCTCAACAGACAAAACTTTATTTACATTGGCAATTCCTTCCCTGTAAAGTTGTCTGAGCCAGCAAAATATACTTTCCCAACAAGTGTTTTGGGCCTGATCCCAATCCATTGAAATCAATGGGAAAACTCCTATTGACTTCAACAGGAGTAGGTTAGGCCCTACTCCCATTGGATAAATATTTAACCTGCAGAAGGAAAAACAAATTTGTCAGATAATTCTGGGGAAATACATTGTTACTTTAGACTGAATTTTCATGTACACATATACCCTATAGGTTTAAAAATATACACTACAGACACTTAATGTAACCAACAACTAGAGCGCTACGATTGAGGTCTTATGTTTGTGACATGCTACAAGATTCAGGCAGGCCTTCCAGTGACTCTGAAAACTATAGCAGCAGAAGTTTTAACTAGTGCTGGACAGGTCATAGGGCAGGGATCAGATGAAGAGCAGTTCACTGCTCCTATATGGTGGGGGTTGAGTAATAGGCCAACAACGTAGTCTCATAAAAAGCTGAGTTATAGAAACACACCAATGTGGTCATTCAGGCAAACAGGACAATTGATTGGGTTGATGGAACCTTGTTCGTGCCATACGTGATGTTTGGCGGGATAGGAAGGATTCAGATCTGGTTGCAGAAGGCTGACTTTTCTTGCCTGCTGTTTAGCTTACAGAAAATCATTCATCGGAATGATGACATGGAAACAGAATGCACAGAACGGGATGGGTGGTGCCTTCAAAAGACCAGTGATGATCTGAGAGATACCATGTCTCTGATGATAAAGCAGATCATCAGATCCACTAGACCTGGTAAGGATGGCTCTGAGGTTTTGAGCATTGGAAGGTATGTTATAAAAAACATTTCCAGACCCTATGGGGCGTGATGTTGGGAGCAGTTGAGTCACAGTGTTGCACTTTGAAGTGGAGCAGTGAACTTGTCTGGTCATTTCCAGCTGTAGATCCCCTTCTCTTGTAGTAGGAGACTCACCCTGCCTGGTTAGATGTAGATGTTAGATCCTCTGGTTTTTCACATGCAATGTTATTGTGATGTGCAAGTTGATGTAAACAACCTGGATACCTGCAGGACACCTGTTCTTCTTAAGACAACACTTGTCAGGCCATTGGAAAAAGACCTAAAACTCTCCGGGACTGGGAAAACGTAATTAGATTTTGCCATTTGAACACCAGCAAAGGAAATGGAGGGATGTGAGTATGAAATAGTTGGGGGTAAGAACCTCCCAGCTTTGCCTGCCCAGTGTCTTAGTTTCTAGGTTTTAAATGTCTTTGTTCCATGATACTAATGTTTTTATAGTTGTTCAAATTGGTGGCATCTGTATGTTTTCAGTAATGTGTTTAATAGCATACTGTCATAGAGCAAGGACCGGAGAGGAGAGTCTTTTGACATGGTCCTGGGCCAAACCAATATCCCAAGGAATTAGGTTAGTCTCCGTTGGAATGAGATGCACGATCATTCTAAATGCAAAACTTCCTGGCCTTGTTCTGTTAGAATCCCTGGCACAGGAAAACTGCTTTTGATTTTTTTTTTTGGTTTTATTAAGGTGCCTGACTGTAACTGTGATCTTCACTTTTACATCTGGCTGGCTCTGTTACTCTTATCTGCAAACACATCCCCGGTTCTAGCGAGGAGGGAAGTAATGTTGACATCTTTTCTTCTCTCTCTTTCTGACTAAGCTCTGTTTTCGAGGACATCAACCACTGAAGACGGCAAAGAGCAGCTGACGTACGACTCTGGAGAGGAGGAGGATGAAGAGGAGGAGGAGGACTTCAAGCCTTCTGATGGGAGCGAGAATGAAATGGAAACAGAGATCCTGGACTATGTGTGACACAGTGAGCGAGCAGGAGGAGGCTGCATGGGACTCTTGTTCCTTGAGTCCTGGGGGATATGGAATCATGGCCAGGCTTTCGGGAAGATGCTAACCAGACACATGGCACTGGATGTGGCGCTAGCAGTTGTGCGAAGCGCTCTGAAGGCACAGGTGCTAAAGATCACGTTTGCACAGTGCCAGGGTGACAAGCATGTGTAAAAATGGCATTGTGGGGATGCTGGCCCATTGCCAATCCCAGACAACATGCATGGCCAGCATTTACTCTGGAAGTTTTTCTGGTCAGAGTGGAGCTAGTTGGGATTTCACTTGCCTTGGTTCTCTTGGCCCTTAGATTTTTGTGTTTCATTTCCCTTCCCTCCCTGCACTTACAAACTGCAACATCTGATCCCATCATCAAAGGGATCTGTCCTTCTGTTTGAGACGATATAGGTGTTCCTAGGACAGCCACTGTGGGGGTATGTTAGTGTACGGTCTTGTCCTTCCAAAGGTTGAGAGCCTCTCCATCCTTGCTAGCTCTGATGTGTCAGAGACTTCAACAAGTGCTGAATCCAACTCAGATCAAAGGTGTTCCACTGGCCTCTTGGGCCCAAAGAGTTAACTTTTAATTAAAACCATTGCAGGGAATGTGGGAAGGTCACACAATTCCAAACCTGGTGTCAGTGGGAAAAACTTCAAACAAAATTAATTCTGTATCCAGAACTGCACGAACAAGGTCATTGCTGATTCTTAATTGAGAGGCTCTAGAGAGTGTCATTATGGCTGGCTTAAATCAAATGCGGAGTCTATCCAATAGGACATGTGCAGGTATCTGTAATAATTTTGCATATGCATGAGAAGCAAACAGTAATTTCTCTTGAGGAAAGTCCATCTCCCCATGAAACAGAACCTCTGGTCTATTTTTCTAATAAAACTATTCCTTTTTCCAACACCACATTCTTTCATGGATTTCTGTGTAGATACACATAGTACAGCCAATATCCCCAAAATGATTTTGAGTCAACAGAAACATTTTGGTAAACTGGACAGTCATTAGGTAAGTGATTCTGATTTGAGAATTTTAAGTAAGAGTTGGATTAAGAGAGTTCATGTAAACTGAGTTTTACTTGGTGGTTAGATATAAACCGAGACAAAGATCGAGGTCAGACTGGGAATTCACTTGAAGTAAGGAGAAAAACCTGATCTGGATTTCTGTGTTTGTTCTTCCCTGTAAAACACATCCTCAGCTTGATGGATAAAGATGAGAGAGAAGTTCAGGAAGGCATTGCATATCTCGCAGTTACTGGGATGTGCTGCCTTTTGCTCTTCTGAGTGGGAATAAAATATTCTGTGTACATTGGCTGCATCTCCTGCATTCTATCAGCTTGAGACCTTGGAAAGAAAAGCAGCAGGAAGGAACTCAAATTAGAAAAGACTTCCATGGCATTGAGTAATTCACTTCTCCATGATGATGTATGTTGTCCCTGCCAGGCAACGTACTCCCACAACTTTGCTGTCCTCAGCCGGCTTTTGATTCTGCTCATCAAGAGAGAGTGTGGGGACAGAAACACAAAGCTACAGATGCTTGGAGGCTGGGGTTTCTAGCCCTGAACATGCTGTTGCTTGCTGAATTTCTGACATTGTCATAGAAATTAAAGCTCTCTTGGGACCCACTGAGTCTTTTATTCTCCATTCTCCAATCCCCAACCAGTGCAAGGTTGTTGCCTGGCCTATAGTACATTTTCTAATGCATGGTTTAGCCTAACTTTAAATGTAACGTACATAGGCCTTCTTAAAGAGTCTTACCCCTTCCCCCATAAAACTGTTATAGACATGGAACTCATGATAATGTTGGCTTCCAGCCCATAACAGCAACAGCTGGTGGTCTCTCATACTCTAGTGCCAGTTATCTACATTTTCAACCATGAAATGAAAGATTTGGCTGCAGCCAGGTGAATCCCAGGTGTGCGCGGTCTCCACTGATACAACAGCGAGATAGGTGTTCTGCTGAGCTGCAAGGGCATATGCCAGTATCTGCACTCCTACAGTATATATAGGCATACATGCTGGGCCAGGCTTATCCAGCACGCATCATGGGTCACTGGGAGGTTCTGTCCTTTGCCCTAGCCTGCTACCTTGGAGTAGCAAAGGCTACAACAGTAAGTATGAGGTAGTTCATTGATGCATAACAGTCAATGCAAAGATAAATTGTGTTAGAGTAAAAGCAGGCTGCCTGGTTAGAAGAAAAATGTGCTCTTAAGGTTTTGTATGCCCTTAGATGAAAAAACCAGCTGTTGTAGCTATTTTGGATAGTTATCTAAGACTTCCATTAATGGGGATGCGAAAAAGGGGGATATGTCCGCTTGCTACTTTATAGTATATAAAGGGCTCCAACCCATTTTTTCCTTTCCTTTGCAGTTCTTCTTTAATGTAGATCTCATTGCCTTCTACCTCTCCGATCTAAACCATTGTTTGCAGCACTCTACTTTCCGGTTTTTCTTTCTTCCTCTTTATTTTTCTGGGTAAGGAAAAGAATTCCTTGTTGGTACTGCAGCATCAAGGTTGCAAATCTGAATGCACACTTAGTTGGGAAATACTCAGTTTAACATTCCAGTAGAAACTTGACACCTATTTTAAACAGAGTTCTACATTTAACCATTGAAAATACTATGAAGGGGTATGTGTAGGTGATTCATTGTTGCCATTAGAACCTTAATGTCTGCACTTCCTGATTCCTGAGTTCAAATTTGCAACTTCCCTGTTGTATTAACATGGATTTTGCCTCTTTTTTTTCCCCCCCTTTTGACCAGGATTTAAAGAACAGAAACAACTTTATCTGTGATGCTATAGTATTGTTCAATAGTGATTTATCTTTTAAATGTTGCCACTTTAGAGATACTTAAAATATACTTAGAGCACATTGGAGTTAATCAATGGTTGCAGGCAACAATATAACAAAACTAACTTTTTATCTGCAATGTACTTTAAAATATACATTTCTCAAACCTACTGTTCATCCTGCATGCATTCTTGGTGCATCCAAAACTCATTGAAATCAGTGGGAATTTTGGATGTGCCAGGAATTTAGGTTCAGGCACAATGTAACTATTCCAAAGTGGTTTGTTTGTCTCTAAATATCATGTTTTAATTTTGCTGACTATTTTGTTTATATAAAACAAGTTAATTCTTTTCCCCACTAATTGCCGTAATATGTCAGTAGCTGAACAGACCTTAAGTCAACTTTCCAGTACAGTGAACCACTTAGATACAGATGGGATGAAATGTGGAAAGTTCCAGCCCACATGGAGCATTTGAGAAAATTTTGATCAAGTACCCAGAAAGGGCTGGTTACAATGGTGTCTGAGTTGAAGCAGACCTTAGGTGCGATAACTAGAATCAAATACAAGCAAAAGAAGTTACAACTTGTTCTTCAGCAGTATGCATTCATTTGGGGCAAATTTTCTGTTCTCTCTACTCCTTCGTACTGTTCTGTGAATTCGGGAAAGCGATGGAACTGCAGGGCAGCCCGTAGAGTAGCTGCATAAGAGATATTCCACATCTTGTGTGTGGCAGAGCCTTGTCTTATGGTCTTCCCACAGGAGCCTGAATGGGCATGTCTGGAAGGGAAGTGAGGGACAGGGAAGCAGTTCTACTGTGTTGATCCACTGGCCAAAATACTTGTGTTCTGGGGGGCTGTGGTTAAGTAGGAAAGCCAAGTAGCAAGGGGCTGATTTTGTTTTTAACTTTGGATAAAGGAAAGTACAGTAAAACCCCGATTTAACGGACTTCGGATGCAACGGACAAAATCAGATGCATCCAAAATCCGTTTTTTGGGATCCAGGCAGCGGGCGGGCTGGCTGCCGGCTCCCCGCTGCCTCCCCGGTCCAGGCAGCAGGCGGACTGTTTGTTGGCTCCCCGCTGCCTCCCGGGTCCAGGCAGCGGGCGGGCTGGCTGCCGGCTCCCCGCTGCCAGCCCGCCCGGGTCCCAGCAGCCTGGGATGCGGGCGGGCGGGCTGCTGGCTGACGGTTCCCGCCCGGGTCCCAGCAGCCGGGACCCGGGCGGGCGGGCGGGCTGCTGGCTCCCGCCCGGGTCCCAGCAGCCAGGACCCGGGCAGGCGGGTTGACGGCTCCCGGCCGTAAAACCTCGATATAATGGACTAATTCGGGCGAGGGGGTGTCCATTGTCAGCCAAAATCCGTTATTTAATCATTTTAAAAAATGATTAAATAACGGACCTTTCGGCTTTAACGGACACCCCGTCGCCCGAATTAGTCCGTTAAATCGAGGTTTCACTGTAATAGAAATGGGCAATTCCAGCTACTGACTGCAGACAGCTAACGTGTACCCAGAGTGTTTGAATGGGGCTTGCCTATATTTCTCTTTCCAATGCTCATCTTCCCCTTTCTGGGTAGCTTTCATCCAATGAAATGAGTCATCCTGCCTTCTCCTCTCTGCTGGGTCTCTCTGAGCATACTCAGACTTGTCTGAGCAGCTCCTGCCTCCTCGGTAATGTTGAATTATTCTTCTGTACAGTTCCTGGCCCGATAGTGGGGAGCCTATTGTGATATTTTTTGGCCACAGGTGGTGGCAAACATTTACTTTTTGCATCTCATCCGTTATATATTGACTAAGATTCTCTGCAAAGTAATTTAAGGTCCAGTTCTGTTTGTTATGAGTCAACCTCGCTTCTTCTGTAGCCCTTGAAGTGGCCACTTGGGTTAAGTCTGACACGTACGCTCCATTGAGAATCCCAATATGTGTTGATCTGGGTGCCTAATTTCCCTTAAGCTTCATTAAAAATCCCAGCCCTTGTGAATAAGACTCGTATTGCACAGGCTGGTATCTTCCGTATTGCATAGGCTGGTATCTTCCATATTGCATAAAACAACATTTAGTTCAAAACGTTCTTGCTGGAACTCCCTTTGACTTCTGTGTGTCTCAGCATCTCCATGCAGTCAGGATTGATCATCTAGTATTTGTAAAACGCTTAGAAATCTCTGCTGGATAAAATCCTGAACACAAGTACAAGTTATTCATTAATAGAATGTGGTGCTTGTTAATGTTAGAGTCTTCAGAGGATGCTATTTCAGTTGATGTAAAATAAGTCTGGTTAGGAACACCGCTACTATGGAAACATGCTGTTTTCATGGCAAATGCATCTTGGGGCTGAGTGATTGGGAGGTTTGTGTTCCTGCTGTGAATTGTGCCCGTCTACATTTACGGAAGGTGTTTGTTGTCCCGTCTCTCCTCTTGGCATTGTTTAGCTGGGTGTGGTGTCCACTGAAGGAGGTTTGGTTGAGGGTGTCAATGAAAAACTGAGTCTCTTTGGTGACTACATCGATATCTTCAGAGGAATCCCTTTTGCTGCTCCTCCAAAGAGTTTTGAAGACCCCCAACCACATCCTGGCTGGAGTGGTAAGACATTTAGAGTGTCTCATTTTCTGCCCTCACCCCCCAGAACATTTTAATTCTCATCCCATTCTGGAAGCCTGGTTTGTTTTCCCAATACTCCGTTAGCCGTCTTGCTGAGTATCACAGAGGCCTCCTACGTGAGAGGCTCTGGCTTTCATACCCCTCCTGATCAATGGTGGCTACTAATGATTTTATTTTGGGATATATTTTGCTCCACCCTCATGATCATCAAAGTCCTGTTCTCCTTTTCAGTCATTGCCCTTCTCCAGGGCACACCTTGCCTCAGCAGTAACATACTGCACTTTCATTCAGGTGATCAGCTGGGCATAGTGTTGCGTTCATTCACTAAGTGAATGTCATTAGATGTTGTCCGGGCTGTTAGACGGGATGACGACTGTAGACAGGAACTCTCTGTGCGGAAGTGCCAGGACAGAGCCGGGTACCTGCAGATTCTGTGGCCAAGGTTCCCTCAAGTTTAAAGTGGTTGTAGCTTCTGCAGTCTCGTGGGTATGAGGTGGCCAGATGGGAAAGGGGATGTCATCACAGCTGTTTTGCTAGTTGGAATCAATGCCCTGGCGGTGAGTGAGGGCCGGGAACAGGACCTGAGTCGCAGGCCTGCAGGATGGAACCGAGCGTTCTAAAGTGGGATGTTATTTTCTCTCTCCTGGCAGGTAAGCTGAAGGCTAAGGAGTACCAAAGCCGTTGCACGCAGGTCACACTCACCCAGATCGGTACTCGTGGGAGCGAGGACTGTCTTTATCTGAACATCTGGGTCCCTCAAGATAAGAAAGGAGGTACAGGCTTGATGGTGACATGAGGCGATTAGGGAGAAGGTTCTCTGCAGGCCTGCCAGGTCTGAGCAGATCTGTTTGGCTGTCAGTCTGCAATCATGTATTCTCCCCAACTCTGGGTTATGGTAGTTACAGCCCTCCTCCCTGCAGGCTCTGAGAGGATGGATGCGATACTAGAGACACCACTGCATCCATTTCCATGGAGAACTTCTGGTTGTCTTGGCAAGCTGGGATTGGCGTTCCATGCTGGGTGTCTCTTCCACACTATTGCTGCCCCAGGCTTCTTTAGCCCCGATAGTGCAAAATAGCCGACTCCTAAGTCTATTGTCAGGATGAATCATCTGCCTGTGTCTATGGTCAGGTGGACCTGGAGGCAGATGTTTCTATATTCACCCAAGAGAGGCAATACTTGCTGGTGAATGAGCCCAACAGGCAGTATCATGCCTGTGTGGCAGCAAGGGGGTTGGACAAGGAAGGGCTTTCGTCTGACTCTGGCTGGTCTGTCCCTTTCCGCAGTGTCCACAAATCTGCCGGTGATGATATGGATCTATGGAGGCGGATTCCTTGTGGGAGGCGGGCAGGGTGCTAACTTCCTCGATAACTACCTCTACGACGGTCAGGAGATCGCAGTGCGAGGAAAGGTCATCGTGGTGACCTTCAACTACCGAGTGGGACCGCTGGGGTTCCTCAGCACGGGGGATGCCAGTATTCCAGGTATGGCAGCTGCTTCATTTTGCTCCAGAGACCTCCACTCCGCCCCTCCACCGGGGTATCTCCTGCCACCACACTCCCCTCACACAACATATTGAACGGTCTCGTGTCCGGTCCCCCTCACAAACACGCATGTTGGGGTGCCTCCTTCACTATGTAGGGGGGAGTGTGGCGGAAGGGATCTCTCTTGAGGGATGAGAGAGCCCGAGTTTATACTTGGAGCAGATGCTGTGAATGGATGGAGTATTTGAGGCATTGCTGGCGTCGGTTAGAGGGGTTGGGTATCCACCGAACAGACTTTTCCCTCCCAGCAGATCTTGTCTCTCCTATCTGACCAGACACTTAGTAGAGTTAAGACACTGCAGTGGTGTCTGTGATTGCTGAGGTAACGCCCGCTAGCACAAGATCTTGGCTTCTCTTCAGTGTATGGCACAAGGAGAACATGAGTGCTGAGAGGAAAAAAAGCCCTCGTTTGACGCACAGCTTCACAAAACGTATAGACATGAGCGCAGGAGCCAGGAACTCCTGGGTTTTAACCCCAGCTCTGATACTGAGTGGAGCTGGGGGTGTGGGGCAGGGTGGGCTTTGAACTTTGAGCCTCACTGCTTCAACTTTCTCCTCGTTGAAATGTACCTGCCTTCTCTTGGCCAGGTAACTACGGGCTAAAGGACCAGCACATGGCCATTGCGTGGGTGAAGAGAAACATCAAGGCCTTTGGGGGCGACCCAGAAAACATCACCATCTTCGGGGAGTCGGCTGGCGCCGTCAGCGTCTCGTTACAGGTGTGTGATTGCCGCTGGGCCATTGTGGGGTTCCTTTTCCCTTCAGTTTGTGAAGGGTCGAACCTATCACTGCTGGTCTTTTCTCACTGCAGGTGCTGTCCTGGGAGGGCAGTGGGTTAATTAACATCCTGTTTTGAGCAGCCCACCCTGCATAAAGGAAGTACTTGTTTTCCTCACAGCCACTCTCTCAGCTTTGATTTAGAAATCTTCTTTCTAAACCCTCCGAATCCAGCTCTGGAGGTTGCTGCTTTCCCAAACAATGTCCCGCCTTAGGGTTCCCCTGCTATAACAGCATCTCTATCTTCAGCACCAGTTCTGTTCTCCTATAGGGGTTCTGGTACTACCCTGTTGGCTGTATATCGGAGCACCTTAGCTGCCTGATGTTTTAGAAGATTGAGGTTCCCTGGGTTCCCAAGACCCTGTAATTGAGACTTGACAAGAACTAATGACTTTACCGAGCCTCACGTAAAGCCTGGATGGGAGCTGGAGCTCTCTGCCGTGGCCATGCAAGAATACGGAAGGACCTTTTCAGTATTTGATACCAAATAGCCTTCCTGTTCCTCTTCCATGTTGCAGATACTCTCGCCGTACAACAAGGGGCTGATCAAACGAGCCATCAGCCAAAGTGGAGTCGGCCTGTGCAGTTGGGCTATCCAGGAGAACCCTCTCTTATGGGCTACCAAGGTAATGTGGACTCCAGCAGTAGGGCAGTGTCCGGAGGCAAGAGCTTCCCAGGGTCTTTGTCAGATTTAAGCACAGTAGTTACAGCTCCAGGAGGATCAATGGTGCTCCAGTTATCCATGCCAAACCAGTACTGCCAAGCTGAGGCCAGCTGTCTGGCCAGACTTCCTGCAGTTAAAGGTCTGTCTGGCATGTGAAAAACTGAGGGTGATTTAATAAGCAGGAGCAAAACCAAAGAGTTCAGAGCAGGACACTACTCCATAGAGATGGAGATTTGCAAACAAAATCCTCTAGGATTGAAAAGAACTTCCCCTTTTCCCAGTGGGTATTAGCTCAGTGCTAATTCCTGGCTGGTTGCGCCAACAATGGCTCTGGGTATAACTCTGTGGGGGTTTCTCTTGCTCATGTCCCGCAGGTTGCGAAGAAGGTGGGCTGCCCTACGGACAACACCGCAGCCATGGGCAACTGCCTGCGAGTCACTGACCCCAAAGCTGTGACGCTGGCCGCCTACCTGCAGATGGTCAACCTGCCATGTGAGTCGGTGGGTGCGAGTGGGATGGGAACCAGGCCGCTGTGTGTTGCATGCCCACAGTGCCCAATCAGTGAGCAGATGGGACATCATGACCATCATTCGATACGGGAAGAAGTCCGCCCCCAGCCCAGTCAAGTACATTTTGTACTGACTGGGATTGGTCCTGCTGGAAAAGATGGCTCTCTTTAGTACAGTGGAGTTGCACTACCCATGTAGTCATGGCATAGCTTAACACAACCTCTGTGTCCCTTGGAGACAGCTTACTGGCCAGTACTATACCACACTTCACATCCTGGGAACACAGAGAGCAAAATTTAGGAGCAATGCTCAAAAATGATCACAGCCCTGCAATTTTCAGTTGGGCCACTAGGTGGGGCATATGAGCCAGCAAGACCCATTCCTGCTGCAACTGGTGGGGAAATGTTCCCCAATTCAGTGGATCCAGGACTAGCTTTTCACAGGAATCATTGCTCTAGGCCTCTTCCAGCAGCAGGTGAACACAGCTGGAATGGAGGAGCTTTGCTCAGGAGCAAGCCCCCCTCTTCTGTAGCCTTGGCTGGGCGAGTTAGTTGACTTTGACACTGGTCTGACCTATGTCGTCTGCTGTTCTCCCCCCTCTCCCCTTAATGTAGCGTCTCTGATAGCTGGCTAAAGCCTGTATATACCCGGATGCTCCCTGTGCAAGGCAGCCATAGGGTGTGCTAGGTGAGAGGTCTATAGTACATACCTATATACCCACCTTCCACTATGTAATAGGGGAAATTCTGACCCCTCTGGAGTCAGTGGCAAGTCCCATAGACTTCAGTGGGGCCAGGATATCATCCAACCTGTTCACCTAGAAGCTCCTTGTGCAAAGCAACTGTGGGCCACCCTAGCCCAGAGGGCTATTGGCTCCTAGCACAGCTGCATGGTGGATTGGTCTCTTCTCTCTTGCAGACCCTCTAGTCCATTACCTCTCCTTCACTCCCGTGGTTGATGGGAATTTCCTCCCAGACCGGCCAGAGAATCTCTTCACCAACGCCGCCGACATTGACTACATTGCGGGTACGAACAACATGGACGGGCACTTCTTCGCTGCCATTGACATGCCTGCTATCAACTTCCCACTGGTGTGGATCACCACGTAAGTAGCGACCACCCTCAATGGCATAGCCGGGAACAGGAAAAGCAAGTTGGGCTTTTGTAGAAAAGGGAAGTAAAGTACCTGAGAACTGGCCATGCAATGACTGGCTTGGGCGCCGTGTCAATAGCACCACCAATCCCATAGATCAGGGCTTCTCAAACTGGGGGTTGAAAGATTACTACTTGGGGAGGGAAGGGGGAGGTTGTGAGCTGTCAGCCTCCACCCTACGCCCCGCTTTGCCTCCAGCACTTAGAATAGTGTTACATTAAAAACACTTTTTTATATTTAAGGGGGGGGGAGGGTCACACTCCTAGGCTTACTGTGGGAAAGGCATCACCAATACAAAAGATTGAGAACTGCTGCAGATCAGACCTGGGCCAAACTAGCACCTGTTTAGAGCCAACTTCTCTCCTGCCCTGTGAAAGGCCAGGGCCGACGTGGCATATGAATGCAATGGCAGGGCAGAGAGGAGCTTCCGAGAGCCAGCCTGGATCTTTGCCTCTTGTACCGTTTAGCCAGGGGCTTAGAAAGGAGAACTCTCCCCTTTTCCTCCAGCTTTCAAACTACTTTGTGGCTTCTCCCTCGCACTTTCTGGGTGGGGCTTTTGTGTCCTCACTCGTCAGACATCCGGCATTCCAGAAAGCGAAGGTTTTTTGGCCTCACAAGTAGCGTGTAAAGAACAAGTCTGACTCAGTGGGCAATAGTTGGATCAGGTCCTCTCTAGAATATCATTCTGCAGGGTTCCCAATCCCCCTGGCTCCTTCCTGCTCTTTGGGAAGGGAAGAGGGATTGAAAATCGAGGTGAATCCCTCGGAGCCAGGAACTGAACCCAGGCAGGGCTGGAAGTGATGTTCACCAGCTGCACCAAGCTTAGCTTCCAGCATCTTCCCAGGCTGCAAGCCTTGTTGAATGTTGAGCTACCAGTCATGAGTAACCTGCAGTCTCCCCCGAGGTGGATTTAAACTCTCATCTCTCTGCCCCCAAGAGCTATAGCGATGAGCACTGAGCTCAGAGCCGGTACCTCATGAAGAGATGTTTGGTGTCTTTTCAGAGACGACGTCTACAACTTGGTGCGGGGGCTGACTGTGCGGAAGGGAGAGCCGGCAGCAAGTGCCACATTCTCCCGGTACACCCAGTTGTGGACTAACAACCCTACCCAGGAGGTCATGAAAAGGACAGTGGTAGACTTGCAGACCGACTACATCTTCCTGGTTCCCACACAGCGGACACTTGCTCTGCATAAAGCGAATGCCAGGTGAGTCGGAGAAGGTTTTGATGGGCCCGGAGGCAGAGAACAGTGATTTAGCTACTTTACTCATGGTTTAAATCACAGAGCTGGAAACCTTGATTTGAATCTTGTGTTGCACTTTCTTTAGGAAAACAAAGGTTGATTCTCATTGCTGGGTAACGACTCAGTCATGTTGAAGTGTACCAAATTAAATGTAAAGGTTCTCTTGCTACCCAGGAGGTTACACCATATCGCTATACATTCATTAAAGCAGTAATATAGCTTAACATGCAGTTATTCAGATTCTTAATTTTTACTTAAATACATTACTCACCATTTTCTAATCTACTAGGTGCTTAATATTGTATGGAATCTGAAATTTTATTAAATGCACAGAACCAGCATTTTAAAATTTTTAGTTATAAGCCCCCGTAAATGGGCTAGATACTTTTTTCTTATGTCAGTTTATCAAAACACTTTTTTAAAGGCAGTATCACCCGTAGGTCGGGAATTGAACGGATTATTTCTGGTCACTGTTGTCTTTCACAAGTTTAGGCCTCATCCTCTCACCTCATTTTTATTCATACAGGAAAACAAGCACTCCTGCCTTTTCAACTCCCGCTCGGTTTCTCAACTTTGAGCTAGGCATTGAGCTGTGTCTTTTGAATAAACTGAAATGAAAAAAGGTTCTTTCTGCATCTGCAGAAGAGGCTACTGCTGTCAAAAACCGAGTCCTGCAGTGGACTCTGGTTCCAGGCACTCAGCCAGTGACTTCCAGCCGTTCAGTGGTTTGGATTTCCTTTAAAGCTTTGGGAGCAGATACCTACTGCTTAATATTCATTTAATTTAAATGATTAATAGAGTACATTTAAACCTTAATATTGGGTCTTCATCTCAAATTAGTTTTTTTTTCTATTTAAAAATAAACCTGCTTTTTAACAATCATTTTTATCCACCCTACTGGGGGGTTGGTGACTCAGTTCAGCCAAGAATGTCTCTTCGTGGGGACGTTGGGGCCAAAGTTGGTTTTGTTTATTTTTGCAAAGTTTTACTCCCACTGCCCAGAAATCATTTAACATTTCCCATGGAAACAGGTTTTTTTTGTTTTTTTTAAACGGTACAGTTCAAGTCAAGGTAAAACAGAAGGGCAAGATGATTTTAACCCAGCAGTGCATGTGTATCCAAGGAGCTTGCACGAGCAAACCTCTTCCAGTGCCAGTATTCTCTGTCTGGCTTTGTGCTGGTGCAGATCCTCTTCACTTGCTGAGCGTCTGTTTTGGTTTGTGCAGGAATGGCAAGACTTACTCCTATGTGTTCTCCGAGCCTTCTCGAATGCCTGGGTACCCCAGCTGGGTAGGGGCAGACCACGCAGATGACCTTCAGTATGTTTTTGGGAAACCCTTCAGCACCCCACTGGGCTACTGGCCTAAGCACAGGACCGTCTCACAGGCCTTGATCGCTTATTGGACCAACTTTGCCAGAACCGGGTAAGGAGCTCAAGCTGTGGGGCAGTGCCCTGCCAGTTGCACAGCTGGATGCAAAATTCCAGGGAACCATGTTCCCACATCAGCCATTAGCTGCACCACACAGGCCGGGACTCTGTCCCTGCTGTCACACTTGCAGCACCCACCCACCCACGTGTAGGTGGCCCCTGGATCCTCCTCGAGGAGCGATTGCACTAGGTCCCCCTACTACAGGGGAATGGCAAACACATTGAACATGATGGGGAGGTAGTGGTGAACCTGGCTGTGCACGGTGGCTATTTACTGTGCTAACATCCACAATATTTCTCTTCCCCTCACTGCCCAGTCCTTAACTCCTTAATCTGCCCTGTGACAGCTAACCCCGAGGTTTAGGTCTAGCTCCTCAAAAGGTTTGCAAGTGCCTCTGCTCAAGGTCCTCACTCCTAAACTGCTGCACATGTTCACGAGTGCAGGCAAGTGCTTCCTTCTCCCAGGGTTAGAGACCCTTAGAAAGGCTGACCCATGTGAAACCCTAGAGGCTAGGGGCAGCTGCTGGGCTGTGAGCCCCTTGGCAGTTTTGCATTTCACACCGGCTCTTTTGTTTGTCTGCTTTTCAGTGACCCCAACCAAGGGGAGTCTACAGTGCCCATCGGGTGGATACCCTACACTCTGAAGGAGGGCCACTACCTCGAAATCAACAGCGACATCAACTATGATTCAGTGAAGCAAGGCCTGAGAACCTCCTACGTGGAGTTCTGGAATTCAGTCTACTACAACCTGCCCGATGTTCCTTCCCCTTTCCTGGAGTAGAGCCAGGCCAACAAACCAACCCATCAGTTCTGTAAAAACCCAACTAGTCAAATTCAGATTAAATGCTTGATTCTGGCTGCACCTCCTGGCCTCTTCCAATCTATGTATTGCAACAGAGTTTTCCCTAAGAACGTTAAGAATAGGGGAGGTGGCATCCAATTTAATGGGCAGTTTTGTTCTGTGAAAAATATACCTGAGGGCACCTGTTGCATGGAGCCATTCATCAAACCTGGAACATGTTCTCGGCCTAGTAAATTGCTCTTCGTGTCAAGGTCAAACCGTGCACAGAGATACTTTAAAGGAGTTGTTGGAAATGGGGGTCTCATGGGACGACCCTTGGCACCAGAAGAGCCCTGTTTAGAACGAGCTGGTTCTCTGCTCCCACATTACCGAGGAGATCCGTTCACTCATGCTGCTTGGACCTCAGCCTTCGTGCAGACACGACACTAACCCTACTAAACTCTCTCTTACTGTATTAACTCGATCATTAGCCCCGTTACAGATGGGAAACGGGCCCAGCACGTTGCTGACTTACCCCAGAATGTGGGAGAGCTACAAACAGCTCCTCCTTTGCTCCCGCTGGTGGATTCAGCGGCAGAGGGGCCTTATGCAGTGCTGGAAAGTTGGTGTCCCGGCTGTTTAGGTGAGAAGTAGATTGTTCCCAGCCGGGCCATCTCCACTCCCCTGTACAAGAGCAGGCCTGCTAGTAATAGACAAAAGTGCAGTGACTCAAATCCTATCCAGCGCCTCACTCTAGCAAATCACTGCAGGCTTCAGTCCCTGCCTGCTGCGCTTTGGCTGGTGAGAAGCCAAGGGCTTCATACGAGTAGTACAGGCCGTTGTCCTTTCCCATGTTAGGCCAGCACCTGAGGACAAACTGCATCCAGGCTCCTGGCTGTGACATTTCCACCTCGGTATTTTATTGCAAAGACTAATTACAAGGCTGTGTACAGGTCACACCACGCAGTGTGCTCCTTCATTGAAGTTGTGTTACAAAATACATACATATAATACATCCAGCTTCAGTGATCACATCCACACAGGGGTGTGCTGAGCCCACCTGAAACACCAGCACCTCAACCCGGCCCTGCCTTTAATTCCAGGAGCGGGCACGTGTGGTCAGGCACAGAGCAGTACATAAGCTGAGCAGGCAGCTGTACGATGGAGGGGGGCAGTGGGGGTGGGTCAGTTTGCCTGCGTTTCCAAATTCACATTCTCCGAGGGAGTTCAGGGGAATATTTCACAGTGACAGTTCACCCTGGAGGATCCTCTGGAGCCAGGGTGCCCCCACAAGATGGTAGCGTTTAGGCACTTTCTGCCCCAGCATAGTGTGGGGTGAGGGAACACCCCAGGCTGATCTTCAGAGAGTCCTTGCCTGGAGGCGAAGGATTTCTTCCTCCCAGCCACCAGGCCTCCCGTGAGAGGACGATACTCCTCAGGTAAGGAGGGGACAGGTTCAGCTGCCTGGCAGAGGCTGGAGGGGGTTCGGTTTTCAGCCTCCCGCAGAGGAGGTCCGGCTTGTTAAGTGCTGTGCCTGGCCAAGGGCCCACTGAGACACGGGGGGCAGCAGGAGCAGCTCAGGTGCTGGAGGCAGGCAATGGAGAGAGGAGAGGTTCCTGCTTCAAGGAGCTCAGAGCTCCCTTCATGTGCAGGAGGGGAGTGGGGGAAGCACCCAGCAGCCCTGGGGGGGAGGGGGGGGGGAAGAAGAGGTTACTTCCTGGAGCTCTGGCCCATGCAGATTACAAAGGGCCCAGGCCAGACCCCAAAGCAGAAACACTCCAGGGTGACAGGCCCATGCTAGGAGTTACCACCCAGCCCAGCTGTCTCTGCTGGTGGGGCAGGAGAGAGCAGGCAGGTCTCGTGAAAGGTCAGCGTGTGTTGGATACAGTCGTGCGGGGATAAGAGCATCCCTCCCCCTCTACAGACCTGGGGCTTGGCTTTCCTCCCTGCACAGCTGAGACGTGCACTTCAGGGGGCAACTACCAACAGGGCCCTGCAGAACTGGCCCCTAGGAGACAGAGCTCCCCCAGGCTAGTACTGCTCCAGGTTGCTCAGGCCGGACCTGTCTGCACCCAGAGCTGGCAGGGGAGGGGAGATACACCAGCCTAGCTACAAGTCAGACCAACAATGGGCAGGGGCAGAAGCAGGAAAGGGAGTGAGGAGTTCTAGGAACAAAGAGCCCCCGGGGTGAGTGGTTTGTTCAGTAGCAGGAAAGGGAGTGAGGAGCTCTAGGAACAAAGAGCCCCCGGGTGAGTGGTTTGTTCAGTGATTTAAAAACTCGGCTTTTCCTCGCCCCTGCCGAAGCAATTCCCTGTCAGTGATAAAGAAACCAAGGGGACTCCTGCCAACAAGAGAACGGAGCCATTACCAAGATGGCTCCCAGCAACGTTAAAGACAAGCAGGGGGAGGGGTTAGTACAAATGTACAAGTGTGACGATCCTATTTACAACCAATAAATATGGAAAACAATTCAGTAAACATCGGGTCTGTTTTTACAAAAGTTTGCTTCCCCCCCCCCCCCATTTCATTGTCAAATGTTTAAAAAAGTCTTTTTAAAGCCCAAGGTAAGTGGCACTTTCCGGGGGCCGGGTGGATAGAGCCGGGGGCCGTTAGTCCCGCCTGGCTGCTCCTCTCCCACCCAACCCAAAAGAAAGTCTCTATTTACAGACGTTTGTACAGAAATTGGCTCCTCTCCTGGCTCAGATGGCAGCTCCGGCTGGGTATTTTTTGCCTATGAAGAGACACTGGCATTTGATCTTTGGTGCAGGCTTGAAAGGGATGGAGCACGGGAGGGACACAGGAGTCCAACGCGGAGGATCCAGAGGAGCCGTAGAAAGAAAAAAACAGCAGCCTTGCAAATCTGAGTCGCCAAAACCACCAGCCAGGTCATCCCCCCATGAACGCCCCACTGATGGGATTAGCAGCAGCTGCGTGGTTTCCAGTTTAACTCCCCTAGGGGACCGGTCCAGAGGCAAAGTGCATTTGGCTGATGCAAAATGGTCATGCTGCCAAGTATACCCCATCAGGGGAACGGGGAACCTGGGCCCGACTCAGCACCGGAGGCGATACACCCCGATGGGGAGCGGATAGCCCAGCCCTTTCGCTCCGGTGAGTCCGCTAACCCTGCGTGTGGCCCCTCCTGCAGAAAGGCGAAGGGGTCCCTTGGCAAGTCGTCCTCTCCTCGTCTCTTGGACAGAAGGCACCTAAGGCAGAGAGGCAGGTTCCAGCTTGGGGCACAGCGGCGTCGCACCGTGGAAGAAGTTAAAAACCCACCCTGCGCAGAGGAGAGAGACCGGAGCGGAACGCCGGCTTCCACCGAGAGGCCACGGCCACCCCCGCGCACTCGGCTCCAGAGAGCACGTCCCCCTTCCTCGCGGGCGAGCCTCGTTCCCCTCACCCAGGCCGGGTGACGTTAGGACAGACCGGCAGGCAGGCCCAGGACAGGCTGCCCTCAAAGCCCAGTCAGCGAGGGGCGCGGCCAGGCCCTGGCTAGAAGATGCCCTTGGCGATCTTCAGGCCCTTCTGCTTCATCCTGGGCAGGGTGGAGCTGGAGCCGTGCTTGATCTTCACGCCCTTGGAGAAGCCCCTTTTCTTTAGCACGAAGTCATAGTTGGCGGCGGAGTTCATGGCGTAGAAGACGTTGGCGTTGTCCGGGATCTTCAGCTCTGCAAGGAGAGTTTGGTTAAGTCACCCACCAGCTCAGGGGGCTCCGGCTGCCTGCGTAGAAGGGGAAGGACCACGCAGCCAGGAGCGAGGTAGAGTAAGGCTGGGACGATGCAGGGCACTCAGGGAGCTCCAGGGTCCTAGCCCCAGCTCTGCCATCGACTCACATTTCACTTCAGCCAAGCGCTGCAGCCTCAGCAGAACGGAGATGTGCTCACCTCCCTGACAGACAGGAGAGCAGCATGGGGCTACCTCACAGTCACTGGGAGGGATCACAGGGATCTCTCTGGCTACAGAGCATCTGGGAGGTAGGGCCCATTTTACAGATGGGGGAAACTGAGGCCACAGATTACACGATTTGCCCAAGGTCCGACAAGAAGTCAGTGGCAGAGGGAACAGGATCTGGGTCTCTAGCAGCCCAGGCCGGTACCCTGAGCTCCAGGCCATCCGCTAGGGGAACGTTCTCCTCCGGAAGTGACAGCAGAAGCAGCTCCAGGAGCTCCTTCCCTGGGGCACATCCCCTCTAAGGAGTTGTGGACAGCTCCATCTCGGGTTCTGCCTACCCAGCAGCTGGCAGACGTACACAGGCGAGTGTGCTGAAATAGTCAAGCCCCAGCAGTGGGGGTTACAACCCTACCGGAGATCCAAGGTAAGTGCCCAGGTCACTAGCCCAAGCCCCTGGCTGCAGCTTTCATAGATCCCAGCGCCCGACGGGACCGTTGTGATCATCTCATCTCGCCTCCCGTAGAGCACAGACCTTCCCTACAATAACTCCCAGGGCAGGTCTCCTAGCAAACATCTACTCTTGTTCTCAAATGTGGTCATGCTGGAGAGTCCACCCGACCCTGGGTAAATTATTCTAGTGGTTCATTTATCTCCCCCTTAAAATGTAGGTCTATTTTAGGGCACTAGCGCCTGTAATTCCCAGCGTGGCGAGAATACACCTCCCAGCTGCTGCGTAGACCTACCCTGGCATAAGACAGGCAGCTCAAGCTGTGAGGGACACTGGGAGGCCCTAGGAAGGGGGGACCGTGTCAGACCCAAGACGTCAGAGTTCACAAGGGGTCCATTAGCTCCCCCATCCCAACTCTGCAGGGCCGGGTCCCTCATCGGGACGGCTTGTTCCTCTCAGCCGCTTCTCCAGCTGGGTGGTGCAGAGCCAAGGGCTCGGGCCAAGCATCCCGGCTGCAGGAGTCGTCTCCCTTGGCCGGCAGACGGGTCTTTAATCTGCCCCAAGGGCCCCGCTCCCACAGGGGGCCGTGCGGGCACGTCCCATCTTACGACGGGGCAGAAGATTGGGGTGACAGCCCCATACCCAAGGGAAGAGGAAGCGAATGAGCCTGTGGGGCTCAGTTATCGCCAGACACAGGGTCCCCGGGTACCTCTTTCCTCGGAGATGATCTGAACGAGCTCGTAGTCTTCCGGCCGGTCCCCGTCCAGGTTGTGTTTGGCCATCGCCTTGCGAATCACCACGGGGGTCTTATCCTGGCTGGTCACCTGCCAGGGAGAGCGCTCGTCAGTCCAGGGCTCAGAGACAAGGGCCCAGGGGTGGCTGCTGTGCCCGAGACCGAGCCCAGCCCCCCCTGCTCATTAGCGCAGCAGCCATCCCCCCCTGTCCCTCCCGCTGCAAGCTCCATCAGGAGGGGCCGCGAGGCTCAACCCCACCCCCCTCCAGAGGCTCTGGGACTGGGCCCGCTCGCCCAGACTAGCCCCCTCCCCCGGCCGCGCTGCGGGTGCCCGGGGCTCACCAGGATGCTTTTGTACATGTTGCCGTTGTCCACGGCCAGGCTGACGCGGATGATGCAGCAGTCGTCGATCTGCTGGTTGTAGAGGGGCAGGGAGAGGGAGGAGTAGCTGGAGATGCCCGAGACGGAGCGCTTGTGAGTGCGCGAGGCCGTCACCGGGGTGGAGGAGACCGAGGAGGAGGAGGCACTGCTGGAGCCAGAGCCGATCCCCGACGTGTCCAGGGAGGAGAGCGAGGTGCATTCCCAGAACTGGGGGGGGGGGGAAGGAGGGACAAGCACCGGCTTCAGCACCTCGATCCAAAGAACGGGGGGGAGGGGGGTGTCCCAGGGCCAGGAGGCTCACAAGAGCAAGGGGGGGTGTCTGCATGAGGCACAAGGGAGTTACAGCCACTGGGGGGGGGGGGGGGGAGGGGATTCCCAATGCCAACCCCCACCCATGCCCTGGACGGGAGGAGAGGGGCTCGACCTCCCATCTGCTCCGGGTTAGAACCAGCCTTCAGGAGATGTGGGCGGGGAACCCCCACCCCCCCACGGCGGAGGCTGCAGTGGGCGCACCTGGCTCCTGATCGCTTGGGCGTGAGGAGAGCCCAGGAAGCTGCCCCGTACCTTCTTCTCCTGGCAGTCGGGGGACTCGGGGATGAAGCTGATGTTGATCTCCTCCACCTCGGAGCTGCTGGAGCCGGCGGAGGTGACGCTGACCGAGTCGGCCGTGTCCCCGCTGCACAGGTACGGCCCGCACTTGAGCTGGTCGAAGGATTTGGAATGGGAGCTGCCGCTGGTGCAGGGCTCCGCGCTCGGCGCCTGCCGGCTGCGAGGGGAGATACGGTCAGGAGGGAGCAAAGCGGAATGCACCATGCAGCCGGGGCACCCCCCCTGTGATCCCTGGAGCCTCTGTGCCCCCGCCCCAGGCACCCTCCCCCCCAGCCCCCCCTGCAGCCTCTGCCCTGGCCCAACTCCCTCTGCTTTATAAAGATCCCAGGGTCCTGACTGTACTCCAGCTCCCAGTTACCGTCGGTAACCGGGATTCCTCCCCCAGCTCGGTTCCTCACTAGTCTAACCCCGACCCCACCACCTGAGGTGCAGCAACTCCTGCTCTGCCGGCCCTGGGGCCCAACCTCTGCCAATGCAGCTCACTGCTACCAGGCAGCCCCCCAGGGCTCCCCCAACTCAGCCAGTGCCCCTCACTCCTGGCCCGCAGCGCCCTTTGTTAGCGGCAGCAGGACGAGTTCGCACCAGAGCTGGGCCTGGGTTTTCAGGGAGAGGCAGCCAATGTACAATCCGGCGCTCGGCCCGACTCCCGGCCCAACGCGCAGCCTTCGACTCATTTCCCTCTGAGCCGATCCTACCGCCCCGAGGGGAGGAGACGGGGCCCTTCTCAGGCTCGCTGCTGGGGCTGGTTTCACCCGCAGCACTTGGGCCAAGAGCGGGGGGCTAGAAGGAGACATGCCAGGCAGCATCTACCCGAATCCCACCCCGCCCGGCCTGGCCGCTCGCTCCGGGAAGCCCGTCTCTGCTGTGGGCCCTGGTGAGAAGGGGAGCGGGGAGACTCACTCGCTCCATCGCTTGATGATGCCGGTGTTTTTCTTTGCCTTCAGCGTGTTGCTGGCCGACTCGGACAGGGGCTCGATCTCACAGGAGAGACTATAGCTAGGAGAGGGGAAGAGAGCCGAGATTCAGCCTCACCCTCCAGGGCTAGCCACAGTAACAGTGCGGGGGAGGGAATGGACTGGAGCCCCCCGCAGCGCGAGGGCGACCGCGGGTTTCTGACCGCGGCAGGAGTTGGGGTGCGAAGTGGGGTCAGGGTCCAAGTCCTGGGGTTTCAGCCTGGCAACCGCAGAGCAGGGAGGTTCCAGGTGCTTACACTGCCCCTGTTCTGGGGAGTCAGTCTGCAGGGTCCCCACCCCTGCCCCCCTTCCCGGTGCGGTTTGCAGGGAGGCTGCGCACAGTGGAAGGGACAAAGCAACGGGCCCACAATCTCAGCAGCCTGGATCTGAAGGAGACAAAGGGTCCCTCTCGGGGTCCCGGCAGCAGAGCAGCCCTCGCTCTGGGGGCCCATCCAGAGGGGGAAGGTGCTAGAGCCCCTGGCTCCGGGCCCAGCTCACCTCTCCGCCTCGCTCAGCCGCTCCACGCCGTGGAACCAGCCCACGAAGCCGTCCTCCTGCGTGAAGCTGTAGTTGTTGCAGGCCGACTGGAGCAGCTTGATCTGAGCGATGACTTCAAACTCCTGCAGGGAACCGAGGCAGAATGAGGCCCGCTCCTACTGGCTGACCAGACCCCCCCCCCACACACTCCTGTCTGCCTTAGACAGGCACCCCACAAGGAATCACAGAGCCCCGGGAACCCCCCCCCCCCCAGTCAGCTACTGAAGCCTCAGTGCTACACGCTTCAGGCTGAGAGCGCCAAACCATCCCCAA
This sequence comes from Sternotherus odoratus, assembly GCA_032164245.1. NCBI lineage: Eukaryota > Metazoa > Chordata > Testudines > Kinosternidae > Sternotherus > Sternotherus odoratus. The sequence goes on from JAVMKO010000016.1 coordinate 13,239,969, forward strand.
CTGGGCTGGGGTATCCGCAGGATGCACCGAGTCAGCCCCTTCCTCCAACCCAGGTGTGCTCAACCCGCGTGAACGGTTCTCACCTTCCTTCTCTTCTCGAAGTTGATCAGCCCCCCCTGAAAGACAGAAATCCAACAAAGGTTACAGCGAACCTGCAAGAGACTGTCCCCGCAGCTGCCAATAACCCCTCCCCCCGGGAACCGATCCCACAGAGCCAGACGGGTGAGGCCTTGCCTCACGCTAGGGGGCAGCGCGAGTTCAGCAATGTACCCTGGCGTCCGTCCATGCAGGGATCCAGCCCTTTGTTTTCAGCCGCAGCCTCGGGCGGCCAGGCAGAGAAGGAGAGGGACGGGGATGATACTTACATCCAGGAAGTCTTTCATGGCCGTATCCAGCATCACCAGGTCTGTGAGGAAGGTGCCCAGGTAGGGAATGGTGCCCTGCATCACGCCCTGGAAAGAGGAGAGAGCAGGGGTGAGCCCTGAACACACCACCTGCAGAGCTCGGAGCGATCTACCAGCAAGGGGCGGCCACACCACTCACCATCTCCCGCTGCTGCTGCTGCCGCTTCTGGGTCCTCTTTGGGTTGATCTCCAGGGTGGCGAATTTGGACGTCCCCTCCTGGATTGAGGGGAAGAGGATGACACAAGCTGGTTTATTGATCTAAAGTCCCTGCTGGAAGTCATCCTTGATCGCTAAGATCAGGCCTCCTGGAGGGAGAATTCAGGCAGTGCTGTGCAAAGCCAGGGTAAGTCCAGTTCCCTTCCCCACAGCCACGCGGTCGGCAGGGAACACAGGAGCCCCACACCCAGGCAGGGTTACAGAAGCGCCACCTGTCTGCTGAAGGCAAAGGACTCATCTACCTGGGACACTCTTCTGGTGCAGAATTACACCACCACAGATAAACTGCTACAGTTCTACTGGCACCACTCCCCATGCGGACACACTTATCCCAGACCGAGTGGCTTTTTTGCGGCTCATCTTAAACAGCGCTGCCTACTGCATGGAGCACAGGACACTAGAGACCTGGTTTTCTGTTCCCAGCTCTCCCCCTGGCCTGTTAGGTGACCTCGAGCACGTCCCCTCTGTGCCTCAGTTTCCTCATCTGTACAAGGGGTAAAGACACTGACCTCCTTTGCATAGCACTGTGAGAGCTACGGGGAAAAGCGTTAGATAAAGAGCCGGATTTTATTATTAAACAGCTTCCAGAGCGACATTCGCTCACGTGAAACCAGTCCCTCTTCTACTGGAACAGAAGTGTCCCCAAGGGGAGTTAAACTGGTATAGTGAGAACGGGTTAAATTCATACCCTACCTTATACCAGTATAGCATCCCATGGGGGGCAAGTCCTCTGTCTCTGTTGGGGTGGGGACATGATCAAGGCTGAGCATTCACACTATAAACAGGAGGAGACTCCTATCGGGTGGGGCATGCTGCCCTCCCCTACTCTCTCACACACGTATTAATAGCTCAAAGGGATGTTTTGTTCCCTTCTGGATTTTGTGATCTCGGCCCCAGACAGCGATGGGATGGAATGTCCGAGTGCACGCCCTGATGGGGAGACGGACATTTCTATAGCAGCATTTAACAAGCTTTGGGGCTGAGCACTCCCCGCTCACACTAAAATCAGTGGGACTCTGGACAGCCGCTTTGTATGGGTAGGGCTGCTAAAATGCACCCACCTCTGGGGTAGAGCAACCACCTGATGCACGACACCTCTCTAATGTTGGGATTTGAACCTGTGGCCTCAGACAGCCGGGTGATTCCAGTGCAGAACCATTAAGCCCAGCCCTCCATGGACCCAGAATGAAAGATGCACACATGCCATTGGGCAATACAGTACCAAGCGGGCACCAATCCTCTTCTCACACCCATTGCACACTAGTGTAAGGCTGCTGCCATCAGCCGGGTTACTCTTGTGTCACAGCGGTGTGAACGAGAGCACAAGCAGGCCCACTAGAGAGATTGTCAGATGCAGTCTTGGTTTGGCCACCAAGCCGGCTACTTCCTTTCCAGGCAGCTAACAGGCGTGGGCGGCTGCAGCAATGCTGGCTGCACTCCCTAGACCAGCAAGCTCACAGGAGAGTGAGTGCGAGCACGCCCAAGGAGCCAGGCCAGGAGTTCAGCTCCCGGCCTGCTTCTGGCATGGGCTCCTTTACCTCTGCTCCAGGGAGATAAGGGGAGGGAATCCCTCTGCAGACAGGCCTCTCTCCTCCACAAGCCTCTCCCCTCCTCATCTTCCACTCACTGGGGATTTCCTCGCTGCCAGAGCCGGGCGCAGCCCAAGCCCCCGAACAGAGCCACGCTGTCAGCATCCGCCATTCACAACGTGCTGCCTTGCTCTGCCCCTCTCAGACTTAAAGGGAAACTGTCCCCTTGGAAGTTCTGAGCCAGACCCTCAGCTGATGTAGTTCCACTGATGATCCATCGATTTACAGACTGGGGATCTGACCCATGAAAACTAGTGTCCCCCCTGTATTATAAACCCTGCCAGACTGTTAGAACTGGGGAGGGGTCTATAGACCATATGCACCTTTCTCCCTTCATCTTGGGCAGCCGAAATAGCCCAGTCGGATTCAAGTCTCTCTCTTCCTGACACTCATGTCCTAGCAAAAGGCTGCAACATCTGAGATGCAAGTATTTCAGAGGGATTCCTCATTTGGGTTTTAAAATCACCCACACTCCCAGATATGTTCTTATTGGGCGTAGTGTGGGTGCATCCATAGTCTGTGTCTGTAAGGGGCATGCTCTAAAGATGACACAAGACCTCTAGCAAACCCCATGTTGCTATAGATTTCACTGCCCGTCCCCACTGTTCCACACGTCCTCACTGCAGACTGGGCAGCAACAGGGTAAACTCCCATCCCACCCGCGGTTCAGAAAAAAGCCCAGGTGAGAGAGACACTGAGCTCCCGGTACCTTAATGAGAAGCTCCCGACTCAGCGAGTGGTTGTTCTCATCCGAGAAGATTTCCGACAGCTCGTGGAAAGTGCGGAAGCTCTCCCTGTTTGGGGCGAAACCAGGAGGGATCAGCACCGGTGTCCCCATCTTCCCCTCTTCTTGTGCATGCCTACACCCCCTTCTAAACCCTAAGCTGCTAGTCGAGCACCAATCCACTTCATTCTCCAAATTTCCACTTCCCCAAAACACCGGCTTGTATCTTGGATCCTTTCTTGGGCAATGCAGAAGATTTTCCCAGCATGCCTTGGGAGAATCTCCATTCTTCCCCTTTGGCTTGCGGATTTGTTGACATCATTTCCCCGGGAATCTGCCTGACTGGAACATTCCCTTTCAGGCTGGGCCATGCCCCTGGGAAGAACCCAGCTGACCACAGCTCTAGTGGGTAGCTCTGCCATTTTGGAGGCATCCAGGAATATTTAACAGGTAGGATCTCCTGTAGTTCATTCATGCTGATAAGACAGCAAAGTGTCTTACATTGGTGCCTGGCTTTTGGGCACACTCCAGGAGGAGAGCTGGTGAGATGACGACAGTCGTCGGGAGTCAGACAGAACTACAGCTTATGGCATAGATGGGAACCCCGAGCCCCCAAACTACGCTAAGGCTCCTGCTGTGGCAATAGGACCCAAGGGGCTGCGCTCACCGTGACACCTCGTCCCAGGTCTTCTTCAGCCTGTGCACCGCGTTACACTGCAGGGCGGAGAGGATGGCTCGGAGAGAGGAGAAATTCTTCAGGATGCGACACTCCTGAGGGGAGACAAGGAGGCGGCAAGGGTTTAACACGAGTTGGAGAGGTGGCAGCTGGGCGATGGTTATTGGCTTCCCCCTTTGGCCACGGAGATGTTTAGGGCTGGATCCTCAGCGGGTGTAAATTGGTGCAGCCCCATTGAAGTCAGAGCTATGCTGATTGAGCCCAGCTGGTCCCTTAGCATCTCGAGTCCCCTCGGCACCCTCCCCTCCCCCTTTTTCAGGTCAGTCTCAGCCCCCTCAGACAGGGGTCTCTTCAGGACAGAAACAGGCAACTTTAGCTCTACAGAACCGCACCGGGCGAGTTTTCGTTTCACAGAATCAGAGTCCAAGGCAGGGGAATGTCCGAGCTGAGCCAAACCCAAACTTACCCAAACCCACGGAGAAGGGGGTTCAGCTTGATCCCCCTCTGCCATACATCACCTCAGCCATGGGCTCCCTGGAGAGGGATCTAATTTTCTAAGGGGGCAGGGTGGGTGGGACAGGGAGTTCCAGCCGGTCACAGAGCAGGGCTCAGAACCACTCCCAAGCCGGTGCCCTACGCACTAGGCTACACTGCTGTGAGCACCAGCCGGGGACCTCCCAGAAAGACCCTACCGGGGAACGGCTGGTGTCAGAGGACAGTCCTACCCGAGCCACTTCGATCCACCGCTCCACCACTTTGGCTCTCTGCTGCGGCTTGAGGGAGCGGTCCCCAAGGCACGTTGCGATGACGCAGTTGGTGACGCTGTTGAACTGGGAGACGGTGGCGCGGATGGAGGGGGCCAGGTGCTCTTTGCCCTTCTTGTCCCGCTGGGACCAGATGCAGCCCAGGCAGTGGTAAGGCACCACTTTCTTAAACAGCTCCTGGAGGAGAGAAGGTCGGAGAGGGGTCTCTCGAGGGAACGGGCAAGCAGGAGAGCGAGAGCACGGCAGGCGCAGGCGGAGGGCGCACGGGCAGGGCCCCAAGGCAGCCGCCCATACTCACAGCATCCATCAGCGTGAACTGCTCGGCCACCATTTCCTGGGAGAAGGCGAGGAAGTCTGGCTTCCCCTCCCCCAGCCCGTTCTCCTCCACTATCCGGAAGGTGCAGCTGGTCTGGTCCACTGCTGAGAATGACGGGGGGGGAATGAGTAAGGGATAACCCTCCATTCCTGTTACTCACTTAGCCCCCAATACCGACACCCCACCCCACAGCCAGACCCAACCCTCCCCCTAGACACACAGACACTCATACCCCGCAGGCCACGCTCCGAACCCGTCTGATACAGGCCAGGAGAGCGCACGGCGGGGCCTGCAGGAATCCCCGCCCGCGGCAAGGAAAGCCGGCATCCTTCCTGACTGAATCCCCCCAGGGGCTCTAGAGGGCCGGACCGAACAGAACGGATTCATTCAAGGGCGGATTCATTCGGCTTTAGCCACGTGGCAGGTTTTTCGGCTCCCGGGCGCTAACCAGCCTTCCTTCCACCCAGGCCCCGTGGGGGGTCCTCACACGTGGTTCTCCTCGCAGGGGTCCCTGGGGAAGCCCAGGACACGCAGAGCACTAAGGGGCACGGGAGGAAGTGCCGCTCACCGTCTGTCTCTGCCTCGCTGTGCTCCTGCTGCTGGAACTGGGCCAGCAGGATCCGCGCTCTCCGCTCCAGGTCCGAGCCGGGGATGTTGTGGCGCACGTAGGAGATGAGCTGCTTGAGGCAGGCGAAGTCCGGGGGCTTGCGGAAGTCTTCAGAGTACTGGTCCAGCCAGGCACCCAGGATGGAGGAGATGGTGCTGGGGAGAAGCAGATGGACAGACTGGTGGTTAAAACTCGGCATGAAGGGACACCTGCATGCGTGCCCATGCCAAAGTGTACATACGTGTAGGCCATCCCCAAATGTCCTAACAGCTGCAAATGCACTTGCAGCAGCTTCACATCATTAACCTGTGGAACTCACTGCCACAGGATATTACAGCTCAACAAATTGGACCTTGACAAGTTGACAGGAGAGGTCACATGGCCTAGCAGTTAGAGCAGGCGACAGGGGTTCAAGAGACCTGGATTCTATTCCTGGCTTCTTTCCGAGACCAGTCCAGAGCTCCCAGTCCGTGACTGGATCCAAGTCCTGGCCCATCTCAGCCCAGCGTTCTCCCAGCCTGTATTCCTCCTAGATCTAATTCCACAGCATACGCACACAGCCCAGAGTGGATGTTCCCTGGCACCTGGAGAGGGTTCGATCCATGGAGAGAGAGCGCGCTCCATGGAGGGAGCAGAGGGGCCAGGCACCCACATCCCCTCCCTGTCCTGGTGCCGAGTGGCGGGTTCACTACAGCAGAGGTACACTTACTTTTTCAGCTCCAGTCTCTCATCCACAGCGTGTCGCGCGTGGTCCCCATTCACCTGGACGTGCAGTTTGCCATACCTGACATGGGGAGAACAATGAGCCAGTTAAACCACACCCTCCTGGGCAGTTACCTCTCCACAGCGACCCCTGCTGGAGCAGGCAGGCATCCTTCACTCTGGATCTCTTCCCAGCATATTGCCGGACAAATGAGCCCTACTCCCTGCATGGAGTTTGGGGGGGTTACGAGGCATTTCAGCCAGGGCAGGGTTCTGAAGACACCTAGATCCATGCACTCCGGCCAGGGGCCTTTCGGGAGCCTTTTGCCAAGCCAGGAGGGGCAACCAGTACCCCTGTGGACTCTCAGGGTTGCCTTAGGATAGGACTCTGGGGGACGACAGGACCAGCCCGTGTTCCGTGCACACAGGTACAACTACCCTAAGCAACCACGACACGTCGCCCTTTCCCATAGATGCCCTTTAGGGGGGTGGGGGGATAGCTCAGTGGTTTGAGCATTGGCCTGCTAAACCCAGGGTTGTGAGTTCAATCCTTGAGGGGGCCATTTAGGGATCTGGGGCAAAAAATCTGTCAGGGGACAGTACTCAATCCTGCTAGTGTAGGCAGGCGGATCCTGCTAGTGTAGGCAGGGGACTGGACTCGATGACCTTCAAGGTCTTTCCAGTTCTAGGAGATTGGTATATCTCCATTTTTTTTTTTTTTATTATTATTTTTTTTTTTTACAGGCAAAGAGAAGCTTGGCATGCAAGATTGTCCTACTTGTCCAATGAGATGGCTCCAGCTCAGCCCGTGTCTCTATGGCATGAGCCTGGTGCCAGGGAAGGGTGAAGTGGCACTGCACCCACGGGTATCCCCCGAAGTACCCACACTGCCTGAGACAGCCTCGATGCGGTGCTTCCGAGTACGCCACTAACATCCACCAATCAGTGTTCGCGGCCCTACGGCGATGCTCTTAGAGAATTTCAAGGTACCATCAACCAGGCGCATTATGGAACACGGGGGGCTGCCTTCCCCCAAAGCGGCAGGCACTGGCCCAGGTCGGAACAGGGCACCAGGTGGGATGGACCTGGCTTTGATCCAGGAATGCTGGGACCTGGCACCGAGGCAGCTGTGGGCATGTCAGACGCTTTGGGCTGGGCTGGCCCTTTGAGGGAACAGGCAGGAGGAGCGGAGTTGGCTCTACCTACCCCCATCGCATGGCCCGTAAGGCCTCCCCCTCCCCCGCGGTGCAATGCCCGGACTCCCCCAGGAGTACACGTGCTCCCTGGTATGCGCTCCCGCTAACACTGTCCCCATTGTTCCCGCGTCCTGGAAAACGCACTGTGCTAAGGGCACAATACGGAGGAGGGGGGGGAAGATTCGGCTCCAGTTACAGACAGCGCCATTCAAAAGGACTCAAGGTTGGGGATGCTAACATCCCCGGAGAAGGCAGGAGCTGCTCTTCTAGCCTGGCTAGGACGAGCCCTGCTCCCCCTCCTCTCAGGCTTGGATGATCGCAGGCTGGCAGATCCGGGACTACACAAAGACCTCCACTCCCAGCTGTGGGGACTGCGGGGGGAGACCGGATACATGGACTATTCCATCCCTGACTATACCTCCCCCCCCAACCAGCACAGAGCCCCTGTACTCAGTCTGCGTGAGAGGAGAAGACCCAGCCCAGGCAGAGTTTTGAGGCTGGAATGAGGGTCCCCTGCCAAAACCAGCGGGGGGAGGGGGGGGCAAAAGAGCAGCTGTGATGCTGAGCCATGGTCAGAACCAGGCATGAACCAGCGCTAGCGGGGCACAGGGGAGAGAATTGCACTGGGGTGGGGGGAGGGCGTAGGTGTGACCACAGCATGGACAGGGCAGACTTCCACCCCCCAGGGGCACCGCAGGGAGGGAAGGGCAGCGTCACCTGTTGAGCAGCAGGTCTAGCACTTGCTTGGTGGTGGCGAAGGCCCGGTAGGTGCACAGGAAGATGGTGACGTAGGTGGAGTCATTGCCCTTGAAGGCGGAGACCAGATATTCCACCAGCTTCTCCAGGGTCCCGGCTTTTATTGTCCGCACCTTACACGTCTCGTAGAGGTTCAGGGCCGACTCGTTCTCGAACTGGAGGGGGGATGATGGACAGCATTAGGCAGAGGACAGAGAGAGGAATGTGAGCGCGGAGTTGCGGAAGCGAGGCCCCCAAGACACACACACAGTCCCAGGGACCCCTCTCCCTACAGCAGGAACCCTGATCCCCAGGACACGTGGCATGCGGAGCACTGCAGCAGGGCACTATGGGACAGTGCAGCAGAGCAGTGCTGGAACGGGCGCAGGACAAACGCGGCCGTTGTGCCGGTGCTAGCTGCGCCGCTGAGTCCGTTACCAGCGGGTCACTTCCCTGGTGTGGACAGGGACGCTGTGCCCAGTAAAGCCTGAATAGCATCCCGGGAGATTCGGCAGCATTCGATCAGGCCAGGGCAACGCTCCCATGACGGGCCTGCTCCTTTACGCGTGATCGCAAGCATGACTCCGACAGGAAGAGCACGGGGGGGGGGGACACCCCAAGAGTCTCCCCCCCCCCCAAGCCTGGGCACTCACGGAGCTCCGTGCAAGGAGATTCCGCTCAGCACCCATTCATTTGCGAGAGCTGCACTTCTGTGTCGTGACCCATGGGAGGCGCCGCTCACAGAGGGACAGACTCAGAATCGGACCGGCACACACATCCAGGCGGACTCACCATGACGCTCTTGGGGGGTGGGGATTGCCGCAGTTTTACATGGGGGAAACGGAGGCACGGAGAGGCCAAGAGACTTGCCCAAGGCTACAGAGGGTGTCAGTGCCAGGATTAGAACTGGGGCATTCTGGCTCCCAGCCCTATGCCCAGACTGCCCCTCTAGGAGGTGCCCAAGTGGATCTAACTTGGTCTGCCCTCCCCAGTCCCACACCGCTGGTATCTGCTATCCCTGTTCAAGCAGACAGGAGGGCTGGCAACCTGGATCTACACCTAGCAAACACTGGCCTGGACCTGCCCCGCTCAGCTCAGGAAACAGAAAGTCAAGAGAGAAAATAAATAGGAGGGGAAGAGAAAACAAGGACAGATCTCCAGCAGCCGCCTCTTCCTTCCACTGGCTTCAGGGCTCCCACATTGCCTCTTTGCATGACACACACCCACCCATGGGCAGCGGGGAAAACCAGGCCTGGAGCCTGTATGGCTCTGGGATCCTTCTCTCAGCACTCCCAGGCAGGGGGTTGCCCATCCGCTCTGCCTCTGGAATGTGATGGAGTTGGACAGCCGGAAACAAGAATACCCAGAGCTGCATTCCTAAGGGCCTGTCTGGTCCCCGTGCCAGCGCCCGGGGAGGGAGGAGGCGTTTCACTGCCCATGTCTGGGCTGGTATGAGAAGGACAAAAAGGATGTGGGCTTCCTCCAAGACACGCTCTTCAGCAGGAGCGGGAGCTGCTCTTAACCCCTGTGTCTCCAGGGAACAAAGCAACAGATCCCATGGAACGCGAAGCTCCCCAACTCCCACAGATCTCAGTGGGAGATGCGCGCTCAGCCCTTCCCAGGAGACTGGGGGCCCTATTCTGCAAAGGGTGGCCTAATTTGCATCCCTCCCCCAATCCCTTCCTGATGTGTAAGTAACCACATGGCTCCCCCTGCCTTCCCCGGGGAAGGCGCCATCCCCTGACATGGATTTGAACTCTCCCATGCACACTCCATCCAGACACAGGGCCAGGTGCTGGGGAGATCTTGAGAGGAGACCCCCCCAATGGGGATGCACAAAGCAGGAAGAGGATGAGGCACACGAAATGGGGGGAGGGGTCACCTCCACCCCGGAGCTGCAGCTGGCAAATCGAAACATCTGTGTCCACATTGGCTGGGGTGCTTCACCCGTCGCCCCGACTGCTGCATGCCCATAATCCCCAAGCCAGCCACCTGCCTGCAGGCAGCACGGTCAGTGCCACCGTGGGTGCAGCGACAGGCCAGGAGAGGGAAAGGATGAACGGATCTACCCAGCGCCATAGGAAACACGGCCCTAGCCCGCTAAGAACGGGGCTTGTGGCTTACATGGCACGTGCCCACCCTGCGGGCACCACAATACCCCAAAGGCCACCTGTTGCCAGGCATGGAGGGCACGAGGAGCAAGCGTTTGGGGCTGGAAATCAGCACAGCTGTAGTCCCAGAGCGCAAAGGGAGGCGGGGCCCAGCTTACCCCGAGCCATCGCTGCCCCTTGTTGGCGGTGTGGTGGAGCTGCACCTTCCGGAGCGATATGCTGTAGATCACGCCGTCTCCCAGCTCTTCTCCGATCTCCTGCGTGGAGCTCTGCGACGGAGAGAGGAAACACAGCGCAGTCACCTTCATGGCGTGGGGGACTCTGCCCCAGGGAATGGCTGGGAGGCCAAGATGGTGACATTTGCATATTTAAATATGCAAATCAGTCCTGGTGGGTGGGAAGGTTTTTTGGGGAGAAGCAGGGGGAGCGAAGCCTACAGACACTTCTCTTCCAATGGAAGGAGAGCTCCAAAAGTGCTGTACCGGGGGGTACAGTCGCATCGGTAAGGGGGGGGGGGCTCCTCCTAATGCATTATTAGTGTTTCAGCAGCAGCACAACCACAATAAGCTGGGTACTGAAACCCCCGTCCTGCAAACTGAAGGGGGGCTGAACCCCCAAAACTCACCTCCCCTAAGTGTAGGGGACCAATGGCCAAAACTGCAGCCTCCAGCTCCCACTGTGTGCTCAGGCCCAGGGCACCCGAGACTGATCAGAGAAAGAGCCCCGGCCCCCGCAGCTAGCTGCAGCATTTGGGGCTAGGTTGGTGCGTTTCCTGGTGGGTTTTAACCTGGGAGCTGGTGCTCCCAGAATGTAGATCTGCTCCATCCATCCACTTTCCCTTCCCTGTCCGGGCTGCTGCCCATTCCAGCCCCCGGAGCACGTCCTAGTCCCTCTGGCAACCGCACAGGGGAACACAGCGCTCTGCCCCTCACTGCTGGGCCCTGCAATCACAACATGCAAAACAAACAAACCGTGTCAGGGACACTGATCTGCCTGCAGGGAACCTGGCTGGGGAGACAGCACCCAGCAGGGAAGCTCAGACCCAGGGAGAGCTGCAAAGTGGGCTTTGGATACAGACAGAGGAGCACAGAAAGGTCCACACAGGAGAGACTGAATTACGGCCGCCACGGGAGGCGCTGCAGTGACACGCCACTGACAGGTTTGTCCCCCCACCCCCAATCCAGCCATTTCGAATGGGCCCATCACCATGGCATCCAGGTCCCACTATTTTGCCCCTCTCTGGAGGGCACTTGCTATAGACCCTAAAGTGCTTTGCAAATACTAGTGATAGGGGTTCTGACACCATGTGAGACGGATACGTGCCAGGATCCCCTTCGGGCAAGTGAGGGACCTGGCCTACCTGTCAGTGCCCCTCATTTTGAGTGGCTCAGTTCTCAAGTGTCCGACCTGAGGTGCCTTGCACCTGATTTTCAGAGGCACCCACAGATCCAGCTGCAGTCAACGGAAGCTGCGGGTCCATGTCAGGCCTTTGTTTTCTCAGGTAGAGCACCTGAAAAACGGGGGGCTAAGTGCCTTGCACCAAGGCCATATAGGCGGGCGACAGCTCCAGGGGGAATCAAATCCACTGGCCCAACTGCAAACCCCAGAGCTCATCCAAAGACCATTCTTCCCCCGCACAGAGAAAGGGCCTTGGGGGGAGAGAGGAGCCGCAGAGTGCCAGCTAACGCCTGACTGATCCTGCGGACTGGAGTGGCCCAGAGCGCTGGTTAGGGCAGGTCTGATGGCTGCTTTAACTTCTGCCTGCTTCTCCAAGCTCCCCTCCGGCTGGCGTAGCTGGCACGGCAGCTGCAAAGCGGCCTTGAACTGGGCTCTAGGTCTCAAGTCCAATTTAGCTCCATTACCCACAATGTCTCCACGGCAGCATACGGCCCTTCCTCCCTACGGCCTGCGAGGCAAAGCTCCCGCCAAGAGAATTTAACACACTGGGGGATCCCTCCCTCTCCGCCCGTCCCTGCCCCGAATGGCGAAACATGTTGACATACAATAAACCTGCCACTTGTCCTCTGGAGAACTGACAGAGATACCTGGCTAAGCCTGTTCGAGGGAGAGATTTAACCAGGCTGGACTCGCAGGCTCCCGGCCAAGTTCCTCCTGTGTACACACAGCACATCATCAACAGAGCGAAAGCTGGGCCGGGACTCCACAGAGAGCGAGCAAAGGCACAAGAGGAACTGTGGCTAGCGACAGCCCTCCTAGCTCCTGTGGGGGACGCAGCGACCAGCTCCTGCACCAGCCTGCCAGGCTCCTTTGCCTGGTTCCCAGTTTCCAGCTGAAAAGCTGGGTTAGGCCGCTGGCTCAGAGCCGGTGACACCTTGTGCTGCCACAGAAACCCATCCAGTGGGGAGAACAGCCTGGTTTCCACAGGAGCAGGATCTGACCCCAGTCAGAACCCCGCCTTGCTACTCAGACACAAACGGATCCCAGCTGGTGGCGACTGGCACTGCGTGGATTTAACTCGGGCATCAGATTGGGGGGTGGGGACCGGACGCTCCCTGTAAACCAGCTCTGTATGGGGAAGGGGGGAGTCATGCAAATGGAGGGTCTGCTGGGCAAGGACTTTTCCATGATTTCTGCAAAACCTGGAGTTCTCAGCCACGGAAGTCCCTCGGCTTCTCCAGCAGGGAGATTGCAGGAAGCATTTCCGTTGTAAACCAACAAACCAAGCCACCCTGACCCAATCCCTGCAGGCAGCCACCTCCATCTCAGCTACAGACCACGCGTGAACTATTTCCTCCGCTCCACACCTCATTGACTTCACAAGGCATTCCATTCCACGCTCAGGACTCGCCTACGCAGAGAGTTATCCAGGAATAGCTATTCCTGGGTAACACCATGTGTGGTTATTATGCTTGTTTAACTTCAGGAACAAGAACAAGCCACACTTCTCCTGGAATAAGACTGTCCACAGTCAAGGCCTTAGATGAGGATCGGTGAAATGGGAACGTGGCTAAGCCTGGGCGTCTGGAAAAACCACGCTCCTCTGAAGTCAAGCCATAAGCCTTGGGAAAGTGTTAATTATACTGTCAAATCCTCACATCCACTCTTAGGCCCAGGCTGCTTAAAAAGAACACAAAGAAACTCCTTTAAAAACTATTGCAGTCAGATGGGTTTGTCCCAAATTGTTGATGTTTCCTGTAATTTACACCTTCGGACATGCAATTTCCCCACCAGATCAGCCTATTAGTCCATATTCTCTAGGAGTGGTGACCACCAATGTACAAAAGGACCTATCCAATGCATAGTGACACATGTGGGGTTGATGGGTTTCTGTTTTCCCTCTTGTGCAATCACAAATTCTGTTCTCTAATTACACTAGTGTAAATTGGGTTACTCTGGATTTACGACCTGATCCCAAAAGATGCTGAGCAGCTGTACCTCCCAGAACAGTGAATGGGGATCTGGAGGTGATCAGTACCTGTCAGGATCAGACCCTTAAACTGGTATAACTAAGAGAAGAACTTGGCTCAGCCGCTATAAATTCCTGATGCAGAATTCTGAAGGACTGCTAAGACTGAATTCACCTAACAGTCCTATATTGGCAAGTACAAAATAGCCAGTGTTTAATCCATGAATCACTCGCATGCAGCTGAAAGGGAAAGCAATGTTACGAGTCGGCAATCAATTCCACTCACGAGTTCCGTGTCACATGCAGATGGAATGTCCTATTTTGTCATTTAATGTGCAAACTCCATTTCCTTCCTACTTTGAGTCAGTCTGATTCAGTTATTTTTTTCCGATGACTTTTGCGATACCTTCTTCACAAATCACGTACAAAGTAAAGGGACATCTGATGGGTATAAGTGCGTGCCGGGTTGCTAGGACTCTAGCAAATATTAAAAGTTTTGTTCTTGGCATCCGCTTCCTCTTTCCTGCTCTTTCCTCCCCACTTTTTCCTGCTGATTGTGCGTTCTGCACATGTTGGTCAGAAACTAAGGAAGCAAAACAAAGCAGAAACAGAGGCAGCTAAGGCCCAGACTGACACCTGCACTAATATTTCCCAGTGCGTTTCCCCACTACTCTGCAATTTATCAGAAACAGAACAGGAAGTTGGCCTGGGAGCGAGGCGAGATCTAGAAGTCTGACTGTGGTACCGAGCGCCAGGAACTCCTGAGTTCTAATCCCAGCTCTTGCACCAACTCCCTCTGTGACTCCCAGCAAGACATTTCCAGCTGAGTTTTCCCCAAGTAACTCAATTTTTATGACAACATGGGCCTGAGCTCTGCAACTGGAGCAGTGAATGCTCAGCACCCCTGAAAATAAGGTCCAAAGTGGCTTAAGTCAGGAAGGTAAAAGACACGGCTCTCAGAAACCAGCGCTCACTTCTGTAGGGCGTGGCTGTTCGCCTCAGTCTATCTAGTCCAGCATATAGTCCTGACCTTCTCTGATGGCTACATTTCTAAAAATTATTGTAAAATTCAAGTGGAAACCGTTGTTTATAAACCGATCTTCCCCTGCCCTGTTTGCAACCCACAGAAGCCAGCAGGGAGAACCACACAAGGAGCAAAAGCGAAACTGACTTTGTCGAGTCTCATTGGCCAACCTGGAGAACAAACCGAGTGCCTCCCAAATAGTGGCAAACAAGTTCTTTTTTTAACTTCTTTGAGATGAGTCAACTGAGGTGAAGGAGGAGAGGAAGTGTGTGACTTAAATTAAGTGTGGGCATGACAAAACCACTGCAGGTGAGAGACAATTAACATAATCCTTAGGCCTTGGTAATTGTAACTCATGTGCCCATTAGTTCACACTTAGCCCTCAGTAAATACAGATAATGAACTGTTATTAAAGAGGTATCAGCCTGCAATACCGGTGACAGAGGCAGGGGTGCTTAGAGAAGCGATTTTTACACTGAGGCATCTTGGATAGCATCTGGATTAAATATAATAAGACTCTGCAAGGCTCGAACACCGTCCAGCTGAGGAACTCAAATGCTTTACAAGCCTAAGAGATACCATCACCCTGTTTACACAGGGAAAAAATAAGGCACTGGAGCGGTTACAGACTCAGGATAGATCCGGACCCACAATTCCAAATAAATGCAGCCGCTCCAGCGGCAGTAGAAGTGGAGGCTGCCATACAGGCCAAGACTCAAGTGTGTTTTACCATCATCTCACCTAACCCTGTCTACAATTCAATTCACCTCCCACCCCTGGATCTGCACCTGCTGAGAATGCTAGTGTAGACAAGATTAAGGACCTGGTTCAAAGCCCTTTGAAGTCACTGGGAGTCTTTGCATGGAGTACTATGGACTTTGGATCAAAACGTAGGTGTCTTTTTCGAGGTCAGTGAAAGTACGATTTCCAGTGCCCCGTTCTAGACGGCGCTCACTCACTGATCACTTGGGAAAAGTCCTTCGGGGGAAGCCAAGAAGCTTCCTCTAGAAATCTGTTCCACCTGTGCTCATTTCCCCCAGGGTTCACACACGCCCTGAGTTAGGTTTCCCTCATTCACAGAAGCAGAAGCCTGGGTTCCTTTGGATGAACTGCAGTTACTTCTGGGCCTCTTACATAAGCCACAACGTGGGGCCCGGTTTGAAAGGAAACAAAAAAAACAAAAAACAACCCACAACCACCACCCTCTCTAGTGAGAGGAAAACAGCTTCACTTCTGTGAATCGGACACAAAAGCAGAAGCTCTGCCTTGTTCTGCTTGTCTAAAATAAGAATAAGCAACGCAAGAGGTTTCCTCAGGGGATTTCCATGCAATGCCCGAGAACAGCAATACAAGCAGCAGAGTTTCGTTCTTCCCGCCCCTTGGGATTGTCCTCCTTTCACCATCCACACACAGGGATACAAGTAATTTCCTTTCATGCGCAATGCTCAGGAAGATGTAGAGAGAGACCATCCTACTCGGACTATTGAACCAACCCCGTCCCCATGGTATCCAAGGGCTAAGGACATGGGAAATCTGCCCTGTGTAACGTACCAGGTCTAGGTTATTGCTAGCATGGGTCATGGGTGACAAGCAACTGAAGGTGCCAGGAATGTAGGACACTCATCTAAGGTACCAGTAGGGCACCAATTGCACCTGGGGCTGCATGTAGGGCCAGCCTTTCTGAGTAACCACCACAGGAGGCGACAACCTGATGGATGCCCATTGAGCTAGAACGTTGCCCCCCAGGCTCCGCCGTTGTCTATCTCCAGGGGTGCGGTTCCACTGCGCAGAGAGACGGGGCCTTCACAAACACTGAGGCCGAGGTGCTTTAAATCAACCCCATTTCAATCACCACGTCTTTGTTAACACGTAACGGGGGAGGGAGCTTTGGCGAGACCCAGTAACTCTGAGCTGATGGTCACTGGAGCCAAGATGGAGGAGTCCTTTGGAAGCTGAATCTGCAGTGGGGGTGGGAGAACAGAAACAGGCTGGACACAGCAAGACCCTGGTCAGTGTGAAGTGCTCACATTCACATCCTCTGATGTCCAATGGGAACTGCGGGTGCCCCACCACTGCCAAGAGGATGCACACCACAATACAGGGCACACACACACACACACACACACGCTTCCACAACTCCCTTCATCCCCGGTTCTCAAAGCACAAACATTGAGCAGCACCTCGCAATCCCCCTGTGAGGAAGGCAGGCATGACCGCCCCCATTCTACAGATAGGGAAACCGAGGCACAGAAAAGTAAACAGCTGTGAAAGGAATCCAAAGATCCTGACTCCATCTCCTTCTCTGGTCTCATTGACTGGAAGGGGAGACAGGGCCAACCTCCTTTACTGCGGGTTATATACTCCTGCAGCACCAAGCCCACTGTCACCTCCATCCCTGAGAGCTAATTGCTCAAGCATTAGAACAGGGGTAGGCAATCTATGGCACATGTGCTGAAGGCAGCACACAAGTGAATTTTCAGTTCACACTGCCCGGGTCCTGTCCACCGGTCTGGAGGCCTCTGCATTTTAATTTAATTTTAAATGAAGCTTCTTAAACATTTTTAAATCCTTATCTGCTTTACATACAACAATAGTTTAGTTCTATATTAAAGACTTAGAAAGAGACCGTCTAAAGACGTTAAAATGTATTAGTAGCACGCGAAACCTTAAATTAGAGTGAATAAATGAAGACTCGGCACACCACTTCTGAAAGGTTGCTACCCTTGCATTAGAACAATAGTGTCAGGAAGTTAAACAGATGGAGGTGTAGTCTTCCAACTGGATGGAGTCTCTGCCTTCCTTCCTTCCTGTCCCAGAGCCACTTCAGTCAAGGAACAATTCCAAAGCCCTATTAAAAAGTAACTACAAAGGGGAAAAACAGGAAAGGTATGAAACAAGGGCCAGAAGCTAAATTTGAATGGGGTGGGGGAGCAGAGGAAAATGGTTTTCCCCAAGACAAGGGAGCAGCCAGTCGCCCCATCAGCTGCTTGGATTTCCTGACACACTTAACGCCTCGAGTAAAACAAAATGTGCATTAAGAGTGGAAAATTGCTGTCCCAGGCCCCAGCGGAGCCAGCCTGAGCTGCTGGACCCAAGGAGCCAGTATCTTCAATGGCTTTAGAAACCTGGAGTTGGCCCTGACTGAAATCAAGAGCTGGGAGATACCCAAGAACCTCTCCTCTGCTGGGAACCAATGCAGGCATATTCTCCAGTATTAAGTGACTCGAGGGACGGGGCTCTCTTCCTTGGGGGAACTATTGCACAGTTTGCTCCATTCTGACCAAAGTGACCAGTGGTTTTGGGTACTTAACCTGACACATTTAAAGGGCCCAATTTTCAAGCCTGAAAAAAAGAGAGGCCCTTTTAAGTGGACACCCAAAATCACTTGTCCCTTTGGAAACATCTTGGCCCGAGTTACTGAAATCCACACTCATTGTTCAGGCAGAAGAGAACCCCAATGGCACTGTTACAAGGGAGTAGTTGCAACTTGCACAAGGGAGTCAGGGGGCTGGGAATTAGGAACTAAACCTCTTAGTTCCAGACACGAGGCAGTGCAGGGACAATGAGTTCTCCTCTGGTCTAGTTTCACTTCTAAAGCGTTTACCCCCCTCTCCCTCCCCCAACATCTCTTTGCTGCACATAGTCTTCTCAGCTGGAGACAATGGGCTGATTTAAAGGGGTGGTCAGCACCCACCAAGTCCCCACTGCCTTCAGCTGGACCCGCAGGGGCTCAGAGCTTCTGAAACTCAGGCCCTTTAACTGGAACATACGAGAGTGGGAACCGCAGTTCTACTCTGCAGTGTGACACCAGGAGTACTGGATTTAATCCAAACCCCACGTCCACACACACAAGAGTGTACGAGGGCCACTCGTGCACTCAGAAAGTTGCACCCGATGTGAAAAACTATACGGACAAGCTTCCCAGGAGGCAGGACTTCGGAGGACGGACAGGCATTCTGAGAAGAGGGTCATGAACTTCTTAAAAAAACAAAACCTGAGACCTACATGTTTCTCCCTCCACCCAAGCTCAGGGCAAAAAGCACCCAGGCAACCCAGCCATTTCAGCCCTTGCTCCACATTTCTGAGCTTTGTGTTCTTGTTAACTTAAGCAAACGATATATATATAGATAGCACGCATGGCAACACACTGTTCACACATGAGGGCACAAGGAAGAGGAACCAGAACGTCACCGTGGGTGACAATTAGTACACAAAAATAATAATCGGTATCGCGGCATGAGATTAAACAAAGAGCGTGTCGGACGGTAACTCACTCCACTTCAGAAGGACTCAAATGACATCATGCTGACCCCCAGTGCAGGGACACGGTGCAGGAGATGGAGAGAGACAGAGGTGCCGAGTGGAAGTGTGTAGACAGACACTATAGTAATGGGCGCATTGGAAATGCAACATCATTACAACTTGGAGACTAATCAAAACCATAATGATTTTGCCGTCTTCTTCCAGCCATGTCTTGGGGGTTTGGTTCCCAGCAAGCCAGTACTTGATCCCTGGGTTTGTCTTTTTGGCAAAAATAAAACCTGTCCGGCAACGATTTGAAAACTAAGACAAAGCTACCTGAATTTCTGACCATCACTATTCATAACCTTGATAGGCCAAAACGAGAACCACTCATCCATCCTCAGTCCTGCTGCTAACCTAGCAAGATGTATAATTAAAATGAGGGCCAGGTAAAAGTTAACCCTGGTTTGGAAGCAGGTGGGGAGGGCACAAGAGAACTGGGCTTACAAAAATCCATTTTTTCTTAAATTGTTTTTGCAAAACCTAAATCTGCACTAAGTTTTGCTCATCTCCAAAATCAACTCGGACAAACTAGAGAAATAAAGGTTCTGCATTGAACGTGGATGGAAAAATCTCTACATTGAAAGCATGAACCCAAAAGGTTGTCTTTTTCTCCAACCAAAGTTGGTCCAATAAAAGATATTAATTCACCCATCTTCTCTCTTGACTATAGTAGAAATACACCCAGCAGATGGGATTGTTTAGGTTATGACAGTGCATGCACATGACCCTTTGTGCTATACATGGTGTTCAAACACATAGGGAAGGCAGAGTCCTTGCCCCGAAGAGTTGAAAAAGCAGAAAAAGGTTTTCCCCCCTCTTTTAATCTATGAATAAGAACGAAGGATCAAAAGGATGAGAGTTCTTCATTTTAAAATCTTGAAGGATATGGTAACCAGAAAATCAGTTCAATTTAATTCCTTTATTTAATAAACTTGTTAGTTTATTAAAATATATTTTGCATTTGAAACTTTCTCCTTATAGATCCAGCACATTCAAGGCAGTTTTATTTAATAAAAAAATAATAATGCATCTTTTGTGCATTTAATTTGAATTTCCATCCAAACAGAGCTTGACACAAATCACAAGTATGAAAGGCATCATTCAGCATTTTCTAACATTATAAAAAATGTTAAAGTTAAGAATCTGAAAAAATAAATATCAAAGGTAAGCTGTATCATTGTTTAAATAAATGTGTACAGAAATAGTGGAACCTTTTGGTTAGCAAAAAGAAGCACCAATTTTAGTGCAAAGGTTATAATTAGCTGCAAATCAACATGTTTTAATGGTTACCAACCAATGAGAACCAACCTCTCTTTAAAGAAACAGCTAAAATACAAATGCAAAACACAATTAAAATTGATGGTTTAAATCAAGGTTTCCTGATTGTTGATTTAAATTGCCATTAAAATTGGTGCTTTAAATTGCTGTGATTTAAAATCAGTCCACTCCGGTTTCTAGCTGCCTGTTGGGCTCTTGGGAAAGGAGTGGAATGGGGGGGGGGGGGGATCTCTCCTCTTGAGGAATTAATCCTCAATGCTCTCCACAGGGGCCAATCCATTCTTCTCCTCTCCCCTGCACCATTCCAGAGCAGCCATTCAATGCAGCTCCACTACTCTGTAAATAGCCGCCTATTCAATAATCCACCGGCTTTAGCTTGTAACTCATCAGTTGGCTGCGGCTCAAACATGGTTTAGCTGTGCGATTCCAATCTCACTTCTGTTTTTTCCCCACACACGCCCCCACCTCCCACTCCACTGGATGCCTTTAACGCAGACCTGGTTACTAAAGTGGCAATAAAGATCCAGTCAGTGCCGGGGACTAGCTTGGGTCTGGGGAGAGGAAACCAGGATCCCTGTGTCAGTGCTAGCATCTAAGGCGTAGACATTCTCAACTGGTGAAGACCATTGCCAACCTTGTCTGTACACAAACAGGCACCGGTTTACTTTAGCCAAGTGTGTCCCCCTCAGGGGCTCGCACTATTTCAATTCAAGACTGGCTGCTCCTGAGTTAAGCTAAACCAGAGCAAGCCACACAAACTCAAATAAGAGTGTCCACACAGGAATGTGCACCAGTTTAAATAGGATTACATTCCGATCTTAAATGAATCTGCTATAAACGCTCTGCCTAGGCAAGCCCGAAGAGTCAAGAACTCTGGGATTTTAAGAGCCCTGGGGACCCTGAACTGCTTCTCTTGGCCGACATCAAATCACTTAGCAAAACATTTTCCAAAAAAGCACCCTCTTGAGCCAGGCATGGACTTTGTTCAGAGGTGATGAGAACTCAACTCCAGCAGAAACCAATGGATGCTGCTGGTTCTCAGACCTCTGCAAGGTAGGCTGGGGTGTGAGAAAGAGGGGCAGCCAAAGGGAGTGGGCTATTTTGAAGAGTCAGCCAGACCCTCTCTACCTCAGCTTCTTCCCTCTTCGCAGGGAGGGTGATGTCACAACACCCACAATATCCGGATTCATCTGCACCCTTGTCTGGATCAGCCATTGCACCTGCACTCTAACAATGGCACGGATGCGGCTAGCGAAGGGTTACCAAAGAGATATCCACGTTCCCCTATACCCCACAGAAAGTCGGTGGCCTGGACGCTCTGCAAGCTGCGAACCCCAGTCCCACCACTGATCCGCATGGCACGGCAGGGTCAACGCACTCGGGTAAACCCAGTTCAATGCTGCTACTGTATTCATGAAGGCAGAGAGGGTCTCATTGTACAGTCCAGCCAATCAAAGAACCACCATCTCTCTCTCTCTTTTTTTTTTTTTTGGTTGTTGTTATTTAGGGTGACCCAGTAAACAGCTGAAGCAGAGAAAATGCAGGAAAGGTCCATTGAACGGAGCGGCCTGTTCGTGAAAGGCAGGGAGAGAGAAACGAGGGCTTTTGTTTTCCAGCCATGCTCCCCGCCCCCGACTCCGGACACAGCTGACGCAGGACTCCTCCGTTTGTTACTGCTGTGCTTTCTGGGTTGTTCTACACTGCGTGAGGGAGTTCACTCCCCCACCCCAGCCGCTCCCCCACAGCCACCTGACTTCCCAGATTTCATGACAGAGCCCTACACTGCAGCATCTCCTTTGGCTCCACCATGGTGAAATGGGGATGTTGATTAGCTGGAGATTTTCCTCTCGGATGGTTCCCTCCCGGCCCCCAGAATTGGTTCTGCCATTGGGGGGGAGGGGGAGATGGAGGGGAGGGGACCTGACAACCAGGCACTTCTGTTTTGTAATCAGGAAAATCTCGTATTACTGTGATTGCGGCGATGGCGACCACCGGTGCTTGCAATCAGGGAAGAGAGAGTCACAGGCCAACAAGTTCACACCTGGGAGCCTAACATCAATATCTGGAATCAAAACTGCCTGATTGTCACAGGTGCTGAGCTACTGAAGCGAATGGGAGCTGAAGGCTCTCAGCACCTTTGAGAATCAAGTTACTCTCCGTTAAGGTCTAACCTGTGCACTGAGTAGCCTCATCGTTAAGCACCCAGGCCGGCATCTTCTGACCACAGTTCCTGCCCGAGCGCCCAGCCCTGCATGCACTGCTGAGAGCAGTCCCAGCGCGGAGGAGAAGAGTACCCAGGCAGTAAGCTCTCTGCCCTCAGCACATAGGATTAGGGAAACATCAAGGCTTGAGAATGGTCTCCTCTGCTACCTGCCTGAACATAGCCCCTTGATCCCCCCCCCCCCATCTCTGCTCAGTCAACTTTGTGTTTGCGGGTGCATAGCACACCCTACCCCAGCACTACCCAAAGGTTGATCATTTGGAGGAGCAGCCAGGAAATCCCCTGTAACACAAAGATTTAAAATCAATATCAGAGGGCGAGGCAGCTTCTGCCTGGGGGCCATTTCCCCTGCACCGAGCCACGTCTACGTTCCGGGGCAGGACAGCAGCACGTTAGAGATATCAGGGCCTGCCTTTCAGTCATGTTACCAGAGCACCTGCAGCTCCCATGGCACAGAAAAAACAAACAAACACCGAGCAAAGTCAGCTCATCCCTAGACACTGCAATTTAACAAGCCACTGCAGACACGCTGGCGGGCTAACTCAGGGGTGGGCAAACATTTTGGCCCAAGGACCACATCAGGATCACAAAACTGAATGGAGGGCCAGGTAGGGAAGGCTGGGTCTCCCCAAACAGCCTGGCCCCTGCCCCCTTTCTGATCTCTTACCCATCAATGTCCACCCTGACTGCCCCTCTGCATGGCTTCAGAGGAGGGGGAACAGCAGGGGGAGGGGCTGGGGTAGCCTCCCCGGCCAGGAGCTCAGGAGCTGGGTACGACTGTCCCGGGGGACTGATTTGGCCCATGGGCCATAGTTTGCCCACCTCTGGGCTAACTGGTCTGTTCCTCCCGAATGAAAAATTTTCCGGAGCTGGATTAGCACTGTTTCCCTCCGCGGGGCCTCATTCACCTGCTCCGGATTACCAGCTACCGGCAGCCACAGAGACTTATCCCCTCAGTCTGAATTCCAAGCCACGTTCCTGTTTAGAATGATTTCTCCAGGGCAAGGACTATGCTGGAGAGGCCTCAGCAGCCCCAAAACAACAGCTGTTGGGATCCACGTCACTGCGTAAGCAAAGCAGAGGGGCCTGCCTTCCACCCTCAACTCTTTGGGCTTCAGGGTCGGAGCAGAAGAAAGGAGGACCAGCGTGAACTGCCCCCTCTCACTAGACCAGAGCTTTGTGGGGAGGTTCTGAACTCTCTACCACCCCACCCGCTTTCTCTCTTCTCCTGCATGCGACCAGACCTCAGGCCCTGCACAGGACTGGAGAGGGAATTACTTCAGTACAAAATAAGGCTGTTACAGCACTGAAGGCCCAGATCCAAAGCCCCAAGCAGTTCTGACAGTTTGGAGAAGATGCAACTCCACAGGCCTTGTCTGCAGGATGTCCAAAGCTTCCCAGGTTCATTCAAACCCATCTTCCCATTAGCAGAAATGGATGCTAGGGCCAGAAACACTCAAATCTGGGGGCAAACAAATCCAGAGATGAATGTTGTGGCACAATCCAACATGATTAGAAACACTGCAGGAAACAGGGGCTTAGTTACATCACCCCCACAACAGGTAACCATAGCGACGTCCTGAGTCATTTAGATGCTCGCAGAAACGAGGGAGAGGCACCAGCGCCTACACTAAACTAAACTGCATTGTGGTGACCAGGACGCTATCACTAAACGACATCGCAAAGAGACAGCAGACACAGAGCTGCAAACTAGCAACAGGCAAGGGTGCCGCACCATCCATCCAGAGGCTCCAGCCAATAGATTTAAACACCAGAGGCAAGAGAAAAGTTTAACCAAAATATCCAGTTTCAAAAGTGCAGCTGAATAAAGACAAGCCGGAGGAAAGTTCTGTCATTTGACCAAGGCAAACCAAAACAGCAGCCTTCCCCTGCCCTGCTTTCATTGACATTCCTGGGAGCTACATGGAGACCATCTGGGACAAGCTAAAAATCAGTCTTGGCCTCAGTATAATAGCTATGTCCTGCAAATCCTCCATATGCTCATTTCCCATGGACTTCAACCAGAATTTGGTGCATGGAACCAGAATCTGCAAGAGAGAGGGGCCAAAGGCAGAACTATTTACCCAGGCCCTTTTGAACGTTGAGGGTTCAGATACAACAAACCTAGAGCTGAATCACCCCAAGTTTTTGGCTGGAGCTGAAAGGTTCAGAGCTGAATCCAAGTTGCCTCAAAGTTACAGGGGTTGGAGTCAGGATTTCAGTTCGGTTCCAGTCTATAATTTTGGCTCAGCCAAAACAGTCTTGCTTTTTCCAGCCACACACACACACACACACACACACACACACACTCCTTGAAGTTAATTCAAGTTAAAAAACAAAACCCACCAAACAAACAAATCTATTAAACTGAAAACATCAACCTCAAACAGGCACCCAGAGCGGACTCTCAGGTTTCGTGTCACTATGGAAACACGTTCACTGTAAAGAGAGGGGAAATCTCAGTGGTTTCCTTCTGTCATATAGAAAGACATTCTGTATTCCGGGTAGGGAACACTTTAAAAAGCCAGATTTCCACACAAGCACTCTGCTCAGCTGTTATTTGTTAAAATGTGGTTAACAGAGAGAAAAGCAACTCTAAAAATAACACCTCAGCATTCCAGATTAAGTCACCACCAATGACTTTCCTATTAAATCTGCTTCGTTTGCAAGTCAAAACAAATTTTTCCTCTCTCCCCCACTCTCCCAAATGCCGGCACGGAAAGCTCGGCCTTGGTGTCTGGAAATTTAAGCTGTCTTTTCCGTGTTTCCTACTGTATCATCAGCATCAAGGACTGAGGAATTAGAATTTAGCTGGGCAGCTGCGTGCGCGGTGCATTCAGAAAGCCGCCCAGGAGCCAATGTGAGCAGTAAGAGGCCATTTCCCTCTGTACAGTCACATTGCTGAGATGATCCCAGTCAAAAGACCAGCTGAGTAATAAAAACAAACCCATTGTTTAGTTATGCAAGATAAATATGCATGTATGCCAGCTCAAAGCTCTGACAATGCCAGCTGTTACGTTACGACTGCTCCTCGGGTATGTTTGGTAGTTATTCCACGTAAAATAACTGTCCTATTAAAACCAAAACAAATTGCAGCCCTGGGAACACGTGCACTATGTTCATTTACTAATTAGTATTTGCATAGCACTAAAGGAAAAAAGAGTCGTCGACATGTTCCATGTTATTGCCAAGTTACAGTTATTTCCACATACCGCAGTAGTGCCAGAGGGTTCCGGCCACACTGTACTAGGTGCTGTACAAACACAACAAAAGCAATCCCTGCCCCAGAGAGCTAACAATCCCTTACCAGCGTTGCCCAGTAATTAATCTAGAAGGGAGCTCTCTTCTCTCCAATTTCTATGTTGGCATAAGGGAAGCCATGGGAGGGCAGCAAAGAAAGCAAAGCCTCGCCCTTTTCTAAATCGGTCTGAACAGAATAGAGGGCCTTTGCATGCAAACACCTTTATAGACAGGAATAACTCCAAAGCCAGCGGGGTTCTTACATATTTATTTTTGCTAACTGCATGTATTGAAACCAGCTATTAAAAGAGCTAGACACAGCTCACCAGCTGTCCCCAGAGACAAGCCCTTTTCTACCTGGGGGAAGGGAGGATGACATTTAAACACACAATTTAGCCCTGAAGCCTAGCACTTGGTTTTCACTTCCCCTCCTCTTCACAGCCAGCCTGAGCTGAACCAATCAAGCAGTGGTGGATCCATTTCCAGGGCAGGGGACTAAGGGCAGTTCCACAGTACCAGCTGGTGTTACTGTTCTCTTGCGCTCTCTCTCTTTATTTAATTGCCTTGGGAGCAATGTCCAAGTGTATCTTTATTGCAGAGGGAGCCCCATCTCCTGCATTGTGGGCAGGGCATGGATTGAACAGGCACATGACAGCAGGATTGAGCAGCACTTTCTGGAAGCGGCTACGTGAGAGTCTAAAGGGGTTCAGATTTCCATGGTTTTAAACAGTGTTTTAGATGTGGCAGTGCGGTCTCCCCAGGTCTGCAGACAACAGCTCCAACAGTTTTGTCTTCACTGCACAGTTAATCCAGGCTCTTACCTGGGTTTTATCCCAGCGTCCTCTACCATCCACACGGAAAAGCCTCTGACCCAGGTTTGGAGGTGCTTTACACTAGTTTACTCAGGTGGAGGGGTGGGGGTCAGACCCAAGCCCAGCTCCAATCTATCCCCTTTGCAGTAAAGAGGGGAGCAAAAGTCTTGAGTGCTGCTAAAGCTCCAGTCCCACAATCCCCCCCCCCCCAAAAGACAGACAAGTTCACCCTCAATGGAGTGTGCTGAGCGCTCTAGGATTCCTTCCCAAAGAACCATGGGATTCAATCACATGGGGCAAGTACATAACTAGTGAGGTCACCGAGAAGGGTCTTGCAGTGGAGATGCTAGGCTGACCCAGGTGCCCAGTCACCCAGATTAACAGTGCAGTGAAGACAGCCTGATGCAAAACCTATTGAGGTCAATGGGAATCTTTCCACCTATGGGCCTTGGATGGGGCCCGCCTTGAGAGGTGTGGACTGCACCCATCCAGGTCAACAGGACGTTAACCCTAAAATGCTAACTATGACAGTTTAAGTAGCAAGGCTACTTAACTATTTCACCACCGACTGGTTTGGCTGTGTCTGTTAAAACGTAGTATTGTGGACACCGTTTCAGTAGAACACTTGTCTTACAATATAACCCCGAATTTATTCTCCAGATAACCAACATCAAAGCCATTTGGGGGATGTTGGGGGTGGGAAAGACACTCAAACAAGTCAGTTTACATAGCCATGCACTGATACTTATATGGAAAAAGAGAATGGCTCTCTCAGGCCCTTGGATAAACTGCACAGAGCATCATATAAAAGCTACCTTATTAAAAATGTTTCATGTAAACTGCAAACTATCTGGACTGTAAACTCTTTGGGGCAGTGACTTTATCTTTGGGAGCTATAAGGTGCCCGGCACATTTATAGAACCAGATAGACAATTTAATCCATTGATGGGATACATCCTATCACTCCGCATTCCCTTTGAAGGATCCAGTTTCCCATATGAGCACATTCTCATGGACTCTCTTTGCAGATACCATTATACGGAAGAGATGCACAAATTCCACCACAGACCGAGCGCATGCTGGAATGCCACCTCTCAGAAAGCCAAGTCACGGGTAAAACACACTCCCCCCATGCAGCCAGCTCAGCCGGCATTGTATCCAAATCCCCTTCCTTAGCAACGGTCCCCCCCCCCCCCCCCCGCTGAGTCCATGGGAGATGCAGAGATATTTGTGAGCTGCAATATCCCCACAGCGCTGCAAAACCACATTTCTTATGTTTATTTATAGAACTGCCCAAAAAGAAGAGCCACTGGGCATCATCTGACTATGATGGTGCTGGAGAAGGCACAGATTAGGAGGACACTGGGCCTTTAAATGTGGTCTGAAGTGACCTAAATAAGCTCCCAAATTGCTGTTTCAGTTGTACATCCCGGGGGGAGGGGGGGGGGGCGATGCAGTGACTGGCAATTAATCAAAGTGCCAGAAAGAAGGGGCCTGCCCGGGGGGATGCCATTTCAATGTCAAGCGCAGCCGAAGTGCGACAGAGGAATGTACCATTCGCTGGCACTCCTGGACTCTCTGCCAACGGGTTACAAGCACAGCCCCCAGGCCTCCCAAAGCGAGGGCCAGGCTTCCCAACACACAACGGTACCAAACAGGCACAGGCATCCCTTTGTTTATCCCAGTGAGAGATCTCTCTGAGCAGATCCTGTTCCATCCCCGGACAGTAAACAGCCCATACTCCTTTGCCCTTTCCCTCTCTCCAACTGAGGTTTGATGGGTCTATGCCAATGCCCTGAGCACAAGGAAGCAAGCACTGGAATGGGTTACCTGGGGGGAGGTGGTGGAATCTCCATCCTTAGAGGTTTTTACAGCCCGGCTTGACTAAGCCCTGGCTGGAATCATTTAGTTGGAGTTGGTTTTGCTTTGAGCAGAAGGTTGTACAAAATAACATCCTGAGGTCCCTTCCAACCCTGAGACTCTAAGGAGTGAAGGAGATTCTGTAACACACGCCCCAATAGGGAACATAAGAACTAGTCCTCTGCAAGTGACACGAGTCTTGGTTCTCCTCTTACAGGTTCCTCCTCCTCGGCCCCAGTTCCTCAACGTTTGCTTGCAATCACTACGGTCCGGGCTTTACCATGGCTTGGTTTCTGGAGAACTCAAAAGCAGCTATATTAGACTTCAATCAAATCAAAGCCAGCTACTCTTTATTATCTGCATTCCGGGAGTGCCTATGAGCTCGCTGTGCTAGGTTTGGTGCAAACAAAACTAAGACGGACCCTGCCACAAAACCCATTGCACTCAATGGAGAGAGACTTCTGTTAGCATCAACAGCCTTTGGACCAGGCCCTCTGAGCCTAAGTCACCTGTTCACTTGGGTACTACTGATCTGGGTAGCTATGATGTGAATTTGACAGTATCCAGGCCCCAATATCACTGGAACTACTCAGTCCCCTCGCTGGTAATCTCACCTGGGAGGCCAAGGAATAAGTGGCCAGGCCAAGGAATAAGTGGCACCCACAACTCCTTCCTCAGCCCTGCCAGGTGAATACCCGAGGGCAGGGCAGAGGCACGATAGAGGGGTGAGTGGTGAAGCCGGACGGAGCCCGTGGATAAAGACAACATTTCCATTTCCAAGGTTGCCAATCCAGTACTCAATCCTCTTACATCCCAAACAGATCCAGGCGCTGGAAGGTCTCTCCCTCCTATAGAAACCGAGACAGCAATCTCCAGGTAACACAATCCTTATACAAACATACTTGGAAGCCTCTCCCCTAGCCCGCTTTAATGGTATCAAACAAAAAATCCTGCCAGCCCGGCTGTTTATGTTCTTTTGCACTTGTACACACACTCCACCACTTCAGCCCGCTTCGCAGCTAGGGCTGCGCCTTTTGGAAGAGGTCCAGAAGGTAGATCCCCATCCAGGAAATAGCAGCAGATGATTGCCCAGTGGACTGCAGGAGACATATCGCGCTGCAGTTTGAGCTCCGAGGAGAGCAGACAGGATCTCTGCTCCCCAAACCTAACATCGGAGGCCAGGCAAAGAGAAGTTTCCTCTCCCACAAACAATACTGCGTGAAATACTGGTCCTTCCCATGACCCGTTCACGCTATTGAGGGACCAACTAATGACAGCAGGCCTCTTTTTATTGTCCACCGGACAATTATAGCTTGGGTAGAAACCATAGAACCTTCTCCCAACGTAAAGAGATGCAGCATGTGTGTAGAACAGAACCTGAATGGAGACATCAAGATGATGCCTGGAGACGGTACAGATAGCAGCGTGGGATTGCTTGCTCCATAGGTATCAGCAGGAGATCAGCTGAGGCCAAGAGGAGAATATGCACTTAGCCGGATGAACAGCTTTTTGTGAAGCCCTATTATAAGTAGTGTTCTTTTGTTGGACCAGTGGATGAAGCTGTGGCCCAATGTGCTCTCCCCGGACCTTGATTACAGGGATTCTTCATGCATCCCCAAGCGTTTAGAGCCAGATATTAATGTTTTTCTAACTTCCATTCACAGTCCACTTCATCACATCCGACGAAGTGGGTATTAGCCCACAGAAGCTTATGCTTCAATACTTTAGTCAGTCTTTAAGGTGCCACAGGAGTCTTTTGTCACTACTGATTTAACAGTTCGGCATTCTCCAGTTGTTTTGTCACAACACAACACTCAAAGAGGAACGAATAGGCCCTTATACAATACAATAGCAGCACTTTCAGAGCATGTTCCTTCTGAGGCTCTCAAAGCCATTTACTAACCTTACTCCACAACACCCCTCTTAGGTAGGTAGCAATAGGCCCATGTTATAAATGGGGAAACAGGTACAGAGAGGGGTATCAATGCTTGTCACACAGGGAGGGAGGGTCAGGAATAGAACCCAAGAATCCTGATGCCTAGTCCACTGCTCTAACCACTAGACCACTCTTTCCTCCAATCAACAAAAAGGAGAAATACTGAGATAAGACCCAGAAAAGAGACCACCCCCAGTTGATCAGAGGATTTTATTGGGGGGGGTGGGTGGAAGGGGGCAGGTAGGAACAAGCACACCAACTAATAACCAGGTAGGTGCCTCCTTCACTGTTTTTACCATAATGCTGCCAGCAGGGGGTGATGCAAGCCAGCTCGGTCCCTACACCATGCCCACAATCATCCTTTTCCAACCCCTGCTGACAGTCCTGGGGTCCTGCCAAACTTCTGAACTCGGAGACCCAGGCCAGAGTGCACAAGAGCTTCAGCGTGCTCAACCGTTCTCCCACCAGGAGAAGTGCAATGAGCAGAACAGCCCCCCCCCTGCTCCGCCCCCTTACGCCGAGTCCTCTCCCAGCCAAGAGCCAGGCTCCACGAGCGCAGGGGGGATCTGCCAGACATAACAAGAAGCAGATGATGTGCTCTAAACAATGTCGCTACGCCCACCCCCGAGAGAGAGACGCAGGAGGAAGGGGGAGGGAAGGAAAACAGACTCAATGGCACCTTTGTGAACTTTCTACAGCGTTGACAGGGCCGGTCACTAGAAATCCTACCATCGGGTGAGATGACCAGACAAGCAAGGTCACCACTCTGCAGGCTGTTCTGTGTGTCACAAATCCCCGCAGAGGGCAGCCTGGATCTGATGCCAGCAAAAGCTGCAGGGGGCCGGTGCACTGCAGAAAGGCCCAGGGTTTGTTTGCCCTGGAATGTGGCGGTTTTGCATCCTATTAGGCCAATCCCCATGGTCCTCCTCACCATGGGGTGAGGATGCTTGGGTCCCTTCTTTGCAACCCGGGCAGGCCAAAGCCTTCTCAGGCAGCTAGTCTGTGCAGACTTTACTGCAAGCCTCCAGCAGGATGCCAGACTCCCACATAAAATATTTAAAAGCCCTGGTTCTAGCTCTCTGCTCCCTTCCGCTAGCTGCATCAGATGGCACGCCATCTCTCTGGTTTCACCTAATAGATATTCCAGCGTGGCTGCAGGCCTGCCAGAAGGATAATGGCATCAGGGGGAGTAAAGAGATCACAGAGGGCAGCTATTTACCCACTCCTAGATAAAGGCAAAAAGTGCTGCCAAAATGCAGTCAACTCTGCGCCTCTCCTTCCCAAACAGCCTGCGCCATACGCTCCGGCCTCCAGGGCTCGGCTTCTGAGCATCAGACACACAACACAAGCCAGCATCAGAACTAGCAGAGACCGTGCAAACTCATCGGACCTGGAAGCCAAGCCAGGGGCCCTCTCCGGAGAAAGGGAGCATGCAACATGCACCGCAGCTGCACCACACACTCCCCAGTGGTCACCCGCACGGGACGGCAGCTAGGGACCCTCAAGCTGTTTGTTAGCCACGATGTCAATAACCCAGAGCACCAAATCCCAGGGGGAATCTGTCCCCCCAAAGGGTGTGTTGTGTGGGAAGGGGGCGAATGAAACACAACGCCTGTAAGTGAATCCTGGGGGAGGACCTCACACTGTAACCCAGGGGTGATCAATAGGCAGCCGGGGGGAAATAATCGACTACGCCGGCCTGACCCCCCCAGACTGAGCTCTGCCGAGACCCACCGACCCGCTCCACGAGCGACCCGCCGCGGCTCTCCCCCCACCCGCCGCGGGGAAGCGAGCCTCGCCCCGCGGCCCGGCTCACCTCCAGCGGGGGCAGGTCGGGGTCGAGCTGGGTGAAGCTGTGCAGCACCACGGGGCCGGGGCTCTCGCCGGCCACCTCCAGCCTCACGCCGTCCCACAGGCTGCGCATCCTCCGCGAGCTCTCGAACATGGTCTCCGGGCTGCCCGCCGCGGCATCCCGCCGCTCCGCCCGCGGCCCGTTCACCATGGGAGCCGCCGGGCCGCTAGCCCGCCCGCGGCATCGGGACCCGCCGCCCGCCTGGCCCGCCGCGGCTCCGTCCCAGCAGCCCGGCGGCGGCTCCCGGCCCCCAGCGCGCAGCGGGTTGGTCATGCCCGGGGCTGGCCGGGTCCCGCCCACGCCGGGGAGAAGCCGCGAGCTCAGCCCGCCCCGCCGCGGCCGACCGGGGAACCCGCAAAGCCCGGCGCGGGACTCCGCCCTCCGGGGCGGGGCGGGGCGGGGCGGGGACGGGCCGCCGCTCGCCTCCGCCCCCGAGACCCTCGGGCAGGGCCCGGGTGTCCCTCCCCAGGCAGGAGCGCGGGGGGCGCTTTGGGAACCAGGGCCCCGGCCTGAGTCAGCGGCCGCCACGGGGACAGCTCCGCTCTTCGGAGACTCAGCGGCGGGAGGGAGGATGAGCCCTTGGAAACCTGCCCCGGGCAGGGCGCTTTGGAGGGGGAGACACGCACCTGACCCCGGGGAACCCCCCGGGAGAGAGGCAGGTCTGCCTAGGGCCCCCCTGTAACTCACTGTTTAAAATCAATCTAGTCACCTCCGCGGGAATCTCTGCTAGAGACAGATTTAACCCCCTTCAGGCCTGGTTTATGGGGATTTAATCATTCTTGGTCAATTATCAAATTAAAGGAAACCAAGTGAGAGGAGACTATCAACTCCTCCCTCAGGGACTGTCTTTGTGCCCTTGTGTACCGCACCGACCGCCATGAGCTCCCTAGGTGCGACAGTGATAATAATAATTCAGTTTAAGGACACCTACATTTCCATGGTTTGCATGGGTGTCTAGATAGATCACAACTTGACTGAGTTACACCCTTGCAACCTTTGTACTCTAGCCCAGACCAGAGAGAGATCAGCCCTTAGCACCTTGCATGTTCCACACACTGAACAATCGCACAACTCCCAACAGTTCCCGCTTTCATGGGGACTCTCCTGCTTTGGCCCCTGAAACCCCATGGCCCAGCTGAAGCAGCTCCTGTCCCATATGGCTGGCTGGGCTTGGCTCCCCCCTCTGGGTTTTCCAACCTGGTCCCTGGTGCACAGGTTTTCAGTGCTGTTCGGCTTTGGCCTGGACCCCCTGATGGGGGAGAGAAGGTGCCAGGAGGCAAAATTTGAGTAGCACCGCTCAGATTTGGCCAGGTTGCCCTTCAGCCATCAGGGGGCTGGGCCAAACCTGAGCAGTGCTGTGAACCTGTGGCACCAGGGACCAAGTCACAATGGCTGGAGTGGGGAGCTGAGCCCAGTCAGCCCCACTCCGGGGTGAATCCAGGACAGGCTCACTCTGCAACTGCCTGCTCCTGAGAGCAGCACCTGATACACACACACCTCCCACCCCGGAGGTGTGTGGGGGTGTGTAGTGTAATGGTTAGTGCCACCCTTGTTCAGAAGAGGAAGCTGAGATACAAGGAGATGAAGTAACTTGCCCAAGATCTCCCAGCAAGTCAGTAACAGGACTGGGACCATTGATCCAGTAACAGTACTGGGACCATTGATCCAGCATGGCCATTCCTAGGTGCCCCCTGTGAGTACAGAAGGCCTGAGAGCAGAATCAACTCAGCCCTGCTGTATCAGAGATCAAAGGGCTCCAGGTGAAGACTCCCATGCAAATGGGTGACAGCAGGGCTGAATCTGACCCAGTACATGGTTCATGATGCCGGGAGGTTGTGGCTCTTCACAGATGGGCTCCCAGTCCCCAAACAGATGCTGAATCCACATATTGTAACTATTATTAACTACAAAGAGAACCAGGCAAAACTGTTAATTAGCTGTCACTGCTGCTAAAAGGTGCAATCCTGCAAACATAGAGTCCCAATCCTGAGGTCAGAAACTGGACTTTCATGTCTCCGTTTTCCAAACAGCTGAAAGAATATTAAACTCTTTGTATATTCAAAACCCCACAACCATATTACCTAGCAGAACATCAGGCTGAGATAGGTCCATTCAGCTGCATTTTTAGATCAGCACATCAGCAGTTGGAAGCTTCTGACAGCATGATGGGTAAAGAAAGGGTTAACAAAGCCAACACTGAAGTGAGAATGATTCAGCTTGAAAGTGAACAGCCCCCTGAGATGAATGGGGGGTAATCCCTGCTATTATCCCAGCCTAGCTGCAGCCTGAAAAGGGACAATGGTGCCTCAGTTGACACTCTGAAAGGTGATCAGCCCAGACACTGGAAGGCCAGAAATGTTCCCTTGTTTTCTTAAACTCCAATTTAGGGACTTTAACAAAAGAGCAAAAATTGCAGGAAACCAGCAGAGACCCTGAACCTACAATCAGCAGACTTTTCCTCCTTTCTGGATTTGAATGCAGCCCTGCCAACATCTGGAAGTTATAAACAGGGACAGATGGGGAGGTGAACAGGGGTACTCCTTTGAAATCAGTGGGGTGGGTATTTTGTATAGGGACTCAGTACAAAAAAGAGAGAGATTTTGCTTAACACAGAAAGTGTCCCTCCGAAATAGAGGCAGTTAGCAATCCACGTGTGTGATTGCTAAAATTCATGGCTCTCTAACCAGTGCTGGAATGGCATGTGGTGAAGGGACACCTCACTGCATGGGTACAGCTGTGCCGCTGTGAGCTCTCTAGTGTAGACATACCCTTAGATTGCAAGATCTTGGAGGCGGATACTGTCATTTTGATCTGTGTCTGTACAGCATCTAGCACAAGGGGGTGCTGGTCCATGACCCCTACACACTACCATAATACAGACTAATCATCATAATCACTTTCGGTAGGCAGACCCCTGCCCTACGCACCAGTCTCCAGTTCAGCTGGTCTGTGCTTTACTAAAAGATGCAGCTCCACTAGGTGACTAATTTTTGCTGGCCCCTTGGTTGGCCACTAAAGACAGTTTCCCTGGAATAATAGTAATGATAATGGGTAATAAATAATACACGACAGGAAGTAAACTACAAAGTTTTAAAAATAGCTGGACGATTTCCTCTCTGTTCTCCTGGGATCTTTCTGGTCCTGAAAAACAAAACACTCAAACCACACTCACTGGACCAGTTTCTCAATAGTGCCATCCCCAAGCGTTCAACAGTCATGAACTAGCCCTCCCAAAATCGTGAGATTATTAAAATGTCTCATGACTTTTAACCCAATTGGGGGGTTCTTTACCTCCTACTTTTGACCATGTAGGCTGCACTCAGCTCACATTTCAAGCCTTCTTCATAACCATTAAGGCTAGAAATGTACTATTTTTTAAATTAGGCTTTCACATGACTCCAGGAGCTGGGGCTTTAAGAAAAACAATGAAACGTGACACTTATGATAAAATGGCAACACGTGTTTTGCTCACAGCAGAAAGGTTTCACAGCATGTTGACTGCTTTGGTGTAACTGTGCTCCCACTGAGGTACGTCCCTGGTAAAGCTCCTATTGACTAATGTGGGAATAGAATTAAGCCAGTGAGTAGGAACTGAGCATGATTGAAAATCCCTCCCTTTGTGTCCCTCTCTAATCAGTGCTGGAACTACAGGCATATCTCCATTACAGGCACATCTCCACTTATCCTTCTCTCCATCTCTCCTTGAGGCTATGTCTGTGTGTCCCTCCTCCCCCTCTCCCTACCCTTCGCTTCCCACCAATTCCTCTTTTCCTTCCCTGCCTACCTTGTGCCTTCCCTTTGATTATTCCTATCTCCCTTCTTCATCCCTCCCCTCTTCCCATGCCTGCCATAGTCCTTCCCTTTCCCTGTTCATTTATCCCCCTGAAATCTGTGCCGTCACACACACACCTTCCCTGCACCCCTCTCTCTACTTCCTCTACTATTCCCATTTCTTACTCCTCGCACAGTCTCTCTCTAACCCCAGGTTTCTTCATTTCCTCTCTTCTGTGGTATCTCTTCCCCCTGCCCCATTCCCGGGGGCACTTTCCTCATGTCCCCCTTCCAGAGCTCCCCACCCCAGACCTACTCCTAGATTTGGCCTATATAGTCCAGAATCTGCAGGGCTCTGTGCGGACTGCACAGGCACTCCTACAGCCTTCCTCCAAACCCCTAGAGGGGACACTTTCTCTAATGCTGGCACCAACCTACTTTAAACATTCCAGAGTGGGGAGAAGAGGTACTGAAAGGGTTGGTAGGAGGTGACCATGAGGCCTAGGTCAGGTCCCTTAGCATTATCACTGATCATCATCACCATTGTTGCTTTGCAAACGATTTAAATCTCCATGTGACCCCTGAACATGTATCATCACCGCTATCTTACAGATGGGGAAACTGAGTCAGACCCAGCACCGACTTTCCAAGACAGGCCTCTGGATCACTCTGCGCTGTCCGCCTCTTGACCTCTCCTTCTTCGAAGCACTAGGCAGTGCCAGGGAAATGGTTCGTAACCTCACCCCTGGCACAGAACAATCAGCAAGACTGGGCTGCCTGGCATAAGAGGGAATTTACATTAAACACACCAATGTGTTTATATCCAAATACTCAAAGAACAAAACCCATCCCAAAGAGAGAGTTCAAATGCCACAGAGACGATTTTAATCGCATTCAGCCCCTCTGACCTCCAGGCTTTCTCTGAGCCTCTGTGATCTATCCAATATTCCTACACTTTTCTACTGGCCCATCAGCACTGCTCACCTTTAGGGCTGTGTCAGCATTCCTGTTCTAATCCCCGGGTGCCAGGCCTCCA
Source organism: Sternotherus odoratus (assembly GCA_032164245.1). Lineage (NCBI taxonomy): Eukaryota > Metazoa > Chordata > Testudines > Kinosternidae > Sternotherus > Sternotherus odoratus. The sequence continues at coordinate 13,276,712 of JAVMKO010000016.1, forward strand.
GCTGGATGAAGTGGTAGCATTTGGGGAGCTTATTTGAAGACAATATTCTATTTAGAAAAAAGGATTCAGAGTCCCCGCTCCCCAAACTGTACTTGCCCATTTAGCAATTTCTTTTGGAGAGGTCAGGAAACCAGGTGATTGTAAACCACAGGAAAGAAGGGGTTCTTAAATGACTGAGGCTGGAGGACTGGGATGACAGCCAGGGGGCCGTTTCAGAGGATTGGCAATCTCCTTTCCTGACTGCCTGACAACATGCCACAGTGGGGGAAGACTGTCTAGTGGTTAATGTGCAGGACAGCTGGGCTTTATTCCCAGCACTGCCACTGTGTGACCTTGGACAAGTTTCTCAAACTATCTGTGCCTCAGTGGCCCCATCTGTAAAATGGGGGTAATAATACATGTCTCCCACACTGGGACTGTGAGAGCTGTGAGGTTCAATGCATTAATGGTTTTAAGATGGTTTGAGACAGAAGGTACCAAACCCACACAAATAATGATGTCGGAGGGAGTGTGCTGCTTTGAAACTTGTATGTGGCCTGCTCTCCTCCCCACCCTGGAAGTTGCACACACACTACTCCAGTGCCCCCCAGATGTGCAATAGACTGCCTAAGGGGCTGGCTGGGATCTCACGGCACCAGGGTACGGGGGGTGGGGTGGGAGGGTGAGTTAAGGATGGGATCACAAAGCCTTCACTTTGTACCACTCAGCTTCTCTTTGCAGTTTATAGAGTACAGCCTGATTGATCCTTGACCCATCCTTGCCTGCGTGTTCTCCTCAAGTCCAGTGTAACCCAACTGATGGCTCTTTGCCTTTTGCTTCTGCTCAGCCACTTTGTCACTACGGCAGGGAAGGAACACGGTGATGCAGAAAACAAACAGCCCTGCAGAAACAGCCTTGCTGTGTCCCAATCCCCAGGATAGCAGGCCCCTCTCTCAGGTTTAAAGAGTGGAGAGGCCAAGTGTTTGTTTGAACTTCAGGATAAAACCATTCCAGCTGGGACAAGGCAGCAATCTATTACTGGGGGGAGGAGGGAACTACAAACTATGGTGGGGATCCAGAGGGCTCTGTCCCGCTTCCCAGAAACAAGAGGAAAGGGGAAAATGGATGAAGTCATTGGAGATAGACACACCGACCTCAAGGGGAAAGAGGGAGCAATAAATGACACATCTAAAGCTCTGCCCAGACTGGCTCTCCAGACCTCATCCTGACTTCCCTGTTCAGCTTTAACCTCCTGCGCTCTGGCCTGGCTAAGTGCTTTCCACCTGCTTGTATTTCTTACAGAACAAAACAATCACACTGCCATCCCGCTCCTCACGCTGCACGGTTTTTGTTTTCCCATCCTGACGCTGGCTCAGTGAATGACAACCCCGCCCCGCCCCATGCAGCTACACGCGCCGATGCCTCACCTGTCAATACATCGTTTGGACAAATCCCCCACATTCCCACTGCCATCCATTGACCCTTCGCTCCTTATCCGCATGCCCGGCTCTCTCCACCCAGGCAATGCACAATCCACAACGTCTATTCATACGGAACGTTGGCATTGACAAGTCCTGACACATAGGCTCGTGTAACTCTACAAATATCTCAAGCAGCTGCCCTGGGATGGTACATTGGTCTCCGAGTTATACAATGTACATCTCCCTCAGGCCTTTGAGAGCAAAAACACTAACAGAGAGGAGCGGCGTCAGAGCAGAGAATTCGGAACTCCTGTTCTCAGCTCTCCGTTCAGGAGGGGACAGGCACTTACCATCTAATCCTAGAGGAGCATCCCCTAGGATATTATCAGCTAGTGCAGAGGTGGGCAAACTACAGCCCGCAAGCCACTGTGAATTTGTGATGCCTTTGTTTTCCATGTGTTACACCATGCATGGGAACTTTACATGCCCTATAACTTTATATGTCTGAGCACTCTCCCTGTGAGCACAGTTCAGCAGCCATTTTGATCTCAGGGCTCAGCCTATTACACAGAAGAGACACACTGTGTTCTCCCCGGGAGACTTGACTTTTGTTCTTTCTTATCCTGTTTTGCTTTAAAGGATGCTGTTAGCTTAACATCACCCTTCCCTCTGAACATTTTCATCTGTGCTTGTAACAAGTACCACCTAAAGCGACTACAACTGAAAGAAAATAGAGGGAAAATATTTTTCCTCTATTGTTTGACAGTGATTTGTATAGAGCCAGTTTCACTGTTTTCCCAGTCGAGCCACTTAGTCAGTTTCCCCTGTTGCTTAAATGGGTCTTTCATACAGTAGAAAGGGGTGGGGGAACACCATTTTTAATAGGAAAATTGGGAAAACACTAAAATTGGCAGGGACACAGGGCAGGTGTACTACCTCAATACTTTAAATTCCATTTTCAAATTGAAAATAAAAGTAATTTCACACTGTGAGCACATAGGATTTGCTCTTTTGTACAATGAAATCTAAATCGGGTGAACCTCAATGTGGCACTTGATCCAAGTGGTGACAGCTCCACCTAACACCATGCAAGCCTGACTCAGAAGGAATAATGTCAATTTCTCCTCACTATTTCCTGAAATCACTCCTCCGTGCTCCGGAATGACAGAACCTAACCCTGCTTATCTTAGCAGACCAGATAGCAACCCGAGGCTGCACTGATGCATTGAACAAAGTCAAGCTAGCTCCCGAGTTCCAGCTGCCTCATCATTTCCCAAAAGAAAGCCCAAGCTATAAGGCACTTACTGGGCATAGCTTATTTTCCCCTTCCCACCCAGTAGGGACTAGCATCTATGGAGGATTTTCTATGTATATTGCTATTTCTTCCCCTTATGTTGAATTAACAGAGGGTGTGGGGAATAAATGAGTGGAATGTACATGAGCGATATCTCCAAGCTATATACAGTAGTATTAATTATGTATGCACAGCAATGACAGTAACCATCAACTGCCTATGAAATACTGACCAAAGCAGGAGATGCCAGGCCATGGGTGACTCTAATGGTCACAGTGACCAAAGAAGGCGATTGTCTGGATCTCACCGAAAAGCAGTTTTGTCTGGGCCTAATCAATCCAACTGCAATCCAACTGGTATTTTGGGGGGTGCGGGTGGGAAACAGATTTGAATTGGGACCCATTCTTTCTGATTGATGCTACACAGTTTGTTCACAGTTTTCTCCTTCACCTCTTCTTAACCAGCAGAGAGAGAGAATGGGGGAAGGGACTCAAGGCTCACCAGGGCATTCGTGGTTCTGGGACATTTTGGCTGCATGAAGCTGAAGTGGAAGATAGCTGTGAAGTCCAAGGAGCATTTTTGCCTGCAGCTGTCCTACAGGGTCCTTCTAATGTCTGTGGCTGCACACAGGATAAAGCTCCCCCATGCGCAGCACAAACCCCGTGTATACTATGGGCCATGCTCTCCCGTGCCACAGTTCCAGTGGGCCTAGAAAGCATCTTCACTTCCCCACACACTGCATCCCGAGGAGTCAACACTACCAAAGTGCAAAGTTAACAGCTTGTTAAAACTCCCGCTCAGCTCAGGAAATCTAGCTTTTGGTTTCCAAGCCCCAGTCAAACCAGAAGAGAAATATCCAGGGGGCATAAGAAGCTGTCTCCTGAACCATGCCTGCGTCCCCTTCTCCATCTGGGCTTTTAGCACGGGCTTTGCAGTTGGTGAAACAGCTGAGTTCTCTGGACTGTTTTAGCTGATCTGGGAAAACAGCCAACTTGACATAAAGCCCTGACCCCCTCCCCCCCGCCTCCTGAGCCAGCATTAGGATGCTGGGGGGCCCCACTGACGTTATCTTTGTGGGAGGGGATCATCCTCTCACACAACCACCATCTTTAGTCGCTCTCTGCCCTCCTCCCCACCCCTGCTCAAAGCACTCGGATCACAGCACCTCCAAGGATCATTTGGGAACCGGTTTGCAAACCTGGGGGGCTGGCGTGAGGCATGAATTGTGGGCGGCTCTGGCTCTGCTCTCCTCTCAGGAATATATTCAAGGGCAGTGAGTACATTTTTCCAGCAAACCACATAGAGCCAAAATGACACATTTAGCTGAATCGCGTAAAAGGAGAATATCAGAAACAAGAGCCTTTGGCACCCGATCAACAGAGAAACCCCGTGGGACAAAGAAGAAACTTTGCTCAGCAGGACGCGGGCCTGCCACCTCCGCCCCGATAAATTTCCTATCCCAGTTCCATTCTGATCTATCCAGGTGGGCGGTGCGTGTTGGAGCCAGTAGGAACACACACGCACATGGAGCGGACAGACAGAAAGGAGGGACGGCTTCGAACCGTCTTGGTCCGTGGCATGATCTGGGCTCTGCTCTTCAGCCGTGGAACAGTGTCCGTGGTTCTATTTTTGGTGATGGATGTACCAGTCTTCTAGCTCCCCCTGTCGTTTCTCTGAATCTGCCCAGCCTGTGCGTGGCACACTGGCTCTCCCTTACAATCCCACACGTCTGCCGGCGCGTGGAACGAAGCGTTAGCAGTAGGGCTCTTTATTCCCATAGGACATGGGAGCAGATGCAGCGCCACGTCTGAGCTCCAAGTAACGGTGTAAAATAGGTTATCGTCCAGGCCGGCCCTGCAGCTGGAATTGGGGCCTGTGAGAATGGCACCTTGGCAAACCTAGTACACCACTCAAGCACCTTCTCTAACATTCCTCCAGCTGCAGTTACTGTCTGACCCCCTTCGACAGGAAGGTAAAGAGAGGGGGCTTCTCTGGAAGCCACCAGTAACCCCCTAACACAGCAGTGCTCAAGCGTATCATGACACGTAAGCTGAACAGCTTTAGAAATCAAGGTTGTTTAAAGTAGTAAGGAGTCAAATTAAGCAATAGGATCACAGTGATTTAAAGGCCGGCAGATGAGGTGTAGATGCCCTGTAAACATTTGGTGTTGAAGGGAACTCATTTAAAATGTAAAGCAACGCCATAGCATTGTAGAAGGCAGGGGGCTCCCTGTAAGAGAGCGGACGTGATTGAAAGTGAAGAATGAAACCTTGTTGTCAGGCTTACTGTAGCGGGGCGGCACGGCTCCCGGCCGCCCGCGCTCAGGACGGCCCCTGGCCGGGGCCGGAGAGAGCGGCGGTAGCGCCGCAGGAGCCCCGCCCCCGGTGCAGCGGGGCGGCGCGGCTCCCGGCCACCCGCCCTCAGGATGGCCCCTGGCCGGGGCCGGAGAGAGCGGCGGTAGCGCCGCAGGAGCCCCGCCCCCGGTGCGGCAGGGCGGCACGGCTCCCGGCCACCCGCCCTCAGGACGGCCCCGGGCCGGGGCCGGAAGGAACTGCGGGACCGCCGCAGGAGCCCCGCCCCCGGAAATCCGGGAGCGGGAGAGAGGGGGTTCGGCCGCCCGCGGACCGCGGGCAGCGCGGCTGCCGGCCATGGCCGGGGGCAACTGCAGCAACGCCGGGTCAGCCCCGCCCCCGGGGGTCAGGGGTCGGACCCGGAAGTATAAAAGACCGGCCGCCCAGCTCAGAAGGGCGGCCGACACTGGCAAAGGGAGCTGCCCGAGAAGTGGCTCCCCGCCGAGACCCGCCTGATCTGCAGCCTCCCCATTACTGGGAGAGACCGCCGACCTTACCTCTGGGCCATTACCCAGAGGAACCCTTGGACCCTCACCTGGAGGCTCGGCTGAGGGATCCGCCCGCCAGCTACCCCGGAGGAAGTCAGGAGCAGCCACCGGGCCCCGGCTGGGACCAGCCGCCGACCTCACCTCCCGACCTTGGCCCGACGGAAGGACCCCCGGCACCAGCGCCCCCGCAGGCAGCTTATTACCCGGAAGAACCCCCAGCCGAGCACGCCAGCGACCCCGAGGACCTACCCGACCTGCCACCAGACAGCGACCCCGAAGAGCCGATGACCCTAGGTTCCGGGGAGGACCCCGCAACAGCCCAGGTACCCAGGGAAGGGGGATCCGGAAGTAGCCCGGGGGAGGAGCCGATGTCAGTGTGTTTCGGCCAGGATCCCCACTGACAGCAGCAAAGCTCGCGCTGCTAGGGCCCCGGGCTGGGGCGCAGAGGAAGTGGGTGGGCCTGCGCCCCCCCTGCCACCCCCTCCCATAGTGGGTGGCAGTTCCCCCTTCCCGACCGCGGGACCTTGTCATCGGGAACCACCGCTGATCCACCCAAGGGCCTAAGCCCAACCCCGAGGGCTCGTGACTGGACCAACCAAGGGCCTGGAGCCCGAGCCCCGAGACTCTTACCCAATCCGCCCAGGGACCAAACGCCCGGGCGACTGTAAATCCCGCCCTTCGAGCGGCACAGTTAAGGACGTGCGACCCCGCTAATTCCCCTCAGGGTCGCCAACCCCACCAAACCGGCGGAAGGGGCCCGCGCCCCGCCGACGCGACCCCTTTACACGTGGTGGAGAATGCGGGCACGACCCCTCGACCCCTGCAGGTAGGGATCTTAAGAGGCATCGGCCCGCTGAGTGATGGATGTAGACCAGCTCCTCAAGTTCCTGGCGGAAAGCCAGCAGCAACAGGCCACGCAGCTGCAACAGCAGCAGCAGCAGGCCACAGCCCAGTTACAGCAGCAGCAACAAATGATCCAACAGCTGGGCGTCCAACAACAGCAATGCCTCCAGCAGCTGACCGCGGTGCTACCGGACCCCAGCCTGGGGCAGCCGCCGCGGGACCCGTGGGGGGGGCCTCTCCCAGTCCGCCTGACGAAAATGGGCCCCAGCGATGACCCCGAGGCCTTCCTAGTCACGTTTGAACGGGTTGCCCTGGTCGCTGGGTGGGCCCCTGATCAATGGGCCACCCTCCTGGCACCTTACCTGACGGGAACGGCCCAGACCGTGTACCGGGGGTTATCCATAGAGGAGGCACGGGACTACCCACGGGTAAAGAGAGCGATACTGGATGCTCTCGACATCAGCCCGGAGACCTTCCGGCAGCGATTTAGGACCTTGGCCTACCCGCCAGGGGCTCGACCCCGGGTGATTGCCCAAGAACTCAAAGAGGCCTGCCGGAAATGGCTCCAGCCAGAGCAACGCACCCCGGGCGAGCTTATGGAACAAGTTGTGCTAGAGCAATTCCTGCACATCCTTCCACCCCGAGGTCGGACCTGGGTGATTCGACACCGGCCCCCTACCCTCTCTGCGGCCATAACATTGATGGAAGACTTCATGGCCGCCGAAACCCCCGCTGGGACTCCCGGGCGAGGTGGCCCACCCGGACGCGAGAATCCCCCGCCAGAAAGGAAGGGGGACACCCACCCGGAACCAAGAGGGTCCAGACGAGGGGGGGAACCCCGGCCCCGGCCCAGCGACGTCCCTAACCCGCGGGCCACAACACCCCGCCTTAGGGGTGAACGGGGGGGGCTCAGTCCCCCGAGTAGTCCGGCGGCCGGGCGGAGCCGATCGGGTCGCCCTGAACCAGGGCCCTGTTTTGCCTGCGGGAAACAAGGCCATCTCCAACGTGACTGCCCCCTGATGGAGTGTAACTTCGGCCTGGTCTGCGCCGGGGAGGACCGAGCCCGGCAGCCCCAGACCACCAAGCTCACCGTACCGGTGACAGTCGGGGCACATGCAACTACGGCCCTCCTGGACTCAGGCTCAGGGCAAACCCTGATACGACACTCACTCGGCCCTCCGGCCGATCCCCATCTGGGCTCCGTACACCTCCAGTGTATCCACGGCGACATCCAGCCCTACCCCTGCGCCCAAGTGCAACTACGGGTCGGGGGAGTCACGCGGCGAATGCGGGTCGGCCTAGCACCCCGACTCGCCTACCCTGTCATCTTGGGATGAGATTGGCCCAAGTTCGCGGAGGTCCTCCGCACTGCAGCCGCAGGCAAGGCGACACCGATCCCCGTGCTAGAGACCCAAACCCCGGAAACTCGGGACCCTGGAGAAGAGGTCCCCGCTGCCAGGGAACCCGCACTCACGCCAGGGGATCCCCGCCTGGAGAACCCCGACGAACGACCTATGTTTACCGACTTTTGTCGGGACCAGAGGGCAGATCCGACCCTGCGCCAGGCCTACGAACAACTAGCAATAGTCGACGGGACCGTAGTGGACTCCCGACGGGCGCAGCAATGGCCCCGCTTCGAACTTCGGCGGGACCGACTCTACCGGGTAGAGCCGGACCCCCGCACCGGCGAGCCTAGGGCACAGTTGCTCGTGCCGCGGGTCCACCGCCGCGCCGTGATGCACCTCGCCCACGACATTCCGGCGGCAGGCCATCTCGGCCATGAGAAAACGGCGGCCCGAGTCCTGGCCCGCTTCTTTTGGCCCGGGGTACACCAGGAGGTAAAAAACTACTGCCTCTCCTGCCCCGCCTGCCAACGGGCGGCGCCGGCCCGGACCCCGAAGGCACCCCTGGTCCCTATGCCAATCATTGAGACACCCTTCGAGCGCGTCGCTATGGACCTAATCGGGCCCCTCCCCAGAAGTACCGCGGGGTTCCAGCACGTGTTGGTCCTGGTGGATTACGCAACCCGTTTCCCTGAGGCGGTGCCCCTGCGGAGTATCACCGCCCGGGCAATTGCAGATGAGCTGATGAAGATCTTTGCCCGGGTAGGCCTACCCAAGGAAGTGCTCACGGACCAAGGAACTAATTTCACCTCCCGCCTGTTACACCAGGTCTGTGACCTTCTGGGGATTAAGCAACTGCGAACCTCTGTCTACCACCCCCAGACCGATGGACTGGTGGAGAGATTTAACCGGACATTGAAGGGAATGTTACGCAAATTCTCCCCAGAGGAACTGCGGCACTGGGACCGCCTGATCCCCCCCCTACTACTGGCCATCCGGGAGGTGCCCCAAACATCTACAAAGTTTTCCCCCTTCGAACTCCTCTATGGCCGCCAACCCCGGGGCCTATTAGACTTAATGCGTGAGGCATGGGAACAAGCGCCATCCCCAGCACAGGGCCTCCTAAAGTACGTCATGGACCTTCGCGAACAGCTCACGCAAGTCGGGGCCCTGGCTCGCGAGAACCTGAGAGCCGCCCAAGCGGCCCAAACTAGGACCTACAACCGAGATGCCCAGCGGCGGAACTTCGAACCCGGGGACCGAGTCCTCCTACTCCTACCCTCCAGCGAGTCGAAGCTCCTGGCCCGCTGGCAAGGGCCTTACGAGGTACTCCGGAAAGTGGGCCCTGTCACCTACGAAATCAGCCAGCCAGACCGCCGACGAAAAACCCAACTCTACCATGTCAACCTACTAAAACCATGGCGCCCCAGGGACGGCCTCCTGATCGACCCATACCCACCCGAATCAGAATTAGGACCCCAAGCCACCTTACGCCCGGACCCCGACGGGCCACAACTCGCTGTAACCCTTACCAGCGAACAATTGAAGGAAGTCCGCTGTCTCATCCGGGCCTTCCCGCGGACCTTTACAAGCCAGCCCGGTTACACCACCCTGGCTCACCACACGATTCAAACGGAGCCGGGGGTAGTCATCCGAGAAGCAACGAGGCCTCTGCCACACAGACTGCGGCGCCTCGTGGAAGAGGAGGTGCGCACCATGCTGGCCCTGGGGGTGATTGAACCGTCCAGGAGTGGGTGGCGGAACCCAATAGTGCTGGTCCCCAAGCCCAACGGAACCCAGCGCTTTTGTATTGACTTTCGTCGGGTCAATGCGATTTCTAAGTTTGACGCATACCCCATGCCCCGCGTGGACGAACTGCTCGGTCGTCTGGGGGAAGCCCGCTTTCTGACTACCCTGGACCTTAGCAAGGGCTATCGGCAGATCCCGTTAGATTCTGCCTCCAGGGAGAAAACCGCGTTCGCTACCCCGACGGGCCTGTACCAATTCACAAGGATGCCGTTCGGCCTCCACGGGGCCCCAGCCACGTTCCAGCGGCTGATGGACGACATCCTTCAACCTCATCACGAGTATGCCGCCGCCTACCTTGATGATGTAGTTATTTACAGCCGTCACTGGGAGGACCATCTGATCAAAGTGGCGGCAGTCTTACGATCCCTGCGCGAAGCCGGATTAACCGCCCACCCAAAGAAATGCCGCATTGGGTGGCAAGAAACAACATACCTGGGTTACACGGTCGGCAACGGACAAGTGAAGCCACTCGTGGATAAGATCCAGGCCGTCGCAGCCTGCCTGGCCCCGACGACGAAGAAGCAGGTGCGCCAGTTCCTGGGACTCGCGGGCTACTACCGCCGCTTCATACCCCGGTTTGCGTCTGTTGCCGCCCCCCTGACCAACCTATTGACAAAGGAGAGCCCGCGACGCATAGCCTGGACCCCGGAGTGTGAAAAGTCCTTCCGGGCACTGAAGGACAGCCTCTGTCGTGCGCCGGTCCTCTATAGCCCCGATTTCGACCAACAATTCATCCTACAAACCGACGCCTCGGAGATAGGGTTAGGAGCGGTCCTCTCACAGGAGGTACATGGGGAGGACCATCCGATCCTGTATATCAGCCGGAAGCTGTTTCCCCGGGAAAGGAACTATGCGGTCATTGAGAAAGAGGCCCTGGCAATAAAGTGGGCCTGCGACGCCCTCCGTTACTACCTGCTTGGGGCTCCCTTCACCCTCGTCACAGACCATGCCCCGCTCCAGTGGTTGCACCGGATGAAGGATACCAACATGAGACTACAGCGGTGGTACCTGACACTCCAGCCCTACGCCTTCACAATATACCACCGCGCGGGAAAGGACCACGCAAATGCGGACTTTCTGTCTCGCTTAGGAGGTATAGGAGCGCCCGGGCCCGACGAACGGGACCCGGACTTAAGGGGGGAGGGGTGTAGCGGGGCGGCACGGCTCCCGGCCGCCCGCGCTCAGGACGGCCCCTGGCCGGGGCCGGAGAGAGCGGCGGTAGCGCCGCAGGAGCCCCGCCCCCGGTGCAGCGGGGCGGCGCGGCTCCCGGCCACCCGCCCTCAGGACGGCCCCTGGCCGGGGCCGGAGAGAGCGGCGGTAGCGCCGCAGGAGCCCCGCCCCCGGTGCGGCGGGGCGGCGCGGCTCCCGGCCACCCGCCCTCAGGACGGCCCCGGGCCGGGGCCGGAAGGAACTGCGGGACCGCCGCAGGAGCCCCGCCCCCGGAAATCCGGGAGCGGGAGAGAGGGGGTTCGGCCGCCCGCGAACCGCGGGCAGCGCGGCTGCCAGCCATGGCCGGGGGCAACTGCAGCAACGCCGGGTCAGCCCCGCCCCCGGGGGTCAGGGGTCGGACCCGGAAGTATAAAAGACCGGCCGCCCAGCTCAGAAGGGCGGCCGACACCGGCAAAGGGAGCTGCCCGAGAAGTGGCTCCCCGCCGAGACCCGCCTGATCTGCAGCCTCCCCATTACTGGGAGAGACCGCCGACCTTACCTCTGGGCCATTACCCAGAGGAACCCTTGGACCCTCACCTGGAGGCTCGGCTGAGGGATCCGCCCGCCAGCTACCCCGGAGGAAGTCAGGAGCAGCCACCGGGCCCCGGCTGGGACCAGCCGCCGACCTCACCTCCCGACCTTGGCCCGACGGAAGGACCCCCGGCACCAGCGCCCCCGCAGGCAGCTTATTACCCAGAAGAACCCCCAGCCGAGCACGCCAGCGACCCCGAGGACCTACCCGACCTGCCACCAGACAGCGACCCCGAAGAGCCGATGACCCTAGGTTCCGGGGAGGACCCCACAACAGCCCAGGTACCCAGGGAAGGGGGATCCGGAAGTAGCCCGGGGGAGGAGCCGATGTCAGTGTGTTTCGGCCAGGATCCCCACTGACAGCAGCAAAGCTCGCGCTGCTAGGGCCCCGGGCTGGGGCGCAGAGGAAGTGGGTGGGCCTGCGCCCCCCCTGCCACCCCCTCCCATAGTGGGTGGCAGTTCCCCCTTCCCGACCGCGGGACCTTGTCATCGGGAACCACCGCTGATCCACCCAAGGGCCTAAGCCCAACCCCGAGGGCTCGTGACTGGACCAACCAAGGGCCTGGAGCCCGAGCCCCGAGACTCTTACCCAATCCGCCCAGGGACCAAACGCCCGGGCGACTGTAAATCCCGCCCTTCGAGCGGCACAGTTAAGGACGTGCGACCCCGCTAATTCCCCTCAGGGTCGCCAACCCCACCAAACCGGCGGAAGGGGCCCGCGCCCCGCCGACGCGACCCCTTTACACTTACGTGGACCGAAAAGTGAAAAGCTGATGCGATCTAAACCGAGCAGCTGACCGAGGAGCGAGCACAGAGCAAACGCATCCACAGCCTGGCATGATCCAAAGGGAGGCGCTTGAGGAGGTGCTACGCAGCAGAGAGGAGAATGTTACATGGTCTGACTCTAGTGGTTGAAGCACAGGACAGGGAATCAGGATTCCTGGGTATTAGTCCTGATTCTGACACGGATTTGGTATGGGACCATGGGCAAGTCACTTTGACTCAAATTCACACACATAGAATATCGGGGTTGGAAGAGACCTCAGGAGGTTCTAGTCCAACCCCCTGCTCAAAGCAGGACAAACACCAACTAAGTCATCCCAGCCAGGGCGTTGTCAAGCTGGGCCTTAAAAACTTGAAGGAATGAGATTCCACCACCTTCCTTGGTATCCCATTCCAATGCTTCACCACCACCCTCCTAGTGGAAAAGTTTTTCCTAATATCCAATCCAAACTCCTCCACTGCAACTTGAGACCATTGCTCCTTGTTCTGTCATCTGCCACCACTGAGAACAGCCGAGCTCCATCCTCTTTGAAACCCCCCTTCAGGTAGTTGAAAGCTGCTATCAAATCCCCCTCACTCTTCTCTTCTGCAGATGAAATAACCCCAGTTCCCTCAGCCTCTCCTTATAAGTCATGTCCCCCGGCCCCCTGATCATTTTCATTGCCCTCCGCTGGACTCTCTCCAATTTGTCTGCTTGCATCCCATGAATGGGCATTAGCTCATGAAAGCTTATGCTTCAATACTTTAGTTAGTCTTTAAGAAATGTAAAGTCATTTGAATATTCCCTTGTGTTGTTAACAACACAGACAAAGGATGTTCTCTCCACCTCTTCTCCTGGCACTAAAAGAGGTTTCCACTGCATTGTTTTAGGAAGGGATGTTATTCTGGATGCCATTCAACTGCAAGCAAGACTTCTTTCCAGGTTCTTCCTAACACCACAAGACTCCAATGGCAGAGGAGCAAATTCACCTCTGACTTACACTGGGGAAACATGGAGTAACGCCGCTGACACTGCATCAGTGTCACCCGCCCACACCGGTGTCACTGCATTCAAGCAGCACTGCCAACTCTTGTGGTTTTAATCACAAGCCTGGCAATTTATGCTGTTTTTCTGGAGGCCCCAGATCCTGACGGCACGTGACTATACAAGAATCTCAGCGTTCATTAAAAACTTAGTTTCCAGTCCCCGTGGCTGCAGACGAAAGCTTGAAGGCTCAGGAGCCAAATGAGAAGAACTCAGAATGCATTTTTAAAGCCAATCTCATGATTTTTGGGGCCTGACTCATGATTTCTGACTACCTGGGGTTGTTGGCACTTCAGATATTGACCCTATGCCTGGGGGATTTGCACTAGGAACAAAACTGAGGGCTTGGTTACACTGGCACTTTATAGCGCTATAAAGCCTCCAGGAGCGCTATAACTCCCTACCCATCCACACTGGCAAGGCATGTATTGCGCTATAAACCCACAGTTATACCGCTCCTGGTAATCCTCCCTTCCTTGAGGAACAACAGCTATTGCGTATTCACTATCGCAAGTGTGAATGGGCATTAAGATTACTACGCTATAAGTGATCTCTGGCAACGCCTCGGAGCCATGTAAGGCAATTGACGTCTCTTCATTTGTTTTGCACCACTCCCTATGCCGCTGCAAGTGCTGCAAATGTGGCCACGCCAGGACACGCTATAGCGCTCTACCTATTGCTGTATATGGGGACAGCTATAACCAAAAGCGCTATAATCCTGTAAGTGTAACCATGCCCTGAGAACAGCTCAGTGCTTGAATTATGGAGAGCCCAGGCCCACCTCACGCCTGTCTTATGGCCCCCTTCCTTCTCCCTAGTGTATACATTAAAGCCAGCCGCTCGCCAGTCAGGGCCCCCCTATTGTTCCCCCATAATTCAAGCGCTGGGCTGCTGGCTCTTGGCCATCCCTCAGACGCAGGGCCTGGCGTTTTCTTCAAGAGTCCAGGAGCAGAACTTCCCCCTGCCTGGGGCTAGAGAAGTTCACCCCAGCAGAAAACCTCCAGCAGACAAGCACGCACACAGAGCATCCATTCCTTGCTGCCATCAGAGATCTGGGGAAACCGGCTTCACCAGCATTGACTCGGGGTCAGATCCAGCCACCGTGGAAGTCAGGGAGACTCTCTCCATTGGCTTCCACAGGCCCAGGAGGAAAGAGGATCCCTCCCCCTTCAGCACTGTAGGACGCCTGCAGAGATCCCCTCAAAGCCTGGGATCCGTCCTGCCTGTGGGGGTACGGTGAGTTGTCTAGTGAGCAGCGCTACATGATTTGACTCTCTTCTCAGCGGATGGATGGGTTGTTTTACTTCCCACTGAGCAGCCTCAATTGATGAAGCTTTATTGCTTTGATCTGTCTGGTAACACTATCTCCTTATCAACAGTTACTTGCCACACTGCTATGTAGGATGCTGTAGCCAGGCATCCTGTCAGCATTTCCATTACACACACTGGGCTCAAACTCAGCAGCAAGAATTCACTCGGGGTTGACAGATATAAGGCACCATCTTGGAAGTATGCAAATAATCCCTTGTCTAAGGTGGGACCCTAGCAGGACACCTGGATTTTCACACTGGCTCCTCTCAAGAATGTGCAGAGTCTGCTGCAAAGCCCCTAGTTTGGGGAGTTTGGGGGTGGGGGAAGGAAAGGGCTCTTTTGGGAACCAGAGGGGCAGGGGGATTGAGGTTTATGTTTCCCTGCTCGCTTGGGCGGGGTTTGCTGCTGGGATGCTATGGCCTGGATTGTTAACAGCTGTCAGGGCCCCTGCGACTGGGGACAGGAGTTTTTCTGAGGGCTGCAGCAAAATTAATCCAATAAGTAAGAGGCTGGACTAGTAAATCCAGCCACTGGAGTTTTACCCCCCGCAGAAAAGGCCTCCCCTGCCTTGGTGGAACCACCGCTGTGGAGCATGGGGGGAGAGGGGAGTTTGGGCCCGTGGCCCAGCCATCCCTTACCCCCTCTCAGCTGAGAGTCCCCGGAGCCCCTGTTTAAGCCACCCCTGTACCCAGGGGAAAGAGAACCCCTGGATTTTCAGCTGCTCTGATCTGGCTCTTCATGACCCCACGCAAGGCGCCACAGAGACTGTTCTTCGGTTCCTAGCCCCCGCATGGGCCTGGGTAACTACAGGGGCTGGTGTCACAAGGGGCGTGGCAGGGGAATGGCCAGTGGATCTGCAGCCAAAGGACTCCACAGAGGAGGAGTGCAGGATCCGTGCTGTGGATGGTTTTGCCCCAGCGGCTGAGGAGTGGCTCAGCGAGCTCACAATACAACAGCTGTTGCCATCTCCTTTTCCTCTTGCTTTCAGCCCCCATCAGCTCCTGCTGGCGTTCTCAAGTGTGTATTGCAGCTGTGCGGGGCTGCGCTATTCAACCACCCATAGCACACGTCTTTCGTGATGTATCGGCGGCTCTAACTCCACTTTCGGTTCTGGAAACGAAGCATTTCGTACAGCGGATCTCAGATGAAAAGAGAAAAACAAAGCCGGAGCTGTGCAGAGACGAACTGCTAGGTGGGGGGAAGGAAGGATGAGCAGAGAGATGTTATTTTACGTTATCTTGAACTCAAATCCTAGAGCCTGGCAGGCTGACTGCACAAACCCTCCGCTCAGTCCGCCAGCTGTCAAGAGGACGTTGGTGTGCATCTGTGGCTAAGATCACAGCTCGATGCTGCCGAGATTGTCACATTGTTCAGTTCCAGGCATCTTCCAAACAGCTTCTAAACCTCTCCAAATCCAGGGCCCCGTCCTGCAAACTGCAAAGGGGGCTTGGCCTAGGGAGAGTTGGCAGGGCCTGGCCCCCAAATTAGAAAAAGCTCAGTGGACCTATGGTGGCTATCCACAAAGTGGAGCGGGGAGTCCATGCTCCCATCCCACAAGAGAGAGCGGCAGAGATAGAGGGGGGCTCTGGTACCCCACTGAAGAAACATTGCAGCTCCCGGGGTACAAGTCAATCGACACTGGGGATGACTGCAGTGTCCCAGGCCACAGGCCACCGTGAGCGGTCGTTGTGCGTCACAGGACACGGAGAAATCAAAAAGTCCCGCTGCTCCCAACTGAATATTGCCAAGCCCAAGGGTTCAAAAACCATGAGCCAGCTTCTCCAAAACCATAAGGCTGGCTTTGAAAATTACACAGTGCTAAAAAACTAAATCTTTTTATTTGCTTTCTGAGCCTTTCTTTGAGGTTCGTGTTTCAAGTTGCTCTCCACGATCATGAGGGCTAGAAACGTGCATTTTTTTAAAAAAAAGTAAGTTGAGATTCTCATGTATTACCATTGTCTTGTGGTAGCACCCAGGAGCCCCTGTGATGTTCCAGGACCCCGCTGTGTTAGGTGCTGTACAGGGTCCAGGGACCTAATTAGTAGAGCCACGCCTGCACGGTGGGTCGCCCTTCATTCTCTTGTGTGCAGCCACCCAGGCACGCACCTTAGAGGGAACTATCCGTGAACCCCCTGAATGGAGCTCGCGGACCACAGTTTGAGAACCTCCATGCTAGAGCATCGTAGCATGACAGAGGGTGCTACAGGGCTTATGAATAGTCCCAGACTGGACGGGAGCTGAAATTCAAGGCAAGGGTGGGGGGTGACCAAGGTTTTCAGCAGAGGCATCAATACTGAAAATGCATGAGAGTAAAATCCAACAGGTTATACTATTCAGGAATGATAAAGAGCGGAATCATGCTACCCGCTACACACAGGGAGTAGCCTTTTACTACGCAAGCAGTCACACTGAAATTAAGAGGCTAGCTGAGTCATGAGGTACTGCTCGATGTGAGTAAGGCTGGCAGCCAGAGGACCGGAGGCCCCAGTTCAGGAAAGCATTCCTTTGCAGGACAGCACTTAAGGATGAGTTAAAAGCTAAACACATGCTTGTAATATATGTTGTCCTGAGTCATGGCCGTGACGTGCAGCACTTATAGAGCATCATCTGGAGCTTAGAGCCCATTAGAAAGGAGGTGTATCTGTTTTATAGGTGGGGAAATTGAGGCACAGAACGGTTTGGTACCATGGCCAAGGCCACATGGTGAATCAGTAGCAGAGCTTCGAACAGAACACAGGTGTCTTGACTGATAGTCCAGATGCCCCATGCATTAGGAGAGATAAGATACGTGTAACTCGGGGCTATATTTCCATTAACAGGTTCTGTCGACACCATAAACCACCGCCTGAGTTATCAAGATGAGCTGCAAGCACAACACAAGTCTCTTTGTAAGGCCAGCCACTTCTGTTTCACCCCAACCAAGACCCTTAGACGCAAGTCCAGTTTACCCAAACTTCAGCATGATCCCCCCCATCTCTGCCACTCCTCTTTCCCCAGGGGGGCACCGCTGTGGAAGGTGGCCTCGGGTCTGACCTCCCCGAGGAGTGAAAGGCAGTGGTTTTGGAGGGTGCCGCCCCAACGTGTCATGATTGGGCTTAAACGCATCACGCAGCAAACGCCATCCTCCACCGAGGCCCTCTGAGCAAGGATGAGCCGCAGTTCAGACGTGGAAGCTGGGCTGCAGTAGCAGAGGGATGGCATCAGACGCCAGGGAAGCACCATTCCTTCCCTGCACTACCCTGGCTCTAGCAGGGTCAGAATGGACTGTCCTCTCCCTTTGCCAGCTCAGTGTGATGGCTGGTGCATTGGGGGAGGGAGAGCTCACCCCCTCCCACATGGTAGATGGCGGGAGAAAGTGCACAGCCCCTGGATCCAAGACCCGGGAAGGCCATGCAGCCGTGTTTGAAGGCCCTTATGCCCTTGTGTGGTGGCTCAGTCCAGGGGCAATCTAGCCCCACATGACTGATTTAACTCACAGCACTTGTCTGAATTGCTACAACAAACCACAGCAGTCAATACATTGACATGACTTATTTTTTTAAAGGCACCCACCCACCTTCCTAGTCACATGGTGCACACAGCCTGCCTAGTGCTCCCCACGGGAGCCGGTTTTCTAATGGCACCGTCCTCCGCCCGTCTGACGTGATGCAGACTGACAGCTGACAGCAAATTGTATTGACAGAGCCTTATTGAATGAACCTGTTCAGCAGCAGTCAATCGGGTTTCATCAGTCCCACAGCCAGTGCTTCATTTGTGCTGGGGCTTGCCAGGGACGAGCCCCGGCCCCCCCGGGCCTGGCCGTTCAGAGCCCCGGCCCCCCCCGGGCTTGCTGCATCCATTATGAACATTAAAAAAATTGCTTGAACCCGGCACCTCTTTCATTACAAATTAAGCTCTGCCCACAGACAATTTGCTAAAACGATTCTGTCCAGCTGCAGCGCTCAGAAAGCTAACGAACTGCAATCAGCGACCACGCACCCCAAGAGGGCCTGATTATGGATCATTGCAAAAACTGCAACACCAGACGTTTTACGGCATGAGGTGACCCAGCGGCAACGTCGGGATGAAAAAGGAGAGCGGAACGAAGAGGCAGAAGCAAGGGAGATGAGGTACCATCTCAGATGGACTGCGAAGGAGGCAGAGTGATAGAGAAAAGCCATCCCAGACTCCAGGAGCTGCAGGGGAGAAGGCTCTCGCATCAGCTGTTCACCTAGCACCAGAGGGAAGTCGGGTGCTAGGTGAATGGAGTGACAGAGACAAGCTTTAGGGTGGAACCAGTCCCATCAAGCCATGTCCCCAGCTACTGTAAACGGAGAGAGTTCCACTGGAATTACCGGCGCTACACCCGCGTGTGCTTGACATGTAGAGGAAAGCAGTGTGAGGGAACTACTGTGGCGGCGAGGAGCCTGGGAGTGCATTGGATAGCCGGATGACTGGGTGTGTGAATGAGGTTTCCTTGGCCAAGCAGCAGCAGACAAACGGGCACAGGAGATCAGGCCCCAGGGGTGACCCTAACCTGCTCGGTTCCTACTTGACTGACAGACAAGGGAGGGGCCACTCTCGGCCAGCCGGTCACGCCAATCCAGTCTCGTCCAATCGACCGATGCTCACGCCGCGTTGCTGGGACTGGCACTGCAGCGACCTTGTGCTACTTATTTATTTCCAGTGATAAATGTGCACAAAGAGGCGCCCTTCTGAAACCTCTCGCTGCCTCTGACATCCGTGAACAGGGGCGTATAACCAGACCACACAGCCCCCTCGCTTCCTCAGCTGAACGGCACCCAACTCCCACTCACCACACAAGCCACAGGAACACCCCCACACCCGGCACCTCCCTCCTCCAAAGCCTGAGCACAAGGATTCTTCCCGGTGGCCAACAAACCTGAGCGATTTCAGCCCCCCAAGGCTCCAAAGCAGAGGGCCCCTCGCAGAGAATTCTCTGCCTGCACTCTGGGCAAACAAAGGGTTTGGCTGGGATTATTAATTACAGTCCCGTTTAATGCGACCGGCCAATGTTTGCAGAGTGCTTTGAAGATGAAAAGCCCTGAGAGCCGCGTGGGGTTATTCTTGGCATTTGCTGCTGAGTCGGCTTTTGCCGAGTCTTGAAACCGTCGTTAAAGAAAATGCGAGGCCTGTTAAATGAAACACACCTCACCAGCCGGGTTATTCTCAGGGAATAAAGCACAGAGAGGCAGGAGAATCTACAATAGGCCTGGACAATTTTAGGTCAGTCCCCCACTGTTTCTCTGGCACCAGCGTAGCCCCACTGGGACTAGCAACCATGGTAACCCTAGTGTAGCCAGCCATGCTGCCATCCAGTCCTCCTCAGAACAGAGAGAGACACCACTCACAACCAGTCTATACCAGCGTGCCTACTGCAGGAGCTGGGCAGGGCTAGAGCAACAGAACACGGGAGAGAGGGGTCAAAAATTATCAGCATGGACCCGGTCCTCATGTCTGCCCAACTCAGCTCTCGGCCTGGCGCGTGCAAAACCTCACCGGCTTGACAGAACGCCCTCCGGATTTACACCTCTGGATGTGAGAGGAGGATTTGGTCCGGATCACTTCTTCTGTGGTTTCTAGTTTCCTCCAGAGAAGCCAGCCCATCCCTCGCGCCGCGCCGCAGAAGGGCTTGGTGCTCTGTGCGGAGAGCGAGGGTGTGCTGTTCTGAACAGCCGCCTTCGCCAGGAAACAGTCCCGCTTTTAGCTTGCAGCTTCGCCCTCCTGATAACATCTCCAGGGCAGGGGCAGTGGAAAAGACACGGCGTAGGAGATAAACACGGCAATGTCTTGGATTCATTACCGGTGACGGTCAGTCCAGCCAAACAGTGAAGCCTACGGATTAATCCAAACACAGGCTGAGCAACAGTTCCAGCCAGGCACATCAGCAAAACGGTTCTGCTCCGGTCACGCGCGCAGAACAAAACCGGGCCCACACAGCCACAGGGAGGGAGACACTTAACGCGGATACGGCGGCCACGAGAGGCAGATGGGTTGTGTGACAGCCTGGGATGCGCGGATCCTAGGCAGCGGACTACTCCCTGGGGTTCTTCGCATCACAGGGCTCTTCCCTTTGGGAAGCTGTGAGCAGTGAGTGTGGGGGAAGGAAGCTGGGTTGGGAGCCCTGCAGAATGATGTTTCTGACCCAAAAGGACCACGTGGATGGGAGACAGGATACAGCAGTGCAGTCTCTATGCTCATTCCCCAAGAGAGAAACCTCCAACACGTCACTCCTCCATGAAAATCTATCAGGCTTTACAGATGGGGAAACTGAGGCACGGAGAAGGGAAGAGGCTTCCCCAGAGTCACCCAGCAGGCCGGCAGCAGAAAAGAGACTAGAACCATCTGCTGCATCTCAATCCAATGCTCCATTCTCTAGGCCACACTGCCTCCCCTGGGCACCTGCCCTCCCGGCCTCCCTTGTGTGACAGCTTTTACTTGGGGAGGAGGATTAAACCCCAGCAAAAGGGTAGGAGGTCGGCCATCTGCTCTACAGTCTAATGGGGACTTGAACCTATGATCTCCTGCACCAAGTGAGCCAAACCATTAGGCTGACACGCTGTACTGTGCATTGCTCCCTGTAGCAGAGCGTAACATCATAACGGGATGTATTGCACTGGTCCCTCCTGATCCTGCAGCTTCCAACGGTTTCTCAGGGTGCGGATGTTGCTGGTTCAGTTGGCAAGGCAATGTACTGTAAAGTGCCATTTGATGAAGCATTTACAGGTATGGCAGAGATGCCCCCAAAAGCCCATGTGCATTGCTTGCAGCAGCCAGTGCATTGATTTCCCCTTCTCGGATCGGCTTTCACAGCCTTAGAAGCAGCTGCTCTTTTGCTGGCGAAGCACTCCAGGGTCTTTAGCAACCCTTCCCGTTTTGCCTCTCTCGCTGTTTTGGGGGTGGATTTTGCAATTGTTTCTGCTGAGTTGTGGAAGCCAGAGGCCAAGAGCGTGATCTGAAGCCGGGGTGGGCCACAGTCAAACTTCCTGCCCAGCACTGTCAATGCCCCTCGACCAGACCTACAGCACTGTGGTAGGTCAGCCCAAGGGTTTGGGTCACATGGTGCAGGGCACAGGTTCAAGAACCTGCCAAGTCTGCTAAGCTCAGACACCAGCAGCCTGATCCAAAACCCACGGGAGTTACTGAGTGTCACTTAACACCACGTTCAATGGGCTCTGGGCTAGACCGTAGGCAGCAGTGTGATCCTGATACGTTACACAGGAGCACTTAGCGTTGCTTGGCCTCAAACTAATACCTTGCAACCCTGGACCTCAAAGCACTGCACAGCCCTTAATGTGCCAACCCTCACGACCCCCTGTGCGGGAGGGCGGGTTTACCAAGACCCGTCTCATGGCTGGGGAACTCGAGAGGTAAAGTGACCTGCCCACGGTCACGCAGCAAGTCAGTGGCAGAACTTGGACTAGAACCCAGAACTCCTCCCCCTAGGTCCGTGCTCCAATTACAAGACGGCTCTTCCTGTGCATCAGGACGCTCGCTGCAGGTGAGTGAAGCTCTCCAATTTCTGCTGCCCACTGGCTGGTTTTAGGGCCATGGGGAAGGGCCCCATTCTCAGGGAGAGGCGTTTTTGGGGGTGTGCTGCACCCCAGCCTGTACAAGGATATTGCACAGCGACTCGCTGCGAAGCTGCTGGGCAGGAGCCTTGTTATCACTCAAAGGGCCCCCGGTGCAATTATTTCTGTTTTAAAAACACACAAAGCCCAGTGTCCGCCTGGGAGGGGCCCTGGACCCTGAGCATGGAGCCAGGCCAGGAGTTCCCATCAGGGACGGTAAAGGGCTGCCTGACGTTATCGCCAGATGGGCCAACAGCAGCTGCATACCTGGAGAATGATGTCTTCTCCTGGCCCCAAGTCACACCGGACGAGCTCCTGATCAGAGCCAGAGGCGCAGGCCACAGCGAAGGGCTCCGCTCCCCCAGCTGCAGGCAGCCCTTCTATGCTTCCCCCTGAATCTGTCGTCCATCTCTCCTTTGGGTGCCCTCTCCATGTGATCTCCCAAGCTCCCACCCAAATCCTTCCATCCTCCAGACACCCGGGCCAGCTATCCTTCCAAGATCCAGCTGATCCGAGCCCTCCTCTGTCTCCCCTAGTGCCCCTCAATAGTCCTCTCCCTGTCCGTCGGTCCTCTTGATACCCTGTCTCCATACTCCCGCACTCCTGTCCTTCCCCCTTGATCGACGGCCTGAATCCTCCTCTCCTGCCAAGGGATGCTTGGACAGGCTTAGACAGCTACTGGAGCGGGGTCACTGCTTCCCACTGAACAGGAAAGTTCTCATGGTGCTGCCAATGGAACTGCAATAAGCCCCACAGTAGGGTAGAGATGCACTGGGACAATGCAGCATCTTACCCCAGAGGAGGTAAAAGACAGTGGTGCAAAGGACAAGTCCTGTTTAAAAACGAGTCAGCTTGGCACAGTTCACGCACACTTTTCAAAAACCAAGAGCCACAGCACTGGGTGCAAAAATACTCCCCTAGCCATTCAGTCCAAACACCTGACTTTGCAGGCACAATCATGACGACGGTACTCACCAATTAGTCATACAATCGCACAGTCTTTCCCCCGACACTACAGCCCTGGGCTTCCCAGATTTTGAAAATCAGGCCCAGCAATGATAGTTTTATCGATTCCATGTTGTCAGTAGCTCTCAAAACACTTTACGAAGGAAGGTCAGCAGCATCACTCCCATTTTACAGATGGGGAAACTGAGGCACAGAGACACAACGTGACTTGTCCACAGTCACAACAGTAAAGACTGGAATAGAACCAGGGCTCCTGAATCCCAGTCCAATGCCCTACTTACCAGCTAACCCTGCCTCTTACTACAAGAGGTATGTCTAACCTAGTCAAATATCTATTAGCTGTCTAGGTTCCTCCATGTGCCCCGGTCTCCATCACATCTCCAGCACTCTCCTCACTGTGGTGCTGGACTCCATTAAATCACTCATTCCTCACAGACGGGGTAGGAGGTGGCTAGATCCCTAGATCTGATTGCTACAACAATATGAGCAGGAGCTCCTCTCTGCCTTCTCTCACGACTGCCGCTTTCACGGGGGTCTCTGAACACTGCACAGCCTCTCCCGACCACTGGAGACACCGTGACCAAGAGGTGATTGGTGCCAGCGGAACGGGCCGGCACGCAGGTGCTTGCAACATCTATCCCGAAGGGATGCACAGTGGCATTGGCTGAGTAGATGGGGCTTGAATGAAGGCCCCCACCAACCAGCAGGTATCCCCTGAAATACCCTCCGTCAAGCTGGGCGGCTGCATTCTTATCCCATTTCCAGATCTGCCCAGCAGCATTCCCAGGCAGCAATGCCAGCTGAATCCAGCAGTGCCCTGCTAGGGAATGACTCCGTGGGAAGGTTCCTGAATGCCCGCTGTGCCAGAGGCTCCCAACCATCCCAAGCCGGCGTGTGATTGAACACACGCTGCAGCTTGTGCCAAGAGGCCCAACAGGATGCAGGCTGGCAGGGGCAGAAGCTGAGGCGGCAGGAAACGTCCTGGGAGCAGAGTCCAAGGCACAATCAAAACTCCAGCACGTTAATCAGGAGGAGCAGATCTCTCGCACACACGCCCGCCTGGCTGTAATAACTCCTTTCACCCGCATCCAGAGTGCAAAGTGCCTGCACCGTGCAGCTGGACATCCCTGCTGTTCGTTCATCTCTGCTTTATCTGCAGGTCCCATCTTGCACAGGACCCAGCAGGGGGATTGAAACGAGGTGGGAAGCATCTTTCACACGAAGACAAACAGGCTCTGCCATACGTTTACAGGTATCTCTCCGCCCACTGTGGAAATGCAGCCAACTCTGGGGTGGAACATGGCAGCCTAAAGCAGCCAGCAAAGACGCCACGTTGCTAACCTGCCGGGACTGGTGCCTGATCAGGGAGGGAGCAGAGAGGTGGAGCTGGGAAGAGGCACCGCAGGGGACTGTTGGCAAAGGTTTCACAAAGCTCCGTGTCTCCACTGCAAGACGGCAGGGCCTACGGCAACCACTGCGGTGGGGAGTGGGGAGTGATCAGCCTCAAGTGCAAGGGAAAACGACTTGCTGATATGCCTGGGAGCTTCTGGGAAAGAGCATCAGGCGGCATGAGCGGGTCAGTGACTCAGCCCCTGGCATTCACACTCTGCTGAGGCAGCGCAGTGATGGGGAAGCTGCTTCCTCCCTTCGCGTGAAGTTCATTTTTTATCTCCCCCGCCTGGCCCCCTCAACTTCTCTCTTGCTGGCAGATGAGATCGGGGCTGGGGCCAGCTCGCTGCGGCGCGGTCCCAGTATTGAATCATTTGCTCATTCGTTCTCCTTCTGCACCCGGATGAATTTCACTGCTTGGGAAGTTGAGAACCTGATCTCACGGACTAGAGGCATGTCCAGTGAAGGGCGGACACAGGAGAAGCACCATCATCCTGACCCATAGCATCCCCTGTCCATGCCCCCCACTCACCTCTGCCCGTGCGCCACCATCCTGACCCATAGCATCCCCTGTCCATGCCCCCCACTCACCTCTGCCCATGCGCCACCATCCTGACCCATAGCATCCCCTGTCCATGCCCCCCCACTCACCTCTGCCCATGCGCCACCATCCTGACCCATAGCATCCCCTGTCCATGCCCCCCCACTCACCTCTGCCCATGCGCCACCATCCTGACCCATAGCATCCCCTGTCCATGCCCCCCCACTCACCTCTGCCCATGCGCCACTGTCCTGACCCACAACATCCCCCACTGTCCCACACCACGGCCCCCAGACAGCTCTGCCTACATCAGAATTTGAACGCAGGCCCCTGGAGACTGCGCTCCAAGTTGGGAAGGCTTCCACTCCCTGGTCTGGGAGGGGTGTGCAGTTGGTTTGCTGAGCCAGAGGTGAGCCACTGCCTGCAATTTTGCCCTGGGAGTGAGAGACCCTGAAATACATCTCCAAAAGAGTCTGTTTGGGGATCTCCTGCGGGCTGGACAATGAAGGTCAGAAGGTGCAGCATCCCCCTCGCCAAATACCCAACGGTCCAGGGTCTCCGAAGAGTTCCAAACTTGACTCCACTGAGAGAGGCAGCCTGGGAAGCCGAGAGTCCTTCATGGGAAACGTCAGGGAAGGCTCCCCTGACTGGCTCTCACTGGGTTGGGTCTCCCAGTCCTGGCACAGGAAGGCGGGTGATGCTGCCAGGACAGCAACGGAAGATAGGAGAGTGGGCGTGCCAGGAATAATGTGCTCAATTTGGCCTCCCCCGGGGCAGAGAGCGCGAGTGAGCAGTTGAGATTGTGCAAGTGGAGTTTCCACATTGGCACATGAGAGATACGGCTCTGGATTTCCCCACAGAAGTTTCCACTATGGCGCGAGCTGCGCCAGCTAGCAGAGGAAGAGTATGAAAGGATGCCAGCTGAGCCAGCAAATCTGTCTGCAACTGCAATGCTCCCTGAATTCCCAGGGCTGACGGACAGGGTTCATTCTTTCCAGGCTTGCTGAGGGACCGCAGGGACTCAGACAAGTTTATACACAGCAAGAAGCAGCCCGTCTCCAACCTGCAGAGGCTAATCCTCCTACTCAAAAGCCGCAGTCTGCTCCCAAGCACTGCCTGCTGACACTCGCCCAGCTGGAATCCAAACGCTCTCTGCTAGAAGCAGGAAGGCCAAGAAGTTGGAAAATACCAGCGTTGCTTTGCGCATGATGGACAAGAGTGACTCCCTTCGAATTAGCCTGATGCCCTCTGTGTGTAGTTTGCGCCTTGTCCTGCTTTACACTGGAACGCTCCCAAGTTAGGAAAATTACAGGGCAAAGCACAATCCGTACACAGTGGGGCTCAAGTGGTACTTGCAATGGGAACGCTGGGACAGAGTCTGTACTCAGCTATGCTGGTGTAAATCCAGAGCAACTCCTCTTCCCTTGGACTCGCTCCAGTTTAACTGAGAGCAGAGTTCAGAATCTCTACCAGACCTGAGGCCATGGGAAAATGCCATTAACCCTTCTCCCATCCTGAACAGCAAGGGCACACACAGCTCTCTGGTGGAGCCAGGGGCGCCCCAAAAACAAGCTCCCCCAGGACCACATTACGCCCTGACATTCCAGCCAACCAACTGGGCCTCTCACAGTGACTTGGCTTCTGAGACCTGTGCATGCTTCAGCAAAGGGGTTCATGGAAACAACTCCTAAAATACAGAGTTTATGTTCCGAAATGAAAGCAAAAAACCAGGAGCGACATTAACCAGGAGAGGCCGTTCCAGATTAATCCAGGCCAGGGTCTTCTCCTCCTAAATTCAGTCCTGAGAGGCCAGCTCAGCATTCCTCTTCCTTAGTTTACAATTTATCTCCCAGGGAATCTTCTACCTGTCTGGGGGGAACCCAGTGAGTTCCCTAAGTAATGCTCCAACAGTCACAGGTAAATTCAGTGCCAGCTTTCCCTGCCCAGACAGGAATGGATTCTGGACTCACTACACTTCTGAATCCGGTTACATGACAGAAAACACTCAGCCTGGTCAGGGCTGTACAAGCCCCTTGGTCCTAAATAGGGTGACGGTGACCAGATGTCCTGATATTATCGGGATCATCCCACTATCGGGGCTTTGTCTTATACAGGTGCCTCTTATCCCCCACAGAACCCTACTACCTCCAGCCCATCCCGATTTTTCACACTAGCTATCTGGTCACCCTAGCCTTAAGGAACCTGCCAACACACTGCGGACAAAGCAAACAGCGAACAAGATGCCAGGAGGCACTGCCCTACGAGATGCAGGCAAATCCTGGCAGTGGTGAGCACAACTGACATGGGAGGGAAACTGAGGCAATAGAAGTGTCAGGACAATGGGACGGCTGGCAGGATCCGGCCCTCTTCGCGGTGCTGGAGGAGGGTGCCCAGCTCCCCTCTCTCCCTTGAAACACAAGTCTTCCTGTCTTACTCCATGCCCCTCAGAGCCGGTCCTGAGACGCACGGGCTGCCCCCAAGCCCCACTCACTGCCGTGGGACTTGCAAGGTGCTGAGCCCCCACCTGCTGCATCTCCCCATGTACCAGCTGTGCGGCAGCCATGCAGGTCTCCTCATTACCAGGGCCACAGCAGCCAGCCAGCAGCTCCTGGCCAAAGCCCCGGGGCGTATCTAATTGCAGATGCTGTGCCAGTCCCTTTTTATTTACGGAAACACTTTCCCAGTCTGCTGAGCAAGGCCCGTGGGGGGTTTCCCACCCCGCTGGGACCGGAACCCACCGCCTGGGCATGTGGGGGAGGGGAGGCGCACGGCCCTTCTCCTTCTTTGTCTTTTTTGGGTCTCTTTAAAACCACCGCCCCTCACATCAATAATTATAATCACTCAGTCAATAAGTGGGACGTCAACATCAATACATTCATTGCACAACTGTCAAGAAATTCAGAGTTAATGTCCCTGCAACAACCAAACTCCACCTGCCCCCCTTAGGTATGCCCCTGATGGGCGCAATTCTGCCCCCAGTGAAGCCGGAGGTTTTGCCCCAGACACCAACAGGACCAGGACTGGGTACCATATGATCACCCAACATGCAGTAGGAAGAGGGGAGACCTGCGTGCGTCTAAGCCTACGGAAAGAGGGGCCGTGATATCGGGTCCTTGAGCAGTACAGCGTGCCACATGGCCCAGGGCTGTGTAATCAGATCTGTAATGCACTCACACGTAGGGCAGAGTTAAGGTGGCTGAAGGAACCGTGCCCCTGAATTTCCTGGCATTGGATGCGGCATTGAGGAGGAGATTCCCCAAGTGCACCAAACAGGATTTTTGCACTTAATGAGCCGAATTTCACTCTGAGTTGCTCCGGTGGGGTTTGCACCACAGTAATAGAGAGCAGACTAGCTCGGAGCGAACTGCTCACCAGCAGGAGAGACAGTGGTTGAAGGTGTAAAACGAAGCCTGTGCGGAAGGAGATTTAAGCTCAGCAGCTGAACGGTATCTCTGAAGTTCCACATCAGGACTGTCCTGCATTGACGCACGGCAGCCCACACCGACGGGCTGCCCTGGGGTGACACAGAGATGGGGTTTCACTTGTCGTCCCACCTCCCATGACAAACAGCCTCTTTCGCTCTGACCGGCGACATTCATTTAACTTTCTAGAAACGTTTCCCCCAGCCCCTCCTCCCACATCTGGTCCCCTGGATTTTGGAAGAGCAAGAGACCGTCTGCCACAAAATACGCCTCTGCCAAGGAGACAGACAAACTGTTGCTCATGGAGATCGCACCAGCCCTCGGCAGCTCGAACTTCCCCAGAACTTCCCCGTTCCCAGGAACGCTGCTGGTTGGATGGAATTGTGGGGAGTAAAAACCCCTCCCGGCCCTTTATGCCCCAGCCTCACCCCCTCGGCCAGAACACCTCTTCGACTTGCTTTCTCTGTACTCACGTCATCATCCTGGACGCTCAGGGGAATATCCAACATGCACATCTGCATGGGCTGAACCAGAGCCTTCTGCACATTGAACAAAGGTTTTGCCTCCATCTTCCCAGCGCTGGAAGGATTCCTCTCTCCCTCTTCTCTCTCTGTCTCTCTCTTTCCTTCCAATTCTCAGACTAAGAGTAAGTCCAGCCCTGGGGATGAAGTCGATCGACGCTCTCCCTTTGATCAGCTTTGCCAGTGCATCTTGCCAACAGCTGCTGCTTCTGCTGCACTACGAGGTCTTATTTCCTTCCTTGCAAATCAAAGAGCTGCGGAGCCACACCAAGAGGCTTTCCGTGTGCGTGTGCAGCCGGTGATGTTCTCGAGATCTCAGAAACAGCCCTTCTCTGCAAGCGTGCCACAACATGCTCCTTTCCCCCAGCCGCTCGGGGTGATCTACGCCGGTAGCTCCTGCTGCCGCTGTGTACCAGTGCGGGGTTTCTAGCCTCATCTACATGCATGGCACTCGCAAAGCCCTGTGCATTGTCTCCAAACCACAACAGGTCCTGCCTGCTGTTGATTTCCTAGTAGGATCGAACTGTCTTGCTGTAGCTACAGCATTTCCCTGTGGTTGTTGTGTCAGGTAGGCAAGCGGTGCTGGAGGAATAGGTGCGTGGGGAGGGCAAACTTCAGCCTTAGCCTCCCCCTTTTCTTTCCTTCTTCCACCCCTCTCTTGTATTGTTTAAGGCACCATTTCAGGCAAATGCCTCCCTATGCTCACAGGGGCACCAGAAGGCTCAAATGATTCATGCCCAGAGAGCCCAGGGGGTTCCTGTTAAGGAACATCGCTAATACGGACCAGGTGAGATTCGCAATCATTTCGCTCGTGAAAAGCTTTGCCCCATGAGCCAGGCAATGCCACCCATCAGGGCGCCTTGCCAGGCACAGAGTCCACTGCACTCTGCCCTGGGTTTAAAATGGGGCTTTGCTGGAGGCATGTTCTGGGCGTGGAGCGTGTCTCCCCACAATGGCCAGCAGCAGTGACTGGGTGGGTGTCAGTGGGGAGCTCTCCCCCAACTGGGAGTTGTGTCCCCTCAGCAAACCCCGTCCCTGGGACTCTTCTGCTCACCAGCATTAGATGGGTGCAGAGGAGAAAAGGAGAGGTCTGCTGGGGTGACGGCACTGCCCTCCAGCATCTGGAGACTGGGGACCCAGTGAAACGAGGCTGCTGGTCGCCATATGGTTCCATCACTGCACAGGGACCTGGGGTGTCTCTGCCCAGTACTTGTGTCCTCCTTGCCGTTCCTGGGGGATGGGGGAAGATGGGCACTGGCTGGAGAGAGGCTGCTCCCCAAGGAAGCGCCACTCTGCTGCTTTCATCCTTCGCCCAGCTCTGCTATTCTCCTGCGCGCAGCTCAGCACCTCACCCTGCAGCAGAGACCTGGCTCCTGCCTGGCGCAAAGCCCCACTGCCCTCATCCCAACCAGTGCTGGGAATCAGGCCTGTTCCACCTGGTGGAGATGGCCAATCAAAGGAGCAGGCCAGTGGGTTCAGGTAACTGGGCCCAGTGAGCAGACTGGAAGTGGCTGGAATCCCCTGTGCAGGGCAGTTCTAGATTCCAGCAGGTACGATTTCAAATAGCTCTGCCCGGGCCCTACTTACGAGAGCGGCCCTAACCACCAGCCCCCTCCCAGGTAGTCTCCGTGGACAGGCCAAGGGCAGAGTGGACGGGGAGTGTAAACTCCCGTCTCCCCTGTTGGTGTCAGAGAGCTGCCCTGCCTCGGCCCGCACTCCCCTCCCGGACCCTCACCCTGGCACCTCTCAGCAGTGCCAACCTGTGCGCATAGAACCCAGGATTTGAACTGGGGTCTTCAGAGCGGGGCCTGAATATGGTCCCCTGCACCTAGCCTCACTGGAAATGTAGTCGGGACTTGAGCTCTAACCCCAGAGGTCCTATAGACCATCCTACACAGAGGACTCCGGTCTCCTGCTTTAGAGCATGAGCAGATCAGCACAATACACAGAGCAGCTCCCATCACAAATCCTGTGTTAACAGACAGATCAGCACAGCAGGACCCATCCCTACAGTGTCAAGCTCAGGTTCGCCATCAGATCATCCACTGACCCAGTGTATATGGGCACTGGTAGAATCGACACCTGGAGAAGGAAAATAAGGTCAGGTTCGAGCCCCGAAGTGCCTTAGGAGTTCAGTTCCCTGGCTCTTTCCCATGGGCATGGGAGTCTCTACAATTAATTAAGTGGCGATATGGAAAGCAAGGCCCATTGTCCGCCTGCTGCATGAGTCTGTCCGCAGTCCCAGGTGGCAGCAGAAAGAGAAAAGCGACAGGAATATTGACTCCAAGCCAGCGTGTGCTCCACAAGCCCCAGAGCTCAGTGACCTCTGCCTAGGGCAGCCATAAAGCTGTCAAAGAGGGGAAATAGCCTCTTGGGGAGAGTCAGAAACCACGCAAAAGACTTCGAAAGGAAAACAGAACATGAAGTCCCGGACTGGCCCAAGGGAACGGCTGGTGCCACTTGTAACGGAAGAGCGTGGCCCGTGAGAGACTGGAGGGCTACCCGGAGTGGCAGCCTCCCTGCAGGCTCACCTGGAACAAGCAGCCGCTGGGTCCGGCGGAAAGGTGGCTGAAGGGAAGGTTAGGGGTTTGCTCTCCCAGGGAGGCCCAGCAATGGGGCTCCAGGATATTACTCTTTGAACGCTGCGAATGCATCAGCAGTGCTGCAAAGGGAACCCCCTCCCCATCCCATATCCTGCTCCATGTCCCGGGACAACAGGCAGCAATTCTCACCTGTGACAGACACCGAGACTTAAACCAACCCTGCTGTTGCTGACAGCATCTTAAAACTAGAGCCCTGAGACTGGTCATGGAGGTGACCAGCTTTATAGGATACCCCGACCAAGATCCCAGCATGCACTGGGCTCAGGATAAAACCTGGTGTGGATTCTTTGGGGGAAATCAGGCTCTTCCTTGCTCCACATCAGGTATCTGAAGTTGTTGCGAGGACACCACAAGCTTCTCTATCCAGGAAGGATATTTCATTCCCCTTCACTGTGTTCTGAACTAGTGGGGAAACTAGTGACCCTATCCCAGGGGTTTTGAAGAACGGCTTCACCAGGGATCTTCAAGGGGACTGGAATGCACAGATTGCCCTTGTTCATGATAGTCGCCTAGCCAGCCACCTTCCACAAGGATCCCCAGGGACTTGGGTATAGGGCTGTAATTCCACCTCCTCAACCCGCTGGAATCAATGGGAATCGTGTGCAAAGATCCGGGCTCCTCCAATATCAGTGGACAAGGGTCTGACCCAAAGAACGTGTCACCCGCTAGCCTTGTGCCACGTGGAAAGCGTTGACCTGCAAGTGCCAGCCCCCTCTCGACACCACAGCTGGTGGGAAAATCCTCCCAGCTGCAGCACTTTACCCAAGTCCCTGGTTCCCGGTGGAGGCAAAACTCCGATCCATTCTCTGCCGCTTTGCTATTTAATTTTGCACAGGAACTCGGGGTTGATTGTTTCCTACAGGTCCAGCCAGGCAGCTTGCAACCGTTGTTGGGAAAATTCCACTTTCCAGTCAAGGTCTGGTCAGGAAAGGAACGACTCCAGGGAAGTTCACCTGGGATTCCTATGCGGGATCTGACTGGTCCACCGGTGCCTTAGTGATAGACAACTGCCTGTCTGGGACAGGCACTGCTCCCAAGGCTGGTCCTTTATGAAAATGCTCCCAGGTTTTCAGCTGTGAGGCTGAATGCCCAGCAGATCCCTGCAGAGTGTAAGGAAAAGGTTGCTGGGTGAGGATTGCTCGTCGTCAGTTCAATTTAGGGCACTGAAGCTAGGGTTTGTAAACAAAAAGGCCACATCTACCCTGGAATTTTAGCCACTGGTGTAGCTGCCATGGTGCAAACCCAAAGCATAGACACCATTTACAAAGACATGACCCAGGTTTGTACCAGCGCAGTCCAGCCAAGGCCTTCGGGGAATAGACAGCTCACAGGAGACGGTGTTCGCCAAGGGTTGCACAATCTGACCTGCAGGTTACGAGTCACACATCAAAGGCTCCATGATATTACAGAAATCCCACAAAGACAATGGAAAGTTTGCTTTCCAAAGGAAATCACAACCCCGTGAGCTGTCTGCAACCCAAACACAGCAGCATCCTGCTCACACAGGAGAATGTGAAACTCACGAGAAACACCTTGAAATAGACCCTTTTGTTTTCACTGTCCCAAGCTGATAGAAATATAAATAGGAAATAAAACAGCCCGAGGAATGAAAAAGCAAATAAGGCTTCTAAGCAGTTCTTCCCCTTTGATACTCAGCAGTAACAGAGGGAGGAAATCTGGTTTTATAAACACAGAAATCTTATCCTCACAGAGTCCCTCTACAGAATCCCCTGGGTGAGACTAAAAGAGCCTAAGGACCAGGCTTACAAAGGTATTTAGGCACCTAGTGGGATTCACAAAAGTTACCAAGCAGATCAGGTGGCTAAGTCCCATTGAAAGTCAATGGAAGTTAGGCATCTACTACTTCACAGGATTTCCATACACCTGGCCGTTTCTGTTCCTCGCATTCAGTCTCCTTCTGTGGGGAAGCAAGTCAGGAAACGCCCAGTGTTGCTGCCAGTTGCCCTGAAGATGAGGATGTGGATTAGTTGACATGCTCCCCATCTTCAATCTAAGAGAATTACAACTCCTAATCAATTCCACTGCTCAAACCGTCCCCCAAATCCATGGAGCGTCACGAACTCCCAACACTGCAAACTCCCTTGCTCCCGAGAAGAGACAGGCATGTGAAATTCATTTGTAACCAAGACCTTATGAAGCGCCTTTTAATAAATACAGAGCGCCAATTAACAATGCAAACTGAACAGCTAACGAGCATTAAGAGGGAAAACCAAGCAGTTTTCACGGGATTCCTCCACGCCTTTAACACTTGACGTATTTTGATTTTTAAGCTCCTGTGTGGGTTGGAATTTTACCACAGGACCTGAACGTAGCAGAGATCCCAGTCGCTATTGTGACAGACCGCTCTCTCACCCCTCCTCAGGAACAGGCAGGAAACCCTTCTCTTGCTCCAAACAGTGCTCTTTATTCACAGTGCAGGACCCCACCACCAATATATACAGCTTTATACAATACAGTCTTCAACTCTATATAGTTCAGCTCTACAGCTCTGCATACAACTCTAAACAGTTCCAAACACACAGCTCTGAATAGCTCAAACCACCACCTCACTCTATACCATCCCCACCATACTGGGCTTGCTTCCTGGCAGGCCTTTTATCCCCCTGAGGAGGCTGCCAGGTGTCACTCATCAAGCCTGAGCCCTCTGCAGCCCAGGTGGCTAATTAGCCTTCTGCAGGGGAGGTTTGCAGAGGGCTTTTCTCCCTCTTAAAGGGCCGGCAGAGCTGGCTCAGGCACTCCTGGCCAGGACCCTGCCACACACCTCCCCCCTTAGCCTAGCCCCATTGGGCTGGCTCAGACCCTTCAATATTTCCCAATTAAATTCAATAGGGCCCTTGAACCTTTGTTCCTCATTTCTTTTACCATGGCAGCATGATCCTTAGGCTTCTGGGTGTCATGCCCGGCCATGGCAGAGAGCCCTGCTGCCTTTTTAGGGCTAGGGCTAGCCTCCTCTGCCTCGGCTTCCAGCGCGGCCACGGCAGAGAGCCCTACTTCCAGCCTTGCGCAATAAAGGCAAGGTATCGGCCGCCCCTGTGCCCTCCGGCGCTCACACCACTCGCATGGTGGCAGCCGCTCCAACCCCTGCTCAGATGGGGCCTCGCAACACAGGGCAACTTCCCCGGCCTCAATTTCCCCCTGGCTCTCACAGAAGCTTGGGGCTTCTTCTGTGGAGCTCACCTCCTGCCCTAGCCGTTCAGGGCTAGCTAGACCCTTCGCTGGGTTATTGGACTGAGACCCGCCCCTTCGCTTGGCCGAACCCCCCGTACGGGTTCTCACGCTCGGCCTCGGGGCAGCCCGGGGCCTCGTACCTCCCACTGGGCCCCAGTCCCGCCCAATGATTACGGGGCACGGCAACCCCTCTGGCACCCCGACCCGCTTCCAGCGGAATCGTCCACTGATTTCTAGGGGGACCTGGGCCACCCGACAGGTCTTCCTGTCCCCATGGACACACTGTAGGTCCATGGTAGCCCCCGGAATTAGCCACTCAGGGCGTACCAACACCCTGCGGACGAGCATACAGGGGGAGGCTGTATCCACTACCCCCGGTTGGGACTTCCTTCCCACCTGCACCCGCAGAGTGGGTATCCCCTTATGCGGTTTCCGCCCCCAAACCTTGGTCCACCCACACCAGTCGGTGTAGCCACACTCCATGGCTGGGCAGTCCCTTTTAATGTGCCCTGGCTTCCCACACTGCCAGCAGGTAAGCCGGGCCACTCTTCCTGGCACCCCCCTGGGCTCCCCATCAGTCTCTTTGCTTTTAGCTGGGGGGGGGGGGGAGTCCATGGGCCGACACCCCAAATCGCGGACCCGTCGTGGTCTGTCTTATCCCCGAGGTCCTTCTGCCTCCACGTACTCCTCGGTCAGGCGCACCGCAGACTCCACCGTCTCCGGCTGGTGCCTCCTGACCCAGGTGTGCACGGTCTCGGGGAGGCTGAGCAAAAACTGCTCCATGATCAGGGAGTCCATGATTTCCTCCCCAGACCGGGCCTCCGGCCTCAGCCAACGCGTGGCCCAGTTCTTGAGCCTCTGGGCAAACGCCCGGGGCCGCACCGCCTGCGTCCAGCAGGCTGCCCGCAACTTCTGCCGGTATTTTTCCGGAGATAAGCCGACCCGGTTCAAGATGGCCACTCTTACAATATCAAAGTCTCGGGCCTCTATAGTGCCCAGGGCCATATAGGCCACCTGGGCTTCGCCCACGAGGTAGGGAGCAAGCTTGAGGGCCCAGGTGGTCCGCTCCCACCCGGCTGTGGTGGCTACCCTCTCAAAAGTCCCTAGGAAGGCATCGGGGTCATCCACCGGGCTCATCTTACAGAGTCCCCAGCCCGGCGGCCGCATGCCCTCTCCTGCCCCTGGACTCACCAGCAGCTGCAGGAGTTTCGCCTGGGTCTTTGCCTGCTCCTTGATAAAGTCCTGCAGCATCTTCTGCTGCTCTGCCTGAGCCTGCTGCATCTCCAGGTGGGTTTGTTGCAAGGCGTGCATGGCCTGCTGGGTCTGCTTTTGCTTCTCCACGAGCCACTGCAGGGTTCCCTCTATCTTTGGGCCACCAGTTGGATTGCTGGTGTAGCGATCCCACCTCTAACACCACATGTGACAGACTGCTCTCTCACCCCTCCTCAGGAACAGGCAGGAAACCCTTCTCTTGCTTCAAACAGTGCTCTTTATTCACAGTGCAGGACCCCACCACCAATATATACAGCTTTATACAATACAGTCTTCAACTCTATATAGTTCAGCTCCACAGCTCTGCATACAACTCTAAACAGTTCCAAACACACAGCTCTGAATAGCTCAAACCACCACCTCACTCTATACCAGGGGTCTCAAACATGCGGCCCGTGGGCCACATGCGGCCCGCAAAGCCCTTCCCTGCGGCCCGCCAAGCTTCCTGGTGCCCCTCCCTCCCCCGGTCCCCCCATAGCAGTTTGCAGGACGGAGGGGCCAGAAGTGGAGGCTTCTCTGATGCCTGGCTGGGCCTCGCGTGTTTCTAGCTCTGGACTTCCTAGATTGCTCTTGCTTTGTTTGCCAAACAGCTGTTGGTGGTGCCTAGCGCTTTCCAGGAGGGATGGGGAGCTGTGTGCTCAGAGGAGGAGGTGGGGCAGGGGTGGGACCTCTTGGAAGGGGTCGAGTGGGGGCGGAGCCGGGGCAGCGAGGGCGGGGTGTGTGTCAGTGGTGCGGCCCTCGGGCCAGTGCACTAGTCCTCATGGAAGGGGTGGAGTGGGGGGCACAGCTGGGGCAACGAGGGTGTGTGTGTGTGTCAGTGGTGCGGCCCTCGGGCCAGTGCACTAGTCCTCATGCGGCCCTCGTGGTCATTTGAGTTTGAGACCCCTGCTCTATACCATCCCCACCACACTGGGCTTGCTTCCTGGCAGGCCTTTTATCCCCCTGAGGAGGCTGCCAGGTGTCACTCATCAAGCCTGAGCCCTCTGCAGCCCAGGTGGCTAATTAGCCTTCTGCAGGGGAGGTTTGCAGAGGGCTTTTCTCCCTCTTAAAGGGCCGGCAGAGCTGGCTCAGGCACTCCTGGACAGGACCCTGCCACACTATCGTTACTTCATTTCAAACAGAAAATGAGCTGTTGGTTTTGCTCACCATCGATCGAACAGGTATCTAGGAAATGGCAGAGTCAGGCTCTGTCTGCATGGAGCTGACCACGTGCAACAACCGCCTAACCGCTGCAGCAAAAAAAATCAGATAGAGATGCATCTCGAGCAGCCTGTTTTGTTTGGGGGAGGGGAACAAAGGGGGTGTTTTGGGGAAATGGCAGAGGGGCTGCTTCTTACACTGGGGGAGGAGGGAATGGCGAGGGAATCGATGGACCTCAATTCTGCTTCGAAATGCATCTTCATTCATCAGTAAAAAAAAGGCTGTTGCTTGCAATCCAGCTGCCATCTTCAATGCTGACGTGCTTTATCCAGCTGAAATAAATCAGGAGTTGGTAACATTGAGCTGTCATGAAGGGTATTTCATCTGGAGGAGGAGAAGGGGGGTGAGCTTTACTTGGGGTTGCTATGGTTACAACATGTATTGAGTTTCCATAGAAAACCCCCTGCTTCTGAAGAGCTTGTAATCCGCCAGAGGGCATTTCCGCAGCCAGTTCCTTGTTTCTGCTGGACACCCTCGGTTTCTGCAGGCAGCGGCAAACAGAGGTACAGGTCGTAATCAGCGTCTGCTTCATCAGTGAGATGAGGTCGAGCAACAGAGACCTGATGAATGTCACACCGTAGAACACATGCACTGCCCAGAGGCCTGGAGGCACACGTCCTATGCATCCATCCAATCGCCTCCCCCAACAGCCCAGCATATGCATGAAGACAGAGAGACCCCAAAAAACATGCACACGAGCTGCCTACACGTGCTAATAAATACCCCCGCCTCTTTGATAAACATGGCTGCCCCATTCCATCCCTCATCCCGGCGCCCCAAGTATTAAAAACCAAAACCACCTGGCAAAGCAGAGCCCTTCTGCAGCTACAGGGATAGGTAGAATCGCGAACGCCTCTCTGCAGGAGACATGTTCCCTGTTCTATCCCATGCTCTCTATCACCACACGGGCCGGTGCCTTATCTATGCGATTGAGTCAGTTCTACAGAACATCCTTCATATTGTTGTTGCCTGCCCTGGACATGGACAGTCATGGAAACTGGACTTCTATCCCCAACCGAGCACTGCCTACAAAAGGACTGTCAGTGAGTGACTCACTTCTGGAGGGGGACACGGCATCTGCCTAACAGCTGTTCTTTAACGGCCATGCCTCCCGAATGACATCTGTCATCTTTTCCCCTCCAGCCCTGCTGCTTTGCCCACGCCCCCTGACAACGCTGCCTAGCCTGGCCCAGACACGCCCAGCATTGCTCAAGTCACATGAGAGGATGTCAGCCAAGGGAGGGGTTGGAAACTGAGCAATCTATCTTGCTGTTTACCTGGAAACCAGCTGTCTGCCAACTTGGTTCAAAGGTGTCCGCTATTCACTGTGCTACCAGCCAGGTAACCACCAACCCGGCACAGAGCACAGGTGGAAGCAGATGGATTTTTGACTGTGTAGCGGGGAGGGAGATTAGGATTCAGTCCTGTGTCTGCCACATGATGGGACATAGCGGGCTGGAGAGGGGCTAGTCTGGCAGGGCCAACAGCTGGGAAGCAGAATGGTGTATGTATCCAGTGGGGCAGAAGGTAGTTCCGAGACACTGGGAAAGGGGGGGAGAAGCAGGTGCCACTTGCAGTTTCGTGACCCTCTAGAGCCACTTGTTTTGGGTCACTGTACTGCCTTGAGTTCATCACTCCCACCCCCTGCTCCCCCCATAACTTAAACCCATCATTTCCCTCCACCCATGGCAGATTCATCTTAAAAACCCAATCACCTGTTTTCTCAGCTATAGGGCAGCCTGTGCACTGTATTAGGGGTCTGTGAGTCCCATCCCCCCAATCTAGACTGGCACAAGTAGGGATCCTACAGACGGGATATAGACTGGATTTACTGCTGCATTAGATTCGTTTTTCATACTCCCTCTCCCCGCCCCGCAGCCTCCCCTAAGCTTTAACATGATCCTGAGAGAGAGTGTCAAGGTATCAGACCTGCAGTGTTTGGGTTTGGTATTAGGCCACACGGGCGGGTTGGCAGCCTGACTGGCTCCCGCGAGTCTGACTCTCCCCTCCCCGTGCGCGCACACACACACACACACACACACTATTCCATCTAGGTGAGACAGCAGCAGCTGTCAGTGAGGAATCCCCTGTCAAGAGCAGGTCGCATTCCTGAGCGGGGTATAAACACCATTCCAGAGCCCTGCGTCATTCCTGACTAATCCCGCCCAGCCAAGGGGAGTAACACCAGTGCGAGCTCCCTGACCCCCCACTGCCTTCCTGAGTCTTCCCTGCCCCCCACCCCCACGCCTTCGGCACTAGCACCTGCCCAGCTCTGCGGCTGGAGCAAAGCTGGGAATGCTGTGATAGCCCAGCGCGCCAGCTGGCTCCACTCTGACCAGCTTGCTTCATCCGATTGCTGCACTGCATTATATGAATACACCGGCCCTGCAGCTCCCTTAGCAGTGACCCCGGCAGTGTGCTAGGCCAGTGGGGTTCTGTCATTTCTGCCCCGGACTGACCACCTGCCTCACCATTTTTCCTGATAGTCACTGTAAAGTCTGCCACCGACATTCCTTCTATCCACCAGAAGGGGCGCTACTGAGCAACAAAAGGCACCTCCCATCTCCACAGCTGGGCTGTCTCCCCAGCACTCCCAGCCCTTCCCAGTAAATCCCAGCAAAGGAAATCCGTTTGGATTCTTCCCCATCCAATAATGGCGTTCCCAAACATCCAGAAGGAGCAAGGGGTGGGTAACAGCAGCAAGCGTCTGCTTCCCGCCATATGCAGCCCCCTTGCCCCTCTAGCCAGCCTATTTCCCCCCTCTCTGCATCTCCTTAAACCTCCCCCAAGGGCATTGTCCCTGGGGAATGGGGGAGGGAGGGTGAGAAATGAGGAATTTCTCAGGTACACAACTCCATCAGAACCACTTTTATCTGCTTGCCCACTGTGCTCTCCTAGGGGACAGGTCACCCACGAGGGCCTGATGAGGCAAAGACACTGTGCTGCTATAGCACAGGCAATTAGCCCCTAGCGACGGCAAAGCCTGATGCATTTGAAACTCCCAAGAGCCAGGAAGGACCGTTCTCTGGGGCAGAGGGAGAGAAGAGGGGACCATTTCAAAAACAGGCACCCAAGTGACACAGGCGTGCACAAGAACCAAGGCCACGGTGAGCAGAAGCTATGCAGGTGCAGTGCCCGGCTTGGGCCCAAGCGGGAGCAGAGAGGGGTAAAAGGACAGCTCTGAAGGTCCCACACAAAGCAGCCCCCGCCCCCAACACACTGCCCAGCCAGCCCCAAGCCTGCCGGAGCTGCAGGGCCCAGGAGCCAGGCTGGCGGCAGGGGAGGCTCTGGCTGCCTCGGCTGGCGAGTCCACAGGCGCCCCAGGGCTGGGAGAAATGAGGACACAAGCCAGCTGCCGCCATCTCCACAGTTACCAATTATCATTCCTCTGCAAGGGCCGCAGAGACGGGATTCCTCGGACGTCAAGGGAACCTGCGTGCCTGGGTGATGCGGTTCGAACCCCAGCAGGGCGGAGAGCGTGTGTGCACACGAAGGAGAGCGCTGTGTGCGGGAAGGGCTTTATTGGCTCCTCTCCTCACAGACGCAGCACCCACAAACTCACAGGCGTGAGGCACAGCCGGGCCTAGGAGCCTCCTTCCCCTCCCAGTCAGAGCAGGATTGTTCCGGTCAGCACAGAGCTGCCTTCTCCAGGGCCTACCAAGGAGGCATCTACCGCCTGCCTCTGGAGACCATTCTACAGCCCAGCCCATTGCACTGGAGGATGTGTTTCCTGATACTAATACTCCTTTTCTTAATTTCACCCCATGACTCCTAGTTCTACCCCTTTGCTTCACCCTTCATAGCCCTACTCCTTCCTGGGTGCATTACACCCTCCAGTGATCAGCAGTCCATTCTCAACCCCCACCCTCCCAGTTTGACAGATAGGGAAATTGAGGCACACAGAGGCTAAGTGACTTGCCAAGGGACTATACAGAGAGTCTGTGGCAAAGCAGGAACTGAACCTTAGTCTCCCATGGCCCAAACTAGCATATGAACTACAGGACCATCCTTCCTCTCCTGGGTGGATCAATAGAAGGGGCAATATGTCCATATACACCTCCACCTGTGGGAAGCACCTATGGGGCTTGTTTTCCTTGTCTTCTCATTTATGAGCCCCAAGGACACACTCAGTTCCCATTTTCAAACTTTTCTCCATAGTGAGCTAGACACTTTTTTGCCAATGAAAGCCGAGATTCTCAAAGGAACCCTTGTCTCCGGGAGCTGGGGCTCAAAGCAAATATTGTGACATTCAACAGCACTATAACAATCTAAACAGACAAAAGTCAGGAGATTCAACAAGTGGGAAACTGAGGCACAAAGGAATGAAGTCCTGTGCCCTGAGTCACACAGGAAGGCTGTTCTTCCTCTCAGTGCTTGCTTTGCATATCTGGCCTTTTCTACACGTTTCCATTTGACAGGTGATCGATTCTTTTACCATCTCTGCTTCGGGGGGGTGGGCGGATGGAAAGTGCACGTCAGAGAGACGGATTCTTTGAGTGGGTCCATTTTCTACTAAGAATTTCCTCTGCAGTGCGCACAAAAATGTAGCCTCTCAACATCTCCCCATCCCTTATCATGACAAAGCGCTACCCAATATTGCTGGAGCCAATTCCTCAGCTGCGCGGGCAGCAGATCCTTTCTGCAGACCTTTCCCTTTTCCAAGTTGTCTCAGCTGCACCCAGGGACCAGAGTGGGAAAGTCCCTTTAGTTTGCACCTCTTGCAGTCTGGCTTCGTTCCTACACTCTCGCTAGGAGGAAGGAGAGGCAGCGGAAGGGTAGAGTGGGGCAGGTGGGCTGTCTGCTTTGGTGGACACAATCCAGGTGTTGCAAAGGTCCTGCCCTGACCTCCTTGGCTGCTGGTGTCAATTATCAGTCCTCCCAGGCATGGCCCCACTCCGGAGCACAGTAATTCAGCCTGCCAGAGAGAAGCCTGGATCCCTGCCTGGCTCCCAACCCCAGCCAGTTCTGCAGCCACTCACAGACTTGGGACTGGACTGTTTTGCGTCAAATAGCTCTGTTCAGTAATTGCATTAGCAGGGGTCCCTCTGCAAAGCTACCACTCAGCCCAGGGAAACTGGCTCCAGACGCTTCATAAAACCAATAGAGAGGAAGGGAAGCCCTGCTGTGAGAGGGGGCTGCTGCTCATTTACTAGGCCGGGCAGGAGGATCCCCTGGCCCAAAGAAAACAGGTGCCGTGGCTCCCTGGACTTCAGCACCAAGCGAGGGAGCCACTGCAGTGACTGAGATGCATGGAAGCTTCTGCCCATGGCGCATTCTGAGAACAACTACCCCATGTGACTGGTACTTGCTGGGAGCAGGGGCTGATGTGTTGCACTGTGGGACTGGGCTGGGAGGCTGCCTGGGGGGGGGGGGGGGAGTCCTGTCCACACAGAGGCCAGCCTGAGCAAGAGCCTTCATCCCAGGGACTGCAGCCAACTGGGACCACCCGCCGGGGAGAACCCCGCATGGCAGCTGTTGTGGGTGGACACCCACAAGCTCTGACCCTCTGGGTTTTGCACCAGCCCTCAGAGGGCTTGAGCAGCAGGGGAAAGGATGCAGGGACCCAGTGCAGACAGGTGCCTACTGCCCATGCGACAGGCTCCCCGGGGTCAGCGCTCTCAGCTCCGGGTCTTGAACTGGCATAACCAGTCACAGGTAGGAGGGAGCACAGCTAAGGCTTGGGGCCACCTAGTGGCAGACCATTGTAAGGGACATTAAGCTCAGGCCCGGGGCTGAGCATTGATTTCTGCTG
The DNA here is from genome assembly GCA_032164245.1 of Sternotherus odoratus. Lineage (NCBI taxonomy): Eukaryota > Metazoa > Chordata > Testudines > Kinosternidae > Sternotherus > Sternotherus odoratus. Next base: position 13,319,524 of record JAVMKO010000016.1, read on the forward strand.
CTTAACGACCCGAAAGCTTTATAATCCTATTAACTAAACACCCTTTCACAGGGCATTGGAATGAGGCTGCCGCAAAGGGGGGTTATGTAAATATCAGAGGGTTACAAAGCCCCAGAACACGGCCTGGTGGCTTTATCCAAGGCCGGGTGAATTCCCAAAAGCGGAGAAAGGGTGGGTGTAGCTGCAGATCTCTTGTAACCCCCACCCCCACCCGCTGCAAAGATCCTGGGTTGAACACATGCTTTGGCCTTCAAATCACTAACCCTGATGGGTGAGGCAGCTGTTAGCCCCCCACCGGGCCAGTGGAATTTATGCTCCCAAGGATTCCAATACAGTTGATTAAAACATTGTGCAAGGAGGTGATAATATGTGTCACATTAGGATGTGAGCGGCTGTTTTTCCACGAGATTTAAAGTGCACAGCACCACCTAATACAGAGTAAAACCTCGGACATCCCGTGCATTTACACTCGCAATAGCACTGTCCAGTTCTGCATCATCTTATGCCCTGCCCCAGAGATTCTATATACACTTGCAACTAAGTTTATTTACTGATTCCAAGAGCCCCTGCTGCAATCCTCAGAGTGCTCTCGGAGTTACAAACTACAAGAGCCTGAACCCAGTCAGCAAGGACTCTTTGCATAAGGGCCCGTCATATCTGTAAGAGCGTGGAGGAATGGGTCCGTACCCAGTGGAATAGCTTCACTTCATGCCCCACTGAAATGCAGCCACTTTTCTGAGGCAACAGGAAAGCCGGTAAAACAGTTTCCCCATTTAGCTGATTTGCTGACAGCTAAATGCTTTGCAGGAACAGAGATTCCCACAGAAAAATCTCGAAAAGGCTGAAAAGTTTCATCATGATAAAGGACAAAACACGTTGTGATTTTTATTTTCTCAGTGGAGGGAAGTATTTTTATATCTTTCAATTTTCAAAACATTCGGAGATTTCAACGTTGCTTCCCCGTTCGGGACAAAACCAAATTTCGGAATTTCCTGCAGGACTCAGTTCCGTTTTGCAGCCAGCTCTAGGCCCGAGGCAGAGGAGATACAAGGCCACTGCAGTCGCACCAGCAACTCTACACAAGAGCTTGAGGGACAAGGCGTGAAGGAAAATCTTGTATCCTAGTGAGCCAACAAGGAAACGTTGCTAGGCAACATGAGTGATTGGGATTTGGCCAAGCCACTGGGGCTTAGGCCCAGCTCCTCTGAAGAATGCCACTGGAGGAGTTTTAATAATGGCAGGCGATCCAAATGCCAGGCTGAGGCCTAATCCCACATCACAGCACCCCCGCGGACCCCCCTTTAGGCATTCACTTATGCTGGGCAATTGCCAGGCCTCCTATTTTTCCAGCTTGGATTATAAATACGGACACCATTGCAGGCCAGGGCTCCTCACGCACCACTCTGCCAACGTTCCTCAACCCGAACCCGGTGCACCCTCTGCTATTCTCATCCAGTGAGCCCTGCCAAGGGACCTCAGTCCTGACGCTCAGCCCCTGCTGCTGTTCCAGCCCTGGGATCCTCCATCCTGACCTTTCACACTCAGCTATTCCAGCCCTGGCCTTTGCCTGATCCCCAAGCATCAAACCACCCTTTCCTGGAGGAACCAGACAGAGGCCGAGCTGTCGGCCAAAACCCCGTTCACTCACAGTCATTCCCGGAGCCAGGTCTCCCTAACCCCACTGCGTCAGAGAGCATCCTCTGGATGGGCCGTTTCCTTCTTTCTCAGGGAAGGAGCCAGAGTTTGCTGTGCCGGCCTTTCACTGACTTCCAATCACAGGTTCCGTCCCAAATTCCTGTCACAGTTATTTACACTAGCAAAGCCTCCCGCCGGCGCGCCTCACGGCTGCCCTGGAAGGCTGGAAGCGCAGGCCACACGGGCCCACGAGCACAAAACACGCTGCAGAGCGGCTGTTTGGCCCCATGGCAGTAAACACACGGTGGGAAATCTGGCATCAGACAGCGGCAGAAAGGCCAGGAGTGCACAACGGGGCGGACCCTGGAGATCTTCACAGGGGTCCCACACGACCCCCCCAGGCACAAGACACCCCTGAGCTCCCCACCCCATCCGCAGGTGCAAAGCAGATGGGCAGGCCGACCCAGTCTCTTTCTGCAGGACGACTTGGCAAGTTCCAATGTGTCGGATGGACTGTAGTGAGCGGAAGATTATTGTGACGGCAATCGGTAGGGGGCGGAGTTACGCTTCTGAGTCGTCTCCAGGGGACGGCATAATAAGATTATCACCTTGGGAATGGCCTTGTGTTTCTGTTATCTCGTGTGTATGTGTCTGAGAACAGTTTCTCAGACTGTGTGAGTTGTTTACCCCGTCTGTGTGAGAACGAGCGCGTGTGAAACTAAATAGGTAAACTGAGGCAGGACAGCGTATAATCAACAAGTGCTGAACAGCGTGTAATCAACCAATCTTGCTTGCTGCTTGCTATTCATGAGTTATGTAGGAGATGTAAATGAGTATTTCTGTGCTGACACGCCCTTGTGTGTCGGGCTTCTTCCCTGGGCATCGCTTGGATGTGCCAGGTCCCTCATCAGTGACAGCCTGCAGCTGGGGCCCCCAGGCGTTGTGATGTCACTACCTTCAATAAACTCACTACTTTCCATTTAGCCACCGTGTGTGAGCCTCGGCTCTACGGGATTCGGAAAGTACCCTGCAACAGAGACCTTTACAGAGTTCACGTCCTGTCTCCAGATGGGACAGGGCACTTTTAGCCAGGGGTGGGGTGGGGTGCAGCTTTGGAGGAAGGGGGAGAAAAGGAACATTGGGTTCTCATCATCCTGAGAAACCGGCGAGGGGCAGAGACGCAGATGGCTGTTACGAAACCGTGTATGTTGAGGCAGAGGGATGATAGCAGCTAGTATGAGCCTTGGGGGAGGCTGTGTCCGGCTCACGGCACCTTACCTCAAATCCCAATGCAGAAGAGTGCCCCCTAGACAGTTCCCTCCAGAGGTTTAACTACCCCTCACCCCCATTCCTCCTGTCTTCACCACCTCCTCCCGCTCTTGGCTGGGGAAGCTCAGGAAGGCTTGGAATCCAGGTTGGGAAGAGCATCCCAGAGCTCTCTGAAGCTCCCGAGGCTCCAAGAGTGGGCTGCATGTCCCTCAGCTACAGGGTCCCACATGGCGTCAGCTGCCAGTCATGGCTAGAAGCTGGGGTGAGGGGCAGCGGAGGGGGTTGGCTGATCGTGTCAGAACCTCAGACAAGGTGGCTCTGTAATGGGCGTGGGTTTGGGTTAGTCCCTATTTCACCCTTGGGCGCTTTCCCTCATCCTTCACCTTCTCTGCCTCTCCCCTTAATTATCCCCCGGAAGACACTTCGCTCTAGGCAACATAATGTAGGTTGCTAGCCTGCTTGGGACACACAGTTCAACGGAGACATGGCCCACCTCGCTGCAATCTCACACCCGCTCTCCACTGCCGACGTCTGCCAGCTCTGGGCTCAGAAAGAAAACTCCGGCACAGAAACCCAACATCCCATCTCTGCCTGGCTCAGTCATGCTCCAAGGAGACCAGCAACAGAGGAGGGGCCAGAAACAATAAATCTGTCAGGGCACTACAAGGATCTCCTGAATGGATGAACTCCCGCTGTCTGCTACTGGCCTCCAGGGAGCAGGAACTCCGTCTTGGAAGCCCGTGATCAATGACATGCAGTCGCCAGGCAGCCCTTGACGTCAGCTCGTGTCCACAAACATTTTCTTTGACTGATGGCCAAAGCGCGCAAGGCAGGGACACAAAAGAAAGTGGAGAACGGAACATCCGCTACAAAGGAGAAAGCCAGCTCGACGGACGTTAGACGACTGATTCTGCGTCCCTCCTGGGATGAAAGCACAGTCATTCTCAGGCTGTTTTACGAGCGAACAGGGCCCACAGAAGTTACTCAACTAGCGGCACAGATCCCTGGGGAACACCACAGCTGCAATCCCATCACAGATGTGATGGGAATTCATCCAGCGATACAGACCGGGGCTGAGCCGATCGGACAATCCCAGCCACAGCTAACCCAGCCACAATCATACGTCAGTGATAGAACAAAGGGCCCCAGCAAAGACCAGCCCATTCTCCCAACTAGGTCATTTGGTAAGTGGGGATGGTGGGGAATGGCTCTATGCAGAGAGGATCGGGGCCTGTTGTAAATTTGGTGCTCTTAGCACATTAATGGCTGGCAGCTGGAATTTCTTACAGCAGCCTCTGCCGAAAGCCAACAGCGCGAAGTGCCCTCCTCATTGCTGGGGCCTGATCTCTATAGCCACCTTGTAGGGCAGCTCAGTTTCCTTCCAGGCATCACAGTCCAGTGGGCAGAGCACCGGACTGGGAATCAACAGACCGGGATTCCAATCCCAGCTTTGCCACTGACCTGCGGCGTGACCTTCATCATGTCACATGACCGCTCTGTGCCTCCACTTCCCTTCCTGACCTTCGTCTTGTCCGTTTAGATTGAAGCTCTTTGAGGCAGGGACCGTCTCACTATGTGTAGGTGCAGTGCCCAGCACAGCGGGCCAAGCTCTCAGTTGGAGCCTTTGGGCAATACTGGAACACAAATTAATAATCAATCATCTGCTCAGAGCCCTTGTGCCCCATCTATGCTACAGTCACTTGGGTTAAACCATGAGTCCCTAATGGAGGCTTCCACTCACACAAGCAAAAGCAGAACACTTTCTATCACGGTTCAGCCAAAGGCACCATTGACACAAATACCAGCAGCACAGGGGTTTAGACCCAGAGAGCAGACAAAGGCCAAGGCCCCGGCGAGGAGTACATTTTCTATGGTAAGCTTTGTGCCAGGCGGCCATAGAAATAAATGCACCACTTTACCCCGAATCATCCGATCCTCAGAATAAAGCAATGGGATACTATGGTGATGAGGACCTCGTCACCGTAGTAACGGAGGGCCGCATTCTGAGATTCATGCCCTAGAAGGACCTCAGATGAGTGCAGGTGACCAGTGGATTTTAAATAAGAGATGGCTGGGACAGGCCACTACCTGTGTAGCTCTCTCCTGTCACTGGATTCCCCTCAGCATTAATAGGGGGTTCTGCACCCACCCCAGGGCAGAATAAATCCCACATATTTAAGGGAGAACTCTCAACGCTGGAGCAGGCTGTTCCCTTGACAATATCCTAGCCCCGCTATCGTCTGGGCCAGGGAGGGGTTCTCCAGGCCCCAGAAGTGTAGGGATAGGAGTCACCACTCCTGGGTCTGTTCTCCGCTCCATCAAGTCTGAGATCCTGGGAGACAGGATTCAAGGGGAAATAATCCCCACAAAAGCTGAAGAGAGCTTTGGTCATACATAAGAATATCCTGCAATATAATACACTGCAATCCAGTCAGTCTGCTCTGCCTTCCTAATCTCTCTGAAACGGAGCCTTTGGGTGCTGGGATGTTCACCCAGTTGTGCCAGCTGATCTCCAACTTGGGTGAGTTCAGAACATTCCATCTACCTAAACTCTCCTTGCAGTTTTAGTGGAATACGGGATACTTCTTCACTTCCTGTCCTGAACTGGGGTAATGTGGTAGTTAAACAGTTGCCAGGCCCCACCCCAGAAGTTGCTGCATTTCAGGGCTAGGGGAAGTAACTTCTGTGCCTAATTTATTAAGCACTCTGTGGTCGTTCGGCCAGAAAGGTACTCTGAGCCTGATTCAAAACCCATCCAAGTCAATGGAAAGATTCTTTCCAAGGGGAGTGGGCTTTGGCTCAAGACCCCTAGAAATAGTACCCAGTGGCTACATGGTGATTTTAACTAGGGGTTCTCAAAGCCCTTCACAAAGGAATGTCAGTATCATCATCTCTGTTTTACAGATGGGGAAACCGAGGCACAGAGACATTACCATGACTGCCCTGAAGTCACGCAGCAGGTCAGTGGCAGAACTGAGAACAGAACCCAGATCTCCTAGCTAAGTGCGCATTGGACAGCCCCTCCCTAGCTAAATAAATGTAACTTTGGCTCAACGATCACATCACCACCATCAATGGCAAAGCAAACCTTGTCTTCAGGCAGCAAGGCCTCTGAGATGCCAAGGTTGTTCTCCCCAACCTTCCGCCAGCCCCTCCTCCCCGCAGGGAAGTCCAGGTCCCTGTGCAGACTGAGGCTGTCTAAGCCCGATGAGGAGATCCACACACAGTCACATTTCCCAGTGGACTCATGAGAGGCGACCAGCTGATATTCCATAGAGAAAGCAACAATGCCACCTGCTGGACAAACAAGCTCTTCAGGTGCAGCAGGTCAGCGACTTCCTGGGTCATTCCCAGGCATGGGGCACAGCTCACATTGCCTGGATCTAGTGCCTGTTGGATGAACCTGAGTCCCCCATACTAATTGTAGGGCAGTGGGAGGTGAAATGATCCCTCGGCCACAATGTAGACAGCAGGTTGGCACCCTCCAGAAAGATCATTTCTATAGCGGTGTATTGGAAACCCAGCTCGAGTCTGTGGGTAATGCAGCTTTCTCCAGGATTCCTACGCAGGGCCGGGAACGCTGCTTCCCACCAGCCTCTAGTGGTTCACCACGAGGCGCGCAGCAGAAATATGTAGAGCAGAGGTGGGCAAACTACGGCCCGAGGGCTGCATCCGGCCTTCCAGACGTTTTAATCCAGCCCTCGAGCTCTTGCAGGGGAGCAGGGTCAGGGGCTTGCCCCGCTCCGCACAGCTCCTGAAAGCAGTGACATGTACCCCCTCCGGCTCCTACACGTAGGGGCAGCCAGGGGGCTCCATACGCTGCCCCTCCCCCCCACGCACAGTCCCTGTAGCTCCCATTGGCCGAGAACCATGGCCAATGGGAGCTGCAGGGGCAGCGCCTGCGGACAGGGCAGCATGCAGAGCCACCTCTGCCTCAACGTGAGGACAATCATTGCCACAGATCTGCCTTGGTGCTGTCTGCACAGCTTGCCTGCCTCCCCCTGACCTGCCAGCACCTGGTGTCCAAAAGGGCTCTCCTGACCAAATGCCCCTGATTTGCACCCCCATTTGGAAATAGGGATCCATAAATACACCAGCTAACCCAGTCTGTGAAGGACTTAGGATGTCCCCACCATGGCCTCTTGGCAGCTGGATTCCTTTGTGTACCCCAGTGCCAGCTTTCCTTGGTACCAAAATCCAAGCCCCCACAGACCAGCTGAGAGTCAGGAGGAACTCTGGAGGGAGAGTCATTCCAGGCCACGCTCCCCTGTTTGCTAAAGGTCAGATCAACACTAAAGAAAAGGCACTGGCGGGAGTTTGGTTCCAGCCTCACTCCCCAGCCCTTGGAGATCAGTGTGTCATCAGAGACACCTCCTGTTTTGAATCTGCCAATGCAACAATCACTCCCTTCTCCCCAAAAGCCCATGTAATTCCTCCAACAAAGGGAGAGGCAGGGATCTCCCTTCAGCCGACATTTTTCCTCCTGGTCTAGGAGTTGGATTTAGCCTGGAAGTCACCTGCTGGACTGGTCCATGTGCAGGTTTGGGATTTCGAAGGGGAGCATCAATCTAAAATTCACACACCGGGCCCCCCTCCTGTGCATGCTACAGGCAGAGCTCAGAGACCCTAGGCAGTGCTTCAAGGCTGACCACATGGAGCGTGGCACCTGCCGAGTGTGCTCAGGGGCAGGTATAAATCCAGGGGGAATTCCACTGAGGTTAGTGATGTTTCATCAGCCTAGGAGAGTGGAGGATCGGGCCCCCCAGTCTGAGGGGTTGGTGGGGGAGCTCAGAGCCCCAGGCATGCATCTGTCTGAACGCTCAAGTTCTTAGGGGTTAGCTGACAGGAGAAGGGTGGGAGTGGGAGGAAGGGGCCAGTTGAGGATTCACGCCAATCCAGGGACCATTCTCCAAATGTTTCCAACTTCAACCCACTCCCAGAAATAGCGCCAGCGGGTTTGAGGCCCTGCCAATTGGTTGCCTGGGCCCCATTTCACCCTGAACCTGCCCCATCAAGGCGCTGGGACGGTGCAGAGAGTTTGGGGCATAAGGACTAGGCAAGGGGGCCTGACATCTAATGTCTCTTGGGCCTTGGCATTGCCTATGTGGCTCCAAGCCCGGCATACGTGGAGCCGAGTCTCACCGTTCAGGAGCATTTGCTGCCCACCTGATGGCTGAAGCGTCTCTTGCAGGGGCTCTCAAACTTCACTGCAGCACGACCCCCTTCTGACAGCAAAAATGACTCCCTGACTCCATGAAGGGGACCGAAGCCTGAGCCCACCTGAGCTCCACCACCTCGGGCGGGTGGGGTGGGCAAAGCCCAAGTGCCACTGCCCTGGGCAGGGGGAGTGAGCCAAAGCCCAAGTCCAATCTCCAGTGTCCCAGGTGCGGGGCCTGTAAACTGAGCCTTGCCTCACAGGGCTAAAGCCCTCAGCCCCAGACGGTTTGGGGCTTGGGCTTTGGCCCCAGCAAGTCTAACGCCAGCCCGGGCGACCCCCATTAAAACAGGGTCCCGACTCACTTCGGGATCCCGACCCACAGTTTGAGAACCCCTGGCTCTAGTTGAAAAGCACCTGGTCTCTTAGCCTCTGGATCCCCTTTCCATGACCCACCTCATTTACACAGAGACCAAGAACTCGGACTGGCACGCTCCCCCGTGGTTACTTCCCCTCACCGAGCCATGCCTGCCCTGGTCCGTCTCCCTTTTACTACTCTGTGTCCCCTGGACCCCCCCACAGCATGCAAAGCCACGGCCCCCCTTACTGCCACTGTGCCCGGGGCACACAGCAGCCCAGGGGCCAGCCGGCAGCAACAGACGTGCGGGGCTTTCCCGAAAGGTTCAACAAAACCCGACTGGAAACCTGGGGGCCGGCGTCAGGCCCAGGGGCTGCCTGGAGGGGGTTGTACCCCGCACACCGATCTAGAGGGGGTAGAATTAGCACACGGGGCCTTCCCGGAGTAAACCTGAGCCACCTCATCCCACGAGACCGCCTGGGGGGGCACGGTGGAGCCCCTGAGGTATCCCAGGGCTCCCAGTGAACACAGGTGGGTTCTACTGACCCTGAGCATCCCCGGGGCAGCAGCGGGCTGGGTAAGACCGGGCACTTGGCTCTCCCCAGCGGCGGGGGCACACGTGAGTGACCCCTGGGGCCGTGCCAGTCCAGAGCTAAGTCTTCATCCCACTTCCCTGGCCTGGAGAGACACGGGCAGCCCCGCAAACCCGCCCTGCCCGGCTCACCTGGGTGTCGAGCATCATCATCCTCTCCCGCTCATCTCCTCGGTGGGGTCCGCAGAGAAAGGGGTCCAGGGGCCGGAGGGCTCGGCCGGTCTCGCGGGGATGCTGCTGGAGGATGGTCTGGCTAGGAGGGGCGAGGGGAGCCCCCCACCCCCGAGCCCTGCGGGGTCACGGGCTGCCCCCCATCTCCCCGGCGCGGGAAGGGAGGAAGGGCGCCCCCGGGGAAGATCCCTGGGCAGGGCGGGGAGGCTGGAGGCGGTGACGGGCTAGGAGAGGCGGGTGAGGAGCCGGCATCCCCGACACAGGGCTGCTGCCATGGTCACATTGCAAATCCCAAGCCCCAGCCCGAGCTGCGCGGGGCCCCCGGCGGGATCAGCAGGATCCATGGACCCGCAGGCCGGGAGGAACCGCCGGGAGAGACATTTCCTCGGGGTCAGCTTCCCATTGTCTGCAAACAACCCCGCGGAGCAGCAGCAGCTTCGCCCCTTTAGGGACGCTCCCAGTCCCTGCCTTCTCCCCCTGCGGGGAAATCCAGCGCGAGAGCCCGTGTCCCGGTGGCGGGGAAGGGAGCGAGCCTGCCAACAAGCGCCCGTTGCAGGCGGCAGATTGCAAAGCCACCCAGGCTGGGCTGCAACAATTTGCAAGGAGAGCGCGAGCGGGGGGGGAGGTGCAAAGGGGGTGGAAGGGGCGGGAAGGAATCAGGCACCAGGCGTTTCACGGGAGCTCCAGGAGAAAGCCGCCTTCCCCGGGTCTCTGGGCTGGATCTCTCTCCCGGACGGAGACTCTTCCCTCCGGCCAGGGGAGCAGCAGCAATAGCTGCAAAGAAAAATCCTTGCAAACGAAGCAGCCAGGAAGCCAATCGCCCAGGCGGGGCTGGAGTAGGCGATCGGGGGCGTCTCTAGATCCAGCCGGTGTGTGACTTAGGGGGAAAGGCAGCCCCCCCCCCCCCACCCGGGTCAGCCTTCCTCTGGGAGCTTTGATCCCACCTGGGGTAAACGAGGAGACAGGATCGTTCCCAGGAGATTCGGGAAGGGATGGGGTCAGTGCTTCGCGTTTAAGATCGCCCCCTAATGATCCTCAGCCCACTGGCGCTGTAGGGTTTTGTCTCACAGGCACGCTCAGGCTTTGCCTGCCTGGAACAAATGAGTTGGTAGCAATTGTGCTAAGCACAATATTTTAATGAGCCCCTGGTCAAGCACTATGGAGCATAGACAAAGACAGCCGAGTTCAGAACCATGTGAGCCGGGCACCAGTGACCCTAGTTCAGTCATTCCCAGACCCACAGTCACTCATCTCACTGCTATACGGACACAACAACCCCCCCACAGTTACACTTAGCACCAGTCACTCATAAACACCAATCACCCAGGCAGAGTCCATCACAGGTGCACAATCCCACACATACACCCAGCCACTTTCAGACATCCAGAGGTCACGCATGCTCGGCGCATTTCTCCTTGCCCTGCACCCTAAGGCAGGTGTTTTGCACCCCAGCAGAAATATGATGAGTTTATTATGGCACCACGGTGTCCCCGGGTGTCTCTTTCTGTCACAGTGCCAGCAGGGAGAGTGGAGAGGGGCTGCTCATTGCTAAAGGCCACCTGGCAAACTGCAAACGGAAGGGAGTGAGGGTGTAGAACCAGCCTGGCCGAGGGCGGGCACTGCCCTGGATTACCTGCTCTCTGGCTCTCACCCTCAGCACCGCCCTGTAAAATGGATCTACCTTGCGGGTCACACGTGCCCGGCCCAAAGCCCCGTGATGTCTCTTGGGTTTGCACATCTGTCTACGCATGCGGCACACGCAGAACCAGGATCAGACCACCCAGAAGAATCTATTTGTGCCTCAGCTCCTCCGACCAGTTCCCTCCCCTGGGCTGCCCCAGGAGGGCCTGCTCCTCCCAGCGAGGGACTGACACTTCCATTAGCTCCATCTGGCGCTCAGCTGAGTCACCGAGATCCACAAAGGCGGGATCAAATTGGGGCAGTCAGAGGGAGGTAGGGCCTGCAACTGGCTGGAGGTGATGGTGTGATGTCTGGAGTGACACATGTCAGGTGCCCCTTCAAAGCATGGGCCAGAGCCAGGGTTTGTGAGGGAGGTTTGTGAGGGAGGTCAGCCCAGAGCTGTCAAACCTCAGGGCAGGGCCTGGGTTTTCTCTGAGATGGTTTCCCAGTCTGGGCTGGAGCAAGGCGCAGTGACGAGCCCACACTGTCACTCGGTCGCCTGCAGGGGACCTGCTGTTCAGTAGATGCTGGTCCCTGTGCCACTCCTCTCTCCGGCTGCGGTGACTAACCCCTGCTCCCCGCCCTGTCCTGCTCGCACACACACCAGGCAGCCGGCAGGGGCAAAACAGATCAAGTTCTCAGCAGCAGATGGAAAACCAGGAAGGGGTGAGAGGGTCACACAACAGAGGGATATTTTGGGGGTACCCCTAGAGATGGGGGGTATCCAATGGAGCGGGATGGGCCCTCTGGAAACCTTTACTGCACCTTCTCCCAGAGTCTCCCTATGCAGCGGAGCCGTCCATCCAGTCAATGAGTTGGCCCCCTCTGGAGCTGGTCAACAGGCCATGGCTCAGCTCTTCACCTCCATGGGCCAAGTGCAGGGCCCCATATGAGGTACGACTCCAAGGGCTCCCTCTGAGTCCTCCACTACCTGTGGCCAGACCCCCCCCCATCCCCTAGATGCAGAGGCCCCCATCTGAGCACAGAGACTACTGCCTCCTTCACCACACCCCTGGCTCCTGCCAACCCAGAGAGCTCAGTGCCAAACCAGCCACCAGAAGTGGGGTCCCCTCCTCTGCACCAGGCCCAGCCAGGAGAGGGGAGACATTTTACGACGATTCCTGCAGAGAGGTATTTTGTGAGGCGGTCAGTGGGGGCCGGGTAGTAAGAGGGAGAAGAGCCGGGAGAAGCTTCCTGAGATGACTAAAGCCAGCCACATCCCAGCAGGACCCATCTAATGAGCCCCACCCTCTCGCGCCGTGTGGTATCGTGACTGTGGGGCCGCTGCACAAACGCCGTCCACCCCCCAGCCACTCCATCTCTATTCAGACTGACACCTGAAATGGAAGAACTAAGGAGGAAAAAGCTGCTGGAAATCTCCACGCACGATCAGCTTGCTGGAGTGCCGAGCCTTTGATACTGAAGAGGGCTGAGCAGACCAGGGTTTCCATGGAAACAGAGGCGCTGCTGTTGAAAGGCGGCTCGTTGTTCATATTTATGAGGGCGGTGACAGGTGCCATTTCGGAGTGATGCCGGGAGAGGAGGCCACCCACACGCGCCGGCAGAGCGCGGGCCCCGTCAGGTTCCTGGGCAGCTGACTCAGAGTACAGCTGCGGGGCCAGGCCGGCTGGGTTCTCCAGGGCCTTGTGGAGCAGTAAAAACGAGGTCTCAAGCGGTAAGTTCAGTTCTAATGCGGATGGCACCAGCCTGGCAGCCCTGGCGTCTGACGCCCTCAAAGGCAGAACCCCACCGACACGCCTGGTCTGAGGTCGGGCAGGAGCCACTCCTTGGGCTGAGAGGTTACAGGCAGGCTCTGCCCAAGGGTCTCCAGCCTGCAGCATGTGGCGGCCCCCCGTCCACTGGAATTGGACTAAGACCCACCACTAATCTCCCAGAGACAGGCGTATCAACTTTCTAATAGCTGAAAACCGAACTCTCCACTCTGGGCTAGAGTTGCGACTTTATGCCTTACACTAGGACTTGGCTCCGTTCGTACCAAGAACTCACACTGCTGGATCTCCGAGCTCTGTCTGTACCACACTCAGCACTAGAGGGGGCGCTGCTTTGCTACAGCTGCAGTTCTTCTGCTGAAACACAAACACACTTCTGCTACCCACCTTGACAGCTGGTGCTATGTAAAAATGGAAAACGGAACTTAACTTTTAAGACCAGTAGGGGATTATCTCTGGTTTCTTGGTTTATAAAATAAGCCTTAGCATATATATGATGATTACGTATTCATAGCACTTTGCAAACATTAATTCATCTTCCCAACATCCCAGTTAGGTTAGGGAAGGATTCCCCCCATTTTACAGGTGGGGAAACTGATGTGCCCAAGGCCACAGGCAAGTCAGCTGCAGAGCTGGGACTGGATTTCATGCTTAGACCACCATGCCCCACTGTCTCTTGTAGTCTCCTTCGCCTTCAACAGAACATAGGTATACATGACTCTGTGAACAGAATAGAAACTCAAGAGAAGAGGAGAATCGTGGATAAAGGTTGTTCTAATTTACACCCAGTGGCACTAGATGTCACTACAGAGCAACGCTCTAATTATAGTAACAGCTCCACAGTGGAGAAAATACATGTTTGAAAAAGTTTGGACCCTTCCGTTGATAGTAAAATTTGCTACAAAGGCTCAGAATAAAATCCTTTAAAAAAGGGTTGCTGGCATTCATTTAGCTCTTGTTAAACCAGTTCAATGTAGAGAGAGAAAAAGTGATGTTTCCTGGTTCAAAGCTGCCAGGGTTTTGCATTCAGATAGCCTTAAACTCCTTCTGCTTGAAACGATCTAGGAGAATCTGTAACCCAGTCTGGAAAAGCTTAACTAATGTATCTATATATGGGAGGTGATGGGGGGTGGGTTGGGTTACTGAGCTTTAAAATTCACACGCCCAGTACACTCAGCCATCACAGCTTTCCCAGCGTCCTGCAGGCCTAGGTACAGCTCTGATGGCAGGATGGGGGTCTCGGTGTAAATAGAAGGCAGACTGATGTGAAGCACGTTCCCGGCTACATTCCTGCCTCCAATTCCCAATCATCCCACACCTCCCATCGCGGCCGCTGTCACTCCTAGGCAGAAAGGCGCCTGGGCACACGGCTGGTGTTCTTGGCACGCGTCGCCTCTGCAGAGCTCCACGCATGGCCGTGGCCATCCATGGGACACGCAACTTCTGCAGCGCCCTGCAGTGTTGTGAAGCAAAGCCGGGATGCTCAGGCAGGAAGTCCCGCCATGGCAGTCCTATTGCACTGGAGCGGCTCCTTTCCTCCCAGCTGTATTGCCCACTGGGGGAGGAATCCTCCCAGCACACTGGTTTTATTAATGTTATTTCTACTGTATGAAGATGAGGGTCCCGCTGTGCAAGGTGCTGTACGTGCATAGAGCAAGAGACAGTCCCTGGCCCGAAGAGGTCACAATCTAAACAGATAAAGCAAAGGGCAGGGAAACGGAAAACAGAGGTGGCTTGTCACTTGCTCAAGGTCACCCAGTAGCTCACTGGATGGTCGGAGAAGAGACCCCCCAGCTCTGGACTATGTCTCTGGGCCATGCTGCCTCTCATTGCCCAGGCATGTCATTAAGCTGGCCAGAAGCACTTGTTTTGCTGGATTTTCCCAGCCTCCTTATGCTGGCTAACTACCCGTATGCATCCATCATAGATCCCTTAAAGACCACCTCGGTTCCCTTCTTCCAGACACCAACCAGCCCCCTAACCGGGGTGGAGGGGAGGCAGGCTACTTTTTTTTTAAAACTAACTGGTGGCAAGTGACATTTCAGATACATGACTCAGAGCCCCAGAGCCTGAGATGGAGTCTAGGGGAGGATCAAGAGTAGCCAAAACAGGAACACAGAGTGGTACCAGTGGCACAGAAGAAACTCCACGCCATTAATGGGCTCAATTGGGTCACTAGCTAGCTCTCATGGGATGCTCTTCCATGCTGCGGGTTTCTGTTCCCAGCAGCGTACCGCAGACTTCCTTCTGTGGCTTAATGCATCGCACAAGTGATCAGCGGAGACAGGGAAAGAAAACGCTCGTCAGGAGGCTCTTTCGTTAGATGGACAATGAATGATGAGTCTGTTCCATGTGGCTGGAGAGGGATGGATGGAACAGGGGGCACTTGGTCACGGATGAGGTTGAGTCAGAAATACCTTGAAAGCAGTGAGCCAGATCCTTAGCCGATGGGAACTAACTTCCAGGGCGTGACAGCAATTTGCACCCACAGAGAGAGCCTGGTTGTGTATTTCCACCTTTAATGTATGCTCTAATATGGTGCTACATGGACACTTATAATCCACACAATTCCATTGGCATAAGAACTCTGGCGAGAGCATGGTCCAGTGTTAGAGGAGGCGGAGTTAGTCCAGTGTGCTGCCACCAACTAAAGGGATAAGTTGCATCACTGTGGGGTGCCTCAGTTTCCCCTGTGCAATGATAATGATACCCTGGATGAACACTGTGATGGAGTGATGCTTCCAGGCTCATTTCAGGCCTCAGCTCACACACTCCCCTTTGAATATAAGTGGTTTCCTTATTTGTGTTTCTCCTACATCAGACCTCCTACCCCAATTCTCCGGGGCCTGGCTCTCAGGCTGTCATTTACAGGAGGGCAGAGTGCTGCCCCAAATGGCATCATAAACCCACTTGGCCCTGAGTGGTAGGGGGAAGAAGAATCAGACTGTTAGTTACGGAGGCCAACTGGGAGTGGATAGAGGCAGGGGATGGTGTCCTTTGTCTGACTGCCATAGACAGACTCCAGCTGTCCTCCCACTGGAGCAAAAGCTTCCTGCTAGTGCTGGGGGAAGGGAGGGTTCCTGGTGTTGCAGGGCGAGGTGATGTCAGTGGACTGGTTCCTGTCCGTTAAAGGAGGAGCTCAGCCAGCGTGAGTTAATCCAGGGCCTCAACCCCTCCCCCCAGGCTGGGCGTGTGTCCCGCCTCTCACAGATGCTGCCTGGATGCACAGGGACTCCCCAGGCGCCGTTACAAAGTGCAGCCCCACAGAGCATGATCCGCAGAGCAGGCTGCAGGACAGGAGGTCAGCCCTAGAGAGACACTGCAGCGGGTAGGCCTGCCAGGGACAACACAGCCCATGTCATGGTATAGCTTAGACCCTGTACCATGCCAGTCATGGGGGGACTGCGGACCTTTGATTTGGCTGGAGGAGGGCTGGGGAGCACAAGGTTGGCAGCAGACTGGGAAGCAAAGCTGCAGCTTCCCTCAAACACTTGGTTACAGACACCTTTAACTGATGCCCCATAAGCAGCGGCCATGACAGTAGGTATTATCTCCTCCGCACAACGCCCTGAGGCAGGCACTGCTACTCGCTGAGTGGTGAGGATGGAGAGGTGACAGGGTCACGGTCTGTAAACCTTGGCAGGGAGAAGATTTCTGAGAGCAAAGGGCATTTGAATGTAACAGACAAAGGCAGAACAAGAGCCCGTGGCTGGAGGCTGAAGCTGGACAAATTCAAAAGGGAAATAAGACACCTTCTTAACAGGGAGGGTAATTAACCAATGAAACACCTGACCTAGGGCAGTGGTGGAGTCTCCATCACTAAACCTTCAAGCCCAAACTGGATCCCTTTCTATGAGATCCTCTCTAGCTCAACCACAAGATATCGGCTTGATATAGGCCCCACGGGGTAAAAATCAATGGCCTGTTGTGTGCAGGAGATCAGACTCGTTGAGCCCAATAGTCCATTCTGGCCTGATAGCCTATTAATCCCTATGTGTACAGCACCCAGCAGAATGGGGGTCTGAACTTGGCTGGGATGTCCAAGCATGACTGCAATACAAATAAATAATAGCTCTTGGGAGGAGGGGCATATGGCTAAGGCTTGAAATAGGATGGAGCTTTTCCCTTGGCCGCCTGGTCCACGCAGAGCTTGGTCCGAGGAAGGGACGAGGACCACAATTCTCCAAGGTGGGCACTTTAATAGGGGATGCAACAAGAGCTCTAAGGTGTCTCTCACCTCAGCATCGAGCACTAATGAAGAAAGCATCACAGGGGAGCCCGATGTGTCCAGCTGGTGATAAGTGGTGGGAGGAGGGCGGTGCTTTCCAGGGTGGGTATACATTTTATGGGCATGCCGAGGGGCTTTCTAACATGCATTGCAGCAGGTAAGTGCCCACACTGACACACGTGAGTGACAAGTGGAGCCTGCAAACATGAGACTGGAAGAGCCTCCTAAGCCACTCACTCGCTTGGAAATGAACTGCTTGAGTCGCTGCCATTTAGCAATTAATCTGAGGCAAGAGCAGCCAGCTGCCTCTTCCCCATTTTCTCTCCCTCTCCTGCCAAATGAGCCTTATTTGAATGGTTTCCTTGGAAACAGACAGCTTAGCCCTGTGTCACGTTACTGAAATAATTTGGGACCCTATAGATCATTGGTGCAACCAGGGTCCTATAGGGGCACCAAATCTTAAGTACAGGGGGTCATAATGGGTGTCTATGACCAGGTTATGAATTGCTGATTATGAATATGCCAGTGATATGTGTGTATCAATTTGGTAGTTAAAGTTATGAATATTGGCTCTGGACTGTCTGTCTTTCCAAATACTGTGCTCTGCTGGGGAAAGACATTCCAATACTGGGCATCAGCTTGGCTTGGGCTGCCTGATGGCTCATTAAAGGACTATCAGCAGCACAATGGACTCTGGGAGCTTGGAATGCTCCAACCCAGACAAAAAGTCTACCAGAGAGAACATGCCAGGCAGCCTGTGCATAATGACCGCTGCCTGCAAATGACGAGTCATGCATGGTCATGTGATCTGTCCATGTGACTTCAGGACTCCATGGGGCTGGACTTTCACAGCAAGAACAAAGAGGTTCCTGCACCTGGAAAAAACTATAAAGGAAGCTGCTACAGCCCCCCCATCTTTGTCTTCTACCTCCAGCCTGCCTTGTTTCCAGCTTTGGATGGAACTTTGCTACACAGAGGAACTCTGGCCAAAGGTGCTGACCCATCCCTGAAGGGGATGCTTTCTAAAGACTTTGATTTGAACTTGCAGTTATTCTACCTTTGCTGTAAGCCTGAACCAAAAGATGTGCCATTACTGCATGTAATTGATTTCTTTTAACCATTCCTAACCCTCACCTATACCTTTTTCCTTGTACAATAAACCTTTAGATTTTAGATTCTAAAGGATTGGATACAGCGTGATTTGTGGTAAGATCTGATTTGTATATTGACCTGGGTCTGGGGCCGGATTCTTTGGAATTGGGGAGAACCGTTTTCTTTATTTGGGGTATTGGTTTTCATAACCATTGGTCCCCAGGACAGGTGGCTGCTGGTGGTGATACTGGGAAGCTGGAGTGTCTAAGGGAATTGCTTGTGTGACTTGTGGTTAGCCAGTGGGGCGAAACCAAAGTCTTTTCTGTTTGGCTGGTTTGGTTTGCCTTAGTGTGGAAAAACCCCAGCTTTGGGCTGTAGTTGCCCCTTTGGAAGCAATCTGTCCTGATCTGACACTCACAGTTGGATCCCACCAGGAACAGCACCGTCACAGTGTCACCTCTGCCCACTCTTCTCCTTGCTTTCCAGCGCAGGAGCAGAGCTGTGCTCCAGCATGCTCTGCTCTGCCCCATGGTCTCTTTACCTGCTCCCATTAAATGAGCGTGGCACAGACGTACGTTATTCTTTGGTCACGTGCCTCAGGAGCCGTTTGAAAGATAATTATTGCACAGGTGCTTCGGGGGGGTGTGTGTGGCATTTGAGCCACCATTGCAGGTGATTGTTATTTTCCTGCATTCGTATTTCTCTTCTGGTTCCAGAGGAAGAGTTGGGTTCTGAGTCTGCACAGCAACAACAGTGACTTCTCCTTGTCCTCATGTCAAACAAATAGTAACCTCTGCCCACCTCCACCTCCTCGGACGGGCCCGTTGAAGGTTATTCAGCTGTAGGAGGGAGCCCCAGAACTTGTCCTTTCACTACAATATTTCATTAATAAGAGAAAGTGAAATTGGCCCATTTGCTACAAACACAAGTGGCAGCTCTAGCCAATTTGTTTCCCAGTGCTTAGGAACGCTGGAATGAACTGAACAGTGGGATGCGCCTAGACACCTTAACTCCAAATGTTCTTTATCAGAGAAGATGGAAGGATCCACAGAGAGATGTGAATCACTGAAAAGGTTCAGAGGTTGTCTTTTGTTGAGCTATGCACACAGACATTCAGATGCTGGCCTGCGCTGTAGCAGATCTGTTCACATCTCTGGGGTCTGCAAAACTGGGCAGGATACAAGGAACATAGGAAATGCCAGACAGGCCAAAATCATTTGTCTGTCTAGTTGAGTATCCGGTCTCTGACAGTGGCTGGAACTAGCGGCTTCAGAGGAAGGTGTAATAAACCCTGTGGGAGGTAGCTAGAGAAAAACCTGCCCCCAGGAAAAGCTTCCTCGGCCCACAATCCCTGGAGGTTGGTTTATGCCCTGCACTAGAAGGGTTTACAGTCCTTCCTTGTTTATTTATTTATTTTAACCACAATTGTGGATATTCTCCTTAGCCAGATTAATGTGCAACCTTTTTTTGAATCCTGCTAGATTCGTGGTCTCAACAATGTCTGGTGGCAATGAGGCTAATTACGAGTTGAGCCCTGCTTAGGGCATTAGACACTTCTGGAGCATGAAAAACATCATGAAAGTTAAGTGCACCTTTCCATTCAGGGCTGAGGTTCGACAGGGCTGATGGTCGTTTTATTGCTGAGTCTCAGACCAAACTACAATTTGGGTGTTTTTCTTTTAAACCAGCACACAGGAGATTCTAAGCTTTGGTGTCAGTTGGCAAAAGGCCACCATCCAGCAATGGCAGCCCCCAGATTTACAGGGAAGAGGAATCAAGTAAATCACGGAATCACCATCACTGTGGCATCATCAGACCAATTTTCAACAAGTACCTTACACCATCCCTGAGCGGAAAGAACCACCTGCCCTTCCCAGTGCCAGCTCCACAATCCATCCACAGAGGGGAGCCAAAACACTGACCGGGACGTGTCCCGCACTGGCAGCACATCAAGGGCCTGCTTGCGTGATAAAAATAAGAGAGGGCTAGATACCTCCAAGAGGGCCTGACCCATCAGTCCCGTATCGCCCTGTAGTCCTTATTCACCGTGGAGAAGCGTATCAGGCGCACCTCAGGCGGCTTGGGCTTGGTGTCATCCCACACGTACTCTGGGGAGAGGAGCTTTGAGGGCTTGTGGGAAAAAAAGTGCCTATTGAGGTGGCTCTCCTCCTGCCAGGCTGCCATGATCCCGTTGGCTTTGTCTGACAGGATGGTCACGTGGCAGGCCCTGGTGAACTCATACACCTCTTTGACCAGCCCGCCGAAGACGGCCCCTGCGTAGTAGAAGTCCCCCTGGCTGTCGGGGATGAAGGCAGCGGAAGAGCTCCTCCTCTCATAAGGGAACTGGCTGCGAGGGACGTTGTAGTACCCGGGGTGTATGGCCGCTACCATCTCGCCCAGCGTCTCCACGCCCCAGGGATTGTGGAACACCATGTCGATGTCCAGGCAGAAGAGGTAGTTCACCTCCCGGTGGCTCACCTCTGCGATGTGCCTGTTTATAGCCTCCATCCTGCGCATGGAAATCTCCTGCCAGTGCGAGTATTTTTTGATGGGAACGATGCTGAGGCTCCGGCCGGGCTGCAGCTGGACTCGGGGGATCCCCTGGGGGTCGTTGGTGAAGATGTAGTAGTTCACCTGGTAGCCTTTCATGAAGAGCTTCTCTGCAGACTCCACGAAGCGGCCCACAAACTTGGTGTACCTTTGCAGACACAAAGGTATTGATACATAGCACTATGGGGGGAGAGGGACCGTGGCCCAGGTTACTGGGGGTCTTTAATACCCGATGATGTGGTAGGAAAAGTTTTGCCTAGATACTGCTATAACGATGGGCACATTACAAGTGCAATGGGTTGGCATAGCACTACATTAGAGGAGGGCAGAGAGACAATAAAGAACATGCCTTGGTTGGTCAACTACCTGAAATGAACTAGAAATCCACATGTCCCCGCTCTCACTATTCTCACAGAGAACCTGGGATGGACTTTCAAAATGGCTGACTGGGCTTCTCTGGGGCCTTACAGTGATGGAAGGGGTTTCCCATCGGTGTCGGTCATCCACCTCCCCAAGCAGCAGTAGGTAGGGTGATGGAAGACCTAGTCAGATCTACACCGTGGGTTAGGTTGGCATAGCTATGGCACTCAGAAGTGTGATTCATGCCAACCTAACTTTTAAGTATAGACCAGGCCTGACATAGCTGTGCCAGCAGGAGCCGGTAGCATGGACCTGGCCTTAATAGTTCTCCCAGAGGAGGTGTGGCACTGGCCTACCACAGGTGTTATGCAACACAACAGGGCTGACAGGCAACAATAGAACTTTACCATACTGAACCTACTCGAGAAGCAAGCATGATCTAGTGGCTAGAACATTGGATGAGGACTCCAGAAATCCAGGTTCTACTCCTGGCTCTGTCACCACCCTGCTGGGTGACCCTGGGGCAAGTAATTTCCTCAGTTTGCCCATCTGTAAAATGGGGTTAATGGTATGAAGTCTTTTGTGACCTCCTGATGACAAGTGTGATAAGATGATGATGCCTATTTCTAGCTGGTTCCACCAGTCCAGGCTCTAACCAGTGCCATTGCTACCAACGGGCTACAAGGGCACCAACCTATGGCAGGACCAATGCTGACTGGGGAACTTTTGGAGGAGGCAAGCCTTTTGCCTCACGAACCAGAGCTATTGAGTGACTCACTTACTTTCCAATGGCAAAGGCTGTCACCCCTATGGTGAGGTTCAATGGCTTGTAGGCACTGTCCAAGAGTTCGGAGTTGAAAGTTCCTTCCCAAACAATGGGGGCCAGCCACGGCGTGAGAGTCAGCACATCCCGGCGCCTGAAGGAAGAAGAGAAAGGCAGTAAACAAAACAGCTCCCTTTGCTCTGAGCCCAGTATAGCTGTGAAAGAGATGCTGGATAATGCATGTGTGAAGTCAATAGTTAACCCTTCAAGTTCCACTGTACATGAAACATGCCAGTCTCCCCCATCGTGAATTTTTCCTCACAGCATCCTGGAGGCTTCATAACTAAGGCTACGATTTAGTCATGGATATTTTGAGTAAAAGTCACGGAGAGGTCATGGGCAGTAAACAAATATTCCTATGACTTGTCCATGATTTGTACTATTTACCGGTAACTAAAACTTGGGATGGGGGTCTGGAGGCACGACGGGTGCTGTGGGAGTGGCCTGGGACTTCCGCTGGTGCTGGGGGAGCGGGAGAAGAGGTACTTGGCGGGACTGTAAACTCCCTACCTGGCTCCCTGTGTCCCTGCAGCTCCTAGGGGAAGGGAGGCCAGCGGGGGCTTCATGCGCTGCCTCCACCAAGCTCTAGGTCTGCAGCTCCCATCGGCCAGGAATCACAGCCAATGGAAGCTGCAGGGGAGGTGCCCGCAATCAAGGACAAAGTGAAGAGCCGCCAGGCCCCTCTGCCTAGATTAGGAGTTGTGGAGTCATGCCAGCCACTTCCAGGGAGCCTCCCCCTGCCAGGTAACCACCCCCTGAACCCCAACCCCTTGCCCTAGCCCTGAGCCCCTCCCCACACCTAAACTGCTCCTGACACTGGCCCAGGAGCTGCCTGAGTATTCGGGCAGCCCTTAAGCCAACCACAAAAGTCACAGAAAGTCACTGTATCCATGACAGACATATTCATATTCATAACTATATGATTTTCTCCAGCTACTTCCATCACCTCACTGCATGAGGCCTCAGAGCAGGATACATCAGGCTCTGGATTTCTGTTCCTAGGATGAAATCCAGTCCTGTGCAGAGGGGCTAGCAAAAGGTCCATGCTCTACTTATGTCCTACTTAAGCCTATGAGGTCTCTACACTAGGCCACTGAACTCCACATAGGGGGAGGCCACACCTACCTTCCTTATATTTGTTGCATGCCTGATACCAGTTGCTGCATATGGATTTAAAATATATGCAAAATTATTAAAATTAAACAATACTGCCCCGTTGCCATGGTTATGAAAAGACAATCTGTGCTGTGGCACTGTATTATCCCAGCCTGGAAATGTAGTTTTCATCTGTTGGACCTCAGCTAATGTTTTTATATCTGGTCCAGCATTCGGACATGTAACAGCTACAGGAAATCCATACCCTCTTCCACCCGGGCAGCGTAAGCACCTCATGCAACAGAGGCCTGTTACTCCTGAACGCAGGAGTTTACTTACATTTTATCCTTCTTCCTACAGTAAGGGCTGTTTGCAAGGGCTCTGGTTTTCTGATGCTTGCCTGGCCCTGTGCTGTCAGAATCTTCTCCAGACTATGCCCCACAAATATTTGTTGCCGAGACATAACAGAAGCTTTGTTGGGCTACGTTTTGGGACTACGCCACTATGCAGCTGTCTTCCCATCCCAGCCTAGCTCCCTACGGCTACAGAAGGCATGTAAGTTAGGTTCAAGGAACCAGGGGAATAGCTTGGTGGCCAAATGTCCTATTACATTGTAGCTCAGCTGCAGCAGATTCAGTCTGATTGGACACAATGTTTGAGGAGGAGCCTTGAGTGTGACTTCCTGTACATTACGGGAGTCTAAGGATAGCGAGACAAAAAATCAGCAACGGATGGGGGAGAAAGAATAGAATTTGGTTTTATATGTAGAAAACACATTCATTTACCCAAGATCTTCTCTGTCCAGATCAGTTATCTGAGGTCTTATTTTTGGACACCCTGGTAGTAAGTTTATCTCTTGTATCAGATTTTCTTTCCTTACAAAAGGCTTCACTGGACCTCTCTGGGTGACTCATTCTCCATGGTATTTATACACCCAGCATAGCATGTGCAACCACTAATAAACTCCCCTCGGAAACATTTCACACCAAAAGCTTCTATAAAATACAACACAATGGGCTTGATTCTCCTCCCACTTACATCCATAGGACTTCCCTGACTTCACTGTAGTTACTTTCAATTTACACCGGCGTGAGTGAGAGGAGAATTAGGCCCAATGTGTCCTAGCAAAACAGAAATGTGATGCAAACATGGATGGAGGGGTGGGTGTGTGTGTGTGTGTGTGTGTGTGTGTGTGTGTGTGTGTGTGTGTGTGTGTAAACTTGTTAGAGGCGTCAGACGAGACACACTGCTCACATTGGGCCCACACGCTCAGTTCCCCGCTGGAGCCAGGGGAAGATTAGTGACTGCACTTTTCAATCTGGTAAATCATCATTTGGGGTTTTATACTGTTGCCCATCACCGTAGTTAGTGCTCAGATGCTAATCATTCCTCATTAGCTAATGTGGGAGGATTAAAAGAGAACGAGGCTAAAGACACCAAACACCAAAATGCATCAGCCTGGGGATGAAACACAGCCATCCATTCATCTTCATGAGTCTGTATTCTGTTACCATTACTCCTGTTGAGCAGTATCTTGCTCCACAAGTAGTCTCATTGACGTCAACTGGCCTACTCATAGAGCAAGGTGTTGTTCAGGGCGAGTAAAGGTATTTCAACCTGATCAGTCATCTTAAAGGATCCAATCCTGAGACACCCCGAGCACCCCCAATTGAAGTCAGTGGTGCTACTCGCATCAGTTGTTGGGGATGGGAGGGGTCGCAGAATCAGGCTGGCTTGGGAGGAAACTTACTTCTGCTCCAGTGATCTCGGCTGAGGATAAAATAGTCTGCAAAGGAGAAAAAAAAACAAACACACCCACTGAATCATGGAGGACTAGGCCTGAGGAGAGGAAAAGCATTTCAAAGGGGATACATTACAAAGACTGGTGCTTACTGGGGGAAAAGCTGGACCGGCTTCTCTTCTGCATATTGTAGTTTCATGGAGCTGCAAAGAAGGAAAGAGGGAAAGGTCTGTACATTCGAAGTAATGGGATCATTAACAAGAACAATAGACCATGGCATGGGGGTGGGGACTAATATTGTCTAACACCACTGACTAGGGACAGAAGGCCACTAGGGTCCCATGGGTAGATGTAAGGCCCAGCTTCACAAAGGTATTTAGGTCCTTAACTCGCATTGAAATCAATGGAAATAAAGTGGCCTAAATACCTGTGAGGATCTGGACCTAAGCTCTTTAGGATGGGGGGGGGAGAACACATCTTTTTGTTCTGAGTTTGTACAGCGCCTAGCACAATGGGGACCTGCTCCAAGGCTAGGATTCCTAAGCACTGCAGCAATATAAATAATAATCCAGTTGGCAGGGAAGAGGACCAGGAACTAGATGATTTCAGTTCTAGTCCCAGCTCTGCCAAGACACTGTGTCTTTAGGCAAGTCATCATTTCAGCTCTATCTCAGAGGGGATACTTACAAGATTTCTGGGCAAGGAAGGTAGTATGGAAGGTAGTGGACTGGCCCATTCCAGACGGTCATCCTGGAAGTAACAGGAGAAATCATTAAAAGATAGGAAGTCATTTTCCAGCACTTGACAGGATTTTCAAAGGTTTTCTCAGAGTCCTGCACAGAGACTGAGAAGGCCTGCTAGGTTACCTAGCCAATTCACCAGCTGATGCAGAATACAGGGACATACCCCTCTGTGAACATTTTTGGACTATAATTTCCTGCTGTTCATATATAACAGAGCATCATGAATGGCTGATGTCCAGTAGGATCCAGCTTTAAAATAAGGGATAAGTATTATTATTATTTACATCAAAAGTGTTTTACAGACTGCAAACCATTTAAATATATAGGGCTCACTTCACCACCGGTGACATGCAGCCACCTCTGGAATGGTGCATAACAGCCATTATAACAGGGTCAGAAATACATGCAAAGTATCAAATAGTAATAATAAAATACCTAGTCTCTCTCCAAGGGATTTGTGATGCATCACTCGCAGTGTTTGCCTGTGAGCATTCCTAGTATGAGTCAGTGGGTAAGTAAGTCCTGTGGCACCTTAAAGACTAACTATAAAGTTTTGAAGCATAAGCTTTCGTGGGCTAATACCCACTTCGTCGGATGCAAGCAGCCACAGGACTTTGTTACCTCTGCTATTCCAGACTAACACGGCTACCTCTCTGATTCTGGGTAAGTAAGGTCAGCAGTAGATACTCACCAGATAAATAGGGGAACGAGGATCAGGCAGAGGATGAGAAGAGATTTCACCACTTTCCAGCAAGTCATTTCTCCTAAGTGGAGCAAGCAAAGAGACATTTCCATTCCCAGCAGCTCTCAATCAGCCACAGATAAAAGATGAGGCACTGGACTTCAAACAGGGTATAAAGATCTCTCAGCAAGGGACACGCAGGGAGGCATAAAAAACTGTGAAGTTCATTTTATCATACCATTCTAATTCATCCTCCCTGAGGCCAGGCATTCAGCAGGGGCTGGACTGCAACGGACTGAGTCTAGCCACTCTCTGCAGCAGTCTTCCCAAGCTGTAGCAGAGAAACCTCCCTGTGGCCACAGTGCCCTGGCTAGTTATACTGTAACAGACTATGGTGGCCACATCCACCCTAATTGACTTGGCCTCGTTAGCACTGACCCCCCACTTGGTAAGGCAACTCCCATCTTTTCACTTGTGCTGTATATTTATAGATAAAGGTGCTCTAAGGTGCTGTTGTTGTTCCTGATCACAATGGCTCATTTGGTTATGCCCTGAAGCCTGAGGGTTGATAGCCCTCCTAATTGAAGTCACTTGTTCAGATAACGCTCTAAGCCCTTTTTGAGGCTTAGTAAGCAGCTGTTAGTGATAGCAGAGGGTAGGTACAGCTAATGTACTCATCACTGGAGATGGTAGACACCAACTCCCACCAGCCAATAATTGCCCATGACAGAAGATCCCAGCATATGTGCATATGAGATGAAGGCAAATTGGGGTCTGCCATAGTCAAGGTAACATCCTGTAATATGGAACAGATGAGAGCCGTAATAGACACTAGATAATAATGGATCTCTAGTTCAGGGTGGTCTCTGTAGCCCTAACACAACCCTGAGTCACTCAATCATCTGGAAAGTCCAATATGGGGCAACACAAGGCACTTCCCTCCTGCCCTATCATCACTCACTTTCACACACCCCCCAATCACTCACTCTCCCCGACCCTCACTCACTTTTGTTGCACAAACGGCTTCGTTCCTTTGGAGGCTTGTCTCAATTTACCTTCAAAGACAGGCAGACACAGGAGACCTTGAATACAAGTTTATTCGCTAGCAAATTGAAGCCACAGAGTCAACACTCAAATTGTGGCTTGGCCCTATACATTGCCAAGACCTTTTTATTGTTAGTTTAAATAAAGGAGGGGCAAGAGGGGCCCCATGCAAACTGACAAGTTTGACAAGTTTGATGACGTTGTTCCTTCTCTAGTTATTCTGCTTATTTGCCTGGAACCTTTTAAGAACAGGACATACAAAAACAAAGTTCCTATTTTGTAAAGACACATATGGGACAAGAATGTATGAAACAAGATAAGAGTTTGAAGCGTATGAGACAAGAGACAAACGTATAAGACAAGACGTATGAGACAAACATCTAAGACAAGATAAGAGTTTGAAGCAACTTAGAGCTATGTTACACAGCAGTAACCTCATGTTGCGTAACTGTACTGCACGGTATCTGCAGCACAGTTAAACAGCATCTCAAATTTATACCAAGTTACACAGCATTTGTAATACATTTTCTTATAATCTAACTTCTTCTTATACTTTCCCTTGGCTGCGGCTGGGGTGCGGGAAGGTGTGTGGGGTCCCGGTGGCACTTACTATGGTTCCCAGGAAGCAGCCACCAGGTCCCTATAGCCCTTAGGCGCACGGGCAGCCAGGGAGACTCTGTGTGTTGTCCTCGCACCTGCAGGCACTACCCCCGCAGCTCCCATTGGTTGTGGTTCCCAGACAATGAGAGCTGCAGAGCCGGCACTCAAGGCAGGGGCAGCATGGGGCTACAGGGACCTGGTGGCCACTTTTGGGAACCGCACAGAACTAGGACAGGCAGGGAGCCTGCCTTAGCCCCACTATGTCACTGGCCAGACTTTTAACGGCTCAGTCAGTGGTGCCAACCCTGCCAGGGTACTTTTTTGACTGGGTGTTCTGGTCCAAAACCAGACGCCTGGCAACAGTAGTGCAGGTAGAGCTGCACCAAGTCACAGGGCGGAGAGTCCCCATCATGCGGTTGGGAGAAAGCGGGGGATGCAAGACATGGAGGAACAATGGGGGGATAATACAGGGAGACTAGAGTCTGGACATGGGGTAGGTATGGGGACCAGGACTGCGGGGAGACCAGGACACAGAAGACAGATGCGTGGGGTTCAGGATGTAGTGAGGGGCAAACAGGGAAGGGAGAGACTAGGACTTGGAGACTAGAAAAACGGGGCAGAGAGCCGATCATGGGGCAGATCAGGTGTTGGGAATAGGACACAGGCGGTAGATGGGGCAGGACACTAGAGAAGGCAGCCAATGGCATGGGAGGAGCAGGAGGGACCAGCTCAAAGTGCTTTAATGAACTGTTAATGTACATCAGCAGGGGGCACACAGAGAGCTAGTGCCAGGTGGGTCACATCCCCACTTGCTGAAGAGTCTGCTGCCCCAGACAGCTGTCTAGCATGCTTATACCTAGAGCAGCCTCTGCTGGGAACTGACCATGAAACTGCCCTTTAGTTGTAAATGGTGCTTTGATATCACCTGCCCACACAGCACTGGAGAATGTACCATGGGGATCCATCCTGCGCGGGTCCAGGGGAGGGTGGGCCATGCACTAGATGGACTCCTCAGTATTTCCCCATTCCTAATTGCACTCCTACAAGCTGGGGAGCAGAAAGGAATTGCAGTTTCTTTATTATCACACACACATTTCTATGGTTCCCGTCTCCATAGTATCTTGACAGGAGGAGTTAGCGCCTGCCAGGAAATGGCACCAATTCCCAATAAAGAAAAATCAGGGCATCCTGGTATTTAAAATCCTAATAGCTTCACTTTTGGCAATTCCGGGCTCTTACCTGAGTGTCCTGTAGATCCCCGTGTAGGAACTGAACCAGATTTTCTATCAGCCCTTCCCTTCTTGCTGCGGTCAGACCTGCCTCTCCTGATTACAGTGGTGACAGAGCACGGCTGCTGCTGCATTGCAGCCACGGTTGTTTCCAGGGACTGCAGTGCAGCCAAGGTGTCTAGGGGAGGAATAACTGCCCGCCAAGGGGAAACACCCAGTCCAGGAGTAGTCTTGGCATAAGATGTCTCATCTCCAGAGCAACAATTTTCAGCCTGTTCCATGTTTTCCCGTCGTGCTGGGAGATGATGACAGCCCGACAGCTCTTGAGAATGACGCGCTATATTTATCCAGGGCCTACCTAGTGTAAAGATTTTTTCTATAGTCCCATGAAGCGGCTGCACGAGGGGAGCAGAGGTCGGGTGGCAAAGACATGCAGCAGACAGTCATAGGGCAGAGGTAAAGGTGCTGGGTAGCTTGAATACGTGTTTTTTAAAAATGGTTATAGTGCTAGATTTTTTGGCTGGCTCTTATGCAGCCTGGCAGGGGAGTAAAGGGACCTGCCCCAAGTTTAGCTCCAGGTTTGCTGGCAGGGAGCTCGGGGGGAGAGGGAGCTCGGGGGGAGAGGGAGAAAACAAGGACTGTGTGCCCTGCCTCCCTCCAAAAATGGGCAAGTGTGCATATAGGGGCAGAACAATACCTCCCCAGGCCCATTCACAGAGTTGACTGCAGCTGGAGAAGTTGAAGCAGACGGTTTTACCTCCCCGCCCCAGGGCAAGAGGGGAGCACCAGGGGATTTGTGTCTAACAGGGGTGTCTCTGAAGCTATTACTGGGGCAGTGCAGCTTGCAGGCCGGCCCTCGCTCAGACCAGCCCATAATGATAACAGCAGGGCCAAATCCTGAATACTACAGAGCATAATGCTCAGCATTGCCAGGAGTCCAGTGCAGTGTTGCCAACTTGTGCAATTTTATGACAAGTCTTGTGTTTTTCTGCAAGCCTCAGCTCCCGGAGTCCTGTGGTAAGGTGAGAATCTCAGCTTGCATGTTTTAAAAAAGGTAAGTTGCCTTTCTTGATTGCAAAGAAAGCTTGAAAACATGACCCCCCCCCCCAGGCTCCAATACCAGAAGGCCAATGAACCCCAGAAGTGTTATTTTTGAGCCAATCTCATGATTGGGGAGGGAGGTGTGTGTCTAACTCATGATTTTTGAACCTTCAGGTTTGGCAACATTGTGAGGAAATATTCCTGCAGTAAGGTACTACTCAGTGAGGGGCCCAGTCAGGCTTTTAGATAGTACAACCAAAAGGCACTGAATCATAGACTCATAGGACTGGAAGGGACCTCGAGAGGTCATCTAGTCCAGGCCCCTGCACTCACCGTAGGACTAATTATTATCTAGACCATCCCTGGTAGGTGTTTGTCCAAGTTGCTCTTAAAAATCCCCAATGATGGAGATTCCACAACCTCCCTGGGCAATTTATTCCAGTGCTTAACCACCTGACAGTTAGGAAGTTTTTCCTAATGTTCAACCTTAACTACTCTTGCTACAATTTAAACCCATTGCTTCCTGTCCTATTCTCAGAGGTTAAGAACAATTTTTCTCCCTCCTCCTTGTAATAACCAATAAATATGCATGTATTTGAAAACTGTCATGTCCTCTCTGAGTCTTCTCTGCTCCAGATTAAACAAACCCATTTTTTTCAGTCTTCCCTCCTAGGTCATGTTTTTTAGACCTTTAATAATTTTTGTTGCTCTTCTCTGGACTTGCTCCAATTTGTCCACATCTTTTATGAAATGTGGCACCCAGCACTGGACACAATACTCCACTTGAGGCCGTATCAGGGTGGAGTAGAGCAGAAGAATTACTTCATGTCTTGCTTATAACACTCCTGCTAATACATCCCAGAATGAGGTTTGCTTTTTTTGCAATAGCGTTACGCTGCTGACTTATAGTTAGCTTCTGATTCACTATGACCCCCAGATCCCTTTCCGCAGTACTCCTTCCTAGGCAGTCATTTCCTATTTTGTATGCTTGCAATGGATTGTTGCTTCCTAAGTGAAGTACTTTGCATTTGTCGTTATTGATTTTCTTCCTATTTACTTCAGACCATTTCTCCAGGGCAATGGGAGGAAGTTCACAGTGATTGTGGTGGGTAGCTTCTCTGAGGTGTCCATCAGCCCGCTGGGAATTAGACTGACACCCCACCAAACTCAAAAGCCAACCTATAAGCTTGATACAGAGTAAAACGGATTTATTTGGGGTTTGGATCCCATTGGGAACTGGGTGTCTGGATGCTGGAGACAGGTAACCGGCTGAGCTGTTTTCAGTTAAGTCTGCAGCTTTGGGGGTGTGGACCAGACCCTGGTCTGTGTTGCAGCAGGCTAGCTTGTCTGGCTCAATCAGGTTCTGGAGACCCAGGTTGTCAGGGAAAATGGGCTCAGAGGTAATCTCAGCACGTCAGATGACAGTGCCAGGTGGTCTCTGTGACCAAACCCGTCACATCCACCTGCCCACTGGGAATTAGACTGACACCCCACCCGGGCAGGGTTTAAACCAGCAAGTTGAAGAGGGAAGGCTCCATATCGCACTCCCATTCTGCTCAGTCATCCACTCCCTCAGAGACGGTTTCATTCATTGCAAATAAAGCCCAGGCAGCATCTGCTCAACTGATTCAATGGGAATTTTAAGTGGAAAATGTAACTTAGCAAATGTAAAGCATGCTGTCAGAAATAGATATTTCTACTGTGCCCCTCACCATAGCGTCTAGACAACTGCCGTAAGTCTCACTAGCTGAATTAATGTACTGTGAAAAATGCATGTAGTTGTCTGTGCTCTGAATATTTTAGCTCAGATTTAACTAAATTTTTTTTAGTAAACACCACACATCTCTAAAAATCTCTCTTCATGCAATAAAGCCCTGCACTCTTCTCCTTGGAATATGACATAGTTGCACCATCAGTTCACTAGGCCAGGTTCTGAGCTCAGTTACTCTGAATCTGGAGTAACTTCATTCAGTGGAGTACCTTCTGATTTCTATTGGAGTAAGCCGAGTTCAGAATCTGGTCCATTGTGTGTGAAACATTCACCATCCGTATCATACCGTTGGGGCCAAAGGGCAGCAAAAAACTCAATGCCAAAGAAAGAGAAAACAATCCGGGGGAAGACGTAATTAATGCACTATCCCACGCTGGCCTCCAAAATGACAGAAAAAGGGATAACAACTCTTTCATACTTACTCAGGTTCCACAAAGGCTTTGCTTCAAGTGGATACTGCTGTGCTTTACTTTATGTACTTCCGGATCAAAATGATACATCCACCCGACCCCTTCACCTCTAAAGAATGTTCTGGTCTCAGACGAAAACCTGTTTTCAAAATACTTTCCATGAAAGATTTTCTTCAGCAAACAAGTCCTTCAGGTTTCTGAAAGCTGTGATTAAATAAGGTTCATGTTACACCATCGACCAGACTCGGATATCATGAGGCTATTTTTACTTCTGCTGAAGGGATGTTTTCTCATTGGATTCCCCAGTTTAAATATATTCCCATCACCTATCGGATCCCCAAAATCATGCCATGGGACGAACACTTCCAGTCTTTCCAGTTATAAGAGCTAATTTTATGGTCTCAGATCCAGTATCTGGCTTCAGACAGTCTATTCAGTGCTTCTCTTCATGATCAGTAACCAAATGAGTTGACGTTCTGGCACTGACAGCATGATCACAACACAGCTATCGTTTCCTGAACAGCACATTCATCAGGGTTTTTCCGAGCTAGTGAGCACAAGATTTCCTTCCATTGGTGTGTTTTCATAGCACCTAAGGTTTCCAGGGTACTTTGCATCAGGTAGTCTCGACATTTTTCACTCTGAGGCCTACTGCAAATTGCTATAAAAACTCCAGAGCCCAGTGGGGGGTGGAGGGCTCAAGGCAGGGCCTTGGGCATAGGCAGAGTTTGACTTTTATTTGGGGGACAGGCAGGAGTCAGTGGGATTTGAATGGTGGAGTCCAGGGAGGGAGTGCCACCTCTGCCCCCGACTCACCTCAGCAGGCCACCCAGCCTGTCTGGGTTGGGGTGCGTGATGTTGCACTCCATATGTTTTATGGTGCTGCACCCCTGCAGTACCCCCAGAGTCTCAGGGTCTCCCCTCCCCAGGGAACCCTCACCTCCTATCCCCACCTTGCCTCAGACTAGGCAACTGCCAGTCACCACTGGCCCCAGTTCTCTGGGGCAGACTGCAGTATCATTGCCATTCATCACCGGCAAGGAAGGTTGGCCTGTTGCCTCTAGAGCCATGGGCTGCCCCCTGCAGCCCCGTAGTCCCCCTTGTCGCTGGGCCTGGATTTTGTACTGTCTATATAGCATGCAAATAGCTTGGGATCCTTCAGGAGGAAAGGTGCTGTGTACGTGAAGTTGTTTTTGCTGCTAACTCATGAATTTCTTCGAAGACACCTTATCAGTAACTGAAAGAGCAGACAAAATGCTTTTCCCTGGAAACTCTTGTGGCCACTGATGGAGGCAGAGGTGTCAGAGGGGGGGGATGTCACAGGAACATTTATCACCTTATCTGTGAGCGGCAGAGGACAGCGCTGATCCCTTGAGGCCCGGGGTTGTGACAGGAGTTGTAGAAATAGTAACACTGGCTTTCTTCCTCTTCCCCGTACAGAGCTCTACTTTCAAGTGGGCTTTGCATTCCTTTCCTCTCCCTCCGCCCCCCCCTTCCGACCCCCGGATGCAGAGAAGGGCTGTCCTGCAAGCAAAATAAACTGTGGCACATTGTGTGAATTGCACTAATATAACACACGTTCTAGAATGCTCTCTGCTCTGTTACATGGCTGCAGCCTTTCCACGTCAGGGGGAAGGGTTGTGCTCATTGGCATGAGGGCCTGTGTAGCAGAGATACAGCAGCAGTCTTCCCACCACAAAAACAGGAGGGGTTTTTGTTTATTTTTAAATGTTGGTTTCTTTGTATTCTGGTTCTGGAGCGTTTCACGGTCACTAGGTTCACATTTTCAAACTTTTCTCTCAACCACGAGAGCTAGAAACGTTCTTCTATTTTGATATGAAAACTGAGATTTTCCATTCATTGCTTGAATCTATGGCCTGAGACATAGAGCAAAGCCCCAAATACTGTGAGAGCTGGCAAGAGTGGTGACCAGCCCATTGTCAGCTGGAGAAGGAAGGAGTGGGGGGGAGTAAGGAGAGTCTGAACACACAGACAGCATGAGGCTGTCACACTGTGGAGGGTGGAAGGGTGAGTTCACCTCTCACTCATAGACTAGGAGTGAGGATGCCATTCAGAATTTTGTTCCGCCATTCTGACCAGCCAGTGGGTGGCTGATCCCTTCGGTGGCAGAGAGTGCTGATGGAGAATCAGTGACACACCTGGTCAGCTCCGTGCATAATCCCCTTATCCTTTCCTCCCTCTTTATGTATGCTATCTCTTCTACTTTCATTCCTCCATCTGCTTCTTCATCTCCAGAATGAATGACTCTCGCCCACGCCAGCGGCGACTGTAGCGTCGCTCCCGGCTCCGGTGGGCTCGGCGCTCCGCGGCTGCCCCGCCTCCCCCCGCTGGGCTGCCATTGGCTCCCGTCCCCGGGTCTCCCCAGCCCCACTCGCTGGCCCCCACCCCCGTGGAGCGGCCTCTCCGATCGCTCCATGCTCCACCTTCACCTCTCCCCGGCCTGGTTTGGAGTCCTGCTAGGAGAGATTGCAGCTCCCTGGGGCTACGTTAACCTTGACCTGTGCGCCGCAATACAGCAATCTTGGCCTGAGAAGCGGGAGGGCCGAGTGTGCGCGTCCCGCTGTGCCCACCCCTTCCCCTCGCTGTAACTGGTTACTGGAGCAGGGAGAGCACTTAGCCAAGCCCAGCCCAGCCGGCGCTCCCCCCCCCCCCCAGCTGAAAGCGGCTGGGGGCAGTGCGAGCATTGCCACCGCCTGGGTGTTCGCTGCTGGCGCTCGCCCTTCGCTGCGCTCTCGTGCCCGGCGGGGTCCTGCGGGAGCACGAGCCGTAGCCCGAGAGAGCGACAGCCCAGGAGCGGCGCGAGCCGCCCTTGCTGCTCTCGCCCCCCCCCCCCCCGGCCCCCGCGTGCCCCTTCCTCCCTGGACCCGCGCGAGACCCTGCGGCTGGCGATGGAGACGCCGCTGCTGTGACCAGCTGCAGGAGCGCGAGAGCCCGCACCAGGCCCGGCGACAAGGGGGGACAACTACGGGTACAGCTGTGTACCGGGCCCCGGACTTAAGGGGACCCTCCTTAAGTCTGGGGCCCGGGACAGCTGTACCCGTAGTACCCCCGTCGCAGGCCCTGCCACTTGCCCCTGTTCACTGGGGCAGACTGCAGGATCATTGCCATTCACCACCGGCAAGGAGGGTTGGCCTGCTGCCTCTAGAGCCATGGGCTGCCCCCTGCAATCCCAGTACCCTTTGTTGGGCCTTCCCCGAGGCCCTGCAGCCTGGGGGTTTCCAGGCCAGAGCTTCCCCAGCTCCTCCTGCCTTGCCCCAGCCCTGCTTCACCCTACGTACCTTGTCAAGCTCCCAGCAGACAGGCCTGTCTGCCTCTGTAGCCAGAGGAGACACTATCTCTCTGCACCAAACTCTGGGCCCTTATATCAGGGCCAGCTGGGCCCTAATTGACCCAGCCTCAGCTGTGGCTGCTCTGCCCTCAGCTGTCTTCTGTTGGAACCTTCTGCTGGGCTGCCTTTCCAATGCTACAGCCCTGGCAAAGGGTTGTTTTAACCCCTTTTTCCTGGAGTGGGACAGCTGCCCCACTAAAATGTATCATTCTTGTATCTGAAGCTAGAAATATGAAGTATAACTCTGGGGTCCTACTGTAATTATGAAAAGCATCGGCCATTAATGGTGGTTTAGAATCTTGATGTCTCCCATTGACCCAGACAATTGGTTGTAAATGGTTTATAAGCCTGCAAACCTCCATGTGTACCTGTGGGTCAACCTGGAAGAATGGAGACTAGGGGTTTTAC
This sequence comes from Sternotherus odoratus, assembly GCA_032164245.1. Classification (NCBI taxonomy): domain Eukaryota; kingdom Metazoa; phylum Chordata; order Testudines; family Kinosternidae; genus Sternotherus; species Sternotherus odoratus. The sequence continues at coordinate 13,355,280 of JAVMKO010000016.1, forward strand.
AGTGACATGTGACCAGGTCACATGATGCTGGAATCCATCTTAATCCTTGTACTTTTTGATTAATGAGGTGGGGAGCGGGGATAAGCACAAACAAAAGATTTCCGCCTTGTGCCAAAGCTATAGAAGTGGGTGGAGCAGCACCAAGCAGGCTGCCAGTCATGAGAAAAATCCCTGCTTACAATCTGAGATGTCTGCTGGAACTAACAAGAACTGTACCAGGGGAAAGGATTGGTCCCAGACTAGGAAGGAGTCTAGTCTGTGAAAGAAGCTTATTGGCAGCGAGGTGGAACTGGTCAGCCAAGAGGAAATCCATTGTTGGGATACAAAACAAGGATCCACCCCAAAGACATACAGAAGGAACTGTGACCCTCACAGGCCAGCTCAGGGCAGAGCAATAGGCCAATTCACTTGTGTGTGAATATCAAAGAAATGTTAAGTGAACTAATTCACTCAAGTATTAATTTCATTCAAAGGAGATCTGAATGATATTGACTTCACTTATCTGTAAGCTGTTGAATGCTATTGCATGACATTATGTATATCTATACTTAATTAACTCTAGAACAAAAGTGTGTGGGAGTATTAAGATGAAAACGTACTTAGTGTATAAACTTCATGAAGATAATGGAATGTTACTTGTATTGTTCTCACTCATCTGTTCCTTTTAATGTCAGGCGTTTGCAGGATATCTCTCTCTCTATATATATATTGTGACTAAGCTCTGTCCTTATCTTTGTGGAGCCTGCATTTCCTGGCAGATTTCACTAGCCTCAGAGACTCTCTGTGACCCTCCACATAGCCCTTCTCTCTCTAGAGACAAAGTCACAGCCTACTGAGCCATTTTCATCATAAGCCAGTGAGGAGAAGCTATCCTTCCTGGCACAGTCTCTGTTGTCTCCCCAATCTCAGTGATTAATTAGGGGAGGTAGAAAAGGGGGAGCCCACCCTCTACTCCAGGCTCCAGCCCAGGGACCCTAATAGTATGAGGTAAGATGGCTGACCTTTTAGCCACAAAACACAATACAATTCCCTGGGCTACTTCCCCACAGCAGTCCCCGCTTCTTCAAACTCCACTTCATCCTTACCTCAGGGCCTCCTTCCTTGCGTATGATACATCATCTACCACTCAGTCTCACCAACAGCATAACTTCCTCCCACAGCTCCTGACAGCCACACCCACCTGACTAAATGGGAGGTTTTTAAACTGGTTTCAGCCAGCCCCTGATTGGCTTGAGGTGTCCCAACCTGGCTAGCTATTTCTGCTGCTTTCTAGAAGCTTCTTAATGGGCCCGAGGTGTCTTGATTAACCTGCACAACTGCCATTTGGTTCCAAAGGTACCAGGGATTTGTTTAGCCTGGAACTCACATATCTGTTCCTTAGCACTTTGCTATAGCCATCTGGCCTTGCCCCATCACAATATATATATCTGTAACTAAATATCCTCTTAAATGCGGATGAAGCCTTGGGCGATGCAAATGAAGAAGAGGCTAGCTTCAAAGCAAATGGTCAATCGTGTAATGATTGGAGGTCAAAGATTCAAGATGCGTTCCTCACTCACATCCATAAAGGAAATCCTCATGGCGAAAAGCATGGCCAGCTTGCTTTGTGTGTGGAAAAAAAACTATAAATAAGGATTCAGGAAATGATTGTTTGTCTGAACTATTTGGATACTCACACAGAAGCATTCCAGACACAAGGTAGAGATCTCCCATGTTATTTTGGGTAACCCTGAGAGACTAAAGTAAAACTAGCAGATTACTACATCTCTACTATCATTTTGGATTTAGAAACTTACACCTACTTGTTAATATATTGTATCTGCTTTAACCTCTCAATAATTTTCAATTTATTTTCTTGGCTAATAAGCATTTTAGTTAATTTACTAGAGAAATTGCCTGCCTGCGTTGTCTTTGGCATGAGATCGGGAGCATCCATTGTCCTGGGCTGACTGTCCCTTTGGGATTGGGAGTAATAATAAATAATAATAATAATAATAATAAATGGAGATATACCAATCTCCTAGAACTGGAAAGACCTTGAAGGTCATCGAGTCCAGTCCCCTGCCTACACTAGCAGGATCCGCCTGCCTACACTAGCAGGATTGCCCTAAATGGCCCCCTCAAGTAACCCAATGTGATGTGGTTTTTGGTTTATATAACCTTTAATCACAAAATCCACTTGGTGCAGGTAGTAAGAAAGACTGGAGCACCTATGGGGACAATTTGTGACTCCATTGTAAGACTAAAATAGTGATCTGGGAGAGCACATTTGTTACTGGTTTGGTGAAATCTAATTACAGAATCTACCACCAGTTTGGAGTATTTGCCCTATTTTTTGACAGTCTGACCTGAGACTGGTACTTGCAGTTGCGAGCCATTCCAGACAGTGTGACAGGAGCGATGCAAGGTATCTCTCAATTAGAAGTCTGCCATCCAATTGTGCCTTACCAGCCCCTGGGATGTCATTAACACAGCGCAGACCAATCTTAGCAAGGATGAAAGGTTTGAAAAACACCTTCCAAGGAACACCTGAGCCTCCCGCAAATGAACATTTCTTGACCTGGCTGCTTTTCGTCTGAGCCTAGAGGAGCAAATAGAAATGAAAAATGTATCTTAATGGAGGACTTTACCCGCCCCTACACAAACAGATCCCAGAACAGTGAGAAATTCACCCACATGCAAAGGGCCAATACGAGGCTAATGCAACACTTTAGGACCCCCATGAGCCAGTTTTAGATAGTGTCTAGTCCGTGTGCTGGGCCTCGGCACTAGGGTGAAATCCTAATTCTTCCTATTGGAAAATTGCCCCAAGGAAATCAACGTATTATACGGGCTCCTCCGCAAGGAATACCAGCAGAAAGAACCATCTCCAAAGCAACTCAAGACTGGTGTTTTAAGGATTTTTGGGCCACTGAAAAATAGCTGCTAGAGGCCCAGATGTCAAAGTTAGATATGATGAAACCCGTTGGGGTATGTCTACACTGCAGATGGGGACAAGCTTCCCAGCCCAGGCAGACAGACATATCCTGGCTCAGCTTGAGTTAGCAGGCTAAAAATAGCTGTGTGGACATTGGGGCTGGGCGGAGACTCGGGCCAGCCCCCTGAGCCCAGACACAGAGGGTCTGGACGCAGGGTCCACATTGCTCTTCTTAGCACGTGAGCTTGAGCTGAGTTAGTGCAAATCTGACTCCCCCGACTGGCTGCCAGCTGCAGTGTCAAAATACCCTTGGAAAACTTAGCTGGGACTGAATGGCCATGCAGAAAGGGTCTGCAATTCAAAGCTCCCCATTAGCCTGGGCGTGCATGAATAAAACCACACTTGCTACTGCATGCCGACGTCCCCCGAGGATGAGAGAATCAACAGCATCTGTCCCTGCTGAGGAGCCCATGTTATAAGCACATCAGTGCTGGTAGTGTAATATCTAACACTCTGAAGCCTGGGCTCAAGTGGCGGAAAATCGCCATAGGGAATAGCTATAAAAGCGAAGGAGAGAGAGAGTCCTGCAAAAAACAGGCCAAAACTCATTTGCCTGCTTTATGGCAACCAGCACTATTACCTCAATGGCATTTAGAGTGAGTGTGATGCTGGCAGACCGGGTGCCAGCTCTTGCCAAGTCTTTTGGCCTCAGCTGAGTGCTGGCAAATTCGTTGGTGGAAACCTGTCTGTTTCACTTGTGTGTTAACATGAGGAAAATGGGTATTGGACTTATAACTAAGGCTGTGTGTCTGTCACGGAGGTCACAGATACCGTGACTTTCCATGACTTCTGCAGCGGCTGGTGCTGGCACAGGGGCTGCCCAAGCCGGGGTGGTGAATGCAGGGGGGTGCTTACCTTGTGTTGGGGAGCTCCTAATGGCATGGTCCAGCAGCTCCTAGGGGTCGGCAGGGCCAATGGGAACTACGGCAGCTGGCGCTTGTGCCACTCCGCTGCCTAGGAGCTGCAGGGACACGGGACCAAGTAGGGAGACCCTGCCAGCCTTATTAACACTCCCCCGGTCACCTCCCCAGCATCCACCTCCCCAGAGCACCCGTGGCCCCCTGCCCAAGTTTTAGTCACAGATATTTATAGTAAAAGTCATGGACAGGTCATGGGCTGTGAATTTTTGTTTACCGCCCATGACCTGTTTGTGACTTTTACTAAAAATACCCGTGACTAAAATGTAGCCATACTTATAAGGATATGTTTAGGGTGTAGGCTTATGAAATGCTTGTAAGTTGCTGCACGTATTAATCTTATATTTTCTTTATCACATGCTATAAGGTAATATTTAAATTTTTGATTTGTAACTGTAAAAATGTTTGCTGTGATACTGCCTGCTTTAGTCCCGCTGACCAGCTGTCCAAGGTAAGGGCCACCTAGTGGGAGCATGCACCTCTCCCACACGCCAACCCCCTGAGCCCCATTCCAGAGCCAGAATCACATATCCCCTCCTGCACCCTGAACCCCATCCCGCACTCCAACCCCCCGCCCCAGCTTGGTGAAAGTCAAGTGAGGGTGGGGGAGAGTGAGTGACGAAGGAAAGGGAGATGGAGTGAGCAGGGCAGGGTCGTGGGGAAGGGGCCGGGTAGATCCTGGGTTGCACTTAAATTCAAAAAGTGATCTGGTGCGTAAAAAGTTTGGAGACCACTTGTGTATAGCAACCAACTGTCGCTAAGTTCAGCTTACCTGGCTGGCAAATAGACTGGAATGCCCCAGAGGATGGTCTATGACTTTCCAATAAGACTATTCTAGTACTTAGGAGTTCATACTTGTTACTGGGTTGGTGAAATCTAATTATAGACTGTGTGTTCTATTTGGGGTCTCTGCCCTGCTTCTTGAAAGTCTGCTCTGAGGCTGGCACTCACGGTTATGAGCCACTCCAGACAATGTGACAGTAACCATGAAAGGACTCCACATAAAGGTATCCAAATCAAGAAACAACAGTGCAAAATGTGCGCTTGTCACTGAAGGCATCACTTGGTCCAATGGGGCTGCCATCAAGAGTTAATAGGGGCCTGGAGAATGTTTACTTCTGATGATGATGCATGAGAAGGAAAGAAACCATTTTGATGCTTAGAGACCAGGATGAGCTTGAAGCTTGAGAGGCATCAGTGCATCTGATATAGAAATCGTCAAGACAATAACCATTAAACCTCCCGCGGTCACTTTTACAGCACCAGAGTAAACTGAAGTAGCTCCATTGACTTTAACAGAGCTTTACAGTCTCTTTTCAGAGTAGAGCTGCGGGAGCACAATAAAATAAAACAGTTCATGGAGTTCCAAACAAATGAACAACTTGATAGCAATCCCCTGCCCTCAGTTCAAACCCGGCTCTCAAAAAACTCATGCAATTAGTGTGTTAATTATGTCCTTTAGAGAATGTACTAATGCCCTAGCTTGAATGATTGGAGGATTGTTAAAACATTCTACCTAAGAGGCTTGATTTTATCTGCATGTAATAAAAAAAATTTGAAATGGCCAAAAGACAAGCTAAAGCATGTACACTTTTGACACCTTACAACTAGAATCCTTAAATTTCACTACAATAAGAAAGAGCTCAGAAGAAAACAATGTACGTGATTCAAGGTTTAGAAAATAAGCTCTAGGAGGGAAGAACAAGGCATTTTCAGTCTAGATAGAAGGACAAGGGTTGGGATAAATCTGAACGTTCTCAGGGAATTTAAGACTGAAGTAGCTGAGTTATTAATAAAAATACCCAGTGTCTCAATATCTCAATATAATCAGCTATTATTCCAGAGGGCAGCAATGTTAAAAAGGTGCTACAGATGATCCTAATTACAGACTTATCAGTCTTCTGGTATCAAGTACCAGTATTATTATAAAATAATAATACAGTAAACCCTCGATTTAACGGACCTCGATTTAACGGACTTCGGATGCAACGGACAAAATTTCTAAGCAAGTCTGATGCATCCGAAATCCATTTGTCAAGGGCTGGCTGCCGGCTCCCGGCTGCCGCCCGGGTCCTGGCAGCGGGCGGGCTGCGGAGCTGCCGCCCCGGCCCTGTGGCGGGCGGGCTGCTGCTCCGACAGCTCGTTTTTGTTTTTTTTATTAAATAACGGACTTTCTGATTTAACGGACACCCCCTCGCCCGAATTAGTCCGTTAAATCGAGGTTTTACTGTAATAATAATAAAAAAGTTGCCAACATAGAGAAACTAGTGCTGTAGCTTATGTAGGGCATAAACCTTATCTAGGATATTTAGACAACTCTATGAATCTTTAAAATACTAGATGACCAAGTTACAGGAATTGTTAGTTACAGGAATTGCCAGATTGGATCAGATCTGTGGTGCAGCTAATGCAGCATCCTGTCTCTGACACTGGCCGGTACTAAATGCCTCAGAATAAGGTTCAAGTAAACCAGTAGTGAACAATTATAAAATAACTAGTCTATAGGAGAAATTTCTTCCTAAGCTCCATCAGTTAGTGGCTGTTATAAAGAGACACAAGAACAACTAATGATTCTGTCATGAGAATTAGCTTTGGACACAGACCAATCAGCAAAGACAAACTGTCCATGGACCATTTACAGACATTCACTAATTATTCTAGGAAAGTTACAGGATGATCACTCTTTTTCCTCTAATATAGCAAAGTATAAAGTTTTATTTGTAGAACAAAGACATTGATATATTATTAACACAGAATGATATGTAACAAGAGGTTCAAGCATACAGCTGCTTTATTTTCTGAACAGATTGTTTCCACCAACCCTCCCAGCGCTGAGCCTTCATTAGCTGGGCTGTGTTTTCCTCCTTAATCTTGGCAAACTCCTCTTCCAGCTTGTGTTTATATTTCTGAACAAATAGCCAAAAAGAAGAAACTGGTTAAGATCAGATATACCTGCCATTTCTTTTAGTTTCTAGCTCCATGCCCTGCCATGCTGTGTCAAATGACTGTGTACTGGCCACTTATTTTCCATATTTGACAATAGAGCTATAGAGGTATTTAATTATTCATTGCCTTCTTTTCTTTCCTTTATTTAATGGTTACTGAAACAAACAAAATAAATATTTAAGTTTTGATTTTAAATGTACGTTGGGTTAAAATGTAAGATTCTATATCCCACCTCAAAGAGTTCATAGATCTACTTGTTCTAGAAGGGGGAAGGGCTCTAAGCCTCAAATCTGCTTTTGTCCTTGAACTCACTAAGGCAGAGAGATGAGCTAAACTGTGTGATGAAGCTTCTCTGAGGTACATCACCTAGACAGGATGGGGAAGTTGTGAACCTTTTACCATCATTAAAACCTCCAGACCAAACAAATGAATTCTTATTCTAAAAACGAAAATGGTTTTATTGACCCTACAATTCAATGTTTCATTTTGCCTTACCAATATATATTTTATTGTGTAGAATATATGTACTATATGATATATACATTGATTATTATTTCTTGCATACATCTATGCATACACCAAGCCTACCTCACAGGAGTGTTTTGAGGCAAGTGCTTCATTATCATTACTACAGATATAAAACTGACACAGTTATGGTCTTGCTACCTCTGTTGTAATATATATATTTTGTACTCGCCATACAAAATGATTGTTGAAATAAAGTAACTTCCAGAACTGGCCTAGCAACATTGATCTTTTATTCCCCTGAGGACTTAAACAAGCACTTTTCCCTAGCTGCTGATTTTGCTGTTCTTTGAGCCATTTGCAATGTGAGTTGGAGGGCTTTGAAACACTCTGGAATGGAATCTATTCATTTTTCCTACTGGCCAAAGTGACGAGAGGGTGACCCTGCTAGTGGTAGAAAGAGAAATCTGAGATGACTCAGAATTTAGGATGGAAATGGGAATGGATCTTACCACCCATTCCACTCCAAGGGAGAACTAGCCTTGTGATCCTAGACTGAAATTGCAGACTTTGGGAGGAGAAATGAGTGCTGTATTGAAACAGCATGAGGTAAAATCCTGACAACACAGTTACTCTCCAAACTGCAACTCTTTTGACATACATCAGTGATAATTTGTCCTGGTACCATTCATTGTTTTGTCCTATTGAAAAGTGGGGAAGTGCCTGATGGAAAAGGCTCTCAGCAGAAATCACTCAAGCACTTCCTACTTTTGTCACCATCATAAAGAAATGGAAATGAGAGGGGCTTTCTAGTCACACAGATTTGACTATAATCTTTGAAAAGACTCGCAGTGTGCCTTGGTTTGATCAGCAGGTACATCTTCTTCTCTTATAGACCCCTGAAATTACACCTCTCCCCCCCACAAACCATATAGGCTGCATCTCTTGCTTCTTCTGCTGAAACATGACCCAAAGTAGTTTTAACTGTTGTCACAGAGGCAGTTTCTCTGCAGAGAATATGGTCTGGAACATCCATGAGCATGGTCTTGGGCAGTCCTGGCCAGGTCCTTAAAACCACAAACAAGAAATTTTTGGTGGAGAAGGAGGAAAGGAGTAGAACAATTTTATTGCTAGTTATACCTAAAGAGGAAATACAGATGCTTTTTCCCAGAAAGGAATCTCCACAAAAGCAGAATCTAGATTAATACTTATCTTTCATATTCTTAGCCTGGGAGTGGGGAATTTAGTTGTTTAAAAAAAAACAAACAAAAAAATGCTTTGTTTTATGTTATGTGCGAATCCCACTGATTAATATGTGGTCACATGATCAAAACAATTAGGGTTTGTCCCGAGGGAGACATTTTCCCCCTCTCTGAAGTACATTAGTTATTAGAGAAACAACATATTAATTGGTGTGGGTAGAACTTAAGACGTTCAACACAAGTAGTAGAAAACGATGTGGACAGTACTCGAAAGCATTTTTGAAAGAAAATATGCAGAGAAGCATTCAATATAGACGAGTGATACCTGCTGCCACGTTCAATTAACGGCTTAATGTCATGGATGTCTAAAGAAAGCCCAGCTCGTTTACGACGGATTAAGGTGGAGATCTTCTCTTTTGGCATTTCAATTTCTGGGACATAGCAAAGGACAGACTTAGTAACAGTAAGACAAGATCAGCTACATAGCATTGCTTCAAAGCAACTGTACAAAGCTAGATACTTTTAATTTAGAGGTAACTTTGCAAAAGTCAGTGGATCATATGAATTCTTTCCTTTCAGAGTACTCAAGGATCTCCTATTTCTAAACCCCATCATCAGAGCACAGAAATAGTTTTCCAATTGGCCCTAGAGCCCTGTTAATAGCATCCTGACCTGACCTGTGGTGGGACTGAGGTGCTGGAACATCCTAAGGGCCAATTCTGGTTTGGTCACAAGACAGAGGTAGCAGAGGTAAAGATTCTGGGCTGCTTTGGGCTACAAACTAGTTAACAGGCAGCCCTGGGAGACAGCTGTAATTAAAGCAGCTGCGGGCTGTACTAGCCTCCATGGCAACTTATCAAGAATCAGGGTGGTAGCCGTGTTAGTCTGGAATAGCAGAGTTAACAAAGTCCTGTGGCACCTTAAAGACTAACTATAAAGTTTTGAAGCATGAGCTTTCGTGGGCTAATACCCACTTCGTCGGATGCAGGCAGTGGAAGTGTTCACAAACAGGCAGTTATAGAAAAGTAGGTAAGAGCCAGGTGGGAGGTGAAAAGGTTAGTCCAATTAAGCTGAGCCAGCTTGTTATCTCCGATCAGGGAGTGTGGATTATTCGTCTAGCATTTGAATGGGGTGTGTGAACATGGAGAGACGAGAAACAATGTCTGTAATGAGCCAAAGGGAGACTGCAGAGCTTCAATTCATTTGCAAATTCAGCACACACACTCTGGGATTGAACCGAGATCTACAATGGTTGGCTCATTACAGACATTGTTTCTCGTCTCTCCATGTTCACACACCCCATTCAAATGCTAGACGAATAATCCACACTCCCTGATCGGAGATAACAAGCTGGCTCAGCTTAATTGGACTAACCTTTTCACCTCCCACCTGGCTCTTACCTACTTTTCTATAACTGCCTGTTTGTGAACACTTCCACTGCCTGCATCCGACGAAGTGGGTATTAGCCCACGAAAGCTCATGCTTCAAAACTTTATAGTTAGTCTTTAAGGTGCCACAGGACTTTGTTAACATGGCAACTTAGAGTCTTGAGTGCACAAGCCACCATTGAACTCTCACCACTTCCTCCTCTGGGTCTGTTCTGTCTATGCTGCATCTCCAAGAGGCGCAGCACAGAACCTCACCTACAGTGTCAGTCAGGGAAGAAAGGAGATACAAATATGTCGCTCTCAAGAACTTGATCTGAAACCACAAAGTCTAAATTTGTACTTGTAGTTAGATAAGCAACCAGAATAGCACCCATCCAAATCTCTGGGTACTTGTTACAAAACTTAAATTGCATAAAACTTCCCTTGAAACCTTTAGACAAGGAACACTATAAAAAAAATCAGTGGATGACAACATTTGGCATTACAAGTTATTCAGTATAATGAAATATAGCTGTGAAAAGCAACAGATATATGCAATTCTAGAAGGAATAGTGCAGAAGATTACAGAAGGAACTCTATTTCTCCTTTTACCAACATTTTACTGAAAGCATCAAGAAGGAAGTGGAGAACTGGGTAAGTGTTCCATTCAGTTGACTTACTTGCTACTTGTACATCATCAACGGTGATACTTTCGTCCAACTCCAGAAGCAGGTTTTCTGTGAGACTAGCTAGCGCACAAACAAATTTCTGGGCACACTCAGTAGCACAGGCCTGGGGGGACACAGTTATTATTTAGGACTCAAGTATGAGTGGAGATGGGAAAAGTTCTCCCGCCAAAGAATCTCATCTCCTTTCAGAGAAGCTCTGAGGAGTTACACAACTCTCCAACCTTATTTTTGTGCAACAGCTACAGAGCAGCACTTTATGAAAAGCTCACAGAGTGGTCTCTCTGGAATGCTCCTAATGCAAACACATCAGATTGATGTAAAATTATAAAATGGCACAAGAAGATCTGTGCAGTTAGACAGAATCTGCCCAAAGAGTTGCACGATATGATTAAACAGAAAACTGAAATATCCATAGGGAAAACTCCCTCACCTGCTGCAATTAAAATAGCTAACCAGGAGATGTCACCATTACTCCATTCTCACATGCCATCACCACAACACTAGTTTCAGAACACAGAATAGTATCATTATGGGAGCAGACAGGTGCAAGTTCATCCCTTTCCTCAGTTTGCCTGTGAATAAATACCCCATGGGAACAACAGATTGACTACACTCTTAGGAAGAAAGAATTGTCTACTGGTGACAGCACAGAATGGAGAATCAAAAGATATTGTTTTTAATGGGGCTGCCTAAAACTAAAAATCTTTTCCAGTTCACTTTTAATGGGGAGGTAAATTGCACCCTAAACTCCAACCTCTGACCTTGAGCAAGAAATCAAATCGATTCTAACAAGCCAGTCTAGAATGTCACTCATACCTGCAGTTTCTCGGCACTAAGGAATATCCCATCAGCTTGGTCTTTTTGTCTTTTTAACTCCTCCTGGCACAAAGCCTCCAGCTGGGGTAAGTTGTCTGGATGCCCCAGAGCTGGACGCAGTTTGTTCTTGTTCTCAGCCTTTAACCAAAAAAATACACCACTAGTATTTTCTGTAAAGAATGTGTGACTAGGTCCTAGAGAGAAAGGGGGATGAGTAGAAACACAATCCTTTTGTGTATCAGTCGTAACAGGGTGGCATGCCCTTTAATGGCTAAAGGCCTGGGACCAACCAGCCCTAGTTACTAAGGAGATACACCTGAGCAGGGATCAGCTGAGTCCCCTATAAAGAACAGCAACAAGCTGCATGGAGAGAATCCCCAGGTAGATCAGAGTGAGGACAGAGAGATGACAGAGGGTAAGGGAAACAGGTAGCCTCCAGCAGAGAACCCTGAGACATCAGTGACATCAGGGGTCCTCTGGGTTGTGAAGCATCTCACTATCACCTGCCTTTAGCATGAGAAAGTCTTGTTATACCTACCGTGGGTCAGACCCATAACACCACCAGCCCCTGGCAGCACTAGGACTGTCCTCAGGCCTTTGCAGGCTTTGCTCTCTCTGTACAGGTTAGTAATAAGCGCACAACAACCCCTGAGACCTCCGAGCATTCCTCTGGAGTACCCAGCCCTGATCCACTGAAGACTCACAGAACTTCCAGATTCTCTGCTCCCAAGGGAACACTGCACACACTTACCTCCAAGTTTAATTATTCTAGTTAAAAACATGAGACTGAAACCAGGAAATGAAATCTGGGGGTGGTTTAAGAGTCAGTGGCATGAGCAAGTAAATGAGTTTAATGTAAATACAATAACATGTTCTGTCACACAGCAGATACCTTAGGCTGAAGGTATTCCAGCATGCCCATAAACCATACCTTTGCATTGTCCCATTCTTCCAGCTGTTCTCTGAAGACTTGCCGGATCTGATCGGTGGAGTGTGTGAGCTGCTGCTCGTGCTCTTTTAGGAGACTGTCAATAACCAGATGAGAGACGCGAGGGAGATGTTCTTCAAACAACTTCAACTGATCCCAGAACTCTGGTGGAAAAGGCAACCAGAGGAAGGTTTGTGTCACATACAGACATTGATGTCAAGGAACCAGAAACCAACCAAAGTAATGTATACTATAGGTGCCAAAAGTGACTGAAATTTTCTTTCCCAGGGATAATTTTTTCACCCTCTCCCCTTTTTGTGTCCACTGGCCCAGTACCAGTGGTTGGAGACACACACAGATCACAAAGCGTTTGTACAGGTCTTTCAATTAAATATTTTTGCAATGGTCTTTTTCGCATAATTTTTGTAACTGATAGCACTCCAGTACTGGGCCCCACCGAAGTTAATAAGAGCATTGCCACTGACTGGAGTAGAAAAAAACTAGGTTTTAAAACTGCACAATTTGAAAGCAGAGATTCCAGCCTTTTCAATGACAACAGGACCTTACATTTATACTAAGCCTACTCTGGCTCTGTCTTCCATTGGCATTGGCCCAAGACTGAATTAAGTAAACTCTGGACTTCCGATCATTTCAGTTTTCAATTCCAATTGATACATATGACAAAGTATTAGGCCCTAGGATTTTACCTATTAGGCAGGAATTATGGTAATCATCCGTCTGGCTCTGATAAGACAGGAGCTTTTGCCCAGACACTTCTGCACAATGCTCAAATGTCTCTTGCAGATATTCAGGCCTCGTGATTTGATGCTTATCCTTTCGGTAAAACTCCTTTGGAAGGTAAAGATGTGGTAAAGAAAAGGACTTGACAAAGTGTCCAGTCTAAGAGTCACCACTGCGAATATATTAGTACAGTGGATCTTTAGGGCTTTCAATCTCCCCTTCATTCTGTGCCACCTTTATCCACCCCCACTTAAGCGTTACCAGCAGCTTTGACCTGAGCTCAGAGAAGGAATGTTTGCTGAGAATGCAGATTCATTACCATCCGGCGTTTTCTTAAACCTTATCCTTGTAACTAGATCACAGCCAGTCTCTGCTCTTGGCTTTCCCAATCATCTTATTACTAAGGTGATGTTGTAGCCTCTGAATTCATGACACTGAAGTGTGGTTATGGCCATTAAAAACAGGGCCAGCTCCAGGCATCAGCGTAGCCAGCGGGTGCCTGGAGCGGCAAACGGCTGGGGGCGTCATGCAGGGTGCTGTCAAGGTGGCGCACAGGTGGCTTTTGGCGGCACGCCTGTGGCAGCTCCACCAGAGAAGAATGTTGAGCTGCCACAGGTGCACCACCGAAGAGGGAAAAGCGGCTTTCGGCAGCACGCCTCAATGATCTTCCCTGTTCTGTGGAGTTGCCGCCGGTGCACCGTTGAAAGTGGCTCTTCCCTTTTCGGCGGCACGCCTGCGGCAGTTCAATAATCTTCCCCCTTGAGCTGCTTGGGGAGGCACAGAAGGAAGAGCCAGCCCTGATTAAAAGCAGGGCATTTTGGTATATTTAGAATAGTCTGTGAAAAACTGAGACCAAGACTTCTTCATCTCCATTTTGTCTTAATCTGTGCCTACTGCCTGACCCCATTACAACAGGACTTGAGTTGTGTTGCACCAATGCAGTATATTAGGACAAAACTGCTAAGCTAATACAGTAGTAAATCTGCAATAGTATAAATTGACCACAGAAAATAAAGTTTTCTTACCTCAGCAAGATACAGCAAGGTATCATTACCCTCCCAGAGAATAGTGGTGATAATCCCCTTAAAATGACTGAAACCAAAACACAATGACAATCCAAAAAGTACTCAGTACTGGGAATATTTCTGACTTTTTAAAACATTTTATCTCATTGAATATGAGAGATAAATATATTAAAATAATCATAAATACAATGTAGATAACATATATTTGTACATGTTGCTGTAAGAATGCCTAAGATGACCCCATCCCTCTTGGTACAGCTCCTCTTCAAAGCAAGCAAAGACAAGAGTAAAATGCACATACAAAAGCCCATGTTGAAAATATTAAGTGTAGCATAACAAAAAAGGCAAAACCAGCTAAATTTCTACGCTAAAGGGCATACATAATATAGCTCTATAGCTTCCATCATTATGCTTTTTGACAAGTTTCCACCCTTCTTATTTTGTGTCCCACCCATTTTTGTCCAATGCATCAAAGGATATAAAACAACCACACCTATAATTAACACTTCACATCTATTCCACTGTCATTAAGATCATACAATTGTCTAATCTAGCTTTACAAAAATAGCAATTCAGTGGCGTATTTGATCAATACTTTAGGAAATACATAGCAAACTTACTCAGATTCTTTAGGCTTCTCTCCAAAGATGTGGAACCTCTTGTCAATTCGACCTATTCTGGAGTATTTTTGTATGCTGAAAAGGCAAAGATTTTCTACTTTATTCAAAAGAATTCAGACTTTTAGTACGTAGTCCCCCTCCCCCCTCTATCTAGTTGGTTATGATAGTATAGTCAAATGAGCTTTATCAAATTTAAAAAAAAGCTGGGAAGATTTTCATGCCCCACATTTATATTATATGAAAATTATCTGATAGAGATGTTCTCAAGATTATGCTTCCTATGGGCCCTCCAGAGCCTCCATTTCCTGACCTTCCTTTAGAACAGATGATCTGATACAAGATATGACCTCGCCCATCTTGTCCTGCGATCAACATCGCTACAACTACACTGCATACAGATTAGCATCTAGCACATAAATGCCCATTTAATGTGTCTAAAAGGACAAGCTGAATTTCCAGAATAGGACATCCAGTTTAGGCACCCACATTTGAAAATTACGATACCTGTGCTGTCTGTGCTATCAACAATATATACACACATCCATATATTTGGAAATTACACTCTGTGTTTTTATATTACATACACACAACTTTGTATAGCATCAACCTGCATCCCCAAACCCTTTGCATTAACTGAAATAGGAGACGGAAAGAGAAATGAATACGTAGAGGTGAGGTTTGAGATGCAATCTGAAATGAGAGTGAGTTGATAAGACACAAATACACAGCGCAGCTGTTCCAGATAGTAGGCACCACTAGGGAAAAGGCTCACACCAACAGTAGTAAGAATGTGTGGGAGGATGGAAAGGAGGCTAGTGTTAGACAAGAAGAGGGAAGTAGACACATAAGCACATATATAATATGCTGGAGTTTCTCTTTCCATAGTCCTTACCTCCCCACTGAGAACTTTTTGCTTAAAGAGGCAGACATCCTGGGTCCTACAGATACACTGCCATAAGGAACAGAGTTCTGGGGACTTTCAGCATGCAGATTTAAACCAGAACTTCTCTGTGCTGTGGGAGCCTGGTAAGTTGCTTGATAAATGGGTTGATAGGTGGGCTGATAAATGGGTTGATAGGTGGGCTGATAAATGGGTTGATAAATCACTTATAAGGAAAGAGGAAGTAAATTCTGTAAGTCAAAATGTGAAGTCATTTCTATACATTTATACAACATGTGTTCTCCTTTCCATGCTGAGTACTCCTAACATTAATTGATACCAGTGAAGAGAAAACATTGAGATGTTTTTAAATTGGATTCTGCATCCAGAAGTCATGGTACTAATCTATGCAGGATGTAGGTATGCAGTCCCAGCAGGTACCCAGGGAAGGGCTCCTTGCATCACCTATGGGTAGGGAAGAGGTATAAGCCTCTGCCGCTCCTGGCTTCCCTCCAGCCCCATCCCATCTATCTGCTCATGGGAAGAGAATCTAGAAACTAGGAGCTGCCCTCTGCACCAGATGCAGGCCCAAGATTCAGGTCTATTTCACAAAGGTGAGAAAGGGCTCTAGGGGTCTTTTGCAGGCCATTTAAGACAAGGGCACAATCCAGCCAAAAGAGTATAGTCTGCTTCACTGTGTTTTGGTATTTCCACTTCAGGTCCTGAACTAAATTAGGAACAAAAGCAAGTGGAAAACATACAGAGAAGTTAAGCAAATAGTTTCTGAACCTCAGAAAGGTTTGAATGAAGATATGAGCATATTTTTATCTCATTCAAACCAATTTGTCCCTGCCTGATTAGACGTGTCTTTCACAAGATGTTGGGTTCTTCTCCAGCTATAGCTATCAGCTTTCACTTTTTACACCAGAGTTTAAATCCAACTTGAAGTACTAAGTGACTTGAGTTTGATGGCCTCAACACAGCCTCCGGTGAATGTGTGTCCTCATAAAACTACCACATGTTTGACACAAATGGCAGTGTCTGCTCAAGGGGGCTCAGAAATGAGCAGGTATGGCTAGCCCAGAGTGGACTCTCCATGTCAGAGGGAGGTTATTGATTAGGCAGCCTGAGAAAGCTCATACTGTATCATGTAAAGGACTAAGGCAAGGATGTGGGAGGAGGGCTTAGTCTGTTACTGGATCTCCATCACGGGAACATTTTCAAAGTGGGGTTTAGCTCTAAAACTCCTATTGACCTCCAGGGGAGTTATATGGAGAACTGCTACTTTCAAAACCTCAATGCAATTACATGAACAGCTGTCACATACACTTTACCTAAACCAACATAATCCTTCATTTAAAACCAAACAAAAACAAAGAAGAGAGAGAGAATATCACTGCCTTCTCCTAATGGGAGTATATATGCACTCACATAAAGCTATAGGGATAAGTCTTGTCCTCTGTACACAGCCGCATATGGTTGGGGACAAAGTAAAAGTGTGGAAGAGGCCTCTTTCCTTCTCATAAGCAGCAGGACAGGATTCCTCCAAACCTCTCAAGACCACACTAGGAGATATGGCTATCCAATATGTTTCCCTGCACACCATATCCCAAAGGATGTCTGGTGCACACATACCCAGTCAACTGGCATGTACGGTGCAAGCAAGAAAAAACATGGCCTATAGTAGGCTGATATGCACTTTATCCTAATCAGAGGTATAAATATATAGTCACATATTAAGAGTTGCCAGTTCAAATATATATTTATTTTTGTTAATCCATAAGAAAGAGAACTTCAGCAGTGAAAGCACTGCTTGCATACCTCCTGCCACTGACTGGGAGCGATCATCTCTCTCATGCCGCAGTTCTGGAGATTTTTTGGTTTGCTGAATTCTGAAACAAAAATTAAGAGCTATGTGACTTCTAAATAGCCAGCTACCAGTTCTCTATCGTTGTCATGGTCTGAGAGCACTTTAATCTCTGAGATTCTGCCTAATATTAGGGCTAAATTTACAAATGCATGTCTAACTACAATAATTTGCATGAGAACAATTCAAATGATCTAGCATAATTGGAAATGAGAAGTTTCTGCAAGTATAACTGTGCACTCAAACATGCTATTGAAAATGTCTGGAGCTTGCCATTTCACACCACCCACTGTCTAATTATTCATTAGTTTTTTATACATTTTCCTCATACTTTAACCTTTAGCTAACATTTTATCTCCCTTTAATGCAAACAATGCCCTTGAAGCCAGATAACTAGTAGCCAGTTAATATATATTTTTACAGCACTTTCGTTGAACTAGTGAAATTCTATCACTGCCATTGTGACAGTAAGATAGTTTAGGTTGTGAAATATCTCCCTCCAAAAGAGGAAGAAATCCCATTGCTTGAGACTTTTAAAACTACATTGGACAAAACACATGAAAAAGTACTGCATATAAACTTCTCCATCCTGCATTGGCACAGAAATGGCCCAGATAATGATCCCACTGAATTTAAATTATGTGCTACCAGAACAAAAGTAATAAATATGTAGTTGAATTGCTCGCTCTGCTTCCTGTGCACAACATGACAATAAGACTTACATACAGTGAGCAAAAAAATTAAATAAGTTAGAGGAATAACAACTTTAGGCACCAAGACCATTTACTTACTGGAGTAAATTTTTGATAACGCTTACTGCTACATCATCAATTACTGACTTTCCAATTCTGCTTGGATTCAACAGTGGAACATTATCTATCCCCATAACCACCATCCTACTCTCCTCTTTGAGACTCTCTGATCGGATTGCAGCTGCAATGGAACCTTGTAATGCAAACTCTGTCTGAGCTGGAATGGGGTCCTGGAAGTGGAGGAAAACAAAATTAGATATTACTAAAGAGAACAGCCAGTTAGTTATACTATTCCATGGAGGTGCCAGCTACCAACTGTGTTGCCCCACAGGCTAGATGAAAGAGTTTTATAACTTAGAAACATTTCCAATCCATTCCCCCCCTTTCTATAGCTAAGAGAGGTTCAGAGTTAAGTATTACTTATTACAAGCAATCTTCAAATAAAAATAATTAATAATCATGCCACCTTCTAGTTCACAAAATAATAAACTATATAAAGAAGATGTACCAACCAACAAGGAAAATTAATCACCTAATACAAAATCTGCTATCCAGTCAAAGCCTTCAACAACTGCACCTGAATCCCTTAAAGAAAACTTTGAAAACACACTCAAACACACATGCATACACAAGAACAACCTAAAGATCACCTCCTACAAAGTACTGAGCATCTCCTGAGTAGGCCTGAGTACCCTCAACACTTGGTAGCCTCATTAGTGGTTGAAGGCACTCAGTACCTTGCAAGACTGAGATCTCTATCACCACCTCTTGGGCAGCTTGTGATCATTTGACATTCTATAGCATACGTACGCTTTACATGAAAATTCAAAATATGGATTCTGAAAACCTTTTAAAACACAGGAGTAATTAAAATAGTTTGCACTTGAATAATAAAATTCACCCAAAGGTTATATAAATACAGAGATTCCATCTAATGTTATCCTATAGTACAGAAGGGGATGATTGTATTTTACCAGTAGGCAATTGAGATATTTGCTCCTTTTTTTCAGTTCTTTAATGACAGTTTTGGCAAAGTCATACAGTTCTTCCGAAGTCACAACCTAGTTAAAAAGAAAGGATAATGTGGATAGTATTTTGCTCAATATGGTAGAAAATTTAGAATGTACCGAACATGTTGACATATGACATTTGGCTGTCGAAGATGTTTCTAATCTGTTCGATCACTTTTGTATCTAGGCATGCACAGAAACCAGGGGATCAATTCACTGCCCATATAGACGCTGAAGTTTTTCTTTTTTTTAAATAATTTTGAGTGTGAATATGCTGTTCAGTAAAATGAAGGACTAGTGGTTTTACAAGTGTCTCTACCAATGCAACTTCTCATGACTCTTATCAGCTTTGATATTGTAGGACAAGGAAGCATGGAGAAAGAACTTTGTTGTGTTAATATCAATGGAATAAATGGACCCTGAGAGTCAAAGGTGTTAACCTGACCCTGTCACTGAAAAAACACTAAACAGCTTAACATGAAAAGAGGGTTTTCCATACAGAGACCTCAGCCTGCTTAGTCCAGGACAACAAATATCATTAAAAGTTTTTATAACATTTTATTAAGAAGACTTTCTGGTAATTTAAAGAGGATTGATTGGCACTGCCAATTTTGCAACCTCATTACCAAAATGAAAGTTTATCAAAAGCTTTATTTATATTCTTTGGTATTTTTCTTGATTTAAAAAAAAATCTATATATTTGTGTGGGTGCACTTCTCCTATTGATGGTTTGACAATATCCTCCTTTTCCCTCTATAGCTCAATATAATATATCTTGTCAGCTTGACTACAATGAGCTGTGATGAATACTAACAGACTCTCACAATCATGCACATCATACAGCTACATGATGTCTCTTTGGAACTTACTTCTTTATCCACACTAGGATGAGCACACGCATCTATTTTCTTAAGGAATTTCTCCAAAGAGGAGTTTAATGTCTGTGCCTGTAAATTGGAGTTTGCCACCTAGAACAGAAGCAGATGTTAGTGAAATAAAAACATAGTTGAGCTAAATGAACAGTCAAAAATGTATAGAACAATCAAAAGATTTCTCCAGAAGGGAGCAAGCAAAGAGATCCTCATGAAAGAGCACACTATTTATTTTCAAAGAACAAAACCAGGGAATCACTGATACCCAAAATGGAAGCCAAATTCAGTGATTCACAACAACAACTCTTTTTTCATGGCCTATATTGCATCAAGGAGATGGCTGGTCTATTTAGTTGTAGGTGGCTAGAGTAAAGTGCTGCAAACCCCGGGTGTGATCCTACTTGACTACAACAGGATGGGGTCTTAGATCCCTAGATTCAAGGCTGGCAATGCCAGAGGAAAACACAGTCCTTAAATAATAGATAAAAACACTGTACCTATGTCCCATCTGTGTGTTTGCCTCTTCAAACCCAGCCAAAAACCCTTTGGATAGAATAAGTGAGATATATAAATGATTGAGATTGACCCAAACTAAAGTTCTGGAATTTGTATTTGTACCTCTGATTTGATTTTCACTTGTAGATTTGTTAGAAACCGCTGAATTTTCTCCATGAAGAGACGATCCACTGCAAGATTATGGAATTTTGTTTCAAACTTGTTGATAACCTCGGTAGCCTTGAAAACAAATGCCAAAAATCAGGAGATAAATCAGACTTAAACCTGTCCTTCTTAGCCTTCAATATTAGCACTTAGCATTTATATAATGATTTCCCATCATTATGATGTCACACAAATATTATCTAAATCTAAGAAATTCTCAAAATCTAGGGACACAGGGGATTAGAATGGTTACACTAGTTCCAGACAGAAATTTGAACACTAGAAGGGAATGAAGAACTGCCCACTTGTTCTAAGTAGTTTGACTCCATTTTCTCCATATCAATCATGATTAAGCCTTCAATGAAGTCAATGCGTCCCGTTTCTTTCTCCAGACGCTTACAGAAGAACTCCACCTCTTCTGGAGAAAAGTTACCTCTGTCTGAAAACAATCTGAAAACAATAAGTGAGAAAGGAAAATAATTGGCTAGGGTTCTGCCATCTCCTCAAAAGAATCCTTAGCTGAATAGTCCCAATTATTTTTTTTCCTGGGATGAAAGCTCTATTATAACATGAGTAGTATACTTTTTTAAAGGATGAACTTGAAATTTATTGTGCGGACTTGACAATAAATTACAGAATTTAGGTAAGGAGACTAGGAGAGAGAGAGAAATAAAACCATACAAGCCAGGCAAACAGAGATTGATATAGAAATAAACACACTCACACCTCTCCCTTATACCTGCAAGCTTTAAGAAAGTCCACGTTTGAATCTCGTAGTTTCCCCAAGGCTTCTTCTAAATAGTTACGGTAACTCCGTAGGGATATCTGGATAACTTCTACATGATTAAGCAGCTCTGAGTGCAGAGAGTTGCTTAGAGCAACCAACCTAAGAGCAAATAACAAAAGACAGTCTTTTCAGGACATCTGTGGAAGAGCAGACATTCCTTTTCAAAGGCTGCTGGGTTTTGGAGGTACCAGAAGAATGAGAGTTTAATCAGTGCACTTCTGTTTCCCTTCCACTGTGAATGTTTTGATGTGGCAGCATACAGCAGGCACACGCTACTAGCAAACACTCCGTGCTATGGAAGAGGAATCTTATACATGTGTTATCATAACCTAACTTGTCAATTGTTGCTAGTGTAAAGGATACATAGCCTGGATAAAATATGGATACATGAAACAAGCTTTTTCTATATTATTCTAAAATGATTATAAAATTCACCAATGACTTTAGTTTCTTAGAAGGGAGATAAAGAAACCTTGGAGAGGCTTTACTTTTTTTCTATTCATATTTATGAGGTAACATATTAATGACACAGAAGCTGCTGGTCTTGAGATATTAACTTCTGCTTCTGCCAGAGGGACCTGGAGTAACTGACTTCACAGTACCGTTTCTAGGTTCTACAGAAGTGACAAAGAGTCCTGTGGCACCTTAAAGACTAACTAAAGTATTGAAGCATAAGCTTTCGTGGGCTAATACCCACTTTGTTGGATGCATGCAGTTTTTACAGTGGATTTTACAGTGCACTGAGAGAGCAAACAGAGAGTTAACCAAAGGAGGTCTTTGTAACAAAGGCTCTCACTCAAAGGAATGGAGATGAAAGTGAGAAAAGCATTCTGTGTGTCTCCCTTGCAAAGGATATTATGGAAAAAAGAACTCAGCATAGTCCAACCTTTATGTTTATTCCATAGTTTGGACACCATCATTGTTGTAAGAAACAGTTGTGTGAGCTAAGTTAGTACATACACACACGGGCGCACGCACACACACACACACACACACACACACACACACACACACACACACAAATAAATTAATGTAAATGGAATTTCCCCCTTATTTATTTACACTTTGTCATTTCCATTTGTTATTTAATTTTTGCACAAACATTATTGGACATGCCTTTAGTATCCT
Organism: Sternotherus odoratus; assembly: GCA_032164245.1. Taxonomy (NCBI): domain Eukaryota; kingdom Metazoa; phylum Chordata; order Testudines; family Kinosternidae; genus Sternotherus; species Sternotherus odoratus. The sequence continues at coordinate 13,377,929 of JAVMKO010000016.1, forward strand.
TGGGGATGATAAAAAGTGTTTGTATTTAGTTTTATTTTTCACACCATTGTTCCCTCATTATTATAATTGCTCTAAAACAGTGGTGTCCAATACGTTTGCCACTAGCCACATGTGGCTAATAGGCTAGTGAATTGTGGCTAATGCATGTGACTTTTTTATAATATGGCTAATAAGAAAAATTCAAAACCACAAGTGTGGCTAGTAGTGTGACTAGCATCAAATTTCTATTGGACACCAGTGCTCTAAAACATGAAGAGCAAGAAAATGTTCCCTAAATACTGTTAAGGCTGGATAATGATAAATGTTTGAGATACATGAGTTTTTTTATCTCAGTGTGTTCAAGTATCTTTTACTCTACGCTGAAGTTTTTGTGTGTTAGGTTACAGCTTTACAGAGTCACATGACAGTACATTAGACAAAAGAATCTGGTATAGATTGTCCCACCCAGAGTTATTGACCAGCTGAAGGTGGACAGAGCAATAATTAGGTCAAATGATCCTACCTCTGTCAAATGAACTGTCTGGCAATCAAACAGTAAGATAAATGCTTCAAACTATCCCACTGGGAGAGTGAGAATGCTACATGCTGCTGTTTGGGAAATCTGGGATAAGGAAATTCAGGATCACGTCCAGGAATGGGAAACCTCACAATTCATGAGACTCATGATGTGCTTACTTTTCTGCCTTCGTGGAACTGAGGAAGATGGCCTCCATGTCCTGGATCCTTCTGCGGAAGTTCTTGCTGAGGACATTTTGGTCCTCTTGGAGTTTCATAAACTCATTTTTCTCCTTGTCCAGAGCTTCCACCACCCCTGCACAGTGACTCTCCAGACGCTCTTGGTGAAGAAGCAGCTCCGCTGACAGGAAAGAAAGTACTCTCATATGGCCATTGCCTCAAGCTTGGATTGAGCCTGAGCCTAATGACATGACCTATCCTGACTTCCAACACAAGTGACTATGGCTTACCCCGACAACTAGCTACTATACTCAGTAGAAGATGGTGGGTGGTGTGAAAACTTGTAGATTTGAGGGGAGGAGGAGAAGAGGGCTGAAAAACAAGCCAGGCAAGATCTCACATCAGCTATGAAATTAGCACTGTTAAGAGGTAAATTTGCCTCTGTATCCCTGACTTTTCTCCCATCTCTGAAAGTCTCTCTGACATCTCCTGGATTTATTTCAAACTCAATATGTTAAAATGTGAATTTCTCCCCTTTGTTCCCATGCTCTCTCCACTCCCTCCCATCTCAGTCACTGCTGACACCTCCACTGTCCTTCCCATCACCCAGATTTCCAACCTCAGTAGAGCTGGTTGGGAAATTTCTTGTCTGAATGGTTGTCCAATGGATGATGCTCCTTTAGCAAAGCCAAATTTTTCTGTGGGAAAATTTCAATTTTGCAAAAAATAAAAATAACAATTTTGATTTTCCATTAGGAAAATAAAAACGATAGCTTTCCAGCCCTCTGCCTGAAGGGTAGCTGCAGCCAAGCTTGAGGGGAAGCAGGGAATCTGAACGCCTTGGCTCTCCACCTGCCCCCTCCAGCAGGGAAGCAGGGAGACTGAAAGACAGGGAGGTAGAGAGCCAGAGTCCTGGATATAAGAGGGAAAAAAACATTGACAAGAGCCTTCCAGGCAGCCAGACAGCAAGCTGACCTAAAATGAATTTTTTTTGGAATGTCTGTCCTGTGAAAAATGTAGAGGTTTTTACTTTTTGTCCCAAATCGAAAAGTAATTTTTTCCTACACTTTAAAATTTTCCACAGGATAGCATGACCTGCTGTGTCAGGTTATGACTCTCACTTGGAGAGCTCTAAAAAAGAGATGCAATACCCAAAGTGAATATATGTACCGGCCCTGACATTATGGATATCCTTTTCTATGCGCTCGCGCCTTGGCTCATGCATGTGAAGACGCAGTTGCAGTTCCGAATTCAACTCCTCTTTCTTGGCAGTTACAATGATCCAGGAGTTGGACAAGGATTGGGCAAACCACTTCTCGAGGTGCTCAAAAAAGCCGAGGCGGATCCTATGATTGAAAAGCAAACATATTGCTTTGGGAGAGAGCGAGCATGCATGTGTGTGAGACACAAAGGATTTCATTTTGCAGAAAAACTCTTCAAAGATCTCAGTTAAAAAAAAAAAAAGCTTCAAGGAGTCTGACTCCACTGAAAGAAGGTTTCTGACCAATCACACAACAGTGACGCTACTATTTCGATCAAACATAAATAACGTTAGCCTGCCCAACTTGTTATTCTCTTTACAGCATCTCAGTTCAATCATCCTGACATGGATTTCTCTGATATAGTTAGTCCACTGCTTTTAAAAGAAATGCCACTGCTAAAATGCAGAACAGTTGGTGCTCCTTCAAAATGAAGGTTAAGAAAAGGGACTTGGAGAGATGGGATTCAGAACTCAGAGAAAGGAATTAGAAGCCAGATGCTTTGAGTTCATGGCTCTGCCAATGCTTTGTTGTGTGACTGGACAAGGCAGTAACGTTTCTGTGTCTCAGTCTTTAAAATAAGGATAACACCTTCCTCAAGATGTGCAATGAGACTTAAACATTTGATGGAATGCAATATAAAATGTTTCTTATTATTCTTTTGGAAAAGTCATAAAAGGGGGTGCCATTCAGATAACATTTGTATGCTCATTCAAACTTTACCTCCAAACCTTCTGAGGTTTATCAATTACTTGGGATGGTGGGAAGACAAACTACACTCTACTAACCGTTTCTTAAGCTCTGTAAACAAGCTGTCTGGTATAAGCACATTCTCCAGGTACCCAGGAAGTGTTTTTTCTTCAAGTTCAGAGTAATAGATATCTGAGGTCTTGGTCTTGCCTGTCTCCTCATGTCCAAGGACTGAGTAAGTGTTCCCACCAGAGGTGGTGAAGATCTCTGCTATTACTTCACTGCTTTCAGACTCATTATAATCATGGAACAGAACCTAGGAAGGTAACAGAAAATCATCATTTGTTATCTTTGTTACTGACACGTTTTTAAAGACCTACTAATATGGGCCATACATGGGTTAATGCTGAGAACCTATGGGTTTCAAGAACCATGAACCATGTTCTGATTCCTAATTTGGAAAACAAAGCTATAATGAGCAAGCAAGTTTGTGCATCTCACCTCAGGTCATCAGTACCTGTTTCAGTGTCTCCAGGAATAATACAAATGGAACTATATAGCACAGCCAACAAAAGGTCTGCATGGTTTGGATTTTTTTTTAAAAGAACCTTATATTAAGATGCTTTGGACAGAGACATATCCTCTTTGCTGAGTTTTATTATTATTATTTCAATCCCTTTGAAATATGAGCTGCAAATGTTCAGATATATGGCTGAAAGGTTGTCTAGTTTCACTATAGATTTTGTAATTGCCTTTGTAGTTTTTTGTTGAAATGCTCTTTTGTAACTTCTTAGAGAGAGTTTCCTCAGCTATTCCTATGTTCCCAAAGCAATTTCTGTCAGCTGTAAAATACACAAAGCAAAGACTGATTTTCAGCTGAGACAAAATGCAAAATGCTTTCTGGTTCCCAGCTGGATTAACCTAAGAGGACCATTAATACCAGGGGATTAGGAGGATTCCAGTTCAGGGTTTTGCTGCTGAAATGTACAGAACACACATATGGCTAAGCCAGACATAAGATGAGGAACTAGTACTACACTAATTAGTTAACTTTTGTTAATGTCTTGCCATCAACTGCCAACTATTCAGAGTCACCTTACTCACATAAAAGGCTCTGTTACACTGAGGTACTGACAATTTAGGTTCTCCACTAAGTACAGACCTGAAAAGAAAATACTGAGATATAGAGATAGTGTTATATCATCATCTTGGGCTGAAAATACTAAATGAAGGAAGGAAACAGAGTCATGTTGGAAAAATCTCTTTTCGGCTGTTTCTTGGGAAAAGGGCAGCAAAAGCGTATCAGGGAATGGTCATGCACTGATGTATGGGCTTCACCATCTCACATACAGAATCTACAGCTGTTCTACACATTACAGAACGTCACTACACTAATGCAGTAAAGACCCAGTAAAGATATGTGTTTTGGTTGTATAAACATCCAAAAGATTTGCATTTGTGCTGAACCTGATTTACCTTTATGAAGAAATTAGACCCACCTCAGACTCAGGAAGAATATATTTCAAATAATCCATTTCTTCATTCTCTTGTGCAGGACTGTCCCCATCCTCAAACCTATTTGCTTCGCTTTCTTCACTGTCCTCTAAGTGTTCAGTTTCTTCACTTTCTGGAGCTGTGCTCGCCCCATCCCCTGGTTTCTCTGCTTCCTCAGTTTCTTGTACAATGCTCTCCTCATTCTCGACTATATTTGTTTCTTCAGTTTGGTTTGTGAGGCTCTCAGCCTGCTGTTCTCCTTCTGTACTTCCTTGTGGAAAGCTCTCATCCTGTTGCTCTGTTTCTTCAGTTTCTTGTAGAAAGCTATCCCCTGTCGTCTCTGACATATTTTCAACTTCTGAGTCTTCAACATATACTTCCCAATTAAAATAAGACAGAAATGTCATCAGTCATATTCCAAAGAAGCACAGATTAAAAAAATAAGACTTGTACTCTTGAGACATTACCTTGCTCTTCAAACGCAGAGCCCACCTCCCCAGGTAAGATTGAGAAGAAAAAAAGATAAAGGTGACAAGTTACTTGTTTAGAATAACATCAAGTTCACCTCACTTTCCAAACTTAATGTACTCCATCAGCATATGAAAGTTCAAAGTAATAATTTATCATTAAAAGGAACTTATTTCTAAAATGTCATCCAGATTTGGATGATCTTTTAATTCTAAATTTTCTGTTTTAAAATGTAGCTGAAATTGTTGAAAAGTAGGCCATGAAAACGACAGATTTGATACTAGGATAGAGATAGGCATAGTGTGCACAGATAATGCAAAAAGTCTCCCTCACTCAGCTCTGCCAATGAACCTCAGTCCTATGTTGGCCAAAAGCCTCTTTCATTTGATCATTTCAATTAATCTTTGATCAAATCTAGTGGATTTGAATGCAAGATCCTCAATAACTAAACAACAATGCATCAGTCAGATTTCAAATCATAAGTAGTTTGTTTTCTTTATACCTGTTTATAGACTTCCTTCACACCAAAATACTGGCCAATGGATGCACTATAAGAAATCAGTTCCTTCAGTATAGCTTCTGGGTAGGATGCTACTATCATCACTAGGTCTTGGTGAAAGGCTTCATACCTGTCAAATACCAGGTTGCTATTTAACAGAATTCATTACATAATGTAATAAAAATTAAATGTGAACATAACATACATCTAATATGTGATCTAGAAGTGAAGTTGTTGGCATAAATCAATTTCCTGACCTATGTAGTCCCATTATCCAAGATCTTTAATTTCTAGGGCCAGTGGAATGTTCTTGTGATTAAATTGTTAATTTATTATCCTAGCATATCCTTGACTAGCTTAGCACAAAACAGAATACTAAATGTCAACCCAAGAAATGTAAATGAAACAAATATTTTAAAAATCACATATTTGTTTGTTTCCCCCAAATTCTTTTAAAAAATGGAGTTTTACACCAACAGTTTTTTGCCCACTCTGAGCAAATGCAATAAGACAGGAGAGTATATTGTCTGACAGTCTTCCTGAAGGTGAAGTAGCTAGTGTAATTTTGGCTTTTCTACAAATGCATTCAAAATGTAACACAAATGTGATTGGAATGGTCTTATCAAGCTTTGGACATCCTTCACTCAGAAAGTTTGTTACATTTTCTACAATCCAGAATACATACCCAGCTCTAATGACATCCAGAGAAGCAAAAGCCTTTTCTAAAAGATTCTTCAGCTTTCCCTCAGAGCTTTGTGTTCTCAATTTGTCCAAAATTATATCCAGATTAGCTTCCCTTAACTAGGGTCATATGAAAAACAAACAATAAGCATAAAGCTGTAAAAAGCCCACCTGTTTCATATCTATTTAGGATTCAAGTAATTAGTTTAATGTACATGTCTGCATTTTAATTATATATTAGATAATATATTACAGGGGCATTATTAAGGTTAATAGTCTCAAAACTTGATCTATCTTGTCTCCAATTCCTTATGTCCATTTACAGACAGCAGGTTTTCCCCTAAATCAGCGGCATCAGTGCCCTTTAAAAAAGAATCCGTGATCACAGCGCTATGTGTATTTGCCCATGTGTGTAAGAAACAGAATAATGGAGGGAAAGAACTTATATAAGGTAAGAGAATTATAGTTTCAAGCTTTCAAGAACTTATTGTAAATAGCTAGCACATGCCTTGTGAGTGCATGCATCTGACAAAGTGGGTATTAACCCACGAAAACTTATGCTCGTATACTTTAGTTAGTCTTTGAAGTGCCACAGGACTCTTTGTCATTTCTGCAATTCCAGACTAACACGGCTACCTCTCTGATTCATGCCTTGTGAGTGTTACATACATTTACTCCAAAGCTATTGCTCTTTTGCAAACACAACATTTGTCACTGGCCAAGGCAAGTGATGTGAATCCCAGCTGACCAAAACTACTCACTACAGTCAGGCACTCCAGTGAACCACAGGAAGAGCCAAAGACTCACCTCTGCTTCTGGAAAATATGGATGCCTCAGTTACCTCCAGAGTCTCACTGATACCTGGACTCATGGTGGCCCATAATTTCAGGACCAAAGTAGTTCCTGAAGATTCTAATGGGTAGAATTTGCCCAGGCCAAAGAACAATGAAGACTAGATAACATGTGAGAACCCCTCTGTCTCATCTGGGATGTTTGACCTGGTAAATTTATCATCAAACAGCACTACCTCATCTGTTTCGTTGGGGCTCTATCAAGCCTGGTAGAAGTGAGATTGTGATTGATGAAAAACAGACATCCAGACTAGGCTTCTATATCCAATAATTCAGCCCTCACTGGCACTTACTGCTTCCCCTGCCAAAGGCACAGGGAGATCAGGGAGACTGCACAAGACATTCCAGAAGGGGTAAATTGATCTTACAGAGAGAGGGAAGGCCATGCTGTTTTCTTTCAAAAAGTTGACAGGTGTGAAAATCGTTTAAAGATTCTGAACAATGCCTTCAAAATATCCTTTTATCAAGCCACAGAACACAAATATGATGTGATAACTCAATATATATGCATGGTTCTGTAACTGCATAAGACTTTCCTTGTGATTGAGCATGCAACTGTATATGAGTAATAATAAGGTTATAGTTGCTAGAGCTGGAAAACACCAATTTAAATAAATGAAGTCATTCCCCTGCTAAGAATAAGATATAGTCCCCCTCAGAGGATGTATCAGATGTTAGACTAATACACTTAGTGGTATGCAGCCACCTTCCAAACACAGAAACCATTAGAAACACTCCCACTGTAAGCTGCACTTGCTATAAAGGATTCTTGGAATACCAATAGCATCTTTTTGCTAGGAAGTGCTTTCTTTACACCACACCAACGTTTTAGACTTTTGATTGTACCTGATTTAGGTTTTCATGTTTCTGCCGGCACTCATTCAGTTTCACCTGAAGTTCATTTTCTTGCTGGGAGAGTTTGAGCTGATGTTCATCCCAAAGGACAATAGCTTTCTGGAAATATTTGTACAAGTTTTTGCAATCCTGTTCAATACGTTTAGCCAGGTCCTCAAAATCTCTCTGAAACAATCAAATGGATAAAACAAATTATCAATAAATTACTATTAGACTGTTATCTGAGAGTAGAGATGCATGAGTAGTAGGGGGATAGCTGGCTTGCCAAGACTGCCTTGAGGAATCCTACAGTTACCTGATAAAGCAGAAGGTACATCAAGAATCAGAGAACACCATCTTTTTTTCATGTCACTACCATCCATTCTGTTCTTGCAACTGTACTAGTGGGAATTACATTACCATCAACAATTAATTTCTAGCATTACCACTTCCAATGTCTTATCATACGATTACAGATAGCATCACAATGCTGTTTAGATGGGGGGAGGGGGGGTAGTAGTCTAATACCTACTTTTCAGAAATTGGAAGCCCTTAGATACCATGATAAAGAGCAAGGTATGAGAACCTGGAAAGATATTTAGAACCTAAGGTGTGAAAGAACAAGTGCACAGCCTCTGACTTTGGACTACTCTTTTTTCCTTTCCAATCCTGTACATTCAGTGCACATTTTTCTCACTTCTGATAAAATCTAAAACAAATTGCCAAAGTGGATGAGCCTTGCACATCACTTTGCAGATTATGATATTTATAACTGATATCAATATATGTACGATAATGCTTTATTAGTCCAAGACAATGGATGGAAAAATAGCGTTTATAATCTAATATGCATGTGTAAATACATCAAAATAAAACATATACATATGGCTAAAGCTCAGATCATTTACCAAACCAAAAAATATTCATGTCATCTATCATTGGTGGATAATATAGGAAACTCACCTCTTTTCCCATATAAATTAGCACAGGTTAAAAACAACCACTAGTGTAAACAAATAGAAGAGGTCAACAAAATAATAATATTTTACACTTATACATCATGTTTCATCTTATGATCTCAAAGGTCACGCAACAGAGTCAGGAATAAAAATTCACAGCTAGGACTTCAGCTAAAAGACCATCCATCCCTCACAAGAGTAGCAATCACAAAGTTAAGCTCTGCATGAGCCCTGCATTATTTAGCCATCTTAGAACCTTGAGCACAACAGGCCAGTTGTTTTCATATATAGTCATTGTAAATGTAAACCCAAAAGTTATGAACTATCATTGAATCTCCTCAAGCGTCTCTGTTACAGGATAAGTAGCCAATGATATCATTGCATATTCTCTAACAGGGCATCAATAAAATAATGAAATGAAATGTGAAATTTTAAACCAGCATAGACTGCAGGATAGATGTTGGATTTGACTATTCCCAGGATGCAATAAAAAGAATGGCCTTAGTAAACGTACATCCATCTGCTCCAGCTCCAGTTCAGATCGACTCTGTAGCCTTCCAACCATCTTGAAGAAGTCAGGATTCACAACCTTTTCAGCCTCTTTCTCTGTGCAAACTTTTAAACTCATCAGTTTATTCTAAAGGAAAGGAATATTACGTTACTGACATGTAGCTGGTATTGGCAGTGTTGTTGTAGCCATGCTGGTCTCATGATATTAGAAAGACAAGGTGGATGAGGGACTATCTTGTCTTGGACCAATTTCTGTTGGGGAGAGAGATAAGCTTTCGAGCTACACAGAGCTCTTCTCCAGGTCTGGAGAAGAAGCTCTATGTAAGCTCAAACACTTGTCTCTCTTACTAACATAAGTTGGTCCAATAAAAGATACTTCCTTACCCACGCACATTGTCTCTCTAATGTACCTGGCACCCCAATTAATATACTGCATGGTTCAACAGAGTATAACCTCAACATGCATTCTTTTCTTTTGAACTTGTAGTTTTAAAAATAAATATCCAACTTCAGTATCTTTTCCTGAAGAAACCCTATGTGGAGGAAAAATTCAGCTGGGAATAGGCATGGGTGTGCAAGGTGAGGAGTTGTGTACCCCTCCAACACGAAGAGCACTAAGTCTCTGATGACATACTATTTATAACAATCAGTAATAGTTTCAGAAAATGAATGCCTGTGATATTTGAGTCCTGTGATTGAATTGTAAATACTAGAAAACTGTAAATAATTAATGCTTTGTATTTACATATAGTTTTTGTCATCCAGAGCTCTCAAATCCCTTTACAAACGTGGATTTAAGCCTCAAAACCCCCTTATTTATGCAGCAGGTCAGTAGTATTATCCCCATTTTATATATGGAGAAATTGAGGTATAGCTGTTAAATGATTTCCCCAAAGCCACAGAGTGAACAGTGGCCATGCTGGGGTCCTGACTCTCAATCTCCTAGCTTAAGTAGTGGACTCTCTTTGTAGGCCAAAAGCTTACTGGAGAGAAATTGTCTTGAGTAAATTGTACTCCACTTTGTTAGCTTTGAATTAGTAAGAAGAAACTGTAGCCTTGAATTAGTAAGAAGAAATTGTTCTGAGTTTATTCTTTGCTGATTGTTAATGATTGTTCTTAGAAGGATAGAAGTTTTATGGCTATAATTATTGCCTTATTTACTGTTTGGTGTGTGAATGAAAAATGTATGGTATACTGGTTAACTGAGAAGAGACAGCTGGGCTGAATGGTCAAGAGGGGAGTGGAGAGGCACCAACTTTATTATTAGAATCACCCGGATGGCAGATTGATGACTCTAAAGCAAAGGCATACACCCAGAGACGAGCTAAGGAGTTGAGCCAGAGGCATGAGATAAGAAATAGCTGTGGATCTTCCCGGTAACAACTCAAAATAATGCTAATTAAAAGCAACCTTGAATACCTCATGATCGACAGCTCTGCTGTGACACAACACAGCAAGGTCCACAGACTTGCATGGGAACTTATTACTATAAAAGAAGGGTGTATTACCACGGGACTTTGGATTCATTCTGCATCACCATTGGAGCTTCAAACGCATTCGATGGAGGCCAAGTTCCCCTCCCTTGTGTGCAGTTTCAATGGAACTGACCGAGCAACACTAAGGACTGGTAACTATAAGATTCAGCTGAAGAACCGTTTTTTTTGGGGTAGGGTAGGAATGGAAGCATATACTGATTTTAATGCTTAAATTCTACTCTCAATAAATACGGCGTATTGCCTTATCCCCTTTAAAAAGATTCGGCGTACTTCTTATAAGCGTAACATCTTCCCTCCACTAAAGTAGTATTTGTTGCTGCTATTCTACATGTTCCAAATTCAAATATCATGTTATTGTGAAGAAAAGTACACAACACATTTTTGACTAACAGGATAAAAGAGAATTTTGTGACTAATTTGGGTTGTCATGCCGAAATAGTGGGTCTCAAACCAGACATTATATTGGATGATCTGCTGCTACCAAAATCCTTCACTGGGTCTCCAAATTCAGCAACTTTCATTCTCATGACACTGACCTTGAATAGCTGTACATTGGCCAGACATTCCTGGCAAACTCTTTCATACTGGATGCGAATTATCATCATATGCTGTACATTATGGGTATCTAGAAAAGAAGGAAAGGAAATAAGAGTCCATTGTGAAGACTTGACCATTTCACATTGTAGCACACGTGAATATGACTGAACAGTTGTGTCTAACCTGACTTTACCCAGGGGCATGCTTGACTCTCTTATATGGGCATTACCAGCCAATACCACTAGGCTGCCTATACCCAAATCTTTTTGCCATTATGCTTAGTAATAGTGAACTGTTATTTTTATTACATTCCAACACTGCATTGCTAAACAGGCTACAAATATCAAGAAAGTTCCTGCCTGGAAAGATTACAGTCTAGAAGACACAATATGGAAATACAAGATATACTGCAAAACTTAAAGGAACGAATCACTTTAGATATTTTTTTTCTCATTCTAAAGAAAAAAAACAACCTGAGAGACCAAGATCAGGGCAGCATATGTATGTACAAAACCACGGCACAGTTCAATTACGGCCTTAGAAATAAAATGTTTGCTTAAATCCCAATTCCTTGCTTACCTATATATTTGTTTAAAGCTACAAGAGATTCGTACCATTCATTTATCTCAGCTTTTGAATGTGTTGGAGGCAACAAATCACTATCAAAGTAAGAAACAAGAGACACATAATTTCATACATAATCCATTCCAGTTCTCAGTGGATTAAAACTGTGAAGTAATATAATGGCACTATTGCTTTTCCACATTTTATTTGTTAGAAGACAGATTTTCAGCCAAATCAGCAAGGCAAAACCATAGAGATGGTTGCAACTTCTGCAGAAAAGCTGCCTTCTGGAAAATGGATGAATTGTTATCTGTTTACTAATTTTAAAATGAAAAGGAATCATTATTTTAAAATTACAATATTTTAACAGGTTATACACATAGCAATTTTTCTGGTTTAGAATGGAAGGTGTCCCAGATATACAGTATGAGATTTCCTTTGTCTCCCCTGCTGATTATCTATTATATATACTAAAATCTCACACCATTCCCAAGAGAAGCACTCAAACTTTTCAGAGGTAACAAAGTCCTGTGGCACCTCATCCGACGAAGTGGGTATTAGCCCACGAAAGCTTATGCTTCAAAACTTTATAGTTAGTCTTTAAGGTGCCACAGGACTTTGTTACCTCTGCTATTCCAGACTAACATGGCTACCTCTCTGATTTCAAACTTTTCAGTCAGGCCAAGTTAGGGTTATGGGATTTTCGTCTACCCATTCATCATGACTTGCCCCTATCTATAGTGTACTTTCAGAGCCACTGATTTCTACTCTTCAGAGTTTTTACATCAGGCCTATTCAGATAAATTTGGGGTCTGGTATATCATATTCGCTGGGTCCCCACCCCCTTCCATTTCACTTTATCTAAACGGATGTTACAGACATTTTGGGGGGCCCTGAGCTCCAGCCCCTGGTACAATTGTCCACTCCCCTTCCCTCCTTCTTATCATCCCTGTACATCACTACTTGCAGCTACTTGACATTGCTAATAATGAAACATTTCATGACTCCTTCATCCAACACAACCTGCCCAGTGAAAACCATGAGCCTCACCTCACAGGTAAAAGATAAAAAGAAGTATGGGGGCTCATTTAGTACTGTGTTGGTCCATTTTACAGTGGCAAGTCAGATGCATTATTCACTATAACAAGAAACACTATTTTTTCTGTCTCTTGCTTCATACCAAAGAACTTGCAGAAGCTCCATTCTCTTTCTACTAAGTGAAATCTGGTCCTTTATCATGTTCTCCAAGTCTCTTTTTACAGCTGTGGGTTCCTGTACTTCCTTCCTTGCCATAAATTCTCTGCAGAACAAGTAACCAATTAAATAAAGATATGTTTGGGACAATCTGTATCTTGACATCTAAAAGTTATTTTGAACCAGACAAATTTAACCCATCACTAAAAGGGGAGTATAAATGACAGCATAATTGCCAGAACACTGTTAGCTTTACAAAGAGAACAGAATCAAAGATTATTTTGTAACCGAAACACAAATTGGGTCTGGTCCTTTCGTTTTAATCCTACTAAAAATATAATCTGTTGCAAAATTAGGGACCTGAAACTGCGAACCACGTAGTCCTTCTGTAAAATTTTCCAGTCCTTCAGCCTCTCTTGCCACTTGAGCCATTGAGACAGCTCCCTCTTCAGATCTGCCTCCATCAGATTAACAAACAACTTGGCTATCGCCCTCTGATTGGCTAGTAGAGCTTGGTTTATCATCTGTGCATTGGAAGATACAAAGAGGAATAAAGGGCAGCACAAAGCATACAAATATTTGAGAGCTGTAATTTTTTAATCCAGTGCAATGCATTGAACTAGAATAGATGGTTAGAGAGACAGTGGGAAAATGGGGAGTATTTTGTACAACAGAGAATACTCCTCCTAAATTGGGATCATTGATAAAGTTGAACAGCAGCATTGAACAAATTAAGAATCACTGATTCAGACATAGCCCAATAATAGCCATATGCAATTTGGGAGGGTTTTAGACTTCCTCTGAAGCGCAAGGTATTAGACAGTAATGACCTTGTCTACAGTCAAGAAATCTCCCATAGCTGTGGAGCTGCAAGAGTGGGAGATTTCTTGAAAATTGCCATCTTAGGCACAGCCTTAGAGGCAGGATACTAGACATAATGGCCTAGTTGTATGATCCAGTAAGGTAAATTATATAAATATAAAAATGTGTTGAAAGAAAAACCTTCAAATAATATGTCCAGTTGAATTACTGGAGTGAGCAAATGCTCTGATTTTGATCATATCGCTGTCTGCGCTTAGTTTGAGGGAACTGTACATATTAAAAGTGACGGACATTTTCTTTCCCTAATGGACAGTAATGAGGAATGGAAAATGGATCTATATTTTCAGAATGGAATGATTTGTTGAGTACTGGAAAAACTGATGTATGTCAGAGGGATAAGACAGCATCTGCATGGAAGGAACTGCAGGTGAAAAAAGTTATGAGAAATGATGATTGAGCTCTTGTATATTTTCATTGTTAAGAAGGTGTGATAAGTTTGAAAGGTAGAAGAGTGACTAACACTTCCAGACTGAAAGAGGAAGAAAATTCATCACTCTTTATAGTACACAGAGAATATTTCATCTTGCTACTTTCTCTATAGCCTCTCAGACAAATGAATGACTGCATATCAATATGAAAGATTTACCATGGCTTCAGTATGTATGAACCTGTGAACATCAGAGGATGAGAAATAAGAAATATCCTCCAGAATCTTGGTATATTTTTTCAGTAAATCTTTTATCTGGGAAATCAAAGGAAAGAGAAAAAAGAAAGAGCCCAAAAAGTCAGTATTTCTTAAGATGAGAGATCTGAAATAAGACAAATGTTTTATTTCCTTAAAAAAAAATCAGTTGACTGAAATACACAGTCATAGCACAGATTTAAAGCTGGATGTATGACTTAAAATAAAACAAACTATAATATTTTTCTTCCAAAATTTGACACCTTTAATAAAAACATAGTTACTAAAATATTTGATACAACCATTACTAAAATCAACTGCTTCTTCATATACTTCACTCTTTTGATTGGTGGTTCTCAATCAGGAGTATGTGTACTCCTATGGGTACACTGGGGTCTTCCAGGGAATACATCAATTCATCTAGACATTTGCCTAGTTTTACAACAGGCTACAAAAAAAGCACCAGCAAAGTCAGTACAAACTAAAATTTCATACAATGACGTTAATACTGCTCTATATACTATACACTGAAATGGAAGTACTAGATTCATATTTCAATTCATTTGTTTTATGATTATATGGTAAAAATGAGAAAGTAAGCAATTTTTAGTGACACCTTTGTATTTTTATGTATGATTTTGTAAGCAAGTAATTTTTAAGTGATGTGAAACCTGGGGTATATAAGACAAATCAGACTTCTGAAAGGGATACGGTAGTCTGGAAAGGTTGAGAGCCCTGCAGTAGATCACTGTAGACAGGTTACAAGCCAAGTCAAACACTTGAATCAACTAGACATTTACAGCCAAATCTCAGGCCCCATTTAAACAGCAGCACTGGGCACACAAGCCTCTTGCTGCTGTGTATGTGTCGCTAAAGCATAGGACTGGGCTCTATTTCTGGCACTGTCACAACCTCCTGTGTGATTCTGGACAACTCATCTAACTCTGTGACCCTCAATTTACCCATTTGTAAAATAGGAATATTATTCCTTGTACATCACAGAGGTGTTGTGAGGAGATCCTTAAATAAGGATAAGGAAATGAGGCACTTATTTGTCCATTAGTATAGCATCTGACCATCTCAGAAGCTTTAATGTATTTATTCTCACAACCCCTCTGTGAGGTAGGGAAATACTAGTATCGCAACTTTACAGATGGACCTCGGGCCCAGAGAGAACAAGTGACTTGCTCAAGGGCGAACAGAAAGTCTTTTGCAAAGCAGGAAACTGAAGCTAGGTCTCACAAATCCCTGGCTTGCAACCTAACCAATGAACCAATGACTGTTTTCTCTCTAAACACTTATATCAAACTTTTCATCTGTAAAAGATACTATTGTATCTTCTAAAAGAGCTTTGAAAAGATGGGCAATATCATTATCCCTATTTTACAGATGGGAAAATTGAGCCACAGAGCAAAAGAAGGCAGTAATCTGCTACTGGTCTGTGCATGTAGCAGAATACTATGTATAGGGAGAAAGTTGCTTCTTACTCCTTACCCAGGGTTACGAACAAATTCTTAATCCAGCAATTAATTAATAACCATTCAAACTTTAGCTCACTTTCTCAGCTCGAGCCACTTCAAGCTTTATTAAGGTTTCATCCATCTCTTTAATCCACTGCCTTCTATACAAGGACTCCTGGGAGATGCCATCCCATAACTCCCCAAAACTCTGCAAGAAGAAATGTAACATCAATCTCATTGAAAAACTAAAAATTAAAAATATTACTGCAGCAGGAGGTAGAAATAGACATTATATATACAAGTGGCAAGCAAAGAAAAAATGAGAGACAAGGGCTTGAGCTAGAAAACTAAATTAAATAATACGCTCCCTTACTTTGATTGAAAAGGTTTCCAGATCAGTGTCACTTTCAATCTTTTTGAACAGAAGTTCAATAGCTCTATCAGATTCTGACAGTTTTGTCAAAAGCAACTTTCCCGACTCCAAAATGAAGGGTTCCATTTCCTAAAACAGGCAGATATCTGAGTTAGATATTGGGTACTAGGCCTTGACACTTATATAACACTCCAGACTACCTAGAGTCTCACCCTCCCAATGCAGGCTAACTCCTGCTGTAACACAGCCACTGCTTCATTATGACGGCCTCGTCTACGCTCTGAGAGGCGTTCAATGATATTGCTGTTTGTCTTCTCAGGAACTGTCAAAGAAGACAATAAAGATGATGCAGACTGGGTGTGGTGCTGCAGAATGTCTAATGTAGCCAGCAATGCATTATCAACACTATCCCTGGGCTTTGTGCAGCAGGAAAGATCCATAGCTTTATACAATACAAAAAGACACAGATTAAAATAGCACTCTGCAGTTATATAGCACTTTTTATTCTATGATGCCAAAACACTTTGAAGACATTGATTAAGTCTCATATTCCCTCTATAAGGTAGGTGAATATTATCTCCTTTTTCACAGCTGGGGAAAATTCTGCCCCAGAGATGTTAAGTGACTTGCCAAACAGTAAAGAGATAGAATAGAATTCAGGAAATATTGATTCCCTTTCACCTGCTCCAGCCTCTAGAGCCCTTTGTCTTTAATTTTCACACATGAACAAGTTACTGAGTGAAAAACTCAGAGGGAACCTTGAAGCAATATTAATGCAGTTTCACTTAATTATCTGGAGAATATTTTGCAGTGGAGAAAGGGACAAGGCCCTTGGTATACGCTGGAAAGATATGGATTTTAGCAGGTGACACAATATGTGAGATATGGGATCTCTACGATAAATATTTGCCCATTACATTTTTACAAAACAGTGCTAAAATTATTTTCATATCACAGAAAGTCTACAAGGATAAAGGTTAATACATGCGGTATTGTAAAGAATGGTTCTCTAAAAGCCAAATATTGATTTTTAGTGTTTGTTATTAATTTCTGTCATGGACAAAAGTACACAAGACACTGACATCAAAGGACTTGGGACTGTTTATATTAGGGCTGAATTTGAGTATACATTCTGAGTAATAAAATAAGTACAAAAATACAATAAACGTTTCTGTGTTTATTCCCTCCCCTTTATGTGGGAAATTCCTAAAAAATCATCAAAAATAACATAAGATTAAGTTAGTAAAATTTACTAATGAAATCACTGAGGCCTCTGACTTCCCGGGCTTCAATCACATCTTCACTTTCTTGAGCTTTTTGAAATGTTATTTCCCTGAAATAGAACCAGAGATGAATGCCATACAAGAAAAAAGTAGGGATCTCCAAAAAGCATTGCTTCACATTTTGTAAATGAGTATCAGGGTGTAGCTGTGTTAGTCTGTATCTACAAAAACAACAAGGAGTCCGGTGGCCCCATCTGTTAAACTTTAAGGTGCCACTGGACTCCTTGTTGTTCTTGTATATTAGATTAATTTGTAAAAAATCTAAATGAGCATCTAAATCTAAAGCATCATCATAACATTAGTGAATTTGGAGGGACTAAAGTTTCACAGAATGAATGTTATTATTCTTCCAGATGAAGTGGGCCAAAATAACTAGTTATCACAGGTCATTTGGTGAAAACAACCCAAAATACGATAGCATAACAGTAACAAATCCCAAATTTAAATACATATTAACTATAGAGGCAATCTGAAAAAAAATAAGGCAGGCTTTAGGCAAAAGTACTCATTTTTCTGTCCTCTGACTCTTCCATTCAGTGGGGCACAATGTATTTATCTATGTAGTTATTCTCAGAATTAATACTACAAGGACTTTACATCATCAAGATAAAAAGAAAACACTTTGCTCACAGTTTCAAGTCCCTTTCCAGCTAGCACTTGGACCAGAAGTTCTCTCTAGACAGGGGCAGCTCTAAGGGTTTTGCTGCCCCAAGCACGGAAGTTCCACAGCACGTCTGTGGGAGGTCCACAGCTGCCGTGAATTTGAAGCCGTTTCTGCGGGAGGTCCACAGGTCCCGCGGCAGCCGCGGATCTCCCGCCGAAATGCCGTCGAAGACAGCCTGACAGCCACCCTGACAGTGAAAGTCAGGCCACCCCCTGCAGCTTGCCGCCCCAGGGCCACATTACCCAATGCTTGCTCTAGCTGCATCCTTGGCTTTCTGCTGTTTCTCTCACAGATTCTCTGCTGTTTCTTTTTCTTCTCCTCTCACAAAGACAGATACACACACTTCCTCCAAACAATACCTAGTGACAGCCTTCCATCCACATGTGCCTTGCATGTGCTTTTGCTTTGGATTGTGACATGTTCTGGGTGGAAGCTGCTATTGTTTCAGCTGATTCCCTAAAGGAGCTTAACTGTTTCTTACATTTATCAATAATGAAGGTTGGCTGTGATACCCACTACTTTCAAAGAGGTTTAACCCAACCCATAACCATATATAATTATAAATGTATACTTCCAATCTGTACCTGTACAACACTGGGTTTTCAGTAAAGTCATCATTGGGCATTCCCTCAACCCATTTCTGCTGGCGATGAGATAACAGTCCTTTACCAGGACACATTTCCAAGTCCCTAACCACAGGAATCCTTCCACTGTTCATAGAAAACTTGTGTTGCTGTGCCTTGTTTCTCACTTCCTCCAGAGAGTGTACTAACTGCACCTTCATAAAAACACAATCAAAGTGTTAGAATTCTCAGTAACCCACTGAACGCATAGAAGATCAAAGAAGCTGAACTGAAAAAAATGGGGTAAAAGTGGCTGAATAGGAGATAAAGTAATAAACAATTCTTTGCACTTACATAACATTTTCATCCAAGGTTCTTTACAAAATGAGCAAGAACCGAGGCACAGAAAGGTTATATGACTTGCTTAAGGTCACACAGCAAGTCAGTGGCAGCGTCAGGAACATATAGTAGGTAACCCTGACTTCGAGTCCCATGCTCCAACCACTAAGCTATGCTTATTTTCTTTTTAAAAAGTAAACCAGCTGTATACACTAGCCAAATCCTTCTGAGTCTGGCAAACTGAGCCTCTGAATTTATCCATCATTGCCATGTCATTAACATAGCAAATTTTGGCTTTGGTAAATACATCCTGAGGTTCAAAAGCCACAAACCTTTCCAGTTGGGGCTTGGAAATTGCTGCCACCACCAATGTGAGTCCCCAAAACTATGGCATGGGGGCACAGTGGAACCCCGATAGTAACAGCCCCCCCCCTTTTTACTTGGGAGAGATTTGAGAACACAAACCCTCACTAGTTGTGAGACGAGCCCGATCCAAACTAGGATCACTCCAATGGAAATAAACACAGTTCTTACAAAAAAAGATTTTGATAAAGGAAAAGAGAAAAGCATAAACTCCTTACACAGAAATTCATAGATACTAAGTCGCCTAGCCTTACCCAGTCCCCTCCCTTGGAATTTCTCTCTCTCTGCTAACTTTACAGTTTAAGGACACAGTGAATCGATTACAAAGTGATACAATTCAAGAATACACTTACTGCCACTTTTGTTTTCTTAGCAGGTTATTGAAATGATGAATAGAAAATAGATATGATATCTCCCCATAGCCAGGGAATGCAGACAGGCTTCCAGTAGCCTGAGAGAAAGACAGACAGAAAAACCCAGGAACAAAGTGAAAGTAACTCCTTTGTCTGCTAGGTATTAGCAGCTCGGATATGTCATCCCCTCTCCTGTTTCAGGTTTAACCCTTCATAGGTAAAACAGTAATTCTGAGGCACTTCATACTTATGACAAGAGAGCACCCTGACAACATTAAAATTATTTTCCACTAAAACAAACCAAAAATCTAAAAGTTTCACATCTCTGGTGTAACTCTACTGAATTCACAACAGCAGGAACAAAACAGTAAATCTGGCTTAATCTCTGATATTTTTGTACCTCATCATCGAAGATCTGCCTGTAGATTTTCCCACTGGGGACAACACGTACTGCTCCCACTAGCACCATGTTGCAAAGTGCTCGGTTCTTGGCTTGTTGCAGAACAATTTCTTTGTACCAGCTTGGGGGAGGGGGCACGGAGAGAGGGAGGCATAAGAATTAAATCTATAAAAGGACACCATTAACTTTAGAATTAGACATTGGTCTGAACATTTTGCACCTTTATGTCATTGTAAATATACACTACAATTACTATAACTTAAAGATGGAAAAATATTGGTGGTTTCTTTACTTTGTGCATTTGACAGAACTGCCCTGGGTAGGGTGGGGACTTGCCTACCATCGAGCTATTCTGCAACACCTCACAAGGGCTATTCCAGCAGGAAAGCAAACTGGGGCAACTTTCATGGTTCTCTAATCCAGTGGTTCCCAAATGTTAGCAACCCATGAACCCCTTTCACTAAAATATCAAGTCTCGTGAACCCCCTCTTAAAAATGAATATTTCCAGGGATTTTCTCCCTTACCTGAGCACAAATTATAAAGGCAATGATCTTGGAAATATAAAATTTGGTTTTATGACATGCTTATTACATACTATTGATTATTAATTATTATTGATCATGACAGTATTTTTATTTACTGCATTAAATTTATTTATTTACTGTCACAAACCCCAGTTTGGGAACTACTGCTCTAATCTGTGCCAGGCATCAAGGCAATCCCAGGATAGGAAAAACCTCCTCATTGCCTCTCCCAGTCCCTAAACTTAAGCTCAGTTTTGGCACAGGGGTGGATTTGGGTTTCTGGGTGTAGGCAGTTTTGTCCTTGAAAGAACCTTAATAAACAAGCGAACAGAAAAGCTTATATGTTTTAAATTATTTTTTAAAAACTCAACACAAACTGTTGTCAGTGAAATTTAAAAAAAAATTGAGTTGCCATCATCGCATTGCAGGGAAATATTGCTCCTTACTGAAGGCTTTTAAAAAAAAAATTACGTAGGGCCTGATCCTGTAAGTGACTTGATGAGAGTGGATCCCCGTGCCTGCATCATCTCACTGAAATCATTGGGATCTGCACAGGCAGAAGGATCTGCAAGGCAGAGTCATCTGCAAGATCGGGGCTTTAAGAGAAATGTTATGAAAAGCTTCTACCTACAGAAACTCAAAAAACAATGACGACGACCATCCCGGGAACTATGAACGAAGACCACGGCTGCGATTGGGCAGCGTTTCTTCCATAACCTAGATTCAACCCTCTATGGGTGTCCAATCTTTTGGCTTTCCTGGGCCACAGTGGAAGAAGACGAGTTGTCTTGGGCCACACATAAAATACACTAACACTAACGATAGCTGATGAGCAAAAAAAAACCCAAACCGTAGCATAGATAATGTACATATCTAAGTAATAAAACTTCATAAATGTACATATTTTACATTGTGCATATAATGTACATATCTAAGTAATATAAAAATCATAAATACTCCGGTATTTGTGGACGTAATCTCATAACGTTGTAAGTTTACGATTTTGTGTTGGGCCGCATTCATAGCCGGCGTGGGCCGCGGGTTGGACAAGCCTACTCTAGACAGCAGAGCCTCGCTGATTTGCACCGATGGCCCAGCCTCTGTTGTGGGTTACAACATTGTCCCAGTTTCCTAAGTAAGCGATCAAAACCCATCGCGCCCGGGGAGCCCGGTGCGTCAGTGGGTGACCAGATGTCCTGATTTTATCGGGACAGTCCCGATTTTTGGATCTTTTTCTTCTATAGGCTCCTATCACCCCCAACCCCCTGTCCCGATTTTTCACACTTGCTGCCTGGGCACCGTGTTCCCTCTCAGTTCTGTTAGGACTGCATGTGTCGTACAGGACGGGGCGTGAACATCATGGGGACGGAGGGACATAAACCCAGCGCGTGGGAACGCTCTCCCCACGGTGCCAGCCCCCCGGCGCTCCTAGGAAGACAGACCCCCCCCCTCGGCTCTTGCCCCTTTGCTGAGGCGGCCGCTAGCGCTTTGGGGACATGAACCGGGCTTGTGGAGTGGAGACGCGAGAAGCAGCGAGGGGCGGGTGCTAGGAGCTAGCGACGGAGGGTGGGGGGATTCTACCCGCCTCCAGGTGGGGCACACGCCTCCCGTGCCCCCAGCAGAGGTAGGGGGGGGTCACTCTCCCCAGCACCCCCGCCCACAGCAGCACGGCGGCGGTGCAGCTCTCGGGCACCCGCCTACCTGAATAGCCTCCCGGTTCTCAGCGCAGCGTCCCGGCTAGGCCAAGAGTCCCCTAGTCTCCATGGTAACCGCAGGCGACAGAGAGAGCGCTGGAGCTCATCGTCTCGCGAGGCCCTGTACCCACCGGCACGAGCTCGCGAGCGGTTGCCCGTTGCCATAGAAACGCAGGGAGGTGGGCTGAGGCTTGCGTCGTCCCTCTGAGGCCTGTAGCGCTGCCTCCCCACCCCCACCCCAATGCCATTTGGTGGTTGCTCAGGAGGCTCTGTGACGGTTGGGGCTGGTCTCAGTTCTAGTGGCCCAGTGTTGCTTGTGGCACCAACAGGTCTCTGCCCAGGCCAAGAACTGAATGATGCACCAAGTCCAAACCACACTTACACCGCATGGACTCTGTGAATGTGGCTTTGAGTCACATACGGGAAACAACTTGTACTGTTGCCACCTCTGTAAATATGTGTGTGAACAGGAAGGAGTCTTCAGTTTTCAAGGCAGCAGCTACCTTTCACCAGTATGGCACTCACTTATATCTACCTGGCACTTTACAAACAGTGACTATTATTATTCCCATTTTGTTGATGGGAAAACTGAGGCACAGTGAAACGTGTCAGAGCCAGGATTAGCATTCAGCAGTATTTTAATTTATATTTTATTGAAAAATATCTACTTCCCTCCACTGCTAAATAAGGGAAGAATAGAAGGGGAAAGGCAGAAAACAGAAAAGTAAAGGAATGGGCAGATGGAGAAAGGAGAAGGAAATGGGTTAAGGAGAGGAAAGAAGAGTGACATCTTGGTTTCTATTCACTAGGGATTAATCACAGGTTTCAAAAACAGAGACCAAATCTTTTCAGATTTGTCTGCGGTCATCTTCTTTTTAGCTGCTAAATCCCTATATTACTGTGCCAAGCTTCTATCCCCAGAAGCAATTTGCTTTTCTATCTAAACAATAAACTGCTTAGCTACAATCATTGATCTAGCTCCTATGAGTTAGGTCAATGGTTCCCAAACTGGGGTTTGTGAACCCCTGGGGGTTTGTGAAATGTTACAGGGGATTCTCAGCAAAAAAAATCCCTAATGGCGGACAGAGCTGTCCCTAGTGATCCCAGGCAGAATGGGGCCAGCAGTCCAGAGACCCTGAACTTCCAAGAGCAATGCAGATCAAAGCAAGCATATCTATCCCCCTGAGGAGATTTAAACTTCAAGACTCGTTATAAGAAATGGAAAGGGAGGTGCATATATTTTGCTGTTTTTAAAATTAAATAGGTAGCTAGTGTTGTTTTTAAAATGATTGTGAAGAACAAGTTTAAGCTTTATTGTGATGTAACGTGCGTTTTTGGTTCCCAGGCCTGTACTCAGATTACTAGATTCTTCTGCCCCTCAGGTTTATTTCTTTATTTTAATCACTTGCTTTTGTCCACTCCCCCAATAAATCATTATATTAGTAAGACAGCACATTCCAGGTTGCCAGTGAATGTACAAAGACACACCTTGAGTGAATTGAGAAATTCAATTGTACCCTAGGATGTGTGTTTATTTTATAAATATCTTTCTACTGAGGTCAACAACAAAACTTGTATTTACTTAAATAGAAGCAGAATTGGACAAGTCTTGTTTTTGCTTCCTCATTAACTGTCCTTCAAATTTTCAGTTAGAACACCCACTACATAGAAATAAATTGAATAAAGCTTGTTGTGAAGGAGAAAATCTTCCAACATTTCTGTTCAAGTCACTTCAATTCCCTTCTACAAGTGACATTGAGGAAAAAATTGTCTCAGTTACAACCTGAAAACCCAACTGCATAGATACCATGGTGATAGGTGCTATTTAAAAACAAAAGACAGACTAAGAAGATAACTGAAAACAGAATTTGGCACAGAAGAGGGCTCTACCAATCATCTTATTCTGACACATACTGTTATTCAAGTGAGACTCATTACACCCTCATTTGGTCTCTTTTCCTGACATTTGTTAAGCAATCTTTAGTGCTGAGAGGCCACTTCTATCTCTTGAGGGCCCAGAGATTTGTAAGGTATTAGGAGCTCTATGAATAGCAGATGGAATTTCTTTCCATTGAGATACTTCTCCAGTCATCTCTCCCCAAGAAGCTACGGTTTTTTTAACCATAGATCAGGAGAGCAAATTAATTGAAAATAGATCCGATAACCCTGACCTTTCCTCATTTGAAATTAGATGAAAACCTAAAGATTTGATATCATTCTGGGCCAACTGAGATTGAAAAGAAGGATCCAGATAAATGGTTGAGACACGAGGTTATTTCATTTTCAATACGAGAACACCACAAGAATGGAAACAGTGGAACCTTGACATGCATTTCAAGTATCCTACAGATTGGGGGGGCAGCCCAAACCACGCAGAAAAATCAAATTGAAGCAGAGAATTTTTTTTAGAAGAGCAAAAAAATCTAGTTAAATTATTATAATTTTTTTATTATACACACTGCCACACCGAGATATTGGCTCTGGTCACAAATAGAAATACCAAAATCTCTCTTATGTTTCCACATCAGTTCTGACCCAAATAAAACCAGGAAGCACTGGAAGTCTCATGAAAGTTTCTTTGCATCAGATGTCCAGCTAAGAGAGGTTTGAATAAGCATCTGAATCTACAGATCTCTTTAGATTTCCCCAACACTAGACACAATTTAGTGCTGGTACAGCTCTATTGCAGAGAAATACAAATGTATTTTTGGCAAGGAAATTGTTGGAATCAGAAACTATCCTTATGGTAACATAGTATCTTGCAAACCATTTCCATATACAGAAATACTGGGGATGTCAGTAAACAACATTATAGAGCTTTACCAATTGTTTGGATATTTTCATCAACCAAGGAAACATAGATTATCAGTTATTTTAGTTCTCACTAAGACCAGTCTGAGATGAACTTCATTTATTTCTGATTGCAGCATGGTTCTTTGGTACAGCAAGAAATCTTCTTTTCTTAAGGATCGCTGGCCTACCCATATTGTCATCCCACAAGTATTCTGGAGAAAGTATTTTGGTTGGTTTGTGGTAAACAAAATACTTGTTTAAGTGACTCTCTTCTTGCCAGATTGCCTCAATTCCATTGGCTTTGTCCACCATGATGGCTTCATGGCATTTCTTGGTCAGCTTGTAAACCTCCATTACTGTTCCTCCAAAAAAGCCTCCGGCATAGTAGAAGTCACCCTCATCTCTGGGAATGTAAGCTTGAGAAGCAGGTCGATGTTCATAGGTGAAAGACTGACGCTCTGCAGCATAGAAACCTGGATGTAGTGTGCCAAACAAGTTGCTCAGGATCTCCACTCCAACTTCGTCATTAAACCTCATGTCTACATCAACACACACAAGGTGGCTGACCTCATTAATGAACTGCTGCTGAGAGAAGTAGTTGATCATTTCCATTCGTCGCATAGAGATTTCTTGCCACCTAGGGTAGTTTTGGACTTGCAGAACCACTACGTTCCTTCCATCTTTGAGCACAACTTTAGGAACATCTTCTGGTCTGTCTGTGAAAATGTAATAGTTCACCCTATGTCCAATCATAAAATATGTCTCTGCAGTTTCTAAAAATTTCTTAAGGAAGACTACATACCTAGGAAAAAAGAAAGACATTATCAATTAGAAATAAAAGGTATTGTGGCAGAAGATTAACAAAGGGACCCAAAAAGCAACAAAGTGAAAGGAACAGGGAGACCCATACGGTGCTCAGAAGAGGGAGTAGGTGAGGAATATGGTGGAGGTGTAAGAAGGGGCAGAATTGTAAAGCATGTAGAAGGTGAGGATGAGGATTCTGAACTTAGTGTGGAAAAAGACAAGAGAGTGAAAGGACTGATGGGGGCTGATGACATAGCTGGACTTACAAGAGGGATCTAGGATTTCAGCTTTTGTTGTTATTTGTGGAGGGGAAGATGAACCAATTCCTACACACTCTGTAAAGCAGCTTTGATGATCAAAGCTGTGTAAATGTCTGTTTTGCTCTCCTATGAAAATAGCCAATTAATATAAGATTCCTATTAAGAAGTAACAAATAACTGGACTCCACCTAATGGGTTTTGATAATGCTCATGAACAACAAAAAGAATCTGTTTTAGTCAGAAACAATGTTTTTAAAAATACTTGTTGCTAGTTTACGGGTTACGATTATTTCCTTCCAAATACTGATGATCCTCAACCTTCATCTTCTGAGCCACATTCATCTGTTCAGGGCATTGCACATGACTCTCATGGGATCCGAGTTGCAGAAGGTGTTAGGTACTGCAGTGATCACATGAGTGCTCTGCCCATTAACACATGTGGAAGTGCTGAGAAATGAACCACAGACACCATGCCACTCTGTCGTACCCAAAGAGCCAGGAAGGGAGTCTACCTGGGAAGGACGGAGAGCTGACTTGTACCTGCCTGAATTTGAACCTGTGGCTCTAGGGCCTTTCAAAGCAAGGTACTGATCATCTCCTGAGAGATACTGAATATCTTTAACTCCATTAACTTCAGTGAGAGATAAGGGCACAAAGAACCCCTCAGGTTTGGGCCTATATTGCCACATAGCCAGCCTTGCAGTGAAAATATGAGAGTTCTCGGTCATGCTCAATTCCAGCTCCATATACCAGCCAAGCAAAATGGCTAGCCTGGCAGCCCAGGTGCAGCTGCATTTCAAAGGTGTTCTGTCTCATTACTGCTATTTCAACTGACCTGCAAATAACCAGCAGGTGTAACCTGTTTTACAAGAGCTGCCCCCCCACATAGTCAGCTATGAGCCAAAATCTCTGGCAGCAGTTTGACATCAATGGTTGGGAAACAGCCAGGGCACTATGACCAACAGCACTCAGGATCCTTATCCTGCCAAAGTATTGGAGAGGGCCAGCAAAGGAACCTCTAGAAAAAAAAATCCATCAAACCCCCTCAAGAGTAGAGGGGCCAGTTGAGGCACTACCAGCTTACAGAATTTAACTCAAACCCAACAGGAGGGAGGAGACATTTACAAGGTTTCATGGCAAATATCCAAGCCCCCTTCATTTCCCTAGGGGAGGGATCAACATGAAAGTTACACAGTGTTAGAAACTAACATCAACCTCATTTCTCATGTATATTCCTCTTCCCTTTAGAACCCAGTACTAGTGAATGAGAAACATCCTACTGACCTTTGTCCTTATTTGGCTGCCCTTTAGACAGTAAACAGATATACAGCATAGAGTGAAGATTGTAATTTTGCATTCACAGACATTTCCAATACATGCAGTTTGTTGACCCAGGAGACCCTTCTGCGATATATTTACCCTTGCTTGAAGATATTGCTCTCTGATTCAAAGCTAAGCATTTTTAATTAACCCCATTTTTCAGAACCAGAAAACATGAAGGTACCTCAGGAATTATTTAGCAACTCCCCCTCCCCAAAAGAAGGGTATAAATATGCTCCTTATCCCTAAGATATTATTGGAAAGAGACCCTAATCCATACTGATTATGGAGCAGTTACAAAGCATTGCACCAGCATAATGTTAGGGGGTGTTATGTTGTTTGTGGTTTTCTCTCTCAAAGTCCTGATTACAAGTAATCGTTATCAATACTGTTAAATTTTTCACAAAGGTAAGAGTATCATACCCAGTATCCTGGACAAAATCAAACTTCAGTTCTTTCATTCCATCTTCCCAAATTGGCTCTATATTTTCAAAATGGATCTGGTATTCTGTGCTTCCTATCCTAATTTGTTGTGTCTCATTGATGTACAACGTTGAAAAGAATCAGGGAGGTAGCCGTGTTATTCTGGAATAGCAGAGGTAACAAAGTCCTGTGGCACCTTAAAGACTAACTATAAAGTTTTGAAGCATGAGCTTTCGTGGGCTAATACCCACTTCGTCGGATGCAGGCAGTGGAAGTGTTCAGAGGCAGTTATAGAAAAGTAGGTAAGAGCCAGGTGGGAGGTGAAAAGGTTAGTCCAATTAAGCTGAACCAGCTTGTTATCTCCGATCAGGGAGTGTGGATTATTCTTCTAGCATTTGAATGGGGTGTGTGAACATGGAGAGAGGAGAAACAATGTCTGTAATGTTGAAAAGTTACTGCATTTCACTGGTGGCCAAATCAGGCTTGCAAAATTGTTAAAAATATTTATCAGCACAGCTACAAAAACTTACGTGTCCACTCTTAACAGGGTGATAATTGAAAAATAATCAGGATATTTTACTATACTTTGATCTGGAGTCTTTTTGATCTTTAGCAAAAACTTTGCAAAAAAAATTCTGTTAGCCGGCAATAGTGTTTATAACCACTGGCTGAACCTATGCCCCATGGCTAACAAGGACTTCGTTGTAGCATGCACAGCCTTTGGAAAACAATAATTTTGTTAAATAGTTCCTTAATTTGTGCTTGCATAGCTGGGTACATCACAAACTACGCTAGGTATTTTTCTTCATTTACAAATCAAATAAAGCACTGCTCAGCATGAAAGTCAAGTTCTTCCTTCATCAGGCATCTTGAAGAATGTCTCTTTGTGCCCAGTTACGTGGTTGTATTTCTAAATATTCCACTTCAAGTAGAATGATAACACTGTAGAAAGAAGATAGAAGACCACCCATCGTGAAGTCAGCAGCCCCCCTAAGGTCAAAATCTTTGTTCCCAGAGCAAAGGAAGAAGAAAGTACAATTTCCATAGTTGCCAATCCCTCCAGCCCCCCTCTCTCTGATACACACCACAAACACCTTAATCTGACACTTTCTCACAGCTGCCAGACCCTCCTAATTTCCTCCTCCACCACACTGTAAAAGCCCTGTCCTTTCTCTGTCACTGAAATGTGTTGTAAGTCAATCAGCAATCAACTCCTACTTGGGAGGGTAAGGTGAACAAGAGATACACACAAAAATCGGTTCCCCACCTCCTCATTAGTTATACATCACCTTTCGTACCTAATATATAGTTCTGTAATTAAGCCATACTCACTTTTTGATAGCAAACACTGTCAGTCCAACAGTGACATTCCTTTGTCGGAACTGCTCATTCAGGATCTCTGAGTTATAGGTCCCTTCCCAAACTACTGGAGCAAACCATGGAGTCATCATAAGGACGTCACTTCTCCTGTGGAAGAGGAAGCTTTCTTTAGAATCACACTGTAGAAATAAGAAATATGGAGGCAGTTGCCTTCCCTACGTATTGGAAGACACTACCAGATCCATGTGTTAAAAGTTCAAAAATAGTTAACAGCTGCAAAGAAATATACAACTCTATGAAGTCACAAGACGTGGTGCAGTAAGGCTATATAATGTATCTGGTTACTGGGATTTCTCAACTAATTAATGTTTGCGCATGTATGAGGTTTGTAACTGAACAAAACATTTTTGTTTGTTCTTTGTATAAAGACCCAAGTGTTTCTGAGATTTTGTATGCATAATTTAACACAGAACAAGACAAATTCTAATCCTTAAGGAAGCTTCTTGGTCAGATTTTAGTCTATAAACTTTAGTTACATCTCGGATGTGACAAAAACACTTATTTTTAGTTTTACTTACGGTGGCTTTAGAATCTGTGGCTTTGTGTAAATCATTCTAAAAGAAAAGTAGGAAAACAAAAATGATTTAAAGTTAAGGAAAGATTTCCTTAGCTCTTTAAAAATCCTTTTCAAGTTTACAGACAGATAAAGGATTCTCACTAATCAACTCCACTGAGAATTCAGTGACCGAGACTCAGAACTCGAAAGGAAAGGTTTTAGCTTTACTGTACCTCTGGTGACTTGAGTTTAAATCCTGGTTCAGGTCACATATGAAGATAAGTTTAGTGGTCACTCTCTAGTCCCTAATATTTGTTCTTATCACAAAACCTCTCTGCAATGTGGCTTCATTGACAATCTATGCTCATGAGTGATTCAGAGGGAGACATTAAAAGTCAGAAATGAGGTGGATTAGGAAAGTGGTGTGAGCATGCAGGATAGAAGTAGAAACGTTTTGCAGGTAGGGAATGGAGAACATTGACAGAGCTGGTTTCAGAATGGTAGCAGTGTTAGTCAGTATCAGCAAAAACAACAAGAAGTCCTTGTGGCACCTTAGAGACTAACACATTTATTTGGGCATAAGCTTTCATGGGTAGAACCCACTTCATCAGATGCATGAAGTGGAAAATATAGTAGCAGGTATATTTATACATAGTACATCAAAAGATGGGAGTTGCCTTATCAGGTGTGGGGGGGAGGTCCAGTCTGATGAGACAATTCAATTATCAGTATAATACAAAGGGAAGAAAAATCACTTTTCTAGTGGTAATGAGGGTAGCCCATTTCAAACAATTCACAAGAACGTGTGAGTAACAGTAGGGGGAAACTAGTATAGTAAAATTAAGTTTTGTAATGACTCATCCACTCCCAGTCTTTATTCAGGCCTAATTTGATGGTGTCCAGTTTGCAAATTAATTCCAATTCTGCAGTTTCACGTTGAGTCTGTTTTTGAAGTTTTTTTGTTGAAGAATTGTCACTTTAAAATCTGTTATTGAGCAACCAGGGTGTAAACCAAGCAATGTGAACATCCTTAGAGGGGAGGGGAATCCATGAGATCACTGCTGAGAGCTTTCAAAGATAGGTAACATCTGAGCTTCTCTCAGTCTCAGTGTCATTATGCTATATTGATGATTCATAATATACAAATGCAATGCTAAAACAGAGTACGGGAGTTCCACAAGCATAGATTATCATCCTTCAGGAATGCCAAAGCTCTTCTGAAAGCAGCTCAAACACTTAAAAGAAACTAACAAAAAGTTCTACCTTGGCAATTCAATTTGTAGTAATCTTCCAGGATATGGTTGCTATAGAAAAAAATAATGGAAGTTTGGCTTACAAAAAGACAGCATTCAATAGGAGGTAACTAGTCCAAGAAATTATTGAATTATTTCACATTTACCAGAATCTAAATATTAAAAAAAACATTTTGTCTTAATATCTTAGTTTCTTGAAAGTCATTGTGATCATATCATGTGTTTTGTTTTTTAAAAGTATGGCAAGGTGCCCTCTCAGAGTCACCTGGCTTCAGTCCTTTAGGCTCTGGCAGGGCAGTTGCTGCCCAGGCGAAACACCTAGGAAGCTCAAGGGCAGACTTTCCCCTCCCCCAGTCACTCCCTTCTGGCTGGGTCTTTTACCTTCTGTCCAGGGAAAGCAGTCTCCTGGCTTGGAAATGCCCCCTGTCTGGCTGCCCCCAACCTGCTGGCAGCCTCACTCCTTCTCCCTCTGTCCCCCTGTCACAGGGTCCCCTCCTGTGGCTTGTGTCCTGCTGTGTCTCACAGCCTGGTGCCCCCAACAAAGTCACTGTCCACACCTTTTCCGGTGGTTTCCCAGTGTCCTTTATTTACAGTGCAGCTTTATCACCTTCAGTAAGTGCACCCCAAGATCCCCCACGTGGTTACCTTCACCCCCCTGGCTCACAGCCTTTGGCCCTTGCGGCTCTCTGGCCCTCAGGTTTGGAGACAGAGCACCCCCCTGCCTCCTTCCTAGCCTGCCTCCTAGCTAACTGGAGCCTGAGGCTTTTCAAGCCCTCACAGGTCCCAGCCCCAGCTGTAGCCACTTGCTCCAGCTACCTACTGCCGGGTAGCCCTCGTTAGGGCTCCCAGCTGGGCTGAACTAGTCTCTGCCTTTAGCCTTGCCTCTTGCAAGCAGGCTTTAGCCTGAAGTGGCAGGGCAATGCTGGTGTTTTTACCCAAGCCCTGCCACCCCCCCCCCCCCGGATTCCTAGCCAGGGAGGAGGGTTTAAAAAGGTCTCCCCCAGGGCTTAATTGGTACCAGCTGATCTTGCCTGCCTCCCTGGCAACCTCTCCTCAGATGAGCCCAATTGATCTGCGGTTATCTCTCCTACCACCACCGTCTCTGGTAGCTGCCTGCTCCGGGTTTACCACAATAGAAGGAAAACATTGGAAGTTTAGTTTACCAAAAGTACAACATTATTAGAGCATAACTTGTTTAAAAGTAATACAAGTCCAAAGACAGACCTGCAAACCTACACATGAATAATCATTATTCACACAAGTAGTCCCACTGAAGTAACTGGGAATTATCATATGAGTAAAGGCCGCTCAAATTAGTACTTGCAGGATCATGAAATAGACAGTAAGTGGAATTAACAAAACATCCGACCTTAGTAGCTTTGTTTTGTGAAAGTCATCCAAGTCCTGGGTATTATTGCTAAGAAAAGAAAGTATGTCTCATTTAGTGTTTTGTTGTTTGGTTATTTTTTTAAACACAGCATGGAACAAAATAGCCAGTTACCAGAAATTTCAAGATTAACAGCATTCAAAAGTTTAGCAGAAAGGAATAAAAGATTCCACTTTGGTGGTTTTATTTCCCGTGCCTCATCCAAGTCACGGTCACTTTTGCCATGGAGAGAAGGTGCTGACAATGGAATACAATAGTTTATTAACTACGTGTGTATGGCCAGTGTCAAACATGGAGGGGATGGGCATTAGACCCTTTCTCCAAGCCAGCATGTGACACCATCTCATATGGCAGCAAAAGAGGAAATACTGTCCCTTTTTGTTGGTGGGGGAAGAGCAGGGAGAAAGAGTTTTTCACCACAAAGCCAATACTGATTGGCGGGTACACTGCCATTTATTTCACATTAACACCTCTGGTAATGATGTCATGCCTAGGGTCACTAGAGAGCAACGATGAAAAATCGGGACAGGGGTTGGGGGCCGGGGTATAGATGACTATATAAGAAAAAGCCTCAAAAATTTGGGACTGTCTCTATAAAATTGGAACGTCTGGTCACCCTAGTCATACCATATGACAATCTCCCACCCTATGTCAATAGGTAGGTCGAGTTTCTCTGGAATTACCTGCTGACTTTTGGGTGGATGGGGTTCTCTCATTGTACTTCTAATTACCTGGAAGTACAGTATTTCTACCTGTGTACTGTTACTGAATCACATTCTGCTCCGCAACTGATAGGCATAATTCAAAGGCCAGTACCAAAAGTAATCATTATACTATTCTGTGAAGTAGTTATGCTATATAAACTATCCCGTATTACAAATATATAGATATAGATATATCTTTAGAGCTAACATGGTAGTTCAGCCTACTGAACTAACCTTGTTATCTCTAACCTGGTTCTTGCCTACTTATTTATACCTGCCTCTGCATACTTCCATTGCATGCATCCCATGAAGTGGGCATTAGCCCACAAATGCTTATGCTTCAATACTTTTGTTAGTCTTTAAGGTGCCACAGGACTCTTTGTTGCTTCTACATATTAAATATCTGCTTGTTAATTGAGCACTAACTCTTTTCATTTCATTGCCTTTTTGTGTGGTAAGAACTGAGAATGAACTATTTGAAGGCTGAGAGGCATAAGGATGCTGGGAGTCCATGAGGGAGTGTGAGGCTGAGGAGGAGAGAGTGACACATAGACAAGTATGGCTGGCTGGCAGGAGGAAATGAGGCTTTTAAAGATGGTTCATAAACAAGTCATCCCTCATTAGAGAAGGAATGGCTGGTACTGTTTTCAGAAAACAATTAATTATATCTTTGGATGCCAGCCCAAATAGTGCCATAGATTCAATGCAGGTGACAGAGAAAATGGGGAAATAAGTCTGCACAGAACATACATAACTAAACCCCCAACCATACACCTCTCACCTGCTTATGTATTTCAAGCTCAGATCAGGTAGTCAAGGGCTAACAGATCTTTGCGTAGTTCTTACTAATATGGCAGCCAGTTTGTGATTTTCTCTCAAAATCAGAGAACAGGTGAGATGCAGCTGTTTATCTGTGACTGCTGGTGTCATTAGGAGGTGGGTAGATGACGTGAACATATGAAAGGGTTTTTCAGAGCCAGTTTACTGAAATACATAAAGATCCTAGGAGAAATGCTCAGCGAGCATAGAAGGCTCCATTGAAGACAGTGGAGTCCCTGGATTTATACCAGCTGAGGACCTGGTCCCTTAATGCCTCTAGTTCAGAATAAGGTAAGCACTGGAGCAGTGCTCTCCCACAACCCCCTGCCTCTAGGGAGTCACTGCTAGTTTCAATTGAGTTTAGATTTGAAATTTGGTAGCAAATCCCAAGTCAAAACTAAAATAGAAGTGATTAGGAATCTCAGCAATGTGGAAATGATTTCCAGAGCTCTAATTGTGAGACCTCAGATGCTCACAAAATCCAGGCAAGCCCAATAGGGAATAGTTACCTCATTGTGTTGGAGGCCTTGGTTGGTGTGTCCAGCCAGGCACCATTGGACATATTCCTGCAATAAATCCCAATGTCATGTCAAACATCTAAGTAACATAGAAACTTTACACTAAAAATAATCTAGTCCGATATCTAGGCATCTTTAAAGACACAAACCACACAAAAAAACAACCAAACCCAGCAGTTTAGTCTCACAATAGAACCAAATCAAACCAGCCAAACAAAGGAGAAAATGCAAAGGTTGCTAAAATGCTGTGGTAGGTGAAGCAAAGCAGTTTCATATTATCTGTCATGCACCAAGAGTACACTCAGCGATCTCTCATGGTCTCTTCATTAGGGAGCTTACAGATTAAATCACCACTGGAATGCCGAACTAAAAGATAATTGAAAAGAGTTATATGACAAAACAGATCTACCGCGTTACTAACCAAGCTTGTGAAGACCTCAATGGTATTTTTGTCTCTATCAACGTCTGTTTCAATGCACCTTTGTTTTTAAATTTAGCTCATTTTTCTTAAACCCCCCCCAAAAGATGGAAAATACCCCCCAAATGACATGAAACCGAAAACAAAACATTTTATTTCACCCAAAACAATTTTTTTTTGGCAAGAAACTGAAAAGAATTCAGTTTCACTTCAAAACCAACTCTTTTTTTTTCCTGTTTAGCACCCAATCTGAAAAAATCAGTTAAACAACCTTGGGAATTTACATTCTAACTCTGCTAGACACTGAAAACCATGGACTCTGGCTTTATGGCACATTATAACACTTTGTAACACATTGTACTGCCAGCTAATGCTCAATTGCTCACTTAATCACCCACAGCATGTGCGACACACATATCTCCCTTATGCATAACAATCTTCCAACTTGTATTTAGCACAGATACTCTGGTTACTTTCCCCACCTGAAGAAGAGCTCTGTGAAGCTCGAAAGCTTGTCTCTTCAACCAATGGAAATTGGTTCAATGAAAGATATTGCCTCACCTACCTTGTCTCTCTCATATCTTATGAGGTTCAACAAGGACAAGTGCAGAGTCCTGGACCTACGACAGAAGAATCCCATGCACTGCTACAGACTGGGGACTGAATGGCTGGGCAGCAGTTCTGCAGAAATGGACCTAGGGGTTACAGTGGATGAGAAGCGGGATATGAGTCAACAGTGTGCTCTTGTTGCCAAGAAGGCTAATGACATTTTGGGTTGTATAAGTAAGTAGGGGCATTGCCAGCAGATCAAGGGACGTGATCATTCCCCT
Organism: Sternotherus odoratus; assembly: GCA_032164245.1. Classification (NCBI taxonomy): domain Eukaryota; kingdom Metazoa; phylum Chordata; order Testudines; family Kinosternidae; genus Sternotherus; species Sternotherus odoratus. The sequence continues at coordinate 13,413,566 of JAVMKO010000016.1, forward strand.
CTATTTGGCATTGGTGAGGCTTCATCTGGAGTACTGTGTCCAGTTTTGGCCCCACACTACAAGAAGGATGTGGATAAATTGGAAAGAGTCCAGCAGAAGGCAACAAAGGGGGGGCTAGAGCACATGACTTATGAGGAGCGGCTGAGGGACCCGGGATCGTTTAGGCTACAGAAGAGAAGAATGAGGACAGATTTGATAGCTGCTTTCAACTACTTGAAAGGAGTTCCAAAGAGGATGGATCTAGACTGTACTCAGTGGTAGCAGATGACAGATCAAGGAGCAATAGTCTCAAGTTGCAGAGGGGGAGGTTTAGGTTGGATATTAGGAAAAACTTTTTCACTAGAAGGGTGGTGAAGCACTGGAAGGGTTACCTAAGGAAGTGGTGGAATCTCCTTCCTTAGAGGTTTTCAAGGTCAGGCTTGAGAAAGCCCTGGCTGGGATGATTTAGTTAGGGATTGGTCCTGCTTTGAGCAGGGGGTTGGACTACATGGCCTCCTGAGGTCCCATCCAATCCTGATATTCTATGACTCTATGATTGTATGATCTTGGAACACACATAAATCACATTGTTGACTCATAGTCAATTTGTGATCCACTATAACCCCGAGGTGCTTTCCAGCAGTGCTACATCTAGTCAGTTATTCCCCATTTTGTAATTGTGCATTTCATTTTTCCTTGCTAAGTGTAGTTCTTCGCCCTTAGCTTTAATTAATTTAATTTTGTTGATTTCAGACTTATCCAATATGTCACGGTTGTTTTGAATTCTAATCCTGTCCTCCAAAGTGCTATTAACCCCTCTCAGCTTGGTGTCATCCATTCATTTTATATGCATACTCTCTACTTCATTATCCAAGTCATTAATAAAAATATTGAATACTACTAGACCCGAGACAGATGACTGCAGGATCCCAATAGATATGTCCTCCCAGTTTGACAGGGAACCATTGAGATCTGCTCTTTGAGTACAATCTTAATCATTTTTGCATCCACTTTATAAGGGTTTAATCTGGACCACATTTCCCTACTCTGCTTCTGAAAATGTCATGTGGGACTTCATCAAAAGCATTACTAAAATAAAGAGATATTGTTTCTTCAGCTTCCACTAAGCCCGTCGCCCTGTCAAAGAATCTACGTCTTCAACTTATATGGGCTCAACAGCCAGAGCCTGGCTGAAGCCTGCTGCTTTCACATCCCAGCTGTGGGGGGAGGAGGATTGATCTCACTGACTGGTACCCTACCCTCTTGGTATCTTGCTGTGAAAGTCTGGGGCAGGACCTTAGTTCTTGGCATGAGACAAACCTATAGAACAGGGGTGGGCAAACCTTTTGGCCGGAGGGCCACACCGGGGTTATAAAATTGTATGGAGGGCCAGGTAGGGAAGGCTGTGCCTCCCCAAACAGCCTGCCCTCCCTCCCACTTCCTGCCCCCTAACTGCCTCCCTCAGAATCCCCAACCCATCCAACCCCGCCTCTCCTTGACCCCTGACTACCCCCTCCCGAGACCCCCACCCTAACTGTCCCCCCCAGGACTCCACCCCTACTCAATCCCCCTCCTCCCTGTCCCCTGACTGCCCTACCCCCTATCCACACGCCCGCCTCCTGACAGACCTCCGGGACTCCCACACCTATCCAACCCCCCTGTTCCCCATCCCCTGACTGCCCCTCCCAGAACCTCTGCCCCATCCAACCACCCCCTGCTCCCTGCCCCTTATCCAATCCTCCAGCCCCCTTATCATGCTGCTCAGAGCAGCGTATCTGGCTCTGTGCGGAGCCAGACATGCTGCCTCGCAGGAGCACGCAGCCCTGCTTCCCCGGAGCGCTGCCCGCACAGCGGCATGGCTCCGGGGAAGGAGGGAAGACATAGGAGGGACTGGGGCAGCTTCCCCGGCCGGGAGCTCAGGGGCCAGGCAGGACGGTCCTGAGGGCCAGATGTGGCCCGTGGGCCAAAGTTTGCCCACTCCACTCCTGCTATTGATCCTTCTGGGAAAGTGAGAGAGCTACCATCTGAGTCACTGTTTTTATAATAGCAAATGTGCTTTGCATATTGGCAACTGCTATAAGATAAGCACAGGAAGGTATGCAATGGCTTTAAAAGTTAATGATTTATACACTTTGGGCTAACTGATACTTTTAGTCAGAAGAGTCTTTCCCCTCACTCATTTGTCTCCCCAGCTAGACTAACACAAAACTTGGGGAATCTGTTGCACCTGTGAGAACTGGGATTTCTAAAGATTCCTACGTATTTGGGTAAAGTCTTTTGTAACAATAGCCGCTCTAGTCATGGAGTGACTGAGACTCTTACTTAGCAAAACAATCCACTTACCAAACGTAGCCAACGCTGAAGCACAGCAGTGTGGTGCAAGTCATGAGAGAAACCTTGCGTTTTGTAAAAAAGCCTTTGACCCCTCCTGTTTTCCCTGGAATAAAGGAGATGTACAAGAGATTGGAACACGCATTTCAAAGCAGTATCAACTGTCGGCCAATCCAGTTCCTTTTGCCATGCTGTGTGGTAAGGCTAAAAATCTGGTTAAAAGCTACAGGGGAAAAAATTGGTTCACAAATTGCTAATTCCAGACACCCTCCAGACACCCACCATATAAACCTCACAATAGGTCCATGAAGTGGGTAGGTATTGCAATGGACTGGTTAATGTGTGTGTTGCCACTGCCGACTATATAAACGGCGGTGAACAGCGGAGAGGCTAACAGAGGGAGTTTCATTGGGAGTTTGCCTGGGGAGAGCCCACTGAGGTTTTCATTTTGCAGGCTTTTCTGAGTAGTTACTTGCAACAGCTGAGGAAGCTCTTAGAAGGAAGATACTGTAGATGGTGAGCAATCAGCTGTTGTGACCTGCACAGGATGTGCCATGTTTGTCTTTCTTCCACAGGACAGAAGCGACTTTGTTCAAAGTGCAAGCTGGTCTCCATATTGGAAGAGAAGGTTTAAGGTCTGGAGAAACAAGTATCAACCCTGCATTTCATAAGAGAAAATGAAGATTTCCTGGACAGACGTCAGGATATGCTTCTACAGGCACAACATTCTGAAGAATCAGAGCAGGCTGCACAGTGGGGACAGAAGGCCAGCGAAGAAATTTGGCAGCATGTGACCTCCAGAAGAAGAAAGAGGAGCGTCCATGTTCTAGCAATGCAGGTACAAGTAAGTGACCTTTTTCATGTTCTCTCCACAGATACTAATGTGGAGAGTGGACTAGATGATACATGTGAGGGAAGAGAGCAGACGGAGACTCCACCGATTGGAAGGCATGAGATGCACAGTCCTAGAGATATGGGTTCCATGATCACCACTCCTAAGAGGAGGAGGCGGGTGGTGGTGGTCGGAGACTCGCTCAGGGGGACAGAGTCATCTATCTGCTGTTCCGACCTGGAAAACCAAGAAGTGTGCTGCTTGTCAGGAGCTAGGATTCACGATGTGACAGAGAGACTGCCGAGACTCATCAAGCCCTCAGTGGTGTTCTCATCCATCCTCCCTGTGGAAGGAAAAGGCCCGGGTAAAGACTGTTGAATCATAGAAGTCAATGAGTGGCTACGCAGGTGGTGTCGGAGAGAAGGCTTTGGATTCTTTGACCATGGGATGGTGTTCCGAGAAGGAGGAGTACTAGGCAGAGACGAGCTCCACCTAACGAAGAGAGGGAAGAGCATCTTTGCAAGCAGGCTGACTAACTTAGTCAGGAGGGCTTTAAACTAGGTTCACCAGGAGAAGGAGACCAAAGCCCTGAGGTAGATGGGGAAGTGGGATCCTGGGAGGAAGCACAAGCAGGAGAGCACATGAGGGAAAGGCTCCTGCCTCATACTGAGCAAGCGGGAGGATCAGCTCAGTGAGTATCTTAAGTGCCTACACACAAATGCGAGAAGCCTGTGAAACAAGCAGGGAAAACCGGAAGTCCTGGCACAGTCAAGGAATTATGATGTGACTGGAATAACAGAGACTTGGTGGGATAACTCACATGGCTAGAGTACTGTCGTGGATGGATATAAACTGTTCAGGAAGGACAGGCAGGGCAGAAAAGGTGGGGGAGTTGCACTGTATCTAACAGAGCAGTGTGACTGCTCCGAGCTCCAGTATGAAACTGCAGAAAAAACTGAGTCTCTGGATCAAATTTAGAAGTGTGAGCAACAAGGGTGATGTCGTGGTGGGAGTCTGCTACAGACTACCAGACTGGGGATGAGGTGGATGAGGCTTTCTTCCGGCAACTAACAGAAGTTACTAGATCACATGCCCTGGTTCTCATAGGAGACTTCAACCATCCCAATATCTGCTGGGAGAGCAATACAGTGGTGCCCAGACAATCCAGGAAGCTTTTGGAAAGTGTAGGGGACAATTTCCTGGTGCAAGTGCTGGAGGAACCAACTAGGGCCAGAGCTCTTCTTGACCCATTACTCGCAAACAGGGAAGAAATAGGGGAAGCAAAAGTGGATGGGAACCTGGGAGGCAATGACCACGAGATGGTCGAGTTCAGAATCCTGACACGACTGTGCCCATGTTTCTGTAGCAGTGAGGCTGCAAGTGAAAGCACCCGAGATAGAAGGTGTATTTTCTTTTTTGCAGTTTTCTCTCCCTGTTTGTGTTTGTCTTTCTAGGGAAACATTGAACTTTAACAACAGCAGCTCTAGCCCATCCGAACGGACTGTGTATATCTCTTTTCCCCAAAAAGGACAGTTATTGCCATCTAAACGACTCAAACAGGAGGATTTCCTTATACAAGCACTGCCTGCAACTGAAGGAATATAAGCGATATTGTCAAAATGAAAGCCTTACCTAATACTTTAAATGTTTCAGTCGCTTTTCCTTCTTATCTTAAGAAAAGGTTATGAAATGTTGCAATGTGGTTGTTCCACAGGACTAAGCAGGCTGGTCTCTGTGCTCAAAACTCTGAATCATGTATTATCACTGTTGCATAGTGATAAAATTAACGTCATTTGGTGGGTCACCCAAGAGTCTAGGATGAACATACATCCTGGTTAAATAATTTTCCAAGCAAGTTAGGTGACAAAGCGACAAAGCAAGCAGGTGACAAAGCAAGCAGGTGACAAAAAGAGGAAGAGATGGTTCCGCATAGCCCTCCCGCTCACCCCCCTCCCTTTTTTTTTTTTACCTTTCTGGACATGCAGCCAAAGTAGTAATAAGATCTGGCATGTTTCGAAACATTTTGAGAGCAGATTATGGCAGTTCTGTCTGTTTTATAAACCAATGTCTGATACGAAGCAGAATTGGTTCACAAAAGAGCGATATTGTAATGAACGGGGCCTGCTCCAGTTGTGAGCTCAGCGGTTGGAAAGTGAGTGAAAATTCATAACATGTCACAATCATCAATAACAATGAATGTTGGTAGAAAACTGGGAGACTGACTAAATCAGTCCAAACCGAAAGGTCCAGTACCACCCAAGGCCTCTATTAGGATAATGACTGGTGAACACGGAAGAAGGAAGCAGGAACTATTAAACCAAACAAAACACCAAGGAGAGCTGGAGTGAAAGGAAAAAGCTTCATCATCATGGCTGCCACCTCCACTAATTCCTGGACACCCCGGTTCCTCCGTGACTCTGCTGAGCCTTTATTGTCCTGATCCTGAGATGTCCTGACCAAACTGGGCCAGAAAGAGGGACCCATATGACATCCCCACCTGCACCCGCTTCAGATAAATCCTGAACGCCACCTGGAATGAGAGACGTTGGTTCCTGCTCTCACCTCTCCTACCTGTGACCTTTTCCTTCCACACCGTATTTTTTCTCTTTCCCACCTCTCTCTTTGCTTTTGTTTAATAAATGTCTAGCTGAGCCCACCAAGACTACATTTTTTTTGCAGCCATACTGGGAACTTTTTACCGGAGAATCAGCTAAAAGCAAATCACTTAAACAGCTGACGATGTAAGTCTGGCAGATCTCAGAGTGGCAAATTAGATCCTGACCTGTGCCCATGTTCTTTCGGCAGCAAGGTTACAAGTGAAGCCAACACTGGAGACAGAAGCTGCATTTTCTCTTCCCTTTCGTTTGTGCTTGTTTAAAGAAACGGGATCAGACGTTAATAATAGCAGCAGCTCTAGCCACTCTGAACTAACGTTTGCACTTTTCTCCAAAAATACCAAGTATTATGATCATTAATACCATCTAAAAAACTATCAAAGAGAAGGTTTTCCATGTAAAAACCTCAGCTACAGCTAAAGGGAAAGGGAGGAAGAGAAACTAGTTAAACGAAAGCTTGAATTAAGATATTACATTTTAATGCTTCAAGTGATTTTCCTTTTTACTGTATCTTTAATAAAATATAACAACAATTTGAATGGCATTGGTTGCCATGGGACTAAGCAGGCCAAGGTCTCTGTATTCAAAAATCCCAACCCATGTTCATTTGTTTAGTGCTTGTATAGTGACAGGGTCGTGTTAACACCTGTGGCTCTCAGGGCCGATTTATTCCTTTGAAATGAACACACCACATCCAAGCCAATGGGTAATGGGACAGCTCAAAAGCTAATGGGGCTCAGCACTCACTGGCAACCCATACAGGCTGCTTAAATGAGCAGCATTCGTTGGACATGACTGGATTCACCAACACTGCCAGTGGATCTAATGCTGCACTAGAAGGGAACAGCTGCTAGGAAACCCTCTTCTTTGGCTAGCTCTTATTTGCAATTAAAATGTGTAAAGAATACAGCCTAGGCAGCTCTACAACTGTCCCTGACATGTCCCCTGAAAATACTGTCCTGTGCCCAGAGTACTCCAGAAGGCAAAATAAATCATAGTCCAATGCTTTTTCAGCACCAACAATAGAAGCAGCTACCAGTTCCTCAACATTTTTAGGCAGTTCGCTTCAGATCACGCAATTTGACACTATGAATACATCTGGACAACACCCTGTTCTTTTAAAGAAAGAAACTGGCTTATAGAAACTGAATTACAAAGGGAAGTGTTTGTTCTCTGGTTAGCAGGCGCCAAACCCCACTCATCTACTAATGACTGGTTTGGCGCCAGGACTGTACAGTAATAAGTTGAGGCTAAAAAAAGAAAAGAAAAGAAAAGGCTAAAAATCCACGAGGGCCATTCTAAGGTAATCTCCATGAATTTCTCCATACTAATTTAAGCCTTCAAAAAGCTTTAAGAGAAACCTGGGGAGAGTATTCTGCTTTACAAAAGATTCTGAACCATGCAGATTTGGATCACAAATTATCAAAAAATCAAAAGATTGAAACGTTTTAGGGGCAAGGGCTAGTTCTTAAACTCAAGTTGCTCTTTTTCATAAGATGCTCTTCTCCAGAATGAACCCAGCTTTGGGAAATCGTATTAGTTACTGACATTTCCCTGAAGAAAAGGTCATGAAATCTGTAGTCTACAAAGAAAAGAAAGGAAAATATGGAAGATCTAGAAACCCTTACTCATGTGAGTAGCCCTAATGCAAGCAGTTCCATTGACTTGACCAGGCCTACTTACAAGGAATTTTACAGCCAAGCTGGAGATTTAGACTGTCACAGCCATATAATTACATTCACAAATAGTGGGTTTCTGCCATGTGCTAGACAAATGCAAAGCTACAAATTCAGCTCCGAGTTTGGGATTTGTGTGTGTTAGATTGTCCCCGAAAATTATTTATAAATATACAGACTGACTAAGACAATGGAGAGAGCATAATAAAAGTGCTTTTTATATGTGATAGAAAGCCAGTTCAGAATTTCAAATAATATTCTTATTGACAATCTTCCATATACCCAAAACTGATCAAGAAGTCTGGGCTCCATCCTGCACCAACTGAACTTCCATTGTCTGTAGTGGGTCAGGGTTGAGTCCTATATTAATATATACATAAGTGTGTGCTGGTAAAATGCAAGGAACAAATTCTCTTCCCCCATTACACTGGCATGACTTTACTAAGGTTAATAGGCAGAGCTGCATTCTACTCTCACTCACTCATTGCTTTGCTGTAAAAAGGAAAAAATTGGCCCATAAGGAGAAAAAAAGTAACTCTCGGTTTACAACACATGGATAAACTCCATATCAAAAGTATTTATTGATTTCATTCCTCTGTGGACAACTAAAGAAAGTGGTTGAGAGCAAGGGAAATATGTAGAGAAGAAAGATGAGAGAGAAAAGGGGAAGAGAATATAAAAAAAATGAACGTGTGGATAAGACTACCCTCTTCTCCAGACACAGATGTACATTTGATTCAATTTCTTCAAGATAATGTGGCAAATATTGTCCGTGTATAAAATCCAGTAAGGGCTTAATTCTGAGCTCGTCTACCCCAGTGTAAATCAGATCTGCGCGAGCTCATGGAATTAATCCAGATTTACCTTGGTGTAATCAAGAGCAGGATATGGATCTAAGTTAATCGCATATTAGTTTGTCTCAGGTGTTTAATATCTGCTACTTCTAAGTTCCTTCTCTGCATTTAAAACACCTTGTCTCCCTGCAAACCCCCCACACCTGCTGTATTTTTTCAAAATCTAAACAAGATTAGACATGACACAGCTCATAAAACATCTAAAAGGAAAATTCACAGGTACCTTGGTCCTTGTTCATCACGCACCCGATTATTTCCACAGGAATGAGTGAGAGGAAGAAGGAGTTGCGGAGCTTATTGCTGACAGACGTGGACTGAAGCAGCCTTAAGAAGCTGGAAGCTCTCTATAGAGGGCAGCAGTAGCCCATACCTTTTGTTTTATATCCCTATTGAAACTGATTTATGGCACGGTAATTTGTTGGGCAGTTTGCAAGGAGAGGCCAGCCTATGTGAGTCCAAGTGCTCTGACTCAGTCCAATCCTGCAATCCTTGCTCACAGAAGCTCTCACCAGGGCCACACAATCCCACTCAGGAGGAAGCTGCTCAGGTACAATAAACTTTGCCACAGCTCTGGTCTAGACTAGAGGAAAGTTAAGCATGTCAGGACAGAATGGGAGCGAGGGCGTACGGCTAGGTGAGCCTACTGTCACTCACAGCATTCACCTCAGGAGCTAACTGGCTGGGGACTGGGTAAAGTCCCTAGTTTGCAGAGCATGCTTCTTTGGGAACTTATGTGCCAGCAGCTGTGGTGGCAGTTTGCCCTCCTGATGTCTCCTCAAGCCTCGGTAGGAATCTGGCCCAGAGTCTGCTAGGGTGACACTTATGGCTTCTCTCCACCAAAGCACTTTCACAACCCAGGACAGGATCTGCCGTACTGACTTTAAATGTCTGTCATATGCCCCAGAGAGCTACTTTGAGGCCTTGTCTACACTAGAAACATCTGGCTCCTAACTACTTGGGGCATCTCATGTTCCTGCACCACACCATGAATTCACACATCAAATTGCTCCCAGGAGCACATTGGTGATCCTGTCCTTTGGCACAAACCTTCTCTGAGCAAGGTATTTTGGCATTAATGGCATTTTGGGCTGTATAAGTAGGGGCACTGCCAGCAGATCGAGGGACATGATTGTTCCCCTCTATTCGACATTGGTGAGGCCTCATCTGGAGTACTGTGTCCAGTTTTGGGGCCCACACTACAAGAAGGATGTGGAAAAATTTGAAAGAGTCTAGAGAAGAGCAACAAAAATGATTAGGGGCCTGGAGCGCATGACTTATGAGGAGAGGCTGAGAGAACTGGGATTGTTTAGTCTACAGAAGAGAAGACTGAGGGGAGATTTGATAGCTACTTTCAGCTACCTGAAAGGGGGTTCTAAAGAGGATGGATCTAGACTCTTCTCAGTGGTAGCAGAACAAGGAGTAATGGTCTCAAATTGCAGTTGGGAAGGTTTAGATTGGATATTAGGAAAAACTTTTTCACTAGGGGGGTGGGGAAGCATTGGAATGGGTTACCTAGGGAGATGGTAGAATCACCTTCCTTAGAGGTTTTTAAGGTCAGGCTTGACAAAGCCCTGGCTGGGATCGTTTAATTGGGGATTGGTCCTACTTTGAGCAGGGGGTTGGACTAGATGACCTCCAGAGGTCCCTTTCAGCTGTAATATTATATGATTCTAAGGCTTACCACCATGCTGCTCTCTCATGGGCACAGTGCCAATGTGGGCAGTTCTAGGAATGTTTCATCTCTAGAGATGACCCTTTGCATTAAAGGGATACTGTTGGATCACATTTTATTCCTCGGGTAAGCCATCTAGATTCAATGCCTCATACATGAGCAGCTCAAACTAAAATTGAGAGGGAGGACTGTTGGTTACTTCTAAAATGATGTATTAGTGCCTAGATGCCATGGTGATGGACACCTTAGTAATGCAGAAAAGCTTTTGCACTGACTTTTGACGGTTTCTCATTTGATGGGTTTGCAAGTTTTTGATCGTTTTTTAAATATAGCCATAAGCTGCAATGGAGGACACTGGAATAACCAAAAGATCAGAGTTTAAAGAACACTTTCTTATATTAAAACATTATTGAATGCTCCCATTAAACACTTGGGAGACATTATGAGATCTAGCACCCCCTCCTTTAATCATCATCCTCCATCCCCATTTAAAGTCAATGAAAATTGGCTGCCAAATTAATGATCTCCTCTCCTTTGCCATCCTCAGATTAGAGCCCAATATGGTGTCCTGGGAACATCCCTGCCACATGCCCAGTCTCACTCTTGGAACAAAACAAGAGACTGGCTCCAGAGAATCCATCCCAGGTTTTTGAAGTGCGTCCCACGTACATTGGGATTGGACGTTGGCAGTTTAATGAATGTTGTGCAGATGTCTATCAGCACAGACAGCAATAAAGCTCATAGTTATCTATGTTACTATCAAATCACAGGCACTCAGTTTAAGGAGGTCCCACTAACTGGGAACACCAAACCCTTGTTTCTCAGAGCATGTTTGCAGCATACGTGGATGCAAGCAGAGTCTGGATAAGCTCGCTAGAGCTCTGACATCTAGTGGTGAACTGTGGAAAAAGACTTCAGAAGCTGATCAGTTTTCCATGGACACACCCACCCTGCCTTGGTGCTCAGCATGATAGGACTGCTTGCCGAAATGATCCTATTATCATAGAATCATATAAGATTAGGGTTGGAAGAGACCTCAGGGGGTCATCTAGTCCAAACCCCTGCTTACAGCAGGACCAATTCCTAACTAAATCATCCCAGTCAGGGCTTGGTCAAGATGGGCCTTAAAAACCTCGAAAGATGGAGATTCTACCCAGGGGTTCTCAAACTTCGCAAGTTCGAGACACCTTTTCGCTCTTACGCGTCCGCTGCCGCCCCGGGTATGTCCTCTGAATTGCTGCCGAATTGAACTCTTCCGGTTTCGGCGGCATTTCGGTGGACACGCAGCGTTACATAAGAACATAAGAACGGCCATACTGGGTCAGACCAAAGGTCCATCTAGCCCAGCATCCTGTCTACGGACAGTGGCCAATGCCAGGTGCCCCGGAGTGAGTGAACCTAACAGGTATGATCGAGCGATCTCTCTCCTGCCATCCATCATCCCCCTCTGACAGACAGAGGCTAGGGACACCATTCATTACCCATCCCGGCTAATAGCCATTTATGGACTTAGCCTCCATGAATTTATCCAGCTCTCTTTTAAACCCTGTTATAGTCCTAGCCTTCACAGCCTCCTCAGGTAAGGAGTTCCACAGGTTGACTGTGTGCTGTGTGAAGAAGAACTTCCTTTTATTTGTTTTAAACCTGCTGCACGCCAATTTCATTGAGTGGCCCCTAGTTCTTCTATTTTGGGAACAAGTAAATAACTTTTCCTTATCTACTTCCTCCACACCACTCATAATTTTATATACCTCTATCATATCCCCCCTTAGTCTCCTCTTTTCCAAGCTAAAAAGTCCTAGCCTCTTTAATCTCTCTTCATATGGGACCCGTTCCAAACCCCTAATCATTTTAGTTGCCCTTCTCTGAACCTTTTCTAGTGCCAGTATATCCTTTTTGAGATGAGGAGACCACATTTGTACGCAGTATTCAAGATGTGGGCGCACCATGGATTTGTATAAGGGCAAGAAGATATTCTCCGACTTATTCTCTATCCCTTTTTTAATGATTCCTAACATCCTGTTTGCTTTTTTGACTGCCGCTGCACACTGCGTGGATGCCTTCAGAGAACTATCCACAATGACTCCCAGGTCTTTTTCCTGATTTGTTGTAGCTAAATTAGCCCCCATCATATTGTATGTATAGTTGGGGTTATTTTTTCCAATGTGCATTACTTTACATTTATCCACATTAAATTTCATTTGCCATTTTGTTGCCCAATCACTTAGTTTAGTGAGATCTTTTTGAAGTTCTTCACAGTCTGCTTTGGTCCTTACTACTTTGAGCAGTTTAGTATCATCTGCAAACTTTGCCACATCACTGTTTACCCCTTCCTCCAAATCATTTATAAATAAGTTGAATAGGATCGGTCCCAGGACTGACCCTTGGGGAACACCACTAGTTACCCCTCTCCATTCTGAAAAAGTTCCATTTATTCCTACCCTTTGTTCCCTGTCTTTTAACCAGTTTTCAATCCATGAGAAGATCTTCCCTCTTATCCCATGGCAGCTTAATTTACGTAAGAGCCTTTGGTGAGGGACCTTGTCAAAGGCTTTCTGGAAATCTAAGTACACTATGTCCACCGGATCCCCCTTGTCCACATGTTTGTTGACCCCTTCAAAGAACTCTAATAGATTAGTAAGACACGATTTCCCTTTGCAGAAACCATGTTGACTTTTGCCCAACAATTTATGCTCTTCTATGTGTCTGACAATTTTATTCTTTACTATTGTTTCAACTAATTTTCCCGGTATGGACGTTAGACTGACTGGTCTGTAATTGCCAGGATCACCTCTAGAGCCCTTTTTAAATATTGGCGTTACATTAGCTATCTTCCAGTCACTGGGCACAGTAGCCGATTTAAAGGATAGGTTACAAACCCTCGTTAATAGTGCCGCAATTTCACATTTGAGTTCTTTCAGAACTCTTGGGTGAATGCCATCTGGTCCCGGTGACTTGTTACAGTTAAGTTTATCAATGAGTTCCAGAACCTCCTCTACGGATACTTCAATTTGTGACAATACCTCAGATTTGTCACCTACAAAAGACAGCTCAGGTTTAGGAATCTCCCTAACGTCCTCAGCCGTGAAGACTGAAGCAAAGAATTCATTTAGTTTCTCTGCAATGACTCTGTCATCTTTAAGTGCTCCTTTTGTATCTCTGTCATCCAGGGGCCCCACTGGTTGTTTAGCAGGCTTCCTGCTTCTGACATATTTAAAAAACATTTTGTTATTACCTTTGAAGAACAGCTAGCCAAAAACTCAAAACTCCATTTTAGCTTTTCTTATTACATTCTTACACTTTATTTGGCAGTGCTTATGCTCCTTTCTATTTACCTCACTAGGATTAGACTTCCACTTTTTAAAAGATGCCTTTTTCTCTCTCACTGCTTCTTTTACTTGGCTGTTAAGCCACGGTGGCTCTTTTTTAGTTTTCTGGCGTTGTTTTTTAATTTGGGGTATACATTTGAGTTGGGCCTTTATTATGGTATCTTTGAAGAGAGTCCATGCAGCTTGCAGGGATTTCACTTTAGTCACTTTACCTTTTAATTTCCGTTTAACTAACCCCCTCATTCTTGCATAGTTCCCCTTTTTGAAATTAAATGCCCCAGTGTTGGGCTTCTGAGGTGTTATTCCCACCATAGGAATGTTAAATGTTATTATATTATGGTCACTATTTCCCAGCGGTCCTTTTATAGTTACTTCTTGAAACCTCACAGTTTCTCTGTGTATCCTCCATAATGCTGCCGAAAGTGGTGAAAGCAGGGCCCCCATCTTCCAAACTTAACATTAAGCAGCCAAGTAAACCAACCCCAGATCCAATGTTCAGCACACTGAAAAATCAGACTGCAACCACAGATGCCTAAACATGGGTTTGGGTGGCTACAGGATAAATGACACCAGGCACGGGTATCAGAGCAGTTTTGTAAAACAGTTTATTAAGAGATCCCCCATAAGTGAAGGCTGAGAGTCCATTTCCAGGCCACCAACACTGGCAGCCCTAGCCTCATTTCACACCAGCTTTCGCCAAGTCCTCTGGCAGGATGCGGCCCTTCTTCCGGGCCTTGTCCTTCTTGCGTTCCACCTTGGCCACCTTCTTCTTCTGGATGTTTTTACGCCGCTTGTCCTGCCGCTGCTGCATCTTCTCTACCACATGCTCCGTCCTTTTCTCCCACTGCTTCTGGCGCTGCGCCTTGCGCTTCTCCTTGCGCTTCAGGGCAGCCTTCAGACGATCCTCATCATCACGGATCTTGACGCCTTCTGCCTTGTAAAGGACGTTGGTCCATTTGATCTTATTTTCCAGCTCCATGGCTTTCTGTTGGTCTTTGTCCTTCAGCTCCTCCAGTTTGCTCTTCCGGGCGTCCAGCCTGCTCAGCAGCTGCTTGTAGTTCTTGCCTGTCAGAGGAGTCAGGTTGCCCTTCACTCTCTTCCTCTTCTCTCTCTTCTTCTCTATCTTACTCAACTCTTCCTCCTCACAGACTTTGACCTGGTTGAAGATGAGCGCAACTTTGCTCTCCTCCTTCGCTTGCTGCAGCTCCACAGCTGCAGCTGCCTCCTGGGTTCCCTTCTTCTCCATTTTCTCCTTCATCTTCAGCTCCTTTCTCCGGCGCTTCTTTCTCTCCTTCTCATACTTCCTTCGGCGCCTCTTCTCCATCACAGCTAGTGATAGCTCTTTAGTGCCATTCTAAAGGAGAGGCCAGAAGAGGAAGAGAGGCTCATATTATAGCTGAGATGACCACAACACCCTTGATTTACATTTACCATCTACCACAGGACAATCTAACTTATGGGCCTGATTTTCAGAGGGGCTGAGCACCCAGAACGCCCAAATCCAGCTGTGCATCTCAAATCCTGCTAGATCTCAGCCTTCTGGGAGTCTCCTAACCTTCATCCTTCATAAATTTGTGAATGAGTTTCTCCCTTACTCTCCCTGGCCTCAGACTATGTGGAGTCCACAGACCTTGGGGTTTCAGCCCTTAATTCTGGAGCTGTTTCACCTCTCATGAGATTCCCACCACAGTGGTTAGGTGATTGTTCTCCTCCAAGACTAGTGTATATGGACTGGCTATCAGAGAGGTCTATCTAGTTTCCCCAGTCACTATAGGCCATACACTCCCCTCAATTCATGGGCAGAACCCTGAGCAACATCAGTAGGAGTGTCCCCCACGAGACAGCCCCAAACACATCACCTTCAGTGAGAATGAATTCCCTTCACAGGTCACTTAGCAAGCTCTGGATATTGCAGGGACTGTCTCCCAGTAACAAGCTGCACTGCAGGGAGGAGGGGGAAAAGTGACCAACAAACCTATCCAATGAGCGGCTAGCGCCTTTACCTGACCAGAGACTTCTTGCATCTTCTCGTGTAACCTCTGACGCAATATATTCACAGCAGAAAACGAACCGGGATCACTTTTTCCACCTGGTAAAAAGAGGGAGAATGAAGTAATTCACTTAGAATAGGGCACTAGTCACACACGGAAGATCTTTGACTGTTTCCAGTGGGACCCAGGAAGGAAATGCAAGATGCACTTTCCTCAGAAAGGAACATTTCTTCAGAATTTCCTCCCCTCCATCCCCAAAGTGGCTGAGCCCAGAAGAATGTTTTAGCACCATCCAGCAGCTGGTCAGTTTCTGTCTCGTGCATTTAGTGCAGCTCTGAGCTATCACACTTGCAAACACTGCCGGGGAATGTCTAAATCCATACAAAAGCCTTTTCACTGAAGACTGAAAGGGTTTTTTTTGGGGGGGGGGATTATGAAGACTCTCTTCTCTATTCAATAGAAACGCACCTTTTCAAACACTGGCCTGCTTTATACCTAAAAATTAGATTAACCTAGCCACATTGCTCAGGGCTGTGAAAAAATTTCCACCAACCCTCACTGTAGATATGGCTGCTCAACAGAATAATTCTGCCTTTGATCTAGCCACCACCTCTCGGAGAGGTGAATTAACTACAACATTGCAACCCAGTCTTGAACCTCACAGCCAGTTTGCAGACTGATCTTAGCAAAGGACAAACTCAATACTCATGCCTGGAGACTCGGAACAGTCTTCCCAGTCCGTTGGCATGGGGAAGGAAGAGAGACATGGCTCAGCTCAGACAGATTTAGCCTGGAGCCCCCTCACCTGTAGTTCCACTCTCACTTTTGCCCACTGTTGTTCCAGTTGGAGCGGCTCTGCTCCCATTCGGTGTTGTCTGTTCAGCTGGAGCGTGTGTGTTAAAATTAGGTACTGCTTGCTTGGCTGGAGCAGATTTGCTGGTATTGGGTGCTGCCTGCTTAGCTGGAGGGCCATTTGCCTTCTCGGCTTGCTTTCTGGGTTTCTTTCTCTTCTTTTTCTTCGGCTGGCTGCTAGCATCTCCAGACCCAGCTGGCTTGGAAGCTGAAAGGCACAGGAAAGGTTTAGAAAGTAATAGGACAGCTCTTTCTTCACGGTCCTCCTCTCCAACCACATATTACTGAAAATTAGGGGCCCAGCAACATTCTGCATTTAATTTTAATGCTGACATACGCTCTTTAGTTATGGGATTTATATCTTGTCTATGTTAAAATGACAGACATTAGGAGAACCCAGCTACAGCCCAATTGTATCCTATGCCCCCCGGCCCAGCAACTATTTAAACACGTGTATAATTTTATGAATGTGAACAGTTGCATAGCAGTCAAGGGGGCTACGCATGTCAGTAATATTACACGTGCTTTAATGTTTGCAGGATCGGGGCCCACATTATAGTATGGTTTGGTTTTTACCTACCTAGTCCCACAGACCAGACCAAACAGCCTGATAACCCTACTAAGGAAATCATGCAACAAACCAGGGGTCTCTAGAAATCAGCATCAAGAAATGGAGTCTTGCTGCACAGGACAAATGGAAATAATACCGAATGTTCTTTTCCGTGGCTCCTGGACCTGCTGCACACAAATTTTCTTAGCTAAACTCTGCAGGTATGAGTCTTTGGTGGCCAGACTAGCCATGTCTAATCCAGGTGACCTGGCAACAGCAATAAAATACAGGAGAATCTACACAGTCGTGCCCCAGAACTGAGAGGGGTTCAATTCAAGCGACAATGCACTCCACACATGTGTCCGTCCTTCAGAGCAGGACCACCTGGGTGAGCGCCTGGGGGATCACCAGCGTTGAATGAAGTCCAGAGGCCTGCAACATCCCTCTCTTTGCCCTAGATGTGGAAGAAAGCTGGTTAATGAGAGAGTGACCAGGGGCTTTATTGAATACAAAGAGAGAAATGCAACAACGTGGACTTGGGTAGCAACTTTATAACTGCACTGGGGGCAAGACAGACAGCACAGAAGTGGGAGGAGGATGTGAGAACTGGAGGGGGGGAGCAGGAAAGGGGGGCAACAGAAGGGGGCAGAGGGGATAGGGAGGGAGGGGCAACAGAGGGGGCTACAGGGGTAGGGACAGTAGAAGGGGGCATGGGGTGAGCAGGGGTCGGTGGGGTGGGGGGGGGAGAGGACACAAGAGGGGGCACCGGGAGTGAGGGGGAGGGGCCTGCGCCTGCCCCCCGCCCGGGGATGGGCCCCAGCAGCCTCACCCGCGCGCGCCGCCGCCGCCGCCTGCCAGCCGGGACCCCACATGGCCGGCCAGGCAGGACTAGCCGAACGCAGAGCGCGTGCTCGCTCGCTCGCTCGCCATTGGCAGAGGCGGCGAGGGGCGGCGCGCGCCTTGCCGAGCCTGATCTGAGGCTCTGCTGAGCGGACGGGGGGGGGGGGGAGTGCGCGCGCAGCGAGGGGCGGAGTCGTTGCGTCACTGCAGTGTAGGGGGTTGCAGGCAGCTGAATGTTGCATGCGGCTCTCCAGCCATGTGCCTCCCCCTTGCAGCCTGGGGGGGAGGGGGCAGATGGCTGGGGGGGGAGGGGGGGCAGATGGCTGGGGGGGGAGGGGGGGCAGATGGCTGGGGGGGGAGGGGGGGCAGATGGCTGGGGGGTGCGTGTTTTTTCTCTCTGTCCCCTTGTCTGCAAACTGACATGGCTGTGCCAGACCAGACTGTATCTGATCGTAGGAGCCCTGGGCGCATGGGACCCCCACAACCAGCCGGGACTGGGCGCCTGCGGAGCCGGCCTGCACTACACCCGCTCATGAGACCGCTCATGGTGTCCGATGCCATCAGGTGGTCCAGAGACATCTACACTAACCTTGGTTCAGATCATGAGAATTAGTAACAATAAATAAGCATAGAGAGAATATGCAACTAACACTAACTCTGTACAATGAGATAGTAGATAATCCTGCTATGTCCATCCAGGAAGTGCACCTGTAGTTTACAATCAGAGAGGTAGCCATGTTAGTCTGGAATAGCAGAGGTAACAAAGTCCTGTGGCACCTTAAAGACTGAAGCATAAGCTTTCATGGGCTAATACCCACTTCGTCTGTAGTTTACAGAGGACCTAATGCACTGTGTACAAGATAATAAAATATTAACATTATATCTTAATAAAGTACACTGCAATGGGCATGGCTGATTAGTCACTATGCAAGAGTATTTCTATATAGTTTTGATTCCACAGGCTATGAGTCCTGCTCCTGCAGTTCACATATTCATGCTCAACACAAATTAATGTCAGTGATCATTGAGTAAGGATTGCAAAACTGCATCCATAATAGTATTTTTCCTAGTGACAAAGGGAGAGAGGAAAGGGCTTTCTGGTAAGGAATGTTAGGGTAGCACTTGCAATGCAGCTTTACTGGTCTTGAGAAGTGAAATAAAAATCTTGTTAGAATAGAAGTTGTTACTCTCTCACTTGTCAAATAAGGCTACTGGGGTCTTTGCTATTTTAGGTGGATTCATGGCACTAAAGCAGTGCTCATATTAAGAGCACTACAGGAGGTTGGTACAGGGAATCCTTCTCCCCGGGAATTATTTTGGACACTCATCTTTTAGGTCAGGATTTTTAGTGGGGCTTAACTGGGTGAGGATTCATGGGTGCCTTTCAGTGGGAGCAGGATGGCTAACTCTTGTTGCAAATTTCAGCTTTAGTTTTTCATAGCAAGATGTGAGGTGTGAAGTGTCTGTAGCATCTATCTGAGAGGCAACATTTAAGATGCTAATGTTCTGCATGTTGCCTGGCTTTTGCAACAAAGATTTCACACCTGTGACCCCGAGATGTAACACACAGACTGAGTCAACCCCCTGGCCTGTGATGTAGGGGAGAAAGCACAGCAGCATTTGAGAAAGCCCCTGGGCAGCTTCCCAGACAAGCCCCATGGACCTCCGGCTTCACCTTGCACATTTCAGCTCAGCAATAATCAAACCTTCTGCACAGCCCAACTTCAGTGTCAGCAGGAAGAGGAGCTGGAGGGGAGTTTTGCTTTGAACATTTTGGGAAATGCTTTTCCCATTACATACACACTTGTAAAATTCTCACGTTACCCGCCCCTTGCAGCTGAAAACACACACTTTAAAAATTATACAAAACAAAAGTAGTTTTATTCAGCCATCTTACAAAATAAATGGAGGGGAGGAAAAACAACCCCACAGAGAAGTGTGACGCTACAGCAGAATACTTACCAGGGACTTAATTGCATTCTGGGTACACCCGTAGTTCTGCAATGTTTAGCTGTTGATCTGTAACGGTTACATTCCATTTCAAATACTTTCTTTCAACTATACAAGTAGAATTAGCTTAAATGACTGGAAGGAGGAAGCTATTTGCAAGTGTCCCAGGAGATGAGAGCACCCACTTGGGAGCCAGAGTTAATTCTAATCCTAGCTCTGACACCGCCTTCATCTATAGCCTTGGGCAAATCATTGCACTATTGCCTCAGTTTCCCTTGCACTTCAATGGGAATAGTATTTATATTTGGGGCAGGGGTGTTCTGGGAAGCTCAGGTAGTTTTAGTTCTTCCAGCTCAGTAGTTTCTGAGCACAAGGATTCAAGTTTGCAGAGCACCTTGAAGGTGAAGAGTGATTTATACAAGTATTGAGGAGGTGATTATTCTTGTAAACTACAGCAGAAGTCATTTTAGTGCCACTCCAGAAGAGGAAGAGGCTGAGAATACTGATATCGGAAGCACCCCAATGTTGATTAACTTGTCTTAGGAAGATATAAATACTGAAAAAAACCACCCCAAACCTGGACCCAAATTTCCTATTCAAAACCAGAATACAACATGGTCCCAATCCGGGATTCATGTGGAAACAAACTCCATGCTCCTAATGGTCTCTACATGTTGCCATCATGCGGTAACATAAGACAAATCCTAGCTCAAAATTGCTACAGCAGTCAATTTCCTAATGGCCATTACTTCTGCCATAGCCCTGGGGCAACGCTTTCACGGGCATGGCCCAAGAGGTGAAGAAAATACTGCTAATATCTATATTATAAGATACTGTTGATATCCAGTGAACGACCTGCAAACACAACTACAGTATGTTATTCCGGCAGTGGGAGGCGGTTGGCTCAATACAGCGGCTGGGAAGACTCCGGCAGCTCAGCACCATTGGTCTGAGCATGCTCAGCGGGCGTGGCATCCTCTTCAGGAGTGCTCCGTCGGGCCTGCCCCATGCCCGTTCACGTGAGGGTGCGATGGGGTTGAGCTCTGAGGGGCCGCAGTGCTCTGCTCTGCCGTGGCAGCTGCCAGAGGCATGGAGAGGCCTTCGGGGGAAAGCACGGCAGGGTCTTCTCTCCAGTAGGCTTCGCACAGAGGAAGATCATTGGTGTCACATAGACTGTAGCTTTCCAGAACAAGCCAACCCCAGTAAGGAGACAGCAGGTGCAATCAGAGAGGGGAGGGGGGAAAAATAAAGGGGGAGAGGGAGAAAGCAAGACAGAAGCAAAGCGTTAAGAAAATGGCAAAAGCGTCCAAGGACATAATATTTGTGGATCATAACTTTATCAGGAGTCTCACGACACTGATGTTCCCTAACAGGGCTCAGGCTAGAGTGTGATCTCACTGCTTTGGGGAGGATCAGGGGTCCTTTCATTGAAGCCAGTGGTGTTACTCCAGTCTGAAATCGGCATGTGGGCCAACTCTAATTCCCATTCAAGTCAAAGGAAGGACACCTAGGGCGAAATCCCAGCTTCATTAAAGTCAACGGCAAAACTCCCATTTCACATAGGTGGGGCCAGGATTTCAATCCCGGCAATTTCACTGAGAGGTGGATCAGGACCCAACTGAGAGGAGAGTCAGGCCCCGTGCCCTAATTTCATTAGTGATTTTGCGTGTCCAACTTAAGACACCGGACCTTGATTTTTTAGAAAAGTAGAGCGTGCTCACAACTCCAGTTGCGTGGAGCTGCAAGTCCTCTGCTCCTCTCACACTCAGGTTTAAGGTCTAAAAACCAGCAGCCACTTTTAAAAGTTGGGGCTGGAAGTGTTTAGAACCAGGGTTATTCTTGATTTATCATGAGGCAAAATAATACAAATAAAAAAACAGACAACCCACCCCTACAAAATGTAATTTATGTTTTTTAAAGGAGCATTACTAGATTGTCACTGAGTTGTTTGGAGGTCTGTATCTGTAAAACCCAACGTCTCTATCCCCTTATCCCCAACTCTAGTGTTATGACTAATAGCTACAAAAAGTTACATGCCAAGAAAAGGACAATTGATTCTCATGCTGCAGGATCACTGTGGAGTCAGGATCCCCCTCCCCACCATCTCCAGCATTACGAGATTGGCAAAGATTTATGGGAGATTTATGCCTTCTCCTGTGGCATCTTTGGCCAGACTTTCAGAGGCGTTGATCATCTGCAGCTCCCATTAACTTCAACAGAAATTGCATGTGCTCAGCTCTTCTGAAAAAGCAGGTGACAGTGGTTGACCACTGCAGGGTACAAGATTAGGTGGACCAGTTGGGTGAATAGTTATGGCAAATCCTGTGTGCCTAAGCTAGTGGCTATCTCTTGGCCCTGTGTTGTCCTGGGTCCTGCTCTGAAGTCTGAGGCAGATAAACAGTGGCAGGACTATAAATCAAAATAAAAATAGAGGGGAAAATGCTGGAAGAGAAGAAGGAGCTGTCCATGCAAGAGACACCCAGAGACCGAAGGGAGTGCTGGAACTGGAAATAGCTTGTGTCCAAAATAAAACAAACCCAAGGGGTCCAGTGGTTTTCTTGTTTCTGTTTTATTTACCATTAAAAGACTCAAATAGAGATTTCTGGGAAATATTTTAAGAGTAATATATATATATAAAAAGAGACTAAACACTTTGAACTGAAGAGACGTGTCTAACAGGTTGAACTCCAAACCCACCCTCCAGTCACCAAGCCATGCTCTCAAAGAGACGGGAGTGGTGGACCAGGAATTCAGAGTTCCAGCCTCAGGTGGCTGAATAAGGCAAGCTGGAGTGCACAGAGCTACAGCTTTGGGGAATAAGCACATAAGGAGGTCACTGATTTAGAGCACTTGGTTTTTGGCAGTTACAGAGAATTCACCCAATGCCAAGTCATCCCTTTTCCAGCAGTTGCCCCGCTGGGTTTGCTAGAGAAGACGGGAGGGTGCTTAGCATATGGGGCTTTTGCACCATCCCCAAGTGAGGTCCCTTCATTGGGTATGAAGGCTTAGCACCCCCATCCTGCAGTGCCTATGCAAAACAAGGCTGACACGGAGATATGCATGAAGGACTGCAGGACTGGGGCCTAATTAGTTCTGAATCCACCAACCATTTCTCTCCCTTACTCCTGGATCTCAGCCCCTCATGACTGGGTCCCAGAGCACTAGGGTCTGGTGTCCAGCACACCTCACACTGGAGGACTACTACTAACTCTTCAGCCTAGCGTCCGGGTTGAAATGCAGCTCTGGAAAGGAAGTAGGCATCTCTCCTTCTCTTCCCTCCCTGACCCCCCCCCCCAAATAATTATATAGACCTCAAAATTTACACTACAGTTCTCCAGCCAGAAACCTGAAGTTCATAGTTGCTATGGGGCTCTGCAAGGCACCATCCAACCTCACAGTGAAGAGGACCCTGTGGCTTTGCTGGATGTGACCCTGAAGGAGATGTTGGGAGGCTGATGCTCAGGATTAAATGCTCTCCCAGGGAACACTACTGGGATGGCTTGGGAAGGCACCTGCCTAGAACACAAAAGCACATGAGTTGCTTTGCAAGATTCTTGGCTCACATGTTTCCTCATGAAATCAATATTTACTAGCAAAAACCCTACAGACACGCAGTATTAACCAGTATATGGGGCAAGAATATCTCCCAAACCCCTGCTGCTGTGATAGGAATGAGAACATGCCCTTCCAGGTGACACCTATCCAAAAGCATACAGAGTCTAATTCTATAGTCCTCTCACAGACCAGCAGTAAAGTCAGTAGGAGTGTTGCCTGCACCAGGACTTGTGAGCATTAGTAATACACAGGGACCAGCTGGAGGCTAACAGACTGGGTGCAGAGAACGCAACGCTCTGCAGCTTCACCCAAAGCGATGCCAGGAAACAACGTTTCAGATGTTAAACTCTAAAGCTCTAACTATTTGGGATGGTGAAAAACCACCAAGGGAAACCAGAGATTGAGAGAGCAATTTGGAACGGTGGTCGTGTGGAATCCTACTGTCTCGTTCCCACTGAAGTCAACCGCAAAGCTCCCATCAGTTTAAGTGAGAGCAGGATCAGGTCACTACAGAACAAAAATGATATGCCTGAACCTAGGCGGTACAAGGAGTTGACAGCTACCGACCCCCAGCGGAGCTCTCAGAATCAGTTTCATAGTGTGTACCTGGAGAAGGCAATGTGTCTTGCATTTACAGCCATTTAAATACAATTAACATCCTACAGCCATGTGTAGTTGAATACAAAATAGAAAATCCTTTCTCCACATCAGACAGTAACCTTCTGTCAAAAAAATCCTTATGACCATTTATAAAAGTACTTTGAATAAGTCGCTTGTTATGTCTATTTAAACAAACACTCACATGTTTCTTTGGTGTAGAAATAAAGATAGCTTTAAACCTGTAGCCGATGGCACAGGAAGGAAAAGGAAATAAGTGCTCAAGGACCAGTAGATGAAACATTAGGTGCAGCTACAGGACATGAGGCGTCATTAAAGAAAACCTAGCTCTATATTCTAGGCAAGATTTCTCAACACATGCACACTTCATATTAGAAACCGAATAAGAATAGATTGATTTGGTGCAACAGGGGAGGAAGGGGACAAAAAGCCCTGTTTAGACAGTAGTTCTGCTAAGAATGATTGCTTAGTGCAGTTTCAGAGCAAGGTAGGTAAGTGACCACACCAGCATAGTCAGAATCCATTGGTCCAAAGATTAAAATAACCATTTTAGAACCACACGTGTATATGCCAGAGTGTCTGGTTATAATGTCACATACACACCTCAGAGGTTCACATCTGGGTTACCATAACTCCACACACCCCTGTTAGACAACATCTATTGCTCTGCTATCTAATCAAGTTATGAAATAAAGTTCTGACTCAGTTAAGACCTGAATTTTTGCTTAGATCAGTCAGCATTGTGTAACACTACTCAACTCCTTTTCCACTCATCTCCAAAATATTTACTGGGCCTCCCACTGTCCTAAGACATCTTTTTAGAATTGTTGCTGTTCTTTTCCCAGCTATAAAAGGCAAGTTTTCTTAAAATAATGCATCAATTTTAAAGGGACACTGCTGGACTAACATTTGTTTCTAAAATACCTGCATTACCAGTAAATTATGGCCTGATTTTCAAAGTTCCAGTTGACTTGAGCATCTGTAGCTACCATTCAACATTTTAAAGAATTAAAAAATAAAATATCAGCTTGTAAAAGTGAAAGAAGTTTAAAGAGCTAGTTTGCTTTTCCCCATTTACACCGTTGATTAATTTGTTGCACTTCACTGACCTTGGACAATGCAACCAAACTAGTCCCTTAAAGATCTGATTCTGGTCACTTTCATTTACTGTATCTCATTAACTAGCAATGTTGGGGGTTACAGCCATATTAGGAGGGGAAAAAAAGTTTGTATTCACCAGAATCTCTGTTCTACTGAGAGTCTGTAAAAAGATTTCACAAAAGTTACATTAGTGGTTTTACAAAAAGACACCAACCTGCTAGAAACAGAAAAATATTGATTCTAAGCTACTTGATGATGTCCCTTTAGGTCATTCTAAACAGATTCCAGACAGTTGGTGGGGGTGAGCTATAGGGAATAGGCACATTATGTAGTTAGGACACTTGTAAACGGACTGGCACAGAAAGAGGCTTTGCCTCACAACAGCCCGACTGCTTAGCATCTCGATGGCTTGTTTTAGGTTGTAGAAGACAAGTTTGAGCTAATTAAAAACACAGGTGTGAATCTGAAGGGGAAATATCCATTTAGGCTTGTGTCTTAAGGACCATCTGCGCTCCTATCCTGTTTCTCAGAAAGGGCTGGAGACAAGAGAAGGCTTGTTACTACATGGGAGTCCACGGCCCTATTTGTACCTGGAAGAGTAATATTCTTCTTCTAGTTCGTACAGGTCAATGGAAATCTCATCCCTCAGCGAGATCAGCTTCTTGTCACACTCTTCCTGCACGCTCCGCAGCTGCTGGTTACGCTGGTTAATGGCTTCGTTCACAGAGGGGAAGTCATTGAGGATCAAGAACTGCTTCAGGTCGGACACAAGCTTCATCAGGGACTCACCAGCTCGGACCTTGCAGGGTAGATAAAATATTAAGCAAAATGGGACACAGAGTGACTTTGGGGTCCTTTACCATGGCTCTGCAACATAATCTCCTGGGCTGCTCCCTCAACCTCCTAATATCAGACTTTGCAACATGGGAGCAACTTGGCTAAAATGCCAGCCAAAAGTCTGTAGTACCAGAGGAAGAATGCATTAGCACAATACAGTTTTCCATGTACATTATGTAACCTTCTGGCACTCTGTGCACGAACAATGGCTAGCACAGCCATCAGTAGTATAAACCCAGAACTATATGTTTTGCCATCACCCAAAGGCAAAAGAAGGTATTAACACTGCAAGCCAGGAACAGGATTTCAATCAGGGACCTCACCAGTTAAAACTCTTAAAAGTGAAAAATTGGTAGCTTTGGATTGGGACCCAAATTGAAATCCAGAGCAAACAGAAAAATTGCTCCCTTCCTTGCATGGGGAAAGCCACCCAATGCTGATTACACCTCTCGCAGCAATTGACATTAGTATCCTGAGTGCTTCTCGTGGATGCTGTAACAGAGCACACAAGATCCTCTATGCAGCACGCCGGCTTGGCACACAAGCGGTACTTACAATGTTGGCAGCTCTGACGTCCATCTCGTAGTTGTCCTGTTCGCTCTGGGTCGCTCGAGAGACTTGAGTTTCATCTTCAATCTAAAAATTGATTTAAAAAAAGCCACGTGTCTTCAGCTCACTCAATATTCCTGCATCCCAGAAGAGCTCATTGCTTAAAAGAATATAGTGTTTCAGTGTTTCATATAAAAGGGGCTTGTGTCCCTATTCCCATCTAGCAGACGCTTTTGGTGGGATAAGGGGTAAGAGTGCACCATTTGTTGATCTCCCACCTTTTCCCTCATGTTAACCAATTGCTGTGCAGAACAATGTTCATCCTCTCGGTTTTCCTTGGACTGTCTTCTTTGATTCTTCCCACCACTGATTTTCCAGCACTTCCAGCTTGTTTGATTGGACTGTTTTTTTGAAAACTGAGTACCATTATTTGCAGCTGTTCACTAGTAACCCACTAAAAAGAATTGTTGAAAACTCAGGAGGCCAAATTTGGCATCAACCTCCCTCACACCTTATAAAGCTATTAAAGCCTCATTGAAGAATAAAGTTAAACTTTGGCATAGATGTAGAATAGATGCATAAATGCAGAATTTGACTCCAGGAAGTGAAAGCTTCAACTGCTGAATCTCTATGAGCCACCTCAAACTCACCGTTCAATTTTCAAATGCAGGCTTTTCCTGTGAGCTGGATTGGTATTTCTAGCCTTCAGAGTGTAATGATCATTCTGAGCAAAATTATTCAATCTATGTTTATATTGCAACCCATATTACCTTAGGATCTAGTCCTACAAATGCATAATTAGGATGCAGGTAGTCCCACTGACCGGAAGATCAGGGCCTAAATTATAATTTTACATTTTTATGGTGCCTTTCCTCCAAAGGGATCTTAAAGCACCTCAAAAAATTATAGACAAGGATCACTTTTCCCCAGATAATTAGTCTCTATTAGTTCATTACAAAACAAGGAGTCAGATCAGAAATTTTCTGATTATCTACAGCTATTATCTACAGCTATAATCAGATAATTTTCTGATTATCTACAGCTATTATCTACAGCTATTTTCAGGATGAACAGATCTATTCTTTTGTTCAATAGTGTCAAGAAGTCCCCATTTGCAATCTGTTGTCTTTTCCATAGTGGCTAATTGGCTTTTGCCTCACCCACAGGTGTTTTATATAAAGAAGCTGGTGGAAGAAGGTGGAGACTACACTAGTGGGTCACAAGCTTGAGGACTTTTCTATATATTATAGGCTGGGAGACTGGTTAATAAGTAAAAAGGAAGAAGAAATATTGATATACTAATTTTGTAGTGACAAAGCAAGTTGACAGAGATTTAGGGACCTCACAACTGTGAAGGTGCTACACGCTGGAGGTTATTA
Source organism: Sternotherus odoratus (assembly GCA_032164245.1). NCBI lineage: Eukaryota > Metazoa > Chordata > Testudines > Kinosternidae > Sternotherus > Sternotherus odoratus. The sequence goes on from JAVMKO010000016.1 coordinate 13,441,076, forward strand.
CAAGTCATCTCCAGGATGTCTATGTTTGGGGTAAGAGTGTTTTGATATATAGTTGTTAAATATGATGTTAGTAGAGAAAATTTGTTCCTTTAAGTAGTACAGGAAGCTGACTTATCAGATAGATTTAGGTAAACTAACTGTGCAAATTATTATACCAGGGGTAGGCAACTTATGGCATGTGTGGCAAAGGCAGCACATAAACTGATTTTCAGTGGCACTTATGCTGCCTGGGTCCTGGCCACCGGTCTGGGGGCTCTGCATTTTAACTTGAAGCTTCTTAAATGTTTTAAAAACCTTATTTACTTATAACAATAGTTTTTTATATATATATATATTGGACTGCTAGAAAGAGACCTTCTAAAAACCATTAAGGTGTGCCAGTAATACATCTATACATTAGAGTGAATAAATGAAGACTCAGCACACCACTTCTGAAAGGTTGCCGACCCCTGGATTATACTTTTGAGGGAATGTTCTATTTATGGGATGTTCAAAAATAAATCAAGCTTTACAGGAGACGTAACACTTTTGTGTCTGTTGTATACAGACACTTATTCCCTTGTCTATGATTAGAGAGACTAGTGGTTCTTCTAACTAGTGGAAATAAAACTTGAGTGGACGCTGGGATAGACTTCTATACCCAGGCCTCACTCTGACAGTTACCAAATGGGTACTGACTTCATTGGCCTTCTTTCAAATACCCACCTTAGCAGTCTTGATGATCTCAGTGAAGTTATCCATGATTGACTTGATGTCATCTCTCAGCCTCTTGTTGTAGGACTGTAGGAGGGTTTCTTTACTCTGAGGCAGGACTCGTTGTTGTGACATGGTGTTAAATCAGATTGGAACTGAAAGGCAAGAAGAGAGAGAGAATCTGTTACAAGCCCCAGCCCAGGGCTTGCACAAAATATTAAATCCTAATAATTCCAATCACAACATTACACCCCCGTATCTAAATGTTTCCTGGGGCACTCCTAATCTTTTTGAGGCAAAACCTCACAAAGCCAATCTCTTCTCCCTACTCTAACCAGTAAGGGCTGCAATGCTGCTCCCACTGACCTCCAAGAGCAGGACTGGGCCATTATACAATCTTAAATCTACACAACAATTTAAATAAAAAATCAGCCTAGGTAAATAGCTACTGGCCGGGGCCATGGGGAGACGTTATGGGGGTCCACAACAGATCTTTCCAGACAGCATCCTCGGCAAACCAGCTCCCTGGGGACGGGAAAGAAGGTCCCCATAGCTAGTAGCCTGCCCGATTGCTGGAGCGAGCGTTTACACTACAGTACCGGAGGCACGACTGCGAATCCACTCCCAGTTCTCTAGCAGGGACACGTCCATCCGCAACCTCCCCTGGAACAGCCCCGCCTAGTAACTTCCCGATCCACTTCCAAGAGACAAGGAACAACACAGAGTGACCACATGGCCCTTATTTTAAGGGCCTTCGCCTGATCATTTTAAACAGTAAACTGAGCAGTAGAAATAGACCTTTGAGAGGAAAATACCTGCTTTGCTAAGGGAACCAGGGCTTCCCTAATATGCCCCTAATTAAATATTGTTATTTATTTGCATCCAATAAAGGGGCCACCCCAAGAACATCTCCCGAGTCCAGTTTCTGCGTCCACAAGCTCCCTTCTTTGTTCCTTTCAGATTCACCACCAGGGTCAGGGCAGGGTAATATTGGCAACTTCCCCTTAGAGGAAATAGACGACGGCCCCTTTAAATCCTCTACGGCTCGCTCTCTCCCCGCCTCGCTCGAGAGTTGCCTGCCTCTCGCGGGATTTCCAGCCCCATACATGTATTACCCAGCATGCCCCGCTCTCTCTTTTTCCACCTCAATCCAAGATGGTGAGTGGCGGCTTCTGCTGCTAGGCCGGGCGGGGGTGGGGAGGTTGAATCCGCCGCCATCCGCCCCTTCATCGGGGCCGTAGCCGGGCGCTACCTGGCGGGACAGAGGCCCGACCCCCCGGAGTGACCCGGCCGGGCGATCTTTCGAGGTCTGCGGGAGTCGGGGCCGACCTGGGCCTCCGCTTCACCCGGCTGCAGCAGGGCCCTGGCGGGCTGAGGGTAGCGGGCGGCTTCCCTCGCGGCCGTGCGCCCTTCCCACACCGGTGCCTCTAATAGCGGGGGGCGGGGAGGAGGTAGGGAGCGGCGTGGGCAGGCCTCGAACCCCTAGAGGAGACTCCAGGCCCGGGGCCCCCTGTGGCTTGAAGGGAGTGGAACGGGTTCGGGTTCCTGCCCTGGCCCGCGCTGAGTCTCTTCTCCCCCCGAAACCAACCCCGGGGTCTGCCGGTTGAATAGCCTCCTCCTGGTTTCAGGACTGCAGGAGAGTGTGAGGAGCCAGCCTTGCAAAGGAGTCTACATGCAGCGCTCTGCTGGGGCATTGCTCTGCCCCGGGCAGAGTTTCTCTGTGACTAAGGGCATCTGAGTGAGATGAAAAATGGCTCAATGATCTGCACAAGCAAAATCTCTTACAAGAGACTCTTTTAAAGAGCCTTACTAATCAAGATGATGGAGTTGAGGCATCGTGGTTACCCCTGCAAGGGCAGAGTCTAGATCTGCACACTAATATGCTGCATCTTAAACCTAAGCCTCTCCAAGCAGGCATTGCTTGAATGGATAGAATTTAGCGTTTCTTTTATTTGCAGCCGAAAGGAAAGAAGGCGAAGGGCAAGAAGGTGGCCCCTGCCCCTGCTGTAGTCAAGAAGCAGGAGGCCAAGAAGGTTGTAAATCCTCTCTTTGAGAAGAGGCCCAAGAACTTTGGCATTGGTGAGTAAATGGGCATTTGGGGTGCTTTGGGCTATTTCAGCTGCTGTTCAAGGGATAGATAATGCTCTGAATATGTAATAGTGTTTGTCTCCGGCATAACCAACATTATTGTAACATTTGATTAAAGTTGTAGTGTGGACTTCCTCTATCCCCGCTACTGATAGTGAAGTTCACAACTCTGTTTGGGCTTATTGGTTGCACAGACAGACACCACAGGCTAAATAAACATATCTAAATTAGATTTTCTGGTAGTAAAGCATTGTTAAATAGTTAGCAGAGCTCATCTTGTGATAAGGATATATTATGGCTGTCTGAAATAAGATGGGCATCTAATTGTGGTATAAATGGGCTCCTTTCATAGAAATGCCATTTCTAATAGTCTATGGACAGAAATCTTGGGTTTAGGAGGGGTATGGAGGGAGAGCAGGGATTGAGTATGGTTGTAGAAAACATTCTCAAATTCTGATTTTACCAGAGACCAGACACTGCCCCTCCTCCTGCTTATTGTTTGCTAAATTAGTTGAACAGCAGCTTTTCATACTGTGTGCAGATGATGTAAAAGAATATTTGCTATCTGAGTGATAGTGCTGACATGTATACCCACCAAGATCGCTGATGCACTCCTATCCGTGCTCCGTAATGTGCTCACGTGGCTTCAGAGCATCTGAATTGTGGACTGTGTTTCAGGACAGGATATCCAGCCCAAGCGTGATTTAACACGTTTTGTGAAATGGCCCCGCTATATCAGACTCCAGCGGCAGAGATCCATTCTTTATAAGCGTTTGAAGGTGCCCCCTGCAATTAACCAGTTCACCCAGGCTTTGGACCGCCAAACAGGTAAGATCAGATCCAAAAAAACCTTTCTTGGCTCTTGTTGCCTACAATGAGAGGCCGAGAAAATGAAATTTTGACTTAACATGTAAAAATCTACATGTTGAGTTACTTCAATTTGAAAGGTTTTTTTGGGGAAGGTTCTGATACTGATTGGTATGGGGGAGGGAAATTTTGTAGTTCCATTCAAGAGTTATCTGAACACATTTGTGCGTTGTCCTGCTAAAGCTTCACCATCTGTCTGGTGAAATCCTAGATCATTCCCACTCTCCTTCATGTTCTCCCAAAAATGCAAGCCCTGATCTTGAATTTGGACCTTAGTATGTACCTTAAGTGTACATGGAAAGCATGGGGCCCAGTTGCATCACTGTAAATGTGTAGTCTCTTGAGTAGAGTTGGATTGGGGATGCAGGCTTGAGAGAAGAGCAGTTAGATATGCTTAGCTAGAATAAGGGGGAAATTGGGGCTGAAAGTCAGAAAGATGCAACTTGCAACACACACACACGGTTTGTAAAAGGACAATAACTATAAGAATTTTTAGCTTAAGTAATATAGAGTAACTAGTTACGAGAGGCTGATGTAAAATGTGCTGCTCTATTACAAGGAGAGGGACAACAAAGGTTAAGTTACCCCACACTTTAACCATAGATCCTGAGAAAGGGGTTTAGTTGGTTGATACTGTGAGGAGAGATCTGTCTATGAATGAAGCAGGGGTGCCAAGAAGAGATCTAACTTGTGACATGCAAACAAGAAGATACTTGCACAGCAGCAGAGCTTAAAATTGGCACTGGAGCTGCATAGTGTAAGAATAAGACAACCCTGATTGTGCAGATGATGATGATTAATATTTGCTATCTGAGCATTAATGATGACTACTTACCACCAAGATCGCTGATGCACAAAAGTATCTTATTTTTTGGGGGGAGGAGAGAAACCTGTCTTTAAGGCAACTAATGGAATCTGGATTCTCTTTCAGCTACTCAGCTTCTGAAACTGGCTCACAAATACAGACCTGAGACCAAGCAAGAGAAGAAACAGAGGCTGTTGGCTCGTGCTGAACAGAAAGCTGCAGGAAAGGGGGATACTCCTACTAAGAGACCACCTGTCCTCAGAGCTGGTAACTGTCTGCATTTGTGTTGTAAACTTCACTTGGGGTCTAGAGAGAACAAGGCCTCTGAACAACTAAGTAGGCTACTTTGCTTTCTTCTGTCTTCTTCCTTCTCCGCATTGATCAATGATGGACAAGCTATGGCAATGATGTATTAATTTCTTCACCTGAAATGCAAACTGAAGAGCAAACACAACGAGCTTTTTAACCCTGAGCTATAGCAGATTGTCCATATAATATTTCTCACTTGCAAATCTTGATCAGTTAGAGCTGGTGGGCACACAGTACTGTCCCTTGAATTGTGGATCTATATTCAAGCCATGTAATGCTCAAAGGCTTCTATTGGCTTTTTCAAAAACTTGACCGTACTTTACTGATTTTCTTTACAGGTGTCAACACGGTCACTACCCTAGTAGAGAACAAGAAAGCTCAGCTGGTAGTGATTGCTCATGATGTGGACCCTATTGAGGCAAGTGGCTTCTTCTTTTGTAGGTACTCTCTTCTAAAATAATGGTCCAGATCAGATCCCTCTATTATACGGACTTCTAGGGGTGTCTGGAGCAACATCAGTAGGTCAGTAACATAGATCTCTAATGCCAATTGTGGATTTACCCTTTCCTAGCTCAATGCAGTTAATTAGCTATGCCAGCTTTGGACTCTAGTTCAGGGAAAGGCATGTTAAAACACTGTTCATTATAGAAAACAAAATGAAATAGTAAAACTAACCTTGAAAGAATCTGAGATAAATTGTTACTGTTCTTTCTTTGTATGCATGTTCTGTACAACATGTAATTGTACTGAATGGTCTTAATGGTAAAGTTCCTGGCTTTTACATAGTGAGGCTTGGTCTTTGCAATGATGTATGAATTTCTTCATCTGAAACTCAACCATGAAGAATAAAGTACACGAGCTTTTTAACCCTGAGCAATTGCTAAAGCCCATACTTTTGTTTTGCATGTTGCAAAGCCAAGAGGTAGTTTTAATTCTTGTGCCTCTGACCCTACACGTCCTTAATCTCTTCCTAGTTGGTGGTTTTCCTGCCTGCCTTGTGCCGCAAAATGGGAGTTCCGTACTGTATCATCAAGAGCAAGGCAAGACTGGGGCGTCTGGTCCACAGAAAGACCTGCACCAGTATTGCCTTCACGCAGGTTAACCCGTAAGTGTTTCTTCTCATGCTTTTTCAGAATCTAAATTTGATCAGCTCAGAAGCAGAGAGCAGACAGCTAAACCCCAGAGTTAAAGATTGGGGAGGTGGGGGTAGGAGGGGAAGACAATCTAGAATAGAAATCTGGTGTGGCTTTTTCTTTGGAAGATTAAGTACCATCAGACTTGAAAACCAAACTGAACAGTATATAGGGACTAATAAAACCACAATTAATACCGGTGTAACTCCGGATATGTTTACACAGCAATAAGACTGAAGGCTAGCCCAGGACAATTGATTTAGGTTTGGGCTGTGGGGTTTTAGAATTGCATTGTAGACCCCTGGGCTCCCGATTCCCTGTTGGGGAGGGTGGATAGTTGTAAAGTATTGTCAGTCTGTTGCATGGAGAGGCAATGTTAAATGGTAGTTTTAATAGTAGAGGTGGACCTTTTGACAATGATGTGTGTAGAATTTCTTCACCTGAAAAATCATGTGGACTTAAGAGCTTTTTAACCCTGAGACAAGAGGTTCATCAGAAAATGCTACTATTATATCTGTTGATGTTCCAAAGGAACTAACACTAACATCTCATTACAGTGAGGATAAAGGAGCTCTAGCCAAGTTGGTTGAGGCTGTGAAGACCAACTACAATGACAGATATGATGAGGTAAGAATTTCAGTGCCACTGGCCCTTTTGCATCAACAGCTGTCTTAAGCCCATACACTTCCAGATTCATTGAAAAAAGTTAATAGAAAGAAGCTGAAAACTATGAAGATTTAGGTGCAAGTAGCTGTAGAACTAAACTACACCAAAGCTGTCTGACAGGCCCAAACCTCTGCATACAGAACCTTTTGGTCCTTTTCATAGGAACTTTGCAGTCTGCCTTGCAGAACCAGGACTTCCCAGAGTTAAAATTACAGCTCCCAGGATACCAGTTCATATCGTGTTTCACTGTTAACTTGTATGGCAGAAGAAACACTTAACGATGTACAAATGTTCAATGACCTCAAACCCTAAAATTGAAGTCCATTCTTTTCTTGGTCTTAGTGATTTTCACAATCTGCTTAGTAAAACCATCATGTGGGAAAGATGTGAAGTAGTTGCCAAATATAGACATTCCGTAAACATCTGGAACCTGAAGTCAGTGGCTTGTTACTGACTTCCATAAATTCATGCAGGAACTGAACACTGGGATAAAGGGTTAACTATTCATTTGAATCACTTATGCTGGACCTGCTGGGAAAGGGTGCCTAATGTATTTCTGAATCTTTTTTTTTCCCTCCAGATCCGTCGTCACTGGGGTGGTAATGTATTGGGGCCAAAATCAGTGGCTCGCATTGCCAAGCTTGAGAAAGCCAAGGCTAAAGAACTAGCCACCAAGCTGGGATAAGTGTACTGGACTTAGATTTTTCTGTACATAAAAAATAAAAACTAAAACTGTGTTTCAGCAGTGTCTGCTCTGGGATGTTTCAAAGAGAAGCTAGTATTAAAGCACTTGAGTAGTCTTAAGTAAATGTTAAGACAAGAACTGAAAATAGCCATTTTGAATGTTCAGTCCCTTCATGATGGGAGTGTAAACCCAGTTAAGGAAAAGGAAGCTACTCAACCTACTGCAAAGAGTAAACAAGGAACCATTTTGCCCCTTATTGCCAGTCTTCTGTAGTGTGCTGGTTAACTTCTGCCTTTATACATCCTTATGTAGTAAAACCTGGTAACATTCACCAGAAAATTTAACCCTAAATGCATTGTGTATGGCCTGCTTTTTCCTGTGGCTATGGCAGTGCACTGGCCCTCAGGACTCCAGTTGCAAAGCTAGGGAACTGAACCTGCAGTTCCTCTGCAGTGAGGCACTTCATCTCTGTCAGTACAACTTGTAAAATGGGGGCTTTTCCTTCTGGCTCTTGTAAGAGTCCCTCCCTGGCCATTTATTGTGACTTTGTCTGAAATAGTTTTCTATAGACCTGTAATGCTAAAGCAGTATAATCCCTCCTGGGGATGCAGGTATGGCTTATGTCTGTACAGGCTATGATGCTACATGACTGTAGCCGAAGCCTGAGATTTAAAAGCTAGTTTATCTAGCTCAGGGGTTCTCAAACTGGAGGTCAGGGTCTTGCACAAGCTATCAGCATCCACCCAAACCTACTTTGCCTCTGGCATTTCTAAAGGTGTTAACTTAAAAGCCACTTTTATATATTTATGTGGGGGGGTTGTATGCAGGCTTGCTATGTGAAAGGGGTCACTAGTACAAAAGTTTGAGAACTACTGACCTAGTTCATGCTAATTTTCTAAGCTTGATAAAATAAATGTGACTAGGCATCTACCAAACTGGCCATATTAAACTATTTTCATTTGAGTGTGCCTTTAGGTATGTCAGTTACATAACTATCAAAATCACCTTTTTAAAATCCTTGTCAAGGCCTGCTTACAGTCTCAAGCTTTACTGTAGCAAATGCAGCAAGCACATAATTCAAAAATTGCAAACAAAACCCTGGAAAACACAAGTGCCCTGAAAACTCTCAGGGTTTAGACTCTGCACATGTGTAGAATTTGTCCTCCCCAGCTTTTGTTTCCCTCCAGAAAATGACTTTGAGGGGGAAGCAAAGGGAACCCATACAAACAGTCATGAACCCTCCCCCGTGGTATGTTACAGGGACCCAGAGCAATAAATCACTCTGGGGAAAGGGGCAGGACTGGGGATGGCAGGGCAAGTGGCTCCTCCCCTGTATTGGGCTCAGTTGCTAGTTACAGCCAGGCTGGGGAGGATAAGACTTCCCCTGTATGACAGCTGAGGCAGACAACCCCCCTCACTCCCTAGTTTGTTACTCTGCATTTACAGGATGGGGGGGTGGGGAGAGGAGCTGAACCTGTGTATCCTGCACATATACTGTAGCCACTGGCCTAAAGGTTAAAGGTTGCACCCTCTTCCACCCCTTGTGTAGGTTTAGGCATGCTCAGATATCTACCAGAATGGGCTCCAAAGGCAAGATAGGTGAAAGAACCCCTAGTCAATGCTGGTGGGGCTTAAACACTGTTAGGGTAATGCCAGGGCTACCTCAACTATTGGTGGTGTTATTCACCTACCCCGTTATGTTAAGGAAGCTTAAATGCAGAGGTTCTAACCTGTCCTAGCTGTTAAGACAGGGTGAGTTCTTGGTTGATATACACAAAGCAAAAGACCACCTATACAAAGCCCTTTATTTCCTCATTTGCAAACCTTCCCCTGTAAAGTGCAATCCTTAACAAAACAATCCAGAGAACCTGATTCATTAAGGAGGTATTTCTAATAGTTTCTCTCCACAGTCATGACAGAAGTATTCAAATTGTACCTCATCCCTGCCCATGATTGATAAAGCACTTCCTGAATTATCACCTGTAGCAATCAATTTAAAAATTTCATCCCCACCCTTTGCGAAAACAGGCAAGGCATTGATGGCCTAAGAACTACCCAGCCCTGGCTTAAGTCTAATCATCATCTAGATCATCCTCTCTTGCTCAATAAGTGTCTTAATAGTAGCAGCTCAAATGTGCCTGAGAATCCCAAACTCAATGTTTCCAAGTGCCAGATTCCTGCTGCTCGAACATATGACTTTACAGGTTTCTTGCACAGAATCTGTTCATCAGTTTGATGGCAGGTCACTAGCTGAACTGCTTTACAGAGCAGCATAGCCACAACAAGCACGTGATAGGCCAGAACCAGCTTGGATGAAGACTCCAATGAAACTTGAAATTTGTGAATTCGTTTCTTTCACAGCCAGGCTAGTGTCTTCTCTGAGTCTTCTGAGAGCTGGAGATCTGGTCTGTGTTGCATCAAGGAGTGACCCAAAGGGGGGCTTCTCTCAGAGAGGAATTCTTTGTATGAACTTTTTGTACCACATGTAGGATGTTGCAGCACATAAGCCATACCTGCAAATGGCAATGGAAGAGTCAGTCAGACAAGGGAACAATCCAGCTTCAGCGGATGACTTCAAAAGGAGGAGGGTTGGCTGTCGATATTATACTGGTCTACTGCGACAACTTGGATTACCGGGGCATCCACGGATCTCCAAGCATTTTCCATACATTAGGCCTTAAAATAACTAGTTTTATAGAAATGGAGACACAGACTAAAAGACTTGTCACGGGCCACACACTGAAGCAGTAGGAAAGCCAGCTATTTTCTAGTCAATGCTGTTCACTCCCTCACTTTCAGCCCTCCCAGTGTTGCATAAGTCAGCCAATTTAAACTCTGGAAGGTTAAAGTAATAGTAAATGTAGGCTTACCAGGTAATTATGTACTGCATATGTTCATTCCTCAAGGTCACTCTTGTCTGGCCTCCAATGGGTCCCCCTGGGACTGTGCTCCCTTTAAGTACAATATGGTGCCACAGATTAAAAGATGCTTAGGGTTTGCACAACACCAAGCATAATGTGATCTTGCTCCATGATGGGGGCTATAGTCTGCATTGCATGGGACTGTTCTAGAATCAAAACTACAATAGGGGTCAGTCTCTCATCATCCTATTGCTTACTGGGCCTACACGTCTCTTGAGATATTTGTAAAACCTACTGGAGCTGTAGAGTTGACTCTTCCCTGGGAGCTCAGTGGTGAATATAAAGCATATTTTTGCTGTAGCAGCAGCATTCTGTAACAGGTGCAATTTTCCTTCTTGAGCCCATCCACATGAAACAGGTGCTCTTATCACTACAGGGGTGTTGGCTTGACCCCTTGCTGTACGAGTGGAGGTGAAAGCATAGAATTCTCATGCACCCTTTTCATACTGAGCTGTCATTCTGCACTGCTGCTAGTCTTTATTCAAGACAATAAACTTGGCAAAATACAGGAAACAAAGTTAGAGGTGCAATACCTCTCTGCCCAGCCTACTGTCTTGCAGTGCACGAAGTAAGTCTCTGGATCTCTAGAAAAGTGCACTAAAGTCTAAGCCAGTTAGCAAATTAAGAAAAATAAGCAAATACTTCTGTCAGTCACTGCACTAGGACTCCCCTGCCTCCCACAGGTATTACAGATTTCAGGATAAGACACACACTAGCCCAGTCTCAAGCTGAGGAGGGAATAGGCCCATGTAAATTGGACAAAAGATGAGCTAGATTCCCCTTTGTCTTACTGAAATCTGCATCGATAAGGATGGGCTCAGCACCAGTCACCCTCGCCATGGCCTCCAGGTCACGGTAATGCCAGCGGTTCTTTTCTATGTTGTTTTCAGGCACAAAAGGCTTCCGGATTTCTGACAGCCTCACCACCCCAACAAGGTCTATTTCATCTCGGATCTAAAAGGGGGGGGGGGGGGAGGACAAAACAAAACAAAAAAAACCAAGATTTTTTTGCAGCTTATTCCTTTGCAAAATTAACTTGGGCCCTAGTGAATATTTATCTGAGTCATAAATCTCCAGCACCATCCGAGGCCCACAAAGGGGACAACTGGTGGTGCCGCAGGTCAATACAGAGATGTGTGCAGTGTAGCTGGGGAATAGGCAGATCAGTATCTGTTTTTCATTTTAAAGAACACTACATTCATTGAAGCCAATGGGAGGAAAAGCCTACCTGCTTTAAGAAGTGTACAATAACCCTCCACCTCAAGATATTAAATAGTCACGTGACCTATGGTGCCAAAGGCATCTAGTCGTCTTACTTGGCATATTAACAACTTCTGACAGAGCAGAACTCTTAACTAGTGAGGCTTTACTCTATTCCTCTTACCTGTCCTTTCAGTCTGGTCTCTGGTTTCACCTTCTTTTTAGGGACAAATCCTCGATTGACTAGAATTGTGATCCTATAGTTACATATAAAAACGAGATAAAAAGAAAAGAAAACGTCCTTCACAAACAAAAGCAGAACCCCGATCACCTTCCTCCACTTCCTGAACTACATACCAAGGAGATTAGCAAGCCAGGAGTTTGGTGGCCACTCTTTTTAGCCTGTTAAATGTATTTAAAACCCATCAACAATTAGGAGTCAGGCTCAGTGGCCCTACTGGTTACAAGGAAGAATGATTTATACAAGAAGTCCAACTGCTGCAATTCAACCTTTGGAAGGGAGGAACAAGCAACACATGCTTCAGGGTTTCAGTTGCCTGGCTGTAGCACAGCAGTAATACCCACGATTCTCTAGCTAGTATCTGAACATACCCTAGGTCTGTGCAGTAGAAGGGAGTAATGACATTTGCTCCACTCTCTGGGTTGGATGTCAGCTGTCCAGCTTCTCTGGCCTCTCGTACAGGATCCACCAATGAACGTGGCAAAACATAAAGCTCCTTGGAGTGGTCGAAATACCCTTGGACCTTTACAGACCTGTACTCCAGTTCCTGTAGCTCCATGGGGCTGCAGGGAAACATGATGGGAGATGAAAGATGCAGTTAGTTCCATAACTTCATTTAGGATTTATCTCCTTCCTGTTATTCTCCCAGGGACCAATTTGCAAGGTGGCAAGTAAAGCAAAGAAGGCATCAGCAACAGTGGAAAGAAGGTGGGGGGGAAGGGAGAATGCCCCTGAGATAAACAGCTGGCTTCAGAATTTAGTAGCAGAAGAGAAAAGATTATATCCATTCACAGTAAGATCAGTCAGTAGTATTCTGAGTGCATTCACCGATGCATAAATCAGTTGCCTCTCTTCCATACCACTTGCACCAAACATCTCTTATGTGACCCAGCTAGCCAAACACCTGTCAGAGAGGAAGAAGATCTGCTTCCTGCTAACACAGCACGTGGATCCCAAATCAAGAGGAGAGATTTCTCTTCCCTCTCAATCCCCAAACTTGCACAAATTGGGAGTGTTTTCACACTCAGTATTGGATGGCCATATGATCTAACAGAACCCTTCTCCCACACCACTTTCCTCCATCTGACAAACTTTCCATGCTTGGGCAGAATCCAGGTACTGAGGGCATGATCCAAGGCTCTCTGAAATCAATGGGAATCTTTCCATTGAGTTCAGTGGCCTTTGGATCGAATCCCAAGCACTGTCTCTTCTTTAAGTCCCTTATATGGATCACAGCTAAAGTTCCTAGCACATAGCTGGAGCTATATAAAGAAACAGCAGCAACCTAACTCCCACACTTACTCTATAGGTAGAGGAATGGGCTCTGATGCAACTCTTGACTCCAAATCTGCTATCAGTTTTAGCTTCCACTTTCGACGCTGAACCTGGGAATGCACAAACACACAAGTAGTAGTGCACAGTAGTGCCATATACGTGGGAGCTGCTTATAACGAGTTCTTGCAAATTTGAAAAGGAAATCCATCTCATCTTCAGGATTTTTTACTCCATCTTGGGTCACATTGGTCTTACAGGAAAGGTTGTGATATGAAAAATGAAACCACTACATTTTAGGGAGAAAGAAAAGTACTGAAGCATGGGTTTAAGGAAAATGAATCTCCCATCCTAAAACGTGCATGGAATTTGCCAGATAAAAAGAAAAAAATAAATGTCAAATTTGGGGCTTGGCCACCCTCTATATTTGTCACTTAAGAGGCCCATGTCTTTAAGTTAGGCCCTGCAGCATCCTGAACAGTTCCCACTGCTTCCTAAGTGCTCAGATATCCTAAGAAAATGAAATGATGGTATTTACCTGCCATGTACCAAGACAAAACGTGGCGAGGGGGATCAGTAAAAGGCCCCACTTGAATAAGACATCCTCTTCAGATTTAGCAGAAGCTGCTGTGGAACTTCTACGTCTGCAGGGTCTCAAGCAAATCTCTGGAATACATTAAAATGAGAAACAGGATTTGTGCAGTAAGAACCCAGCTAAATTCCTGCAGAGTTTGCACCATCAGAAACAGAAGGTGAACATGCTCCAAAGCATGTGCATCCGACAAAGTGGGTATTAGCCCACGAAAGCTTATGTTTCAATATTTCAGTTAGTCTTTAAGGTGCCACAGGCCTCTTTGTTACTATGCAATGTATCTATTAATAGGATATTTGGAGATTTTCATCTTCAGAGAGCTTTATAATTAATCTTCCTTGCATTCCGTGAGGTGGGTGAAAGAACTCTATTTATGACAATAGCCTTTTAATTAAATTGAATCCTAATGCATTTAAAATAAAATAACTACCCACTACTAAAGCAGAAGCTGTTCCTCTTTTCACACTCCTCATACCAAATACTGTTGGAATGCAGCATAGGTATAAGGCTGCTCAAAGTACTTTACCTTCTGGAATAAAACACATGGAGTAGGACCCCAAAAATTCTTCCTTACCTTTATTTTGCTGAACCAGACCAGAATGTGCTTTAATAAGAGGATATCCAAAAAAATTTCTTCTGACCAAACAGTTTGGTATCTAAACAGAATGAGAAACATCTTGTAATCACTCTGCTTTGCAATTAGTCCCACATGATAATGGTGGTCAGTGACCTTGTAAAATAGATTATTTTATTTGCTGGGGAAAAGGTATTGTAGATCTCATCTGAACCATCATCCCAAATTCATCCATCCAAGTTTAGATTACAATATAAAGACTTTAAAATCAAATTTCAGTTGTAGGAACATAGTTCAATTATGACTGCTCTTTGCTTTCTCTGTATTAGAAATCAGACAAATTAGGGTGCTGTTTCTTAACACAATTGTGAACATCTTGCTATAAATACCTTCAGAGTTCTGGTACCTCCTAACTTTTGAGCTTCATTAAATCAGTTGGTATATTATCATTTAACAGACACGGCCAGACTTAAATACTTTGTCTCCTACCAACATCGTCCTGTTGGTTAATAATAGATTGACAGCTGTCAGTTGTTCTTGGCCAGTATTTTAGAACTAGCTTAACTAAGATCTGGACACTACTGAATGGCTTAATCCCTGACACAAGATGTCCCATTTATCTATGTCCTTCAGTCATCTCACAAGCTCAACATCTAATTCACAAAAGGGAATCAACTCCAGAAGTGGTGCAGTGACTGCAGATGCAAGCAGACCAACCAGGATGAGCTTAGCCTAAGTTTACATCAAGTAAACACTTTGGAGGCGCAGAGTGGTATTAATAATTCAACAATTAGCACTTATACTATCACCTAATGTCTCCTTAGAAGGTTTTGGAACGGACTAGAGTTCTGGATGATGTTGAAGAGACCAGATAGACGGGGATTCATGTACAGCAGGACACGCTCCCTTTTGGGATGAACAGACCCCGCCTCTCCGATCGTGTTTCAATGGGACATTTGGACGAGCCGCACTCCGTTTTCGAGACCTCTCTGTTCAGACTGCCACAGCTTTAAACAAGCCTAAACAGCCCCTCCCCGGCCTGACACCCCTAGGGGCCCACAGACTATACCCCCAACCGAACAGCACAGATCAACCCCATGGCCACCATCTCACTCCGTAGCCCCCGAGACGGGAGCGAGGGGCAGGCGGCGGACAGCGCCCAGCCCCCTGGAGCCTTACCAGGCAGCCCGGTCACGCCTGGGCTCCGGACTCTTACCTGGTAGCTGGCCTGGCGCAGCGGCCGCAGCAACCGGCTCCAGCCGGCCATAGCAACCCCAACGAGCGACAGCTGAGCCCCGCTCCTCCCCGCCGCTACTGCTTCCTCTTCCGGCTCCCGCCGGAAGTGGGGGGTGTCCGTCCGGCCGCTGCTCTCTATGGTTCCGGCTCCCGGAGCCTCCGGGGTTCCCTGACTTCCGGTTTGGGCCGCCGCGTCGCCCGGCCGGCTGCTCTCACGCGAGGAGTCCGGGCGCCGCCCCCCGCCAGCGCCGTCATGTGCGAGGCGCCCGCCGAGGTTGAGCGCTTCCTACAGCAGCACCCGGCGCTGCGCCTCGTCGAGCCGGGTGATAAGGTGAGTGACGGACGGGGGGTGGTGCAGGCCCAGGGGAGGCGAGCGGCCCGGGGGGGGTGGTGGTGTCTCAGTTCCGGGGGGGGGGGGGGGAAGAGGCGAGCGGCCCGGGGGGGGTGGTGGTGTCTCAGTCCCGGGGGGGGGGGGGGGTGAGGCGAGCGGCCCGGGGGGGGGTGTCTCAGTCCCGGGGTGGGGTGAGGCGAGCGGCCCGGGGGGGGGGGTGTCTCAGTCCCGGGGTGGGGTGAGGCGAGCGGCCCGGGGGGGGGTGTGTCTCAGTCCCGGGGTGGGGTGAGGCGAGCGGCCCGGGGGGGGGGTGTCTCAGTCCCGGGGTGGGGAGAGGCGAGCGGCCCGGGGGGGGGTGTCTCAGTCCCGGGGTGGGGTGAGGCGAGCGGCCCGGGGGGGGGTGTCTCAGTCCCGGGGGGGGGGAAGAGGCGAGCGGCCCGGGGGGGGGGGTGTCTCAGTCCCGGGGGGGGGGAGAGGCGAGCGGCCCGGGGGGGGGGAGAGGCGAGCGGCCTGGGGGGGGGGGTGGTGTCTCAGTCCCGGGGTGGGGAGAGGCGAACGGCCCGGGGGGGGTGGTGTCTCAGTCCCGGGGTGGGGAGAGGCGAGCGGCCCGGGGGGGGTGGTGTCTCAGTCCCGGGGTGGGGAGAGGCGAGCGGCCCGGGGGGGGGGGGGGTGTCTCAGTCCCGGGGTGGGGAGAGGCGAGCGGCCCGGGGGGGGGGGGTGTCTCAGTCCCGGGGTGGGGAGAGGCGAGCGGCCCGGGGGGAGGGGGTGTCTCAGTCCCGGGGTGGGGAGAGGCGAGCGGCCCGGGGGGGGGAGAGGCGAGCGGCCCGGGGGGAGGGGGTGTCTCAGTCCCGGGGTGGGGAGAGGCGAGCGGCCCGGGGGGAGGGGGTGTCTCAGTCCCGGGGTGGGGAGAGGCGAGCGGCCCGGGGGGGGGTGTGTCTCAGTCCCGGGGTGGGGAGAGGCGAGCGGCCCGGGGGGGGGGGGTCTCAGTCCCGGGGTGGGGAGAGGCGAGCGGCCCGGGGGGGGGGTCTCAGTCCCGGGGTGGGGAGAGGCGAGAGGCCCGGGGGGGGGGGGTGTCTCAGTCCCGGGGTGGGGTGGGGTGAGGCGAGCGGCCCGGGGGGGGGGGGGGGGTCTCAGTCCCGGGGTGGGGTGAGGCGAGCGGCCCGGGGGGGGGGTGTCTCAGTCCCGGGGTGGGGTGAGGCGAGCGGCCCGGGGGGGGGGGGGCGCTGTCTCAGTCCCGGGGTGGGGAGAGGCGAGCGGCCCCGGGGACCCCAGTCTGGAGGCGGCGGGGGGAATCTCCAAGTTGGAGGAGGTGTTAGTCTGGGGGAGGGTGGTGCAGAGCTCCTGGGGAGCACAGATCTCGCTGCACCTGGTTCGACTCCTCTGGATACCAGCCGATAGGGGCCAAAGGATGGGCAGGGGAGGGGTCTGCTACCCCCCTTGCTCTGTTAGGGGAGGCGTTTTGGGGACCAAAATGATGTAAGCTGCAGGGAAGGTCTCTTGGGGAGGTCTGGAGCCGGGGAGGGGAAGGGAGAGACCGTTATGCCTAGCGTGCTAAGAGCCAGCGTATCGCAGGGGCTCTTGCACTGCGCCAATAGGCCATTTTCTTCTCTCCTTATTGTCTGCTCAGGTAAAATGCAGGTTGACAGGTCACGAGCTGCCATGTCGGATGCCAGAGCTGCAAGCTTATACTAGTGGCAAGAAGTATCTGAGACTAATAAAGACAGCAAGACTATTTGACTACAGCGAATTTGAGCCGCACATTGTGCCCAGTACCAAGAGTCTGTACGTATCTGTTTCTTTCTTAATGTTCACATGGAGCTCGTACTAATGTTAATTGCATGTCCAATGGGGGAGTGATGCCTGAGTGTTTAAGTCAGTATCTATCCAGTGGCCTGGGAGAACATTTATAAAGCAGCTTTGGCAGCTATTGACTCGGAATTGGCCATGTAGAGGTGACTCTCAATTTTTTTATATAATAACTTTACTAAAGTGTGTCTGTTTTTTATTCTCTAGCCATCAGCTGTTTTGCAAGCTCACTCTCAGGCACATCAACAGGCTTCCAGAGCATGTGCTGCGTCATGTCCAAGGAAGGCGCTATCAGAAGGCGCTGAAAAAATGTAAGTGGCTCTATCATCTTCTGCCGTGTTTTTTCTCTTCCCTTTCTGATCTTTTAATGTGCTTTCCCGCTTTGCATGTGTAGAGTTTGAAAATCATTCTACAGCATGACAGTAACGCAGAGGAGTGCTCCTGCCTGCTTCTCCCAGCCAGGAAGGAAGAAGGGTGACTTCAAAAGTAGAGAGCAATAGTTTCCTATAGTGAAAAAATTGGAGTGCCTATTTTAAGAAACTTTCCAATAGTGTGGGTCACACTTTAATTCAGTGATTGTCTTGTAGACATGTTTCCTTCCATTTGTGATCCTTAATGTCCCTGTGGCAATTGCCACTTGCACCGACAATATAATTAGGGGATTATTTAATATTTTTTAGCTTCCTTTAAATACAGCTTAGCAGCTAGAAATGAGGAATTGGTACCAAGTGCCTAATCACCTCTCTGCACACCAGAGATTGGGAACTTCTTGGGCCTCACTAATGCAAACCTGTATAACAGCTTGTATCTGGGAGGAATTGTGTTACGACCTCAATTGATTCTCAAGACTAAATGCGTCCAGCTCTAGATATAGTTGTATTTCATCAACAAAGGCACTGGAGGTTGCAGGTGTCAATGTTCACTTTCAAGTAAAGTCTTCAAATCCTGCCCAGGTCAGCAGTGACTAAATGTCATTTGATGGCTGCTTGATGGCCTGTATGAAATGAGCTGGCATATCCCAGTCCAGGTTCTGGTGAGCAAGCAGCCACCTCATAAAAAACATCTCCTCTGCAGTTAGTCTCTGTAGGTACTATTGGCAGTCTCATCAGAGAAGCCAAGTTTTGAATGGACCAGGGAGACTGAACTACACTGCAGCTCTCATAGGTATCTCCCACAGAGTTGGGCAGTGTGCATGGGAAGCTGGCATTGGTAGTGTGCTGTATTTCATTAGTGGACTCCAGTTTGCAGGACTGACACCTTTCACAAACAGTAACCCCCCCCCCCCATCTTTGCTGCTGCTAGAAACAGAAATGTGAACAGCATGACAAAACCGTAGGCTCCCTAGGTCTACTTACTGTCACTCTAGGTTTGCTCACAAATGCTGTTTGCATTTCGGATGTGCTACCTAGCACTGTGCTCTACTTCTAGTCCATTCTGTTCTTAACGAGACCACCAAATTCTTGAACCACTTGCATTATTTATGAATGAGCCCTGCCTGGTTTATTTTTAGATGAGGAGTGCCAGAAGGAGGGCTTGGAGTATGTCCCTGCCTGCCTCCTGCAGAAGAGACAGCGGCGGCGAGATGACCAAGCCGAGGGGAGCAGGCAGCCCTGCAGAAAGGGAGAATTCTGGGAGCCTATGTCCGGTGAAGAGGAAGATGATGACACGGATGATAGCATGAGCGACCTGTACCCATGTGAGCAAGAGCTTTGGTGTTTTCTCACCGTCTTAAAGGGATACTGTTTCTATTCCCTGGCTCTTCTTTCAGATTGGCTACCTGCTGGGAAGCCACAAAGCCAGCTCAATTTAATGTCAATTTAAACTTTGTTAGCAGGATGTTTGTGTGTGTGTGTGTGCGTGGAGGGGGGAATGCCTGGAGATAATTTATTGTCAGTTGCAAGGGGAAAAGAGCAACACCCTAGGAAAAGAGATGTGTTTCCTTTGTTAGCATTAGAGGGCAGCAGTGTTAAATGCCAGTTATCACTGAATCACCACCAAGACTGAGTTCCTCCAAGGGGAGCAGCACTTAGCAGGTCCTGTGCCGACAGAACCTGCATGCTCACAGCGACATGCACTCCATTGCCTTTCCCAGAACAGTCCTGGAGCCTACAATCCCACCCACCCTGCAGAGATTTCCTACCAGGTAGAGTGAATTCCATTGAATTCCTGTATAAGAAAACTGGAGGAGAGGTGGGGTTGTAAAGCTACAGGAGTATATCTGCTAAATGTGCCCTGTAACTGGGCAAGTAAGGGTACTGGGCACTTACTACTGAAATACGGGGGTTATATTTGTCTTCCAGGTGTCTTGGTAGTAATGTGCTGCCCGCTATCAGGGATATGCGGCTCTTGCTGATAAAAGGACTGGAATCTGGTGCTTCAGTTTTGCAAAATGAGCTTTACAAAAGTTGCCCGTGAAGCCACTGGAATGAGGCTAAGTCAAAGCAGTAGCCAGAGGAAACTGATCCCAAGTTGGGTCTTACCTTGTGTTTTAGCTGAGCTTTTCCCAGAAAAAAAGCCGGTGGTGCAAGGAGACAGGGAAGGTGATGGTGACTTTGTGACAGACAGCGAGGAAGATGCGGCCAAGGCTGCAGAGGAAAACAGCAGCATGAATGGAGAGGAGAGTGAAAAGATGGACGAGACCAGACGAGCTGGCAATAAAAGGGGAAAGGTAAGTGCTGTGCTGCTGTGCACAGCCACATCAAGGGAGAGTGGTTGCAGGATCAGAGGTAAGCCCTTGTGTATGAGGATTAGGGTGACCGGACATCCCGATTTTTATAGGGACAGTCCCGATTTTTGGGTCTCTTTCTTATATAGACTCCTATTACCCCTCCCCCCCCATGCTGATTTTTCACATTTGCTGTCTGGTCACCCTAGTGAGGCTGTACTGTATGATTGGACCGGTGATCCATCTGTGAGAGGGGCCGATGCAAGATGGGCTCAGTCAGTATAAAACCTTTCGGGGGATGTTTCCTCCTGACCCTGGAAGTCAGTGACAAGCTTTAGACCCTGAAGCATTGGGTTTCTATCCTTTAGTGAACTTGTATTCTGGCTAGACTAACTGGGGATATTATTACCCCTATAAATGTCTAATTCTGGTTTGAATCCTGCTGCTTGCTGCCCCAGGAGTGGGAATCTTCGGTCAAGGAGGCAGAAGTGTCCTTGGGGTCCTAAAATTACTTCCACTACTCCCTCCTTAATCACCTTTAGAATGAAAAGGTTGATAGAATTTAGTCTGGCCCCTGTTGCCTCCTTTACCCTTTGTCAGTGCTCCTGCTTCTGCCTGTGGATCTCTCACAGGATCAGACATTTTAGTCCCAATCCTACAGTCCGTGTGTGTTTGGGAAACAGCAGGAATGCATCTTCAGGCCCTGACTCTATAAAGTGGGCATACGTAGTTTCAGGAACATCATTGCTGATGAAAAGAGTGATTGTAGAAGACAACGCAGGGGTGAGGAGGTGGATTTCTTCCTTGTCTCCCTTCCTCTATGGGGGGAAGAACAGGATCTGCAATATTTTATAGCACAGTTCTATGAGGAGCCTTTGGGACAGACACTGTATTTGTTGGGAGAAAGGGAGGAGGGGATGTTATTTGTAGATCTTATACAAGGGCTGAGGGGAGCTGGAGGTCGTCTTATCTCTCGTTGGCCCCTTGTCCTCAGTAACTAGGACTGGGATTGGACTGCCATACTCAGCTTGAAAAACAAGCAGCTTGGTGTGATGCCTTGTGTGAGCATTCTAGCCCTGGCCACATGCAGTCTTATGCTGGGCCAGAGGCATGAAGAGGTTCTTGGAAAGACAGTGCAATTTCTCTCTCTCCACAGCCACAGTTGAGTTCCTTAAAGAAGAAATTTAAGAGTCACCATCGGAAACCCAAAAGCTTCAAGAGAGCAGCCAATGGCAAATAAACTTTTCTATAAATGTGAAACACCAGTGGGCTGGAGCTAGTTATGTGGCAGGGTTGATGTTCTGGGCAGGTGGCACAAGTCCGACCTTGCCTGTACCGTTGTCTGGTTCTAACCATCTGCTTCTGATAGGGGCCTTAGTAAGCTGCAGAACAAATGGGTTGTGGGCATTATGGTCGATTCTAGGGGCATTCCCAAGCTATAACTGAGATGCCACTGATTGGGTGCCTTATACTAATACAAAATCTATTCCTTGGCACTTTAATTTTTGCTGAAAAGGTTGTTATTTTTATTCCACCTCCTGCCACCCAGGAATCTGCTACACAGTGGATATTAATACCAAGCTTTAGCTAGGGAAACACCATCCCCAACAGGCCACCAACTGTGCACTCAAGCTGGATACAACAAAGATGCCATAGTTTTATTTTGATGGTTTCCAAAAATCAAAACATTTTCAAACACAACTAAGATACAAAATACACCATAAAATGAGAATTTATACCGACTTCTTTCCACAAAGCAAAAAAATAAAAATTGAGCTCAGAACACTTTGCAGAGCCAATTGGTAAATTCTATCCTGCCTTCGAGAGCACTCCAACCGTTAAAGAAGTCACTGCAGCAGTGTGGGGAGATATGTGGTACAGCAGTGCACATGAGATGCAGCTAGCCCTCTTGCAAAGGACACATTGGCTAAAAAGTCATGTTTCGTGTAGTGTGCCGGTGGCAGTGTATTTAAAAACAAGCTGCCTTCTCAGTGCTGAAGTTGCACTATACTTGCAAGATCCCTTCTGCAAAGGCTAGTGACATTTACCTTTCCTAAAGGGGGACATCCATTTTGTGATGCCTGGACTTCCTATGGGGCTACAGGCAGCCTCTCCAGGAGAGAGGAATTTTGTGTATCAGTGTCTGAAATATTAAACAGCTCTCTTCCAAAGCAATCAAGCTCCTTTGCTGGGCAGAACGAGGGGCTCAGCCTTAAAGAAGCTAATTAAGGGGTAGTTACAAGACCTGTTTCTACCTATTAACTTATAAATACTTGAATTGTCCCCAGCACCTAGAATGTTTGGAAGAGAATATTGGTGCAGCTATGCCCATATTCTAAACCGTTGCCTGTAGTTACTGCCCTGTGAACATCAGTCATATCTTTTATGTATTGAACATCAGAAGGAAGTTGAAAGTTTCCTGCACAGTGAAGACACAGGCACTACAAGAACACTTGAGGCAAAAATCTCTCCTACAAAACCTGCTCTGGGGAAGAAAAAAGAAGCCCCCCGAGTAACTATTAAACCCTCTTGCTTTCAAATGAATTTTAAGAATTTAAGAAACCTCTCCAGTGATAGCACCCTCTGTCACTGCAGAGGCACTTTTCCCTTCCACTGATGTAAATGGCTGAACATTCTTGGAGGTTTTTCTGTTTCTCAGCACCTGCTGAGAATCCTGTTTTCCAGGGTAAAGGCAAGAGTGCACTGTCTAGGTCAATGGGCTTATCAGCGTTCCTTGGGGAGGAAAGCCCAGGAGCCGGCTGCCTGTTGGAGGTGCTGAGCTGGGCTGCTCTTCGAAGTGGAGATGGAAGCAGCTACACTGAAGGGAGCCTGCCGAGCTGCCCTGGGACCTTAACTAGCGAGTTTCTCACAGAATCCAAATCTGTAAGACTAACAGAAAAACCCACCACCCCCACCCATTTAGTCCACCAGCAGAGGGTGAAATGCCCCTTCCCAGCAGGGATGGATGTGAGGTGAAAGAAGAGGTTACACTGATGGGGCAAAGTCAGGACCTCTGTTTCCCTTCAACCCACTTAAACTAAAGAATCCTTTCCTCTGAGTGAAGTGCACAGCAGAGGGTTAGAATGCATAAAGTTACCTCCCCCAGCTGTTAAGACAGTGCCAAGTATGTTCCACTCCCTAGAAGTCTTATCTACTACTGTCAAAAATGAGGCAGATGCCATTTGAGACATAGGACTGAGAATCAGTGCAGTAAGGCTTCCCACAGCTGATTTTTGTGTTTAATACAGGAACAATGGAGCCTTGTTCAGGAAAGTTCTCTGCCCCAGCCCATGAGTGTGTGTCCTGGGATGCCAGAGCTGGTGCTTTCCCTTGAATTCTGTACCTGCTGTTGCTCAGTGGGGAAAAAGAAAAAGATTTTGCATCTACAAGGGAGACTGGCAGAAATGGATCAAGAAAGAAAAGGGTGCTCTAGGCTGGAAGATCAGACACTGCTCTGAACCCACTGCGGAGGGGTGGTGAACCTGCATGCATTATGAAATGCTCAGCATTTGAGCTTCTGCCTTTCAGTGCCAGGAACGGTGTTTCACAGTTGGTTCCACCAGTTACTGCTCAGAGTGAAAGAAACCTGGAGCCACGTTTAGATAAATGCGAGTTGGTTGCTGAAGGGAGCTGTCTGTGGGAATCACTGCCTGGGTTGCTCCCCTTTGTTGGTGGGTGGAAAATGCTGAAAAGGATTGATTTTGGCACAGCACTTTTTAAAATGAAGTCTGTCTCTAGACCCTTCTCACTAACCCACCCCACCATCTTACTGAAATCTTTAAAGCAGTGTAACCCCACTACCCCCTTGTTCCTTTCAGGAACAGAAATGAGACATTCCATTTTCATTACAGAAAATAAAACCCTCTCTTTCCCCAGCTGGGGAAGGATGCAGATGCAGCTGCTTCTGACATTCTCTTCCTCCCTTCCTCTTTGTCTTTGGTGCGGAAAGGCCTTCCCCTTGCTTAGACCTGGGTACATAATACTGTAATTATTTTAAAACCAATGTCTTCTCTTAGCATAACTCTCCAATTGTACAAACAATGCTTTAACCAGCACCTGGGTTTTATATGCACAGAGGATTTTTAGTTCTCTGAGGGATATGGGGTATTCACCTGTTAGAGTTAAAAAGGAAACCGAAAAAATAACCAGCCAGCACACAATGATACTACTGTGTATCTGCACACAGTACTTTACATTTAAAAGCCAATACTGAAGTACTCAATGAAGTGTGGATTCCTTGGGTTAGTTCCAATTCTAGGAGGTTAAACACAAAAAATAAACCTAGGCAATGTTCCTTTAAGAAGTAGGATTTATCATCTATTATCAGATTACTGGTGCCACTGTAAATTAAATTCTCAAGACATCTGTGCCTTTAACAGGGAAGGTACAGGAGGAGCAGGTATATATAAAAGGCGGCAGTTTTTGTTGAATCCACAGAGAATCAGTTCTGGACCTAAACTCTTGTGTCCTAAGAAGCGACACTGCTCCCGTTACCACTCTTTTTTCTTCTCATCCATGGAGACGCCACCAGGGCCCAGTGCCACCACCAGGAGAAGCCCTCCAATGACAGACATGGTCTGGAAGAAGTCGTACTTGAGGAAGTCATGCATGGGCTTGTAGGCTGGGATGGTCCAGAAGGCGTTAAAGTAGATGTTGATGGCAAACAGCCAGATGACCAGAGTCAAGGCAGCCAGCTTGGTCTTAAAGCCAATCGCCACTAAGATAATCAATGCTGTGCCCACGATGTTCTGGAGAATCTGCAGTAGAGGGGAGAGGAAAAAGTAGAGAGTCAGGGTTATACACAGCTCTGTCATGGTAGCCTATAGAGCACAGACACTGCATAGCCAGCTAGCATAGGTATAAATAGCAGTGTAGACAGCAAGTCATAGCTTAGGATTCATAGTGTCCTACACACCCTAGGGTCTAGATCCTGCATAGCCCTCTGCACACCCATGCTCTGCCACTCATGTCTACACTGTGAATTTTAGCAGTTTCATGTCCTGCTGCCTCTCCCTGCCAGAGCCTTTCCTCTGGCACCGGGGAACTGTAGGAGTCTTTCATAGTGGTGTGCAACTACACTTGTAGTGCCTGTATTCTGCATGCTGCCATATGCATGTAGGAGGTGTATTCGCTGCAGTGTTGTTCAGGTAAAGGCAAGTCAGCAGGCTGCTGTAAGAACAGCCCTACTGGGTCAGACCAAAGGACCATCTGGACCAGTATCTTGTCTCCCAACAGTGGCCAATGCCAGGTGCCCCAGAGGGAATGAACAGAACAAGCAATCCATCTCCCGTTCCCCATTCCAGATTCTGGCAAACAGGCTAGGGATGCCACCCCTACCCATCCTGGCCGTGATACAGATACACTGGGGTAGATTATCATTAGACTGACATTTCTAAGTTCCTTCAGTAACTAAAGGGCTTTTCCCCGCTACCCTTATTCATGTGAACTGTCCCACCCATTACAGTGACAGGACTTACGTGACTGATGGCTGCAAGGGTCAACCCTCAGTTTGTGTGGGACCCTGAGGGTAGATTTTGGGGTACAGTTTCCTGGAATTTAGTTTCAAGTCAGCGCTTCCTAAGCTAAAATCTTGTTTATGAAGAAGGGAGTAGTTTGGGTTGAGGTTTCTCTGCTGTCACTCAGCAGGAGGGCAGAACAAATATCTAGCGGACAGGACCCAAATCCGGCAACCTTACATAAGGAGACACAGTGAAATTGAGGAGGCCTTACATGAGGAGGATTGCTGGATTGGGATCCCACCCAGGCTGTCGCAGAGCAGTGAAGCCCAATGCCGTGATTCCCTGTTCTGTGCCAGATACTTACCGAAAAGAAGCTAACATCAAAATGTAGCAGCGTCATGAACATAAGGACCAGCAGCACACGTCCACCCAGCTGCATGTACTGTTTGGGGGAGCTTTCCCGCATGGTGGGGACCCCGGCAAACATGCTTTTCCCCTCTGACCGTGACTCAGCCAAAAGCAACAGCAAGCCTCCCCCAAGGGCAAGGTTCCTGGGGAGAGAGTGAGATGGGAAGGGAGGGGAGACGGGGACAGAGAAGAAAAATCTACAGGTTAGTGCAAAAAAAATAAAAACTACATCATAGAGAGCTTGTTGGATGTGTCACGATCATTCTACCTGAATGAGTGAGAATGCCACCAACCACCTTGAATTGGTTCTCACTGTGCCCCACAGCAATCTGCCCTCCAAGAAATCAATGTTCCCCACTGATTCAGTAGTTCTTATGGCTCTTCAGATACAAGATCGTGTGTCCAGCACTTGCAACGTTTATGACCATGGAGCCTACACCGCTCTGCACTAAGCTTCTATCAAAGATGGCAGACAGCAAGGAACACTACATGCATTTGTGGGATTTTTTTTTTTTAAAAAAAGCTGCAAACAACATGGGATGTAGATGACATTATGGGATGGAGACTGTTGCACACTAGGAAGTTGACACCTTCATCCCAATCACCCCTGCGCGACTCGTTTCTGCCCAGCCATGCATTGCCAAAACTTCCTGAAAAGACAGTGCGCTAGATGGTGGTGGGTTGTACACTGGGATATCTACCCATGGTGCACTGCACATTGACACAAGCACTCCTGGTGAGTATCTGCAGTGTTGACACAAGGAGCCAAGTATGCATGTGCACAAGCAATATATTGATTGCACCAGCTTAGTGCGGACGTAATGTGCATCTGTCGTTTAGACATGGCCTTAAATGTAACCTTGATAAAGATCTCTTCATTCCTGTCCCTGGGTGACATTCACAGAAGCAAGTTTGTGAGGATAGTACAGAGAGGTAAAATAAACTAGGACCTACCTCATCAAGAACTTCAGATCCCATAGAATGCTGTAAGCAATGGTCTGGGAGGGAAAAAAAGAAATACTGAAATATTTATGCTGTTTCTACCTCCTTGAGAAGGGAGAGCTTTCAGAGCGTTCAAAGTCAGTGTGATTAAATGTAGAACTTAAGAATCAATAACATCTTAAAAAGTTACATAGTTTAGCAAGTAGTTTGGCATGACAACAATAAGGAGCTTTTATTAAAATCAATTTTGGGTGCAGAAGGTCAGGATCATTCATTAGCCAGAGTGCTTTTTATAGCACGGCAGATCTGTGACTCTCAGAGCTTTTTGAAGATCGTTAATTAACTCTCAACAGTCCCCTGTGGCAGTCAAGTATTCATCCCATTATACAGATGGGGAAAACAGAAGGGCAGGAAGGTTAAATTAAATGCCCAAGATTACACAACTAGTCAGTGGCAAATTTGGGAATAGAATCCAGAAGTTATAACTCCCACTATTCTGCTTTAGACAAAGTGTTAGCAAAAAAACCTTCCTGTCCAAAATAAGTTGTTTTTTCCCCCCCAACATTAAATGGGGATCCTTCCACTTTGGGATATTCTTGTAGCAATCACTGTGAGGTCAAAACCAAATCAGTTATAGGTCTCTTATGCAGCAGGCTGCTGAAGCTCATGGGAATTGCAAAGGGGACCTCCTCCTATATGGGACAGGATCGATACTTGTCAGTGGTTGGAAAAACAGCTGGCTGATCCTATCTGCATCAGCATCCAAGGAGAATCCCTCGCAGCTGTGCATGTCAGAGGAAGAACAGCTGTAACCATGTTGCCACAAGAGATCATGGCCAACTGAAGGAGAGCACTAGGCTCAATGGGAAGAGCAGTCCTTCCTGCTGCTTTTAGCTTAGACAGATCAGTCCCATTGGGGTTGGTAGGGAGGGCCTGAAAGATAGGGACTGTCCTTTGGAAGATCTGAGGCTTCCTACCTGTAATGCTATGATTCCGAACAGTCCGAAGCAGGCATACTGCACAAAGTTCCTACTCAGCACCAGGATACAGCCGCCTGAGGAAGGGAAATTAAATAGCATTACCACATCTCCAGCTCACACAGGAAACAGCTGGTTTGGGTCTGGGGTTTGAATTTCAGTATGTTAAGGATTTCATGTAGCCAAGTCAGAGAGAACCTCTGCTAGGGCATATCGGGTGTCAAAACACTAAATTTCAGAGCAAGTCCTCTTTTTTTAAAAAAAATACAGGAAGTATTTTATTTACAGAATGCACTATCAAGATCAGGGAACACATACAGAATTAAATAGCTAATAATACTATCAAATAAAGGACTCCTCAGAGTTTTCATTGACCAAGAGATACCGTGTGGACTCAAAGTCAAGGAGCAAAACGTGGGGAGGTCAAGGCAAAGTCTTTATTCAGCCTATGAAGCATCATCAAAATATACAGCGCTTGATGGATAAAGAAAAATAAACTAGGCTTCCCATGAGCCAGAAACACTAGAATGATTTGGCATCTGCGCTAATAGGCCATTAAGAGCCACTTACTCAGCTGTCCAAAGAGATTTAAGAACACAAAGATGGAGGCCAGGAAATAGCCACAGTTCCACGTGGCATCAATGTAGTCCCTCTGCTCGCTCCACTGGAACCACATGCGGATGCCATCCTCCAGGAAGGTGCTGATGAGGCACAGACGGGCCACGTGGGGAAGGTACTGCTTCGTCACTCTCAGGAACTACATGGGCAGACAGTGCAGGAGTAATGTCCAAAGCAGCCAAGAGCCATGCCCTTCTGCAGACATATCACTGGCATGTGCGTGCTCACCCACCCACCTCCACCACAAGATCCTGCTGAACGCAGATGTGCTGGGGAATAAGCTAAAGCCAAACCCTCTCGATATCACTCTGGTTTAAAATCCCTAGGCCTTTACATTTCCCCCTCTTCTCATTGGCAAAATTCCCATTGACTTCTTCCTCCGCAAATATCAACACATTGTGGCATCAGGCCTAGGACTCTTCTATACAGTACTAGAAGGGTTTGACTGTAGATGACCATGATATTAGTTGTTTTCAAGGATAAACATACAGAGGCCAGCCCCTAGTCCAATTAAGAATCACAACCCACAACAAAAAAAAAACCTACACTCAGTAAGACGAATTAGGCAGTTATATATAAACTACAGTTCAATGCAACCTAGTATTTAAAACCATCACATCACCAAGAGGCATGAGGAAGTGAGCATACTGCTCCTCTTCTTGGGAAGGAAAGTGGTGTCTGATTCTGTGAACGGAATGCTGAAAATTTACCATTAGATCACTCTGCCATTGTGAGAATTATAGTTTATATAGGAGCAACTACTGCCGAGCAGAACCAAAACTTACACCCCAGGGAGTCTAGCTTCTTGTACAAATTACACACATGCAAGATAGTTGCATATTAAAAAAAAATTAAAAATGTAATCACCGCTTCACTCTCAATTCTCAGCTGGAGTATTGTTTAAATCTTCAAGTAACTATAATAGAGCACCAAAGCATAGCGGGATGAGGATTAAGAACTGGTTGTAAATTTAAGGCTCTGACACAAATCTCGGCATAAGGGTCACAATTTTGGTGTGCAAAGGAAGCCATGTGCAGGCACCTAGAACACACATGACTAATCAGCAACTGTTTGTGCAGGCAGTTGGCATGATTCTGTGTACCTCTTGAGCAAGCTGGCATAGCCGTGGGTGTGGGATTCTTGCACTCCATTACCGAAAAATTAAAACTACTGCATCGATCCCAGGTTACTATTAAAAAGTATCTGGTGTTATTCATCCACCGACCCCACCATCCCTTTGGTTCAGAAAGGTATTAATAAAAGTTGTTTATTTCCTAACAAACAGCCCTAGAAACCTGCAAATAGCATGTTCAATGTGTATAGAAAGCAGTGATGTTTGTAGGCAATGTAACAGTACCAGGAGACATTTGGTAACAGAACATGCCTACTGGCTGAAAGTGAGGTGACCGTTTATTTAAGAAACCTATTTAGGGCATCAGTACCAGGTGCAGAACAGCTACCGTATTTTTCGCCCTATAGGACGCTCCGGCCTATAAGACGCCCCCTCGTTTTTCAATAAAAAAGCCGGACAAAAAAAAAAAAGCGCCTCGCTCTCCCGTCCCCGCCGCGCGGGCGGGCTGCCGGGAGCGTCCCGGTTCCCCCCTCCCCGCCGCGGGCGGGCTGCCGGGAACCGGGGCGCACATTCGCCCTATAAGACGCACCAACTTTTCCCCCCCCCCGTTTTGGGGAAGAAAAAGTGCGTCTTATAGGGCGAAAAATACGGTACGTTACCATTACTTCACTTGGTCAGGGGTGTCATTCAAGTGACATCTGTTAGGTGTTGTATGTGAGATATATAGGGTCAACTCTAAATTAAACAGCAGAAGAAAGAAGCAGAAGGTGCCTCTCCAGATTTTATGGGCAGTTCGCATAGAGCAGTGTCATAATCAGATACATGATCTGATGTAGAAATGCCAGGTTTTGCAGAGACTCCTTGTTTCACAGTAGGAGGACCATGTGTTACAACCTCCCACAACCCATATACAGTATGTATTAAAAATGATTTATGGGACTATTTGATTCAAGTCATTTTACTCAGTGTTAGAATCTAAACTATGTTCACTGGGGGGGAAGAAAAACAAAAAAAACAAAAAAACAAAAAAAAAAAAACACATCCCACAAAACCAAAGCAACCCACCTGTAGAGAAGTGTTCTTCAAAAGGTATCAGGAATGCCACAAAGAGGAAATTCACAATTAAAACAGCGTATATGTCTTGTGTTGGTCCCCCTTGCACCAGTGTTTCTTGTACCATTAGGGAACAGTAACTTTAAAAAGGTAAAAAGTCACACCCAGCACTGACTATGTTCTGTTGGTGCAACTCAGTTAACTTCAGTGGAGGTGCACCAGTTTATACTAGTAGAGAATTTAGCTAATCGAGTCAGCAAACTAACTAGTAAAGATATATGTGGACAAAAAAAAAAAAAAAAAAAAAAAGAGCTTCTCATTGCTTATGATATTCACTTCTTGCATTTTACTCAGTTTGAACAATGAAACCAGACTAATCAGTTTCACTTTCTCTTTTTAGTTAGTATAATTTTGCAGTTCTCACAAAGTTGTTTGGTTTCATAACAGCTGGGTGGCAGGAGATTAAAGGCAATTAATAAAGGATGTTCCAAGTTCTGTTCAAATTAGAAACCTTCCTTGCTGCCTAATTCAAGGTCAGCATGAGTAAAAACATAGCAGAAATGTTAACACAACAGACGTGCCCAAATAGTTAATATCAGAAGAGCAAACTATACTAGTCTTGGGTCACGTGCATCTAAAGGGTCAAGATTCAAGTCAGTTAAACATACTTTGAACACAAACCTCAACCAAGTACAGACTGAATGTTATACTTTGAAAAAAATTTATATATTCAACAGTCCCAAACAGCTAAATGAGTGAATCTGGAGATACATTTCTTATGATCTTTGCCATTTAGTGAGACACAAATGCAAAATTAAATACTCATTAATACAAGGAAGATATGGCCTAAAATTACAATGTGAAGTTAAAAAAAAAACCACAAAAAACCCCACTCACTTGCATGGCCAAAATAGCCGATTAAGAGAGCATCAAACTGTATTTTAGTTAGCTAAGGAACTCCTACATACACCCCAAGTGGAGAAAATAAAACAGACCCTTTTAAATTGATCAGTATTGTACATAACAAAATTACACTTTTCATCCAAAAGTTCAAGCCCAAAATTTGGCATTCTTTAAATGTTATCCTCTGCCAGTAACTGTATTGTTTATATATTTTTTAATTATAACTGCTGAAATTTTGTTCTCACGTGCCTGTTCTCTTGCCCCAGACTCAGCCTCTACAAGTTAATAAACCCTATTCCCATAATTAGGCAATCATGTTGACTTTGCAACAAATAAGCAAACAAACCATGTGACTTCCATGGAAGAGGATAAGATTACAGGGAAAGAAGAATTACAGACCAAGCTTCTAAGGCACTTGTGATAATACAGAGATTGTTTCTGTCTGTGCTACAGAAAAGGACCCTTCTAAATCAATCACAAACAGCAGACACTCTTGGGGGAGATTCTGTGCCAAAAAATTAAAAATTCTGTGAATATTTAAAAATTCTGCATCCAGCTGGGGCTTCCACTGTCAGCCCCGCACATGGCGAGGCTCTGGCTGCTGTGCACGGGTCTGAGCGGGAGATCACAGGTTCTTCAAGAAAAATTAAAATTGTGCAGGGAACATTAATTTTTTGCAAAGTCTGCATTGAACAGTGGCACAGAATTCCAGCAGGAGCAAGAGAGAGACACGGGTGGGAAAGAGAGCTAACTGCTCCAAAAGTACTGGATAGAAAGTACAGAATGCCAACAGAAAAGAACTAGAGGGTTTCTACAGCAAGTCTTTCTCCTCAGCTTGGAAATAATTTGAGGCGTTGCTTGTACATCATCATAGACATTTGATAAATTTTAATCAGAAGGAAGCACCACCTTCCAACATCAATCTAATGACCAAGAAACTTTCAAAGTGCCCAGAAACGTCCTAATCAGCCACGTTGGACAGGAAAGTGTCATAACTCAATACCTGGGCATTAGGAGGGTTGAAAGCACCTGTTTTAGCATCAGTGCACTGCACTGGAAATCCCCAAGCAAAAAGAAAGCACAACCAGCAAGTCAGAAATAAGGTGCAACCATGTCTTCTTTCTAGAACAAGAGGAATGGGATCTACATTTGGCTCATACCATCAAACAAGTAGAGAGCATACAGCACATGTAAGAGACCTGCTAAAAACAGTGGCTAATTTGGAATTGAAGGCTCAACTGCATGAGGCAAGAGAGGCACCTTCCAAGGTTCAAGTTTTGATAAGAGATCTTTAATTGAGGTCTGGTCTACACTAGAGACCTACATCGGCACAACTGTCACTCAGGGGTGTCAGAAATGTTTGCATTCGAAGTGCCATATCCACCCTGGGCTGATAGCTAGAGTAGTTCTGTGTTTAAACTGACCCACAACTTGCTAAAAAAGATTGGGTTTCTAGTGAGTAAAAGGCACCTGCCCTGCTTGCAACTCTGAGTCCCGTTAGAATATACCCCATGGAGACGTTAAGACAAGCTCTCCCAGGCGTCCGACAGACTTGGGATGAAGTGAACCTGTCTTGAACCTAGTGTTTGAACAGTTTGTGCCAATGGCAATTTAATTCCTGGAGGGGGTCGGAAACAGATGCTCAAACAGACATCTCTTTCCTCACCATCCAAAGCGTATGCAAACCCAACCTGCCAGAGAAAGCCAAGTCACCTGGCTCTTCCTAGGGTTCAGAGGAAGGGAGGGTGCGTGAACACTGACTTTTAAGACCTCAATCCAGCTTCCCTTGCATGGAAGCATGTCATTCTGGGTTTCAGACCTGGCCTCTCAGAGCAGGGAGGCCTCTCCCTGGGCAGTCTGTACACTTAAGCCTTTACAAAGGATTCCACCTTAACAGCAGCTTTCCCTGTTCTTCAGCTACATCAGAAGCTGGAGAAAACATAAGAATGGCCATACTGGGTCAGCCTAAAGGTCAGTCTGGCTCAGTATCCTGGCTTCCAACAATGGCCAACGCCAGGTGCACCCGAAGCAATGAACAGAACAGGGAATCATCAAATGATCCATCCCAGCTTCTGGCAAACAGAGGCTAAGGACACCATCCCTGCCCATCAGCCATTGATGGACCTATCCTCCATGAATTTATCTAGTTCCCTTTTGAGCCCTGTTATAATCTTGGCCTTCACAACATCTGAACCACCTTCAATGATTTGTCACCTTGCCTGTCACTTTCAGCCATGTGTGGACACTTTTCCCTGGCTTAGTCTACACCTAAAAATTAGACTGACCTAGCCACATTGCTCAGGACTCTGAAAAATTTCACACCCTGTGTGATTTAGTTAGGCTGACCTAGCCCCCACTATAGATGCAGCAAGACTGGTGGAATGATTCTTCCATTGACCTAGCTACCACTTCTCAGAGAGGAGGATTAACTACTTTGACAGAAGAGGGTTTCTGTCAATGTAGGAAGAGTGTACTAGAAGGCTACGGTGGCACAGTAGTGTAGACATACCCTTAGTTAAACATCTCTAAAGCTCTTCACACACTGCA
Organism: Sternotherus odoratus; assembly: GCA_032164245.1. Lineage (NCBI taxonomy): Eukaryota > Metazoa > Chordata > Testudines > Kinosternidae > Sternotherus > Sternotherus odoratus. The sequence goes on from JAVMKO010000016.1 coordinate 13,475,139, forward strand.
CAGTAAACCTGTGGAACTCTTAGCCAGCTAAAAGATACCTCACCCACCTTATCTCCTTATGTGATCAAATCATTATCCTTCCCAACCACATCCCTTGATGTCTCCTCCTATCATCTTTAGTCTAAGTTGTAAGGTCTTGAGAAAGAGACTGTCTCTATACATACACCCCTCTGAAGCAGAATGCCCATTTATGGCACTTATGAAGTAATAAGCAATAATGAAAGCAGCAGCTAGGGAGACTGTAAATGTACCATGGTTTTAACACTGATACACAGAACTGGGAGTGGGAAGATCTGGATTCTATTCCTGGCTCTAGCATAGATTTCTTATAGAGGCCAAGTGGGGGAGATAATATCTTATGATTGTCGGTTGGGACGTACATACATAGATGTCTCATGTTACCTTGGGTAAAACTAGGTTTGTATTACACCTAGATGCTTAAGTGAACTCCCTACCTCCCATTATATTTTTTAATCAAGACCACTGCGAGCTGTAGCTCTTTTGACACAAGCAGCTTTTGTTTTGCCAAGTTCCACCTGTGGCTCTCCTCTCCAGAATGCCGGTGGGGACGCTGGGAACAATAAGGCTGCTCCAAAGTTCACCAGGAAAGAGGTTCCTCTGTTTAGTCCTGAATTAGTGCTGGTAGGATCAAAGTGGTCAAGGCAGCCGCCAAGTAAACAGCACAGAGACATGCTGTTTACAGTCCTGTGTTTCTGATAAAGATACAGGACCCACCCCTGCAACCCTGATGTGGAGCTGCTCTGTTTATGGAGAGAAGCATGAGCCGGTGGCCCAAGCACAAGACTGGGTGCAAGGAATTTACTTATTGCTAGCTAGTAAGCCTATTGAGAAAAGTAATATTAACAAGCATACAAGTATCACTTTTCACAGCAGACTTAGCCCCCGCAAGCCCGGGGACAAATTAAGCCTTGGATGGGGCATTGGGGAAGGCAGCGGGGGCCTAGGGTGATGTGTGCCCAGGGAAGGCAGTGGGGGCCAGAGCCTGAAGCCCCGTGGCCAGGGGATGGTATCCAGGGATGGAGGCTGAAGCTGAGCGGTTGGAGCTTGGGGCCTGCTGCTGCGTAGCCAGAGCCCGGGGCTGGAGCCCAAAGCCCTGTGTCCAGAACCTGCCACCCCAGGGTTTGAAGCCCAAAGCTTGAGCCCTACCGCTCCTGGGAAGGCGGGGAACTCACTGGCTGCCCAGGAACATGATTTGGGCATCACACTCACTCCTTCCACCAGCTATAATCGCCTCACTCATTTACAACAGTTGCCTAGTCGCCTCGCACTCTTGTCTACATGGAGTACAGTGCCAAACAACCACCTTCTCAAGTGGTATCAGCACAAACGAAGACTAGGCAGAAATCTGCTCCCTCAGAGAAAGGCAACTCCTGCAAATCTAGATAGTGAGCGCAAACTTAATGCAAGACCTAGTGGCAGTTACTGTCTGCATTATCGAAAGCTGAAGTATTTGGCAACACATGTAAAGGCTTGGACTTGATAATTTTGTATTCAATTAGAAGCTCTCAGCACTGCTCCTTGAGAAGTTTTCCCATTTCATGGTGGATGTGGGCATACACCAAGGAAACAATTCCACATGACAGTCTAACTGTTGGTAAGCTCTTTGGAGAAGCGACTACATCTTCTGTTTGTACTAAGCACGATAAATAATAATTCTCCCTCCCATCAAATCAGGGAAGCTGGTTCTCCCATAAGCCACCCACACCTGCCAACCAGCAAAGCCCACTCAACTTAAAGCCCACAGTTAATAAAAGACCACACAAAACAGGTGTGTCTTGTATTGCACACCCATGAAGTGGGCAAACATTGGTTGTAAGAGAAAGACCATTTCCAGAGCCAAGGTCAATCCCAACCCGAATCTGTCTCCCCCTCAGAACACCTGCCAGTTTTGTAACACACTTAAGTGTGCCATATTCGCCTCTAGTGGCTGGTCCACATATGTCTTAAAAGCTTATTACTGCTGCTAGTTAGCAGCATTACTCCTTTAGGTCAAGGGGCAGATGCCTGTGTTTTTGGGTGCTAAAGGTCACAGGTTCAAGCTTCCTAAATAACCAATAGAGCTGGTCATTGCACCTGCTCCCAGGGGGAGAAAACAATAATATTTTAGCTAATCCCAACTATTATAATGAGACTGTCAGTGAGGAGGCATCCAAATTCTAGGGTATTAATCTGATCTACCCACCCCAGCCATCCAAAAAAACCTTCTGTCTAATCCCAATTCAGTTCCAAATGAGCTAAGAACTTCCCAAATTCAAAATGCCCACTATGCAAAAATATACCCAATGTTTATTGTTTTGTAAAAATCACTCCCACACTTGCATGGGTTTGTGTTTTAGCAGCATAGGTAGTGGTTAGAGAAGCAGGGGGCAATTATTTGGACCTAGATTTAGCAAATGAATTACTTACTTGCAAAACCTAAGCGTGATTTTGCAATCTGATGGATGAGTGTCCACAAACATCAGGAATGGGCTGTAGCTAAGAATAGTCACTTTTAAATAAAATGGGGTCAAAGAGAAATAAAGTTGTTTCGGTGAAAGTTATTCCAGGAAGGGGCAGACAGGACTTCATGCTGGACAAAAAGGTGTTCAAGAGTTCTTACAAAATATTTAAGATCCCAGAAATAGTCACATGGGAATAAACACACAGGGTTTTTTTTTTAAGTCAGTAGTCAGCTAGGACTCAAGAGTCATACAATTTAATAAAGGATGAACACAATACAGCAACTGTTCATCTTGTCTTCCCACATCTGGGAAGTGGGAAAACTGGGCCTAATTCAGACACCCTTAATCAGGCTGAGTACTATATCACACACAGTCCCACTGAAATCAGCGTAAAGACAACAGAACCTGGCCCTAAAAAAGCCATCTGTCTAGAAAAGAGTGAATGGTAGGTTTTTCCAGTGCTGGTCAATTACAGGGATTCAAGGGTGGCATAATCATTTTAGACCCTGTAACATGCATCATCCAACTTCATCCTGCTTTAGAAGTCTAGAGCCAGATCAAGTCAGATTTTTCAGCTCTTAGCTCTAGGCAGCCAGATGTTACTACCTAATTTTAAATATACTGGTCACCAAGCCAACAAAGATCCTGCTTTACAACACTGTCCGGAAGAGAGGGACTGAATACTTCATTCATATTATTCTGCTCACTCACAGCAAGATTCTAAGCTTTGACTTAACATAGACGCCTGTATTACACTACAGCACAAGATGGTCTGTCTAGGTTGGCGTAAACATCTACAAGGACTGTGTATACATGAATGTTTAAAATCCAGGTTGACTTTTGTTCTGAACCTAAAGCATAGACAGAGACCTAAGATTCCGCTTCATCTGTTCCACTTAACGATTCTGGACATGGTCTGAGAGCAGTCTGGGATTAGGATTTTCCATTATCATTTCACTGCACATTTGTTTTTGCATATCCCCTATCGCTACATGCCACCTGGACACTTCTTGGAGAGAGATAGGAAGAATGGCTTCGCCTTCCTCACCCCCTTACCGGACTCTTTACACTTATTAACAGATAGGAAGGAGCCAGGCTCCCAAAAGAGGATGGTTATAGCACTGATCCGACAGTTTCATTCAAAGAAGGCACAAGATGCAGGCTCCAGGGTGGGGGCAAGAGCCATTCCTTCATGGGTAACAAAAATGACAAATATTTCTTTAGTTGGTGGGGGGCATGATTACCGCCAAACCCTGAGAATAAAGAAGGCTAATGCCTCATGTCTCTTCCAGGGTATACATCACTGACTGACCCCCCATTATTCTTGAGGTGGGGGTAAGGCTCATTGACTCTCAGACCAGAAGAGACTCTCATGATCATCTATTCTGACCTCCTGCATGGTGCAGGCCACACACCCTCAGCCACCCAGTCGGCCCATAAACTCTGGCTGAGTTAATATTCTCAAATCAGACAGAGGCAGATCCCTGAGCTCAGGGGGTACACACCCCTGTATAAAGTGGGGATCAGGCAGTGGGCAGGGACAAACACCATGGTCTCTCCGGTGTACAAACCACAGACTGTTTCCCCAACCCCCAATATTCCTGGGTGTTGCCCTGGTGGAGGCACAACACACCACTGACTGATCCCCCCCCATTATCCTGGGAGGGGCAGGACCCCATGGGTGGCTCATTCAGGGATACACAAGATTAGCTGATTCCCATTGATTCTGGGGTGGGGGAAAGCAGGGAGAGCCCCCAAGAGCTACATACCTCAGACCGATTCCCCCTTTCTTTCAGGGGGAGAACCCCACAGTCCCTAGGAGGGATACACCCTAATGCTCCTCTCCATAGGGAGGAGGCCTCCATCCTAGGGAAGGGATAGGAGGGAGGAATGCATGCCCACCTGGTCTGCAAAGTCCTCAGCCGTGCTCATGAGGTCATTCTGGCCCATGGTCTCCGCTGCTGGGTGGGTGCTGCAGAGGGGGATTCCTCCAGGCTGGGTGTCTGCCTGCTGCCCGGGCTCCCACACCCCTGCCTCTGCTGCCTGGGCTGCTACAAGCTCCTGCACAGGAAGTGGCTCTCTACTGCTGCTGAAGCCGCGGCTCTCTCCTGCTTCTGCCACGTAGGCCAACCCTTAAAGGAACAGCGCTAGCAGCAGGAGGATCCCCGGCGAGAGAGGGAGGGAGGGAGTCGATTGCATGTAACCGATGACACGAGATACAAGTTTGCCCATCTCCAGCATGCGTCTGATTCTTAAAGGGACCTCAGCAGCCTTGTGAGAGCAGCCCCTGGGAGGGAGAAGGAGCAGGATCCTTTATGCAAATCACTGCCCTGAAATCAGAGTTGGGCAAAGCCTCGGTGGCTTTGGGGTTGAGTTTTGCGAAATCTTGTTTGCCAAACCCAAGCTAGGGCGGTTTGGGTCCAGGACCCATTTTATGGGAACTCAGGAAACCCAAAGTTCAAAGCCTGAGGGGGGTGGATCTGCAACACTGGTGGGGATTTTCAATATTCAAAATCCTCTGTCCCGTCTAGGGGGACCAAATGTCCCAATTTTATAGGGACAGTCCTGATATTTGGGGCTTTTTCTTATATAGGCTCCTATTACCCACCAGCCCCGTCCCGATTTTTTACATCTGCTGTCTGGTCACTCTAGTCCAGTCTGTCTGTATTTTGTTTGATGGGTTATATCTATTCTATTCTATATTGCTTCTTGTACAGCACAGCACCCCGCCTATGATATCCAAGCACTTCCATGGCACATGAACCTCCTTTTATTCAACACCACAGCACGGCTGTAACCAGGGCGGAAAGAGCCGGGCACAAAACTGTGAGTTAAAGTTGGTGGCTGAGTTGTGCATGGGAGGATGTTGCACGGTGATTGATTCTTAAAGCCTTGAGATCCAAACAATGGCTTGCTTCATACGTAACAAGCCATCCTTCTGCAAAAATCCAGCGCCTTTCAGTGTTCCAGTTGCCGTGTAGTTCCACCGCTTGCATCCGACGAAGTGGGTATTAGCCCACGAAAGCTTATGCTTCAAAACTTTATAGTTAGTCTTTAAGATGCCACAGGACTTTGTTACCTCTGCTATTCCAGACTAACACGGCTACCTCTCTGATTCATGTAGTTCTTGTTCTTTCCCAGGTGATTCTTTTCATCTCACTCTTTTGACATCTACCCCGAAGGCAATGTTGTTTAAAAGGGCCTTCTCAAGATAATTTCCATCATCTAAACAATCTCTCTCCTCCCATATTATTTATAAACTTTTTTTAGGCTTGCAAAACCTTTTTTCCCCTTGACCAAAATATTTTCCTCTGTTCTGTGGTTGCATTAATAGTTTGTTGTTGCTGTTTTACTGAAAACATACTGAAAACAACATACAAAACAAAGATTTGGAGAGGAAAAAATTCTCCAGAGCAAACAGGATGAGTTAAGTACCCACAACAAATAAGCACAAGCATAGAGACTTGTATAATGCTCTGAACGTGTGATAAAGTAAGAGTTCCCTACAGGTTTTTTTTTCTTAGCATTATTCCCACATTATGGCAGGGTCCACTTAGACTGGACACAACCAGTGATACGACGGGGGTATACTCCAACCGATGTGTCATTCGAGGCATTTTATACCTACTGCCAGGTGTTAAGCCTATAGTACCTGGTATTCCCAGGAGATCTCCCATCCAAGTACTAGCCAGGGCCAACCCTGCTTAGCTTCCAAGATCAGATGGGATTGGGCGTGTTCAGGGTGGTATAGCCATAGTAAGAGTTCCCTACAGTAAATTGTCATAATCTGTTTTGGATATGGAGTGACTGTGGCACAAGTGCACACTTTAATAGAGTTCAAACTGATGTAAAGGGAGCAGTGCCAATAAGCAGACAGAGCACCCTGCTCCTTGAAAAGTTATAGTCCTTTGATATTCTTTGCAAGAGCTTACTCTGTTCAAATTCAAATCCTCCAGCATCAGTCTGTTGCAATGTAAGAAGGAGCCCAGTAAAAGGACCACGGTCTTGATCCTACAAAGGCTTATGCACATGCTTGACTATAGATATTGTGAGTAGTCCCATTGAAGTAACTTGCCCTACTCGCATGCACAAAGTTTGTGTAGCATCAGGGCCTCGGTGGCATAAAAATTCTTCTTCCTTGTCCCTGGATCTATTTTGTATTTGTTAACACTTTTAATGATAGCTGGAATGATAGTAACAGCCTGGGCAGTTCTTACAAGAGGCAGATTTATACATGATGGAGAGGATTAAATGGAATTTTTGGCTGCCCAAGGAATGCATGACTGAGCAATCTAGTAGCTATTCAGTGGGAGTAAAATTTTTATTAACTATCATTTTAAAGCATGGGTGCTGGACCTACAGGTGCTGCCACACCCCTGGCCTGAAGCGGTTTCCATCATATACAGGGTTTACCGTTTGGTTCAATGGCTCTCAGCCCCCGCCCCCATACGAATTGTTCTTGCACTCCTGATGGAGAAAAGCAAACTACATGACTCCAGAAATCTTCAACCACAAAGCAAGTACGAACCCAGGCAAGTATGAATGAAGGGCCCGATCCTTCAAACACTTATGCACATAAATAACTTTACTGATACGAAGAGTGATGAGGCGCAATATTGGCAGGATTGGGAGCCACTTCTAGTCTGGAGCTTTGACATGAACATGGCATCATTGAGTTGCTCTTTGGCCGTAGCTGGGCTGCTCGGGAGCGATGACTGGGCACTGAGCTGCTGTGTTTTTTTCCCCTTGAATTTTTTAAAATTAAAAATTATACATTTAAAACAAATCTTAAGTGTCCTACTAATGCTACTGTAGCCATTTAGCCAATGCTGGGGGAACGGGAGAGGGGGTGGGAAGCAGGGGCAAGGGGGAGGAGCGGTGTGGGGCAGGGGTGGTGAGAGGTGGGCAGTACAGGGGTAGGGCAGGAGGAGAAGAGTTAAAGGGTGGAGTGGAGAGGTGGTTGTATAGAGGCAGGGTGCAAAGAAGGGATGGGGGGCAGGGGGTGGGGAAGAGATGGTGAGCGGCTGAGGACACATGGGTGGGGAAGAGGGTGAAGGGCAGTGGGGGTGCAGGGGAGGGGTGCAGGGGAGGGGTGCGGGGTTGGAGGAGCAGTGATGGTGGGAGTGTAGGGGAGGGGTGAGGGAGCAGTGGTGGTGAGAGGTGGGGGAGCAGGGGAGGGGTGAGGGAGCAGTGGTGGTGAGAGGTGGGGGAGCAGGGGAGGGGTGGGGGAGCAGTGGTGGTGAGAGGTGGGGGAGCAGGGGAGGGGTGAGGGAGCAGTGGTGGTGAGAGGTGGGGGAGCAGGGGAGGGGTGAGGGAGCAGTGGTGGTGAGAGGTGGGAGTGTAGGGGAGGGGTGAGGGAGCAGTGGTGGTGAGAGGTGGGGGAGCAGGGGAGGGGTGGGGGAGCAGTGGTGGTGAGAGGTGGGGGAGCAGGGGAGGGGTGGAGGAGCAGTGGTGGTGAGAGGTGGGGGAGCAGGGGAGGGGTGGGGGAGCAGTGGTGGTGAGAGGTGGGGGAGCAGGGGAGGGGTGAGGAGTGGGGGAGCAGTGGGGGTGAGAGGTGGAGGAGCAGTGGTGGTGAGAGGTGGGGGTGCAGGGGAGGGGTGAGAGGTGGGGTGCAGTGGGGGTGAGAGATGGGGGTGCAGGGGAGGGGTGAGGGAGCAGTGGAGGTGGGGGAGCAGGGGAGGGGTGGGGGAGCAGTGGTGGTGAGAGGTGGGGGTGCAGGGGAGGGGTGAGAGGTGGGGTGCAGTGGGGGTGAGAGATGGGGTGCAGGGGAGGGGTAAAGGGTGGGGGTGCAGTGGGGGTGAGAGCCAGGGGCAAAGGTGGTGAGGGGCGTGATGGGGCAGGGGGACGTGGGGGGCCCGGGGGGGTGTTGAGAGGCGAGGGGGGGCGGAGGAGTGGGGGGGGCAGGGGAGTGCGGTGAGAGGCGGGTGGGGGGGGCCCAGGGGCGGGTCCGGGCGCTGAGGGCGGGGGGCTCAGGGGAGGGGCCCAGGGAAAGGGGGAGCGAGGAGCAGAGGCCCGTCAGGAGGTGGCGCGTAGGCGGGGGGGGGAGGCCTCGCTGCACCCGCCCAGCAGGGAGCCGTTTGGTCCCCCTCTCCCGGGCCCCGCCCCGCCGCCATGGAGAGCTACACGGTGAGGAGCGGCGGCTGCCCCGCCCCTGGGGGCCGGTCTCGGGCCTCAGGGCGGGGCCACGTTACCCCCCAGGAGGAGGGGGCGCTGGGGGTGCCTGTTGCCCCAGGGGGAGGGGGCGCTGGGGGCGCTCGTTGCCCCAGGGGGAGGGGGCGCTGGGGGCGCCCGTTGCCCCAGGGGGAGGGGGCGCCCGTTGCCCCAGGGGGAGGGGGCGCTGGGGGCGCCTGTTGCCCCAGGAGGAGGGGGTGCTGGGGGTGCCTGTTGCCCAGGGGGCGCTGGGGGCTGCCCAGCGAAGCAGGCCCTGAGGTGTTTTTGTGCGCAGGTTCCCCCATGTTTATCAATGTCTGTTCCCCCCCCCCCCCCCAGGTGCTGGAGCAGCTGGAGCCCGGGGCTCTGGGCACAATGCTGGTGGTGGAGTTAAAAACGGAGGAAGAAGGTGCCGAGAGGAAATATGCGCTGAAGCGGGTGAGAACCTGGTTGCCGTGACACTGAGATGCAGTTCTCAAGTGTATCTCTTTCGGCCCATATGACTGGGAGTCCCGGGGAGCAGCACACCAACCATCACAGATACTGGGTCTGGGTTGACTTATATTGTGAATTATGACACTGTCTTGAACTGCAGTTGTATTTAGACTGATTACCGGCGCATAAAGATTGAAGGCGGAAAAGACTTATTGAGTCCCTCCTCCTCCATTCTTCCCCTAACTCACTGTCACTCTCATGGCAGGGGAAGGACAAAGCCAATCAACTGCAGCTTTTTATTGCTGCTGGACCCAACCAGCAATCAATTTCTGTTGTTCTTTCCAGGAAGGTCCAAGCATCCAACAGGAGCTATTAGGGTAGCAGTGTATAGTTACTGATGAGATATACAAATTGGTGCAAATCTCATTCTCCTGGTGGGGTTACTTATGTGTCATAAAGTGTGGACACCCCTGTATTATATTCTCATCCATGTCTTTTGTTATATTGCTATCTTTGTCTTTTGTTTGTTTGGTTTAGGTTGAATGCATCGATGAACAACAAGCAAATGATGCCCTGAAGGAGGTAGCAATGCAGTCTTTTTTTTACTAGTCTCATTCAGAAGGAGCAAAGTCTTATCTTAAACAGTAAAAAATCCTTTATCAGTAATAATTTGAAATATAAATAGCTCTACCTGATTTGGGCTTTGACTACCCAGAAACTATCTTGTCCTCTCTCCTCGTGGGGTCCCAAAGCCTGGACTCTAGCCCAATCCTGAGTCTACACAATAACTTTATAGACCAGCCGTGCAAGCCCCAGGAACCTGAGTCAGCTGACATGGGCCAGCCATGGGTATTTTATTGTAGTGTAGACATACCCTAAGATTCCAGCAATTCAGTTCAGCCTATGAATTCTTATTAACAATCCTTAGACTTGAATTTTTGAGTTCAAGTGGCTAGCTGTTCTCAATGGATGGCCCTCACTTCAGAGCCCGTGCTTGTTTACATTTAGTCACAATGCAAAGCCCATCTGTTTGTTTGGTCATTAGCCAGAAGGATGGAGAATGGGTCTATTGATAGTCCTGTTTATTACTAATGACTCAATTTCTACATAGTACATGTTATTTTAATGTTGTGTTGATTTTTGTGCCCCTGGATCTAGAATTTTTTTCATGGGAATATCTTCCCGGGCCTTTACCTTCTATGGTACCTGTGTTGTGCATACGTCCTTCAGTATTAAATAAATAAGACATAATAAGTCAGCATTATTGCTAATATCATAATTATCGTTCCAACAGAACACAAATATTCACAATAGCATGGTCTAGTGTCACTGCTGGTGTTCATTGCACCTAGTATTTAAAACCAATGAATATGTAGTTGTGGTCAGAAAGTAATTAAAATTGCCCATTCTACTCAATATATCAGCCCCCCTGTGTTTATTCAGAATTAGATCTGCTGACTTTACTGACCAAAGTTGAGCCAAATTATCCGCTGGTGTAGTTCTATTAAAGTAAATGAAGTTAGGCTAGCTTCGAATTTGCCCCTTTGTTTTTACTCATTTTTACTCCAATTAGCTCTGTTGTGCCAGGAGCACAGCTTTGGGAGAGTGAGCTGAATTCTGTTCCAGCTCATACTTCAACAACAGAATTTTTAAGTAAGTTCCAGTTGCAGGATCCTTACCTTTTGACTTTACTTTGTGGCTTGGTTTAGTGAGGTGGACACTTTGTGCATTTTAGTTACACCTGCAATTCACAGTTGGCTCGGGGTTACTGCAGAGGATGGGTGTACCAGAAATAACCCAGCTTGACTTTCAAATTCCAGAATGAGTGTGCAAGGCTGGCTGTTAGGAAACAATCTTTTTACTTGTGAACTGATCCTTTGCGAGATGACAAATGCTGAACCCACTATGCTATTTGCACAGAGTTATATTTAGAGTAGAGCTTCACTTAAGTACAGTAAACCCTCGATTTAACGGACCTCGATTTAACGGACTTCGGATGCAACGGACAAAATTTCTGAGCAAGTCTGATGCATTCCTGATCCATTTCTGGCGGGCTGGCTGCCGGCTCCCGGCTGCCGCCCGGGTCCAGGCAGTGGGCGGGTTGGCTGGCGGGTCCCGGGAGCCGGGACCCTTGCGGGCTGGCTGCCGGCTCCCTGCTGCCGCCGGGGTCCCAGCCGCGGACGGGCAGGCTGCCGGCTCCCGGCTCCCGCCCGAGTCCCGCCAGCGGGCGGGCTGCCGGCTCCCGCCCGAGTCCTGCCAGCGGGCGGGCTGGCTGACGGCTCCCGGCTGCCGCCCGGGTCCCAGCAGCGGGCGGGCTGCTCCGACAGCTCGGTTTTTTAAAAATTATTAAATAAAGGACTTTTTGATATAACGGACACCCCCTCGCACGAATTAGTCCGTTAAATGGAGGCTTTACTGTACTGTATTTCACTCTTCTTGACACTCCATCGATTGTAAATGTGAAATAGAACTGGACCTGGCTATTTTAACAGGGACATGGCATGACTGACAGTCAGATATCTGCCCTTTGTGTTCTGTGTTTTGAAGACATATTCTTAATCCAGGAGAAAGAAGCATATGGATTGTTGTAGCTCATGCCGAGTAAGCTCTTTGTGTTTCATTTGCTGTCTTTCCAACAGGCAATGGATCTGCTGAAACTTCAGCATTCAAACATCTGCATTTACAAAGAATTATTTATCACCTGGGATAATAAGGTGAGAATGAAATGCTCTCTGTTAGAGTGGAGCGCACAAACTGGCACGTCAAAGTTTCTGTAGCTAGGTAGGGGGACACTTAAGGTTTCTGGGCCTGTGATTGAGCAAACTTCTGTGAAGGCAACTCTAAGTTACACTACCATTGGGGCAGCACAATATGACTGTGTTGCAGCCCAGTATCTGTATGCAGTGTCTTCCTCTTTTGCTTCCATATGTAACAGATACACAGTTTTTAAGCTGCTGCAGTTCCTTGCATGTCTGAATAAAGCACCTTAAAAACTGGCCCATGAAGAAGCCAGGAGGCCAGAGCTATTTCTTTGTGGACATGATCTTGCACTCTACTTGGGCCTAAATCCCATTGAATTCAGCAGACTTTACTGGAGCTGCTCATATGGTTTCAAAGGTATTGTTCCCATTAGAAGCAGATGTTTTATGTTTAAGTAGACAAAAGTAAATATTGACTCTTTTGTGGGAGACAAATAATCCCATCATATACTTCCATGGTGTGCACCAAATCTATTTGCAAAGCCCAATGGCCCAACAGCTAATTTGTATTTTTGCTGCTGCATATGACATTACCTGCAAGTGACTGAATAATGGTGACCTACTGTGTTGCAGATTTCATCTCTATTTCTTTGTCTGGTGATGCAGCACTCAAGCCAAGGAGACCTTTCATCTCTGATCAAGGCAAAAAGGAAGAAGCGAGAGAAAGTAGAAGATATGGTAAAAAATTACAGAAAAGGCATCTTATTGAAATGCAAAGGAATCTCACTGTCTTTAACATTATTCACCACCTTCTGTCCTTTCCCAGCTGCTCCCCAGAGACATCCAAGTATAGTATTTATTGCTTAAAGTGGGAGACCAGGACTTCAAACTTCTGAATCCTCTTCCCAGCTCTGCCACTGAGTCATTGTACAATCACAATAATAATCCCTAGCACTTATATAATTTTGTACTCCTGGGCAACTCAACCTCTCTGAGCCTTAGTTTACTCTTCTGAAAAATGGAGATAAAAATAGTGCCTAATTCACTGGGGTGCTGTGCAGGTTATTTGATTTTCAGAAAGTGACAGGAGTATAGTATTCCCATTTGGACTGGAGCCTGTATCAAACTAAGCAGCCTTCATGTGATTAGACATGTCTTATTTCACCATGTAGTTACTCTTCGTATACTACATTTTCATGTATATTTCTGTCCATAGGTAATTCAGACGTTCCTGGGGCAGATGGCGGATGCTTTGTTTTATATACACAAACAAAATATTTTTCACAGGTAAATAGAAATTCCAGCCTCTTTGACTGCTAGATCTTTGCCTGTTTGCAGCTGAACTATCACTTCAGCACAAATATTCACTTGAGAAGCATTTTGATGGCACATTAAGGAGTTTCAGAGATAAGATGGAGTGTCAAATTACTTTTATAGCAGAGGTAGATAATTAGTAGATTTACTCTGAGTGTTAATCAGTGCTCTTCTCCTTCCCCTACCATTTTTTTCCCTCGGTGGTTTTTGATTTCAGAGTCAGTAGCCTGAGTGTGTATTTATTGATTAAAGCAGGGGAGTGGAAGTTGTACCTCTGGATTCTATTTCTGCATCTAATTGTTGTGTGACTTCATGCAAGTCATTTAACTCAGATGTTCTCCCCAGATTTATCCATCCACAAAATGAGTATAACTTACCTCTTGAATGTTTGTCAAGTGTTCACGATCCTGTAGTTCATGAAATACTGGAATATTGACTCTTCATTCCCATTCATATTACAGTCTGTAATCCTGCATAAACCTTGGCAAATGAGCTGTGAACAAACTTAACAGGAACAAGAGAGGAAAATAGACTAGTGTCATGCTCAGTGTTTAGATAAAGTTGAGGCTTCCAGTGCCAATTTTTAAAGCTTTTTGCCTTATTCATAGTAAAAAAGGAAAGGAAATGTATTTTATCTCATTATAATTTGTAACTTACCCAAAAAAGATGAGCTTTGTTTTTAAAAGGTCTCAGAGATAAGGATCCTGGAGCTATACAACATTACGCTCTGATTTAACATGTTGATAAAAAACATTTCTGTGTATTGCAGAAACCTCAAACCATCTAACATCCTTTTAACTGATGAAGTATCCTTCATGCTTTGCGATTTCAGTGTAAAAACTCTTATGACTGATGAAATGAAATGGAAGATAAGAGTGGAAGAAGGTAGCTCTTTAATTTTAATATTTTAGTATTCTGTGTTTGTTTTTTAAAAAGAGATTCAGCTGTGTTTTTAACAGTTTAATTCTATTACAAAATAAAGAAGAAAAACACTTTTTTTTGCTGATTACATTTTATTCTAAGCAGCAAGCAAGATCATTGTAAAAGATCAAGAATTAAATAGATTGATTGTGATAAGAAAACTTTCACGCTTACATAATTGGTCTGAATATTACTCAGCAGCGATGAAAATAATTACCATCTGATGGCAGTTTCGTAGTGCGTTTAAAATGGGTTTGGAGGTTGTCTGTCCAGTTCCAAGTGGACAGATGCCCACATCACACAAACCACTGTCACAGTTGGGAAAATAGATCTTTTAATATTTTGGGAGTCATGAGATGACTCTAAGCTAGACTGGATTTGTAAGACTATTTGCAAGAATGTATAGAAAGTTGGAATTGTATGTCATTAATTGTAATGCGATTCTTCTTAGAATCTTCTACGGAATATCTCCAGTATAAATCTAACTCCCTGTAGAATCTTTCTGACTGAATAGTACTTGGATGTGAAACTGCTAGTTACAGGCCACACCCATGCAAGCAAAGCAAAACACTACATAGTGTCAAAACCCTTACTGATCTGACATTTATTTCAACAGATCCTGACTCTAAATCCTGGATGTCCCCTGAAGCACTCTGCTTTTCCTTTAGTGAGAAGTCTGACATCTGGTCTTTAGGATGTATTCTATTAGACATGATGACCTGCTGCTTTCTGAATGTATGTACTGTTGAGAGTACCATGAACATTTCATTGGGAATATAACGTGTCAAAAAAACCCCAAGAGATCCACAAAGTGAATACATAAAGATTCTACCAATATTCTGCTCTTTACAGGTGAAAGAGACAAATTCATTACTGCAGGATATTAGAAAGGACACCAGTAGTCTCGAGAGAGTTCTGACATTAATGCAGAAAAAAAGGAATAAAGATATTCTACCTTTGTCTCCAATTTTACTTACGATGCTACAGATTCAGCCCAGTATGAGACCCTCAGCAAAGTGAGTTCTAGACATTTTCCCCTGCTCTATTCTGGTTTTTTTGCTTCCGCCCCCCCCCCTCCAATCTGCTGTTAGGGGGAGTGTTCTTCTGTGTTTAGATTAGGGGACTGAGAGCCAGAGGTCCTAGATTCTGTCTCTGTCTCTGCAACTGACTCGCTGTGCTCCCTTGCTGTCAGAAAGTCACTTCAACTATCAGTGCCTTGGTTTCCCCATCTTTGAAATGAGTGTTCCAGTGTACACTGACCAGAGATTCTGTGATCAGTGAGGATAGTTTGGTTTGTTGGAGAATTATGTTATAAAATGAAGTTATAGACAATCTTTTGGGGGCTGGGCTGTAGTCTGTATACAGTTTGCATTCCCTAAAACTGTCTGAATTGAGTAAGATTTAATTTTTATATGAGAATCTCAAAGCTTTTAACAAATATTAATTAATTAAGTCTCAGAGCACATCATGAGATTGGTGAGTATTATGTCCACTTTCCAGGTAGGTAAAATGAGGCACAAGAGTTAACTGAGTTACCCATGGTCACAAAATCGGTGAAAGAGTCAAAATCAGAATTTAGAAGTCCTGACAACCAGAACCCTATTTTACCCCCTAATTAACACTTTGACTTCCAACAAAACACACCAAAATCAATAGGAAAACTTTGTTGACTTTCTTTCTCTCTCCTTCTCTAGGGATCTGGTTGATATTCCATATGTTATGGAATGTTTGACTCTTGCTGGTTCCTCTTTATCAAAACAGGAAAAAACCTTGCCTTCAGCAATTTTAGATGTGCTCCTAGAAGGAGGAATTGGAAGTGTTTTAGGTAATCAGGAAAATAAGTTGCCTTGAGATACTGACATTAGTTTCCTATTGAAATGCTGTGTGTGTTCCATTTAGAATGTATTATACTACAAAAATGAATGAATGGATGGCTACTCATTGTACCTGAAATGAAATGCATCACTGTTTTGGACAAGAATCTCTGTGTCAACAGTCTTATAACTTCATAAGAGTAGTAGCTCTTATCTAATGTTCTGTCTGAATAGGGTGAGAGAGTGTGATTAAAATAATTTTTCTCAGACTGTTCTGAAGTTCTTGGGAGATCCGCACTCTGGTTGCATTCTAGTTTATGGCAGTTAAGCCTATTAAGATATTCAGTTAGAATGCATTATTGGCTAAAGAGAAAAAGCTGCTCCTTTAAAGAATGTTGTTTATCTGTATATCTTTGCATTTTATTATTAACATAATTTCATATTGGAGTGTTTTTAAGGAATATAAATTATACTTACGCTATAAACTCTCAAAGAATGTTATGAGACAGTAACATTATAAGGTTTGTGGTGGTTCCTAAATGTATTCAGCAAGATAGATCTTATCTATGTTTTCTTCTTAAAAAAACCCAATGCCATGTATCATGTAGATCAGCGGTTCTCAACCTGTGGTTCGCGACCCCCTGTGGCCACCATGAAACCACCGAATTGAAGCCGCTAGTGAAAAAAGGGTCATTGTAGAGGGTTGCAATATTCAATAATAAATATTTCTAGTTTCTAGAGCTTAGCAGCTCCATAAACCTTCTAGAGTCCTAGTTTTTTCCCTCCTGAGATTTTCAGCATCACAGAGAAGACTGGCTGAAGAAAATGTTATATATATAACATTTATATAATACACTTATAATATATATAAGTTTATTTATATTTATATTTATAACATTTATATAATACACTTATAATATATATAAGATCAGATCTGCAGTTGGTGGAATCAGCATAGCTCCATTGTCTTTAATTGCTTTAATAGCTCCATTGGCCTAAACCAATTGACTTTATCTGAGGATCTGGCCCTTAGCTTTGGTTAGAGGTGGGGATGGAATTAGCTTTAATTCTGAAAAATCTGCTCTGCACAAGATAAAAACTGTGTGTAAAACCAGTAAAGCCATTTCAGCTCAGTCTAGAATCCCCCAAAACATGAAATTCCATTTGCATAGGTGGGAAAAAAATCTTATTACTTTTTGTTCATATATCAACACATCTATTTTGAGTGAGATTTACAGTTTTAAAATGTTTTATGCTTTCTTTCAGTTTCTTTGTTAACCGAGTCTCAAGTTGAATTTCTTTCAATTATGTGAGTTCACAGGCTAGGCACAGAATAGGAAAACAATACAATTATGAATGTATCCTGTAAACATTTGTGTAAAATGACTTGGCAGAAACTTCTGATGTCTTGTTTTATGCAGAATTTATGCAGACTTACTGGGACATAGAGCAGGCTCAAGCAAAAGCCATAAAGCGCCTTGCCAGCTTCCTAGGAGAAGAAAATGGTATGGCATTTCAGTGTTTTGTTTTACTATGTTCTTGCTCACTGCTTTTACTCTGAAAATCGTGGGAAAATATATTGCATAATAGTACATTAGCCTGTTGGAAAACTTGGGTTCAGATTCTGCCATTGGCTACAAGTGTAAATGAGGTTGATTGGTCCCAGCCTATTTTCCACTTGTGCACATGTGGAAACAACCTACAAATTAGCACAATTAGTTATCTATCTCTATTTGGGAAAGGCTTGGATTGAAATGGCAGAGATATTGTTGGACAGGATTGGAGTCTACTGGCAGAGCTGTGTTTGTGAAGCAGGACCAAAGATGCTGTACGTCAGGACTGGTGTCTGTTGTCAGAGACCTGTGTGGTCCCTGGACTGTAATAACAAGGAGTTGTGCAGGTTGGAATTTTAGTGCTTTGACAGAACTGTGTGTTGGAAGGTTATAGCTTCTCCCTTCATTATGCCTAGCTCTCTGCAGTGCTATTAGACTAATGATTTTATGAACTCTAAATTAACTTGTTAAATGAATTCCACTCATAATGCTCTTTTTTTCAACTATTATCACTTTTAATACTGCCATTGACCTTCAATATTAAAAATAGAGATGTTTAAGATCTGGGTAGATATTAATGTTTAATGATTTAATGCTCTAAGATTGTAAGCAATAAGGGGAAAGAACATGGTGATTTCCTGTCATCTACCAATATCTGTGACGCATTTCAACTGAAAAGTGACTTTTCCCATTGAAATAATGTGACTCTGTGGTAAATAACAATTTGAATAGGCACGAATAGAACCTTGCTAGCAGTGATATAAGCAGAATTTGTTACAATAGATATTTACATCTCTGAGCAGGGCTGTTCTTAGAGGTGTGTAGGTTCCAGAACATAGGAGCTGAGTTTTTAATCTGAAACTGTGTTTACTTTCTCATTTTTATGTTATAATAATAAATTACATCAATTGGAATAAAAATAATGTACTTGCATTTCAGTGTATAGGATATAGAGCAGTATAAACAGGTCATTCTCTGTATGGAATTTTAGTTTGTACTGACTTTGCTAGTGCTTTTTATGTAACCTGTTGTAAAACTAGACAAATATCTAGATGAGCAGATGTACCCCTTGGAAGATCTCTGCATACCCCAGGGGTATGTGTATTCCTGGTTGAGAACCACTGACTTGGAATGTAGCCAACCAAGAGCTGCAATGCTATAGTTCCTAGGAGGAAGATGGCTACAACTAAATTGAATAAAACAGCAGATTGTGGCTGCTTTTGTTTTTAATGCATAGGAGGAGCCCACAAGACTACTGGTACCAGTGTGTAATACTCCATCTTGATATGCACAGCTTTCCTTTCAGATCAAGAACATTGTTTAACCATCTCTGCCTTACCATGTCATTATCTGGGGACCCAAACCTGTCCTAAAGCTAGGAACTCCTTGTTGTATTGAAGATGGGAAGCATATAGACCGGTTAAGTTGTTCAAAGGGCAGGTCCCCACTATGAGTTAACGTCGACTTTAGCGACGTTAAGTCGACATAAACCTGTATCCGTCCTCACACGGACGCCATTTGCGTCGATTTAAAGGGCCCTCAAAATCGACTTTGGTACTCCTCCCTAACGAGAGGAGTAGTGCTGAAATCAACCTCTCTAGGTCGATTGTGGACTAGTGAGGAGGCATGGGACTTTAAGCCTCCGACCTTCTGAGCAGCTCCGCGGACCCCCCCCCCCCCCCGCCCGCCCGAGCAGCCCCGCGCCGGACCCCCTGCCTGCCTGCGCAGCCCCACGCCGGCTCCCCCCACCCGAGCAGCTCCGGGGGGGAGCCGGTGTGGGGCTGCTCGGGCGGGCGGGGGGGTCCGCGGAGCTGCTCGGGCGGGTGGGGGGGGAGGGGTCCGCGGACCTGCTCGGGCGGGCACGGGGGCCACGGAGCTGCTCGGACTGGGGCTGGTCCCCTGGGGAGCGTGCCTGGCTTCCCCAAAATGTGGTGCCAGCTGGGGACTCCCGGCACTGTGGGATACCTACCCACAGTGCAATGCTGGCTATGTCGACCCCTGCAAAAGTTGAAGGACAAACACTGTCGACCTGCTGTGCTTTGTGGGGACACACTAAGTCGATTTTCTAAAGGGAAATTGACCTACTGCTGTAGTGAAGACATACCCATAGTGTTATTAAATGTTGACTTTAACAATTCTTTTCTTCACAGCCTTAATGTATTTGCCAGAAGTTCTGAATCCTGTCACTTGTGCAATGAGGACTCATATAGTTTCTCTAGAGCTACAATTAGATGGCTGCAGATTACTGCTTGACATTATTGGCCAAGGTACGGTAATGAGGTTTCATACTAAACACTGAGCAGTAACTTGTTACATGTAGTAAACAAGATTTGAAATGGAATTGGTGACAATATTCATACTGAGTTATTAAGGGATAAATTTATAGTTACAGGGGAATTTAGCCACCTTTAATGGCAGTCCAGATTCTCTTGGATGGGTGGTCTGATTTAAATCAAATTGATGGAAATCAGTAAGCAAGAAACCCTGATTTAATCTTGTTTTGCATTTGTATTTTTAGTATTTTTCCTAAAGGAAGGATGATTTTCATTAACTGGTATCAAAACATGTTTATTTTCAACAAATACAGCCTTTATATTAAATTTTGGTATTTCTGTTTGCTCACCAGGAGGATACCCTATATCAGTGATGGCAAACCTTTTTGAGCCCAAGTGCCCAAACTGCAAACCAAAACGACTTGTTTTTTTCAAAGTGCCAACACTGCAATTAAACCTGAATAACGAGGTTTTAGTTTAGAAAAAACAATTCGTACAGTTTTTCAAACTAATTAACAGCTTTTGTTTAAAAAGAAAAACAGAGCTTTCCATTAAACATTTTTTTTATTCAAAAAAACAAAAAACAAAACAAAAAACAACAACTGTACACCCCCCCAACTGACCCACTCAGCCCGGTCTCTCCCCCCAAAACCTCCTTCCCTCCCACCCACCCCCCAAATGACCCACCCAGCCCGGTCTCTCCCCCCAAAACCTCCTTCCCTCCCCCCCCCCCCCCCAAATGACCCACCCAGCCTGGTCTCTCCCCCCAAAACCTCCTTCCCTCCCACCCCCCCCCCCCAAATGACCCACCCAGCCCGGTCTCTCCCCCCCAAACCTCCTTTCCTCCAACCCCCCAACTGACTCACCCAGCCCGGTCTCTCCCCCCCAAACCTCCTTTCCTCCAACCCCAGAACTGACCCACCTAGCCAGGTCTCTCCCCCCCAAACCTCCTTTCCTCCAACCCCACAACTGACCCACCTAGCCAGGTCTCTCCCCCCCAAACCTCCTTTCCTCCAACCCCCCAACTGACCCACCCAGCCAGGTCTCTCCCCCCCAAACCTCCTTTCCTCCAACCCCCCCCCAACTGACCCACCTAGCCAGGTCTCTCCCCCCCAAACCTCCTTTCCTCCAACCCCCCAACTGACCCACCCAGCCAGGTCTCTCCCCCCCAAACCTCCTTTCCTCCAACCCCCCCCCAACTGACCCACCCAGCCCGGTCTCTCCCCCACACCGCTTACCCCCGCTCCCAGCCCAGCCTTCCCCCAACACCCCCTTGCACACCGCTTTCCCCCCCCCCCGGCGCTTACTTGTTCGCTGGGTCACGCTGCTGTGACCTGACTCCAGCGAGGGAAGGAGAGGAGCGACACGCCCCCCCAGCCTCGCGGTCACAGCAGCGCCGCGCCACACCGCCTCCCCCGCCCCCCAGCCTCGCGGACAGAGAGCGCCGCGCCACACCGCCTCCCCCGCCCCCCCAGCCTCGCGGACAGAGAGCGCCGCGCCACACCGCCTCCCCCGCCCCCCAGCCTTGCGGACAGAGAGCGCCGCGCGAGCCAGATGACAGGCTCAAAAGAGCCACATCTGGCTCGCGAGCGGCGTGCCCACAGAGACGGCTCGGCGTGCCGGCAGTGGCACGCGTGCCATGCGTTCGCCATCACTGCCCTATATCTATACATATTTATTTAAACAGACATTTATTTAGATTCTTAATTTTTATTTTTTATGATAGAAAATAATGAATGATCCATTTACTAGATTATTTTTGTTTACTCATGATGTGTGTCAAACTGCATTTGGATGGAAATTAGAATGCAGTTAAAATAAACAAAGCCAGCATTTTAAATTTGTTTTTTATTAGTTAACTAAAACTACCTTAACTGTGCTGCATATGTAAGAAAAAAAAGTTTTTCAAATATGTTTTTGCATTTAACTGATTTATTAAATAGAGGAAGTATTAGCTGTAGCTAGTGAATTGATGGAGTGTTTTTGATCACCATGGATGGGCCAGATTTTGAAATCCCTGTGAATTGGGTACCTCACCTGTTCAGGCACTTTTGGAAATCCCTCTAGGTGCCTATCTGTGTACCTAAATGTACCGAAATGCCTAAATGTACCTAAATGCTTTTGAAAATCCGGCCCTATGTCTTTCAAGTTTTTAGAATTAGTAGATCTCATCCTCTCCCACCTGTTGGAAGAGGAAATTAGATTTCTTGCTTTTTCATCTCCCAGTTGGTCTCAATTTTAAGTGAACTAGTCCAAATACAGAGGATATTCCCTTGACACTTGCTAGGTAAACTGAAACCAAAAGTAAATTAAGGCAAAAGTTTTTCTGCACAACTGAAATTGGAAGTACTTCCATTTGGAAAAATGTAAATATCAGCATTTGCTCCATTGTAATGACTGCAAATAATAGAGATTCTTAATGCAGTACATGACATTGTAACATATTTATAAAGCTTGTGTTGACCTCAAAAGTTAAAGGCCTTCCCCCAATTCTGCATATAATTAAAAAGCAGCACCCCTTTAACTTGTTAAAATTTGAGGTGACCTTACTGATAAAGCAAATTACTTTTTATTTTTTTAATAAATGTTGACTTTTAAAGAACAAAAGCTTTTGTAATTTTTTTCCCCCAAGTCCTGCATGCAGATTTTTACTAAAGTTTATAAACAAGTGATGTGGTTCAGTGCTATGGTTAAATTTTCAGAATATTCTTGCAAAGCATGCTACTGAATGGGCAAAATGGGTAATTGCTCATGTTCACAGTTTGCAATCTGTTAATGATCAGTTTCCAACTGTGCTTTCTGCATATGATTTAGGGGCACATTTTTGACAATATAGCCCTAGTATCTAACAAAATTTCTGTATAAGATTCAGTATGATTAACGCAAGGAGCAATTAATAGGTTTAAGGTGGCCTCTGAATAAAAACCAATGTCTTGTGTAAAAAATAAATAAATAGACTGTACCTCCTTTTCATTTTTCTTTTACCTGTCCTCATTTTTGTGACATAATTTCCCAAAGGAGCATGAAAATTGCAGAAAATGAGACAAAAAGAGCAGTTTGATTTCAGGAAGAAAGGGGAAAAATTAGACTATACTGTTATGCTAAATCAACAAATGATGCTTGCTTCTTGCTATATCTATTCTGAGAGCTGAAAAATCAGACTTTAATGAAAGCTTTTGAAGCCTCCTCATGCTCTTCCATGTTTTGCTTTTGACAGCCCTACAACAGAATGTGGATGTGGAGATGGTAGTTGGTGAGGAAGGAATCAGTTCTCTGTTAAAGACAATGAGAACATATTCTGAAAATGAAGAACTGCTCTCAATGATCTGCACTTTACTAATGATGATTTCGGCCAGTGGTGGGTCCTCTGATCCTTTCATATGGACATGTTGTTGTTTAGCCATCTTTATCTGTTGGATTAGATACAAAATGGAGAACTCTGTGACTTAGCATAGATATGTTGCTGTACATAGGTTATATTTCCATCTCAGAAGCATAAGTCAGCCAGTTCTATTTGTAAGACAGCTGGGAGCATAAGGTACACTATATTCGGACTAAGTAGTTTGAGACTGGGTGTATTAAAGAGATGGCGTGTTCAGTTTGGTTGGCTAACGAGTGATACTTATTACTTTATGCAGATAGTAACACTGGGAAAAGCTAGTGCATGAAACCTGGGTTCCATTGCTGGTTCTGCCTCAGGTCATGTCTACACTACAACTCTAAGTTGACCTATGTTAGGTTGACTTACAGCTGTGGGCATAGGATATTCCGTGGGTGCTCCGCTTAGCACCCACTGGTAGCAAACTCCACCTCTCCTGAGCACCTCCCGCCCTCCAGCGGCCCTGCTGATCAACTCCTTCCCATCCCTACCAGCGCCTCCTGCACTGTTCTGCCGCATGCAGGAAGCTCTGGGAGGGAGGGAGTGGACTGGGGACAGGGTGTGCTTGGTGGATGGTGTGGGAAGAGGTGGGATGGCTCTTGGGGGAAGGGGTGGAGTGGGGGCGGCCTGGGGTGGAGGGAGGGTCGAGCACTCCCTGGGTAGAGAGGAAGTCGGTGCCTATAGCAGTGGCTGATGTGCATGCTACCCTCCTTCTGTCAGTGGTGTGCGTCCTCACCAGGAGCGCTTCCACTGACTGAAGAGGGGCAGTGTTAGGGGGCTGAGAGCCAGCGCTCTCAGCTCCAAGCAGCTCCCTGTTGGGACCCCAGCTCCCCTCCTCCCCCGGGCTCTTGCTTCTCTGCTCCCACCCAGGAGGCAGGGGAGGGTAGCCACCCAGGGCTTCTCACCTCCCTGAGTGGAGAGCCTCTGGGCAGCAGGCTGGCTGGGAGCAGGGAGCTGGGTCAGCCAGACTCTAGCTACCTGTCTTCCATGTCAGTTTCACAGTTCCAGCATGGAACATGTAAATAATGCAGTGTCTACACACTGTGTTGCCCTAACTACATCAACATAAGCCCTGTGTCTCTTGTGGAGGTGGAGTTAGGCCAGTGTAATAGGGCACTTTCACTAGCGGGACAAGACTGTAGTGTGTACACTGACATACTTAGCTTGATGTAAGCTGTCTAGTTGTATCATTTAGACCAGGCCTCAGACTCTGCCTTTGTGCGGCCTAGGCAAATCATTTAATTTCTCCATACCTGAGTTTCCATTCAGCCTATAATTAATAATAATATTATTATTTGTACTTGTCTCCAGTGCCAGATCACATTATGATTAAGGCTGTGAGTCTTTCCAGAAGTCATGGATTCCATGACTTTTCAGGACCTCCATGACTTCTGCAGCGGCTGGTGCGACTGACCTTAGGCTGCCCAAGCAGCTGGGGTGGCCATGGGACCAGCTGCACCAGCTGCTGCTCTGGAGGCTCCAAGCAACTGGTCGCGGGTGCTGCCTGGGAGCAGCAGCAGTACCCCAGGTAGCCTCTGCTCCACCCTGATCCAGAGGAGTGGTAGTGGCGGGTCCCAGGCCACCCCCTCAGCCTGGAGTGGTGGCGACGGGGCCACAGGTTCTTTCCCCCCCTCTAGAGCAGCAGCGACAGGGCCCCGAACTCCCCCCACCAGGAGCAGCATCATCCAGATGCTGGAGCAGCCCCCCCCCCCCCCCCCCCCCGCACCTAAGATTTAGTAACAATCACAGGAAGATTCTTGGCATCTTTGACCTAAATTACCTATTTTTTTGTTTAAAATGAATGTTAAGTCTGGAGTTGACTAGGTTGATTGGATTGCTAGACTGGCCTGAGTGGCAGTGATTGGTGCCTTCTCAATTGGTGCCTTCTCTTTTTTTCTTTCATGAAGCTCAAAACTATAATGGGAGGAGATGGCCAAAATTGAGAAGGTTCTGAAAAGGCCAGTCACCCCTAGTATAATCTGTGTGCATGTGGTTCTCATTAAGAATCCAGTACATTTCCTTTGCTCATTTTCATATTGCCCTTGATCAAATGATGTTACTCCCTTGTTTCATGACTCCTTCTGATTTAAATTTGTTGTGTAGGCTGGCAGTGGCAATGTAATTATTATATGTCCTTTTCTGTGCTGATTAGAGATGGCTGCAGAAGCACTGAGGAAAGCTGGAGTCATCACAGATGTTCTGTCAATTATAAGCAATTTCCCTCAGAACAGACAGATCTGCCTCTCTTGCTCTGGTATTCTTTGGAGCTTGGCTGTGAATGGTAAGTAGAACACAGCAGATACTGTACCTAGCTGGATTCAGATTCTTTAGCTCGGAGATTAATCTTTTTACTGACTTCTCCCAACTTTGGGTGTAGTCGGGTGTTGGAGAAAAGAATGTGGTTGAGAGCTTTGCTTGAATAGCATTAGAAGATTTATTGTTGAATGAGCTATGAGGCAACACAGACTGAAGATCAGTGCGAACATCTCAATATCTCTAGTGGTGGTAAAGTCCCAATTTGTAAATTTTACTGTGGAAGGCTGAGGTGCATGCTGTTTATGAACATTCAGAAATGAAAAGTGTGTTATGTGGGTGCAGGTTCCATCACATAATGTGATGTGTTGTGACAAGAGGAAATGAAGTATAATCAGCATGTTGGATTGATTTAAGAAACAAGCCTAGCAAATGGAGGTGGATTAGATGATGCATTGGTAGAGAGGTGGAATTGTCTTTGAAATAAGTAGCTTTTTAAATAACCCTGCAACACACCCTAGCTGCCTCAAGAAGAGATTTTTGTAAAAAACCTCCAGCTGTGTATTTCTATTCTACAGGCCTGTCAGAAACCGGATCAGGCTATCTCTTGAATAGAAACCTCCAAGGAACACCAGCGTCAGTGCTGAATCAATGCCCCAGCATTGCATGCTGCTGCTGGAATGTCCCCTTTTGCACTAGATCTAAATTTGAAGCCTTGAGCATGGGCGGTGATTAGATTCCATGACACTTCTTGAAAGAGCAGGGATGTGGTGTTCTCATTGTCAAGGTCAAAACAAAACAAATGTGCTCAATTGTAATCTGCATGTATAATTTCCCACTGCAGGTTCAAGTTGGTGTTTTTCTCTGTGATATGTTCGGTATTCCTGAGCGCTATGTTCTACCCACAGATGGCTGCATTTTAGGGTGAAGTGTATTGAGTGAAGCAATTCCTGTATATAGTCTGCATGTTAGTTTAAGATTGCAAAGCTTTTGAAGATGAAAACAGCTGAAATAATGCAAGATTATTTTACTAATGTAAAGAAGAGTTGATGGAATCTAGAGCATGAGCAAATCAAATATATAACTAATCAAGTGTGTTTTTATACACAAAACATGACTTCTCTGATACCTTTGTGCAGTAAGATGTGGTTTGCCTGCAGTTTAATCTGCTCATTGTGTTAATGTTTGAGTTAACAAACTTCACTTGATATATTGGCATTTGGCTTTTCTTCCTAATTCAGAAAGTAACCTGGGGCAAGCATCACTAAAAAATGCTGTCCAGATTATCACTGGAGTCCTCCAAGAACACCGTGAGAATGGAGAGGTGGTGGAGTCGGCTTGCTCTGCTCTCTGGGTTCTGACACTTCAGGGTGAGTTTTCATGCTTGCTATGGCTTTTGCACAGCAAGGGCTAGTCTGACAAAATCACACACAGCAGTTATTTAAGTAGTAATTAGAATGAGTTGAAGTGAATCCTCTATAAATTACCTTGGCACAATACAACCTGCTGTACCTTAGCTGTAATGGTGCATGGTAAAGGAATCGAGGCAGAAGCTGAAAGCACTGATGGGTATTTCACTGACTATTTTTGCAGGCTGCGTAACTGAAAATCAGTATGAACCAACAACTCTGCTTCTGTTGGATGCTCTCCGGATGAACCCAGAAAGACCAGTGCTAGTGAAGAATACCTGCTTGGCATTGGCAAGCCTCCTAAGGATATCTGGTAACAGTCCAGAAAGGTGTTTTTAACAGTGGGAAGTGGGCATAAGAGGCAAACACTGCAAAGACCGAAGGGTCCCAGTGGGGTTGGGAGGGGCATCTGCCCTCCGGGATCAGTTTTCTCTGTCTACCTGTCAGAGAAAAACATTCAATCAAGAAAACTGGATTAATCCCTCCTGCCTAAAAATAGAAGCATGAATATCAGTGGGAACTGGTAACAAAGTCCTGTGGCACCTTAAAGACTAACTATAAAGTTTTGAAGCATGAGCTTTCGTGGGCTAATACCCACTTCGTCGGATGGTGGATCAGCAGAGGGAGGGGGACCTGTTGTAAGCTCTCAAAGTTTAAAATAATTCCATGTGATGAGGTTGTTCCAGTGTGTAAGAAGGATACAGCTCAAGGACGGTTAATGAAAAATGAACAAAGGGTATGTGGGACTTAAGAGTTTTGTCATGCAGGAAAGTGTCAGCTGCATACACAATCCTACACATTATTTGAAGGTGCTTCAGAGTAGTTTTCCAGGCGGGAAATCTGCCACTGCCTAGTAACACTTGTATATCTCTTTCAGAGTTATCTGCTTTTAGACTTACAGTAACGGATACAAAGGGCAGTGGAATAAGCCTGATCAAAGACTCCTATCACTTTCACTCTGATGATCCAGAAGTGGTGGAAAACATCTGTATGCTGATTAATGAAATGGTTCAGTATGGTAAGGTCTTGTTATTTGGCTAGTCCTTTTTGTTCAATGCATAAAATCATAACAGCAACCAAGAATAATTCTACACTGTCTGAGCACAGTGACTGGAAATTACTGCTTCCAGTCCCCAGCAAGACTACAATACTGTACAATAAGCTATCACACACCTTCTGTGGTATGAAAGCCAAAATGGTTTTAGATTAAGGTTAGGAGCTATTGCAATACTATAGTAATTTTGTTCACCATGGAAGTGTAAATAATAAAGCAGGAAAGGCAATACATTGCAGTTTGAATAAAAACATCTAGATAAGCATAGAGCCTTGTTTGTCTTATGAAAGACAGGAGAAAGGAAGGAAACAGAATTTTAAGTGCGGCCTGCCTCAGAAATAATACACTGGGGTCATTTTTATCCCACAAGAGTTAATAACATCTGACCCTTCCATTGAAACTCCTGTTCCCTACTAGTACAACTTTGTGTTGGCCCATTTTTAACTAGACAGTAAGCTTTTCAGGGCAGAGAGACATTCTCATGATGTGTTTTAAACAGAATCCAATGAAATGGGGCCCCAATCTTTGTTGTATCCTGTACACTCTACTGCAGTATAAGTAACTAATACAGAGGCAGAGCTATGGGCCTCTTGGTTCCTGTGCTTGCATATCAATTCTACAGTATTAACATGGATGCTTATTAGCATCCTATGCTGAAGGTATATTTCAATTGTCCCTTACTTGATTTACTTTAATTTCCGTCTAACCTCATCCCGCTTTTCCTCTTGGCAGTAATACTTTAATCATGCACCTGAAGTTACAATAAACCCTGTTTGTTTCAAACTTCTTTATGATATTGTTTCCTAACATAAGGGCCTTCTCCTCTCCCTAGTCCCTTTGGCCATTGTCAGGTGAGAGCTATGGAAAGTGAAATACTATTCCAAGCATTTATTACAGTAACTAAGATCGGTTCCCCTGTTCCTTTTCATCAGATGACATAGTGCTAGAAATGATCTCCCAGAGCATGACGGAGCTGCTCACTGAAATGAAAGTCAAGTTTACATCCAGTATGGTAGGTAGAAGTCACTGAGGTAACAAAGAGCATGCTCCATCTATTTGTACAAATGGTTTTATTACTTGGCTATGGACTGCACAAACATCAACCATCTGGAGTCATTTGTTGCATCCCTCTTACCCAGAAGTGCAGGACCTTGTGGGGGTAGGGGCTTCGTGTGGATTCAGTGTGCAGGGTACTCTGGAGGCATGGGGCCTCAGGATATTTCTAAGTGTACTAAAAAGAATAGGCAGATAGAGCATAGTTTAATCAAACTTCATGCTGAAGCTATTCTTAAATCAATTAATTCTAAATTTGACATTATTCCCACTTCATCCAGCATTAGCCTGCATATACTTATTACATTTTTTGTACCAGAAATACAGGTTAAAGTATATAGGAACAAGACAACTATATTACAAAGCAGAGAGGGATTTATTGATCAATTAAATAACCCTAAAAAACCCAAGCCACTTAATTGTGTGGGCTTGCTGTCCTGGGGAATTACTGTACATTCAATTCAAGAAACAGCAAAATAATTCCCACCTTTGTTTTTCCAACACTAGAGCGACCTACACTCTTAACCACCAAGTTATTAACATAGAGTAGTTTGCCATCAAGCATGCAGCAGTTATTTAAAACAAACCAAAACAGATATTCAGAGCCTCCACCCTTACTCTTCTGTGAGTCATGAATTTATATTTGATCACAGTTCTCTTCCTCCAGAATGTTTGCCTCATAGGCCATAGTACAAAGTAACTACTTTCTACAATGTTTGTCTAGCTATCATTACCCTTCCCATTTAAAAAATAAAAATACTACTGAAAAAATAATTTATTACAAAACCTAAGAGGTCCTCCCTCTCCCATTTTTCTCTTCCTCTAATCAAGGCTTTTTACAGGCTAGATATTGCTATGTACAGATATACATTGCATAACATGACAACTATTGCTAAATATTTAGAGCGGATTCCTGATAATCTGTCTAAAAATAAAAAAATGCTAAAAGGTTATGTAAATGTTATAGTCCTTAGGGGCCAATCCTGCAATCTTTGCTCACCATTGTAGTACAAAGAAATTACAGGTGAGAGTAAAGTTTCCGAATTAGGCCACACGTTTGCTAAAAATATTGAAATAAGAGTTATTGAAGACCCAAAAATGTAAATGAGATATACCGCCTAAACTCTTATACAAGGACATGTATTAAATACAGAATAGATTTTTGTACTATAGTTATTACATAGTTATTACATTACTATAAGTAAAAACAAGGATAAACTTTTATTTAACAGTTTTCACATTTCTCCCCAGGAGATAATTAACCTTGTGGATTCAGCACTTTTGAAACTGGAGAAGGTAAAAGCTGTTCTATAGATACAAGACTTGAAGTCTTCTGATTCAGATAGAAATACTTGATTGCTTCAGAAGTATTTTTAAAAGATTTTTCTCCTCAGGAGATGCTGCCTGTATTATATAGACATCTGCTTGAACATATCCCATTACAACAAACCACTGACTACTGAACTATTAAGTCTGACAGCAGTGTTATTTTGGGAATTTGCCTTACTTTGTGGATTTTTAAACTACATTTAATATATAATGTACTTTCCTAAAAGATGAATAAAAATTCTGCTAAGGACTACAGTCTATGTATTTAGTGAGCTTTTTGGGCCATGGATTATTCATTCGGAGCATAACAGCTTCTTCTCAGGATTAGCTCTACCTCAGGAGTTCATGAACAGACACAGGATTCCTTGTAATAGACTATTCAAAGCTATTAGTTTATTATGCACGTGTTCCGCATGTCTGTGTGAATGAAACTTACTACAAGACTCCCAGGAAAGTTTACTACACTTTGACAGCTTTCTTCCCCTTGCAGTTGCAACATGTGTTTATAGGTCCACTATCAAATTAGCTTAGATGTTCTAGTCTATCTTCCACTTGCAGTATTCTCCTTTTAAACATGTACTCTCAGGTAGTCCCAGTTTGTTCATAAAATCTTTTGCTGCTCAGAGTCATCTGCTATGCCACAGCTGCTTATTTCAGATGGGTTCATTCACCTATAATCTGAATAAATGCAGGAATAGTGCAACAGGCTTCGCACACTTTAGTTCAATAGCTGGTCATTTTCCAGCTTTTGGGTTGCTCCTAGTCTTTTGTTGTTCAATGTCCTAATATTAAAAGCTGTAACGTCAAAGGTACTTAGAGCCCAGTATCATTTCCTTGTTACACGTTGAAATACAGAGCTAGGAAGTGAGCCTCTAACTTACATTCTTGCCAAAGCTCAGAGCAACATAGTTTTTCAGTTGGGGCATCAGCTCCTTTCATAGCACAGGCCGTGTACACAGGGCTCAGCTGGCTGAAAAAACAGGAGGAAGGATGGGAAGCAGCATGATCCACAGAGAAAGAAAGTCTTCCAACACAAGACCAAGTGAGAAGAGATAAAATACAATGATACACTGTACTGGCAGAGAAAGGGAGGAGTGTACAGAATATTTACCACACTAGTAACCTTTGCCCATGCTAGAAATTGTTGCAGAGGTTGTTAAAACTCTTGCCCTCTAGGGCAGGGGACTATATATGCAGCATCCCCTTCCAAAAACATCCATGAGCAAGGATATGAAGCAACTTCTTTTAAAGTCCCCATCATCAGTTTTTGATTTTTTCTCTGACTGATTCAAGGATAATACACTTAGCAAGAGGAGAAAGCCATCATACAACTTCATAGGAATCTAGTCATCATTTGAATCTAGTAAATGCTGCACAGCAGAGAATGACAGGATAGAATCGCTGATGTTTTAGAATTTATTTTTTTTACAGTTTAGATTTGGCTTTGATAGCTGATTCCCACTGCTTCTTCACTAGTGTGTATAGTCTCATAGCTGCCTGTGCATCCTGAATCTGGAAGACAATGAAACAAGCCGCAGGTTAAAGAAAGAAAGCAGAAATTGCTGTAGGATCATTGTTAATGATAGTCACATCCCCTCATCCATTTTATACCCCAAATAAAAATTAACCTTTTTAATTTCACTTAATGTTTCTCTTGATGCTGAAATAATTAATGTAAAAGAACACTTAATTTAGGTGATGGGCAATTTCCATATAGTTACTGTTCATGAAAATAGGTTGGTATGAAATACTATTGGTATGAAGCAGCTAAGGCCGGTACAAGCTTTCCTCAGACTGGCATTACTGCACATTGATATGCAGAGTAAAGATTTCCAAATCTAATGAGTACAGAGAGATAATGAGGTTATACTTCTAGTAGGGTCCCAGAGCCTAAAGACCAATGCACTGTTGATCCACCCATAAACACATTTACGTACTGAACAGTGCTCCGATGTCTGCACTTTCACATTCAGCAGTTTCTCACAAAGCAATTTCAGAGATGGACGTCCACTCTAGAGGCAAAACCAAGAGAATAACACAGTTGTTACGCCAACAGTAAAATTAAATATCCTCTCCTCCATTGCATAAAGGACACAATTACTCAAGCTAAATCCTACAGTAAGGTTTTAGTTTAATACCCATTAAACTACAGTGTGTCTAAGTTTTTCTGCAGATGAATTGGTGAGACAGATTCCATTTGTCAGGTTACAGAAAGATCTATTCAAACCTCCACTCTTGTAAATCCCTGCAGAATTATATTAATGACATGCACAGTGATATTAGTATGACTATAGCTTCATCAACCATGGCTTTTTTTTTTTTAAGCTTCTAGTGATAGGGAGAAAGGAAAAAATTGGGTGTCTTGTTTTGAAATTTAAAATATGACCTGTCACTTCAAAGGTAAACCTTTGGGTCTTGCTTGACAGATGTTTCTGGTCAGGAAGGTGACTTTTATATTACTTATGAAGCTGCCGCTGTTAACAATATCACAAAATAGAAGAATCCATCATTTTCTATGTATAGATCCACATTATCCTATCTGATTGCCCAGAAAGATGATAGAAAGACCCACTTCCCTGTTTTGAGTTCCAGGAAATGGGAAAGCCATTGACTTTGCTGTGCATGGGTATTACCAGTAATCTTGATTGGCAGTAAGTTACTTAGTACTTTACATATTCCAAACACTATAATAGGCATGGCAGAATTTAATTCTTAGAAATATTTTTAATCAATGTTTATTTTTAAGCTTTTTAAAATGCATATACATTTACATTTTCACAGTTGTGGGAAATTATGGGGGATCAGACAATTATTTAATGACTAGATGTTGAGATTCAAAAAAGTTAAACCTTTAACCATTAAAACATAAATTGTCAATCACATGTCAAAATAGACAAAAGTAAATATTCTGAAATCACTCTAACGTTCTTACAGCATTTGTCTTCCTTTGCTTATCTGTAAATTTCAATTATTCATGGAAATATGTTTTCAGTTTGTCTGTACATGGAAATCGAAGTTTACTGCTATTTTCTGACAAAAATCTAATCCTTTCAAAACCATGTCTAAATTCATTAAACTAGTTAACCTTTATAAATGGCAGTGTGTCAGATACCCTCATTTTACATAAAGACAGTTAAAGCGGAGAGGTGAAGGGGAGAATCATTCTTCTAGATCTTGTTGCCTTGTGCTAAACGTTAGTGACTCAAGATACTATTTTCTGCAAGTTTCTTACTTTGACTTCCTTTCTGAAAGGTTTGTATCTTTGTGTGTCCCGAATTTTCTTTTTAGGATGATCAAGAAACAGAATCTGAAAGAAAAATATTTCCACTATAAAGAATGCAGTAGCCGGATACTTTATACAGCTGAGTGCACCATTCCCAACCCTCCTGCTTCCATCGATTTAAAGGACACTTCACAACATGAACAAGTAAGATTGCCGGTGTTTGGACATCCTCAGTATCCAAGAGTGAGGGCCCCAAACAATTTGCGTAATGTGGATCAGAGGGGAGCCATCTTCGGGAGGTGCTGCCTGGGGAGCGTGTATGCTCCGGCACAGAATACTCCCGTCTAATGCAAGTGGCCGTCTCTGTATTAATGTCGTCACGGGCTTCACTGTATAACTTCATAATCTGCTTTGGCCATTCCTGAATATGCAAATAACATGATCGACTTGCTGATTCCTAGACTAGGAGGAAACATTAAAACTATGTAAAATGTACCGTGAGAGCTTTAATGTCCATAAAGGGCAGATAAAAAACAGAAGATCCTAAGGTCTCATCTGAAAGACTCAAGTCATTGTATAGCTAAATGATGCGGCACTTTAACCTACTCTGGAATGACAGAAGACTGAATGGACCCAGCTACAATCTGAACCTATGGTTCCAGAGAGTGGAGGTGTTTTAACCTGATGCCTCAGCTAACATTCTGGGGTGACAAGGCAGTCACTGAAAACAGGGGCTTCAGAGCAATACATATCTAACCACGTACCTTTAAGTCATTGTGAACAGCATGCCCAACTAAAATCCTTCCGCTCAAAATGTCGGCCACCTCCTTCTGAACATTTTTAAACTCCGCTCCTAGAAATGCAACACATTTTCAGTAAGAGACATAACAAAGGGCAAGTTGTGAGATAGCATTAGGAAGTGGAGTATTTTATGTAATAGTCATTTCCTTGGGACCCAAAGTACTGGAAAATGTTGAATTCTTGTACACAATAATCTCCAGCTAGCTCATAATTACAGACTTGAAGATGGCAGAACAGGCGCACACGTGAACAAAAATAGCAATCAAGAAATAGACTTCTACTTATGGCCTTACGACCACCCTTCTGTTTTTGTAGGCAATGGTTACAGATGTTACACTCTACTGATGCAATAATGATCACTCTGCAAGAAAGTGTATTTTGATTCATAATCTGTCGCAAAGTTCCCTTTCACTTAGATATTTGAGGTTGTGCTGAGATTTCAATAATTCTATTTTTGTGCAGGAAATAAAACAAACCAGGCCCAAAACTAGCTTAGCAGTAACTCAGTCAAGGATGAAAGCGAGGAATACTTGTAGCACCTTAGAGACTAACTAGTTTATTTCAGCATAAGCTTTCATGGGCTAGCTCACTTCATCGGATGCATAGAATGGAACAGAAGATTGCATTTATACACACAGAAAGAAAGAAAACAAAAATTGTACATTAGCATACCAATTCTAAGAGGGCTGTAGATGGGCCATTATCAGTAGGAGAAAAAAAAATACCTTTTGAAATGGATTTCTGTGTCAGGTAAATTAACTCAGGAAATGCAATCAATTAGTGTAATGAGAGAACCATTGGCAAGTCCTATTTAGCCCCTGGTTAATTGCATCCAATTTGAAAATTAATTCCAGTTCCTCAGTGGAGTCTGATTTGGAAGTTTAAGGATGTTTCTGTGGTGCTCATCTTGCGCTCTCTCTTTCTCCCCTCTCTCTCTCTCAAGGAGTGTGCTAGGAACGATCACTCACCTTTCTTTATGTCCTTGGGCCGTATACCGCTGACAGCTGTCCTGTAATCAGTCACTTTTTCTGTAGGCTTGACGTATTTGTCATAAATACACTTTCCAAATTGGTTCACAATGGATACACGAGCCAGGATGCTGTCTTCACCCTGGGGCCCCACTCCCACCATCTCACAGTCCATGGCTACAGCTTTTGTCAGCCTAAAAGAGGATACCAGAGTTAGAAAGCTTTTGCTGTGATCATATACTTCTAACTTCTATCTAAATGTACAAGTTAGCCACCAATTCAAACAAATGGGGCACTTAACATCTCAGAGTAGTTTCATTCTGTTTGTAGACTCAGGACGACATCACTTTACACTCTTGTTTGTTTGGAAGCCACAACTGGAAGAAAGATAATGTGTGACACCTCTCTATACTGTATATACACTTTACATTAGAAATACAACCTACCCCGCAAAAGCCTTTTCTTTAACCAGCACCTGTTCCACAGATAGCTGTGATTTGCCTCCTTCAATTCCCATTTTTTTTCTCGCAACTTTTGCTGCTTCGGGTCCTATTGCTGCTTCAATATCCTCTGGATCTACATCATCAAACCAGATGTCAGCCCTGCCAGGTAAAGATAAAATTACATTGTAACATCATTTTAAAAATGTCCTGTCTAAAAGGTTGTTTTGTCTTTGACAGTTTGGCTATAAAACTGGCTTTTTGTTTATAAAAGCAAGGAGTCAACTAATTAGTCTAAATCAGTGCCAACTAATCCAACAGTCAGATGCTGTAGACCACACAGTTTTATTCAAATAACAGAGGACTTGGGTTAGTCTGTCCTATATGGCTAGCCTGGAGAGAGTGGAATTATTTTGTATCTGTGTCTGAACTTCTGTCCAGCCACACACCCACTCTATTCCCTTGTCCATTCTGCCCCTTCAGGTACAGTGATTCCTTAATTCCCAGGTCTAAATCTACTGGTCACCAGGTGCTCTGCCACCAGTCTTTCCCTCTCCTTCAGCATTTCAGTAGAGCTCTTTCAAGACTGCAGAGTTTCTTTTTTCATTCAGCAGGGCCAAGATTTGTAGATTTCTTTTCCCTAAACCTTTTAATTGAATAGCTGGGGCTGTTTGTAGGAAAAAGCACCTCCAAACAGGGTTATGGTACAGAAATCTCTCCATTCTGGTGGGAAGGGAAGAGAAACATCATATACTGTAATAGATGAGATGCAGGTTTCATTTTGAACCCATGTTTCTTATTCCCTGGGTGGATAAAGTAGGAAGTGCTATTGAACCAAAGCACTGGCAAAGTGCAAAATATCTTGCATTGCCAGATAGCTGCCTTCTCTGGCCATTATGCAATGGTCCTAAGACCCTTTAAGGCAGTGGTCCCCAAATTTTTTACCTCGTGCCCGTTACCCATGTCTGTGCCCTGCCCCAGAGCTTGGGAGAATGCAGACCAGGGTAATGGGGCTGAGGCCACAGCTGAGGGAGAGGGAGGGGCAGGAGCAGAGCTGGGTGGTGTTCCCTCTCCGTCCCCCATAAGGGCTGGCCCACATTGCAATCACCCCCCCCCCCATGTGGGATGTGCACCCCACAGTTTGGGAACCTCTTGTCTAAGGAGAACCGTGTAGAGTCCATGAAGATAGCTGCAATAACTTACAGTCTGTGGTGAAATTTTAAGGGGAGGTGGCATAAGGAACAAAGAGGGTCTTCCTCCTTTGAGAAAAAGCACAGCGTTGCATCACCCTCTGTCTAAAGTTAATCAATTGCCATTAGAACAGTTACAATCACCTACATATGTAAACGTGAGGCTTGAAATACTCACTCTGCTTGCTCCTGCTCCATGTGCTGTTCCACTTTCCTCCTCTTATGTTTTATGTCACCTTGTTCCTTCTCAATATTGCCATTTTTTATTTTCTTGTGTTCCTTTCGGTTTCCCTTGCCATCACTCGTATTCTTGGCAGGTACTGTTTTCTCCGATTTCAGGGTAGCCAAAGGAACACAAACGTTGGCAGAATCACTGTCCATCTTGTTTACAGATTTGAATTTTCCCATATTCCCACCTCCATTTATAGCTGGAATTCCTTTGGCGTTTCCCTTTTTGGTTGTGTGCTTCTTGGAATATGTTTGGGATACAGGAAGGGACTTATCCAAGCTGGTGGCCTTTTGTTTCAGGAGCTAATATGACCCAAAGAAACCCCACACAATTTACTGTAGCATTAAACTTTGAATTTTTCCACCCCACTCCAATCCACCAATATGACATTTACTTTCTTTTTTGTGAATTTAGTACTCAATTTCCATGCATTTCCAACCCTGGAGTTGAAAGTTCTACATGTATCTACAATACAGATACAAACGTAGGAAATAATGCAAGATTCCCCCTTACTCAGCCCCACCATTGCAAGGGTGAAAAAATAGTTTATTCTCCATGGTCCATTAAGTCACTGATCTCTCTACTGAGATTACTGAGAAATGGGCCAATAAATGCCAACTGTGTTAGTGATGAGGACACCTATCTAGTAAGAACTGGACAGGTTTTTCTTGTACAATGAAAACTGCAGTTTTCAGTCAATTTTGAATTGGATCTTTAAAGTCTCCTTACATACTCCTCTTCCTCAATCATGCCTACAATAGTTTAACACAAATAACCATACTTTTATAAGTCTCAAATCAGGCCAGAAGGAAAGAAGGTGTGAAATGTACTAGTTCCCCATTGACCAAAGTATTTTAGATACTTATTTCCACTTCTGGAGAATGCCATAATTTGACTATTGAGCCTTTTTTGTCTCAAGAGTTCACAGCAAATTTTATTTGCATAAATCAATGTGTGACCTGTTAGGATCGCTCACTCCGGGGTACCTGGCATTGAGCACTGTCGGTAGACAAGGTACTGGGCTGGATGAACCTTTGGTTTGATCCAGTACGGCCATTCTTATGACCTCTTAGCTAAAACACCCCCTCAACATGTCATTTTTATATGCAGTACGTAAGTCTGTACTGAACACACACTTGTGGGGATCTCAAGCACTGAATCCCCCTGGCAAATTTTCACAAGAATTTAACTGTTTATGAGTTACACCGCTGGGGCATGGCACTAAACGCTGGGATGTCACTGACCTCTTGCAGGGTCTTCCAGTTAGAGGAGAACTCCTGAGGGGCCTTTGGGGGAAGCACGCCCAGAACTTTGGTGTCCTTTTGTTTTTTCTTTTCAACCTGCTTGACTGTGTTTTTCCACATGTGTTTTTTCTTGTTCTTCCTGTGCTGTTTTTTAAGATTGTCAGGTTTAGCAGCGGGGATGCTTGTTGAAGCTTTTGACTCTTGGGTCTTTATTTTAGCCATTCTGTCATCAGAAATCAATCACTCTTCGAAAGCAGCAACCATTTCTGTCCCAAAGATGCACAAATCATACATTAAATAGGGGAATGGATTGTTACTGATTTGTTTGCCACACCAGTTACTGCTCATAAAAGGTACAGCTGAAATAACCCTGGATGCAGACACGCTCTGTTTATCCACAGCAGAGAGACAACCTCGGCTTAGCGCTTAGTCGGCTGGGACGTCGGTGTATAACGAGGCGTTTACAGAAATACACAACAAGTAACAATTGGCTTTGCTCTGCATTCACCGGGACAGCACAACCTGGGTCACCACACTGTGGATTTTAAACACGCTTGATGTGTGATCGCTTCCCTGGGGTTTCCATACAGAGAAACCTTCTATTACACCCACCCCGCCCCGCCCCGCCCCTAGCCAGGGCTTGCCAGCCCCCGCGTCCCATGCGAACCCCGCCAGCCCCAGCCCCAGCCCCAGCCGTAGCCGTGCACCGCCCCCGCCAGCCTCACGCCCTCCGGACCCACCAGCGCAGGGCTGACCGCGACCCTCGCCACGTGCGCGTCCAGCGCCTGCGCCTCGACTCCCAGCATCAGCCGGAAACCGCGGCGAAGGGCCGCCGGCGGGAAACACGCACCGCGCCGCCTCAGCCCCCCCTTCCTCACGCACGGGGCTGCAGAGCGCGCGGGGGAACGGTACTGGGGGGAACTATGGGGGACTACCTCTGGGGTGCACCGGGTATGGGGACTGTTATGGGGGTGCACTGGGGACAGGGGGATCACCATTGGGGTGCACCAGGGTTTGGGGACTGCTAGTCGGGGTGCACTGGAGAACATGGGGATCACTTTTGGAGTGCACCAGGGTTTGGGACTGTTATGGGGGGGCACTGGGGACATGGGGATCACCATTGGGGTGCACCAGGGGTTGGGGACTGCTAATGGGGGTGCACTGGAGAACATGGGGATCACTTTTGGAGTGCACCAGGGTTTGGGACTGTTATGGGGGGGCACTGGGGACAAGGGGATCACCATTGGGGTGCACCAGGGGTTGGGGACTGCTAATGGGGGTGCACTGGAGAACATGGGGATCACTTTTGGAGTGCACCAGGGTTTGGGACTGTTATGGGGGGGCACTGGGGACATGGGGATCACCATTGGGGTGCACCAAGGGTTGGGGACTGCTAATGGGGGTGCACTGGAGAACATGGGGATCACTTTTGGAGTGCACCAGGGTTTGGGACTGTTATGGGGGGGCACTGGGGACATGGGGATCACCATTGGGGTGCACCAAGGGTTGGGGACTGCTAATGGGGGTGCACTGGAGAACATGGGGATCACTTTTGGAGTGCACCAGGGTTTGGGACTGTTATGGGGGGGCACTGGGGACATGGGGATCACCATTGGGGGGCACCAGGGGTTGGGGACTGCTAATGGGGGTGCACTGGAGAACATGGGATCACTTTTGGAGTGCACCAGGGTTTGGGACTGTTATGGGGGGGCACTGGGGACATGGGGATCACCATTGGGGTGCACCAGGGGTTGGGGACTGCTAATGGGGGTGCACTGGAGAACATGGGGATCACTTTTGGAGTGCACCAGGGTTTGGGACTGTTATGGGGGGGCACTGGGGACATGGGGATCACCATTGGGGTGCACCAGGGGTTGGGGACTGCTAATGGGGGTGCACTGGAGAACATGGGATCACTTTTGGAGTGCACCAGGGTTTGGGACTGTTATGGGGGGGCACTGGGGACATGGGGATCACCATTGGGGTGCACCAGGGGTTGGGGACTGCTAATGGGGGTGCACTGGAGAACATGGGGATCACTTTTGGAGTGCACCAGGGTTTGGGACTGTTATGGGGGGCCACTAGGGATATGGGGATCATTGTTGGGGTGCACCAGGGTTTGGGGACTGCTAGTCGGGGTGCACTGGAGGATATGGGGATTGCTAGGAGGAGTGCACCGGGGTATGGGGACTGCACTCTGGGACTGAAAATGTGTTTGAAGGGGTCAGCTGGTGTGTGTGGGTGCAACTGAGAGGGAGCACAGCAAGGTGAATATGGGGTGCACAGAAGAGGGAAGCCTAGCTGGGGTTCAACCCACTAGCCCCCTTCTTCCCCCGTAATATAATTGGCAGATAGCACAGATCATTTTGCAGCGTGGCTGTTCTAGCAAGTGTTTTGGGTAGGACTCACTTGGGAGTCCTGCAAAGCCTATACAACATGCTACCATTTTGAAAAAAACATTATCATGTGGCATTGAAATACTATTGGTCTGTAAAACCATACGTTAGTGTAACGCTGTTTCACAAATACCTCCAACCTCAACATGACTTGGTGACTTGTAAGCAGGGTCTTGCAAGTCTCCATGAAAATTATTGTTAAGCGTACAGGTAGGCAGAATCACCCTGTGAAAACTGACATTTCCTCAGAAGTGTGTGTGTGTGTGTGTGGCCAACCCAACAAAGAATACAGGCTGTACTTACAGAATGGGGAATGGATATGTGGACAGCGCATTTGCTCCAATCCCTCAGACAGAGACAAACACCTACATGATCTCTACCAAGCATTCTTAAAACTACAATACCCACCTGGGGAAGTGAAAAAAGAGATTGACAGAGCCAGAAGAGTACCTAGAAGCCACCTACTACAGGACAGGCCCAACGAAGACAAAAACAGAACACCATTAGCCGTCACCTTCAGCCCCCAAATTAAACCTCCCCATCATCAAAGACCTACAACCTATCCTGAAAGATGATCCCACACTCTCACAGATCTTGGGAGACAGACCAGTCCTTGCTTATAAACAGCCCCCCAACCTGAAACAAATACTGGCAACCACACACCACACAACAAAAACACTAACCCAGGTACCTATCCTTATAACAAAGCCTAATGCCAACTCTGTCCACATATCCATTCAACTGGACCTATCCATCATAGGACCTAATCACATCAGCCACACCATCAGAAGCTCATTCACATGCACATCTTCCAATGTGATATATGCCATCATGTGCCAGCAATGCCCCTCTGCTATGTACATTGGCCAAACTGGACAGTCTCTACACAAAAGAATAAATGGGCACAAATTTGACGTCAGGAATCATAACATTCAAAAACCAGTAGGAGAACACTTCAATCTCCCTGGCCGTTCTATTAAAGACTTGAAGGTGTCAATTTTAAAACAGAAAAACTTCCAAAACAGACTCCAACAAGAAGCTGATGAACTGGAATTAATTTGCAAATTGGACACTGTCAACCAAGGGTTAAACAGGGACTATGAGTGGCTGTGTCATTATGCTAATTGAATGCATTTTCCTAGTCTCTTACAGATTCTTATCAACTGTTAGATAGATCCACTACATTTTCACTACAAAAGGTTTTTTTTCTCCTGCTGATAATGGTCCATCCAAATTAAACAGCCTCTTAGAATTGGTATGGTAATTTACAATATTTTTTTTTGCTTTCTGTGTGTATAAACGCATCTTACTTCTGATTGTTCCATTCTATGCATCCGATGAAGTGGGTTATAGCCCATGAAAGCTTATGTTGAAATAAACTGGTTAGTCTCTAAGGTGCTACAAGTATTCCTCATTTTCTTTATAGATACAGACTAACACGGCTGCTATTCTTAAACCTGATTTGAAGTGCTCTTTCAAAGCCCCTTCCATCGCATAGCTCTGTGCTGGGCTCTTGGAATAGCCCTGATATCTGGATGTTCAAAGTCAGCAGAGAGCTTCTCTACCTTTGCCCTTCACCTTGGCAACCGTTTCTCCTTTGCCTCACAGATATCATGCAGAACACAACAGGCAGGTATAGCCGTTGGGGTATTTTTCTCACCGAGATCCATGCTAGTGGGTAAACACTGCTAGCATTCCTTTAATTTACTAAAAGCACATTCAATTGTCATTCTGCACCTGCCGAGCTGGTAGCTGAATCTTTCCTTGATGCTGTTGAGGGGGAGCAAGGGTGTGGGCTGGATCCCTCAGGATCCCTATCAGCATTTCAGTATTGCCAATGCCCGTCAGGAAAGAACATCCCTGGTTGCAGCTTTTTAAAAAGGTGTTCTTAAAGGTGCGGACGTCATGCACCTTCCCTGACCCGCCCTCACTGATGTCGGCGAAGCATCCCTGATGATCCACCAACGCTTGCATAACCATAGAAAAATAGTTGTTTCTGTTGATGTGCTCTATGGCAGGGGGAGCTGGTGCCAAAATAAGGCTATGCATGCTGTCTATTGCCCCACCGCAGTCTGGGACCCCCATTGCTCCAGTCCATCCACTATGTCCTGCACATTGCTGGGAGTCCTAGTGCTGCATAATAGGGTACGATTAATGGCCCTGCATACTTCCCTGACAGTGATTTCCCACTCCCTGGTTGCAATTCAGCATTGCAAGCTTCCAGAAATTGCTGCTCTCTTCTCCACAGCTCTCAATCCCTGTGTCGGAGGGGTGGGGCGAGCTGGGCACCCTGTGCAGGAATGTGGGTGGCCTTTTGCATGTGAAAGTTCTGTAGCCGCTGCTTGTTCCTCTGCAGCTGCTTGGTGAATGCCCCCAACAGCCCTTAAATTGTTTTTCACTATGTCCATCAGAAAACTGTCCTCAAAGATACCTTCAGTTACAGAACTTCAGCATGTCTGCAG
This sequence comes from Sternotherus odoratus, assembly GCA_032164245.1. Classification (NCBI taxonomy): domain Eukaryota; kingdom Metazoa; phylum Chordata; order Testudines; family Kinosternidae; genus Sternotherus; species Sternotherus odoratus. The sequence continues at coordinate 13,518,190 of JAVMKO010000016.1, forward strand.
GTGGGCTGTGTATCCTGTATTTGCAGCCTTCATGACAATAGTACAGAGCTTCGCAGGCTCCATGCTTCTGCCAGAGATGGCAGAGACTACGATGCACCACATGGGTTTGTGGGGGTTTTAAAAGACAGCTTGAAAATTATGGGATATAGATGGTATTATTGGATGGAGAAAGTTGCATGCTGGGGACTGGACCCCGTAGCCCTCAAAGAGCCCTGGGCAAGTCGTTCCGATATCACAGAACATTGTAAAACTGTCGGAAAAGACATTTTATTGGATGGTGATGCATGGCACCCTGGGATACCTACCTGTGGTGCACCACGCTTTGTATCAATGCAAGCAGCCAAGTATGCACATGTCCCAGCTACACACAAATTATGGTGGCTGTATGCCTATGTAACTTGTTTAGACGTGGTTTGATCCCGTCCTCTGAGATTTAATATGGCTCACTCTTGTGTCTCAGTGGAGTTGTGTTTCATTCTCCCCCTAGAACTCGAGCGAGTGGGAGTTTTGCCTGGACAGGCGTTGCCAGATTGGTCCCTCAGGAGCTGGGAAATCTTGTTTCTTAGCTTTGACACTCTAGATCCGTTTCTCCTCCCCCCAAATTGCTTCTTTGCTTGTTGTTTACTTGGCTGTTAAAACTGACCCGACGTTTCTCTTCTTGCAGTGCTCTTTGGCTGTAATAAAATTGCAAATATTGCGCAAAAGCTCTCTCTACAGCTGTTCTGTTAAAACTCCTGCATCAACTGATTTCCCCCTCAGCTGCCCCCTCTGCAGTGGATCAACTCTTTTATTTGTTTAAACTATGTATTCTTCACTTCCGCTCCATGTGATGCCTTGGGCTAAACATTTTAATCACCCCAGGCCAGCCTTTGCTGTGGTGTGTCAGTTGCAGTTCCTTCAATATGACCATCAGTTCAGTTTTCCTAGCTTTTGCAGTGATCCCTCTAGGATTCTGCTGGCCAGCAGCTTCCAAAGAGGTAAGTTTGTCCTCCAGAGAGAACAGATTGCAAGACTGCTTTTCCCCCTCTCTATGAAAATGGGACAATGTGCTTTCAAACCAAAATGTGTCATGCCTGGCTAATCAAGAAAGTACAATCATCTCCTCTGGGTGATCATTCTGTACTATACGTTTAGTGCAAAAGAAAGGCATCAACATTAAAATGAATAATAGTTACATTGCTGAAGTTCTGCACAGGATAAGTGGCGCTGAATAAGTTTTATTTCCATTTGTATTTGCTTTGAAAATGTAGAGTTGCTATTTCTCTTTTTTTGCAGAAATTTGTCGAGGGGTTGGATCCAGAAGATGTTTTCTCTTATTTTGGCACCAGTGCAGTCCTTGATGGTATATAAGCCTTCGTCCGTCTGCATTTTGTAATGTGTCATGTTTGTAAATTTGTTTCTGATACTGTATATTTGATAACAGTAAGCACACACTTTTATTAACATTAGTCCTGGTTTGACCTTGTGAGTGACTTAATCATGCAAGTAGATGGTTCAAGTGTGTAACTGTTTGCCGAATCAGATCTGTTATTTGGAAATAAGATCCAGAAATTCTTTTAGCACTTTTCTGTTTCACTTCTCCTTCTGCATATTGCTATTGTTTTAGTGCACAGTTCATAGAATGAAAGATTCTAAATAACATAGGAACAGATCTAGATCAAGACTATAGACAATAATGATAATTTTATGTAAGTGGTTTTATAAACATTTTGAGAAAATATAATAATACTTTTAGGATGATAATAATTCAGGATTAAGACACTGTTTAGCTTTCGGCAAGATTCTCAGGCAGGGACACTGTGTACTTATATGTTTGTATGGTGCCTCGCAATAATAATTTTCACTTTTATAATACTTTACATCTGATGAACTCAAAATACCTTCCCTCTTTGTCAAATAAATTGTTATCCCCTTATACCAGTGGGGACATGGGGGCACAGAGAGGTTACAAGTCTTGACCAAGTTCACACAGCAAGTCGTTTCAGTGCTAATAGGAGAACCTGGACCTCCTGATCACCAGTTTCTGTGCTTTAGCTGCCTGGCTATCCTCAGTTTCAGGTTGATAAAAATACAGTGGACCAAGGTTATTGACGGGAAATTGAAGGGAAAAGGCTCTTGGGAGAGGATTAGTTTTCATGGGAGCAGATAGTTCTATTTATTTTCCTAAGCATCATTATTATTACAGAAAGCTATAGCCCATGAAAGCTTATGCTGAAATAAACTAGTTAGTCTCTAAGGTGCTACAAGTATTCCTCACTTTCTTTACAGATACAGACTAACATGACTGCTATTCTTGAACCTATTATTATTACAGTTCATTATGCCTATAATCCTAGTAATTTCGGGTATTTCTTCCAGTACCGGAATTTGTTATAGCTCAGCCAGCTTGTCCCTGTGAAGAGGACCAAGTTGAATCAACATCTTGTCATGTTCAACGCTGCTCCCTTAGGGCCTGGGGAGAACTCTACGCCTTTGAATTCCTAGAGGACAACATCTTTCTTTCCTCATCCTTCGTGAGCGATCGGAAGCTGAACTCCTCCATTAATGTACTAAAGCGATTCCCAGGCACCTGCTTTGCCAGGGGACGGCTACTGCACCCGCCAGGGGCTGAATGTAGAGTCACTTACTGCGAAGGGCAGCTGGTGAGTATGCAGCATAAGCTTTGAGATCAAACCATCGGCTGCATTTACAGCCACTAATGACCAGCAATGTTTTGCCATGTGCACTTGGCCAGTTGTCTCCAAGTGAAGACCCAGGTGCCTGGAAAGCAAAGGGTCAAATTAGAACTAAGGGGTTAGAGCACAATTCATTCCTGTGCAGAGGACCAGTGCGAGTACTCTGCACTACTCTGCACTACTCTGCACTATACACAGCTCCCTGAAGGCGTTGTGAAGAATGCTTGGGCTGGAAGTGGCACTTATGCACTGCATTGGCTTGGTGCTGGCCCATCTGCCCAGGGACAAGTTTCCCCCTGAGCTTGGAATGGAAGAAAAAGCCCTCCCGTCTCAAAAACATAACGGGATTTCCTTTCTGTTTATTGGTGACTCATTGATGGAGCTGGGTCCAAACTTCCTTCAAAGTCTAAGGGGATTCAGACCGGGTGCTCCGGTTCAGAAGTGAGGTTGAGCTGAGACGTTCCAATCCAAATTTCCCCCGGAGTTTGAAGGGTTTCTGATCCAGTGTTGAGGCTTTTGACCATCTCTCCTGGCTAGATAGCATTGTGAAGGCATTTCAGAGAGTCCATAAAAGTCAGTGTCATTGCTCTGAAGAGTTTTCAGTTCAGTACAGTCTATGGGGTCCTAGTTCTGCCATGAGAAAATGGGCCAATGAATAAATAAGCTGCTCTCTCCCCTCCACACCTCAAAGGGAGGAAGCTCTCAAAACATTCAATTTTGGTCACCCCAATGCTGCCTCACGGGGCCTCCAGCAGCTTTATTTTTCAGGGTTTTTGGTAACCTGGCAGTTTGGTGTTCATCCAAATCCTTCTGCTAACGGGAGATGTGTGTGAGGTACTCCATGGCAATCATCATAATTAGCGTTAATTTAGTATCCTTTCCTATGAGGATCTGAAAGTGCTTTATAACATTAATGATCCACGCCTCACACTGCTCTGAGGCAGGTAATAATAACCCCATTTTATAGAGGAGAAAGCTGAGAGGATAATGACTCACCCAGTATTACACAGCAAGTTGGTGGTGGAGTCAGGAACAGAATATAAGAAGCCTAACACCTAGACCAGTGATGGCAAACCTTTTTGAGCCCGAGTGCCCAAACTGCAAACCAAAACGACTTGTTTTTTTCAAAGTGCCAACACTGCAATTAAACCTGAATAACGAGGTTTTAGTTTAGAAAAAACAATTCGTACAGTTTTTCAAACTAATTAACAGCTTTTGTTTAAAAAGAAAAACACAAAAACACCCCCCCCCTTGCATTGCCTTGCCTCCTGCCTCGGCCCCGCCTCCGCTCTCCTTCCCGGGCTCCGGCCGTCCTTTCACTCCCCCCCCCCGCCTTGCCTTGCCTTGCCTTGCCTCCTGCCTCCTGCCTCCTGCCTCGGCCCCGCCTCCGCTCTCCTTCCCGGGCTCCGGCCGTCCTTTCACCCCCCCCCCTGCCTTGCCTTGCCTTGCCTCGCCTCCTGCCTCCTGCCTCGGCCCCGCCTCCGCTCTCCTTCCCGGGCTCCGGCCGTCCTTTCACTCCCCCCCCCCGCCTTGCCTTGCCTTGCCTTGCCTCGCCTCCTGCCTCCTGCCTCGGCCCCGCCTCCGCTCTCCTTCCCGGGCTCTGGCCGTCCTTTCACCCCCCCCCGCCTTGCCTTGCCTCGCCTCCTGCCTCCTGCCTCGGCCCCGCCACCGCTCTCCTTCCCGGGCTCTGGCCGTCCTTTCACTCCCCCCCCCCCCTTGCATTGCTTTGCCTCCTGCCTCGGCCCCGCCTCCGCTCTCCTTCCCGGGCTCCGGCCGTCCTTTCACTCCCCCCCCCTTCCCTTCCCTTCCCTTCCCTTCCCTTCCCTTGCCTTGCCTTCCCTTGCCTTGCCTTGCCTTGCCTCGCCTCCTGCCTCCTGCCTCCTGCCTCCTGCCTCCTGCCTCGGCCCCGCCTCCGCTCTCCTTCCCAGGCTCCGGCCGTCCTTTCACTCCCCCCCCCCCTTGCATTGCCTTGCCTTGCCTTGCCTCGCCTCGCCTCGCCTCGCCTCGCCTCCTGCCTCGGCCCCGCCTCCGCTCTCCTTCCCAGGCTCCGGCCGTCCTTTCACTCCCCCCCCCCCTTGCATTGCCTTGCCTTGCCTTGCCTCGCCTCGCCTCGCCTCGCCTCCTGCCTCGGCCCCGCCTCCGCTCTCCTTCCCGGGCTCCCGCCGTCCTTTCACTTCCTCCTCCACCCCCACCCCGCTCGCCTCTTACTGACCCCGCCCCTCTGCTCCGGCGTTTTGACGGCGTGCCCACAGAGACGGCTCAGCGTGCCGGCAGCGGCACGCGTGCCACGGGTTCGCCATCACTGACCTAGACCCTTGCTCTAACCACTAGGCTGGACTCCCTCCTAGATCTTAGTAGGATCCTACTGATCGCAAACAAACAGGAAGCCTTTGGTTTTGCACCGTGATGTCCCGAACACGTTGAGTCTTGCCTGGGTGCAGCACCCATTTGGGAAATCTTGTCAGTAAAGGGGAGAGCAGGAGAGGTGGTCTGTGATTTCATCTGGGTGGTGAGTGCCTCTGGAATAACTTAGGGGTGGGATTTTGCTTTCTCTAGCAAGGGGCCATCATCGGGAATGAGGAAACGATTCACATCAGGCCGGTGAGAAGGAAACACCTGAACGTGCTGGAAGACCCCAGCCTCCCCAGACCCCACATCATCTTCAGAGCTTCATGGAGAGGGACAAGGACCATAAGAGGTATTGGATGTCTCGGGGCCGAGAGAGGAACCGCTGGCCCAGTTCTGCCCTCTCTTTTTGCCTGCAGCCAGTGGGGCTTCAGGAGTGGCAGTGAGGGCAGGACTTGTTGCCGTCACCACATGTAAATGATGCTCTCATTGAGGCCTCTGTAGTCCAGGCGCGCTGTCTGTGCCTCGGGGCAGAGACCGAGCTGCATCCCGTCTCTCCCCCACCTGCTTTCACCATTGCTAAAACAACATCTAGCCTCAGTAAGAACTCAGGATTGATCTTGGTCGGGTAGGCATGGCCTTGTCACTCCCCAGGTACAGCCAAACACAAGAGCAAGGAGGTATGAACATCAGCTGAGGATGGGTCAGGACTCAGGGTGTGTAGGTGGAATATCTTGTGCAGGATAAATTACCAAGGGCGGCAGCTGCAGCTAATAGAAATCAGCACAGATGGGAATGAGCTGAGTGTCTGGAGGAAGCAAGCTTGTGATGTATTGCTCATAAGTGGTCAATAGGCTGGGATGGACCGACTGGGCTTCCATGCCTCCTTCCATCCTAACCTCCCTTGTATTCCCTCACGCTGGTGTAGAAAGCAAGTCTCCTCCTCGTCTCTGGAAAAGGGCAGAGGGGAGCATCTTGCACCTGGAGCTGCTGGTGGTAGTGGGCCCTGATGTTTATCAGTTCCACACGGAGGACACCGAGCGGTACATCCTTACCAACCTGAACATCGTGAGTGGCTTTCAGTTTGATTTCAGTGCCACGTTTCCCGAGCCCATGGTGGCTCGTGTTGGAAGGGGCCTCTGGTGGGGCGTCTGGCTAAGCCCCTTGCCAAATGTTCTGGAAATGCCTCCGCAGAAGTGAGTGGGCGCGCCCCTCCCCCGGGTATGTACAGAATACTGGAGTGGGGTGCAAAGCAGCTGCCACCTGCTTCAGATGTGCCATTGTACCCTCATGGAGGGAGTTGCAGGCGTACAGGAGGGCATTCACAAATAGTGCAGCTTTAAGGCCCCAGTTGGAAAATGTGTCCCTTAACTTCCTGATTAGCTGTTTGGATGCTGGCTCCAACATTAGGAACTTATCCTTCAATGCCCATTAATTTCAGTGGGTGTTGGATTGGGCCGTATTTGAGTTGATCTCTCATTTTCACTGTGTGGGTTTTAACATTCCTCATTAAGTTCCTCAGTGCTACCCACCTTGCTCCAGTCAGGAAGGAATCACTGTGTTTTTATGTGGCTGGCAGGGGCTGCGGGACTTTGAGGGGTCTTGGGATTAATTTTCACACCCTGTGAAATCCCATGTTCTCTTTCTGCTGGAGGCTTTTCATCCTATTAGTTAAATCTAGTGCACATTAGTGGACAGACTTTGTGGCTTACCCTGAGTTTCGTTCTCAGATGAATCCTGGCTCTGTTTGTAATGGGCACATTTCATCCATCTGTTTCTTTCCCTGGTGATTTTCAGATTTTATAATTGTCATTATAATTACCCGGGGTGTCACCTTGGCAGTGCATCGAGCTGGGATGGTGGAAGATCCTCGGTATGTGTAGGGAAGCCTGAGTGTCAGTGCGGGGCATAGACAGGCGTCACGCCGGCATCTTCATTCTGAATCTCCCTCTGGGTCCTGTTTTTCCTTTTACAGGGGGCCGAGCTGCTGAGAGATGCCTCGCTAGGAGCTCAGCTCAGGGTTCACCTGATGCGAATGATGGTCCTGACAGAACCAGAGGTAGAAAATGGGGGTTTGTTCACAATCCTTAGAAGGGTCCGTCACAGGTGAGGCTGAGCCCAGCTCCCCTCAGCGGGCTAGTCAGCCTGTGACAGGGCCGCTGAAGGGGAAGCGTCTGAAGATGCGCCTTCTCTTTAGGTGGGTATGAACATTACCACGAACATCACCTCCTCGCTGGCCAGCGTCTGCGAGTGGAGCAAGAAGGTCAATCCCCAGAACGACTCAGATCCCCAGCACGCCGACCTTGTCCTGTATGTGACCAGGTAACAGAACCCCCCTGACTGAGGGGAGATTAGGGACCTAGGCTCAGGCGAACCACAGCAACTGCTGGGCATGCTCAGGTGGGGTGGGAGAAAAATGTGCAGCCTTTGGAGAGGGGCCTTACAATTCTCCTTCCGTGGGGTGGCTTGCTGTGATGTAGAAAGCCCTCTTGCCGGTTGTTCTCCTGCTCTGGAGGGGGGAGGTATTCTGCATGTCCGCAGCCACCGGCTCCCAAAACTGAGACGGGTCCGGGCCCTCAACCATTCCACTTCCTCAGCTCCAGGTGTGAACTGGAATATCCTTCGGAATGGGGCCAGCCTGGCTGTGGCGGACTCAGCGCAGTTCCAACGGCGGCCTGCATCCCCAGCAATGTTTGCATGATCGCGGGAGGCTCATGTGAGGGCAGAAAGGTCTAGAAGAGTCAGCAACCCAGTGGTTGTTACAGAGAAATTCCCCAGCCACCGAGATTTCCTCTGACTCACACATTCCTACAGGCCACTTGGCTCCCAAGCTCACATTATTCTCAACTGACCATAGCCAATGACACCCGCCAAGCTCCCATTGAATGTAATGGCTCTTCTCTGCACAGAGGGGATTCTTGTGTCTCCGTCTCCTGCAAACAGGGTTATAGCTAATCGACACGTGCCAGGTAGGGTGGCACCTGAGCAGGTTCTAGGTACTCAGCGTCAGCCTTCATTGGGCATCTGAGCCCCGGGGAGATGCACGTATCAGCGTGAAGGGGAGTGGTAAATACCTGGTCAGGTTGAGCTGGAAGAGGCTAGAGACGTTTTCAGTTGACGATGTTCACTGCTTGGGTTTTTAATCCTGATGGATCTGCTCTCCCGTTTTCTCCCCACCTGTCTCCCCCGTCCCTGAGGTTTGACCTGGAGTTACCCGATGGAAACAAGCAGCTGCGTGGAGTCACCCAGCTGGGGGGAGTCTGCTCCTCCTCTTGGAGCTGTGTTATCACCGAGGACACTGGCTTCGACTTGGGAGTCACCATCGCCCACGAGATCGGGCACAGGTCAGAGGGCAAGGCCCAGAGAGTCGTGAAGTGTCTGTCCTTTCACTCAGAGAAAATCAGCCCCTCCTTGCAAGCTGAGTTCAGGGAGCGAGCGAGTCACCTCGGGCGGTGCTGGGATTCCCTCAGGTTCAGGGCTGTCCTTGGGATTTGTGGGGCTCTACCCAGTATTATTAAACTGGTGCCCCTATGCCCGACTTGGGGCACAGACACCACCCCCACCTGTGGACCCCTAGAAATCCCCCTCCCCCATTGCTGACACACTGAGCTTCGTACACTGCGGCAGCTTGGGCTCACAATCCCGGGGAGGAGGGATCAGGCAGCAAAGGATACCGAGCCACCTGGCCCGCCGCATGGCGGCAGAGAGTCACAGTTCCCTGCAGAGACCCCTGTACTGTCCCCCTCACGCAGAATGCGCCGCACTGGCGCATTTGGCTCTGTGAATATGGCTTCTACCTAAGGAGATTGCAGCGCGTCCTGGGTGTGCAGGAGTCGACCCGCTTTTACCTGCTGTCCTGGTGGTGCCCTACGCAGTCGTGTGTGCTGTGTATGTCTAAAGACAGCTCTGCTCGGGTTGCCTGCAACCCAACTCCGGAGAGAAGGAATGGAAATGAGGGGCCCAGTCCTGCAAGGGGCTGCGTTCCCTTACCTCCCGCCGTCTTCGCTGGGAGCTGAGGGCACTCGTCACCTCAGGAGTACTCAGCCCTCTGCACAGAGCTGACCCTCTTCTGCACGGACGTCCTCCGTGCTCGGCTCCGTGTGCCACCAGCTGGATTCCGGCCCCTCAGAGAGCACGGCTCCCTCTTGCTAGTGGCAGAGCTCACGGGTGTGATGTGGCGGGGTCTTGGTCCAGAGAACGGTGCTGACTCCGGGTGACGGGGTGTGGTGACAAGAACCGCGTGCAGTGAGTTAACACAGAAAACCGCAAGAAAACAGAGGCCAAGGTCCAAATTCTCAGCTGGTGCAAATTTGTCCAGCTCTGGTGACATCAGCGGAGCTGTGCTCGTTTGTGCCAGCAGAGAATCTGGCCTGTTGTTTTTCTTGAGCCGTGTCACTCACACCCAAAGGTTTCCATCAGCTTCAGATATAATGGAGCCTCTTCGTCACCCTTTCCCTTCTTACCCTGTGTAAACACTTCAGACCATCTTTTCCTAGGTGTATGGACAGTACCAAGCACAAGGGAGTCCGGATCCCGACTGGGACCTAGAGGCACTAACGTAATGTCAATAATATCCAGTGAGCACCAGTGTTCTTCAGGAGAAAGCGCGCAGTGCTCCGGGGAAAGGGAGGCAAATGGAATTAGAACAAAACACAGTGGAAACTTCAGTATTAATTAACGCTTTGTACTTCCCTCCTGTTGCCTCTCTCCACATTGGTCTGAGAGCACCTTATAAGCGATGAATGAAGCCTTGCAGCACTGCCACGTAGTGGGGAGATACTGTTGACCCCCTTTTGCAAAGGGAGAAACTCAGGCACAGACACGAGAAGTGACTTAACCAAGATCACTCCCACGCTCCCGGCATAGAAAGCAGGAGTGGTGACTCCCAGGCGGGGGTCGAAACTGTGCTCCATTCCTGCAATGTAACACCAGGAGATCAGCTGGTTAATATCGGTAATGCCTCCCCCCCTCCCCCTTCTCTTGCGGCAGTTTTGGAATCCATCACGATGGCGAAGGAAACCGGTGCAGCGGGAGTGGCAATGTCATGGGCTCTGAAGGCAGCCACAACAGCGTGGACCTGGTCTGGTCGGAGTGCAGCAGAGAGCAGTTCCTTTCCTTCCTCAGGTAGAGGGAACCAGCTGTTCTCTGTGGCTGGGAACAAGGTGGGGGACTCTTGGAGAGTGAGGCGCTACAACTCGGGGTGGGGAATGAACAAGTGGTGAAGAGAGCAGAGCTCTCTGAGCCTAGGACGGTGCTCACGTATCCTGGGACACCGATAACGAGCTCCCAGACAGAAGGCCTTGGGCCTGTGGTAGCATACGGGTGTGTCCTGGCCGGCTGTGGGCGGGAAAGTGATGTCTCTTGTGCTTTTCCCAGGACAGGCCAAGCAAGCTGCTTGAACGACCTGCCGGACCTGGAGGGCAGCATCCCCGGGTGGAAGCCCGGCTTATACTACGGCGCAGACGAGCAGTGTAAAATCGCCTTTGGCAGCGCAGCCACGGCGTGCACCTTTGCCAGGAATGACATTGTAGGTAGAACGCTTTCCTCCGGCGTGCGCTTCCACCCCCGCAGGCCTGCAGCTGGGACGGGTGTGGTGGTGCAGCAGGGCGGTGGGCTGGCATTGAGAGGGGGACGGAGTTCATCTGCGGGGGACGGGGGGAGGCTCTTGCAGGGAGCAGGCTTCAAAAGAATTTGGCTCATTTGCCCTTTTTCTGCCCCTCCTCTCTCTCCACTCAAGTGTCCTCTTCATTATTATTTAACATTTGCGTTGCAATAGAGCCCACAGCCCCTGCGCTAGGGGCTGTACAAACACATGGGGAGAGAGACTCCATGTGGTGAGGAGCTCTCCGTCTTCCCTCTCTTGTTCTACTCCATCTCTTTGCTCTCCTGATCCCCTTCGCCCCCTCCCTCGTATGAGACTCCATGGCTCTAACATGTAGTGCGGTTCCTGACTGTTTGCAGTCCACGCTCAGCCTCGTTACTGCATCTCGTTAACAAGATGCACCCGTCTGCAAACCTCAGCCGCTGCAGTCGCCCCTCGTTCTGTGCCGTAACACTTGGCAGTGCCAGTCGCTGGAAGCGCCAGTCAAAATGGAGACGCTCAGGAAATTGCCTGAGCCATTGGGATTTGGAGGGAGAGATCAGGGGCTGGCTTCCTGCTATAGGAGGAAGCAGGTGGGTGGGTGTGGGCAAGGCCTGCTTGCCTTGCTGCTGTCTTGCTGCTGCTCCCGGTAAGTGTCCCTGGGAGTGCCGCACACACAGGGCCACGGCAGGGCCTAGGGAAGCTATCCTGGTCTGCAGTGTTCTGGCGGGAAGGCGTGGAGTCCTGTGTTGGTGGGATAGGGGCAGGAACTCAGGTCGGGTAGCTGGCACAGCGGCCTTGGGCAGGCACTGAACAGCCTGGCTTCCCGGCCCTCCCAGGACATGTGCAGAGTTCTCTCTTGCCACACCCGTCAGGCGGACCAGACCAGCTGTACTCGCCTTCTTGTTCCCCTTCTGGACGGGACCGAGTGTGGGATCAATAAGGTAAAGAGGCTCCAGGCGCGGGGAAGATTGGAGGTGGGAGGGGGTGGCTGCGGGACACATGGGTTGGCAAGGCAACACAGTGGCTGACTGTAGGGCACATTGGACTGTAGGGCACATAGTGGATGGTACAATGGGATGAATGAGCTTTCCCACATAGAGGACTAAGTCTGAAGAGTGATGGAGGATCTCCCACCATCCTTGGTAAACTGCTCCAAGGGCTAATTAACCTAATTGGTAAAAAAATTCACCTTATCTCCCCCCCTGAAGGTGTCTGCTGTCATCTTCCAGCCGTTGAACTGGGTTATCCCTTTGGCTGCTAGACCCAAGAGCCCGGTATCAAATATGCTATGGACATAGGATGTTTTCATGGTTTGTTCCCCATGGGAGGTAGAGCTGGAGGAGAAGATGCCTCGCTCAGCTCCCCCCCCCCCTTCGTGATTTGGGGTCCAATTCCCTTCACCTCCCCTCCTAGGCAGGGGAGTGACTGAGGCACAAGATCCTGTCCCCTTCCCGTTGAATTTCTCCCAGCCGAAGGGTCAGAGCCTCTCCCTCCCAGCTCTCTGCGGGGTCGGTTGTGATCTCGGTGCTGTTCTGGGTTGCAGTGGTGCTCCAAGGGACGCTGTCGCTCTCTGGAGGAGCTGAACCCTGTGGCAGTGGTGCACGGACAGTGGTCCAGCTGGAGCCCCCTCACCGCTTGCTCCCGCAGCTGCGGCGGAGGAGTTGTAACGAGACGGCGACTCTGTAACAACCCCAGGTAAAGACTTTCCTCATTCCCGGCAGCGCCAGTGGAGGTGCTCGCAGGGCCCTCCGGCTGTTTGCAGGCTCAGAGGATCTATGCTGCCACGCGTTTAACATGGATCAAGGCTTGTAGATGTTCGAGTTCCTATGAACGCGGGCTGGCGTCATGGGCTGTACCCAGCTTTGGATGCGCTGCGTGTTTTGCCGGTGTCAAAGTGTCCTTGTCTCTCTGCTGACCGTGTGTATCATTCTCGGGTCTCGTTGCCTTTCCGCTGCCCAGGTGTGTCATTGTCCGGTTGAGGCTTTTCAGGGCCTCGATCCCTGTGTCGCTTCATTCTTTCTTAGCGTATGCGCAACGTGCCTCAGGTGGCACATGACCGGGATTCATCCTGGAATTTAGTCTGCTGGCCGGGCCATTCGCTCGGCTTGGGCCGGGTACTGACAGGGAGTGTGACGTGAATGCTGTTCCATGCCCCCCATCGCTCCATTGATGGGCTGCATCACCGCGTATTTGTCCTTTCATTAGCCGGCTCGGTGTGGCTGTCCATGAGCCAGATCTCGGTGGGGCTGCTAGGCACTCCCAGATCCGGTGTGTTCGGACGACCAGGAGCCTCGGTTTCCTCCCTGTGGGGGCAGCTCCTCCAGCCTCTTGCCTGGCTGCCTGCGGACCCACGTGTCTGTTGTTTTCAGGCCCGCTTTCGGGGGGCAGGAGTGCAGGGGAGCAGACCTCCAGGCTGAGCTGTGCAATACTCAGGTAGGCTGTCCTCTCTCGCGCCGCGGGCCTCACACACAGAGCCAAGCAAAGCCCTGTCGGTTTATATGCCATTTTTAACCCTTTAAGAACTGTACCACCCGGGGCCACAGCTTTCAGAGTTGAAGCCATTGACTTCCCCGGGAAGGAAACCACGCGTCGGGCAGGCAGTCTCCATCTGTGCGACGAGACAGGTCTTTGTTCCACTGTCACTGAGGCCAATTACCGCCTAACAACTGGCCAGCCCCGGCAACGGGTAATAGAGCATCTTATCTGGGAGCCTGTGGAGAGCCGGCCAGGCACGCCACGGGACGGGCAATCCCCAGCTCGGGCAGACGGACAGCCGCTAGCTTCGATTGAGCTAGGATGCAAGTAGCCACGATGGGACGGGCGCCCGCCTGCGCTGGCCGCTTGAGTCCCGGACGGGGTTGTGCTTGGGGCAGCCAGGCTGTCCCATTGCCTGTGTCGCCATGGCGACACTGCAACTTTTAGCATGATGGCTCGATCAAATGTCGGGTGAATCTATCTCCTCAGAGTTGAAGATCACCCCTCTAGCTGCAGTGTCCAAACCCTGAGTCCTTTCAGTGCAGGCCTGTGCTCAACAGGGGCCAGGCTTGTATTGTTCACATTTCCCCAGGACATTTATTTGGGATAAGTAGGAAAGATAACATCACCCGTCAACCATCGATCTCCCATTCTTAGCCCATCTCCTCTCCCCAAATTCTCCTGCAACTTCACTTCAGCGGGGTAGTCGTCTTCATTTGCTGTTTTTCTATTTGTCAGCTGCTGCTTTTCACCCCAGAGGTGGCTGCACTTAGGTAGTGGGTGAAGTAGGTCCTGGGATTCTGCTCTTATTATATCCCATTTCACTTTCTTTGCGTAATAACCTTCCTCTTCCATAGGCCTGTTTGACCTCCCAGTTGGAGTTTATGGCTGAACAGTGTGCAGAGACAAACTTAAAGCCGCTGTATCTCATTCCGGAAGTCCCGTCTTTTTATAAGTGGACGTCGGCTGCTGGTTATGCCAAAGGTAAAGAGGGGGAGAGAGCGACAGCGACAGAGCAGTTCCTTTGGGAAAGAGAACCCCCAGTGTGGCCTTGAATCCCGACCTTAATGGCAAACCAAATGGCAGCTTTACGGGTGGTTACAACCTTTCCTGACAATTCCTTTTGCCTTCTTCCGTTAGTGCAATTTACTTTCTTGTGCATTTTGTTTGGGTAACACTGCCTTTCTGCCCATGCCTGCCTCCCCCAGGGGATACCCTGTGCAAGCACATGTGCAAGGCAGAGGAGAAGAATTTCATGGTGAGCCGCGGGGTCAGTTTCATAGATGGAACCAGGTGTGAGCAGAGCAACCGCCGAGCCGAAGGCGCTTTCGATCTGTGCGTGATGGGCAGCTGCAGGGTAAGGATTTTCCTCCCTGCAAGTGGATAGTGGATCCAGGCCAAGCTTCAGACATGCGATCTAAATGGTCTCAAAGGGGCTACCTCCTGGAGGGTAGGAACAAGCCAACTAACCTTACCACAGTGAAGACGCCGCGCTAGGTAGATCTAAGTACGTCGCCTTCAGCTACGTTAGCCACATAGCTGAAGTTGTGTAACTTAGATTGATTCCCCGCCCCCAGTGTAGTCCAGGCCTAACCCTCTTCCAGGAGAGGTTTGCTCAGAGTCATACAGGGGGCCAGTGGCAAAACGAGGGCTAGAATTTAAGAATCCTGACTCTAAAAGCCACGCCGTAACCGCCATCCCCGCTTGCTTCCTCTGCCCGTGTGCGTCCCTGCACACGCGGGTTACAAAGAGAAAGGTAGCTTAAAGAATGCAACACAGGAAACGCCACTTGGACCCCTTCATGTTCTGCCCAGAATAAGCCAGTCTTGTGGCTCTGCCCTTTGCTCAGGTCTTCGGCTGTGACGGCAGGATGGACTCTGGGATGGTGATGGACTCCTGCAAGGTGTGCGGGGGAGACAACGCCACGTGCACCAGAGTGAACGGCTCTTTCGCAGAAGGAAAAGCCAAAGGTCTGCAAGCCTCAGCCGAGCTCTCCCCATCAGGGTCTATCTCCATGGCCGGCTGAGCACTGTGCTGTCCCTCCGCGGCTTCTTGGACGTGGTTCACTGGTTTCGGTTTTGTGTGGGATATGCTGGCGGAGGCTGTCAGAGATGGAGACTGATGAGATTAATGCTCATGCAGCCTGAGAGCTAGCTGCCGCCTGGGCTCCCCCCCAAGCCATTTGCAGTGTGGCTTCCCTTTTTGCCATGGGCAGGGATCCTGAACTCTGGCCTGCGGGGGAGAGCTGAGCTGAGTTCTGTAAAACAGGGGGGCTGCCTGAGCGGTAAAATGTTGATCTGCCAGAGCTTGCCCCTGTGTCATCCTCACGTAGACGTCTCTGGAGGGCGGAGGGTTTGGTAGCTCGAGCGGAGGACGCTGAGGCCCTGTTCCCAGGTCTGCCACTGATTCACTTAAGCTCTCTTGGCTCTATTCATCCCAGGGGTGACTCTGAAGTTAGTTAATGACACTGGGGGAATTTAGTTCTCTGTGCCTCTGCCTTTCCTTCCGTATCATGGCAATGTAACACCTACTGTGTAGGGGAGTTTAGGGGGTTAATTACTGTCTATAAAGTGTTTTGAGATCCATGGAAGGTGCACCGTGAGGGCAAGGACTGTAATTACAAATCCCCCCACTCCTTACAGAAGGTGCAAAAGGGAATGTGACCGCATCGTCTCTGTGTTCGTTCCCCAGAGTATGTCACGTTTCTAGCCCTGCCTCACAAGACCACCCTGCTCTCCGTTACCAATCGCAAGCCCCTCTTCACACATTTGGGTGAGTAGAATGGGAAGGCTACCGGGCCGGTTTGGTTTCTGTGCCCCCAGACACGCAGGCATTCTCGAGGAAAGGCAGACTGGGGGGCCGCGTCCTGGCAGTGCAATCTCATCACTTGTGGGGTACTCTCTGTAGAGAAGCGGGGGAAGTTCCATTGCCTGGGATGTTTAAAATAGACGGGACAAGTCACCAGTGGATGCAGAGAAGGAAGCCATTGTCTCTAGTTGATTCTGCGGACACCTAATCTCCCTCTTCCCTGACTACCATCGTTGCTTCTCTAGCGGTGAAGGTCCAAGGTCGGTACGTGGTGGCCGGGAAGGAGAGAATCTCCTTGAACACCACCTATCTGTCGGTAATAGAGGACAGCCAGATCAGATACAGGGTCTTTCTCACCGAGGACAAGCTGCCAAGCCTGGAGGAAGTCCATGTCGATGGACCAACCCAAGAGGACATTGAGATACAGGTAGCTTGGTAGGGCAGGAAAGGGGAGAGCCAGAACTGTCTTGCGGCTGCGTGGCTCAGGGACAAGTCTTATAAGGCAGAGTCTGATGGTGATGGAGGCTCTTCTGTTGTCCCCCACATGCCAGCAGAAACTGAGCTCCATGCTTATCCTTGGAGAGAGCTGAGCACACGTTCCCTGTGGGTTTTCTGTAGACTTAGATAAAGGCTGGATGGGGGAAAAGGAGAAACAGTGGAAACCTGGCAGAAAATCTCCCTTGTGATGCAAGAGGCCGGTTCCTTTCCCAGACACAAACCTGGTGGAATTACAGGACTGTTTCTCTAATTAAGCAGTTCCCATCGTTCATTACCGAGGTTCGTGCTCCAGTAGCAGACACACACGTGCTGAGGCAAAGCCGCCGAGAAGAGGAATGTCCCTCTTCTGTGATGCGAATTCAGATTTGGGTGTTGGTTTTTAATGGCAGATTTAATCTGAGTTTGAAGGATCGGAAGTGATAAATAGACCCAGTGTTAACTTGAAATGTTTACAAAGAGCATTGCCTTCAGAGTCTCTATTCAGTGCCCAGTGGATGTCTGTTCACAGCTTAAGTCCCTCCACTACAGCTTGCTCTAGTTGGCAGTCTCAGCAGAGGCAAGAGGGCTGCACTGGACACAGAGACTTTACTCCCATCTCCTCTTAGAGGCAGCCCCTCTGAGCTGGGACGGGTGCTGATGGGAAGCAGTGGTGGGAGATAAGACTGCACTGTCCTTGCCTGGGCTGTACTACCCTGTAACACACAGAGATTGTCACACTCCAGAGCTTTTGACCCAGCACCTTTTGTGTATAAGGGACAGCTGAGTAGGGACAGCAAGAGTTGATTGCCTGTACCATATAGAAAGGAAGAGTCGCAATTGGACCAGAGAATGTACTTGTG
Organism: Sternotherus odoratus; assembly: GCA_032164245.1. Classification (NCBI taxonomy): domain Eukaryota; kingdom Metazoa; phylum Chordata; order Testudines; family Kinosternidae; genus Sternotherus; species Sternotherus odoratus. The sequence continues at coordinate 13,535,415 of JAVMKO010000016.1, forward strand.
GCCAATCAGAACCAAGCACTGCCATGGTTCTACTAGTGGTAGCTGATTGGTTGAGAAGTTCTTTTAAGGCCTCATGTCCTAACTCTGAACCATTTTGAGAATGCTGCTTTTTTTAAAAAAAACAACTTTTATTAGGGAATACTAATCAACTCTCCAGCATGCTGATTGGCTGACAGAAATTCCATTGGCACTGGTACAACCAGGTGTTTTTTAGAGGTGGATATGAAAAGAAACCCCAGCTATTGGAGTGTTTGGAATCAACATCCAGATCTTGCCTCCGGTTCTGTCTTTGCTAGCCATGTGCTCAAACCCATTCCTCTGACTTGATCTGAATAGGCAACACCATACTGACCTGGGCTAAACTCTAGATTTATACACTCTTCTCCTTCCCCAGGTTTATAGGAAATATGGGAAAGAATATGGAGATGTCACCAACCCAGACATCACCTTCAGCTACTTCATACCAAAGGAGAAACAGGCACATGTGTGGATTCCTCAGGTCAGGACCTGCTCTGTGAGCTGTGGGGAAGGTGAGGCAGATGTGAGAACCAAGGGTTAACTGGGGGAAGCTTCTCAGGCTTATAGGTTAACTGGCTGATATCCACCTAAGTCCTCAAACGTTCTGGACTCACTTTGAAAGAAATACGGCTTGGTATCGGTTTCATAAACTTGATTAAAACTTTTTAAACACATTGAAATTTTAAAAAGTGACCAAATCTAGCTGTTATTACTAAGCTTAAATTAAACTAAGAATAAAGCAATATAGCTATCAAATCATGATCAAATCAACAAGCTAGACTCAACAATGGATTGGAATTAAATCCTCAAATTCATACTCAATATAACCAATCCTTATAAACTCCAGAGAGGATTCTAAGAAGGTGTCTGTGTATTTGGTTATAAACCCCAGCTAAAGAATTTGGTTAAAGTCAATCAAGTCTATGATTTAGATTTTAGAGCTAATGCTAATAACTGATCTAGAGTTGGATGAATTTTTTTGCACAAAACTTTTCTTTCTGTTTTGGAACTGGGCTAACAATTAAACAGCTTGTCTTTTAGACCCTTCATCTTGCTCGAGAAAAAGTTATTTTAAAATCTTTCAAGATGAAACCAATGTAAGAAAGACAGTTTTTAAAGTTTATATAAGGGCTGTATTCCCATAGTTGTTTTTTGTCTGACACATTTGGGGATTCACTTCTGTCTTACTGGACAAAGTGAACTCAGTTTCTTTCTGCGAGAGCAAAGGCCAGCTCGTAAATCAGCCTAGAATTTCCTTTCCCTTTTTCAGCAATGGTGGTTCTAATATTTTACTGAACTTTCGTTCCCAGGGGTGCTACTGGTCGATCACTCCTGCTTTGACCAGACTAGGAACGAAATAACAGATGATCAGCGGTGCTTGGAGACTCCACAGCCCCGTTCAAGGCAGGAGCGCTGTGCCATGGTACCGTGCCCACACGGGTGAGTATGAACGGCCTTTTCCACCACTGAGCTAGAGTCTCTTATCACTGGAGATGGGCATAGCTGGCTCTTGTCCTTTCACAGCTGGGTGGCGGGGGACTTCGGCCCCTGCAGTGCCACATGTGGGGGTGGAGCGATGGAGCGGTTGGTTCACTGTATGAAGAAAGAAGGGGGCTTGATCCTGACTCTTCCCGATTCCAAATGCGCAGATGCTCCCAAGCCTGCCTCCACTGAGGCGTGCAGCACTGAGCCGTGTTCCATAAGGTAATTCAGAGCCCCCCTGAATGTGTGCGTGGGGGGAATAAATCATTGACTCTTTCTCCCCTTGTTTTGTGTGACAGTCCCATAGTCAGGGTGGGTTAGTGCCTGTTCTTCCTTCTTGAGGGCACCTTGTTCCTGCCCGGCCCATGTACTCATTTCTGTTCCTGTCCCTTCACAGTGACTTCTGCTGGGACCACAATTCGGCAAGCTGGGACTCAGCCTTGAGGAGATCTTTGCCCCCCCTTTCAAATCACAGAGACCAAGTGTTCTCCCCAGGGGCATGGCTCTTAATCGGGAGAAGGTCTAAGTGTTGTCAAGGCTGACTGGGAGCCAGAACGCCTGGGTTCTTTAATCAGCTCAGACACTACTTGCTGTGCGACCTCTTGAACACATCACGTCACCCCTCCGTGACTCAGTTTCCCCATATGTGAAATGGGAGTAGTAATCCCTACTCACTGAGGGTGGTGTGAAGGTCAGCTGACTAATGTTTATAAAGTGGTTTTAGATCCTTGGGTGGTGCTTTTATTTCCCATATAGATGGAAGGAATCTGAGCCAGGCAAATGCTCTGCCATCTGTGGGGTTGGAGTCACCCAGCAGAACGTGACCTGTGTCCAGATTCTTGATGGCCTGGAGACCACAGTAGATGACAGCCTGTGCCCGGTGGAAGAGAAACCTCTGGCTTTTGGGCCATGTGTGGTTAACATCTGTCCTCTAGGCTGGGACACAGTGAGTACTCTGGCCTGGCCAATGGGGAACCTAGACTGTGGGGGATCCCAGGCTGGGAAGGACCATCTTATTGCTGGAGGTGGAGAGGGTGTTCTGCACACAGGACAGCTCATAAGTCCAGAGTCCCTTGTAGTCACTACAGGAAGCCTTGCTCACCTTAGATAATACTGTCAGGTTCATCAGGCTTTGGTGGGGTGATTAATCCTGGTAGGGGCCAGTTAAACCCCCAGGGCATCATCCCACCCGCTTTCCCTCCCACCCAGCCATATTGCTCCACGCAAAGCAGAGGCCGAAATGCTCTAGCATTTATCACAGAGAGCCATCGCCTCATGAAATCACCTCTTGTAAAGAAACCCACGGCGCCGTCTGTCAGAGGGAGCCTGGCATTCGCAAACAGGATGCAGGATGAAACTGGAAGGTGGAGGGGGAATTGATTGACTCTGGGGATTGTTAATGGGGTATAGAGACTGTCCCCCGCAGGTCACTGGTTCTAAGCCAGCCCGGGTCAGGTGTGACTGAAAGTCATGACTATCTAAGGTAGGTCAACGGTCTGGAGACAATGTGCATCGATGTCAGAGAACCACCCCCACAGTGGGATCCAAGAGGTACCCATCTAGGCTGTCTCAGCCTAGGGGCCAGAGACTTACTGGCCATGAAGCCTGGAAGGGCTCTCTCCACACGACTCAGCCTTATTGGTAGGGCCCTGTGAAGGAAACTTCCCTGGAGTGTGCTGTGCTGCTACCACTGTGTGGGATAAACGCAGGGTTCGGCCTCCAAAGCTGTTGGGAGCCTTTCACCAGCACTAAAATCTACAGGCCAGTGTCCCACTAAAAGAGTGAAAAGGAAAATGCTCCAATCTGTCCCTCTTCAGTCTCAGTGGGGGATTCTTGTGGGGGCTTAGATGAACAGCTTGCATCACTGAAGGGGAGTCCTGGGGGTGCAGCCCTGCTCCAGAGGAAGCGTGGGGAAGTGTCTGTGAGAGAGATCACAGGTGCTGCGGGAATGGTCCAGAGCCCTCTGGCTCTAATGAAAAGACTCCCTTGGTTCCAGTGGGCTTCCAGCAGCTGCCAGTCACTTCTTGTTTTTTGCTGCTCTGTTGGAAGCAGGACAATTCTCCCTCACGGGAAGAGCTGGTGCCATTTGGGAGTGTCCAGAAGGAAAATCGTTCGGTGCACGTCTGGAGCCCTCTCATTGGGGAATGCACCGTGACCTGTGGCGGAGGTGAGTCGCTTGTGACCCTGCACGGAAATGTTCTTCGTTCTGGGGTTGAGCTGGGCAGCCTCGTGCATTCGTGCAATTCACCTTTCACCGCTGAGGGGTGGGGTGCGTGTGTAGCTATGGTCACAAGTACACATAGTCCGGAAGAGTTAGGGGTGCCTGGCTCGGGGCTTGGAACGAGGATGCAGAGCCTTCCCCTGTAACGTTCCTGGGTTGAATCCAGAGTAGGCTGGTACTAATGTAAGGTTCCGGGAGCTTGGGCAGAGCTTGCTGGATCTATAAACAGCACTGAGCTCCAGTTTGATGCTGCTGCTGTCATAAAGGATCTTGTTTGAACAGCCGCATCCACGCCATGCTATCAGACTGTCTCCCCTTCCCGTCTAGGTGTGGCCCAGCTTCGCTATGTGTGTGTGGCTTTCGAGACCAAAGAAGAAAGCCAAGAGAAGCATTGTGATCAAGTGCCAAAGCCAGCGAGCAGGCTGGAAAGCTGCAATCCCATGCTGTGCCCGCCAAGGTATGAGACCGGTCTCTTTCCACCGTCAGCCTCCAGTGATGGGGTGGTGTGACGGGGTTAGGAGTTTCCCACAAGGGAAGTGTTGTGTGGGTCCCGGTACAGACTGTACTTGTGGCCAATAAGAACCACGCACTGCCATGATTCTACGAGTGGTAGCTGATTGGTTGAGAAGTTCTTTTAAGGCCTCGTGTCCTAACTCTGAACCATTTTGAGAATGCTATTTTTTTAAAAAAACTTTTATTAGGGAATACTAATCAACTCTCCAGCATGCTGATTGGCTGACAGAAATTCCATTGGCACTGATACAACAACAAGGTGTTTATTAGAGGTGGGTATGACAAGAAACCCCATTCTCTCCATTGTCCATCCCCAGTTGGGAGGTGAAGGAGCTGGCTGCATGCCCAGTGAGCTGTGGAGGAGGAAGAATACCACTCTCTCTTCGCTGTGTAAGACAAGAAGGAAATACAACCCGTCCTCTTCCTCATTCCAAATGTGGTAGGATACCCAGGCCAGCCAGCACCAAGGAATGTGGCACTGATCCATGCCCGGCAAGGTAACTGCTAGTCGCTTTAGGGCCTGGGTATCACGGAGTGAAGCCCTTGCATGAGTAGGTGCCATGGGAAATCTTAGCCCAATACCCCTGATACCTCACTACCTCGGAGCAGGGAGGAGCCCTGTTGTAACAAATCTGGGGTTGCAAACGTGAACACCGCAGTTACCAACTAAACTGTGCTTAGACATTCCAGTACCCCAGGTGTTGACCATGTGAACTAAAGGACAATCAGCTGTACTTCCAAAATAGGGCTAATAGTCTCTGCAGGAAAATCTCCCAGATAAGCCCATTAAGAAAAGCTTTGGATCTAGTTCTTTGGAGGTTAGACCCCAAATCCATCTGAGTTCACTGATGGCCGGGGGATGGCTCGCTGAGGGTTGGAGTCACTCATTGATGACTGCCTTGTTCCCAGGTGGCATTACAAAATGGACTCATGCAGCGTAAGCTGCGGAGGAGGAGTGGTGCGCCGGGTCCTGTACTGTGCGAGGGAGACCGGGGACAAGGTGGAAGAGATTGTAGCAGACACACAGTGTCACGGTTTGCCTCGCCCAGAGGAGCAGGAGCTGTGTCATCTGGAGCCGTGCCCTCCAAGGTCATAATCATCACCCTCACCACGACCGGGTGTGCCTGGGGAGAGCGTGTGTCTTTGAAAGTGCCATGGACTCAACCCAGTGTGGTCAGGGAGCCAGGTTCCAGAGGGGACCTCTAGATTGGCACTCTCCAGAAGCTGGAGACAAAGTGCTTTGGGCTCTAGAGGAAGGGGGAAGGGCGCTCACTGCCCAGTCACTTCTGAGCAGGTAGCTGCAGGATGGAGATGCGTGGCAGGGTGGTAGCGGAAGCATGCTCAGCACAGACTGGCGAGGAGGGGGTGTGGCTTCTAGTATCTGCCTTTGGTTTTGATGTTGCAGGAGGCTGTTTACTGGGCTGAAATAACCCAAGCGTTGGTCTGTTCAGGATCTGTCAGTTCCGGGGGGGCAGGTGGGGGTGTGTGTGGAAATATCACGAGAAGCCCAGATCTTGGCTCATTTCAGCCCATACATGTCTCCTGGGGCAGGGCTTGTAATGCGCAAACTGTGAACACCCATGCAAATACTGAGCTCATGGGGTTTTGTTAAAACCCGAAGATGCTGCTCTATAGCTTTCAGTGGACCCACTTCCACACCATCCCCAGATAGTCTAACCTCGCCCAGGGCCTGGCTCCATTACAGATATGGATTGGGGCCACAGTAAGCTGGGATGATCCCAGGCTGCAGTGTGTGTGCGGTTGAGGAAGGGAGTCTACAGATGACTGGGAACGTGGGAAGATGAGGAAGTCTCAGGGTGTGCTTTTTAGCAGGGGCTGGTGGGAGGAGGGGAGTCAGTCCTCACTGAATTTTCTCCTTCCCCTCGGATCAGATGGAAAGTAGCAGCGAGTGGTTCGTGTTCCTCCTCTTGTGGGCTCGGCAGAGCCACGCAATCGATCACCTGTGTCCAGCTCCGCCAAGGCCTAGAGATCGAGCTGGAAGAGAGTTGGTGTCCGGAGGCAGAGAAACCCCTCTCTAGCATCCCCTGTATCATCAGAATGTGCTCCTACGAGTGGGGTTTCAGCGAATGGACAGAGGTACCTGTTCCCCTTCTAACGCAGTGGCAGGTGCAGCCCTCTGGCTTCAGAGCAAATCCCAGAACTACCATTATAGGAGAAATAGTTCCCCTCTCGCAGGCTGCATGGTGTTAGCGTCCATCAGAATACCAACCTGTTCCTAGGGATGTCATCCATCTTTCCTTCCTCTCTCCCTCCCAGAGCAGGGGATCTCTGCAGCCCCCATGTTGCTGGACTTCTGGTCTTTGGCTGCTGTTTAAAAATTGTTCTTGCATGTTTGGGGGTGATGTTCTCCATACACGTCTTTTCTGAACTTTGCTCAAACCCTTCCCGTCAGACACCCACCTAATCGCTATTGTGCATGAGTATTGATACATCTGTGGGTGTCAGGGTCCTTCGGTAAGATGGTTCAGCACTATAATCTCCATTTCGCAGCGGGGGAAACTCAAGGACGTAGAGGTTAAATGCGTTGGCCAATATCAGTGGAATAGCTGAGACCACAACTCATGTCTCCCTACTCCCTGACCTGCACTTTAGCCATTGACCCTCCTCCCCCCCTGACTGTGGATTTATAAAGGCCTCTGGGTTTCTTCCGCTACAGTGCTCAGCGTCATGTGGAAACGGCATTCAGATGCGGCAGGATTTCTGCCTCAATCCGAAAACCCACGAGCACGTGAACCCCATCTTCTGCATGCGCTCCCCCAAGCCCATCACGGTACGTGGCTGCTCTGCCAGCCCCTGTCCTGAGCAGCCTGCGGTGGATGGGTCCTTGGGATCAAATCACCAGATACCAACTTCAGCTGCGAACCCACTAACAACAGCAGCCACCATTTATCCCGAGAGGCCAGAATACAAAGCCCTGGATCGTCCTCCAGCCAGGGTGCTGTCTCCTTCACCCAGACGCCCCGAGGAGCTTTCAGCGGGGGAGGAGGACATCGCTGAAGAGTACAGTTAGGTGGTGATTACATAGGGTGATGTCCTTAGCCAGTACTCCGGCAAGGAGTCCGAGAGTCCTCCCGCACTTAGGCGGTACTCCGGCAGGGAGCATGGGAGCACGCCGGTAAGAAATCTGTCTGGGTCAAGACTTCAGATTCCAGACTCATGATCATTTAAAATCAAATGAAATTCATTGCAGAGCCTAATTTTGGCCCACAGTGAGCTCAGATCCAGGGCTTCTCCTTCCCAGCTCAGGAGGGCGAAAGCCCCAAGCAGGTGTGGCACATTGGTATGGCTAGTGGTTCTGGGGATGGGCCAGCTCTGCTCAGAGTGCACCTGCTCTGCTTTGCTGTGAAGAGCGTCTCGCTTGGAGCTGCGTGGAACATCCATAGCACAAGCCAGAAGCCCCCTGGCATGCAGGTTTGCTGCAGACTCAAAAATCAGAGCGGATTCACTGGAAGTCTTGCTGAGGGTCATGGGGTACCCATCAGAAGGGAGTTATGAGCAGCAACTCCCTTCCCAGGCCTCAAGCACCTCGGGGCAACAACTGGCTCATGGCGTGTCTTGTACAGAGGTTGGCATGTGTTCAGGAGCCGTGATCGCAGTCTCTGCTCCCGGGAGCTTGCAGACAGTACGGGGCGCCTGCTGCCATGCCTGGGGAGTGGTTTCAGGGGGCGTACGTTCCCCCTGCTGCGCTTACTCATCCACGGGGTCTGTGCTTTTGGTTTTATTGTGCAGGTGTCTGTGGGAGGCTCTTCCTCAACGCCACCGGGGTCATCAACATGACCGGCCTGCGGGTGAGTGACTGCACGGTTTCCATCGGACGCCCCCTGGGGGACGTGATCACAGTCCGGGTGCTGGAGAGCTCCCTAAACTGCAGTGCAGGTATGTTCCAGAGCCCACAGAGCTCATCCCGGGCAGGGGACTTTCAGAAACCTGCACCTGCCTCCTCCATAATAGCCCCATTCGGCCTCAAAACGAAGGACGGTTGTGTAATCTGAGATTCTCGGGATATAAGTGTAAGTTTCCTCAGGGACTTCTCACTGAATCACAGGTTATATGCTTCCAAGTGCCGTTCATTTACTGCCTGGAACCAGAGCACACCAAATAGTCTGTCACTCCAGATGACTACCTGGGTCCTTGATTGGGATTGAATTTTATTACAGGGGAGATAGTGCTGTTTTCTGGTCGGATGTGGCGGACAGGTTGTAAGAAGCTGACACGGTCGTCTATAAACTCCAGAACCAACACACTGATGGTGAGACAGCGCCTCCTGCTGCCAGGGAATGGTGTAGTTCTTCAATACAACAGCAAAGCGGCTGCAAAAAAATATCACCAAGGTACTTTGCTGAACTCTTCACTATGGCTTTAGGGCAGGGGCTAGGGAAGCAAGGCCCCCTCAGTTTCACTGCACATTTCATGGCTGCCCAGGGAGACAAAAGGCCCCAGAGATGTTGCTCCTTCACCAGGGGCCCATAAGGTCTCTCAGCTGAAGGCAGAGTATTGCATGTTGGATACAGTCGTCTCCATTGGCTGCCCTTCCATATTGAAGATGAGTCCCTGCAAGATGCTGGCTCATGCTTTGAGATCCCCATCTGGAGTGCACTGGGAACTTTCTGGACATGCTTTATTTTGTATGGCTGTACCGAACACAGTCTTTCCAATTGCTTTCTCTCCTACCCCGCTTCCCCATCCCAGACTGTGATGTGCAGCTGTTTGCTCCCTGGGGTGAAATAGTGAATCCCCGAGAGTTGCTGGACTCAAAACGACAAGTGGCGTGTCGGACCTTTATCGACGTGGCTCCCCGGTATCGCATAGCCATCCACGCCCTCTACATGGACCTGGGGACTGAAAACAACCAAACACACTCCAGTTACATCTCGGTGAGACATCAGCCTGGGGCGGGGCACATTTAGGGCATTTTCTTCCCCTCACAGGCCCTGAAAAGTTTGCTTCTCCATTCCAGCTTCAAAGCACTTGGGAAATCATACAGAGCCAGATTCTGATCTCAGTTACACCAGTGTAGATCGGGAGTGACCTCACTGAAGTCACTGGGACTCTGCCCCCAACTTTTGTGACCTTCCATCCTGAGAAGTACCAGGTCCCCTGAATGATTCATGTGCTTCCTTGAGGGGTCCTGGCATAGCAAAAACAATGTTCTCGCAGACTGTGTGCGATTGTGATTCATTCCTGTCTTTGTTCAGATACGTGATGTGAATGCCATGAAGACAACAGTGTTTCGTGGGAAACAGATGTTCTTCTGGGAGTCAACAGGGAGCCAGGCTGAAATTGAATTTCATGAAGGCTTTACAGAAGATCGTGTCAGTTTCCGAGCAGTATACTGGGTTAGAGAGCCCAGATAAATGAAAACAAGGGGCATTCCAGGGAAGGAGGCAGTGTATCAGTTAGAGTCAGGACTCCCGGCTCTACCACTGATTCACCATTTGACTTTGGGCAAGTCATTTAACCTCCCTGCCTCAGTTTCCCCATCTGTTTAATTGGAATAACAATACCTTTCTCCTTCACAGGGCTGCTCCATTAATATTTGCAAAGCATGTGGTGATGCTCAAGTGAGAGGCATTATATAGACGTCACATATAATTCTCTTCAAAGTTTTTTTCCTGTCTCTCCCAACTAGTACTGAGACAACTTAGCTGTCTGAAACGAATGAGTCAGAGACTGAAGCCCAGGTCATGACTGTGATCTAATGTCACCTTGTTAGAAGGGTCCCATCTGTTCACAGTTCCTCAGCATCCATTGATGGAGATGGAGATTAGAGCCGTTAGTGACAGTCAGCAGCTTAGTCCTTTTAGCATTTTTCCTTTTGGCCAGTTATCTGAATGTGTGCCACGGATGGCTAAACCATTCAGAATTGATGGACCGGATGCTCCATTACACTCTGGCAGTGTACAAGGACCCTGACATTTGCACCCACTTTACAGTCAGAATAGTGGAAAGGAGTTTGATACATAAATGAGAATTGGGCACTACATGCCCTCCTGCAATAATAGTATTTCCCAAGAATTAGGTAGAGAACTTGTCCAGCTAATGATGAACTCGGTGCCACAACATACTCTGCTGAGGAGTTCCACAGTTCGACTGCGTTGTGAGAAGAAATACTTCCTTTTGTTTGTTTGAAACCTGCTGCCTGTTAATTTCGTTTGGTGACTCCTAGTTCTGAGTTATGAGAAGGTGTAAATAACACTCCCTTATTTACTTTCTCCACCTCAGTCATGATTTTATAAACCTCTGTTATATCCTCTCTTAGTTGTCTCTTGACCAAATTGAAAAGTCCCAGTTTTGTTAACCTCTCTTCATATGGAAGCTGTTCCATACCCCTCGTCATTTTTGTTTCTCTTTTCTGAACCTTTTCCAAAATCACGAGTCAGGCCTTAAAACTTAAGATGTTGGCTTAAAAATCATGAGCTTTTAAAAACCAAACAAACAGATGTTGGGTTCTTTTTCATTGCTTTCTGGTTTCTGAACCTTTAGGTCGCACTTGGTTCATGTTTCCAAGCTTTTCTCTGCTGCCAGGAGAGCCAGAAACTTTTGTAAAAAACCAAAGCTGATATTCTAATGCACCCCCTTGATTTCAGGAGCGGGGGCCTTAAGAAAAACTCCACATATTGTGAGATGCATGATAACATCGTGAGAGTTGTCAATGCCACATTGAAAAGGTGCTTTCCTCCCCACTCTCATGTGAATGGAAAGATTTCCAGGAAGACAAGAGATTTTGAATGTCTCATTGAAACACACAGCAAAATCCTTCTTCACAAGAGGGGGAAACACTTTAAGAACTGCCCCATAAAATTAAATCCTAACCAAGGGACTCTCTTTCAAAATGACTGAGATTTGGTAGCTCTGGAAATCACTGAACATTAATTGCCAGAGAGAAGAGAGGTGGGGTGAAGGGTGGAGTGGGAGTTTCCCTGAATCCCTCCCAAACCAGTCCCTTCTAATCAGCCTTAGCTCAGTACAGGTTTGATCTGCACCTCCGTCATGTCTTCTACCTATTCACTTAGTCTGGCAGACTTGGATCCTGCCCTCGCACACTGGCCACCTTGGCAGCAGGTCCTAGTAGTTAGCGCAGGGCGCTAGGAGTCAGGATTCCTGGTTCTGCTCCTGGCTTTATCATGAACATATTCTGTGTAACCGTGGGCAAGTCAGTTCATCTCTCCGATGAAGCAAAAGTGCAGAGACACACACACAAGAATCGAAATGCGAGTGGAGAAGACAGAGTTCACCTAGGGCAACGGTTCTCAAACTTGTTGAGACCGTGACCCCTTTTCCTGCTCCGGCGGCGCGGCACGACCCCTCTGTCGAAAAGCCGCCAAATTCGCCCCGGCCCCGGGCTCCTGGCTGCGCCCCGGCCCCCAGTCCCCGCTGCGAGTTGCGGCGGCAGGAGCTCGCGACCCCCCGGGGAGTCGCGACCCCCAGTTTGAGAAACCCTGATCTAGGGTGACCAGATAGCAACTGTGTAAAAATGGGAGAGGGGCTGGGGGATGATAGGCGCCTATGTAAGGAAACGTCCCAAAAAACGGGAGTGTCCCTTGAAAACTGGGACATCTGTTCACTATAAGTTCACCAGATGTAGGGGCTCGTGGGAGAGGGGTGAGGTTGGGGGTCTGAACGCAGGTCATCGAGTGAACTGTGTTCCCATACTGGCTCTTACAAACGCTCCCTCTGTGTTTCAGGGCACGTTGAAAGATGCTTTATAAAGGCAAGAGAGCAGCTTGTCTACACCCAGGCGCTTGCATTTGCACACCCAGGCAGCCTCGCAGGCATGCAGAGGCGCGTGCACTCGCAGAGGTGCCTGCATGTTCACGCACAAGTGTGCACACGCAAACCTATGGCCACAGGTTAGTCACCCCTTAGCCAGCTGCTGCTCCTCACTGTGGCCAGGCAGGGCCCTGCCCACTTAATGAGAGGGTGACATCAGAGTCCTCCCTCGCGGAAGGGAGGGGGCCCAGAATGCACCGGGCAGGGAGACGTGGAAGCTGTGTTGCTGCTGGGGACAGAGGCTCTCCATTGTCAGCAAGACCAGGGCAGCTGTCAGGGGCCAGGCCGGCTGCATGGGGCGGTGGTGAGGGGCCCCATCGCAGGACGGGTGTGGGGAGCGGCCACTGGCTCTTCTGGGTGTTTGTGTGTGGGGAGGGGTGCCCCCTTCTGCTGTGGCTCAGGTGCAAAGGGGGGGCTGCCCCTAGCCCCTGAGGAGGGGGCACACAATGAGCTCCCCGGAGGATCAGTTCCAACAAGAGACCCCTGCCCCAGCTGCCTCTTCGGCGGACGATGGCATGACCTGGTGGTACAAGTGGCTGTGCAGGATCGCCGGGGTCATCGGGGGCGTGTGTAAGTAGCCCTACCGTCCTGCTTGCCAAGTGCCCCTGGAATAACCTCCAGGGATGGGCCGTCCTGGGTCAGCGATGCTGATCTGGTGACAGGCGATGAAAGAGTGCTTAGGTCCTAGCAGCAATGATCTGCCTGTCTGTCTAATCCCAGCCAGACAAAGATCCAGAAGCACATTGTCTAGGTGCCGGAATCAGAGTGATTTTAACTGGAGCCTGCGTTGTGCGCAGTTCAATTGTTTAACCCGCCTGGGCCTCATTGCAAAGCACTTCGGTTCCTGGTTACGGATAAATATTTACGCTTGGGCCAAATCATGACAGTTCCCCTTCAGGTGGAATGTTCCTGGGAGGCCAGGGAAGCAGAGGGGGGGAGGTCCCGATCCTGCAACATGTAGCGGGCAGATGGATGGCCCTTGGTCTTTAATGGGACTTTGCACGGGCAAAGCAATCCGTGTGCAGTTTGCAGGCTCGGGGGTTGGTTCGTTGTTGTTACTGACCATTCAATGCTTGTGTCTTTCCACTTTTCCTTGCTGATCTCCTGGTTTCACAGTGGGGTTTTTGTGGGTGTGTTTGCTTCTGTTATTACTAACCTGTGAATAGAGACGATAATATTGGGCCCTTTTTAAAATAAGGGATTTTATCTTTGAAACAAACGGAAGGGAGATGGCACAAAGCAGGAGAGCTTTACTGGCATGTTAAATACTTGCCCCTGAAATTAGCAAGCTCCCATGGAAAGAGCCAAGGCAGTTCCACCAGGGATCATTGGGTCATTTTGGGTTGTGCTGCTCCATGTTTGATACGACGAATAGATCTTAAAGCCAGAAAGGTCTGTTACGATCCCCGCGTCTGGCCTCCTGCATAGCGCAAGCCAGAGACCTGAGAAAGCGCCCACTTTTGATTTGTTCGGTGTGTGCTTGTTACATTTCATCCATTCCCCTTCTCTGTCTCCACCTCCTCCGTTGGCTCTTGTTCTGGAGTCGGAGCGGGTGGCAGGTTCGCTTCAGTTCCTTTTGTTTGCCTGGGTAGAAGGTGTTTGTTCACCTGAGGATGTGCCGGGCTGGGGCTTCAGAACACGTTGTCCAGTTGAGGCACATATGAGCAGCTTCATTTCTGGTGTGACGAAAGGAAGAAAGAGTTGCTCCTACTGGATGAAATTCACCTCAGTGCGCAGCGCTTCTTGCAAGTCCCTCCGTACCTTGCATATAGTCAGGACATTTGCTGAGGAGTTTCCCCAGGGCCGGGAGGGAGGAATCTACCTCACAGGTTGTGAGTGCTACCAGAGCTACCTGGAGTCTTCCTCTTCAGCCTCAGTAGTTTCAGGGCCGCTTACAGTCCTTGGCGAGCTGGGGTTTTTAGCAAAGGATGGTTGGGGGCCACAGAAATGCCCTGGGCTGAGGGAGCAGAGCTGAAGGGGACAGCTGGTATGTGCCAAGAACAGCATTGCCAACTTCAAGCCTTAAAAAAATCACCAGTGTGCTTTAAAAGCCATGAGATTGGGGAAAATAGACATTTGGGGTTTTTACCTTCTGGCTTCGGAGCATTTAGGGCACACTCGGGTCATGTTTCCGACTTTTTTCTGCAGTCAGGAGCATTCCAGATGTACTTGGTTAAAAACATGAAAGCTGAGATTCTCACCTTTTCACATGATTCCAGGTGCTGGGGCTGTTTGACAAGAGTTGTGATCAGCCTCTTGTGGTTGGTAACAGTATTGCAAACAAACCAAGAAGGCTGGAAAATCAATATATACCCCTGATAGTTTCTTCTCCTTGTGATTTTGCCAAGCAGGGAAAAAATATGCTGAGTGACTCCTGGGCAAGTAGAGGCAATAATGACAGGTAATAGAAGGGACAATTCTCTGAATCCCACATACTAACAACAATGTCCTTCAAAGAGCTTCATCTCAGGGAAGCAAAATAACAGGAGGCAGGTTCCCAGACTGCAGGGAGACAACACAGTTTGCTACAGGACTCTGGAATGTATCTCTAGCCTTTGTGGGTTAGAAATGGAACCACTTAATTCATATTTTAGTTGATTGTATCAAGGCTGCTAAGAAGAGTTTATTCATACAATGCCAGATTCATTCACATGCAAAAGGGGTTTGTATTGTAATAGTTTCAAATGCTAGCATAACGAGATTCAGTGCCAGTGGAGTTGTGACTGCTGATGCCTGAACTTGGCTCAAAATGTGTTAGAGACAGAATGAGGGTGACCAGATATCCTGATTTTATAGGGACAGTCCTGATATTTGGGGTTTTTTTTTATATGGGCTCCTATTATCCCTCACCCCCTTTTCACACTTGTTTCGGGTCACAGTAGACGAAACTATCTAGTGGTTGGAGCAGGTGACTGGGGCTCATGAAAGATGTGGACAAATTGGTGAAAGTCCAGAGAAGAGCAACAAAAATGATTAAAGGTCTAGAAAACATGACCTGGGAGGGAAGATTGAAAAAACTGGGTTTGTTTAGTCTGGAGAAGAGAAGACTGAGAGGGGACATGATAACAGTTTTCAAGACCATAAAAGGTTGTTACCAGGAAGAGGGAGAAAACTGTTCTCCTTAATCTCTGAGGCTAGGACAAGAAGCAATGAACTTAAATCGCTGTAACAACGGTTTAGGTTGGACATTAGGGAAAACTTCGTAACTGTCAGAGTGGTTAAGCAGTGGAATAAATTGCCTTGGGAGGTTGTGGAGTCTCCATCATGGGAGATTTTTAAGAGCAGGTTAGACACACACCTGCCAGGGATGGTCTAGAATAATGCTTAGCACTGCCATGAGTGCAGGGGACTGGCTTAGATGACCTCTCGAGCTCCCTTCCAGTAACTCCTCTATGAGTTATAGAGGAGTGAATTCTTCTGCTAAGAGTTCATTTTAGCTCCACGTTCTCTGTGTGCTCCTTTGCCATTCGACAAATTAGTTAATTGACTAAGCTCCAGACCTGTCTGTCTTCCAGACCACAAATCCCAGCAGGCATTTTCATAATTGAAAAGCTCCCGTCTGGCCTTGAACTGGAAAAGAAATCTTGACTGACAGCTGTTTGTTCCCTTTTGGCTACTACAGAAGCGTCGATAAAAGTGAGAGTGAGAGAAAGGTTCGGTTATTTGTTCCTGAGGGTTAAAACAATCTCTTGCTTACCTGAGTCGTACAGAGGCATTCTGCAGTCAGGTTTGTTTTGGGAGTGAGTTCTCGCAACAAGAACCCCCAAATCGTAATTGTGTTTTAAATGTATTCCAAGAAGTTATTAGCTCTGGTGTCTAGGCCAAATTTGAGCTTGGATTACAGCATTCTGTCCTCTAAGTTCTCTCTGTGCTTTAGGCTGAATGTGGGATCTCTCGAAATTTCCTGTCCTACCCTGCTATGTAATATTGCTGTGAGTGGTGAATATCAGCTGCTGTGTCCCACCCCAGAGGAAGCTGCGTTTCCGTGGTGGGTTAAGTGATCCCTGTATATAACTGGTCTATCCGTTGGAAAGTGCGTTCGGATGACAGATGCTATGTGACTCTTAAGTGGTTCCTATGTAAGATAATCATGCGCTTTCTTATGGGCGGCGTGAGTGCCTGAAGCCCAGGGTTTAACTGCCTACCTCCCCTGCTCACAAGCTTATGCTTTTATCTGCTAAGATGTATCAAGGGCAAGCCGTGGAGCTGGTCCCACTAGCCCTGCCTGGGGCTCTGGTTGCGGTGGGAGCACACACACATGCCTCCCCAGCGGATAGTTTAGGAAGATTAGAATGAGGCATCTCCTGAACCCTGCAGGCTGTGTCCATTTCCTGTGAGTGCTTGTATCCTGAGAGGCTAGGGCACTGGACTGAGCCCCTGAAGACCTGGGTGCTGGACCTGGCTTTGCCCCTGGTTTGTTGGGTGACCTTGGGGAAGTCACTCTGCTGCTCTGTGCCTCAGTTTCCCCATTTGTGAAATGGGGATAATGATCCCTCCGTGGTAAAGCAGCACTAGATAAGAGTTGTTGTTTCTCCTTTGTCTTTTCTTCTCTCTGGCTGACCTCTCGCACCGAGTCTCCATTGTCTTTGGAATGCGATATTCTCTTTGAAATTCCCCTAACGGACCCCTTTCGAAAACCATACTGCTTAGTGTTCCCCAAAGGGTGGGCTCCAGCAGCGGAGCACAGGGAGTCTTGAGTTCTCACAGTGATACTGACTCACTGGATGAGTTTGAGCAAGTCACTTTGCCACCCTGTGCCTCAGTTTCCCATATGTGGAAGGCGCTAATTATACTGCGTTGTGAGGGTTCATTAATGATTGCTTTTAAAAAAACCCATCCCCACCCCATTGCTCTCTGGTTTCTAAGATGAGGTACAGCCACCCGAGACACACCACAGGCAGGGAAATGGCCCATGTGGACCCTCACCTGTGGAAATCCTTAACGCTGAGTAGGTCACAGCTTTCAAATACAGAGAGTCCCAGTCCTCTGCATTGCATGGGCTAAAAAACCCAGCAGCCTCTGGAGTCTATACTAACCTTTAGAGACCCTCTTTAGCTGGAGTTTTGTTTAGTGTGTTGTTATTTCTTACTGAGCCCGCCGCTGGCTCTGTCCTACCCACAGGCCATAGAGCCCCTCCTCCACCCCTGGGCTCTGGTTACCCTGGGCAGAAAGGTAGCCTTTTATTGTTAATTGAGGAGACTGGCTGTATCGAATGCATGTGACATTTTGCAAATTTAATGAGCTGCTAGGTAAATGCACGCACTCTAGGCTCACAAAATGCTGGCTGGCTCCTTTTCTTGCATTACCTACTCAAGGCCTCGTGGGTTATTTTGGGGCTTGCTTGGTCAAACAACTGCATCCTTCTCTGCAGAGAGAGGGGGTCCCAACAGCTCTAGAGGAGTCGCTCTGAATTGACAGCGCTGTAGATGAGAGAGGAATTTGGCCCATTTGTAAGTTCTTGTTTCTGCCTTCGGTTCTCTGCAGCCTGCGGCTATTTTTTCGTTTCACTGTTTATTCCCTGTGAAAGATGCTGCTGTTGGAAGGCCGTGCTGCCCGCAGGTAGCTCGTTGTTTACCTCGGAGCCAGTTGCACATGACTCGAGATTCTTCAGCAAATAAAAAGAGAGGCTTCCTTAAAATGACCTAATTTAAAAGCAAACACACTGGGGTTCTGTGTAACCCTGAACATCCATAGAAACACAAGCCTGAAGGACGAGTGTCCTGAGCCAAAGGCACCCCAGGGTCTTGTCTTAGCTTGTCTCCTAGATCCCAATCATTCTGGCATTATCTCTCCCGTTCAGGGTGGATTGGCACATGTAGTTGTTATTCATATCCCAGTGGTGGCTACAGGTGACAATTGAAATCACAGCCCTGTTGTGCTAGGTGCTGTCCAAACAATGAGAGATAATCCCTGACTTGGAGAGTTTAATACAGAGCCAGGATTCAAACCCAGATCTTCTACCTGCCAGGCCAGTGTCCTGTCCACTAGATCACCTCTATGTGCTCCGTGGTTTATTTTTCATGTGAATTAAAATCAATCTCTTTGCTTTTAAGCCTGCGCACTGGCCGGCCTGTGGAACTGCGTGACCATCAACCCCCTGAACATAGCGGCCGGGGTGTGGATGATGTAAGTACTGTACACTTGTTCTTCCCTCTTTGCCCCAGAGCGGCTGGTCTCCACTTTTGAATCCCCATTTAGCCACAGCAGGAGATAGAGCTGCACTTTTGAGGGCAAATACCTCGGCGCTCGCATTTTGTAACGGCCGACGGGCGTCCTCCATGCAGATAAGCGGGGTCCCTTCCTGAAGCGCCATCGGCTGCCGATGTCATACAGACTTCTATGTCTGCTGCTACAAAACGTGTGCGCACATCCTGGTGATCACTAAGGATTTGCCCAGCAAGGCTTCAGATACGGCTTGACAGCTGCCGTGGTGACCTAAGCTGCCCCAGAGATACGCGGGGAGTAGGCAGTGAAGCCGTGTAACCTGCCACTTGTGGAGGGGATGTGCCGCAGGACGTCAACAGGAGAGTGCAAGGTCAAGTGTGTGGGGGTTGGGCATTTTCACCCAGTTTGGACCAACCTACGCTCTACTTGTAACTTACACCCCCATTTACGTCGCTGCTGAGTTAGGCTTTCTCGGTTGTGCTAGTTTCATGCTCCATGTAAGTGAGGGGCGTCGGCGTCTCTAACTTACCCTGCCTAGCTTGGTTCTCCAGGGTCATTCCCCTGCCTCAGGATTGCTGGAGTGCACTTCACAGGCTCCATGCCACCCTGGGGGTCCCTGTCTGAAAGGGGGAGTCAATGGGACTGTTGGTCACTGGAGCGGAGAAGGAGGCAGAATCTGGCCCCACGTAATAAAATCTCTCTGACTGTTAAGAATCGGAGCTGTTTGGCTCATTGGCAGACGTGGGACCCCGAACGTGAGAATCGAGTTCCCTCTCCGAAGCCTGTTGATTTGTTAACTCTCCTTTGCTTTGTTTTGAAGGTTAAATGCCTTCATCCTGTTCCTGTGCGAAGCTCCATTCTGCTGCCAGTTTATCGAATTTGCAAACGCAGTGTCTGTGCGGGCGGATAAGCTGCGGCCCTGGCAAAAAGCTGCCTTCTACTGTGGGTAAGGACTGATGGCTGGCTCCAGCCGTGGGCCGGAGAAGGGGCGGGGGGGGGAAGAGGCTGACAGCGGGGTTGGTCGGGCGGTTTAGTGGACTTTGGCCCTGATTGGTGGGTGTGGTGGCCTGTGATATACAGACAAGAGGATCTGGTGGTTCGTTTCAGCCTGAATGCTAGGGGTTACGTCCACACTGCACCTGGAAGCAGCCTCCCAGCCCATGCAGACACTTGTGCTAGCTTCACCCGAACTAGTGCACTAAGAAGAGCAGTGTAGAGATTGCTGCCCTGCCCAGTGGCTCAGACTAGCCGCCAGAGCTTGGACCCAGGGGGTCCCGCAGGCTTGGACTTAGGTGGCTAGCCAGAGCCATTGTCCCTTTTGTGCTGGGCAGAACCGGGAGACAGACCATTCCTGCCCTGGAGGATTTGAAATTACACCGGTCTCAGGGGGGCCACAATCAGGCCCTTGGGTTTTTCAATCTCAGACCCTCAGGCACATTAAGGGCAAAGCCCCGAGGAAGGGGCACTGCAAAGCCCCAGGGAAGGGACCGTGCTCACAATTTCTGCCCTGCTTTCCCCTTGCTTCCGGGGGGAAATGGTCTGAGCAGCAGCTGATCACTGCCCACCCTGTGCCAGTCCAGCTCCACGGGCTGGCCTGTGGGTGGAGGAACCAAGGTTCTGCCCAATCCTGTGAGGAGGGTGCTGTGCTGGACTCAGCAGGAATCAAGGCGGAATCTGGCCCTTAGCGGAGAGGTCAATCCAGGGTGTCACAGAGAGCACATACATTGCTTCCATGGGAATGGAAGAGTGCAGCCAGCGGGTGGGAACAGAGTTCTGAATTGGGTAGGCGGTCTACTGAAATCGTGGAGAAATCGCAGGGTTTTCATGGTTTGGTCATGGCAGAAATCTTTCGCGGAGATGTTACTCAAAAAAGGTGTAATTTCTTCACAGCGTTTCTCGAATGGGGGGTCTGGGCCCAGAAGGGAGTCACAAGCCTGTTAGGGGGCTGTGGTATTGCCACCCTCACTTTTCCACAGCTGCTGGCGGGTGGCACTAACTTCAGAGCTGGGCGCCTGGCAGCAGCCGCCGCTTGCTGCTCTACCTTCGCAGCTGAGTGGCTGGAGACCAGATTTCACTGGAGAGACCAGATTTCACGGGAGAGACCAGATTTCACGATCCATGGCATGATCTTCACGGCTGCGAATTTGGTAGACCCCCTGATTATGGGTCTGAGTTTGAATGTTTCGCGCGAGCCGTAGGCTTAAAGCCTGAATAAGAGAATAAATCAGAAAGAAGAGACTTGTCTGGGTTAAAGGTGTAGGGACTGGAAATACCAGCTCCACCTTATGGAAGGCTTGGGAACTAGAGAAAGCGTGATTCATTGGAAATCATGCGCAGGGGGTAGCCCGCAGCCTGCCTTTTCGGTCTTTGGCACAGATCCAGGAACCGACAGTACTTATCGTGTTTGCTGTAGCGTAGAGAAAACCGGGCTTTCAGAAGTTTGTTTGTGAGAGCTTTTTCCTTACGCCCTTGGAGTTACACCGTGACAGGCAGGAGCCTCTGAGGCCTGGGTGTGATGTCCGTATTTTGGGCCGTGCTCACAGCTGTATCGCTGTCGGGATATAGAAGACAAGCGTGCACTGACGTTGTGGGTGAAATTAACACCAAGCGGCCTTTGAACTAATGAAGAAATGCTTGTGTTGAAACTGTGTCCTGGGAGCTCTTCATACACTGACGAGGGAAGTCGTTTCCCTCACAGGCGGAGAAGGGATTGTTTCATGACTGACGTTGTCTCTTCCCCCAGGATGGCCGTGTTTCCAGTCATACTCAGTCTGACGCTGACCACGTTCCTGGGAAATGCTATTGCTTTTGCAACAGGAGTGCTGTACGGCTTGTCGGCGCTTGGCAAAAAGTAAGGGAGAAAGTGCTTTATTTCACATGCAGTACAGGGGTGAGGCCGGCCCTGCGACCCTGGCTCTCTTCAGCAGAGCCATGTGGGATACTGGGCAGTCAGTATGGTGAGACTGGGCCTTGCCTGGGTGGTATTTAATTATACCTGCAGCAGTCGAGGTTCGTGTAAACAGTGTGTGGCAGGATTTGGGGATAAGAGCGCTTCATAGAGAGCATAGCTTAAGAAAGCTAACGTCTTTCTGAGCATGCTTGGTGGGCCAGGGTCAGTGCGTCCTTGTAACGGGGTGCATTCACTGCTGGGGTGCCTCCTCGGGGCTGGGGATTAGCTCTCACTGCGTCTGGTGCTGTTTTCCATAGGTTGCTCGCACAGTTGCCCCTCTCTCTCTCTCTCTTTCTCTCTCTCTCTGGGACCTGGGGTATTCCCTCTTCGTGACTCAGCCCTCTGGCCCTCCCCTTCAGAGTCCCACAGGACAAACTGTCTGTGGGCCATGTCAGGCAGTCTTCTGGTCCAAGCCCAGACCCAGTGGCTGGTAGGGGAACCGCCCGCTGCTCTGAGTTCCAGCCCAGGGATGCTCTGTCTTGCAACCACGATCTACTGAAACTCAAACGGGTCCGGTTTCCCTGAGCTCCTTCCTCCCTCACTTCTCTGTCTCTGGGGCCACCTCTGGGTTTGCCAGCTTGGGCTTCCTATGCTCCCTGGGGCTCCTTGCCAGTCTCTGTAGTCCAGAGTGGGATCCCAGGGCTTACTTTCCCCCTAAGACGCCTCCTTGTCCCTAGACAACCCCCTTCTCTCTATGAAGTGACTGCTCCCAACAGCCTCCTCTCGTGCTCAGCTTCTTGACTTTGTACAAGCCCATCCGGGATTCATCTTCAGCTAGGCTTTATCCAGCCTTGGTGCTTCTCCAGGTGCAGCCTACAAAGTTAACTTTTCCTTTTTCATCATCCCAGGCCCCGTGTGAGTTGGACACCTCCGTCACAGCTCTACACTCACACCCTGGGAGCTTGCAACGTACCAATAACGAATTTTCCCAGCACGTGTCAGCAATTTTTGAAAGGGACCCTTTCGGGGTTGGAATCTCATGGGTGTGTTTAGAAATCTCCTCGCCTGCATTACTCACCGTACTTTCTATTATTAAAGCAGAATTTTGCCCCTCTGATTTTCTTTTATGCTGTCGTTTGCTTTCTGCAACCCAAGGAAATTCCTGTCAGTTGCACTTTTAACATTTCTGGTTAGTTTTATTTTCTAGTGCTCCTGTGCTAAGCCAGCATTTGGGGCTGCAAACGCTGCTGGAGAACGTTTACATCTCCATGAGAAAACATGTTTTCACTGGCATTAAATGAAAATCAGGGCTCAGAGCAGTTCTCAGGGGCCCAGGTTCTATCATACTTCGCCTTTTTTTGTTTACAAAACCTCCGTTGTGGAGCTAAATCATCCTAGCTGAGATGAGAGCAAATTCCAGCCCCAAAGCCAGATCTGTTCACATGGGGTTAGATTCTGCAACTGATCAGATCAATAGTGAAACACCCACTGATTCTAGCAGAAGCAAACTCTAGTGCCTAAGGGGTCAGTAAAGGGTCGTTCCTTTCATTTCCAATCATCCTCATCTGCCTGTCAGACCTTGTTGACTGTTGAGTTTTTCACTGTAATTATTATTTACTCTTTAGATTCTGGTAGCACTAAGAAGCCCCACTCTGGATACTCTGCCTTGTGCTAGGCGCTGCACACACAGAGAACAGTCTTGCCCCCGACTAGCTTATGTGCTAATGCTGTCCCTTCTCTCTGCAGAGGGGATGCCATTTCCTATGCAAGAATCCAGCAACAGCAGAAGCAAGCGGACGAGGAGAAGCTAACGGGGACTCTGGAGGGGGAGGCGCTGTAGAATTCCCCTCCTGTGGAGCCACGTCCTGCCGACACTGAGACTTTAAAAACGCAGTGGAAATCCATTCTGACGTGAATCTGAGCACTCTTCTATCAATTCCTTGGTGAACTTTCCAAACACTGCAGCAACTAGAATTCCAAGGGGCAGGAGGCGACACCTTGCTCTCCAAAATAACCTCAAATGGAGGCACCTTGGTCTGTGAGTATTGCACATTGCAACTGGAAGACGCAGGTTTCACTGGGAAGAAGCCTCCTGTGTAATGAGCTGCCTTGCCCAGCCCAGGTTCTACCCAGCACCAAAGATCTGAAAATCCCTTTTTGCTACCAGGTGTGTGTGACTTAAATCTCTGCTGACTCTTCAAGTGCTGCTTGACAAAGCCGATAGTAGGTACCCATTCCTCAGCAAGGTCCCTGGTTCATCATGGTGGGTTGTGATATGCAGTGGAGTTTTTGCTGGAGTCTAGTCTGGGAATTGCCTGAGAAGAGATAGAAGACGTACCAATCCCGGAAGCTCAGGAGCTCAGTGTTATGGATACCTGGCTTCTGAAAAGTGAATTAGGAACATTGGGCAAGCTCTTACCCTCCCAAGTGAGATGCGTTTCCCCCTTTCCAGAACGCACTATAGGGCCAATTCTTGGTCCTGCTGAAGTGATTGTGAGGTTGCCCATTGGCCCCAACAGGGTTAAAGTCTGGCTTTTTGTGCATTACAAGTCTTTAGTGGTGCTCTGTGATACAGATTTGTAAGGGTGTACTATGCTAATCTAGGGTTTAAGGATTATAGAGTAATGCAGATGCCTGAATGGATTGTGTTAGGAATGAATTGATCCTTGGTGTTGCTTTATTTTAGGGTTTTAGATTAGGGGCAGTTAGGTCAGTAATCATTGCCATGTAGCAAAACACCATTGACAGCACAAAAGTAACTTAAGTGATCCCTTAACAGACCTTCCAGAGACCTGATCGGAAGCCCACAGAAGTTGATGGATCAAGATGATCCATCATCTTGAATGGATTTTGGATCAGGTCTTAATGCTTGAAAAGCACAACCTCCACATCCCTCTGAGCATTATACAGAGGACTTGAACCAATTCAGCTCCTCAGTTTTCCTGTTGCCACTCACCCTTTCCCTGGAGGAAAAGGGGAGTAAGAATTTCTTTCCCTCAGCAGAAATGAAGGTAACATTCCTTGAGCTGAGCAGGATTTTGCTAGTCCTGCCCATTTAAACTGTGACATACGGTAACTGGTATGAAGGAAGGTCCCTTGCTCAGGTGCCCAGATTCTGATTTGGAATCTTAAACCTCTTAGGTGCCCTCGCTCCTCCTGCCTCTCCATGCAGAGTCGGGACCTACGGATGTGGGAAATATTCTTGTTTCCTGCCCCACACCAACATTAGCATTTAGGCTCATGCCAAAAAGCAGGTGACTTGCAGCCACCCATATTGCTGCTGCGTGGGCAGGTGGCGTGTTTTCCCCTGCAATGTTGGGATGCCTCAGCTCTGGGAAGCATTCTACTCTGCATCCTCCTGGTAAAGTTTGCTTAGGATTCTCTAAGATGAACCAACTCACTTTATACCATGGAATTGGTGTCCTGTTCTCATAATGTTCTTACATCCCCAGCCCCCACCCTTTCCCTATCATCATGTGTTGCTGAGCGGGTGTAGCGCTCTTGCACAGAGTCAGGTGCATTCGTTGCATTCCGCAGCATGGACACTGCCAGTCCACTTTAGCTCATATTGTTCTCTCCTAGTTAACTTTTCCATCCCAAGTTGCTGCTACTTTAAAGAGGCCGTGCTCATGAACGGACTCTCTGACTAGTCCAGCTAGACACTACATATTCTTTCCAGCTGTTTCCAGCTGTTTCCTCCAATAGCATACATTGTGACCATTTGATTTCCTTTTAAACTGTGAACGTAAAGGCCTCATCCTATCCTGGAGCCACTAGACAAAGTGCAGATAAAAATAACATTAGCTCTAACCTGGTGCCTTGGAACTTGAGCCCAGATTCTGTGCTTTGAGTAATCCAGATTGATTCCACTGAGCTCAGCGGTTGACTCCAGAGTGACACTGGTTTAGCTAAGAGCAAAATGTGGCTCTTAGCTCGCAGAAGAAAAAGGCAACAGAATAGCTTTGTGGGTTTTAATGAGCTATAACTGTACATGACACTTGAGAAGTATTACACATCCTACAGGTGTAACCAAATGAGTTCAATTGTTCGTCACTTCCTGTTTCCCCTGTTGCTGTGCACTGTTAAACTGCTGCCGGGCGCTACCCTAGAGGTGGCCTCATCTTAGAGCAGGGCTTGAGGATTCTCAGTGGTGCAGTTTTGGGATCTTCCTGGCAGGAAAAAAAGGCTTTTTAGTAATTAACATGCATCAGACCCGCTTTCTACTTGGGCACACAGGCTCTGATCCTCCTCTTGTTCAGCTCGGTGGTGAAACTCTCATTGACAAGTATGGTGCAGACCAAATCCACATTCACCAGTTTTGTACTGGATGGGCGACAGAACCTGCTGCTTCTACATAACAGGCTACATACATGGTGACCTAATTGCATTCTCCGTTTGATTCTCTTCCGGAAGTTATGGCTCATTCTCCAAGTCTAGAATCAGGGTGGTAGCCGTGTTAGTCTGGAATAGCAGAGTTAACAAAGTCCTGTGGCACCTTAAAGACTAACTATAAAGTTTTGAAGCATGAGCTTTCGTGGGCTAATACCCACTTCGTCGGATGAAGTGGGTATTAGCCCACGAAAGCTCATGCTTCAAAACTTTATAGTTAGTCTTTAAGGTGCCACAGGACTTTGTTAACTCTCCAAGTCTAGTTTCCTCTATTCTCAACACTGACGCCTACACTCTCTTCATAGGTTTACGTTAAGTTTATTGTTTTGTTTTACACTGTAGCTTTTTGTTCTGGTGGGGAAGTGGAAGAATAATTTATTTTGGGGTATTTAAGTACTTCTGCTGGGACTGTTCTCACTAGACGTAGAAGGGAACGCTAGTTAACAGAGGACAGTGTTTCGCTGTAATTCAAGGGAATGTTTTGTTTAATTTCGGGTCTCTCACTGGGCAAAGAGAGGAGCCCTAGCTACTGTAAGAAAATGCTCTGAACGACTGTTTCAGCCTTTAGAGAAAGGTGCTGCTTATTACCCACCCAGGAAAGGGATTTACCAACCAGCTGATCTGTCGCTTTCCAGCCGCAGAGTCAGGGTGTAAAATGATCTTTTAAAGTTGTGTTCACAGTATGGCTGACACCATGTTAACAGCAATCCAGTTCAGATGCGGTGGTGGCTAGCACAGATCCTGTAGTCATTGAAGTCAATGCAAAACTTCCACTGACCTCAGTGGGAGTAGGGTTGGGCCCTGGCTTGTGGAAAAACCAGGCTGCTGGTTTTATTCTGCTGGAAGGCTTTAGTGTGTGTATTGTGGAGTGAGCTGATGGTGCCTCCTAAGGTTATTGGGGCCAATGCCTCAGCTGGTGCTAGTTAGTGTCACTCCATTAAAGTCAAAGGAGCTGTGCAGATTTACACCAGCCGAAACTCTCACCCATGGTCTATTGTACAGACGGACAGACAGACTCACAGACACGCATACGTCCCTGCAGCTCAGTCTTTAGCAGCCATTTTGTTCGACGTCCCCTCTCCCTAGGATCTTAGTGCCTGCATCGCTTTACATCGCATTGTGTGAATTGTCAGCCCAGATGTCACGGAGTTTAATAAATGGTCTGATTCCATTTCTGAGCCACCAGCTCTGTGTTAGCACCACGTTACCGTACAATAGGCCTTCCTGCACACGGAGTATTGACTCTCCAGGGTATTTGGGTTGCTAGGTAGCACCGCAGCCTGGATAACTTGCACCGCTAATGTCAATGGTCCCTTTATGGCCTGGATGACATACAGTGATTCTTTGTTTAAAGGATACCTCAGAATAAGACTGGTGGTGGAGCCTGTCCTGTGACAGCAGCCCTGTGTGGAGAGCGTTCCTATGCAATATCTTTACTAGGTTGGGGAAAAAAAGGTACTGTCCCACTGAGTGAATGGGACAATTGATTTCAGTGGGGTCTGGTGAAGTTCGACTAGCATTCAGTAGAAGGATATCACAGAGGAAAGCATATAGTTGCTGGCATGAATTAGTGGTGATCACTTTGCTCTGTGAGTAGACAGACACTAGCCTTAATAGGAGAAAATTAAAAGTGAAGCAGCTGCGATAGAATAACACGGAGGAGTCTAACCTACACCCACAGGAGTAAGTCAGTGAAGTGGCAAGGTCATTTATTCTCCATGCTGTGCCTAGGTTCCTGTCAGTACGGGGTTCCCGGAAGGCCCGTTACAATAACATCCAAGCACCTTTTGACCTTTAAAGTATTTACTAAGGTTGCCTAGCTTGCCTGGGCTGATCTTGCTTCCATTGGTGTCAATGGTAAACCTCCCCCTCTCCTCCGATCTCAGTAGCAAGTCTCATGAGATCATCCTGGGCTCTGGGATCAGGCCCCACCCAGTTCAGCAGAGCACTTAGGCATGTGCTTAGGGGTCACTTGACTTCAATGAGCCTTAAGAACAGGCTCTGAGTTAAGCACATGAATTGGGGCCGTAAGGAGATTTCTGTCAGGATTCAGTACAAGCCTTTGGCCCGAATTTTGAAGTGTCCACTACATTTGGGTGCCTCAAGACCACCCAGGACCTGCTTTCCAGAGGTGCTGAGCCCCCACTGATCCCTCTGACTTCAGGACCAGCAACGGGCACCCAAAATTAATGGACCCTTTAGGAAACCTTTAAAGCCCAAGCCCCTCTTGGCAGGGCCGGCGACAGGGGGGGGACAAGGGGGACAACTGTACCAGGCCCCGGACTTAAAGGGGGCCCCAAAATTTCTGTCGCCGGCCCTGCCTCTTGGTGCTGCAGATAACCCCTTGATAGTTATCGTGATCGTGGATTTCAGCGGGCTGACAACCCTCTGTACTGCTGGATTCTGTGTTAGACATGCCACATAAAGGGCTTTTAGGAGCAGCAGCAGTAAATGCAGATGTGGTGAGCCTGGCTCTGATCCTAGCATGGATAAGCAATTCCTTCTGGGGGCATAGCTAAGACCCTTAAGATAACATTATGAATACAGTAGTGAGTAGATCCCTTCATAGTGCGGGCCATTATTAATAGTACTTGCTGAGTGCCGTCAGCAGGTTTGGAGTTGTACAAGCATAGGTGAAGTTCCAGGGAGTTTACAGTCTCAGTCCAACCCTGACACTAACCCTTCAGACACTGGGGATGTGTAGGCCGAAGGGCCACACTTCAAGGGGTCTTTACAGACCTCTGTGTTCTGTGTGCGCTGGAAAGGCCTCTCAGGAGAGAACTGACCAGAGGGAAGGAGGTTGTATAATGAGCAAATTACAGAGAGATGGGAATTCATTGGCTGCAAAGAGCTTGGCATTGCAAACGAGCGATGCATAGGGACTGGGTGCAAATGTGCGCACCGCCACCAGACACAGTCTCGTCTGGGTAGTTCTCGTCCCCAAAGCACATTTGCACGGCATAAGCAAAGTTACTAATCTCTCATCATCCATTTTATTCATAAAAGGTGACAGCGCTGTATTTGCAAGCTGCATTTTCACCCAGGACAATTTTACACTGGGCATTAAAGGGAAGAATTGGAGCTTCATTTATACTGTGTACCCAGGCCTTGCTGCCCTAGAAGGTGGCACGTGCTGGTTTTGTAAGACTAATTAATTGATCCTTTGTGTATGCAGTGAATAAAAGACCATTCTACCTCCGGAAAGAGACACTGTGATTTCTGAGACTTTGAATTTAATGGCAGCATATGGACCAGTGTATTTATAAAGCAAAAGAATAAAGTTCTTATCACAGAGAACAACCCAACATCCGTCCCAGTTTTATACTCAGGCAAAACTCCCTTAGGCCAAACCCTGAGGTTCTTGCTCTGGCCTCACTCACTCTTTGCTCAGGCAAAATGCCCATTGGCTTCCATGAGAGATTCAAAGACTTCAGGATTTGGTCCATATGCATTTGAGATGGAAGAAGTCTTGGGCAGGACTGCCATGACTCGGGTGAGAGCTGCACTAGTGCTGAGTGTTTGTTTCTATTCCCTTCCTTTGTTCTGTTCTAAGGGTCCTTTGTGTGTAGACTGCATTTGGTCTCACTCCTGTTTATTAGGCAGCTGGTGTAAAGTGCATTTTTAGCAATAAAATGTGGCAGCTTTTTATATGAAAACCTCACGCTCTCTCCCTGCCTTTTTTGAAATCCCTGTGCTTGTAAGACTCCAAGGGATGCTGCACAAAAGAACGGGCGTTTCCCAGGTGGGTGTCTGGGGGCTGTGCATTGGGAGGGGTCGTGAAGACAGGCATGGTTTCCCTCAGTGCAGGGCACTGCCCTGGAGTGTCAGATCTTTTCCTTACAAATCAACGTGATGTCTCGAGCCCCATGAACATTAGAGTCAAAACCACTTTATTGTAACAGCTGCACAAGGGGTCTTTGCCAGCCCCCTCCCCGGGCAGTTGCCAGCAATGTAAGCTCTTAATTCAAACCCTGCTTCCCCTGGGCTGCTTTGCTCTTACTGGGTGTGTTAAGATACTACTGGTTTTCTCTGGTGCACAGACTCTGTTTGTTTAACTTTAAGGAGCCCTCTTTACCTCCAGTGTTGGAGCTGGTATTGTTACCTGGGTTAAAATTAGCAGCATGGATAGAAATTCTGTCCAGAGACCAACAGTCCCTTAGACTAGTGTTGAGTGACTCGTGAAATGGAGGTGAAATTCCAATGTGTGATTCTCACAGACAATAGTTCCATCCAAAATTAGAGTCACCAACGAGCCCGCATGCCCGATGTATGCAGGCCTTGTTGGCACAGAGAAAATGCCAGCTTCTGCCTCTAGCAGCACAAAAATGTTCTTGTCCTCTTGCATGTCAGATTTTGTTTTGAAAGCTCAGCTGAAGGGTGGGGCTCCGAAAGGATCCTCATATGTGGCTCCTCATTAAAGATCTCCGCCCAGTCCTGAAGTAGGATTCGATTTGCTCCAGGGATCGGCCTTTGGTCTCTGGGACGCAGCAACCTGTGAAGACGAGGTTCCCAACGCAGATGACCGCAAAGAATAGGAATGGGACTTCAAGGCCGAAGTCTCGCTGAAAAATAAGACAAAGTGCCTATGTGACTCGGGAGCCGAGAGCCATTGAAAGAGTGGGTTAGCAAAATACAGGGGAAAATGAAGGGAAGGGGCAAGTCAACGCCTTCCCTCTGTGTCCTCAGACATCGTACACGGAGAGGAACCCAGTGCACAATGAACCTGTGGAACTCATTGCCAGGGGATGTTGTGTAGGGCAAAAGTATAACTGGATTTAAAAAAGAATGAGAAGTTCATGGAGGACAGGTCCATTAGCCAAGGTGGTCCAGGATGCAACCCCATGCTCTGGGTGTCTCTAAATCTCTGCCTGCCACAAGCTGGGATTAGACAACAGGGGATGGATCACTGGAAATTGCCCTGTTCTGTTCACTCCCTCTGAAGCATCTGGCACTGGCCACTGTGGGAAGACAGGATACTGGGCAAGATGGATTATTGGTCTGACTCAGTGTGGCTGTTCTTATAGACCTAAGGATGGCCTTGGGGTTAAGCACAGGCATGGGGATGTGGGGGCAGGAGATAATGAGGTTGGTCGGCAACTCGGCCACTAAATTGGTGTGTCGACCTGCACAGGTCACCTAATCTCTCTGCGTCCGAGTTTCTCCCTCTAATGTGGAGACAGGCTTATTTCATTAATGTGCTTAGCGTGCCTCGGGAGGGAGGGGCTAATGGGAGGCAGTGTGGTCCAGTGGATAAATCAACAATCAGGGAGTCAAGACAGCTGGGTTGTATTCCTAGCTCTGAAGTGTGACCCTCAGCTTCCCGTCACTGCTTCTCCATCCATAAAATGACCTTCCTTTGCAGGACATTTGGAGATCTCTTGGTGGAAAGCCATACGTGGGCCAACTAAGTGTTCACGTGTCTGCATGAAGTTATAGAGGAAGCTCGTAATGCCAACCCCAGGTATGATATTTTGGGGTCTGAATCAAGAGATTGGCATAAAAGTCATGAGATTTAAAATAAAAACAATTTTCAGGTTCTTTTTATTTGCCTTCTGGTTTCTGGGCCTCAAAGTTGCACTCGGGTCATGGTTTTAAGCTTTGCACTGCAATTGTGAGGTCTAGACATATACTTAAAAAAAAAAAAGAAAAGCTGAGATTCTCAGGTCATCACCTGACTCCTGGAGCTGGGGCTTTAAGAAAAATGCCAAATATTGCAAGAGTTGCGATAAAATGGTGTGAGTTGGCAAAGCTGCCAATGCCTGGATAAAATAGGTCTCATCTTTGTGCTATAGCTCTCCCGCCTGTGCTGCCTCCCAAGAGCGGTGTCCCTTATCTGCATCCCTGACAGGATTGACTGTCTCTGCCGTATCGCGCACAAGGGGGGGGGGGCAGCCTTGGAGAGCCTCACACCAGTTAGAAAAATGATAACAAATAAATAAAGGGCCAACCCACTCAGGCCTCCCTCAGGCCAACCTCCGCTCACTAGCTGTACCCACCACGACCAGCAGGAAGAATCTGGTCAGCGCAAACGCTGTCAGCCAGCTCACGAGGACACAGAGGCCTGACGCCACCCCACGGGCCTTCAGAGGGAGAATCTCTGACATCAACAACCAGGTGATGGGGCCCCAGCCCATGGCATAACCTGGTGAGAGAAAAGGGAGAGATCATAGGACCACTGGTTCCAACACCCTAGACCTCTAAGGGTCTCCACAGAAACACTGTTTTTCCTGAGAAACATTTCCTTCCTGCCCCAGTGTGGAACCTCCCCAGCTTATGTCAGACTGGCCCAGGATGGCTAGTCCCAGACGGGGGACACCTCAGCAGCTGGAATACGGCCTGTAGCTTCGGTTCATACCCATTATAAAGAGCATGGTAGCCACCAGGGGGATGAGGGTGATGAGGCGGGAGGGCTCCGCAGTCAGGCTTTCTGGGCTCATTAGGGTCCCGTTAATGATGGCCATGGTAGAGTTGTGAGAAGGCAGCGATGTGTAGTGGATGTACAGCCCCAGGACCAGGTTTGAGGCAAACATGACCCCAGCTGTTAACAGAGAGGGAGAATAAAGAAACAAACAGGTGAAGTGAAGCGCTTAGGCCCAGTTTTCCTCTCAGCTCCCCCCCGTGGAGCTCCAGCAAGTTCCATGCCGTTACGCCTTCCACAGGCCTGAGACTGGGAGTCAGACCCGCTGGTGAACTGTGTTGTCCCCATCAATGCGCCCTAGTGCTCCAAAGGAACCGAGCCACTGGGGCACCACACGGCTGCACCATTGCATGGATTAGCATTCGCCCAGCACCCCAGGAGATAACACTCTATGGAATTGGGGGCTAGACGTACCCGATACGAAGAGAAGAATTTTCCTCCCAGCTTTGTCCATAGAAAAAGCAGCGATGAGCACAGAGGCCAAGCGAACTCCCCCTACGATAGCTGCATCGTACTCCGGCTTCTACAGTAAAAAGAAACAAACAGTAGGAAAGCGAGAAGCAAGATCTGAGGTTCCTGCCTGCATCCCCTTCGGTCATAGCCGTGAGACCTAGCTACTGTCATTTCTGTGAAAGCCTCAGAACAGTTCCTTTATTTAGACCTAATAAACCAGGCTGCCTGCGGTAACATAATATTGGGGGGGGGGGGAGTTTGTGCCCCACCATTGCCCTCCAATGGCTGGAGCATCAGATCTGCTGGAGTACGGGGCTGTCACCCACATCCTCCTAGGAGTTTTGCCATTAGCTCCAATGCTAGACCCCTCAGACTTTGAAGTGGCAGGTCCCAAGTTCTGTCCCCGCTGTTCTGTGGGTGAATTTCCATTGGCGATCTAGGAGTCCACCGTTTATGGCCATGGCTTTGGGACAGCAGTGGGCCATAGAGCAAAGAATCATAGGATGGATCAGAGCAGCTCTGAAGAGGGGGGCTTATTGGGCCAGTCTCCTGCAGTGGGGCCCGAGGGTTTAGCTGAAAGTCAAAACACTCTCCCTGTTCTCATGTGATTGACCCGAGGTGGAAAGTCAGGTCCTTTGTGGGACTTACCAATATCACAGCTGTGCTCTGAAATATTGTCTGCAAATACACCAGGATGGGGGTGACGCCCGAAAGCTGCTGCAGGAACCTCATTAGAACCGCGATCAGGATTGGCTTGTAAATGAACGGGTCCTTGATCTCCGTGCAGGAAATCCGTCTGCTCTAGACACACACAGACAGAGAGCGGAAAGGTAAACACACGTTTGCACTCTTGGGGCCTGATCTGGCACCTACGGAACAGAGCAGGTGAATGGTGAGAAATCCCGGGTGGTTTTCATCCCTTGGTCTCCAAGCTCTGCTCAGTGGTGGGGAAGTCTCATTACCCTGTTACAGGGAGGGGAAAAGTGATGTGCCCAAGGTCACAGAGCAAGTGTGTGGCAGGGCTGGAAACAGAACCCAGGTGTCCTGAGGAGCCACACTGCTTCTCCCAGTCAGGCACACAGAGTAATGATTACAGTCTATGGGAGCTGAAGCGGGGGAAAGGAGACTTCGTTTCTCGTGCTCTTTCGTATGAACTCCCAGCATGCCCCACTGCAGAGGCCCCACCCCGCCGCACCTGTTGCCTCACGCTTTCTTTGATTTGCTCAAATTCTCGGTGGAAATCCGTGTTCTGGCCCCGGAGCCAGCGCAGCACCCCGACCGCCTCGTCGTCCTTCCCCTTGGAGATGAGGAAACGGGGCGAGTGGGGCATGAAGCAGAGCAGGATGATCATAGTGAGGACAGGCACTTCTCCAGCCACGGCCAGCCAGCGCCAGGGGAGCTTGAGGCCTGCAGGAGGCAGTGGCAGGATGTTAAAGGCAGGGCTGCCCAGGAAATGATCTCCCCTCCCCCAAAGTTTTGATTCAAATTAAAAAATGGGTTTCACTAAAAAAAAAATCATTTTTGTGTGTTTTCATAAAAAAAAAATCAATATTTTCAGCGATTGAAATGTTTTTTGTTTTTCAACAAAAACATCAAGATTTGGGACACAAGGGCCATTTTTCATGAAAAAGTTTGGAAAAGCCATTTTCCATCCGAAAATGTTTCAACCCACTCTAGCTAGACAGCCGCTGGCCGAACCTTCCTTTCTCTGCAGTACCCCATCCCGGCACGCTCAACAGACCAGGGGCCCATTGAATGTGGTGTCCTGCCTCCCGCAGCTGGCAGCACCCAATAGAAAGGGAGACGAGTCCCTCCACCCGCCCTGTTCTGGACTGCGCATAGTGGTGGAAATAATCTTTCTTCGCGCTTGCTGATGCTGGGGCTGAGGTGCCGAGTCATTGTAGTAACAACATAATTGCTGCAAATCCACCCACGCTGGGCATGTGGTCATTATCTGTACCCATCTGACCATCGGGTTTTCCCATGTCTCTGCTGTACAGTGAAGGGTCTAGATTCAAGAGTCTCCTGCCAAGATGCACACTCATCCCTTGTGATCTTATTGGGATGGTCACCCTAGCTTCTCCTGGAGTTTCCACTAGGTTCTGCCTCTTTCCAGTCCCATATTCTTGATTTGCCCAGTGACCCCACTCAGAATACCAAAGGAAACCAGCCTCTGTGGTGTGTACTTGCCCAGGGCATACAGGATGAGGGAGCCAAGGACAGCCATGATCTGAGGGCAGGCGCCCAAAGCTCCTCTGACCCCAGGGTGAGAGATCTCGGAGATATAAACCTAGAAGAGAGTAACGTCTTGGTTAAGGGGTGTGCGTCACTCCCTGAACTCTGCCAGGTGCCTGCCGGGGGGTGTCCTGGGAAAAGCCAAGGTGAAAGCAGGAGCACAGTTCTAAATGAGTTGTCTCTGTTGTCATGGTAAGAAACGGGGCAAGACCACAGCTTGGTTATTTTCAGTCTTGCCCAATTCCTGTCTTCCCTATTTTAAGCCACCCTGAGCTGATATTACCGGCAATGTAGGAGGAAGTCACTGCGGCGAGGAGGACTGCACAGGCCAAAGACCAGCTCTGGGCATGCGCGTCTAGCGGTGCGGAAAGGTGCCGGCTGACAGCTCTCAGGGCCTGAGTTCCCTCCTTATCCAGAGCAGAAAAACTGTCCTCCCTCCCTCTCCCCCTGTGCCTCCCCCAGACCCGGAGGAACCACCCCTGCAAGTAAGACAGCAGCTCAGTGCTCAGGCCCTTTCAATGCTTGACCTCTCTGCAGCGATTTCCAGGGAGGGGCACCCCTGGGAGAAGCACCCACTCCTTGCACACCGGCTGCCCAATCGCCACTGACTAACAGGGCACTGCGGGTTTGGTGCCCGGTAAGGACGGTCACCTGTGTCCCAGTCCCAAGCCCCGAGCAGGTGCCTGACCCTGCTGGGACGTTCAAGGCCGTCAATTACCACAGCAACAGCAGAGCCTGGTTATTGCCTCCCAGCTCCCAAGGCCTGGACGGGGTCACCTCGACACCTGATTAAATGTGGCGCCCCGTCTCCAGCCGGGAACTAACTCCCGCCCCCGACGAATCCCCCGGTGGGGGGGAGGGGCTCTGAGCCGTTGCCCTGGTAACTCATTGAAGCATCATTACCGGTATGGACGCCGCCGTCACGCCACCCGCGTAGCCCGTCAGCAGTCGCCCCAGCAGCAGCATCCAGACGCCCTGGGCACTGCCCAGGAGGGCGTATCCGACAGCCGAAGGGACGGCCGAGAACATGATGCTCAGCTTCCGACCCAGGCGGTCATTCAGGACCATGGCGCTGAGGCCTCCGGCGGCAGCTCCCAGCGTGAACACGGACTACAAAAGGAAGGTGCGTGGGAGGTTCATGGCGGCTCTATGCCCCCCCCGGCAATTCGGGAGTGACCGGAGTGGCAAAACTCCCATGGCAGCATGGCACTGAGTCACTGTCAGATTGGCAAACCTCTGTCTGGCAGACTGCTGTTTCTGACCAACCCTCTTTCGGGCCTTCCTTGTGTTTCCTTGCCAGAGCGGTGGAAATTTCCTCCCACCCTGACTGCCGTCCCATTCCTTCCCTCTTTAGCGCCCCGCCATCACCAGCCACATGGTGGCGCCCTGGAGCGACAGGCGCACATTTTGCCCTTTCACCATCACTGGGGCCTATGGTTTCAAAAGCACCTGGTGACCGTGTGTGTGTGTGTGTGTGTGTGTGTGTGTGTGTCACTTTTGAGGTGGAGGGGGCAACTTGAGACTCCTAAAATGGGAGCCTGATTTCCAGAAAGTGCTGAACACCCACCCTCTGAAAAACAGGCCCTGCAAGGGGTCTCGGGTTGGGAACGACTTGTGGAAACGCAGGGCTCTTTAACCCCGTAGCTCCCAGCACTGGATCAGCATGAGTCGCCTTGCGTAGCTCGGCTGGCGTGGGAGTGCTCTTCCCCTCACGGAGGCAGAGGGAAAACGCCCCTTCTTACCCCAAACCAGGATTCCTCCACCCGGGTGATCCTCAAGGCGGGGATGTTGGACGTTTCCAAGGCCGGGATCACGGGGGACGTGTAAACCAGCGCGTACCCGAAATTGAAGTTCCCCAGGACGGCAGCGAAAGCCGCCAGAAAAAGCCGATTGTTTCGAAGGGATCTGTAGGAGAAAGACCAGGCAAGAGATGGAGCAGGGAAGAGAGGAGGGTGTGTGGGGGCGGGGGGTGTTTGTGGGTGGATTAAGCTAACATTTCTCTCAACACAATCAAGAATTAGATCAAACCCCATTTATCCCAGTGGATTTTCCTCACTAGGCTCCCAGGCACTTCTGTTGCCCCAGCCCCAACCCCCTCTTTACCAGCCTGCCTTGATTTGGTTTGTTACAGATTCTGGAGCACGCTGGTGGAATGGGCTTGTCAAGGGCCTTTGTGCTGCGTGGCACCCGGAGCGGCGCCTGGGGACAGGAGCGCTTCCTACAGGACATTATTATCAATGCAGAATGATTGTCCCTCGTAAATAGGGTGACCAGATATCCCGATTCTATAGGGACAGTCCCGATAGTCGGAGCTTTTTCTTATATAGGCACTTATTTCCCCCCTCCCCCGCACACCTCCATCCCCATTTTTTACACTTGCTCTCTGGTCACCCTATTTGTAAATAATGGGTCCTTTTGTCAGTGTTCCCCTTTAAGGGGTCCCGTTGTGAGTGAGGGGGAGGGGGGTTATAACCCAGAGCCTTGTGGGTTATAAGGTTAAACTGTCTGGAGACCTCAGGCAGGCTGGGCTGTGAAATATGAGCCTTTCCAACGTCACCCTGCATGACAGTTTCCAGGAACCCTAATGTACCGGAGGGTGAGGAATGCAGAAGTGGTGTGGGGCTGCCTCTGTGTGGGGGCAGGACAGTTCCTCTGCTCCCCTGAGCCCCTGTCAGCTCGGGGGTGGGTGGGGGGTGGAGGCTGTTTTCCTTCTGAAAGCTGGTGAAGGGTGGTTTATTATTAGTGCCAGTGCCCAGGTGCACACTGGGTAGGGGCCGGCAGTCACAGAGCACAAAGCTGTCCCTCTCCCGGAGTGGGAACCAAACCAGCCTCCCACCTCTGTCCAGCGCAGGGTCCGTCGACTCAGCAAACCCCACCCCCCGGTGTGCTTAGTGTTCAGCCCCACCAGCCTGGCAGAGCCAGGAGTCCCGGCGTCTGGCCCAACCAAGCCGGACCCAGAGGCAGATCAGAGCTCTGGGTGCTGACCGCTGTGCTCTGACCTCCCGGTGGGCACAGGACCTATTGCAGTGGGGCCAGAAAGAGGGGAGTCCAGGCGATTCAGGGCCATCTAGCAGGGCATGTTGGTAGCCCTGGCCAGTGTGTGAGCTCCTTGTGGTTCATCTCAGCCCCCACCTCCCCTCAGCATTCCCAGCATAGCCGTGTCGATACCAAGTTTGCACCCGCTGCGGTGCCCACCCTCCAACTGTTCCATTCAGTCATTGCTCCTGGTCTTAAGCTAAACGGCGAGCTGTGTGTGGCAGGGCCTGGCTCTCAGTGTGCATGTACAGCGCCTGGCACAGTGGGGCTCCGGGGCCGGCCTGGGGCTTCAGGTGCCACCCGAATCCCATGACTCAATAATGCTCCTGGATAGTGAGGAGTAGACGAGGCCTTTCTCCCACTCCCCACTGATATGGGCCCGGGTGAGGAGAGGAGCGGCCCCAGGACAGGTGTGTTGCTCACACAGGCGCCTCCCTGGGAGCAATGGCCACCCCGGGGCTCCCATCAGTCCCCCGCAGCCCCCAGGCGAGAGCACCCAGCGGAGCGAGCCCAGCTCCTACCTGATGTATTCCCGGTCCACCTGGCGGGCATTCCTCCGCGGGAAGGTCTGATACTCTGAGCTGGATGCTTCCAGGAGCGGTTTCTGGATCCCGCCGTCGTCCATGGGGGTGAGTTTGTCCTGGTCTCTCCGGCAGTAAGGCAGGCTGGGTTCCACACCGTCCCCAGTGGGTCTGACGCCTCTGCAGCGTTCTGGGCTGTGGCTAGCTTGGGATTGTCTCAAAGGGACAAGCAGGGACACGGTCGTACGAAAGCGAAAGAGAGATGTGAGGATGCAGCTCAAACCGGTGCAATCTGTGCGTGTGGGTGAAGAGGAAGCTGGCTGGGGCCAGGAAATGTGAGAGTGACAGGGAAATAATCACTCTCCTCAACTGCTCCCCACTGCCACCCCATCCCCCTCTCCCCCCCCCACTTCAGTCACCCACTCTTCTGCCTTGCTCACTCCTGAGCTCACATGGCTCTTCACCTGGCCCTTCCTGTGTGTGTGTGAGAGCTGGAGCAAAGGGGAGAAACTCCCCTGGGAGGTTCATGGCCAGGGAAACTCCCCTGGGCGGCACATGGCTGGGCAAAGCATCTCCCCCAGAACACATGGTGCCGCTGTCGGGGTGTGGCGGGTGCAGTCACATGGCGCAGGGGAAGTTCTGGTCACAAGCACAAACTGAAAGGCCGAGATTTGTAGCGATGAGCCGGGAGGGACCTGTTCCTACAGGTGGGTTTGATCTTGAGTCAGGATCTCACTGGAGCCTGGTCTCCACAGACCAGCCCTTTCCCATCCTGCTGCTTCATTACCCTGCGTCCTGGCCAGGCAGGGAGCCCGGGGCTGAGACCCGTTAGCACGCAGCCTTGAGGTTCTCTAATGTCTCCTGCTCACACGCAGTGGAGCACAGCGAGCCTGCAACATCAGGGGCCTGCAGGATCGAGGGCAAACCTCGTCCCTGGGAACCAGTCAAATTCCTCCTGGAAGACTCGTTCCTACAAACAGAGGTTAGGCAGGGACCCAGGCACGACTAGCCCTGGCTGCTCAGGTGTCCCCCCTCCTGCTCCCCAGCCAGGACCAATAGCGAAGGGCCCCAAGAACAACCTCTCCACCAGCCTTCCCAGACCTCGGGGAAGTTTGGCTCAGGGTCCAGACATTGCAGCAGGATTGCTAGGTGTATGGTGGGTCTAACGCACACGCCGGCTCCAGCCTCCCCAGGCTTTGGGGTTTGGGATGCCGGGTCTGGGATGGTGGGATGAGCTTGCAGAAATGTGCAGGAGTCGAGAGTTCTCCATGGAAATCATTCTTTATGTTGGTTTGTGTGCGTCGGGCGACACCGACATTTCCTGAATCCTCCCAAGCCCAGGGATAGTACAGTGAGGCCTGGGATGGAGAGTCCCCGGGGACCCTTCTCAAGGCCATTCCCACAGCAGCCTGAGGAGTCACTGAGGGGGTGGCTCTCTGCCCCAGGACACTGTCTGAGTCAGGTCCTCTCATGCACCTGCAGAGCGGGGCGGCGTGCGCAGATTTGACTTGGGGTCAGAGTCGTGCTGGGACATTTCCTTTGACTTCGGTGCTCAGGTGTCAGATTTCCCTTGGGGAAGCGAGCTCAGCGCGCCAGGGGAGTTTGGAACCCGAGTTCGGTTCATCTGAAAATCGCCCAGGGCATGACCCCATCGGCATGGACCCCCAGCTGCAGCGGCACTTGCCCAGGGAGGAGGAAGAGCCTGGAAAAGCCGCATTCCACCAAGGCCTCTCTGCTCTGATGAAACATTCTCAGGCTGGGGTCTGCTCTGCATTGCCCTGGAGTGACCCTGAAAGCAGAAGTTGGTCTTTGACAGACACTGATGAGTAGATGCCAATTAACTCCTCTCTGCGATCAGGACCACTGGTCGTTTATCCGGCTCTGCTCCAAGGCGGAAGGGCCTTATTATCCCCAGGTCGTTTAACCAAATGCAAAAGCAACACACTCCTAGAGCAGCCAGATTCACCACGTGGAATTTGCTTTGATGGTGAATATCGTTTTTTGTCTGATGCATCTGAACTCCCCGCACCTTGGGAAAACTGCCTGAAATTTCTAGAATCAGGGTGGTAGCCGTGTTAGTCTGGAATAGCAGAGTTAACAAAGTCCTGTGGCACCTTAAAGACTAACTATAAAGTTTTGAAGCATGAGCTTTCGTGGGCTAATACCCACTTCGTCGGATGCAAGCAGTAGAAGTGTTCACAAACAGGCAGTTATAGAAAAGTAGGTAAGAGCCAGGTGGGAGGTGAAAAGGTTAGTCCAATTAAGCTGAGCCAGCTTGTTATCTCCGATCAGGGAGTGTGGATTATTCGTCTAGCATTTGAATGGGGTCTGTGGACATGGAGAGATGAGAAACAATGCCTGTAATGAGCCAACCATTGTAGATCCCGGTTCAATCCCAAAGTGTGTGTGCCGAATTTGCAAATGAATTGAAGCTCTGCAGTCTCTCTTTGCAGTCTGGATCTGAAGTCACCATTCTGCAGAAAGGGAACTTCAGATCCAGACTGCAAAGAGAGACTGCAGAGCTTCAATTCATTTGCAAATTCGGCACACACACTTTGGGATTGAACCGGGATCTACAATGGTTGGCTCATTACAGGCATTGTTTCTCATCTCTCCATGTCCACAGACCCCATTCAAATGCTAGACGAATAATCCACACTCCCTGATCGGAGATAACAAGCTGGCTCAGCTTAATTGGACTAACCTTTTCACCTCCCACCTGGCTCTTACCTACTTTTCTATAACTGCCTGTTTGTGAACACTTCTACTGCTTGCATCCGACGAAGTGGGTATTAGCCCACGAAAGCTCATGCTTCAAAACTTTATAGTTAGTCTTTAAGGTGCCACAGGACTTTGTTAACTCTGAAATTTCTAGATCACCCCAGGGAGAAAAGGCCGCGTTTCAAAGGGTGCAGTGACAGTGCCATCTGCTGGCGACAGACAGTAACGGCACTTCGTTCTCTACTGTCTGCCTGACTGGCACTGCCTTAGAATTGGCTCCATCCCAGGAGAAGGGAACTGGCACAGGCCAAAGGGAAGGTGAGGAAATAAAGCCCAAGTGTAGCAGTGGGGTTAGCAGCGATCAGCCACGATTTCATATTTTAGGTTGCCAATAGGAGGCGAAAGCAAAGCCCCTGTTTCGAACCTCCCAGTGGCCCGTGAGTGGCCCGTGGCATAACGGGGCCCTGGAGCTTCATGGGAATCTGGCTTCAAACTCTGAAGTTAGGTCCGTTTTAAAGGGTGATGCTTGGTTTGTGCCGTGCAGGTATCGGCCTGAGCAGATGTCATGCTGGCTGCAAGACCGAGATCTGAAAGGGCCTGTATGTGCAGAGACAGAAGCAGGGTGTGAAAAGCAGAGGGAAGCTGGACTGGTCATAGGGGGAAAATACGTCCATGGAAGCAGGCAAAATCACTGCTTGTCATCCTTGGGAAATCAGGGGTTTCCTCAGTGCACTGGCCTATTAGCACTGAGCGAGCGCTAGTCCGGCTGTGCTACTGATTCTCCCCCCCCCCCCCCCCCCCAGCAAAGCGCTGGCAACAAAACCTCCAAATGTTTATGCTGTGCCACAGACCCGTCCATTCCCAGGGCGCTGTGCAAGTGCTGTGTGGGGTGGGTAAGTTGCCTTAGAACTGATGGGGTTGAGCTGGGAGTGGTGTGATGACACTGTAACCCACACTCCACCTGGGTGTGCTGTTCTGTCCCTTGGAGTGGCACGGAGACCGCTTAGAGATTAATGAGTCTGCTACAGCATTAGCTACAGGGTATGTGGCTTATCACTCATGCGGTAACGACCTTTAGAGGTCTCAGGTTCAATCCTGCTCACCAGCAATGCATCTGTGTTACAACTAAACCCATGAGCTAGACCAGGAGTTCTCAAACTAGGGGGGTCAGGATCCCTCAGGGGATCCTGGGGTTATTACATGGGGGGGGGGGTTGTAAGCTGTCAGCTTCCACCCCCAGCCCCGTGTTGCCTCATTTATAATGGTGCTAAATATATCAAAAGTGTTTTTAATTCATGGGGGGGGGGGGCACACTCAGAGGCTTGCTGTGTGAAAGGGGTCACCAGGCCGAAAGTTTGAGAACCCCCAGGGGCCAGACACTAGCAGACTGGAGCTGCTTTCTCAACTTTGTCACTGATCGTCTTGGGGGAATCACTTCACCTTCCTGCCTCCTGCCGCTTCATGTCTGTTTAGCCTCTACACTCTTTCGGACAGGGCCTGTCTCTCGCTGTGCGTCTGCCTGGCACAACGGGGCCCTGATCTCAACTGGAGTCTCCAGGCCCTCTTGGTGAGCTGGAGCAGCTAAAATCCCCCAGCCAGAGGCTCCTTCTGGGGTCGTATGTTCCCCAATAAGATTGTATTTGCTGCAGGTGAGGGGAAAGTTTTACTTTATCTCTTCACTTAAACCTTTCAATGCTGGAGCCGACTCCCGCTCGGGACGAGCGGCTGTGTGCAGTCCATGGCCTCCAGCAGTGCCCCGATTCCAAGGTGGATGATTGCTGTGTCACTGGTTAGTATCACACCCACTTCGGTCTGCGTGTCTAGGCCAGCCACATATTTGTTCTTGTTTATTTCTGTCTGTTGTAGGCAAGGCCAATAAATGACACTCTTATATCAGCACTGCAGAACTAGTTCATTGAAAGGTTGGAACAGGGGACTGGGAGTCAGGAGGACTGGGTCGTATTCCCACCTGCACCATGGGTGACCTCAGGCAAATTACATCTCCACCCCCTACGCCTCAGTTTCCCTATCTATAAAATGGGGCTAATAAAATTGCTTTGTCCACCCACTTGGGTTGGGAGGTGTCATTTATTGCTGCATGTAAAGCACTTTGTCAGCTTCAGGTGAAAGGCAAATAAATATTCATGTATTTTTCCTGTTGAAAGAGGCCCTTAAGTATTCTGAGGATAAAATGCCCATAGCCCGGGGGTTCTCTATGCAGATCCGTGGGTCGATGTCAGAAAGGACCATCAGTGGCAAGAGAATACTTTGATGGGAAGATATCTTTGACTGACACTCCTTGAGCCTGCCATGGGGTTTCCCTCCAAACAACAAAGAAAGGGATGAGGTGGGTGTTAGGACCAAGAGGAGACCTTGCCTCTAGGAGGAGAAGGGTTTCAGGTGGTGACACACCTGAGAAAAACTTCACCTGTCTGAGCTTAATTGAGTGGTTGAGGAAGTCTGTAGGATGAGGAGCTGTGTGGGTTGTTGTCCTGGGAGCCAGCCTGTGGTCATGGAGAATGAGGTAAATATCTACATCTCTTATTTCTCGGCTGGACCCTCTGGTCCTGGATTGACTGTGTTTCCCTCACTGCCTCCAGTGAATAGCCAAAGGGCCTGAAGTTTTCCTCTTGGTTGCCCTGGCTCCACCTCTCCCCGAGGTCTCTTAAAAACCAGGGCATTAGGTTTAGTGCCTGCTCTAAATGCTGGGAAATGTGAGTTCTGTCTCAGTGGAACGTGCTTGCATAGAGGGCATGGGGTAGGTATGATACTTCACAGGGAGGTTAAGGAAACACAGCCCGGTTCTCTCCGTCAGGAGTAACGCCTCTGAAATCAAAGGTGTAAAGCTGGTGTAAGGAAGAGGGGTCTTGGCTCAGCAGGCCTGCTGAGGCGTTTGCAGTGTAGGCTGGGTCTGACAAGAGGTTTGTTTGCCTTATGTATGGACTTGTTGCTATGGTGCCTGAGCACCATACAACCACTGGTGAATTTATCCTCCTAGCAGCTCTGCTAGCTGAGTATTAGCCCATTTTACAAGTGAGGGAAACTGATGCAAAGAGAGACTAACTGATTTGCCCAAGGTCATGCAGGCAATCAGTGTCGGAGCTGGAAAT
Source organism: Sternotherus odoratus (assembly GCA_032164245.1). Taxonomy (NCBI): domain Eukaryota; kingdom Metazoa; phylum Chordata; order Testudines; family Kinosternidae; genus Sternotherus; species Sternotherus odoratus. Next base: position 13,579,378 of record JAVMKO010000016.1, read on the forward strand.
TGATCCCGGGTAACCTGAGTCCACGTCTAGTGATTTAACTACAAGGATGGTTTGAGAAAACGAGGTTAATGTTCTCCTACATGGCTGTATTGTGCCAATCCTTCCTTTATTCCCCACTCCTTGTAAAATAACTGAGATTTTTATAACGTAAGTGTGGGTCCCAGCTGGAGAGTGGCTATGATGGAGGAGGGAGTGAGCCATTTTCATGGGCTGTCTTGTTATCAAAAGATGGGTCTGAGCTGTGGGTTGTGGTTCTGGATCTTTGGGACACCTGCCATTGGCCACTGTGAGAGGACAGGATACTGGGCTTGATGGACCTCTGGTCTGACCCAGTAGGGGTGTTCTTATCTGGAACTACCTTACTGTACCGGAGCTGGCTGTCTTGTGTTTCCATTGGGAACCAAGAACTCCCTCTTCCGGCCCCTGTATCTCTGGGTGGATTGCTCCACTCAGCCTGGAGTGTGTCTAACTCTCCCCCCTTTCCCAGAGCTCAGGCAGGACAAACGTGCCTGGCTCCTGCAAAGTTGCAGGCAGAGCTGGTCTGACAACTTCTCCGCCTGTGTTCCAGGAGGCTGTTGTTGCACTTTACCCATAGCTGACTGACTGGGGGCTGTGTGGCAGAGTTCACAGCACACGCGTTCCCCGAGCGTCAGAGATGTAGCGTGCGCACACACCAACCTACCAAACCCCTGTGAAATGGCTTTGGGCTCCACATTAGGCCCATTTGTCAGTGATAATGGAGCCATTTTTACCGCCATGCTAGCTTCTGCAGTTCTGAAGTTTGGCTTGGATCCGTGAAGAATAATTCTGGCATCAACACTTGTCCCAGCTCATTATTGTTTGGTAAACGATGGTGCTGTGTGAAACGGGGGGGCTAGGCTGACCAGATAGCAAGTGTGAAAAATCGGGACAGGGAGTGGGGGGTAATAGGAGTCTATATAAGAAATAGCCCTAAATATTGTTACTGTCCCTATAAAACCGGGACATCTGGTCACCCTAGTTCCCCCCCAGGAAAAACTCTGGGCTGCACAAATATCCCCCAGGGAAACTCCACTGGTTTCCTGGGCATAGCACGGAAAATGTAGTTTCCACGTGCTCCTCCGGGTAAACAAACTTCCCGGCAGGCTGTGATTTTACCCAGGCCTCAAATAATCTTTAAAGGCATGTACTGGAGGGCGTGGGGTGCCCATGTCCCGGGAACGGGGCCCGAGGGGCTCAGGTGTGTTTCTGAGCGGAAATGAGTCAGTGGGCAATGCAGGGGATTCCTTAACAAGGCACGCTGACCCCGTGTCGCGTCCCCTCAGAGATAGGGGACGTTCTTCTAGGCCTGCAGATCCTGTTTGACGTACGCTGGAAATTAGGGGCTAGCTGCAAATGTCTCTTCACTGAGGAGAGATGAATTTTGTCCTGGAACTTGTCGTGCTAAAGGGAAATTCGGGTTCAGGGGTGAGTGTGAGGTCCTTGGACTTAGGGACAAATCTCGAAGGGACTCCGTTCTTGGAAGTATCTTGTTCCATTTCCGTGTACAAACACAGCCTGGTTCCTTCAGGTGACTCCGCTCCCTCCTCCCTTCTCTGACTCCCGTGCTGTGTTGTCCCCAGAGCTGCCGTTCCCCTTTATCTGTGCCATTCAGGGGGAGAGATGTCTCAGTTTACAGCAACAGGAAAAAGGTGTGTGTATTTGGGAGCCAGCTCTTTATGAATTTCCCCCTTGCTGGCCACTGTGCTCTCCTTTCTCTGTCAGCCTTTTCTGGGGTAGATGGAGGTGTGAGGGTCTGTATTTCAGAGGCACAGGCACTAATACGTACTCTAAGAGGTGCCTATGGTGGTGATACAGCTGTCTTGCCTTTCCACACCTTGGTTCTGCTGCACTGATGGCCAGTGTAGCCCCATCCTCCTCACCATTGCTGTGTGCTGAGGACCTTCCTGTCCCCACACCACCACGAGGTCTCCACCAGCCCAAATGCCCATCTTCTACCATTGCTTCTATCTACGCACTTGTATAGCTTCCATCGGCACAGGAACAGAACACCCCACAAACTGAGCACTGCTCATGGTGCAATCCCTTGCCATCCTCCCTCCCGTCTCTTGCAGGCTGGGGCCCTCCGTGACTAATGTAGTACTTTGATGCACTTGGATGCAGGTTGTGTCCTGAGTGGAAGGGAAAAAAGGGGTGTGTGGTCTGTGTCCCAGAACCCCCACGCAATTTGGTATGTTCTGTTCGGGAAATGTTCTGGCCCTCCGTAGCATCAGGCTGAGAATCCCCGGCTACAGGGCGGTGGGTCCTCAAATGTCACCCAGGAATGTTGGAAGGGACAGTACAGCTGGCTGAAATTCTCCATCTGAGAAGTTCTCCCCACCGAAAAACAGGGTTTCATTTAAACCAATTCCTCCCACCCCAACCCTCCCAGGGAAATGTCAATGCTGCTAAACTTTGGTTTCATGGGAAACTTCGAAACAAAACTTCTTCCTGACGTGTCACTCCCATGTCCTGACTCTTCTGCAGACCTTCTGTCTCTCCCAGTCTCCTTGAAGGCTCAGCTTTGAACAGCTTGTAAGCCCTTTGGTTCAAAGTTCCCAGCTGGAGTTTCAAGCTGGTCTCTCCACTCCCCAAAAGGAACTCTTCCCTCCATTGTCTGAGCACTGGCCACTGGGGCTGTGTATAGCCATGGATTCTGGGTACCTGCAAAAACGAAGATGGATTTAACTCTTTAGTTACTCATTAGCCAGCAACACCATAACTGCCAAACACGCATATGTTATATAAAATGCATTACATCAATACAGGTAACTTCCATGTTCATTGCACAGCACAATCTCTGAGATTCCCAGACAGCCTGGATTTAACGACAGCTGTTGAGCAATCTCTGAATGCTGCGGGCGCAAGGCGCCTGCTAACACTGGGAATATACGTTCCAACCTGCTGGCGTTTTGGGGGCAGAGTAGCAAAACGAGTGCACACACGTCTTCTGTTCGGGCTCCAGGGGAAGGAGGCTGGATGTAGAGTTGGATCTTTGATACCCCGTAAACTCTGTGAGTTTGGAGTCAGGGTTGTGTTTGGGGCCACTCTCTAGTTTCTGCTCTAATCTTGTTTCCTCTTCTTGCATTTCTACTCTTGCATGATCTCATGATCTCTTTGGTGGGGTAGAACATTCAGGAAAAGTGCCTGGAATGAGGACATGGATATGAAAGCAGTAAACAGAACATGTACATAGAGAAGTGCAGTCAGGAAAGTAATTCAAATACTCTTTTTTCCCCCCTCTAAATGGACAATCAATCCTAAATTCTCAGTTACTGAGGGACAATCTTCACTCATTGATCTATTTTGCTTTCCACCACTAACTGTATAATTTCTTTTACGAGTAATGTACCCAAATGCCTGGATGCTAAATATCGAAACTGTATGCTTAAATTGATTCACCTAAATTTGGGTTATTGCTGATTATGCACTAGATGCATCTTATGTCTTTAAAAACAAACTTTGTATTTGTGAATAAGACGAGGAAGACTTTGTAGCACCTTAGAGGCTAACCAGTTTATTTCAGCATAAGCTTTCATGGGCTATAGGACTATTCCCAGATGTACAGACACTCTTTTCTCAACCTTTGTATTATATATAATTTATTTAACATTAACTTTAATAACACTTTTAAGTCTGTAAGAAGGCATGGAAGCAGCTCCTCCTCCTGCTGACTTCAAAACAACTTTTCCTTCCTCACTGGCTGGAAACACACCCTCCACCCTCAGTTCCTAGATAGCTGGGTCCTTCCCCTGCCCTAGAAGAAGCCACACCTCTTAGAGGGTGTCTGGATTGGTAACACATCCAGACTAGCCAGCACACAACTCCTCCACAATATTGAACTGTCTTTATACCAAGCTTCATATCTGGCAGCTGGGCAGGAGGAACAAGAAAAGTTCAGCAAAGTTGCCCAGTGACTGGGCATAAACCATCAACACTGGGCATTTGGCAGTGGCATCTTTGGGGCACTGTGCCATCCTTCTGTGGCAGCCAGGCCTCTTAATGTGACTGATTCTTCAGTCTCTTCACAAATGATAAGCAGCAGCTGTGGGAAAGTCAGGAATGCGAGTGGCTCAGAGAAGCTCTGTACGGAACCTGCAGCTGTGCTGGGACCGGCCCCAAGGGAGTCTGTGCTCCAAGGTGACAGTAAGTGGCTTTAGACCTAACTTGCAAACAACTCTCCATCCCAGAGAGACGTTTAGCCCGATGTTGGTAACGTTAAAAAATTTGGTTTAAGTCCTTGCTCATATTGGAGAAAAACTGTTATTAGTTCATGTTACTTAGGTAGCACAAAGCAAACTGATGGAACCAATGTGTTTCTTCTACCACTATTATTTATATCATGCTGAAAATGGGCCAAGTCTCTGCCGTACCAACCACCTGTTTCTACAGGGTTTCTTGACAGTCTTGCCTGTCCCTCATTCAAGATCAAGCGTGGCTGGTGTATTTTCTGTGTTGGTGGTGAACTTGGGTGCACGGGAGAGTGAACGTGTGTGTGTATACACACACAAGGGCTGTACATTTCCTTCTCCATGAGTAGCTTTGTCTCTGGAATGCTCCTCCAAAGTCACTAGATTCTTGCCGCCGCCTCTCCTCCCTGTTCCTTCCTTCCCCACCCCAGACTCCCCCCCACCCCCGCTGTCTTGGAAGTGTTTAGCTGCCAATGTAGAGTGTTTGAATGGATTAGGGTGATTCCCCTCAATTTAGGGATTCCGTCGCAAACCACGGCAGTCCTCAGATTCGAAAAGCTTTGCAAGCATGAAGGAATCACCCTGGCAGATAGGGAATAACTTGGATCTTGGACTAGAAATCAAATCCCCTGATTCCCTGTCCTGTCACCAGGCTTGCAGGGCTCAGCTCTCCGCTCCATTACATCAGTCTTATCCTCGTTTAGCGCCAATGACTTCAATGTAAAGCTGGCTAATGGAGGATGGACCGGGCCCACTGCCTCTTGCATCCCTCACGCTCCCATCTGGCTGACAGTATTCTTCTTCTTATTCTTCTTTTTGTTTTGCTTCCAGCAGGAGAAGACCAAGACCTGCCACCTGAGAAGGAGCCATCTGAGAAAAGCTATTGCTGTTATCTGAACATGCCAGCATCTCTGGGCAAGCCCAGGAACCAAGTGGAGATGGAATCCAGAGAAAGGCAAGTTCCCTCTGCATCCTCCGAGCCTGTTTCTCTGAGGCCAGAAGACTCTGACTTCTTGCCGTCCATCAGACTCGCAGGCCTCTTGTGCCTTGTTTTTATCCTGGTCTCTCTCTTCCTGATTTACGGCAATACCGGCCGAGTGCCCTTTAACCACTGCAGGGCCCTCAGCTCCAGTGGAGTTTGTTCACTGGACTATAAACTCAGCCTGTTTCGTCTTCTCTTCCCAAGCCAGCCGGAAATGACGTGGCGCGCCCTCCAGCGTAGTGTGAGCGGCCTGCGTTGGGCTGACCATCCTGAGGGGTTCGGGGTCTCTTTGGTGGCTGTTGGGCTGGGGGATGTGAGGAATACACTCTTTTGTCTCTCAAAATGGACCCTTTCCTTGCTGGCCAAAGGACAAGGTCTGCCTCATTCAGTGAGAGTCCAAATACTAGAGTACAGGAGTACACCGTTGCCTTGGGAAGCATACCCAGAGACCGGGACGTACCTCTCTGTTATTTATGAGAGGGAGAAGTTTGCACCTTATGGGATGACTGTGGCCATACAGCGCGCATTTGATGGAAGCCTCTTGGCCACTGAGACCACCCTGGCTCTCCTGACGAACAGCACGGACCAGGCTGGAGAATATTCCCTGCACAACTTGACGTCCGGCCTGGTGTCTGATATTTTAAGCAGCATCTATCGCAAGGGCAGGGTACCGGACAAGTTGTGGGCCACAGCTAGGAGCCTACCTGTGCTCTTCATAAGGCCTGAACCGTACCTGGAAGGTGGTTTTATTTGCTGAAGATGGGTGATCTACCGGGCATAGAGCCACCGTCATTGGTCTGGCTGTACCTCTCAAGCCCAAAATATGACTAAAAGGGGACCCTGTTTAGCTCTCTGAACATGCTTGGTGCTGCTACATGATGATATTACCATGGGCCTGCCTGTGAAAGGTACAGCATGTCACAGGTTAAAATAGCCCGATGGGCTGGGTGAAGTGTGGCAGAGCAGAGGATACAACTCTCGCCTCTTCCTCTCTTGGAATTCAAACCTGGGCAACCGGTGGTCTTCAGCATTCTTGGTCCCGCTCTCCAGAAGCCCCTTTCTCCAGACTTGGCACAGCTGGTGCCTTTGCTCAGGACTCTGATAGCGAGCTGTCGCTCTTCTACCAGCTTTCCAGAGGACCACCAGGAGGCAGGGAAGTGTCTGTGGGATCAGACCTTTGGCTGCTCAGTCTGACAAGACTCTGCCCCGCTGCCTTTGAAACGCACCAGGTGAACAAGTGATGCTGATGAACAACGTGGGCCGAGGCTGTCGCCGCTGTAAATCTGTCACGCTCCGTTGAAGTTGACAGATCTGCATCCATTAACGTCCGCTGAGGACTGTACAAAACTCCTGGGGTCTTTCACCTCTGGAAGGAGGCGGGGCAGAAACCCGCCGGTGGAAAATGCTGCTTTGTGGCGGGAGAGGGGCTGTGACGGGGGCACACAATAAAATTCATTTTTAAACAATGCCTCCGCTCCTCCTCCTGGGAAGCTTTTCTTCTTCCCTTGGACTCTCTACAGTCTCAGGGCGATAGGTCTTGCTAAGCATGAGAATGTCTGATGGTTTGGTGGTACGTGTGTGTGGACTGGAACCAGTGGATGCTGATGACTGGTGAAAGTGGGTGGAGGGGCAGGATTCAGGACTTCTGGGTTCTGTGCCTTTGTTTCCCATCTGCAAAATGGAGGCTTATAATACTTCCTTGGGTTGCACTGATGCTGTTTGATTGGGTGGAAGAGGCCATAGGAGGCTAACAAAACCCTCTTCTAAACCTTAAGGTTGGGGCCAGTTCTTACGTCATCCAGCCCAGGTCATGCACACCCTGCCTCTTTCCACAGGGAGTTTTCAGGATGCCGCGCTGCCAGAGTTATGGGTGCAGCTTTCTTTGCAAAGGTGCTAAGTCGGAGCAATCAATCTGTTATGCTATCCTTGCCATCCATCTCTCTGCAGCAGTTCTGCAAACTCTTAAGCAATTAATGCTAGGGTCTACTAGCTGCCAATGAGCCGTTTGCTTTGTCCAATCTTGCCGGTGTTTGGTAATGATTGATAGTGTTCTCTAAGCACCTTTAAATTTCTCCTGTTACGAAAGGAAAGCATGGCTCCTGGCTAGACGGGGTTGGCCGTGGTCCATCGTGGGTGATTAATCTTTGATCTGTCGTGCTTCATTGGAAACGAATTGGGACCGTAAACTATTAAACTAGAAGAGCAGTAAGTAATCCAACAGCTGAAAGGCTGCCATTGATGTAAGGTATGGCTTAGTTCTCCAGGCATCCGAAGTTAGATTTATGATGGGAGCGCCTCTCAGGATTCCATTTTTAGCTCACGCCTTGAGCCGTGGAGTTCATGCAGTGTGAATGTAGGGGCTGTTATGGGGATGGATAATGGCTAGAATTAGTCTCACTTGATCAAAACCAAACTGCTGTCCTGTGCACGGGCCTGTGGGAGTAGTTGTGTGTGTAGGGGCGGGGGGCGAATCTAGAAAGGGAACGTAGATGACAATCAGAGTTCTGATCATTCTTTCAGCTAAGCCCTTCTGGCATCTGTTACCCTGAATGAGATAATTTGCTGATAGCATGAGAACTCTCCCTGGTGCCATGTGCTAACTTGCATTAGAGGTACCCATACAAAGGAGCAAATTCATCCCTGGTGCAGTTCCATTGCCTTGCAGCAGCATCAGGTGACTAGGTAATTCAACGAGAGAAGCACCATTTGCAATACCATAAAGAGAGAGTTTTTAGTCCTATTGTTCTAGGCATTCAGGAGATGGGTTCAGATGGACTATTGAAGAGGGCGTGATCGTTAAGTCTGGAAAGGGTGCTGTGTTTCGAGGGCAAAGGAGTGGTGGAATAACCAAATCAAGCCATGGAGTGGCTTTGAAGAAGCAGAATGTGTCCCTATGTCCTGTGACCATTTCTAATTGGTCAAGACGTTACACAATAGTGCTGATCCACAGCGAGAAGGAGAACCTGCTACTGCGATCAATTAGAGGCATTAGTACTTTTGTGCAAGCTGTAGAGGCTTGTGACCTGCAACCATTAGTCTTGGGGTCTATCCCAAACGGTGACCCACAGCGAGGGGCTGTGTTAATTCTGTGACCATATAGGCCTCTTCTCCTTTACAAAGTGCTGTGACTGCTTAGAACTGAACAACAGCAGTAGGAAGACAATTAAACCTCTCCTCTTCCCAAAGCCCAGATTTCAAAGGGTTGCTGAAAGTGGGATAGGCCTGTGAATGTTTCAGCAGTTCTGATTCTACTCAGCAGAGGGCAGCAGTCCAACACACCCTAGCGAAATCATAACATAAACTAACACATCTGTGTTGTCACAACACAACATGGAGTGGAAGTTGGGATAGAGTACAGCTTGAAAAAGGACCCCAGAATAAAATAAAATAAAAAAATAGGAAAGGAGTGCTGTACTTCTGGGTATTTGAACCAACTTGTTACAGTAGCTCAGTTACAAACCTTGTTGGACTCCAAAGCCTGGGATCTAACAGTTGACTCATACTAGAAATGGTTGTGTGCAGAGCTTGCTGGAAAAGCAGTAACATTTTTGCTGGATTCTTTTTTAAAATTTCAAATAGACCAAAATTTTGTCTTAACAAACTTTTGATATAGAGCTAGCTGAAAATGTTCAACTAAAATATTCCTCAGAAGTTTCGGATGGCTTTTTTGGTTGAAAATTGAGTTTTTTGATCTGGAAAATTAATTTCATCAAAATTTTAACCAGCGCCAGCTGCAAATGCTGTTCCCCCACCCCCGCCCCACTCTATCTGCCAATCAGACCGAAGCCATTCCAAGTGTTCCCATGCACCACTTCTCCCTGCGCTGTGGGCTTCGAAGGAATTATTTGTCCTGTTACGTCCAGGTCGGAAAAAAACTAGGCCCAGATCGACAGTGAGTGACATTTAGGTATCTAAGTCTGGGGGGTAGATGCCTAATCCCAGTTTTAGGTGCCACTGAGATCCACAAAACTCGTGCTTGGGTGCTGGCTAAATCTATATGCATCGAACCGCACGCACCCTTTAATGTCTGTGGTAAAAATTCCTAGATGCTTAAGTTTCTGCTTCTGGGCATGTGCACGACTTCCTCATTCTTGGCGTCCGGGTGCCTATGTCCCAGTGTGATCCACAGACCAGGGAAAGATAAATGCTTGTCAGCCTAACTGGAATGCTGGGCCTGATCCGGCAGGTGAGCTCAGAGGCTGCCTGCCAGATCCGGTCCCGTTCGGACTCTGGCCAGGGGAGGAAGAGGAAGGGGTGGGACCCACCTTTATGGCTTTTTAGTCCAATGGGAGACTGAGGTCAGTTCCTCTCCCCCCTCTGACAGAGGGTGGATTTGGACAGAGATCTTCTCCCTCAGAGGCAAGTGCTCTAACCACTGAGCCATGGGTTATTCTGATGTGGGGCTTGCCCAGCCTCTCCCGGAGAGGCTGTTCTGCTGTGGATAAAGAACTAGAGTCACTGGACCCTGGGGTTCCCACTTCCGCTCACTGGGCTACATGGTCCTTCTCACTCTTGGGCTCAGTGAGTGTGTTGCTATTTAGCGCACCCAGAGGCTGAGGAGGCCTCCCTCATCTGAATAGCCCAAAGCTCAGCCATGAGAGCCCGCTCCTGAGAGGTGAAAGACCCCTGGTCAGACCCTTTCTCCCCTCGCCCCGGCAGAGGCAGGAATCGAATCTCCATCTCCTGGATCCCAGCCGAGTGCTCTAACCTTGAGCCACAAGTTATAAGGTGAGGGAGGGGAGTAGCAGCAGCTGCTCCTTTGGCCCTTTTGTGTGGCGTGAGGCAGACTCCTAACTCATTCTCATGGGGAATGACTGAGAAGACTCAGCCATCTGACCTGGGGCAGGGTTACCAAAGGATTAATATCCCGCCCCTGACTCGCAATGGGCCTTGGTACCTTTCTCTAGTTACACCTACAGCAGCCCAGCCAAGTCAAGGTCTAGTGTCAGACAGTTTGAACCTACGACCGGCCCTACTGGGTCAGACGAAAGGTCAGACCCAGTCTAGCCCAGGGTCCTGTCGTCCGACAGTGGCCAAAGCCACTTTGTTGCCCCAAATATATTAGAGATGGAGCCCGAACCAGCCTTCTGGATCTGAACATCCCTGGAACTTGGGGTGCTTGAAATTCAGAGCCAAGTGCCGTGGTTACAGCATCTCTCTGGGCTAGACTGGAACAGAATTCATCTCTGGAAGAAATTCCCGATGCCTGTAATAACCTAAACCACGCACTATTTGGTGTGAATGGAGCGGGTGCTCGCAGGCCAGTGAGTTATGTAGAAATATCTCCTTTGCTCTCAGATGATCCTTATTCATGGCCTAGAGGGGACAAGAGAGAGGTTTTAATGTTCTGCTGGGTGTAATGGGCAGTGGGGAACACAAGGGGGCAGACCAAGGACGGCTAGCAAAACCCCTGTTGGCTGGGAAAAGAAATTCTCCACCGCGTGGCTTCTTGGAAGTGGCAGTGCCTTGCTGAGCCTCTGAATGAAGAATGTGTGTGTTAATTGCACCTGGTGTGCTCAGGGAGAGAGAAATAAATCTTTAATTAGAACACAGGCAGTTAAGAAAGATACAGAAAGACAAACGAACGCGGACTTTTTGTGTTAGGTTTGAAAACTATTTGCATAGGATTTCTGTTACCTCCTCTCCCCAGAAGGGAAAGAATCAAGCCCACAAGTGTTACCCAAATGCATCTCCGCTTAAAAGATAATACAATTTCACAGAGCGCTCACGCAGGCCGGGGAGAAGCATCAGCTAGTTCCGGAGGATCGTTCTCTTCTGGCAGCTGTGCAGGAGATCACGAACATACGTAAAAAAATAAACGGCATCAAAGCCACTTGGCAACTGCACGACCAAATTCATAAATTTAATTTCTATCCCTCTTGTAAGGGAAGGGAGAAATCAGTCAATCCTCAAGGCTATCTGTCTCTCTCTCCCGCATCTGGCCACCTCCTTTCATAAATCTCCTCCTGGAAGTCTGAATTGGTGATTACCAGGTCAAGATGTAATAATACTTAGTGCCTGTACAGAGTGTTACACAAACAAAGGGCTTCAGGAACAGTAACTGCCTCGTTTTCATCACACCCCTGGGGTGGTTTTTAGCCCTGCTTTATAGGGCGGAGGAAACAGACTCAAGACCTGAGAGTTTTCTCAGGTTCTCCTATAGAACCAGTGGGGAATCGAGTGCCGGGCCAAGCATGGCCTTTTAAGCACCATGTCATGTAGACCTGCTCTGAGTGGGGCTAAACAATCAGTAGGTCAGAGTAGAGCTGGTCTCCTCGCTCCCAGTGCAGTGACCTCCACTGGTAGTGCTAAGGGCTGAGATCTAACTTCCAGAGAGAGAACCCTGTGTGTAAACACAGCCAGAGAGGTTAAAGAGCGCCCCAAGATTGCCTAGCAAGTCACTGACCGCTGGGATCGGATCCCAGGTCCCCGTCTCCCATGATCAAACTGCCTCTCCAGGGCTGCACTTGCACTAGAGAAATAAATCTGGTGCAATGCAGCGGCTCCAAGTGCAACTGTGTCTTTGCTAGCTGTGTCTTTGCTAGCCTGCTGACTTCTGTTTGGCACCTTTACAATGTTGCCTCACGTTTTCACTACTGCTGTTGTGAACTGTTGGAGATGCAGAGCAGCAGGGCTTAGTTTGGAATGAAGGAGGTGCCAGGGCTCAAGCAATTTTTTTGTACTTTCATAATGGATGCACCAAGCCCAGAGGTACTGGGGCTATGAATTGCCAAGCCTAGAGGTGCCCGGGCAGCCTTGCCAAGCCCCAGCACAAATTAAGCATTGCAGAGCAGTCTGGGTATCTCCTCCATGACATCCTCAGAAGCAGAGGATTGTTAGAGGCCATGGAAGGCCGCTGGTGCAGAATGGGATGATTTTCTGAACTGTTCTAGTGCGGCCCACGCGGACAGACGCTGAAACAGCCCAGACTAACCCAGTGTTTAACCATGCTGAAAGCAACCTGATCCAAAAGCGAGGTAGCATTTAGAGCACTTCTCGGTGTGGCTGTGATGTGTTTTACAAACGTTCTTGGGGGACATGCAGGGTTCCTAGGGAAATGGACCCCACTTAGACCAACAGCAGGATTTGAACCTGGGACCACCAACACTAAAGGCATGAGCCTCTAAAGCCCCTAGGCTCCTTTTGAAGCTCCCACCCTTATTGATTTAGTTGGGCGCTATAGTTGACTCATTAACCCCTTATGTGGAGCAGCCACGAGAGGGGGACAAAGACCATACCGAGCCAGCATGGCTTACATTAGCATGGCAAACTTCTCTGGAGTGGGTGAGGCCCAAGCAAGCGTTCCAGGTGTAACTGGATTGCACCCTGGTAAAGTAGTTGCATTCCATTTGCTATTTGCCATGGTCTTTTGGGAAATTGGTGGCCCTACATAAAGTTGTTTGGCTCCACTTTTTCCAAACTGGGCATCAACGCAGCTTCTTCATAATCAGTCCAATGTGTAATCAGTCAATCTTTTTGGGTTTGTTTTGCAAAAAGATCTCTTCCGCCTCCTGCCCTCCCCTCCCCAAGAAGCAACACTTTTGGGGCAGCCATCTGTTTACCTTTTGGACCCAAGACTTGCTGAAAAGTATTTTGATGGACAAAGCAACGCAGAGTAAAAGAACAGAGACTGGCAGGCTGCATGGTGAGTGGAAAATATTTTTGGGGGACTTTCTGGAGTTTGAAGCCCTGATGATGGATGTGTGTGCAATAGATGGTAATAGCTTTATGAGTATCAAAACATAGAGCTAAAGAATAACACTCTGCCTAATAGACTGAGGAACGTAGGCAGGGCAAAATCCATTCCACTCACAAATAGATGGAAAGCGGCAGTGGTGAATGATGAATTGGCACAGGGCTCAGGTGGAGAGTTAGGTTTGTTTAATGTATCGGAAAAAATAGTATAACTAGGCTTAAAAAGAATAAACCTCCAGGCTGAATAAGCAAGCCCCATATCAGCGATCAAAGTACTGTAGTGCCTGAAAAAGATTGTTGGTCTAGAATGTGTTTACATTGCTTTGCTAGAAGGTTTATCGTTGTAGCAGGTGATGTGCGTGGAGTTCAAAAATCACATCATTCTCACTGCTATCTTGCTTTCTTTCTCCAGGTCAGTTCTGCTGACATATTAAGAGCGACTAACACTAGAGAGTTGCAAAATGGGAATTTTTTTCCCTGTTTTTTTTTTTTTTTTTTTTTTGCATAGAGAGTGGGCATCTGTATATTTAAAAAAAACAGTTTGGTCAAAGGAGTATAATTCCCACAGGAAATTTTGAAACTAAATAAAAATGTTTGTTTTGTTTGGACTTCAAATGTTTCATTTTGGTGTGTTAAACTGAAAAATGTTGGTTTGTTGAATTTTTGAAGTTCCCCAGCCCTTTTTTGTCCTCTGGAAAAAGGGGGAGAAGATAGATATATATAAAAAAGAGAGTATGGGGGAAAACTCACTTTCATAACTTTTACTGTCCCCCCCCCATTTCCTATTCTCCAGATTTTGCTAGCTGGGGAACAGTTGCAAGGTATCAAGTGTGAATTTCCACAATTCTGAAATGAAAAATGCAGATTTTTTTCTCCCCAAATTTGATTAAAAAAAACCCCTCCCCCCAGTTTTCAATTTAGATGAAATCCTATTTTCCAATTAAAATCTTCTGGATGGAAAGTTTTCAGCCAAGTCTAGTTAACCATAGGGATTAAAGGTGAGATTTTCAAAGTTGTTTAAGTGCTTGGGGAAAGTCTCAGGCTGAGCACTTTGAACCTGTAGCACATGAAGCTATGTAGTTATCACAGCTTTGGTTTTTCTCTGCATTGCTCCTCTGGATTTCTACGTAGCCTGTCTGCCTGTCATTTTATGGGCAGATTTGAGGCGGAATGGTGCATAGGAGTCATGAATATTGTGCTCTCTCGCGGAGGCTTAGTTTGTGGTCGTTCTTGTGCTTCCTTTATATCCTACAGACAAAACATGTCTAGGCAGTGTGCATGGAACTCGGTATAGCAGTCCAAGGTGAAAGCTGTCTCGGGAAGTCCTGTGGGATGACAGAAACTGGATTCTCTTGGATACACCCAATTTATTTTAACAGATGTTCCCTGCTCAGTGTTCCAGCAAGACTGGGAGAAAATCCGTTCCCAACTCCTGCGGAAGTGATGATCACCTTAAATCTCTGGCTGTGTCGTTTTGTTAAAATCTCCCACTGTCACTACCAGTATTTCAGCTGCACTAGTTCTCGCCCCACTGGGCACCCCAGGCTGGGCAGGGATTCTCATGACAGTGTTATCTAGTCCGGTTCGGAGCAGGTTTGTGTGACGTGAGGCTGGCAGTCATTGGGACTGTGTCTTTGCTTGCGCTCCTGCTGAGGCAGCGGAACCAGCGACAGCAAGAGTGGGGAGTACAAGCCACTAACACTCCTGTAACGAGGTGGCCTGTGAAATAGACAAGGCTGATGAAGGTGGAATGGAAAACAGAGGTAGGAGATGACTTGCCCAGGGTTCTTGGCAGAGCTAGGAATAGAACCCAGGTCTCCACTGTTCTAGTTGAAAGCCCAGTCCACTGGGTTCCAGTAAAGTGACTGCATATGTGGCATGGTTGGTTTGAAGTTGGTAGGTATGGCACATCAACTGTACACGCTTAACGCCTGCCTTTGGCTGCATGTCCTCTGCTCCGCGTGAAGGAGAGACTCTAGTCCGCTGGACACGAGAGCGATCCTGCTGGTTTCCTATGAGCTGTGGACACCTCTCAGAGGGAAATGGACCCAAAATTGAGTTGGTAGGAAGACCCGAATGAATGACCAATGAGACTAATCCTTCAGATGGATTCCTTGGAGAAGAGTTTCTCTCTCTTGAATCATAGGTGCTGGGACCATGGGTGCTGGGCACCCCTGGTTTGAAGTAGTAACAACAACCCAGATACAGGGTTTCCCTCTTCAGCACCCCCACTATAAAAATTGTTCCAGCACCCCTGACACCACCGCCTTGAATTCCCCCTCTTCCCTCCATGCTTCCCTTAAGACAGGCTTGTAATTGCTCCAAAGGGACTGCTTAGGGGGCTTGAAGCATCTCAAGGGGCTTGAACTGCTTAGGGGGCTTGAACTCACACTCTTGGCAGGGTTGCATTACAAGGTAGGTAGCTCCTCAGCAGGTGTAAATTAGCATCACTCCGCTGACACCAATGCAGCTACATTCTGGCCTTTGAACTCCACCCCGTTTCCTGGTTCTTTGAGAACTTTAGAACCCAGGTTCCATGGGACCATTAAAGATCCTGTTCTTTTCTACCCAGGTTCTTGGACTGCACCCATCACCGTGGTATCTGGGTGCCTTCTGACAAAAAGGAAAGCAATGACCTTGCCTTCTCATGTGGTTCCTTCTCCATTCCTCCCCCCAAGGGAGGGGTGGGAGGAATCTCTCGCTCTCCTTGTTTTGTATGCACTTTTCTTAGCGCAGGTCAGGTCGAGGCATGAACCTGTCCTTTGGAAGGGACAATACTTTGAAAGAGGTCCCATAATACTGAGCACTGCTGGCTCTGACCAGCTCCCTGAGAGTGCTGTGCCGCCTTCCTCAATGAGCGTTGTCTTTGCAACAAATAACACTGTGTCAAAGGAGTGGAGCAAATGACCGCACTCTTGACTCTCCTGGAGGGAGAGGCGATCTCTTTGGCACAGACCTGCCATTGGTCGCTGTTGGAAGACAGGATACTGGCTAGATGGACCTTTGGTCTGACCCGGTATAGCTGTTCTTGAGAGACGCTGGGCCTCTACCAACAAAAGCAGTGACCGGGAGGACTGAGTGGGACATTGCGCTATTCTGCGCGGAGTCATTGTAACGAGCAGACGTTGGGCTTGGTTTGGTCCCCAAGATGTATGGAATGGGGCCGTCTGTGAATGTTTCCTCACAACTTGGATCACCCAATGTAAACATGACCCACGCTAATGCGCTGTGACCGGGTAGGCTGCCTGCTTTTAACAAGGCCTCACTTGGGGCCTCTGTGGGGCCTGAACCCAGGAGCACTGGATCCTAAAAGCACGAACTTTTCCTACTTAAATCAAATCCTTTTACTTAAACAGAAGTGGAGACTTTCCCTTCTAACACCGCTCGAAGCCATTCAGTGAGTGCAATCTTGGAGCTCAGCACGGTCCGTGTCTGCAAAATGCTCCTCCTGACCGACCCCAGTCACTAGTCCCTGATAGAACAAGAATGTTAGCCTGTCTTCCCATCTGATTCCTCCAAACCTAGAGGGACCATGCCTGGATCCTGGGCCACGTACCAGCTAATTTATAGTGTCTAACATGTATCGCTTTGGACAGGAGTCTGATGGCGCTGGTCCAAGAAGAGCACATGGATAATATTTCCTCCAGCGCGAAGAGTGAGCTGGCTGAGTGGCTGCAGCTCCTTCAGACATAGCCCAGCCTACGGGCTGCGGTGAGTCAAACCCCTAAGCATAGCAGTCTCTGCTTCGCTCGTGATTTTACGTCTTGGGAGCCCCTGGTTCAACTCCTTGCACCACCACAGACATCCCCTGTGACCTTGGGCCTGTCACTTAATCTCCTTGTCCTCACATTCCCCCACTGCCCTGCCTCATAGGATTGTTCGGAGAATCGGGTATTACAGTAATGGGGGGCCATATAAGTACCTTAGGTAGTGAAGCTTTCAGAGACAGACTCTAGGGAATTTCAGTCCTGATGGAACCAAACAGGAACCCGGAACGTTGTCCCCTCCTCTTCAGCAATCTCTGGGGCTGTTCTGGTTTGTGGCTGGATCTGCGCCTTGCAGTCTTGGCCTAGCTCTGCTCTCCGTGTGTTGCGTCATAATGGGGGGTTATTTTCTTCGACTGTTTGGGTGAGCAGGCTCCCAGGGGATGGGTGTAGAGTCATTTGTCTCCCACCCATTTCCTTGCTGACAGGATAATGAGACATCTACTAGCGTCGGAGCAGTGAGGTGTATAATAACTCCCAATCAGGGAAGTTAATGTTGGGACCAAGGGTCCCGATCCGGCTGTCCCTTCCTATTCCGGAGTGTTCAGGCATGGGGCGAAGTCCCATTGGCTGTCTACACTGCACAATAAGCCCGGGCTCTAACTCTGGTTTGAGCCCAGGCCCCTCTTCCGTCCACACACAAATCAGACTTGACTTGGGTCACCAGGCACTCAGGACCCTGATGCGGGGTTAAAGTTAAGCACATTCTTAAGTGCTTTGCTGAATTGGGGTGGACTTAGTCATGCTGAAATGTTCTGCTGGGGCCTTGGCTAAGGTGACTTGTCCCAGCTGTGCTGTGAGCAGGGAGGAAGGATTGTTAACGAGGTCTCAGGACAAGAAAGTGGTTTAGGGAATAATAAACTGACCTTGAAGCCAGGAGACCTGGCTCCTATTCTGGGCTGTGTGGTCATGGGCAAGTTGCTTCCCCTGTCCTCCATTGTTTGTCTTGTTTATTTAGGCTTTGTCTACACTAGCACTTTTGTCGGCAAAGCTTACGTTGGTCAGGGGATGTCATTGTCTGTATGGAATTTTAGTTTGTACTGACTTCGTTAGTGCTGTTTATGTTGCCTGTTGTAAACCAAGGCCAATCTCTGGATGAGTTGATGTACCCCATGGAAGACCTACCACAATGGTATGTGTACCCCTGGTTGAGAACCACTGCCCTAACATACACCTCTTCACAATGCTCAAGATCTGGTTTCCAGTCTCTAAAAACTGATGATAATTGATAAAAAACTGATCATAATTTGCAGGACTAATTAGCTATTGGGCCAAATTAATTGCTCATTTGCAACTGTGTGGTTCTGCTGAAGTCAGTGGCGTGCAATGGACTCAGTGGAGTGACTGCAGAATGCAGGCAGGGGATTGGAGCCAAGGTCTGCAAAGCACTTTGAAAATGTTTTGAAATGCTCTGTCTAGAACGACTTGCATTATCCCAACCAGGAGCACGCTTCTCAAATGCCTCTTCATTACACTGCACACATGGGGCCATCCAGAGGAATTAATTCAAATTCACTAAAGGTGTGAATGTGAAGTGGCACAGTTAAACCGGAGATGCTGCTGTTCAGAATTAACGTGGCCTTTGTTCGGTTTAGCCTAATTCACTTTCAAAGTGAATTAAGTGAAACTGAATTTAGCTCACTTTAATTCTAAAGAGGATGCTCCCCCAGGAGTTTAATGTGGTTTAATTGATTCACTTCAAATTCACACCTTCAATTAATTCGAATTAACTTTCCTGGAGATCACTGTGTAGACAAGCCCCAAGCAATATATAATCTCTCAGCTTTCTGGAGCTCTTTGACTATTTCCAACTAGGGAACGTACAGCAATGCCCCCTTTGTGACGGGCGAGTAGAATAGGGGAGCCTGGAAGATCTGGATTCAAAGCCTTTTTCTGAGTTTGTTCCTTGTCCCCAGTTCTCTTCCTTCCTGCCAGAAAACCACCAGCTAGCTGGTCCAGACTGGCATTTCTCTTCCGAACACACCCTGGCTGGTCTGTGGAATGCGGGACTGGCCTAGCAGGGGGGCTGCAGGTCAGGACTGGGGTGCATGAGCTGTGTTGTGTGGAGGTGCAGGGCTGGAACAGCAGTCTGGACGGTGGCAGGGCTGTGGGTCTGCCTGGCTTTGGTCGGGCCTATCAGCCCCTCACGTTCACAGGCACTAAATTCACTCACACAACGTGTTTATCTATTTTTTTTTTCCTTCATAAAAACAACCCAACCCAACCGTCGTCTCCTCCCCATCTCCCCTTGCCAGTGCGATGAAGGGAGGAGACAGGCTCCCCCCTGAACGATGACAGTGTGTCTGACTTCAAGGGCTGATGTCATGCCCCAGTCATGTGGTTTGGCTTGCTTTAATTTGGTTCCCTTCTGTCCCGTCTTGTGCTAATTAGGAATGATAATGGATCAGCCTGGAGCAGCAGTGGCTTTCCTCTCTGAGCAGCTTTACTCCTCCTGCGCACGTACCAGCTGGGGAATAAAATGTAGCAACTGAATAGACTTTCATTCAATTGCTTGTGCACTTCACTCTCCCCTCATCAGCAGGATCTCTGCTTGTCCTATTTTCCAGTCCCCACTGTGCTCCTCTCTTGAAGCGACCTAATACATGCTAAGCTTCCCTCCTGGGGTATGTGATTGTCCTTCGCCTTTGCCCACAATCAGGTGAAGTACCATGAATGTAGCTTTTTAAGAGCAATTTGCCTACAGAGCTTTCCACATCCCTTCGCCCACAGAACTGACCATGAAAGGACTGTGAAGGTCCTGATCCCAAACCCAGTACAGTCAATGGGAGTTTTTCCATTGACTTCACTGGGCTTGGGATCAGCCCCTAAAATAAGAGCAATGGATTAGGGCCTTTTTCCATGGCAATAGGTTCTTTGCGCACTGCGTAGAAATAATGCAGAGCTGCATCATAATGCTGTTTATGCAGACACAAATCATCGGGGAAGGGGTGTTTGGGGATGGACTCTGGCAATGAATTCCCTATGCACCCCCCCCCTTCCAGCCCTTCTCCATCATAATCAATAGATGCAGCGGAGCTGGGTGAAAATGGGGGAGCAGGCTGAGGAGAATCCACGTTTTCACTCTGAAAAGGCCTCACTAGAGCTGGGTTGGGTGTTTTTGGCCTGGAAAGTGAAAATTGTCACCTAAAAATGAAGGGATGATCCAAAAAATGTTGTTTTTTGACGACAACAATAAAAAAGAACAAACGTCAAGTTTAAAAAAATATTTTTGATGGTTGGGGAAAAAAATCATTTTATTTTAACTTTTCCTCCTCTCTTCCCCTTTTTCCTAAGGGGAGAAAACAAAAGTAACCAATGTAAAGGGGTTATTTTCTTTTTCCCCACCAAAGTGACCCCCCCCCCCGAAATATGTTGAACAGTTTTTGAAAAAATTTGCTTTGAAACTTCATCAAAATCTCTGTTCCTGTGACCTGCTCCGGGCTTTGCCTGGTGGGGTTGGGAAGACTCTTTTTATATTGTCCACATTTACCGCTGGCGCCACAAGAAAGCAGGGCTGAGTCTAAAACAAAGAACTTTGCAAGCTCCTGAACAGCGTGTTGCTGGGATGGGGAACTTGGCGGTGGGAAGGACTTTCAGTACATGCTGTCAGAGTTGGAAAGGAAGGGGGTGTTTCCCTGAAGAGGCAGCGTGGCCTAGTAGATAGTCCCTTGGGCTGGGAAGCAGGAGACTTGCATTCTAGTCTCAGCTCTGAGGTGGCGTGTGACCTGGGATAAGTCAGGTCTCCTCTCGCTGCTTTATTTGAATAAAAGGGCGACTGGCCCTGACCTTCCTTGAGGAAGTTTTGAGATCCTTGCTGGACTGTACCTGTCTGAAGTGCCAAGTGTCACTCTGTTGCAGCCCTGCCCTCTTCCTCTTCCTGTTCCCCGAGGGCCAGTTTCAACACTGCATGCTTTGCATCTTGACCATGGTGATACTGTGCGTCACTTTTAACACTATCCAGGAGCACATCTGATGTGTAATGGAGGCAAAGCGGTCGATGCTGGGGGAGGGGAATGATCAGTGGGGGAGGGGAGAAGAGGCAGCGTGCAGAGCCCTGACTGATCAGGTAGCTAATGGTACCTGGTGATGGAATGACATGGGGGAGCCAGAGCAGTCACCTGGGATGCGGTGACCATAAGGTCGTTCAGCACTCGGAGTGCTGCCCACCGCATTTGTCTCATGCATGGTTTCTCTCTTTCCTTAAAGCAAGGGTAGCTCTGGGCATCCCAGCGTATGCAAATGCCCTGTGGGGGGCAAAATCTGCCTTTTCTCCCACATTCTACCCCTGGGCGACACCGTCCCAATTGGGAGCGACAGCGTGGTGTAGTAGCTAGAACACTGGGCTGGGAGATAAGAGAAGCAGACGCCGCTGTGTGACTTTGGGCAAGTTGTATCGCTGCTTGGTGCCTCAGTTTCCCCCTGTGTTGCGTGGGGGTGAGGCTGTCTCACTGCGCAGGAATACTTGTGGCACTGACTCCGGTAATGTTTGCATGCTGCTGTGTGAGCCTCAGATCTGCGGCAGAAGCACAGCGTACTGTGAACAACAGTGGAGCCAGCTCTCCTGTGTCAGGGCAGCGGGGGGGGGGAGCTGCTTCGGGCGCTTTCCTGTAAAAGGTGTCACCCGCTGACTGCGCTTTGCATCCAAAAAAGCTTAAAAGCATGAAAAAAAAAAATCCCGGGTAGGGAGCTGCAAAGGCCCCAAGAGTTGCTTTTCCATATTGCACGAGCAGCACATGTTGTTTTGATTATCCGCTCCTCCTGGCCAGCCGGCCTCTGTCTGGAGATTGGGAGCTGAACACTGGAGCCAGTGGAAAACAAGTGAGCAGTTTGGGAAAACCTTGGATGGTCCTTGAAACCGTTCAGGCCTGCTCCAGCCCGGCCATGTGCACTCAAGGCAGGGTGAGGACTACGTCCCTTAGGGTCGTGGTCTTTAATAATATGTTCTGTCTAGCAGGGGGAGAAACCGGGATGGCAGTAAAGCAGGAACCAAGCCAGTACCTGGGCCGGGGTCCTGGCCCCAGTTCTGCGGGATGAGAAGTGTTTCTCCCTGGAGTATCGGCAGCACTGTAGCAGGCAAACAGAGTCAAGGGTGTCTCTTCCTGTTTTCTCCCCTCCATTCCCATATGGGACCCTGCTCCCTTAGGTGTGTGTTTCCTGCAGCAGCAAGCCCGAAAGTGACATATTCCGGCGTCTTAAGTTTCTGTGTAGGGAGAGGTAGCACGTGTGCATGGGAGGGCAGGCGCTTGTGTTTGGACTGGAGTAGAAGTGACAAGCACGTTCAGAGGAAGGAGAAGAATAGCACATTAGAAAAGCAACAACGGATTTCTACCAGGAGACTTGAATTCAGCGATGCGAGCGAGCTGGAGGAACACGGTCCAGGGCCGAGCGCTTGTTTAGAGCAATCCCACCCCTGCAGGCTCTAGAGTGACAGCGCACTCTGCCAATGAAAAACAAGAGAGAGGCACGAGCCCCTCAGAACAACTCTCGCTGGCCAGTCTTGCGGAGGGGACCCGTCGAACTAGTAACTTCCGGGAACTGAGGCAGGCTCTTCCATGAGCTGCGGGCGTGTTGGTGTGCGGGGATGGCGGGGTGAGAGAGGACGGAGGAACTGGAAATGCAGTGGGGCAGCAAATGGCCTTGTGAAGAGCTGAGAGGGGTTAGCCTGGTGTTGGTGGAAGGAGAGGAATGTACCAGGGTACAACTTGCCATCCTCGTCCTCCTGTCCTGAAATGTGACACTGTCAATGCAGCCCCCAGTTGCCTATGTCTACGAGTCCCTGTGGATATTATCTCCCAGCCTATCCCGATTTGAGGATCCTAGCAGGACAAGAAACAAGGCCTGAGTCACCTTGGCTCTGCACCGTGGGTGGTAATTCACAGCAGTGCAAAGTGGGGCTGAAATGCTGCAAAATCAGCACTACACCCGTTTTGCACAGGTGTGAGTGACAGCGGGAGCTGGACAATCAGGGCTATGGATTCTAATCTAGCTGCAGCATGCTCAGCACGCTAGCAGCTCCAGGGTCCGTCTTGCCCCGGGAGTCGCTACCCTTGTGGAATGTGATCCCTGAGACTGAAAGAGCTGGCAACGCTCCTCCTTCGGGTCACACCGTCTCATGGTTTTCAGCCCAGAAGGGCTTGTTATGATGATCTGGTCTGACCTCCCGCATGGGCCTGAGAATCTTATCCAGGGCTTCCAAACATGAAGCTCATGACTTGTGGTTGAGCTGGAGCGTATCTCTTGGAAAAGCATCCGGTCTTGATTTAAGACGCCAAGTTAGGGAGAATCCCCCATCTCCCTTGGTCAGTTGTTCCAATGGTTAATTACCCCCACTCTATTTCTAGTCCGAATTTGTCTGGTTTTGGCTTCCAGCCAGCGGATCTCGCTTTGTCTTTGTCTGCTGGACTGAAGAGCGTGCCAATCTCGGAAATCGGCTCCCTGTGCAGGTACTTCTAGACCGGGGTCAAGTTACATCTTCGCCATCTCTTTTTGTGTAGCCAGACTGAGCTCCTGTGGCGCTCACTGCAAGGCAGGCTCCTGCTTTCAGTGACAGCCGCTAGTGATGGCCGTCGGGCTGGCATCCGGACATTTCAAGAAGAGTCTGCAGGAGAGACTACAAGGAGGGATGGGGGAAGTGGTCTGTGTGGTTCATGGAATTCCTCTCCTCCTCCCCACTCATTTCTCCTTTCCTCGGATTTTTTCCCCCTTCCTTTCCTCTGGCCCTCCTCTCCATCTGCTAATTTTCTCCTCCTTCCTCTGC
This sequence comes from Sternotherus odoratus, assembly GCA_032164245.1. Taxonomy (NCBI): domain Eukaryota; kingdom Metazoa; phylum Chordata; order Testudines; family Kinosternidae; genus Sternotherus; species Sternotherus odoratus. The sequence goes on from JAVMKO010000016.1 coordinate 13,602,784, forward strand.
AGAGCTGTGATGATCCTGACCTGGAACATCTAGTCCCAGCATGGCAACACCACCTCCCAGTGTCGAGTGATGCAGTGTCACACAGTTGCGAAGACACTGTCACTGTTGTGTTAGGGTGCAACGCCTGCAGCTCAGCAGCGCAAGGTTGTACTGCTGCATCACAGTGCCTCATTGCTACAGGGTGGTGCAGGATGATGTTGATCCATGGTCTGAAATTGTACTTGCTAGCGCCCTGTACACCTCCCCTGGTCAACACTGCCAGCGCTCCATGTCACCTCTCCCTGCCTGTTTGGGCGCTGCTGTAGACACACCCTGTCAGATGGTGGCTCTGTGACATCCTCAGGCCCGCACATTGGATGCAGCCCACAATGGTAAATAGGTTGAGAACCACTGGTCTACACTGCATTCAAAGTACTGATTTGATCTTGCTAGCTTGAGTAGTAGTGAAGCTGCGGCAGCACAGGTGACTGCAGGGGCTAGCAGCTTGAGTGCACACCCAGGCAGGCTTGTGCTACTTTGGCTTCACTGATATTGTTATTTGAGCTAGCTAGACCAGGTGGCTTGGGTATTTCTAAGTGTGCTGCAGTGCACCTTTGATTGCGGTGTAGACATAACCTTAGTCGTTAGTCTTTTACTAGCCACTCACAGTGACATGCAACATTTTAGTGACTCTCTTTGCCTATTAAGACCTAGAGCAGGGATGCCACCATTAAGTTTCAGAGTTAACATGTCACCAAGATTAGCAGAACAGGGGAGTTGTTCCCTCTGAGAGACATTGTTTCAGTCTGTCTGCAGACTCTCAGAAGATGGTGTTTGCATCCATTTAAACTCAGCTCACATTTGGAAAGTCATCCTTTGCAACCACAAAGGCTAAGAATTTACTTAAGAATAAAATGAAAGCTTAGATTCTGCAGAATCCTAATATGCCACAGAGGCCACATAAAGGCATCAAGTGGGGTGTTTGAGCCCTCAAACTGCTCTAGAGGTATAAAGATTAATTTAAACAATACTTTTGTATTTTTCTAAAGCGGGCTCAATTCAACTACACAAACAGCTCTGAAGCGACCTTAAGCCACAGTCTATTATGACTCCATAATCTATGTTTTCATTCCTTGCCACCTGCCTTTGAACATATGCAGCGTGTCAGCTGTTTTAGTTATTTTGAATTGAAGCTGATCTTCCTTTTTGCGGGAGTGCTGGTTTTCTTTTTTCTTTAGGACAAAAATCTTCCCCCGAATTCCTGAGAACTCTGCTGTCTAGTTCTCCCTTTACTATGTGTGTTTTTTCCCAATTAATATGATTTAAACACACACACACACACACACACACACACACACACGTCCTTGATTTAATATCAGCCACTTATGGCTCTCATACACACACCCACACTCACACACACACACACCCATGTCCTTGCTTTAATATCAGCCACTTATGGCTCTCATACACACACCCACGCTCACACACACATCCACACACACATCATGCCCTTGATTTAATATCAGCCACTTCTGGCTCTCAGGCTGTTAACTTCATCACCATTTCTTCCAAGAAAGACCTTAGTTTATTTTACTAACATCCCAGCATACCAGAGCGAAACGCAGACAATAGAACAGACCATTAGAACTCTTCTGTGACATTAAAAATGTGACCAATAAGGTATTCAACCAAAGATGTCCATTAGCCCAAACTCTTAGCAATGTTACCTTATCCCTGTGTGTGGAAAAAGCTAAAGCCCCGTCACATATGTCCTCTAAAATATCTAACCACTTGTTGTACATCTGCTGATGGATACCAACTGGAAAGGAGATTAGCACTCAGACTCTTGCGCTGGGCTGTCTGCCCTTCCTAATGAGGAACAGATTGAACCGCTTGTCTGTTTTAAAGCACGGTCCTGTACCTCGAGCACCGAACGGAGCACATAGCACAATCGAGAAGGTTGGGCAGGCGCGGAATGGATTGTTTGGATGGTAGGACACATGCCAGTGTTATTAAACAATAGCTGACAGCCGGCAGCATTGTCGTCTGGCTTCTAGGACTCACAGGCAGGTGGGTGGGCATCTGCATGTGGCTTACGATGGTACTAGGGGCTATCGGGCTTCTTGAGTTTGGGCCATGACCCGGCAGTTCTTAAAGGGTGTCTAGTAGGAGGCGCAAGCAAGGTGTAACCCTCCACTGCCCTCGCAAACTGGGGAAGGGCAGGAGCAGAGAATGGGTGTATCTATGGAGACAGGGGTCCTGGCACCATTCTCACCACGATAATGCGGAGCTTTGTTGCACACTCCTCCTCTGAACCCTGACTCCTGCTCCTGGGAAGGAGTAACCCAGTGCTCAGACAGCTCTGGTCTCATTCCTGCAGGGTCGGGCTGTCCTGTTTGCCTTGCAGCATTCGGTGTCTGTGTGAGGCAGAATAAAATCTTTCAGGGGCATCTAAGCTGCAAGGGAAGGTGGGATTCTACCACGGTTAGCCACACTCGTGCTAGCTTTCATCTGCCTAACTTGGCTAACAGTAATGGTGTAGACGTGGGCTTCAGCCCAGGCTAGCAACTAGAGTATGTCTCCAGGCTCCCCAGTAGGTTTACTCATGTGGGTAGTCTGTGCTACCATGTCTCCTGTTGTTACCCTGGCTAGATTACCCTGCCTTTCAGTGCTACATTCACACCTCCCTGGCAGTGTAGACATTCCCTTAGCCTGAGCTCTTCTTCTGAAAGTTAGCCCGACTCCATCTTGAATTCCTGAAGCTGAGCAGTGGCTGACCTGCTGAACCGTCCCCATCAGAAATCACAAAGGGGGCGTGATTTTCTTTGGACTCATTGTCTGTAACCCTTTCCCTCTTTTTTTATCCCCAAAGTGATCTAAAAATGGTTCCTGGGAGCTGTCCCTGCATGCTGGGGACCTGAGCCTGTTTTCTGCAGAACGGGGTTTGGTAAAGACCTGTTCCTGAAATGTCCTTTGGTGGCTATAAAGGAAGAAAACCATTTCCCTCTCCTAATGCAAAGGCGGCTGGATCTCTGGGCAGAGCCCTCAGCGAGATCAATGGAACCAGCCCAGACTATGCAGTAGAAATCTGGATTCAGTGAAAATATTTTTCTCTTCCAGTTTCTTCCTGCTGGTTGGGGAAAGGGACATAGCACGAGTAATATGTTCCTCACGCCTGCGTTTGTTTGGGACTTCTCCAGCGGCTATTGGAGTGTCCCATTCATCAGGTACCTATGATATAGGGGTATCGGCTTTCATGTCTTTGGCTGTGAACTAGTCACCAACTGCCTGGGGCTAGTAAGAAATTTCCATTATGGGCAGTTTATGGCATAAGTGCGCGGGATGGAAGTTTGACATATTTCCAGTGCTTGCCACCGATAGAGACTCGATACTGGACTATATGAAGCATTGGTCTGAGCCAATATGGCAAGTCCTATAACCCAGACTTGTTAATTTTTTAGCTGTGTTACTGTAGCGCCCAGAGGCCCCCCTCCCCCCAAGATCAGAGCTCCATTACGCTAGGCGCTGTTCGTACATGTAGTGAGAGACCGTTCCGGCTCCAAACACAGAAGAAATGACTTCTCTGGGTGTGGGAGAACCAAAACCAGACCCCAGATCTCCCGATTCCCAGTCCAGCCACCACACTCACACTGAATGGGCGATCATGTCTTCTGCAGTGGGCCTTCGCTTCAAGTTGAAATGCTAATAATGAAACAATAGCTGACGGGATACTCTTTAACGGCCTCGTTTACTCCCCTCTTCCCCCGCCTTCTGCCGCCACCCAGGCATGGTGAACCCAAGGAAATTGTCAAAACACCTTGGAGAGTCATTGAATTTGATCTGGGTTTATCTTTCTTCGAGGCCACGGTACTTGTTGGTGTTGCCTTCTCCTTTGGAGTGCGACGGGGCCTGGTTAGGGCTGGTAGAACTGGTGGAGATTTTTGCAGTGCAGTGGTAACACATTGTGGGGTAAAGCCCTGAGGCTCCATTGATGTGCCATTTTCCAGCAGCGGAGGATTGGACCTGTAGCCTCTCCTGCTTTTCAGGGTTGGGCGGGTCATGCACGACCTTCGACTTCGAAGACCTTGGGCGCAATCATTTAACGCTGCAGTGGACTGGGGGAATGAAGCATAAAGCCCAGTGCCAAGCCCAACCGGAACTGTGGAGAGTGAGAATCCTCCTGCTTCTGTAGCAGGCCTCGGAACGGAGCGGGGCAATAAGTCCCCTTTGCGACAACCCGGACGCCGTTTTTCCACCCCAGCTGCAGGTCGCGGTGGAAGCGATGCGAGTTCGGTCAGCAAAGCCTTGGAGCCGCACAGCACATGTTTCCCCCTCTCCAGCTCAGGCAGCAGGCCTGGGACCCATACACCATATGTGGATTCATCGTTTATTATATTACAGGCTCCTTAAGTGCTTTGTCTCTTGGCAAGAGCCCAGGTGAGGAATGTTAACATTTTTCTGTGGCTAATTCCTGAGGGCCCTGGGCCAGTCCAACGCTGGCCTTCTCCCTCCTCTCCACCATTGGCTCTCATTTTATTTTATGTTTCTTTTCATCGGTGGTTGAATTGAAAATTAAGATGTGCTGGGCCCTAATCCCAAATAAAAATGCCAATACTTTCCCTCTGGGGCCCTTTAGTTAACTTCCGAGGCAGACTGTGTACATTACAGCTGTGCGTGTGTTATATACACACACACACTGGAAGGGGCTGCGTGCCTCAGTTCTGGCCTGCCTTTAATGCCGGCTCTGTGGAGCCCACAGAGGGAGCTCAGCTTTATTTTCTGGGTGGGAGTGGAGGAGGGGAGGGCAGGGGGATTCGTTTGAGGCTCACAGGAGCCTGGCTCCCACCCTGAGGTGAAATGAAATAATCTCTAGCTATAGTGCTTTTCGTCTGGAGATCTCAAAGTGCTTTACAAAGATGGTTGGTATGATTAATCCCATTGTACAGAGGGGGAAACTGAGGTATAGAGAGGTGAAGTGAATTGCCCAGGGTCATCCAGTCCCGAGCAAAGGCTCCAGCCACTGTTCCATGATGCAGTGTTATGCCCACAACCAGCCAGAAACTGAGCCCCACATCAAGCACAGAATAATCCACAGAGACCCGTCAAAAGATTTGATAGCACCTCAGAAGCTGCAGGCTGGGAAGGAGGGTGCTCAGGGGAGGGCAGTGAGGCAGAGATAATTAGTTCATGTTGCTGTTCTGCGCTGACTGATGCTACCTGAGCCCCTCTCCCTTCCGCTCACCCTAAAAAAGTGGGGACACGGACTGGGTTTTGTGGCCTGGATATGTCTTGTCTTGGAGGTGCTGCCCTGCAGAGTGGATTGATGTGGTCACCGCTGACCGGTACGGTGAAACGCTGCTGCCTGTCTGGAGTGGTGCTAGCTGATCCGCATTTGTGACTATCCGCCAGTCCTGCATCCCTCGCTCCACTTAGGGAGCAAGGGAGTGTGGTTGGAGAGTTGTAAGTTGACGACATCTATATGGCAATAAAATATGTGTGGGGATTATTCTGAAGGGGGAGGGAGGGGCACGGCTGCTAAATGAATTACCAGGGCAGGCAAAGATCCTGCCTCAGTGCGGGGGGAAGGATGGATTTGAAGACTTCTTGAGGTCCCTTGCTGGCCCACATTTCTAGGGTGGCCTAGCTTGACATCCTTGAACATTCCTAATTGTGTGGTATATGGGGCACACATTCCCCTCACTGCAGTATTTGGGCACCAGTTTATGCTGGTCCACCAAGTTTTTCCATCTGCTGGGCTCCCTTCCCTCGAGGAAACCTTCCGAGGCTTCTATAGCACCAGAGAGACGTCACATTTCGTTCTGCACCAGTCAGCTTCTCCCTTTTCAGTAGCCCATCTCTGGCTGCATTCCCTCGCCCCCATGCTAGATATTTCATCGCTGGCAGGGTGTGGAGGAAAGGGCAGGCAGGAATGGAGAGGATCTCATTGAAAACATAGAGTTCCAAGCTTGTAGTCCTTCTGGGATAGGCTACGGCCAGAATCCAGCCCTAATTCCTCTGCCTTCTGGGCACACGGGCCAACATTCTCCACAGAGATGGAGCGTGTGGTGGAGGATGTGACCAAAGGGCTAGACCAAAGCCAATTGACATCTATGGAAAGACAATCAATGTCTATGGGTCAGGCCCTAACTGGTGAGCTTTGGGGGGTACCTTTAGGCCGTTGGTTCTCTTTGGCTTTCTTTTTGTTGTTACTCCTTGGAATAGGCCCCTCGCTCAGCTGTGCGGAGGCATGCCGCTGACATGTCTGCACCCGAATGAACCATGACTCCTCAAGTCAGATGCTGCTGCATGGAAGGGACCAGGGCTGTGGGCAGGAGATCGCTTTGGGCAAGAGGAGTGTCTGAATCCTCAGCTTCTTTGGCCTGCTGCCGCTGCCAAAGCTGGGGGTGTGTGTGGAGAATTGTTGTTGTGTTCTATAAAAAGCCAAAGATGAACTGGGATTTCCATATAAGGGGGAGAACAGGAGATAGAGTCATGTCCTCAAGGCAGGAGGATAGGGAGCTTGTTACAAGTCCATTTTTGCATGAATTTCTTTTTAACCCATTTATCTTTCCAACAAAAGAACTCGTGGATACAATCTGGAAAGAAAGAATTAAGGCCTGTACATTTCTACTATGGTAGAGACCTGTTAACAGGATAATCTGGTGGCACTCTTTGGTCAGGTCCTGAATATTTCCTGAACAGGGATTAATTTTGCCGTGCCTTATATTTATATAGTGCCCTCCATTAAAACAGTTTCAGGTCACTTTTGAATTCAAGGCAGTTTGAAAGCTGCACTACATAGGAACCTTTTCGACTGTGGTTATAAAATAGACACAGTGCTAGCTGTGTAAAGTCAGGGGGCATTAGGTTCCCTAGACTAGGGCCCTGAGTCAGAGACCATTGAAGTCAATGGAAAGAATCTCATTTGCTTCATCAGGCTAGGTATACAAAAGACCTAGATAAATTCATGGAGGATCGGTCCATCAATGGCTATTAGCCAGGACGGGCAGGGATGGTGTCCCTAGCCTCTGTTTGCCAAAAACTGGGAATGGGCAACAGGGGATGGATCACTGGATGATTTCTTGTTCTGTTCATTGCCTCGGGGGCACCTGCCATTGGCCACTGTCGGAAGACAGGACACTGGGCTAGATAGACCTTTGGTGTGACCCAATATGGCCGTTCTTATGTTTTGACACAGAGCTAGGCACAAACCCTAGGTATATTAAAAGACCTTACCCCAAGAATTCGTCTGAGACTAAGGCCATGTTTACACTACCCGCCGGATCAGTGGGTCACAATCGATCCCCGGGCGCTTTCCCGTCGACTCCAGAATGCCACCGTTGCGAGAGGCAGAGTCAACGGGGAAGTGGCAGCAGTTGACTCAGCGCTGTGAAGACACCACAGTAAGTCCACCTAAATTCATCTACTTCAGCTACGCTATTCGCTACCCACCCACCCCCAGTGTAGACTAGGGCTCAGAGCGGTTAAGTGACGTGCCCCAAGTTATACAGCAAGTCAATGACAGAGTCAGGGACAGGATTCCTAGTCCAGTGCCCTGTCTTTTGGATCAATGGCCTTGGATTATGTTTTCAGCTCACCCTCTACTTGTACCACACACATCTGCATCCTCTTGGTGTGGGTGGAAACGCCTGTGTGCACACTTAAAAAAGTATTAACAAGTGCTCACCCACAAGTGTTAGAATTTACCCCTGTGAATGCCCCTAGGACAAATAGGCTTTGCAGGTGCAAATTCTCACACTTTTATGTTTTCTTTGGCAAAGTGCAGGACCAGACAGGCTTGCATGCCATTTCGCCCTCACACAGGTATAGGCTGGGAGCTGAAAATCTAGCAGAATAAGGAAAAATCTAGAACAGTGGTGTCCAATAGAAATTCGATGCTAGCCACACTTGTGGTTTTGAATTTTTCTTATTTGGCACATTATAAAAAAGGATTAAAAACATGCTACAAATGACATTTCCAATTATTTTTTATTAATATAAAAAATAAGTAGATATTACAAAAAATATGAATAGGTACTCCTAACACAAAATTACTTCAGTGTGACACTTTTCATCCATAATACTTAATCTGTGCTTGGATTTTATCAAATTTACTGCAGAAAAAGTGGATTCAACAACCCACGCATTGCTCATGCATTAGCCACAATTCAATAGCCTAGTCGTCTCATGGCTAGTGGCAAACGTATTGGACACTGCTCATCTAGAAGAATAAGGAAACACCAGGAACTCTAGTTGTTAATGGCTGGGAATGTGCTGTAGTGCCTGAGTTTCAAATGCTGCCATCTAAAAGTCTAGGCCTCAGAGTGAAGTTGAAGCATCCTGCTGTTAGTGTGGAGATCCCATTCTGGGTTCTGATTCAGACCCATCTGTAGTAAAACCATATAGGTTAAAGTCTTTTAATTACATTAATCAAAGTACTTCAGTGCAGCACTTCATCAAGAACCAATATAGTGACGAGAAGAGCACTCATTTTCCCGTGGCCTCATTCCACTGAGAACTCTTCTAGAAGCAGCATTATGTGTTACTCCCTAAATGGCATAAAAAAGAGAAAGAGGAATAGCAATTAGAGTCCCTCAACCTGGGTCCCCTTCTGTGAGTTTTCTGCAAGAGGGAATAATCTAGTCCCAGAATCAGTCCTAGAATAGTGACATTGCAATATTTGGGGCTATTACTATAAAGCATGGTCAAGTGGTTCTTAACATGAGAAGAAAAGATTTGATTGAATGAATGTATTTGCTTCTCTTTTATTTCAATACACCTTCAAAACTAATCTGGCACTGCCCATTTTGTATCCAAGGGATAACTGGCCCCGGTTCACATCACAGTGTAGAACTCTGAACTCTCCCTCACCTGCCTGTGAGCTGACATGGCAGGTAAGGAAGAATTCCTGGTCTAATTGTTCATGCATCCTGCTACCACTTCCACTAATTCATTTTCCCCATGAAGTCTCCTCCACATCCTGCTACCTAATATAAAGACAAGTCAGACATTGCAAAATGTGGCAGGAAAATTCAGGTGAGACAGAAGGACCAGATTTTATATTAAAGAAAGGGGAAGATTGAAAAATCTCTCCTCACTAAAGGATATGGCTTTTCGAGAGCACTTGCTCAAATCGCCTGGCCCCCCAGTGTCCTGGCTTGTCTAGAGAAGCTAATGTGAAACACATTAAAAGGGTAAGAAAAGGCAGTATGATGGTTGAGAATAATTTTGTTTGGGTTTCTGAAACGTGCACATGAAAACACTGTGTGGTTTTCTGACAAATTTGAAACAGTGCTATTCAATTCGCTCCAACATCGCTACTGTTGATCTAGCAGACTGTAAAGCATTTATTGGAGTTGCTTGAGGCGAATTTAAGCATCTGTGGAATAACAAGTCCAGGAAGTAATTGCATCCACAAGGAAAATATTTTTATGTATAATTCAGTGACCCATTTTATAAACATTGCGGTTCCACCTTGGACTTTTTTTTTTCATCCAACCATCTGAGGTTAGCAAAATATGTGGAGCTGTGTTTGGTGGATCACATTTTGCGGCGCATGGACCGTAGTTGGGGTTGGGTGAATGAAAGGGAAGAACCCCAATTGACTGGAGAGTGAAGTATGGATCTTCAAATATATCTGGTGTGTTCCCCAATCCATATGAATGAGTGACTGCTGGTCTGACACTGTTATGATAGAAGAGGGCACACAACATTTAGAATCTGGATGTGGTGGGAAAAATCTGGGTTTTGGTTGTTTTTGTTTTTGGAAAATTCTGGAGGAGGTGCGCTAGGGAGTTGCTACATTTCAAAACAAATACAATGGAACCTTTGTCTTTATTTTCCACCAGAGTGGCATCGCCATAAGCGGAGTCATTTAAATCTGGAGTCACATTTTGCACATTTCAAAGCATTTGGTGGGCTAGGCTGAGGGGCTGGGAGTCAGGATTTCTGGATTCTATTCCTCCAACTCACTGGATGAGTTACTCAACTATCTGTACCTCCGTTTACCCGTCTTGAAAGGAGTGTAGTAGCCGTCCCTCGAGCTTTGTGAAAATGATAGCTAGAGCTCCAGGAAGGGAAGTTCCTATAGATGTGCATGGTACAGTTTGGGACTTCCTTATTACTCTGCTCCACATGGAATTTCACCCTATCTGAATTACTAGTGGGTGAAATCTATGCAGAGAACTGGAGCTATCACTTAGTCCTATTTAAGCCATGAGGTGTCAAGGGGGACTTAAGTGATGACTAGACTTTGTGCTGTTTCTCTAAGTTGGGGTCTGACTGAAATGCTAAATCTTCTAGGCAGCATGTTTCCTTTATTCAAGTCCCTTCAGCCATCTGCCCTCTTGCCAGGCTCCTCTTTGAAATGAGTCCACCGCAGAGATTTTTTGAATGAAAAGAATTTTGCATTGAAAAATTGCTTTTTTACAAACTCAGTAATTTTGAGAAAAATATTGACCCATTCAGAGGTTTTCTCTGAATTTTTGCAGCTTTTTTGGATCAATTTTATTGAAATCATTACCAATTTTTTTTGTTTGCTGAAGAACCCAGTTTTTGGTGAACCAAAAATGTCAACTGGGGTTTTAAGGAGAATGTTGATTATAACATTTTAAAAAAAATTGAACAAATGAATAACATGCCCATTTTGAGCCCTGTGAAAGAGAAACAACCTGGAAACTTGTATATTTATTTTTTGGGACTGAATTCATTATTTTTTCCTGTTTTTGTTCCCCAGCCACCTCTATCTAGGAAGAGTACAAAGTTTGTGTTGGGCATGAGAGCAGAAGATGTATGGGGAGAATTTGCAAGTCCTGTTTTTCAGGTGTGATTAATTGGGTGTGGCCAGAAAGGATAACAAGGTACAAATCTGCGTTTCATTGTTCAAACAGAGACCACCACAATGCTCTCATATGGAAGGAGATTGTCCGGTGGATACAGAATTGATTACAAACTTTTTGTTATTGTAAAAAATGAAACAAAAGCCCCAGGAAAACGTCTTCAATTCTGCAATGACAAGGGGTATGATTACATTTTGAGCTGGAGGTGTAACTCCAAGCTTGAGTAGACATACCTGCACTAGCTCTGATGTAAGGAGTGCACTAAAAATAGAATGTAGCTGTGGCCGCGTGAGGGTTGTTTTTTCATTGTCCCGATGGAAGCACTGGGTGGGTTTGTGCCTCAAGGACATACAATGCCTTTTGGAGGGGAGAACCTTCACTACTATCCCCCTTTAGGAGCTGCAGCATCCCACTTCTTTGCAGCCAGCCCGGCTGGCCAATGAGATATGGAGGGCGGAGCTATATCTCTGCCTCCTCCCTTTCCACCGGGGATGTTGATAGGACCTAAAATTGTGGCCCCACATAGCCCAGGTTGTGCAAAGGCCCATGAGAGCCTTCTGGTGCCCTTGCACACACAGGGACTGCTCAACCTTTTGGCTCATATAAGCTGTACGACTGGTCTGGAGAGTGTTGGCTGCGGTTGGAAACCCTCCCAGCCTGCTCTCCTCCAGGAAAATAACAAACAAACAGTGTCTCAGAATAGGTCCGGGCAGCGCTGCTGGCTGTGACGGGCACAGTCCTGTGGCAGACTGTGTGTCTCTTCCAGTGAGCTCCAGCCGAATGAGACACTATTTACTGGAAAAACAGAGCAAACCAATAAACCCCACCCCATCCTGACACGGAGACTGAATTGTTCACTGTGGGGTAATGGAGGTGCTGTGCCAGACCCTCCCTGCTCAACCTCCATTATGGATGGCGTTAGACTGTCCTACTGAAGAGGCACGTGGACTTGGCTTGCAATGCCTGGGAATGTTTTCGGTGGCTGTGTTTATCTTGTCACCGATGCGAATCTCGCCTATGGCCAGTCAATACCTTTGCTGAGTTGCCTTTGTTAGCCTAGCTAAAGGAGTGTAAGTAGGATATTGGGGTTTGCCAGACAGGTCTGTGGACTCTCAGACCTGGGCGCATGGCATTTCTATGGTGTTGGCTTGATGAAGTGGAGTCACATGATGGGCACCCGTTAAGCATGGGCGCCCCCCACTCTTGCAATAATGGAATTCCAGAGGCATGGAACTGCATCCCGGAGGGTGTTGGAAGCCAGTGCAAATCAGGAAACACTGGACAAATGCACCCCCAACATGCACCTCCACTGCAGAGCCTACAAAGACCTGACCCACAAAGCCGTACATGATTTAAGGCTTTGCTCCCTAGAACAATGCCTCTCTCCGAGACATACGTCAGCTCTGACATTTGACCTGGAGCACGCTCAGTATAAAAGCGAAGGGGCCACTGGCAAAGTGTTCTCTGCAACGTCCTCCTCACCCATTGGTCCTCCAGAGCCCAGATTTGTGAACCTGCTGGGCAAAGGTCACTTTTCTTCTCTCTGCACTAAGGAGGCTGAGGAGGGGGTTGGGTATTTTTTATAGACAGTTCTCTGTCTGGTCTATGATTTTTTTAAATTGGTGGGATGGTGCCCGGAATGCAGGATGGGCACCTACCATCACTTTTTAGAAATCAGAATAAATAGTAGTAGAATAAATTGCTAGAGTCCTGAGCTGAAATTTGGAGCACACAGCAAGTTTTGGCTCACACACCTTCTAACTGTCCATTTGTATCGGAAACCATTGCACTCTTCCACAGGACCGTCTCTGTCTGTTTCGGAGACTGGAATAACTGGGGTCTTTTAAGTCAGGATTGAGGTAGAAAAGTGGAGTTGCATGATGGCCCAGGACTAGAAGAGCAGAGAGGTTGCAGGTTTGGATGCAGGTGCATTGACAGAGCCACCTGTACTGTGTGTGTGTGTGTGTGTTGGACAGTGCCTGCTCTCAGCCTGCCTGAGCTCTTAGTAGAAGTTCGACTATGGAACTGTCATCCAGGAACTCCAGCTGTAGTGCCTGCTCAGCCTTAGTCTCCCTTTGAAACCTTAGACAGGCTCATTTAGTCTCACTCCACTTCACTTTCCCCATTTTGAAATGGGGCTAATAATATTTATGAGCCGCTCTCCCGGGATGTTGGGAGAAAAACATGAAAAATGCTACGCAAATGTTAACTATTGTATTGGAATGAGCAGGCTAATGTGTATTTGTACCCCGCTGGATAGAATCAGAGCTCTTCAACTGTGTGTCATAGATCTTACACTGATAACATATAATGAAGATTTTCCTATAATTCAAGTGTCAGCAGTCTGGGCTTTTAGTCGGAGGGGTTACATGCTACCTCCACTGTCTCCATAAAGTTCGAATCAGCCATGGCATTTATGACAATGACAGCTGTGACAGCCACCAGTTTGTTACAATATTATTTTTGCATGGCAATGATTGATTAAAAATTCACCCAGGTCCCCCAAGGTGGGTGACATAAAAGAGCTCTAACCTCTCTGCAACATGCCACAAACTCTTGGAGGGCTGCTCAGCAAGTGTCTTGGCATTAAAACCTGTCACCGCTGGACTCCCCCGACCCCTTTGAACGACACCGGACAGAGGGTGGAACTCAGAGGAGAGTTTGGCTGTTAAATCCCAAGATGTACTAGAAGGTGTTAGAGAGGATCCTAGATGTCTTATTCTATTCATACCATATAAAGTAGCTCTGCTGTGGTGTCCGACTGCTTGATCCTGTAACCACTGCACATGCAAGTCGTGCTTACTTTCACAAGCAGTCTCATAAGCTCCTTGGGGATTCCTCATGTGAGTAAATCTTCCAGGCCTGGGTCCTTATTATTTCTGCTCCTTCCTCACTCCCACTGCAAACAAATCCACCACTCTGCAGAGTCCACCCAAAACACCATTGAGGCCAACGACCGTATAAACAAACAAGGGTGCTGGGCAGCCTCCCGAAAGGAAAACAGAACAACAGAAAAGACTGTGAGTAAATATTATCTGAATATAAAGGAACGCTGTGTTTCTCCGTGTGGGTCTAGAATTTCTGCCTTTTAACAGCTAACCTTGACTCAGCCAATATCCACAACATGCAGCCTAGGCCAAAATAGTTTCTGTGCCTTAAAGTACCACAACAGCTGTTTTTCTTGCTAAAATGTGACATTAAAGTTTTTTGGATGGCTTGACGTTTCCTTGATGAAAGTGGACGATGGGGCTAGTTCCCCTCCCCCCCTCTTCTTTCTTTTCCCTTTCTCCTTCTTCTGCAGGGAGATGATAAAGCTCGGCCTTTTTCAGACATATCATAAATACAGCCCACAAGAGCGCCTGTAAACGGCCCAGGGGCGCTTCCCTTGTGCTGGAACGCCGGCTGCAACATGAGAAATGGGCTGCTGTTTGTTTAACATTCTCCCTTGTTATTCTTGGAACCCGCCCGCGCCCTGGCGGAATCAACGCCAGAAGCAATTATAGGGCTGACATCTTGCTTTGCCGATGGTTTGTAGTATGTCAAAATTTGTTCCACTGTGGAAGCGAGGGCACCGAAGAGGAGTGGGGTTGGGGGGAAGGAGGAAGACAGGGCAAGAGGAAACCTATTATTCCAGCACAGGAGAGAGGGTTTGGGGTTAAGTTGAATGTTCTCTTGTGGCTTTGCGCATTTGTCTTTCCGTGCCTGCAGCAGGCAACGTGTTCGCCTTCAATGAGAGCGAGCCTCTTTGTGGGTATCCCCAGGTGCTGATTGGTCCATGGGTGGGTTTCACACTTGAGTCATGGCTTCCTTTAAAGGCACTGTAGGATGTTTCAGGCTGATTTGATAGCTGATCTGTGTTTTTTTAGTGTTCCTGCCGTCTACTATACCCACGGCAGCCTGTGTGGGATGTGAATTTTTGGGGCAGGACAGTCTTGTCTAGTGCTTAGAGTTACCCCTCTGCCACTGGGTCTCTGGGCAAGTCACTTCATCTCCCCTTCTTTGTAAAGCAGCGGGAGTAGTAACTAGAGATGGGACCCAGACCGGAGTTCCTGGCTTACACCTATCTCTACAGCTGCCCAATCTATAATTTTATGGGAACCAGAGTCAGAACCCAAATCTCACTTCCCTGAACATTTGGGAATGTTTGGCTCCAGGGTCTGGATCTGGGATTTTAGCTTGGGCTGGTCTCTAATAATAATAATGAATAAAATGTAAACACCTTGATAAGTGACTTTGAAAAGCTCTATAAAAATACCATGTGCCGTGGTTGGCATTAAAAAACTTGCCAGTGTTAGAAATATTTAACATAAGATATACTTCTGTAAATAGATACAACTATCCCACAGTTTGCCATATGCCCTGTACTTACTATAGGACATGCCTTAGGCATACTGCTGATGTTTAGGTAACATTTAAGGTGGGGTTTTCAAAGCATGCTAAGGGAGTTCACCACCCAATCCCTTAAGCCCCTTTGCAAGTTCCAGCCTTAGTCACTCAACTGACACCTGTTTAAGGGTGACCATTCAGTTATTATTAAGCTGTGGTTTCCCTAATGTTTTTCTGTTGAAGATGGGGAAGGAAAAAAGCATTTAACTATAGGGTGACCAGACAGCAAATGTGAAAAATTGGGACAGAGGATGGGGGGTAATAGGAGCCCATATAAGAAAATCACCCCAAAATTAGGACTGTTGTGTGCAAGGAAGGGACTAGAATGGGACCACCAAGCCTGTTTTCACTGGGGGGAGAGGGAGAGGACAGACGTTTTCATTAATCTTCCTTTCTTACTCTCTTTCTTTCTCTCAAGACTATAAAATGGGCTTTTCAGAAGTGCTCATGTTAACACCGTTCCCATTCAAGTTAATAGTAAAACTGCCATTGAAGACAATAGGAGCAGGCTTAGGCCAATCTTGAGTGCTTCTGAAAATCTCCTCCTTAATAGGAAGCAGGTTTAAAACAAACAAAAGGAAATATTTCTTCACACAATGCATATGGAACTCTTTGCTAAAGGATGTTGGGAAGGTCAAGACTATATAAGGGTTAAAAAAAGAACTAAATAAATTCATGGAGGATAGATCCATCAATGACTATTAGTCAGGATGGGCAGGGATGGTGTCCCTAACCTCTGTTTACCAACGTCTGGGAATGGGGTACAGTGAATGGATCACTTGATAATTACCTGTTCTATTTGTTCCCTTTTGGGTCACCTAGCACTGGACACTGTCAGAAGACAGGACACTAGGCTAGATAGACCTTTGGTCTGACCCAGTGTGGCCATTCTTATGTTCTTATGATTTCATGGACAATGGCCCCATTGTGCTAGGCACTGTAGAAACACAGAACTACAAGGCAACTCCTGCCCCAAGGAGCTTACAATCTATGTATAAGGCAGGAGACAACAGATGGATACAGCCAGACGGGGGAGTACAAAGAAATAACCTTGAAGGGTGCTTGTCCTTTGAAAAATGATCTTTGATTGCTCCTCATTTGAGAATGAACAGGGATGTTCAGCTTCTGTGGACCATGATCTGCAGGCCACTGTACTTAGTAGATGAACCTAAGGTTTTCTTTTCTTTTTCTTTCTTTCTTTTCTCATTGCTAACATTTTAAATGAACTCAATTCTTATTAAGACTTTTTGCACGTTCTCCTCCAAGGATCTCAATCAACATTCTTTAAATGACTTTGCTGGGCAGTTTGCCTGAGCAAGCACCAAGTAAGGAGGGTGCCAGGGTTTGGTCCTGTAGTTGAAGGGCCTGGTCACTTGTCAATGTCAGCAGGCCAGGTGTTGCACATCTGCAGTAATCACTTGCTCTGCCCAAAGATCCATCTCCTAGAGCTTTGCCACGTGCAGCCTTGCTTACGGCAATTTCTCTCTGTTGTTTGCAAGGGTCGAGGTTTCGAGACCAAGTAGCCAGCTGTGGCAAAAGCAGCCCAATGTGGGAGTGATGCTGGTACTACTGGTGGATTGATGGATGTAGGGGTTCTGAGGCCAAGGTGGAGAGCTAGGGAGTGAGGCAGAGGTTTAAAAAGGTGCAGACAAGAAGCTTGCACCTGACGTGATAGCAAAGAGGGGAGTGACATCATCAGAGAGAGGAGCCAGGGATATGATCACAGCAGCTCTGTTTTGCATGGCCTGGAGGAAGCTCCGAGAGAAGAGGGTGACAGGGACTCAGAGAAAAGTTTTAGCTGCTTGGACAGAAAGAAAAGGCTGGGTCTTAAAAATGTTATGGAAGGAAATGTGGCAAGATTTGGACCCTGCCGTTGCCCCTGCTGTATTTGTTCATGGATAAATAGAGACCTTTGGACCCACGCCTTGTCAATGCAACACTTTGCACCCTGAAACTCTAAAAAGTTACATCCATCTCTCTCTCTAATCATTTTGAAAACATAACAACGACCATAGTGGGTCAGACCAATGGTCCATCTACCCCAGTCTCCTCTCTTACAATGCCAGATGCTTCGGAGGGAATGAACAGAATAGGCAGCCATCAAGTGATGCATTCCCTGACATCAGTCCCAGAATCTGGCATTCAGAGGCTTCAGGACATCCAGAACATGGGGTTGCATCCCTGACCATGTTGGCTAGTTACCGTTGATGGACCTTCCCTCCATGAACGTATCTAATTCTCATTTGAATCCAGTTATGGTTTTGCCCTTCACAACATCCCCTAACAATGAGCTCCACCGGTTGACTGTGTGGTGTGAAGACACAACTTATCTGGTCCCCATTACCTAAACTAGCTGAGCACCTCACAATCTTTTAATCCACCCAAAAACTGTGTGAGGCAGGGCAGAGCTATCACCCCCATTTTACAGATGGGGAACTGAGGTACAGAGAGGCTAACACAGGACCTCTGTGGCAGAGCAGGGATCCAAATGCTGCTCATCCACACCTAGGCTAGGTCCTTAGCCACAGGACCTTCTCTCCCCCCCCCCCCCCCCCCCCGCCAAGAGCTGAATTTCTCCCATTAATCTTAATAAGTCCGTTTTTTGGAATTCACCATCTAGGTAAACAAAAAACATGGCAGTTTTAGTACCATTTCTTTTTCTTTTTCTTTTTTTTTAATAAGATCTTCTTCTTCTTCTTCTTTTTTAACAGGAGACCGAAGAAATTTAAAAGGCACCCCCGCCCCCACTCCCACACAGGGAACAGATTTTCAATTCCCCAAACCTCTTGATCATGTTTATTTTGACTGGGGCCTGACATTTCATGGGTTGAAAAACTGAAAGTGACGGAGAGGCTCTCTGTCGACACAGAGAGATGATCTCATCAAAACGCTCCGGGGTCAGGTTTGGGGGCGCTCCAAGCATTACTAGAGGTCTGGATCCCTATCCAAACGAGAGCATTATTCATCATTCCTGCTATTTTCTTAACAATTTTGCTTAAGTACCTTATTTATACCAAAAAAATGTTTTTTTGCCAAGCAGTTGGCTTGGCCTCTTGTATGTGCCTATACGCTCATTATATATCTCTCCGTCCCTGTGTGTGTATATAGATATGTAATGTGTGTGTGTATGATATATGTATTCCCCTCTCCCCGGACAGCTACCATGTGTTTGGAATTAGTGCAGTGATTACAGTGGGGAGAAGTCAGCTGGGTTCCTCCTGAACATTTCAATGCTTAATCTCTGAAGAATGCAGAATGTCTGTCTGGGCAGCCGGGCCAAGATCAACTCCACGGCACGGGGAGGCCAATATAAACGTTCATGTTTTGTGTCACAGAGATTTCATTAGATATTTTTTATGTAATTGCATAAGGAGAACTACTGTGATGAAAATGCCACAGCAAGCAAACGAGATGAATCGCGAAATGTCTCTTTCGAAGAGACATGGGCCTCATCCAGACGACCCGCATCCAACTTCTTCATATTCCAGCTCAGTTGTGACCTTTCCGGATAAGTAATGGGCTGTCTTTCCCACCCCCCCTTCTTTCTTATACAAATGGTCTGACGTCATGGGGAAGTTTGAATCTCTTTTGTGTGTGTGTGTGTGTGTGGGGGAGAGTCTTGTTAGTGCAACGGTTTTAATATGCTGACCTGTCACCTCTGGTGGTCTGAGTTTGACTCCTCATCCTCAGTGCCTTACCCGTCCACAGCTCCAAGCCTGGCACTGGGAGCTCTGGAGAAGCCCAAGGCTGGAGAATCAAGAGGTATGTTTTGCTGCTCAGGATGGTTGAGGTGCATTGGAAGAGTCCTCTGAGGTCTCAGACTGGGAGTAACAAAGGGTGTTGTGGGTCAAGATTAACGTACATTGGCTAGGCTTGGTCAAGGGAAAGACAACCAGAGCTATCGGCCTGTCACTGAAATTCAGGGGGGAGAGGTGGCGGGGGAAGGCGGTGGGGGAAAGAAAAATCTCCCTTTTTTTGGCTGTCCACTGTACAAGTGCTTTTCAGCATCTGAATGATATCACTGTGCTCTTTGTTCCTATCTCAGCTCTTGGATGGGGCTGGGGGTGGAGACAGATGTATTCTGAACTCACTACTACATACCACAAGCTTAGTAAGGGACTTGGAGTTCATTTACAATCTATAGCAGAGCTTCTCTATGTCCCTGATCTCTACTCACCGACCCCACCACTGATTTAGAACGACTTGGTTAAAGTGTCACTTAAAAGGCCTGGCAGATGTCACCAATTATACAGGTTAATGTGCATTTAATTAGGTCTTAATCACTGGATGCTCATTTAAAATGAACACAGATTCCCAGGCGACCGATAATTCGGTGGTTCAGTCGCTGCATGGCTCACCCCTGTGTCAGTTAAGCTTTTTGCAGCCAATCACAGGAGAGAACTGGGGACCCTGAGCTCCTTTGCCCTGGCACCTGCTGGATTCCCCAGCTGAGCGACTGTGTAAATTGCAATTTAATAACGCGCCCTAGCATGGAAATGTAAGCAAATAAAATGACTGGGCACAAGAGCCAGTGGAGTGGGTGGCATCCATGGTGGACGGCTCAAGCTTACATTGTTGCTTGTGAATGAAGCCAGCGACGTCTGTTAGCACCTTCTCTGGTCTTGCATAGAAAGCAGGTGTGAGAGCCTTGTTAGGGACTCCCAAGATGACAGGCTGTTGTCTAGTGTCACTTGTGTCACTGGACACTGCGAGTTTGGCCCTGCCCCAGTCATCAGCGCCTGATGTCAAGCAGCTTTTATGAGCTGATTGGGAATGTTCACCTCCCTGACCCCACCTCGCCCCAAGACACATCTGGTGGGTGGGGACGGCATGGAATTTGGGATATTGTTTTTCTCCCAGGCGGTGGTGGGTGCCAGAAACCTGATAAATGAATCACCTCCGGCACGGGTCAGTCGAGGCTCTGGCATGTGACCCACCCAGGCCCCTGAACCACGCAGAGGAGATGGGGTTGTTGCAACTTTACCTCGGGCATGGAAGTGCGTTGTGAAATAACAAACTGGAAGCAGGAGCTCGTGGAGAGCTTTGTTTCACAAGCTCTTGGATGGCAAGTCTTGCTCATAGGGGGATAGTGTACTGGCCTGAGTCACCCTTATCTGCATATCTAGTTTACTTAGGTTGTGGGCTTGTCTACACAGGGAAATTGACCGGGGAAACAAGCTATTTTGCAAACCAATAATTACTCTGTTTTGGAAGCACACTAATTATTCTGGAATAAAGTTGATTTTTTATTCCAGAATAGAGTGTCGCCATGGCGAACTCTTCCAGAACAGCTGGGCTGGTCAGTTTCCCTGTGTAGACAAATTCCAGCTCTTTAGAGCTTTTTGTTCTGTGTGCAGACAGGGTCTTGTCCAGTGGAATCCTGATGCATGACCAGGACTGCTAGATGATACTGGAATACCAATCATAAATAATAATCATATCATTAGGATGCGGAGGTGGGCTTGAGGGGTGGAGAGAGAGCCCTATAACTGGGGTTTTGGAAGATGAGGGTGGTATGCCAACTTGTCTCTGCTTCTGAGAAAGGAGCTCAAGCCCTAATATCTAATCTCAATCTCCCTTGCTGCATATTAAACCCAGTACTTCAGTGGACATAACCCTTCACTTTATAACAGTCCTTCACATAGTTGTAGGCTATTATCAAGCCCCCCCCCGTCTTCTTTTCTCCAAAGTAAATATGTCCAATTTTTTTTAACTGTTCCTTATAGGCCAGTTTTCCTAAACCTTTCTCATTTTTGTTGTTCTCCTCTCTCCAATTTGTTAAATCTTTTCTAAAGTGTGACACCCAGAACTGGACACAGCTCTCCAGCTGAGGCCTCGCCAGTGCTGAGTAAAGTAGGTCAGTTTCCTCCCATGTCTTGCATATAACCTTGTTCATCTTTTTTTGCAGCTGAATCACACTGGCTCGTATTCAATTTGTGACCTACTATCCCCCACCCCAAAAAAATCCTTTTCAGCAGTACTACCACCTAGCCAGTTAGTCCCGATTTTGTAGTTGTGCATTTGATTTTTCCATCCTAAATGAAGTCCTTTGCACTTGTCTTTATTTCCCCAATTTGTTGAGGTTGTTTTGAATTCTAATCCTGTCCTTCAAGGTGCTTGCAACTACTCCCAGCTTGGTGTCCTAGGCAAATTGTATAAACACGCTCTCTGCTCCATTATTCAAGTCATTCATGAAAATACGGAATCGGACTAGACCCAGGCTTGACCCCTGTGATCCACCACTAGATACACTCCCTGAGTTTGACAGCAAACCATTGATAACTACTCCTTTAAGTGCCGTCTTTCACCAGCTGTGCCGTATCTTATCGGAATTCCATTTAGACCATGTTTCCTTAAAATCGTATTAAAATCAAGATATATTCCATATACTGCTTCCCCTTCATCTGCTAGGCCAGTGACCGTGGCAAGAGAAGGAAAATAGGTTAGTTTGGCATGATTTGTCCTTTACAAATATGTGCTGGCTATTTCTTGTAACCCTATTATCTCCAGGTGCTTACAAATGGATTGTTTAATAATTTGATCCAGTATTTTTCCAGGTATTGCAGTTAGACTGGCTTATCTATAATTCCCCACATCCGGTTGTGCTAGCCCTCACACAGAGCTGAACACCAGCCAGTGTGTTTTCACCCCCCAAGGGGCAGTTCACTGGAGCCCAGTGGTACATATCCGAGGAGGCAGGTCTCCTCTGAACTCAGGGTGCCCCTGGAGTCCTGGTGCCCCGGAGTTCCTGCCTTCAGCAGGTGCGAGTGAATGGCTATTGGATATTGTGTTACACATTAACTCCTGTGGAGCAGAGCAAAGAAAATGGTCTCTCTTTCTCCCTCTGTGTAAAAACTAAGTGTTGCCTTAGCTGTAACGAGGGCTCTGAGATCCTAGGACTGACCCCTTGTTCAATGGTCTGGCAGGGTTTGAGGGAACCCATGTTGCATCAGGGCTGCCTAGTCGATTAATAAGGTGGCCCATCACCATTGTATCTCAGTCCATTATCAAGTTGAGGCACCAAGTTTAAGTGATGTGCCGGCAGAGCATGGAGTAGAATCCAGGAATTTTCTCTCCGTTCCTTTCATATACAACATCCCCACCTTTCGGTACTCCTCATCGTTCCTATCTCTGCTTCACCTGCATCTGAAATGCATACAGTGAAAGCGCGCCAAAGAACCATTGCAGGTGACTCCATTCACTCCAAAGAAATGAGATTTTTTCAAATGAATTCACATACCTTCTCCCCCCCGCCCTGCTTTATTTTTCTCTTTACTATTAACTTTTACTCACATTCCTCAACAACTCCCAGTATTTGTCATCCTGTCAGGAGCAGAACTCGTTTTATCTTTTTTTCCCAGGCTTTCTTGGGACTTTTGTGTTGATAAGAAAAGGGTGGGGAGGGGAAAAAAAACCCCCGAAGAAAGATTCCCATTAGCATCCTTGAAAACATTACAGACTCTGTGTGCATCTTTATTATTGCCAGTTGAATTGCTCTGTGGACTGGTTTATATTGATAGGATGGTTCTGCTAAACTGAGATACATTGTTTTGTGTTTCATAAGTAGCTTAGAGCAGTAGGTGTTAAGATACAAGACATACATCTATAATCTTCATTTTGTAGCTGGGCAATTATCAGAATTTTGCACAAATTTTTCTGTCTGTCCCAATATAATTAATGTAAACCAAATACTCTGAGCACAGCTCCTGAAATAATCTTGTGTGCAGATTGTGTGCAGAATCTTGTGTGCAGAATCATCTTTAGCCTGAACAGAGATGGAGCAAACACTATCTCAGACCTGCTTGGGTAGAAAGTAGCATCTACTGCCCAATAGGCAGCATTAATCTCCACATTCCATTAGTGGAATGGAGTTGTTCGGGGGCTAGGCAAATTGGTGTGGATAAAATAGTCCAACGGTCTAGAACCTTCATCCTCCAAAATCCAGGCAAACCCAAATGAGACCTTTTCAGAAAATGTAAGTAACTGAAAATCCAAATGTCTTTCTAGATTTCATGGCTGCCTCTGGTACTTCCTGGAAGCTAAAGTGTCAAAGCTATTGCAAGGGTTTCCTTGCAGAGTGTCTGGCATCGTTGGAAGTGTGAAGTAATGGAAATCTCACAGGGCAGTTTGTTCTTGTGATTTTTCTAGTTGAAGGGCCAAATCCTGATCACCTTTCTTGCTTCAGATCTGCACAGAAATTAAAAGGTATTTTGCATGAAGAAAACAAGCAGGACCCGGCCATAATTTTTCAGTTTCTAAAGGTTGAGCAGCTGAACTTTTGGGCCAAAAGTAGAATCTCTGACACACCTTGGAGGTTTTTCTGACAATGGTTTGTGTGAGACAGGCTCAGTACTGCTCTCATTTACTGCAGTGCCAATCCAAATGAACGCCACTGATTTCAAGTTGGCCGGATGTCAGTCTGGAGTGACTCCATTGACTTCCGTGAAGTCACTCTACATTGATGAGTGCAACTCAGAGTAGAATTTGGTCCAAAGCAGACGATGAAAAGGAGAAGCAACAGTCATTCCAAGCCTGTGTTACATGGTTCTTCCACGACTCATGGGTCCAAAATAGTCATTTAAAATGCAGCACAGCTTCTGGGATAAGCAGCTCAAGAAAGAAGGAAATTTGCAGATCACTCTGTTCATCTTAGAACCATAGGGCTGGAAGGCACCTCCCGGGGTCCAGCCCCCAGACTGAGGCGGGATTAAGTATACCTAGAACAACTCTTACAGGTGTTGGTCTAACCTGTTCTTAGAAACCTGCAGTGACAGGGATTCCACAACCTCCCTAGGTAACCTGTTCCAGAGCTTAAATATCCTTATATTAGAAAGTTTTTCCTAATATCGAACCTAAATCTCCCTTGCTGCAAACTACACCAATTACTTCTAGTGCTTTGAGATCTTTGATGGAAGGCACTAAATACTAGTTGACACCTTGCCTTTATAGAGTCTTTTGTCTAAAGATCTAAAACATGGGGAATTATCCCCTGTAGCAGGGCAGCGACTCACCCCTGCGGCGCCTCCTGCCGGTGTGTCTGGGAATTAGCTCGCCTGCATCTGGAGCGCCCTCTGCAGGCCGATGTCCCACTTGCTGCTCTGTCCCAGAGTCCCTCCCTGGACCCCGGTGCCCTCTTCCCTTGGGTTCTGCACTCCTGCAGTACCCCCTCAGATCTTAGGGTCTCCCCTCTCAGGGAACTCCCACGCGCTATCCCCACCTTGCCTCAGTCCAGGCAACTGCCAGTCACCACTTGCCCCCATTCACTGGGGCAGACTGCAGTATCATTGCCACTCATCACCAGCAATGAGGGGTTGGCCTGCTGCTTCTACCTCAGTAGCCATGGGCTGCCCCCTGCAACCCTAGTACCCCTTGTTGGGCCTTCCCCTAGGCCCTGCAGCCTGGGGTTTCTAGGCTAGAGCTTCCTCAGCTCCTCCTGCCTTGCCCCAGCCCTGCTTCCCTCTAGGTACCTGTCAAGCTCCCAGCAGACAGAGGAGACACTCTCCCCTGTGCTCCAAACGGAGTCCTTTTTATCAAGGCCAGCTGGGCCCTAATTGACCCATCCACAGCTGTGGCTGCTCTGCCCCAGCCGCTTTCTATTGCAGCCCTCAGCAGGGCTGCCTTTCCATAGCTACAGCCCTTTGCAGGGCTGTTTTAACTCCTTTTATACTGGAGTGGGGCAGCCACCCCACTACATCCCCACTTAGTAGGTGATGAAACAGAAGCACCCACAAAGCAACTGACCTGCCTGGTGCCGTGCAGTGAGTCAGTGGCTGAACATGTTGCAGACAGTTTCGCAATGTGGGATCCTTTGACTGGCGGGGTATGGAATTGCTAAGGATTCCAGGGTGATTAAGATACCACAGATGCCCAAGAAACAAGATAGAGGGAGGTTTATTTATATTACACTGAATGCTACAGAATATACCCTCTTTGAGTAGTGAGGGAGAGAGTAAATAATGTTTGACTATTGAAAGGAAATATACAACCTGAAGGTCTCAACTATACCCTCATGAGAGAAATCATGGAAGCATGTTTATTCCAAGGGGGAATAGGTGAGACACCAAAAGGGTCGGGAGCCTGCTCAAAGGCAAAGTCCTGGTTCCATTGCAGTCAAAATGGGGGTTTTGCCATTGAGTTCAGTGAGACCAGGATTTTGCCCTATATTTCCAAGTGATCATTAGGTTGAATCTGCCAAGTTTTGAAGCATATCATTTGATTTTCAGTCCCTTCTGGGGATCTCTACCTTCCCTCTTGTTCTGAAATATCACTGTATGGTTCAGGGGACTGGCAGTGGGCGGTGGAAACTTTCCTCTCCTGAATCTGGTTGAGGACAACGGTGATTTACAATCTGATGGCTGTTCAGTGACTGAAAGGAAATGGGATTGGGGTTCTCAGTCCAGCCTCTGAAGGACAGAAATCTTCATCACAAAATCCATCATTATAAGAAGCATCCTTGTGTATGGTCTGGACAATGAAGCCAAGCACCGAGTAAGCGAAGAGACCAAACTGTCTTCTTATGTATACAGATGACTCCCTCCAGGGAAGGGCAGAAGCTAGAGTTGTTCAAAAAATGGCCTTTTTTCATGGGAAATGTAGACTTTTTGATGAATAATCAAAACAGATATATACTTTTGACTAAAAAAGGAAATATTTTTCTTTGGAAATGCTACTGTGGTTCCTCATGAGACTTATAGTTCTGGTGCCTCGTGCCCCCCATTCTCCACTATAGATTGTGCTTCCTGGTTGGACTACATTTCCCATGGTGCTCTATGATTTCCCCTCATAGTGAGGGGAGGTGGTTTCATCATGAGCCCCTTTGACCATGATGCACTATGGGAGATGTAGTATGTGGAAGAAGCCTGTCCCAAAATGGAGAACAGGGACATGAAGAAATTAAACTACAACACCCAGGAGGCACCACAGTGAGATATCCAAATTGAAATATTTCAGTTTTCAGGTGTTTGGGGTTGCTTTTTTTGACAAAAAAAGCAGGCACTTTTCAAGAAAAAATTCATTTAGTTGAAAACCTGATCTTCCAATAAAAAAAAAAGTATTGATGGAAAATGTTCAACCCACCTTGTTAAGGTACACTGTGAGAAGAGCATGAGTTGGCTGGTAAAGCTGTTGTCTGTTGTTGTGCTTATCTGGGCCTAGTTGGATGACACTAACCTGGGGTACTGTATTTATGAAGAAATGAAAACCCTCTCTCCAAAACCGCAAAGCTAAGCATCAATGTACTTTTGCTCATTGACTGGAAAATAGACCGTGATGCTGCACCAGAAAAACAGTTGTCTACTCTAAACAGACTGCCCCACTGCTCCCAGGTGATGACAATTTTAAACCAGTGAAAGGTTGAAAAATGGCAAGTGAGATTTTTTTTTTAAAGGTTTCCTTGGCAAAGGCAGCCAAATTCTTTGTGAGACTGAGGTGCTTTAAGAGCTGCCTTAAAATTAATCCCAAACATGAGTCTAGCTCCAAATGAGTGGGACTTGGCAGGTCTGCTACATACATTATTTTGAAATACAGGCAGGAGGCATGTGGTGATGGTGGTTTTTCTGGTCAATTCTGATTCCCCCACCCCCATCCCTCTGTCTATGTTAATATTTCTTTCAAGCTTTAACCTGTTGTATTGTTTGTGGAGGTGAAAATGCCTAATGTTAGGCATGAACAAAGATGCATGACTTACTACTGTGTTGTAATATTTTGCTTGCTAAGGTACATTTCTTTTTTAAAACAAGGTGTTTGCATCCGAGGGGCTCAGTGGATTGTTAATGGGATGAAGAGTCTTTCACCGCCAGGTCACTTAGTCAAGTCCAGCCTAGATCAGTAGTGGCCGATGGCTGTTTCATAGACTGCGGTAGATTTTCAAAGGCACAAATGGCAGCTGGCAGCTTAAGACCCTTTATTTGCAACAAAACTTGGTCTAAGACACTTTGGAAGATGGGACTTAACCTGCTTAGTCACTTAGGCGCATTTGCAAATTGTACACTAAGCTCTGGGGCAAGAACTGTCTTTCTCTGTCTTACACAGCTAGTTCTGAGCAAATTCTCAGCACTTAACAAATAATAATGGTAACCAAAAAGCCTAGATACGACCCTCCCCCACCTCCGTGAACTTTGTGTGTGTGGATCAGCTGCATCTGGGACCATCTTTCATAATGCTACTTTGCCTTTAGTAGAGTCTTTCCTAAGAGGATCTCAAATAACTTTACAAACATTCAGGAATTATGCTTCAAAAGGCACCTGGTAGGATGGTATTTTTGTCTTCACTTTATATATGGGTGAACTGAGGCAGAAGAATGAAGACATTTGTTCAGGATCACAGAGCCGCTCAGTGCTGATTGCCTGTCCCCTGCTTTAACGACTACCCTGTGCCCCCTCTCCTCATTATCCCAGTGTGGGGCTGGTCCCACAGGGAATGCTTGATGCATGAACCACATCCACCCCGGCTGAGGGAATGGAGTTTATGCTTGTGGTGGCAAGGCAGGGCAGGAACATGAGCTGCAGGTGACATTCTTCCTACCACTAGCTTTTATGGGCATATAGGGAACGAAGGGTGAGGCGCATAGTGACTGTGGATTTGCGAGCACCTCTCGTCATTGTCTACTGTCGCTGTATCATGTGGGTATTAGGGATGGGCAGGTCTCCATACAGTAATACAAATAAAATATAATAGTAATAATAATAGGTCCTGAGGAGGTGAGTGTGGAGCTGGAGATGCACAGGGTTGGAGTGAAGAATGTCTCTATGGAACGGAGATCATATCAGAACTGCAGAAGGGGGCTTGGTTCTGGGCGTAGCTGAAGTTGCGTATCTTAGTTCGAACCCCTCCCCCAGGGTAGCCCAGGCCTTAGACCTTGTCCGCACTACTTTCTCAGACCAGTAATTCTCTACAGGTGCATCACTAGTGGTGGTAGCACTAGTAGAAATGAGTGCAAATTAGGTCCTAGCATTTTAACGGCTGTGTCGTCTAGAGCTTCTCCGAGCAGGGTTAGGAAGGATGGCGGTAAAGACCTCTGAGCCTGTCTAAACTAGAGCCTCCCCCCAGTGGAGCTGGGAATTTATAGTTCCCAAAATCTCTAGTGTAGACACAGTGAGAGCTGATCATGAACTGCTGACATGTGAAGGGAGTGAAGATTATAGATCCTAAACAAGCAGGGGAGAGAGAATCAGTCCACTGGCCAGACGCTGAAGAGTAACTTTGGGCAAGTCCTTCTTTATTTACTTTCATTCCGAAGAGAGACCTACACCCCAGTCATGTGTGCCCAGGCAAATCCCCCCTGCATGATGTGTGTGTGTGAGTCATTTGAAAGGGTTTAGCAATATGGTAACACCAGAATGGGTATCTCAACATGTTCTAGCATACACAGCTTCCTATTGACTGGTTAAAACATTTGCTATTTATCAGATTTTGCTTTTAAACTGTCTGTAACAGTCTGGGAGAACGTCTGTCAAAATCCCTTCCAGATGTGAAGGTGCTACCCGATACTTTGGCTATAACCTGGGCCCTTGCTCTAGCTCAGATTGGATTAGTCGGACTATTGTGAAAATAAAAATACCAATAAAGACATGCAAACATATATGCATATAACATTTTCCCCCAAACGTTCCTGTCTACCTCGAAAACGAGTTTTTATTTAATGATCAGGCTCACGATCTCTTTATAACTGTTTGCTCCATTAGAAAAACCCAGGTAGCTAAAGAAAAGAAGGTATATGTTAATACACTGCCAGAAGCAGCATGCCTGTGGTTTTCTTAGTGTTACTAACTTTCCCCCCATTTGTCTAATGCTCCTTAGGGTATGGTGCTTCCAGACACATTCGCTCTTTTTAAGCAATTCAGATTATGTGCACAATTTTAGGTCAGAATTCGATCCCTAGCATTAAAAGTATGTGGCTCAGATAAAGATGATTAGTTAAATACTTATTGAAAGAATGCTGTAGGTTTGGGGCTGTTTCTAAAGGCATATAATATGCAGACATGCTGCCTTGTTAGCCTCCAAATGAAGCTTCAGTTTCACAAAATATTCTAGGATTAAAAAAGAAAAAAATCACTCAGCAATATTGGTCAGATGATATACGATCTGATCCAGTCCCCATTGTAGACATTAAGGGGTCTACCCCTGCCTTTCAATGGAGTTGGATCTCTAATCTTTGTGATGTGCATCTGGTATGTGCAGGAAGCACTCTTGATGCTTGAATCTCTGTGAGATGGGCCTACGTCAAAACACTGATCCGAATACTCTCGTATTTGGTTTGGGAGGGGTGGTTGGATGGGTCGGAGGGAGGGGGTAGGTTTAATAAATAGAACCTGGATTTGGGTCAGAATTTTGCAGCTGCTCTAGTATCTCTGTAATGGGCCAAATGAGAACGGAGGTCGAACAAACACCCCTGAACGCAGAGGATTCCAAATTCTCATTTTGCAGGTTGGACGTGTCTCTAATCAAAATCTAACAAGCAAGCTCTGCTGCTTGTGTGCAATGGTATTTGTGCACCTCACCGTCTTTAACATGGCAAGGGAGCCTGCCAGTGGGGAGCTGGGCAGCAGAGAGGGCTCTGGGAGCTGGGGCCTGCATTTTTGTACATGCACATTTCATATGCCTTGAGGGTTGAATTTTTTTCAACCTGTGTCATGCACACATTGTGAATGAATGGGGGGAGTGACAAAACAATAGAAAAGAGACCAAAAGATTGTCCTCTATTCTTTTAAAACAAATCTCCTTAGCTCAATCTTATGGTGGGTTTTTTTTTCTGATTCTAACTCATGATTTTTACACTCTGGGGGCTTGGCAGGGCCCATGGAACATCTAGTACCATTTTTGAGGATCTGTCTCAAAAATGAGTGCTGCTCAGTGATCTGTGGGGCAGGTAATGAGGTTTAGTGGATAGTGCACAGGCCTGGGAAGCAGGAGCCAGGGGACTACTCTTGGGAATCAGGAGCCCCAGGGGGACTATTCCTGGCTCTGCCACTGATCTGCTGGGTGACCTCTGGGAAATCGTTTGGTTTCTCGGTGCTTCTATTTCCTCTCCCCCCTTTGGTCTGTCTTGTCTCTCTAGAGTCTCAGAGATGGGGACTGCTGTCTCTTAGAGCACATTTGACAAGTGCCCAGTGCAAAGGGATCTCTGTGGGCTAGTCACACAGATAAGAACACTCACCTCTGTAGACACAGGTTCAAAGTGAGCTTTGGTTGGTGGTCTCATCTCATTCCCTGTTCTTTCCATGTTGTAACGGTGCCAGATTGTGTGCTGGATTTCTGCAGCTCGGAGGCCGGGGACTGGAAGGGAAGGCCACGCGTCAGGACTGGAATGTACCGAGGTCGAAGCGAGCCCCTTGTGCGGTGCTTCTCGCAGTGTCCTAGCTGTGTCTGTTTCCCTCAGTTGCTCACTTCCTTGAGGACTCACATTCACGCTTGAATTCGGAGGGAGTTAAAAGTAGGATTTCTCTAGTTTTGCACTGGCGAGAGCAACCTTTCCTTGAGTGTCCTGATTGGTGCATAACCTTGAGTTGTTCCGTAACTGTTCATTACAAGCTTGTAGGTCACTGTTAGGAGTGATGGACCCCGGAGTATGTTGTGGTTTGGAGGATACCAAAAAAAAAAAAAAGTTAGGAAAAACTAGCCTCTGCTATCTGTGAAATAATGCAGTGGATTGGGCTGGGTGTGGCTTGCTGCACAGAGAGAGGGGTGGGGAGCGACATGTGGAAAAAACCAAGCAATCTTTTAAAGCCCACATGCTGATAAGACATTTTATTGAGTGCCCAATATATCTGGCAGCAGAGACCGAGATTATATGTCTTGACCTGGCTAGTCCTGCTTCACGCCCCCGCAGGGACCTTTGGAAGATGACTGGTGGGGGGAGGGGTGATCTCATGCCCCTTGCCCGCTGGGAGCGGGATCAAGTCCTTGTTGTTCTCCCAAATGAAACCTTTCACCCCTGAGTTTGTGGCCTCAGTGACTCCAGAGCATTTGCAATCACTGCACTAGCCTGTGCAGTGAGAACCCATTTTACGTAACGGAGGAAGGGCTAATAATTGAACTACACTGGAGTCTGGCCAGGGGGGTTGCTGTCTTCAGGACCTTTCAACTTCCCCTGCCTGATTCTGAAGCTCCACGGCCCCTGCTGAGTTCTCTTTTCCTCCCACCTCCCAACCGCTGTCCACATCTCTCGGTCGCCTTCTCCCACTCCAGACTGGATTCCTCTCTTTCCTGCTGCCTAGCCCATGTGCTTGGAGCAGTCTCCCTGTCCCTCTCTGCCAAACCCTCTGCCTCTCCAGCTTCCAGTTAGTCAAGTTTTGAAGAGCCCTTTTGTTCCACCATGCCTGCCAGCCGCTCCTTGGCTGCGCTGCACCTCGCTGGGCCGTTAGGTCAGATCCTGCCAGGTGCTGAGCCCAGATTTGAAGGGGATGTTGAGAATGGCCAGCACCTAGCAGGCTCAGGCTCTTAGAGTGTAAACACTGCAGGATCGAGACTTCTTTCGATCCCCTGGGAAGGGTGAGTGCTCCGCATACAGGTCTGGGAGCCAGGAACTCCTGGCTTCCCATCCACACTCGGACACTGACTCCATCTGAAGCGTGGGGCCGGTCCCTCCCCATCTCTGTGCATGATTTTCCCTGTCCTTAGAAGGTGGCTAAGGACGTGGACAGAAGTCTGTGAAGGGCTTTGAGGTCCACGCATGGACCAGTGCTGTACAAGTGCAACACATTATTATTTGTATCTCTGCAGCCCCTGAGGGTCATTGTGGTGGGCCCGTTACTCTGTAAAATGGAGCTAAGACCTAGTCCTTCGCAAGGGTGGGATGAGGCATGGGAGGTTGGAGGATGGAAATGCTCAGCATTATTCACCGCACTATGTACTTTTCAAGCTGTAAAGCACCATGTCTACCTATTGTGCTCAATAAAAATAACACCGAACACATTTTTCTCTGGCAATAGCATGAGCTGAGTTGACGCTCTTAACCGGGAGGGTTGGTTCTAAGGGATCTCTCAGGTTCTGTCTTCGTCACAGCTGAACTGAGTTCTGGGCATTTCCTGCGCCAAGTGTAGGACTGGAACCGCGTCCAGCAATGAATACAAAGCCCCTTAAAAACAGGGTCAATGCCAGAGGAGACTCCGACTCGTCCCCTATGCAGGAAATGAACCTGCATCCCTCTCAATAGCTCCTTGGGCAATAGGCTTTGGGTGGTCAATGAAGGTCAATGAATCCAGGCGGTGATCAGCTCTGGAGCGGCATGTGCTCCTGGTTAATTCTGTGGGTGGGGGTCTCTAACTCCTCTGCGTGGTGTGAGGAGCCAGGACCCAAGCTGTAGGGAGTTGGATTGTGCTCAGTCCCTGCTCAAGTGCCTGGCATGGGAGGTGGTTTCTTCGCTTTGCGCGCCTGGCATGAAGGTCAGGTCCAATTGTCGTCACTGTGCTCCGGAGAACTTGCTCTTTCCTAGCACCGCGGGTGGGAAGGAAGCAGAAGCCAGTGGAGACCATGGAGCCTCGATTGGATTGTAAATTCTGTAGGGCAGGTGGCCATCTTTGTTTGTTCTGTCTGTCAGGTGTGTGTGTGGGGAGGGTCTGTGTTTGCACAGCGCCTCGCATGGTGGGGTCCTGATCTGTGACTAGGGCTCCTACACCCTCCTGCGGTGCACATAACAGCGAAAGACGCTCCCTGACGGAAGCACCCCTCAGCAGTGAAGTCATCAGAGAAGATCAGGGTTGGAAGGGACCTCAGGAGGTCATCTGGTCCAACCCCCTGCTTCAAACAGGCCCAATCCCCAACTAAATCAAAGCATTATGCACGAGCTGCAGTTCCTCCGTGCACCTAGAGGCGTGATAGCGGCATGCGGCACTGTGACGGAGTAGGAATACTGTGTGTGTGCCTCAGTTTCCCCTATGCATTTCTTGAGCGTCTATGTGAATGGATAAGGATGTGTAGCTGATGCAAAGCAGAGCTTCTCTGCAGGTGTCCATACCTGAAGCTGTAATCTGACCCCAAGTGGGAGAGGGAGGTCACCTGGCTGAACCGGGGGGAGGGGGGGAGGAGGGGCTGGAGAGAGTGAGTTTGAGTTTGGAGTCGCAGCTGGCTGGAAAGAGGTTTTGGAGTCTGAAACTGGGTGTGCAGAAGGGAAGCAGGCCCAGGCAGGGTCTGGCCTCCCTTGGGCCCCAAAATGGATCCAGCTGAGGGGTTCAGGTACCTACAAGCTCAGTGTTAGACCATGTACCTGTCGACGAATAAACCTCTGTTTTACTGGCTGGCTGAGAGTCACGTTTAACTGTGGATTTGGGATCCACGGGCTCCCCCAGGACCCCGCCCGGGCGAGCTCGCTGGGGGAAGCGCATGGAGGGGCAGAAAGTGCTGAATGCTCCGAGGTCAGACCCAGGAAGGTGTAAATGGGGACCTCTAAGCTCCTAGCCTTGAAAACAGGCTGTGTACGGAGAGAGGACGTTTTCCCTCGGAGTCCCAACTGGCTTCATAGGGAGCAAGTTCCAGACCATCGCCCGGGCACTCCGTGACAGGCACATATGATAAGGGCAAATAGGAAAAGAGATAAGGGGGAACCCTTTAAAATCATCACTCCGCTGAGCCAGGCCGAGGGTATTACGCAATTTAAAAGACAGGGTTGTGCTGCTCCACCCCAACTATTTCTCTCCGGCCCGGCTCTGCCCTCCATCCACATACTGAGTAGTACGTCTGCATGAATGAAAAGCTAACCGAGCACAAGTAAAGCTTGCAGAATCTTGCTCTGTATCAGCCGCGCATAGTGCCAGTACCCCATATACAGACGCAGAAGCCCTATTAAATTAAAACGCAGAATCTCTCCCATCTCATTTCTTTTTTCTTTCCTGATCCTCCACCCCCTTAAAAAAGCTCAGGCAGTTTGGGCTGCTGTATGAAACCCAAATGCCTTTTGCAGCATCAAGCACAGATCCCATAAGTAATATCCCAGTGCTGGAGAATAAGACACTATATGAAGTAGACGGGGAGCTATAAAGACGCTTTAAATGGGGCAATAAAAGTTTTGGGTTTCATATCGTCTTACCGAAGAGGAGAATAACAGAGAGGCAGGAAATTTCAGTAGCAGACATGACAAAGGTCACAGCACTCAGACTGCACCTTAGACAAAAACACCTACTCTTATGAAAACAGCAAGAATTTTTGGCGGAGGCTCAAGAGCTGTTACAGGCAAAGCTCTCCACCGCGCTAAAAGGTTACAAGAGACTGTTTTGTCTACGCGGCTGTAAATGTTTATAATATTTCTCTGCGTTTGTATTGCATGGGATATCCTGCCTCTGAGATACAGAATTCGGCTATTGTGCCTCTCCTAAGGAAGCCCAACTCTTGCTTGGTAAAGAAGGGAGAGGGTTTGCTTTGTTCGGCTATCTGTTTGTTGAAAATATTTACACCCTTGAGGGGGATGGCACCGTGGACATTGTACAGCTTGTCAGCCGATCCTGCATCATTTAAACCAGTGGAGGGGGTTGCCTTGATTTCAGTGAGAGTGGCTGTCAGGTGTGTGTGTGTGTGGGGGTCCTACAGTCCCTATGGGCAGATCTCCCTTGACATCGGTGGGGGCGTATTCTGCTCTCTCGGCTACCTTGGGACAATTCCCCTGCCGTCAGTAGAGTTGCACTGGAATAACCAAGCCCAGAGTTTTCTGTCTGCCTCGGTTTTTGGCTGTCCAGCCTTGAGACCACTTGAACCCGATTTCTGGAGGTGCTGAGCTCCCACTGGCTTTAACCAGATGAGGCACCTGTTCAGATCAGGCCAGGATATCTCCAGTTGGGCATCCAAAGATGGAAGCTCACAGAATTAGTGGGTTCTTTTGAAAATGTCCAGGCTTGTGCTTAACCTGGCTGAGGCACCCTCCCGGCCCTGCAGTAGCTGTTCAGACCCCCAGGGACACTCCTGCCAAAGACTGGCAGCCGGGTTTTCTCATGGGGGCCCCAGGCGTCAGCCCCTGACATCTGGATGTTTTGCCAGGGTGTTTTGTTTTGTTTGCTGAGGTCCTCTGTGCATTGGCAGAAAAGGGATGGCCTGGGCAGCAGCAGAGTGCTGCTTTGAAGGGCGAGAAGGTCCCACTCTGTCCCCCTCACAGCATTTCCCCCTTAGCAACAGAGCCATGGTGAGTGGTGGAACAGATGAGAGATGGCATTATAGAGTAGTCTGCAGTGTCCCGAGCAGTGGGGCATCGGCTCCTTCCCTGGGGTGAATTATCCCGCATGCTTTGAAGTCTCCATGTTCAGAAATGTCCTGGATGTTCAGTGTAAATTTCCCTTCCTGCTCATTATTCCTGGTTAACTCTCTCCACGGTGCCACCCTCCATAATCCGTCTGCCTCCATTGCATTTTAACCTGGCCTAGGGTTAGTCCAGACCCCTTTGGTGCTGCTACACCGTGTTTGTGTGAAGCTTTCCAAAGGCACGAACAGGAGGTGGGGTTGGGATTTACAGATGCAACCAAGTGATTTAGGAGCACTGGCGCCCTTGATTTTCACTGCGCTCCTAAGTCACATTGGTGCTGTTGGCAGCCTCACTCAAGGCGCCCGGCGTCCACTGATTTTCAATGGAAGCTGGACTCCTTATCTGTCCTTTGTGTCTTTGAAACTCTCCCCCTGAGCTCCTTTAACCTCTTTAAATATTTATCTCCTCATGGTTTTGAATAAAGGGTCGGGTGTTTTACGTCCTTCTGCTCTTTTGTGTCCCTTTTAAGGAGACGGTTGCTAGTCCAGAGACCCCCCTGCCATATATTGCAGCAGGTGCTAGAGTATGTGCCTTTTTTTATTTTTTTTGGAGGTTTGCACAGTCAGTGCAGATCCCTGTTGCATCGGCACAAGGGGAAAAATGTCCCATGCCTGGTATTTTATTAGTATACAATAGACCAGTTAACTTTTTTATAGAACACCTAAATACAGGGCAGGTGTGAGCAGCAGCTTGGTCGGCTCCTGCAGCTTGAATTTACTTCCTTGTGCTTTTGCTTATTTGCCCTGAGTTTGCCAAACTGCTTGTTTGTTTGTTTTTCAGTGTTTAATATAATTTGCAACCATGTCCAACTCCCGCGCCTTTCTGGAGCCATTTGTTGCCGCGCAGTCGGTAATCATAATACACTGCATTTATGGACCAACTCTTCATGAGGACCTTAGAATGCTCTGCGCACATTCTATCCGTGGAATTGTCAGTCTCTTGTATACAGAGCGGCTAGCACAGGGAGGACCCCAGGGCTACCTTAAGAAGCATGCAGAGTCTGTGTTTAAGTGATAAATGTCTGTATCTGGAACGGTTTCATTGGCTCCAGTTGATAGACTCAGTAACGTGTGTGTGTGTGGAGTGGGGGGAGGGGAGCGGGGTGTTCTAAAAAATGTGGCCTAAATTTTTTTTGAAAGTGACTAGTGATTTTCGGGGCGTAACGTGAGACAGTGCAAAGGGGCCTAATGTCCCGAAAATATTGAGCCCCCGCCCCTTGGAAAATCAGGCTTCTTTAAAGTGTCTCAAATATCCCCCAAATCACTAGTGACTCTTGAAAATGTTTGGTCCAAATGGGTCCATCCTACACATTTAGTAGAAAACTTTAATTATGTAGGAACTCTTCCACTTCCTTGAGCTACAAATACATTTTTTTTAAAGACTTCATTAAAGGATTTTCCTCTCCCTGTCAGACTTAAAAAACAATTGCAGAATGGACAAGTTAAATACATGCAAATGGTTACGCTGAAATTATTTTTCTGCAGCATGCTCATAAATCCAGCAAATGAAACTACAGCTGATGCTCTGCCCAGAGCGCATGCTTATGGTGACCCTGAGATTGCAGAAGTATCTAGAGTCCCCAGTCAGGGTTCAGGGCCTCTTTATGCTAGGTGCTGTACAAAAAGCAAAAACGATGTCAATCTGTGCTTCAGAGAGCTCACAATCTACGATTAGGACCAGGCGCAGCAGGTGAGTAAAGAGACAGCGGGGGGTTGGGTGGAGCGATACAAGCTGAAGGCCAATTGCCCAGGTAGCTTTGAGTTGGTGTTGGATCATATGGGACGTTTGGCTATCGGGTGTCCTTTGAAAATGTGTGCTCTTTTAAAACCCAGAGATAAGGTGAGGTGATTGATGCAGGTACTTGTATTGACCCCAATAACATTCGTATCTGAACGGCTTGCACCAGCCCAAGGGAAGTCTCCTCATCTCACTTCCCCAGACGAGGAGCTGAGTCAGAGAAGAGACCGAGTGACTTGCCTGTGGCAGATTGCAGAGCACTTGCTTTCCAATCCGGCAGCGTCGCAAGATCATCTATTTCCTAAGCAGGAGGCTGTGGTCCCTATT
Source organism: Sternotherus odoratus (assembly GCA_032164245.1). Lineage (NCBI taxonomy): Eukaryota > Metazoa > Chordata > Testudines > Kinosternidae > Sternotherus > Sternotherus odoratus. The sequence continues at coordinate 13,640,272 of JAVMKO010000016.1, forward strand.
CATGGGAAATATATTCCGTTTGGCCGTGGTCTTCTGTTTATTCCTGGGCCACTGAAGTTAGCATTTGACACAGACTCCTCAGGGGGTGGGTAGTGTTTCTTTGCAGAACACTCCTTCGGATGCTAGGCGGGAATGCCTGAAGCGTGCTGAGGGTAAGAGCCCTCCTCTTCCCCCGAATAACCTTGAGACAGCCATGTGCTCTAACAAAGGCATCTGGGCCATCTCATAGGCACACCGAGCAACCTCTAGATGGGGAAGGATCTTTCAAAAACCATGCACGGAAGGGACAAGCTGTGAATATGTCTGCTACCCAGAGGCTACACAGCACGCGGAAACCATGGGATCCGCCATGCTCATCTCTTTGGAAAACCACTTGCATGGGTGTCTGATAGAGTGATAAGCTGGAAGGTCTAGCCCTGTATGTCACCCTTGCTGTAGGCACAAGACTGTGGGATGTCTGTGTGTAACTGGAGGCAACAGCCGCATTGGTGGTACCCTGGCAGCACCAGCCTCTCAGTGGCGGTGGGGCCCGTTGTGCATTTTCATTTATTTGTGTTTTTATTGGAAGCACATTCGTTCTTGGTTGTCGCCCTGCAAGCAGGAGACTGCTCTGATGAATGACCCCCATGGAGTTCTGTTCCCAACGCGCCAGGCTTAAGGCAGGCCTTCAATGGACATCACTGTATATCAATACTGCTCTAATTGTCCATGACATAGAGCCTTGGCTTTTCTCCCAGACAGTCTAAATTAATCATACACTTCTGCTAGAGTAAACAGTCTATTCGATGGGATGTTATAGGGTTACAGCTCTTCCCCGCCCTTCCAGGAGCTTCCTTCTGTGCCTCTAATTTTCCATGTAGTTTGCATACTAATGAGCTTCTGTGCAAGCGCACCTGGTGGATGTGTGAGCCAAACAGGTTCGCAAGCACAAAGTGCCCAGTGTTGCAGCTCACTCTGAGGCAGAGCGGATTTGGCAGAGGAGAGGCTGTAGTGGGAGGCGGGGGGTACATCCTTCAGCTTCTCATTCGCTCGGGCAAAACTGCCATTGACTTTGCCGAGCAGTGTGGTGCATGGGGAGTGAGTCTGAGCGAAGCCAGCGCGTCGGAGCTCAGCATTTGCAAGCGCTCCAGGGATGAGCTGAGAGAATAAGAGAGGAGAACAAAGACCTGGAGGCTCTGGGCACCAGAGATCCAAGCTAGGCTACCTGGGCCTACCTGGAACCCTGCCAGTGCCTCTGCAGGACCTTCAGAGCAGCAGGGTGGATTCAAATCTTCTCTCATCTAGGGAGTATAAAGCCACAGATTTCAGCCGGCCTCCTCGGTCATTCAGGGCCATAGCCCCTGGGCTAATAGTCATGCTGCTCTTTCAGTCTATCTTGGTCCTCTCTCCTTCTTCACATTCCTCCTAAGTCAGTTCTTCACAAACCTTCCCCTCTCCCCCTTCTGCACAGTTGTCTTCTCTGGTGTTTTTCTTGCCTTATTTAGGCTGTAAGCTCTCAAGGGCAGGGATCCTGTACGTTCGTGTCTCTGTAAACATCTAAGAATGACATTAAGGCTAGGGTAGTTGTGTGACCCTCAACTCTGGTATCTGCTCTGTACCCAAATCACAGTGTTAATGGTTTTGTTGGACCACACTTACAAAATCAACATGTTAAACAGATAATGTTAAGAGAAGATGTACATAAAATAGTAAATTTCTAGCAAAAATACAGGCTCTGTTATTTCAGTGTTATGAAAAGCAAAACTCCACTCACTCAGGTTTGGTAAACTCACACTTGCAAGTGTGCAAAGTGCAACATTAACGCTCGTTTCCAAGGGCCAACAAAATGTCATGCCCCATGGGGATATGTGACACAACGGACTTTCTAGGAGAGGCAAGACCTGCTGGATTTACTCAGCAGCCAATGGACAGGATCACTTGCCATCCAGGACTTCTCTAAGGTGGACAAAAGTTTCTCTTTGGGGAATATACACACAGTTACTGAGAAAGTTATCAGCTGGCTACATGGACACATGGAAGCCTCGGGGATGGATGATGGCCAAGAGACAAGGCTGTTCAGGTTGAACAGGACCAGTTTTGTTCATCAGCAAATTAAAAATGTGTAACAACCTGCATTTTGGTGTGGGGAGTGGCAGTGGAATTCCTTTCCACTGGAGAAAAAATCCTTCACAGCTGGCAGCTTCTTTTCGGTCATAATCCCCTCTGGAATAAAGAGCGAGGGCTGCATAATTTTTGTATGGTCCTTTGAGGTGGCAAACAGGTGTATGTTGCCATACAGACACCCCAGTCTCCAGGCAGGGGGAGAATCCTATCACACGCAGCAGCAGAGAGTGGAGCAGTCCAGTTTGGCGGGGTTTCCTGCATTCCCCGCCTTCTTGTTCACCTTGGGCAGCAACAGGACAAAGGACATGGCCAAAGCACAATGGTAGAAGCTGTGCACGTAGGTGTAATCCCACTCCTGCAACCAAAGAGAGCGTCAGTGAGAGTTTCCACTGCTGGAGGATTTCTCTCTGCGTTCAAGATTCTCCCATCTCTGAAATTTTAGTGTATTTCATATACACCCAGGACAGATTTAATCCCATGGTTCTCTGCCCTGGGACCCCAGTCAGCTTTTTTCCTTTTCACTCAGTGCCTTGCTATTTGAAATTCAAGCGGTGCTGCTTAATTGGGATTGGTCAGATAAATCACATGGTATTATTTCTGTTCCCTGACTAGATGAGCAATGCTCTTATAGGGCCTGATCCCAAACCCATTGAAGTCAGCAGCAGTCTTTCCATTGACTTCAGTGGAATTTGGCTGAGACCCATCAGCAGATTTCTGGTGTGAATGCCTGCTGCAGAAACCAGATTTAAAATGAGTTCTCTGCCACGCTACTACAGTTAGCTCTCTGCTGATGCTTGGATGTGCATGATGAAAGGGCCACTCATGCTAGTAACGACCAGTTACACAGATGCTCACAGAACGTGAAAACAAAAGGGAGATGAACTGTTTGTTGCACTTTTCACTGAGCTCGGGCTGGCTGTTGCTGCTGGAGCCTCCTGTCTGGGAAGTTCTGGAGATGGGCAGTGTCACAGAGATACCAGCATGGCTTGGGGCACTGAGATTAAGAGGCCACAGGATAGCATTGAGCAACTCACTGTCAAAGCCTTTTAAATCACCCTAATGGCCAGAAGTTACAGAATCTCTCACCTAAGATGGTACAGCAGCCTTCAACTCCTCTGGGATGCCTGAACTTTGACCCAGCATTGGCAAATCCCCATAGACATAGAATATGCTCTCATGAGGCTGGTCTCTGGTGTAACTTCATCCTTAGAGTGTGAACATATTTGCTACTCATGGTCTTCCACAAAGGAGCTGTGTCCAAATAGGCTCACAACTACCTGACCCAGTGTGGTTTGCCCATGAACCATGCTCGTCAGCCAGAACTGTCAGGCTGGTTCAGCCTCTGCAAAAAGACGTTTCCAGAAGAGATTGGCTTCTGTTTTGGCCAGGATGAATGCAGAGGACTTCTGAAAATGGGGCCTTTATTCAGGTGTCTCAACGGGAGCACTGAGATCTTTGGAAAAATCTCGCCCTTCGAGGAGCATCACTGATAAATGCTCTGTGTACACTGCCTACCCGTCCCCTCTTCTTTCACCATGTTACAGGCCATCTGGGCCATACCGGCTGCACCCACCAGCCCAGGAATGAGATCCTGAGACCTCTGCCTCCCTTCAGTGTTGCAAAATGGCTTCCAGCCTTAAACAGGCAGCAGTGGAAAACTAAAGTGGATTTAACCCAGGCCGATTTGTACAGTTCCCTGCTTTTGAATGGAGTATTTCAATCCACTGCTTAGGAGAAGCTCAAGCAGAAGGAAGGAGGAGATGGTAGATGGGGAGGGGAATTTGTGCTAAGTGACATTTTTACATTCTGCTAGAAGTTGCAATGACTTAAAGCTTTGAAAACTAATCCTCTGGCATTCCTGCAAAGTCATATCGATTTGCTCCCAATTCACAAAATGGCAGTAACACAAGGGCCGAACACATGCTCAGCGGGAGGCTGTGTCCTGAGTATTATTTTCTTCATGATCATTGGTGACATAGGGCCTTCTATACAGGAAAAGAGTATAGTCTAGTGGTTACAGCCCATTGGAGTCAATCAGCAACCTTCCACTGAGTGCAGTGGAAATTGGATCAAGCCCATCATCAGAACTCCTGGGTTCTGTTCCTTAGTCTGCCACTGATTTGTGTTTTGACCTTTGGCTAAATCACACATGGCCAGATTTTCAAAAGGCCCCTGGTCATTGGCCAGCCATTTCAAATAATAAATGCACCGGAGAAAATTGTGAGCTGTCCACAGACAATTTGCCAATGGAAAAAGAGGCAAAAAGTCTTCATAAGCTAAAGTATTTGCTGTCAATTCTTTGCCCAGCTCTGGTTACAATTAATAGATAGAGGCCTGCACAGATACAAAATTTGTATCCCCATCTGATCCGTGAGCTGCAAACATAGTCCATGGATATCCGTGGATATAAAGCGGATATCTGCAGATTTGCAGGGCTCTATTAATAGACCAGTTTTTCTCCTTTTTAAGCTATTCCATGCACTGGGTTGAAGGCATTCCCGTGGGGAGCTGCATGAATCATAGAGTATCAGGGTTGGACGGGACCTCAGGGGGCCATCTAGTCTAACCCCCTGCAGGGCCAATCCCCAACTAAATCATCCCAGCCAGGGCTTTGTCAAGCCTGACCTTGAAAACCTCTAAGGAAGGAGATTCCACCACCTCCCTAGGGAACCCATTCCAGTGCTTCAGCACCCTCCTACTGAAAAAGTTTTTCCTAATATCCAACCTAAACCTCCCGCAGTGCAACTTGAGACCATTGCTCAAGGGTGGCATGCCCATAGTGAGAAGCCGTCAGTTTAAATAGGCTTGTTAGCACTGGCAGAGCAGCCCAGGGCAGTGAGTTAGGGCACGAAAGGTGTGATCCATGAAGAGATATAGGCGATGCAATACACAGTGTTGCGGAGCCTACCTTTTAGATGCTTAGGAAACAACATTGCCACTCACAAAGCCTGAGTGAGGTGCCTAGGATCCAATACAGTGCACGGGGAGGATAGGGGCCAATGTGATCTGCAAAAGCCAGAACACCAGATGGGGAGCTGCCTTAGCTAGCCAATGGGAGATGCTGACGAGGGAGGGAATTGAACCTGGGTCTCCGACAGTCTAGGTGAGCACTCCAACTGCTGGGATTTCGTATGGGGCCCAATCCATTATATGGCTGCTGCGTATGTCTACTGGATTGGGCCCCTCGCATGATTTAGGTGGATGAATGCCCGGCTTCCCTGCTTCGTGAGCTGCTCTGGGGCTTAGGCGGGAGATAGGCCTCCAGACGCTATGGGCGAGGCAGCCTTGTACACCTTCAGAAGCAGCAACATGGGCACCGAGCGACATTTCACCAGACACTTAGGTGCCAAGTGAGTTTAGGTGCCTGCAGGGTTTGGCGGGAATCTTGGGGATGGCAGAGAGCCAAAACAGGGATGTAGGCACCTAAACCACTACGCAGCCCAATGTCTGCTCAGGTGAGCCCCTGGCGGTGGTTTTTGATGTGAAATAGCCGTCTGTCTGCTTTCACCTGGACTAAGACCCACTGACTAGTGTGACGGAGTCAGACCTGAAGGGTATAGGAGAGTGCTGGAAGGGAAGTATATCAGCCTCAGGATGAGCAGGTCCCTGTTCCCTGGCTAGCCAAACAGAGAAGGTTCTAGAAAGCAGCAGAAACAGCTAGCCTGATTGGGACACCTGAAGCCAATCAGGAGCTGGCTGAAACCACTTAAAAACCCTCCCATTTAGTCAGGTGGGTGTGGGTGTCAGGAGTTTGGGAGGCGTTGGAGCAGTGAGTGGTTTGGAGGCGTTGGAGCAGAGAGCAGTTTGGAGGCATCGGAGCAGGGAGCAGTTTGGAGACGTTGGAGCAGAGAGCAGTTTGTAAGGAGGCCCTGAGAGAGAGAAGGGCTACGTGGATGGTCACAATGAGCCTCTGAGGCTAGTGAAATCCACCAGAAAACGCAGGACCCGCAAGTATAGACTTGGAGCTTTGTCACACTAGGCAATCATTGTTGATTAATTCTGGCCTGGGCTGGATTTGAGCTAGAGATCCTCTGACCCCGGGAGTATCCTTCACACCCTCTCATTATCGCTGTAATTTATTGTGAAAACGGGTACCTCAAAAAAGAACCTCAGCATGAGTGCTAGCGCCCCGAAGCAGAAGCCTGGGCCTATCTGCTGCGTGTAGACACTCTTGTCTGGGTACAGGCCTCTCTTCTCTTTCATCTTCTGCAGCTGGAAGGGAACAGAAAGCACGTGATGCCCTCTCGCCCCATGTTCAGTCTCGCCATTCAGCTTCTGAAAGATCCCAGGCAATTAAAAAGCAGACCAAGCACAACGTCTGAGCGTGACTGGCCAGTTGGGTTACTCTCTTTGATCCTAAAGCTCTTAGTGCCTGGCACCGGACACGAGATCCGGAAGATTGCAGCCTTGTTCGCTGCTTTCAAGAGTGAGTCTTGTGTAGAGCGAGGTGCAGTGTGGCCAGGCACTTGGTTCCTTTTCCCTTTGCCAGAGCCCCTTTCTATTAGGCCTTCACATTATTCTGACAGTGCACCCCGGCCCTGACTCATAGCGCCGTCTGCTATTCCACAGGGGCGCCCGCAGAGCTCTGCCTGACCCTGACCCGCAGCTCCCTCGCCAGCTCTATCCTGCACCTCAGTCTTGACCTGCAGCACCCTTTGCTCTTCCCTCTAAACACCTGTGCAGCTCTGCCGACGTACCTCGCTCCTGGCCTGCAGGTTGCCTTTCCATCCTAGGCCTTCTCCCCTGCTAATTGCTCCTACATCCTGACCTGCAGCCCCTCCTGCTATGCCAGACCAGAGGTTCACTTGAGCAGAGACTATGCCAGATTGTGGACAAAAACGTCCTGTGATTAAAACACCAATCCACATATTCATTTGTGATGGAAACCAGGATTTTAAAGCCAGCTTTTTGGAGTTGAGAGGTCCCTGGTGCCCTGGAGATTTCTGCCGGAGGCACTGACTATAATTTGGGCTTTAGAAAGTGAACAGAATAATTGAGAAGCAGGCAGTTTAACCGTGGGCATCCCATCCTCTTATTATGCAGCTGTCCACAGGAATACCATACAGCCAACCCATTGAATAGCTTCCCACCATGAATATGGGACATGGACATATGGAGTCTGCTGACATACCTGCCTGGCAGTGAAAAGAGAATGATGAAGAATATCCGACATGGCACTCGTAAGAGAGAGGTGTGTGGTTTGAAATTTTCACAGGACCATGAGGAATGAGGCAGTCTGGGAGAAGGGCCACCTTTTTCTCCAAGGTATGTTGTTTTTTCAGGGTTGGGGTGTGAGGCCTCTAAAATGGGGAACATAGTACTCTGGGGATGGGTGAGCCATGAAATTTGGGTTGGGCAGGAGGCTGGCCGTGTGTTTTAAGGGAGTGGATGGTGATTCAGGAGGTCTGGTTTCAACCTAGTAGAACTTGGCTGCTCTCTGTCCAGAAGTGACTTTTAGCCCATGTGACGTGGCCAACTGGTTTCTTACTTACCCATTTCACAGTTATCACAAGGACGGCCGTCCCGATTGGTCCTGAGTAGACGCCATATCCCCATCGGTCATGGTAGATCCTCACTGCTATAGTGAGGACGCCGAACATCACAAAAGTCGATCTTTTAGGCTCATCGAACTCTGCCAGAGCTGCAAGGCACAAACCAAAGTGAGGACCAGAGCATCTAATCTTCCATTGCTTTAATTTTGCTCCAGATACTTGGTGTTTCTACAGCATCTTCCATCCAAGGGTTCACTTTGGGCTAACCATGGCTGATGGAAGCCCTGAGAATTTGACCCTAACTCCACCACACCTTTATTAGGTCAGTATCACCAGAGCTCCTTGTCTCCAGGCAAGCAGGAGTTAAGGGGAGGTTAGCGGAACATCAGTCAGAGATGCTGCAAAGCTCTCTCCCAGAGAGTGAGATTCTAGCTGTAGACAGGGCTTTGGGGCACATTTCGGCACAATGGGGACATACTGAGATTCCTAAACCTATCTTACACAGGGGACATCAACTGCTGTCAAAGAGGATGGTGACTGATTGTTCTCCACTTCGTTGAAGGTAGGATGAGAAGTAATAGGCTTAATTTGCAGCAGGGGAGATTTGAGTTAGATAGTAGGAAAAACTCTCTTACTCTAAGGGTAGTTCAGCTCTGGAACAGGCTTCCAAGGGAAGGGGTCGAATCGCTGCTGTCAGAGGTTTTTGAGAATAACTTTAAAATGAAGCGATCTAAGACCGACTTGTTCTAAGGCACCTGGCCCTCTCTGCACGCAGAACAAATAGGGCTCGGAATATTCATCCAGTCTGATGGCCCACTCCATGCTTTATAATATTTCACGTGGCAGCTTTCCCAGCTGACAGACTGCCCAGGGTCGGATCAGTTAGCACGGTGTAGCTGGCTACCTCCTTCCCCCAAGTCATCAATTACAGACCAAGAGAAGCAGTAGGAAGCTGGCCTCTGACATTTTCTGCGTGTCTGTCAAAACAATTATGGCTTGGAACAGCACAAGACTTCATTGTATTGTACTAAGCAGTGGCACAAGGGGGATATTTTCCATTGTCCCACGTGGTGGCACGATATAATTGTGAGTATTATTAATTATTTGTATCACTGTGCTGAGTCATAAGCTAGGACCTTATTGTGCTTGGTGCTGCACAAACACAGAACCACTAACAATATTAGCCACGAGGCTCATTTCTTCCCAATAAAGCGCTACGAGGAGATCAAACTGCAGAAATCTTGTTAATAGTTTAGGCAGAACTTGGGCCCCTCTAGTTCTTTAGTACCCTAGCGTAAGACAGGACTCACTGTGTTATCCGTAGGGACTATAAACTGCACAATTATTTCAGGGCCACACCAAGTGTGACCCTGCATCTCATTGAAAGTCAAAGGGGTTTCAGCTCTTCAGGGATGCAGTCCCTTTTTAAAATGGAAACTAGGCTTCTAAATCACTCAGACCAGGCGTGGGCAAACTTACTGATCCTCTGAGCCACACACAATAATCTTCAGAAGTTCAAGAGCCGCAAAACCTGCACAATCATCCACACGGGGTGGCACCTGTCAGGGTCTGAGGCTTCTTCCCCAATGGTCACCTGCAGGGCTAAAGCCCTTCGGCCTGGTCTACACTGGGGAGGTGGGGTGTTGATCTGGGATACGCAACTTCAGCTACGTGAATAGCGTCATCGTATCTTAGGTCCACTTACCTTGCCGTCCTCGTGGCGGCAAGTTGACTGTTGCCGCTCCCCCACTGACTCCGCTTCCTCCTCTTGCGGAGAGGGAGTTCTGGAGTCGATGGGGAGCGCGTTCAGGGATCGATTTATCACGTCTAGATGAGACATGATCAATTGATCCCCGATGCATTGAACACTACCCGCTGATCTGGCGGGTAGTATAGATGTACCTTAGACACCTCTCCCTGCTGGGCAGAAGCCCCGAGCTCCCCCCTGCCCAGTCTGATAGGCAGAGAATGGGGTTGTGTGGAGGGGGAGTTCTGCGAACTGCACTTTACCTGTAAAAGAGCTGAATGCAGCTCACGAGCCAACATTTGGCCCTGCCCGATTCAGACACTTTTGAAAAGTTTACCCCACAGTTAAGATTTCCAAAGATGATGGTGATTTTAGCTACGCCGCTTCCATTAATTTCAGTGGGACTTGTGTAGCTTAATCCCCCTACTTGACTTTGCAAGAGCCAACCAAACTCTAGAGGTTTCAGGGGATGGTGGTTGAATTAACCTTCCCACGAGATCCTTGGGAACGATGTAATATTCCGTTTTCCAAGTGGACAGGCCAAGGCCCTTGAGACAATTGTTCAGGCACAACAGGACCTCTAGATTCCTCCTTATTCTCTTTCCTTTGAGCCCTCCGCCCTAAGGACTTTGCACCATCTTCTACATGTGATCCTACAGGACTCTTCTGGCCCTGTCCACCCTAAGATCTGAATCCTCCTAACTAGCTCTGGATGCAGCATAGGCTACACAGACACCTGCTTGAAGTTTAGAACCTTGAAGTCGCCAACGCGAGTAAATTATTAGAGGCTTTTGTTTAGCACAGAATCAGGTAATAACTGATTAAAAGTTATGGATCCCAGTGGCCTCCATGCTTTTCCAGCTTACCCAGCTGTGTTATGGCTGTCTTGGATTTGCATTCCAGGAAACATGCCCAAGGGTCTGTACGTACACACATGTGTGTTCAATCTTTACAAGCAACATGGTGAAAAGCTATCCCGCAGTTCAGTCACCACACCTTCTATGTCCTTGGATCACATTTTTACAGGGATAAATGTCCACATTTTAATTTGTTTCCCTGCTGGTCAATAGTTTAAACCTCTTAGTTCTGATTTTTTTTTATTTTTTGTAAAATTCAATAATAAAGCAACCAAGTTCAACCTAGCTGCAACCAGCCAAGATATATAGATTCAATCTCATTTGAAATTGCTATAATCTAGTGGAGAATGGCCCTGGAATCTTATTTGCTCTATTTTTAAAGTCATCGCTAAGGAGAGTACACACACGATAGATAGACTAGGAACCAAGCTGAACCCTTCCCTTGATACTCAAACTGTTGTTGAGCTCAACCATATTTGTGATTAACTTTTCCCACACTCATTTTAACAGACAGAAGGGTTATCATGTTCCTTGTTGTGAGGAGAAGTCGTCCAGTTCCCCTGTTCTGTGTAAATGCTGCATAAGCGAAGGGCCTGGACACGTCATCCTTCCCTCAAAAGACACCGGAGAGATGGGCATAAAATGGTCTCAAGGCATGTTGGGAATGTGACTGTGCAAACTCTCACTTGAGCGGTGGGAAGGTTGGTAGAGTTTAGTGATTTGCCTGTCGTTCATGTGACTCAAGGCAGGGAATATATATTCTAGAGCTGGTTGGAATTTTTTGAATGAAATATTTTTTGTTGAAAACTGGCCTTTTTGCCCGAATCAGAAATTCTTGTGCAAAAGTTTTTTCAACGAATGTGTCGAGAGTATCAGAGAGGGAAAATTTAGTCTTTTGTTTTTCTTCACTTTTTTGTTCTTTTTTTCTTTGCCCTTTCTGGAAAAAGTTAAAATAAAGCAGGGAAATAGGAAACATTGGGGGGAGAGGGGAGGAAAAAATGAAAATGGTCAAAACCCACAGATTTTAAATTTAAAAGGGTAATGAGATATTTTCCCCATTTCCCAACAAACTCTGATATTTCCTCGTAGATAAAATCAGGCTCTGATAAACCAGGGGGATTCATTTGGTAGAAGAAATGAGTTTTGATTTGCTTATGTATGGTTGCCAAAGTTTGAAGAAATGAGCTGTGGCATACAAAGATATACTTAAGAGTTGATAATGGTGGTAGACATCCCCCTGTGGGCTTCTGGGGCGAGGACTGTGGTACAAATACCTAAACAGACCTGTCAAGAATCAGTGCTTGTCTCCAGATCCAGAGCTTTTCAAACCACTCTTTAGTTCAGGTACTTTCTATTTGTTCTGGGTTTGTACAGCACCTAGTGCAATGGTACCCTGGCCTACGATTATAGGCCTGAGGCCCTAGCACAATTCAAACCATAGGAATCCACAGCTTGGGTTGGGTTCCATAAGGGAACGTCTCAAAGTTGGCTCTAATAGTTGGGGGTCAGAGGAGACAGCATCTCGCTTATGACGGAAGCACACTAACAAGTGTGACACAGACACCAACCAGTCCTGTACCTAAAACACCAACCCACAAATACCCCAGTGTGCTAAGAACCGATAAAGACTCATGCTTACCCATCAGTGATACCCAAATGGACAAAGCCGTCCCATAGATGCTGAAATACTCCAAGATATCATACCGCATGAAACACAGCACTGACAAACCAGGTCCGTCACATGCATGGTAAATCTATTAAAAAGGATAATACAAAGGCACGTTACAAATGAAAACAAGACCCTGACATTTTTTAGTTTCCATTGTATCTTTGCTCCTCATCAACCCATAAAGTCTTGAGTCAAAGTCCACCAAAGTACAAAGAAAGACCCCCTTTGTTTTCAATAGGTCCTGGATCAACCTTAAAGGTATGTCTTACACTGCAACTATGGCTGCAGCATGTGTAGACCATACCTGAACTAGCTAACTCGAATAACAATAGCAAAGAAGCCACAGCAGCATAGGGTAGCTGCCAGGGTCCTGGGCAGGCTTGGACAGCCCAGATCAAATGTCTGCCCGTGTTGCAGTCACATCTCTGATTACAATGTAGACATACGGTAAGTCAGAGGCCCAGTCAGGAACAGAACCCAGGGGTCCCGATTACAGCTGGGTGACTAATTCAATAATTTATTCAAGAAATGTTGCCTTTATTCCTGTTGGTGAGTTGCCGCTAGACAAGCATCCTTTTCGCTAATGAATTCATGGTGGAAAATCATTTGCTGAAAGCCTTGGGCTGCAGCTGATCTGTGACCTGCTCATTGCCGGAACCTGTGATTGCTGATCACAGATTACACGGTGAGCTACCTTTCCCTAACTCTCAGGATCATGTTTCTGGTGTGAATGAATTCAAAATGGGGGATTTCTGGGTGAAATTTTTCCACAGGCAAGGGTCAGCCGATAACTGAGCCTAAATGGGACTTACTTTGTGCCTAGTCCTTTGTGCTCGTTCTCTGGTTAAGGACAAGTTTCAACTCCTGCAGCATTCCCTTAAAATTCCCGGGTTCACTGGACGTTCCTGCCCATAAACTCTACAATATTTGCACACTGTTTTCATGCACAATGGGCATGAGCGGGGGCAAAGGAAATTCACTGGAAAAATCAAAGGCATATTTGTGGGAATTCTTTTGTCGTAAGTCTTTGCCTAGCTCTAGTTTTGTCCTCTGACAACTAGACTCCACTAGGTCCCCTCTGAGATGCGTCTCCGTTCCTGATTTGGTCTCTTACCCACTTGGCAACAAATGGACCTTAAACAATTCTTGCCGGCATTTCTCTCTGGGGATACCAATATTGTTTAAGCTGAGAACGGCTGCCAGTTTTCTATGGCAGCTTTTGCCATTGAGATACCTCTTCCCCCTGCTTGGTGCTGGACTTCGAGAAGGCCGGAGACAGGGAGGAGAGAGGTGGAGAGAGCATTTCTGGCTGAAGTAGAAGCACTTGTCTAAGATGGACAGATGCTTTCACTGGTCTGAAGAATTTCCTGTGGGGGAGTCTGAGCAGGACTGTACAATGCAGCAGCAGCTGCAATGCTGTGGAGCTCGTCCTGACATGCTCGGACAGCCCTGGCAGCGGTCTCCCTTTTCTGACATTTTAATATTTTGCATCTTCAGATGATTCTCTAAGGGCCGATCCACCTCCTATTGAAGTCCTTGGCAAGTTTTCTGTTGGCTTCAGTGGGAGCTGTACTAGGTCCTAAAATGGTGCCGACTGTGTTTACATGGCATGATACAGTTTTATTAGCCGGTCTGGTAGGTTTTTAGATGCTAGTTGGATTTTTTTCCCCTGTGAACAAGGCTGACCTTTATAATGAGGGATGAGCATGGTCCTGAGGGCGGAACACTGGACTGTGCATCTGGAGACATGTGTGCTGCTCCTAGCTCTGCCACTGATGTGCTTTGATGATGCTGGGTAGGTCACTTAACAGTCCTGTGTCTGGGTTTCCCTACATCGGTAACATAGGCATAATGATTCTGACTTGCCATTACAAAGTGCTTTGAAATCTATGATTAAAATGGCTAACTATTATATTAGTTCAGTTGTTAGACACGGTGGAAGAAATCCAGTTCTGTTCAGGTTCTTATCCCCATAGTGTCTGAAAGGTAAGTATGTCGAAGATGCGAATTCTATTTTGTATATTTAAGCACTATGTGTATATAATAATAGAGTGAACAGTTGTGCAAAGTCCTACTCACCTTTCTGACTCGAGTAAGTGAATTAATTGTTTCTGTGTGTGCATATGAACCAAATAGCTTTCTTGGGAAGGGAGAGCAAATAGATTTTCAGTCTAGGCTGGTACAATTTCAAGACTGCTCTGCTAGACTGGAAGATTAATAATCATCTTTCTTGATAACTCTGTGGCATCTCCCTCAGTCTTTCCTCTGCGACTTCATAAATTCCCCTTTTCCCAACGTTAATTTACACCATATTCAGCTACTGTAAAATCAATAATTCCACCTCATGCCTTTGTCTAAAATTACAAAACATCAACTTACCTGAAATACACTTTTAAACCAAAATACAGGATGGTCACTTACTAACTGTAACAGACAAACTGACAGACACTACCATACCCTAAATGTGCAATGACAATAAAGGATGCAAACATATTTCCCTATGATCACTGCTCTGTGTTACCATAAACTGAAAAATCTCATTCAGGATACTCAGGGCAATACACAGTGGGAAACGCCTCCAATAGTGGATATTTTTCAGATATGCAAGACGTTATGTTCCCTCCCAGTGTATGGGGTTTTCTAAAGATTCCCATTAGTATTTCATAAGATTCCTGTTGGTTGGTTGTTTTTTAAATCTTTCAGCCAACTCATAAGTTTATTTCCCAATGGAGACTCTGCAGAAAAGGGGTAAAATAGGACTAGGACAACAAAACAAACCGAAGGAATTCTTACCGCAACAAAGAACATCGTGAAGAAATAAACCATGGCTTCCATGTGGAATCTTCGCTTGGCTGCAATGCTGATGGTCGGGAGGAAGACCAGGCTGCTGATAGTTGGTAGAAGAAGCTTGGCAACTAATGAACCCATTGGGGGATAGGTGAAAATCACAGGAAAAAACCCTTTAAATCACAGGAATAAAACCTTAAAAAAACCCCAGTAACAAAGCTGGTTAGTGAGGACTCAGAAGGACAGCGTGGAGCAGCTCTATGTGTGTTGTGAAAACAGCTGTGGCAAGTGTGCTTTAAAATTTAAATGCCCTGATGCTGGGTTCGTTCTAGGTGATGTCAGTGGATGACACGTGCCAGCAGCTGAAGGGGAAGATGGCACAGCTGCGGATGGCTTGCCCTTTAAATGGTCTTCACATTCTCTCTCTCTTTTTTTAAAACATTCCTGAAATGCATTGGAGCTCAATGGGGACAAATGCCCTGTGCCACCAAGCAAAACACCCTTTGACTTGTCTCACTCTTGCCCAGCATTTTTGTAAGGAGGCTGTTATGGTGTCAAGAGAGAAGCAACATATATGGGTCAAGTTTTGGTCCCACTGAAAGTAGCAGAGGGTGCATATGTATTGGAAAGGAGAATAGACCTTATTTGGACCAGTTAGTGACATGGATTATGTGCTGGTACAAGGGAGTAAGGGGGCATAGGAATTCAGTTGTATCCATGCATGGGCATGTGGATCTTGAATCCAGGAGCAGACTGCAGGCTTGCTTTTCTCCACCACCTCCCAGGTTGGCCGGGAATGGGTGGATTAGCTCCGCCTCATCAACTCATTGGCCAGCCTATGTGTATGTGCGGCTGGAATAGCCCAAGAGTCAATTACTCCCCCCTGCAGCCAGGAGGAAGCAGAGGAGGAATTATGACTCAGAGGGGTGTTAGGGAGTCACAGCGCACCCTAGGGCTACCCTGGACGTGGTGTTAGGTTGAAAAATGTATGAAACAAACAAACAAAATTGTTCATTGTAATTTTTTTAGGTTTTCCATCATTTTTCAGTTATTGAAAATCGAAAAAACATTGTTTGGTTTTCAAATAAACAAAGTAGTTTGGGTTTGTTTTGACAAAAATGAAAAGTTTGGTGAGAAAATTTCCATTAGTTCAAAAAGCCACTTTTCCATAAAAAAATAAGTTTTTAAACAAAAAATTGGGACCAGCTCTGAGGGGGGAGGGGGTGTGCCACCCCTGCTCTAGCCCGATGTGTGTTAACATCCTGAATAGTTTTCCATGGGAACCACTTACTTTAAAAGTATGGGCCACTTTACTCAATCTTAGTAGTACTTGCTTTCAGCTGAAATAGGAGGACTGCTCTTGGAGTCAGGTAGAGCTTGAAAGAAGAAAGAGTGGCCAAATTTGGCCCTAGGAGATGGCAACAGCCTAGATATTTGTAATGGTTCTATCTGACCTTAGAACCTATGAACTTTGAATGTGGTCTGTAGAAAAACAATATACAGGAGCGTTTTTGTGGATGACCTGTAACTTGTGTCCTTTTACTTATCTGAAGCTATTTAAGGATTTCACAGGGGCCATAAGAGTGTGGACTTCCTTATGACCCTAGAAAAGAACATACCAGCTGCAAACTCTCCTTCATAATTTTTCCACAACACGCAGTGACCTAGGTTTGGCTGTTATCCTTCCGTAATTTCTCCAGTAGGATGTTACGGTGCACTAGTTGGTCAGTGGGAAAACCTTACAGGATTCCAACAGGTAACAATCCATTACATGTTCTTGTCCTGTCGTTTGTGTGTTCTGACACAGGTAAAATTCATCCTGTTTCTTAGCAATGCCTAAAGAACTTCACCGGATCCCGGTGTGTTGAATAAAGCTGTACGAAAAGAAACCGGAAGCCAAGCAAGCCTTGTGCTGCTAATCTACTCAATGGCCTCCCTCGTTTATTATGACTTTTTATTAGAGCCCTGTGGCTCCCCTCCTAGCTTAATAACTTTTCTTTGGAACCGTGGAGAGATTCTCAGCATCTTTTCAGTCCAGCTGTTCTTGTGAAGCAGGCAACAGGAATGTAATGCTTGAGCAATAGTCCGTGTGGTTGTGGGCTCAAGTAGAAGATTGTGGGTCATGCTATGAGCTACCGTCTGTTCCTTGTACTGATAGGACAGGCTCGTTATCTCCCTGGAAGAGATCTCACTGAAAGCGACGCTTGGAATGAGAGCCTTCTCTTTCAAACAATTTAGCCGTGGTGGAAGCAGGGGGCTCGTCAGTTTGGTGGATTAATGCATTCGCCTGCCCGCTTTGGAGGTCTATGTATCTTTCTTAGGTTACATATGGAATGAGTTTGCTGGGTTTCATCCCAGTCCCTTCTTTGTTTGCATCACAGTAACCAGCTTATCCTGACTGGCCATTTCTGGTCTGGAAAGGGGTTGGGGGTGGCCAGCGGCAAGCAATGCAGTGTGGAGCTGTGGACTGGGATGGCAAGGTGTGTTGTGGTCAGGTGTGAAGTGCACTGGGGGCCCAGGGAATGCTTTGCAGACCTGTTTTTCGGAAGCTCGTTCAAAGGCTGCCCACAAAATGCGTGTGAATCCCCTGCTTTTATAAGTAATTCACTCACCACAAATATTTTAAAACTTACTAAATCTTCTCCAGTGTTGTTGTACCAGCCAAAGCTGTAGGGTTGCACAAGCCACATGGTATTTCTGTTCCCTGAGTCCATGAGCATAGTCCTATTAATCTTCTATCTAATCTCTCCATCCTGCTTTCAGCACCATAGTACCTGGGTTGGAATGGTGTGAATGCTCCCAGAAAATGAATTTCCCCACAAGGATCTGGATGAATTTTTGCCACAAGTATTTGGGCGTGTGAGCTACAATCGTGTTCTCCACGAACATTTGTGCTAGTGCCATTGCACGAATGTTTGTGGGAAGCAAACTGCGCACCTGGCCAAAGTGAATTTGTTTAAAAATATGACTGAATATTTGTGGAATTATTCCCTCCCCCCCTTACTCCGGTAGTCCTTGCCCAAGTTCTACTTGGAACCCATTGGAAAGGAAACCCAGTTGGCTGATGGATGCTGTAGGTGCCAGCCATGGAAAGTGTTCTACTGAGCAATAAAAAGTACTAGAGTTCTCAGAAGCAAGAAAACATTCCACAGGTTGTTGAATTTTTTTTTTTTTCACAGCTGCAAACCCTGGGCCTGGTGTTTGGTTTGAAGCCAGCGCTTTAGGCACCAAGGGGGAAAAAACCACATCAGGTTGCACATGTGTTCCAGTGATTAACGGGGGGGGGGGGGGGGGGGGGGGGGGGAGGGGAGGGACACCAGAGAAAAAAGCAGGTCTGGGAAGGGCAGGTGGCTGGGTAAGATCAGTAGTTGTAGCCCTGGGACTGCTGCTTAAAAGATCTTTGGTCAAACTGCAGCCAAGACAATAAGACGATGTGTTGGACACACCGGCCTTTCAAATGGAGATGGGAAGTGTGCCACATGACAAAGGCTTATTTTTTTTCTCTTTCTTAAACAAGTAGGAAATCTCCACGGATAAGCAAGTTTTGAGCTCATACACTTGATCCTCATGGAAACAAATTTTAGATTCATTTTCTGCGAGCAATTGCACCACTTAACCTCAGATACTAAGGTGAGGAAAGTAAGATGGAGTGATACACCCTTAGATAACATGGGCTAGGCAGGAGAATAAACTAGGGCAGTGGTTTTTCACCTGTGGTCTGTGGAACCCTGAGGGTCCGCAGACTATGTCTAAGATTTCCAAAGGGGTCCACACCTCCATTTGAAATTTTGTAGGGATCCACAAATGAAAAGAGGTTGAAAACCACTGGAATAGAGGATAATTCCTGTGTAGGAAAGGCCTCAACCTCAGCTGAGGACCAAAATATTTATTTAGATCAGCAATACTCAGAAGCTCGAGAGCAATAAGTGGTTCTTGAATGTGTCTCCTGTGGCTCTTTGCAGCACATGATATTAAAACACAGTGTGATTTAATTATTAACAAGTCTACGGTACTAAGCTAACAGGATGCTTTTACTATGTTCTTAAGCAAGTGTAGTTGATAAAATAATAATACTTGGTCAGTCATTTTGCTGTGAGAATTATATATAGATATGTAATATAATGAATTCACGCTGTTGTGGCTCTGACTCCTGAATCACTGCGGGCTGAGTATCACTGACTTCAATTGTAAGCTCATTGTGGCAGGGAATCATAGAAGGTTAGACTTGGAAGAGACCTCAGGAGGTCATCTAGTCCATCTAGTCCAACCCCCTGCTCAAGGCGGGACCAATCCCCAGCTACATCCCAGTCAGGGCTTTGCCAAGCTGGGCCTTAAAAACCTCTAAGGGTGGAGATTCTACCACCTCCCCAGGTAACCCATTCCAGTGCTTCACCACCATCCTAGTGAAATAGTGTTTTCTAAAGTCCAACCTAGACCTCCCCCACTGCAACTTGAGACCATTGCTCCTTGCGCTGTCATCTGCTACCACTGAGAACAGCCAAGCTCCATCCTCTTTGGAACACCCCTTCAGGTAGTTGAAGGCTGCTTTCAAATCCCCCTCACTCTTCTCTTCCGCAGACTAAACACAAGCCCAGTTCCCCCAGCCTCTCCTCGTAAGTCATGTGCCCCAGCCCCTAATCATTTTCATTGCCCTCCACTGGACTTTCACTAATTTGTCCACATCCCTTCTGTAGTGTGGGGGGGGGGGGGAGGGCCCAAACTGGACGCAATACTCCAGATGTGGCTTCACCAGTGTATATAGAATAGCATGCTGATTTTGGGTGGAGTCTCTAGGTACTACCATACTGCAAATAATTTAATATGTCGATGATAATGAGAGACCCAGAGAGAGGCCTTCATTCTACAGCTTTCATCTAGATTTGGAACACCTCTACAATAGGGGGTTTTGGGATCTGAGTTTTGGTTCAAGCCTTTCTATTTTGCTTCAACCCAGATTTGGACCCACTTGTTCACATTCCAAGCTCTCCCCCAGCATTTACGGGCGTTTGAGTTCTGGAGTCTGGGCTCAGGCCTGTCTATTAGGAACTACAGTGTAACCATCCATTGGGCCAGTTTCTCAAACTGGCTAATAATCCACCCCATTGGATTCCATGGGACTCCACACATAATTGCATGGGAGTATGGTGCTTTCGGCGCGGCTCTTGGTAACTTGTCCAGCATAGCAGAATCCAGCACACCCCATTGCAAGGTTTTATTAAGCCTTGTTGTTGCTCAACGAATTCTGCCAAGCATAAATATCTAACGTCAGGCTGGTTGGTTGAGGTCCTTGTAGCAGAATGTGCAGGTGAACAGCTACCCTTCCACCAGTAGGTGGGTCTCTAGGCAACTGGAATTAGGGTGATTCCATTTGGTCTACTATAGAGAACCATGTAGCTGCTGAATGGCTACATTGATTGAGATGCAATCTTGCTGTACTGCATGGGCTCAAACACATTTTGGGTTGATTTTGCAGTGTGTTTGTTAGGTGTGATGGGTCCCTTCTCCCCGAGAACATCTTTCTTCCGTGTCCCCCGGCCTCCTTCACTCTGTCAGTCAGGCAGAAGATCAATGTTATTTTGCAATATGGGTAGATATGTTTGGAATTTCTCTAGACTTTCCTCTGTCTTTGCAAGACAGTTGTCTGGCTTTTCCATTTCTACTCCAGTCCAGCTGTCACATCTGTTTTCTTGGAATTTTGAAGCTTTGGTGTTCCAGTGAAATTGAATCTCCGGTCGTTCCTTAGGGAATGGAGCTCACTCTCATTCTGCTTCTGTTGTTATGTGTATCACATCTTCATAAACAAAGCACTGAGGTTTATTGGGCTTGCATCGCCAATCAGAAGTATTTCCACTCAGCCAATGAGCTAAGTGGTAACTTTCTCTTTGGCTTTAACTTATATTAGAAAATAATCTTTTCCTGCCTCCCGAGAGGGGAACATAACAGTATCTGATTTAAAAAAATCTCTCATTACAATACATCGCTTTTCGGGGCTCAGAGCCATTACAAGCACCTGAGGTGTCTGTGGTACTTAATAAAAATATAATTTACATGCATGCTCCGGCACAAGGATCACCAGAAATACACAAGCTGACAGGTGTGCCTACAATGCATTCAGAGATCCTTTTTGCAGGCACAACTATGAGCTAATTAACCTTGACTCCTGCTCTTGCCAGCTTCCCTCACACAGCTCTGCCAGTGCACCTGTGTCCTTCTTTTTATTAGTGGAATAAATTGCCACTTAAAATCCTACGATACCCTGGAAGGTCTGGCCTCACTCTAGGTAGCTTTTGCTGAACACCTACCCTTTAAATCCCCTCTCTCCCCAATTCAATAAGCCTATTATGCATGTTCTTTGCACTTAGCTTTGTTGCCCTTTCTTAGGCACAGACCTTTTTCCTTGGTTCACGTCCCCCACCCCACCCCATTCAGTGTCCTTTGTAACCATGGCAATTTGTCCCCGGGAGAGGTTTTTTTGAGTGACAAAAGTTTTCTGTCACTCAGGCACAGGGTTCTTGGAACTCCTCCCCCCCAAGCAAACATCATTCAACAAAAATACTCTGTGCAGACAGTAAGCACCACCTTAACGGTTACACCTCATCCCCCCAGATTTCCACATCCTTTGGCCATTGTTTAGTATGCTTGACAGCCATTGCTCAGGAGAGACCGGCGCTGGGAAAGCAGAGGTGAAGCATCACAGTTATGTGGGGATCCAGGAATAGGACAGGAGTGAGGTGAAAGGGCTGAGCTGGGCTGCATTGGCAGAACTGTGAAAGGGTGACCAGGACTGGGTTGCAAAGGGTATTAATAGATTAGGATTACCTACCCATGCTATTACTCACTCATTTTCAGGAGCCCCAAATCTACCCCACAACTCCCCGGGCTACACTGTTCATTAGCGTGCATCTTCCTGTCAGAGCCCTACATGGACAGACCACTTCCTCACGAGGCTGGAGCTACCCTCATTTTCGATGGAACGCACCATCCAGGGCCCATCGGTACTGCTCTTCTGTCATCTGCAGGGGCACGAGACCCTCACGCACAGGTTCGGGAATCAGCCCCTGCAGAGAACAAAAGATCAGAAGCACAAATGTCTATTGTGTGATGGCCTTTTTGGCATTGTTGTGCCACCCCTCCCCTGTCCTCCTTTGGAAATCCCTGTCAGAGCACCATTGCATCCTGTCTGTTCCCAGCTGCCAGAGCAGCCCATTGTGGTTGGAGGCCCTGAGGTTGCCCGGGGTAACACCACAGGCCCAGAATAAGGAGGAGCAAAGGTGGCAGTTGAAAGCCCCCTGAACAGTGACCCAGAGAGTCAAGTCCCTCCAACAAGCCAATTACAAATGCTTAGCATCTAGGTTGCCCATTCCATCCTCAAACACCTCTCGTGCATCAACTCTTCAGCTCCTTCAGACACCCCAGTGGTGAGGGAAGGATCATGAATCCCATTTTACAGACAGGGACACTGAGGCACCCAAAAGACACAAACTGAGTCGGTGCCAGAGCTGAGGAGCTGCAGGCTCTCAGTTGGGTAGGCCTTTGCTATCATTCCCTTTGTTTTGCATGGTGGAGGGAGGGATATTGTTTCTCCATCTGTAGCCAGAACACTCATGTACCTCCCAGGGAGACTGTAAGTCTTGATTCGCTACAGAGGTGATAGGCTCTTTGGAGCAAGGACTTTACCCAACACAATGGGGCCTCAGTTGCGCTAGGCACTAGCACAATACAAACACTAAATAATAACTAATCTCTGTCAAGTGTTTTCTTAGGATTAAAGACTCTGTAGATGTGCAAAATATTATTTTTGCAGAGGTCTGGTCCAATGTGGCAAATCCAGTGTTGCCAACTCTCATGATTTTATTGAGAGGGTCTTGAGAGTGTTTTTCTTAAAGCTCCTGCTCCTGGAGTCTTGTGATTATGTGTCAAGAATCAGAGGGGTAGCCGTGTTAGTCTGGATCTGCAAAAGCGACAAAGAGTCTTGTGGCACCTTATAGACTAACAAACGAATTGGAGCATAAGCTTTCGTGGGCTAATACCCACTTCATTGGATGCATCTGTCACTTTTGTGATTATGTGCGATTCTCAACTTTCATTTTTTTAAAAAGGGAATTGTTTCTGGCCTTTATGGTTGCAGAGGAAAACTTTAAGATGTGACCTGCTAACGGCTCAAAACCCAGAAAGCAAATGCCAAGAACCCCAAATTCATTATTTTTAAACCAACCTCATGAGTTTTGGGAGTCTGACTCAGACTTTTGACTGCTTGGGGTTAGTCATACTGCATAGCTCAGATTTCTAAGCAAGATTGTACAAAACTTCCAAGCAGAAGCGGTTTCATTAAAGGAAAAGGCCAGGCACTTCTTCATTTTCACAGCAATAAGACCATCCTGAGCCTGTCAAAAATGTGCACAGAAGAGATTTTTGGTGCACACGGCCTGTCAAAAATGAGAGGGAACATTGCTGAGCAGTGTGCTCTCCGTACAAGAACAGAAACAGAAGCAGGAGCCGCGCGACAGGGTCACAACTTCCTGGGAAGTGGCTGGGTTATTATGGACACCTGTACAGACAGCATCTCGGGCACCCCTGTATATGTGGGTTTTTTAAAAAAGAAAAGAAAAACTTCACTCTTCAAATGCCCAGCTGAGCAGGGAGCTGCCATGTGGTTCTGAGCTGGCAAATCCATGGCCTAACCCGGCTTTTCTGCAATGATACGCACCGGTGGCAGGGCTAAAGCCAGCGTTTTGTCATGGGCCACTTACCACATCCTGGGAAGCCAAAGCCAATGCCTAAGTGGGATATGTGTTGGGGATGGGGCTAAGTCGTGGCCTTCAAATCTGAATTGAACTTCCTCCAAGCTCTGGGGTACTTGGATCTTGGGTTCAGCTTGAAAGCAGGGATTGGTCTGAGACGTGGCATTTGGTTCTAGTGGGCAGCTCTCCAGAGTTCACAGGGTACGTTCCGATCTTATGTCTTGATCAGAGCCGATAGCTTCTCTGGGTGATGCAAAGTCGCAGGGAGATGGGATGCTAAGGCGGGGGTGGCCAACCTGAGGCTCTGGAGCCAGGTGTGGCTCTTCAGTAGTTAACCTGCGGCTCCTTGTATAGGCACCGACTCCTGGGCTGGAGCTACAGGGCCAACTTTCCACTGCTCAATCCTAGGGCCCACCCCCACTCCACTCCTTACCGCAAGGCCCCTCCCTTCCCCTGCTGCACCCTTGGTCCTCCTCCCATCCATCCCAGAGCCTCTTATATGCTGCGCAGTGGGCCGGACACACGGGGAGGGACAGGGAGGGACTGAGCAGCAGGGCTGCCAGGGGGTGGGGGGTGCTGGGGGTGGCACTGATGGGGGCTGCTGATGTATTACTGCGGCTCTTTGGCAATGTACGTTGGGATATGCTGGCTCCTTCTCAGGCTCAGGTTGGCCACCCCTGTGCTAAGGGTTCGATTCAGCCCCTTCACATATACAGAGCACCTTACTCCTTGAGTAGTGGGACTGACTTACTGCAGAGCGAGAGGCTTCTCACTAGGTCTTACCCTTAGGGACCGGTTCCAGCACTGTGTGTCTACACAGCAACGCGACACCCGCCGCTGTCCCGTGCCAGCTGACTCAGGCTTGCGGGCCTCGGGCAGTTTCATTGCGGTGTAGACGTCCAAGCAGGCTAGAGTCCAAGCTCTGGGCCCTCCCATCTTGCAGGGTCCTAGAACCCAGGCTCCAGCAGGTGTCTAGTTGTGGTGTAGACATACGCGAAATGACCCCTGCCCATGGCTGAGTGCCCTCCCGGTGAGAGGAGAGGATGCTCAATTCAAGCCCTTAGTGGGGTTAATTTCAGTTAAGGCATTTAAAACCCATTGCCTCTGCCGGCTGCTCCTTGGCCATGCAAACCCTTGTCTTTTCCTCTCATTAGGCAGGACAGGAGACGATTTCTTCGTGTCTGCCTTTGCCTTTGTTTGCATTCTAATTATACACAGCACATTTTGGAATGGAAATGCTGACAGGCCATATAATGTACAGTTTCAGAATTTTCCCCCAGGGCTGTAGTCAGGATAAATGCTGTTATTAATATTGATGTGACAGGCTCGTATTGCTGCGGAGACATGACATCATGTTGACAGCCATGTGGCTTGTTTACAATATGGGAAGGTAACCCGCAGATGCTCAGAGATGGCTTGTTTAAGGAGACTTACTAATGGTCACTTTAAAAACTCAGTAAGTGTCAGGCCATTAGCTGGAAGCTACACATTGCAGTAGGTCGGGAGGCAAGCGGTTTTAAACATACCCACTTCTGTAGTTAGGGTCTCCCCTGGTTGTGAATTTTTCTCCATGTCATAGAATCATGTTACATAATCTTGATCTGGATTTCAAATGTGGAACGAACCCATCACCTTGGGACGCTACAGGGGCCTGACACCTAGTCCTTCAGAGCTAAGAGTATGAGCTCTGCAGCTTCATCTGAAGCCTGGCCGGGACTGGTCGTTGGCTTGTATCTATGTGGACCAGGTGCAGAGTGGGAGCCTAGCACACGCTGAACAACGGGGCACAGCCATCCATAGTTGAAGGTGTTTGGAATTGGTTCATTATGCGGACGCAGGCCATTTTCAGAATTAGAATCTGGATCCAGGTTCACCAGGTGGAACATCTTCCTTGGTGCCTGGGGTATTTGGTTAGCGGTTCTAGTTCTGACACCACTCTGGAGTGCCCCTAATAAGATACCACCCCTCAATTTGTTCACCCCTACTGAGATGCTCAGCGTTCCATGGGCTTTCGTAAAAGTGACTTGAAGTTCATTGGTGGCAGGCCAAGGGAGCTCACACCGCCCCGTCTGTACTGTGCATGTCCAGTGGATTCAGAGAGGATTCCAATCTCAAGAGCTATCAACCCAACACTTTTCATAAGCCCTATATTTACTTTCAAAGTAAAACAACAACAAATATGCACCCTCCAAACATCTATGCCTCATATAATTGTGGAGGCAATTACCCTGGTATAAAGACACCGTACATTTTGTCTTCATGGGGAAATTGACTGGCATAGCATAGTTGAATGACTTTTCTGCCATAGCTATTCTGGAATAACTCCCCATGTGCACACTGTGTTTCAAAATGAAATGGACTTTATTCTGGAATAATCACTCCACTTAGGAGGCAGAGGAAATATTCTGGAGTGAAAGTGATTTGATTCTGGAATGGAGGGCTCTTGCCAGGGGGTGTGCTCTAGGGTAGGGCTGGGGAATGAGGGGCTAAAGGTGCGGGAGAGGACTCCAGGCTGGGGCAGGGGGTTGGAGTGATGGCTCCAGCTGGAGGTGTGGGCTCTGGAGTGGATGAGGGTTTTGGGGTACAGGAGGAGGTTTGGGGTAGGGGGTCCTTGCAGCACTTACCGTGGCTTCCAGGAGGTAGCCGCCAGGTCCCTGCAGCCCCTAAGTGCCTGGGCAGCCAGTGCAGTCCCATTGATTGCAGTTGCCAGCCAACGGGAGCTGCAGAGCAGGCACAAGGGGCGGGAGCAGCGTGCAGAGCCTCCCTGGCCGCCCATGCGCGTAGGGGCCGCTAGGACCTGACAGCCATTTCTGGGATCCATGCGGAGCTATGGCAGACCGGGAACCTGCCTTAGCCCCGGCCCCTACTGCACCACTGACTGGACTTTTAATGGCCTGGTCGGTGGTGCCAACTGGAGCCACCAGAGTCCCTTTTTGACTGGACGCCTGGCGTCCCTAATTGGAATAGGTAAAGCAGCACAACTTCTGTGTGTAGACAAGGCCTGGGATCCTTCCTTGACACGGTAGGAAGGCTCGTGTGTTCCAGTGACCCTGAGAGCAATACTGGCGAGAGACTGAACTCCCAGCAGGGCCACCCGAGGCCGAAGGGCTGTGAGCAGGCGAAGAGCAGTCCACCGTCCCTCCGGGCTGGAGGCTAAGCCATAGGCCAACAGCCTATCCTCACGAGAAAGCTGAGTCGGAGCAAGCCAGCGAGGTGACTGCTCCGGGATAGCAGGGCCTTGTTCGTGTCCTTAGCGACGTCTGACGGCCCAGGGAAGGATTCATGTTCCGGTGGCCCCAGATGCCCCTTGCTTCCCTCGGGCTGTGCTATAAATCTGTGCGTCTTGCGTGGAGAAAAGAATGCGGCTGTGCTCTCGGACAGTGTCGCCCGCACGGGCCTCTCCTGGAGGAGGTATTGTGGAAGAGCGGAGTCCCGTCTGTCGGCCCGTGCGGCTGTCTCGCTCGGCCTGGCCTGGCCTGCCTTCTTCCCCGCTAGACTTCAGGGGCGAACGCTTGGCTGTGCTGGCTCGGTGTATGTGTGTGTCTGTCTCGCTCTTGGTGAGGAGAAACGCATGCGTACAGCTCCCCGCTCCACTCCTCCACCAGCCTAGCTGCAGGAAACCAGCTGGCTGCTGCTGGCCTGCATGGGGGAGCTGAGCGGGTTAAACCCTGGGCTTGTGGGGGGAGAGATATCTCAGGGTGAGAAGTGTGAATTCCTCACAGTCTGTCTGACAGCTATAAAACCGACTAAAGCTGACTTGGGAAAGCCACTAGGCAGCTCCTCCTCGTTGGAAACCCAGGCTCTTTGGCTGCCCTTTGAAGTTTGAGGAGAGAGAGAGAGAGAGAGGGAGGGAGACAGAGAGAGAGAGAGTTTGTGTGTCTGCAGCTCCTGCTCCTCCTTTTGCTGCTGCTGCTGCTGCTGTTGCTGCTGCTCACTCTTCCCCCCACACACAAGCCTTTGCACCTGGTGTCTGGAGCATCTTCAGCCTTAAAACAAACCCCTTGCACCTTGCTGGCACTTCCCAATTTTTCAAGGTATGGCTTATTTATTGTACTTCCTTGGCAATGATACACACGTTTTTAAATATATTGATTTAGAAGAAGAAGAAGAAGGAAAATAAAGAAACCCAACTAAGAAAAGACAACCCCCTTCCCCCCCAAACCAAGGAAAAATTTGTTGAAGTGCCAGAAAAGTAACCAGGTCAGAGAGGCTGGCTTCCCCACCTGGATTCCTTGCTTTGGAGCTAGGTTAGACTTTGTTGGAGTCATGTTCTGTGTCAGGAGACAGTTATATAACCTTGTAGAATTATTGGATGGGAAAGACGCTCACTGTCTCTCTCTGCTTTGCCATTAGGACACTGGATTTCTCTCCTGTCCATAGACTCATTGATTGTCCTTCAGGTTTTGATAGGTTTTTATTTTAGCTGGGGGGTTTTCTCCTACTCTGTTCCCTTAAAGATTCGGTTTATTTTTTTGCCTGAACAAAGGATAACCCCATAGCAAGTTGCTTTATTGGCTTTGGCCCAGCAGTGTCTGGAAGTCTTAATGAAAACCAAGTGTAAGGCAAGTCTCAGCCACCTGTCCCGGAGACACACAGCCAAGAACTCTGGGCTTCAATTAATCAGTGCACTCAGCGTTGGAAACCATCTTCAGAATATTAAGTCGATACACAGCGTGGGAGGCAGGGGAGAGGGAGGAGGAATGAGAAAAGGAATTGATGATCCTGTTAAATCAGACACCAGCCAATTTATGGTGACTTTACCCCAGGGCCACCTTCCCAAAACTGCTACAAATGCTCAGTTGGGGAAATGGGGAGCATATTCAAGGGGTGGAAGAGACACGTTTATGCTCCAGACCTGATTGCAATCTCCCTCCCCCCTCCATGGGCAGTCTGGGTCTCACTTACTTTCCCCTTTATTGAATATTTACTTTTTAAGGGAAGTCTAGTGTAGGAGAGAGGTTTTTCCTTTCAAACATGTGGTGCTTTAATTGCCTTGAAACATGATTTCCTGAACCCGCTCATCTCTGTCTCCCACAGTGGGGGTTCCACTTCACTCTAAACTGGACTAGGGTATTCCACTGCATTTTCTTTAAAGTCATGTCATTCTGGGTTGCTGGGTTTTCTTTTACCCTTCCTGTAAAGGTAATGCTGTAGGGGCCAGAAACGAAAGGCTGACATTTGTGATTTTAACTTTGGAGGATTTCTTTGCTATAGGAACAGACTTTTCCAGCCGCAGGAACTAGAGTAGAACAAGAGGAACTGCTATGGAAAAAAGGAAAAAAAGAAGGCCCGTCAATTGTAATCCGTTTTTCATTTTAATTGTTGAGTGACGGGGCTGTCGCAGAAAATATTCAGAGGATCTTGCTTTTTTAAGTGTCAGCCATTTCTTCTTCAGTGCTTCCCGCAGAGTATTTGCAACTCTTGACTCGGCTTAAAAACACTGACATGCGCTACATTTTGACTAATTCTCTTGCTGTCAAGTGCTTTCGTGCAATTCTTTCCAAGCCAGCTCCTCAACTGGTGTATATCGACGTGACTCCATTGTTCTTCAGTGGACACAAGCTGGTGATGGAGGGACCAAGAGTGAAAATAAATGGGACTAACTGCCACATTGGGAGGAAACTGAGCTCAAAATGGAGCTACATCGATTTACACCTGTTGAACATCTGTCCCGATATTTTCTTTTAATTAATTCACTGTATAATAATTAGGGCCATTGTAAAAGTCCATCAGTCCTTTTTACAAAGTAGTGGTTCTTGCTAATAAACAAAGCCTTATTCTTGTTTATGATCACTGTTATTTTGCCTGTTGGTGATGATGCACTAAAACAGGGTAGTTGACGCTGTACCGTCTGTCTACTCCAAAGTGCAGTGGCGCTGATGCTGTAATATGAATCTCTGCTCTAAAAATCTGCCGTTAATGAAATCACACCAGTGTTTTGAATGGCATACGTTTGGGCCTGTTGCTTTGCAGAATGAAAATAATCAAATGGCGCTGGAGCAGCATCTTCATCTGTGAAAGTTCTCACCTGAAGGGGACCCTGGCCATTGTCCTCTTTGTAGGAAACATTGCCTTTGTGATCTCTCAGGTAAGTGTAGCAACGTGGCAGGTAAAATGCTGGTGCTGAAAGGATAGCTCCGTATTTACCTGGCAGACTGGCTTCTGAGCTGACAGATGGGAAATAGGTATGTCCCATTGAGCCCAGGTATTCTCCAGCACACCCATCTTATTTTGACACTGTGTTTAGAATCTGCAAGCAAAGACTCTTGAGCATATGCGTTAGTTATTCCACTGGCAGGTTTTCCTTCTGCAACTTGGATCTCATTAAGAGCAATCTCACCTTATCCCCAGTGTTTACATAAAATGACACATCATTTTGCAGGTTCGTTAGATGGAATAGTTCATTCTCCCCGGTTCTTGATCAGTTGCTAGATTTTTTGATTCCTTTTCATAAAACGTCCTTATCCTTTCTCAAGAAACACAGAATTTATAGAGCTCCGTAGCCAGGAAAGTGGATGGAAACAACCCCCCAATGAAAAATGAATCTTCTAGCCCCATGGAGATGATAAATCCTATGTTTATCGAGAGAAACACTTGTTATGCATGTGTGGGTGCAGAGTGATAGTGGGATTACATTCAGATCCCAGAGCCAGCATAGGGATGGGTGTGAATGGGGGGGGGGAATGGTGGCAGAGCCATTGATAGAATTCCCAACTACTGCTTCCAGATGGAAGCAGTGTACATCACCCCAGGACCTGCTAACATCAGTGCCACCAAAGGAAAGCTGGGGCCTGGGAACATCTCCCAAAGAGTCAGGCCATGCACTGAAACAGGCTGCATTAAGTTCACCCATAGCCTTTGTAGCATCCAGGGAGATGGTTGGGAAGAGATTTTCTGTTCTCTCTTCTACCTCACCACCCATGTACCCACACAAGGCAGGCGAGGGGGTTGCTTTGGGTTTGGAAGGGGCTGTTTCCATTGCTTTTGTAATTAAACCTAAGAACTGCTATATTGGGTCAGACAGATAGATCAGTACCCTGCCTCTGACAGGGGTCAGAACTTCTGGGGGAGTGTACACAACCAGTCAGTTGGAGTGATCCTCCCCTGCCTTCCACTCGCAGCTTCTGGTAATCAGAAGTTTACGGTTGCCCTGGATCATGGAGTCCCATCCTTATCATCTTAGCTAACAGCCATTGGTGGACCTGTCCTCCATGAACTTACCTATTCCTTTTTTAACCCAGTTATACTTTAGACCTTCACAACATCCCATGGCAATGAGTTCCACAGGTTAGTCATGTGTTGTGTGGAAAAAGTACTTCCTCTTGTTTATATGATATCTGCTGCCTATTCATGTCATTGGGTGGCCCCTTTGTTTTTGTAGTGTGGGAAAGAGTAAATAACACTTTTTCCCCACATCGTCCATGACTTTGTAGATCTCTGTCATATTTCCCCTTAGTGGTCTCTTTTTTCAAAGATTACCAACCCTAATCCTTTTAATCTCTCCTTGTATGGAAGCCATTCCATACCAGTTGATCAACCTAACGCTTCAACATCCCGTGTTTTGAATTCAGTGTGGACCAAGGATCAGCATGTATTGAAGAGTTCATCTGGGAGGTTTTTGGGCCCCTCCTGACTCCGTCATACTTCCCATTTTAAGTTAATGGGAATTCTGACTGAGTGAGGACTGAAGGGGAAAACCTATGCCTCTGGGAAGCGGATGGGGGAGGCGTAGAAGTTGCATAAGGCCCTGTATTAGAGCTGGTTGAAATGTTTCCAGCAGAACAGTTTTCCATGGGAAAATGCTGATTCCACAAAAATGTTTTGCAGCAATGCGTTGATTTCAATGAAATTCCATTAAAAAAAAATCAAAATTATTCATTTCAATGGGGTCAGAACATTTAAGTTCAACCTTATTGAAAGGCTTCATTTTGAATTTTTGTTTCAAAATTACTTTTGCATTCTGAAATGTATATATTATATTATATTATATTATATTATATTATATTATATTATATTATATTATATTATATTATATAGTAAAAATCAAAATGAAATGAAATGAAACACATTTTTTTCAGAAAATATCATGTCATGGGGGTTTCCGAATGTTGACAATTCATTCCAATTTGGAACAAAAACAAATTTTGACATTGTGGAATTTCCCGTGAGACGGCACTTCCAGTTCCTGCACAGCTCTCCCCTCAGTGCAGTGGAAAATGCTGTGTCTCTTCTGGGAATAGGGGACCATGCCATGGAGAAGCCACTCAGATAGACTCCTCCTCCCCTGTGCGCTTGTGTGTGTCTCTGATCTATGCATGAGTGTGCAACCTGGGGTGGGTTGAGGGGAACATGGCCTGTGAGCTGCTTGGATCCACCACATGGCGGAGCGGCAGGGCAGGCTGCAGATACTGCTCTCATTATGCTTGGATACTATGGTGATGGCTGCTATAGAAAACCCCAAGATAGGGAGGTTCTACAGGTAGACTGTTCAGGGGCTCCATGCCTTGTTCCACAGTTGGGGGGGCTGACCCCATTGCCCTAATATGCTCTCCTTTCCCCCACTCGAAGCCCTTTCGCTTGGGCTTTGCCCCAGTTTTGGCCCTCAGTGGGGTCTGCTGTCTTGGGCCTGGTATCACTGCATGCGGAACTCCTAGTTATGTGTAAATGTTTAATGCCTCTTCTCTTCTGAACATGAATGCCCGGCATTGCGAATAGGATAACGCGCAGACGTCAAACAGCCTCGAAGAAGGAGCAGACGTCACGGCATACTGGTGGGGGGAGTGGACCAAATGGACAGCATGCACGAGAACCTGTGGGGGAGGTGTCAAATCCCAAGAGAGGCACTGCCTCCGGCAGAGGTAATGTCAGAATAATTAAGGGACACACGTGTACTACACAGGCAGGAGACTGTAATACCATCTACCTGAGTGGCTAGGCAAACTGCCCCAAATTCTGCTCTCGGTCGCATTCTGGCAACCCCACTGAAATCTATGGACGTTAGCCTTCATATCCCAGCAGTGAATTTGGTCCATTAAATTACGCCCTAGTAAATGTGTCATTGGTGAAATGTGCTGGATTGAAAGCCCTGGAGAGTGAACATCGATGTCTGTCCATAGATCAGAGACACACACAAGCTTCCTGCCTTTGTGCTCAGTTCTGAGCAGGAAGAGCCCCCTCCTAGGGTGAGAAGACTGTCACCTCGCTCTGTCCATTCAATGAACCTGCAGCCTTTCTGCCCATGAAGCCTGCCACTGCCGGTGAGACTGGGTGTTTTTATGATGTGGACATTTGTCTTCTGGAGCTGGGCTAAAACCACCATTTCTTTCCTCTCAAGCCACGACATTAATAGAGTCATAAATTTTAGAGACATAAGGGACCATTAGATCATCTAGTCTCACCTCCTATAGAACATAAGTCATGGAATTCCATGAAGTTATCCCTCTATGTGCTCAATAACTTGTGCTTAACTAAAGCATATAATCCCGAAAAAGATCGGTGTGACTAAACGTCACCATTCAATGTGCACCCAGTGTGCTCAGCTCTTTCGAGAGTCTGGCCACTTATCTGGGTGCCCAAAGGGAGCTGAGCAGTTTTGAAAACCTGGTCCCAGGTGTGGGTGCTGAGCCCCTCTGAAAATGCGAGCGGTGAAGTGAAAATACAGTAAAACCTCGATTTAACGGACCTCGATTTAACGGACTTCGGATGCAACGGACAAAATTTCTGAGCCATATCTGATGCATTCCTGATCCATTTCTGGCAGGCTGGCTGCCGGCTCCCGCCCGGGTCCCGGCAGCGGGAGGGCTGGCTGCCAGCTCCCGGCTGCCACCCGGGTCCCAGCAGCAGGCAGGCTGCGGAGCTGCCGCCCCGACCCTGTGGCAGGTGGGCTGTTGCTCCGACAGCTCGGGGTTTTTTTTTATTAAATAACGGACTTTTTGATTTAACGGATACCCCCTCGCCCGAATTAGTCCGTTAAATGGAGGTTTTACTGTATAAAAATCAGATCCTGCTTCCATCCCCAAAATCTCCAAACACTTCACAGTATCTCTCTCTCTCTCTCCCTCCCTCCTCATCCACCCCATCTATCTACCCTATACACCTCCTCTATCTATCTATCTATCTATCTATCTATCTATCTATCTATCTATCTATCTATCTATCTATCTATCTATCACATTTCATGTCTAATTAGCGTAATTAACAAAAATTCTGTGGTGGCTTGAACTGTAACTTAACAGTTAAATAGAAGCCTGCCCCTGCACCCACTGAACTAGATTGCCTTTGAGGCAAGGACCATCTATCTTTTTAGTAAATGTTCATAGCACCTAGCACAGTGGGTCCCTAGCACATTGGAGCCTCTGGATGCTACCATAATAAACATAATAAGCAATGATGATAATTGAAGTAAGTGGCATCTTTGCCATTGACTTCATTAGGATCATGGTTTAAGGCCTTGCCACTATTTACGGTAACCCCTACAAAAGACAGGGAATGCAGATTTTATTTGTCAAAGATTCTAACCATCATTTCTTTATTCAGAAGAAAGTCAGTGAGTGGGCTTGCTAATAAAACTTGCACTGGGACATCCAAAAGATACCAGCTTTGCAAAGTACAAGTAAGAATATTCTTTTCTCATGGGAAATGTTCCAAATAGTATATTTTTAATCCTGCTTCCTTAATACAACAGTATTTCTGGGTAGCTGGGAAATTGAGACGGCGTTCTTGTCACATGTCCAAAATCAAGTGACTGTATTTTGATTCTTGGCTTTTCAATGGCTCCCATCACTGCAGTATCTGAACACCTCACCCCTGTGTGGTAGGGAAGCGGCATTGTCCCCCATTTGACAGACAGGGGATTGAGGCACTGAAAGATGAAGTAACTTGGCCTCATTCACAGAGTAAGCCTGTAGAAGAGCTGGGAACAGAACCCAGCTCAACATCTTACCCAGTTATAGCCTGTGATTGGTGGTAGGAGCTGCACTAGTGGGGATTTTGGTTTGTGGAACTGCCTCTTCTCTGGCCCCCGGGTTGGGGGACCACAGAGAAAAGTTTCAAGCAGTGCTCCTGCCCAGCTTCCCAACTCCCCCTGCCGCAGCGCCGCTGCGTGTCAGGTACTCTTAGGACGACTCCGGTGGGAGCAGAAGGAGCTGAGTTGCCTTGCAGAAGGCGCTCAGTACTTGGCAGTACTAGGCCCTTTCAGACATAGGTAGCAGCCAGGCTTCATGGACAGGAGCAGGCCGTGAAATGCTATGGGTGGAAGCGGCCAGTTGAGGAAAACCTATCCTGTTGTTAGTTTTCATCGGGATATTAATGTGTCCCATTCTAGGAGTGCCCTCCTACCGGAAGGAGCTTTCGAGAGGAACAGTGTTCATCATTTAACTCCCATGTGTATAACGGAAGAACGTATCAATGGAAACCTTTATATCCTGGTAACAAGACATTCTTTGTGTGCTCTATAACACTTAGCCAAAATATTTTGATAGTTATGATGCTACATCCTTCAGGAAGACTCAGGGAAACCACCTGCCCAGCCTCAAAGGAGCATTTTGCAGCCACAAAGCACTTTTAAAAAAAGACAAATTATAAATTAGCTCAAAGGCTGGATCCTGCAGTCCTCTCTCGGGCAAAACTCCCCTTGACTTCGGTGACTCTGGACTTGCAGGCTTGAGTGTTAAAGAAGCTGGTTTGCCCAAGCAAAATGTCCAGTGAAGAGTTCAGTGTGGCCATAGAATTGACTCATTTCATTTCAGTGACATTTGGTCACACACACAAACACATCACCTCTGTGAATAGTTCTGAAAATGAAATGAGTCAATTCAATGATTACATAGGATACAACTTTTTAAATTGCCTATGTGACCTTGGAGCCTACATCCCATGTTCAGAAATGACTCAGGCACTTAGCTATAGATTTTTCTGTCAGACTTTGGCTCCCAAGGACCAGATTTTTAAAGGTATTTAGGCACGTACAGAGGCAGCCAGGGTTGAGTGGGATTTTCAAAAGCATGTAGGCATTAGCTCCCATTGACTTCAATGAGAGTTAGGCACGTCTGAAAATTCCACAAAGTCCCCATCTGCATCTTTAGTCGCCTGGATAGCTTTGAAAATGATCTTTGGTAATCTGGCCCCTAGTGCCTAAGGCTCCGATTTTTAAAGGTATTTAGTTGTTGTTGTGCTCAGCATTGCAATGCTTAACTCATTTAGGAGCCTAAATCTCATTTTCAAAATAAGAGTTAGGCTCCTAAATCAGTGAGGCATTGCAGCACCGAACATGGCAAGCCCCTAAATACCTTTAATAACCTGGCTCTAAGAATACTAGGTGCTGTAGGCTAACACCTGGCAGTAGGTATAAAATGCCTCCAACGACAGGTGGCATGACGCATCGGTTGGAGTATACCCCGGTCGTATCACTGGTCCTGTCCGGGCTCCGAATGGAGGCGGACTTGCTGACCAAAGCGGACCCTGCTGTAGTGCGGGACTAACGCTAAGAAAAACAACAACCTGGCTCTAAGTCTCTTTTGAAAATGGGAGTTTGGGTCCCAAGGCGCTTTTGAAAATTTTACCCATCATGACTGGGCCTTGTCTGGGGGTGCCAGGAGAGCCCTTGTGTCACTCTGGGCAAAGGTCAGGGACATTCAGGGGAGCATTGGCAGTGCTTTGCGTCACCCTAACGGAGGCAGGGAGGAGATGGAGGCAGGAACCTGACATCCTTTTACATTAGGAGTAGAGCAAGATGCACCGTCCAAAAAGAAGGTGCAGTCTGCAGACCTGTGCATAACAGGGAGCAGTTGTCCCTTGTCCTTTCTCTTTGTCCCTCCTGCAGTGATACAAGTCCATGGTGCACCCCCAACCTCTGCCCAGGTCAGGTTTGTCTGGTAGAATTTGGCCCATCACATGAAGGTGGATAAATGACTCATAATCCATCATTTCTTTGGCCAGTTTAACCTCTTTCCTGTGGGCAGGTGGAAATTTCCACAAATATATTCACAATTGGGAATTATTCACTGGATAGTTTCAGTGAATAATTCTTGATCTGTAGCTGGTATGCGAGCAGCTCATTGTCAGATTCTGAAAAGGCTGTTTTGAAATTCATGCTGTTTTAATGGAACCTATAGGTCAGCTGCTATATTTCTGTTCCCTGACTAATTGAGTGTAACTCTTACAGTCAGGTTGCCGGAGCAAACATGAATTTCCAATTTGCTTTCTGTGAATATTCTTCAATATCAACTTAAAATTCACTGTTTCAGTGAATGTTCCTGCCAGTGGATTTAGCCACCTGAATATCTGTGGAAAGCAAATGAGGCGGGGGAGGGTTTGCACACAGCCCAAATGAGTTCATTAACACATTCAAATTAAAACGTGTCAAAGACTTTGCAGTGCTTGTCCACATACAGCTGTAAATCTTATTTTATCTCTGTGTTAATCTCCATAGCTATAAAATAATATATTAATATATATAGTTATTAGATATGTAACATTGCATATATGTATGACATAGCTATATATTATATAGAGATATATTTAAGCACGCATTTGTATTATGCTGCAACCCCTTACACAGGTGAGTAGTCATTACTCCTGCAAGTAATACAATGGATTGATGTTAGCTTCATAGTTAATAAATACATAGATTTTTTCAAAGCTGCCTTGGAGATGCCCATCCGCTAAGCAGCTTTGAAAATTCTGAGCCATAATGTATATATAATTGATCACATTAGTATGACTTGCAGGAGGTAAGGACCACTTCCCAGTGCAAGGATTTGCAATGCTGGGCTCAGTATGCTATCAGAACTGCAATCTCTAATCTAGCTTCCAAGACCCTGGAGATAGTAGCTCCTGAAATGTGGCTAACTGTGTAGTTCATCTTACCATTGCTGTTGTTATTTTACTTAGTTAGTGACATTGGTAGGATGAATGCTTGTGTTTCTCCTGTTTTGAATCTATGTTTATATCCTTTCCCCTTAGATGACTATGTTCACATTTCTAGCAAGCCTTGTGACCTCCATTGCACCACTGTGGATGGTCAGAGACAGTTAATGATTCAGGCTCGGGATGGAACATCCTGCAAATACACTGATTTCCGAGGGGTTTGCGTGTCTGGAAAATGTGAGGTTGTTAAACATTATAGCAAAAATATTGTCAGTAGCATTCAGAAAATTACAATGGGTGCAATATTTGCCTGGCCCTCAATACTCTCTTTGCCATTTTTCCAGCCAATTGGATGTGATGGGATTCTATTTTCCACCCACATGTTGGATAAATGTGGAGTTTGCCAAGGGGATGGAAGTAGCTGCACTCATGTAACTGGGAGTTACAGAAAAGGAAATTCTCATCTCGGTAAGACTTGATATTACCCTTTCCCATATGTGTAGTGTATGTCTTTTAACGTAGCTTTTTTGGCGCATTCGTTTCAGTTTCCAAATACTACCGAATGCCCTGTTGTTGTCTGGGGTTCTTTCCTTTTTTTTCAAGTTCTGGTTTTTTTTAACACTGTCACTCTTATGTTTTGGGATAGGGGAAAACCTTCTTTTAAAGGGTGCAAGGATTGAGAATTACACTGATCCAAAATCAAAGCCTCATTGGAGCTCCATTATAAGGCAAATGGATGGTGCTTTACAAATAGTTTTCAAGATCAGTCTCAGTGTGTGAAGTTCCAGTGAAGTGTGCCTTTGGGTCTGTCTCCACTGTAACCGGGTATGATGGCAGCATGGGTTGACATACCCAGCCAAGCTTTGATCTAGTCATCTTGAATAACACTAGCAGTGAAGCTGCAGCAGCATGGGCTAGTCACTTGACTACATACCCAGGGTCCCTGTGCTGCCATGTCTTCATGGCTATTGTTATTTATTAAGCTAAGTAGACTAAAGATAGCTTGTATATGTGCACACGTGCTGCATTCCCACCTCTGCCTGCAGTGGAGACAGACTCTTATTCAGAGGTAATGGGCCAGATCCTCATCTGGGGCAAACTGTTGCTCTGTTGAAGTTGATGAAGTAACATCAGCTTACTGCTATGGAGGTTTTCACTCCTGGAAAAGGCAGCAGGAAAGCCCCTTTATATGGATGGACGTCATGAGTAATATGATGGGTATTAACATCTATCATTTTACAAAAGGAAATTGGGAAGGATCAAGTGTTCAGAAAGCCAACTTTCCCAAAAGGTGACCAATCTTGATTCCTGAGCTCATCTTTGTTCATACTATTGGTTGCAAGGTTCTCCTTTCATTAATGTTTAATTTTCCATAGGCTATTCTCTGGTAACACACATTCCTGCTGGAGCCAGAGATATCCAGATAGTAGAACGGAAAAAATCGGCAGATGTTTTGGGTGTGTATAACCTCTTAGTACTTAACTAAAAATTGTGTGTGTGTGTATGTGTGTGTGTGTGCGCGCATGTATTCATTTTTCTTTGCACGTAAACACACTTGTTGAGAAGACATTTGCAGATATGGACTAAATCCTTAACCGGTGTAACTC
Organism: Sternotherus odoratus; assembly: GCA_032164245.1. NCBI lineage: Eukaryota > Metazoa > Chordata > Testudines > Kinosternidae > Sternotherus > Sternotherus odoratus. Next base: position 13,679,141 of record JAVMKO010000016.1, read on the forward strand.
GTCATAGCTCTGTTGAAGTCAATGGTGCCACACTGATTTGCACCCACTGAGAATTTGGTCTAGGCAGTGCAACATTTTAGTTGCTTTCACTCTGAACCGTTGAACAATGTATATTACTGTTGTTGCAGAGAATTGTAATAGATGCGCGTCCTTGATCTCAAATAATTGCTGTGCATCATCATTTCTCTCTTGATCCCATGGAACTTCTGCGTTTCAGTGAACGAACATTGGCAGCAACATGCACGCTGTAAAAAGCAAATATGACTTAGCTGTTTGCCTCATTGATATTGTGTTGTAAGGCGGCTAATGCCCATGACTGAATGCAGGTTTCACATAGGTACGGGAATTGGATGGTGTGGGCAGATTGACTCTGCTCAAGTGACCCACACATATACTTCAGCTAGTGTCATGTTCTGATGCTGCCTTCAAGCTCCATGGTTATTACCATGGCTTAGGTGGCCAGAGTTCCATGGACCAAGAGAAGGATAATCTGTTTCATTTTCCGAAAAATGAGACTCTTGGTGCACAGAGTCATGAAACATAACCAGTTTGTCTACAGCATGTGAAACTTTTATTATTTTAACATATATATTGGGGCCAAAAGACCTCATTCAGGTTGGGCCCCATTATGCATAGCCCTGTACAAACATGTAATAAATGACAGTCCCTGCTTTTTACAGTCTCGCACACCTGTGCACAAAATACTGATGTGGAAATAAAGTAACGATAGCAATACACTTACTATGATATTAATGATACTGAGCTTTGTAAAGCACTTTGAGGTCTATGGGTAAAAAGCACTATGTATGAGATAGGAATTATTATTATTATTTATCATTATTTATTTATTATAAAATAAATGCTCATTATGATATTAATGATGTTTTAGGATATTATTATAAAACAAATATAATAGCATAAGTAAATGTTAGGTATCATTATCATCCAGGAAATAAAGCTATTTGAACTTTGTATGAGAAGCACATAGCAATGATTAAGACGTTATCAGCTTAATTTGAAGCAAGGAAGATTTAGGTGAGATAGTAGGAAAACTTTCTAACTATAAAGATATTTAAGTACTGGAAATAGGTTGCAAAGGAGGTTGTGGAACCCCTGTCCTTGGGAAGTTTTCTAAAGCATGTTAGATAAACACCTATCAGGGACTATCTAGGTAGACTTGGTCCTGCCTCAGCACAGGGGACTGGACTAGATGACCTCTTGAGGTCCCTTCCAATCCAGCATTTCTGTGCTTGCATATTTCATTTGCATTAGATGAAGCTGATTACCTGCTCGCCCTTTCTTTTTAAGCTGTTGCAGATGAAGCTGGATACTATTTTTTCAATGGGAATTACAAAGTCGACAGCCCGAAGAACTTCAACATTGCAGGCACGGTGTTCAAGTACAGGAGGCCTATGGATGTTTACGAGACTGGCATAGAATATATCGTTGCCCAGGGGCCGACTAATCAAGGCTTGAATATAATGGTGTGCTCTGGCTTTTTATATTTGCAGGGATAGAAATTACAGGAAGAGAACAATTGAATCTTACTGATTTTTCCCCTCTTGTGTGTTTCTTACCCGCATTCATACCGGTGGTCAGATCCTCTGGATGCAGCCAGTAGCTGAGCTACCTGTTGGGGATTTTTACAAGTGGTGCTTGAATCACAGGTGGGGGGTAGGAAGCTCCCTTACTTCTCACAAATGTTGAAATTAAAGCAAGTCACTTGACAGTCGAGGCCCTCCAGTTTCCCCCCTGTAATCTGAACACTGCCCACAGGACTTGGGAGGAAATTTTCTTCTCCCCAGGCCATAAAACAGCAGCTGTTCCACAACCGCAGAGTGGCTTCTTTGCTGCTAAGGCAGACATTTCCCCGCTGAGTTTTCTAGCTGTGGCAAAAGTGCAATTCGGGGAGGAGACTGTTTGACCATGGCAAGCAGGGTGAGGCGAGAAGCCACACAGGCCAGATTCGCCCTCTGGATTGGATTGGTAAAGCCACAGGGAGCAGAGGTGCAAGCAGCCTGCGACTTGCACTTTGCATTGCACCCCCCAAGGTGGGCAGAGCAGGTGTAAAGTACCATTATCCTCATTTTACAGACTGGATGAATGAGGCACAGAGGGGATAAGTGGCTCGCCCAAGTCCTTACTGTCAGTCAGTGGAAGAGCTAGGACCAGGACCTAGCTTTCCCAATCTAGTGCTGTATCTACTGGGCAACACTGCCAAATAATTTAGGATAACTTGCTGTGGTGCCACTTACAATAGACATATGATCTGAACTGATTCCTTAATGATATGGCAAAAGGCACATTAAAAATGGATAAATAGATACTAACCCGCAGCCATTTTGAGACAGTAAGGCAAAATGTAGAATTCTATGCCAAATATACATTACATCTTGGTTAATAGTAATTTGGCTTTGTTTAGGTATGGAACCAAAATGGCAAGAACCCATCCATAACTTTTGAATATACTCTTCTGAGGAAGCCCCATTCCAAAATTATTCAGCCTATCTACTACACCTTTTCTGAATCCGAGAGCGAGGAAAGCAGAGAGTTTGATGGAGAAGTGCCTTTGGGGTTTACCCAGCGCAATGCAAGCTTCTTTGGGAAACTCTCCAGGGAAAGGATAGATTTGGCAAACCAGGTGTTTGGAAGGCAGGACACCGAGGAAGACCTGAACTTGAGCAAAGGTCAGGAAACCAATGAAGTTTATGAAAGATCGGAAGCAATTGACTGTGAACCAAAACTGAAGGGCAAACAGCCCAAAGGTAAGGAGACCTGGACTTTGCAATGCTGCTTTTCCAAGTGTTTGGGAGAGCTCAGACAGATCTCTCTGCCTCTCCATCCTCTTTGCCCAGTGGGGTCTGGTTTCTGACTGGGCTGTAGGGATGGCTGCAGTTGTACATCCCAGCTGTGGGGGGCCATGGCGGTATTTGCTTTGCAGGCTACATTTCTATCTCCCTCTTCCCAGTGCTCAGGAGGCAGCTGCACTAGGTTCTTCCCCCAGTCCTCTCCCCAGCACCCCCTATTCCCCTACACCTCCCCAGAATCCCTCTACCCCCGCCCAACCCAGCACCCCTTGCCTCCCACCCAACTCACCCCCACCCAGAACCTCCTACCCCCACCCGGCACCCAAACCTCCTCCACTCAATCCAGCATCTCCCTACACCACCCGACCCAGCACTCCTCATGCCCCATCCAATCCGCCCCCACCCAGCTCCCCTCTACACCCTCCCAGCCCACTCCCACCGAACCCAGCACCCACTCCCAGCACCCCTGCTACCCCAGCACCTCACCCAACCCAGCCCCTGGCTGTGGTAGGACAGGGAGGATTGTGGCTTATTCTGTGTCCTCAGCGCTGGGCAGAACATCTGCAGTAGTGGGGGGTGGAGGAAAACCACCATTTTCCCTTAACCAAAGCTTGTTCCTGTGACACACGTCACCGAAGAAGCTCTTCAGAACCCGGCAGCTATGAACTTCCAGTCCTCCGGCGTGAGTCAGTGTGAGCCACAGGGCCTAACTGCCTGTGACTGACCGCCACAGATACCCCCAGCCACTCCCGCTGTCCCTTGACTCACAGACCTGCACTTTCTGCTTCTCCCATCTCCTGTGTCGAGTTTATTTTGTGGTGGTTGTTCTGTCCCCGCTTTGCTCCAATCCAGATTCAAACGCAACCCGGTCTGCTTACCTGACGGACAGAGATGACAGAGACTTTGACTCGCAATTCACCTCCAGGGAGTTCCTGTCAGAAAATGCAATCACCGGCAAGCTTCTGGACAAGACCTCGGACTCGAAGGAATTAGTTCGGAACATGACCATGAACAGCATCTTCGCCCAGGGGGACCCAATCAACTCCATGGGCTCGCACATAGACAGCCTTTACGTCGACTACGAGGACAACGAAGGGGTGGTGACGTACAGCATCAACGGCACCTACCTGGAGCTGAGCAGTGACAAAATAATCAACACTTCATCAGAGACTCCGTTCTCGAACGCGACCGTTACGCTGACCAGCCCCCAAGGGAACAGAACCCACAAAGCAAGGTAGGGGACATGTATTTCATAGTATTCAATCCCATTGATTTCTGTGCTGTTCTTTTACATGCATTGCACTTAGCGCAGTCCAGGTTGTTACACATTTTGATCTCTCAGGTAAGTGGGATGAAGACGTCCGAGAAGGTTTCTGCTAGAGGTTAATTTGCAAGGAAAATTCAAAATTGCTGTCACGGGAGGGAAAAGAATTGACACCTTAACAAAATTTTAAAAAATCATTATCCTCATTAAAGGGACATTGGCCGGTGTATTTTTATAGCTTATTGCTCTCTGTCTATTGTAGCATTTCATTAGAGGACTGAACATCAGAAAACCTCTTTTCCTGCTAATTTTGAGTGCTCTTATTTGACCAAGACTTATTTTCCCCTACTCCCCTTTCCATATATTTCTAATGCAGCAGAAGTTGGTATGGCTCCTTTTTGTATACTTGTGGTTGATTGTCATCCACCAGCATTGTCATTGATGTCAGCAGGAATGTGCAGACAGTAGCTTTGGGGAATAACGTCTGTTAGTTAACTATTGCTCGAGAGCCGGGGGGGGGGGGGGGGGGGAGGGGTAGATAACAGCCTTTGTGCAGGTCCTACAAAAATAGGTTGGTTTGTTTCTTTTATTGAATATAATTGCTGAAGAAGCAGTGGCATTCGTTGATATTTATTAAGAATATGAAAACCTACCAGCTGCTTATTTTGAGCTAGGTCAAATATGGGCCATGAACTACAAAGTCCCTCGACTTGATGTTTCCTATTGACTCTGCTATGACATGTTATTGGTTTTTCAACAAGGCATAGAGTGTATTTAACAATTGTATGTACAGACAGGCAGGACATGGATTAAGGGGGATCTAGGGACACACGGTTCCCCTTGTTAAGTAGTTTGCTAAGAAAGGAATTCCCCATAAGGACTACATTATGGATCTTCATCCATTCTTCCCCTATCAAACAGTTAACTTTGGGGCTGACAATAGAGGGAAACAGTACAATTTACTGTAAAATTGGCACCTGTCTTAGTGAGGCACCGCCTTGTTTACAGTGATTGGATTTTGTGCTGGGAGATCTGGCGGCAGAGGCTGTCCCCTGCACTAAGGATGCGTTGGGGCTGGAACTGTAGAGCAAGGGGCCAAAGGGGTGAATTTCTTGATCACAAGGGCACCATACGGCAGTCAGAAGAGGTCCTGTATTCCCCCTCACTGGTGCAGGGGCTGCTGGGGGTAGGGTCAGAGCCAGGAGAACTAGGGAGATTCTGGGCTATTCTGGACTGCAAAGCAGCCATTAGGCATTCCTATTAATTAACTGCCATCAATTAGAGTCCCGTCCCCCCGTCACAATTCAGATTGATCCCAGACGCTGTTTCAGCTCCTGGAATCCCAAGGGCAAGAAGTGGATTCAAACGACCTCTGCCTGGCCTCCTCCTCAGTTGTGCCATCTGTGATGCACCTGTGGGAGACACAATCAGCCTTGCTGTCTGTTCTTGGTTTGGCCACTGATTTACCTTGTGACCTTGGGCAAGTCACTTCATCTCTCTTTGCCTCAGCTTCCCCACTTGTAAATTGGGGCTCGTGATACTGACTTTTCGAAGTGGCTGTAGGTCTGCGGATTGAAGGCACAACTGAAGTGCTCTGTGGGATTGCTATTTTTACATCAGTGTTTTAGGCCCAAGGAATAACCTTTAAAACAAACACACATGCCAGTGAGCTCCCTGCTAAGAGCTTTAAAACACGGCTGAGGTACAGTAGGTGTTAAGCCTATCAGCTTTATTCCGTACTTGGCACAGGAAAAGCTTTGCAAGGACTTTCTCTTGCGCTGCCTAGGAAAGTGCTGTGTGTTTTGGGAGCACTTTCTGCAAAACAGGACTAGCGTCACTTAGCGTCAGTGGCCTATAATTTAAAGATGAGTGATTTGGAGAGAGTGGATGGCTCAGGGGTTACGGTGCATGCCTACAACTTGAGAAGTCAGGTTCTGCTCCCCCGTCTACAGCTGACGTCTTGTGGGATCTTGGGCCAGTCTCTCAGTCTCTCTGTGCCTCCGTTCCCCATCTGTAAAATGGGTGTGATAGCACTGCCCTGCCTCACAAGGGTGCTGTGAATTTTAAACGCATCAAAGATTGCAAGGCATTCAGATGGGGGCCACATAGGCACCTACAATAGAGAATTCTGCATTTAAGCTGTGAAAGCCTTCAGTGACTAACGGGACTCACTAATACACAGTGTCTGTTCTCCCCTCTCCCCCCTCCCCAGAGACAGCATTATTAGGGATTAATCCTGTTGAACAGGGGGCCCCACATCACCGTTTTCCTGGAAGCTCCTTTATTAAAATGTTACCTTTTCCCCCCACTCCCATTGAACTGAAGCGAAATGCAAACTTTCAGATCAAAATACTCACTGATGCTTTAAGCGAGTTATTGTTTTCTCAGACTGGGTGTTTATACCTGGGCACTGAAAGGCCCCGATTCTGCCGGGTGGCTGAACTGGGCTTGACGCATCCTGGGAGTTGGGGGTGTAGAAAGATGTCGTTCGCACTCCCCCCGCTAGCCATCCTCTGGCTCTGCACTGAGATGACGTTCAGCGGTGCCAGTTACCAGTGGCCCCCAAGGGCCATTCTGGCAGCCATAGATTGTCAGGGCGCAGGGATGTCACAGCCGTGCCAATTGGTCAGCAGCCACACCCTGTGCGCTGGCAGCCAGGTGTGGAGGGGTGGCATAGGAGTGCCACGAAGCCAGTGCAGAGCTGAATCCGCACAGCCGTGGCTCTGGCGCCAAGCACTTTCAGGCAGGGGGGAAAAAAGCATGTGCTTCATTTAAAACATTTTTTTTTTACACACTTCACTGGACCGTCGTTCTCCAGCGTGGTTGTTCAAAGGGTACTTATGACATAATCGGCAACTCGTTCTTCCAAATATAGCGCCTCTGTGTGTGTGCCTGTGTGTGCGTGGGTGCGTGCATACGAGCGAGCTCTGCCAGAAAAGGCCAGACCCTACTCCAGTGCCTCTCGCACATCGTGTACTGCACAAATCCAGCGCCCGCAGGACGGTGGATCGAACAGATAAAGAGTGTGATTTACGGGGACAGTTTCTGGAGACGCTGAGGAAAGCTGGCAGAAGGGCAATTGGAATTTTGCTGTTGTAAAACTGCTGGAGGCTTCAAAGCTTTGCCTCACTTGGGTCCAGACGGGGGCAGAATGTGGAGGGATGGGCCCCAAACCTGCTGTGGATGGAGATCAACAGCTATGCTGTAGGGTCCCTGGCAATTGGAAGCCACTCCATAGGGCTCCACAGTAGGGGGCAGTGAGAAGAGGAAGCAGTGGCTCTCTGCAGCTTGCTCCCCTCAGATACAGGCAGAATTCCAGTCAGTTGACTCTTAGCCCTGGTCTACACTGGGGGGGAGGGGGGGGGGTGTCGACCTAAGATCTGCAACTTCAGCTATGTTGGAGTATCTTAGGTCTACTTACCTCGTGTCCTCAGGGTGCGGGGTCGACTGCCGCCACTCCCCTGTTGACTCCGCTTCCACCTCTTGTCTTGGTGGATTAAAGGAGTTGAAGGCAGAGCGGTCGGGGATCGATCACTACCCACTGATCCAGCGGGTAGTGAAGACGTACCCTTAGTGGGAGTTCTGATGCCTGGATTTCTTAGGCAGGGTGCAGCTATAGGGGAGGAAGGAACCAAGAGAACAACGGGGAAGATACTGAGTTCCTTACAGATGCACTTCCACCTTCTGGGTTTGTCCTGAGATCTTGGTTCACCTACGGGCTTAGGGGACCTCTGCCAATTCCATGTGGGCTGGGAAATCCACTCTCCTGATAGAGCGAAGCAGAGGGAACTCAGTGGCCATGCCGATACTCAGAGAAAAAGTGTATTTTTAACATGGTCACTAGGCCACATGCTCACTTATAGATCAGACAACTGTAGTTTTAATAGGTGTTGCTGGTCCAGGCTCCCTCGGGTGTTGACCTCCACCAGTTAATGTGTTAAAATGACATGCCTTGTCTGCATGAGGATTTTAGCACATGTTAAATCCACACTTCTTTCCTAGTGAAGTCTGCAAGTGAAAACACAGGTTATTGGCAAACCTTATGTGGATTTTCCCAGGGGCAACTTGTGACCCTCTGCACTGAATTCTGCTCTCTCCTGAAACTGCAAAGGGCTTCGTTGTTGGAACTGAGAGCAGGATTTGTCCTGTTACTGTTCTGATTTTGCTTGAATCCGGCAGTCAAAACAATGGCCGATTCCAGGATGGTAATTTCTGCCAGAAAGAGATGTTTGCTTCTATGGTCCCAGGAAAACAGCTCAGTATAAAGCCAGTATGGTTGCGCCTGGCCTATTGCAGAAAAGGGGGTGGTGCTAATTGTTGTTGTTGCTTGCTTGCTTCAGGAACATGGACGCAAAAGCTCGGAGGGGAGGGAAATGGGTGACCGTAGCGCAACCCATAATAATCATCATAATTAAAAAAACAAAAACCAGCCTGGTTGTATAACGACTCACTGCTGTTTGCAGTTAGAAGAAAACAAAACAACAGTTCTGCCTGTGCTCTAAATGGGAAGAGAACTAACAGTTACCATATGACCAAATGTCTAATTTATCTAGCAGTTGTTTCTGCAACCTCAGTACTTGTAGAAGCTCTTTGAATCCCAATCACATACATTGAAGGGACACTGTTGAGGGGGGTTCTAATCTATTTTGTGTGGGTGTATTTTGTGGGTGTGTAGGGGGATTAGGAAGAAGGGAGTAATGCCAGACATATTCCAAAGGTCAAATTCTGCACTCAGTTATTCCAGTTTCAGTCTAGAGCAGCAGTTCTCAAACTGTGGGCTGGGACCCCAAAGTGGGTCTGAACCCCGTTTTAATGGGGCCACCACGGCTGGCATTAGACCTGCTGGGGCTTGGGACCAAAGGCAAAGCCTGAGGGCTTCAGCCCTGGCTGGCGGGGCTCAGGTTCCGGGCCCCCTTCCCAGGGCTGCAGCCCTTGGGCTTTGGCTTCCCTGCCCGGGGCGGTGTGGCTCGGTCTTTACCCCCCTCGCCTCCGCTGCCCAGGGCAGCAGGGCTCTTGTGAGCTCAGGATTCGGTCCTCTCTCCTGGGGTCGTGTAGCCATTTTTGTTGGCAGAAGGAAGTCACAGCGCAATGAACCCACTGGTAGGGTTGCACTTTTGAAGTCAATGAATTCAGCAACACGGGTGAAAGTCCAAAGGGATCCCTCGTCATTGGAGTTATTTTGGCATCACACTGGTGTGACTGAGAATAGAGCATGGCCTGAAGTAGATAGGCGGTTCCGTCTTTCTCCAGATACATTTTAAAAATGAATAAAGAACAGATGCTGACCACCATTTTTATGGGTCCTACGGAAAATCATCCTTTTGTGCCTTTCTCCCCTCTCCCCCTCCCCCCCCCCCCGCTCTACAGCAGTAGTTAGTGAGAAGACAGTTGTTGGGACTGCGTTGACATCAATGGGTGATGCTGGTTCACAATCAAAGCTGTTTGGGGGAGATAAAGCACTATTTATAGCAAGCCAAGGTTGTGATTTTTAAACAGAAATAGCCATGTTAATTTCAGCTCCATTTCAAACACAGGAAGCGACTGTTTGCCAAACTGACAGAGGCAAAATCAATGGGGAAAATGAGAATGTTTTTAATTCTTCTAAGAGGTCATGACTAACAATGGAAGGAGGGTACTTCTAAAAGAGAGACTATAAAAATACTCAACAGGGTCCTTTTAAAGCTTTTATGTGACAGAATGGATGTGAACTTTTCTTATGAATGCATAAATAAGGCAATTTCAGAGCTTCTGCTGCCTAGAAATCACACAAGCTGCATATCTTGCTAGGCCCGAGACAGCTGGAGATGAGGATGTAACCGTATATACAATTTTAAAACACGATAGCAATTTCAAGGGTTTAAACAAAGTTCTGAGTGCAGTATTTAAGATTTGATTGCTGTAAAGGTGCAGTGTCCCTGATGGACTATAATGTTACGTTATATACCTATGCAATGAGGTTGTGATTCTTGGTTTTGTAAATGCTTTTATGTATACCAGGAGAAATTCATAATTCCTTTACCAATGGCATTACATTTGTGAATATAGTGTCCTAAGAGATGTACGTTATATAAATGATCAAGCAAGAGTGACATAGAGGCAAATATGAACTGGGAATGCCTGTAAGTTTAAAAAGAAAGGTTTATTTTGAAAAGCAGTCTGAGCAAAGTACCGTTCAGCATTTAGATTTTCGAAAACAGGAAGTTTATGGGATTTGTAAATCTCAAGTCTGTGTAGGGAATGTTTGCGGTACTACTATATCTGAGCAGTAGCTATTTTTATGGCATGGCATATTTTTATTTCATGCCGATATCACCAGGAAAGAGATACTGCACCTTTAATTACTGTATGTCCAGGGATAGGTGTATTTGAGCAGAAAATGCAAACTTTGTTAAATTCTGAACTGTTTCTACTTGTGGGTATTTTTATCCCATTCTCTCTATTTCTAGACAGTGGAAGCTCTGCCTCTAACCAGGCTGGGGATTCTACTTGGGGATCAGGACAGGTATGTTGTAAAAACCAAAAAACAACCAACCAAACCAAACCAAACCCCCCGAAACCGAAACAAAATCCCCCCAAACCCAACCAAACCGCAACTGAATCAGTTTGAGTGTTTGATGTGACGTATTGAGGCTCTCCTTGTAAATGCCTTTTTTTTTTTTTTTTTTTTTTTTTTGCTTATTGCTAGAAACAGATTGAAGTTGTTAAGAAAGGGCCAAGGTGTGAGCGCAGCTGACATGTACAGGTGGAAGCTTTCCTCCCACGAACCCTGCAGCTCTACATGCACGACAGGTAGTTATCAGAAGCAGCCAAATTCAACCTCTGCAGAAGTACTGAGATCACCCGCTGAGTGAGTCGCTTTTATGTTCGTTAGAGATGGGGAGAACCTGGTAATGTTTAAAGCCCTGATCCTAGGTCCACTGAAGTGAATGGCCTTTGGATCAGAGCTCCAGTGAAGTTGGCCAGATCCTGCAATCAGATCTGTGCGGAGGAACTCTGTGTCCACGGGGAGCTGCTTTCGGACTTGATAGAACTTTTAGCTCACAGGTGTAAATGCAGGGGAGCGGAAAATCAGGCCCTGTCCAGAATCAGCAGGCAACATTTTTAAAAGAGCATCGGTGACTTAGGAGCCTAATTCCCATTGGCCCCTAGACTTCTAAGTCATTTCGGGATTTTTGAAAATTGTACCCATCTCCACTCCATTGTCAGCTCATTCCTTGCAAAGTGTCACTTTAAAACCAATCCTACCAATGTGCTTTTAACACGTCGAAATGGAGACGGGCAGGGCCTGCGCAGCACGTTGTATGGGAAACATTTGTATGGTTTTTAAAAAGTTCCCTTTTACATACTGATTAACGTTTTTGTAATTTACCAGCCCAGCAGGGCTACCCTGTGAGTGCCCTGCAGGATCGTAAAGCTTGCACCAAGTTTTAGCATCCTGGCTTCTTGAACTGAGCCACTGTGCCCGTGGAATGATTGAAACCCATGTGGCTGGCATTTGTTTTTCTTTTTATTGTGTAAGGCTCCGTTTCTTTCTGACACAAACTGTACAGCTGTGGCAGAAAACAAAGTAGCTTTTGTTGTTTGAGTTTGTTTATCTCTCTCTTTCCTGATCTGGAGTCTGATCTCAGTTACCTGGGGGGAAACCTGGAGTAATTCCATTGATATCAATGAGAGCAAACTCTGGCCACCATCTTTCCCTCTATTTCCCTCTCAAAGCACAGTTTCAAATGACCTGCTCTCCGTGTTTCATTGATTAGAGGGGAGGGGAGTTATGTTGCTAATAAATCTGGCCTGTGACAAATCTGTGACTTGCCATGAAATATGCGTATAGGTAGAATGATCATCTGATAGTGGGTTTGCTTGTATCATTTCAAACGTAGCACAGTAGTTAAATTAAGCCGGACACTTCATTGTTTTTGGAATTAGGGCAGAAAAAAAAGAGGGGAATAAAATCTTCGGAGGGAGACTTTTTAAGGGAATGAATGCACAGATCTTTTTTTAAGCATGCCAGAGTGGTTGGCTTGTCCTGCTGGCACTGCCATGAAATGCATAGGGACCAGGAACGTGGACAACTGGTCCTCAGTCCAAAATCCTGGAACCCACAATGTTCAAGTGTGTCCTTGAGCTCCATGATTCCTACTGAGCAGCTGTCTCCTAGCTGGGGCAGGCCTTCGACCCGACCCAAACCATAGCCAGTGGGGAATGTCCTATCCAAACCACTCCTTGATCCTCGCCTTTTTCTGCAGAGGAGTGCTGCAGTGTCAGGAGTGGGTGGGTTTCTTCCAGCTTCATACAACCTTGTGTTCCAGAAACCTGGCTGGGAGAGCTGGAATTCTTGGTACCTGTAGTCAGATTGGTCTCTTGATCCCAAGCCACGTCCCAGAAAGGACTGAACAGTATTTATTCTGGCAAACAAGGCTGCAGGGGGAAAAGTCCCATCATGATGACGTTCTGCTTTCTGTGCTTAAACAGGGGAGGAGGGACGGATTCCTCTTTTAATATCATGTAAGAACCAGTACTAGGCCAAGTGCACTGTGTACATCCTGCAGGCAGGGAGGCGCAGTTGTGGCATGAATTGTGTCGATGTCCTGGGTGGAGGGAGGGAGATGAGAACTTCTTCCCCCACCCCTTGGTGCACCCACACAAGAACTGGACAGAATAAGAACCTAAAACTCCTTGGAGAGCCAGAGGGAGGGACCCTGCTAACACGCTTGGAAGTCTATGGCGGCATGGTGAGACCCCGTGAACGTCTTGCATGCTAGCATTGGTCGCAAGTCCTGGATGGGGGTGTCATGTGTTCCACCTTGGAACAGCACGAACTTCAAAGTGTGCTACTCCAGGCATCCCCAGGGCCGCCCCGCTATGTACAGGAAGGAAGAACTCTCCATTGTTCCACCCCCTTCGGTCCCATCCTCTTAATTCCACCAGCATCCCTGATGACTCTCAGCTCAGGCCATGGCCCTTCAATTTTAATGGGGAAAGACGTTTTGGAACATGCAGCTCACCAACCGTTGGGGTGTAAAAATCACCAAGCCTGCATTTTTTGTGTGTGTGTATTTCTTTTGAAACTAGGAATGATGTCCACATATGCAATGTGTGTTCGTTATGATGGGATCGAAGTGGATGATACGTACTGTGATGCCATGACCCGTCCCGAGCCTGTCCATGAGTTCTGTGCTGGAAGAGAATGCCAGCCAAGGTACTATATCAGTAAGGAGTTCTTCACGGGGCCATACGTTTTGTCTTCCTTCGGATTACTTGAAGCGGGTGGGGATTCTCTTCTAGGTTCTAGACAGTCCAGGTTCAGAACCTCCCCAACGTTTCTGGGGGTGTTTGAATCTGGGGTTTGGTTTGGGCTCACTTCTAATGCCATGGGCTATCTCGGCCCAGGCCAGCACAACAAGGGAGAGAAGAACTCATTGGTCAGAGGCAGATTCTTCACAGTGAGTTAGATTGAAACATGTTTTATGGATTCTTGGATGTTCGCATTAGTCAGGGACGGGACAACCCTCTTGCCCCACAGGCCTTGCCCCTGTGGTGACCTGGTGAATAGGCTGGGAAGTTCAAGCTCTTTGGAGCACCGTGTGAGCGGCTTGCCTGGCTGAGGGTGTAAGGGGAGGAGGCTTCCTGATCCCTCTTTCCCTCCTGCTCCCTCCGCAGCAGGTGACTCGCATGGCAGGACTCAACCTTGCTCCCAAACCACAGCTACTGTTGATGTAGAACCTAGACCTGTTTCATTCTCACTCTTGCAAGGGGCAGGGGAATCAGCCATCAAGTGTTACATTCCCAGAGCTTTGCTAGCATCAGCGATCATGCTAATCCACAATGAGACGCATCAGCAACAGCGTTGGGTCTAACTGAGAACCCTGGGTTTGATCCCCCATACTCTGGGACAGATCAGACCCTGACCCAGTTCCTGAGATGAACAACCTGGTTCAGATCCATCTCTACATTGGAACCCCAAATCCAAAGATCTTTCCGTTTTGGGGAAGTTGAGATTCCAATCCAGATTCAAACTTCATGGCTTAGGTCCATCTCTAATTACATTTTTTTAAAGGGTTTGTTCTTTTCAAGGGTTGCTAGAAATGCAAGTTATGGGTGGGATAGATCAATGCCTGCCAAAGGGAAAAGGACTAAAACAGGCAGGGAAAGGAATGTTACTCATACTATAGGTGGCACAAAGTGAAAAGAAACAAAACTGTACGCTGCTCATTCTGTAATAGTGCCTGGGTGCAGAAAGGGGAAGTTTAGCATTTTGGCACGTATTGGTGGGGTTATTGTATTGGAAAGGGGGGGGTGTCTGTGTGTGTGTTTGGGAGTGTGCGGGTACACCCGCCTTTTCCAATGGCAAAATCTCTCTGGACCCCGGATGTTGAGGCTGGCCACATTCACCCACCCCACTGGGCCCAGGTCTTGCTAAATGGTTTAGTGTCTCCTCTGAATGTAGGTGGCACTTCAGCGTGTGCAGTGTCTTTTTAGAGCTGCCCTGCTCATGGCACCCAAATTCTTATTTGGCGTTCAGGTCCAGAAGCGAACGTGTGACCCTTGGAATATATACCAAGAACAGTGACCTTTTTGCTTGGAGATTCAATGCTCTAGATCCATGTTGCTTGACCTTTTCAGGTTGGCCGCTCTCAAAACATTTTGCGACCCCATCTATATTTACTGGGTAAAAATGTCTCCGTGTTAAGCCTGGATAATTGCTTTGCGTGTGTGATTCAAGAGGTTGATGAGGAATTCTTGACCTTGAAGGATAACGGGGGGGCGGGGGGGGGGGAGGAGAGTGAGAGTTTTGCAACACCATGTGGCCTCCTGATTGCCTTCGTGACCCCCTGCCCTGGGTGTCATAACCCATCAGTTGAAAACTGCTGCTCAAGAACCATTTCTCTTCCCCCTCATTTTCCTAATGGGTCTATTTTTACCTTTGAAACAAAACATGTTTCATCAAGATACCAGCAGCATCATAGCTGCGCATACTCATTGCTCCATACAGCCCTGGCTGATGGATGTGTTTATATAACCAATCAAACAGATTAGGTCAGCACTGAGGGGGGTATGTGTCACATTAGACCTACTGTCGTTTTTGAAAGCTGTAAGGGTAGTCTCTGGTGTTGGGCAAGAGCGCATGTAACACAGGCAGCTCTTCTAAGTGTACCCCAGGGCAAAATAAGAGAGCCCAGTCCTTGGAGATTCTGTGGTATCCCCACCTCCTATTGACTTCCAGGGGTAAATGTTTAATAATGAGCTGGGTGATCAGTTTATTTCTCCCATTCTCCATTTCTTAAAGTATTTTCTTTGAACTTGGGGAAAATATTGGTGCTTTTGAAGGCCTGGGATCTGACGACGATGCCGGGCATAGGTGGGCAATGCATATGCTTCCCTTCACAGTCCAGACAGGGACGCATTGGTCAGCAACAGTCATGCATTTCTCTTAAAACTCCTGAACTGAATCTGCCGGCTGCGTGGGAATGTGCTCTGAATGCATGTCCTTTTAGGGCTAGATTGAGACCACAGAGGTCATTCTCACATGGAACTATCTGGCTCTCTAGCTCAGGGGTTTGTTCTGGCGTCTGTTACGGTCATGTCTGTGCATCTTACAGTTCATGCGAACTCAGGTCTCCAGAGTGAAATATTAGGAGATTGACGCACAGCAACACCTAATCCTACCTTGTATGGCTGTATCGGAGACATTCACAGCCCCGTTCAGAATGTGCCGATTGCAACAATCTCCGTACAAGATTTACCATTTGCAGGGCCACTGACAGCCTTGAAGAACCATTGCTGAGTTCCGATAACCTTCACAGAATACTGTTCCCCTAATCCACTGTTACGCTCACGCCTACCGCCCGTCTCCCATTCAGAATGTGAACATTCCAGTTAGAATCTCTCTCGCTTCCTTGCAGGTGGGAGACGAGTAGCTGGAGCGAGTGTTCCCGCACCTGTGGGGAAGGATACCAGTTTCGCATTGTCCGCTGTTGGAAGATGATCTCTCCTGGTTTCGACAGCTCTGTCTATAGCGATCTGTGCGAATCCGCTGATATTACCCGGCCGGACGAACGCAAAATCTGCAAGAACCCAGCGTGTGGGCCTCAGTGGGAAATGTCCGAGTGGTCAGAGGTAAATCCCCAGGAAAGGGTTGGCAGCCTGTGGAGAGACAGCAGGCAGCTGTGACTAGGGATCGGCCCCCATGTGCTGTGTACACGGTAGCCAAGTTCTCCTGGCCTTGCTTCCAGATCCCAAAGTAAGGAGACGTGGAGCTGAAAACTAAGATATGAATCCACTGACTTCCACGCAGACCCACATAAGCCAAGACTATCTTAGCGTTGTTCTTAAAACCAACCTCCGGTGTGGCCCTGCGGGTGCTAGCAATGGCAAGAGCATTCCCATGGACCAGACACAAGTCTTCTAACCACTGTCCCCTAGACCTGCTCCCCATGGTGCGCTGGCGTTCAGATTTGAATAAGGCCATGATGCAAATGGGGTTTTGCTGGAGCTGTTTCCACAGTGCTTTCCTGTACCTCACAGTACATGGCTTGCATCAAGCCCCACAAGCTCCCTCTAGCTCACCAATGGAGACGATTATGTCTCTCCTTTGCAAACCGCTAGCCAGAGATGGCCGCAGACCAGGTGTCCAGACCTCTGAGCCCCTTAAACTCCGGGGAGTTTGGGTCAAGCCTGGGAGTGTCTCTGCTCCTAGCCAGAGTTTTAGATTTTGCGTCCGGTCCTCAAACAAGAGGAATTTTCTCCCACAGGAATCTTGTTCAGCTGCACAGCGGCTGAGGGCTATCAGAACAGAAGAACAGCCACACCGGGGCAGGCCAAAACCTTAGAACCTTAGCGTGACTGACACCTGTCTTTCCTTCATCTTTCCTGACCTTCCTGTGTGCTGACTAATGAAAAAAGTGGGGAGGTTTGATGCTGCATTTGCTCATGCCACTCCCTGCCTATCCTCTCCCAGTAAGAGAACAACCCCTCCGACTCCCACTTCCTACCCGGCACAGTGAAATCTGAAAAACAATTGGGCTTCATACATTTCCGAGGGCCTGAAAAATAACAGTAAACAGGTGGAGAGGAGGCTGCATCCCATAAACGATTTTTTTTATAGACATCTCTTCTTCCCGACAGATTTCACTGCACCATGCGGCGCATTAAAGGTGCACAGTTCTGCCGTAAGCACATTGCTACCCCACTTGGAAGATGTTTCTGTGATATGTCAGTTATTCCCTCGTCTTAGTTCGTAAAAACCTTTGCGATATGGCAGAGGCGTTCTGGAATGGTTTTAGCTGCGAAGCCATTCTCAAGATGGGTCAATTTCAAGGCTTCCTAGATCCTTTGCTCCCTCCTCCAGTAGAGGCCTTTTGAATTCATTTACAATCCCTCCCTCCTGCTGTGTGCCAGAGAATATCGGCCAGCGTTCCAGTATTTCACTTCCTAACATAAAACTCGTGAAATGATAAAACCAGTTTCCTTTCTGGGGGCCCAGGGCCAGATTTTGATCTCGGGGAAGATCTGGAATAACTGCATTGACTTCAGTGGAGTTGTCATGGATTTACACCCAAGTACTAGAGACCGGGATCTAGCGTGGATTGTCAGTAAATGGGTAAAACACACACACAGGAGTGCAGTCATGCTCACACACATTGATGGAAAATAATCCCTAACCCTTAAGGTTGTTTTTTTTTTAAAATCTTGAAGTCACAGTCCTGGTTCCCCTGCACAGGAGTGAGAAACAGCAAAGCCAAATTGCTCAGGGACCCTAAGGAAACACAGGAGTTTACCCTTCCAGTTCAGACAGCTGATCAGTGAGTCAGATATCCTGCCTTGCTCAGCGGCTGATAACTCATGTGGCAGAGGATGTCTAAGCAGCCCCATAACACTGCTGGACAATGCTATGCTGCTGCAGATGGGGAGGGGAATCATTTCCTGCCTGACCTGGGGACTGATTACTTTGTGCCCTGAAGTATGAGTTTTGGCTTTCCTTAAGCACAGATACATTATTGCACACAAATTAATCCAGGTGCCTTTCTAAGCAAGAACAAGCACAAATCCGGGCCAAATTCTCTACTGGTGCAAACTGGCCCAGCTCCACCGACTTCAATGGGCCTGCACCAGTTTATACCAGCAGATAATTTGACCTCTTTTCTCCCAGGAGACACTTGAAATGCCTCTTGATATTTTAAAGGCCGTCTTTCCACTGAATGCCCGTGGTAAGCAGCTTCTTCTCTCCAGGGGAAAGTCAGGAGGGCTCTTTCATCGTGTAGGTTGTTTTGACTTTTCTAGTTCTCCCTGAGCACTGACGCTGTCATTCAACTGGCTTAGCAAACCGAAGGGGCGTATGTTGTAGAATTCCAACTACTTCTCCAGCATGTGTTGGGGACAGATTGCTGAGATATCTCCTGGACTGGCTCTTCTGTAGCCAGCAGCAATGCTAATCTAATTGGGATCAGCATCAGAAGCTGGGTGCCAAATTGACTTGGATGATAGATAGATAAAGAGATAGATAGATAGATAGAGGGGATGGGTGGGGATAGATGGATAGATGGGGTGGGTGGGGTTGATGGAGATAGATAGATAGAGGGGCTGCATGGGGATAGATAAAGGGGGTGGATGGAGATAGATAGATGGGGTGGGGATAGATGGATAGATAGATCGAGGGGCTGCATGGGGATAGATAAAGGGGGTGGATGGAGATAGATAGATGGGGTGGGGATAGGTGGATAGATAGATCGAGGGTGTGCATGGGGATAGATAAAGGGGGTGGAGGGAGATAGATAGATGGGGTGGGGATAGGTGGATAGATAGACCGAGGGTGTGCATGGGGATAGATATAGGGGGTGGATGGAGATAGATAGATGGGGTGGGGATAGATGGATAGATAGATCGAGGGGGTGCATGGGGATAGATAAAGGGGGTGGATGGAGATAGATAGATGGGGTGGGGATAGGTGGATAGATAGATCGAGGGTGTGCATGGGGATAGATAAAGGGGGTGGATGGAGATAGATAGATGGGGTGGGGATAGATGGATAGATAGATCGAGGGGGTGCATGGGGATAGATAAAGGGGGTGGATGGAGATAGATAGATGGGGTGGGGATAGGTGGATAGATAGATCGAGGGGGTGGGGATAGATGGATAGATAGATCGAGGGGGTGCATGGGGATAGATAAAGGGGGTGGAGGGAGATAGACAGATAATAGATAAAAAAGCACATTTCAGAGCCCTGAGGATTAACGTATCAGAGCATGTGGCTGAACACTGGGCTGTTGACACTTTTGCCTGCTTCATGTTGCGTATTGAGAACATTTGTAGATGTGACCCTGCTGTAATTTCACTCCCCTTCTCAGTCTCAATCACTGTGGTTTGGAGACAACACTTTCAAAGACAGGGAAAGTAGCAAGCCATTTATTTTTAGAACGTGTGAGAGAGATCACACTCCAGCTCTAGACCACAGCCACACTTTCAGCTGTGGCCATAGCTTCTGGGTGCTTTGGTTTTTGGACAGCCAACTTGAAGTTGATCTTCAGAGGTGCAGATGATCTGCAGCTCCTGTAGGCTCCAGATGGAAGTGTGAGTGCACATCCTCTCCCAAAGCCCCACTGGGCTCCTAAAAAATGGAGGCGCTTGCCCCCCCCCCCCCGGTGGCCACTCTTGGAAAATGTTGGCCAAATCTCAGGCCAAATCTTGCTCTCCGCTACATGTGCATTAATAGGAAGGGAGTCGCATGAGAATACAGGGGATGGGGTTGCACTGATGGAGCTGAGAATAGACTTGGGCTCCCTGAGCGGGATATTAAGACTGGGCAGAGGGAGGTATTTTAGTGCATTCTTTGCTGCACTCCCCGAACAAGAACTGCAGCCAGCTAGTGGCCTGGGTGGCTGGCCGTGCCGTCTAACTCCAGCACCTTGCCCCCTTGAAGGTATTTTGCACGGGGGCAGTAGGTCGGGTGTCTGACAGCTCCCGAATGCTCTGGAGCGTATGTGTGTACCGTGGAGCAGAGACGTGCCACTCCCAGCCCTGCCTGTGCTTCGCACGAAGGCAGGATGTCACCCTTCCTGTACATGCGAGCTCGTCTGCCCATGTCGTACAGGGCTGGTTTTGCCATCTCATATTTTACAAGCAGACTCATACAAATGTTTTCCCTGCATTTTTAGAAAGTTTGATGTTAAGAAATGTAAAAAAAAAAAGAAAAAAAAGGCCAACATAAATCACACCTTAAACCAGATGCTTTGGCTGCTGCCTGGGCCGCATGGGCCTCCTCCCTGTCCGGCGGGCGAGAGCGGAAACCAGCTGTGTTGTAGGGCCGGGGCTGTCCATGGACTCTGCTGACCCTGTCCCGTTTCATTCTCTGCCCCGCTAGTGTTCGGCCAGGTGCGGCGAGAGGAGCGTGGTGACCAGGGACATCCGGTGCTCGGAAGATGAGAAACTGTGTGATGTGAACACCAAGCCGCTGGCTGAGAAGAACTGTACCGGGCCACCCTGTGACCGGCAGTGGACCGTGTCTGACTGGGGACCGGTGAGTGACCTCTGAGGGGGAGGGTTGGGAAGGAAGGGAATGGTGGATCCTAGTCCGTTGATCATATTAGCTGTTTGTGAGCAGTTTGAGGGGAGAAGGAGACCATTGTAGGCCATGCTCTGTTGTGTCATTTACAGTTCACAGGCCAAATTCTGCTCTCAGCTGTGCAGCCAACCCCAGTGAAGCTGCGTGAGGACAGAGTTTCCCCTTCCTGTCCCTATTATCCTGACAAGAGTTGTGAGGGCTAATGGTTGCAGCAGGAGAGCAGGAATCTGGACCCCTGGGATCTATGACCAGCAGGAATACAGCTTTCCTTCTGTGCCTCGATGCTAGAATGGCTTAGTAATACTTTGCACTTGCCATCTAGGGTCCCACAGCACTTTACAAGGGCTCAGGCATCATTAGCTCCATTTTACAGATGAGCCACCTGAGGTACATGGCGGCAAAGTGATGTGCTGTGACCAAAGCAGAACAAAAGCCCTCTTCTCCTGAGTCCCAATCCTCTCTGGTAACCAGTAGACTGTGCTGCCTCTCAACAGTAATACACCGCATGCTGGGAGGATTAATGTCATGAGGATTGTAAGATGCTCAGCACTGGAAATGCTTCTCCTGCCAGCACCCTTCTGGCTGGGGAGGGCAGGGTACAAGCATTCAGAGCCCATTGGTGATGGAGGAATCACTTGTAAGTGGCATGATCCAAACCTCTCCACTCATCCTTTCCCATGAAGTGCTCTTCCTAGCCCAGTGTGCCCCAGGAGAGAGGGAAGGGGGGAGATGGGGACACACACAGTGTTCTAACGGCATGGACAGCAGCGGTGAGCCCGAGGAGAACAGTCCCTCCTGGTTTGGTAGCACACACTGAAATGATTTGAGTGGTGCAGCTCCAAATATAGTCGTGTCCTGTGCAGCAAGACAGTCGTGAATCAGGGCAATAAACTTCCCGAGCACTGAGAAGCAGCGTCTACAGACTCAGCAAAGAACAGAGGCGAGAGCTCCGAAACCCAAATTCTCCTTTTGTGTCAGGGTCTGTGAATT
The DNA here is from genome assembly GCA_032164245.1 of Sternotherus odoratus. Classification (NCBI taxonomy): domain Eukaryota; kingdom Metazoa; phylum Chordata; order Testudines; family Kinosternidae; genus Sternotherus; species Sternotherus odoratus. The sequence continues at coordinate 13,700,761 of JAVMKO010000016.1, forward strand.
AGTGGGACTGCAGCAAATAGTCTTGCCATCTGAAAACTCTCAGTGAAGCTGACCTGGCGCGGCGTCCCACTGTCCGGGGATTATACTGGGCTTGTTAGAGTTTGGAGATCTGGGTTTGGCAGGCGCTTGCAGGCTTCCAGTAACACCTTCATCTCCAACGTGAGCAAAGTCCTGGCTGTAGAGCTCTTGCACCATCTCCCGTGAGCCAGTCCGTGAAAGGGAGATGGAGTGTGTGAAGGGAGGTGATTACGGCTGTCATCACAGTCCTGGGCTGGGGGGAGGAAAGGCGGCCAGCTCACATTTTGCAATCCACAAATGATTTGTTTTGCCCTTGGGCCCTCCTGGTCTGGAAGGAGAGACCCCAGGAGTCCTGTGTGGAAGCGCAGGTCCCAAGGCCAACAGACTGGCCCACATTCCCAGCCTCTTCCCGCCTTGGTTAGGCCCATGAACGATTTACAGCCCCTTATTTACAACACTTCCCACTAACTGCAATTACACTGACACCTGCTGTTATCGGCTGCCTTTCAGAGGACGAGAGGCAGCCAGCGGGCTTAGAGCCACTGCGGGGTGGGTGGAAAACTCTATCCATCTCCCCGTCCCGCAGCGTCTTGCTTGAATAAACAGCTGAGCGGCTCTGTGCCAAAAACCAAAGGAATTTATTAGCCCTTCATGTGGCTCTTGTGCAGACTCATGCCTGGAGGGGGCAGGGTCTGCCAAGGGAAGGGGGAGAGAGCGCGGCCAAGGCTGTTCCTCACAGCACTTCCTTGGGTGGTTGTGAGTGGCAGGCGGGTTGGCCTGCCCGAGATGTGCCAGAGCTGGAAGGATGAGCCGTCGCCGCACGTGATATATTTTTCCCCCCCTCTGCCGGCTCAAATGTACAAAGCTAGCGAACCGCACATGAAAACCAACCCCCTGCTGGCGCCCAGCCGAGGGATTTTGTCATGGAAACCCCTTGACCATGGATATGGGGCCTTCACTTCATCCCGCCTTTTCTTCAGCACCCTCCCTTCCCTGAACGGGCAGCACACAGGAGCCAGCAAATGATTCTTCAGTGACGCCAGCCTCCTTTCTTCGCAAACTTTGCAGCCTTTGGTCTGTGCCGGGCCTCTGTTCCACAAGGCCCCGCCCATTGACCTGCGTAACCGAGAGCAGAACTCAGCCCTGGGGGAGGAACAGGGGTGTGTTATTCATCATGTTTCAGTTTGGGCAAATCTCTTCTGCCTATTGGTTGCTCACAGATTCTGCGTCCCTGAATAAGCCGTTCACCCTGTCTGATTAGCTGGGACCTAAGTCATTTGTTGCCGTTTCTGCTCTCCAGGTCGTTGACTCTGAAACCCACTCAGTCCTTTGCAGATGGTGGTGTGGATGCTCCAGATGTGAATTTTTACGTGGACAGGCATTTGCACAAGCGGCAGTGAAGTGGCCTCATTCCTCTGACCAAAAACTATCTGACAGTGGAGGTCAATCAAAGGGCTTGCAGAGCTCAGCAAAGAGAATTCACTATTTTCAGTCCAATCAATACCTTTTTGGGGGGTAGTATTCACCCTGGTACTATTCAATCAGGCGTTCAGTGACATAGAGATGCTTTTGTAGGAATAATCTCTTCTTTCTCCTCCAAATGATTGCCCTTAAAGAGCAGTGGTGAGCAGTGTCCGTCTTACATGGTTTGGTCTGTTGTATTTAGGCGAGCTAGTTGTGTTCTCACTCTCTCTCTCGGTTGTATCTGAGTGAGTGAGAACCTGTCAAGCACCGAGCTCAGATCTATTGTTTTGGTTCCACTTCAACTCTAAGTAAAAGGACAATTTGCTGGGGAGGGTTTTGGAAGGAGAGGAGCATCGTTGCTGCTGGTACTTTAGATTGTTCTCTTGCTCAGCGTGAGTGGAAGAGGAGTGTGTCCCTACCTACCCCCAGGCTGGTCTGTTTGTGAGACTGACCCGGAGGAAGTGACGTGGTGAACACACGTGAAATGATGTGGAGTATGGGAGAAACCAAGCAGTAGACCAGGTTTTCCATCCCGATCGTTGAGATCTCCTGGGTGTCTTACAACTCATAGATCAATGGCCATTTAAGGGAAGTGGCTTGCTTGCTTAATCAATAGATCCAGGGGCAGTAGGGTGACTATTTATGTGACACAGACTCATCACCTCCTCATCTGGTAACCAACATATCTTCCTCTGCTCAGTCTTACCTTGGTGAGGCATTTAGTTGGGAGATAGCTCATTCCACTGAGGCCTCCCCAGCCCACAAGCACTGGGGTGCAGCAATCTCCAGAGTACGAGTGCAGAAAAGCATGGCTCTCTTTTGCGTTTACAGGCAGTTGGGTGTGCAAAAGTGGATGTGCAAACTTGGAGTTGGCTGAAAATTTGATCCACAGATTCAAGGCTCGTTGTGCCTGGTTTTGCTTTATTTCCCCCCAGACCTGGCCACAGCTTTGCTGTGATTTTTCCGGTTAAGTTAGGGGTCCGCTGCCGACCGTCTCCATGCACAGGTGAAGCCCATCGTTAAAACTGCAGATGCTCCCACTGCAAAGTTCTGATTCAGATCTGGAACCAGCACCAAAACTCCCTCTTAGTTCAGGAGTGTTTTGATGCTGGGCTCAGGTTAAGGGCTCTCTAAGGCTCACGGCCTTGTTTTGCCAGCTGCAGCTCAAAGGTCTCCCCATTTGAGCCTAAGGTCCCTGCTCAGTTCTTCCTCAGGCAAAATTCCCTGTGACGTGCCTGTTAGAGGCCTTCAGCATTTGCCATCCGGTGCATGAAGGTGACAGGGTCTTTGATCCCCGGCTCGGTCACCTCTGGGTATAATCTTTGCTTGACATTGCCAAAGCGCGTGTGATTCAAAACAACCCCCCCGGAGAGAAACTTTCTTACCCCAAAAAAGGTGCTGTGTGTTTGTGTCACATGGCCCTTGTTCCCGAGCTATTTTTACCTGGATTTTGATTCATCGGCATTGCCTAAAAATAAGTGGTCTCCATGGCGATGGGCTGCATTGTGAGATGTAAGCGCATCTCCTTAAAGAACTGCAGCAAAAACACACGGGAACTCTCAGTGTTTAAAATATAGCTCAAGACAACACCTGGGGGGGGGGTTTCCTTTTATTTACCGGCAGGGGATATATTTATAACCATTTACCTTCTTTTTCATGGTCTCTTTGAAAGCTGCCACCTGTTTCCTCTAATGCAGGCAAAACACTTGGCTTTCTCTATTCCCCTTATAGCCTCTCCCCTGCCTGTGAAACTTGAGTTTAGGGGTGATCAAACCAAGGCTTCGGAGCAGTGCTCCGGCTCTAGGCAAAAACCCACAGCTCCACTGCTCCGCGCTCCAGGTCCGGGCTCCGCTCCAAAGCCCTGGTCCAAACTCCATTTCCCAGGGATGCATTGGCAACCACATCCCTCATTTTGTGCAGTATTCTGCCTTGCTTCCTGACCTGTCCCAGTGTGTGCCGCTGCTCCGCGAGAACAGGTGGCAGGGGTCAGCCCATCAAGGTCATATGCCATCAGTGTCCTTACATGTTTTTTTTAATATTTGGGGGCCCTTAACTCAGGGGCATACGTTGTTTCTTGGCTAAGATCACCTGCAATGCAGGGGACTGGTTTTGTAAGGAAGGATGGTCTTGTAGTTAAGGCACTGGGCTGGGACTCTGGGTCCAATAGCTGGCTCTGCCACAGACCCCCCCCCCGTGACCATGGGAAAGTCACCTAATCTCTGGCCAAGATTTTGGGACTTTTTTTTTGAGTGCCCAACTTGAGACCCCCTTGAAGGGTCCCTGACTGTCAGAATATTCTGGGCAAATGAAGCCCGCGGCGCTTAGGCAGGCTTAGTAAAATTCCAGGGTTGGGTCAGTTCCTACTTAGCCTGGAGGGGGGGGGGGTAACTCGTTCCATCTTCTGAAGAGCTGCCCATAAAGCAGCTGATTTTGCCCTGTCAAAAACATACACACGCGGTCCCCGCCCCAAGGGACTTACACCTGAGGTCCAATTGAGACACACAGGGCTCCTGCCCATTCTGCTCTGGCCCCGTCTCCTGGAGGGCTTCCCTACAGCCATGTGTTTGAAGAAGGAATCGGGGAGGCGCAGGGCCGCTCGCAGGAATGGGGGGGTATTTGCCCCTCCCATTACTCACCAGCACCTCGCTGCTCTTTTTGTTTCAGTGCAGTGGCAGCTGCGGGCACGGGAGGATGATCAGGCACGTGTACTGTAAAACCAGCGACGGCCGTGTGGTGCCAGAGTCCCAGTGCAACCTGGAGACCAAGCCGCTTGCTATCCACCCCTGCGGGGACAAGAACTGCCCTTCCCATTGGCTGGCCCAGGACTGGGAACGGGTAAGAGCCAACCCACCTCAAGACTTGCCTGTTCCAAGGGACGGGAAGCCGTCCCATCCGTACGAGGGACCGAGCCTCGGGAGGGAGGGTGCTGACGGGGTCTTGACTCCTGGGTCTCTTCCCCACTTTGCCCTGCTATGAATCATGTCCCCGTCAGGGCCTCCAGCGCCCCAAGTGGGGCTAATGGGAGAGATCTCAAGTGCCTCATTGCTAGGACTTTGGGAGGTCACTGGTGTGACTCCACCCCCCCCCCCCTGCTCCCCCGGGGTGTTGGCAGGGGGTGGTGGAGGGCCTGCGTGGGATCCTGAATAGACCGGTGGCCATTTGAGGAATATGCCGGTGGAGCAGCAGTGGGAGAAATCGTTCACTTGGAGGCCAGGCGTGAGACCAGCCTAGGCAGGGAGCACACTGAGTTCCAGGCTCTTCTGCCTGACGTCACACAACATTGGACGTCTCTCTGTCTCTCTCTCTCTCTCTCTCTCTCTCTCTGTCTGGCTTCCGTCCTTGGCAGTGCAACACCACGTGCGGCCGGGGGGTGAAGAAGAGGATCGTGCTGTGCCTGGAGATTGTCAACGGGAAAATCAAAACACGGAACCCCACCGACTGTGACGTCACCAAGAAACCTCTAGAAGAAACCACCTGCTTTGAACGGCCTTGTTTCAAGTGGTACACGACTCCCTGGTCTGAGGTGAGGGGCAGCCTGTCGGAACTGGAATTGCTGAGGTCTAGGGTGTGTTCTGGGGCAGCCGGGGATCTGATCAGAGCAGGGGCCCCATGGCCGGCAGGCAGCAGCATCCTGGGGAGATGTAGGAGAGTCCAGTGGACAGGGTGCCAGATTATGAGTCAAGAGACCTGGGTTCCGTTCTTATTTCTTCTGAGTTAGCTTAGGCAGGTTATTTCCCCATTCTGTGCCTCAGTTTCCCTATCAGTAAAATGAGGCCAGTGGTACTTGGGCACCGTCATAAAGTGCCATGAGCGCTGCAGCTGGGCAGCAGTAGCCGAGTGCTCAGTAATGTCATTGCTAAGCGGCACTCTGGCAGGAACCCTCAGCAGAGCCCAGCGGCTTACCGGAGCAGGGGAAGAGACACTCGCTTCCTCCACCGATGTGGCCCTTCCTGTGCAGGGAGCTTTTTTTGGAGCAGTAAAACCTTTCCAAACGCTCGCTCTGCCGCTGGCTTGGTGGGTTTGATCACATGCCTGTTGTGGGCAGAGGACGCCCGTCTCCAGGGCTGCCTTTCGTGGGCCCTACATCCACCCTCTCTCTGAAGAGGCGGGAGTCTGGGGAGGCCCTTTCCTTTGCAAGACTGGTTAATATGCACACTGTGAATGAGTGACGCCTGCTCATCAACACAGCAAGCCTTGGAAAACTGCCCCCCTCTGCCCGCCCCCCCCCCACTCCGGAAGAGCCAGCTCCTTTCTCTGCTCTGTCTGGCACGGAGAGGCATCACACTAGCTGTAAATGTCCTTGGGAAGACGGTGCACAAAATGAACCGTTCCAGTTCAGCTCACATGGCAAGCCGGTGATGGATCAGCCAGAGAGGGGTGGCGTGATTGCCAAGAGCTGATTAGGAGTTGGCTGCTGGTGCCAAGGCAGCCTTTTGCTGTCTTAGCGGCTCGGGGCGGAGTGCCGGCCCTGCCAGGAGATAATCAGTACGCGCTGTGCTTTTGGAGAACAGCAACGAAAGGAAGTGTTTGGGCTTGGGCTATCGCCTGTGGGAGGCTGGCCTACTCCGCAGGGACAGCCGTAGTAATTGTGTAATGGGCCAGAGAGCGAGGAGTTACCGGCAGAGAGTGGGGCTGGGAGACTTGGGGTCAGCACCTGGTGCTCGGAGCAGGAAAACACTTCCCGGAGCGCGCGCTGCCAATCAGTGGAATAGGCAGAGATGTCCCTCTATGAGACCTGGGAAAGCATTGCGGGTTTTGCGTGCACTATTGTTGCAATCATGGTGGACCCAGGAGATGAGCGAGAGAAGGTGGGTGAGGTGATATCTTTAATTAACCTCTTTAATTAAACTAACAAGGTGATATCTTTAATTAACTAACAACTAACCTCTGTTGGAGGGAGGAACACGCTTTCAAGCTTCACGGAGAAGGCATGGCCCTTCCACCAGTTGGTCCAATAAAAGATACGATCTCACCCACCATGTCTCTTTGGCGATAGTTTTGGGGCAGTTCCCAGTGGAAAGTCATCTGCATCCCCATGTCACTAGTGCTACTATGAATTCCCCCCTCGCCTCTCTGCAAAGAGAGGGCGCGGCCTGAATAGTGCACGGAGGAGAAGCTGAGCTCAAGATGGGCCCAACAGAACAGGGTTGAGGCACGTTGGTAGGGGTCCCTGCTGAGACGCGTTGCCCTGCTGCAGCCTGTCCGGTGGGGAATGAGGGTGCACCAGTCACGGGTCTATTTCTGGTGCGTGACATGTACAAAGTCCCTGAATATCGCCCAGGAAATCGTGGAACACGTCAGCTCCCTCGCCACGTGAACACTCAACACCGGACCGGACTTGGGTTCCAACTGCGTGTCAGGGGCAGCTGTCGGGCGACACTTGTCTGGCCATCGGTGGCCAGAATTCAGACCCTGAATGCTGTGTCTGGCTGGGAGGGGTTCCTGACCGAACCGCTGCGGATGAGCCTCTGTCCTGCCTCCTAAGAGGTGTTTGTGTATCATTATTTCCACAGCACAATAGGTGTGCGTGGTGCTGCAAAGGCAAATTGCTAACCACAGGTCCCATCGCCCTTTCCTTCAGGGCTCCAGAGCTTGTTGAGTTTAGGTTTTCAACCCAGTCGTTGGTGTAGTCTGGAATCACCACAGAGCCAGGCCGGGTGGCGTTGGCTTTGCGACATCTGAACGCGGCATGCCGAGAGGTGGACCCTGTTTCGTCTGACATCCCAAAAACTGAGGGGATGTTGGGGCTGGGTGTCACCCAGTATGCTGCGCTGCTCCCCTTGGCTACACCAGCACTAGGAGCGACCTGTGTAGAGGGGCAAAGCAAGGCCTAGATGCTGGCGCTGTAGGATGTGAGCAGTGCCTGGCTCTGTGTGGCAGGGGGATGTCTGTGCTGTGCTGTGCTGAGGGAAGTGGGGATTGGTTTTGCAGCCACCATGATGGGGGTTACTTGATTCTGTCTCAAAGGGGAGCAGTGAGTCTCTGTGCACCCCCAAAACAGGGGCTCCCCAGTTTCTAGTCGAGGTTTTCAGTGCACAGCCCTAGGAGGACTGCTGCCTCTGCCAACCATATCTCTGTCTCGCTCTGTTCACCAGTGCACAAAAACCTGCGGCGTTGGCGTGAGAATGCGAGATGTGAAGTGCTACCAGGGCACAGATATTGTTCGGGGCTGTGACCCACTTGTGAAGCCTGTTGGTAAACAAACCTGTGACCTGCAGCCCTGCCCTACTGAGCCACCAGGTGAGGAGAAAGAATCCAGCTCATCTTGCCAAGACAGGGTTTGGGGCTGTGTTTTCAATGCAAGCTATTAATTTAATTTTGGGGGAGTTCATTTTAGATATTTTTGAGTAGATAGCAATATTTGGTAGTTTGGGGGCTTTCTGTTTGTATAGACACAAAGGACTGTGTCGAACAACACTACATTAAAGTGCACTAGGGCGCATTCAGTGTGCACCATCAGGGTCTACATGGACCAATTAATGCATAACACATTAGCATACTTTAGAACTCACACCCCTGTGGACTCCATTACTGCTCCCTGTAGACAAGCTACAAGCTAGGGTGCAGAGACAGTCCCTTTATAAACAAACTGCAATGGGAAAGGGGTGAGGTCATCACAAACCACGTCACCATTTCCAGGGTTTTTCTGGTGTTTATTGGTGCAATATCAGTTTTCTTGTTTTGTAGCAGGGGTGTTTTGCAGAGGTTTATCAGTTAAATTAGACGCCCGAGCTATATACAGATAGGAGTATTATATTGTATTGTTTCCAACTGAAAAAAACCCTACATTCAGCCCAGCAAATGCGTAATGGTGGCAGGTGCCCCTCAGTGTCTGGATAAGCGGGTCTCACACATGCTATCCCCTAAGTTAAGGGATGTCTTTCAAAGGAATAAAACTCTGGCCTGAAGACAAAAGCTAACAGTGCGCAAGCTAACTCTGCTTGCGTGCGCCTCTGTGTTCAAGTAAGTTTCAGCGGTGCCATCATTTTAATGATTTTGGTCTCCTAATGTACTGGGGGATTTGTAACGATCTCACTAGCTGAGTGCAGGCTGGTGGTTCAAAGACACCAGGCGCATGTAGTTCTAATTCACTAATAGGCTTTGCGAATAAGAATAGTCCTGCAGACAAAGCACAAACCTGGGAGCCATCTTTGGGTTCTGTGCCTGACGCTGCCCTGGACGTGGCGTGTGACTGCTGGTAACCCAGGGAACGTGAGACCTGCTCACCAGCGTGAGGTTTGTAAGGCACCGAGCGACCCTGGGACAGAAGGCAGCAGAGAGGGGCAGAGTTTTGCTTAAAAACCTAGCAATTAGGTGGGACGCTTGTGGCAGCAAGTCCTTCCAGCCAGCTAGGTGATGGGGCCTGGCTCCGCTCAGCTGCCTCATTGTGGGAGGAAGGTGTCCCAGTCATTTGTCCTCTCCCGCCTCCTCCAAGATCCCCCACAGCTCCCTTTACTGAGAGCGAGCGTGTGCTGCGTCCTGATGGAACGGGCTCGGGCTGACGTCCGCCGTTCAGCTGGTCACGCATGCTGATTGTTTACCATCATACTGCTGCCCTCCTGTCTTCTCACACATCCATGACTGTCTTTATGTTACGTGTCTGTACAGCACCGGCACAGTGAGGTCTTGGTGGTAGAGCAATAAACCCCCCTAGAAGGCAAGGAGTTAAATAGCGTGGGAAGAAATGAGCTAAGAACACAGACTGTAACTTTTTTATACTGTTGCCTTCTGACCTCACTCCTCTGAGTGCCAATACGTGTTTCTCTTCTCTAGATGACAGCTGTCAGGACCAAGCTGGAACGAACTGTGCTTTGGCAATCAAAGTGAATCTCTGCAGCCACTGGTATTACAGCAAAGCCTGCTGCAGGTCCTGCCGGGCTCCCCACTCCTAGTGGAGAGATTAGACTAATGACTTCAGCATTTGGAGACAGCAGGAATTAAGGGTAGACTCATGTTGAGCATCCAGAAATCGGCAGAAGTAACATACACCAGGGTGATGCTCCCGGGTTTGACTTAACCACTTACCGATAGCTCATCATACTGGCATTATTAAGCATTAAATGTACCGCAAACTTGCGGGCAGGATGTTTTCTTCCACCACTGCAAAACTGCTCTTCTGGTGCCTCATAACGAAGGGGAAATGGCACCAATGTTTTGTTTCGAAGCTGGCATGAAAGCTTCGTTACTACTGTATATTGGTAGCATGTGATTATCAAAAGCTGTACATAGCATCGTGTATATTTGATTCACTCTTAATTCCAGTCACTTGTTTTAAAAGGTCTGTTCTTTGTTTTCTGCACGAGTTTCAAATTGAGAATGTTAAAGTGGCAACCATGTGAAACTAAAGCACCATTATGTTTGTCTTAGCAGAGGCTCCTATAACCTGTTTTCTAATTCATCCCACAGGCCTGCTTTCTAGCCTTCATTTCCTTTATGTTTGGGAGCTGAATTTCATTCCCTAAATGAATGCAAGCCACAGCCTTTTGTAATATGTAGGTGTATACTTTTTCAGAGAATTTTATCTTATACTCAAACTTTAGTTTCATAGGCCTTATAAAAATAATAATGCTGACATATTGTATATAATAATGAACCATAACTGCACTTTATATCACACAAAAGACGTGCTCTTTTTAATATATTTGTTTACAAACAGTGAACTTTAGCCCTATAATCATGAATTTGTACTCATATGTATATTTTAATAAAATTGTCATATTTATGGGGTATCTGGTTTTATTCTTGAATGTTTAGCGTGTGCCTGTCCCGGGATACTGGCGCTGAAGAAGAGGCGTTGCTGTAGCTGTAGGGCCTGATCTTGCAAATGAGCATCACTTCCTTTACTATGGGAGTAGGCCAATTAAAGTCAATGGGATGTAAGCTCTGTGGGCAGGGACTGTCTTTTTGTCCTCTGTTCACACAGCAGCATGCCATGACTGGGACTCCCAGACATTATGGTAAATACAACTCATGCATAATAATCATGTGACTCTGGATAAGTTGCCGCCTTGGCGCATCTTCCAGGTCTGGGGAAGTCCTTTGTACCCAGCTCACTGAATAAATGAAGGGTGTGATTTGATGAATGGCCTCCTGTCACTTCTTGCCAGCCATGAATCTGCAAAGAGAAATATTTGCTAAGCTATAGGAATAGGGTCGCTGTGTGTTGGCGTAACTTTGCTTCCATTGCCCTCAATGGCGAAGACTCCCCCTGACATGGACCATTCCTGAGCCCTTCTGGAAAAACCCCTCCTCTAGGAGACAACCTGATTAACACAAGGCATCATGATTCCAAACAATAAAGAACAAAAGCTCAGCCTCTGAAATCATGGCAAAGAGTCGTTTATTTTTTCCTCAGTGAGTCCAGCAGTCCTGTACAACAGTTCACCATGTGAAGGTTAGTGAAACAGATGACATCGCTTGCTTAGTTTCAAAGATCTACTGGGAAAAAAAGAGGAAAAATGGAGCTATAAGTACAGCTACAGGAAATGCAAAGAATCCAAAGGCTAAATGCATTTGAAACAAACTTGACTAAGACTCGTACAACGGAAGAGACCTGTAGAAGCAGCCGCTGTTACATCAGATCACTTAGAAGACGGAACACCATTCCCAATGAGCACATTTACAGCAATGCGGCCCCAATAAGGGAGCTCAGCAAGGAATAAATCCAGCCTATTTAACTTGTTACAAACCAAGACAAAAAAAACCCCAAGATGGTCTAAGCTATTACGTCCTAAAGAATGCCGTGTACGTTAAAAGGTCTCCCGTGGAATTAAAAAAAGCTCAAGGTCAAAAGTATCATTTCCAGTTAGGCTGCATACAGTGGTAATCAACAATCACTTTCCTCGTCGAGAGCAGGTTGGTCGTGAAGAAACTTGAACCAGAGCGCGGTGCCGAGGTCATCCGAGTCTGTTTGCAGCCAGTTCACGCTCTGTAGCTGAACAAGTCGTTCTGCAATTCCAGAGCAATGCTGCTATAGCCGGAATAATGTACAGGGCCAAGGAGATAGTTCATAGAACAAATTGTATGCACCAGAAGAACAAGCCTCGAGAGGGTAAGTGGCAAAGGGCCTTTCGATACTCTTCTGTCACCACTGCTTCCTTCTTCTGCTAAAGGAATTGTAGCTGGTTTGTTATTTAAATGAATAAATGATCCCTGTCATGGGTTAGCCAGGGAGAATAGAAGTCAACTGCCTCTAAAGCGTCTAGAGAATTTGGTGCTTATGGTTTTGCAGCATTAAGAAATGACAAGCCTGCAGCAGTTTACCTCCTCATGTTAAATGACCTAAGGCAGGCCAGAGATCGTGTCTAGACCCACTGGGGTCTAGCGCTCTGGCTGCTCGCATTACAGCAATTTGGCAGGGTTTGAACTGTTATCAAAACAGAAGAAAACAATGGTGCATTTTTCCTTTTTTGCGGTGAGCATGACCTTGCAAACTCGGACAAAGCTTCTTCCAGGGCAATCCCTGTGCAAAGCCACCTAAGGAGAAGGGAATGGGAAAACAACTAATCAAAGCCATGCCCTGACTATTAACGACTGCACAGCAGCCCCGTTCTGGGCCATACATGGCCTTGGCTACCGCTGCAAATTAGCAATCCTACGTAGCTGAGCGCTGTCAGTGATTTGTAATTGAGCATGTGACCGTTTCTTTGAGTGAAGTCTAAAATGTGACAAATTTCCAGATGGAAAAAATAAGACATCCTCTTGATTTTTGTTTAGCCCTCAGTTCGTTGGTTTAGAAAGAGCGTGTGGCATTGCTGGGTTGTTGTTTTTTTGGTAATATTTGCAAAAACAAAATATTGTAACAGGAGAACTGCTCCGTGCTCAGTTCTCCTGTTACATAAAACCTGAAAATTCTTGCATGTGCTATTTAAAAAAATACTTTCCATAGATTCCAGATCCCTGGTACATTTCAGCTCTGGAGCCCTCCACTGAAGGAAGCGATTTTACAACAGTTGTGCATCCTTAACCTCAAGGCACTTCCCTTCAGCACCTGTGACCAAAAAGAGGTTCACGGAGAGCGCCTGCATCATACAAAGATCATGGATAACTGTTAGGCTTTACTAACCAGTCAATTAAGCTGATCTATGAAATTCACCCCTAGCTCAAGAGAGACTGCACAAGACTATGCATGACAAAGTTGGTTGTGTGTGTGTGTGTGTGAATTTCAGCCACAAAGAGAGGCTCTCGAGCCCTTTTTACCTGTGCAGTGCTCTTCCGCTCTGTCGGCCATTGCAAGAAACCTGCTTTTAAGCTTACAAACTACCCCATTGCGATTGTTGGTGATGGGTAGGGAGGGGCCTTTTCAGATGCAGGAAAGGATGCACAATATCAAAATCTCCGTAGTAGAAAAAGAAAACATTTTCAATGTACAGCTCTAGAAAACCTACCCCTACAAGCTGCAAACTCTACAATCCTCTCTCTCTTGCTTTTTTTTTGTTGCTTACCCTTTATCGAGTGATGTATTTATACAGTAGATAGGCATCAATATATTACATTCATCATTTTAAAACACTTCCATGGATTTTAAGTTTCCCCGTAGCTAAAAGCCACAGTGGCATAGAAAAAGTCTCATGCGGAGTGGTCATGTGCTGGGCAGCCCGCCGGCGCGGGGCTCCAGCCCCTTAGACGTCCGTGCTTATGCTCCGACTGCGCGAGAAAGCTTCTCGCATGGCTGACAGCCGGTTGGGGTTTAGCGCTTGCAGGTTGGTCACGTTCACCGGCATGTCAATGTCTTCCTGGCTGATGGTCTTGTAGCTGACCCGGTCGCCTCCATTGGGGATCTCTTCCGGCTCCTGCAGAAAGAAGGTGGGTGGATCATAGTGGGAACAACTGGGGCAGATCGCCCTGCGCTGGGAGGGCTGTTTGCTGAAGGGCGAGGAGGAGGAGGAGTAGAGCGAAGGCCCGTTGGTCAGCACTACATTGCGGTTGCTGTGCAGCGGAGGGACGTGGGAATGGACGGCAAAATCTGGCTCCTCCTCATCCTCTTCGGATTCCTCCTTCTTGCAGCAGTAATACTGAAAAGCCAAGGGAATAGGAAGCCGTTGATTACTTCAAAGGCACCCGAGCCTGCAGCCGCGTCAGTCTAAACAGTAATGGAGCTGCACATGGATTTGGAACCTACCAACCTTCTCAGGGCAGCTTTGGGTCAACCTAGGCGAAAAAGATGGGCCCTCTGCACCATCCTGGGCTGGATTTGAGTTTGGATTTTGGACGTTCCCAAAGCTCAGGGTTGGGCACTCCCAGGCCCCATGTCTCGCTCTGTATTCTGGATCAAACACCACTAACTGTGCCGTGGGGCACAATCCTCTGTTAGGAAGGGAGGGACCGGAGAGGCTGAACAGGACTTTCCAGCACCGGGCTCCCTCAGAAACTGAGCTCCTCCCCTCCCCACAACATAACGGTTGGGCCAATTTAGTGACAGGCCAGAACTTAAAAAGGGCTGAGAGCCCGGCTCACAAGGGCCGCTAAACACTTCAACCCACATTCATCCCTGTGGTGCTTACCCTGGCGCCCTGGGGCAGGGGCTTGTCTATATTCATGGTTGGCAGTTTTCCAAGGGAACCTGCACATTCCTGCATCTTGTGTAGCGCCAACCCCTTCAGCGCTTGGCATTCATCAGGAATGAACTTGGCCCCCGAGTCAAGGGCCGTCCCATCCCCCCTGCCAGAAGCAGCTCCTGTCCACTTTGGCTCTCACCAAAAGCCCCTTCATTCTTCTTTCCCTTCTCCCGCCCCTCAGGGTTCAGCTGCCTCTCAGGCCGGGCAGCCCCGGCACAAACGAATCTCTGTCACGGTGAAACAAAGAAGCATGGGCTGACGTGCAACCCCGCGAGGAGTACCTGCAGCCTACAATAGCAGAGAACCGCGATAATGCAAAGCAAAATGACAGTCGCTAATATTCCACCTGTGATGACCACGGTCCCGGCTGTCATTCGACCGCTTCTCCATTAACAACCTGGAAGACAGAACAAGCGTTCAAACACGGGGTAAAGGGGCAGCGGCCTCATTTCTACTGCAACCAAGCCCCTCGCTGCTGTCACTGCGCCCCAGGGGTGTGCGGGGGGCGGCTGAGCCCTACTGAAAACCCAGCTCTGGGAGGGTTATGCCGGAACCCAGTGCCAGGGCAGTAGGGTGAGCAGTCGCCATTCACCCCTCGCGTGTTGCCCAGCCGGCCCACTGAATTTGCTGGTGTTGCAAGCAGGCCTGGTGCCAGGTAGAACTTGCTGGCGTAGGCTCAGTCATGGTGGTGACTTAATGGCCACACGTCAAGGCCCACAGGAAGGGGGCATGGGCTATGTTCCCCTGACCTACAGGCCGGAGGTAAGCCCCTTGACCTGGGGCTCATGTGACCAGTGGTGTGTGAGTGGCCATGGGGGCAGGGCTGTGCTTTTGGCCAAGGGGGTAGGGGGGGCGTCTCTGAGCTGCAGTTCCATGGGGCTGGGCTACAGGGGACCCACGTCTCGTGTGCCTGTGGCCCCCTGAGTACTTGAGCCCAGCCCTGTGTAATGGGATGAAGCACCTCACTTTCCTGCAATACCAAATTCAAATGCGAGCGGAGCGAACGGCACCCTCTAGCCCAAGGCTGTACAGTTTCCGGTGCACACACAAGACCAGCAAGCCACTGATCACGCATGCGCTCAGTGGTGATTCGGATTGGCCGGCCTGAGTCTTTGGTGCAGGCGGCTGTTTGTCGGTCTGGTGCCGGCTGGCCATGCACGTAGTAAGAAGGAAGACGAACACAGCAGGCCATGGCCCACGGCTTGGTTGTGTTCTGGCTGACAGGACACACACCCCAGGCTTAATCCTGCTGTCCCTTAAGTACACACAGCTCAGTAGAGCAAATTCCTCCAGCAACACTCCCAGCTAAGCTAATGGAACTGCTCGATTTGGCCGGGCGACGTCTCTGGGGTTGGTGGGTGGGCTTCAGGATCAGGCCCATCATCAGGGGAGGGGGGAGGGGAGACGGACGGACCTGCAGGCTGCCGTTCCTGGAGCCAAACAACTGGAGCAAAGGCCTGTAAAATCCATCTGGACCCAAGCTATGCAACTCTACTTGTTTCACTGCGCTGGTGCCTTGGCAGCAGCTAGCCGGTGGAACACGATAGAGCCGGCCTCACCCTGAGTCCAGCTAAGTGCCACCTGGCAGAGGTCTGACAGGAGGCTGGAAAAAGTAACCACACAGTAGATGTAAGATTTAATATGTGTCACTGCAGCCAACAGGTGGGGGAAAAAAATGTCTATGGCTTGGAGTCGAGGGAAAATTCGAATGCTGCTCTGGGCTGGTAAACGCCATATAAAAAAACAGTATAATGAGGCAAAGCGCAAAATTCTCTGCTCAGTCATGCCATTGATGTCAAGAGGAGTGTGCAGGTAACAGGGGTGGTGCCAGGCACCAGCGCAGCAAGCATGTGCCTGGGGCGGCAAGCTGCGAAGGGGACCGGGGGGGGGGGGCAGCCTGACGGTCGTTTTCAGAGCAGCTGGCAGGCGGCCTTCAGCGGCATGTCGATCCCGCGGATTCGGCAGCATTTTGGCGGTGGCTAAGCCGAAGCCCTGGGACTGGCGGATCGCCCGCAGGCGTGCCGCCAAAGCCGTGGGACTGACGCGCTTGGGGCAGCAAAAATCGTAGCGACATCCCCTTGCAGGTAAGAACGTTTGTCGCAGTGCCTCACAATATAAAACTCACTAGAAACACAATGGAAGCTTCCCGTTCATGTGGTTAAGCTGAACAAAATGCAGGGCCTTTGTTTTTACAGCGTTGTGTTTCAGCAGAGTATGAGACTCGTTTACAAAGGAAGCAAAAAATATAGTTGAGGTTCCTGATGAGTTGGTCCAGGATAATGTATTTTAATCTGCCCCCTAAGTCTAAAATGTTCCCTCATGAATTATAGCTCAGAACAAGAGCTGGCGCTCTGCTGATTTCAAAAGGCCCACGCAATGGCAGAAGTGTGCCTCAGTGTAACAGTTGCACAGTCTAGCTTGCTAACACTGGAGCGTACATTGCTGACCGTTACACAGAGGCGCTGTGTTTGGGGTGGGGGGGTCATGTGCCCCTCCAGATTCGCTGCTTAGCTTGCACTGAGCATGCTCACAGAGACTGAGCACGCTCAGTAATGCTGCTAAGGCAGGCTGGCCTCTCTTTGCCCTCTCCCCGCTTGCGGCAGGCACGGGGCGGCTCTGTCCTTACAGAAAAACTGGTGTAGTCATGCAACAAAATAAGGATTATACAGCCAAACCTTGATAACGTGCACTAATAACTGGGAGAGCCATTGCAAATTAGTGAGCTTTGAGAACCCCCCTCTCCCCTCCCCCCCCCCCCGCTCCAAGCAAGACGCTCACAAACCACCTCTCTCCCCCTGGCAATAAAGCACCACCCAGCAGCCAACACAACCCAACGGAGACCCAGACGCAGCTTGCGCGTCACCCAGAGAAATGCCACAGGCAGCCGTGCCCTGATTCAGGCTCCAACGCTGCAAACTCGTCCCCACCAGACGGGCTCGTGCCGGCAGCGGCACTCCTCTGCTGACGAAGGGTGACAGGACGGGGTTGTGTCACGCTGGCAGGAAAGTGAGTCAACCTGATGCTGGTTCAGGGCCTCTTGATGACCAGGAGACAGTTAAAGTGTCAAGGCGGGTTGGCCTGGTGGCCCAGGGGAGCAGACAGCCATGTGGCGTTCATTCATGGAGCCAAACGAATGTCACCCGCCAGAGGGCAGCTGGCTGGATTTCCAGCAGTTACAGGGTCATAGCCCGGCTGAGCCAGGCACGCCCGCTGGTACCACCACACCCTCTTCTCTATATGGAGAGCAGCTGAGTGGGCAATGGTGATGATGAACCATATTTGCATAATGTATAATATGATGCTATTCATATTCTACAAGGGGCTATATTTTTGAGTCTCACCCTTGGCCAAATCCTCAAAGAAAGGCCCTGATCCTGCAGGGTGCGGCACACTTTCAAATATCAATGAGGGCTATTCTTGGAACCCAGGGAAAGGAAAAAAACAAACAAAAAACAACCTTCGGACTTGTAATTAGACCAATGTGGTCTCAGCAGGAAACCACAGAAAACTCACATTCTGTCCTGTGTACCCAGCACAATGATGGCAATATCACCTAGCGTGACGGGCTCTTGCTTCCGCTAAGATTTATAGCTTCAATTATAGAGAGAGTGGAAGCGCTTTAAATAGTAAAGAATTTGCATGGTGTCAGTTTGCCTCTGAGCCTGTGATCTATTTGCCACATGAAAATAATGTGGATTTTAATTTGGAAGAACTGGAACTACTAAAGGCTCTCCTATGATGAACTCGGGACGAGCACATGTCAGTTGCAGAGCTGCAGTTTGCAAAAACAGATGCATTAAATTATGTGCATGAACAGAGAGAGAGAGAGAGAGAGAGAGAGAGAGAGAGAGAGAGAGAGAGAGAGAGAGAGAGAGAGAGAGAGAGAGTGTGTGTGTGTGTGTGTGTGTGTGCGCGCACATTCATGCCCATGGGAGATGCATATGATCTAAAATGTTACCTTTGGATGAGTAGAGGAGACAGACTCTCTCTCTCTCTCTCTCTCTCTCTCAACATTTAGCAATGCCAGAGGATCCAGATTCCCATCCCACGTTGGTTCAGGCCTGGGGCTGGATTCAAGCATCCGTTCTAGGGATGTGCCTCACGAAATGATGCTGAGACTTGGTGTCCCAGGCTGGGGGTGAAGGGGGGGGGGGGGGGCGAGATGCCTCAGGGCCATTTCCCAGCGTGCTCTGATGAAAATGCAAATATTGCTCAAAGCTCTTTGGAACTGTTTTTACCAAGCCAGGCTATGATTGATTGCGATCTGTATAATGGAAAGACTGTAATTTAGCCTGCGCCTGGCACCTGCCTGCATATTTGCCTGACGTCCGTATATCACCAATTTCCTTTGACCACTCTTGTTTCCCTCGCTCATTGGTGTGTGGTTGGGTTTTTTTCATCAAAAAGTTTCCACACAAATCTTTTTTAAGGATGATCTGATCTCGCTCTCTGGCTCTCGTTGCGGGACAGTCAGGTAGCTGAGTCCTGCAATGGGTTAGGGCTGGCACAACGAGACGGTAAAATACTGAGCAAGCTACAGAGCTGGACTGAGACTGGACTAAATCAGAGGCTATTTTTAGCTCTAAGCTACCAGGTCATGCTTTGTACACCTATCGCAGCCTTGCGGGTCCAGCACCAGGGGAGATCAGGTCAGGCACACCCATTTCTGCTCACTAGCCTTCCGCAAAGTGTCCCTTGTAAGAGGACTTGGAAACTGGGGTGAGCAGAAGAGGCGAATGGTCACGGGCCAGGGGCTCGGTGTTTTTGCTGTTTGGTTGACGAGGAAAGCTGCTCCTGATGCTACCCCTCCAGTTGAATCCGATTCCCTTCCTCCCGCAAAGCAATGGGGGGAGGGGGGTGTACCGGGGTATAATCCAGACCATTGGGGGCTGTCATCCCTCCTGTGCAACCTGGGGTGCCTTGCAATGACTAGCTAGTGTAGCTTCCACCCCGGACTGCTCACAACCAGCCACCACCATCCAGGCCGCTCCCACGTGTGTTTGTGGCCCTACAGTCTGCCAGTCACAGGCTGGTTTTCACCAGCCTTCCTTATACCGCAGGGTGACCCCCTCAACTCACTGCCAGTCCAGGACCTTCTCCCCAGAACTGTACGTCCTGCACTGGCCAGCCCTCTCCCAGACAGCCCAGAATGATTACGGTCATTATTGCTTTAAAGAAATAAATACCTTACCCAGAGCACGCCAGAACACCTCCCTCACAAGTGCTTTGACGGAGCTGGCCTGCAGCAGGTTAACCCAAATCCACCCCTGCTCCCAGCATTACTGCAGCACCAGAGGAAAATCAGCCTTATCTGTTAAGGATTTGTTTGGATTCCAAAGAAAATAAATCCAGAGGGTAGTTGCAGTCCTGCTAAAGTTGGTAAGCACTGACTGGAGCAAGGAGTATCATATTTTACGCTGGTGCTCAATGGGACGGTTGGAGTGAATGTGATTTATAGTGCTGCTCTACGCTGGGGCTGCAGGCCTTCTGGCATGATGCTTCCACTGGGTGAGCGCTGGGCCAACTTCTGACATCCCGCACTGGCGTGAATGGGCATCTCACCTGAGTACAGACTGAGGGGGACGTGCTCAAAAGCACCATAGTGATTTAGGAGCCTAAATCCCATATTCAGCTGCGACGTGCCCACACAGGAGTCTAGTACCACTGAAAAAATATATGATTAGGGTGACCAGACTAGGATGACCAGATGTCCTGATTTTATAGGGATAGTCCTGATTTTTGGGTCTTTTTCTTATATAGGCTCCTATCACCCTAGACCAGACAGCAAATATGAAAAAAATCAGGCCGGGGGATGGGAGGTAATAGGAGATTATATAAGAAAAAGACCCCAAAATCGAGACTCTCCCTATAAAATCCGGACATCTGGTCACCCTACATAGCATCCACTCACGAAAGGACATCTGTGGCTGAAACAAAGGGATCAGGAATCCTGAGGTCTGGAGTCTATTCCATGACTGCTGCTGACTTGCTGGGTGACCTCAGGCCAGGCACTTCACCTTTCTGGACCTCAGTTTCCCCATCTTTAAAAGGGGGATAAGGTTATCAACCCGCCATTGTAAAGTGCTTTGAGATTCCCCAAATAGAAGTATTTTGATGCTGATTCCCTTTATTTCACCTCTCATTAATTAAACAACCATCCCCTCCCTCGTGGAATCAATAATGAAGGTTCTGCTTTCTCGCTGTCCTGTGCTTTCAAACACAAAGCCACACGCAGCCAGCCACGTGTAGCTAGGAAAACCCCGCGTGTCAGGATCTTTGGAATTCTCAGGCAACCCCTCCCCCCCCCCCCCGGTTATAACTGGGGCCATTTGGAGTTTGCTGGTTTTTAAGAACATATTGTCTTATGAACAGTATATACCTGGAAGCTTTAAACTCTCCTTTGCGCAAGGGGGGTGGGAGGAGGGGGAGAACAGAAAAGCACAGCACACGGAGGCCCAAAAGTAGAATGTCTAGACCGCCTTTATATTTGTTCCTAATTTCCCCCTCCACAGGCTCCCAGATTCATATATTTAGTAATAAACACGCTGGTAAAAGGAAGTGCTTTGCCACTCTGCTATGGTCTTGGAGAAATTATCCAGGAGCGCTGGTAAGAAGAACACAGGTGCTCCCAATGTAACGCCATATGGCTCCTTCCTCGTCATTATGTACTATTAGGAGCCCTAGAGCGATGGTGGATGCCTGAAACACTCCCTGTCCAACGCCATTCCCCCACCCAGCGCGTTTTCTTTTATTTCCAAGAGCGAGGAAAGGCCTGCAGCCGAATGTTAACTCCGCGTGGCCTGAGGTGGACATTCTCATTTGTGCTCAGGGGTTCTCTAAATCCCCCCCACCCCCGCAATTCACATCTGCTCCCCTTGCTATCGGCCTACATGGCAATTTGTCCTCAGTACAGCCACTCTGTTCCTCTTTGGCAGGCCTGTCTCTGCCCAGGCTCAGCGCTCAGCTCTGGCACTGAGCAGAGCCTGACGGAAAGGGAAAGGGAAGCCCTGGCCTGGTCCATGGCTGTGAGGCGGGAACAGCTCCCGAGAGGGAGTTAAGGGATTGGGACACTGTCCCACGGCTGGCGTGGAGAGCCTCTGGGCTGGACCTTGGAGCTTCACAGCAACAGCTGGGATAGAACTTCCAGAACTACAGGCCAGAGAGCAACTGTGTGGTAAGAGAATCTCCTGTAGCTAGTTACTGTAGAGCATCTAATGACCCTATAACTGCTCTGACTCCAGCCCGGACACATGGGTCTGTCTAGTCAATTGCTTATTCTGGAGACAGAGGGGGCTGCCATTCGACCAGAAACCAACTCCAGACAGAGGTCACGTGAGCTCCCAGCCCCTAGAAGACACCTTCCCTTGTTCCCTCTCGTCCTTGCACATTTTGAGAGTGGCTCCAGTCAAGAGGAAGAAAAGAAAGTAATGGATTTGCAAATGGAAGAAAACATCTTTTCCCTCAATAAACAAGGCTCATCTGCTGAAATCGGGGCAGATGTTATTTCAGTCTCAGTTGTATAAAACTCGCCGGAAAAATCCTGCCTGCTGAGAGAATATGAGAGAGACAAGGTGGGTGAGATCATATCTTTTATTGGACCAATGTCTCTAGATGGAAGGTGCCCCAGAGCTTCACAAAGCTCTTCAGGCCTGCGGGAGGAAATCAGCGTGTCTGAGCTCAATACGAGTTGGGAGAGAGTGTTAGGATTGATTTCCTTCTCTGGACCTGAAGAAGAGCTCTGTGTAGCTCGAAAGCCTGGACCTTCCACCAGCACAAACTAAAAGGAAGCTTTTTTCATTGTTGTCAACAACTAATTTGGCGCGGGGGGAGAGAACTCCATCTCTCCAACATCTAAAGGCCAACTGTGCTGAGTGTGAAGTACATGGAGACAGGCTGGGTGATGGACAGCACCACTGCACTGGTCTGCCCTGGCAGGGCTATCCATGCAGATACACTCGCCAAAGACTTTTGCTTGGCTAGCCCGTCGCATTGCATGATGGGGCAGGTTCTGCTCCCCCCACAAAAGCCAGGATCCCATTCACTTCAAGGTTTTGTTCTTCCAGGGGTTCCTGGAATCTGCCCCGACTTGCAGCCCATTCATCTCCCCACGCACAGCGTTAGAACATAAGAACATAAGAACGGCCATACTGGGTCAGACCAAAGGTCCATCTAGCCCAGTATCCTGTCTACCGACAGTGGCCAATGCCAGGTGCCCCGGAGTGAGTGAGCCTAACAGGTATGATCGAGCGATCTCTCTCCTGCCATCCATCACCCCCCTCTGACAGACAGAGGCTAGGGACACCATTCATTACCCATCCCAGCTAATAGCCATTTATGGACTTAGCCTCCATGAATTTATCCAGCTCTCTTTTAAACCCTGTTATAGTCCTAGCCTTCACAGCCTCCTCAGGTAAGGAGTTCCACAGGTTGACTGTGCGCTGTGTGAAGAAGAACTTCCTTTTATTTGTTTTAAACCTGCTGCACGCCAATTTCATTGAGTGGCCCCTAGTTCTTCTATTTTGGGAACAAGTAAATAACTTTTCCTTATCTACTTCCTCCACACCACTCATAATTTTATATACCTCTATCATATCCCCCCTTAGTCTCCTCTTTTCCAAGCTAAAAAGTCCTAGCCTCTTTAATCTCTCTTCATATGGGACCCGTTCCAAACCCCTAATCATTTTAGTTGCCCTTCTCTGAACCTTTTCTAGTGCCAGTATATCCTTTTTGAGATGAGGAGACCACATTTGTACGCAGTATTCTAGATGTGGGCGCACCATGGATTTGTATAAGGGCAATAAGATATTCTCCGACTTATTCTCTATCCCTAAGCGTTAACCTCGGGGCCTTTAGTCTGCACCAGATGAAGCTGGGATGAAGCCAACGTCAAGCTTTAGAAACAGCAGGGTGAAGCGTGATGGGCTCTCTGATCCTCCGTAGGAGCAGTTGGCTGCTGCATGCAGGTATTCGCTGTTGATGGATTCCAGCCACCTGGAGCGTGGACCCACAGCGGGCCAGTCCCAAGCATGACTGACTGAAAAACAAGCATCTGAATTTACAGCGCCACAAGAGCTGAACCTCCTCCACTGATTTTCGTCCTGAGTCATGACGTGGTGTCTTTCACTACCAGCCCGACACCCTGTCCCTCGTCAGCGTTGCTGGCTTACGCAGGTGTCTGCAGGCAGCTAATTTCCAGTGGGCAGCTGAGCTCAGTGCTAACACACCGGCTTTGGCCATTCACTCTCACCATTGTGCTGGGCTGCTTGGAAGAAGGTTGGGTCTGGTTCATAACTCGTCCCGCGAAGGCCCAGGAAGGGAGGATTTACAAAAAAAAATTGGGGGGGGGGGAGGGAAGAGAAAGGGGAGTGGAGAAAGAACTGCAAAAAAAGCCTGAAAGAAAAGAAAGAAAACATGCTCTGCAAACAGGGAATAGCTGGAAAGAGCCCTGCTGCCTAAAACCCAATTGTTCCTGTCTTCATGTTTCTCATCAGTTCTTCCTCTCTGCTTATATGTTTATTTCTCAAGGGCCTGATATTCAAGAACCTCCAAGGCCACCTAGTAGATCAAGGTCCGAGCTGTGATTAGAGCTCAGGAGATCCTGCTCTTGTGCTCAGTTCGTTAGAACGTACTGGTCCCATTTCCCACGTACCCAGGGCAGCTGAATTCCATCCTGCTACAGTAATATAACAGCAGTAAGACAGCCCGGGGTCCCATCGGCGTCCCCAACAGCGACATTTTATAAAGAATAACAAACAAACAAGAAATCCACCTAGCCTGTCAGCACCTAGCCTTGCTATCCCCCTACCAGCCAGTCAGCCGCCACTGCCACACCCTTCAGGATTGTTGAAGCAACAGAAAAGCTCACGTGTAAATGACTAAGTCTCTCCATGTCAGAACTCAAGAGACCAGTCCATTGCTTCCCCCCCCCCCCCCCCTTAAAAGAAGGAAAAGAATCAGAGAAGAAAAGGAAAGTTCTCCAACCCTGCTGCGTCATTGTGGACATACTTGCAGCTAAGGTGGTCTGAACTGAAATCCTGGACCTACACACTTCTTCCTTCCCTCTCCGTAATGGGCTGCTACAAATACAGATCATAAATCAGGCCCCCAAAATCATGAGATTTTTAAAAAAATAAGACCTTGTGATTTTTAAGCCATTCTGGAAAAAAATTTTAAATTTGACTTCTTGTTTTCAATCTTTTCTCTGCAACCATGAGGCACAGAAATGTACTTTAAAAAAATTAATATTGTTATTCTCACGTGACTCCAGGAGCAGGGGCTTTAGAGAAAAAGCACCAATTATGGAGAGAGTGCTGATAAGATCAGGAGAGTTGGCAGGGCTCTGATCTGAACATCGCTGAACTTTGGCAAAGCTTGGAGTCGGGTCCAAATTTCTTGGCACCAAAACCCAGTAATTGAACACTCCCCAATTTGGGGTAGTTCGGATCCACCTTGGAACTTCCGCAGCTCAAACCTGTTTCAACGTACTATATGCCCCGGTGCTCCTACATGTGAGGAAGTGAGCTGCAGCTCCTCCTTGGACCGCATGAAGAAAATTAGCACGGGAAAAAAGAAGGGAGAAAAGTGCTTTGACAGTGACCTATTGAGGCCAGCACTGTGTCCTGAACGGACGTCGTCACACCACTGCGCACTCGTACATCACAGCCCATGTCATGTGCCTGGCAGTTATTTATACCACTGCCTCGCTGAGGGGGTGTCCTCCCACCCCGGCTAGAAATGGCTCCTGGATTGGAATGAAAAAGGAAAGGAAATACGAAGTGGCAGCGTGTTTCTCCCGGGGCACCTCCTGGGGCACAGCCAAGGCCGTTTGTGTTCACTTCTAAGGTGCCCACTTGGCTGGCAAGTCTCCGGCCTTCCCCTGCTACAATAAGGATCCCTCCCATCTGGAGCGAGCTGCTGCATGTTCTGAACGTCCCAGAAGGGCAGCAGCACCAGATATGGGCAGGAGATACGGCAGATACGGGAGCAGAGTAAGTCCTCCTATGCCTGCCTGGGTGCACGGCCAGCCGCATGGCAGAGGTCTTCCCAGGAGACAGCTTGTAACTGGAGCCGGTTGGTGGAAGGCTGATCCCACCCCCTTCTCCTCTGACAATGCAGAGAACGGGTCAACGTGGGCATCTGCTGATGGACGGGGGAGAATTTCCAAAGGGACATTGTTCTCCAGGGCAGGACAAGAACATAGGCCCGATAAGATCTATTGATCCCGCGGCATATCTGGAAGGAGTCTGCCGGGGGGGCGGGGGGGGGGGGGGTCAGGCTGCAGGAGAAAGGAGGCAGGAATGCACTCCATGGGATGAGAGGGGGCGAAGGTCTGACCATCTGCAAACGCTAATGGGCAGGAAACAGACAACTCTGGTAGCATAAAGCACCTTGGGCCACAATCTGTATTTCTCCTGCAGCCAGTTTTGGTTGCATAAGGCTAATAGGCTCCGGCATCTTACGTGAAACTTAAGCAGGGGGGATCTGAGGGCTGTTTTTTAATTGCAGAGAAGTGCCAATCTTTGCTGAATATCCTGCCATTTGTCAGCTTGCCTTAACGCCCTTAATGTTCGTTAAACAGAGTCCTTTGTCACTAATGTATGATTATAAACCAGATATAGCACAGAAATGAATATCTGACAGGCGTCTCATTTCTCCCGCAGCACCAAGCGGCCTCACCATCTAGTGAAAGCACTTCTCCATTTGTTTTATAAATAGCTGCAACTTTGTTCTGAACCAATTCACTTTCCGGAGCGTGAGGGGAAGGGCTGCATTGGGCTCTGTGCACAAGTCACTTCTTTAATGCGTGTGTAGATCTTCGGTCAACGACCATGCTGCAATTCCATTTCCTCTGTGGGATAGCTGTGGGGCATGGCCTATTCTCCAGGCCAGGTGACTCTCACAGGTTAAAGGCACCGACCTGCTCTCTGCTGTCTAGCAATACATTGCCACTGTCCAGGATACTGGCTGCCTCAATTCTTACATTAAGCAGCAACACACAGAAATCCAAGACCCAGCAGCATGGGGGTGGAGAAGCCCTGGCAGGAATTCAAAAGGCTGCAGAACCGAGACTGAAGACAGTGGGACCGCTTCAGAGATGGGGATTAGATTAGCAGGGAAATCTGTGTTACTGGAGGCTTGCAAGATGCATGCACGTCCTCTGGAGTTCCTAGCCCTTCAGGTGCCTTTGCTAAGGGGCTGTGTTGTGAGGCAAGGCTGCCCCCTAGAGTGAGCAGAAATCATGAACAGAACGGGAAAATAAATGCGGGTTCTTTCCCCAGTAGGGCAGTGGCCGGCTTTGCAGCACTGCCGTATGTTCAGCCAAGGATTGATTGCACTGCAAATAAGGGCATCGGTTCCAGACACGCTTAATTCTGTGTCTGGTTTATTCTCCACCAAATTCCTAGACGAGCGAAAAGCCTGTTTCTTCCAGGAAACGACACCGCAGGCTTTGCGCCACGTCTGAACTGCTAGCTACCTGCCTAGGTGTTTGCAGTACATTCAGCACCAGGGTTCCTAGCTGATCTCCTCCTCTTCCCCTCTTCCTGTTGATCACCAGGCGCGCTGTTAACGCTGATGCCCAGAGGGGCATAAAGAAACAAGCAGAAATGATGAGGAACATGTCCTAGGGGTATAACCACAGTCTATCCAATTTGGCTACGTATGGTATTTCAATGGCAGTGATCGCTGTCATATCTGAGGGCCAGTGTACACTGAGGGGTTTAGCCAGCGGGGTCGCTTCCCTGATGTAGCAATATCATTGCAATACCTTAGCGTAGATTCATCGCACCACTCTGGTTTTTGCTGGTTTACACTGGTGCAATAGCTAAAAGCAGCAACGTTGGCCCAGCTTAATTGCTGGTCCCATCTATGAAGGAATGCAAGAAGTGAAAATTGCAACTGACCTTTTATTATCTCACGGATCTTGTCCTCACCTCTAAAAGCCCCATCAAAGTCCCATTAGTCTTCATGTCGGACTGGGACAGAGGTGGAATTTTTCCTCTGAAGTAGACCGGCCAGGCTATACGTTCCAGTCTGAGTCAGACAGTTCACACACACCTGGATTTCCTGTCTTTTTAATGATGGCTGTTAGAACTGGTCAAAGCAGTGAGAAACGTGAATCAAATTTCCCTCAAAATGTTGATGAGAAAATGGGATGAAATTTTCATGAAAATTTTGACCATCTCTAGTTGCTTTATTTACTAACCGTTCTTCTAGGCATTTTACACTTACATTACTAATATATACTCTGAACCTTCACTTAACAAAGTTCTAGCCAGCACCAAGCACAACGGGGCCCAGATTTGGCAAAGGCTTCTAGGTGCTACTGTAACAAATCAACACACAATAATAAATTGATATGGAGGCTGGATTTGGACGTGGGTTTTTAGTTTTGCAAAACCTCTGGGTGCTTTTTACAAGTAAGACCAGTGTTAACAGCTGTCTGAAACTGGGATCCAAAATGCATCTGAACCCACCGCCAATGGAGGCTGGAAAAGAGGTTCCAGATTTGGCCCTTTCAGTTTCTTATTGCAGCTGAGGTCACGCAAGGCAGTGCAACCAAATTGGTGCTTTAGAGCCGGGCGTGTCTATTTGCTGCTGATTAAAGGGGTGGCAGTTCTGGTGTAGTCTGGGCCAGTAGTGGGTGTGAGGCGATGCCACACCCCAAAGGGGATGTTCCAAAGTGGCAGCGCATTGGAAAGAGGTCTAGACCTGTGGAGAGCACATGCATGGCCCAGGACTGCCCTTTCAGAACATGCAGTGGGTGCGTGAGGGGGGGGGAGGGATGGGACATTCCTTCCAACCCCAACTTTTGGATAAACCAGCCACTCTGGATGCTCTAGCCCTGAGTGTCCTCAGTGTACTTGAGTGAGCTACAGAAGCGGCCTGTCCCGGTGCAGGGGGCCCAGTGAGGGCATGAGGGCGGGAAGGCCCCACAATCTGGCCCTTTAAATGAAACCCCAGATGCTTAGCAAGCTGCTGAGGCAGCCGGCAGTGCTGCAAAGTTGGGGTGTGCCTGACTTAACCCTACAACCCTGACTGATCTTTCCTGTCAGACCAGAGCCTCCTGCCCCCCAGGGTCACGCTCCAGGCTATGCAGTCCTGTGTGAGATTCACATCTCTGAGAACACCGACAATCGGCAGGAATCCTCGCCCAACCGGCAGAGACCAGTCCGAACGGAGGGAAAGCAACAAGATGTGAGAAGCCAGGAAATCTGTGGTAGCAAATGCGGGCCTTTGTCCTGCATTTCCCCCAGCTCCTCCTGTAATCCTACCCCGTCAATGAACGAGAGCCGGGCTTGGGCCGGGGGCCAGCAGAGGGCTTTTCAGTTCTGGAGCCAGCGGACAGGGTCGCTGCCAGACGCACAGACAGGGAACGTGGCTTTCCATAAGAAACATGCTTTAAGTGCAAATCCCGCCTCATCTTTTTTATTCTCTCGCTTTTGAGGGCAGCGCTTTGGGCAGCTTGGGGCTGGGCGGTTTCCCCTCTGTGTGAGGCGCCTGGTGTGATCTGTACCTGCACTGTGGCCTCTAGTTTGCTGGTTCAGATCTGGGCCTGGTCAGCCGTGCTTGGAAGATTTTCCTCTCCAGTGGTTGTTCAGTGAGGCTCTGAGAAAAGCGTTGGTGGCCTTGGCCCCCCAAGCCGGTACCTCTGACCCCTTTCACGAGGATTACATTCACTCCCGCCCTTCTTCATTAAAGGAAGCGACAGAGGCATGCGCTCGTGGATTTATCTGCTGTGGCAACCAATAACTTCTCCTTCTGAACCTCCACCTGCCTCCTTTACAGTCAATGTAGCGCTTCGTCTCCTCTCCTTCAGGCACGCCCGTGATCTCCAGCCTCCAGCTTGGATGGCTCTTCTGACATCAAGATCATCCTTCTAGAGTCCCTCCTACCTCCTTTTTGCCACAGAAACCAAGCACACGACTAAAAGGTTGTTCGAAGTGTCAATCGCAACGGGTTTCATAGGCTCCCTGCACCTGCACAAAACTGCTAATGGGTCACCGCCATGTTCCCTGGACTTTGTGGAAGGATTACAACAAACAGAGGTTGGAGAAGATGGCTACATGGCCTAAAGGCCTGATTCTCCTCTCTCTTACACTGGGTTTATACCTGTTGTAATTCCACTGGGCCTAATTCTCCTCCGATACACACTGGCTTTACATTTATTGCAATGGCACTACTCCTGATTGACGCTGCTGTAAGCACGTCGAGAGTCCAGCACTGAGCTCTTCGTTTCATCCATTTAGGCTTTCGGAGCCACGGATTCAGGTCTCAGCAGGGCTGACTAATCTCTTCATTTTATGCGGGAGAGTTCCATAAATCAGCTCCTACGCTTGTGATGTATGGGTTGGACCTCCAAAGCCAGCAAGGGGATCTGGCAGGCCATTTTTGACTCAAATCCATGGAAAGTCCTCCAGAGAACCCCAGTACATGTCACAAGACGGTAGCTTTGTCACTGTATCCTTAACCAACATTCCCACTCCCTTCATTGCCTAGCATGGCTGACTGCCGCAGCTCACTGGTGCTCTGTACAGCGATCTACAGATTTTGACAGAGCGTTTTAATCACCACTGGGCTTACAAAAGTTATACCAGGCTTCCACTGGATTAATAATATAATAATATAACTGACATTAGATAGCACCTCTTGCCCCAAACTTAAAATGACCCAGTGGCACATTTTAAGAAGTTATTTTTCGGCACTAGCTTCTGACACCTTCCTTAAACTGTGGAATGCTGTTAGAACTGGCAATCGCTAGATCAAGAAGGAACGTCTTCAATGTGCCCACGGGGTACTAATGTAAACTATTTATAAGAAGTACTCTCCCTGCTAGTGAAACACAGTCACTTCTGGGGTGCAACGTGGCAGCTGTTGCATGATGCAACAGTTCAGAAGTAAAGAACTCAACATCGGACTGAAATGGCCTAATCCAATTTAGGTAGCCAAAATGTGTTGAAATGTGACTAGGAAATCAGGGTTAACGTGACCATTGGTTCAGGACTAATTTTATTAGCAAAGCATCTCTAATAGACAGATATTTAGCCTATTCTTTATTATATGCTGTGAGAATTTACCCACTGCTAACTTGTCAGAGCTGATTTCAGATCTTAAGCAGCCATTTGCATCCAAACCAGGAACAAATATTTTTAAAAAGCAGTTTATGCACAGTGTCACTCTAAATTATTCAGCAATCAGGATACCGCCGGAATAGTGCTGATGTCGGCAGAATAGGAGCTGGAGCTACCTACAGGCTATAACTGAAGGGAAAAAAACCCAACAATCCCCCACCCTCAACCACTCTCGTCTGAAAGATTAATGTGGAAATAATTATCTCTTTGTAATGACAGCACACTGCATTTTTTTAACCTGCAGTTGGAGTTTTGACAGTGGCATTATCGTGTTAGACAACAAAGCAGGAGTAAACAAGACAAGGGCACAAAGCAAATCTCATTTCAGGAAGCGTGACACATCACAAGCGCTCCTAATGCAGCGTTCAGCTTCTTTATTGGGAGGGTGAAGGAAGAGGGTTTTGTTTAAGTTGCAGCCAGGACAAAAGGATCAGGTTTGGGGGTGGTGGGTGGCTTAGAAAGAAGGAACACGCTTTGGTCGCAAATCTCTCTGCGTCAGGCTATGACTACACTAGAAATGCAGAAGCGCTGCAGTAGTGCGGACACTTACTACAGAAATGGAAGGCTGTAATAAATCCACCTCTCCAGGAGGTGGTAGCTAGCTCAATGGAAGCATTCTTCCATCAACCTCTCGTTGTCTGTGCCAGGGCTTAGGTTGGCTAACCTACATTACACAGGGCGTGAGCTTTTTCGCAGCCCCGAGCGATGTAGTTAAGCCAGCCTAAAGTTGTATTGTAGGCCAGGCCTCTGGTCACTAAGTCTTCTTACTTCTACAGTTTAAGACTTGAGGAAACTCTGTTGAGCTTCCAAGGCTGAGATGCAGTGATGCCACAATTAAGGAGGTAAGTGTGTGTATAAAGGAGGTACTGATGAAGAGAATGATTAGCAGAGAGCTGCTCTACTGTCTACCATCTACCACAGTAAGACGGCATTGTTTCCCCTCCGCCATGGGAGCTCTGGGCTGGCTACCTGAGCCATGCAGAGGAGCTGTAATGTAACTAAGAATCTGGCCTATAGAATTTAATAGCAAATCTGATCTTTTCTATAGGGTTTTTTTAAAAAACCCTCCCATAGAATTTTATTGCTCCAGTATAATGCTCTATTAAATTCTGCAGGACAGGCCAAAAAACCTATAGAAAATATGCCATGTTTCTATGATATTTTATAGGATTTTTCCATATGGGCTTGAAGAAACAAAGTATAAGCCCCACTGTAGGTGTTGCTGTTAGCAGCAGCAGCAGCATTGTGTCTTTAGAAGATTCCGGTGGAAGGATATAGCCTCCAGATTGTAAGGAAACCCAGAAAACACCACGAGGCAACTGAGAACCCCCAGCCTTCCCCTCAAATGACCCTAGAGCTTTAACAAAACGCCTCGTTCCAGAACAGCCACGCTGCAATCCTCACTTCCCACAAGCGCATCAAGCAGGGGTAACTGAAAAAGTTAATGGAAAAAAACGTGAATTCAAGGGACAGTAATGTTCTCTCACCTAAAGTTATTATTTTTTTAAACCAGAGATCCAGCTGCAGCTGAGTTTTCTGAATTTTCAGCCTGCTGAATCCGACTGTCTTCAAAGCTAAGCAACCCGGGGAATGTCTGCCCCAGTGTATTGCAGAAGGGAATTCGCGCTTCATAATAGGAGGCAGTCAAGTCATTTAATATCGCGTCTTAACGAGACGTGATAAATTGATCACCAGAAGATCGATCCCTGCCGGCTCAAGTGAAGACAAGCCCATTATTGACTGGCAATGGGCAGCCTTCCTCACCGCCATGGGAAACGTAATGACCATGACTCCAACAGGGCAGAGGGGAGGACACACTGCAAACTATCGCTCTAAAGTCCTAAAGTTCCCCATGGCCCCAGCCAGAGGCTGCTTGGTCGCCATTGCTTGCCAGTGCCACTGTGGCAAGAGTAAGCCGAATGAGTACAGCCCTTTCCGGGACACGACTAGATGAGAAATGCCACCATCTTGTTTTCGAGGTAACAGCCACTGCAAGCCCGACAAGTGACATCTCCATGTCAAGGAAGGCGCACCCAGCCCAAGGGGCTCTGGGGAAAGAGCACTTCATAACACTTGGCTCCAAAGGGGTGTGGAGGGTCCTCTTGAGCCAGAAGAATGGTGGCCACTAGATGGAGGCCTCAGGGCAAGGACAGCTCATTGGTTGGGGTATTAGCCTGGGGTCTGGAAAAACTGCATGCAGTCCCCTGCTCCGCAAGTCACCCAGTCTCTCTGTGCCTCAGTCCCCCATCTGTGAAATGGGAATAGGCCTGCCCCGCCTCATGGGGGCACAGGGAGGTGCTCAGATACTCCCACATTATGGTACTGGAGAGAGGTACCCTGGACTGACGTGTTGAAACTCTGACAGGGCAGAGGAAGGTTAAGCTTTCACAACAATACTTATTTCTCAACTATCAACATCATCTAACTAACCAACCCTCACAACCCCCACAACACCGACCTCGCCATGAGCTGAGCAGGTGTCGCTGGGCAACAATCATTTTACAGATTGGAGAACTGAGCCTCAGAGAAGGCAAGTTACTTGCCCAAGGCGACAGAGAGTGCAGGAAAGAAAACTCAGATCCACCTATGCTCAAAACACGCCCCTAGATCACACCGACCGGCTTCCATAAAGATTCGTCTTTCTACTCTTTGGGTGGGAAGTCTGAGAGACTAGCTGTTGTTCACCTAACCTTAGAAAAGCCCCCGAGGTCTCTCTGAATCACATGTCAAGTCCCCCCTACCCCTTCTCTACAAGCTGCAGGAGCAGCTGACAACAAAGAAAAAAATCAGGGAAGTGGTGCAGAACCACCACTAAGAGAAGCTAGGCATGCTCCCGGCTGAATGGAACGGCCTGTGTCTCAGTGTTGGACACCTAACCAGGGGCATCCAGAGCAAAAGAAGAATCTGATTTCATCTGGGCAGATGATAATTCACAAGATTTTAGAGAAGATATTCAAGTCATGCCACAGAATTCCACGCCCATCAATTCCACCCCTCGAAAGCCAAACAGTCAGGCACGGCTTAAGTAGCAGAGAATTATTTCCATACATCAGTGGCAAAGCAGGCATTAATCCAAAACACATACAATCAGCCTAAATGCCTTAAAAATAAGATAGGCCTGCTTTTATTCCCCCCCCCCCCATCATTTAATCACCTCTCAAATTAAGATTTAGACAGCCTGAGACATTAGCATCAGAGAGCGCTGCTTCCGGTATTACCAGATAAGCTATTACCAGAGATAAGCTACTGCAATCACTGCTAAAGTAGGAAATAAAATCCAAAGCCAGGGGGAAAAAAACCAACTCCCCCTATAATTTCTTCTATTAACAATCCCTTTTGGTCAGCTAAGAACTTTCTCTGGCCCAGATGCCAGCTACAGACTGCCCCGAGGAGGACTGTAAATCTACAAACTGTACAAATGTAATGAGATTTAATGGTAAGTCTCAGATGTTTTTAGCTTGGCCCATTTCAATAAGCAAAACGCATCTCGGCAACATAAGAGCCGGTCTCAGCTGCCTGGTAGGAAAACACACAATGTAATCTGCCGGAGTGCAGGCTGAGAGAACAGAAAGCCTTAATTATGCAAGAAGTGACACACAAAAGCGGGAGAGAAAGAAGAGAACAACATTTTCTTTCCCCTAGAGGGAAACTAAGAAAACACCCCACCCCCCATAAATGATCAATTTTGTTTGACTAAAGAGAAATAGCTACAGCAACACAGCTCATGAGGATGGGGCTGGGAAAGAAGGAACCCGGGTGGCTGGTTTGGTGGCAGTGAAAAAGATCTGGGCGCGGAAGCTCTCTTGGGTCCATTGCTCATGGAGGGGCTTGAGATGGCCACAGGGCAGAATGTGACCGTCACTTGCTACTCGAATGCTTGCATTGCAGTGTTGGTCTTGGCGCTGCCGTGGCGTGTGCCTCTCTGAAAAAGGGCTAAGAGGTTGCGCCAGGATTTCTGACTTCACTCTGGATTTTCACAGAGCATCCTGGGGGGGTGGAGAGGAACCAATTCTACTCCCAGGTACCCAATCTTAACCCCCCCAGAATTTTATTAGGAGCTGAACCCGTGTAGCCCAAGACAATAATGAGCCCCTGGCATTCTACACGAGTCTCTTCACTTGCTCTACAGCAGCCCTTTCCTGGCAATCTGTGAGGCACACAGAGGTGACTCATACAAAGTCACAGAGGCAGATCTGCGATTATAATCCGAGGCTCCTGACTCCCACACCTGGGCCCTATTAGGGCGCGCGGCCTCCAGAGAAGGATGTATTTACAGAGCCCTGGTAGGACTAACATAAGCAGATGCAGGAAGGAGCCTTTTTTTTTTTTTTGGAAGTCTCTCGGATATAGTGGCAAGAACAATAATAAAGAACCGAAACCTTTTTATCCTGAAGGATCCCAAAGAACACTCCAAACAGCCAGCTCTGAGGCACATACTTCTTGACACCAGGGGACAGGGATTTTGACCAAGAAGATGTAAGCTAGGCTAGGTGAATATGGATCTTTGTCCCCCTCTAGTGACTGCTCCCTATAGACGACAAGCAGCTTTCTAACAGAGTTATTCCTTTACCTCAAACAGTACAGACCTTTCGCACTCCATCTCCTTGGTTTACTCCTCATGGTAGGGACCTTACAAAGTCCTATTCTTTGAGCAATGCCCAAGCCCTAAGCGATGTAGTGTTCATGCAAACCCAAAAGGCCTATATTCAGTAAATGGCCGGGAAGGATGAAGGGTTGAGTTAGCCCTGCTGTGATTCAAGCATGTACTAAAAGGGGACTCTGGGTGTTTCAGGACTTGTCTTTAGACCTCTAAGCTTTTCCCATGGGCAACAACAAAACCATCCACAATAATGCACAGCGTAGAGTAAAACCATGGCGTGGTGCTGAGCCCAAACAGAGAGGAGCTGCTCTTAGTCAAGCAACCGGAAAATTCAGTCTGTGGGTAGCTTAACTGCCAGAGACAGACCCAGACCAAACTGTCCCAGAGCTCGATACCCCCAAACTCTGGGGAAGTTTGGATCTAGAACCATCTCCAGACAGAAAGCAAGGCAAACTCTGCATTGCTCCAAAAGCAGGCAGAGGGCTGTGTCAGGTGGTCCCGCGGCTCTCTGCAGAGTTCTTTCGCAGAGATTTCATGCTCTGGTACTGTTCTCTCTGCACTGAGCCACAGGGAGGATTCCTCGCAAGCTAGTTCTGATGCAGCCATTAAGAAGCAAGACCCTCTGTAGCAATTCTTGCTTCTCACTTGGCACTTAACCTGGAAACTCCCAGTTCTTGACTGCACCCAACCCCATTCCTATGTACATGAGCAGAGTTCGGTGCTTAATTGGCTCCCCACTGCCTTGGAAGGACAAAATCCTGCCCTGTCTTGCAGAGGGACCCTTGAATGAGGGCAAGAGGCCTTTTTTGCCACGTCATTCCCCAGCCGCTCTGGATAAGAACCAGGCAGGGCACACTCTGTACATACACATTAGTCTAATCTTGTTGAATGCGGGCAAATGCCAAGCAGAGACCGTACAGCTGCTTCCAGTTCATTTTATCAAATACAAAGGACCGCAAATAAAGACCCAGATACGACGTCACTGACAGCCCATCACATCCCAACCACAGGGGTCTGGCTCCAAAAGCCATTTCCTCCTCCGACCTGAACGCCTCTCCTTTGGGCCTGTTGGGAAACCCTGTACAGGATTCCACAATGTTGTGCAGGGGGCCAGCCCAAGACACGGGGTGATGGCAACTGAATGAACTAAAGGGAAGGAGCCTGGTCTGAAGGAAGGTGCTTCAGA
Organism: Sternotherus odoratus; assembly: GCA_032164245.1. Lineage (NCBI taxonomy): Eukaryota > Metazoa > Chordata > Testudines > Kinosternidae > Sternotherus > Sternotherus odoratus. The sequence continues at coordinate 13,736,716 of JAVMKO010000016.1, forward strand.
GATGGGCGGGTTTGCAAACCGGCCCAGCTATCCTGGGCGGTTCGCAGACTTTGTGAGATTATTCGAGTCGCCTACGATTTACTTTTTACTCTAAATGATAATGGACTATTTTTAAATTCCTCGGCTTTAACCCCCAAGGCAGCTTAAAACCTCTTTCTTTTCTAACCAAAGAGCAGCCGGGGGGCTGTTCCTGGGTTAGCCGAGTCCCTCACAAGCCAACCTGGCCCAGCTAGGATCTGTGTCTGTTACCGTTTATTCTTTCATTTGAATTTCTCTCTCTCTCTACCTCTTTCTGTTCATAGATTCCGAGGCCAGGCGGGACCATTGTGACAGTCTAGTGTCTGGTCTCCTGTAGAACATAAGCCAGCTGACTGCCCTGAATTAATTCCTCTTGCAACTAGAGTATATCCTTTCCCTGCATGCTCCATCCTTGCTCTCCGTGCCTGTCCGTGCTGGGCTGTTTCCCACTTTATCCACTGGATTTATTCTCTCTCACATTCTCCTGATCTCTTTCCCCACTATTTAAGAGTGACATGAACTGCGCCAGTGTTTCTCCAGGAAGCCTCTTGAGTTCTGGTTCTCCTGCCCTTTGTTTGGGGACAAGGGGAAAGAGGAGGAGCCATGTCTTGTATGCAGATTCCTGATGGTGCCCCGGGACTAGGAAGGGACCAACTTCTCCCGCCTAATTTCCAAGCTTATGAAGATCTGGGAGGTTTGAAAGTTCAGCCGACGGCTCAGCGCTGTTGGAGCCATGTCCCGCTTGGACATGGACAGAAAGAGGAACCTGGGGTAGCTCAGGAGAGACCCACAGCCTAGTATTTAAAAACAAAACAAAAACAAAAAAACCTGCCGGGGGTTGCCATAGCTACCGGTTGAAGTTGCTTTCAGAGAGGCACAGGTTCAACCTGACAAGCTGTTATTTTTCCTTACTGCCTCCGTAAGGTAATTCGGCTGCAGTACAAACACAAGGGATTGTCGTCAATATGCTGCAGGTTCTGCACATTCCCTAGCTTGCAGTGTTGTTCCCCAACCTACCTACCGTCCACCCTTCCACTGCAAACACTTGTCCAGACTGATCCATGTTCAAAGGTGCCGAGAGCCCATGACTCCAGCTGAAGCCCCTGTGAGGATAAGGATTTCAGTGTCCGTGGGACAGGCTGGTTGCGCTTGTGACTGGCTCACAGTCCCCTCGTGTTGTGTAATGCAATATGCTGGGATTCCCGTTAAGATATTTGGCGCTAGTATTGCAGGTCATGGCTGATGCAGCAGAAGAATTCAAAAGCCTTCCTCTGCACATTGCATTATCATCGAAACTATGTGTCTGGATACCATGGGTTTTCTTACAATGACAGGCTGTGGAATCCCTTTGTGCTATAGATTTTGAGTAAAGATTTAACATGCATATGCGATATTGGGAGAATACACACAGACAACAGTCCTCAAAAGTAATCTTCAGGTTCTCTCAGCAACTTCTATTAAAAATCTTCCTGTACATTTTCCTTTTGTCCTCCCCTTCATTCAATTTCAGCTTATCCCATGATATGAGAGAGAGAGGGATTTATCTTGAAATGCTCACTTATTCATGGGTGAAAAGCAGAAAGAAGAAACTCATGCAATTCATATGGATAATTTCAAATATTAGCATTAAAAAAATCCCCCATTCCAATCATTCTACTGAAAAACACGAAGACTTCAGAGCTGCTTTAGATCAAATGTTGAAAATATTGCCAGTTCCCAGGGATAACATCTCTCAGAAATCAAAAGAGATGTCGGATCTCTTATATCGCAGCATTAGGATGTTGCTACCGTTGCCTTTGAAATGACTCTTCTAAAGAGGCTCCTTAATAATGATATTCTAATTAATACTCGCCAAGCAGTAGCTGATTATTAATCTCACCAGCCCTGGGCAGTAGCTCTGAGGCATAGAGATGATCACAATTAGAAGCCAGGAAGTCCCATCTCTCTCTCACACACAGTCAGGGACTGGGCTGTGCGCGCACGCGCACACACACACACACACACACACACACACACACACACACACACACACACACACACACACACACACACACACACACACACACACACACACACACACACACACACACACACAGTCAGGGACTGGGCTGTGCAGAGCCCAGATCTTTAGCCCTTGGTTCCTAGAGGATCTTCCACACATGAATGCCAACATCTTCAGGAAGTGACCTGTTATTTTGGGGTGCCCATTTTGAGCCACCTTGAAGGATCTAGGAAGTACTAAGCACCTGCCCTCTGGGAATAAGTACCCGGTGGGCACCCAGAATCACTGCTCGCTTTTGACAACTGAAGCCTAAAAGTAAGTCAGCCACTTCTCGCCTCCAGCTGGCCTTGTTTATACTCAAATACAGGAAGGGGCAGGACAGCAGGACAGCCCAAGTGCCAGCAGCAGCAGTAATGGCAGCTGTGCCAAGAGGTTTTATACTTTATACAGCTCCTTGCTATGCCTCCAGCTGTCTGACAACATCCAGTTACAGAATCGGTCTCTGATTCAGGTCACCTCCACTGCCACCCGCAGGAGACCAGGATCAGTCAGGGAGGGCAGGGTCACCTCCCCAGCCCTGTCACACCACGTAAATTCCACCGCTCCTCCCTCGAACGGTGCTGAAGAGGAGGGAAGTTATGTCAGTAAATGATGCTTCCTGCCCAAAGGCCGTGGCTTGCAAAGGGGATGACGCACAAGGTCAGATTTTCAGTGCAGCAACCCCTTTCATTAAAACTTTCCTAACCTTCCAAATTATCCCATCACTTCCTCCTAGCTGGAGGTGTGTGACTGCGTAGCAGCGATCAGCAGACAGCTCTTCGTTAGCTGCCCTTTTGAAAAACACAGCTTAACTTCTGCTCCGTGTCACCTTGATCCCTGGATATTTCGAAACCTTCACAGTTCCAGCCCGCATGTGCGTCACGACATGCTTCAAATAATTAGTTCTTACGAGGAGCTCCCAGAACTCTGCTCAGGACTAACCCAAGAACAGGTGTGGATAAAGCTCTTTCCTGTACCCCTGGGGAAGGACTCACCACTGGTGCCTCCTTGTGGCTGGGCATGGTGTAGTGTCTCTACCTCCCTTCCCCCTCCCAGGTGTCTCCAGCCACAAGCTGCTCTGCCTATGCAGTGATCTGCCTCACCCCAAAAGCAAGGGGAACAAAAGCAAGGAGAATTAAAGCAAATCAGCTGAGTTTGTAAGAAGCAGAGGGGAATGACTCCCTCCTCAGGGTGCACCAGGATCTAGCCCTCCTTTCCCGCAGTGGTCGTCTGGGAAGCTCCTGGCTTCTGTCAGCCCTTTTCTCAGGGACTGAGGGTCTGCTCTGTTCCCTGCTCTGCCAACAACTGAGCCTCTCTGCTCCCCTTTTAACCTCCCCCTTGCAGGAGTGGCAGTGCTGCCAGAGCCCAGAGAAGCTGCCTAACTCCTTGTTGTCCAGTTGTATCCTCCATCACATCCTACAGAGCCCAGCTGAGCACTAGGGTCTCTCTATGTGGATCTGACTGAGGGAACCCATGTGTGTAGGGACTGTATGTAGGTAGGTTGTCTATAAACACTGCTCTTGCTAGCCTGGTTTTCCTGGCTACTGTGGACTAGGGGCTGTGCACACTAGGGACTGTGAAATAAATAGACTACAAAATCATCTTGTTGACAATTGGGGAGGGGCTCTGAGGCATGATGGGTAGCACGGAATAATCCAGTCTCCATACCTGTCACCGAAACGGTGCTAGAACATTTTTAGGAAGTTTGACTTTCTGTTTTAGTCAGTTTCGATTCTCACGCAAGTTGCAATGTTTGCATTTACAAGGGAATGTTTGGGTAACAAAGTCCTGTGGCACCTTAAAGACTAACTATAAAGTTTTGAAGCATAAGCTTTCGTGGGCTAATACCCACTTCGTCGGATGCTTGCATCCGACGAAGTGGGTATTAGCCCACGAAAGCTTATGCTTGCATCCGACGAAGTGGGTATTAGCCCACGAAAGCTTATGCTTCAAAACTTTATAGTTAGTCTTTAAGGTGCCACAGGACTTTGTTACCTCTGCTATTCCAGACTAACACGGCTACCTCTCTGATTCTTGACATCATGCAAGGGAATGTTTGACTCTAAAACGAAACAAAGCATTGTTTTCTTAGTAAACTTTCTGGAAATATTTCCCCCAACAATATTAGCTTTTCTAACCCTTCCCTTTTTAAACAAAGCCTAAATATTAGGTCTGACAGTCTCCTTTGCATATATCTATAACAAGGCAATTATAGACTATTGTCGTCAATATTATTGTTATTATTGATGGGTTATTTATTAGTGATCCTGCTAGTTAACAGTTTCAAGACATCTACCTGCCTTTTCTTGCCAGTCCTAACATTAAACAATTCAAACGACATGCTAAAAGGTCTTCAGAGAAGCAGCAAAACCAGCTGCCTGCTTGCTGAAGTCTGACCTCCGTTGTCATCTCATGGATTCCTCAGGATGTTCTACGAAATATTTTTTTTTAAAGGCAAATAATTTGGAGGGGGAAGGAGGGGGAAACATCCTCAAACTAGAAAATGCCTCATATAGAGGTGCCGATTCTCCACTCATTTATCCCTGCATACATCAGGAGTAACTGTGTTGAAGTCGGTGGTGTTAAATGGGTGCGAAGTTAGGCAGGCAACAGGAAAATCAGGCAGAGACAGTTTGCTTGTAACAGGTTTGCACAAATTACGTTTGGCATCTCCTGGCACTTGGGGCGAGGGCATGGATGCTATTCCCAGCAATGGCCAGCGGGTTCACTTCAGACTCAGCCTGTTTGGCATTTCCTGCCCGCCAGTGCAGAGCAAGGTGCTTAGGTTTTAGTTCTGCACGGTGCTGAATGCTCTATGAGGTGCTGAGTGCCCTCTGGGTCTCCTTGTGCCCTTGAGAGGTGAAGGCACTCAGCACCATCAAGGAATGAGCCCATAGCTTAAGCAACCTTCATTTCCCAGGCATGCCTCACCGAACTGGGCATCTCTTCCTGTTCCCACCAAAGGTGAGGGAAGTTTTGAAAATGACTTCGATGACTACCGGATCACACACTGGGTTTCAAACACAGAGCAGTCACCTGACAGGCTTAAATTGGGCATAATGGGAACGGGAAACGATTTAACTGCTACACACTATGCTGCCATAAGACAAACGCTTGCAGAAAGCCCGCAGATTTGTGTGTTCCCTCAAGGGAAGTTGCCTCTCCATGGCTGGGTTCCCCCCCCCCCCCTTGTTTGTCCATTGAGAGCAAGCTCAGAGAAAGCCCACAGGGAAAGACAAAAGTTTGGAACATTTCCCTGAGCTCTGTTTGGTCTAATAATAATAATAAGCCCAACAGAAAACGCAACTCAATGCTTAATACCTATGTACTCCCATGCTCACACCTACAGCATTCCTGAGGATCCATTTATTCCCTGCATCACACCAATAATTTTTGCAGCCTTTTACTTCAAGCCCTCAGTTAACCAGAGAGGGCAAGGTTGAAGGAAACAAGACACGCCCGTCCACAGATGTCCTTTGTACTGCATTCCTGCAACTCCCACCCATGCTGGCTTGCAGAAAGAGACTGGAACAGATCTCGGATCTCTCCCATGCTCTACCACTAGGCCGTCATTAAAGCGGCCATGGTACCAGCAGGAGTATTCTAAAGCCTATAGTACAGCTGAGTCTTTGGCCGCCTTGGCGTCCTATTTTCCCCAGAGTGGGTTCTACACTTCATTTACACGGAGGACACAACCTCTCTCTATTTAACATACACATTTTATTAACGAACAATGCCCCCGCCCCAGTAATAATACAGGGGCTATTGTATTGTAAATGCTTTCTATTGCTGAAAGTTAAAGTGAGCCAACTTGCAGCAGTATTTTCCATCTAAGGAGACATTCCTGACAGCACCTTTTCCAAGGGCTGTCAATCAGCATGACGATTCAGGTTCTAAAAGCACAATAAACCTTTACGAAGATCATCCTTTCCGTATTGCAAATAATGTGATCATTGAAGGACAGCACAACCTGCCACTAGGGCAGGGTTTCTCAACCGGGGGGTCGCGACCCCCTGGGGGGGTTGCTGAGCGCTTCCCCGGGGGGTCGCGAGCTCCTGCCGTCACAACTCACGGTGACTGGGGCTGTGCCCCGGCCCCCACTCCCCGCCGCGGGTGGGCTCCCGGCTGTGCGCCGGCCCCCAGTCCCCGCAGCGGGCGTGCTGGGGGCCGGTGCGCAGCCGGCAGCCCACCCGCGGCGGGGACGGGGGACCGGGGCGCACGAGCGGTTTTTTTTTTTGGTGGGTTTTTTTTTTTTTTTTTGGTAATTCGGCGGCTTTTCGGCGGAGGGGTCGCGCCGCGCCGCCGGATCACAAAAAGGGGTCGCGGTTTCAACTAGTTTGAGAACCGCTGCACTAGGGGGACATGCAGGTTGGTGTCAAGAATCAGAGAGGTAGCAGTGTTAGGAGGAGGAGGAGCTGACTTGTGGCATCTTAGGGCTTCACTTGAGCCGGCAGGGATCGATCTTTTGGTGATCGATTTATCGCGTCTCGTTAAGACGCGATAAATCGACCACCAGCGGCTCCCCCGTCGACTCCGGAAGTCCAGCTCGTGAAGAGGCGCAAGCTGGAGTCGACGGGAGACCACGCCGCCGACCGCCACCGCCGTGAGGATGGGAGGTAAGTCGGCTGTAGAGACGTCGATTTCAGCTACGCTATTAACGTAGCTGAAATTGCGTATCTACAGTCGATTTCCCCCCCTAGTGGAGACCAGCCCTTAGAAGCTAACACGGTGATTTTAACAATGTTATTACAGCTGATATTCTACCGAGGACGACAGTCCAAGCTGTCACTGTACTGATCGTTTCAACAGTGATAGGACTTCACCCAGTCCAGCTGTGCCAGCCGCAGCTCTTGAACATCTGGTAGCGATTCTGCCATGCCACCCCCATTCTCTCTCAAGGCCTGGGTTGGTTGGGGCAGCTTCAGCATGTGCTGGGCGTGCCACAAGATCTCAGCTGGCAGAGACTGTAACGGGGACACCAGGAATCCATGCACTTTGGGAGCTGGGTTAGCTGCCTGATGGAAGGAAGCCAGCAACCACTCTTGGGGTCAGCTCTGGAAACCAAACCCTGAGGGTAAGGGCATGTAAAACCACATGTCAGATCACCCTGGCTTGGCCATTAGAGAGATGGGAAAAACCAGGAGCACGGTCTGTCAATCCTGCTAAGCTTTGGTGGTTCTGTTAGTATTCTCAGAACAACAGCCCCAACAGAAACCAAGGCCCCTTTGTGCAGGGTGTTGTGCATATATATTCCCTGCCCCAGAGAGCTTATAGTCTAACTCACTGGTTCTCAAAGTGGGGGTCGGGACCCCTCTGGGGGTCGCGGGCCAGTTCTGTGGGGGTCACAAGCCCCTGCTGCCAGCAGTCGGCCCCGAACAATGCTGCTGCCACGGGCTGCTGGCATCCAGCCCCTGCTGCTGCAGGCAGCCCGTGCCCCTGCTGCGGCGGGCTGCCGGCGCCCCCATAAGGCTGGTCCTGGCCGTGGCTCCTGCCGTGGCGGGCTGCTGGTGTCCCTGTGAGCTCGGTCCCAGCTCCTGCCACGGCGGGCTGCTGGCGGCCCCGCGAGCCTGGTCCGGGCCCTGGCTCCTGCTGCGGCGGGCTGCCGGCACTGCCACGTGCTCGACCCGGCCCCAGCAGAGGTGGGTTTCCTGCGCTCCCATGAGCCCGGCCTCTGCCACGGTGGGCTGCCAGCGCCTCCGTCGGGCTGTTGGAACCCCCCTCACTGGCCTCGGGGGCCTGCTGGAACCCCCCATCCCAGCCCCTGCCGCAGTGGGCTGCAGGCACGTCCCCCACCCCGCCTGACCCTTGGGGGGTGTCGCGCTTAGAGGCCCGGTGTGGGAAAGGGGTCACCACTACAAAAAGTTTGAGAACCACTGGCTAACTAGCAAGACAGACAAAGGGTGTGAGACAGGAAGCATTATTATCCCCATTTTAGTGATAGGTCACTGAGGCACAGAGAAATTAAATTGACATCCCTAAAGTCAGACACAAAATCTGTGGCAGAGACTGGAACTGGACTAAATCCAGATCCCAAGTGAGATCGAATAGAATCCAGATGTAAACTGCCACTGCAAAACCAAAACACCTTTCCTGCACTGGCAGAGAGGGGAAATTGGGATCAGAGAGAGGGGCAGTGATGTCATTTTCCTAAAGAAAATCTTCCCGTTTGGCTGGTCAGTTCAGCATAACTGCAATTTGCACACTTCAGTGCACGTGTTTGGGAACTAGCATGGTACTTGGGGGCTTGAATGCACTTCACTACAAGCTGAGTAACTATAAACTTGTTCCATTGTAATCACAACAAATAGCAACCTCAATTACATTAATGCACCACCTTTTATTACAGTATCTAATGCACATTTCTCCTGTGAATGGTACCAATTTTCAAGTCTTTATATCTCAGAAAACTCTGATCTTCAGCCTTATAGGCCATTGGGTAAGAGTCAAAGGGAGATAAATGCATCTGGATTTGGTACTAAGCTTCTGCATTCTTCTGAGAATTTCAGGGCACACACGTAATCCAGCAATCTGTATATTTACCTTTCCTTTGGCAAGTGAGCTCCCTTCCACTAATTCTGAGGCAAATTCTGATATCCCTCTGAGCTACCTTTGAGTAATACCTTATTCTCAAACAGCCCCAGATTTGAGATGAGTAAGGGAATCAGATTCTGTCTCTTGCCAATATAAATGGAACAGGCAACATTAAAGAGTCAGTTTCTTGCTCATTCAAATCAAATCTAAACAGAATGACATGGTCTTCAGGCAGTGATCTGGGCAAGCCACGACTGATCGTTCTATATATTAATGTATTAAATGATATAAGAGCCCTTTCTCCCCAGTTCACTGGGGGAAGTAATCTCAGCTTCATTTTTTTTCCTCAATACGCCCAGCACTTTCAGTGCTCTTCAGATAATGAGCTACTGTAGCTCAGGCTTTTTTTGATGAACCTGTAACTCAACAATCTTTGGCTCTCTATTTAGAACCTAGCAATTCAGAGGGCCTGGTCTCCTACCCATCAAAGAGCTGATCTGTGGCCATCCACTTCAAAGATGAGCCAATTATCATGGGTTTCGAGGAAATTTGAGATCACACACCAAACTCCCACTTGCTTTTGAAACGAGGCCTATATTTTAGGGTGAGGAGCTCTAAGGGTTGTCTCGCTGCCTAAATGCTCGAGATCAGACAGTAGTTAATGAACCACGCCGGGGAGAGGTACCCTGTTGCCAGGCAAAATCCAGGCAACCAAGAAAGGCCACCTTGAGTACCCAGAAATAAACCTGTAGGCCCACCGTTGGAGTGAATCAGCATCACTCCATTGGGCAACAGAACGATGCTGCTTTACACCTGTTGAATATCTGGCTTTATAAATCTGATACAGGCTTTGTGACATCACCAGCAATTCAACAACCAAATCTTACCCTGGGGTATTGATTGGTGGGTGGGAACAGGGGTAGATTAGGGTTTTGTGGGGCCCCAGGGCCAGAGCAAGTGGAGGACCCTCCCCGCCCCTTCCACCCACTCATCACTTCAGCTGGGGAATGGGGGCGGGGCACAAAGGATTGCCCCGCCCCAACCGACTATCCGGGGAGTGAGGTTGGGCACAAAAATTGATGGTATATCTCCAAAACGTACCCGCATCTAAATGATCTGCTGGTGCCTTCTGGCATTAAATTCTACGGGTAGGTCTACACTACCCACTGGATCAGTAGGTAGTGATCAATCTTTCGGGTGTCGATTTCTTGCGTCTAGTCTGGACATGATAAATCGATCCCCGAGCACACTCCCGTCGACTCCAGAACTCCGCCTCCGCGAGAGGTGCAGGCGGAGTCGACGGGGGAGCAGCAGCAGTCAACTCAGTGCCATGAAGACGCCGCAGTAAGTCGACCTAAATATATCATTTCAGCTCCACTATTTCTGTAGCTGAAGTTGTATATCTTAGGTCGATTCCTTTCCACCCCCAGTTCCTGTTCACCGCCCCACTATCCAGGCAAGTCATTTAACCTCGGTGGCCCACAGTTTCTCTATCTGTAAAATAAGGTTAATAATCTTAGAACCAGAAACTTGTAGGGCTGAAAGGGACCTCAAGAGGTCCTCTAGTCCAGCCCTCCACATGGAGGGAGGATTAAGTATAATATTTACTTCCTTCTAGGATTTTGTGAGGCTTATTTAACGTTTCCAAAGTGCTCTGAAAGCCTTAGATGAAAGCTACTGTATCCGAGTGCAAAGCATTGGCAGGGTTATGTTCCTTGCCGTAACACATCGATTCTAGTATTACTGTGCTGCCTACAATATCTAAGGCGTCTTTTCACACTTGGGCCCTGGACAGATGCCACTCTGGCCCTAGGTATGTCCGAGAGCAGTGTGCTCCCTTTCAGAATGATATGAACCTGCTCATGGGCTGATCCAACCATCACTGAAGTAAAGGGTAAAACTCCCCTTGACTTCCATGCTACAAGCTTGGATCAGGCCTCTTGGTATGGCTAATACTGGAGGTAGGTTGCCCTTGGGTTTCTAATGACTCTTTTCTGAAGTGTACTTTGAAAAAGCAATTATCGCCTCCCCATTAAGGCTCTCCCCTCTGCATGGCCAGATCAGTTGAGAGGAGTCTCTGTAAATAACCTTCAAACAATAGATCCCCGTCTTGTTTACTGAACATTTCCGAACTTGACGGTAATGCATCCAGATGTCATCTGTGCATACTGTCGGCCTAACTATTTCTGGAAACACACCAAGAGCAAGTTGGATACCGTCAGATCTTGTCGTAGAGAGAGCGTGACAAGATTCCGACTCCTTGATAAAAGCTGCGGAGCAGAGAAGGAAGTCAGTGCTCGTAACAAGGCGGAAGAGCCGCTTATACAGTCCTGTGCTGACCAAATGCATCATCATATCATTCTGGCTTAGACGCGACCTGCACATCTCTCGTCTGATTGTAGGAACGTACACAAGGGACCCACTCTCCATCTGGGGAACAATCAAACGAAGGTGTTGATCCTGCTGGGAAGGGACAGGTCGGTTCTGCTGACACTCTGTTGCAGGGCACTCTTTGCCCAGCTGCAGATAAGGAAAGTGGGGGTGGCATGGCAGCCCTCAGGGAGGAACCATGGGAACAGGCAGGCCTGGGGGGGGGGGGGGAAATTAGGCTAATTCTGTGTTGTTTCGTCTCAAAATGAAACCAAACCCAAGGAAGGGGATAAGTTCTGACCCCTCCCACAATTTTCATGGTCTGTTTGGAGTTGGGTGGGAGAAAACCACCTATTCATACACAACGAACAGGACAGAGAAAAAAACCCAGAGAATCATTCAAAATAAAACCTCCGAAAAGCAAGAGAAAATGGCATCGGATCCGAGAGAGTAAATAAACAGCTTCCCCCTCAGCCTGAGTCATCCTTCTTCTTCCTTCATGTTATTCACTCTTTACAGTGAGGATGATTCGATGCCCCTTTGAGAGGAACCGCAGGCAAGAAAACCCACGTAACATGCTGAGAAATGGAGGAAGGAGTAGTATGCAATACCATGACCCTAATCAGACAAAAGTCCCCCGGGAGTGCAGGGGAAGGGCTGCCAATTACACAGAGCTTTGCACCAACTCAAATAAGAAAATAGCATGCACAAAAATGTAGGGAGGTGGGAAGCAAAATCCAACTGACTTACTCCCAAGCACAAAAATCCCAGCCCAAACACAAAGCCTATTAAAAGGCACAAGGCCTAGAAACTATGGTGTACTGAAAACTGTCATAACTGCAGGCTGTTACTTTAATTTGTAAGGGGCTTTCTGGTCCTGTCTGCATGCTAGGTGGCTCTGTAGGAAGCCTGTGATCAGACTCTGTCTGGAGACAGCCAGCCTAGAGTAAGATGGAGTGAGTTGTACACTCGCCGTATTAGGGAGCAGTCTGCTTTGTCTCTCTCTGGTTTTAGGCTCGTGTGTGTTATTGCTCTGAATTTTAAGAAATAACGTAGTGTTAGATTGCAGCCTTCTAGGAAAAGTATTTGTTTTTATCTAACTTCTGTGTTTGTGTGCCATGAACATAACAGAAATCAAGCAACATTTACCTGACTGGTGTTCTCTACTTCTTCCCGGTATCTGCCTTCTCAGTACTGAAGCTCTACGTAGCTAAGAAGACACTCTTAACAAGGAGTCAAGCTCCAAAAAGACTACAGTAAAGTCCGAATGAGGAACAATCAATGAATCAGTAAGAGAGATGAGAACATTAGGCCCTTTCACTAGAAAAAATATCCCAGTCAACTAGACTGCACATGCTCTTTCTGGTCTCACCAGACAAGGCAGCAGCTTAGCGATAGGCAAAGTGCTGTCAGGCATCACTTGCAGTTTGTTGTACCTTGTGGGACTGTGTGAATTAGCCTATGTGATCTCTAGAGGGTGCCCTTTTCCAGCACGTGGCTCTAATCACATGTTGTCTTTTTCTAGAGACTGCCCTCATGATTCTGACAAGTTTGATCTGTGCTCAGTCACGTAGGTGTGACTTCTATTAAACTGAAGTCAGGGGCAAAACTGCCTCATGACCAGAAGTATTTAAGGTAAAATTTTCAAAAGTGTCCAAGGGCCAGATATAGAAAGGTGTTTCGGTGCCTGGTGGAATTTACAAAGCACCTAAGCAGGTTCTATATAGATGCTTGTGTACATCCCGTTAGGTGCCTAGCTGCATCTTTAGGCACACAGACACCTTTGAAAATCTGGCCCAGGTTATTTAGGAGCCTAAATCACATTAAAAATCAGAGTTACTTAGGTACTTTGGAAAATGCTACTCTGTCTGTAAACGCCTTAGGGTAGAGACCAAGACTAGATTCTGGTCTCAGATCCACTGGAGTTTTGGGTGGAGGGTTGCAATTAACAGGAAAGGGAACAGGATTGGACCCAATGACAGGAATGATTCAAAATGCTTAATTTAAATGCCAACATGAACCAAAACGAAGCCTCGTTAATAATCACAGCAGCTGTTAACTTTTGGCTATGAGTAGGCAGCACATTCAGGAACTAGTTTTATTTATACTTTGAATTCATGGCTGAGAAAACACAGAGACAAGTGCACTGTTGCTGTTTCCCTTTTCCCCCTCATGCTTCAAAAATCAGTTCAGCTATCAAGTGATTGCTTTGTGACCATGCTCACTCTATATCCAACCAACCAGTCCTCATAGGAAACCTGCACAACATGTTTAAAAGATGAGCCGGGCAGCTTAAATTCATAACTTTGCTAGACACTGAAAAAGCCTGGTTTTAATAGAGTCCCGGGATTCATGCCTTATTACAACAATCTGTATCCTTAACCCCCTTTTTTGTCCTATGACTACAGGGGTGTTAATGGGCCACTTCACCTAAGAAAATGTGTTAAACTACTAATGCTAAATTTTAAATTTTAACAGCTAAATTTTAGCAGCTAAACTATCTGTTTCACCTCTGTTTAGCTGAGGCACTCTGAGTACATTTCCCAAACCTGGAGAAGAGCTCTGTGTAGCTCAAAAGCGTGCCTGGGTCACCAACAGAAGTTGGTCCAATAAAACCTCATCCACCTGGTCTGTCTTGTTACTGTTAGTCAAACATGCTTCGAAATGTAGTTCTCTGACCTTTTCTCCACTCGGGAGCAGTCAATGAAGTTTCTTTATCTTAGTATCTTGGGTTTGGGGAATCTATAGAAATCCATGTGAATGCAACTGAGTTTCCCCAGGCATGAAGAGATGGAGCTCTACCTGGGGAGTGGGACAAATGCTTTACCTGAGTGGGTGGTTCCTACTGGAGTGCCCTGGCAGATCACTGTCCAGGGAGTGAGGAAAAATTCAACTTCAGAGCCACTTTGACTCCTGCTGCTGTCACTAAAGAGTATGAGAGAGGGAGAGCTAGCCCTGGAGCAGTGAATAACGGGACCTGTGTACTTATGTACCAGGTTTCCCTCCCGCCACCCTGAGCGTCGATGTAATGACCTTGAATTTTCAGACTGAAAATACAGACTGATCAGTACCAGTGCCACAAAAACCACGGAGTTTCCTGATTGCTGTATTCATTCAGATGATGGGGGTGGGAGGGGGGAGGATTCACCAGTTTCCTTGACACGGGCTAAGCAAGCAGCACAGCAGATAGTGTACAGTCCCCTCTCCCTTGCCCCTATTCAATCCATTCAGCATCTGGGGACTCCCCCCACCAAACTCCTTGCTGTTCACAACCATGCTGCAACACGGGCTAGAATCGCCCCACTATCGCCCTTGCAAGTCCTCCGCCAAGCCTTATGGATTAGCTGTCAAATCTAAAGGAGTCCAGAGCCACTGCATCGCTCCCTCCATTGGCCTTGGGGCTGTTTAAAAGAGGAGGGAGCAAAACCACTCGGGGATGGAGGCAGAGGTGTGGGGGGAGGGCTGGGCGGTGGGGGCCAGGGAATGAGAAGTAGCAGGGGAAGAAGAGCCACGGCAAACGACCCCCAGATGTGTGGCGAGAGAAGGGCACCCGAGTTGAGCAGATGATTTGGTTGCACATCAAAGAGCCTTTGCCATTCCCTCCCCCCCCGCGCAAAACTCTTACCTTGCACCATTGGAAACGTGCCTTGATCTCTTGCAGGGGAGGACCAGCTTGGAAAGCGTCAGCGCCACCACCAAAGAACTAGAAAACAAAACAACCTGCCTGCACGCGAGTGGTCCCGACGACGGCGGCTTTAATGGGGGTGGGGGGAAGGAGGCTCTCAGGCGCTGCTAGCAGCCGCAGGTCCCGCCAATCAAACCAAGGCCATGGTGGCTACGGGGCATGGTGTCCCCCACCGCCCCCCTACAAAGTTCAGCGGGGAGCGCGCCGTGCATGAAAAGAAACGCGCGTGAAAAAACAACCAGCGCACCCCGGCCCCGACCCGCCAGCAGCCGAGGAGCCGGAGAAGGCGCTGCGGCGGCGGCGGCGGCTGCTCCCCGCGGTGCGGCTGCGGAGGAGGCTGAGGCTGTTCGCAGCCGCCGGAGCGCTCGTCCCGGGCATGGAGCGCGGAGCTGCAGGCGCGCGCGGCTCCCGGGAGGGCGCGCGCCAGTCCGGGCCCGGGGTGAGGGGGCGGAACGAGGCGCACGCGCTGGGGGCTGCAGGCGCGGGGTAGCTGGAGGACGGGGCGGGGCAGCCCGGGCGGCTCCGGCGCCCCCACCCTCTGCCACGGGAGCAGCAGGAGCCCCCAGCTCCAAGGACGGGGCTGGCTTGTGCTAACTGCAAGGGGGGAGGGGCGCTAGGAAAATTGCCCCTTCCCCCCAAGACCCTGAGTAGTTGCCCTGCCTCCCCAGCCCTCCCTACTCGCCCCAGCTTGCTAAAGAACGAGCTGACACGGCTCTGCAGTGCAACAGACCTGCCTGTGGCTTCCCCTCTCCTCTGCCCTGCAGTTTGGAGATCTCTTTGGATGGCTTTTCACTCTGCCCTCCCCCACTCCGGCCCAGCTACCCTCACACCTTTGGGGGGCTTGAACCCACATGCCCCTGCTGCTTTGAGAGCTGCCACACCACTGGGAATTCACAAGGCACCGGTCATTTGGCCCCACCGCCCTGAAGTAGACGGACCTGGGCTCAGGTGCTAGCTCCCACTGCCACTAGATTGCTGATCTGCCTTTGCCCAAGGTGCAGGTCACCTAATATTTTGCTGTCACAAATGACTGGGAAAATAGCCTCTGCAGATTTAACAGACCTCCTCCCTGTGTGAATTCATTCAAAGGGGCCATTGGAGTTACTCTGGATTCACACCAGTGTAACTGAGGCATTACCTCCACACCACTTCAACTAAACCAGAATGGTGAAAGGGTTACAACCCCCGAGTGTGTGTGAATTTATAGTGGTACAAAGCGGCTTATACTGGTAGAGCTAGCTCCCTATGTGAAAGGGAATAAGTTATAAGCCTTATAAGGCATCTTTATACCAATAGAACTGCATCCACAGCAGGGGTTGTAATGGTATAATTATTGTACCTGCTAATAGTACAAAATTTTGTGTAGACCAGGTTTAAGAATAGAATTTGGCCTGTATCAATTTGGTCTCTAAAGTTCATTGGTGCCTGGGGCTCTTATTAGCCCTGCCTGGCCAGCACAACTAGAGGAAAAAGGCCTGGATTCCACTCCTCCTTACGCATCAGCAGAAGCACTGAATAATTACAGGGCCCATTCACTTGCACCTTTACAAATCCAGTGAAGTCAACAAAGGCAGAATTTGAAGACACCTGCATCACCAAAAGCACAATTTGGCCCTTGGATCCTTCATTACTGATCATGTGAAAGGAAGGATCCAGCTTGAATCTCATATCCCAAATGCAGTTTGCAGGGCTGGCAGTTAGGGAAACATGATTTTGTACCTAAAAACCAAGTTCTTTTTTATCATGGCACTCCACAATGCTATTCAGACAGAGGGTGTTTCACATTTTAAATTGCTACCTCAAATGCAGTTTATTATGAACTGTGTTTTTGGAAACGGTTCAGTAAAATTTATTTCCCTACCACAAAACTGAGGTTCTTTCCCTTTCCTAACATGGGAAGAATTTCCTGTTATACTCTCTCAATCTGTGCTACAACCGTGACCCGAAGCTTTTTAAGAACACACATTCCTATTGCTCAGCTGCCTGTTAACAGGGAGAACGATGTTCTTTTAAATTTCAAGTGCAGGACTAGTCCTAGGTTTTCTGTTCCATGCACAATTAAACCACACTAGCCTCCCGCTCTACTCTTCCCCATAGCTGTTCCAGTGACCTCCCTCTCTAGCCACTTGCAATCTGTGGTTACCTCCATCTTTGCAGCTTTCTGGTGCTCCGTGTTTGGCTCACAATGGGATAAGAACTCAGCAGATACTATGCAACATTAGCAATGATGACTCACAAAGTTTGATTAGCGCAAAGATTGTTGTGGCATCTGAAAGCTCTCGCTCTAAAGAAATGTAGTCGGGCATAGCAGAATCGAGGCAAAAACAAGTTCAAGTTGCTATTATTTAGTATTTCTATTAGAAGTACACTCAGAGATCCTAATCACCACTGGTGCCCCACTGTGCCAGGGGCGCTGCAAACAGGAGTGCACATGATCCTTGTGCCTCCCCCCCAAAGATTGCAATATAAGAGAGCACAAGCTACAGCCGTTTTTCTGAAGTGCTCCAGTAGGCGTCAGTGATTTTGGTGCTCTTTCTGCAAGGTGCATAGTACCTTCAACTCCCACTGGGAACCGAGGGTGCTCAGCATTACTCAGGAGGCACTGACGACCTTGCCTAATCAAAACCTTTGTCATAAAAACCAATTGCTAAGTCACCTTGATGGCTTGAAAATCATCCCACTGCTTGAGTTGAAAGGCACCCTACTGAAGGCCAGTGGCATCTTCCAGGATTGTTTCAATTATCCTTGAAAAATGAGTGGGTTTTGTCTTGAGTAGGTCCATGGATGACAATTCTTGACTTTTCATCGGCAAGCTCGAATTTTCATTGCCTGGACCATTCTTACAGCTGCAAAGTTATTCCTAATATTAAAGTTAATTTTCCCCCTGCTGGAGTTTTAAGCCCATTACTTCTTGTCCGGTCCAATGAGAATAATTGGCCTTTGTCCTCTTTATAGCACATATTCTTTTTTAAGATGGGATCACTTACAGCTCGTTTTTTAATCTGCAGAGAGGGGAACAGTTGCATTTAATTAATTACTCCCTAAATAAACTAATTACTGCTGGTAATTTCAGCACTCTTTGCACACAGTTCAAATGCCTGTGCAAAGATTTGAAGTAAAGACCATCTCTTCTGTTGACAAGAAGTGAAAGAACCAAGCAGGGAAGTAGCCCATTTGTACTGGAAGAGTCCATATGTCAATTGTTTTAATGATGTTATTGACTAATATTGAAGTTACTGCAGCATAGTTACTTTTCAATTTCATTTGACATTTGCTTAGACTCAGGCTAATGTGGGCAAAGAATACTGAAACAGTGTGCCAAGAAAATATGATCTTGGCTCTTTTATCCTTGGGTGGGTGAAATGTCATTGATGAGTCATTTATCATTGCTGCTTGGTTCGGATATGGAAAAAAGTTCTCTGTTTGGGCCATTCGTTTTGGTTAGAGGATTGTATTCTAGTATAAGAACCAAACAGCTTCTTTGCTTCCCAAGCTGCTTTTTAAACGTACCTATAAAAGCAGTTCCCCAGTGAGCTGAGTACAGGACTGGGAGCAAGGGCCACCTGGGTTATAGAACTGGTTTGGACAGGCACTGCTTCGGTAGCCTTGAGGAAGCACCACATCTTTGTGTCTCAGTGTCTCCATCTGTCACACTGGGCTAGTCATACTCACCCCACTGCATAGGGATGCCGTGAGGATCAATTCAAGAGTTTATGAAAAGTGCTAGAAGTATTTGCACTGGGGTAGTGTCCAGGACTCCGGGGTTTTGAAGGAAGGTGCCTTAGGCGCATCCTTAGCATACACTGGTCGCAACGTGTCACCAATAGAGAAGTGAGCCGACTAACAGGCATTAACAACGTAGTGGATGAGGCGTTAACAACGAAGATGGAGATGGTTGGGACACGTGTTGAGAATGGATACTACCAGACATCCTCACACTGCTCTTAGATGGACACCACAGGGAAAAAGAAGGAGAGGCAGACCGCTGGGAACGTGGCGAAGAACTATCGAAGGTGAAATGAAAACTATGGGAAAGACCTGGGATGAAATCTACTGGCTAGCCCAAGATCGAGTCGAATGGAGAAGAATGGTTGACGCCTTATGCTCCACTAGGAGCGAAGAGGATTAACTAGGTGTCCAGGAGCCTCAGTCATGGAGCAGGACCCCATGTGCTAGGAGCTGTACAAACACAGAAGAAAAAGACAGTCCCTGCCCCAAAGATCATACAGTCTAAATATCTGAAGACTCAAAATGCTAAAATAGCTCAGCGATGGTTAACCAATGCCTGGGAAAGCACATGTTAGCAGTCCAGATATCGTATGATCTCCCAGAAGCAATCCATTCAAAAGCAGCTGGCCAGCTTCACATTTCATCTAAAACCCTCGTCATTTGGAACGTTTCTGATGTCCCCTGAGACCAGGAGATAAACAGAGTGGGAACAAGCAGGAGCTCCATTTTGTATCGCTGTACAGGAGGTTTCAGATGATACTAATCTGTGTCCCTCTAACCAGCAGTAACAGATTAGCTACATTCACACATTCAAGCAGCATCCCTGCAGCTGCAAGTTCTGGGTTTTGCAGACTTCATCAGATGCATTGCACAGCACAGCAGCAAGCTTTAACAGCCCTATCTAATTCCCCACGAGTGCAGAGTCACCAGCCTGTTGAAAAGCCTTTGGAGCCCACATGCTTCCAGGCCAGCTAAATCTGGGTAGAGTCCAGATGCCATATCAGAGACCTGGCTGAGTTTGTCCCGCTGATAATTCACCAGGCTGCTGTGCTCAGATCCAAATATTGGTCCTTATATGGGCCCCAGTATGATAGTATCTGAGTGCCTCACAATCTTTAATGTAGAAGTGACAAAGAGTCCTGTGGCACCTTAAAGACTAACTAAAGTATTGAAGCATAAGCTTTCATGGGCTAATACCCACTTTGTCGGATGGAGTGCCTCACAATCTTTAATGTAGTTATTCTCTCACGACTCAGTGAGGTAGGGCAGTGCTGTTATCTGCATTGTACAGAAGGGGAACTGACACACAGAAAGGCTAAGTGACTTGCCCATAATCATACAGAAAGTCTGTGGCAGAAAAGGGAATTGAACCTGGTCTCAAGTTCCAGGCCTGCATCATTACCACTGGGCCAACCTTTCTCCAGAAGTCATATCACAGTGTGCTACAATTAGGGAAACTCAGATTCAGATCTAATTGCCATGACCCAGCATCCCTTGGATTCCTATGGGTCCATCTGACATCCACAGCTGGTAGGAATGAGGAAGAACCCCCAGGTTTGAATGCAGCCATCTGCAGTGGAAATACTGAAGCAATTCATTGTTTTCATATTATTTCCAATACTCTGCAGACCTCACTTCCATGGTAACTTGGTGGATGATAATTATGCCACTTCTGTATTCCAGCATCTTTCAGCAACACCAGTTATTCACTGGACACAGCTCAAATCAACAGATGGCCTATCTGGGATAGAGCAAAACACAACTGGAGCTGAAATAGAGCTAATTTTGAGCAGCGGGCATCCAATATTGGTAGACGTTCACATGGTCTTCTGCTTTGCCTGATGCAACAGTGACTCAGATTTGGTTTGTAGAACTCCAACGTGAAAAAACAGAATTAGCTTTTTGTAAACAGTCCATATATATAGTACACACGCATGTACATACACACATATGTGCATAGATACAGGTTACACAATGCCTATTATTACAGTACAATACGCACCCCTGTCTGTAGAAGTATCAAGTGGATTTTGAGTTAGTGGCCAGGTACGTTAATTAAAGATGGATTTTCATAAGGAATCAGCATCTGTAAAGTATCTATTCTTTATGAGCATGGTGTTATCATGATGAATTCACCATTGAAAAACCAAGGCATTACATAGGTACTCCAAATAAAATTAACATTTTAAATCCCAGGCTCTGATTTTAAAAAGACAAAACATTTTGGTATGTAAAAAAAACCCAGTTTTACCTTCCGGTAGGTGGACCCAAATACTGAACCCCAAGGCACAACTGAGCCAGTGAATGTTTTGACTTAGTATGAACTATGTAAAATCTGATTAAGGCCCTGAGGATCCAGCCCATTATAAATAACCGTGTTAAAATCAATGTTACAGGACCAGCATAGACCATCTATCTGCAGAAAGTTCAGTATGAAGACTGCTCCGCCAGTGTTAAGATCTGTGACAATATACTAGCTAGTGCATCATCTCTGCACAAGATGAAATTAGCACAAGGCCTATGTACTACTCGCATCCCACTTAAACTCTCAAAATAGGGATGTGTATTTAAAAGGGGTATAGATATCTTGCTGGTTCTCAGCATGGTGGCAAATTTCATCCACAGGAAGCAAATTCTGACCTATGATACAAGCGTGCACCTCTTTTTGAGTCACAGGGAGTTTTATCTAATGTACCTCTTTACAATATTATATGGTGTTCATCACCATGGTTTCTGTGTGAATTATATGTGTGCATCTGAAGGCAGAATTTGGCCTCAGACCTTCTGTAGTAACAGGGATTGATTGGATGAGTTATGGAGTTTAGCTGACACAGATTTCTGGTTTCTTTCTCAGATGACATCAGTGCTTCAATCTTACTTTAATGTAATCTCCCCTTTATTTTTCAGCTCTTTATCCAGACTGGCTAAGAAAGGTAGGATAGCCTGGTGTGTAAAGCAAGTCACCGAATCTCTTAATGCCTCACTTTGCCCACCTGTAAAGTGGGAATAATTTTACTTTACAACTGTTTTAAAAATGAATATTTGTAAAATGGGCCGTGACCTCAGGCTAACAGACACTATAGAAACATCATCATTATTAATGATTATTGTACTAGTAGTTCAAGTTATTGAAGTAGGAAGACAAGAGCCTACTTGGAAGATGATAGGGATACGGTAGGCAGGACCGTCTCCATCTGGCAAATAAATTAAAAGACAACTCAATGCAGAAGAAATTCACAGTTAAAAGAATGACTTCAGTAATTTTACAAACCTGGCTGCTAGACTTCCCAGCCACAGGGGTCACTGTGTAATAGCAGCAATAGCTCATCGTGAGTTTGGCTTAAAATCATGACATATTATTAAAAAGGATAAATTTGGGGCTTATTTTATTTGTCTTCTGGTTTCTGAATCTCTAGGGTGCACCTGGGACATGTGTTCAGGCTTTTCTCTGCAATCATTAAGCCCATCTACAAATGCTTTGCTGAATCGAGGCCTAGCACAAGTCAGCATGTTTTGGGGACGTCATTTGGATCCCCAGGGTTTGGGATAGATGCGGGGGATGATTGGGTAAGGTTTCGGGGGAACCGGGAGAGCGAGAGGGAGTCTTGGATCAAAGAGCGTCACAGAGACGTGGCTTCACGGTGTCTGAAAAGCGTTTCGTTGTTCGGCGTTCGCCCGGGTGGAAGTTTGACTGCGGACGGCAGAGACCGACGTGCTGCACCGCAGCAGGGACCAGCCTACCAGTCGCAGTCTGTGCGCATATGGGCATAAAAAGAAACATGCGTGGGCCACAGGAGGCCAGTGGGTACTGAAACAACCCCCTTCTCCTCCCCCCCTCCACAGATTTGCAACTCCACTGTTTCAGGAACATGGCAGGACTAGAAGAGCCCAAGATAGAGAAGATGGTCTCCCTATAAACCTCACCACTTCACACTCACCGGGATTTATCACTTATCCTTTCAGTGCCCATACCAGCCTGAGTTTCTGTTAGGGTGACCAGATGTCCCGATTTTATAGGGACAGCCCTGAGTTTTGGTCTTTTTCTTATATAGGATCCTATTACTCCCCACCCCCGTCCCAATTTTTCACACTTGCTGTCTGGTCACCCTAGTTTCTGTTTATCTGCCCTAGGTACTTACATGCCCCCTAGTACTGCCCATTCTGAGTGCCTTTAATGTCTTTCATGTCTTTAATCTCACAGGTATGGCAGCAAAGGACGGCAGTTCTATTATACCCATTTTCCAGCTGGGAATTGAGGGACAGAGGCCTGCCTTCACTGGAGTGTTAACTCAAGTCCGAGAGAGGCACAAAACCCCTGAACTCTAGAGCGCTGGAGGTTTTAAGTCCGGCGGGCTATGTCACCAGGAGATACGGCCTACACCTGGCATCAGCCCAACCCGTCAGCTACTCACCCGACCACCCTGCAGCCCGAGCGTCCTTTCACAGCCTGACTGCTCTCACGCGGGCTAAGCTAACTGGAGGGGCGTTAACATGGCAGGGGAGAGACAAGGAGTCACTGGCAAAGCAACAAAGTGAACCCAGGTGTCCTGAATCCAGCCTTCCTTTGAGCGGAGACCTGTTGCGCCTCTCTGATGAGGAGATATGTCGCCCCTTCCATGCACACTGGTAACGGGCAACTCATTGCACTCAGGATCTCGAGCCAACTGCGAAACTTTCCCCCCAGGGCTCTAGCCATGAGGCATCACTGCCTTCGCCTGCTTTCATGTATTTAAGCCAAACACGCCTGGAGAATGCTTCTGCCTCTTCCTATTATTTCCAGCTATTTTAGGTGTTTGTGGAAATCTTTCTTGTTTATATAACAAAGTCACAGCCCAGTGTTCGCGATACCATATCCATGGTAACCCTAATATAGCATGCACAGAGACGTAGGATTCATTATGTGGATAAGCCGCAGGAGGATTAGGAAGAGAAAGGCGGGGTGGCCGGGGGGGGGGGGGGGGGAATCATCTCTAGGACGCATCGCAAAGCCACTTCACCATAGGACTGGGCTTGAAAGCAAGGCAACAGCTGCATTTCCTGCTACACTCTGGCCAGTTGACATCCTTCATTTATGACATAAGAGCCTCAGGGTCTTCCCAGTACCCGCACAGGAGTATTAAGTCATCTCAAGCGATTCACAATCCCTCCAACAACGCCCTTTTATGCTGTCGAGGGACCATAACGCGTCTGAGAATCAGGGCCCAGCCGTCAGGGCAAAAAGACAAAGGAGAAGGAGAATAGACAGTAGCTCTGCCATCTCGCTCTCCCTCTCCTCTCTGAAGCACCTGGGACCGGCCAGTTCAATCCCCTCCTGACGTCTGTACTCCCACAAAGTGTCCCTTAGAAATCAGTGGGGAGGTTTCCCTGCAAAGTGGAGCCGGTTATTTTATTTGGGACAGATTCTGACACCCACCCCCCAATGCTGAGATAAGGCGCAGCCTAGGCAGTGTCAGAAGCTAGCCCTTAGTAAGCAACAAATCAAAGGACCAGCATCTGCCTTGCTAGCACAAAATGACAAAGTGTGTTGATTCTCGTGCTCCAGGGCACAAACAAATCACCCGTTGAGGCAGGAAGAAATGTCCCCTCTCTCTGTATGGCACCTTCCAATTATCGGAGTCCAGCATCGGCCAGCATGAGAGACAGGTGAGATGAGCCATTGGACTGTTCTGCCAAAATTTGGCCCTGCCAGTCTGTCTCTTCCTGTCTCTGCTCTTCCCCTCTCCTGGTCCTTTCTTCTTACTAGTCCTCTGCCCTGCACCTTGCCACACCTTGCAGAAAAGCAATACCCAGCAGAGTCCGTAGCGTTGTCTGTACCGCCCTGGTCGATGATGCTAGGGTCAGTTCTCTCTTGCTTATACACGTGCTGTTCTTTATCCGCCCAGCACCCTGAGCGCCCGGTGTCTGTCTGTCTGCAGCCAATTCGCATTGCGGCACTTGTTACTTTCTTAGAATAACGTTTTGCTTATTCCAAAAGCCCCCTGTAGATCTGTACGGTCAGAGGGGCGCCGCTTGTTTACAACCAGTGACGTCTCTCGAGGTCACTGCCAGGACGGGAGTGCACAGCGACAGCCGGTCCATTTGAACAGAGGTGTGCCCAGTCTACAGAAATAAAAAGAAATGATATAAACTAGTTCCCTAAAGCTTTCTTTTCACGGGGCCTGTGATGAGACGCATTACCGAAAAAGCACTGGATATCATACCAGTAAAAGGACAGCATACCACTGTCTGGATGAAGATAGGATTACACCGCATACATTTATTATTACAGTATTTGTATTGTGATAATATCTAAGGGCCGCAATCATGAACCAGGATCCCACTGTGCTAGGCACTGTACAAACACAGAACCAAAAGGCAAGTCCCTGCCCCAATGCACTTACATTCTAAGTATAAGCCAGGAGACAGCAGGTAGCTACAAGACAGATCGGGGCACAAGGAAACAGGTAGGCAGTGGTCTCAGCACACCACCCGCCTACCGTTGTCCATTTTTATATACACACAGGCAGAGGGAGACAGTGCTGGTCAGTGGATAGAGCACTGGACTGGGAATCAGGAGAACAGGAGTCCATTTCCCAGCTGTGCCACTGCCTTACTGTGTGACCTTGGGCAAGTCACTTTGCTTCTCTGTGCCTCCATTTCCCCATCTGTATAAGGAGGACGACGACACTGACCTTCCTTTATAGAAACACTGATTTCAATGGATGGAAAAACCCATGCGAGAGCCAAGCACCATGCTATATAAAGCCTTCCTTCTCCACGGGGACCAGCCCTGCAGTGTTAGCCTCCTCGCCGACGTGTCACATCTCACTCTCTGCCCTCTTGTAATTTGCCTTTTCCCGATGTGCAGCCTGACTCAGACTCCACATAACCTGATCAGCACCGAGGTAAATTTGATCAGGGCATTCAAGCATAGTACACAGTCTTGCAGTGAATGTCAGAGACCCTCGGGCAGAGTCCTGCTTTTTCTGTGTGTCCCGTCTTTAGCAAAGCAGATGGCAAGTTTCTCCCCCCCCCCCTTCCCAAATTGAATTTACATTTACAGTTCTGTTGCATTTGATTATAGCTGGAAGGAGTGCTGCCTACTCCAATCCCTAATTTAGTGCATCAAGAGCGTTTAAACCTACTTACCTGTAAGTAACTCTTTGTTCCATGAAGGCAGTTTTGCCTCGTGCTGGTGGGGTACATGGAGCAACGCAGGGATCCTGCTTTCTCAAGGTCCCAAGGACAAACCTCTTCCAGAATTGATTTCCTGGCTCTGGAAGTTGAATCTTATCTCCGTGTGAGGCTGGGTTTTCATCCAAGGGCGCTGCTGGCATGATACACTGCAGAGGCAACGGTGCAGTGGTCTTGGCATGTCTCCAGAGCTCAGAGGTTAAACAGGCAGCGAATAGGGCCCTGATTAAAGGAACTCTCTATGGGGCAGGGACTGGCGTTTACTGCATGTTTGTACAGCGCCTAGCAGAATGGGGCTCTGACCTGTCTGAACTCTAGATACACTAGAAATAACTCCGGTCACTGTAGGGACCTGAGGCACTTTACAGGTATTCACTGAGCCTGACAACACCCCCAAGCAGGCAGGGTTTTCTTACTGCCCCCTGACAAATTGACAGGTGGCCAAAGAGGAAGCTCTGGCTGGTGAAGGATGGAACCGTTCACCTCTTGAGCAGGATGGGCCACTAGGGTCTTGTCTAGTCCAGGGAATTTTAGGGAAAAGCCTCTACCCAAGTTAGCACCAGCTCAGCCACAACGGTGTGAGCACCAGACTCGGGGGTCGTGGCTCCAGTGGCTTCCAGAGTATTTATTTCTGTGTCCCCACGTGTGAGCCCCTAACGTCGCCTCTTGACATCTCTGATCTCACATCTGAGGGTGACTCCCATTAACATGGATGCCTGGCACCCACTTATCCTCCCGCCTTATGCAGGGTTGGGGGAGGCGAGCTCGTCCGAGGCACTGCCGGGCATTCTGGGCACTGCCATGCAGGACAAGAGCCATCCCAAGCCGACAGAGTGACCTGTTCTGCAGGGCAGGCTGCTTTCAAAGCGAAGGTCCCCGGCCTTGGAGATCAGCCAGCACCTGGCCTTGGCCACTTCATAAGGCTCATTTGGCTAATTGTTTCGGTTCCCAGTTTGGGGCATTGGTTTCCTCTGGTCTGGGTTATTTGGGATTGTGATGGTTCATTGCTAGTCCTTAGCCCCTCATAGGCCCTGAGTATGGCAGAGGGGATGCTTGGGGGAGGAAGCCTGGCTGAAGTGCTGCTCTGCTCCCGTCATCTCCTGCTAGCACTATGGCTCCTTAGAGGCTGTTACTAGCTGATTCCTTCAGACTTGATCTTGGGGTCAAATTTTGCCCCCGCCCAGATGAACCCTGAACTAGTGGGGCATAGAGCCAGCTTTGCCTCCCCGCCCTCCTCAGGTCCTGCATGTCACCCCAAGACTTGCTTCTCCTGGATACTGATTTAACCCCAAGGGACTGCGATATTAGAGATTTACCAGCAGCGCTGGCAATTCCACGGGCAATTTCTGGAACCACCGTCCTCTCGGTTCCTTTCGAGTCCCTTCCTCTGACTCCGCTGCCTACAGATAGCAAGGGACTGGGCTGCATCTGGAAGCTCACATCCTTCAGCGTCTCCCAAATTCACCTCACGGCCTGCTCGCCCGTCGCAAGGCATGTGTGTCAGGATCCGGGACGGGCTTGCCATCTCCTTGACACTGCCTTAAAATCAACAGCCGGACGCAATGGGCAGAAGGATGAATCCTTGCTCTTTGCCTGGATATAGGAGAAACTATTCAGGATAAATTGAAAGGAAGTATTTCCTCCCCCTTCAAATAAATTCTGGCTGCTTATCTTCAAAGTTCAGCTGCTTTCGAGCTAACTTGCCGGCGTTAGGTTGTTGACCTGTCAGTGCTTTATGGGGAGAATAGCTCAGGAACTCCACTTGCACATGAGGAGAGTCTGGGGGGGTCCCATTCTAATAGATTTTAGCCTTGCGTGCTTGGGGGCCATGAGGGGGAATTGGTTAGCTAAGGAGCCCGTTTTAAGAGCCTGGTAAGGATCATTTTACCGCCTGCCTTGTAGACAATTGAGCTTAAGAAATGGTATCAAGAGAAATGGAGAAGCGTGCATGTTTGTGGGTGGATGGGAGGGAATTCAAAACTGGGTGAGGGAAAAAGCTGTTTTCCAGTCTCTCAGTGATGAGAGCCAAATTGAAAACTGGTGTGTACACACGTGCACAGGCAAGAAAGTTATTTTGTGGCTTTCAGGTAATGATCTCACAGCCTTACAGGAACACAAATTAAGTCTAGCACCCTCCCCATCCCCTGCAATCAGATTCAGGTAAGTAACAGCTCCTATTCCCACCTGGAGAAACCGAGGCACAGAGAAGTTAAGTGACTTGCTCCAGGGCACACAGCACATCAGCGGCAGAGCCAGGAACGGGACCCAGATCCTCAGGCCCTCCCTTTAGCAACCAAGACACACTTTCTGCCTCCTAAAAAGTAATGCTAGAGGGTCAGATCCCCAGCTTGTTTAGCATAACACCATTCAAATAGCCTGATTCACACCATTTGAGAACCTGGCTCATAGAAAAGCCAGCGAGAGCGGTGAGATCACGACTGAACTATTCTCATGCCTGACCCACTCAAGACCATCCACAATCACTTCCTTCCCGCAACGCTTCCACGGCGTGCTTTTCCAAAATGGACACAAGCAAAATATGAACTAACGACTTAGATCTCTCCAGTCGTTCTCCACCAGTGCGACAAAACATGAGTCACAGAGACAGACACAGCAGAAATAGGGTGACCAGATGTCCCAATTTTATAGGGACTGTCCTGATTTTGGGGTCTTTTTCTTAGATAGGCTCCTATTACCCCCCACCCACTGTCCCGATTTTTCACATTTGCTGTCTGGTCACCCTAAGCAGAAGCCAGGGGGGAGGGGAATATACACATTCGTTTGCTGGAGAAATTTATTTCATGAGTGTTTTAGCCTCTTCTTGACCTTTGTTTGAGTATAACAAACGCTCTTAGCGCTGGGTCAGCCAACCAGGATAGATGCTTTGGATCAATTGCCTCATTCCAGGCTAATGGTCGCATCGAAAAACAGTAAAACCTCATTCAATTAAACTTAACGGTGCGAGAACGAATGATTCACCAACACACTGATGCCTCAAATTAACTCGAATCCCTTTCGTTACACAAAAGAGCAAGGTTTGGGAATCTGGACTCTCCCGCGTAGCATGTCCCTAACCATGTCTGGTGACACCCAGGACCCAGCTGGGACTGTTTGTCCACACACACATTGGCCTGAAAGGACAGTTTGCAGCCATTCATAAAGCGAGGAGATTAACGGAAGTATCAGAGCTCCAGGCAGTTCATTATCATTCCAATTAACGGACACAGAGCTAAGAACCAAACCAGAGCACGTAAAATCTTTAAGGAAAGGGAGAGAAAAGAGGAGGAAAATGTACCTTTAAACTGTAGGCCAAAGTCACAGCTGCCCCTAGAGCAAAGAAATATCAAATATTTTGCATCTTTAGAGCATCAGATGAGCTGTGCCTGATCCATCAGACCCATGCCTGCATACAGAGGGATCACGATCATTTCTTATGCACTGGGCACACAGGGGATGGGAAATGAGGCCAGAGAAAAAGGGCTGGCGTTTCCCTTTAAGCTGCGTTCAGGATTGGGACCCCTTTGTACTAGGTTGTGTAACGACACATGCTAACCTCTGACCCCCTTCCGCATCTCGCTCTTGCCTTGTCTTCCTGAGCTACTGAAACTCAGTGGAGAACAACAATAATAAAGACAACGTCGGGGTTTACCCCAGTCAGCAGATGCAGGATCAGCTGAGGGTGAAGGAGAGGCAGTTCTACCAGTGGGTTTGCGGGGGCCACTCAGCAACAAGACGGCCAAGTGAAACACATTTCCCTTCTTCACAGTCCTCAGAGTGCACAGTTAACAGAGCAGCACTTTCATCTTACAGGCAACGGGTCAGATCTTCAGCTGGTGTCTATCAATGTGGCGACACTGATTGACATCAGTCAATGTGACATCACATCAGTGACATCAGTCAATGTGACATCAGTCAATGTGGCGACACTGATTGACATCAGCTGAGGAACGGATCCCAACGATCCACACAGGGGTGGCTGCTCCTATGCCCCAAGCTACGTGACAACTTCCCCATGCAGAACTCTGCATCAGCGCCATCAGCACCCCCGCAAGGTCCTGCATGTCATGGAACAGGCCAGCAGCCGTGGCTGAGGGCTGTCCATGAGGACATGAAGCCACAAGGTGCTGGACACTGAAGCCCACATGTTCAAAGGTGTTTAGGCTTCGCTCCCTCAGAGCCCTGCTGATCAAACCTTTACTGAGCTAATGAGGAGTAAGGGGACCCACTTCCACTTGAATTTACAGCCACCGTTGGGCAAAATAGTTGACACGATGCACAACAGACAAGTCCCAGCTGGATAAAGGAAACACAGCCCTCTGGGAAAGCACAATGCTTATAACATGAGCAGTCTCTTCCCCATGTGCGGCTCGTTACTAGAACGAGACAACTGCCAGCAAACTCTGCCCTTTTTCTAAGAAAGAAAGAAAGAAAGAAAGAAAGAAATACTTGGAAGCCCAGGAAGCAGCAAAATTTTAACAGGTCTGAATTTAATCTCCCAGTCGTGCTGGTTGATCAAATCAAACTTTACAGGTTTGAATTCCCTTTAAATAGGGAGTTTGTATGACAGACACCCAGGCAAACCCAGCTGCCTCATTCTCCCAGTTCCCAACGCCTACGCCAAAC
The DNA here is from genome assembly GCA_032164245.1 of Sternotherus odoratus. Classification (NCBI taxonomy): domain Eukaryota; kingdom Metazoa; phylum Chordata; order Testudines; family Kinosternidae; genus Sternotherus; species Sternotherus odoratus. The sequence continues at coordinate 13,766,886 of JAVMKO010000016.1, forward strand.
TAATGTTGGGCCTGATCAAAAGAGTGACAGTAATGTAGCACTTCAGGTATCCCTAGGGTGACCAGATGTTCCGATTTTATAGGGTCAGTCCCGATTTTGGGGTCTTTTTCTTATATAGGCTCCTATTACCCTCCACTCCCTATCCCAATTTTTCACATTTGCTGTCTGGTCACCCTAGGTACCCCATGCAGAGGGAAGTTCTCTCACGCTGAATGACACAGGAGAGCGGAGATAGAACAAACTCAAGCGCCATGGACCATGGAATTCAACACTCTTAACCCAACCCTGGGGAAGAAAAACAAAAGGAAGAAAGAGGGCAGGCCCGCTGCTGGCTGCCTGTTGCTAAATTATTTACTTCCCGAAGGAGGTGGCAGCTCAGATACACCCAATGCTTTAAGGAGCAAATGCAAGTAAAAAGCAAACACAAGGGAACATTCTGCTAACCTCCGATTGTTGCGTCATTGGTTTTCTCATCTTGAAATGGAGCTTTTTGTTCTGTGTCTGTACAGCCCCCAACACCTGCACCATGACTATGGCTCCTAGACATTACTGCAATATAAATGATAACAACCGAATCCAGCCTCCTGCTGGAGTCGAATGCTCTGCATTGAAAAAGGATAGACGACGTTTTAAACAGGGCCTATCCTTGAGCAGCTTTCAGGAGTGTTTTGGTCCAGGCCTATAACAGAACGGTGGAGCAGGTTCCGATGTAGAAGGGACAGGATCCAGATTCCTTGCAGAAGTGTCGCAAGCAGGTTAACAAACTGCGACTGAGATGGGGCAGCAGGGAGAACAGACAGCTCCTGTCCTTTTGCAAGAAGAGTTTTATTGGGTGAGGCCACTGGAGTGGAAAGCACTGTTGCTTTCACTCGCCAACCGGGGAGGATATTTCAAGGACGATCTCATTGCTCACAATGCTCTTGGAAAACCCTGTGCACGAGGAATGTTTAGTGCCGCTCTTAGCCCAAGGGGTGTCTGGCTGGTGAGTCTTGACCACATGCTCAGGGTTCAGCTGATCGCCATATTTGGGGTTGGAAAGGAATTTGCCCCCAGGCCAGATTGGCAGCGGCCCTGGGGCTTTTTCGCCTTCTCGTGCAGCATGGGGCACGGGTCACTTGCTGGACAATTCTCTGCACCTTGAAGTCTTTAAACCATGATTTGAGGACTTCAGTAGCTCAGACCTAGGCGAGAGGTTTGTTGCAGGGTGGGGGAGATTCTGTGGCCTGCGTTGTGCCGGAGGTCAGACTAGATGATTAGAATGGTCCCTTCTGACCTTAAAGTCTATGAGTCAATCCTGAATCCCACTGCACTGACCTCGGCAGGCCAGAAAGTTTGGATTTAGGTCCAAGGGAAGTGCACAGATTTGGTCTTCCATTCAGAGTACAAAGGGAACCATCAGACATGACAACATGAGACAGGCCACCCCAGATCTACCTGCCCTGGCTTGTGTGGGGGTACCACCCTGCTGCTCTCCAAAATACCAGCCTATCGGGGGGACATGCTCCATGGCTGCTTAGCCTTGCTGCTCCCACTATCTGTGCCTCACCAGAGAAAGCAAGGTGTTTGCCTAAGTAATGAACCTACTGTGAGTCATCAGAGGGGACTGAACTCAGGAACCTCAACAAGAAAAGCAAAAGTCTCTACCCCTTGAGCTAACTGCTTTATTGCTTAATAATTTATCCTCGCTGGAGTCAGCTGTCTAGAGATGTGTGATATTTCTCTCCCTCACACACACACACACCCCCCTTATCTCCTCACAAAATTACCCAAAAGGTGTAATTTTACACACATTTTATTAAACCAGTTCACCTTTGTGGGTGCACTCTCCCGAACCGATTTAAAGCTCTCGTACATTGGTTTAGTTTGCCTTGGTAAATATAGACGCGCCAGCTCATGCTATAGAAGAGTGTCTACCCAGGGTTTTGCTCTGGTTCAACTAAATTGGGTTGAGGCGGGCTCCTCTCAGACTTCTTGTTTTGCAGGAAATTATGCTGTTAAGTGAAGGAGAATTAAGAGGAAAATCAGTTTGGCGGGAATGCCGACTCGATCCACGGCAGCGGAAGTCAGGCCGGGCCTGTGGAGCAATCTGTGAAATGAAGAACTCTCCGGGCTTCGCTTTCTGCTCATCTTTCCGGTCAACGGAAAGAAGAATTCCTTGATTCAACTCTATCCAGGGCTGGCTCCAGCTTTTTTGCTGCCCCACGCGGTGAAGAAAATGGACCCGCCACCTAAACGCTGCCGCCGAAAGAAGTGGAGCGCCGCCCCAGTTAGGGACGGCGTGCCACCCCGAGCACGTGCTTGGGGAGACGGCCCTGACCCTAGACTATGCTCCCTATGCAGCCCTCTCTGAGGAAAACGGTAGTGATTTATGAAGGGAGACGCTAGGAAGGAATCTGGGAAAAAGGGGTGGGTCGTGCCACATGATGTACAAGGGCTGTCATAAGAGCGAATATTCAGTGATGGGACTACGTTTAGGGTGGTTCCACAGTTGAGCCTGAGAGACTGTTTTGTGTCCTGCATGCACGTAACAGAACCGCACGGCATTTGTGTGAGCGCACCCCCTGCAGCCCTGCGCCCGCGCTCCTCAAGCAGCCGGCAAGATGGCAGTATCCCAAGACTCCCATTCGCTCCTGGCCGTGTCCCCAGCCAGCCAGCAAACAGCACTGAGGGATCCCGAAAGGATTCCACACGGGCTTCCCCAGCTGCGGGGCAACCTCATTGTACCCAGGGCTGCGCCCACCATGATGAGGATGTGGATCCTCGAAGATGGGAGGGAAGCAGAGGAAGGCGTTTAAAGCAGGAGCAATCGGGTGTCTTTGGAGCCTGCCGAGAGATATGGGGGATACAGAGAGGCGAGGGGGTGGAAATCTCTGGAAGCGGTCATGGGGATGGTCCGAAGGCCTCATTTAAATCAGTGGGAAGGGGCAGCAGGATCAGGCCCGAATGGAGTTGTGTGGGACACTGAGGGCCGAGGCGCTGTCCCAGAGTCCTTTGCAGAGGGGCGAGGGAGACGCAGCGGGCTGCAGCAGCGGGCAAAAGGCAAGGCAGGCAGGAGAGAGGCTATCAGCGCGGGGCTCAGCGAGAGCGGCTGGAAGGTAAACAGCCCTTTTCAACCGCGCCGGATGATTTAAGAGAGAATAAAATCAGCCCAGTCTGGTTCAATTCCCATTGATAATGTCCATGTACAATTAGAGCCAATTAGGGAGAGGCAGAGAATGACAAGTGTTTGGCCAGAAGGTGGGGGGTGGGAGGTCAAAACGGCAATCAAATTTCCCACCCACCAAATGCAATTAAGGAGTATTACTTACCCAGCTTGCCCAGGAGGGCCAGCACATAAATGGCAAAAGCCAGGAGCGCGAGCGTCGTTCTCCCCAGCATGCAGACCGCCGGGAACAAGAGATCCCCCTGCCCAAGTTTCCGGCTCCGGGAAGTGGCCTCCATGTACTTCACCCTGCTTATGGTTTTCCTGGTCATCCTGGTGGTGGCTCTGCAAGGCACAGCTCCCCGGGAGAATTATTTCCCTTACAAGGTGCCCCTGGATCCCCAGGGTTCCCTGGAGCTCTCCTGGAACGTCAGCTACCCGGAGCAGGTGGTGCATTTCCAGCTCTTGGTCAAGGAGCCGAAATTCGGGCTGCTCTTCGGGATGTCGGACAGGGGCGAGTTTGAGAACGCGGACCTGGCCGTGCTCTGGAGCGACGGGCACAGCTCCTATTTTGGGGTAAGCGGCTTGCACACTTGCCAAGGTTCCAAGCTCAGCTGCCTGACCAGGGAGTCCCGGCCCAGGGTAATTTTTGTTCTGTAGTGGGAAAGGATTGAAATGTACCTCGATCGCAGTGGAGTCCAGGGGAGTGCGGGCTGTGAGACCTTCAGGTTTGGTCTGTGGGTGGTTAACAGGTGCTTGGAGGGTTATTCCAAAGGGATACAGGGCTCAGATACCACAGTGGTGAGTGCGGTATAGGATCTGAAACAGAACAGAATAGACTAGTTCGACTATGAGAGGAGCTAACAGCCGATCTCATTCTTGACCCCTGTGTCTTTTTTTATATTTATTTCCAACATATTGTAACAGGCGCTGTACAGCAGCACCTACAATGCGCACACCTGCATGATGCATCAACAACTTGGTTCGCTTGTGCACTTCTGTCAGTCACATTAAAAATTAATCCCAACTCCAGTTAATGACATTGAGAAAGTGCAAAAGTTATCATCCAGAAGGTCTGCCCTGCCAGCCTCAATCAGTCGGATGCAAGTCAGATTTGAAGGTGTAACAAAGATCCACAGGGCTTTGGAAAACACAGTTTGACTGTCTGCTGCAGGCAGCACAGTACTAGAAGAAATTAAACATGCAAATGCATTTTGGGTGGATATTTTGGGTGGGCAGCTGGGGAGCTAATTTCTGATTTTCCTGGTTGATTTTCATATTGCAAATTAGCCCCTTTTGCTACATTGATCAGGTTTTGTTACTTTTTAATTTTTCTTTACAATGGGTGGGTATCTGAAATAACAAATCACATGCACCATCCCAGGCTTTTGGCCTGGGCTCATTGTACATTTGTTTGAGGGTAGAAAGCAAACCAGATTTTTTCTTCTCAATCTGAAATTGCCAACTTTCAGTAACGCAACCTACAATATAATAGACGGATGAAAAGGAGGGTGTGGGACATTATAATCTGTGCCAGTTTTCTCACTAGTTACCAGCTAATCACCCATACGAGAAACCCTGAATGCTACAGGATTGCAAAGCACCGGGTTAAAAAAGAACTTAAAGGAACATTTCTAGCATGGTTTTCACATGTTCATTGATTTGCAAGGTGTACAGTGCTCCGTTCAAAAGCAGTCAATGTTCTGACTTTTTGTCCCGTTTTGGTGCTCCTTTAAACTACTGCATGGAGATTTATAGAAATCTGTACACTATTCTCTCTCCCCCCAGCAGTCTTTCTTCTGGTTGTGTTTGTCAGATGCTAAAAGAGCCAAATTTGCTGAACCTTTCCACATACTACAAGATCTAATGTGCGCAACGCTTTTCTGTGACAACAAATGCCATGCTTGAGTCTCTCCCTCCTCCCCCAAGGACAATATGTTCAAGGAATACAATTCTACACTTCAGGCTAAAAGGATGCCGGGATGTCTATTCCTTTTTACTTCTCAGACAAAAATAAAATGAAATTAAATCAGTGGCTACTCCAAAGGAGTATGTGCAATGAGATATTTCCCAGCCTCTTCCTACACCCAGCAAGTGAAAGAGACCTGCTGGAGATGGGAAAGATGAACTCAGCAACCCAGTTCATGCTCCCAGAACCAGTGCAAGGTTTAGGGCCTGATCCTACATCTTTAAACCCAAGATTGCTTATTGGGCCAGTTTTGCCATGCTCAGCGGTACCTTACTCTTGGAGTAGTCCCACTGTGCTCACTGGCACTATTTGTAGAACAGGTTCTGGCTGCAGATGATTAAGGTCTGTGAATATGAACAGCGGTTTGCCGGGTCATCCCCATAGTCCTCCAAGGACAGGATGGGTCTGACCGTAAGCCACTAGCAACTGGTCTACGATAAAAGTCTTTGAAAAAAAGTGTTTCAGCACAGAGAGGTGCAATATCTTCTTAAATCCCCGCAGGATTTCCCCACCTCTGTGCTGCTTGTCAGAAATCCCGTCCTTTGTTTAAAGGAACATGGATGTTGTTGACATAAAAAGTTAAGTTACTAACATCAGCTGCGCTTAGTAAACACGGCCAGCATACATCCAACGATACATCTTGCCTCCCTGCAAATCCTTCTGTTCAGTACAAATCCTGGGTCAGATTTACTCCCCCTGTCGTGCTGCTGTTTGACATATCTCTGGTGAAATGCCCCTGATCGATGTATTATTTACGTGGATTGCAGCAGCAGCTAGGAGCCTAAGTCACGGGGCAGGGCCCCGGAGTGCCAGGTCCTGTACACACACAGAGCAAAAAGACAGTCCCACTAAGACTGAGTAACGCTGGCAAAGCATCGTGTCCTAACGGATTAGGCTTGTTTTTTCCTCCTCCGCAGGATGCCTGGAGTGATGAGAAAGGGCAGCTTCACATGGATTCTCAGCAGGACTACCAGCTTCTCAAAGCACACAGAACCCCTGAGGGACTCTACCTGGTCTTCAAAAGAGTCTTCAGCACCTGCGATCCCAAGGACTACCTTATCGAGGTACTGCCGCGCCCAGCCATCGTAGAGGCAAAGTGCCAGCTCAATATTTATCCTGTTCCCAGGCTGGGCTCTGAGTGTTGTCATCCAGGTGGAGTGTCTCACATTGGGATCCCTTATCACTGAGCGCTCAGGACTGAACTGATAACGAATCGGTGAAATCCTGGCCCTACTGAAGTCGATAGAAAAAAATCCCGTTGGCTTCACCAGAGCCAGGATTTCACCCCGTGGTGCACTCTGGTGATGTTTAAATATCTGTAGTATAGTGGTAAGAGCTGTGGGTCAGAAGTCAGCATGACTAGAGCTCTGGATTGAAAGCTAGGGCACCAGGGCTGCTGATTGTCCCTTCGCTGGTGTAAATGAGGAGTAACACCATTGAAAACAGTGAGTTATACTAGTGTAAAATGGGTGTGAGATCAGAATCAGGCCCCTCTCTGTTAGGATGACCAGACAGCAAGTGTTAAAAATTAGGACGGGGGGGGGGGGGGGGGGGGAGGGAGGTAATAGGAGCCCAAAACTGGGACTGTCCCTATAAAATCTGGTCAGCCCCTGTCTGTGGCAGTGACTTGCTGTGTGCCTGCAGATGTGTTGTCTCTGTGAGTCATTTGTAGAACAGAGATGCTACCTTACACCATGGGAGGTAGAAAGGATTAATTCACCAGCGAAGAGGTGCAACCTTTTGAGGAAGAGAGCGTGTGTGGGCACTAAAAGCTTTAAGGGCACTAAAACTACACAGGCAGTGCCAAGCTCTCCTGTTCTGCAGGTGTCCCCTGCTATGCCAGCGCCCCTTGTCTCTTATTTCAGGATGGTACCATACACCTTATCTATGGGATCCTGGAGAAACCCGTCCGTTCTCTCCAAGCAATCAACATCTCCGCCATCCACAAGGGACTGCAGAGGGTGCAGCTTCTGAAGCCCAACATTAGTACCCCAGAACTGCCCAGGGACATGAAGACCATGGAGATCAGAGCCCTAGACGTGGTCATTCCCAGCCAGGAGACCACCTACTGGTGCTATATGGTGGAGCTTCCGGACAGCTTCCCGAGACATCACATTGTCATGGTAAGAAGGAGGAGAGTTTTTCTGAAGGAGAACGGTGGTGTTTTCCTTATAACTAATCTGTTAAAGTTCAGGCAAGTTGTCTCCTTTCCCTTAGCCTCTAGTGGAGGTGTTCCTCTGTTCATTGGCCAGCATCCTAGATAAACAGTGCTCTCTGTGCTCCAAAGCCAATCCTTGAGGTCCTCCTCTTTCTCAAGGTTGCACCTTCCAGAGGTTTCAGCCACATGGCAGCTTCCCCATGGCTTGGTATCCCCACACCCAGCCTCCCTCCATGACCTCTCTCCTAATGGCAATGTTCACTAGGGTTCCCCCTATTACTGGCTGCAGAGTCCAAAGATCAAAGGCTTCTCAGCAGGGTGGCAGGAGATGGGAACTTGGTGGACAGGAGCACTGCTCTTCTCTCCTGAGTTGTCACAATAGGCACTACAGTGATCGCTTGTATGGAAAAGGAAAGCATAAGATGTATTTTTAGTTTCTCGTCATATGATGTAGCAGCTGGAAACACTTTCCACCCGAATACAGTTTTCTTCACTGCCGGTCTTCAATCATCATATGTCATTGCTGGGCATGGTTGACCAGCTTCCACGTTCTGCATCAGAGGTGGCTGCATTTCAGTGAGGGGTGAAGATCTCATTGATATCCTTATCTAGACACACATTGTTTGTCAAACGTTTTGAGATATTGTATGTGGATACTATATAGAAACAGAGATAATATGGGGGTAGGAACTTCAGATAATTGTAAGGTCCTTATCATCCATTATTAATACTCGTGCCTTCTTCTCGGGTCCCCGGTGTGTAGTATGAGCCAGTGATCACGGCAGGCAACGAAGCTATAGTCCATCACATGGAAGTCTTCCAGTGTGCTGCAGAATTTGACAGCTTTCCACATTACAACGGGCCCTGTGACTCCAAGATGAAGCCGGACCGACTGAACTACTGCAGACACGTGCTTGCAGCATGGGCCATGGGCGCTCAGGTGTGCAGACGCGAGCCGTGGCCGGTGACTCTCACGTTCACTTCAGCTGCTTTTCTTTTGCCCCCTCTTCCATTTGTCTCACCTTTTATATCAGCGAGGAATCAGAACCACGCCCTGGGATCTGAATACCCCTAACATGTCACGGGGCTCAAAATCTGGATCTCAGTATTGGGGTTTGGGCTGGTTCTTATTAATATCTCCTCCCTCGGGCATAGGTAGGGTCCTTAGCCGGTACCACTGACGTGACCAGAGCTACGCCAGTTTGTACCAGCTGAGAGTCTTTCCCATACGCTGTTCCAGCGTGGCAGACACCTGGCCATTCACAGAGTCCTTTGGGATGAGACCCAGTTCTGGACCAGAGAACGATGTCCCCTCCCTGCATACTTTCCTCTCTAGCTTTTTCTGCCTGGCTCCACGTATCAGCTGCACACTCCCTCCCCCTCCCCCCCTCACATTCTCTCCTCTTCCTGCTTACAGGCCTTCTACTACCCAGAAGAGGTAGGACTTGCCTTTGGCGGTCTGGGCTCCTCCAAATATTTACGGCTCGAGATTCACTACCACAACCCTCTGGTGTTCAAAGGTAAGGCAGCCTTCAGGGGCCTACGGAGATGGGGCCAGAGACTCATGTACATGCCAGACTCTCAAGCAGGGCCTGACCCAAGGGGGAAAAAAATCTATACAAATTCTTTAGCTAATTGCTCCCCGGGTACCAATACCCGGAGGCCCTGGAGCCAGAACACTCCCAGGCTGTCCTCCTGTTGGCAGGGCAGGCAGGATGGCGTCCTGCCCTCCCAGGCTCATTCACTGGCAAGGGAACCCACGTTTTCCTTCAGGACTAGCTGCCCTTACCTGCACACACACCCCCAGCTCAGGAGAGGGCCTGCAGCCCAGACATCGCTGCTTTAAGTCGAGGCAGCAGAGGCATAGCAGGGGAACATGGCATGGAAAGCAGCTTCTTCCCCAGACCCCTGCCGAGTGGGACGTGGGGAAAGCAAGCCCTCACTTTCACAGCCTACTAGCTAGACTCTGCCAGATTCTGCTTTCTCTGCTCACGTCCGCACAGGGCCCGGTGCTTTTAACCCAGCTGAGGTCAGGAAATACTGGAGACCTCGTACAAAAGGCCCTGTCTGTGAGACTTCCAGCATGGGTTGCAGATAGGAGAGGCTTGGTCTGGATCCCATTCTCCCCATCCCTGTCTGGCTTGGCTTTTCCTCGGCCTCAGACGAACCCCTGCACACGGCAAACCTGCCACGCAGTCTGGCACTGTTCAGCACCACTGGCAGGCTCTGCTCCAGGGCTGCTGAAGCCAGGGGTGGGTGCAAAGGGACCTTTCAGATCTGGACTGAGAAGCCTTGGCAGAGCTGTTGAACTTCTGCCTTCACTATGCCTGGCTCAAAGCAAAGTTATTAGTCCCTGCAATTGGAATGTTTCTATCCGCACCTTTCTTCATAGTCTTTCCAAGCAGAACACGAAGCCAATAACATTGGTGCTTTCAGGCGGCCATTTGCTGAATCAAATACAATAAAATCAAGACAGAGAGACAAAGAAATTCTGCAGAGAAGTGAGCTTGCAGAACCACCTGTTATATGTTAAGGGGTCACTTTGGAGTGGTCTACCTGAAATAGCTCCCAGCTAGACTAGCCTCATTATAAACAGAGATCCTAGCTTGGAATAAACAACAATAGCATAAATGGTTAATACTATGCACTTACCTTATCTTTCAGGTGAGGATCTAAAAATGCTCAGACAATTAAATTAGCCTCCCAACCCCCCACCTCCATGAGGCAGGTCAGCATTATTAGCCCTAGTTCACAGATAGGGAAACTAAGGCACAAAGCGGTTAAATGACTTGTCCAAAATGTCTCACAGTAGCAGAAATAGACCCTAGGATTAATGGTTGCTAGCCCTGCACAAGGCAAACTCAGAATTAGACTACGCATTCTTTGCCCCATAGGGTATTTATAGGGACCTCTGACCATAGTATTTGAGCTCATTCTCTCTGTGAGGTAGGGCAGTGCTGTTACCTCCATTATACAGCTGGGGAACTGATGGGCAAAGAGGTTAAGGGACTGACCCAAGGTCACACAGGAAGCCCATGGCCAAGCAAGGACTTGACCCCGCGTCCCTCAAATCCTAGGCTAACACTATAACCATTAGACCACCCTTCCCGCCCGTGGGGAGTGAAAACATCTTCCTTTCCCAGGTATGCAAACTGTAGGCCTTCCCACCACTGCTCTCAAACATCGGGGCTGGGTTTCATTACCGAGGGAGAAGTCTGGGTGGGAGTGGGATGCAGGAGACATTTTCCAAGTGAATAAATAGCATTTCTTGTTTGATACCTTTGACAGCCGACACATTTTTTAAAAACTCCGCTCAATTACCAAATTTCTCCATTTACATCAAATCAGCTCACTTCATGAATATCCCGGAGTATTTTTAGGAGGCCGGAGCATATGTGCTGCAGATCGATCACATCACATTCCGAGCCTGGAGAAGCAACACGTCTATAAATACACAGCTCGCTCCTTTCATTATTTTAACCGCTTTTTCCTTTTAACCAATAACGTTGCCCCATTTATTCTCATCCGTTTGATGAATCCAGCCCAGAGACAGATACTTCTAAATAAGTACGAGCCCTCTTGGCCCTAGCTAACCCGGCCTTTCCCTGACAGCTCACACCTGAAAAAAGTGCGGGGGAAACCATTGGTACTAACTTTGTTTTTGCCGTTAAGGGAACGCAGGAGTCCTGACTCCCATGGTCTTGCTCTAATCACCAGCTGACCGTGTGTCAGAGACGGTGGCATCGTCGCCATCCTTATTGGAGCTGCTTCACCTACAGCCGCACTGTTCTCTACCCAGCTAGTAGCAACGTAAACAGGAGGCAGAAAGTAGCTGATTCCACTTGAGCCATACCGCAGGGCTTTCACTCTAGACCTTCAGATCTTTGAAAGCATGAGCTTCAACTACTTGCGCTAGAGGTCTAAGGCCTATAGCTGGAAGCAGCCATCAACCCCTCCCTCTCTTACGCAGCCCAGTCACCGGAGGGAGGGTTACACCAACATCCCTCCCAGAAGGGCTGGAGATTTGTCGCACTTCTACCCACACAGCAAACCCCCTAGGGTAGACAGCCAAAAGGTCCTTTCACTAGTATAGTTTATTTTGTTTGGGGAACTGGTATAAAGTATACTGGCAAAAGCCCTCTTTTCTGGTCTGAGCTGCGTCTCCGTTAGGAGGGTTTACTGGGAGAACTCTAGCTGCAAAGCTTTTCTAGCGTAGACAAGGCCCAGGCCTCAGTGTGCCATCTCATCCCCAGCCACACTCCCCTGCCTGAGGGGAGTGAGAAAGACTCACAATCCAGGACGAACACACGGCGTCACGCAGAGTTACCGCTGGAGGGTTTTTCTGAGAGAAGCAGAGAACCCAGCCCACCGCAAATCTTCTTCAAACCCTGTAGCCTCACAATGTCTTTCTGTTGGGCTCTGGTGAGGACTGGGGCACAAGAACTGAGGGCAAGACACGGAGTCCCTGTCTGCTTTTCCCAGAGCTGAAACTCTTTCTTCGCTCAGATCAGTTAGCAGAGGGTTAAGACAGGATCAGTAACCAGAGGGGCCATTATGCAGTGACATTTTACTAAAAGAGCGCCAGGATCCGCTCTGTTAATTACAGCCTGGGGGCGGAACACCATCAGCGGAGTAGAGGATGTTATATCACAGTACACAGTGCGCATTTCACAGCCCTTCATCTCCATAATCATTTTCACCACCCAGCTTGGCACTAGAGAGTTAAAAAAACTGCATGCACCAAATCCCTCCCCCCCCCCCTCTCTCACACACACCCCACCAATAACAACATATGCTTGGTTTTTTTAACAGCCATCCAGTTAGAACAGATACTATCTCCCAACTTCCCAAGGGCATTCTGAAAAGAACTCCCAGGCGTGTCCTTTGGGCTCTTTCTCATTTGCTCACCCAGGGCCTGCAGAACTAACTACACTAACCAAAGTCCTAGCCCATCCAAGCTGCACACAACTTTCCACCTCGGGAGAGGCAAGGGGAAGGAACGACAGGTGCTAGTCACCTCGCTTTGGAAGGTGCTCACAGCACTGGAAGGAGCTCACAGACCATGAACACAAGGACCCGAATGGAATACAATGGAACTGTGTCACATGCATGAAAGAAAAATTAGAGGGCCCCCAAATGCCTGAGGTTCAGTCCAGCTCCACTGGGCATTTCCCGGCCAAATTCATGCCGGTTGGAAATGCTGGCTTAGTCCCTTCTAATCTTGGGACGGGCAGCTCTGCTCTACCTTCAGGCAACGAACTTACCCGAAGGCATGGCAGTCATGTCGTGAATTGGTAACGGAACCTGGTTGTCAGGAGTGGCATGCTCATAGCTGGCGTGTGTTTGGGGAGTTAGCCAGGAGACTAGGAGCTTTGGCTCCTACCACCTCCCTTCCTGCATGCTGGCCACTGCAGCTTTTCCAGCTGGCACTGGGACGCAAGCTGCTCACCGCTTACATCTCCTATGGAGAGTGTGGGGAACCTGGCACTCATTTGTGTCTCAGTCACAGGCTGGTTCCTGTCCTACTCAGTCTGGACAGTTGGGCTACAGTTCAGCCCCCAAACTCGGATAAAAGTTCTGCAACTTAAGCACGGAGAGTCCTAGTTCAGAACCAGGGTGGGGGCTGGAAAAGGTAGAGGAGAGAGGGAGACTTCCCATGCCTAGGTCTAAACCGAGTCTCTCCAAAATCTGCCTCCCGAACATACGCCCAGCTGTTATGGATTCGCATGGACTTCCAAAGCCATTCCCATCTGATTCCCTCTTCTCCTCTGAGTGAGCTCTCCGTCCCTGGGCGGGTGACCTTTCCAGATAACCAGGCATGTATTTGGAGACCATTTAGTCCAGTCTCTTGCTGCTGGTACAACTGCCTATGGAGAGAGGGGAGTATCATAGGATTTTAAAAATAACAACAATACCAGTGCAAGGACTAAATGCAGTCAGCCAGCAAAGGGAAGAACTGAGCTGCTTTCCTGACGCTTACAGCCCTGAAGTTTAATTTTTTCATGTCTGACATTTTCCCACACGCGACTCTTACTCCCGCTGCGATTTGCCACGCGGTGTCACCTCGTGTCCTCTTGCCTCGCCAGGTCGCCGTGACTCCTCGGGGATTCGCCTCTATTACACACCCACACCGAGACGCTATGATGCCGGCATTATGGAGCTGGGCCTGGTCTACACGCCGGTGATGGCTATTCCCCCTGGGGAGGCTGGTTTCCTCCTGAGCGGGTACTGCACAGATAAATGCACCCAACTGGTGAGTACACTAGGGCTTGGCAGAGGGCCACACAAGCTCTTCCAACTCAGCCGCACGGGGCCCAAAGCTTGTGTTTACTTGGATGAGATGACTGAGCTTAGAGAGGAACTGGCCAGGAAGGAGCATATGCACAATGTGCCTCAGGGGGCTGGTGACTGGGATTCATCCCCGAGTTTGGTCCGCTGGTCGGATCATTTGCTTCCCTGCCTTGGGCCAAGTCCTAATGGAGTGAGTAGCTATTGCCCAGGAACATGTCCAGAGCACCCCCGGGTCATGCACTGCTGTGCAGTTCTTGGAAGAAAGCGAATCAGCAGCAACTCGCTGCCTTTTATGAGGCGACCCTCACCCCCAAGAACAGCACTGTTAAGGTGGCTGTGGAACATTGAGGAATGTCTCTTTCCCACCCCATTCAGATAGAGGGGCAAGGAGAGGATGAAGTGATTTGATGGCAGAACAGGGACTGGAACTCCGGCCTTCCAGACTCCCAGCCCCATACTTCGATTGTGATGGTTTTAATACAAAAATGATGCCAGGTGTAGGGTAGCAAAAAAATGCCCACAGGGCTCTAAACACACCCATGCCTCTTATTTCATCTCTAATTGGCAGGAGACTGATGAGCAGTAACATGATGGGGGTCCTTGTGCCCTAGCTGAGGGCTGGGTAGGTTGACATCAAAGTTCCCATGGAAATAGGGTGAAACACAGGTATCCTTGTACAGCATTCCCCCTCCGGGTGAAGCAGCTGTGTGTCTGAGGCATTGCTGATCTCCTTGCTGTCACTCGGCTATCAGCATCCAGTTTGGTGCCTGATAAAATGTTTGTGGGTAGAACACAACCCCCCCAGTCCAGCCTGTTCTACTGTGAACACTGTGGAGTTCCGTCATAAAACAAAGACCAAGGAGTGTTCTCCAGATGTTCAGAAAATGCCGACAGCCCATTTGAAGTCAATTCTTCTTGACAGCCATCTGCTCGATCTCCCTGGTCTAAGAACCATTCCCTGACTGTCTCAGAAATCTTATTACTGGAGTTTCAACTCCTAAAAGGTGTGATTTTCCCCTAAGACAACACAAGCTCCTTCCATTTTCAAGCCAAATGAATACTGTACATTGGGGTAGATGGGCACCGTACAATTATACAAATCACCTGCCCATGTATCTATCAATTGGGGTTTATGTTTCTCCCATTTAAAGGGCCATCACCAAATTTAACATTTAGTGGCACCTGTGAAGTGCTACATTTCAGGAGAGGCAGGTCCCTGCCCACAAGTGATCACCGTGAAAGACCTGACAGACGGGTAAGCAGAAGTTAGGGGAAAGGAAGCAACAACGAAGGGATTTTTAATTTGAATGTGACGGGGAATACGGTCTGGGTTTGGAATCTCTCTCCAGTATGTTTTCTCAATTTCCACTGTGACATCAAGGAGAGCTTAAACAATATTTTTAAAGGCCCTACCCATAAACAATATTTTTAGAGGCTTCCCAAAACCAATCATTGGTGCTGTGCGCTAACAAAAACATGAGGCAGTCCACAGTGCCCGGCCAGGGCAGCTTCTGCCGCATTAGAGTGGTGGGCAGTAAATCAGGGCTGGACAGACTGTACTGCTGGCTCCCAGAGGAATGGAATATTTTCAAGCTTTCTAAGAGATTATAAAAACAAAACTCCATTTACAATTACTTGACACTGTCCCTTTAAGCGCCTGTCACGCCCCTCCCACTGAAGCCATGCTCAGTTCCCCAAGAGCACTGATGACGGTGATGTTGGTTGATTTGATCATTCGTCACTATTTCGGCCCACACATGCCTGGAGGCTCCCATGGGATTGTTTTTCCAGGCTCTGCCCCAAGCTGGGATCCACATCTTTGCCTCCCAGCTCCACACTCACCTGACGGGAAGGAAGGTGGTGACGGTTTTGGCCCGAGAAGGGAGAGAAAGGGAAGTTGTGAACGCAGACAACCACTACAGCCCTCACTTCCAGGTACTCTCCTTTCCCCATTGCCTGCAGCATCCGCCCATCAGGAAAACAACCCTGCCGTCGTCCAACCGTCAGTCTTCTCTCCCGCACACACAGGAGCCAGTCGGATTCAGTGCTGCTCGTAACGTGACTCATCAACACTTAACCGGGAAGACGGGGTAGCAAAGGGGGAACTGGTGGCATCTAACTCCAGCGTTGTTGTTTTTCTTCTTTTAGGAGATCCGCATGTTAAAGAAAGTGGTTTCTGTCCTCCCGGTGAGTGTCAACAGAAGCAACTACAGCCGTTCCCAACTATAGGAGACACTGCTTCAACAGCAGTACCTGGGGGACGTTCTTTGGCCTGTGTTATATGGGCAGACTACATTATTACAATGGCCTCTAATGGCCTTTAAAATAGATTCCATGACATTATTTTATCCCACCGGCTTTGATAATAAGTGAAGCCAATAACCCTTACACAGACAGACTTTCTCACAGGACTGCGTTCCTTAGCATCTAAGCACTTGCTAGGCAAATCAACTCTGCATGGTGAGGTTCGATATTCACTGCATGGCCAACAATCACGCTCTAGGTTAGAGGTAGCCATGGAGCAGATAGTGCTGAATTAGCCCAGCACCCTCAGCCACCATGCAATCGTTACTGCCCACAAGTCTCCATCCCTGGAAGACTCTCCACCTCCAGCTACGAGCCAGCCTCCGCACGGAGCGCTCCAGCCCCATCAGGAGCTTACCGTAGAAATGTAACAGGAAAGGAATAGTCAGCGTGATCACAGCATATAAACAATCAGAACCCATTTGTCCACCAGCTATTCCAGGGATCTCGCAATCACATTATCAGCGGCGGCCGGACTAGACAAAGTTGGGCAGAACACACTTTTGTGGCAGAAAAATTCACAAATGCCCCTGCAAAATTTCATGTTGGTAGAAATGTGCTGACCAGCTTCATTAATAACCCCAAAGGAGTTGACCCAGGTGCTTTTCTGACTGTATGCCAGGGAAGTCAATGGGAGTTAGGTATCTAACCTGCTTAGGAACTTCTGTCAATGCCACTAGCCACCTATCTGCAGCTTTAGGTGCTTAAAAGTCCTTCAGAATCTGGCTCGGAGTTCCGTAGAAAGTCAGGAGGTGGAGGAAAATCTCGCAGGGCAATGACTTGAACCCATCCCTTCAGAGAATGCACGTTAACACCGGTTCCTAACAAACACTCAGGCCAACATGTTGAAGAGAAGCAGCTTGCCTGACATGTCATCTAAGCTGCTGCGGGGGTGGAATCTGGGAGAGGTCTCCCACGGCACCGTTCATGGCCCTGCACATATAAGAAATGAGGTGTCAGATGTAACACCGTAGTCAGGGCCGGCGACAGAAATTTTGGGCCCCCCTACTCTGATCGTTTGGGGGCCCCAGCCCAGCTGGCACTTCCCCCCCAGCTGACAGCGGCTGGGGGGCTCCCCGCCCAGCCGGGGTCCTCCCAGCCCAGCCGGCACTCCCCCCCCAGCTGACAGCGGCTGGCGGCAGTGCGGGGTCCTGCGGCGTGAGCCGCCCTTGCTGCTCTCCCTCCTCCCCCGCACTTTCTCCCCTGGACTGCGCCGCTGCCGCCGGCCGGGCTCACTGCTCCTGCTGGGGACACGCGCGCTTGTCCGCTCTGGAGGAGAGCCACGCCGCCTCCCCGCCCCTTCCCCGCTCTCCAGGCCCGGCGACAGGGGGGGATGACTACGGGTACTGCTGTGTACCGGGGGCCCCCTAAAGTCCGGGGCCCGGTACAGCTCTACCCGTAGTACCCCCCTGTCGCCGGCCCTGACCGTAGTAATATGTGCTTGAACACACAGGGCGACGTTCTCATAACAACTTGCATGTACAACACAGAGGACAGGAACCAAGCAACTGTGGTAAGTGTGCATGGATGCAGGGGCGAGCACATGCATGTTTGTGTGTGTGTACGAGACGGGGAAACACAGGTGGAAGGTTGCGACTGACCACAGTGCACACAGACGCTGGGCCAATGGGATTAGTTGAGTGCTGCAGGTTAGACACATGGTTAAATACCTTGCTGAGTCAGGGCCTTCAGCCATTTCCCCGAGGAATAGTGGTCGACGGACGGGTGCGCTAGCCGTTCACTCCTTGCGATCAGTTAGGTGATGAGTGAAAAAGAATGTGGGTCATTCTCATTCCCATTATAAACCACTATCCAGTTACTAAATTGTTATTAAAGAAGGTCACATTGTGTTCGAATATCTGCAGCAAGAGAGATTATGTCAGAGACGCAAGCTAAGGGGACAGAGCTAAATATTGCTGAGGGATTGCAGCAATATTATACATATTATACACCGCACAATCTAGCACGGTTATCAGTCCCTGCTAAAGAGGGGTGAAGATCAAGATTAACAGAATCAGAGAGGTAGCTGTGTTAGTCTGGAATAGCAGAGGTAACAAAGTCCTGTGGCACCTTAAAGACTAACTATAAAGTTTTGAAGCATAAGCTTTCGTGGGCTAATGCCCACTTCGTCGGATGCAAGCAGTGGAAGATTAACAGAGGTTAATCTGTTAACAGAGGTTGCTACAGATTAGATCATTAGAATGCCCTGTATGTGGGTGTGTTGACCTTTGATCTAGAGGTTCACCTCTCTGGGTAAAATCACAAGGGTTTAGTGCAGGTTGATCAGGTTTTTATGACATCTATACATACAATCGGTTTGCCCATCCCGTGAGAATTTTTGATATTTTGAAAAAATTCTCCAGTCCCAAATCATGAGGGGAAAAAATCAAAATCTGAAATTTTCATTTTTATTTTGCCCCAATTTTTTTGCCCTTTCAAAAAATATAAATTATGTTTCCAAATGAAAAGTCATTTCAGACATTGGTTCAGAAATGTTGCAATGGGACATTTTGACCGTTTAAAAATCTTGCCCTGCTCTTGTTTGAGCTGGGAAATGTGTCCATACCAATCCTTTCCCACGAACAGTTTTGGTTTTACCAAATCAACCTTTTTCAGTGAAAAAATGTTTCCTGGAAAATTTCCCAACCCACTCAGTTGCTGTGATTTCCTGTTTGAAACCCGGTAACCGTCACGGCAGCGTCCTGGAGTGGATAATGCACATGATACAGGAACAAACAGCGGCTGCTTATTTTTGACTGGGGAAGGTGAGTCGAAATCCACCCCCACGCTGGTTTCCCTTCTTCTTGCAGGGCGGGTTTAGCATCACGGACGAGATGTGCATCAACTACGTGCACTATTATCCCCAGACGCAGCTGGAGCTATGCAAGAGTGCTGTGGATTCTGGCTACCTGCAACGCTATTTTAATCTCATGAACAGGTACAGCATCCCCACATGGCACAGGGTGGGCCTGAGCATGTTGCAAATGGATGGTGATGAACAAGCCATTTGCTAGTAAAACTAAAAATAGGTAATGCCTTCGTTTCAAACATCTGCTGTGCAGTAGCAGCACTGGGTGTACGCAGGCTTAGGGGGAGCTGAGGAATGATTCATAGCTGGGTGGTTTAGCAAAAGCCCCAAACCGGCTGTTCTTAAAAGACAGGCTCCGAGAGAGATCGCTGGGAAGGGGACAGTTTTTTGGTGAGGGGCTTCTTGCAAGACACTGCCTGGGGAAAATGGGGGAGACATTATTGTTTGCAAAAGTGGTCTTGGGCCTTTCACTTTCCCATGGTCATTTTACAGGGGGAACGTAACAATACAGAGTATGCCCAGCAGCAAATGGTAAAACCCGACAAATAAATAAATATATACAAATAAAGACAGTCCCTGCTCCAAAGATCCTATAATAGGAGACTGTGATTGGATAAGGTATTGAGTGTGTGCTGTGCTGAGCAGTCAGGATATTTCTCCCCCATTAGGTTTAACGACGAGGAGATCTGCATGTGCCCACAGGCCTCCGTCACGCGGCAGTTTTCTTCCGTCCCTTGGAATGCGTTCACCAGAGACGTTCTGAAATCTCTCTATGACTTCGCTCCGATCTCTATGCACTGCAACAAATCCTCGGCGGTTCGGTTCCCGGTATGTTTGGGTCCCTTCAAAACAATCCACCTGAGAGCATAACTGATGTGTGTCCATGCTGAACCAGGCCCTCTGGACTGGGCAGGGCTGCTCCCTGTGCAGATGCAGAGTTGGAGGTGCCAAGAGTGATGCCAACAAAAAGTTTGGTGCCACCTGCCTAGCATTGCAGAGTGGCGGTGCAGCTAACGGAGGGGGGAGATGGATTTCATTTTCTCTCAGGCCTCATCCGATTCCTTAATGAGGTCCAATCAGTGACGCCCGTGGAAAGCTATTGAAGATGGGAGGCTTTCCATAGATTCACTGTTTGGCCTGTGGAACTTTTCTTACTGATGTAAGAACTCAGCTTGACTCCAGGGCTGAAATCAATGTGAGTTAGGCACCTGTGCGCTTTTGAAAATCTCAGGAGAAACTCATCTGTATTGTTAGGTACCTAAATAGCTTTAAAAATTGGGCCCTAAAAGTTGCTGGGTTAGAAATGAGAAAAACATGCTACAGTGATGGGCGTGGTATAAACACATGGTTATTAGGTACATTAATTTAGATTCGTCTTATCTGCTGAAGTTCATTTCCAGAGTTCCTTTGCAGAAGTCACCTTTAAACCAGAAATTCCTCCAGAAACAAAGGAAAATAAAGAGAATTTTGGAAAATCATATTGGCTGTCAATAGAACTAATCCGCTGAACACAAAGTCAGTGAGAGCACAGGACAGGGGGCAATGCGGCCTAGGGAGTAGTACACTGCATTGCACTGGGACCCAGGAGACCTGGGTTCCAACCAAGCTCTGCTACTGGGTGACTTTGGGCAGTCATGTCCCTGCTCTGTGCCTCAGTTTCCCTACCTGTGAAATGATAATGTACTGTTGAGGTCTTTGAATGAAAAACACCCTATTAAGGGAGGATGACGATGTAGATTGAGCCCTGTTTTCGGTCTCTTATCCTAGTCACTTCCCAGTGTCATTTCTGGTCAGGATAATAGAATTGTTGACGACACTTGAAATTATTTTTGGAGCAGGTGTAACCCAAAGCAGTGGGGAGAAACAAAAAACAGATTTAAAAGGAGGAGCTTCAACTCCCAGGAAGATGGTTTCAGTTGACATCTCCATTTGAGTTGGCAGAGTCCTGTTAAACTCGCTGGGCCAAATTCTGCTCTCAGGATGAAATTCTCCCCTATGCAGAGCACCAAAGACTAGTTAAGTATCAGTTAAACCCTCATCTGAGGATTTAAGTGGAGCACAGACCTTGTGCTAGCTGTCTGCATGGGGTGATTTTCACTCTCTTCCCTTTAAGTTCCTGCATTGAAAGGAGTTATATGAGGGCAACTGAGAAGAGATTTGAAATGAGTGCGGAGCTGGCACTAACACAAAGCAGGCGATTTGGAGTCTAAAAGTCAATAAGAAAAGAAAAAGACCCAGAACTTCTCCCTCCTCCTCTGTTTGTTTTAACTGAGTGGGATTTTAAAACATCTCATTTATTCCACAGAATCCCTGTCAAGAGAACACTAGCTTTTAATTAGCTGCTCGCCTTTCTGCAGTTCAGTGATTCCAAGTCGGTCTTGATTTTCTGGAAGAACTCTGCTTTCAATTATTTAGTCAAATTAAAACCCCTCTCCTGCACAGAAGGCAGTTGGAGGTAACATCTGTGTGTTGCAGTAGAAGGAGAGGGCATTTTCTTCTGACATCCACTTCTACAAGAGCCTATAGAGTATTTATTTAGATTTATAAACACACACAAAAGAACAGCTATTCTTATGGTCTAGACATCCTTGAGGTAGCTTAAAACAAATAGAGGATGTTACCTGAAACTTTGAGATATGTAAGCTCAAGCTGTGTGAAAAAAATTCCGACAAAACATTTTTTTGCCCCCAAACACGTATTCACTTCAACAGAAACATGTTGGGGATTGGTGCTGAAATCACTGCATCCTTTCGGCCAAAAGAAAAAAAAATATCCAAAAACCTTTTGCTGCTACATTTTCTAAGCAAAATCTTTTGATTCAGAATGACGTGTGTCAAATTCTAAACCCATTTAAAAAAAAAAGGTTGAAAACCTCAAAAAATGAGACGAAACATTGTTTGGGGTCAACCAAAACAGTTTGTTTGACTGGAAGTTCAGTTTTAATTACCTTTTTGTTTAGCCAAACAATTGAAAAATGATAGTTTCAGGTAGACCCGGAATGAATTTTTCATTGATTTTTGGCTGTGGCCACTGACCCAGTAAAACTCAGTGATTCGCACAGTCTGATAGTGACAGAACCGAGCAGGGGCCCAGAGTTGGAAGCACAGATGCTGCCTCAGGACAGGAGGGACAGCCACAGATCTCTGCTGGGCCCTAGCTGGGAATAGCAGGGGTGCTGCAGCCTAGGAGATGTATTCACCATCCTGTGCTGGATCCTCGCCTGGAACAGCAGCACTGCAGCCCAGGAGCGAGGTGCCTTGGCAGAGCTGGGTGTTGGGACGCATACGCGGTGCCTTTTCACACAACGCCTGGCCAGTGCTGTCACAGCCCCTCCCTGTGCCAAAGTCACAGAACACTTGACGCTGTGTGAGATGCAGGGCTGCCTTTCGGGGGAAAGCCCCTTTTTCTGCTCTCCTGTTGGTTTGCCATTCCAGTGCAGTCACCCTCCCCGGGCTATTTAAAGCCCCCCACAGGAGATGGATCTCTGGTCCTCTTCTATCTCAGACTAGTCCTCTCAAGTTGAGCTGTGTAATACAACTGCCCAGGGGAAGCTCAGGAGTCAAGCGCTATGGAATCCAGAGCCGCTGGAATCCTGCCTTCCCTCAAGGCGCTTCTCCTCCCAAAACAAATAGGGCCTGACGTGGAGGATGTTCTAATCCCCGCCCCGACCGCTAGGCAGTGCACGCTAGGTACAAAGGAGAGTAAAATGCTTTAAAAAAAAAATCACAGGCAGATTCTCAGCGGATGTAAAACCGCATAGCTCCACTGACGTGAGAGAGAGAGGCGGATGGACCCTCACTGAGGAGCTGGTCCAAGGGCCTATATTGCTCCAGTGGGCTGGGCCTAAGTGGGGAAAAATACAAGAGCCCCCCCTGCCACCCCTTCCCCCAAAAGAGAGAGAGAGAGAAACCAATCACCATCCTCACTTCACCTCCCCCAGACTTTGGAACAGGTTGGCTCTCGATCCAGACCCATCTCTAACCTCCACCCCTCTTGTTCTCGTTATTATTTGGGTGTGTTATCACAGTGTCTGGAGCCGTGCCAGGTGCGGTACGAACACAGAACAAAAAGACCCCAAGAGCTCACCTGCTAACCTCGAACTCTCTCTGCAGGGCGAATGGGAGAAGCAGCCTCTGCCCAGGATCACCGGGGTGCTGCCGGAATCAGCCCCCAGCTGCCAACCCGCCTCCGGGCCTCCTCCTGCATCCCCTGCTCTCGTCAACCTGGGCAGGGTGAAGGCAAAATGAACACCCGGCAGCCTGCCTCCCCTGATGCGGCACCTCACTACTTGTCGCCGGGACGGGACACTCCTCAGCACACAGGGCTGTTTGGGATTTGGTCCACTTTTTGCAGTGGGCACGTGTCAGACCGGCTCCCCTCCCCGTTGTATGGTCCATCACACAAAGAAAAGCCCCGACTCAAGGCGGCCTGGGCTCCGCTCATGTGCCACTTTCACACCCCTGGGATGGACACAAAGAACAGATTTAAAGGGCTCTGGCTGCGGTAGAAGCGGCTGGGAGCCTTGGGCCCTTTAAATCATTGCTGGAGCTACCAGCTGCAGAGGCAGCTGGGAGCCACTCACCCTTTAAATCATCCCCGGAGCTGGGCCACTGTTACCCCAGGGCTCCAGCACAGGACTCGGGTGGCTATTTAAAAGGTCCAGGGCAGTAGCGGCGGCCAGAGCCCTGGGCCCTTTAAATTGCTGCCCGAGCTCCTGAAGCTAGGGTCACCCGACAGCAGGACAGGAGGTGGGAGGGTAATAGGAGCCTATATAAGAAAAAGATCCAAAAACGGGGACTGTCCCTATAAAATCGGGACATCTGGTCACCCTAGCAGAAGCTCTGGTCCATTCCCTTGGGTCCTGCTGTTGGCTTAGGTGCATGTGCCAATGTCTATTTCTCTATTTAACAGAGTCGTTTCTCTTGCTAAGTGGTTTGTCCTCCCTCCCCAGTCAGATGGAGAGAAGCCCCTGGCTTGTAACTCCTCGCTCAAAAGCATTGCTTGTTCCCGTCCCTTGGCACCTGGTCCCCTCACCATGAACGAGCCCCTCGGAGTGGGTGGGGGAGGGGCCGCAGCAGACAGCGCCTGTCCCTGGCTAGTACAGACGTTCCCAGGTCTGTGCGGCAAATGTCAAGAGGAGCTGTCAGTGAGAAGTCAGCAGCTCTCAGCCTGTGGCGCCCACGCCATCGGCTTCTGGTGGAAAGAGGGCTTGTCATTAACCAGTCGAAGGGGAAGAGGGAGAGCATAGCTAGGAGCCAGGGGCAGGTGCCTTCAGATTCTGCTGACACTCTCCCTGACCCTGGCCGGTGCAGCTCACCCTCTGGCCTCTCTCCCCCTATCGACAACCTAGCCCTGGCCAGGAGGCGCAACGGGTCAGTGGGGAGCGAGTGTCTGGCTGCAAAGCGCGCTGGAAACCCCTGCACGTTATTATTCCGGGGGTGGCAGCCTGCATTACTCAGTGCTGGCATTGCTAATAATCCACTAATAATAGCACTTGCCATCTTCGGAGGATGTGCTGAACTTTAACGAATTAGCCCTAATGAGCCCCTTGTGAGGCAGGTGTCAAGCTATGGATGATTCCTGTTTGGGGCCATGGCGGTCCCGTGGCGAGCCAGCCTCAGAGCGGGAATTAGAACTTTGCCCACTAGACAGCGCCTGGCTAATGGGTCTCCTGGCCCTTTGGTGTGTATAATACAGGGCAGCGGTGGCCCAGGGTCGAGGTGAATCAGCAGCCAACACTGTAACCTGCAAATCCCTCGGCTCCGGTGACGCTGTAGGAGAAGCTCTTGTCTGTGTGGCTTCTATACCGGTGATCCTCCCTGTCATCCCCTTCCCCCACTCTGAGCGAGCAGAGCCTCCCCCCCACAGCTCCCCTTCCTCCCCTCTGGGTGAGCAATGCCCCCCACAGCGTCCCACCTCCTTGACTGATGCGGTGAGACCTCCCCCACCGACTTCAGCCTCCTTTCACCCCCATGCCCAGACACCGGAGAGATGGCACAAGGAGCTTTCCATCGCCTTTGAGGACCTGTTTGCAGGGCCGCAGGCATTGCGATAGCCTGCCCAACGCAGGTGAGGGAGGGGAGGACCTCGGCCAAGACTCCCCTTTCCACACCGGCTAGTGGAGTTGGGCCAACACAGGCAGATTTTCGATGGGTGGGGGAGGTGGCGCCCCAGGGCCTGGAGGAATCTGGGCTGAGGCCTCCTCCCCTTGCCCCAATGCAGCTGTGTCATAAGGCTGGAAGCCAGGGAGGGCTGGGGGACTGTGGTTCTGTGTTTCTATGGGGAGCCCCGGGAGGCTTCTCTCTCTAGTCTCTCAGTTCAGAAGCATCTGGCGCTCACTGGCAAACACCCGGCTCGGCCAGTGGCCTCGGCACACATCACCACAGAGCACCATGCGTGTAAGCTAGGCGACCCCCGCAGCTGTGCTATCAATGACCGCGCACACACGTGGCCCACAGACCCCCCCCTCCCCCCACGGGGTGTCAGAGCTGGGAAGTGGTGAGCACAGAACAGACGAGCTTATATCACCTTTACAGAAAGGGAGCGATCTGTCAGCCACGAGGCCGGCGCAGAGTAGGCTCCCTTCAACGGTAACAGCGGGGAAGGGGTTAAAGTCCCTGCCCGTCCTGAACTCCATTTCCGAAACTTTTCACTGAAACATGTCACTTGAGGTGAAATTTCACATAATAAGATTTGCTGTTGCATTTTTTAAGTGTTATGTTGTCAAGCAAGTCATCAAAATCGGAATGAAATATTTCAATTTTATAGAAACCTTTTTCATCGGGGAAAAAAACCCAATTTTTTCCCCAGAATTTCTTTGTGCGGGAAATTTTGATTTCCTTTGTTTGTTTTTCATCCTGTTTCAGAATGGGGAAAAAATCTGAAATGGGAGCATTTCCCACAAAATGGAAAATCCAGTTCCCGCCCAGCTCTAAAAGGCATCACAGGGGTTTAACTTGCAAAAAAACTAGCTTGACTCTATCCCTTCGGTAATCAGGTTTGCTTCAACTAAATCTCCTTACCGTGAAGACTCCCCACCTTGCAGAGAATTTCAGAACTAACTGGCGAGGCTTCTGCAAAAACAGCTTTGCCCGATTGTACTATTTCCAAAGAAGCAAGTGTCTCATTTTGTACTGAAGAATCCGATCTGCTTCGACTAGTTTTGCATGGAGAATGCAAACAATTTTTCAAAATTCTAAAGCAGCAGGTTTCTTTCGGAAGATAAAGCTGCATTATCTCTAGCCGGCACACGGTTAATCCCTGGCGCGGTGCTTAAGCACAGCATGGACAGGATCATACATCTTGTGTCTTTCTTATGTCTACAGCTTAATTTTAAAGACACACTATCAAGTAATTTTCATAGATTTTAAAACCAGTAGGAAACATTGTGATCATGAGGTCTGCCCATTATTTGTTTAGAAACAAGGAGGGAGGGGATTGGAGTTTGCAAAACCCTAATCTTGACTGAATACTTTGTCAAAAATATGGTTATATTGTAAATTTCTAATAAAAACAAGAGATTTACACATTTCCCTGTGGTGGTGCAAAGCCAAACCCAACAACCTTGATCTAGGAAGATGCATGAGAACTAGTGAAATTGACTATAAAGAAAAAGTGAAACTAACCAGTTTATTTTCACATAGTTCATGTGCAATAAGCATGGTTAATATGATATTGTACCTATAAGCCCCAGCTGAAATCAGGGCCTCCTTGTGGTAGATGCTAGACAAGGTGCCCTGAAGAGTTTATGATTTAACAGCCCAGAAGAATTATTCCTATTTTACAGATGGGAACTGTGACAGAGAGAGATTATGTGATTTCCCCAAGGACAGACAGGAAGTCTGTGGCAGAACTAGAATTTGAACCCAGCTCTCCTAAACTCCAAGCTAATGCCTGAACTACAGAGTCCTCTTTCTCCTCTGGGACTACAAGCACACAGCAAAAGGGATGAAAAAAAACCTAGGTATTTAAACCTCACTTAATAAACTCAGGTATTGGTAAGGATTTTGTGTGTGTGAAATACAGGCTTTTTATCCGGATAGTCTCTCTCTCAAGTATCCGGTTGACAGAAAGACTGTAAATACATGAGCTGAAGGAGCTTGGCATTAGAGTGTAGAAACAAAGACTGCTTAAGGAAAGGGTCGCTTCCCTCCCACCTCCAGACTAGATTTCCATCCTGGTGAAAGCACGCTGGCTACTCCCCTCAGTCACAGCATAGACAGGAGCTATACAAAGTTCTCCCCACTTGCTCTGCACTGCAACTGATCTGCGACCTGCAGCGCTATGCTAGCCCAGCTCCGGGTGATCCTCGAAGCACGGCACCTAATCATGCCAAAGGCTATAACAGTTCAGTGATGAGGGCTAATGATCATGTGGGTTTAAAGCCAGAGCAGCACGTTCATTTCCATTTGTGAGCCATGTTGGAACACAGCTGAGAGGTGCCAGCTAGCCACCGTGAAAATAAACAGGCCATTAGGCAGCTCAGTACAGAGAGAACTGGCTTGGCTTTGCTTGCTTCTTTCTTTGCCAGTTTCTCCGCTCCGCCCCCGTCACCCTAAACTACTGATTTATTTATAATGGTTTTTCTTCTGACATGAAATGCACCTGCCTATCATTTCTCCGTGGGAGAGTGGTTCTGGAACATTATCTTGATCAGTTGCTGGAGAATAGATGTCAGCCTATCGCCGTGTGAATAACAACACTCACCCCACGCAATAGCTCGGCTTTAAAAATTCAGGCAGGGCAACAATTACCGCCGTAATCACCCTAAGTGTGCAAGCCCAGCTCCCAGTCTCTGCAGAAGGTTTGTGGGTAAATTAAAGGCTTAGACACGCTGCAGAGGAAACAACATTTCCAACCGGAATTCTCTGTTCAGAAAGCAGAAAACAGCCAAGGGAACTGGTGTTGGCAGAAACCGGTTGCATCTGCCCAAAGCTGGGCAGCACCATTTTCTCTTGGGGTCCAGCTTGGGGTCCCCTGGGTCAGGGCTACAAGAGGCTCCCCCTGTCAAATGGCTGCAGCAGCTACCATGACAACTGCCACTCATTTGGGGTCTGGGAAGAGCCCATTCCCCACGCATGCTCTGTAACACACAGGTCAATAGCCTGTCTATGGCCAAGCTTAATGCTGATTGGCACCTTATTCCGAGCATAGTCTCGTTCACCGATCAAGAGTAGCAGAAAGTGATGGTATAGGTTTTACGGGCTCTGCTGCAGCACAGGTATTGCAGTGTGAATGTGGCCGGCATCTGAGAGGCGCTTTATTTATCCCAGGTGAAATGCCTGCAAAGCTAAACGGGGATGAAGCTCATAGGAAGCTGCTTTGTAAATGAGTGAAGCTGTTAGGGAAAGAGGGCTGGACTCGTCCAACCTTTCCCCTTAATGATTAACAATCCACCTGCTGTGCATCAGCAATGAAAATTGTACCAGGGCACTCCGAAAGAAGCACTGCCTTCCTATAGGCTGCTCCTGCTGTCGTCTGTCATCTCACGGGTTAGATCTCGGATGATGGACCAGGTCAGTTACTCACTGTGGGAAACAAAGAGAGACTTCAAAGCAACCTCCTGCTTCAGCAGAGGGACCGATAAAGGTGCATGAAATGGCTGCCAGACTTAAACCATCCCTGCCTAGGTATTTGCCAAAAGCAAGCTATCCCCCAGCCTGCGTCCAGTTAAGAATAAAAGGCTGATCCAAAGCCCACTGAAATCAATGGAAGTCTTCCAGTGACTCCAGTGGGCTTTGTGCCCAGCATATCCTGCACTGGTCTCGGAAAAGCCGCTGGTCTGGACAGTTTTGTGACTGAACTCTCTTCTGGGGAGCTCCGTGAGCCCCCCTCCTGGCGTGTGGTTTCCAGTCAGGGGTTCTGTCTCAAGCTGGCAGCTTGTAACTGTTTCGCCGGATTGGCAAATGCCTCTCCATTTCCAGAGTCCGCCCCGGTCGAAGATAAAATACGGCTCTTCTTTCGGTACCCCTGGCATGGCTAAGCCAGGCCAAATGGTGGATGATCCCCAGAACCTGCCGATGAATCATGGTCCCCCATTGTCCTCTGGCTGGAGAAGGCTCCTCTGCTGGGGGACAAGAGTAGCGGCATTCCTTAGTGGCCAACCCCCTGGTAACGTCCCCAAGTCTCTGCTGGAGACAGAGGAGATTCCAGTGCATGCCAAGCGGGAGGACTGGCCTCCTCACAAGGACAAGGGAGGAAGTTTGCTTTACTGTCTGCCATCGACAGTGCACATATTTGGGACTCCTTGGAAGGAACGGGGAGCGTTTGCTCAGGCCCTCCACTCAGCAAAGCCCCTAAGCACATGCTTAACCCCTGAATGGCACCAATGGGAGTGAAGCTTGTGCTCCAAGTTGAGCCCACAGTTAAATGCTGTGCTGATTTCAGGACCTGAAGACACAAGTGTGATTAGAGGTGGAAGGAGGGTGGCTAGACCAACAGATCCCCTTTAAACAAGCTTTCTAATGCAATCAATACATGGTCCTGCAAGACTTCCCTACATGTGTACCTGCTGCAAAATGCTTTGATAACTTCTCTGGTGCCACATGGGCATTCAGAGCACGTCTGCAACCAGAAAAGAGTGACACCATATGGCTCGATGGATATAAACAGAACAGTCTCATGGCCCAATGAAAATCCACAGCAAGCAACACAGCGAAGCTCTCCACTCTACAAAGGGCTACGACACACATTACTGAAGGAGCCAACGTTCTCTTGCTCTCTTTCAGCAGATTTGCCATTGCTTATCTGCCTAAACCTTCTCAAAGCCACTCGGGAAGATATACCCACATCCCCGCTAGATACAGGAGACACACCTTGGATAAATGTAACACAGATACTGAGCTGTCAGCTCATCCTTCCCCAGCATATTTTCACCTGTTTAAGTGAGGCACATCTGTGACTTGCTGGCAATTCACTTAGGGCAGCATGGGAGAGTCCAGGCTTCAAAGCCACATTCTGCCTTTGTCCCCTTCGGTACGTGTTTTCCCTCTACCTTTTTAAGTGGGCCCTGCAAGTTCCTATAACTGCAGGGGAAACAGCTACTTGGCCCCTTTTTGAAACTCACCAAGGAAAGAGTAAGAGACATGACGGTGCATAGATGGACAGAGAAACACAGGCTAGCATTGCAGGCAGGCGATCCTAAAAGAAATCCTTTAAGGTGCCCTAAAGTAAACAACCAATGCCCAGACATGCTACAAGTTGTGTGGCCGTGCCATGCCCTGGATCCTAGTTGAAGGAAGTGGATTCTATCCCCTCCAGACCCTGCCTGGCTCCCCTGTGGAAAGTCCTTTCACGCTGGCTTTGCACGGGGAAGGAGAATTTGGCCCTTTGGTATCTTCTTGCCCTCGTAGTTTTGGAGATGGTAGATCACGTGTCCATCTCTAACTATCATTGAAGGGGAAATGCCTGGAGGAGGAGCCTGGAGGAGGAGCATCAAGGATTGGGGAGCTGCTATAGATAAAAGGGTGAGGAAGGGGAGTAAAATCTTCTCCTCTCCATCAAAACCATTTATTTCCATGGGTAGCACATGTGGCCTAGGTCTACCATTCCTGGCCCAGTAGAGGAGATCGGCAAGTAGCTAGCAGAGTCCCCAGTATCATGTTTCTCAGCATCCTGTGAGCTTTATTGTTTCCAATACAATGAAAAGAGCGGAGTCCCCAGGACAGAGCCAGAGAGAACGAGCAGACACAATGGTGTGGTCCTACAGTGAAGATCCATTTGCGGGCTTTGGAAGATGCCAAGTCATCACTAAAGCGGGGAGGCTTTACCTTCATGAGTCTGGAGAGTCAGCTGTTAATATCCACCTCCCTCCCTCGCTCAGCCTTTGTGTGAGGCACTCTCCCACCACAGTCCCGCATGCTCGCTGTCTCTCAGTAGATCCCCTTCACTCTCTTGTTCTCCGGATCGAACGGTGACTTGGTATGGGCTGTGGCGGGATAGGTCGCTCCCATCCTCTCCAGCACGTATTCCCCACTCTTCACAAACTCCAGGGAGACCTGCATGGGGGACAGGACAGAGACATTGATCTATGGGCTCCCCCCCCCCCCATCTCTCTCCCTCTTAGTTAAACAAGCATGGCAGTGTTTTACCGTCATGCCCCAGAACTTCGGTATGTTTGGAGACTTGCTCTCAGCTCCTGTGAGGAAGGCCAGGAGGGCTAGGAGGATTGGGCTCTGCCACCTTTTAGCTTCTAAGTTGCTGGTTCAAGTCCAGTCTGGATTGATAATGTCCATTACGTCTCTCACTTGTTTAGTGGCCACATGGTAAGTGTTGGTGATCTCATTCTAGGTCTCCATGCCAGAACAGCTGGTTGCCTGCCTACCAGTTAGAGCAGAGGGGTCAGGGAGCAATGGAGAACAGACACTCCTGTCAAGGCATAGTATAGATAGAAGAAGCTGGATACAGGACTAGAGGAGTGATTTCTCTTGCTGAGTCTGGTGCTGCTCACATTCCTTCCTGGAGAGTTCCAAAAGGGAAGGAAGGTAGATTTTAAAAGCACAGGTCCCGTCGTCATCCTCCCCCCCTCCCCCCCGAATCTAAAGCAAACTGAATTTAAAATAGTCCGAAGAAGGAAAGTCAAATTGAGTTCCACTCCAGAGCAGCTGCGGAACCACAGAGCGTATTACGGGTATAACCTCCTGCAGACAAACCCATTAGAAAAGCAGGTTCCCCAGCTGCCCCCCACCCAGCTGGATTGCATTGAGCATGAGGAGAGAGCACAACCCCCACACTGGGGATCCTGATGCAGGCGAGGGCCGCTTGCCTAGCACAGCCCCGGCTGATGTGACAAGACACTTGTATTACGTTTGTTGTATCCACTCGGAAGCATTTTCGGAGGGATTGAACATTCCGGTAGGCCGTGAGTACTAGCCGGCCAAAGGGCAACAGACCACGCAGTGCCTGGTATTTTACCGAGGGGCGCTTAGTCCTGCCAGTTCAGAGAACACTCCAGAGTTGGAGCAGTTACAGCTCTGTTGTCTGCAGGGGCGGCGCCAGCTTTTCTTCTGCCCTAGGCGGCCTTCGGTGGCACCCCTGTGGGAAATCCACTGGTCGCTTCGGCGGCATTTCTGAGGGAGGTCCGTTGGTCCCGCGGCTTCGGCTACCCACAGAAACAGACCGCAGACCTCCCGCAGAAACGCCGCCGAAGGACGCCTGACTGCCGCAACGATGACTGCCCCCAGGGCCGCCCCTCCATGGTTCACTGGAGCAGCTGCTGCCGAAATGCCGCAAAAGCCGCCCCATAAATCCTGCCACCCTAGGCGACTGCCTAGGTCACCTAGTGCTTGCACCGGCCCTGGTTGCCTGGGCTGGTGCCTTTCCCTGCTGTTCACCTCCTCAGCCTTTGCAACCCCATCATCACGGTGCAGGGGGCTATCAAGTCTGCAGGGCCTCCAGGAAAAAGAAACTTGGACCCGGCCTAGAAGGCGAGTCCGTCGCATGCAGGGGACAGCCACACCTCGCTGATCCCGGAGCGGCAGCACGGACAGAGTCCAGCGGAACGGTCTCCTGCCGTCCCGCTTTAGGGCAGCGGATCTGCACTGGTGTCCGTCAACAAGCTGCACAGCGGGCACACGCAGGACTCCCTGCTTCCTCCGGTGGTGGCAATTGCCATGGAGATCAGGAAGGGGTTATCACACCGAGCAGAGAGATGAAGGCTGTATACTAACATCTGCTCAGGGAGGCCTTCGAGCTGGGGCGGCCCACGGAAGGCAGCGCTTGCCGCACAATGGAAGCTGACACGGTTGGGGGCCTGTAAAGAGAGACCACCTGTATGCAGTGCCTCGCTGATTGCCAGGCCTGACGGCGTTAATGGGGGGTTAACATCGCCTGAAAAGGCCCCCGAGGACAGGGGGGCTGAAGTCTTTTTGAAAGTGACTTTGCTGGGGCTGCCAAATGAAAGAATTCTTTATGGTGGGTGTTTGAATGGGGAGAGCTGAGCCGGGCTGCCTGGTGGATTCTAGTCAAAGCTTGTTTGTCTCTCCAGCTCTTTCTGCACAGGAGGGGCGTCCTCTCCTCACCTATGCCCCGGCCACCTCATGGGCTTCACTTAAGTTCCTGATGTTAGTTCTGGGGGGAACGAGAAGGCTCATGGTGACGGCAGGCAAAGGAGTGAGAAGTTAGAGGCAGGAGGAAACCGAACGAAAGAGGAAGACAAGGAAGCTGAGTTGTAAGAGGGACCTTCCCCTCACTCTAAACTCTAGGGTAAAAGTGGGGGGTCTCTTATGCTGCAGACCAAATAACTTCTAGCTACTTTCCCAGCCTAAGTTAAATCCTTTACCCCAAAAACCCAACTACTCCAGCTGGGGATTTGGACCAGCTGCCACCACCAATGTTCTTATTCCACACCTATGGAGTGGGGCACATTGGAACCCCGCAAGAGTAATACCCCTCCCCCTACCTAGGAGAGATTGAAGCACACAGACTCCACTCCACCCCCCTCCTTCTGACTACCGAGGAGAGAAATACAATCACACAGGCTTTCACTAGCCCTGAGCCCGTGCCAGATCCAAAGCTCAGATCACTTTAATGGAACTACAGACAATTCTTATAGGTATAAAAAGTTTAATAAGGAAAAGAAACAAAGCACATAACTAATACAGACTTGACAGATGTAAAGCTTTCTATCCTGAGTCTCTTGCATAAACTCACCCCCTCCCCGGGAATTTCTCTCTCTGCTGAACTTTACAGTTTAAGGACACCAGAGATTGATTACAAAGCGTATACAATTTCAATTCTACTTACAGTGAGTCTAACTTAGAAACAGGAAGGTGATACATCTCTCCCAAAGCCAGGAGAGAGGAGAAGAGACACAGGCATGTGTAGAGCCCGGACCAAAGTGAAACTAAACTAAACTCTCCCCCTGTGTCTCGGGGAACCGGAGCTCTTACGTCACCCCCTCTCATGTTCAGGTTAACCCCTTATAGGCAAAACAGTAATTCCAAGGCACTTCATACTTATGACATGAGTCAACAGAGGATTTATTCTAGCAATGGGACCCAAGTGGAATCATTTATCAGAATCCCAGCGGCTGAATGCCATCTGGATCCGAGCCGTGGTTACCTTAGGTTCTGGCCTCACGGGCACTTCCCAGGGCGCTCGAGGGGTTAACTCTCCAGCTCTGGGCAACGCAGCTCCAAGCTCTGGCATGCAGATACACTCTGCTTTCTCTTCCACTGACTTTTCCCTGCGCTGGGAGGAGAACTGACGGCTAACGGGAAGACAGCTTGCCCAAGACTGCTCTCCAGGAAGCCTGCACGGTCTCAAGACTGGACACAGAGGCAGCGATACTTCACTTCAAAGAGAAATAAGCAGCTCCTGAGACTCTTACCAGCTTCAAACCTGAGGCTTAACTCACCCCCATGTGAGAGTTCAGCCTGAGCTTTATCGATTTTGGCCTCTGAAAACTGATATTTTCCTACGCTGTTCATCATTGGTGCTGTAATTATGTGCGACCACTGCCTGGGATGAAAAGTCCCCCGTTGCTGCTGGCAATGGGGAAAAGTAGCACCAGATGAACTGATGGATTTTGGCAAAAATTCTTGTATATTCACTAGAGCCTATTTCCCAGGCTCCTTCCCCCCCGTACCGACAGCTGCTGCTAAGTGAGTTTGTTTGACCCGACATATTTAGGCACTGGGAGAGCCTGTCACAATATGATGTGTCGAAACATCACCATGTGGCATCAAAGTGTCGTTGTGTCATGATGTCTGGAAGCAAGGGGGACGGGCTGGAGGGTTATTACTACACTTTCATTATAACAGGCGGAAAAGTAGAATGGCCCAATGCGCAGGTTGTTCGCTGTGACTCAGGGTTCAAGTCCCTTCTCCACCAGAGAATCGCTGTATGACCATAGGCAAGTTTACTAGCCTCTCTGTGCCTCAGGTTCCCATCTGTAAAATGGCTGACAGGGTGATGTGACGGTAACTACATTAAAACTACATGCATCCGACAAAGTGGGTATTAGCCCACGAAAGCTTATGCGTCAATACTTTAGTTAGTCTTTAAGGTGCCACAGGACTCTTTGTAACTTCTACACTAAAACTGTGAACTACAGTAGCAGGATATATATAAGCAGTTACTTACATAGGTGCGAACTGGAAAAAAAGGAGGTTTCAAATTCTGTTCTCACCAGTATTACTCTCCTGCCCTTGATAACACTAGCAAGTGATGACGTATTGTTGCAACTCACATTCTAGCTTGCACCTGACTTCAACAGGGGGCTGGAATGTAACGGAGAGCAGCTTGATATTTTTTAGAATAATTTCCATTTCACTAACAGGACCCTTCTTGAAAAGTAAATAAAACGAGGAATACTTGTGGCACCTTAGAGACTAACCAGTTTATTTCAGCATAAGCTTTCCTGGCCCACTTGGGAATTCTCTATCTCATCTGCGGCTTAGTTTGGCTTCCTTAAACACAAGCAGGTGTGTGTGTTTGGTATTTCTTCCACCTTCAGCTCTGTCCCTAAGCGCCTGCCTGTAATACCCGATGCAGCACTTTTTCCCATTCTCCACTACGGCTGCTGTGCAAACAAACTCCTTCTGTGGCAGCTTTCTAATCTCCGATCCACCACTTCTCATCCCTCTCGCTGCTGGAAGCATTCACACCCCTTTTAAAGCTGCCTCTCTGTCAAGGTCAACAGTGTCTGGGGCGGGAGGAAGAAGCAGACCTGAGCAGCAGCAATGTGGATGAAGTCTACACATCTCCCACCATGAAGCCACGCTCTCTGGTCGCCCCATCTACACTGTATTCATTTTAAAGCTACAGCCCAGGGCCTTTAAACTTCCACCTCTGCTACAAGAGGTTTGCACTGGAGAACACCAAGCTCCTGTGTAGAAGAAACTTCCTTTCCACAGAATAGGGGTCCGCAAAGAGTTGAGGATGGTATTTTAAGTCTGGGCTTCTAGCAGGTACCTGAGACCATGATCTTAAGTTTCCCCCCTCGCCCTACACTTTCTCCTCTACTAGTGGCAACCCAGCAAAAGGCATCAGGATCCCCCTCTAATTCAGGGGTATGCAATGATTGCAATACAGAGCACACTGAGAGAACAGAGCTGTGATTTTTCCGTAGAGATATGATCTCACGTTATTTGTTCTCTCTCTCTCTCTCTCTCTCTCTCTCACACACACACACACACACACACACACACACACAGTCATCAGCCCATGGGGCTCAATCATCAGGCACCAAGCAGAGAGTCAGAATTCTTTTCCCCAAACCCTTTCGATGTCAAGGTTCCAGCTGCTCCAGCTGCCTGCCACTTCTGAGGGGGGGGGGGGGAGCGAAAGAATGGCACTGGAAAGCTCTCTGTCATCAGTGACAGGAGTCCATTCACTGCACAAGGCTGCCCTCTTCTAGGCTCCGGAGGGAAGGATGCTCAATGGTGAGAAACAATAGGCAGGGGAAAGAGAGTGGTTGGGGGATAGGAAAGCAATTAGCTGGATCATAAAATTGCATGGCTCAGGAGCCCAGCACTGTCATCACAGAAGGTGACTGAAAACCAACCACCAATGTATGAGCTTGCTTTTTGCCTGCTGTGTACATGAGATGAA
This sequence comes from Sternotherus odoratus, assembly GCA_032164245.1. Classification (NCBI taxonomy): domain Eukaryota; kingdom Metazoa; phylum Chordata; order Testudines; family Kinosternidae; genus Sternotherus; species Sternotherus odoratus. The sequence continues at coordinate 13,803,112 of JAVMKO010000016.1, forward strand.
GTTGACCCCTGGGGATTTTATCTTCAGTCCCAGTGCCCCAATACTCCCTCATAGAAGTGTAATGATCCTTCTGGCTCTAGCGCGTGGGTTAGTTAGAGCCCCTCCCCCTCTTTTTAATCTAACTGAGGCTGTTCAGGTTAAGTGCGTGCTGTGTTCCTATTGGCCAGACGTTCCTAGAATCAAGCCAGAGCAAACACATTGTTGCAGTTAATGTTCTAACTTGCACCAGTGAGTGACTCTGGAGAGGGAGCTCTGCAAAAGAACAACATGGGAGTCACTAGAGAGAAAGCTGTTGGTTGCTAAACTGCCCCGTTCTCTCGCTCTTTAGAATCTCTTTGCTCTGGTTAATACAAGCTAAGAACTTTGTGAAGAGACGTGAAGGGACCTTGCAAACCGTCAGTCCCCAGATTAGTGTTTGCGCTCTCTCTTTAAAGATGAGTGGGTGAGAGAGGTTTTTTTAAAAAAAAAAAAATCGATGTTACGCTCTCTCCCCCTGCAAATTTTCTGACTTGGAGAATGAAACACAGCATTCTCCATACACGGATGTGAATTCTCCCTGCATAATCCTGCCACTCCCTCCCTGTCCTTGTGTCTTACTGCTCCCCCTCCCTGCATCCTGCACTCTGCCAACCTCCACCCACCATTTGGCTGAGTCTCCCGGCCTCCTCCCTACACTCAAAACATGTTTCTTGAGCCAGGCTATACCCTCTCTCTACTCATGTCCCCCCTGAAGACCCATCTCTCCCCAGACACCAAGAATTAGAGCGGGGTCAACAACGGCTATTTTGGACAAGGAGCGGGGGGGGGGGGGGGGGGGGAGAATGGGTCGATGGTTCTGAGGGGGGCAGGCAGGGGGCTGGAGCCAGATAGGGGGCGGGGCCAGGTTCTTTCGGGAGGCACAGCCTTCCCTACCCGGCCCTCCGTACAATTTTGCAACCCCGATGTGGCCCTTGGGCCAAAACGTTTGCCCACCCCTGCCCTAAACTCACTGGTCCTCCATCAGGGTTCCGGATGTACCCGTAGGCAATGGTTTTGTTGATGGCAAAGCCAAAATCCGCCCTCCGGACGTGTCCAACCACTTTGCCGTTTCTCCAGATGGCCTCCAGTCCAAACATGGGCACCTTCCTGCCGGAGCAGAGCAGAGCAGAGCAGAGCAGAGCAGACCGTTAGCAGACAGCAGCTCAATGGGGCGGCTCCCAGCCACTCTTGGGGTTTTACCCAGGGGAGTTGTTATAGAAAAGGGGTCAAACGTGCGGACCGCAGGAGCACACAGTGCAGGGAGGCAGGCTCTGTGCTAGCCTCCTTAATAGTGCTCTGCCATTACATCTCACCCCCCGTTATTCCAGTCCTGGGCTTCTGCACAAGGCCTTGCGCCAGAGTCCTCTCCGCCCGCACTCTGCTCTTCCAGGCGGGAACCTACCCAGCGCTGCCAGCGCACTTGACCCCTGACAGATTACCTCACAGGTTACGGTCCTCGGCCACACACACAGCTCTACAATGTGCCTCAGCATGACTTGCAAAATCCCCGCTAGTCCGCTTGGAACCAGATAACCCCACCCATTTTCACAGGATAGGGGTTTGATCGGAGAAAACAAGAGCAGAGACAACCGGCAGAGGGGGTTTGGGGCTGAGCTCCTAGTGGTGTGTGGGGCAGAATCCTCTTTCTCGTTCAAGTTGGCTCACAAGCACCAGGGTGACTGTTGTGTTCAATACACCCAGGCAGAGCCCAGGGGCAGTCATACTTACTCATCAATGGTGAAGCAGACCAGGCGCCGGAGGAGTCCCGTTGCTTTCTGTGTCTCCACAGCTTCCCGTCCAAGGAAGGGGATGCTGGACTTGAGTTTACAAGTGAAGGCCAGGCCTGCTTCTAGGGGGGTGTCGTCAGAACGCAGATCCGCATGCCAATGCCTGTACCCTGCAGCGAACGACACAACCATCATGAGTCTCCCTGTCTGTTCCCTCCTTTCTCCCTACTCACAACAAGGCCCAGACCCCACCTTCCTCCGGAGTATTTCACCCCCCTCAAAGTACGTCACGTCCGCCCCCTCCCCGTGGAGCTCCTCGTCTCCATCAGCCCTAGAAGAAACACAAGACCCTAGCAGAACTGGTCAGGGCTGGCGACGGGGGTACAACGGGTAGAGCTGTACCGGGCCCCGGACTTCAGGGGGGTCCCGTACACAGCTCTACTCGTAGTCGTCCCCCCTGGGCACCGCACCGCATTTCCCCGGCTGTGTCCGGCGCCGCGGCCGGCTGCCTCCCGAGCCCTTCAGCCGCTGCTTGTCCCGCGCCGCCCCGAGGCACCCCCGGCTCCATCGCCTCCCCCGCCCCGGCGGCTGCAGAGGACGGCAGGGCGCGCTGCTCCCAAGGCACCCCCGGCTGCAGCGCTTCCCCCGCCCACCTGCAAGAGCCGGGCCAGCCCTTGGCGGGGGTGGAGGGGCCCCACAAACGCTCAGAGTAGGGGGCCCCAAAATTTCTGTCGCCGGCCCTGGAACTGGTTGAAATGTTTCCATCAAGAAGGGACTTGGGGGCAGGGGGAGGACATTTCCACAGGACAGGTCCAGTTTCCACAATTATTTTTATGGGGTGGGTGTTGATTTTTCAGCTCAAACCTGACGTTATTTAACAAAGACAAAACACGTTTAGTTTTCGTGAAAATATCCCCCCATTTCTTGAGCATCTCTAGACAGTAGGTCACCACTCAAGGGCAACGGGTGAATCTCAGGTTGGCAGGCCTGGGATGAAAAAGCTCTTGGAGCTAGACGTGCTTCTCTGAATTCTCCAGCCACCTACAAAACTGGGCCAGAATCTCCCAGGTAGGGTCTCGCTGAAGATTTCAGCTACCTCCTGCTTCCCATTTGGCCAGAAATGGCCTCTTGGGGTGGGGGCAGGGCCGGCGACAGGGGGGGACTATGGGTACAGCTGTACCGGGCCCCAGACTTAAGGAGGGCCCCCTTAAGTCCGGGGCCCAGTACACAGCTGTACCCGTAGTCGTCCCCCCTTGTCGCCGGGTCTGCCGCCTGGCGCTGCGCTCCACCCGCGGTGCCCAGCTCCACCGCCCGCTCCGGCTCGGGGCATGTCTGGCTCGCCGGCAGCGAAGGGGGCAGGGCTGCGCTGGATGCTCAGCACGAGAAGAGGGGCCGTCCGACCGCATAGCATCCCTGTGAAAGCAGGATTGAGCCCGAGCCTGAGCTGCAGGCGGGAGGCGCCGGGGCAGGAGTGGGGGCAGCGGGGCACCAGGCACCTGCCTCCCTCCCTCCCATTAACCCTTCGACATCCCGGCCCCAGCGCCCGGCCCCCTCGTGTCCAACACCCCAGGGACAAAACAGCGACCCCCGCACCACAGCCCGGGCAGGGCGGCTTGTCCCTGACTGCCTGACGGCATGGGTGGGGAGGGGAGGAGGTTAGGCTGGGGGAGGAGATTAGGTTGGGTGGGCCGGGTAAGGCAGGGGGAGAAGGAGAATAGGCAACGATCAGAGTAGGGGGTCCCCAACGATCAGAGTAGGGGGCCCCCAACGATCAGAGTAGGGGGCCCCAAAATTTCTGTTGCCGGCCCTGGGCGGGGGGCGGGGGGGTATTTTGGTGTCTCTGGTCTGCAGCCTGGGGCAGGAAGTGCAGAGGCAGAAAAATGATGCGGGGTGAGGAAGGAAACTGGATACTTTTTTAGACATCTCTCTGATTTTATTCAGATGGGATCCTCCAACCCTACAGCCCCTCTTGGCTTTAGCTCTTGGAGTCAGGCAGGGACACGTCGTGCCGTCCAAACAGCCGCCACAGAAGAAATGAGCAGCTGGGGAGGACGCTACGAACAAAACAGGAGAGCTGAGGGGAAGGCAGAGAAAACAACTCCATTCCACTGGAGGGTAATGAATAAACACGCCGAACAAACGGACTGTCAGGGAACAGTGAAGCAAAACACATCAATATCCTCTGTGTGGGAGTGTAGGGTTGTGTGTGTGTGTATGTACGTGCAGGGAGGCTGGAGGAGTGCTGGGAGGTTTAAGTCACGTGAGGAGGAAATACTGGATAGGTTTATTAGCCTGCAGGCCCCTATTCCCCGCTGCTGATGGGATGCTGGAGGAGCTTGGGGTTACGGTAGAGGTCTGGGACGCCGAAGAAAGAAGTTCGATTGCTAGCTCTGCTCCGGGCTGTGTGCACGTGACATTTCCTCTCTCGGGGCTTCTGCTCTGGGAAATGGCGTTGAGGGCCAGGGAGGATAAAACCATGAATGTCTAGGAGTCTGTGGTGAGGAGGGAGGGACAAGGAGCTGGATATGAGTAACCCCTCCAGAGTCAAGGGGCGTTGCTCGTTTCCCAAGAGGGGAGAACAGCCCACTTGAGTTTGTCATGTTCCTTCTTCATAGTGTAAATCCCCAAAGTCTAACAGGTTTTGAACCCATTTCAGAGGTGACCAGGGAGCTAGAACTGCATGGAACTTAATTCTGACTCAGATTAAAGATTCCCTGAAGGCAGATGACCCTTCCCCAGAGAAAGAAAAAGGTTTCCCCTTTCCCAAAGCCAGGAGATTTTTAGTGGACTAACCTAAGGAGGGTCCAGTCCATCTAGGAGCATCAATCTCTCAAAGTGACTCATTCGAACAATCCTTTCCCTCCACCCCTTTCTGTTCTAATGGCTAAATGCTAAAGAAGAGGCCAGTGAAATACAGTCAAATAGCCCCACACATCCCTCCCCCGCTTTGTTTTTGGTCTTGGGGCCCAAAACTGGTGACAGGCAGTAAGCTTAGTTAAAACATCCGCTCTCAATACGAGACCAGTGTTAAGGGAGAACTCAGTGAGGAGCTGGGTCACCCCAGCCGCACGGTCCACCCCTAGTTCTCAGCCCTTTACAGTGGGGCACGCTGCCCGGTCCCTGAAGCTGGAAAACCCCTGGCTATGGATGGGGAATAAGCTTACCTGGCTTCCCCCAGATCATTGTGCAAAGCGTTGGGGGGCAGCTGGATCACCCTGAAGGAGACAGGTATGATGGGGTCGGGGAGCTGGGAAGGAGAGCCAGCTACGCCTCCAAACTCCTGGGGGTGTTATTTGAACCAAGCCCGAATTCAAACTTTCCAAGGCCTGCCCAAGACAAGGGCGGAGGGACAGATGGCAGGAAGTCCACCATCTTTCTTTGCTTGCCTCATGTGCATTGTCCCCACCAGGTGACAGCAGAGCAACGCATGCTAGAACAGGTGAAAAGCAAGTTCGCCCAAGAAACCTTTCTCAATGCTGAGGGAGTCGATGGCTCTGTACCCGGCGTTGGTAATGCCGTGCCCGGCACCTGCCTTCATCACAGCCCGGTATACCCGCACACAGTCCTGCTTGGGCACATGCAGCTCCCAGCCCATCTCGCCCACGAACGACAGCCTCATGGCTCGTACCTGTGAAACGCAAAAGGTGAAAATCACTGGCCTTGTTGTTTCCTTTTATTCCAGAGTGTGGACCAGGAGATAGGGCACAGGGCTGGGAGTCAGAAGAACTCGTTCTATTTGCAGCTGTGCCAGTGACCTGCTGTGTATATTGATGAGTCATTTACTATCCTGTGCCTCAGGTGTACAATGACACTTACCCTCCTTTGAGATCACCAGGTGAAAAGAGCGAGAGTAGCGTATTGATAACGTCTTGTGGAAGTCTTTGGACAGCACTTTCTTGGGGTCAGTCCTATTGATAGAAAACCTGTTTCTTCTCATCACTTTATTTCTCCTAGTTCTTTATTACTAGACATTTGGGTGAAACCAGTATCTTTCTTTCTAGAACTTTTGCTCATCCACTCCTAATGGTTATTGCTCCTGGAAAAGGCAATCTCTGGATCATGGGGCCACAACTGACCACTGGACAAATGATTCTGAGCTCGGACCTTGAATCTTTCAATGTATTCCCTCCAAACCAGTCGATCTACAACACGCAGAGCATATTCATCAAATGACACAACTGCTCTTACAACCAATACATTTGACCAAATCCTATTCTATAAGCTAAGCAAGGCTGGGTCTGTCCTGTTGGGATAGGAATAGTCATCCACAAACAGTTCTGCTGTAACCTTCAGTGTGGGGCTTTGTGCCCTTCTAATGGCTAATCTATATAACAAGAAAGAGCCTACTACGGCCGCCAGCTGAGGGAGTCACTCCTTAAATGTTAGAGCAAGGGTGGGCAAACAACGGCCACATCCAGCCCTTCAGACGTTTTAATCCAGCCCAGCTCCTACCGAGGATCGGGGCTGGGTACTTGCTCCACCCACTTCCCAGAAGCAGTGGCACATCCCCCTCTGCCTCCTATGTGTAGGGGCAGCCAGCATGCTGCCCCCTCCCAAGCAGCTCCCCTTTGCCAGAAAATGGGGCCAATGGGAGCTGCAGAGGTGGCACCTGCAGATGGGGCAGCGTGCAGAGCTGCCTGGCCATCCCTCCACACAGGAGCCAGAGGGGGGACATGTCCCTGCTTCCGAAAGATGCTTGAGGTAAGCGCCACCTGGAGCCTGCACCCCTCACCCCTTCCCATGCTTCAACCCCTTACCCCAACCCTAATTCCCTTCCTCCCCTCCGAACCCCTTGGTCCCACCCTTCTGCACCCCCAGCCAAAGCCCTCACCCCCCCCCCAGCCTGGAAACCCTTCCCTCACCCCAACCCCCAATTTCATGAACATTCATGGCCCACCATACAATTTCCATACCCAGATTTGGCCCTTGGGCCAAAAGGTTTGCCCACCCCTGTGTTAGAGGCATATAGGGAAGTCCTAGTTTCAAATCCTACTGGTATATTGGCCATTCAGTATTGGAGGCACTGAGGATGTCCTGAAGCAGTCAGCCAGCGAGGTCTTTCGGGGAGTTGTGCTTCTGGGGGAACCATATCCCATATCAGAGGAGCTGTAAAGGTAAAGTTCCCGTGGCCTCTACAGACTCGGTGACTCACCATGCCAGACAGAACGAGAGGAAAGATGCCGAGACACGTAAGCCATATTCATGGATCCAAACACACTGGACGCGCTCTCGGTGCTACCAAACAAGGTTTATTTCTGTCCGGGGTCTGTGGCTTTGTGAGCAGGATGAGGGAGTTTCCTTTTGTCACTTTCAGCAGCACAAGCAGTTGAGAGAGAAATGTCACGAGGCGCCTGGAACCAAGCCTCGCGTGGAGAATCAAGTTAACGTAAGATCAAAGTCACCAAACAGCGCTCCTCCTTGAGGAGGGAGTGTGCACTGGGGGCAGGAACTCAAGGGTAGTCAAGGTAATTCCCCCTGCACATCAGGAACATTTGTAGGCAACCAAAATTATTCAGAAAGGTCAATTTTTAGGCCAGTTTTGCCGTCAAATTATTTTGACAGCCTCTCCCTTCCTTGGGCTCATGCATTTCAAAGAGCATCTCTGTTATTTAAGCGTAGCCCTGGGGACGGTGCACAGAAAGGGCAGCCTTTGAACAAGCCTTGTCTTGTCTAACAGCGATTTGTTTTCCGTGTGTTCCCCGCTCTGTACGAGCTCTTTAATCAGTCACCCAGAAGGAGATTAAAGCCTGATGCATGCAGCTGGGTGGCAACTAAGGTCTAATGTGCCAGGCACTCTCTGTGGATCAGTTTACCCATCTGTATAATTGGGCTAATTATTCCTTACTTACCAATTTGTAATGTGATTTGTAACCTGTGGACAAAAAGCACTGGGCAAGCACAAAGGGCCCGGCAAATTGACACAGCTCCATGCTACCCCCATTTTACAGACAGGTAAACTGAGGCATAGAGCTGTGAACTGCTCTGCCCTGTGAGCTTGTGAGACTGTGATGAACTGAACCCAGGAGTCCCGACTCCCAGCCCTATCCTTCTACAGACCTACACCCATTTACACTAACTGATTATCTGTCCTGGAGCATTATTTCTGTTGCCAAAATTAGCTCGATGAGAGGAAATGCTGTGACTTCACCCAGACTATGCAAAGGAAGACAGCAAAGATGTTTGGTAAGTTAGGCTGGTGAATGGATGAGGTGGTTCGTCTTTTCCTTCCCCTTTCCTCCCGCCACCTCCTCATTTTATGCAAAACATGAAACAGGCAGATCCTGCTCTCTCAATATCTGGCTCAGATCCAGTGTTTATGAGCTTGGGGTTCTCTCTGTCTCAGAGGTGCTGGAATTTGGTTCGACATGTGCAGGGCCGTAAGAAGGGCCCCCGTCCGCAACCCAGCTGCACTTCCCCCTTAGGACTGAGATAGGCTCACATGCGAGTCTCTACAATATCCCGCTTACTGGCTGACGAGCCCTCGGACACCTGTGTTCTCAAAACTTTCCAGGATGGCTGTGGCCAGACCCAGCCTGGACACCTCCCTCCCTTTAATCTTAGCTCTGTTGCTTTTCAGTTACTACATTTCATGTCAATTCTTTGTACAGTTGTGGGATCCACCAGGCATCCCAGTCTGAACTCCCTTCCCACACACATCCATCCTCACCCCCCACCTGCCCAGGACGCGGAGCCGATGCAGATTCCTTCTTTGTTCTACACAGTCTCCACTCAGCCATTCTACGGGCACCTGACTAGCCCTAAATCCCCTCTGCTGGGAGACCAGGCCTATGCTTGGCCTGCCCGGCAGGATGGCCGATTGGCTAGCGGGCTCCCACAGGGCTGGGGCCAATGTGCTGGCCTCCAGGAGCCTGAACCGACTCCCATCAAAATCAATGGCAAGACCCCTTTTAGACTTCATCCTCCCCGCTCATCCTCAGTGAATATCCAGAGTCTCTATGGATCAGCCGTCCATTCTCTGCGGCATTCTTTTATCCATCGGGAAGTACCAGAGCTGTAAGATTTTGACCCAGATCCAAACCGCACCAAAGTTTGGATGCATTTGGCTCCGTGGCTCCTGTAATACGTTGCCCGTCGTATGAGTGGGCAGGCAGCCTGTGCTTAGAACAGTCTGCTCCTCGCGTCTCCTCTAAGGGGCTGGGGGTGGATAATGCGCTGGGTTTGTTTTCCGCCTTTCTGAACCACTTTGCAACCCTAATGGAAGTGGAAATGTATTATTCCATTTCAGGGACCTCAGTGAGCGAAAGGATCTCAGCAAAGACAGGGAGGGAGAAGCAAACAGAATGATGGTGAGGAAATGCAAACACCAAACCAAACACGCTGCCAGAATGACAACGGCTTAATTCCTTTAAGAAATACTCGTTGATGGGGCTGAACTCAAAGGCCCTTGAAGAGAAGGATAAGTTCAAGGGCCTGTGTGCTTTAAAATGAGCTGGAGCCCTGTGGACTGCTCCCTAAGAGCACCTCCACATGGGACTCTCCAACTGCTTTGCAGCACCCCTGGGGAGTCGGGACGTGCTATCCCCATTCTGCAGATGAAAAGACAGAGGTCAGGTGACCTCCCAAAGTTACACAGTGACTGGCACTAGAACATGGAACTCCTAGGCACTCGGCCATCATAGATCATTGAAATGTAGGGCTAGAAGGGGCCACAAGAAGTCACCAAGTCTAGCCCTGTTGCAGGACCAAGTACACCTAGACCATGCCTGACAGGGGTTTAGCTAACCCGGTCTTAAAAAGGACAGGGATTCCACAATCTCCCTTGGTAACATGTGTGACGAAGTGGGACTGTTCTTAAAGTTTTCTCTGAATACTGTGTGGGTGCCTCAGTTTCCCCGATGCTTCTCTTAAGTATCTATGTGGTGGGATAAGGGTGTCTGATTGTTGCAGAGCAGAGGGGCAGTGTGAGAGAATGCCCGACACCCTGTCTCCTGACAACTGATGGCCTGGGCCCCACCCCTGCAAGGTGCCAACTGAAGGGATTGGAGAACAAAGAGATCAGGTGACCTCCTGGCCCGGAAAAGAGACAAAGGCCAGAGGAGAGGCTGGAGAGTTTCAGTTTGGAGCTGGCTGGGGAAATGGAGGGAGGCACAGATGTAGTCTGGCCTCTCTGCCCACCAAGATGGACCTGACGGAGGGGTCCTGGTCTCTGTACCTACAAGCTCTGTTTTAGGCCGTGTTCCTGTCATCTGATAAACCTTCGGTTTCACTGGCTGGCGGAGAGTCACGTCTAACTGCGGAGTTGGGGTGCAGAGCCCTCTGGCTTCCCCAGGAACCCCACCTGTGTGTGCTCGCTGTGGGAAGCGCATGGTGGGGCAGGAGATGTTGACTGCTCCGAGGTCAAAGCTGTGAAGCTTCTTGCCCTGGAGACAGTCTGCTCACAGAGAGGAGGCTCCCTCAGAGTCCTGACTGGCTTCATAGGGAGCAGTTCCAGAGCATCGCCCCGCGGACTCCGGGACAACCTGTTCCCGGACTTAATGACCCTTAGAGTTAGAACGTTTTTGCTAATATCCCACCTAACTCTCTCTCTCTGCAAAATACGCGGCTCTGAGAGCAGATACCCCTGGTTTCCTTTCACTGGACTCTGTTCCTACGCTCTTTCGCCATGTTGGATACTGTTCCAATGGACACTTGTTTACCCTTGCTGCTTAGATACACCTGCAACCCTTAAACAACATCTGCCAGCTATCTTAGTTGATGGGAAAACATGACGTCAGTAGCTGCAGCACAGCGAAGACTGAATGCTGAGGAAATGTCACCAGGATTTCTAGGGTGAAATTAGAATGTTTTGGGGCGACCGCTGTACTATGGTGACAGACGCCCTAGAAATAGGATTGTACAGACAGACCGACATACACACGTGTATGAGGCCAGACAGACACACAGATGTGTCTGGGGCTAGCCAGACAGACAACTTACAGTAACCCTGGCAAAGTCAGCGTCAAGGGAACACAGCAGAATGCTGCGTCATGAACAACCAAGGGAGAACTGTACTGCACATCTGCAGTGAAGCAAACACCGCGGCTGCATAGGGAGGGACTTGTAAATACTCTGAGAGCCTGATTGCAGGGAAGCTTTGGGGCCTCACAGAGGACACCGATCTTGCCATAGGTGACACCCTGTGTTGCCCAATCATCTTCGCCTATCAGGCTCAGGACTAGCCTAGACAACCCCTTTCAACCCCTTGTATTAAAACACCTGGAATAAGCACCCCACTGCCTGACTTCTCGTTCATCTGCTGCGTGTGAACCACTTACGGCTGTCCCTAGACGCTCCACAGCGGTGCAGAGTAGCCAAGCCAAGCTAAGCCCTTTGGAGCCATTCCCCTGGGTTCTACACCAGCCTGCAACAGCATGCTGCAAACTTTACTCAAGTCTCTGGCTCTGCTCCAGCATCAGGATAGATTTGGCCCACGGTGCAGACTTGAGTTAAAAGCATCTCAGGCCAAATGCAGGGAGAGTCTGTGCATTGGAAAGGAAGGGGGACGTGCTATCCCCTCTTGCTTCCACCCCAGAGATAAAGATCATGGAAATGCAAGTATTTCCCTGGGGTCTGAACCCAAAAGGTTCCTAGATCTTGTTGATTTCAACGCCTATTGACTTCAGTATGAGCGTAAGGCATTTGCTGAGCACCTCCCTGGGGAAGCTCAGGCATGATCCGGCCCGAAGCACATTGGGAACCTGCTGTACTGAGGTGAGATATTATGACTACTACACAAAATACATCAGAACAGCTGAAATCAGGGCTAATGCTGCTAGAAAGCCACCCGGAGAGCAGAAAGGGCAGCGTCTTTAAAAAGCCACGCCAGTCCAGGCCAGTACTTTTGAATATAACAGACAAAGAGACGCAAAAATGGAGGCTACACAGAGATGCTTAAAAATCAGGTGCATTGTAGCTAGATATTGTTTTAATTCACAGAACTTTACAATATCATTCATAAGTCACCCTGTGTTAACTTAGAACTCTTCCAGCCTGATTCCTTTCGTGGCCCCCAAAACACTCCGCTGCCTGGGTAAAACACCTTCCAAAAGACTCCTGACGCACGTAGTGGCGTGTTGTGCCAAAGTAAATCTTACATCCTGGCAGGAGAACAATTATTCATGGTCCAGCAGCTTCTGTTGTGTGTTCTGTTTCACACTTGTGTTCTTACTCACAGACATTTATCTACTCCGTGTTCAGTCAGAACTTGTCTTAATAAGGAATTAAAAGGATTAAACTACACAGGGCCCGGTATTATTAGAAAGTATGCTTCTGGAACTATAACGGTACACCACCACTACGTAATTCACTAGCTAGTCAGCAGAGCATGGAGACCTGGAGTCAAATACAATTTACATTCTTTCAGAGGAACAATGACCTAGCGGTTAAGGTGATGGGTAGGACTCAGAAGATCTGGGTTTAAGTTTTAGTTAAGAACATAAGAACAGCCATAGTGGATCAGACCAAAGGTCCATCTAGCCCAGTATCCTGTCTTCTGACAGTGGCCAATGCCAGATGCCTCAGAGGCAATGAACAGAACAGGGAATCATGAAGTGATACATCCCGTCGCAGGGGATACGTTGCCAGCTTCTGGCAAACAGAGGCTAGGGAAATCATCCCTGCCCATCCTGGCTAACATCATCCCTGCCCATCCATGAACTTATCTAGTTCTTTTTTGAACCCTCACTGTATGACCTCAGGTAAGTCACCCCATCTCTCTGTCTGCCTCAGATCCACAAACAAACTGGGGATAGTAGTTCTGTAATTTAGACTGTAAGCTCTTTCAATCACAGACCATCTCTTCCTATTTATATGTACAGCACCTAGCACAAGAGGGCCTCAATCTTAGTGCCTCTATCTGCTATTGCAATAGAAATAAGAATAAGTTAAGCTACTGTGAGTTTTTACATAAGAACATAAGAATGGCTGTAAAGGATGCCTGGTGAGGTATCATTCTAAAAGTCTTGAACTGCTGGGCAGTAATATCTTGTGGGATTGTAGGTACAGTAAACCCTCGATTTAACGGACTTCGGATGCAACGGACAAAATTTCTGAGCAAGTCTGATGCATCCGAAATCCATTTCTCGGGGGCTGGCTGCCGGCTCCTGGCTGTCGCCCGGGTCACGGCAGCAGGCGGGCTGGCTGCCGGCTGCTGCCCGCCGCCCGGGTCCACACAGCGGGCGGGCTGGCTGCCGGCTCCCGGCTCCCGCCAGCGGGCGGGCTGCCGGCTCCTGGCTCCCGCCCGGGTTCCACCTGCGGGTGGGCTGCCGGCTCCCGGCTCCCACCTGTGGGCTGGCTGGCTGCCGGCTCCCACCTGTGGGCTGGCTGGCTGCCGGGTCCCACCTGCGGGCGGGCTGGCTGCCGGCTCCCGCCCGGGTTCCACCTGTGGGCGGGCTGCCGGCTCCCGGCTCCCACCTGTGGGCGGGCTGGCTGCCGGCTCCCGGCTCCCACCTGTGGGCGGGCTGCCGGCTCCCGGCTCCCACCTGTGGGCGGGCTGGCTGCCGGCTCCCGGCTCCCACCTGTGGGCGGGCTGGCTGCCGGCTCCCGGCTCCCACCTGTGGGCGGGCTGGCTGCCGGCTCCCGGCTCCCACCTGTGGGCGGGCTGCCGGCTCCCGGCTCCCACCTGTGGGCGGGCTGGCTGCCGGCTCCCGGCTCCCACCTGTGGGCGGGCTGGCTGCCGGCTCCCGGCTCCCACCTGTGGGCGGGCTGGCTGCCGGCTCCCGGCTCCCACCTGTGGGCGGGCTGGCTGCCGGCTCCCGGCTCCCACCTGTGGGCGGGCTGGCTGCCGGGTCCTGGCTGCCGCCCGGGTCCCAGCAGCGGGTGGGCTGCGGAGCTGCTGCCCTGACCCTGTGGCGGGTGGGCTGCTGCTCCGACAGCTCGTGGTTTTTTTTATTATTAAATAACGGACTTTTTGATTTAACAGACACCCCCTCGCCCGAATTAGTCCATTAAATGGAGGTTTTACTGTACTCTCGTCATATGTGAAGTTTGGCTATGTACATGTTACTGAAACCAGTTGTGAGGTTGAAAACACCCACAAGCAGCCTTTCAGGTACAACAGTAAAAAGGCCAAACAATGTTAATGGCTTATTGAGGAACTTCACACAGTAACCTCTCAGAGACAGCACTACACAATGGGAACTTGGGACAATGGGAGGTTAAGTCCATTAATGGCTATTAGTCTCAGCATCTGTGTGAAGCTGCACCTGGGTGTGTCCCTAGCAGTGTGTATGCTGGTTAAAGAGCAAGCTGGGAGAGCTTGGCAATTTATCACAGCACCCCAGTGTGAAAGCAAGCCCAGGCTGGTGGGTCAGGCAGGCTCAGTGGTACCCCCAGTTCCAAATGTCACCCCAGAGGGAACCCATCACAAACACATTAAAAAACACCCGGCAGAGGCCTTAGGAACTTCAGATTATTCACAGCCTCGAGTCCCGTCAAACCTCTGGAATACAGTGACACTTACAATTAGCAACACAATGGGGCATTTTACTAATGCATGCGGCATGACAACTCTTCACCACAGCTCCAAGGAAGGGAGTTGTCAGTGGCGCGGGCCTGAGCTGGCTCTGGAGATGACAATTTAACATGACGCACTGCGGTAATCTAGATTAGGCGGATGAAATATTCATGGGTCGTAAGGGAGAGCAATTATTCAAATGAGGCTTTTTTTGGGGGGGGGGGGGAGTGATATCGAGGCAGGAGAGGTGGTTCCCAGCTTCCCCTGAATGATGTGCCCAATTACAGAATCCCCAGACACCCGAACAAACAGTAGCAGTACTAATGACTTTCAAAACCGACTAACAATCCCCTAAAACTCCTCTCACGTTCCCCAAAATAACACATCTACCAGGCAAAGCTCCAGCAAACACTTAGATCTTGATAAAAAACCAGTTGTTATGTTACTAATTCACCTCGGGACATTTAATTATTACTTCAAATGCTACAGCCACTACTATGCTCTAAACCCAACACATCACAGCTGCTCAACTTCCACTGCTGCTGAATGGAGAAGACCCCAGTTTGAAGAACCTGGATGGTGGCATGATGAAATCCATGCTCAGTCCCACCTAAAGGAAACATTTAGATCCTTTCTCTCCCCAGTTCACTATATCCTATGAGGGCAAGGCCTTGTCTACACTGGCAAGTTTCTGGGCAGCCACACAGCTGTCTACGGTGTAACTCCTGAGGTGTACACACTGCTGAACCACTTAGTGTGCAGAAACTGCACAGTCACAGCACCATAAAAAAACCCACCCCGATGAGAGGTGTAGCTTTCTGTGTTGGGGCTACAGCATTGTGGTGCCAGTGTAGACACCCTGGTGTCCATTGGCCTCTGGGAGGTGTCCCCCAATGCCTCTCTGGTTATCGGTTTGAACTCTACTACCCTGCCCTCAGGTGACCAACTGTCATCCCCAGCCCGTAAATTCCCTTGAATTTTGAAAGTCCCCTTCCTGTCTGCTCGGTGACACGCGCAGTGGTCTCAGTGCAGTTTTCCAGGTGACCATGCCTGCTCCGTGCATCAGGCGACCCCCGTTTGGAGCAATGCCGAGCTATCCACGAAAATCAATCAGTGAAAACGAGTGTATCTCAAACCTGAATATCAGCACATGTGGACTCCCCCCAGAGAAACAGAGAGACTGACTTTTTGTTCTACGTTTGTACAGCACCAAGTACATTCGGGTCCTGGCCTCTGACTTGGGCTCATCAATGCTACCTCAATACAGATAAAAATCCTACCTCCTTATCCTTCTTTCAGGCAAGCTGTTGACACGAGCATATTGGTAGCTCTTAAATAAACAGCAATCATAATGTGATATTCAAATGGATCGGCACATCCCCCTCCCCCCACCTGTCCTGTGCGCTAAAGGCATGTCTAAAATGAAAACCCTCCGAGTCTGGAAGTGGCGTTTAATGCTGCTTTTAGATGCCTTAACGTGAGCAACAATAGAACCACGGGCGGGGGAAGCCACACAAAAGGTATTGTGAATTTATTTTGAGCTTCCTTACAATAGAATAACGCTCATCGAGCCTGCCTGCCTGTAACCATTGTCTTGGAAGTGCAACGAAGCATGGAGGCTGGAAATCTACTTTTGAGGCTGAGGAACACTCAGGCTACACAAAAGCTTTTCGCTCCATCCAAATGTGTCACCTGATTTGAGAACAGCAAGAGATCAAGGCACTGTAGCCAGCTACAGTATTAATCACGGCAGGAGATACTTTGGGCATTGACAGCCAACTCCATGGTTCATTTATCCTGCCGGGGGAGGCTGTACTGCTGGCTTTGGGAACATGATATACTTTCCATCCGAGAGCAACTTCCTCCTGAGAAAAGCTTAGCCCGGCCCTTCCCTTTAGATCACTTGGTATAACTATAGCTGAGGGGAGCATTCGGGTCCCAGCCTGAGGGCTGAAGCAAGGTGTCATGCAAACCAGGCAGCCAACCGAAAGCCACGAGGTGGCACTAATTGGTTCCAGACAGTCTGCGGGTCTGACCAGCTGATATACGGGCTGCATGCATCACACATGTCCGCAGCAGTGCAGGTGTGTAGGGCTATGTATCAGAAGTGGTGGAAGGGGGACCGGCTTGAAGTCGCCAGCACAGAGATATTGCAAGCTGCATTCATTAAATGTCCCCCCAGATATCGTGACATCAGCTGTCCCATTCTGCTGCTAGGTTGTCTGACCTCTCTGGCCAAATGCTCCTGGGAATGGATGTTCCCACGATATTTCACACGGCGCCGTAAAATAGCACCGTGCCCTCCATCCACGACCCACGAGTCAGACCTACGTTTATTGAGTTGGGTGCGCATTTGAGGATGAAAATCCACCCACCGCTAAAATTCACAAGGGTACAGATCTTGATCTTGATCTGAAATTCACAAGGGTCTTGATCTTGATCTGATGCACAATGTAATATGCGGTATATATACACACGCGCACTCAGTAACCAATCAGCTGCCTCCAGAAAGTCATTAACTCAGCTGGACAATGTTGTTCTTTATTATCGTTTCAACCAATTTGACCGGTACTGAAGTTAGGCTTATGGTTTGGTTCATTTATGATTTTTACTTCATTTGATTCTATGCTTTCTTTCACATATAATGCCACTGCCCCACCAGCATGACCTATTCTGTCCTTCCGATAGATTTTCTACCCTGGGACTACTGTATCCCGCTGATTATCCTCTTTTCACCAAGTTCCTGTGATGCCCATTATATCAATATCCTCATTTAATGTGAGGCACTCTAGTTCACCCATTTTATTATTTAGACTTCTAGCATTGGTAGCTAAGCACTTTAAAAACGTGTCTCCTTTTAGCTGTCTGCCATTACATGATGTAATTTAATGGAACTCTTTTTTATTTGATTGTTTCTGATCAGATGCTGCCTATAATTTATCATACATAAGGAAACAGCTGCCCAAAGAGATTTCTACAGCATCACTGAAGTACAGGGAACAGCTCTGTCAGGGAGCCATCCAGACCTTGTCTGTAGGTCTCAAAAGCTGCCACAGGCTGGGGGGTGCTAGGGAGGGGAAGACTGCTCTCCCCACCAGGTAACTCGATACAAAGAGATAAATAGCTCAATACACACTCGGGCAGACACAGAGACAGACACACAGCTAAACAGATGGTAGATGCACAACAGTTGCACTGACCGACGCACACATGGGTAGACAAATGCAAGCATGGACAGAGACACGAACAGGTGGACAGATGCCCAGTTACCCTTCACTCAAAGTAGCCTCATTTCAAAATTATTCACTTTTTCATGAAACGTCACCTCTTGAAAAACCCTGATTTTGCAGCCCAGAGATTTTGCTTCATAAGGTTTTTTCCCCCCCTGTGCAAGCAGAATGGCCCATTTTGCACCAAGGTGGGTGAAAAGTTCACCTTGATTTTCATCTGCATGACATTTCAAATTGTGAAATTCAAAAGTGTGGGGGGGTTGCTTGCTTGGAAGTCAGGGCATTTGAGGTGGGGGGAGGAGCACGATCACTCAAAAAAGCCACAGATGCAGGAAAGGGGTCGTCCCCCAGAAAAATGGGACCATTTTTACACATTCTAAATGAAATGCGAATATGGTCACATCTGCTATGAGGTGTACATGGATACACAGCTTGTGAAGGGTTAATGGACAATTAATAGATGGTATAAGCATGTTACAGACAGGAGCAGTAGGTGCGAGAGGAGGCTATGCGCTCATTAGTGGAAAGGGTAATAGACGGTTGTAAGGAATCCATTGACCCGTTGGACACCCTGTACTAATTGGTTGCTCATTTATTTAAACAGCTATTAGTCACTTATTAACCCTTTATGAACTACGGATAAATGCACCCTTCATATCCAGTGTGACACCAGCACTGCACTTGCTGCGGGTGTCCAACGTCACTTCAAACACCGCCAGCCGCCTGCGGAGCCGAATGCCTAGGGATGGTTTGGACTATCGGCTGGTTTCTAAAGACATTCTGCAGGCTGCGGCCCACGCATTAGCCAGCTGGCTTCCCGGCTAAGTGTCTGCCTTAATGGGTCTGATACTTCCTGCCTCCCATGAGGCACCAAGCATCCTCTAATGGCCTGCTCCCTCCTTAGCCACTTGGATTAGTGCTTCCCTGGCCCTTAGCAGAGAAGGTGGAGAATCTTTCAGACAGAGAAGAGGGCAGGCAGTGTGCTGAGAGGCTGTGGGTCAGAGGGTGGGTCAGGACTGTGGGTCAGAGGGTGCCGCAATGCGAGGACAATGCCTCCCCAGGAGCCTATGGCGAGGAAAAGAAGGGAGCCAGCCGTTAGTGATGGATGGGAGTAGAGCACGGTCTGAGTGGATACGACCTGTCCAGTGGGCCGGAGCGGTTTGGTTCTGGTGGGTTCACAGCCCTCAGCGTACCCCCTGGAGCCATGCGGGGAAAAGAATGGAGCATTCACGCCGAGAAGCGTGTCGAGTTTCCCAGACCAGGACACAAGTGCACCGGTACACAGTATGGCTATGCAGGGCCCGGTCCTGTCTGGAGGGGAAGGGTTATTACTCTGTGCCGCAGCTCTAGATTTGCTCTGCTCCCCCCTAATCCAGACGGCCATAATTTCTCTCCTCCTTTCCAAAAGCAACCAAATAAACAACCAACCAAGGACCCATTTACAAGGGCACCAATCTGACCAGTGCACGTCGCTAAAGTAGACACCCTGCAGAAACATAAAGCAAGATTTACATCAGTGTGATTTACTCTGGTATCTTTCCTTAATGTAGTCAAGGCCCACATCCCCCCCCCCCTCCCCCCCCCCCTCCCCCTTTTTGCTGCCTCTGGGTTGCTAAGCAGGTGCGAACGTGGAGGAATCACAGCTAGTCTCTCCCCCAGGAAGATGCACAAATTCCCATCAATCGCACGTTTGCAGGGGCTGGCTACTGTTAAGGCAGGTCTCCATCCCCTGTTTTCCTACTGAGGAGATGGCCATTACTAGGTTAACCATGGTGCTTTCCTCCCTTTCAGTTCAGCCTCAGTCACAAGAGCCGGTTCAAACAGCTAAAACCATCTCTCTAAAACCCGCGGCCTCCTCTCCTGGAAGCAATTTCACAAATCGAGGAGATCTCTCTGTGCCACCTACTCTGCGTGCCAACCTGCTACCCGCCTTCCTCCTCCTGCAGCTGGAGAGGTGGCGAGTTCACTGTTGCAGTCCTGCATGCAAGGTGTAAAGAGCATTTCATTTACCCCTCCTCTTCCTCATCCCCATTCCCAGCCCTTCCCGGGTGATCCCAAAGCTTCCAGGGTTCTGAGCCATTGGGGATTTCGCTTGGTTTCCCATTTCAGCGTGTGCTGCTGATCTCAAGGATTGGTCAGTTCTAGGCAGAGCCTCTCCCCATCAGCTCTGGGATTTGTCTCAGCAAACTGCCCTCGTCATCTTCAATTAAATCTCCAGCTCTTTTGGTTAAAAGGACACCCAGAGCTTGTGTCCTGCATAGCACCAAGGCGGTCAGACACATGATTCATTTTACTTAGAGACGAGACTGTAGCCAAAGCCCAGATCGGCCATTTGGGGCAAGTGGGGGTTGGAGCTTGAACCCTGATCTAAATTTTGCACCTGGCCCCTGGCTCTCTGCCGGGCTAGATGAACAACCCAGATCCAAATAACTCCAAGCACTGGGACTGAGCCAAAACCGGGATCTTGCTTGTTTGTTTTTGTCATGTATGTCTTCAAGCAGAGAGTATTTAATTTAACTTAAGATGACGTGTGCTTATCCTATCTGACTTCAGTGGGTAGTCTGTCTGTGTGAGGAACGTGGCATTAGGACCATGGGGAATAACCTGCCAAAGGCAGGAATCATTTGAAAAGAGAGTCGGGCAAATATATGGAGGAAAACAAATATCTTATGGACGGGGATGTGAGCCCAGATAGCGTTCCTGGCTTCTGCCGGGACAATAAACTTTACAGTGCTTCTCTCCCGCCAAACTGCAGGGATTGTGGAGATCCAAGAAGGACTCACACAAAAGAAAACCCCACAAGGGTCATCTCAACACGTGGCTCCGTATGTCATTTGCCGTTTCAGAAATGCATGTGGACATCTTTGCAAACAACTGCGTGTGTGTCGCATACTGGACTGCTGAGGTCATGACTGACCCTCTATGCGCCTTCGAGGTTTTCTCTCATTTTTGAATCCGTTCAGTCTCCTTTGCCTGAGGTAAGGCTAGTTTATTTCCCCACTACCACATCTGCTTGGTTATGATCCAGTTTGTGTTCTGCAAACACTTGGACGGATCTGTAAGCCTCAGCTCTGGAGTCAGATTGCTTCCCAGGCTTTGCTCTCGCTGCTCTTGGAGGATGCAGGAAACTTCTCCTAAGAGAGCCCCTAGCCCAGACAATGAGACAGACTCTGTCTCGCGCTCCAGGCCCATACACAGCTGACAGCATACTGGGGTCACATGGAGCCCCCTGCTTGGGGTGAATTCTCAAGCTCCTGGCTCAAGCACTGGTGTTGGGAGCACGCCAGGGCTAGACGGAGAGGAGCGGGGACAGGCCCGTAGAATATGGTGCTACAGGGATTTTTGGTTACACCACAGGTCTTGGACAACCCAGGATGGGAGATATTCTCGCCCCTAGAGCAGACCAGGGGGAAAAGGCAGCATCAACCTTTTGTCCCCTCTTCCTGCCAGGCTGCATCTTCTGTGCTGCACCTCCAGGAGCCAATGGATTTAATCTAAGGGTGTCCTGTACAGCAAAGCACAGGAGCGACAGGAGAGAGGATGGGACCCACAGATTCTCTCATTGGCTGCTGGGGGTGGTGATGATGGGTGCAGTAAATGTCCTCTGGCATCCTAGGTCTCCATTGTCTTACCCACACCTGCAGGGCAGCCACCAAGTACTAGACCCAAGGTTGTGCTTAGTCCCTGACCATCCCTATGGAACTGGGCCCGTCTGGCTGACCCTGCAGGACCCCAGCCATGCCTCAAGGAACCTCACCATCCCATGGAGCTCCAAGATTGTGTGCCCCCCTCCTGTCTCTCTTGTAGCCGTGCAGAGAAGGCTGGAAACGCATGCAGTTGTCACCCAACAAAGAGCAACCTCAAAGGGAGGGGAAGCGGGAGAGGGGCGCCATCCGCCCCACACGGCAGCGCTGGGAAATGTGAGCCATTTCCCAGTGGTGCCGTGTGGGATATTCCCAGCTAACTGGGGTCCTCAAGAAAACGGTCTCACCTCCTAGTGCAAATCTCCACTCAGAAGCTCCACACTCACCTGCAAATCGCTGCCCTAAGCCCTTGCATCCCCTTACAGAACCCTGGGGCCCCAATCCCTGCAGGAAAACTCCACCCGTTGCTCCCCAGCAACCCAATCCGGCCTCTTGGTAACAGACTCAATGCCAGTTGAAGGATCAGC
This sequence comes from Sternotherus odoratus, assembly GCA_032164245.1. Classification (NCBI taxonomy): domain Eukaryota; kingdom Metazoa; phylum Chordata; order Testudines; family Kinosternidae; genus Sternotherus; species Sternotherus odoratus. The sequence goes on from JAVMKO010000016.1 coordinate 13,824,712, forward strand.
ACATTGGTCTTCATTACATTAACAGCACAGTCCCTGAAAGCTCCCTTGCTTTAATCAGCTGGCAATGGCTTTGCTCTCCTCCTTAATTCTCCTGTCGGGCAGGTTTCCTCACACGCTCTGCCTGCATTTCAACATGAGCCGGAGCTGGCCGAAGGTATCATTTACCTACTCCCTCAGTGAAGCCCATTCAGCACGCCCTGGGAGGGCCAACGTGCCCATTGAAAGACAAACAAAAGCCACAAGTCGGGAGCATTAAATGAGCTGGGCTTGCAAGGGGAAGGAGAGAAAGAATTGAATAGCTGCTCTGTGCCCACTGGGCCCTGATTTACCATTACAGTGTTGGGACCAGTCTACTTCGGAGTGGCGTAATTCGCCAGATTACATTCTCAGCAGCTGAAGCTCCAGTTTTACAATGTTTCTAGTGCTCTGCATTAGGGGATTGCCCTGGTGGGAGGCTTGTGATGGTCCTTAATCCCTGTGGGAGTTTGGCCGGAGTCCGGGACGGGCCCTCGAGAAAGCTCTGTCTCCCGCACGTGAGTGTTGCCCTTGGGGGGTGAACGTTCCATCGGGCCAGGACAGCAGAGCTGTTGACCATGGTCCTCCTGCCTCGACACGGTTTTCACGGTGGTAGAAGGGAGCCAGAATCGAAGCTGTGAGCCCACAGAGGAAGGCACGAGAGCTGTGGTGGGGAGAGACAAGGAAGGCACCACCAAGAGAAGCGTGAGGAAAGGGTGACCGTCAAGGAGGAAAGGACGGGAGCTATGGGGAGGCAGGATGTGCTGGGAGAAGGAAAGGAGCCAAATATTGAAATCCCGACTCTGTGGGGACAGGTGCCTTATTGCTTCTGAATGCTTGTGGTTGATGAAAGAGCAACTGAGGCACACAGACAGCTGTGTGAATACATAAGGGCTTGATTACAGGAACAGTTAGTTTGCGACAAGCTGCAGTATAAATCTGTTCCGCACTAGCCCGGATGATTTTTCAACATATTGAAGTTATTCCAGAATACGGTGGGTTGTGAATTTAAAGTGGAGTAGCTACTCAGGAATAACTCCCTATGTGGACATGCTTATTCCAAAATAAGAGTGCCTTTTACTGGCTTAGTTTACTCCATTTCCACTATTTAGGAATCATTGGTCGGGAACAGCTGTGTTCTTGAATAGCTATTCCACCAGAACTCCATGTGTAGACAAGCCCCAAACCATGCAGCTTTTCAAGAAATGAGAGCACAACTAATCTCTTTCTCCCCCATTCTGACAAGGCCAAAGAAATCACCATGTTTTAGGGCAATGAATCCCTTCACACAATGTAATAAATACCCCACATCAAGTCCCGACATCGATACGGGGCTGTGCATGTCTCACTCCGATGGTTTCATTGAGTACAAAGGAGACTCGTGGTATCTCATGAAAACTGTTCATTACAGTGCTCTAGGGTGCACTTGCGTCCATTGTTGTATATCACATTGTTCTAAAGCCCTAGGACCAGGTCAACTCTTGAGTGTCTGTAAGTCTTTATGAGGCAGTGGAACCAGGTCAGAGTGATGGATTTTTCTTCAAAGGGACACATATTATGTTTCCTCAGACATACAGGAGCTTAGCCTTGGCATTAAGCATTAAGAATTACCATCCGCACATTTCACAGGCCCAGGCAATCTCTTTAAATATAAGGTTTTAGCAAATTCAAGACAAGCTGCACTTGTACAGAAAGCTTAAAGTTGTCAGGCTTCTTCTGTGATCAAATGCACTGACTTCTCAGAGACCCCAGCCCCGACATTTTAAAGAGAGAACGGGACCTATTTTACATCTGATCAGTCACAGATTTTAAAAAAGGGGGCTCCCATGTCGAGCAAATCTCTCTATGCTGAGCAGCAGTCCCTAGGCCGCAAAGAGGGCTCTTTTGTTCCTTTGACATAACTCTGGAAATACAAGTCAACGTGTCCAAACGAGGGCTTATCACATCAGACAACTCCCCGCGTCTTCCCAGAACTCAGTCCATGCATTGCTATGGAACAGCTCTGTGGGCTGGAAGAGAGTGCTGGGTATTGGCATGCAAATGAGAACACTGAGCAGGGTGGAAAAGCATGCTGGGTACTGGCATGCAAACGAGAACACCAAGCCACCCACTTTGCTCCTATAACTTTTTTTTGCAGCAGAGCTAGAAGAGAGGCCTTTGGCATAAGATAAGACATAGACAAGAGTCTGCTCAGGGCCAGGTTCTACCACCCTGACTCACGATAAGTAACCACTACTCTTACTTCACCCTGGAGAAAGGTGCTACTCACCCTGAGCTAGGGTGACAGAATCCGGCCCTGACAACCTACAGTAGAGAAGCAAACTCCAGACAAGACAGTTCAGGGGAGGAAGGGGCAGGGAACACTGCTGAGGAGAAAGAAGGAAGCAAGGATTTCTGGAAAGGGATGGTTTTAAGAAGGAGCTAAGAGAGGAGGCCTGAAGTGGGAGACAGTTCCATGCACAGAAGGAAGCTGAAAGTGCTGAAGGTGACGAAGGGAACCATAAGGAAAGAGGACAGGGAGGGGGAGAGAGCCGAGAGCAAGGAGAGAGATACACACGGCAGACAGCAGAATGGTGCGGGCGAGAGAGGCAGCTAGATTCTTCCAGTGAGGACAGAGCATCCTTGGCCCTGCTGTTTGCATTGGGCCTTTTGCCATCGGTTACGGTCACAGGAGCCTGTTTTCACTCAATTTAGAAACAGGTGAGAGTTACAGGCAGAGCAACCCCAAGCGTGCAGGGGGCCAGCCACGAAGACCTACCGATATCTGTCTCCATGTGTGGATGTCTGTCTCTCTCTCACACACAGACTGATAGCCACCTCCGTGTGCAGACAGACATAGGGGGGGTCTTCTTGGCTGGCCCCCTACACTCTTGAGGTTGCAAATGCTGTGCTTGTCTGCAGTTCTTTACCAAATACGCAATGGGTGGTGTGTGTGTCACACACACACACACTATACAGCATATATATACACAGGAACAAATGCCTTAGGGCTAGATTCAGATGTTCCTCTTCCCATAGTCCCTTCCTCCCCAAGCAAGCCCGTTTCATTTCAATACAGAGCAAGGTGCTAGCGTCCAAAGTCTGTCCCTTTTTCGGGGGGTGGTTAAGGACACTGGACTACACACTTGCATGGACGTACACACTTGCACAATGCTCACGTGTGTCTGGCCGGGCCGTTAGCTCATCAGGCAGCTCTAGCTTGGATTCTGGGCTTCCCACAAATCCCTGGAGCAGGCAATAGTTCTCAGCTCACACCCAGACTTCAGTGCAGGTGAACAAGACAAACTGCAAACTTAGGCTCCGGGAATGACTCTCCCTGCCAGGCTCCGGGGTCATCCAGCAGACCACGGCCAGAGGAGCTGGAAGGAGGGACGGTGGTGGGCTGCCGGCGGGACGGTGTGGGGAGGATGGGGAAGAGAAACGTCCAAAAGCAACACACACAGCTGCCATCCCCCAAGAACATTGTGATGCTCTCTTTCCATCTGGTCGTCAATTAGAGGCAAAGCACGCGCCCCCCGCTCCCCTCCCCACCACATGGGTGTTCCGTCCAGAACCGGAAACCAAAGCCAAGCTGCAGTTAAAGCAAATCACCTCCGGAGGCCTCGGTTCCAGAGCAGATCGGCTCAGCCGCCCCAGCGTCCGGGTTCATAGACCCCAAAGGCCAGAAGGGACCATTGTGATCAGCTAGTCTGACCTCCTGTAGAATACGGGCCAGAGAACATCCCCAAAACAATTCCTGGAGCAGGGCTTTCACCAACACATCCTGTCTTGGTTTAAAACGAGTCAGCGATGGAGAATCCACCACCACCCTTGGTAAACTGTTCTGGTGGTTAATTACTCTCATCATTAAAAATCCATACCGTGTTCCCAGTCAGAACTGGTCTCGCTTCGACCTCCAGTCATTAGATCGTGTTGGCCCTTTCTCTCCCAGCCTGAAGAACCCATTTTCACATATCTGTTCCCCATGTGGGTTCTTATAGACTGTGATCAAGTCCCGTCTTAATCTCCTCTCACCCGTGTCTCGGGGAGCCATCCAGATGCCACGAGGATTGAAAAGTGACTGGGTCTTAGAGATGGGGAGGCATGATTAATGGTCTTCAAACTCCCTTTACCTTGTCATTGAGGGAGACTATGGTTCCCCGTGTTAAAGACAAAGGGCTCTTGAGATCGGCCCTCCTGCTTTTCCATATCAGTACCCGAGGGCAGGAAGTAACGGAGCCCAAGAGCTCAGTCTTCACTCCATTCCCAGCGTGATAGCCCAGAATCCCATCCCCCCTTTGCCAGACGACTTCCCTCATGCTGCCGAAAAGGGCGAGGGGCCACCTACCCCGTAGCCAGCCGCGTCGGAGAGTCGGCATCCTCCGACGAGGCAGCACCCTGGTGAAACGAGCTAGTCCAGTTCAACACCACTACCCCTGCCACCATCACCCGCCCCCACCTCAGAAGAGGCCAAGGACTGAATGGGCCATGAAGACAGGATTCCCTTCTCCCATGGCAGGGCAGAGGCAGGTGACTGGGGGACGGGGCGCTCCTTAGGCCCCCGGGCTGGGAGTCCCCACTTCCCAGACCTGCACTGAGGTGGGTACACACTGGCGCTAATGTGGGGTGAGGTTGGCGAACGGCGGTAGGTCCAGCATCGGCCTTTGTTTGTACAGCATCCTGATCTAGGAGGTCCTGCTTGTGGGGCTGGGGTGGCGCGAGAGGCTCAGCCAATCAAAATCCTTTGTTCTCTTCGTGTCAAAGGCCCTGGACACACATGGGAGTGCCACCCAAGCAAAAACCCTAGGGGCAGAACCTTCCCCGTGCGAAGCGGTGGAAGGAGGGGGAGTGTTGACCTAGGGCTCCTACCGTGCATCCTGCTGCCTTCACCAGCTTGTGGGAGGAGAAGGGGAAGGCCTCATTGCTGAGATCGGTGTCGAGAACCTCCTGAAGGACCACGCGGCTGCAGGGAAAGAGCAGAAAACCCCGGTGAGAAGGCTGCTACAGCTAGGGGCCAGCAGGTTGCCGGCGCACACACGACACCCACCGTGCCAGCTCACATGGAAAGTCCTGCCTCTGGCGTGGCCTGCAAGGGCAGCTGGCTCTCTGCTGGGGAAGGACAATCTGCCCCGCTGCTCACCTCTTTATTCTGTAGCTCTCTCTAGGGTCTGTGGGAAAGGCCCACTGCCGGCGGTGTGGGGCTGCCATTTACAGCCGGCCTCTTATTGCTCATGACCTGCTCCTGCTCCTCCTCCTCACAACTCCTAGGGGGACCAACAAAACCTACTAGTATCCTTTTCACTCATGCGCCACGGCGGGGTGTATGTTGGGAGAGGGCACAGTCTCACTGAGCCTATATGGAAGATGCACATTTCTACATCCTCGTGCTTAGGGCATGGGACTGGGATGCAGAGGAGTTGGGTTCTACTCTGGCTTCCGACACAGACTCCTTTAGTGGCCTTGGGCCAGTCACTTAGTCTCCCTATGCCTCAGTTCCCACTCTGTACAGTGGGGACAATAGCACTGCCCTGGCTCATGGTGGGGTTGTGAGGATAATTCAGTGATGTTGTTGAGGTATTGCAGTGACAGGGACCAGATAAGGACTCAGGGAGATGGAAAAGTTTATTATTAAAGAAGGTGAAACAGTCACTTCACAGGGGACACTGGCCCCTTCGCTGGCCTCTCAGGGCTTACCTGGCCGGCCCCTGGATGCTGATCATTCCCAGCTCCTCGGAGCAGTCCACCAGCTTGCACTGCAACCTCATGTCCTGCAGCACCATGGTGATGTGTGACCAGTTGTGCTGAGCAACAGCTCCACCGACAGCCAGGTAATAGCCGTCCCCTGCAAGGAACACCGCCAGCTGTTGAGTCCTGCACACTCCCCACATGGGCACCGGGATCAGCTGAGCTCAACACTCCATACGGCCGAGCTGCATGGGTCTGGGAGCCTGCCACAAAGGGGGCAAACCCTGCAGTCCTTACTCAGGCAAAACTCCCCTTGAAGTCAGTGGGCTAGATCCTGCAAGGGGCTAAACACAAGTCCGGCCCTACTGGGTCAGACTGAAGTTCCATCTAGCCAGTATCCTGTCTTCCGACAGTGGCCAATGCCAGGTGCCCCAGAGAGAATGAACAGAATGGAAAATCATAGAATCACAGAATATCAGGGTTGGAAGGGACCTCAGGAGGTTCTAGTCCAACCCCCTGCTCAAAGCAGGACCAATCCCCAACTAAATCATCTCAGCCAGGGCTTTGTCAAGCCTGACCTTAAAAACCTCTAAGGAAAGAGATTCCACCACCTCCCTAGGTAACCTATTCCAGTGCTTCACCCCCCTCCTAGTGAACCTTTTCCTTAAAATCCAACATAAACCTCCCCCACTGCAATTTGAGACCATTACTCCTTGTTCTGTCATCTGCTACCACTGAGAACAGATAGATCCATACTCTTTGGAACCCCCTTTCAGGGAGTTGAAAGCAGCTATCAAATCCCTCCTCAGTCTTCTCTTCTGTAGACTAAACAATCCCGGGTCCCTCAGCCTTTTCTCATAAGTCACGTGCTCCAGCCCCCTAATCATTTTTGTTGCCCTCTGCTGGACTCTTTCCAATTTTTCCACATCCTTCTTGTAGTGTGGGGCCCAAAACTGGACACAGTACTCCGGATGAGACCTCACCAGAGCTGTGCCACGGGGCTTTTATTCCAATGTAGATGTACCCTCAGCTACAGTGTTGTTTTCCTATGCAGACAGCTTCCCTGATGTTGCTTAGGGGCTCTATTATCTCCCAGATCGACCTTTTCTTTCTACAGCTGATCTTCAGGGTTCTCAGAATACAAGTAGCAGCCATGCAATCCTTCAGCACGCGGCACTCCCATTCAATTGAACCGGGATTCTGTACCTAAGAGCTTGTAAGACCGGCTCATTCCAAGCAGCAAGAATTTTTGTCAAGGACCCTTGACAAAGGCAACAAAACCTTCCCCTGAGGACCCGGGAAACTGCCGTGTTTTCAACCAGTTCTCCCTACTATAAAATTCAGCATCTGCCTGACACTGAAGTGTTAAGCGAGTGAGAAGTGCAAGGCTGAACAGCCTAGGAGTAGCCTGTGTACATACTCACACACCCATTCCTGACATCCCCAGATACACGGATAGAGCAACACATCGCCTTGTCCCCGCAGGCGTGTTGTTCACAGAAATGTGACCGGGCTGGGTGCGTGCACACGGTGGAAAGGGAGCTGTACAGGTCCCCTGGGCTTTGTCCCGTCAATCCAAAGGGATGCAAAGAGGGCAGGAAATGAAAGTTGCCTCTGGAAAAACTCAGCACAAACTCAAAGATATTGTGATCCAACTCCCCGGGGCAGATAGGCGAGGGGACTCCACAGTGCATTTCCCAGTCCTATTGCATGATCTCAACGTCCCGGAGATCAGTTGACCGACCCGCATGAAGCAGGGACGATGTCTAGGCAGATAGCGGGCAGGGCAATAAGGTTGATGGGGAAGGGGAGCGAAGAGGATTTCCCCCATTCATCGCTGAGCAATTCCCGCTGACACCACGCCCGGGTTACAAGGTTGAGGCGCCGAGGAGGCGGTCAGGGCTGGTCCGGAGGGCATGGGATTACGCCGTGGTCAATGTTTCTGCTGCATTCATGGCAGCAGGAAATTTCACTTAGTCGGCAATACCGAGGGGGGGAAAGGCCCAACCCAGAGAAGGGATTTGGGGGCTGATTAATGCTCCCGAATCGATCCTGCCTCTACCGCGCTGCACTCCAGGGAGCTGTCAGAACACTAATAAGTGCAGCCACCTACTGTAATTGAAAAATAGATCTGCTTTTATTAAACTCCTCCATCACCCATCAAACACAGCAGCTCCCCGAGCAGCTTCCCTCCCTTCCTCAGTGGTGTGCGTGTCTGTGTTCAGTGCTCCTCAAAGGAGGAGAGGAACAGCACCGGCTGGAGCCGGGTAAAGCGCAGACAGGGGTTGTGTAGACGTTCTCCAGCGAGCTCTGCCGACATCCCCCCACCACCCGGCCTATAACTCTGCCATGGCACCTCACTCACGACATGCAAGGCCCCCCATTCTAGTCCCAGGCTGCTCCTAGGCAGAGCACGCCCCACTGTGTGGTGGGGCTTGTGAGGAAGACAAACGGGCTGCGACCCACTACCCTGTTTTCACCCAGGACCCAAGTCCAAGCTCTCCTTGTCCTGTGTGCGTGCCGCTCCGAGGAGCGTCTGGTCCCCGCTGAAGCAGCCGTATCATTAGCAGGACTCTGAGGTAAAGCCATTTGGTGGAGCCATTGCAGAGGAGCAAGACGCCATCCCCCACGCAGCAGCCTCCTCGTTCCATTTCGCCCGCCCCCCCCAGACTGATTGCTCTGCTCCCTTCTAATTCCCCTCTATTGCAGCCGAGAAGGACTGCAGGAGAGGTCGCCCTTGCCCGAGAGCCATTCAGAGCAGCGGCGTCCGAAGGAAACCCAATAACGCCAATAAGCACCTGCCTGGTTTACAAGGGCCGGGGGACAAAAAGGAGCGCTAATCCGGTTACACCAATTGCTAGACGAAGCGGAGGGGGGAAGAAAAGCCAGGCGGTTAGTATTAAGTAATGCAATCACCCTCCGAACGCTGACCGAGAGAAACGAGATTCCCTGCCAGCTGTCGTGGGAATCAGAGAGACACTGTGAATGCTGGTAGGCCTTAAACTGAACCCGCAGCAACTCTTCCCCTTTTAATGCTTCCACAGAGCAGGTCGCAGCACTGTCACGCTCCCGGCTCCTCAGCAAGCTGACCCACCAGCCACATGCAGGATCTGGGGGCTCCCCCTACAGTACCCCACAAACCCATCCCACCATCTTCCACGTGGCTTGCACTGCAGAGCTGGATGAGGCCGATTCGAGCCTCTGCTGACGGAGCCAGCTTGTGAAGGAGAAGCTCAGCGTTCATGGAAAATAGAAGGCCAGGTTTGATTCTGGGCTGAGGGCAAGCCAAGGATGGACTGTGGCTCTTGAACACTGGTGTTGCACCGGTACCAGCACAGCCCTGATATAAACTAGAGCAGCCCCAGGGCTGCTCTGACTCATGCTGCCTGCAGTGCTTCCATCTGTGGAGTCAATTAGCACCATAGAGTAGTCAGAGGACAGTGCGAACCGCCCCCCACCCCCATCTCCCAGCATTCATCTTGCACTCGGACCACAAGATGAGGTGACATAAGGCTGTTCTAGCCCCAGGGAAGACTCCCCCGTATGTGGTGGTATTCCCCAGCAGGGAAAGCTGCTGTCTTCGTGACCCTTTATGACCTCAGACCTCGCATCCGGGGACAGCCAGAGGACACAGAATCCAGGCCGCTGTGAAGAGCCATTAGAACATCAGGCCAGCATGACCCCCGGGAATGTCTGCCATGCCGCGGACAGGAGCCCCTTCTTGGAAGGTTGCCAGCCCACCCCCAGTTTCCCCCTTGCCCTGTTGTGTCCCGGCATGGCACAGGCTAAGGCCTGCAGCCAACCTGGGGGACTCAGACCTTGATCACCCCTTCAAGGCAGGGCAGGAAATCCGTTCTCTAGGTGGGTGGGTGGGGCTTGACTGGAAGCTGGGCCCAGCAACAAAGCCAGAGCAATGCAGCAAGACCCCTCCGGCCAGGCCCTCAGCTGGTGTCAACGATTATTGATAGTCAATTATAGCTGCACTGACTTCAAAGGAGTGAGGACTGTTAGGGGAGGATGTGGCAGCTGCTTAACAGAGCCCAGCAATGCTCCACAAGAGTTTGGGACAGGAAGTGAAGGAGAATGCTACGTTGGACATGAAGCTGCGGAGGGAATTTTAACTAAGCTGAAACTGCCCATCAGCCCTAATATTTGCCAAGGGAGCGTTTACTCCTATGCCAAGCGAGGGATTATTTCTCTGCTTTTAAAACACGTGATGTTTTTACCTTCAAATGCTGGGGTCAGTGAAGAGACCTGGGGCCCTGGGCTGATTTGACTGACGGTCAGATCACTCTCAACGCCGCCGCGTTTGTTTAACATACAGGTGTAAACAGTCAGACCTAGCAAAAGGAGGAAAGAGAGACGCACTGGGGATCAAAACCTTCCAACAGCATCTTCGCAAATGCCGGGTCGGAAAAATACACAAATCTAGCCAGGTATTGGAATTCTTTCCAATCACTCATTGGTCCTAGGCAGCCGCTAACCCACCACATCATTTAAGCTCACTCAGACCTCTCTGCTGCCTCCCTCTACACTTGATCTTGAACGGCAGCCCTCTCCATACATGGCCTCCTATGAGCAGAGACAGCCAATCACACTGAATTGCATGAAGACGACAAAAGGGGACCAGACAGGAGACCTCAGCAACTCAACTTTCCTGTGTGGTGCAGGCTCGGATTTGAAGCCATCTCTCTGGGAATGAAATGGTTAACGAGCTAATTCACAGCCCCTTCAACTACCAAAGAATCAGCCAAACTGGTGTAAGGGCAAGTCTAAACCAACCACGAACCCAGGTGGGAAACCACGAGAATCAAGACTTCCCAAGGAAAGCAAGTGCCCTGAAGGTTAGCAAATGGCATTAGCCTTTTAGGTCCAAATTAGAGATTAAAAAGGAATGCACAAGTTAAGGGTCAGACACTAGTGTAACTCAGCAGAGCTCCCCTGAAGTCCATCTAGCCATGCCAATTTATACCACCTGAGGATCTGACGCTGAATCCATCAATAGGTCACCTGCCAAGTGAACTGCATTTGAACAAGGAATTACAGCTGAATGGGGATGATTTTCCCCTCTCATCATTGTTGCCTGATTGACTTCAGGGGCCATTCCCAGTTTACACAAGGGCAAGAGAGAACGGATTGAATCCCAAATCCATCCTTCTTTCACTCAGATTATTAGCAAACTCCCCACTGACATCCCCCTATTTGTCCACTAGGTGTCACCACTGCTTATTCCAATGCATGCGTTTGCCAGCTGTGAATTTGAACTGGACAGATTCTAACCTCAACTGCATCTGATTCAGAAGTCAGGGGGTTTACATCAGTGTACAGGAGATCCAAATGCAGCCCTGGGAGAGGGCAGGGAAAACCTTCACACTCAGCTGTTTTCCAACATTGTCAGGGAAAGCAATCGTTTGAAAACTGACAGTTTAGGTCAAACAACGTATGTCTTGATCAAAGATGTAATTTTGTAGGATGGGTATTTTGTACCAAGCTCAGCAGAAACATCAATAAAACTGGCATTTTGTAGCTGAAATAGCAAGGTTGAAGCAGTACCTGGTGACTTGCTAACATCAGCAGTAAACAGCCAGTCGGTCGCCTTCCGTGCTTCAGGACCAACCAGGTAGAATTTGCCAAAATAAGACATGTCAAAGACTGCCAGTGCATTTCTGCAGGTTAAGCATTCATTCTTGATCTAAAAATTAAAGCACACCCCGGTGACGCTGAGCCACCCTCTTCTCGCTCCACAAAAGGAGTCATCAAGACAAATGAAAATCATTTGTATAACGAGGTGGCAGAAATTAAAACAAGTGAGCATGTGACTTGTGCCTGAGCTTTCTGTCACATTTTAAAATGTTCCTTTAAAAAAAGATATTCAAATGGAGCACCCTTGATAACAACCCAGTCCCTGCCACACACTCTTACCCTGCTTCTTACATCCATAACTCGCCTTTTGAGTTGGTGTCATCTTGTCAAATTTGTTTTCGTTTCCCCCTAGAATTCATCTCCCACCTGCTTTTGATCGAGTTCTGAATAGGGGATCACAGTGTTGCAGCAATGACACACTAAAGTTTGAGGGGGGACTCTCCACTTTAAGAACCTGTTTTGTGGAACTTATAAGCTTGCTAGGAATAAAAAAATTCAAGTCCTTTCCATGCGTGTTCTCACCAAAAGCAACTCTTTCATTTAGGAAAGCACCCTAAAATCCCATTCAGCCATTTGTTTATTTTGAGTTCCAAGCATGCAATGAAGGTGTTTTCTCATGCTTGGAGGCATTTCTCAGTACAGATGGGGAAAGCGGGGATTGGATTCAGTTTTTCCAAACCTCACTCGCTGGATTTTGCAAAACCAACACCAGCAATAATGGCGGGGCTCCTGGTCTCATTGCTCTAACCCCACCCCAGTCTACATGGGACGTGCGTATGGTTTTAAGATCAATGGTTCTGCTCTCCCTGCACAAAGGGCCCCTCTCAAGATTCGCTCCTGCTGCAGACTCATCTCTCCGAGAGGAAATGCAATGGGTGTGGTTGAAAAACAAGGGCTTGGAAGTAACCGGGTTGTAAGTGCCTTGAAAGTCCTACACCAGGCATACAGGCCCAACAAACCATTCCACTCCATTTTCACCATGCACTGAGCAGTAGAAATTCATCGCCATTGCCCAGCATAACGCCCAGGCACTACTGAATCCAGGGCACAGGACTGAATTCCAGCCTGAAAAATGCTAATGTTTATTAAGCATTTTATACAGCTCTGGAGTTGCCCTGGGTGCCTGAGCAAAGTTAGAGTAAGACACAGTCCCTCTTCCCAATTCCTTACAGCCCCACAAGACCACAACAGGCAGCTCAGTTGGGGCCCCAGGCTAGAATTATAGAGCAGAATGGTCCAGAGAAGCAGCCCAGTGCGTTGCAGGCATTTTCTACTCACAATGTCGTGATGAGGTGGGAAATCGAAGGTGTATTCATCCCCTAGCAGTTGGTTATAGAGGTAGGAGCCGTGGGGCTTTTGGTTATAAGCACCGTAGTAGTCGTAATCCAAAACCTGACAACAAAGAGGGGAGGAGAAAAGAACAAGGGGTGAAAATAATCGACAGTGAAATGTGAGGGAAAGGGCTGAAGGGGCGGGACCAGCAGGTGGGTTTGGGTTTGCAAACGATTCTGAGGAGATTTCCTCCACGTTCAAACCACACCTGGAAACCAGCCCATTTGCCATGCTGGATCGGATTGCAGATGCAAGTTCCAACCCAGAAAGCGGATTTCAGAGGTTACCTCTTCCCCTGCACCTTCCTGCAACAGGAAAGGGTTCAGATTTGAGGTCCGGGTGTCGGAGCATTTCACTCCATTGCACAGATACACACACCCTCTCCTCGGGGCCCGTCACAGACCGCCATATGCCATTTAGCAGGTCTCCATGGCTTTGCCCCATGGTTGTAGCATGAGAAACACTGCTGTGCTTACCGGAGCTGCGCCCCGCGGATTAAACCAGCCCGGTCTCTCCCAGCCATGCCTCTCCTGGTACACGCAGCCTTGCTGGAGAAGCTCCTATGGATGTGAGGCAATGAAAGCTGTGTGTTAGAAACACCTGAGCACTGAACCCCTAACCAAACCAGCTTCCTCCCCCAAGGCCACTTTCCCAGCTCTATCCCTTATTGCAGCAGATTGCCCTGGCTACAGCTGAGCAGGGAATTTGTCAGGGGAGAGGGACTCGGGTGTTTGAGTAGCTGGGGGAATGAAATTTCTTCCCAGTCCCATCCAATTATTCATTGGCTTAATGTTCGGAAGGCAAACAATACGTGTTTTAATACAGCTACATCCCATTGTGCTAAGTGCTGTACAAACACAGACCCAAAATACCACTCCTGTTCCTGTGAGTTTGCAATCTAAATACCAGGCAAGAGACAACAGAAGGATACAGACCGATAGGCTGAGTATAAGGAGAGGAAACAATGAGACAGTATTGGTCAGGATGATAGGCAGTGATCTCTGCACACCAACAGCCTAACTGCAGTCAAGTAATAATATAATAAAATCATGCAGCAAGGAGTTCCGCAGGCTCAATATGCACTGTGCCAAAGTTTGGGTTATATTGTGTTGATTGGTAACTGACTGATGATAAGCACAAGGGACAGATTTTCCCCCACATAAATTTCTAAAATAGTAAAAAATAATATTTGGATTTAATATTTATATGCCCCCTTTTTCATTCTTCCCCATTCCCCCCTCCAAAAAAAGTCTCTACTCGCTGTAATTAGGTGAACCACCAGGATATTTTTGTTTTGTGTTTATGTTCGAAGAGAACATTTATTGTTGAATATTTTAGAAATGATCCGCGTCTATTTATAAAACACACCCTTGTTTTGGCACTTAGTGTATAAATACCAGGTTGTCAGTCAAATGGGCACCGTGTATTAGACACACTATTAAAACAAAATTGCATTCCCAGTGACAGAAAACAACCGAGCTGTTGAGAGCAGAGGAGGGTGTGAGCGAGAGGGAATTTCTGTATCGCTGCTCAAGGCTCTGCACTGCAGTGGGAGGCAAATGGAGGGATTGGAATACCAGCTGAAACTGGCTCAGGAAACTTGGTTTCTGATTCTGATCCTGTTCACACTGTGCAAAGGTAAATGGAGTCACTTCAGAGTTACAGCAGTGTAAATGAGACCAGAACCTGGTCCCCGGACTGCAAGCAGGTGTTTTGGTGGTGCTGAGCCATGATAATCGTGGGTGTTGCGTGTGCAAAGCACCTTTGAAAAATCAGGCCTCTTTTTTAAGACCCCCAATTTGAAAATTTTGGCCTGAAGGGATTGATTCAAGATGACATAGGAGGTCCGCAGCAACGGGGGGAAGAGAAGCCAGTGGTCCGGACTCTAACCACTCAGAGAGCTTGCCAGTCTTCAAAACTGACGAGCAGTAGGCATTAGAGAGCAACCAGCTCTCAAGGGCACCTGCAAAACCGTTTCCAATGCGGCGGGGACTTGGTGCAATCTCAGGAAAGCGCTCGCTATTTAAAGGTCCGTCTCCACATTGCTACGGTCCTGTAGCCCTTCTCCTCAACCCCCCTCAAGTCTGCTTGGTAAGTGTCTCCAGAAACAGTCCCGCATCAGTTCAGCACAAGGCTTGGGACCGAACAGACAGACAAAGCTTTTGAGCTTCCCTTTTAGAAACCTCCTTCCTGAGGTTTCCTGCCACCGAACGGTTTCTCTCCAGCCATGCCAGCCCGGCCCTGATGCGGGATCTGGAGTCAGGCAGTGACAGCTGGGTAACAGAGCCCTGGAAACTGACAGGCTGCAGTCAGCTATTAATACAGCGCCATCTGCTTGAAAGTGCCGTCCGCCCACACTGCAAACTCCACGCGTCACTCAGCCGGGCTGGCGAGACAGCCAGGAAGAGCAAGGGCTGGTTTTTAAAGAGACCCCTCATCACACAGGGGTTCAGCCCCAGGTAAGACGCTGCTGCGGTGGAAGCAGGAGACCTGCAAGCACGCCGAGCAGTTCCATCAACAGGACCCCGCGGCCCCATGACGCCGCTTTGCGCTAGCCACGAATGAGACCGCAGGGCCCAGGTCGCCACTGGTGTCTTTGGGCACAGGGCCCTTGATTTCCAGGGAGCGGTGCCTGGTCACACCAGCAACGGATCAGGCCCCTGGGCTTCAGCCCTGCCTCCAGCCCATCACTTTCGGAGCCAGGAGGAGGCAGCAAGGGGCAGCCTTTTGCATTGCTCAGTGGCTCTCCTTGCAGCCAAATCAGCAGCTGCTTTTCTGGGTGCTGAAGGGCAGGCCCGACCCATTGCCCCCTCAACGTTTGGTGTGGGGGCACGTGCTCAGAGACAAGGGGTGGGGGGATAGCTCAGTGGTTTGAGCATTGGCCTGCTAAACCCAGGGTTGTGAGTTCAATCCTTGAGGGGGCCATTTAGGGCAATCCTGCTAGTGTAGGCAGGCGGATCCTGCTAGTGTAGGCAGGGGACTGGACTCGATGACCTTCAAGGTCTTTCCAGTTCTAGGAGATTGGTATATCTCCATTTTAAATTTAAATTAAAATTTTAAATTAAATTTAAAAAAAAAAAGCCTGGCTTCGATTTCACGTAGCGACCAGAGGCAGCTGGGTGCCTTGCTCCCCCAGGCCCTTCCCAGGGGGTTTGGGCACTGACCTCGTGCAGGGGGTCTTTCCTCAGGTTGCGCCCGGCCAGTGGCTCGTCATAGGGGAAGACGACCGAATAGTTCTTGGCGTATGACTCGTGGCTTCGCTCCCGGATCCAGCGGTTGTTGGAGGTAAGAGAGCGGGGAAACCTCCTGAAAAGCAGAGAGAAGGCGACATTCAGGGGCAAAGCTCCCGGCCCATGCGACCATATAGCAAAGGGAGGAAGCCACGGTTACGTAGCAGCCCCTGGAGTCTGCAGTTGAACTCACCGCCCCCTTTTGCTAGGTGCTGTACAAACACATAGTGAAAGACCCGGAGAGCCAGCAGTGTAAACAGACAAGGCAGGCCCCTGAAAATACCCACTGTGCAGGCACCTCCCTGGCTGGTGCAGAGCTGGCATCAGGGCTCTAGGCCGGCCCTGCTCCCAGTCCCCTGGAGTAGGGTGTCAGGGGCAGCCCGGGGAGAGGGAAAGTGAGGGAAGGGATCAGGAGGGCATGGGCGCAGAGAGGATTGCACCACAACTATCCTCCATTTCCCAGGGCCTGCCCTGCCGATTGCCAGGCAGAGAGCTAGGGGTACCACGCAAGGGCTGTCACTCCCCTGAGCCTGCCATGAAACGTCGTGTGCTAGCCCAGTGCCCCGGCACTCACACAGCTCCGGCTCGGCCCGCAAAGCTCCCTGCTTTTCCGGCTGCTTCTTCCTCCACCCCCCACGCCCTCAGCTTTGCCACTGGAAATCCAGGACATCGATTCATACACTTGAAGGCCAGAAGGGACCTCTTGCCTTCTCTTCCCGCATCCTGCAGAACACAGGCCAGAGAACCTGGCCTAGTAATTCCTGCATCAAACCCAAAACTTCAAGCTGAGCTTCTCTTCTAGGAAGACATCGCACGGCTGACGGGGTTGGAGGATTAACCATGGCATCAGTGATTAGAGCTGGCTGTGCTTTGAAATTAACACCCCCCCCCATTAGCTAATAAAACATCCCGAGCAGAGTGAAGCATCTCCCCGAACAATAGGAGCTGTCAGCCCGTGAATAGGGTTTGACACAGAGAGGCTGCCTTGATGCTGTTTTGTCTCCTCTTCGTTCTTTATAGAACATTATGGGATTCGAATATTGTATGTTTTGGAACCATGGTTACACCAGCGTATTCCCCCCAAATCCTGAAGAGTTCCCCACAGGGGTGGCGGTGGGACCTTCTCCACACAGGATGGAGGGGAGAACCTAACTTCTGTGTTCTCCTCACGCCAGACAGACACATAGGAGCGATGAGAACACTTTGCGCTTGGAGAGCGCTGTGCAAAGAGGGCGAAGCGCAGCATCAGCGTGTGGAGACAGGCCCGGAGGTGAACCAACAGGCCCAGAGTCACGTAGGGACTTAGTTGCAAAGCCAGGAATAGAATCCAGACCTCCTCATTCACAAAGCTTTGCTGCAGCCCCCCGGATAACACGGCTTCCCGGGGAAGGATCAAAGCCACGTAGCCTCTGCTCTGCGCACACCTATCTACCTTGAGTTGAAACAGCCAGTGCACCGCCGTGAGGCTTGGCTTTGATCATTCTGATCATCTAGCAGCAGTTCCTTTGGGGAACCCTGATCAGATTCTTCCAGAGGATACTTCCACACGGGGCCTTCCTCACGGGATGTGCACAGGGTGAGGGCCTAGATCCTCCAAGGTGTTTAGGCACCTAACTCCCTTTGGTTTCAATAGGAGTTAGGAGCCTAAATACTTTTGTAGATCTGAGTTGAAGAGCCTGGGTCCCAGCATGAACTAGCAAGGCCCAGTCTACCCGGTGGAATGGGGTGTCTTCGGAAAGAGAACTCCAGCTTTTCCCATCTCTCTCCTCTATGCTGCACCGGGAAGCCATTTTACCCTGGGGAAGCGACGTCTGCTCTAGACATGCAAAGGAGCCTTCCCAGAATGAAAGAGATCAACTCGAGAAGAGTCACTAACTCTGCCTTGGCCGTGTCCTCGCATGTCTCAGCAGGCTAACGAGTCCTGAGCGGACAGCCCACACGGCTGTAAATCCGACAGAGGCTCATCAATGACGCTCAGACTTCTTGTCGCATCAGTGTCGCTAGGCGCTGAAAGATGTTCGGATTATTAAAAGAGGGCAATACCTCCCCCCCCTTAAAAAAAAAACCTACCCAACCCAACAGCAGAAGGCTCATTTGACTGCATGTCTCACGCGATGCACCCAAGCACTGGTTTTGATCTCTGCTGTAGCTCTTCATTCCGGGTGGAAGGGTCAAGTATGAGCAGGACCCTGATCCAAAGAGGATCTGGGAAACTTGTACCTCCTCACAAAC
This sequence comes from Sternotherus odoratus, assembly GCA_032164245.1. Taxonomy (NCBI): domain Eukaryota; kingdom Metazoa; phylum Chordata; order Testudines; family Kinosternidae; genus Sternotherus; species Sternotherus odoratus. Next base: position 13,842,828 of record JAVMKO010000016.1, read on the forward strand.
AGGACTCGACGGCATGCTCTGATTCGGGGGATATATACTCTCTTTTGCAAGCTGAACAACTCCTTCGCGCATGGGCCGGCCACTGGAATCTCACTGCTGTCAAGGAACATGGGTCACCCACAAACGTGGGGCGTCTCTTTCAAAGGCAGTCGTCGAAATGCTGCGAGGCCTGTGCTTCCGGCACTGGATTCTCTCTGGGCCAGTCAGAGAGCCAGCCTGGCCCACATCCTGAACTGGTGAAAACCAGGGTAGCGCCACTCAATTCAATGCCCATTTACATCCGCTGAGGATCCGGCTCAGGCCTGAAAATATCCTGCGCTTCGTTGGCTTCTTCTTTGCACCTTGTGCGGTCACCTGCCCCTGCACAGGGTGGGCCTGATTCTTCGCCTCCCTGCATGTTGCGCTGCCATTTGCACCAGGGCCAAAAAGAAGCATAAAATGCCACCACACCCAATGCAACATTTCGCACTCCCCTTGCACAGGTGCAGAGTGACTGTGCTGGGTGCCTGGCATTAACATATTCAGTCTCCTCCCCTCCCCCCCCAATAAAGGTATTCACCACACGCACCCGTCCCTGCAGCTGCCACAATGAACCCGTCACCTCAGCTTAGAGCCAAGCTACCTCCTTCGAAAGACTGGGCCTATCTGAACCCTGCCAAGCCATTCCCTGACACCGCTCCGCTGCCTTTCCTTCCATTCCGCCCTCGTTAGCACCAACTGTCAGGTGCCATCAATGCCCGAGGGCAGTGCCACCAAGCGCACCGCAAGCCGGGCGTCAGCCTCAAACCGGCATCGGGAACGGGCTGTCGTTTCTGGGGGAGGACGCCTGGAACTGGCGACATAAAGCAGGAGTGGCGAGGGGGGAGGGGAGCACAACTAACCCTGGGAGAAGACACTTTCCGGCTCACCCCCTGATTACAAGGAAGGCCCACTGCTACCACATCGCGCAGCCCGGACCATGCGGGGTATGTGAACATGTGTCAGCACTCCGAGAAACCAGGGCCTAATTGGCTCTGACTAACTCATCCATGTCTAAGAGGCCTCAATGCTTCAGTGACATGCTTGTAAAATGTGTGGTGTGGGCCTCTAATAGCTGGTCTTTTGAAGGCTCAGCTCCTTCTAGTCCTGTCAGCTGAAGGAATTCCTGCTTTAGCTGAAGGCTGTGCTCAGATACTGATAATCTTAGGTTCTGACCCTACTCATGGAATAGGTGAAGTATGGTTCGTTTCAATCTTTTTAATAGCCATATTTAACTCTGCTACACTGGTATAAATCCATAGCAGGGTTGAATATACAGCGCTTTGGATCTAGAGGTCTCAGAAGCACTCTACAACGAATAGTAAATATCATTTTCTTAATTTTTCCAGAGGAGAAACTGAGGCACAGAAGGGGACATGATTTGGCCTGAAGACACTCAGCAGCGCAGTGACAGAGCTGGGAATAGGGCCCAGGTCTCCTGAGTCCAGTGCACTATCTACAGGACACACTGCCTCCCATAGCACCACTGCCTTCAGTAGATCAACTGTGGATCTCTACTGGCGAAACCAAGATCCTGAATTCGGTTCTTTGGGTCTTTGCCTCCCTTGAAGGTTTTTGCAGATTAAAAGGTGGGCTGGAGCCTAAGAATTCACATCTGTTCTTTATCAAAGCAAACATAAGAAACAGAGTCTGTGAGCCAATGGACCACAGCAGAACCGATTCACCCCATATGCGACCAAGCCGTACTGTCCCCTGATCTCACCTCTGGGCTGGATGCTTTGTATGCATCATGGACCAAATTCTGCAGCCCTGATTTAAGCAGATTTATACCAGTGTAACTGGGGGCAGTATATGGTCTTATGGAGGTGGGCGGGGTAGGAGTGGGGAGGGAAGCAGGATATTTCAGGGTAAGTTCTGCTCAGCCTTCAGCAAGTCGAGCTGGCCTGTGAGCATCCCTCTTTGGCACAACACTGTTTGAAACACACGCCTGAAAAAGGAAAGAGCCATGAATATTCTTTACATTTCTCATCCAGTTCTCCCCGGACTGAAATAGACATAAAACCCAAAGCATCTGAAATGTGTTGGACATCATTTTCATCTCTCAAACCGAAAAGCTCCTTGAAGGAATGTGCTGCTTCAGCACATGCTCATATTATTATTAACAGAGCCCTATAACTCACCGACAATAACCCCCTGCTCTCTTACCAGTGGCACCTTTCCCATCCACTGACTTTGGCAAGCTCTTGCAAAATTGCAGTGGCTCCCATCCAGCCCAAAGCCCCCAGGTCTGGAGAAGGGGGAGCCAGACATCAGGCAAAAGGCAAGACAGAATAACATTTTATAGGGTCTTTTCCAACAGTGCTTTCAGCTCCCCTTCCCACCCCCATTTTCTTCGTGCACAGGAGATGGGAGACGCTGCAAAATAGCAGATCGGACAACAACATCAACAGAATAAAAGGCACTGGGGTCTAAAAGGTCTGACCTTCTCTTTCCCCCCTCTTGCCAACAATAGATTTTTTTAAGGGACTAATGGGGGAGCCGTATCTCCCTAACACTCAGCTGCGGTTAATGCCGGGGTTTGCTGCTACAAGTTCTCTGGTGTAGAGAGAGGGGTGGGGAAGGGGATGTTAACATGTGCAGCCCTTTCATGTGACTTTTGATCCTTAAAATTCTTCTGCTCTACTCCGCACTGATTAGGCCTCCACTGGAGTATCGTGAGAAGTTCTGGTCTGGTGTTGTAGCTCGTACCCATCACTATTCTCCCCTTATCTGCATCGATCCGCAGTTAGACTCAGTGCAGAGACTTAGGCCCGGGAGCCCCAGAGGCCATGCAGACCCATAGGCCGGAAAGGAAACCCACTGGCAAAGAGCCTTTCCAATAATAATCATGGGGGGTCAGGCAGGCCAGCTCTCTGGAACCTGGTCTTGCTTGGAGAGCTGGGATTGAGGCCTCAAAAGCCACGGTTGTCTGGTATATCAGCATGCCCCACTTCACGTGTCATGGCTCACCCACCAGCCATCTTCCTGGAGCCTCAGCCCATGTACCAGGGCAGTGAACATTTGACAGAAGCAACAGCAGCAACCGCCAGCAGATGAAATATTTACAAGGGAGCATTTGAAAGAATAAATATTTGAATACATGGAAAAGAAAGCTATTTAAAAATAATAATCAAAAACTCAGCAAGGTGGAACACTGGCTTCATAACGCCAGGAACCACAAACTAACAAACGGGCTGCGGTCCAACTTGCCCTCTGGCAGAGACACAAACCAACCTGGGGGCTAGAAAAACCATTATGCTTAGGAGCTGTAAGAAGCTCCATACCAAGCCTTTGCCCTGCCCAGATCCTGGTGTGGAAAACTCTGTTCTGCTCCCCTGGCAGTTTCACCTGGTTCTGGTATTCTTCACGTGCCGTGAAATGTTCAACAGCTGCCACATTCCAGCCAGAGGTGGCAGTCTGTCAGTGGTGGGTGAAGTGATAGATACATACCCAGGCACACGAGGGTGGCAAATTCACCCTTGGTGTAACTCCGTCAAAGCCAATGGAGTTACATGAAGTCACAAACTATGATCAACGTGCTTTTAAAGGGCTTTTGGATCTGGCAAGCTGAAAGCATCCGTACTCAAGGCTGTGTGTGCGCTAAGGTGGCGCGATCATTCTTAGACATGTCCTGGCTGCCTGGACACCCCAAATCCCTTCATTCAATTTGAGAATCTCAGCCGCAGTTTACAGAGATGAGACGAAACTGCAAAGCTCAGCTCTGGATTACAAACCCCACACGGCTTTTGGTAAGTGCCCAGTACCCCTTATAATATTGTAGCAGATTCTTTCCCAGTAGAATGGTCTCCATCATCTATAAGCAGCAGCATCTATTCCCTAAAGAGACACCAGCTGTAGGGCTAGGAGCAGGAAGGTCACGCGTTGTATTTTTCTGCCGTCCCTTGCTGACAGTAAGGTGAACTGTTCCTTTCCAAAGTACTAGCCTGGCCCAGTGGGTGCGTGCTGGGTCTGCCTTTTGTTGCAATGTGACTTTTAAAGCTCGCATCTGTCAGCTTTTTTTTTGTTATCGTGCCTATAAAACAACAGACCCAATAAAGTTTAATTGAAAATGAAAAACCAATTACAGAGCCGGCTTCTGCACATTCAAAACCTCCCGGCCCATGTCCTGCTGCGGGGGGAAGATAATCTTTCGCCAATTGAAATCGTCACCCCGATTATTAACTTAGAGGATTAGGCCCTGCGCTAATTGAACAACAACAAAACCCAGACATAATTACCCTGTCTTCTCTCATCATTGCAATCTCCTGGTGTCTGATGGAAGCTGTTTGCACCAAAACGCAGTGGGGGAAATGAGATAAACCTAACATGTAAATTCATTAAAGCTATCTAGTGTCATTAATTCCAGCTCTTCAGAGAGACGGGGCAGCAGCCGAGAGACGGGCCCTGAGCACACAGGGAAATCAGCGTTGTCAGCCCGCAGACACCTGGTTTTTACTACAAGCCAGCATAAGCAAAACTACCTTGTAATAACAGGCCCCGCTTGGTCACCCAGCAGCATGGGGGAAAGCAGCTCCCATTCCTTCACCCAGATGCATAGCTTCCATTTCCCTTACACTTCAATTGAATGCAATAGGACCGGCATTCGAAAGAGGTTTCAACCATGTCTCTTACTTTGCCCCTGCAATTTCTCAGGTGCACTTCATGCCAGTCGGGCATCTAATTACCTGAACTGCCCAGCCCCTCAGTTAGACTCTGCTGCCTCGTGATGCGCCGTGCTGTAGCGGGGGGCTGGAGCATGTTAAAAAGAACCTTCTGGCTCCTGCGAGCGCTGCATTCCTCCCAACCTGCTCCAAGCCAGACCGCTTGAGCATTACTGCAGACCCCAAATCCATCAACGGATGCAGCCAGGGGAATTCAATCCACAGCCTGCTGGTCCACAAGCAAGTACCAGCCCAGCTGTGTCCTCTGACCTCCACACTCTCGCTCTATCTACAGCTGTGCTAGGGAAGGGCCCTGCCTGACCTGCCGTGTTGCTTTCCACCTGAATACGCCCGGACGGGATGGGAAGACACTGACTTGAAGCCAGACTGAGGATATCACCTTGTGCAGGCTTTAGCTTTCTGGAAGCTCTTTCTTTACTTTGAGTAACAGAAAATGAGTCCAGTCCCCCACTCCCCCGTTAGAAACCTTTGGCTAGAGGGAATGCAGCACTTTCAGCAATTACTGATGCAACAGAAAGATCAGCAAGTCCCTGACAGCCCCTCCTCCCTTGCACAGTCAAATCCCCTCCCCCCCACCGCCCGCCCGCCCGCCCGCCCTGATGTTGGGCCTATGGTGTGAGTTTCTCTCTCTCTGGAGGCAGAGCAGCTCACAGCACATTGTCTCTTGGGTGTGAGAGGCTCTCATGCCCTAAGGGCACCCGATCACAGGTGTAACAGTCCCACTTGGCTAGCCATGGGCTCAGGCCACCAAGTTCAGAAGAGGGCTTCCAAATACCCACAGATGAGGAGGTGTTTGGGAGGAGGGCTTTGGTTTGGTCCATTAGAAAGCTACAAAGGGGGCTATTTGCAAAAACTCGATCCAGTTAGGGGTGGGATTTCAACGGTGTTGCCAAAGCTTGTGATTGCTTTGAGAGCCTCGCGACAAAGGGTGTCGTCATGAAAAGCCCAGTTCCGGCAGCCCCATAATCACGTGTGAATTGGAGCTGTCTTTTTACTGAGAAGAGTTTCCGGTTCGCTCACGTTGGCAGAGCAAAACCTGAAGCCATGATCCCAGTGCATCCCTGAGGCTCACAAACCAAGTCACAAAGGAAAAGACCCCGAAAAATCAGGATCATTTTTTTAAAATCTCATGATTTTTGAATGTCTGGGGGCTGCCCGTACCATTTCAAATCCCCCTAACGGAGCTTTTCGACTTTGGATGCCTCTGTAATAATGACCACCACTCTCCTAAGTACTTCAGTGCTACTGCTTATGGGTGGCTTTGTCGTTAAAGCTCTCGAGTGGCATTCACATAAGATCCCTTTAGCCTCTGGTCCCCCTCGGAGATAGATGGAGAGCTTGGTGGTGCAGACACCCCTTCTCTTGAGGTGCCCATTCAGTGCCTACCACCACAGAGCCGTCCTTTGGACTGTTATCATACCGTAAGATAAGGAATAATGGGAACAAAGTAAAATGTTTCCACCCCAGCATAATGGGGCTGGGTACGCAGCCACCTCAGCGCTCCCAGCTCCTGCCAAGAAGCAAGGCAAAAGACTCCTCCTACATGTGCAGTCTCCTTTAGAACTGACCCATGCTATTGAGCCAGAACAGGGGGGAAAGATTCGGGGGTGGGGTAGATACTAGCCTGATATCATAGCCGTACATATCCTTTTCGGGACGCCCGTGAACTATCCAGTGGGCCAATTCCTTCCCACAGCCACCTCCGAGCATCATCCCTGAGCAAGAAGAAAAGGAGGAGAGGACTGTAAGCAGAGTCCGGAAATCAATGTTGGTTGTTTTGAGCCTGAGGCACATTCAAAACGCCCAGTGTATGTGACATAAAGGCAGGATGGGGAGCCCCTTACATCTCCAGCCGGGATAACCCTCTTCGGAGCCCAATCTTCTGCCCTGTGAAGCTAATGGGGTTTTTCGCTAGATAAAAGAAAGGAACTTTGACCTTTTTTTTAAGGTCTTGTCTTACCTGCACTGTTGAAGCCACAGCCAAGGAAAAAGCCTCGGACTTCCGGCGCTTCGCCCATGAGGGGCTTGTGGTCGGCAGTAAATGATTCTAGAAAAGATGACACAACCCATCGATATAGCCCTTACCAGCCACGAGTCCCCCCGCGCGTTTCAGAGATCGGTTACGCATTTCTAGGGTGACCAGATGTCCCGGTTTTATAGGGACAGTCCCGTTTTTGGGGTCTTTTTCTTATATAGGCTCCTATTACCTCCCCCCCCCCACACACACACACCTCCACTCCTGATTTTTCACATTTGCTGTCTGGTCACCCTACACATTTCCAGATTGGGGCTTTCAAGTGTTCTCCTACTGGAGTCAGTGAGAACAGAGTTCGACCAATACGGAGTGAACTTGAAATAACACCTCAAGTGTCCCTCTTACTCTGACATCTCGTGATGTAGAAGAAATCACTGCTGTCCCTTTGAGTGGGGGCATAAATGAGCATGGATCAAAGCCCAATAGCGCTCAGTTACCATGGTAATGAGCACGTGCCATGAGGGCCTGATCCAAAGTCCAGTCAGGTCAGTCGAAAGATGCCCATTGGCTGTGATAGGCTTTGGAGCAAGCCCTGTGGAGAGATGAGGCACGATAATGATTGGTGGAAACAGACAGAGACTGATAGATACCAGGAGAGATGGGGACTCTTCCGGAATGTTCTTCCCACACCCTTGGAGAACCCAAATACACTTTGATGCAACCAAAATAACTCTAGTTGGTGTGGCAACAAAAATCTAATGTTACAGCCTATTTAAGTGTTTGTCTGGCGGGAACAGGGGGAAATATCAGGTCAGGAAACAACAGACCCTTTCTTTCAGTGAAAGGTCTGCCTCGAGCTAAAGCCAAAGCCAAACCTCCCCCTGAGCCATGCTAGAGTTTGAGGTGAGATTTCCTTACTCAAAGGCTACCTAGTGCATTTGGTCTTTGGGGAGGTGCGAAGCTTTGCCCAGAAAGCCTTCCAGTTCACCTTTCCACCAGAACATTCAGCCAAACCCTGTCACTTTTCTCCAAAGAGTTGGCAGGGGTGCGTGCAGATGCGATCACAGAAGGCAGAGATGGAGAAGAACATTCTGATCATTGGTCCACGGGTTACATCAGACCACCGGCTCCATGCCACTGCCGATGGAGGACTCTTCCCTTCTGGATATTTTCCTAGTACCTTGACCGGTCTAGTTCATATCCCAAGTAATGGCGGTTGTGTTGTCTCAATGGAAGACCCCAACGGGTTCAGTCTCAGCAGAGTTTCCCTGATAGTTAGACTTCCTTGTTCCCTTTTTTTACCATATCCCATTGATCCTGGTTAATTCCCTCCCCACCCCGGTTCTTTTCTTAGCATTTCCTCTTTCACCACATCTTCCTGCACGGGGCTTTCAAAAGCAAGGCCATTGGCTGCATGGGAGGAGAAGACCCTGAACAGGGATCTTTAAACATAAAAGGCTCCTTTGTGAAGTCAGATGAATCCGCTGGTCTAACTAAATCAGCAAATGCTCCAGGAATTAATTCCTCCTAAATTACTATTTTCAACAGTCGTCGTTCTCTGGCGTAATCCCACCCAATGCAAGAGAGCTGTGTTGCTCCATTAGTCCTCTTTACGAGGGCCGGGCCAGGTTAATATTATTCTTATTTTATTTTTTATCCTGATCGGTTTTTGCTGGTATGCTTCATGAATTTCAGATAAATACTTCTTTATTAACTTAATGGATTTCAGCTGAAGAGATGCCGAGGGCTCCTGTGTTAATGATGTCTCATTCTGCCAATTCCCGCTCCAGATAGGACTGCCAATCAGGACTAAAATAATAAAAATCTTATCCTGGGTGGAGAGAAAAAAACTCCATTGGTTTTCTAAACCTCTGTCTGATGGTTTTCTGACTCAATTTGTCCATCCTTTGGGGCGTCCGGTTACATTTTTATGATCCTTTTAGGCCTTTTTTTGTCCACAAACAATTTCCAGCTGGTTTAAGTTCTTCTCGCTCTCCCTCAAGAGAAAGAATAAGGGATCTGGGAAGAACAAATGAATAAGCTCTCTGGGGCAGGAACCATCTCTTTGTTCTGTTTGTACAGCACCTAGCACAAGGGAGAGCTCCTAAACACTACCCCAATACCGATACATAAATCATAATGAATGACACGGTATTCTTCTTATTACTGTGTCGGTGCCTAGAGTCGCTGTACAAATCCACCCTCAGAAGAGCACACAGCCTGAGGTGTATCTTAGCATATACGGACAGGGCCTTTCATCTGGAAGGATCCCAGAACTGGGGATTTGAAGGGGCTTAGGCCTGCTACTCCTGTTTAACTGCAATGGGATTTGGGCCCCAGCTCCCAGAGGCGATGGAAACCCCAGCCTGCGAGCAGAATTCGTCATCTCCACCACTGAAATGGAGCCACCTCGGGGGCAAGACGTGTCAGCCGCGCAGCAACACTATTCAACAATTTGAGACTGGGACAGCCCGGCAATACTGCATCCAACTGTAAAACGTAGCAGGTAAAATGAGACCCTCCAAACTGGGAGGTAGCCAGGCCTCCATGACACCTGTTCTTTTTAGAAAAGCACTGCAGGATCTTATTGACTATATGGTCAGGTTCTTTGTTGTGTCTCCTAACAAGAGGTTGAGGGTGTTGGTTCAAGGCTGACTTCTTCTCAGTAAACAGTTCTGATCCCAGTACTGACCTCTGCCTAGCCTGAGAGATCTGATGAGGCTACAGCTGAAGGAGGTATGGCTGCAGACCGCGATATTCATGCTGAATCATCTCTCCATCTCGCAGTTCCCAACCTGTCCTGGCAAACCCCTGCCACCTTTTGCAAACTGGTTTGTTATGTCCTCGAACTCTATTTTTGCCATTCATGAGGATTTGTCCCCCACTCCCAGGAAGCAAGTTGGGCTGCAAAACTATAAAGGGGCCAAGTGTTTCTTTTATAAAAGATTTACTGCACAGTGCAAACAACGTGCTTTTGCCATTTGTTTGTGCGTGCCAAACCCACCGTGACTTGGCTTTCACAGACAGAATACATGCATGTTTAAATCAAGAGTGCAGGGACTGGGGAGGAAAGGATCACTGAGCCTTTAGAAATCACGTTTGTTGCATTACAAATATCGAATATAAAGAAGGTTAGCTTCCTGCAGGAGACCTGGCTTCTCAGCAGAGACTGAGAGCTCTACTTTCACCCTGATTTAATCAAAGCTGCACTTCCCAGGGCCAAGGCATCTACCTGGTAAATGTCATGTTTTATCTGGTTAGGAGCAAGAGATGTGTCCTACTTTCCCTTCAAGCAACTGTGCAGTTCTGTCCCTGTGGGGCGGGAGGGTTTTTCCTTTTAAATACTTCAGTGAAATGAGAGCAGGTCTTTATGGTGCAGACTTCTCCAGTAAATGCGCAGCAGTCTTGAAATGGAACCTCATAAGCTATTCCTCAGACTCCCATATAGCACTCCACTGTATCTCATTTCAGACTCAATACCCTTTATATAAGCCACACAGATGCCAGTCCTAGAACTGCCAATGGTGCTGGATTTACATTCCATCTTGGGGACCATTCTTCTAATGGGCCTGGAACTAAAATGTCTCAGTGCCCCCTGCCAACGGCTACCCTGCTTCCGGAGGCATAAATAGGTCCCACTTTTGCAGCTGCAACGTGGAAAGGTCATGTGAGGTGATGTACAAAGGGAGTCAAATCAGCTTGCCACCTCACAGGATCTGTGCCCTAGACGACCTTTGTCCTGGTTTGTGCCCACAAATCAGAGACCTGGACTTCTTTAGTAAGTGGCCAGAGCGGAGGGTGCAAAAATAACTTCACACCTGCAAAAAGCAGAGGCTAGTCTCTGAAAATCTGGCCTTTAACGTTCAAGTCCAGTCGCAGCAAAATCAGCGGTAAACATGGGTGACATTACTGCACGGTCGCACTCACTTTCGCTGGGATTCGTTTGGCTGCAGACTTTTAGCACCAAAACCACGGAGAGTGAGGGGAAAAACCCCCACTGAAGTGTAACAAAACTCCTGGGCTATTTTCCTCCCAATACAAGACGTCTGCCGCCACCTTCAGGAATAGGAATAGGAATCACTGCATCCAACCCTGTGATGTTCTCCCTTTGTATTCTAATGGACTCACTCCCTTCAAAGAACAATCCGGTGCAAACAAGAGCCTCCAGGCAGAGGTCCCTTTGCCCTTTCCCGTGTATTTGCCAGTTCTGCTTCACACGTCCTGCCTACCACTTCCCCACTCCACTGCATTGGTATCTCCAAAAGGCCCATTTAGAAATGCTGTACCGGTCACAGCCCCGTCACAGGGCTTCTCAGAAACTCAACCAGCCTGAACTGCTGTGTGTACAGCGTAACCAAACCTCCTCAGCCAGGAGGGCAGAATCTGCAATGGGAACCTTGAGGGTGTGGGACCGCTGTGACTTCCTAGGGGCCCTCTGACATAGATGCTGAGTGGATGGGTTAAAATTCTGGGACTCCCCTGTCCCATTGCCCCACCCACCTTGAGACTAACATCCCCCAAATCATTACAAGCAGATCCGTGAGCTTTCCAGATCAGACCTGCGCAAGAAGCACAATATCCATCATGCCAGGGCAGAGCAGGCTCAGTTTTGCTCCAGCTTTTCGTGCCAAGGCAGGTCAACCAAGTTGACATTCACTCTAATTAGCACTCCCACAAGCTGTTCGAAGCTGAGCAGCTCCCAGGATGTGCCAAATTCTCGCCAGCCTTTGAGCATGTTAAAGGAAAGGTTTCCATTCCAGCCCTGGCAATCTAGAGCCCCATCGCTTGGTAAAAACAAGGGGCAACTGCAGCAGTACATAGGGGAACTGGCTTTGGGGGGGGGGGGAAGAAGTGATCAATGCACTGGATGATCATAGAGCCATTTCCCACCCCCATCTCTGTGCAATCAGCACGTTTTCAGGCTTTCTGTGTATTCACAGGGTCTGATCCAAAGCCTACCGAAGTCAATGGGAACCTTTCTGTGGATTTCCATGGCGGCTGGACTGGGTCCTTGTTCCATCTCTTTTGTGAGTGTGCGCGTGTGTGCCTTTAAGGAAAAACCAAGGAAGACAGACATTTTATCCATTCCCAATTTGTCTCCTTGCGTGGGTTGGTAGGAAAAAGCAAGAGAGACTGATTCATACTAACCCTGCCTATAAATATCATCATTGCTAGCTCCAAACTAGGAGAATTCATAGAAAAACAAAATCATCAGCAGACTCATCAAGGAACAAAGCTGCACCGATGGCATCTTGAATGCACTGTCAAAATATTACCTGGCCCGCAGACAGTGGATTTAATTCCAGTTGTCTCCAGCACCGGGACTCTGTTTATTGCACCTTCAATGTGCTGCATGAACACATCCCAATCCAGATCGAAGAGGCCAAAGGCAAACTTCTCAGATACCTGAGGGGAAACAGGAGCCCAGGTACACAGATGTTAAGTGGGAGAAGATGTTTATTTTATAACACACACCCCATTCTGATAGGTGCCTAGTGGCTGCTTCCTATAAGGTGAGGCGTATCTCCATTGCCCACTGAAATCAATAGGAACGGAGGGGGCTCGGCACTCCTGGAAAACAGCCCAAGGGATGAACTGGCCCTGTTGAAGTCAATGGGAGTTTTGAAATTGATTAGGGCTCCCAAAAAAACAATGCACCCAAAATTAGAAGCTGCTTTGGAAACTTCAGTTTCATAGGACCTTATCTGCTAAGCTGTCGAGCCAAGGAGAGGAAGTGCGACACCTATCTAGTACCTTAACCACCTAAACGATGAATGAGACACAGGCCTCATCAGTGAGAACTACTTGCATATGGGCTTACTCAAGATCACTTCCCACTTTGTCTTTGGGTAAAACAGATGAAAGAATATCTAATTTTTCCTTGGAAGACTAGCCCCTTAACTACTGTAGTAATTGACACATTCAACTCCCCATCCAGTTACCGTGAAAATGGAACCCCCCTTTCGTAGGATATAGGACAGGAGAAGAGGGCTGGGAAGGGGGAAGCAAAAGTTCATCACAAGCCACAGTCATTTATTATCACCTTCAGCTTTACTCCCGGAAAGATTTTCATTCGTCTGTTTGGAAGCCTTTCTCCCCTTGCAAAGAGGGAGCAAAATCTAACCAAGAGTCATGTTACGGGATGATGCCATAGCTGTGGAGTCAATTTCCAATCACTATAGCCAATAACTCGGCACCATGTGATCCAGGAGAAAGGGTGGTCTTTCCGGTTTGCCTTCTAGTTAAGGCCCGGGAGTAGGACTCAGGGACTCTAGGTTCAATTTCTGTCTCTTCCTATGTGACCTTAGGCAAGTCATCATCTCTTTGAGCCTCACATCCCATGCCGCCAAGGCTAGCTTAATAGAACTTTCTGTCCTCCACCCTTTGCCGGGTCTCCTTGGCACATGAGCTCTTTGAGCAGGTGCTAATCCCATCCTATTGGCGACCAGCGCAATGGGGCACCGCTCTCAGCTGGGGCCTCCGGCTGCTATTGTGAAAACAACAACAAATGATTTGGGGAGCTCCTCCTCCGACATGCCACTTTGTGGCGAGAAGGCAGAGGGGGCAGGAAGCGATGGCGGCATTTTTGTACTTTGAGAATGATGACAAGGGTTTGAGAGGCAACACCAGAGTCAGTGCCCGAGGTAATGAACCGAAGTGAAGCCAGGCCTCCCGTGGCTTGCCCAAGGTCCAAGACAAGACCCTATAGCAAAGCAGGGAATTGAACTGTGATCTCTCAAGATCTCGACTACGGCCATAACCACTGGAATGGGCATACGTTTCTTCAAGCAGGATGGGTTCTGGGCTAGCTCTTAGCTGGATCCAGACAGGACGCTGTCAAATCCCCTCTGCCCCGGAGTCCTGCTGAACCCAGCAGTGTCTTACTGTAAAGGGTTTTCATTTTATGCATTCTGGCACATAAGCAGGGGAGTTCATTTCAGCGCTGACTTTGTCAAACCGGCTTTCCTGGTAACACGCTTTATTTCCTATGAAAACCTCTCAGCACCACTCACCTCCTCCCAGAATATTGGGTTTGACTCGTATCCGCCCACGGACAGGGCATCGCCTTGGAGACGGAGATAAACCGAGGCGTCGTGATCGCGAACGTTCGGCATATTCTAAAGAGAGGTAGAACGGGATAGCATCAAAGCGGGGTGGGGGAGGGAGTAAAGTGCACAAACTCAGGGTCATGAGGGACGCTTCTGCCCTTGTTCCAACAGTGTGCCCCACGCTGAACGGCCATCTTCCTCACAGCTGCCTTGCTGGATGGCCACTGTGGAAGGTCACTATAAACAGAAGGGCGCAGGTTACCAGGCTGTTTATTCTCCAAATCCTTCCACTCCAGGGGAGTCCAAGCCTGTTGGGGTCACTAGCAGCTCCTCTGTGTTTTCCCCAGCACAGAAATCCCCTAGAACCTCCTCACCCAGGGGCAGGGTGCACCCCGCTCCTCCCTGTGTGTCCCATTGCAAGACTGGCCAGCGGTCAGGACTCTGAGCTCAGGGCTAGTGGAGGAAGTAAGTAGCCAGTCCCGGGGGTTTGCTACCTACCCCACGTCTGGCTCCCCACTCCCAGGAATCCCACATTGTTCCTAGCCCTCCTGCTTGCTCACCATTCTGTTGCCCTGTGTGGGGTTTATCCAGCTTACTCTGCCCCCTGCTGGTGGGATCAGCGCCCCAATGCTCCCCGCCCAAGGAAAACCCACGCAGATCAGGTGAGAGGCCTAAGAAGGCCAGTTAAGAATCCTCCGTCCAGCCCAGCTCTGTCCGCGAGCAAAAGCAGGGAAGCTTCCTTAACTCCCTCTAGCCAGGGCCGGCGCTAACTTTTTTGCTGTCCCAAGCAACAACAACAACAAAAACAGTGGGGCCGGAATGCTCTCTCTCCTCCCCCGCCCCAGGCACCTGCTTCCTATTCTGGTGCCTGGAGCCCGTCCTGCCTCTAGCCCTAGGAAACCTTGGATCCGAATGTGACTGGGGCCGTATTGAGACTCACAAGGGCTGGGCAGGAGAGACTGATTTGTTTTAAAGCATCAAAGCCTTCGTTTTTAAAACGGACCACACCGACCCTGCAAACAAACAGTGGGGGAAAAGAACTGGCTGCAGCGGGTCACGGCCAATTAGTTTCAGTGCTGGGCCCTTTTTAAGCCGCCTCCGTTGCGCAGGCTAAAAGCGGCTCTCCTGTGCCTCAGAGAAGTGAGAGCCCCACTTGACAGCACTGCTCAGACCCCGGCAAAACAAGATTAGCGGCAGACATGATACGAGCAATGCACCGAGACATCCTCCCTGCACACGCTGCCGACGGGCAAAGGGGGCTGAGCAGCTGTAGAAGAACTGGCGGTGCTGATATGATTATATGGGCTGAGTTTAATTCACTCAACAGATCTGCTGTACATCCCAGCCACAGACCAAGACCATGAGCCATGTGGCTCTGAAATGCAAGCTGATTTCTCTATTGATCTGAACCAGGCTGAAGTTTAACCCTCTCTGAAAACCAAATCTACCCTATGTCCCCAAAACCACAACTGGGTGACTATGGAAGCAGACAAGATTGCACTTGTGTATTTGTTTGAAGAATGTAATAATGCCTCGCTCTTATTCTCGGTAGATCTTAAAGCACTTTGCAATGGAAGTCATAGTATTAGTATGTCCATTTTATAGCTGGGAACACAGAGGCACAGAGACTTGCTCAACATCACCCATCAGGCCAGTGGCAGAGTCAGGAACAGAACACAGGTTACTGAGTCTCCCTGAGTTAACTAATGTGTTTGGATAGGGCCTAGCGTAAGGGGGATCCAATCCTCTTGTGGCTACCATTCAGATAATAAGGCATGAAATCAATAGGATGCAGAAGAGCTGCTACAGACATTCTCAGGAGAACTGGCAGATTGGCAGACCGGTGTGTTTTGATCCACGTTAAAAGGAAAAATGATTTCTCTCTTACCCCACCTACGCAACAAGATGAAACAGTATAGCAGCCAAGACACTAATACATTGTGAAAGAATAATATTGACTTTCTTTAACAACATAGCATGAAAATATTTAAGTTCTACACATGGAATTATTGTAGGGTCTTACTGTATTTTTCACTGATAAATTAATCATCAGCAGCATTTTAATAAGAGGCACTGTGGTTAGTGCATAGGCCTCTAGCCTAGCCGTCAGGAGATCTAGGTTCTATTCTCTGCTCTGTCACGGACTTGTTATACAACCTTGGGCAAGTCACTTGAGTTTTTTTCTCTTCTACTCTTGTCTATTTAAGTTGTAAACTCTTCAGGCCAAGGACTGTTTCTTACTATGTCTCTGTCAGTGCCTACCATAGCAGGGGCCCAATTTTGGGTCAGGCTGACAGATGCTACACAATATAAAAAATAATATAATTAAATGGCACTTTTCAAAATCAACTGCCAAAGAATCAAGGTGTAGGGGAAAACAGATGGATTGTACAGAAAATGTAATACAAAATTACTCTAAAAAATCTACAGACCTTACATTAATGTCACCTCCTTTTGTATGGTTTCACAACCCCCCCTAGAGAATTCCAAAGCATAGAAATGCCTCTGAAATTTTGCAGGATGGTTAAAAAATATTTAGAAAATTATTTCATTCCCTTGACGGGGCTGCAGGACTTTTCCATAAAGGCTGTTTGCTAAGATGGGGATCTCTGGACTTCTTTATCAAACACAAAACACCAGAGCCCCAAGGGTAATTCTGCTGTGAAAGGCGGGGAAATAGAAGAAACGTGGTCCTTGTGTTAAAATATTCATAAATATTAAATAGAATGATAGTAATGTAATAAAAGACTTCATATTAATTATTTGTATCCTCACAGTGCATAGGGGTCCCACTCCTGGACCCGGGCCCCAGGTTGCAAGGAGAGGCAGTCTGGCATAGTGCACAGGCCGAATTGGGACTCAGGACTCGATGCTATTCCTGGCTCTACCAGTGGCCTGCTGGGTGACCCCGGGCAAGTCACTTCAATGGTCTGTGCCTCGGTTTCCCCTTCATCATGAGAGCGATGCCCTCTGTAAAGTGCTTTGAGATCTACTGGTGCAGAACCCTCGATAAAAGCCTGGTATTCTTAACATTGAAAATACGTGAATGATGCAGCAGCATTTAAGCCCCGATTCAGCAAAAGCATTTAAAAGCATGCTTGGCTTTAAACGCCTGTTTAAATCAATCCCTGGTCAGCCTTACACTTAGGCATGTGTTTAAATCCCACAGAAGCAAGAGGGAGAATGACTCTCCCCTTTCCAACTTGGGGTCAAATTCTGTCCTCAACGACCCTTCTTGCAGCTCCTGGGAAATTGGTGGGATGCCTGGAATAGGCCTGGCCCATTTCATCTGGGCATGTACATGGATGGAGAGGTCCCTCCTGCATGTCCATGAAGCCAGTCAACATTCAGGGATTCCATCTAAACTCTTCCTTTGAAATGCTCCCTTTGCTGCATAATGCTTGTACTGCCCAAGAGCGACATCTAGTGGCAGACTGAGGAATGAAACTTTTCCAAGGCGACATTGGTTCTGAAATGCTTTGGGCAGATGTGCTGAGATGGGGCGGTGGGATCTGCAACAACAATTCCAGCCGCAAAGAACAGAGGGGTTCCTCTCCCGCAGCCCTGACCGGTTGGGTGGAGGGTGGGGGGATGTAGGAACAGGCAACATGCTCTTTCACTCAAGGAGAGGGCTCAGAGGGGCAGTCCCGTAGCTTCATTAAGCTGAGTCAGGAGCAGTGAGATAAGTACCCAGATGGCATCACAGTGGCAGTGGTGTTGAGCAAGTGGGGACGTCGGGGAAAACCGCAATGGACCAGAACACAAAGAAGCTAGTGTGGATAGACACACGCCTGTGCTGCCCCACCAGGTCAGTTACCAACGGTCCAGTACTGTGGGGATGGGCACGGTGCAAGAACGGAGAGAACACAACAGAATTTTCGGGTCTGGGCAGGCCCCAAGCGTGGAGCTGATCACACCCTGTACGTTATCTCATAGATGTAGCCTCTTTTCCTCCAAGCACAGATTACCCGCAAACAGGTCGAGTCTTTCATTAGCTTGTCCATTATACACAATGGTGTCACCGCATTGCTTTGCTCTAGAGCAAGTTTAGGGTGACCCGATGTACCGATTTTTTAGGGACAGTTCCAATAGGCAGGGCTTTGTCTTATATAGGCACCTATTACCCCCCTTCCCCTGTCCCAATTTTTCACACTTGCTCTCTGGTCACCCTATGCGGGTTCGGACATTTTGCCAAAACCAGGGAAATAGTTTTCAGGGGCGTTTTTGCAGGTTTCCCCCCAGTTTGTCACCAGTGCAAGATCATTTTAACCGACGGATTCTCTGTAAACCTGGTGCTATTTGGCCCTAGACAGCCATGTGCTGTGCATCCGCTACTCAGAATTGCTATTGGCATTGTACGGCGGGTCACCTAAAGTCATGTGGTATCGTCTCCGTTTCTGATTGGTTGGTCTTAGCCTTATCAACCAGAGGACTGCAGCTCGGGGAGACATACCTGCACTAGTGTGGCAAAATACAGCATTGTCGATCTGCCACTGTGGGCTGTACAAGCATGCCAGGGATCTCTCGTACATACCCCCGTTGCTATTCTACACTGAAGCTGCTGCAGTCACATCTACTCTGTTCTAGTTAGGAGCGCGAGCATGAGTGCATCTACCCGAGCTGCAATTACTCAGACATATCCAGTGATTCACAGCACTTCTTCTTTCAGGGGATAGTCCTGTGAGTGGGACCTCACTCCACCTGAATGTC
This sequence comes from Sternotherus odoratus, assembly GCA_032164245.1. Taxonomy (NCBI): domain Eukaryota; kingdom Metazoa; phylum Chordata; order Testudines; family Kinosternidae; genus Sternotherus; species Sternotherus odoratus. Next base: position 13,861,262 of record JAVMKO010000016.1, read on the forward strand.
TGTGGATAGTCAGATAAAAGGGGCCAGGGATGCAAGCTAAGACCAAGAGTAGACTTTATTCGCAAGATGATTCACAGATGTTTCGTCGCTGTATTCACCAAGAAGAGCGTCTCCTAGAGAAGACGGGACACACAAAGCCACCGCTAGGAAAGGAGGTTGGATGTTATGGAGAGAAAAGTGTCCCTGGTCATAGAAGAGTTTGTGAAAACCAGGAACCCCCCCCCAATCCTGAATCAAGTCCCCTCCTGAAAGCGCCTCCAGCACGTGCCCCAGTCTGATGACAAACCCTCCAGTTAGCGAAGAAGAGCAACGAACTGACCTGAATGCCCTCTATCCGCTCCGTCACCACATATGCATGATGCATAGCCACCAGGGGTACGTTTACACCAGCCATCTGGCCCAGGGCTCGGGCCCACACACCTGTCGTAAAAACAAACCACCGCTCGGTGAGTGACCACAGCCAACGCATCCGGCCACCTCTGGAACATGTGAGGAGCTGCGCCAGAGTCCAGAATGCTGCCCCCGGATGTGTGGAAATAGGGAGTTAACAAGGTTACACACAGTCAAAAGCTGCATTCATTTGGCATCTTTTCCCTCCCTGAGCACAGCCATGGTGAACCGAAGAATGTCTCACTCAAAGACTGGACAAAGTCTCCTAATTGCTGGGACAGGAAGGACTAGTATCCTCATCAGATTATGTTGAGTGGCAGGGCTGTAGCTATGTTACCTTGATTTTCCTACCTGCACAGTTCACCACACAGGGAGTCTGGATGGTACCATAGTTCGTTTCCACCGCAGCTACCCTTTGCACACCCAAGTCATCAGTTCTGACCTGAATACCAGTCACTGGGCAATTCTCTATTACCTGGAAACAGCGAAAGAGAAGCACAGTAACATCCCTTGGGGTTTGAATGTTAAGGGTTGGACTCATAATACCAAGCGATAACCCAGATCTCCTGAGTAGAGCTGGGTGAAGAACACATTGTTAGTTTATTGGCAATTTCGAAAAGCTCAAAAGAAAAATTGTTCCAGGTCTGGCTGAAAACAAAAATTTTCGTCCAATCGAAACAGCTGAAAAAATTTACATTTCAGATAGAAAGAAAGTTTGTTTCCATGTTGACCCTTTTTGAATTTAAAGAAAATCACATTGAAGGAAACTTTCAAACAAAAATAATTTCAAACTAAAAAAACCCCACAACATATTTTGGTTCAAAAATCTTGAAACAAAAAGATTTGGGGATTTTTTGGGGGGGTGGGGGGTGGGGGTTTGAAATGAACAACGAATCGAAACCGACACGAATTTGCAAACTGTATTAGCTGAATTTTTTTGCTGAGCTCTGCTCTGGAGATGCAGGCCAGCGGCTTCACCCCAACGCTCCGCTTCCCTTAAGGGGACGTCTTAATCCAAACATAGGTCTGTTGGTTTTCTTTTACTTTTATAAAAAACATTCCTATTCCTTCAAGGGCATTAAGTTCCCCTCTTTAATTTTGGGCTTAAAGTACCTGTCAGTGGCCTTTTAAGGGACTATCAAATCTCAGAGAACTATATTTACCCATTTGTATTGTGGTTAGCATGGAGGAGCTCCAGTCATGACCAATGTTCCCTCTAATTTTTGACAGGCCGTGTGCACAAAAAATGTCTTCTGTGCAAATATTTGTGCTTCTGTGCACATGTTTGTGCACGCGGTGTTTCGGGTTTAGGATGTGTGTGTGCGGACACACGCGCACTGCTTAGAGGGAACAGTGGTCATGACCCGGGACACCATTGTGCTAGGCACTGTGCAAACACAGAACCAAATGTTAGTCACTGCCCCAGCGAGCTTGCTGTATTTTACCCCTCCCCAACAACTTGCTTTTCACAATGTAGCTGTTTTGGTCACACGTCCTTTTCCCATTTCCCCCCTCTCCTTTACTTCCCCATCTCTTATGGCTCCATGCCAAAACCCCACCATCTCTGATGACACGTGGCTGGGACTCCCTTCAAAGTCAGTCAGTGCCACACCCAATCCGCCCAATCTGTTCAGCAGAACAAGGCGACAAACAGAGATCTGACATTGAGAATGGGGGAGGCTGGGAACAACTGGAAGCAAAGGATCAAGGATGGGGTGGGGGGAACGTAGAGAGAGAATATCTGGCTGAATTTGAGAGTTGTGAAAAGCTACAAGGCTCAGACACCCGCCTAAATGTGCAATTGTCAATTACCAAAGCGCCTCTGGCAGTAGCTGCCCTGGCGAGGGTTGTACAGGTGCCAGCAGGATCCATCGTGCCATCCTTAGGAACGTAAAGTGTGCCGTAAAGATCACCCACGTTCATCAGCGGGTACAGGTCCTTGGTTTCTGCAGGGGACAGGACGTAGGACTCTATGCCATAGACCTTACCCAGCTACATAGGAGACACAAGAATAGGCGCAGGAATGCAGACAAAGCATGGTGTGGCATCTCTGCACAATGATCAGCAAATGTGAAGAAACCGCAGGGGCACATCTGGGTCCCAAATAACTATGCAAACATGCCAGGCCTAGCGACATACACACTGATGACCTAACTGGTTTCTGGTGGATTCCCAAAACACAGGACATGGTGAGCACCTTTAGTGGGCTCAAACTATTTAAAGGGACACCACCCTATTCCTATACAAGTAGGCGATGCAATTGGAAATAAGATGCTGTACTTAATGGAGTTGAAGACCGACACAGCAGGTTCCCTGTGACATGGTAGAAGACAGGATCGGTCGTAGACAGGATCCATCCCCACCCTCGCACTAGCCCATTTTCTAAGGGGCATGGATTTTCTCCATAAATATTGCACAGACATTCAAGCAGGTTGCTCTTTTTTACTTTAGGGATTAAGGCCTTAGTCCTAATCTTCAATGCAATTAATGGATCAGAACTAGTTGCATTCGAGGCTACATTTCAGTCTGTGAACTGCTCTTCCGGGACATAAGAGAACACAAAGCCCTAGCTAGCCCAGACCAACACACATTACAGCCAGGGAGAAGGTGTGCTCAGTAGAGTGGATCGGGCTATTGGACAAACATCCAGAGGAGATCAGAAGTCTCCAGAGTCTGTCCATCTGTAGAATAACGCTTCCCCTTCCCCCCCATAACCAGAACAACTTTCACATCAACCACCTACAGCCACTACGTCCTAAAAAATAACTGCCCCAAGCAGAGCTTTGGATACTCCACTAAGAGCCAATGAAATCCACTATGGATTTCACTACTGCCAATCTTTTTGCATAGAAGGTATTCAGACACCACAGTGATGGGCAGCAGTAGAAAATCCTTCGGCAGTTAGACCCCTACTCTAGCTAATGGGTCAGGGCCGGCGACAGAAATTTGGGGGCCCCCTACTCTGATCGTTTGGGCCCCCCCCAGCCCAGCTGGCACTTTCCCCCCCCCCAGCTGACAGCGGCTGGGGGCCCCCAGCCTGGCCGGGGCCCCCCCCAGCCCAGCCGGCGCTCCCCACCCCAGCTGACAGCGGCTGGCGGCAGCGCGAGCCCGGGAGCGGCGCGAGCCACCCTTGCTGCCCCCCCCCCCCCCCCATGCACTTTCTCCCCCGGACTGCACTGCTGCCGCCGGCCGGGCTCATTGCTCCTACCGGGGACGCGCGCTCGTCCGCTCCAGAGGAGAGCCGCGCCGCCTCCCCGCCCCTTCCCCGCTCTCCAGGCCTGGTGACAAGGGGGGACGACTACGGGTACAGCTGTGTACCGGGGCCCCCCTAAAGTCCGGGGCCCTGTCCAGCTCTACCCGTAGTACCCCCCTGGCGCCGGCCCTGTAATGGGTAGCACCAGCCCTGATCCAATGATCTGTGAATAAGGAGAAGGAAGGTGAGGAGATTCCTGCTTACAGACATGAGTCTTTTGTACTCGTCCAGCCGCTGCTTGTTGGAGGCGATGAAGAGCCCGCCGTTCTGAATCCATCCTGTGTGCAGACCCGTCTCCTCCTCCAGATCTTTGCTGACCACGTTGCGAGTGTGCGCCAGCAGTTCCACTTCCACGTCACTCGGGCGCAGCTGCCACAGCAGACCTGGGAAAACCACAGAAGTTCCAGTAGATTCTGGCGTCACCTCCCCATTCCAACCCTACCTTACAAGCCAAGCAGACGAACAGGTCAACAGTGAGAATTGCACAATAGGTGTCTTAGAAACAACAGCATTCCTGGCCTAGATGTAACCCACCCTGTGGTTTGCTGACTCCCTCTAGTAGCTAGACCACATACAGGTCTTCGGCTACCATGGCGTATGGATCTCTTAGCTCACTTAGTAGAGGTTCGTACTTTTAGGTCCCGAGATTGAGGGCTCCATTCTTATTGCTGACGACCCCACTCAGCAGCTGAGGGTAACAAATGATGGTCCACTCAGGCCCTAAGCCCACAGCCTAGGCCTTATCAGCACCGTGACATGAGCTCGGTGTCCTCTCACAACCAGGACACACTCTGCAAACGCCACCACCAGGAGAACGGTAGCTGGCTTTGTCGGACATCTCAGGAGAGATTCCAGACCGATAGAGCGACTGCACCCTAAGCGGTGGCCCCTGTAAGTCAGGACCGGCGGGGAGCTGACTCTGCGGCTAACCAGCAACGGCTGGGATATAAAGCGATGAGTCAGGCAGAGTGGCAGAGGCTGGAACAATCTGTAGTGGGGGTGCTGAGAGCCATTGACCTGTATGGTATGGAAACCACTTCAAGGCAGGGGGTTCAGCAGCCCCCTCAGCATCCCTGGTTCCAGCACCTATGCAGAGTGAGGCGGGTGCCAGAGTGGCCGGGGACTATCGGAAGGAGGTTCCTCAGTAGTCTGGCATGGGCCTGCCCAAGGAAGGACCCAGAGGGGCGTGGGGGTAAAACTGCTGGGCAATAGCAAAAGGGGGGTTTCTTTCCCCTCTATCCTACAAGGTGGGGAGGAGAAGGCCAGACTTCTGGAGGCCCATGGTGGCAGGCCTTGGTGATACTCCTATACAGGTTCAAGGAGTAGCTAGCTGAGGCCTGAGAGACTGGGCTCTTAAAGGGCCAGGGTACCACAATAACCCCTTAGATCAGAGCTGAAGGAGTCCCAGGTCCCCAAGGAGGGCTCATCCCCATCCAGGCGGCAAGATCGAGAGAGTCACAATCATCCTCACCCGGAGAGGGGCTGAGCTCTTCCCATGTGGAGTGAGCTGAAGGCTGCTCAGCACCCAGCAGGATCAGGCTCCAAAAGCCTCCCTCTGCAGCTCTAATTTGGAGCCTTTGCTACGCGATAGACGCTTCCACGCCCAGAGCTCTGCTCACCGGCCGTGTGCCAGGTGGTCCCTGACGTCAGACGGTCTCTTTCCAGCAAGACCACGTCGCTCACCCCCATCCTAGCCAGGTGGTAGATGGTTTGACATCCCAAGCTGCCTCCGCCCACCACCACAACCTCGGCTGATTTCGGGAGCGGCCTGGTCGGCCCTTTGCCTGGAGGGCTTTCTTCCTTCAGAGTCTTGTGGTAAGGGACACTCTTCTCTGTCGTCTGGCCCATCCCGCTGCTCAAGCACCTGAGGCGGATGTGTCTCCCGGAGGCTGGCATCTGGCGGGAGGCAGTTCTTCGGACCGCGGCGCTCAGGTAGGCCATGGTGACCTGGAATTCCAAAGACAAACCTTCAATGGCCTGAGAAAAGACCTCATCCCGCGCTAGCAATACAGAAGTCCACACTGGAGTTATCATCATCATGGGCCAGGACCCCATTGTGCTAGGCGCTGTACAAACACAGAACAAACAAAAAAAGCGCCCCTCCCCCCCAAAAATCCCAACGAAAAACAGTCCCTTCCATATGGGCAGAGCCTGGAATTTCAGGTCACAAATGGTTTTGGAGGAAGATGGGGTGTTGAGGGAGGAATGGGAAAGAGAATCACAAGGCATCTCCCTGGCTCCAGCTCCTCAAAATCTTAAAATCCACCTGCCACCCCTTGTCTTTCTTAAACCAGGTGAACAGTTACTGACCTCCGGCAAGAACTACAGAAGGTGGCTGTAAATTGAAACACATTTGCACCAAAGGAAAGCTTCCAATCAAATACGGACCGGCTAAAAACCAGCTGCTGCCCTGTGATGGAATGAACTTGGCCCATAGGCCCCCTGCTGGAGGCTTCAAGGTTCTGCTACACCAATCCCAGGGTAGGAGCAGTGGAGAGGTCCTCCAAGCAGGCTAGAGTGGCTGCAGAGGAAGCAGCCAATCAGGGCCCAGGATGGCCATATAAAATGAGCTTCAGCGCAGCAGTCATTTGCTGCTTAGAGCAGGAGAAGAAGTGAGTGAAGGCCTGGCTGCCTGGAAGAGCAGCAGGGCCATGGACAGTTGGCTAGCAAGGACCAAGGGAGCATTGAGGGAGCTCCTGGCTGGTTGCTAGGACTGAGTAGGGACTGAGCCTGGGAAGGGCTTCAGGAAGATAATGTCTCCAGGATGGAAGCCCTGGGGATATAGCCCCATACCAGGGTCGGACTACTTAAAGACCAAAGCCCGGGAGAGCTAGAGAGACCCACCACCAGAGGGGTACTGAGCTAGGCTCCGGTGCACCATATTCCATGGAATGGGTTTGTGCTGGTTAATATGCAGACAGTGTGACTTGGCCGGAGCGCTGTTTCACTGGGAACCACCGAAAGGGGTCACCAGAACTAAAGAACACAGACACGCCCAACCAGAAGGGGGCACTCATGAGAGGCGGGTGCCAACTCTATTACATGCCCAAAGCAAATGCTGAAGCAACAGCCTGAAGAATCAACTTTTTGTTTGACGGAGGTTTGCTAGGGGTACGGGACGAAAGGGCTGAGAATTTCTAAAGCCAATGATCTATTTTTCACACACAAGAATAACCTCCATTAGCTTTTATGAGCTTGAAGACATTGCTACTCAAATATAGGTGGTGCCTGTTTTGTGTCAAGTAGATCAAAAGGGTTTGCAAATACAGTATTGCTAAGTCTCATGATTCTATTGAGAGTCTTGTGATTCTTGGTGCTTTTCTTCAAGCCCCAGCTCCTGGAGGCAAGTGATTTCATGAGACTCTCAGCTTTTATTGAAAAAAAAAATTTCTAGCCCTTGCCATGGTGGAGAAAAGCTTGAAAATGTGTCCCGAGGGCTCCCTGAAGGTTCAGAAACCAAAAGGCCGATAAAAAGGACCCATTGTTTATTATATTTTTAAAATCTGGTGATTTTTAAGCCGGACTCATAATTTGGGGGGAGGGGGGTGGTCCTGGCTCCCGTTTTTTACCACCTGGGCTTGGCAGGACACAAATGGGTACTTCAGAGCACTCCACTGTGCACATGGCCTAGTGGAAAGCGCACTTTGCAGTTAGATTATAAGCTCCTGAGGGCAGGGGACAGTCTTTTTGTGCTGTGTCTGTACAGCACCTAGCATGGTGAGGCCCTCCTGACCTACGCCCGGGGCTTCTAGGCACGACTGTAATACAAAGAAGAATCATTTTGTTGCAATCAGGGCCCCATGGACACAACGAAGGGGGGCAGGATTTGCCCCTAGATACGCATGGCAATCCCTTTGCCCGTGGTCATAAAGGATAGGTGACGTGTGGCAGAGACAGCCCCAAGATGTATTGCTGGGTGAAGCGTCTCTCTTGCCCCCAGTGCACGCATCTGCTCTGTCGGTCTGCTCAGGCTGGGTGCTGGCATGAGGCGCTGGCCCTATGTGCAGGTTTGGGTGTGTGGTTTTACTCGGCTTTACTCCCCCCCTCCCCCCGCCTGCCTTAAGTCTTGCTCTGGATAAATATGGCCTGCAGAGTCAGCAGGGCAAAGGGAATCTAGGGTCACTGCTCCTGCAGCAGAGAGAGACCTGAGACTTCAGCCAGAAGATCCCCCCTCCTCCCCCTTTTCAATTAAGCGGAAACATTTCACTCCACTCTATGCTGACCATGACCAATAAGCCAGACCCCAACCCTAATGGTTTTTCAGGCTGATTCTTCCTATTCCTCTGCCACAACGGCGGGGGAAGGGTTGCTGCTCGTGTCTCCGAGCTCCAAGAAATGCTTCTCTCTGCAGCCACGTTTTCTAGGATTTAGTCTGGTCAGAGGGTGAGCTTTACAGCCTGACAGCATTCCTGTCATTTAAGACACAATCTCATCTCGGAGCCAGCAAGGGCTGCTCCGACCCAGTCTTCTCTATTCAGACTTCCCCCCTGCTTAGGTGAGCCTGGCTTTCCCTGCCAGCAATGGGAGCTGACCGCTGCTGTCCAAAGGAGTTCAGTTCACTGTACCTGCTCAGACGGCTGTGGGGTTCTTGTTTCCTCTGAGGCTCTCCTGCTGTCTCTCACACGCACGCCACTGCCCCAGAAACAGTAACTAGCTCTGGAGAGAACCGCAGCCAGACTTCAGTCATTGCCGCTGCTGGCCAGTTACAACTATTCCCAGAGTCTGGGAGGTTAGTACAGCGCAGCGTGTGCACAGACTTGCCTGATAAGAGAGCTCCACTCCGCCGGCCTAGTCACCCAGACAAGAGGGAGAGTGCACTGTTGATCATTAGCAGAGACTGAAGGCTGCAAGGATCAGAGCCGTTAGACGTGGAAAAGCCCTATTCATTTACCCAATCTCGCTTCCTTCTGACCAAGGCAGGCTACGAAACGGAGAGCCCAGATGGGAACTGAATCTCAGAGCCGGATCGCTTTCCCCTGGGCTTGGCCAGAGCCGTTTCAGCTGCATGCCATCTGTGACGGCCGGAAAGCGAATCCAGTCAATAAGCGGAACAGCTGAACATTCAACCCAATTTTCCTGCTGTTACATTATCCTCATGCCCTTAAAATGTCAGCGGCGTAAAATCAAACCTGGACTGGAGCTTTATCTGGAATTGAGCCTGGTGTGCGCTATCCAAAGCTGGGGGTTGGACCCCAAATTTGGTTTTTTAAAATATTGTTTTATTTAGAACATTCTTCGAAATGTTCTAAAGCGTCTAGAGTTCCCAAATGAGATTGGTCCCTGTGGGCAGCATACAAAGACACTGTAAGCAGCCTAGCAAGGAACAAGACATTCCGATTAAAACACCAGTCAGCAGGGCAAAGGGATGCAACTCAGTGAGACTCGTGCGTCCCACTTCTTGCTCCTGCTTGCAATGGGTTGTTTTCATCTGACAGGGAAAGCTCAGGGCAGAATCATTATATTTGTAATTAGAGACATTACACGGTCTCTCTAATATCCTGGGACCTGACGTGGCTACACCTATATTTGTGATGAGCAGATACCCAGCTTACCCATCCGAGGTTGGGTTTAGAAGTGAGCTCATGTTAGGGACAATACAACTACGGGCAGTGGCACTCCATCTTTCCAGACTACCGTACCCCCTTTCAAGAGTCTGATTTGTCTTGCATAGCCTCAAGTTTCACCTCACTTAAAATCGACTTCCTCACAAAATCAAACATAAAAATATCAGAATGTCACAGCACGTTATTACTGACAAATTGATTTTTCCTTTTTACCATATAATTATAAAATAAACGAATGAGAATATAAATAGTGTACTTACATTGCAGTGTTTAGTATAGGGAGCAGTATAAACAAGTCGTCGTCTGGATGACATTTTAGTTTGTAGTGACTTCGCTAGTGCTTTTTGTTGCCGGTTGTAAAACTAGGCAAATATCTAGGTGAGTTGATGTACCTCCTGAAAGACCTTTGCATACGCCATGGGGTACGTGCACCCAGGCCAAGAACCACTGATCTAGGGCATATTACAACAGCTTATTAAAAGGCCCGTGTTTAATGGTGCCGTGACTACGTTGGTGCGCTCACCATTGTTACCAGGAGGGACGTGGCACTATGGGGAGCAATAGAGCAGGGGTTCTCACCTTTTTCTTTCTGAGGCCCACCCCAACATGCTATAAAAACTCCATGGTCTAACACTGGTCCTGCTTGACAGACCCCCTGAAACCTGCTCACAGTCCCCTAGGGGGCCCCAGGTCCCTGGATGAGAACTGCTACAAGAGCGGATATTCTAGGAAGGATCTAAGCCAGTCCATTGGTTCCCACATTCCACACATAGATTATGTTCTTGTAATGAGAGCTGGAAATGCCCTGCAGATGGAGAAATGAAATATTATCTGAGAACCGGCTGGAGTTTTCTAGGTCACGTAACCCCTCGTGGCTAATGCACAAATGAATCAGTCAATCGTGTTGCCAAATCGCACCTCACAATGAACAAGGTGTATGATGCTGGAAACACAGGGCAATTTTAGGAAGAGGCTATGGTGTGGCTGCAAATCTCAATTACAGTCGCCCCTGTCAACCAAGCGGCATAGGAATGGGAGACGTGAGACTTGGGTTCTGCAGTCCAGGCCTTGGGCAAGTCACAGCCCTGCTCTGTGCCTCAGTTTTCCCATCTCTAAAATGGGGATCATGATAGCCACTATTGTATTGTGCTTTATGATCTCTGGCTAAGAGCTATAGTGCTGCAGGAATGATTATTGAGATCGAGTCAGAGTTCCATACTGAGCCTCTCACTTGGGGGAAGCTGACAGTGCAATGACGCTCCAAAGATTTCCAGAGCCTCATACTACTGAGCTATTCAGAGGCAGTAATGAATGGTTCTGCTTGCACTTATGGTTGGCCTGTGCTGCTCACATGTGTACACTGTGCGTTAGAGACTTGCCTGCCAAGACTTCCAGAGGAGAGGGGAGGCGGCTGCATGCTGGTCTCTGACTGGCTCAGAGACAGTGGGGCGGGGTGTGTTAGAGGCATAGCAAAGGAGGCAGGAGGATATTTAGTCAGCAGCTGTGGTAGGGCTGGTGCAGCCTCACTGGCTGCTTCGACAACTTTGCTGCAAACTTTGTCTCCACATGGGACCCGGTGTCTGTTGATCACAGGCTGGTTAAAGGGACGGCAGGGACAGAACCAGCTGAACGTGAGGCAGCATTTCCAGCAGCAACGGCTGCTTTCAGCTGGGCTAATAAATCAGAAGAGTCAGCAGTTCTCATGTCACGGAAGGAGCTTCCAGCATGTGCCTACTTATACCCAGGTGGTGCCGCTACAAGGTTTATTGTTATTTGCCTCTGCACTGATCAAGGTGTGCATAAAACTACTGTTTCTCCCCTTGGCTTCATGCTTCCTCCCCTATGCCCCAAACACCCAGCAAATCAGATTTCTGCCCCTTCCCCCCATTCAAATCGCAATCTGAAACTCACTTTGCTGAGAAGCCCAGTGATGCTGACCCATGGCACTAAAAACATCCCCCCCCCCCCCCCGGCCCATTCTCTCAAACAGCCATTCCAGTCAGCCTCTGAGCCGCACTGGCATCTCAGAGTGCTTTCCGGGAGCTGAAGGATTCTGTCTCTTCCCAGCCACTGAGCAGCCACCTTGGGGAGCAAGGGGATTGGTGCCAAAAGTCCAAGAACAAGAGTCCCACTGTGGGAAAGGCTGGGTGGAGAGGTAGGTTGTGCATTGACCCGTGTATTCAGTGAGCTAAGTAACAATTTTACTACTCCTGGCAGCAAGTTCCATGGCCCGGGGTCTGGTGCGGGTGAAGAATTCCACTAGGAAGTTTGAGGATCTGGCAAGGACCCAGAGTTCTCAGGCGTGAGCTGTGGGGACAGCGTCTCCTTGTCAAGTGATGAGGCAGGCTCCGATTCTCTGCCTCTCCCAGGGGGTTGCGTGTCTGGCCTTGGTCATCCATCTCCAGCATTGGCATTGGCGGGACTCTAGATTCAGTGCAGGGGTATGGCAGACTCTGATGACTGAATGAAAGGGTCAAGGCCCCATGTAATAGAAACTATGCAGGAAGGTTCACAGATAGCCAGTACTGCTCATAAAAATGGGTGTCAGTGGCTGGGGAGGAGGTTTGGCTGGGGCTGCTGGAATGATCCCCAGGGGAGTCGCATTTAAAACAACCTTGATTGCTATGGAGGAGCAACTTTCTGAATCAGCTCTGAAACTTTGCCGAGAAAGCGAAATGTCACCAACGTACATTCCGCTGCCACTAGCAAGTTTGCCCAGCTAATGTAGGGGAATCGTTAAAGGGTACTGCTGAAGAGTCCAAGAGAATAGGGGAAAGCAGCGGTTATACTATGGTACAGATCCATTTAATAAATATTTGATTATTAATTAAATTATATGGTAGTGACATTTTGGCTGCCCCTTCTCTGGAGAAATAGGCACATCCTGTAGAAAAGCCGCTGGCATAGCTTTTAAGCGGCTTTATGATCTTTACAGCTATATAGAGAATGCTGTTGGATTCAGTAGATGACGTTCTGTAGTAACAGAGGACCATGCAGAATTATGACTCATCTCACAGAAACCTGTATCTTAGCTCTGTGCATAAAAGCCCATCAAGGCAAAAATTCTAATTGATCATTCTATTGATGCACCAGTATTTTTAATTTGCCCAGAAAATGGGAACATCTGGTGGGTGGGCAAGAAGAAGAAGGTGCATTGTACAAAGCATAGCAGGCTTTTTTTTAAAAAAAAAGATTGGTTGTTTCATTGGAGAACATGAGTCTTCAACCTGCTATAATAAGGGTTTTTTTTAAAGGGTTTGGGAAGGGGTATGAACTCTCATGTTCCAGGGTATAAGCAGCCAACCTCAAATTAGTAGGTCAGGAATAAACTTCACTCTGGGCAGATTATCTCATAGCTGCCTGGAGCAGGGTTCTTGAATCTTCTGAAGCAGCTGTGTGCTGGCCACTGTTGGAGAAAGGAAACTGGACTAAATGGGTCTGGGGTCAGATCCAATCTGGCAATACCTCTCTTCCCAAAGCAAACGTTTTGAAACAAGAAGTCCAACATGAAACCAGCCCTCTTATGCAGAAAAGAATGCAGGTTTATTTGCAGTAAAAACCATGGTTTGAGGGGAAAAATCTATCAGCAAAATTACATTTCATTTTTGTTGTGGGATTTACTTTGATGTACTGTAACTGAAAAAGATCTGGAAAACCTCATGCAAGAAGGGTTTCTAAGTAGCAGCTAAAGTTTCTATTCCAGCATTACAAGCTACTCCAAATGATTTCCAAATTCCGAGCTAGAAACTATTCCATAAACAAATTTTTTATCTTACATTCCCTCCACCCGCCCCTCTATCTCAATTAGTGCAGTGCAAAGGAAAAAAAAAATCAAGGAATTTACATATTATTTTCCAACATATCCCGTTACAGTTTTGAATGTTTTGCGATGAACTAAAATATATATACAATTTTCTCGCCATCATAAAAAACATTTCCCCTTCTTATTCACAGATATATATTGTGGCAATTGGCTGAATAATTAATTACAAACAAGAAGAATCTTTTGTAACAAGTTTCTTACAACAGTGTAAACGAGAGAGAGAGAGAGAGAGAGAGAGAGAGAGATATTTTCTGAGGAATGATTCATTTTTGCTGAGGGTGAGAAAGGGAAGCCATTCCTAGTTGCAGGCAGATACTGTACAGTATCTATTACATGGTTTGGTAACAGGCAAAGATAAACTATACATATTACATGAGAGAACGAATAAGGCTCCAGGAATATGGGATGCATGCTTTTTAATAGAGGTTAACTGTCCACAGTCCCTCACAACATAACAATGTTTTTTAAAAACAGAAATTTTAAACAACAGATTCAGCTAAGGCTTAAGAAATGTCTGAGGCATAAATGAAACATCTTTCCATATGAGGAGAGATCAGATTAGGACTTTTCAGCTTGGAGAAGAGTCGACTGAGGGGGGATATGATAGAGATCTATAAAATCATGGCTGGTGTGAAGAAAGTAAACAAGGAAGTGTTATTTACTCCTTCTCACAACACAAAAACTAGGGGTCACCAAATGAAATTAATAGGCAGCAGGTTTAAAACAAACAAAAGGAAGTATTTCTTCTCATAACGCGAAGTCAAACTGTGGAACTCTTTGCCAGGGGATATTGTGAAGGTCAAGACTGTAACAGGGTTCAAAAATTTAAAAAAACTAAGTAAATTCATAGAGGATAGGTCCATTAATGGCTATTAGCCAGGATCGGCAGGGATAGTATCCCTAGTCTTTGTTTACCAGAAGCTGGGTCTGGATGACAGGGAATGGATAACTTGATGATGACCTGTTCTGTTAATTCCCTCTGGGACACCTGCCGCATTGGCCAGTCGGAAGACAGGATACTGGGTTAGATGGACCTTGGGTCTGACACAGTAGGGCCGTTCTTATGTTCTTACCTTGAATTTTCTCTTTGATCCATTTTTTGTTGGGTCTTCTGGACCCAAATTCTGCCCTCAGATGCTACAGAAGGTTGAATCAGGTCCTTTGTTCTACATTTTCAAAGCGAACAGTGATTTTTGGGTGCCTAACTTGCAACATTTTAAAGACAATTTTTTCCCACCAGAGAGTAGATACTCAGCAGTTTTTGGACATCAGGCTCCTTGAAGTCATCTCAAGATGGGCAACCAAAATCACCAGTGAGCCTTCAGAAGCTTGGCCTGTAGGCTGGGATTCTCAAAGGAAGTTAATGGATATGGGTGCCCAACTCCCAATTCCCTTTCAGTGGGAGCTAAGCCTGCAACTCCCCTTATGGCTTGTCTACATGAGGACACTCAGGAAACTAATCAGAATTAACGAAGGGTGTGAATTTACATTGGATAAGTTATGCTGCATTAAGCCCTGTGTGAACAATCATTTAGAATTAAAAGTGTCCTTAGCTGAATTCAAACTTAATTTCCAAAGTGAAGTAAACTGATCTGGATTAAGGCCACTTTTCATCTGAATAAGAACATCCACAAAAGGATTTAATGCAGTTTATCTAATCCATTTTAAAAATTAATTCAGATTAATTTTCCTGAGTGTATCCATGTACACAAACCCTTCGCCTCCTTTTAGCTTCTTTCTCCAAAGCTCTGCCTCATTTCCTTTCAGTACTGGCAGGCTGAGATGACAAAAGTCAAAAGGTACAGAAGTCGGGGACAATCAAGAAGACTGAACTGAAATAGGTTAGTCCCAGAAAATAGCCTTTGACGAAACCACAAAAACATCTGACTTGCTCTGTTCTTTCCAGCACTCTGCAGAGCAAAATGGGTAAGAGGAACCACCCCTGGTTTGTGTGCAAATCGCAAGGCCCACCTGACCATGGGGATGTTTAGACACTGGCATTTGAGCACCAGGCACCCGGTTTAGTCAATCATCCCTTACTATGTGTACAATTAAATATTTTCTAATCAATATAGTGCAACGTGAATGTTTCATTGGTGGCTTTGGCACGAGGAAGAATGAGCGACTGGGGAGCTCACATGGATCGAGATAGAACACAGGAAACATAAAACCCCAATGCCAACGTCAAAGCAAAATTATTCAGCTCACGCCTTGTCATTAAACAGCAATTTACCTTCAAGGGTCATTTGTTTTCCTTTTCACTCAGTGCACAGAATTCTCCTTTCGGCTTTAGTATCCCAATCTGGCAGCCACCATTCTGCTATTATGCCACAGATTATACCTGGAGTATTTGCAGAATGGCTGGATATCGTTTCTTTATTCATCCATCGTAGGAGGTGTGGCTGCAGTTCTCACCTAAAGGTGAGCAGCCGTAATCACTTAGCTAGGTGTCCATTATGCCAGTGCAAATCTAGAATTCTTCTGGATTTACATCCGGGCAAATCAGAGCAGAATGTGCCCCAAAGCCCAGTAGCAAAGTCTCAAAGCTGCCGGGCTGCTGAAAAACGTGACAGATGGGAGCAACGACCCAGAAGCACCGAGGGGATGTTTACACTAGACTTAAGTCGACCCATCTTAGGACAACTTACAACTGCAGTGGTTCATGTCCACACTACTCTTCCACTGTCAGTGGTGCACATCCTCACTAGGAGGACTTCCACCGACTTCAGAGGGGCAGTGTTGAGGGGCGTGGGGTGGCTGAGAACCCGAGATCTCGGCTCCGCACACAGATCCCTGCTGGGAGCCTGGCTGCCCAGCTGGAGCCGTGAATTTGACAAGAATGACGGCCAACAGCTGCTATAAGTAACACCGCGTCTACACAGACACTGCGTCACTCTAACGACACGGACATACGCCCAGTGCCTCACTGATGGAGGTGGAGTGACGACGCTGGTGTCGTCGGGCACTTACATCAGCGGGAGCGAGGCTGTAGTGGGTACACTGACACAATCAAGTGGACGTAAGCTGCCTTAGGTCAACCTAACTCTGTAGCATTGACCAAACCTCATTTAAAGCAAGAGGAGGAGAATTTCTGGGGCTTGAAAGTGGGAAAAGGGGGAGTTGTTCCTGGTCAGGGATGCATCATGCTGGTTTTAAATAGTGCACTTTGGAAGGAAATGCTACATTGGTGAGCAAAGGGCAGCACCGGGCAGAGGTCACTTGAAATTCATTCCACTGGACAAGTCTGCCTTCCCCATCCAATGGACACAATCTGGAAAGCAAGAGACCCAGGAGTACGTTATTCGGAGCAGGGCAATGATGAAAAAGACACAGTGAGGGGGCAACACAGAATTCCTCCTTATTGGCTCTGGGAGTGATGGGGGAGAACAGGTGGGAAGACTTGGGGTGTAACCTCACGGTGCTGGTGGATGGGGCAAAGAGAGACCCTTTTACAACGTATTTTTAGATAATGAGGGATTCAGCCTGCGCTCCTTACTCAGGTGAGTAAGCCCCATTGAGGCTGATGAGGCTGATGCATATAATGGCTACAGGAATGGGCCGTTAGTCTAGTGGGAGCTTTTGCATTCTTGTTGAGCACAGGCTAGGCCCGCAGTAGCAGGTGCACATGCTGGAGCTATTACCACATGTGCCACCCAGCACCTCAATGGCTTCCACTCTTCCGCAGCCCCGGGATGCCGCCAGACGTCCTGATACAGGTGGGACCGTCCTGGTGAAGGGCTGTCCCTTCTGCCCTGGGTGAATCTAGTGGGACCAAAGTTGGTCTGAGAGAACAGAGCCACATCACTGGAACTCTCTCATGATGTCTGGGGTTGGCTGTATCTAGAGTTTGGCTTCACACCCGTCTCTCTCGCTCTCTCTCTCTTCAAAAACTCATTCCGCGTTTACAACAGGTATTTTACAGAGCTCACGGAGAGAGGCCTCCTCACCGCGCCTCTGCTCTGCTCCCCAAATCACCTCAGGAAGGCAGCAGAGATGGGCTCTGCTGTCGAATGCGCCAACTTGACAAGAAAAATCATTATCCCGAGGGGTCCATTCAAGCAGCAGGGGAGAGAGCAGGGTGGGGTGAGATCGCTTCTTCTGTTACTCTGGGGCTGGCTTGCTCCTTCGCAGTAGAAATCTGAAACACTCCCTCCACCTTCAGTCCAAGTGAGACTTTGGCCCCAGCTTCCCACGAGCCCCAGGGTGGCTTTTGAAACACCCACCATGAAATGGGTTTGGATGAAGTGTCTGAGCAGAGCTGTGCCAAGTCGTCCTGCCCAGCATGATCTCCCCAGGACACTCGGCTGCTGTTCCAGACAAATGTTATCTCACAGACTCTCTCTCATACACACAAGTAACACAACCCAGGGCTGTGGCACCCCCTGCCGCCCACGCACACTGGACAGAGGATTGATTGTAAAACAATTCACAATAGCCTTGTTAAAACTGGAGGATTGTTGATTGTGTTTCACTCAGAGCCCTGGGCGGCGGGACCCCTGTGCACTGTCTGCAGCGGCTTTTACTGGGCGCTCAGCGAGGCCTGCCAGAGATCCAGTCCTTGTTACACTCCCTCCTCCTCCACGTAGGTCGAAGGAAACCAACCAATCTGCAGCAGAAAAGGAATGATGAGCAGAACGCTTTGGGCCTGGATAACAAACTGAGCAGAGAGACATTTTCCTCACAGAATCAGCTCCATCATCCCACCATTTACGCTGTCCCAAAAGTCTGGTATTGTGTCCGTAGAGCTGACACAGACACAGTATCTTCCCCCTAGCCAGAACCTTTTGCTGCCACACGTAGCTACACACCGCAGTCTGGACGCAACCTGCTTTTCACTGCAGCGTGTGCTAGTGGATACAAGACATGCTGCCAACAGCGTAGACAAGGCCTAAGTTGAAACTGGGTTTCATAGAGGGTTCACCATAAGGCAGTGTGGTCTGGAGGAACAAGTACAAAATTGGGAGTTGGGAAATCCTGGGTTCTAATCTCATTGCTGTCACCTAGTCATTTCAACACCTTTGTCAAGTCACTTTCCCTGTCTCGGTCTTCCCCATCTGCAAAATGGGGCTAATACTTTTCCACCTCCGAAAGATTAATCAGTAGAGCTGACTGAAAAACAGGGGAAAGGCAATTCTTCTCCCTTTTCTTTTTTTAAACAAAATTAGATTGCAATCTGGAAAATTCTGACCTCCTCTGTTAGCTCCACATCTGAGCACACCTACTATTCTAACAAGGGAAAGTAGTGTTATTTAAATATAACCCCCCCTCATCTGTCCATCACTTACTCTTCCATTTGTTTCTCCTTTCCACCATCCCTGGTCCCCGCCTATTCTGCTGTAGATTTTCACCACGTCGCCCTCTCGCAAAGACAGCTCTCGCATGTCCCGTGCGGCGAAGTTGTAGCGTGCCACCGCCGTCCCTATGACTGGAGGCGTGACCACTGTGGGTGGACAAGGAAAGGGAATTAGAGGCCTGCACTGTAGTGCGGGATCATCTGAAGCCTGGGAAAAACTAGACTGTGTTCAACCTGGGTTTTTACCAGAGTCCTCATTCCCATTGCAAGATCAGACAGAAAACAGCCATGTGAACTAAGACAGTCAATTAGATATTGGGGTGTCTTTATTTTAATCCTTCAGCCATGTGTGAATGGAATGTCAGATTTCCAAGGCTGGATTTTCCATTATCAACATCTCATTGGTCTCCTAATGGGACTCAATCAATTGCATCAGCCCTCTAGTCACTGGTTATAAAACTCTGAAGGACACCCAGGAAAGGGATTGTCTATTGTGTGTGTGTACATCGCTCATTGTCGGGTGTTACTACAGGTGACCGGGTTAAGGGTATCTCTATGGAAGGGAGAAAGTGGGATAAAAGCAAAGGTTTTATACAAATAAAGGGAACAAGAAAAATCTATTCCAAAGTTATCCTCATCACTTCCGGTTGTTGCTTTACTGCTCTGACATCTAATGGGCCACCTCATCTAAGAGAGATTCCACAAAGTAATTTATATTTAAACTCTCTCTTTATTAGCTGTTGGGATTAGTCACACTGGCAGATATTTCAATGGCACTGAGACAAGGAACCTGTAAATTGCAAGACAAGGACTGACCCCCTAGGTGATGTCTCTCTGGCAGGGGCCAAAAGAGGTGCTTTGGTGAAAAGGTCCCTAATTTGGGGACACCGTTTTTCACCAATATCCTGGCAATGGGGAATCTCTTCCAGATCCTAGCTCATAATCAGTTTGTGCTCTGAAGTGTGAGGTCTACAATGTCAGCAGAACTGCAGATGCTATTCTTATCAACAGACATCTCAAATCCTTTTTTAGAAACTGGTCTAATATATTTAGTTCAGAAGGACCAGAAACTGGTCATCAGTTTACAGCGTGCAAGTGGCATTCCTCAATTAGGAATTGAACAGTACCAGATTGTAGCAAAGGGTGCAGATCTCAGCTGCTTCAGGACGGGAAAGGGGGGGGGGCGGTTTCTCTGTTAGCACAGAGATTGCAAAGGCAATATGGGAAACCTACCACCTGCATTCCCTGCAATATTGTCCTGCAGGTTATACAGGCAGAGGGACTCAGCGGAGGGTGAGGGGGTTAGATGACAGGAAGTGATCATGCCCTCAGAGTCGCAGACAAACAAGGGGGCAAAAAGGTGGGTTTTTTAAGTTTACAAAATGATTTTTTTATTTTAATTTTTGCTGCTGTTTGTTTCTATGAAACTGTCCCTTAGTCTTAAGGACTTTTCAGTTAAAAACCTGTTCACAATTTGAAATGTTTTGCAAACCGAGGTTGAACTGGGTTTCCAGGAGGCAGCTTTGCCCAGGTTTTCAGCGCTCAGGATGTAAGGAGATGCGGATGGCAACAGAAAATGGCAACGGAAAATACATTTACTGCAGGGCTCATCTGGCCTAGTCAGGGTGCCAGGCTGGAGGACGGAGTGTGAATGATGAAAGCTTTGAACTCTCTCGCCAGAAGCGTGCTCAGAGCTGATTTTTGGTATCAATCTCATTCACCTGCAGGATTCAACTTTCACAGAAAAGCTCTTGGGGGAAGGAAACTTTCTTTTCAAATTATGTGACCAAGCATGGCAGAGTGAGGCGTGATTTTCACTGTCCACACTGATGAAGATGCTAAAAGTTAAAAGGCATAAAGAGCGATTGGGGTCTAAACATCTTTTTCACTTCTGATCATTTAGGGCAGGGGTGGGCAACCTGAGCCTGAGAAGGAGCCAGAATTTACTAATGGACATTGCCAAAGAGCCACAGTGATACATCAGCTGCCCTCAATCAGCTTCCCCACCCCCGCTCCCAGTGCCTCCTACCCACCAACAGCTACACCAATCAGCGCCTCCCCCTCGCTCCCCGCACTTCCGGATCACTGTTTTGTGGCATGCAGGAGGCTCTGGGGGCGGGGGGAGGAGTGAGGGCACTGCAGGCTCCGGGGAGGGGGCAGGAAGAGGTGGAGTGGGGGCAGGGCCTGTGGCAGAGCCAGGGGTTGAGCAGTGAGCACCCCCTCGCCCATTGGCCATTGGCGCCTGTAGCTCCAGCCCTGGAGTCAGTGTGTATACAAGGAGCCACGTATTAACTTCTGAAGAGCCACACGTGGATCTGAAGCCACAGGTTGGCCACCCCTGATTTAAGGTGTTGCTGGGACCACAGGAGAAGGAAGATGCTTGTTTGATGGAAGCTGGTGTTGAATATGGCTCCCACATTTTATAGGGGATTCCATCACTTTTTGACATCCTGGGCCCCTCCCAGCTGCCCTAATTATAATGCTACTGAGCATGCTCAGACATTAGAGCTCAAAAACTACTGGAAATGAAAGTTCTATTCTTACAGCGAGGAAAAACCCGGCTTTAAAATGGTGTGATGCCAACGTTCTGTTCTACGAGAGACACAAGCAAAACGGATCAAGCTTGAAGTATATCACGAGATCCCAATCCACTAGAGTTAAATTTCTCCGCCCCCCCACTCCCACCCCTTTTCTCAATATTTAATTTGTTGCATTTTCTTATTTGGTTTCTGGCATTTTTCTGGTTACCAGATTCTGCCTGCAGCTGATACCCCTCCAG
Organism: Sternotherus odoratus; assembly: GCA_032164245.1. NCBI lineage: Eukaryota > Metazoa > Chordata > Testudines > Kinosternidae > Sternotherus > Sternotherus odoratus. The sequence goes on from JAVMKO010000016.1 coordinate 13,882,364, forward strand.
GAGGACCAATACTTTAGCTGAGCTTTTGACACAGATGGGGAGGGACAGCAGGGGGCAGGTGGAGGGTCCCACTGTGGATGGCTTTCAAGCTGTTACCGTTTGTGGCCTGTCAAAAAGCAGGCAGGGGCCCTGCTGCCCTAGGCATGACCAGTAGATGGCGCTTTCTTCTCAAGAACAGAAGAAGCTATATACCTGACCAGAAAGGAGTGGAGGAATTCTGAGAAGAAAAGTTGAGGCCCTGAGGACTGAGAAAAGAAAAGTTGTAGGAAGCGCAGGAAGCTGCAAAGAGGTTAGAAACAGAGGCAGAAGAATTAAAAAGGAAATTAAAAATGCACAGTGCTTTGAAGCTTGCAAAAAAGAAAACACTAAGCATACAGCAGTTCTTGTTTGGGAGCCTCAGCTGTGGCTAAATTAAGGCAGGAAAAGCTCTGGGAGGACTTAGGAGACATCTGCATAGTCAAAATACAATGGGCCAGATTCTTCTCCTGCGTACGCTGCTGTAAGTCAGGAGTGAGTGCATTGAAGTCAGTGGTGCCCAATTCTCCTCTTGCGTTCGCTGATGTAAATTGGGAGCAACTTGCCTTCGAAGAAAAATGGATAGAGCCAGTGGATCATTTTCAGTGGGAATTTTTTTTTTAATGGAAAATACCTTTTTAACCCAGATGAATATGTTCATGGACAAAATAGATTTTTGGTTGAAATGTTTTGGTTTTCAAAGGAACAAAATGTTAGTTTTTGTGAGTAAAAATATCCACTGTTTCGTGTTTTTACTCCTTCCCTCTTTTTTCAGTGGGGGAGAGGGGTAAAAAAGCAAGAGAAAAATGGTTTTTTAATTGCCAAAATGAAAATTAAAAAAAAACATTTTGGAAAAAATTGAGAAATTCCCCCCCCCCCCCACGTTTTCAATAAAAAAATGAAATATTTCACAGGAATTTTCTATTGTCATTTAAAGGTCCATTTGTTTAGGAATTTTTCATGCATTATATGACCATTTTTTTTACTAGGTCTAACCAATCATAGGGGTATAAACCGGCATAAGTGACACCAGAATCAGGCCCGGTGAAACTGACATATGGATGCTTGCACAGATAGATAAGCAAAGGACTTGAAATTTCTCGCATTGAAGATGTTGACCTCAGAGATTTTTTGACACAGGATAATTACACTCATTATAGCAATATGGGCCTGATCCTGCCACCTGCTAAGCACTCGCCACTCCTCACCTCAGCTTATGCATGCTTTGTATCTTGCAAAAATCGTGGCCAGATCAAAAGGTTTGGAAAAGTGGTGGAGGGATGACTCACCAGAACCCTCCCCCACAAAAAGAGTCACAGACAGTAAGCAAATGATGTTTGGAACAAGAAATCAAAAGTAGTTAACAAAGACCAAAGAGAAACCCCTCAGCTGGGCTTTCCTAGGGGCCTGGCCTTCTTGAAGGCAAACTCCCCACAAATGCCTCCCAAGACAAGGCAAACTCCAAGAGCCTTTCCTCTCAGCATGGGGGGTGGGGGGGAAGAGAAGGGGAGTGAGGGGGTACAGGGACGCTGAGTTTGCACTCGTGTGCTCGACAAGGAGCCTGGCTAGTTCAGACTCACTCTCAGGGTCCTGGGTTCAAGTTCCATACTGGGCACATTATTTTTCAGAGGTCAGGTTAAATGACCTGACAGTCTCTTCCGGCCTTCAAGCCTATGAAACCCCTCTGTTCGCTGGAGACTAGGTAGAGCTCCTGCATCTATCACACAGGTATTTCTGAAAAGGGGAACCAGAGGGGTGGCTGTCCTTGAAATATCACTGGGCTGCTGTAGATGCAATTCACTGTCCTAGGCCCGCTGGGTTTTACCTGGGGAGCGAGTGAAGGTTCTGGAGGTAGAACGGTCTCGGGATTTGTATGGATATTTTAACGTTGTATCCAGCTGTTTAAAGCTCTCCTTCAGCGAGTGGGTCTGGTAGTATTCGACCAATTCCTAGAGAGAACACACCCAGGACATGTGATCACCGATGGGGCTCAGCGCGGCTCCGTAAAAGCAAGTCACGCGCCTGGTGAGAACAGCAGCTTCAAAAACATACCAAAAGGCTTTCAAATTTTTTGGCTTCTGTGATGTGAATCCAGTTGTCTTTCTCCACCACCTTAATGTGCTTCACTTCCTCGTTAAACCTGTGACAACAATCACAACCGGCACCTCAGAAACACCCTAATGCTTACGCTTCAGCTCCTATCCTGCCATGTTAGCACATAGCACTCTGCCTCCTACCAACACTTTATGCTCACCACTCACTTGGCTCAACCCCCGGCAAGTGCATCAGCCTTATCCCCTTCCCAGATGGGGAATCGAAAGCGCAGAGGTTACGTTTCAGCCCCAACAAAATTTTCTGGTGTCTTTCACAAAACGGCCAGAGGAGGTGGAAATTGTGGTAGTTCTGCCTCCCTTATAGTTTTTAACCCAGCGGTTAGAGCATTCACCTGGCATTCCCCCAGGTTCCATTCTCCCCTCTGTCTGATGTGAAGCAGGGATTTGAAATTGGGTGTCATTCACCGCAGGAGATGCTCTAACCAAAGGGCTCTGGGAGATTCTAGTGCGAGTCTCTCCTGTTGAAGCTGTTCCATTGTGTATAAATAATTAAACGAGAGGTAGCATGTAGTGCCCTGTTGCCTTACCAACCATTCTGAATGTTCACGATAAGCCAGATTAACCAGATGGCTACATAGCAGCATGCTAGACCCATCAACGGTGCCTTTACTTTAAAGGCCAATACTTTACTAATCTGGAAATCCTCATGTTTAACCAGTCCAGTACCAATGCCTAACCAGCACTTCATCTGTGTGAGCTCTTTTACTTCACAGCAGTTCCTTATGGGAACCGCTACAAAGCCAAACCCAGCAAGTACCAGACTCTCTCATCCTACAAATAGCCACCTGTACTAATGAGTCTTAAACCGTAGGACTCCAAGTCAGGTAGATTAGTGGGACTTAGGGTAACCAGACAGCAAGTGTGAAAAATCAGGACAGGGGTAAGGGAAGCATCTTCTGCAGACAGGTTACCTGATGTCTAAGACAATCAGACTGTCATTAAAACCACAAGCTTTCCTCAGGTGCAGAACCAGAGGAAAGTAAAGCTTATCGGTCCAATGTGGTCAATTTCACACCCAGGTGACACCAGTTTCCCAGCAGTTACTTTACCACCTTGTCTGAGCTCCGTTAACATAAGCCCCCATTGCCAGACTCACTTTATACTGATGGCAAAGCGCTCGGCCTCCGCCGGTCTCTCTCGAATCAGGTACGTCCCGCTGACGTGCGACTTCAGCAGGTTGTCTGTCTGTTGCCTCTCCATGTTCCCTGCAAACCTAAAGGAACGCTCCCTGTTAGGTGCTGAGATCCGAGCGGCCAGGTACTGACTGAACCTTTGGCTGACAAGACTCTGTCTGGTAACGCAGGATTTCTACTGTGTTTTGAATTGGTCCGGGGTCAAAAAGTCTACAATCATCCCTCCTGACTGGTGCAGCTCGCGAACTGGCAGGTAACGGAGTCCAATCAATTACCTTTCCTGGCTTTTGCATGAGCCTACAAGCCACTCATTACACCAACGGCTGTTTTTTGAATAAGCTCATGCAGACTTTACAGTCACTGGTTATCTCCCGACCTTTCCCACAATGAAAAACTTCTTGGGGATAAGTGAGACTCATGAAAATAAAGCACTGATACCAATGGGCAGAACTAGAAGGAAGGGGGAAGGGCAAGTGCAGTGCAAGCGTCTCCTGCAAAGATCTGCCAATGCCCTACGCGAACATCCAACACCTTCTCCTGAGCAGGGACCTGCCAACCCGGCCAAATCCTCAGCAAGCAACGTAGCAAGAGATCAGCAAATGCATTTCCCATCTGTGATCTGATCCAAAGCCCACTACAGTCCATGTAAAAGGAGTCCTCTGGATTTCTGCTGGTGTTGGATTGGGCTCGGAAGTCGGCATTCAAACTGATGTCTTCGGAAGTGAAATGCTAATGCACCGACTATGACATTGTAGCCATATTTGCCGGAAAATCTCACGACTCCTGTACATCGACAGTGGACAGAGGGGATGGAGGTGGCAGGGATGATGAGGGGAGCTTCTAAAGTGCATTCATAATTTATCCCATAGCGGATTTGTGACAAAGTAATGGAATTAAAGGGTAAAGCCAATCCATCTTTATATCTGTAGTAAAGCATTTCTACCAGAATGTCTCATTTAATGACCGACTCACCAAGGGTACACCGTGTAGTCTATTTCTCTCGAAGGAGGCCGGCTGCTGGGAGGCTAGAGCAAAGAGAACACCGCTTATTACTGTGGAGTGCAGATCCTAATTAGGTTATAGATCATCTCGGATACACTCCTCCGTACGGGAGTATTTGTGCGCCAAGCATTTTATGAGTTATTGCCCTTGGAGTCAGAGGAAGAGGGTTATAATCAACCGCTTCTCTCGCTGGCGCACACACGCAAACCAGCTGTGCCGAGCGTATTGGGCATTTTGATTTATCTGACCCATTGGTGGTCTATATGCTGCAGTGAAAAGCAGGCTGCATTCACAGTAACACAACCACACAACACAGAGGTCTTCAAGACAGGGCCACTATTAAGCTGCAAAGCACCATCAAAGGTAATTCTTTTAGCCTGATAAATAACCATAGCTGTGTCCCTTTGAGTGAAATAATTTGCAGACTCCATCTAGCATCCCTGGCTGACCTTGAGCCTCCTTAAGAAATCTCCCCCAACACATTCTTCACTCCTCCGTGAGTAAGCCAGGCCTGCAGGCAAAACTCCCACCTCAGGAGGTGCTATAGTCTCTCCTAGGCATAGCTGGAGGTCCCAGACAAAGCAGCAGGTGGAGTTACACTCTGGAGAAGGGCATCCATCCAAGATGGCACTATGTGATGAACTTCCCCATTTTGAGCATAAATATTCACCCCTCTCAAACAAAATCCCAACAGCAAGGAAGACAGCTCCCAATTGCGGCTTACACCCGTTACATCTGGAGTGACTCCGATCAGCAGAGATACTCCAGCTGCATGCTGGTGTACAACCCACAATTTAAGTTGTTTTGCTTTAGGAGATAGGCCCCAAGCCCAACCCCCAAACCTGAGCTTGCCCAAGCTTGGAGGTGTTGGGCTCAGGTCTGTTTTTATGCACTTACCCTAGCGTCCACAGGACAGGGCTTCACCGATGAACTGGGAAAATAACCAGACTTCTTTGTCTGTATTAACCTCCCCTGTAAATAAAGATGAACGTCAGCACTGTGCCAGAGAAATTCAATTCTTTGCTCCAGTTTCGGAGAACTCGTGTGTTACGTCTCCCTGACACAAGCTGAAAATCTGCCTCAGAGAATTTATTCGGACGATGGCTTGCAAACTCCAGTGACTAAAAGTGCAAAGAGGGAAATAAGGAAATAAGGACTTTATGACTCTGTGTAAGGACTTCTGAACATTTTCAAAGCACAACTCCACTCACTTCCCACCACTGTGAGTCTGGGTCCCCTCTTAGCAGTTCTATTATGTCCCCAGTCTGAAATGTTAACACTGGCTTTCCTGGGTGAGCTGGGTTGCCATGGTAATTCTGAACGGCCACCATTTTAGGACCTAGAAAGAGGGAAACAAAACTTATTGTTACGACAAGACCATCTCACGAGCCACTAACCCAGAGAACATGCTCAGGGCATGGCACCTCGCTAATGTGAGAGACAGTGGCAAGCTAAAACATTGGGGGCAGATAACAATGGGCCAAACTGAACCCCAGCTTCAAACTCTGGGCAAAAGATGGCACCTACCTTGGAACCTGGTAATCTCAGACAGGCTGGAGTGGAGCAACAGGCCACACCTGAATCATCACATAGATTGGGATTTCTGAGGGGACTAAGAGGGAGGCACCCAACTCCCATTGAATTTGGATGGGATTTGGGACTGACGTTCTCAGCCAATAGCCGTCTGTGTTGTGAATGATCATGTGTTAAATAATCCTCCCCTGCCGCACTCAACTGACAATATTTATCTTAGTCCCCTTTTTTTCCCCAACTGCTTTTACCTCACCCCTACCCTCCAGCAAATGGGAGCAACATGCTCATGCTCAAAATGTTCATGTTGCCAGCTTGGATTTGGAGAACTTTCCCCCCAGGACTGGCTTTCCTTTAAGAGAAAGAGGCACAAAAGGGAAGTTTGTCTTTTCTTGCAAGGTGGGGAATTCAGGGCTATCCCAGGGCCCTATTCTGCATTAATCTTGAACAAGGGAAAATGTAACAAGGACCAGCGTCTAAGGGCTTGTTCTCAGTAGCTGGGGGGATCGACGGCAGATATGCAACTTCAGCTATGTGAATCACGTAGCTGCAGTTTGCGTATCTGCCGCCAACTTACCGCCCGTCCCCACGGCAGCGGCAGTTGGTGGCGCGCTCTCCCATCGACTCCAGCTTGCGCCTGTCGGCAAGCTGGAGTTCCAGAGTCGACGGGGGAGCCGCGGGCGATCGATTTATCGCGTCTTAACGAGACGCGATAAATCAATCGCCAGAAGATTGATCCCGGACCGCGGTAGTGAAGACGAGCCCTAAGAGTGCTTAAACTGGTAAAGGCACCTTCAGGCTAGTATAAGTGTGGGGTTTTAGTGGCATAACTATGTTGGCAAAAAAAATCACCCCCCTAACCAACATAGTTGTACCAGTATAACTTAAATGTAGACAAGGCTTTAGGTGCACCCGCTGTATGATAGTCCCTTCCAAAATTTGCCTTCATCAACCACTTTGAACCAGATCCCAAGGCTGCCTCCCCTCCTTTACCCATTTACAAAAACACCAACACCAGCCTTACCAGCTCCTGTATTTAATGAGTCCTGCAAAGAGAAAGAAAATAGTTTATGTTTAATAAAACCTATTGCAACTGAATTATTTAAAAATAAAATAAGACACCCTTAAATACCATAGTAACCTCTGCTCTTGCCCTGATTAGCACAGAGCTCCCTATGCGGTTATGGCTGGATTTAATTTTTTCCTAAGGCAAGGGGCATATCAGGCTACATCTCCCCAGAATTCTTCACTTTAGGGACAGGAAGGTTTCCATTCTCTGTATGAGGAACCTTCACAATTTAGTAGGGGAAATACTGAGGTGAAAATGTATCCTGCTGCCCACATTCTCCAACTACAATAGTTCAGAATGCAGAGTCATTGTGAGTCAGCACATCTGACAGTGGTCACCACTGAAGCGAAAGGAAATTGGGGGTGATCAACTCCTTGTAGGATCACATCCCTAGGATGATGCGATGCTGATACTATCCAATGTAACATTTGCAGTTGAAAACCCAGGGCTAGTTGAAAGCTCACAGCTGTAATTCAATCTGGACTAATGAAATACAAATGCCCCCCACAACCGCTGCCTGACAGGGAGGTAGGAGGGAATGAGAGGCTTGTTAAACAAACGTACCGGGTCCGCTGGAGAACCTGAAAATAAAGCAGAGCAGTTGCAGATGTAAGTATAGTACCCCATGGAGCCATTTACCAACAGCCTATTTGTTTGTCTCCACTGTACACACACACTCTCTCACTCTCACCTCCCTTCCCCTGCTCACTTAGGGGGTCTGATGAAATTTTCCTTCATTGTTGTCCCTTTTTCCCTATCCTTGTTGCTGTCTAAGCAGCAACACGTTTACCTTCACCTGGAGGGAAGAATACTTTGTCTTCTCAGAGACTGGTTTGACAAGACTTAGCCAAGAAGGGGTATTAAACAGTGCAGTAAATTACCTTCAGTTACCCCTCTGCCTCCCACAACCCACAGCCAGACTCGGCAGCTTCCAAGTCAACATCTCTTTGGGTAGGAATCTCAGGATTGCTGCTGAATCGGATCTATATAATCTGTACTTCATGCCCTACTACAGTAAGTCTCTTCTAACATTAGCTTCAGAAAATCAATCAGTTAGGGTATGGCTAGACTATAGATTATAGCGCGTTTATTTGTAGCGCTTCTCAATGTAGCGCAATAGGTATCGCGCTAGAGCCTGTGCAGATTGAAACCTTGTAGCGCTAAAGAATGGATACATTTGTAGCACTTCTGGCAGCAGTGACAATAGCGGGATAGGGCAGGTATCCCAGCATTCAGCTGGGTGCAACGTGCTTTGCAAAGGAGGGGGGTGAGGGGGAACTGGGAAGTTGTTCACAGGGAGACGAGATCTGGCTGTCAGTGAGTTTTCGTTAGCGAAAACTGACAGGCTGTCTATTTCAGACACACAGCTCCGTCCGCAAGCATTTTCACTGGTTATTTGCTGTGTGAGTTGTTAGAGAGAAACTGCAAAGCTACTTCCGCTTTTATAAAACAACGCCTCACGTCATTTGCCTTACACGGCATGTTGATTGTCTTTAATGGCTTGCTGATGGCTTTACATGGCTTGGAGGCATGCAAGAGATCCCATGGGTGTCCACATTCCCACCCTTGCGCTATAACGCTAGCACAAAAAGGCTTATCACTCTTGGAAAGGAGGTTTAATACTTGCGCTTTAAACAGTGTGTCAGTTCGCAAAATCTCCCTTTGAAGTGTGTACGCTAGGAAAATTATTGCGCTACTGGAGGGTTTTTGCGCCGCAAAGCACCAGTCTAACCATGCCCTCGGTTGCAAGATCCCATGTGATGCATGGTAGGTATTATTAAGTATCTTTCCAACTTGCTGGCTGGCTTTATGTTCCTTTACTGTATTCTGAGCAGTCCCCTGAAATATATGTATATTTACTATTGGGGACTACTAGAAATAGTCAGACTATACATACACACATACGTATACATACAAAGATACACACAAGAGCTACACACAGTGAGTTACCATACTAGGAAGTGGATGGAAAGCTCTTACATTTTTTTCTTAATCTATTCAGAAACAGACATAAAACAGTGGATGACATTTAGTGCTAAAACATTTTTTATCTATCAGATCATTCACAAGAAGCTGAGCCCTTTTAAAAACAGCTAGAATGCCAAAAGACTTACTGATCTTGCAGGGAGGAATAATTTCCAAGCATTCTTTATGAGCACCTGCTCCGCATTTCATGCAAAGATAGCCCTGATAGAAAGTTCCTCTGTGAAAAGAGAAGTTGGAAATTCCTGATTTTTCTTCATGCCAGTCCCCTCCTTGATATTCCTCCCCAATTACCTGTTTGTTTTACTTCTTGGAAGACAGTTTATTCTGTAAACTTTTTACTCTTTTGTTTGCTAGTGACTAACACATGTGAAAGGTGCCAGATGGGCCAATCCTTCAGTGTATTCAACCTGCAGGAATAAGAGCAGTAGGAAGGAAATGTGCCTCTACTCTGAGCTGGTAAGACCCACATCCGGGGAGATGAAGCCTTCTCCTTCATTCATTCCTCAGCTGATGGTGGCCCATGTGGGTGTATCTGTGCCAACGATAATCGTGACTTTTGCAAGGTGGACATGTGCCCCCCCAAGAAGCGGATTGAAACCACCAGCTCATTTCACTTCAGGGCCCCGGACTCATCGGATGGTAACCTGCAGTCACCTCTAACCTGGAGCTTCAAGCTGGTGACTTAGCAATGAGTAGACGCCATATCTCTTTACCATCCCTGAAAGCCATCCACTTTTGAAAGCTGCACCCTTATCGAAGGCCAAACACCACCTGATGAAAGCCGAAAGTCAACACCGAGCCCTATTTCCCAGGTGAGCTTGCTCCATATCTGCAGAAGGTTGTACAAGAGACGTCATAATGTTGAGCTAAAATCGCAGCCATTTTCAAGCAGGGAAAGTCAAATTCATTCAATAAAAACTTCCATTGAGCCTAAAATCCCAGCAGTAAGTATTGGTGTTTTGGTGCAGCGAAGGATTAAGCAAAGGAATCAGGTCGGTCAGTGGGAGCACACGAACAAACCAGAGGGAAGTGTATCATTATCTTTCAAAAGAATCTGACTCTCCTCCAGTGTTAATACAGACAAATCTACACTGGGCATGAAGTTACACTGAAAGGAAAACAGACCTCTGGAGTAGTTAAACTCCACAAGAAACGTGCTTCATGTTATCAGACTCCTGGGATTCATTCCCAGCTCTGCCACTTGATTTTAGGTAAATCACTTAACCGCCCCCTGCCTCAGTTTACTTATCTGTGAAGTGGGGATAATAGGATTTAGCCAACCTCAGAAGGTAGAGATGGGGAGGTGGTTTTTGAAATCTAATTGCTTGTGATGTGCTTTCAAATTCCCCCATGAAATATGCTGTACAAGTGCAAATGTATTATTACTAAATGATAGCCTGTCATTAGTTACTAGATCACGAGCTTGCAGGACTGTATGGCCACATGGATACAGTATTTATTTGAATCCTGATTGGTTTAGCTATTAAATGTTATTGATGTTCCAACCAATCCCCTAAAATTGCTCATGGAGAGGTTCTCAGAATAGCATATAAAGACGAGCAACAATAATGCACACAATTCAGTATACACAAGGAGTTTCTCAAAGAAACCTTTGTTGAGCTAATGATAATTTCATTTGCCATTGGGTAGGCCAGACAATAAGCAGCCCCCCTGGGCAGGTTATAGATTCAGCGTATGGTCCTTGCATACAAGATTTATCTATTGCCTCAGGCCAGCAATTCTTGCTCCTTGCTGAAATTCTGCAATGATGCATAAAGGATTCTGTTTCCTGTCAAATGGCCAGACATTTATACCTGCTTTCCCATAGCAATGGGGCAGGGGCATGGACTAGATAAGAGTTCTTGTAGCTAGTAGGCCATCCTGATCATTAGGGTCATTTAGGTGATATAGGAGAGGTGAGGTGGAAGCCTGGGAGTTAGGCGTGAACTGAGAGCAGAGAAAAGGAAAAGAATGAAAAGAGGGAATAAAAAAGACAAACTCATTTTAGATGCTGAGAACATCTAGCCAAAGGGCTGAGAAGTATGAAGTTTAAGTCACAAATTGCTCAAACACGACAGTTTCCCATTACTGGGTCTGTTAGAGCAGTGGCTCTCAACCGGGGAACGTGAGCAGGTTTCATGGGGGCCACCAAGCAAGGCCAGTGTTAGACTCACTGGAGCCCAGGGCAGAAAGCTGAAGCCCCTCTACGTGGGGCTGAAGTCCAGAGCCCTGAGCCCCACCACTTGAGGTTGAAGCCGAACTTAGCTTTGCAGGGGGGCCCCGTGGCATGGGGCCCCAGGCAACTGCCCTACCTGCTATCCCCTAACATCAGCTCCAGCTTGTATCTGCAGAAAACCAGTTGTGGCACAGGTGAGCCATGGAGTTTTTATAGCATGATGTGGGGGCCTCAGAAAGAAAAAGGTTGAGAACCCCTGTGTTAGCCAGTGAACCCACAGGGTTTAATATGGATTCCCTCGCGCAGACTCCAGGTCTGGGGATGGGGAAACAGCCAAGAGAACTCCTGGTTGCTGCTGTATTGGATCAGCCTGCTGCAATGTCAGGTAGGTGGGCTGCCCCCAATGTGGCCAGGCTTGGTGCGGATTAATGAGTTAAAATCTAGAGCTCAAATACAACCACCTGTCTGGAGAGCTGGAAGACACCCAGGGGCCCAGCTGCTCCACAGGAATATTGCAGAGCTAACATCCCGGTTGGGGACATGAGAGCATGGTTTGTGGAAGAAGCTCAGGCTGGGATTCCCATTGACCTTCAACAGGCGTTGGGCACCTCACTGCCCACTGTGCCTTTGAAAATCTCCCCTTTTGTGGGCCAGAGTAAATGAAGAACAAAGATGGCTCCATCTTAGGGGCAGAAAGGGGAGTAGCCAATACAGCACAGCCGTCAGGTTAACATTGGGCAGGTGTGTGCACGAAAAATACTGACAAAACCACAGCCTGTTCCCACTCAAATTTGTTCTCCAGCGCGAAGGGGTCTATGGTGTGGGATTTGGTGCCACCAATCACAGCTAGAGCCCTACAATCATATGCATGAAAAATAATTAAAAGACAGCAGCAGCAATGCTGATTTCAAATTCGCCATAGCCTGAAACTCTGCAGCTGACAGCGGTAAGTCAGAGAAGCCCAGATTCCTAACCCTTCCCAACTCACAGGTCTTTTCTCGACTGGGTGAAAGACCAGGGAAATGATGAATGAGCAATTGCACTTTTTTTTAAAAATGGAAATGTTTTAAAAAGTTTTCATCTGGAAGAGCGGAAGAGCATTGCTCACCTTAAAAACATTTTGCACGCTTTGCAGTTGGTCGTCTTTTCAAACGTGTACATCTGGAAGTTGTGGTGATTCGCGTTGGCTTTTTCTGGCTTAATGTTGGACCTAATTCCAAAGGGGCGGGGGGAAACAAAACATAAGACAAACCCCTAAAGTTGTATCACCCTGCCCTGGTCAGACTTTCTGAGTTCTATGATCTTTGGTTGCAGCTATTGTCTGGACTTCAGTTTTAGAATCCTGGAGCACACTATAAGATCTCGCATAAGCGTGAAAGAATTAGAGAATGATTTGGGACTAGCTGTTGGGAGGGGGTTATATGTGGTGTGTTAAACTTTCATTGATATATTCACACATGATCCTGTCTTTCCCTCCTAAGTCAGTCATTAACTAGAATTCACCACTGTGCATATATGAAACTTATGCACAACTTATGTCCTCAAAATAGGTCTTAAATAGGATGCAGTGCCCTTGTGCTGACTATCTGTGCAGATTTTAGCCCTTAACTCTAGTTGTTTGGTCAAATACACGCTCAGCTATTCATGCCATAGGTTTCCTCCCATGGTGCCAATCTTCCCCGCACTCGCTTTTTGCATGAATGGTTTCATTAGATGCTATCACATCAGGCCCAATGCCGGAGACCCTTTGTGCATGGAAGTCCTATGGAAGTCGGTGAGAGTTGCAGATCGGAGCCCTGGGCTCTGAGAACTAGCAACCGAATTGACCAGCCAGGTTTCATTAGTGGCAATGGTGTGCAGACAGACAGCTTAAAACACTCACATTGCCATTTCAAACTGCTCCATCCACTTCCTCTTCATGTCTTCCGTCTTGCAGAAAAACTGGAAGCCCTGCTTTCCTTGAAGGTGAATCAGGTAGAAACCGTATGACCACTGCAACAGGAAACCAAGAGAAACAATCAGATGTTGGTTCCTTCTCCCTCACCTCTTTGTGCTGAATGCTTAAGCAACAATATCCTGGGGGCCGGCGGTTAATTCAGGTCCATTTGTAATCTGTTTTACTGTGTTCTCTTTACTTGCCTATGTGGTTACAATGGACCTGTCTGGTGATAAAAGCAGGGGAGTGATGCAAAGACCAACTCTGTATCTCTATTGCACATTGCAACAAATGACCTAATGGTTGACTCTGGTGCACACCGCCATCAACCAGAATTTCATGGCAGCAAATGGGAGAGAGCCCAGAACCTGCAGCTCCAAAAGCTCAGGTCCCTGCCATTGAAGCTAAAGGAGACTCTCCATTCAACATCTGCAGTATAGAGTCTATGACACATATCCAACCTGCCCTGCAGAAGGCAGTGGTGCATATACATACTAGCCAGTTCACTACAATATTAAAGAAAATAAAGTGGATCTCGTGGTTGCTTACCATTTTTCCATGAGACTAGAAAGCATAAGAGAGCAAAGTGGAAACACAATTCATTAAAACACAAGGCTAGCAATCTCTCTGCAACATCACAGCAGCAAAGCCACTCATTATTTTCAAAATGGCACAACAGCTCCCTTGTTGCTATCCTGTGCACGGCACCACACTAACAGGGTGACCAAAGTTGATAAGGTGTGGAGTCTACTGGGAGGCAGATCTTCCTTTGTGTCATCACTTCAGCCCAAAACCGGGCAAAGGATGTGCATCTTGGATAGAGAAACTTGATTTAGAAGAGTGTACCTAATGCAAAAAGCCTGCCATGTCCATGCTAACCCTGAAAAATAAACACTTTCTACAGCTTCGAGAGTTGTCTGCTGAGGGACAGGTCCAAGAAGCTACAAAGATCCCACGATGACAAAAGCTTCCACCACGACCTTTGGGTCGGCCATTTGTAAAGAAACAGCACTCTTTGAACTCCAGTATTGATCCTCCCATGCAGTACTGGGAAGGAGTAACCATTAGAGATGCCTTTTCCAGGACAGTTATTGCTGGAGGTGCCACTCCCATTAGCTCTGCTGAACAACAGGCAATGATAAACCTGGCCACTCAGCCCACATTCCCTCTCCCGATGACAACTTAGGAACTAGTGCTTGAGAACGCGAGAGCTGCTGCGCTTGCCACGATCTGCTATCTAGAATACTAGGTTAGTATTCTGTAAAATGCACCGATCACAGGGAGCATGAAGCTTGGAGCCCGGACGGAGAGGCACACAACTAAAGCCCACTCACCCGGATGCATGAGTTGGAATAAGCAAGTGTGTAAGTGCATGTCTTGCCCATTCTTACCCATCCTCCATTTTTTTGGGGGGGTGGGTCATTTTTATCCTTTCCAATTTGTCTGTGAATGACCCTCTCTGAGTGGCTTCTCTAAAAGAACAGAGCAGTTTCTTCCATTCCCGCCAAGTCATTCTAACTTCTCGAGGGCGCTTTTGAAGGCACCAGGTCAGGGGACCCAGCTCAGCCTCCCATTTCTAAGCTATTTGCCCTGAAATCGAAGGGTTGATTGACCAGATTTTACAAGCACTGTTTCCGGTTTAGAAGTCTGATGGGAGAGGGGTGCCCTGGGACACTGACCTGCATGGGTCTGAAAAGCTGTCTGAGAGCTAAGCCAGTTCCTTGCTCTGTCCACCTACCTTCTTAATGTCCTTGTTGTTCATGGGATCATCGGTCATCTTATGGAAAAGCAGCTCGATAATTTCCTTCAACTCGTAACTGTATCCTTTCCTTTTACAGACGATCACCACTTTATCGAACAGAAATAAATACCTGCCAAAAACCAGATCCCACATCTAATTACATACACCTTTCCCAGACAGCTCAGCAGAGATTATGCGCAGGTCAGGACAGTGAAACATTGCTAGTTATATTACGATTTAACGTTGAAGGCACTCGGTGTCAATGCAATTCTAAGTAACGACCAAATTAATAAGGATGAAACATACAGAATCACAGGACCAAATGTCCTCCTGGTATCACTCAACTAACTCTACGGGAGACAATTTGGCCCATAGATCGTCTTATTGGGCAAGGGCCTAGGTGAAAAACCAACTGAAGATTCATTTTATTTACTTGGAAAAACTTCAGAACAACTGTTCTTTTTATAAGAAAATGTTCCAACTCGGGTGATGACTGAGCTCTCAAAGAGGTTTTAAAGGTGTTTCATATGCAGGCCACGTACTGGGAAGACATATCAGTTTTGCTTCCCGAGGATCTAAACCCATTATGATTCTAAGGCAGATGTTAAGCTGTATTAGAGCCCCCGGCAAGGGTGACCAGCCAGCAAGTGTGAAAAACTGGGACAGGGTAATAGGCATCTATATAAGACAAAGCCCCATATATCGGGATTGTCCCTATAAAATCAGGACATCTGGTGACCCTACTCCAGGCACATAGCAATAAGGGGCCCTGTGCTGCACATGGCATTTTGAATGGTGTTTCTTGTAACTTGGCTTTCTGGGAGAACGTTGTCTTTTTTCACTGTCCGTTTCGTTGTTTCTTCATTCACTCACCTGTCCTGCTTGGTGTGGTTCACTATTGAACGGACTTTCAGTTCACCGTCTATCTTTGGCCTCCCGAATTCTTCCAGTTTCCCTTGCTGAGGGTAGCAAAACGTAAGTTAGCAATGAGAGGTTTTTATTGCTGAACCCAAAAGGTCTCTGAACGTGGCACCAAACGTAAAGAAACACACAAGACAGTTTCCAAAGGGCAATAAAGCTCCTTATCCCCCACCCACACCTGAACCCAGCTCAGATTCCAAAATGGACCCCTAGCAAAGGAGAGAACCATCACTCACCAAAACACATAACCAAAGAGTGAATCACCTCACCAGTAATGAATCAGAGAGGTAGCCGTGTTAGCCTGGAATAGCAGAGGTAACAAAGTCCTGTGGCACCTTAAAGACTAACTATAAAGTTTTGAAGCATAAGCTTTCGTGGGCTAATACCCACTTCGTCGGATGCAGGCAGTGGGTATTAGCCACTGCTTGCAGTGGGTATTAGCAGTGGGTATTAGCCACTGCTTGCATCCGACGAAGTGGGTATTAGCCCACGAAAGCTTATGCTTCAAAACTTTATAGTTAGTCTTTAAGGTGCCACCGGACTTTGTTACCTCACCAGTAATGTTAGCGGTGATGACTTGAATACACAGAGGGAGAACATTCCATAGACACAGTAAACAGAGAAGGTGCACTCGCATAAGATTATACAAGACAGCTTGCTAGGGGTCTATCTTGAATGGCAGAGTGTCATAAACAGTATCACCTAAAGCCAGTGGAATTCCAATAGGTGACAGTTACCTTAGAAGAAGACCTTAGAAGTGGTGTTAGGACCCTGAGCCTAGTGTTTGGGTTTGATGACAAGACAAGTCAAGGATCTGGGTGCAAAGATTTAGCAGTTGAGTGATTTTTGCAAGATTTCCACTCTGGGTGGCAGAAATCTCATGAGATCAGCTACTCTCAGGAGATTTTTCTATTGAAACTTCACTGGAACCAGAAAACAGAGGTCTTCCAATTTTGGTTCCCATCTGGAACCAAACCCGTAGATTTGGGACAGCTTCAGAGATCAGAATCATGGATCTCTCTCAGTCCCCCCAGCTCTTGCAAATGCTACTCAATACAGCACTATTACTGGGTGATATGAAACACTCCACCTAAAGAGTGCTATTTTTTTTTATTTAAAAAAAATCTTGAAGCTTCACCGTTGATCAGAAAAATACAGATTGTATGCAGCTGTGCATATAATCTGTGGTTATTTCATTGCTGTGCTGTGTGGGTTCTGTATACATAACGAGAATAAATCCATAACATCCGCTACAGAGAAACAAAATTAAACACAGAGCAGTGTGTGGGGGGGATTGATTTGAAGAAAGAAATTACTGCTTTGCTAACATTTCATCTTCTGCATGTCACACCAGCGCTCAGACTGCAGCAGGGAAAAACAGATGCTTGAAGCACCCATTCGCATTCCAATTTTTAAACACCGCCACACATCTCATTTCTCATACACATCATGGCTTATCATGACTGTTCCAATCAAATCCTACGAGCTGGAAAGGCCTACATCGCACTTCGGAGTTTTGTCAGGTTTCTCTCGAAAACCAGAGATTCTATCTCAGTCTGTTAAAGAATCATCTATTAAAGTCACCAGTGTCCTGCAGACTCAGGAGAACACAGAGAGGTGCGTGGTGTGTGTGTACTCAGCTCCCATTGACTTCAGCAGATCAGTCCCTCATGTGGTTTGAAAGATAGATGTCTGGTCCATATTTTTGGAGTTCTGTGCTTAGGAAACTATATCTTGTGAGGATCTTTCCCCTGTATACCGGGCTATACTCTTGTTCATAAAAATGTTTATTCATCTCCTCTCTCTACCCGCTTAACAGCGAAATAAAAACGTTTTAAACAGCAGTCAGATGTGCAAGATTCATTTTTGGAAAAGGACGGTCCCCCAACATTAGCAGCATGCAGAAATAAAGTATGGGAAATCCTCTCAATGGAAAAAAATGACAGTCCCACATTAGGATCAAATTGATTTTATAACGTATGGGTTCCATTTTTTGGAATTTGAACAAAATTAATACACAGATAATAAGAGGCTGATCAAATATAAAGGGACCTTTTAAAGATTAGTACAGGTGATGAGTTAAGTTTGTTAATACTTGTCTGGAGAGTCTAAGTATGTTAATAAAGATCAATTAAAAGGGGTTAGGGGGAAGAGAGAAGATTCTCAAACTCACCAAGTTCTCTATAGATTTTTGAAATTCACGTATTTTCTTTAAGGTCTCTTTGTCTCTCTTGACTTCATTTATGTACATGGCCAAATCCTTAAGAGAAAAGCAAATGCTGATTCAGTATTTATGTTTCTCTTCTAATCAAGAATCCTTAAAAAAACCCAAAAAACCCTCGACTTCAGGAGTCAGAAAGTGGAGATAGCAGCAGCTCTGTGGGGATTAAAACAATCATTTAGCATATTGGCTGTGTCGGAGAAAATACAAATCAGGGGACTCAGAACTAGCGCTAAATATTTCTGCTGGGTTTAAAACAAGAGTCAGTCAATTAAAACCAAGTAAGCAAGCCACCCAAGCATGTTTGGTATCACGGTCTATATTCTCTGTATCAGTACACTGCTCACACATCAAGAGCTCAGTACTCTGTCAGCTGTATCATTCAATCCTTCCGAGACACCTTAAGCATCTTGGCCCAAACATTCTCCATCCTTTCCCATGTGCTCTTGTGGGATTTTCTTGTTAAATAACTAGATAGCACTGCAACTCTGTCGATGAACAGAAGAGGGCAATACATTAAATTAGCATGATGGACTTGGACAATCTTAGAAAGCACAGTCCTGACTAGGGTGACCAGATATCCCGATTTTATAGGGACAGTCCTGATTTGGGGGAGGGGGGGGGGAGAGGGTTTCTTCTATAGGCTTCTATAGAAGCCCCACCCCCTGTCCTGATTTTTTTACACTTGCTGTCTGGTCACCCTCATCCTGATTTTCCATTCAGCTGCTACCTGAGCTGACGTTCCAGTTCCATCCAGCATAACTCTTTGAGAAGAGTCAGAAAGCTCTGTATTTTCTTTCTCCTCCATTCTCACGCAGTGCCTTCCACCTCAACTCCTTCACGCCATCCACCATCATCCTAGTGCAAAAGCCATGTGCTGGGCATTCTTAATCACTGTCCCTCTGTCTATATATTAACTAAACAGACAGTAAGCTACTCTGGGCAAGGACCGTGTCTATACTTGCTCCTAAGCCGCTTGACAACTTTTTAGCACTATGGCCCCAATCCTAAAAACATTTCTGTACTCCCATGTGCTTCAATGCAACTTTAAACATGTGCTTAAATGCTTTGCTGGATCGGGGTTTATTTCAGCAACACCATTGGAGTTCTTTTAAAGGTAAAGCATCTTGCAAAATAGCTATGGGAGCCCTGAACATACATAACCTCGAACATCCCAGCTGTTAATGGTTAAAACATCTGTAAAATAATTATTCCAATACAAGGTAAAACTTTAGTGGAACTATTCCTGTGCTGAAAATACAGTCACAGGAACCAAGAGTGTCTTTGCATTACAGAGATCAGATTTCTCCTGGTGATGGCATTCTCCAGCCAGATTCCCCAGTTACCTGAATTCTGACCCAGAGGGTGGAGAAAGTCTACTTGAACCCTTCCACCACACTAACTTCTTACTACATCCTGGACAGTATTTTGTAATATATTTATGGCCTGTCGTTTAGATGCCTCTGTCTCTTTTCCCTCACCCATCGTTCTTGTCAGCTTGGATTAAATCTGAACCACCCAGAATTTTTCAAGACATCCCCTTGGGTGCAAAATTTCTACAGCCTTCCAACAGAAGAAGGATTAATCAGAGAAGATAATCAGAATCTCAAGTGACAATACTTATATAACAACACATAACACCTATTTAAATAGTCAATGTTAGTAACAGTTAGGATGGGGGAAAAGGGTAAAGTGATCAGGTAAAGTAAGATTCCCCTGCATGTCAAAGTCACCTGAAGCCACTTCCCTCCTATGGAACATGCCATATCTTGCCAAAGACCTACATGTGCAAATCTTGCACAAATGCCATTGTCTTGTGCAAATCCTACCGCTAGCTCATGCAAATGACCATGCGTGGAAAATCAGAAATGAGGTTGAAGCCCCTGGGACAATTCAACTCTAGGCTTGGTTAACTGGATGTCTGGGTTTCCCATCACTGGAGCATAAGAGTGCTCGAACCGTCCCGCTAATGAACAAGGCTGGAATCTAGATGAAATAAACCATTTGAAAACTAAGCCGAGAAGTTCATACCAATTAAAAGTAAAATTTTGCTGCTTCCTGTGACCATGGCAAGTCCAACACCGAGTCAAATCTATACCCTCGTGATTACGTGAAAACAGAAGCAAACAGCAGCTTTATAAGGAACACATTGAACCTTTAGCACAGCCAGGATTTTTTATTAGCATGGCATTTTATGCAACAAAGCTGATCCGGCAGGTAGTGTAGACGTGGCCTTAGATAGTGGGAAGGAAAGGACACATCGCTGCTCTCTCTCGCCATATATTAAAGGCATTGATTTATCTTCCCCATTCCTCCCCCGCCATTTAAATCCTTGCTCACCGTACAGATTTATATTATAAATCTCAGTCTATTCATGCACCTCAGTAGTTCCCCCCAGTCCCACCCATACATTGGTTGAAGTTTCCAACACAATGGGAGAAATCTCAGGGATAATAGTCAAAACGGGTCAGGCTCTATGGGTTTGACTTAGTGCCCCCTGAAATCAATAGACAGACGCCCATCGACTTCAGATCAGGTCCTATATTGTAACAGGAACTGTGCCCCCTTATACATTCGTGTGTGAAACATGCATTTCAGGCACTACAACCGCAACTTAACAAGGCTCTTAAAGCACGTGAGTCATCCCATCAATGCAGAGCTAGGCACCTCTTTAAGTTCCTCACTGAATCAGCCACGCTACCCTCTTGCCCCTCCGGCCTTATTCTGGAAAGTGCTGGGCATCCTTAATTCCCGCTGACTGTGGCAGGAGTCAAAGGCACCAGGCATGCAACAGCCGTGGGCACGACTGATGTAATTCTTGATCCTTGCAATAGGAAAACTAAACAAACTTTCAATTCACAGTTGGCCAGGAAGGTAAGAAGCCACACACAGCATTTAGGGAGTCGTAGGCAGCACTTAGATCATTCACGCTGCAGGAAGAAGGGCTTTAGAAAACTACTTCGGTGGAACCCACAAGTTTAGCTTTGTAATGTAAGAGAATCAAGGTAGGTCAGTGCCCATTAGTAGCAGTAGATTAGACTGCAATGTCCTTCAAATAACCTTCATGTTCCCATGACCTACATACTAGCTCTGGATGGACTGGCTAGCAGGGATAATGACTAAAGAGGTCACTCAACTTATGTAAGTCCTAGGAAATGCATTGTCATTAGAAAAAAAGCTGATCCCCAGAGGCAGAAAACAAACAATGTGATCTCAGAACAGAGAGGGCAGCTCAGTGGTGAATGCTCTGCGTGGTCATGAGGACAATCCGGGTTTAATGACAGGTGCTACAGGCTGATTCCACTCTGAATGACATGATTGTAAAACCAGAGAAACCTGCAGGAAACTGATGAAAACAAATTTGGCTTTGTTGTGATTTTTCTCAAATTTGGGGGTTTCAAGGTTTTCACTGAAACTCCCAAAACTTTCAAACCCACAGAAATTTTCATTTTGAGGGCAAGCCATTTTCCATCAAAAAGACCCAAACAATTTAGATGGAAAGTTCACAACCCACTCCACTCAGTGGTATTCAGATCTGGATGATGGTGCATCTATGCAACCCACATGCATCTATGCAACCCACATGCAACATGCATCTATGCAACCCACATGTAACCCACACCACTCAGTGGTATTCAGATCTGGATGATGGTGCGTCTATGCTTCATGCAGACACAGTACACAAACACACTAAGAGGCACAAATTTCCACAACACTGGTGTAGAGTCAAAGTAACACCATGCATGTCAAAGGAGTCACTCCGGATTTACACTGGTGACACCGAGAGTCGAATTTGTCACTGTACATCCACACACAATGGTTATCAGTGCTAAATTGTCAACCAATACCAGTCTCCCACTGTGCTTTGGAGAGGAGATAATGGTGCCAACTCTGCCTTTGTGCATATGCATATCCTAAAGGAAAAGACATCTCTTTCCTCTGTCCGGATGTGTTACACTTTCCACCCCCTGAAGTTTTTGCTACACATAATTGACCTTCCTTCCCCCTCAGGTAGAAGTATTGCATCTGAGCAGTGACATATCTCTCTCACCTGCAGCTTTTGCAAAGAAAATAAGAAGCGTGTTTGTGGAAACTTAAGACCCCTTAGCTGAGCTATCCGAAATGCTTATGTCTGAACTCTTTGCAAGCATCACGATCTCTGAAGAAATAAGTCTTTGGATTTGAAACTCCTTGGGGCAGGAATGGTTTCTGTTATGTGTTTGTACAGTGCCTAATGCAACTGACCTCTTGGGGCTACTGTAACACAGATAAATAATAGCAGCCTAGATCCTGATTTATCTTCACTGTTGCAGCCTAACGTCCATGGGCATGTTGCTTCTACCACTTCCCTGCAGGTGGACTGCGTCACTCATCTCCTACCTGCATGGCTTCCAATGCTTCCTTGAGTTGTTGCTTTTCCGGCCGATCAGACGAATGGCTGAGAAGCTCCTGCAAAAACAATATTCCAAGCGCATTAGGGAAGTTTCACACGCTACTGCCCAACGCATGTAACAGCGCACAACACAAGCTATAAAGCAATTACTGCCTGCCACTGCAAACACACAGCAATGAAGCTGAGGCAGGCAGTCGGCAGCTATCACCATAAGGAGATGAACCAGCAGAGCTCTTGGTGGATCTGTTACCCAGAGCTGACGAGAGGAATTTCACACATAATCAGATTATAAAAAAGCTTATTTTATATTCATTAACTGCCTCTCGTGGCTAACTAGTGCGGAATTACCCTTGGTCACTGTACTTTAAAAGTTGGCACAAATACTATGTTGTGTTTAAGCAGCTGTAGTAATTACTTCATTTAACGAAAAAAAACCCCTCGCTCTGCTGATTCCATTTGCTACGCGACAAGCCCAGAGATGCTACAGCAAGAATGGTCACTGCAAGGAAAATTTAGAATCTGAAACACTTACTTTTAATAGGAGATGATACTTCAAGACCCTTTGCATTGGTACCACCAACAGATCTTGCAATTTAAACTTCCCGTCCTGAACCTTTAATGTGCATTCCTAACAATGAAATAAAATAAATGACGAGGTGGGGAAAAAATTCTTCTCACGCTGCTTTGTTTTGCTTCTGTAAACTCTCCAAGCACAATGCATCGTTGGTTCCTAATTTTCCCAGTAGGGGCACTGGGGTTGGGGTGAATGTCCCAGTTCCATCATATTCACAGTCCTGCCTATCTCTTCCACTCCTGCAGAACTAGTTGTGCTACTCTGTATGTGGGAGACCTGGGTTTGAGTCGCTTGCTTCCTCTCTCCAGGCAGGGGACAGAAGTGCTGGGAGCAGAATACCCAGCCTCCAGGGGAGTAGGGGAGTGGCACCATGTTTCAGAACGCTCAAGTCATGATCCAGGGGCCAATCCTATAAGATGCTGATCTTCCCGCGACATAAACAGTGATCTTCCGTGGGGCTCAGGGCAGGAATGAGTGGGGGAAATCCTCTGGCTTGTGTGAGGTAGGAGGTCAGAGAGGATGATCCTTCTGGCCCGAAAACCCATCAATCTCTAAATGAGCCTTGAGGGTGCTCCGCACCTTGCAGCGGGACAACGAACCGGGTCTTTTCCTACTAAATCTTTTCCATCATCCACAGCTGTCATTTATCGTGACACAACTGGCTGGCTGGGGGAGGCTTTGGGGGCCTTCCTGCTCCAAAGCCAGAGTATTTAAAGAGGGGGAAAAATGAAACACATTCACGAAACTGCCTAAACAGGGCAGCTTTAAGCCTTGCACCATGGAGGCTATGCAGGTGTGAGGGGCCGATTCTGCCCCCTTGCTCCATATATGTGGCTATTAAAACGCTGCAAGGGGCTAGTGGGAGCTTCTCTAGCACTGGCTCTGCATAGGGTGGGAGTAGGAGCAATAGTACAAGGTACTATGGAGAGTCTGGGCTGCTCAGTGGCCCAAGTAAAGAATGCCAGGGCTGCTCAGACTAATGCCGGCTGCACACTGGCAGACCCGCAATCTGAGAGGCTGAAAGTGGATGTGACGCCATCTTTGCCTGCCAGCCCCGTTGTGCTGCCCCAGTTCTTCCCTTCTCTCTTTCATCAAAGCGCTTGGGAAATTCTCCTTATTCGTTCAATCCCAGCAGCAGTTTCTAAACCTGACAACGAACTAAATCCAGGAACGGCGGCAGAACACAAAAGAGCTATTGGACTGAACGCCCCAGGCCTCATCCCCATCTCCCCCACATCCACTTACCTCAACTTTTTGTCGAACGTCCTCTTTGCTTGCAATGAGACCGTTCAACGTGTTTTGGGCACATTCCATATGGCTGCAGTACTCGCCATAAATCAACAGCCTGGAAAGGATTTAATCAGAAACATTTGTCGGCAGTTATTACTCATTATAAAAGATATGGGACCTTGCAAAGCAAACAGCTATTCCCCCCATATAACTGCTCAACGAAGTATTAACACTCTTTTACGGCACCGCTTTTTTAACATTGAAATGCTTTGAGGTTTTCAGAGAAGTGTGTTCGAATCTGTGGGGGAAATTTGGCCACCAAAATTAGGCTGGTGGGGAGTGGAAGGAACATTTCAGTTAATCTGCCCTCCCATTATGCAACGAACCATGGGTCATCCCTCGACGGCCAGATCCCAGAGTCCTGGCATAATTCCAACCCTGGCCTATAACGTTCCTAAACCCAAGTTTGCTTGGGTGAGACCCAATGTTACGCTATAATGATATGATACAGTGCTAATACTCCCCTGTTAATAATCCCAGGCTAATGCAAGCCTGTTGAGCAGGGTATCCCACGAGTGAAAGTCCAAGGCCCAGGAATGAATGGATGGGCGACCTCTATTTAAAGTTCATCCAGGGTCCTAACAATATTTTCTCCCTCTCCAAACGATACTTCCCCTTTGATTCCTTTCCATTATCTCACTTCCCTCATTTGATCCTAGAGAACTTGATGTTGAAGCAATAATCCTTAGAAAGCCTACTGGGAAAGGTACTGGAGATTCACTGGTCATTATGGTACCTTTCCTCCTCGCTGTATGTTACACACAGTTTGTTCAAACTGGACACTCTTAGGGGAGGTTAGTGCGTTGAACTCGGAATCAAACTGACGCTCTGGAGGCTCAGTAAATACTAAGGTAAATGGTGCATGCACACCCCAAATCCTGCACGCACGCTACTGAATGCAGGGGCTGCTAAACAGGGAGCCCACTGCAGTGAAGTTTCTTGAGATGATAACGTAGGCAGCAACTCCCCCCCTCCCCCACCTCCCAGGGTCTTAATAGGCTTTTCCCCTCCCTAATCACTTCTGCTCATTTTACACCAGGTTAGTGCTGCAATTTGCAAACGCAGATCATGCGTTGCATTAAAGCAACAAAACAATCTGGCGCTCAGGAGGCTGAAAGGTCAAATAAAAACCTTTCACTTGAGAAATTAAATAAATTTCTCCAACACATCCCGCCAGTGCCATAAAACTACATAACTGGCTTCCAGCCACACTGTGATAATGGCCAGGCTGGTAGTGTGCTAATATCCCTGCCTATCAAACTGACCTGCACCGTCTCTGTTTCCTTCTACTTCCCCCTGTCTGTCTGTCTGCTGTCTCGTTTGAAACGTGGATTGTCAGCTCTTTGGGGCAGGGATGTCTTATTTTGTTCTGTATTTGTACAGTACCTACCGCAGTGGGGCCATGGTCCATGACAAGGGGTCTCAGCTGATATAGTGATACAACTAAACCATCACATTTTCCAAACCACAAGTGTTTTGTGAAAGAAAAAGCCCCCAAAATCGGGACTGTCCCTATAAAATCGGGACATCTGGTTACCCTAATCACATCCTGTAACTCATCCCTTTTTTCAGAGACCCGTCACATGCTAGGGAAGATCCCGGTATCCCTGTGTAAATCTGTGATTCTCAAACCCAGTCGAATAATGGAACAGAGATTTATGGAGTGCTCAATACCTGATGAAGCTGCAGCCAATACAGATTATTCCTCCAGCTTTTTCCCTTAACAACTTCTCAACATGTGCAGTAACATGCAGCCAGTTTAAATGGGGCTCCAAGAACATAAATTTAAATCCCCATCTGACATATGAGCTTTATAAAGTGTTTCATTAATAAAAAAACCCACAATGCACTGGGGTGATGCATCGCTCTGCTGGGGACCCTGGGAGGGGAGTGGGAAAGCGGGAATGGAAGAGCACGGATCCCCGCTTAGACAGAGAGGATGGTCACATGGGGAAGGCATTGGACTAGGATTCCAGACAGGTAGGTTCATTTCCTGGCTCTGCCTGTGGGTACATCTATACTGCAAAGGCAAAGCCTCCGAGTCAAGTCTCAGAGCTCAGGTCAGCTGACTGCGGCTTGCAGGGCTCAAAATAGCAGTGTAGACGCTCCCGCTCCGGATAGAAGAACCCGGGCTCTGAGACCCGGTGATGGTCTTGGAGCCCTGGCTTCAGCCTGAGCAGGAACGTTACCTATTTTTAGCCCTGCGAGCCAGAATCAATTTGACCTGAGTTCTGAGACTCGCTGCTGCTACACTTTTCTTTTCAGTGTAGACACAGCCACAGAAGCCCTCGGTGACACTGGACTAGTCGCTTTAGTTCTCTTGGCCTCAGTTCCTCAGCTGTTCAATGGGGAAAATCCTACTTCCTCGCCTACGAGTTCTTCGCGGCAAGGACCGTCTCGCACTCTGCGTTTGCATGGCCAGCACAATACGGCCCTGATCTCTGTGGGATACAAATAACAACAATACATTATAATAGCTCGAAAGACCCCAGACCAAAGAGAAAGTCCAATCTCGCCTCGTCTCCTGTGAAAGTGCCATGTGAAAACATAACTCCGGCAGCACTGAACCAACGAGTCCAGACCCATTCTAATCTGTCGCTAGTCCGTCTGGAGAGCCTCTCGGCTCTCAAAAAGAGCAGCTGCAATTGTTCTTCCATGAAGACTCCACCCACTGCCACACTTACTGGCCATTAAATCAGCCACACAATTCGGTTCATACATAATGCAGCACCTTAAAATGCTTCTCTAGTACTTTTGTGATGCGCGCAATAAGCTCTTCGCTGGGCAGATTTCTGGGGCCAACGGCATTAAAATGTTACATTCACCCACTCAGCTGCTGCCGGCAGCGCTGGCATGCCAAGTGGGGAGGGCAGCAACTCAGAGACAAGCAGCACCGCCGGGGTCTTCCCTCACCCACGTGGGACATTGTGCGGCAGTTAAGACATGAACAAGCACGCAGTAAGAGGAGGCACTTTCGGCCTCTTCTGCTGAACAACCCATCAGCCTCATCTCTGTCCACCAGAGGTCTTGCTCTCATGTAGTAGCTCTGTACACTGTCCCATTTCCACAGCTCCACACGCTCCCTAGTCCTCAACCAGTGTGGGAAGAAGATCCCTCCCCAGCAGTGTATTGGAGAACGGAGCTCTGTTTAAATCGACTGCGCACGAGATTCCTCACGGCCAAACTTTATGTTTAAACTGTCCTCCTCTGAGTCTAACCCAACAGGTGGTTAGATCTTAGCCCATGTTTTTGGCTCATCTACCCACTTATGGTATTTCCACAGGGTCAGATCTACACGGTCAGCTAGTGTTGCCCTATTGTTCTGGCCATCTAACAATAACGATGAACCATCAGTGTCAGATTAATGATTTTGCCACCCCTAGACTCTGAAATAATTGCCGCCCCCCCACCCCCGTTCACCTCCTCTCCACCTCCTCCCCGGAGCGGGCCGCCCCTGCGCCGCTTCTCCCCCCTCCCTCCCAGGCTTGCTGTGGGAAACAGCTGTTTCCCAGTAGCAAGCCTGGGACTGAGGAGGGAGAAGCAGAGTGACGCATGCAGGGGGAGGGGGGAGGAGGCGGGGCTGGGTATTTGGGAAAGAGGTTGGAATGGAGGTGGAGTTGGGGGGGAGTGGACTAGTGAGAAATGTCATGAAGAACCCCACACTTCCCTAGATCAATAGGCTTGGAAGAGGGAACATACACTAAAAAGGACAGCGTGGCATGTCCTGTCAATGAAGGTGGGGAGTCACTGTAAAGGAGGAGGGGACTACAATGGAAAAGGGACCCACACAGAATAAGAGCCAGGACAGATAAATAGCATTTACAGTCCAACGTACATAAATCCTCTGAGGCTTAGGATAAAAGCAAAGGAAGGGAATACCCCTTCAGATGTCATCCGCTAGTGCCCCTCAAAAGAAGGATTTGAAGATTATACTGGAGGGGAAAACATATCTGAAACCTTTGACAGAGGGAAGAAACCAAACCCCAAACCAGACACAGCTGTTCTACTTTGAACATTATTAACTGCAGCCTTTAATAAGGGACAAGCGAGGCCAGATTCTGAATATTCTGTGCCGTGCTAGTCGCTGTATTGAAAGGAACTGATACCTGATCAACAACAAACGGCAACCAGAATGACACAAGGGCTTGAAGGTTTGGGGTGTTCAGAAAGGCTGGGGGGGAGGGGCGGGATCAGGGGAGATATGTTGGGAGGCTAATTTCAGTGGGGGGAGGGGGACTTAGCCGTATCTGTCTCTGTTCTCTCACAGGCACCTCCAGCCAGAACTGACTTCGTGACACAAGTCTACACTCAATATTCAGATTCCAGGGCAGGCTCCCAAGTGCACCATGTGGACACAGCTGTCTTTGGTAATCAGCATGAATTTGTTTTACTGTGAGGGTGCCCTGTTAGGAAGGGATGCTGATGACAGACCTTCCTCATAGCAGCGAGCTAAAACGGAAAGACTTGGGACTCCTTTGCTAAAGAAAACAGTTAGCAGGCAAAAGGGAGAGGAACCCTTTTCTTAGCCCCGTAGCAGAAATGGACAGTTTGCTTTGGGCCTTGTTTGCACTTCCAATTTTTCACATGGCAAGGTGCCAAGGAATTGTGCATCTTCAGTAGACACAACTGGCACTGAAGTTCCACTCTGCTGCTTCTGGTTTCTCTCCTCCCTCGCTGCCAAATGCCCCGGGCACATTGCAAATGTGAGCAGAGCGCACTGCCCTCTGATGCGGTCAGGAAGAGTTAACTCTCCAAAAGCTGCAAAAGAGCAATCACCTACCCAAACTGTAAAGCACTTGTTGACTTTCTGCAACAAAACCTGCTCTCTTCTGAACGAAACCCTCCTCCCCCGCGGCTTACAGGTGCAGTTAAGACGTGCTGTGCTTGACCCATTTCTACTCTCTGTCAAGGCTTGGGACAAATACAAAAACCAAAAAAAGCGCCAGCAACTAGAATTTAGCTGCTTGGAGCTTCCCGGGGCATACTCCAGGGAAGGAGCTTCTCACAGTTTAACTACCCTTCTGAAGCCGGGCGGTTGACTTGTCTGTTGGAATAACCCGGCAGTATATGCAAATACACCTTTTTTTAAAAAAAAAAATCCACCTAAATACCTGTGTGCAGTTGGGTGCCAGGTGTCTGGTTTTCGCGCCTAATACCTGGTGGAAAAGGGACCTTGGCCGTTAGTCAGCACCACTCACTGGGTTGTTAAAAGTCCAGTCGGTGGCACAGCAGGGCTAAGGCAGGCTCCATGCCTGCCGTGGCTCCATACAGCTCCTGGAAGCAGCGGCATGTCCCCTATTTGCCTTTTTGTGCGCCTAGGGGCAGCGAGGAGGCTCTGCATGCTGCCACCGCCCCAAGAGCCAGCTCTGCAGCTCCCACTAGCCGGGAACCGTAGCTGGGGCAGCATGTAGAGCTGCCTGGCCACACCTCCGCGTAGGAGCCGGAGGGGGGGACATGACACTGCTTCCGGGAGCTGCTTGAGAAGGGACAGGGCCTCGGAGGAGGAGCAGGGCGGGGGGAACAAAGGTGTTCAGTTCTGTGCAAGTAGACAGTTGGCAACTCTAGTGTACAGGCACGAATGCATCTTCTGCAAGCACCGTTGAGGTGCAGATATGGGGAAAATCTCTCGACTTTGCAAACACTACGCCCACTTTGCACAACACGTCCAGCACAAAGTGGCCTTTAACCAATCAGAGATGGTCAGGGGAGAATTCCCCCTATGCAGGGGAAGTCTTTGTTGGAGGTGAGCTGGTCCTTCACCAACCACCCCCTTTCAACTCCAGGCATTAGGGGAAGAAGCAGGTATGCTAAGGTGAAGCAGAGCTCTGTCTGCCTAATCTAGCTCTGGTGTAAGGTCCCTGCCCTGAGGGAGGTTACCTGAGCAGTAGGACTGTATCGACCTTGCACTGGGGCCAGGTAGTCTTAAATCAGGAAACTGCAGCAAGATTCCTAATGCACCTACCATGAGCCCATTATATTAGAGGGGGGGGGGAGGCTACATTTAGGTTCCCCACTAGTTTTGGGGTAGACAGACTATCATATTTACACAATATTAAGGAATATGAGGAAACCACATGGACAGTTAGGGTCCAAATAGTCACGTTTACTAACCACAGACAAGCCTGGACAACATGCGTACACAGCTGCTCTCTTAGGTTCTGGGAGCTTCTTCAGTAGGGGACGGGGAGTCCCACTAGAGGGCTCCCAAGCTATTCAAAGGGACACCACCCAGTGCCTGTACAGTACATTATATGATGGTTCTTCTAGTTAGGTTTAGAAACACGCAAACATGCACGCAGTATAGCACTCCAGCATGTATGTGGCTACTCAGACACTTCTGCATCCGGCTGGCAGGAAGACTTGACATCTCCTTGCAAAGCCCAAGGTACTGCGGGTAAAACCTTAAATTATTGCAAGGGTTAGAAAAGGGATAAGGTTTTCCATTTGGAGCTCCTTAGTGCGTTAGCCGGGCTTTCAGGTTCCCTGGCACCAGTTTCCAAACTCCTCTGGGAACAGCAATCACTTTAAAGCAGCCCCCTTGTCTCCTCACCCCAAGGCATGGAAGAGCTCTGCAGCCGGATCAAGATATTCTTTGGGAACAAAGAGGGAAAAGACAGTTCGGGGGAAATTGGCTTTAAAAAGCTGAGCAGCCTAGCTCTGTCCCAAAGACATTTGTCTTGCTGTTCGTGCACCAGACAGAGCTAATGCTTGGAAGATGGCACCAGAAGGAGGTTTGACATTGGATGCGTCTACACGGCCAGGGAAGGTGTGATTGTAATCTGGTTGTAACCTGGTTAGGCAAACCAGAGCAACCTTAATCCAGTTTGCACAGATAACAATAGTAGTCTAGATATAGAGGTATAGGCTAGCCACCCGAGTACAAGCCGGCTGAGGAGCCCAGCTGCTAGCCAGCATGTACTCCAGTTGCTACCCCGTGCTACCACGGCTACACCACCATTGTTATCCAAACTCTCTGTCTCTCTGCCCGTCACCCCCCAGCCGGGGTATGGGCCACCAACTGGTGTTGGTGTTTCAGTATCCAAACTAGCTACTGTATCGCACAGTCTGAGGGGAACGAACCTTCACCCCAACAGGCATCTGAATGGGGGATATAACCAGCACGAGACCTGGTTACTTTAGACACAGCTGCTGTGTAAATTAGGCCAGATGAGAAAGGACAGGCTTTATCTGCAATTTAATAATAGTAATAAAAAAATGCCCCTGCAAAACTACTGTTCCGCGTGAGTGATTAAAAGTCTCTGAACGACAGGGCTGAAGAATATTTTGGTACTTGAGGTCTCTGGAGCTTGTGTGAGGATTTGCAGCTGCCAGTCGAGATCTGGCTGCTCCCAGCTGGAGGTCTGATTAATTCAGTTGTGAATCTGGAAGGGTTTCAGGCTCTTCCAAAAAATGTTATTTGTAAACATCTTTCGAGAATGGGCTGGCAAGTTCGCACGCACACAGACGCAGCAGCCACCTGACAACCTCCCAAGCTCTGCCAAGCTCTAACGTCTCAATTAACAGCAGCAAACATTTATTTATAGGGTCCCTCACACCCACAAGTCTCTAGGCTCCTTGCATGAGTGTGAATAAAATATACACACAACTAGAGCAGCACAGCTCAGGAGTTATCAGAAAGAGGTTGCAGAAACCTCCGAGCAACCCATTCCCAGTATGCTATGGAGAGGGATGCTGTTGAATCAAGGCAAGCTATGGATTGATGGACATGGTACCACTGCTCCTAGAAGTTCTGGCAGTACTACCCTGGACTAACTTCCCAGAACGTGGAAGCCTGGGGTAGGCTGCTTGTCTGCAGATAAAGCCGGTCTTTCTGAGACACCCTGCTAGGCTATGTTTCCTGGAAGGTGAGCCCTCCCTTGGAGGTCTGTTTTCTGAGACTTCTTGAAGCAGTGCCCGTTGTGACCTTCGTGGAAGAGGAGAGCCCAGATCTGGTTGTGAGGAATATAAAGGGGATTCTTTATTGAAGCTCCCAGACACAGACAGACCTTGTGGCTCTCACAGGTTCTCCAGCTCCCAGACTAATCCAACCTGTGTCACCACACAGGGTGCTCCTAAATCCTAACCTGGACTATTCAGTCCAGAAAGAACTGCTCCCAACAGGACAGTACTGGAACGTTTAAGGACCAGCAAAGCCAGGAAACAGGAGAGCAAGATATTTTTTTAAACAGTTTTGCATTATTTCCCCAAACAACGATTCTCTTTTAATCCAGAAACATTTACTTTCTAAAAGCAGCCTCATGCACCATGGGCTATCTGACCTTGTGGTTTGTTATTAATGCCGATGGTATTTCTGGAGTTATTGACTTCTGAGAGGCATTTCCACGGCTAGACACTGGTTGAATCACATGGCGGTAACACCCTGGCATTATTCCACAATAACTCAGGCCTTTGATTATTATTTAAGAATATTATTAAGTCTTTCATTAACCTTATCTACATGTTCCTGGACACTCCTGTTTGCAGCTGCCAGAACTTAAGACTCCTCTGTGTAACTCAATCTAGGCTTTAAATCTTTTAATCCTCCCATAGGTGCGGGATGTCAGCAGCACCAGATGGATGAGAGAGGAGTCGCTTTGATCTACCAAACCGAGGTGCCTTCTCTGTAGACAAAGGAAATGATTCTGCAAGGCTGCAGCATGCCCTTAACGCTCCTTGACCCTTTGTGTCCTGCAGAAGGCCCCGTTAAGCACTCGGGAAGGCGAGGTGTTATTCCGCCTCTGTGAAGTCACAGGCTCTCATCTCTATTCTCCTGTGGGTCTCAGAGACAAAAGCACTGGCTGCAGGACAGTCAGCCCCTAGCGCATCCAAACCAGACCACGGCCCAACAGGGTCTGGGAAAGGGTGAGCCGACTCTGCCTCTGAATGCAGCCCTCCGCGTGGGCCTCTCCCGCTCTTGGTCCTACAACACACGTGGGTTTAACACAGAAGGAGGAAAGCTTCAGTCATGCAATATGCCCAGAATCAAGGTGATCTCACTGTATATGGGAAGAAAACGGTTATGGGACCATCTACCCAGTATTGTGTTGCCTTTGAGACGACCATTCTGGATGCCATCATGTCCTCTGCAGTGGGTGCTAATCGCAGTCTGGGACAATAGGGCAGAACAAGGTCGCACTCGTAACTATCAAACTACCTGGGTGCAGGTGGTCGCTAACTGATCCCTCACTCTGGAAGGACACCGAAAGGAGCAGAACAAAGGTTTGGAACAGGAGCCCCTATGCTGATAGGACGTTGGCACGGCATCTGGACCGTCCGCGTTAACAGAGAGTGGTGCTTTCTTGCCCCATCTACAATAACAACAACACTGGGATTCCTGATTATAGGATGTTATTGGGGGATTTGTTTATGCTCCAGCAGAGTCCCGAGGATGCTGCCAAGGATAGGGGGAAGTTTACACTTTCTGGTGTGTGCAGGTGAGCGTCTTCACACACTGGGCCACTCCTTCCGCTTGCAGAAATCGAGTGAGCTCCTTTTTACGGCAATAGAGCTACACTCCTTTTCCCCAATAGGGATCTAGCCAAAGTGTTGTGAAACAGCAGGTACAGCTTATTTAGGAACAGATCCTCCTCTTTCTTCATGTCTCCTACCCCCCTTCATACCTCCATGCCCCTTCCCATCATTTAAGACACATTCCCCCAACCGATAGCCAGAAATCCTGATGGGCAGCAGCCAGGTGTGATTAATGAGGTGCATTCTTTCAGTCCCTTTCCTGCCTATCCTGGGAAATGAAACTAACCAAAACAAGGTGCTAACTACATAGCGGTGTGAGGGGTTAGCAGAGGACAGGGCACCTGGGTCATCAAGATCAGTGTTTGTTTTTTTCAATATTTTTCACTCTCAGATTATGCCCTGTCATTAGCAATGCTCAATCAGGTTTTAGCATGTTGCAATTAGAGCTCCCTGTATGTTGGCTTTATCTTTCATCCTTTTTACCTCTCTTTGAATTCTAGAAAAACTTTCGCCAAGCTGCTTCCTCCAGACATCATACAGACATCAATGGCCCTCAGGAAATTGAAGTGCACTTTAATTAGGTCCTAAAACAACGAAAAAATCAATACGTTAAAAAACCTGAAACTCAATCTACGCGCATGCATGTAAAGTGTTTAGTTAATGCACATGCATTTCTTTAAGTAACCTTGCAGTCCTTTTTTGGATACATCTAAACAGAGTGCTGCAGCTGCTGCTCTCCCAATCGGCGTAGGTAATCTACCTTCCTGAGAGGCAGTAGCTAGGTAAACAGAAGAATTCTTCCATCAACCTAGCCCTGGTTGCACCAGGGGTCAGGTTGGCATAGCTACGTCTGTCAGGGGTGTGGATTTTTCACTCTCCTGAGAGATGCAAGTTCCCAGTGTAGACCAGCTCTTTGCCTATTAACTGTTTTAATGCAAGTGACTCCAGTGAGATATATCCCTAAATCACCATAAATACGAGGGTGTAATTAAGTTAGAAGGTTATGCAATGATAAACGCACGGAGGGGGTCTGTGCATATTAAACTCCCCTTACTAGGTCTAGCGGGAGCAGCCTAGCAGCATACAATAACCTGCCGTAACACTGCAACGCCCACACAATGCAGCCTTGTGAAAATGGACCACGCCGGTGGAGCAATGAGTGCACTGAATCTGAATCGCTAACATGAGGGTCCTAGGCTGATAATGGAACAAATGTGTCTGTCCGCCTTTGGTTAGGAAAACTCAACGGCTTAATTGCAGTAACCTGTGCGGCTGCCATCCCCACCTGCCAGACTGAAGCAAGAGCTAAGCCCCCCATGCTACTCGGGAGTAAACAAGCCAGGAAGGTGCATCCTGATGAGCCTTGACGTCTCCATTAATGACGCTCATGCTGTTCTCCCAGTGCTGCCAGCTGTCTTTGGTGGTGCTACTATGGGAGAAGAGGCACTCATCACCTTGCCATCCCAGATGGCACCTAGGTGTTGTGGCCACCTGGGACAGGAGGAGGATCTGGCCATATGTGGAGATGATCGGTCAGATAACATACTACCTCTCCTTGGACTGTCTGGGGAAGAGGTGGGAGGCTGGGGGTAGGTGATTAGCCAGAGACAGATATCAGTAGGTCACACACAAAAAAATCAGAAACAGATAATAAATCAGATCTGGAAAGCAGGCTGAACATAAAATTCACTTTGACTTCAGTGATGTCCCTGCATGAAGAGGGTTAGCAAGAGGACTAGGCTGTGTCTAGCCTGGCTTCAGTAGGACTTCAGTACTATGTAGGCCTTGTGGTCGCTTTCTGCCCAGGCGTGAATCTTCACCCAATAAGCATCTAACAGAACTTGGCCCTGTATCAGCCTCGCTGTACCCAGAGGAAACCTTCAAATGCTGGATTATGGCACCACAGCAGGGTCACACTGGAGGAGACCCTAGGCTGCATGTGCACATGTGTAACAATAATACCTAGTATTTATATAGCACCTTTCACACATAGATCTCAAAGCACTCTACACAGGAACCATTGTCCCCAATTCACAGATCGGGGCTGAGCTAATGAGGTGAAGTGACCTGCTCGAGTTCTCCAAGCAGACCAGTTGCAGAGCCGGGTGTCAAACCTGTCTCTCACGTCCCTGTCTAGTGTGATACCCACTAAGTCAGTGGTCGTCAAACGGGGGGTGCGTGCACCCCCGGGGGTGCACAAGACCACCGCAGGGGGTGCGCAAGACCCCAGCACCGCCACAGAGACCGCCCAGGAGACCGCCGAAGTCCCAGGCGGGCTATTTTGGTCCCGCCGATGCTGGCAGCTTCCATTTTTTGCGGCGGCATTTCGGCAGACATACCTGCCCCAGGGGCTGCCAGACTTTTCCCTTCGCGGAAAGGGGCTGCGGGGGGAAAAGTTTGCAGATCCCTGCACTAAGCCACACAGCCTGTTCCTGAATGTATGTAATTCTTTGAGAGAGAGAGAGAGAGAGAGAGAGAGAGAGAGAGAGAGAGAGAGAGAGAGAGAGAGAGAGAGAGAGAGAGAGAGAGAGAGAGAGAGAGAGAGAGAGAGAGAGAGAATATATATATAAATCAATGAATGAATATAAAAACACTGGCAAAATAATTTCCATGTTGTAAAACGGACTCCTTGTCTTTATACAATACCTAAGTTCCACCCGAGTGTCAAAGGGCCCAATCCAGGCTCTGTAGCTCACACAGACTAAAGCAATGCATTTTACATGAAATCTGAGTGTTGCTTCTTAACGAGGATGAAGCATAAGCTGCATCTGAGAGGAGCAAAGATTTAAACAACGATGTTTAGACTCTGTTACCTCCAAATTGATAAAAATAGATTCCATCTCCTGTGGAGTCAGTACCAGCTTTAATGGATTCATATAGTTCTGCAAGAGGCAAATGGAAAAAGTATTGAAATAAATGAGCAAATGCAATAGGAGTCTTTCTTTTTTCAGCCAAAACGGTCACAGTGCTTGAATTTTCCGGAGGGGAATCTTGGTGAATTTTCACACTTGCCCAGGGAGAAGACTGACGAGACATTTACTAAAACCAACCAGAGCATGGGCAAGGATCATGCAACCTGCCTCCCTTTGCTTACGCTCAGCCACATCTCTGCAGGGTTAGGGCTGGACCGACTGGGACACCACAAATGTTTTGTGAGGTGGTCAGGCTGTCAAGAACTGTCAAGGTGGTCAGGCTGTCAAGAACACCAACAAGAGTCACTTTGAGTCACTTGGACTCAAAGCCGAGCTGCAAGCTAAGTGAAAAGCTAAGGCATTTACCACCCACTGGTGGAGGAAGCTCTGGGTTATAATACAGTACATTTAAATTAACTGCACACTCTCGCCCGGTGGACTAAGTCATTGCTTCTCAAATTGGGGGTCCTGATGCAAACAGGGAGTTGCAAGTCTATTGTAGCAGGGTTGTGGTATTGCTACTCTTATATCCATGCTGCCTTCAGAGCTGGGCAGCCAGAGATGCTGGCTGCTGGCCAGGCACCCAGCTCTGGAGGCAGCATCGCCAGCAGCACCGGCGCAGAAGTAAGGGTGGCATGATATGGTGATGGGGGGGGGGGGGGGGGTTTGTCTTCACAGCCTGAAATATTTTCCAAAGACTTCCCAGCAAAAGAAGTCTGAGAATCCCTGGCCTAAGTTCTACCTCTTAAGAGGGCGAGGGAGAAGGCACTCTGCCCAAGTGAGCTGTGGAAGGATTAATACCTACAGAGACACTTCGGAGATGGGAAAGACACCTTGGGTTTACCCTTAGAAGTTGCTCCCTGAGCATTCCTCCCCATTAACAGGTTTCACGGGGGGGTGTGTGTGTGTGTGTGTCTGTATCAGCAAAAACAACGAGGAGTCCTTGTGTCATCTTAGAGACTGACACATTTATTGGGCATAAGCTTTCCTGGGATAGAACCCACTTCCTGTTCGGTGTATTTATACCTGCTTACTGTATTTTCCACTCCATGCATCAAATGAAATGGCTTATAGTCCATGAAAGCTTATGTCCAAATGCATCTGTTAGTGTCTAAGGTGCCACAAGGACTCCTCTCCATTAAGAAGCGCCATATTCAGGCAGGTATAATACGGCCCAATATGTATACACAAGATAGGTACATATCTAGCTATCTCTGTGGCCAGAGATTCTATCGAGCCCTTTAGATACAGATAGAGAAACACCTACAAAAACACATTTCATGATTGTTAATATGTATGCAAATTAAACTCTTAAAACTTCCAGCTGCCCTGCACTTTGTCGGAGCCACAGCTTCACTGGTTTAGTTTGCTGCTCTCTTTGGGAGGCTGATTGTCAGTTTTTTTACACTGCCCCCATTTAAAACATTAGCCACTCAGAAAGGGGGGAAAGCAGGATTCATGATCCTTAGCATCATAAGGTACATAGTGTGTCTGTATCCAATGCGGGTGGAGGGCAGGGTTCTTTGTTGTTGTTGTTGACTTCCTAGTTTTTTTCACAAAGTAATCATCAGTCACAATGGTGAATAGCATCAGTTTTAGCTGTTTGATTAGTGGAAAAACTCCCAGTCCGCTTGAATTTTTGCCTTTGAAGAAGGCGGGTAACATGACTACATTGGAGAGGCCTTTCTGAACCAATGGGTATTAATGGGAAAGTCTGCACTGTCCATAGCTACAGAACATACAGACGCAATATAGCTTATTACAGGACCCGCACCCCGCCACAGCAAAAAATCTACTTTCATAGCTCTCAGAGTTCATACCAAGGGAATAATTTACCTCTTCCTCTGGGCTGAAACACAAGGTTAATAGTTGTTTTCAAGAAATATGTACATCACTAATATAAACGTCAAAGCCTTTCTTCTTCAAAGCCTGGAATTTTGTTTAATTGTGCGGTTCTCTTTCAGGGCTTCTTCGTAAGAAAGGCAGACATTTTTAAAGGGGAAGGAAAAGAAGTAGAAATGATGGCTGGACTTTTTTATTTTTAATTCCACTTATCTATAATCACTGAAGGGGAAAATAATATCCAGCCTCCAGTCAGCTGCATTGCATCTTTCTGTTGCTGAAGTGTTCCCTCTCTGAAAAGAGAGAATGCACCCAGAATTTATCAAAACCAATTAAAACCCACGACTGCGTGCGGTGAAATGTTACTTTTAATCCAATTAGTTTCAATGACAAGTCAGCACAGTTTCGGCACTTTCAAGAACGGCCTGGAATAAATAGGTTCTTTCAAATTATTCAATGGCGATCAAAGAGTGATAAGAAATTTACAAATGCCAGGCTTATCTTGAGAGTGTGCCTGGGCCACATAAAGAATTGAGTGTGTCTTACTGCTGATGTTGGAATGGGGGGGAGGAGGGGGAGGGAATACCCTTCTGAAATAACAAGATGGCTTTTAAGTATACTTTAATATGCAGTCATCAGATAAAACAGGCTCATTTTTTCTGCGCGTTATGGTACCCGGCATGGGCTTATGGTTGAATGCCTCTGTCCTGCCTTCTATCACAAACACCCAGTACTATGGAGTTCTAGAAGCAAGACCTAATCCAGCAAGAGTAATGCAAGATCAAATACAACCTGAAGCTGTTGACATGAAACGTAGTGATAGAAAAGAAAGCCGTCTCTCACCTTTTCTATGTCTTCAAGTGTTTTGTAATATTTGGCCTCGGTTTCATGAATTTCTAGCAAACAGCAATTTCTTTTGTCATCTTCTGTCATTCCCATTTTCTAGAGAAATAAATAACAAATGCTTGAGTGTCCTTAGAGTGTCTCAACCTGCTTGCTTACAGTGATTCTTTAATGTGTCATTCAGTGACAGCAAACTCCCAGCCAACACAAGCTCAGGAAGCCAAAAACCAAATTTTCAATCATTTCTGTGAAAGAGATCCATTTCTGTCTACAAAATGTTGGGTGAAATCCTGGCTCCACTGAAGTTAATGGCAAAACTCCCATTTGGTTTAATTTCACCCTTTGCATTTACTAAACGATTTACAAAGAGGACTATAACCAAAGATGTCAGTCAAAAGAAGTCTTTCTCCATCTTTTAAAAACAACAACAACTTTGTTTGCTTGTGTGAAGCTCACAAATGCCTAAATGGGACTCGGGTGGTACACTTGTATGGGTCACCAGTGTTGCCAACCCCTGTGATTTTATCCCGACTCTCATATTTGGTGCTTTTCTTAAAGCCCCAGCTCCTGGAGTCATATGATTATCTGAGCATCTCAGCTTTCCTTTTTACTAGAAAAGTAAGATTCTAGCCCTCATGATTGCATAGAAAAGCTAGAAACCATGACCCCCCAAATGCTCAAAAAACAGAAGGCAAATACAAAAAAAATGAAAATGTATTTTTTTTTAAATCTCATAGTTTGTGGGGGAGGCCCTGAGTCATGATTTTTGAATGTTTGGGATTAAGCAATACTGAGTCTGCAATAGGGGAGAATTACCACTCTTTGTGCAACCCATATGAAAGACTGTAAAACTTGGACTGTAAAGACTGTAAAACTTTGACTGAAAGACTGTAAAACTGTAAACATTTGCCGGACAGAAACCAAACTCTTTTGGTCACTGTCTCCCACTTACCTGCATATATCTAATCTGAAGCATGCAGAAATATAAGCAAAACCAATTAACATTAAAAAAGGCAATTTGTAATACCAAATGTATCACGTCCAACAATTTTCCCTCAACATTTAGATGAAAGTACAGGCTCCTACCATAAAAATAAAGAACTTTATGCTTTTGCTAAAGAGAAGGGAGGGAAGTCAGGAGTGAAGAAAACACGGAGGACCAGATCTTCAGCATCCGTATATCAGTGCAGCTTCCCTGGAGTCAGTCACTGACCCTCAGTGTCTTCATGAAGTTTAAAAATATTTAAAAGGGCATAATTATGAATTCATAGCTCATAAGGCCAGAAGGAACCATTAGATTATTTAGTCTGACCTCCCATCTAACACAGACCAGACCAGAGAATATCATCCAATTACCTCAATATTGAGCACAATAACTTATGTCCAGCTACGGCACCCAGTCTTGATGTGATGTCTTCAAAAGATGGAGAATCCATCACTCCCTTTGGTAGTTTGCTCCCATGATTCCTCACCCTCACTGTTACAAAGATGTGCCTTGTTTCTAAATGTGGACCCGGATTCAGCTGGTTTTAACTTCCAGCCATTGGGTCGAAGCACGACTTTCTCCAACAGATTAAAGAACCCTTTAATACCCAGTACTTTCCTCCCCATTATCAAATCAAACCGACTGACCTCCTTGGGTATCTCTACGCCACATCTGGGAGCAAGCTTCCCAGCCAAGTCCATACACTTGAGTTAGTGAGGCTTGTGCTGGTACCCTTAAAATGGTCATGTAGACGTCGTGGCGTGGGCTCTTGAGTCTGGCAGGGCAGGGGCTGGAGGGCTGGGCTTGACAATACCAAAGCAACATCTACACAGCTATTTTTAGTGTGTTAGTGCCAGCCCTGCTAACACAAGTTGCTCTCAGGGGCAGTGTAGACACACGTGCTAAGTCTCTCACTATAGGGCACTTTGCAAGTCTCTCAAGGAATTTTCCTTGAGAACAATCAAGTCTTTTTTTTTTAAAAGGGGGCTCCGGGAAGATGGCTGCTGCTTGAAGGTCATTTTTAGGGGGTCTGGGGTATTGTTTCCCCTGGCTGCAAGATCCCGTTGGTTGCCACTCTACCTGGTGGACGCAATAACTTATGTTCGGCTACAGCACCTCTTCCAGAAATCCACCCAGTCCAGAAATCCACAACTGAGACCAGATGTTCAAAAAAGCCCCACACTCAACATGCTGAGTGCTTCAGAAAACCCAGCTCCAGCTGGGAAAATTCCAGCCTCAAGGTAGCTGGGGACAAGCCAGGGTTTGCACCAGCTCAGTTAAGAGCACTTCAGTCCCAAGTCCCCATTAGTTTAATGGGCCAAATGTCTTTAGGTTACGTCTACACTATGAGCTAAGGGTGGGACTCCCAGCCTGCACAGACACACTCATGCCAGCTCCCATCTGAGCCAGCGCACTAAAAATAGTAGGGTAGCCATGGGTAGCACAGGTTGCAACAGCTGCAAACTCCATCTTGCTCCAGGAATTGGCTTACGTGACGTTGCCCCTTCTGCTGAACTGAGGCTACAGGCACGAAACCTGCATCTTGCACCATCACACTGTTCTCAGAAAGATGGGGATGGCCCAAGATCTCCTAGCAGAGAGAAAGCCTCATGACTCAGGCAGGAGACAAACAGCAGGCAGCTGTTCGAATCTGCATGGAGCCGCACCTTTAAAACATCAGTCGGATTCTAAACATCCAAATAACCACCTTCCTTGAAGTCCTTGGAAAGCTATGAAAATAAATCTCACACTTGTGATGTCCATTTAAAACCCAAATAAACTTCTGACAGGAGAAGAAGCCTGCTTGGGAATGACAGCGTGCACGGATGTATATTTTTGATTGGCGTCTTTTAACTTGCATTTTTTTTATTGACATCTTCCTATTTTACCAACATGCATTAACTTAAAAGCATTCGGCAGTTACTTCGAAGATACTGCTGGAAGGGAAATGGTTTATTGGATTTTTAAATCAGAGGCTAAAGCTTTTATTAACCAGCCATTAATAACAATATTCAGGACAGCGTAACAGAATCGGAGGTTGTAGATATGAAATATGCAAAATGGGCTGGCACAACCACAAGAACTAATCCCAGGATTTTACGAGAAGCATGTCAGACTCAGACTGCTTCCTGAAATCTGGAGAATCTCAACTGGGGAGGTTTTCCTTCATTTTAACTTTGCTTGCACTAGGGAATTCTCCTCCCCCCCACAATCCCACTAAGGGCATCAGTAGAAGTCCTAGTGCAAATAAAGCTCCTGCAGGTGGAGGTCTTAGGTTGCATCAACACTTTGAGCTGGGGGTCTGATTCCCTGCTTGTGTAGACACTCATGCTAGCTGTGATCTGAGCTAGTGCACTAAAAATAGACCTTCAGCGAGACTGATTCTGATCCCAGTCTCTCCAGCCAAGTCAATGGAGTTACACCAAGTGTAGAGCGGAGAAGAGATCAGGGCACACATCCCTGGCAGCTCAATAACCAACTTTGCATCCCGGGCTCACTCGGACTCTGCAAAGCAAAGTTCCTGCCAATCCACACCTCCGATTGCCAGCTGCAGCAAGCTGTGATTCATGATTACAGGTCTCACTAAGGGAATTTAATTGACCAGTGAACTTGTCCATTTATCCTGCTTTCTCCCAGAGTTATGAATCTTGGCAGCTGTAGTGTGCAGCCAGAAGACAGTAATTAGAATCTACACAGATCCCAGGGGTGGAAGAATTTCACATGAAGTTTGGATGTTCATGCTCCAGTGATGAGTTCTCTTTGAAATATCGTGCATCCAAACGTTTAGCCAGGAAAAGAGCCTCCTTGGCTTTTTTCCTTTTTCATGATACTCGTTATTTGGTAGCATGTGTAATATTCCCCTCTGTTCCTAGACCGCACACAGCTTCGTTCACAGCGTAACTGCTCTAAGGGAGAAATTCTCTGCCATGCAGAGTAACGTAAGCAGCACCTAAGTCCTCATAGGTAACAAAGAGTCCTGTGGCACCTTAAAGACTAACTAAAGTATTGAAGCATAAGCACTGCTTGCATCCGACGAAGTGGGTATTAGCCCACAAAAGCTTATGCTTCAATGCTTTAGTTAGTCTTTAAGGTGCCACAGGACTCTTTGTTACCTCTGCTATTCCAGACTAACATGGCTACCTCTCTGATTCTTGACATCATGTAAGTCCTGATAATAGGACATAAATGGTCTATCGGCATTGTCCCGACCCCTCTGCACAGGGGAGAATTTCATTCCCAAAGGATTCCAGACAAAGCTTGGTACCACAGAAGCAAGAGGGACTGATCCAAGGCCCACTGAAATCCATTGGTGTCCACGGGCGCTTAGAGCCTAGAGCCCTGTTACAATTCCCAACCTCATGTAGCTTTTGGCTGAGACTTTCCAAGCTGACTAATGGATTTGGATGCTCAAATACCCATTACAATTAATTCACAGAGTCAGGCATCCGACCCTCCTAGGCAGCTTTGGAAATCACAGCCTTAGGATACAGCAGAGCAGGGAGATTTTGTGTGTCACAGTAAAAATACCCAAGAGAAAAACTGCGTCTTCGTTGCAAATATCTGCCAACGCTGACCTGGCTCTAAGAATACTTGCAGTGTAAGACACACAACAGGCTAATTGTGCAGGTCTGAGTCACATCTCTCGCCTTCGAAAGGGATGAAGTGACACATGCTGCTTTGGCTCAGCAGTGAGTTACTATTTTTGCACTTCCTTTACAACGGGGATTTCTCAGAACTGCTTTCCTCTCATCCTTTAGATGGCAGTAGCAAGGAAAGGCTTTGAGAAATCCAACCGGATTAGC
Source organism: Sternotherus odoratus (assembly GCA_032164245.1). NCBI lineage: Eukaryota > Metazoa > Chordata > Testudines > Kinosternidae > Sternotherus > Sternotherus odoratus. The sequence continues at coordinate 13,926,321 of JAVMKO010000016.1, forward strand.
CGCATCACTCCTCTTCTCAGTCTCCCCTTCCCCTCCCACCTGCATTTTCCCCCCCCCCCAACCCCTCCAACGAGTTTGAGATCATTATCTTTCATCGGTGGTGCACTGTGTGTTTGTTTTGAAACCCCCTTCAAGATAGGGTATTGAAAATGCATGAAGTGTTACCATGGGTTGTTGGACTTCCACTTTGATGATATCTTCGTAGATATCATCCCCTTCATCTTCACAAGGGACGCAGTCGTAAATATCCTCCCCCAGATCATGTTCACTGAAAGGAAAACAAGATGATTTAGAAATACAGGAGACACGCGCTATAGGTAGATTATACAAGCGAGCCGCAACACCCAGGAAAGAATGGGGGAGGGGGAAAAGGGAGAAATCCCCCAAAACATTTCCCTCATTTCTCTTTCCCATTTTGCATTAAGGCGGCACTTCTTTTTTGTATCAGCTACCGCAGCGTGATTTCATCTCCACGCCTCCCACTCGGATGCTGGAAGGATGCAAAACACTTTGCGGTGTAAGCCCAGGGACCTTAGCCATCATCACGAGATAGCATGGTCTAGTGGATAGGAAACTGGAGGGGGAGTCAGGAGCTCTGGCTTCAACTCTTGGCTTTGCCTTGGGCAGCTCACTTGACTTCTCTGTGCACTTTTATTTCCCTCCCATTACCAGGCCTGTTTTACATATGGGGAAACCGACTGAGAGGTGAGGGGACATGTCCAAGGTCACACAGGGAATCAGTGGCAGAGCCAGCATTAGCCCGCAAGTCCTCCTCACCCCCTAGCCCTGGACTTATTCCTCCAAAAACTGTTTCCTTCCTACTGACTCAGGGGAAATGCAGGCAGCTGATGAGGCACCTGAAAACACAGAGATACACCCTGTTGATTCTTCCCTATGAAGCAGATGAAAGAAAGAGGATCAATGTTCTTGACACTTGGTTCCTCTTTCAGCTGCCCCATGGTGTTGGTGAAGTGGGAGCACATGAAGCTAGGGGCCATTTATTCCTATTCCACTTAGTAAACACTGGGTCAGACCCTGAGCTTCTATTGATCAGCGTAGCTCCATTGCCTCCGATGGATCTAAGCCAACTGATGATCTCGCATTTTAGCCACAGTGTCAAATTCAGACCTGGGCCAGCTGGCTCCAACCAATTTGCCCCCATGTACACCAGGGATGAACCTGGCCCACAGAGGTGCCTGGAGCCATAGCTCATAGGTTCTTTATTGGTCCTATGGGCATTGTAACAGGGCTCAAGAGGCCGCAAATCGGTCTGGGATCTGCCCTCTAGTAGCCGATGTACAAACACACACAGATCCGGCTTTGGAGAGCTTCAAATCTAGACTTTAATAATTTACACACACACCCCCCGCAGCGAGAGAATGAGCAACTGTGAGCTCAGAAAAATAATTTGGCGTAGATTTTTTAGAGTCTTATTTTTCAATTGCTAAATATCTATTACTCTGACCAGCTCCTATATGTCTCATGCCACACTTACACCCTGTTATCCACATTCCCAAAGCAGTCCATACCCCGAGGCAGAACGATAAGTAGGCTTGGCCCAATTAAGCTTCTATTTTTTAAATAATTTTGATAGAGAACATCAAGGTTTATTTTTAAGCAGTTTTTAATCAAGTTAAATGTTCACAGTTATGGGCATTTATTGGGGGCAGCATGGGAGGGGGTTCAGATTATCATTGTTTAATGACAGTAGATACTGAAATTGAAAAAGTTAAAGCTTTATATAACCGTTCGAACCCAAATAGTCAACATCACATATCAAAATATACAACGTACATATCCTTAAATCAACCTCTAACCAGTTCTCAAGCAGCACTTGTCTTTCTTTGCCTAATCTGTACATCTTGATCATCAGCAAAGGAAATATTTTGTCATCAGTTTCTGTGTGTACAGGGAAATCGACATTTACCAATAAAAAACTAATCCTTCCGAGCCTAATTATAAGTGTTAACGGGCTTAATAAATTCTACCAGGTTAAAAACAGCAGTGTGGCTCTGAGACCTTGAACTGTCAGGTCAAGTTTATGCTAACAGTTGCCTGAGCTGTTAACTTCCAAAAGGGCATCGGAACCGCGTTCTTTCCCTTTCTTTTAACACAGAAACGCTTGTGGCAAATCTTGCAACTGAAACACAAAGCTTTGTTTCTTGTAGCACAAAGCAAAACATTGCCGCTCTGTGCCAATGCTTTCTTCAAGTGCTGTGTGGGATAAAATCACACATCCTGTGTTCAAAGCTATGCTCTGGCAACCTTTGCTTGCACAAGTCATTGAAATGCTAGAGAAGATCCCTAGGCAGCCAGGTTCAGGCAGAGGGGAGAGAGCAGCACAGAGACAGACTACATTTAAGCAACAGATCCTTATTGTTATTATTTTTAATAATAAATATAATTATTATGGCCATGCACAAGGACTCTGAGTGGACCCGACTGTGCTGCTAGGTTCTGTGCTGACACAGATCCCCGATCTGGAGTCAGATCCATATGGATGTACTCCTGCATGTGCATGGGCCCCCGCTGACTTTTATGGATCTCTGCACAAGTGCACAGGTCCAATGGGGTGGATCCAACTGAAGAGTTCAGGATGCAAGGGGAAGACACAGAGATGACAGCCACATTCAAATAGCCATTGCCCGCTCCCATGTTTTCACTGTGAGTCTTGTGATTTTGGGTGTGTTTCTTAAAGACACAGCTCCTGGAGTCATGTGAATATGGGCACATCTCAGGTATCATTGTCACAGAGTGAGTTTCTACCTTGATGGTTGTGAGAAAAGCTTGGAAAAACAACTCAAGTGCACCCTAAAGACCTACGGGGGGAAAAGCAGAAGGCAAATGAGAAGAAACCAACATTTTGTAAAAACCCTGTGATTTTTATACCAATCTCATGATTTTTGAACCACTTAGGATTGCTGATATTGAACTAGAAACATGAATCTGGACTCAGCTTGATTTTAAATGTATTTCTTTTACTTTACACACACACACACACACACACACGATCAAAGAAACATGGGCTTTGGATTTGCAGTGTTTGTTTCATTCAGTGGCTCACTAAATCTCCTCTCTCTCTCTTTGCCCGTCACCAGGGCCGGTGACAGGAATTTGGGGGCCCCATACCCAGATCGTGTGGGCCCCCCCCATCTCCCGCCACCCACGGGGGCCCCCCCATCTCCCGCCGCTCACGCCCCCCCCCCGGCCGGTGACAAGGGGGTACAGCAGCATACCGGGCCCGCCCCGGATTTAAGGGGGCCCCCCCTTAAGTCCGGGGCCCGGTACAGCTGTACCCGTTGTACCCCCCTGTCGCCGGCCCTGTCCGTCACCCCCTGGCAGGGGTATGGGCCACCAACTGGTGTTGCTGTTTCACTAGCAATTCGATCCCTTACGGGGTGGAGTTGCTAGCCCCACGCCCATGTTAAGCCTACAGCACCTGGTATTCCCAGGAGATCTCCCATCCAAGTACTAGCCAGGCCCGATCCTGCTTAGCTTCCAAGATCAGACGGGATCGGGCGTGTTCAGGGTGGTTTAGCCGTATGTTCACTAAATTTAAAAGAGGCTAAATGCTGATCTCACTTATACTGATGTATTATTTATACTGAGGTAGCATGTACCAGTCACTGATCAGCAATGCACTGTGCTAGGCACTGTACAACATGGTAATACAAATTATAAAATAATAATAGTAATGGTCCTGGGGACTAAAGGGTTTGCAATCTAAGTAAATCCACCCTGCTTCTTTTAGGCTGCAGTAAGCTTGGTGTCAAATGCCAGATTTGTGGGTAAAATGGTCTTTGACCTTCAATATCTTCCAAAAAGAAGAATCTGGGTTGAACAATTTCTGAGTCAAGCCGCCCCCCCCCTCCCCCCTGCCAGTGATTTCTAGCTTGTGTCTCTGTGCTAGGCAATGTATTTTTAGAAGCTTGGATTTGACTTATTTTAACTCTCTCTAGAAAAAATATAAACAACTCCCCAGAATGAAACTCAAAGCAAACTGCTGACTGCCCCAGCCAAAGATGCTAACACATCAATGCCGAGGTAGCTAAGAGGCACAGAGAATAATGTGATATTCTGCAGAATCACAGTTGACTGAGAGGCCTGCTTTCAGAAAAGCTTTGAAGAGGGCAAACATTCTTAGCTGTGTGAAGAACATCTCCTTCTGCCAGAAACAGAAGGGAGCACGTAGAGAGGAGCCAAATACTGTAGGCTCAGCAAAAGTCCCAATGTCTTGAAACATAGAAGGAAAGAACAAGACAGACACAAAATCCAATTCGGGATCAGGGCTGGCCAGACAAGAAGACTGAAAATATTTGCAAAAGTGGGCTTTATTTCTTTTTTACATGCCATTATTTCTATTTCTAAACAGAGATGGAGTCCATAAAAGTATATTTTTAAATAAATGCACCGGTGTACTGTATCAACTCTCTTCCTACAGAGCGATACGTTGTAGCTAGTATAATACCCCCTAATAGCCAGCGATCCATCTTCCCTTTCCCAGTGTCGTCGCTGTAGTTATTATCTGTCCCAATATTCGCATTCTGAGCTCTTCTCCTCAGCCAGAGCGACTCCCTCCAGATTCCCGATTTATCTTCCGTTCCAGAAGGCACCCATCAGATTTCTAGCTGCATCGCCATACATCATTCTGGTGGCTGGAAAGTCATTAGGAAGCTTATGGTTGAGTTAATATCACACCTGCTAGCCCTCCTAGCAGCCAGCAGGACGACGAACTGGGCGAGCAGGACAAAAGAGCCATGCGTGAAGCCCCCGAACGTTGCCAGCCCAACACCCATATCTACTGCACCACCACGACTAAGTCTCGGTGCTTGGCGCCAGCGCGTCGACGCGTTTCCACCTCCTGCCCTGTTTCCAGCTCCTGCCCTGCCCCTGGCATCTCTGCAGTCCTCACTCTAACATGCATCCTGACCGCAGGGAACTGCTGGAGCAAAACCAACACTGTAAATCAAACGGCGCCTGGTCACATGGACCCAAACCCTAGACAGACAGACTGAGAGTCTCCCAGTCTCACGCGGCCCAGCTCAGGAACACGTACAGCTGTACATGACGTGAGGTCTCAGTGCTGGTGACAGAGATCTGCCAACCTGCTGCCAAAGCCCCCAAGGATAAAGAGAAGAGACAGCGTCGTTAACGTTCTCTAGATAGATGGCACGGGGCCGCCCTTTATCCTGTAAGAGTTTTTCTTGACAGCCCTGTACAATCCTAATGTTAGGCAGAGAAATAGAATGAGGCAAGCGACAACCCGGGTGTCACCACCCAGAGCGCAGGCTGTGTGAAGCAGACAAAAGGAGGAAGAAAGCCCTTCGCTACAGCTAACATTGGACAACCTACTATACGAACACCCTCCCCCCATCCCTCCGCCCCAACTCCACTAAACCAGCACTTAACTCCTAGCTCTCCGGATTCAGCTCTCCCGTTATAAGGGCCCAGGAAAAATCCACAACCACATGAGCGAGGGGGGGAGGGAGCTTCCTGAGTGAAAGGCTGGCTGAACGTCACAGATGGTTTAATGTCCGCGGTGCTGAGTACCCACTGACGTCACAGGGAGAAAGTCAGGCCAAGGTTTCATGAGAAATCCACATGGCAATTTGCAGCAAATGAAATCAGGAGGGGGTGGACTTCGGGGGGAGGAGGGGTGTTAAAGTCATTTGACAAGCGTTTTGTGCACCACCAAGAACTGAAACCAGGCCATCTCGCACTCAAAGCATGAGTCCCTACTTACTATTTGACCTAAAGGAGTCACTCCTCTCAGTGGCAGCAGTAGTAGGCTCCCATCCTTGGTGGACCAGCCACTAAGTGTGGGATGCTGAATACAGACTAAACAGCGATTCACATGCCCACGGAGTGCAAATATCACATGGGGTACGTTCAGCAGAATCCCATTAGGGTCAAAGTTGAGTCTGTGATTTATTTTCACTAAGGGTTTAACTCTTCCATCCCCACATTCATTCCAGCATCTTTCTCCCTGAGCTTCCTCTTTAATCCTCTAAATCAGCTTCTTGCGAAGCTCCCACCTTTCCCATAAGCACCCTGCTGGCAGCAAAGGGCTTTTATACCCACTGACTAGCAGCAAGGTCATTAGGACTAGATTGCCCCCCAAGGCACAGTGGCTCAAGAACTCCAGTGCACAGAGGTTCAGAATTCCCCCTTCCTGCCTCCAACTCATCTCTCTCAGTGTTAAGAGACACCGGCAAGAAAGACAGGCCCTCCCTCAAACTAAAACTGGGGTCTTGCACTGCAATAATGCTCCTAATATCAAAGTGCAAAGCATTTTCTAAATGACGTGCTGCAACACAACAGCCCTGGAGTGTTGCAACAGCGTGTTGTTGTGTTGCCCTGGAGTTGGCACAAGCACTGAGAAACACGAGCACCAGTTAGATGAATCCATACTGGGGCTGAAGCATCCAAATTTAGGGGACAAGGGAGCATTGCTAATTCCCAGGAAGAACCAGGAAAGATACTAATGACAGAATTTTGTGTGGGAGCAGCTGAGAGTTATGCATGTAGCTTGTTAGGAACACAAGCAGTGTCATTGATAACAGCGATTAACATGATTAAGAGCTCCAGAACGGTCCATTAACACCTCAACAGGAATTGTGTTTGCTTATTTTGACACCTGTGGCTTTTACCGTTAATCACTAAAGCTCATGGTTCCTGATGCAGCGCAGCACTTAGTAAAAATGGAGGATGATTCTGTGGTTAGAAGAGATCAGGAATAAGAACTCAGGGTTTGGTTCCCAGCTGTGCAACAGACCTGCTCTGTGACTTGAGGCAAGTTATTGAACTTCTTTGTGCCTCAATTTCCTTGTCTGTAGAATGGGGATGGCAATACACACATCACAGGAAAGATGGTGGGAAGCAATTCAAGTCTGTCATTTAAGACAGATCAGGAATGCAAGGTTTTAGAGAAGTGCCAATCAGCAAGCAGTGCGGGTATTACAATCATGAAGTTTCAGGACCTTATTTACTAAAGCATGTTCCTTTTAAACCTTTGCTGAGAAGCGGAGAGGAACTGCTATTCTTGTGGTGAACTATCCAACGTGTAGATGAGACAATCTCCCAGGACAGACGGTAGGTTCTGGAATCTTTCTGCTTTGTATATTGCTGTTGACATCAGTGCTTTTCGCATATTGATTTTCATCGATCTTTGCAAGTCATGTGCCCCAGTTGGAAATAGACAACTATTAAAAAAAAATACATCAAGAGGATTTTAGTCTGTAGCAACTTAATAACACGGCATCCTGGTGACAATGAACAATGGCCAGATGCTCAGACAGCATAAATAGCATCATTCTATTGATTCAGTCAGAGGTGTGCAATTTTAAGCCAGTTGAGGATCTGTGGTCAAATTTTCAAAAGAGCCTCATTCCTGTTTCCAAAAGCAATTTAAGACCATAGGCACCTAATCTCATTGAAATGGGGTTCAGACTCCTAAGGGCCTCTGATGGTTCTTGGGGCACCCTGTACAGAGTCACATTGTTATCCCCTGCCTCCAGTGTGAAGGTATCTTGCCTGTGCAGCAGCCTTCCAGCCGCTCTTCTCTGGGCTATGCCAGCCCAGTTTCCGCCTTGCAGGTTAACGAGGGGGGGGGGGAAGGGGGGGGTTTGTAAACTTTCCCCTGGGATTCCCAGCTCCTAACACTGCTACTCACAGAAAGTCCAAATCCTCTGCTCCCAAACGAGCCATGTACTGCAGATTACCAGTTTCACCTTAAACCGCTGCTCCTGTAAAATGCACAGCACTCGTGACCACTTCTAATAAACAAAAGTAGGTTCGTTTAAGAAAGAATAGCGAGTTAGCTAGAAATGAGAGCGTGGTGGGAACAAATGGGAACAATACAACACAAAACACAAACCTGTGGCTACATTCAGTGATAGTTCCCTTTTCTATTTAATAAAGTAGATTTTCCCCCAAAGCTGTGTCTGTTGCAGAGCTGGCTGGTTTCACAAGAACATTCATGAAAGCACTTGCACTCCACAAGGAGTTTCCTCAGTTACTAGATACCAAGTGTTTCTCCCTTCTCCATCTCATACCGAAACGGTCTTTTGTTTCTGTTCATAGACAGCATCAGCTCCTGTCTGGTTGTCATGTTCCTTTTTACACTTTCGAGTGGTTTAGATTGTTTATATTTGCTGGTGATTTTCCATTAAAAGTCTTGGGACTGAGCAAGGCTAAACAATTCAGCCTTGCATTGCATCACTGGTTAAACTTTGGGGGCGGGGGGATGATAATTCCCCTATGGGCCATCATCAAGACACATTACCTTCTGGTAACTAATTTTTACTCCAAATCCACAAAGCCTACTTTCAATATCAATACATTATTCCTTAAATATTACATCAATATACATACAGCTCACAATGACGCTGAATCTTGAGAAGTTACAAGCTTTCCATAATCAGAGAGGTAGCCGTGTTAGTCTGGAATAGCAGAGGTAACAAAGAGTCCTGTGGCACCTTAAAGACTAACTAAAGTATTGGAGCATAAGCTATCGTGGGCTAATACCCACTTCGTCGGATGCAAGCAGTGGAAGCTTTCCATAGACACCTTTCATGTTACTCTTCATAGATAACTATGCTGTAAGACATGTTTGGTGTAGTGAGTTTGTCAGTACCGAGGTGAGAGTTGTTTGCAAAGAATCTGGGATCCTTTGCTATGGAGCCTCTGTGTCAAGGGACCTCAGTCACTTTTGAAAATAGGACAAAAGCTCCCTCAGTCATATCAGTGGTTTTGAACATTTTATCCCTCGTCTATAGAGAACTATCTCCTTGTCAAAGGATTTCTGAGTCACCTTATAAAAGTGTAGAGCAGCATTATCATTGTCTATTCTACAAGATACAGTTCTCTGGCCTATAAAATGGGTTTAAAAATACCCCAGAGAGAGGTTATAACTGTCTATTAAATTCTAGTGGACTTTTCATAAAGCTGTGGCATCACTACTTGGTATCTTGGGATGCGAACAAAAGGATCTCACAGATACTGTGTCCAGGTTTAGTATTTGTCAAAGCCACTGATTGCAAATACATGTTTGGAGACGGATGCTGTATACAAAGGAAACAGGACTTGAAACTCAATATTCCTTGGAGGAACATTCTTGGATAACGCGGGGCCAGAATTTCAGGTGTTTAATAATTTTTTAAAAGTTGTATAAAATCTAGTATTAGTAGAAATATTTTAAGAGGAGTTTAAAAAAAAATTTCTTTGTCCCTTCTGCAGTCTCTGTTTTTTTCCTACTATTAATAGAGATTTCCTCTGACCGCTACCTCATGCATGATCTCTCTCTCTCTCTATAGGAAATAGGGACAAGGAGCCCTATATATTAACACCACAGCTGGCATGCTTAGTTTTTAGGAGGAGGGAGTTTAAGGTGTGTGGGGAGTCTTCTGACTCGATCTCGTGGAGTTTTAATTAACCAGATATCATTTGAGATTAGACCCATGTCTGGAGGTAGCAACAGCCATATTTTCTAACCTATTCTATTCAGCATCTTTTACTACGCCCCATGGAACGTGGAATCGGAGAGTCTCAACACAACCCAAACGGCAACAATAAAATGCACTATGAGGGATGGCACTAGAAGGACACACATCCGTGAGTGATGACGGAGAAGAAAGGATATGTTTCCAATTTCTGTGTCTCTGCAGCCTTGGAAAATTCAGGTGGTTAATTTCAAACTGACTGGCGTGTGGTTTTTCTAATGCAAACAGATGAATGGGCAAGAAGAAGGTTGCTAGTTTATCAGCTCACCTTGGGGCTTCTTTTTAAATGCACTTTTAAAAAATCTGCTGATCACTCCATTATCTTGGGAGACACAACCAGGGAGCTCTGGTGACAGCGGCAAGGAAAAATCAACCACCTTTGAAAGAGATGCTTCAGGGTAAGAAGGCACATTGGCAAAGGCAGATCCCAACAGAGCTGCACGAGTGGGGAATTATGGGTCCAGACATGCCTAGATTGTGGATAAGGCTTTTGTCAGGCCACCGAAGTTAGCTCTCTGCTGTTCTCACCGTTCCACAGGTAGCAACATGTCCTATAGCACTTAGTAATGAAAATCCTGCAGGCAATGTCTCCTCAGACAGACTTGAGAGAGACAAAAGACCTGCATCAAATACACACAGATGTGAAAAGGGAGGGAAGGAGATGGCTTTGTATTGTATCAACAATTCCACTAGTGGGAAAGTAACTTTCATGTTAGCAAACCCTTCAGCCCAGATGCCAGTGCTGAATAGTGTATTATTATTACTGACTATCACAGTGTCTAGAAGTCTCAGTTATGGTCCAGAACCCAACTGTGCTAGGCGCTGTACACAAGCAGAACACAAAGACAGTCAGTCTCCGCCCTGAGGACCTTACAATCTCAGTAGTAGGTAGGCTAGATTATCACTCCCCTTCCTTGAAACTGGGAATTAAACTGGGCTTCCTCAGGACAACACGAGCTTGCACCTTTGCCTGCTACGCTATGAATCAAAGTTAAGTGCCACATTTATTCAACAAAGGAGGAACACACATGACATTAGGACAGAAATCAGGACACACAGGGGAGGTTTGAAGTCGAGGGAAGTTTGAACTACACTTAATCAATTCACACATGGTCAAACCCAAAGGGGGAAAAGAGCAACCCAATGACAGGCATCTTTGAAAATTTAATTAAAACCCAACTCCTTCACAGGAGACACATTGCAAATCATCTAACACTGTCACATAAGAGGAAGCAATATCGGCACCTTTCATCACTCACTGAGGCAGCATTGGGCACAGGATCAGAGCTCAGGAGACCTGCATTCTATTCCTGGCTCTGCCGCTGACCTGCCTGGTGACCATGAGCAAGTCACCTTGTCTCTCGGTGCTTGTCTTCCCTTCCATTCTGTCTGACTGAGCTAGCGCCTGAAAAATAGCACCACAGCCACAGTGACCTGAGGAGTGGGAGAGTCTAGGCACCCCAAGTACATGCCTAGGGTCTCGGATGGGATTGATCGTACTCTGAGTGAGCTACTACTCCCACTGCCCAGCTATGCTATGTTTAGCACACTAGCTTGATGAGAGCTAGCGTGGGTATGTCGCCTCCAACTGGCAATTCCACCTTCCAAGTCCAGGGTAGATGGACCCTTGGAGACTGTAAGCTCTTTAGGGGCAGGGGCTGTTATACCCTCTCTAGCTCAATGGGGCTATTGATCTTGGTAGGCACAGGGAGACACTACTGTAATGCTAGGACCAATAACACAAACTCAACCCTCTCAAACACACGTGGCCTTTTCCTCATAAACTCTCTGTGATCAGGCCTCTCTGTGGTAGGGTGACCAGAGAGCAAGTGTGAAAAATCAGGACAGTGGATGGGGGTAATAGGAACCTATATAAGAAAAAGCCCCAAATATCGGGACTATCCCTATAAAATCGGGACATCTGGTCACCCTACTCTGTGGCAGGCTGAAACATTATCTTTGCTATCACAGGACTCTGCAGAGTAGAGGAAAATGACCCCCACCCCACTCCCCCGATCCTCTATTCACAGCACTGAGCTTGCACTACTTAAACTCGCTGGACCTTGCCATCTGCCCCACTGTACTGACTTTCTTCAGTCAGCCATCTGGCTAGCTGAAAAGAAAACACAGGGTCGGAGGCAGGGAACTCAGCAACCTTCAGCTCCCTTGAAAGATTTGTTTCTGCTTAACCTTCCTTTCAATGATCAGTCCAATTTTTATGAACTGTTGTTGCAAATAATGATATCTCGATATTCTGAATGGAGTTCCCCCACTCCCCCGGCAGGCAATTCTGTGTTCAGAATACGCTACTCTGAACCTCAAATCTGAAAGCACAAAGTGTGCATCGAGGCGTGAACGCTCTTTACACGCCCAAGTTTCCCTGTGGCAAATTTGACTTGCATTGAAAGAAACAGCTTGTTTGCACGATACATGTAACCACACTGAGCGCAGTTCTATTGATTTATATCAGTCAGGGATTTTTCTTTTGCCACAGAATGTTGTTGCTGCCCTTACAGTAATTACAAAATAATGTAACAATTCTATGGCCATTGAGGATTTCACAGTTGTCAGCATGCTGTGTGCTCTGGCTTCTTGGGAGTTTTGTAGAGTACTCGGGGCTGCAACTCAGATCCTCTTGCTTCAAAAGCTCATTATCACTTAAGCTAGAAGACGAAAAATTGAAATTTCAAAGCTTTTCACCGAACAGAAGTTCTGAAAAAAAATTTTTTGGAAATATCAAAATGCTTCATTTCGATATTTTTGATCAAAACGAAACATTTCGACATTCCAGGAATTGAAATGTTTGTTTTAGTTTATTGAACTGACCTGAAAGTCTTTTGTTTCAAGTCAATTCAATATTAAATCACATTCTTCACAGTGCTGTGTTACCTCATGAGAACTGTGGTTTGGGAGCCAGACACCCCTATTCTTGCCCTTGGGCCAGGTTCCCCTGGCTAGACTACATGTCTGATGATGCACCCAGATTCATGCATCTCCCATGATGAACCACACAGCTCGGTCAGAGGGAAATCCTCATTGCATTATAGGGCTTGTAGTCCTCCGAGGTGCCTGGCCCTAGGAGAGAATGGGAGCCAAAACTACAACTCCTGTAAGGCAATGTGGCTGATAGGGAAACACAGGATAATGTTGTGTTGAACTTTGAAATGAAATGATTTGAATAAATCCATCAAAATTAAATATTCTGCTTTAGGTCAAACTAAATATTTTGTACTGGCAACACAGACATTTTCCCAATTTTGTGGAAACTGCATTTTTGCTCAGAAATATTTCTGATGGCACATGCCCAGCCAGCTCTACTTCGAACCCTCTCAAATACGTAAACGAATACATACATATATACATGGGGCCAAACCCTGCTTACTTCACACAAGTAGTGTCATTGAAAACAACTGGTGAAAACCTGGCCTCACCGCAGACAACAGAAGCTTTGCCATTAACTTCAGTGGGAACAGGAATTCACCCAACGGGACCATTTGGCCTCCTGTATGTATCGATCCATCCAAATATTAGGTTTGTCCCATTATCCCTCCTGCAATTCCACTTGTGTACGAGAGGCATGATGAGTGAGATTTTCAAAAGCACTCAGTATTGGCCAAACTGTGCTCCCATATAAGTTACAGTGAAACCTCGATATAACGGACTAATTCGGGCGAGGGGGTGTCTGTTAAAGCCGAAAGTCCGTTATTTAATAATTTTTTTAAATTATTAAATAACGGACTTTCGGCTGACAATGGACACCCCCCTCACCCGAATTAGTCCGTTATATAGAGGTTTTACTTTTATCACGGCCGGGAGCCGGGAGCAGCCCGCCCGGCGCCAGCCAGCAGCCCGCCCGCCCGGGACCCCGGCTGCGGGGAGCCGGGCGGGAGCCGTCAACCCGCCCACCCGGGTCCCGGCTGCGGGGAGCCGGGCGGGCGGGCTGACAGCTCCCACCCGGCTCCCCGCAGTGGGGAGCCGGGCGGGAACTGTCAGCCCGCCCGCAACTGTCAAACCCCCCCCCCCCCGCCCGGCTCTCCGCTGTGGGGAGCCGGGAGGGGGGGGGGGGCTGACAGCTCCCGCCGGGCTCCCCGCTGCGGGGAGCCGGGCGGGAGCTGTCAACTCGCCCGCTGGGCTCCCCGCTGCGGGGAGCCGGGCGGGAGCTGTCAACCTCTGCGGGCAGTGACAGCTCCTGCCCGGCTCCCCGGGGCGGGAGCCGGCAGCCCCCAATAACGGATTTCGGATGCATCGGAAATTTTGTCCGTTGCATCCGAAGTCCGTTAAATCGGGGTCCGTTAAATCGAGGGTTTACTGTAATAATAAAACTCTCAATTGGGAGCAGCTTAGACCAACTCTGTTTATTTACTATGTATATAAATGCTCCATGTTACATTCCTCTTCAGTGGCTATCCATCACAGGCCATATCCCACCATACTGAAGCATAGGTGCTGAAACTAGCGGTGCTGCAGCACCCCTTGGCTTGAAATGGTTTCCAGTCATATCCAGGGTTTACAGTTCGGGTCAATGGCTCGCAGCACCCCCGCCCCATACAAATTGTTCCAGCCCCCAGTACTGAAGTTAACGAGGATAATTCAGCTCAATTATTGATGGAAGTTTTGACAGTTATTTTCAGAACAAGGCTACAACCTATTTTAGAAATTGTTAAGAAGCAGGGAAAAAACCCCGTCCAATAATTTGCAGTAGAACCGTGTCTGTGTAGCTAACAGAGGGAAAAATACAGAGCAGCAAAATCCAATGAACGGTTTACAAAGTAGGGAAGATTGTTAACCCAATATTAAACACAATATTGTTAAACCAATATTAAAATGCTTTTAAGACCATTCGGAGGGGGAAAGTATTATTTCTGAACGGAAACCTATATATGTTCAAATATATTCAATTATCACTGCTAGAACCAAACCACACGTGAGGGATTTAAATATACTCCGTTCCATGTATTGTATCAATTCTGATTTATTTTTATAATAACTGAAGCCATAAGGAAGTCGTTGGATTAAGCTTTATTATTTACGTTGTTGAACAATAATATTTATCTGTATAAAGCCATATATCCACCCTTGCAAATTTTCTCCCCATATGAAACGGATTGCACATTATTGAAATCCTGGCCCCACTGAAGTCAGTGGGAATTTTGCCAACAACTTCAATGGGGCCAGGATTTCACTCCCTATGATTTGGTTCAAGGTAGTTAAAAATCTTCAATATTGTCACAACATCAGAGAGAGATGCCAGAGATAAAGATAGAAACGGATCCGCCAAAGGCATTCCACAACACACCATATGATCAGAAATAAATCCAATTAATCATGCATTTGAAGCCCTAAAAAGACCGGCTGACAGTTTCATTGTAGCCTAAGGGAGTTAGACACCCAAGTGTCATATACCTATAGTCATCTGCTCCTGTCCAAATCCCAGTTTACATGAACCAGATTAGAAGCAACCAGATTCCAGTTTTACTCTGGTGACAACATAAAGAGGAGTGTCCCTTATCTCCCATCACCAAGTGTGAAAATCACTGACCGGGGGCACCAAAGCCAGGAATCCCCCACACTATTCACTGCAGGCAGTAGCCTGGGACTCAGGAGACCAGTGTTCAAATCCAGCCTTTCCCCCAGAGTTTCTGTCTGGCTGCCAGCAACCTCCTCAGTCTCTCTGTGCCTCAGTTCCCCATCTGTAAACTGGGATATTAATGCTTCCTTTCTCCCTGCCTCGTCTATTTAGACAGTCTCCTCAATATACACGCATTCGAGATTTTGTTCAGGGTCTCAAGTAGAAAGACTCACTGACCCCTCTCTCCCGATCCCCATTGGACCCATCTCCTGTTTTTCCCAATATGGCCATTTCCCAAGTATCTGAACTGTATGCTTGTCAGGTCGGGGACGGTGTATTTTTGCAAACTGTGCAGTGCTGAGTGCTTTGTTAGGATTAAACAGCACAACAGGGCACATGATGTGGAGTTTCCAGAATTATGCTCTGCCCAAAACCTCCTTGTGTGGATTATCTACTGATCTGTAATCCCCTAACTACCTGCTGCTGAGAGGAGACAGTTAAAGAGGAGGTTCTCTCTTCTCTGAGCTGCTCCCAACTCAGACAATGAGGGGAATCACAGACAGCCCCTGTGTATTTAAAATGGGATTTAGAATTATGGAGGACTCTTCATAGTCATAGCATCCAATCACCCCCCATTGAGCTCTGTTCGAATTGATGTCTCCCAGTGCTCTACATGGGGAGGAAAAAGCCAGACTATTGTAACAGCACAAAAATTTCTTGGCAAGAACATCAAAGAGGCAGGCCCGGCACTCAGATCCCAGCTGCTCCGGTTTATCATTCCGTGGCGAAACTGAATGGGGACTTTTTGTTTGTTTGTTTTTTGCACGGGCACTTACTCAGCCAGTTCCTCCAAGCTCCGGTAGACGTCGTCATCGTTCTCTGTGGTCTCCTCCGAAGGGAAGGGCCTGGAAGAGAGGAGATAAAATACGTTATTGGTAACGCTGACCTCTTGCATGTACAGACATCATTTGCTGCAGCCCGTGAGATTTCAAATCAGCTCATCGTGGAAACGAGGGGTTGCTTTGGAACAAAAACATCCATCGGTATTACACTTATTTGTATGACACGTATCCAGCCCCATAGGCATCAGCTTCTGATAAGATCTCGTCTCGGTTTTCAGCTTGGGCTCAGGGTTGTGGCTGCAGTAGGAAATTAGGCCAAGCTAGAGCACAACGCCAGGGAGACCCATTAACTCTCCCAGCGTTAATCTGGACTCTGCAGTCAATGGAGACATGGACAAGACGCAGTTCACATTGCGTCCGCTGGCCTTGGTTAACCCTAGGGCTCATCCATGGCACGTCACACATGCCTTGTTCCTGTCTGCAAGGGTGCAGAGTGACGTGTGACATTGTGTTCATTTCCACTCTGGGGTTTTGCTCTAACACATCCCCATTTCCTGTTGAATGCGAGTCCCCTCCCCCCCTCCCCCCCCCCCCCGGTGCCTACGGCAATACGTGTATCTGTGATCACAGGGAAAAGCTTTGTGGGCCCTCTGGGTCTTGCTCACCTTGGACTAAGATTTCAAGGTATGTGGCTAGCACACGGTAGCTAGCTCCCGCTAACTACTGCTCTCTAAAACCCTACTGCAGACAAGGCAGCTCAGACTAAGGTGTGCTGAACTGATCAAGTTGATGCCTAGGCTCCAACAAAACTAGGTTGTTGGTTTTTGGAGGGGATAGGTGGAGGGGTGAGGGGTAGACAGGGTGCTTGCTGTACTTTCAAGGGAAGCACCACGCCAGACACCAGGCTCAATCCTCCATGGCCTTCCATCTCATGCTGGCATTTAGACCTAACGGCATCTGGGCATTAAAGGCTAACAAATCACAACCCTCCATTCTCGATGAGAGCATTTTTATTATAATTATTTGTTATTTTGTACTGCAACAGCATCCAGGAGCCTCAGTCTTGAGCCAAAACTTCCCTGTGCACAAAAACACACCTTTGTTTCTGCAAACACAATTTTATACCCACTTAGCACGGTGGGAACGGACTTTAGCACAAGGTGCAGGGAACTGAAGAATCAAGGATAGGTGCTGGAACTAGGGGATGCTGCCGCGGCCCCTGGCTTGAAACGGTTACCAGCATACATGGGGTTTACAGTTTTGTTCAATGGCTCGCAGCACCCTGATTGTACAAACTGTTCCAACACCACTGGAATCAAGTCCAGTATCTGGGTGCCCATCATGCTAGAGAGTTCCCCCCCCCCCCCCCGGAATTGGTCCAGCCATGGCGGCTTCCATCTGCAATGAACAAACATGCCTTCAATGCTTGTGAAAAATGGTCTTATTTACTTAAACTAATAACAGTCCAATCGCTTTAAGCAGTTAAAAGCCCTGGAGGTGGGGGAATGAACACCAAAAGAAAAAAGGAAGGGGCAGATTAAAATAGCAAAGAAAAATTCCTTGGCTCATTCTGAAGCAATAATCAAATAATATATGGAGGAGATGAAAAAATAGTGCTTTAATTAAACCCAATATATTATTGCTGGCACAGGCCTCGGTAGCCTGTGCTGGTCGGGATGGATGCCGCTAGTTACTCAGCAGTCCCTGTAGAGGGCCTTGCCCATCTTCCATCCTCAAGCCTGCACTTCACTCCAGATGGCCAAGCTGGGATTCCCCGGACTGAGAACACAATGACCTTTGCTCAGAGCTGCTAGCTGCCTGGATGAAACGAAATAAAAGCAGAAGGATATCAAAGCTGATCAACTTCCCACTCGTCATCTGTGCATAGAAATTATAGCAGAGGGAGTGCAGGCATTGAGAGAGACGGGAGTAAGACGCACGGAAAGGATCCGCGAACTGAGAGTACAAGTGGTAGTGGATTCCCCATAGCACCGTCCAGCTAACTGTGATACTGCATCTGAGGTTTGTGTTGTGGGTGAGCAAAATTGGATACAGGCAAACTTTTAACCACACCCAAGTTTAATTTCCTCCTTCTTCGGTTTCAAAATAGATGGATTCACATGAAAGATTTAATACATGGCCCAGCGAGCCCCAGATTTTGCTATTCTTGGATCAGTTCACTAGCACTAACCTGCCTTTCTTCTCTCCTCCCTTGGCGATTGCATCAGACCGAGAAAATGTTTCTTAACAGGGCTCAAATCTGCAGTTAGTTTGGTTCAGAATAACATAGCATCAAGGCACTGAACCAAGAAGGGAAAGGAGCACCACTGCCCACTGAGCTGTAGAAATTGGCTCAAACTGGGTAAATGGGATCATGTTCTGGGAGTTTGCAGTCATGATGCAAACAGGGAACTTAAGAACATAGTTTGAGACAGTAACTTGTACCAGGCCACGTCACAAAAAAGCAACATTAGGGAGCACAGTCCAATGTTGCCACCCGTCATGATTTTATCACAAGTTGTGTGAAATTTGCAATTGTCATTTCTAGCCCCAATGGTTGTAGCGAAAAGCCTGAAAACATGAAGCAAGTGCATCCTAAAGGCTCAGAAACAAGAAGACAAAGACAAAGAACCCACAGAGTGGATTATCTTAACCGATCTCATGATTTTCAGGGACTGATTCATGGTTTTTTGAACACCTGCGGCTGGCAAGCCCATGGGTCGGTGGTTTTCATTGTATCAACACATATTTGAGTGTGTGCGTTTCTCGTCTCCTGCTGCAACCCAGGGGTCAATATATAGAAATGACTCATATAAAAGACACGTGAACCTCAGACAAATCAATTCTGTGCAAGTCGCCAGCTACTACTGCGCTCGGCTAAGGATATCATGGAAACTGGCATCAGAGTCTTCTTGAGACAACGAAAACAGAGGAGGTTAAGGAACGGGGTCCCTGGGCAGCAGGACTAGAGTGATTTCAAGGGTGGGAAAAGAGCCCCTCCCTGCCATAGGTTGAGCACAAAATGAATACACATAGGGTGGAAATGCACCCTGTGACGTGGCCAAGCACAATGGCTATGTAGCAGCTACGTCCATTGTGTGCTCTCAGTGGGACTTTAGCAGACTGGGAATCAACACACCTGGACTCCATTCCCAGCTCTGTCACTATCACCCTGGGCAAGTCATTTAATATTTCTGTGACTTGGTTTCCTCATCTGAAAAATGGGAATAATGATATTGTAATAGGCTGGCAGTGTTTACTCAAAACAGCTTACCTATCTAGCAAGTGTGGATCCTACTAGTAAAGATGAAGTGGTTACTAGTGACTCAGTGTGGAAGGTTGTGTGTTACACCACTGGGACATAAGGGAAGTGAGATTGTCTATATAGCTGTGGGGAGATGACCTAGGGTGTGGGCTGAGCAGTCCTGATGGAGGACCCCATGGAACAGCCAATCCTAGAGAGAAGGTTTAAGCCGATCTTTATTTTACATTATTGTTAATACCTCAGTAGGTAAGCTTGGACTTTAAATGTGCATCTATAAAGCAGATTGGAAAAGAATCTGGCTCCTCACTATTTATATTGCTTTATCAAGGGCTTTGAGACCCATAGATGGAATGTGCTACATCAGTGGCAAGTATTGTTACTTCGATTGCAAGGTCTTCTGGGAAGGGACCCTGTTCTCATGCACGTCCTAGAAAGCTCCTAGCACACGGTTGGTGCTGTATGAACAGCTCCTACACACACTATACTGCTTAAGTAGAAATAAATAAATACAAATAAAAGGAACCAGGAAACGTCATATTTTTGTTTTATACAGCGCTGGTAGAGAAAGAGCACTGAAAGTGTGGCACACAGCTTTCCCTCTTTCAAATGCAACTTGCTTTTAATCCCTTAAACGGTTTCCTTCCTTCTCTCCTGTTCAGCCTGGCAGGCAGCACAGAGGTAAACCAGTCATTAAGAATAAAAAGTCTCACATTTCCAACCAAAAATCTAGGCTGTAGGTTCAATCAGCGGCTAAGGTAAAGAAATGGCAAAGAGAAAAACATGGGAGAGGTTTTTACAGATTGCAATTTCACATGCGGACCCAGCCGTTTCACCTTGACTGGGAGGGAAAAAGGCAGAAGTAAAAGGCAGGTCTGGGATTTACAGCCTCTCTCTCTGCAGTCCCAGTTGCTTCAAGGATAACTACAGAAACAGAAGTAACAAAGAGTCCAGTGGCACCTTAAAGACTAACTATAAAGTACAGAAGCAGAAACAGAATAGTATAGTACAGAAACAGAGTGCAATTCAGGAGGAAAACACAATGAGGAGGAGATTACAAAAATAACTGGAGAGGAAGGACGGTCTTTGTGGTTATGGCTGGAATTTGAAGACCCCGATTCTGTTTTCAGCTCTCAGATTGTGTAACCTACGGCTAGTCCCCAAGGCTCCAGTCCTGCAGCACACAAGGAGATGGTAGCACCCGCATAGGGCCTCACCCCATGGTTTTGGGGGGCTCCACAGGGATGCAGCAATTCCCCTGTGCTGCCTCTCTTTGGGCCTCATTTCCCCCCCTCTATAAAAAAGGACAAACAGTCCTTCCTTCCTCCCAGCCTTTGTCTGCCTTGTCTATCTGCACCTTAAGCTAACTGGGGCAAGGAATGTGTCTCACTGTGTTTGTACAGTGCCTAGAACATAGGGACCCTGATCTCGACTGGGGTCTTTAGGCAGGACTTTGATACTGATTATTATTATTATTATTAATAATAAGCTGAAATATCTAAAATACGGCTAAACCACCCTGAACACGCCCGATCCCGTCTGATCTCGGAAGCTAAGCAAGGTCGGGCCTGGCTAGTACTTGGATGGGAGACCTCCTGGGAATACCAGGTGCTGTAGGCTTAACATGGGCGTGGGGCTAGCAACTCCACCCCGTAAGGGAACCAATTGCTACTGAAACACCAACACCAGTTGGTGGCCCATACCCCGGCTGGGGGGTGACGGGCAAAGAGAGAGAGAGAAATATCTAAAACTTCTCCCTATTTTATATCCAGTTTTCCCTTCACTTTGCACAGAAGAAAGTACATTTCTGCGTCATGTGAGACCAGAAGAAACAACCATTATTACAACAAGAAATTTTTTGCTAACACTTTCCACCAAATTTTCCTTCAGCAAATTCAGTGTCTGGTGACACAATTTCCTAGCACACACGGTTTATCTATCCAGGATGTTGGGTTTTTTGTTTTTCTTTAAGTTTATGTATTAGCCCACCTCTGCGCTATCAGGCCTGGATTGAGAATTAGAGTCATAGGCATTAGAGAGTGAAAACAACCAATTAGTTCATCTCAGTCCCTGCTTACCAAGCCAATACAGTCTAGTTCCCTTTAACATACCTACTTCCACTTCCATGGGAGCAAGATTGAGCCTGACACAAAGCCAGCTGCATCGTAAAATCAAAATTCAATCCATGAGGAACTCAGAGAGGCCCAGTGCGTAGGACAGCAGCCTAGGCCTTGGGAGAAGCCAGGTTGAATTCCTTGCCTTGTCACAGACGTCCTGTGTAATCTTGGCAAGTTCTTTCACCTCTCTGTGCCTCTGTTCTGCATCTGTCCCACGCCATGTTATGAGGCACTCAGACACCGCAGCTATGCAGGCCGCTAATGCGCCTCAGATATTCGAGCCAAGTACAAATAAAATGGGTCAAATTCTAACCAAGATTTTTCTGAAGCACTTACCGTAGACGAATACACATTCATGGATGTGCTAAAAAGGTGGCTGACCCTTAGCAACACTACACAAAGGGCAACCTGTGCCCCAGGTTTTGAAGGGGGAAGCCTTGTGACATGCACATATCAGTGCTGTTCATTCAATTCTTACAGCACTTTCTTGTATTCCCTGCTTTCCATTAGATCACCTTCCAGGGACCTTTTTATCAGGTTCCCTTTCAGAAGAGCTCATGTCCTGTGTCTAGGAAATGAAGTTTTCCACTTCAGTTGCCGGCGTGACAGATTTTATGTCTTTGTGAAAAGAGTGTCCCTCTCTCGGTTTTATCCCATGATGTTACACGGGTCAAAGCTATCCTATAAAAAAACCCACACTAGGTGAACTTTTAACCTAACCATTCTTGGCTAAACATACTCAGTTTGTGGTGCAGTTTTTGGTTAACATTCATGTTTAGATACACCGAGGTAGCTTCTTATTTTTTTCAGAGTAGTAGCTGTTTTAGTGTGTATGCGGAAAAAGAACGAGGAGTACTTGCTGCAGCTCAGAGACGAACAAATTTATTTGGGCATAAGCTTCCGTGGGATACAGCCCACTTCATCAGATACATTACTTTTATTATTATCTTTGGCATTAGTCCATATGGAGCTATACTGTGTTTTCTAAAATATTGGGATCAATGTTGCTTTTACACAGACATGGGACCGTATCATAAAATACAGATCCGGATGTGAACTCCCCCAAGGTTTAGAGGCGTTCAGAGCTGGTGTATTGATTTGGACGTGTTTGTATTTTATTATTTAGCTTACCTTCCCCAACCCCTTTCTTGAAAGGGCACTAAAAGCTGACAATTCCCCTGGGGCCCGAACCCTTCACATTTCCAAGTATCACAATTTCAGAATCAACATCAGATGTAGACACACCCTGGAAAGATCTTCAAAGGGAGCTGGGAGAGTTAGAACCCTACTCCCACCAAAATTCAAAGGGAGGTGAACATCTCACTCTTTTTGAAAATTCCAGGCCCAATCCTAACAGGAACATGGACAAAGCCATGAAAGGATCCCCCTCATCTGAAGAGAGTGAATGCTCTCGTTTATCAGCAATCAAAATATGGGGTCGGAGAAAGAAATGCTGCAGGGCTGACTTGTGATATTGAGCCCTGACTGACATCTTGTTTGTTTCTTGCCTGGGTGGCTCAGGAGACATCCTGTACAATAAGGGTGACCATATGTCCCGATTTTATAGGGACAGTCCTGATTTTGGGGTCTTTTTCTTATATAGGCTCCTATTACCCCCACCCCATCCTGATTTTTCACCCTTGCTGTCTGGGCACCCTATGTACAATCACATCACTCTGGTGACTGTCTTGCTTTGCAACACTCCTTCCAAACACATACTCAGGTTCCAGTATGATTTGAGCAGCCACGACCGCAACAATCGCTAGGCCTAAAATTAAATTTCTCTTGTTGTATCTCTTATGAAGACAGCTTGGACTGAAGCTTTCAGTTAGCATAGGGCATTAGAGCCTCATTCTACTTTCTCACTAGTTTTACACCTCTGTAACTCCACAGACTTCAGTGAAATTGGACCCAACTTAAAGTCACATATATTAGAGAGTCAGGTTCTTAGGATGAGATTTTCAAAGCCTCCTCCCCCAATGGCTTGAAATGGGACTTCTGCACCTCACTCTCTCAGGCACCTTTGACAAACCCCACTTAATCCCTTAATCCAGCGCTTTGTGAGACAGCAACTCCAAAAACCACGTCAGAAATGAAAGGAGCGAGAAAAGCAAGCCAGCAATAGATGAGGCGTTTAAGGCCTGATAACTCATGACCTGTCAGGCACTTGCATATAACAGTCAAATGGCTTCAGGGGGGAAGTAAACTTCTCTAAACAGCAGCCCAGAAATAGGGATCTCAGTCGGTTTCTATGCAAAGCTTCAGGATTCCAATGCATAACTGGCACAATAAGATACATTAAGAATACAGTATATTGACCTCAAAACAGGACGGGGGGTAAGAATGCTTATTCACATTCTATACAAGGGGAAACTAAAGCAGACACAGATTAAATGGCATGCTCAAGGCCATACAGTGAAGTTGTGGCAGAGCTGGGAACAGAAATCAGGTCCCCTGATTCCCACTCCAGTGTCTGTTCTATTCTATATAGGTTCTAAAAGCACCCTCCTCACAAAAGTAATTGAGTGCCTTCCAGTTGTGCATTAAGCAATGTGACTAATAACATCTGTTACGGGTGGTTTCTGCTTTCTTTCTCCCCAGGGAGTGCACACTGGAGTGTTTTGTTTTGACAGGGTTTGAGTGATTTTTATTAAATGTCCACGTCGCCCTGTGTTTATATCGAAGGTCAGTCAGAGACGTGCACCTGGCACTTGGAGCAGACGGGGGTGAAATTTGTGATGGCCCTTAATCCAGTTTGTTGCCTGGTCTCAGACTAGCCGCCAAGAAAGTTGTGTGTCCTGCACAGACCTGCATTGCCCTTTCCGGGGGTAAAAATCTCTTATTTGACATTATAAAAATATAAAGAAAGCGAGGAATACTTGTAGCACCTTAGAGACTAACTTAGTTAGTCTCTAAGGTGCTACAAGTATTCCTCGCTTTCTTTACGGATACAGACTAACACAGCTGCTATTCTTGAACCTATAAAAATATACTTTGTTTCCTACTCAATCTTCCCTAAACAGCACCCGTTAGCCAGTATCTTCCCCAAACATCCCTTAAACCTTGGGAGCAGCTAGGCCCTGATTTTAATTGCACTGAAGTCAATGGCAAAACTCCAAGCAACTTCAAATATTTCTGGAACAATCCCCTGAAGAATTAAGATAACAAACCTCCCAGAGTAAGTTTCTTAACAGACAGAAAACACAGCGTTCAGCAGTGTGTCATTTCCAGAGAACAAAGAACAAATCACAAGTAGGACTGATCTGAGGCATTTGATTTATAGTCTTCCAAAAGGAGGAGAGAGACTGTGCAATTTGTTATGGAATTTGGAATGAAGTTCCTGTTTTTTTTTTAAGACAACTATTACGGCAAAAAATGAGCACTCTTGGCATGCAATGCAAAGTACGTCCATGATCTTATGAAGCACTTAGGATATTTTCCAGGTCAGAGAGCTTGTGTGCACGTGATACAGTGTTTTCCTGGAGCTTAAACAACTCAGAAGCAAATGCAGAAATAATCCTGTGACCAAATATGACACACATGGGTACAATAAATTAATAGCTGACAAGTCGCCTAATATGAAAAAAAACCAACCAATCACTCCAGTCCCCCTGTGCTGTGATGGGTTTAGTATCCTGGACATGTCCTGTGTGTATGTAGATACTGGAGTTATACTGCAACTGTGTGTATGCGTGTGTAGCACACACACATCCTGCGTGTGGTGTCTGTCCCTTCTAGTGTCACCGAGGCTACTTAAGAGATTAATGAATCTGCTACAGCGTTAGCTAATCAATATATGACTTTCAGCTCATGTAGTAAAAGCTCCTGCATTTAGCTCCAGAAGTCCCAGGTTCGATCCCGACGACCGGGGTTGGTCAGTGTTACACATGTGCATGCATACACATACCTCCCAATCTGATGGACACAGCACATCCTGGGTGTTGCTTGGCTGCTATCTCTTGTGAATTATTAAATGGAAACAGCTAGATAAACCGCAACTTGATGTTAACAGACAGACATGGGAAGATTTATCCCTAATTATGTTTTCATCGTCTGGGTGTCTGGGCCCAGAAACCGAAAGCCAGGCTGCAGACCTCCTGGGGTGCAGTCAGAGAACGCTCAGGGTCACGGATATGGCTCATTTTACTAAAATGATTTCCCATATTAGCTTGTTAGAGGCAAACCACGTTGTAATAAAACACAGAGGAAGCTGCATTATTGGTTTCCCATCCTTGGAGGTAGGCAGTCCTTATGAAAGTGAAGGAGCAACAGCACGGCTAAAGTATCAGCCAGCCGTGGTATCAGACAATGTTTTGAAGAAACTTAGAGAGAGGAAGCACAACAAGGTGCAACGCCAGCAAGCTGAACCTCACTTTAGAAATGGCACTTTCACCAAAAGCTTTTTTTGTGCCCAATCATCAGCCGGCCTCCATGGACTTAGCTCCGCTGGTTTCAAAGAAGAGATGCTGATTTACAGCACAGAACAATCTGGCCCTTTGCTGTCAATGAATCGTTTTCAACACTCCCTTGTTGGCCTCGAGACACTGTCACATGTGTGTGAGGGGGGAAGCAGTTGCAGGGTGTGAGTGCAGATGGAGGTTATTCTAAACGCTAAATGGGAATAAGGAGACGGGCTTCCCATAAAGTAGAACTTTTCAAGGCCCATCAGTACGGAGGACTTGACAGTTTCCTTTCAATAATTAAGCAGGCAGCTTCTGATGCTGCATCCTGATTGGCTGAGACGCTTTGGGACTCCAGGGCATGGCTTATAATAAATCTCATCTTTAAAAAAGAATCACAACTGTCACAACATGCAGACAGGGCTTGCCTTGACAGAGAGTTTCTACCCTGACCAAACAGTCCTAGACAAGCATTTGTCACCCATATGGCACACTTACTGAAGGTCACTTTTCAGTCATGGCCTTAGATTTCTCCTGCATCTACACAACCCTCTTGGGACTTAAGGGTCTGGCTGTTTTGTGGGTAGCCAATGATCCATCCAAGAAACCAGGTGGTGGTTTGATTGGTTGGTGTTAAGTGCTTCCAATGGATTGAAAATCTACTCACCCCCCAATTAAAAAAAAAGGTTTGTTTTACACCAGGTTCTGGGACACTAAGGGTACGTACGTCTACACTGCAATTTAACCTCCCATGGCTGGCCCATGACAGCTAACTTGGGCTCATGGGATTCGGGCTGCAGGGAGGGAAAATTGTGGTGTAGACATTTGGGCCCAGGCGGGAACCTGAGCTCTGAAGCTCTCCTTCCTTTGAACCCGAGTCCACTGACACGGGCCAGTCCCTAGTGTTTAGTTGCAGGGAAGATAAACATGAAGGCCAGGTCTACACTGGGGGGGAGGGGGGTTTCAACCTAAGATATGCAACTTCAGCTATGCAAATAGTACAGCTCAAGTTGACATAGCTTAGGTCAACTTAGCTGGGTGTCCTCACGGCGTCGAGTCGACCGCTGCCACTCCCCCGTCAACTCCGCTTCCACCTCTTGCGGCGGTGGAGTTCCGGAGTTGACAGGCAGAGCGCTCAGGGATCGACTTATCGCATCTACACTAGATGTGCTAAATCAATCCCTGATAGACTGATCACTACCCGCCGATCTGGCGGGTTGTGTAGACTTAGCTTAGACAGCTTGCTTTTTACTCCTGAGGGCTGGTCTTAAATGTTTATGAAGGATTATTTTAAATCTCAGAACGCATTTCTCATCAGGAAGGACAGTAATCTCAGCTATTTGGAAGGGTCAAAACAACCAAGTTTTTACCACCTTTTCGTTTATCAGTTATGCCTGAAACATGAGATCGTCCCCTCTCCCCTCCCCCCCCCATCCCATTATTCTTTTGCTGTAGGACACTTGCCATCCACTGGCTTTGGCTTCCGAAAGCTTTAAAGCAGGGGTCTCAAACTCAAATGACCACGAGGGCCGCATGAGGACTAGTGCACTGGCCCGAGGGCCGCACCACTGACACACACACATACCCTCGCTGCCCCAGCTCTGCCCCCACTCCACCCCTTCCAAGAGTTCCCACCCCTGCCCCACCTCCTCCTCTGAGCACGCAGCTCCCCATTCCCTCCTGGAAAGCGCTAGGCACCACCAACAGCTGTTTGGCAAACAAAGCAAGAGCAATATAGGAAGTCCAGAGCTAGAAACACGCGTGGCCCAGCCAGGCAGCAGAGAAGCCTCTGCTTCTTGCCCCTCCCTCCCGCAAACTGCTAGGGGGGGGGGGGAACAGGAAGCCTGGCGGGCCACAGGGAATGGCTTCGCGGGCCACATGCGGCCCCCGGGCCGCATGTTTGAGACCCCTGCTTTAAAGGGCCTCATGGGAATTCACAGAAATGTAATCCTTTTGGGCATACCCGGGGAGTGGTTCAAAGAAAGCCAGGCGGCTTCACAAGGTATTTAATCACGATTGAAAACATACTCATCGTTGGCTTCAGTGGGACTGCAAAAGGAGTAAGTCAGCAGTGAACTCAAAAGTTCTTCTGACGATAAAGCAGCTGTGAATCAAGAGCCTTCATGTTCTATTACTAGCTGTGCTTCTGACTGGTACAAAGCACCGGGTGAGTCACTTCACCTCTCTGTCTCTCGGTTGCCCGTTCTTTGAACAGGAATAATGACACCGACTCACATTTGTGAAGTGCTCCGAGATGGATGAAAAGTACCAAAGTGCCATAAATGCCAAAAAGTGTCGTTATTATAAAGCAGAACACAACGAGCGCATCCTGCCGTGCAAAGATGGAAAACTCCGCACGTCATTAAAACCGCTCAGTTACGCTACTCAGAGCTCGAAAGGAACACCTCATTCTGAGCCATCTTTTTGAGAGCTGCATCAAACCATTAGGATTTCTGTTATTGGCGGTCTGGGTGTGACAAAACTGATCAGTGCAAGCTTGATTTCAGCACAGCCCTAGTGGAGAAATCGTAAGGTACGAAATAAGATGTCGCAGAGACCATGTTACATGATCCTAGATACAGCATCATCTTGGGATATGCCTACTCGGAACACGTCTTTTGACAGCGTGTAGAGAACATGCATAGATAGCTACCGTCCTCCCTGTCCAACGTGAGTATAATCAGCAGTGTGGATGGGGAGACATGGCTTAGACGGGTAAAGACACTCCAGAAAGGTCAGTATGGACCTTAGTACTTAACCTATGTGGCTCTCTACTCGCCCAAGCTGTATCTCCCTGATTACACTGCTATTTTTAGCAAGTGTAGTGTCCTGCTGCTGGAGTGTTTCTCCTGCAGCAGGGAAAGGCTCCGGCAACAGGGAAAGGCTCTGGTAGCTGATGCCTCTCCCCGCTGTCTCCTCCCTGCCAGAGCCTTTCACTGACCCACGTAACTGTGCACTGTAGTGTGGACACAGCCTGCTTTTCACTGCAGCATGTAGCTACACCTCCCCTACATGCCGCCTTTGTGCAGACAAAGCCTTAGTGCTTTGATGTTTTCATCATGGGTATTTTTAGTAACTACAAACCCTGGGGGAGGTGGCCCAGACCCCTGCTGGTGCTGGGAGAGTGGAGTGGGAGGGTTGGTGGGACTGGCAGGCTCCCTACCTGGCTCCGCATGTCCCTGCAGCTCCTAGGTGGTGGAGAGACCAGAGGTTCTCCGCATGCTGCTCCCACCACAAGTGCCGGCTGCACAGTTCCCACTGGCTGGGAACCGCAGCCAATGGGAGCTGTGGGGACAAAGCATGGAGCCCGCTGGCCTCTCCACCTAGGAGCTACAGGACCATGCCAGTGGGAACCAGGGAGCCCCCTACACTGAGGTAAGTGCTGCCCTGCACCCGCCAACCCCCTGCCCCTAGCCTGCTCCCACCCAAACTGCTGCTGCTGGCCACTGCAGAAGTCACAGCGGTCATGGAAAGTCATGGAATCTGTGACCTCCATAACAGACTTGCAGCCTTAACTATATGGTACAGGGCCCATCGTTTAGCTATGTCCCCGGGTTTCTCCTTTACTCAGAGCTGAAGCAAGTGTTTTTGGAGATGAGGAGAAACAACAACAGCTCATATACTTCACAGCTCATATACTTGGAGCGTTTCAACACATTATCGCATTTAAGGGGGAAAGTTTGACACGTACTAGCATTTAGCAGTAGAATGTGGTGCCGCTTTCTCCTCACTTCAGCTCAACTGTGACAGTAACAGATGGATACAATCCAGTGAGGAACCTCTCCTCTTTCAGCCAAAAACATCCTCTCCAGAGCATTAACTCAGCGATAACCAGAAAAAAACAAGCGTCGGAATCATTCCCACATTCCTGAAGGGATCAAACAAATCAGCGCGGAGTTCTTCAGTTACATCGGCCAATCTGCATCTGGATCTGAAATTTTCCAGACTTCAGGACAGTCAAATCCAGGAGTTCGACTCAGGCCAACAGGGAGCCAGGGGCTGGCCGTGATCTAAGCTTGTCTAATGTACAGCCGTGGTTTGGAGCTGGGGTTTTGGCTGAACTCGTTAGTGTGGATACAAAGCATGGCCCATATTTTGAGCTGGTCCCTTCCTTTTCTTCGCTGAAGCTGTATCCCCTTGGGCACGTTTCTGCCCTTTCAGCAAATCCTTGGCTGGTGGGTGTATTGGGCTGCGAAATCCTAAGCACCAAAGGCCATATCCTCAGCTGGTATAAACGGTCATAGCTCCGTTGCGTTCAATGACGTAAGTGGAGCTATGCCGATTTACACCAGCGGTGAATCTGCTCCTTAATGTCTTGATGAGAGTCCATTTGGGTGTTTTGTAGCGTGCTAGCATTTGTCCTCTGGGACTCTGCCTCGAGTTCACTGCGGTAATGCAAAGTCTTTATACAAAACATGGGATCTGCGACGCTTGGCAGCATCGGTATTACGGTGTTCAGAAGATGATGAGCAAGGCCCACACATGCAGCGCATGCTTTGATGGCATGATCAATGCAATCTGTGGCATTCGTGTAAGGGAGTTTCAATACACTCGTCTTTCACCCCAGGAGACTCGAGTTCAAATCGGATCCCAAGAGCCGTAGGAGGCCACCGAATCTTAAGGTTGTGACATTTATCCTGTTGGGTATTGTATTTAAAAAACAGGAAAGAGAATCTTTGGCTTATGTCCCCCACAGTGCAGGCACTGGGCTTCTTTGTACTGACTGTGGAAACACACAGCCTAAATAAAGCCTGACTTTTAAATCTATTCCTAGTCCCGGTGCCCTTTCCACTCCTGAATGCTGGAATCCCTAGAAAAGGCACCGCAACAGAAGTCGCTACATGCAGTCACTATCGGAAGCGTATGGGCTTTGGGTGTATAAATGACAAAAAGCTGTTGCCCTCTAGCAGCTGGCTGACAGATGGGTTATGGGAGTTATTCCTCTCCGGAGGTAAAAAAAAACCCGTTTTTTGACTCAGGCGGCAGAGGTGTGAGTTTGTGGAGCTGAAGAAGCAGGGTTGTAGTAGTAACCAAGTGTGTTTTCAGGACATGGATTCATTACGTAACCTTCTAAATCCATTTTATAGGAATACGTAACTATACCCAATGGATACACAATAGCATTATAAAAAATATATATAATGGGCATAGGTAATTACTGAGAGCCTGACAACAGTGAATAAAATTGTCCTAGTAGACCAAACCATCTAGGATAAGAGATCCCATTAGTACCTCCTCCTCAGAATCACTGCCTGCAGACATTTCCCAACTTAATCGCTGGAGACTTTAATTGCTTGTCAAATTCACATCTGGCTAGAGCCACATCCGGAGTTGATCTACCATCCCTTGGGGCAAAGGGACTAGAGGCCAAATGCAAACAGCATCAGGGTTGCATTACACAGGAGAATTTTTTCAAATCCATATAAAAGATTTTCACTTATTATCCCTTCTCTCCTCCAGGATGGTGAGCGGAAGTGATTTCTTCTTGGTTAATTGCCTGGGGTGAAGAGAGGACCTGACACTTGGATTTGTAGGAGCTGAGTTTTGCTGGCAAGAACACAAACTTCTGTTTCCTCTATCATCCCACACCAAATTTAAGGCAGCTCCCATCCAGGATTTGGGTTCAGACAATTAGGGAGTCCAAAGCAAGATGGAGAATTTGGCCTCAGCTCTGGATTTAATTCCTGAATCAACATGCCAGGCGTGGAGGAGTTTGGATCTGAGAATTCTGACTCAGGCCTACTTTGGTCCAATGGATAACATATTGGACTGTGATTCAAAGATCTAGGCTCTATTCCCAGCCGTGCGACCATGGGAAAACCTCCTTGTGGTCTTTGTTTCCATCCCATCTTTTTCGGTCTCTCCTCTATTTAGACTGTAAGCCCTTCAGGGCTGTCGTGCAATGGACTTTTCCTCACACCTCCAACCCCCGTTTGGCCATCATACCAAAAGAATCAAGCATTTCTTCAGCTCTCCTCCTAGGAGCTTCCTGAAAAATCAGCCCCCTGGAGAGAGGCTAGCGCCTCCTCAAGCTTCCTCTGGGCTTGATAGAAAATCAGTTACAGGCATGTCCCTCCACACTGGTGGTTGGTGGTGGCTGGGGATAGGGCAGCGGTGAGGAAGTTCAGAAGCAGGGACTGTGGATCTGTTGCTGTGTAGTCTCCGTTCCCCCTTGTATGGAGGCATAGCAGCACCTGTTTCATCCTATTGTCAGCCCTCTACGGTCAAATAAATCTCTCCTGCCGGGGAGGTTTTCTTGGGAGCGCGCAGTGCTGGGCTAAGAAGCAAGAACAAAGAGCGGAGGATTGAAAGGCTGAACACTGCACCCCTTTGCAAACACAGGGACACATCGTTAAGCAACTAAAGTGATGAGAACAAGTCAAGGACCAGAAAGGAATGCTGCAATTTTTCACGGCACTGGGCTCAAGGCATATGCTGCTCCATACAGCAAGCCAGGGCAGCTGTAACAAGAGAAAGCAGAGGAAACAAAATCCTGTGGCACAAGAGAAAGCAGCACACTCTTTAGGACTTGCTCCTGAAGCAACATTCACCTGGTATGAGCTAGCTGACATTAGCAGGTGGATGGTCTCAACAGGCGTTTGTACCCCGTTCCTTTAGGGTATTCACAGCTGGAATACATCCATGTGAACATGAGCGCCACAGGGGTTGAATCAAGGAAGAGATGCACTGATTTTGAATTGTACTTGCCTTTATTTGTACCAGGAGCAGCCTACCTCCTGCAAGCCCTGGAACAAAAGCGGACGTCAGAGCACACACCTCTGCTTGAGAGTCAGAGGATGGGCTTTTCTAAAGCACCTAAATGAGCTGGGAGCACAAGGCCAAGGTCAAGGAGTTTGCAGTCCTATGTCACTTAGGCACTTCTGCAAGTATCGCCCTGAGCCTTTTCCCACAATCCCGCACCCATGGATGTCATCAATGGGAGTTTTTCAATTGACTTTAATAGGAGATGGAGACATAATTTGTGATGATGTCGTGCCTCCCAGGCGAGTCCTGAATACACTTTACAGAAGGACACCTCTCCTGCTCACTATTCGCATTCTGCAGGTGGGGAAGCTGAGGTTGGTGGCGTTAAAGCCGCCATAGTCACGGGGAGGTGCCTAAAAGACATCCATATTTAGATACTTACTGAAGTGGCCTGTGATTAATGCCCAAAAGCAGCGCCAGAGATTCAAGGAAATCCACTAGGGACTTCACTACAGCTGTTGATTGTATAGAGAAGGTATTAAAATACTATGATGATGGGTGGCAGTATGATACTGAGAGAAAGGAGTTAAATGGAGATTCCTTCTCTCTCAGGATGAAAAATTACACCAGAACCACCACCTCCTCTGTATCCCCATGGGTATCCACTTTACACTGTGAAAAAACACTACACTCGGCTATCACAGAGAGGAGTGCTATAGGGGAAAATATTCCATTTCTGTAGAGCCGAGAGGCCCCAACTGAGCTCAGAACACAGTTGTGCTAGATGCTGCACATACGCATAACATTTGCTGAAGAGCTTACATCCTAAGAGACAAGACACAGGAAGTAGTATCATCCCATTGGGCAGATGGGAAAATGAGGCACAGAGAAATTAAGTGATGTGACCGGAATCAGCCAGGGAATCTGGGGCAGAGCCAGGAATTGATCCCAGCCCTGTCTAGTGTCTTAACCACAACATCCTCCTCTTCCTTTTAAGGCCTTAAATCAGGGATACAGGCAGAAAATTTCCCTCTTCTTAAGATAACAATAAACCTCCCTTCGCAGCAAGCAGCTCATTATGCATGGAAAAGTCAAGGGACATGGTCACTGTGGTGTGTAATGGTTTGAAACCAAACTGGCTTTCGCGGATTGAGCTGCCCTGCAGCACCCCAGAGCACAACAGACAGTGGGTGGTGGCCTTATAATTGTGTGTGAGGGGAAAGGGGGGTGTTTAATTAGTGGGGAGATGAAGGTGTGAGGAATAACAACTTATGTTGACCAAACGATCTTGTGCGACAGATAAACCCTTTTTTACTTTAGCAATCAACAGAGGCAGAGCACCAGCCAGGAGGTAAGTCAATGCAACATGCACTGAGGACTACCCGGCACTCCAAACCAATTCTAAAATCTGCCACCGAAATTATAACACAGCACAAGACGTAAACATGCAGTGCCGTCTGTAGCTACAGCTGCCATATATTAAGTCCAACTGCCGCAGTATACTGCAAACAAAACATTTCGTTAACGATAGGCTTTTGCTATTTGTAGCTTGTTCTTTGGAGGAAACACTCTGTCATCCCTGCATAGCTATTCTGATAGCCACCTGAATTACTCTGGGAAACAGGGTTTCTCTGGCAAGGTCCACGCATCTAGAAAGTCTTTATTCGGTAGAAAGATTCCTTCTGTTACTGGGTAACATTGGAGTTTTGTTTTATCTTTCTGTCCTTCGTGGGAGATTGCATGATCATGGAACATATTGAAGAAAAACTTGGGCTTGGGGAGTCTTTTTTTTTTAAAAAAAGATCAATTTTCCTGTATGATCCCAAAATCTAGAGCTAAAAAAATGCACTGGGGAAGAAAATACCTTCATTAACAGGCCAATTAGACTGATCCAAAATCTGCCTGTAGACCAGGCCTAAAGCAAAGGGATGAAGTGATGAAGTGATTGGCCCAAGGATCGGAGCTGGGAAGAGAACTTGGGAGTTCTAGACCACGACTCTCTCACTCAGCAGCACCTGTATGTGCAAACTGGAGCACCGCTTTTGCGGTTAGCCTGCCCTGGTCAGATGTGCCAAAGGGAAGGCCTTCTCCCCAAACAAGCCTGTTCTATGAATCGACCGCAGCCCAATGGTGAAAATCAGAGCCCCTAATGCAGCCTCTTTCAGAGTCAGATCCTGAAGATCTGGGTTGGCAGGGATCCTTTGGCACTGCCCTCCCTGGCACGCTAGGTGTTTTGCCACCTTCGTGGAGCCTTGCTGCGGTGCTCAGCGATTGCTTGGCGCTTAAGTTGTTTGCAGGAGCGCGGCTGTATCGAGTCTCCAGTTCCAACCAGCTGTGCCTAACAAGAGCCCGGAAGCTCAGCCCTTAACGGCAGCCCCCCCAGTACTCCTGAGGGGGCAGCAGGAATCCTTCTCCACCAAGGCTAGGGGAAATCAGACCATGGCAGGGAAGGGGATCAGCGTGTCAACAAACATCCGTGTCAAACGTCCCACCCTGATCATAAAGAACGAGTTGGACTTTCTAAACAATGAAAACAGCTGTTCCCTGCTCTTTCAGTCGTAGCCAATGAAATCAGGCTCCACATTCGCCCTGCAGGTTCCGGACGACCAAAATCTCCAACTGGCACCCTCTAGCTAGCCCACATAATCCTCCTTCATTTCAGTGACTGGAGCCTGGTTTGCTAGGCTTTTCCTGGCCAGTTATTTAGCCGTCATTAGCATTTCAATGACAGCAGCCAGCCTCTAAGGGAGGGGACGGAAAGGGGGACTCCCGAGGTGGTGCTTTGTTTCAGGCACAGGATGGGTGTAGACCCCACCAGACAGAAGGGTGTTTATTTCCAGGAAGAGGAGCTAGACTTGGGTGGCCAAGACTCCACTTTTTCTGCATGGAACAACCCAGGACTCTACCAGATGCCACAAGTATGTTGGTATAAAAAACCCGCAAACACGCTGTGTGGGTTATTTTGGGAACGTACAGAACAGAGGAGCAGTCACCATAAGACCTAAGGACAGTTGGGATGAAAATGCAGGAGGTTTGCAGATTTACTGGGGGGGAGAAGAGGGGAAATGCATAGGACTGTAAAAAGCTTAGGGGAAGGAAACACCTCCCTCCTCTCACCTCTGTCTGTGTCCACTGCACACATACAAACTACCGACACACTATGCTCTGTTGTTGTCTCACAGGCTAATACAAATGCACTATAAGCCACCCAAGCTTTAAAAAACTTTTTGCAAAGAATTCCATAAAGTCGACAAGAGGAGGATGGATTTGTACCATTGTTTTTTTTAAAAAAACACCTTCCCCGTTGTTCAAGCAATTAAGAAAAGGTCCCAACTACCCTGACAAATAGTCTGTAAACCAAAACTGTTCCTCTCCTTTAAAGCCTGTTCATGTCCCAGTTAACATTCACCCCAGCAGTTTCTCTGTATGAAACACTATGGGAATCCTCAGGAAATTGAGCAGTCTTCTCATTTTTGCACTGTGGAGCTTTTAATTTTAAATCGTTGGGAGAAGCGGGTGGGGGGGGGGGGAGAAGTAGTATCAGCTATGTGTGAAGTTCCAGATTAACATTTCCTCTGGGAAATTTGCCAACAATTAATTACTACAGGAGCACAATACCACATAGATTGCTGCTCTGGCAGTTCCCCTAGCTCAAGATAGCAGAGACCTGCAGTTTTGTATCCTAGGTTGCATTCCCCTTTATCAGCATGTGGCCAGAGCGAGCTGAATAGCTGATCATCAGGAAGGCAAACACAGCCATGGAGTCACTGAAAACTCCAGCAGATAACGAGTGCAAAGAGGACGGATAGATATGAGCATTCCTCTGGGTTCTGTGGGTTGTTTTCCCCCCCAGAGATCGTGATTTACCGCTGGATATTCCATGAGACACAACCAGACAAAAACATGAGACGAGAAAAGTATGGATGAAGTTAACGATGATTCTGCCCCTGGTTCTTTCCCCACAGAAACTTCTCCAAGAGTCTGCTAAGCATAGAGTGCACTTAGGTACAGGTAATGAATGATGTGAGAAATACTTCAATTTACTGATTTTACTCTGAAGACATTCTGTAACTACCAAGGATATCTGTAAGATGTCCCTGGTTTGATCCAGGGAGGAGTCTGTACTGCTGGGGAAGTGTATAACTATATAGTCAACAGTGCACTTTAATAAGCACCACAAAGACAGCCTGTTTGGTGTCTATCTTTAACATGCACCCTGTTAACTTCTTATCTTTATAGATTCCAATGTGATTAAGCCCTAGGAGAGTCCACTGGGGGTGGAGGGGAAGCCAATTATATTGAAAGCGTCATGTTAAAAGAATCTTACCTAATTCCTTTGGTTTGCACGATACTGTGGTGGGAAAGTCTGGATACAGCTGATATCACCTGGAAAGGGAAAAAAAAAAAAGAAACCCAGGTGTGATTACAGTAGAAAAGGGAAGCTAGAGCTAAAACTAATGGAGAGAAAGATACTTAGGGATCGATTTCCAGAACTGCTGACCATCTGCTACTCCCATCGACTACTACTGAAGTGTGAGTGCATGACCCCTCCGACAAACAGGACTTTATTATCTGTTGTGTGGCAGTTCCTACCAGCCCCGGTCATTGATCAGGACCCACTGTGTTAGGCGCTGTACAAACACAGAACAGAAAGATGGTCCCTGGCCCACTAAATTGAGATCACAACCCTACCAAGAGGCAAAGTAAAACTAGAGTTGTTTCTTCATTCCCACGGCTTCCAAACATTCCAGCAAACCAGAAGACAACACACAAGGGCTTTAAGGATTGATGTGACGGCGCACAGTGGATCCTAGTGTTCACATGACATTCTATCAATACTAACATCACTTTTGTTTTCGTTGCTGAATGGAAACAAAACAAAAATTCTAACCTTCTAATATAAAGGAAACAAATAGGTAACAATGTAACACAAGGAAATTCCATCTTGGAGCTCATGCACAATACTTCTAGATCTGCTCTAATACTTTCATGCAATAACCAGTACCTCTTGACGAATTCTAGCCTTGCATTCTGCTATTGGATGATTTATGATCCTTTTACACATGAATTAAATAGATTGAGCCAAATTTCACCGCTAACGTAAAGTGGGCTCAACTCCCATCATTTCACCGCAGTTGTGTCCACTTATGTCAGGGTGAACTTGGCTCATTGTCTTGTTTTCATAATAGACCTGACCCAGAATCTGACAAATGGCCAAAAAAAAATCAGTAATATTTCCACAAGAAAAAAGCCAGCATGTATTTTTTCTGTATGCTGTGAAAAATTCATCCTGTTTTTCTACCAGTACAGCTCTGATAACTTTTGTAAACTGACAAAACACATTGAAATTTTGACCTCTAATGAGAAAAATTGAACACTTTTCATTAAAAAAAAGAAAAGAAAGAACCACCTGCTTTTTGTCTTTTACACACATGCAGCCAATAATTTGCAGCCCCAGAAAGAAAAAAAAATTAAACATTTTATATTTCTTTGCAATATTTTCTTTCCTTGATATCCCCTTTTCCAGCACTGTGTCCGCCACTGCCTGGCACTGCAAATTCCGCTTTAGCTAGTGAACTTCCAAGAAAGTGTTTAGTGCCTGGGCTTTACAGCCAGGACTCCTGGGTTCTATTCCGAGCACTGCCACCGAATGCTAGCTTGCCTGGGATTCAATTTCCCCCATCGTAAAATTCGGAGGAAAGTTCTTACCTACCCCACAGAGACGTTAGGAAGTGTTTATAAAATTGCTTTGAGATCCTCACATGCAGGATGACATAGAAACGCAAAGCTTTACTAGAATTATCAGGTGACATCATGAACTGGTCACTCAGTAATAGGACCAGATTTCCTGAAGATCTCAGCACCCAGTATCTTCCATTGTGATGCCCACTGTGTTGAACTTTCTTTCAAATATGGTCACTTCACCTTTATTGCCAGGCAGAAAACCATGGGCTCTGCTCTTGGATTCTTGCTGCCCAGATTAGCAGGGGACGGGAAAGCCTCAGGTCACGCTCACTACCAGTGATGCTGGAACAATTTTTATCATGGGAGTTGCTGAAGGCAGAAACCATGTATTTGGGTTGTTGTTATCACTACAAGCCAGGAGGTGCAGCAGCCCTAGTTCCAGTACTTAAGCTCCCTACCAATTCCTCTGGTGGATCATGATTCAAAGCCTGTCAAAACTAAAGTCCTTTTCAGTCCTCCTTGGCCAGTAAGATGCAGAGTGGGGGGTTAGGTTGGTGACATTTATAAAGCATACAAGACAGGTATACCCACAGGGCTGCAGCCAGCGCTCGAGGATCTCTCAGGGAAGAGAGATTTCAGCCGAGACTCCTCTGTCAATGAGTCACTTAACAAGAAAGCAAGACGAAACCTTTTGACCTCTCAATACAGCCAAATCTCTCTGGATTCCAGGCACAGCTGTATTCAACAACATTTGGAAGTCTCTGTAGTGCTGTGGGAGGACACTGAGAAAATCCCAAGATGCTCAGCGGTCAGCTCTTCCTTCCCCCATCACTACACTGTGGGATACATACCCATGGTGCATTGCTCACCCTGTCAACAATGGTGTCCCCAATGTGGACATGATCTGTCGACAGAGGGAGAAAGTGTGAACACCCTTTGGCAATTTTTGTTTTGCCAACTTTTGCATGTCGACAAAAGTTTTGTCAACAAAGCTAGACAAGCCCCAGGGTGATGTCAAGGATGTAGGTAAAGGGCTGACTGTCTTGACCTTGGCCTTCAAGGCCCTACATGAATCCCCCCTTGTGTTTATATTTGACAGACAGCCAAACTCTGTGCTAGTGTACATGGGCGTGACTCCATTGACTGCAAATGGAGTTATGCCAATGTATACCAACAGAGAATTTACTCCAGTCTTACAACTTTGACCCACCCCACCCCCCCACACTCCCCACCCCCTTGATTCCCCCAAAAGTGTGGCCATTAATGCTCGTGCTGTCCCCCTACACAAGGAATGAACCATCAAGGTATGCATAACAACCACTCGGATATTAATCTTACTCAACCCACTCTCCATCTATTGTGCGATAACTCCAGTCACTGGGCCACATCTAAAATTAAAATCCTTGCAAGCACACCAGTGACGTTAACCAGGCCTGATTGATCTCAGGGGGACTAGTCACACATGTAAGAGTCTGTAAGCTCTCCTGGGCATAGCCATCTATCTGGACAGTAGGATGTCTAGAATATAGCAGTAAAAATAAGTAGTATACTCTTACATGTTTAAATAGCTTGTTATCAGGAGAACATCCCTTTAACAAAGGGAAGCCCCATAGGGTTTGATGTAGCAAAGTAAAAGGCAAACACTCTAGTTGTATCCAGCATGTTAAACATCCCTTCTAGCCAAGTGCCAAAGCTGTGTGTCTTGTGTATTTTCCACTTGAATGTAGTCTGCGGTATTTTCTCATTTTGGCACACAATTGTTCTATAAAATACATTTGAAAGCACAAAATCACTCAGTAAAATTAATATTGCAATGTAGCATCAAAATGCTGTGGTGCCAAGTATCAGAGGGGTAGCCGTGTTAGTCTATATCCACAAAAACAACAAGGAGTCTTGTGGCACCTTAAAGACTAACTGATTTATTTGGGCATAAGCTTTCTGTGGGTAAAAAACCCCTCTTCTTCAGATGCATGGAGTGAAAATTACAGATACAGGCATAAATATCCTGACACATGAAGAGAAGGGAGTTACCTCACAAGTGGAGAAGCATTGTTGACAAGGCCAAGTCAGTCAGGGTGGATGAGGAGGTGACACCCACATCCACCCTGACTGAATTGGCCTTGTCAACAATGCTTCTCCACTTGTGAGGTAACTCCCTTCTCTTCATGTGTCA
Organism: Sternotherus odoratus; assembly: GCA_032164245.1. Classification (NCBI taxonomy): domain Eukaryota; kingdom Metazoa; phylum Chordata; order Testudines; family Kinosternidae; genus Sternotherus; species Sternotherus odoratus. The sequence continues at coordinate 13,966,574 of JAVMKO010000016.1, forward strand.
GGATATATATGCCTCCATCATGAAATCCACTATAAAATCATAACGTTGGCATTGCTGTTATTCAGCAAAGCACTTAGGAATTCGCTGGAGTCAACACATGCATAGACTTAAGCAAGTTATTTAAGTTAAGCACCTTTTCAAGCGCTTTGCTGAATCTGGGCCCATGTGTGTGTGACAGAATGCCAGCTACAGGTCTTGTAGAGTTTAAAAACAAAGTGTTTAACTAGTAAAATTTACTAACTAGCATCATGAGTATTTAGGGTGACCAGACAGCAAGTGTGAAAAATCGGGACAGAGGTTGGGGTGTAATAGAAGCCTACATAAGAAAAAGACCCAAATATCGGGACTGTCCCTATAAAATCATGACATTTGGTCACCCTATGGGTATACAATTGCAATTGACGCTATAGCAGAAGACGTCTCACACACACACACACACACACGTGTAGTCACCAAAGGTGCAAACATTCTGTCCAAAGAGGAGACTTCTCAATCAGCCCAGCAGACATTTTCAAGCCTCACTCGACATTGCAAACCTCACCCTTGAGCAGTTGTCCCCACGGTTGTTCTGCCACTTGACTATAACTGTCATTTATGATTTGTAAAGAGGTCAGGGAAAAGAACATATTATTAAGAAGAGACAGATACTTAAATGGAGTTAAATTTACCAAACAAGCAGAAAAACAATCATCTGACCTACAAAAGCCCAGGCCGGAGGCATTCCATCTGCTTCTGCTACATTTCTTTCCCGCTTTCGAGCTGACATGAAGAGGAAAAGCTACTTTTCATTGTCTCCCTCCTGCTTGTCCCCACATGCAGCCAACCCCAGAAGAGAGACTTCTTGCACAATCAATCATGGAGAAAATGCAGCTTAGGGGCGTCTCTTTAGGCTAACTTCAGGCTATGATTCTGCAATGAACTCCATGCAGACAGGTGCAGAAGGGCCCCCACCAGTAGCTCATTGCGGGATCAGGTCCTTATGGTGCAAGGCGTTTATTTTCGCTTTCTGCATGCTCCAGATCCCGCAGGTCATCCAGACAAAGATATAAGCTTGGATCTCAGTTAATCACATGGGACATGGGCCATCTTAATGTCCCCTGTATTCTAGAGGTGTGGAGTCTCCAGCAAGTTAGACCAGTCTTAGGGTCGGGCAGAGAGGAGCTGTGATGTTACACCCATATTCTTCATAGAAATATTGTTTGATATGAATATGGTGTATAACCAAGATACACTTTATGCAAGATCGACAAAGAGTCATGTAGCACCTTATAGACTAACAGATGTTTTGGAGCATACGCTTTTGTGGGCGAAGACCCAAAGAGGGCTCATGTAAGATATCATTGGAAAGGTTATAATTTACTGAATGTGATTATCCAGTTTGCAGGCATGTATTGTTTATGTATCTAAAGTTGGGAAAATTGACAATATATCTGTATTTCAAACGTGCTGCTTTGAGTAAAACCCACAACTAGCCTTTTAGGTACAACAATGAAAAAGTCAGACATGGCTGACGACAATGGACTGTGAAAGAGATGAGTCTTCCTGTGGACACTCCAAACAGCCTGTGAGCAATGGCTGCTACAACCCTGCAGAGACATGTGACTAAGTCACCTGGTACCAGCCCCCACCTTGGAATGCCAGTGTTTTTCCACTTAAAGACAAGGATTCCCATGATACACAAAAGCTATATAAGGCAGGGGAGTGACATCATCAGGGTTCTCCTCTGCCTCCCTGCACAAAGAGACACTAAAAAACACCTGGAAGCAAGAACTGAACTGGGGGGAGAAGAGTCCAGCCCAGACTGGAAGGGTGTTTAACCTGTGAGTAATATAATACCTGAAGTTTCAAGCTGCAGGCCAGTGCAACTGGCTTTCAAGAATCTTTGCAATCTGCTTGAAACAACATTTAAGGTGAGAAATGACTATTTGTAGCCAATTTCTTTAGGGTATTAAGTTTATTCTGTGTGTTTTATTTTATTTGCTCAGTAATTTGCTTTGTTCTCTTTGCTATCCCTTATATTCACTTAAAAATCTGCCTTTTCTAGTTAATAAATTTGTTTTATGAAATCCAGTTTGTGCAATTTGTAACGGCAAAGAAGTTTTGAGGGCAAGAAGCTGTGCATCTCTCTCTTCGCATTGAGGGAGAGGGTGATTTTTTATGAGCTTGTGCTGTGCAGATTTTTCTATATAGTGCAAGACAGTATATCTTGGGGTCTGCACTCCAAGGGAGGTGGGCACATGAGTGCTGGGGCAAGTGCTAAGCTGAGTCTTCCCAGAGCTATCTCAGTGTCTGGGTCTTTCTGCAGTTGGGTGTGACCCTCCCTGGGTGTGTGCTAGAGGAGATTTAAGAGCCTGGCTCAGCGAGACAGGTTAAAGGGGGCCTGTGCTGGCAGAACAGTTGGGCTCAAGTGGTATCTTGAAGGGGGGCAACCCATCACAGGAGCCACAGGACAGACTGCTCTGGCCATGCTCCTGACACACACCCTGGGCTGAAGGCTGGGAACAGAGCTGGTGCAGAGACCTCACGGCAGCGCAGTACCATCCAAAGACGTAGCCTCCACAAGGGGTGCCTCTCCTTTCACGTTAAGGCTCCTTTGTCCTCCCTGAGTGGCCTAGAAATCCAGAATCAAGTTGAAAGTATGTGTCCCATCCCACCCTGTCCCTGACCAAAGCCTGCCAGCAACGCTCAGAGGGAATAATAGTAATAATAAAACAGTGCGTTTTTCATACACAGAATCGTACGAAGAACTTAGGAACTCATGGTGGAGATGGAAAAGCCCTGGTAGATCATGTAGTCCATCTCTCGGTCAACCCTTCTCCAATTCTACAGCACGGAAGACTCCGTGGGGGCCTCTCAGAGTTATTGTCCATGATAAACCACCACCATCACCAATCATGCAATTAAAAATAACAGTGTCAACTAGGCAGCGCTTCCACAGAGGATGTTTGCTCCCCTTGGCAATGTTCTACATGGAAAACTGCCAGCTCAGAGAGGCTAACCCAGCGCTATTGTGCCTGACTCGTGTGAGACGTTGTGAATGATGCTAGACAATCACACCCCCCCAAGTCACCTGTTGCTGCAGACAGAGAAGAAAAACTACTGAACGCTCACTTCTGCTGCAAAGAGCCGCCCTTTGGGCTCAGCATGGCCCTAACATGCTGAGGTGGAGCTGTCCCTTTGGATAGTGACATGCCCTTGGGTACACCTTAAATCAGAGCATCAAGACCCAGTAGTGAGACACGTAATCATGAGCTTTATTGATTCTGTCTGCACTGCATGGGGAACCGCACGGCATTAACTATGCTCCCAAAGTCTGGGCCCAGCATCTATGTGGTTCATTGTAAATCCAGGGCTGGTTTCTCTGGGCATCATCTCTTTTGTGAGTTTTCCAAAGTAATGGTCAGGAATTTGGAAGGCATGTCCCCGGTACCTTAGTGCTACCTCGCGGGCTGCTTTGCAGATGGAGGAATTTCTAAAATCATTCTAAAAGCATTGGGGGTGGGATAGCTCAGTGGTTTGAGCGTTGGCCTGCTAAACCCAGGGTTGTGAGTTCAATCCTTGAGGGGGCCACTTAGGGATCTGGGACAAAAAATCTGTCAGGGGACAGTACTTGGTCCTGCTAGTGTAGGCAGGGAACTGGACTCGATGACCTTTCAAGGTCTTTCTAGTTCTATGAGATAGGCATATCTCCATATATATCCTTGGCCTCTAACTCTGCTTCCCGGGCAATATGTGGGAACCGAAAGTCCAGCTTTTGTTTTGTTCTGGAATGGTGTTGATGTGACACCATGATGCCAAGTCAGATCTCGGACGAGGGAAATTTGGCCATGTTTCACTTTAATACTTGCAAACAAGGAAAGAGGAAGAACGTGCAATGGGGAAAGCAGCATCGGGAGGCAGAATATAACTACCCACGTTGGAATTTTACCAGGACATTCAGGTTAACATGAAAAGTGCCCTGAGTGAATTTCATATTCATTCAATAGGTGCAACTCAGATGCACGTCGGGGAGGACTTGGGTGAACACTGTGTGAGTAATAGAATCAGAGAGGTAGCCGTGTTAGTCTGGAATAGCAGAGGTAACAAAGTCCTGTGGCACCTTAAAGACTAACTATAAAGTTTTGAAGCATAAGCTTTCGTGGGCTAATACCCACTTCGTTGGACACTTCCACTGCTTGCATCCGACGAAGTGGGTATTAGCCCACGAAAGCTTATGCTTCAAAACTTTATAGTTAGTCTTTAAGGTGCCACAGGACTTTGTTACCTCTGCTGTGTGAGTAATGGAAATCACATCTTCCATGAAGTCACCTAGCAATGACAAATTAAGGGCAAGTTGGTAAGTGAGGAGACCCATCTCTGACGTGTTTTTCTTGTACAGGAGTGGCAAAAAGCCCAAGACTTCCTGGGTGGAACCTTACTCCCCCCGGCCCCCTTGACCTCAATGGAGCCAGGATTTTACCCCAGAAGACCCTACATCCTCAGTCCTATATTAGCAGCCTTTGTTATTCTGCCATTTCCCTAACCGATATTTACTAGAAATTCCAGAATGGAGCTTCTTAACAGGCTGAGGCCTACAGGAGGGACCTTCTGCTCGTCAACTCCTGCTACACATGGCTTGGAACTGAAGCATGAGAGGCAACAATACACGTGCCAGAGATTTGCAGTTAACAGTTAACTTTGACATGGTGAACAGAGAACCTGAATTATTCAGCAAATCGACGGCAGAACTTGGCGAATGTCAAAACTTGGCCAAGCTTCTCCTGGCTGAAAATGTTGCTAACTGGAGATCAGCACAGAAACATTACACAAGAGTGAAACAAGGAACTGTCTCTGCACCTTGGACGTCTTCCTGTCCTAGCACATCTGAACAGAGAACTTCCAGAAGCCGATATTTTGACAAATCAAAGGCACAATAGAGGGCATTATCCAAATAACTCACAAGGCCATCTCTCTTTAGTGTCTGTTACTGACAGTCCCTCCAAACACACAGCTAAAATTAGGCACTTTATTAGACAAAGCATCCTTTTTTGCTACTATTGCTGGCATTTGCTTGGCTTACTACCTTTGACCCCTCACCCATAGTGAGAGTGTTTAACAGGTTTAATTCAAGCAAACAACAGATCATCCTCATCAGTATGATAGCAGTAGTATAGGGAACCCCAGTCATGGACCCAATTGTGCTAGGCACTGTACAAATATAGAACAAAAATACAGTCCCTGCCCCATACAACTTACAGTCCAACTGCTTCAGTCTAAGTTACAGCCAAGAGCCTCACCCAAATATACTTTGAAAACGAAATTAGAACTGACCAAATAACTGAATATACAGTTTGAGTGCTGATCTGGAAAAAAAAATTTTTTAATAAAAAATAGAATTGGGTCAACCTGAAATGAAAATGCTTAAAATTTGCTGGCAAAATAAAATGTCAGAAAGTCTTATTTCGGTTGACTCAAAACAAAACATTTTGTTTCAATCTGAAGGTTTTTAAAAAAACATATATTTTAAATACAGTCAAAGTAAAATTCAAAAAAACCCACCCATCTTTCTGAAATTTAAAAAAAAATATTTTCTTCTTTCCCCCAGCTTAAACAATTCACCAAAACCAACCCGAATTCATGAATTGTTTTGTTGACTCAAATCTGCATTTTTCAGCTAAAAAGGTTTCTCGTGTTTTGTTTTGTTTTAAACAAGTCACTTCAATCAACAGCTCTTCTGATCAAAAGTTCCAAGGAAAAAAAAAAACCACACTAAGCCAAAAGGAGCTCCGTTTCCATGAACGATAGCTGTTGGGAACCTGGCTCTATATTTCATCTTCATTCCTGTGCCGCTGATCTCTGGCCATTCCCCTGTTTACTGTGACTCTTAGAAATGTCAAGTAAAAATGTGATTTCTGGTAATGTCACACTTCAGCGAACAAATACGTTCCAAACAGAGAAGTGAGAGAGAGACCCCAACCCTACTTTAAAATATGAGCTAGCCCAGCCTGCAAGCTCCAGGCTATGCAAAACACTGCCTTCATGTGAATGAGACATCAATCTTAGCACTTTAAAGGACAAATGTGCAAGCTGTCATTTTAATGAGCGTTTTTAAATAAATGTTGAGTTTCCCTTTTAAAAAATGACAGAAACAGCAGGAGAGGAAAAAAGGTTAAACCACATGACTGGAATTCAAGGAAACTGGATTCTATTCCCAACCTTGACAAAACACGTATGACCTCCCTTCCAGCCTAGGCATGTTATTTAATCTCCCTGTGACTCAGTTTCCCCCATTTATAACATAAGACTAGAATTGGATTAATTTTTTCAAGCAAACCTTTTTTTGGTGATGCCAAACTATAATGAATCTGGGCCTCTTTCAAATTGTTCCTGGGAAAATCGCCCCCACAAAATTCTCAAAAAAGTCAAAATATTTCATTTCAAGATTTTCTTTATTTTGCTTTTTGGTTCGAAATGACTTTTCATATCAAACTTCTCTTTTATTTTATTTAAAAAAACACAATCAAAAACATTTTTAAATTGTCAAAATTAATCAAAACATTCTGTTCAACCTGAATTTTTTTTTCCAACTCTTCGATTCACCCCAACATTCCAAAAATCTTAGTTTTCAGTTCAATACAAAACAATTTTTTCCCCAGTTTTTCAGAATGGCCAGTGAACCAAAAAAGAAAAGTCTGTTATTCAAACAGCTCTAGATACGTGCCTTGAGATCCTCCAACAGAAGGAGTTATAGAAGAGGAAAGGTTCACCACAGGCTAGTGGCATTTGAAATGTAGTAGGTCAAATGCATAATAAGATACGCAGAGCCAGTTTGCAGCATCAGATAAAAGTTCCAACTGTGCGTGACTTAAAATAGTATAGTGTGGCAAGGGGAGGAAAAGCCCTTGCTTGATTTGATGAGATTCTACTGCAGTGTGCTATTATTTATCAAGCTTATTAAGCACAAGAGTTCGCTTGCAAGACGTGGGCAAGTTTGATTTTCAGTGAAATTAAGGTTACAGTAGATTGCTACTTTCGGGTATTTTTCCTTTTTTTAAAAAAAAATGGAACTAATTAAATTCTGAACACTGCCACATCAAAGCCACCATCTTTGGTTCTGATGATGGCAACTATAAAGAAGGGCTGGAATTTTACAAACATGGGTGTCTAAAGTTAGGCGTCTAAAATCTATAGTGAGGCACTTGCGCAAGTGGGCCTGCTTTTTAAGAGGCCCCGGGTGCCAACACCTTCCAAGGACTCAGTGGAAGTTATAAATGCTCAGCACCTTGAACAGCCACTCTTCTCGTGTCAATAAAGCATTATTATCCCCACCGTTGTCTTGGGGCTAATGCACTGCACTGGGACTCAGGAGATTCTGGTTCAAGACCCGGCTCTTCCTGTTTAAAAGTCCTTCAGGCCCCTACCAGGCAAAGTGTTTAAATATGTGCTTAAGTCCCCGGCCACTTCAGTGGGCTTAGGAACATGTTTAAAATTTCACAAGAGTTTAGGAGCTTACTAGACTGGGGGCTTATTTGGGGGGAACTCAGTGACAGAGAGAACAAGAATACTTCCTTTCTGCCATCCTTTGTCAGATTTGTCTATTTACATTGTAAGCTCTTAACAGCAGGGATTGTCTCCTGCCTATGTGACTGTACAGCACCAAGAACAATGGGACCCAAAACTCAACTGGGACCCCTTTAAGGCCAGGTTTACACTGGGCGGAGAAGGAGTTGACCTAAGATACGCGAATAGCGTCGCTGACGTCGACGTATCTTAGGTCGTCTTACCTGGGTGTCCTCACGGTGGCGAGTCGACCGCTACCACTCCCCCATCGACTGCGCTTCCACCTCTTGTGGTGGTGGAGTTCCGGAGTCGATGGGGAGTGTAGACGTGGCCTATGTCTCCACTGCAACAAAACACCATGCTGGCCCGGGGCAGCTGTCTCAGGCTCCCGGGGCTATAAAACTGCAGTCTAGATGTTTGGGCTCAGATTGGAGCCTGGGCCCTGGGACCCTTGGTGAGGGGAGCACTCCAGTCGAGTGTCTACACTGCAATTGTACAGCCCCGAACCTCAATCCCGCAGTGTTGTGTTGCAGTGCAGAGATACCCAAAGCGCTGCCATCATACAGACACGTAATAGTGATACAGCTGTGATCTTAATTATAATAGCAGCCTCCTCCCATCTTCCTCCAAAGCACTGAGGAGATGGTAGGGTCCCCGCCCCCTTCTCTTTATGAATGAGAGATTATAAACAAAGCAAAGTCTTCCCATAGGGAATTAAAAAGAGAAACTGCCAGAGCTTTCATTTCCTTTATGAAACCAGCGCACGGCTCTAAACTTGAAGCGAGCAGCACTGTGGCTTCTGTAACTTTAAAAGGAGATCGCGAGACGCACGAGAAATCATAAGCAATAACTTCCAAATGTGCTAGTCCCTTGAACCATACTCGAAAGGGCTGTAACCATCAGAACCGCTTTATAGCTCTGGCTGCCGCGCTGCCATCCAGAATCAATCAATGGAGGTACCACTGGACATTCGCGCCAGGCAGTCAGGTTTTACCATTCCATAAGCAATTATCGCAAGAGTGGAAATAAGGACGGTGCTTAGTGCAAGCAGACGAGACAGGATTATTAAAGCCATTTACACATGCTGCTTGGGAAACTATACTGGAGGATCTGAAGCCTGATTTTGCTGCAGATTATGAGGCACGTCCTTATGAATAGTTTTCCCACCCTGGATTTCTCATTCCGACTTCCCCCAGCAAAACTGCATTAGCCTTATTCAATATGCATAAAAGCCACAGATAATATTCTGCTGAAGAGAAGACGCCAGAAACTGGGCTATAAACAATGAAACAGACACACACAAACACACACTTGCTACACATTCGGGCTGGAAGGGGTCGTCGGAGAATTTTTGTTGTTGTTTTCCCATACCAGTGTGGTTGTTAAGTGCTGCAATGTTTGCATTCTTGACATTTAGAATTATTTAATATTTTTGGAACATCAGCAAGCAGATCGAATGATCTGGCTGGCCATTTTCCAAAGCAACCGAGTCCTCAAGGAACAAAATGGAAAATGCTGTGTGGTGTGAGGTCAAACTGAGCCAGTATGACATGGGAATGGCACAAGCGGGCCAACGCTTTCAAAAGGGGGTTTTGGAGGCTCAACTTGAGATGGCTTGAAGAGGGTCCTCATTTGCAGAAGGTGGCTGTGGAGCACTTTCTGAGAATCAGGTGTTTCAAGTTAAGTGTCCCCAAATCACTAGTCCCTTTTGAAAGCCTTGGTGGAGAGAATAGATGGGATTTCCTCAACAAATTGAATTACATTTTCCCTTCAAAAGGAGTGAGTTTCTTTGGGGAGAGGAGGAATTTAAAAATAATAAATGAACAAACAAGAAAAAAGATCAGTGTTATGCAATGTACTAGTCTTCTCTTTCTACCATTGCATTTGGTCTCTGATAGGTTATTAGAGGACTCTAGATACAGAGATCTCTCTCCCCACCCCAAAGTGCTGGCACTGACTGACGATATTATAATAGACTGACGGCCTGACAACATTCTAATCTGCATGCTAGAAATCCCTGCAGCCTCTCTCTGTTCTACGGGTTTGCCCCTACAGTCAGAGCAGACTCCACGAGTCTCATCACTGGGCTTGCAGTTGCAAGTAGGGGGACCAGAAGTCCTGATTTTGGGGTCTTTTCCTTATATAGGCTCCTATTACTCTCCACCCCGTCCCAATTTTTCACATTTGCTGTCTGGACACCCTAGCTGCAAGCTACCATGACAGACTCTGAATGAGACCAGAACACAGCCTAACAAAGTCAGATCTATGCTAAGCAGAAATGAACCCGAACTGAAACCTCTGGGAACACACACTTAGACACCCTTCTAAACACTGGTGGTGAGGAGGAAGGTGGTTTCAGATCCAAACCAACACACAGAGCCGCATGTTGCAGTTGGCCCATCCCCATAATAGGCCCAACCAAACCCCAGGATCCCAGCACCCCCAAGCTACTGAGAGTTCAAAATCTGGGAGCTAGAGTCTGCTGGGCTGTTCTGAGCTGGAAATATCACACCCCACCTGCAGAAAAAGGGAACCCCGCCCCCTCTGAAGGCCCAGCTGACAGGACTGAGAAAACACAATGGGCCCGAAGAGTATTACTGGGAGGGGCATGTGGAATTGCTCACAATTTGGGGTAGGAGGATAGCAGGGGGAATTTCCATGGAGCCGCATGACCAGGGTTTTCACACGAACCAGTGTGATTAAAAATCATGAACTCGACAGTGGAAAGAATCACATTTGACAGCACAGGCCCCTGGTAGACCGAAGCCCTCTCTCTGGAGCGGCATAAAGGTTAAAGCTGGCAGGGTACAGGCGAGAGCAACGCTGCTCCCTCTCATCTGTCAGACCCCAGCGACGGCGGCATCGCCGGGAAGGGGAGCATGCAGCACACACATGTACTCATCCCTGCGGACGGCTCTGGAGGATGGGATGTGACACTCCGAGGAGCGTGCGCTTCACAAGGACGAGCTGCTGGTGGGAGGCTGAGTTGCCACCCACCACGGTTCACCCCGAATGCCAAGTTTCCTTAATGTCATGTTCCGTGTCAGGGTAAAGATAAACGGGTCAGTTTCCTGGAGCAATTCAGAGTGAACAATCAAACCTTTAAAAACCCATCTTGTCCTGCCACTCCTATTCCTGCTTACAAACTGCTGTCCCTTGCGCTCCTGGGCTCTTTGTTCCTCATCTCTTTACTCTCACTTCCCTTGGGGGTTTCCTTTCACATTAAAGGGCTGCTGGAAAGCATGGCTCAGCCCTCTTGGCATCAGGTTTAACCTACCTTAGGCTACCTGGAAACACAGGCTCGGATCTGGTGGCAACTCACTTTGACCTTCATCTTCTCACAGGAGATAAACGGAGCTCAGGAAATGTATACTGTGTTGGTCCCTTGGGATGTCCAGAGTGACCCAGACAAATTGGAGGATTGGGCCAAAGAAATCTGGTGAGGTTCAGCAAGGACAAGTGCAGAGTCCTGCACTTAGGATGGAAGAATCCCATGCACTGCTACAGACTAGGGAACAACTGGCTAAACAACAGTTCTGCAGAAAAGGTCCTGGGAATTACAGTGGACCAGGAGCTGGATATGAGTCAACAGTGTGCCTTGTTGCCAAGAAGGCTAACGGCATATTGGGCTGCATTAGTAGGATCGAGGGAAGTGATTATTCCCCTCTATTAGGCACTGCTGAGGCTGCATCTGGAGTATTGAGTCCAATTTGGGGGGAGGGGAGGCTACTGAAAGAATGAGAATAAATTGTACAGAGTCCAGAGGAGGACAACAAAAATTATTAGGGGGGCTGGAGCACATGATTTATGAGAGGCTGAGGGTACTGGGCTTATTTAGTCTGCAGAAGAGAAGAAGGGGGGGACTGTTGGGGGGGGGGGGTGTTTGATAGCAGCCTTCAACTATCCAAAGGAGGGTTCCAAAGAGGATGGAGCTCAGCACTTCTCAGTGGTAGCAGATGACCGAACAAGGACCAATGGTCTCAAGTTGCAGGGAGGGAGGTCTAGGTTGGATATTAGGAAAACCTATTTCACTAGGAGGGTGGTGAAGCACTGGAATGGATTAGCTAGGGAGGTGGTGGAATCTCCACCCTTAGAGGTTTTTAAGGTCAGGCTTGACAAAGGTCAGACTGATTTAGTTGGGGTTGGTCCTGCTTTGAGCAGGGGGTTGGACTAGATGACCTCCGGAGGTCCCTTCCAACCCTGATATTCTATGAAAGCTGCTAAATAAACTTTATGGCATTATAATTCCTTAAGAGTCTACTGTGGGAGACAGCACACTCCAATACAGCCATTCCCACTCTGGCTTCAATGTAAGGATAACCAAGTGTTACAGGGGGAAAAGGGGAAGGGGATTGGAAAATAGGCTGGAGAGCATCCCATCACCACTAGACTGAGCTCTGCAAGAACAATCATGCACGACACCCCTGAGTGGGGAGGGGAGTAAGATCTGTGGCAGAACACACACAGTAACACCCAAAAGGAAAAGTTAATGGTGATGTGAGGTTCTACTCACTCACATGTATCACTTCAGTAAGCTCAAGTTTGGTTTGATTTGCCTGAGCCCTCTTCCCAGCCTTAGTGCATTGCCTAGAAAGGACGCCCTTTAATCCGGTTGTAGTGCCTTGCTGTGTAAGCCACTGTTCTAACACACTGAAAGAGATGCCCATAGTTATTTAAGGGGGCTGAATTCATCTTGCAGACTGCAATTAATTGATCTGATGGCCTCCCTTCAGTCCACAGTGAATTATACAGCACTCTGTTTTAGGAGTACAATGCTAATGGACCTTAGGGGGCGGTCAGAATTGAGGTCAGTCAGTATAAGAAGCCAGTTCCCACCGCTGCCCACTGCAACAGTAGGGTCACGCGACAGAGTGCAATTCCTTGCTGCTTCATAAAAGCAGTTGCAAGGCGTCCCCAAGCCAATAAACTGGATGGCTAAGCAAGAGGGATTCAAAAGCATGTCCGAAATGTAGTCAGGAGTGCCATCCTCTCAGCAATCCAGCTGATCACAGCACCATTAGCCATCTTCAAGTTAGACAGCAGCAGCAGAATTTCTCCACCTCTTGGCTCAGGAACAGGGTGACCAGATGTCCCGATTTTATAGGGACAGTCCTGATTTTGGGGTCTTTTTTCTTATATAGGCTCCTATTACTCCCCACCCCCGTCCCGATTTTTCACATTTGCTGTCTGGTCACCTGACTTAGTAAAAATACATCTGGAGAATTACCAGGTGCATTTGCATGCCTGGTTTGTGTACACAATCATGACAGCTGAACATGAAAATGAGCAGGCAAACATCTAGCGGATTGTCTCAGGTACACAGACGGTGTTACCTAGACAGTTAGACATGCAAGTGGACATTTGCCTGTGCAATTTCCATTACAGTGAAACCTCGATTTAACGGACTAATTCGGGCGAGGGGGTGTCCGTTAAAGCCGAAAGTCCGTTATTTAATAATTTTTTAAAATAATTAAATAACAGGACTTTTGGCTTTAACGGACACCCCCCCATCCGAATTAGTCCGTCCCCCCGCCCGGCTCCCCGCTGCGGGGAGCCGGGCGGGAACTGTCAACCCCCCCGCCCGGCTCCCCGCAGCGGGGAGCCCGGCGGGAGCTGTCAACCCGGGCGGGAACTGTCAACCCGGGCGGGAACTGTCAACCCGGTTGCCTGGCTCCCCGGGGCGGGAGCCGGCAGCCCCCGAATAACGGATTTCGGATGCATCGGAAATTTTGTCCGTTGCATCCGAAGTCCGTTAAATCAGGGTCCGTTAAATCGAGGGTTTACTGTACTGTATACACACACACACACACACACACACACAGTTGTACACCTCCAGTTCTGATCATTTAAACCCCAAAGTCACTGGAACCTTTCATTACATCCCTTCATTTCCCTCCTCAGACTCCTTGATCGATCACTCACTTAAACAACACACATGGCTCCTGGAAAGCTTCTCCATTAGCTCAATTATTCACTGGAGAGACACCCCAAAAGTTGTAAGCCAGCACCTAACACGCAAAACATGACAACCTACTTACTCCCAATTAATTATTTATGCTCCGCTGTTATTGCCCATTGAATAATATCAGTACTATAAACCTTTCTGACCTATATAGCGCATGAACACCCAGTGCAGTGAGTGTTAAACTAAGGGCAACATCTGTTTATTGCTACATACACTAGCACCCAATAGAAGCAATTACCGCTCAAGCAGTCCACAGACTTTACTGAGACTATTTTTTGTTCATTAATGTCTCCCTGATACAATCTACTCCTCTATAGAATGGTTTCTTTTGTGATCATCTTGTACGAAACGTTGCTCTCTAATGTTGCTGTGGAACGGTGGCAATTCATTGCCAAGTAAAGAAAAGATGAAACTTCTGTACACTGTTTCCTTTGGACACAGAACATGGGTAGCTGACCATCTGAAATACAGCATCAGGGCTATTGGCTGCCTCTGTATTCAGGCTGCTAAGGGCTCTCTCTCCTCCGCACTAGACAGCGGCACTTCCTCATTCTACTTGGCTGACTCTTTCTGGGGGTGGGTTCACAAGTAATAATAATTTCTAACGACTGGCTTGACTCTTTCCTGCTCAGAGGGTTTCACTGGAGGCTGACTTCCAGCTGCCGTGGGGTCCACAAGGGGCCAGGCCTGATTAACGAGGGGCAGCTCAGCCTCCTGATTTCCACTCCTGCCACACACCAGAAGGGAGCACGCTGATCCAGCACAATGCTGAAGCTCAAAGAGTCAAGAACACCAGCGCTAGGCGCTGTACAAATAGAGCAAAAAGATGATGTAACATGAGAGTCACCTGGGAGTCACGAGACCTGGGCTCTATTCTGGACTCTGTTATTAACTCCTTCTGGGTGACCTTGGGAAGGTCAACCTCTCCAAGTCTCAGTTTCCCCTACCTGTAAAATGGGGCTGATCAAGCTAACTTTGTAGCTGTACCCCTCCCCCCCCCCAACAGGATACTACATGCTATGTGGTATTAATTAATTAATGCAAATAATGCAAAAGGCAATTAATGTAAAGTATCAAGGCAGGCAAATCGTTCACTGATCCAATGGAGCAAGAATCACCTTGATCGGTTTTCAGCTATCAAGAAGTAAGGCTGTATTTCCTGAAACCGTTCATCCCATTGTTTAATTGGTATGTAATGTTTTTCCTACGTTTGCCAATTCACTGAGGGCTGAAAACCATTCAGTGATGTCTGTTTCGCTTCCTGGATTCTTGCACATAAATTCCCCTGGGTGTAAATGTAGTGTAACAGTAACAGCTCTTTGTTATCCCATGTATCTTTTCACTTTTTAGTTGGTGCTATTACAAGAGATCAATTCAAGGGGCAGCACCAGCAACCTGTAAAAGGGGTAATATTCTATCCTCTCCCCCACCCTTGGTCTGGATCATCTATTTAGGGGGTGATTTCAGAAGTGCATTAAGGATACAAGAATCAGAGATGTAGCCGTGTTTGTCACTTCTGCAATTCCAGACTAAGAGTCCTGTGGCACCTTAAAGACTAAGTATTGAAGCATAAGCTTTCCTGGGCTAATACCCACTTCATTGGATGCATGCAGTGGAAGGACTGATAATGTGATAATGGACCATATACATTTAACAGCCCTCTTAGAATTGGTATGCTAATGCACAATTTTTTTTCTTTTTCTTTCTTTCTGTGTGTATAAATGCATTTTACTTCTGTTCCATTCTATGCATCTGATGAAGTGAGCTATAGCTCATGAAAGCTTATGCTGAAATAAACTAGTTAGTCTCTAAGGTGCTACAAGTATTCCTCGCTTTCTTCATGTGAATAAGGATCCGGAAAGACAATGGGAACCCCTAAGACTGAACAACTGACACCTACCAATGGGAAACGCGGGGAGGCAGAACATGTGCACTCAAGGGGGTATGTGGGGGTGACAGGAGGCTGGGAGAAATGCTGGCTGTGGGAATGTAAAAGTCCCTGACCAGGAGTCTGTCGCAGTTGGACCGAGCTGGGCAGAGCTTAGGGTGTGAAACAGGAGTACTGGAGTCCTGAGGCTCAGTCTCAGAGGCACTAGGTCATGTTCCCTACACTTAAGGAACAGTAGGAACCCTTGGGAGTCTAGCACACCGAGAGGCTCCCCCTGGGGACCGTTGAAGAGTTGGGGCATAGCACAGAACCCCTGGATCTGTGGCGACAGCTAAATGCTCGTCAGAGTTTGTATGTTTGTTTTAAACAGGAAATGGTGAATTCAACCCAGGATTGGAGAGCAGCTCAGTTGTGCGCGGAGTCCGTAGGCCGCACTGAGCAAAATATTATGCGTGTCAGCAAATGCTCGGGACACACTGTCAGCACCAAGGGTGGCTTTGGCTTTTGTTCTGCAAGACGGAAGCGAGACACCGGATGTGGTTTGGATCCAGGTTCTGAAACTCCTCAGGAAGGTTTGAATAAATGGGTTGCTGCCCTTTTCTGATTGGTGTCTTGGGTCGTAGATGAAGGAAAGGGTTAAAATAATCCCAAGGCAGACACTTTACAGACCGTCCCACTGTTCAGAAAATCCGTGTCAGGCCTTGTTATGGGTACAGCGGTGTGCCAGGGACAGGAAATTACAATTCTCAGCTCATAAGGTTAAACCCTTTAACAGGCACTGATCAGAGATGCACTTCCAGGGCTACAGGGATTCCTGGGGCCCAGTCCCGGCTCGGACACCAAACCTGGATGTGATCTTAGGAAAGTCACCTAGCTGTTCAAGCTCATCCTGCTCTGTCATGCCGGTAGGCACGGAGGTACGAGACTGCAGTGGACAACGTATGTGAGGAAGTGCTCACTGATCTGAGTAAAGGCTGTGCAATATACCCCTTAACCTCCGTTCCCCATCCAGACCACGGCAATGACACCGCTTACCCAGCACAACAGTTCTTAAACCTTTTCCACACCAGGACCCCCAGCACATCTAACCAGACCTAACCAGGACCCCCACCAGAAATCCTACCGAAGAGACCCTTGCTCCTAAATCACTTAGGCGCTTGGGAAAATCCTACCCTCAAATAATAAAAGCAATAGACCAAAAACAAAAAAACCCACATTGTGTAGCAAAGAGGCGGCTCTGAGATGAATACAGAGCAGGGTCCATCAGCTCTCAAAAGGAGCTGGAAGGGGAAACGACACAGATGGAGCGGAGTGAAAGCAAAGCAAGCTGACATTTAGATGCAGTAAAAGCTGCAAATAAATATCACCTCGGTTTAGATACAGAGCGGAGGCTGCTGCTGAATTAGCTTTCTCCTCCTTCTAAGACTCCCAAGATAAATACAGAAATTAATGTTTGAAAGGATAGTGCTTTTTTATGTTGCCAGGTTCCCTTAATACAACAGAAATAAATACTTATTCCATTTAATGGCTTCTCTCTCACATGGAGACAAGTGCGTCTCTCTCTCTGTTTTTTATACCAACACTAACGGATATCCCCAGAGCTGACTAGAGTGGAAGGCTGGCTCTGATTTTACTCCCCCCAAAAAATCTGCCGGGGTTTCTTCTACATTTGAGATAACTCCACCGCCAGAACCCACTAACCAAGCCAGGGCCTGCTGCTGGAAGCAGACGCCACTGGCCTTTCCACGTGGGACTATGGGATATATAGTTTCATCAACCCGAGATGCTAAAAGAATGAAGATTATTCCTCAGCAAGAGCTCACCAGCTAATACACACACACACGGAGCCAGATCCTCAGTTGGTATAAACAGGAGTAGCTCCACTGACTTCACTGGATCTATGCTCCTTTACGCCAGCGGAGAATCTGGACCCCCTATGTATAACCAAATAAGTGCTTTCATAAAAATCATTGTTGCCTAAGTGATTCACTGGCAGAAACATAAACTATGCCAGCCATGATTTTGTTTGAATAAAAACCTTATTAAAGAGTCAAGAGGAAACGCATTCGCTTATTCCTTGGCTAGTGAAGTAGCACAAATTGCCTTCCCATGAGGCGCTCGAGCTCACCAAACTCATTTCCACAAGTGTGTTGACTTGTACTTCTACAGCGCCTGTCACGGGAGGCTCTCAAAGTTCTTTGAAATCATCAGTTGAACCTCAACACACCTGTAGATATTTGACAAATGGAGGCATGGAGGGGAATAGCTTCGAAAGTGCAAACGGGCATTAATAACCTATGTTCCATTTTCAAAAGTGACTTAAGGCACCTAGAGCCAGATTTTTAAAGGTAGTTTGTTGCCTAAAGATGCAAATGGGTACCCACTAGGATTTTCAACAGCTCTTAGGAGCCCAACTCCCCTGGATTTCAATACCTTTAACAAATCTGCCCCTAGCTATCAAAGTCACTTTTGAAAATAGGACTTAGGCTCCTAAGTCATTTTTGAAAATGCCACCCAAAAAGACAGCCAAGACCATACAGAAAGAAGAAAAGAAAAGAGAACCTACACTTTTCTTCCAGAGAAGGAAGGAAGAGAATAGAAGAAAATGTTCTCTCAAGATGATTTTTTCTGTTCTGTAAGGCACTGAGATGCCACAGTGAAAATGTGGTAAATATACTTAGATATATTGATTCTGTGATTCACTGATAGAGTCAGGAATGTAGTCCAGGAGGCCTGCCACCCAAGCCCATCGTTCTCCCATCGACTCCGGTACTCCGCCAGAATGAGAGACATAAGGTAAGTCGACAAGAGAGTTTCTCTGTCGACCAAGCATGGTGTAGACTCCGCAATAAGTCGACCTAAAGTACGTCGACTCCAGGTACGTTATTCATGTAGCTGGAGTTGAGTAACTTAGGTCACCTTAGCTCCATAGTGTAGACCTGTCCTTAAACTTGTCACAGTGGCCTCAGAGGGTGGGGCAAAATACAGGATTTGTTATAATTAACATACATTATCCAATGAATAGCACCGATGGGTTATATCTATGCACTTATTAGCCAACCATATCTGGGTTCTGCTTAAAACAAGAACTGAATTCCTTTTTGGGGCGGAAGAAGAACTAAGAAGTCCATTTTTATTCAAGATGGACCTAACGCAGAACTCTGGACCGAAAAGCCTTTGAACATTGAAGCAAGGAAATGGGTCCACTCTTTCCAAGTTGGTCTTGTCTCAACTTCTTATGACATCTCAAAGTTGCCCAACTAGAAAAAACTTTGTATGATTTATGTGTGTTGCGAAACATGAGAGAACAGAGCAAAAGAATCCAAGAAGTGTGTGTGCCTTGACAGTAAAAACAAAAAATCCTGAAGAAGAGAGTTTAATTCAGCTTCCTGAAGCTGTCACTGAGGTAAATGCAAATCAATAAAGCAAATCTGTCCTGCCAGCTGAAAAGAATCAGGTGACCTTCGAGATATCTTCCCCGAGGCCTGTTTACACTCCAGAGTTCTTCATTTGCCCATTTAATGGACTCCAGTAAAGAAAAAACACAGACTCTATTCTCCATATGGTCGACTGGCTCCTCCCCTCTGTCCCCAATTAACATTGCAGCTGATCTGTAATTAATCTGGAAAAGACGCCAAAGGCTGAACAATGCAGCAAGACCCAGAGACCAGCATTGCAGGGAGATGAGCTGTGTTCGGCACAATGTTTCCCATCTACAACAGGGTTGTAATTTCCAGTTCACATGGTAAGTTAAAATGTTCATTGATCAAGAGACCTCTGTCTAATTAACCTACCCAGAGAACAAATACAGCACAATCAATGGCTTTAAAAAGGGGGGGGGGGGAGCGAATGCTATCTAAGCTTACCTAGAGGAAAATTCTCAGCGAGAGAAAACTCTGCACACTCAAGAGACAAACTCATCTTCTCAAAGGACTGGGCTACACAGGGGCAGGGGGGTCAACCCAAGATAGGCGAATAGCGTAGCTGAAGTCGCAGTATCTTAGGTCGACTTACCTGGCTGGCAATCTGTAGGGAATTCCAGGATAGAGGTCTGTCCAAGGCCCTCTCACATGGCCAACTGACTGTTCCACTTCTATGTGGTCACACTCTTGGCCACAGAGGAGAAAGGAGAAATGCAGCGGCAGGGCTTGTGTGATCTTGAAGGTTAATTCAGGCTACGGGCCAGTGTAAATTTAAAGTGTAATAGCTATTCCTGATAAATGTCACGTGTGGACACTCCCATTCTAAAATAAGGATGTCTTCCTTGTTCCTATTTTGCAAAGAGGAATAAGCTAAACAAGCACTCTTACTCTGGCTATTCCAGAATAAGTGCCCTTCTCCAGCAGTCACCACCCACCAGGCCACTCCTAGGGCAGATTCTAAAGCTGTCCTCCGTGCCAAGACTCCCATGGAAAGACAGTGACCATACCACCATTGCCCTCCCATGGGGTGAATCCCCCTCCTGCAGATACAGTTGCTCCCGTGAGAGCAGGGGGGAATGTTTTTTGCATCCTCCCCTGTTGCACCTGCAGGAGTTAACCAGCCCGATACAATCAACGTACAACAAACCTTCCCTTTTTAGATCACAACTGTGGACAATCAGATCTGCACGTGCTGCTCAGATTCCACCCAGCGGTGGGAAACTCCTAAGAACTTCAGATGAAGGAGATTCATACCCCAGGGCCCAGCATTATGTTCTGGGACTGACTCTTCAGTACAAGAAACAAACTGTGCAGACTAAGCAGCTCATGTTAGATGAAACACATTCTTCCCATCCCTTTAATCAGCTCTACTTTAAAGACATCTAAATAACTTCAAGACAACAAGAGCGCTAAGGACTCCCATAACCTTGAGGCTTGGAAGTTGATTTTACAGTATACTGCAATGGCAGGTTCTCTCTCCAGTGAGCCTACCCCCCTTTATGGACTGGATTTGTTGAAACTGATGGAAAACACACACAGCTAGTCAGATGCAAAACATAGTTACTCAAACCTGCTTCTGAGAAAATGGCTTAAGTCTGTATTATGTTTAATCCCTTTTGATCAAGGCCTTCTATGTAAGTGGAAAAACATATATTTTCACATACCTTCCAGGGTGACGTTCAGATTTTCATGTTGTTCCAAAATGCAGTTAGTGCAATTTGTTTATTTTTACATATGCGTGCATGCAGCACACAAAATGGAAAGGTTTTATGAATATGGATGTGTTAAAAACTCACATAGAAAAAACAATTGACTCGCACAATGGCAATTTGCCTACCAAAGAAAAACAGGTTGACATTATCCTTGGCTTATTTCCTTCATCTTTATTCCAGCAGCTAGAGAAATGCAACGGTAAGAATGTTACCAAGAATCCAACCCCGTGGAGTTTCTTAAAAGTTTAGAAGGGCTCTTGAGACCTCCTGGAGGCCTGGGACTTGAGCACAATCTTGTTCATCCCATGCACAACAAAAACAGATCTTGGACCGTGCAACTAAACTGCATTATGCTTCTCCAAATACTCGCGTCTGTTGTATCCACTGCAGACTAACCATCATGATGGAAGGTCAAAGTGCTAGTCTAGCCAGGGGACCTCAGAAGTGATAGACAGATAAGAATCAGTATTTGTAAAGGTGATGTTCATAAATTGAAACCTCAGAGAGTTTTAGCCTTCACCTGCCAGGGACCCTATACTCAGAGGACCTGAATGAAAAACAGCCTGTTCTGTAGAGGACTGAGCAGCTTCAGCTATCTGAAACTCAGTCAAAATAATCTCTGCTCACACCACTCCCAACCTCTCCAAATTGAAGCCCACTAAGGCGCACAGAATTTATTTCAGCCTATTATATTGTCTTTCCCAAACTCGGCAGACCGGTGTTTAATGTTCTGCCAACAGTCTCTAACACAGCTCTCTGAGCCCCTCTGAAATCCAGCTCTTCCATCAATGGAAGCCCTATGGAACGTTGACCCTCTTCCACCACCTTACCATTCATTTAGACATTTCTGATTATTTTTTTTACCAGATGAAACTATTTGCCGAATTTGACCTGAATTCACAGTTTCAGTGCCCCCAAAACCACATTTTCCAGCAAATTTACTATTTGCCAAAAAAAAACCCACCAAAACCAATCCTACATCCACCTGCCTCTTTTGAATGAAGTTGCTAGATTAATGTTTCGGAAACGGACCTCCAGAGTCCACGGGCTAATCCAAATAACCCACTGACATCAATGGAAGCCTTTCTATTGACACTGTCAGGCCTTAGCTCGGACCCCAAGACTCCAAAATCCATTCATAAAGCCCAATTCAAGGGCCAAGCTAGACTGGAGATAATTTCATCAAAAGGGGTTAAAGAAGAGACCCCTCTATATTTTGAATTTGTACAAATGGCATTAAGCTAAAGTAAAAACCCCATAATATTTTTTAAAACCACATAAAAAGGACTAGGATGTCCAGGAGCCCTTCCAAGTGTACCACAAAAGACATCGTCATAAATCGGGCTGGGAGTTCTCACCTTGATGTATTCAAAGCTACATCTGCACACTTGCAGGGAAGTTTGACCTTTTCTGCCGGCATTGCTTTCCCCGCAGCTATGCGAGTCTCCTAGAGCTCTGAATGACTGTCCCACCAGAATCAACAGACCTTCCAACCATTCAGCTTCTCGACACAGCAGGAGGACATTCACTTGGAAGAAACGTTTCCACCTCAACAGCTTTATGGAGGGGAAGCGAAAGAAGCTCAGAGCAAAACGAAGCTGCGTGAGAACTTAGGGGATGCGCGGGAGGGAAAGAGAGCGGGAAGTCATGCTCAAGAAAGAAATTAAACATGTCAGTTCAGATTCCATCTTTTGCTATTATTTGTTGGTTCTTTGATCTCAGAAAATTTTTTTTGACCAAAACTCCCCCCCCCCCGAAAAAAAAGTGTAGATACAGTGATACCAAACATTTTGCATATTCGTGTCAATTCTCCAAATGGTTTGGGTAGAAACTAATTAATATTTTTTAAAAATCTAATCATTTTGACATTTACAAAATGAAGCACTTTTTATCTTTTACTTCTTGATGACATTCAGTTTCCAAATTTTGTTTAATTTTGTTTTTTTTTAAATTTAACATGAAAACTACTTGAAAGTGAAAGATTTTGTTTGACCCGAAATGCTGCATTCCCCCGTCCCCCCGTACGCGGATTGATAGTACACCAAAAAATATATTTGTACAGTTCTAGGCCTTGGATAGGATAAGGGAGTAGATCAGGAAGTGTTTCTACAGACATAGGAGATTCTTTAAGGCAGCTAATGGAATACTGTGGTGGGAGCAAAGATGATTTAATTTGCCCCTGAACGGAGGGAGAAAACTAGAGCACAAATGTTAGAAGAGGACACTGCTTGAAGTTATTATAGGACTGTATACTGAGCAGGCAAGCAGGTCAAAAGTCATTCTGACCAAATCAAATGTACTTGGTATGACAAGCAATGTAGATGCTGCACCTCAGATCTGGTGATAAGGGGTCTGAAATGCTGATAAGAGTCTTTAAAGAGACCAGCAGGAGAAGTGTTATTGTCCTTTTTAAAAAACAGGCCTTGCAAGACCAAGAAAAGACTCAAAGAAATTGGCTGGGACTCCTTTACGGGGGAAAAAGGAGAAACATTTAAAACGCACATGGGGAAGCTGCATTCAGAGCCCATTCAAATGAAACTAAAAAGAAAAAGGCTACTGATTAGAATCTTTCAATTGGAAATTTTGAAAAAAGTTCAAATTAAAAAAAAACAAAAACCATTTTTCCTACCAATTCTCTGCTACCAACATATGGGTGGCAGAATCCTATGACACTCAACAGCGAGGGAAAAAGATACAAAGCACTGGAAAGTATCAAAGGAGGAATCTACAGACAGCTGTGTGTCGCCTCGCCAATGGGGAAACACTTGAAAATGATATTTAGGAGGACAAGAAAACACCCGGAAGCAGCTAACCAGAAATTCAGGCAGAGGAGGTTTTGCTTAAGCCAGGGGTGGGCAAACTTTTTGGCCTGAGAGCCACATTGGGGTTGCAAAATTGCATGGAGGGCCGGGTAGGGAGGGCTGTGCCTCCCCAAACAGCCTGGCCCCACCCCCTATCCAACCCTCTCACTTCCCGCCCTCTGACTGCCCCCCTCAGAAATCCCAACCCATTCAACCCCCCCAGCTCCTTGTCCCCTGACCACCCCCCTCCAGAGACCCTCTGCCCCTAACCCCCCCAAAAACCCCACCCCCATCCAACCTCCCTGCTCCTTGTCCCCTGGCCACCTCCTCCCAAGACACCCCTGCCTCCTGAACCCACCATGCCACAACCCCTATCCACCCCTCCGGCCCTGACAGGCCCCTGGAACTCCCACACCCCATCCAACCCCACCTTCTCCCAGACTGCCCCCCAGGACTCCCTCCCCATTATGCAACCCTCCAGCTCTGGCCCCCTTACCACGCCACTCAGCAGCATGTCTGGCAGCTGCATTAAGCCAGACACGCTGCCCCCCCCCCCCCCCCGGAGCACTGCCCGCGCAGCATGCTGAGGCTCTGGGGGGTGGGAGGGGAAGGCAGAGGTGGGGCCGGCAGCAGCCTCCCCAGCTGGGAACTCAGGAGTCCGGGCAGAATGAGCCCACGGGCCGTAGTTTGCCCACCTCTTAAGCTGCGCTGCTGTCATTATATTACTGCCAAAACACAGGGGAACACACACTGGGTATAGCACAGACAGTTTTTCAAAAGCATTCAACACTGTGCTGCCTTGCTCTTGCCAGTGACAAGCTAACTGGATGACTTTGTGAGATGACTGAGACCTAAGAACTTCTTTATCAGTCTCTTTCCACCTTGGAAGGAAGAGTGGTCTGGTGGTTAAAGGCATGGAGTGAGGTGCTCGGAGTTCAATTCTCCACTTTGCCACAGCTTCGTTGTGTGACCTTGGGCAGGTTACTTCATTTCTCGGTGCCTCCCTTCCCATTGAACTCAGTGCGACTCCCCGTGGAGTAAGGCACTACATAGTGTGTGTAATAGCATCAGAATCTGACCCACCGTGTTGTGGTTTCTACCATTTAATGCTATTCAGAAGTCACTTAGACCGTAATAACTATCCTTTCCTTGTTATTAACTTACATTCACTGAAACAACAATAAAACAGAGAGAGAGAGACAAGGTTCTGCTTCCGAAACGAAGCCATGCAGTGTTCATGCTTTATGATTGACACAGGGGTCCGAGAGCATGACTAAAAATATCTAATGCTTAGATGAGACAACAAAGAGATGAGAAGAATAGGATAGAGCATTAACTGAGCTACAGCACAGCACGCATGTGCTTTGATTATTTCATTAACTCTAATCTTCTCCTGGGCTCCAGAGAGAGGCAAACATCTTGTAAACTTTTTTCTTCTTATTCTGTGCTTGCTTGCGAAGTGGATTTCCTTGGAGTCATGCAGCTCTAATCCCACTATGTCCCCTCTGAATCCCCTCGATGATGCCTGAACATCTTAAAATTCTTCAGCCAGGGACAGCATATGGAATTAAAACTGAACCCCGGCATACAGGCACAGGAGTCTCTGGATATTCCTTGGAAGAGACACTTCGAGATGTTTTATGGACTGTATCACCCACAGCATTTACAAAGCTCCTGGCTCGTAAGAGAGTGTAGGGCCCTGCTTCCACATGGCTAGTAATCTTTGATAAGTTCACTTGAGGCAAGACGGTGACAGTTCAAGTGTGGGACACAAGTCAGGAGGTGAATTCTCTCTCTGCAGACTTGTGAATTGTTAAGATAGACTGTTTATTTTTAAAGGGGGTCTCTTGAACAGGCCTGCCCCAACGAATCCAGCCCTTCCATCTAAAGGTCACAGTGTGCTGTCCCAATACTAATTCCACCCAATACCACCCAAATTACATCACACACACACACAGAGATTGAGGCAAACAGAGAGGATAAAGACCAAGCTCAAGTGCCAAAACTTGCATAGAGGTTTAAGGTCAGAAGGGACCATTACATCACCTCTGTACTGGATTTTGCCATTTACTTGCCAAAGTACAAGGTTCATGCTGTATGTTTTAAAAACCACAGTTGACTGCTAAGACAAATTCTTACTGAAACTGATTAAGCAAGGGTGCAGATTGGATTTCATTCCCAGATTTGCCACTGGCTTCCTAGGTGATCAACTTAATCAACTTTCCAAGCCTCTCTGTGCCTCGGTTTCCCCATCTTTAAAGTGAGGCTAATGATACCAACCTCCTTGTCAAGTGGAAACTGAAATTATAACAGGTATCTTCAGTTGGTCACAATTCACTTGGCCCTCAAATACAGCATGGTTGACAGATTTTGAGGAAAAGGGGCTTTAAAAAGCTGCACACGATAGGTTGAACTTGCCTTTGTCACAAAGGACAAAGAGATAAAATAAATCAAATTATCACTCAAGAGGCTAATTCTGCCATTGGTGAAAATGCATCCCTAACAGGGTATGTTTACCAGCTATAGAATGGGACTTGTAGCCGTCTTCTCACACATAAGAGAAAAATTACCATTTGCGTACAGTATCGTAAGTGCTTCACAAAGACAATAAAGAGATGGGATGAAATTCTAGCTCTTCTGAAGTTAATGACACAACTCCCATTGACTTCAATGGGGACAGAATGTCACCCATGATATTTGTGCCAAGAAACACATCAAAAAGCATAGGCTGAACTAGGCCTAAAAGCCAATTGCCAAGGCCTTTAACACCTTAAAGGTGTCCCCAAAGCTTAAATTTCCTCACATTAATAATCTTTAAAAGCAGCCATGGGCTGACAGTGCTCTTTGCACAGCAACTCCCTGAAATACTCCGTGAAAGTGACAAGAAAGATTCAGCAGGTATTTCAAATGATTCCATCTGCTCTCAGTTCAGTCACTTCAGCCCATTGGAAACTGGAGCCCAAGCTATCTAGCTGAATAGTCCAGATGCAGAGAGAGAGAGAACACGAACGAACCCCACTGCTAGAACTGGGTGGGAGAGTGGCTGGGCAAATGCAGCTCTCCTCTTGTCTGGAGGAACTGCAAGAATTCCACATCAGGAACGATTGCCTAATTTGTCCAGACTTAAATAAATCTAAATGTCACAAGACGTGGGCTTGCACTACACAGCTGTCCAGTTTCACTCAGATAGCCACTGCAGAGAGTTCACAGACATGGACACTGGTAAAGAGCAATCTAAAGCTGCATGACGCTTTGATCTATCTGAATCTTTAGCTGCTCCAAGCCAGCTCTCACGCGCATGTGCCTATACATTGTTTTTATTGATTTCTCCCTACAGTCGGAACCTGATAGAGATCACACTGACAAGACTGTGCTTCTCTGCAGATTTCTTCATTCTGCATTAAAGCATCAAGCTAAGCAATAAGAGACACAAGAGGGGGGAGGCAACATCTTTTATTGGGCTAGCTCTTGTTGATGAAAGTGACAAGCTTTTGCGTGCCACAAAGCTTGGTCGCTTTCACCAACAGAAGTTGGCCCAGTAAAAGACATGATCTCATCCCTCTTGTGCAGGGGTTCTCAAACTGTGGGTTGCAATCCCTCGGGGGGTCGCCGACCGCTTCCCGGGGGGTCATGAGCTGATTTTTCCCCTGAAAAGCCGCCGCTTCAGAGTCGTTGTCTAAACGGGCAAGTTTTACCGGTTAGTTATAACTGTTACATGTTATAACTGTTACATGTACATGTACATGTAACTTGTAACGTGTTATATGTACATGTAACTTGTAACGTGTTATATGTACATGTACTGTTACATGTTATATGTACATGTATGGTTATACCCTGCCCCTGAGCGGGAACATTTAAAGTTGCCTTTTTTTTCCAGTTTAGTTTAAACCTCTTCCCAATCAACATAAACTAAACTGAAAAGGGGCAATCTATAGCAGAACAAGAATGTGCACACGGGGGGTAATATTGGTATAACTTTTGCAGACTTTTGTACTGGTGACGCCCTTTCACACAGCAAGCTTCTGAGTGCATCCCCCCTTAGATGTTAAAAAAAACTTTTTATATATTTAACACCATTATAAACGTTGGAGGCAAAGGAGGGTTTGGGGTGGAGGCTGACAGTTTGCGACCCCTCATATAATAACCTCACAACCCCCTGAGGGGTCCCCACCCCCAGTTTAAGAACCTTTGGTTTAATTCACAATTTAGCGAACATTGGTCTAACTTTCCTGTGTACACAAACCCTCAGTTATTTGCTGTCTACCTTAACCAGCTCACCTTTCGGTTTTCCCCATCAGTTTACACAGGGAGGGGTGTACGCGCACAACGCTGGAATTACAGACTAGAAACAGAGGAACAATCAATAATCAGCCATCAAGACGGGGTGTTTATAGGAATGGGATTGGAGAGAACGAGGGATGTGCTCTTCTGTGCACTGCCTGCTCACAGGGTTATCTTGAGGTGATGCGAGACAGTAGAAGACTTTAAAAAAAAAATCAAGTTAACTTTGAGGCGTTTCCAGCCTGAAAACAGGGCAAGTGGAAATGACCCGCACTGCTCTATCTAGACTAGAGAACGCAATTAAAGAAAACAGCACCCAGTATCAGTGCTCAGCTCTTTCCTTGTAACATGTCCATTACAAATACCCATGCTCATCCCCAGACTAAAACATGGGCTGTGCTCATTCATTTCTGAAACGAGGGGGTTTTGCCAAAACAAAGCGATTCCAAGAAGTTTAGAGCTACCAGGGGAAATTCCAGGATTCTGAGGCAACCACAGTGATGAACAATTTTTTGTATCATTCAAAAGATAAAAATGATTAAATGCTTAGTCTGTAAACCTGAATATTGCTACCATGGGACAATTGTTGGGTGAGTGACATAAGGCAGAGGTCTCCATCTGATTTCATAATCTTCTCTCCCTCAACAGCACAATTTATGCTATTTTGCATATTTGCCCAGTTACTGTACTAGTTGTTTCGAAAGAAACAAGTTTATATATAAATAAGAGAGCAGATTATTGTCTAAACAGTGCAGGTGTTTAAGAAGTTTAAGAATACAATTAAGAACATAAAGGTTTCCTATGTCTGTAATTATTAGATGGTTTACACAAATAAGACAAATAAGATTGTGAAATATAGTAAGAGTCAGGAAATTATAACTGTATGTTCAAATGCAGTAAGTCAGCTATTCCACTAGAGGGGAAGCTGTTGCTTTTGAATCTCTGTAGTAAAACACTAACTTTTATTGGAGATGCAAAAACCTCACATTGCTAGCAGTGGTAGAAAGTTAACTAGGAGATCTTCACTCAAGCTGGTTGGAAAATGGTATCCCCCCCCCCCTTCTCTTCCCACCCCAAAGAAAGAAAGAAATTGACAGATAGAAATTTTAAAAAAATCACTGCATAACATTTTCTGTTTCTTTTGATTGAAAGAGTCTGAAAAATGTTGAAAGAAAAATTTTCCAGGAAGATTTTTGTTTCTGAGAAAAAAAGTCAATTTTTCATGAAAAAAACTGGATGGTAAAGGCTCCAAGTCATCTGTTGCCTGTTGAATGCCTCTGAGAATAATCAAATTGCCTTCCTCAACAAACGACCATCTACAAACATCAGTGCAAAGTCATACACTTAGGGACTAACAATAAGAATTTTTGCTATATGCTGGGGATGCATCAGTGGGAAGCAAGAGGAAGAGGAAAACATAGGTGTATTGGTCAGTCTCCAGATGATTATGAGCTATCAGTGTAATCAGATCTTCACATTTAAAAAAATAAAAACATGAGATGATGTTTCTTGTCAGAACTTTAGAAAATGTAAATGACCGCTAAGACGGATTCTGCAGATGGACTCATCACGTGCTCCTTTAACTGCAGCCACATGAACAACAGAGAAACACGATCAAGTTTAACATTACAAGAAAATTGGGTGATGGACTGATGCAGCATCAGCAGGAGGGGACCACAAGGAGGATGGAGGAGGGAAGAATTGCCTCGCTGAATAGCTGCCCCCGGAATGTGACAAATTCCAAAAAGCTGCTGTTCCAACTAAAGACTTTGCCACTCAGGATGAAGTGTAATAAAGCGTAACTTGAAAACAAAAAATTATGCGGCTTGGTGCTCTCCCTAACTCAATAAATTAGGCTGGCAGATAGGTTAGTGACTTGAAGGCTATTATCCAATTTTGAAAGTGCCACCAGCTGTTTATCCACAGCTAAAATGCAAGAGTTTAAAAATTAATAAGAACATATTGGACAAATATGGAGTCTACAGAAACAGCCCACTCTAATGAATTTCAACATGCAACATTCAAACTACATAGACAGCAAAGAATAATATCTACCCTGTCACAATAAAAGACGTGTATACACACAGTGTACAGTGCTTCCGGCTGTAATGTGCTTTCCTTGATCCCCTTATTGGGATATTATAGGCAATAAAAGAACTCAGGAGGCTAAGAGGAAGAAGAGAGAGGGTATCATATTATGCTAATATGGAGGAGAAGAAGATCCCACATTTGGGGTGTGACTGGAAGAGTCACGTTGTAGAATGAATACTGATGACAAAGGTCCTCTATCCTGCAACATGAAGATGGATGTAAGCCCTCGACAACATCCCTCATGAGAGGCCATCAAAGGAAAGGATAAGAGGTAAAGTCATACCAGGAATTAAAAACTGGCTAAGGGTACATCTACAAAGCAAAATACCACCCTTGGCAGTAACTCACAAAGTCCAGGTCTCAGAACCCGGGTCCCAGATAGAATCTCCACTGCTATTTTTGGTTCCCTCGCGTGAGCTTGACCTATGCTCACTGGTCTCACTGCCACAGAGTTATCTGCAGTGTAGACATACCCTAAAAGACTGGGTATAAATGGTCCCAAAGAGACAGGTCTCAGACCACTTAAGTCTTTATAGGTTAAAACCAATACACCTCAACCTTCAGAAGCCAGAAGCCACCAAAGCAAATCATGAAGATAGGAATGAAATAAATAGGGAAATCAACCCTCATGTTTTAAGGCACAAGCTGATGTGTTGGGTGTGATTCAGCTTGTCAATTCCCATAGCTTGATGTTTACACTGTGTATCAGGAACCTAGTCTCAAATTGAGGCTTAATGGATTCTTAGGAAGCAGCTTTGGCCATCAAGCCATACTGACTCATCAAATTGCCCCAATTGGTCACATGGTCTTCACTCTGATTGGCTGATGATATATAGAACTTCTTTTCTGGACTTGTCTGAGCAACAATCCATTGCACCCAAGTTGCTACTTGGATCCTGCCAGGCTGCCCTGATGGTCCTTCCCCTTGGACTAGATCTCCTAGCTATTGGACCAGATCAGCAGGCATCATTTCTCACATTTCAATATACTTGTCACTCTCTGCTCATGGGATGCCAAGTACCAAGTTAGCCTAGAGACTAGACTATCACTTGTCAATTTCAGGTCACAAGCAAGAGTGAGAGTGTCTTAAAACATGAATGTTGCTGTCTCACTGACTTCACGGCACCAGGGTTGGGAAGAAAACAAGTGAGATTACCAGTGCTAACAGTTCATTCATTCAGTACAGAACCCCAAAAACCCAAGGACAGCTCCCAGGACACTGATGTGGAGCAGAGATAAAATTGTCCTAAGCAATTTCAAGTGTAAAGAGAAATCCTGGATATAAATCCTAAGAAAGAACCTTTTTGTGGATTCAGTTGAAATTCTAAAAAGAAAAAGCTCAGCCTGGTATAATATCAGGTGTTGGGATGGGCCAACAAATTATGTCTTCTCTTGTGAAAATCTTCAACAAAAACTATTTTCCAATTGTCAATTTTTTTACAGATATTTTGGGTTTTCATCGAAGAAACTATAAGCCAAAATATTTTCCCTTTTTGGGCAAAAGAACCCTAAAAACCCCACTGAAAACAGGCATTTCCTGTGGAAACTTAAAAGTTTTGGAATGAAACTTTTTGACCCACTCTTGTTTGGCTTGTACTGGAATGGATGTGTCAGACAGTGTCACTAAAAGGAAAAGACTGGGAATTTCCATTCTCAACATGGGCTTTAACTTCATGTCAAATTCTCGGTGTTGCATTGAACCAGTATCGTGTTATTGAGCTTCGCAAGAAGCCAGTCCACAGGGATGAATCTGAAAGGCTTGAATAACTCCATATCAAAATGAACTGCACTTGGATGGAACGGACTTCTGTGCAGACCTCATAGCAGTACAAGACAGGCTTACAGAAGGAAGGGAAGAAAAAATATATTCTTGTCAAAATGACATTCCCCTTAAGAATACAATCTACAGAAAAGCATTTACCCATGAACATTATGTTGCATTCCAGCTTCTGTACTTCTGAAATACATATGCTGGGATAATTATGTTTGACTTACTTAACAATGTAAGATTCACTTGCTTGGCTTTACAGTTGGAGGAATAAAATCACATGTTCAAATAAATAAAAGAAAGTTTATTATATGATTTTTATACGTACACATTTTCTCCCTAAAATCACATTCTTAAAGGCAAATCTTGGACAGGCAATTTTCTTCCTACTTGAGTCCAAATGGAATTTTTCAAAACAGTGATATTGGACAGCAGAACAAAAATAATTGCACAAGTAGGCAAATGAGTGTGGTGGACTGACTGACCAGTGCTCTGGACTACCATGCAAGAGACTCTTTCCCCTGGCCGGTTTCCTTGGTCTATTAAGAGCACATAAAGCAATTGGCTTCATTTTTAGCAGTGCTAAACAATCACTGAAGTCAATGAACACAATAAATGTTCGGCATCTAAACAAAATCAGGCCGTGTGTGATTAGCCCCTAGGATGAGGTCAAGTGGGACACAGCCCCCAGTGTAAAAGGAAAGACTTCTGTACTTAACGCGGATCCTTTCGGCTCAACGCCGTAAGTAACAGCGCCAACACTAGAGAGGGAATTCTATCAAGCCCAATATCAATATTGTGCCCAGGGCTCTGATTCTGCGGTCACTGAAGCCAACTGCAAAACATCCCATATCTTCAATGGTAACGTGACTCAGGGGCCCTGGTTCTCCACTGCCATGCACCTTGTGCAGTCATTTACACTAGACGCAAAAAGGCCATCACTCGAGCGGATAGCTTCTGGCCCCCACTTTGTACATGAGAATCAGACTATAGAGAATCAGGCCCACGACGTCCAGTTGGGATCTCATAATGCAGAGCTAGTTTATCTGGGAAGCAAGGAGGGTTTGTCTACCCTGCAATTAGAAGATGTGACTGAAGCACAGGGAGACCTACCCGAGCTAGCTAGCTCAACCCTAACTCGAGTAGCGATGAAGACAAAGCAGTGTGGGCAAAGCAGCCCGCTCGCCTAGGATCCCGAATACAGACTCAAGCAGTGGCGACACAGCTTTGTACCAGCCTCCCAGGCAGTGCCCATGTTCTCCCTAGGCCTCTATGGCACTGCGGTAGTGACCTCATCCATGCAAGTAGGCAGAAGATCAGCAGTCAGCCAGGCTAGGGTTTTTCAGCTGGAGCACATAATGAACCATGGTTCCTCTTAGTGAGCAAGGAATGTCACCACTTCCACACGGACAGCAGATGAGTCCCTCAAGTCATGTAACTGCGAAGGGCAGAGGGCAGACAAAAGGAGCAGGGCGTTTCTCTCCCCCTCCCCCCCCCACCCCCCCACCCCCACCCCCAGACAGACCGCATGCCCGATTTTACGAATTGTCCAAGGATGCTCCCTTGACAGCCAGGCTGTCCCACTCTAATCCTGTTAATTAATGACAGTACCACACGTGGCACGAGATGAATTGGGTGAATTCAGGGGAGAAAAACGGCAGCACCGGTTTCAGAAACATGAGAGGCTACAGCCTCTGTGGGTGTTAAATAAACCCAACTCCACTGACTTCAACAGCTAAGGATCTAGCTCACCAATCTCTCCTTTTACACTCAAGCCCATCTATCGTCCTTTATCCTCCTCTTCTCCATGTTCCTACACTGAGGCATTAACCCATAGGCCTTTACCCCCTCCTAGCCCTGCTCAGAGGTACTGAGGTATACTAAGGATGTGTAGTTATTTCAATCCACCTTCCCAAGTATATCCTGTGCTCAACTCCAGTAGAGTTCCTTCCCTTTTCTCCTCTTCAGAACAAGCCCTCCTTGGAAGAAGGCCGAGTAGAGTAGAGTAGAGACGATACAAGGTACCAAGGGATTTGACAGGCAAATACAAGAAAGGAGGGAAATAGTAATAATGGAGGTGAGGTTAGAGTAAAATGTTCAAATGTACCCTAACAAAGGAGACAACCTCTCCTATATTTTAAAGGGACATCCTCCCTTTGACAGCAGCCACACTACATATTACGATTCCCTTAATAAATGCTTTATAGAAGGTTAATAAATGATTACCAGAGGTTATGAACATGTTACAGACATGAGTATTCTCTGTGGCAGAGGATTAAAAGCCCGGCAGTAGGAGGTGCAATTGATGGTTCTAAAGCAGTGTTTATAAGTAACCTGCTGTACTCCACACAGTTGATTATTAAAACATCTATTAATTATTATAGTTTACTCGGAAATGGAACCTTAACAAAATATGATCTGGACAGGCAGGATCTTGCATCACTTTAGGACAGCGGTTCTCACCAGGTGGTTGGGGCTCCTTGGAGGGCCATGAGCAGGTTTCAGGGAGTCCACCAAGATTATTAAAACATCTATTCATTATTATAGTTTACTCGGAAATGGAACCTTAACAAAATATGATCTGGACAGGCAGGATCTTGCATCACTTTAGGACAGCGGTTCTCACCAGGTGGTTGGGGCTCCTTGGAGGGCCATGAGCAGGTTTCAGAGAGTCCACCAAGCAAGGCCAGCGTTAGACTCACTGGGGCCCAGGGAGAAAGCCGAAGCCCCACTGTATGGGGCTGAAGCCTGGGGTCCTGAGCCCTGCCACCTGGGCCAAAAGCAAATGCCTGAGCAATTTAGCTTCACAGTGCCCTCTGTGGCATGGGGCCCCAGGGCAATTGCTCTGCTTGCTACCCCGGAACACTGGCCCTGGCTTTTATATGCTGAAAACCAGCTGTTGTGGCACAGGTGGGCCATGGGGTTTTTATAGTGTGCCTGGGGGTGGGAGTGCTCAGAAAGAACAAGGCTGAGATCTCAAAGGATCTCACACAAAGAGACAGGCCCTGAGTGCCTGTGAATCAGCAGAACGTCACCGCAGCCAGGCCAATGTACATCCGCAGAGACTCTGGCCCTGCCTGGCGCACGGCTTTGTAGCATGGGAACAGCATCATGTCCCTTAAAAACAGCCATTGCTCCGGGTGTGTCGCATTGGTCCTGCATTCCCTTGGAATGTGGAGGGCACTCAAAGTGGAGAGCACTGGGACATGCAAAATGCCCCCCCCCCCCGCACGCTGCCGTGTGGTTGCCGTGCCAATCGACGGGTAATGGTGAAGGAAATCGCTGGGAGGGGCTCGTGGCTGCCGCGAGCGTTTCATTTCAAAACACGTCCACGAATTCATTACAATTCTCAACAGGTTGGGATTTTCATATTTTAACCCCTATTAAAGTCCACGGGCCCGGTGCCCATAGCAACCACTCCCTGATTCGCCACAGAGGAGATGCCAGGTTCACAAGAGCACTCGAGCGCCAGGGCTGCCCAGAGGTTGGCCACGTGATGGAGAACTCCGACTGTAAGGAGAGAGAGGATGCATCTCGCTCTGACTGTACTGCTCAAACAGTGACAGCCACACCCCTGACCAACCCCCTCAAGGAGCGACACTGATGTCTCCGCACTGCCAATGGCTAAATAGACATGACTGGCCAGCAGCTTCAGGCAGCCCTGAGAGGAAAGGCTAGAAACCAGAGGAGATAAAGGGGAGAAGGTCACTCCCTCCCCTCCTGCTCACCTGAAATGTATTTCGGATACAAAACAGCCTGACTGCAGTTGTGTCCAAACGGGTATAAGGCATTACAAGGGGCAAAGTAACAAATGAGAGAGGATGGCAGGAAGAGAGAGAGAGAGAGTGAGAGAACAAAATGTAGTAGATTTTGATATGCAAGAATGAAGGAAGGAAGGATACGTGACTAAAAAGGGTGTATTTTTTAAAGTGTTTTGAAAGTTCATAATAAGCGATGCTCTGCGAGGAGGGAAGGAGCGGGGGGGGGGGGGACCTCAAGGTGGAAGTTTTGCCTAGGGTGCAAAATATTCTTGCACTGGCCCCGCGTCCATGGCTTACCCCCACGCCCCTGTACTGAGCTGAGAAGTTCATATAGTAAAAGTACGTGATCTGTATTTACCTTAACCTCCATTTGGCCCTGGGGAAACCCCTCTTGCTCTTCCTCAGCAACCCAGGGGGTTAAAACTTTCAGCAGTGTTTGAAAGTGAAACTATTACATGCTTAGCTGCAGGCAGGCGTTTCGGGAGCAGATTCTGAAATACTGGGGGAAACTAGCTATGTCCGGGCAGTGCTGAACACCTGTGATTGCCAGATGTGCCTGGCCCTGCTAACACAGCAAGCAGTTCACACAGCGTGAGAAAGACTCCTCCAGACAGAGTACGCCAACGGGACAATGCAAACAAGTGCGCCAACTTAGCTGGCACAAATCAGCATAGCTCCCTTTAAATCAACGGAGTTGCCCTGATGTATGGCAGCTGAGGATCCAGCCCATGGACAACAGAGAGTTCCACGGTTCAACAGAAGAAGCCTGGAGCTTCTCCACCCATGGTTACATAACTGCGCTAGTTTCCTTAACACTTGCTACCTGTTACAAAGAGACTGAACACTCAGATCTAGTTCTCATCCATTGCTGGTCATTCCATTGGCAGACCTTATACTACTGCTGGGATTTACCCGTGGACATTCTCTTTGAGAAGGGGGAGTTGTACAACATAGGAGCATTAAGTGATGCACCATATCAATGCAGGGCTCTGAAGGCCAGGCTATCGGAGCCCCGTAGGGGTGTCATGCCCTTTCTGGGCACTCATGAGAAAATGCTACACATTCTCCTTGTGAAAAATGATGCTGCCAAAAACATTCACACACACACACACCCCAGAACATGGTCCATTGACTCCCTGTCTAATGCTGCAGTGCCCTAATCATTGTGTGTCACTTCTGGCTGCTGTCCATTCTTTGTCACTTCTACAGTGGCATATGCCTTGGAAACATTGTTTTGAGCTGTTATCCCTGTATTACCCCCAGAAGCCAGTCTACAGCCTGGTGAGATATTGCATATTGTATGTATTACTCCATGCTGTTTTTATCCAAGACTAAGTGTCAGAGGGGCAGCCGTGTTAGTCTGTATCCACAAAAACAATGAGGAGTCCAGTGGCACCTTAAAGACTAACAGGTTTATTGGGGCACAAGCTTTCATGGGTAAAACCCCCACTTTTTATGGCCAACAGACCAACGCTTCCTCAGCTCTCGTCCCCTAGCGCCCCTCCTCTACGTGTGCTACATTGATGACATCTTGATTGTATGGACCCACGGGAAGGAGGTCCTTGAAAAATTCCACTTGGATTTCAACAAATTTCCACCCCACCATCAACCTCACCCTGGATCAGTCCACACAAGAGATCCACTTTCTGGACACCACCGTGCAAATAAGTGATGGTCACATAACCACCACCCTATATTGGAAATCTACTGTCTGCTATACTTACCTACATGCCTCCAGCTTCCACCCAGGACACTTCACATGATCCATTGTCTACAGCCAAGCCCTAAGATACAACCAAATTTGCTCCAATCCCTCAGACATAGACAAACACCTACAAGATCTTTATCAAGCATTCTTAAAACTACAATACCAACCTGGGGAAGTGAGGAAACAGATTGACAGAGTTAGGTGGGTACCCAGACGTCACCTACTACAGGACAGGCCCAACAAGGAATACAACAGAACATCACTGGCCATCCGGTACAGCCCCCAACTAAAACCTTTCCAGCACATCTTCAATGATCTACAACCTATCGTAGAAAACAATCCCTCACTCTGACAGACATTGGGAGGCAGGCCAGTCCTCGCTTACAGACAGCCCCACAATCTGAAGCAAATACTCACCAGCAGCTACACACCACACTAAACACTAACGCAGGAACTAATCCCTGTAAGAAACCCCATTGCCTACTCTGTCCCCATATCTACTCTAGCGACATCATCAGAGGACCCAACCACATGAGTCCCACCATCATATACCTGCACATCTACTAATGTGATATATGCCATCATGTGCCACCAATGGCCTTCTGCCATGTACATTGGCCATACTGGACAGTCTCTACGTAAAAGAATAAATGGACACAAATCTGACATCAGGAATGGTAACATACAAAAGCCAGTAGGAGAACACTTCAATCTCCCTAGACATTCTATAACAGATTTAAAAGTAGCCATACTTGAACAAAAAATCTTCAAAAACAGACTTCAAAGAGAAACCGCAGAGCTACAATTCATTTGCAAATTTAACACCATTAATTTGGGCTTGAATAGGGATGGGGAGTGGCTGCCTCACTACAAAAGCCATTTCCCCTCTTTTGGTATTGACACCTCCTCCTCAATTATTGGGAGTGGACCACATCCATCCTGACTGAATTGACACTGTCAACACTGTGAGGTAACTCCACTTGTGAGGTAACTCCCTTCTCTTCATGTGTCAGGATAGAACGCCTGCATCTGTAATTTTCACTCCATACATCTGAAGAAGTGGGCTTTTTACCCATGAAAGCTTATGCCCAAATAAATCTGTTAATCTTTAAGGTGCCACCGGAATCCTTGTTATCCAAGACTAAGCACATTCCAAATCTTATATATGAATTTTTAATGAAATATTACAGGAGGGGACTCAACCAGGTTTATGTGCATAAATTACACATATTAGAAGACAGACCTACTACAAAATGTCTTTCCCACAGCAGCTCCTAGACAGATTCCACATCCACCCACTCCAGTAATAGACCCCTAACCTCTGGCTGAGTTACTGAAGCCCTCAAATCATGACTTTAAAACTTCAAGTTACAGAGAATCCACCATTTACACTAGTTTAAATCTGCAAGCGACCCGGGTCCCATGTTACAGAGGAAGGCGAAAGAACCCCCATGTCTCTGCCCATCTGTCCCAAGGGACAATTCCTGCCATATCTGGGGTCTGGAAATCAGTTAAGCCTCAAATATTCACTCTCAGTAAGGGTCTGAAAAAGAGTTCTCAGACCCCTACTAACCCTTTTCACACAGCAAACCTCTGAGTATGACCCCCCCGCTTACATATTAAAAACCCTTTTTTATATATGTAACACCATTATAAATGCTGGAAGCAAAGCGGGATTTGAGATGGAGGCTGACACATGACCCTCTGCCATGTAATAATCTCACGACCCCCTGAGAGGTCCCGACTCCCAGTTTGAGAATCCCTGGTACAGATTCACATAAATACTTTCCTACCCCTTATCTTTTCCTTCTCTGTCTTTACTCTCTCTGAAGAGTACCTCTGCATTTCTAGCACTCTGTTTCCATTGTTAAGTGCCTTGGGATACATTTGCCGCAGCCTGAGAAGTGCTGGGTAAGCTTCTCCTGTACGGCATTGTATTGTGAAGATAATGAGTGTGTAATTGATACCGCACTCCAGGACAATCTTCATACAAAAACACAAAAGTGAGTTAAATAAAACTGTGACCTGTTAAGTGCACAACTCTGAGGTTAGAATGACCATATTCATTACCGGATTTTTAACTTCAGAGCATGTCATCCCTTGGAGAGAGTTTAGTCATTCATACATTTGCATTTACTATGTACAGGGCCCCACGTGCAGGGCACAGGGTATTATAAAATTGGGTGCCAGTAAGATAACCCAGGGGAAACACAGCTCTGATGGGGAAAAGCTATGCAGAAAAAAACCTGGAAATTATTTCAAAAAGCCCCATGAAAAGTACCTGGGGCTCCATTTAACAAGCATATTCTTGTATTAGTCACAGAAGATTGTTTTTAGGAGGTTTAAATGACACATGGGTGGGGTGGGGTGGGGAACATTATTTTTTCATTCACATTAAAAATGGGCTGGAGACATGAAGTCTGGATCCAGATCCATGGTTTTACCCCCTCCCCATATAGGAAGGGGCCACCACATAGTCCTTACATAGACCTGAATTGATCCAAAATTTGGGAGTATTCTCATCCAGGGCTTTGGCTCTGCCTTGCCACTGACTAAGGTTACGTCTACACTGCAATCCTAGGTGTGGCTGCAGCATGTGTAGATGTAACCTGTGCTGCCGCCACCCCTCAGGCTCCACTGTGACATACGCTGTCATTCGAGTCGAGTGCTTCACTGAAGACCACATCAGCTCATTCTGCATCCCTCAGGACGCTGAGACCTCAGTTTGCTGACACCACCAGCTGACAGGTGCTGCTGTGTAGCCACCAGAATGGTGGGGGTGGAGGGGAAACAGACCCATTGTCTAGTGTTTGTATTGTCATCAGTGCTATCTTGAAATCCCATAGGGCAGTGTCCACAACTCCGCAATAACCATTCCTGAAGCCAGACATACACATACACACACGCCTAAAAGCATGTACATAAAACCCTAAAATGCACACACATAAAATCCTCCCCCCCCACACACACACACCCGTGGCTGGTACATGTTGGTTACAGCAAATAATGATTAGAAAGAGCCCTGGCACATGAAATGAAGAGCTCAAGGATTTGAATTCAGTAGAACTCCAAAACAGTAAAAGAAGGGGAGGGGAGCAGGTGACTCTATTAATATTTCAACAGGCTACAGTTCTAAAAATAAACATGGATTACCCCCTTTCTGAGTCTCCCTCACAGTCAGAGAGGCCGTGCCCCAAGCATTGCTGTGCGTTGTCCAGGAAACGTATGAACTAGTGATAGGACAGTTGCTACACCCTGGGCCCAGTTGTTATCTCACGACTGGGCCAGATTTGCAGGCGGTGAAAATCCGCATGACTCCACGGACGATGATTACGCCACTGGTTTGCTGAGACGGCTGTTTTTTTTTGCACAATGGCATCATTTCATCATTCCTTGTGCTCCCCCAATCCCTTTCCCTCCACCTACTAGTCGTCTATGATCTCAAACAGAGCTCGTTGAGGGAAGGGCTGTCTCCTCGTTATACGTTTGTACAGCACCTAGCGGAGCAAGGCCCTGGCCTCCTGATATTACCAGGATCTAAATAAATAGCTTCACAGGAGGAGTCCTGATTTACATCACTGAGGCAGAATGAGCCCTATTGATTTTAGTGGAGTTACTCCTAATTTACCCCAGCGCAAGAGAGATCGGAAGCCGGCCAGATACTTTTTCTATCTAACGGTGTTCAAGTGATGGCTGCTGGGGAACAGGGCTCTGCATTATTCCCCTACTGGCTGGAATACACGGAGAGTCAAGTTGCTCATTTACCCCGCAAAGGTCTCCTGGGCAGTTATTGGGGACGCACAGGGCTGCCCAGGGGCCCTACATTCTGCAGGCATCGCCCCGAATGCCATTCCCCACTATTGACTTAGCAATCAGCACGCAGGGGCCTATCCTATCCTTTGGCTTCAGGGCCCACAGAAGTGGGTCTCAAAGCACTGAGAGGCAGGTGATGCAGAAGGTGGTGGCTGCATAGGGGGAAGAAGCCATTGTTTCACCAAGATGGGAGGATGGGGATAGAGGGGGCGGGAGGGAGCAGCCTTTACAGGCAACGGTCTGATGTAAAATGGAACAGCAATCCCCTGTGCGCACCACAGGAAATAGCTGAAGCATCTCCAGTACCACAGTGTTGGCCAACACCGACCTTGTGAGGACCCCGGTCCTTCTCTTAAGGTCCTGACATTATATTCATGGCATATTTTCTGCCCTCTTTACCACAAGTGACCTTGATATGCAAACAGGAATGGAAGTTTGCCTGGAAGAGTTCAGCTGCCGTTTATTTACCCACCTCCGATCACAACCCTCTCTTGAAAGTTTCCACAGCAACCGAATGCAATTTATAAACAGAAGATTACGGGAAATAAAACAGCAGGGGTCAGATGAATTGTCTTAAGGAATGTGTGCTTATTGTCATGCAAATATCCCTACTAATAAAGAGCGGCCAGGAGATAAGGAAGAGGTGGGATGTAACATAATGGATAGGAAGAGGATAAGGTTAAAATTGAGACTGGCATATCCATTGATGTCTGAACGATTCAGGCTGCATCCGATGGTTGTGCACTCGCCAGCACTAATGCAAACTAGCAAATGCAAAGCAATACTCTTGATTCAGTGTAATTTTATTTCCAACCTTTCACCAGGTTGCTAATTAATTAAAGGAAACGATCCTTTGACATACGAGCAAAGAGAGCAGTAAGGCCGCCTGTCTTCAGCTGTCCAATTGGACGGTGACCCTCTGTGCGCCCTTCAGCCCCGGGGACTGCACACCCTGATTACAACACAGCATAAAACAACAGGGAGGTCTGAATAAAGATGATGTGCGTTCCACTAGGCCTTTTCGGCTTCGACGAGCATGAAGAAAAATGCTCCTGTCATCTCTAAAAGTTGTGCAGTTGAAAATAAAATGAAAATACGTATCCTTTGGCCCTAAAGGTGAGAGAGAGGGGGAGAGAGGGGGGGGGGGGGGAGAGAGAGAGAGAGAGAGAGAGAGAGAGAGAGAGAGAGAGAGAGAGAGAGAGAGAGAGAGAGAGAGATGCCCTATTACCCAATATAATCAAACAATTATGCTTTAATAATACTTTCACTAGCACGGGAAGGCTTTTTGGCTTGTCATTTTCTTAAACAATTCCACCTGACCTAGAATCCAAAGCTGAACAACAAATATCGCTTTGCTCTTATGGAGTATAAGCCATTGCTCACTGCAGTCAGTGCCCTCTTCACTCACTTCAATGGGCTTTGGCCAGGGCTTCTCAATTGCAGAGCATGAAGAACTTTATAAACAAATGTTACTCCCTTTTTGCAGATGGGAAAACCAAGGCACAGACCTGTGAAATGACCTAGGGTGTAACACAGGGCAACGCATTTCACTCACTTACCTACTCCTGCATTGAGACCAGTAACTTGCAAGCAGTAACGAATTGGGGAGTTAACCATTTGGTTGGGTTTTATTGCAACTCTCCCGTGGTATGTGACCGTATCTGGAGTGATTCAGATTTAAAGCAGCCTACTTGGTACTAAAAACTGGTTTCCATAGAAACAGCTAGGTAAAGCACAAGAGCTAAATCTTATTTACTCAGTTAAAGAAAGGGGCTTTTCTAGCAACATTTTAGACCTTAAGATAAGTGCCATATTGCTGGAAATATGGACATTTAATTCTATCTAAAAACACAGACTTTAAACAAACAGGACTCCTTTTTTTTAATACCAATTAGTGTAATAAGCCTTACTTAAATTAACTTCTGCTTTTTTCTTCTTAGAGATACTTAACATTTAAATATCGTGATCAAAGACGAACGCTATTAAGAAGATTAAACACCAAAAAATTTTCCCCCTACTTCCCCTCCCAAATAAAAAAGTCAATTTCTATTGCCAATTAAAGAAATCTGCAGCTCTGCTAGCTGGTTAATTATTTATTGTAGTGGAGACATAAACAGCATTTAAAATCAAGAACTCAGACTCGCAGTCAAAAGTCACCCAAAATTGGAAGCTCTCATATATTTTTAAAGATACTTGATTCAGACTTTGACCTTCCAGGCCCGTTTCGGTTCCCCCCCCCCCCCCACCCCCACCCAGAACTTTGGCATGTTAATCTGGAAGCATCAGCCGGTAAATTTAAGCTTCTTTATCTGAGCTTGTAGTTATAAATAACATATGCACACAAATCACAGATTCCCCCCATTAAGGGTATACAGAGACTGCCAAACTCCTGAATACTTTCACTGCATTGAAAAGCAATGCTAGGTGCTTGCAAACCATTTCATTTGGAGGGGATTTATCTCCCTCTTAAGTAAGGAAATCTAATAAGAGTGTTTTAAATAAATACTCACAGACACACATCCACACTCACTCAACAGGAGTTTATTAATTCTTTGAATGTTAATATCAATTGGCTGGAGATTTCCTTGGAATTACTCCTTGCCCTGTACAATGGCAGTGTTAGAATATGTATTATTTCAGCTGAATAATACATGACGATACTGTAAACCAAGTCCCAGCTGAGAGTGCGCTCTCGGACGAGGAGACTGGAAGGTGTCTGGAACTCCGTTGTGCTGTCTGGAGGTAGCATTTTTCTCCTTGTTAGTGAAGGGAATTGCTATCCCAGAATGGAAAAGGAAGGGAACTCCAGTTAATTAATGGCATTCAAAACACATGCACTTTGGTGTCGCTGACAGCCTCAATCTTTATCCCTTCTGAGACCATGCAGCTAACTGTGGCCCTTCCTTTTGGTCAACTTAAAATAAATGAAGTGTCTGAAAACATTTCCTTTCTCTCAGTTAAAGGCGTGGGGCATGCTAAGGAAAAGCTGCTAAAAAAAGGTGACCTGCAAAACTTTGAGCAGGTTCAAATAGACAGACAAGTCTTTAACAGGGCCCAATCAGCCTCACATTTAAGTCAATGGTAAAACATGTTACTGATCCCACCAAATCATAACAGAACGTATTTGTAACTTGCTGGTTGTATTATGGGAGCATCAAAATGCCCCAACTGAGAACAGAGCTCCACTGGGCTGGAGGTGATATAAACAGAGCGTGTTACAGATCAGCACAGAGAGATTGCCTGTGTGACCTTGGGCAGATCAGTAAGGGCTACTCTACACTGGGAACGTTAAAGTACTGCTGCGGCAATGCTGTAATGTGGCTTGTGTAATCATAGACTCAGACTTTAAGGTCAGAAAGGACCATTACGATCATCTAGTCTGACCTC
Organism: Sternotherus odoratus; assembly: GCA_032164245.1. Lineage (NCBI taxonomy): Eukaryota > Metazoa > Chordata > Testudines > Kinosternidae > Sternotherus > Sternotherus odoratus. The sequence goes on from JAVMKO010000016.1 coordinate 14,010,713, forward strand.
CTGCACAATGCAGGCTCTCCCAATGCTCAAAAAGAAAAAAAACCCAACTTACTTCTACAGGCCAACGCACGAGGTCATAGCTCCTCACCTGTTCCCAATCCCCTACGTGTAAACAGGGGCATTTTGGGATACTTCCTGCTTGCTGAGGAAAAATACAACATCCTTCACTCTGGAGCTGATGAGCCCATGGAGAAAATGATTCTCATATATTGGCCAACCGGAATCACACCCATTTATGCAAAGGCTTAATTTGGCCCATTAAGTTTTAAAAATATGGCCCCCAATCATGCAATCTGAACCTTATGGGCTTCACTTATGTAAAAACAGTCTACTGTCTTTAAATCAAAGAGCAAAGAAACCCTGCGATCGCACTGCACCCAGTTAGCTACAAGGGAAATAGACTTGTCCTTTTCCCCATCTAAAGCCAAACACCTTCCTCTAATGCAAACACATGAAGAGCTGGGGGAGAGCAAAAGAGAAAATGGCTTAGTCATCCAACCCTCTTGCAAGAGACTTCCGGGTCAGGATGAGGCATGGGGAAGACAGAAGGAGAGCATGTCCCTTTGTACTCTCCTGTGACTGCAGACGTCCCTGTAGTTGAGAGTTGGGTTTGGATGCCTGCTTGTCCATTCTGCATCCCAGAGGAGACTCGCTTGCAGTCAGAGGATTTCTTCCAGTCCACCTTGCTCAGACAGATCCTCCCAAATTCCACAACACCTGTCTCCTCCTATTATAAAGCTGACATCTTTTCCCTTGGACTCGGAGTCTCGCCTCATCAGCGCTCTCAGAGTGACAAGATGCTCCAGCGGCCCTCAGTGCCCTCCTGCCCATTGATAACGTTCAGCCAGATTTCCTGTGTCAAAGTGGATGTTTAAATTCAGCAAGCCGTGAATCTGGACCAGCTGCTTTTCAGGTCCAGGTTTCGATGCGTAGAGAGGGACAAACATTTCCCAGAATTGTATTAGTTTAAATGGCCAGGCTGATCGTATCTGATCTTTTGCTCATTAGCCAAGGCCTGAATGAAACTGATGCAGCGAGCTAGTGAAAACAAATAAAATCCATCAATAGATACATGTTATATTTGTCCGTGTATGCTTAGTGTGTATGACCTTCCCAGCACAGCAATCACAGACACAGACTTGCTCGCGCACTTACAACAACCATATAATGGAGGGAAATATTCAAATTTGCAACCTTCGCGTCGGAAAGTTTGACTCAGACATATCACAGTGACTGAATCTAAACCCATAATTTGTGCAATCAAGATTAGATTAGATTAGACACACCGGCTTCTAGCCTGTGGTCACGCTGTGGTTGAAACTGTGAGAGCCACTGTGTTTAGCACTAGTTTATTATTGGTCATGTGGTATCACGGCAGCAGCTTGAGGCCAAAATCTGGGAACACAGTCCCTTCCTGCAGAGAGAGGCAGTATGGCCTCGTAGATAAAGCAATGGATTGCGACTCACATGACCTGCTTCTATTCTGGACTCTGCTACTAGCCTGTTAGGTGACCTTAAGCAAGTCATGTCATTGCGGTGTGCCTCAGTTTCCACAACTTTAAAATGAGGGCCATGATACTGAACAACACTTGGAGATCTGCCAGTGAAAAATAGCTTCTTCTTATATACCCATGTGTTGTTCTAACAACTACTAATACTCTAACAGTATATACACAGTCCCTGTCCCATTGAGCTTACAGTATAAATACAAGGGTGGCTAGCAGGCTACAACCGGAACCGGTGTGGATAAAGACTGGTGCGTGAGGTCCATACCTATATCACCCCACCAGCCCTCACGATAGTATTTAGCAGTAGTTTTCAAGGGTGGTGCTAGGGGCGAAATCTCTATTCATGCTAGAACCCTACTAAGATTAGTTCGAGCAGACCATCAATTTCACCTTCTGCCAGCCAGGCACTGTTCTCCCGGAGGATCAATAATACATCTTTCCTGCTGAGGCCCTTAGCAGTGGTCTGATGACTACTCACTTCACCCGTGCTATAGTGAGCACCCCAAACAAAATAAATGCATTACAAATAAATGAAGCAATTTACTTGAGTGGAGAAACTAGGGGCTGCTTGCTTTGGGTGACAAGACAGCAAGTATGAAAATCCTGGACAGACGGTGGTAAGGGGAGGGGGTCATAGGCGCCCACATAAGACAAAGCCCCAAATATCAGGACTGTCCGTATAATATTGGGACATCTGGTCACCCTATTCTTGCTGTTGATTTCAATTGCAGCAGGCCCTAAATGCAGCAGCCAACAAGGGATTAAAAATCCTCAGAACCTTTGCTGCACAACTAACATGAAGAGTATCATAATTCCTGCTGCCTATTGGCCGCTTTTGACATCCTCCTTGAGTCCATTCCCCCCAAAGACCATCTATTACTGTTAGGTTAAATTAGCTTGTCCTACTTACCTATTCCACACCCGGATCGTGCGGAGTCGGACTATTGCTCAAAACTGTCAGAGACCAAGAAACACACAGACAACAGGTAGCTTTTTGATCAAGAAGGGCGCGCGCCTTCCTCAGGCTGATAGCTTTGGAAGAGTGCGGTGATTTATTAGCTTGACACAGCAGTATTTATATCCTACAAGACAATGACAAGTTCTGCATTTCTACATAGGAGACCACTCTCTGCATGGCCAGGGGGCCTTCTGCTTGAACCGGTTTTGTGGTTCCTGAAGCAAGCTTAACTGCCGATAAGGAATAATGCAAGACAATCTTTCCAAAGATTGTCTTGTGTAAGGTCAGGCAGAGTTTATGGTAAGAGGGGTTTCTTGACCAACAGTTAACCCCTCCCTTAATATCTGATAAGCAGCAAATGCAAGAATCTCTTTTGATAAGGGCATAAGAGATACAGAGAGAGGTTTGTATTTTATTGTTCCAACATTACTGTGCATTTGTACAGCTCCCAGCACAATCGGGACTCTGAACATGGGCACTCCCACAGTGCCAACTACCACCACCACACGAGCAAATTGCCTAAATCAAGGCAGAGAAGCCCAGAAGAACCACGTGCCAATTCAAAATGGTTTAGCAAGTTTAACTGTCAAGTCGTAATAAAAATACATAAAAATAATTGGGCTTACTTATTTGCGTTCCTTATTATTTGTATTGCACCATCATCTAGAGACCCCAGACGGGACTGAGACCCCAGTATGCTAAGTGCTGGACAAATGCATAGCAGGAAATAGTCCTGGTTCCTGGATAAGCACTGTATGAAGAAAGGAAAAACACTAGACAGGAAACGCTGCTAATGAATGCAGCAGAGACACATCCTTTTGGAAGCTCTCTCCTCAGTGAAAGTAGTGACCTTGAATGACTGAATTCCAGAGATCAGGAAATTTGCTGAGGGCCCTGAGTCTGACTGAGCTCTCTGCTTACAGTATCTTAAACTCCACCATTGCAGAGACTTTGCATTAGAGTGCGTTTAAGACAGAGGTTTGTTTTCAACTCGAGGGGGGCCCATTCTGTAATTGCTGACACCCAAGATTAGCAGAGGAGCAGGTGAAGTGCTAACTTCTGCGTCCCTGATGAAATACACAGGGAGACAATCTCTCCCTGAGCCCCACCCCCAGTGCCCTGTTTGTCATGTTAGGTCAATGGTTCCCAAACTGGGGTTCGTGAACCCTTAGGGGTTTGTGAAATGTTACAGGGGGCTTCTCGGGGGAAAAAATCCCTAATGGTAGACAGAGCTGTCCCTAGGGACCGCAGGTAGCATGGGATCAGCAGCACAGAGCCCCTGGACTTCCAAGAGCTAAGCAGATCAAAGCAAGCATCTCTATCCCAGTGAGGAGATTTAAACTTCAAGATTCCTTATAAGAAATGGAAAGGGAGGTGGATTTTTTTTTTGGATATTTTTTTAATTAAATAGGCAGCTAGTCTTGCTTTTAAACTTACTGTGAAGAACAAGTTTAAGCTTTTGGTGTAACGTGTTGTTTGCCTGGACTACTCAAGACCTGAATGCTTCTGTAGGAGAAACTCTTTGAGTTGGCTTCTTAAATACCTTCATACTGTTTCACATCTGATACTCCTTGATGAAACATAGGAGCCTTATCTTATAACAGGCTTATTCAACGTGATACAAGCCATGAAAGTGAAATCTTTGAAGAGTTTTGCTGTTTTTATAATGTAATATTAGGACTGTAATGATAAATAATAATTAATAATAAGTAGTGTGTAATAAGCATGTAAGAAAACCCACATTTTATATTTCCAAGATCACGGCTTTTGTAATTTATACTCAGGTAAAGGAGAAAACCCCTGGAAATATTCATTTTTAGGAGGGGTTTGCGAGACTTGACATTTTAGTGAAAGGGGTTCACAGGTTGTTAAAGTTTGGGAACCACTGTGTTAAGTGGATTCTGAAATATCCTGGGAAAAGGGTTAATTAGGGTGATGGAGTAGATGACAAGGGGGGACATGTCTGGCATCCAAGGAATTCAATGAGATCTGCACCAACATTCAACACTTTCACCAGCCAAGATACAGCAGCTTTAGGCTCCAATTAAAAAGAATCCAACCATGAAAACAAACACACCAAAAAAAACCCTCTGGCAAAGGACGTGTAAATAAAGAGTTAATCAAGGACATGTGATAAAATCCTCCTGCTCGAACACCTGAAACACAGAAGTGTGGGAAGCAATATTATTGAATGCCTGCTTAGCGCACAAAATCCTCAGAAGACGCCAAACCAAGGTGTTCAGGGATAGAGAAATTAAAATGTTCATCAAATTGCAGCCAAGCATCGTTTTTTAAAAAAACGTCAATAAACCCTTTACTTTTCTCAGGTGGAAACCAAAGCCGCCTTCTAATTAATCCCAGCGTGTTCCCCACAGCTAGCAAGACGACCCTGATTCAGCATTGCACATTCACATGTGCTTAACTTTAACCCTGTGGTTAAACCCACAGAAGTCAACACACACAAGCATGTGCTCACGTATTTGGCTGAATTGGGCATGGAACGAAAATCCCCCCTCCCCAGTCCAGCAGGCTCTTTCCCACACACCTAGGGCTGGTTGAAATTTGCCAGAGTTCAATTTTCTGGTGAAATGGAAGTTGTCATTTGCCCTTGGGGCAAATTGAAGATTACCGTCCCCTGAGAGGAGGAGAGGAATGGAGTCTTGAAAAGGGCATTGCCAAGATGTTGCAACTTTATACGCCCATGTTGGCTTAGGGCTCTGTGGCTAATATCCCCCCAAAAATGTCTTTATGATTGAAACTTATGCATTGGTGGGGGTGATGTGGAAGGGAAAACACAATGAATTTTAATAGGGGGAGGAGGAGATCAAGATTAAGACACAGTGTGTGAGACAAGATGGGGGGAGGGGGGGGAAATCTAGGCATGTCTTTTATGCATGAAAGACTCCATCCCAAGTATTTGCTGTGATCTCCTGAGCTTTTAAGTAGTAATATTGTAATTACATTTACATTTGTTTAGAGAAAATGCTTAGTCAATGGCTCAGCTTTTCCTAGTATTTACACAGCAGTTTTAACGCATTTCCGATGTAGATATTTGAGAAAGAGGCTCATGTTGAAAACAAAATCATCCGTGCGCACTATCAGCCCATCCGCTGAAAAGGGGCCGGTGCTATGAGCAAAGGCGAAAGAAACTCAGAGAAACCTTGTAGGATGAAACTTGATAAGTAAACACTGTGCTAAAGTGATAAAAGGATCACTTATGTCTTTACATTCTAATGGGGGAGCTTTCGAAGTAGAGTCTGTAAACAACAGTGAAGGACTTGGCTCTTTACACTTATTGTCTGAAGCCAGAATCTATAAACATATCAGGCCTCTGCCCACTTCTTGCAGGCCTTACAGTGACGTCTCCCGCCATGCAAGACTGAACGTCTGTAGTTAAGAACGCTTTGCATTTTACAGAAAGAACAGTATCATTATTCCTATTTCACAAAGAGGGAAACTGAGGCCCGGGGAGCCGGTGGCAGGAGTGACTTGCCGAAGATCATGCAACAGGTCAGTAGCAAGACAGGAAGAAAATCTCAGGTCTCCTGACTCCCAGCTCAGAACACCATCCAGGAGACCACACCTGCAAGGGAATATTTCGAGGCGCCTATCAATTTGAGTGGGTCCCATTACAGGTTTCAGTTCTCTGGCCCCAACCTATGGTGGACAGGCAATGACCCGTCTCCGTGGCAAGTCTGGCGGGTTGGACACCACACTTCCCTTTTTCTGCGCGGGTTGGGCTCAGGGTTGGGGGGAGGGGTGTTTGCCCCAATAGCATAGCTACAAGTGGGCCTGGGAAGGCCGGAGAGGATGGGGGAGACTTTGGGGGCAGAAAGGGGATGGGAAGGGAAGGGTCGTGGGCTGCATTGCTGTGACTAGAAGCAGCTAGGAAGGGCCTGCCTGGCAATGAATCCCTGCCCTATTCCTGAGGAAAGTCCAGAGGGCTGAAGACTGATTCCCCAGCTGGGTTGCACCCTGTACTTCACTGCTAAGCAGATGGTGCACCTTTCCTCTCCCCCTGCCCCGTCCTGGCCACTGATAGGCAGGATTCGTCCAGGAATTGGTCATAAAATCTGCCCATGTCCCCAGAGTTGGACAGACTTTTCTTCCTGCCCCTGGGCTGGATCTGCCCCGACAGCCAGGCGTGTCCGCCGGGGGCAGAGACTTGCGCAGAGAGGGAACGGCTATTTTTAAGCACATTAACTGAAGATAGAGCTAGCACATGTCACTTCCTTTCCCTGTACCCCCAGGGAACGTCTGCGGTGGAGCTGGGAGATGTGATGCGTCTACTGCCCTCGGGAAAGGTTTATAAAGGGAAAGTGCTACCGAGCTTTGCCAGTGGACACACAAATCTGGCTGCATCCTCAGCCAAGCAAGAGTCATTCAGGCTAGCAGAGCTTGCTACGGGGCTGAATGATCTGCCGGCAGAGACACACAGTATAGATTGTTGTGGGGAGTCTGGATTTCAGTACAACCCCCAAAGACAGACAGACAAACGGACCCTGACCCACCACTAGGCAGAGTGGGGGCCTGCTCTTCGGGCCCACGTGATGCCATCAAATACAGCCCCGCAGCAGACACTTAAAAAACCAGGAGCGTCACCACCCCTACGTTAAACACCAATCGAAAGCAAAGCTGCAGAAGCCGATGGGCTGGCCAAGGCAGCCCTGAACCCATAATTACACTACCCACAAAAAGCCTTTGTACTCCTGTGTGCGTGGGTGTTTTTTTAAGACCTGAAATTGCCACTCAAGAGGTTTTCAGCCGTACACCAAGATAACATCTCTGCTGCTGCAGCCGGCCTTCCCACATCCAAGTAATGCAACGCAGGCTCAGCTGGAGTGAACGGGAGCAGCTCATTTGATGTCTAATGGATCCGCGTTCCATTTACACTGGCTTAGCATCTGTCTAGTGTATAAATGACTTGGAATATGGGTCCTTTGTGCATGGGACGCCCTTAAAAAAAAAAACATGCGTAGTAGAAATGACTGAATGACCCATTGATTTCTGTAAAGTGGCATATGTAAAATAAAACAACAGGCCACGCTAAGGAGAACAAATGGGAGCTGGAAGTCTAAGCTTGGCCTTTTAGCGACCTGAACGTGGGACTCCAGTCAGGTGCGTTATTCTGGGGATCCCAATTCCCACCTTCAACATTGCAGAGGCAGCAATTTCCACTTCGGTTTTCTGGTCTTCCAGCTACAACCACTTTTGATGCATAAACAAAGCAGCCCGCTGTTCTTGATGCTTAGCCACAGAGGATCCACTTAATTGTTCCCAAACGTATGGAGCCCTTAGTAAGCTGCTTAACATTGTGCACGCTAAGCTGAATGAAAAACAAAGAAACATGCCACAAAAATCAACCTCGATCTATTACTCAGATTTCTCTTATTTCTTTTAAAGAGCACTGTCCTGTCTTATGAATTTGCCTCGCTCAGGAAGATGTTCATAGGGCCTGCATGGTCTTTCTTTATGTTTTGCACAATGACACTAAGGAATCTATAACGAGAACCCAGAATGAGGAATAAATCAGTGTCAAAGCATGTGATTTTACGTACATGCCCACTGCAATCAATGGGATTTTTCTTCTACAGACATTGGTTGAGCATTGGATCTGCCCCATACAATAGAACTTCGGGGGTCTAACTCTCCTGTGCATACAAAGCAGGGTCATTTCTCCTGCTGTCTGTCATAGTGAAAGCTACTCCCATCATCCACACCTAGGTGGCATTTGGATTGTCAAGATTACAACCTGCTGATCTTTCAGGTGTGGTTTTGGATAAAAGAAAGGTAAAAAGGGTAGACGGCAAAATATTGGGGAGTTGGATGGGTCCAGGATTCTGAGGGAGCAGTCAGGGGGCGGGAAGTGGGAGGGGGCCGGATTGAGGGCAGGGCCTTCCCTACCCGGCCCTCTATATAATTTTGTAAACCCAATCTGGCCCTCGTGCCGAAAAAGTTTGCCCACCCCTGGCGTAGGGGAAGGGCTTGCCAAGGGAGGAGAGGGAAGAGGGGAAGAGGAATGTGACGGGTTATTTTAAATGGCAGTACTTGCATGTGTTAAGTCAGGGCAGCTAAAGCCTGTGTAATGGCTGCTTTCTTGCCTGACACCAAAGACTGAACTGGGGACCCCCAGAACTAAAAACCATGAGTCTCCCTAGCTTGAGCTAAAGCGAACAGCCCCACTACAAAAACACAGTGTCCTATGCACTAGTGTCATTGGTTTGCTGTTTGTGATAATACTACTTAACAGAGAACAATTCCCGGACATTAATTAATCCCCACAGAACCTCGGTAAGGTATTGGTGCCATTTTTCAAGACAGAAAACACAGGCCTACAGATTAATAAGCAACTTGACCAAGGTAGAAACATAAGAATTGCACTGGTGCTTCGTTTCCTCTGCACGCTTCAGAAGCCCCCAAGGTACAAAGACAGCCAAGCTATTCCAAGAGAGGCCAAGAAAAACCCAGCCATATTTATATGCATGAGCATTAAACAGCAGGTATAAAAGCATAAAGCTATGATCCAATACAGCCGGGTGCAACCGGGAAAGGGGGGTTGGATGTGTATTTTAAAGGAAATATCTATGCAATTTACTGCACTGATTAGGATGCATTCAGAGAATGATACAAAATTCCTTGGATTGACCAATGCATCTTTACCAAATAATTCTGCCATAGGTCCCTCTTCAGCCAGCCATGGTGAATTGGACAAAGCTGTCCGACGAATCTGTGACAGACAAAACCGTCGCCTTTTGAATGAGGTATGGGCCACCAAATTCATCTTCACTTGTGACTTCATCCAGCCTTCCACTGGGGAAAACACTAGTACATTAATTCGTTCCCCTTTGGGCCCCTGGCGGGGGGGCTGGAGGGGGAGGGAGCGATTCTAGTATAGGTCAAAGCACACTCACTTTTGGCAGATCAGCCTCACCCCTTGTGCCAGTCACTTTAGCCTAGAAACACAACTGGAACGGAGGGGCTGTTATTGTTGGAGATGACAGCCGAAATCTTCAAGGCACGATCGGAAAAGTGGGAGGGGAAAAAATGCAGTTTTGAGTCTTTGAAAAAAAATTAAAAATAAACTTGGTCATCCAGAGAATAACTCTGCTCCCTTTTTCTCCCTGAATCCATGTGCATAAACATATCGTGCGGCCAAAGCTTTTCATGTACGGCCAGGGAGATAAAGGCACATTCTTCCCCCCATTTCTGGGCAGCAGGGAGCGTGGCTTGCTGTGCCCCCGAAAGCTTGAAGAATGGAATGTGATGCGATGCACAGAAAGACAAAGGGGTGTGGAGAAAACAAACGAGAAGACAAAAAATATACTCTCTCTCCACTCTGCTCTGGGCAGATCAGAAAACAGGCTCCTGTGGAATCCTCATCATTTCTATCAGAGTAACACCGAAGAACTCCCTAATTAAGGATCCACGCTTCACTGTGCTAGGCACTCTACAGACAAGGAGCTAAGAGGAGTGTCCCTGCTTCAGAGACCTGACAGTCTAGGCAGAAATTCAAGCCACCAACCTTTGGAAGGCCAAAGCGACACATATCAACTGCTTCTTCTATCTTCTGTGCGAACCAGGGGTTCAAGAAATGGAGGGAGGAAAGCACTGCCCACGTCTAGCTCTACCAGGTGCTGTCGAGGGAAATGGAAGAAGGATTGTCCAGCAGGTAGGGTGTTAGCCTAGAGTTCTCTGGAGGAGCACAGAATTGGACCCAATTCTAACTGGTGCAAGACACTTAAAACCCTTTGAAAGTCTGGTCTTTAGTCTCTCTTGGCCTCAGTTCCCCATCTGTAAAATGATTGGCCTTCTCTTCCGCCTGCTGCGTAGGGAGAATAAATACAAGCGTGTGAGGTGCTCGGATACTATGATATTGGGCGCCAGAGAAGTACTTCATAAAAGGAGGACATGCAAGTAGCTTGAGTTCGGTCATGTTGGTGGCGGGGCCATCCTAGTCAACCTGCCAGAGGAACAGCCAGAGATGCAGAGGGAGATGGGTGAAGAGTGGTGAGTTACAGCACATCCGGGACAGCGGAGTACATGTGCTGATCCCCAGGGACTTCCGCCTTGCTCGTCTGTGGAGGAGCAGGAGAAAAAGATCTAGCTAAGGTCAGCAAGGGGATTTTAGGCAATGATCCTTCAAGGAGCTCCAAGAAAGGATCTCTGCAGATACCCCCTTACAGGATCACAGTCTGTGCTCACTCGTTTGTAATCAGAGGCCTGATTTTTAAGGTTTATGGGGGTGATTCAGGGAAGCGGTGCCGCCGAGGCACAAAACACGCTCAGAGACAAAGAGCTGGAAAATTGAAACAGGCAGAAAAGACAAAGCTTCTCGGCCCTTCTGTTATCTGGCATGCAAGCGTAAATATCCTAATTCAGGATTTAACTCACAAGTAGATTATCTACACTAATAGGTATAAAACAAAGGGTGAAATCCCCATCTCCATCTGTTTCAAAATTTGATTTACGCTTAAATCTTTCTAAAAAAAAAACCCCAAAAGTCATTGACACTTTTTAAACCAACCCCAAAGCAGAAACACACACACAGCCCTGCTTCCTAACCAGCTAAAAATATTATCTCTAATAACCTTACATGCTCCCCGATTGGTTAGAAATCCTAGCCTACAGCAGACATCATATCCTGGTGGGTGACGGATGCAGCCAGCAGGAAGTGGAGATTGCTCCTGGCAGACCGGGAGATTTGGTAGGGAAAGAGAGAGACAAAAAGACAGGAGGGGACTCGCTGAGTAACACATTGTCAGTGTGGATAACTGGACTCCTGGGGACTCCACACTGTATGGAAAAAATTCTATTCCATTCATCACCGGGTTGGGGATGGTTTTTAATGACTTTTTAAATGAAAAAAATCAGTCGAGTCGATACCATTTTGTCACCTTCTATGAGATTTTATGGTGACTTAAACAAAAACTTTCCAGACAGCTGGGACAGGTGAAATGAGGTCCGCCAATATTAACTTAGTTTTCTATTATGCTGCCTACAGACTTCACACCGACACCGTTCCGGTCTTGGCTGCAAAGGCCTTACGGTCTCACGCCGAGAACAGAGGCAGGTAGGAGAGCAATCCGGAACATAGTGCTGCAGGAGTGGCAGGACTACACAGAATAAACTACGAGTCTCCACTTACATCCGCCCTTTGTCGGTGAGCACTTAAATCTCACTTTGCTGAGCTATCGGTGCCAAAGAAAATGACAAAGCAAACGTGGCGGTACTGATCAGATGTACGAGCTTCAGATAACAAGAGCGGAACACATCTGTGAAACAGGCTGATGCTATAACTTGCTGCTTAGACGCTTGGATGTTTTTTCTGAATCACAAAACAATAGATTGGCTTGGTCATGGATACCTCTCCTTACAAACACTGGCAACATCCTTGCTCAGTAAAAACGGATCTTGTTGATATGGATACAATAATATTTCAACTTTGATATGCTTATCGTTCAAATGGACTTCTAACAACAGCAGATACACCTTACAGGGAAAGCCCAGCAGTTGCCAATGGACAGAAGGTGACAGGGAGGAAGATGCATCTAGTACCAACCTCCTCATAAAACAGAAAGGAAGTAGCTAGTGGAAGCCTGCTATTGATCATTTCCTATGGCACCATGCAATGCAAAAGGAAGAATACAACTTATGGCTCATTGCGCCACAGAGGTTAGTGGCAGGTTCCAACCGCCAAAGAAACTAACTGAGAAGCAGCGGAAAAAACCCACAGCATCAATAAAATGATCTAATAAGTCCCTTGCATACTGGGCTATATCAGTGCAATAATGACCAGCATTGTATTAAGCACCCTAGGCATCACTATTGGTTCACTGATAAAAGAACAAGGGGAGGACTTCATTTCTGAGGTGTACTATGATGGAAACATCTCAGCCAGTTGGAGCACTGGGATGCTGTACAGTTACTACCGACCAGTCGCTATATTCAAGGCCTTGATCCAAAGCCCGTTGGCGTCAAGGCAAAGCCTCCTTTTGCCTGTAGAGCTTTGGATCAGGATCCTTACTGCCTCTGCCCTCTCCTCACCCACAGGCCCATGAGGGGTAAGCCCACCTTGATTTCTCACGTCATCCAGCTGGTAGAAGACAGCTCCAATAAAGCATTTCAGAAGGCTCATCGGTAAACGGTGCCTTCTTGTTAACAGGGTAATTGTATCCAAGGTTAGCAATGGCCTTAGCGGGTAGGTCTGCACACTTCCCAGGGAGGGCAGACAGACGTGTGAGCTCTGCTTGAGCTACTGTAATACACACAGCAGGGTAGCAGGAGTGGGGGCTCAGGCTAGATGTTCAATTACATGCCCACGAGGTCCTGGGTGGGTTTGAGCTTGAGCTGCCACCTGGGCTACCTGAGCTACGCTGCTATTTTTAGTTGCAACATGGGCCTACCTGTGCTTGGGTGGATGCTCCTAGCAGCAGTGCAGACGTACCCAGAGTTAGTTAAGGACGCTTGCAATCTTGCAAAGAGCATGCCCCCTGTATTAGCTCATCATACCATGTAGATTCTAGGACAACAGCTTGCTGGAAGGCTGGACTTTGACAACGGAGCATTATAAATATGCACTAAGCTCATCGGGATTCAGCATATTCATAAAATTAGATTCTTAGCTGTGCAGGGTAAGTCTCTTACTCATCATGCGCATACGCACTGCTATCAAAATAACCTGACAATACTACACACAATACCTATCAAATGTATTGGTTTCTGCAATACCACAGCTCAACAAAACAAGGAATTGTTCCACAGTTTTGGACAGTTAGGACCAAATTCTATTACCCTTACTTCTGTTAGACTCTTAGTCCATGAGTAGCCCCACTGATTTCAAGGAGATGATTTGCAGATTATTCACTGCGGAGTGGTATCCGAGTCCAGCCCTTGGAGACAGAAATTTCTTAAAACTGTCATTGGTCCACTCCCAAATAGAACCAGGAGGGATTTACCAGGGAGACAGTGTTCATATTCAGGTTACACTGAGAATTTGGGGTCTAGGTTTAAAAACAAGTCAAGACTATAGATCCAATCTGGGTCTTGACAACACTAATATATATATATATATATATATATTAGTGTTATATATATATATATATAATACACACACACACACACACACATACATCTTACCAAAAAATATTTTTGAATCTGACCAATTACCAAAACCCACGAATGTATCCATAAACAAAATCAAAAATTTCTGACATGAGTTACAGTTTCAGCTCATCTCGAATAAAGATCAACAAAATTCCTAAGCAAACCCTGGATTTCAATTCGACAATTAGGGTGTGGAAAGGATCATCCTGTTTGTGTTAGCTTAACATTCGTCCTGTTAATGTTGAAGAGCACAGACACTTTGGTTGTTCATTTTCCGCTGCTATTAGATAAGACACACAAGGATTCCAAATGAATTCAAAATCCTGCTGTTTCACAAGAGGGGGATTTCCTCTCCCACCAATATTGCCTTGGGTGTCCCATTGACTGGCTGCTGTATGTGATTTCTTCAAAATTGTATTCACAACATTAGCAACACTGTAGTTCATCATCTCAGAGCCACTTCCATGACCCCAGCCATCACCTCTCAGATAAAGCTGGCCAACCAAGTACCAAGACAGGGAACTACCGGCTGGGAATCTCCAGTCTTCACTCCAGCAAAACTCATTTGACTTTTTAAATAAATGAGAACTGATCTCGCCCTTCACTCTTCCAGAGCCCTGCAGGTGAGAAAAGATCAAACCTCTGGCTAAAGCTGAATGGCACTTGAGAAAATGACAGATCTTCACGAGGCTTGCTCTAAACAGAAGCCCCATCCAGAGCACTGAGAGATCGCACGCCATTTGATGCTTGCCGGAGCAGAGATGAAGGCAACGGAATTACTTAAAATAAGCCCATTCTTTCATACAACTACTCCGTGGTAAAGCAAAAGCAAAATCTGTATAGAAATGTTTCTCCCCTAGAGAAGTTGCATTGGGTGGCAATTTCTGGTGGTGGTTTCTCAGTTAGAAAGGGAACTTCCTATCTATGGGTAGGTTTATCGACACAGCCTTCCAGCCTGGTCAACAGACTCATGCCCGCAGGGCCTGCGCTAGTGCTCTAAAAACACCTGTGTGGACATCACTTTGAGGTTGTGGCTCAGGCTGGAGTTTGGGCTCTGAAGCCTAGGGATGGGGGTGACCTTCAGAGCCTGAGCTCCGGCGCAAATGCCAACTTCAAGGTGCTGTCCATGCAGGTATTCTTAGCGCGCTAGCGTAGGCCCTGCTGGGAGGCTCATGTCCACAGTCTGCATGTCCTAATAAGCTACATGTTCTAAAGACAGCATGAATCAGAGGACTACAGTATAGATGGGCATCTTCATTCAGCAACAGAGAGGCAGTGTGGTCCCATGCCGGCAATCAAGAGAGCTGGGTTCTACGCTTCGGTTTTACCACGGACTCACAGGGGAACGCTGAGCAAGTCACTTCACCGTTCTGTGCTTTGAATTCACCAGCTATACAATGGAGATGATGACAACACAAAGCACTGAGCTCTACAGGTGAGCTACGCATAGTTATGAACTAGGACAGAGCAGATGGTCTTGTTGAAGTGGGACCATTCTATTACACTGCAACCTTGGCTGCCTCAGATAGTAGTGTCCCTGTAATTGCAGAACTCCCACATCCTCCATTAACTGAGGCTATTGAAAGTAAGGAGAAGAGCTGTGGAGTTGCAGGGGTTGTTTTGGGTGGGAGCAGGCAGGGGAAGAGGATGACTAAACTACAACGGGAGAGAATTAAGTTACAAAAATGGATGTTAGCAAAAGATGCGGTCTTTGTAGATATAGTTTAGGGACAAAGCAGCAGGTCCTTCTTATGGTACTGTAGGCTCTTTTAATGTTTCAATTAAGATATGAAGATGGAACAAATATAAAGTGATGAGTCAGGCAAGTGTACAGTGATTCAAATGTGTGTGCTAGAGAAGACGTCAAAGCAATTTGAGTTTGGAGAGACATATTGCAGAGAAGCAAAAGTTTAAGACAGCAACAGAGATCACAAATAATGAGATGTAACAATGATATCGTAGTTGACGGACCTTGAATTAAGTTTAGCAAAGAAGCGCCCAATAGCAATCTGGTCTGGTGTGTCAGACAGGCTGTCTGGAAGGTGCTCAGACATTCATGGAACACGTCTACATTCACTCTAAAGACCCATGTTTCATTTCAGATGGCCCTCTATTGAAAGTGACATTGTCAGACAGCACAGACTCAGAATGAATACTGACCTGCCCTAACAGGGCTTGTTTATTTAGGGGAATATCTTCTAGATTTTAAATATCCATTTGGAAAAAAATAATCTACTTCTTTCTCCCAAGAAATATGAAAAGAGACTGTCCTGCAGTTTTCATGAGGCACAGAAATAATTAACGTGTGATCTCCCTTCCCTGGCTTTGCTGCTAGCAGCTAACATGGTTAATCTCAGTTTTACTCCTGGAGAAGGGGAGAAAGTGTTAGGATCCTTCTGATCCTGCCCCTCCTCCCCCACGAACATTTGATTTTATTAGTTGCTTGATAGCAGCCAAGCACTATGAGGTTCCACCCTGAGGCAGCATTGAAACACTATCACGGACGTGATTAAAAAGGTGGCCCAATTTGGGGCTTGAGCCAAAGGATATTGAAGCCGACGGGGATGTTTCTGTGGACTTCAATGAGCCTTGGATCAAGCCCATAGGGCATAAGACCTACATCCACCAAGCAAAAAAAGAAGATACAAAGGTCAAACCCACCACACACTCTGCCTATTCATTGTGGAAGTTCCTCCTCACAAAGGTGACGCACCAAGCAAGTCCTATTCTGAAGGACATGCTGCAGTCATGGGGTGTGGACATATCTGAGCTAGTCAGTTTGAACACCTGAGCTGTGAAGCTGTAGCAACACAGGCTGTCCGCTGCCCAGAACCCCAGGTAATTACTCAGGCTAGCTTCACTGCTCTCAGTACCAGAGCTAGCTAGTTGAAACCTACCTCGAGTATGGCTACATGAGCTGCAAGCACGCCCCATGTTTGCAATACATCAAGAGCCTAAACCGAACAAGGTCTTTATTCTGGTTGTCTGCACAGGCATGAATATCACCCCAGCCAAATTTTGTACAGGGCAGGGCAGTTTAATTTAGGGCCCTCTTAAAGGTGGTCAAAGTATACCAGGTGCATTCACTTTGATTTCGACGCATAACCAGCTAGTAGCAATAGGCATGACACTGAAAATTGGGATCTTGGCTGGGGAGCATTGGAGCCGTATGGTCATTTACTTCCCCAGAAACGCAGCAGCTGTTCCTCATGCTGCTTCCTGCTACGTCTCCCCATCGCGCTCGGCTTGACAGATGCACACGGAGAAGGAATGATTTGCCCAGAGCTTCACGGCCAGTCAAAGACTCAGGCTAAAAACCACACTGAACCCTCCTGGCTCTCAGTCCTGCACTTCACTCATACATTCCCACTGCTGTCACAGTCACTGGTCCCTTCTTAAAACCATGCACAGCCAGACATCTACTTGTGCTAAACTGTTAACAGGCTGCATAGATTATGTAATATCTATATACTAGAAAGAAATAGTTATGGGAAAAGGGGGAGATGGGTAGACACTGATGCTTAATATTTTTAGATGATCTTGTGAATGTAAGTCCCAGAGCTCCTCTCCACTTGTCAAGGACAAATGATGTCCTTGCAAACGATTTCAAGGACATCATACCATCACTCTTGTCCTGCAAGATTTCAGGGGTCGCTGCGGCAGAGTTCACAATCTCCCGAGAGCTACAAGGCTACTGTTTGAAGAATGAGAGGGAAAAAATGGATTTTTTTTAAAACTTACTACGGCATTCAAGTCCCAGTCCTGCCAGCACTTCAGTAGTCCTGCTGAGTTCCATGGGGATACTCACGTGTCATGTTATGTACCATAGGGTGCAAGTTTTTGCAGCATCGGGGCCTCAGATCACAATAGCCATGATGTCGAAGGCCAGGTCTACACTACCCGCTGGATTGGCAGGTAGCAATCGATCTTTCGGGGATCCATTTATCGTGTCTACTCTAGACCCAATAAATCGATCCCCGAGCACTCTCCCTGTCGACTTCGGAACTCCGCTGTCACGAGAGGTGCAGGTGGAGTTGACGGGGGAGTGGCAGTAGTCGACTCAGCGCCATGAAGATGCCACGGTAATTAATAAATTAATAAATGGAGATATACCAATCTCCTAGAACTGGAAAGACCTTTCAGGTCATCGAGTCCAGTCCCCTGCCTACACTAGCAGGACCAAGTACTGTCCCCTGACAGATTTTATTTTTTTTTGCCCCAGATCCCTAAATGGCCCCCTCAAGGATTGAACTCACAACCCTGGGTTTAGCAGGCCAATGCTCAAACCACTGAGCTATCCCTCCCCCCCTATGTAATCACGTAGCTGAAGTTGCATACCTTACATCGATCTCCTCCCCCCTCCCTCAGTGTAGACCAGGGCTAAGTGATTGTAGAGGCCCAACCTGAGACATCTAAACAGGACCCAATTGATCAAAAGTGCTGAACATTCGGTCCCTGGAAAGTTAGGCCCCATTAAAGGCCTCTCAGATTGGGCTCCCAAAAAAAATCACTTGTCACTTTGGAAAATGTAGGCCTGTGTTCTTATACACCTGTACAGGTTTTATTTTTAACCAGTGTATTAATAGGGTGACCAGATGTTCCAACTGTATAGGGATAGTCCCTATTTTGGGGACTTTTTCTTATATAGGCACCTATTACCCTCATCCCCATCCCATCCCAATTTTTCACACTTGCTGTCTGGTCACCCTACGTATTAAAAACAGATTTGTATTACAGCAGCTGACTCTTCCTTGAACCAAAAGCCTCCTTCCTGACCACATACCACAAGGCAAAATTATGCAGAGGCAGCGACACACAGCATGGAACATCAGTATTCACTCATCTCTGATGCATAGTTACTTTCAAGAGGAACATGGAAATCAAGCGGATTCAGTTATGTTAGGATACCTAGGACTACGTTAACCTCGGAGACTTTGCACAGTGCCTCTGGAGCAGATTCATAATGATGGTATAAAGACTCATTGGAATCCAAACCAATTTATAGACTCTAGAGGGAACATTTGACATTTTCTAGATCACACACCATCCCCATAAATCAATTCCCATTCTGCGCCTCCGGTTCCAACTCTTCCAGCCTTTTGTAAATAAATGCCAAGGGTAATGAGTTTTGAAACAACCAGCCTGAAAGTAACAAAGAAAATGACAGTCATTGACAAATCATTGTACTTCCAGGCAATCCCAGGTGCAGTTCCAAATGATTACAAAAGACCAAGTGAGATGGCAGAGAAGAGCAAGGGCGGAACAAGCTCTTTTCTACCTCTTAGCCGTTTATTTTCTTCCCTCTTCAAATCATATAGCATGGGCTATGCAATCTCTCCCTCATAAGTGAGCCCTCCATAGGGAAACAAGCACTTGTAGGCGCAGGATGAGCCAAGCAGTGTATGGTGCGACTGGCTAACGTGACATAACACAGTGATCCACTTAACAGCTCGCTCCCCCCTCCATCCCAAAGACAACTTTGGGTCAGGAAGCTTTTCAAAATGAAAAGAGAATAAAGCAGGGCGGCATGAAACCTGTCATGCACCCGTCACTCCCGTCCCGGTCGGAGGGTCAATTATCAAATTGGAAACTGCAATTTCCCAGGAGGAGAAGTGCTTCCTGCCTTCATGTTTTTATTTTCTGCCCTGGAAGGTCTTTATAATAAGCTCTTACATAATGCCCCGTTTGAGGTATTCCTACGGCAAGAGCACAAGTCATGCTTATTCATCCCCGTCGCGGCCTGAGAGTTGGGATTTACCAGCAACGATCACGCTTGTCAAAGATGCCCTTGTACTCTTGTTATGACCCGCTTGTGTGCTAGGTACCACACTTTGGACGCTACCCACTCCGGGGGACCCCTGAGCCCACACAGAACAGCCTATGGGATCAGAGCTTGTTCTTGTGAGTTTCTGTCCCTTCCCCCAGATTTCTACTAACCCACAGGTGAATGAAGGGACCTAACTGCAGGCCTTTGTTATGAAGGGAAAGGTCTCAGTGACAACACTTTGCAGGTGGAAGTTTAATGGAGGAACAGAGCCTCTGGGCTACGAAGAAACTTCTCCCAAACTCACAAAGGATTGAGAAATATTATGAGGATACCAAATCTGTCTCTAATCTAATGCAAGCAGATAACCCCAAATGAAATCCTTTGGAAGCAAGTGTATCTCGGGTAAGCTCAGTTAGCAGTGGGTATTTTAGCCATCCCATAACCATAATACACATGTATTTCAGCTCGATCTTATAAACAGAGACAATCCCGCAAATGGTTTTTAATCCACAGGTGGACACTAGTAGCTCCAGAGTGGTTACAAAGCTTATTAGTGACTGAGGAAAGCACGCCCCCAAGATCAAGAGTTAAACAAAAATTGCAGCAACTCAATAGAAAACTAATTAGGGGAAAACAAATCATACATTTGCTTCAGTAGATGAGGATAGGTTTCCAACACCATGACACGGAGCTTTGGGAGGCTGGACATATTACATTCATGTTCTTGCATATATCAGTACTGCAAAAGAATAAGAAGAATCACCACGTTAAGTCAATTTGCTGAATGCACAGGATACATGATGGAAAAATGAGTGAACCAAAAGATATCCATGAACGGATGAACTAATCTAGCCATTAATTGAAATATGCAGTGTTGTAGCCATGTCAGTCCCAGGATATTAGAGAGACAAGCCAAGGGAAATATCTTTTATTGGATCAAATTCTGTTGGTGAGAGAGAGAATCTTTCAAGCTACAGCTGTTAGCTCAAAAGATTGTCTCTCACCAACAGAAGTTGATCCAATAAAAGATATTATCTCCGCCACCTAGTCACATTAATTGAAGCAGAAAGATTTGCGAGTTAGTTGGCAGGATTCATCTCCTTTATAAACACCAGCATTTTAACTGTATGGAATATTCCTGGGGGGTGGGGAGGAATCTGCACCACTGCGCAATGCAGAATTTTGCAGACTTCCCTGTTTTCCCCTGCAGAATTGGGGCTGCAAAGCTGCTGGCCACCACCAGAGGTTGCTGGTCTCTGCAGAGCCCAACTTGCAGTAAGCGGAGTGCCCAGCCTAGCTGGACTGGAGGATTCTCTTGGGGACAAGAGAGGGCCCAGGAGAGCCAGCTCTGGCAAAGGGTGTGGAAGGGCAGGGCTGCACCACACCGTGTCCCCTGGTAGGACAGTAAAGAAGCTGGGAAGAGTAACGGCTCTGGGGATGCTGGTGTCTGGGCTGGGCATGCCCCATGGCTGGGTTCTAGGGGAAGGAGGGCTCTGGTGTCTCAGCCATGGGGTGCCCACGGCTGGGCTGTAGGTTCTGGGCTTGGGGGGGGGCATGCAGCTGAGCTCTGGGGGGGAAAGAGAGAATGGGAGTGCCGGAGTCTGGGCCCCGGTGGCCCCATACGGCCAGCAACCCCCAACAGGAACTGGGTTATCGTACAGGTTTCTTTAACTCTCTACTCCTAGGGGAATCTTTTTTGCTGTTGTCTATATTATTGACATACTTGTTGGCGGGTGTTTTGAAATAAATTACCAAAATTATTGAATCTGGAGTGATTACGTGATGTGATTTTGACAAATAAAATATGCAGAATTTTAAAATATTGTGCGCAGAATTTTTAATTTGTTGGTACAGAATCCCCCTAGGAGTAATGGTAGAAGGCCAAGTGTCGATTTATCTTCTCACAGGACTCTCTGTCTTTTGACTTTTTGTACCACTTCCACCTCCATATAAATGTATTAACACTGTCACTGAATGAGACATGGAAGTAGAATAGTGACATTTTCAATATAAACTGGGAAAGTGGCTCTATTAGAGTATTTTTGCTCTCTGGACTAGAAGTAATGCTTTCTGACAATCCCTTATTAACAAAAGGAGAGGATGCTTTACCTTTAGCCTGAACTGGTAGAAGAATGAAAAAAAATGATCACAAAAAACCTCCACAAAGCATTAAATTGTCCCAAAGCAAGGGTTCCCAAACTTTAACAACTTGTGCACCCCTTTCACTAAAATGTCAAGTCTTGCAAACCCCCTCCTAAAAATTAATATTTCCAGGGATTTTCTCCTTTATCAGAGTACAAATTATTAAAGTAGTGGTCTTGGAAATATAAAATGTGTGGGTTTTTACATGCTTATTACACACTACTTATTAATTATTATCTATCATTACAGTATTTTTATTACATTATGAAAATAGCAACACTCTTCCCAGATCTCACTTTCGTAGCTTGTATCACTTTGAATAAGCCTGTTATAAGACAAGCCTCCTGTGATTCATCCAGGAGTATCAGATGTGAAACAGCATGAAGATATTTAAGAAGCCAACTCAAAGAGTTCTTTCTACACAAGCATTCAGGTCTTGAGCAGTCCAGGCAAACAAAACACATTAAAACAAAAGCTTAAACTTGTTCTTCATAATAATTTAAAAACAAGACTAGCTGCCTATTTAATTTTAAAAACAGCAAAAGCTATCCACCTCCCTTTCCATTTCTTATAAGGAGTCTTTAATCTCCTCAGTGGGATAGAGATGCTTGCTTTGATCTGCTTAGCTCTTGGTAGTTCAGGGGCTCCAGGCTGCCTGCCCCATGCTGCCCGAGGTCCTAGGGACAGCTCTGTCCACCGTTAGGGATTTTTTTTTTCCCAGGAGCCCCCCTGTAACATTTTGCAAACCCCAGTTTGGGAACCACTGTCCTAAAGAATCACTTCTCATACCTATTCCACCAATACCTCAAAAAGAGCCCGTCCTACACAGCTGGCCTGTATGTAATTCCTCACTTCAGTGGCTCTGCAAGGCGTGCTGGGTTTCAAATAGTGACTGCCACAAGGTTGTGTCTACCGTAGCTGAAAACAATGGCATCCAAATGAACGTTCCCTGGACAGAGGAAGCTCATCTGGCGTCTGAGGCCCACTGCAGTTCAAATTCTGGCTGAGCCCCCATTTTGCAGCCATCATTATCTTGGGCTTGACAGCAGATTGAACCGAGAAACTCCAGAGCCATAAGCATGAGCTTCTAACGCCCTGGAAAGCTACTGAGACCACAGACCAGTGGCCCATTCCATAGAGTAGACTCTCAAATAATATCCACTGACTGCCACCTGTCTGAGCAGAGGCCACCTTCCAGCCTGCCCAAATCCAAGGAATAAATCAAACTTCGTGCCTCTAAGAGCAATTGAGGTAAAGCAAACAAATCCAAGCAGAGCCCGCTGGATGACCCAGAAAGAGGGAGCATCGTCTTCGGGAGCTGAGAGAAATCCAGAGCGTTGTCAGCACACTGTGTTTTCTCCTGAGGAAGAACTGTATCTCTGACCCTATGACATGTTGTACTCTATTATCTTCTACTACACTTCACATGTCAAGGGGATTGGGCACGCCTCCTCTTCCCACCACCTTGCCGTGACTGGAAACGTGCATCTGTCTCACCGAATGTTCAAAGGGGTGGAAAAACTTCGGGCAGAAGGGGAGAAAAAGAAGACGGGAAATCTTAATCTAGAATAGAGCTGATTCATACTTCCCCGTGTACCAATGGCAGCCGCTGTTTGCCAAGGCTTTCCATTCTATTTCTCACCAGATAATATATTTATAGTGCACCTCCAGCAACTCTCAGTCTAGAATTAAACCCTCTGCACAGACGCAGCGCATGTGTTCAGGGTGAAGCACTAAACTATTCAAGGAGTGAGGCTGGGAGAGAAATGGAAACTCCATATGGCAGCTCCATAAATTTAGCAGGCTGCTAAAGGAAATCTGCAGCTCCTAAGGACAATGACTCCAGTTCCGGACATTGCACAGCACCCCAGGAGATAAGTGTAGACAGGAAAAAGTTACTAGGTCTTTGATTTGCCCACAGGGAGAGGTCAGTCTTCAGAGTAACTGACCGAGCTAGTAATTGATTGACCCACCGCGCTGTGTATTATGCAGTGATTTGTCTACTGAAAAACAACACAAATTTTGCTCAGTTATATCATTGTGAGGCCCCGTTCAGTGAGGTACTTAAGCACGAAGTACCATTGATTAAAAAGTCAGGCAATGCTTAAATACCTTGATGAACCAGGACCAATATCTGGAATAATTTCACTGAAGTCATCAGCTACTGAAGTCACTGGAGTTACCCCTGGTTTATAGTGGTGTGTGTCAGAGCAGAATTTGGTCCCATGTATTTTTTCCTAGTCATTGCTGCAGCAGCAGAGGAAGCCAGAACGATAGTTTATTCCTCAGCTGAAGCCTTTCCTCTAGGCCCTATAGCTTCCACCTATGTGGTTCTCTCTGCTGTCAACAGCTTTCAAAGGTAGCGTATCAGTTCCCCCAGAAAGCCCCAGCCTAGGCAGCTTCCAGACGTCACCCCAGCACCTGCACTCTCTCCCTGCAGTAGCCTGCCCTAATCTCCAACAATCACTCGCCTGGCGCACTCAGATATTTTCACCCCCACCGCTGGGACACCAGACTCCTCCTTGCAAGACTGTTACTATTCTCAAGTATCAGGGAGTAGCCGTGTTAGTCTGTATCCACAAAAACATCAAGGAGTCCGGTGGGAGAAACTTCTCCACTCTTGAAGCTGGTCGAAAAGTGGCCAAACGTGCTTTAAACCCTTTGCAGAAAGAGCAGCAGCAAAGCTGGAATGGAAGAGGCAGCAGGCAGATGTGTGCACACAGGACTGGGGTGACAGGGTGGGCGTGAGTATGTTTTGTGTTGCTCTTTGGCCATGTCACGTTACTGAAATAATTTGGTACCATATAAATCATTGGGGTACCAAATCTTATGTGAAGGGGGTCATAACAGGTGTCTATGGCCAGGTTATAGAGAGCTAATTATAAATATGCCATTAATATGTGTGTATCTTTTTTGAAACTAAAGTTATGAATACTGGATATAAGGTGCCTGTACTTCAAACTAATGCTGGGCTGCTGGGTGAAATCTCAGAGAGGCTGTTAACTTGGCTGGCCTGGCTGATAGGCCATTAAGGGACATCAACCACACAATGAACTTTGTATATGCCTGTCCACACCCGAGCTGTTCTAGGAATGTCAACTGCCTGGTCAGAAACGGAATCCTGGAGAGTCTGGTGACTGAACCTTGTGACTATAAACCTCCATTTTGCAACCGAATTCTGCAAAAGAAGGAGGAGGGTCTTGGCCCAGAAAACAGTCTATAAAAGCTGGAAGAAGCATCCTCCATTTTGTCTTTACCTTCAGCATGCAGCCTGTCTTGCTTCCAGCTCTGAATGGACTTTGCTACACAGGTGAACTCTGAACTAAGGTGCTGACCCATCCCCCAAATGGGATGCATTCTAAGACTTTGATTTGAACCTGCAGTTTATTCTACCTTTGCTGCAAGCCTAAACCAAGAGATGTGCCATTACTGCATGTAATTGATTTCTTTTAACCATTCTTAACCCTCACCTATACCTTTTTCCTTTTATAATAAACCTTTAGATTTTAGATTCTAAAGGATTGGCAACAGCGTGATTTGTGGTAAGATCTGATTTGTATATTGACCTGGGTCTGGGGCCTGATTCCTTGGAATTGGGGAGAACCGTTTTCTTTATTTGGGGGATTGGTTTTCATAATCACTGATCCCCAGGACAGGTGGCTGCTGGTGGTGATACTGGGAAGCTGGAGTGTCTAAGGGAATTGCTTGTGTGACTTGTGGTTAGCCAGTGGGGCGAAACCAAAGTATTTTCTGTTTGGCTGGTTTGGTTTGCCTTAGTGTGGAAAACCCCCAGCTTTGGGCTGTGGTTGCCCTTTTGGAAGCAATCTGTCCTGATCTGACACTCACAGTTGGATCCCACCAGGAACAGCACCATCACAGGCTATAATAAACATAAAACAGGAGAACAGAAACTTTCTCAAACAGATTTTTAAGTGACTTTTAAACCAGTCAGGATGTACTATTGAAATGGGACAGAAATCTTTTAAATGGAAGTTTTTCACAAAACACTTTCAAAGCCGGTTTCTGCACTTTGCGACCATCAGCTCAACCACTGACGCACAGCAGTGGAGTCCCAATCCCATCCTGCAGAGGACAGCGGTGCCCAGACATGCACACGCCAGGGTTATTTTATTCCTCTTCAAAGATTGTTCCAACATTTGCCTTTGTAAAATCCCATTGACACGCCTTAGGATTCTGGTATTTCCCCTCCCACCCAAAAGCCACTTATCTAGTCAGGTCCAAATTCAGCCTAATTTCACCCTCAGGATACAACATTCTTTAAGCAGACGGGCACACATGAATGGCAATGCACACTGTGGCAGGTAGCCACGCCGGAACCCACTTCAAATAAGGGATCGTGGAATGACTAAAAAAACTTGTCCCAGCATGAAGTTGAACAAGCCTGGATGCGTGTAATAGCAGGTTATTTGCTTCTATTGTGGATAATTCATCCAGCTAAGGTGATTTCTCAGGTGAACCGGGGCTGCCTTAAAGGAACAATAATTATTCAGATATGAAAAGCATTCCACAGTATCCACAGTGTGCAGATGGGGAAACAGGCCCACGGTCACACAGCAGGTCAATGACACAGCTAGGTGTAGACCCCAAGTATCCTGAATCCCAAGCTAATGTCCTAATATATAAATGGAGATATACCAATCTCCTAGAACTGGAAAGACCTTGAAGGTCATCGAGTCCAGTCCCCTGCCTACACTAGCAGGATTGAGTACTGTCCCCTGACAGATTTTTTGCCCCAGATCCCTAAATGGCCCCCTCAAGGATTGAACTCACAACCCTGGGTTTAGCAGGCCAATGCTCAAACCACTGAGCTATCCCTCCCCCCCCTGTCTCTGGACTACACAGCCTCCCAGAAAAGCTCCTCCAGTTGCTGTGAAGACACACAGGGAGCCAAGCAAAGAGCAATCACATATCAGAGAGGACAAGTTTAATGACACATGAGGGGATGATAGCGTTTGGTGGAGGGCAGTGGAAGGGAGATGTTGAAGGTGGCTTGTTATGTATTTAAGAAACAAAGGTCCGAGACACAAGATTCTGCATCCAAACATAACCAGACTTCAGAGGAGGTGGGATCACGATGATCTGTATCGTTGGTGGTTCTTACAATTTTTTTTATTTGCATTATAATAGTGCCTGGACACCACATCTGAATTCATTGTGCTAGGTGCCATATATACCTATAGTGACAAGCCCCATTCTGAAGAGTTCACCATTCAAGTAGACGAGCCAGACTAAAAGGTGGGAGAAAGATGTATCCCCACCTCCATTTAATGGACAGAGGGGAGGTACGGAAAGGCCTAGTCTACACTAGAAAAGTTTTGCCAGCATAGTTATACTGGCAAACCCTTCTAATGTGGACGTAGCTTATACCAGCATAAAAGTGCTTTTGCCAGTATAGCTTGTACCGGGTCCTGCTGGGAGAACCAGGATTTGAACTCAGGTCTCCCAAATCCCAACTCAACACATTAACCACCAGAACATTCTTGTTAGGGAATGGACTTCGCCTTAGACTTTCCCAGAGTTCTTTATTGTGCAAGGAGTTAAACAGGACCCTGGGAGCACAATAACTGAGTCCAGAACCCAAGATGTTGAAAGAGCCGCAGAAGTCCAGCGCCTCTAAGGGGACGTCTGCACTACCCGCCGGATCAGTGGGTAGTGATCGATCTATCAGGGATCGATTTAAATCGATTCCTGAGTGCACTCCCCATCGACTCGCCACCATGTGGACGGCCAGGTAAGTCAACCTAAGATACAGCGACTTCAGCTATGGTTACGCTATGTGAACAGCTGAAGTTGTGCATCTTAGGTCGACCTCGCCTCCCCCCAGTGTAGCCCAGGCCTCAGAATAAAGTCTTTTGGCGGCAAAGAGAGCAGGCCTTGCAGTACATGCCGCAACAGCTCGCACACATTAGACCTTCTGTGGATCATAACACGTCAGTAACACCAGTCACATCCCCGGTCAGGTTCACCAGCACGCTGTGGACATGTACAAAGAGGAAGCAGGGGGAGTGACCCTACCTTGTAGAGGGCAGCAGAAATACAAGTCACAGACTATCTGAAATGCCATGCAGCCTGCAACTGGGGTTGCCCTGAACCTCGCTCAGAGCCCAGCTGCTCTGTGACAAAAGACATTTCATTCGAGTGCTCCAACCGCACTGCGAACAGCAGAGTTCACATGAGTCACTGACGAAGAATCGCCCTAGTGTTCTGCCTTCACATGCCTTTGCGAGCACTCAGCCTGCCCGGGACCTGACGGGGGGCTGGCACGGAGAGGAGCAGGCCCTGGTCCTTTTGGAGGGGCTGGCCTAGCGTTCGGCATAACACTGGGAGACTGTCCTGCCTTCTCCGTTTGGTAAGAACCTGGCCCACAATCCTAGGCTTGCCACAGTGGGCAAGTCCCCAAAATGCTGGAGGGGGGGGGGGGGAGGGAGGAAGACGACGTCTCATCCGCAGGGTGCAGAGCTGATGTAGCCTCCGGGGGTGCTAATGTGTGACCCTCCTTCTCACCTGGCCCATGCACACCAAGAGGAGTGTGGCTGAATTCACTTATCCATAACTTCAAGCCACTCCTCCATGCTAGGCAGCCAGTGGAGAATATCCCTGGGGGCACATCCAGACACCCCCACCCTAGCCCTCTCCTACACTCCCCATGCAGAACTGCTGGGGGAGGACGGAGCAGGAGGAGGACAGGTGAGAGTTGCCCCCTTGACCATTCAACCACCTGTTTCTGTATGACGTTCTGCCTTCGCAGATCTGCGCCTTCCCATGGAGTTTTAGCAATACTGTGGTTTCCCCACAGGCCTAGTGCTACATCTGCCTCCTCCCTTGTAGAGCCACACGTGGGACAATAAAGTTTTGAGGCTTGTAGGAGGTAAAGAGTCAGAACCGGGGGCATCAGGATTCGAACTGCAGCACCATCTCATCATGACCAGCTGGAGCACCGACAGCACCAAGCCTTGGGTATCCCGACTAGCATTCCCGTAAAACTGCCTTCAACCAGGGCTGAATCAGACGCAACAAACACAGAATCCTCCCGTTCTGTCAATACAGCCCCACAGGCGGGGAACAGTGGCCCCTCATTATTCACTTCTAGCCATTCATGAGAGAACGTGGGTGCTTTGGAAATAATTGGACCCAGCACCTTTCATTCCAGGACCAATGAAAGACATTAATCCCAAGCATATTAAAAAATAATCCCAAGGAAGGTGGTTTCCTCCTTGTGGTTTGTGAACTCACGGCACTAATGCAATCCCTGCGTGCTCAGCTGTTGGAGATGCACAATGCCTTGCACTGCACAAATCCCCATTGCCTATCACTTCCCCAGGACAGATGCCAAATCCTTTGGGTGAGCCCTTATTTTAGGCAGTTTTCCAAATATAGGAAAGGGGAGGGGGGAGAAAGAGGAGATTCTGGGTGGACAATCCAAACATTTCGGCTGGTGAACATGCAACACAGTAACATTTTAAGGGGTCAAGCGTCCAGGACGGGTTTTACAGCGACTCTTGCCCTTGCCCTCTGGAGGCCAGCAGGGCCAAAGTGCACTTGAATTTCAGAAAGTAAGTGGAAGCCTTCTACTCTATTTCATCAAACAGCCTCCCCAGCAGAGCAGTACAGCAGGCCTCCAGGAGAAGGCAATATCCCAGCCAGAGGCGGATTCCAGGATGGCTCCCACAGACTGACAGCAGTGAAGTCAAGTTGAAGAAGGAGGGGCGAGGAGTCCCCAAAGTTAAACTGGGACATAATTCAGGGGCCTTCCTCGTTTTGCACCATGGTGCAACACAACAGACTCTACTGCACACACACAGCCAGACACAAAGAGTTGTATTACATATGGCATGCGCACACAGAGAGGTGGTCCCAGCCCTGGGTTTGTTGGAATTATCAAAGGTCAGTTTTCTAATGAATCCAACACCAGGGAAAAGGAACATTTCTTACTAAAACTGAGAAATGATTGACAGGATAAGACTATTTATTTTTTTTGATTAATAAGATAGGAAATAATTTTCTTTAAATGGTATCTTCTTTCCCCCAAGCATTTCTGGAAATTTCACAAGGCACAAGCAATAAACTTACCCTCACTCGAGAGATATTGATTCCTTGCTCATATTAGATATCTGAGGGACAATTACTACTTGGGTTTCTGCAATATAGCCCAGGAAAGCTTAAGGATAAAATTAAAAATCATATATATATTCAAAAGCCTTTCCTATTGTCCCAGCCAACACAATCGCAGCACGAATCATCAATGCCACAGCATGGGGTTTTAGATAATATTACAGTGCACCATATGCTACAGTATAACAGGTAACATGTATTTTTGCTGAAAGCAAACTTCATTACTGCCGGTTTTTCTTTTCCCGAGCTCATATTCTCACTAGCTCACTTGCCTTCTTCCTTGGAAAGATGACAAGTTTAAATTATGCTAACATGTATTTTCTTGATTTGCATTTAATGGGGATTCTGATTTAGTCTTTCTATCAGCCACTTCCCTCAATGAGACAGGCAAATTAGTTCAGTGCGTCTGAAATAAATCTCACGGACTCTATTATGGCTGTATCATTACTTCACTGAAGTGTCTGGTTTGCCATCAGTGTAGCTCTGCCAGTATTCTTCTGGGATGTGCTTACTGAAAAGAAACCTGCATCTCTGTTCATAGTCCAGTATGAGGGTGGTGTTCAGGTAAAGGATCACAATGGAACAGCACCCAACTCCCAGGTCATCTCAGAACTCCCAGTCCCTGGAGGGAGGCTGGGGGTTCATCTCTCAAGCCCAGTCTTAATTGACCCTGCAGCCAACCAAGGATCTGAACCTACTCATGTGAAGAGCTCCAGAGAGGGCCCAGGTCCATAGCTACCTCTAGGCTCAGGCTCCAATGCTGCTGCCCTTGTGTCCACAAAAAGTCTTTGTGTGAACAAGCAGGCCCCTTCGCCTCAGTGCGTAGGAGAAGGGATTGGAACCTGAACACGCAGTTCTGCACTGCAAAGGGACTTTGGCCTTGTCTATACTATGTAGTTTTGTTGACAAAAGTCGGCTTTCGTCGACAAATCAGTGGAGCCGTACACGCTGAAATGCTTTTCCTGTCGAGGCAACTCCCCCGCTATGCCGACATAATAAAACTACCTCCACAAGCCCTTGGCTATCATTCCTGTCAATTTCACGGCTCCACTGGAGCCATGAAATTGACAAGAAAACCAGCTCCCAGCTCCCCAGCAGGGCGGCTGCCTGGTCTCTGCTCCAAGCAGGGACCCGGCAGCAGCTCGGCTGGGGAGCTGAGAGCCAACTGTCTTTTATTCTTTTCGATTATTACTCCTGAAAGCATGATTGAGCCAACCCAGTTATTCATGTGAGAGCAGGAATTTGGCCCCTCTTGTGCACCAACAGGACTGTTTTTATATCGAAGGGCCTGATCCTGATAGGAAACATTCAGTGTGAGCACAAAGGCTGACTCCAAAAGGAGTTCCACTGAAATCCCTTGGGCTACTCGGAGATCCAAGGGCACTCCGGTCAGAGCTGGGGCCTACATTCTAGCCAATGGCACTTGTAAAACCCCAAGAAAGGCAATGGCATTGTGTGAAGACAATGGAGACAGGCTGATCAGCAGAACCTTTAGCAGAGAAAGGAACCAGCTTGACTCTTGGAAGTCAGGTAGACCAGAGCTTACACATTTTGCAGTTCAAAAGAAGTAGGTTTTTGCTTGAGTATTTGCTACCAAAATAAAAATAATAATAATCACTGAGATGACAAGGAATCCCACCCTGCCATTTTTACCAAGTCACTTTCCAACATGATTGACAACTCCACATCTGCTCACCGGCAGCAAAAAGAAAAAGGCTAGTCAGGTAGCGCTACTGCAATCCCAGCTTTCAATGCTATGATCACAGTTGCACCAGGACAATCACGTCCTCCTTTAAAACAAACTCTGTAAAACAGAAAGAACAGAAACACGGGTGCCTGTAAATATTTATGATTTAGAACCAGAAAAACAACAACACATCGAACAACGTGGCTGTGGAAACCATTGGTGCATCTGTTATCTTTCTTAGTCGCTTGTCATTTCTCTTCCTCTCCCTGAGAAGTTCATACATATTTTAAAAGGCCAATAGCTCTATTACTCTCGTCACTTCTTATAATATTGTACGATTAGATTCAACGAGAACAATAAAGAGGCATTTGAGGGAAACAAGTCATCAGGATAGTGCAACACAGTTTACCCCATTCCTACAGTCAGAAACTGATCATTTAAAACCTAAGGGCTGTTTTTTGGGGATGGTTGTTTCTGAATTTTTTATTTTTATTTTTTAAATAGATTCAGAACAGATGCAAAGCTGCAATTTTCTGTGCACGCTGATCTTCAGGGTGTGACACAATTGCTCCCAGTGAGCCTGCCATGTCAAATGAAGTCCTTTCTTTTTAAGCCAATCAGGGCAGGTCTGGGTGAGAATCAGTCATTTAGAATGCACAGCAAATATCAGCTCTCAATGTCCTCATTGTTCTCCCAGCAGAATTGCCCTGGAAAACTATTAATTATAAACTGAAGCCAGCATTCCTCATTCTCAACAACAACAAAAATCCCCCTCAAATCCTTCACTGTTATTAGCTGTTCCAGTTTAACTACCAATTTTCCTTGCAAAACTACTAGGTGTTTGATCTTGCTCAGGTAACGGTGAATAACATAGCAGGAACTGTAAGTGATTTTGCATCTAAAATCCCATACTTGGAAACGTGTTACTGGAGGTGGTTTACTTGAAAGGTTTTGCTTTTTGGAAAACAAAGCAAACTTTTTTTTATTATTATTATTTCTTAAAATCCTGTTCTGAACAGATAGCTACACAAATCCCCTGAACTCAGGAGCACTATGTATAGGTGCTGATATGGCCCCTGGGTGTTCTGCTTACAGGCTAAATAGACAAAACAGGCAAAGTGTGGGTGAAAGAAAACATTGCCCCCAATTTTACAGGCTGGAAGCTGTGGCACAGAGTGATGAAATAACTTGCCCAGGGTCATAGATGGAATCTGTGGGGGAGCAGAGAATTGAAACCGAGTCTCCTGAGTATCTGACTAGCACCCTGCCCTTTGGGCCAGCCGTCCTCTCACTAGTCCAGATACTCTGTACAACGGCTAGGTGACTCCATGACAGTCACAGCCACTAAAATATTAAAGCAAAAAAATCGTTACATAAACGTTTTGCTGCTGAGCCCCATTGATTTTTTTGCCCCCTGTGCTTTACTGATACAATATTAATGTGATTATGGTTTTGTGCATTATAAGAACATTTTCTCAGGAAAAAAATGGAGACAGAAACTCTTCTCCAGAGCAATGCGCCATAGAGTCAAATGTGCTGAAAGTCAAAAAGTTTAAATGAAAGACTGTTCCAAAGCGGGGCAGGACACAGTGAGCTGACCTTACCGTAGTTCTCACCCACTTCAAATACTTTGATTTTAGGAGCGATCCAAAACTGGGTATTGAATTTCACTTACACGCAGTTGCTTGCTGCAAAATTAGAGAGTCAGGTGTACACACATGTAAACATGCTTCAGCTAGAGTCATCAAAACATTTCTATGGCACCCGTTGCAGAGAACCTGGATGCCTGACAATGATTAGAAATTCACCAACCATATGAACTAGAAAGCTACTCTCTTCTGTAGCCAGAACAGCACTCTTGCTCTCAGTAGCTACCCACCTGCCAAACAGAATCCTCCTCATAAAAGGCCTGACTAATTACATTCACCTTATGCTGCGCCTTGAAGTCTGCAAACCTTGGGTTCTGGGCAGCTGAAGGATGGAGTGAGTTCCACAGAGGGGCATCATGAGTCGAGAATGCCACAGGCGTCTTACCCAGCCAGGTCTCAGACCTGACACACTTATTCCATCATACCTGGGAGCTACACGGCAGCTGATGCATAGCATGGAGTGCAGATGTTCTGCCGTTCAGGCGATCACTCCACTTAGGAGGCGGGCAAACTGCACTCTGTGCCATCTGAAGCCTCCAGATGGCTCTCATTGCCGTCATGACATGGAGGCTGGAGGTGACAAAGGCATGAATAACCAAGGTGAAGACCACAGCAGTCAGGAACTGTCCTGTCTCTTTCCAGACCAAGGAACAGCTGTTGTGACTGAAAAGATTCTGCCACTTTAACTAAAAGTGTCTAAGTAGCTGGGCCCAATGTGGCCTACTCACACATTTCAGGACCCAATCCCCCCAATACTGAACTCAGCACACTGTGTGAGCATTGCCCATTGCCGTCACATTTACTGTGCATCCAGGTACAGATGGTTCTTCAGGATTAGGCCTTCATGCCCATTGGACCAGACCCTTAAATTTTCACTGATGGTTTTTCACATGACTGAGGGTTTTTTTCACCTCTCTAGTGGGGATGGCTGGGCTGGAATGAACAGGAGTGCGGGGCTACATCGTATAATTATTTTTTATTGTTGGGGATATATTGAACCACATATGCACAGACATCCATGTATATTAATTATATTATACCCCTCTCTCTCTCTCTCTCTCTCTCTCTCTCTCACACACACACACACACACACACACACACACACACACACCATTTCCTCTAATGGAGACCAAATATCAGACTTTGACCCCTGGATCTGTTTTCTCATCAGATTTGAAAGCCGGCATGTCCCTGCAGCACCCGGGGGGGGGGGGGGTAGGGGGTCTCCATGTGCTGCCCCCGCAGCTCCTATTGGCCAGGAACTGCAGCCAATGGGAGCTGTGGGGCCGGTGCCTTCAGGCAGGGGCAGCAATGCAGAGACCCCTTGGCCACTCCCCCCTAGGAGCTGCTGCCAGAGCCGGTCGCCTTCTGGAGCCGCCCAAGGTAAGAGCTGCCTAGCCGGAGCCCATGCCCCTCATCCCCTCCCATATCCCAACCTCCTCCAGCCTGGTGAAAGTGAGTGAGGATGGGGGAGAGCGAGTGACGGAGGGAGGCGGGATGGAGGGAGCGGGGGCGGGGCTCGGAGAAGGGGTGGAGCAGTGGCGGGGCAAAAGGTGTTTGGGTCTGTGCCATTAGACAGTTGGCAACCCTAGGGAGGCACCCTTTTCGGGGTAAGAGGTCATCCTGCCTGCCTCTGGTTATTAAGGATCCTTTGACGCTTTTTGCAGGAGTCTGTACTAATCCCTGGGGCTTGGCCAAACTCCCCCTTGGGTTGATACATTTGGCCTGCCTACAATCCTCGCGGTAGATTCAGTCTGACCCTATGACCATCAGTTTAAATAAACTACATTGTAACATCTTAGCCAGCAATTCTACTTTGAAACTATACCGTACAAATTTCTTCTGAGAAACTGCTGCAATTCTTCATTCATTGTGCGCCTTCACTAGATTTGCCTAAGCAACTGGGATTCTAACACCATTAACCATGATTTAATTTGCTGTTCCTAATGTTTTACCCACAGTATTAGATCATCTCTCTTTTTCCACTTGAAAGAATCTTCGGCTTAGTAACAACAGCGAAATTAATAGAGAAATCGTTAAAAATTGTAAGACTAAAGCCGTGCAAATCAAACACTGCAGAAAATTATTTTCAAACAATAAAATGAATTGTGCCATCAGCTGTTGTAACATAAACGCATAGGGAGCTGGTGTTAAAAGACCTAGCACGTTATTGACAGCTTGTCTCCCCGTATATAAATGTTTGATGGTATAATAATTTCATTTTTTTAATGCACCTAGATGAATATTTCCCCGGCGGAAAAAAATGGGGAACTGAACAGCGACACATAGCTGGGACAGAACACCACAAGCCAACCCAGAAGTGACAACCCGGAAGACACTGGCCAAGATTTTCCAGAAGAACTAAGGATTCTGGGTAAGGATTGCCACCTTTTTAATTCCTAGTAACCAGATCCCCAAGGACCAATCCCCTTCTCTGCCTCTTCCCCTCCCACCCCCCATCGCTGGTCGCTCACTGGATTGTCTCAAGGAGTTGGCTGCAGGTACGAGGCTGCCCTGGCTGAGCTGGGGCTGACATGGGTTAGTGACCGGGTGTCTCACACTGCCGCCAACAACTGGGCTTTTGGTTCGGGTGCCATTTAGGGTCGCCCTGGTAACCTTAAATGGTACATGGACACAGAAGCCAAACGTTGGACTGTGCAGGTAAAAACCGGACAGGTGGCAATCCGATTCTGGGTGCCTGACTTGAGACAGCTTCACATGCTCGGATTTTCAGGGGTTGGCTGCTCAGGCCGGCGATCAGGCCCCTTAAGGGTGAATCCAACTGGGCCCCCAGAATCATTCATCACTTTCGACTAGCTTGGCCATAAGGGTCAGTGCACGATGTCACCCCTCTGCAAAGAGCACCCTGCAGTCCTTAATGTGTCAGCCACTTTGGTGTCCAGTAAAACCCCTTTGATTTCAAAGGAGCTGTATGCCAGCTGAGGATTCAGCACCTAGTTCACTTGTGTGTAAAAACACAGCCACAAAAATATACTGTATGTGGTTATGTGTCTATGGCGATTATAGTGTTTACATTCATGGTTTACTCTCCAGGACAAACTCATTCCGAATTTGAGGAAAAGCAACATGAAAATTCATCTTTATTAAAGGGGTTTCGGGTTCATGCTCTGACCCTACATGTATTAAGCATTGTTTTCCTGAAAAGCATCAAATTGCTTTGCTTCAGATACAATTAGCATCTTCTGGCAGTCACAAATAGCTAACAGATGAAAATCATTGACAGCAAGGTTAGAAAACAAGCAGAAAAATATGCTGAGGTAAAGCCACTAATTATCTAATCACTATTATCGGCCTGGATTTTGGTTCTTTATTTTCTATCACATAAAAGGTCAGAGTAATAAGGGAGCGGGGGGGAAGGTAAGGGATGCTAGGAGGGGAGAAGAATGTGTCAAGTTGTACTATGCCTGCAATAATCAAACACGCAGACACTGGCAGGACAATGCCCCTGCTAGCTCAAGGCAGCAAAGAATAACACAACCCCAACACCCTGTGTTGCAGGAAGCACAATCCTGGTCCAGGGATGGGGCGGGGGGGTGGGGGGGAATAACCTCTTAAAACCAGGTTCAGCCCGGTTACTCCCATTTTCCTAATGAGACCGGCTGTTCAAGTTGCGTTACTGTTGAATGCATGGCAGAACTCAGCCGAAAAGAGAAGCCTATGTAACAGCATGTTGTATGGATCTCCTGCAGTCTGATGCATATTTATCAGTAGTCTTGGGAGGATTAGATTTTGATCAGTAAGGGTCGGTAAACATTGATTTCACTGTACACATACACACGAAAAAATATTTCCATCAATAATCATCAGAATGTACAGATAAGCAAAGTAAGCAGAATGCCGCTTAAGAACATATTAGTCCCCCCTCTTAACGCGTATAGAGATGTAACGAACGCTGCCGAAAGCCCATATATCCAGCGCTGCTAAAACAGCCAGCGGTGACGTCTGCAGAGTGGGAGCTGTAGACAATTAGACAGAGTTCCTCAAGCTTTACCTTTGTGAATTTCAGCATTTACGGTCATTATTTAATCATCTGATCCCATCGTTTCCCATAATGGCGAAAGTTTAAACATTGTTAAAAATTGGAGAGGAAACACTTAAAAATTCAACATTGCTATTATCTCTCCAAATTCTTAAAAATAAATATTGAATTCTGCCAAGCCTATCCGTCAAGTGTACGAGGAGACAAAACGACATGAGTCAGCCTATTGCAAGTCTCAGGATATTTGATGGGGGGGCTTTTAGTAAAACCCCAGCTCCTGGAATACCAGGATTACGTGAGAACTGGAGCTTTCATTTAATAAAAAAAAGTTTCCAGCCCTCAGAGATACAGAAAAACATTCACAATCATGACCCAAGTATTCCCTAAGTGCTCCAAAACCAAACAACTAATAGGAAAAAAAACCTAAATTCTTTAAAAAATAATAATCTCAATTTCAGGGGGCTTGACTCCTGATTTTTGAACACTGAGGGTCGGCAATATATTATTAGTACTGGGGTACCGTCTAGTCATGGACCAGGACACTGTTGTGCTCGGTGCTGTACAGACAGAACAAAAAGACAGCCGGGATGTATTAGGAGAGACATTCTTTGCAAGTTGGTGGAATGACTCAGCAGGAAAAGACAGAGACACAACCAGGGTCCTCTCCTCAAAGGACAGCAACAAGATATCAAAGTGAGTGAACACAAGCAGAAAAGAACCATCCCCCCAAGCTAAGTCTAGCCCACACTGTGCCCCTTTGTGATTTGCACCATCCTCTCCCACTCTGCCTGTCTCCTCGGACAACCTGTCACCTAACCACAGGCAGAGCTAAGCTTAACTCTTTGATCCCAGCACCTTTCACATCTACCTCCTGCTACGAGGAGTGTCCTCTAGGCCAACACACCAGAGATTGCACTCCTCCAGAGCAAAAAGGGTACATTGCGACAGCTTCAGCCAAAGAGTCAGTTCCCTAGCAGGGGGCTCCCACACATGCCCTCCCTGGACTGGTACGTGGGGGGGGGGGGGAGGGGATCTGTAGCACATGCTCAGTGGCACTTGAAAAGCCTGGTCTATCCATTTTTACAGATTGCCTGACAAACCTTGTCATTTATATCGCACCAGTGTCCAAAGCACTTTGCAGGGAAGCATGAAGACAAAACAGCTCCCTCAAAATCTAGAGATGACGGAGCACAAGGCAGGGAGGGGGGTGGAAGGGCAAAAAATGCAGCAGTAATCAGTGATGAAGATAAACCCATAGCTCTTGCCTGGATTTGTCCCTCCCCTGTACCCACCTCCCTTCCTCCCTCTTGTAATTTGTTCAGGTTGAGCTTCTGATGTTCAGTGATCGTGATACCTAGTGACCTCAAGCGTGTAAGGGAGGGACAATCAGACGTTTTCACTAGGGAGCACATCAAACATCACCATATTGCAGCTTGTGATTAATTACAATCTTGCAGGGAGGTTGGATTTCATCGATGCTCAAACAGAATTTGCCAACGGGCATTTTAAGAGTCAATTCTTCACACTCCAATAATTTGAGCAATATTATCCAAAGGAGAGGGGAAGGAAAAGCAGGCTGCTGTTTAGCTGAGGCAGGAAACTGACTGAGGCAAACAAAAAGAAAACAAACTAGGCCCACAAGGTTAAAGTCCTTCATGTGGATCATGCCATTTGGATTTAAACCTAGAAGCTTGTCCCTTCTGAAACGCAGATTTTACAGAGACATCCCGACTTCCTTCTGCACCCCAAAGCACCACGGCCTGCAACGGGTGCCTGCACTTCCGTGGGAAAAAAAAATCTCAAGTGTGGAATGACCAGAAATGAATGATTCTAGGTGCATAGACAGACACACTATAAACGGGCCAGACCCTTCTGAGGTGCTTAAGTGGGGTTCCTCAAAATTGGCCCCCCAAAAATCGCCAGCCCTTTTGATCACCTTGTCCAATACTCATAAGAGTTTTGTGTAATAACCATCCCTGCAGTACCTGAAGGGCTTCATGGCACGGAGCACCCACAGCTCCAACCGACTTCAACCAGAGTTGTAGGTGCTCAGCACCTCTGAAAAAGCAATCTCCCAAGGGCTGCTGGTGGGTTCATTTCTGACAACTCATTAGCAATTGGAACTACCAAGGGAAGTGGTGGATTCTCCATCCCGAGATGTCTTCAGATCATGACTGGATGGAGGCCTTTCTGGAAGCTAGGCTGTAGTCAGACACTATAAAAGGGCTCTATAAAAGGATAACTGGATGGAATTCTATGGTCTGTGTTATACAGGAGATCAAACTCACTAGGGGAGCAAATGGTCCCTTCTGGTCTATGAAAGGACAACGCTACTAGCATCTCCTGTGGAAAAGAAGAACCGCAGAAAAGTAGCTCTGATCTTCCAAAAATATTTTGAGAAGTTAAGGGTCCTTTAAAAGCCCCTACTCCCCTTCTTCCCAAATATTTGGGGGGGGGGGGCAGAATCTGTCCACCAGCAGCATGCACTACCCACATCTTTCAGAGACACACCTCTAATTACTGCTTAAATTCTTTATGAAAACATTTCTTCTCCCCATCACTGTTGCTCCAATCTGTTCTCACAAATAAAGAGGTCATAAAACACAGACATCCATGCCCTGCACTCCAAGGTAGACATTTCTATGTTCCCATAATCACTTCTCATCTTTTTTCTAGTGGGCATGATTGGTTTTTTATTACTACTTTACACTAAATTTACTTTACAGTACAAATCAGGCTTCTGAAATGATGCCTCCAGAGTGGCGTTGAAGAGTGAGGTTCAAGATAAGTAGATAACGTACAACGGTTATTCCTGTGTTCACAGCCCGGGATTCAGCCAGCTCAGCTCACATCTTCAGTGTGCTGTGATCTCAGCGCTGCTTCTGCAGCACAGAGGTCCTTTTGATAAAGCCCCGTGCACACCAAAAGCAGTGCTATTTCTGGAGGAGAGAGAGAGAGCCAGGTTTTTTGCACAATCTTTAGGGCCCAATGTCTTGGAAGACTGAATTTCTCCTTCCCGTCAGACAGTGATTCCATCACATCAAATTCAGATGCACCCTGACAGGCAGAACAGAGCAACGTGCCTGGTTTCAACCATGCTTGGCCTTTGGTCAGTAAGCAAAACTTTCACAACTGTGTTCTAGCATCATCACTGCTCGTTTTGTCTTGCGCACACAGAAATAGCCGTGAGCCGTGCCACTACCAGAAGGGCTTCCTTTAAAATTACATTCCAGGTTTGCACTTCAGTCTTGCCTGGATCCCAGCTCCTTTGCATTCCTTTCATTGACTGATGCATGCACACTCATATGCATCTGAATGACATCAGCAATGGTTGGTGTCAGCATTGCAGCTTTGGGCCTCTCTCAGGAAGAATGGTGTTGCTCTTCATGTAACAGTAGTTCCTAAAGGCCTCAACCAAAATTAGAAACTTCTTATGCGAGGTGATGAATGGACACACAGAAAGAAGCCCCAATTAATTGTAAATCAAAGTAGACAAGGTGAAAGTATTGCTTTTTAATCAGAGCTGGTCAGAAAGTAAGGCAGGAGGTTTCTATGGAAAAAATGTTTTTTATTTCAAAGACACCAACAACAAGCCCTTAGATCCGGGGTTCTCAAACTGTGGGTCGCAACCCCTCGGGGGGTCGCCAGCCGCCTCCTGAGGGGTCGCGAGCTGCTTCTGCTGCCGAAAAGCCGCCGCCGTGATCGCTTCCGCGTCCGGCGGCTGTTTACGGCGGACATGCCGAGCGCCCCCGAAAGCGCCGAATAAGGAGTTAATTTATTCAGCAGCTTTTCGGCCGTGCCAAGGGAGAAACGAAAAAGGGGTCGGGATTCTCAATAGTTTGAGAACCCCTTCCTTACATTGACAACCCTCCTCCCCCGCCCCCCATGTAGACTAGTCCTTAAGCAACAAAGCTTTGAAATCCTCACCATCTGTTAGCCAAAGATAAATCTCGGACAATGCTAAACCAATCACCTGTCTAAGACATGCCTTATTAACTGAAACGTCTGCAAAAACATTTAGTTCCTAAAATTACTAATGACGGGTCTGGGATGGGAGGCCAAGGAAAGTGCTGCTAAGTGACTTGCACCCAGGTCGTTTAGTTTTACCCATGGCGCATTAATGTTGCTCTCGTCCTACAGTGATGGCATTTTAATCCATGATTAGCGGGAAGTGAATGATGTTGAGGATGAGAATGTCTCACTTACATACACACCATTAAGACTGAAAGAGTAAATGAACTAGCTAGAGCATCAACATCTGGGGCTCATTAGATCAATCAGAGAAATGCTGAGAATCAGAGCTGTCATTTGACTGCAGGTAGAGCACTGAGCTGCATGGCATGGTTTTCACTGCAGATGGGTTGTTCTTCCTCCCGCTCCATGCTTTCAGCCATTCACAGAAAAAGGATATAAGCCAGCAAAATAAAAAGGGTCCGTATAAATCCAAACCCTAACTCTAACCTTTAGGACAATTCATTCAATGGGACATGGTCTCCATTCAACAGAACATTATGCTTAGTGGGCTCTTGCTAATGCAGACAATTTTCTCTTGGGTCAGTCATTCCAGCCTCGCTTTGTATGGCACAGTCTAGATGGCTTTGAAAAGCCATTGGAACATGATTACAACCCAGCCAGACAGGGGATTTCATTTTAGTTAAAAAAAGCCAAAATATTTCATTTTGGGTGTCCTAATGGAGTGCCTCATGGAAGCTGTAGTTCAGTTATCTTGTATTTCCATTCTCCCTCCATGGGTGGGCACCTTCACCAGACTACTACTTCCATGATGCAGTATGGCCAAGGACTCCCATGATGCACTGCCTCCCCTCTCCAACAGGAGATCCAGTAGTACATCATGGGAGATGTAGAAGAGAATGGGAGCATGAAGCAACCAAAATAAAAACCACACAAATCCTTGAGGCACCTCAGCTGCATCTCTGAACTGAAATATTTCTCGGCTTAGCCAAAATATTTTGGTATTCACATTTTTGCTGAGACAAACTAAACAATCTAAATGTTCTGTGCAAAATAGACAAAAACTATTTATTCTCATCAAAATTTTCCACAAAACATTTTCTAACCTGCTCAAACAAACTGATTTTTGTGCATCAACGAGTATTGGGTGGAATTCTCATCAGAGGTGGAAAATGATACCTGGCACCATTTTAGGACTCATGGAGCAAGGTAACCAACTTTGACTGACACTTATTCTTATATTTCAGATGTGTTACACCGATACAAATTTACTCCCATTTGAATTTATGTAGAAGTAAATTAATTGCCTCTGTTGTATACTAGGAACTTGGGACAATCCTTAGCACCTGGTTTTATGGTTCCAGAGATATTTTAGCCTAGCGACAGGTTTTAAACAACAAACAGAAGAGCTCTATCTGGCTCCCCAATAGGTGTCTTGCTATTAAAGGCACGATGGTGAATCTCTTCTCTCTTCAGACCATGGTGAACCAGGGTTTAATTCCAGCCCCTCAGCCCCATTCCCCTGCACAAGTACTTAGGGACGAGCTGCCTGGGAGAAAGAGGAGAACGGCAGAACCAGGGTCCTAAACTTTGACCCCAATATTACAAGGACTTCAGCATTTGGGTAACCCGTCTCACGTCAGTAATCTCATTTACTTCACATGAGTCATACTGCACACGTGGTTAAGTGTTTGCAGAATCAGGGCCTTGGTATGCAACACACACAACTGCTTAAAGGTATCAGAAACTTTGGGCACCTTCAATTACTTTATACAACTCGTGACCAGACAGCAAATGTGAAAATCGGGACAGGGGGTGGGGGATAAGAGGAGCCTATATAAGAAAAAAAAGACCCAGAAATCGGGACTGTCCCTATAAAATCAAGACATCTGGTCACCCTATTTACACCTCTCAGTGTCACTATCACTGAAAGTGTTGCTGTAAGATCTCACCCTCTAGGAATAACTCCGAATCCAGGCTTAACCTGATTGCCTGTGGCATGCAAGCCTGTGTCTACAGGCCCTAAAAATAATTCCTTTGCATGTTCATGCAAAAGAGTTCTAAGAAAGACCATATGCAGCTTTTGCAGTTGTAGGTAGCAGGTCATGCCCCAGCATGGAAAATGTAACGGACTCTATTAGCCTGAACAAATTAAAAAAATTCCAATTGCTGATAAAAGTTCTCTTTCAATAGTATTTCCTGAGATCCCTCCCTCTTCCCCCACCCCCACCCCGCTCCCAGCCACAGGCTACACACCAAGTGCTGTCAGATGCACAAAGTAAACACTAAAAACACAGAGAGAAATGCACTTTGCTTGCTAACGTCTTCCAGTTGTGGTAATCTAAGGTCTGACTCGCAACTATATGATAGAAAGATTTCAATCACAGCTGTGATTTTCAAGTTGATGGTGTCACTAAGTCCCTTAAACCTGGCAAGACTTAGTAAAAGCTGTTCAGGGAGAACGACTTCTAAGGGTTCAACTAAAACCAGTCATTTCTCAAACAACGGGCAAAAAATGTTGGGCTGTAGGAAACAGGTTGACTTTCGGTGAGAGCGACTCCACTCCATGCATCTGATGAAGTGGGTTTTAGCCCATGAAAGCTTATGCCCAAATAAATTTGTTAGTCTCTAAGGTGCCACAAGTACTCCTCGTTCTTTTTTCAGTAAATGTTTTACCATTCCCAGCTTTACACACACAGTGTGAACCCGGTTTCCATGGGTTTGTATAATATTACGGAGAGCAGAGGTCAGAAAGCTCACAAGAGTAATGGAAAAGCCATTAATACATGCTAAGAAAAAATGAGCTATCCCCTGATCAATATCTTGGATTATAAGCATGTTAAATATTCCAAAGGTTACTTGAGGCCAACCAGCAGAAATTTTCCGAACCAGACGATGGGAGTTGGGGAGGGTCCTGTGTATACTTGTGTGATCTGAAACACAACACCCCGTAATAGGACCCTTTGGAAAATCCAGGGGACAGCAGCCAAGCAAAGAAAAGAAAAACTTCCCGGAACAATGTTTCCGGCACTTTCCATTTCATTGGAAAGCTGCAGGGCTATGAACAGTCCATATTTGTAAGAGGGGAGGGGAGAAGAAACAAGGAAAAAGCACAGGGTAGATTCACGGCACCTATAAGCTTCATAATTTATGAGTTGATTGTTATTGGAGTCCCATCAATTCTCTCACTATTACGCAAGCAAAAGAAGTGCCCGCTGCCCCAAGGAGCTTACAATCCAACGGCCTTATTCTGCAATCCTTACTCCCCTTGGACACGACTTGCACAGACAGCCCCGCTGACATCAAAAGGACAGTTTGAGTGAACGAGCACAACGCTACTCAGCCAGGAAAATTCACGCCAACCGGTGCAGAGCCGAAGTGGTGCACAGGCTTCCTGCTCAGGAGTGAGCGTCACCCCAGTCAGGAAGGATTCAGAACTGGGCCCCACGGTGGGTCTGTATCTGCCACACAGCAGCCTAAATTCACAGCCTGTGTTCTCTGTGGGATCCTCTGGGAAAGGGCTTTGTGGATAAAGAGGGATTCGAGCTAAGAGAGGGAAGTGGTTT
The DNA here is from genome assembly GCA_032164245.1 of Sternotherus odoratus. NCBI lineage: Eukaryota > Metazoa > Chordata > Testudines > Kinosternidae > Sternotherus > Sternotherus odoratus. The sequence continues at coordinate 14,055,198 of JAVMKO010000016.1, forward strand.
GGCATACCAAGTACACAGAGAGAGAGTTCCAAAACTTAAGTGCAATGGCAGAAGGATGCACGCTCAAACTTTTGTCAGCTCACATCACTTCAATTTTTCATTTTTGTACCACCGTTTTGATTTCCCCCCTCAATTTATTTATTTTTCAAAAGTCAAAATCAGAAGTAATCCTTTGGATTTTATGAACACAAAACAGCCCCAATCAATCCAAAGAGAAAATGTGTTGACAATATCATTTCATGGGGAAAAATTCTAAATTTCAATTCCAATTCGGGAAAACCCACCAAATTCTGAAATATCGAAATTGCCTACGGAATGGAAATTTAGAGTTGCAACCAAATTTGAGGACCAATTCTGGTTGGTATAATACAAACCCAAAGTAAGGGACAGTTCTTGCCCTGAAGGGCTTAAAGTGTGAGATCTCCATCCAGCTACTGGCTCTGGACAGGTAAAACCCTGTCCCACAGTATCAGAGTCTAAATGCGGACTTTTCTTTAGGCACATGGCATCAGACATTGCTATCAATTAAAGGCTAAACACAGTAATGTTTAAACAAACCCCAACTGTCTGCATGCAACACCCCGGATAACAGAAAGCACTGTCTGGTATATGCTTGAGCAGCCACAGAAATCTGAAATTCATTTGTTTCATGTTTTAAGGAAGTACAGTAACAAGGCTTCCGGTATATACTTTTAATATTTTAGCTGAAAACATCTGTTCGACACACTGCACCTGCTGAGTGAAAAATTTTGGAGCACCTCTCCTCCAAATAAATTACAACTAAACATATGGCAACATTTGGCAAGAGGAAAGGATCAAAAATGTGTCTAGTAACAGAGTCAAAGTTCCATTTATCATAGCAGCTTCTTAGTTCTAAACTAGATTAAGTTTTTATGATCACAGGATTACAGACAATATGAAGCTTGATATTATTTTACCTCCTGCCAAAAAGCCAAATGGCCCTTGCTTTGAAGAATCTTTACACACACAGTTCAACCTGCTTTTCCCATTTTTACTGTTCGCTCTGGTGTCTAGAGCCCCAGGCCTCTTAATGGTTCCACCGCAGTTTTAAAATGTTAGGCCAAATGTTCTATGACTGGATTCCAGCTGAGCTACAAATCAGCTCCAAGACAGACCAGGATGTGTCTCTGTGATTCTGCAGTTCTTTTAAGTAACTAGTGTGCTGCGGCAGTCTAATCTCAGCACGTTCATGTCAAGAACAGACGTGGTAGGCACTAGGTGCCTTGATGGGTTCGTGCAGTCATCTTTCATCGAGATCTGCCAATATTATGTTCTCTCTCACACCCACACACTCACTCTCTCTCTGCAGGCCAGTTACACAAGCGCGGGCTTGGGGAATAATGAAATACACATGCCTTTTTTTTTTTTTGGAGAATCCGTCTCACATCCCAACCCACCCACCCCAAACATTAGACAAGTTGTCCAGCAAGTAGAACCGTTTTTCGCTCTGATTTTGCCTCTTTCTGGATACACATCAAACTACCAAGCAATGGTCACTGACTAGTCAGGGCAGGGACTTCTTATAAGGAGAAACTTGTTCTGTAGGGCATTCAATGTGAGGCTTTGTAAATAAACAGGACATATGCCACAGAGGATGAACTCCGGTGTTAAGATCAGATGTTGGTCCATAGCAATTGGTTACATTCAGCTCTGCTAATCTCCTCCCTGCCCCCACCTCCCAATCCCTACAAGTGCTATTGCAAAGAGCTAACGGGAGAGTGACCACTCTAAAGAAAAACACATTGCTTTTCATTCTTTCTTGGCCGCAATAAGCCAGCAAGACAAACAAAGGATGGGAAAAGCAGAGCTGTTTGCACTGCCAGCAGCTTGGCTGTGGGTGGAAGGGTGGGCGTTTAGCTGTCTTTGTTTGTCATGGCACCGGAACACATGCATTTACCCAGAGCCTTGTAATTTTCAATTACCTACATTATATCATATAATTCTCTCTCCCTCCCCCTTAGGCACACAGAGCAGGTTATAAATAAGTGCCTGGTTTTCAAGGCACGCTCTGAAATATTGCCAGAGGGGTATTAAAATTTAAAAAGGAGGAAATGGTTTTTTCAAAAAACTATTAAGAAATTAGCAACACGAGTGCCAATTCTTTCCAAAGGGAATGCGTCTTCCTAAATCCCTTGAGTGAGTCTGAAAAAAAATCTCCCTTCTAATGCCCCAAACCAAGAAGAATGAAAGTTATACCCTGCAGTATCCAGACTATGGCAATATTTCATGCCACAATGGCTTGGAACAAAACTAGACGCCCATTGTAGAGGTTGCTGAACCCCCACCACTCCCATTGGAGTCGGCGGGTGATGTAAGCGTTCTGTCCCTCTGATGATTGGGTCCTGTCTATGAATGGTGTTTTCATTAAAAAAAAAAAAAGGAGAGGAAATTTTACAGTGTCAGACATCTTGGATTCTGCAGTGCTAGGGCATCTACACATGAGTATTGGTGTGTTCTTTGATTTCCCAGGCTATGGTGCCAATGGACATCTTGCTGGAGTTTTCATAAAGGTTCCTATTATTGTGGAACCTAAACAGCATTTTGAGATCAAAAGATGTTGCCTCAGTCAACGAGGAAAGGTTGGAAAAGTACAGCAGCCACCAACCCAGGAGACTCCAGGGGCTCCATCCGCAGAGCTCCTGAGTTAGTCGCATCCTGGCCGTCACCGTACCCAGTGAAATCAACGAGAGCGCTGGGCACCCGGGACCTCGGAAAACAGGAGGTGGGATGGAGTAAAGGGGACGTCGCAGACTTGGAATGACCATGGCATCCATCAGGTTCAGAAAGGCTGGGCCTGGCTTTGGATCATTTGGACCTTTTCAAGAATATTCCGCCAGTCCATCCTGCAACCTCTTGGGGAAAAGGTATTTCTTTACCGGAGAAGGGAATCCGAATTTTTAAGTACGTGCTGCAAATATTCATACGCTAAGTTTTCATCTGACCATATAAGAAACGCTTCCTGCATCCCCATCAGCATTGTACATTTTTCTCTCTCTGAAGGCTCCCCTATTCTCTTCTCGCCGCTTCCCTCCTTCAATTGGCTAGTGCTGCAACCACTCACGCATGCTACATTCACACACCCCGTCCTCGCTCCTCCTTCCCCAAGCCCCAGACACGAAAAACAAACCGCGGGGGTGCACGGCTTCCTGAGACACGAGCAGCAAGTGAAGACTAATTGATCAGATCAAAGATGGGCCTGAAAAACTCTTGTATCCAAACACTCCCCGAACGTTTGGAAGAGTTAAACCCACATCCAAGTTTTGCGGCTGAGACCCATCTGTGTGAGCCAGGGATGTGCAAAGTTAACCCAATTTTAACAGTTTGAGTCTCAGTACCAGAAGCAACACACCCACTGAAACAACTGGTTTATCTTAGATGCTAGAAGAATCAACCTCTCCCGCCCCACCAGACTTCTTATGACTGGGCTTCCCCTTTTGATCTTTATAGCAGCATCACTGTGCACCTACAGTTCAGACCCAGAGAGACCCAGGACTCATAAAAAGGGTCTTTGAAACATTCCATCAAGTTCAGCAGAAAGTCAGGGCAGTTAAACAAGCCTGGGAGTACAAAAGAGAGAAGTAGGAGGTTAATAAATAGCACACTCCACAGGTTTATGGAGTGAATTATCTCTCTACAAAAAAAAAGAGACCTTAAGTGTATTACTGCAAGTTATTGAAAGTGAATAACTCCCTTTCATGAACCTCTCTGCCTCCATGCTGACTCAGAGTGATGAAGTGTTTAATCCATATTTATGTACATCTTATCTCATTACAGCTGGTGCCAACAAATTGAAGAGCTATGCAAGAGCGAAGCTTTATGTTATTGCGGTCATTAAATTAAATGCACATACGTACAGTAAAAAACACAAATGTACTTGGGCAATCATTTTTGTTCTCTTTGCTTTTGCAGACCGGATTCTTCAAAGGACCGAACAGTCCCGTTGCTGTCAGTGACTCAATACCTCTCAGGAGGAACTCGGTGCGTTGCAGGATCGGACCCTAAATTGAAGACAATGGTGTGCTTCTTCCTCAGAATCCCACACCCACTGCTGCTGCAGGGAAGTCACACGCACATTGGGTGAGTTTTTCAAAAAGGACTGTGGATTTGGCGGGCCCAACTCAAGACCACTTGAAGAGGCCTGATCGTACAGAAGGTGCTGCGCACCAGTGCTCAGAAAAATCAGGCCTTTTTAAAGATATCTCATCAGACACCCAGAAACTGAAATGCCCCAAACCATTAGTCGCTTTTGGAAATCTCAGCCAACATCTTGGCATGTCACTGTCACGTTATTATTGCTTAATAGCAGGGTCAAAACCCCATAACAAATGCACTGGAAGAAAGCAGACACCCCCCCCCCCCCCCGATCTAAAGCAATTCTTTTTGGTAATTACGACACATGGCAAGAAAAACTATGCAACACCCAAGAAAAATACACATCTGTTCGCCTTAGTCCTACGTTCCAGCATCCCACAAAGAGAGCAACAGAACTTTTCACGTCTAGAGCTATTTCTGCCTTAGGATCCCAAACCCTTTACCAACATCAATCCAACTTCAACCACCGGTGAGACAAGCCACTAAAACTAGCAGCGAAGTGACTCGCCCGAGGTCCAACCGCAAATGAAGAGCAGAGACAAGACTAGAATTCCCAACCTGCAACAGTTCACTTCTAACCACCAGACTACGCTGCATCTTTGCCACTGAGAGTCCGCCCCAATGGAAGGGGTCTATCAGAGTCTCCAAGCAAATGCCCACATCCTCCATAAAAGGAGTATTTCACTCACTGAGGCAGGACTTTTAGTTCTTCAGCAATGAAGCAGGGCAACTATTTTCAGTTCTCTGAAGTCCAGAGCCTGGTAAAAGAGAGGGACAGATCTTTGACCCTTCATCTGGCTGCCCCGATGGATGGAAAGCTGGCCCAACAGGGCAGCTAGGAAACCCCCTGCACTATGAGGGGGCATAAAGCCAAAGATCCTGGACTGAGGGAAAATCCAATAGGGGGCCATTCTAGCCAGTGCAATTAAAGCAGCCCCGAGGTGGCTTTAACTCTTGCCAGGGAACGAACGAGCCCTCAGGGTTATAGTGGTAGAGACAGGGGTGGAGAACTATGAAGTCTCCCCACATACACTGAGCTCAGACACACCCAAGCATCTGGCCCTAAGAGTTAATGACAATGTAAATCTAAGATAATAATACACAGTGGGGGTCCCTCAGGTGCGGAATAGGAGTCAATAGAAAAATGGAGATGGCAGTAAATCGGCGGTAGCTCCGCTGAAGTCTATACTGCTTTAGACTAGCTGAAGATCGGGCTCATGAGACCTAAAGGAGCTAAGCATCAGCTTTGGAAATGTAGCCTGTTGTTGGGGGAAGAAGGGGAGAATTTGAGGCTTCTTTTGGCGTTTTTTTAATTGTAAAGGACCCAGGTGTCCATCTGGAACCTCCTGCACATACTAAATGGTGATGTCCCTTTATTTACAGGCAATCCATGAAGATCAACAACAAGTAAATACAGAATAGCTACATCCCCCGGCCTTTTTACTTCACAATTACCTTTGAGCAAGTCCAAAAGTTATTAGTAATCATTACCTAACTGGCCTTCTAGTTTGGAGGACAGAAATAGCTATAAGCGATATCTGAAAATGGAAACACCCAGCACCGTTACTCTGTGCTTATTATATAATTAAATGGTCAACCATTACTCTGCATGTATATAAAAGACTCTGACATTGCATAAGTGCCCTGTAACTGAAAAGTGTTATTGATCTAAGTAATGAACGGGCTCCACAAAGAATTGTGTGCGTATGAAGTCTGCATTTGGCCAGTGGGGATCTAAATTAAAGACTCCTTTGCGCTCTCAGGAGTTATACAATTTGTGATCCAAAATGGAAAGTCATTTTGTTCGACTTTCCCATGTTATTTAACCCCTGATTTGCTTTCAGCAGAGGCAGAATGCTGTTCTAGAGACCAGTCACAGCTAGATTGTAAGTGAGATAGAAAAGGAAAGGAATGATGTTCCGCTGGTATGGTCTCAAAGGGTAAAAAACCAGCTCCAATTAATAACTCTGCTGAGCCATTTGGTACCATAAACTGTGAAATGTGAAAGCAAACCAGCATTCTATACAACAGTTCTTTCCCCAGCCCTGCGTATCTGTAGTCTCAAAACAGCAAGCGTCCCTTTGCGGTTCATAAATCATGGACTCATAAAACAAACTCCTTCAATTGCAAGTTCCAGATAATAGTCCCCAGAATAAATTAGGCAATAAATACAATAGAATCTTTCCCCATCAGCCAGTAGAAAGCTACTCTTCAGATAATCAGAAAAGTGGATGCCGTCACAAAGCATATGCCTTGTAGCCCAGGAGAGATAAAGTAATGCATGGCTCCTAAAAGAGCGGAGTGACTTATTAACACCAATATTGCCCAAAGAATAGAATATACTGCCTTGTGTGTGAAGGCTTCCCTAGACCCGATATCCATCAAAGTAACATTACAGTGCTAATGCCGTTGAATTCTACTAAAAGGGGCATCAGACAGACACTCTCTTGTCAAAACCATTCAGAAACTCCCTTCCACACGGGCTTCATCCAGAATTCAGTGCTGCCATTAAACCCAGAAAAAAGAAAACACTCCCTTTACTCTCTCCTCTATGTGACACACGGCACAAATAAAACAAATTTATTGTCCAGGGGCTGTTGGTCAGAAAAGTCTCTGGGTACATTTTTCAGAAGCACCTAAGGGATGAACTAACCCAAGCCGGAAATCTACTCACCATCATGAAACAAACTGGTCTCTATATATTTGGTTATTGTACCATAAGTGCATCTGAGATTGGGATCCCCCTGCACTAAAGTACTGTCTGTTCACCTATCAAGAGACAGAAGCAATTGCAAATCTAAGGAGACAAAACAGACAAAAGGGAAAGGAAACAGAGATAGGAAGCAGCTTGCCCAAGGTGAGCCACCAGGCCAGTGGCAGAATCGGGAAGCAGAACACAAATCTCCTGAGTCCCAGAGCTCTGCCAGATCCACAAGACCCACTGCCTCCAATAACATTACATATTTTTATGAGCAACCATTGCAATATTTTGTTCCCCCAAAAGGAAATCTGTCGTGTGCCTAGGAGATTTCACTCATCAGTTTACTTGGTCTAGGTCAGGGGTCGCAAACACGCGGCCCGCGGGGTTATTTTTTGCAGCTCGCCAAGCTTCCCTCTCACCGCTCCCCCTCCCACTAGCACATGGCATCCCAGCTCCTCTGCTCACCTCCAGGCACTTCCAGCCGCCAAACAGCTGTTTGCGGCACTTAGCGTTTTCCAGGAGGGAAGGGGGAGGAGCGGGGAGCCGTGGGTGGGAAGAGGCGGGGAAGAGGCAGAGCCTCATGGAAAGGATGGAATGGGGAGCAGGGCCGGGGCAGCGGGAAGGGTGTCAGTGATGAGGACCCTCGGGCCAACGTACTAATCCTCACGTGGCCCTCCTGGTGATTTGAGTTTGAGATCCCTGGTCTAGGGGAACAGGCAAGAAGAATTTTGAAAGGATGCTCAAACTCCTGTAGAATTGGATCGTTGAACTGAATTGTAAATTGCTGCCTGCATATGCCTGCCTGATATGTGTGTGTTGTGTCATCAGCAGTGGAGTCTGAACCAGTATGGGGAGCTGTGGGTTTGGTTGCGAGGTGGATGAAACCTTGCTATGAGTGGAGTTAAAACGGATGTGTGAACCAGTCCCCCGCTTAAGGCAGCTGTTAGAAGCAGTTAAGGGGCACACCTAAAACACAGCCTAGCAAAGTCTGCCCAGAAACTAGTCCCATGTGGACAGAAGGGTCTACTGGATACTGTGACCAAGTAGGTTTGGGTCTTCAGCAAACACATAGATAGAAACAGAATAGACAAGATTGTGGGAGGAGGATAAAAAGCAAGAAAATCAAGTAGTAACCTGTGAGCGCAGTGTGAACCCTGGGGCCTGCGGGGCTGTAAGCTAAGAAATGGCCCCTTTTTGGTCTTGTTTATTGACAAGGAGTACACCGTCTCTGAATGCAGAAGGAAACAAGACTCCAAGAAATACCTGACTAGGACCAATTTTTACTCCCAGCCGGAACACCCCCAGAGCCCTGAACTTTGACTAGCCACTTGGGTCAGAGAAGGGGCAACAATTCTGAAGCATGAGCCTCTACGCAGCCTGAGCTACAAGCCACCTCTGCTAGTCAAGGATGTAGCAGGCTCATCCATCAATCTCAGGACCAGCCCACCACCAGGGGCGGGAGGAGACAGAGTGCCATGCAGCGTGGGTGTGGGTTACATGAGCCGTGCAGAATCCCAGCTGGTTGTGTGTCCTGCCCAATGCCGGGCTGAACATTCTGAAAACGGCTCCCGGCGGCAGTAAAAGTGCTTTCAAACCCTTTTTTCGACACAGATTAGGAGTTCACTTTTACCTTTCCAAAATCCCGCACGTCGAAGAGGTCAAAGGGGTCAAACAGCTCGCTGTTCCTTAACCCAAATTTGTCATGGCAGACTTTTAAGAACGTCCGAATGTTCTTCAAACAGAGAAACTGCAAAGAAAAAAAAGAGAGAGAGAGAGAGATGGCTATAATTCTGTAACAGTGTGTGATTTACTATAGACATTCAATCAAAATTTGCATGCAACAGGAAGTGAAGAAGAACATGGGAACTGCCTGGTGAGAAGATGCATTCATTTACTGAGGAGTCTAGTACAAACACGTTCTCTACTGCTCCATTATGGAGTGTGTGCTCTCAATAATATACCATCAACAGAAGCCCTTTTGGAAACCAAAACTCAAAGTTCAAGTGCGTGTTCCCAAGGCATAGGGTCTAAACTTAGAGCTTGAAAAGGAAACATCCTGCACTGAAGTTGAGCACAAGTTAAGCTAAAAGTTATATTAAAAATCTATTACTGAGTTTGCAACTAATGACAATTTGAACCTATTCTATGGCTCCCCATGCAAGTTGCAGACATTACACTGAATGTGTGTACACACACCCACACACCCACACCCACACCCACACCCCATATATTTGTAAAAATAAAAAAGGCAAGTGACATGAAAAAAGGACCAAGAAATGAATTTTTCGGGGGGGGGGGGGAGGGTGGAAGGAGTCCTTTCAAGTCAGAAACTGTCGGCAACTGATCCAACTTCCTCCAACACGTCATCAAATTGACATGCTAGAAAACAGAATCCCCAGCACATTCACGGATGATAGCTGCCATTCTTGTGATTCAACCTGAAATGAAGTTTGTGGACTAAATCAGAGGAGGTTACTAAGTAGAGAGCCTTAGGTACGAGTTAAAAAATAAATAAACACAGCGAGTCTCTCACAGTGAAGATTGTTTTTGCAGAGTTTTGGTCATCATTAATTTTAGCCCATTTGAATTCTCATCTTGTCTGTGACCACCGTAAAATACTTAAGATTGTTCAGCCACTAGTCATATGGCTCAGTTGGCTGAGTAATCCAATGCCTCTTAAAAGAATGCCATCTTTGACAGTAGCTATAATGGACTCTTGCACTGTGATCATGTGTGTGTGACCTTCATGGGTCCTGTAATCTGGGAACACAAAGAGGGCTCTTTCTACACTAATGTACGGCAACAAGAATGGAAGGGATGAAAGCAGTAAGGTATTGCTTCAGTTGTTTGGCTCTCACCCATGTTATTAATAAGAGCAGACTGAATGACCGTGCAGCAAATAACCGAATTAATTTCACCTTTTTTTCTGTTGGCAAGTTTTCCATGCAAAATTCTCCAGTGTACTCAGTATGCAAAATTCTCTCTGGATTTCTTCAATTGCTTGCTCATCGACAAATGGTTCCCAAATATTCTTAATTCTCACATTGTTTCGGTTCCTTGATTGGCTGATTTATGTAACAATGTCATGTGACTACTCAGGGCAAGTTTGAAATTGCATATTTGGTTGCAACAGCCACACAGTTTGTGTTGGGTCAGTAACGCTGGAGTCACATGGTACTGTTCGTGGTCCCCCACTGGCAAACTGAGCATGGTAGAAATTGCTACTTGCAAGCTTTACAAATATGCCATTTAAAACCTACCCAACAAAAGTTTTGCACAGAATCAAACCACAGCCTCCTTAGCCCACCCATATCTCCACAAAGAAGACAGCATATAGTGTGCCTATAAATATTATTGCATTTGGGGGTATATTTAAGGGGTCAGGCACAGGGCTGCCAGGTGTCCCTTTTCAACAAGAATGCCTGGTCAAAAAAGGACCCTGGAGGCTCCAATCAGCACCAGTAACTGGGCCGCTCGAAGTCTGGTCGGTGGCACAGCAGGACAAGGCCTGCCGTGGCTCCATGCGGCTCCTGGAAGCATCGACACATCCCCCCTCCTGCTCCTATGCATGGGGCGGCCAGGGGGCTCCTTGTGCTGCGCTGGCTATGCAGCTACAATTGGTTGGGAACTGCGGCTAATGAAAGCTGCAGGGATGGCACCTGCAAACTGAGCAGTATGCAGAGCCATCTGGCCGCGCCTCTGCATAGGAGCTGGAGAGGGGACATGCTGCTGCTTCCAGGAGCTGCTTGAAGTAAGCAGCGCCCCATAGCCTGCACCCTGACCCACCCTCCCAATTCCCTGCCCCAGCCCTGATGCCCCTCCTACCCTCCAAACCCTCAGTCCAGCCTAGAGCACCCTCCTGCATCCCAAGTGCCTCATCCCTGGCCCGACACCAAAGCCCACACCTCCAGCTGGAGCTCTTCCCTCCCCTGCACCCCAGCCCGGTGAAAATGAGCAAGTAAGGGTGGGGAGAATGAACAGAGGGAGGGGGAATAGAGTGAGTGTGGGGCAGGACCTCCAAAAAGGGGAGGGGCTTCAGAAGAGGGGCAAGGCAGGGGTGTTTGGTTTTGTGGGAGTAGAAAGTTGGCAGCCCTCGTCAGGCAGTGAGTTAGAAAGACCACTTCATTAATGAGAAACTAATTAAGATTCGTTAATCTTAACGAAGATTGCATAGTTCCACCCACACCGCTCCAGCAGTAGGCAATAAAACTCAACCAATAAAACACAGGCTTGTGGCATTACATCATCAAAATCATTATAAACTCAGAACATTCTCATTAGTTGAATAGACCCAGAGGGCAGCATGATCGTGTGTGTGACTGAAAACACAAAATTAATACTCTGACTAGACTCCACAGAATTGTCTCACAACGTACACACAGGCGAATGGATATGGGGGCGGGGGGGGGGGGGGGGAATGCATAGGCTTCATACTACACCTCAGTCTTCCAGGCCTATACAGGCGCCTTCAGCCTATGCAAAACTAATTTGTTTATAGAAAGGGTCTGTTTTTTTGTTAACGTCCCGTTCATCTCAAATTTCCACTAAGTATTTACTTTAAATCCTTTTAAGCCTCCAATTTGAAAAGTTAATGACACAGGTTTTAACCATAATTACAGAGGATGACAAGCGAGCTTCCTTTCTTAATCCTGAATCCAAAAAAACTGCCTTCCCCTTTTGCAGTATTCATAGCCTCCGCCTCACCCCCACGTCCCAATGCACAGGCAGAAATAAGGGTTGGAGTCTATGACGAGAATGACGGGTCTTTCGCAGCAGTGGATTCAGAAATCTCTCCTTGCAATCAGAGGACTCAAAAACCGAACCCCCAAGATCTGTGCTGCAGAATTTCAGTTCAATGTCTTTGAAGAACTCAACTTTACAGCAGCCAAGTTCAGAAAGATCAAGGAGCAAGCACAGCATCAAAGCAAACGAGAAGTCTACTCCTGACAGTATTTTCTCTGGTGAGTGGACACGAGCCATACATAACAAGATTAGGTCTATCCAACCTATCTAATCTCATCTCACTAGAGACAAGCAAAGAGCACAAACCAAATAAAATAAAGATCCATCCAATAAGAGCTACCTGCTGCTGTCTTTGTGCATCTTATTCAAATTTGGAAACTATCATGACAGTGGCTCCACTACCAGTTGCTAAATTAATGCAAAAAACCTCCCTCTGCATTTGTATCGCTGCCTGTTCTACTGCTCCAGGTAACAGCTGCGGAAAACATCAAACACCGCAGCAACTATGCAATCAGACAGTTGCCGAGTTCACACAGATGACCAGAGTCCAGGAAGAATCCAACCAACCATTTAAAGAGCCTCTGAAAAGGCTGATGGAAATAGGAGAACTTTCTACTGACACACTTAGATGGGCTTCAGCATGGTAGCATCCAAGCACTGTACAGTCAATGAATTTATCTTCACCACAGCACTGTGCGGTAGGAAATTAGAATTGCCCCCATTTTACAGATAGGGAATCGGAGACAGAGCAAGGTTAAACAATTTGCCCACATGGAAGTATGCCACACAGCTGGGAACTTAGCCTAGGTTTTGAGTATCAGTCGAGTGTCTTACCACAAAATCTGCCTCCATCTCTACAATTCTGGCCCCTGTATTAAAGAGCCAATTAACAACTGCTACTAACCGTGCTACAATACAAACATTGCCTCAGTGTCCACATCTGTAGAAAACTTACACTTATCCACTTCCCACAGACACGGAGGCATTTTAAAAGTGTTTCTGAAAGATCGTTCAGTCGTTGGGTTGCTGTTAGAGGGTGCTTTAGAAGTTCAACATGTTAATTAGCTACAACTGGCTGAGTACCTCTTGTCATGGGGGGATTGCAATGGCTAGCAGCAAGCAAGCCATTCACTTCAAAAGCCATGCAAGGGCCGGATTCAGCAGAGTACTTTAGCCCAGGCCTAACTTAACCTCAATGGGACTATTCACAAGCTTAGAGCTGTGCATGTGACTAGGTACCTGGCTCAGCTGGAGCCTTGAGATCTTTCTGCCTCCCGCAATCCTGAGACAGGTGGCAGTTCCACACTGCGAGGAGAGTACAATTAGTTGATTTCTTGCTTTCGCTTGCCCTGGGGTCCTGCTGTCCCCATTTGTAATGGATCACACAGGCTCAGGAGGAAGTGCCCAGATTCTGTCTGGAGAACAGAGAGGAAGTGCTGATGTTTCTTTCAAGTGTCCCACATGGTGAAATCAACATAAAAGCCTTTTACCCACAGCAGAAATTTACTTAGGAAACCTGGCAGCTAACTGTGCTGTTCTAACTCTTGGCTCCCTGAAAGCTCCCAGAGCAAGAGCCAGCTGACGGGCACCTCCGCACACCTCTGCTGAACAAACCCACCATTCATTCCCAGCGCGCTGCAGAAGGAGGGTTGTGGGCACAGAATGCTCCCAGCTCCTTCCGAATGCTCCCCTCTCTTCCACTGCACACACTTCCGACAGAATCGCCTTGAAGTAAGATCATGAACTTCAACCCTCTTCCCCTCCAAATGCCTCTCAAATTTAATTTAAAGTCATCTCTCCATTGCCTACACCTCTTCATCCACCGCCACCCCTACTGGTGAGAATACAGGAGTCGACACACTACCCCAGTAACTCTAGATCTGTATTATCTAGCTGCGTGAAGCACTCTGGATCCAGTTCTCCTCATTTTAAAAGGTAACTCCACCAACATAGGACTGGAAAAGGCTTCCTGGTCATTGAGTCCAGTCCCCTTCTATCCCAGCACCTCCATCCTATGATCCCATTCAGAAATGTTTTAAATTCCATTTTAAAACTAGTATGGTGGTTCGTCCTCCCAGCTCCTACTGGAATAGAAAATCTACACCCAGGCAAGAGAGGAGGCTCAGCCCTACCCCCTGAATGAACACTTCACCCCACGCAGAGGCTCTGAAGATCCTACAGTAACATCAGTAACGGGAGGTGCTCTCAGATGAAACAGACATTGTGCGGTTTTGAGGGGGGAAATTGATATCTCTTGTAAGTTCCAGATGCTGCACATTAGCATGACTGGGGACTTGCCGAAGAAAGGATAAAACCCCACCACCCCCTTTCCCGATGTGCTGTGAAAGCGGACACCTCCAGTGACAAACGCAACTTCCACAGCCTTATGGAAATCAGCATCTCTCAGCACCACCTCCTCCGGAGCAGACACTTCCTTTGAAAGCTCGGACCTCGCTGGAGGAACACTACAGACTGGGGGGCTACATCCTGGCAGTGCTTAACTAGCCAATGAAGAATTTAAAACCAGGGAGGGCCTGGGAATAAAACCTTCAGTAGCGTGCAGGGAAGAGCAAGAAATATGTTTAACAGAATGAAATGAGTCCTTGAAGCCAATCAGAACAAGCATTAAGATTCTTTGGTCAGTTCCGATTAAGAGTATGATCCTAGGAGGGCTATAATGGGCCCTCTGTTGCACAAACGACATTGAACGAGTTCCCCAATTACCGGCTTCCTTCAGACACGGAATCGTCATTACAGTCATAACCCCACTGTGCTGTTCTTAGCAATAAAGCAAACGAGGGCTTGTAGTTAAACAACTGAGCTGATTTTTACGGAAGTATTCCAGAAGACAGCAATGAGAGTCAACTGTAAATGGCAGCAAGCCACAGTCTGTTCCACTACCATCCAGGACCTTAAATTTTCAAAATGGAAGATGACCTTTCCTCTTTGCAGTCACACCCATATCCTATACACACACACACACACACACACACACACACACACACACACACACACACTGCAGCAAGCTGGTCCCAAATTCCATAATGAGGCTCCCCAATTTCTGGGACTCGGATGTGTGGCAGCGGCTTCTGGCTATATTTTTCCTCCTAAATTAAGCTTTTCACTGTATTATTTATTGTTGTACTGGATTTAATCAGTACAGTGGCTCCTTGGGTTATTTGTTTTCATCTAAAATTGGGTTTATTTTGGGCTGCTGCCAATTTTTCAGCTTGCCACAAAATTCTGTACTGAAAACATAACTGCATTGGCAGAATGTTCGGGGAAAGCGGAGGAGGGGAGAAGTGGGAGTATTTGGGCTGGTGGCATTCGGGAAGCTGTTGAGACTTTTGGCACATTGAAGCAACTCCTTTTTCAGTCCCCTGCTGCGGATGGAATGAACATGAGGATTAAAGTTGGGGGAAGATGGAGATTAAAACACCGAATGCCCCAAAAACCAGCAACCTGGCCCACCCCACCTCCCCAAACCCAACTCTGCATTCAGCAGTGCGAGCTACATTGGCTGGATGTTTCTGAAAAGCCAATCGGTAGAAAAATAGGGGGATTTTTTCAAGTTGGCATTAAGTTTCAGAGTTCACGATTCATCAAGATGCACACGGCAGTTCACGGCTCAGAGTGATTTTGTTTCAAGACCGGGGAAGGCCATCCCGCATCCGCTGACACCCGGATCACATTTCAAAGGCTTTCTTCACAACCATGAGGCTTAGGGACACTATATATTTTTAATTAAAGTTTAAAATCAGGAGCACAGTTCTGCATCCCAATGTAGATTCTGTGACACTGCTGAATACACGTGGACTTGGTGCACTTAAGTATACTTGCTGCTTGATGTTACTTAACATGGCTAAAATGGGCCACCCAAGATCCTACATGCCCACCTTTCCACATACATTCTATGTGAACTCACAATTCCTTCCCTGCCCTTAGTCCAGCTAGAATGTTAGCAAGGTTAGCCGCATTCCCCCATTTAGGCCTTCGTCCCACAGCCCTAACTCACACAAGCAATCCCATGGGAATACTTGAACGAGCAGGAACTGAAGAGTTCCCGGACCCGGCTCCTTGTTGAGTAAATAAGATAAAAGTGTTATCAGATAATTAAACCCAAACCAACCAGTTTAGGTTCCAGCAGGATTCCGGCCTCGTTAGCATTCAGCACCTGAGACAAAGGAAAAGCAAAAAATCCCAACCACGAGGCAATCAAAGGAAGTGCCTCAAGAAAAAACAGTTGTTCCACTTGTAGTCTGGGTTTAGCCTAATGGATCTCCGTTGCAACCGGACCTTAAGTAAGCTGGCACGTAGCCCATACAGCAGAGATATCGGCTGCCGCGTACAAACAGCTGCACTTCTCCAGCAGTCTAGCCTACTTTTGAGCCTCAATCAATTACAAATCTGGAGAGACCTTGTTGAAAAAAAGAAGAGCCAAACCCCCAAGGTGGCTGCACAGTTCTAGTAAAACGCAGAGGGATTATTTGATCGTTACACATCTGAGGAAGGAAATAAGAAGAAATAAGAAGAAATAATCCCTGCTCCAAAGATCTTACTGTAATACATAAAGAGGACAGATTTAAAAGCGGGAGAAAGAAAGGGTGACTATCCCTATTGTACAGGGTAGGAACTGAGGCACACAGAGAGACTCTGACCTGCCCAAGGGCACACAGGGAGAGTTAGGAATTGAACCCAGAACTGAGTCCCCATCCAGCGCCTTAACCCTATGGCCACCCTCCTCCTCAGCTGAGTCTGTATTTGCTAAACAGTGGAAGGGGAATAGCTTGGTTGTCCAGCCATCAGGTCTCAAGTACCTCCTAGGCCCTACTACCAGAACCACAGCCAGGCCCACTCAGTCCCTCACCCTTCCATCATAGATAAATGGACTTTGTGGCAGTTGCCAGGGTGGGGTCTTCCAGCGGAGGCTTTCAAAAGCACCAAGTTGGGAGCGGGGCATGACCCTGTACACTCCCTAAACAGACAATTTACTAGAGCATCCAGAGTCAACTCTTCCCCTCCCCCCATGGCTGTGGTGCGCTGTCCATCAGATGGCTGCCATCTCCCTCCTCAGAGATGAAGCAATTTACTCTCTCTCTCTCTCTCTCTCTCACACACACACACACCTATTTTTCATTCTTTGTCATGAAATGTGATGAATTTAAACCCTGCTTATATTTATTTCCTGGAGCCCCCACACAACTCCCCAACATTTGGGGCTTAGGGCGTCAGTCCCATGGGACCGGTGGCGGAGGGGGGCGCTCCCACAGGTTTGAAAATATTTTCTGGCTCTCAAGTTTCCGCTAGCTCCAGCTGAATTTAAGCCCTGAATACAAGGGACCAGGTCCTCAGCCAGTAGAAATGGGTAAACCTCTCACTCCAGCTAGAGCTACATTGATTTGCACCAATGGAGCATCTGGCCACAAGTCCTTAGCTACATTTTGGGGGGTTGGCATGGACAAAGGGGGTCGGAGTACAGAGCCAACAACGAGACTCACATTTCCTCAACATGTTGAACGCTTGACATTAGCCCACATCCCTTCTCATTGATCCTTCCCCATCACCAGTCATCATGAGACTCTCCATATGACTAGGCACAGTAACACCTGGGTTGGCCGTGCTTCCCCCGGTAAGACTTTCCCAAGCTCGCGGGTAAAGGTCTAGTACATTGCGAATGCAACCGGAATCAAACAAATACAAATAGCTTCTGATCGCCCCCAGCATTCTTGTCCTTCCTTTAATACTACAGAGGAGGGAACAATCAATATAAAAACACCAAACGTCCCCACGTTTCTCAAAAGCCAATATACCTTGAATGTTTGAGAGATTCTTTTGTTCCAGAAAATGAACTCTCGGTGCAGCAATATTTTAGTTTATTGTTAATATTTTCTCAAACCCTGAAGGTAGAACAGGACACTCGCCCCGGTAGCTGTGTAATAAATGAATTACTTCCAGCATCACTGTATCTGGAGTCATTGCATTTAGAGGACAGTATCATAAGTGCTTTTGATGGGGAGGCTAGTGGACAGTCTGCAAGCTCTCCAAGAGAAATGTAATAAAGCAGTGCATAAGGTAGGCGGAAAGAACAGGGCAGACGGTATGATGGATGGGACGGGATTTCATAAAGGTGGAAGTTTCAGCTTCCAAGCAAGGCAGGACCTTTCTGCAGCAGGGTATTCACGAGGCCGGAGTTAACTCTTCAGGGAGGAAGCACATCGGAGGGGATGTGTTCCACACAATAGAACAGGAGGGCTGGGCATCAAGCCATGTTGCCGACTGGACTCGGTCCAAGCCGTGGGCTTTAAATGGACCCTGCAGCATGCAAGGAATGCTGCAGCTTTAACGCTGAAGATAACACGGTGACGAATGACGAAAGGAACTTTCTTTAGCACTTCCTGACCGTGATGCAAGATTTCCCCTTATCTTGCGGTGAGCACAGCTCAGAAGCACGGAGCCAAAGGAAACCTCTAGCGGGAGGCCATGTGCATCTGTTCAATCACAGCTTTCATGTCAGTGAAACAAAGACCAGATTTTTGGGGGGGAGGGGGGAAAAGAGTCGCCACCATGGAGCCCAATAGATGAAGTGTACAAATTCACAATGATTAATGGGACAGCAGGTATCATACGGCAC
Organism: Sternotherus odoratus; assembly: GCA_032164245.1. Taxonomy (NCBI): domain Eukaryota; kingdom Metazoa; phylum Chordata; order Testudines; family Kinosternidae; genus Sternotherus; species Sternotherus odoratus. Next base: position 14,073,386 of record JAVMKO010000016.1, read on the forward strand.
AAGCTTAAGCCTTTCATGAGACTCAATGAACCTCAACTCTCAGTTACATTAAGACCCCATTTATGCCACACTGGTGTCGTAGACGGGCCCAGGGAGAGGGCAGGAAGGAGAACATGAACCCCAGAGAACACATCCTGTGCGGGGGGTTCTCCCTGGCTGGGGCAGGGTTGGCAGAAGAGCTCTGTACTGGCTTTGCTACCAGCCGCAGGTATAGAGGGTGTGTTGGAAGCAAGTCATGGTCATCCAGAGATCAGAAAGGACCTGGCTGAAACACACTGCCCTGCATGGCCCATAAGAGGCCATGGGGAATGGAGTGTAAGTTAGCTGCATGGAGTACAAACTAACCTCCAAATGAAGGCATTACTCAGCAAATTCCAGAAGCAGCAGGAGAAATCTGAAAGATAATCAGAGCTGACATGACACTACCAATAGCTTCAAATCCTCCATAGCTTCATTCGTTCCTGATTTGCCCCACTGTCTCTTTCATACAAAGCAGCAACCTCAGAAATGATATATAGTGCCACCGTCTCCAGAATTTTCTCATTTAAAGCCCATTTTGGTTTAGATTCAAGCCACGGCTCATCCATTATTTTGGACAGACCGATTACATTTCTGGTTGTTACGACTTCAGATTTATCTGTTGAGAAATGGGGAGCGGAATCATTCTTGAACAATTTAATGCTAAAGCAGGCTATAATTTTTCCCCCTTTGAAAGACGTTCCCTTTATGGAACGTTCATGGGCTAGGAATACTCCACTTAGCAAAGCTGATTAATGAAGTTGAAACACGGTGCACGGACCTCACAGAAGTGTTCCCTTTCCCCACAACGTATCAGGTTTTAGCAATACAGAGGGATGAAGATGCAATAGTTGATTTCAATCATTTCCTTTAGCAAATACAGAGAGTTTGTCTAGATGGGGAGTCTAAGAAAAGTTAAGCCGAAATAACCAAAGGCAGGGCTTTGGAGCGGAGCCCGGAGCTGGAGCATGGAGCTGCAGGTTTATGCCTGGAGCTGGAGCGGAGCAATGCAAAAAATTGATTGCTCCAAATCCCTGACCAAAGGTCTGACGTGAATCACGAAAGTTTAAACTTAAGCTACAGCAAACTAAAGCCACTTCCTTCTGATAGAGAGCACCCACAAGAGGGTTTAATGTGCTTTAACTTATGCACCTTAAATTCATATCTTCAGTGAATTTGGCTTCATTCTCCGGACCTAAGCATTCCCACGTAAACAAGCGCTGAGGGGGAAGGAGGGGACGTAGTAGCTGGAGACCACCGTGCCACTAAAAACAAACAATTCTCTGCTTCCAGAGCCCATAGGGGGCAGAATGTAAATAGACCCGCCTCAGATGCACTAACTTGGGGTGGGGATGAAAGGGGTGCAGCTGGGTGACCCCCAGAACATGGGTAAGGCAGGAACAATTAGCCGACCATCAGGATCACAGCACATAACGGTCACACTCACCGGCCCTGCCACCAGCCAACAAGTAATGGAAGGGCCAGGTACAAGCACAGAGCAGAGGCAGCTACAGACGCTCATTCCACTTTATTCTTGGAAAGTTCAGCAGCCCTGTACTTCCCTTGTGGGCCAAGGCACGGTCAGGTCTGGTTTGTTTTGCTCCATTACATAAAAACAGGTCATAAGAAGGTTGAGAAAAAAGAAAAACACACACATACACAAAGTGCAAGCACCAGACAGACCGGCTGGAAAAACTGGAGGCAGAAATGCGTGGGAGTCCGATCTGCCAAAAACAAGTTAGATGGTGGAAAACGAGAGCAGAATTAAGAAGACTAGCAGAGCAGAAGGTACCAGGGTGGACTGGGGAAAAGGGGTTGGAAGGAATTCTTGGCCAATGGTCCCTCAAACACTCAGGCTTGAGATCCTCAAAGACTTCCCCTGAGGACGCGAGCAGATCTATCCAACTCCAATAACCTGTCACCCACTGGCCACAAGGACTGCGCTGTCTCAAGCAGCAAGTCGCAAAGAGGTTAATTAAAGCAGGTGCAGCGGGAATCACAGAAGTATCTGGAGACAGGGCCACTCTCAGATAACCAGGGTTGTTTTGCCTTTAGAACCTTGCCAACTACCTTTTTACAATGGGTGGATGCTATTCTCTGCCATCCTTTAAATCTCCTTGAGAAAACAAACAGCTTTGTAGTGTTTGCCCAGAATTAGATATGCGCTACTCAGCATCATGGAGAGGACAAGACACCAAACCAGATGCCAGGTTTTATCTGCCTACTAACTGTAAAGATCAATTTCCATTATACTGCTGAGATGAAAGGCAGGGCTTCCCCAGACAAGGAACAAGAACTTTCTATAGTGCTGGTTCACATCATACAGAGTCTGGGCTGAGTCACTGATCATCAAAAATTCTCTCTCATCATTTCCCCCCCCCCCCCCCAGTTAACTAAAAGTAGAATGGACCTCCAAGGCACAAGTTTCACGAACAACTCACTAGATGCCTTTTCTAACCGATTGCACTGGTGATTAGTTATTTGTATTACAGTAGCGCCTAAAAGCCTCAAGTGCAATTAGCAATCCAGAGCATTAGGAGCAATACAAACTCATAGTAAGAGATGGCCCTAAATAGACAGGCAAAGGGTGGAAAAGGAGATGAAGACACTTACCCAAGGTTATGAAGCAGGTCAGTGGCAGAGCTGGGAAGAGACCTAAGGCCTCCCAGTTCAGTACCCAATCCACTAGAGTGCCCTGCCTCTCATTTGTCATGGGGATGCGTGTATGTAGATACTGTACACACAACGTAACAGGGCCTGATCCTTGAAACTGCTGAGTGCTCTCCATGCCAGAGCATCCCAAATGGGAGGCAAGAGGCCATCAGCACCCCCACTGGATCAGGCAGAGTGTGAGTAACAACTAGGGGAACATTTGAGCACATCTCCCTAGGTCCAAAAACAGCCAGTCGTCACCATTAAAAACTCACGATTCGATACACAATCATTTGCTTATAAATGTACCTGTCATCAAGTATATTTCTGCTACCATCACCATGACATGTAAAGCACTCCACGGTTTTTGGGCGATTACACTTTCCTAGTCTAAGTGCAGGAAGATGCTGGGGTTACTGAATGCACCACAGCAAAGACTGAGTTTTTAACATTGCCCCGCTGTAGGTTATTGGCAGTGATGAGCAAGAGCCTTAAAGGTTTGAAGATTCCTTTCAGAGAAGCATTCAGACGTTTGGCTGCTGATCCAAACCACTTGAGTCCGCAAAATAAGCCTGGAAGTCATTGGAGATTTCTTGTATTTCCTGCTTCTGGTCACATCAGAAATATCAAATGGGCAGCTTCTCCCACAATATTTCAGAGCTGCACCTTCCTGTCTCAGCTAAAAAAACCTGAGAAACGCACAAGTAAGGGAGGGCGGAGATGGGAGAAGAGGAACGACACGTCGTATTGGTTAGATGAGTCCAGGCTGCATGTTCCAGATCGTAAGGTTTGGAGGTTAATCAGGGCCTAGCTTTTGGCTCAGCCCATTCCTAGAAAGAAGGACCAGAAGTGGAATTCAGATCCATGTTCGTTACTAGGATTATGTGCGCGCATCAGAAACACGCAGGCAACCTTCCAGCTCTCTTGTTCCTGCCCCACCCCCAAATCCTTTAGGTTTGCTGTGATTGCAGTTTGACGCAGAGCGAGAATTGCACTGGTTTTACTGTATTTATTTACCCTGCGGGAAAGTGCTGCAGAATTAGTAGGGAAGAAACCAACCAAGGGTTCTACAGAAGTTATTCTCTAAAGCTATTGGGCTGGATTCTCTGCTGTGGTGCAAAGTGAGGGTAGTCAGAGATGGCCCTTGGGGGAGAGGGGGAAAAGGAGGTGAGAGATCCCATTTCTCTGAGCTGGGAAATTTCCACTGGTGAAAAAAATCTTTATATCATTGGCTGAGGACAACCCAGGTGCAGCCCACTGGTGGACACTTCCTCTACTTCTGCTCTTCTGATTGCTACACCTGGCTCAGGAAGCCACACCTGGCTCCCTGTGATCCTCTCCATCGGGGCTCAGCACCATTACTGGGGAGCCCCGGTCACAGACCAGGATCCTATTGTTCTAGCCCCAGGAGAGCTCCTAACCTAAGCACGCTCTCTGCAGAGTACAGGCAGGGGAGAGGATCTGACGCCATAGAATTTCTCAGGCAGATCATTGCCCTGGGCTTTTTAAAACCTGGCCACACAGTTTAATAGAGGGTGGAGACTCCTGCTACCAAACGTTATTGGTTATCTGAAAAATTACAAAGTACCTATACTGGGCTGGGTGAAGAATTAAAAGCCGTTGGGGCGGGGGATGGGGGGAGAATGTCACCAAAAAAAGTTTCCCTTTTTCATCTGAATTTCATTTTAGTCCATTTTTTCCTAAACCAGCTCAAATAGGTTATGAGTCTACCAGGGCCCAATCCAAAGCCTGTTGAACTCAGGGGGAAGATTCTTCCTGACCTTCAAGGGGCTTTGTTTCAGGCACTTCAATCCTATTCGCCTTTTCCATCTGGGACACAGAGTGCTACTGAAGGCGTCCTCGCCTCATTGGAAAGAACAGCCCATTTATAACCACAGAGTGAGTGTTTTTCCTGGCGAACATAAAATGGGGGCACTTGCATGTGCTTTTTGTAATCTTCATTTCAAGATCTCAGTTACTTTCCTTGTCAACATAACAAATACAAGGAAATTAACTAACTAAACATTAACTGTAAGTAGCACAAAGCTTGTGACACTAAGAGGAGACAGGAAATTTGAAAGCTCATGTATCATCCTTAATATATGCATGAGACGAGAAGGCAAAATGAACTTTGATCTCCTGGATTGGGCGGGGGGGGAGGGGGTAATATAAATTTGTGTCATAACTGCATTGTCCTTTCCATGCAGCTTTTCTTCCCCCACTAGGAAGGGAAGAGTGTAATTAATTATTGCAGAACACCAAGTATTATTTCAAATCACTCAAATATAATGAAAGTCAGGTGAAAAACAGAAGGGAAAAAACGGTCACTCCTCAGTCATGACATCACAACTGTAAAGGAAACCCTAACTGCTGGAAAGGACTCGACTTTCTGAATTCAAACAGATGCAGACCTGCTCTAATCAATGCCATGTGTGGGTTGGAATGGCTCTTCTCTGACCGTAGCAGGGTGTAATGAGCATGTGCAGCTTAGGGACCATTCTGTAACGGCTATTCAGTTACATGACATAACTGGAAAGTAATACGTGGCTTTGTTGCTATTTTATCTCCCGACTTGTATTCTTTAGTGGCGAACACTTAACGCAAGAACTTCATAACCTGTGGTTCCAATCCTCCTGGCTAAGCCATAATATGCAATTTTTCTAAGTTCATGGAAGATTTGGAATCAACCTGCCCTGATCTCATCCTAAGATTGGAGGCAGTTCAGATTCAGATGTGGAATTGGGACTCTGCAGCCATCCTCCCTTGCTCTCTTTCTCAAGAGGCAGCACTGCCAAGTAGGTAGTGCACCGAACTAAGAGTCATGAGATTTGGATTCTAGTCCCGGCTCGGCCTTTAATTCATTCGGTGATCGTAAGTCGCTTCACCTACCTGTGCCGCTCCACGTTCAAAATGAGAGCACCAAAGGCATATTATTGAAATGCTGAGATCAGCACTGTCGGGTGTGGAAGAAAATGTAACGAGTTGGCGCTAGGGCCATGCAATTCGCTTCCATCGCGTCTCCATGGGAACGCAGTGTAGCCAAAGTTATCAGTCTAGAGAATGGCCTTGGCTCTCAGTGTTATCTCGTGAGAAGCAGTTCTCAGCGCCAGCTGGGAACTGTTATCTAGTCTGTGTGAAACTCGGCTTGTGTGAAACCAGACAGGTAAACTGAGGCAGGACTGCAAAACATGTCATTAGCTATTCATGAGTTATGTATGAGATGCAAATGTGCATGAGTATTTCTGTGTCAGTCTGCTCTTGCGTGTTGGGCTTCATCCTGAACACTGCTCCGGTGTGTCAGATCCTCCATGTCCAGTCACAGCACCATGAATGGGGCCCCCGGTGCGGTTATGTCATTGCCTTCAATAAACTCATCACTTTTATTCATCTAGCCACTGTGTGTGAGCCTCGTTTCTATGGGACTCCGTGTACCTTGCAACAAACGCATAGAAGTCATTGCATAGGTGTCAAGCACTAATCCTCTGCCCTGAATGGGAACACCCCAACCAGTTTCTGTTCCGGAACACTCCGGAGTCATGCACCTGAACTTCATACAGCTTGTTACAGAAGTTGGCATGGGATTCGCTATGAACAAGGCAAAGCTCTCCAGGAATCCTTCCCTGCACATGGCAATGTGAGTCACAAGTTATCTGGGGTGTTTCTCAAAGCGAGTCAACAGCTGCCTTTCCTGGAGCAGAGGAGAAATTATTAAAAGCAGACAACAAGTCCTCTCTCAGACCGGTTCAACCGTCCAACTGCATGTTCTGTTTCTCAGGGAACCAAAATAGCATTAGGATTTCAGTGGCTATTAATTTTTTTTCTACCAAATTCATGTCAAAAATATTTTCCCACTGCCCAGAGCTGCAAATTAGTACAGTTTCCCCTCTGAATTTGATTCAGTTCATCACAGGATACCGAGTATTTTATTATTGTTCAAATGATGAGGCAATAGCTGTTTCTCCTCTTTTATTTAGCACTGCTCCAGAGGAAATATATTTACTGCTGGTCTAATTTCACCGCCTAATCAAACAGTGGGGCCAGACTAAGATATAACATGCAACTGCCAGGGAAATTAACTAGCACTAAATGCATGTTTCAGAGAGCAGAATTTGCCCTTTATCACAGGACTTACCCCACATGGTAGATCTGTTTTATTTTGCATTCTTTTTATACCTTGTCAATTATCCCTGATTCACGCTTTGGAGTTATTTTTGTAAAGTGGAATTTAATGACACACATTGGCCCATGGTAACCTTGTACTGCAAAGCCCTTTATGAGGTGTTGTAGCGACTTCTTCTTAAGGTTTCAAACATATAGTTAGATCAGATTTTGGTTATACAGCAGCCATTCAAAGCTGTTAAGTAGAGCTGGGAAAAACTCACTAGAACACCGCCTCTGCAAATGCAAACTTTCTGAATTAGATCCAAACAAACCTGGAAAACTCAGAACAAACTAGCACAGCTTTGCTCAAAACCAAACCCTGTCTTTGACTGCCAAACTGAAGTTATTTAATCAACCTGCTTAATTTAACTGATCTTGTCCACACCGCTATGCGCCCAAACACAGGATCCCACTACCCTATCGCCCCATGTTTTTACAAGGCGATGCCATCTGAATTCTGCCTCATTTTCCATTTCCACATATGACCCCATTTAAATTCATTTTCACCACTTGAACTGCCTATATAGCAACCATAAAAATACAATCTTTGCTTGGATTTCAAGTAATCCTTCTCTTAGCAACAGCCTGCAACACCACAGTGTGAAGTGTAAGGAGAATTCTCTAGATCATATGTATGCAGCAAAGGAAAAAGTTATGAGAGTAGCAGTTAGCCACTGAAGATTTGTATTTATGCAAGAGTAAAGAGACATGCTTCATATTTGGCTACATATTGACTAAACCCTGAAGCTTGCAGTGAATTAAAGCAGGCATAGTACTGCATTTGCAAACAGATTCTCTCCTCTTCAACACAGAAGCACACAGCACAACATTAAGGTGAGCCCATACAGAGGCATCTGTCAGAATGTAAGATACGCTCAATTCTACACAGTCTATATCAAAGTTAATAAGAACATTGGTTTACAAGTCAGTGAGTATTTTTTTTTTTTAATAATCAGAAAGTAATCAGATAGCAATTTTCACAGAAGCTGGGCCTACGATACACATTAAGCAGAGCTGTTCAGGGAGAAATTGCACCTCCACATATTGCAATCAACGCTAGAGTGGAAAAAAAAGTTTTAAGGTTACATAGTATTTTACAGGGCCATAAACACCAGGGAAATAAAACATCCTTTCTCCAAGGTGTAGCTTTCCATGCAAAAAGCTGTTACTCAAAACAAACATTTCCTTATGTTCCGAGAAGAGAAAGTTCTCTTCACTGAGTGGGCATGTCAGGGGCGAGGAGAAATTAAATGTTATGTGAAGTTATTACCAGTCACTTCTGGTTATACTCAGGAAGCAGATTGGGACTCCTTTGGAGAGATGCAGACACACAAGGGCTTTCTCTCTCTGGGATTTATGGAGTAACAAACATCTGTGCAACTGACATCTGGCAAGGGGATGGTATCTCAGAGGCGGTATGAAATGAGGGAGCTTTGGAATAGTCTGTGTTATTAAATGCATAATGTATCTTTTCAACAAACACGGAGCTGTTCCCACTCACTACCACTACTCACATCTAACTTGCATCTGACTTAGATAACTTAAAAAAACAAAAACAAACCCTACACCCCTAGGAACGATAGTTGGATTGCCAGTAATTAATTACTCATCCAAAAAAAAGAAAAAATAATTTTTCTAGGAAGTTTGACAAGTTTTATTAGTAAATTCTAAACGGTTTTGTACCTAGAACACACGCTGATCTTTAAACTGCAACAACTTCAGTCTGCCCAGGATCAACTACTGTATCCTACTGAGGGAGAGATGGATGCATGGTTGATTGCTGTGCTCTTTCTCCGGACCAACAGGAGTGCTCTGGTGGCAGCCCACAAGGCTTCTGATGAGGAGGGAATTTAGAGTGACCAGATTGCAAGTGTGAAAAATCAGGGCTCCCCGCCCCCCGGGAGGGATGGGGGGGGGAGGGGGTGCTGTAGTTCTGTATAGCCCAATATCAGGACATTGGGTCACCCTAAGGGAGTTCCACGGGCCATGCTGATCAATGAAAGAGCACCACCCAAAGTCGATCCCATTAGTCATCAGCCAAGACACAGTAGCCACCTGGCTACTGTGTACATCCATCACCCCCTACTGGATGGAATCAGAACTGTGCTGCTAACAACGCGTTGGATTCTCCTGTAGCGCAAGCTGACAGGGTTTGAGCTTCTAAGAGGAAGGGGAAACAAATGCCATCCCTGCTGTTGCCATGAAGCTGCCACCAGCTGCGGAGTACAGCATAGCCAGTGCCTGGGAAGCCTTTGGTTTGTTACAATACAGAGCCTTGTCTCAGTCGAGGTCTAGCACAATGATTCATGACAGCCATGTGCTACCATACCATAAACTACAACATGTTAGCTTACTATAGGAGAGCCGAGCCTAGGACAAAACTCTCATCCTGGCAAAGATTTGCACTTGTCCAACATGGCTGGTGATGGTTGGTTAACAAAAGCATCCAGGGGAGGATCTTCAGTTTCGTGTTGGCTCAAAAACAAAAAAGGGAGAAATATGGTCAATCATGCCCAGCTAGACAGCGGGCGGCCGGGACAGATGCTGGGGATGCAGAGACATCCTGCCTTACAAGGCAGGTTGATGTCCCAGGTCCCTATAAAAAGTCCTTAAACGGACACAGTGGGCCCTTTGTGAAAAGGGGGCGGGAAGTACTGCTGTAAGCAGCTGGGGGAAAACCCAGTGGACAACCCAGCTGTGTCACAACTGTGAGGGAAGAGGCGAAAGCTAATGCCACAGCCGAGGAGGCATGAAGCCTTTTCCCGCCTTATGCTTCAGCGGCCAGCCCCGAAGGGAAAACAGAGATGCTCTTTCAGGACACCAGAGCCAGCAAGTGGCAGCCAGCACTCGGCAGCACGGGAGGAAGGAAAGGAAATCCTGCCATGTTTCTAAACAGAACGGTTGCCTGAGTAACTGCGAAATTTTCTCCACGCAAGAGCCAGCCGCTCAGTATGATGTAACTTTGGATGCATGCAGACAGCAGGAAACAGGCAGGGATTTGACAGACATTCCGACGTCCCCTCGCCCCCAAATACAGACGTCCATTGCCCAGCCGATGCATTTAAGCTGCCTTATCGTTAAGCCTGTCACGGAAAACAACAGGTGAGGTATATACCTGCCAAGCTTTTCCAAGGACTTCCGCCTTGGGGAAAGTTTCTAAGTGTAAGATTTGAGACAAAGGGGAATCAAACTAGGGCGCTGCTCTTCAGGAAGGGATTTGCCATTTAATAAAGCTGCTCTCGCTCAGAGCTCACGTTTCCTCCTGCTTGATCCCACAGTCAACTGCCTGCATTGTTCAAGCACCCCAGGAATGATATCACAAATATCCCATGATGAGCTTCACTGCAAGCTAGTCAGGTCCTGCCAACTCATATGCACAAGCTTAACATCAATGGGAACAGCAATGTAGATAAAGTTAAATATGTGCATACATGTTCGCAGGAGCATAATTTGGGTCCTATTGTCTTTGTCGTCATCATCTGGGATGAGATGAGGCCACGTTCACAGTTTAAACAGAAGTAGTAGCTATTTGCCAATATGGTGGATTTAGGTTTTCAGTCCTTTCAACATTTCTCCACATATCAAAATGCCTCTTTACAAAGTAGACAACTTTTGTCGCCACTTCTTAACCAACCAAAGTGAAATCTCAGTTGTTTTACAACTCCGCCAAACATGCTGGTCAACCACACTACCCGCCTGTGAGGGGGGAACCTCTGGGATACAGAGTCGTCACAAATGCATCACAAATGTTTGAGGTTCTTACTTCTGCTCTTAAGGAAAAGCCATAGAATTTAAATCTGTATGAACACACAGGGTACTACAAAATCCCATACGGTTTAATAAAGAGTGGTAATCCTTTATATAGGTTGCGTTACGCATCCTATGGAGTTCATGTCCCTATAACAGAATGAATACAAATCCACAGGGGGAAAAGTGGCTATGAAGTCCTATAGGAACTTTCCTTCAGAGTGTTCTGGGAAGTTAAGATATTGGGGTGAGGGGAGGAGAGAGACAGACAGCATCGGAAATTGTACAAAATCCAGGCTGTGCGTTATCTACAGTTCACTCGATGCTAATTAAATTGCCAGCTCTTAAAGTGCAGCCAGGAGGCTCTTTGAAAGCCAGAGAAGGAGCCACCGAGAAGTTAGGAGGTAGAAAGACACCGTCAGCCTAATGGGCAATGAAAAGGTTAAACCTGAAAGACAGAAATGAGCCAGAAAGTGCTTTGCTGCTATTCCCCCCACCTCATGCTGCAGTTGACTTGCACACTGCGGGGGCTGGACCATAAATAACTGGACAGGCAAGACAGCTGCTTCAGTCACCTCTTTGCCAAAGGCCAACCTCTGAGTGCTGGAGGAGCTACGGTTCTGCTCATGGAGGCGAGAGGCCTGGTTTATGTTCACAGGAGAGGAAAACTCTGTGAAAGTTTGAAGAGTCCATTCAGAGCTCACCAGCACTGGTGCTACTGCCATGCTACACCAGGAGGTCCCTAAGGAAGAGATTTGCTCTTGTATTGTGATATTCATGTTACAATAGTATCTAAATGCTCCAGCTGAGATCAGGGCCCATTGTCCTAGGGACTGTACTTTCACACTGTCAGAGTCTCGGCCCCAAAGAACTGACAATCTAGAGAGAGGAACAGACCTCCTGTTTCTCACTCTTGGCCTATTATCTCCATTTTACAGATGGCGAAGTCAGAGAGGGAGGTTTGCTCAAGTTGACACAGGAAATCTGGGAACAGAACCCCAATCACCAGGGTCCCAGACCCATGCTTTAACTCAGAAGGAAGGGCAGTCTTGTAGTTACATGCATCTGCTGCTTACGGCCAATTTACCAAATCATGCCAAGAACAAACGACGGAGGACAGATAGCAACATTAAAATATGTACTGGTAACACCCTGTTCCTCCCCCAATTGCATTCCACCATGCAGTATGGTGCAGATAAAACTGGATTAACTGAAATGTACCAAATGGATTGATTTACTGCGTCGTTCATCCTCCAAGTATTTAATACCACACCCATTGATAGTAGCTGAACATTCTGGCCAGCACTCTGCAGACCTATTCGAATTGGATGAGGGTTTCACTTCAATGGAGAATACGCCTGCCTGGATTATGGAAATAGCAGATGTCATTTAAAAGGAAAGCAGCTACAAAAATAAATTATAAATTTATACTCAGTTGCTCCAGTATCCTACCAAAACAGGAAATCTAGAGGAAGGGCAAGGGATGTGGGACTTTAACCACGGGATTTTGAGAGCGCTGCGCAGAGCAGAGTACTAACCTGGTACCCATCCTGTCTGCATAGCATGTTTCAGGGTTAAATGGAGGAGGAGGAGGAGGAGGAGGAGGAGATTTTAAATTCTTTGCATCAGATGCTGATGTAAATACAGCTTCCTTTATTTTAACTGCAACAAACTCCTCAATGTGCAGAACATTCAAAGCTTTCACTAAAGCCTATACAGGAGCCAGATTTTCAACTGTCCAATTTAAGATTTCTAGGAACCAATTGTCAGAGGGGCTTACAGTGACCAGATGTCCCGATTTTATAGGGACAGTCCTGATTTTGGGGTCTTTTTCTTATATAGGCTCCTATTCCCCTCCTCCCCATCCCCATTTTTCACACTTGCTGTCTGGTCACCTAGAGGGGCTATACAACCACAGGTCCCACTGAATTCAATGGGGGAAAAGCAGGTGCCTCATATCTCTGATAATCAGGCACCTAGCATCTAAGGGCCTGACTCTATAGACAGCATGCGGTAATTACTGCTGGGGGTGGGAGACAAATCTCCATCATGCTAGCTTTGATCTACTCCTGCACTAGAGAACTTTTAGCACGCTAGTGAGCGGTAGATTCACACCCCATCTTATTGTGCACTAGCTGCCCATATAGTCAAGCCCAATGATTGGGCACTCATTTATTGTAGTGCCTCAGTCATGGACCAAGAGGAGCCCACCGTGCTAGGTACTGTACAAACACAGAACAAAAGGTCACAGTCCCGGCTTCAAGAACTTTGGGTCTTTACTTTTAATGATCTTTCTACTGTTGCATTCAAGTGAGTTGCATTCGTTGTGCAAGTTTCCCTTCACAACGGGGCTGAAATCCTGGCCCCACTGCAATCAAAGGGAGCTTTGTCCTGGACTTCAAGAGGGCCTGGCTCTCACCCGGATATCAGGAAAAAAAGGTGAAAGACAATGCAGAAAGTTTTCCCTCTGGCCCTTTTAATCTGTACTAGGAGCCATGCTTTAGAGCGCCTGTGGCTTTGGCAACAAGATTAAACCACCTACGCTTTTATTCTAGCAGAGTTTTCCATCGTAATTATTATTGAGGATGTCAACGAGTGACATATTTATGGAGTTACTATAATTGAGTTACTCTGAGGGCTCATCTTCCCCCCCCCCCCCTCTGCGGGATGTTCAGATCGGCAACTGATAGAGCAGGTCAACTCCATGGGGGGGCCCACAAGGGTGCAGCAGGCCACAAATGTGCCATTCAGTCAATCACAGGGCCAGGGCCTTCACAGTTAAGCTCTTTGGAGCAGGGTGCTGGGATCTCCCCGGTCTGTAAAGCCCCTGGGCATGAATCCAATCTCTGTGCAGAGGGAGAAGAACAAGACCAATGGGCCCAGAATGGCCAATCCCAAGCACTTCAAACATCATGAGTCAGGCCCACAAACAACCAGTTTTAAAAAAAATGTAATTGTTTTTTCAATTAATAAATGTAGGATGTGTGTGCATCTTTGCTGTAGGGGACTTCAGAGTTCATGTTTTCAAGCTCTTCCCTGCAGCCATGAGGACTAGGAATTTCCTTTGTTTTTCAATAAAAGCCGAGATTCTCAAGTGACAACATAACTCCAGCCATTGGGGAGAGAAGAAAAACCCCCAAAATCACAAGACGAATCAAACGACAGAGTTTGTGAACAGCTTTAAGGGTTTAAACCAGGACTTAAGGGGTACACAGCGCTTACCCTGGCCCTGGCCACACGCCGTGGGGTGAAGTTTCACCCTATATACATAGTTCAATGCCTACAAAATACACCTGCCCCTTTTAACATGCAGAAGAACGTCTGACAGAGAACTTTAAAAGAACTCATCTAAGTTTTTCCCCTTAAGGATTCTTAAACTTTAAGTATCATTTATTGTTTCAGGGGTCTGAGTAAAATCGTAAGCCAAGCAAGTGAACTGGAAAGAGTTTTGCATATCCTCTTCTCTTCTCAACTGCATGTCAGATCCTATTCACCACGGCAACAAAGAGAATTCTGGGCAATTATTAAGTTGCCCATGACAGATGTTTTTTTTTATCCCTTTCATAAAGGCAGGTTAAATACAGCTTTTCACAAAAATACCTGTGCTATTACTTACTCTAGCCTGTCATATGGCTCTTGCCATAAAGATACCAAGATCACACTAATAATAGTTCTCCTGTTGGTGAATAGCAGGCTTACATGCAATAATACCCCGTCTATATAATGCCTTTTTTGTGTAGGATCTTCACACTATAACACTGTTATTAAGGGATGAGCCTTCTGCACCTCAAAATAGGACATTTCCAAATGATAGACCAGAATCCGAAAAGACAGCTGAAGTACAGTCATTCCTTTTTTTCCAACCCATCTGAAATCGGTGTTCTGACACACATTTTTCGCCCTGAGGTTTGCCTCTCTCTCTCTTTTCTTGGCCCTAAATTAAGCTGAAAAGCATCGGAGAACTTGGAAGCCACATCAGTGAAAGTAAAAGCTTTGTGAATTAAGATATTTATGCCACCTCCTATTCTCCCCATGCAGTGGAAAAAGAGAGGTTTCTGCCTACATCCAATTGGTTTTTACAGCACACTGGTGTGGAAAATAAGTAAATAATTGATTTCTGAAGACACAAGCAACAGCACAGGGGCTACAAGTCAGAGAAAGGCTTTCCTCTATCCTTGCTAGCAAATTATACTGCATAACCAAATGAAAGACCAGATCTTCAGCAGGTATGAACATACTTCAACAGAGCTACAATTATTTATATTAGCAGAGGATCGGCCCCATCTCTCAGAGTCCAAACCCTCCCAATCAGACGAGAGCAATTCCAAAAGGTTCACCTTTACATTGTACAGTACAAAGACCATACTACCCACATCTGTCCTGCTTTATCCATAGATCTCACAGAACTTTACAATAGGCAAGTAAGCAGTATTGCTAACCTCCACTATTAAAAAAAATAATGAGATTGGTTTGCAAGTCGTGAGTTTTTTTAAAAAAATTATTGGAGTCTTTTTATTTGCTCTTTAAGGTTTCTGAGCCTTCAGGGAGGACTCCGGTCACATTTTTGCACTTTTCTCCACAAGGACAAGCAGCATACTTTTTTAAATGAAAGCCCGATTCTCACATAATCACAGGACTCAAGGAGCTAAGGCTTAAAGAAAAAATACCAAACCACCAAGGTTGGCTACACTGTCAGGATCTTTGGTCCCATTTTACAAACAAGGAGCCTGTGACAGAAAAGGTGAAACAACTTGTCCCAGGTGATACAAGGAGTCAACAGAATCCAGATCCCTGATTCAACTCTTTTTAACACACATCTGTTCCAAAGGGACAGAAAGAACCAGGAAATAACAGTGCAATGTACTAGCCAATGCCATGGTCAGACTGTCCAACTGTATTGCAAGGCAATGCCATCATTCATGACATACTTCCAGAAAAGACAGTTGGACAAAGGATGCCAAGCAGCTGGAGGAACTACAGCACAACTGTTGCAGTCAAAGCACAAAGATCCTTGTTGCCATGGTCCTGCTGCATATATCCTGTCAAAGGGTCCACAGGACTGCCACACCAAAGACAATTCTCTGGACAAGCAGAGAAGTGGGACCGAGATGGTTAAAGTTCCTATCACTCGAGTTTTGCCTCATTTTACAGTCAAGTTCAAACGCACGGCAACATTCTACATCCTGTTGCACGTCTGTAAAAATCTGTGGCGATGGCTGCCGGTGAAGATCCTTAGCTGACTCATGAGCGTCTGCCTCCCAGTTCAAAACAGGCCGAGAGCAGAAGGCAAAAATATGCTCCAGTCCACATACCTCAGGGTAATCCTAACTAAACAAGCCGATTTTATGGACTCTATAAACTCTGCTTTTATTCTAAGTTCAGACCAGAAACGTTGCCAGCTCTGGTCAATTCCCACACATCGGAGCCCCCACCTCAGAGACTGTGAGCGAGATCCGGCAAGGCTGCTTTGAGTGGGATTTGCAAATGGACACTTACTAGAAGGCAGAGGGCTAAACGGGACGTTGGTTTAAGCGGGCTTGCTTTCCTCTTCCGTGGATCTGGGTTCAAGGAGCTGATTACCATCACACAGGCCTCCTCAGGACATGTCTACCCTTCAGAGTGAACCCGGGTGATCAGCACCCAGGTCAGAGCACCTGAATTAGCTTGGTCTCTCTCAAACCCCTCTCACCTCCCTCAGGTGTAAGCGGGCTTCTCTGTTTTAACACCTGCTTTCTCACTAAGAGAATCACTGTCCCATAAAACTCCACATGGCATTTTAAATAGGCCATACATGGCTCAAAAACAGGTACAAGAATGAGAATACAGAGGAGAGGAGAGATCACCTGTTTGGCCACAAGCCGGGTAGCTCTATCCGTGCTTTGGGTCATTCACCTGGGCTTAGGTCTCTTCTGTACACAGTTAAACAGCACACCTCAAGTCAGATACGCTCACTGGGCAGCGCTCAGGGAAAGACAACATGACAGACGTTGCTATCAGGGAGCATTCTAGAAACAGGGCCAAAGCTTTCAGAAGTGAGCAGAGATCCTGGGTGCCCACCTGGAGGTATCCCAAAGCCTCCCCTCTCCCCCCCCCCCCCCCCCCGATTTCTAGAAAACACTGTGCACCCACCTCCTGAAAGCCAGGCTTCTTTCTGAGGTCTCCAGCTGGGTGCCCAAAAACTGAGGCCCTCTAGCTCACTTTTGAACATTTACAGTCCTACGCCCGGCCCACCTGGAATGAACAACGTGGCCGTGTTCAGTCGCTTGGGAGGAACATACAATGACATTGGAAACAAAGAAATATGGACAAAAGGATTGCCCTTGTGCAGGTGTTTTGGGTGACGATTGTGACGGTGTACCCCATAAGGCTTTATGGGGGGGGGGGTGCCTGTGAATATATATGATGTTACTGGGATATGGTTTTGCTAAAAAGTTATATCTCTGGGAAGGTAATGATCCACTGGATCTGTTCAACCTATTTGTATGTATGTGTCTGTGTTGTATTCAGAGTTATGAATATTGACTATGTGCTCGGTTGGTTGTATGTGGACTTTGGAAAGCAGCTGGACAGCTTCTCGGAGAAAAAACTATTCTCAGTTAAGCCCAATTGAGAACCAATCAAGCAAACAATGAACTTTGTAGACGCCCGTCCACACCTGAGCTTCCTGAGGAATGCAGCCTGGCTGGGGGTGAGGGGAGTCTGGTTCGGACCTGCAACTGAGCCATGTGCTCTGAGAGGCCATGTGGACTCTGCATAGGAAGGAGGAGGGGCTCTCCACCCACAGGAAGAAGTCTATATAAACCTGGGAGAGACCTCTCCATTTGGTTCTCAGCTGGCTCAAGCAACAGCCCTCCACCCCCCAAGGATTCCTGGAAGGAACTGGGACAGAGGACTGTGACTGCAGTGAGGGGGGGGGGGGGGTGCAAGTGATTGCTGGACCCAGGCTAACAGGGAGTTTAGCCTGAAAGAAGGAATTCACAGAGGGTGAGGCTTTTTGCTGTAATAGTGTTAGATTTGTGTGTTCTGTTTATTTTGTTTAGAAATTCACTTTATTCTGTCTGTTACTACTTGGAACCACTTAAATCCTATTTCCTGTCTTTATTAAAATCACTTTTTACTTATTAATTAACCTGGAGTACATGTTGGTACCTGGGGGGGCAAACAGCTGTGCATATTTCTCTATCATTGTTATAGAGGGCGAACAATCTATGAGCTTGCCCTGTATAAGCGTTATACAGGGCAAAACAAATTTTATTCAGGGTTTGACCCCATTGGGAGTTGAGCATCTGAGTGCTAGAGGTAAGAATACCTCCTGCCTGTTTCCAGGAAAGCCCATAGCTGTTAGGGGACATGGCTCAGACCTGGCAGGGTACTGAGGTCCTAAGCTGTTTGGGCAGGAAAACTGAGGCAGGAGTAGCCTTGGCACATCAGGTGGCAGCTCCTAAGGGGTTTCTGTGATCTCAACCCCTCACAACGATAATGCCAAAATACAGTGTATTCAAGAAGTAAAACCTCTGGCCAAGACAGAACCCAAATAACTGGGTCACTCGTGTTTCACTCCAGTGACATGAAGGAGCAGACTTTCCTCATATTGCCAAGAAACATCGGTGATTAGAAAAATATTCAGTAATCCCGCATCTTCCATGAATACATTTAGTTTTTCAAGAAAGGATGCTTTCCTCCTCTCCCCCACCCAAATGCCTCATGCGAATTTCTCCTAAGTGCCATTTTATCACCTTTGGGAACAGATGTTGCAGCCTCTTAAAACTTGGAGGTTTCAAAAACTATTAAACTAATGTACAAGCCATTGAGTAACCAGCTGCATTAGCAACATGCAAGATTGGGATAAAAGGCTGCGCAATCACATCCCATTGTAGGCCCTCCTCCTGCCATCAGAGCTGATGGCATCCATGTGGACCCCCCCCCCACCCCACCCATCGCAAAAATCAAGGCCTTTAGGGACTATCCACATCTGTCTGGTTAGCAAATCAGACTTCGACACTGTCTTTTCTACAGCCACTGATGAGCCCGCACCGTCTCCTGTTTGAAACGCTCCTCGCAATCAATAGCAATAATGGGGTCAAATGCAAATAACGGAAATACTCTTAATGATTTTCTGTGAAACCGAAGACGAGACGGGGGTGGGAAAATGCTACGGAAGAGCCTGATCCAAAGCACGTAGAAATGGACAGCAAGACTCCTGCTGACTTCCAACGAGCTCTGACATTACATGCTGAGGTGGGGATTTGGGGGGGGGAGGGGGGGGGGGACCGCACACAAAGTCATTTTACCCACAAATAAAAATAACGGTGAAAGATTTAGCATTCCCAACAGAATCAACATCCACAGCGCAATCCAGAGCTGCTCGCGCAGTGATTAGTGCCAGAATCTGTTTATGACCTTTTGAATAAATTGTGCTTTTCTGCAGGGAAAGCCATTAAACACGTTAGCAAATATAATTAAGAGGAAAGTAACGGGAGGGGCGGGGGTGGAGGGAGGCACAACAATCTGGACTTAACTAATTAAAAATGCTTCCTGCAAGAACCTGGCTTTTAAAAAGAATATCCTATCAAGCTGACACTGTTGCCTCATTAAAGCTTCCTTGTTATGCTTCACATCCACCTTTTATGGACACCGCAGCTGTCTGAACTAGGGAAATTTACCTCCAATAATCTACACTGCCCATGAGGAAGTGTTTGTAGTGTAGACAAAGCTGCATGAAGTGCACTCACAAACATCGCGTGCCAATGTGTAAAAAGGGACAGTTCCTGAAAGCTTATAGCAATGCTGTTAGTGAGCATATTACATGCATTGGTAGTATTAGCACAATCCCAGTTAAATCCCCCACTGTGCAAGGTGCTGTACAAACATTTATATTCTAAACAGACAAGCCAAAGGAAGAATTAGCCTCATTTTACAGGTGGGGGAACTGAGGTACAGAGAGATTAAATGATTTACCCAAAAATCACACAAGAAACCTGTGATATACCAAGGGAATAACAGATCTCATGAATCCTAGTGCACTGGCTTAAACATAAGACCATCCTGCCTCTCTGTGCACAGTGTGGTGCATTCATCCAGTGCTTCATTACATAGAAACTATTCAGTCTAAATCTTCCTTGCTTTAATATACTTTCTTGTCATGGGGACATTATTTCAGCATACAAAGAATCAAGTGCCTTGCAAACTGAGTGAGAAATATCAGCATTTATACCTGAAAATCCCACTAGGAAATGGAATAATGCCATCAGCATTAACATTCCTATCAGCTGTAATGCAAAAAATCAAGCTTCAGTGGGGAACGGATGCGGTTAGATACGGCAGAGAAGGGCAGCGCAGTCCAAAACGAAACTCTAGTTGAATCTTAATTGTTATGTAAAAATGATGTACATCTAGCAGGACCTAGGATTTTCCAGATGGCACAGTGAACACTGCTTTCATTTCTGCCTGGTGGGTCTTGCCCACATGCTCAGGGTCTAACTGATCCCCATATCTGGGGTTGGGAAGACATTTTCCCAGGTCAGAATGACCGACTCGGGGGGGGGGGGGGGGGGGGGGCGCGAAGGTTTGCCTTCCTCTGCAGCGTGGAGCACAGTCACTATTTGAACTAGTGTAAATGGTGATTCTCTGCAACTTTAAGCCATGATTTGAAGACTTCAGTAACTCAGCCAGAGGTTAGCGGCCTATTGCAGGAATAGGTGAGTCAGTGAGTGAGGTTCTGTGGCCCGCAATGTGCAGTAGGTCAGACTAGATGGTCCCTTCTGGTCTTAAAGTCCATGTAACGCAGCATCCGAGAAGATAAAGTTGAAGGCAAAGCAGTGCGCTTGGCATCAGGTGGTCTTGTAATAACCAATGAGAAGCCCCCCCACACACAGAGTCAGGAGAGTCCAGGAGACGTTGATCATTTTCATTCAAGTGAAATATCCTTCAGGAAAAGAGAGGGGACACTGTATCCCCTGGCAACTAGAGTTCTGTCTGTATGCTGTTCTCCATATGGCCAAATACTTTCCTTCCATGTGGGAGTTTATCAGATTTGGCAGATAATTCCATGTTAGCAGTAAACTCAAATTACTTCTCAGTGTTTTCTTCCTTTCTTAAAAAAATCTATATCTCTAGATTGCTCCCTCTTAAATGTCTTTCAGATACCAGATGTTCCATTTAGCAACTAAATTACTGCAAGATATACCGAAAGAGATGAACGCAACGAAAGGGCCAATCCCCCCGCTGCCAACATCAGTGGTAAAGCACATGTTGGAAGGGAAAGGTAAATTTTCATTATCAAGAAAATCCAACACAAACGGAACTCAGGTGTCAGATGGATTGCAGGCCTCGATTCCACCAAAAACGTGTCCCTTTTAAGCACATGTTGAAGTCCCAAGGGAGTCAGTGGGACAGCTTAAAGTGAATCCGTGCTTTGCTGAATCAGAACCAGGCTGCTTGAATGAGATCTCAACACCTTTTACCCTGTTCTACACGTGCAAAACAAAGTTCAGCATCAGGTCAGCTGTCAGTACGGACCAGGACAAACCACGTGCAGCTAACAACTCTGAATGTTATAAAAACTTGGAAGGTGGACTAGACCTACAAAGCCTTGTAGAACTCAACCCTTACAATAGTCAATCAGCGGCATCACAGCAAATAATGGCAGATTCCAGACTAATCAGTTATGGGTAGCCCTGGTTGAGAACCATTGCTCTACTGGGACATTAGATGGGACATCAAACCTGCACCCAAAACGTGTTGATCATACCCAAGGGAACCAGTTGTTGCAAAACCAGCAATAAAGATGATGCTCGCTATTAAAAAAAAATCCAGAAGACAACTGCCTATATGGCAAAGATTTGTTAACTGCGTATCTCTGTACTTCAACGCCTGTTTCCCCCATCCATCCGCTCTACCAGCCTAGCGCAGCAACAGACTTGCCTGGAAGAGCCCCAGTGCTGACTGACCCTGTATTATAAACATCTGAGGTCCCAAGCCATCATTTAACACAGATGAGGGAGGGAAGCGGTGGGTCAGATTGGTTCCAGTTGTATTGCATCATCAGTTGCAGCAGAACCTTGAGCGGCAACCAAAAAAAACAGAAGAAAAAAATCATCTCTTTGTTAGAAACAGACTTTTTCCGGGCTCTTTTTAAAGAGAAATGTAGTGCTGAGAAAAACCATTTGACTAATGCTGCATTTGTAACTGTCAAATGGAGATTTCTATTAAAAGCTGCTTTTAAGCAGAAGGGGGCAGAAAAATCCCCTCCACATGCACACTTAGTAGACGAGTTGCAGAGAGAATGTTTCAAGGGGAACAGATGTTAAACAACAAGGAAGAGTTCAATTATGTTCCATTTCAAAACTTTGAAGAGTTCAAATAATTCATCTGGGAGGAAGGGAGTTAGGGCACTGGCCTTGGAAAGGCTGAAGTCCACTCCTGATTCACCCCGATCCCTATGCAACCTGGGGCAAGTGACAGAGTTTATCTGTGCCTCAGTTCCCCCCTTGTAAAACAGGGGCAAACATAAACACATACACAGATCCCAAATCCAGAAGTGTCCACTGTGATCATCCAAGCTGATCACCTGGATCACTACACCATAGAGCTGCCTCCAAATTAGTTCCTAGATGAGATCTTTTAGAAAAACATCCCATCTTGATTTTAAAATGGCCAACAATGGAGAAGCAAACTGTTCCAATGGTTAATCACACTCACTGTTAAAAATGTTTGCCTCATTCCACTCTGAATTTTTCTAGCTTCAGTTGCCAGCCATTGGATCGTGTTATACCTTTCTCTGCTATACTGACAAGCCCATTATTAAATATCTGTTCCCCATGTAGATACTTACAGGCCATAATCAAGTCAATGCTCATCCTCCCTTTTTGTTGAGATTAAAAAATAAAAAAACACCAACCTCTACTTCCCTATCTCACAGTGGTGTTGCAAGGATAAAACACATTAAAAATCGTGCAGTGCTCAGATACTATAGTAATGGGCCAGCCAGATCAAGTACAAAGCAGATAGTGGATTGTGGCAGATCCCAGAATTAGTGCAAGCCATATTGTACTTGCACTTGGTTTATTACTAAGCCAAGTTATTTCTATGAACATTTAATGAGTTTTAACTCTGTGGAAAGCGTGAATGACAAGACAGCCATTTCTTAGCAAAAGAGTTAGGAGAAAAGGTCACAAGAGATCCAATTTTTGTTTTAATTCATTTTAATGCAAATTAAGAAAGTTAGTTGAAAGTCTCCAGAAAACCTATGGATAAAGGTGTAATTCTGTTTTTTAAGAGCGCTTGGGGGAGATATACTGTACTCTTCATACAAATCCAAGAGGTAATTCCCTGCTCCAAGTGAAAACTGAACCCAACCTTAACACAGAGCCTATAAAACACCTTGCCATGTTTCTGGTGTGCTCTTGTTTTATTTATCTGCCTCCACCAGTCTTCAGAGCACTTGACCGAACCCTTCTTATTTAAATGTCTTGCAACCCACCACCAACTAATGAAAGGTGCCTTTTTCAGAAACAAAATTCTTACACCTGGTTATTTGCAAGAGGTTCCACCCTAGGGTGACCATATGTCTCGATTTTATAGGGACAGTCCCGATATTTGGGGCTTTGTCTTATATAGGTGCCTATTACCCCCCACCCCCATCCCAATTTTTCACACTCACTTTCTGGTCACCCTATTCCACCCAGAGTCACCACGAAATTTTCCACCCTATTCCGAAGGGCACTGTGTCTGCCTCTGGTGAGGCCCTGCTTCGCCAGAGATGGTGGAGTACCACACTGCATTAAGCATTATAATCCGTTTCTTGGCAGCATGCTGCGTTCTCGCATAGGAAGACGCCCGCAGGTGATAAGAAATCAGGCATGTGTGGGATTAGCATATTTGAGAGCTTATTTCGGTGGAGGCTTGGGTGGGAAATTAAGGGGACAAAAATTGAAGGGAAAAGCCTGAAGCCTCAACAGAAGGGCCCATGTAAGAGGCTTTTGTTTCCTGGGGGTGTTTTAAGGGCAGGCAAAAAAGTGTATGACCTTGTCACGGGGCCGGTCACTCACCCGGCAGCGCCCCCGTCTGGTCGTCCTGGGAATTAGCTCTTTTGACTCGGGAGCGCCCTCTGCCGGCCGACGTCTGCTTCTTTGCTGGCCCCGTGTCCCTCCCGGACCCCGGGGCCCCTTGCTGAGGGTGCTGCACCCTGCAGTACCCCCCCTGGTTTTAGGGTCTCCCCTCCCTGGGGAACCCACCACCCACTATCCCCAACTCGCCTCAGATTGTGCCACTGTCAGTCACTACTTGCCCCCGCTCACTGGGGCGGACTGCAGTCTCATGGCCACTCATCACCGGCAAGAAGGGGTTGGCCTACTACAGGTATCACCAGCCCTGGGCCGCCCCTGGCAACCCCTAGTACCCCGTGGGTCGGGCCTTCCCTAGGCTCAGCAAGCTGGGGCCTTCTCGCTAGAGCTTAGGCTCCCTGGCTCCCAGCTGCCTTGCCCTCGCCCTGTCCCAGTCTGGGTACCCCGGTACAGGCTCCGCGCAGCCAGGCCCTGTCTCCCTCTACTAACAGAGAAGACTGACTTTAGGCCCTTGCCTGCACTTGCAGCCTGGGGCTCTCAGGCTAGAGCTCTCCCCTGCTCCTAGCCCCAGCCCTGCACCCAGCCTAGTACCTTTCTTAAGGCTTCCTGCAGCAGGCCTGTCTCCCTCTGCTTACTGAGGAGACTCCCCTCTGACTGCGGAGGAGACTGCCTTCTCTAGGCTCCTGCCTCCCAGCCTTTATACTGGCCTGTGTTTGGGGCGTGGCCGCCCAGCTGGGCCTCATGCCCAATCAGGCCTGAAAAGCCTGCTGGCTCCCAGCTTCAAACCCCTTTTGGGGCTTTTCCAAGCCCCTTCCGGTAGGGGGCGGGTGGTCACCCCGCCACAGACCTGTGGCCCAAGAACATGCCCTTGGTTACATACATGTAAATCTGAAGCAATTCCCCTGACTTCAGCGTAGTCACCGGATTAGGTTTACACCAACATAACCGAGCGGACTGCGGTCCCTCCTCAGAGACCTCAAGAGACGATGAAGGGACCAAGGCGAAGCTGTGCAGCCTTGTCAAGAAACACGGATCCATAGAATTTGACGGATGCTGGGATCATTTTGTACAATCTAGCACCTGCTGCCTTGATCTGATGTTAAGCACTAAGCTGCTTCACCATAAGCTCGACTTGCCGCTGTGTTGTATACGTTTTTTGCATATTACTGCAAAAAACGTATACAACACATGCGCGTGATCATTGTCCTTGCCATATAACTCACTAACTCCAGTGCACGTATGCACCAGGCTAGCAATAGAGTAAGCATCAAATTCTGATGAACTGCTCACTCCCTCTAACTGGCTACTAAAAGTTAAGTATCACAAGTGTTATTGGACATGCACCGTTAAACAACATTACTTTCTCTCCTTAGAAATATTATTAGATGGCCATCCAGAGCAAGAGGATTTTGCCAGAATGGTCAGGGAGGGCAGACAAGACGTCTCTATAGCTGGATGAAGCACTGGAAGAGTGGCCTCAAAATACAGTCCTACCCCTGAAGAGCAACGACATTAAAAAAAAAATCAATCAAGAGGAACCTTCTTACACAAGCGATCTGTTTCCTGTGGGTATTAAATCATTCTTGAGTCACTAAAAATCAGCAAGTCCGTTTTTACTGCTTTTTATTCCTCTTTGCCCTAGAGCCGACAGAGCGAATAGAATCTAGCTCACCCCCTCTGCCTTCTTGGGAAACAATTGTTTTATTACATTCCAGTTGCAGGGCGAGTGCGTTCCACCTGGGTAGCCTCACTGCAGGCACAGAGAGTGCCATTTGTGGTGGGGGGAGGGAACCACCTGGCACGTAGCTTATGTATTCCTGGTGATAACGCGATGCAGGAGAAGGAAAGAACTCCAGGACTCAGGCCTTGGGTGCAAGTTGGAGCTTGCAGGCTTGGCAAGAAGAAACAAGACACCTTTTTCCACGTAGAACCAAGCACATCTGAACTAGAAGTCACGGAGATGCCGGAAACAGGGGTCCATAAGACTATTTTACCGGGTTTTTTGGA
The DNA here is from genome assembly GCA_032164245.1 of Sternotherus odoratus. Lineage (NCBI taxonomy): Eukaryota > Metazoa > Chordata > Testudines > Kinosternidae > Sternotherus > Sternotherus odoratus. Next base: position 14,099,035 of record JAVMKO010000016.1, read on the forward strand.
GCAGAACTGACCCATAAGAAGCAGAGCATGGGAAAAACCAGCAGGGCTAAGAAAGGGCAAGCCAGAAGGTAACAAAAATGACTACACAGACCATGAGGTTCTAGATGGATCCGAAGACTATGAAAATAAAACACTTTGTGTTTTGCACCACTAGAGAGGTCCAATTCTCTACACAACCACTGAGACTTGGCCTACACTGCCAGCTTACAGCAGTTTAATACATCGCTCCGGGGTGTGGAAAATCCGTACCCTGAGCAACACCGTCATAGCGACTGAACTCCTGGTGTACACAGGGATAGGTCGACAGGTGAGCTTCTATGGTGGCCATAATTACTGCAGGTCAGGGAGGTGGAGGACCTACGCTGACAAGAGAAACTCTCCCATGCATGTAGATAGCCTCCTCCCTAATCCTTGCAGTGCTGCTGCAGTAATACGCTTCTTAAACAGACTGATCCACCAATATCCAGCTGATCAGGGCAAGGCAGGTGGCAAGCGGAGAGTACTGCTACCGATCTGCTTACTACTACACCTATGAAATATGCACAGCGCCAGCCAAGGCAAAACATGCTCATGCAACTGCTACTCTATGTCCTTCTCTCCCCCCCCTCCCCCCCACTCTGTTTACTGATATCCTGCACCTGTTGAAACTTGTCTTTCAAACTCTCAGCTCTTTTACCATTCGTCTGCCTTGCATATGGGGCATCCAGGTTCTACAATACAAACACCTTTCCCATTCCATGTCTATGGAATTCCTGCGAGCCAATAGATTTTAAATACATCCTTCTCTAATCTGCCTATCTTAACTATTCAGCCAATGAGGCTGTGCTAATGCTGAATTATATTAAACTAACATGACATGTGAAAGTCATTACAAGCATTGAAGCTATAAAGCTTTCAAGCAACATCTTAAAGTCCCAAACCCTCGTGAATAATTACTAGCGCTGAGTGTGTCGACATGCCTTGATCTTCCACGTACTGGAGTGTTCTTTTTTAAGCAGCTCGCTTTGAGTTGTTGTAATAAACGAATGCCTAGATCATCAATAAGTAGACCTTTGATAGCCCATTCTTTTACTTCTGTCTTCCAGATAGAAACACATACCACTCATCTTCTAACGCAGGCCTGCACAACTCGGAAAGCAGTAAGGACCATATTACTGCAAAAAAACCAGCTGCGGGCTGGAAAAACTCCGCCCTCGCCCCGCCGCCATCCGCTTCCCTCCACCCCACCGCTTGGCTTGCCCCGCCCCTACTATTCCCCCGCGGGCCGCACAGTGAGCCTGTGTGGGCCGCGTGTGGCCCCCAGACGGCATGTTGTGGAGGCCTGTTCGAACAGTTCACTTGACACAGCCAGTTCTTCTGATCTACTGGGGAAAGCCAGGTAGATATTGGTCTTCCTACCAATAGATAAATATAAAAATGGCCAATAGTTTCATCACGCGGATTACATTCACTGGGCCTCACCAGATTAAAGAGCAACAAACCAGTACACATCACAGGTCTCACTTAATTACCTGCACATCTGGACATGTTCTAAGATATAAACTTTTATGGGCCAATCATTATTGACATCTGTCACGTTACAGGAATTATTTGGAATCATATAGATCATTGGAGCAACCAGAGTCCTATAGTGGCACTGAATCTTATGTACAGGGGGTCATAATGGGTGTCTATGACCAGGTTATGGATTGCTAATTGTAAATATGGCATTGGTATGTGTGTATCAATTTGGCAGTTGAAGTTATGAATATTGGCTCTGGACTGTCTGTCTTCCCAAATATTGTGCTGCCAGGGGGACATTCCAGAATACTGGGTGTCAGCTCTGCTCGGGGCTTGATGGGCCATTAAGAGCAATCAGCGACACAATGGACTCTGGGAGCTTGGAATGCCCCAATCCAGACAAGAAGGCTACAGAGAACCTGCAAGGCAGCCTGTGCATAATGGCTTCTGCCTGCAAATAATGAGTCATGCATGGTCATGTGGTCTGCCCATGTGACTCCAGGACTCCATGGGGCTGGACTTTTCACAGCAGGAACAAAGAGGTGTTTGCAATTGGGGGGGGGGGGAGAAACAACTATAAATGAAGCTGCTACAGCCCCTCCATTTTCGTCTTTACCTTCAGCATGCAGCCTGTCTTGCTTCCAGCTCTGAATGGACTTTGCTGCACAGGTGAACTCTGAACTAAGGTTCTGACCCATCCCCCCAAATGGGATGCTTTCTAAAGACTTTGATTTGAACCTGCAGTTTATTCTACCTTTGCTGCAAGTCTGAACTAAGAGATGTGCCATTACTGCATGTAATTGATTTCTTTTAACCATTCTTAACCCTCACCTATACCTTTTTCCTTGTATAATAAACCTTTAGATTTTAGATTCTAAAGGATTGGCTACAGCGTGATTTGTGGTAAAATCTAATTTGTATATTGACCTGGGTCTGGGGCCTGATTCCTTGGAATTGGGGAGAACCGTTTTCTTTATTTGGGGGATTGGTTTTCATAACCACTGATCCCCAGGACAGGTGGCTGCTGGTGGTGATACTGGGAAGCTGGAGTGTCTAAGGGAATTGCTTGTGTGACTTGTGGTTAGCCAGTGGGGCGAAACCAAAGTCTTTTCTGTTTGGCTGTTTTGGTTTACCTTAATGTGGAAAAACCCCAGCTTTGGGCTGTAGTTGCCCCTTTAGAAGCAATCTGTCCTGATCGGACACTCACAGTTGGATCCCACCAGGAACAGCACCGTCACAACATCTAACACACACACCATATGATTTAACAGTCTCTAGTATCTGGGCGATTTTTTATGCCATGGCAAAAATTAACATATGCTCATCAAAAATAAAAGTAAAAGGTCCTAATTGTCAAACATGCTGAGCGCCTACTGTTCCATGGGGTTTTGAACACCCAGTAGATTGGATGACCCGGCCCTCAATGTGCATAAACCTATCACCGCCCTCAAGCACTATATATGGACTTCAGCATCTTAGCAGCTGTAACACCCCAGCAGGGAAACACATATGCTAAAGCAATCAGTACATTAGTGTGGAACATGCATTTTGATAATGATCAGTGACACAGAGCACTTACTTCCACAGAAAGATGTCTTTATTGCCCTGCGACTATAATTAGCTGGCATCAGTGTGATCACTGGAGATAGTTAAGTACATGAAAGCAGGATCTTTGAACACTGAGCAAAGCTGCATCATTGCACTTGGGAAAAAGTTTAACATGAAACACTGACTACATAGGCTTTCCCTGAAAGGCTGGCAAAAATGATCAAACCTCAAAAACAGACCAAGACTCCGAATATATTCTTGCTGGCTTTTCTTGCCATTATTTCCTAGGTAAGACCAAAACTACCTACTTAAAATTCCCTCTGTCCCACAAGAAGGGGCTGATTTTATTGACAGGAACTCAATGTTATTCAACAGACTTCACCCTGCACATCAGGCAATTCTCTCAGGGATGAGAGAGGCCTAAAATGGATAGGACAGGTCCTTTTGAGCAGGGTACCTGTCCCAGGTGAGTATTTTTGAAAGGCCCCCATTTGGGAAAGGTGCAAAGAATTGTTGGTGTTTGACCATATCCTGGAAAATGGCATTCAGGCAGGGAAAGGAACACAACACCAAGGGACACAGGAGTAAAGAGAGCATAAGGCTGAGAAAAGACAGCAGAACAAGAGGCAGGCTGCATTTCCAGGCCTTTATACCCCACTATGCTACCAGCAGAGAGCTACTATCAGTTTAGGTAATGCTGCTCAGGGAAGGGGTGTAGCTATGCTGGCAGAAAAAATCCTCCTGTTAGCTTACGCTGCATCTCCACTAGGGGCCAACACCAGCATAGCTATACCCCCACCCCCAACACTGTAGTCTAGACAAGCCATAGGAGCTATGGAAAATTATGGTTACCGAAACAGCGGACATTTCTGCTGCCCCTTGTGTTCGTAACCGGTAGAGCTGGTCACAAATTTTCCAACAGAAAACGCTGATTTGTCCAAACGGAGACGTTCTGCGGGAAGACGTCCATTGCAATAATTAAGGGGGGGGGGGAGGATAGCATTTTGATAACGTTAATTATACTGAAACAAAACATTTGGAATGACCCAAAAACAAACATTGCAATACAGGGGAAATTCAGCTCAAAATGCTGGAATTTTTAGAGTGACCAGATTTCCAATTTTATAGAGACCGTCCCGATTTTTGGCTCTTTTCCTTATACAGGCTTCTATTACCCCACCACCACCATCCCCGGTCCCGATTTTTCACCCTTGCTGTCTGGTCACCCTAGGAATTTCCCACGGAACACAGATTCCAATGCCCCACAGCTCTAGCCACCAGTTTGCCGGGGCAGGAAGGTGGTGGGGTGGTTTTCCTGCCAGGGCAGGTAACATCAAGCTCAGTTGTCCTTGAGTTCATGGTCTTGTTCAAAACCGTGACATGAGGGAGGGGAGGGAGAGAGAGAAATGAAGCGATTGTGACTGTCTGGACAGAATTTCTCTTAAAGCTGCTTTTCCCCACATGGCTTTAAAACAAAACTGTTGGAAGAAGAGGAGGAGTTAATGTGCTGGCAGCAAACAGTATTAAAATGCTGCAAAGGCAGGGTCATGGTCTTCTCCCAGTATTTATTTTTGTTACTCCTGCTTTGAGAGTAGAACAGACACCAACTGATAAATTAAGGGACAAAGGGATAAATTAAGCCTGTTTCACGGTATACTCCCCTGAAATGCTGTTCTTCCTGCATCGCATGAAGCTTGCTGATTCTCCCTACATGCCTTCTAGAGCAACCAACAATTATTCCCCACCACCACCCCTACAGGCCTTAATCTTGACTAGGACAAGAAGTCATGACCGACATTGGGTTAACTATGATCTTTCTCTTAACATGCGTAGTGTGATTGAGTGGAACGGGGAACAAGGGACAGGTTACAGCAGGAATCTTGTTTGGTGCAACACCAGTGGCTCAGGCGTCTGAGGTGGGCCAGAGTGCTATCAAAATACAGATCGCTTAGTATGTAATGATGGCATCTGTGCAATCAGTAAAGATTGCTTTGCTACAGCTGCCTGCTCACTGCATCACTTACTGCTAATGAAAGCACAGACAGGTTGGATCACCCTAGCTGGTCATAGTCCATCCCAGTAGGAGCAGCCAACACATACAAGAAGCTATCTGCCGTAGAGACATGGTTGAAGTCATGGTAGCTTATACATCCTCTTTTTTCCTAATCAAAGCCCACAAAGTGGTAGCCTGCTGCTAAAACAGGCTGGACTGCTAATAAACAAAGCACCCAACATTCCTTCTGCTGATGCAATTACTGGAGTGAGCCAGTCTTAGGTGACAAGGTATCTGGAACCCCTTCTCCCACCTGCTGGGGAATGCAAGCAATAACTATTTCCTTACCAAGCACACAGCAACCAACGTAATAGCATGTAATTCCAGCCAACAGTTCTCAGCTTCTTCCATTCAAATGGATGTTCTTCAAAATTTGTAGTTCATTATGATTAAGTGAAATTAGCTGAAGATACCTGGTGTATACATACAGCACTTTCCATCCATAGGTCAAAGTTGTTTTACAAAAGCATTACTAGTCCCATTTTACAGATAGGAAAGTGAGGTGCAAGGAGGTGAAATGACTTGCCAAGATTGAACAACAAGCCAGTGGAAGAATTGGGATTCAAGCCCATGTTTTCCCAACTTCCAGTCATCTGCTCAAACCACTACATCACAACTGTTCAGCCCTGACTACAATTATAAGCAAACTATGGAATCAGAAAAGCAACGTCTAGAGAGAAGCAATGGCAAGGTGAATTAGTTTTTTGTTCTTGTCCTCTTGAAGGACACCAAACATTCCCTTCATCCCTGAAAGTTCCCAGGACAGATGGAAAAGGGTAGAATTTATAGCCTTCAGTGGAGGATGTATCCGTTATTATACAAGATCTTAGCTGCTTGTTCTTTTGGTTAATTCTATTACAAATCTGGTTAATTAGATCAGAGTGTTTGCAAGAGACACCATGGAAAAGTTTGGATCAAAACCAAACCGAGGTCCCTGTCTGGCAAGGGGGTTCCACACAGCTGATCCAGAGCCACACTGGAGTAACTAGGCCTCTGCGCTGGCACCTATGTTTGCCCACACAGAGCTCCTTGTATAATTAGGACCTGATTTGGCAGCTCACCTCTGACTGGCCTTTGCAACAGCATGTGTACAAGTCAAGGTTTCCCTGTCCGGAAAAATTAATTGAGCCGCAATCAAACTCGTGTGAAGTCAAACGATGTTACCACCGAGAAAAATTGCCAAGCTGTATCACCAGGCAGCGGCATTTATTTAATTTGTATTTGGGTCAAAGACTTAACAAAATTACAAGCAAATCAAACCAGCAATAAAAATGCGAAACTCAAAACTAGCAGTTCTCTTTCAAGGGGAAAATAAAACCCGTCTCCTTGTTTTAATTACGAAAAGAGCAACCGATACAAGGGAGCCGGCTGTAATGTACAACTACTGCTCTAAGCAGGAGCCTGGAAACTAGTGACAGTGGCAGCAAAGATTCCCACAGGGGAGGACGTAGAGAGCTCTGAGGGTTTGAGGAGGAGCGTCAAGGGAGGGATGACAAAGAAGCTCTGCTAGACAGAGAACTCTACACAGGAGACAGAAGGATTTCAACCCTAGGGCTGCTGCAGCTGCCTGCACTTTGCAAAGGAGGATGTCCCTTGCATCAGCTGGGTCTCCTGAGCACAAGCTGGCAAGACAGAACTCAAATCCCAATAGCAGTAATGGACAGATCAATAAGGAGGGAAGGGGGGGGGGGGAGCCATTTTCTTACTTTCCCACCACTTAGGAGCTTGCTCCCCCAGCAACAGGATTCGTTAGCAGAAGTCAGGTTTCACCAAAGCCAGCCTCGCACTGATGTGTGGAATGCAGCAGTGGGCACTGCGACCTCGACTTAGCAGGCCAGGGCTAGAAAGTTAGAGGTGACTAGTGTGCTGGCAAATCTGACCCTGGCCAGCAGCATCAGGGAACGAGCCCAAGTCTCTGAGTCACAGGATGAATGAGACAATCTGAGACCTCAGCTTGCAGGACTGGATTTTTACAGAGTCAGAATGAATATGCCCTAGCACCAGCTCCACACAGCATCAAGGGGCAAAGCTTCCCTGGTCCGACTACGCTGCTTTTCCGCTACGCATGGTTCCCTTGCCCAACAAAGACAGCCCAATATCGGTCTGGGGCGATCCTCAGCTAACCTCTCAGCAGCACCGCACACAAGCAAGTCCTTGTTGCCTTTTCCAAGGCTGTTTTTTCTGCTTTCAGGATAGGACCTGACAGACCAACTTCACAGTGAATTCTCCACGATACTTCTAATGGCTGCAGGTAAAATAAATTCCACTGCTAGTCAGCATGAAGGGGAAAGTCACGGACACCGGCATCCTCTGGATCAAAAAACATTTCCTTTTTCACCAAGACATGATTTCACTGCCGGCCTGTGAAACAAACTCTCACCACAGGCAGAACTCTGCCTCTTGTTACACACCTGTGTAATCCTATATACATCACTGAAGATGAGCAGGTGAAACAGAGGGCAGAATACTACCCTGCCTGCATCATGTCTACTAGGAATTTCTCGCTCTCTCTCTCCAGCATTTAAGGTGAAGTGGAGAACTTCTGTAAAAAAGAAAAACTGTAAATTTCCAGTGCATGCATCTGATGAAGTGGGTGAAAGCTTATGCTCCAATATGTCTGTTAGTCTATAAGGTGCACAGGACTCTGTCGCTTTTGCAGATCCAGACTAACACAGCTATCTCTCTGATACTTGTAAAAAGAAAGACACTGATGACCTAACCAGGTCAATATGCCCTGTGTGCACATCTGTATTTCACATGCAATGTGAAATATAAGGCTCTGTCCCTTCTTTACTTAATCTTGTATGGCTCCCACTGCCATAGTACCGGAGCTCCTCAGTCTATAACGTAGTTACCCCCACAACACCCCCGTGAAGCAGGACAGCACTATTATGCCCACTGTACAGATGAGGAACTGAGGCTAAATGACTTGCCCGAGATCACGTCACAGATGAAGTCTCTGGCAGAGCAGGGAATTAAGCATGTCTCCCATTCCCCAGGCTAGTGTCCTAACCACTGGGACACCCTTCCTTTCTAGTCAAAGTCCTGTTACCTCCCATAGCGGACAGCCTCACAGACCACAAGAACAGGGCAAGGAGAGGAGCAAGATGACCCTTGATCTATTTGTAGGTTTTTGTTCCTGCATGCAGAAACTGGTAACCATCTAACCCCAAATCTACTGATGGGAGTGGAAAGGGCTTTGGATCAGGTCCTAAGTGAAAGAGGAAATGGTTTACAAGTCCTTTGTGTAAGATGGACATCCTTGTAACATTTAAGCCTACACATAGTTATAGGTTTTCTAATCTTATCTGTTCTAAAGATTTAAAAACTTCAAATGTTTTGCTTTTAAAAGAGTATTTTGCAAGTACTGGCCAACTAGAAAAGAAGCATATTTTTAGATGAGAAACTAGGACCGTTTTATTCAGCTGCATGTAGCTTTACTTAATTTTTCAAGAAATCCTAAATTCATATACCGGTACTTTCCCATAATACCCATCAGGAATAGTAGATTCTCAACAGCTTTTCTTAAATAGCCACCAACTATATATTTAACTCATACATAGCCCTAGCCTCCCAAAGCAGACAGTGGCAAGAACTAAGGTGTCAGTGGGTTCCTTTACAAACACTGAGAGCTCTGCTATATTTCAGCTAACTGCAAATCGTTTTAGGCCAACTCTGAATTCCATACACAGCTGATCTGAAACTGAAAGTATACCAGGAAGGCTGTAAAGTTTCCTTAAAAGAAAAGAATTCACAGCGGGTCATCCTCAGGGTGTTCTAAAAATACACGGATCATTACATTGCACAACTAGATGTTTCCTCCAACAAACTATCCGGAAGAGATCAAACACCTAAATCAGCTTCTTAGAAAAGCAGTTTGATCAGTTTAGAACGCAAACACCAAAAGGGCAGTCTCGCTTTGTTGTTACGTTTTGGGGAAACCACAATGTTTGCCTTTACTTGGTTAACTGATGACTCCTATTTACCAACACAGTCTTATTCTTCTTTATAAGGGTCACCTGACACAGCAGCTTGCAGGATCAGGGCGTTGGGCTCTAGCCAAGGAAAGACTTACACAGGTGGTCAGCTTTAACTGAATGACCATTCACCTCCAGAAACAGGACTAGCATATGTAAAGTGAAGCAAGTGCTTAAAATCTTTGCAGAATTGGGAGTAAGTTTGTACTCAACACCAAGTCCTTAAACTATTAACTGCACTGTGCACATTCAATCAAAATTCTTCAGTATTTCCTTAAAACATACAAAATTAGTAGGCCAAAAGTCACAACTGAAAATATTACTAGAAAATGTATAGTAAAACCCGCTCATAGAACAAAAGCAAAGGCAGTCCTAGGATAGAGAGGAAGGTTGCAATGCAGACATTTAGGACTCAAGATGACCTGTTATTTATCTTTGAGAGTTGTCAAGTTGAATTCATGTTCGGAAAAATATCACACTCAGATACCCTTGCTACCAACAACATTCCCTTGCCTTTGTTACCAATGAAGCTTGAGGTTATTAAAACAGGCCACATGTTTAATATCTACTCATCAACATATAGGCTATTTGTTTATTTCCAGTTAGCTCAATGTGGACAGCAGAGACAGAATAGCCAGTTTCATTTGTGTTTCTAGTTGGTTTCATTCTCCAGTTTCCCAGGCACTTCTAGAGCAAATACCACAAATGCTTGTAGTGTAAAAACTTAAAAGGAATGTTGTTGGTTTTTTTTTAAAAAACCCACTTTTCAGTAGCATAAAAAATTTTTGGAAACATTTCTGGTCCTGATCATTTTTGTAAGATTTTTTTTTTAAATGTTCAAAAACCCCAAGATCCAATCTTGCAGTGCAGCGGGACCACTGCACCTGGGGACAATCCCAGTGGCCTCTCTGGGGGATAGCTGCATACACCCATGAAGATCTGATTGCAGAATTTGACAGTGTCCCTTTAACAGATGAGTCTTAAAAAGGATCTTCTAGGGTTATGACACCCTATGGCCCCAATCCTACTATGCAATCTGCTGGCAAATTCCTGAGCTGATGCAGGATCCCATTCACTTCATTGAGACTGCTCAAGAGTAGGGGCCCATCCTCAGACTGCTGCTTCCAGCTGGGGGAAGGAAGCTCTGCCGTCCTGCTATGGTTAAAACAGAGTTTAACAGAGCTTTGTAGAACTCGTCTCACCCCAGCACAAACCTTTTTCTTATTTTGTCAGATGTTTTGTTTTTTAAATCATGGTAGAGGGTGGGCAAGATTTGGTCTCCGAGCTAGTAAATGTCCAGGGCAGTGTTTGAAGCCCAATCCCATGCTCTAAAATCCCAATATTAAAGGGACACTGCCACCTTACAACCAAAACCATTTGCATCCAGTTTGCTGCATGCAACACCTAAGGGGACTAAGGGCGACTGGGGGTGGAATACTTCCATTTTCCCAGTTCATTCAAACAGCTGACAGCACTTTTCGATCATTCACCATTTCCTAAGGACACTCCCCCTCCCCACTCTTTTTGAGGGCCTGTCACACAACAAGGGAAAGACACTTTTAAAAAACAGAAAAATGGGATTGTAGGGCCACACCAGGTAGCAAGAGGCACGCGGGGGGGGGGGGGACTCAAGGGCAGATCTAGGACCTGAAGCTACTTTTAATGAATGCATGTTAAACAAAACTGACTACATTCAAGCCCCTGGTGCCCCATGAAGGGTGTGGATGTTAATCAGCCCCACGTGGAGTATTTGCTGGGTGTCTAATACCCACGGTTCACTTCAGAGACTGTCTGCGTCCCGCTCCCGTGTTACCTGTGACATCTGCGGCCGGAAGTTGATGTCCTTGAGATCGATAGATCCAGGGGACAGGTTGTGGAGCAGCTGGCAGAGCAGGACTCCATCTCTCAAAGCCTGCGCCAGGTCAAAGACCACGGCCGAGGGCCAGACCACCCTGTGGCTGGGGGGCAGGACTTTGCAGTCGATCAGCCAGCGGCCGCACTGCCGCCACTCCTCCATCGCCGCTCCCAGGAACGGAGCCTCCCCGGGGAAAGTTGCCCTAGAGGAGTCGCCGGCGGCCCAGACTCCGGCTGCCGCCCCGTCGCCTTTGCATGGACACACGCGCGCCCGGGCGGCCCAGGCTCCTCGGGAATCGCTCCCCGGCGGGGTTTCGGCAGCTTTACTTCTGTCCCATAAAACGCTCCAGCGATCGCAGCGCGGCGGCTCCTGGCAGCATCTCTCCCCGCCCCGCGCCGGCTACAGCCAGGGAAGGAGGGGGGGGCGGAAAAACACCCCTCCCCGCCTGGCCCCCTCAGGTGGATCCTGCTCCGGAGGGGGGGGGTCGCTCGTCTGTCTCCAACCCCCCCTTGAGTTGCTGGGCTTCCCCTGCCCTCTTCTCCGGGGGGGCTTTGGCCGGGGCTCCCGAAGGGGGTGAACGCGGCAGACAAAGACCCGGCACCCGGGGCGAGACCCGCAGCCCTGGGGCTTCTCCTCTGCGGCGTCCCGGCAAGGCTAAACCCCCGCCCCCGGCCCCTCCTCGCGGCTCTCGCCCCTCCTCGCTCCGGGGAGAGCCCCAAAGTCCAGCCGCGCCGTCTCGATCGCCCCCTTCTCGCTCCGCTGCCGGCCCGGCTGGGGGCGGGGGACGCCCCCTTTCCCGCCTGCCCCCCCCCCCCGAGGAGGGGATCCGCGGGCCGCGCTGTCCCAGCAACAAAAGAGCCGCCCCCCCTGCGCCGAAGGGGGGGGACAGTCCTGGGAGGGGGCGGTGGGAAGCAGACAAAGGAGCAGACGCGCCGCGGCGATACAGGGTGTCCCCTTGGCGAGCTGCGGGGGCGGCTCCCCGCTGCCCCTTTCTCCCCTCGGGGTCCCCTGCGGGGGCTGGCTGGGGCGGGGGGCGGCAGCTGTCCCCTGCCTGCTCCGATCTCCTGCCCGGCTGCAGCTCACGGCTGGGGAGAAGGAGGAGCCGGCTGCGCCGCCAGCAGCAGCTCCGCTCCCCTCCCCTCGCCCAACTCAACTTCCTTCCCCCGCAGGAGAAACCTGGCGCGGGGGGGGAAGGGGCAGCCCGGAGTGGGCCCCCTCCCGACCGCCCTGGGCAGGACACGCTGCCCGCGGGGGGCTGAGTCTGCCTGGGGGGGCGGGGGGAGTCTCTCTCCCCGTGGGGGTGGCCGGAGCTACGGGGAGACTCCCAGCTGCTGACACTGATTTTGTACGACAGAGGGTCAGGCCTGGCGCGGATGAGTTATATTTTGGGGGCGTTAAATGTTTCCATGGAAACATGTAAAGAGATACTGCCGAGTGAAGTCCCCCCTCCCCACCCCCCATGCCCAGTGACCTCCTCCTCTAACACCGCTTCCCGTCCATTACAGATCCCTGCCTGTGAATAGTCTTCTGGCGGGGACTTAAAATCTGGCCCCTGCTTAAGTAGCTTGCTGCGAGTGACCTAGGTTATTCACATACCACCCTTACTTTTTGCCATTCATGTTTTTGGTGTAGCTGTGCGTTTATATGGATCCCTCTCCTCAGCCTGGGAGAACAAACACAGGCTGGTCAATTTCAGCTCTTGTTTAGTCAGTTTCACTTATTATTCATTTGTATCACAGTAGTACTGTATCTAGAGCAGTGGTTCTCGACCCCCAGGCTGCCTGTGGCCCAATCAGCACACAGCTGCAGCCCATGTGACATCCTTAGGGCCATATATTGTGTGCCTATTATGGCCCACACAACACATAGAGAGCTGCATATGCAGCCCATCATGGTAAACAGGTTGAGAAACACTGACCTAGGGGAATCAACCAATCTCAGGGCAAGATTAGGCTAGATGTTTCAGATACGCTTGAGAAGAGGAAGAAAGCAGTGTCATTAACCTCATTTTACAGATGGGAAACTGAAGCAGAGAGAGCAGATTTTCAGAAGTTCTCAGATCCCATTTAGAGACTAAAATAACCCATCAGATTTTCAAAAGAGCTCAATACCACGGCTGCTGACTGGTTTTGAGCATGATCATAAGCGTCACACTGGGAGCTGTGGAAATTTGGCCATAAGTGGCTTTCCCAAGGTTAAACCGAGGTCTGTGATGGAACCAGGAGGCAAAGTCCTTCTAATCTTATCTTTGGGTTGTAAATACCGCAGAGAAATGTTTAACCCAAACAAAAAGTGTTCATTAACTTTTGAACAATGTTCATGGCAACCCTTCTACAAGCCAGGATCTAGTTATTTATTACAAAACTGAACACTCAGCCTTAAACACCTTGGCGGCATCCTCTAAATTTCACCTGTAATCTTCTGCACACTCTCCCATCCTGAGTCAGATAAACATAGTTTAGAGTAGACAAACCTTTTTTATTCTGTTTTTCCCCCTTCCCAGAGAGCTTCTCCCCCATGTAATTGCCAGGGTTTCTATGGGAAAAATTGAAGCTTTGGCATTGATAGTTAAATGTATGGGAACCCTTCACCTGCTTGTCAGAGAAATGCAATGATAACCTCTCAAATTGATTCAAGTGCAGACACAGGAGTGAGTCTTCCAGCATGATCCAACAGGGGAAGAAGAACAGCACTACAGAATGCTGAACTATTATTTAATTTCCTGGGAGCAAATTTCTTATGGCCTAATACTCCAGTTATCTGGCATGCTCCTGGTATGTTATTGATCTGTGTGTGATAGCTGCTCTACCCTGGCAGAATTTAGATATACTAAAAGCTGAGAGGGAACAACATATAAATTACTGTAGTTTCTTATTCAGAGCTACACCCCGCTATGGGGATAGGCAAACATGTTCTGTGTAAACTACAGTATGGAATTTCTAATTCCCCAGGAACATGATTTCTTATAGCAGCTTTCTGGTCATGGTTTTCACTGGCACACTGCTAGAGCTCTAACAGCATCAGTTAGGGAAGAATCGTGTTACACCAAGGATACATTTGGCTCATTTTGTACTAGACTGTTTTATGAGATCAGTTCTGTAGGTGGAGGAGTACAGCTCCGTATTTAACTTGTATACATGCAAAGCCTCTAGCTACATCTTGGCTTTTCACTGCTTCATAAAAAGTGTGCTGGAGACTTAGTAGTAATCACGGCATCTGCAAAACTAGCATCTTCCTAGAAGGTTCAGCTCCAAGCTAGTTTCTCACCTACCTCTGCAACAATAAAAATGGCTGCTAGCCGAGGTATTTTGATAACAGCTAAATTCCTTTAAGGCAAACCAAAGAAAATAACGCATACCCGCCAGATACTTTGCTATTACTTTATATGTATGTTTTAATAGACAAAATATTTCAAGGAAAGCACTGGAGAAACGCACGTATGGTAGGTGCTGTTTGCATGCACCTCAGCTGAGAAGCAGCCTCTATAAATTATACAATAGTGGGCTCAATTCAGTGATAGATCTCCTTCTTCCCCTCTGCCTATTGGCGTTGTTGGGAGTGATAGCTAGCATTAAATTTGTTACTGAGCCAACTGCTGCAGGCGTTTCTCAGACTGATGCTTATCTGCTGCCCTCTACTGGAGACAGAATGTAGCATTGTTACCTTCCCATCCACACTAGCTAAACCTATAGAAATTACTATCTTCAAAGAGATATTAATTGGAATAATATTTTGGTTTTTCATCCCAAGGTGCTTCCCCATCTCTATACAACTGATCTTCAGCCACCTCTGTGGTGGAGGATAGCAGCCAACCAATGCCTAGCATGTTGCACAGCAGTAAAAGAAGGGAATATTTTGGCTGGGCAAAGCAGTAGGTTTTTTTAAAAGCAGCAATGGGACTTTTATTAGCCAAACAGGGCAGGGGCGACCTGGGTTCTTTTTAAAATCTTATCTCACACACACAGAGAGAGAGAGAGAGAAGTGCATGGAATTCAACTCTTCCATCTTGTAACAATAAAAGACTAGAGCTGATACTCCTGCAGTTTGAACAAATGATTTCAGAGAGTATTTTAAACCTTAGAGCACAAAGCCATCCTCCAACAATCAGGACTTTCTAATGAGAATGGTGAGCGCCTCCTATAGCTAGAAGACCCCACGAAGTCCGCTGTGGACCTTACTACAATACTTTATAGGGAAGCATTTAGATACTATGGTAGTGGCTCTGCAATCCTAAAAGAGAGAGGTTAGATGGAAGTGCTTGTGAACTGGCTAATATGTATGTATTAGTACTTCCATCTTCTGGATGGAACTGGAAGTGCACTGATTTATCATAACCTTTATACTGCTAAAGCTAATGGAGATTCTTTTGGCACTGTCATATTGATACCTACCTATCATCCACAGCGCTCTGCCTTGTGATCAGAGAGTAAATGAACTGAAGCTGGACAGCACATCATGGTCTTAAGGGGTAGAGTAGACTGGTTTGCATAGTATTGTAATACTAATGTAATATTGTTATAGTGGGACAAGTCAGGAGAACGGAGAGGCCAAAAGTTGTTTATAGGGAAAGAGAAATAGACACTCTGTAACAAATTGAAAGATATAAAAGTTTCCTTTGGAGAATGGGAGTCAGGCATTTGCTGGCATCAAAGTGGGATTTGCCTGTGTACCACCTATTGCCTGCTCTAAAACATTTCTTTGGAAAGTGCACGTGTTGGCAGACAATGCAGGGATTCGGAGGACTTTGCAGAAGGGTCAAGTAGACAGACAGAAAGCAGTTGACTTTTGGAGGCCTAGCTTTCAATTCTTTTCCTTTTGTTAGCTTGGCAAGTTAATCACTCCAGTTACTGGGGGGGTTATTTTGCTGTGGGCTTGATGCTGACGTCACCAATAGAGTTTTGGAGAAGCTCAAGACTCCTTGACCATGCCAAAAAATAAATCTGGATCCACTAAAGATTCTGCATTTCGCTCTCAAATTCCCACCAGCAGGAGCGGGAGCCAGTCTGCTTTCTCTTCCATGCTAGTAGGAGGCACAGACCTGACTTCACAAGCAATGTCAGAATATTTGAATGGGAACATTTCTGCAGGTTCATTCATTCCTTTTCTTCTCCTTTCTTTCTTGGCTCAGCACTTTTGGGTGCAGATGGGAAGTATACAGTAGTAATGTATCCCTATTTGTTGGAAATAACACGGTATTTTTTTTAACTATCTAAATGAAAGCCACATGTGAAGGGGATGGTAGCTAGCAAAATGGGGTCTTGCTCCATGATCAGGGCCCCTAGATCCTACAGTCCTAGAAATAAAAAAATCTGTGTGTGTAATAATTTCATGCATCAGATATTTAGCAAAATGTTCAATGGCATTCTAGTCACAAGAGATATGAAGTGTCAGAGTTTAAATTTATCCTTATCGGAGAGGTAAAAATAGGTGACCTTAAGATAAATTCCCTCCTATGTTTTGCCAAAAAAACATTACAGGTAAGAAAAACCCAAGCATTTAAAAATATGGAAATGAACAATTAAGGGAGGGTAGATAACATTTGGTTACACTCACAGTTCATACAGGTTCTTAAATAAGTGTAAATGTGTACACAGAATATTGCAAAAAATAACCTTAACTCTGACCTTCTAGCCAGCTTCAATCAATAACTAAACATCCTCTCACACTCACCAAGTATGTACAAGGGTGATAAATTGTTCTCCCTAACCACGGAGGACAGGACAAGAATGTAATGGGCTTAAACGAGGAGATTTAGGTTAGACATTAGGAAAAACTTCCTAACTGTAAGGGTAGTTAAGCATTGGAGCAAATTATCTGTGGAATCTCTGTCACTGGAAGTTTTTAAGAACAGGCTAGACACCTGTCCGAGATGGTCTATAATACTTAGTCCTACCTCAGTTCAGGGGACTGGACTAAATGATCTATCGAGGTCCTTTCCAGTCCTACGTTTTCATGATTATTAGCCAGAGACACCAATATCTTATGTAATCAGCAGAACGTTTTCCCGTCCCAATTATGCACTGTGGTCAAGGGAAGACCACATCTTACACCATGGTCTTCATATTCAGCAAAAAACAACACTTATGCTCCATCCACTATGAAACAGGAAACCACTACGAAAGGAAGGACAGTCTTGTTCTGAAAACAGTTGACTGGATTCAGTACCTGGTTCAGCTACACTGCTACAGACTTCCTATCTGACCTCAGACAAATCACTTAGTCTTTGCCTCAGTTCCCTGTATGTAAAATAGAGCTATTATTCCCTTTGTCCACTTTGTTTAGACTAATCTCTCTGGGTCAGGCATTGTCTCTCACTGTATGTACAGCACTTAGCACTGATCCCAGCCGGAGTTTCATGGTGCTGCTCAAATACAAATAAACAATCATAAAATCCAATTCACACCAGTCAACCTCTTTCTATGCACTGGGAATCCCATTCTACTTTCCTACTTATCCTCCTGGTATGACTCAGAGACTGCGTCTCCACCGTGCAACTCTTGTGATTTTATCGCTCATCTCACAATATGCGGTGTTTCCCTTAAAGACTGAGCTGCTTCAATCAGTTGATTGCCTGACAATCTCCACTTTCATTTTTAAAGTACATTTCTAGCTCTTGCGATTGTGAAACAAAGCTTAAAAACATGAACCCTACAGGCCTAACCAGCAAATAACAAGAACCCCCCCATTTATCAGTTTAAAACCTCCTGATTTTTAAAATCTCATGACCTGACTCTTGATTTTCAAACACTTGGGGTTGGCCATGATGCATCAGGAGGTCAGACGAGATGATAACAATGGTCTCTTCTGGACTCATAATCCATGAATCTTCAAGGCAGAGATCACATATGCAGCAGCATCCAGTCAGTCTGACTGGCAGCCAACCTCCAAGTATCCTGCCAATCTAACCAGGCTAGTGTATAACTTATTTCCTGTAAGAGGAGAGAAAGGAGTCTGCATGTCTGAGATACATTGCATTTGTAGCAGCTATCCACCAGCAGAGACTAAAATCACGGCTTGTATGTTAGGATCGTTATTACCTATGTATACCCAGGAATGTTATTGCTGCCCTTGGTTGCACTGAGTTGCATGCCATGCCTGCTGTGCTGTTTCAGCAATCAGGAATTTCCAGCTAATTGGTTAGACTGGCATTTGCCCACCACAGACGTCTCTCTTGCAGCTTTACCACCTCTCACCATATTTTTCTTAAAGCCCCAACTCCTGGAGTCCTGTGAATCTCAGCTTTCATTCTTAAAAGCGTCATAATCAGCTAGCCCTCAAGATTGGAGAGAAACACTTGAAAATGTGAGCCGAGTGAAAAGCAAATAAAAAGCACCCCACGTTTATCATGTTTAAGTCCCATCAGGAGCGCAAAGGGACTTGCTGCAACGCAACCTAGTGCATGAAACACCCAGAGAACCTCAGCGCAGGGGGGGCTCGTGCTTATAGGTGTCGACTTCCAGATTTCCTGGGGGGTGCTCGACCCCCTGCTCCGTCCTGAGCCCCGCCCCCACTCCACCGCTTCCCCCACTGGCCCACCCCCATCCCACCTCTTCCCGCCCCTGCCCCCCCGAGGTTGCCTCTTATTCAACTGGTGCCTCCCCAGGGCGCAGAGCCGCGCGGGGCTGGTCCCGCCCCATCCACTCCCCACGGCCCCCAGGCAGCCCCCTGGTCCACCCCAGCGCCGCAGGGGACGGGGAGGAGCCGGTCGGCGGGGCGGAGAGAGGAGGGGCCGGCCAGGGGGTGCTCAGCGCCCACTGTTCCCCCCCCTGGGTGCTCCTGCAGCGCCGTGCACCCTGCGAGGCGCCCCCTAGCGCCAGGCCCCGCGCCGCGCAGGGGCGATGGATCGCTCGGCGCTCGGGCGCCCCCTAGCGCCAGGCCCCGCGCCGCGCAGGGGCGATGGATCGCTCGGCGCTCGGGCGCGCCCCCTAGCGCCAGGCCCCGCGCCGCGCAGGGGCGATGGATCGCTCGGCGCTCGGGCGCACCCCCTGCCCATCGATGCTCTCGGAACTCGCAGCCGCAGCGGTTTCGTGGCGACGGGGAAGCCGAGGCCGGAGCGCGGTAGGGGGGGGGGGGGCATCCGCAGAGGGGGGTTCTCGATTCCCCCCCCAGCAGTGAATGGGGGGGTGGGGGTGTCGATCACCCCCCCCAGCAGTGAATGGGGGGTGGGGGTATCGATCACCCCCCCCCAGCAGTGAATGGGGGGTGGGGGTATCGATCACCCTCCCCCAGCAGTGAATGGGGGGTGGGGGTATCGATCACCCTCCCCCAGCAGTGAATGGGGGGTGGGGGTATCGATCACCCTCCCCCAGCAGTGAATGGGGGAGTGGGGGTATCGATCACCCCCCCAGCAGTGAATGGGGGGGTGGGGTATCGATCACCCCCCCCCAGCAGTGAATGGGGGGGTGGGGGTATCGATCCCCCCAGCAGTGAATGGGGGGGTGGGGGTATCGATCACCCCCCCCCAGCAGTGAATGGGGGGGTGGGGGTATCGATCACCCCCCCAGCAGTGAATGGGGGTGGGGGTATCGATCACCCCCCCCCAGCAGTGAATGGGGGGTGGGGGTATCGATCACCCCCCCAGCAGTGAATGGGGGGTGGGAGTATTGATCACCCCCCAGCATGAATGGGCGGGGGGATTGGAGATAATAAATAATAAAGATATAGCTCATCACCCCAGCAGTGATTGGGGGGGTATCAATCACCCCCCAGCAGTGATTGGGGGGTGGGGGTATTGATCACCCCAGCAGTGACTGGGTATGGGGGTATTGATCACCCCAGCAGTGACTGTGGGTATGGGGGTATTGATCACCCCAGCAGTGACTGGGGGAGATTGGACATATAGCTCGTCACCCCAGCAATAACTAGTGTGGGGTCGAAAGCAAATATCAGCACAAAAGGGGCTAAGGGAGGTTGGGGAGGGGAACAGCTCATTCCCCTAAAATAGTAAGGGGACCAAAGGGAAGAAGACGAATGCGTCCCCAAGCGGATTTAAACGTACCTGCTAGGACCCAGAGCTCTGGAACCGGTGGCGGGGGTGTTCTTTGCTGTGGGTGGGAGGATGTGAGCAGCTGTGTTCTTCATGTCACTCTAGGTTGAAGCTGCAACACAGATCGAACAAAATGAAGGGTGAACCCCGGTGAGAAGCCAACCTGCAGTGAGAAGGAAAGGCCCATGAATCAGCTTGCAAGGACCTTTACCACCTACCCACATGCAACAAGCTATTGACATTGACACGGTATTGATACAGGCCATGTCTATTTCCCAGCTGAACTCAAGGCCAAACTGTAACATTTTCTGCTTCTCCATTGGAGAGTCATGATTATCACTAGAGCACACATCTTTGGGAATTGGAAAACCAGAGATAACTTAACTGATGCGCTTCAAATACACTGATCGACCAGGCGGAATCTCTTGCCTGGTGCTTTTTAATGAAGTGACTCCTGAGCATTCCTACCAATAAATCCATTTTAAAGTGTAAAGAAACCAGGCACAATCAGTGAAATGGGCGCAAGTCTGGACCACGTTGAACTCCTAGTTCTCTGTTGTTTCACCTTTAATTAAAATCTCTCTAAGGAGTCTGGATTTTCCTGAGCCAGCCATTAGCCATTAGCCCTCAGGCCTCTGTTTCCGGTTGTTGAGACTGTTTCTCCATGGACTCCCAGTACCAAATGGGCTGTGTGCACAATTAGCCTTTGCAAAATGACAGTGCATCATCCATATACAGCAGGTCCTTCAGAAGTCCTGGTTTATTACACTGCGAGTAAGCGCAAGTCCTGTACGGTGCTGTAACACACAGGCGAGTCTGTCAAAAGTGTTGCATGTTATGAATGATGACCTATATTTCATAAACCCCAATACTGCCACAGCTAAAGGAGATTGCCTTTTATCTCAAAGCAGTAGGAACAGCATTGTACCCTTGCTTATACCTGTGAAGCCCTGATTAAGCCAATGAATCCACTACAGCGCTTGAGAGCTGGTACGAAACACGTGTAGTCTCCAGAGTGAATGACAGGCACAGTAATGAATGGACGGGTGCCACTAGCTGAAAAAGCCTTATCTGAAAGCTATGCCAGGCTCCGTTACAGGGACACCTCTTTGCTCATCTGGCAGCAGCAGCAGCAGAAGTTGGAGTCTGTCCCACCTGGTACATACTTGAGTAGAAGCCGGAGTATGTGGTACTCGCAGTATGGTAACGAGGCCATCCTGGTACGGGACAAAAACAAACTGGATGTCTCCAGAGACACTGGGCAATCAAAGTTTTGCATTATTATGTAATTGTAAAGGCTTAGTGTCAGAAATCTGTACATAGCAAACAAATACACGAAAGAACCTGTGCTAGGCCTCAGGCAAGTTCTAAACAACATTTTCGTTCAAAAGCCACCATTCATTTTAATGGAAGGTTTGGTTACATTGTTTCCCATCACTGCTGACTATCGGATAATTAGGATCAACCTACCAAGGTTCAATGTGGTACGAAGAGATGAAGACTGGGAACACCTTCCTAGAGGAAAGAGTCAAAATATTAAATCAAGGGATCAGGCTAAAAAAAAAAGACATATTGCCTTCCTTGTACCTCTAACTGCTTTATGCCTGATCTATACCAATATAACTGTTTCAGTTATGGGTGTGATTTTGTTACTGAAATAGTTACATCAGTATAGTCCATAGTGTGAGCACATAGCTGTTCTGGCATGAGCAAGTTTATACCAGTATAACAGCATCAGAGACCAAGGGGGATTGTACCATTTTAACAATACCACTATCATTAACGCAGTACAACTTTTGTGTGTGGACTAGCCCTTAGAAGATTATTAAAACTGAAAGGATGTTTGAAGTTTAAATTTATTTTCACCATTTATGCCACTGATTTACGTTACGTATTCCATTGAGACTGAATGATGAAAATAGCCTGATCAGTTTCACAGTCCTTATACACTAGCAAAATTCTGCAATGGTGGCCTTGCAAATGCAACTAGGGAATATTAGAGTCCAAACTGTTTTCATTTGAAACCATTCTTCAAATGTTCCTAGTAAGATTGTTCTGCAAAAATACACAGAAACCTTCATTTTGGACCCTTTCTGTCCTCTTTTCATATTTTCCCTGTAAATGGTCTCTTACAGTCTCAATCCATGATCTGGCAGTTGAGTTAAATAATTTACAGTATTAAGCAGAATAGGGAAAGGAGGTGCTGATGAAGTTACATTTGGGCCTTAGAAAGGTCTGGGTGAGAGAGGCGTATAAAGGCTTTGTCCATTGCAAAGCAGCAGTTGCTTCTTTCTGATATTACAGTTCAGTATCATGAAAGTAATAGTCTGAAGGCATCATTCTGTGACGTCAATAAGACGACTCACATGAAATAATACTCTGCTTAAGTAACAATTGCATGGGTCACATATAATAGTTCAAATGCATATCACAGACTGAATCATCCAATAGGCAAGGATAGATTTAAGAGAAATAATGAAGAAAGCTTCTGTTAACAAACACACACATCTCTTGGTTGAAAGGAAAGAGATGTAAAAGAAAACAGGAGTACTACAGCCAGAGGTCAGCTGCAAAAGCAATTTTCTTCTTCAAGTTTTCTGTATGCATGTAGCAGTTGTGCATTTAGCCTTGTTAACGTGTCTAACTCTGTGCAGATCCTGTTTCAAACAAAAATAATAGGAGTGTCCATTATAAATAAGCTAGGAAGGATTTTTTATTTAAGTTTTGACAAACAACGTCTCGTATTTAATTGTAGTTGATATTGATTTTAAAAATCGTGTCCAGAAACTAGTATTTTCAGTTGTTAAAGTCTAAAGGATTTAAAAAAAAAAAATCAGGCTTCTATATCTGGAAACAAGCACTGGTAGCTGGCTCTCACTTCTGTCTGCCATCGTTACCCCATTATGTATATTAGGGCTTGATCTAGCAGGGCAGGATCAAGCCTTTAGAAGCCATGGGATTTACAGTCTCATCCAGCACATGCTTAAACTCATGGCACTAATCACATGCCTACAGTTAAATGCCTTAAGTATCTTGCTGGATCAGATTCCTACACCCCAGTTCAGCCAGGTACTTATTTGAGGCCTTGGTCCTCATCCAGCAAAGCACTTGGGCACCTGCTTAACTGACTTCACTTGGGCTACTCCATCTGCCTAAAGTTAAGCATGTTGCAGAATTGGGCCCAAAATTTTTTAGGCATTTTAAAGTTTCTTTATAGAGAAATTCTGTATCCATCCCGCCAACCTTTCTACTGTGGATAAACTACGCTTTCTGCACTCAGCACTTACTGTTGGCAAGTGCGTTCACTACAGATCAGAGTTACCCCTGATTTATTTAACGGTTACTATTTATGCATGTATCCATCATTACTACAAAATACTGTATGTTCAGAAAGTTTAACTTGGGCTCTGATCCTGTAGACACTTATGCAAAGGCTTTCTTTTACACACATGACCTTGGTCTTCTCAGGAGTATTCAGATGGGTAAAGTTAAGCATGCCTGCAAGAGCGAATCTTACACGGCACTAAGGGGATGTTATATTGCTTGCTTTCCTGCTTACTTACTTATGCCCGTCTCCCCAGTCGGAGTACGGGCCACCAACCACAGATCTCCAGAGTCCTCTATCCTGGGCCATTCTCTCTAGCTTGCTTTCCTGCACATCCCTCTAAATGTGATTGTATATTTTCCCATCGTTTAGTATGAATGTATTTTCAGTAGTCTTGGCAGATTGGTGGTACGACTAGTATGAACCGAGTTTCACTGTTGACTAGTATGAACCGAGTTATGCAGTGTTGATGCACTTACAGTAAATGAATTGATTGTCGCTTGATATCAATTAAAATGGTTTGAATGTGTCACCTGTACCAGCTGTGTTTTCTTTTCCACATTAACTGCCTTAGCAGGTCTGATTATTATTTGTATTATAGCTCAAAATACTGACCAAGGCAAGGTATGAGGCAGGTAGGTATTTGTGCAAATACATCCAATTAGGGATTGTATTAACTAGCCGTGGTCTTATTGCCATCTGTTCCTTAACGTAAGGGTGAGTCTCACAGAACAGAAATCTGCCGCCGAGTTGTCCTGTGGTTAGCTAGCTGTGGCTGAGGCTGGAGTCTCCAGGACACTGCTGTTGCACAGCTGTTCAGGCTTCATTCCTGATTCAACAGCGTTGAGATTTTGTGAACTCTTCACGGGGAGCTTGAGATGGGATTGGATGAGTACCCCTGCTGTCGCTGCTTCTTGTGTGCATGAAGGGCTACAGTGATGACGTCAGAGCGAGTCCACTGAGCTGACTGGGAGCTGTATGCTGTCTGTCCTTTCACAGATTTCAAGCCAGAAGGGACCACTGTGATAATTCGGTCTGACCTCCTGTATAGCAGAGGCCAGAGAACTTCCCGGAATAATTCCTAGAGCAGATCATTCAGAAAAACATCCAGTCTTGAGTTATGACCAGCAAGGACCCCCAGCGAGCCTGCTCACCTTCTAGCTAAACCACCAGGCAGTCTAACAGGTGCAGCCTCCATGGAGCTGCCTGATTGGCCAAACTTCCTGATTGGCTGAGGGGATCAGTACACTCGTTCTTAAGACCAGCAGCAGTAGCAGGGTGCTGGCCGTTCAAAGCATTTGCTACAATGGCACCTGCTTGTTCCCAGCCCTGCTGCTGCCTTGGGGCCGGATGTGCCTCACTACAGGCAACCTAGCTCTGACCTTCAGCCTGACTCTGGCTCTGTCCTCCCACTCCGACTGATCCTGGGCTCCAGCTCCTACAGCAAGGCACGACTGACCGCATCTTGGTCCCCCACAATTTAAAAGTAGCCAGTGATGGAGAATCCACTTGGGAAATTGTTCTGAAACTTACCCTCTCGGTTACAATTTTTTTACAGTCTGAATTTTTCTAGTTTTAACTCCCAGCTATTGAATTGTGTTCTATCTTTCGCTGCTAGATTGAAGAGCCCATTATCAAATATTTGTTCCCGATGTAGGTACGTATAGATGTGGTCAAGTTCCCTTTAATCTTCTCTTTGTTAATCTAAACAGCTTGAGCTCCGTAAGTCTATCACTGGTAAGGCAGGTTTTCTGATCCTTTAATCATTCTCATGGCTCTTCTCTGAACCCGCTCCAATTAATCAATATTATTCTTCAATTGTGGAAGCCAGATCTGGACACAGTATCCAGCAGCCGTCACAGGAAAGCCAAACACAGAGGTAAAATAACATCTCTCTTCCTACTTGAGATTCCTGTTTGGCCAGCTTGAGGTGCAATGACAAAGTAGTTAAGGTGCTTTGTGACACTCCAGCAGGTCGTGTGTTCAAGTCTGGCTCAGTTTCACACTGAAAAGCTGCCTCCAGTTTACCAGCTGCAGAATAGGTACCCGGATCCATAGTGTTGGGGAAGTCAAAAGTGGTTGGATGGACAATGACACACCTTAAACCACATCAGCCTGAAGAGCCACCTGTGGCTTTGGGCAGATTTTGCCTTTTCTGGGACAGCACATCCTGTGGAAGTAGCTCTCCTGCACCAGAAGAGAAAAAGAGAGAGAGACACCATTTAATAACAATAAACTAATACTGAATAAAATCACAGGAAGAGAGTAAATGTCACATCATTTTTAATGTCATTTAGGGATGGCTCGTGGCTCTGGGTGTCCCTAAGCATCTGACTGCCAGAAGTTGAGAGTGAACGACAGGATGGATCACTGAAAAATTGCCCTGCTCTGTTCATTCTCTCTCAAGCATCTGGTCCCAGCTGCTTTTGGAAGACAGGATATTGCACTAGATGGTCCATTGGTCTGACCCAGTACAGCTATTCTTATTTAAGGGGGTGGGGATGCAGGAGCAAACCCTTTTGGGGCTCAGCTACCCAGTCCTTGGGGTATATAGTTGCCTGAAAATAAGACCTAAAATAGCCAGCACATGGCAGAAAAATGTGTTCATAGCCAAATCTGACCAAGTCGCCTCTCGTAGGCAAACCACAGTCTTAGCCACTTGGAAGTAGCTCCAAGGTTACCAATACCAATTTGGCTGGCTTTTAATTAACCCCCGGCTACGCCCAGTGGTGCTAACTGTGCCTCTTACAGGTTATTATTCATAAAACACTTACCTCTCTTGCACCTTTGCTGGCTCACAAGACAGAATGGACCAACCCATTGTTGCTAGAACAGCAATGGCTGCTGCATAAGTG
Source organism: Sternotherus odoratus (assembly GCA_032164245.1). Classification (NCBI taxonomy): domain Eukaryota; kingdom Metazoa; phylum Chordata; order Testudines; family Kinosternidae; genus Sternotherus; species Sternotherus odoratus. The sequence goes on from JAVMKO010000016.1 coordinate 14,125,134, forward strand.
GAGTCAATGTTGGTAAATATTCCAGCATCTGGCATTGGTTTTGGCCAGTTCAAAGTAATTAACTGGTGCGTAACCAACTGTTAAACCAGGGTGAAACTCCTCAGCTTCCCTCTTTTAATACAGCACTTCCCACCTCACGATAACAGGCCTGAGTTTCATTTAGCCTCAGGTCCTTTAGCCCCTGCTGACTCACTGAAAGTGACTGTAAATGCTCTGTACATTACCAGGATGGCATCACCTTGTCTATGCCTTATGCTCTGTAGTTGTTATGGCGATGTAGCTAAGCCAAGGGTCTCAGGTGGGGAGCATAATGTTGACCTCACCTACCTACCCCACCGTAAAAACTGTCTGTGCCTTGTTTCCAAGAGGATTTCACAGAAAGATAACGAATATGCATTAGCAACCTTGCTCTTAAAACCCACCTTTCGGGCAGTGTGGACACAGCCTTAGTGTACCCGAATTAATCATGGAGAGCCAGCTGGTGGATGCAGGTGAGCAGATGGATTGGGGACAGTACTGTTCTACCACTTGCCAACATGTGCAGGGGACAGTGGGAATCCAAGTCCTCATGTGCCTGGGATGAAGCCCTGGCCCTTATTGCCAACTATAAACTGGAATTTCAATGAAGATCAGGGCTGCAGAGAAAAGCTTGAAATCACAAGCCGATTCGATCCTAAGGGCTCAAAACCCAGCGGGCAAATAAAACAAATGCAAACTTGTTTTAAAACTCGCATGATTTTTAAAGCCATTTCCATGATTTGGGGGATCCCAATTCATGATTTCTAAAGTTTGGCAATACTACTCAAGTGCTTTGCGGAATGATTTCAACCATGGGGAAGATACAGGGGGAAGGAAAGAACAAGCATTGTATAAAACTTCACACACGCAGGTACACACTTTTTTTTTTTATTATGAAAACAAAACAAATGCCCCAGGAGAAGGGTCCATGATTACCAGTAACATCAAAGATTACTTTCTAACTTTTTTTTTTTTAATTCTGTTGTGTCGAGGCCAGCATTTGCAATAAACAAGCTAAAACTAGTTACACTGACTCATTCTTCAGTAACTGACATTTACAGGAATATACTAGAAATGGCACTAAAAAGTCTTAAGAAAAAGAGTTACGGTAAATTTGCATGCACATCATACAGAAAAGTAACATTTGTTTTAAATATTTTTTTTTAAAAAAAGGAAAAACAGAACAAAACATACAACAACAAATTGTTTTGGAATTGTTATGCCAGTTATTGGGGCGTAAGCTCTAAAAGGCCCGTGTCAAATCCTAGCTGGTGGGTTGTTTTATTTATTTTATTTAAATGATATTTTTAAAAGATATGTAAATACCATTTTAAAAAATGCATCTAACCGTTTTACAAGGACGATAATGCTGCTTAGTGTAATGAGCTCCTTCTGCCTGTCTTCATCTCCTATAACTCACAGCCTGCCCACAGTTGCACCATAATGCTAATTGCTTGTGTTTTAGAACATGTATTTTTAAAATCCATTACTAAAAAGGTAGTGGGGGGGGGGTTGGTCATGCCCCAGTTCCCCCTAGCTCCAACCCTAGCGTTAAGAAATATCATTTAAAATAAGGAAACACATTTTAAAATGGTCCCAATTTAAATTTAAAAATTGAAGAGTCCCAAAAGTAGAGAGAAAATTAAATTAGGTAACTGTAGTCTGATTCCACCAACCAGAGAACATGGAAAGAGGCCACAATCTGAGTACTACTTTAATGCATGCGTGTGTGTGTAAAAAAGTAGTAACTGGTTACATACATTTTTACGTTCTGAATGGAAATCTGTTCTACAGTTTCAAACCCTGTCGATAGGACAGTCTAAAATCACAGCAATTAAAAAAAATTAATTTGTTTTGCATCAACTGTATCTAGTCGGTGAAAATGTTTTAATCAACACGTTCATTTTCTAGGTGAACTAAGGCCTGGTTCTTGGACGGCTGATGTCCCTCAGCTTCCATAGGAGTCTGGGCCTTACAGTGTAACAAGAAATAGGCTTAACCTACGATCATTTTATAAAGCTTTTAAATGATATACTGACACTGGTTGATTAGGGACATGCACATTCTTCTCCTTTCTGCTGTGGGTTCCCCTTCCTCCCCATTTCCTTACAAGTATCAAACTTCATTTAATTTACTTGAGGTAAACACTCTGGGGAAAATCATCAGCGTGCATAGCCACCAATGACTATGTCCATGAGTGAATTTTGTATTTATTTAATAGGTGTAACTCAGATGCACCTGGGGGAGGATTTCAGTATGAAGAAAATAGCTCGTTTCTCAGGATTTTTTCCCCGATTGGCATTGAATTGCCCAGATCTATTTAAAACCAAATAGTCCTCAGTTTCATTTAACACACACTGAAGGTTAAAACAAAAACAAAAAGCAAAGAGGCAAATCCACCCTTCCAAAAGAATAAAAAAACAAAAGCAAGAAACAAAACACCACCGTAAGCTCTAATTAGATGTATATTACATTTCCTCACAGTAACTTTTAAAAATATATTACTAAGGATCTGTTTGGGGGGAGAAGATTTTTTTTTTTTAAACAACGAAGGGCAGTGTTTAAAAAAATTGGAACAAAAATGAACCTCGGTTTAATGGAAAAGGTAAATTGTTAATTTTGGTAAGATGCGGGATACCCTCATTCATCCATTCCTTGCAAATGCTTTAGGGTCCAATCTTGCAAGGCCCCGAGCACCTCCTGCAGAAAGGCTGAATGGCCCATTGATTTCAAAGTGACTAGAGGCTCTTCAGCAGCCTAGAGGAGGCATTCAGTGTCTTACAGAATCAGGCTCCATTCCTATAGCACAACCGGATAATGCTTCCTGGGGCTTTGGCAGATCCTGTGTACAGCTGCTGCTCTGCTGATGATTTTGTCATTAAGACACACACACACACAGCCGCTTCAGTTGCCTTAGAGTCATGTATGAATACCTCACCATCTTTCTTGAACTGCTGACTGAGGTTAGGATTGATGTCGTTCGTAGAGATGCAAGGGTAAGCCACCTATTTCATCTCTGATACTCTATCCTCTAAAAGTCTGTCCAATCAAATGTGGTTACATGGGAATTAAGTGAGTGACAGTTGAGCCTGGATACAGAAACGTTTGCACCAAAAATGAACATTTTTAGAGCACAAATGCCCAAAAGTGCAAGCCATGGTTTTCTAGCAACAGCGCCCATGGATTCCCTCACGAGGCCCACCAGTTCTCCACATGTCCCAGCATGCAATGTTTCTTTTCCTGCTCTTTGGAAGCTAAACTTGCTGGGAACATTGCATGCTGGGATTTGCAGTCCTCATAGGCCACACCCCTGTATTATAAAATGAGGACAGCTGCAACCTGCACCACTTTATGAGGATACCCTGCAGCCCAAAGGCTGCTAGTAGTCTGGTAATATAGGCCTCAGCAGGGCATGTGTCCAGGCTTCCCATGTTAGAGGCAACGAGGTAGCCTCAGGAAATTTTGGGGGCTGGGATAGGGAAAAGCATAACTTCTGTTAAACTCTGTATATTTTTTTTCTTTACAATAAAAAGTTTTTTTAAAAAAATCAAGAATTCAATTTACTATACATTTCCACCCCTCAGATTACAAAGTTTATATTCTAGAACTGGGGTTTTCCTCAAATTGGATTTTAAAAAAGAAACAGAGAAAGACCTGTGGAAAAATTACAAATAAGGTACAAGAAAAATGTGCTGCAGCTGGAAGTCATCTATACCTGTAAGTCTCCAAATTCTGTACAAAAAAAGCAAGAGAAAAGAAGAAAGGAAAAAAAAAATTTGAGTACACAAAACATGATAGAGCACCGACACAGGAAATAATGGACTGTAGCACCTGTAGGTAAAAAGCCCAATACATTTAAATAAGGTCTCAGATTTATTTATTTTTTAGACTGGTTCAAACCATTTAAAAAACCACTGCATTTCTGCTGTTCTTCATAATGCAGTTTTCTTAATGTTTCAAATGACCAATGGTGTTAATAAATAAAGTATTTCTATATACATGAAATTAGGGACAGTGACAATGGAGTACGTGTTGCAGCAGTGCAGGTTTAAATGTTAGGCTGGACTCTCATAGAAAATTGCTGAGCCTTACAGAAAAAAAAAAGAAGTATTTTTTTCTGGTTTTCCTCCCTCCCTCCCCCCTCGCTTCTACCCCTCCCCCCCCCCCTTGAGGTAAAAGTTTCAGTGTTTGGAAACCTGCACCCTGCCAGACATATAAGTAGCGTTCCCTCCTTGCTGATACAAAGACAGGATACAAAACATTCAACCTCCTTCCCCCATTCCATCAGCTTGCACTGTTTCTTCAACCCATCAAGAGCCTCTGATTTGGGAAGGTACTTGGAGCACATATCTGATTTTGAGCATGTGGGTCATCTCCTTGACAGGGGGTCTGGCTCATTCGGGTGGTTGAACATTTTTGGATGGAAAACTGGGAGATTTTCAGTGACACAAAGTGTCTATTTTCCTTAAAAAATTGTTGATTTTTGCTAAAAGACCTTTATTTTTTCAACAAAAAGTCCAAATTTTCACGGGGAGGCGGGAAGGGGGGTTTCTGGCCAGTCTGCTGCTCACATGCTTAAAATTAAGCACATGCTTAAGTACCTTCCTGAATAGGAGCCTATTTCTCTACTCCCCCTCCCCCCCAAAAAGGATACATTTTAACAATCCACAGTACATGAGTTTTTGTTTTTGTTTTTTTTATGTAAAAAGATGATAGCATCTGACATTTTCATCACACTGTAGACTTGGAGATTAAGAATACTAGTGCTAATAACAAATACACCAACTAGTTCAAAAGCTAACATCTTTCAGATACAGTACCATTTTACAGAGATTTCTTTTTAAAAAATTGTTTTCCTTGCGTCGTAGTGAGCCAGGTTGGGTGTATTAAAATGGAACTTTGAAAAAAAACCCAAAAACTGTATACTACACCTTGCAGATTTTTCTATGGATCTCTTGTTAAGAGTTCAAAGTTCTTGTCACATCCAAGCAACCATCTTCAGTTAAAAAAATTTAGAGACTTTACGCAAAGTGAACTACTTATCATAAAGTCTAGTCACACGCACACACAAAAAAGATCTTTGACCTATTAAAAGCAAAGAAAAAAATTGGAAGGTATCTTTTATAACACTGAATTTTTTAAAAAATTTAAAAATAAGAGAGAGAGAGGAAAAAAACCTGACCACCATGGAACAAGAGTAGAATATTAACCATAGAAGGGAACACTGCAGAGTATTGGTGTGTATGTTGTCCTTTTTTTTTTTTTTTAAGTGTCTGTAGTTTATTCTGAATCACTGCTATCCGAACTGGATCCGCTTGAGCTACTGCTTCCGGATTCTGAGGAGCTGCTGCTGCTGAGACGGGAAGGCCCTCCAGATGGAGCCGAGCCGGACTTTTCTAGAGGGAAGTAGGTTGTGCATCATTTATTTGGAAGATATCTCAACGGTGAAAGATTTATTCCTACAAACCCCTCCCTGCACTCTCCCCACCCTTGTGATGAGCAGTCTATGGGTTGTTTTGGTACAACTTGATAGCTGGGGCAAAATCCAAAACCTCTGGAAAATTGTAGGCCTTTAAGTGCAACTACCCAGGTAGCAAGATGTTTAGGTGGCCAATTGTTTTAATAACAAATGTTCAAAGAAAAAAAACCCAAAAACAAACAACCCGCGATAAATACAACTTGAATCTCAGGTTGGTTTCAACTGGACAGTAGAAGCACCCACAGCCAGCATGCGGGCCTGAAGCTGGCTAGCACAGAGTCCAGAGTGGGAGTTGCTGACATAGAGGATCTAGGCAACTTCCTCCAGCTGGATTCCAGCTGTTCTTAGAGTCGCACCAGTATCGCTAAGAGGTGATTTCAGTCAGTCAGTTTTGCTGGGGACTACTCAGTGGGTCTTTCCCCCAAGCTCTGAGTTTTGTGCGTTCTCGGAGAGCCAACCCAGGGAGAGGAATAATGTTTGTGGCTAAAATTTTCAGGTAGGAAAAAGGCAGGTTTATCATATTATCAGTACAAAGGTTCTACCCTACCCTGGGCCTGATCTAAGCTTGGGGGCTGTCAGGCCTGTTACTCAGTCTACAGCCTTGTCCACATGAGAAAGTTGCACCAGTTTAGCTTAGGCTATAGCTACACTATGAGCGAGGGGTGTGATTCCTCTGCTCGTGTGGACACTCGCTGCTGTAGCTCTCATTGAGTTATGGTATAAACAGCAGCGTAGCTGTGGTAGCAGGGGTCACGGCAGCGGAGGCCCAGTTTAGTGGTGCTGAGTATGAACCCACTGGTTTAACACTGGCTTGTACTGCTAAACCATGCTTCCGCTGCCATTATCTGTGATACCATGGCTATACTCTTTATACCCACAGTAGCCAGAGCGAGAATGTGCACACGAGCAGGGGGATAACAGCCCTAGCTCATAATGTAGATGTAGCCTTAAATCAGTTTTTAAACCGGTTTTGTTAAATGAGCTCAAGCCCCTGGGTAAACACTCCTCTTTCAATTTACCCTTAACGACTACTTCTTTCCTATGGCTTGGGTAGGTAGCAACGGCTACAAACTTATATCTAGGTTTGATAGCCAGTACATTCCCGCAGCAGAGAGGGGGGAATGTCCTTCAGACCCCCTGCGAAAGAACAAAGGGGACACTCCTCTATGTGCTCCCTCGTTTGTGGCTGGGGACCACAGTTGCAGACAGGTGTTTGCCATATTTTCCATTTAAAGAGGGTTTGTCTACATCTTCCATGAGACATCCTCAGGTGCTTCAATCTGCACCAGCCATTCCAACATAAATCAAAACCCGGCAGCTCCTCAGCAGGGTCAACAACGAACTGTTTTGAGTGGTCAAAAGGCAGCACGTGCCTCTCCATGGAGTCTCAGTGTCAATGTGGAGTGTAAAGGTCTTGATGCGGTTCCACCACAGAGGGTTGCAGGATTTTAATCTGCTTCTTGGCGGATTCTGCAGGTTACTGGGCAGCGGGATCCTCGTGTTTGCATTGACATGGTTGAGAAAGCGAGATGTCTGGGCAGCTCTTCTAATGGATGGAGTCGATTTGAGCGTCCCGGACACTGTGCACATGGCGTTATTGAGTTGAGCATCAGGGAGTTTAGCGTGACTGCTGGGAGACCACACTGGTGCACAGCATTCAGCTGCAGAATGTACTAAGGCAATTGTTGCTGTTCATAAGGTCTGTGGACTGGAGCCCCTTGATGTTCCAGCCGATTTCCTGATAAGCGCGACACAAGACCTGACCCTATCACAGGTGTTGTCGAAAGATCAAGCTCCTGTCCAGCATAACACCAAGATACTTTGGGTTAGCCTCATGCCAGGCTCTCTCGCCGCAGAACTGCGCATGGAGTTTGGTATTGGTCATTTGATTGTTCAGATGGAAAGCGGTCACTACTGGGCTTTTTTTCAGACTAGGCCTAAGTTTTCAGCGCTGGAATAATCAGCCATTGTGGTAAGATCGCGGGTTAGAGTTCAGCTGATGGTATGAAGGGATGTGTGCTGAACAGCTAGAGCAATGCAATCCACATACATCAATTTCCGTCACTGGTATATCCACCGTGTAGCGATTAAAAAGTATCTGGCCCAGGATGGAGCCCTGAGGCATGCCCGAGTTAAGAGTTCTTGGTTTACTGATCTGGCTATTAAGATGTAGCTTAAAGCAGCGGTCCCCAGTCATCACCGCCAAGAGACAGATCGTTCGCCGGCAACGAATGATGCGGGAGATCGAGGAGGAGGAGGCCCTGTTTCCAGACAGTGTCATATGCCAAGGACAAATCAGTCAGGGCGATGATCCCTGTCTTCAGTTTGTGCTGGAGTCCTGCTTCAATGCTTCAGTGAGCTACCTGAGTAAGCCTTACCTGATTCCTAACCGACATAAGCTAAACCAGAATCAGCTTGATTTAAACTGAAATAATACTCTCCACACAACTTTCGCTCTGCTTTACCTAAATCACTTTAAAATTGTACCCTAATTTAAACTGATGCAACTTTCTAACTTAGACAAGCCCAACTTAATAAAGACTCATAGTTTTGCTGGTAATGGGAATTGTGTGATATCTCCTGTATATATTTTTTTTAAGCAGACACATCAGTTTGAAACTTAGCTCCACCTATTAGTTGATTCTCTCTCTACACATTTATATTTCACTATATAGTAACTGATTTGGCCCAGGGACAGTACAGATGTGAAACCACACTACACAAAGCCAATGAAGTAGGGCCAGTTACCTTTTTTTGCAGGTTTCTTGTTGTTGTTTAGCTGCCCGCTCACATCCTGTAACCGTTTTTCTAACTCTTTCTTCTTTTCCTGAGCTAACTCTTCTTTAGATTTTGCTGCTTGCTTTTTCCCACTTGCAGCTGTGGAGGAGGAACGCACAATTTCTGAGACTGCATGGTTGGGGAGAAAAAAAAGCGGACATCGCTATTTTACAGGGCACACAAAATTATGCAACTGCTCTGTAGTTACACTGCGAAGATCATGTGACCACACAGCAATTACACATCCCTACAGAGGACAACACACAAAGTTGCATAGACTCTCAGATAACAATCACCCTTTACATGATCTTTTTGTTTTACGATCTCTTGGAAATTTTTTTAGCCGATAGAAATATCCATGTAATAACCTTGTAGTTACAGGTTACTTACCAGCCACTTATATGGTCAATAGTTACATTGTAATTAAAGAATTGTTACATGGGTTTTCTGCCCTGTAAAACAAAGTGTCCCATTAAAGGTTGTCAGAAGCAGGCATTTGCCATCAAGTTCTAGATTTTTCATGCAAGAATTCAGCTGTTTTGATGCTTAAAAAAAAGAGAACTGCAACTGATACAGGCAAAAATAGCAGATGGCAAGAATGTATTTGCATTAGCTAGGATTAAAATGTTAAGCGGTATCAACAATCCTCAGGTTTCAGATCATAAATTAGTGTTAGCTGAGGTGAGGAAGAAATATCCCCCTACAGTACAGTATTGTATACTTTCAGCTGTTGCACATCAGATGTTGGCCACTATCAGAAACAGGACAGATGGCCCATTGGCTTGATCCTTTGGGCAAAATACCTAAATTCCTAAGTATTGTTTTAAATGATAAACCAAAACCCTCCCACCAAAAACCTACACAGAGTACCCTCTGAAAGCTAAACATTGCAATAATGTAGCAGAAAAGTTTAGTTATATGCCAGGGTGTTGACATTGTCACTGCAGTTCAAAGCCCTGTTGATCAGTGCAGGGGATGCAAACATCACACACCTGCACTAATGATACCCTGAGGTTTTCCATGTCAACACAGGCTTTGGTTGCAAAACTAAAATGCTCTGCCATACATAAATATTCTGGAGAGTCTCTGAATTGTTCCAGCAGTAATAGGATTCAATCAAAATCAATCTGATACAGTAGAACCTCAGTTACAAACACTTCGGGCATGGAAGTTGTTTGTAACTCTGAATAAAACCTTATGGTTGTTCCTTAAAAATATTACAACTGAACAGTGACTTAATACAGCTTTGAAACTTAGTATGCAGAAGAAAAATGCTGCGTTCCCTTTATTTTTTAGTAGTTTACCTTTAACACAGTACTGTACTGTATTTGCTTTTTTTTTTTCCTTTTTTTTTGGTCTCTGTTGCTGCCTGATTGCGTACTTCCAGTTACAAATGAGGTCTGTGGTTGACTGGTCAGTTCATAACTCTGGTGTTTGTAATTCTGAGGTTCTACTGTGCATTCAAAAGCAAAAAAAGGAAAAACCTATCAAGATATCAGAAAAAATAAATTTGCTTAGAGCTCTCTGGAAGTCAGGTGGCAGTAAAATGGACTACTATGTAGGGATCATGGTTCTTTGCTCCTGGAGGTGAGGGGCTGGGGACAAAGCACCCATCAAGGAAGGATAGTTTTACAGTTAAGACACAACTTAGGATATCAGGGCTCAACTCCTGGCTCTGCCACAGACTGTGTGTGTGACTTCGGGCAAGTCACTTCATCTCTCTGTGTTGGTTCCCCACCCTTTGTCTTCTCTATTTGGTTTATTTGCTCTTCACATCAGGGAGCATGTCCTTCTAGGTGTATGCATAGCGCCTAGCACAAGAAGACCTGGATTTGGGTAGTGCTTTCTAGATGCTATCAGAATATAAACAATAAGCCCCGCACAGATTCTGGAGGGAAGGAGCGCTGTCCCGGAGAGCTCCGAACCTTCAGCCTTCCATGGAATAGGATTTTGGGGAGGCAGGCACAGATTAAAGAGGAGGGTCTTGGACACTTCCATTGGGGGGAAAGAGGCCTTTAAAAAAAATCACCGTCAGATTGCCAACAAGTCATCAATACTTGGAAAGAGAGTTTGATAAGAAGACAGTCCTAATGAGCAACCCCTCGCCTCCCGTGCCAGGGGGGCTGATGGAGAGCCCGTGAGCCATGAGGTAACTTACAAAACGGTTTCCTTTGTTTTTTCTGTAAACAAGACTTGACGTATCTCTCCAGTTCTCGTAAAGTGGTGGGCTTCAAGGTTTCAAAATCTATTTCTATCTCGTCGGGGTTGGAGTCCCTGAGGGAAGGTTCCCGGGATTGAATGATGTGCACCACCCGGCCCAGCTTTTCCCCCGGCAGGCGGTTGATGTCCAAGCTGAGCTGCCGCTTCTCGTCATAGGTCATGGGCAAGCCGCCCTCCTCCTCCTCCTCAGAGTCGTAGGGTGCAGACACCTGTTTGCCTCCTTTTTTAGGCTGCCTGGAGGGTTCGAAAGCACAAACATGCTCGCTGATGTATTGAGTTCATTTCTCCTCCCCTTATACCAAATGTTCTACCACGAATGCTGACTGTTACAAATCATAACCTGTCATGAACACTGATCCCTAATGTCGAGGGATGCCACGTCGACTCAGGAGAGCACTTAAACCTGTGTTCAAGACCCAGCAATGTCGGTGGGACTGAAGTGTGTACTAAAGTGCTGCCTCAGACAGGAATGCTATCCGAGTTGGGGCCTGACATCCCGCCTCAAGACCAGGCGTGGGCAAACCTTTTGGCTGGAGGGCCACATTGGGGTTGCCAAATTGTATGGGGGGCCAGGTAGGGAAGGCTGTGCCTCCCCAAACAGACTCACCCAAATTCTCACCCAACCTGAACCTTGTGTGGTTCCCCATCGCTAGGCTAGTATGGAGAACAGAAATTTCATTCTACAAAGCTGGCAAGGAAGGGTAAGACTAACATATAGGAAGAGTCTGGACAAGATGCCAAACACCCACCTGTTAGCTGTGGTCGTGCTGTTTGCTTTTTTAGCTGGTGCTTTCTTCTGCTGGGTCTGTTTTGCTGGTTGGGCCACCTTGGGTTTCTTCTCCTCCTCGGCTTTCACTTTGTGCTTCTCTTTTTCTTTCTCTTTCTCCTTGTCTTTCTTTTTCTTCTCTTTTTCCTTCTTCTCTTTTTTTTTCTTTGGTTTGTTCACAGGCGCTTGCGACAAAGCAGCTAGCTGCTCATGGACGGCCTTCAGCTGCGGGGAGAACAGAAGAGTCGAGCCCCATTATCAACACACTCCATTCTTCCAGGCACCGACAGTATCCGCCCACCCCTGCTCACACCTCTCCCATTCACACCAGCAGCCTTTAAAGTTAATCATTGGGCTGAGTCTATTGGAAGACTCTGGCCTGGTCTACACTGGGGGTGGAGGGGTCGACCTAAGATACACAACTTCAGCTACGCGAATAGGAAGTGGAGTTCTGGAGTCGACGGGGAGAGCGCTTGGGGATCGATTTATCGCGTCTACACTAGACTACAATATTGGTGTTACAAAGAAAAAATTAACCTTTTAAAAACATTTCCTGCAGACTAGGTTTTTCTTGCATCATAAAGGCTCTTTGGGGGAGGGGAGATCTTGGGATTGTTTACAACAAAATTATACCCTCAAGTGCAACTCTAATATGCACTTTGTAGACGTGCCCACCATGTGCACAGACCCGCTGCTCACTACGGTGGCCTGCCGCTCACCTGCTCCTGGAGCTCGGCCAGCCTGGTCGCTCGCTCCTCTTCGGAGTCGGAGCTGTCGGAGTCAGACGAACTCTCCTCGCTGCTGTGGCTGCTCTCCGTGCTTTTACTGACGACTGGTGCCGTCGGAGGAGGTGGGGGCGGGGGTTCCACGGGCTCGTCCGGCATCTTTGCAAATCTCATCTCGAAGACGTCCTGCGGAGATTGTTGGATTCAGGCCGACAAAGATGCCTCATCCGCAACGGCCTCATTCTGCCTCTTTTAAGATCATGATTAAGGCCAGGCTAGGAACCCTGATCAATTGTGCAGTACAGACAAGTAACTAGGAAGCCTTCCTTGCCCCAGAGAGTTTAGGGTCTGAAGTCATAAGAGGTGGATCCAAGCTCCTTGGAAGTCAATGGAAAACCGCTCCACAGGAGTTGGATCACACGTTAATCTCGCTTTGTAAAATCATCTGAGACCTGCTTGGGGGGGGGGGGAGGGGATAATCAGCCACATCCCTACTGGGAGGGTCTTACACATTCCTCTGAAGTATCTGGCACTAGCTACTGACAGAGACCAGACACTGAGCTAGAAGGACCAGGGGACTGACTGCGTCTGACACTTCCCTGTGCTCTTGCTTTCCTCATAACTGCTTACTGGCTGCTCTGCTGCTGGGTTAGACTCTCGCTCTAGGATTTAGCTCCTCCGTCCAGTTCAGGAAAAAAAACCTGGCAGGACTGACCCTAACAGCACCTCTTGTTTGTGAGCATGAGAACATCAGCTGCAACAACCTTGGAAGTTGGCCGTAGGACGGTATGTTGCTAGCATGGTTTTCAGACTGCACAATTTCTCCCGCCTCTTCAACGGGACATTATTATCATTATGTAAACCCAAGGTCACTCGCCTATCACCTTGCGAAGCAATGATTACCGTATTTTTCGCCCTATAAGACGCACTTTTTCTTCCCCAAAACGGGGGGGGAAAAGTTGGTGCGTCTTATAGGGCGAATGTGCGCCCCGGTTCCCCCCTCCCCGCCGTGGGCGGGGAGGGGGGAACCGGGACGCTCCCGGCAGCCCGCCCGCGGCGGGGAGGGGGGAACTGGGACGCTCCCGGCAGCCCGCCCGCGCAGCGGGGACGGGAGAGCGGCGCGCTCTCGGCAGCCCGCCCGCGCGGCGGGCTGACGGGAGAGCGAGGCGCTTTTTGTGTGTGGTGGTGGGGTGGTTTTTTTTTTTTTTTTTGTGTGTGTGTGTGTCCGGCTTTTTCATTTAAAAACTCGGGGGCGTCTTATAGGCCGGAGCGTCCTATATGGCGAAAAATACGGTAGGCCATACTGAGTGTTCAGCTTTGAGTCACACCATGTGAAGAACAGGGTTCAGCACAGGGCATCTAAGGCCCTCTCCGAATACCAGGGAAGTCAAGGACCTTCCTGGATTGACACAAAGAGGAGCCGAGCTCAGAACCTTGAAGGCTCCTCCTAAGGGGGAACTCAGTTGTGCTCTCTGGAAGATGCATTTGCCAACATCTTTACCTGGAGTTTCCTGGCCATGGCTACAACTTCGTGGTCTGGGGGATTGTACTTGTAACAATTAGAGAACATTAACCGAATATCCGCTGCAAACCCTTGTGCGTCCTGGTATTCCCGGCTGTCCATTTTTTTCTGCAAACAAATAAGCCAAAGAGGGAGGGAGAGGAAAAGAGCATAAGCAAAATGCATTCATAGTGACTGCACAGACGAAAGAGAGCTCAGAGTAGCTAAAAAACTGTTAGCTTACGCTAGCAAGAGGTTGGTCTAGCTCGCTTAATTCAAGATGCTAAATGACACCTAGGCTTCAGATAATATCTTAAATAAACCAAATCCTTTGACTGTTGTATCACTGTGATTTTAACTCTAATATCCCCAGAAGTGCCTTTTGAACTGATAGTCTATAAAAGATTGCAAGAGTTCAGTTTCTACTAGAAACGAGGGGGCCGGAAAAAAGATGTAACTTTGCCTCTGCCAAAAGAGGTAATAAAATTCCAGCGTAATGCCAAAGAGGGAGCGTCCTGAGGGGTCCCCCTTCTCGGGAGGGCTCTGCAGCCACAGTCCCTGTCCCTGTCCCATTCCATCGGGTTTTCAAACTTTAAAAGTCTAGACCCTCAGTAGGTGCATCTCACCGCCTCGCCGTTGAAGATACGAGAGTGGTGGTGATGTACACCAGCTGAGCGTCTGAGACACAAACTCTACTCAGTGTACTTGATCCTAGGTAATATATCGCACAATGTCAAGGGTAGATGCTGAAAAACATTAATGGGATGAGCAAGGGTTTGCAGGATGGGACACTAACTAAGCCCTGATCTACACTGGGGGGGGCGGAGGGGGGAGAGGGGGGAATTGACCTAAAATACACAACTTCTGCTATGTGAATAGCGTAGCTGAAGTTGACGTATGCAGGTCAACTTAACTCGGCGTCTTCATGACGCTGAGTTGCTCCCCCTCTCGGCGCGGTGGAGTTCCCGAGTCGACAGGAGGGCGCTCAGGGATCGACTTATCGTGTCTAGACGAGACATGATAAATTGATCCCTTAAAGATCGATCTCTGCGTAGACCTGCCCTAAGAAAAGAACAGAGAAAGGAACGCTGGAAGCTAGGGTTATCCGAGGACAAAGTTACAGTTGTTTGGGTGCATTAAATGTGCATTTCCATACCTTAACTTGTTAGGATTTTTTCCTCCCCCTGTAGATTCATAAATTTTAAGGCCAGAAGAGACCATTAGGGTCACCTAACCTGACAACCCGCATAACAGAAGCTGGAAAATTCCACTCCGTGATTCCTGAATCGAGTCCAACTGAAGTTGAGCTAGAATCTGTCTTTTAGAAAGCCATCCCATCCTGACTTAATGACTACAAGTGATGGAGGATCTGTTGCAGTATTTGGGAAGCTGTCCCAATTGCTATTTACTCTCACTTAATTAGCTAATTGTTACAAGGCAAAACAAATTGCACCCTATTTCCAGTTAGAATTTTTCCAGCCTCAATTCCCTGGGTTTGTAACGTTTATTTAGAGAAAAATTGCAGCAGTCTTGGAGCAATTATTTACTCTTCAGGTAGCGAGACGTACTCAGCCTTAAAGTCCAGTTTAATTGTAGTGCAGTGGGGTATTTTACTGCGTGGCTTAGTTCTGATAGACTTACAGCGAGATTTGTAGGTGCACAGCAATTTATTTTACAGAATGTGTAAAATCCAACAGTGTCGGCGTGATTTAGATCTACCGTACAGAAATGCTGCATTTGCTGAGTGGTTAAAAGCCTCCATTCTGCAGCTCTCTGCACCTGTCTCTCTCTTTGAAACGAGGAGGGTTTTGCATGCAGAGGGGCTGCGGGCTTGGTACAGCAAAATTCACCCCTGGGCCAAGGGCCACTGGAAAGCCTATGTACCATTTAAGTCGTAAAGGCCCCAATAGTTGATCCTAATGCAGACAGAATTCCCATTCACTTCATGGGATGTGTAAGGGCTATGGAATGAGCCTTGTAATTAACTCAAATGGGCTCAATCAGGACTTCAGTGGCAGAAGGCTCTTATGCTGGCAGATATGAATTTCATCCTTACTGAACTAATTTTGGTAGGAAACCTGCATTCAGAGCATCGACCTTACTACACTAGCACTTCACACTGACGAGAAAGCTCGACAGACATAGCCGTGTGACAAGATCCCATCCTGGGGGATTTAATAAGCCAGAGAACGCCTTTGAGCTGCAGGGCCGGGAAGGGGGGAAGAGACACATTTGAGCTCCTACAGATCAAGAACAGCTTGGCCTTGAATGCAAAACATTCTGGGCCAATTCCAAAGCAAGACAATGCAGTAAAACTCCTACTTTAAAAGGCCTTTTTGAGGCGCTTGTGTTTGTTTGGCACGCCCAATGGCTAATTGTTGCCTATGACACACACACATCCGTGCGTGAGGCTTCGGTTTCGTCCAAAAACAAAGATTTTTCTAACTCCAGGGCCTTGGATATTTTTTTTTAATGGTTTTAAAGAAAATTCACTCAGGGAAGACCGAGACTACGGACTTCCAATGGCTGCATGAAATGCCTTTGGGTTCTTGACCTGCTGAGCTGCTGCGCCACTAGCAGATGAGGTAAGTTTGCAATTGCAAGTCAGAATGAGAGAGTCTGATGAGAGAGGGGATGGAAAAGACTTAGGGTCCGGCTCTGCTGCACTCACAGCTGAATGCAGCCCCTGTAGCTACATCTGAGCGAACTTTAATTCACCTAGTTTGTGTGCCAAGGCAGCAGGGTTTCAGCGCAGCCTAGCTGCTGCCCAGGTAATTGCCCAGGGTCCCGGGCATGTTTAAGCCTGTGCTTCCGCAGCTCCCCTGCAATCGGTGTATGAACCGGCTCGATCAAAGCTAGCGCGGGCATGGCTAGGTACGCTGCTATCGCACCTCCCAACATTCACCGACTCCCTTCAGAAAGCCCAGGCCTAGGGCTTATGGAGTCTTTTAAATGAGTCATTTAAATGAGACCCTGGTGCCCCAACTGCGGTTTAGGGACAAGGGAGCAGACCCTCGGCGGGTGTAAATCAGGGTTGCTCCGTTGCCTTCCATAGCACCGTGCCAATTTACGCCGGCTGGGATTCGGTCCAGGACTCTTCAGAACCGGCTCGCATGTTACATGAACTCGTAGATTAGTTATTTCAGACCTAGAGGAAATTATCTCCTGGAACCGCTGCAATTAAAGATTTCTTTATAACTCCCGGGGGAAAAAAAAGTCTTCCTGCTTTAAAACTCTGCACTGGGCTGCTCCAAAACCACAGCAGTTCGCTACGACAAAATTCACAGACTTGCACGTTTAGCTCCCTGGAGGCCAATGATTTATTCTGGAAGCAGCACAAAACAAATCCTCTTACATGCCACTGCTGAGTATGGTTACTGGTGTCCTCCGAGGTAAATAAAGGGCGACACATCCCTATTCCTGTCTCCGCAGTGACAAAGAGAGACCGAACGGCCCCCGCACAAGGCTGGGAGTCAGGCGTTCTGGGTTCCATTCCCAGCTCTTGCACTGGCCCTAACGTTTCAGCTCCCTGTGCCTCAATCTTCCCATCTGGTAAACAGGGATGATGCGGCAGCGCTGTGCGAAGGGTGGACTAATGTCTGTCCTTGGATACAGCTATGGGAAGCGCACAGGATTCATCCTGAGTCCAGGCTCCATGGCAATTATTTGTAACCTAGTTGAGTGTAATTATCAAATAACCAGCAGCAGCCACAGAGTTGTTACAATTTAATCCATCAGCTTTTCACTAGTCTACTCCAGAACCCCCTCAATGTGCATCACTCCTGCTCGTCGTTCCACCAAACAGTTCCACTCTCTGATGACCATGGAGGAATTACGCACTCTACAGCATCTGTTTTGCTCTGCAATGCTCAGGGAATTTACACAGGTACATGCTCATTAATAGTAGAAACTTCTGCAAATCCCTTATGCCAGGAATCGGACAGGCGAGCCCTACAATACCTTTAGCTCGTCTCATTCTGTCTTGATCCACTCTACCCTGCAGCACCCTCTTCATCCACATTCCCACTCCGAATTAAAGATCCTTTCTCGGTCAGCTGGCGAGTCAGAATCAGCTCAGCTGTATTTCCTCATCATCTCTCCTTTTGCGGAGACAGTCCTGGCAACCAGCCCACCTCACTGGTACAAACGCAGTCAGAAAGTACCCTCCAAACCATCTGAGATATCTCTACCGCTTCACAATCCACTGCAGGAGCTTAGACAAATACCTACCGAGACATGAAATATTAACTCTGCAAAAATCAACCCTCACACATCCAGGGAGCAGGTGTGACAGACACACAGAACCCCATATATTCTAGTTGCTACAGAAGTTAATTTCTGCATAATGCATTCAGCATCAGTTCAAGGGACGGTGGCGGCAATCCACATACCAGCACGATGATCATCACTACAGAACTGAACCGGGAACCTTCAGACCCATAAACAAAGCCCACTGGCACTTGTGCTATAGGAGATGTAACATTTTGCTAATGTTACAATATATCGGGCCTATCTCAATTAAATCATTCTATGGTCATTTATGAAAAAGTATCAACAAGCCAAGGGTGACAGCAACAGTAAACCAGTTCAGAAGAAAATAATCCCAGATAGCAGTTCAAAGAGAATTTATTCAGAAAAATTCTACCCCACAAAAGGCAGTTCCAGAGTCTTTATCTATAAAAGACTCCACAGGGCTCACCGTTAATTTGTCTCCAAACCTTTCCTACTGTACTAATAAAGTACAGACTGCAAATGGGAGGAGACCATCAGTCAGTTACATAGACAGTGTAGTCAGAGGTCCACATGTTTTTTACATTGCAGTCAAGAATTTGAGATCCATAAAACCAGGCACTGAAAGTCAATGGTGAGGACCCTGAGTTTGAATTTAGTGCCGGTCAAAGAAACCACTGTGTTTTCAAATAGGTCTATTTTTTCTAAACACATGGATCATAGCACAGAACTCATCTCAAGTGTCTTGCTTCCATGGATCGCTGGGCAAAACCTTGGCCTCACTGAAGTCAATGGACATGCCATTGACTTCAGTAGGATCAAGATTTCATTCCTTAGATCTTCATCTTGTGGGGAGGGATCCCACTTGCCTTACTCACTTGGGACTTGATCTTGCAAGGTGCTGCGCATCTCCGGAAAGGCCCTCTGCACCTTTGGTGTCCAATGACATCACGAAAGTTGAATGCACTTGGCACCTTCAAGGATTGGGCCCATAAATAGCCCATTGAAGTCAAGTGAGATAATCAAGAAGGATCTGGCCATCGGTACTTTACTGACTGCTCTTAGCACAAGACAGCAGAGGTGCTGGAACAATATTGTAGGGGCGGGTGTGTACTGAAAGCCACTGAATCAAGCTGTAAAACCTGTAGATGATGGAAATCACTTCAAGCCATGGGGTGCGGCAGCATGCCTAGTTCCAGCACGTATGCAAGACAGCTAGAGAAGATTTTATTCATAGCTCCAAAAAGTCATATTCCCAAAATGGGAGTCTGTACTGGGGTAAGGGAGTAATGACTGGGACAGGGACAGTCCGCTTTGGAACAAGTATCCTTCAAAACCCCATTAAAGAAATCAGAGCTCTTTACGGATACCCAGGGCTGGATTTGGAATTGGGGGGCATGCAGTAACTGTGGGTGCAAATAACTGCAAGGGCATGAACCCACCCAACTGCATCCCCGGGTATCTAATCGTAGAATTACAGACTTTGTTAGGGGACCTCTTAAAAAGTAGGGCCTTGGTCTAGATTTCTTAATTCCAGATGATTAACTCTAACACCTCAACACCGCCAGCAAAAAATGTCATCTGAAAGGAAAAGGGAGCCAGGGGAAAGTAATAATAATAAAACCCTACAATCGAATAGCCATATGCTGCAAACACTTAGACGCCGCAGCAAATTTACAATTTGTATAGTGGGGGTCCTGAGAGCCATCGAACCAAACTGTTAACCCCGTATATAATGGAAACGGCTTCAAGCCAGGGGGTGCAGCACCCCTTGTTCCAGCACTTATGGTGAGCAGTCCCAGTGGCCTTAATGGGATGCCTCCTGTCAATAAAATTACTCATGTGCCAAAGAATTAACAGGATCGTGCTTTAAGCCAGGTATGTCCCTTGTGACCTCCAGGGTATCCTGTGTCTGTCTGTCTTACAGCCCACATCCTGCAAGCACTTAAGCGTGGCACTTTACCCATGATTAGCTCCAGTGGAGTTGAGGGGATTACTCATCTGCATAAATGCTTGCAGGATCGGGGCCTTAGACTGTAAATTCTCCACTGCTGAGACAAACAGATCGTTTGGTTTATAAACACTGCAGGGGTCTCTTCTTCCTATCTGTATTCCAGTTTCATGGCAGAGCAAGGAGAGAGGCAGGAATGTCAAGCTAACAGAATCATATAGATGTAGAGCTGGGAGGGACCTGAAGAGGTCACCTCGTCCAGCCCCCGGCTCTGAGGCAGGCCCAAGTAAACTAAACCATCCCTGACAGATGTTGGTCTAACGTGTTCTTAAATACCTCCAATGAGGGGGATTCCACAACCTCCCTTGGTAATCTGTTCCAGTACTTAACCATCCTTATGGTTAGAAAGTGTTTCCTAATATCTAACCTAAATCTCCCTTGCTGTGAACTAAGCCAACTGGTTCTTGTCTGACCTTCAGTGGACACGGAGAGCAATCGATCGCTGTCCTTATTGTTTAAATAATGCGAATCAAAGTCCATCTATCCTAAATTAAAACTTCCGTGGTTGAGATTGCTACTCAGGCAGGTGGCCACGCTGTTCGAGGCAGGCGGAAGGAATTGCTCCACAACAATCTAAGGGGGAACACTGGTAAGCTTGAACGAGAAAGTCCCATCCATGGTCTGATCCTGCTCCCTCTGAAATCAAGGAGAGTTCTGCTGCTGGCTTTGATGGCATCTGGAAGCAAGTGGGGAAAATGGACCCCTGAAGATGAGCATAGATTTTCCGGCGGGGGATAAGATCCTGTGATCTCATCCATGTGGATGGAGCCTCAGGGCCACTTGGAACCCAGTGGGCCTCCCTAGGAATCCACAAAGCAAATCTGAAGGGCAGGGGATGTTGTATGGCAATCCAAAGAGGACGCTGCCCACCCCATGCTTCCCAGAGGAGCCTCCACTGCTGGTCACCCAAAGATAGCAAGGGGGCTGCTGCATCCTAGGCCGAAATGCAAGGGGGGACCTTGGCCCTCCAATGGGGACATGGAGGACGTCTCTCCCACTCCCACCCGCTGCCCCCGAGAGAAAAGGAAAACGAGTCAAGAAAACACTCACGACCTCCCCTCCATCAGCCCTGCAGAAGATACCGGCAGAAAAGCCTTTCAGTCTCCCAGAGCTCTGGTCTCCTGCTCCTACCAACCATATTCTTACTCCACGCTGCTCTGCCTCCCAAGAAACGACACGGGCACCAAGAACTACTGGAGCCGCTTTCCACTCTGCCAGCGCACCAGGGCTCTGCCACCAGGTCCCCCGTCTCTCTCGTCTACACCAAAATCCCTTCTCTGCTGTACGGCCAGCGCTCGCGCAGACTCAACTCACCCAGGCGTCTTTCCTTTTCTCCTCCCAGGAAGTCGCTGGAGGCCTTTAGCACGGCTTGGCTCAGTGGCAAATCTAAAACGAAATCCTGAGCGCCAGGATGGCTCAGGTTTACAGAGTGAGGGCAAACGCAAGCTCGGAATAAGGCTGGTCTTTGAGTCAACATACCCCAAGTGGCTGCTTGCAGCATCTCAGCCAGCAGAGAGCCAGCCCTGGATGGAGTAAACATTCCCGATAACGATACTCAGCACATACGTAGTGCCTTACAAACATCAGTCCTTGCAACACCCCTGTGAGGTAGGGAAATATTATTATCCCCATTTTACAGATGGAGAAAATGAGGCACAGATAGGTGAAATGACTTGCCCAAGGCCACGTTGTTACAGGTGGGATTAGAACTCATGAATTATTGGCTCCTAACCTCAGGATTCACACAGAAGCTCATGCTGACAAAATCTCCTCCCTTAAAAAAAAATATATACCGCAGTAATAGTCCCAAACACCGCAGCATCACTTGGAAGATATTTTGGGCCATTATTGTAGTGCATATAAGTAGTGGGTGGGATTTTCCAAAGCACCTAAGTAACTTAGGAGCACTCAGAGAAAGGATGGTGACTGAGGAGCACTGGATCTCTTAAGTCACGTAGGCACTTTTGGAAATCCCACTCATTGGCTTTAAGGGGAGCAGGATTAAACCCTCAACATAAAAAGTAAAAGCTAAAAGGAGCATTTTCATCTCTTGCCTGTGGGCGGAAAAGTCTCATTTCAACCAACAGAGATTCCTATAGCCGATTGACTAGCAGAATGTGGGGGGCAACATGGAGCCCTGCGGATGGAGGGAAACCTCCCCGCCCCAAAAGAAAAGCACCCTGAAATTCAAACCAAGGTAAGCTAAGTGGAAATACCTGCTTTTCTATGAGGCAGCCGCGAACCACCGCTAGCTAGCAACGCTGCTCTATCTGTAACATCTACCACCGCGGAGTGAACAGGTGATAATCAGGTTCCACCTGGCGTCACACAAAGACCATCCAGAGCCCAGGCCACACCAACAACTGATGGGAAGGCAGTCACTGCTGTACAGGGGGTTCTATGGCTCGAACCCTACAAAATACCGCACCTCCTGTGTTCAGAGCACAACGCTGTCAAGGGGGCGTTTGTTTAGATAGCCGGACTATCTGCTCAGGGAGCTGTTGTCACTGCACAGTGTGGAATACAGTGCACAAAGAAACATTCCAGGACATAGAAAAAGGGAAACAAAATAGAAAAAAAAAATATCTGAATGGTCCCCACATCCGGTCAATTTTCCACCCCACCCACCAAGAACCGACCCACGGCAAGAGCGGTCGCCCCTCTTCTATTCACAACCAGAGCGCTAGGACACCCTGCAAAAGAGGTGGTAAATGGGGACGTACTTTCACAGTACTGAGATCCATGGGGTGTTTGATAATATCATGATAGTCATGTAATTCCAAGGCCTCTGCATCGACAGGCTTGTAAAAGGGCCATGCGTAGGCTGCGTGTTTCTTAGAGAGCATCTCCTTCAGGATGCTGTCACAGTACTTGAGGTGCTCCGAGAGTTTGCCCTTCTTCCCCGCGTGCTGGGGGACCTCCCCGTCCTCGAGGTCTTTCTTTGGTGGCTTGATGGGCCGGCCGCCGCTCTCTCGGCGAGCGACGACTTTCGCCTGCTTGGGGTCCGACAGCGGGGTGGGCGACTCGCTCCGGCTGGCAGTGATGGCCGAGGTGGTGGGCGTGGTTGTGTCTGCTTTCCGCTTCACTCCCTTTTTCTGAAACAAAGAACGGGGGGTTGGGAACACAGGTCCTGCCTGCCGACCGTGCTGGCAAAGGCCACTTCGGGGCCTGACACTGCTCAGCCGGCACAACCAATTCTTGCCACATAGCCTGATTCTCCTCTTACTGACACTGGGTTTACACTGCTGGTACTCTACTGATTGCAACGGGAGTTGTCCCTGAGAATTACTGATGTACGGAGAGAATTGGGCCCTTGGGGAGCAACAAGTCAATGGGGCTAGTCATGCGAGAAGGAGAACCCGCCCAGTTAAAGATCTGAAGGATCGAGCCCTCCATTGTGAACTGACAAATGTTACTCCCCCAAGGCCCGATGGCTTACCCTGCTGAGCCATTACTCATATGAGAAGTCAGGCAGGTAACTGCTTATGAATGGGATTAAGAGTCTCATAATCTGGCCCCAAAGAAATAAAATATATCCAGTGCATATAAATCCCTGAATTGTGATTCTCCCTACCAAACCCCACCCAGCTTCTCCAGGGAAGGTCTTTTGCCTCTGAAAAACTTGCTTTCCATGGAAAGATGGGGGAAAATAGTGATTTCAAGTGGAAATATTTTGGAATGTTTACGTGCAAAACTCAGTTCTTACTAATCTCTTTAATATGCAGGTGAAATGTACCTAAAATATACGGGTGATTAGGAAATGAGTTATGTGTGCACAGAGTGCATCCAGAATGAAAGAGACTTCTGTGTAGTGTGGGTTTAGCTGGCAGATTTGGGTTACAAACTCGCAAATTCAAGGGTTAATTCTGTGGGAAATAAAAAGGAATATCTAAAACCATAAGCTCCATGATTATTAACAGATGCAACCTCCTCTCACCTTATGGCACGAATCTGTAAATTTATGGTACAGGTAGCACTGAAGTGGTAATGCCCCCTTTGGCAGGATCATATGAAGAAGACTTATTTATGTTTGTTCAATGTCTATCACGATAGGGTCCCAATCTCGATTATGACCTCTGGATGCTACCATGACATAAATAGTAGTATCTAGCTCTTATATAGCACTTTTTATCTGTAGATTTCAAAGTGCTTTTACACAAAGGAGGTCAATATCATTATCCTCATTCTATAGATGGGGAAACTGAGGTACAGAAAGGGGGTGTGATTTGGCCAATGTCCCCCACAGCAAGCCAGTGACAAAACTGGGACTAGAACCCATATCCGTGTTCAAGTCCAGGGCTCACTATTCTCTACACAACACTGTTAACATCCCTGTTTTAATGTTAAATTTCAAGCCAAAAAAAAAAAAAATCTTGTGTCACTAGATTAACACTTTTATCCAATTTTTTTCTTTAAAAAAATGGTATTCAGCCAGCAGCTGTTTGGAGTCGTAATTTAATTTACTGGGAAATTAAATCGGCCAATTAAATAGTAAAATACAGGCATACAATTGGTAGCAGAATACAATCAGTAAGCAAGCCTGAACTTGCTGGCCCTACTGATATTCCTCAAGCATAAAGCTGCTTTCAATATCTTCCAGTTGGAGTGCCCTCCTGCGGTCTTTACTGTGACAAAACTCCCCCTAACTGCCCTGGAGTCAGGAATGCAGAATCAGGCCCTTCCTGATTTGCTCTATGCCCGTTTGAAAGAAAACAGTGGAAACCTGAAAGGAGCACCCTACCAAAATCTATGGGACAACTGGCAAAAGCAGGGAATACTTTGGTGGGGTATGACCACAGCACTGGGCTCTCGGGGGCCTTTACGTTCATGCGGCCTCATAGCTGACTAACTAGCGGTGATATCTGCGGAGTTGGAAGCCAAATGCAAAGGGAAATAACTCATGTTTCTTGACCAGTGGTTGCCCATCTAAAAATGTGGCATTGCAAAGAGACAGTTGGTTGCTTTGTTTACCTTGACTACAGGGGGCGTGGGAGGAACCACGGTCATAATCGGAGCAGCGGGGGGAGGGGCAGCGGCAGCAGGAGGCGCAGTTACAGGCGGGACGTTTGCGGTGATGGTTGGCACAGGTGTGGCGGCGATAACGGGCGTCTGAGAGACAGCTGGAGGGACGGTCTCGAAAGGGGCTGGCGGGGAGACAGAGGACACGGCTGCGGCTTGCTGCGCTCCTTTAAAACGAGACAATGAAACACCTGTGACACGGCACCTTCAACAGCCGCTCAGTGAGCTTGACCAAGAGAAGCTGTTGCCTCTGGACTCCACAGCAATGACCGTCTGGACTGTTCCACCCCCTCGGCAGTGTCTGGATGCCCATCTGTGAGCAAACTGCTCCAAGCCCTGACCATCAGCTGCGCTGTTATGGGACAGTTTATATTTTCCCTTCCGGCCTCTCTCAGAACTAGCCTGTGCTCAGCAAAGAGACCGATGGGAGGGGAAGGGAGGGGAGGGGATTCTCTAGAAAGGACCCTGAACTGTTCACAGCAAGAAAACTCCACTGGGATAAACCTGTCTTTGCTACTGCTCTGCAGAGGTAATAATAAATATCACTACGGGGCTGGGCAAAAAACAGATTTTTCAGGTCCCTGGCAAACCTGAATTTTTATTTTAAATGTCCATTTTGGGTTAAATGGAAAAGAAAAAAATTCATATTTATTGGGGAAGTGAAAAGTCAACAAAAAACTCATGTCAGGTCGAATGAAATGGTTTGTTTCCATTTCAACCATTTTTAAATATTTAAGCTTTTTTTTAAAATAAAAGAAAATTTTGAACAAAAAGAGTCACCCCGAACCGGAACATCGAATCGGTTAATTTCAAAAATGTCAAAATGAAATGTTTACATTTTTTAGAATTTGTTTTGTTTTGTTTTTTTCCAACCAAAACAACTTGGCAAAGCTAACAGGAATTCACAAAATGTTGCCAAATCTGCCTTTTCCACCAAAATGTCTCACCCAGGCCTACTTATATGGCATTTTAAATCCAAAGGCCTCAAACCTCTTCATAGAGAAAATTCAGGTTTCCCAAGGTTATGGCACAAATGAAAAGCAGAACTGGGAACAGAACCAGGTCTCTGGATTCCCAGACTAGTGCATTATATGCAACACCATCAATGTTCCCTATAATTTTTGACAGGCCATATGTGCAAAAAATTTCTTCCGTGCAAATTTTTGTGCACATGGTGTTTTGCCGTGTGTGCGGGGTTTAGGATCTGTGCGCGCACGCGCACAGCTTAGAGGGAACACAGCACACCATGCTGCCATTCCTACCACAGGGGGGCAGTAATCTATCCCACAGAGGTAGCTGCATTTTAATACAAGGTGCAAAAGCGTTTTGCTTCTTTCTGAAGTCCCAGCACTGTCCTATTAATGAAATAATCCTTTGCACTTCTACAACACCTTCAGAGGACACGTTACAGACTTGGTGCCTCAGTGGACGAATGTGGAACTTGAGGTACAAAAGGCAAACTGACTTGCCCTAAGCCACAATCATATTTTGTCTACACAAAAACTTGCTCTTGGTTGGTTAAGTCCGTGCAAACCCGTGTTTTCACCCCTGTGATTTCAATGGGAGTCAGGAGCCTAAATGCCTTTGGATATCTGGCCCTTATCTCTCTGTGCTCTGGAGAGAATAGCAGTGTCCACCCTCACAGGCCTGATACAGATATTACAGTGATGGGCACCCCATAAGTACCTTAGATAGATAGACAAGCAGGATCCACACGTCCTGAATCTCACTCAACTGCTCTGACCATTAGACTACACTCCTTTCCTACCCTCCTAAGTGTGTGTCTAGTCAGGCAAGGTGGAAGTGGGTCAGGAATCAGCAATGGGCCTGCAACATTGCTTGCCATCTGGTCGGGTCAGTACCTGCACTCTGTGCGCTCGCTGCCGGCTTGCGACCTTTGCCTTTAGGGACTGGTGGTAATAACTCAACTTCCTCCTGGGGCATCTGGGCTACTTTCTGCAGAAAAATCTTCTCCAGAGCTTGCGCCATGAGGACGATGTCATCTGTGGGCTGGGTGGACAGAATAAGGCAGCACTAGCAAAACGCACGCGTGAGAAGCAAAGAGGGGCTGAAAGCCTTTACAATCGCGTTGTTTTCTATATCCCTCAGCCAGAAACGTACACTGCCTTCCAACGAATGACTGTGCCGTCGCTCTGAGAACGAAATAACTCTTTACCCCTTCTCTGGTGTTCACTCCAGCCTCAGCTGGTACGTCTACACGGCGATCCAAAACCCGCAGTACCAAGTATCAGAGCCTGAATCAACCGGGCTCAGGCTGCGGGGCTAAAATAGCAGCGTAGAGGTTTGGCTCTGAGGGTATGTCTACATGGGGGTAAAAAAAACCTGGTTGGTCCAGTTCAGTTGACATGGACTCACAGGGCTCAAGCTGCTGTGTAGACTCTCAGTCTGGCGTGTCTAGGACCCCGCAGGGGGGAAGGTCCCAGAGCTCATGCTCCAGCCCAAGCCCGAATGTCTACACTGCAATTCTATAGCCCCGCAGCCCAACCCCCATGAGGCTGAGTCGGGTGCCTCAGGACAGCCACAGCCGTGCTGCGGGTCTTTTATTACAGTGTGCACGTACCCTCTGACTCCTGGCCTTCACCAGCTGGCAAATTACAGCCTCTAAACACAATCCTTCCTGAAGGACCAGAAGATGGCTTCCTTTAGAAGCCCACACCACGGCTGTCCCATCTATCAGTCGGGAAGGAGTGAGCTACAACAGATGAGCTGTCAATCCCTGCCTGGCAAAATATTCAGGAGACGAGAATAAACACCTTGCTCGCTGCCGCACCAGCGAATTAATTGATTTAGTTCAGCTCGTTCCCCCGGATGGGCCAATGAAGAACTCTCTTAGGAAAAAGAATACAAGGAATAAAAAGCATTTTAAAGCCAAAAAAAAAAACAAAAAAAAAACCGAGCATAGATAAGCAACCAACAAAGTGCACGAGAGATTTATGGAATAAGGCATGAGGCATGGACAGCGGATATAATGATAGGAGTTATTTACCTGCCCTCTGCTGCTGAGAGGAGTATCTGATATTAGTTACTACTGGACAAAGAGAATAACACTTAGCACTTATATTCCACTTAACATCTACAAAGCGCTGTGCAAACATTAGCTAATCTGAAAGAATTCCTCCGTGAAATTAAAGGGCTGAAGTCTCGGCTGACTGGGTGCGTAACCCCAAGATATAAATTCTACCTACAGTTACGAGGACGTTTGCCATTTTAACCAGTGCGGGCAAAGAAACATGCAACACAAAGACAGCTTTGTACATTTAAAAGTAATGCAGCTACCATTAATGGCATTGCAAGGAGGGCTTTGCACACAAGTTATCCCTAGTCAAAAGCTGTAATGGAATAGCCACCCGCAGGCTTCCCTATTCAGAGCCACATCTAGGAGTTTGTCTGAATTCTTTACCTTGTTGTAAATGTAACAATTTGTAAACATTGTGTTGAAATCCTGCATGCATTCACTGGCACTCCAGTAATAGTTATGTTCCAGTCGCTTCTTAATAGTCCCCATGTCCATCGGGTTTTTGATTATTTTGTGATAATCCTGTACAAGAAACAGTAAAGATGTTACTCGCAACACTGCTTTGCACCTCTTTGTTCACAGGCTGTTAGCTGCTAACCACCTCTATTCCCAGCCTCCTCTTTGCCACACATAGGCACACTTCCATGCTCTGCTCAAACGGCCAAAATAACCTTTGCTTTCACTTACTCCTCAGTGGGGACAAAAGGGGCTTTATTCATAAACCTCCGAATTTCTTAGACATGCTGGAAGATCCACACATTAAAAAAAATAATCAAGTTTACCCCAAACATTTTGTACCTGATATTGGTGTGTGTGGGGGGGGGAAATAGGTTTTTCAACCAGTTTTCCATGGAACATGGTTTCAACCCAGCTGTCTCCCTAACTTGGTTATAAATGTAATTTTGGTTTGTAGCACAGAATGGAATAATGTCGTCTTTTGTCGCTAGACCAAACACGTAACAACATAGTCATATTGGATCAGACCAATGGTCCATCTAGCCCAGTATCCTGTCTTCTGACACTGGCCGGTGTTACATGTTTCAGAAGAAATAAACAGAAGAGGGCAATTATCAAGTGATCCATTCCCTGTCATCCAGTCCCAGCTTTCGGCACTCTAAGTTTTAGGGACATGCAGAGCATGGGGTTGCCTCCCTGATCATCTTGGCTAATTGGACCTATACTCCATGAACTTATCTAATTTTTTTTTGAATACAGCAGTGATGCAGTGGATGCCAGAGACTGGGGCCCATGTCTGCTGCCAAAGTTGGGGGCAAACGTGTTAGCTGTAGCAGAGACAAGATCTTAATAATGGATCCGCTTAATCTTAATAATGGAACTTCATGACGCTGTGTTACCAGCTTCCTTAAGGATTGCCTCTGAAACGGGTAACACTTCAAAAGGGGGCGTTAGAAGGAAGGGTCACAGCATCAGCTGATGAACATTAGCAAGCAGCTCAGTGCCAGTTCCTGAAAAACTGCTTTCCAAGGACTTCCGCTTTAACTGGTACCTCACCAGGCAGCCATAGATGCTGCGATAACACAGGGCCCCCTCCAAGTGAGGGGGGGGCAATTTGCAAATCTTAGGGGACAGTGCAAGGATCCCTGTTCTTATAGCCATGTGAAGCCTTACATGACCGTTGACCATCTCTGTGCCTGACATCAGGGAATGACCTGAGAGAACAGCTATGTCTGGAGCAGACAAGGAGCAAGCATCACACAGCTGCTAAGGATGAAATGGAAAACTCGGTTTCCTGGCCTGTGTAGGTTTGACTTACACGTGAAAAAAACAACTGTTCTTCCACCATTTCCTTAAATTTCTTCCTGCCCTTCCCTTACAACCATTACTACACCCCTCCGTATGAAACTAAATCCACTAAAAGAAAAAAGAAAAAAAAAAGAACAGACACAAAGGAGTACAGTGGTGTTGAAATATTACATAGGCATTAAAGCGTTTTACTCTTCAGGCCGGCATTTTAACTATCTACATTATGGACTTCAAAAGAAGATCTTGATCCAGTCCATAAACTCAGGTAATAACTAGCGGGAACTGGAACTCTCCCAATGGACACCACGGAGTCACAGGCAGACCAGGCCAAAGTTAAGAGAGTCTGCCATTAAGTGAAAACGCTATTTCAGTTCTTGAGCGTTCCAGCTCCTATTCCTGACCCAAAGATTTCAGGGACATCTCCTGCTCTTGGAAAACCCACTGCCTCATTCCAAAAAGCAGACGTTCTGCTCTTTCTTTGAGCATCCGTCAGAAGCGATTAAGGCAAAAACTCAATATTAGCAGAGGCCTGAGAAGCTTCTTCATGAACAGAACAAAAAAAAATTTTTTTTACAAAATAATGCATCTAATGATGGCTCAGAGTTAATGTAACTTCCGCTAGTTATGAAGAAGTCAGGTCTAGGAAAGGTCGTCTGATATTCAGGGTACTGGGGAAATGAAGGACACCCTCACTCATTTCGCTACACAGTGTGCCACACGGCAACTCCGGGGAGTTGGGAATCAGAAGGAACCTAACAACGTTTCACTTCAAGGGAGCAGAAATTGCACCTGGCGAAAGCAGAGCTCTGCTGGCAGAGGACACAGGGCAAAGGAAACGGAATACTTACTGGTAAATTCAATTTAATGGCATCCACTGGTTGGTAGAAGGGCCAGGCAAACTGATGCTTCCACAAGGTCTTCACCACGACATTTTGCATGTACTGCAACTGGTTGGTCTTCCGCCCGGGCTTGTTGGGGTTGGTGACTTCTGGGGGGGGTGGGTTGACAGGGCCCTGGGGAGCCTGTATCGCTGATGTGACAGTCGACATTTTCCTACCTCTGGGTCTCACTTACTGTCGCAGCAGCAACTAGGAGATTCTTGGTCTTCCTTTATGCTCCCTGAATGGGATTGACATCCCATTTCCAGGGCCCAACCATGCAACCTAGACCAGCAGAGAGAGGAGGAAAAGGGGGAGTGTCAATACAGACATTTAATTGAAACACACACATTCAAAAATAATACATGCAGTAGAAGTGACTAAACCCAACCCCTTCATCTGACCCACTGCATTTGCTGTCACGCTTGGATACCATCATGATGGGCATGGTACAAAAACCCAGATGCATAGATTAGATCAGCAGTTCCCAAACCCATGGACTGCAGAGCACTTGCTAGTGATCTGCAGCAAAATGGCTGGTCTCATGAGGCTGGTTCTGGCTCCTTGTTTCATCGGCTTCTACCAGCATCTCAGCTACTCATTGCAAAACGAATCTGGACTATACAGAAGCAGCCAGCTGTGCCGGACAAAAAACGTGTATTCTGATTGTCCTAGGCACACCGCATCATTGAGACTTGGATCTGGACTGGAAGGGGGCATGGTCTGATGAATTGCTAAAGGAAGACAGCCCGAGAGATGATCTCCCTATTTAGATGTGTTCCATCCCATGAAGCTCTTTAGGGCAAGGTCTGTCTCTTACTATGCTGACTACAACGTGCACCCAGTTTCCCATGGGGGTATCAAAAGTGCTCCTGCCCTTCAAATAACAATCAAAGAGTTTGTCAGCCCCTGGATCACAGACAGATTATTCCGTTCTGTCGTTTAATAACACATCTGAAATATGAGTACACACAAAATTCCATTATTTTGGTCCAGGTTTTCTCTAGCACGCTCCTGAATGACAAACTCTCTAGCATCATTATGTCTTGGATACCACACTGTAAGCAGCTTTGTTTTGTCATCTTCCATAAACATTCAATAGTTCAACCCACATCAGAACAGCAGCAACGTTTTTTTCACGGCAAAGAGACCACGCACACTTTCCAATGGCAAAATATTTTAAATACATTCAGACAAGTACACAAATACTCTCACTGACATCTAGGCTACGTGGTGAAAACCCAGTCACAAAAGGAGGGAAATACAGAAGCAGCAATGAACTGTGAAGAGGGAGACAGTGCGAAGAAATATCCTAGACAAAATTCTCATTTAAAGTATTTTTAATCATCATAGCTGAAAATCAAGACTAAGTATTGAACGTCAACCTACCCTGTCAGTAGCTGATTAGATGGCAATAAACACTGAACGCTTATTTCATTTAGGGGAGTTTTACAAAAATAGATTGTGAATAGAAACATACATGCATCTACATAAGAGAGAGGACTGGTTAAATATAAATATCCTCAGTTGTACGCAGGGAGCCAAGGCAGGAGTGTACACAGAAAGAGAGCATTCCATGAACCTCACTGTAACCAAGAGAACAAAGTGAAAGTCTTTTGTGATGGCAATGGGATAGTGACATAAGAGGCAACCCGGCCAATCAGACATCGCTTTGGGCTCCAAAATGGAATGTGCAGAGCCAGTCAGGGCCCAGCTTGTCTGTGTCCAGGAGGGGTTCCTATTTCAAAAAGGGTTTTGTGCAGAAAAGTGTTTAATCCTAAACAAATCCATGTCTGAGGTGAGAAAACATGAGAGCCCACCTACAATCTGTATGTAGGAAACAGGAGCCCACGGATGAATCTAACCAGCATCCATTCACAGGATGTAACACTTCTCTTACATCCTAAGAAGGTATAATAACCCCTATCATCAGCTCGGCTTCCACAAACTGAAGGGCCTGCCATGGGAAGATCCATCTCCTTTTCTCTAATACCATGGAATCTATGGGGTTCTAGCTTCATGGGGCAAGGAAGGGGAGGTATTCTCTACAGCACTGTTCCCCTCAACCCTCACGTAAGGTAATGCTGTCCCCCAGTTGTGTCCCCTTTGCACAGTGAAACCTTCCAGGTAAGAGGGTTTAGTTTTTGTCAAGTGTCATGGGCAGACAGAGACCGGATGGGAGTCCCAAGTGGCTGGGGTGACTGGAAAAACAGCAACATTGATGTGATCTGGTCAACGTTTTTTCAAACGTCACAACGTGGACTTAATTCAGCATTTCAGACTCTGAAATACAAAGAGGAAAAAACATTTTTGCAACAGTTTTCCCTTTTCAGTGACAAAATATTTCAACATTTTGAATTTCAAGAAAAAAATAACAAATCCAACAGGAATTTAAAAAAAAATTAAATGTCATAATGTCATCCCCCCCCTTTATCCCACTCAACCCCAGCGCTGAACTGGGACTCTGCAGATTTCAGACACCCACCATCTGGGAGAGCCATATATTATCTAAGCAGCACGTACAACCCTGACTAACAACTAGGGTGACTAGATGTCCTGATTTTATAGGGACAGTCCCGATTTTTGGATCTTTTTCTTATATAGGCTCCTATTATCCCACACTCCAGTCCTGATTTTTCACATTTGCTGTCTGATCACCCTAACTGCAACCCTTGGGGTACATCCTTCGAATCTAATGTTTACTTCAGTGTCTTCGTTAATGAGCTGAATCCCCTTCAAAGACTGAAAGGAAAAACAAGAACATTTGGGAACCAGTTTTGTGAGGCAACGGTAACTGCAGGGCATCAGTCACGTTTTTTAACTCTATGTACCACATCTCAAGATTGCCTCCAATTGTGTTTTTAAATTATTGAGGATAAACGCAAGATCTTCAACAACTAAAACCCTGTTTTGTTAGAACGTCCCTGCATCTTCCTGTCCTGTTTTTCATAACGTGATCACTTGAAGAGATGTTCTTTTTTTTTTTAAGGCCCTGACGGTAGTGTAGGTCGCTTCAGGGGTGTGGCTTATTCACACCCTTGAGTGACATAAATTATACCGATGTAAGTGGGAGTGCATACAGGCCCTGTGAGACCAGAATGTGTCGGACAAATCTCCTGATTCTTCGCTGATGAGAATCACCCACCAAAAGCAATGGAGCACCTACGTACTGTGGCACGGCCAAGGGCAGAAGTAAAAACATGCAGTTCTAGGCCTTAGAACTGACTGCAGTGTACGTTGAGGCCCACGGGGCGGAGGTCTGTCGCCAAACCTGTATTATTATTTACTCCTTGAATTATCGTAGTGGCTGCAGCCCTAGTTATGGGCCAGGGTCCCGTTGTGTTAGGCACGGTGCAAACACAGACCAAAAACTATCCCTGCTCCAAAGAGATTACAGGGTGAAATTAAAGTGGCATGTGGCTCAGACTGTAAAGCCCCGATTCAGCAGAGCAATTGATCACGTGCTTAAGTCTCACTGACATCAACCATCAATTCTTTGTAGAGCAGCAGCAGGCAGGAGGCTCAGTCCTGGAGCACTGTGCTAACTGCTGTACAGACGCTGAACAGAACGGCGGTCCCTGCCCCCAAAGAGCTCACCATCTAAGAAAGAGCATAGCATGTGCTTAAATGGTTTATGAATACAGACAGACTTAAGCATGTGTTTAACTTTGGGCGTGTGTGTGTGTGTGTGTAAGTGCCTTGCTGATCAGGGCCGAAACTCAGACTCATATTAGCTGTTGAGCAATATTTTTCCATCTTAAATCATCTCTTTTCCCCTTTGTCGTCCCCAGCTCTGTAATTCTGAGTAACAATAAAAATGGCTCTGGCCGTTTTTGACTGCCTAGCTGCAATTAATGACATCTCTACTTAAATTGGACCCTTGCACCGCTACCCGGAAGGCCCAGTGTGGCTCTGTCCATTGTAGGAGATTGCCCCCAGTTTTACCAAAACATTAAAAACAAAACCGGAGCCCAAACTCGCCCAGAAATCTTTGCTTCCACTGAGTCAGAGTCTGTTCCACTTAAACGCGCTGCAGCCTTCCCCACCGCTGAATCCGTCAAGGCTGCGGGTTTTGGCTCCTCACTCAGCCAGCCTAGTCATCAGACACGCAGACGGGCTTAGAGGCTTTTTCTTTTCTTTTTTTGCTTTGCGTAGCGTGCACGGGTCAGTTGCCGGAGCGACAGTTGGCCTGGAGAAATCATGTTCATGATTCCCTCCATCCCAAGGATAACAGCTCCCCCCACTGAGGGAGCCCACGGACTGGGGGAGCCTGTTTGAAAAGAAGCCACCAAGCCCCGTGAAAGGTGCCACGTGCCAGTAAGCCTGCTGCTTTGGCTAACAGATCTGCCACTTCCTTTGGCAACGTGGAACACTGAACAGACTGCTCACTCCACCGCTGCTCTGTGTAGAGCAAGGGAGGGCAGCTGGGTTTTCTTAAGACCCATCCTTATTGCAAACTAAAAGGGGAGGCGCTTTCTAGTCACATCTGAGCCCACCGACTCTCTTACTGCAGCAGTTTGCACAGTTACTTCGACAGAAATGAGAAAGAGGAAGAGTCTCAATGCACCCAGAAATGAGAACATAAATCTTTGGGGGGGGGGGGAAGGGAATAGGACCCTCCTTCAGTCAGGAGCCCCAATGACTTCAATGGGTCTTCCGCTACGTGGAGCTTGATCAGGGCTGGAGATCGTGTATCCAACAGCCCCTTCCTTAGAGACTCCCGAGAAAATAAAAAAGGGACTAACAAAAATCCTTTCCCGCCTCCTGCCCTGCCAGAGCCCTTCAAACAGCCTCTGGACAGCTTTCAGCAGCTGGTGACACATGGGAGTAGGGGGCTGTGCTTCAAATGCAAAGGCTGTGCAATTCGCAAACAGGACCCGGAGATGGCCAGTCGCTGGAAGTCCTCACTTGCCAAATCATAGGTAACAAAGTCCTGTGGCACCTTAAAGACTAACTATAAAGTTTTGAAGCATAAGCTTTCGTGGGCTAATACCCACTTCGTCGGATGCAAGCAGTGGAGGTGTCCAGAGGCAGGTATAGAAAAGTAGGTAAGAACCAGGTAGGAGGTAACAAGGTTAGTCCAATTAGGCTGAACCAGCTTGTTATCTCAAATCAGGGAGGGTGGGTTATTCTTCTAGCAGTTGAATAGGGGGTGTGAACTTGGAGAGAGGGGAAGCTATTTTTGTAATTAGCAAGCCATTGAAGGTCTTTGTTCAGTCCCAGATTGATTGTGTTAAATTTGCAAATGAATTGCAGCTCTGCAGTTTCCCTTTGCAGTCTGGACTTGAAGTTTTTTTGCTGCAGTATGGTGACTTTTAAATCTGTAATTGTGTGTCCAGGCAGGTTGAAGTGTTCTCCTACAGGTTTTTGTATATTGCCATTCCTAATATCTGATTTGTGTGCATTTATCCTTTTTCGTAGGGACTGTCCAGTTTGGCCGATGTACATAGCAGAGGGACACTGGTGGCATATAATGGCATATATGACATTGGTTGATGTGCAGGTGAATGAACCAGTGATGGTATGGTTGATCTGGTTAGGTCCTGTGATGGTGTTGCTGGTGTAGATATGTGGGCAGAGTTGGCATCGAGGTTTGTTGCATGGATTGGTTCCTGAGTTGGAGTTATTGTGGTGCAGTGTGCTGTTGCTGGTGAGAATCTGCTTAAGGTTGGCAGGTTGTCTGTGTGCCAGGACTGGCCTTCCTCCCAAGGCCTGTGAAAGTGAGGGATTATTGTCCAGGATGGGTTGTAGGTCACTGATGATGCGTTGCAGAGGTTTTAACTGAGGACTGTAGGTGATGGCCAGTGGTGTTCTGTTGTTTTCTTTCTTGGGCTTGTCTTGCAGCAGCAGGCTTCTGGGTACATGTCTGGCTCTGTTGATCTGTGTCCTTATTTCCTTGTGTGGGTATTGTAGTTTTGAGAAAGCTTGGTGAAGATCTCGTAGGTGTTGGTCTCTGTCTGAGGGGTTGGAGCAGATCCGATTGTACCTCAGTGCTTGGCTGTAGACAATGGATCGTGTGGTATGTCCGGGATGGAAGCTGGTGGCATGAAGGTAGGCATAGCTGTCGGTAGGTTTTCGGTATAGGGTGGTGTCGATGTGGCCGTCATTAATTTGCACTGTGGTGTCTAGGAAGTGGACTTCCTGTGTGGACTGGTCCAGACTGAGGTGGATGGTGGGGTGGAAGCTGTTGAAGTCATGGTGGAATTCTTCCAGAGTTTCTTTCCCATGGGTCCAGATGATGAAGATGTCATCAATGTAGCGTAGATAGAGAAGGGGTGTGAGTGGATGAGAGTTGAGGAAGCATTGTTCCAGGTCAGCCATAAAGATGTTGGCATAATGTGGGGCCATGCGGGTGCCCATGGCAGTGCCACTGGTCTGGAGGTATATATTGTCACCAAATTTGAAATAGTTGTGTGTGAGGATAAAGTCACAGAGCTCAGCAACCACCTGTGCTGTGGCATCATCAGGGATACTATTCCAGACAGCTTGTATTCCATCTTTGTGTGGGATGTTTGTGTAGAGAGCCTCTACATCCATGGTGGCTAGGATGGTGTTTTCTGGAAGGTCACCAATGCATTGTAGTTTCCTCAGGAAGTCGGTGGTATCACGGAGATAGCTGGGAGTGCTGGTGGCATAGGGTCTGAGTAGAGAGTCTACATATCCAGACAGTCCTTCAGTGAGAGTGCCAATGCCCGAGATGATGGGGCGTCCAGGGTTTCCAGGTTTGTGGATCTTGGGTAGTAGATAGAATAACCCCGGTCGGGGCTCTAAGGGTATGTTAATTTGTTCCTGTGTTAGTGCAGGGAGAGTCCTGAGTAGATGGTGCAGTTTCTTAGTATATTCCTCAGTGGGATCGGAGGGAAGTGGCCTGTAGAAATTGGTATTGGAGAGTTGTCTGGTAGCCTCCTTTTGGTAGTCCGACCTGTCCATGATGACAACAGCACCTCCTTTATCAGTCTCTTTGATAATGATGTCAGGGTTGTTTCTGAGGCTGTGGGTAGCATTGCGTTCAAATCATGTGACACAAACCTTCAGCCACCCCTTAAAACGTGGGAGGGAATGTGGGGAATCCTTGCAGCTGGCGTCATGGCAGGAAACTGGGATTTTGGTTTTGGATGCCACTTTGTTGCACCACAGATCACCAGAGCTGAAAGTCCCCTGTTGTTGTTATTGTTTCCCAGATCACTAACTCCAAATGCCACCAGTTTATTAGTTAATCAGAATAACCCCAGTAGAGTCTGAATAATAATAATATGGGATGGCGGGTCCATTCTTTAATAATTTCCCTGACAAACAAGCAGACAGTGAAGCTCCAGGTGTAGGAATATAGAAGGAAAGTCCAGGCTAATTTCAGTGCATCACATTTTCCATCGCCTTCCCCTGCCATCAGCGATGCCAGCTTCAGATGCCGTTTGGCAGCTTCATGCTAAATGTCCTTCCGCGCACGTGGAATGCCGTCTTTGAGCCTATCAGCAAGGCCTCCGACCTCCCCATTTTCAAATCCGTCCCAAAGCCCCACCTCTGCTGTCTTGGGAATACAGCTGACTCCTACTGACAGGTAAAAGATCTAAAACTAACCTTTGCCAAGACCTGGCCATGTAACACCTTGACACCTCTGCTTATTACCAGAAAACCTAGAGACTCTAGCCAAGATCATAGATAATGCTTTCTGGGCTATGACACATAAACACACACACGAAGAGCTAGAGTCCCGGCCCCAAAGAACTTGCAGTCCATACACACACACATATACAGTCAAAGAGGCAGGGAGAAAGGAAAACTTGCACAAGGTCACTAGCAGAACCAGGACAAGAACCCAAGTCTCCTGGTTTCCACACCAGTACCTCTAGCCATTAGACCAAACCATCTCCCATAGGTTGTCCCCCCATCCTAAACTATTACTCTTTAAAGTAGGATCGCTAAAGACACGGACTCCACCTTCCTTTCCACCTGGAGACTGCCTCGGCCATTCTGTGCAATGCCAGTAATGAACATTGTTAAACATTCATCCTCCCACAGCGATCTTCTGGAAACAGGCTTTCCAATTTCAGGCAAGAAAACTAGATTTCTGCTTTAAATAAAAAAGACAGTGGCATTAGTATGAAGCCCAGACAACACACACACACAATAGGAGCATTTGTGTACATCCAGAAAGCAGAACACAGGGTTCAGAACTCCTAGTGAGATTATCATATGTTTCCACCGTAGCAGGTTGTTTTCCCCTTTAAAGGATGTGAGCTGCACTGTTAAACTAAAATGTGAAAATGCCAAAAAAGCAGCCAGTTCTTCTGCTTTTCAATCTGAGTATTGTGTGCCATGCACGTTTAAAAAGAGAGCCGCACACTCGCCTTGATTCACTCGGATTTCATGTTAGGAAATTATGTACAGTCTTTCCGCTACAGTTAGCAGCGTTTGTCATAATTGTTTCCTTTCCCACCCTCCCACTTCCAAAGAGAAAAGTTACTGGACAGAAAGCTTTTTGAAAAAGAAAAGCACTCACTGAACAATTCAACACTGTACGGAACAAGTCCAAGCAGCACTACCACTGCAAAGAGCTACAGAATAGGAGAGCTAAGCGGTGAAGGCCCTGGTCTGTACCTCCTGAGACCCGGGGTGATTCCTGGTGCTCCTGGCCTTGGCACACCACATGATCTTAGGCAAATCAGTGTCTCTCTGTGCCGCTATTTCCCTTCTGTAAGATGGGCGTGACAGTCCTTCCCATCACGCCTGGTGAAAATCATTCATGTTTGTGAGGTGTCAAATACTGCCGCACCGGGAGCCATAGAAGAATTGAGATGATGCTCTACAGCTCATTTTAGAAACAGGACCGTTAATTGTCATCGGAAGAAACTGCAGAAGCTCAGATCGTCATTTGCTTGATAATTCTTCCCACCATTCTCATTAGCACTACAAAAGTACCTTTCCCTCTCTTGAGATTCACTCCTTCTGGTCAGCTGTTGAGACTAGGCCACTTCCACCTTAACTGAACTGGCCTCCTTAGCACTGACCTCCCCGCCCCCACTTGGTAAGGCAACTCCCATCTTTTCATGTGCTTTAATATTTATTAATATTTAACAATATTTATTATTTATGATTACTGTATTTTCCACTCCATGCATCTGATGAAGTGGGTTTTAGCGGTCCAACAGGCGTGCTAGACAGCACAGTACACACAGAGGCAATGCAAAATAAATGGGGTGCTACACTTTACTGGCTAGTCGCGAGA
Organism: Sternotherus odoratus; assembly: GCA_032164245.1. Taxonomy (NCBI): domain Eukaryota; kingdom Metazoa; phylum Chordata; order Testudines; family Kinosternidae; genus Sternotherus; species Sternotherus odoratus. The sequence continues at coordinate 14,164,786 of JAVMKO010000016.1, forward strand.
GCATCGTCCCCATACACATCTGATATACAAAATGTAAAATCCTGGGTCATACTGATTTATACCATCTGGCTACCGCATCACAATTCCTAATGCCTTCAAGAGAGCCAGACACATGGCCCTGAAGCACTCCTCATCCCAAGGTTCAGCTCAATGCGGACACTGATAATGAAGACAAAGTTCCAAACGCAGAGACAGAACAACATGCCGACTTGCTCAGAAGCATTTCCTAAGACACAACATAACTACTGTGTTGATTCAACAGAAAGTAACTCCCGTCACCAAGACTTCCCTCCAACACACTCTTTGTGCCAGCAGTGGCTTCTCGTGCTCCAAAAATAAAGCCTCCGATCATGAAGTAGAATGGGTTTGCTGTAAGGCAAAAATATTAATGACCATGATTGTTCGCTTTTTAACCTAATTAAGATGTGCAAACAAATCAGACTTTAATATCTGATTAAAGGTGGGGGGATAGCTCAGTGGTTTGAGCATTGGCCTGCTAAACCCAGGGTTGTGAGTTCAATCCTTGAGGGGGCCATTTAGGGCAATCCTGCTAGTGTAGGCAGGCGGATCCTGCTAGTGTAGGCAGGGGACTGGACTCGATGACCTTCAAGGTCTTTCCAGTTCTAGGAGATTGGTATATCTCCATTTATTTTTTTTTTTTTTAATATTAAGGTCAGGGTTTTCAAATTCGGCCAAGTGAATGATACACCCAATTCTCATTACAATAGTTGGGCTTCTAAAGCCCTTAAACTCCTTTGAAAACCCAGGCTGAAAAGCACAGGCACTTACTAATTCACACTGATGAAAGGGAAACCCAACACAGGCTACTGAACGTTGCAAAATGAGTGAGTAAAACTACAAGACAAATAAGTGAGAAGGCTGCATCACGAGATGTCCTTTGTCAGAATTAGTGAATATTTTGGTTTTCATGATGGATACTTCACAGTAAATACCTGTACTGAAATATATTTTAAAAGCAAAGATGACTCTGGGCTGGTCTTCACTACGGGGGTGGGGGGAGAGGGAATCGACTAGCTGAATCACGTAGCTGAAGTCTGTGCATCTCCAGCCGACTTACCTGCCGTCCTCACGGCAGCGGCAGTCGGCGGTGCGCTCGCTCCCCCGTCAACTCCAGCTTGTGACTCTCGGCAAGCTGGAGTTCCGGAGTCGACGGGGGTGCCACTGGCGATCAATTTCTCCTGTCTTCACCAGACGGGAGAAATCGATCGCTAACAGATCGATTGCTACCCGCCGATCCGGCAGGCAGTGAAGACAAGCTCTTAGGTTATGTCTGCACTGCGCACCTTAATGGCATGGCTGGGCTGTTGCAGCCGCACCATTGTATGGTGTTCCCGCGACAATGCCTTGAAGTTTCCAGTGTAGCCATGCCCTTACTGATATAGTTATACTGGTACATCCCTACTGTGGACAAGCGTAAAGGTGCATGAAGCCAAACCACTACACAATCTATAGTAGTTATACCTCTATAAAGGTGCCTTATACCTGGATAGCTTATTTTCCTTCCTATCCCTGTATAAGCATTTTTATTCCAAAATAACTATATCCACACTAGGAGCAACTGACCCAGGGGAGCTATACCAGTCGACCAGAGTTGTCAAACTTCAGTGCACCATGACCCCCTTCTGACAACAAAAGTTATTATATGACCCCAGAAGGGGGGACCGAAGCCTGAGCCCCCCTGAGCTCCACCACCCCTGGTGGGGAGCCAGAGCCATAGCCCGAGACCCACTGCCCAGGGCAGGAGCAAAGCTGGAGCTCAAGGGCTTCAGCCCCAGGAAGGGGGCTGGTAACCTCAGCCCCGCCACACAAGGATAAATCCCTCAGGCTCTGGCTTTGGCCCCGGGCAGTGGGGCTCAGGCTTCGGCTTTGGCCCCCAACCCATTAAAACAGGGTGGTGACCCGCTTTGGGGTCCCAACCCACAGTTTGAGAACTGCTGCAATACACTCTGCTGGCAAAGCACTCCAAGTGTGGACGAAGCAACACCAGTATAGCTTATTTCACCGCTGCCTCCCAACCCAAATAAATTCTACTGATAGAAGGGCAGTTTTGCCAGTGTAACTGCGTGAGTTCTAACAGCTTTTTCTGGCACAGTCACGGTGGTCAAGGTTCACACCTCTTCACACGCCTGACTGACACAGCTAGGCAGGCGGAAGTCTGTAGTGTAGACACAGCCTATGGGTGTTGCACTGCTTTACTTTTACCAGCACAGTTATAGCAGTACCACCTTCTATATAAGTGTTTGCACTAATTTAAATATCGGTTCAAATTCACACTTTAAATTATGCCCCAGCAACTTTTCCCTGCAGACAAAGCCTAGCTAAATATATGAGGCACTCTTAAATCGGTTTAAGAGCATCCATAGAAGTAGGTTGCATCAATTTAACTAAATCTGCTTCTACATCAGTGTAAAAGTCTTGTCTCCACAAGAAAATAGCACTGTTATAATTTAAGGCTGTGAATTTATACCAGTGTAAGTGAATAGGCGCAAAAGGTTGTGTGTGGACACACTTATTTTGGTTTAAGAATGGCTGGTTATAGTTTAGCTTAAGTCAGTCAGGAACAAGTTTAATTACAGACGCTCCCCAATTTACGGCCTCCCGGAACGCCTTGCGTAAGTCGGATTTTGTGTAAGTTGGAAACGTATCTCCGACCATTGTGCAAAAAAACCCCAACCTCCTATTTCTAGCTTACAGAGCTTTTTCGATAAGCACAAAATTGCATAAGTTGGATTTGAAGCCCTATTTCTCATTGTTTTAATAGCAAAGTTGTGCTCTCTCCGCACCAGTGGCAAGACCGCATTAGCGGAAACAGGTGATTTATTTAAAAAGGGGGGGGGGGTTTCAGCAAAAAAAAAAAAAAAAGGATTGTACTGTGCACTTACTCACACTGGTAAACAGGTATGCCCACACTGACTTGCAACATATTCGTGGCAGTTAGTACTCATAACACGAGTGGAGACCCATCATCTGGCCCTTTATTAGGGCACACAGAACAGAACAGAAGTGCTCAAGAGACATACCTGGTGGAACATTCTCAAGGTGCCATGGCAACCAGAAATGGGCCCAAGTCATGCAGATTGGACCTAAACTTACTCAAAGCTCAGGAGTGTTTGGATCAGGTACTTTGGTTCCGACCCATCTCCCAACTCCTTGAAATTTCATCCCAAACAGTGCTTTCTAGGCCCAGGTATTGATGAGGGGGAGGAGAGAGTTGAGTTACAACCAGAATGATAGGAAAGGACAAACAAATAAGTATTTTTACAAAGGCTACCTATGTGGCTGACACTCAATGAAGGGCTCCGGTGCCTGCTTACCTGACTGAGCAAAACAAGGAGCTAAGAGGACAACCAGTCCTGGCAAGGTAAGCAAAGGCACCCAAAATACTAAATTACCAAAAAGTAATGGTAGACAGCATCTATCTAACAGCTTGTTATTACAAACTTTCACAGCAGTATCCAGGAGCATTTTTGTTTTTAAATTTTTGCCTTCTAAAATAGGATCTAGTGGCAGGCAATGTACAAAACCACACAAGGAGTATTTCTAACTAATAGAACCTGGCCAGTGTTCCACCTCCATCAAGAACTAATGATTTACATAAAGAAAGCTGAAACCACAGTAAGATGCAACAGGAACTAACAGCCTGAGATGGGACATTTTGGAGGGACACATATATTCTAGAATATCGGGGTTGGAAGGGACCTCAGGAGGTATCTAGTCCAAACCCCTGCTCAAAGCAGGACCAATCCCCAACTAAATCATCCCAGCCAGGGCTTTGTCAAGCCAGGTCTTAAAAATCTCTAAGGATGGAGATTACACCACCTTCTGAGGTAACCCATTCCAGTGCTTCACCAACCTCCTAGTGAAATACTTTTTCCTAATATTCAACTTAGACCTCCCCCACTGCAACTTGAGACCATTACTCCTTGTTCTGTAATCTGCTACCACTGAGAACAGCCAAACTCAATCCTCTTTGGAACCCCGCTTCAGGTAGTTGAAGGCTGCTATCAAATCCCCCCTCACTCTTCTCTTCTGCAGACTAAATAAGCCCAGTTCCCTCAGCTTCTCCTCATAAATCACATACCCCAGCCCCCTAATCATTTTTGTTTCCTTCCGCTGGACTCTCTCCAATTTTCCCACATCCATTCTGTAGGGGGGGGCCCAAAACTGGAGGCAATACTCCAGATGTGGCCTCACCAGTGCCAAATAGAGGGGAATAATCACTTCCCTCGATCTGCTGGCAATGCTCCCACTAATGCAGCCCAATATGCCGTTAGCCTTCTTGGCAACAAGGGCACACTGTTGACTCATATCCAGCTTCTTGTCCACTGTAATCCTCAAGTCCTTTTCTGTAGAACTGCTGCTTAGTCGGTCCCTATTCTGTAGCAGTACATGGGATTCTTCCGTCTAAGTGCAGGACTCTTGTCCTTGTTAAACTTCATCCCATTTCTTTTAGCCCTATCCTTCAATTTGTTTAGGTCACACCCTATCCATACCCTCCAGCACAGAGACAGGCAACCTGCAGCCCATCAGGGTAATCCACCAGACCGTTTGTTTACATTTACATGGCCGCCCGCAGCTCCCAATGGCCGCGGTTTGCCGTTCCCGGCCAATGGGAGCTGCAAGATGTGGCGCAGGAACTGCAACCTGCAGCCACTGGGAGCTGCAGGCGACCGTGTAAATGTAAAACAGTCTAGCGGCCCGCCAGCAGATTACCCTGACAGGGTGCATGCGGCCCGCAGGCTGCCCACCATTGCTCCAGCATATCTACCGCTCTCCTCCCAGCTTAGTATCAGCCGCAAACTTGCTGAGGGTGCAAACCGCCAGCCCACTGAACACAGTGCCAGACTACGGGTAAGATGCACTTTGCTAATTCCTAGAACTCTGCTGTTTACAACAGTGTTCTGGGCTGTTATTGCAGAAGAATGCAGTATTTTTAAAAACAAAACATACGGCTCATGCTAATGACTGGGAGACCACTGCGGATTAATGAATTTTGCAAATAAGCAAAGAGGAGAATAAGGGGTATTAAAGAACAATCAAGGATGCTGAGCTGAAAAATGTTCTTTGTTCACTTATTTAAACAAGTCGGATTAGTCCGAATGTATAGTAATTGGTAGTTTGCCGAAGTAGATGGAGAGTGATATATTTTGTAAGAGCAGGTATGTCTACACTACTGTGGCACAGATACAGCATAGCAGCTCTGCTGCCGTACCAGCATAGTGTAAATGCTGCCTGTATCGACGGAAGGGGGGTTTCTGTTGAGGCAGTTCATCCACTTCTGCAAGAAGCAGTAGTTTAGTTGATGGAAGACTATTCCACTGACCTATCTGTGTCTACACTGGGAGTTAGGGCGGCCTAACTACAGCATTCCAGGTGCAAACTTTTTCACAGCCCTGAGCAACATGGCTGGGTCGATCTCATTTTTAAGTGTAAACCAGGCCTACGTCTTTGAAATGTGAGCCCTCTTTACATCACTATGCTCTTGGGCCACTGGTCCCGTGCCCGGGGCCCCACACCCAGCCCCCGGCTGCTAGCCCCGCACCCAGGGCTCCACTCCTGGCCCTGTGCCTGCCCCAGTCCAAGTCTCCTCCCCCCAAGACATGGCACTGCTCCTGGGCCCAGCTGCGGGGGAGGGGGAGCGCAAACAGGGGTAAGGGGGCTGGCTTTCAGCACCTCCACTATGAAAAGGATTCCAGTGCCACTAGTTAGATTGTTGGGGTATTTATTTAGAACTATCAGGCTTACAGTTTCTCGAGGGAGATTCTAAGGCCCCGTCTATATTACAAAGGCTTTGCTGGTGAGCTATCCCCCCCCCCCCATCTCATGGAGATGCAGCTTATATCTTTTACCAGTATAAACTGAATATACCTAGTGGGGTTTACTGACATAGTTATGCCAGTGAGGGTTATGATTTTTTGTATGCTCCTAACTGACCTAGTTATGCCAGCAAAACTTTGTTGTGTACACCTGGCCAACGACTGCAATGAGTGTCGGGCCAGGCCCTTACCGCGCAGGTGCATTTTAAAAAGGTCTGAACAACACAAATGTTGTTATATTATATCACATGTGCATGTATTAAAGGTGCATGTGCAAGTGCCATCCTAACCTCTCAACATATGCAAATCACATTGGAGTCAATGGGTCCGTGCAGGCCAGGGGGCTCTGCTCCGACAGACAAGATCACAGGATCTGGGATCATGGTTTAAGTTTATAAGAAACTCTGTTATCATTCCCTACTTTTATGGGATGAGATTTATGCTGGAAACATAATTCTGGGATGCCAGTGTGTAATACACAGTCTCTAGCCCAGGAGAAACAGATCTTTGCATGAATTTTGGTTTATGTCAGTCCACCCGTTAAGTTTAGTGGTGCAGGAAAGCATAACTGTGGTTTCAAAGGGGTTTCATTTTCAGACACTCTCTCACAAAACCAGCTTCACTTAAAAATAAAATGTGACAGAACACGAGCGCCTACAATATCAACTAAACTCTCAGCACATTAAAAGAAAAAGAATAAATGGAAAACGTCTGAACTCATGTTTTAAAAAGTGACTGCGGATAAAAATTTCAACCTTATCCAAGTCCCATTTCAAAAGACTTAGGAGCCTGTATCTTATTGGAAGTAAATGGGATTTAGCCCCTAAGCGCCCAACTCACTTTTGATAATAGGATTTAGACACCTAAATCATTGAAGCATCTTTGAAAATTTTAACCTGCACATATAACGAACATTTCTAATAAGGGTCTTTGGTATGAACAATTACTGCCTATGCATCAAATACTGTACATACAGCATCGCACATAGAATTGTGTAAAGCTTACACTGGATATTGAGTACAACTGTTACACACATACACACCCGCCCACCTCATTTATTAAGCATGGTGTGAAAGCACCAAATACGTGAAAGTGTATTTTAAACTGACTGAGGCAAGGAAAAGAGAAATATGATCTTGTGGCTTATTCTAGCCACACACAAGAGATTGTGAACGAAACCTTTTTATAAAACGACGGGATCTAGGCGGGGAGTCATTCTATTCAGCAAAGCCTTATGGGTGTATTATTTGAAACCCCCTAAAATTCTAAACTAACAAAATATATCAGAGGTCATTTGGAGCAGTCCTGTTCTCCTGGTTCTATGGTCTTCAGATTAGGAGAGCACTTAGCACATGCAGCGTATTCACCTTTTTTCAGAGTATTACACTGATAAAAGCAATATAAAACTGTAATGGCTTGTCAACTATTGGTCTGACCTTTTGTTCTTGAAGGAAACAATTTATTCTGCACTTTTAACACCCCCAATGAACCCAAATATTACAGCACATGTGGTGCGTGACCCAAGTCCTATCTTACACCTGGACATATTACAGAGTGAATTAAGGACAGGGTTACAGCCTTTGATCTTAATTTCCAGTTTAATTTGGAGACAGCCCCTTGGCATGCCTCACATAACTGTGTGCATTAAAAATACTAACTAGCCTGTCAAAATCAGCTCTTCCTCAGCAGGGGACACCAGGTGTGCTTTGCTAATTGTGCTTCCCCTAACTACTATTTAATAATGCAGAGTGGCTTAAATTGGAGTTTTAAGGTTTGTATTTTAAAGAGAGAGAGCTTTCACAGTGATCATGAGAGCGCTATTTCTTTTCTAAACTAAAAGGTTGGGTTTGGTTTTTTGCTTTCATTCCAAGAGCTATCACTGGAAAAACATATCCATGTGGCAGAACGGTTACAGGGTGGCTAAAAGAAAACCTATGGAAAGGAGATCATTCTCTGCCCTGCCAACGTCAGTTTCTATAGGCATTTAAACATTTTATTAAGATGATGTTTTATTACATTCCCTAAAGAACCTGTTAAATTTACTCCGGATTTATAATCTGCAGGACTTCTCCTTTAGGGGAAAACACTCCCACTGTGATGTTTGCAACCCAAACATTGCAGCATAGTGTGAAAGCCTGAAAGTGAAACTGACTAGACTGGAAACAGTGGTCTATCTCCATTTTCCAAGTTGAGGCAAAGAGTAAACAAAGAGAATAAATGGCAAAAAGTGACAGAGTTTTAAATGTTTAACTCCCCTCTTTCCCCATCTGAGCTACCCTTAGTAGCACAGTGACAATTATTTTATTTGAGTTTTACACAAAATATTATGTGTAGTCCAGGTTTCTTTCTGCACGAAGATTTACATCTTAAGGTGCCACAGGACTCTGTCGCATCTTAAGCTATGTCACTTTAGACCACTGTCCCTTTGTTGTAATGTATTTGCAGGAGTTTGGTTCAATACCAAATGTTTACATGCATCTTACACGATTAGCGAGGCAACCTGCTTCAGAACTACCTTGCACGGTAGTAAACCAGGGCAGGGAAATGGCTGTGAGCAAATCAAGTGATCACTCAACATTAGACGCTTTTCTCCCAGAAACACACTTCGCAGTTTGCTGCCCTTTCTTGGCCAGACCCACAACCCGGGCACCATCGAGCTCTATGCACAAAAACCAGACAGCAGAGACTAACTCCACGCCTTGAAAAGACTTTCCACGGCCCCAACTCCTTCTCCCCGGCCTCCTGCAACTCAAGTTCAGCAAAGGGGGAAGCCTGGGGGCGGGGGAAAGGGAAGAGAGGGGGGAATACTTTGTGTTCCTGTGAAATTGACTAGGGGCTTGTAACTGACTCGCCCTTTGCTTGCAGGGGACTGGCAGAGCTATAAACCCATCTGCTTGGCCTCAGCCATGAACGGATATTTGCTCTTTTATTAATTATTATTGTACATGAAGCCCGAAACCCTCTTTTTTCCTCGCCCCTAATTTTCCCCTTCAAAAGATGGCGGGCAGAAGGAGAGACAGAGAGGAAAAAAAATCCCTTCCGTAAGGAAGATGAACTGCGACCTTCCAGCGCCGTACAAACTCCAGCCTGTGCCTTTTGGGGGGGATGGGGCGTGGGGGATGGATGGATCGGCAGAGAGGAGGAAAGCAACGCGAGAGGCAGGGTCTCCGTTGCAGACATCCCCCCAGAGCTCCTTATGGGGCTGCTTTGGGCGCCGGGTTGGAGGAAGGAGGAGGGGAAGAAGAATAAAAAGAGAGAGAGAGAGAGAGAATTCAGCGGCCACACGGTATCCGATCCCCAGCTGGCTTTGTTACATTGTTGCAATGCACAAAGGCTGCACAACCAAGGGGAGCGTTAAAGGGCTTGCAAAAAAAAGCGCATTAGCCTTTCCCAAGTGGGTTTTGCATTCGCCCCCCTCCCCCCCCCCCAACTCCCCCTCCTCCAGAAAACATGGCCCGGTGCTAGCAATGCAAACACAACGCCTCGAACGAATAAAGGGTAAGATTAAATAGATTACTTTGCCCCGGCAGCTCCAGCAACGTTTGCCTTATAGTCCCTCCAGTTGCTCTTCTTTTTATCCTCAGCAAGGCAGCATAATAGATGCGCTAAAGCTATGGAGAGCTCATGCGCCCAGGCGCAAGGCCATGTGGGGAAGGCAGTTTTTGCACCAAGCAGGGGAAAGGACATCGGTAGTCCTGAGGACTACACGTCCCAGAATGCCCCGCGCTCCTCCCTCCGGTCCCCCCCTCCCACTCTTCCTCCCTTGGACCAGTGGGCAGAAGAGAGAAACAGTAGGGGGTTATTCTCAGGTCAGCGGGTGTGTATGACATTTAACTGTGCTCCTTCCCCAGGAGAGGCAAGGTCCAGGTTGGTTTGTGGGGGACTTGTGGCAAAAATCTGCAAAGATTTATAGGCTGAGGGTCTCCCCACGGGCAGACATTGCTGGGTGAAAATCTAGGGTTCCCCTCTGCGCCTGGCTTTGCTCCTCTCCCTCTCCAAAGGTACAGCGACAGGAGCCCTTAAAAGTGCAACTGGAAATGTGCAAATTCTTTCAGAGCCCTATGATGCGTATTTATCTCCTGGAAACGTGTGTGCAGCTGTCTATCAAAGTCATATGAGCTGTATTTTTATACAGTTGGGGTTTGTTGGGGTTTTTGTTTTAAGAGCACACTCACAGTTATGCAACAAGCAATACAAGTCACAGTAAAAACAATGCAAGCCATAATAGGGTAGCATGCAATGCAACCAACAGCAAATCATGTTATAGTTTTGCAGTGGCTGATGTATTTCATAATAGATGTATCATGCATCAGCATTTGCGACCCAAAATTTAAAAAGATACAATAATCCAACAAATGCAAATAATAAAATAACAGAGTAGATATTAAAAACACACACTCTAAAGAGCATCAGATATGAACATTCTTAGAAGCACAACCAAATTGTAACAAAAAGAGCAATAGAATATATGCTGAATTGGATCAACAAATGCAAACATTGGTAAAAAGAACAACATAAAAACCAAGACATCATTATAACCAAAAATCTGGTTCAATCCCTTCAGTCCAAAATAAAATATAGCAATTGGAAAACAAATGAATCCAGGGGAAACATTTGAATGTCTGTATAAAATAAGTAGTTAAGTGGGATTTCTCTCTGGATGCATATGCCAGGAGAGGCTTCCATGCTGCTTGTTATATAAACAGCCAGGCATAGATGCCAATTAATAAGTTGGTTTATTATAACCGTAGTTGGAGAACTTGCATCGTAAGGCCTTGTTTTCAGAGGATACGTTTCTGAAAAATGTGACCTATGGGACTGAAATTTCTCAGGCCTGTTGTCATCACAATTATGATTTTGTTTTCTTGTGGGAGTGGGGAAAGGCAGGGATTTCCCCCCCTCCCCCATGAATTTCCCCAACATCCCCCTCCCCCATCAGTTCTGTGAACTAGTTACAGGCCAATTTAGTGATTGTTTGGAAATTTGACTTGAAATTGAAACATTAATTCACACTTTAAAAACATATACGATGTATGATAAAATATGTGTATCTGAAAAAGTATAATAGATTTGAAAAGTAGGAACATAGTCAGAAAAACAATAGCTGTGTAAGGAAGCTAGTCTATATCAGTGCCTCTGTTTTGGTGATGTTGGCCAACCTAATAATTTCAAATTATGATTTGTAAGCAAAGTCTAAATGAGCTCTCTCTGACTCTAGTGATGAGCTGGGGGGGAGGGGGAAGGCTTCAGGACCAGATTGTATTTACATTCACACCTAATCTACCTAGGTTCCAGCACACAGAGCTGTGTTGCCCAGGTGATAGATTTTGGCTGGGGTTGGGTTAGAAATCACTTGAATGCAGGGGTGTGTGTGAAATGTTGTTGTTCTTATTAGATGAGTAAAGGACAGTAGCACTGTACTTAATTTGGGCTGACTGAGGGCATCAAGAGAAAGGGTGGGGACAGGTGGAAGCCTCTACTGGCATATGCTGGATGGTCTGAGTCACAAGTACTATTTGACCTGCCTCCACTGTTTAAAGGCAGAGCTGACTAGGCTCCATCCCTAGTCTTTTGTTTTGTTAAGTGACCACTACAGCTGAAATCACTGGTACCCAAGTCTGAGTGCTTAGTCCTGCTGTGGGGACAGCGTTCCTGGGGGAAAGGGTTTCTGTGGAAGACAAAGCCGAGACTGAACTAGCGCTGGCCAAGGTCACCATCTACAATTCCAGGAGAAGGATGCAAGACGAGGGGGTGCGTTGGGACTGTGGGGCCTATTTCCGGTCCTCCCTGATCTCGCGCATCCGGGCAGCGTTCCACTGGGCAGTGTCCACTGGCTCCCTCGACAGCTTTGAGGAGCAGTGGGCGCTGTGCGGGGTTCTCTGCTTGGTGTCCCCATCCGGCACCCTCGTTTTGAACCTGTGACCCTCACTCCCTTCCCTGTTTTTTCATTAGTTGTCCCAAGGAATTAAAAAAAAAAAAAAACTAGCAGGGAGGTTCCCCCCCTGAGAGCTGGGTGGAACAACCTCAAGAAACCAACTGGCAGAAGTCACAGCAGAAGGTGATGGTGCAGGGCCATTGGCAACAGAGCAAGGGCGTGAACGGTGGCACAATGAACAACAGTGGCCAGAGCGAACAGGGAGCAGCTGGAGGAAGGAGCAAGGCACCTCCTACCCCCCACTTGGGAGGTGTACTCAGGTGAAAGCACCTCTGAACTCTGAGGACAACACCGGTGAGTGGGGAGAGGTGGAGGGAAAAGTGATGGGCTCATTAAATAAACATTTGTTTGTTGGACTATATTTTAGTGACTTTGCTCCAGATCTCTAGATTGGTGACTGGGAATGGAAACTTAAATATGTGTTTCCTAGTAGGCCAAGATTTTTAAAATGCATTATTTGCCAAGGTTATCTCACATCGTTGCTATCGTGAGAGGTCATGATGTTGAGGAGTTTCTATACTAAACATTATTATAATTAATTTTTACATAAGAGTGGTCAAACTGGGTCAAACCAATTACCTATATAGCCCGGTATCCTTGCACAACAGTGGTCAATGCCAGGTGCCCCAGAGGGAATGAACAGAACTGGGAATCAAGTGATCCATCCCCTCTTGCCCATTCCCAGCTTCTGGCAAACAGGCTAGGGACACTCAGAGCATGTCTTCCACTGCTTGCATCCGACGAAGTGAGTATTAGCCCACGAAAGCTTATGCTTCAATACTTTAGTTAGTCTTTAAGGTGCCACAGGACTCTTTGTTACAGCTGCAATTTTGTTGCCCAATCACCCAGTTTTGTGAGATCCCTTTGTAACTCCTCGTAGTCTGCTTTGGACTTAACTATCCTGAATAGTTTTGTATCATCTGCAAATTTTGCCACCTCACTATTTACCCATTTTTCCAGATCATGTATGAATATGTTGAATAGTAATGGTCCCAGTATTGACCCCTGACCCCTCAGGAATACCACTATTTAGCTCTCTCCATTCTGAAAACTGATCATGTATTCCTACCCTTCGTTTCCCATCTTTGAACCAGTTACTGAATCCATGAGAGGACTTCCCTCTTATTCCATGATGGCTTACTTTTCAAAAATCAATTTAAATTATGGTTTTTCTTTAAAGTATACTTTTTTAGAAATCTAGAACTGTTATGTATTTTGGTGTATTTTTGCATTATCCTTATGTTAAATTTGCATTATCCTAACAAAACATTTAATGTATTAATGTATTCATATACTGCAGGTCAAAGTGAAAATTTGCATTATCCTAACAAAACATTTAATGTATTAATGTATTCATATACTGCAGGTCAAAGTGAAAATGAAAAGACAAAAAACAATACAACAATTTTTCTACTAAAAGGCCTCAAAAACTGACCATGGTGAAGAAAACATCAAAAACCAAGAATATATCAACATGTCATCTGAAGGGTCAAGTGGTGTGTATCTACATCCAACCAGCCTGAAGCACAAATACTGCTACCTACTGAAGAAACGGTGTCTCCAAAACCTAAAGGCAGTTCCCGATGTTTGTCAGTCAAAATGTTCCCATTTATTGAAGTTACAAAAGATGGCTACTGGTGTACCTCTTGCAAAAAAGCTTATGAAGAAGGAAAGATTTCCAATGCTATAATTGGTAAAAGTGGAGGAGCTTGGATTGTCAGACCGATCAGCAAAGCCAATGCTGACAAACTATGTGAAAAGGCAGCAAAACACCAGGCCTCTGGATTGCAGCAACATGCAGAAAGCCTTATAAGTCCCCTTTCAGAAGTACTTAAGGAGGCTGTTAAGAACGCCGGAGACACAATACAGTTCATGCAAACAAATATGGTGGTGGCATCATACTTTCTATTTTCTATTTATGCAAGAGATACCACACACTACAAACTGGAGGCCAATGTTAAGTGCACTGTCACTTGTTCATCCTGAAGTTGAACACTGGTTCTGAACAAGACCAGCAAATGCTCACTGTCTTTCTGCAAGAAACTCAACTGACTGGCTAGAAGCATGTGGTACAACAGTGAAAGACTCAACAGTTGAAAAAGTGAAGAACTCTCACCACATTAAAAAAAATTGCATACATGGCTGACGAATGCACCGATGCAAATGGGCATCAAGTATTAAGTTATTGTGTACGCTATCTTGATGTCAGTGGTAGACCAGTAGATGCATTTCTAGATGTTCAAGTTATAGAAAACACATCGGCTGCATCTGTGACAACCCACATCTTAGAAGAGTTAAATGCTTGTCAATTGGACCCCACACAGATGGCTGCTTGTGCATTTGATGGAGCTGCAAACTTCTCTGGAAGACATGGTGGAGTACAAGCTTTGCTCAGAGAAAAGTGTAACCCTAATCTCTCCTATACACACCGCAGAGGCCATCTACTCCAACTAGCACTAGTACGAGCTGCAGAATCTTCAAAAGACATTAAAAAAGCTATAAATTTAAGGTCTTCATTATATTCTTTTTTCAGCAAGAGTCCAAAAAGACTGAATATCTTGGAAAATATAGAAGATACACTGGAACTGAAGTTCAATTTAATCCAACCTGGGAAAACCTGCTGGCTCTCTCATGAGCAATCCTTGGCTGTTGTCTTAAAATTACTCCAGCCGTTATTACTTGCTTTGGAAGGTATCTAGCAAGATGGTATGGATCTAGTAGTGAGGCTGGTGGGTTACTTTTGCTACTACGTTCAGAGAAGACTATTGCCATTCTCTCTCTTGTAAGTCTACTGTTGAAAGCACTTGGGTCATTAAACAATGCCCTCCAAGCATCTGCTACAACAGTAGTAGATCTTTGTCCAGCAATAGAAGCTACATTTGGATCAATCAGAGAGCTATCTATTGAAAATGTAGTGGAAGAAGCAAAGATTTCAGTCCAGAAGTTGACTAAGGAAGGCATTTATATTGAATCCTTAAGTGAAAAGGACAAGAAGTGTTTGTTAAGACAACTGAAAAACTACAGAGACTTAATGTCCTGTGGCACCTTAAAGACTAACTATAAAGTTTTGAAGCATAAGCTTTCGTGGGCTAATACCCACTTCGTCGGATGCAAGCAGTGGAAGAGCAATCTTGACATCATACACAGACTTGATTCTTAAATATCTGCAACAGCGACTTCTAGATTCTTCTCAACCTCTATATAGCTTTTACAGATGCCTGTCCTATAAAACACCGACAGTTGAGTGGAGTGAGGCACTACTAGCAATGGGGCTGCCATGTGATCAGGACAGAATAGAGAATTTGAACACAGAGTGGAATATCATACGACAAATGAATGAAGATTTGACTTCAACTTCCTTTTTATCATCACTAGCGGCTCGACCCGAACTTTGTGCTCTGTTTCCTGGGATGAAAGAAGTAGGAATTCATCTCTTGCTATTCCCAGTCACCACAGCTACAGTTGAGCATTCTTTTTCATCACTGAATAGAATTTTGTGTTCTGAAAGAAGTCGCCTTCTGCCTGATCATGTGAATGAACTAATGAGCATATCACTTGAAGGAATGGAAGTATCGGACACACGAGAAGCCACCGAAGATGAACGCATTGCATTCAAGAAGTTCATTAACAAAGTTGTGCAAAATTATAATACGAAACCAAGAAGGATGTAGATGTCGTGCTTCATAGAAGGCTTGACTAGCCAGCTTTAATTTGTGTGATTTTAAAACATGAGTTAAATCTAATAAAATGGTCATGAAATATTTTTCAGTTTTTACTATGGTACCATACAGCCCACCTTCACCCTCACAGTCTCACCCCTTATTGGCCGTGATACACACCCCTGTAAATTCGAACACCCCCCTCATTTCAATTCCTGGAAAAAACACAGGGGAAAGGAATAGCCAGGGACATTCCATTTAGAGAATTTTGCAGTTATCCAAAAATGAAATATAACAAACAAAAAGTGTTGTATATGCTTTCCTTCTCCCCCCCCCTCCCACCCCCCAAATGTGCTTTTAGCCCTCTCCAAACTTCCATCTTGCCATGGATTTAGTAATCAGAAACACCTGGACAGTGTGAACCATTGGACCTCATTTTCAAAGATTTCTTAGGTATGGTCCTCTCTACTGGGGGGGATCGACGGCAGATATGCAACTTCAGCTACGTGAATCTTGAGCTGAGCTCAATTTGGCTTACATCGGTAAAGTCTAGATCCCCAAAGGTATAGAGGCAGCTAATTCAAATCGATGGGAGTTGGGAACCTAAATACTTTTGAGGATCTAGGCCTAAGGAATCATCTTCCTCACACTATAAGGCACTTTTAACCCAAAGTCAGGGTTTGTGAAGGGAGGTGCAACCCTTCAATTAAACTAGTTTCTAAACTGATTCAGTTAATTCAGTGCAATTTTCTAATATAGACAAGACCCTAAAAATCTGCCCACTCTGGGAGCCTTAGCTCCAGTTTTCCTAGGGTGTACAAGAGGGAGGCAAAGGAAACAAAACATTCAACAGCTTTTTGTTTTCATTCCTGAAGCTCAGGACTTCAGCTATTCTTCCTTTAACAAAAGCCCTCTGATTAGCCTCTGTGGTCCCTTTTAGTCACACCCCCAGTTACCCAATTAGTACCTTGTTAACTGCACACCTGCAGTTTATTTACTCCTCCACTCTGCACTGATGCTTTTAACCCCTTACCACCAGACTGCTTAACACACACACACACACACACACACACACACACACACACACACACACACACACACACACACACACACACACACACACACACACACACACACACACACAATCTGTCTGTCTATGCAAAACAGGTGCCCTTCCCAGGGCTGGGCTGCACTCTGTTTTTGCACGAATTCAACTAAATCTGTAGAAAATCCCATTTAATGTCAATGCAAAAGTGGTTCTCAGAGGCCATTGCTGTTAAGCCCCAGGAGCAATGGGAGTCATTGAACTCTCTCCAATTTGTCAACATACTTCTTGAATTGTGGACACGAGAACTGGATACAATATTCCAGCAGTGGTTGCACCAGTGCCAAATATACAGGTAAAATATCAGAGGGGTAGCCATGTTAGTCTGGATCTGCAAAAGCAACAAAGAGTCCTGTGGCACCCTATAGACTAACAGATGTATTGGAGCATAAGCTTTCATGGGTGAATACCCACTTGCATCTGACAAAGTCTATAGGGTGCCACAAGACTCTGTCGCTTTTACAGGTCAAATAATCTCTCTACCCCTAACTTCTCAAGATCAGGCCCTTTCTGATCCCTTGGTTACTGTCTTTGGGAACCTGTGTATGCAGTATGGGGGGGAAGCTCACACCAAATCTGCTCACTTTACTAATGGTAACATTTCATCACTTGAAATGAGCAAGCAGGGTTTGGACATAAATTCCTATATTGGGGAAAAAATCATCTGCCTGGAAATCTTTCAGTGTTTGTTTTTAAATTCAGGAGAGAGCGTATGAACATGATGTAACTGGCTTGGAAAAAAACCCAGAGTGGCCTTGTCAGCAATCACAGAGAATTTACAATCTGCTATGAATCAGTTTCTCTTTAAAAGCACAGAAGATATTGGTTGGTCTACTATGCCTAGTTTTAATCCTTCATTTTCTTGAAGCGTATATAACTTCTTGTTTGGTGTTTGACCTGGTATGTGGTTTTTCTTGTCTGCAGTATTAATGTCTCAGGTTAATGAAAATACTTGCTTTATTTTAAAAAGTTATTAATTTTTTTTACACAGCTCCCAGGGCAGGGGGAAATGCAGAGTTGTTGAGATGCTTACCGTAATTACTGTTTGTTAAGCACTTTGAGATCTTTAGGTACTAGCAAAATAGTAATAAAAATGAAGAGAACCCTGGAAGTGGTAGGGGAAATCTCCAAACCAAGGCAGTAAGGGAGAGGGGGATACAGTACATGTGAATTATAGTCTTCAGCAAGACAAGCAAATTACATTGTTCCTACCAAAAAGTAATTGAATAAGTACCTGATTTTAACATGGCGAACTTGGTCTATTTAAACAAACCGTAGGTTACAAAAAAGGAGAACTGCACTGGATGTGTCTCCGAATGCTGTCCCTGGGTGTTGTGCAGCTTTTCCAACTGTTTCCTATCTTCTACATTTTCCCTTCCTCCAGATTTGCTTTATAAGGTTTAATTCTTTAAATTCCTGCTCCAGATTTCCTAAGCAGGCAGTAACATTTTCCTTGAATCCCCCCCAACACAAGAGATTTTTCATTCCCCAACTGCCATTAGAACTTTTGGATCTTAAGGATCTTTGTTAAAGGACCAGCACTTGACACACTTTTTTTGTTTTTATTCTTTGTTAAAAGAAGGCAATTTATCACAATTTCTGTGTAGCTTTTGGCCTTAGTTCAGGAAAGCACTTAACAACATGCTTAAAGTTAAGCATCTGCTTAAGTGCTTTCCAAAATTTGGGCCTTTGTGTGGATATTCTGAGACCCTGTAAAATGTTATGGAGCTTGCATGGAGAATAACTGGGATAGATTCTATTTACTGAATCCAGCCCTAATGTGTTGTAACCTTTTCATAGGCTCTCCTGTGCTGGGTCAAAACAGAGCTTTTCTTAGGCTTTCAGCAGTGCCGCATACTGCAGCATGTTTAAGAGCACCTTTGAGTTGTCTTAACTCCACCAGAGAGGTCCTTCGGGGCCATCTGCCTGTCCCAAGTCAGGGTAAAGGAGGAGGGTTGGGGGTGGGGCTAGCAACTCCACCCTGTAAAAAAATCAACTTGCTACAGAAACGCCAACAATAGAGATAACAGAGACTTTTAGCCTGGAAAAAGAAGGGGCTTCAACTGGAAGACGCATGACGCTGGGTGGTGAAAGCCGCGAGGAAGCCACTAAGCCGATCACCCTTCTTATAACCAGGAGGATCACCATCGGCACATGGAACGTTAGGACCATGTACGAGTCAGGAAAGACGGCGCAGGTTGCAGCAGAGATGAGAAGCAACAACCTGACACTATTAGGTATTAGCGAGACAAGCCCCAAGGCAAGCGGAAAAGAGGTCGTCCAAGAAACACCTGGCAACGTGACCTTCAGGCTGATACCACAAAAATGGGCTACACCTGGAACCAGCTAGAGAGAATGGCCCAGGATAGAGGACTCTGGAGATCTGCGGTTGGCGGCCCATACCCCAATTGGGGTGACGGGCATAACTAACTAAAAAAGCTAACTTGAGTTGTCTTGTACAAGGTCACCAAAAACCAAATCTGTTTTCTTAAAAAATTGGGACAGCTGCAGTCATTATTCACGCTGATAGACAACAGTTTTTCCGAGATCCACTGAAGTAACAAGGCAAGTGTGTCAAGCTGAGGCCCTTGTATATACACAGATGTCAGTCATCGCTGGGGATTGAATCCGATACCTCCAGCCCCAAAAGGATAGGTCTCTAATCACTTGAGCTCAAGAGGAGATCACGTTGCCATCCTAGGTAATTACTAGAGGGAGACCTGGTGATATGTATTAGGCTGTTGTATTACACAATCACCAGTGCTGAAGCAAAAGACAAAGAGATACAGACAAGAAAGTGACTATACTGAACATTTGCAATGTGATATCATTGTTGGGAATTCTGATTTTTCTTTTTTTATTGGTATAGGTTGTTAATTTACTGTTGGTGAAATGAGCCACATTGTCTGCTCTGGTGATAGGGGTCCTCTATCTACCCACAAAACAGATATAGCAGGGCCCATAGCAATGCAGTCTTCACACACAGCTCCAACTCACCTCAGTGCCAGTTCAGATGGAGACCTGTGTGCATGGTTCTGGACTTGGATGCTGTGGGGTGACTAAGTAGCTGTGATTGTGTGTGGAGGAATGGAATGGTGTGTGTGTGTTGGGGTTATGTGGATACTTGTGTGTAAGGAAGTGGATTATGGCCATCAATTCATTTCATACAGGTGACTGAATAACCATTGATTACAGGCTGTGTCTCCATTGCAATTCTCCCACTGTTGTACTAAGACCAATGCAGCTACACCAATGCCATATTATATAATAAAAACATCCTGTTGGTTACTGTAGATTGGTTAATAATTAACTCAGTGTTTTAATATCATGAGCTGCAGGAGACCCATTATTAATAAGCCACCTGAGGCTCCAGAGACGAGTGTCTGAGTATCACTGATTTGAGAGAACACAGCTTGAGTCTCAGATGCCAGAGTGAGTTTGCAAGGTTAGATGATGCTAAAAAGTCACCTTTTTATTTGCAAACCGAGTACATTTGATCTGGAATAGGTAAGACACCATAACCAGGGGACCCGCCTAAAAGTTTAAAAAGCGAGTTTTAAAGCAGTGCTGCAGTTTGGGGCCTGGGTTTCCCAATATGAGCCACGTTTGTTGACTGCTTGCAGAACTGGGTCCACATGTATTCAGTGGGGACATGTGATCAGTCAGCACCTTGTGTGTGAGTTACCCCCAGATCAGAACTCCACTCTCCTCCCCACGGAGGTAGCACTTTACACCCACTTTGCCCAGGGTCCATGAATACACAGGGTTGAAGGCGGGGAAGAGTCAGGTCTGGGCTCTGGAGGGCTCCTGCTTGGGAAGTCTGAAGTTGGGCTTTGGTCTAGAAGCGCTCGGGGACTCTGCTGGGAATTGCACGCGTGAGCAGCATGGGGGCCTCTGGACCTGAACTGTGCAAAGCAGAGCCCAGCTGGGATCCCTGGAGGAGCCCTGGCCCGTGCATGGTCCGGCCTCCCCCCCCCCCCCCCCAACCCAGCAGGTTTCCACCAAACCTCTCCGCCCCCCATCCATCGCTGCCAACTATTCACCCAAAAGGCTTCTAGCCCTTTAAGGCGTTGCCCGTCGCCCCGCTGTTTCTGTCCCTTCTGTCTTGCCGTAGCGTCCCCAGGAGAGAGCGGCATTGTGCGCCCCCTCCCCCGCCCTCAGCGCATGCGCCACCCCACATTCCCCCCGCCTGGCGGCTACGGAGCTGCCGCCGCTTCCCCCCTCCCCGGCCCTGCTCCCCGCCGAGGAGGAGGCAGCGCCCCGCCCCCCCGGTAAGTGACTGAACTGGGCCAGAGCCGCCCCCGCCCGGCGGGCACGCGCCAGCCCCCGCCTCGCGGCCCGAGTCCCGCCCTGACCCGCGGGGCATGCGCCGGGCTGCGCCTCCCCCCGGGGACCGGCCCGCGTGGGGAGTGGGTGCGTGGACCTGCCCCCCTCCCTAGCCCCACGTGCGCGCGGGCCGTGGACCTGCCTTCATAGTCCTTTACCCCCCCCCCCCGGGGATACATGGACCCGTCCGTCCCCCCCCCGGGGATACATGGACCCGTCCCCCCCCCGGTCTCCATGTTGGTTGGGGCCGGGCATCAGTCGCTCCCTGGCGCCCACGGGAGTGCGTGGATCTGCTCAGGGTGCACGGACCTGCACCTTCCCTGGGGGCGCGGGGAAGCATGCACCCGCCCCTGGTCCCTCCCTAGCTCCCATGGGTGGGTGCATGAACCTGCCCCCAGGGTGCCTGGATCTTTCCCCTGCTTAGCTACCATGCATGAGGGGCTGGGGGGGGGGGATGTACCAGCCCCTGCCCCCAGGGTTTATGGATCTGCCTCCTCCCTAGTGCCCATGATGAGTGCATGGATCAGTCCCCCATCTAGCTCCCATGTAGAGGGTGGGGGCATGCACCAGTCTCTGCTTCCGGGATGCACAGACTTGCTCCAATTTCTCTAGTTATTTATGCAAGGCTGGCACATGCATCAGACCCAGGGGTTCATGGACTCGGTTCCCCCCCCCCCCATCCCATCGGCTATGCTAGACTGGGGCATGCATCAGTCTGTGCCCAGGGTGTATGGATCTGTCCTCCACGCTAGCTCCCATAATCTGTATCTAGCTTTGCATGCACAGACCTTTCCCTTCCTTGGTTCACATGCTTTATAGCCTCTATAGGGGGCATGCATTATTCCTTTCTCCCCTCCCCACCTGCTGTGCACTGGTTCTGCGTTGCTTGTGTGGCCCATGTTACTTGCATACCTCGATTCTGGCCCTTACCATTCATTACACGGAGAACAACGGGTGTGTCTCATCCTGGGTGCCCAGGCTTCTGCAGGTGACTGGACGTTGGACTGGCACAAGTATGGAAGGAGAGCTTGCAGTCTCTCCAGCAGGCTGAAGCTTTGAGCATTAATATTTGGGCTGGGTATAAGTCTCTTCATGAGCTCAATCTTAGACATATTGTCATCACCCAATTGCCATTCAGGAAACCTGGACTGAATATTGCTGTTTCTACTGTTTGGTGCTAAAAGCTGCCTCTTGTTCCAGTGCTGAATGATGAACAACAGTGTCCTAAACAGAGCTATGCACTGAAAAGCTGACATACAGTTTCCAAAGATCTCTTCCAAATTTCCTACCAGTGGCTCATCTCCACCAAAGAGAACTCTAGTGTAGAAAAGACACGTGCAATACCATGCTGCATAGCCCCCCAAGCTTAAAATGCTACGGGTCACCTATGCCATCATTCCAAATTCAGCTGCTATCAGCAGAACAGAACTGGTGGTTGCAACTGTGGGGAAATCACACTAATAATGTTTTCCTAAAGACAAAGCCTTACTGTCTGTGTCAGAGGTATTTCCCATTGTCAGGCTGAAATCTACTTGGACTGCAAGAGAGGTTATTCCCTCTGCAATGTAAGCCCTTACAGGTTTTGATTCAGAAGGCCAGTCTGTTGAGACTACTACAAGGCTGGCTCTTAATCAGGTGAAACATCTTCCAAGTATAGGGCAGAATGAGTGTGTGATTCACTGCTCTGGGATGCAGTTAAGGAGGCGACAATTGTTTGAAATGGGTGAATTGAGAGAGCAGATGAAGCTAATAGGATTTTGAGCTTTGTATATGCCTTTTTCCTAATATCCTAGGTTTTGCATCATGTCTGTCTTTCAGCCTGAAAGACATCCAGGGCTATTACTTGCATCTGTTCCATGAAATGAAACCTTGCTTTTATGCTTTTGAACTATTTAATGGCATTTCAGGGAGTGTGCTGAGAAATCAACTGCCCCCACCTTCCCCAAATCCTCACAGCTTTATTCTTAGTGATTGCTGAATATAGTGCCAGAGGAGCCTTGGAAAATGTAATAATCGGTCATAACTGGGGTTCTTGAACTTGTATTCTGCAGACCACATCTTCTCAGAGCATCACATGGACCATCTTCCTTGCCACTGTTACCAATCCTGTGGTAACTACAGCAGTTTTTTACGTGGAAAAGAGCTCTCAAGAACAGTAATGTGCTTAGCTTTTTAAATGTTATTTAACATCTGCGAAAAGGGACAGCAAGCACAATGTGGCTAGCAAAAGGCTCTATCATTTAGCTTATAAGAAGGGGAGTTGAGAGGAGCATTGCACATGGTACAAAGTCATGGAACATGAAACTTTGTGTTTACACTAGTTATTTGGGGCCATGGAATATGATTAGGACTTACTGTTGTGTTAATTCTCCTCTTCTGGGTGCTGAAATAATTTCCTTGATGGCTAACAGTGTGGTTTCGTTTTCTTGTAGGTTTGTGTTATTAGAGCAGTTCTTTTTGGTGTGAAAGGCTCCCTTTTCAAGCAGCGCATTCATTCATTGCTTCAAGCACCATACGTCTGACTTGCTAGCTTGAGAACCATGGCAACAGAAGAGAAGAAACCAGATGCAGAATCCACCAAAACACAATCTACTCCTTCCTCCTCGACCAATCAGACCAAGGTGTGTGTAAATATCAGAACGATATCTCCACTTGTCAGTACACATGGAAGTTACTTGCCTCTTTTACTGACAAACTTATAAATAGGACTGGGATATTTAAGAAACTGAATTTTAATAACTTACATGAATTAAAGGAATTGTTCAGGATTTCTCTTAATGTTGTTTAGAGCCAAAAATATGCTAAGTGCTTTGTGGACAAGATAGACACAAAGCTATTGCTCTGAAGAGCTTGGTTTTGATGGAGGTGGATATAACATAACCTTCAACATGCATAACTGAGGTCCAGCGTGGCTTATTGAATTTTGCTAGTTTTCAAAATTCATTAAAAAGAATATATCACAAAATGTGTAAATTTTGTTTTATGGTAACACTTCAGAGTATTCATAAATTTGGCGTAGTATATTTTGTAACTAATGCAATCACAGTAGTAAGACATTGGTGTGACACTAGTATTAAATCTTTGCTGAGAAATGGGGGGAGACTGTCAGAGTTTCTTGAAATAATAAACGGGGCTTCCGGTTAGCCAGGAGGGAATTATGAGGCCTGTCAGAAGTTTGGTTTCTTTAATTATTTCTGTTGCTAATTATGATTTCCGCAGTCATTACAATCGAGGCCAGACGGTGGGGGAAAGGTATGGTACCCTACCAAAGTCTTACCACGATCCTAGAGTAGCCGAATATTTCTGCTAAAAAGATCACCAGTGAAATAGCTAATGTTGGTATGTAAAGGTGACTTGCAAAAGGTTTTTTTTTTTTTTTTTAAAAAGGCCTGTACCCTTTTCTGTTTTGTGATATTTAAAAAAAGCCTAAAAGAGTCTTATTGAGAAGATATTTTATTGCTTTCTGCACTAGCAATCAGGTCTTGTGAATCATTGGACAGCTCTAGGGTAGCTGGAGAGAGGAACAGATTGCAAGTGACCTTTGGGAGAAAGGATGTCTTTGCTAAAGACCATGGCCCCATCAATAAGGGTGTGAGAATTCTCAGTGCCCCTCAAACACATTTCCCCAAAAGTCCTTCAGCAAAACCAAGGAAGGTTGGGTTTGACATTGCTGATATTTAAGGTGAAAAGCTGTGGTGTAGGAGTTTTTCAGGTCTTCATTTTAAATCATAAAGAAGCAAAAAGGTACAACCCTAATTTTTAACAAGCCTTTGGTGGTTACTCCATTGAGCTCATTGGCTTAGTTCACACGTCTCAGACTTCTTGGACCAGCTTCATTCCTCATAACGCTGACTTGGCTGGAATACACCAAGGATGATTTTATCCCATTGTTTGAGCATGTTTCTATGTCGGCTCAGGAAGACAGTACTGGCTCAGGTTTCCTTCATAAGCATAAGGGCTAGGAACTTCACTTTTTAAAAAATAAAGGCTCAAATCTGGATTGCCATCCAAGTGCAGAGCATTACCTAGTGGCTCAGTCTGATACCCCAGGTATAATTGAACACTGAATTAAAGCTCCAGTCATCTTACTTGTGTGACTCTTTCTTACAGCCGGCACCTGTAAAACCAAACTACGCTTTAAAGTTCACCTTAGCAGGACACACTAAGGCGGTTTCGTCAGTAAAGTTTAGTCCCAATGGAGAGTGGCTGGCCAGTTCCTGTAAGTATTAGTCTTGGTTAATTCCTGTATCTGAATTGAGCGCATGCGAAGCTCCTATTGGGAGAGGGGTAGCTGGCTGATCTTAATGCACAGGGAGGGGGCATATAACCACATGGCTCATTTTTTAAAACACTCAAAGCTGGCTGTTCCAAAGTTTGACTCACTTTAAAGTTGGCTTTTATGTCTTGTTGTCCAGTATGCCGGATCTTCCTCTGCTTGGCTTGAAGGGCTTCAGATGCTCAACCTGGGCTACTAAGCCACTTTACAAAAACCAATGCAGAGTTACACACGGATTGTGGATATGTGTTAAATTAATCCTTGTGCAGACGGGGGTCCCATGCAGCCCTTTGCACCACTTAAACTTTGCTTTAAGCCTTTAAATTGGGGCTTGCCTGGCATGAGCGACCAGCGTGCGTTCTCTGCATGGAGGTGAGATTCACCCAGAGAGCTCCTAGCTCTCTCCTCCCATTGTAAGCATATTGGAGAGCCTGCCTGTTCCTTTCTTGTAATTAGCCAGGTGAAATGTACAAGACTGACATACCCTGTTTCCCCGAAAGTAAGACATCCCCCGAAAATAAGACGTACTTCCAGTTTTGCCTCTTGCTGTAATATAATGTAATGTAATTTTGGGAGCAAAAATTAATATAAGACACTGTCTTATTTTCGGGGAAACACAGTACTTAGGAAGGGAGGAACTTGACAAGTTTTGTGCTTAGAACGCAAAGCCCACCTTGATATCTGTATAACCTTTTCTTTGGTGACCATCACAACTGCCTGACAACTTCCTTTTGAATCAAGTACCACATACTTGGGCACTGGCTATCCAAAGGGGATTGGAGAGGAAATAGGCAATTTAGGGGGACACAACTGAAGGTGATGGAGATGGCCACTGAAATCACCATGGCCTCTAGAACGGGGCCGTGATTCTGGTCTTTATTGTGACTGCCTTTATATGGGCAGTATACTCCATAGAAATTTAACTTCTTACTCTTCATAGTACCTTCCAGAAGTTCATTTCTCCTCCCTCCCCAAACAGTTCTCTAACTTTTAACATCTGGCAAATATCAACTTCTTTCTCTCCTACAGAGCACAAGCTAACATGATAATGGGTAGCAGGTTTGTTTCTCACGAGCAGTAATGTTGGCTCAATTTATAGATCTGTTTTTGCTCTCTCTGAGGCAGAAGTGTTTAAGTGGCTTGTGTGGCACGCTAACCTTTTTTCTCATTGGCAATACATTTATTTTTAAAAATGCTAAACCAAAGTTGACTGCTTGTTAGATAAATTACAGTGGATCCGATTTTGGAACTGAATTATTTGAGACCCTTTACTTTCAAGGCAGCACGTGTAATCTCAACTCCTGCAGTGAAACTTTGTCATTTAATGTTTACACCTTTGTTTATGCACTGAAATCTGTGCTTGAGGATAAAACCTGTAATGTGTTTGCAAAAAAGTAGCCAATGTGTGTTTCTCTCCTTAAGGGAGTGAAGTAGCTAGTTTTAGTACTACTCGTTTACTAACTGGGAATCTTTTCTCTTTTAGCGGCTGACAAACTAATTAAAATTTGGGGAGCATATGATGGCAAGTTTGAAAAAACAATATCTGGCCACAAATTGGTAAGTATTGAACTCTAAAGAATATTCTGCAGTCTAAATAGCTGTCCTTTAAGATCGCAATTGCAATTCAGTATTGCATCTGGGGCTTGCATCATGGGTTAATTTGCTAGCTTTCACTTCCAGAAGCCTTCCTATATTGGTTTAATTAATGTGAAAGTCAATTGTTTGGTCTCATCTGGGGGCGGGGTTTGTTTGTCCCTATGGCAAACCTCCTCCCAGCCCTGTATGATGATGATGGCCCGGGCCTGGAATAACAGGGATGTTTCAGGTTAGGATTGAGAGAGATGTGTGGAAACCTGTGGACTGGGGATAAAGACCTACATGCACAATGCGTAGCCAGTGTGAAAGTTATTCCCTGCGTGAGCACTAACACTGCCTGTTTGAACAGCTGGGCTTCCACCTAGGAAAACCACATGGTATAATGCTCTGCCTTCAGGATTTGCTTTAAATTTTGATCAGAATGGAGCTTTTTTTTTTTTTTAATGGGAACTTGACGTTTCTCATGGCTTTAGCCACTGAAATTCAGGAAATAAGATCTAATATTTGGAAATGAAGAATACATTCCAAAGTCCAGTTTTTAAAGGTGACTTAAATGATGCCTGGGTCCCATTCACGTCCACTGAGACTCAGGCTCCTAAATCTCACTGAAAGTCAATAGGACCCTGCTGCCCAAGTCCCTTTTGAAAACATAACTTAGGCTCCAAAGTCACTTGGGTGCTTTTGAAAATCTTATTCTGGGTCATTTCAGGCAGTAGGGATGAGCCCTTCTTCAGGGAGGGGAAAGGAAATGAATCTAACCCAGCTATGTGTAAGTTATTATTTATGAACTTCAAAAAGAGGAGCAGGTCCCGGAGTAACTAGAACTGCCGGTTGAACAAACCACTCTGCTCTTGCAAAGCGAGGCTCAGCAAAGCTAAAAACTTCCCGGAGTCATTGTCTGTCCTGTGTTAAGAGGAAGAGGTGTTAAAGTTGCTGTGATCCATTTCTTCCCTGACTTTCCAAAGTTAAGGTAACCTTGCTTTTCTCTCTTTCTGGCTTCAGATATGAAACTGTCTATGCTTTGCCTGGGCTGGAGTGAATGAGCAAGCAAAGCTCAGTGTGAAATTGCTTTCCTTTGTTTCAGGGTATCTCTGACGTAGCATGGTCATCAGATTCCAACCTTCTTGTCTCTGCCTCCGATGACAAAACTCTCAAAATCTGGGATGTGAGCTCGGTAAGGGCAGGACTTGAGTTCTCTCTTCTCCCCAGTCCTCTCAGGGTATCTTAAGATGAAGACAACTAACTTGACATGGAACATTTGTCATTAACTTTTCACCAGTGATGCGGCTTGTTTGCCTTCCGTATTAGCAATTAAAATAAGCTAGTTAATTTCACTTTTGTTTCTAATCAGTTTAACCGCTTGGTTCTCATGCACTATGAGAGTGGCACAGGGTTAGGGTTGGAAACACTTTATTTCTGTTTTGCTTAAGTGTTCCTGTCCCATAAAAACAAGAGGGTTTTTTTTTTTTATCGAAGCCTAGATTTGGGATAGAAATTTAACCTGCTGTTGTCTCTTTATCACAGAATGACTAGTCCTGAATTCAGGTCACCATGGGAACTTTGAAGGTGTGGAAAGTTACTGGTAAATCTACTATGGGTATATTTGACTCTAAGAATATTCTAAATCTGATTTCAGGGCAAGTGTTTGAAGACACTGAAGGGGCACAGTAACTATGTCTTCTGCTGCAACTTCAACCCCCAGTCCAACCTCATTGTTTCAGGCTCGGTAAGTGAACTCACTCTCAATGGAGTACAAGTCCCCTACACCTTGTAGAGGTCTAGACCATCTGAATTCTACCATCCATAAGGTGTAATTAAATTAAGTCTTAAAGAGGAGAGTTGGTAGCATCACTACTGTGTTGGTTCTTGAGCTAAGGTCAAAGCCCTCAGCCCAGCTTTAGAAGTTTGGGGCATTCACCCATAGCACACTAAGTGCTGGCTGTAGGTCTAACTCCAGATGTTCTTTCTGGCTTCACTAGCAGTCAGCAGATCTCCATTTGCTTCATTTCAAAGCCTTCCTGAAGTACTGAGTGCTGCTCGGGCATGAATAGCTTGGGAAATTGAAGCCTTTTGTATCTTGGTAGTTCAGATTCTATGATTGCTCTGGAAGATACCCTTATTTCTTGAGGGATTATTTGACCGTTTCATGCAAACCACGGCATCCCTGAAACGTAGCATCATGACCATTTCAACAGCTTTCTCTGCAGCTAGGAAGAATCATGCATATGGCTTGTGAAGGGGCAGGTGTCACATAGTGCCCGGGCAATGGTCTGGAACTTGCTCCCTAAGAAACCAAGCAGGACTTCAGGTGAAGTGTCCCTTTTCCGTACACAGCCTGTTTCCAAGGCTAGGAGCTTCACGGGTACCCACTTCAACCTTCCTGGGTCTGACCTTGGAGCATTCAGCACCTTCTGCCCCTCTGCGCTTCCCCCAGCAAGCCCGCCCGGGCGGGGTCCTGGGGGAGCCCGTGGATTCTGCACTCCACTCCGCAGTCAAACGTGACTCTCAGCCAGCCAGTAAAACAGAGGTTTATTTGATGACAGGAACATAATCTAGGTAGAGCGAACGCGACCCCTCCGCTGGGTCTATTTTGGGGGCCAGGGAGCTAGGCCAGCTTGCCTGGAGCTCTCTCCCTCTCAGCTCCCTGCCAGACCCAGACTGTGGCTTCCTCTTCTGCCCCTCCCCTGCATTCCTTTCTCTGTCTTTCCTTCCCCAGGCAGGTCAGCTGACCTCTCTCCAACAGGTTCAGAGGTAGAGAGGTGGGGGGAAGGGACAGGGCGTTGCTGCTTGCTTACACTATCAGACCCTATTCCTTCACATAGACACTTAAGAAATGCATAGGGGAAACTGAGGCACACACACAGTATCCAACAGCTTTCTCTGCAACTAGGAAGAATCATGCATCTGGCTTGTGAAGGGGCAGGGAATAGGACTCTTGGGTTCTCCGCTCACATTTCTCCCAGCTCGCTGTGTCACCTTGAGCAAGTCATTAAACCTGAATTACCAGGTCTGTAAACTAGGGATAAATACTAGTTTCCTTGCATGAATATTGGAGCTTGAAATTCACAAAGCTCCTTATGATTGGCACAGGAAAGTTCCATGAAGTGCAAAGCATGAAGGTTAGGATCTAACTCCTTTGAAGATCCCCATGCTCAGTGACTAGCAGCAAAGAGGAATTCAATTAACATTGTGGTGGCTCCCAAGCAGAAATCAGTGTGGATGCTTGAGGAATGGAATCATGCCTATTTCTCCCCTCTCCC
This sequence comes from Sternotherus odoratus, assembly GCA_032164245.1. Lineage (NCBI taxonomy): Eukaryota > Metazoa > Chordata > Testudines > Kinosternidae > Sternotherus > Sternotherus odoratus. Next base: position 14,194,780 of record JAVMKO010000016.1, read on the forward strand.
TGCTGAAATCCGTTCATGTGGGCTGGGCAGTGCGGCCGGGAGCGAATGCATTTGAAAATCACTGTGTGAATTTGTCCTCTGATCTTCAGTTTGACGAAAGTGTGAGGATATGGGATGTGAAAACAGGGAAGTGCCTCAAGACCCTGCCTGCGCATTCTGACCCAGTTTCAGCGGTAAGTGCCTTCAGATGCATTAACATGCTGACGTGTTTGCCTGCGTCTAGCAGGGCTTTTTCCCCGTTTGCAAAGAGGGGAGCAGTGTCTCACTGTTACTCTCTCTCTGCCCCTTGGTGAAGGACACAGTGTAATAAATGCCATGTGATGACTGGTAAGGGTATTAATGAACATGGAGATGCCAGTGACCCATACTTACCACTCGAACCCCAGAATGGATTCTGCCTCTGGGCATTATGGCAGGCAGCATCTGCTTGTAAAAGCATAGATTATGGAGACTATTCCCCACTATACACCTGGGTTGCTCCATCACTTTCTCATTATTCTAAGCCACTTCAGGAGGTAGAACGAGAGAACTTCAAAATAAACTGCCGTTAAAATCTCATCCATTTAGTGGATGAAAGTGACTAAAACATAAATAAAAATCCATTCACTGTAGGGAAAACGGAAGGTGTGCAGCTCTCAACAGAGATGAAACGTTATAAAGTGAAAGCAGAGGCGAGCAGAATTCTAAGCTTCAGACATTTTGAGCTGTGGGTGCTCTGAAGACGTGGTTCTGATATTAAAATGGCGTATAGTCCACAAAGCTTCCCAGAAGTGTGTGATCTTACAAACCCCCTCCCCACCATTCTTATGGGTGCGTTTAAATATTTGCTATTTAAAATGCACTTTACTGTGATTTTTGCGGGAAGCTCATGGGTAACTGAAGAAAATAAATGGACCACACTGAGGTGTGCGTATAAGTAAATGCTGGTCCATGTAACTATAATGCACTCTTCTAGTATGCTCTCACTACTGTTGGCAAAATTCCTCACGACATTGGAGCAATGAATCAGTTCAGGTCTTAATGTTTTAAGAGGCATCTTAAAACAGTCTAGTAATTGTTATGAAAACTTACCAGCTAGTCTCAATCTATTTGCTCACCCATTACCCTGCTAACTAAATTAACTGCAGCTGTCGGTATTCAAGCTGGGGGGGGAGGGGGGGGGAAATCAGGTGATGCAAATGAGGCATTAGCATTTTGCAAGGCTGAATTACAGTAAAATTCCCAGAGCGCTTTAAACCTGATATGTCTGAACGTTCTGGGCCCATCATCATGTTGTTGAATTCTTGCCATCCTCCACATGAATTGCAGCGTACTAGTTTTGTGATAATTGGGACCCAACATACTACTTGGCAGATAAATAATTTTCGAATGTGACTTCTTGCTCTTCATAAACATGAATGCTGCTATTTTTCCCCCCATCTATAAAACCACAGGTGCATTTTAATCGTGATGGGTCCCTGATAGTGTCAAGTAGCTATGATGGTCTCTGGTAAGTGGTTATTTCTTCAGTAACAATTATGTGCCATAGGCTTCTTACATAAAAATAACGTTAAGAATGTAGATTCTTTTAGTTTTACAGTTCTTACATCTTGACTTTGAGGTTAAACTGTGATCTTGTAAATTGATGATATACATTCCATAGTTGCAATAGTGATTTGTTTCTCTCTTTTTGTTAAAGTCGAATCTGGGATACAGCATCAGGCCAGTGCTTAAAAACACTGATTGGTAAGCAGGCAATGTGTGTATGTTGTTCTTGATTCTCTCCACTGTATTATCCTATAGAATATAAAATACCCAGCATGACTAACTGCTGTTAGGTGGTTTTCTTATCGGCTTTGGTTTCTCTCTTTTCCTTCTCCTCACACTGTCCTCTTCATACACAACCATCCTTGCAGATGATTTCAGGGGAAATATCCTCCCTCACATGGTAGGAAACCTTCTTAGGCTTGAAATATTGCTCAGTGCATGCTGACAATAAACCTAAGTACCTATACTACCGGGTTTTCCATTAGTCATGGTAGTATTATGCCTGGCTGTGCAGTGGTTTGGAACTGCTGTGCCAAAAGTAAGTCTTATTGCCACTTTCAGAAATGATATCTACACATTCCAGTGCAACAGTACGTGGCAGTGGGAGAAGGCTAAATGTTGACAATTTAGGGTTGTTGGTGTTTGAGAACTGATGCCCTTCTTAAGTCAGTGGGCAGCCTGTAGAACAGTGCATGTCATGCCTCTGATTACCAGTGATTATCTAGTGTTAACAAGAAGTGACATAGGCAAAACTACACCTTCTAGTGTTAGTGTGTGTCTTAGTGTAATGGTTTTATGACTAAAGCCCTGATCGTGGGATGATCTTCAAATAGCTGCGGACAAGACATAGAAAATTGCAGAAAATGTAATCATGTATTTTTATTAAAAGCGGTAATTTGGAAAAGCCAGAGTAGACTTAAGGACGGCCATATTAGGTCAAACTAATGGTCCATCTAGTAGCCCAGTATCCTATCTTCAGACAGTGACCCATGTCATGTGCCCCAGAGGGAATGAACCGAACAGGCAATCATCAAGTGATCCATCCCCTGTCGCCCATTCCCAGCTTTTGGCAAAAGACCTATTTGGTTCTAGACAGTCAAGTAGTATGTTATGCCTGCTATTTTTTTTTTTTTTTTGGATAACCAGACTTTTTGCTGCAACGATATTACATTCATTTTTTAAAAGTGACTGATACAATACAAAATTCAGAAGACTAAAAGCCTTAACACAAGCACTGTAGAAATGGAGTCCAATCACTTTAGCCTTTAACAGTTTACAGGCATTAAGTGTTAGCGCAGTACTATTTCCATACTCAAAACGCATGCAAAATTGTGAACTGTGCAAAGTAAGCTCATTAAAGCCAAAATTGTGGTGGAAGCTCAATATAGCATGTCCGCTGTGGACTATAGGGAAGGTTGATGCAGGAGGGGGAGGGTTGGGTAACAGACGATTATGTAATAATAAAATGCTAGTAAACTAAACATTCTTCCTCTTCAAGTATTTCACATTACCCCTTCCCCTTATCTCCCATCAGTTTGCTTGAAGTATAAAATGGTAGCTGAAGAGAAGCATAACTAAACTAAGCTTGGAGTTTGTTTTTGTAATCTGCGGTAGTTCTGTTTTGTAACAAGAAAATCTTTGCCCATGAGAGAAATATTTCACCATGTACCATCCTTGTATTTCCAACACAGATGATGATAACCCTCCTGTGTCTTTTGTGAAATTCTCTCCAAATGGCAAATACATACTAGCAGCAACTCTGGACAAGTAAGTGTTCAGAATTACATTTACGGTGCATTCCTCAACTTCAAATGTAACCTTTTTTATGCTGTTGTAATATTCTTATGATGGGTAAACTCATACCTACCATCAGACGTCTCTAATCTAGCCCTCTGGGAATTATATTGTCAGAACGTCCGCAAAGTTTGCGCTCTTGGCAGTCTTAGCACTGTTGTTGACGTACCCCTGTGCACTCTTAGCTTTGCGTCTTTGCAGAGCCGTCATCATGAAGTAGTATCAAATGGTTTTCTTGCTGTCACACCGTGAAAGACTGCCCGTCTCTCTCTCAAAGGCAGCAATCCTCAAATAGCTGTGCATACAAAGCAGAGAAGCTATGCAAGGGGATTGGTTCTATTGAGAGTTCTCCGACTGGAATATTTCCAGTGCCGCTGCTAGCAAGAGACAGCCACTCTCCCTTCTCCACCCTTGAGTATTAATTGCTGCTGCTGTAATGAGACCCTTCCATCCCTAAGTCACAGGGTGATGAGCGACTTATCTATGAATGTCTTCTTATAAAAGACATTACAGGATTATTCCTTCTCTTTTCATCCTGGGAGTTCAAGGAAACCCTAAATTAAGGCTATTTTGCAAGCCAGAGCAGGGGAGTCAACATTTTTGCCTCATACTTGAATATGGGTGGGGTTTTTGTGTTTTCTTGTGTGTGTCTGAAACCGGTGACTAATTTCATTTAGGCTGCCAAATAAAATTTGAACATTATCTCCTTTTTGCCTACTACTGACTGATTTAAAAGCTCTCATCCCATTATGCAATCCCTGTAACTACCTAGATGCAGGACAACGTGTGGTTCCGGCTTGGTTCTGCTTGGTCCAAAATCTGTATCTTGTAGTGTGTGTTGAGAATTGTCATTCAGTTCCTTTTGACCCCCACATTTTGAGTTATTGGTCCCATACCTCACCATAGCGTCTGTTCACCTATGAGGAGGAAAGGACTTGACAAAATGCACTTTTAAAGACTTGCTCCATATTTTTTCCACAGAGGAGAATACAAATGGCATGTAAATAAAATCCAATTCTTGTTGGGTTAGCTGAAACTCTGCATTTTATAGCTAGTTGAAGTCCTGGTACACCTGACTAGAATGACTAACGTAGGCTCTGGGAAGCTCTAGTATGGAAAAACTTTTATATACCAGGACATCATGACAGGTGAAATAACACACAGCCTAAAATCCTTGTTCTCCTCTTTGTTTTCTAGCACACTGAAACTTTGGGATTACAGCAAAGGAAAGGTACAGTCACAATCTCTTACCCTGAAGTCCTAGCTAGGTTTGTAGCCTGCTTTCGATGGTTTCACATAAGGTTAAGCTTTTTCATCTGTACAATATTACTAAAAATAATATTTGTTACAGCCCTTGTTCTATAGTAGTGGACTAAACGGGATCATTTTAAAAGTCCCTTTACATTTTTATGACGCCCAGAGACTTTGAATGCTGTGTTTGTTGAACTGGTAATTTGTTCTTGCCTTGTTTTTTCTGTCGGTGGACGAAGTGGGGTCATTCCCCTCTCCCTCCCTCCCCCAGTGAAGTAATTGGTTAGCATTCTAGGGCAGAGATGCCCTCTGCATCCTTTGGACGAGTTGATGGGAGTGGGAAATGTGCACAGATATCTAGCTGTCAAGGACAAACTCCCTTTGCAGGGCAGACTAAATATATCTCATTGCCAGCTGCGCTTACGGGTTTTTGTCTTTTGGCTCTTCACTTCCAGTGCCTGAAGACTTACACAGGTCACAAGAATGAGAAATACTGCATCTTTGCAAACTTCTCCGTCACTGGTGGAAAGGTTGGTGATTACTGAGCTGGGGGTGCATTTGGGGATTTATTTTTCATCAAAATTAAGGAGATGATGCAAATCTCTCTGGGCCCATAAATAGCTGTCCTGCCCTTAGTGCAAAACTGTTTTCACCCTGGGGGGAGGGGAGGGGAGCCCAGTATAACAAGTGCTACAATTAGTGTTGCAAACTTCTAAGCAATGAGGAGGGATTATAATAGAAGCAATGGTCCCAAGGTTTCAATCTCCTGGAAACTTTACTTGCTGTGGGCTTGGTCGAAAGGGACCATTTTGGGGGAAGTTTTAGAAAACTCCATTCAGCTGTGTGGTGCTCCAGGGTAGCTGCTTGCCAGAGGTGCCAGCGTAAGCTCAGTGCTTAGAACTGTGCCAGGTTTCATGTATCCCAGTAACATAAGGAACATCTCTGTGTTGAGCAGCCACGTTACTTGATAATACAGCACTTGCCTGTTACAGATTGAGTTGCTGTGTATGGGTCTTGGTTGCGATGCTGTCTCTAGGACCACAGCATCCCTGTGCAGGAGAGGGAGCTTTCTTGAGGGGCTGTTCTGAGATTCCCCTAAGGACTAAGATCTATGTTAACCCTCACCCCCTTCTGCTTCAAGGGCTAAGCCCACTTTTTCAACCAGCCTTTCTGGCCTTGGACTTGGCCTAGTGGAAGGAGCATTGGACCAGGATTTAAGAGACCTGGGTTCTATTTCTCTCTGCCACTGACCTTCTGGGTGATCATGGGCAAGTTACATCCCCTTCTCTCTCCCCGGCTGTGTCCCTCAGTTTCCCCATCTGTAAAATGGAAATAATGATCTGACCTCTATGAAGTGCTTTGAGAACCATGTATGAAAAGCACTGTAGAAGAGCTAGATATTCCGATTAAGACAGAACAGCATGGACATATGAAAACGAGGCCTACCGAAACACTACTGCACACACAGTTCTCCCACTGGGGAGCGGGAGGGAGAATGAACCACCCATGACTGATGTTGGCCACATTGCTTACTGGAAGGCACTCAACTGCTATGGTGATGAGGGTTGTATATGAACCTACAAAGAGGAAATATCAATTAAATCAGGGGTGACAGGAAAGACTAAAATGGCACTTCAGTAACGATTTCCCTCTGCATTTTTTCCAGTGGATTGTGTCTGGTTCAGAGGACAACCTGGTTTATATTTGGAACCTCCAAACAAAAGAGATTGTACAGAAATTACAGGGACACACAGGTGCGAATCTGCTTTTTGTTCCACTGATCTTTATTAAGCATTCCTTAACTGAATAAATAACGAGCATGTCGCGTTCAAGGTTAATTTGATGGCGTTATTGTCAGGGTTAAGTCAGTGCATAAATCTGCAGGATTTGGCCCTAAGACACTGATCATGCAAACACTAAGCACGTGCATGGTTAATTGAAAATGTCTATTTTTAGGGTTTGTTTAGAATATGACAGATGGGATTAGTTTAAAATCTATCTGAATGGGGCGTGATTAGGTCCCTGGTGTGTTTTCCTTGACACTTGATGGGCATTTTTACAGGAATTATCATCATTTCAGAGACATCATTTCCCTTGAATTATATGGAAAGCAATTGGCCAAGATTTTCACAAGTGTCGTGTGGCACCCCAACTCACTAGTCACTTTGGGAAAACCTTGGCCATTGGCTCCTCCCAAAGCCGCACTTGTCCAAGGATGAGGCATCTTTAGAGACACTGACCCCATCTGCAAAGAGCCTTGAACACTTAGTCCCTGCCCCTACGAAAGCGTAAGCACATGCTCAGCTTCGCTCACGAAAGCTGTCAGGGGCATGACCCATGTGAAGAGAACTATGCAAGTGCTTAGTGTTTGCATGATCAGTGGCCTGCAGATTTATGCACTGACTTAACCCTGTGGACTGTTTGCAATCTGTAAAGTGAAGCATGTGCATAAGTCTTTGAAGGATCAGGGCTTTCACTAGTGACTTAATCAACTGTCTGCTGTTTGCTTTGGTGGGCTTTTATCTGCCCTAACTTACACCGAGAAACCCTCGGCATGCAGTGTGCTCAGAACCTTGGGTCTGGGTCTGGTTCTTTCCTATATTACTGCTGTGAAATAGTTCCCTAAGTTCTGCCTGTTGTGAGAATGTATAAACTCTCCAGCCATTAAACTCACCATCGGGGTAGGCCCACTGACATTTGTATTCATAGATCATCCTACTCGTTTGTCAGTATCGGCTGTCGAGACAGAACCTGGCCATGTCTTACGATGAAGCAGCTGTGCACATTTTGAGCTGAAAATACCCTGAACCAAAAGCAGCTTGGACTGGTATAAATGATGACATCCGTCTCTCTCTCTCTCTCTCTCTCTCTCTCTCTCTCCTTTTATTTAGATGTTGTGATCTCAACAGCTTGTCACCCAACAGAAAACATCATTGCATCAGCGGCACTAGAAAACGACAAAACAATTAAACTGTGGAAGAGTGACTGTTAAACACTTTCAGGATCACTTTAGAGACTGTCAGGAAAATGGTGTTTTTTTTTAAATAAAATAAAAAAAAATCCCCCGTCCCCCCACCCCCATGAGAATAATAATGATAAAACCCAGGTTGGCAGGAAACCTGAAGAATATTTGAGAAAGCGGTTTCTGTTAGTCTTGACCTAAAGAGAATGTTTTAGAGTGGTGGAAGAAAGAGGCTCTCTCTCTCCTTTTCGTGCCTGATCACTTGGCGGACGGACAGATCGAACATCGCAGTAGGAGTATCAGCCTTGAATTGGAAGCCCAGAGATACTGTACTTTGTGGTGAAGGTGACATTGCTCCGTGGCTGTCTTGTTGCTGCTTAAGGAGGAGCTGTCGGTCTGTTGTGTAACAGTAAGTTAAGTTGTAATCCTAGAAATACTTGGATTTTTTTTAAAGGTTTAATTTTTATTTTTGTTGCAGACGGGTAGGTCCTAGTCTGTCCGAAGTTTCTCTTTATTGTTTTGAATAGGAGTGCTGCATCTTTAAGGATGCCTCCTTTTAAACACTCAGCTCCAACTTTGTGACCAAATAAAACCATCCCGTTCCAGAGTTCCCTTTCCTGCCCCAACTTCAGACTCCCCTGGTGAAATATCTACTCTTACTTCTGTATAGTTGCTGACCTCTCGTTACGTGTGTTTAATAGATGCTGTTCTAGAACAAAGTTACAGCTTTTTTTTCTTCTGTTAACCATTAAAATGATTCCTGCTTGTAGTGGTTCTTAGCATATTTTATATTTTTTTCTCTACTGGGAAAAAAGCGAGTTCACAAAAGATTGTAAAGTTGCTTCCGTGTAGAAAAAAAAACAAACCCCAAATAATTTTGTATCTTGGAAATCCATCGTATCGACCTGTGTTGCTAATAGCATGGCTCTGTAACTATTTCAGCATCGCTGTGTCTTTTTTCCCCTTTTTTGTCACACTCGTGTGGTATTGACACATCCAGACCAGAACCATATGCCATAATAAAAAGGTGGGATTTTATGTGTACCCTGGTGGTGTAAGTGTCCGCGTCCCTTCAGCTCACAAGACTGACTCCAAAGCCAACTTTAAGGATGCCCACTTCTGCTGTAGAAGTTTTACCAGATCTCTGACCCCAGTATTTTATAAGAGGGGCTAGAGTCCATTTTGTGGAGGGAAGAGATGATAAGCATAACTCCGTCCAGATGCACTTGAAAGAAGCCAGCGGAAGGAGTCCTCAGCTTGAGGCAACAAACTATCACATGGACTAGACTCTTACCTAAGGTGAAAAGAATTCTGGCCATTCTGCATCCTATCTATAGAGGAAGCAAAAGTCTCAAATGATAAATAATTGTGAGTTAAAGGATTACTGCATCTTCCAGCAGGCAAATGGGAGTTTGAGAATTATCTGGAGGTTAGTCTTGACTATTTGCAACAAAAAAGCCCATTCGTCAAAATAGGCAAACATCTGCCATAAAACAAAACAAACTTTGGTGGGGCAGAAGATGTGAGAATTTATTTTGTGCCTAGGGTGGTCTTTCTGACCTAAACTTTCAAATAAGTAGTGTAAAGATTCAGTGCAAAAATGGGGCTGCCAGAATTGGGCACTTTTGCCTCCACAAGAGCAGAAATTGCAAACTCCTTGTGTTTCCCCTGAGAAGGCATTTTTCAGCTAATGGAGAAAGGCAGAGAGTTTTAACCCTATTGATGATTGCCTCTGCCAAGCAACAGTGCAAGAGTGTACAGGGCACTTGGAGATAAATTGCTTCATTCTATTTTTTGTGTGTGTGGATGATCTGAAGGGGAGAGGGCTGTGGAAACTGATGCTCAACACCCTAAGTGAATTAGCTTCCCGGTACAAAGTGTACACTTGCAAAAGTTACTTTAGAATTCAGCTATACATGAGCTGGCTTTCTGGTAAATAAAGTGAATCCCATGTGTAATCATGACACTCTTGGAAAACAGCTGCAGAACAATCTCTTGACTGTCTTATAAACCTCATCAGTCTGCTAATAAGGAATTTTCTGAAGAATCAGATTTAGTTTACGGGTAGAAGCCCTGTCAAAGTTCTTATGTAGTCCTTTTTTATTTAAGAAGTGGGAGTAGTTTTTTAACAGGCTCTCAGTAGCCAGGTGCTTTAGTGCAGAACCTAACACAACATGGACCAGTGGAAACAACCTGAAACACTCGGTGGCATGTGGCTTACTAGCTTCTCCACTCCCTGTTCAAATTGAAGCTGGAAGCTACATGTTTTAATTGGTACCATCTAGTTTGATGAGACATTTAAGGGTCAATATTTTTTCCTTCATAAATATAGGGTTCAAGTTGTGCTGTACCAAACTGGCTGTTAAGCCACTCTTCCTCCTGTGTTTTTCCTCATTGCAGCTGCTCTTAGTACTGAAACAAGGGAACACTGTCTCTAGTTAGATTTTTCCCTCACTTTTGAATTGCCATATGTAGCAACACCATGTAACAAGAATCCTCATGTGAGATTCTGTTCCTTTCAGGTGCCATTCACACAGTCGAATGTAATTTCTTAAGGTTCTTGAAATAAAACTGGTTTTTGTGCTATGGACAGTAACATCTACGCCTGCCTAAAAGACTTGTCATGTTCCTATTGCATTCTACCCGCTAAACCTACACCATTAAACGCTATTTCAAAATGTTGAGTCAATGTCTTTTAACTCATTACAATAAATACCTAGTACAGTTTCAAGACGGCTGATTGAGCCAGGATGTATGACTTGCCGATTGTTTTGCATGCAGTCCACCTGGCTACTGCTCTCCTCACTGCACGCAACTTTTCAGAAGTGGTGTGTGACCATTTTCAACATCTGACCTAGTTGGACTAGGAATGGCTGTAGTGACATGTCACATCCAAATCAGGATTATGACATGAAGGTCCATCACAATGAAATAAATGCTGAGTTGTGCTGAGTTGGGAATTAGAGAATGCCCCACAGGTCTTGTGGGGCACAGAGTTGTGGTCTTGGATAGACAAGGAGGTATGTGTGTCATCACAGCCATGATTGCTGAGCCCAAAACAAAAATGATTTGTTCCTTTGTCATTAAAACCCCTGGGTTTTGTCATCCTAGCCAGCCTGATTTAGTAAGAACTAGACTCCTCCATGAGTGATCTTATCTCTATTAAATTGTTAAACTATGTGTAGGCTACTGGAGTTTTCCAATAGGATTTAGGTTTTTTTAAAATAGGCACTACCATAATAAAAGTGGTTGAAAAGCTTATCAGACACTATGCAAACATGAACAAGAGACAAACTAGTCTAACACACAGTAAATGCTGATTGCAGATTATGAGCAATGTGAAATATCCTCTATTATGTACCAGGACTTCAACTAGCTATAAAATGATTTTTGCAATGATTTCCCCCCCCCCTTTTTAAAAACCATCACAGACATCCAGCCACTGTATCATAGTATGCCGATATAGTTAAAGATGTTTGGGCATCCCCTGGATGAAGGGGTGGGTGAATTATATTGCACTGTAAAAATGGAGTAATGTTTTTAATGCAAAGTCTCAGGTTTTCACTGTTAAAATGGGATTTTTAGCTATCTACGTAGCATTTATTTCTGTTTTCAAAGCCTGGACATGCTAATGCATAAACCCCAGGCTCGATAGATAGAACTGAAAATCATCAGGCGAAAATACCCTTGCTGGACTAATTTACTCTGTGGTATGTACATGATACTTTGATTTTAGCATAATCCCATATCCCCACTAAAAAAAGCATTTGTGAAATGCAGCAAAAGCTTGTCCATTGCAGTAGCTATTGTCCTGTACTGGTTTATAGGACAGAGCACAAAAAAAACTTGGTTAGATGCCACGAAGTAAGTGGCAATGCCTTAACCATATGCGTGTTGTAAAGGTCACTAGGACCTCTTCCATCCTTATCAAGGGGAGTGCTAACCTTCTCTCCTTTCATACAACACAAACGCTAGGCACACACGCTGTGCTTTTAAATAGCTAGAATAATAAACATATATCAGTTATGGTGACTGGAGAAAGACAGGGTAAAAGACATTAAATTGCACGGAGTCAAATCATAATGTTTTAACTGCTTTGTAAAAGTAATATGCACTGAACTAACCTGGGATTGTTCCTTGGTAATGTGATTCAGAAGCCGAAGAAGTAAAGAAACGAATAAAACAGGCTATTGCCAGCCCAGATTCTCTAATATATTCATCTCTTTTAGCCAATCAGCATGAAGAGCCAGCTGATTCGGCTACAAGGGGGTGCTGAATTTTAGCTCCTGAAAATACGATAGGAGTCTGCTTTCGTCGGTGAAGATACTAAGTGTTGGGCTGGCCTGAAAAAGCGCCTCATACGCTACCAACCCGTAACATATTAGCCGAATCAACGGTCTCCAAACAGCAAATACATTTACTGGCTATTTTGGACGTGGCCGCTGTAGCTCACGGCACCTATTCGCCTCACCCACGATGGCGGCCGCGGCGGTGCGCCTGCGTTATAGGTTCGAATCCCCATTGGGACAGAAACTTCGTTTTACAAAACCTTTTTTGAAATAAAAGCCCAGCACAGGAGCTCTGTGAAAGTTTCTCTCTTTCACCAACAGAGGCTGATCCAATAGATTCCCTCCTTCACTTTGTCAACGGGCCAAAATTTTTGAGAGACACTTTTTTTTTTTAGTATAATTATTTTTTCAATGGTGGGGTTTTGGTTTTTTAAAAGAAAACTGATGTAAAACAGAACATTTTTACTGCAGGTTTTTTTTCCCTTTTCATTTCAGCGCTTTAGGCAAGGCCGGCAATGTACCATTCTTGGGACCCCACAGGGGCAGAGAGTGGAGAACTACATGGTTTCCGTGATCCCCGCTTCTAACACTGATTGGAGTTGTTCCGTACTTTGCAGCCGCATGAGGGTGACCCAATCAGGCCCACCGGGTGTTTTAACCCCTGTAAGCCATGTTCTGTGTGTCACACGTCTCTGGTCCTCAGACACTGAACTAGGCAGTCGGGGCGAGATTGGGCTGCTCCATATATTGCCATATGAGCACAGTTCCCAAAGAATCATCGCATAGCATCATAGAATATCATGGTTGGAAGGGACCTCAGAAGATCATCAAGTCCAACCCCCTGCTCAAAGTAGGACCAACCCCCAACTAAATCATCCCAGCCAGAGCTTTGTCAACCCTGACCTTAAAAACCTCTAAGGAAGGAGATTCCACCTCCTCCTCGCCCCATCCCACATCCAGGCAACCCATTCCAGTGCTTCACCACCCTCCTAGTGAAAAAGTTTTTTCTAATATGCCACCTAAACCTCCCTCTCTTCAGCTCCAGACCATTAGTCCTTGTTCTGTCAGTTACAATGCAGGAGGCCCTCAAGAAGTTCCTTCTGTAGCCTGAAAGGGAGGTCATCTGCAGCGCCGCAGTGGCTGGTCGAAACCCGTGAGACAGACATTATTTAAAAAATGTGCATGAAAAATGATCAGCATGTTTTCAACCTGCTGTATTTGAACAGCCCTGCGCCAGATTCTAGGGCTGCTAGAACAAACTGAACCACTATCCCCGATCCAGCGACCCCCAAACTATGGAAAAGGCCCAGCTTCTAGCTCAACATCCCAGCTGAGATGCCGCTCTGTCTTTACCAGAGTTTTCTTTAAGGCACCTCTGGGCATGTAAGGCCTCTAGTGAAAGACGTGTTGTGGGGTGAGTGCACAGGATGGTCTCACAGACAGGGTGGCTGTTGTAGGTATTAATTATTTTGCAGTTCTCTGGGTGCTCCCCAGAAGGCTTAGAAAGACACAGCTCTTGCCTCAGGGAGTTTACAATCTCAATTTCAGATGTGACTCAGGCAAGAGAGAGAGACCATAGGAAGGGGATGGGATGGGATGAGTGGGTTCCTTCTTTGCGTATGGAGCCACGAATTGATGTAAAAGGCACCCAGCGGTTGGGATTTTATCTGTTTGGGTGGCATTTTGTAGGTCTAAAAAGCTCGAGACCCATGAATGAACTGTTGAGCAGGGGGTGTGGTTTGGGGATTAGCATCTTGAATTCTGAATCCCATGTGAATTCTTCCTAATCCCCATGAAATCCCTCAGAGTTTAGATCTGTCTCCATTACAGTGGGCAGATTCTGAATGGAACAAAACCAGAACAGTTTCCTTAGTCCCAAAACCATGGAGTGCAGATATTTTGGGATCAGCCCAAAGAACTGGGGTCAGGGCTTCTGGCTGCAAATCCTCAACTGGTGCAATTGTCATCGTTCCATTGGCAATTTACACCATCGGGGGCTCTGTCTCCTGGTATCTCTCCCTGGTTCTGCTGGGGACACTTTTATGTCAACCTCTTTGTGGCTCATTTCATCCGTCGGTAAAATGAATGCAATGATGCAGACCTCCAGGAGATTAATTAACTAGCATCTTTGAGATCCTCTGGACTTGCAATGTTTCATTGTTTTTCTTCTTCTTTTATGTTTTGAACACATCCAAACAGACTGGTTAGAAAGTTCAATGAAAAATGAGTGTTTAAGAGCCACTGCAAATGCAGTGTTTACAATCAACAAGTATTTCAGGTGCAAACGAGCAACATGCTGGTTTTTGTGCCTGCAGCATTTACAATAAACTAGCGTTCCAGCTGCCCCAGACTGAGACCCATTCACTGGGAGATTTGACTGAGAAGGGGAAATTAGTGCCATGTGATAAATTATGTCTCTGGTTAGGGATGAGCTCTAAGAAGGATTTACCTGCAAAACCGTCTAATCTGTGCTCAGTTTATCCATCTTTCTGGGTATCCCAAAGGTTTAAGTGAGAACACGAATGTACCATGAACTTGTTAATCAAATTTTTCTCAATCAGAGGAGGAATGCAGTTTGCTGATTCCAATTGTCCAGCGCTGATAAATCTCTGTAAATTACATCAGGGCTAATGACGTGAGGAGGGACGTTTATGCTAATCCCCAAGGTGGCAACAGCACCAAAAACACGCTCCAAAAGAATGGGATCCACAGGAAATGAAAGCAAGGCAAATCAGCAACGGAAGCACCTCAGATTGTGACCTCATGAGCGTAGCAGCGTCACGTCTTGGTCACTGCTTTTGTAAGAAACAGGGAGATGAGTCAAATTTCCTGGCCAAATTTCTGCTCCATAAAGTGTTAGATGCTCAGTGACAACTTAAATATCAGGACTGTTGACGCTTCCATGTCTCCTCTGAGAAGGGAGTGGAAGGGCCACACAGATTTGCATAATTTGAGCAAGTGACATTTCATTTTGGTGACCTCAAGGGGTGGCATTTTGAGATGTCACCGCTCATCTGAACCCTAATTGAGAAGCAGCTATGGCCAAGAGTCCAGCAACGCCCCTGGTAACATGCAAGCCCCCCCAAGAGGGACCCAGATTCCAGGAGTCTGGTTCAACCAAGTGTCACCATGACCATGTTATGAATGTCTGCACCATCTACTGCAGTGGTTCCCAAACACTTTGCCTGTATGACCCCCATTCTGAGACTTATTATGACCCCATAACGACATCCTTAGACTCACTGCTGGAGACTGAAGTCATGCGGCACCTGCCTGGGCCCCCGAACAGAAATACGTGCTCCACAAATGGCATCTTCCCCGCAGCGTGACCTTGTACATACGGTGCACGCGAGGTCACCCTGCACGGAGGATGCCATTTTGTAGAGCGGGTCCGGACGCGTTTGGATTTGGTTTGTATATTCATCTGCTGAAGGTGCAGCCCTACTTGTGGGCACAACACATAGCTTGGGAACCACTGACCTACTGTGAGCGACATCTCTTTCTGGGGATTCACAGGGGTGGAGCTTTTGTTATGGGGAGGAGCTTATGAGCTTTAAAAGACTGTAAGTGGTCAAGACTTTGTGCTGCTGCAGGTGCCAACCAATGTGTCACGGTGTGAGTTCAGTCCTGACTGAAAGAGAAGAGTCCTGCCTATTGAATCAGTGGCCTGGCTTTCCATGGCACCTTGGGATTTCCAGGTTGGGAGCCTCTCGTCCAACATACCTGGCCTACCTTGTGATGCTGGACAAGTTCATGGAGGTGGGTGGTTTGGTGAAGGTTGGCACACATTTACACCAGTTAAATATCTGTCCCTAAATCAGTGTCACTCCATCAGCTCAACAGGGTTATGATGATTTGTATCAGCTGACATCTGATCTTTCATACAATTGGTCTCCCAACTCAGAAACCAACTAGTTCATCGAAGATTAATAGTTAGTTTCCTCTGCTTGTTGACGCCTAGCAGTTATGTCTGACTTTCATTAATCCCAAATTTGCACTTGATCTCATCCCCTAGGGTTTTTGTCTTCCCCACGTTAGACATTTGTTACACACACGTTGTTTTGAGGCAAAACGCGGGGGGTGGTTTCATGATTTCAATAAAGGGTCTGAATAATTTAGGCAGCTCTCCTAGGCGCTGCTTCTTTGGATCAACATTAATTGGCCCTACTGAGAGCTTGCACTTGACTTAAACAACGATGTGTTGCCTCCAAGTAAAGTATTAATGACCAAACTTGCTATTGAATAGGGCTACAAGGAGATAAGGCTTAATTTCCAGTTGCTAGTCGAGCCAAACATCCTAATTAGTGGGGAGATTTCCCAAGGACAAAGCCGCACCATAATCATTCAGTTCTGTTGGAGAAGCATAGGGCAAGTCGTGGGCCAGCACTCCTCCTACCAGGGAAGAGTCCTTTTCCTTTGATTTCAATGGAAGTGAGGAGCCGAAATACGTTTGTAGATCTGGACCATACAAACTGAACATATGAACTCAACATGTACTGGCTCCCTTGTGAATCACCACTGGGCTTTGAATCTCAGATTTTCAGCTTTAAAACATTGGCCGCTACCACTTGAGCTAAATGAGTCAATTTCATTATTAGGTAGCAATAGTAAGCTATTATCGTGGAAGGACCAGCCACTCAAGGGGGATGTGTAATACATTGACCTAATGGGTGACATGTGATCAGAACTGGGAGATCTGGGTGTTGTTCCCAATTTTGCCACTAGCTGGCTGTGCAGCCTTGGGCAAGTCACTTAACTGCACTGTGCCTCAGTTTCCCCGCATGGAAAATGTGGATAGCCATACTCATCCTTGAAAAGCAGTTTGCTATCATGGATTAAAAAGGGCTACAACAGTGCTATGCTGTGCAGAGAAAAATTCTCCAATCCAGCCCATTTCTCCGACCCCATTTAGAAACTGTGGAGTGGTAGCCTAGGCACAGTGTGGAATGAAAGTAACAATGATCAAGGCTTCTATTTCTCTGCTTATGTTTCCCCCTCCCCAATCCCTTTACCCATGGAGAGATTTCCTCAGGCAGCCAGCACCTCACTCTTCATTGTTCCTTTTGCCCCCAGCTGCACGAGTCAGACACTGGGTGAGAGGGTGTGACCCATAGAAATCTCTTCCCCTGGTGCAGATAATGAGAGGTTGATGTCCACGCTAGCTAAGCTGCTTATTTTGCCATTTTAATTTTTTAATCCCATACATTCCGTTGTTCTCTCCTCTCAGTAAGCATTAGCTCTTTAAGTCCAATTAGCTACATTTAGCGCTTGGGCTTTGGAGATGGGGGAGCTGGCGTGACTCAGGACACCAATGATTAGATGGCCAAGAACTTTGGCAGGCGGAGAGCAGCGGCAATGAGGCTCTGATCTGGCCATTGTGTCCCTGCTGCAGTGGCATTGACACCAGCACGTTGAAAATTCTGAATCCAGTCTGGTCAGCAAATCACTGATGAGAGCGTACCTCCTGTCCTTGTTCTCAGTGCTCTAGGAGGTTGCTGCAGTTGCAGATCTCTGTAAATGAAGAGTCAATTTCAGAGCAGAAGTGGAGTCCGAGATGCAAACATTCCAACTATGTGCACACAGACTGACTTCCTGATGCCTCCTCCAAATGCTTCTCTCCTGCAGCCTGTGTTCTTCCCTCCAAATTCCATGCTGGTTGCCACAGGCCTGATTCTGATCTCACTGATATTGGTGCAAATCAGCAATAACTGAAGTGTCACCAGTGGGCCTGATTCTGCTCTCATGCTGGTGTAAATTAGCAATATGTGGACTCGTGGCTATAGCATTGCAGTGGAATCTAGATTCTGTTCCTGGCTTTACCTCTGACCTGTTGGGGATGCCCATGGCCAAGTCATTTCCCTCTCTTTCTGCCTCAGTTTCCCCATCTATAAAAGGGAGATAATGGTACTGAGCCCTTTTGTAAAGTGCTTTGAGATTTATGGATGAAAAGTGCTTTATAAGAGCTAGGTATTATCATTACCTCACAACATGCCTCTGAGGCAGGGCAGGATTATTATCCACAGTGTACACATGGGAAACTGAGGCAGAGAGAGACTCCATGACTTCAGTAAGGTCACACAGGAAATCTGTAACAGAGCAGGGAACTGCACCCTGGTCTCCTAAACCAGTGTCTTAATCACTGGACCATCTTCCCTCCCTAATGTTGGGGCAAGACACCCTTCAGATCTGGGATTTTACTTCAGGCCTCTCTCTAGTTTAAAAATGAAACAGTTTTCTTTTAAAGAAATGATTAAAAAAAATTATAAACCCATTTCTGCTTGCATCCAATTTTGCTCTAACGCTGTCGCCCCACCTGGGGGAATTTTTTTGTTTGAAAATCTTAATTTGGGGATTTAAAATCAGTCCATTTCTCTTTAATAAAATTATTCTTGGCTTCTTTAAATAGCACAGTATGTCATACAAAGTCAGTTCAACCAGATGAAAAGGCTCAAAGAGGAAAAAGAAAAAAAAAGGGGGAAAAAGCCCCCAACCCTTCTGTCTAATCCAACTGAATTAGAGGATTTCCAAGTGGATTTAGAACTAAATCTTGATTAGGGAGAATTTCTCTCCAAGAGCTGCTGCGTGATAGTATTAATGGGTAACGATCATGGATAGAGGAAATAGGACAGAAATAACCGAGGGTTACACATACACACGCACACGTCTGTTCGTGAAGCGAAAGAAATCAGGGGAATCTCTCAGGAGGAAAACAAAAAACCCCAACACCGCAGTGATTGGGAGACTTGGGGGACGACGGGAAGAAGATCGTATATGTACGAACGGCCTTTTTCTGTCTGATTCATGATGTGATTCTAAAGAAGGTTTCCATGGGTCTCAATTAATAACAAGATGATTTTCAAGTAGCGCAGAATGATGCACATGCTTGGAGATTGTAGCGGGCATGCCGAGGGGCAGGATTGGCTGCAAGGGTTGGATGGTCTGTCTACACTTTGCACACACACATTTGATTTGTTCTGTTTTTAACATAGAGTGGATCCCTGGAACTGATCCCCATGCTGTTAAGACTCAGGTTTGGTGCGGCATATGGGATCCTCTCTCTGATGACTGTGGCTTTCGTTCTTCCCGCGGGTAAGTGCTTCCAATCTACAAGGTTATAAATGTGCCAGCTGGCTGTTTGAAGTTGTTTTTTTAACCTCCTAGCTGATAAAATGGGATTTATTTTTGGAGGGCATTTAAGGGCATTTCTACCCAGGGTTTACCTAGGCATTGCTGAATGATGTGGTGTCAGAAACTGAACGATTACACTCATATATTGTATAAAAAGAGGGGTACAGAGAACAGAGGGGTGCAGGTCTAGCATGAGTCAGGAATCCTGGGTCCTGGGACCCTCTTCACTGGGTGGCCTTGGGAAAAGCTCCTTTACAGCTTCATTTCCCTATCTAGACAGTCAAAAGCGTTGAGATCCGAAGCTGAGAGGGCTTGCAGAAAGGCTAAGTATTATTATTTGGAGGTGCGTGGGGGGATGTAGAAGCGTTGTCAGGCTGCACAGAGAGGAGTCGAACCGGGGGAAATCCAATGCTGCTATAGTCAAGGTCTATGGCTCTGTTCATTGGGTGCAATACAGGCATCAGGTGCTAGGTTTGCCTTAAAATTCCCATGATGACAACATGGAAATCTTTATTGCTCCTTTCTGTCCATGACCACAGTTTTTTAGGGTCTTGAGATGACTTGATTTTCATCCAGGCATAGACTAGGGGCAATTCTCAGAGATCACGAGTAAATCCAGCTGGGAAAACATGTGGTCTCCTTGTACCATAAGGGGTCTTGGAACACTGTATGGGACTCTCTGTCCCAGAGGTCACAGAAAACTGATTTTCCATCCCCCCCACTTTGATATTTCATTGTCACTTTGCAGCTCTGCTAAACACCAGGGTTTAACAAAGGGAAGACTTTAGTAGAAAAAAATAAACATCCAAATGATGTATGTGCAAATGAAGGCGAAATTATTTTTCTTGGCTCTTCAAAGATCATAGTCTAGATTTCTGTTTGCTTAATGATATCTTCTCGGAGGATTCATTTGTGGGATCTGTTTCCCAGGCAGAGTTATTTGACTAGAGAGAGGGAGAGACTTGTGGTTTGTGGGAGGGTGTATATTGTCTCTGCTACTTGGAAACAGCATCCGATTCACAACAGTTTCATCCTAGGAGGATGGCACCCACCCAGAGAGTAGTGATACCAGCCTGGTGAGAAATACCAGATTAGAGTGCAAGTCAGCCCTGATAAGTTACCATGGCACCTTGTTTACCCCATGTGCATTCGGCATCAAAGGTGCTGACTTTAATGACTAAAATAAGTTTGTGCCACTTTTTAGTCCTGTTAGCCCTGCGCAGCTGATGGACAGAGCTGAACCGCATTCCCTTTTGTGCATCATCAACAGAATGGTTCTCTGAGCGCCAGCTCCGGGACCGATGAGTTACCTAGCAAAGGGGCTGCACAGGTGTAAATCTGGCTCCACAGGTGTCACTGAAAGCAGAAGCAGGCCTGTGGAACCCTTATTCCTGGTGATGAAGTGTGAAAAGGAAAGAACCCAGTTTGGCGTTCAGATTGCAGGTTGTGTTTGCAGGGCTGCGATGTAGGAAAAACCCATTTTTGACCTGCATACTGAGCATGTTTGGTCTGGAATCAGTGAAACACAATTCGAACACAACTCAAAACATGGGAGTCAATGCAGAACCCCTGGGGCCATTTTTGCACCCACTTTTCAGAGCAGAACCTCTTTTTAAAACGAGATGGAGGCACACTATCCTAGACTTGGACTGAATGCTTTGTATTTAATTTTCCAGTTACCTGATGCATTTGTTGGCCTATATAATAATGATCACAATCATAACCAAACATTCTCTGAAATATACTGAGATATCCCCTAAGCCTAAAGTCACCACCATCCATATCTTCAAAGGTACTTAGGATCTTAAGTCCCATGAGAGTTAGGCACCTAAATAACTTTGAGGATCTGAGCCTAAATGTTGACTCAGGGAGGTCTGTGGCACTAAGATTTCTTTTAAGGCTTACAAACCTGCTTCTAATTATGCTCATTCAGTCTTGGTCCCTGCTCATTCTCCTATCTCTGGTTTTACAGTGACCCCTAGTGGTCAAAAGGAGGTACTGTTATAAGAGTATAACTATTCCATGACACATTGGTTGCACGAATGTAAAGGAGAGTTGATTTTGTGATTCATAGCTACAGCTAAAGGGCAACCCAAACATTTTATGGAAGGCTCTCTAAAGAGAACTGAAATATTTGCCTTTGGAAGAACCTGGTCATGTTTCCAATGGTCTTGTTTAGCTTCTGGTCTACAGTGCTACGGCTGCAATATTATCGTGGGCACAAAGTACGTTGACATGGGCTGCTCCAACCCAGAAGTGATTACCTGCACCCATTCTCACCAGGGCTTCAAACACCGGTTCTGCATTAAAACGGAAAGCGGTAAGTCTGCCTCCATTTCACACGAGTTAAACACTGCTCCAAGGGGGTTCTCTAATTGGCAATGCTCTTGGGCAAAAGCAAAAGCAAATCAGTTTATTTTTGAGGGTACTACGATGTTGTTGTTTTGTTACAGCCCTATAGGGAGCACCGTGTGTCCCATAATTCAGCCTGCAAGCCAGAGCATAGCAAACCAAAGGGTGTTGAGATGGAACCTGATCCAACACCCGTTTGAAGACAGTGGAGATGCTTCCATTGACTGCACTGGGCCTTGGATCAGGTCCTTGAAGTTGGTGTGAGCAGCAGATGTCATCAAGCCATTCTCCATGGGGTAATGAAATCCCCAGACCATTGCAAAGAGCCGGGTCCCGACTTGCAGAGACCGTCTTTCATTGGGCATGATCTCGAATAGATCTGCCTACATGTCCAAAGCGCAGCTCAGGACCCTGTGTGCGTGGCTTTGGACAGAGTGACCCAGGAAACAGTTCCTGACCCTGGAAATAGCCTGTGTCCACACCCAGAAGCCTGCGAGTCCCTCAGGCGTTAGGCAGCTCTTGAGAATTTTGTAGAACTAGCAGATTTTGCTCTTGCTCAGCCTGGTGTCAGCCAGACGAATTCACTGAAGTGTGAGCGGGGCACAAGCAGAGTAAGCAAGACCAGGATCAGGCCCATCCTCTCTGAGGTTCACCCACCTCTGGTTATAGTGCATTGTGTTTTCCTTTGTTTGGACTGGCCATGTCCCTTGGCCCTGATGGGATGTTTTCTCTGCTCTGTGCTTGCTCTGTAGTGGTGCTGGGAATTCTGCTGACCAGCGGCTGTGCCACGTCCCGTCACTGCCAACAGCAGGAGCTGCCGGGCGTGCGGATCCATTGCTGTGACACGGATCTGTGCAATGGCGCCCCGAGATCTGCCCTCCCACATGACACCCTGTCCAGCTGCCGCCTCTTGGTGTCCTCAGTCCTCATGGCCTTCTTCCTGCTCTGAGATCCCAGGGCCGGCCCTGTACCGAGCACGGGCCAATGCGGAGAAGGCGTCTGCTGGCTGGTCTGAAGATGTCACGGTTCTAACGTGTTCGGTTTGAAAGAAAACCCATGTTCTTTTTCTCTTGTCTCTCAATAAAGACACCAGGCAAACTGACCCAGCGAGGCCCCAGGTTTACTCACACACCTGAAGGTAGGATACAGCACTCTGCGGCAGTGAGGGGTAGGGACGCCTGGGCTCTGTAAGACTCAGAAGCTGGGGGTGCCCCCTCCCTCCAAACCCCACTCTCAACTCCTTTAGTGGCCAGTTGCAGGCTGTCTCAAGAGGTAACGTTACCTCCTTGGGCACAGGCCATGTCGTCTGGGGCATGTAGCACTGGAGTGGAAGTCAAGCGCCCCGGGTCCTACTGCCAGCTCCGCCACTGACCTACTAGGTGACCATGTGCAATTTGGTTCACCTCGGTTTCTCCTCCCATCCTGCCTCTGTTTAGCCTGTGAGCACTTTGGGTGAAGGACTCTCCCCCTGTGGGGTTGTGTGGCACCCAGCACAAGGGAATCCTGATCTTGGCTGGGGCCTCCAAGCAGGACTGAATTAGGAGTAACAACTGAACGGTTCCCAAGGTCATAGCGTTCCATGTGCATTTAGAGAGAAAACACCATCTAATGCTTAAACCAATGGCCTGGCACTGGTGTTCTGTCCCCAGCTCTGCCAAAGCCCTTTGGGCTGATTAATTAATCTAGCCGTGCCTCAGTTTCCCTATGTGTAAAAGCAACACTAATGCTTTACTAACTTCCCGAGCATCATTTACAAATGTGTGCGAAGCCCTCTGATTTTCATAGTGCTTTCCATGCAGGACACTCAGAGTATTCGTCATCCCCCCCCCGCCCCCGCACCAGGAGAAAAATCCCACAAACACTTTGAGAGCAGCCGAGCTGAGTCTTCTCAGTCTCAGCTAGGAAAGGCTGGCAGTCAAAATACCTGGGTTCTAGTCCCAGCTCTGTCTCCAGTTGTGACCCTGGAGCGCTGTGCCTCGGTTTCCGCACCAGTAAAGCAAGGAGATAATATTTCCCCCAGGATGCAGTGTTAAGCTTTGAACAAGTAATGTGCTGTACACATGCTAAATAGCTGTATGAGCTCTAACACTTTAGTTGGTCTGATACAAGCGGAGCAAAGCAATTTAAGAATCATTCCAGGTACAAAGCGGCATTGTCTCTTCATTGGGATGATAAGCCATCCATTGGGACAGCCTGTATAATAGGATTTTACTGCCCTGATGCAGGGGAGGCCAGGAAAGGCCTAAATTGACCTGGTTTGTACAGTTTAACCTTGCAACAAGACTAGAAATAGGAGCATCACCTGAGAGCGGAGGTTTTTGAAAGGTCATTTATTCAACAAGATATTCCCCTATTCACTCCTATCCAATCCAGTCATTTCTCCACCTGAGAGAGTTTTGGGGCATCAAAATTAGTGGTAGCATGCCAAGTAGCAAAGCTTTTGATATGGTCTCCCACAGTATTCTTGCCAGCAAGTTAAAGAAGTATAAGGTGGATATAAAGCTGGCTAGATCATTGGGTTCAGTGGGGAGTGATCAATGGCTTCATGTCTAATTGGCAGCTGGTATCAAGAGGAGTGCCCCAAGGGTCGGTCCTGGGGCTGGTTTTGTTCAATATCTTCATTAATGATCTGGAGGATGGTGTGGACTGCACCCTTAGCAAGTTTGCAGATGACACTAAACTGGGAGGAGCGGTAGATACACTGGAGGGTAGGGATAGGATACAGAAGGACCTAGACAAATTAGAGGATTGGGCCAAAAGAAATCTGATGAGGTTCAACAAGGACAAGTCCAGAGTCCTGCACTTAGGACGGAAGAATCCCATGCACTGCTACAGACGAGGGACCGAATGGCTGGGCAGCAGTTCTGCAGAAAAGGACTTAGGGGTTACAGTGGATGAGGAGCTGGATATGAGTCAACAGTGTGCCCTTGTTGCCAAGGTGGCTAACGGCATTTTGGGTTTTATAAGTAGGGGCATTTCCAGCAGATCAAGGGACGTGATCATTCCCCTCTCATCGGCCCAACATTGGTAAGAGCGAGGTCTTCCTATCCCCTAACTGTGCCTGCAGAAGGTCCAGTCCCCCGCACCTGAATGAGCTGCTCAGCCAGTGCCTGGCACTTAGATATCCTGCCCCGGGCTTTCCCCTTGTGCTTGTAAAGTGCTTGGAGAGCTACTGAGGCAAAGCCCGATGCCTGAGCTCGATAGGATCATTGATTCTTCTTCTTCTTCAATGCTGCAGGCTCTGAACCCTGCTACCACTCTCACGTGCTTTCTACCAAAGGGCCAGGTTAGCCCCAGGAACCAGCACACTAACAGAGCCAGCTCTTTGGTCTAAGAGCTACTTCGTTGTCACCTGGGATTTCTGACAAGGATGCAGTGGGTAACAGAAGAGAATTTGGCCAACACGTCTCTCCTAGCTGAGCCAGGTCTGTCCACCAGAGAGCGCCCTTGGATCTCCCAGAATCTCCCCATTCACAACGGGATCTGAAAAACCTCACTCCAACCCCTACCAAAGGAAAAAAAAAAGTTAATAAGAAACAGGGGTAGCTGAAAGAACCATAAAGCCTGTAACATCAACTTCTCCAGCATCAGTGACTGGCTCACAGAGCCACTGAGAGCTGAGATCCATGAAAGGAGCTTCCCCTGTTGTTCCTCTAATCTCTTGTGAGGTTTCCTTGCTTTATGGCTGAACTCTCCAACTAGTCCTCAGTCCATGGAGATGCAGATCAAACACTGCACCATGGCAAAAATGTCCCCTTGAAGCAGAAGTAGGGCCCAGGAGATTTTCCCAAGACCAGCCCTGTGGAAGGTGGGTCACAATCATGAAAAGATGTCTGAATGGGGTCTGGTTAGGTGCTTCTGTGTGGCCTCTATCTCCATTATTATATCTTCCTCATCTGTAATATATGCCTTCCTTCATTATTAGATCTATACTCACAACACCTCTCAGCAGGAAATACTGCTTCCATTTTACAGAGTGGGAAACTGAGGCACAGAGACACAGAGTGAGGTGTTCAAAAGAGCTATCAAAACCAGAAACATGTTGACCAGTCCCCAAAATGCTGATGGGTTGGCGTTCAGGCAAACACATTTTCACCTTTTAGATTTTAAGGGTTTTTTTTCTGACAACCCTCCCCAAAATTAAGAAAAATGTGAACAAAAACAAACATTTCAACTTTCCTTGAAAATTTCACGGGCACAAAACCCATTTCCGGAGCAGCAGTAATCATGATGATCACTATCAATCATTTATTTGTGTAGGTAAGGTTTTTCACCATGCTATACTTTTTTGGTGAAAATCTGGTGGTTTCACTCAGTTTTGGCCCAAAAACCACATAAAGGGCTTGCAGCTAGATTCTCTTGGAGGAGTTTTGAGTGTTGTTCTTGCTCAGAAAAGTCCCACTTGATTCTGATGCCAAATCATCATGAGTCTCCAGACCCTCCTCTTCCCCCCGTGAAGCAAACTGAGTTTCCTCCGCTTCTCGACTCGGTGGTACCTGAGTAGCATCAGCTCCTCCAGGTGGCGCTACTGTTTACCCAATTTTGCACCTCCCTTCCCCAGTTTGAGTCATCCATCTTTCAATGTGTAAGAGGCCTGTTGCAGTTAAGTAGGCTGAAGTGCGCCTGAACTCTTTAACCTCTGCCCTAAGATTGCTCCTTTTGCCCCAGGGTAGCGGATCAGCTCCGCTGCACTCTCCAAACAGCGGCAGCTCCTTCGCTGACATTTCTTTCTCCTGCTGGATTCTATTAGCACCCGGAGGTTGAAAATGCTACTTTGGCGTGTCGGGAGGGATTTGATTTATACTGGAAAGCAGCGGCAATCTATCGGTCTGTGCACACACACAACCACGGGGACTGACTCGAGGAGGCAAGATGAGGAGAGCCCCATCCGGATAACCTGGACAAACGGCGACCTTAGGGGGCTGTGATAATCGTTGACAAAGCTTTGAACACCAAGGAGGGCCAATAAGTATTTAGGACAGGCCAAGGGGATTTAACTGGGGAACAATGGGAAGAAACAGAGGCCAGGAAAACGTAGGCTACGGGATGGCTAGGGCTGATTTACATAGGTGAGTTCCTCTTGCAACCATAGTTGGCCAACCCCTTAGCTCCACCAGTGCAACGTTCTAGCATCACCAGGGTCAGCGGCTTGTGAGCCAGTGTTTGTAGAGGTGCAGCCCACCCGCAGAAGGGAAGATCTACACCAGAGTGGTTTCATTTACCTGCACTAAGGGGTTCATCTCCATGCAACTAGGGAGTAATGAGGACTAATCTCCAGGGTAGACTAGGCCTGGAATAATCTGGAGGCCCTAAAATGGAGTCAAGAAGCCGGAGCAAAGCTCTAGGGAGAAATCCTGACTCTGTTACATCCTGACTCTATTACACTGATGTCAGCAAAGCCGGGAGTTCACCCCTTGAGGGAAAGAATCCTGCACTAGCTGGGCCTGGGGGATCGGGACGAGGCAGCCAAGTTTGCTATCTCTGCTGGCTGTTTAAACCCAGGGGCTTGGTTCCCCACACGCTTGTCGCCCTGAAGTAGGAGACATCCACTGCTTCTGCGTTGGCCCTGGTTGCCCGTTGATGTCCGAGAGATGACGAAGGAGTCTGTTTTGCACCATCCGGGATTTTCATGAGTCCTTTTCACTGACTCCACATTCTACAGCCTTGTTATTTTCCCAGCTTTCAACCCCCAACGTGCTTAGTTGATATGAGATCTGACAAGATCACAGTTTGTGTTGGTTTGGCTGCAGGCTACCTATCCCCGCTTACCTAATGTGTGTGTGACTATCATAGGAGAGAGCGGGAGATGAAAATGTGAATTGAGTGGCTCCTAAAGGAAGGCTGATTGGCCTTTAGCAGGTCTGACACACTAGCACCGAGACGTTCTGCTGGAGCCTAGGTTGAAATCCCAGCAGTGTCCTTTTCCGCCTTCCTACCCAGAGAGGGGAATTTCCACAGAGTTTGCCCCGTGTCGATTTTTTGGATAAGCCCTTGCAAATGAGGCTGTCTCTACTCTTCAGGGGAATTAAACCCTCCTGCCTCCCTCTCCTGCCTCTGCTCTTTCTTTTTGAACTTAAGAGCTGGGATTTGCCTTGGTCTTCTCAGCTAAAATTTCTTCTTCCTCCGTTGTTGAGGGGTGCGATTGGTGGCTTCTCTCCTGTACCCCCAGAAGTGGCTGCATTTCAGTGGTTCCATTGTCCATTTTTATAATACTTTGAGACAGAACACCCAACTGAAATGCAAGATATTATTTTACACACAGACACATGCAAACACAGGGCCGCTAGCGCAATCCTTTCTTGAAAAATATCGAAGCCATTTCCGTGTCAAAAGCCCTTTTATGACAGCCTCAGTCGCTAAAGAATTGCCATTGTTTTAGTCTCGTGTGAGTGCTGGTCTTCAGATATTTCCAGCTCAAAGCAGGCTTTGACCTTCTGCTCAGACCAGAGAGAGGGAACACACATGAGTTCGGAAATGTTTCTACAAGACACAGCTCCTTTTTCTGATCGGAGAACCATGCTACGCCGTTTCTTCTCCTGTGACTGCATTCTCCTTCCCAAGTGCAGGGAAAACTCTCCCGCTACACCTCAGAAAAGAGGCGAAGCGTTTGGACCGAACTGCACCTCCTTGTAACAGCAGATGATAGAGAACCAGCCTTCAAATGGAGGAGCCGCGAGCTACATGAAAACTATTAATGCACAAAAAGTTTGCCTTACTAAGGCTTTGCTGTGCTGTCTCAGGTCAGGATAATATCTGATCTTCTCTGTGGCTACTATACAGGCTTGCAAAGGGTCATTCCTTCCCCTCTGGCTGATGTCAGAACCTGGAATGCTGGGACAGTCAGTCATTTCAGTCTCTCCTTGCCCCAGTATTAAGCTGGATAGTGACAGTGGCTGGTCTTAGATTGACGGTAGAATAAATGTAACAATCCCCCTGCTTGGGCTGCCAGGGGAGTTTGCACCGCAGATCTTCACTATCAAAAGCATGAGCCTTTGCTACTCGAGCTAAAGGAATGACAAGTATCAGCTGTAGTAGTAGGCTCTTATCCGGGCTGCAATTTCCCTTCACACACCTATTGCCCATAGTTCTAATCAGCAGCAGCACCCCTTGTTTTTCTCCTATAAGCCTCCCCATCACTGCCAATGTAATTCAGCCTTGACAGATTGCCTCGCCCCAGCCCTGCCACGCCATCTCACGGTGGACCTGCAGCTTCCTTTCTGTTTCAATCTTTTCCTCCCCGTCAGTTCTGATCTTCAGGACCCTGACTATTCATTCGGCTCTCAGACGTCACCAGAACAGAGGCTGACGCATCCTGCCCTGGCGTGGGCTGTCTTTGTGGGATGCATCCACTAGGAAGCAGAACACCACACATTTTGCTTGGGACCTAGGCCATGGCTACACTTTGGGTGCTAGTGTGCTGTAGCGATGCAACTGTAGCACCATAGTGTAGACGCTTCCTACATTGACAGAAAGGGTTTTGATTTTCCATAGGTAATCTACCTCCACGAGCCACGTCTACACTGGGGTTAGGGCAGCACAGGGGTTTTTCACACCCCTGCGTACCCTGGCTAGGTCAATCTAACTTTTAAGTGTAGACCAAGCCCATATTTATAGCATGCAAACCCCAAGCGGTGAAAGTCTAGTGCAGTAATCCACCATGCTACAATGCAAAGCTCTGCAAATCCACCATGTGTGCCCCTGCTCTTGTAATGTGTGAGAAAGATCTCACTCTGCTATGCAAGGAAAAAGGATTAGAGAAGAAAGCTTATTTGGGGTTGGTTTATGAAACAGATGCAAATTTGGGGCTAAAATACACCACAGACCTTCCAATGAGGCACAAACACATATAAACTCAGTCCAGTGGATAGTGCTTATGGGTGTAAGGTAGATAAGGTTGCCAAATAGAGCACAAAACTGGGCATTCAGAGATAGGGATTCTAACACCATCACAGCATCCGTACAGGATCAGGGACAATCTACTTAGCTTCTCAGGGTGTCCATTGCCGCAACTGGAAAGCAAGGATAACACCACTCAGGGCTTGTCTACCTTAGGCATGGCTACAACAGTATAAATAAGTCAGTAAAATTCCCAATAGTGGCAAGCTCTCTCCAGCCTTTGTAAAGCATGCTGAGATTCTTGGGAGAAAGATGCAAAGTACTGAAAACAGATCTGAAGGGGTCTAGGAACTTCACAGCCATTATGATGCAGAACCATGACTACAAGGAACTTTATGGCCTCAGTGGGGATAGAACTTGGATCCAGAAGCACAGCCTTCTACCACCTTAGCTAAAGGAGAATCTCTGTTAGCTGTATGAGGGCTATGACACACAGATGGACAGCTCTGATGCTATCCACAGAGGCACAGCAGCTGTTTCATTCCAGTATTACTTATTCTTATGTTGTAGTCCCCCAATGGATCCTCACTGCCTAGCTCTAGCTCTGGGAGATTTCCTGAGATGCTGCATGCATTGGAGAGTTGTCATTAACATTTGCTTCTCTCTGCTCTTAGTGCTCATGTTGGAGACAGGATTCCCATTTACCCAGGAACAAGGGACGTTAAAATTTAATAAATGATTGTGCAACTCGAGGATAAATAAACATCACTTAAAACACAGTCACACTGCAGACATGCTGTTTAATTCATGCTCTGGAAGTGCACAGTGTTTATAGCCATTTATTTCAGTAGCTAGTAAAAAGCAGGGTTGATCCACCCCAAATTTCAGACAAAACAACAGATTCTCATTCATCTTGTTTTGCTTCTCATTGTGTTACGGACTCCGGGGGATTTTTTTTTTACACACATGCACACACCCAAAGGCTTCAATTTTTGGGCCCCATATGGAGATTCTTTAAAGGGTCCTGATACTCAAAGTGTTCAAACCCGGCCCTTGGAAAATCAAGCCCCATTGAGGTGTCTTTAGCTGGGCAGCCAAAAAAGAGACACCGATGCTCACTAGTCACCTTGGAAGATTGTTGAGAAGGAGAAGAACATGATTTTGCAGTGCACCCGCACTGACTTTCCTTGTTCCCCATCCTGTCTTGGTTGTGCAAAAAGTAAGTTCTAGTGGTTCAGCGATTCCAAAGCCTGAAGTGATCATTGTGATCACCTAATCTGACCTCCTGTCTAACTAAGGTGACCAGATGTCCTGTTTTTAAAGGGACAGTCCTCTTTTTTGGGACTTTTTCTTATATAGGTGCCTATTGCCCCCCCCACTCCCTGTCCCGTTTTTTCACAGTTGCTATTAGGTAACCCTATGTATAATCCAGGCCAGAGAACTTCCCTGAAAGAATTCTTAGAGCAGATTTTTTTTATTTCAAAAAACCCTGTACAGCCAGGAGAGGGTTGGATCCAGAATAGTGCAGAAAATAGACGTTGGTCAGCTTCCTATACTAGCAGATTGTGGCAGTTGTCACATTTTGCTGATTCGTTTCTAACCAGGAAAGTGTTCAGGAAAAGTGGGTAATTAGCAGTTTATTCATAAGTTGGTAGAATGTGGATGCACAAATTTGCAGAATATGTGGTTGGTAAGAATTATTGTAGCACCCTGACATCCCAGTCCTGGGCCAGGACCCCATTATGCTAGACACTGTACAGACAAAGGACAAAAAATCTTCTCGTGAACGAAGATGTTTGATTTAGCACAGGCAATCTTGTCTTCCCCTGTAGGTATGCCCAGCAATTATAACAGCCTACTACTTATCCCCAGCTAAAGGAGTTGCTCCTTTAGCTCAAGTGGTACGGGCCTGTGTTTTTGGTGCTGAAGAGCTTGGGCTTAAATCCCCAATGCTTTTAGGTTTGTTTCAGCTGCATTGATGAGGATTCCACGGTTAGAGCATTGGTACCTCATCTGCTCCCTTTTCATATAAAAACAAGCAGAGGGGACAAAGACTGGGAAAATCCCACATGTTCTCCCCTCTCCCTGGCAGTGTGTGGGACCAGCAGGGGTGTGGAGCAGGCAGACATCTTCACTGGATGCCGGGTAGCATTCCAGCTTAGATATCTCTTCTGTTACAGCAGTCCCAAGACAGCTTTCCCCTTTGCTATGCTCCCCTCCCTTTACATATTAGAAAAGGGACGGGGTGAACCACAGAAATTAGTGACCGAAAAGCAGTATCAGGTCATGGAACCCATTCCCCTCCCAAAGGAGGAGAGCTTTCTAGCAGAAAAAGAAATGGTAATTTAGAGGAAGATGCTCTCACCAGACCAACAGTTCAGGGCAAATATAGTCTCCAACCTCCTAGAATGGAGCCAAAGTGCCATTCATTGTGCCACAAAAGTGCTATGCTCCTGCATGGACATATGAGGACAGCAACCTCAGGAGATGACCACAAACTCTTATTAGTTAATTTGAAGCTGAAGTTAGTAAGAAAGGGGGGGGGGGACCTTTTCCTGTTTAGTAAATAACAATACAAAACCCAAGCTATCATTTGGCCTGACCCAGATATAAGAATCAGAGCTGTCTGGATACCAGGTGCAATGTGATTAATTGGTTACACTATTTGACAAAGAACAGCTACATTCATCAAAGGTCAGAATCAGAGAGGTAGCCGTGTTAGTCTGGAATAGCAGAGGTAACAAAGTCCTGTGGCACCTTAAAGACTAACTATAAAGTTTTGAAGCATAAGCTTTCGTGGGCTAATACCCACTTCGTCGGATGCAAGCAGTGGAAGTGTCCAGAGGCAGGTATAGAAAAGAAGGCAAGAGCCAGGTGGGAGGTAACAAGGTTAGTCCAATTAGGCTGAACCAGCTTGTTATCTCCAATCAGGGAGGGTGGGTTATTCTTCTAGCATTTGAATGGGGGGTGTGAACATGGAGAGAGGAGAAGCTATTTTTGTAATTAGCAAGCCGTTGTAGGTCTTTGTTCAATCCTAGAGTGTTTGTGTTAAATTTGCAAATGAATTGTAGCTCTGCAGTTTCCCTTTGCAGTCTGGACTTGAAGTTTTTTTGCTGCAGTATGGTGACTTTTAAATCTGTAATTGTGTGTCCAGGCAGGTTGAAGTGTTCTCCTGCAGGTTTTTGTATATTGCCATTCCTAATATCTGATTTGTGTGCATTTATACTTTTTCGTAGGGACTGTCCAGTTTGGCCGATGTACATAGCAGAGGGACACTGGTGGCATATAATGGCATATATGACATTGGTAGATGTGCAGGTGAATGAACCAGTGATGGTATGGTTGATCTGGTTAGGTCCTGTGATGGTGTTGCTGGTGTAGATATGTGGGCAGAGTTGGCATCGAGGTTTGTTGCATGGATTGGTTCCTGAGTTGGAGTTATTGTGGTGCAGTGTGCTGTTGCTGGTGAGAATCTGCTTAAGGTTGGCAGGTTGTCTGTGTGCCAGGACTGGCCTTCCTCCCAAGGCCTGTGAAAGTGAGGGATTATTGTCCAGGATGGGTTGTAGGTCACTGATGATGCGTTGCAGAGGTTTTAACTGAGGACTGTAGGTGATGGCCAGTGGTGTTCTGTTGTTTTCTTTCCTGGGCTTATCTTGCAGCAGCAGGCTTCTGGGTACACGTCTGGCTCTGTTGATCTGTGTCCTTATTTCCTTGTGCGGGTATTGTAGTTTTGAGAAAGCTTGGTGAAGATCTCGTAGGCGTTGGTCTCTGTCTGAGGGGTTGGAGCAGATCCGATTGTACCTCAGTGCTTGGCTGTAGACAATGTATCGTGTGGTATGTTCGGGATGGAAGCTGGTGGCATGAAGGTAGGCATAGCTGTCAGTAGGTTTTCGGTATAGGGTGGTGTCGATGTGGCCATCATTAATTTGCACGGTGGTGTCTAGGAAGTGGACTTCCTGTGTGGACTGGTCCAGACTGAGATGGATGGGGGGTGGAAGCTGTTGAAGTCATGGTGGAATTCTTCCAGAGTTTCTTTCCCATGGGTCCAGATGATGAAGATGTCATCAATGTAGCGTAGATAGAGAAGGGGTGTGAGTGGACGAGAGTTGAGGAAGCGTTGTTCCAGGTCAGCCATAAAGATGTTGGCATACTGTGGGGCCATGCGGGTGCCCATAGCAGTGCCACTGGGCTGGAGGTATATATTGTCACCAAATTTGAAATAGTTGTGTGTGAGGATAAAGTCACAGAGCTCAGCAACCACCTGTGCTGTGGCATCATCAGGGATACTATTCCGGACAGCTTGTATTCCATCTTTGTGTGGGATGTTTGTGTAGAGAGCCTCTACATCCATGGTGGCTAGGATGGTGTTTTCTGGAAGGTCACCAATGCATTGTAGTTTCCTCAGGAAGTCGGTGGTATCACGGAGATAGCTGGGAGTGCTGGTGGCATAGGGTCTGAGTAGAGAGTCTACATATCCAGACAGTCCTTCAGTGAGAGTGCCAATGCCCGAGATGATGGGGCATCCAGGGTTTCCAGGTTTGTGGATCTTGGGTAGTAGATAGAATAACCCCGGTCGGGGCTCTAAGGGTATGTTAATTTGTTCCTGTGTTAGTGCAGGGAGAGTCCTGAGTAGATGGTGCAGTTTCTTAGTATATTCCTCAGTGGGATCGGAGGGAAGTGGCCTGTAGAAATTGGTATTGGAGAGTTGTCTGGTAGCCTCCTTTTGGTAGTCTGACCTGTCATCAAAGGGTGTATCTGACCAATACTGCTTGGCCCGTCTTAATACTCCCATTTAGAGACACTAAGAGTCCACGCCTGGTCCCTGTGTACCGTATAAAGAGTGTGAATTCTTCAATCAGTGCGGGCTGCTGGAGGTTGGGAAGTTCTCTCTGGCGGACTTTGCTTTCCAGTGATTGGCCTGCGATAACAAAAGGCGTTCATTTGTGCTCGCTCTTGGGAGACCTATAAATAATACATGTGTCGGTTGGCTGCTAATAAGTCAAAAGGTGTTATTCTCCTCTGCTCATAAGCTAGATTCATACTTCCTTAAGGAACCTGCTAATGGATCATCTGTGTATTACAACATCTTCTTGCCCAATTATCTAATTTATCCGGCGCGGCACAACCCTGTTAAACCTTTTCCTTCCGTACTGTTGTTTTAGCATCTTACACCCTTGGGCCACTGCGGCCGACTTCACAGATTCTGCTGAGGAGGACGGATGTATATTTATGTCACAGTTTGCTCTCTTCTGTCCTTCAGTGAAGGTCGCTCACAGGGGTGGAGGGAATGCAGTGGAAAGCAGCTGCCATGCTACTCCAGGAAGAGGGAGCGTACACACTGCAGTGATTGATACCGTTAAAATTTAAGGTTTCCCCTCTCTCTCCCTTATCCCCCAGTTGAGACCAGGAGATGTATCAGTAAATCACAACACCCAGTAAAGCCAGGGGCCTGATGCTCCTCTCACTTGCCCTGATGGGAGTCTGGAGGAACTCCCCTGGGGCTGACGGAGTTATATCACTGTAACTCGGACGGGAAGGGAGATTCAGATCCAATGTCCTCATCCAGTGATGGCGGCTAATAGTGGTTCATAAGGAGTCCTTTTCACTTGCTGTGGGGCTGGATGCAGGACTGGCCCACA
Organism: Sternotherus odoratus; assembly: GCA_032164245.1. Lineage (NCBI taxonomy): Eukaryota > Metazoa > Chordata > Testudines > Kinosternidae > Sternotherus > Sternotherus odoratus. The sequence goes on from JAVMKO010000016.1 coordinate 14,229,558, forward strand.
ACATTTTGGCACCTGGAGCGGGGAAGCTCAAATGATGCCCCCATGTGGGAGCATCCAGCACCTGCCTCCCAGAGCCGTTGGATGAACTGGTGAACGGCTGAAAATCAGACTGTTCGATAAATAGCTCGTCATGCCAATGCAGACTCTGCAGCCACCGAACCTCAACTGCTTAGGTGAGAAGAGAAAACTTGGCTGACATCAGTTCCCGAGCTATGAGCACAAGGCTGCTAATTAGTAAACCAGGGATAATCCAATCAGTTAAGTGCTCAAGCTCCAGTCCCAGGGCAGGGCAGGGAAAACAGTCTGTAGGGCACTGGTGCAGAGGGTCAGACAGATGCTGTTTGGGTGGCTAATGAAGGTGCTTATGTACTGGTCCAATGTCATCTAGACGTCCAAGGGGGCTTTACCTATTTCAATGACCATCTCAGATAAACAGACGTCAGGGTGAACTATCGCCCGTCAGCGGCTGCATGGATTTCCTCCCTTCAGTGCTCTAGCTTCTCCAGCCATTCCTCTTCCAGAGAGAGAAGGCAAATCCCACACAGACACTGCACCCCTTTCTTACACGGAGGGCCAGATTAATCACGGCCGTAAAGGGATTCAATGCCACTGCAATCAGTGAAATCGTGACTGCCAACACCCACAGTGAATTTTGCCCCTCGCTGGGTTCTTGGCTCCGCAAGAAGAGAGAGGAAATGGTAACCGCCAAGGAGATGAATAACCTCATCCCCAAATCTTGCAAATCTGAGTTCCGTAGAGAGCGGAAATTAAAAATGTCTGGTGCTAACGATGGAAAGCTCGTTAGTAGGCACACATCGAAAAGGGGCTTTGCACCACAGAGGGGGTTTCCTGTGCTATGACGGTGTTCTGTCTGTGTTCTGTGGAAACTTGCCATTAAGCAGCCTGCATCATGGGATGCATTTTCTGTGCACTAATGCCAAAAAAGGCAGCAAATGGAAAATGTCTGGAGTGAAGCTGGAGCGCGGGGACTATTCGGAGAGCCAAGATCGACTCCTGGGTCTATGTTTTGTGTGAATTTGTGCGCCTGGTAAATGTGCTGGATAGACTCCCCGGGGGTCTAAAATGCATTAGTCACAGTCAGGTATACAGCAGTGCAAGTGTCCTCTAGCCTGCTGAGCTGGTAGCAGACACTTCTTTCAGGCTCCACAGCCCATTCAGTGCTTCACCTCTCTGCTGTGACCACCAGCTCCTGCAGTCTTTAGTGTTGTGGATACCTCGCGAGTCTGACACCACTCATTTCGTTTCACAAAAGCCACCAAAACCAGATGGTGACATCTTCCCATCGGCAGAACTCCCCTGCCCTGGATTTGAACCTGCAGCCCAATGCAAGGCTCCAGAGGCCAAAGTCGTCTTTAGTGCAGATGGAATTACACCAAGGACGGATTTGGCTCTGTGTTACGCCACAATTCTCCTTCGCTGATCAGCCCCAGAAGTCCCTGGCAAAAGAACAGAGCTCTCAATGTACAATGTGCCAGGAAGGTATTTCATCTACCGGCCCACCAAGTTGGGGCCCCCATTGTGTTTGGTGCGGTACAATCCTAGAAGATGATGGTACCTGACCCAAGGAGCCATTCTTTGCTGAAATTTTATATAAAGAAAATTGATTTTCGAGGAGAGAGGGAAAAGCCCCACCAAAAATGTTCATAGAAAATGTTTGGGTTTGTTGAGCAGCTTTTTGTTCAACTAGTGAAACATATCAGTGAAATTAAAAATAATAAAAAAGTCAATTAAAAAAAACACAACTCGCCATGATTTTTTCGTACCATTTTTTTCAACAGCTGCACTTATAGATGAATGCGATTGGTTTAAAATTGGAAACATTTCCCAGTGGACCCACCCAAAGGCTAGCTCAAACAAATTTAACTCTCCTCAGACACATGCCGGCTGAAATCCACCTTCCCGCTGATTCCCCCATTCACAACATTTCTCTGCCCTCCCAATAAGATGATGCATATTACTGTTTCCACTGTGCTCAGATTTTGAAACCTGCGATATTTGCCCTACTCCCTCTACAAACAAGGAGCGAGAAAATGTCTAAGGAATTAGAGCAGTCAGATCCAATAACTTGAAATCTTATTTGTGGCAGTGGAGGAGGGGGACATGGTGGGAGTTGCCATAATTAAGGGGAGTTGCAGTGGGGAAAAGAAATATCAAAACCTGAAATGTTATCCTGCTTCTTAACAGCCCTGCAGGTAGGAAAAGAAAAGGAAAAAAACAAAGAAAACATAGAAACCAAACCCCAACAATAGCCGTATTCACCTACAAGGCTTTTATCCACTCAGAGCATTTGATTCTCCCCCCATCTCGGTGTTCAATTAATCAATAGAACAAATCTCCAGTGTCACACCTCTCACGGCCCCCACGGGCTCCTCGGAGATTGATTAAAGCAAACATCAATTTTCAGGGCTGCACGCCTCTGAAAACACGGCACTTTCCCAGACAGAATTGCTACTGTGCACTCAGTGTGAATAAAGGAGAGGGAACAATATGGGAGATTTGTTACCTTGTAGAGCAACTGCTCAGCCTGATGCTTTCTCGAGTGCTGTTTTAAAAGGGGAAACAAAAAAGCAACCCAACACACACACACACACACACACACACACACACACACACACACACACCAGGCAAAGGGGGAAATGATCTGGTCTGCAGGGTGGGAGAGAAGGGATTTGTTTGAGTTTATTTCAGCCCAACAACTGTAACTGATCATGTGAAATTGACACAAGAATCCGCATCCAATTCCCAGAACTAAAGATGGGGTTTAAATTCGGGATGTCAAAACTGAAGCTTTGGGTCCAGTCCCCGCGAGTGGTAATAGCTATGTTGGCTGGAGAAGCTGTCCACACTGGTGCTTAGGTCAGTGTAATTTACATCTCTCGGAGGGGGGCTTATTCAAACCCCTGAGTGACATAATTTATACTGATGTAAGCTATAGTGCGCACACAGCCCTAATGTCTTAAAAACCCAAGAGCAGTATTTGGATTTTAATCCTTGCATCAGAAGCTGCCCCGCCATGCTTTTGATTCTGGGATGCGTGCAAATATCAGAAAGGGCTGTGTTGCACAGTACAGAATTGCCAGCCACGTCACGTGATAACAGCACTTCCACCACTCCAGGGATGAGAACCTGTATAGAAAACCATTATCATCAGTAGCAGCAAGTACCTCCTAGCATCCCCAGCCAAGATCAGGCCCCCTTCGTGCTAGGCCTGGGTCCAAAACACATAGCAAGAAATAATCTCTGCCCCCAAAAGCCTGCAATCTAAACAGACAGAGTGTGGGAGACCGGCAGTGTTTATTGACCCAGTTGTGCAGATAGGGAACTGAGGCACAGATAATTTAAGTAACTTGCCCACAGTCACACAGGAAGTCTGTGGCAGAACCGGGCACTGGCTTTTCTAATGCCCAAGCCTGGTTCCCTAGCCACAAGACCACCTCTTCCTTTTCACGCCAGCTGCTCTTAGCCCTCAATCACATTTGTGGGAACTGGTCTGGCCAGCTTTATTTCTTCTCAGCTAGAGAGGCTCCGTCAACAGCACCAGATGGTTAAACCGCACCGTACTGAAAGCGGCAAGCACCATGGAATACATGTCTCACATAGCTCATCTGCTTAAAAACAAGGACAGTTGGTTGGATTTTCAGGGAGCCCCTCAGTGAAAACACGGGCTGCGGTGTGATTTTTATCTCCGTTTTTGTACGTCAGGACCTGGAGTCATGCCTAGAAATAGTGCGGGGGGGAGTGACAAACGTTTACCAAGCTGAGCTAGAAGGGAAAGTCACACAGAGAGGTGTTAAACCGAGGACAGCCTTCTTCTGTGGTCAGTCTGAATCAACCCAGGACTGTCTCCCTCTTTGGAGCCTTGACAACAAACCTTTTACACAGCCTGGGCAAAAAAGCTCAGAAAGTTAAACAATGGCTGTATAGCCCCGTAGAGCCCTCAAAAGGCACCAGGCCAAATCTTGTTCCTGGTGTAACTCCACTTCAGTCAATAGTAGGGTGACCAGACAGCGAACGTGAAAAATCAGGACAGGGTGTGGGGGGTAATAGGAGCCTGTATAAGAAAAAGACCCCAAAATCGGGACTGTCCCTATAAAATCGGGACATCTGGTCACCCTAGTCAATAGAGTTGCACCAGGGAGGGCGTGGTCTCTGCGTCCTCCCATGCACTGTCAAGGGGCTCGCCAGGATAAGCATTAGCAGCACAAGGCTTGAGTTAATTCTCAGGCGGCTGCACTGAAAGAGTGTACGTTCCACCGGAGTGTCGGGTCTAACCCGGGTGCGGTTCCATGAGTGGGGAAGCCAGTGGTGGTGTCAAAATGTAGGGATCATCCCTGATTTACATCAAAGACAAGAACATCTTTTATAGGACTTAAAGGAAGTCTGTCTTTAAAGGACACACGAACACATGGTTCGAAGACACATACTTAACAGATATACAAACAAAGCTGGAATAACCTAATTTCCTTCTCTTCCCCCTTAATGGACATGGTGCTATAGCATTGGGGCACTATGTGTATTTCATAGAAATGGAGGGCGGATATGGCTCTCAAGAGGTCATCTAGTCCGGTGGTTCTCAACCCCGGGGTGGGGTGGGGGGCTGCTAGCAGGTTACAGGAGATCCACCAAGCAGGGTCAGCATTATACTCACTGGGGCCCAGGGCAGAAAGCCAAAGCCCCACCGCATGAGACCCTGAGCCCTGCCACTTAAAGGGAGCTGGCTGTTAGCTAAGGCTGTAGAGCGGACTCATTTTCTCTCTCTCTCTCTCTCTCTAAGTGGTCTCGGTGCCACTAGTGGGACAGAACACCGCCCCAGACGGTGTGTGGATCACATGTTCACCTTGATCGCCTTTGCTTAAAAGACACCTGTACATTGGGCAGCTCAGGCCTCACTCCCTGATGTGCATGCCGGTGGATGTTTGTGCACGTGCAGGGAGAGAGGCTGAGGGTGAGATGGGGTGAGAATTTGGAAGCCGCAGTCACCTGGCAGAATCAGGCCTGCAGACTGGGCAGGCTGAGGTCAGCCATCATGTTCCCAGCATATCCATAAAAATCAGAAATAAAAAATTAAACCATAGCAACCAAAGGCGCTCGCGTGGCAACAGCAGCGCCTGCTGCAAAACAAACAGTAACAAAGAGCCTCGGGGGGAAGAAAAGTCTTGGTCAGTCACTCAAGGTTTTTTAAGGTAACGTGGAGTTTTGTGCCCCAGCTCTACAGGAGCCTGGAATAATACACTGAGAATGTAAAGAACCATCCGCTTTGTACCGGCCCAGCTACAGAGCCCTCAGTGAAACTCTTGTCCTAGCAAGCTCCACGGCTCCTGTAAAGCCTGGGGTGGAAGCTCCAGGGACGGTTGGGCCTTGATTGTCTCACATCCTTGTCAAGGACGAGAGCCAGAGGACAGTAACGACGAGGCAAACAGCGAAATCAGGGGGAGTTTTGCTGGACGAGTACGACGTGCAGGATCCAGGACAGCGGCACAGGGACAAACCACCCCCTTTCCTCTACTCTGCCGGAGGGGCCACGTGCAGAGTTCGGCAGGGCCCGAGGAGGCCACTGAAGGTCTCTGCCCTGGGCGGTGGTAGTTTACAGTGGATGGATGCAATACACAAAATAAAGGATGGCAGAGAGATCTGCAGCTGGCGATGGGAAGCCAGACACAGGAAGTGGCTTGGACGGAGCCGGGGGAGGAAGTTTGGAGCCCTGGAAGGAGGAAGCTGAGCCAAACGCAGCAGGCAGCGTGAAGGGAGGTCCAGAGTGGAGAGTGGGAGTGGTGAGGCTGAGTCTCTGGAGCGGGTGCAGGAGGAAGGGAGAGCTGCGAGGGACAAAGGGGTGGAGCTGTTTGGTGCTGGAGGTCCCGATGCAGCACGCAAGCACTTCATCTGGGATTTCAGCATGGGTGCAGTTGCTTTGTTATTAGGGATGTGCCTAAAATTCAGCCTGTGCTTAAAGGTGAGAACGAGGAACTGCTATGGGCAGAGGAAGTGAGTGGCAGGTGAGTGATGTGATCGGAGCAGCAGGGAGAGCCAGTGTTGGCAGTACTGGTATAAAACCACCTGCAGGGGTATTCGTGTCTACACAGCAGTGCTCAGCGAAACAATCCCCGACTGCCCCGCTCAGAGAAACCACGCTTCAATAGCCCCTCTCCCAGACTCCCAGCAGAAGGGGCGAGCCTTCTGGTTGTGTCTTCCAGGGGCCACACGCTGTGTGCAGAACTCTAACACCTTGCTCTTTCCTGAATGGATAAGGCACAGAGGGCAGATCATACAGAAACAAACATCCTATATGGCAGGCCCCTCGCTCTAACTCAACGCTCCCTGGGGAGCTCTGGACCATCTCAGCATAGGTAGGCATGGTCCCCCCGCCTTCTCAGGCCCCCTCATCTTGAAATAACTGGTGAAAATGCTCCTCAAAACAGATCAACTCCTGCCCTTTCCAGTCCTTCTGTCAGATCACCCCTGGATCAGCCTCCTCAGGTGATCCCAGACCTCTACCGGATGACTTCATTGCCAGGTATCCTCTCCCTGACAAACCAGCTGTCCTGCCTGGGAGCCAGTCTGGGATGTTTGTATTTGAGTAGAGAGGACCCCCTGGAGTTAATGACCGTCTGTTTGTTACCGCTGCATCACCAGGCCTTGGAATTTCAGTCCAACATGGAGGTAAAACGCACCACAGAGGTCAACTTGCCCCCACATTCAGAATGGAATTTACAGTTTGGTCAAGACCCGGAGTTCGAAAGTGGCACAGCCCGACGCCCAAATCGCTAGCAGTGGCTGCGTTTCGACACAGCTGCAGCTAACAAGTTCCCGGTTTCCATGTCCAGGCCCGAATGACTCAGCCCTTCTGCAGGACCTCCATTCTCCGAGCAAGGTAACCTTGAAACGACTTCATCCTCGGAACAATTAGGGAAATAGAATGAGAGCCCAGCGGGATCGATGCTCCCTCATCTAGGCTGCAACATCAGTGAAAAGAAATAATAATGAATTCCTTTGTTATCCTGTTTTCAATTACATCCCAAGGTTTATTGTCTTTCGAGAACCAATAATGCAGGCCAGACCCACCCCCGGAGTAGCTGGGTATTGTGTAGATTTAATGAACAGTTTGGACCACGGAATGCAGCCCCTCTGGAATTTCAAATAACAAAATAGTACGGACAGCTTAGAACTCTCCTGGTTCCTGTGCCCACACACCCATACACCAGTCTCATTCTTCAGGGATAGATTAGCGGACAACCTCTTGGCAGGTATAAGTCAGCATAGCACCGGCGGGCGTGCATTCGTGTTCCCGTTGCACCTACCCTCAGCAGTATCCAGCCTGTGGCGGGAAAGCAAATGATCCAACCAGCGGCTCAAATTCGGTCATGAATCCTTGTCATGTGCCCCTGAGGCATGTTGCCCAAATGCCCAGCTGAGGATCCGGCCCGAGATCTGCTTTATAATGCACAGCCAATGCTAGAACACACAGCTCAGAGTGCAAAGCTGCAATTCCTGTCCTTTAGCGGAGATTCACCGTGCTGACCGCCATGTGTTACCGTTGGAGCAGTCGGAAATCTTCAGCTCAAACCACAAAGAGGCTTGGATGTGGTTTTAACTTGATCTGTGTTTGAGACCTCATGGAACATAAACTGAGCTGGGCCTCATAGCTGGGAAGCCAATGAGCATTGTAATCTTCAAGTGGCCCCCTTCCACTGTAATTATCTCTCCTACTTACAGCACCAAAATACCCCTACAGGTTTCAGGCTGGTCCCTGAAGACCTTGCAGGTAAGAATTCTGGTAGTGATGATGGTGGTCCCCAGGGCTTGCTGGAGGATCTGGCCACGGTTGGTCACTCTTGGTTTGTTTGAGTTTGTCTCCGTTGGCTCTCTAGGGGTTGGTGGCTTTCCAAGCCTCTCTGAACCAAGCTGCCGCACATCACTTGTGAAACTCATGCTCAGCCCAACCAGACAGTCGCGACTCCCAGCCAAGCAACACTAGAACTGGGCATGCAACTGACGAGATCAGCAGTGACTGAATGAGAGACAATACCTCTGAGTAGTCAGGGTTAAACCCACCTCTTTGCAGAAGGGCAAGCCCCAGGCACCAATTACATTCAAAGTAAACCCTCCAAGTAGTGCTCAAGTGAGACGTGATTGGCGCATGGGCAGTTCCTCTGCACAGTGGTGAATTTTGCCGGAATGAAAAAGGCTGTTCTAAAGTCCTGGAGCCAGGTGAGGCATTCCAGTTGAGCAGGGATCACACCGGCTGAAGCTTCTCTGTTCCTCCACTCCACTGACCATCACTTGTTTCCATCAACCGTTACCAATAAAATTACTTAACAATCACCTAATAAATAACACCCGTCCATAAGGAATTATAACAATAGATTCTTAAGCACTAGTGTGTTTCTCCTAGCGTTATTCCTGCACTATGGCAGGGTCCGCTTAGACTGGACACAACCAGTGATACAACTGGGGTATACGCCAACCGATGTGTCGTTCCATCTGTCGTTGGAGGCATTTTATACCTACGGCCAGGTGTTAAGCCTAAAGCACCCAGTATTCCCAGAAGGTCTCCCCCATCCAAGTACTAGCCAGGCCTGACCCTGCTTAGCTGCCAAGATCAGATGGGATCAGGCGTGTTCAGGGTGGTTATTCTTAAGCACTAGTGAACAAGCATTCTCTCTAGCAGTGTTATGACCAGAAGGTTAATACTTTGCACTTGTGTTTGCACTAGATGGGCGTGCGTTTAAGAGAGTTGTCAAAGGGAAAGAAAAAAAAAAGCAGAAGGACTCTAAAGAAGCGAGAGCACACAGGACGGTACTAAAGGAGCACAAAGTAATGACCTCCTGCTCCCCAAGTCATGTTATTAGCCACATGACTGGGAAAAAGAAACAGAGCATCAAACAAATGTTAAAAAGGCTTAGTTTTACCCAGATAATGATCGGCTGCAGCTGTGTGAGAAGAGGGCTGGAGAAGCAAGCCCCAATGCTTGTTAATTTCAAGTGGCATCAACTATGAGTCAGCCAGCAGGAGGGAAGGGATGGGGTGGGAAGGTCCAAACAGACAGCACTGGATAGCAAGGGAAGTATTGCCACTTCTGTTGCATGCTAAAAGGAGTCACTTACAATTCTGGCTTGGCAGGCCAGCCAGAAAGCACTGGAACAATATTAGGTGGGTTTGGGATTTGGAAGGAGCCGTATAGAGAATACAGATGGGATTGCATAAAATTGAGTTGCAGACAATTTGGCTTTATTGAAACCCACGTTAAATGAATGCTTGTTAAAGGAATATATTTTCCATGCTCCCAGAGCCAAACCAAATACAGCGAGACATATTTAAATGCTTGCCTGCTAAAATAACAATTTTCCTGCAAATCAAAAGGTAACACACGATAAAAGACGGCCTCCGTAAAAGAACAGCTTCTCCTGAGTGCCAAATGGAAACATACTAATAAAGAGCCAAGGCCTTTTAAAGACTTGTTGGGTTGTTTTAAAGTAATAAAAAGAATAATATTTTTGGGCAGTAGGGTCTGTGTGTTTGGTCTCACATAAAGGTCTATCTGTGTATCTATCTGATCCCAGTGCCCTCTGTGGTCACTGAACTAGCAACTAAAGTCATACTTCACCACAGTCCCTTGTGTGCCATTTGTCCCCATCACAGAAACACAATATACACTTCAGTGCTGCACTGCTTAATTGGCCCAAGAAGCAGTCTTGTCTGACTTACCAACAGTCAATTGAAATACTAATGCTCATCTAGAGACAAGTGGGAAAAGAGCTTTGAGTAACTGTGCAATCTTTATTCTGTCCCTGGCAGGAAAAACAACACAAAACTTCTGCACTTCACCCTCTTTATTATACAGAGGAAACTTTGGTCATTTCGTTTAGTGGGAACAAAGCCACTTGGTCCATGCTGAGAAATTTGTTCAGAGAGTTCCTGGTGTGAAGCATCTGGCACAGGCTAGTTGGAAGACAGGATACTGCGCTAGATGGACCATTGGTCTGATGCAGTGTGGCCAGTCTTATGTTCTTCTGTCAAAGAAAATCTTTAAGAAATGCCTTCCAGGAAGGAAGAATCCAGGAGAATATAGTACAAAAGCAAAAGACCCCAGAATAATAATTTTTAAGAGGCAAAACTTTAACAGAGACCTTGACATTTGCACCCACAGAACCCCACGTGTGGGCACAAAGAGCATGTGAGTGTGAAAACCATTGCTCATGCATTTAGAGCATCTGGGTGCACAAATGATTATGCGTGCAAAGCTGCATGCCCAAATTTACAAAAGGCAAGATACATACCAATTGGAAAAAACTGTCCATAAATATTCTTCTGTTTAGGATAAAAGCATGTGTGTGTGTGCACATGTGCATGGTTTTTATTTTTAACCTCCTTGCTGTTGAATATGTAGGACTTATTGTGAAACAAATCCCCAGCAGAATTATTTGCTGCCCATGTTTTATTAAAAGGAATTAGGACTTGGATGTGTTAATTGCATCACTGGCGGCAACAGGTCTTCAAACCATAAAAGAAGAACTAAAAATAATGGGACATGACAAACAAGATAGGAGGCTATTTTGCATGGCCAGCTTTGCCTTGTTCAACAAGATGACATGCTGGTGTTTCTAAAGCGCTCTTCTGCTGCTTTGTTCCTCCCCTGCCTGGCACGCCTTACTCCTGCGATCTGGGTTGAGATTCCGCTTTCACATGGACACCAGTGGTTTGAGAGCGAACTTGGTTCCATTTAGTGCGATGACGCACGTGAGTAACGGCTGCAGCTCTAAAGTATGTGGGGTCCAGTTCTCAGCAAGCGTTTGCTAGATTTACCCTGGTTGAGAACCTGGTTGTGTATTTGTTACATCTTAAAAGTGATTGTAATGGTCATGAAAGTGAGAAAGCAATAGCACTAGAGACACACAGCAGGTAGAAGGCATGCAGTCCCCTTCCCCCTCCAATGCCTATTGCAGCTCTGCCAGTGCCAGCAAGTAATCCAGAGGAACGTTTGCATGAAAACCAGGGCTCCGTTGTTCTAGGTGCTGTACATACACACAGTAAAAGACAACTCCTTGCCCTGAAGAGTTTACAATCTAAAGAACTATTTTTATTATTTACATGATGATAAAACCCAGAGGCCCCCTCAAGGGCGCATTGTGCTAGATGCACCACAAACAAGCAAAAAGATGACAGGGTGGGTAAGGGAACATCTTTTAGTGAGCCAACTTTTGTTGGTGAAAGAGACAATCAGAGCTCTCCTTCAGGTCGAAAAGACATTCCTTCTGCCAGAGAGTTCATCGTCTAACAAGACACAACGGATGGAAGAAACAGACATAAGGCTTGGGTGGGAAGGACAAGGTAACAGTATGAATGCGTTCTGTATAATAATCAGTGGTGTCCTGCCCCTCTGACCACCCAACCAGCCAAGCAATTGTCCTGAACATCAACACTCCTGCAATTTCAAAGCAAAGACTGGCCAGTGATACCTGGGCTGGGGGTTCAGATTTTTAATTTATTTATTGTTTCAGTTTTACTCCCATGCCACAAATACCGGCCACTTAATTGTATTTTGATTGTGATCTGAAACAGAATATAATGTAACACCTTATTAAAACAGAAGGAATTTAAAACTTTATATATAATTTTATGCAGTTTGCTTGCTTTTTGCACTTCACTTGACCAAGTTTCTAGACTGGTCAGTTTAGCTTTTTGTTTAAAGTCTATTTCACTTCCTGTTTCAAATGCGCTAGTGCAATACTTTTGTGCTGGTATACAAAACTGGGAATGGTTCAGTTCAAAAAGACCCTGTTTTTGTTGATTTTAATACAACCGCAATGACTTTTTTTATTCATGTTTTATACTTTTTTCAAACCCCCTCCAAACACAAATTCTCCTTCACTACTTTTTTTTTTTTTTAAATAGACTGAATTTATGACCTAAATTACTTGGCATTGTCCCTTTTAAAACGTTCAACATTACTTCATGGCTGGAATGACGAAGTAAACCTGCTAATAAACTGGAAAACCAATAACTTTTATCCTTTTTGTCCTTTCAGAAGAGCTGAGCACAGTTTACACTGTGGAACCTATACAGTAATTATATTGCAGTTAGCTAAAAGTTAAATTAGTCCCTCCTGCCCCTCCCCCTGGAAAAGAAGTTGGCAATAAATTAAAAACAGCTTTATTTACCTTGAACTATTCAGCCAAGAATGCACATTATTTAGGGACTGGAATAAAAAGCCATTCACTCTAGTTCAATTGGCCATTTAGTTCAATTTGTGTATGTTACTGTAGGTAATTACTATGGTAATAATGTACTGTAATCTGTGTTGATTTGGAATTTATCCTGTTTCTGTATTAATAATAAGTGCCATATATGTACTAATTACCCGTTTGTTACCATGGTTATTTGTGTAGATGCCATGTTAACGATACCCTGGAAACATAAAGCGATTGCATTTTTTGAATTAAATCTTTGTGATCTCTTTAGTGCTAAAAGCCCAATTCACATAAAATAATGATGAAGAAAATGAGATCATGGCCCCGGTCTTGCCAGCAAGCTGCTTAGCTGAACTGCATAAATATACCATCCTGAAAAATTAAAACCTCCAAAACATTTTCCATGGTTGCTAAGTAACTTCCTGAAGATTACATCACTTACAGGAATATGTGGTGCCAAATATGTCCTGCACATATTTATAGGCCATATAGTACGTGGAATGGATACTCTATATAAAGCTCCGTTATTTCCTGCGGTGCCATAGGTGTAATCAGCTGGATCATGGCTGGAGATATATAAACAAGAATCCCTTAACTCTCCTGCCACAAATAATCTACCCACTTGAAGGAGTCAATGGAAGACAATGCCTAGACTTTAAAGGCCAGCTGGGGCCAGCATTATCTCTTCAGTGCAACAAAGGCCAAAGGATTTCGCCCAGTAATTCCTCCAGTGGAGGGGATTATTGTCCCCGAATAGGTAAATGAACACACATCATTCAAATTAAATTTATCACCACTTCTTTTTTAAAGTGATCTGGTAGAAATAAATAATACTGTGATGGATTGGCTCCTGTGCTGCTGCCCTCTACTGGATGGAATCAGAATTGCGTAACTATGTGGCATAGGTCCGATTCTAACAGAGATTCTCCACTAGTTCATGTGGTAATACCCTGTACTTATGGAACACAAGGATGTGAGCTGTAGCCCTGCATAAACTCCTAAATGTTTAGGTCAGGAGGGACCATCGTGACTATCTAGTCTGATCTCCTCCACCTTGCAGGCCACAGGACCTCATCGACTCCTGCTGGCCATGATGTGCAGCATAGTTGGGTGTGGATTTGTCTTTACCTTATTAAACCCATATGATCTCCCTGCTAGGGAGGTGAAGCAACTACCTCAAAGGTGTCGGCGTCATTGCCAGGATGAGACTTCAGGAGTTTTCCCAGCCCTGTCTCCTGACCATTAGATCATGTCTTTTTCAAATATTGCTTTGGAATGATATACTTCCCCTGTCCTAATATGCATCCAGATACAGGGCCAAATTTCACTCCGTGACACCCGTACATTTCAGGATGGTTGCACGTGGGTACCTGGGAATAGAATATGTCCTGAGGTTTCTCTTTAAGATTTAGTAATCCAGTTTATTCTAAAAAGAGTGTTATTCTCAAGCAGCAGCTGTCATTGTCCTAAACTGGATCTACATTACAATTAAAAATTGTTTGTTGGCAACAAAAGCATTCCTTTTTCAATGATCACACGTTAAACAATGCATTCTTCCCACCCCAGTATTAATGACAAACCCTTCACTAGCCACCCTGGTGTCAGGGGAAGGGTAGGGTGAGAAATCAAAGGCCCTGTAGCTTTGTTTCTCTCCAGCAGTAATGAATAATGCAGATAAATGTAAAGGGCCCAATCCCATTGTAGGGTCTGATCCTATGGTCATTACTCAAGACATTGGAGTCAATAGAGACTTTTGCTGGCATAAAGACTTCAGAATTTATCCTTTGGTGCTGTAGTTCCACCTAACAGAGCTCAGAACACAATCCTGGGGCTAGTAAAATGAATGACACAGCCTCTTCCAAAGGGTGGAACGTCTTCCATTTCCCAACAGAGAAGGCCACTCAGCTATTTGCAGTCGTACTAATTAGCCAGTGAGCCAGGGCAATGGTCAGATTCGGAGAAACCAGAGGAGACAACAGGGACTCTCCCATTCCAGGTGGGGGAGAGGGGCTTTCCTCGCTAGCCACAGGGGTTTATTCAGAGGGATTAAGAAAAAGAGCTGGAAAGAGAAAACTCCAGCAAGTTTTGCTGTCAAGCAAAGTGGTGCCCTGAAGGAACTGGATGGGTCAGGCTTGAGAAACAACAGCCATTGCAATGTTCCAGAGAGAGTGGGTGAAATTTTGCGTTCACAACTTTTTTGCCTGAAAAATCCAGATGCAGGTTGACCAAAATGTTTCATGTTGATTTTGCTGAATTATTTTGCTTGACTCCTGCTTTCTCCATCCCCCACCCCCCAAAAAATTGTGGAAAAAAATGAAACATTTTGACACAATTTTTCATTTTTAAATTTAGGTCAATTTCATTAAAAGTTTCAAAATGCTCAAGAAATATCTCCCAAATATTTGTTTTGGATCAAATGAAATATTTTGTTCTATCCAAAACTAATTATTTTTTCAACTTCTTGCTTCAACAAAAATTTCAGAAAGCTTTCACATCAGGAGGACTCACAACTAGTTGTTGTATTAATTATGATGATGATTGTTCTTCTGAATAGCCACTAAACAAAAAAACAACAACAAACAGTTATTTGCACAGCTGTAGTTGCCAAGACTTGTGGCTCACTAAGATAACCTGCTAAGTAAGCACTAGCCAACAGGAAAGATACCTGATGGCAACTTTGTATCCATTTTTGAAAGACTTAAAAGCAGAGATGATGTCTAACCAGGGCAGGGGTTCTCAAACTGGGGATCAGGACCACTCGGGGTGTGGGTGTGTGTGTGTGGGGTGTCACAAGGGTATTCATGGGGGGTTGTGAACTGTCAGCCTCCACCTCAAACCCCGTTTTGCCTCCAGAATTTATAATGATGTTAAATATATAAAAAGTTTTTAATGTATAAGGGGGGTCACACTCAGAGGCTTGCTATGGGAAAGGGGTCACCAATACAAAAGTTTGAGAACCACTGAACTAGGGAGAGTTCTCTGCTTCCCTGGGAGAGCTCTGGAGATTCCCCCACTCTCCACTCTGTGCTTTAAAAGTCATTCTCCTCACCTTCAACAGGTCTTCAGGACAACTAAATACTTCCAGCCAAGGAGGGCTAGCTGGGAGTACATCCTTGGGAGTGTAGGATCATTCTCTCTTCCATCGGCCGGAGGAGTGACACTGGATCCAGATGAGGAATTCTTTTCTCTGCCTTCCCAAGGTGGCCCTCTGCACTGACTCCCCTCCAGCTAGGATAGCCCCAGGGAGCAAAAGACCTGGACCAGGAATCCAACCAAATCCCCCATGAAGCAACAAGGCCGAGACTAGGAATCAAACCATGTGGCAATGCGGAGCTCATACACTGGAATACATTCCTGAGCAGATCAGTGGGCCTTCAGGGCTAGGTCCCTACCTGTGCCCAGTGCCTTGATGCTTCAGAGGCAAGTGAAAACTGCCTCATAATGAACCTGACTAATTACGTAATAAGAGAAAAATACCCTTTCAACTCCCTGCACCCATCAGCTGAGGCATAAGGCTCAATTCACCCCCAATTCATTCACCTGTTCATAAAATGATCATGAGCTTTGAGCAGGCTCAGTTTTTCTCATTATTTTCCCCACCTGCTTTTACACCAGGGCATCTCAGTTCCCAATAGCGGGATATTTAACCGGAAGGTTTCAGCAGTTCCCAGGAAGAACAATAAATTGGACACCACAGCATTTGAATGAAGAGCTACTTAGTGTCCTTTTATTATTTGGTCAATTATTTTTCCACTGAAGCCTGAGGTACACAAGACATAAATCAAAGCAGAACAGGAGTCTTTCGAGCTGCCCCTGGGAGCAGGTAAAGATAATAAAAGATTTTAATTAGTGAATCCAGACAAGAAAGGCGAAGCGGGGTGAGGGTAAGCAGTGGGGCCGGAGGGTGGGGCGGAGAAAAGAAAACAAAGAAAGAAAAACCTCACTTGTTTGGGATCCAGTCAGATGTTTCCAAAGCCACATTTTCCACATGACTCCCAGTAAAAGCTCTGGGTTTGATTATTAATCACAGATGCACCTCCATCGATCAATCCCTCTGGCCAGGCTTCCCCATTTGTTTGATGTCCTTATTTGATGCTCGCTCATTTCACATCTTTCCTGTCAAGTGGAGCTGTTCTGAGAAAGAGTTGCTTAAAGAAAAGCACCCCCCAAAAAGCACACCAGGAAGGAAATATTCTTCTACGTTTTGTTGGCTACCTGACCCTGAGCGCTCTGGAGAGATGCTGACACTTGGAGCGGCTTTCTAAATAGATGGGCTTTGCCTTTCGGCTCATACATCTGTCTAATGACCTCTCCGTGTGGGCACTTGACGCGTGATTTATTGGGTATAAATTTTACCTTACACTTCGATGTTGCAATTGCTAATTCCAAAAGGTGAGTCTCCGTCACCTCAAGGGAACTTGGCCTGATGAGATTCACACACTCCTTCCCTTCCCTTCTCTCTTGCCTTTCTTTTAAACTTTTTGTGTTCCTTAAAACAAATGTGCTGCCATAGCAGCTTTAGCAGGATTCGAAGCCGGTTTTCTGCAAAACACAAAGCAGCATCCCAGCTGATTTCCTGCAAACGAAACCCCCTCCGCCCCTCCCCAACCAAACTTTAATTCTTTTACTGGGATCCGTAGCCTCTAATTCATAAATTCATCAGGACTTTCCCAGGATGTCAGTTTTGGCAAATGAGCGCCGAGTTGCCTAATGCTAATGGAGCGGTGGGGCTGCCTGACCTCAGGAAATAGAAAGGCCAAACATGAAAAAACAGAGCTGGGTTCAAGGCTGGGGCTGTGAACCCCAGATTCGAGGGCGAGGTCAGCCTGGGGTCAGAAAAGCATTGTGAGTGCGCAAAGAGAAATGCTGGTTCCCATTTAAAGCCTTTCATGCGGCTCAGAGAGCCCCTGCTCCATTGTATGCTGGAGCGGCCCGGCTGTTGGGAAATCTTCCTTGAATACTCCTGACTGCAGGAATGGGAACAGATTGAAAACAGTCACACTTAAGTGTTACCAGCCAAACCCCTTCCATACCTTGGAAAGCGAGCGAGCAAGGGAGATATGCCTGTCTCTTTTCACTGGCTAACACAGATGGATTTCCTTTGGCACATGCATCACGTTTAAATGCCAGGTGCTATTCATTAGAAATGATTTGTTGGAGTGAGTGTAGCTTGCCTGCCCATTAAGATACATTTACTTCACAGGTTAGTAATGATGGGTGCACTTAATAGTTTTTAAGTATCAGAGGGCATTTAAAGAGCCTTGGAAGGAAAGGATATCAATATTTACAGCTTCAATTTGTTGGTGGAGAAAAACAGTGTGTGCGTCTGGAAAGGGGGTAGCCACATGAGATCGTGCAAACAGCGGGCTGGAGTCTTTGTGCTCACAGAGCTGGCTAGCCACCCCGGCAAAATGTTGGTCCCAGAGTGAGATTTTAAGGTGGTGGAAGAAGGGAACGGCTATCCAGTGCACGGCGAACAGTGGCTTCCATGGAGGAAGTAAATCATCATAGTACTTGGTTATCAGCGGTGCTCCGCACCCACCACTCCGGCTGACATCAATGGCGCAAATCAAGCCCATGATGCTTTGCATTTCTATTAGCGTCCTTCCTGCAAAGATCTTCAAGACAACAGTAATTTATTAAGCTCTGTGACACGCAGCCCGTTTGAAACAGAGGCAGTTTGTCCAAGTTCCCACACGGCAAGCCAGCCGGGCAAAGCCGGAGGCAGAAAACCCAGGTGTTTGGATTCCCAGGCCGCTGTTCTAATTGGACACACTCCTTCCACTGTGACTAAAGAGCTATTTGATTTGGGTTCTGCCAGCGTGAGAGGCCGGGCTGGCATGAGCAGAGGGTCATTCACTGAGGAAAGATGATGGCTGCTACATACCAATTCTCTCCACCCTCCCCCACAACCGCGGCTTCACGAGGAGAGAAATCCTGTTAACGGTCCTCTGCCGATAGGTGGCCATTTACTTAAGTCCCAATTTTTCATTAAAATAGCACATAGGGCCATCAAGCATCGCAAGGTCACAGGGCTGCATTGTCTCAGCTTAATACGGTGCCATTAAGGCTGGGCTCTAATGTCTCAGATACAGCAAGTTCAGCAGAGTAAGATCAAGCATTGGGCAAAACTGCAATTTCCTCCTGTCCTCTTGCGATGATCTTATCAAGGCCTGAGTGATTTTTATATAAGAATCTTCCTGGAAAACATTAAATATCACATCAGGCTTTGCTCCCACTAGGCTGGGACGAGCTTGGGGTCCCCGTGTATTTATTTCCCTTTGTGCTATTGAATTGCTCCGCGCTTTTGTTTCTTCCCCCTGTAAAGGTCGGAACGGTATTGGCTTAGCCAGTGGAAGCAGCCGGAGCGGAGAAATGATCGTGACTTTGCAGTTTATCTTCGGAATTTGTTTGGAACAGTTCGATCTTCGCTCAGGCCCAGGCATTTGTGATTCAAGTTCCCATCTCCGAGAAAGCGCGGGGCGAGCATCGTCAAATCACTCATTTTTGCCATCAGCAGCAGCCGGAGCTGTTCTCCTTTGTCTTGACTGAGGTCGGGTGCTGAGGAGAGGGGAAGACCAGCTTTGTGGTTAAGATACCTGGGTTCAGTTGCCAGCTCAAGGCACCTCACCTAAGCCCCCTTTTTTTCTCCTCTGTCAAACAGGGCGATAAGACGTCTTTCCTCCCAGCTATTGCTTGTCTCGTCGATTTCATTAAATTGTAAGCTCTTGCACGCAGGGACTTTATCTGCGGGCTTTAACGTGCCTTGAGTGGTTGCTACGCTGCAGCCAAAGGTGCACCATCCCCATTGCTCTATTAGTGTGCTAACTGGAGCCCAGCTAGCACTGGCCTGTCTACCCGGCTGGGAGAATCACTCCCAGCGCAGTGTAGACGTACCCTGATGGCCCAGCGGGCACGAGTTTAAAGCCGCCTTATCTCAAGCTAGAGATTTGTGTGTGTGGATGGGAGTCGGGTTTGGGGCGTCACTTGAGTGATGCCCTAGCTAATGCTGTCGTGAAGACACTGCCTACAGCGGGCAAGGAGAGATTCCCTGGAAAATGAGAAACCCAAGACGATATGCCAGTAAATCCAGGATGGAAGAAATGAACTGTCTGCTTGTGCTCAGTGCGATTGTGGGTGTGCAAACATGGTACCAAACGTGGTAACTTGTGCTGGGATTGTGCATATAGGGAATGCACGTTCACTTGTGGTTATGTCAGTGTGTATTTTTGTTTGGTTGGTGCACATGGTGTGTGTGTGTGTGTCCCAGAAACTCTGTTGAAGTCTGTGATGTGGCTCTAGCAATGGAAATAGAGTTGCCAGCAACAAACAAACGAAAACAAAAAAGGAAACTAAATTAGAAAGCAAAGCTCCTCAGCCATTATTTCCCATCTGAGTCAGAACGGCTTAAAAGATAATTAGTTAATTGAGCTATGGAAGCCATCTCCCTATAGCTATGTGTCAGCTCCTATTAGCTGCTCTGTAACATTAACTGAGATTACACAGAGACTCCCTGGAGATATTGATCATTCATTTACCAGGCCCTGTGCAAGAACCCGTCCCCATCTCTCTTAGGAATGGTTTGCAGTGGAGAGCTACTCCATCATGCCACACTGCGCTCCACGGACAGCCATCAGCTGCAATTGTTTTCTAGTGAAAATAGATGTTCTGTATTGATCTCTCTCCTCCAGTGGAGTTTGGGGGCCTTCTCTTTAGTTACTCTAATAAAACACAACTAATTAAATTTGTGTCTTGCATTTTCAATATTGCATTATCCTAATTGCTAATTATGGGGACCACCTGTAAGGGAATAAACAATATTTCCTGCAAAGAATCCCCTAATGGCCTAAATGTCATCCATTGCAGGGAGGGAAAGGCATGACTGAGGCCTGAAGGGGAAGGCCTGAAGGGGTGCCCATTAAAGGCTCTTTAACCCTTCAGCTGCTGCCACTGCATTTGAAAAATAGTGGGTGTCCAGGAAGGCGTTCATGCAAAAAAATGTCTGCCAATCTGGAGCAGTTAGAGATGGGCCCAGACACAAACCACACACTTGGCTTTGGGGGTTAACTGATCTGGATCCAAGCTTCATTGCCGGACTCTGTTTTTAGAACTATTCTGGCCCAAACCCTGGATCTGGGCAATCCAAAACATTGGGAAAATAAATGGCTGGACTTGGAAGTCAGCTTTGCGGCTGGTGCCCATTTCTGGGCATGAAATGATGGGGCTGCTTCAGGCACGTCGTCATTCCAGCAGGGCAGGACAGTCATGGAGGGGGAGCAGAGTGACATGATTTAGCCCCAAGAGGAGCATGATTTAGCCCCATAAGGAAAAAATATTATGGTGCATTTCATTAATCATTTGGAATAACAAACACATCTGAGACTTTTGCCAGCTGCCTGGGAGCCAGAAAAAGAGGAAACTGGAGGAATAAACTATTCAGGGAAAATTATTCACTCATCTTCACGACGTATCATGCTACAGCAAACCATAGCATACCCTGCGACTTATTGTTATATCCAGACCATGCTATGATACACCCCCAGCATGTCAGACCCAAGTCATCAGACCCAGACCTTAACCAAACCAGACCTCTACCATAAAGCTTGTATTCTGTTTCAATCTGAGATACAATATCTATTGATACATCTTTGGCAGCCAACCGCAGATGAAACAGAAACCTAGCTCCAAATTCCCCAGCCATCCCTGGTAATAAATACTTAGCTCATATATAGCACTTTTCATCAGCAGATCTCAAACTACTTTACAGCTGGGGAAACTGAGGCACAGAGCTGGGACATGGACCTGCCCAAGGTCACCCAGCAGGAGAATGAGGAAGAGAATCCAAGTCCCACTCCACTGCTCTTTCCATTAGGCCATACTGAACCCATTTCTAGTGAAACGTTATGAGGATCCTAATTAAACTGACGTAGTCTTCTGTAGCAGGGCTCTTTGGATGAAATACCAAATTCATTTAATATGCTCCCAGTGGGATGAGACTACTGGCAGAAAAAGCCTCTCCAATCTAATGGTTAACCTTCTCTTTCTCGATGCTGGAATGTTAAATCCTAATTAATATTTGCTAACACTTTTGCTTATTTTTTTCCATGTGAGTCACTGCTCAAATCGGACCCTCAGTTCTTCTCTTCTGTGTCTTTCAGCCACGATTGATTTTTCATATGGTTTTTTATAGGTTCATAGATTCCAAGGCCAAAAGGAACCATCGTGATCATCTAGTTTGACCTCCTATATAACATAGGCCAGAAAACGTCCCCACAATAATTCCTAGAACGGATCTTTTAGAAAAACAGTCAACCTTGATTTAAAAATTGCCGGTGATGGAGAATCCACCACGACTCTTGGTAAGTTGTTGCAGTGGTTAATTACTCTCACCCTTAAAAATTTACACCTGATTTGCAGTCTGAACTTGTCTAGCTTCAGCTTCCACCCTTTGGCTTGTGTTGGACCTTTCTCTGCTAGACTGAAGAGTCCATTATTCAATATGAGGGAAGGTATTTTTAAAAATGGTCTAAAAGCTTGAATTGGGATTTGGTCTGAAAACTATTTTGAAAGATTCCCAAATTTCTTTTTGATGGAAAAAAAAATTCTAATGCAATGAACTCCTCTCATATAGTCTGAGGGATATAATGGCCTCTCATATAGTCTGAAGGATATAATGGCCTTATTTGGCCTCTCAGCACAATAAAAAGACTTCACTCTTATACGGGCTTTTTTGTCCATAGGCCCCTTTATGCTTTAAGGAAGTATCTTTATCACCATTTTACAGATGGAGAATTGAGGCACAGATGATGTTACACAGCAGGGTAATGAGTAAGTCAGGAGTAGAACCCAGTTTCCAAATTCTGCCTCCAGTCAACATTGCCTCTTCCTAGGATAGCTCCACCCATCATCAATGCAGCCACAATTTGGCTATGAAATTACAGTATTAATTGAAATGGAAACTGATGGCTGGAATTAGAAGTCCCCTTTGCTTCTGTTCTGCTCACAGGTTAAATTGAGCACAGGTTAGCTTTGGTTTATTTCGTCTCTTCCTTCCTCTAAGTGATCAGAATCATAATAATGAAGGATAATATTGATGCCAGAGTTTTAAGCAGTAAAGACATAAACAGAATGAAAAGAAGCAGGATGCTTATGCCTCTCGACAGTGAAAACAGATCCTTTTTGTTTTTCTGTAGCAGATGTTAAGCTTCCAATAAGAAAAAAAAATAATCTAAGGGAGATGTTTAGCGAAGTATAGCTTTACACTCCAGAATTATCACTCCAATTTCAACGGGGACTATAAAGTTTTATGAGCTATTAAATTGTCCTAAACCTCCTTTAACACCCCAGCGCTAATGGTGGAGATTAACCATTAAGAAAAAGGAAGTTACCTTCACAGAGCTAGGACTGGTATTCAGTCAATAACACTTTTATATAGTGGGGCCATTTGCTGCAGAGTATGAATTGTAATTACCTGTCATGCCCCGCAGGTGACTCCATCATTAGGTTGGGGATTTGGTCTTTCCTGCAAAGTGGGGAAGTATTAGATCAGAAAGGAAGGATGAGCTCGTGTTTAAGGCACTTGATAGGGATCCAGGAGATCACATTTAAATTCCTGGCTCTGCCAGACTCCCTGTGTGACCTTGTGCAATCAGTCTCTGCCTCAGTTCCCCTTCTGTCAAATGGGGACAACATATCATTTCTCTCACACTTTGTCTGTCTTGTGTATGGAGACTGTAAGCTCTTTGAGCCAGGGACTAACACTTACTATACGCACCAATCAACTTGGTGAGGCCAAATTGTGATACAAGAAGATACCCTCCCTGTCCTGTCATGCAATGAACAGAGCTCTGCTGAACCTGGGTTGTATGATGATGCATTCAAGATGTGTGCTTTATCTCCTGACACTGAGGAATTATCTTGGGGAAAGTTAAGCTAGGAAAAGGAGAGGGGACACATTGTTATGTTCTGCCAAAGGAGTTGTATGAGAAATGAACATTTCTCCCTGGCATCGTACTTTACTGTCAAAACATAGAATACATACATAGAAACCTGGACAAGAACACTAAGCACCAGTCTATGGAACAGAGAAACGTACGGCAAACCTTGTGGATGCTGTTCTGCACCGACAGGCCAATAGCTTTCAAGCAGCATAAGACTGTTTGTTAGCTCTCTAAGTGAAAATGCTCCCCGCTGATCGTCTGATTTCCATTTTCCTGTGTTAGGATTATTCAAGACTATATTTTTGGTATAATTATTTAGGTTTAATGCTGTAGACTTTTATCAGTGAATTCTCCCTCATTCTAGTTTCACACAATGCACAGTCATCCTGCGGAACTCCTTGCCGGAGGATGTTGTGAAGGCCTAGACCATAACAAGGTTAAAAAAAGACCTAGATAAATTCATGGAGGATAGGTCCATCAATGGCTATTAGCCAGGATGGGCAGGAAAGACATCCCTAGCCTCTGTTTGCCAGAAGATAGGAATGAGCAACAGGGAATGGATCACTGTTCATTCCCTCTGGGTCACCTGGCACTGGCCATTGTCGGAAGACAGGATACTGGGCTAGATGGACCCTTGGTCTGACCCAGTAGGGCCATTCTTGTGTTCTGGCTCACGTAGCAGGATGCAAACTGATTGCCTTTAGAGGCAGGAAGAGATTTTCCTCCTCATACACACTTTCATCTAGATTCATTATCGGAGGTTAATCCCTTCCTTCAAATCATCAGGTATCTGCTACTCCAGGGAGGGAGGAAGTTGGACTAAATGGATCCCTGGTGTCATCAAATTCTGTATTCCACCTCTGTTGGGACCAGAGTCTCTTACAGGCAAACCACATACTGCAAAGGTTAGGATTCAAACGTATGGTACAAATCTACAGCTGATAGATCAGGCTGGCACATGAACTCTCACATGGGCTATTAGCTCTATGCAATTTCTTCTTTTCTTTGGGCTTTGAAATTGGGAAGGGGAAATACTCTATGAGGGACACACATGGGAGCCCTTTTTGTTGCCAAAGAGGCTTCTCCAGTTTCTAAGATTCCTTAGAGTATGAGCAGAGACCATATTGGGAAGCACCTACCACATAAGCCCTAGTAATTATCCTCAGTCATTATCACATAAGGACTATTTAGTATGGGGCACACACACATTTTGGAAACACATTATAGGACTACGTTTAGTATCAGCACTGAAGGCCACATCTCCTCCATACTGTGCATTGCATTCACACAGGTTAGTGTGATGGGTGTTTAGTGCTATAGGTGAACAGCCCTTCTCTCTCTACTGTCAGTGGTAAGGTCTGTGGGGTAAGTACCCATATACCGGTACAGCCAAAAGAGTGTTGAGCACTTATAAGAAAACCTCTCCTGATGCAGTCTTACACACAGGAGATTGCCTAGCAGGAGACTTTTATGCAGGCAGACCTCAGAAGGATGTAAATCAGAGATGAATTCCAACACCTGGTCTCTCCCCCCAAAGCTGAACTTTGAGGTTGCCCCCTTGCTATCTAATGGGCAAAATCAACACCCTGGGTTTGGAGCCTCCTGAACATTGAGGAGATCTAGACACTGCTATTTCTTCAGCTCTTAATTATTCCATGTAGCTCTGAGGTACTCTGGCACCCTAGAAGTTTCCAAGCTAGACAGAGGCAGACTTTGCAGCTTAGTTTTTATCTCTAATGTAAATAAACCTTCCGACATGTTTAGCCTCTAAGCAAATAAAAACCAGTCATTACTTTTTGTGAAGCATGAGATACAGATCTATGCCTGTTTAATAACCAGAAACTACAAACAAAACACCTTACTGGAGCTCAAATCATCTCAGACTACAGTCCTAGAGCTATTTACTGAACATGCCAGCAGCCCCACCCCATCTCAACTCTCCCTCCCTCTGCTCTATCCCTGACTACAGCCACTCTGGCCTTATATAGCAGCCTCAGCTATCCCACAATGCCATGCTGCTTTCTCCTGACCCCACCCAGTGCACAGGTGTGGCAGTTTAGCCTTGACTGTTGCTAAACTCAGGCAGGTTCGAAAAAGAGGCTCCTGCAGAATCCCTTGTTCAAAGAGGTAGAAAAAAGACCCAACACAAAGTTCTGTAGGAGCGTCTCTGCTTCTGGCTCCTGGTCTGCTGCAGTGTTAATAGTGCTGGTACCATTCAAATGGGGGGAGGGGAGGCCTGCAGCATTTCCCAACACTTTGATTGATCCTTCCAGTTCCCTGAATTTCCTGTTAAGAGACCTAAATGTATATGGGGAAGGCAAACACCATTCTGAGAAAAGTGGCCTTTCTGTTGAATGTGTGACAAGGTGGCTCCCCTGCTCCCCTGGCTCAAGTCCTTTGGGTCGCTGTCACAGCGCTGGCACCCTGGCCAGGCTGTACCAGACTCAGGTTTTTCTGCTGCTCCTTAGCTGCTCCCTCTCAGGGACAGGCTCCTGCAAGCCAGGAAAGCTAGGTCCCCCTCTGGTAGGGATCCTTAGTCCTCTTCTCCTGCTTGCCAGCAGCCTCTCCGTCCCTGCCTCCTCCAACTTGCTCCTCACACTCTCTGCTTTCACCACCTCGCTCCTCTAACTCTCACTGCCACCAAAACTCCCTCCTCCAACTGCCACCAAACTCCCTCCTCAAACTCCCACACTCCTCCCTGGGGAGGAGTCTCTTTAAAGGGCTCTGGCAGCCTCCTTAACTGGCCTCAGCTGGCCCTGCTCCTGGCTGTGGCAGCCTTGCCCAGCTGGACCCAATTCCCCTGTAGAAACCCTTCTAATTACAGGTCCTTCTGGCAGCTGCCTGCCCTGGGTCTACCACACATCCCCCCCCCCTGCGCAACACCATGGGGTTGGGCTACTTGGGTCGCAGAACAGTGTATCCTCGATAGACCGTCTGCATTCCCATGTAGGGGGCCGGACCGATGTTGAACGCGGAAGTGGAAGGGTTGTAGCGAGAGGAACCATCTTGTAACCCTCGCATTGCTGTCCTTATTTTGATGCATCCACTTCAGCGGGGCATGGTCCGTGACTAGGGTAAACCGTCGACCAAGTAGATAATAGCGGAGGCTCTCTATGGCCCACTTCACCGCCAGGCACTCTTTTTCCACTACAGCGTATTTCCGTTCTCTGGGCAGGAGCTTCCGGCTGAGGAATAGAACCGGGTGGTCTTCACCGTCCCTTAGCTGGGAGAATACCGCTCCCAGCCCT
The DNA here is from genome assembly GCA_032164245.1 of Sternotherus odoratus. Lineage (NCBI taxonomy): Eukaryota > Metazoa > Chordata > Testudines > Kinosternidae > Sternotherus > Sternotherus odoratus. The sequence continues at coordinate 14,255,952 of JAVMKO010000016.1, forward strand.
ACCTCAGAGGCGTCTGTCTGTAGGATGAACTCTTCCTTCCAGTCTGGGGCTATCAACACGGGGTCAGTGCAGAGGGCTGTCCGCAGATCCGCAAATGCTCCCTCAGCAGCGTCTGACCACTTCACAATGTCCGGGCCACGAGCTCTCGTCAGGTCGGTCAACGGGCAGGCCCGGGTGGCGAAGTGGGGGATGAACCGTCGGTAGTACCCGACCAATCCTAGAAACGCCCTGACCTGTTTCTTTCGGATAGGTCGGGGCCACTTCTGGATCGCTTCCAGCTTGTTAAGTTGGGGCTTCACTACGCCCCTCCCTACCACGTACCCGAGATATTTAGCCTCTGCTAACCCAATCGAGCACTTGGGGGGATTTGCGGTCAGCCCTGCCTTCCTCAGGGTATCTAAGACGGCTTCCACCTTCCTCAAGTGCGTCTCCCAGTCTGGGCTGTATATGATGACGTCATCCAGATAGGCGGCCGCGTACTGCCTATGGGGCCGCAACAGTTTATCCATTAGCCGCTGGAAAGTGGCGGGGGCCCCGTGTAACCCAAAGGGGAGGACAGTATACTGGAACAACCCCTCCGGGGTGGCAAAGGCCGTCTTCTCCTTGTCTGCCTTGGCTAGGGGGATCTGCCAATATCCCTTGGTCAGGTCCAGGGTTGACATAAACCGGGCCGAGCCTAACCGGTCAATCAGCTCGTCTATCCGGGGTAGTGGGTATGCGTCGAACCGTGAGACGTCATTCAACCTCCGGAAGTCATTACAGAACCTGACTGTGCCGTCAGGTTTAGGCACCAAGACCACGGGGCTAGACCACTGGCTATGGGATTCCTCAATGACCCCTAGCCTTAGCATCTTCTGGACCTCCGCCCGGATTTCTTTCCTTTTTGCTTCTGGGACGCGGTAGGGCTTAACGTGCACCTTTACTCCTGGCTCGGTGAGGATGTGGTGGTGCACCTCAGTAGTCCGGCCCGGTGTCTCCGAGAACACATCCCGGTTACGTCTGATCATGCGGACCACTTCCGCGCGCTGGTTTGGGGTCAAGTCCGGGGATATCCCCACCCGGCCGGGTGGGTTACCTTCCCGGGGTGGTGCCCCCAGCGCAACCACCAGAGCGTCTCTCTCCTGCCACGGTTTTAACAGGTTAACGTGGTAAATCTGCTCCTGCTTCCGGCGTCCCGGCTGCCGGACCTTATAGTCCACGTCCCCCACGGCTTCTACTATTTCGTATGGCCCTTGCCACTGGGCCAACAACTTGCTCTCCGCCGTGGGTACCAGCACCATCACCCGGTCTCACACCTGGAACTTCCGGCTTCTGGCTTGGCGGTTGTAGTATGTCCGCTGGGCCTCTTGCGCCTTCTCGAGGTGTTCCCTCACTATGGGGGTGACCTTGGCTATCCTCTCTCTCATCTGCACTACATGTTCAACGACATTCCTCCCCCGGTTCGGCTGTTCTTCCCAGTCCTCCTTGGCGATGTCAAGTATGCCCCGAGGGTGGCGTCCATACAACAGCTCGAACGGGGCGAATCCGGTGGAGGCCTGGGGCACCTCCCTTACGGCAAACAGGAGGTAGGGGAGCAGGGTATCCCAATCCTTCCCGTCCCGACTCACTACCTTCCGCAGCATACTCTTTAATGTCCGGTTGAACCGCTCGACCAGGCCGTCGGTCTGGGGATGGTACACCGATGTCCTTATCGTCCGCACGCGGAGTAGACAACAAAGGTCCTTCATTAATTTGGACATAAAGGGGGTCCCTTGGTCGGTCAGGATCTCCTTTGGTATCCCTACTCGGGCAAAGATCTGTAGCAGCTCCCGAGCTATAGTTTTAGACAGGGTGTTCCGCAAAGGCACAGCCTTGGGGTACCGGGTGGCGTAGTCTAGCACAACCAGGATATGTCGATGGCCCCGGGCCGACTTCTCCAGCGGGCCCACCAGGTCCATGGCGATCCTCTCGAACGGGACCTCAATGATGGGGAGGGGCACTAAAGGGGCCCGCAAGTGGGGCCGGGGGGCATGCAATTGACACTCCGGGCAGGAGGCACAGTACCGCCGGACCGCTGCGTGGACCCCTGGCCAGAAGAACCTCTTCATGACCCGATCGAGGGTCTTCTCCACCCCCAGGTGGCCGCCGAAGAGGTGGCTGTGAGCCAGGTCCAATACGCCCCTCTGATATCTCCGTGGCACCAAAAGTTGTTCCACTGACATGTCGGACATCGGGACTACTCTATACAGCAGGTCCCCCTTGATTATATAGTACGGCCCTCGGCCCTTACATCTCCCCTCTACCGGGGCCCCATTTACCTCCACCACTTCACTACGGATATTTTGGTAGAGGGGGTCGTTGGCCTGATCCTGCCCAAAATTCTCCGTAGCTGGGCCAATTGTCTCCAACTCTGGGGTCTCTACCTCCGCCTCCCCTTCGGGGACCACCGGGGGGTACTAGGCCCGGCGTCTGTCCCCCCCCCCTCTTGCCTGGTCCTCCTTCCTTGGGGGCTCCCTCGCTCCCCCGCTAGTGCAGCCCTACGATATTGGGTCAGGATTTTTGTCCCTAATGCCTTGGCTGCCCTCCTTTCCCTCCGAGACTTTCGGGACCCCCCGCCTATCGAGAATAATTCTGGGTCAAATTCCCGGAAAGCTGGTGTGTCGGGACCCCTTGGCGTCACCTCTGGGACCCCGGCACTAACTCCTTCTGCCCCCCGCCCGGGGAGCAGGCTATCAAAGTCGGGGAAGTCTCGTCCAATGAGGACCGGGTAGGGGAGCCTCGGGACTACGCCCACCACTACTTTCTTGGGGTGTCCCAGGACCTCCAAGCTTACAGAGACGGTGGGGTAATAGTTAATATCCCCATGTACACAGGATACTGCCGAGCGTTTGGCCCGGGATAGCTGGTCCTGTCTGATCAACAAGCCGGAGACCAGCGTGACTGCGCTCCCTGAGTCCACTAGCGCGGTGGTCCTAACACCATTCAGTTTAACGGGCCGGGTATACCTATGGGGAGCCATCGCGACCCCCACTTGGTTCACCAGGTCGCACGGATCCCCCATACTCCCCAGGCCACATTCCATAGGTTCGGCCCGGTTTGGGCACTGGGCGGCTAGGTGTCCCATTTCCCCACACGCGTAGCAGCGCCTCCCAGGTCGGGACAGCCCCCCAATTTTTGGACTGTTCGGCCCTACTCCCCGAGTCCCGTTCCCCCGGTCCCCACGTCTGTCCAAGCTCTCCGGCCGTCCCCCAGCCTCCTCTTCTTCCTCCCTATAGCGGCTTGGGGTCTTGGCCATCCGGGGCTTTGGACCGGGGGCCGGCTTTCTGGTTGACCTCAGCCCCTCTGCGGTAGTCCGGGACAACTCCTGGGAGGCAAGGTGTCTCTCTACGAGGGCTACCAGCTCGTCGTAGGAGGGGGGATCGTTCTTTCGGACCCACCCCCTTAGCTCGGACGGCAACCCCCGCATATACCTGTCCAGCACCAGGATCTCTATCATCTTCTCCGGGCTGTGGGTCTCGGGCCGCAACCACTTCCGGGCAAGGTGGATCAGGTCGAATAGCTGAGTCCTCGGGGTCTTGCCGACCTCATACCTCCACTCGTGAAACTGCTGGGCCCGCAGGGCTGGCGTCACTCCCGCTCTGGCCAGGATCTCGGCCTTCAGCTGGGGGTAGTCCGCAGCAGCCTCGGGCGCCAGGTCGAAATAGGCCTTCTGGGCCTCTCCGCAGAGAAAAGGGGCCAGGATGCTTGCCCACTGTCCTCGGGGCCACGCCTCACGTAGGGCCGTCCTCTCGAATGCGAGCAGGTAGGCCTCGGTGTCGTCACCTGCCGTCATCTTCTGCAGGAAATGGCTGGCCCGTAGTGGCCGGTCGTCAGGCCCCCCACGACCCATGGTGCTCAGGGCTTTCATCTGCCGCACCACCTCCTGCAGGGTGGCTCGGTCCTGGGCTGCCTGGGTTATCAGCAACTGGTTGGTCTCTTGCTGCACTCGGACAGCTTCCTGCTGGGCCGCAGTGGCCTGGACCAGGGCCTTCACCACCTCTTCCATCTTTCCTCTGAGTACAGGGGTGGGGGAAGGGCTGGCCACCGAGTCTATTCACTCTCTATCCCACCTCTGACACCACGTGTGACAAGGTGGCTCCCCTGCTCCCCTGGCTCAAGTCCTTTGGGTCGCTGTCACAGCGCTGGCACCCTGGCCAGGCTGTACCAGACTCAGGTTTTTCTGCTGCTCCTTAGCTGCTCCCTCTCAGGGACAGGCTCCTGCAAGCCAGGAAAGCTAGGTCCCCCTCTGGTAGGGATCCTTAGTCCTCTTCTCCTGCTTGCCAGCAGCCTCTCTGTCCCTGCCTCCTCCAACTTGCTCCTCACACTCTCTGCTTTCACCACCTCGCTCCTCTAACTCTCACTGCCACCAAAACTCCCTCCTCCAACTGCCACCAAACTCCCTCCTCAAACTCCCACACTCCTCCCTGGGGAGGAGTCTCTTTAAAGGGCTCTGGCAGCCTCCTTAACTGGCCTCAGCTGGCCCTGCTCCTGGCTGTGGCAGCCTTGCCCAGCTGGACCCAATTCCCCTGTAGAAACCCTTCTAATTACAGGTCCTTCTGGCAGCTGCCTGCCCTGGGTCTACCACAAATGTCACTGAGTTCCACACAGTGGGCGTGTTGGCATACAATCACTAGGTTCAATCTGTAGAGTTATGTAGCTAGCTAGACAGATAGATGTGTGTAAGGCTTAGTGGAATTATGATAATAACAACTGCTGGCCCTTTTAAGCACTTTATCTCAAAGGACTTTATAATCTCTACTTTATTTAGCTGAAGCAGGGAAAGTGTTGCTATTCCTATTTTACATATGGGGAGCAGACACACATGAAAACTAAACAATGTACCCAGAGAGTCTGTGGTATTGCAGAAGCTTGAACCTGGGTTTTAGAAGTCCTAGGGTAGGGGCTTAGCCACCCATCCATTTAAACAGTCTTGCTTAGTCTGGTAGTTTTTATGTGTTGGAATCCCAACATTTCCCTATGCATTCACCATTACAGTGCTGCTGATACTATTATTATAATAAGAGAGCCAGGCCTACGGTAGGTAGCAACCTGTGTGTGAGTCTAAAACATATCCACAGCTACATCTTAGTTACTAGCTAGACCATTGGCTTGTAGATCCATGGTCTTGGGGTCTGTTCCCAGCTGTGCTACTGAACTTCAAACTAATTTGAAGCCACACTCTGAACAGTGGCCTTTAATTCTGCATGCCTGAATTTCTGAGCATTTGGCTTGAAATTCCTCAAGGGGTCTTCTTTTCAGATGTGCTAAGCATGGACTTAAACTGGAGTAGTGAGTGCTGAAAATGACCCTTGTGGCAGGTATGGCAATTTCCAGCAATATCTTTGGAAAACCTTATTGAATTAAGATTAAGTATCTTTGGAGTCCATTAAGTATCTTTAAGCATCAAACGTCCTGTATTATTGTGGGCCTGGATGATCAAAGGACTGTATTGAACAATGCGGCAGACAAGAATGGTCTTTTTGGACAACATGTGTGATGCTGATTTCCTGAGGAATCTTTAGGGGGAGGTGACTGAAAATTCTCCACCACTACCCCTACTCCCCACCCCCACCCCCCGGGGCAAAAACTCAGACTTTTGAAGCTATGCCTTGAGGAGGGGACTTTTGTCTGCTGATCACCTGGTACATAAGGTCAAGATCAAAGGCCCAAGCTGTATAAAGGAAGGACGGACCTATGCCTAATTGTGCTTAGCTAAAGCTATTACTAACTTGTAACCACAGAAACCCCCCTGGGTGGGATCTGAAAGACTGACTTCCCCCAGAGCCCTTCTTGGACTTGGGAGGGGAATCGCTGGTAAGCTTATTAGCATGTATGTAGGCTCTGGCATTGCTTTAAAGACATTTTCTTTGTAATGCTTTCACCTTATAACTGTTGACAGTTTCATTGCTCATAGATGCTGGCCTGTTTTGGTCGCCTGGATTGCTGGGGATATCACAGTGTAGGCAGGGAACTGCGTAGCCTGAAAACACCCTGGTCAGGAGTGAAACGCTGGGGAGCTGGGAGCTTACAGGGGGAACCCTCTGGGGCCCACGCATGTGCAGTTACCTCGAACTGTGACCCTGTATCAGAGGCAGCCAAACTCAGGGACCGTTAAAGCTGGTAAAGAGGGATGAACATTTTTTAGGGTAAAAAAAAACGTTCATAGAAACATTTCATAGAAATTAAAAAGAGAAAATAATCCAGTGCGAGGGTCACTTTTGAAACCCGAGAGCGGCCGGTGCTGCTAACAGCCATCTGATGATAATGACAGCACAGGCAGGCCCCCAGCTGAGTGTGGCCCTAGTAGTAGGTGTTTTGCAAACACACACTGAGAGACAGTGCCTGCCCTGAAGAATTGATAGTCTAAACAGGCCAGGCCGAGAGGGGAAACAGAAGTGAAGTGATTACAGCAAGGTCAGAGCCATAAATAGAACTCAGGTGTTCTCACCCTCAGTACAGTCCTGACCTTGCTGCAGCTAGCTAGAATTTGCTGTGTCCATCATTGTGTCCTTTGGGACCCCAATAAAGCTTTTAAGCTCTTGTGCTCCATTTATTTGACATGCCCACAGCTGTCCCTTTTGCCTCAATATCAGACATGTAGTTGGGAAAATTTAGGGCAGCTACTCCAAAGGGCTTTTATAAAAATCGCCAAACTCTTTCTGTGTTTTAGGAAAGGCTTGAAACGAGGCCATGTCATTTCTCCCTCTTCTTCTTCTTCTTTTTGGTCCCTGTCTGCGGATGCTTCGGGATGAATTAATTTAGACGTGTGGTTTTGAATTTTTTTTGGCTGCTGGTTATGGAGCCATTCAGCAGTTCTCGGAGCCTTCTCCCCATAGGCTGTTATTGTACCAGACAGAGAGGGGGAGGAGGACTTGGCAACAGCCTGATTTGTTGGCTTGTTAGTTCTGCTCCTTCAAACAGTCCAAGAGTGTCGTATTTCTAAACGCTGACAGGGAGAGACGTCAGCCAAAATGCTCCCCGGGAGCGGACTGGAGAGCGCTGCCAGTTTCATATCACTCGTGGGATAATTATAGAGTGACCAGATGTCCCAATTTTATAGGGACAGTCCCGATTTTGGGGTCTTTTTCTTATATAGGCTCCAATTACCCTCCACCCCCTGTTCTGATTTTTCACACTAGCTGTCTGGTCACCCTAGATAATTATTAGCATTTCTTTTGAAGTTAAAACGTTGGGTTTCTTTTTTTCCTAATTGAGGCCGGAGCACAGGATCTGAGATATTAAGGGATCCCAAACTACATTATCAGAAATATTATCCATAACAGAAATATTATCCCATAGATGGCTCCTTTCATCCCAGACTCATTAGCATTTCAGTGGTGGGTGAAGCCGTGCCTGTATATTAATTATCTAGCTGCTAAATATCTCTGGAAAGCTTCTGGGTGAAGAAGTCAGTGGAACCCACCTTGTACCGAACTCCGATGGAGTCAAACTCCATCTACAGTGAAAGTCCTGTATTGTTTCAGAATGTCACCACGTGAAGATGGCGCTTCTGTTCTGGGACATATTTCTTGCTAGTTTTACTAAGAGGCTTCCATTATAGGTGTAAAAAGAGAGGGTTCCAAATTTACCACTGGTGTAATTCCCTGATCTTTGATAGACTTCCATCAAAGGTGAATTTGGGCCATTGCTACTATCCATAAGAGCCCATAAAACAAGAAGATCCTGTCTCTCTTTCAAGTTAGTTCTTAACTCTCTTTTTATCTGTTCATTTCATCCACATTTTTCATTTATGGCTTGATTGGAAGCCCAGTGAAGTTAATGGGCCTACTGTGCATTTTGACCTACAAGGTTTGGTAACTTACCGCCTCAAGTTCATATGGACGGCCATGTGTTAAGCAAGCAAAGCTAATTCCCTGATTCCCACAGAAACTCTGCACAAGACGAATGTGCCAAGGAAATGGATGCTGTGTTCTGAATTTTCCACTGACTTCAATGGGTCTTGGATCCAAGAAAGGGCTGAAACTTTGTGCCCCAGGTCCGCCTTGACTTTATACAGAGAGATATCAGGCTCAGCCATCTCTCTTGCCTGATATTACGGAGCTGAATTAAATAGGGGTTATACTGGGGCTTAAGTGACTGTAGTTCAGCCACATACCACAAAGTTGGATGGGGAGGGGAACGCAGGAGTGAGAAAGGCGTACAACCACGCTAGTGGCGGATATATACAAGGTGGTTAAAAAACTGGGTGGGATCTACCCCACAGTGGTTGCACCCATTACACCTGAATGAGAAGAGAATCAGGCCTCGTCTACACTAGGGAATTGACCTGATATCAGCCAACGCTCAATGTTGCTGCCTCATTGCGAAGTCCTAGTGCAGACAGGGTAAAATAGCTAGAAGCCACGAGCTGCAAACAGAGGTAAACAACACCTTGCAGGCCTATGCTGGAGGTTTGCTCTGGGGCAGCTATACTGGTGGTTATCATGAGGGCAAATCCACAGGGCGGACAAGGCCTCGGTGTTTGTACTTGAAATCAAAAACAAGGAAAAGAAAGAACTGTGCTCTGGTAGGACTTGTCTCCATGGGCACATTGACCAGCAGGGCTATTCCGGTGTAATTACAGTGCTGTAGCTACGCTGGTATAACTCCCCATGTGAATAATCTCTGTGGGGATTTAGAGTGCTTTTTTTGGTTTAGCTGATGTCTGTACTCTTAATTATATCAATATAGCTACCGGTAAGTTGGTCAATTTCCCCATTTAGACCAGGCTGTAGTGGCAGGGGCAGGCACAGCGGATATGTCTGTGCGAGCACGGTGTACTGAGAGAGCGAGAGAGAGGAAGAACGAGGGAGAAGAATAGAAAAGAATGTGTGAGGGAAAGAGAGTGTTATTGCCACATCCCATTGAGAGTCTGAGGCGGACGGCAGCAGGCAGCCTTTATCCAGCTGGGTTCTTTTGCAATTCCTGTGTCTTGTTTCTCAGTAATTTATATTGACAGAGACTTTCAAAACACTTTAGGGTTGTTTACAATGTTGAGCAAGAACATTTTGTCTCCTGTCCTCTTCATCCTTAAGGAAGATTCTCTCCTCTGTCCATTCCCACCCCCCTCCCCTCTTCTCTCCTTAAAGAGATACATCCCTCTCGCTGATCCACACGGCTACTTTGCTGGAGATCAGGACGAAAGGAAAAGGCATCTGAAAGGCTGATGCGTTAAAAGGGAAGGAGGGCATAAAAAGCTCTTTGACATAACGTGCCATTATGTCTGATCAAAAATTTGACTTTTGAATCAGAGCAAAGGGATTATTTCTGGGAGGGAAACTCCATTTGCTTAAATTGTGTCTCTGTGTGTGAATTAAGTTTATCATACCCCGAGAGTTAACATGAACTCCAGCAGGCACCCAGTGTCAGAAGAACTGGGTTCTACTCATGGATCTGCCTTTGACTCAACGTGTCATGGCCCCGCTCTGTGCCTCAGTTTCCCCATCTGTAAAATTGGGTAGGTTACACTTACTCTCCTAGGTCAAGTGATTTGATATCTTCTAAGGAAATGCTACCTGTGATTACTACTCACTGCAATCCCTTTCCTATCTACACACTTCCCAACCACTCTGAATTCCGCCACCTCTCTCATCCAGCCCCTTCTCGCCTCTGGCTGCTTTGACGTTCTCTCATCTCCTTGCCGTCTCCTTGTGAACGTGTATCCTTGACACTGCAGGAAAAGAGTGTGTCCCTACAGAGTCAGTGCAGTCCCACGCCCTTTCCAGCACATCTTTTAAATGTTCCTCTCCTCTCCAAAACAGAAGCATGAAATGCTTTTAAAAGCCTGTAAATGCTTTTAACACTGGGAAATGCAAAGACCGTACCTTCCTCCTATGGACAAGCCCTCTGGTTTGTTTGAATTCAAAGTCTGCTCTCCCTGAAAGGCTACGGCATCCAAGGGCATTGGACTGCGCTAACAGAAGCACTCCATGGGGGAGAGTGTTGCTAATTTACATGCCGTTGGGTTTGATTTTAAACCAGGCCTTTTCCATCTGCCACCTGTTTTCAAGGTGCATGCAAGACCTTGAGCTTTCCAGTGTGGTATCAGGGGTGCAGGATCCTTACGTGGCTTTCCAGAGCCTTTCCCTGCAATTAGCAAATCAGCCATGCAGGATGGTACATGTGACAGAGCATCACGCACGATCAGAAAGCACTTCTGGCAGAAAAGCAACAATGTGGAAAATTCACTGATTCTGGTGCTTCGGAGCCCTGGCCAGTTCTTATTCTGCTAATGGGCTGCTGGGCCTGTCTGAGATCAGCTAACTCTCTGCATGATATAGGTTGCAGAGACCTCATGCTAACCTGTACTGAGCAGCAAGCCCCATGTTGGGAATGGAAGGGAGAAAGTATAAGGGACCTGATCCCGTAAACTCCCCATGTAAGGCGCTGAGCGTCCTCAACGAGACATTGCAGCATCCGCCTCAGAATCTCACCAGGTTGCACTACTCTGGGCCACATCCCTGAAGTCAACAGGGCTATGCTGATTTACACAGGCTGAGGATGTTTCCTCCCAGCACCAAGAAGCCCACGAGTGGCTAAGGTGCTAGGGAGTTTTGCTGAGTTCTGTTTTTCCCCCTCTAAATGTATGCTCTGCTCTCGGGTTACCCCCGACGCAGCTCCAGTGGCCACAAGCCGCTGTGCCAGAAAACGGGAATTTAAATTCCATCCAGCTGCAGCTTTTAGCCCATAGACAGATCACAGCATTGACTTTAGGTACCCAAGCTTAACAGTTTTGGCCTGGGGTCCTATCTGCTCTGTATGCACATCAAAGATCAAGTGGCATTTAGCATTAGAGCAGAACTTCCCAGTCCCACAACCATTGTGCAACTGGGGGCCAGTTATTTGCCCGGCTGCTGCCTTCCTGACCCCAAGGCACCTGCACATGGGTGGGCTGAGTCCTGTGTGTATGTAGTTTACCTGCACTTCCAGGGAGGGCTAATTTACTCATGGCAGGTAAATCCAAATCCGATCCCTCTCTCTCTCCATTCGTACAGATAATTCGTACAGAGATCAGCCAGCTCTGAATTACACTCAGGCTCATATTGATTGCTTTGCAGATAAATACGTATTTTGGGGGATTCATTTCCGCGTGCATCTGTCACCTTTTCCCCTGCCAAACTGCTAGGCACGGGCCTAATCGAACATGCCCGGGTGACCGTGCCCATGTCGGAAAAATCACTTACAGGTATTAATAAGGAAACTGGGAGAAAATGGGAAGCCAGAGGAGGGCTTGCCGACAGGTGGCATCTGCTTGACAAGAGGCTCTGTCAGGAGCAGCCTGAACAGTGCCATGATAACAGTTCAAAGAGGATGAGCTTTCTGTCAACAACTTAATAACCATCGCCCGCTGAGAATGGGCTTCAGCCAATGCTTTCTGCAATGAATGGCTGATAATGAGCAGGTTAGGCTGGGGAGACAGGCTGTTTCTGTCAAAGGGGTGGTCTTCTGTATAGAAAGAGATGCAAAACAGCTAGTTTGCTCTGTATCGGTTAACACGGGAGTTTAGGAATGAAGATGTGATGGTGATGAGCATGGATAAGAAGCTATACAGAATAGAATAGAATCGCCAACTGGATCAGTCCCAAGATACATAATGCCAGTGTCCTATCTCCTCCAGTGGCCATAACCAGAGGTTTCAGAGGAAGGTACTGTACGCTAAAGCATAGGGTAGGCAGATGCAGTATAATTAATCCACCAGGAGAGTCTCCTCTTTGCCCCTCATAGCTAGAGATTGGTTTAAATCCAGAATTGTGAGGTTTTATATCCCTTCCCCAAGTACTTTTTCTAAAGTATTTACTACTGTAGAAGTGGATTTTTTTTTTATTAACCATAGAAATATCCAGTCCTTTGAAGCCGTCTAACTTCTTGGCTTCAAGGTTATCCCATGGCAATGAGTTCCATAGTCTAGTTATTCACTGTGCACAAAAGTTTTGAATTTGCCACCTTTCAATTTCTTGCAATGCCCCCTTGTTCTGGTGTTATGAGAAAGAAAGTTCCTGCTCTCCCATCGTGAGACCCGACTGAGGCCCGGGGAGGTTGAGGCTGAAGCTTTCAAACTTGGATGCCTATGGTTACTCCCCTACCTAGCTCCATATATAGATAAATATCCCATTTTTAAGAGACACTGAACAGTAGCTCCCTTTGATTCCTGTGGGAGCTGAGAATGCCAAAGTAGGATAATGAAAATATGCCCTCATTCTTCCATGATGCTACAAATCCCATCCCCCATCCTCTAAGTTAGATCCAAACAACGTTTTAAAACCACAGAAATGAAGCCATTCAGTGCCTGATGCAATAAATGCTGATTTCCGAGGGCTGTTCTTCCCCCTGTGATTAGGTGCGTGGAAGCCAGTAGGGTCACTCATAATAATGAACCCTCTGCTCAGCAGTAAGTGTTGTAAGCAGTGGACTCCAAAGGTCAGAACCTCAGCTTGTGTAAATTTGCAGAGCTCTACTGAATTTAATGCGGCTCCTTTGATTTCCACCAGCTGAAGAGCTGGTCCTAAGGTTTTATTATGTGCCTACTCCAATTATTTTAGCAGAACAATCTTAATGAAGTTAAGAAACCAAACAGAAATATCTCTGAATTTCTGGAAAGCCTGAAACAACTGTCTGCTACTTGTTGTTTTGGGAATTTTTTGAAAGAGGCTCTCTTGCTGGAAGAGAGCATCATAACACTACCCTATTTTTTAAAATTCAGAACACACAGGAACCCAAAACCAGAGAGAGACAAAACAGGCTGCTCTCTAGTGCAGAACGGCACAAATCATCCCACATTAGTCTAGGCTGTCTGGCTCTAGATTAACTCTGATCACACTTGCATGGTTTCCTACAGAGCTCCCTATCTTACCAGCAGGACCAGTATTTCAAGTGACAGTGTGTAATTCTTAGTTTTCAGTACACCACAGGTTTAAACTGGGACAGGTTCATTCTTATAGGTCCAATCCTCACCTGATGTGTAATGGTGGCTGTGATCAGCTGAGGATCTGGCTCATAACATATGAAATCAACCACTCATTAGTGTCTCTTGCAATATTTCAGCACATGGGGTGAAATGAAAACATACGCCATCTGCCAAATTGCCACCTGGAACAAATTTTTACAGCCTTGGAAAGTAGGAGTTTTTCATTAACACGAACCGTTTAACAAAGTACTTGGATGCTGTTGCCGAACGGTTTCACACCAGCTCTGCCTCTGCTGAATTCCATTACCAAGTTCCCAGAACCAGTACCAGGAATAGGACTATCCGGTGTTCCCACACAACATGCACATAGCAACATCGCCACAGCATCTCCGTTAGCAACGTTGTAATGGCGTCATGAATCTTTGACTACAGCTTAGAATGTCAGCTCAGAGGTAGCCATGAGCACAGCTAGCTTCTAGTTCATTAGAGTGCCATTGTGACTCCTCCTTTCGGCTTCTTGTCTTGTCATTAACGAACAGGCCTGCCTTTCACCAGGGACCCTGGGACTCTTACACTCCTCTGTCTGCTGTCAGAGCCCCTCCACTCCTGTGTCCCTTTCCTTGCCCCGTCTCTCATTCACTGCAGATATAGTTATTACGCTTGAATATTTAGTCCTGTTTTTAACACCGGGTAACTAACACAAGGGTAAATTCTTGTGTAAACACAACGGGCTACAGAGGCTTGGGCGCTGTCTACATTCCAATAATGAGACTGATTAGTTAACCTGGAACACAGATAAAAATTCAAGCATCAATAGGAAGGCTGCCAGTTTGGCCAACACAAAAGACTGAACCAAGGACTAAAAACATGAACCTCTGTCTATATTAGAGGCGTGCACTAGTGCAAAAGTACAGCCGTGTAGTTCCACTGGGCAGATTTTCAGTCACACTTTGTTAACCCTTTATACACCATTTATAAATAAAGCCTTAATATCAAGAATTAATAGAAGCTACAAACATGTACGTGCTCCGTTGCTGTAGCCAGGTTGGGCCAAGGATGTTAGAGAGACAAGGTGGGTGATGTAATATCTTTTATTGGACCAACATCTGTTAGTGCAAGACACACGCTTTCGAGTTTACGGTGTTTTTCATCTTGAAACAATAGGGTTTTGGGCTGGGCTCTGGGCTAAGCAGAATGGTCTATGCTTTAACCTTCATTTCTCTATGCTAACCTAAGCACTTCCTATGTTGCATTCCAGTGGATGGTTTTGACAACGCTGTCTGAGTGTCACTGCAAAGACTTGGTGAGGCATGTTAATTCTCGAAGGCTGGACAAGTCTCTACCAGGAGTCTATTTCAGCTTGACTCACTAAGCAGAGCTCACAGAGTGAAACAGAAGGGCTAGAGCCCCAGACGTTCAGTTTAAGGAGTTGGTGAGTGGCTGGAAGAGCTTGCCAGACCCCCGAGTGGCCCGACTCTTTCTGCACAGAGTTGGCCACCCAGCCTGACCACGGAAGGGGTTCCTTCTAGACACTGTTCCAGAGCTGGGGGTGTCACACCAGAAGAACTCTGTGTAAGCCCTAAAGCCTGTTTCCCTCGCCAACAGAAGTCTGTCCGATAAAAGATATTACCTCACCCAACTTGTCTGTCCAAGCAGGTTCAAGACAGGAGCAAAATGTGTTCCAGGTGGTTAGAAGCACATCAATAGAAAGAAGTATAAAGGGTTATAAGCCATGGCTGCAAGCCGCCTGTTGGCTCTGTTGGATTCTATAACAATGGATTAAAACATCTATTAATGATTTATTTACTCTTTATAAGCAATTTATAAATGTAACCTTCCTACAGAACATGACCCAACGCCTTCTAGTGTGGACAGTCCTTTAATGTGCTCTCCGAATCCCAATGCTCTCTCTCTCTTTGCCAGGATGTTTTCCATTCATTTATAACAAAACATGCAAACAAACAGCAACAAAAACAACCCCCTCCCACCCCTGCAAAAAAATAAATCAGACTTTCTCTGTCTGCTGGGAACATTTTGATTAAAAATACCATATTTGACTAAAATCTCTTTTTTCTTTTAAAGACATGTCATGGAAAATTCACTTGAAATCAAGATATATAAACCTGTATGGTTTTGCTCCTGGATCATTAGGTAAGTGCACCTCAGAAGGATCACAGCTAGACTTGTTAACCAGACTTAGTCATGCAGACAGCCTGAAAAAATAGCCCCTGTTGCAACTGCATGGAAAACCAAAGTCACTGCTGTTTGGCTCAGAGGAAAAGCTGCCAATACTTAATAAAGATGTGTTGCTTCAAAGAACGAGGGGGGAGTGGGGAGACAGAGAGCCTCTGCCGTGGAAGCAATCCAGTACAAGGACCCCTGCTTCAACATGGTTGTCCTCCAAAACAATTAACCCTCGTGTTATCCTCACAGTAGAGATGGGATTGAATTGTATTCCAACGACTTTTCTGTAGCATGGGGCACTCCATTTAAACATGGCTTAGTCCTGCCTCTGCCGCTAGATCAGTGATTCTCAAATGTTTTGTATTGTTGACCCCTTCTGAACACCGGATCTCTGAGCGTGACCCCCCTTAGAAATTAAAAACACATTTCTGATATTTAACACTATTTACCTTTTCTCATTGCTTTTAAATCAAAACTAAAACACATTTTTCTTGAATGAAATACAAGCTCCACAAAGGGGTCGGGGCTCACAGCCCAGGGTCGGGGTTCACAGCCGCGTGCTGGGGTCGGGGCTCATGACCCCCCAAGGGGTTGCAAACCCCAGTGTGAGAACCAATGTGCTACATACACACAAAATCATGTTGGGAGACAAATGTGTTGCAACTGGATGGCCCAACGTGTTTGTCTCTTGAGTAAATGCAGGCCCCTTTTTCTCTCCATCCCCCCCCTCACCGTAGCTGCAGAGGAAACACGACTGAATTAAATGTTGGCAGCTTTCAGGATTTTCCCTTAGAGCCAAGCAACAGTGAGTTTGATTTTCCAACTAATTCTAGGGAGGTTGGCATTTCGGTCTGAGTGCAGCAATATATCTGGCTGCGATCGTTCAGAGCTGATTTTGCTTAAGCACAAAATAAATACCCCTGGATTTCCATTGAATTCTCAGTAAATTCCCTCTAAAAGTGGGGCTCACATGAAAATAATGGAGCAGAGAGTTTTTAAATGCTCCGCAAATTCCCATTCTCCAGGCCACAGTGGCCCCCAAGGTCTGATTTCACAGCTGGGCAATCAGGGGCTAGGACAAGACACAATGGGCTTAAATGGCAGCAAGGGAGGTGTAGGTAGGACATTAGGAAAAACTTCCGTACTGTCAGGGTGGATAAGCACTGGGATAAATTGCCTAGGGAGGCTGTGGAATCTCCATCATTGGAGATTTTTAAAAGCAGGTTTGACCAACACCTGTCAGGGATGGTCTAGATAATACTTAGTCCTGCCATGAGTGCAGGTGATAGGACTAGAAGACCTCGTGAGGTCCCTTCCAGTCCTATGAGTCCATGCCAATGGAGTTACACTGCTGTAAAACTAAACAGGATCAGCCCCTCCATGGTCTCTAGCTTCTTCCGTCCTTGGTTACAAGCATTCCTAGTCAGTGAGAGGGGAAGGTGAAAGTATTCCCAGAATGCCGGTCTTCAAAGAAAAACTCTAAATGGTGGAGTATAAGAGAAGAATTTGGCCCATTTTGTTAATGGACGAGGAAGCTGCTGTCTTCATCAAGTCCCCTGTTCAGCAAAAGCGCTTAGTCAGGTGCCCAAGTCCCATTTCAATGGGAGTCGAAGGCCTAACTCCAATGGGCTCCTTTGAGCATCACCACATGCTTAACGTCAAGTACATGGTCGGTTCTCACTGATGCCACTGAGACTTAAAACCTAGAAACTGAGGAACTGGAATTAATTTTCAAATTGGATACAATTAACCAGGGACTTCATAGAACTTCCAATTGGTTCTCTCATTACAGTAATTGATTGCATTTCCTGAGTTAATTTCACTGACGACAGAAATCCATTTCAAAAGGTGTTTTTTTCTCCTACTGATA
Organism: Sternotherus odoratus; assembly: GCA_032164245.1. Taxonomy (NCBI): domain Eukaryota; kingdom Metazoa; phylum Chordata; order Testudines; family Kinosternidae; genus Sternotherus; species Sternotherus odoratus. Next base: position 14,272,928 of record JAVMKO010000016.1, read on the forward strand.
ATGGACCATCTACATTTAACAGCCCTCTTAGAATTGGTAAGCTAATGTACAATTTTTTTTCTTTTTCTTTCTTTCTGTGTGTATAAATGCATTTTACTTCTGTTCCATTCTATGCATCCGATGAAGTGAGCTATAGCCCATGAAAGCTTATGCTGAAACAAACTAGTTAGTCTCTAAGGTGCTACAAGTATTCCTGGCTTTCGTTAAGCACGTGGTTTGCTGAATGGGGTCCCAAATGCTGAGCTACAGTTCTTGGGCCAAAACTAGCCCTACCAGAAATAATGCCTAGTTTTTATCGAGCACTGTTCATCTGTAGGGCACAAAGTACTTTATAAAGTAAGGTCAGTGTCATCTTACAGATGGGGAAACTGAGGCGTAGAGAGAGAAAGTGACTTGCCCAAAGTCACCAAGTAGAAGAGCCAGGACTACAACCTAGGTCCCTGCCAAGCGCTTCAGCCTGTCTGCAAACCACAGTCCCATCAACTTCAATGTGTTGTACTCCCTTTCCGAAGCCTGAACGTGGTGTGTTAGGTCCCCATCCGCATCAGCGGCCTGGATGTCCCATTGGGAAATGTCAGTAGAATGGCAGTTACCCCTCCGGCACCACGGGCAGCTGTGGAGTACGTGACATTGGAATGGGGATTTCTAAAATTTCTGTTTCATGGAAAATATTGGTTTGATCCAGCACAACTGTAGCTACACGGGAGTTTGGACAACGACACTCCAGTGACAGCAGGATCAACCCCTAAATGTTTGTTTAACTCGCTAAAAGATTCTTCAGATTCCTTTAAATAAACAATATCCCCTCCACTTTTGTCCCCCTCGGTAAGATGCCAGTGCAGGACTGGCTGTTTTGATCTGCTCTGATCTGCTTCATTTCCAGAGAAGCCAGGCAAAGAGCGGGGCATGGATCCAGTGCATGAGTCAGAAATTTCACAACAAAATCTTGGCTAAACCTCATGGTCACCTCTCCATTTTTTTTAAATTGACTTTGGAAAGAATGGGCCAATTTCAATCTCTGGACCTCATCCGAACAGACATATGGGTACCTGGAGTCATTTGCAGGATCAGGGCTACCATTGCAGTGGTGTTAATCAGGACAATAGCACCAGTGACTCAGATGCAAAATGGGTGTAAAGTGAGGTTCAAATCAGGCCCCAAATTGCTGCGGGGTTGTTTCCTCCCCCCACCCCCACGAGAATGGAGATGGCAGATACGGGAGATATTTTTTAAAGATAATTTCTAATTTCTAAATTATAAAGAAAGTGACCTAGATTCTCTCTGCACATTTTGGCTCCCTGTGATCTGTCCCTTCTGAATGGCCATGTGGACAATTTCCACTTGGTCGGAGCAATGGGTATGGGTCAATGACCCCATGATAGCATCTTTTTAAAAAAAAATCATATTTGTTTCTTTGAATTGAGCTAATTCGATGTGCCGCTCTGAAAAGCAACACAGAGGTGGGACATAATTTCCATGGTTTTGGTGGCACTCGCCTTCTGGTTGGCAGAAGGATTTATCTGATTGCTCTCTTGGCAACTGTGGCATCAAACTACGTGTTGCTGGTTTCTGTGTGAAGATACTTAGCTCTCAGGGGACATGGCTTTCATCCAAGGATCTCTAAGAAGTAAGGGCTAGATCGGACAAAGAGACGAGAAGGGGTAAGTTGCCCCGTCCCTACAGAGACTACCCAGATCTTGGGGTTGCGCCCGTACGTAGAAGCTTCCCACGGCTTACTCCTTGGCTTACCTGGAGCTGGTGGGCTGGGTGCTGGGGGACAGGGTGACCAGATGTCCTGATTTTATAGGGACAGTCCTGCTATTTGGGGCTTTTTAAAATATGGGCTCCTATTACACCCCCATCCCCTGCCCTGGTTTTTCACACTTGCTACCTGGTTACTCTACTGGGGAATGACCAGAACCGTGGCTCCATGCTTTCTCCTCACTGGCAGGAGGAGATGAGCCAGCAAGGGGTAGTAATTTGCTGCAGAAACTACCCCTGCCCACAACGAGGAAGAATTGTGTCTCTGAGCCAGAAAAGTCTCCCGGGTTGGTGCAATTTATGCCCCATGCTTTGGTTTCTAGCCCTAATTAATGAAATCGCACATCTCTGAGCAGCTGGTAAGTAGTAATAGGACCCAGGAGTCTCAATTCTCTGCTTTAACCACTAGCCTAGATGCATTAAAGATGGGGAGAGGGTAGGAAGATTTTTCAGTAGCTATTAACGTGAGTAAGAATTGAAGCCCAGGTCAGATGTTGCTGTGAAACTGAAGCGGACACAGATAGGTAGGTGCGTTATAGGAATGGACGGTGGGTTTTCAGCAAAAGATGCCACACCTCAGCTCTTGTTCTTGTCGTTTAGCACCAAAACCTGCTCGATCGTGGACTCCGATACACATGTTCTGCTGCTTCGTTACTCATGCATGCAGGTGGCCTGTGGAAACCTACCGCACCACAGGAACGGCAGGCAGGAAGTCAGCGCAGGGACTGAAATCAGACATCTGTTAAACAGCATGTGTGACAAGGCGTCCACTCTGACACAAGTGCAAACCAGACTGCAAGGAACAGATACGACTCTATTTTGCAATGCCATGTATATCGGGGGGCTATGAATTGTCAAATGGGTGTGTCAAGTTAGTCTCCTAAGTCCACACTTTAAGTACCTAAATCAAAGTGGCGTGATTTTCAGAAATGCTACGGATCCACAAATTCCATTGACTTCAAGTCCCTTTTATTTAGATACTCAAGCATGTTTTTAGGAGACTACCTTTCGCCATCCAAGTTTGATATTTTTGGTTGTAATGCACTTATACTGTATATAATCATAATAATTAATATAATGTATATTTCTCTTCAATTCAAGGATCGCAAAGCATAGTCTAGCAATGTTGTCAACTCTCACCATTTCATCTTGCAATATTTGTTTTCTTAAAGCTCCAGCTTCAGGAGTCATGTAACTATGAGGGATTTTGGCTTTCATTCCCAGTTGTGGAGAAAAGCTTGGAAACACAACCATAGAGTATCCTAAACCAGAAGACAAATAAAATAAGCCCCAAAATTATTATCGAAAGGAACCTCATGATTTTCAAGCCACTCTTGTGATTTTTTAAAAGCCTGATTCATGGTTTGTGAATGCTTGTTGTCGGCAATACAGTTATAAGCCTTCTTGAAAAAGCCTCTCAACAATCCTGGGATGCAGATAAGTCTCATTAGCTCCAGGTCACAGATGGGGGGATGAAAGCATGGGGATGTTAAGGCCAAAATTTCAAACTTAGGTGCCTTAAGCTGAGCACCTAAGTAAGTGGCAAGATCTGCTTTTGGTGCTGTGCACCAAAATCTCCCCCTGAGGTTTGGGTCATCCCTTTGCCCCAGGCCTCAACCTTCCATTTCAGTTAGACAAGCTACTGCAGTTTCAGGTTCTGGGGTCCAGACCCAGAGGAAGGCTGATATCATGTTTTCTATATCCCTGCCCGCCCAGATGTAGGAAGCATGGGCAACCTCAAGACAAGCCTGTACTCAGGAGATTTTACATCTCAAAGGGGGTGCCAGTAGTGGAGAGAAGCATCCACATTTTAGGATGGGGTGGGGTGATCTGAACTCATCTTGAATTCTGACATTCTGCAAGTTAAGCCTCGCGCCTGTTTCATGGCCTGTCCTGTCCTGGTCCTTTCCCTTTCCTGCACCGTGTTCCTTCAGACTCCGATTTACGCTGCTGCTGCCTCCTGCGCTCCTTTCCTGCGTGCTGGCTGCCGACATCCGACCGCTGCGATTTGCCAAGGTTATGTGGAGCCTTTGTCTGTCAACTCTGAGAACTTTTGGTCAGATTCCAAACAGCAGAACAAGGATAATATCCCCCATCTCCCCATGGGACGTGTGGGGGAAGCACTGAAAAGAAAAATATCCCGACAAGGACATCTGTCCTCAGGTAGGGTGATGTGGAGAGGTCTGCTCTTGACAGATTTAATCAGCTGAGTGAGCTTCCTCCAACAGAACCTCTCCCCTTGGCACTGGCAGCTGGAGGAAAACGATAAATCCATCTGTCCTAAGAGAGAAGTAAGGGCCCTGGGGTTGCTGCAGTCTTCCAGGCACTTCATTCCCATTAGATGCATTACAAGGAAGGTGCAGATCCTAACGCTTCAGGAGCTCAACTAGGAACAAGTCCACTCTGAGCAGCATTGGCCCCCACCAACCACAGCCTGGGAGCCATGCAATTGTTGGAGGCAGCTCAGCATAGCAGCCCGGTGAGTAGTGGGTAAAATATGCCTGGTGGATTTGGATGATCTGCGTGTCTCACTTTACCGCCATGACCGCTTTTGCTGTGGTTGCATAGAGCAAAGTGTGGTTTCATAAGTCAGATCTCTAGCTGGAACAGATAAACAGAGCTGGTTGAAAAATGGAATGTCCATCCCTCGGGAAATTCCGAGGTTTCCTCTAGCCCCAAGGCAAGACAAGAAGCCAAAATCTCAGAACGTTCCCAAAATATTTAATTTCAACCTCATCGAAACACGTTTTTTAGTCTATTTATTCATTGAGTATAGGGCTATATTATATTATAAAAACAAAGGGTGGAATGATAAAATCAAAACAAAAGGTTTTAACCTTATTGAAACCGGACAGTTTGATCATTTCCTGTCAGAAACGGGAATGAAGGGGAAATGATCCCCGAAATGGTTCGATTTTGTCGCAGCAGTATTTCCCGACGGGAAAACCTGGACTGCTGGGAATTTTTTAACTAGCTCTACAAATAAGCAGAGTTCCCCTGACTTCAGCAGGCATGCACTGGTTTACATCAGGTGGGGATCTGGCCCTTCCTTTCTTCCCTCCCTCCCCACCCCCCGCCCCCACACTGGAGGTCTTAAGTTTAATAGCAGCCAGCCAGGGACAAGTTGCCTAGAGTGCAGTCTGCGACTCAATGCCAAGAAACAACGAGCAAAAGAGCAGCAGGTGGTGCAAGAAGAGAGAAGGAGCCAGTTCAGAGGCAGATAGGTGAGGACTGTTCCTCCCTCGCTCTGTATGGACACAGAGAACAAGCAGCGTCTCCTCTGCTTTGGAAGATTTGGGGGCGGCGGGAGATTGAGAACTTGGGGGCGTAGCTGACCCACCGTAAGAGGAAGGAAATTGAAGCCTTCCTCCACGAGAGGGAATCGGCTGAATAGACTATCAGAGGGGAACCTCGGTGGAAGGCTGAGCTACTTGTAGGAATTCTACCACCCGAGGCCAACAACAACCCCACCAGCCTGCAGTCACCCCCCAAAACAGTCCCTGAACGGTTTGCTGTTCTTTTATCTGTCCTTGCATCCCAGCCGGGGGACTCGCGGGGACCATCTAAGATGCTTGGGGATCCTTTCCATTCGAGGATTTCAGGCTCAGCCTTGTCTCTGAGCCAAGGCTGCTCTCTGTACCCTGGTCTCCAGTGTCACGGAAGCCTCTTATCAATAGCCCGTGTAGAACATCTTGCCCATGATGTGCCTGGCATGCTCAGCTCTCACGAGAGTGCATGCTGGCATTGTCAGAAGAGGTGCATCCTGCCTACTTAGTTGGGAGAGAAAGGCCAATTTGGGCTGAGGCGAGAGGAATTGGGGAGTTGCAGCCAGGTTGTGTGTGCACATTTGGTTTGCTTTTGTTGTCGCTGCTGCTAGGGTAGGAAGCAGAGTTTGCAGGGCTCTCCAGATAATGGCTCAGGCTACTTACCAGCTGATCCTTCCTTATCCCTACTCCCTGTCGTCGTCCCCCCCTCCCCCCCGCTCCCTGCCAGTCTCTGGTGGGTTTCAGTGCCTGGAAACTGTGTTTCAAGCTGCGTGCTCAGCGGAAGCTCCCAGCTTGTGACACGGAGGGTGGTTATTGATCGACATGGTGGCTAACGGTAATGAAATCGGACAGCCCGGCAGGGCCGAGCGCTGCCTGCTGAGCCTGAGGTAATGCTGCCAAGAGGGGCTGCTGCGAACAAGCCTCGCTCCCTGCTGGAAACCCCGAGTTAGAATTAATCCGATCCAGCCTGGCCGTTCAGCTGGGCAGGTACTCGCTAAGCCCCTGCTCCGAGGAGCGGAAGGCAGGCCTCGCAGAGGCTCATGTGACCGGCACATTCCTGGCACCGTGCCTGGCGGACTGGAAGGGGGGAAAGCATTCCGGATCCCAGCCTGGCCTCCCGCGAGGATTAAAAACAAGAACAAACCCGCCAGGCTCCCGTGGAGTCAAAAGCATCGTGCACAACTGGGTGGGCACCACCGGGGCGTGGTGGGGAAGACGTGCCCCCGAATTCTCTTTTCCCGGCTGAGGGCTGCAGCTGCAGGAGGGAGGGTATGGGTCGCAGGGGGCAGGAATGATGGTATTAGGGGGCTGTGCTGGAGTGGCAGCTCAGGGGGGAGTTTTTAACATCAGGTTTCTACTCCCTCCCCCCCCCCTGCATTGTTTTAGGCCAGGCCTATATCCCCTGACTTCTGTGCCCCTTGCCCATAGGAACTGCGATACCTAACCAGTCCAGTGGTCCATCTAGCCTAGAACCCTGTCATTAGCAGTGGGCAGAACTAGTTACTTTGGAGTAAGATGCAGGAAAACCCCATAATGGGCAAGTCTGCTGTCTGCAGGGGAAAGTTGGCTTATGGTTAAATCCCTCTTCTCTTTATATCCCATCTATTGAATCTGTAGTTGTTCTCATCATCCATGAGCATGCCCAGCCCTTTGGTGACTGTTACTAAGCTCCTGACCTCAATGCTATCTCATGGCAGTGAGTTCTGCAGGTCAATATTCGTTAATATACTCAAATAAATTCTCTTTGGAGGAGAAAGGATTGTGGGCACCTTGCTCGCCAGCCCTCTATCCTTTCCCCTCTCAGAGGACTTTTTACCCAAAACCTGGGGAATGAGTCAAGCCTGCTCTATATAAACGGAAGGCAGTGTGGCCTAGTGGTTAGCATCACTGCGCTGGGAGGCAGAGCCCCGAGGTTCTTCCTGAACTCCTTCCTCGCATCAGGAAAGCCACTTAAACTACTCATCAGATTTCCCCCACCCGCGCAGCAGAGACTGCAATACCCACCTGCCTCAGAGGGGTGTCGTGATGCTCAATTAACCCCCATTTGTAAGGCTGCTTGAGCTCACTGCCTGAAAGATGCCCCGTCAGTGCAAAGCACCCCTGTACTGGCCCTATAATGTGCTAGTCGCGCCACAGACCCGAGTCAAAGATATATGTTGCCAATATGACATGCCAGATGCTGTACTCACGGCAGATTATTGCATGCCTCAAGTGCTGCTACATTGCAGGAGGTTTGGAGGGTAAGTGACTTTAACCATCTAAGCACAGCAATAATCCCTTCGAAATGAGCTGCCTGGAGTGTTGTTTTCTTTCTTTACTGAAGCAGAATTTAGCAATAAAAATAAAACAAAGGGCTAGATGAGGACCTCTCCTGGAACAATGCTCATTATTACACTGACAGGAGCCTTCATCCCAGGATCTCAAAGCACTTTGGAGCTGTTTAACAGCTGGGCCCTTGAGCTGGGGAAATCTCTTTATCCCCAGTTCACGGACTCTTGGAAGTTGTGTTGTGGCAGCAGCCAGAAGCCCTCCCAGCTGCGAGCGGGACCCCCGGGTGCTAGGCGCTGTGTGAATGCAGAACGAGAGATAGTCTTTGAGCTTAAATCCTAACAAGACAGGCCAAGAGTGAGAGCAGAAGCCGTGGCAAAGACTGAAAAACGACCGTGACCAGATTTTGTAGTGGGTTAGAGCGACAACTAGGACTGGATGCCCAGCCCTGTGCGCTAGCCACTGGGCCACACTCCCTCCACGCAGTGGAGACATAACTGGCAGCCATTCAGAAAGCTGTTTGTGTCCCACGTTCTAAAGTCCTTTCATCATCCTGTGTATGTAAGATTATCCCTCTCTGTACTGTCTGTACTCCCCTTCTATCTGCTGGCTGTCTGCTCACTCCGAAGGAACTCTGCTCTTTGTTCACTGACAACGTAACACTGGACTTTGCCCAAGAGGGCTCTGTTGTCAGTGAAATTGCAGGAATGGGCTTGTATAAACATTCCGCTTCCAGAGTCCCAGCGACATGCCTCCAATATTGCTATTTCCAGAGCTGTTGGATGGCGGATTGCCTCTAACCTGCTGAGTGTCACAAATGGCATCTCTCAGGCCTGTGAAAGAGGGGGAAGGGCTGGGGAGACGTTGGATGGCGGCTAATAATTGGATTTCTGCTAATGCGGAACATTCCCTTTAATAGGTTCCTGATGTTTAGTTGCTCATGGCAGGGTTCAGAGAGAGAAAAAGCTACGGGGATGGACAACAAGCTGGAGCTGTTTTCAGAAGGGCACGGTCAAGTTCTTTTGGCCAGGAATTGAACATAGCTTTCAAGCAGCCCATTTCTCAATGGAAAATGTGCCCCTTTGGAAGCGGCTGGAGAAAACTGACCCTCTCGGGACTGAGGAGTTAAAAACAAAATAGATAATCTAGGTCCTACAAATAGACCAATCCGTGGATGTGGGCGGGAATAGCAGATAGAGCACGTGTCTCTGATTTGTGTGCAAGCTGGGAAGGGCCACATCTGTTTATACTGGGGATAGTGCAGCTCTATAAGGATTGGATTTAACTCCTGCCCTCCCCGACCCCTGCTAAAAAAGAAGTGCAAGGCATCATTGTTATTTTTATATTTTCATAAGTCAACATGTGGCGCTTGCGCCGAGACAGAACACCAGGCGGGTGAAGTCAGTGGAGTGACTCCAGGTTGACACTGTCTGTAACACACTCTCAGCAAAGCTGTGCGTTGCAGCAGGATGTGGAGACAGAAACCGACCTAGATGCAAGAAAATACTTTACAATTGGTCATTGTCTGCTTCTGGGCTGGGCAGAGCACCCAGAAACAAGAGGGATTTTTGGTTTGTACAGTAACCCAGGAGAGTTAAGAGGTTTAGAAGTGATTAAAAGGACATTTACCCCTGGACAATGCTCATTCAAGCATATAGTAGAGAAGGATGAAATAAGTGCACACACTTGTAGGGACGGTTCTCTGTTTTTCCTCTGTGTGTTCCCAGACAGGATTTCAAGCTGAAAGAGCAGTCAGGATAGAAAGGATGCTGAGGATGCTTAAGCTCCATCATGCAATAGTTTAAGTGACCTTTCTCTAGCAAAGCACCAACTATCAGATATGGATTTATCCTGAAGAAATGTGAGTTCTTAGTTCTGTAATTGCACGACTATTTCACAAGCAGAAATGGCGAAAGGATGGATAGATAGATAGATAGATAGATAGATAGATAGATAGATAGATAGATAGATAGATAGATAGATAGATCTTTAAAAAATTATTTCAACTAAACTGTTCTTACTCCTAACATATATTTTGACCCTTTTGGAGAGAGTGAGAGGAGAAATTCATCTGTTTTCACATAGGCCTTGAGAATGGCAGTGTTTGAACAGTTTTATTCACGTGGGACATGATCCTTAGCCTGTACCCACATCTGTACTCCCGCTGGCTTCCAGTGGGGAAACTGAGGCACAGAGCAGTGACATGATAGGAATCACCCAGTGGCTATGTACACTTGGAGTGTGAGTCCCGGCTTGAGCTGACATAGTCTTGATGAAAGCCAGTGTGCAAAAAATAGTGTAGCTGCAATAGCATGGGTGAGCTGCCCTGCGTACAAACCCACCCAGACCCCACAGGTATATATACTCGGGGTGGTTATCCTATGTGGCTACTCACTGCTGCCTGTGGCTACAGTATTATGTTTAGCATGCTAGCTTGACCAGAGCTAGTGTGAGTATGCCTCCTTGAGCAGGGAATCACAGCCCCAGCTCAACTGTAGACATAGCCAGCGAATCAAAAGCAGAACCGTGAACAGATCTTCCCTGTGGTGACAGGTAAATTATAAGTATCCTATATGTGGGTAAAGTGAGGCACAAAGTAGCCAAGAGCGACATTTTCAAAAGCACCCGTTGTTTCTCAAAGAGATTTAGGTTCTTAAGGGCCTACGTTGCTTTTGAAAATGGGACTTCGGTTCCCACGTCCAGATCCCATTTGGAGTTAGTGGCCTAAATGCTTTTGAGGACCTGACCCCCAGGCCACATAGAAGACAAGGTGAGGTAGCTTTTATTGGACCAACTTCTGTTGGTGAGAGAGGACACGCTTTTGAGTGACACACAGCTCTTCCTCGGGTCACTTAGGTAGTTTTGAAAACGTAACCCCAAGTGACTTACCCAATGTCACCTAGGAAGTAAATGCCAGAACTTGGAAAAGAACTCTCATGCTATTGCTATAACCATCAGATCGACCATTCCCAAAACTTGCACTATCCAGACTTACAAGGTGAACTAGACAGCAATACAAATCACCCATTAGAAACAGGAATTGTTTGTGCTATTTGTAGCTTTGCTATTGCTAGGCAAAAAAGATGTGTTGAAAATATTTTGAAAATGTAAAACTTAGAGGGATAATTTTTTTTAACAGCCTTTCCCCCCACCCCAGTCTTTGCTTTCCATGGGCCAGTCTCTCTACCCCTACTGTGCCTGACACAGATTATATTCATTCTATAAATGTTGAGGGGAGGAGACACTTTTTAATTTCATTATAATTTCAGCCTAAAATATGTCACTTCTGCAGGAGTTTGTTGTCTGGCGCATAATTACTTTATGGCACTATAAAATATATATATATATCACATTACAAAGCCTTGCCATGCTACGCGGAAATAATTTATAGCACAGTAATAGCATGAAACAATATTTGAAGCCATTCTACCAGGGTTTAAACAAAAATAGAGGAAAATAATGACTTGATTAAATATTAATTTAATTACTTTGGAGTCTCAGCTAAATCTCTGCAACCTTCCCTAGCCCGTCAGCCCCAGACCATGTGGTTCATCATCAGATTCAAGGTAACCAAGAAGAAATTTTTCAAGTCACAAAGGGCTGGTAGGCACCCGATTCCCGCTGAAAGCCCTATGGCTACTCTGATGTCACAATACACAGGCGTATTTATGAGGCAGGGATTTTCCAACATGGTCTGTAATTTGGGTGCCCAACTTGGGCCTTTCACACGATTTAAACCTCAGCCTTTGGGATTTTTCAGAGGCCCAGTGCATCCTTAGCCCCAGCTGTGTCATAAACTGCCCCCCTGCAGGAGGTGCTGTGACTCAGGGCCAACCTCCTAAGTCACAATTCCTCCCCCACATCTTCCTCACTCCTGGAGAGTAGTAATTTCCTGCTGGTCTATACCCTCAGCAAATGATGACAGGTCTAACCACAGCAGCTCCCCTGCACCGCCAGTGAGTGGGGAATGGAATGGTGGTTCCTCCCATTCCTGGCTCCTGCCCATCCATCTACCACGGAGGAAGAGGAATAAGGGAGCACACAGTGTTTGCTTACTCCTGCATGCCTGGAACGAAGATACGGACGGCCTATGTGCAGATGTAGTGCCAGGCAAACCACTTACAGCCCGGCTACATAAAACCATATCATACCTTCCCACAGAGTTCATCGGTAACATCGGCTTTGTTTTCTTTTTGTCTCAGGTCTCAGGCTGAGGGGTGGAAGTGACGTGTTGGGTTCTGGAGATAGGAGCAGAAAAGATGAAACCTAAAAATAACAAGGGCAGAAGCATTAGGGAAAATGTGGCGGGAAGGACCAGTATGATGCTGAGGAGTCAGGAAACCTCTCTGCAAGGCTGCTCTGCCTGATTTCTTTTCTATAAGGCACAGAAGCAGAAGAAATTGGATTTCAAGAGAGTAGAGGAGACTGGTTGGTTGCACTCACTGCACACTTCATTCTGTACCATGGGGAGTGCATGGATTTGAATTTAGCTCCTTTGTAGCTTCTCCTCTCCTCTTTGGGAGTGGTGGGAAATGCAGTGTGCTCTGGGGAGGGGGCTATCAAAATGAAGCACCAGGACATCCCAACTAAGATCACAATAGTGAAACTATGGCAGCACGGACTTGCCACTTGAGTACATACCCAAGGTCCTAGGCAGCCTTACCCAGCCTGTGCTGTGGCCCAGGGTGCCACGGCTTCACCACCATTGCTCTGCGAGCTAGCTAGGTCAAAGCTAGCTCAGAGGGGCCTACACCTGCGGCAGTCACACCTCTGATTGCAGTGTAGCCAACCTCGCAGTTGAACATCTTTAACTCGAGTCTGGTAGGTCAATACCTTTCCCCCAGTCTAGACAAGGTCCTTGTAACACCCATTTAACCTGCCATCTTGGTCATCAAGTTAGTGTTATGAGGTAATGGTGGATGACCAGGAAGCAGGAAAATGATGGCTCAACCCTGAAAATCCCACTGGGCCTATGCCACCATCCTGAGGAATGGTCGGAGCTTCTTGGCACTTCCCCTCAGGTGTCAGCATGGGCTGAGTCCACCCTGAGTCTCCCTCCTTTCCTCTGAGGAGAAAGGAAAGATCTTCCCTCAGCCAATTTTCTTCCCCTCTTCCCTTTGCCTGATTCACCCTGGTTCCAATTTGGGATGAGACCTGGGGCCGGGACAGGGCTCTAAAAATAGCAGTGGGTGCTGGATATGCATCTTCAGCAAAGAGACTCATAAATGCCGCCCAGACTGAAAATCAATTCTTTAAAGCTGAAATCAATAACAATAACTAATATTAATAGTGATTATCCTTTCTTTATTGCACTTTGCAGTTGGAAATGAATTGTTTTTAAGGATTAGCGGCAGCTGAACTCTGTAATGCAGTGTAAGGCTGAAGATTTACTATGAAAACACAGCTTATGAGGAAAGAGCCATTACATCTGATGGAATACACTTTGGATGTGGCTGCAGCGACGGCGATTGCTGCTGCTGCTGAGCAAACGAAGACTTTAAATGTGGAGTCAGTGGCTTAGATTTCTGTAGGAGATGGGGATTTCTGTCTGGTTCTCTGGCAGTCTGAATATCCTGTCCCCAGATATTCTCAGTACATTTCATTGTTTGCTATCTTTTATCTAACACAGCTTTATCCCAGGGAAGTAGGAGGGGAAAGGTGGTGTGCGTACAGACGGACATCTCTCTCTTTCTCTATAAGAGACAGTGAGGTACAGAGAAAGCTCTTCTGTATGCGACAGATTTTTTCAAAGGAGTTGAGCCCCCAGCCTGGCTGTAAGCTAGGTACTGAGCTCTTTGGAAGATCTGCCCAGACGTATCCCACCGGGAACTGAGTGCAAGGTACTTTTGCAAGTTGAGAACTGAGTACTGGGAAATCTGGCCTTGGGATCTTGAATCTGGTCTCATGTCATCCAAGCAATGCATAGGAGACACCCGGAATTGGGAATCAGGAGAGCTGGTTCTGACACTGTCCTGCTATGTGATCTTGGACAAATCATAAACCAGGTCTTTCCCTGTTTCCCTGTCTGTAAAATGGGGAATAATAGATACCTGCCCTCCTGGCAGCAGACTGCCAGTTCTGGGGATTTCCTTGGTGCTCTAATTTGTTCATCGAATAATCAGAGTTCAAGACATGTTGTGATAGGTCATTCCCCCCACTGTCCCACTACCAATGTCTCCTGGAGGGGTCACCTTTGAAGATAGGGTTGAATGAGTATTTCATTCTCCAAAAGCTCATAGATTTATTATCCTCTTCTGAAGATGTCAACCAGACATCTACGTACTTCGTTTCCATTCTGGAGATGGTATTTGTGATGTGGACACTTGAGCCATTCCTACCTTACCTGAGGCTACTGACCCATTTCATATGCATGCCTCTAAGCAGCCATCAATTGGCAACAACTCTCGACAGTGCACTTGAACTAGAGACTTTGATTTTGTCTACACTAGAGTAACAGGCGTGATGTTAGATCAAGTTAACTAAGGGGCACTGCTAAGATGATCAAGTTAAAGCCTAGCAGGAAGTCTAGATTTTAACCTGATTCACTTAGCCCATGTTAAAGTATATGCTGCTGTTGTCTACACTCAACGTTTAATATGTGTTACTTAGGCCATGTTATCTATCACATTCTAACAGCACACCTTTTATCCTCGTCAAGGTCTTAGAGATGAAGGTCTCCATATGACTCATTATCAGTCTTCTTACTCCTCCCAAGGGGATTGTAATGCTCATTAAAGTTGGAGATTGACAGCTCTCTTTAGAACCAAACGTGCTATAGGTAGGGAGTATGTAAGTTTTGTCCTGGCAGAATCCAGTGGTAGCAACTTGAAAATGATGTAAGAACACAAGAGGTGAAATCCTGGTTCTAGTGAAACCAATGGAAAAACTATCCTTGACTTCAATAGTGCCAGAATTTCGCCCCTCATGCTTGGTATCTAATTCTTCCATGTAGAGTTCCTGGGGAGTTCAGGTTTAGAACACCTCAACTTGTGATTCCTGGGTAGGTTTTACTTGCTCAAAAGATTTGTATTGTTAACTATCATCAGACAGAATAAATGTCCTGCAGAGATCACAATTATTCAGTGCAAGCCAGCACAAGAAGAGAAAAGTTGTATCACATTCTTGATCCAAATGTTTCACATGGAAAGTTTTTCTTTTTTGATGAAGAATGGCTTTTTTAAAATACAAATCTCTTTGGGGGAAAATTGTCAACATATCAATCTTTTTCCCTCCAAAAGTTTCTGTGACATTTTTAATCAATAGTTTTATCCAATTTTTAGTCCAATTCACAGTTATCAAAATTTTTGACTCCGTAAGAAAATGCAGTTTTCAGTGGATGATACATTTCTATTAAAATTATTATAATTTCAAACACTGCAAAACAACTTCAAAACTGCAAAAGTTTGCAGTTCCTTCCTGCCTCCCTCCACTTTTTTAAAACCAGCTCTAGTTTCAGCAAAGATGCATTTCCCTTCAAAGCAACAATCATCAGACAGTGTCCCAGCTGGGTCTGGCAGAACTTAGGCCTCCTTAAGTTGGTACTGGCCTGGATAGATTTATTGGTGATTTAATGAGACTGGCATATGGTGTGCAGATGTCCTCATACTGACTCCGCTTTTAACTTACTCTAGCAAATCAGTTTTTCCAATCTTGCATAGTTGCTAATTTCCTTAAACCCATTTTCGGAGGCGGGAGGTGGGGATCAACTTCCCTTTCCCGGCTGGGGAAAAGCAGGGCTGTCGCCTTGAGGAAGGGAGGAGACCTTTTCTGAGGGTGATCATGAATATTATGGACTTCTGGGAACAGACCTAAAGAGGCCAATATGGCCGGATCTTTTAGCCCGGTGGGCAGCTTCTATGCTGGGAAGGCTTCCACCCTCAAATGATCTGAGAGGCCATTTGGGATGGATGGATGGATCAGGCCGGGCTGGGAATGGATGCATGGATCGGAGCATGGCTCAAGAAGCCTTCTCCCTACAGAAAAGTACAAGCAAGTCAACAAGCCATTATGACACTCTTGTCTATAATGTACTTGCTGGGTTTCATGATCACTGAAGAAGGGATCCAGTCCCTGGGTCAGCTGGTACAGGATTGTTCCCTAACTAGCATATTGTCCAGTCTCGGTTTGGACGAAGATTGCTATGGAAACGTGAAGCACAGTGAACTAGGTTTGTAGCATTTGAAGGATGTGATGCCTTTCAAATAGTAAGTGACTCCTCTCAGCTCCCCTGGGAGGGAGGCAGATATGATCATCCCTAATGTACAGATGAGAAAACAGTGGCAAAGAGGGTGACTTGCCAAAGGTCCCAGAGGGAGCCATATAGCTTTGAGCCCTACAAGGTACAGCTCTCTCCCATTGATTTCAGAGAACAGGAGTTACCTACCCCATTGAGCATGGAGGGTGGAGGTTTCTTATCCATAGGACTTTTAAACACAGCCATTCACCGCTACATCTGTGAGGTCTTTTCTCCTCTAGGCAAAATGGTAAAGGCCTGTTCACACACACACACACACACACACACACACACACACACACACACACACACACACACACACACACACACACACACACGAATCAACCAGTGATTTTCATGGAATCTACGTTTTTGCCAGCAACTCCACTACCTCCTCCTAGCTCTCTATTAGCTCAGCTGTCAATCTGCCTTGACATTACCGTAACAATCAGAGGGAGAGAGGGGGAAGGGTAGCGCAGGGAGAGAGAAATGAGATAACACACTGATTGATCAGTCCAAAGGTTAAGAAGCTGAACTGATTTAACTCCAGTTGGTTTATTTATTGTCCTCGAGTTATATTTGTGACTGTGATGATGGAACAGATTAGCACAGGATTGCTGGGTAGGTTTAGAAAGCTTCAGTATATGCATGTATGTGTGTATGTGTTTATTATTTTCACTTTTCACTAAGCACAGCCATTCTCTTCTCCCTGACGCCCATTATGGATGACTGTAAGCACTTATCTATGCAGTTAGGGACAGAGAAGGGCAAAAATTTCCTTGGCCATCGGATCGGGAAATAAATGTATGCAAGGTGTAACACATTCTCTTTATGACGCTGTAAAAGCGCTGAGTAGTAATTTCTCTGGCCTCAGAAACAAGGACATTTACTGCAGTAAATTGTATAAAAAAGACCCTCCCACGGGTGGTAAACACATGCATCATGCAAGATTGATAGGATGTGGATGACTAATGCTTGTTATGGCCCCTGCAGACTACTGCCTGGGATCAGTAGCTGAAGCTTTATGGAGGAAGAATGGGCTTGTGGGCAAAATTATGCAAGGGCATCAGGCAAACCTGTCTCTACGCCTAGCTCCGCTGCAGACTTGTTACCTGACCACTGGCAAGATACTTTAATTATCTGTGCCTCAGTTTCCCCATCTGTAAAAGGGCTTTCAAAGACAGTTGAGCTCCTCCTAGGGAAGGGGCCTGTAGCTGCGTATTTAGCACATGGATTTTTGCTCCTTGGGTGCTCTGGTAGTTTGCGAGAAGGGCAAGATTGAAAAAACAGGGATGGGGGTGCAGAGAACATCCAAATTGAAGCAATGGCAGAGTCTCAAACAGAATAGCAACAAAGTTGTACGTCAGGAGTGAGGTGCATTAGGCAGATGTCCTGGCTAATATCTCGTATTACCTCAGTGTTTCCCCCACTTTCTCAAACAGTCACAGAGAACACTCAGTAATTCCTCTTTAACACCCAGTCATGTTGTTTTGCAGCCCGGTGAATTCTCCCGTGAGTGTGTGGAAGTGCTATATTTGTAGCCCCAATTGGTTTTGATCCAACACTGTGTAGGGTGCCCTGGGGCTCCAGAGAGGAGAAAACCCAAGCCAGCTTCTGCTCTCACTTACCCCAGCGTGATCAGAAATAAGTTCACTGAAGTCAATGGAGTGACACTCGGAGGGGAATGGGGCGTGTTTAGATGAGAATGATCCAGGAGGGAGCTGGTTAAAGCCAAGGGGATGGTGTCAAGTGGGGGAGACGCACAGAGGGCTGCAAAGCGACACCAACAAAGCTGCTGTTTACAATGGATGAGAGTCTTTGGTTTTCATACAGAATGTAAAACAGGAGTTTTCCAGTTACCCCCATTGTCTCTTTGTCCCTTGAGCCCTATGTCCAGCCCCCCCCATTACACCGAGCCACTGATTTAACCTGCCTTTGAAGGGAGGGGGGCTATTTTCCAAAGCAAAACACATCCCTTATCATCTGTATTAACACGGAGGGTGAAGCCGGCCAGCCTTGTTTATGCGGCTGTGAGCTGTGCTGCTACTTTCTGGAGGTGGAAGCCAGATATGCCATTGGCCAACCTCCCTCGTACATAATTGATGCTATCTGCTTTTCATCCACAATGAGACGTTATCTTTTTAAAAAACCCAACCTTCGGCTGGTGCCTTCATTTTTATTTGTATAGCCGGCTTTAGCCCCCTCAGCCTTATGAGGTACCCAGCTCTGTCAACTCCCACTGAACTCAACACTACTTAGAATCAGGGCCAGGGGGAGCAGTGGGTGGAGAGTAGGGTTTTGTTCGGAATAGCTACATAGGAGCCTGAGCTGCACAACATGGCTACGACTTCAGACTCCGAACACCTTGAAGTTCAGAGGTGTTTGGATCCAGGGCCCAGGTTTGGGCTACTCTGGTGAAGTGCAAACACAGGTTTTGCATTCTGCACCCCCCTCCGTGTCAGGGTGTGAGTCAGAGGTTTTGCCTTGTGCCCCTCTTCACTCTGAATAATAATTTCATTGAGATGTTTACTGTGCCCCAGGCATTCCGTTCCGGATTCCGATACCTTGCCTCATGCTGACTAGTTCCTTACTCCACCGGACGTTTTTCTCGAATAATGCTGTCAGAATCTAGACCGTGGAAAGTGCCTGGCCAGAGAGGCTTACCGGCCAATGCAGAGAAGAATATTCCTCAGGCACTGGGTTTAATCAAGGCAATCCATGTAGAAGGCTTCATAACAGAAAGATCTGAAGGAGAGGGATTATGCTTGGGAGGTGGGAGGTTATTCCAAGCCTAGAAAGTGGCACAAAAGAAGAGGCATACCCGGGAGTGGGAGCTGACGACAAAGGGAGCGGAAGGAGAGGGGATATGGAGGAGTGTTATGAACAGAAAGGGGGAGAGGTGTAGGGCCAGATGGGGCACTGCCAGTCACCCTGTCTCATGCTACAAGGTGAAAAATGTAAAACTGTGAAAGGAGACAGTTGTTCACACAATGTAAATTGGCCTGTGGAACTCACTGCCCCATGACCCCATCAAGGCCAAGATTAAAAAAAAGGGGGTGGAATGTTTATGTGAGTAACAAGAACATCCAGAGTAAGAACAGTAAAGAATAAAACCCCCAAGAGCTATAGAAGGGATAGAAATACCTTCTCCAGGGCAACTTCTAACCAACGGCAGCTAGGAAGAAACTTTCCCTGGGGGCAGATTATTCCATAACTGCCGGCTGCTACAGGGATTCTTGCACCTCCCTCTGAAGCATCTGACGTCAGCTACTGTTGTAAACTGGATATAGACTAAATAGACCACTGGTCTGATCTGATCTGGCAGTTCCTAGGGATTTTCGGTAGTGTAAATGAGAGCAGAATTTGGCCCGCACAGCTGGAGACACAGCTGGTGACAGTGAGAAGGGAAATATTCCTTGCCCCAGCCGCGTGTAATTGGATACCTGCAAATTGAATTTCAGTTTTAAAAAAAGGTCCAAACCACAGTGTCAGAATTGGTAAGAAATTCCCTGGAAAATCAATCTGAATGTTCCTACCCTCGCGCTGCTGACTTCATTACAGACACAGAGAGATATTTACTTTTTATATAAAAAAATGTCACAACGGGTTTATTTTATTTATAGACGAGATTGATAATTGACAGGTGGCTGTCTAAAAGATATGAAACCCTCCAGCTAAACACTTGCAGCCACAGCAAGGATACAAATTACAGAGCTATGGCTCCAGAGGAGATAGACTTGTTACTTTTAACACTGCAAGATATAGAAGAGAACAGGGTTGAAATGCAGTTCAGAACAATCACACCTAACCGGTGAACTAAATAAAACCCAGTGATTTCATACTAGCACCTGGAGCATCCTCAGAGCGTGTTTGAATTAACAAGCACATTGTTTCCTCCCAAGGGGTCTTGCGAGCCTCACGTTTTCTTTCTATCTATTTTAGGATTGTATCCTGCTGCCCATCACCGAAGTATCTGGGCACCTTTCCTGTAAAGTCAATAGAAATAAGGAAATCCCTTGTGGACTTCATGGAGTTTCTGGCACATCTCCTTTCCTGGTGTAAAAATTATGCTGGGGTAGGCTTCTGGTTTTGAATTTTTTGATTTTTTTAAATCAATTTCTCCCTTTTTGTTTGTTTGGAGTTTACTGGTTAGAAGAGGATGTCAGTATTCTGAACCTCATCCTTACAGTCATCATCATCAAATGTGCATAATCTACTGATGCCAGACAGAGTGCCCACGGTTGATGGCATTGTACCAGGCATCATGTTGTGAAGTTTCCATATCTGGCTCAATCCTATAGATCCACAAATCTCCGGCACAGCCCCCACAGGGTCGGGGCACACACACCTTTGTGTATGGATGGAGAGTTTCAGAGCATGGCCTGCTGGAGTGTTTTTGTTCATCCTGGCGACATGGCCAAAGAGCTGCTTTTGAACATGAGCATGTGGAGGAAGACCAGATCTCTGCAACATTATGGCATTTCTCCCTGCTTTCATTTGATAAGACAGTCAGTTTCTAGCCCTCAGAGTTGAGTACATACAATCAGGGATCATGACTCAACAAATCAAAGACCAGAAGGTAAATAAAAAGAACTCAAACTACATTTTAAAAAAAAATCTCTTGATTTTTAAGTCAATCCTGAAATTTGGGAATGGTTTTTGAAAATTTGAGGCTGGTATCTGTACCAGTATCTGTCCGTCTGACTATCTAGAAGACCTCATCACAAAATACTTCCCAAGCATTCAGGAATAAAATTAACAACAGTCTCTTTCTTCCTATGTCTTTCCCTTCACAGCCCATAGGAGAAATACGTGGTTTAAGTTTACAAGGTTTTTGTGTGTGTGTGTTGGCTTGTTTATGTTCGAGTGTATGAGTGAATGAGTGTGTTGCACACACGTGTGTAAAGAAATTATGGAGGAAAAGCTTAGCTCGCGTGCTGGGTTATGTCTTTATTTCTGAGTGAAATAAGCGTTGTGATCATCCGTATCTCCTGAAAGAGCAGGTTCCACAGTCTGTGTTCCCTCGCTATGATGTTTCCTCGCTACGAAAGTCCCGTCTTCCACACTCCCTCCTGCTACTGGTCGACAGTTTCACTAGGCCAGTGGAGTGTTGAGCTGGTTGCAAGACAAAAATGCCATTCCTCAGCTCGCTGGGACCAGTCCCATGAAAGGCTTGGAGAGGAGCAGCAGGGTGATGTGTTCATGGCAACCTGTGTTGCTAGGGAGACAGGCTGTTGCCCTTGGTACCAGTTGGGGCTTTTTCAGGGTGGGTGGCTTCATCCCTAAATAGAACAAGTTGCCACAATCAAGCTTTACTCACTTTTTCCGAACATGGAAGCTGGAGATCTCTGAAGGTCTTCCAGGCCTGGGCGTCCCGTAGTTTATTGGATTTGTGCCCATATCTTGTATGCTCAATATCATCTGTTCATGACGACTTCAAATAAAAGCAATTATTTAAAAATAAACCCCACAGAACTCAGCCCACCAGACTGACATTCTGCTGCCTGGGAACCTAGGTACCATATGACACCGTGTTTATATTTACCGGGGTGTTTTACAAGCTGGGTAGTATTTATGGTGTCAATTTATAGGGGCTATCAGGGTCTGGTGCTGCACACCTGCAATGATTCAGTGTCATGCTGGGATCAAAAGAGTAACAACAGACTGAAAATGTTCAGTCTACCCCCACATTGCCTGCAGCAAATCAAAGTTCAACAAGTACCTTGCTGAGGCTGCTTCCAGAAGTCTGTGGCCTCCTATGTTATCTTGAGGACAGGGCATAGGCTATAATAAAAGGAGACTTTATTGTAGACTGCAACAGAGCCAAGAATCCAACGGGTATTGCCTTGTGGCTTCATTGTAAATTCTTTTTTATGGCCCTTCCAGTCTAATTGCTAATGGAGATTTACAGTGTGGAGGGCTTGTGTTCTCCGTCTAATTAACACTATTTTTAGCCTGGGTAGCTTCAGCACTGTGTCCAATCTTTGCACTGGGAACTCTGGAGCCTGCCCCAGGAACGAGATGGGAAGTAGATGCACTTTTGACTCTGAAGGGGCAGCATTATTCTGCTCTCAGCCTACAAGGCGCTTTGTCAAGAGGTGGCTGTGATCTGCCCTGGCACCATGTCCCAGCCCCATTCCGGCACATCCATAGAGTTTTCATCTCCTCCATGCTGGGGCACTGTGAACAGCCTTTGTCAACTGCCTTTGGCTATAGGAAAGTCTGGAGGAAGGTCATTTCCTCTCTTGCCCATTGTTTCCCCCCTGTAGTAAATACTATTTAGCTCAGGGAGGGAAAGGAGGCTCTTTGGACCTCCACTGGGGATTCCTGAATATAGGAATAGGTTCAGTAGTTGTCACCAGCTATCCTGGCACATAGAGCCATCTATGTGGCATTAGTGATGGTCATGAAAGGGTTTCCAAATTTTACATTTGCCACCAGCGTGTGGAACATCCAACCAGGCCATCTTAAGGACCTAGCTAGAGCTCAGGCTTAATGGGGCTGGATCTGCAAGGATTTGCCTTGAAGATGATGATGAAAGGGCTTGGCGGTACATGCCTAGTGCTCCCAAAGGCAACTAACAAGCGTATGCTGCCTTCAGGTGAGTCCCAGCCAATGATGATGCAATGCTTATCACTGGTTATCCCACTGAGGAGGACTGAGCTTGACGGCACTGAGACAGCCACACTCATTAGCGACATGGGATCCAGAGTTAGACTGGTGGGAGATGAGGGCCAGGTCCTCCTCAGTGCCTTCTCTCAGGCTGTGGAACCCCTGACTCTGTGCTCATGTCTAGCCACCTTCAGAACCCAGTGCCTGACCTGCACCTTTCTACGTCCCTATCACAGTGAAAGGAGCTACACTGATTTAAACACAGGAAAAGTTGGGAAGCCTCACGTGGGGAGCACCTTGCTTAGAAATCCTGCCTTTCGTATTTCATTGTATTTCAGCCTTTAGACACTGTGGTGACTGACGGTAGGTAGTTAGGTAGTTAGGTAGTTAGTTAGTTAGTTAGATAGATAGATAGATAGATAGATAGATAGATAGATAGATAGATAGATAGATAGATAGATAGATAGATAGATAGTTTGGAGGCAATG
Organism: Sternotherus odoratus; assembly: GCA_032164245.1. Classification (NCBI taxonomy): domain Eukaryota; kingdom Metazoa; phylum Chordata; order Testudines; family Kinosternidae; genus Sternotherus; species Sternotherus odoratus. The sequence continues at coordinate 14,295,556 of JAVMKO010000016.1, forward strand.
CTGAACTGGAGAGAAATGGAGTTGTCCATTCCCAGCTTGCTTGTACAGTTTCAGTTGAGTTTAGACTCTTAATTAAAAGTGGTTGTTATTTGTTTCTTAGTCACCTTTAGACTTTTAAACACTTTGAACCCAGTTCTGCTTCAGTGGAGCAACTGCACCAAAGACAATGAAAGTGACTGCACTGATACCTGGTTGGTTTCCATTGTAACCTTGCTCTGCTGAAATGAAACTTCAAACCAGGCACGTTTCATGTGGTTGAAGGTTTTGCTGTAAATGTTCCACGAAGATCTCCTGGGCAATTAAAAAGTCAAGAGCAGGAACGAGAGCCGTCTTGCTAATGATTTGAAGTCAGCTCCTTTGAGCCAACATGTCTGAATAAAGTCGAAATTATATCATATCAGTCTCCAGAAATTAACCACAGAAGTTAAACATTAAGCAGTCTTGGGATGGAAACTTCAGTAGTTCTGCCGTTGATCACAGGTCAAGGAGAAAGCCATTAGGGACAGCCTTGATCTATAGTAACCACCAGAAGAATCAGAAAAGCACAGAAGAGAGGATAGCCAGCATCCAAACATCATAAAGTTCAACTGCACCGGACTTCTTATCTGGAGCTTGGTCCTGCACACACTCAAGACACCAGGAATATTCCCCTTGGCTTCAATAGGCACAGAGCTGAGCTCCTGTTTTATTTGTCTGATAAGCGGACAAAGTGCTGGCTAAAGGAATAAACGATCTCACCTAGTGGTTTGAAGATTCATTCTTGCTAGAGCAGTCTAAGGAGGCAGACCCACAGTTGGGATTTTTTGGTCAGAGCTCCACACACTCCAGTTCCTGAGGACCTGCCCCCAGTGTTTACAGCAGGGGTCTCCCAGTCTGGACGTCTGGGTTCTTTTTCTAGCTCGGCCACTGACTTTGGACAAATCACTCCACCTCCCTCTGCTTAAACCACGGTAGTGAAGATGCGGTACACCACCGGGAAAGAGCTCTCCCGCTGGCATAGTTAATCCACCACCGCCATAGGTGCTAGCAATATTGGTAGTGCTGTCAACACCGGAGCCTAGGTCGGTATAATGATGCCACTCAAGGGTGTGGATTTTTCACACCCCGTGAGTGACACAACTAGACCGAAGTAATCCCATTGCGTGGAGCTGGCCTAAGGGTGTGTCTACACTGCACTCCAAGGTATGCAGATGTGCTTGGGCTAGCATAGGGCTGTGCAAACAAGTTGGGATCTTAGGGAGCGTCTCTTGTTGTTGGAGCCTATGTGGACACATTGGCACTGCTAGTTTTTGCCATGTTAGCATGGGTCCATCTAGCATGGGTGTGTCTATGCAAGATGCAATCACACACCCTACATCCATTAAGTGGGAGCTGGAGCAGGTAGGTATTCTCTGGGGATCAGATATAGAGAGAGGACATATGCCACACGCTGAAGAGTAAGCCAGCTACCCTTTCATTTAAGGATCTGTATACGTACAAAAGACACTATTCATTCTCACCACTATTAACCATATTACAACTTATTAAATTCTCTAGTCACTGAGAATAGAGGAAGTTTTATGTTTGGGAAGACTCAGTATTCCCCATTAGATTTTCAGCTCTCTGGGGTAGGGGCTTGGTCCTTTTATTTTTTCTGCAAGGCTCCTAGCAAATTTTCGGGCAACAGACAAACAATAAGGGCTGGGCTACACTACGGGGGGGGGGGTGGGTGAGGGAGCGATCTAAGATACACAACTTCAGCTGCATGAATAGGGTACCTGAAGTCGCAGTATCTTAGGTCAACTTACCTGGCCACTCCCCCACCGACTCCACTTACTCCTCTCGCCAAGGTGGAGTACAGGAGTCGATTCGGGGATCGATTTATCATGTCTAGATGAGATGCAATAAATCGATCCCCCATACATCGAGTGCTACCTGCCGATCTGGTGGATAGTGTAGCCGTACCCTAAATGACTATGTTAATTGGCCACAGGCTGGTAAATAAAAGCAGGCTCATACCTTAGGGGAACTTGTTTAAAAAGAATTGTGGAAATTTTGTGATCTTGTGCCTCGGTAAAACACCCCAAATCCAAGATCCCAAACAGGTAAAGGTGATGCCAGAAAAGTGAATTGTATGAAAGAGATTTCCAAGGAAATGCACGGTTACTAAGGTTTGAAATAGGCATCAGGTCAGAGCATTCATGCTGTGGAGTGAGGAGGGAGCCTTAGTGAGACTAAATAAAAAAGCTTTTCCAACCCAGACCTTAAACACATGCCCTCCCCTTTTGCCCATTTATTAAGTAATAATGAAACACTTTTGTCACAGTTTAGGCACAAAATTTTTGACACTAAATCTGCTCTAAAACCAATCAAGGACCTGACAAATGGGAATATAATTACAGCGGCTGACATCCCTGTATCATTAACCTCTCAGCTCAGGTGCCACACTGAGTCACAGCTGCGAAAGATTCTGTATTACAGATAGCTCGCTCCAGCCTCGGAAATGAATTTGGATTTTAATAGCCCTGTAATGTCTCCACAGCTGTCTAATCTGGCACTGGTTGCTAAGACAATGGCTGATGGTGAGGTTTCCTGTATGCGACACTCTCTGCTCTCTAGCGGCTTTGTGTCAGAATCCAGCTAGCTCCACGGCCTGGTCTTAAATAAAGTGTAGTTTAAATTGTACAACATTGAGAAAAGATAGTTTTCCAGGCCAGGCACTAGACGGGGACTCTGTTCTGGTCTATATAGGTTCTTGTACCATTCTCATCATTACAGTATCCGAGCCTCTTCCTTCAGCGCATTGACACAACAAATGTCTGTGAGGTGTGGTTCATATATCAGAGCGAGGGATTGTTATTATTATTGGTTTCTTCCCAGTGCAGCGGAGTCAGCCCCAATGTCAAGGGCAGATACATTCTGCCAGTCCTCCGATCTCATAGTGCAGCGCCTTCAATTTGAAAATACTCAGAAGCCCTGGCTTTCAGCGATGGTGATGGGCACCTGGCCAGGGTGCTTCAGGAGTCCCAGAATGCACTTGTAGTACCACCGGTGTAAGGTGTGCTGCATATGAACATGTCAAGCCGGTTCTGCCAGAATCAGGGCTTTTGCGAGGATGCCCTGACCCAAAGCCCATTGCCCCACTCCAAAGGGGCCCATTCTGTTGACTTCAAGGAAATTTGGATGTCTCATTGTAGGTACTGGATGCACCACCACAATTTCACAGAATCACAGAAGTGCAGGAACGGAAGAGACCAATCGATCATCTAGTACCGTCCCCTGCTTCAGAGGAGGACTAAGTAATAACTCTGACAGGTGTTTGTCTAACTTCTTCTTAAAAACCCTCAATGACAGAGATTCCACAACCTCTGTAGGCAATTTGTTCTAGCGCTTAACTTATTCTGACAGGAAGTTTTTCCTAATGTCCAACCTAAACCCACCTTGCTGCAATTTAATCCCATTGCTTCTTGTCCTATCCTCAGAGGTTAACAAAAACAATTTTTCACCCTCCTCTTTGTACCAACGTTTTATGTATTTGAAAACTGTTATCATGGCCTCTCTTGGTCTTTTCTCCAGACTAAGCAAACCCAGTCTTCCCTCATAGCACATGTATTTTACAACTTCAGTGATTTTTGTGGCTCGTCTCTGGACTTTCTCCAATTTGTCCACCTCTTTCCTGGAATGTGACACCCAGAACCAGACACAGTACTTCAGCTGAGGCCTTATTTCCTCTTCGAGGTTGAAATACTTCTCATTGACTCCATCAGGGACAGGGCTAACCCGGAGTGTGATCACAGCGAGTGCCTAAACCTTTGCTAATCCTTCTCAACTGCAAAGGAAAGAAAGGCCTACAAGGCAAATCTGCATCCCTCACTCTGTCTCTCAAGTCCCCCAAATCCAGAGTCAGACCTGTCCAGGAAGGACTCTCCAGTCACCCCTCCCTGGATGACAAGAGGCCATGTAGACCTGAACACTGGCTTCAGTTTAGGGCATATCCCGGCCCTGCCTCTGGGTGCTGATCCTCTCCTTGTTCCCGCCAAGCTAATCGAATGCAGGGCAGTCCTTACCGCTCTGGAGGGGAGGCGGGGGCACACAATACCCTGCCTTCTCTCTGCCGGGAGATTATGAATTGTCTGACTATACAAGGGTGAAATCAAGCAATCTGTACAAATCATATTACCCAGGCAGCAGCACCGGGGGGCAGCTGGGGTTCAAGAGGTGAGGAGTCAAAAGGTGAAGCCGGTGCCCTCTGGATGACTCGGGCCGACTGGCGGAGACATTTTGTAATGCTCTCACCAGGACGATACTCTGATGTGCTTCTCCTTCACCTGTGGTTACCACAGGAGACGGAGAGAAAAAGAACGACCATCAGCACTTCTCACAAAGGAACCATTGCGTCGGTGGTGTTTGGGTTGCCTCCTCCTGGTCCAGCCCAGAAGCTGATGCCATGGGCCAAATTTTGCTCTCTGATAAACTGGTATCCATTCTGAGTAACTCCTATGACTTGGCTAGATTTATACTAGGATGCTGGAGGGCAGAATTCAGCCCCGTAGCTGCAAACGGGGCTTGTTTCCTTCACATCTTGTTATTCATCTTAAAATAGTAACCAATCGCAGTAGCTTGCCCCCCTCTGTTTGCAGTTCAGTGGTAACTGAGCATTAAGATCAGTTCTCTTCCTTCCCTTGTCTGGTACGAGAGGAGGGGAGGGAGCTCTGGTGTCCTTGGCTAGTCTATTGAGGCGTGTTTTTGAACAATAAATGTAATGGAGATAATTGATTAACTCTGAACCGTCCCTGCTGAAGAGGAATCCTCTCTGTTTTGCTTTGGCAATCAGTTGCCTTTCATATCACATGCCCACTTTAGCTGAAGTGCAGCTATTCAAGGGGGAGACACTGGCTTTGCTTTTGGGGGCTTCCATTTTTTTTGCTTCGTTAAAAAAGGGATTTGCCTGCTCATGACAGCGAGAGACTAATGACACCAACAGGCAGCATGAACCAGACTTTACTGGATCACGTGCCACCTTCTTAAGAAATTGTTTCAAAATGAATTGATGGAACATCAGCCTCACTTACCACAGTTTGGGAACCCCTGGATGACCGCCAAAAGAACAGTAAGGGCAGGCTGCTACAGAGCCTTTTATCTGAGGATCTCGGAACACATTACAAATGTTAATTAATCCACCCTCGCATGGATTATTTTATAGACAGTTAAACTGGGGCACAGAGAGGTTAAAGGACTTACCTAAGTTTGCAGAAATCCATATCTGAGCCAAGAATAGAAGCTAGGAGTCTTGAAGACTCAGTCCTTTGCTCTAAAGGCTAGCCAATATTTACGGTTAAACCAGCCATCCACAGGGCCCCTGTTAATGTTAACCCAAGTGATTTATGTGCATTTAGAAGAGAATACATGCTTAGTATCGTGAGAATTGCATGACCAATTCACTTTAGTCCCAGCTTACAAAATCGGTGATCGCTCTGTTAGGTGCAGGGGCGGCTCTACGTTTTTTGCTGCCCCAAGCACGGCAGTCAGGCGGCTTTCGTACCCGCCGCTGAAATGCCGCAGAATCCGCAGGGCCAGCGCACCTCCTGCAGGCATGCTGCCGAAGGCCATCTGACTGCTGCCCTGACAGCGACCGGCATGCCGCCCTCTGCAGCTTCCCACCCCAGGCATGGGCTTGCAGCCTGGAGCTGTCCCTGGTTAGAAGCTAAGCAAAAACAGCTGGATTTTTCTTGACATAAAAAATATCTATTAGAAGTTCATTAGAAATGCAGTACTAAACCCAATTAAAAATCTGGTGTATTTTATTGTTCATGGTTTGCTATCACAACTATTACATTTGTTGCCTTGGATTTCAAAGTTTGTCTCATGCTTTCTCTATGACAGTCTCAGTTTCTATGGTGCAAACCTCAGACGCCTGAATCCGGTACTCTGTGTTTTCACCCTTTCCCTATTTAAAGGCCCCCTGCTTACCCACCCCAACCAAAGCCACAGGAAACAGAGATCACAATAAAAAGGGCCAAAGCACCACAATCCAAATGAGAACTCTTGAGTCGTTCATGCATCCTATTCATTCCATGTGCCCTGTGTGTAGTTTGTGGTTGGTTTGAATTCAGTTTCTTGGAGATGCAAATCAGACAGATTATACTCAGAGGATGCAACAGAAAGTCTTTAATCCAAATGGGATGTAAGATTTATTTATAAGAGGCAAATATCTTGTCTTGGATGGAAGTGACTGAGTTGAGCTGAAACAGAAGGACAAAAGAGAAATCAAATGGTGTTGCCACCTCTCATGACTTTATCAGGAGTCTTGTGATAGTTGGTGGTGTTCTTAAAGCCCCACCTGCTGGAGGCATGTGATTAAGGGAGAATTTTAACTTTCCCTTTAAAAAAAAGAGTAGTTTCTAGCCTTCTACGTTTTGGAGAAAAGCCGAAAATGTTACCAAAAAGCTCAGAAGCCAGAAGATAAACAAGAATCCAAAATTTAGTGTGTTTTTAAAATCTCATGGTTTTTAAGACAATCTCATAATTTTGCCAGCCTGATTCATAATTCTGGAACACCTGATATTGGCAATATTGATCAAAAGATTCACAAGCAACTTTTCTTTTTTTAAAAAAATAAGCAACAAAGCTTTTACCTCTGGGCAGTTTGTATTAGGCAGTGAAAACATCAACAATCTCCATTTTACGCTTTCCGGGCATCACTCAAGTACACTGCAATCCATGGTTCAAATAGGACTTCAGTAGCACTGCTGGCACTCTGCAGAGAGTTGAATTTCACTATGTCTTTAAAATTGAAATCCTGCTAGATGTAGCAGGAATCAGAATGATACTCCTTAGATACTCATAGCAATAAATCACTGGACTGGAAATCTCAGTAGAACAGTCTGTCTTGTGAGATTTCTGGCACTTCCCGGTTCTTTTGAGGTCAGAAGTATTGCAACAGCCAGAGCATCCTTCCTTGTGGTATTTTGATGCATCCGGTTGCAGACAGATTCCAGAAAATGCAGAGACATATGAAAAAAAAATTATCTGATATTCTTTTTGTGCCAGGAAACAGTCTGGATTGAGTTTGAGGCTTGGGCAAAAATGTGGATGAGTTCTTACTTCGTTCAGACTGGCTCCCCATTCTGTAACTTTTAGGTTCTTGGTGGTGATCAAGTCTCCTTGCTTAGCCCTATTTAATAATAGTAATAATAATAATAACAATAATAACGTCTTTGCATTATGTAGCACTTGAGAATCTCAAATCATACGGGTCCTGATTCAAAATCCACTGAAATCAATGGAAGTTTTTCCATTACTGCAATGGTCTTTGGATTTGGTTCTTAGAAAGGTGGGTGAACAGGGTCATCCCCATTTTACAGACTATGGGAAACTCGGTCCGATAAGAGGATGGATGAATTGCATCCGCTCACGAAGGAAGTGAGCGACAGAGTCAGCAGAAGAACCCAGAACGCCTTACTTTTGGCCCTGCTGCCTTCCAATAACAGGTGAGAAGGAAGCACGAATCCCACTGGTGTGAGGTGGCCTCCGGCAGTTCTGGCCATAATTTTTCCATCCCTCCGAAACTCAGAAGTGCATTAGCCCTGCTGGCATCTGACATTTCCAAAGGGCAGAAAGTGTATTAAATACACCCCCCCCCCTTCCAAACAATCCCAAGCAAACATCTTCCCACTCCCGCCCTAGAGACAACCTGTTGCATTGGATCCCTTCCCAACTGCACATCCCACCTGGCCAGTTTTGCACTTATGGAGAGAACCCCCCTCCTGTTTGCTCGTTTTCCATCTCTTGTCCTGGTACAATCTGAAGTAGATTCAAACAAGAAGGGAAAAAAGAGTGCACACGGGAGAGGGAAGAGACTCATCTATTATTATGCTGTGCACAAGGAGGTCTTGGCCTTTCTAGTTTGAGTGCTTATTCCCCATAAAATACACTGGAGAGAAATCAATACAAGAAGCATGCAAGAACTTAAATCAAAATGCAAGGAAGCAACACTATGAGCAGGGAGCAACATTATAAAACTGGCGGTATGGAAACTGCAATTGGCTGGCTGTCAAAAACCAGGACCGGGCCTGTCTGCAACTGGGAAGCCCTCTGCAAAAAGTCCTGCAGGCACATTTCCTAGATTGTTGGGTGCTGCCTTGATGTAGCCCTTGCATGAGGATAAGCATTCCAAAATTGTGTGTGCAGAGCGCATGCTGCTGCCCTTGCAAACTGGGACGCTGCACGGTTATGTTCCCGGAATACAACCAGAGAAGTTCGATAAAAACATGCAACGCTCTTGCTGGAAGGCTGCAATGTAACACAACTTTGTGTCTTAGAATTCAGAACATTAACACACAAGAACCAAAAACAGAGCGAGACAAAGCAGGCTGTTCCCTAATGCGGAGAAGCAAAACCAGGGCTTGCCAGGGCTGTGACCAGCACCTCTAGGCTTTGCAGTTCTTTGAATTGGTCAGGTATCTGGCCCGGCTCAGTGCCACTGAGGTAACAAATCTGCAAAGACTTTCCTAGATGCTCAACGCCCTGCAAACCACAAGGTCCGTGTCCTCCTGCTGGGAAACCTGACCCCTCCGGTAGGCAGAGAGACAAGAGAAGCCTGGGTTTGGTGTTTTGAATAAGTGGCTTTTTATCTGCGATCCCTTTGGGAGTGTGAGCTCAGTAACCAATGAAATTATATCTGTTGTTTCAAGCAGTGAAGAAAATTTGGGCTGATGTTTATTGAAATTTATGGCTTCCCTTGAGCTTAATTGTCTTTGGGAGCCCTGGATCTTTTTAACAGTTCAGCGAAGTGGTACTAAGAAGGATGATAATGGTTTGAGCAGTTGGCCCCCTTAGCATCTCTCTCTCTCACACACACACATACACACACACACGATTTGCTGATATTTGGGAAATACAGCTGATGCACTCCATTCCTGAGCTCACAGTTACTCACTGGTGTGAAACTTCAAAGAGACAAAAACAGGTGTGAAAAGCTCCCAGCGGGGATTTCCCTTCTCTAACCGGCTGCTGCAGCTTCTAAATTTTTCATGTTCCCATTTCGGGAAGGGGTGGGAAAAATACACATCAGACATCAGTTTTGTTTACTCCTGGGCAGCTGGGAAGTCTGCTGTTTCCCCTAAAGAGACTTGAAGTTGCCCTAATCTCCCCACAATATTGACCCTCTGGTTTTTTGTGGCTCATTCTTCAGATCCATGAAGACTGGCTATGGGGGCTCATCTGGTGTTGGGTGACCTGAACCAATCCCTTGCCCAAGGATTTAGCGCTCGATTGGGTCCATGGTGGTGTTTCTAGTGGCTTCAGTGCTGGTGGAACCGGGCTCCTACTATGTGCTTCCTCCGTTGTGCTTCTGCCTGTCTAGGAAGCAAGAGGCTGGAAATTAAACCCAGATCTCACTTCAATGGGCAAAAGCTCTAATAACGAGGTCACCAAGCAGGCCAACAGACTTTTACAACCTTGTACTGGATCTTCGAAGGGGGCACCACAACCCACGCTCACCCCAAAGACTTGACAACCATGGTCAACAGTGGCATGAATAAAGAGCGAAGGCTTGGAAGGATGGTTTCAACAGGCTGGTTTGAGGGGCACTTGACGGCAGGCGAGACAGGGAAGAGGTGGGGATGGATTAGATGCTTGCTAATTAATCTCTCTTCGCCTGGGCCCTGGGACGAGAAGACTATTCTCTCATTCCTGGCCCTGCCTGTGGGAACTGCACCACAACCAAGGGGCGGAAAAGGCAAGAAAGGCTCGTCCCTAGAATGAATGAGACGTTGATCCTCAGGAGACCGTATTCACTGGGACAGGTGCTGCACACTAGAATCCATATTCACATTTCTGGTGGCAGCTTGGACCCAGCACTGGTCCTGAATTGTTCCCCTCTCAGAAAGAATTTCACCCTGTTATTTTCCAGCATAGAGTGGAACAATGCTCCTTTGGCCAGCCGGACACCACAATACTCCCCTCAGAAACTGTCCCGGCCAGCGACACACAATGCCTGGACCATCCCCTCTGGTAAATCTCAGCACCGGAGGCCTCTGACAGGGAGCTTGTCATTGGAAGGAAGATGACGCCCTTCACGTGTAATTATTTCTCTCCTCTGGAACCTTTATCTTCAGTGACCCCGGTTGGTCTGTTATCTCTATCCAGCCATTCAGTGAAGCCGTAGAGCTGTCATTGTAGGAAATGACCTTAACCTATTTACTCACCTCGAAAAGATGCCGTGTCTGCTAGACTGGGGACTCACAGCTGGTCCCCCGGAGCCCAGAGTGTACATCAGCCTTTCTGCGAAGAGCGGGGAACTTGGCCGAGATAATTACAACAGCCCTTTCAGGTTCAACGACCACTTTCATTAATAACCCTCAGGTTTCAGAGGTAGAGAGCTCGGCCATTTGAAACCACATCTGGCTGCAACGTTTCAGGCTCACTAAGACATCAGGTCGGGTCCAACTGGCTGTGGATCCACATGCTTTCAAAAGGAACCAAACAAACAGTCACTTGGCTTATATACCCAAAGCGAGAACTGATATGTGAAGTCCCTTGCCTTTTATTGTGCATTAGTGCCATTTGGTTATGGATTAATTTTTTTAAAAGGTGACTCATATATTGGAAGAGTGCCTACACATTCCTTGCTTCTCCCTGATTATGGTGTTGTCTACTGGGGTTAGCATAGTGATCATGAAAGTGAAGGATTTAGAGTACTTGGCAGGCTTATTAGACTTATTAATTACTATTATTATTTGTGTTGTTATTTGAGCACCACTCAGCATCAGGCCCCAGTGTGCCAGGCGCTGTACATACACATAATAAAAGACAAGCCCCAAAGAGCTGACAGTCTGAAGAGACAAGGGAGACCTTGGGGAGGACATAGGAATTACTATCCCCATTTTACAGGTGGGGAGCTGTGACACAGAGATTCAGTGACCCGCCGCAGTCACACAAAAGGTCTGGAAGAGCCAGGGATCAAATCCAGAGTTCCGTTGTTCATTGTTGTTACTATGGGAGCGCCCACAGACCCCGGTCAGAATCCAAAACCCATTGTGCTGAGTGCTGTGTTGGAGGACACAGTCCCTGCCCCACAGAGCTTGCAGCTGAATTCAAGACAGGATGTGACAGATGAGCACTGAGGGGATGGGAGAATGGGGGTGACACGTATAAAAGCACACACATTTACACAGGCTACTGTGGCAGTGTAATCCCATCATGAACACCCCTCCCCCTCCCCCCCCCCCGCAACTCCTAAGCACAGGGATCCATTTGCTTCTCCCTCCCATGTGGCGCTGTAGCCTCCCTTAGGAGCAATGAGCCCTTGGTTCTTTATGCTCCTTAGGCTGATAGCAGGTGTCAGCCCTTCACTTGCTGGTCACCAGAGCTAACTGAACTCTTAGAGTACAGTGTCCACACCTAGTGGCCAGGCGAATAAATTTATATACAGCCCTTAGGAGCGTGGTCTAGTGGATAGAGCACTGGACTGGGACTCAGGAGAGCTGGTCTCTGTTCCTTTGCTCTGCCACTAGCCTGCGGGCCCAGCCCTTCACTGACGACATGTATCTCTCAAGGCGGGCACAGTGTCAATTCCCCCAGACTCTGTGGGGGCTGCTTTGCTCAATCCCCAAGCTGGGAAGGGGGCTGGAGCAAGTTTTGAGTCCATTTCTCTTTGGCCAAGTTGTTCTTAAGGCGCCGGCCTGTTCAGTCTAAACTAGAGAAGTCAGAAAGGCATCCTAACCGGGTCGCAGTTGTAGGCACTAGCTGTCTCCTCCCCTGTGCTGGTATAAGTCATGCTGGATCATTTCTGAGGGGAGCTGAAGGATATTCCTCACAAGGTCCTGAACTCTCCCGCGTAAGATCTAACTGGATCCTGGTACTGCTGCTATTCCTTGCTTGGCCAGAGAGGTCACCACTGAGCAATCACAACCACTTCCTAACCAGCTTCGGCGGGAGGGGGAACTGGTTACCGCCCCAGCAATCTGAGTGAGACATCAGTGGTCGAAGAGCTCCTCCTGGCAGCTCCCGGGCTGCTGAGCTCACCGTTGCATGACATCGGGAAGCTTGTTTAGTATTGTAGCTATAGCGCCCTCACAAAAGGCACTGCGTCGCGGGTCAGGCATGCAAAATGAAGAGGCCTCTGTCCTGAAAAGCTTGCAGAGTAAAGCCACCAGCAGGTGCGATAAGGGACAGAACGCAGACAGCTCCAATAGCTGGAAGGCAGAACGGAACAGATGAGAATGGGGGAGCTGTGTGAATTACTGGAAGGGGGGTGGTAAATAAAAGTGAGCCACACAGGAAGCGGGTGAGAGGGGAGCCTTAGTTCATGGCCCCGTAGGTCAGGGTTAGGGAAGATTGATCCCCCTTGTTGCAGGATGGGGGTTGATAGCCAATCACTGCAGCAGCTCCTGTTACAAGGGTCTTAGTGGGCATTAGACAGAAAGCTGAACCCAACAGCTGAGCTGCCCTCTGCTCTGTCCAGGACCCGTGCAGAAGGCCAGAGCAAGGCCTCCGCCCCACTAAAATCTCCCCACAGGGTGCACGTTGCAATAGTACAAAGGGGGAGGAAAAGGCTGTCTACGGCTGGGCAGGAACCGGTTTGGCTGCCCCGTGAAGATTTTTGAGATTTTGAAAATGTTGCCCCTCCAGAATCAGGACAAAAAGTCAAAATCTCAAAATGAAAATAAAATAACACAAAATAATTGGCACAGGTCATATGTCATAATGTCATATGTCATAATGTCAAAAGTCAAAATCTCAAAATGAAAATAAAATAACACAAAATAATTGGCACAGGTCATATGTCATAATGTTTCATTTAAATTTTTACCATTTTAATAATATATATTTTTAACTATCATTAGCTTAAATTTCAAAATGAAAAGGAATTTTCAACTGGAAAACCAGACATTTTCATTCAATAAATGCACAGTAGAAATGTTTTGACAATTTCAAAACTTCTACTGAACTGGGAGATTTGTCACACTGATTCTTTCCCAGGAAGTTTCAATTAATCTGCATTTTCCACTGAAAAAAACTCCTGACCCACTTGAATGCCGTCCCTTTTAAGATCAATTTTCCGACAGAATCAGAGAGGTAGCCGTGTTAGTCTGGAATTGCAGAAGTGACAAAGTGGCCTGTGGCACCTTGAAGACTAACTAAAGTATTGAAGCATAAGCTTTCGTGGGCTAATACCCACTTCCTCGGATGCATGCAGTGGACTACGAAAGCTTATGCTTCAATACTTTAGTTAGTCTTCAAGGTGCCACAGGACTCTGTCATTTTCCGACAGCGCTCTCAACAGAAGGATGATGTTTAATCCTCCGCTGCTCCGGGATAATGCCACTGTTCACCATGGCTCTCTCCCTCCCACAAACCCTCGTTCTGCCATGTTCCCCCACAGGCAGCTCAGCTTTTGCTGGAAGCTAAGTGGGAATTTCCCCCTGTGCCAAGTGTTAAATACTTATCATGCTAATACAGCATCTTTGCGGAGGTGTGTACATGAGACAACATGTTTCCTTAATTAACAAGCTGTCGAAGCTGGCACAAAGTCTCTGCTGCAGCTGCTGTCTGCTGATCAGACCTCGGTTCCCCGGGCTGTTGTCCTGCCTTCTCAAAAGACAGAAAGGTAGGAGTAGGTGGGGGGGAAAGCTACATTTTGGGGTCACTTCCCTGATTAGAGAGAATGATCATCTTAGATTGAAGAAACCCACTGCAGGAGGAAATCTGAGTCATCAGCAAAGGCCTTGTGGTTAAGGCTAAAGTCTATGAGGTTTGCTTTCATTTCCGGCTGCTGATTTCACCTGTGACCCCGGACAATTCACTTGCCCTATCTACACCTCTGTTTCCTCAGCTGTTAAATGAGGGTATTAGATCCCGATCTCAACAGGGTATCAGAGAGGGGGTAGTCCTCAAGTGCCCCCACCCTGAGTGTGATAGGAATACCTATATGACAGAGATCGAAGGCCACTGGCCAGGGACAGGGTGTTTTTCACGTGATGACAAAGTTTTCTCTTCGATGCCCGGCAACGCTTTGGACTTCTTACATTATAGCATGTGATTTAAAAATCAATACAGAATAAAGAGCGAAGTCTTTGGTAAACAGGCCAGTGACTGATTCTGAAAACAGGGCCTGTTCAGTGAGGCTTCAGGACTGTGTGTATTTTGGGTGATGGGAAACATTTGCAAAGTTTCTATCTACTGTATCTATAATCGGTCTCAACTCCTTTATCTGGACCAGATATGGATTAGCTTACTCACACGGCCATTCACTTAGCCTTAAGCAGAATTGCTGAACCAAAATCTTTCTTTCTGCTTATCTTGCCTTAAGCTGTGAAATCTCAAACACCAAATAAGTCAACTCTGCAGCATGCGGTAGCATCTTGACCTACATTGCTATTGGGTTTTTTAATTTTTATTTATTTATTTTCTGCTGTGCTCTATACTGGTTTCCTGCGTGCAAATTACTCGGAGTGAACCCCTTGTCTGGAAAATAAAGGTTGTGTTCTCAAATAGGCATTTAGCTCCCTTTCTGAATGATCAAACTTGTTTTCTACTGAGAAAACCGAGGTCTTTAATACAGCGCAACCCCCTCACCCACTGACAGGGAAAAACGTACAGGGAAAAACCATCCGTTTATTTAATGGAAAAAGCCCAAACAGATTAGCAGAAGAGTTTAAAGGGATTCTGTCAACTTATTGGAGTTTAAATTTCCTACCTGTCTTAAAGGAAGGTAAATCCAATCTGGCATCCCTAGAGGAATATAACCTTAATTGCAGTTTAATGCCACGTTAGGGTATCTTTAGCGATTCTGTTAGAGATTTACCTGCCTTTAAGGGAAATTCATTGTTGAGTGTAAGCAGGCTGACCTAATAAGTGTCCTTTCATTGGTAACTTTTGCAAGAGAAGATGCAGGGAAATTATGACTCAGACCACAGAAAATGTGGTGCCCGGGTCTTTAACTCAATGCCCTCGTACAAACAAAGGCTCTGATCCTGCAGAAAGATCGGTGGCTCCCATGAGCAGAGTCAGTGGGCCAGACTCCGGTCAGGTTGGATAGGTACAAATCAGGAAATCTCCCTTGAAGTTGACTAAATGACCTTAGCCTAAAACTGGTGTGAATGAGAGAGAATCAGGCTAAAGCGAGTAAAGGCAGAAAAGTCAGGTTACTCACTACAATCATGTCATCTAGAACCACAGCTGTGCCAACACGGGGCTACGCAGACACCTCTGAGTTCTGGGTATGATTTCCGACTTTGTAGGATCTGGGCATAATGGGGAAGTAGCAAGATTATCTCAGAGGGGAGAGACTTCCTGGTGACCATGACAGTCAGCAGCAGTTCCCATGCCTGTGTTTGTTTCACGTGATTTTGGGCTGATCTAGAACCCTGTTAAATAATAAATAATATAGATTATTTGTATGATTGGCTCCTACATTTTTATGGCAGGAGAGGCATGCCCCCCTTCCTTCCACTTTACAGCTGAAACACTGAGCTAAATATAGACTGGTACATGACACTCAGTCACCTGTAGATCCAAAACCCTGCATCTGAGAACCTGCAGACTTCGGATCCTGATCTAGATTTCCATTTCAGGCGCATGCCTAATTAATGCGTAACATTGACGGGCTCTGAAAGGGAGTTCTACTTGTTCCTCCTTGGCTATTCCAATGTATGGCTCAGTGAAAAAGGACTCCCAAGTCAAAGGGAACATAAAGGGTTCTGATAAACCGAGTCCTTTATTAAGGAAAGGATCATTTAGATTTGGGTAAAAATTTCAAAACCACCTAAGTCACTTAGGGGCCTAAATCTGATTGATAGTCAATGAGACAGAAGTGCCCAAGTCACTTAGCAGCTTTAGAAAATGTTGCCTTTTGTCTATGTATAGATTAAGTTTTTTGGGACAGGGAATGTCTCCTTATCTATGATTTCAGCACAATCGACTCTCAATTTTGGGTGGCCGCTAGGCATTTCTGTAATAAGAATAATATTAATAGAAGGAATCCGATATTTTTTTCCTGCATGTAATATAACCACAAGGACATCAAAGCATTCTAGCTCATCAGAAAAGAATAGATCATTGTGGATTGAAGATCTGTGTAGGTGGACTGAATGCTGTAGCCAATGTGGCTTATAGATAAAGTTGGATGGGAATTCTTTTTCAGAAATGTTATTTTCAATGCAAGTTTCATCAGGAAGTTTTCTCAGGTCCATGGTGGATGGCCCTGGTCTGGCTGATCTGGAGTAAGGACTTGATTCTGGGTATCCACATCCCACTGGGCTATTGACTATTCTGGGGATGGGTCTCTTTCTTTCTCTAGTTTTCGTTTGAATGTGCAATGAAAACAAATTTTGAAACCTCAAAATTTTTGGAAAAATGGAATTCTTGTTTTCCAGCCTGCCCGACTTATAGGCCCAGTCACTACAATGGTGTTTTGTATGGCCTGAAAACAGAGAGTTCATCAGTTGCATTCTTTACTCCCCTATTCTAGCTCCATCAGAAAGAAGAGCCATAGGCTCAGATATTTAACCCGGGGCTATAGGCAGTTCCAGGAACGTAAGGATTGGATTTCTGTACATTCTGTACTTTAAGTAGATTGTTCCTAGGTAACACACTTCTAAATCATACTGTATACATGCAATGGAAATAAAGAGGCTACCAACCACAAACCCTAACCTTTCTGATCTATTAAAAGTAGTTTCAGAGAGGGTGGTTTCATGTGAACTGATATCAAAATACATCAGTAGCCTAAGTTAATGGTTTCTTACAGTTCTGTCTAAAACTCATCTGTATTAACAGATGATGATGATGAATATTATTAATTACGTTTTGTACTTATCAGTAAGGCCAATGCCAAATGTTCATAAAACATGAGCTAGGCCCTCCAAAATCTGGAGACTATCTTAGAAATCACAAGAAAAAAAGTGGGGGTTGGGGTTTATTTCTTTATTGCCTTCTGGTTTCTGAGCCTTTAGATTATGTTTGGATCATATTTTTGAGTTTTTCTTAGGACATGTAGGGCTAGAAACCTATTTGATTTTAATGCACCCTGAGTGTCTCATGTGATCACTTGTCTCCAGGGACTGGGGATTTAAGTAAAACACCAAATATCATTAAGACTCATGATAAAATCATGAGAGTTGGCAATACGGACAGTGCCCACAGATACGTTGGCTGCTTTCCATTTATTTGCAAACACAGATCTTCCAAGTTCCACACCAGTGTCTTAACACCGAGTCCATCTTTGCTCCCCAACCATTCTCTTGCCAGGATAGGATTACACTTTACAATCCATTCCCCAACTCAGAGATATTGGTAATAGACATTAATCCATTTCAGGTCATTTGTTTCAATGCACAATTCTCATTCCCATGCCTGTGTTTGTTTCACGTGATTTTGGGCTGATCTAGAACCCTGTTAAATAATAAATAATATAGATTATTTGTATGATTGGCTCCTACATTTTTATGGCAGGAGAGGCATGCCCCCCTTCCTTCCACTTTACAGCTGAAACACTGAGCTAAATATAGACTGGTACATGACACTCAGTCACCTGTAGATCCATGCAATTCTGTACTGATTCTCTGATCCAAAGCCTGGTGAAGTCAGTGGAAAGACTCCGCATGGGTGTCAACGGGTTTTGAACGAGGCCTATAGCCCTGGAGGAAGGGAAGGGTGAGAGCACATCACCCAAAGTTGCATATCACTTACCTGTTGCTGTTCAGCCTTAAGAACAGGAAGGAGGGTCAGACATTGCTCCTTGCTACCTAACTGGCTTGCCTGACAGGTTTTTTATTATTATTTTTTTTTCATTCTGTCTCCAGTTAGGCAATACACTTGCCTTTTAGAAATACTGTCCTGGGCTGCCAGCTCTCGGAAGGAGAAAGGACGGCCTTTGTTACCAAGGGGAGGAATATAAAGGAGCTTGTCTCTGACCTCCTCTGCTCCAACAGGCAGCAGCAGCTAAGCCGGATGCAGGATTTTTAAGACTCAGCAGCGTCTGGGTCGGAACCAAAACCCTAGGACCCAAACACCTTAACACTGGACTCAGATCCTAACCTCAAAGACCAGCCCACTCTTTAACCTTAGCTAAACTCCTCTGTCATCCAAACTGTGGAGGGGCCTGCTGTGTTAGGGAGGAGGATATTGTTCATGGTAGCGACTGAAAAGGACCCCAGGCCACTCGGCAGAGGGGAAGAGGTTTGTACAAGGTCACACACAGAGTTGGTGGCAGAAGTGACCCAGGTGTCCTGATTTGTGCCCTGTCTACTAGATGTGGAGCTGCTGTTGAATGATGCACAGCAATGCTAGGCATCCGTTCAGGACAGGAAGTGAAGCAGAATGTCGCCGCCAATCAACACTGTACTGAGGAAGGTGGGTGTTGCAGACATGTAGATGCAGAAGTCTGGGGCTCTCATGGAGTTGTTTTTGGAAGGCTTGCTGGATTCATTAGGAAACCAGCAGCTCTTGGGGCGAAGCAAGAGGTAGCTGGGGAAATGGGCTATCGGCCTCCAGCGATTTAATAATTTCTGCTGAGATTAGTGCAGCAGGTTAAGTGAATGTCAAGTTTGTTTGCTTTTGCAGAGGGTTTGCTGATTGTTATGTAATCAAAGGGTGTGACTGCCTTAATGAGGAAAAAAATAGAAGCATACACACACACACACACACACACACACACACGTCTGCCCAGGGACGTGAGTAAGTGCAAGTGAAGGGATAGGCGTTATCAGGGAGCTGATAGGCCTCTTGGCAGCCAGGGCCTCTCTGTACGTGTGCAAGGCTTTGGCGTGCATGAGCCTGTTGGGGGCTGCATTGGTCTGACTTTCTTTTGCTTCCTAAAATGCCTCCGATTCGTTCTCCTGGCTCAGCCCGTAGGGTCACAGGATCATCAAGAACAGAGTCACTCCTGAGGCAGCGTGGCCTCGCAGAAAGAGCACTGCACTGGGACCCAGTTCCATTTGTGGCCTTGTCACTAGCCTGCTGGGTGACCTGGGGCCAGTCACTTCCCCTCTGCATGCCTCAGTTTCCCCATCTGTAACATTTTACAGATGGGGATAACGATATCGACCTCCTTTGTGGTCTACTGATGAAAACGAGATTGGTATTATCATCATCGTTTTTATTAATGGCTATCACTCAGCAGAGCAAGGCCGAGATGGGGGGGCTCCATGTGTGACAAAGAGTCAAAAGGACGGGCACAGAGCAGCTGTTGATGCAGAGCTGTGGGATCCCTGACATCAGTAGAACTGACTATTTCCATAACCTCGGCTCCACGATTTTTTGTTTCTGATGTCAACCATTTTCCCAAACGAAGAACGGAGGAGGGCGGGTAACCCCTTTGTGTTGAATGCAGAGAACTCTTGAAATCACTGCATTTAATGCCCCTGATGGCTAGGTTTCATAGAGCCCAAGGCAAGAAGGGACCACTGTAATCATCTAGTCTGACCTCCTGTATAACACAAGCCAGAGAACTGCCACCAAATAATTCCTACAGCAGATCGTTCAGAAACAAGAATCAGATCTTGGTTTTAAAATGGTCTGTGATGGAGAGTCCACCATGCCCCTTGGTAAGTTGTTCCAATGGTTGATCTTCTCACTGTTAAAAATGTACACCCTATTTCCTGTCTAAATTTGTCTAGCTTCAGCTTCCAGCCATTGGATCGTGTTATACCTTTTCCTGCTAGGCTGAAGAGCCCATTATTAAATATTTGTTTCCCATCTAGGTACTTATAGGCTGGGATCAAGTCTCCCCTTAGTCTTTTCAAATGGGGCTCAGGGAGAACACTGGAGAATTTGCCCCTGGGAGACCCATGGTAGCAGTTGGGAAGTGAGTGGGCTTGAGAATCTGGGCATCAAGACCTGCCAGACTAGCTTTGCTATTGGCTTGCCAGGCTGGGAAAGGCTGTCCCAGTTTTGAAGTGGCTTTTCGGAGTGGCTCAGTATCTCCTGCTGGAGGAGAACTAGTTGTGTCACAAAGGCATGGCTTTGAGCTGGGGGATGAAGCGGAGTTGCACCACCCTGAGAGGGTCTCCGGAAGCAACAGTGCAAGATAAACTCTGCTTCCTCTGGCCTGCTGAAGGCCCCAGGGGGAGTATGGAAGGAATAATTGTCACCCGCAAAGCTTCTGATGTGATGTCCTGTTCCATCTAGTGGCACCAAGACCACTTAGAGAGAGACAGAAAATGAGTCTGCTCTACAGCCTTAGCTAAGAACCAGTTGGCTTTTAGCTCATGCACTAAGTCCCAGAGGTCCCAGGTTCCATCCCAGCCACTGGCGACCGGGGTCTGTCAGCATTACACAAAGATAAGTCCTGGACTGCACTTGTCACTGAGCATTGTATTGGGTGCCCACAGGGATGGAGAGGTTCTTTCCCATGCCAATGTCATGCATTGTGAAGTGTGCTATGCATCCCTCTTCTCGTGAAAAAAGTGTGAACAATTTTTTTCTGGTATAATTGAAAATAAAATGTTTTGGCAACTTGGAAAGATGAAAAAATCCATTTCGGTGTTTTGTTTTGTTCCACCTGAAGCCAAATGTTTTGTTTTGTTTTTGAGTGTTTAGTAACATTTGATTATTTTTAGATAAAGTTGAAGGACATTTCTAAAGGAAAAATAATTTTGAATTTAAAAAAATCAAAACATTCAATTGGCATGTGGACACCAGCGGAACAGGAACACAGGGAGTTGTGGCTGGAAGCTACTCAGCCGCCTGCACAGAGCAGTGCACAGGGTACAAGCCAGTCCCACTTGTTCAGCTTAACCTGCGCTCATTCTCACTCAGCTAATAGGACACCATGGGCGGGAGGGCAGCCTGCATGAATCCTATTGCAGGCTTAGGGCCATACTGGGTAACAAAAGACGAGAGACACAGCAGTATGGTGAGCGTCCATCTCCTTCGCAGCTCTGATTCACTTCACTGGCATGGCTCATTTACCGCTCTGAGGAGCTGGCTCAGGCCTTTCTTTTCAGTCTTGTATTATTGTGTTTTTTCTTCTAGAAGCAAGCCCCAGCCCTTTGAGTATACACAGGATCTCTTCCTCCCACCATTTAATGAACCCGTCCAATCAACCGCACGCTCTGGAAGGGGGTAGGCAATTACCTTGGATTCCTCCATCGTAAACGGGAACATTTTTGGCATTACTGCCTCTCTGTTCTTGTCCTCATCACAGCAGTTCGGAGCATCGGGCTGTCTTTGGGTTAATCTCCCCCGGAAAAATGACTTTCATTGTTCCAAGGGAGGCTTTTCACTCATCACACAGAGTAAATAGCCCTGACCTAACAGCATCCTGGATGGGATGCTTGTTCCCCTCTTGCTCTACCTTTGCCCAGAGTGAGTGTGGTGCATTTGTGAGCTGGAAGGAGATTGCTTGGTGTGGGATATTCAGAGCCAGGGACCTGGCCTTGTCAGTGTCTCTGACTCATGTGTGTTTCTGGGATCAATAGGCTGCAGTAATATATTGCACTAAGATAACAAATCACTTAGCTTATTGGGTCTTAATTAGGCCTCTTTTATCTCAGTGACAGCCCCACACCTGAGCTTTCGCCCAGGCGAACGGTATCTGAGACCTAGCACCAGGGAAGACACAGCGGGGAAGTTCAGGAATTGATGAGCCTGTACTCCGTAGAATTACCTCATTGTGTTTACGGAGCACAGAATCGCTGATCTGTCATTCCCCTGCTTCCTTCTGCTCAACCCAGAACAGATACAGCATCAGCGGACCTTCCTCCTTCCATATTACAGCTGATAACATAAAAGGATGGAGGAGGAGGGGGGAGGGGATAACAGAACTGTCCCTAGCATTCAGCTGAAGAAAGGTCAAGTTAGCCCAGGCCCAGGTAAGCAAGCTCCCTGAAAACTCCTGTTAGGCCTGCTGGGTAATAGATACAGTTGTTATAGTCCCTGACAGCACGAAATGAAGACCTACATCATCATAATGTATTGTCAGCCTGTAAGCACTCCGCAGCCCCTGAGATGAATGAGAGCAATATCTCTGTATACGAGGGGGGAAGGGAAAAGGTGTTACCTCTGCCATTGGCCTCCAGGCTTGAAGCCTGAATAGTCACTTTGTGGCTTTGGAAAAAAGAAGAAGACATTTTTGTTTTGCAGGTAGATGTTGAGGGGGGTCGGATCCCCATGAAGCTAATGACAAACGTGGGCCATGAAGAGGAATGCCTAGTGAAGGCTGAGATGCTATTGTGATGTAGGGTGACCAGACAGCAAATGTGAAAAATTGGGACAGGGGGTGGAGGAGTCTATATAAGAAAAAGACCCCAAAATCAGGACTGTCCCTATAAAATTGGGACACCTGGTCACCCTATTGTGATGAGTTCATCCAGCGACAAAATAATCGTGCTCCAGTTCTATCATCAGGTGAGTCAAAAGGACAGGATATACGATCATGGCTAGGCTGACCAGCTCTGACAACTACTAACGCAGCCAAAGAGTGGAACAAGGCCCTGTCAAGTCAGCAAGGTCAGCCCGACGGGCGGCTTGTCTACACGGGAACAGAAATCTAAATAAAACATTGAATGAAGCGATTTTGAAATAGGGCACTCTTATTCCAAAACAACAGACTCAGCACACACACTTGAAATGACACTACTAATGCTGTGAATTACAGCTGATTTCAGTACTTTGGGTCTGCGGGTAGATACGATGCTCATAACACAGCACACGCCTGGGATTGCTTCCTACAGGACCTCTGTATTTCCGCGCTGTTTCCTTCTGCCTTAAGTAGATGCTTAACTCCTTTCAAAGATTGGTTTGCTAATAGGACCTGTCTGGTCTGGCTCCCAGCAAGTGTCAGAAAGTAGCTCCGCCTCTTTATTTAGGGTCCTAGACCTAAACTGCAGAAGACCTCCAACTCTCTGTGCAAGGTTTCAGAATCTGACACATTGTTACAAAGTTCTGATTCCAGCTTAGCCATTGTCTTACTATGCAACGTTGGGCAAATCACTTCAGATTTCTCTGTTTACCGGTCTGTGAAATGGGGGAAAGTGACAATAGGCTGAGGTGGTTTCTTGCAGGAGACAAAACTGGACATGCTTTTGCTACGCTGGACGTTTGCTACATTGTGGATGTGTGATGTTACACACAGGAAAGGTTATTTTAAAATAGCTTTCTGTTTGCCTTTCACATCAGAAGGCAGGGTGTTCAACAGACTAACATTATATTAAACAATAGCAAAGTGCTATGCAATCAGCCTACACAAAATTCAAGTAACAGGGGACACCCTTCTACTGTTCCAGTGTTTTCATAGTGACCTATGGTTACTTGGCTGAATATAAGAAAGAGAATATAGAAAAGTCCAATTCCCACTTGTAGTCAACATAAATTTTCCTTGTACAGTAGTTCAGTCGAGGGTAGATGAAGTAATTGCCATCCATCATGCGCAATTGTAATGTTACTTGTTTACTGATCTAGTCTTGTTTCATCTTGCAGGAAGGGATCCTCTTCCAGATCCTAAACACAGTTCCTTTGTCATATGTTATGTGGGCTAAGCTAGCTGGGCTTGAGTTTGGTTTGGTTTGCCCTTGCCAGAAGTGTTCAGGGAAAGGTCTGGGCGACATGATTAAATCATTCTTCTGAGCAGGGAGAATAAAAATGCTGTTTGTGAGCATCTGTGCACGGGCGAAGGAGTCGCTGTCAGCTTTGACCACATTTGTATCCCTTATTATTTGCAAGAGTCATCAGTGTCTCCCTGTCATCTTATGCTTCCCTCATCTGTTTGTTGTTTCCACTTGTTGCCTCGTGCTCTGTGCTTAAACTCTCTGGGCAGGGACCATCTTTTCACTATGGGTGAATACGCCGCCTAGCACAATGCGGCCTTGACTCAGGATCTAGGCCTCGTTATGGAACTGCTAGTGATGATGCTGACAAACGGTTGTGGTTCATGGGACTGTGTGGTGAATGGTTATCCTGTAAAGATCCATATTCATGTGCAAAGAAAAGTATTCCCCACTTGTTATGTACTATTTGCTATGTGTTAGCCTCCTGTTCAATCATGCAGGACCTAATCCAAAACTCCCTGAAGAAATCTGGAAAGACAGCCATTGATTTCAGTGGGCTTTGGATCATCCTCTCTATCAGGGAGCAGAAAAAATATGATGCGACTTAGACCAGTCCTATGCCACAAAGAGAAAATAGTTGAGCAGAACAGTGTCTGAACAGTCTATATGCTGAAATCAGTTTGCATAAGTTATTGGAAAAATCGCAAGTAGCGAATCAAAGATCAGGATCAATTCATGAATAATTTGCAAATGGGGGAGACGGGAAATGGGGCTGTATATTTCATTACAAATATTTACAATGAATAATTTGATCCACTCTATTTCTTAGTGGTAAGAACAAGATCAATAATTCACACCAAATACAGATGTTGCCATTTTGTACCACTGATGAAAACTTTGCAGCATTTGTGACACTGCACAGGCCTGCAACACATAGCTCAAGAGGCAGTGCTGTTTGTTAGACTTGCGTCACTAGTAGCAGAGCTCCATGAATCATGTCAGGGAGCAGAGAGGCTGGAGTACCACAACCAGGCATAACATCCTCATTCTCCATTCTCAGGGGTGATGCGGAATTTCATCCAGGTTGTTGTGTGCAATTATGGATGCATGGCAGTAGGGGAAGAGTGAAAAGCAAGAGGCCTCGTGGCTTTCTGATCATTAACACATTAGCATTTGTTGTCCTGCATCAACCGCTCTGAATGGCACAAATAAGCTCCTTAGAAAGCAAGTTCTTGAAGCACATCACCAACCAAAGCTACAACACACTTTGACAGTCTGAGCTGGGTAGAGCTCCTAGAATAGCAGGTGTTATTGTAGTCCAAGGTACCAGGTGCATTAACACACCTGTGTAGGGAAAGCCTTGAGGAAGAGTTGTTTGCATCACATAAGCTCCAGCTAGCCGTGACGCCTGAGAAAGTGTTGAGTAAGTTTTCTACGGAATTCTGCACCAAAATTATTTTTTGTTTCAGCTTTTTTTGGGTGTGTGTGTGTGGGGGGGGTTATTTTGGGGTCCCTCAATCTTTGCTTTCCTGCCAGATATGGCAAAATGGCAGCTTTTAACCTCAAAATCATGTCGGGAAAGATGGAGCCACAAGGAAAGGCAAAGCTGAACCCATCCTTCCAATGTGGACGTTTGCCCTTGGAGTTTCAAAGCTACCTCTTTAAGGTCAGCCACCTCATTTTCTCTGCAAAACTGGCCCTCGTTCAACTGCAAAAGTTGTGCAATCATGCCCCAGTTGGAAATGGAAAATTCATGAACATTGCGACAAAACTGGCCTATCCTCAAGTGTGTCGCAAACTGAGAAAGGACTCAGGCAGGCCTCAAAATTCCCTCCAGAGGCGTCCATCATTTTAGCCCCAAAGAGATCTACATTCCATGCACTGCATGTTCCCTCACCTTTGCTGAAAATGGTTTACCTCAGAAATGCACAGTCATACCAGGGGAGTGTAGCAGGCAGCTGACTAAGTACTTGCTGAGTCAGCCCCTGCTCCCTCCTTACCCCTGCAAAAGCCACAAGCCTCTGCAAGCAGCCTGCTGAGTCAGGCTAATTGGCCAGCTGGCTGTAGCTCTGCGCTGCAGAGGGCTTGATGGGCTCCACCTGGCAGCCTCCAGAGGTATATAAGCCCTCTAGGGAGGAAGCCAGGGTGGGTTGTGGAGCTGGGAGATAGAGGTAGGAAGGAAGGAGGTAGGAAGAAAGAGTGAAGGAAAGAGAAGGTGCAGGGTGGTCAACTAGCAGAGGCAGCAAGCCTGAAGGGGCTAGTTAACCCTGAGGCCAGCCAGAGACAAAAGGCTGAGCCTCAACCTGCACTGGGCAAGCAGCTGTATATAGGTGGTGGGGTTTGTGCACTGGGTAAATAGAAATAAAAGACACTGGTGAAGCCACAGAGCAGTCTCCGGCTGAGATTTTGAAGAGGGCGGTCAGGGGCCCGCCTACAGGGAGTTACAGAAAGAGCTATTTATCCTAAAGGAAGGAATCCCTCTGCCTTCAGAGCTTCTTGCATTCATAGTGGGGTTTATGTCCCTCATCCTGTCTCTTCATCACATTTGGGCCTTGGCAGGTTGAGAGGCCTGGATTGAAACACAGAGCAGGTTTGCCTTTTGTTGCAATTGGCAGGGAGCTTTTGGCACACCGCCATCTATCAACCTCTCACTCTGATGAAACACGGCTCTCTCACTCAGCAGGGACTGGAGAGTACGTAATTTAAACCTTGGCATCCTCCCCCCATTGATACCAAAGTTATCAACTCTTTCAAAACAAGAGTGGGTATGTTAAAGGGACACAGCTTTTATTTGTGTTGCTGCTGTTGCTCTGAGGGCTTCCTGGGAAAGGTTAAGTCTACTCCAGTGTTACCATTCTTGGCCAGGCGCTGTAGGCGATATCTGATGTCCTTGTAGTCTTCCGTGACATACGTTTTGCTCCTGTTTGTCTGTGTGTCATATTCTTGTCTGTTATTATGTCTAGTGCAATGGTAGTGTTTTTAGTTAGCATTGGCTGTTTTTCTTGTTCATCAATGGATGTCTGTAGCGGGGCGGCGCGGCTCCCGGCGGACTGCGCTCGAAACGGCCCCTGGCCGGGGCCGGAGGGAGCCGCGCTAGCGCCGCAGGAGCCCCGCCCCCGGAAGTCTGGGAGCGGGAGAGAGGGGATTCGGCTCCCCGCGGACCGCGAGCCACGCGGTTTCCGGCCGCGGCCGGAGGCAGCCGCAGCAGCGCCGGGTCAGCCCCGCCCCCGGAGGTCAGGGGGCGGATCCGGAACTACAAAGGAGCGGCCGCCAGGCTCTGAAAGGCGGCCGACACCGGCAAAGGGAGCTGCTCAAGTGGTGGCTCCCAGCCGAGACCCGCCTGACACGCCTGACCCGCAGCCTCCCCATTACTGGGAGAGGCCGCCAACCCTACCCCTCGGGCATTACCCAGAGGAGCTGCTGGACCCTCACTTGGAGGACCGGCTGAGGGCTCCGCCAGCCTACTGCCCCGAGGAAAGCCAGGAGCGGCCGCAGGACCCCGGCTGGGATCAGCCGCCGACCTCGCCTCCTGGCCACTACCCGGTGGAAGGACCGCCGTCGCCACCAACCCCGCAGGCAGCCTATTACCCAGAGGAGCCCCCAGCCGAGCACGCCTGCGACCCCGAGGACCTGCCCGACTTGCCACCGGACAGCGACCCAGAAGAGCCGATGACCCTAGGCTCCGGGGAGGACCCCGCAACAGCCCAGGTACCCAGGGAAGGGGGATCTGGAAGCAGCCCGGGGGAGGAGCCGATGTCAGTGTGTTTCGGCCAGGATCCCCACTGACAGCAGCAAAGCTCGTGCTGCCGGGGCCCCGGGCTGGGGCGCAGAGGAAGTGGGTGGGCCTGCGCCCCCCCTGCCACCCCCTCTCCTAGTGGGTGGCAGTTCCCCCTTCCCGACCACTGGACCTGCCGTCCGGAGCTCTCGATTGGTCCACCAGAGGGCCTGGGCCCAAACCCCGAGGGCTCGTGAGTGGCCCATCCGAGGGCCCGAGCCCCGAACCCGAGACTCTTAATAGATCCACCCAAGGACCAAAGCCCCGGGCAACTGTGACCCCGCCCCTCGTGCAGCGGGGTTAGGACGCGCGACCCCGCTAATTCCCCTCAGGGTCGCCAACCGCGCAGCGAAGCAAGGGATCCCCGCCAAACCGGCGGAAGGGGGCCGCGCCCCGCCGACACGACCCCTTACAATGTCCCTTATGGGATGTTTCAGCTTTCATAGTATATAACTCTGTTTATGGGATGTTTTAGTTTTAATTGTGTATGACCAGCTATCTAGAGAACTTATCTGGCCTCCATAACTACAGTATCTTAGTGCTTCAGAATCTCTAATATATTTATCCTCACAATACCCCTGTGAGGTAGGGAAGTATTTTCACCCTCTGTACAGCGGGGATCTGAGGCAGAGAGGCTAAGTGACACACACACAGGAAGTCTGGTGGAGCCGGGATGTAAACCTAGGTCTTCCAAGTCCCACTCTAACCATGAACCTTCTCATTTTAAACTAGGAGTCTGGGGTGTCTGCCTTTTATGGATAGTGACTCACAGTGGTCACCATTAAATGGTGGCAGTTGCTATTGGTTATTAGTACACAGGGGTATCTGAAATGTAACATTTCCCCCTATAGTAGAACACAGGAAGAGGAAGAGGAGAGGTTCTGGAGCTGAGCTGGGACTCAGGAGATCTGGGTTCGGGTTCTGCCTCGGCCATGGACTTTCTGCATGACTTTGGACAAGTCACTCAACCGCTCTGTGTCTTAGTTCTCACTCTTCCTCTTGGGTGCTGTATTCCTTTCCCCCCTTTGCTCTTTGTCTTGACAATAAGCACGTTAGGGCAGGGCCTGCCTCTAATCTAGAGACTCTGTGCCCCTTTAACCTGGCCCACTTCTAGCTTTCTTCTCATGCTCTGCGCTTCCAGCGTTCATATAAGTTAGCCATATACGATTCACTTTCAGGTGGGATCTTTAACCTCAAGTAGCAGCCTACAGCTGAGTCCCTCCCAGTCTGGCCCATTGCTAATACAGCTAGGAAAACAACACAAAAGAAATCCAAGGTGCCCAGCTGCCCATTCCAGAAACACGATGACCGATTTACATGCACAAACCAGGCGTGCGGCCGCTTCGCAAACCCAGACGGTTGCGAGTGTGAACTCAGGGTGTCTGAAAACACGGCTCCTTGTCCTAAACTTTTGAATTCTCCTTTCTGAGGCCCAAGATTTAAATTTTACAGCTCAGCCCCTCGGAATTCTGGGACTTCAGAGGCTGCTCCATACAGCAGCCTCGAACCAGAATTCCTGCTGCATGAGGTGTCCCGGCTTCACCAGTCCGCTTGTGGCCTTTCTTGAGTGAAAGGCAGAGATGGTGCATTGCGCAGAGGTAGGGATCCTCACAGACAGTGCTGTGGGTCTGGACGTGGTGGAGGGAAGCAATGACTGTTCAGCTTTTGCTCATCAGCACCTCTGTCAGAGCAAAGCGCTGTGCAACCAGGATCTAATGAAGCTGGCTAATCTGAAGGAGGTACTCCATCTCCATGGAAAACCGCTCCAGTTTAGCTGCTCTGAATAATAAACAAAGCACTTGGGCAGATGAGAGGGCATGTAAGTGTTTACTCTTCAGAGCAGTAAGTGCTAAATTTGTTTTTAGCTGGCTTATGAAGAAGCCCTTCCGAGCCACAAGGTCATGCCTTGCAGTCATACCTTGCAGCCGTTCCCTAATCACAGACTCCTGCAGTCCGCTGGGAGCCTTGCCACGAGGCCTCATACAACAGATGCTCCATAAGATCAAATGAAGCACTGATCCGTACGGATTACAGAGCACCACAGATGCTCAACGTGCATTGAACAGAGAAGAGAAGCCAGACCGAAACCCCAGCTCCAAACCTCCCCCCCCCCCATGACTTTGCAAGTCGGCTCCCTCTCTTGCCCCAAGAAACTCGCCGTCTAAGGTGCTCTATCATGATTTTTACAACCTGAACCGGATTCTTCAGTTGATCGGCGCTGAACAGGGAGCACCAGCTGCTGCTTTTGTTTCCTTCAGAGTAAAGCAGAGTATTTTTTTAAGTGCCAACAATGTGCTTTGTGCCGTGTGGGATACAGATAATGAGACACTCCCTGCCCACAAAAACTTGCAGACAGGCAAGAAACACAGGGGGGATGCCTCCACTGCATGCTATGTCTCTGAGGTTTGAGCCCAAGCTTCCTTTCGGTCCGCACCTGAATCAGTCAGCAAGCACTTGGGACCCAGGTCCTAGGACCCAGCTGGGGAGAGGGGGAGGGCAGAGCCTGAATCCTGCTGTGGCTGGGGGCTAAGCCCTGTCACTTTGTAGAGGGACACAGCTCAAGCC
This sequence comes from Sternotherus odoratus, assembly GCA_032164245.1. Lineage (NCBI taxonomy): Eukaryota > Metazoa > Chordata > Testudines > Kinosternidae > Sternotherus > Sternotherus odoratus. The sequence goes on from JAVMKO010000016.1 coordinate 14,325,367, forward strand.
AAGTCAGAAAGTCTGTGTAGTGCAATCGGCTGTGAGACTCGGGTCCAGCCCCGTAAATCCAGGATTACAATGCAGTGTGGACACGAGTGTGGACTTGGAAACACCGAGTCCACGTTCCTGGGTCCCACATACCTGGATTTACAATGCAGTGTAAAAGTACCCTAGAGAGATCCACAGCATGGAGATCACTTCCCCGCCCTTCTACTTCTTTTTAATCTACTCTTTCCCACAGTCCTATCACTGATTTCAAATCCAAATGGACTCCACTGTCCTGGACGAACGGGGATCAAAATTCAGCCCAGGCAGTTGAAATTAAAAGACTCTGGCTGATTCAAAGAAAGAAAACTGACAATCCATTGCTCTTTGTAATATTTCACTACAGTGAATATAAGATCATGAAAATCATTAGTTGACGCTAAGATTGTCAAGTAAGATTGTACTTGCCTGGGATAAGATAGTGTCATTCCAGGGAATCCAGCCTGATGTGTGTTTTAATTAACCTCATTGCAACTTTGTTCTGCCAAGGCAGGGTGGCCGCAGGGGGGTTCGATTCTGCTCTTACCCCCATTCCAGTCCATGGTCACACTCCTGTAAGCGAGAGGGGAATAAGGTTTAGATGGCTGGCCTACACAGCGGGACACGGTACCTGCTTGCTTTTCCCTTTTTCTTTTCCTACTGCATTTCTGCTATTTTCACATTGCTTCCTGGCCAGGGGAGTTGGCTTGGAGAAAGCGAGAATATCACCTACCTGTTCATTTTATCCTGCTGTGTGGAAGCCCATCTGGATCTGCTCTGGAGCGGACATGGTTTTCAACTGGTGGAGGCAAAACTGCTGCCCCTCCTTGCCTACTATCATTCCAAAGACACGCAATGCAATGGTGGGTCCCATCACGACCCCCATCTAGGGCCTCCACAGCTTTGCAATGGCAACTGGTTAGACACCAAGTCTGCCCTACCGACTAGGGAGCAGTTTCCCAAGGGAGGTGATGAACGCCGCCGCAGCCTTTGGAGCACAGACTGGATGGAGCATTTCAAAATAGGGCACTGGGCACGAGGCATGGACTGGATGACCTGGTGAGTCTTATTCCTTTTGGAATTTCTAATCACCTTCCTGATTCAGCCCACAGGAGGTGGCGTGTGCCCAACGGTTCTGGACATAGGCACTGTCGGTCGAGTCACTTAGATTTGCACCCATCCAGTTTTCACCCAGACACTCCAGGTTTTGGCTGGTGGGTCCAGGTGCCATTTGACAAGCCCTGATGTTTGGGTTTTTATTATCATGGGGGGAAGATTATGTCCCAAGTACACACAAAACTCCTGTGAGTCAGGGAAGTATTATCCCCATTTTGCAGATGGGGAAGTGAGGCACACAAAGGTTAAGGTTAAGTAACATGTCCTTTATCACCCAGGAAGGCTGTGGCAGAGCCAGGAATGGAGCCCATCTCTCCCCAGAGCAGCCCAGCTCCCACACCAGCCCAATTTCTACTGCAGAGTGGTAGAAGCTTTGTTTTATGACGAAAAAGCTGCAAGAAACATACTAAAGAAAAACAAAATGACTTTCTATTTCCAAAGCCCTGAGTAGTTTGCACTCTACCACACCAGGACAAAAAAGAAAATTGGCAGTTAGGAAAGGAAAAACACCACAAACCCACACTCCAGCGTCAAGATGCTGAAAAGCCATTTTACCCATAATGCGTGGGTACAATGTAATTGACTGTTGTGCTCAGCACTCAAACCAATGCTGCTCAGCACTGCACCAGTCTGCCTGCAGCGCCTTGGGCCTGCACTGTGTTCTCCCTGCTTCTGCTTCAGGGAACAGGTCATGATTTTTAAACCACTTTTGAGGCATCAAACATGTTGCCGAATGACTCCGAAGTTTACAGAATAGGGTTTTTTGCTTAAGCGGGAAGAGAACACCCATCTGTCTATATATCCTGGCAGCCACCTCCTTTAAATAGATCTTTTTTAAGAGGAATAATATGGTTTAGGAGAATTTTGGACACGCCGGAGCATGCTTCCCGTCCATGTTGTGGATTCAATTACAGCACAACACTTTGCAGACTTGTGTTAAATTTTAACTCATCTCACATGGGTTGTGTGAACTTTGCCTGACATTTTAAGGCATGCAACTTGTGTCATCAAGTTACACTCACACTTATCTCTGCAAACATATCATTGCACCCAGACCGACACAGTCGCCTTGGGTATAGATGTCATTAATTGAACCTGAAATGTGCTTTCTTTTGGGATTATGCTCCTTCGCTGCTTTAACAGTCACGCCCATGCGAAAAAACAAATCCAACAGCGACAAACAGCATCTTTGGCGTGAGGGGGCGTGTGCTTGCAATTAAGAGTTGGGGGGAAATCGTAGCTTTACCAGATGAGGAAACACAAATGCCTGTATCTTGTAAAATCCACAAGCCGATCCAACTTCTCCAGAAGTCCAGGGGAGATTTTTCACCGACTCCAGTGGGAGTTGGACTACATGGATGAGAGGGGGACAGACAAGCCAGAAAACACTTTAAGGCAGGGGTGGGCACACTTCGATCTGGGGGCCGCATCTGGCCCTCCAGACGTTTTAATCAGGCCCTCGAGCTCTCGCTAGGGAGAGGGTCCAGGGCTTGCCCTGCTCTGGCACTTCAGCCAGGGAGCGGAGTTGCGGGCTTGGCCAGCTCCATGCAGCTCTCGGAAGCAGCGTCATGTTCCGCCTCCAGCTCCTATGTGTAGGGGCAGCCAAGGGGCTCATCATGTTGCTCCCCCCCACCCCCCCCGTGCCACCCCTGCAGTTCCCATTGGCTGGGAACCACAACCTATGGGAGCTGTAGGGGCAGTGTCTGAGGACGGGGCAGCGTGCAAAGCCGCCTGCCACGGCTTCTGGGAGCTGCTTGAGGTAAGCTGCCTGGATCCTGCACCCCTGACCCTCTCTTGCACCCTAACCCCCTACCCCCACCCCGATCTCCCTCCCACCCTCCGAACCCCTTGGTCTCAGCCAGCAGCACCTTTCTGCATCCCAACCTCTCACCCCCAGCCGGAGCCCTCATGCCCCAACCCCCAGTTTCATGAGCATTCATGGCCTGCCATACAATTTCCATCCCCAGATGTGGCCCTTGGGCCAAAACGTTTGCCCACTGCTGCTTTAAGGAATCTCAGGTGATCCTCCTGGAAAGGTAACTCCAAGTCTGCCCAGCCTCCTGCCTTCCCAGGACACCGCTGCTGCACCTATGCTGCTCTGAGAAGGGAAGACGCGTGGGTGCGAATACTCATTCTAGAACAGTTTCTCTCTCGGAAATCTGTCAGGCCCAGAGGGAAAGAAGTGGAAAATGGGTCCCCCCCCCATCTCTGTCCTCAATAGGCCCCTCTCTGGCCAATATAGCAGCAATCCAATGGATCTCACAGAAAGGACCATCCCCTGGCTGCAGAGAAGGTCACAGAGGCAGAGCTGACCACTTCCACCCCCTGACCTCTGCACTCCCTGCCTGTTGGCCCATAGTAAGAAATGGGAAGAGTGCATTCTGAATGCTGGCTACAGAGGAAATTCTGGCCTATGCGCCACGAAAGAAAGAAAGAAAAAAAGAAAGAAAGAAAGAAAGAAAGAGTGAGAGAGATAGAGAAACTTAAGTGGCGCATAGACCTTCTGCTGGCCCTGCCTCCGCACCGAGTGAGATTCTTTCAGAATGAATGAAATACTTGTCCTAAAGAATGGAGGAGATTTCAAGTGGCTCAAGTAACCTGAGCAGCCTCCCCATGCAGCGAATCTTATCCATCAGCTCAGCAGGGCTGCACAATAGCACATCGAAAATGAAACAGTGAGTATCTCCTGCAAACATCAGCCAAGGATTACTGCAAAGTTAGATCTGCTCAGGGTGACGAGATAAGAGGTGTAAAAAATCGGGATGGGGTGGGGGGTAATTGGAGCCTCTTTAAGAAAAATCCCCCCCCCCCCCCCAATCGGGACTGTCCCTATAAAATCAGGACATCTGGTCACCCTAGATCTGCTCCTTTCCGTCAAACTCTTCTAACATCCAAAAGAAAGAAACCCCCCATGATCCTTCAGTTGATCTTTTTTTACCTCAGCTATAAGAAATGACCAGCCCAGATGATCAAAGGCATGGACACCATCACTATAAGGGCAAAATTAACATTTATGGAGCTTTCGAAAGTCCTGGCTCACAATAAAAATCCAGACACCCAGTCACATATTTAAGATTAGCAGCTGTGTTAGTCTGTATCCATAAATAAGACGAGGAAGACGTTGTAGCACTTTAGAGACTAACCAGTTTATTTCAGCATAAGCTTTCGTGGGCTAAGGGCTATAGCCAACGAAAGCTGAAATAAACTGGTTAGTCTCTAAGGTGCTACAAAGTCTTCCTCGCCCAGTCACAGTGACTCAAACTCAAGTTTAATGATAATGAAACAGCCCTTTTGTTCCTAAATTCAAAGAAGAACCACAGACTGCTTTATAGCGTTTCTAATAATGACTCCAAACCTTTTTACACAGACTCTAGTAAACTGATACTGACAAATCCTAGTGCTACCAACTGATGCCCAGAGTGTGCAAAACAGTTTTTGTGAACTCTCTTGGTTTTTTTTAGTTTTCAGATGCCATTTACGTCACTTTCCTTCACCCTAAAGAAAATTTCCTTCCAGAACCAGCAAAGCAAGATGAATATTTTCATTCAATGGAACAAATTGCTCCACTGACATCAGCTGGGTTACACCTACCTTGAACTGGACCTTTATGAACAAGATCCTTCAGCTGATGTAAATTAGCATAGCTCTATTGACTTTCAGAGAGCTATTCCAGTTTATGATCTGGTGCACCGTGTGTAACAATTAAATTGCTTCTTTCTGAAAAGGGAAGTGCTCTTATGGGCCCAGATCTTCAGCTGGGGTAAACTGATTCACTGACGTCAAGAGAACGATGATTTGCCCCAGCTGAGGATCTGTGATTTAGATTTAATTCCTGAATGACACCCACCTGAGTGAGAGGAAAACCAGGCTCCAGATCATTACAACAATCTTAAGTTACCAACTCCCTGTGCTCTTTGGAAATGAAACATTTCATCCACTGCAGTTTCATTTATCAAGCTGTTTGACACTTTTGCCCAGTTTCTGTAGCAAGTTAACTGGGATGCAGCACCAGGACACACGTGCGCAGGATAGAATGTGCTTTTCTCTCACTCATTGACCAAGCTAAACTACTGCCGGCTCCTGCTCCAACTGAAGTCAATGGGAGCTGGCAAAGACCAAATTTAAGATGCTGTTGAGCACCGCAGCTCATTTATTTAAGGCGGGTGATTAAAAGCAGTGGGACAGCCGTGCAATGACAGTAATGAGTTATGGCCGGTAGACCGGAGTCGGATTTCACCACTGTAATCAGGAGTAATTTCAGAGATATACACTATACAGGGTCTGCTCCTGCTCCCACTGAAGTCAGGGGGCCAGATCCTGGGCTGGTGTAAAATGACTTTTACAGAGCTGCACCGATTTAGATCAGCTCTCCATTGATTTCTGGGGGGAGTAGGCTAAAGCCCTTCTACCAGGGAGACCAACATTAGGATCTAGCCCGATCTCCCGAAAGCTCTCACTAGCATGATCTACACATTTCAGCACGCAGGAGCAGCCACAGAGCAGCATGGGGCCAAGAACTAATTGGCTCATACACAAAAATTCATATCAGCACCTCCCTCTTTTCCCTCTGTGCTGATACGAATGAACGTCGCTGCCCATTACAAAGAGAGTTGCAAATACATCACTCTGTCTAACAGCGAGTCCCTGGCCCTCCTTAGGGGATGAAGTCTCATAGATGGGATCACAGGGCTGCAATAGCCATTCTGCGTCACGCACTTCATTTATAAATAGCCTAGAAACGAGAGATGGGCAGATAGAACCCACAGCTAGGTAAGAAAATATAGAGCCCTCTGCGTTGGCTCTGTCTGTACCGTCTTGTACTGGGAAGCTCTTTGCTTTATGGCTCCCAAAGCCGTTAGGGCTGCAATATTCCAGCACACCGCTCCAATAAAGTTGATTATACACACATTCTTTATAACCGGCAATTGGAAATATCAGGCGCATTCCCTCATACCTAAGAGTCTTTGAGAGAGTCTGGTCTACTGTACAAACATGTTTTTATTACAGAGTGTTACATCAAAGATTTCTCCCCCTCCCTCTCCATATGCAGTAAATACCATGGGGTATTAATAATACGCATGTCAGTAATTCCTCGAGGGAAGCAAGGGTCTGAGAACTGAGAACAAACACAAGCATAAAGTTTATTGTTTTGATTTCTTAATTATTTGTAGCTGACAGGACTGAAGGCAACAATGCATGCAGCATTGCCTCTTGGGGCATGTGCGGGTAAGGAGAACATCAGACCGAGGACTAAAGCCCTGACTGTCAGCACCCTGTACTGATCAATAGACCATATACCCTCAGAGCGGAGATTAGACCTCCGGAATCCTACCGCCTAGTCCCCAGCTCTAACCACTAGGGAGCCTGCCTCGCACAAGCTGTAGCTTCATGCACCCAGGCCAATATGTCACAGGGCCAGATCCTGCAAAGGGCCGAGTGCCTCCAACCCAACACTCATCGGCTCAGATTTTAACGACACAGAGGATTCAAATAAATGAGCAATTGAGGGAAGGGGGGAGGCGGCATGGGCAAGCCAGCAGGCTGGAGACTGACATCAAAACCAGGGAACAGATGCAACTCATCACGTTAATGATTTTTTTCCTTCCCAAAGGCGTCACCCTATTGAGAAGCGGGCACTTTCTATCCCATGGCAACACCGAGCGGGGGGGAAAAAATGGCTCCGGCTTTTATTTATTTTTTTTTTCCTTTGGTCCCTTACAGGAATCGCCGGAGAACAAAAGCGTCGAGCAGCTTCATCATTTTTCTCTCGCCCCCACCCGCCTCCAGCGCCTTTTCTTTCCTTTTATATTTTTTTAAAATAGGGTTAGAGCAAGATGGATGATCCCCCAGGCCCACGGAAGGCGCCGCGAGCGGCGACCCCGTCCTCTTCCAGCATCCCATTAAGCGACGCTCCGGGAGGAGGCTCCTGTCCTTATTACATTGGCCGGGGTCTATAGATGGAGGTCACCCCCCACCCCTCCTGCACCCCAAATTCCCGGCCTGGGCGCCCCTCCTGTTTCTCATCGCCCCAGGCCACCTTCCTGGCCCAGCCCCACCCCTCCTAGCCCTGATCCCCCCTCCCCTGCCCCCCCAGAATCTCACCCTGCCTGGCCCACCCTTCCGCCCTCTCCTTATCAGCCCGGGGAAGGGGCTTCATCAGTTCTTGTCAGCCCAGGCCTATTAGTCACCAGATAGATGACATGCTTTTGTACGGCTGTCAGCTCCTCCCGGACCCCCTGCGGAAAGCCAAGTGGCTGCCCCCCCCACCCCGATAAGCAGGCGGGGGCTTGGTGGTGGTGGCTGCCTGGCGTTGGACTCTGTTCCCCAGGGCTGACCGGCCCCTGACCTGTAGGCTGCACAGTTGCCTTGCCTGTGACTTCTCTCTCTAGCTGACAAAATGGCAGAGGCATGGGGGGGGGGGGGAAGAAAAGGCCAGGTCCCCCGCCAAGGGGGGATTGGGACGGGCCCACCGGCCGGCGTGGGAAGGGCCGGCAGTGAGCCCACGGTGTGCGGGGGGTGGGGGAGAGAGGGTGCCAACCTGTACACTGCCCACCCTCCTTTCCGGGACGCCGCTGCCTCTCGCTGTGCTTTCCGCTTTCGTGCCTACCCAGGGTTTAAAAGTCTCTGGTCGCTGTGGTTTGTTTTCAACAATAAATTCTGAGTAGCTTATAAATCGGAGGCTCCGTGCAGTTCCTCTGGCCGAAAGGGTCCTGCTGGAACTGGCACTGCGGTGTACATCAGAAGTCGCTCCACTGACGGCTAACCGTTTACACTGCTGCGGTGTAACAGGGCGCAGAATCCGGCCAGGGGTGTCTGTGACTGAGGCATAGTATATTAGACAAGCCTCTTGTCACACGCTGCTATAACAATACACAAGCCTATGTATGTATACATGCAAACACTCAAAAATATATCTACGTATACGCACACAAACACCTCATCATAGTGATACCTATATCTTATATAGTGTTTTTTCCTCAATAGATCTCAAAGCCCTTTACAAAGGAAGTCAGTATCATTTTACAGACGGGAAACCAAAGCACAGAGTGGCAACGGGCATGCAGCAGGCCAATGGCACAGCCAGGAATAGAATCCAGGTCTTCTGAGTCCCAAGTCAGTAGCCACTAGACCACACTGTCTTTTCTTACTTACATCCACGTATACACAGACAGTAGATGGAGACACAAAGGATGTGATTTTCATAGGTGCCCAAGGGAATGGAGTGCCAAACTCCCATTGGCTTTCAGTTGAAAATCCCACCCATAGACACGTACATTTATAAACACACATGCACATACCATAAACGCCAGCTATTACTGAATCAGCACCTTCAACTCCCATTAAAACACCTTGCCGAATTGCCTGCAGAACGGCTAAAGGCAGCTTTTGACTTCAATCTTCCATGTACCTGGGGTCTGTAGAGGGCTAAGTGCATTTTGTGATGCAGTAGATTAATAGGCCAGATCCCCAGCTGGCGTAATTAGATGCAAGAGAATTATGCCAGTGTGCACCCGCTGGAGAGCTGGGCCCGATTTTACTTACTGTGTTCGTTCACTCACTCATTTGCAAATGTCAGCAATCTGCAATGGATATAACAATCAGTAATGCAAATGAGTGAGGTCACAATGAAGACGAAGGAAATTCAGGGTGCTTCATGCAGGATCTCATCTGGGTCTGTTACTAGAGGGGCAGGAAAAAGTGAAAAGTTCTTCATACTTTCAATTCCTCTCATCCCTCCCAATGATCCCAAAGTGCTTTTTAGACATGAATGAAATTAATCTAACAATACCTCCGTGAGGTAGGAAGTGTTTTTATCCCTGTTCTACAGGGCGGGATGCCAAACACACACATACCCTCACAGAGCCAAAATGTTCAAACTTGGACCTGACAGAGCCTAAAAATTGAGTTTGTCATTGGAGAGGCATTTTTCAGCTTCTCCGTGGCTCAGCTAGTTGCCGAAAGTTGCATTATTCAGCCAAGAAACGTAAGCATCTCTCTTGGGTAGATCTGTGATAAGCAAAATAAAAAAATCGGTGCCAGAGAGGAATGGTTCTGCTCTCATGGGCACATGTGTAATTAGGTGGAGCCTGGAACAGGTGGGCCATCCCAGCCTCTTTGAACAATGTAATTAGCAGGCGTGACACCTGTCATTAGAATCCTTCTGAAAATTCCATGGGAAATGGTAGCTGTTAAATGCAAAGATGATGATTCTAAATCTTCAGCATCTCGGCTATTTAGACTTTGATCCTGCAAGGACCCCAATACAGCAAAGCATTTAAGCATGCGCTGAACATTAAGCACCAAGTGCTAGAACTAGGGGTTTTGGCTGGAAATGGTTTCCATCATCTACGGGGTGTACCGTTTTGTTCAATGGCTCTCAGCACCCCCACTCATAGATGGTGATTCTGGGGCTGTATCACCCTCCTGAGAAAGAACATTGGGCGCTGATCACCTACGGCAGCCCCCTTATCAGCTCCTCCTCAGCCCCCAGTGCCTCCTGCCCACCAGTGGGCCCCGCCAATCAGCGCCTCCCACCTGGGGCAATCAGCTGTGTCGCGAGGATGTTACGCGCTCCGGGGAGAGGGCGGAACACAGTGGGAAGAGGTGAGGTGGGGCGGGGTGGAGGGAAAGGGTGGAGTGGAAACGAGGCCTGGGGCAGAGCTGGGGGTCAAACACCCCCTAGCACAATGAAAAGTCGGCGCCAGTGCCCCCCCTATACAAATCGTTCCAGCACCCCGATACCAGGTAACTGTGGGAACACTGAACTGATACTTGGTTCGCATATTTTAGGATAAAATCTTGGCAAATGCTTAACTGCGGACTTGTCTTGGCAATGAACAGCTGTTTACGGTAATAGGCTAACATCATGAATCTACTAACCTATAGGCTATGGGTGAAGAAGGCAGATTACAGAAAAGGGAGGCTGGGCATTTGTATGAATATTCATGTCACCCCCTCAGCCCTAAAACAGGCAAGACCCCCCTGTCAGACGGGGACCTGGACCATCAGACTTCTTTGGATGCCAGGGAGAGAGCAGGACCTTTGTCTCTTACCACCAGCTCCCCAAGAAAGGGCGTGAGTCCGTACGTGAGGAGTGGTACAAGATACTGCATCACTTCTGTAGTTTGTTGTCTTTTTGTGTGGTTTGGAGCATTTGTGTCTTCACTAGTTGTACTAATAGAAGTGTTTTGAGTTTTGCCTTGCCCCGGTATGAACGTCATCCTTGTGCACACCAGAGTCCGCAGCCGGACAGGGCCGGTGACAGAAATTTTGGGGCTCCCTACTCTGATCGTTTGGGGGCCCCCGGGGGACGACTACGGGTACAGCTGTGTACCGGACCCCGGATTTAAGGGGCCCCCCCTTAAGTCCGGGGCCCGGTATAGCTGTACCCGTAGTATCCCCCCGTCGCCGGCCCTGCAGCCGGATATTCAACGTGATAACCTTGTTTCTGTTATCCCTGATTCTGGGACTCAAACCCTACAATCCTCCAACTCGTTAATCAGTAATGAAGTGGAAATCAATAAACACTAAAGAAGCAGGCCACACTTGGGAGTTAGAAGAAGGCTGAACCCTCATCTCAACCATTCAGTCCCTTGCTGTGACTCTGTATGCCAGCCAGACTTCAACCTTGAGTGAATTTTTAAAGCCAAGTTATACTAATACATGGTTTGCATGCAGAAAATGTTTGCAGTTCTACTGGCCATGGAGAAAAAGTGGACAAGGAAAACAAAATTGTACTGGTTCTTGCCTTATGATGCTAGAAAAACTTGAACAGAAACAAGAGGGCCAATCCTGCCTTTCTTAGTCAGAGAAATCTCCGATAAACTGAGCCCTGTAAGAATAATGATAAGTACAGTGTCCAATTCTGGAAACACTTGTATAAGTACTCCTAATTTGTGGGTATAATCTCATCAACATTAACGAGAGTAAGGGTTTGCACTAGGTTTTTTACTTATAAAATGCACTTAAGGCCTAGATCTCCAAAGGTATTTAGGCACCTCGCTCCTATCTGGACATTTGGGGATGTAGGCCTTAATTTATAAAAGCATGGAGCAACATTTTAAGAGTAAACCATACGTAGGGGGCAACTCAAGCAACAATATACTGGTATCAAATATAATGCTTTGTAATTAACAAAAGCATTACAAATTTAAAAAGTAAACCTTTATTAACAATCTCCTAGCCATTTCCCAGTAACTCATGTGTCATGTAGGTCCATGAGTTGTTACCTCCCACCTGGTTCTTGCCTACTTTTCTATACCTGCCTCTGGACACTTCCACTGCTTGCATCCGACGAAGTGGGTATTAGCCCAAGAAAGCTTATGCTTCAAAACTTTATAGTTAGTCTTTAAGGTGCCACAGGACTTTGTTACCTCTGCTATTCCAGACTAACACGGCTACCTCTCTGATTCTATTTTTATCATGGGATCATTGAAAAAAAAAATCAAACTAGAATTTATTTCCTACCATGTGGTTGACTGATTCATTGCATTTCTGTGCATTCATAACAATGGTATCCAGAATTGCTCAAAAATGTATCGGAAACAGATGGTCAAAAAAATAGCCAAAAGAAAATGTTACCTTCATGACTTATCCGCACAGAGAGCTGACATTTCCACTCCAATTGCTTTTCAGTTTGCACCATTGTAGCTGAAGGCTGAATTTGGATCCATTGCATTTATGGAACAAAAATATTCCAGACGATGTTATGAAGGTATATAGTTCTGAGATCTAATACTTCATGAACAGGTTTGTGGATTCAATGGATGAACATGTAAGAGACATAGCATCATAGCTCTTCACTGCCTTCCAATCAGAAGGGACACCAAAGTCCAAATTACAACTTTGGAATCAGTCGTAATTTGCCTCCACTAAAAACATTACAGAAAAATATTGATGCTTGTTTTTCTCTATAAAATTCACCCCCTCTTTCAGATCAGAGAGCATCAACACACAAGGCAAGTGGGTCAGAAGGTCAGTCCTCATTCCTATGGGGTAGCCATATGAATATTTTTCTATGCAGACTGCTGTCTCGAGCTGAATCATTGGAAATCATACTCTTGCCTGCTCCACAGTGGATAGTAAATGAACCTAACAAGCCAGATTCCGCTGTCAGTTACATCAGTGGGAAGTCAGACGAACTCCACTGAAATCAGCAAAGGCTGTTGCTCTGGATTTAGAGCAGTGTAAATGATGGCAGGATATGGCCCCGAAAATGTTTCTTTCACCCCTTTATTCTGCCATCTCTTTCAAAATGTTTATCTTGGATTGTCCCGTAACTTACACTAGAAATTCATGCAATATGTCTCTCTTACTAAACGATTGCAATGTCAGCAGTTGGGGATCGAAACCTTGGCCACATATTGGGAAGCCAGCCAGCAGAGCAAGGAGGTGGACATGATGGGAAAGAAACAGGGAGAACAGAGCTCAGGGTGTTGATTGTCCCTCAAAAGCCAAAAGATACACATCCTGGGAACTCAAAACTGCCTGTGACTTTATTTTAGGGTAACAGAGGGACAGCTTTTAGAAATGAGATGCGTGCTGCATTGTGTATCATTTGCATGTGCAATTACCACCATTGTATGTGCAAAATCAGGCCACTGTGCATCCGAATGTCCATTTACATGCCATGTGCACTGGCAGCGGCTGCACGCGCCAAATAGGCGCACGGCGGATCATGAGCTGTTTTAGAAGTCTGACTGACCCAGGGCGTTTTCAGTGACTCGCTCAGTCATATTACAATGGACAGCAGCAAGACTCAGACTGGTTCATAGAGTAGACCACATCTTAACTGCATGATTCTGAGGGACACGTTCCATCCTTTCTGTGAACTCATGACAATTCTAGCAACAACAGCAGTGGCTTACTTGGACAAGAACCAAGTAAAGAATTCCATCTACTGCTAGCCTCTCTAATGTGATTTTGTAGTTGGAAATGAGGTCAAGAATGAGGTGGATCACTGGTGGTATGCAGACCACAGCTTGGAATCCATGTTGTTAGAGGATTTCCCCAGGTTTTTAATACCCCACACCACGCAATCTCACTAGATTTCATGCAGCCAGACCCACTGAGGTACAAGGTCACATTGCACATAGTGCTGGAACGATGGATATCCACCTGGGGCAACCCTTCCTTTCCTCTCTCTTCGTCTTCTCCTGATATATTCTAGGCTAGTATATTTGTAGGGAGGGAATTTCCTTCCCACTGCCTGAGTTTGTTCCCTCAATTCAAGCTGCGGTTGTGCCCATGCTCAGAGTAAGGACAGTCACTGCTGACATAAGGAGGGAATTTCAGGATTGTGTTCGCAGCAGATAGGCCCCCTGACTTCTCTGGGATAAGTCAGGTCTGGGTTTACAAGGTCAGCTCCTAGGTTTATATTCCCTCACCTTTGTACTTATGCAATGGTTACCATCCTGGCTGACACTTCAGGGACTGAGCAAGGGACCTCCAGAGCCAAAGGCATAAACTGCCACGCTTTGAGCTGAAGCTGTCTAATTGAAGCTTTTAGGGCAATGGCTCTCAACTAGGGGGTACATCTACCCCTGAGGCTACACATAGGTCTTCCGGGGGGAATATCAACTCATCTAGATATTTGCCTGGTTTTATAACAGGCTACATAAAAAGCACTAGCAAAGCCAGTCCAAACTAAAATTTCATACAGACAATAACTTGTTTATACTGCTCTATGTACTATACACTGCAACGCAAGCACAATATTTATATTCCAGTTGGTTTATTTTATAATTATATGGTACACATGAGAAAGTCAGCACTATGCCAGTAACGTGTGCTGCCATACTTTTGTATTGTTAGGTCTGATTCTATATGCAAGTAGTTTTTAAGTGAGGTGAAACTTGGGGGGGCCACAAGACAAATCAGACTCCTGAAAGGAGTACAGTAGTCTGGAAAGATTGAGAGCCACTGGTTTAGGGGTCTCACATCCTCTATGGATGGCCACATAGAGGGGCCTGTAACATACACTGATGCGTCAGAGCAAAGCAAAATCTCTTGTCATGCATTTTAGTGCATTGAGTGATGTGGAACACAGGAGGAATAGTTTGCAGCCTGGCCCCAGTAGCACTCATGTTACGCCACAAAGCATGAGACCTGAATACTGTTTTCTTAACTTGAACATCCGGGTGGCCACTGGTCTTCCCTGGCAGTGGTACCTACCCAGTGGGTCACTGCTCTGCTAGCTCGCACACTTCCTAAAGGAGAGGAGAGCGAAAGGGAGAATTCGGTTTCCCACTCGCTAATGTCTCTATCTCCCCCTTTGTGAGGAGAGCGCAGCGGCAGCAGAGAGTTTAGCACACTCAGAGGATCAAGGGAATCCCCATGACCACGTTGGAAATTCAAGGTCTTTGTTGTATCTGCCAGAGCTCTGGCGCCAGGCCAGGCCTGGCACGTGCATTTCCCACGTCCAGAGGGCTGAACGAAGGGCATCTCCTTCCGCCGTGTAGATCCTAGAGGATGTAAATACAAAAGATCAGAGCAGGGCCTCCAAATAGGTTTAGTTCAGCTGGCTCCAACAGCACCAGCCGACGAGAACAATTCCTTCCTTCGCACTGAGCAGATGGAGATCAGTCACTTTCTCAACGGCAGGAGGAGAAGCATTCGCCCCAGGGGAATCAGCTAAGGGACCAGTACTGGGACTGGGTTCTCTTTTTAGGTCTGCCTCCTTCACGTGGCCCATTCGTGGAGTGCCACGTGTGTGGGGATGACCCAGATGCCGTACAGAGTGTGCATAGGCGCATGCTTGTGGAATGGACAGGGGGCAACGTTTTCCTCCTGATCTCTACTGCATCTTCCGCACTCCTTTCTTAGGCAGACTAAACTCCCACTGAAGTCAGTGGGCCACTGTCCTGGGATTTACTCACTGCTGGGCACCTCCTTGGGGCCATATGGGAATCAGCTCCATTTTGGTCTGATGCCCCCTTCCTCACCCCATGGCCTCTCCTCGCTCCCCGAGACCTGCCATGCTCCTTTTTTGTGATTCAGCCACCTCCAGGTCACGGGATAGTCCTCCCCCTCCGGGATAGCCCCAAAGTCCCACTGGGTCAGCTGACCCTCATGCCCTCTAAGCCAGGTCCTATGGCAATTTCCCAGCAGCTGGTAGGGGCAACCCAAATCCACCAACTACTCTGGGATGCAGCCTAGGGACTCTAGATCTTGGAACTGTGGCCTGCTTGCTCCTGGACCCTTCTATTTCCCTGGACTCTTTCCCCTTCCCCCACTTGATCGTCTGGCCCCATCCTCTGGGTTTACCAGCCCAAACTCCTGCCTCCCGTGGAATAACTATGAACATTGCCTTTCTTTACCCTCTTGCCAGTCTATACAGCTGCTCACACTGCCCCTTTCATGGCAGCCTACTTCCTACAGCCTTCTTCTGGGCTCAGCTCGCTGGCTTCCTCCTAGTTCAGCCTGCTCCTGCCCAGCTGGACTCCATCTTCGTTCTTCAAGCCTAAAGCTCCTCCCAAGCGCAGCCTCCCAGGTTAAATAATTGACCCAATTGAACCTGCTCTGCCTTGCGTGTCAGAAGAGCCACATTCTGATCTCCTTTACGCAGTGCAAATGAGGAGTAACGCCCTCCATCCCCAATATAAGAAGGAGTAACTGAGACTAGAGGCTGGCCCAGTGTTGAGTTCCCCAACCAGATGCAATGTCCACCTGCAGAATTAGTGAGAGAATTTTATTTAGTATTAATATTTATTAATAATTAGTTATTTATTATTATTATTATTATTATTATTATTACAGTAACACCTACCAGTCCCAGGCATGAACCCCTTTATACTAGGCATGGCACAGATACAGAATAAAGAAAATGTCTGTTGCCCCAAGGCGTTTGCAATCTGAGAGTTGAAGGTTTGGAGAAGGGGATTTTTTCTCCTTACAGTCTGTCCATATTACAGCCCTGTCAATGTTACATATTCATGCTCAGGCAAACCACATGTAAATCTGGCTCGCTGAAACCTCTCTCAAATCTATGTTTGAAAGTGATCTAAACTAAAGCACCCCCAGGAGTGAGTGTTTAGGGAAGTTCCCTGTCTCTGCCATGTCACTCTAAGCAGAAGGAAAATCAGGCGCTGTCTGTGTTTGTACAGCTCCTAGCACACTGGGGCCTCTAGGCAATGCTGTAGTAAGCATGATCAATAATAATAACTCAGAACAAAAGAAGATGTTGGGAAAGACAGAGCTGTGGCACATAGCTGTCTAGTCTCCTATGGACTGTGATAGACTTTTAGTCTCATTCTGGTGGTTGGGTTTAGCGTGTGGTGCTGGGGTGACTGCAGCTTCAAGAAAAATCGGTGCCCTTCACCAACACTTCAAGGGAGTCCTTCTTCCCTCCACATCCCTGAAAGGACCAGAGAGGCGGCAGAAAGTGTGGCGAGAGCCACAGAACCAAACTCCCAGCACAAATAATTATCTCCCTGGGAGCCTGGACCTAGGACTCTCCAAAGCCTCATTCATTTCCTCCGCTGCCTTGCCTGAGGGGCTTCGCTCAGCCCCAGAAATCATAGAAGGGAAAGATAGATTGACTCATCATCTCCATCCCCCTGTGGGGGTGGGGGCATAATTCCTCCCCACAGCACTGTTTATTCTCCAGGGCTTTGTCCAGCCCCATTTTCAGAGACTCAAGTGATTGGATTCCTCCTGGGGAGAGTGAGTAATCCACAACTCACTGGACCTCTCCATTACAGCCTGTCCCCTCCCCTCTGCACTCAGCTGCCTCGCTCTCTAACTCATCACATTACCGCTTGCTCTGCCACTGGAGGACTTACACCCTTCACATACTCACAGGCTGATTATCACCTTTCCCAGCTACTGAGGGTGTCAGGACCACTGTGGCAACAACAGTGTGCGGGGATGTTGCTGGGACCACCTCTGCAGCACATTGTGTTGAGAAGTCTACTCTGTGTGTCTTGTCTGCTCCAGTCTCCCCTCCTCCAGCCCTGGGGCATCCCCTCTGTGCCAGGGTGAATTTCAGTCGCCCAGCTGAATTTAAAACGAAAAGATCGATGTACGCATGACAAAAACCAGCCAGGAAACATGAAGCTAAGCCTGATGCTCCATCCTGAACTGATACCCAAGCCTACGAGCCACCTTTTCACAATGTCTGACTGGGTCTAAAACAGAGGCCTTGGTTTGTCCCAGAGCCTTCGTGCTATTTCTGTGGTGTTAATTTCCTATCCCTCACTGTACAACATGCTCCAGCCTCAGACAGATACAGGACTCCTACTCTGCATTCTGTGCTGTATTGAAAACTCTGTTAAACATGTAGGCTGTCACTTTAAATTTCAGGATTTTTCCTGGTCTTCCTTACAGGCTAGGGGGGTCTCTGTGCAGGTGCGGGCAATCTGGACATAGTAGCGGTCAGTTCAGTAGACAGCCATCCCAGCAGAAGGTGGGGTGAGTGGTACCAGCCTGCCTTAGTGAGCAGCCTGCTTTCTCTCTCTCTGATTTGGGCTCTTGTGTGTAATTGTTCTAAATTCTAAGAAATAAAGTAGTGTTAAATTGCAATCTTCTGGCAAGTGTATTTATATTCTCTATTTAACTTCTCTGTGTGCATGGCATGAACATAAAATATTCACCAGTGAATTTGTGCTAGCCACTGCATGTCAGCATGCAACCTCCCATTAAAAAAATGAAATTGCTACTGATAGGCTTCTCAATATGTTCCAGGCCTTCCACGTCATTATTTCTTTTAAAAGAGGGTATTTGCTTGCTTTTGCTTAACTTAAGTCCTGCAAATTTCATTATAATTTTGTCACTTGCTGCAATTTGACCACTTAATCACCACTTAATCCAACCTGCCAAGAAAGTTGATTGCCAGGTAAAAATCTCTTTGAAGCCTCTACGCAGGGGAGTAAAAAAAATAAAGAAGACTACAAAATAGAAACTGAAGAGGCTCATCTAAGGGGAGAGGAAGGAACAGTGGGAATTGGCAAGAGGGAGATGCAAATCTTCCTTTGGAGCATCCAGATAATCAAACTAAATGGATGAATGTGAGGACCGGGAAGAAATGGCTTTAGTTGTTACCCTAATTCAATTCCATTTATTTTTATATGGCATCTTTCATAGAGAGTGTCTCCCTGCCGCTTCACCCAGGGAGTGAAATAATAAAGAGATAACACTCCAGCGGAACTGCAGACCATGACAGCACTAGGGGCCAGAGCGACACAGAGAGGGACTGGAGGAAAGGAAAAGTAACGGGGTGCGTGCCTGGAGGATTGGATTTTCCAAATCAGAAGGAAATCACAATCAACGTTTTCTTCTTTTTTTTCAGATTTCAAAATATCATAATATTGCTAGGCTTTGGCTATAGCTTCCTTGCAATACACTGGGGCTGATTCCAATCCCATGCTGGTTTTATAGCAGCATTATTCTGAACTCATACTGGTGCAGTTCCGTTTATTTCAACTGAGTTGACTCCTGATTTATACCAGTGTAACCGAGAGGAGAAACAGGCCCAGTGACTTCCATGGAGTTTCTCTTAATTCACACCAGGGTGAGTGAGAGGCAAATCAGGACCACTGGAGTCCCAAACTGGTGTGAACTTACTCTTTAAATATACATTCGCTACCTGATATGAAATGTAGCATGTTTATGAAATATAAGATATATCAGAGGAAGGACTAGAATTCAGGACACCTTATTTAAATTCACAGCTTTGCCATGATGTTCTCCCATGCATGTATCCAGAAGAGGGATGGGACTCCAAAAACTGCTATTGTAGTCTCCCTAACTGTCCTGTTCTGAATTCTGAGAGATCCACCAACTCATTTTCCTGAGTCCATGTGTTCTCTTAATAAATCTGTGTACATCTCCATCCTACTAAGTCCCAGTTCTGCCAGCTAAGTCTGTTGCTTTGGATTAAATGGAAATGTATGTCCTGTTTGCTTAAAAATATTAAAGTGTAATCCTGGGGAATGAAATCCCTTAAGATATCAGTGTGATAGGCCTGCATGCAAGATAGTATTTCTTGCCATTTAGCGCACAAAGCAAAGCGACCAGAGCTGTGTGTTCCCAGAGTCATGGATTAGGTCACAAATGGATCTGTTTTCAAGAGCAGGATCACGTAATTCTAGTTCATTTTTTTTTCTAAGGCTCTGCGCTAGACAGCTGATCACTGCTTGCCCTGAGGTTCGGTTTGTTTGGGGGTATATTCATTTCCTTGGTTTCTCCTCTGTGATGTGATCAGGGATGTAGCTAGCAATTTGAAACCTGGTTTACAGGCTGCTCGTTTCCCCAATACTGTAATAGCCCCAAAATAGACACAACATAGTGAGCTAAACCCTGAAATCCTCATAGAAGGCCTGCTCTCAGTTTTGCAGGTGTCAATACTAGCAATTCCACTGACTTTAATGACGTTACCTTGGCTTAACACCAGTGCACCTGCCCTTGACTTTCACAGGGACTAGCTCCCTTAGGAATGTTCGAAACCCTCGCCTACTGAGCATAAAAATAGTCTTTAAATTGTACTTTCTCTTTACACAGGCCAAACTCCCATTGAAGCCAACAGAGCTGCACGGTCAGGGAGTGTTTTGGGGAGCGTAATCCTGTGTATCATCGGAAGGGCATTAAAAATTGATGCCCGGATCTTTTCCGGTGACATTCCTGGGAAAACGATTGCACCCGGACTGAGAAAATTGTCAATGTTTTTAGAACACCCTAGCACCTTGAGTCACCCGGCAAGATCAGGGCCCCATTGTATTGGGCACTGCACGAAGAGCTGTTGCCATAAAGAGCTTAGGGCAGGGCTACACAACCCACTGGATCAGCGGTGGCGATCAATCTTTCAGGGATCAATTTATCACGTCTAGTCTAGATGCGATAAATCGATCCTCGAGCGCTCTCCCATCGACTCCGGTACATCACCGTCGCGAGAGTTGCAGGTGGCGTTGACAGGGAAGCGGCAGCAGTCGACTCAGCGCCGTGAAGATGCCTAAACATGTCGACTTAGCTACGCTATTCCTATAGCTGAGGTTGAGTATCATAGGTTGATCTCCCCCCCCGCCCCCCGAGGTAGACCAGGGCTAAGTAGACAAAAAGTGGGAGGGAAGACGCACTATTAGCTCCATTTTCTAGATGGGAGAATTAAATACGGAACAGTTAAGTGACTTGCCCCAGATCCCACAAGAAGCTTGTGGCAGAGCTGAGAACTGAATCCGGCACACCAGCAGCCCAACCCAACATTTTAACCACAGAGCAATCCTTCCTCGGTGGGGAGCACCTGCCATTCCCCCCAGCTGGAGTTTTACCTTATCCTTGCGGAAAAGGGGATGTTTTCTCAGGGGGTTTCAGTTACGTCCAGTGAGCACACCCATCGGACAGCTTTCCCTCGTCTCTCTCTCTCAGCCTCTCCATTTTTAAGGAACAATTGACTGAATAAAAATGGCCTTTTTAAGGCAGGGTTGAAACCTCAAGAGGGTTTCACTGCTGTTGCTCAAAGCGTACCAATCACACTTTGTTCTGACAGCTGATCATGCTGGCTGAGTCTCCTGATTATTGAAATTTGGTTTTCAAGCCCGCCCCATCCGCCTTTCCTCATCTATTACGTATGAGAGCAATGCCCTTCCCTCGGTGAGGTTTTAGCCCGGCAAGACTGATTTCCTCTCCCAGAGTGGAGCACTCTATTAATAAGATAAACAAGGGCTGGTTGTAATTAACGACCATGCAATTCATCAAACATTCATGGATCCTGCGTGAAGCTTGAGCCTCCTTGCAGGAAAGGATCAGAGCGGAAACTTGGGAAAAGGGAGATGGGAAGGGGAGACAAATGGTAAAGTTTGCTCTGTTGTTATTAATAAAGGAATTTAGTCATCTCTTGGGAGGTGTATGGCCCCTTGAAAGCTGAGATCTCAAAGTGCTCTGTAAATTCCCCCTTCCGCCTCCTTTCTGAAGTCTGGCTATCCCCATTTTAAAGATGGTCACACTGAGGCCCAGAGAAATGAAGTGGCTTGCCTGAAATTCCCTTAGTCTGCATGAAGACTGGATAACTGGTCTTCAAGAAGGTGAAGTGTGAGAGAGATGGAGCGGTGAAACCCACCACCTATCAACCCAGGGATAGGAGGCAGCCCACCGCCCCTGACCTAGTCTATAGTCTGCAATAGTGGCCTCAACACTGTAGGGTATTGGTGTCACTGGATCCGTGTCCCCTTTTCTGCCTCCCACTCTGGGCTATGTGGGGCTAGCACGGAACAGAACCCAGGAGTCCTGGCTCCCCACTTCCCCAAACCACCCACTCCCCCAAACTCCCCCACTCCCCCAAACCACCAGACACATTGGGTTAGAGTAGCTCCATTGAGGATCCCTCATTGTTTTAGACCCAGGAATAATTTTGGGTGGCCCACTGGATTAGGAATTCCTCTGCCCTTGTTTTATGCAGTGCCCAGTCTGGCCCAGTTGGATTGAATTCCTCCGATCTTGCATTGTTTTCGACAATCTCTACCTGATGTCCCCCCCCCCCCCGCTTCCACACAGCCCAGAAGGAACAATTTACTGCTCACTACACCTTGAACTTGGCTCACCACAAGCCACACCCCCCCTACCACTCTCACTCATAGACACAGCTAACCTCCAAATGACCTACCATACAAACTTACATCCAAGGAAGGGGACTTCTGACAGACCCTCTTTGCATTACAAAATTTGTGCAGTCGGCTGGAGTCTTGCCAGGAGGGCCTATAAGGCTGGGATGCCATGAACTGACATCAGCAGAATAAAATATTACCCTGGCAGTAATCTGATAGAAGTTGATGGTGATGACGGGGGGAGAGAGACATTTGAAAGGACAGTTTCGTTCAATGCATTGCTGAGAAGACCATTAGGTAAACTACTAGATTATTTTTCACATTCTTCAGTGCAAAACTACTGCATTTTATGGCCGCTATCAATAACAGCTATCATATTACTAATGCTACAGTTGCCACATATATAATATTTAAATCACATTTGCGGCTGACAGAGACCTATGGATATTCTCAATCCCAATAGACTATTACGGTTCATATCATGTCTGTCATATAAATATTATGAATAATTTCCCACTGTCTTTATGGGGTCTACGCTGACATCATCGAGAAGGAGACGGTGCGCCGGATACTGGTTGCATATTTATTCACCCCTTATGTATATGTATGCGTATGGGGAATGATTTATACCACAATCGTCAGTAATAAATGCTCCTGATAAAGCATATTATCTTCGCACTTCATTTGCAAAGTGTTTGGTATGCAGAGACGGGGAGAAGGCTGGAGGAGAAAGCAGCACTGAAATAGACTTGACCAGATCCTCAGCTGGTGTCAATCAGTACAGCTGGATATACTGGAACTCAGCTAATTTACGTTAGTTGAGAATTTGGCCCTATTACTAGTCTTGGCAGTGCAATGGGGGTTACTGATAATATCACAGGACCCGATCTTCAGTTGGTGCAAATTAGCATTGTCCCATTGGCTTGGCTGGCGCTATGCTGATTTATGCCAGCCGAGAATCTGGGTCATAAAAACTCAAAAGGGGAGCTCAGATTCTTTCACCAGAGCTCTGTAAACCTGCTATTTAATACGTGACATTTAATCTTCAATCAACTGGAATTTTCTTTCTTTATAGCTTCCCTGCTAATCAAGGTCTGGTCCAGATAATCGGCTGGATCCCCGTCCGCTGCGTAAGGCAGAGGCGAGTCCGGCGTGCACTTATTCAGAGCCATTTTGCAAGGTTGCCAAAGCATTTTACAAATGTGAATTAATTAAACCTCACCCCCCCCCCCGCCCTTTGCAACAGGAGAGCAGCTTACTCCAGTTTCACCAGCGAGGGGAAATGAGGCACAAGAGAGGCTAGACTTGCCCAAGGTCATCTAGTGACAGATCAAAATAGAACCCAGGAGTCCTGACTCCCCATGCCTGTTTTAAGTACTTAACCATGCTAGGTAGATAAACTACATAGGTATGGCTATAGACAGATAAGGGACAAATGTTCCCCTGTGGCTTAGAAGTGATAGGGTCTTTGATAGCATTTTATGTCCCATACTAAGAGCTGACCATATAAGACAATATTTCTTGCACTTCCTCGCTCTTCTGATTAAGTTGTTTCTAAAAGAGAGAAGGGTGCAGAGTCTTTTTGCCTAACTTCATTGTGGGAATGTGGATTTCAGGATCAAAGATCAAATACATCATGTAAATTGCACTTTACAAACAAACATCATCTGCCTGTTAAATGCTTCTGGGGAAAATAAACTGATAACTTTGAATCTACAATGCTTATGGAAATACCTTTAAGATTGTTTTGTTTTGCATTTGCAATGTGTCTTGTAGGAATCGGCAACTGGACTCAACAGGTTTTCTCATTGCTGTTGATTCTTTGTATTCTGGGAGTGACTGGAGATCCCAGATGAGATCTGGAGACTGTGTTGGGAACCGTGCAGACACTACAGGGAGAGACAGCCATGCCCCAAAGAGCTTACAATCTAGAGAGATAAGACAGAAGAAGAGAGGGAGGGAAAACAGGTTTTTCAGGCTGTTCACCCACGTCCTGCCTCACCCCATGCTTTGTATTTATTTAATCTGCATGTGTTTGGAAGGAGGGAAGTAGAATACTGGGCTGAGGGACATGCATTTTGCTTGCTATTTGGGATCTGCTAGCAAAATCCAAAGGTGAGAAGGGATGTGAGATGGTCAAGAAGCTTCAGGATTATGAGTGCCTGATAGACAAGTGGAACAGTTTCTAGGTATCTCGTTTTCCTGGGCAAAACAATAACACTACAAAGGACGGGGCTGGTGGCAGGTGGAGGAATGGGGAGGGGGTGTAATAGGGGACCCTTACTACCTGTGTCCAGTGTTAAAGGCAACGAACCAGATTCTGACTGCAGGGTGGTACAACACCATTGACTTTCATGGGTCTGAAATGGTCTGACTGAGGATCAGAATCGGGCTCTGATGGGTTTAGCAAGCACAGTGGGCCGATGTGAAAGGTGTCGTTCTGTTTTCTCCTCCTCACATCTTTCATTGTCAAGCTGTCTCCCTGTCTGCTGAACTGTGTGTCCATTTCAGATGCAGTGCATTACGGGTTGCCTAGGTGAGGAAAATTTGCACCTGTGTGACAAAGAGAATGCAGCATAACATCTTTCGAACACTGAACTACCATGCACACTGAAGGCATTAAGACATTTCTACCCACTGGTCCAAATTCTGCCTCAGTTAGATCAGTATAACCACAGTGAAGTAGTTATAGCCAGGCAAATTTCTATAATATACACAGGGTTATTTCTTATAGAGACCTTATATTTGTTCTTTCTTTGTTCGCTGTTTTCCTTAATCTGCTATAAAAGTAATTTAGAGTGAAAAATGCCTGCTTTTTGCTCATTATGTGGGAAAATGTGGAATAGCAGGAAACCACAGCAAGTTCTAATTTTGTTCCATCAGTCAACTCTGAGCTGCAGATGAGATCAAATAAATAAATCCCACAAGGAAAAATAATCAAGACTCCAATTTTCAAAGCCACTGAAAGGATTTAAACACCCAATCCCCATTCAAGTTGGAGTTTGTGCTGGGTAGGGATGAATTAACTCAGCTGAGCTTCAGATACTGCTAGATTTTATAGCAAGAGCCAAACACAGCATGGGAATACATTTCCTACTGTTATGTGAGAAACAAGAAGTCCCCAAACGTGAGCAAAGGAGCTGTGATCCTGCACCAACGAGAGCCGTGGGGTGTGATTCATGCTGTCCCTACCTGTGAAATTAAAAATAAATTCAAGGCATCGGGGAGACAACCAATGTTTGGATGAACAGAGAGACCAAGAAGAACGGTGTTTTGCAAGACAACTCCCTCTTAGGCAGTGTCGGAACTCCAAGAAGCCCAGTGCCAAACAGACGTACAAGCCAAAGGTCCTGAAAATGGATCGTTTTTTAAATGATTCAAGTCTTTACTAAAAAGTGCCCAGCCAAGGCTCAGTGTAGCACAGAGCAGCCTGATGCAGGTTATTAAAACACACTAAAAATCATTGCGGGGGTGGGGGGGGAAAGGTTTGTAACGGCACAGAAATATCCTTGCTACCTTCCAGCGGCTCACAGAGACTGTGAATACGGGACCTCGTCTGGCAGCCTTCTCCAGGGCAAAATTCCCATTGGCAGTATCACTGGAATAAGGACCACAGGATCAGACCTATTGCCACTACAATTAACATGTGGCTTGCACTGAACACCAGGTCTTTGGGGCATGGGCTGGTTGGGGAAAAATGTAATTCACTCTAAACAGCTTGCTAGGAGAAACATACTAGACATTAAAAGTTCATGTTTTACAGTCGACAAAGATCTGTTTCCGGCAGTAGCTACTGTGTCATTGTAGATATCAGCTTTAACATTCTGTGGGATGGAACGCTGAGCCAGATCTTCAGCTAGCGCCTCCTAGGGGTGTAGCCTGTATTCATCAGATGACGGTGTAATCCATTATTATCTATTAATCGACCCATATAAGGGTACACAGATTCATAATGCCCCTCCCCCCCCCGTGACTTGAATAGCATTTGCAGTGGTGTCAATGAGCGCAGAATTTGGATATATTGATCCACACCCACACACGCCTTTACCTCGCTCGTTTCGGGGTGAGCCTGAGGTTCGCTGCCCCTATAAATGAGTTCAGTTCTTTTTAGAATAGTGCGTTCAGACACAATTGATTGTAGCTGACTTCAGATTCGGTGCTGTTGATCCCTGCCCTTGCCTCATTGGGTGTCACACACACGCGTGTATTCAATGTCTGACTTCCCCCCCCAGCTGCACCACCGTCAGAAAGGCTGGGCCTGCTCCCCTCTAACAAGCCCACTCCCATTTCTTTTTATTTCCCACCAGGAGTTAATCTAACACACTCAGCCATAAAAATTGACTGGGAGATGAAACTTGACATGCAAGGTCCCAGCCCGGGAGCAAATGATGTTACCGGTTCTAAACGCGCACGCTCCAATCTGTTTGGACATGCTTAAATTGCAGGGGCAAAGAAGAAAAAGGAGAGCACTGCTTTATTTTGTTTTTACTTCTCCAGCTCCCAATGAGCGCCAGGCTGCAGCTGCTCGCCGCTGACGCCAAATGGGTCCCGCTGGCATTTTTCATTCCTGGTGTAATGTATTGCTATGGCTCTCTGTGCAAGGGGTGGAGTTCTGTTCGCGGTCCCAGAGCTGGTCCATATAGTGATCCTGGGGATTAGCAGCGGTTTGCCCCTTGGATGTGATCACAGCCCTCCTGCCCTCTGGGTAGAAGAGACAGTGGGTGCTTGTCCCTGGCAAAGACACATTAAAGAGGCTGCAGGAGGAGTTGTTAGCAGAGTAAATTACCTTAGCCTTTCTCTATCCTTGTGTACATGGGCTCAGATACCACAATGATGGGCACAAGATAGACAGACAGACATGCCAGGGCAGCAGCAACCTCCCATACATTTGCAACCTTTCCTCATTTTAGATATCATATTTCACTCCATTCCCCCCCAAACACTCAAGGCTTGATCCTCAATGACTCCCACACTCATAGTCCTTGTTCATATGAGTTTCCTTCAATGGGATCGGTCAGGTGAGAACGGGTTGCCAGGTTGGGTTCCTCTGGCATTTTCCTGCCTGCTCTTGTAAATGATTTGTGTCCCAAAAGCAAGGCCATTCCCCTGAGTTCATACACCCTTGCCATCAGCCAAATACCACTTCAGGCTACCTGTGCTATCATGTATATTCCAGGCCCCTAGCTCGAGAGCAACTCCAGCTTATGGAACAAACCTGCTTGTTATACACATTGTAGTCGTCTGGAGTGCGGGTCGATATGATGCCTAATATGCTTTACACACAGTCGAGCTGTTCCGGTCCATCAAGTTACTAATAGACGTTCTTAATAGGCTGAGCCCCATTTATTAAAGCTGGAGACACCCCCAAAGTATTGGGTATGTAGCACAGACAGTTAAAAAGAGAAGGCGGCCGAGGTGGGCTTGCAACAAGAGGCTGGAGTGGTGATGGGTGGGCATGTGAGCTCTCAGATAAGCTGCACCCCTATCACTAGTTACCGACTTGTATCTACGTTACAGGAAAGGAAATAAAGCTTGTTTAAGTAGCAGGAGCATCAGACTCACTAGATGATCATGATGGTCCCTGTTCTGACTGTAAAGTCTATGAGACAACCTGAGTCAGAACTCACATTTTGCTCTTTCCAGAGGGGCAGGAGCTTGTTCCTGTCTCCCTTAAATTAGCACTTCGTGACTTGTGTCAGTTACTTAAACACTGTTTATCATGCACGCACGGAGGTACCTATGGTAGATCGACTGATCATTTGAACAACTGATAGACAGAAACCAACCAGCAGATCTAGCCTATTTATCCACCCTCTATAAAGCTGAGAGATTTTCAAAGCTGCTCTCCGGAATACCAACCAAAAATTAATTCCTTAGGCAGCTTTGAAAATCTCAGCCCTAAAGGGCCACATCTTGCATCCTTTACTCACAGAAGTAATCCCACGGATGTAATTGGCTCTTCTCAATCACCTTACTAGCGATTTACCTGTACACACTCAAGATTCAGTTCTGGTTCCGGCCTTCCTAACCCTGATGAAAAACCCCATAAAAGCACTGAAGGGAGTCCCCCCAGCAAGGACTTTATCTAGCAGCATTTACACAACAGAGCAGGTCGTTTATCCTCCTCTTCCTCCTCCAATAAAGGTACCCCTGAGTTGGCACTTTGCCAGCGTTCCCCCTGAAAATTCTTCTTTAAATCCTGCAGCTTTGTTAAATTAACATGTGCACGCCTAAGACAATTTACTAGGTTGTTCTCCTGGTGCTCAAGCAGCCCCCTCTTAAAGCTCCCACCCCGTCCTCCAGAAAACCCGTTGAGGAGAGAAGCACCCAGCCGCCGACCCTTAACATTGGCTGGTTGCAGAGTCTCCCAGCTGGCGGCGCCGTCGCTGCTACCAGGTTGGCCCTCCCGCTCCCCCTTGGCGGGGTCCCCTTTGCATTGCCGCTCCTGTAGTTGGAATAGAGAGACACAGAGACACAAGTACTTTAGTTACATTGTTGGGTGAGTTTGAAACAACTCCCCCTGCCTTGGGCTTACACACACGGTGACTGGATTTCCTATTCCCCCCGCTCCCGGGCTGGGTGCCTGCCGCTGCTCCGGCTGATTTTTAAACCAATGCAAAGCGGCAGTCTTTGATTTTTTTTTGCCCCCCTCCCCCGTTCCCCCCCCCTTTTGCTTTGATTTCTGCGCGCGTGCGTGGGTTTCGCCTCCACCGATCTTCACAAATCGTTTGGGCATGAGTTAAACACCCGCTATGGACACCAAACATTTCCTGCCACTGGGTGAGTTTGTTTCCAAGGCTTCTTCTTGCAATAGGGCGCAATGCATTCGGCTTGAAAAGCCCCCAGATCGCTGGGGGTTGGGGGGTGGGTGTGTGGACAGGAGAGACGATCGGAGAAGTGGAGGGGGGGGGGGTATGAAAAAAGTGGTTTATTGCAGCGCTGCTCGTTTCATCCGGGACACCCCCATACTCCCCTTTCCACCCGCGGTTGCGGGCTGGCCGGAGAAAGCGTGTTTCATGCACGGGGAGGGGAGACATTTGGGGTGAACAACGCTGCAGCGTGGAGAGTTGTTGTCAGTTTCGCCCTAGGCAGCCTCGATCCTTGTTTATTTGGCTCTTTGCAAGGAACAATTTTAGTAGATGAGTGTCTCGGGTTCCCCCCCCCCCTGCCTTTTTGGGGCAAGACAGCGTGTCGAGCGAGCTTCATTGTGCTTTGCAGATGGAAACCACCGATTAAACTACCGCTCGGGAAGGGGGAGTTGAATTGCGTTGTTGTTGTTTTAAAAAGTGCTGTGAGCAGGGCTGGATCCGAGCGGTGCTCCGTGTCCTGCGTGTTTGGCAGATGGCACGGGATTGGCACCGCGTGGGGTCGGGGCGGGGGGAGATCGGACGATCCGGAGACACGTTGAGGGCGCAAAATGCGAAGGACGGTGACACCGTCGCAAGCGCAATTTTCAAACGACCAGCCTAAGGGGGAACCAGGGCACGACAGCAACTCAAGTTTGGCTTAAAAGTGGCCCCTAAGACTCCGAGCCCAGTTTGGGGGCTTAGAAACCAGCCCCTTCAGCGTGGCCCGTTTAAAAAGAAAAGGCAGGTTTGGAGTGAAAACGGGGGGTCGGTGATATTTCCAGTCCAGATCCTGGTTGGGTTTATTCTACACAACAGACTTTGGCTCTGCCTTCCATGGAGCGAATGCTCTGTTTTATTTCTGGAGCAGTGTTTGACAGCTCGCAAAGTCTTTTTTCTTTTATTTACTTGTTTGTTTGTTTCATCCACCCTCTCCTCGCTTTCCTCTGTAGGCATTTGCCCTGTGCAGGCTGGCAGAGATCCATCTCATTGCTGGGGTTAAAGGTGCCTGCCTGTTACACATTGACAGTCCGGTGTTGATCCACAAGCTGCATTTCAGTGGCATCTTCCTTCTTTTGCCCGAAAAAAATGTGTCACCCCTGTTGGTTTCTGGTTTGGTTCTTTGTTTTATTGGGTTGTAAATTGATTTCCAGCTGGGTTTTGCCAACGTGTGAGCAAGGGAGCCGAGCAAGTTTTGGCTTGTAAGAGCAAAAGCTTCCTCGGGTCTGGATTTCAGAAGAGTGCCGTGGCTTCGCACTTATAAGACAGGTCAGCGTTTAAAAAAAAAAGTTACATCAAACTCACCTGGGAGAATAACTCTGAGCAACAGAAGCAGGGAAATTTGCAGCTCAGCCGGAGGGCCTGATTCTGCTCTCGCTGAGCTTCAGTGGCAAAACTCCTGATGGTGTTTCCGTGGGCAGGAGATCAGGCCCTAAATTCCATCTCCGCTTTTGATCCCCCAGGTTGTAGTAGGGGGGCACTCGGGCTGGTCACACACCTGACATGATCCACAGCACCGTAGCAGGTTTCAGGACGGTGAGAGCAGCGTCCTGAACTCTGAATCCTCTTGGCTTTGCTTGGTTCATGTTCGTACCCGGACCCTTTTAAAAAGAGTCGTCGTTTTAATTAACACTGGGCTGGTTTTTTAATGGCAGCATCAACAACAACAAATCAACCCCCGCCCCGCATTCGCCCATGTGACAGCGGCCGTCCAGCTTTAGCCTCCTCAGCCCTGCGCTCTACGTCAGGCCCGCTGGACCCGAAAGGGTCCTAAAAATCATTGTGGTTTTATTGCCACGTGCAATTGATTTTGATGGGAGATAAAAATGCCCCCGAAGTGCCCAAGTGGCGGTTCCAAGTGGAAGTAGCTCCTCGGCAGCTTGACACCCGTAACATCTTTTATTTTCAATCAGACAGATTTAGTTTTTTATGACCGTTATTTTGAGTGGCCCGGACGAAAGCACCTGAAACCATTAAAAAAGCATGTTCTGTGGAGGGCTGGGAGGCTCTCCCCGCCTTCCCCCAACAAATGCCTTAATTTTATTTGCAGTTCTGTATGCTATTTACGCTTCATGTTGGGAGCTACCTTGGGGCTCGCATTGAAACAAAGGCAAAAACCTCCACTGACTTCCTAAATCTCTGCTTGGGTTTTTCTAACAGTACCTGAGATATTTCGATGGCTGGGCACTATATGCTCGAAACAAAACGTGGCGTTATTAGAAATTTGATCTTGAGGGGGGAAAAACGTGTGGGACCAGGCTGATGACTTGGCTAAGGATTTTTACTCTGATGCAAATGGGGGAAAAAAAAAGCTAATTTATAAACTCATTTATAAATGGTGGGGGCAGGGCCTGGTTCTCTGCTATAGAAAATTGCAACACACACTTCAGCCCATCAAGGTCTGCCTGTCTAGTGAAGCATTCAGAGGAGATCAACAATGCTAGCCAAACCCATTAGCTTGCAGCAAAGAGGGGGAAATAAAAGCAAACCGTGACTGTTTATTAAAAGATCCCTCTGCTTTCAGGAGCTGTTTGAAATGGGAGATCAATGGTAGTGACTGGAGGGTGTGAACGATTCCCAAGCTTTACCCTGGGGCGTTTTCCACCTGCCTTTGTAAAAGTTGGGTTTGGGTGTAGTGTAGGTCAAGACTGGGGAGATGAGGGTTCATGTTTGGTCACAGAGGGCAGGCGCAGAGCTCAAGAAAGAGAGAGGAACCCCTCGGAATATCAGCTGAGTCCTTCCCAGTGAAATCAGAGTGTCTCGCTGGGACAGGGGTCATCTGCAGCTCTGTGGAGTCTGATTGGTAAGGAAGAGGGAGAAGTGACTGGATGCTGACTTTATTGACCGTGGAACTGTTTTGGAAATACTAGAGGGACAGCGGGGGAAGCTGGCTGCTGTAATCAGAGGGTGAATTAAGGGAAAAGAGTTTGTGCAGTTCCTGTATTCCCTGCAAACCGTAGGGATTTTAGCTGGATGACTACAGAGAACACATCCTGGTAAAGGGCCAACATCAGGTCTTGGGTACTATGCAGTCCCACTGAAGACTCCTTGAGGTTCAATTTGGCCTGAAGAGGATCAATAAGTAAAGATTTCTGGCCAAGTTCGGCCCTCAGTGACACTCTGGTAACCCCACGGATATCACCGATGTAAATGACGGCAGAGCTGGGCCCATTATAGATTGTAATCTAGTGTACCTATGTACCAGTGAATGCCATGAAGAAACTCCAGTTAGTGCGCTGTCTCCCAGTACATCTTCTAACTGCCATGGGGTTCTGAGAGCACACCCTCTTGATGTTCCACCCTGCACTGTCTCCCCAGGTAATACCAGGCCCTAAACTTCTCTGCCCAAAGCCTTTTAATGACTAGTATCTTAGTCCTCCTAATATCTCCGTAACTGCCTCCCTTCCCATGACTGCCTTACCAAGATGGCTGTGCTGCTCATGGATACTGGAGTGGACTGTTCTCCTGGGTGAAACTCCCAAATGCCTCTTGGTATACATGGGCCTTCTTAGTAGCTGGCTATAGATTTCCTATAGATATGAAATGGCCAGGGACTCACCCCTTTACATCAGCCATGCTGCACTAGCTCCTCAGAAGGAGAAAAACAAGAAGATGTTATCGTGCATGGTTTCAGCACGGGCTGGTGGGACGAGATTACAGACATTCAGGCTAATTGTATGCTTTGTGTTAGTTTAGTTATGCTCTGGCACTAGGCCGAACTGTGACTTTATAAATACTGTACCAAGACAGACAGAGCTTGATAGGAGAAATACAGATGCGAAACTAATCTCTGTTTTTGTTTGCTTGGTCTATGTCTGAACATTACAAACCAATAACTATTGTACCTGCTTTTATATTCATGGATTCGTGGGTAGATAGAAAAAAGTCTACTGTGACTAGTTAGCTGTACCTGGCTTTGCCGAACAGGTGCATTTAGGAAAATCACACTTGAGCATCAGGCTCTTGGAGGAAAGAAACAGTTAAATCTGAGTCTTTGGTTGAATCCAAGGTCTGCTTCCCAACCAAAGGTTGCGGAGTGGCTCAGCTCATTTGGTCTCAATGTTCATGAAGTCCGTCTTCCCATCGGAGTTGTTCGGCCAGGGACGGTTGCAGCTGCTCACGATGTGGCTTTAGTATTGGCTGTCCAAGAAACTGGAGAATCAAAATAAGCCAAAGTGTCAGGCAGGGTTACAAAAGAAAAAGTCAGGGGTTTGTTTGGAAGGAAAGGAATGTGGTAGAGAACAAAGTGCTGGGGAGAATAAGAAACTATCCCAATTGGTTAAAGACCGCCAAGCGTGCATGGGCTGTCCAGCAGTTTACACCTTCGTCCTGACTTGCTTATATCCCTGTTAAGTGGGGCCTGGTCACCATTCGAGACTGGGTATGGGGCAGAATTATGTGGCGGATTTCGTGTTGTGAACCAAAGGCGTCATGAAGGAGGGACATCAGACTGATTCCTGTTTGTGGCCCAAACTGTCCCGATGCACGGTGTCTGAGCTGGAAGATGTGATGTAACCTAGAACTGGGTGGAAAATGAGGGGGTGGGGAAGAAACCCCCAAAAGGTTAAAAATATCAAATTTCACATTCAGGTTTGTGAAAAGGATGATTTAGAACGTGATCTTTTTTTAACTGTTTTTTGTTTTCTCCTTTCCCTGGGGACACTTTCCTCCTATCCCCCTTTTCCCTATTTTGCTGCTGAAAAAAGAGGAGGGGAAAGTAAAATGAGGGTAAAAGAAGAAGCCCTCCCTCTGCAAAATGAAAGAAAGGTTTTTGTCAGAAAAAAATCAAGAAAAAATGTGAAAAACATTTGGCAGAATTTTCGATTTTGAGACAAAGGCCATTGTGGACACAATGTGTTTTTATTAACAGTGTTTTCCCCTGGCTCTTGAGACAATTGAGTTTTCATTGAGTGTGAATGTAAATAAAAGGAAATCTTATGACATAGACAAATAAAGGTGTTTAGCATCTCCTTGAGGTGCTGGCATTGCACAGGATCAGGTCCTCAGGTACTGAGATTTGCACAATAATTCTTCTGTTCAGCTTTTTTATATTTGGATCTAATATGGTGCTGGACCTCCCGACTTTACGAATGCAAAATACATTGGAAAGGAGTTTTTGTGTTTATAAGGTGACTTGGTTGGCTTCAGATCTCTGCTGTACATGTCGAATCAATTCCCCGAGGGTCAGTGGACTCCACATGTCCCCTGGTATGACAGAGAGCAGAACCTACCCTTCTCTTATTAGGGGCATTTTATTTTATTTAAAAGAAAGAGACACAGACAGAAATCCACAGAATTTTAGTTATTCATTGCAAATATTATTGTTGGCATTTCCCCTCCTGTTCACAGACCAAGGGAGAATCAAAACATCTTGCTGGAGAAATATACCACAACGTTATCCCGCAACCTTTTGAATGCAAAGATCAATATTTTGTTGAGAAACGGGTTAAAAATACTCTGAGTGGAGGGGCTGTGGTAGGGCTGCCCGGGTAGGGGGCAGGTTCCTCGCAGCCCTGGTTCTGCCACCCGTCTGGATTTTTTGTGGCACCGTTAACAAAAATAAACAAACAAAGCTGTGTCGGCGCCTCCTTGTGGGAGCGGGGCAGGGCCGCTGGCTCCAGATGATGTCACGACCCCCCCGCCCCCGAGACCCGAGTTCGCAAAAGTTCTGGAGTCATCCAAATGTCATGTTACATTCTTGGGCAAAGCCCTGGAAGCCAAGAGCGATTCCTTACGCCGGGAACGTGCAGGGTTTGGTTCAGGGACTGCCCTTTATTTACGAGGTGGGGGGTGTTTTGGTAAACACGAAGCTAAGGAGAAAGCGCATTTGAATTCGGTCTGCTGGTTACGCCAGTGGCCAACAACTTGGCATAAGGCTGTGACGTTCTTTCTGGGGAGCTTTTGTAGCTTGTCTCTACGGCAGGGCAGCTTTGGTGCTTATCAGACAAACACACCTTCAGGTATAAAGGCGTTTACCCATTTTTGGTCATGTTGGTTAGGGCTGGAACTTTTTTGATTCCCAGCTGCTCTGCTCCAAACTCTGCCAATGCACCTCCTCCCGCCCCGAGCTGTCGTACTCCGGTAAGTCCAGTCTTGGTGCTGCCTGAATGCAGACTTGCCAGGGGGCTGCTGATCTGTGTGGTGATTTGAAGTTACGCACACGAGAAATCAAATTCCTTTTCACCGGTGGTATGCACCAGGATGTGAACAGAGGGGCTTGCTGATGAAGGGGATCGTGTTAATCCCCAAACTCTGCTCACTTGCAGTCTAATAGCCTAGCCACTAAACCAGGAGTGGGCCACATTGGGGTTCAAAATTGTATGGAGGGCTGGGTAGGGAAGGCTGTGCCTCCCCAAACAGCCTGACCCCTAACTACCGCCCCGGGACCACACCCCCTATTCAACCCCCCCCCCGCTTCCTGTCCCCTGCCTGCTCTGACCCCTATCCACCCCCCCACCCCCTGACAGACCCCCCCCCGGACTCCAACGCCCCATCCAACCCCCACGTTCCCCATCCCCCGACTGCCCCCCCAGAACATCCACCCCATCTAACCACCCCCTGAGACCTGTCCCCTGACTGCCCCCCGGGACTCCCTACTCCCTTGTCCAACCCCCCGGCTCCGGACCTCTTACCACGCTACTCAGAGCAGCCGCATAGCCCTGCCCTCCAGAGTGCTGCCCCTGTGGTGTGGTGGCTGTGGAGGGACAGCGGGGGAGGGGCGGGGGGAGCCTCCCTGGCCAGCTCAGGGGCCGGACAGGACAGGCCCGTGGGCCAGATGTGGTTTGCCCACCCCTGTACTAAACCATGCTGCCTCTCATAGAGAATGGCTGTGCATGGCTCAGTACATTTAAAACTAGGTTGAGGGAAGCAGTGTAAATTGTAGGGGTCAGTCCTTAGTGCTTAGCTGAACTAGTAGGACTTATTCTGTCCACGTCCATGGCCCTCAGCACCATTGTATGTGAGCATCTCCTAGACATCTTCAGAGCACCCCTGGCTGGCGAGGAAGTATTGTTGTTCCAGTTCTAGAGCGGGGGAAACTGAGGCACGGAGCAATGAAAGTAATTTGTCCAAGGAGGTTGAGGCCAAACCAGGAATTAAATCCAGATCTGCTGAGTTCTTTAACCACAAGTTTATCCTTCCTGTCTGAAGTCTGGGATTTTATCAGTGGAAAGGCACTCAGCAGAATTAAGCTGTGTGTCCGCGCAGGATCCAACCCAGGGAGAGGGTTCTATAATGTTTCCTAAAAGACCCAGGTGGGCTTTAAACCTCTCCATAATTTCAAAACGAGGAAGAAGCTGCCTGGGCGGTTTTATTTTAATTGGTTTTGTCAGGAGTTGCCATATTTTATTGCATTTAAAGACTGGACTATGGGGTAGCACTGAACATTGGGTACACACACAAAAAGCAGCTTTCTGATGTTTTCCTCTTTGAAGGTCTTTTATTTCTCCCCCCTCCTACCTCTCAAAGAAGGAGGTGGCTAGAGGGAGGACAGAGTAGAGGAGTCCAGAGGCTGCGTCTCTCCAAAGGCTTCTCTATGTGAAGGCAGAGCAAAGCAGTTGAAGGGAGATCCACAGATAAAGAATTTTAAAAACCCTACAAACTGTCCCATTTCTCCCTTGCATGCCAGCAGCTAGAGCTACTTGAAAATCCTCCAGCGGAACATTTTCCCATCAGAAAATGCTGCTTTGTTAAGATCTAAACTTTCCACCAGAATGCGTCTATTTTGACAAAGTTTTGTTTTGCGGGGAAGAAACATCCCCAGGAAGGAAGCATTTTGATTTTTCATTTTGAAATTCCTTTTTGTTTCACAATTATTATATTCCGAAGTTTAAGACGACATTTCAGAAAAAATCAGAACAAAATGCTTCACCGAAATGCAACATGTGGATTGATCCAAACTGGAATATTTAAGAAAATGTAATTTCATAAAAAATGTTCTGAGTCGGAACTAAAACAAATGTTGAAATGTCGGAATTCCCTGGGGAATGGAAATTCTGGGTTTTGACTAGTTCTCCTGGCAACTGATCAACAGAAAGTGAAGTGACATTAGAAGAAAAGGTGGGGGCAGGTACTGAATGCTCTGAGCCTACATTCTAGGGCAGAGGGGTTTTCCCTAATGTGTCAGTTATTTGTGCTCTGGTTTGAACACATTGCCAAGGGATTTTCTGGTCTTCTGGCCGGAACCCCCCTTTTGATTTGAAGTTGAGTTAAACAAACATGGTGGTTATGGAAGGCCTCGGTCTGGGAGTCCAAAGACCTGGGGTGTGATTCCAGTCAGATAGGATTACTCACCAGCTTAAAATGATTTATTAGTATAATCAATTCTTTGTCTTACAGTCGCGTCTGCTTTAGAGGCCCCGACTGAGATCAGGGCTGCGTTGCGCGAGGGGCTGTATGTACACGTGGTGAGAGGCATGTCTCGCCCCCAAAAACCTGCAGCCTAAATATACACAAGACTGAAAAAAAGTAGGAGAGGAAACAGAGGCAGAAAAAGGCGAAGTGACTCCTCAGAGTCCCACAGCCACTCAGTGGCAGAGCTGGTTTAGATCCCAGGGATGAGTTCCTGGCAAAATTCCCATTGACATCAAGAGGGCCTGGATTTCACCTCAGGTTTCTTAACTCCCAATCCAGTGCACTAGGTACTAGGCCCCCTGCCCCTCCAGTTCAATGTGTGCTCTAGTTCTGTGCTGGATTGGGGCCTGGCATCACCTTCCGCCGCGTGGGTCCGGTGACGCTGATGTGACCACTGTTGTTCAGCTACATTCATTTCTGGGATGGGAGACTCTGGAGCGGGCTCCATGTTCATGCTGGGGCCGATTCCCTGCGCTTACACCAGTTTCACCCCGGAGTGACATCCCTGTCTTTGATAGACTCGCTCCTGATTTAGCACGGTGGTGAGCGAGAGGCGAACCAAGTCCAAGTGTTAAGCTTGGCAGAGTCCCTGTAATTTGGGTATGTGTGGGGACAGCCTGGCTTTTGGGATTCCCCAACAACCGCATCTGGATTGAAGGGCTACAGGTGTTATTTTTCTGGCTACCTCCCCTGGCACCTCAGACAGGTATTTGGAAACAGAGCAGGGTTCTTTCTGCTCCACCTGACTGTTGAGAGGAGGGTTTGATCTGGAGACTGAGCTGGGCAGAAAGAAAGGGTGAAATTCTCCCCGTGCAGAGGAGTCTGAGCAAGATCTATCCAGCACTTGTCTCCTCAAAATAGGGCAACGTTTACACTGAGATTTTAGACCTGTTAGCCCCTCCCCATGCCCAGTCAACATTATGCTCACATGGGGCTTGATTTTGAGCTCATTTACACTCCGGTAAACCCAGAGTTATCTCTCTGAAGTCAATGGAGATATGTGGTGGTAAAATTGCAATCAGAATCGGGTGTATTTTTTGCATCCTGGGGAAAGGTGAATCGATTTTGATGTGTGGCCTGGCAGTGCTTCCAACTCTCATGATTTGATCATGCGTCTCGTGATATTTGTTGTGTTTCCTACACACCCACTCTCTGAGATCAAGTGATTATGTGAGAATCTTGGCTTTCTTTTAAACCATAAAATTACTATTCCTTATGGTTGGGGAGAAACATTTGAAAACATGAATAGGAATGAAACCAGAAGGCAAAGGAAACAACCAACCACTGTTGTTATTTTATAAAATGCTCATGATTTTTAAGCCAATTTCATGATTTTGAGGGGCCTGACTCATGATCTTTAAATGGTTGGGCTTGGCGGTCCTGAAACTAGCTATTGTTCCTGACAATTTTGCGAAGCTGCTGGGCAGTAAAACCTTGTTTTGGTAAGTTAATGGAGCAGGGAAGCCTTGGAAAATTCATGGGGAGAAGATAAGTGCAGTTTACCAGGTGTCAGGGTTTTTTTTATGGCCTGGCTTTTCTGATCTCAACCTCACTCTTTAACTTGAAGTGGAAGAAAATGTGGCTTTGGAGACCTTTCTGGCTAATTATTTGCTCACTGGAGCAGCCAGAAGGAGCTGCCAGACTCAAGTTTATCGGAAGGATTTCCCATCCCGGTTAGCGGTCAGGTTCCTTTATTGTTTGCATATTTGGATTTGGGTCTCTTCTGAACCATGACCCTTTTCCTTGTATTGAATCCTGCGTGCGTGATTGCAGCTGAGCGAAGAGATAAAAGGTTCAGGGCTGGTCTTTGCGACCAATAAAATGGTAATGGGATTCCCATCTGGTTGTTACTTTTCATGGTGTCTTTCTCTTTGTGGAGCCTGGGCTTTTAACCAGCTTTTATAGACTTTCAAGAAAAAGAAAGAAATTGGGGGTGGGGAAGGATAGAAAAAGGGAGCTGAGAACACTAACCCAAAGTCCCTAACTCATCCCCACCCTTGGAGGTTTACAGCTCCCCTCCGCTGGCAGAGAGACCCCTTTGTATTCAGAGCTGCCAGGAATGTTAGGGATGGATGCAATGATGTTTAGTTTCGGCTCCCAGGCTCTCAGCTTTAAGTCAGAAGCATCCTATTATAATTACGTTTGGCTGAAGGTTAGTGCTGGAAAGTTTTCTTGTGAACTCTGGGAGCTGCTTCGATGTGATTTCGTCATGGGTGGTGTGTGCCCCACTGACACGTTCCCGAGACTGTATGACACAGTCGCAGAGGTTCGTGTTAGGAGGGTGATGCCTGGGACGGTGCTGGCATAAGGGAATAGATCTCTGTCTAGGTGAGGCCGATCCTTTCGTTTGCCTTAGTTCGCCAGGTCATGTGCTGCTGAGCATTTGAGAAGCTGGCACTGGGAGTGCCGGATGGGATCCCCCTGCCAGCCAGCCATGCGGCATCTGGGAGTGAAGGCTTCTTGCCACAGAGCCTCCTGCCGCACCCAGAACTGGATTTACCCCTTAATTCTTCTGCATTTCAATGCTTGCATTGAGCCTGCTTGATCTCCTCTGGCCTTGCTCCAGGTTTCCAGTGAAAAGCATTCTCCCCTTCTGGTTACTACGAGTGCCGATCTTACTTCCCTCTGGTCCCAGCTGCTCTCCGGCCTTGACCCTCCTCTTCTGGGAGCAGGCGCCCATCTTCCGCTGGTCCCCATTACTCCTCTCCCCCAGATATGGTGCAGATGACACACTTGGCAAACAGGTGGGGTGGGGCCATATCACGTGGGGGGCAGACAAAGACAGAACTCCCCTCCTGTCCCGTTTGTACTAGACCAGGGACGTTCTGTCTTTGAACCAGGTAGCTGCAGGTGCTGTCTTCAAACTGAGCTCCAGTCTTCCCTTATCTGCTGTGCGTGGGGCTGTGTTCAGTAGTGGCCACTCTTGAAGGTGAAGGAATGATGCATGTTGGTGGCTCCCCTGCTGGGGGCAGGGAGGCACAGGGGCGAATATGAAGGGGGAACGGTGAGATAAAGACAGGGTTCCCGAAGGGATGCACAGACCCCTGTGAT
This sequence comes from Sternotherus odoratus, assembly GCA_032164245.1. Lineage (NCBI taxonomy): Eukaryota > Metazoa > Chordata > Testudines > Kinosternidae > Sternotherus > Sternotherus odoratus. The sequence continues at coordinate 14,365,280 of JAVMKO010000016.1, forward strand.
CCAAACCATCCTGATCCCAGTGAAACTTCACCCGCTTGAATAATCCTCTTGGAGCCTGCACCTGAAATCCAGCCCTAGCATTTGACCTGCACTTATTCAAGTGTGACTTTCAATTGATCATGAAAATCCAGTGTGATTTGCCGGGCTTGTGCCCTCCAGCCTGCAACATGCAAGTCCCTCTCTCTCCCTCTCCCCTTCCAAGTGCACCGAGCGGGAGAAAAGGTCGCTCTCCAATGCATCCTCCTAATTCTCAAAGAGACGGAGCTCACCAGAGCTCATCCCCTTCCTCCCCATGCACGACCCCATTCGAATCATCAATGAAGATAGGGGCTTGGAATTTTGATTGAATTCCCCTGTTTTTTAAAGTTACCGAAAAGAAAAGAAAACCGTTGGGGGGATACTAAAGGCGACGCTTATCCGTGGCTTTGTCTCAGCCCAGAACCCGCCCGTGCGCGCGTGTGTGCGGCTCACAGACAGTGAAATTGCACCCTAGAGTTATAAAGCAATTGTCTAGCTCAGCAGCAGAAATGAGCATGAAATGGTGCAGAAAGCAACTAAATAAAATTGGGTAAGGCAGATGCATGAAAATAATGACATCCATATACTGGAGTCAGACGCGCTCGCTCTCTCGCTCTCATACACACACACAGAGACAGATAAACTTTTACAACAGAGCTGGCATTTATTTTTATAGAAACTCTTAAAAATGTAAATTTGTTTAGTTGGGTGGTTGTTTTTTGCTGAGAGAAAATACATGTAGCGGGGGAGCGAGTCATTCCATTTACAACCCCCCCTTCCGATTCCCATTCTTGTTTTCCCTTTTTTGTTTTCAGAGCTGGATTTTTATGCTCGGTCAGACATTCAAACGATAACCTTTGCAACTTCATTTCCCTTCCGCGGTGGTTGCGCTGCAGACTCGGGGACCGCTGGAAGCGGGTGCCGGTTAGTAGTGGCATGCCAGGTCCAGTGGAAATTAGGCTTCGAGATGCTGTCATTGCTTGCTCTCTCTTCTCCTGGGCCAGATCCATCGCTGGTGTAAAAGCCCATCGCTCTATGGGAGTCAGCAGAGCAGAGCTGATTTACACCAGCTGAAGATGAAGTGTGTGTGCGTCTTGGAGGTGAAAATCTGGTCTATGTACGTGTGTCGGGGACAGGAATCTAGTCCTGTGTGTGATTGCAGGGGTGGAAATCTGGCTCTGTGTGTGTGTTGGGGACAGGAATCTGTTGGTGGAAATCTGGTTGCGTGTGTGTGTCTGGCCCCTATGTGCATATTTGGCCCTGTGTGGTGAGAGTGGGAATATGGTTCTTTGGGTTCTGGAGGAGAAAGGCTGGCTTCTCATCAGGGCTAATCAATTATTTTTTTGTTCAAGGTCCAGACTCCAGAGAGAATAAAACCAACATGCTAACAATCCTGATCATAAGTGAATAGAAAGATTTTGGGGTCAGTTCAAAAGCGTCTGGCTGTCTGGATTCGGCCCGTGGGCTGCCTGTCACCTGCGAGGGCTGCCCAGTAACATAAGGCCGGTGATCACCAGGCCGGTTACAAATTGTAACTAACGGGATCGATGGACCTGTTGGAAGTTCATTTTCAATCGTGGCATGAAATTAAAACCCAGATCAATGCAGCTTCCCCCTCCCCCCCACTCCGTTGTCTGCTCTGCTGAGCTCAGCCCCCTGGTTACTACGGCTGTGGCTGCAGCAGCATCGCTCAGCCTTGGTTGAGGTGGGCAAGTGGGCGGTACCGGGGGCTGATGTGCTGTGTATCATTACTATTCACTGAGGTTACAGCAAGTGTCTAGGAACCTCCCTCTGGGATCATTGTGCGAGGACCCATGTAACTTACGCAGTCCCTGCCCTGGAAAGCTTGTAATTCACTAGCCCAATGACCAGACCCCGCTGTTGCCCTGGGACACCCCTGTGGGGTAACCCTGCGTGCAGCAGAGATCCATAAGGTGTGATTTCCAGCCAGGCTCGGCCAGCTTCTGTTCTTGGCTTGTCTGCCCCACTGGTCATGGCATCCCACTGTAGCTTGCATAAGCCGGTCAGCCAGGTTCCACTTTCGGCATGCAACCAAAGGTGGCACGTCCGTTTCCTTAGATGCAGTCGGTCACCCAGGGCAAAAATGGAGGCCCATAGATTTGACCTGTTAAATTCAATGAGTCCCGATTGCTGAGCTCAGTGTTTGCACCGTTTGGTCATCAACGAGCCCTCCAAATAAGTCCGCCTCAGTTCTTCCTATTCCTGCTCCGCACGTTCCACTGAGCTAAGTTTCATACTCCCAGCGACTGCCTGCCTTTCTCCTCAGACCGCGGCCCAGAGCCTTTAACCGTAACCCGGGCATGATACCCTCCCTTCATTAGCTGTGTGGAGGCGTATATGTTTCCTGACATTGTCTGACGTTTCACTCATTCTGCTGCGAGATCCCTTTACAGGATGGGAATCAGCAGCTAACCTGACCACCCAGGAGGCCTTGAAGTGAAAGTCAAGTTGCATTCTGGAGCGCCGGCCAACTCCCCGCTCTCCCTTTCCCTCTCTGTGCCACCCCAGACCTCGGGCTGGCACCGAGGGACGTGTTTACTGCTCTCTGTGGGATGTTGCTCAGCTTTCTCGGTAGCTCCAGCTGGCGCAATGACAGCGTGGTATTGCCCACAGCATTCCACCCCTGCGGGCGGCGAGCGGCCTCCTCAAAGAATCGCAGTCGCTGGGCTAATTCTGACCCAGAAGGCTGCCAGCTCCTTTAGGCCCAACATTCAGCCTAGCTTAAGAGTTGCTTTGACTTGGTTGGAAATGTCCGCGTCTTAGCTATTAAAAAAACGACCGGCCCAAGAACACCGTGCTCGGGAGGTTTAAAAAGTCAAATAAACCAGGCGCTATTTTTGGACCATCAAAAAACAAAAACATCAGGGTCCATGTTTAAGAGCTTTGTCTGCTGCCTCTTCGGCACATAGATTTTCCATTGACTTCAGCGGGCCTGGGCCAATTTATGCCGTTGCTCCAGGACCGTCCAGCTATGGGAACCTGTTAATTTGGACTCCACTAGAGACACAGCACAGGGAGGCGGTCATTTTGCCACATGGGGTGTCAAGAAAGCATGCCGATGAAATGAGGCGGCTTTGTGAGGTCCCGGCATCTGTACCTGAGAAACTCAGGATTGTAGCTGGGTGCCACATTAGGGCCAAGTCCTCTGCGGGTGTAAACCAGCATAGCTCCATAGAAGTCAATAGGCCAGATCCCTAACTGGTGTAAATCAGCAGTTCTCCATTGAAGTCAATAGGTCAGATTTCCAGCATTTGTCCATTGAAGTCCAGAGGACGGATTCTTGAATGGAGTAAATTGGCCATAGTTCCATTAAAGTGAATGGAGCTAGGTTGACTTATACCAGCTGGAATCAAGCCCTTCGTTTCTTTACAAGGGCTTGATCCTGCTTTCATTGAAGTCAATCAGCCAAATCCTCAGCTGGTGTCAATCCGCATAGCTCATTGACTTCAAAGCTCAGGGCTTTAGTAGGAGTAGGTCCTACATTTACTGGTGCTGTGTCAGCATGGTGTATTCAAACTGTGAGCTGATACAGCACTCGGCTAGTGACAAACCCATGGCTGTATCCACCCCCCATCCCCTGGGTATAATTGTCTCCTATTCAGAGTACACAGTTGGTATATTGTGGTTGCAATTGGCGCTTCCCTCTCTGCTAATGAACACGGAGGCATAGTTAGTCCTTTATTTGCCCACGTCAGAGGCCTCATTGCTGCCTTTCATGTTTGTTTGCATTCCAAGGCAGTGTAAAATCCAGTCTCTGATTTCCTGTTGGTCGGACCTACCCCTCAGGTCCCAGATTAACTGCTTGAGTGCATTGTCCACCGTCTCCCAGCCAGATGCAAAGAACACAGATTCCATTGGCTGCACATAATCACACATTGTCTGCTCACCCCCAAAGCAAACAGCGCCGCAGAGCACAGGATGCAGCATGAATGGACTTTATCCTTGCCCGAGCTCTCACTCCACTAAAGAGGGCTCTTTGAAGAATCACCGAGAATGAGATCGCTCACCAAGCACATGCTAAGAGCTTTTCAGGCTGCCAGAAAATGCTGTCATGTGCTCTGGTGTAAATCACGAGCAATGATATTGATGGCAGTGGAGTTACGTGTACGGAAAAAACAGTATAAGTCGTAAATCAGAGGAAAGAAACCTAGGAGAAACATAGCTGTGCTGTAAGAGATGAAGGTCTTTCCTCTACGTTCTTCTGCCATCCACACGGCCTTCCTGTTAGAATAACTAACCCCCCCTAGTTCTTACATAGCCCCCAAAGCCCTTTACAAAAGAAGGCGATTTCATTATCCCCATTTTACAGATTGGGGAAACTGAGGCAGTTAAGGAGCCTTGTCCAAGTTTACCCAGTATGCGGGTGGTAAAGTCAGGCACTGAGTCCAGGTCTCTTGACTTCCCCTGTAGCGCTCCATCCATTAGGGCACAGTGAAGAGCAAACATGTGAAAGCACAAACTTTCTGCACCCCTCAGCTAAAATACATGATGTGAAACCGAGGCACGGCAGCGGACATTAATCAGGCCTCCTTTGTACAAGGCATCTTTCGCCGACATGGACCCCCACAGCACGCTGCAAACGGTTAATATCACGTTGCCCACCCACTGCAACGCTGCCCCCGCTGAAGCAGGATGTGGTAGCTGTTTAACAGAGCCAAATAGTTCAGCGAGGAAGTGAAAAAAATATTTTCTCGAGTTGAAACTCTAAGGGGACTGTAAGAGGGCAGGATGCATCCATCCCAGTTGGCCTGTAGCCCAAGGCCGTGAGGTTCACGCCAGCTCTATGGAAAGGGACACAGAGGACAAGACCCTCCTCCGCTAGTGTAAATGAGCATCTTGTCCAGGATCCTTTTACCCACTTGCAGCCGGGCCATTGGTTTTGCCTTTCTTCTCAATGGCAGAGCCGCCTTTCACACTACGGTGCCTCCTAGGGCAGTGGCTGGAAAGGAAGAGTCCTTCCTTGACTCACCCTTGCCACAGCTACAGGGATTTCTTGGTGGTCCCCGTTCAGGTGGTAAGGGGGCCTGACCTGACTTAGCCAATGAGAGCCGGGGCAGAGATAGGCCAGCCGAGGCCTATTGTTTGTAAATGTACAGAGTCCTTGTATAAACACCCACTGAAAAGAAGGGACCTGTTAAGAAAATGTGCTTGAGATGTGGAACAAGGTTCCTTATGTCAAGGCCTTCTGCTATCCACCCACTAAACAGCTGTTAAACCCAGGAAATCTGGGAGATTCAGAGCAAAGGCGAAGGCTCTTAAACACCCCTACAGTAGACCAGTATCTTAACATTAGTATCCACGTTTGTATCCAGTAAGGGGCATAACATCCAGAATGAAACCCAGTGGGGACTCTGTGCTGAGAGTCTCTGAGACTTCATGCTGTTTACGATGCTCGGAGACACAGGTCTACTTCATTGGCTCGGCATTTATTATGGTGTCACTTTGGAAGCGGGACTCACTAGCGCGTCAATAAATATATTGGTGAGCCGTTTAGCCAGCGCCACCGTGTATGTTCTGCTGGGCCCTCTCCTTCTACGGCAGTCCTCGGCGTATCGCAGCAGATGTTCTGAAGTACCCCTGGGCAGGGAGGGAGTTACTTCTTCCCCATCCCTGTAGCCCAGTTCTACGGCTCTCGTCCCTTTTACACTGATATTTTCAAATGCAGAATGTGCAGCTGGATTGTCCGAAGAGCTCACTGTTCAGTGTGTACCCAGGGTCCTGAGCTCTTTGGAGAGTCTGGCCACTTATCTGGGTGCCCAAAGGGAGCTGAGCACTGTTGAAAACCCGGTCCCAGGTGTGGGTGCTGAGCCCCTCTGAAAATGCGAGCGGTGAAGTGCAAACTATAAAAATCAGATCCTGCTTCCATCCCCAAAATCTCCAAACACTTCACAGTACATCTCTCTCTTTTTCTCTCTCTCTCTCTCTCTCGCCTGATACACCTCATCTATCTATCTATCTATCTATCTATCTATCTATCTATCTATCTATCTATCTATCTATCTATCTATCTATCTATCTATCTAAATTCCTTCCTTCCTTCTGCCTTCCTTCCAGGAATCACTTTTCAGCCACCAAGGAAATGCAGCGACTTCTCGATAGCACAGCAACACTGCACAGCTGTTTAGGTCAGGGGGTGGAGAATACGGGGTCCAAAAGGGAACTACAGGAGGAATTTAGACAGGAAGAATGTGGTTGTTCAGATTTCACCCTTGCTCATGGGGAAAGAATCAAGAAATCTTCTGTGGTAGTTAGTGGCCAGATTCTTAGTTTTACATTACCCGAGGAATAGGTTCCATCATTAAAACCCAGAGGCACCAATTCAAGATTTGCTCTAGCTTTTCTCTGCCTTTTTCAGTTTTCTTTCTATGCCTAAATGCTGCTGCTCTTCCTTCTGAGAGCTTTCCCACGTACAGCTGTGCTCACAGCTGTTTCATGGACACCACGTTACTGCCCCAACTACTCAGAGATGCCGGGCAGCAGGCCAGATGTGCTGTGGCAGTGAGGGTGCTGGCAACATCTATAACAAGAGGCTGGGTCCCATTAGGGGGAAAGGTGCCCAAGGGCGAGAGCTGGGCTGCAGCGTGTGTGTGTGTGTGTGTAGCAATGTGGAGGAGGATTTATTGCCCGCCTGTTGCAACAAACCCGGGATTGCAGGTAACAGACAGAGTGACTATGTAAACTCCACACCCATCCAAGCTGTGGGACTGAAACTCCGCTCCTTCCTACCCAAAAGCCCAGGTCCCTGCTGCTTGAGCAGAGAGCGGTGTTGGGCAATCCTCTGTCTGTCCTTCTGCCATGGAGCAACTCCTCTGAAACACCCCCAGGGTGTTACACTGAGGCCCTTTGTGCTGCGCTGGCATGTGGCAGTGACCCACTGTGGATACTTCTTGCACGGGGGCCTCTCCAGCGGGAGTAAGAGCTCTGTGCCAACCGTGTCCCAGCTCCCAGAGTAGAGGGTGTGTCGGGGCATGGCCAGAGCGCACTGCATCATAGGTAGTGTCCTCCTCTCAGAGCCCACAGGGGGACTGGGAAATGAGAGTGTAAGTTAGAGCAGCCCTGTGGCTACTCTCATTTACACTGGGGGCCAGGCCCAGAGTACGGAGCGTGCTAAGGTGGCTTCAAACCCCCCGTGAAGAAACAGAGGAACCGAGGATCAGGCTTGCGGTCTGCACTGGCCACAGCCTAGAAGCTTCAAGGTCTGCTCCCTCAGCAGGAGTGAGCCATTATAGGGTCAGCTACTGTCCCTGACATGCCTGGGCCGTGGTTGCCACTCAGAGTGCCAGCTGTAAGGCAAACCTTGCACCTCCTGAGACCTGGCTCCAGATGGATCCCAGTGAGTGACTGAGACTCAGAGACAAGGCGAGGCAACCGGAGGGAGCGAGGTTTGCCGCATGCCTGCAGCTTCCGTGTCGGGGCAGTTCAGGGAGAAGCCTCCCTGACTCAACTGCATTCCACTAGGTCCGGTGGAAAACCAGCCAACCTGCTTTTCCACTGACTCTTGGGAGCTCAGTCGCTGGAACTCAAGGCAGAGTTTTCAGCTGCTAAGAAGCTGCCACCAGGGAAGACTGGACAATAAATAGATTCCAAGAAGCCGTAGCTTTACCTTGGTGTCCAATATTGCGCGTTACTGAGTAGCAGAGTGAGAGGAAGGATGGTTTAGTGGTAAAGTACTGAGCCGGGACTCAGGGGAACAGGGTCCAATGCCCATCCCTACCACAGACTCCCCTGTGTGACCTTGGTCAAGTCACTTATATCTGTCTGTGCCTCAGATCCCCAGCTGTAAAATGAACTCTCTCTACTATCTAGATTGTGAGCTCTCTAAGGCAGAGGTGACCACCTCTTACCATGGGACATGCCTAGAACAGTATTCTTCTAGGGGTGATAGTCATACAAATATTAACAAGAATTAGGATAGTGAAACTTCCAGTCCACCTGAAAGGGTGATTTGGTTTGAAACAATGAAACGGTGTTCATCCCACTGAATATGTCCTTGCAAATGAATAAGGTAGGAGCCAGTCTACCTAAAAGTAGCACGTTTGGTTCTCTTTATAATTATTCAGATGGAAATCATCAATACACCATGACTTGGCAGCAAATGATCCACTATGATGCCTTATTTCAAAACGAGCTTTCGACTGACTTATGGCACGCTCTTCAGTGTCTGATATTCCAGCAGCGGTTCAAGTCTGAGCCGGCCATGGATTGGTGTGAGATTTTTGTCATACCATTAAAATCGGTAGGGTTGATTGAATTGATTGTACTGAACTGATTCAGCTTCACACCAGCCTAAGTAAGAAATGAAATTGACCTGTAGTGATTTGCTGGCTTTATTATTAAGACAATGATTTCACTGGCATGCTAGTAATTAACATCTGTAAATGGTGCTGAAATCCTCCAAGAAAAGGTTCTGTGGAAGTCTAAGGAATTATCATGGTTACTATTCACACGTCTAGTTTTTATTGTATATTTCATTGTGAAAAAGGTGAAATCCTCTCCGTGCCTTGAAAGAGAGCTAAGAAGGACTCTCCATCCATCCCTGACCCTGTCAGGAGCTGTAGAAGAGGAATGCTATAAGGAGCTATTCATCATTTCAATTATTTTATTAAGAGTACAGAGTGTGCTTGGCAGCTGGAAGAGATGGAGCCCCTGGGATGCTTTCAGAATTGTAAATACTGGCTTATCATTACATCACCTGGTGTTTTAAAAAATGGTGTGTGTAGCGCTGCAGAAAGGGGCTGTATGGACAACCCCGGAGACAGAGGTCTCTTCTTTATCCCCAGACCTGTGCTTCAATGGCCCCTCACCCTGCTATGGAGGGGCTGTATCCCAAAGGGCAAAAAAAGAATTAAGTCTCCGTGACCGCTCTCTCCTGAGGGATGCAGTCTGTCACATGTGGTGGTGATTTTTGTGGTGGGGACAACTTGTCCACGTACAAACAGGACCGCAACCTCCCCCAGGCCCCGCTGAGCAGCCATCAAAGTGGGCCTGACTTTTGCAGCCTGATCTTCAGCTCCCGTGAATGGCTCCGGCAGAGCTCTGCCCCCCAGGCTTGTCTGACCTGGGCTGGATTTGAACTGGAGTCCTAGGGATGGGTGTACAGCCTGCGCCATGCAGGAGGTCCGACTAGATGATCGCCATGTAAAGCAGGGTGGAACGGTTTTGCGAACATGAAAATCCGCTTCCATCCGGGGGGTCTAAAGTCCGTGGCAGGGAAGTGCCCCGTGGACTTTCAACCAAGTCAGAGGGAGACCTGAACTTGGATCCTTTAACTGTTTCATGGCAATCTCCTTCTAAAGGCCAACAGAAAAACAGTAAACAGTGGCCTGCTTTTGGTGTTGGTTTCTCTCTCCAGGCTGTTCGTAGAGGATTGTGAAAAGGGAGATAATTAAGGCCGATTGTGTCAGAGCAGTGAAACTGAACTGGCCGGGTGGCTTTCAGGAATGTCTGGGTTACAGCATGAGTGAGACTCTTGCTAGACAGAGCACATCCCCTCCTGGTGGATTCCGGGTTCTCTCTCCACTGCCCAGCTTAGCCCGCCAGCCCTGGCATGGAAGGAAGGGGACGCTCCAGAATATTCAGGGCTAGATGCACATTATGGCGAAGGAGGCCGTTCTAGAGCTCACAGGTCGCCACGCCCAGCGACCCAAACGTATGTGGAGTGCCCGACCCTCTCCAGGGGCGGCGTCAGTACAATGGTGCCACCCTGGGGTTCAGTGTGCGGGCTCCATCTCTTGTGTCCCTGCTCGTTTGAGAGGCGGTTCCCCGCTCTCTTCCTCCCTCCCCGGGCCAGCGTCACTGGATACAAAACCCTTCCAGCGCCATAGGACGCTCAGTGATAAACGTGGTATAAATAAACATGATAAACACTGCGGTTGACACGGGCCATGCCTCAGTGTGGAGGGGTTGGACCAGGGGACCGTTCGGGTCCTTTCCCGCTCTGTGGTTCTGTGCGAGACCAGACCTGAAAGTGCTTCACAACTGGCTGCGAGACCCCTTTGGGCCTGTTTTATTTGATGAGGGCTTGTTGGCTCCCCTCAGCCGCAGAGACTCAGAGACTTGAAGGCCAGAAGGGACCATTATGGTTATCTAGTCTGACCTCCCGCACATCACAGGTCACAGAGCCGGGGGGGTCCAATGCTGTCTAAACCCACGTACGTAGCCTGCGTTCCACCTCACCAGGAATAAATGGCGCCCCTTGCTATTGGATCCATTTATTACAAGAAAGGTTGTGGGGGGGAGGGTGCTAATCCACTTCCTGCTGGACAAGCATCTGTGTTGCACAAGCTGCTGCCTTGTGTGGCGGCTAGAGAAAGAATGGGCCACACAGACTGAGCGCCTTCCTCCAGATGGCTCCACCATGGCTCAGGCACGTTGCCTGGGAATGACGTGTGCGCGGACCAGCTCAGGTTCCCGAGCATTGCTGAGCGGACAAGACTTCAGCTTTCAGGGCTGCCACTCCAGCCCCTTTGCCCTGGTTCGTTTTGACTCCGCCTTGCTTTACTGAGGTGTTGGGAGGCTGCTAATCTTGTTTCCTTTGGGTGAGTCCAGTGGAGGGCTCTAATGGATTACACAGGCCAGCGCTGCTCCCCAGAGTTAGCATCCCCCAAGACTTGGAACGTGGTTCTGAGGATCCTTTCCGAAGTCTGTGCAGATGTTACAGCGAGTTGCAGTGTGTGTGTGGGGGAAGGGGGAGAAATGGTTTAAAGTTAGTCCAGGAAACTAAATCAAAAGACAGCTTCTCTCTGATGCTGCGGCCAGTTGTGTTGACCATCACAGGGGGAATCAATCAATTTGCAGCAGCTGTGGATGGCTCCATACGTTCGCGGGCTCCCCGGCTCCAACGAGGGAGGAGGCACGCTAGCTTTTAACGGGCCTGAGTCATGTGAAATCCGTGACTTTTGTTTGTTTCTGAGCAGGGCTCGCCATAGTGGTGTTTGGGAGGCCAAGGAGATGGGAGCATCACGGAAAGTATTTATCATCAGGCTGAACTTGTACGATGTTCACACGTGGCTTTTCCCAGGGTCCCAGGAGTTGCTGATGTGCCTGGCTTTCCTTGCGGGGCGTCGGTGGAAAAGCTCCTGTACATTTTAGCAGGAGCCTGGTGAAGTTCAAAGAGAACAAGGCTCCAGCCTGTGGGTGGGAGAAGGTGCAGAAGGGAGAGCCAGATCTGTGTTGAGCCAAACCTAATCATTTTCTGCTGATAGAGCAGACTGTATTAGGGTGACCAGATGTCCTGATTTTATAGGGACAGTCCTGATTTTGGAGGTTTTTTCTTAGCTAGGCTCCTGTTACCCCGCACCTCCATCCTGATTTTTCACACGTGCTGTCTGGTCACTGTAGCTGTAACCAGTGTAATAATAAACACCGACGGGTGTGCCAAATTCGTGCCGTTGATTCTGGTGGGTTCTGCGGTGGGGGTAGACACCTGCCCCCAGATTCTGAGGGGGTGTCATGGAAGTTTACACTGATTTACATTTGCTGAGGGACTAGTGGGCCTAGCCCCTGGATTAGGTTAGGGACTGAGAAATCCCCCGACAGAGGTTATCCACAGCAGCCACGAGGTAATATCTTTTATTGCACCAATTTCTGCTGGTGAATAAGAAGTTCTCGAGCGGCACACAGCTCTACTTCAGGTTGGGACTTCAGGGCTGGGTCTGTCTCTGTCACCAGCGGAAGTTGGCCCGATAACAGCTATTACCTCACCCACCTTGTCATTCTGATATCCCGGGACCAACACGACTAATGACGCTGCACACAATGTAAGACAATACGGATTCTTGGCTTTGAATTCACACTGTTGTTCCGGGGGAGAAAGGTTTTGTGCCTTATTGCCGGTCGCATGAGCTTCTCAGTAAGTGAAACTTATTTAGTGGTGAGAAATTAGTACTGGGTAAAGTTTGTTTTGTTTGTTTTTGTCACCCGTTGTGTTTCCTGCTTTGGAGACTTGCTCAGATTTTTCTGATTGTCGGTGTTTTACGGGGGCTCGGGGTTTTCAACTTTATTTATATTTTTTAACATTTCACTTCCTCATACTGAGGCTGCCAGTTGTGCAAACATCATTTTATTTGGTTGGTTTCCTCAGTAGTTTAAAGAGACACCGTCAACCTAAAAAAATAAATACATCACAGGATTGTTGGCAATTTTAAAGAGAAAACCCTGCTATTGTTATAGATAATACCGAAGATTACTGTAACTGAGAGAGATTAGAGAAGAAAAACACATTATTTCTCTGTTATTTCACTTTGTTTACTTAGTGCTTTTGACAGCACTTTGTGTGTAGTCAGTTTCACTGTTTTCTCTGTATCCTCAATTACACCAAGCTCCTGCAAACAGGTAGGTGTGTGCTTAGTTTCACACATGTGAGTAGTCCATCAAAATAAATGGGACTATATATATGCTTAAATCTTTGCAGGATCAAAGCCATGCTTTCCTCTGTTGTTTAGGTGGGTCTTTCACACAGCAACAGGGGAGAGAAAAACCAGTGGAAAAGCGAGGAAAATGTGACTGCAGACCTCCCAAAATTGTGAAGGGAAGTTGGTGCACTAGTGTAGTGCCTGGAACTACTTTAAACTCCGTTTCTTTTCCTTTCTTGGTGTGTTAATGGATACGATTTCAAGCTGATGCTGTCCATTTAAAAGGAAAGTAAATGTGAGACATTGCATAGAAGTTATGTCAGGTCTGATCCTCAGTGAGTAATGTAGGTTGCTACTTGGAAAGGTGTTAGCCTCATAAATCCTGTGGTAAGATTACCATCCAGGTAGGAACAGAAATCCAGTCTGCATTGTGTGCTCTTGTGGGTGAGAGTGAGAGTTGTAATACTCACTTCCCACTGTGTGGAAGTGTGTGTTTGGGTGTTGATATTTTGGTGTGTGTGTTGTACCCATTTATTTTGGTTTGTGTGCAGGTGAGGGAGAGTGTAAGTGGTACAATGCACACTTATCTCGGGGTGTGTGTGTCTGACAGAGCAGAGATTGAGATGAAAGAAAGCTTCCTACTCCAATGTCCAAAATATAAAAGCATGAGCGAGAGAGATTTCCTCAAATGATTAAAAAACCCCCAATCTTTCTCTTAAAAAGCCAGGAGGGCAAAGGGCTGTGTCTAGCCCTTGGAGAGAGAAAAGGGAGAGCGGCATGCTCCATGCTATAGCAACCTGTCAGAAACAGACGCTGAGTGCTGGCCACATCCTTCGCTCCGGCTGGAAGGAGGAGTCACTTGGCTGTGGTGACCCTAGTGTAAAACTGAGCTGAGAGAGGGATCAGGCTGGGTTTTTTGTGTCTCTTTTACACACTGTCAGCACTGTCTTGTCAGTGTCTGCCGGTGTTAGCCCGACTCTGGGATGCTCTGAACTCATGAGGGTTGTGTGAGTCGAAGACTGGGCATATGAGTCCCGACCAGGCTCGGGGACCCTATTGCCCTGCTGGTGCTGTGGATTGTGTAGCCGGCGTTGCCAGACTTGTGGCTTGGTTAAAGAACCAAACCCAAATGGCATCCAAGAAGCTTGTGCTCGCTGGCTGGCTTCTTTCTTTCTGGCTTCTTTCTTTCACTCCATGAAACCCAGTAACAAAACAATACTCAACAGTCCCGCTCCGGCAGGGGAGATAGACTAATGGGCCTTGTCCGTCGCTGGATTCCGTGATTCTCTCATAAATTGTATCGATTTATCTGCTCGTTAACGATTCTCATGTCTCCTTGTGCTGGAGAACGGTTATACTTATGGAGGAAAGCTCTCATTGCACCGGAGCAAACGAGTTTAGTTAAAAACCACTGGGAAGAAAATTCTATTGGAGACAAGCTGACGATTGCAAGGGAGCGTGATCTAATGGACTGAGCATAATGGGTAGAGTTCGGGAACACGACAGCTGTAATCCTGACTTTGCAACTGAGAGATCTTGGGCAAGTCACCTCATCTGTGGGTGCTTCGCTTTCCCTATCTGGAAGATCAGGATTGCCTTACTAGTGAGGAATAATGTTTGAGAATCAGGGTGGTAGCCGTGTTAGTCTGGAATAGCAGAGTTAACAAAGTCCTGTGGCACCTTAAAGACTAACTATAAAGTTTTGAAGCATGAGCTTTCGTGGGCTAATACCCGAAAGCTCATGCTTCAAAACTTTATAGTTAGTCTTTAAGGTGCCACAGGACTTTGTTAACTCCAATGTTTGAGAAGTGCTTTAACCATGTATATTACTGCAGCACCAGCACTGCCTACCCAGTCTGGCTTCAAGCTAGCTGCTGCCTCAGTTTCCCCTCTTGGTCTCCTCATTAACTCATCAAGGTTTTCATGGGTCCAGTATCAACACTCCTTCTTTGGGTTTGATTTATTAACATTAAGTTCAAGGGAAACAAAACTCCCTGGGGAAGCTTTTCTTTCTCCCTCCTTGTTGCCTACACTCCAGCCTTTCTAGCAGTTCCTGGCTCTGTGCTGCCTTTTGAAAGCTTCGTACTTGAGAGGATCCAAGAGCTTCTCTCCCTGGTCCTCCCACAGTCCACTGCCTGCCTTGTGACTTTCTGCTCTGCTCTGGCTACCTTCCCCAGGCCTCTTTCTTAACTACACCCTAGAGGCCTGATTTAATCACGTGAACCATCTGATATTCCTCATTCTCTTCACCTGGAGAGGCAAGCTAAGTGTGTCACAGGTGGGGCTGTACCCATTTCCGCTTAAGGAGACCCGCCATTCTGTGATAATTACTATTATTAGCCATAGGGGGCTGATAATCGAAAGCTTATGCATGGGGCAGAATTGGTACAATCTCCTTAACTGTGAACGCTCTTTGAATCGTTGCTAAATGAGGGATGTTTTAGGACTTGGAATAGTCTCCCATCAAGGGAATGTGACTGACACCCAATGGTTTGATACATTTAAAACTGAGCTGGGGAATGTACCATGAGGAACAATACGTGTTAGCTCAGGAAGTCTTATGATTGCTAATGTCTATTTGTTTAGTGTGGAATTCATTCATTCGTAGTGGACGCATGCAAACTTTTCTGACCCACTGAACACTGCATTGGAGGATCTAAGTGACACAGGGCACTTTGCATAGGTTTTATGCCCCCATCCAGTTTCTAAATCCATTGAGGTGTCTGTGTGTCTGGTGAAAAATCTTCCCCAATCAGGGGTTAGTTATCCTTTGTGCAGTTTGTGGAGATGGTTGAAAAAGGGCGGTTGCCATCTCTGAAGTTGGAATCCTGTGTGCACCTTGTCAGTCGCTCTATCACTGTCATTACTGTTATTAATTCCTCTATTCTGGGAGAGGGTGGGGGATGGGCACCTTTCTGAAAAAGACCAGGCAATTCGCTTGTACAAAAGTTGGTTTTTTTAATCAAATTTGAGAAAAATTGGTTAAAAAAGTCATGCAAATTTTAAGTGTTCAGTTTGTTAATCCTTCCGAGAGCTGAATGAAAAATGAGATGAAATTTTGAAGAAAATGTTTTTGAGAATTTTGATTGTTCTTAGCTGAAATTTGAAACAGCAATGAAAAAGTTCCTTGAAGTTTTGAAAAGTTTTTGAAAAAAGCCACGTCAATTCTTAAGCATCTGAGGTATCTGTCTGTCCTGTCTGTCTGTCTATCTATCTAATCTAGCTATCTACTTTAGAATTTGCCATAACCTTGTTTCTAAACTTAGATTATAAAAATTTGAGGCCTGATGGGGGAAAGTGCTGTTATTTTTTCTGTCATAGGAAGATCCTACACTGACCAGATTATGAGGAACATGTAAGAAATATGCCAGAATGTCTTTATATGGTTATGAACCTTTCAGTAATTTTGTATGAAACGGTGTAACTGATCCAAACCTGCTGTCAGCCTGCTCCTCTTCTTACCAACAGGGGGAGACAAAGTGACCATAATTTTGAAGGTAACTGCATATCCTCTGAAGAAATGGTGTAAACAGTTAAACCCCATTAGTCCATGGTCTAACCCTTCTGGCACATTTTGGCAAAAACCTGTCATCCTTTGAATACAAAAGGACAAAGTGACATAAAACCCAATCATCTACCGGGGATCAGGAAATTAGCTCATGGCTCTTGCAAAAGAAAGAAGCCAACATGATACCTATAATTAAATAGACTTTCTTGTAAAGTAATGAAAGGAGGATTCCTTAAGGCGTGTATCACTGGGAATAAAAACGATGTCTCTCAGCTGAGTGAAAGGTGGTAATTCCTCTCTGGCCATGACATAAGGACATAACATAAGGCCATGACATAAGGAGGACTAACAACCGAGGTTCAGTTTTCAGTGTTCTGGTTTGCTTTGCAAGAGACTAGGATATCAGACTTGGTGACTTGCTTCCTAGGTCTGTAAGGAGTGAGGTTGTTGCCCTAGGTTGATTACCCATGATCCTTCAGGATATCTGGGTGGTGCAGGTGAGCTCTAAAGGAAGGCAATTGTGACAAGAGACCTCTATCGATATAGATATGTAGTTTTATGGTTTCCATCATTGTGTATCTGACAACTTCAGATATTAATGATGCAGAATTTCAATGCGGCTACTCTGATTTATACCTGCTGAGATTCTGACCCCTGGTTATCCTTACAATACTCCTGAGACGCAGGGAAGTATTGTTGCCATTTGTAGGTGGCGAACAGAGGCACCAAAGACTAAGTTCCTTGCCCAAGGTCCTAGAGGAAGTCTGTGGCAGAGGCATGAACAGAGCCCAGGTCTTGAGAGTCCTAATCCAGTGCATTAACTACAAAACCATCCTTCCGCTCAGGGTTACGAACCGGGGAGTTGTGAGAAAGTGAGCAGTGTTCTAGCAGGGACACGGGGCTCTTCCCAGGCCGAAGAAGAAATTGACGGAAGCTCCGCATTACTTTCCCCAGCCTCTGAGAATCTGGACCTCCCTTTCCGGTCGTGATCTTTTCATTTCAGTTAGGACTCCGCAAGCACCTTGTGGATCACATCGCTACCGTCGTCATTGTTGTTATGTCCTCCTGCCGCCCACAGTGATGGCTCCTTTCGGTCCGTTCCGGGAAGTGGTGGGGGAGGGGTATCTTTCTGAGAAAGGCATGTAGGGGCTTGAGGCAATGAATGGCTTTTCAAAAACTCGGGATTGTCAAAGCGTTCTGAGGAGCTGGCTTGGAATTGTGACTGCCCTGGTAAATCACGTATTCTGTTCTAAGAGGGATTGTTGTGTAGGGTTTGGAGCAGGGGACTCCTGGGTTCCGGTCATGGATTTGCTGCCGACTTGCATGGGCAAGCCATTTAGTTGCTCCGTGCCTCAGTTTCCCCTTCTGTATAAAGAGGGTGATACTATGTACCCGCCCCATGGAGGGATGCGGGACTTGGTGCCAAAATCATTGATAAAACACTTTGCAGGCTTCCATGCCTCCCAGCCTGACCTCTCGGTACCACATACCTCCTAGCTGCTATTTTCAAACCTGATGGGGTGGCTGGGAACCAGAAGCAGGTTCATCCCAGGAGGGCAGGAGAAGAGAAGTAGGATCCAGTCCAGACTCACTCTCAAACTGCCCCTTCCTTGGCTAGAAAACTTCCCTAGACCTGCGCCTCCTAGTGGATCTCTTGCAACTGAGCTCAGTCACATGATGCAGAGTCTGTAATGTACTGGCTGCTGTTTTACCATGACAAGTGTGACATGAGCTGAGATCGCAGAGGGATTGGAGCTATTTAAAGTGACCCTATAAATAAGCCTGGTTGAATACATTTGGGTCAGTGAGTAGATGGGAGGTTGTTCGAGGCAGCCAGATGAAATCCTTTATGCACTGACTTGTCGTTCTGGGTGTGGGCTGTAGGAGTGTGGTAACCTCTGGGGATCCTTGAAACACTTCGTACTTGGCTGGTGCCTTCCATGCCAAGCTCTACAGACGCCAGTGAAATGTAGCCTCGTAACACCCTTGGTAAGTATCATTATCCCTAGTGCGCGGTGAGGAAAGTGAGGTGTGGGGATTTTACCGGACTTGCCTCGAGTCATTTGCTGAATCAGTGTCAGGGGGCAGAACACGTCCTAGGAGTCCTGGGCTGTTCCCTCTCCGAGACAACTAGAGTCTTGTCCAGCCGTTGATAACAGTGGTGGGAACGTTACTACGGCCCCAACGCAGACCAACGGGCTAGCGCCGAAGGAGATGTCGAGATACCGGTTGTGGTTGATGGAAGAGCCGCTGTCTGGGCACGTTCCAGCGTACTGAGCCACTCGCGGGAATGGCCACAAAACCCAATACGTCTTTCAATCCACCGAGCGTCTCTCTTGAGTACTCCTGTCAAGGCAGGGGAAACAGCACCAAATACCACGCCACCGAGAATAAAGGGGGATGGAGAGCATCCGAAGGGTGTAGATAGCCAAGAGAGAGAGCTGGATTGTTCAGGGCACTCCAAGTCAGGACTCCTGGGATGGACGTGAACAAAGGAAGAGTAGTACTCTGAATGGGGAGGTCTAAGGCCACGGCAGAGTCTCCCAAGGGTTGGTTTCATTTTGTGCCCCCGAAATGGGTCACATGCTTTTGTGTCGTTTTCAGGCTGCCTAAACTTGGCCCGTCTAGATTTAGCTTAAAAATCCCTCTCGTACTGTACGCCCCAGCTGTTAGTTTATTTAAGATGAACTTAAAGTCTGCTGAGCAGGCGGAGAAAATAATAATAAACGAGAAATGTTGGTGAGTGCTGAGTGGATTAGTTACGAATCCTCACTGGATTCCTTAGAAGGGAGGGTTCTGTCGTTGGAACGTCAGCACCAGATGGTGTTGCTGCCTTTTCCCCTGGTTCTATTACTGGTTTGGGGGCTGAGCTTTGCTCTGCAATTGTATGTTTGTTTTCTTTGAAGCTGGTTTGAGTCCTTTCCTCTGAGCATTGCCCTTGCTTTCCACAGGTGCTCTCTGGTCAGAAGTTTCTTGGTGTTGGGACAGGTCATGCCCAGGGCCTGAGGTCTGGACAGGTGCGGAGTTCAGAAGTGATAAAAGGAAATACTTTTCCACACAAGGACGAGGCGGTCCATTTAACACTGAGGAAAAAAAGAGAGTTTTTCCACACAGTTTGGTCTGTGGAATTCACTGCCACAGGATGTCTTGGAGGCCCCAAACTTAGTGCACTGCATCTAATAGTGCCTAGCAAAGCACCAAGGCTTGGTGGTGTGGAGAGAGCAACCCAGAGCGGGGAGGGAGGTGCAGCATGAGAGGGCCCCCCCACCCCCCTCCTGGCTTGCACACAGGACAGACACTGCAATACAGTGGTAGAAGCACAGGGTGGTATTCGAGCGCCAGAGGGGCGTTTGTTTCCATGCCCCCAACCCTCTGTGGAAATGTTGAGCTTTCACTCTGGGCAACCATACAGCCCGGTCCGGTGCAAGGCGCTGCATTTAATCCAGGCTTTGGGATTTTTGATGAGCGCTGTCCAAAAGCCGGGTCATGGGTTGGAGCCAGGACGTGGGGCTGGGAGGGTGGTGTCTATTCAGGGAACGGTGGGTGCTTCAGAAGGAGGAACGGGGGGGCTATGCCCAGTGTGGGATGCTGATTTGCTCCACAGCAATGCCATGTTTTTGCTGCTAGCTCCCAGCGACTGTCTACAGCAAATATGCCTCCGCGGCATCAATATTTTGGGGCAAACACCAGACGGAGGAGTCAGGTGACACCACTGTTAACATGAATGAGGAGGTCGGGTAACACACCCGGCCCCTGGATTCTTTCGCATGTGTTCTAGGCCGGAAGGTGTTGGGCACGCTGACAAGCAAGTGACGGGGATCCTGTCTCAATCCAAACACCGAGCCTGATCCTGTGAGGTGCCGGGTGTCTCGAGAAGGAACGAGTGCCCCCGACATCCACAGTGTCGTTTTCGCTTGCGAAGCAAATGATTGTTTGAAACCAGGCCCTCAAGGTCAAAGCCCAGGTAGTGCATTCTAATCATTAATGAGGACTTCACTTCAGAGCGCTTTACAAATGCGAACGAATTAGCTTGCTGGGAAGGCGGTCAGGATGTATAGTAATCCCCACTTTGCAGACAGAGAAACTGAGGCAGCTGGTGAGGTCGCTTGCTCCTGATATCAAGGATTGTTAATGTCAGAGCCGGGATTAAAGCCCATGGGCCAAATTCTCCTCTTTTTTACACTCTTACTTTGCATACATAGGGCTTCTGAAATCAGAGGTTCAAATCCCAACACGATCGACTTACTCGTGTCTTTCTGAGATAAATAAATTGAGATCCATGCAATTTAAAGGATGGAAGAAAAAATCAAAACTCTCACAAGGGAAAATGCGAGTCTGTCAAATGTTGGTTCTGTCTGCCTGAGACATTACCAATCCAGCGTCACATTCTGTAGGAATAAGGGATTGCTTTTACACCCTTGGTAAATATTTTCCCTGCAGCAGGCTCCCTGCCTATCAGTTTCTCCCTTTCCACTCAGAAGTGGCTGGCATTTAGTGGTGTCCCAGGTGTATGAAAGGCACTACATAGATGTTATTATTAATATTCTTTTATGCACATAATAACAATCAGACGGTGTGCGGTACATTTATTTTTAAAGCACCATTTGACTGAAGTATGTAGCTCAGGGTTTATTACTTTTTTATTTTGGTGGCGTAAAATGTTTATATAAAAAACTCACGTATAGAAACTTGTTGAATCTGGTGTGTCTGTCTGTGGATTAAAACTCAGAGATCCATTGTGTGACCAGAACTTCAGTTCTCTGATGTTAAAATAGATGAAAGGAAAATGGGTTTCCCCACGAGCCAAGAGAAAATATTCAGCAGACATTGGTTGGCTGCGTCAGGGTCTCTTCACCGGGCCGCCTCGCAGATGGTCAACCAACGTCAACAAGCCCGGGAGCCAGCCGTCCTCAAGGCAGACAACTGCCCACCCCACGAGGGCAGCATGAGAACAAAACAGAAAACATCCCTGTTGAATCAGTAATACCAGGCTTGGTGGAGCATCCTTAGCCACACAGTTAAGTTCCTCCGCTAGTGAGGTCTAAGGGGTCTCGGGGTATCTGTACGATCATCTGGGCGACACTGTGCCTTTCCGTTAGGGATGGGCTGAGGGCCAAAAGGGTGCCTCTGTGTGTCACAGAGCATCAGGAAGGGCATTTTCTCTTCCCTTGGAACGTCTCCAGCAATGGAAGACCGCCACTCTTCTCCAGACTGGGCTACCTGGTGATGATGTGGGGCTCAAAGCTTCTCCTCAGCAGCACTTAACTCCCATTGCCGTCCGTGTGAGGGAGAACAGGCTGTTGGGGAGGAAGGGGATGCTAGTGTAGTGTGGGGTCCCATAGTGTCGTGGAGACCAGCAACTGTGGGGCCCTGCTCTGCAGAGTCCGCTTAGTGCCCTTTGTAGATTATCCAGAGCTTGGCTCCTGCTGTCCTTCCTCTTGTGCATTAAACTGCAAAGGGAGGTTTTCTCATTGCAGACTGGCCCCTTTCGGGCTGGAAACCATTTCACGGGGCTGACTGTCCCGTAAGCAAATGTTCTGGCTCTATTAAAATGCTTGGGATTTTCTTGCGAATTGACACTCCCTGTGCTCTGCCAAGAATAATTCAGCGGCCTCCAAAAACATCTTTCTCCGAGGATTATTTGGTCTTTCTGCCAGGAGGGTCGATTAAAGCTAGTGGGTGCAGGCGACTCGGTCTGGCTTCCCTTAACCCCTTTCCCTGTTCTGTCCCCCAGTATCTCACTTGCTTCCAAAGAAGCGTCTGAGATGGTGGCTATGGTCCTTCCAGGGTGGGCTGTGTTGGGATCTCACCGTTAATCCCCGTAGCATTCGATTTCCCCCCTTCTTGTGTAGCATTCCTGGCGGAGCAGGATGAAGACTTCAGTATTAGCCAGCAGCTAGCAGGGCATCTTGAAAATATCCTATCAACTTGTCAGCACTTCGTAATCTCCTTTCTCCCTTCTCCCCAGGAAGCCCATTCCAAAGGTGCTGACAAATTCAGAGCCGGTTACAGCTGAGCCCCATGGTTGACCAGAGCACAGACCCAACATGCAGGAGGACATCATGCGTTACTTAATTTTTATGCTCCCCTCCCACCAACCCACGCACCCCTCCACTGCACTCTCCAATCCCAGTTGGCTGTTTAGAAGTCCAAACTCTGTGATAAAAACCAAGGCCTGGTCTGCACTTAAAAATTAGATCCACCTAGCTTCACAGGCAGGTGTGCTAAGCATGAGGGAAACAGGGCTACATCCAGCACCTTCCCCGTTCTATGGCCTGGGCATGTGGACAGGATTCTTGGAAATTGCTGAGGTGATACTGCTGGGAGAAAAGACCACCTAGGATCCACCTTCCTTTTTGTCGAGGGATGGGGCAAGTGGAGTGGCCATGTTAGTGTGATGCTGCTAACTCAATGGTTCCTCCCTTCCCCCTCCCAGAATGCTAGCTACAAAGCAATGAAGCCAATAATTCACAGATCTTTCCACCGGTCCAACCAGACAGAAAGCAGATAGCAATCTCCTAATGTCACCAACTCTGAAAACCTCTCCCATGCACTTGAATGAAAAGCCTCGGTGACAGCTACGTAACCTGCTAACACCCGCTTCTTGAGCGCACGTCTGTTTTAAACAGTAATCCTTTGACAGCAGATAGGGTCAATTCCAACCAGCGTGGTGGACATTTAGCCCAAATGCTCTACGGAGGAATATTAACCACTTAGAGTATTTTTCTCTTTATTCTTTATTTTATTTCTAAAAGTAGATTTAGTGCTTGTGTGTTCATGGCCAGATTAAGAGCTTTGAAGATGGAGGGTGAATTCCTGGCCCTGTCAAAGTCGATGGCAAAACTCCCTTTGACTTCCACAGGGCTCAGATTTCAGCAGGACATTTCAGAATTGATACCTGTATTGAGAGTGGATCATGTGACCTTCCTCCATCTGGCCCTAGCCATGTGACTCTTCCCATCCCGGAAGGGACCTAGTGGTATAAGGATAGTTAAGCCTCCGTGGCCCACTGAGATGTTCTCTTCTCTGCTGAGTCTAACAAGAGTTGGGTCTGTTTTGGGGCCTGTAATGGTTGGAAACCTAACCTGGGCGGGGGGAAGCCATAGGGGGAGATAATATGAGGCCTTGATGTGACTGGTGTAAACGGGACTCACACTGAGAGGAGATTCTAAGGGAGAGAGAGGCACAGCAAGAGCGACCATTCCCAGGCCCACCACAGACCAAGGGTCTGATCCTTCAGGGAGCTGAACACCCTCCATTCCCTATACATTAGCAATCAGTGATGCCATGTGCAGGTAGCCTTGGAGGAAAGAGACCTTTATTGGGCATGCACAGAGGCCGGTATTGAATGATAAGAGACCTCTGTTGCGCTGGAACCCCGTAGCTCTTGGTGTAACGTCAGCTAGATTCCTCCTGCAATCTGACTCTCTTTTTCCACTCATGCTACAATTCCCATTTGAAGGCATTAGGAGCTGTGAGCGCCTAACACCTTGTACAAAGGGCGGAGCACCTTGCGGGACTGGGCCTTAATTCGCCCAGGGCAGGAGGGGGAACCCAGCTCCCTTTGTCCTTCCAGCCAACACTAACCCCTGGGCAAGGAGGGATCCAGAAACCGGAGCAGGAAGCCGCCAACGGGGAACCATGAGAGGACTAAGAGCGAAATGAAAAAACGACGCATTGCAGTCCTCTGCTCTTGCGATCCTGTCTTGTCTCTCCGAGCGTGGCCGGTTCCACGACGCCACCTTGCTTTTCAGCGGAGCCAACGAGCCAGCCCTTACGTTAATTGTCAGCCGGCTCGGGCTTCTGGTGCTTTTTGCAATCCCTACGTTACAGTACTTCAGGGAACAGCCTGATTGTCTGCCTGACTGCCCTTCTAGTCTGGCAACAACAGCGGAGTAAACAGCAGCAGAAAGGGCCCAGGGAAGACAGGGAATTCTTGCCTTCCTCTAATGCTAGATGTGGGGTGCTTTTAATTACATGTGCGGTTAAGTGGGGAGAGATCACCATGCTAGGGGCAAAATCTAATGGTATGACCAGGGATGTGGGTTCTTATATCCTGGTTCTTATGTGAGTCTCTTCGCCTTCCCTGTTGTAGTACATGAACCCATCACAACCATTTGCAGGTTCCATCCTCACAGCACCCCGGTGAGGTAGGGACATACTATCCTCGTTTTACAGAGGACAAACAGAAGCTTGGGGCTGATTAGGTGACTTGACCCAGGTCACAGTGGAAATCTGTGGCCAAGCAGGGAACTGAACCCACTTCTCTTGAGCTCCAGTCCTATCCACTAGGCCAGCTTTCCTACCCTGCTCTGCACTCAAAATGCCATTTCTGCTAAGCAAATCACTTAATTGCTCCGTGCCTCAGTGTCCCATGCCTAGCAAATGGCTATAATGATATCTTACCTTCCTATGCCCCTACCATCCCAAGAGCGTCACAAATTACTTACACCTCCGGGGCAGAAGGTGACAGTGGCCTGAATTTTAGACCACCAGGGCAGACCCTTACAAAAACCTTCCAGGCCTCTGTTTGGTCCAAAAGACCCACATACAGTTAACGGCCTGCTACTCCTCAGGAGGGACGAGAGTTGGGATTTGAATCTGTGAGTCCGAGTTATGCCAAACTTAGAGCCAGATTTGCCTCTCTGTTGCGTCAGTTCCCCCCCCTTGAAATTAGTGGCGCTGAGCCAGCCTATCTTAGAGGAGAATTTGCCTCTTACATAAGAATGGGTCAGCCCCACGGTCTATCTAGCCTGTTCTCCTGGCTCTGAGGGTGGCCTGTGCCAGACGCTTCTGGCAGGTGGCGGTTTAGGGACACCCAGAGTGTGGGGTGGTTGTTCAGACCACTCAGATAGCTAATAATGACCCCCACCTGTACTGAGGCTTCATTCATAAATGTTTGCAAGGTGCTTTGAGATCCTCAGGTGCAGTGGGTGTATAGAGCAGCAGTAACAGTACTAAACACCGTTATTAAATCCAGACATCAGAGAGCCACTTCCAAAGCGCAACCTCTGTCATAGACTCGAACTGCGAAGCCCTTTGAAGGAAGACATTAGGGGTCTTTTCCTGGTGAAGTCCATGGGAATTGTGCCTGAGTGGTGATGGAGCAATAGCTGAGTAAGGACTTAAGGATTTAGTCCATTGACCTCAATGGGATTTTTGCCTGGAATGAACACCTACTGGGGGAATAAAGCCTCCAGAGTTTGGCTCATCATGGTTTATCTATGGAGAGTGTACAAGATACAGGGACAATTCTCTATGCTAAAGGAAGTATTTAGGGCCAGATTCTGTCTCCTTTATATTAAGCAGTATCTTACTTCTCGAGTGATGGAGAGGACTAACTACATTCTGAGCGAGTGAGGTACTACTCAGTGTGAGACTGTGGCAGGGAAGAAACATTGAAATTAAACAATATTTACAAAGGAATATAATCATTTCTCCCTGCCGTCTTACCCAGTCCCTTCAAAATGCTTAGTTTGATTTCCAAGTATGCCACAGACGATCTAAAATGAAAGAGCTGCAATTTCCAGAGACTTTTGCTGTTAGTGAGAGGCAGGAGTTAACCACTGACGCTCAAATTAATTGTGCTTTTTTTTTTATTAATGCATAATGTATGATGAGAAAAAGTGAAAAAATAATTAAAGTCTGAGCAGTGCTGCATGGATTCATTCATTACTAAATCTGGGTCAGCAGCCGGAGAAGGAAAACAAGGGGCGGGGGCGGCGGTCGGAACGGAAAAACAAGACTTCAGAAGCGCTGGAGGCATTAATGGAATTCACAAAAGCGCGTTCGAGGCAGCTTGGGAAACCCAGAGTTGCATCCGTTCTTCCCAGGAGAAATATCACCCCCTCCACTGCCCCGCTTTGGCTAAATGTCATGCAAGTTCCATCTGAGGATTTATTTCAGGCACTTCCTTTCGGAGGGGGGATTCCCTTGGCATGGTACTTGGAAGAGCACCATTGGCTCCATTTCTGAGGCGGTGGTGGGGGAGCAGCCATTTTGCTTGCTGGAGCGACAGAAGAGAGAATAGATGACCAAGGGCTGGTTTGCGCTAAGAAGTGAGGTTGACCCAGCTATGGAAAATCCACACCCCTGAGCGACGTTGGTAAGCTGACCTAACTCCTGGTGTAGACAGCGCTAGTTCAATGGAAGCATTCTTCTGCCGACCTAGCTACTGCCTCCTGGAGAGGTGGATGACTGATGGAAGATGGTGTAGATAGTGTCCACACTGAAGAGTGCTGCAGTAGTGTTTCAAGTGTAGACGTGCCCCAAGAGAGGAATAAGGAGGGAGACAGAAAGGGCGTGCTTTGAGCATGCAAAGCATGGGTTAAATAGGAAATCGGCTGGTGATTTAAAAGGGTCCCTTCTTCAGAGGGCACTGCATGAGTGGGATGGGACTGGGGGATCCCAAAATGTTGGGGTGAAATAGAGTCTGAATTGATGCAGATAGATTTTATCAGAGAGACACAAGGGTTGGAGCAAAGGTCCACTTCAAAGCTTGTTAACCAAACAGCTGGTGACCGGGGAGACCAAAAGATAAGCCGGTATCATCTCAGTATCCACTTCAGAGCCCTGCCTGTCTCCTTCCCTGCTTACTAGGGCTGAAATTCAGCCCTCAGCAGAGGGCTGGCACAAGTTCTATGCGTTCTGCAGAGGGGTGCATTTTACTCTGAGCTAGCCAGGCCCACATGTGCAGCCTGACCTTCCCCGGTGTACTTTAGCCCTGGTCCAAAACCCCTTGAAGGCAATGGGAAGGCTCCTGTTGATTTCACTTGGCTTTCCACTGAGCGCTTCACAAGCCCAAGAGAAAATTCCCATACAAAGTGCACTGCTTGGTGCCAGGTGCTATTTTCAATAGCCCGCGAGACAGTTAAACCAAAGCAGATTTCCATCCCTAACCCCAATCTTTTCCCAGGTCAGATGTCAGCATCCTATTCCCAGCCCTATTGGAGGGGGGGCTGTTTGAGACCAGAAAGAGGCAAGATTTTTTGTTAATAATGAGGAAAGAGGATTCCACCCCCTTCCAAAAACCAGATCAAAAGACAAACCGCCCCCTCCCACAGCACTTCTTGATGTGGAGACCAAATCTGGAAAAGGTCAGCATTAAAGCTGAGTAGTTTGGAAGGCTGCAGCCAGTGACGTTTGTAAAGTGACTAAGACCAGACATTGACAACTCTAACTTGGTAACAGAGAGGGGCATGGGATTGTGCTTCAGGCAGAAGAACTGGGTTTGATTGATGGCTCTGCTCCAGGGCAAGTCACTTAACCGTCTGTGAGTCTGTCTACACTGCTTCTGGGAATGCACCTCCCAGCCCTGGTGCACAGATTCGCGCCCGCACACTACAAACAGCTATGTAGACATCCCAGACTGGTGTGGGGTGGGCTGGAGAGCCTGAGCTAGGAGGCTCAGTCCCAGATGCAGTGTAGACACACCCTGTGGGCCTTCATTCCCCAGCTATGAAATAGCTTGTTGGATTGTAAGTTTTTCAGGGCGAGGAATGTCTCTTTCTATGTTTTTGCACAGAGCTAAGCACAGCGAGGCTCTGATGTCAGTAAAGCCTCGAGGGACTCCAGAAATGCAAATAATATTTAATAATATAGTTGCTGATAGTTCTCCATTTACAATACACACCTCACTCTCTTGCTCTGTAATTGTACTACAGCCTTGTACACACACATGCACATATATCCCCAGACGGAACTGCTATAATCACCCTCACTCAGACGCACATTTTTATCGCCCTCCCAAGATTTACTTCCTGCTCTCTCGCAGATCTACTTGTGTTGTGGAGAGACCGTAAATAAATTGCTGTTGGATTTAGATGCTAGCGTTGTTGCAGGGAGGATGATTTAATCTTGCCCACCCTCGAAATGGCAGAAGGGACTGGTTTTCAGGGTGGAAATAAACGGGTATTGATTGTACGTTGGCTGTGGTGTGTGTGTGTCTGCATTTACGTCTAAATGAACTTTATCAGGCAGATCCTCCGCGGGGATAAGAGCCATGACAGTTTCCACCAGCTGAGGAACCCCCCCTACGTTGATTGTGGATAATATGGGCCGGCTGGGGTTTGATCCAGCCCACCAACGCAATGTAGAGCATACCTGTATGGTATGTGATCATGAACATTTATGCCTGTACACAAAGTGTGTATGTTGCGTGTACAAGAGCGATGCTGCTTTCTCTGCAGGCATCTGATTTCTACCATAGCTTCCTTCAGTCCGACCGGCCTTCGCTTTATTCCTAGGCAAAATCAAGGGATCTTTTGGGTCAGGCCCACTGGGAAGGAATGGTTATACCAGAAAGCGCCCAGCTGTTTCCCCACATCTGGCGGGGGAGGGAGTATTGAATCAGGGGGAAGTAATAATGCTTCTAATTTTCCTGTGTGATTTAATAAAAATGTAAATTGACTTCGGGTGGATGACTCACTCTGGCGGATGGTGTTGATCAAGATTAATTGGCTGCTGCATATGCCCAGTTGGGCTTTGTTCCTTCCCCAAAGAACAATCCAAACGCCACTGCAAAGGCAACAAAACAAAGCAAAATCTCCAAGTGGTGTATCCCATGGGGCTGAGCTCTGAGATGGGTGGGTCTAGGAGGCAGTGATATTGACTGGGTTGGCTGGTAATAACTTTATAACAAAGGAAGAACAACCCTTGGGCTTTATTTTTGAATATTACCAAATAGGGTCAAAGTGAGGATGATGCTGTGGGCCCTGTCTAGACCAGGAAAATGTGCACTCAAGTCTTTTCACTAGCTGATTTTTAGCCACTCGTCCAGGCAGAGTTTGGCACCATGTTAGCAGGTCGTGTTCAGCCCTACGCACTCAAGTCTGGATAGGAACTTAGTGTGACAAGTTACATGTTCCCTTGCAAGTCCTGCACTGAACTGTGTGTGTGGGAGAGAGAAACCCAAGGTGGCTAATCTGGGGAGAGAGGGAGGCTGGCCTCATCTTTTCATTTGCTGTATCTGGTGCTGATTAAAGTCACCTGGTGTCAGAGCCATTGGGCTAACTGTCCGGCCGAACATAGCAGACTTACTGTCCCAGGGCATGCTGTCTCTACATGGCGTACATTGGCTTGTGGTACAGGCAGAGGCAAGACTGGATTAGCAAAGGGAGTGTTGCAAGTCAGGTGCAGGGGTACAGGGCTGGAACTCCAGGGGGTGCTGTGGGTCATGAATGAATTGCATTGGCAGAGTTGGGGGGTGGGGGAAGAATGGCATAACAGGGATGTTGCATTTCACAAGTAATGTGGGTGCTGGTGGGCTAGCAAGGAGTGTGGCGGTTTATGAACTAGGTGCCTTAACAGAGCTGGGGGTGGGGGTGGGGGAGCTTGCACAGTTGGTAAAAGGAAATACTTGTTCACACTTTGCATAAATAACCATTGGAACTCACCACCACAAGATAATGTTGGGGCCAAGAGTTTCGCAGGAACTGGAAAGGGATTAGGCTCTTTACGGCAGGGACCGTCAATTGCTATGCTGTGTATGTAAAAGTGCCTGCGCTCTTGGAACGCAAACAACAACATGAAATGACACTAGATAGAATAATCTGACTAATGTCATTTATTCAATTAGCATAACGCTCTAGTAATCGTAATACATTAGTCTACAACGATTCCATTAGTATATAGATCAGGGGTCTCAAACATGCGGCCCGGGGGCTACAAGCGGCCCGCAAAGCCCTTCCCTGCGGCCCGCCAAGCTTCCTGGCACCCCCCCTCTCCCCCGGTCCCCCCATAGCAGTTTGCAGGATGGAGGGGCCAGAAGTGGAGGCTTCTCTGCTGCCTGGCTGGGCCGTGCGTGTTTCTAGCTCTGGACTTCCTATATTGCTCTTGCTTTGTTTGCCAAACAGCTGTTGGTGGTGCCTAGCGCTTTCCAGCGCTTTCCAGGAGGGAATGGGGAGCTGCGTGCTCAGAGGAGGAGGTGGGGCAGGGGTGGGACCTCTTGGAAGGGGTGGAGTGGGGGCGGAGCCGGGGCAGCGAGGGCAGGGTGTGTGTCAGTGGTGCGGCCCTCGGGCCAGTGCACTAGTCCTCATGGAAGGGGTGGAGTGGGGGCAGAGCCGGGGCAGCGAGGGCAGGGTGTGTGTCAGTGGTGCGGCCCTCGGGCCAGTGCACTAGTCCTCATGCGGCCCTCATGGTCATTTGAGTTTGAGACCCCTGATATAGATGCATAAGTCCACATGTTTCAGGGCATAAGCCGACCTCTGACTGGTTGGGATCAGGAAGAAATTTCCCTGATGGGTAGACTAGTCCATATTTGTGAATTCTGCACCTTCCTCTGAAGCGTGTGGCACTGGCTACTGTCAGAGACAGAAGAACAGTCCAAGTCGACTATTGATCTGATTTGCTACGGCGGTTCCTGTGTGCTTACAGTCATGGGGCTTGCCGGATTTATACCCACTCCAGGCTTGTGCTACCCGTCCCCTACTTCTGCCAGCACTGAGCTCATGCAGGAAAACATCGGATGCCGACGTGACAAACAGAGAGGTGTGATCACAGCCGGCGGAGCCGGGCTGCAGTGACCGTGCCTGGCATAGCCAGGAGCAGCTCTGCACACAAATGACCGGTGCATTTTGCAATGTTGGCTTTTGCTCTAGCCAGGGAGAGTGGTGGTGGTTGTGGTGGGGAAATAAAAAGCCCTCTAGGTCTGGACGAGCTTGAATATGGACACTTCCCACCTGAGCCGTGTGAGGGAGTCCATGGCAAATAGCTCCTCGGAGTTCTCCCAAGTAAACAGTTGGCATGGCCAAGACCCAGTTCTGTCGAAAGTAATGAAGTGAGCGCCCTTCCCCTCAGTTATTTTTAATGCACTGAGCCTGCACCGGTTCTGTTCCAGTTCTTGGAAACAAGAGCGAGCTGCCCTTTGTCGGGGCGCAGCCTAGCACCTCCGAGTTTCTGATTCCACCTCCGGTGCTGGGTGCGCGCGTGAGCTGTAGAATTGATCATCTGGGTGTAAATTCTTCATTAGGCTATTAGGGCCGACGGGTTCCCTTTGTGCCCGGGGTCCTCCCCATCTAGTCATATTAGCATAAGAACAGGTGCCTTGTACTAGCGCTTGAAACAGTGACCGTCTCTGCAGTTTGCTGTTGGGTCCCAATGCGGGAGCTCTTGGAACACTGTCTCTAGTCTAGGCACCAGACCAAGTGCCCTGCAGTGTGCTTTCCCAGTGGCCATGCCGTGTGGTGTGAGCGTCCCTGCAATTCTGTCTCCTCCATGGGCAGTGCCGTCCCCGGGACGGGATGATCATTAGAAGTCCTGTATTCTGCTGAGACAGGCAGGGCCTAGCCGGGATCCTCATGGGCTTTAGGCAACTAATTCCGATTGGGAAGTTAAGGAAGACACTTCTCACCCATCATCGGGGACCCTGAATGGGCTCTTCAGGCACAACCAGCTCCTAAATCCTAACTTCAGCGCTCTAAGAGCAAGACACCCGTCTGTATTACCCCAGATGGG
The DNA here is from genome assembly GCA_032164245.1 of Sternotherus odoratus. NCBI lineage: Eukaryota > Metazoa > Chordata > Testudines > Kinosternidae > Sternotherus > Sternotherus odoratus. Next base: position 14,396,633 of record JAVMKO010000016.1, read on the forward strand.
TTTGGCGCTTCCTAAAATGGTGGCCTGCTTTCCTGGTGGGATGGACCAGGTAAAATGCGGTGGATCGACCTCTCACTCATGACTTGTGGCAGTGGCTGCTGCTTTGTGACCATGGCCAGGAAAAACAAATGGGGCCAGATTGGCTATTAAGAGATCAGATTGCTGCTTGCTGGGCCATGCTATGTGCTCTGCAGTGCTGTGCTCTGTAGCTTCCAAGCAGGCAGTGGTAGAGGACGGATTACTTGGCACGGGGGTGGTGGTGTTATTCTACATCCCCTTCCCACCCCCGTCTCTCTTCCCCCTTCCGTCCTCCCATTAATTTTTGATCTCTCTTGCTCTCTTCTCCTCCCGAGAATGCAAGATGCAGGGAAGCAGGAAACATAGACCTGCTGCCAGATGGCTAGAAATGGAGCATCTGTAATACTTCATCAGAAGAAATTACAGCCGAATTGCACTCTCTGATTAAATAGCCTGTCCAGATCCTCTGCCAGCCAGTTGGACAATTTCAGCCTCTCGTGACGGGATGTAAAATGAAGGAGCAGGCTCATGCGAGGTATTAGCCTGTGGTGGCATGGGGAACAGAGACATAAGCTCCGGGTCTGGGGGATGGAAGAGGGCAGAGAGAATTTGCAAGCGGTGGTGAGTTTTGCGGTGCAAGTTTCTGAAGGCCCCCCCTCCCCTGGACTGTCCTTTCCGGGCTCCTCTTGCAAGAATGCCTCCGACTTGTTCATCCTCCAAAGCTAATTCTCAGCCCTGGGGAAAGCTAAACAAAACCAAACGGTTGATTGAGAATTAATTCCCTTCGGCTTACGCGCCAATCCAGCTGTGACCATTCCAATGAAAGTCACTGCTGAATATGAAGCCATGGACACTAAGGGTTAGGGTACGAGGAGACGTACCTGCGCTAGTTCTGATCTAGCTAGTACACTAGAAATAGACCGTAGCCCTGCAGGCACGAGCAGCTGGAGTACATACGCGAAGGCAAAGCACATATTCAGCGCCCCCTCCCCCCCCACTCCCATGGTTACTCTATTTTTAGCTTGCTAGCTCGACCAGAGCTAGCGCAGGTATGTCTCTTTGGGCTGAGAATTACGCCTCCAGTTCAAAGGCTAGACATACCCTTCAGGATACCTCCTGAGGTCAGTTATGCCGGTGTAATAAGACACGTCAGTGTCTGTGGTGTTACTGCAGCGTTACGCTGCAGAATTAGGGATCTGGCCCTTAGCCCGGCTACTGTCCAAATCAGGGAGCTATTCCAAAGGCACAGGGAGAAAGGAGGGGAAGAGGCTGCTTTGTAAGAGGCTGTTCGGGCAAGCGCATGGAGGCAGGTGGAAGAAACTGATGTGGCTGCCCTTTGCTGGCTGTGACGTGCCTTCCTTCCCCCCTCCTCCCTCCAAATCTTCTGCCTTAAAAAACAAAACCCAAACCAAACCGCCCTGCGGTGTGATGACATTTTTGCTTCTGAAAATCCTGATCCGTTGTGAAAAGGCAGAGTGTGACGAGGCAGCAGGGAGACAGCAGGGAGGGCCGGGCATGGATCTCAACAAACAAACACGGACGGGTGTAATGTCACCTTCCTCCTCCTCAGCTAAAGGTCTTGGGAGTCTGCCTCTCCCAGATCACCTTGGACGGGGAACCTCCAGCGCACCGGGGGCTTAGTCGCTGTTAACAATTAGCATTTCCCAAAGCGCTTCCTAAAAAAGGGACCTAGTGACATTTTACACCTGACAGGCAGCCAGGGTGTGTGATTTCCTGAAGGTTACTTAGGGAATCAGTGGCAGAGCCATGAATACAAACCCCCTCTCCTGACTTTGGTGCAGCACCAAAGCAAAGGAGCAGTGTGATCCAATGAACGGCAAACTCGCATGGTCAAATCCATGGTCCGAATGAGTTCAGTTGCTAAATTGTCCTGGGCTTCTCTGGTGCTGGGAGGTGACCCAGGTAGACGCAGCGGGCGTGGCTATCCACCCTCCCATCCCCGTGCCTCCATTTACATTCACGCCACTTAGCAAGTGAGAATTCTCCACTCCAACCTTCACTTGGCACCCACTTCCCGCAGGTGTCCATGGTGACACAAGATGGAGGGCAAAGGAGGATCAAGCTCTGAGGCTGGCACTGACTGCATGGCTGCAGTTTTCATGCCACACTTGCTGCCTGGGTGCGGATGAGGGGACCTGACTTTTAAAGTGGTAAACAGGAGGTGTCTGCTACTGATACTGTGATGGGAGGGTAGGAATGGGTGTGCCGGCGAAAGGGGTCGGAGTGTGTGGGCCTGTTAGGGAGGGGGTTGGTAGTTGAAGGGCAGGGTGTGTATGTGTGAGCAGGTGGGTGTCTTCTGCTGAGATTTGGCATCTGGATGTGGCCTGAGATGAAATGCAGAAGGCGTTGGGCCAAATCCTAAACAATGCAATTCCCAGTGAAGTCAAAGGAGATCCATCCGTCATCCCGCGCTCGTCACTGTATGTGACTCACAGACGCTCCGAATCACCCATCATTTAGCCCTTTGGTTCCTCGGTGGAGAAAGGTGTCATGCAGCATGTCTCTCTGCAAGACTGGAGGATCTGGGGGTTTGAGGTGGTGGTTGTTAGAGTTTGGGTGCTGGCAGAAGAATCACGGTTTCCTTGGTGGAGAAGTGGGGGAGTTTTCCGAGTTGCTGCGGGACGGTTTGACAGCTGTGGCCAGGATGGTGGTGCTCCTCACAGGTGATGAAAAAGCAACTGCTGGTGTCTGGTGTTCCACACATGTAGATGCCCAGGCATGTTCTTGAAATGGTCCCAAGGAATTTCCAGTCAGCGGCCCTGAAGCAGCACTCCTCACAACAATAACCTTGGAATGCGTCTGCTGTCGTGGACACCGGCAGGAGAAAAGGAACCGTACACCTTAAGAAACATTATCCCTTTCCTGGCCGGTAAATATTTCATGAGCGGATTAAAAATTTAAGCCAAAATGAGCCCTGCCTTCGGGAGAAACCAGCTCGGTTTCAAGTTCCGTTTAAGTATTTTTCTTTATAATGTAGCTGTGTCAATTAGGAAATGACATTGCTATTTAAAATGCTGTTCCGTAGCCCTCTTTAATTAAGGCAGCGATATAATACCAATCTGCTCTCATTAATGAATTTTTAACAATCAAAATGAGAGTTGCATGATGCACAGTTGGGTTTGCAGGGCGGGGGCCTCTTCTTGGGCTTCCGATGGACAGATTTAAAGGGACAGTTTTGGATTCAGTGCTCCACTCGCATAGAGTTAGGATGTAATCCACCTATTTAGGAAGAGTGAACTATTTCTATGGTTGAGAATCAAAACCACAGGGTTGGACTGTTTCTGTGATAACGGTAGCCTGTAGCACGTACAATCCTTTGCAGAAGGGAGCAAATGAAGATCCTTGCAAAATAGATAAAGAAACAGTGTTATCGCTGACTACGGGTGGGGACATTCAGGCATGAAATGGTATGTAACTTGCTGAAAGCATCCTCGGTCCTGATAGGGCACCCTAATGATGCTAATGGGAAAAGTTCAGTAGGCTTTGGAATGGTTCCTGGTGAGTCAGTCCCTACTGATTAGATACTGATTAGGTTCTGCCAGTGGGCACCTGTGTAAACTAAAGCATCCTTCCTCCCAACTCTGCCTTCCACTCCTAGCGGTTCGAAGCTCTTCCCGATGAAGGATCCATGCTGCCCGCAAGCTAAAGTGAGGGGGCAAAGCAAAGCAACTGGCAGAGCAATAGAATGGATAGAGCCGGTGGGTGGGCAGCTGCTCCGAGATTCCAGACGGCACATTTGCAGCTAAGGCCTCACCTAAAATTTTGCCCTAGTGCTACTGCTGGTTTTGAGGTGGATTTCAGGGGCTGGCAGGGCAGAACTTCTAAGATCAGGGAAACATGCTCCCCCCCGCCTACTGAGGGTTTTTTGGATGGGTTTTGTAGCCAGGGGTGGGTGCTGGACCCTGGAAACCATCCTCCCGTGAACATCTCGTGGGTGAAATAAGGAAGCATTAATATCTGGGAAAACAGCAGCAGCAGCCACCACCATCATCAATGTCATCATCATCAAACTCCTGGCAGAGCTTTTAAAATTCCATCAGTGGATTTAAAAGGCCGCAGAAGTCACGCTCGCCGTGGCTGGAGGACTCAAGCCGTCTGAGGGCTTAGTTTAATCGGGAACGGAGCCAGAATTATGAAGCAACTGTAGTACGTGCAGCTTGCTGGCAGGTGGGACAAGGAGGGTTGTGTGTGTGTGTGTGTGTGCAACACATTCCAAACACCTTGTGTTGCTCTTCCTAGGTTTCCTCCATGAAGAGCAGGGAGGGGAGTTGGCTCCTTAACAAGCCTGGAAGAAAGATTCTTTCCAGACAGTTGCAGAAGGCGGAGGACAGAGGAAGCGAGGGCTGCTTCCGTCCAACGTATCACACAGGATCACTAGAGAGATGCATGATAGATCAGATCGGCTCAAGGGAGCAGGCAAAGCTCCTCTAGATAATTCTGGAGTGGGGGGCAGGGGAATACTGGGATCCAGAAGAATGACCCCAGGGTATAATATTTTACAGCTGGGTGTATTAATAGGGGGTTAGATAGAAAATGAGTCCTAAACAGCCTCCCAAACCTGGATCCAAGCATCTTTGAAGTTTGAATCCAGATCTGAACGTTGTGGTTTGGGTCTTGGTCCGGTTTATAGATTTTCCGTGGAAGCATCTGGTATTGGCCCTGTTGGAGACGAGATCTCGGGCGAGGTGGACCAATTATGTTCTGTGATGAAAAACTAAGAGAGTCCCTATGCCCCACGCAGCATCTCCGTGGTCTAAATCTGTTACAGCTCCTGTGCATGCCATGAGGGGAACTAGAGAGAGTGCCTTGGAGACGCCCACAGACCTGAGGCAAGCTTGACCCTGTAGGGAACCAGCTCAGTGGGGGAGAAAGGGCAGTAGTGGGTCTGCCTGGTCTATCTGGTAGCGGGGCTCTTTGCTGATACTATGAAGAAGGGTGAAAGTTAGCGTAGTTGGTTCTGTCACCTGCCCATTAGCAGCACAACCCAAACCATCCACTCACCTAACAGGCCATTGAACAGCTAACGTCTTTTGGATCAGCGTCACACCCCTGGGCTTGTAGGGGCCAGCTGTGAGTCGCAAAGGCTTGTGATGGTGACACTGTTGTGAGAGGACCATGGGACAGACAGACCCAAGCAGCCAAGTTTGGATCTGGATACAAAGTTCCCCAAGATCTGGGGGGTGGGAGGTTTCAGAGAAAGCTCCTTGTACAGACAAGAGCCTGTGATCAGATCTGGCCCATCTTTACCCAGTAGTATTAGGGGATGAAAATCCGGCAGGACCTTCATTACTGCCTTGTGGCAGCAGGGTGATCATGTTAAGATTTCTCAGTAACTGTGAGTGGTGAGTGGGAAGTCAGCAGAAAAATCTGTCTCTGCTCTCTTCCCCCTTCTCCAGCAGGAGTACAGCTTCCTTATCTGCAATGCCCCTTTCCTCCCCCTCACACTTATTTACTATCCCTGGCGTTCTTGTCTTGAAATAACACGGAACAGCGAGATCTGCAAAGAACCTTGACTGTCTGGAACTAACCGCAGCTCTCGGGATGGAGATGGAGTGGGTGCCTCCCTCGCACGTCACACCCCAGAAGAGGCTGGCTTCCAAGGGTCTTTGGTCCTTCCTTCTCTCTCTTTGCCATGCCACTCCCATATTCCTCATCGACTGAGCCCTGCCCTCAGCTTGCAAGGCTGGCGAATTACGCTGGGACTGGACAGTCCTACCCCGTGAGCTGGAAAGGAGCGCTCCTGTCCTGGGGAGGTTTTCGGGGGCTGCCCCCTACTTTGTAAAGTGGAACAGCGGGCGAGTTCTTCCTGCCGTATGTCCGCTGGTTTGCAGAACAGCACCTCCTGCTGGACAACGAAAGAAACAGTCGGGACTTGTACAGTAGAACTCCTCTCTGCTGGGGACCTTGCCATGCTCGGGCTTTTTGGAGCAGCATAGCTCTGAACCTGTCTGGGACATGCTGAGTGGCCTGGATTGGTATGTGGCTGCCATCCAAAGAGCGTGAGGGTAAGCCAAGGCCCGAGTCTGGAGAGTGTCGGGATCGACACTGATTTCTGAAGAGAGGCTGGGGTGGGAGTCATGCTTTCCGGCCAGGGTGGCAGAGAGGAGTGAACGGTGCCCAGCTGACTGCTTCTGCTGGGCTCAGCTCTGCACCTGTAGCCGGCTGGGCTCTGAGTCGGTTTAGAATCGCGCACGGGCGCTTTGCATTTCCGTGGGGCACTGGACTCCAGAGTGCCGGGGTTACCTGCAGCACCACCCGGATGCAGCCACCTCCGGGCTGGAGGGTGGCAGCCAGCAAGTGCCCGGCAGCGCTGTGTGAGCGTGTGTTTGTGTGGAGGGAGGCTGCCTTGGACCAGGGACATCCAGGCTTTGGAATGATGAATGCAGACAGAAACGGAAAGACCTCTGCTCAGTAAACTACAGGGAGCTCAGTCCCTAGACAGAAATATTTGACACGGCTCCCCCACAAAAGCAGGCCAGTCAAAGCAGTTCCCGGGCTAGTGACTCCATCCTGCCGGGCACTCTGCAGCACTGAGTGCTTGCTGTGATTTGTGAAGAGAGCGGGGAAATCTACTCGGGGAATGGGCCCAGAATGCTGGGCTAGGTATTCGCCTTGGACCAACCCCACTGCTTCACGTCAGTGGCTTGGAGCTCCACACCTTCCTCCCCAGGCGAGATCCAACCAGCCAGCACACACAGACCCTGCGGCCGAGAGCTCTGCAGTCGGTTGTGCCCAGGAACCTGAGAAAATCAGGACATCTCCCAGTCCCTGACCTAACGTGGCTACCCCCAAAACGGGGGCTGGGGCCAGGGGCTACCTTAGCCCAGCTGCTCCCTGCAGCTTGGCGTGGCGGGACTGGTCTCTCAGGTCCCCTCCCCCACACCTGCACTCTCCCAGCAAACAAATTTGATTCATGTACTAATTAGGACGGCTCTCCTGTTTCCAGAGGGAGGGGCAGTCTGCGAGTGTGTGAGAAAGAGAGAAGGCGGCTTTGAATCCCACGTGCGAACTGACGCGCGGTCACAACAGATGTGTGTGCACCGAACCCAGCCAGCGTGTGCGGGTCGGGAGGCAGGGGCTGAGCGCCGGGGCACGCTGACAGATTGGCTCGCCGGCGCACAGGCCTCAGGCTAGTCAGGGTGAGAGGTGCCGGGCGCTTGAGGCAGACGCTCGAGTGGGGTGTGAAGGCCCAAGACCCTCTCCAGAGCTTTGAACGCATCTCCCTGGGTAGAAAACTGCTCTCGTTGAGAAAGGCTGCCAAGCAAGCAGCCCGGACGTTTCAGCTGGAGCATTCGGTGCCCTGTGGGGAGGTAAATAATAATAATAAATGGAGATATACCAATCTCCTAGAACTGGAAAGACCTTGAAGGTCATCGAGTCCAGTCCCCTGCCTACACTAGCAGGATAGAGTACTGTCCCCTGACAGATTTTTTTTTTTTGCCCCAGATCCCTAAATGGCCCCCTCAAGGATTGAACTCACAACCCTGGGTTTAGCAGGCCAATGCTCAAACCACTGAGCTATCCCTCCCCTAGGTAGGTGAGTGGGTTGGGGGACCAGCTTCTTTCTGAAGCAGGAGGAGAAAGTTGGCCGTGGTTTAGCAGGAAGGGCTGCTGCTTTGACTTCCCTGATGACCTCCAAAGGACGGGGGTTAAAGGCTGAACTGCTGTGGACACTTCTGGGCTGCCACATGTCACTCGTTAGATCAGAGCTCCTGGAGCCTTCGAGATGGGCCAAGGAGTCACAAAACCAGGGGCTGTTCAGGCAGGGGGAGAAGGCGTGGCTAAAAGGGGCCAGTTTTGGCCTGTCTCTTGTGTGACGAAGTGAGGGAATGTTAGTTCGAGGGCGGGATGTTAGACTGAAAGCCCCTGGGGGCAGGGACTGTCTTTTTGTTCTGTGTCTGTCTGTACAGCTCCGAGCACAGTGGGGCGCTGAGCGCTCCAGTGATACAAATAAATCATTGTCGTTATAATTAATAACCCAAGTGGATTTTCACCCCCAACTAAGCTGAGAAAAGTTCCCATTTGCTTTCTCGTTACATTTCCCCCCCAATCTCCCTGTATTGCCAGCGGGGATTGGGAGCAGACGTGTCACTGAGAGCTGCTTCTGTTCTGCTTTGTGCCATCTTTGTGCCACTCGAAATCTGCACTGCCTGGCTCAGTATCACTGCAGCTTTGCACAGCAGTTCCTGGGTCTGGGGCCTGGCCCATGCCCCTCTCCCTGAGCTGCCCCGGCACACTGCTGCCACCCTGGAGGCTACTCCTTTAGCTCCGTGCCCTTACGGGAAGAGACGTTGTCAGAGATGGTATTTCCCAGGGATGCCATTCTGCCCCTTTACACTGTGTGGGAGGGAATCAGTCCGACAGCTGCCTCCCGACACGCTCTCCCGATTGGAAAATATCCAGCAAAATGAAATTTGCAAAAACATTTCCCCACTCGGACGAACTCGCCCAGCACTTAGGATCCCCAGCACTATGGACCCCTAAGGAGCTTCCCTTTCTTGCCCCTTTGTTGAAGGTTTTGGCCCCCAGTGTTGCTGGAGAGAAAGGAGGGAGGGGAAAAGCATCAGGAGCTGCCACCACTGGGAAGCCGAGAGGAGGAGAAGCAGGTTAGTGTCAGAGCTAAAATTGCCCTAAATGATGCTATTTGTCTGCCTGGCGCTCACCGTGTCTGAGCATCATGTTCTTGTGTTGTCACGAAGCACAAGATGGGATAATTAAATTGCCCTTTTCCTGGCAAAATGTTACTGGCGCTGTGTGTTGACTCTTTATTAGGGCTGGCGGTAGCCCCAGTGCCCATTACAAATGCTGCCCTGCAGATTTCAGGTGCGAACGTGCCGGGGAGCAGTCAGGACGACGAGGATGAGTTTTTTGCTTCCCCAGAAGTGGTGTGGACTCTGTATGTGTTTGTGTGTGTGTGTGTGTGTGTGTGTGTGTACGTATGTGAGACAAGCGCTAAAGAGGGCATCTGCTTCAGAGGACTGTAAGGAACAACTGTGAATAATCAAGAGGATATTTTTGTCCTCTAAGCCTCTCAAGAGCATGGGCGGGTCCCCTTCTTCCGAGGGCTCTCGTGCCAGGATAACCGAGATATTCCTGCCCGTAAACTGCCAAGCATTGCAGGTGTGGGTTTGTCAGCTCCATCCTCCTGCGGGACAGAGAAGACCAGAGCAGGTCTGGGCCCTGGGTAGGGGGAATTTCTGAGACGGTGTGAGACTCTCGTAACACAAGCTCCCTCGGACCCGTCGTGAGTACCCTGGGGATTAGGAACTGCCTCGAAGAAGTGGTCTGCTCCAAGGGACACTTAACCGTGGCGTTTTGTTCGAACAGAGATCTGTTCTCTCCCCTCCTAGTTCTTCTCATGACTGAGGGAACTTGTGTGCTAGAAAAACATTGGAGGACTCATGTACCGCTTCTGGGGGGGGGGGCGAGCCCTGGGGAGCTGGGGAGGAAGAAGACGCTGCGAGATTTGCCCAGGTCTGAGCTGGGGAGCGGAGCACAGGGCAAGATGGAGGAAGCAGGGAGACTCCCACAATGCCGCAGGGCAGGGCTGATGCGGGGAGGTGAGCGAAACAGAAGAGTGGAGAACGCCATGGAAAGGGTGAGCATTTTGACCAGCAATAGAACAAGACCGCCCCGCAGAAGCCAGCATGGGCTGGAGTTCTGCCCTCCCCTCCAGGCGCAAATCCTGACGGCAGAGGAGGAAATGCTGAAAGATCCTGTCATGGCCGCAGCCCAGCTCAACCCCAGCAAGAGCCAGATTCATGCCACGTTTGCTGTCCGTGCACCACAGTGTCACTCGCTCTGCTGGCAGCAGGCCAGAGCGAACAGTCACCCTGGGGGGCTTTGCGGTACAACGGGGGCTCACCGGTTGGGGGTCCCGCCACGGGTGCTGGAGCGCAAAAGGGAGACTGGTTGGGAAAGCCCAGCTCAGCTCTAGTTTTCAGCTGGAAACTGGCGCGGCACATGAAGGGGTGATTCCTGGAGGCAGTATCTCCTAATGGCCAGAGCTGAGGGCGAGAACCAGGACTCCTGCGTTCTGTGACCACTGATTCCCCAGTAGCTTTAGTCAAGCCACATAACCTCTCCGCCCTTCAGTTTGCCCAGCTGTAGGCTGGGCGCGATGCCCCTTCTCTCTGGGTGTTGGGGAGGGTTGATTAGTTAACCGTTTGTAATGGGCTTGGGGAGCCTCTCTTGAAGGAAGCTGGATGAGGGCGAAGTGTTATTAATAATATCAGTCACTCTCGATCAGCCGCTTTCTTTTTATTCCCTTTCTTCCTTCCTCTCCCTCCTGTGCGGTGCCAAGTCTGCAGATCCATCAAACATCCTCGCCGTGCCTTCAGCTATAACCCTGCTAGTTGACTTCCGAGAAATGGCTCTTCCCAGCCTGTCTCTCACCTCTCCCCCCTGCCATCCCGCCCTGAAATATTAACACCACAAATCACAAGTGACATCCGCCCTGCCGGAGCCCCACTGGCTTTTCCAAGTGGGGGGTGGGGAAGTGGAAATCAGTGTTGCTTTATACTCCTACCCGAAGGCAGTATTTCACCCATTGCTCTCAAAGCGCTTTAGGTCGCAGGGATCATTATCCCCCATCTAAAGACAGGGAAACTGAGGCACAGAGTATTTAAGGCTGGGACATTTAAAAGAGACCGGCACTCAAATTCAGTGGGATTTGGGCACCTCATTTCTTTAGGCTCCTTTGAAAATTTCAGCCTAAGCATCTTTCTCATTAGCTGAGTGACAGAACTGGCATTCGCACGGAGAGCTGCAGACTCGCGGTCAGTCGCACCTTCCCCACGACTTTCTATGATGAAGGCGTGATCTCTTACCCCACGTCTCGGGCTAGGTCACTCGTCACTGGGTCACTTGCCCCTCCCCCCGCCCGCTTCCACCTCACCCCTCGCTCCTCTTCCTTCGGTCCACAAAGGAATAATAATAAGAAACCCATAGTCATCATGGACGTCCCTGATCTTGAACCAGAACCACGATGCCCAGCAGAAGCAACACTAGAAAATGAGTAATGGATTGCTCCTGGCATGACCGCATGGGTCTATGCTGCCTTGGTGGATATGCTGCATGGATTCCATATTCTATCCATACAGCGAGCATCAGGGTGGACTGCAAAGAACCGCTGTGCTCTCCTGGTCATCCTCCCCACTCTCTAAATATAGCATCCCTAATGGACGCAGCTCAGGAAACGAGGCAATTAATTTGAATTACTCCTCTTGCGTCTGGAAGATGACGGGTTCGCTTCCTTGAGCATGAACTCTGCGCAGCAGAGAGCGTAAAGGAGATTATGGCCTCTTCTTGCCTTTTTTTCTGAAGCTAATTGGTCGGGAGCTTGGAAGACCGTGTGGGCTTTAGCATCGGACCCTCTGCTTAAAGAGAGGAGAGAGAGAGAGAAAGAAAGGTCAGTGAAATAGACCCTGGATAGTGCCGGCCTTGGGTGAGGCTGTGTGGTGGCTCTGAGAAGAGGATTTGGTGGATGATGTGGCCGGTCAGGATTTAGGCCTGTTTGTTTTGTGTGTTCTAATGCCAGTCATGGGTGCCCTGTGTTTATCCGCAGAACGGGCACTGCGTGCTTTGAGCTATTTTCCCTGCAGTGCCCTCCCACCTTGCCTGTGGAGAGACCACCGCCATGATGGGGAGAGGGGAGTGCGTTCTCTGAGCTCCTTACAATTCTCGGCCTCTCTGCTGACACTGCGAAGTGGGCAGCAAGGGCCGCACAAGAGGTTTGTGATGGGGAGACTTGTCTGAGCAGCGGGGTGGTTCTGTGGACTGACTGGAACCTGGGTTCGATTCCCGGCCTGGGATCCTTTTGTGCCTCGGTTCCCCCTCCGTAAAACGGAGATTTCAACTAAGGAACATGCTCCAGGTTACACAGGGAGTCGGCAGCAGAGCCAGGAAATGAAATCTGATCTGAGTCCCACTCCAGTGCCATCAGAAGCCTTCCTCCCCGGTAGCTGATGTTCAGAGTAGTGGGAACAATTGGCTCAGTTGGTACAGCCCATTTCCCACTTGTATGAAGACTGTGTCCCAGTTTCAAAGGAAGTCTCAGGCTAAACGGGAAATGGAGCCTGGTTTTGCCTCAGACCCAAATGGGGCCCAGGCTTCCAAGGAACGAGAGCCAACTGTTTGTGACTACAGTATTTCAATAAGCCAGGAGCTGCCGTTTGAGTAAAGCCAGTCAAGTGGCTGTGTGCTTCAGTTAGTGGCTCTGGGGGTGACTGGACACATCAGGGGCGCTCCCTGTGAGTGCCCTCCCATGCCACAGAGCTCAGATCAAAACCAGAGACTATCCATAGCTCAAGGATCTGGGCGTCCAGGGCATTAGGGGAACCACCTTCTTCACTTGGACTCCACCGTCCGTAAATGGTTTTGTCAAGGTTGTCAGCCTCCGGTTGGCTTTGCCCCGATGCTCATTGTTTCCCAGGAGGAAGAAGGAAGGTAAGAGCGAAGGAGAGTGTTTGACAGATGAGTTCGGCGCTCGAGGAGGGTTGAAATTGCAGCGCACTAAGTGGTTCTAACGGGCACCAATTTCTCAGAGACATTAGACGCTGTAAATGACTGTCTCACATCATTCGTTTGTAATGAGCTTTTCCATACTGTAATTTGGGTCCCCTAATTGTGTGTACAAGTGCCTAGCGATCCTGATTAAAATCGGAGGGAACTCCGCCAACATCCTTTGAGTAGGCAAGAGAGACGTCATTCCCAGAGCATCTGGATAGATGGAAGTAGGTCTCAATCCCAGCCCAGAAGAATAAGTTTGCTTGCTTGTAGGGTTCTGTGGCTGTACCGTTTTCTGTACGCCACACAGGGCCATTCACTGGTGGAGCTGTGGCACAGGAAGGGTTATCTGACAAGGCCACAGTTTGAAAAAATGACACCCAGATTTTTTTCTAAATTACTTTAGTGACTGAATGTGCAACATTTACTCATGTGAGTAATTCTGATCACTTACTCCAGGCTTCTTATGCAATGATCCAGTGAGTAAAGTGCTAGCCTGGGATGCTGGAGACCTGGCTTCAAGCCTCTGCTCTGTGGGTGACTTTGGGTTAGTCACTTAATCTCTCTGTGCCTCAGTTCTCTCATCTGTAAAATAGGGTTAATAGCACAGCTCTGCCTCACAGGTGTGTGTGACAACAACTATATTGAAGAGGGTGAGGCGCTCAGATACTGTAGTAATGAGGGCCAGATAAGTACCATAGAGAAGACAAAGGGACCATCAGATGAATAGGCTGGTGGGAAAGATGGCTCTTTAACTCCTTGGAGGGGTGGTTTGTTTCCCCTCACTGCGCACTCTGGGTATCCTTTACTGCGGGGGCTCGGCTGCCTTCTGAATTCTCTTCCCGTGCCACTTCTGATTCAACTCACTTAACCCACGCCACATCAGGCAGACGGGAGCAGCCAGGTGAAGGGAGGTGCGACTCGTGGGGACGTCTGGAACCGACCTGACAAGCCAGGATGTCTGATCATTATACTGAGACCTCTGTGGATTTCCTAGAGACGGGCCCCCAGCTCAAGGTACATTCCACTGGACTAAACATACAACCCCCTCCCAGTCCCCCTTGACAGGAGACTTCTCTGGTGGTACCAGATCCCAAACGCTCCCTCTCCCCCACCAATATTGATCCCAATCAAAGGTCACTCTGCCATTAGAGAGTGTGGGCATCCAGGCATGAACAAGAGAGGGAATAGAGACTGGATATCCAGGACCTGACCTCCTCTTCTTTAACCACGGAGATAATGAAGAGGGGGATAACTATGGGAACTGATGATGCAGGCAGTGACATTAAAGGCAAACACAGCTGTGGTTTTCAGGTGATGTGTTTAAAAGGTTTGCTTCTGCATGGAAGAAGCTGTGTTCAAACCCGCTGCCGGGATTCTCTTCAGGAAGAGGTATCATGGCGCGGCTACAGCTCTGGGAGCGAATATGTTTCTCCCTGCGGGGGCTCGGGAGGGTGGCTGGGTCTACTGGAGGAGACGCCTTTGATTCTCCAATGACCTTCATGCCCATTAGTATCAGCTTTGCTGCACTTAAACATCCGTTCTGCTTTCAGGATGAAGCAGGGAAGCCTATAGTCTAAGCCACCCAGGCCTGCAAGCTTCAGTTGGCATTTCTCTCTCTTTCTCTCTGAGAGACGGAAAAGCCTCAGGACCAGCCTGTCTTCTCACTCCGGTCTGGGTCTGGGGTGGGAAGGAAGATGAGCGTATTGATCGGAATGCAGCAGGCAAGTGAGGTGGGGGTTGGGGTGCGGGGAGAGGAAGGAGGGATGTTTGGAGAATGGGAAAGGTCCGAAAGGAAGTGCTGGGAGGGAGGGAGGTTCACTTGGCCGCATAATTCAAGGACTTTGGCTGGCTGACAGAGGTTAAAAGGGGACTGTTGTGATCTGTGGGGAAATGGTTAGTGATGGCCTCTTCCACTTGATTTGCCTTTTACCCTCTTCTTTCCGCCGCCCCCCCTCCCCCACTCCCATGATCGTTTTACAAACGAACACAAGAGCAAAACTTGAAATAAGATTTTATAATAAGATTATATAATATCATAAATAATTGTATATATGAAATAAGGAACTGCCCCGGAACTGGAATTTCTGGGGCCTTGTATGTCCCACTGGGCAGTAGCAGAGTCGGTCTGTATGGTGACCTACCTGTACCTCAGGGAAACAGGACAGCTTGTGAGGGCGAGGGGCCCCCGGTGACGTCTTACCCCTGGCCCATACTCTACATTGGTATCACAGCGGGTGCCCTTCTGCATCATTGCAATTGGAAACATGGGACTGAGGGTATTCTGTGTTGACTTGACCCAGGATGTCGGATGTTAAGATCAAGTAAGCGACGTGCTTGGAAACAAAGGCCAGTCTCAGCCCACAAGATAATAAGCGTTGACCTGTTCAGTAGAATCTTCCCCGTCTCTTTGTCTGCTTCCTGGAAGGCCGGCTGAATCAGATGCTGGTGTTTGTGGAAATAGACCGGACCTTCGCTAGAATGTGGGATTTGGGATCCATGCCAAGTCCCGCAATCTAGTGGGGACCGCGTTACAATGAAAACGAATGACCGTTACTAAATGTGGGATCCGTGCCCGTGTTCTGTCGGACTTCGCGTTCTATAGACGCGGGTTCTAGCGAGGGTCCAGTATGATCGAGTTTTCTCTGCCCTTGAAAGCACTCAGAACGGCCCAGCTCCAGATACCTGACTGGCTGCAGTTGAATTGCCTGGGCCTTGCTTCAGGGCATAACTTCTTGGTGGACTTTTCAAAGGGGCTTAAGGAAATTAGGCGCTCAATGACCATTGCATTCTAATGGGTGCCAAACTCCCTTTGGTTTCATTGAAAATATCCCACCTTAACTGGGGCATTAGGAAGAAATTCAAACTGACGGGCAGGTAGTTGTAAACTTCCTTGCCATACCTGGGTGTGATGGGGGCTTTGCTTTCCCCTGCATTGTTTGGCACAGGCCACGGTGGGAAACAGGACGCTGGGTGAGGTTTACCTTTGGTGTGATGGGGCATGATATATCCTGTGTAATTGAGGGATAATTGGGCCTTTATATTATCAGGGCTGAAATATGTGTGATGGGGGGAGCTGTCCCCCTGACTCCTGGCACATTTAAGGTATCGACTTCCTCTCTCTGCTGAGAGCAAAGTGCCCCATTTAGCTACAGAACTGTGCCAGGTTCCTCCACCTGCCAGCCGGAGCCCTGCCCAAGGAGGAGGAGTGAAGGAGGGATTTGTTCTCCGTGGCCTAATCGGTCTTTGGTCTCTCTTGCCAACATAGGGAGGAGGGCCTCAGGATTGCGGGTTTTGTGATGTGGATAACTGCTCTCAGGAAGAGGGCTGAGACCCACCAAACTTGTTGCACAGATGCCACCAGATGGTCCTTGGATGATAACTTTCAGTCACTCACTGGGCCGGAGCCAAACTCATTCCTTAGCGGTGAAGGGCTCCGTAGCCTATTACCAGCCTCCCGAGCCACCTCATCTCCAGACATGTTAAACTCTAACGAGGGAGGTGGAACAATCGTTAGACTGCATGACCTCCTTGAATCTCACAGGGTGGTGTGCTTTCCCTTCAGGAATCTGGTTCGACTGGACCTAGTTGCTGTCTCAGCCCTTTGCTGTGAGTATGTGGAAACTGTTCTGAGCGTTGGGGTGTAGCAATCCTCTAACAGAGGGAGGGAGAGTGGCAGTATGCGGGAGACTTGTCTGATCCTGAAATAGAACGATCCTCCTCTGCCATCCCTGCCTTCCCCTCACCTGCCACTCAGCAGCATCTCTGGTTTGGAGTGCCCTTTTCACTCACTGCAGATATCTGTTTTATCCTTCTGCTATCCCAGGCAAGTTCATTATCACCAGCTTAACTGGACGGTCATCAGGAACGGTTGTGCAAACAGGGGAAAGTCACAGGGAGCAGAGGAAGTCACTTTATGTTGCACGATCCCTATCGCGGGCAAATAATCAAAGACAGCAAGAGTGACTGGACGGACGTTTCCTAATTGTGTCCGATTGTTTGAAAGGTTCCCGGCTTGAACCTGGAGCGATCGGAGCTGGGTGGAATTGACTGTCCCACTGGACCTGTATGGCATTAACCCCTTCATCTCTGGCAAAAAAGAACCAAGTGGCTGCTCTTTTTATTTTAAACCAAGGCAGATGTATGCTGGGTTGTGAAATGCTTTTATAAGTAGCCTTGGAGTTGTTCCATCACGCTGTTAAAAGGGGACACTCCTGGGTATCCTTCAGTCTTCCTCATCCCCAATGTAACTCACTGGAAGTTTGCAATGGTAGCATGTTTCCTACATAAAACATGACCGCCCTCCATGGCACGCCCCTGCCCTGCCATGCTGAGCAACACACACAGGTTTGTTATTGTAGGGTTGCCTGAAGGTGGCACATTGGTTATCGACAGCGTGGTTTTGTGGTGAGCGCTGGCTTGCGTATGCTAGTATTTTTGTAAATGTAGGAATGTTCAGGAGCGAGGAGCTGTTGTAAACTGGTTTGCGATGGCACGGTTTGCTGCATGCCGTGGTTTGTTACTGTTGTGAATGGCCGGCTGCATTCCCTGGTTTGTTAACAAGGGGTTTTCAGGATGGGACGCATGGGGGGATTGGTGACTTTCGTAGTGTTGTTTGTGAGCACAGGACTGCACATGCTGGCTTGTTGTTGTAGTCACACGTGTCTGTTTAGTGTAGGGCGGTTGGGAATACAGAAGGGTTTGTTGCAGCATCGTTTAAAGCAAGCTAGAGTAGGGGTGGCCAAACTTACAGACCCTCCGAGAGTCGAGGCACACCTGCTGGGGCATGGGGCTTTAGCCCCACCCTGTTGAAGCTCCGAGCCCCAGCAAGCATGCCCAAAGACCCTCCTTCCTGCTGGGCAAAAGCCCCTATCCCATCACCCTGCAGCAAGGCAGAGGTTACAAGCTCCCCCCTCCCCCCCCCCCCCCGCCTCTGCCGGAGTCTGGTAGGTGGAGAATGTGGGGGGAGGGCCTGGGCTCTGAAAGAAGCACATGCAGCTCACAAGCCAATTGGCCACTCCTGAGCTAGAGGTTCCCATTCCACCTTTCCCTGGGTCTGTGTCTCCAAAAGGGGGTTTTACTTTCCCCCTTGCAGTTGTAGCATTTGCACGCAGGCTAGCAGGAGGGAGCTAACTGCATTTCCTCTACCACAGCAGGCAGCCAAGGGTTAAAGGAGATTGAAACAGAGGGGGGTGGAGAGGAAGCTGTATAGGGCACTGCTCAGCCAGGAGGAAGAGAGATTTTGCCCCTCTGCTTTTAGCTTTCTCCCTGATCTTGGCCCCTGAGAGCCATGCTTTACAACTACTGGCAAGTACAGCTTCAGCACCGCTGTGGGGAAGAGGGGCAGTATCATTATTCCCATTCTACAGAAGGGGAAACTGAGGCATAAAGAAGTGAAGTGACGGGCCCTGCCCAGGCACCCGGGCTGACCAACAGCCCGTAAATTGCCCTCCCTTCTCAACCACTCATTCTTCTCTGTCCCACTCTGAGAGCTTGTCTGGTGCTGTACAGAACACCTGGCGAGAGGCCGAGGTCTCCTCTTGGGCAGCAAAAAAGAAAATCTCTGAGCTGAGAAACTTTGTGGTGCTGGAAGCATATTTTTCGGCGTACAGAAAAAGACTCTGTTCTCGGCCTCTCCATAGTGGCTCTTTATCACATGCAAGGGTGTGGAGAAAATGTTCCATTTGCCGGCTGGCACCCTATAAATTGGGAGCTTTTTCGTGCAGAGTTCCCAAAATAAAACCCACACGCACAAAAGAGAGAGGAGTCGTGTTGTATCGATTCAGGCGTTCGCTCTCTCTCTGGCCCACATTCAGGAATTCCACATTATCTCAAACCGTTCCCAGCTTCCTCAGCAGGGAACAGCTCTGCTTCTGTCTTCCTGCGGCCACATCTGGAAAGTGTTACATCTGGGTGTCAGCCGTCGGAGCGAGGGCTGGCATTCACTCCCCCGAAGAAAGTTGAGCCCCCCATTCCTTCTCCTCTGCATAAAGCCCCTCCCTTCCCCTGGAGTGCGGGAAGAGCTCCCTCCGGCACAATGGACGATTGTGACAGGCAAGCTGGGGGTACCACAGAGGGCTGATGGGTCGGGGGGGGAGGGAAGGGGTTGAGGAGAAGCCGGACAGTCTCCCTGACTCCAGAGCCTTCTGTAGGCCAGCCCACATGATTGTGGTTTCACACTCGGGAGCAGGGCTGGTGTCCCGGGCGGCAGTTTGCCAAGCGACATAGAGGCGGGTGTGTGTCAGGCTCGGATCATAGTTGAGAGCCTGATCCACTCCTGGGCGCCTGGTTCTCTGTCCTGTCTGAGATGTGCTGTACGCTATAGAATCTCAGAGCTGGAAGGGACCTCTGGAAATCATCTAGTCCAACCCCCTAGACCAATCCCATTTTTGCCCCATATCCCAAAAAGGCCCCCTCAAGGATTGAACTCACAACCCTGGGTTTAGCAGGCCAGTGCTCAAACCACTGAGCTATCCCTCCCTCACACTGTGACTCCACAGTCCTAGAGTCGGTTCCTGGTTGGAACAGCCTCAGGGCTGGCCTAGTGTACAGCCTATGGCCCCAGCAGGCCATTCCAGCAACCGTGACTAGCCAGAGGGCATTGCTGCTCTAGCCATGCCCCCTGTCGGGTCCCCTGTTCAGGACGCGGTCTGGAAATGGCATTGTAGAGCTGCCAGGTCTCCGTGGGCTGTCACGCGCTGGCGCGTCGGGCCCCTGGCTTGGAAAATGCTTTTCAGGAGAGTTAAGGGGCTGAGTTTGAAGAGCAGTTTGCTGATGGATTTAAACCTCTCCACTGGTGCTGACTGGGCCCGTGTTAGGAGAGCTACAGGGTGCCCTAGGGACAGTCACCACTGTAATCATTGTGGATTTATTTCACCCAGGTTCTCTTCTCCTAGTGAACAGGGCACTGCCAGGAGTGTCGTCTAGTGCTCTTCTAGTTAGGTCAGTGGGCTGGGAGACAGAACTCCTGGGCTCCCTTCCAGATTATGTTACTGGTTGTCTATGTGACCGAGGACAAGTCCTTTAGCCTCTCTGTGTATACTTCTCAAACTCCTCCGCCTTCTCAAATATACCTAGTCTATGGAGGATGTGGCACCAGCCAGAGTGACCCCGGTCGATGGTGTTGTCCCAGGGACTGGGTAGTGAAGTTCCCACATCTGGTTCACTCTTGGGATTCCATGAAGAGTCTGGGGTGTTTTGTTCATCCTGGTGACATGGCTGAAGAACATGCAATGCAGCTTTGGATTATAATAAGCAGCCATGAGACAAAATGTGGGACAAAGGCTCAGAATGACAGGCGCAAACATTTTATTCAAACAAGAAACTTAAGATGCTGTGAGAGTCATTTCCCTTAGGGTACATACTGCTCTCTATAATCTCAACTCCACGATTCTGCAATTCTAACTGAAATAATGTTCAGTCATAACATGAAGGGGCACCAAGTTTGCACAGAGCACAGGTAACTTTTGGAATAAAATGAGTGACAGCTCTCAGGCCAAAGGACATTCGGAAAGGACCGTGCCTCAGTTTCCCCATTTGTAAAACTGGGGTAACAGTCTTGACTGATCTGACAAGGGGGGGATACAGCTCAATTATTGAAGGTATGTAAAGCATGTTCAGGTTCTCAAATGAACCTATAGAAGCTGGGCTAGCTGACCCTTTCAACCCTACACTTTTATGATTCTATGATTCTACACGTTATTAAATGTGCCCAGATTTAGCATGATTAACATCTGGCCGGATATCAGAGGGGGATCTCCAGAGTGTATAAGCATCCAGAAATTTTGCTTTTGTTATTAAAGTGGCACAGTCATCATTATGGGATTTTAACATCGAGCAAAACAAAACAAAGCCACAAAAACAGGCGCAGGTTTTATAAACCCTACGCGTGCCAAATGGATCCCTGATGCCACTGTCGGTAGTGTTACACCAGGGCTCCATCCGATCCATTGTTTTACGTGGACCGTAAAGCGTCAGGTAATTAAAGCTAATGTTCCCAGAGCAGTACTGACATCAGATGATAATATCGGCGTGTACAGACATTGCGGCTTGATGGGGCGCTCTGGGGCCTGATCCTACATTCGAGAATCTCAGGCAAAGCTCTTTATTGACTTCAGAGCTCAGGTTGCAGATCAATGGAAGCTGTTAAGCAAACATTGCCATATTAGTGTCAATTCCATGGGGGCAGATCGATGCTTGCTATTTTGGAAAGGGGACCAAAAAACCCCCCAACATCCTGGTGGAAACTGACTCCAAAATGTTCAGTCAAGCTGCACAAAGAGGGCAAGGTAAGAAGCCCAGATTTGAACTATTGTGCTCCTAATAAAGGCAATGTCAACATGCCCATTCTATTTATGATGTTTATCTGGCCTCCAGGACTGCAGTGTGTGAGCGCCTCACAGTCGTCCATGTATTTCTCCTCACAGTGTCTCCGTGAGGCAGGGCAGGCTGTTAGCCCCATTTTACAGATGGGAAACTGAAGCACAGAGACACATGGGGTCCATCTACACTTGAGCTAGGTGGGGTGATTCCCAGCTTTGCTCGAGCTGGCCCCTTCCCTCTCTCTTTGTGGAGGGCAGGGGCTCACCCCAATCCCTGGCATTCACAACACACTTCTTGTCCTGAGGTGCTTTGGAAAGAACACCAGTGCAGCTGCCATTTTCATCCCCCGGTGAAATGAATGGAGGTGGGGGAACCCCAGGCCCTTTTCAGCAGGACGTGATATACAGCAACGGGGTGGGGGAGAAGTTAGCATCCCCTCAAGAAGTTAGCGTCCCCGGCGACGCATCTGGCTTGTTCTAACAGAGCTTTAAATTTCCATTTTGCTTTTCCTTTTCTTGTGGTTCCCTTTTGTCCCTCCGCCGATGCTCCGGGCCTCCCAAGCCTGCGGTTTGGAAAGCTTTCCATTCCCACAGTCAAACCTCCCAGGGTTGATTTTAGTTTTCTGGACTCTGTTTTCCAACCCCTCGTACATTTAACCGGTTAGGCCAGACGGTGTGATGAACTGCAGTGGAACCAGCCAGCGGGTCAGGGAGCTCATGCAGTCCAGTCCCTTAATCACACGGAGCAGGGAGCCCTTCGCTGCTGGGTGGGATTCAACCAGGGCTATGAATTCCACTGGCTGGCTCACAGGAAGGGCAGTTACCGGTATGAGCCCTTGTGCAGGCGGGTGGGAATGGGGAGGGTGGCGCTGCTCTGACGTGTAGTTTTTGCATGTTCTTTCATTGTCGCTCTGGGATCAAATTTCCAAGCAGGCTGATTTTTTGCACCTGCAAAATTTGGGGCATGGTAGCTTGTGTGTGACCCCCCCCTATTTTGCCTGCAAACCAGGTAAGTGAATCAAGCTGCCCTTTGGTGGCACGGGCACAGGGTCCACACATTCGCTCAGACCCATCAGTGGCTCTTCGCGTGTCTCCAGCATGTCTCCTGTCTGAGGATCTCAGAGAAACAGAGGCATGGAGAGGTTAAGTGACCTGACCAAAATCACACAGGAAATCTGTGGCAGAGCTGGGAATAGAACCCAGGACTCCTGACTTTTAATCTTGTTCCTGGCACCCACATGGCATGCTCCAGGCAGATCTATTAGGCAGCAGTCTATGATCCTATGAAGGAGGCCCATTGAAGACTTTCCCCTTACAAGTGTTTTCCTTATCTGGTTTACTTGTGTCCCTCGATGACTGGGACTCTGATGGGGCAGCCCTTAAACTGGCCAATAGGAGAATAGGAAGAGTGTTCATCCCATGCTCACTGGCCTCTGGAGAGGGCGTGTGTCCATCACAATTGCACAAGGACTGGGGCATTATTCTTGAACGCACCCTGGGGTTAGTTCTCCGAGTCTGCAGCTCGGGCAGCTACCGCTCCAGCAGGGAATTCTCTGCCCCTGCAAAGTTTTGTGGAGCTGCATTCAGGGATCAGGTGTTTAGCTCCTGTGTCCATACATCTCATCCGCGTCTCTAAGGGGCCTTTCTTCCTGTGATGTCCGAGGACCAGAGGCCAGAGTGTGAAGCAAGTACGGGCCTTGCACTTCACGTCTCTAGCAACCTCAGAAGAACGTTATGTGGCAGTTTAACAAGCCCGTGGAGCTTTGGTAGGTGGTCCACGTTTGATGGATGGTGGAAAGGGAGTGTCCTTCCTCCTGCTAGGAGAGCAGGGTCCAGCCACTCCTGTGTGCAGCAGTCGGCTGAGGCAATGTAAATTCATGCTCCCCTGGGCTGCCGCGAGCCCCCCACTGTAGTTCAACTTTTCTCTGCCTGCCCGGAGAGCTGTGTAAACCACGCCACTTCCTCTTGCCCCTCGCTCTGCAGTGTCACCGTCTCTCGCGTGTTATCTGTGGCGCCTCCTCCCAAGCCCTCCCAGTTGCGTGCACTGGTTCTCGGGAGGACTCAGCCAGAACTGCTGCCCCTCAGCCAGCCCCAGCCCCAGGCTGAATCACGCGCAAGCAAAGTCCAGCAGGGCCCCGGAGAAGGAAGAGGGAAATGGAGCTCAGGCCCTTCACAGCACATCTCTGCACCCAGCCAGCACAGCAAGTTGATCATTAAACGCCACAGCTTTTATATAAGTTCCAGGGCATTGCTCTTGGGCTGGTTCCATCCCTGGACACACCCGCTCACCTCTCCCTGTGGTGAGGCACCACGCTGTTTTCTCTTGGCTAAAAGTTGGGTGAACGCCGTGCTCCTGAGAGCGAAGGACTGTCCCGCTCATG
This sequence comes from Sternotherus odoratus, assembly GCA_032164245.1. Classification (NCBI taxonomy): domain Eukaryota; kingdom Metazoa; phylum Chordata; order Testudines; family Kinosternidae; genus Sternotherus; species Sternotherus odoratus. Next base: position 14,419,881 of record JAVMKO010000016.1, read on the forward strand.
CCAAAGGACGCCCAGGCTACGGCCAGGTCTGCGCGCCAAGGTACCTTGCTCAGGGGTGTGGAAAATCCAACACCCCCCCTGGATAATTGGAGTTAAGCCGACCTAACCCCCAATGTAGACAGCATTAGGTCCAAGAAGAATGATTCTATCCCTCTCTGGGGGAGGTGGGTTCCCTACAGCAATGGGAGAACCCATCCCAGCGCTGAAATGAGGATCTACACTGGAAACTCTGCAACGACCCAGCTTCCCTCAGCCCTCACACAGCTCTGGCAGCCTGCAGACTTCCTTCGGAGGCCTGTGTTATCGCACCTGAGTTCTGTATACCTCAGTCAGGATCTAAAGCATCTCCCCTTACTGGGCCTGCTCTAAGCAAACGCCACCAGCCTTGCCTCTTTCTCTCAGGCTAATCTCTTTTTACAAGGGCATAGAATGAGCCCATCCAACCCACTTCCCTTGTGGCCTTAACCAGGGCTTGAACCCAGGCCTCTGGAGTGAAAGGCTGGTGCGTGGAGTCAGCTCACCATGCCCTGCCACTGTTTTTGACCTTCCTTTGCTGATGACTGCATCGCTCCAGCAGCAGAGCCAGCCTCTGCGCTGAGCAATACGTCCCCGTATTTAAAGCACAGAAACCACAGGACTTCTCTTGGTCAGTCGTTCTCATTCTAAGACGGTCTCATCTGCAACATCCTTAGTGTCCTGTCTCCCCAGCTGCGGTTTGTGTGGTGCCTGGGGGGGGGGGGGGGTTATTCCCCCTGGCATGTCTCGCTAGCAGTCAATATTCTTTTGCATTTCAAATCTTTGGTGTTTGCAAGAGTCCCTGCTTTGGGAGAGGGGGCTCGGTCACAGCAGTTTTGGGAAGACACTGCCATTCTCCACTGAATGTAGCGGAGAGGCAGGGCGGGGAATACAGAGGGGAAGGATGGTCTTGTGGGGAAGGGCTGGAGACTCGACTCGGACTTGCAGCTGTACCACCGTCTCACCTGGGTGTCCTTGAGCAAGTCACTCTCCGGAGGGCTGAAAGTGGCCACTAATTTCAGGTTCCTCGGATTTTGGACACCCAAGTCGGGCACCCCAAAAATGGCAGAACTGAACATTTTGGCCCCAAGCTCTTTGCCCCTCAATCTCACCATCTGTAAAATGGGTGTAAGACTGCTTCCAAGCCCAGTCACCTGGAGCTCATTGCAGATTCAGGGCCTCGTGCGGAAAACGCCCTGTGCACTGCCATGAAAGCTAAGAGCCAGGCCAGAGTTTCCTTCTAGACGTGGTCTTCCCCTTGCTTTAAATGGTGCATCCGCAGTAAGGGAGAAGGGTGAGAGAGAATACCCCGCAGAAACGGCATGGGGCCAACATCAAAACACAGCCAGTGGATCCCCTGGTAAAATGACAATTAAATCTGACACTGCCACCAGGCTGGCTACTTTGCTTAACCAAGCGTTTAGTTCAGATCCTCCTTGAGGCAGGAAAGCAGTTGACCTGCTAAGTCCTTTCCCGTTGAAGTCGTGGGATCATTATTTGGTTAGCTCTAAGCAAAAGTGCTGGACCCTTTGACCTGAGACTTTTCAAAACTGAACAGAGCCATGTGTTTTGCAGATTACCAGTGGCAAAGAAGCACAACAAATTGAATTAAAGGCAAGAGAGACCTGCCGCTGATCCGAGTTTTCAGGATTCCCTTTGATGCATCTGGAGGACAAGATCGCTCGTCCTAAGAGGACTAGCTAATCATTGTCTAGCCCTTGTGTCACGGGCAGGGTGCTGACTGTGAATGTGGGGCTGTGATCCACCGAAGGGTGGATGACCCCTGTGATCAAAGCTATTCTCTACCTATGTTGGGATGCAAAATGGCGAAGTTTAATATTCCCCTTAGGAAGGGAGAAGAATCTTGTGGCTAAAGCCATGGCACTCAGGAGACCCAAGTTCATTCCTGGCTCTGCCACATACTCCGTGCGTGACCTCAGAGGAGTCACTTAATTTCTCTGCGCTTCAGTTCCCAGTTGGGGATCATACGTCCATTTCTCCCAGGGCCTGTCTATTTAGGATGTAAGATCTTTGTGGCAGGGGCTGTCCCTTACTCTTTGTGTGTACAGCACCTAGTGCCACGGGACCCGATCTGGGTTGGGATCTCTGTGCTGCCTTGGTACCAATCATAAGAATGATTAATATTGGTTGGGTTGGGTTCAAGAACCGGGGACGTTTTCTGTGCCTTCCCTGGCACTGCCAGCTGGATCTAGCTCGTTAACTCCAGGGGAATAAGAGGTGATTCCTGTTTCCTTTTCAGTCAAGTCAGGGAGAGGTGGAGGGGAAGAAAACAAAACGACAAATCAAGCCCCAGCGATGACTCAAGTGGTTTTGTGTCAGTGACTCACTGTCCCCTGGGCTCGGAGGAAGCGGTTGCTGGATGTTCTGAAATACAGAAGGAAGCGCTGGGCAGTTAGTTCTCAGCTCTGTTTTCACCAAGCCTTGCTGCACCCCACTGGCAACCCCAGCAGGTCTCTAGGAGCCAGAAACAGAGGCAGAATTAACGACCAAAGAAGCCTCCGTCTGAGTCGGACACAGGTTGCGCTGGAGGCTTCTGCCCGTTTTTAATCGGCCAAATCACAAGGTGCCAATTCAGAGCAGCCGAGCCCGTGTGTGGCCAGCCGGTGCAGCGTGCACCGTACGATTTCCAGCATGTGCAATGTGGCAGCGTTAACCTTGCTGCAGAAAACTTAACCTGATTCCTCAGCTGGGGGTGGGGGGGGAGTTGTTGGCTTTGTCCCAGACTGTGACTGCTCCCGGAGCAGGGGCGCTGGGCTGTGTGTAGGTGACACATTCACAGTCCGTGCGTCTTGCAAGGCCGCTGTAGCAGGGCTATGGTACCTCAGAGCACAGGAAGAGTACTAAGCCTGGCTGACACGGGGATTGTAGTCACTACAGTAGTGGCAGCAGGGCCAAACCCTAAACCAACCTGATCTAGCCCCCTCAAGACACTCTGAGGAGGGGCCTGATAGAGTTCAGTGCTCAGCCCTTTTGCAGTCTCACAGACCCCTCCCCGCCAGGGAGGCATCTAGACTCTCTTGTGCCTTTTGAAGATCTCACTAGTGTGGACACCGTTTGCACGAGGGCTTTTTTATCTGGCTTTCACGCTGACATGGAGGTTTCAAACCGGGAACTGCAGCTCCTGGTGCAAATCACACTGCACCAGGTGTGACTCTTGGGGACTTGCTACGATGCAGCTCCGCGAGTGGCTAAAATCGCCATGCAGACAAGGCCCAAGCAGGAGGCCCAAGCATGATGAGTTGCCCAGTGGTGATGCATTGAAACCATTTGGGGCTTTCACTAGCTACAGAGGCTTTGAGTCCAGTGCGGGTGGGCGTGGCCTAAGTTAGCTGGACCATCTAGCTAAATACTATTCCATGCATACGCCTCCTGCCATCCCAGCTAACAGCTGGCCTTCTTCACTCCCGTTCGACAGCTTGGAAAGGGGAGGTGCCTGGCCCCCAGTGACCACGGGTACCAGGCTCTTGTTCAGACCCGGGCTCAGCGGAGGAACAAAAACTCTGAAAGCTCTTCGACCCCGCCGACCCGCTATGCAGCCGTTCGGGGAGTGTGAGGAAGATTTACAGTTGTAGGACCGCACCTGAGCTTGGAAACAACCCAGGCTGGGTGGCTGGGGGGCATCTCCTACAGCCAGAGATGGAGGCACATCCCAGGCCCCTCCTAGTGCGCATGCTCTCAGCCTGGTTATCGCAGCTCATCAGAGGCAGGAGGGAGAGGGAGAGCGCGTGAGGGAGAAAGACCTGGGAGATTAATCACAGAAACCCTGGCATCCGTTTTAGATCCGAAATCTCAACACCCATCTGACCCAGCACATAACTGGAGTGCTGAGATAAAGAGCAACGATATTGATTTGTGCAAGATCTCATGATACGGCAGCTCGGGGAGTCGCCCGTTGCTGTCAGAGACTCCAGGGCTCTTCCCTACGGCTGCGGCTGGGAAGCGTAAGGGAAGAACTCTCCTCCGCGGCCGGCTCCCTTTTCCTGCTGCAGGTGCAGGCTAAATCTGTGGCTGGACTTTGCAGGAACGATAGCGATTTGGGGTGCTCTGAAAGACGCCCTTTGTTTGCAGAAGGAGCCGCGCACCTGCTGTCTGAAAAGGCAGCCCCTGTAAGGTCAGGCATCCAAAATCGTTCTTAAAACTTTTGGCGTCAGTTCAGGCAAAAGCTGCCATTGATGTCACCAGGACAAGGTAAGTGGCAAGGTGAGGAAGGGCGGTAGGGTCTGACCCGTGACGCTGGTGGCTGTAAAGCTCACGCAGGCATTTGATGCCTTCTAAGGCTCTCCACCTTTTAATGCAGTGAGTTAGCACCCCGTCAGCAGATGTGGTTTCTGGTTCACAATTATGGTGACCCATCCCTTTCTCAGAGGCTGGAGTTTGGTTGCAAAACTCCACCAGCGAAGGGCTGTCCGGTGGGCCAGAGCCGTGAAGAAGGGACAACGGGAGATCCCAAGGTAGAGGGATTTGTACAGCTTTTCTCTGGCACAGGGTAGAAAGCAGGCTGAGTGTCTCGTTCGGCCTGGGCCTTCCCCTTCCCCTACCTGTCATGTTTATTCAAGAAAGGCCATGACAGGAAGGATGTGGTGAAGGGAAGCCACTGAGATGGGAGGAAGGCGGAAGGAAGGTGCTAGAGAAGGCCTGCAGCATGGCTCCGAGTCACTTCTGTACGCAAACAAACCAAGAAACCAGCTGAGATTTGTGGCGCTCTGGAGGAGGGGATGGTAAACAGTCTTTTCCGTCTGCTGCAGACACCTTTGCCCGAGACCTTTTCTGGCTTGCCCTTATCCAACCTGGGACTGGGCCATGTAAAAGTAGTACACTGGAGTATTGGCTGCAGGGAATGGTTCCCCTGCTTTGGCTGTGGATGGGATGGACGGACAAAGTGACTGGTGCCAGTGGGTCTTATCTGTCTCTCGTATCCCTGAATCGATGACGTCCTAAAGATCAGGAGGTGTGAAGATTTCTAGTCTGCTTTACTGGTTCTTTCTCTCCCGCCATCCAGCTGGCTGAGTTAAAGGGCAGGGAGATAAAACCCCACAATTGCTTCTTCCCTGGGTAGCATTTTTTCACACCCTACCCTGTCAAATCACATGGTAAAGCCCTCACCCCCGGTTATGTTGTATAACGGATGAGCCAGCCTTGAGTTTTATTTGGCAGGTGGATGTCTCTTCCTTATTAAGCTCACCCCTGGGGAAATTACTGGGTTTAAGGCCCCCGATGAGATAATGCTTCATTATTTTTGTGCTCTTGGAGGATTAGCAGCATTGGGATCTATCAAAGGCTTATGAAGAGATTTTATCCATGCTGAATTTGCGTGCTGATCAGAGGGACTCTCTTTGCCAGTGCTTCTCCGCTTCCCTTCTGGTATTGGACTCAGCTGTGGGACTTTCTTTCCACCCCACCAGGGCCCCAGCTAAGCTCAGAACCATAGTCCCGGAGCTCCAGCAGAAAGCTGCCAGGCATATTTGATGATGGTATAAATTGCTGTCACCATTGACCTGAGTGGAGTTTTTCCCCTTTACACCTGCCGGCAATTTGGCCCCATTATGGCAACAGCTTCTGCCACAGTATGAAATGTGTCTGTTGTATTTCCTTCCTGATTGAGAATTAGGCATCTCTGAAGGGCTTATTCAAGGACTTTGTATATAGGGTTAGCATAGTGCTTGGAGGGGTGGGGGGCAGGAGGTGTCGGTAGGGTGTGAAAACAACAAATTAGGCATTAGGGGTCCCGGTTGATAAGCCAATCATGGAAATACACAGGGAGCAAGAGCGCAGACTTCATCCGATCATGTTTGGAGAAACTGCAGTTGGATGGCAAATAAAGATCCTAGCACATGTTTGCCCGTCGGTGCATTGGCACAGCTTTGCAGTAAGGGATCCTTTTTATTGCTGTTATAGTGCTATTAATCAATGGGGTTTCCTTTGGGCTGCGAGCCAAAGGGAGCAGAAGAGGAGACGTTTACAAATAAACACAGAACTGGGTGGTGTGAGTGGAAGCCGGGAGGCTGAATGACTTTCCAGGTGGTGGTCCTGTGATTTATATCTGAGATGGTATCAGCCTATTAGCACTGTCGACTGAAACAGTTTACTGACAGTGTCAGCGCCTGGATGTTGTGCCAAGACCATGGACTAGTATCTAACGGGTGGAGAAGAACATCTCCTGTGCAGGTTATACCCTGACTACTCATTACAAAGTTTTGTGCATCTTTTTCTGAAAGGATCTTGGTTAGAGACAAGATACTAGTGTTATGGACCACTGGTCTGCTCCTGTCCATTAGTCCTTATATTATGTTAGACCACCTGAAGTGCTTAAGAGGGACTTGAGTCACTTCTGGTATGAGAGGAATAGGTGTGAATTTATCACGTCTCCCCCTGCACCTCGCCACCCCTTCAGATTCCAGCTAGTGGCTGCTGACTTTGAACCAAAGTGCTGTAGCTGGCGTTAGACCCAGGAAACAGGGTGTCTGGATGCCAGCCAGGCTGTGCACTTGATCCAAATGCAGCTGGAGCTGATCGGATGAAGTGAGAGGTTAAGAAGAGAGCATCTGTTATCTAAAGGGGACACACAGCAGGAAACCGTAAGCTCTTTATTTTTTTTCTCTTTTCAGTGCATCATCTTTACTTTTTTCTTTGATGTATTAAGGGAGCACTTGCCTCCAGGGTGGTAATTAAGTGGCCCCATGTCAGCATGTGGTCATGACATTCACAGGGCCCCTCTAGATCCCAAAGCACTTTGCAGGCTGAATGGGCAGGAGTTGCTTCACCCCCCAGGGAAGAAGCAGCCACCTCTGGGGTGAAGCGTGGTAGCCGTTTTAACAGTGAGCAGCAACATTCCACCATAGTTCATACTAGACAATGAAGAATTATGCTGATCAAATTAAAACCGCAGGGGAAATGTAGGTCAGCCAGATGTAAATACCCAAATTCAAGTTGGGCTAATATCTAGGAAGTTAACATCCTTCCTCTTGCAAATGGTACCCTGGGGTCTTTATTGACCAGCAGATGCCAGGATGTTGAGTTTGAGACTCCTCTGAAAGATTCATTCTCTACTACCATCATGCCAGGACGTTTGTTTGTTATTGTTGGGCAGTGCAGCTCCTGCCACCTTTGCTAAGGATCCTCTCGGTCCAAAATCATAATAATAGTGCCCTGTTGAAGTACACTGTCTCCGTATGGGCCCGGGGGGAGTCCCAGTGCAGACTTAGAGCAGTGGGACGATGTGTGAGGACCAGGAGACTGCCGGGATGCAGCGGCAGATTAAGACTTATTGGGGCCCTGGGCGCAAAGAACTTTTGGGCCCCACACATGCCCTTCGCCTAAGGGGCTCCACCTCCGTTCCGCCTATCCCTTCCCCACTCCCCCCGAGGCCCTGCCAGGTCAGAAGCCGGAGCTGGGCCGTGGTAAGAGCCACACAGGGAACCTGGGCCGCTGTGGGGAGCTCTGGACCCTGCAGTTGTCCTGTGTGGTGTGGTCCAGGGGACAGGGACATGGGCCTGGGTTTGCTCTCGGGCCCACCACAGAGGGCGGGGGTGGTGGTCCTGGGCTCCCCACAGTGACCTGGGGTCTCTGGGTGGCTCTCACCATGATCCAACTCCAGTTCGGTCCTGGCCAGGGGGCGGGGCTTCGGGTGAAGAGGAGGAGCCACAGTTCCCCTGCTGGTGCTCCTTCGGGAGCCCCCCAAATTGGCCAGGACCCCTGCGTTAATCTGCCACTGCTGGGGCAGGTCAGCGACTGGGTGCTAGAGGAGGAGTTTCGTCTGGGATCTGACGGACCGGTGGGAGGAACTGCCCAGCGTATTGACTCGTTCCCCTGGGGACATTCGCTCATACAGTAAGGTGCCTCCTCTGGGGAGCACTCGCAACGATTCCCGCCGAAGTCGCTGGGAGTTACAGGGGCTGCAAGGGTTTAGCCGGAGATATTTCTCCCAACTACCCGTCTCCCCCTGAATTACCATCTTCCCATCTGCCTAAGCTCCATCAGAGAAGACGCTCCCCTGCAAACCCTACGCATGGGCAAGGCGTCGATTAATGCAGTGCCCCGTTGCAGGGCGAGGGTCCTTTGGAGCCCTGAACGGCACCGTTCCTGCAGGCGGGGCACCATACAGTGCACAGTTCTGGGGTCAGATTCCTTTCCTCTCCACTCCGTTGGCGTCAGTGGATTGACGCCAAGGATTGCATTTGGCCTCTGACTCCCGGTGCACAGGCTGGGCGGTTTTCGGTGACCCGGGAGTGTTGCTATGACGCACTGACCAACCAACCTGGCATAGAGATCTATAATTGTGCTTATTAACAGGATTATTTTAATGGCCTGGCCCCTGGTCCCATAAATAGACAGCTTGGGATTCTCAATGGCGGCTCCCTCCACGTGTGCGTCCTCTCTCGCTCTCCATCAGAGCTGGGCCATTAAGCCTCCAGGCCCGTGCATTGTTGTTCGTGTGCAAACAAGCCAGCAGCTCGCCCGGTGCGGGCGGAGGGAGGAGGAGCGGGAGGAAAAGCTACATGTAAATAAACTTCAAAATAAAAAGTGACAGAGATTATTTGCTGCTTAATGAACTAAAATGTCCAACCTCCCACCGAGCAGCAAGGTTGTTTATAAACTACAGAAAGGGCTTTATTTTAATGGGCAGTAAATCTCATTCATCCCAAGCGCTGGCAGTCCCGAGCATGCAGGATTAATGGGCTCACACTCAACTGCAGGGTCTCTGCGTCTCTGCTCTTGAGTCCCTGCTTCTGTGAAACATCTCACGGCTTAGTCTTCCTTTTCCTCCCCTTGCTTGCATTCCCCCCCCCCTTTTTAAACCCCCTTCATAACACTGATAAACCAGAGAGGTTATCTGATCAGGAGGAAATAAGGGTTCTGTGCCTGTGATTCAGTCTGTCATATCCGTTCTGTGCTAGGTTTTGTTTATTTGCTTGAAAAAATGTTTTTTCCCCTCTGTTTTCTGTCTCTGGGTTGCAGCTGGAGAGTAGCCTCAGATAATCGCAGACAGTATTTTATAAGCAATCATCCGCTCTCCCCTGCGGTCAGATTTCTTTCTCTCTCTCTCTACCCCCAAACTCCCGTACAGTCAGAGATCTGAAAACCGAACTTGGCGTGCGGTATGGCAGGACTCGAATCCAGGGCGTCGAGATGCCACAATCGGATTTTACCGATGGATTCCTCTCGTGTTGAGCAGCATCTCGGCCCCTGAGGGAATCAACGGGGAGAGTGTCACATTAACACATCAAAAGGGGGGAAAATTACATGGCTGATAATATCCCAATAGTTTAGTGACGGCATTGAAAAGCCAGAACAAAATATCTACCAAAATAGATAGCAAGGTAATATATATCAGACATGAGAACACAAACGTATCTTCTGTATAAATGAAAGTGTTTGAGCCAAATGACGAGTGACTAAAGTTTTCCTGCTTTCAATGTAAAGGGGTCACTGGTGAGTAGTTTCAAGGATGTGAGCTGTTATTTCAGAGCTAACTAGGCCTGGTGTGACGTATTTGTTGTCAGGGGCTGTGACTTTAAGAGACTGAAGATGATATATTTCAAGCCTCTTGAAAGCTTTTGAAATGTGCTTATCACTAGCTAACGCTAGAAGTAATTCTGACACGCAAGATGTGTGCATTAAAGATGGGTCAGAAAGGTTGGGGTGGGGTAGGGGAGATTTAAGCTTGTAAAACATCATCGGTCAACGATCTCCCTCTCTCTCACTGTCTCTTGTTATCTTTATTGCTGTCTGTCTGTCGATCTACAGCCCACTCACTTATACTCTGCAAAACAGAGGAGGGGCTTGAATGAAGGTTGGATGTCTTTTTAAAAGATACGCTATGCTTGGACCACAAGTTAGCAGGGATCTCTGGCCAACATGCTCTGACTTGTGTCATGCAGGAGGTCAGACTAGATGATCCAAATGATCCCGTCTGGTGTTAAAATCTATGAATCAAGATTCCACTTTAACCAGCCTGCCAGAGGGAAGGCAGGGAGGGCGGTTCAGATAAAACCCAGTTCCAATTTGAGCCTAGCTGTAGGGTTTGCTATACAGCATATTATTCTTCTGTTGGTGCAGCATCGGTCCCTGTTTCAATGAGGAGACAGTGTTTCACGTTACTCCTCCCTTGTTTTCTGGGCGGTAGATAATATATCCTTAGTGGTGCAGTAGGGCCAGCGATAGGATAGCTGGACTTTCCTTTCGGCCCTTGGGGGATGGTGGGATGATGTAGACATTCTAATGAAAATATACTTGCAGGCACAGATGATCTGGTAGGACTGGTAAGTGAGTCCCAAATCTAAGTGAAAAGAGCTCATGAGACCCCTGGCAGTTTTTCAAAGAGGCAATATTAAAGGCAATATCAGCAAACTATCCCAATGAGAAGGAAAGGCGGAAAGAATAGTGAGAAGTCAATATGTTCCATCAGCGCCTCTCTGATTACATAACAATCAAAACAGGAATCCTACAAACAGTGGAAATATGGACAGATTGCTAAAGTGGAATACAAAAGAATAGCACAAGCATGCAGGGACAAAATCAGACAGGCTAAGGCACAAAATGAGTTACACCTAGCAAGTGACATAAAAGGCTAAAAGAAGAGGAACTGTAAGTACATTAGGAGCAAGAGAAAGATGAAGGAAGGTGTCTGTCCTCTACTTAGTGGGGAAGGAGAGATAATAACTGATGACATCAAGAAGGCTGAGGCGTTTAATAACTATTTTGCTTCAGTCTTCACTACAAGGGTTCATTGTGACCATACACAATTAATATTAACAAGGGGGAAGGAATACTAGCCAAAATAGAGAGAGAATACTTAGAGGAATGTTTAGATAAGTTAGATGTAATCAAGTTGGCAGGGCCTGATGAAATTCATCCTAGGGTACTTAAGAAACTATCTGAAGCAATCTTGGAATCATTAGTGATTATCTTCAAGAAGTCAGGAGGAGGAGGACAGGTGAGTCCCAGAAGACTGAAGGAGGGCACACCTAGTATCTACCTTTAAAAAGGAGAACAAAGAGGACCTGGGGAATTATAGACTGGTCAGCCTAACTTCTATACCTGGAAAGATACTGGAACAAATTATTAAACAATCAAATTGTAAGCACCCCCAGAATAAGAGGGTAATAAGTAGTAACCGGCATGGATTTGCGGAGAATATATCATGCCAAACAAACAAAATTTCCTTCTTCGATGGGATTACTGACCTAGTTGATGGGGGGTGGGGGGATGGGGAGAAGCTATAGATGTGCTATGTCTTGATTTTAGTAAGGGTTTTGACACAGTCCTTCCTGCATGGCATTCTCATAAGCAAAGTAGGGAAATGTGATCTATATGAAATTACTCTAACGTGGGTGCACAACTGATTGATGATAGATCATACTCAATGAGTAGTTCTCAATGGTTCACTTTCAAACTGGGAGGATATACCTAGTGATTCAGGGGGGGTTAGCCCTGAGTCTGACATTATTCAATGTTTCCATTTATGACTTGGATAATGGAGTTTAGAGCATGCTTATAAAATATGCAGATGGCACCAGCTAGGAGGGGTTGCAAGCATGTTGAAGGACAGGATTAGAATTCAAAATGACCTTAACAAACTGGACACTTGGTCTGAAATCAAAGGTGAAATTCAGTGAAGACAAGTGCAAAGTATTACATTTAGGAAGGAAAAATCAAATGCACAAATACAAAAAGAGGAGTAACTGGCTCGTGATAGTACTGCGGAAAAAGATCTGAGAGTTATAGTTGTTTTACAAACTGAATATGAGCCAAAAATATGATGCAGTTATGAAAAAGGCCAATATCATTCTGGGGCATATTGTTAGGACCGGAAGACATTGTGACGGGCAATCTCTAGGAAGTGCAGTTACACTTCTGAGTCAACTCCAGGAGAGTGCATAATGGTGGTATTATCTAAGAATGACCTTGCTGTTATCTGTGTGTTTGGGAACCAGTTCCCAGCTGCATGAGTGTTTACCCCGTCTGTGTGAGAATGAATGCGTGGGAAACCAAATGGGGAAACTAAGGCAGGACTGCGTAACCAACAAGTGTGTAACCAATCAGTTTGTTCCTTGCTATTAATGAGATGAGTATGTATGAGATGCAAATGAGCATGGGTATATCTGTGCTGACACACCTCTTTGGGTTGGGCTTCCTCTTTGGGCACTCTGAACACCGCCCTAAGTGTGTCAGTCATCTTGTATTGCGGCCGTGCTGGCAGATAAGCACCCCAGCACGAAATGCCGCCCCCCTCCAATAAATTCACCACTTTCCAACTAGCCACCTGTGTGAGGCCTCGTTTCTCCCTGCAACGAGATAAGCCCCCTGCAACACATATTAATAGGAGTGTCGTGTGTAAGACACAAGAGATAACTGTCCCGCCGCGCTGGTAAATTCTCAGCTGGAGGCAGGACAAGAACTAATCGGCTTAACCTACAGCAAGGGAGATTTAGGTTAGATAGTAGGAGAAACTTTCTAACTCTAAGGATAGCTAAGCACTGGAATAGGCTTCCAAGGGAGACCGTGAATCCATGTCATTGGAGGTTTTGAAGAACAGGTTGGACACCTGTCTGGGTTGGACTACGTTTCCTTGGTCCTGCCTCAACGCGGGGGGCTGCGTTTGCCGGATGACCTTGCAAGGTCCCTCCCAGCCTGACATTTCTGTGAGTTTACGGTCACGCTAGCATCTTCCGGCTGCGCTTCTGTGTGCAGAGATTCGGCGGCTCTCCACTTGGCTGAGGTTTATTTTTAGCGCTCCAAACGGAGCGCCGCTGAGTTACTATCGCTGGGGCACCGCGGGCAGAAGCAAATGAAAACGGACGAGCTGCTGAAGGAAGAGAGGGAATTGGGAAGGCAGTGCCAAGCAGTGGAGGGAGATGAAATACTTCCTAGCATCCCCTCTTAGCCACCTTCTTGACGCCTCCGAGATGGGCACTTAATCCAAATGGTAGCAGGGTGAGTGCTGCAGAGGGTGGAGGCGGGAAGAGCCAGAGGCATAAGATGATACAGGGCAATGGGGAGTTTGGCTTCTTCCTCCACTGCAGCACTGCCAGTAGTGCCCGTTCTCCACATCACATTGGCCGTGAGCTCGACTCCAGCTGCAACACAATGGTTACACAACAGCACCCCCTTGGCAGACAGCCAGGGCTCCGAAGCTGAGGACACACCCGGAGACGATTGCCTGACCGACAAGCCCGTGCCTGCCGGGCTGTTGGAATCTGCGCATACCTGCTGCGTTCTACACGCTGTGGCTGTTCACGTTTGCAGTGATGTGCGCCGTGTTGATTGCAAAAATCCCAGACCCAACCGGGCAGGCGGAGCAGCCACTTTATACAAGTGTGTTTTTTGTCTGCTCGCAATCCTAATATTCACTCTGGGCCTGGGAAGTGTTTCCGTGTCCCTCATCCCATGAAAACATCCCCGACCATGCCGGGAGCAGCTCCGTGTTTGACAGCTCTGCTCCCCGGGCACGGCCGAACTTTCCGCCGTCAGGGTAAAGCTCATCGGTGCAGGAAACAGAGCCTGTGGAATGGGCTCAGGATCATTGCAACTCTCCCCACCTTCCACTCCCAGTGCCAGGCTCGCTTCTCCGACCGGCCCTTGCGAACCAACACAGAGTAGCGTGGACGGTGAAAAAACAAATCCAAACCCCAAACCCTACCAAAACATAGCACTCCATTGCACGCACAAGAGTTCTCCCTCCGGGGCGAGGGAGAGAGAAAGAACAAACCCCATGTGACAGACGTTAGTCCCATCGCTGAATGCCTGGCTGGAGGGCAGCCAGGTACGACGCTGATGAGCGCAGTACAAGAACACATGGAAGCAGACTAGATTCCTGGTGCAATCATTAGCCAGTTTCCTTTGCACTTCAGAGTCAAAGCCGCTTTTGAATTATACTTTCCTCAGTCATACAGTGCTGGGGAAGGGAGTTGGGCTCATAATTATATTTATTTTATCTCATACTTGTTTAAACAACATGCCGTTAACCTCTGGAACTCCTGGCCACAAGGCATCACTGAGGCTGAGAGCTTTCAGAGTTTTTAAAAAGAATTGGGCATTTTTATAGGTGATGAGCAGATCCACATAGTGACGTAGGGTCTAAAACCAAACAAACCAGTGGTTTAAGGCTATAAACCCTCATGTCAGAGGCTGGTTAAGGGGGCTAGGCAGAAATTACCATTACTGTTCCATAATTGTCCAGTCAGCTTTCTTGTACCTTTGTCTGCATGTGCCAACTTCTCAATCCACGACAGCAATTCTCCAGCCAGCTTATAGAAACCCTTGATAGTGTTTTCCAGTGCAAGCACCACTCAGCAGCGCCTATGGCTTCAGCGTTGGCGCTGCCAGGAGAGAGGAGAAGGAGAATGTCTGAACTACCAGGGGGTGGGAGGTGGAGCCAGGTACCGTATTTTTCGCCATATAAGACGCTCCGGCATATAAGACGCACCTAATTTTAAAGGCGGAAAATCTAGAAAAAAAAGATTCTGAACCCCCTCCGCCGAAAAGCCGCAGATTTTTTAAAAAGCGCCGACCCCCCCCCCCCCTGCCGGCTGCACACCTGCCCTAGTCCCCGCAGCGCTGCCGGATCCACCTGCCCCCGCCGTCTGCGCCGCCGCCCCTCCCCCGTCTCTGCCGCGGGCGGGCTGCCGGGAGCGTCCCGGTTCCCCCCTCCCCGCCGCGGGCGGGCTGCCGGGGGCGTCCCGGTTCCCCCCTCCCCGCCGCGGGCGGGCTGCCGGGGGCGTCCCGGTTCCCCCCTCCCCGCCGCGGGCGGGCTGCCGGGGGCGTCCCGGTTCCCCCCTCCCCACTGCAGGGACGCCCCCGGCAGCCCGCCTGCGGCGGGGAGGGGGGAACCGGGGCGCACGCGCGTTTTTTTTTTTTTGTTTTTTTTTTTGTGACCGCGGGCGGCCCGCGGCGGGGAGGGGGGAACCGGGATGCTCCCGGCAGCCCGCCCGTGGCGGGGAGGGGGGAACCGGGGCGCACACGCGTTTTTTTTTTTTTTTTTTTTGTGACCGCGGGCGGGCTGCCGGGCAGTATATTCGCCATATAAGACGCACCAACTTCCCCCCCCCCCCGTTTTGGGGAAGAAAAAGTGCGTCTTATATGGCGAAAAATATGGTAGTTGTTGTTTTTTTTTTTTCCTTAAAATCACCTCCTTTGCCAAGCTCTTTGTGCAAAGCTGATGCTGAGCAACCAGTGCGACGGTTGAGACGCAGCATTCGGAACCAGTGGAAGATTTCAGCCAGAGCTTTGTAAAACCCGAGCGATTGTCCCTTTAAGAAGCTGACTGTTTTCCTGAACCATCACCGTGTCAGCCCCTGAGGGACACTGCAAAGGGCATTGTGCTGGTAACTGTGACACGCTGACGCAGGAGCCTAACCTACAGAGAAGACCTCGTTCCCCCGGAGAGGTGACCCCTGGACTCACCCAGGCGAGGGCACGGGGGCTTCTCTCTCCGCTCATGTTCCTCCAGGAGAGGAAGTCTGCTTCCCATCAGCTAGTCAGGCCAATTTTTCTTGCCGATGTCTCTTAACACTTCACCCTCCCGGCGGCTGGATTAGCAGCACAGGCAGGATTCCTTGTTGCGGGAGAAACGATTGCTGCCCGCTATTATTTCTGTGAGCGGCCACAAATGTGCCCGGAACCTCGTGCAAATGGAGTGACTTCCGTGGGGAGGGTGTCACCAAGTGTGAGATCACTGCTAATTCAGGGTGAGGAGATTCAAATAAAGATGGGCCTTGCTGTCTCCCACAATGCAATGCAAGCCAGTGCTTTTTCTTGGGATGATCAAATTAGCCATATTTTCCTCATTATTTTTCATTCCCATGCGTTTCCCGGATCCAGAGAGGACTCAGGCTACTAGCGATCTCCTCACAGAGTTGGTTCCCAAGACATCCCAACCCACTTTATAAGCGGGGACATTTAAGTGGTTGCCCTTTACACTGGGCCCAATTGCTACAGGAGCGTGCGCAGCATGAGTTTTATTCCCAACTTTGCCACTGGCTTGCTGAGAGGACCTAAGATAAGTCATGTCATCGCTCAGTGCCTCAGTTTCCCCATCTGTAATAATATTTCTCTCCTTTGGAAAACACTTGGAGACCTATGGAGGGTAAGAGCGAGAGATTGTTTAAGAGAGAACCTCCAGCTGAGCCACAAACTATTAGTCTGGATGCAGGAATCACTGAGGGACAGTGTACGGTCTGAGTTATACTGGATATCTGGTGGCTCCTTCTGACCTTACGACCTGTTATGAGTCTTCTCTAGGGTGAAAATATTTCTTTCCAAAGTTTCAAAACTTTAGCTGTTTTTCAGAACCTAAAAAGATCAAATCACACCCAAGTGCAGACAGCTAATCGGAGGGAATTTGCAATCTGAGGGAAAAGAGGCCCATTTGTTCACCAAAACAAGTATAACAAAAAACATCAATGGATCCAAATATTGGCTTTTTTAAAAAAAATCTTTGCACAAGATGAGGGTAAATGTACATTTCATAAAAAGGAAATGGTCAAAAATACTAAATAGCCCCAAAACATAAGTAATTTTTTAAAGGAAAAATCAGAAGAATTTAAGAAGAAAAGGAGGGGGATGGGACAAAAAGAAGGGACAAGAAAAGCTTCAGGATGTGTTAATGTTTTGGTGGCTTCATTACAGAGGTGTGGGAAGCCAAATGATGTGTGTACCTCTCTCTCCAGACCCTAGATGGGGGGACGCTTAGGGGGTCCCAGAACTCAGGCTCCAGCCTAAACCCAAATGTCTACACCAGATTTATAGCCCTGCAGCCCAAACCTCGGGAGCTCGTCAGCTGACCTGGGCCAGCCACAAGTGTTTAATTGCTGTGGAGACATACCCTTTGAGGACCTGGAGAAAGGTCCTGAGAGACTATGGAGGAGTTCATATGAGGAGTGTGAGTGATAGGTGGGATGGACAGATGGAAGACATTGTCACGAAGGCCACAAAAAATCCACATATAGAGGGTCCCTGCCCCTTCCACGTAGATTTGTGAAATGGATTTGACCCAGGTGGAGGGACGAGAAGTGTGAGACCATAATAAGACTCTCTGCCACTGTGGTTTTTTTGGGTTTTTTTGCCTGGATGAGAATGTCTTGTCTCGTTTCAAAAAGGTTTGAGGTTTTAACCCCGAGATCAAAGGTGCTGGAGACGTACAAATCAATATTTGATAGCAGACTTCATGACACGCCTGATCCAAGACACTTTCCTTGCCTAATCTTCAGGGAAGCTCAGAAAGGGATCTGACTTTTGGGCTTGGGTTCATCTGTAATTATGATAATAATAAACATCCCCAATTTCATCGGTGTTTGTTCTGGGCAGGAACTTGTCTGCTGTCTCTTTAAGCAGAACTGAAGCTCCTCTCTAAGAATTCCCGCAGTTGATCTACTGCTTGTTCCAGCCCTGTTCATTTAGGCAGATGTCTCTCCCTTTCTCCATTTTGGCAGCGGTGCGAGGAGAATGGGAGGTGAAAGGTACTAGACACGCTCCAGCAATACCGTGCTAGTGATACCAAACCCACATGGAGATCAGCTTTCTCCTCACACGGCTTCGGAGCTGGAGACGGAGTCGGTTTCAGAAGGGAACCCAACTCCTTGAGTCTCAGGTTCTGTTATTCACTTGAACCTTTGCCCCAAACTTGCCCCAAGACTCTCTGCGAGCCAAACTTGGGACTGGTTGTGGATGTGATCTGGTTGGTGGGTGGCCATGATGCAGCGTGTCGTGATTTCATATGGGGTGCAAACACAATGCAAACCCAGCTCGGGGTTCTGCAGACCCCTCCAAGTCCCGTGCACCTCGCCTACCTGCCCTGGCAGAGACGTAAGAACCGCAAGGATCCCCGTTGAAGTCCAGGGTTTGGTAATGTGCAGGCAGCAGATAGGGACCCTGCTAAGTAGATAAGCCTGCTGGCAATCTGGCAACCTAGCAAATACTACAGTTAATGACACAGACGTGGGTGGTTGCTACACCAGACTGAGGGCCTGGCCCAAATCCCATTGGATTCAATGCAAGTCTTCCCACGGATGTCAGGATCTTTGGTTCAGGCCCCCATGTGTTTTCTTCCCTTTGGTTAACTTCTGTGGGTTTGGCGGGGTGTGAGAGAAGAAGTGCTGAGCAAAAGCAGAACAAGAGGAGAAGGAACAGACCCTCCCGGGCGCAGTGAGTTTCCACCGCACACCAGCGGACCCCCAGATATTCAGAACACAATTCGCCTTGTCTCTCTCCTGTGTTGCCCTGTCTCAACTCCGCAGGCAGGCCACCCCACTGTCCCAGCTGCCTTTGGGGAGAATGGCTCTGAAGTGCATCAGACTTCAGACACCCCTCTCTGCCCAGGACAGATCAGAGGGCAGGAAAAGCTTGTCAAAGAGCAACTCGCTGGGTGGGATTTGAAGAAAGCAAACAGTAATGTTATCTGCCCCAGTTTGAATTTAATATCCATGAGGTGTCATTCATCAAACTAAGACTATAAGATCCTTACCGATACCCAATCAGTGCATAATGGATTATCTGCAGGAACTAATAAAGGGTAATTATCTATGCTTTGCAAGTTCCAATTACTGCATTTATACAATCAATTATTTCTTGTAGAGTTTCACAGGTATAATTTGTGTGACGTTATGCTGACTCCAGGCGAAGGATTAAGCAAGCTAAGGAGTTGCTTGGCTGTTTAGTTACAGCGTGGAAACCCGCACAGTTCCAACCCGCACGGTTCCATTGGGTTAGTATGTGTGATCACCTATGGAGATCTTTGGCAGCAGAGTCTTCCTAGCCTGCCCACTCTCTGCCCCTGTCCGTCACCTCCTACCTTGAGGAAAGTTACCTTCTCCTGCATCTCACCCACAGAGCCAGCAAAGAAAATACAGCCCTCCTTCCCCTGCCCCCTGAAAACCAGCTGGCTTCGGTCATCTCCCTCCCAACCCCTCGCTCTTCCCTAGCTTTTACTCTATTCTGCCTGTGTAGCAAAGTCGTCACAGCATCTTAAAGGAGACGGAAATATCCCAGCAATGTCCGTGCAGTTTTAGGAATGGCTTAAAATTACAATAAATGTGAGACGCTCTCCATGTCCGCTTGGGGCCCAGCATTGGTTTGGTAATTCGAAGCAGATTCGGTCAGCGCTTGTGGCAAATGGCAGATTTCACCGCTGTAATCGAAACCAGGGCACAGTGTGAGCGACAGGAGGAGGCAGGGGAAGGAAAAGGAAGCTGAGTTCTGGTTTGCTCATTGCCAGCCTGGAACTCCCCAGCTCCTCTTGCCTTCCCCCAGCCCTGCTCTGTTGCCCGCACCCTAAGCTCCTATGCAGCCCGGTCCTTCTCCCTCTAAAGCTGGAGAGAGACTGCTCCAGCTCTTGGCCCCCAGACTTCTTATAAGGGCCAGCGGTGACTGCTTCCCCAATCAGCCTTAGACCTTTCCAGGGCTGCCTTTTCTCCAAGAATGGGGCAACTGCCCCACCACAGTCTATTAAAGTGGCTGGCCACAGCAGATGGGCTGCCTTAATGAGAATTTTTAACCCCCCCCCCCCCAGGCTCCCTTAACCCCCCTCTTCCAAAATTTAGATCTTCCATTTGCCCACCCAGTGTTTGCAGCAGTGAAATCCCCACCTTCCCGGCTCCGAGCGTTCTGTTCCTGCTTTGATTTTGGTTGGCCCAGCCCCGGGATTGCTGGGATCAAGTCTGCACAGGTGGCTCCACATGAAAGCAGACGTCACGCCTTTCATTCTGCCTCTGGCAAACTGTCCATGTGCACACGTGTCCCTACACACCGCCAATGCAGAAGATCTGGGCATATGCTGGTCTCCTGCTGCGTGGTCGCTATAGACCCAGATATATCCACTCGCCCACCAGACCCCGGCTAATTCACACTGCCTGGGAAACCCACTGCAATTGACTAAATTGTAAATGGTGCAACTTAGCAAGCACGAACCAAGTCCCAAGTAGTTCCATTGATTTCAGTGTGGGTGCTTGCATGCAAGTTTTCAGGCATATAACAGGAGAAACTGGGTGA
The DNA here is from genome assembly GCA_032164245.1 of Sternotherus odoratus. Taxonomy (NCBI): domain Eukaryota; kingdom Metazoa; phylum Chordata; order Testudines; family Kinosternidae; genus Sternotherus; species Sternotherus odoratus. The sequence goes on from JAVMKO010000016.1 coordinate 14,439,900, forward strand.
AATTCTCTGATCTATGTTATAGCTTAGCTTAGGTTATAGCTGGATGATCTAATGGTCCCTCCTGGCCTTAAAAATCTACGAATCTAAAGGCTCAGCTGATTTGAGCCCAAGAGAATGATCATAATAAAAGAGCAAGGATAATGTCAAATGTACTTGGCTCCTTGGCGGTGTTAAATATTTAAGTTCATACGTGAGTGTGGACTGGTAATGCATCATATATTTCGTAAAAGCAGTGAAATCTAAGGGTCTGATGTTCAATAGCGCTCAGCATTGACCTGATTCTGGTCCTATTGAAATCAGCAGGAAAATTGACTCCAGAGTGCTTTTGAAAATGCCGCCCTTCGTAACACAGAATCTGCTGCTAAATATTTGCCCGGCAGTGGGAAAAGACCAATAATTGTTTGCTCAGATTATAAAGTGTGTGGTTTGGCAAAGTGCCGATTAGCAAGGGCCTACTGGAGAGAGATATTTTTTATACAATCTTTTCATTTATTTCGTTTGCTTTTTATTTAAACCCAAACCCATTTCTGAGGTTGATTCCATCGTAAGTAAAACCTCTTTGGCGGTAAAGCAGTGATATTTAAGGAAGAGAGGTGCTAAAGATGGGTAATACGGGAGCAACCTCCTCTGTCGAGAGCCCTTCCCAGTACGTGCAAGCAAAGACACATGTGGCTTTGGCCATCCTGTGTGGCTTCGCAGTGGAAGTAGCTTCTCTCTCCACAGGTTTGCACACTAATTTCACTTGTTAGCTGGAGGAGGATAGAAGACATCAAATGTCAGACATCTAACAGCCATTCTCTTCCAGCGCACTCAGCAGTCTGAGGTTGATTTTCTCCCCCTACCCTCTCTGTACAATTATTTTCCAAGCCAAGGTTTCAAGTTTTATTACTCTTGCTTATTATTTAAATAGTGCCAGAGGTGTACATGGTGCTTTACAAACAGGAAGACAAGGGCCCTGCCTTGAGGAGCCTACAGCGTAATTTAGACAGTTTCAGTACAAGTAATTAAGGATCAGGCACGAGAGAAGGAGTAGACCGTCTTAGAGAGAGGATCGGTATGGGATCAGCAAAGCAAAAGGAAGGAGGATGAAGCAGGGAGAGGTTGCTTGGAGTTTGTTCCAGTTACACAGCACGTAGGAATAGCGAGGCTGATCTAGTGGAAGTGAAAGGAGAATCTGACCTCCCAAGATTCACCATCCCGGATTAGATCATTGTTCACTCAAGTCTGGTATTCTGCCTCTCGCTGTGGCTTCAAAATCAGTGCCTGCCCCTCTCTCTAATCCATCTGTCCAATCACGCATTGCTTTATATGAGGAAATAAATTACTCTCTGGCTCAGCCTGAATCCTGAAGCACAAGATTTGAATTGTCCATCTCTGAATGTGCACAACCACAGATGCTATAAACAATAATAAGTTTATCCAGCCCTCTTTGAAAACGCCGTGTACAGCATGTAACTCAACGCGCCTTCCCCGGTGGATAGATCTCAACAAGCCCTTTGCTTGGAGTGCCTCTGGGCACATGGAGGGGTGTGGAAGCGCATCTCCTCACGACTGGCTTCTAGGTTCTCCTGGGTTTGCATGACTATGCACAAGACAGCTGCCGTTAAATGGTCATTGCTATTTCCCTTCCAAGCTCCCATTGTTTAGGTGGGATGGTGTTATCTCAGACCATTGGATTATTTCTCCCATTCCTGGAAGGCTTGACAGATGGGAAATATGTCTTCTGGCCCCAACCTGGCCCCGTTGATGTGGTATTAGGCTTAAAGTTGGCATAAAAGTAAGGGGGGAATGGATGCAGGTATCCAGGCTTCCAGTTTGGTCTGGCATTTGTTATTTCTGGGGTAGGCATGTTCAAGCTGCCATGGTTAGGGGTTGAGATCCTAATGGGGTAACTGAAGGGCAGTGGGCCTGCAATCACAGGAGGGTTTTATTGAACATTAGTTTTCCAGTGTTTTGCCCATGTTAGATCTGAGGTTTGTCCTAGTGGTGGGGCCAAACCCCAAAGACAGCCCCAGGTCGCTGTCTTACCATGAGTTCTTAACAGTCCTCCAGTCAATCTGCACATTAGGAAGAGGTGCTAGCTAAGGTGCCAGCTAAGCTTTGCAGATGTGCTAGCTAAGGCTATGCAGAGGATTCAGTTGACATAAGGGGTTGGATTTGCAGGAGCTGGAAGTCAGTTACCTCCTGGGGACTCTTGAGTTTCTAGCCTGACAAACCTGAATCTCTCAAGGGAACTTGATCCAATCTCAGGAGTCCACAAAGACCTCTCAGGTAATAAAGGACGTCCCGGTGCTTACTGGGGAACAGGAGGTGACTTTGGTTTCTCATCTGTGCGAACAGCCGCTGCTTCGTGGTATTTCTAGGAGCATGAGTGGAGATTGAGTTGGGCCGGTTCCAGGTGAACAGACGTCATGTCACTCGTGTTCATGCCGATGCTCGCGTTGCTGGGCTCATTTGGGCCCTCGCTGCTTGAATTCTGAAGGGGGGTCTTGAGCGGTCTAGCTTGAGTGGACCTTTGGCGTAGGCGGCTGCTTTCCCGGATGATGAACGGCGCCCGTGCTGGGCAAGGCCGTGTTGCACGTGGGTGGGGAAGAAATCCGCCGCTTAGCTCTTGAGCCTCTTCACCATGCCTCATTGAGTCCTCTGTAGCACTCCAAGGGGCATTGTTCGCACTCTCAGGGAAGCACTGCAGGATAAAAGAGATCTGGGAGCCTGACACCTTGCTGAGAGATGGACACTGTGATCAGCCCTTGTCTCACAGGGGCATCGGGTCCTCAGGTTCTGGTTGGCCAGATATTGAATGAGGCACAATCAGCGAGGATTGTATTTCGTCTGGGCTAGAGATCAGGAGGCCCGAGTCAACTACAAGTTCATTAAGACTTGTCTGACCACTCAGGCTTATCCATTATGCATTCCTGGAGACAGAGGTAAGGGGGACACCTGCTGGTTGACCTGAGGACATTTGGGGGTGGCTATAAGGCTGAACATAACAGAATCAATCTTGCCCTGTGATGTAAATGTGTAACATTACATACACTGTAGCCCATTATTAATCCCAGATGTCCGTATAAATGAGTAAACAGTATGTGCTGAACACGTATGAAAATGTCAGTTTATATAAAAACTGTCTTGTTTAGTTGGAATCCGATCAAAAGCCTGTGGAGCTCAATGGAAAGGCACCTGATCCAAACTCAATGGGCCTTAGAGGGCCCAGTCTTGTCTATTGGAGAGAGCATTGCAGTGAGCCTTAAGAAACTTGGGTTTTATTCCTTGGGCATGTCACCTCCTGCCTTGTGCCTCAGTTTCCTCATCCGTAAAATGGGGATAATGCTACTGACCTCACTTATAAAGTGCTTTGAGCTCTACCCATGAAAAGTGCTCTGTAAGAGCTAGATTTTATAATCAGATTCTTAAATAAATTAGTTTCTTAACAGACTGTCTCCTGTGGCTTATCGTCACTTATTATTTGTAGTGCGTCCGTGCTTAGAAACCCCAGTGATGGACCGGGACCCCATTGTGCTAGCACAGAACCAAAAGATAGTCCCTGCAATCTAAGTACAGAAGGTAACTGATCACAGAAACAGGGTGGGGAGATGCTTTGGTTTGGCTTAAATTTTTGGGGAAAACACCCAGACATTTCTCATCTCTCTGTGCAGCTAGGAGTCAATTTCTTCCTGCCCTATCTCTGTAGGAAGGATGGATCACAGCTGCTAATGGGTTTTCCATTTCTCTTAGAGTGGCTTAGGGTGGAGAAGAAGGAACCATGCGGTACAAAACCAAGACACCCATGACTGAGTGGGATCTGAGTGATTCTGGGGCGCGTTACGGTAAACTACAGAGGATCAAACCTTCTTCAGTACCCCCTCCTGCTGTTGGGCGAATACGTGTTCTGTGGATCTAAAGCCCTCTGAATTGGAAGGGAAGTTCAGCATAGTTCACCCAACAGCAAGGCCCTGGGCCTGCGTTCTCAAGGAGTTAAATGCTCCGACCGCTCCCGCATGTTGAAGTGAAATTAGTCACAGTTGTCAGTAAAAGTGCTGGCCAGATTATAAAAATGAGTCACGAGCACAAATCAATAGCGAAGCTCGTGGTTCCTGGGAATGCCAGATCGCAGTGGAGAAGCACCTCAGCCAAGGCGGTGCGTGTTCTGTGATATCTGGAAGGGAGAGGTCCCAGATGTGCATCGCTCTTGACATTGACCTCCTGTGCCCCTGGGACAGGGCTACATTTGGGAAAGGTCCCTTCACTTCTGTATTGGTACTTGGATCGTTAACTCTTATTTTGCTGTTTTATTGCTGGAGAACAGTGAACTCGGGGGATGGCTCGGGGTGTGCTAGCATCCCAGACAATGTGCCTTGGACCCAGTCCCACAAGTGTCTTTGTGTTTGGCAGCTCAGGGAGGGGCTTGAGGGATGGCAGAGAGCAGTGAGTGGGCGGCGGTCTCAGGGAGGGGGCAGCGGGGATGTGTGGGAAGAGGCAGAGTGAGGGCAGGGCGTTGAAAAGGGGGCAGAGCAGAGGCAGAGAGTGGGTGGGGCCTCGGGGAAGGGGTGGGATAGGGGTGGGGCCTGGAGGTGGAGCACGGCCGGGGAAAAATCAAATCAGCACCTATTCAGATAGGTCCCTGAGGAGCTAACAGTGGAAGTAGCAGAGAACATTGATTGTGTCTGGAGGGACTGTGGCGTTAAGGGGCTTCTTTAATATTTGTGACGGGGTTAACAATTTCCAAAGCTCCCAAGTGACTTAGAACCCCGAGTTCTGTTTTCAAAAGTCACGCAGCCCCTTTTGAAAATGGGACTTTGACTCCATAGCATAGTCACTTGGTGGCTTGGAAAACTTTTACTCTTGATCACTAATGAATCCAGGCATAGCGAAAAAAATTCCACAGCACAAATGGACATCCTTATTATTGCTCAGCTGTGAATGACTTTCAGCGACTCCCTGGCCTTGACCGTGCTCCAAAGAGTGACCCCGTGGCCTATTATTACTCCTCCCCCTCCTGTCTTTCTAGTGATTTTAATTGTTTTCACACAATTACTAGCTGGGGAAAAGCTCTAAATAATGTTTTTGTAAGGCGAAAATTGCCACTTTCCTCCAATCAGCTTATAAGCATCTTTATGTAATGCAGACCACAAATGCAGCCTGAGTTTGGGCTGGGCAGCCCATGAAATGAATTGTGTATGGAAGAATTGCTTCTTTTGTTTGTTAAGTTGCACTTTGTGGTCGCAGCATAGACATGAGGGAGAAAAAAACCCCAGACACTTTCCCTGTTCCTCACCGATAGGGATGTGCTTGCAAAGTTTGCATCGGGCACTTGGAGTCTGTGCAGATCTTTTCTTTGTTTTCACTTTGTGTGGCTTTGAATCTCTGAAGTTTTGGTTTTGAACAACCCCAAAAACTCAAGGCAAAAATTCATCTGCAACCACCAGTTTTCTCCTGGTCTTGCATTAAAGGCCACTACATTTCATCTTGTTTGCAATGTAACCATAGATCTGTGTGAAATGGGTCCCAGATTTTCTGGGAGTGCTTAGATACTGTGGCCGTAGCAGCGTTAGAAAGATGCAGAGAGCGAGACAGACAGACTGAGCTGCGTGGCGTGGAGGGTACTGAATAGCAGCGGGGTGCTGCAATCGGGATTGAGTTTCGGCAGCGCTGGATTGCAGCCCCAGGAATGTAATAAAGAGAGACACTGGGGGTGCGCTAGCAGAGCGGGGTGTAGGGGTGTACACATCTACTGATGAGCAGAAGCTGGGCTGAAAAGAGACATACTCGCTGGGTTTATATTCCCCGTTATCCAGCATATTAGCACATTTCTATGATGACTGTAAACGTCCTATGACTTTCACTAATTGAGTCCCAAATGCCAAAGTCTCACCATTCGCTGCCGCGTGACTCTTCTCTGTCCTCCCTCTCTTTTGTTTCTGGTGAGATTTCATTCTGATGACATGCCTGATGGCTTGAGCTCCCTCAAACTGCCCAGTGTCTCAGTCTCTGCTGTCAACAGCATGTCTCTTGGGTCGCACCTTTACAGCTTTGTCCCTATTCTGGGGGTGTAAAAATGCAGTGATGTATCTGTCGTTATTCCTTTCCGCTTGCTGTCACCTGGGTAGTGCCCATGTGTTATGGCAGTACGAGAACACCAGACTCCAGTGTTCCTTCCGGAAAGCTCTTTTATTGTGAGATGTTTTCTCTTTTTCAAATAACCCTTGAAAAGCCAAACCTGGAGTGTTTTTCAGGCCTAAGAGCAAGGGGTTAACACAAGCCAGCAGGGTCACTGATACATGGAAAGAACTAAGCGGTGAGAATCACATTCCTTCGAGGAAATCCATTACTGTGAGGCGTATGTTGCTGATTTTCAGTGGGTCTTTTTAATCATGCTTGCCATGTTTGCAAGTGCGTGTGTTTGTAGGAAGAGAAAGCCATGTTTCGGGTCTGTTGTTTCCATTTGGAATATAAGACCCCCACTCATTCTGGTCAGCATATGAACCTGTAGTACAGGCAGAAATGGGACGGGAAACTTTAGGTCCGAACCATCCCTTTTAATTCTATGGAAGTGTAAATCTAGACCATTCTCTAAAATGGGTCCAGCTCCCCAAACCCCACAGACTTGCAGGTTCATCTCTGATTCCAGGTCTTACTAGGGACCTCCAGATCACAGAAGTTCCATGGGCAGAACCTCGCTCAGTGGTCTCCCCATGGTGTTATTAGTTACCATTGCATTGGGCCAAAAGGAGCCAAAAGCACTATGCTAAAAAGCTTTTGCTTTCAGGGATTGTCTTCTCTGTGGTTTTCCATTTTGCTGCAAGTGTAAACATCTTGGAAATATCCTTTCTTTGTGTCCGAAGTGACTCTGGAATTACATCAGTGAAGGCATACATTCCAAGGACCCAGTGCATTCGAAGCAGGACACTTCCAGTGTGTTAGTTCCATGCAAATCTCCAGTCTAGCTAGATGGCTTCAAATAAAAGCTACCAATCTGTCAATTTAATACTGTTCTAGCATATTAATTCCTTGCTCCCAGAGTCACACCATAGTGTAGTTCGTCTTCAGCCTCTGTCTGTACAGTGCTGCTACACAAAATGGTTGCAAGAAAAAACCCCAAACCATATGAAAATTGCCTGCTTTCATATTTCATTACAAACCCAAGGTTGGGTTAGTGAAAAGTTTGGGTTACTTTATGATCTTTTCCCACGAATCTTTAGCAATACAATGCAAAGTCTGTAATTTGGATGCAAAGCCAGGTGTGACTCAGCAACTTTGAAAGTCACACTTAAACTCCCCCGGGGAAGATAGACAAATATACAGATCAAAACAGAAGGAAATGTTTGGAAGAAGCCCTGGGAATGTTCTGAAATAGCCAAATTTTGCACATTGGGATCCAATATTTAATTTGTTCCAGATCCCAACTTCTCTGAAATATTGGAGCATTGAAATCTAACATTTTGCTTTTGCCTAGTTTAGAAATGGAATCAACCACAGAGTTTGGATCCTGACTCAAACCAAAGTGAATCTTCACAGAGATAGGAGCCAGGCACAAACTTTGGAATCGGATCGAGACATTCCAACATTCAGGGGAGATCGTTTTTTATTTGGATCTATCTATCGGTCATCTGTTATCTGTTTATTATTGGATAAAATTATAGATATAGTGATGCTTTGAATGGGGGAGATTTGGCTACGTTTAGACCCATTCATCCCAGATAGACCCAAGCAAAACCCTCATTACAATATATTCATTTTTTGCTGCTTCTCTCTCCGAATGTTAGCAAGGGAACCTCAGGCCTGATTCTCATCACACTTACACCCGCATCAATGAGGAGCAACTCCACTGACGGCGGTGGTGATATACTGGTTTAAAAATGGCATGAGGCGATCAGAATTAGGCCTTGTATATTTCGGGAGGCAGTGCTGCACAGCTGATGTGTTTTCTGAGTTAGCGTCAGACTGACTCCAGTTTGCCAAGTTCAGACTCGCTGAACAAAGTTCCACCTCTGAATTGCATTTTTTAGGCAGCATATTCTTTCCTTTCTCCAGCAATTTCCTGAAATAACGTTGGGGAAATGTGAAAATCTTGAACTTTTGAACCTCCCCGCAGGACAGTGTAAAGGGGGTGGAGCGGTGGCGGCATGGGGGAGGGGAGATCTGTTTTGTTATGTGGTTTATTTTGGCCGTGGGGACTGGGTGTGAGGGGGCGGGGGATGGCTTACTGCGACACCCGCAGTTCAAGAAGTAGCCAGATCTGAGCTGCCCCTTATTAATGGGTTGCTGTTTGGTGGGTCAGTGACTTGAGTAAGTGAGAGGATGTTTTCTTAGTGTGTGGACGAAGCGGGTGCCCGATGGTGGGGGCAGGGGAAATAACACATTGGGATGATGAACGGTTCCTTTGGTTTTCAGAACGGCTTTGGCCATGGGGAGCTGAGGAGGAAAGGAGGGGAAGAAAAGGACGTCTGGAAAGTACTTTTCCCTCTGATGAACTTCAGGGCCTTATAAATCACTGCCAGGCTGCAGCTGCAAAACATGTGACCCTGGCAAACTAACTGCAGACCTTCCCTCCTTGCCTCTTAAAGCCACAGCACAGCGATTAGGCTTTCCCCGTTACAGTAAAGGGAAGGGGTGTCCTTGGCTCCATCTCCTTCAGGAACGCTACAGGTGGGATTTCACAGAAATGTGTATCTGCTGTTTTACTTAAACAGAGGTGAGCTTAAATCGAAAACCCAGCAGAAGGATTATCTTGCCGGGAACTCAAGAGTTCTGGGCTCTATTCACAGCTCTGCCCAACGACCGGGAGCAACTCACTTAGGTGCTTTTGAAACTAGGACTTAGGCACTTTGGAAATGTGACCTTTATTTCCCAGTGCCTGAGTTCCCCATCTGTAAAATGGAGATAATAGTATGTCCGTTGTCCAGCTCATCTATTGACTGTATAGGTGTTTCCAGATAAGGGGTATAATTCTCAAAAGGGCCCAAGTGACTTTAGAAAATGAGAATTATTCTCCTAAGTGGCTTAGGAGCATAAGTCTCATTGCAAGCCAATGGGATTTAGGCTCCTATGTGCCAAAGTCATTTGGAAATGAGATGCATGCTCTTAAATCATTTAGGCCTTTGTGACAAATATTACCCAAGAACTCTGTCTTAAACTATGTGTCCGAGCCGTGCTTCATGCAGCTGACTCCCAGTTCTGACCATTGGGGTGTAGGAGCGGGGGGCCAAGCAGAGAATCCAAACCCAGCGTCAGACCTGAATCTCCCAACTGGTCCTTTTCAGGAGGAATCCTGTTTCTGTGTCTACGTCATTGTTCTAATCCACTGGAGTTTTCCCTTAGAACGATAACGTTCAAATGAGACATATGCGTCTGGGATGATCCAGAACATACCAAGCTTCCTATCGTCTCGTACAATGACTGAGCGCCCAGCAAATCATTCCTCATCAATCCTTCCCTGGCTCTCAGACTGCAGCAGAGCATAAGGAAGGGCTGAGCAGATCACAGGGGGCTGTCTCCACCCTCTTTGCGGCTTACCGTTGTCAAGACTCCTCATTTAGAAGATGTGTGGATGTCTGTAAAGACGTTATGATTAGTATCATCATCTCAGTAGTATCTACTGGCCCCATTATGCTTGGTGCTGTACACAGAGTCAGTGAGGCACAGCTCCTGCCCTAAGGATCTTACAGTCTAGACAAGACAGACAAAGGGTGGGAGGAGAATCAGCGAGGTGGAATGATATTCCCAAGGTTACACATTATAGCTGGGAACAGAACCTAGATCTCTTGACTCCCAGCCCTGGACCCTAGCTCCTAGACCGCGCTGCTCCTCCCGCTATTAAAAGCAGCTGCAAAAAAGGAGAAGCCGGCATAGCTGCTTTTAATAGCCAAGCCACCCCAGCAGAACAGTTAAAAATGACTACATACTTTCCTAATCTAATTAGGTCTCCATGCAAGCAATTGCCTTAATTACCACAGGGGTGTGGCATGGATGATGGGAGGGGAATCTGCCTGCTCTTTGCTTGGCCGTAATGTAGAGTTGCATTCCATAATATAAGGTCAAATGATCCTCTCTTCAGTGCCCTTAAGGGAGCCTTCGCCCCAGTAATGCCCGTGTGAAGATCTGCCCCCGAGTGACCAGGAAGTCACATGCCCGTTTGGGAAGGCAGATTGAAAAATACACACACCTGGGGCCTGATCCAGTTCACTGAAGCCAGGGGGAGCTTTTCCATCAACTTCGTTGGCTCAGCACCAGCAAGAGGATTTAAAGGCTTGTGTACAAGAGGTTTCCTCTCTACAGATGAGCCCCCGGTTGCAACAATTATCCCATGCGATTTCCATGACTCACCCACCTGTGTTTATGTTCACAATACAGTCAGAGACGTTGTGATTTACAGGGCAGAACCGATAAGTGGGGATTTAACGAGGAAGGAAAATAGACTCGAGGCGACCATGTAACATGAGCACGGATCCTAGTCGTGAGATTGTAATCAGACGTGTTAGGAGAAGCAGAGGCTTATTAATGAAACGTCTCATCTCTTTGTCAGCGGAAAAGGACCGGCCTTCCTCAGCGCAGCCAGCGACAGAGGGGATGGAGGTGCCAGGATTTCACTTGGCATTACCACTGAGGGTGACGGGTCTGGTGCTTCACAAAGCGCCGGGCTGCCACCTTGCTGACCGTTTTGGCCGATTAATGACACTGACATCGGAAGGCAAAAGCAGGACTACAGAGGCGGTGCGCATTTGCTAGGAAGGCGGGGGCTGTGTTTTCCTAGCTGTCATTTCAGTTGTAGAAAGCAGGAATTAGCTCCTAATCTGATGCAAATCAACCTGGGTCCATTGACTTCAGTACAACCATGCTGAGGTCCACCAGCTGAGTCTCGGCGCCGGTGTTTTCATCGCCGCTCCAGTTTGGTAGCGAGGAGTGCAATGCTCTGCTCTCCCCAGCGTGAACTGCAGGTAACGCCACTGAAATCCTGACTGCTGGGATCAATTAAGGTAGCTCCATTGAAGTTAATGTCCCTTCTCAGCATGGACGTACGGGTTGTTCATTTTCACTCCTGGTCCACTGAAGTTATTGAGAGGGGCTGCTAATTTTTGCAGATCTACCTCATGGAGTAAACCTGGTGTGAAAAGAGGAAAAGCCCGATATTCCCTTTCTTGAACATTTATTCCTTTTCACGCCCTGTAGTTGGACTGAGATCAAGGGACAAATACTCAACGTCTGTGAAACATGTTTGATTTCAAACATAAATCCATCCACCCTTCTCTTTTAGGCTCTTCTACGGCTTCCACCATTATGGGCTCTAAGATCTGACAATACAGATACTGGAACATTGCGTCATTGTTGTTAAGTCTCTGAATCAGACTCTTCTCTCAGTTACATTTTCGTTACGCCACTGATGGATAAGAGAGATCATAATCTTGTTAGCTGAGAGAAGGCTACTTTGCACAGGGCGCAAGCAGAGAAGTTGGACTGGGTGGAAGCAGAGAAGTCAGCTGGCAATAGACTGTAAGGTTTTTGGGGCAGAAACTGTCTATTATTCTGTGTTTGTACAGCACCTCCCACAATGGGACCGTGCTGTTGATTGGTTCCTGGACACTATTGTAATAAACAAGATTGATAGTAAACTCTTGATTGTTGAAATTCAAACACATTGCAAATGAGACACTGTTTCATAGATCTGAAAATGCCCTCAGCGGTGTTCTAACTTCTTGAGGAGATACCCCGTCTCACAGCTATCTATTGTCTATCTAACTCTCCATCCTATTTATGTGGATTCTTATCTTGATGCTCACTGCTATCCTGCTGTCTCGGTGGAGGTTTTGAGGGCATAACAACTACAGAGTCCCACGTAGATTCCTTCTGTCAATAAAAACAGGTTCTAATGTCCCAGTCTGTCCATGAGCGGTTGCTGAATGTGTAAGAGGAGCCACATTTTATCACGTTAGAGACTGTGCTACTGGGATCATCTTGGGATATAAGCTGAGTCTGGGGAGCTTGTGGTGTGAAAACCAAATGCTAATGATGATCCCACTTCTGTTCTCATGTTTTGCATCTTGGAATCTTGCTTATTCTTGGAACAACCGAGACCATATAATGCCCTCAAAGTGCAATCCCACTCGTATCGACAGGGATAGTGCAACGTGGACGGAGGGCCCTGATGGATCAAGGGCATTGCTGGTTCAAGGGTGTTGTCTGAGAATGTTCACGGCCCCCGTGGTGATTCAGTTCAGAACCTGCCCAGGGGACAGCATCCATTCCTTTCATTCACTGGCAGCTTGCCCCTGGAGAAGGGACATCCCAAAGCTGCTTTGTCAAAGGAGGAAATGGGGGAAAAAAAGAGGCTAGTGGCTGTTTTCACAGGGGGTGTTACAGGGAGTGAGCGGCTGCTCCGGCTACTCCACACTATTAATCTTGGAGGAAATCAGCTGGAAGGTGTGAATGAGATAGGTGGCAATTACTGCATTGTGAACATTAGCGGCATGATTTGTGGGAGTTTACCCCGACCCTAGTGAGTTTACTCTCGTAGAAAAGTGCAGGCTGTTGCAAGATGTAGTGGCTGAGGAATGACCACAGCTGCAGAGAGAGGAAAACATCATATAAATCAAGAATCATGGGGTGGTTGGCTTTAGTTTAGGTGCTTTTTAGGTTTCCCCTTTGCAATTGATGTAGTCCCGTTCTTGCTTGTGTCATTCTATAGTAAACTACATTATTGACAAATTGTATTCCGTGCAGCTCATCATGGACCTGATTCTCCCCCGAGTCATGTTGGTGTGAAAATGGCCTTAAGAGGAGAGTCAGATCATAGATATGGTGTCACAGCACCCCAGGTTCAAATCAGCCCTTCCTCCATCTCAGGTCCATAGTTTACTGTGAGGGTCTTTCAGATATGATCCAAAAGACTGGAGAGGTGTCTTGTCTTTTCGCTGTGAACATTCAAGATGGTCAGGGCACGCTCCATAAGATTTGGTCTTTTCCCCAGCACCCTTGATTTCAAGAATTTTCCCACACTGTGTTTTATGTCAATTGCCTGACTAGTGGGGACTTAACTGGTTGCACAATTCCTGAAATGTTTATGAATTGCTTTGGCTTTCGGGAAAGAAAAGGCACCAAATGTGAATAATGGCAATAATAATTATTATCCAGTCATTGGTTCCACGCTTGGGGTAGTAAAGGGGGCATCTGTTATGATTTGACATGCTGGTGGAGTGGAGACACTAAGCGGCAGTATGGTCTGATGGTTAGAGCATAGGACTGAGACTAAAAAGCTCTAGGTTCTAATTCCAGCTCTGTGACCTTGGGAATGTCACTTCCCCCTTCCCTGCCTCAGGTTCCCTATTTGTAAATGGGCACACCACATAATATCCCCCTCTTATAAGGAGTGCATTCTAAACTATCCGCCATTGTGCTACTCGGGTATTAACAGATGTAGATGAGTAGCACTGGGGACTACCTGGGTTGCTAGTCCGTCTGAGATTCAGTAGTGTAGCACCTTTGGACTTTATGTGGACGTGGTATCTGAATGCCACGTGGTGCTAGAGTGCTTTATTCTCCCAAAGATTTGCCACACTCCGTTCTGCTGGTTGCATATGCCCCCAGGAGAGAACGCCCACCCTTTGCCATGGCACGTTGCATCAGTTCCTTCACATTTTGTAAATTACTCTCTTGCAAGTGCTGGCCTGTCAGTGCTGAGAGGAGGGGAGTGATGGGAGGGGGAGAAGTTAGATGTGACCCCTGCATGCTGACAAATGTGGGAGGGGATGCTAGAGACATGCAGACAACTCCCCGACTTCTTTCACTGCGGCTGCACTTCGAGCCTTGCTCCCTTGGCTGCCAAACTGGGGTCTCTGTGCAGGACTGGGTTTGGGAACTGCAGGAGGTAGGGTAACCTGAGCATAAGGCGTGAGCCCATGGCACAGAAGGGGTTAACTGCTATTCCATTGGGGAAGGGTTAAGGGGGTGTGTGAACCAAGCTTTTGTATTTTGGAAGGGTCCTTTCCTTTGCCGCTCCCGACCTCTTTATCTATCCAGAGGCCTCCTTGAATGTCTGGAATGCTGAAGTCCACTGGCCATTGACTGGACCTTTCCGGACTGGAATCATTGAGGTTATCCGACTGGACTTGGAACATCCTAATTAGGCCTGGAACCAATCCAGACATGAAAGCCCAGAGCCCACTTCCAAACAACTGTCATTTGCTTCCAGGCAGCTGCAGACAGTCTGGGGCTTATGGGAGTTCCAAGCCACCCCGGTTCTTAGTGTTTGGTAGGGGTCAGAGCCAGCGACCAAAAGTGGCAGAGTGACTGAACAAAAACAACAGTACAGTAGGAATCAATCTATTGCTGTCGGTAGCCACGTGATTCTTTTCATTAGCCACAGGCAGCTACGTCACGGATGATTTGAAGAGGAACGCACAGCGGTCGGGTCCTCCTCTCCCTAGCACACAAGGTCCTGGAAGTCAGCGGGTTTGCAGGAAGGGACAATCTGGTCCTGTCTCTTTAAAAGGAGAGCACTGTCTAGCTTGCAGGAGGAGGGAGGGCGCATTGGATTTGGCAGCTGCCTTCTCTGTCTTGTCAGGCCTCTTCCTGCGGCACGTAGGCCCCCTGTTCTCAGGCTGGCTGTTCCCCCGGACCTCCAGCTGCGGTGCAGAAAGTGGGTGGGCGGTTGGGAGGACGCAGTAGCCCCGAGGCCAGTGACTTGTCCCAGGAGCGTGCTCCAGTTGACGAAAAGAGGAGCACAGTTGGGTGTTGTTATTCCTGAGTGGAGGGGGCTGGTGACTGTGTAAGTCCAGAGCAGGCGGAGAGGATCCCTTGCTTCAAAGAGATGGTGCTTCCCTGAGATTTCAGGCATCAGGCTTCTGTTATCTAGGTAGCTGATTCTCCCAAAGGACCAGGATATGGGCCAAAAGAGCAGTGTGCTTGGAAATCAGTGATGTGCCTCTTTTCTTCACGCCCCTTGTATTTTATTTTTACTCAAGGCATCCAAGTGCTTAACAGTTAACTGCAGAAATGCCGCCTTCAGAGACATCGCTCCACATTCAACACATTCAAGAGACGTTCTCTGAGGAAAGAGCACATTCCCCCCCCACCCCCACCAAATTCTCTGGCCGGTTCCGGTATTGGTGACTGGTTCAAAAGGCTGATGGCAAAGTGTGAGCCCGTATGCGCCGATGATTCCTGGGGAACTCATAGGTGAGCAGACTTTAGGGTGAAGAAGAGGGGGGAGAGATTTTTATTGCCCAGGGCAAGAAATAGTCGCCCATGTAATAGAAAAGTAAATGGCATAAAAGGGGAGACCAAGGTTTAAAGTCAGTAAAGATTGAGGAGAAAAGCTCATGATTTGCCCTGAGGATGGAGGCCATAGGGAACACCACATGGCCTGGCTCTTTCTCCTTTTGCTGGCACATGTTGTTGGTGGCAAAGCAGCTTCAGGGGCTTTAAATGCCAGCTGTATAAGGGCAAGCACTAAAGTCAGCCATGCTGGATCAATGAAACCCCATGATGCCAAGGAAATGACTGTAAGTCTCTCAAATCTGGATTAATGCACACTGCACCCTAATAGCATCGCTGTGACTCGGTGTTTGTAGGCCAGTGTCCCTGGAAACTAGTCTTAAAGAAACGCCACCAGATAAGTCCATATTCCCGTGGTCTGCTGCTCCTGCCGCTGGGGCTGTATGTACGTTGCCGGCTTTCTGGGGAGACCAGACATGACTGGCGGCTGCGGAAAGTTCCTGATGTTCTTAACCAACAAGCCTAGCTGCAAGACTGGGCCAGATTCAACCCTCGTAGAATCAGGTGCAGCTCCGCTGAGTTGTGTCGAGTTGGACTCTTGTACCCCATTGGTGAATTGGGATTGTGGGACAGATCCTGGCCTCTGTGTGCTAGTCTGGGAGTAGGAGCGGGCCATTAATATACAGTAATGGGCCAGGGGAAAACAGGCACAAGGTAGAGTCACTGTAAGAAGCTTATTCTGCCTCCTTCTCAAGCTTTGACATAGATGGGGGTGGGAAATCGGCATGCCCAAATCATGGAATATCAGGGTTAGAAGGGACCTCAGGAGGCCATCTAGTCCAACCCCCTGCTCAAAGCAGGACGAATCCCCAACTAACTAGTCTATATTGCTACAGGGTTTCTGGGCCAGGCAGCCCTAGGGAGGTTGCTGTAAGTTAGTGCAACCGGGGGCTGCTCTAACTTACACCGGGGCAGTTTCAGGCCCCAGACTCTAGACGAAGGTGGTGTCAGGCCACCCTTCCCCCATTCCTCTGGGCTAGCATCTTCGGGGCAAATCTGGATTTCTAGCAAGCCAGGTGTAAAAGACATTGGAGCCAGTTCTGTCCTCACTCTATATTGGCATGGTTCAGTGAATTCAGGGGTGTCCCCCTCCGCATTTGACAGTGGAGTTTAAGTGGGTTGGGGCTGCTGTGTAGCGGGACAGCCCTATAGTCATCACCAAACAATGAAACTCATTTCTAAACAATCAGACGTTGTTACTCTGGAGAAGAAAAGCAGCTACCCAGGAGGTGCTGCTGTTATGGCTTCGCTACCACAAAGCTGCAGGTGCGAATTGTAAGCCCTTTGGGGCTGGCGCCGATCTCTTTGTTCTGAGCTTGTATGGTGCCTAGTGCCGTGGGGACCAGGACCGGTACTCAGAGGAACTACTGCAATGCAAATATTAAATAATAATAAAATCCTCACCAATATTTTAACAACAAGCAAAGCTCTCCTGCCGTAGAGTCTGAGGAGGTGGGAGACCCCACCAATGAAGTGAGGGAGAGCCCACCTCTTTGGATCTGCCATCATTTGTCAGTTCCCCATCAGCTTTGAGTGCCTCTGGTCGATCTCTGCAATTAATAAAAATAGCTGAGATTCCTGTAGAGCCTTTCCCCCCACCCGGCGGGGCTTGGAGTGCTGAGTGAGATCCGTCAGCTGTTGTGGTCAACCTGAGGACTTTGGGGGCCTTTTGAGTTCAAACCCACTGGAAATAGGAGCCGGCTGGCTGTTGATGTTCTGGGGTATTCTGAGACTCTGGTATCTGGACTCTCTGGAGTCCCCTGCGGCAGTATGTGGACAGACTATTGACAGCATCTTTGCCCCGCTGCAGTGGATGGAGTGGGATGGGTGTTCTTCCAGTCGGTTAACACTGACGATGATAGCTGCTGAAAGCTCATATTACCCCTATCAGAACTCACTAGCACCAATCAACCCTGCACCGGTTGCTGCTGTAACTGATCTGTTTGCAGAAAGGGGGCCGGGGTTAAGTTGAGAGGAGAGGTGGGCAAGAGAAGGTCAGAAGGTCTGGGCCGAATGTTCCCTTGATTTGTTAAATCAACACTGCAATCTTCAGGCAGCGGAGAGTAAACTTTTCTTTGCTGCCAGCCTCTAGATATGGTCCCAGTCCAGGTGTGCAAGGTTTTTGTAATGCTTTCTGTTGAACGGTGCAAATTCCTCAGCCCAGTCATTCTCCTTTAGCAATTGCAACAAACACTCTGTTCCCTAGATTGGATTTAGGGTAGTTTTTTTAAAATGCACCTTCAGGTCTTCTTTTAGCTTCTCCCAGTACTACAGATAGGAAGGCAGAGAGATAGCTGCTGATCTCTCTCCCTCACAGTTAAATTACTATTATTATCTACTTGTATTCCACTAGTGTTTAGAAACTCCAATCAAGATCAGGGCCCCACTGTACCAGGGTCTGTACATATACATAGTGAGAGACAGTCCCTGTCCCGAAGAGCTATACTCTAAATAGAAAAGATAGACACAAGATGGGAGAAAGGAAGGATTATTGTCCCCATTTTACAGATGGGGGACTGAGGCATGGGTCATCATGAGAGCTGCTGGGTTCTGAGCACTTGGAAAGTCTGACTTCATGTGCCTTGCCCAAGGGCACAAAGGAAGTCTGTGGCATTCTGCCTCATCGGGAATTGACCCTAGATCTCAGTCCCAGCTCATTATACCTGAACTACAAGACTCTCCTTTCCTCTTGGCTTTCTGAGGAAGGCTGCTACTTACGCACTGACGGCCAGTAGTTAAGAGTTCCTCTTAGCCCCCGCTTCAGAAATCCATCTTCTCTCCATGTCAATAGATGCCCCTTCCCATGTAGCTCAGTTGTGAGTTCTCTGGCCCAGCAGATGTGAGTCTGAGTCCAGCCTGTACCTGCAGCTGACATTAGAGGAGTCGGGTATTTCGCTGTTGCGGATGCTGGACTTCAGATGGGGTGCTCAACCAAGCTCTCATCCACCCAGGCCTAGAAGCTGCTTGGGGGGAGGGGGGGGAGGGGAGGAGGGAGGGGAGACCTGAAATCCCTGTATGAAAAATCCAGGTGTAACCCTAGTGTTGTCTAAGTTTGTGTGTGATCTGTTCCTCAGTGGCTGTTGTGTTCACCTGCGCAGTCAGCGCACGCGCCACACGTGTGATCAATTATCGTCCGGCCCTTTGGGACGTTACCAGTGAAACCATTTCTGTTCGCTTCCAGCCTCACGTTTTCAGCTCCTCCTCGAAAAACCCAGCTCCCTGGATCCCGCTCTGCTTTGCGTCACTCAAAGCGCAGCACCCCCTCAAGGGCAATTAGCTCATTTCCAATTCTTCTGTCACCCATAAAACCAATTCAGTGTAATTAAAAGGCCATAATAGTCCCCGACAACCTGTGGGCCCATGATGCTTTAGTTCTTGGCATGCTCCCTGCAGAGAACGGGATGGAGTGACCGAGCTGTGGGCACTGAGCCTGGTGCGGGGGCGAGGGGAGACAGCAACACCCGCACCACCTTCCCGCCAGCCCCTCGTGGGTACGCGAGGCGCTCGTGTCTGTGAGAACGGGCACCCCTTGGCGGTGGCAATGCCGACCTGGCAGGGAGGTTCTGGGGGAAGGGGCAGAGCAGAAAGATGTATGGGGCAGCTAAATAAGTGATGCTCTGGATTCCCGGCCCCCCCACGAACAGCGATGGCAAGTCAGTATGGTGTGGACGCGAAAGGGTCACCGTATTTACTCATTTAAAACCTGCCACCCGCCCTTGGCCAGCCCAAGCACTCCCAGTAGCCCGCACCACACTGTCCCTATTATTGCCTAGTGCTGCCCTGGGTTCCCAGCCAGTAAATTAGGAGCGCTCAGGGAGAGATGCTGACAGCAGAACAGAGCGTATTGTGAGAGCCAGGACAGCGCTGGCCCTTGAGGGATGAAATAGGAGCCTGTGATTTCTCAGGACTGTTGTGACATCTTTGCACAAGCCTGCGATTGAGTCACATTTGCTTTATCAGCACAATCCTTGTTTGCTTCAATGCCTTTCCTCCCCCTCCCCCCTGCCCCACACCCGTGCTTTGTCCCATGATGCTCCTGGGTGTAGAAAGAGCCAAGTTTGGAACAGCCTGTTTTCTCTCTTTCCCCTCCCCCTGTTTCTCCTTCACATTATGATTTCCTGTCTCTTTACGCTCCTCACCCTTTCCCGGCCCTCCCGATTCTCCTGCTTGCCCGCATTTCCTGCTCCTGCCTTTCACCCGCTCTCTCCACCCCCGCTGACCATGGGGGCTAAGATCCTGTGGCCAGATTCTCTCCTCGGTCACTGACAGCTAAAAGCTCGGAGCCGGAAGCTCGATGGAGACCCCTGCTCCGTGCACAACAGCCAGCCAACCCGCCCTCCTCCCAAAACCAAGTGGAATGGGGTCAAGAGTCGCACTGAAAACATTGTCCTGAATCAATGGCATCCTGCTGCTTGGATCCATGGGGTGAAAAATAGGACACCTCTTTTAACCCCATTGAAATATATCGGGCGTAGGAAGCTTTAGGGAGGCTCCCGCAGGCAAGTCGGGATGGTGTAAGTGCAGTGGGCCTGTAGACTCCTGGAAGGGGCATGCGTCAGAATTTCCCATGGGTGCTCGCTGGGAGTTGCAGGAAGCACGATTCTGGACTGTCCGTTCTTGAAGCTTTTCCACGTAGAGGTGGGAATACCCATGCCGGGCTTCCTGCTGAATCAGTGATTCCAGCGCTAGGCAGTGGCTTCTGGGAGATCCTATGGGACCTGCCTGGCTTATATAGACAGCAGCATCAAGCCCCCGGCCATTAACTCTTCCGTGCTAGGCTGGCCTGTCTCCTCTACAGCATCTTCTGGCAACCGGGCATTTTTAGGCGTCTCCTGGAAGCTCGTTCTCTGTGAGTGTTTTCACCTCTTTCCTTTTTAGCGAAGCTGCAGAATTCCCATTTTATGGAACTGGAAAATGAGGCAAAGAGAGGGAGGGGAGCCCCATTTTCAAGTGTTTGCTAATTTAGGGTGTCTGTCTTGGGGAGCTTGATTTTCTGAGGTGTTCTCCCACCGACTTTAACTGGGAGTTGTGTGCACTTCCAAAAGCCAGGCCCAGTAAGCCTCAGGCTGGTCTTCCAAAAACTGAGGCCCATACCATCATTGGTCACTTGTGAACATTGTGTTTAAAGTGACAGAGTGAGTTGGTGACAGAGCTGGGAAGAGAACGCTCCCTTTCCTGAGTCCGAGCCCGGTGCATTAAATGCCAGGCCATCCTTCCTTCACTAGTGTTTAGAAACTCCAATCAAGATCAGGGCCCCATTGTACCAGGGGCTGTACATATACATAGTGAGAGACAGTCCCTGTCCCGAAGAGCTATACTCTAAATAGAAAAGATAGACACAAGATGGGAGAAAGGAAGGATTATTGTCCCCATTTTACAGATGGGGGACTGAGGCATGGGTCATCATGAGAGCTGCTGGGTTCTGAGCACTTGGAAAGTCTGACTTCATATGCCTTGCCCAAGAGCACAAAGGAAGTCTGTGGCATTCTGCCTCATCGGGAATTGACCCCAGATCTGTTCCAGTTTTATCAACCCTGGTCTGCCCATCCCTAAGTTGCCTCTGGAAAGCAAAGAGGAATGCGGTAAAGAGGGAGAGAGTACTGAAGCTGGATGGGTTGATGTGTGATCTAGAGGCAACATTTTTTTGGCCATATTTTTTTTTGGTGAAAAATTGTAGATTTGTTGACACTAAAATGTTTTGCAAATCCATGTGGGTGTCTCGGAATTGTTTGTATAAAAGAAAACCAACCAAACAAGCAAAAATTCAGAAAAAAAATCAAAACATTTCAATTTTTCAGTTCAAAATGATTTTTCATATAGAAATTTACTTCAACTTTATCTTAAAAAAAATCAAAATTGTTAAAACTCTTCACAATCAAAGGGAAACATTTCAGTGTGGGTGGAAGAAAAGTTTGTCAAAACCAAAATAATTTTTTTTGACTTTCTGATTTGTGGAATTTTTTAAAAAAAATCTTCGGTTTGACCCAAAACACTCTAAATTTTTTTTTTTCTTCTGAATTGCCGGCAACCCTAAACATCCATTATTTGCAAAGCTCTAGTGTTGACAGCTGTACCGAGTACTGCCACAGTATTGCTATTTAATCATTCCCTGGAAATTTGGGGGAAGGTCCTTAATAAAAGACATCCCTGCCAGCTTCCATTTCTCGATTGCGTGGATTTTTATGTATCCCCATCCCTTGTACTTGTATGAGAAAAGCAGATGTTTCATTCAATCTTTATGGCTGATAGGATTTGGGCTGGAGGAGGGAGAGATTAGTGTACGGTGTTACAGTGGAAAGCACCTAATCAGTGCTGTAATTTTATTCCACATCCCATATAACGTCGGCCCGGTAAGCTGAAACTCTGGTAGGAGGCAACATCTAACATTTATAAAGTGTGTGTGTGTGTGTGGTCAGAGCATGTGGAGGATTAGAGTCCACAGACTAAGCTCGGGGCGATTTTCCTAGAGCTGTGCAAAACTTCCAAACCTTTTGCTCCTGTCTTGAAATTCACATCAGTTTCTCGCACATTTCACAGAGCCCAGGGTGGACAGCTGATCAGCCTGCGTTTCAGGCGTGCCTAGGGCCAGATGTAGGAGTGTGGGGTGAGAAATGTTGTGGCCTCATCAGCGTTTGGTTTTGCGGTTGAGTTTGTTCAAAGTGAAACTCGGTGGGCGTGAACCCACCCGCATCAGAACTCTGGGGAAATAAAGATTCTCACAACCCCCGTGGAACGAAGCGCTGGCACTTACATAGCAACCACACGTTGGTGCCATAAGAAAACCACTGGATGTCGTAAGAGTTGTCAGCCCTGCAAGGGAGCCCTGAACTTTGTGGGTTTTTGTTCAGTGGCCACTGAATGCAAATGTCGATGCTGGGGCAAAGACAAGTCGGGAGCAAAGCCGTTTGGTGCCTCCTGGCTTAGTGTGGATTTCAGGCTCCCGAGTCATTTTCAGCACGTGGATGGCTGGTAGGGTGACCAGACAGCAGGTGTGAAAAATCGGGATGGAGGTAGGGGGTAATAGGAGCCTATATGAGAAAAAGACCCCAAAATCGGGACTGTCCCTATAAAATTGGGACATCTGGTCACCCTAATAGCTGGTGAGTAGTCAGAGACGGAACCTCATATAGATTCCGGCAGTGCGGGGGGGAGAGGGGGAGTGGGGGACCACTTTCCAGTCTCGGGTCTTCAGGACAAATCCATATGAAAGTCATCCCACCATACCGCAGTGCAGTGTGGGTTGGGCCGAAGAGCCCTCTGATTCCTTGATCACAGAAGATGGGCCAAACCAGAATATGGGAATGTGCACTTGAGGGCTCTCTCCCGAAGGGGCAGGCAGGCAGGCAGGTTTGCTCATGTGTCGTATGATGTCCAGTCACAAGCTCACGTGAGACCAGCTGCAGTTCCTCCCACGGAAGTTCTTCCATGCGGCTGATGTTTGGAACCATGAGCTGGAGAGCAGAGGGGCAGATCTGGGCCTCACCCCATCCCACCACGTCTGAGTGGATTTAACTGAGCTTCTTTAGAAACAGAGAGAGCATATCATTGCTCCTGGCTGCCTCTTCATATCATCCTTAGCCCTGGTCCAGCTGTCTCTCTCTCAAACACACGCATGGTATGGGCAGAGCTCTGAGCTTTCTGACTGGCTGACCTTATTGCCACAGAGAAAGCGGCTTCCACCTTTCCTTGTAGGATGGGACGAACTGGAGCGGGGGGAGCACTGCAAGGAACCGCAGTGGTTGGAGGCAGTGGGAATGATTCTGTTCTTAGCTGCGCTGCTCTAAATCAGGAGCAGGTCTGCTTGAAGACAGTGGAGCAGGCTCTATATCAATAAAAGACTCTAAATAAGCCCCCTCTGCGATGCTTGTTTCCCGTCCGTCATAAAAATGACGTCCTGACCCCTTGTGGTCATTAAATAGCTGGAGGCAATTTTCACAGCTCCGAGGTTCTGGCCAAATTTCCATTCCAGCAGTTGTGTTCATTCTGAGCGTGTTGAACGTTTCCTACAGTGCCACAACTCAGTACAATAGTCGTCACTGCTTTTTCTCCTGTAGCATTGTGTAGTGTTGGGGTGTACAGTAGGCCGTGCCTCAGTCCACTGCCTCAGTCCACCCCAGAAATGGTGGCATTTTGGTGATCCCTGAATGTACACTAGCAAAGTTGGTCAGCCACTTTAGGTTCTTTGGCTGAAAGGCACGCTAGAATATGGGAGTCATTATTATTGCAGGGATTTGGGGAAAACGAATGATCTTTCGTACATGCTGTGGAGTAGATTTTCAAAGGAGCTGTGTTCCCATATAGGCCCAAAAATATGTGATCAGGTTTTCAACCTGGTGGGTGCAGGATAGGTGCTGAGCTCTTTTGAGACTTGGACCATGGGTCACAAGGAGAAGTGCAGGAATCGCAGCCCTTGAAAATGTGTCTCCAGATGCTGCAGTGGGTTGAACTAAGGAAGGGAGTGGCAGCCCAAATTTAGAGTTTCCTGCTGATTAATACACAGAATTCATCTGTTTTCTGACTAGAGGAAGGGAGATTGAGAAAGATTAAAAAAAGGAAGAGCCGGGGTGTGGGCTGCCTTCCAAATCTGCATTAGTTTCCAGGTTATAACTCCCGGGGTTAGCGGCAATCCACGTGTGGGACGTAGAACAGAAAGCCTGACGCACTCCCTCCTCATCGAGACCACAGAGAGCTGTAAACCTGCAGCCTCGGGCAGCCTTTCAGATTTCCCGGATGTTGTTTCTTTGCTACACCGTGCTGGTTTTGCCCCCGTGAATGCGGCCTGCGTTGGCTGCAGGAAGCCCAGGTAGAAGAATTGGATGTGACTTGATTTTTCACATCCTCCCTGTGTCGCATCAAACTGCTAAGCCATGCGGCTTTTGATGAAAGTCTTTGCTCGAGGCCCGGTCTATGCTGGAAAAGGTTTGCCAGGGTAGCTAGACTGACAAACCATGCTAGTGTAGATGCAGCTTATACTTGGGGTGACCAGATAGCAAATGTAAAAAATCAGGATAGGGATTGGGCATAATAGGTGCCTATATAAGAAAAAGCCCCAAACCCGGGACTGTCCCTATAAAATCAGGATATCAGGTCACCGTACTTATACTGGCAAAAGAATGCTTTTGCTGGTATACCTCATACCAGTTCAGTGAGCAAAATAACATAGCATAACACTGTCCCGCCTGGGGGGGAGGAGATGGCTGTTTTTAAATGTGGCTGTACAATGATCCTTCAGTGGAACTATTTGTTTTAAGGAAGATTTGTGTCTTCTCTGGACGTACAACAGGTGGTTTCTTTTTTAATGAAATACTTACAACACTGAGTGTTTATTTACAGTCTCAAGGCACTGTGTGGAGAGAAACCAGCTGAGAGAGGGGAAGAGAGTGAGAGAGAGGACAGATAGCTGATTTCCAGGGCGAAGATCAGTCAGCAAGGGAGAAGAGGAGAAACCATCGCATTCAAAGGCAGACACATTAGTCAAAGCACTAAATGCCCTTGTGTTGGGTCTGGCATGACTTGTTGGCCAAGTGCTGTGCTTCCTGGTAGCCCCGGGCCCTTTAAATTGCCGCCTGGGGAAGCCGGGCCACCTTGGTACGGTGCACTGACTCTGTACCAGGGCCTACCAGCTTACTTTCACCTCTGGATGGCCCTGACTTTCTAAGGTATAGTCCAGAAAGGGTGAATTTCCTGTGGAATTTGCCATCCTCTTCTGGACTTTTCATAGAGGCTGTTGTGTGCTTGAAGAGTGAATGGACCTTTCCCCCCTACTTTAATAAGGCTTTAAGTCCTCCAGAACATGTACAAAATCCTTCTTTGTGCCTATGGTTTCTAGCAACAGGTGCTGATAAAGGAGAGGGCCAGGGAGAAGCAGGGAAATAACTTCCTCTGGTGCTAACACCCTTCCCCAGTGCAAGTCACCATCTTCCTTCGTGACCATCTGGGGTACAGAGACTCACATTAATTGCGGAGACTATTTTTCTTGTGAGGTGGCTTCTGCAGCATCGTCACTGAGATGAAAAAAGGGCATCTTTAGATGAGAAATGCATTTCAAAAGCTGCATAAGGTTTTTGTCAGGTCAGCTGTGGATTTAAAGGTGTTCCACACAGCTCGCTACTTCAGCTTCCTTGACGCTCTGAGTCATGATTTTCCCAGGACAGAAGTTTGCTGCTGGAAATGGCTATACTAGAGCCAAGGGCCTGGTAACATCTGTGTTACTCTAGAGTGGAATCTTGTTGGGTTTTTGCCCTTTTTTAAAAAATAAGAAAAAGCAAATGTGAATTCAGTGCTGGTGAGACATACCAGATTGACATTCTCGGAGATTGCAGTTTCATAGACTGAGGTCAGAAAGGACCATGATCGGTCTCGTCTGACCAGCACACTGCAGGGCACAGAACCTCACCCACCCACTGCTGTAACAGACCCATAACCTCTGGCCAAGTTACAGAAGTTGGACTGCAAGTTACAGAGAATTCACCATTGACGCTGGTTTAAACTTGCAAGTGACCCGTGCCCCATGCTGCAAAGGAAGGTGCAAAAAACCTTCCAAGGTTTCTGCCAATCTGACCCCAGGGAAAAATTCCTTCCTGCCCTCAAACGTGGCGATCAGTTAGACCCTGAGCAGGTGGGCAAGATTCACTAGCCAGACCTTGTATTTTTGCACAGAGCATGTAGAGTGAAAGGCAATGGCAATCCAACCTCCCTGTCAATGTGCCTTAACTCAAGCGTGGAGAGAGCCCTTGCAGGGGTGAGTAAGTTCAGTCTCAATGATCTATTCAGTCCTTGGTCTTTTGGCGGAGAGAGCAAACAAAGGGGGCAATTAGTGTCAGTGGTTTTTGTATGACATGGGCACGCCTCTGTTGGGGCTGGACTAAGACCCCCCCAAATCCATTTCACATGGGTCAGTGAGCAGAGGTCAATCTCTACCAACCTAGACTGGGTTCCTAGCCGGTGACTTAGGGGTATAAGGCTTCTTACCGAGCCCTTGAGCTGCTCAGCTCTTATCGCGCCTGTAAGAATCAAGATCCCGCAGTCTCCTATGAGATCAGCGGTTTATTGATCCTGGTGAGGGAGTGGCGATTGTGTGGCATTAATAAACCACTGTGAAAAATACACCCGACATCTGTACCCAGCCACATACACAAAAAGTGTGTGCACGAGAGCTGGCTGGAAAAGGGGAAGGGAAATTCATTGAAAGTTTCCTTTCCCTTTTTTATTGTTTTGATGAATATTCCATTCGTGGAGAAATTTTCTTGATCCTCACCTATTTAAATACCTTCTTCAGACTATCTGTGAGCGAGCACTAGGCAAGAGAGCAGTATTTGGATTGGGGGATTTTAAGTACCCAAATACCAGGTCTTTCCTGTTACGAATAGAGTAGTCTTCTGAAAAATTCAGATCAGATTCAGATTTGAGGGAGCATGTTTTTCTCTGCTAAACACACACGCAAATGTGCACGCAAATGCACAAAACACACAGGTGTACATATTCCCAAAAGTACACAAACCCACAACATGTGCACACAAGAAACAAATATATCCATGCGTATGCAGACAATGACCACGTATGTACACATACACAACACACTTGCACACAAATATGCACATACAACACACGTGTGCAGAAACATACCCAAACAGTGCACAGACATGCACACACATACACAGACCCACACATTCATACACTCACTCTTACATGGCTTGTTCACACAAAAGATTTGTCTTCATTTTCTTTGTGCCTAGATGAGTTTCTCCAGACCTGCCCCAGAAAACATGCCCAGTTCCTCGTTGGGTGCCTGGGAATGTGTCTGCTTGGAAAGCAATGTGTAAACAGGATGAGTAATAGAAGCCGGTTCAGGAGAGTGTGTGTGTGGCGGCCGGGGACGGGGGATGTTTTGCTTTTGGTTCTAATTTTACTACAAGGTAGCTGTGTGTTTTGGGAAAGGCACGCGGACAGCAGGCTGAGGCCAGCAAGCTCTTTGTTTTCTGCTGTTAGAGTTTGCTGGATGTGGGCTGATCTCCAGTAACCTGCCCGTGACCTTCCCCACTTCGTGCATTTGCCTTAAATATTCAGGGCCTTGTTTTAAAAGGAAAGACCCTCCCTGCCCCTCACCCAGCTTCCTTTGGGCCTTTTCTTTTCTGCTGCGCACCTCTTAGGAGCTGATTCAGCCTGGCCCCTCACCTCCATCTCTCCAAAATAGCATTCTGTGTGGTATCAACCAAAGCGGGTCTTGTCCCTTCCTGGCTCCTTTGAGGCCTGCCTGGGGGTGCGCAAGCCGCTCCGTCACAGTTTCTTGCCATCCTGCCGATGATGCTTCTCTGTTTATCTAGCTAAAGCCCAGGCAAGGACAGAGTAAGCTTCCTCTAGGCTGGCCAACCCAGAGTTGCCTTAGCCCTGCCCTGGAGGGAGGGATGCTCTCTAAGGCTGAGAGAGGAGCCCAGCCTGCACGGTCCCATTGCATCTTTGACCCTCTGCCAAAGCATCGGTCACCACAGGTTAGCCTGACTGACGGACAGATTGATCGGTGTCCAGCCAGGTCGATTGACAGACAGAGAGCCAGGGTGGTGATAAGTAGTGCCACCCTGGTAGTATTTTTTGCCATGTGGCGACTTGTCCGCTGGGGAACACCCTCCGCGCTTATTTTCCATCAGGGCTAACGGGGGTCCGGAGGGGGGAAGTAGAGGGTGGGGGAGACGGGCCTCACCCTGACTGGAATCTTCTGACTGGCTCTTTGGGGTATCCCTCAGAGTGGCTCATCAGGCTGGAAATGGGGAAACCGGCGGGATGCCGCTAGGGGGCCGTCGTGGCAGGAATGTCTTGTGAGATGGAGTAGGAGGTGAGGGGTGGAGGTGGCTGGGAAGGACCACCTCAGTCAGACTCATCCCGCGTACCCACTACACAACAGAGGACACGGGCGCCTCGTGGCAGGAAGCATCTCTGCTCCACTGCTGAGGGCTTCTGTTGTTCTGCCCCTGCTCCCTTCTGCATTCAAGCCGTTCAGAGCCAGTGTGCCTCTCATCCGGCTGGTTTATTGGCTCCTTTCCGGCTATGCCCGTAGGAATGCTATGGAGGCGTATGTTACTGGAACAGTGCCTCAAGCTGGTTGAGCCCGGAGGAGGAAATGGAGCAGCCTGCATTCCATCCCGGGGCGTGATGGGGATGAGTTAGAAGAGCGGACTAGAGCAGTAGTGTTTTTCCATGGCTAAATGTGAGCCTCTGTCTAGCCAAACCCCGGCGAGGTGGTTTTGTATTGTTAGCCCTTCTGTACAGATGGGAAGACTGAGGTCTGGTCTACACATTGACAGCGCTCGGGGCGTGAAAAGAAAAAAACCCATCTGTCGCTATCGGAAGCATCTATACTACGGTGCTAGAGCAACACAGCTCCACTCCGGAGCAGTGCCATTGTAGGATAGACCTGGCCTGAAATTCAGAGAAGTTAAGTGATTTGCTTAAGATCTCTATCCCGTGTGGAGAGCATGCTATAGTGGCAGAGTCCGGAGACCTGAGTCCTGGGCCTGTGTTGTATAAGACAGGACCATCTTTCCTCTGAACTGTTTCTCAACCAGGCGGCAGGGCAAGAAAGCCAGCCCTGGGTCCATGTTAAATGCCCGTAACAAATTCTGAAAGCATAAGAAACATGCCTGGATCCATGCTTTGTTGCAAACATGTCACTCTGCCCGGATTCCACAGAGGGGTTGCCAAGGTTCCTAGTCTTGGGGCCAGTTGGGGATTTTGCACCAAACCCCTGTAAAACCCAGTGTCAAATGCAAACCTGGAACTCAGGGGCGGGAGGGAAGAGGGGGGCATGAGGCCCTCCATGGGCTGCATCCAGACAGGGCCGGCGACAGAAATTTTGGGGCCCCCTACTCTGATCGTTTGGGGGCCCCCTACTCTGATTGTTGGGGGCCCCCTACTCTGATTGTTGGCCCCCCCAACTTCCCCCAGCCTATTCTCCTTCCCCCCATGCCTGATCCGCCCAGCTCCAGCCTCCCCCCCACCAAACCTCCTTCCCTCCCGCACCCACGACTCGCTGGTCCCTGCCCCCGCGGAGCGGCGCGCCTGGCCAGTCCTCTGCAGCCGCCAGGGTGGGGGAGGCGATGGAGCCGGCATTCTGTGGTGCCGGGGGGCTCCCCCCCCCCGCCAAGGGCTGGCCCGGCTCTTGCTGCAGGTGGGCGGGGGAAGCGCTGCAGCCGGGGGTGCCTCGGGGCGGCTCCTGGGGCGCGGGATGAGCCGCCGGCTGAAGGGCTCGGGAGGCAGCCGGCCACTGACACGCGGACACAGCCCGGGAAAGAGCGGCCAGGGAGATGCGGTGCCCAGGGGGGACGACTACGGGTACAGCTGTGTACCGGTCCCTGGACTTAAGAGGGCCTCCCTTAAGTCTGGGGCCCGGTACAGCTCTACCCGTAGTACCCCCCTGTTGCCGGCCCTGCATCCAGATGAAAAGTTCACAGAGACTGAAACCCTGAGACTCACCCAGTTCATCCCAAGTTTGGATGGTGGAGCGTGGGTGATGAAAAGGACGGGATTTTGTGTCAGGAACTTCCATGCACCAGACACTCGGCGTGGCCTTGTTTTCTCCACTAGCCCAGGGCATTCAGGAATCTAGCATTAGAGTGCACCTGGGGCCTAGGCCACTGTTGGCCAGGCATGGGGGTGCAGAGTCGGATCACTTGTGCCACATGCTGCATCCGACATGCTGCCCACCTTCTCCCAGTTGCCAGGAGTCCAGCCCCTGTCCCACGATGTCACAGCAACTGGTAGGAAAAGAAACCTCCGCGGAAGATGTTGAAACTTCGGCTGCAGCGCAGGGTTTTGGAGCCTAATCCCTTCCCGCTTTTGTGTTCGAGCCCGCCGGGAGCCAGTTTCTGCCCTTGTCTGGGAGGTTTAAGAATGATCTCCTCAGGGGGAGCGCCTCTTTCTTCACACTTGTAATCCTGTTATGTCCACAATTCCGCTGCCTGCCGCACACAATGGGAACCAGCCTACAAGGGATTATGAGATGGGATTGGAGAACTCAGTGCGGAGAGGACACGGCAGCCCTTTGTCTAGCTTGCTGTTTGCCTTGAGAGGGCCTTGTTGCATGACGCCCCATTGTGATGCCTCTTCAGGCAGAGAGATTCCGTAAGCAAGCGTCCCTGGCCTACAAACAGGCCCTGGTAACTGATCCACCAGGCAGCCATGAGACTTGTGGCTGTGTCAGCATGTGAATTTATCAGGTTGCCCAAACAGGCCTATAGGGGCCAGTTGAACTAGTGGTTAGAGCACAGGCTTGGGACAACACAGGACTCCAAAGTGTCTGTTTTTGACCCTGCCACTGATTTGACATGCAAACTTTGGGGGGGGAAACGTCACCTCTCCAGCTCTCTGTTTCCCCCACTGAAACCAGAGATAATATTTCCCTGCCTGCAGTGAATATTGTAAGGCCGAATGAATGAATGGACAGTGGTGAAACATTTTCAGATGAGAGTTGCTGTAGAACCACAAAGTAGATTTCTTTGTGTCTGCAAAAACGTGTATTCTGTCACTCAGAAATCCCCTGGCACTAGAGTGACACGGCGTTCTGTTTATTAAGGGTCAGAGGGCTTGATCTCTGCTCAGTGGTGTTATTGAGACCACAGTCAGGCCCGGCAGACAGTCTAGTGGTCTGAGAGGGGGCCTGCCTCTTCTCTTAGACGGGTGTACATCAGCAGTACCACCAAAGCCAGTGGAGTGACCCTGCTGTGACATGGGTGGGAGAGAAGAACCAGCCCCGGGGAGTCTGCCGCTGGGGTCTCTTTCAGCCCAGCTGTGCATCTCTTGGGTACATCACAAAACACAGTGTTTCCAGAAGTGCCCACTAATTTGGGGACTCTGAAAAATGGAGGCCCCCCAAATCAGTGGCCGCTTTTGCCAATTTGAGCCTTCCTGCCTCTGGGCCTCAGGTTCTGCAGCGGTAAAACTGGGATAACACAGGTGGGGCCAGGCCTGGATTAACCAATGTGCACTCAGTGCACTTGCACAGGGGGCCCCTGACGACTGGCTGACTGTGGGGTCTGGCACATGTGGTCACAGCACCACTCAGGTATAGCTCTGGTCATATAACTGGGGGAAGAGGAGAGGAGAGGGAGGCCAAATCTGAGTGAAAGTGAGGGGCCCCCAATTTCCATAGTGCACTGGGCCTCAAATGTTTTTAATCCAGCACTGGGAGACGATTGTAGATGCAATCAAACATGTCTAGGCCAGAGACAGCAATCACATGGACTTGGGCTTCTTAATTCTCCTCCCTCACCTTCAAGCCCAAATGCCCTGTCATGCGATTTCTCACCACCGCCTTTGGAAAGCACTATTAAGAGCCCTGGCTTCTCTTTCTCGGTTAGGGTGGTTTCTCAGGCAGCGTGACAGGATGAGGAGGAAATGTGCCAGGAACGGCTCCGGCTCCTCTCCATGGAGTTGGAGTCTATTTGTAAACATCCCCCCTGCTCCCCTGGGACGGCAGAGCAGTTGGGGGTGTGGGGATGCTGCTCACGGAAAACTCCCAAGCAAAGTTGAATTCCAGTTCAAAGTCCTGAAAGGGCCTGGAGTTACCTAGGGAAATGCAGGCCATGCATAGGCCTGTGCATCTTGTGCTCACTGGGGTCCGTGAGCAAACAAACGCTCCACCCCACAAACATGTACAACGCAAACACACACCTTCCCTATCACACACATTTCCACCCCACAAACACACAGCTCCCCATCACACAAACACACTTCCACCCTACAAACACATACCATGCAAACACACAGCTCTCCTATCTCTCTCTCTCTCTGACACACACACACACACACTTCTGCCCCACAAACATACCATGCAAATGCACAGCTCCCTTTCTCACTCACATATACACCCCCCCCCCCCCGCATATGCTTGTGCCACACACTTTTCTCCTTATGAACACAAACCGTACCACCCGCCCATATGGACACAAACACAACCCCCACACACGGATACATAAACACACAGCTCTCCCTCTCAGACACCACACACACACACACTTCCATCTCACACACAGATACCTAGACACACAACCTTCCTAAAATACCACACAGATAGCCCATTTATAGAGTGACACCAAAGTACATTCCTCATTCACGGACACACAACCAACCTTGACTGATAGTGTCATCATTGGGGTGGTGCCTAGGGGCCCACTGAGCTATTGCCCACACACAATGGAAAGTTGGTCTCAGCCCGACAGAGCCCGGTCGTCAGCAGGCAGGATTGAACCTGGGCTCTCTGGAGCTAAATGCACAAGCCTCTCCTGCCTCCTCTTGGCTAAAGCTGTGGCAGACGAGGGGACAGAGCACTACACCCCGGAGGTGTGTGGGTTACACTTGCAATTAGGAAACAGCAGGTGGATACAACAAACAGCTAAGGGCACCGCAAGCTAACAGTGAGGCAACTGGAATGGGTGTTATAAGCCGTGGCCTCCACACACCTGCTGCCTCACTGTTGTTAAAGGCATCACCTGCGGGAGGAGAGCTCTAAGGCCAGATTTAAGGACAGCGATCGCGTGGCAGGTCAGATTTTCATGGGGATGGCCTGGTCGATAGCACAAAGGTGTCTGAGGGACAGCTGGTGGATGGGCATCATTAGTGGAACACAGGTGGGGGGCCAGCTTGTTAAGCGTGTAGCGTGATTGCTCAGGACCGATCCCCTCACAATGCCACAGATGGGGTTTTAAATCACAACATTTCCTTTCTGTTTTACAGATTTTTCTACTCAAGTCAATTCCACGTCACTGAACTCTCCAACTGGGCGGGGGCCTATGGCCGCACCTTCCCTCCATCCGTCCATCGGGCCAGGCATTGGCTCCTCGCTTGGCTCTCCGGGTCAGCTCCATTCGCCCATCAGCACTCTGAGCTCCCCCATCAATGGCATGGGCCCTCCTTTCTCCGTCATCAGCTCCCCCATGGGGCCTCACTCAATGTCCGTCCCTTCCACCCCCAGCCTTGGATTCGGAACCGGCAGCCCACAGGTGAGCGGGGAGGAGAGAGCTGGGGATGGTGGGGGAGGAGGAGAAGGGTTTTATTTACAAACGGTGGAAAATGAAAAGCATTTTAAGTTTGTGGGGTTGGGGCTCAGTACAATCGGGGGTGGGAGCTTGGCTTTGCAAATCTTGTGCTTGATTCTCCTCGGGCTTACGCCAGCTTCAGCCTGATGACCCACTGTGGGTCCCAGGGGCATACTCCCGAGTCACACCTCTGTATGCGAGAAGAGAGTCAGCCTCCATCCATAGTGAAAGATGTCACCCCAAATGGACATTGTCAGGCTGTTTGGCTGGGTTTCATATTATTGGAGTGTTATGGGGACAGAGTCACTCGGCCATCCAGAAAACAGTCCTGGTCAACAGCAAAAACCCAACTGAATAACCAAATGACAAATACACCCGGTGCCTCTCCTAGGAACAGGGCTGGGGCAAGCTCAGTTGGGGCCCTTTGCACGCTGGTGGATTGATGTCAGCGGAGCCAACCTTGATAGACACTGGTGTCCCCGAGAGCAGAACGGGACATCTGGATTCAAGGGCTCCCATCCTGGGATGAGCCAGGACAGGGCAAAAATAGCTGCCTGTAGCCTGGGGCCCTGCATTGCTCCTGGCATAAATCGGAGCAGCCTCGAAGCTGTTTTAACACCTGTGCTGATACTGGGGCAGTCCCATCCTGTAGCTGAGAAGAGCTAGAACTATCATACACCCCCGTGCGAGGTATAGGGCCAGTCCGGTACCCCAAAGCGCCCCCCACAAGAGACTTTTCTCTGTAGCCCTGTATACTGCTCCCTCTTCTCTGCCAGGCTGAATGTGTTCCCCTTCTCTTCACTGGGGGAGGGAAGTGCTGGGTTTTGCTGCCTGAAGATTATGTAAAAATCTCCAGCTATAAAGAGATAAGCCCCTTTTAAAAATAGCCAGAGCCGCCCGTAGGCCCTGCCACCTGTTGCCGGATGACTGCATATTACGTTGAGCAAAAGTGCAGATTAAGAAGTTGGCTACCACCTGCCGCTCGCTACTGGTTTATTTATTTCACAACCTCTCTGGGAGTCAAACACCTGCCGGCACCTTTATTTTTATATCAGCCTGATTTATTTTCTAGGTATAGCCACTTTCTTTGCTGGGGATGGGGGTGGGAGCGGCATTTTGTCCATGCCTGAGATGAAGCTACAAAGACTGGACCCCTCTGCCCCCCCCCCCAGTCCATTCATCACCCTCAGGATTCCACCTTTGTGCCCCAGAAAACAGTGTAGGGGTGCGGGGATAGACAAGAGTCCCTCTTGGGAGTCTGTCCTAAATCAGCCTGGGTCTTCTGGGGTTCAGTCAGCACCGACCGTCCCAGGGTGTGAGGCGGTGCCAGAGGGGACAGAGACCTCACCCATATGCATGTGTCTGGTGCCGGGTGGGTTGGCGCCGTTGGCGTCAGTAGCTATAGCTACCTAGTGAGAAATTCATCCCTGCCCGGGTGCGTGGACAGAAGGAGGAAGCGTGTGTCTGTTCAGGGGCTGCTGGGCCCCCGGGGGCCACCGAGGGCAGCCAAAACAGCTGCTCTGATTTATGGATCCGATGGCACTTGGCAAGATGGCGGACGTGCCAGAGCACATGCCACATCCCCTGCCCCGAGTCCTCTTCCACGTCTCCTGGCTCCCAGTCCAGTGCTCTGTGCACTAGGTGAATCCATACATATGCCTGTCCCCAGCCTGGGGACAACCCTGAGCACCTGGGGTGGACAGGCTGCCTTCCGCCTTCCGGCCAGGAGGGGAGAAGTGAAACAACTGTCTGTGTCACGAAGCTGGAGCAGGGGGAGACACGTAACAACGCGAGGGCATGGGCAGCGAGCGGGAGAGGGTGGGATGGGAAGGGGCAACGTCGCCAGAGTTTCAATGACGTGCCGCGGTCATTTTAGGAAGCAGGGACGCACGAGACAGAGGAACTGAAACGAGAAGCCGCAGATCAGAAAAGGGGAATTGAGAGCACATCAGATGGCGCTTAGCAGAGCCCACGTTTTTACAGCCGCTCTAGACCCTGACGGTGTAGCAAGGCTGCCTGCCATTTGCCCATGGCTTGTCTTAAATGGTTTTCCTGGAGAAGACAGTTAAGATATTTTCAGTCTAATGGCTTTTGCCATCTGTCCCCTGTCCGTGAGCATTAGGCCCCGGTCATCGTTAGGGGCAGAAGCACCTACCTGCGCCTGCGGTGAGATGGGAGGGAGGCAGCCCCCATCACCACAGCGCAGAGGAGGGCAGGCAGGCGGGAGAGGAATGCGATTCCCTGGGTCATCGTACCAGCCCGCAAAACGGCGGGGTTAATGAAGCATGTCCCCCCGCGTTGCAGAGTGGAGATGGCACTGATGGAAGGTGGTTTGAATCAGATGGCAGATGCCACTTGCCATCAGACTACGCCTCGTTAGAGCTGGAAACCTAGCAGAGCAGAAGGACACCAGGAGGATGAGGTGTGCCGGGCAAAGAGCCGCGGAGCCACCTGCCTCCCAGCCCCACGCGCTCTCCTTTGCAAAGTTCATTTTGTTCTCTCTCCCCTGGAACATTCTGTCCCCAGTGAACTTATGCCGGCTCCCATAAGCTTTGCGGATGGGGCTAAAGAAAGGCCAAGGGCTGAGGCCAGCAAGGATCTTTCTGGCCTGGGCCAGGGCAGAGTGTTTCAGGAGGAAGGGAAATGGCGTTTAGGCCAAAACAGGGCTGTAGCTCCCAGCTGCATCCAGAGGGCAGAGCTTGGCTTCTCTGATTTCTTTGGGGAACTTGAGGAGCTGGTAGCACGTGGCTTAAGAGCGAGACATAGTGCAGGCAGGGCTCATGCTAGTTACAGCACAGCTTTGCCAGGACCCCTCACTCTGCCCTCTGCTATTCCAGTCCTGTTCATGCACCTCACTTCTAATCTGCCCTTCGGTCTCAGATGGAGATTCCAGTTCTGGGGGCCCCTGCATAGCTCTGCTGATCTGGCCTGCGACATTCCCCTCTTCTCCCTCTTGTGAATGAGCCTGAAATAAAAGGGAGTGAGCAAGTCAAGCCTGCTGGAGCAGGACTCCTGCCCCAAATGCCCCGTGTGGCACTCCAGTATTCTAGTGGGGAGCAGTGCTATGCCTCACGCTTACTGGATTCTGCCCTCTGGGGATCCCAAACTGCTTTTCAACCATTCCAGCCTTGGAGGGCCACCTCCTGTGAGGCAGGTACGTCACCTCTAATTTAGCAATGGGCAAACAGAGCACCGAGAGGCCCAGAAGTCTGCCCTGGGCCACCCACAGCAGGATGTCAGAAGATCCCAGGGCAAGCTGAGCGAACAGGCTCTCTCGGGCGCTCGCATGTGTGTGCGTATGACATCGAAAGGGGCTCAGCACCCAACGGTTTCCATGGTGAAAATCCGGTCTGATAGTGAGTCCCTGGCGGTGCCAGGAGTTGAATCCAGAAGTCCCGATAAACAGATCAGGACTTAGAAAACTGTATGGGATCATCTCTGTTTTCTTGACAACCCCAGGAATCTCTGAAGAACATACAGAAGTAAGAAAGAATGAAAGTGACATCTGAGTATATTTCATAATCCCTGCTTCTGTGTCACTTCAGTGACATTCTTAGGATCCAGAGGCAAAGCTGGAGCAGCAGCAGCAGCCGCCTGTAGGACCGCGGCAGACCCCCCCCCCATCCCCGTCCCCCAGGCATTCCTTGTAGCATCTCTGCAGATGCCTGGGGGAAGCGAGGGCAGATCACACCCAGAGCTAGGCTGTGGCTAGTCTCTCAAAGCTGCCTCATTCCTCATTTATTCTTTCCAATAATCTGTGGCCTCGGTGGTGGTTTTTAGAGCTGGGCGGCTACCAGGCCCCAACAGAGAGGACCCGGATCCCCAGAGCTTAAAACCAAGTCAACAGTAGGGAGAGGAATGGAACCCAGGAGTCCTGATGCGCAGTCACTTGTTCCAGCTGCTAGGCAATGCTGCCCACTTCCACTGTGAGCTAACCCGAAGCACTTCCTTGTTGTCGCCCCGGCGGCCCTCTGTTGCGCTCACTGAGCTGAGTTTCTGCTCCACAAAAGCAGAACTAGGTTCCACATGGCGACGAGGGTGAAGCTTTGGGCCAGGCTGGCTGGTTTCCTCACTACCCCAGCTTCAGGTTTTTGCTGTGCAGCCTTAAACCCAAGCGGAAGGAGCAGTAGGTGCCGGGGACAGTGTGGGAACCAAGAGGCGCACGTGTAGCTTGGCTGTGGTTTCGGGCAGCCGCTGAAAGAGGAAACAGAGGTGGTTCCCATTCCCTTGTGCTGACTCAGCAGCTAGCTGGGGCTCCTGCTGACTCATGGGGGGGATGCTCCCTGGGTCAGTTTCGGGTCCCAGTCCCTAGGGGACGGGCAAGCAAAGCACCAGGGGCTGCTGACCCCCTACCCATGTGCCACGGGGGACAATGGGGCTTTCCACTGGTTCTGCCCTTTATATCAGTCTTCACTTCCCTGCATATACTAAGCCCCCATGCCCTCTGCCATCACACTGTGCCCGCCCCCCAGAAATGCTCGGTCTGACAGTGCTAGTCTCTCTCACCCACTGAAGTCAGAAGGAGCTTTGGTTTCTCCATGGCATGAGCGATTAGCTCAAAATAGGGGAGCACTGGGATCAACGGGTGACTTCTCCCTGCTTGTCGAAGGTGTCTGCTGCCCAGCAGTCGAAGTGGGGCACGGTGTCTGGATTTTCTTCACTGCTCCTGGATGTCCATACAGACAGAACCATCTCTGATCATCTTCGACTGCACCATTCCTCTCCAGGCAGACCTAGCAACAGCAATTCTTGCTCTGGTACCTGCAGCCTAGCAGTGTGCTCCCATCTGAGCCTGAGTCTCCAGGTCACTCCAGAAGCTGCAGCAAGAAGTGGTGCCTCTTAGGGCGAATGTGAACGCCATACACCAGCGCTCCTCTTCTATGTTGGGAGCCACTCAAATTCCGGTCCACTCCTCATCTTCAAAGCCCAGAATGGGCTTGGGACTAGCTAGCTCAGTGAGAACTTGTCTGTCCGCTCGCCATAACACACCAGAACTTTTTGACTGAAGGGCGCAGGTTTGAATTTGCACTGATCAGAGCTGGGGAATTACTTCCACAGTAGACCAGCTTTCACCTGTTCCCTTTAGGGAGCTCTGCAAGATGCGCTTGTTAAATCTGGAGTTGTGTCAACCCCTGATCTCTCTCCAACCCCCCTTTTCCCCCCCCCCAAACCCCATCAACCATGTTTGTTGTAGGCCGCTCAACAAGCATTGGAGCAACCTGAGCACCGGAGAAAGGCAGCTTACCAGGAGGGTGAAGAAAACGTTCATCTTGAACAAGCAACTGATGTTCTTGGACCTTATTAGGGTACCCAGATGCTGTGGTGATGGGTGCTGTCGAAAGATGTTTAATAATCATTTTTTGCAGTCGGACCTATTTTCCTATAAGGCGCTGAAGCAAACTGTTGGGTCTGATTTCTCCTAAACCTTATGAAGATTCAAAGTGTGGATTCTTATCTAATTGATAGGTTTTAAGGCTGGAAGGGACCATTAGGATCATCTAATCTGACCTTCCAAATAAAACAGGCCATGGAATTTCAACAAGTGGTTCCTTCCTGAAGCCCATAACTTCTGGCTGAACTAGAGCATCACATTTAGAAAGGCCAAAAATGTCAATCGATGGAGAACCCACCTTGTCCCCCAGTAAAATCAAAGCCCATGGTGAGCATATAACAGAAAGATCCAGGGAAACACATTTTTTAGTCCTGAGATCCAAGCCTGCTCTACTCCTCCTTTTCTCTCCCCCATTTTGGAATAAAAATTCAGTACTGTGTATTTTAGGGCTTAGGGTGCTAGGAAGAAAGGGGAGACCACAAATATTCTGAGAACACTCAAGCCGAGACTCCCAGAAATTGACTCTTGCACTCAGTAGCATTTCTGAGTTTCAGATTTCCCCCCACCCCCTGTCTCTCAAGGACAGCTGCCAACAGGACAGTTTGAACAGAACAGAGAAGAGACTTTTCAAGCACCCTAGTTCCTAGATTTGTACAGGAAACGTGCCAGTCAGCTGAAAGGGAACAGTGGAGTGGTTCAGCAGAAGTCTTAACGGAGACAGGATGGGGAAGAGGAGTGATAGATCGAGAGAGGAGACCATGTCAGCTGATTCAGGAGGAGTGTAGTAGGCGGGCAAGACGGGAAATGTAGATTTTGCCATGGGCATTTGAGGAACCAAAAGTGCAGGGTCATTCGTGAGAAGGGGGGCTGAAAATTGTAGCGAATGGGCAAAATGTGAATGAGCACCATTGCCCTCCACTGGACGTAATCAGAACAACTCGATTATATGTGATAGGCCCTCTGCTTCTGCCAGCTAACAGAAACTCCCTTTAGCCCCAGTGGCAAGGACCTGTGGCTGTGGAGCAGTAGGCCCCGACTTCTTCCCCCGCTGGGCTGTGAAGTCTGTGTGGCAAAGTGGTAGCTCTAAAGTCCTAGGCGCACAGGGCTTTTCCTCCAAATTTATCAGTGAAGAACGTCAGCGGCTGAGTTTCGTGCGACCTTTCCAGTTAATCCCCTGGAAATCTGTCTGTGTGTCCATCCCTCTGATGTCTTTCCATCTGTCTATTATCTGTTTAGGGGTTTTAGCCTGTACCCATCACCAAGGTAACCGAATGCCATTCTAGTCTCTTGTATATCTCAGACGGACCCGTGGATCCTCCGTACAGATGTTCATATATTCTTATGTCCTTTCCTCAGAAGATGGGGCCCGAGGTCCAAAGGACCGGTCATTTCCTTTCCTGCATTAGTTGCAAGGCTGGGAGATGTCCTCATGTATTAGATAGCATACTAAGGGCCAAATTCGACACTCAGGGATTCTGGGGTGAGTCTGAAGTAATCCTACTGACCTTAGCAGCCTTTCCCTGGGTTCACACTTGAGAAATAGAGAGCATGATTTGATTGTAAGAGCATGGGTCGTAGTTCAAAGGCCATTGAAGCTGACGGAGAGACTCTCATTGACTTGAATGGTCTTTGGGTCAGGCTCATAGATGACTGTTTGGATTCTGTTCAGGCGCTTTGTCTTGGGGGTGGGGGACTATGCGGGGCCTTCCCAGCACAGCAGATTGAAAAGCCACAAGCTGTGTATTTGGTCAGCCCGATAAGAGTGGGACTCCTCCCTTCCTCTCCACCATACACTCTCTCATCACGTCGGTCCCTCCTGAGACGATGACATGTACACATCCACCCCCTTCTACCCCCGCCCCGCCATGCTGGTTGCTAAGATCCTCTGGTGCCAGAGACTCAAGAGCAGAGCGGTTCAGCCCAAGAGCGAACGAACGAGAGGCCTGGCAAAATATCTGCAGTGAGAGGGATTTTGTGGCGGTGCGGCAGGGGTTGGTTTTTCAGATGTAAGTTGCTTATTTCCCACTGGTGTTCGAGACACACAACATCTGGAGAACTTTGTGTCCTTCACGATGGAATTTTGCACAGAACGTTTTCGCCGCCCGGATGATTGTTAAAAGCACAAGAACATTGTGGTGCAAGAGATCCCTCCTGCTCATAACAGCAAGGATGGGCTAGTGGTTAGGGTGCTAGCCGGGGACGTGGAAGACTTCTCTGCGCCGTTGCACACTTCCTGTATGGCCTTGGGCAGCTCATCTAGGGCAGCGGTTTTCAACCTTTTCTCAGCTGTGGACCCCTAAAAAATTTCAAATAGAGGTGTGACCCCTTTTAGAAATCATAAACAAAGTGGGCATCTGCACACCACCGGCTGAGAACTAGGGTATGTCTACAGAGCAGCTAGACACCCACGGTTCCAGCCAACTTGGGCTAGCAGGGACCCTGTGCCTCAGTTCCCCATCTGGACAATGTTGATAATGGCACCATCCTGCCTCGCAGGGCTGATGTGAGGAGAAGTACATTAAAGATCATGAATTACTGTGGTGATGAGGCCCCTATAAGTACCTACAATAGATAGATAGCTGGATAGATGGGATGGATGGGGATAGATAGATAGATGATAGATGATAGTATGAAGGAGGATAGGAATGATGGTGATTTCTTCTCATTCTGTCTACTTTAAAATAATTCCAAGTCACCAAAGTCACATGGTCTGCTGGATTAAATATCATACTTTACATCTCTGAGCTCTGTTCCCACCTCTATCCCCTACTGAGCCTTCATAATACTTTCCATGTAACTAACACATCACAAGGGATACTAAGAAGCTCGTGGCTGTACATCCGGGGAGCTATTTAAACTTCCCTAACTCTTTCTGACTGACCCGGCTGGGGATGGAGTACGTAGAAGAAAGGGGACAAGGAAAAGAGACGACAAGGGGATTTGCGGAGGGAACATAAGAAGAAATTGAGGCGAGGGGCCTTACACAACCATAGATCCTCAATTCCAGCCCTGCTACATCTGTGCAACCATTCACTAAGTATCTTTCCCTTCAAGAGATAACAGTAG
The DNA here is from genome assembly GCA_032164245.1 of Sternotherus odoratus. Classification (NCBI taxonomy): domain Eukaryota; kingdom Metazoa; phylum Chordata; order Testudines; family Kinosternidae; genus Sternotherus; species Sternotherus odoratus. The sequence continues at coordinate 14,481,591 of JAVMKO010000016.1, forward strand.
AAGATGGTCTATAAATCCCAGGGTCTAAAGCAGCTAAACTGTGGTGTCCTGGTCTTCATCATCCACGCAGGCAATCTCCGCCAGGATGCTCCCACATATAATCACTGCAAATCATTTTCTCTGTTCTGCGTCCTGAGGCAGCCCTAGGGGGAATCTTCCTAACACATTCAGATAAGGGCTCTCCTGCGGAGGTGGGCGGAAATTTGGCAGCAGGAAAGGAATTTGCCTTCCCATTAAATCAACCGGCAACTCTGGTTTATGGGACGAGCTTATTAGACAGTGGTGTCCGCTCTTACTGCTTCCCTGGCTTTATGGAAGGATTAGTCGGACCCCCGACCCCTTCCCCTTGTTGTACCATGAGGCCTGTGATGTGCATATTTACAGAGGCATGATTTTATCCTGCAGCAGGGACGAGTAGCCCTTGTCAGCTGCTTACAGGGGGCTTGGATGTTTGCTGCTCGCTCTTTTTCCAGGGCAGTGGATTAGTGATCTCTGGAGATCTGTGTTTGAATCCTTGTCTTGGCTTATAAAATACGGGTGATTTCCAGTTAGCGTCGTGCCCGCTAAGGGACCTTTTCCACATCACACCTGATTTGGTGCAACCATTGGGCTTGGTGCAATTGTCAGGGTGGGGGTTGGGACGGAGATAATAGAGTCAGCTCCGAGGTTAGTGAGGCCCCATCTGGCTCCGTCCCTTGCTGTGAATGGTGCACAGAGCATCACATTGGTTGAGTGTGCCATGGCAAGAACGTTGCATAGGTCGGGTCCCCATTGAGTAGAGCCGCGGAGATCCGCAGACCATTTTGGTGGCAGATACAACCGCGCTGGACTCCATGCGTAAGTCTCAGCCTCCAGGCGGTAGCTCCCCCCACGGGTTCAGCCCTACAGACTGCTGACCTCACCTGCTGACTCCGCGGCTCGGGGGCTGTTTGGCCCTGCCTGCAGGGGCCACGTTTGTGAACCTGACCCCCCTTCACTTGCCTTTATCCTGTACTTGATGATAACCACTTCCCCCGTGTTTCCCTCTGCGCAGCTCAACTCTCCGATGAACCCCATCAGCAGCACAGAAGACATTAAACCGCCCTTGGGACTCAATGGAGTTCTTAAAGTGCCAGCGCACCCCTCAGGAACCATGGCCTCCTTCACCAAGCACATATGTGCCATCTGTGGGGACAGATCTTCAGGTAACCCCCCCCTCCCTCCGATGGCAAGCAGAGCAGGGGATGGGGGAAGGGGGACCTGGTGGAAGGAGAATCTCCTTTTCTGGTCTTTATTTGTCCAGCAGGAGTAGCCACATGTCTTAGTTTCCTGGGCCAAGGCAATGCAATGGAATAGCTAAGACAAGTGCAACCTCTGGGGAGAACCGTTCGCTCTTCCATGCCAAGGGCTCAGGGCCATCCTACACCTTAACCTCCACCCCTGGAGATTGATGTCCAACCAGCTAGGGCTGAAGCAGTAAAAACGGAGCCTTGGGAGAATTTGGGGGGTGGTGGGGGGATGATCCCATTTAGCAGCTCTACCATCATCCCTTTTGTGGATATGCTGGGGGGGATTGGGTTTAATTGAGTGGCAGGGCTGTGTGGAATATTCTCAAAACAAGAGAATACCACCTCACTGTTCAGAGCAGGTTCACTCATAGGGACACTCGGCTTGCAGACCACCCCTGGGAGCCTGATCTGATCTCCCAAGCCAGGTGAAACTTGGCAGATTCTTCTGGGTTCAGAGAAGAACTTGATGTGGGGAACAGGTGACATGTTGCCTCAATCTCTGCGTGGCCACTGGTTGTATCATATATTGGAAATCGGCTACCACTGGAGCAGTGCAGCTCCTCCTTCAACCGTAGCCTTTTTATCCCATATCCTTCCTTCTCCCATGTCCTTGTGTCCACAATGTGAGCAGAGGGGCCAGGGGCTGGAAGAGTCTTGGAGACATCAACTACTCTCTGGTCCCTTGTCTTCACTTGGAAATTAGGTTGGGTTAGAACGTGACTGTGACTCATGATGTTAAACGTGATTTGCAGCCCGTTTGGACAGGGACATCTTGTCATCTGATCGTGGCAAGGCCTGTACTTCCAGTGCGGTTTGACCCATGACCAATGGACATGATGATAAACATGATAGTTGAGGCAGTTTGCCAGCGCAACATGGGGGAAGCTTGCCTGGATGTTGTACCGGTTCTGTGGATGAATAAAGAGCGGTCAGGGGACCTTGTCCAGACAGGGATGACTGAGCTAGCTAGCATGATTGCATTAAACTATCTAAAACCCTAGGCGAGACAAAGCAATGGTATATTAGCACACACTAATTTGGCCAAGATAAAGCCTGACCCCCCCACTTCAAATCCTGTACTAGACAAGGCCTCAGGTAATTAAAAAACCCAGAAGAGAAGTAGTAAGAGGGCTGGGAGGGCGGGAAGGTGACCTGTTTGTTGCTCAGTGGGTCTGCATGATTTCTGTGTCTTTTCATCCCCCTTGATCCCCTGCAGGTAAACATTATGGGGTGTATAGCTGCGAGGGCTGCAAAGGTTTCTTCAAGCGCACAGTGCGGAAGGACCTCACCTACACCTGTCGTGACAATAAGGATTGCTTGATTGACAAGCGCCAGCGGAACCGGTGCCAGTACTGCCGGTATCAGAAGTGTCTGGCGATGGGCATGAAGCGAGAAGGTAAGGCAGACAGAGCAGTGACTTCAGCTACACTCCTTCCGTAGGAGGCTCCTTCCTGTTTCTAGCCCTGCAACATAAATTGCACCAAACCTGCATTCAGACCCTTTTGTTGCTGATTGTAAATGCAGCCAGAATATGGGTCAGTCATCTCACTGTGGAATTGCTGTTGCTGGGCCCTAAACCATGCTGTTTGCTGCTACGTGAAGGGTGGATTTTTCTCCCCTGTTCATGTCTCTCTTGCATATTTTCTATGCTCGCTCAACAGTGACGAGTAAGGCCATGGAGGAATCAGGCCAGATGTGTTTCTGAGAGGAAGTTGTTGCCTGAGTAATTCACTTAGTTCCTTCCCCAGCAATAGAATGTATCTGAACCGCGTCCATCACCGAAGTGCTGCTTTTATTTCTCATACGGAGCAGCATCCTCATCAGAGTCTTCCGGCTACCCAGGCCTAACGAGGTTACACTCTGTGACATGATATGGCTGGGGGTTAATCTGCCCAAGCAAAGCTTCAATCATGGCGTTCGTTTCAAAGGGGTGAAGCAAAGCGAGAACAGATGCTATTGTCCAGTGACATGGAGGAAGGCAACAGGAAAATATTGATTTGCCTTGATTTTAAAAATGGTTCTTTTCCCATGTCAGAAGGCTGCAAAGCCCATATCAAGGGGCGAATGTGGGACTAGCATTTTAGGCACAAGGCTCTTGGATTAAATATATGTTGGGTGACAAGCACTGTAATCTGATCTGGCCCATCCTTTTACTGATAATACTGATAATATCTGCAGTGATGTTAAATCCTGGAAAATCAGTGTAGATTATTAAATGCGACACTGTCAAGATACAAGTGATGTGTTTAATCAAATGCTTCCCCTGCAGCACTTTAGATTAGTAAAACTGAAAGAATGTTATCAGCCTAATTTATTTCTCATGGTGCTGTTTGTTTATATTTTGCACTTCACTTAGCCTGAACTGTGAGGTTAGTTTCATTTTCTCTTTATAGTCACTTTTCCTTTTGATTCCTATGAACTTGCCTGTGCTGTTGTGTTTGGGTTTCCAGTATTGTGGGAAAATAGTTGAAACTCTGTTTTTTCCATGAGAAAAAATAATCATGACTTTTTTTTTGTTTTAGTTTTTGTAAAATGTTTTCCCCCTCCTGAAATTTAATTTTGGACAATGGCTCGTCAAGGCTGTGTTGGTCGGTGTGTGCTTTTGACTTATGAGCAGCTATGTGAATAATCCTCCATTGGTATCACTCCAGTCACTGAGATCTGCACTCATTACATCGTCTGAGTCACATCTGCTGTGCTGACTGACACATAAATCCGCTTCTTTACTGCTCTGTGTTCTGCGGAGTCACAATAGTCGTGGGAGAGCAAAGCGGCAGGATGTGTCTCTTTGAAGAGCAGTTAGTCTTGTCTGGAGCGTTAACTAAATAGGGCAGCGCTGAAGCTGTGTCTAGCGTTTAACAAACCCTGACATGCTTGATTTACGGGGTCATATAAGGACCCACACATGCAGATTCTTCAAATGTCAAAGCCATCTCTGCTTGGGATGCTTTGGAGTTCCAAAGGCAACTGATTAAAAGGGCATTTGGTTGGGGTTAGGAGGGAAAGGGTTAGAGAGCAAACTGCAGAGTACTGAATTCCTAAAGGGAACCTTCCTCACCCCAGCAAACTCAACCCTGGGTGTCCGGAGTAGAGATTTCCGGAGGGGAGTGTACTATGTTTTGCACTGAGGAGGGCTGGAAACTGGTAGATGTTCTGGGTTTTATACAAGGACTTTTTTGTTATCATGGGGTAGCTATATATAAGATATACATATATGGTCTTAATCCGACACAGAATGTACCTCAGGTATGTTTCAGACACGAATCAGTGTGTGTGTGTGTGTGTGTGTGTGTGTGTGTGTGTGTGTGTGTGTGTGTGTGTGTGTGTGTGTGAGAGAGAGAGAGAGAGAGAGAGAGAGAGAGAGAGAGAGAGAGAGAGAGAGAGAGAGAGAGAGAGAGAGAGAGAGAGAGAGCGAGCGAGCGCATTGTGTTCAGGGCGCTGTGGTTTTAACAGGGATGTTAGAAATCTGAGCATCCCTCTCGATGCTAGCAACAAGTCAGCATCTTCCACATGTCGGGCAGCGGCAGAAAGGATGCGCGTCCCATTTGTTTTCTCGTTTAAGGGGTAGGGATTGTGCGGCTGGCTCTGCAGACAGATAAGAGCCCTCCCTCACCATAAGACCGGAGGGCTCTACCTTTCAAAGGTAAAGGCGGGCTGGTTTCCTGAGCTTCCCCCCATGTCTCCCGGAGACGCTGACCTGACTGTGCAGCAGGTGCATTCCTGACAGACAGCAGAGAGAGAAGGAGGGAGCACACGGTGTCCTGAATCAACCCTGTCTCTCCCAGGCGGAAGAGAGAGAGTCCTGGGATGTGGGCAGACCAGACAAAGCCACGAGCTGATGCGAAGGAAGCAAAACCAAAGGGGGATATGGACGGAGAGGAGAAGAGGGTGGAAAGTCTTTGGGCTTCAGATGAAAATGCACTAGTGCTGCTGGCTGTGGGCAGGTCCAGGTATCTGAAGTGGCTCAGGAGGACTGCTTGTTATTGGCGTTACAGCTCAGCCGTGGCTATACAGAGTGTCTGAGGGTACGTCTACACAGCAATAAAAACCCTGCCGCAGCATGTCTCAGAGCCTGTGTCAACTGACTTGGGCTTACAGAGCTCACGCTGCAGGGCTAAAAATGACAGCGTAGACATTTGGGCTGAGGCCGGAGCCCTGACTCCATGAACCTGACCCCTCCTCGGGTTTCAGACCCCAGGCTGCAGCCAGAGCCCGGACATTGGCACAACTCTTTTTTAGCCCTGCAGCGGGAGCCCCAGGCAGTTTGACCCGGGCTCTGAGACTCTCTGCCATGGGGTTTTCTGGGCTGGGTAGACACGCCCTCCTTAAAAGCATGTTGTGGCTTAGACTCTGCAGGCTCCGAGTGTGACCACTCAGTGCTCCTGCAAAGCCAGCCTCTGTGTGCGTAAAACGCTGGCGGTCGGCAGGCTGGCTTCTGGCTGTGGGAGTTCATTCTCTGCAGTGCTACCAGCATAGGAAGACTCATCCCCAAGAACAAACCAACTCCCCTCTCCATGTTACACCTCCTTCCGCTTCCCCACCAAGATACCCACTGGTGCAGATTTGCAGTCTGTGCTGGAAGGATCCGGGGGATGGAAAGCTGTGAGGGAAACAGTCCTCAGAGGAAAAGGCCCAGCTGCCATGCCAGTATGAACCGAGCGCTGTCAGATTGCATTAATGGGAACTGATGGGCGTTGTATTCTTTGCCGGATAAAAGTTGCTAGTCAGGAGGTCAGCTCTATAACGTGTACTCACCGAGTTGTTCCACTGAGAGAATAAAAGTGACTAACAAAGGCCAGCTCATCTACTATATATTCAGCAATGACACTTGCTTTTCAGAGGAGAGCTGTGGGAATGGATTCATTTTTGTTTTCATTTGCAGTACATGTATTATCGAAGGCTGGGATCCTCTGTGGAGCCTGTTAAATTTCATTGGGGACTGGGTGCCTAATTCCCCTAGGCTCTTTAGAAGATCCAAGTGAATTTTATCTTTGTTTGTCTTGAGTCAAAATGGAGCCCGAAGGTTTTGGGTCTCGTGCACTTTGGGATCTGTCTTTTCCCTCGATGTGTCCATTAATGTGAGCAGGTTACTTCCAGAATCTTCCACTCTTCCTGAGATGGTGTCACGGGGTGAGCTGGGTCTGGAAAAGGGTTAAGGCCTCAGAGCTCTGGATGACAGGTCAGAAGCCTAGAGCTGGCACCGAGTACCAGAGGTGCTGTCCTCAGAGCAGGAAGGAGAGTATCCTGGGAAAGACCCAGTTTGGGGTGCTCTTGCAGTGGGAAGGAGCCTGGGTGGGGAAGGGCAGTGGCTGAGGGTTCCTGGAGATGAGTGAACTGAGGCCCAGGAATGGTTCAGATCAGCAGTTGTGTGGGCATCCATTAGCGAGTCAGAGGGGAAACTGAGGCAGCACCCAGTCGGGGTGGGGCATGCCACTGTTGCAGGTGGATTTAAGTGAAATGGTTTGGGGCTCAAACAATCGACCCAGCTGCTTGCCCATGGTCATTGGTGGCTTTTCTTGTTTTCATTCTGTTGGCTCTCCTGAACTGACATCCTGTAAATCAGGTGACTATTAAATTCCTACAGTTATGGCAATTGCCCGGGCAGCGCCACAGTAAAATTATAGGTCCATTAATTAATTTCTAAACGGCAGTGAAATTCCCAAGGGAGTGCATTCTGTATGCCATCTGTATGAGGACTCTATTAATTCATATACCGAATGAATCCATAATAATCAGCCAATTATTTAAAAGTGTGACAGATGGGACCTTCATAACCCTAGAACTGAACTCACGCACTACAGGCATACTGATCTTCTAGTGCAGTATGTATATTATGGAGGGCGAGGAGAAAGAGGAGAAAGTCTTTGTGTTTGGCTTGTGTGATTAGTAGACGTTTGGGGCTAGATCCTCAACTGAAGTGAATCAGCGTAGCAGAGCTCCATTGATTTCCATTGGGCTATCCCAAGTTGCACTCGATGGGGGCCTGACTCATAGTAAATAGCTATTTGGTGCTATGTTGATAACAGACTTGGATTCTGTCCTTGGAACTGCATGGAGGCTCAGTTGTTCTCTCTTTGAAATGGGAATAACAATACGTCTTTGTAAAGTATTTTGAAGTCTGTGGGTAAAAATTGTCTATAAATGAGCCATCTATCCGGCTCAAATATACAGTTCCAAGAAGCATCTTCTGCCCATTTTGGAAGGGTCTTTTCACTTTTTTTTATTCCTGAAAATAAGTTGGATAAGGTTTTCAGAAGTTCATGGCTGCAGTTTTGCATGCAAAGAGTGCACATGCAATTACTGACCGAATTTGCTCATGCGATTACTGCAGTGGAGAGAGGGAATTGACCATTTGCACATTTGCGCAGTGAGATATACATCTGGCCATTTGCCCACATCCACATCAGAGACAATTTGCATAGATAGGTGCAAATCCATATATATTTTCCACAGACATATTTTCTGAGCCTGCATCTTTGGGAATGAGGCCCTTGCTGTGTCTTGGTTCCCTTCTGAAACCTCTTCCCAGCTCACTTTTCCCATTGCTCATTTCACCTACCAGCGCCACATTCCAACATCTGCTCCTTCCCACTGCATCTTCCTCCCTCATCTGTTGCTTGCTCATTGTGACTTGACATCCATGCTCAATATCTGATCTGTACAGGCCTGATAGCTCTCTGATTCCCCTCCTCCCCTCCCCCCGCCTCCACTGGGCCTCGGCTCTAGTCTGGCTGAAGTTTTGGGCTGGTTTGTATGATCCAGCCCCATTTGTCCACACTCCTAATCTAAACAGCTACATCTTATTCACAATAAAGCCAGTAATATGGGCCTTAATTCCCTTCAAAATATGATGCTCCGGAGACCACATTTATGGCAACCGAAATAAATACTTGAGTCCTGTCGCCCCAACAGTATTTATATGCTAGGGACGTACGGTAAAACCTTCTTACCAAGATCTCTCGCTCTCACAGAAGAATAATACAACGGTAAATCATTTCCCACGTGGGGAAGGAGAATAATGTTGTGACCCAGGGAATCAATATGGGGAATGAGAGAGACGTAGGCCACACTTCAATAATGGAAATTTATGCAAGAGGAAAAACCCTCTTATATAAATAGCTGAGGAAGGAAACATGCTTATTTAAGGAGCCTAAGTACTGGCTTGCCATTAGACAGCTGGTGGAAGACACAAAATGGGACGGGCCTTAGGAATTCCTTTGTCAAAGAATACTCAGAGGTGGAAAACTCACGGGACTGAACTCAGAGGAAGTGCAAAGAGCAGCCCATGATAGACAGAGATGCCAGAGCCTTGTTCATGCCCTAATCCACGTCTGACAGCACGGGAAGGATTCAGAAGCGCCGCCCTGGGGAGCTAGCTTAGGAGTGCCTGTGTTTTATATCACTGGCCACATCAAAAGGCACGAGGGTTGAAGTTTAGAATGAAAAGGATCAAAATTGTCTGTACTCTGGGCTTGGGGTTAAAATGTAAAGCTTCGCCTGTGCGATGTGATTAGTTTAAGGGTGGAAAAGCGTATAAATAGAACATTTCTTCTGGCATTTAAGTCTCTTCTCAAGGCTGCCTGTTGATAAATGTAAGTAGGATCTCAATGCTAATATCCCGGGTGCGCTTGCCTTATTGATTCCGAGCACAGAAGCTGCAATAAATGATTAACCGAAAGTGTTGGTTGCCATATAAATGACTGCCAGCTGCACAGGCCTTTGTTTTCTGGACTTTGTCTTCCGCCAAGGATCAGACATTCACCAACACTTAGGTTACCATCCACAGAGCTTCACCAGTGCAGAGGATACGGGGGCGGGGTGAGTGGTTTGCATCCAGTAGTATCGATCTCACTCCCTGGCATCAGTTTGGGAAGCGTGGAGAAACCAATTCAGCCCTGAACTCTGAAATGAATCCGTAATACCCATGCGTGCCCGCGCACACAGGTCCCTGGTGCTGCCAGCCTGGGAGAGGAGGTGGCATCGATGGAAGAATGAGCGTGCAGCTACTGACTGCGCCATGAGGGACACCCTGAAGATGCATCGTTTTGTTGTGTGTCTCTTCTCTGCAAACAGCCCACGCCCAAAGCCCACGCCCAAACAGCCCACGCCCAAAGCCCACGCCCAAACAGCCCACGCCCACGCCCAAACAGCCCACGCCCACGCCCAAACATGGCCTTCCCAAGCGGGCTTCCCAAAATATCAGTAGGGTGCATGGAACATGCAGGTGGAAATGGGGGTGAAGGCCCTTGAGACAAACGTGTCTCCGATGATTTAGTGGAGTTACCCCAGGGATGGATTAGGTGAGTTTCTCATATTCACATTGGTTGACAGCTTCACAGCTGTTCGAAAGAAGGGCACCTTTCTTCGGAGAGGGATTTCAAGTGCTCCTGATCTCTGGAATTCATTTCACTGCTGGCTAGAACCGCAGCTTCATTTCTCTTGTTTGGCTCTCTCCCTCCGTCTTGTCTGCCTGATAAATGTTGCGCTCTGAATAAGATTAATGGACGTGTTACTGGAGGTGCCACTGAAATGCTCCCAATGGAAGCAGTTGCTGGCCATCACATTCTGTTTCATCATAGTTAGGCTGAATGTTGACTGGTAGATTTCTGTCCTTCTCTCTCCTAGTTCAAAATCTTGACCTGTACGTTCTGTACCAGTCTATATTCCTATGCCGCAAACCGAGCAAGTTACTATGTGTTTCCCTCCTAGATCTGGGAACATACAATAGAAAGTACTAGCTGTCGTCCAACCCACTGTCAGTGGACACCATCCTTCTGATTGAACTTGAAACGAGTCTGCATGCTGCTTGCCTTTCCTATCCAACAGCTGTAGGCAGGTAGTATGGTGGAGCAAAGTGCGTGCCCATAATTGTTTCCTGGTTGGTTAGTTTTTTTATGTATCCATTCTTTCTGCCTTAGCCTTCTCTTTGAGGCAGTGCTTCGCCATGCAGGACACTGTTGGTAGGAAGCACACAGCATCTTCAGTGCTTAGAGTTCTCTCTTGGTGACTTTGGATTGATTAGAGTCTGAAAACAAGACTATAGGAATAGGTGGGGAAGCAGTGAATCCTGGAGAATGGGCAATAGCCTCTTTAGTTCAGATCAGCTGGTGCAACTTCTGTTATCTTTGCATGCACAAAGGTTTCCTCTGAAATTACCTCAGTGTTTCCCAAGGGCGTTAGGTCTAGACCAGTGGTTCTCAAACTTTTTCTATTGGTGACCCCTTTTGGACACCAGGCCTCTAAGCGCGACCCCCCTTAGGGGTCGGGGTCAGGAGCGGGGCAGGGGATGGCTAGGGGGGGTGCCAGCAGCCCCCTGGGGCAGAGGCTGGGCTCGGGGGGTGTGTGTGTGCCAGCAGCCCCCCGAGGCAGGGGCTGAGCTGGGGGTGTGTGTGGGTGTAGGGGTGCCAGCTGGCCCGGGGTGCCGCCAGCAGCCCGCCACAGCAGGGCCTGGGGTTTGGGTCGCTGCCAGCAGCCCACTGCAGCAGGGGCCGGGGCCGGGTCTCCGGGCGCCGCCGGCAGGCCGCCGCGCCATGGGCCGTGTCTGAGGTTTGGGTTGCCTCCAGCAGCCCACCGCCGGCCCGCAGCAGCAGGAGCCAAGGCCCAGAGCACCGCCGGCAGCCCGCCACGGCCGGGGCTCAGGGCGCTGCTGGCAGGAGTTGGGGCCAGCTGCCAGCAGCAGGGGCTCGCGACCCCCACATAAGTGGGTCGCAACCCCTCGAGGGGTCCCGACCCCCACTTTGAGAACCAATGGTCTGGACCAACAACCCCAAACGGACGGTCCTTAGGTGCTGAGAATGGGGCTTGCAGGCTCCTTTTCCTGTGGCAGATAAACACAGGGGGCCAGATCTTCAGTGGGTGCGAATCAGAGTGGATCTGGCCCAGTGCCTTTCCAGCAAGATGCCCTCTGTGTCTGAACTCTGCTCGGTACAGTGGGTGTGTGTGTGGCGGGAGGAGGCGGGGAGGCATCAAGGAACCAATTACAGCTCCTTTAGTCTGTGCTGGCCCAATCCTGGCATCACCTAGCGCACCGTAGGAGCTGCTCTAACGTCTGTCTCTAGCCGAAGATCTCTAAGGGAGCTAAGACTAGGAAAGAATGAGCGTAGCAGTAAGGAGCTTTCCCACAGCCATTCCCACCACCCCCTGGCCATGCCCCTGTGCCAGTGAGTGGGGCGGCTGGTGAAGAAGCTGTCTCTGCCAGCTTGACCCATGCTGGGGAGTTCCACCAGGAAACTTCTTCGCTGACCCAGCTGTGGCCTGTCTGCATCTGCTTTGCACCGCCGGAGCAGCACAGCGTCCAGAGCATAACAAGGAACCTGCCCAGGCGTCTTCCAGCACGTCCAAGCAGCACGGGGGATAGGCCAAACTCCACTCCTTTTCCTTGCTGTGCATTGCTGTCCTGTGTGATGATATCCCACTGCATCCAGGGCTGGAGAATCTGCTGCGATCACACAAACCAAGCAGGAAATACCAGTCGGGAGCCCTTTCTCATGCTCCCTCCGGCAGGCCTGGGACAACTCACATAGTGCAGACTTTGAGAAAGCTGCAAGATAAAGCTCGGGGCCATATCCTCCCATCCCATCCCTCCCTCCCTGTTACAGACTTACCTGTTTATTGGCGCCGGTGGTTCCCGACTCCGCAAGAATTCTCTCCATTTCCCATGTCCTGAGAGCCCCAGTCTGTTACTTCTGGGGACCCCTCATCACAGATCATGCTATGATTTTATTGTTTTCTATAGCGCATCCTCAATACACATGGCACTTTACCTAGCAAGTGAAGAAGCGACAGCTTCAGCCCTGCCATCCCTGCTCTGACCACTTGAGCGGGCAGTTCTGTTTCCCCAGCTTGAGACCCTAAAAGTCCTCCCCAACCTCCCCCATCACCACAAGTTCCATCTGCATTGCTGCAGAAGAAACCCCCGCTCGTTCCCAAAGGCGTGCACCAATGACATGCCTAGTTACCTTCTTTGTGTTTGGAAACGGGTGTCCATTCAGGATCGGGGCCCCATCGTGCCAGCAGAGAGAGAGACAGACAGACAGACAGACGGACATGATCCATGCCCCATAGAGTCTACCATAGAGCAGCAGCGCTTTGAGGACCCGGGACATTCCCTCTCCTATAAACTGTGTGATCCCTGACTGAACATTCAATAAGCTTCCCGGCCTAGCAGTGTCTTTCCCCTTCTTCTTGCTGCATTTTCCCTAGGACTTGCAGTATGGTTTGCGTATTGCTCCACGCTCCCTCTTCGGTGTTAGCCCACTGAAGCTGAAGGAGTTAAACGGAGGATGGATTTAGGCTGTAGTGACGCATTCAGTTACTTCCGCCTGCAGTTTCGAGACCTCTCTGTGACTCCTTTTCTCCTCGGAATTTCTCAAATAAATCACGGAGTTTATAGCGACCAAACTTTCCCCTTCTTCTATCCTAAAATGGCTTTGTCAGAGCCCAGCTTCTGCAGTAACACAGTTGCCACTGACCCGTGCTGACCTCCTTCTCCTGATTCCCTGGCTGTGCAGCAACCCCCCTGCGAATCACACACGCTCAGGAAATCCTAGGACGTCCACAGTGTGGCTGTCTCCTGGTGATTCATTTAGTGTCAGCTGGCATGACTCGAGGGGTGGGGGAGCAAAAGGAGTCCGGAGAGAAATAGGGAATTCAGCTTTCCAGCTTGTTGTTCTACTTGAATATAAAAGCAGGCAAATGGCCACATCCTACTGCAAGAGCAAAGTTCAAGAGAGAACAATTATTTATCGCTGTAACTTTAGACAGCAAAATTCTGTCCCTTCAGTTTAATGTGTTTGTTACGTCTGTGATGCTTCGTTCTTCGAACCACGCCATTAAAAATTCTAATAATAATACAACTTTAAAGGGACAGTATTGTCAGGTTGAAAAATCAAACCCATCCCTCCATCTCCTTAACCCGCGCTCCTGTGTTACTGGTCACTATTGATGCGGATTGTTTACATTCTGCACTTTACTCAACTTTGATGACAATAGATTAATAATTTTCACTTTTGTTTACTGTCAGTTACACTGGTTGCTTCCCAGTGCTGCAGCATTTTCGGGGGGGGGGGGGGGGGTGTCTTTAAATCCATTTTTTTAGCAAGTCCTTTCATTTAAAAAAAATCATGACCATATTTCTGTTCACTTTAGATTTTTGCACAACTTAAGAAAAACACACACATATTTTGGTCCAAGTTACAATAGAGTTACAATTTAATTTTATTTCTCAACTTTTTTGCATTTCCAGCAATATAAAGCCCTGTCTTTGAAAGAGGCATATTTGGTTCCAAAGCCAAAGAAAAAGGAATCTTAAGGCTGAATTAGTTAGCTCAGGTACCACAACATTTTTTAGGGATACAGGCACTTCCAGTTCAAAGAGCCCCAAGATTCCTAACAATATATAGCTGGTGAATATACTGCTGGGAGGGGGGTGGGGGAATCCCAGCAGGCCTTTTCCATCAATGAGCACTATGATTCTTTTGATTACTAATCAACTGTCTCCTCTCCACTCAATAGTCACACCTCCAAGAGGGCCTCGTGCTATTAAAACAAAAGCATATTGCAAAATAGGGCAAATTGATGAGGTTGTGGGAAGAGACTTTTTACAAACAAAGATCCAGGGCATGTGTCAGCTTAACGCTGGCACCTGCCGCTGTTGCCTCTCTCTCGGGTATTTCCAAGCAATTGGTAATGGCTTTGATGCTAATACAGCCTGAACGTGGGAATTGGGCTAAAAAATATGAGAGAGGAGGAGGAGCGAGGTGGATGGAGAAGAAACATACCACGGAGCGGAGATGTGGTTTACGCATCGGGAAGGGCATCCTTGCACCTGTGCGCCTGCCCGGAACAGCTCACTGGAAAGTAAGTAACTTGCGTTCATACACCACGCACGCACCAGAGTGCAGCACGTGGCTTTGTTCACAGCTAGGAAAGCAAATGTAATAACATGTTCGAATGGGATCAGAAATGCACTCAGCCCAGTGACATGAGTGGTCAGAAGCAAAGACATGAAAGGGCTCGGGAAAAGGAAAAGGAGAGAAAGGAAAGGCAGAGGAACGTGAAGGGGAAGAACCAAGTGAAAATCCCCATTGTTAATTAAACACTGAGTGTAATAATATTGGACTGCTGTCCTGCACCACCACTGAGTGTAATAATATTGGACTGCTGTCCTGCACCACCACTGAGTGTAATAATATTGGACTGCTGTCCTGCACCACCACTGAGTGTAATAATATTGGACTGCTGTCCTGCACCACCACTGAGTGTAATAATATTGGACTGCTGACCTGCACCACCACTGAGTGTAATAATATTGGACTGCACCACCTGCACCACCACTGAGTGTAATAATATTGGACTGCTGTCCTGCACCACCACTGAGTGTAATAATATTGGACTGCTGACCTGCACCACCACTGAGTGTAATAATATTGGACTGCTGTCCTGCACCACCACTGAGTGTAATAATATTGGACTGCTGTCCTGCACTGCCAAACTCTGTTCTGAATCTAGGAATAGAATTTCTCAGAAGTACTCTCTTCCTTGGCCCAGATCCTTATGAATAATTAGGTTCCTAACTACCACTGAAATCAGCGTGTCCTTGTGAGTGTAGATCTCTCGAGCTCCATGCACGGCTAATGGTGCTATATAAATAAAAACATTTCCCTCTGACCCGGTGTACAATAGGTTTGGTTCGTAATAGGTTGCACTTCATTATCACAGAAAAATTCTCTCCATCTGTCTGTCCATCTATCTGTCTTTTCACATCATGCCCATCACATAACGGGATTGAGTGCTGAATCCTATGGAAATTTTCGGTGAGAGGAAAATGCACTGTGAGAAAATAGCAGCACCCCATCCAAGTTGTTATTCCTTGTAACTACACATTTTCGTCTTGGAAAAAAGTGCTTATCTGTATTAGTGCAGGGTAAGTGGTAATTACAAGCTGCCATAGCCCGTTGCTTTTCCTCAATAAACAAACAAATGCTGTAATATTAGCACTAATGGAGGCTCTCAGAATGCTTCTTCTGGCATCTCTGCTGGTGGAAAATCCAGTCTCCTTTTGTCCCCATTGCTTCCCTCATTAAAATTCTTCGTGGACACAAAAGCACTTTGGGACGTTGAATCTGGCTTTGCAAATGGCAGGTGGCTTTGACGCGGTGCCTAGGGACATGGATGCAAAGTCCGTGTGGTGGAACGAAGAGACCTTAATGGCGCAGGCAGGAGGGGACTAGATCTTCTAGCTCCTGCTTGGAAGTGGCTTTGCCTGTTACATCTTCCTCCCTGCTGACCTCCTCCCCTGAAACGGAAATGGATAAAAAGGCTGTGCAGGAAAGATGAACGTAGTTCCACAGCAAAACTTCTCATGGAGACAGGAAAGGCAGCCAAGATTGAGCCCAATGTAGCCTGAATTCTCAAGCAAGATTGTTGGTACCAATGGGTAGCTTACACAAACGGGGGAGCAGTCTCAGGCCTGGCCTAAGCAGATGGTTCTTAGGGTACCCTGTCCAAAAGGTTATTGAATCCAGTCCCCATGGAAACTTGCAGACAAGTCAGTTGTAAATCACCGCTTTCCAGCATCAGAGACCCCCATCCCACCCTCGTTGGCCTTCTCCATTCCAACAGCATGTCACTTGTTGCTCAGTCATATATCTTTGAGTCTCTGATAGATTCCAGGACCCTTTGCTCTTAGCTCCCAGGGCACAGGTGGGAGATGTTGGGTTCTGGGCTGCATTTTGGCTTAGAGGCACCTGTCAGAGCTCACTGAGCGGAAACAGGACAGTCCTTTCAGAGGATACTACAGATGAGAGACGGGGCGAGTTACTGAGCACCAGGCCCTGAGAAGGTCTGATGATGGGAACCGTTAAGGTTTCATCTCAGAGTACTGACTAAGAGGGGGGTTCTTCTGGGAAGTGGTTATCCAGCCCCTTCCCAGCTCAGAAGGCAAGGCACAGGCAGAGAGAAGGATGTAAAAGTGGAGTGACCTCACTCCACTGGAAGAGCACTTTATGTCCTAGTGGTTTAGGCATCTTCACTCCCAAATTCAGACGATACCTCAGCTCTTTGGTGCAATATTGCCAAATACAACCGCTAAAAAATCATGAGTTAAGCTCCACAAATACTGAGAATGGGGTTAAAAATAATGATTATTGGTAATACTACCTTTGGAGCGCTGGTCATTTGCTTGTTAGTTTTTAAGCCTGTAGGGATCACATTTTCAACCTTTTCTATGCAACCATGAGGGCGAAAATCTTCCTTTTCTTTTTCACTGGGAGCTGAGATTCTGGTGTATTCACGTGACTCCATGAGCTGGGGATTTAAGAGAATGGTGAATCATCATGAGACTCATTATAAAATCACAAGAGTTAGTGATGCTGCAGTGGTAACCCATATTTTCCCTTTCCTTTAAAGCTCTAATTGTCAGCCTCTTGTTCTTTTCTAGCAGCTTGTGGATTTATTACTCAACCACACCCTCATGGTCATAGCTCATCTTCACATGCTCTAAAAGATAGCATCTTGTTATTAATTTCACTCTGCAAGGAGAAAATATCTACCTATTAAAGTGATCAGGCAAAGTATTATGGGAGTGGGTGGGGGTTATTTTTTTCAGAATCTTCCTAGGAGCCACCTTTTATTCTGTTTCCTTGCTACTCACTGGCTGCCTAAGAACAAAACCAGACCAAATCACGAGGGCTAAAGAGATCGCTGCAAAAAATACTCTGTAAAGATCTTGGTAGACTTTGTACTTGTAGGTCAGAGGAAATCTCATAAAAAGTTCTCTCTTGTGTCTAATGACTAGTGCTGCGTGGAGGATGGAAGTTCTATTTCACAAAATCTTTTCAAAATGAAAAATCAAAAGATTTTGTTCCAAAAATGTGGCAATGGGCTGTTTGGACTGTGTTGAAACTTCCCCTCCCTCCCCTAGTTTTCTTCTTAAATGGAATTCTGACAACATTAACCTGATTTTGTGACAGATTTTGATTTAGACAGAACTGCATATTCTAATGGAATATGGTTCCACTGAAGTTTCTCCAGCCAGCTTTATTAATGACAGTTACTTTGTTATGTGCCACTCTGGGGTAGAACTCTGACTTTGAATAAATAATCATTTAATAAATATATTTGAATCAAATCGCAGGTTCACCCTAATTAGAGATGGAAAAGGCCCACTATATCAATAAATCCAGTCTAACATAACACAAGAATTAGGGGTCTTAATGAAATTAATAGGCAGCTGGTTTAAACAAACAAAAGGAAGTATTTTTTCACACAATGCACAGTCAACCTGTGGAACTCCTTGCCAGAGGATGTTGTTAAGGCCAAGACTATAACAGGCTTCAAAAAATAACTAGATAAATTTGTGGAGAGGATAGGTCTATCCATGGCTATTAGCCAGGATGGACAGGGATGGTGTCCTTAGCCTCAATTTGCCAGAAGCTGGGAATGGGCGACAGGGGATGGATCACTTGATGATTACCTGTTCTATTCATTCTCTTTGGGGCACCTGGCATTGGCCACTGTCGGAAGACAGGATACTGGGCTAGATGGACCTTTGGTCTGACCCAGCCGTTCTTATGTTTTTATGATACAGTGTCCCCTGAGGATATCCTGGAGGGATATTAAAACTGAAAGAATCCCCGGTTCTCAGTCTCTCATCTGATTCATAGGACATAAATGTACTCAAAAATATGCTGCTTAATAAAAGGCTCCTTTCATGAGATGGGTAGGTGACCAGACAACAAGTGTGCAAAATCGGGACAGGGGGTGGAGGGTAATAGGAACCTATATAAGAAAAGGACCCCAAAATTGAGACTGCCCCTATAAAATTGGGACATCTGGTCACCATAGCCCGAGGGACACGGAGCAGGGTATCTGGTGTTTCCAGACCCAGCTTGGCTGGTTGAATCCTTCCCTGCTCTGATCTGCAGTAGCATTGTGCAGAGTGGAAAGGGCATGTTCTTGCTCATTATTACTATTTTCATGATAGTGAAGGCTAGAAGGGCCAACTGAGATCAGATGCCTACTGAACAGACATGCAGCATTGGATAGCCATTGACCCTAAGAGCTTACGATCCAAACAGGAAAGACAGACTAGTCAGAGGGGGGAGTTGAGGACCAGGAAGGGGAAGTGACATGGCCAATTTCACACAGCAGGTCAGAGTCCAGAACAGAACCCAGGTTTCCTGAATTCCAATCTAAGGCCCAATCCACTGAATCACACTGTCTTGGCTTTCACCTCTCACATGTGATGTAGGGGAGAGAGGTGCAAAACTAGCCCCTCTGGAGCGGAGAATTCTTTTCCCAATTTGCCACACGGTATTGTTCCCGTTCCCCACATGGTTCCCGTTGTGCTGCCAGAGTGACATCTGCTGCACCGTGGCGTTCCTTTGGGATGCTGGGTTGTTGCCACTGTCTGCTGAAAAACCACGTAGGATCGCTCTGTGTCTTATCCAGGGTGTGAGCTGGATGTGCAGTGGAAGGGCCCGAAATGCAACATCTGTATCAGAATCCAAACCCTCCCCAGGTTCAGCGGGGTTCACCTCTAAGGTTTGTTTCAGCCCCCTCATAGAGACAGGACTAGCCACGAAGTCTGGATCTGGTACCAGTGGTGTTCTGACCCGGAGTTTTGGTTCCTACACTGTTCCTTTATCAAGATGTACAGAAGTTTCACAGTGTGCTAGGACAGGCCTCCTGCCGCAGCACTGAGAAAATACTGAGAAGTGCTAGGATCCAGGACTCCGTAAGAGAGTCACATTCCTAGGAGAGAGGAGAGCAAGGTTATTATCTCACGAGGCCTTCCCTACACAACTGACACACTTTGAGAGTGCTGTCCCTTAACGGTCACTCTGTAGTGTCCTCCCTCCCACCCCTTTTTGAAATGACAAAACCAAGCCAAACCTTGCAACTCTGTGTAAATAAAGGAAAGACAAAACCAGCATATATATATAAAAAAAAGCAGCGACCACCAAACGATATAATGATTTTTGTTTCTAAATTTTATTCTGTTACAGGGATGGAGCACCATCCATCCCGGCCCACAAGACTTCTGGGAAGCCAAGAAGAACAAGGTATTCCCATTTCAATATTACCAGACAAGCTGCCACGCAGCTACCAAGTTTATATATCTATATATCTAGAGTTAAAACAGCCACCACCAAAATCTAATTGCCAACTGCTCTATGTATTCTGTCAGCAGGCAGTGTGACTAGCCCCTAGGCCAGGTGGGAGTAGGGAATAGATTCAGCAACAGTGCCCCAAGTCTACATGACTAGGGCTTCCCTCACAGCCACTAAAGAGCTTGTCCTTGGCACCCTTCTCCCAGACTGCATGATAATAAACTAGACTCCCCAAAACCAGCAGATCAGCTGTATCCTCCGCTTTCCCTCCCAGCTCTCTCCTATTTCCCCCCAGCTCAACCCACCCCATTGTGTGCTCTGCACCTAAAAAAACAAATGTATCCCCCCCCCCACTTTCCAAACACACACATTTCGTTTAGAACATCTCTCTCCTGCAGACGAGGGTCAGCTCTGGTTAGGTTTCTCCAGGCACATGGGGGAGGAGGAAGTGTTCTCGCCCGTGGTTGAATAGCTGAAGATAAACATACTGTAGGGATCGCCGCTGGAAAGAGCTAGGGGTTCCAGGATGAGAGGGAAAAGGAGGCATGGAAGAGCTAGAGTAGAGGTGTCTGCATTAAGGAAGCCTGGGACTGAAGATTAAACCCAGTCCCATCATCTGGTTTGCTTGCTCCTGGCAAAGGGCAAATTCTGTTTCTCCCTCTCGCTGCCTCTCATCTTCTCCTTGAACTTGTCAACCACAGGCAGATTACCTCACCCACTTCGTCTCTCTAGTATCCTGGGATCCACCTGGCTGCAGCAACACTGCACGCTTGTGTAATTAGTAACCATTTTACAGCTCTAATTGGTCTTCGCCTGGGCACATCTCGCGACGCAGGATCCTCTTGATTGTCAGCGATGCTCATTTTTGTCTTAAAGAACAACCACCAAACCTACAAAAAAAAGCCCAAATCTCTGCAGCGGGGTCTAAAAGTTGTCCTCCGTCTGGCGGCTGTTAGCGGCCTGCGGGAGACGCATTTGCTGTTGGCGGCCTCAGCACAGAGCCTACGCATCAGAAATATCCCAGGCTGCTAGTAGCGTAGCCGTTGGCAGTCTCCGCTGAGAAGCCACAGTGTGAATGGGCCATGGAGACATCTCCCATCCGCAGAGGTGGTCCCTACAGGTCAGGACTGAAGCAGTATTAGGAGGTCTGCACTGCCCATTAGAGTGGATCAACTGAGGGTTTTGGTGGACAGGACTGTTGATCCAGCCCCTGGAATTCCAGTCTCTTGTCCACGCATGCGTCAAGCAGAGATCCACTGGGAAGCATCCACTGAGTTCTTGGCCTCCTTGCAACAGCAGCCGTTGTCTGGGGTTTTCTGCTCGGTGTTGACTTCTGGTTCCTTCCTTTGACCCTGCCTTCTGTTGCTGTTTGTTCATTCTTCGCGTTGATATCTGGTTTCGGTGGCCCCTCCCGCACTTGAGGGGGGCGGGCCTTTCACTCTGATAGACTCCGCCCACCAAGCCCAGTCATCAAATAGGCCGACACCTTGCATCTGCGTGAGGTTCATTCACGAAAGATCTGAGGGACGTAGGCTCTGCTCCACACAGAACACCACTAAAGGAGGACTTGCCGCTCTGTCATCTCCCTGCTATGATCCACATGCAGCAGACACCCCAAGCATGCCCTCAATGCTAGTTAAAAATGCCTGGGTGAGAGGAAAACAGCAACACTCCTTGCACGGGTGCAAATAGCAGCCCATTGCCTGGTTTCCTTTGGATGTTCAGAATAGTGATGGCACGAAGAGTCTCCTTTGGGTCGCTGGGGCACCAGGGCCCATGTTTCATCAGCTCCGTTTCCTTCACACTCTGTGCAGGTCTCCTTTGATTGGTTCTGTTTGGTGGGTTGGTTTTGCTGGCAATGCGGACCTAAAAAAGAAAAGGACCCTGTTGCGTTTCTAACGAGCGTCCTTAACTGATTTCCGTACTCGGGGCTCGGGAATAGCACTCACTAACAGGTGCTCGTACGGACCACGTGGGTCTTTACCATCCAGTGCCGAATCAATGGGGCACAGTTCCCTAGTCGGTAACAGCCTGGGAGGGTGAGCTAATTATTCCCTGTGACAGAGCGGTCCGGTCGCGGTTTCGGAGCTCAGCACACATCTGCTGTTCGCCCAGGGTGGGGCACTGCAAGGTTCCAGAGCTGCGGGGCTGCTCCTTAGAAGCATGCCCTGAGCCCAGCCCCGAGCCTGAGAGGCCAGGCAGTGTTGCAGGATGGGGGAAAGTGAGAGGAATCGCCCCGCTCACTTGCAGGGTAAGGAGCGACGGCTGCGGCTCTGAAGCCAACTATGGGGGAAAGAGCTTGGGCAGAGCTGCGCAGCACCAACAGCTGTGCCATGCCCCCTGCAACGGCTTCATGCAGCCGTACAAGGCAGGGGTTTGCAGGGAGCATTGTTCCGTGCCACGCACAGCTCCCCTCTGCAGGAGAACTGCACGGATTCGGCTAGAACGGGGCCTTTTGTGGTCGCTAAGGGGCTGTCCAATTTGAGCCCTGGCTATTGCCAGTGTCTCCGTGAAGTCCTGACACTTTGAGGCCTTACAAGAAAGTTGTCTAGGGCACAGGAGCAGCTTCTGCTGCAGAGATCCCTCCTCTGGAAGTGTGACACTGTAAAACTAACAGCTGCAGATGATGCATAGAACTGCAGAGGGGGGCGGAGGGGGCAGGTAATGTGCTGTGATTTGATTGTCTCACTTTTCTGAGTGCCCCGGCGATGGGCGTGAATGTGCACGTGGAGGGGAGAACCCGGCCATGTATCAATCTGGTTATATGTAAAACCTTGCCTCAAGTTTAGGATGGCATGGCTCCTGAGTCATTCTGTCCGCCCCTCGGGGGTGCAACATTAAGGAGATGTGAAATCCAGCCTGGACACACCATCTCAAACCTTTCCAGAGCCGTCGCTGCTTTCCCTAGCAACTCTGGAAACTGTTCGAGCTCCAACTCCCACTTTGTGTTTGCAGGTCCTATCGCTTCAGCATGTGGGGTCCCCCCGTGGGACACTTGCATGAAAACATGTGTGTGTGTGTGTGTGTGTGTGTGTGTGTGTGTGTGTGAGAGAGAGAGAGAGAGAGAGAGAGAGAGAGAGACATTCCATCTGCTTTGCACTGCTCTACTGATGGGACCCAACTGCAAACTTAGTTTTAGCAGCTGATGAAACTAAGTTGACAGCTGTTTTCATCACTTGAATGTACCAGTGAAGGTGGCCTCAAATCTCCCTCTCTAAAGAGCTCACCTGCTGCTCTGGCCTAGTTCTGTCTGATCTGGCCTCCTGAGTCACCTACCTTAGTGAGTCACCCCCTTCCTGAAGTGCCCCCGCAATTAGAATATTCTCCTGAATGTCTGAGATAAGTTTTCACTTTCCTAGTTTCAGGCCCATGACCTTCCTGTTAAATCATCTAATTCTCTACCCCCGCCCCCATTCTTGTATGCTACCGCTTCCTACCTACGTATGTTCAGAATCTAGATGCTCCTTATTCCAGTCCTGGGCTTGTCTTGAGTAGAGACTGTTCATTGGGCCGAACTTTCTGATATGGGCAAGTATCCACTAAAGACTGGAATGAGACTATTGTGCTAGTTTTCCTTTGTGACTCCATCCAGATTTGCACCCACAGGTGTGATGCCTCACGTCCTCGCTGGGGAAGGAGGTAGAATTCAGTGATGCTGGAAAATTGTAGCTATCGCTTTTCATTGTTGGCAGACCTTTAGTTTTCATATGGTTGGAAAGAGGAGCGGATGGAGGGATGAGCTTACAAGCGGTAGGGGGTGTGTGTGAAGCTGTGGTTGGAAAGGCGAGAGGAAGATGTGCCCATGTCAGAAGAGGTGGGAGGAAACCATACTCTGATATCTGGGAACCCCCTATCTTTAAAACAGACCACGAAACAGATTATGCTACCCCGTCATGCCTCACAACCATGGAATCCCTGACCCGGTGAATCAGCAAGCTTCCTCACTGGGAATTTACTGCAGGGTTTCTGTTTTCATTTTGGACCTGGGATATTTGAGGACAGCGTGCTCCCTGCATCTGCTAACCAGGTGTCATTGCCCTGACCTGCTGGGCTGGAGCAAGTCTGCCTCAAGGGTTTAGACTTGGGATGAGCAGAATTGAGAGTCGGCTTTCCACCAGTCCTAGGCACGGACTGCCCATGGAACAAACTTTTTGGTGTGGTGCTTTTCAGCAGTGATCAGTAATAACAACATTGCCTATATAATCTCTTTCCCTCTCTGGCTTCTCTGTGTCTGTTCCATCTGTTGTCTAACATATCATCATCCAGATTCACTTTCTTCACTAGTGAAGCTTCTTCAGGTGTCTCCCTGTCCCCTCATGGTCTGTAAGGTTTGCTCTCCATATCTGCATACAGCTTCTCATACCTGAGGGCATTTCAGTGGGTTTCCTTTGGGCCAGGATTCATAGATCTCAGGTCAGAAGGGACCATTGTTATCATCCAGTCAGACCTCTTGAGGTCATAGAATGTCACCCAGTGACTCATTGGGCCCAGTAACCTGTGGTTGAACTAGTGTATTTATTTCAAAATGACTTCCAGTCAACGTAAAAACTCCTGATGAGGGAGAATTTAGCCTGTTCCCTCGGTGATTGTTACTTTCAGAGCCAGGACTTGTTGTCTGCACTCTTTCTTCGGAACTTGCTGCTGTTGTATATTAGATCTTTGGAGCTTAAGTCATTGTTAAAATCCCATTTGCTCAGGGCTGCCTCTGTCGTAAGTTTTTAAATTGGGTTTTTGGCTTGCTCAGCGTCATTTGTAGCCAATTTGTCTCCTGTAACATGCCCAAAGGAGTTCCGGTGAAGGGGGCCGCATCTGTGAGATTGAATGAAAGGTTGACATTATGAGCAATAAAGTTCTGGGTTTATGACAGCTGAGAGAGAGGGAGAGGCACCTCCATTCCCCAGTAACAGGGAGATTGAGGATCTAATGTCAGCCTGTAAAAGTAAATAGAAGAATTCAAGTCAGACCAGGGCCAGATCCTAGGCTGATGTAAGATCAATTGGGTCTGTGCTGCTTTACAACAGCAGAATATCACATTCCAACTCCCCACTTAGCAGATGTTGCATTCTGCCTTTAGAGATGTAGCAAACGCAGTACAAAACTTTAGATCAGTTTGCAAAACTAAGTTGTTATTTTTACGTAGCATCTTTTATCTCAAAGGATCCCAAAGCACTTTAGATACTATAGAGATATGTAGTTACATATATATCTATGTACAAGAATCACTTTACCCTCCAGCAAGGTGCAACCATCTCTGGGGTGCAGTGTGATTGCTTTTGAACAGCAGGGTAAGAATACTACACTACAGTTTAAGACGGGAGGCTGACTATAAAATTGAAGAGCATTCTGTGACATAGAGGATGAGTTTAAGACTAACACAATTGCCATATTCTATTGTGTAATCTTTTAGCATGTGTTTGAATTTCTCATATTTTTTGTTATTTTATGTTGGCATATGGCATGGGGCCAGTTTACCTGATAATCTGATTTAAAAGCTTTATTGTGTTATGTACTGTGCTGATTTCAATGGAGCAACCTCTGTGTCCTGTTACTTCCCATTAGCGTCACATAATCAGCTTCACATCCAGCAAAGAGATAATGGATTAGGATAGCTGCTAATAGTGTTTTCTCTGCATTACTGAGCTTCTTTCAATACTGAGCAAAGAGCTGGTTGAAATGATGCTGTTGTTCCTCATGCCAAGCAATGGACACTCCATGGTTGGAGTCGTCGTGGACTAGAATGGGCTAGAATGTACTGCAGGAAACAATTCAGTACTAGGGAGTGGATGAATGAGATGACTCGTTGGCTCTTTTACATTTCTAAAGCTTGATTTTTTTATTTGGAAAGCTCAGCGAATGCAGTTAGCCACATGATGAGTTGCTTCCTATGTTATTGCCATTAAAGCAGTGTGTGCTACCTGTAAATGGGAACTGGCATGAATGATAACAATCAATAATAACCCACTTATACAGCATTTTTCCTCTTCAGAGCACTTTTTCAGACTTTAGCCAAGTCATGGTCCCGACATCCTTGTGAGATCGGTAAGATTATCCTTATGGCATAGATTTTGGGAACTGAGGCAGAAAGGTTAAGTGATGAGCCCTTGGTCCCAGAGGGAATCAGTATCAGAGTAAAAACCAGAACACAATTGGATTCTGTCTCCCAGGTCTGAATGTAGATGACTAGGCCATGCCTCTCTAAAGGGAAGAAGCATCCTTCAGTAAAGTATGTGGCATCTTATGTTATCCTGGAAAATGTACATGTTATGTACCAAGAGAGGTGAAGGGAAGCCGGCTTTCTGGAGACAGAGAATACGGGACTGAGCTGCTATCTCCGGGCAGCAAACTGGGAATGCGTATTGCAGTTCTGCCTTCCATCTCCACATGCTGGTAGATAGTGCTACATGGCCGGCAGTGTTACTACTTCAGAGGGGAGGAAGGGTTGACACGTTCTGCATTCCCTAGGAGTTCCCTTGCAAAAGGCCTTTCTTGATCTGTGGGAGGTCTGGTGGCTGCTCGGGTACTTTCCTGCTGGCGTCTTGCGATGACAGCCAGGTCGGGAGGACCGCACAACAAGGGCTTTTGCAGTGGCTTTTCCCATATAATTAAAGGGTTTGCTTTCCAGATCTGTTGCGTTCCCTGGATGTGGTGTGGACAACTCGGGAGGCATTCCCTTTCCTCAGGGCCTGTATGTGACTCAGGGCTGGGTGGTGCCCTGTAAGGTTCCGATCAGTCAGCTTTCCCCCTCCAAATGTCACAAGGGAGTGGATGGGGTTTGGGGTTTTTTTGCCCTTCTATCCTTTTTTAAATACCGGTGACTCATTGTCGCTTCTAATGCCAGGCTCTAAAGGGACAAGGATGGTCAAAGTAGAGCAGACACGTGGCAAGATGGGGATGGAATTCAGGCGAGACTGGGCCAAGCTGGGAGGATTTCTTAGGCTGAGTGTTTAGCTTGTCTTAACACATGACATCAAAGCCCTTGACAACATGGAAAGGACTCAGGTGCGGAAAGAAACTCCCTCTCCATGTCGAGGGGGCCAATCTTCAAAGACACAAGTGAGGAGAAGGACTGTCTTGAGGTGAAGGCACAAGTGCTGGGATTCAGGAGGCGAGAGTTCAGTTCCTAGTTCTGCCACTGACTTCCAGTGTAGCCTTGGGCAAGTCACACTGGCCACACTGGCCACGCCAGTGAAAGGGTTAAGTCAAAGAGAACCCAGGCTTTCTACATGGCAGGAAATGCTTGTGCTACCATAGGTCAATATTCCTTTCAATTCTGAAGCCTACCGATTCTCACAGCTCCCCAGATCTCAGTGTTTGAACTCCCCATCCCAGAGCTGAGAACCATAGACTGACGGGGCCTCCCTTCTTCCCTGTTTGTGTCTGCAGCTGTGCAGGAAGAGAGGCAGCGAGGGAAGGACCGAAATGAGAACGAGGTGGAGTCAACAAGTAGCGCCAATGAGGACATGCCCGTGGAGAAGATCCTGGAAGCTGAACTCGCAGTGGAGCCAAAGACAGAGACGTACATTGAGGCAAATATGGGCTTGTCTCCTAGCTCGGTAAGGATGCCTGCCCCTTTCCCTTGTGCCCTAAGGCCATCCCGTTTGTGGGAATGCAATGGAGCGAATAGGTGATAAGGCCTTGAATGCTGTCACTGCATGACTATGCAGATAAGCAGGGTTAAGGGGAGCCTTGGAACCTCAGGAGAGCTGTGTTCTAGTTCCTGTTCTGCTGCACCTTATGTGTGTGACCTTGGATAAGATATTTGATTGCCCCGTACCTCGGTTTCCCCATCTATAATATGGGAATAACCCTTCCCTTCCTCCTAGAGGTGTAGTGAAGATAAAACCATTGCATGTCTGTGAGGTGCTTAGGTGCTAGTGAGGAGGAGCAGTTGGGAGGGTGCATAGAAATTATCTGTATTGTAGGAACACAGCCTGCTCTGCCGGATACTATATAAACAGTGGAGTAAAAGCCTTGCCTGAAAACTTGCAATCATATTCACCCTATAAACACACCCTTTATCACTAAAGTGCAAAAGTATTACAGCAGGAAAACTGAGCTGTACGTTTTTAAACACCACAAATTTGAGGATTGTTTGGATCCATTGTAAAATATTCTATATATAGGTGAAGGTTTGAACTTCAATCCCACTCAGTGTTCTGAGGTGTTTGGATCCAGAGTTGTGGTTCAGCCCCTTCTAAAGGTCTGGACTCCAGTGGAATCCTTTGTGAACAGCAGTGCTCCATAAATAACCCACATATGGCCCCACCACACCCATGAAAGAGCCTTGTTTGGTAAAGAGCATTTTTTTTCTCCTTTAGGTGGTTATCCTCAGCTATAACAACCCTGGCCTTATAGTCTAGGGACTCCTGCTCCTCTGAGAATAGCTGCTATATTAGGGGAGGTCACCGCCTCAGTTTGAGCAAATTTATAATGCATCAGGCTTAGTGGGTGTGGCTAGTGACTCCACCCCAAAACCTTGGTTCTAACCAGGGGAACACTGGGGTGCTGGAGGACTAGGAAGTAGAAACAACTGGTATGGGGGAGGGAAGAAATAGTTGTGGTCATTTAAAATGGGAACACCTGGCCTGAATGGGTTTTTCCTTGGGGGGAGGGGCTAAGGGCCTTATAAAGTCCAAATGGACCTACTTATTCACAGTCTTGCTGGTAGTGGGGTGGGAAGTATAGGTTTCTTATGTCTCTATGCAGCAAAGCTCCCAGGGTGATTTCTGATTATTGAAGATTATTAGACCTGAGACAAATCAGATATCTTTGCTATAATCAATGCATTCTAGTTATGTTACTCCCAATGCCAAATGTTCAAAAATCATGTACCAGGCCCCCAAAATCATATCATTTTTTTAAAAGTAAACTAATACATGAGGGGAGGTTATTTTTTGAGGCTTTGAAATAGACTTGGTTCACTTGTTTCCAGCTTTTTTTCTGTAATTATTAGGGCTACAAACTTGTGTGTTGGTTTCAATGAAAGCTGAGTTTGTCATGTACTAACATAACTCCAGCATCTGGAGCAGTAAGAACCCCATCAAGTATTATGAGGCTTGTGGTGAAATCATGAGAGAGGACAACTTTGAGAGTTCTGTTTATGTACTATGTGGTGTTAATCATTTTGCCTAATCTTGTTAAGGATTTGAGAATCTGACTCAAGTGACACTGGGCTCATGCTCCACTTAAGAGAATAAAAAACTGGAGGATAAAATAGGGTGGAGGAGGAAAGCTCAGAAGACAGCTAAGAGCGGGGAGAAAAAGGACAGAAATAAGAAAAAAATATAGTAAAATATACATACATTCTAAATAAACCATCTACTTGAGCCTGTCTAGCAATGATCTGTTTCCTAACAGAGAACACAGGCTGCTCTTGAGCTAGGGACATGTTTAGTTTTTTGTTCTTCTGTTTCTTTATTAATTTCTCCTCTTGGGGGAGAGAGACCAAGTTTAAGCTGTCCAAGAAAGAAAGAAGATTCGTGACCTTATGCTAGTGGTGCACACCCAAACTAAGTGGGGTAGGGTTGGAAAACTTTGCACTCACTGACTAAGCTTTGCCTGCCCCTGATCCTGACACAGCTGAATGCAGTAAAGAACCACTAGCTCTCAGCATTAAAATGAGTACCTTCTGGGCCACTGGTGTTTTGAGGCCCACTGTTCTCAGATCAAATAGATGGGGAGATACAGTCTTCTAATCAACTTGCACCATGTCTGCAAACTGCTGCAAACTAGCTGATCATTTCTTCAGGTCTTGTAGGACAGAGCCAAGCATAGTCAGGGAGGTGTTTGCAGAATGTGTATGATCTTCCACGAAGATTCATTGCACATGTTCTCCACCCAGGGCTTCCTCGTTGTCTTCTATAGGCAGAAATCCACACTGATGATGTAGATTTTTAGCCCAAATTTAATTGCATTTCTCCCAGCTCTTTTTCCATTCCTAAAGCCTCGTCCTTCAAGAGGTGGTGCTGGAGGGTGGCAAAAATCTGTGTTCCTCTATTTGCCCAGAGGTACCTCTGCTTTTAATTGTAAGAAGCGCAGGGAGCATGTTCTAAGTCAAAGTTATTTTGGTTTACCCTGAGCCATGCTAACGTGTGCAGAGTACTCAGAAAGATGCTGTCTCTCTGTTCTAAACTTTGAGTTGCCCTTGTAGTTTATTTTGTTTAGCTCTTCTAGAAGAGGAACTATGCCCATTTGATTTGTGCATGAAGCCCCAAGCATACCTCCGATGTTGCGTGACCTTCAGCAGCACCTGAGCTATCTGCACCAGCACTACAATGGGATGGTGATATGTTGTAATATCTTATTGTTCTGTAGCATTTTCCCAGTGACCCCACTACTTCTTACTGGATATCTATGAGACTCATGAAAAAAATGCAGCCACTTCTGGGCTGGGGTATGGCGGCTCTTTCACAGCGCACAGCAACACTACAAAACAACAAGAGCTGAGCATTGGGCTGGGAAGAGGGAATAAGCTACCAGCATAGGAACTGCTGTGTGCGCTGCTGACTTGTACTGGATAGCTCAGCGATGCACCAAACTCTAGACTCAGTGGTACCCACCCAGGTGTTCGATGCCAGGTTTCCGTTCCTGTTCCAAATAAACAGCAGAGCATCCCCATCCCCATCAAGCCGTCGGGGCTTCCCTGCAGGGAGCAGCTGGAGATCGGGGCCTCAGTTAGTGACGGCGCCTCTGATACTAGACGGCTGTGTGGGCAGTCGGGATTAAAAATACTTCAGGGGGAGTTGTCGCCGGAGTTGCGCCGACTTGAAAACAAACCCCAGCGAGGGAGCTAAAATAAATGGCTTTATCTGGCCCTGTCTCTCCCCTAGCCTCGTGCAGCAAATTGAAAGCCGGTTCCTGCATAATTCAGCACACATTACGCCGAACAAGGATGTGTTCTGCATCTCAATGGAGACGGGAGGCTTGTTGAAATGTCCTGTTATTGTCAATGATGTGACATTTGTAGCAGGTTTAGCAGATGTATGAGATCAGTGGCTAAGCGGTGAGGAGGCTACAGGCGTGGATAGAGAGGAGAGTCTGCTTTCCCCGCAGAGAGCTGTTGTGATGGAAAGGCCGACAAATTCAGTACCTACTAGATACAGCGTAAAGTACAAGCTGGTTCCCATTAACTCAGGGTACTGGGTCCTTGTGTTGAAGCCCCCATGCCTTGGTGCATCTGCTCCCAGCACTGCCACGTGGAATTCTCTGGTGGGCTGGAATCAGCTGTGATCTCAGGCTGTGCCAGATGGGGCTGGCGAAAACAAGGCCTCGTATCAACCAACCCTCTCCTACCACCTCCTTGCCTGGAACCAGATCCTTCCCACCGTAGACCCGTTGGGCTACCTTTGCATGCCTGCAATCCTTGCTCAGGCTGTGGCAATCCTCTCCCAGATCCGTGAGGCTCTGTAATCTCCGGGAACTGCCCAATCCTAGGTAGACCGGGAAATCTAGGGGGGAGGGACCTCAGCATCGCACCCTAAGCAGTCAGCAGGGGAGGAGAATAAGGGAATTCACTCCCTGCGTGGCCCACCAGTACCAGAGTCCAAATGATCCACCTGGAGGCAAGTGGGAGTGACTCAGGCTGAATGTGGGTGACCGAGGGAGACCCATGGAAGAGCAGGGCTCTGTGTAGGCTGTGAAAAGGTCTAAGGCCTCAAGGGGCATGTTGGGGTTTCCCAGGGATTGAGAGGGGAGTCGGAGCCGGCGTCACCTGTCTCTGCTGAGCTGGCCCAGGCCATTGTTGGAGCTGAACGTTGGCTGCAGGGGGGATACCGCAGCCGTTCTCAGCCCACTGGGAGGTCGGAGACAATGGGATGGGGAAGGGGAAGGCTCCCGGTTGTAAACGGTCTCGATTTCACAGGGCACATAGCGCAAAACCCTCCTGGGACACTGAGCAGCATGGGGATCAGTTCAACAGGGGGCTTCTCTCGAGGTCTGCACCCAGCGCCACCAGAGCCCCTTCCTGCCGGGTGTCCTTGGAGCAGCACTCCGTCCCATCTGTAGGCAGCTGATCACCTCCTGCAGCACGGCGATTAGAGGCCAACATTAAGGCCTCTCCGCTGACTCCTATAACTCAGCAGCACGAAAAGGAGGAACTCTATCTCTCACTGCTATGCCCTTGTGTCACTGCCCTTCCATGCCTATCAGCTGACAACCCTGGATCCCAGTAACCCTGTGCCTAGGGCTTCTGCAGAGTTTGTAACCGTGATCGGCCTTGTCCCCCCTTGCTCTTATTTGGCATTTGAAGAGAAGGTTTTGAGTGATCCAAGATGCTTCCAAGTTCCTCTTTCTCCAGCAGGATCAGATGCCTGACTGTCCTGTAATTCTGTCAGGCCCTGGTGCTTTGCCCTTACCGTTTACTGCAAGGCCTGGGAATCGCTGGCCATGAACGAGGAAGGTTTCCAAAGTGGCTTGCTTTTTGGAGGCGGCCTAAGCTGCTATAACCATAGCTGCTTCTCATGCTAAAGTGATTAAAATGAGGCCAGTGAAAGCCATAGCTGTTCCCGGAACAGAGATCGGAGGTATAATTAAAACACGTTTGATGGATTATCAGTCTATATAGTCTCTCTGTCGCCCGTAGCATGCACTGGGCAGAATCTTGGCCTTTCTGACACTTGCTGTGCTCTGAGGACATGATCCCTCCAAGTGTGGCCTCCTCTGAGGAATTTTAAGCAGAGCCCTGAACTCTGAGTGCAAACCACACTGCTTTTAAAGAATCCCCAACGCCATGTCAAGGCAGCGAGGCCTTGCTGGTAACTAACTCGCTGCTCCTTTTGGGAGGCCTTTTCCTTACGCATCCCGGTAACCTACGCAAAAGCAAAGCAAAGTACAATGGCCTTTGCAGTGGTATGGAATTTCTGTAGAATACCAGTCTTAATGCATGTCCCAGTGTGGGCAAACTAATGCCCAATGGTCTCCCATCGGGCTGTGGCTGGTGCCCCTTTAGAGCATATACCTAGTCTCCTATGAGATCCATCCCTCACACATGCACTGTGGCAGCCCGGACTCCTGGGTTCTGTTCCTAATTCAGCTCCCATCTCGCTGATTGAGCAAGTCCCTAAAGCCCAGATTTTCGTTCTGAATGCTTCAATTTTTAGATGCCCAGCTTGAAACATCCTTATTTTAATTATTCTCAAAATGAGTACCCCAAATCTGTGGCCATTTTTGAAAATTGCGGCTGTTTCCCTCTCCCCTGAATCTCCCCCCTGTAAAACGAGGATTATCCTGCCCTAGTCCCCAGGGTGGATTGTAAGGCTCGAAGTCGCTGATGTGAATAGAACATTGGCTCATATCACTGTCCCTGCTCGCCTCAGTCTGCAGCCTGTTCTGAACGCTGCAGACCCTGAATTCAGCATTTCCAAGGGAGAAGGAAGCAGAAGAAGCCAGACCCTGCAGCTGGCTTGGCGTAGAGATAATCTGAATGTCTCCTGACCTCCCCTCGCAATCCTTGTAAGACCCAGCAGCCCCTCTTTTCAGACTTGCATCTCCAAGGCAGAGTGACAACCTTGCAGGATCCCTCTCAGGACAGCACTTCTACCTTTGCCCCCCAGCCTAGGAAACAGTGCCTGATACCTACGTTCTCTCGTGCCCTTTTCCTTAAGAGGAGCAAGAAGAGGGAAAACTCCTAAGCAGAGATTCCCAGCATCTTAGAGCTTTAAAACCAAGGCCGTGCCACCCCGCGCCCTCCGCAGGCAGCAGGTGAAGACACTTGGGAGCCTGATCTCCAAGCACTTGCCAAGTGCTTGTTATTTTTAAGTACTGAGGATTTGAGCTATTGGCCACCTAGGCAAAAAGTTAATGTTTCCTTTTATGTGGCTGCAGAATAACCTAGGCACTTGAAGTAGCAGCACAGTGGTATCTTTAAAGAGGTTAAGAACAAGGACATTTAGGGGGCAGAGAGCGGGGATTTCTCTGAGCCACATCCTGGGAAAGGGGGATATTTTTCAACATTTCAGTCTTCGCTCCTTCAAAAATAGGATTTTCTCAGCTTTTCATCCAGTGTTGGAATATTTAATGTGGTTTCTGGACAAAATACAGTCAATGGGAAAACGAAAGAGAAGTATTTGGGTTCAAAAGCGAGGAATACTTGTAGCACCTTAGAGACTAACCAGTTTATTTCAGCATTTGGGTTAGTAACCTCAGAACCTCATTTTGATTTTATTTATTTTTACAACTCTTTCCTTCCCCCGGTCTCTCTTGCAGTGTCCTTACTTTCCCTTTCCAGACTCATTCACTGGTCTCTGGAGTAGCAACTTGTCCCCCACACACTGCCCATCGTCCCACCTCCTTGAGTGCCCTGTTTTAGGTCAACAATTCCCGTCTTATCCCCTGGGTGGTCTTTAAAACGCCATCTTTTCCCTTCTTAACATTCTTTTCCTGTCCCTGTGCCTTAATGTTCAGAGAAATACCACAGTGACAATAGGATATGTTATATCCTCCCTCACCGGTCTTTTGTCCCCCTTACAGTCTTGAACCGGGTCCTTCACTCCCCAGACAGAGCTTCTCATGGACCTTCACGATTGCCTGTCAATAGGTATTCACTGTATCTCCCTTTGTCAGTGGTAAAAACAAGACACTAATGGTCGGATATCCGGTGTGAGCTGCATATTCGTGTAGTGAAATCGGTGCAAGAGACTAACCGCACCTGTGTTACATTTCTGCTCCACCTTCATTACTAGGCCTTCTCTATTATTCAGCTACCTCAGCGTGTGTAGAACTATGTCAGTCATACACACAGCTCATATACACTTCTATCCCTTGACTGTGCCCTTGGTGTTGTGTACAAGCCCCAGAGGAAGACATCCCTGCCCCAAGGAGCTTATAGTTGAGGGGCTATATCTGGCCACCGTCACTTGTACTGGTCTGGATGCAACACCCTTGCTCACACTGAGAAGAACCTTGCTCCACAAGTAACCCCATTGATTTTGGTGGGACTAATCATGGTAGAAATGACTTGTCATGAATAAATGGATCACAATCTGAGCCACCGAGTCATGGTTTAATTTTCAAACCGGACTCGTTTCCGAGTTTTAGAGGGTTTAAGGCCAGAAGGGGCCATTAGATCCTCTAGTCGGGCCTCCTGTATTGCATAGGCCACTAAATGTCACCCAGTTACCCCTCTATTGAGACCCGTGTAATTCAGTCCTCAGGAGACTGAACTGTGTGCCACAGGCAGAGAACAGGAGAGACCAAGGTGCCACCAAGCTCTGAGGAATTAAGTGGGACATGCCCAGATGACCCCGCAGGAAATTCACACCCCACACAGCACAGGAAGGTGAAAGGCCCCACGGTCCCAGCCCATCTGAACTGGGGAGCGGGGGGTGGGGAGGAATTCTTTCCTGATCCCAAATCTGGCCGTTAGCATGATGCTGAGCATGTCAGTAAGACACATCAGCCAGGCACCTAGACAGAGGATTTTCTGTACCATCTCAGGGCACTGGGCCACCTGGCTGGAATCCCACCTCCAGCTGTGGCCCATCTCTGATGCTTCAGAGAAAGGTGGAAAAAACCCATCACCAGCATACATCTGGCCAGATCTGAGTCAGGGGGAAATTTTCCTTCCTGATCCCTGCATGTGGTTAGTAAGGGTGGCAGAATCTGTCTCTAAACAGAATGTCTTATTTATAGGCTGCACCAGATTAGTAGGATTTTCCCAAGAGATCCAAAAGTAATTTAATTAATGACATCTTCCCTGGTTTTGTACACGCTGTCTTAAGGACATTGAGGGACACAGCTGTGCTTAATAAAAGGTGCGACCTCTAAACGAAGCCGTACAGTCCTGTGTATGTATAGACAGACATATATAAATGTATAGGGGTATGGTAGTGTGTGTAGCTAGACATATACGTTCAGAGATGTAAAATAAATAGTGGATGACTTTTTTTTTTTCTTACTTTTTCCAGAGGGTTGAATAGTCTCATCCAATTTGTAATCACAGTCCCACTTGAGCTGTTAGCAGTTCCTCTAAACAGGGATTTGGTCTGTTTAGGCTGCTTGTCCAAGTAACGAGCAGATGGTTTTTGTTATTGGGTAGTATTTCAAAGGGAAGGGGTTTTCTCTTGCTTTAGTGCCCCTATTGTTGTGTTTTATTAAATTATGACATTCTGATACTTGGAACACGGCGGCAGTTCTAGCCCCCGCAGGAGGAATCTGGGGGAGAGGTTTTTCTTTCCTCTTTTCTTTTTTTGTCGGCTTAGATTGCAATGATTATGAACCCCACGCAGCACCGGCTAGTCAGGTATTGAGAGGTATAAACAGCTCTTCACCTTGGTGGAATGGGCCTGGTCTTTCTAGTGGATAGGGCACCGGGCTGGACATCAGGACACCTAGGTTCTGCTCCGGATTGTGCTGCTGATTCGCTTTGCACAAGTCACAGCGCCTTTCTCTTCCTCATCTTCCCCTCCCACCCTTCTGCCTTGTCTGTTTAGACTGAGCTCTCTTCAGGTCAATGCCTGTCTCTCACTAGGGATAGGTACGGCGCCTGAGATACTGGGGCCGTGATCTCCGCTGGCGCCTTGTGGTGTTACTGTCATACAGATAATAAGTGCGAAGATGTGCAAGGCTTTGTGAGCGCCCTCCACACAGCCACGCCCTGAGCTTTCAGAATTGGATCGAGTTCTGTAAAGGGTTCCCTTAGGCCAGCAAGCGCAGCCCCCTTTGCATGACGGAGCCAGTTTGGCTGGTCTTTAGAGGCGCTGGTAATATTTTTATAGATAAGATCTTGCCAGGTTAGCCACTCCTCCTCCTCATTCAGGTCTGTGCGCAATGGGACATCAGGAGTACAGAGGGAATCTACATCAATAGTGGCCAGAGACTAATCCATTAACCCTCAGGGTCAGAACGCCTGACATTTGGGGTGTGCGTATGGTCACCTTCCATTATTCAACTGGCCAAAATTGTGCATTGCCTGAAATTTCCTCCTTTAAAGGCAAACGGTAACCTTCAACCCTTGCCAGTCCCACAGGCTGGCACTGTACTGTGGCAGTGAAATCCCTAGCCTGGAGTGATACTTAGCCAGACCCATGAGTCTTAACCTTGAGTCATTCTACCGCAGCATAGTGATCAGCGTGAGAGAGCTGATCTTGCTCCTTGGGTCCCTCAGATCGAGAGGATCCACCCCAGCTGCTTATCTGATCCCTCCTCTTTGTCCCGCGCTACGTCATTGTGCCTCATTTTAAGTCTTCTTTTCTTTGCAGCCCAATGACCCGGTAACCAACATATGCCAAGCGGCAGATAAACAGCTCTTCACCTTGGTGGAATGGGCAAAGAGAATTCCCCATTTTTCAGAACTGCCGTTGGATGACCAGGTCATCTTACTCAGAGCAGGTAAGAGGGATATCTTAGTGAGGGGACAAAGCTCATCAGGGCTGGTCGGTGTAGGTGGGATGCCCTTCCAATGACGAATGTTGTATTTATAGTTAGTACACCACAACCCGAAGGCGACTAGTCATGTTGCCTTTTAACCGCTGATCATTTATTTGCTAAAAAGGATTTGAAAAACCCTAAGAAGCACCTCACCGAGTCTGCTCCAAAGTGTAGAACCCGCTGCCAGTCAGCTGAGAATCACTCCGTTTCATCTTTTCCGAGAAGCATGTCAGAAGTTGGATGGGCTGTTGAAATCTGAAGGAACCATGTGATATCTTCCTCTCAAACTGAGACTTGAAAGAGAGCTGGATTTGGGGCTTTGCCAGATTTCACAAAAATAAAACGTGTGATCAAAATTCAAGACAGCAATGCAGGGGGGAATCACCCGTCCTTTCCCACTCACAAAGATCAAAATACAATTCTCCAGGCTCATCCTGAATGGCCTCTCTCTGCAGAGGAACTAATGGGGGCGGGCTGAAAGCAGTGAGCTGTTAACAATGCCTTCTCCTCCTGTGCAGATTTCAGACTAAATGCTGGAAGGTATGCACAGAAAATAGAAGGGGTGAGAATCCAGAACTAAAACTTGACAGGTGCGGGTTTGGGCATGAAACTGTTTGCAGAGCGCTGATTGTCAGATAAGGTAAATATAGCAGATTAAAAAGGATTTGGCTTGTCATCACAGAATATTTTGCCTGTGTATTCAAAGGGGATGGATACATTATCTTATTAAAATTGCCTCCAGCAAATGGCAAAGTTGATATTAAGGAAGAAATTGTGGAAACAAAATTGCCCCGAAACCCAGCCATAACTCATAGCTCTGTACTTCACAATGAACAAGTGTTACTGTTTAGAAAGTCAGAAATCAAGGCTCTATTTGGCACACTGGTGAGTTCTAGAACTGCATGGGGTGATGTTTATGGCTAAGGCACTGGAGGAGACACTGGGTCTGGATTCAAGTTCTGGCTCTGAAAAATTTCTCACTTTTTAATTTCATTGGAATTTAATTGGATTGCCACAGTAAGTCATCATCTGTTGGTTATGGCAGTTGTCTGGAAATCAGGATTCCTGGGTTTTATTCCCTGGTCTGCCACTCGCTATGACTTAGGGCAAGTCATATAACCTCTTCTTCCTGCCCCAGCTGACCCATCAATAATAATACTTCTCCTAATTTCCAAGAGTGTTGTGAGGATCAATACATCAGTGTTTGTACAGCACTCGCAGGGCCTTCTATGAAAAATGCAAAAAGCTTTATTGTTAAAAAAAGCTTCTCTAAAGCCCTAAAGTAGAAAAGTATTTGGAAAAACAATTTCTACAGAAATGGGATCTTCAAAGTGAAAACTATGCAAAAACCATTGAGGGAGAATGATAGAATCCAAACAAAAATCAATATTCCATGTATTTTAAAAAAACTCATGACAACAGTTCTCAGCTATGTAAAAAAATAAAATAAAATGAACAAAACCCAAATTTGAGGTCTAAATTACATGATGTTATCCCTGTAGTTTTATTGGCATTGCCTTTTAATCATGAGCATGGGAATGAGCAACAGGGATGGATAACCTGATGATTCCCTATTCATTCCCTCTGGGGCATCTGGCATTGGCCACTGTTGGAAGATAGGATATTGGGCTAGATGGACCTTGGGTCTGACCCCGTATGGCCGTTCTCATGTTCAAACAGTTGCATGATTCTCATTTCATCTATAGACTGATGTAAATCTGGAGTGATTCCTTCAAAGTTAACGCCTTGTAAGTGTGATCAGCGTCAGGTCCATTTTCTGTGACAGTTCTTACCTTACCACCACATTTTTTTTCTGTCAATCCGTATTGACTTTCCTGGTTCAAACTCTTAATTCTCTAAGGCTGCCTTGTAAAATTTACCAGCCTGGGTGAGTCAAATTTTACAAGGGCTACTCCAACTCCATATATGGCTAAACCACCCTGAACACGCCCGATCCCGTCTGATCTCGGAAGCTAAGCGGGGTTGGGTCTGGCTAGTACTTGGATGGGAGACCTCCTGGGAATACCAGGTGCTGTAGGCTTAACATGGGTGTGGGGCTAGCAACTCCACCCCGTAAGGGAACCAATTGCTACTGCAACACCAGTTGGTGGCCCATACCCTGGCTGGGGGGTGACGGGCAAAGAGAGAGAGACTCCATCTCCATAGCGCCTTCCTTGGCAAAGTAGGTTCCGTCATTGCTCTGACCTTCAGCATTGCTTTAACATCTCCTAACCATGTGCCCAAGAAGCTGATTTTACCAAGAAAGACAAAGCGCCAGGAGATGGAAAAGCAGTGCCAGGAATGAGTCCGACAGAGAATCAAATTCCAAGTGTCTCTATCAAGTTGGGGCCTCAGATAACCTCCCTAAAGTCTTTTAACTAGTGGCTTTATCTATTATTGAGCACAGAGAGCGGCCTGCTGAGAACAGCTGCCTATGAAATATTTAAGTATTAAAATTTAGCTAAGAGTGTCGGTCGGATTCATCCATGCATCCTCTGTGGCAAAATAAATGGAACTCGCCTCTTCTGAGGAGAAGGAGCTAGACGGGCCCTCAATCAGCCATGCCACGTAATCTTTAATCATTTAAAATCTGCCCTCTTAGAACTTTCTCAGGGGGAAGAAAAAAAAATCCAAGTTTTTAAACCTGCTTTCATGTTGTTGTTTTTTCCATTCCAAGTCTGCATTATCGTTGAGATGATTGAGGTAATCTGAGGTGATTGCGCAGCTCAGACAGTGGGCTGGCCAACGGTCTAAGACAGGTTCTCTGTTTGGTATGTGGGATACGAGGGTTTTTTAATGAGACCATATTGAGACTGTTGGTGGTGCAGGTTGTTAACACACTGGCCTCTTCACTGCTAAGTGCCTAGGTTTGCATTACTAGTGAAACCAGCATGGGCAGTCTTGGGTTTACTTACAGTGAGAAGAAAGCTAGTCTTGAGGAGAAGGCATGGTCTGGGGATAAAGCCACTGGGATCCAGGCGATCTGGGTTCAGATGTGATCCTAGGATGTATCTGGACAGAGATTTCCAGCAGAGCTAGGGAAGTAGTAATGCCGTTGTACAAGGCACTGGTCAGACCTCATCTGGAATATGGTGTCGCTCGTGTTCAGGAAAGTTGAATTCAAACAGGAACAGGCTCAGAGAAGGGCCACTAGCATGATCAGAGGAATGGAGAAGTCATCTCACGAGATGAG
Organism: Sternotherus odoratus; assembly: GCA_032164245.1. Lineage (NCBI taxonomy): Eukaryota > Metazoa > Chordata > Testudines > Kinosternidae > Sternotherus > Sternotherus odoratus. The sequence goes on from JAVMKO010000016.1 coordinate 14,521,529, forward strand.
ACCGAAAGAGCTTGGTTTGTTTAGCCTAGCAAAAAGAAGGCTGAGGTGGGATCTGATTGCTCTCTATAAACACATGGTGGAAAAAGAGTATGTAACATAAGAAACAGTGTTGGCACAAGAACAAATGGGGATAAACTAGCCATGAATAAATTTAGGTTGGAAATCAGAAGGTTTCAAACCATTAGAGGAATGGGGTGCTAGAACAGCCTACAAAAAGGGATAGGGAGGACAAGAACCCTAACTCACCCAGGTTGATAAATATATGGACAGGATTATAACCAGCGATTGCCTGCAATAGTAGGCCACTGGCCTGGATGACCCAGGAGGTCCCTTTCAGTCCCATGTTCCCAATTCCCAGCTCTTCCACAGACTTCTTGTCTGATGTTGGGTAAACTACATAATTTGTATGCCACAGTTCCCCATCTGCAAAATGGGGATAATACTACTTGATCCCGCCCCCCGCATGCTTTGTCATGTCTGTTTAGATTGTAAGCTCTTTGGGGCAGGGACTGTGTCTTAATATGTGTGTGTACAGTAGTCAGTATAAATGGATACCTCATGTGGGTTGGGTGTAGGGGCTAAAGACAAATAAGGAAGGCTATGCTGATTATCTGAAATGTCCCCCTCTTTGAAATAATAATGCAGATGTCGGCTGACCTCACCAAACCATCACACACACAAAACCTCTCAGGCATGGTGAGCGCACTCCTGGCTTTGAGAGGCCCAGGACTGGAATAGCCTGGGAGGTGCTAGAACCTAGCCTGGCAGAGAAAATGGCAGGGACTGGCAAGGTGCGGTTGGATGGGGCTGAGATGCATTGTCATTGCCCTGTAGGGCCTGCCGAGGACTGAAATAGGAGGAGGGCTGCAAGCCAGCACCGAATTTCACTAATTAAAGCTGTGTGGAAAGTCTGGGTCTGGAATTGCAGAGGCTTCGGATGTTAAGTGACATAGGTACATGGAGGAAGCTCACACAACACCTTCCAGCGTACACCAGCGATTCTCCACCCATCGCAGAAGTTCACATGTAGTTGTAAAGAATGGTTAATCCATATTCCCGATTCCAGTCCCTGTATCTTGCCCTCGTTCCCTCTTGTGGTATCCAGTGTTGCAAACTCCTCTGTAGCTGCCAGATCCCTCCCTGTAGTTAGTCACAGACTAACACAGTTAGTCATCATGTTCTCTTAATTGGGGTGGAGACATCCGATGGCCATTTAGAAACAATGGACTTTATCCCTTGCATGTCATTCTTATGGCATACCTTGTTCATAGCCTGTGATTGCAAAAGTATGTAAATACGACTATCCCTAAACAAGCTACTCACCAGCCTACCTGGGCCTAATGCTTATTGCTGATATAAGTATCAGCTAGCAGCAGAAGTTGTTTTCTCCGGGACATCTCCCAGAGATGCCCTCTACAGAATGGGGAGTGGGAGTAGAAAAGAATTTCTTCCGTGGCTATCTTGCTTTTACAGCTTATTGACATGTTGCTGTAGTTAATCTGGGTGCCAACAGAGGGCAGGACACACCTCTCTTTGGAAACAGGCTTGTCTACTGATTAGCGTGTAAATTACCGTGACTGGAGGAGGGACTAGAATTTGAGTTTCCAGCTTTCACCAATAGGCGGTTCTGTCAGATGAAGGAATGAAATACTTTGCACTTCTCTAGCTCCTTTCATCTGAGATTCTCAAAGCAATGTACAAACATCCCCTCTCCTTTGTGAAGAAGGTTGGGGTTGTTAGCCCGGTTTTACAGATGAGAAAACTGAGGCACACAAGATTATCCAAGGTCACATAGCAAGTCAATGGCAGAGCCAAGCAATTGCATCATGGAGACCTGGCTCCCAGTACTACTAGCATACCCATCTTTTCTTATCCATCTTGGATGTTTCCAAGGCACATGTCAGTAGAGTATGTCATGAGATTCCGGAATTTTGATATTTTGATGAAAATTCGAATGTAGAAATTTGGGGATTTTTTTTTTATGAAATCCACACACTTTTTTCTAACCAGCTATAGCTATCCCCTTAGTATCTAAGCACAGAAGGGTATAATATATATACCTTCACAGATGCCTGGCTTCCAGCAACAACTTCTAATAAGACAACCACTTATGCTTTAAAGAAGTAAAACAACATAGAAAACATTATTTATTTGTGTTGGAATAATGTCTGGTGGCCCCAGTTATGGACCTGGGCCCCATTGTGCTAACACAGCAAACACAGCAAAGAGATGGTACCTGCCTTGAAGAGCTTTGCAGTCTAAGTAGAGGACTAAAACCGACAGTATCGCCAACAGTTTTCAAAAGCAGGGATTTGAATCACAGGCTCTTAGCTCATTTGCATGCTTACTGCTTGGAAACAACTTTAGTTGCTCCTTATTGGACTCATGTCATGGGTATTAGGGCACATTAGGTATGTGTAGTTACACACACACATGCAGGTCAGTTGCTGTCTGTACAGAGAGACGTGGGGAAGGGGAATGACTTGCTTTAATGTTAGCATTTTGTTTGTAGAAGAGATGGCCTCCATTACCTAACATTGGCAATGGATTTTTTAAATCTATTTATTGCTTCTTCCCATATTTTCCCCTCTGACAACCAGGAAAGGGCTCTTTCCATTGAATATTTGGCGTCTAACTGGGGATTCCTGCAAGCGGGGTGGATACCAAAGAAAAGCAGGCAGGGCGGGGCCCGTTCTGCAATGAGCCTGGGAACAGTGCCTGGGAGATGGCGTTACTGATTCCTGGAGCCATTGGCATTAACCATCGTCCTTCGTCGTTTCTTCTCTCCAGGCTGGAATGAGCTTCTAATCGCCTCCTTCTCCCACCGGTCCATAGCTGTGAAAGATGGGATCCTCCTGGCCACCGGCCTCCATGTGCATCGGAACAGCGCGCACAGCGCAGGAGTCGGCGCCATCTTTGATAGGTGGGGGCCGATGCCAGATGTGGTGGAAGGGGTCTAGGCTGAGGTGGGTGGGGGAGACGAATAGCGGTGAGTGCCGCCGGTCTGGGCTAAGGTTTGTTGGCTGAGCTGTGAATGGGGGTTTGGTTTGAGGGGATGGGACCGATGGCCAGGATTGAGATGTATTGGCCGTGCTATGCATATGGAAACTCGCCATCCATGTCGGTCCAGGCTGTGACCTCAAGTCTCTCCTTTTAAGTGCACAGAAACGTCCAACCCAGAATAATTTGTGAGCTGCTCACCCGAAGCAAATTAATACATCTTTCATGGGGGCCAGCTGGCTCTAATGCTGTGAAGAGGATGCTTGTTTATTGCTTTTCATCTTTAATTGGACCAAAATAGTTGATTTTTCACTCTGAACTACATAAAAACACCAAAAATACCCAGCTGGCGCCACATTCCTGCTCTTAGGGCACATTTAATCCACTGCTTTGGCAAAGCGTTTTAATGTGAGACTTCCCTACCGTCTGACCCAGTTATTACTCAGAACACCACTCACATTGTAATGGCATCATCTGCCCGGGATCATTCTCCGAGACTTCTCATCATCCTTGCCTCGTTCCATCCCTCTTCTGGGCTGGGTGCGGTCACAGGAGTGGGATCCTGAGTTCGCTGAGCAAACACACCTGCAATAAGAGCAAAGGGAATAATAAAAATTACCAGCAGAGGAAATTGCTTTTGGATACCCGGCTTTTTACTTTTTAGCCTTTCTTCAGTGTCTAAGCCCCTTACTAAACTCGCTCTGAGGCTGGGGTTTACGGTCCTCACTATGTCTCTCAGGAGCCGTAGGCACCCAGCTTGGATTATGTTTGTGCAACAGGTGAATGGGGGGGGGGGGGGGGGAAATCTTCAACTGGTAGAAATTTGCACTGTCCCGTTGAGTTCAACAGACCTACTCCAGTGACGTCTGTTGGGGGGCTGGCCCAGGGTTTGTTATTTTTTGTGCTGATCCCATGGGATTTTTGTTTCCCTGCAGAGTACTGACAGAACTCGTGTCAAAAATGCGAGACATGCAGATGGACAAGACGGAGCTGGGCTGCCTGCGAGCCATTGTCCTCTTCAACCCTGGTACATTCAGAGGCTCTGTCGTAATGTCCCAGTTCGGGCTTGACTCGTGCTCTGTTCTTTTGGCTCTTTCTTTTATTGACTTTAAAATATTATTGTAAATAACTCTCGGCACCAAACTAAAGGAGAGCCAGGTGAAAGAGAAAATCAAGGGGGAACTCCAAGGATGAGCATGTGTGATGGTATAAATATGCCTGGTTACCCTATCAGTGTATTCTGTGCAGTCCCCCCTTCCATCTAGGACTGGTGTATGTAAAGCCTAGAGAAATAGCCATAATCACATCTTAAATCTCCCCGTTCTAAAGTTAATATAATATTTTGTTGTCAGCCTAAGTAGGGCATTTCCTCCTGAGGAGAGGAAAACATTACAGATATTAGGATTCTCTTGTAGGTGCAGGCTGACTAGAAATTGAGCTTGTCTCATTGAAAGTCAATAGGATTTAGGCTCCTAAATACCTAAGTCAAGTTTGAAAAGGAGATTTAGGCTTCTAAGTCACTTAGGCCTTGCTGTGGAGAAGGCGTGGGATAGTCAGAGGGATCAGCTGAGGAATGTAAATACTTCACAGGTCCCATAGGGAGCTGCCAAAAAAAGGCTTTCTTTTGGCCCTGCTGCCGTGGTTTGCTTTTGGGAAAAACCACAAGTCCGTGGCTTGAGGGGAGCTTAAAGCTTTTTGATGAGGGCTCGTAATCGCTGAAGCGAACTGAAGTGCTGGATTTGAGATGCCAAGAGTCGGGAGGATAGAACCTTAGTCAGGCAGAGCAAATCCCACAGCTGATTCTCTGTCCAGCAGCCATGGTGAGACACACAATCGCTTGAGCTCACCGGGAACCCACTCCACTGATGGACAAAGTGGCTGGGATGCAGATTGCAGGCTCTAGGGATGAATACGGCAGCACAGCACGAGAGATAAATTGAAGGGGAGGAACCCAACTCTGAGATTAGTCAGCGCAACTGGATTTGTCCAGATAGGAAATATTTGAGTGTAACTCTGCCATGTTCCTTTTTTAAACCCTTTCAGGATATTTTAATGTCCTGTTGCAATCCAGATCGGTAGCTGCCAGACGTTGCCACTTTCCGATGGCAGTTCAGTGGCCCATATGGAATGAGATTGGTGGTCTCAGACCTGTTTTCTTGTGTCCATGGTGCAAAAGCCGCTAGCACCATAATTGGTGCTAACTGTCCCCCTTGTTGGCAGCCTCTTCCAGGCGGCAAAGGCTTAAAATGGCCCCGCTCCCCGCTTGCCCCCTAACTACAGGATTCATGTCACATTCGGGTTGAGGCCTGTGGCTCAGGGGATTGAGGGATGGAGCGAAGAATCTGTTGGTTGCTGCTTCCCATCCAGGCCAGCTCTGGAGCAGCTGAACCTTATGGCTGATGAGTTAGGGCAATCGAAACCCAGTTCCCAGTGGGCAAAATCCCACAGCAGCTGTACAGCCAGCCTCTTTAATGGCAGTCTCTGCAAAAAGGTCAGGGATTAAATCAACATGGAGACCAAACTCCCACTCTGGCTGGTAGAGAGGGGCAGGGTTGACACACGTGCTGGGTCTGTCCTGAGGATGCAAGTAGCGCGCTAGCTCAAGAGCTGCTCTTTGTAGCTCTTTCTTACAGGGGAAGAAACAGTAGATGTCCTCCTAACTCCCCTCCCCACTCCTCCCTCGCAGGGTAAAAGCAGGCACCGTTGACTGATGAAGGACACCAGTTCCTTTTTCCATCCCTTGTCTAGATCCCTGGCTCTCTCCTCTCATCCAGCTAGCACAGTGATGGTCAAAGTGGGGTGTGTGCACCCCCAGGGGTGCATGAGACCCCAGAACCACCGCCATCAGAGACCGCCAAAATCGGCAGCGGTCTATTTTTGGACCACCAAAATGCTGCCGCAGAAAGCGGAAGCTTTCTGTTCAGTGGCGTTTCGGCGGACATACTCCAGGGGCCCGTGAGAGGCCGCCGCGCCGCCGAAAGGGGCCACGGCCAAAAATCTTTGAGGACTGCTGAGCTAGCGGGTTTCCCGGGCCGGAAGGGGACGCTGATTTCCCAAACGGGGAGAGACGCCCGACAATTGCCCGACTTGAGCTTTATTGCTCATGAAAGAAGCTGGGGAATGAAAGTGCTATCAGGATAGGTCCCCGACCCCATCCCCTGCAGCACACCGCTCATCAGTGCGGGACCACAGCCCTGGCCTGGACTGCGGGGACTCCCTTCTAGAGCAATCCGGTCTCCATTTCCATTCTGCTCTCGGCCTTTGTGCTGAGCCAGGCAACAACCTGGACCTAAATGGAGATAAACACCCTGCCCCATCAGCCCTGACTCATTTCACAGAGGGCACCTTCCAGTCCTCTCCTTAACAGGCTGTTCAGTCACCACCAGACTAGGCCAGAATCAAACCAGTGACTGGAGACATCCACTCCCCTTAGCTGGCCATTAGGGGAGGGCTCTGGACGTACAGAGCCCACCAGTCGATGCTCCTCACTCGCCCAGCGTCTCCTTCCTGGAAATGTCCAACCTGCTCCGAAATGTGCTGTCGTCTTGGCTAAGGGTCCATGTTGTGTTTCAGACTCGAAAGGACTCTCCAACCCCGCGGAGGTGGAGGCTTTGCGTGAGAAGGTGTACGCGTCACTAGAGGCATACTGCAAACACAAATACCCCGACCAGCCAGGAAGGTGAGTGTCTGAGGGTGGATGCCTGCCAGGGGTTGGCACCAACCTCCTGTCCTTTGCTACTAGATCCGACCTGTCCGCAGTGCCGGCCAAAAGCTGCTCCTGGGAAAGGGTTCCTAGAAGCATCCCCTCCCCATTCCAAGTAATAACAACCCTGTAAGCAGTGCCTTTTGTCTGGGGAGCGCAGACCCTTTAGAAGCCTTACGACTTGCAATGGAGACTGAGAGCTACATTTGCCTGCTGGTATATGTGGAGGCAACACAGTTGAAGTCAAACCATTAATTTTTGCCCTGCTCGATCAATGGAGCCTCACAAGCCCCCATTTTACTGAATGGCCAATGGAGGCAGAGAGCAGTGAGGCAACTTGCAGAAGGTCAGGCAGCGAGTCAGTGCCGGTGCCGGGAACAGAACCGTTGGATTCCTCCTGGTCCCCTGCGGTAGCCACTAGAAATATAGCAGTGGGCTGAGTGCACCCTGGGGGAAACCACCAAGAATAAACCACGGAAAAACAAGACACACATGGAGTTAATTTTCAGTGGCATCTGAGAATCACTGCTGGGAAGCGAAAGCCTCTGTTGAAGATTCCCCTTTCTCTCTCTTTCCTTCTCCCCTCCCTCCCGATCCAGCTGGGAACAGGAGGGGAAATTCACACTGCTTTCCTGGATCATTCCAGAATTGAGTGGGTGCATTTTCCCAGTCACATCTTGGCGTTGGCAACTTTCCGCTAAGTAACTGTCAGGAACAGAGTGAAGAAACGCACTGTGAATTGCCTGTTGGTGCAAGTCCGTTAAGGAATGTGGAGATCCATAAAAACGGCAAAATAGTTTAGAAATTTGGATTCACGTCTCATCTGGCTTTCTGGGCTTCCTTTGCTGGACAGTTGAAAAAATTGGATCCTCTTACAACAGTGATTGATTCATGCAATGACTGAGAGCCAGTGTGCCAACCCAAAATTGCTTTGAGGTTGCAATGTTCTGGACTTCAATATCAAAAGTCAAAGCCGGCCCTGAGCCAGAGATGGCTCATCAGGCTGATGTGGTTTAAGGCGCATCAGTTTCCATAGCCAGTAGTACACAAAGCAGAAAAGTGGCAAGCATTATGTCTGGTCACCTCTGAGTACCCTAATCTCATGAATCATGTACCCATTTTGCAGCTGGGTAAACAGGAGGCACCTTTTCAGTGTGAGGTCAAACCAGGCTCAAATCCATGATTGCTGGGAGTGTAATCAAGCAGTGTTGGTAAGATCGTCAGAATGGGCTAAAAAATAGTGAGACTATTATTGCCGGCCCTGTTTGGTTCAGAGGGTGGTGGGAGGTGGGTTGATGACCTTGGAGAACAGGACAAGGAAGGTAGGTTGAAGCCCAGAAGACCCCATGCAACTCCTCTTAGTTTTGGATCCTCTTGCCAGCTCTGAAGCCAACTCAGGTTCATGTAAATTTCACTTTTCAAGCAAACCTGACTGGACTTTGTAGTAATTTTCAAAGGATCTCAAATTCCATTTGGGCTCAAAATAAGTGGCCAGCCTAAATGGCAATGTTCTCAGACAGCCCTGCAAAGAAAGGTCACCCCTATTTCATTTAGCCCTGTTCCAAAACCCATGAAGATCTAAATGGCCTTGACACAGCTGTACGAAGGTGTGAAGATGCCACTGGAGATCTCTCTACTCTGAGGACTACACTAGTGATCACCGTGAAATGGAAGGAAATATTGAGTGCATCCAGTGACCGGTAACATAGTCCTGTGGACGGGTTCTATTCCTGGCAACGTCACTGACTTGTGTCGCACTGAACAAGTCACCTAGCTTCTTTGTGCTACCCATTCTCCATCAGTAATGGGGACAGGGATACCGTCCTTTGCAAAGAGCTGTGAAAGCAACAAACATAGAGCTCTATCTAAGTGTGGGGTATAATTATCATTAAGGTGTGACGTGCCTTACTGCCAAATGGTATAATCGAAAGTAGGGAGCTGAATAGGTTTTCCAAAATGGATTCAACAGTTACAGGAATTAAGACTTTGAAGTTACCCGAAAGCTAGGTTCAAACATACAAGGGGTCTCCATCTCAGTGCTTGGAGGATAGGGCTAAAAGAAATCTGATGAGGTTCAACAAGGACAAGTGCAGAGTCCTGCACTTAGGACGGAAGAATCCCATGCACTGCTACAGACTAGGGACCGAATGGTTAGGCAGCAGTTCTGCAGAAAAGGACCTAGGGGTTACAGTGGACAAGAAGCTGGATATGAGTCAACAGTGTGCCCTTGTTGCCAAGAAGGCTAACAGCATATTGGGCTGCATTAGTAGGAGCATTGCTAGTAGATTAAGGGAAGTGATTATTCCCCTCTATTCAGCACTGGTGAGGCCACATCTGGAGTATTGCCTCCAGTTTTGAGCCCCCTACTACAGAAAGGATGTGGACAAGTCAGAGAGAGTCGAGTGGAGGGCACCAAAAATGATTAGGGGCCTGGGGCTCATGACTTACGAGGAGAGGTGGAAGAAACTGGGCTTGTTTAGTCTGCAGAAGAGAAGAGTGAGGGGGGATTTGATAGAAGCCTTCAACTACTTGAAGGAGATTCCAAAGAGGATGCAGCTCGGCTGTTTTCAGTGCTGGCAGATGACAGAACAAGAAGCAGTGGCCTCAAGTTACAGTGGGGTAGGTCTAGGTTGAATATTAGGAAAAACCTTTTCCCTAGGAGGGTGGTGAAGCACTGGAATGGGTTACCTAGAGAGGTGGTGGAATCTCCATCCTTAGAGGTTTTTAAGGTCAGGCGTGACAAAGCCCTGGCTGGGATGATTTAGTTGGGGATTGGTCCTGCTTTGAGCAGGGGGTTGGACTAGAACCTCCTGAGGTCCCTTCCAACCCTAAACAAAACATTTAAAATGACAGAATGTGATCCCCATTTGGGTCAGAAAGAAATTCCTCCCCTGGTAGAACAATGGACAGTTGAGTTCTTTTGTGGTCGATTTACTGGATCATCATGTGGTAGGCACTGCCAGAGACTAGACAGTCCACTGGTGATGCCCTTCCTGCAAGACTCTCTGTAAATATTGTACTCTAGGAACTGGGCTCACAAGAATAGTGTAAATGCTCGTGCACCAAATAAGCCACTCCTGCACAACAGCCAGGCTAAGGGAAACATTCCAAGGCCAAACATAACTGAGTCCCAGCCTCTCTGTGCTGCTCTGGCAGGGAGGGCTGAGTGTGTACGTGACATGAAGCAGCCTCATGCGATCAGCTGCCTTCTCTCCTGGCCTAGCCCCAGCTCTGGTGCATTGCGCCATGGGCTGGTTATCTCATGGTTAAATGTATCCGAAGGCTGCAGCCATCATCTGGTTTGGTTTAGAGTGAAACTTCCTGGATGGGATGGCAGGACTGATTTGTTTTTTCTGGCCCTTGTCCCACTGCTCTTTCCAGCTCAGCAAATATACACACACACATAATATAGATATAATTGCACACAGTCCCCCCCGTCCCTTCCCCCCCCTCCCCCCCCCCCACTCCTTCTCGCTGGCCCAACTCCAGCCTTGAAACCACGTTGCTTATTTTGAAGCCCCGCTTGCACGGGGACAATAAAAATAAATAAAGACGTTCTCTGTTATTAATGGGAATTTTTTTTGAAACTGTTCATCCAAAAGTACTGCAGTGTGTAGCGGGGTGGGAGGAAGGAGAGCCAAACCACCTGGGCAGAGATCTCATGGAGCTGCTTGGGGGTGGGGAGGTGGGGAAGGGTCTTTGGAGGGACAGTTCTGCATCTGAGCCGTATGCAATTGCTAACTCATTTGGCCCGAGCCCATTAACCCAAACGAACAGAAATTGCAGGCATGTCCCATAATTTGCCCTGGGGTCCAAATCCACATTGTATTGAGGAGCCACGTCGCAGCTACCCCAGCTAAAGGGAGCTCCTGGTCTCCTCTCTTCACTCTGGATCACTGGCACCTGGAACGTATCCGCCACTAGCTAGCGCCTCTCCACTGGACCCTGGATTCAGGGCAGGCAGAGCACAGTCTTCCCCAGAGCTGCAGGCCAGCCTTGGGGCAGGTCTCGCACATCCAGGGTTTTGCCCCAAATCACCAGGGCTTGTCTGTCCCCCACTGCTGGGGAGCTTCCGAGGCCACCGAGCCAGCGACCATGCTCCGGTTTTGAGTGTCCCTCCGTGGCAGACGCGGTTTCTCCCGGGTTTTGAAAGATTTCTCCCTGAAGCATGAGGCCTCGCCTGCAAATGCAGCGCTCGTTGCTGGTCAGGAGAAACACCTTGCTGGGCTGAGCTGAGGGAGAGCGCTCCTGTTAGATGGACAGCTCCCAAAACCCCAGCCCAAGAGAAGTGGGAGCTGCTCACCCACCCCCGCAAAGGGAGGAGCGGCTGGGTTTTCACACCAGCCTTGGGGCACACAGTGGAGTCTTTGCATGGGGGGGGGGGCATGTCTGATCTCCAACTTCAACTCCCTGCTTGAGAAAATGCTGCCGTCTTCCATTTGATTCATCCCGGGTATAGTGCCCCTCGGCCCACAACTCTGCTTTGCCAGCGGGTCCCAAAGGCTTAGAGCAGTGGAAGCAGGGTACTTATCTGGGGACGCCGTGAAGAGGGACTGGTGGCACTGGTGTCTGTTGTCCTGTCAGCTGTTGTTTTATCAGAGGGATGAAGTCTGGCCGAAATCTGGTCAATTTTGTGAAATGAGTCAAAAGTCACTCCACCTCCCTGGCTGGTGTTTGTGGTTTTTACAGTCACATTTTCCTATTTCCAAAGAACTAAAAGGAGGGCCAGATGCTGAGCTGTTGTCTCCACAGAACTGGCGCCCCGGCCCAGTATGTCTCTTCCCTCCTCCTGCTATTGTGTGTCTGTAAGACTCACACACACAATGCAGGGAAATGACTTAAATGGCTTTACACAAAGTGCTGCCAGATGCAAACCCAACAACCCAGAGGGCGAGATTCCCTCTATCCTCTTTCACTTCTGGTAACCGCAGGCAATTGTCATTGTTTACCTTGTCCCGCAGGAGAGAGTCAGGTGGTAACTTCTCGGTGTAATGAGTGTCTCGGGGCTTTAGCCACGTGACTTCCAGTAACTAGAGAGAGTCCAACCAAAGAGCGAGCCATGCTTGGACATGACCCATCGCTCCCAGGAACGTTCAACGGAGCCATGCAAGCTCTCCCTTCCACGCTGCCCCACACCTCGGAATCAGCTGAGTGGGAGGGGTCTAACCACGTTCTCTTCTTCACTCCTGCAGGTTTGCAAAGCTCTTACTTCGCCTCCCCGCCCTCCGATCCATTGGCCTGAAATGCCTGGAGCACCTGTTCTTCTTCAAGCTAATAGGAGACACGCCCATCGACACCTTCTTGATGGAGATGCTGGAAGCACCCCACCAAATGACTTAGAGAATCTCGGCTGGGTCAGTCCCTTCACCCAGCAGGGGCCTCCGCAGCCTCCTCCCACCTCCGCTTTTCCTCTTCCTCCTCCTCCTCCCCAGTGCCGGAGACCCCAGCCGCTCTTCTCCGTCTGACCCAGGGCAACACCCCGCCGCCCCCTACCTCCTCGTCATGCTGAGCTCTGCTCGTTTTGTCACCGCTGCATCGAAGGAGCTGACGATCGTTTGACTCTTTTCGATGTAGAGTAGTGGGACGTAGGGTTTCAAAAGCCAACAACCCCCCTGCTCTGCCTCCTGGCACACCTGAGTTTGAAGCTAAACCGAAGACCTGGCTTCTCGGCTCGCTGCCCGCCTCTGCTGTAGTGGGTTTGGATTTCTGCATGTGGCTGAGATGGTGGGTTGGAAGCAGGCGGTGGGGTTGATCCCACCCATAGGAATGCTGAGCAGCTGGGGTTTGGATGGGCTGTGGGAGTGGTTTAATCCTATTTACCCACAGCTGGGTATTTCCAGAGGATGGAGTTTTTGACAGAGGAAAGAATATATATTTTTGGTTTCTAACGATTAGTATTTACGTCTCTCGGGGAAAGCTGCTCGGGAATGACCCCTGCCGTGTCGCGAAGGAGGATTGTTTTTGCAGAGCCTTCTCTTTGAAAGGAAAAGCTGGGGATTGTGGGATTGATCGCTTGTCCCCTTCCTGCTCCCCCAAACCTGAACAGCGAGATGACCGGTCGCACCGAGAGACTGAGCCCCCCTCTGTGTGTGGAGGGCACTGTGGACGGCGGTGACTTCACTGCCCTGCTTTCCTTCTGGAAAAGCAACAGCGTGTCAGGATTTTTCCAAAGATGACTGTTCTCTCAGTGGTGGAGCTAGCCAATCAAAACACCAACCCTTTGGATTGCATAAGGCGGTAGCGGTTGCTTTAAGGCTGCGGTGATTCGAATTCCCACTCCCCTCATAAGAGTCTTACTGGGATCCCTACCTCTCCTTGAACACCCAGGCATTCGTGGTGACCCATAACACTACGTGCCTTTCACATGATAGTGTCCACACACGCTTGCTCAGCCATGCCAAGCAAACTAGTTGATGTTAGTCAGCTTGTCAGGGCCTCTGGGAGAGCCAGTTTGTCTGGCAGGAGGCCTGATGGCTACGAGGAGCTCAGAATGGGCGGAGTGGTGCGAATAACCGATTTTTCAGCTCACGGGCACGTCGATAGGGCCCAATTCATCACCGTTTTGCACAATCATTGACATCCGTGCAAAATGTTACCACCCTCATTGGATGATTTGGCAGCACGAACAGCAATGACTGCACAGGGTACCAGGCAGTGATAAATTGGGCCCTAGGGCAGCACTTAATTGGTGACATTGATTGGTGAAGTGAAGGCTGCGCCCTCCCCAGAACTCTTCCCCGTCTGCTGTAGTTATTGATTTACGTGGGTGATTTGGTGCTCTCCACAGGGATCAGGAAATTGGGGTGCAGCCTCTGTCCTAGTGGCCAAAAAGGTGATTTTCCATTTGCTGGTTAAATAGTTACCATCCCAGAATAGAGATTTCAAAGCAATTCCCCATTCTCTCTCCCCTCCCCCCCAAAAAAAACCCTTTTGCTTTTTCCATCAGACTCTCACACCATTTTCTTAGAGCAACATGTGATGAGCATTCAGGGGCACCTCCATTTTGGCGGGAAACCTTTACCATGCCTGGGGAGATAACAGAGAACATCAGGAAGAACCGAAGGGACCACTTCCCTTTGCAGTACCTTTGGCTGATATTCCATGTCTCTGTGGGAATTCTGAGGGAAGCTATGTTATAAAAATTCTGCTCTAGCCAGGAAACAAAAATGCAGTAACTGTAGCTTGCTCACTCAAAAATCTCTGCTCTCTTGGACAGCAAGGTGGCTAGCGGGTTTTTAGGTACTTCCCTAAATCCTTTGATCCTAGAAACACCACACTGAGGAGCAAATACTTGCTGATCAGAGGTACCAATAAGATCTTATGAAGCCCATCCATTAGAAAGCTGGATTGTTCCCTACAATCTGTTCCCCAGAAATCTGTCCAGCCCAGTTTGAAATGACCCAAGCAACCAGGACTCCCCCACTTCTCTTAAAAGGCGGGTTATTTCACAGTGTGCTGGATCTCAATTTTACCAAGTTTTTTCCAGCTCTTCAGCCCCTTGGCTGATTGTCCCAGGCAGCAGGAGCCACTTTAAAAAGTGTGCGGAGAAGGTGGATCAATTGTTTTGCTTTTACAGGCTGCGGGCTTCTCACTTAATCCCCATGCATTTGCCAAAACACAGCGCTACACAAACTCCAGGGAACGTCTTCAGGTTTCTGAGGGGGCAGCAAATCAGCCAGGGAGCAGGTGTCGCCTGAGGCCATGCTAGCAAACAAATGAAAAGGAAAAGAAAAAACAATGAAGTGTCTTGCTGATTTTTTCAGAGGAAAGTAGCTATTCTTAACACATGAAAGGAACAATTGGGCCCAGCCAAGAACGAGATGCCTGTCGTTGGCTCCCTCCCAGGGACTTCCCTGCTACTTTTATTTGGTTTGTGCATTAAAATGACAAATTATTAGAGTCCAAAAAATGACTTTTCCCCCTCTCCTCCGCCCCTGCTGCCCCGTTGGTTGCACCTGGCTCTTTAAATAGCTGCTTTGTGTCTTAGTCAAGTGTGATCAAGCACATCGAACCCTGGGCTCTTACCTGTGGTCATTCAGAGGCACAGCTGATATTCAATCATCCAGCTGCTGCCCACTTCTCAAGCTTGCTAGCAGCTAATAAGTTCCGTCAGCTAATCAGGCCATCTTGTAGTTAAACAAGGATTTCAGGTCATAACTGCCCCCCCCCCCCCCCCCCCGGCCAGCCTGAAGTGTCAAATCCACAGAGGCAGGGGACGGGTTTTGGCTGCGTTTCTTTGGCAGCCTGGGCGCCACTGAAAATATTATGAAACAGCTTCGCCCTGGAAGACGTTGCCAGGAAAACAAGGCGAGAGAACGTGGGCCATTGTGCCCTGTGCATTTCCATCAGAAGAGCAAGAGAGCTGTCAGCAGGGGGTGGCGGGGACCTGGAAACTTCCCATCAGGCTGGCACATGGGATCTGAGCCCAACAGCGTCATGGTTATTTTTTAACCAGCATTTTGGATCCCCATCCCCATCATTGCTACTGAATCTCAGGTGTTGAACCATTTTAGGAGGAGTCTGAGAAGCCTGTTATGTCTGCCTAGAGCCTGCTTGCCGGAGACTGTCTGGGTGCTTTATTAAAGAGCCCATTGAACCTAGCACTGTAATAAACCTTTTCTCTTGTTTATCTCCATTAGGCAGAACCCCCTTTTAAAAAAAAAATGAGATGCTTGAAAGGAGCTGTGTTAAGGGCTGGAAGTCTGAGTTGCTGTTTGTTTTTCTAAGCCGCAAATGTGAGCTCCTAGCCAGCTCCCCATCAGCCGTCAGAAGGAGCTAGGGAATGGGGGCTGGTTTAGGGCAAAGATGGATTTGTTGGGGGCTGGGGGGGGGGGGAGTTCTGAGCCCCCCTGGGGGAAGGTGGGCAGAGCAGCGATCTAATGAGCACGCAGCACATCTCACCCACATTAATGTAGAACCACGTCCGTGTCTAAACGGCTTCCCCAGCTTTCAATAAAGAAATCGCTCTGTATCCTAGAGCAATAGAGTCAAACGCTGCAGTACCAGTATTAGAAACTTGAGCATCCCTGCAGAATACTGTAATGTAAGGATGAAGTCTCATCCCGCATTTACAACAGGTGGTCTAGCAGTCAGGACTCCTGCCAGTGATTTGCTGTGTACCTTGGGTATGTTTCTGTGCCTCGGTGTCTCTTTCTTTAAAATGGGTATAATAATAATACCTCTCCGGCATGGAGGGTGAGGCTCGAGTAATGTTTCTAAGCATCTGTTGGAATGCACAGGGCTTTTTAAGTTCTTGGGGTGTTTCAGCAGAGGTAGAGACAGATTTTCAACTGGTGCATATCGGCAGAGCTGCATTGACGTCCGTGGGGGGCTATGGTGATTTGTACCAGCTGAAGATCTGGCCAGCAGGGAGTCGAGGCAGCATTTGTAGTAGAGTATTTTACCCTGAACAAACATGAGCAACCCATTTCAGGGCCTGCAAGCAACAGTTACCAAAATCATATTCCAACCCAAATGTTCCCGTCCCTGCTTGTTCCCCAGTTGGAGTGACATGGAAGCCCACAAGGGCTCTGTGACTTTTGCAGCAGCAGCCTTAAAGTGACCCGCTTTTACATGGATTTAATTGACTCCTTCATTTGTATCCTCCTTCATGTTGGGTTTTTTTCCCCTCCTCATCATTCTAATGATTATAACTATGATACATGCTTGTCTGAAGAGGTGATACATGGGTAAAAAAGAAAAGGCACATTATTCACTAGAGAGCTTGGACTTTTACTTAACCAGACGTTCGTATTCTCGCAAAATCTGGTTGGATTAAGGTGATTTATTTTTTAATTCTTGGTTGGTTTTTTATTATTATTTCTTTCTTTTTTTTTTTTTTGGTGGGACAATCTTTAATTTTCTAAAGATAGCACAAACATCAGCTCTTCAGCCACCACACTGGATGTTCCCCGCTGCCTTGTGTGTGTGTTTCCACTGGATCCTGGAACAAACTGAGCTTAAATCAACGTGCATTTAAGATGTTTCCTCAAGAAGCCATTGCACCTTCCCCCCACTCCCGTCTCCCCTAACTCCCAAACACCCACTTCATGTAAAACCTTCACTGCCAAGCTATTTGCGTGAAAGGCCTTGAAAACGTACAAGTACCGTATACTTAGGCAACACACAACGTAACTGGCCCCATGGTTCCTGGCAGCCTAGCTAATCTCTGCACTTTCAACCTTTAGACAGCGGTTTCAACTCAAATCTGCGTCACATCCGTTGAAGGGGAATGTTCCAGCCTAACCCCAGAGAAGTCTGCGGCGGAGGAAAAGTGATACATCAGATTCGGTTTTGCCTCAAAGGTCCAGGACTGGAAAAGAAAATTGGCTACACCCCCAGTCCCTGGAGTTCTCCAGTGAACTGTAAGATCCGGTCTCTCTGTGTCGGATATTTCTTTGGAATAGACTGCAGCCCACTTGCATAACTGAAGAATATATTCAGCCACCCGTCCTTTGACTCTGTGCCTGCTCATCCCTTCCCTGGTTGCCACCACCCATCAGTCCATTGAAACCAGTGTGGGTGTATGTGGCGTACATCCAGCGGCAAAGCTGACACAACCTTCTACCAGGACTGTTCAACAGCCCTGAAGCGATTTGCTCTTTTCCAAAGGGCGAGAGGAACTTAACTGTGTGTAATCAGCAAATGAACAAAGGCCCGTTCTTTATCATCAGAGCAGGACCAAAGGAATCACACCTGACCACCGATCTCTCAGTCAGCATATTGGCACTCTTTGAGGACAGTCCTAAATGGTGCTGGTCGAAGTGGGATCAAGGATAGAGACACATGACCTTGTAGCCGGCCCCTGTTACCAGCAGTGGCTAAATAGCTGATGATGTCCCCATCAATGACCAGAATGCATGATCTATTTTAAGTTGATACATATGTGCGTTTGTATACATGTATGTACTGTAGATATATACACTGTATAAATATCCTCACTCACATATACATATATTATAACCGTAGCAATTACAGACTTTTGTGTTTTTGTTTTCTTTAAGTTGATTCTTTTTTTTTTCTCGTACATTTTTGCTTCATGTAAGCGAGTACATTGTATCAGAACCCCTTCTGGATTGGCTTGCCCCAAGTCCGGATCTTTATAACTCAAGACAAAGGAAATGCATCTATTTTAAGATGCTTTTTTTTTTTTTTTTAGAAGCAGGAGATCTGACTAAAATAGCTTTAGCAATTCCCAACACTTAGCGACAGATGCCTTAGCTATGGGGCGCATAGCTAAAATAAAATAACATTTAGAAAGGATTACAAAAGTAAAAAATAGAAATAAAAAAAGATAAGGAAAAAATATCTAGAGCATCAATAAAGTTTAAAAAAATCTATTTTTGTACAAATGTAATTTTATCCCTTACATATTCTTTGATTGTTTTATTTCTGCTTCTATAGAGATTGTTGTAAACTCTTTCTCTTTATATAGATGCTCCACTGCAGGGACGGAAACCTGAATGAGAGGGAGAAAAAATTGACAGTGTTTTAAAGGCTTTCTATGAAATCTCTTTGGAAATATTTTTTTTAATGGACTTTTTATTCCCCCCCCCCTTTATGAAAATTTTTTTTGGGGTCTCTTGTCATGTTTATCCGGCGTTCCTGCAGGTCTGTTTTACTGTGAAATCACTACCGTATATTATTGTTCACACACACACAAAATGCTGCTGGAAACACCAGTGTTTTGATGAACAATTGTATTAGAATTGTAAAAAAAAAGAGAAAAAAAAAAGAAAATATATGAGCATTTTAAAATATAATCCAGTTCAAGCCCTCTTTTGTTCTTAATGAGTGTTCTTTGATTTACTCTTTAAAGACCTGATCCCAACCCCACTGAAGTCAATGTAAATACTCTCTCATTGACAACTCTGGGCTTTGGATTGATTCCTATATCAGGACTTCAATGGAATCATTGGCAAATTTCTTGTTTTCTCACTTGTACCTGTAATGAACCAGTGATCACAGCTCCACCCTGTGGCCACCTTTTAGCCCTGTTTAAATTTCTGCTCCACTTGGATTTTTCTTTTCCCTCCCCGAACAACTGGGCAACCTCAGCTACTTGATGCCCGGAGAAGAGAGGCTCAGATTCCATGGCCCTCTTTGGTTATTCTTACCATTTGGTTTACACAGGATCTGTCTGCAACTGGACAGAGGACAGAAATTCAGTCCAATAGCCAGCCACTGTTATGTGAGAGCTGCATTCCTGGTGGAGGGAGAACCACACACCCATCCACTCCTATGTAAAACTCAAGCTGTTCCTCCCCTCCCAGGCCACACACTCCAGAATACACAGCCTCTATTGGATTGATGCATGATAGCAAGTGGCCCAAAACCTTTCCATTGGGTTGGGTGGGTGGAGGAAAACAGACATTTTCCTTCCTCCGTTGCCTGCTGCCCAGCCAGCTGAGCCTTTGAATTTGCCAAAACACCTGTAGGACCAGAGCAGGCGCTTGATACAGTGCAGAACTCCAGGTGCTCCCAGAGGCAAACTGGACACCAGCTGTTGTGGGGACAAAGCATTCCCTGTGCTGTAGGCAAATCACCCTTACCACCTTCCAGATTTTGCCTTAGATAACGTAATAGAAATCAGTGCTGGCACACTTCTCCCTGCTTAGCACAGGGGATGCCACGGGAATGCTGCAGATACTCAGGTATTGTTATTAATTCCGGCCACTGGAACGCTGTTAAGGTTGATCACTGGAGATTCAGGTGAACAGGTCCTAGGGATGGCGGTTAGTAAAAACCCGCCACTGCCGATGACAAGAGCTGTGGATACCCAATGGAAGAGGCAAAGTACCGGATCCAAAGCCAATGTCAATTCAGTGTTGCCCCTTGTGGGCCGTAGTGAGACTTAAGGATGCAGAGTCCTGGGCACATGAAGTCTCTTCATTGACATCAAGAGGGCTTTGGATCAGGCCCTGCGTGGACAATTGATATCAATGGAAGGGGTGGGTGTGAGTCTGGGAAGGGAGGTGAGCCCTTGGCTTTTCTTTTGCTGAGGGGGGTTGGCTTGTGCAGCTCCCAGCATGCTCCGGTGCTTGTGATCAGCCAGTACAGAGATGAGCAAGGCTGCCTTTTCGGTGGCCTAGTCCACTGTAAAACATGGGTACCTTAAACGAATATAGCCGGCCAGTGACTGCACGATGGAGAAGTTAATCCACGCCCCTTTGGGATGCGCTAAGCGTTCAGACCAGCATGGAGAGTAGGAGCCTCAGGGTCACCATCCTTTTGAGACACACCATTATATTGACACTGTCATTAAGATACCAGGAGATTGTGTTATTTTAAACCCACCTTCCCCAGCTGATGTCCGATTTGTGTTTTTTAAGTGGGAGCATTGCTCTGTAGAGCGGTGTCACTAAACTCCTAAGGCAGTTTGTGTGTGAACAGAGGTAACAGAGTCCTGTGGCACCTTAAAGACTAACTAAAGTTTTGAAGCATAAGCTTTCGTGGGCTAATACCCACTTCATCGGATGCACTGCTTGCATCTGACGAAGTGGGTATTAGCCCACGAAAGCTTATACTTCAAAACTTTAGTTAGTCTTTAAGGTGCCACAGGACTCTTTGTTACCTCTGCTATTCCAGACTAACACGGCTACCTCTCTCTGTGTGTGAACAGAAGCTGCTAGCTGTGGTCTGAGCTCTAACCTGAACTTGGCGTGACAAACAAGACTGAATTTGCTTTTGGGTTTACAGCAGAGGTAAATGTTCTCCAATTGCTACAGAATAGATCAAATGGGGTGGTTGGGGGGAGGGGGTTTAAACGGAGTTAGTGCTGATCTGTATTGTTATAACATTCATATTGTTTCAAATTTAAAAAGCACTCACATTTGGTTTGAAAAGGGGGAAGTTTTTACCTTAGACTCAGCATATTTAGCAAGATCACTGCATTTTGTGCTCACTAGTGCAAGCCTTTAGGCAACTATACTGCAGTAATAACCCCTAATGCTACAGCGTAGTGTTACTGCAGAGTTTGAGGTTGTTGCTGCACAGTACTATACAGTAATGATGATGGTTAAGTATACAATACTCTTAACAGGGTGAAATGGCGGAAGATGGGCCCCAAAGAGCTTTGGACCTGACTCTGAGCTAATGCTGGTGCAACTCTATTGACTTCAGTGGTATCTTTCCTGATTCATGCCCATGTAACAGAGATCAGAACCTGGTATTTGGATCTAGGTTAGGATGAGGATAGCAGTCTAAGGATTAGGGAATTGGGTTGTGGTTCAGGTTTGACAGCTGCAAAAAGGGTGGTGTGGGCTGTTCTTGTGGGATTCTGGGGAGCTCAGCTGATTTGGGCTGTTTTGAATGGGGGACTTCTGGAAAGAGCCGCTAGCTGTATGATATGTAAGCCGTCTTGTGCTGTTCCCTGGAGATATTGGCTGCATCCAGTCTGAAAACACATCCCATTCACTGCTGGATCCACGCCAAATCCACTATGTTTGAGGGGAGATATTTGGAATTGAGCTTCCAGTTTTGCCCCATTTCTAAGGCCAATGCATAGGGCTGAAATTCATCCCTCGTCCCCAAGGCACTGTCGCAGGTGAAAGGAGGGGCAGATGGCACACACAGACTGTTGAGTTGACAAATTTCATTGCTCCTGTCTCAGAGGCTGGTTATTTGTTTTGTTAATCTGCAGACAACAGTTTGTGTTTGGAGAATAAATATTTACCTCTCTTTCCTGTGGTTTTTTTGGTTCTCCCAGGGTGGAGCTAGGTGGCTAAGACCGGTGGCGAAGTTTAATCTGATATTCTTTCTCTTTAACTGAGGAGTCACGTTCACTGTCTGGATTGATTAGTAGCCTGACTTAACAGCTGCTCACTGGTTTTAAAATACATTTATTTACATTTATGTTTATATATTTAAAAAAGAAAGTAAACATGAAACAGCTTTCTTTCTTTCTTTCTTTCTTTCTTTCTTTCTTTCTTTCTTTCTTTCTTTCTTTCTTTCTTTCTTTCTTTCTTTCTTTCTTTCTCACTCTTCACAGCTTCTTGCTGATCAACACTGTGTTTGTGACAATCTTACTTATGAATCAGAGAGGTAGCCATGTTAGTCTGGAATAGCAGAGGTAACAAAGAGTCCTGTGGCACCTTAAAGACTAACTAAAGTATTGAAGCATAAGCTTTCGTGCTAATACCCACTTCATCGGATGCAAGCAGTGGAAGTGTCACCTTTAAGGTGCCACAGAACTCTTTGTTACCTTACTTATGAAGTTTCTCTATTCTTCCATCCCCTCTCCTTTCTTTCCCTCTCCTTCCAGGGGGAGGGTTCATAATCAGGTTGCTGTTTACTCATGGCCTCTTAGCACATGAAGAGAGTAAGAGGTACGGAGCTTGGAAAACTCATTAGGATTTTATGCAGAGATGAAAGCACCTTTTTTGAACGTCTCCTGATTTGTTGGTATTGGATGATTATTGTTTAATGTACAGCCATGTTGCGTTTTACGTGAGGGTTCAGTTCTGCTCTAAAGACAGTTTTCATATTTTTAGTTTTCCCTTACCTTTTTTTTCCCCGGTCGACCGAGTGAAGCAGAAATCGCGCAAGTTAAATGCGCGTAAAACGCGACATGCCTATAATAAAATCTGTTACATACAATCGGTATGTGGGGGCTTTTCTTCTGTCTGAATTTGGGGCACCAGAAATTAGGGCATTGAGTGTAAAAAACTCATCTATATTTTTAAAGATTTCTTTAGCCTATGGATGGGAAACTGGGTGGGGATGCATGGATGCTACCCCACCTGCTTCAGAGCTTTGAGTAGCTATGTCCACTCAGCGTGTTGCCAACTTGCGTGATTTTATCATGAGTCTTGTGATAGCTGGTGTTTTTCTTAAATCCCCAGCTCCTGGAGGCATGTGATAAGGGCAAATCTCAGCTTTTATTTTTTTTAAAAAATCACGCCCTTGGCTCTACTCAGCTGGGCCACCAACTTGCCATGACAGTGGGGGAGTCACTTAACTTCCTTGTGCCCTGTAGTAAGAGACCCCACTTCGCTTCCTCGGAGGAGTGGGGAGGGGGAATTGTGAGCCACCAACTGCTAGGGTTTGCAAAGTGCAAGGGTTTAAGATCCTTAGGTAGGAGGGCAAGGTTCGTTATTTCTTGCCTTGACTGAATCCTGCGGGGATGGGGGCTTTGGAAATACAACACGAGAGATCATTTCTCTCTCTGGTACTTTGTCATTTACTAACTGTCCAACGCGCATAGGTTAGTTCTTGCCTTATGATCCCGCTCAAGTGGCTTTTTCACCCCAACGAGCCCATTAGGATAATCATCATAATGCCTGGGAGGGGGCAGCCTTCATTGTGGGCACAGTTCCAGCGGCCTGAGTGGGGACTTCAACCTTCTGCATCATGTTGTCAAGCAACACTTCTGCAGGCCTCACCATCCCATCTGGTCTCCATAGTGACATCTCTCCCCAGTGCATAGATCCTGGACGAGCCGAGTTTGCTGTGTGAAGAAGCTGGAGTCTTTGAGCCTGACTCTCCTCTCTCACACACAGGTGCAAAGGGATGTTGAATTATACTGGATGTAAAAGGGTGCGTGGAGGGCGATTCCCCTAGAAATTTCCTTCTGGTCTAGAAATAATACTAATGCATCATCTCACGCTTAATCACAGTCTGGTATCTCTAGTACTTAACATCATGGCACCGGTTACCTACCAGACCATCTGAGCACTGCACAATCCTTAATGTATTTACCCTCTTCCTGCCCTTGTGAAGCAGATTGTTACCCATTTTATAGAATGTGAAGGAGAACTGAAGCCCAGAGAGATTAAAGTGCCTAGCCTGAATTGAGGAAAGGTTTATGCAAAGAGATGCCTTTTGCATTGTGTTGTAACGCCCTATGGAAGTCAGTGAGTTCTAAGGGCTTTGGAATCAGCCACGAGTTGATTCTGGTCTCCTGCTGCAGGGAGTTCCACAGATGGACAAGACAGCTTTGCCTCCAGCACATCTGAGCTTTGGGCTGGGTTCTAGCTGCGTTATCCCTGTGGATCGTAGACCCCTAACACAGGATATAGCAATCATCTAAATATTTTTTGTCCCATATTGCCCCATTATAATTGCTATCAGGCAGGGCAGTCAAACCGTTCTGAACATGATGTCAAACTCTGATTGGGTGTTTGGCTCATCTATAGCAGTGGATAAATGATATCACCCACTTAATCTCCATTCCTGTTCATGGAAAGTGGAGCATTGGTGTCACTCTGTTGTTTGCTAATTGTCTGCTTTTGTTAGCATAGGGTTATTTAATAGCAAAGCTTAGCTGTCCAGAGAACGGTATACTCTGGCTGTCACCAAACCATCAGGCCAGATCTGCTCTTATCCAGCTGCCCCTCTCTCTGCAGGAGGCTGTACTTTGGGAGACTCCTTCAGAAAAAGCAACCCTCTTGGTTAGCCAGGCTTGCTGGGGACAGAGGTTTCAGGGTAGGCCTGGAGTCAGTGAAAAGTGGCGTGCTCCCAAGAGCAACGTGATGCTGCCACCTGCTGGGCAAGGTGGTGTAATTGCCCGCACAGGAAAATTTGTAAGAAATCCTGTTGGGAAAACTTTGCAACCGGAGGGAGCAGAGATTTGTGAGAGGCCGCCAGTGGTTTTAATTCAGAAGGGCTCACGGGGAGCTCTTCCATCTTGTTTCACGCCCTGTGGGTCTGTGGGCATGCTTGAGTTTCTGTTTGGAGCAAAGGCCAGAACTAGAAGAGAAACTCAGTGGAAACTAGTGGCCATCAACTGTCCCCAGGCTCACCTGAAACTCGGACCCGCAGCTCGCTCTCTGGGTTCGTTCCCATGCATAGGCCCTGCTCAATGTGTGCATGAATTGTTACAGCCGTCTCCTATTGTTTCAAGCATGGCGGCTGCTTCTTTCTGTCCTTCTGCCTTTGTGCAAAACGGCCACCCTGTCCACCAATAAAGGTACACAGCCAATTTTAACAAAGAGTCCTGTGGCACCTTAAAGACTAACTATAAAGTTTTGAAGCATAAGCTTTCGTGGGCTAATACCCACTTCGTCGGATGCAAGCAGACTGCTTGCATCCGACAAAGTGGGTATTAGCCCACAAAAGCTTATGCTTCAAAACTTTATAGTTAGTCTTTAAGGTGCCACAGGACTCTTTGTTACCTCTGCTATTCCAGACTAACACGGCTACCTCTCTGATTCTTGACAGCCAATTTTGTAATGTTGTGATTAGATATAGGAAATTCTTTCCTGACCCTCACAGCCAATCAGCTTATTCCCTTGAAGCATGCACTTTGATGACTTTCACCATAGCTCCTTTAACCCTCCACACTCACCCGCTGCACTGTATTTGACTCACTAACTCCCTGCAGCAGTGCATTCCACAAGTTAACTGACCACTGGGTAAAGCAGTATTTCCTCTTATTGTCCTTTAAATTAATGAGGGGAATTCTGGTTGTCAAATATGGGAAAGGGTTAAAAATAAGCTTATAGTTAAGTACTCTGTAAAATGTGTACTTTTAATTTCAAAAGATCTTGAGAGCCCAAGGCAGGAGAGAAAAACTAGCCATAAAAATGTAGCATCCCTTTCCCTTGCAAAGCTGGTGGCAAAAATTGTTTGGCTTCATTTGCAACATTTTCCACACAGCACTTCAAAACATCTCACTTCCACTAAGCCCACATTTTCCTTTTCTACTAACAAAGTAAAATCTGACTCTTGGCTTGATGATTTGCTGCTGCAGAAGCTAAAAGAAAAAATGTTTTCAAGACAGTCAGTCACAATCTAAGCCCATTCAGATGGTCATCAAAAGGGCTTTATGTGCAGCCACTCTCTTGGTAATATACTTTAGCTGGTGTTTGAGAGAGAGAGAGAGAGAAATATTATGCCAGGGAGAACCCAATTAAAATCATTAAAATACACATGATTATTAAGATACTGGTAAAGATAGAGTTGACTGGAGAGCAGAATTGATTCACAATTGAAATAATGAAAGCACTGTGTGGTTGATTCACTGTGATTCATGGGGTCATATTATTCGTTGCTCTCTGTGTGGACTTCTTATTATTTACTCTCCACTACGGGGACTCTTTAGTCGCTTCAGTCTGCCACAACAACTTGTGAGCGACAACGGACCGCAGGTTTGTGTCTCAGGAGTTTCAAAATGTTATGAAGGCAAATGGAATACACTACATCTCTTCAGCACCCTATCATCCACCCGCCAATGGATTAGCTGAAAGATTTGTGCAGACAATGAAACAAGCGTTGACATCGGCAAGGGGACAACACTCCATTCAAAAGCGTCTGGACACCTTCTTACTGTCCTACAGACCCACACCTCATGCTATGACCAAGGCATCCCCGGCCTTTCTAATGATGGGACAACAGGTGCTTTGCACTTGTTTTGATCTGCTGAAACCTTTTGAACCCAGACAAATTGTGCAACATCAGCAGCAACATCAAGTCATCAGGCGTGCACCCAGAACAAAAGACCAAACCTTTAGCCCGGGACAGCTGATACCAAGGGGTACACTGGCAATTTTCCAGTAGTCTGGGGCCTGCAACGAAGGTGCTTGTAGACGGGTGGGTGTTTAAATATCTGGAGTAAATGAACACGCCTCAGTAGTGACTGGGACCTGCATTTTCCATGATGGAAGAATAAACTTCCCTGTTACACAAGTTAGCACTTTCTTGCTCGGATGCACGCTCACCTTTCAGAAAGGGCACAACTGAGGGCCACCTTATATTTCAGACTGGTGACAATGTCCTCGGAGCACATGTATGATCTGCTGATTTTCTGGCTGCATAGAAATATTTTATCGTCTCTCGTTAGTGTTGCCGGGAATCTTGAGTTGGCAAGACCCTGCTAGTCTTTGCTTTGCTGATCCCCGCACCACCATCTTATCCATCATGTATGCATTTGGAGGGCTCTCTCATCTCCCTGACGGGTCTGATGGTCAGGTCTGTAGGAGAGACTGGCTGACCGAAACGACTTGCTGGGAGCTATTTGCTACTGTCATTCCAGCCTCTTTGCCTGAAGAGGTAATAAAGATGAAAGCCAATAATAAGCAGTCAGCCATCAGTTTTGTAAAAGGCAATAATTTAGTTCTGTTCCGTGGTTGCAGGGAGTCCATTTGAGGCTGCCGTTATTGACAGTAAAGCGATATAGTTTGTTTCTTAAAGTACCCGGGAGCGTTCAGAGCCTTTGAAGCCCACATTTTTTCAAATCTAAAAATATACAACCAGTGGCAAATTTTCAACACTGCCGAAGAGAGGAGAAGGATTTATGTTCAGGACCCTACTGGGCGGTAAGAAACATACAAGTACAGACAGGACAGAAAATCAGATAATGCACTAGCCATAAAGGAAAGTTCCATTGTAAGAGGCCAGAACTGGTGTCGTTCAGAGTAGTTCCATTGAAATCAGTGGCGCTTTGCAGATTTACACTTCGCTGAGGCTCCTCTCCAAGGAATGTGGTGCCTTAAAAGCCAAGTCTGGGTTCATTTATACAAGTATAATTCAGGAGTGACTCGACTGAAGCCAGAGGAGTCTCACTGGTGTAAAACTGATGTGAATAAGAGGAGAATCTTCTGCTGTCTGGCCCAATTCACAGAGTATGCTCCACAGATTGTGAAGATTAGAGCGGACTGTGCAATTTGAAAATCAAGTTGCATCCGTTTGTTATGTTAGGTGCATGTGCTACATATTACCGCCCGTTAGTCACGTTACTGCTCACAGTGCGCAGTTCAAACCGTCTGCAGACCAAGAACCGGTCACTGCAGCGATTCATGAATAATTTTGAATAATGTTATTAGGTATTTTGAATAATAATACTTTTATATAATATAATACCTAATATTATTATTCAATATTATTATAAGTCGACCTAAATATTCTATTTGCGTAGCTGAAGTTGCATATCTTCGATTGATCCCCATGCCCCACCCCAACCAGTGTAGACCAGGACCTGAGGTGCCGATACAGGAAAATTTTTGAGACACTGCTTAACTCAAAAACCATTTTCAGCATTTTGGTAGGTCCTGTTTCCATGATGCGGTGAATGAGGCCCCAATTAATATGGCAACTGTGGCTTCTAACAGCTGAACCACTTCCTTACCTTGAAAGCAGAGCCTCATGGAAATCAAATCAATAATTTCTGGAGCCTCCATTTTTTTTGACATCTGCCGTGAGCCGAGCGGAAATAAACCCTTTGTTAATCTTTCTCCAGAGATGCATGATCTCCCATAAAAAGCCTCTAAAGTAAGTAACTAATTACAGCCTGCACGCAGCTCCCGTATGTCACCCCAAGACAGCTCGGTGAGAGAATGGGTTGTGGATAGAGTGCACATACTGGCCTGTGTGATGTATCGGGAAACGGGGGCTCCTGGCGTCCCATGGAAACAGAGTGAATGAATGTGCAAATCAATTATAAATCAATTATTAATCCTTAGACGTGTACAGGACACTGTTCATGCCGGGTATCAAATATCCATTTCTAATTAACTCAACAGGCCTTGTATAATGCATACTGATGTTGCCCAGTGCTAGCAATATTAATTTTGTTCCTGGGAAGTTTCTAGCTAGGGCCTTTCATCTGTATCTTAGGGCCTCCCCGTGGGATTCAGGCCTTGGTTCTTCAAAGAGAACAGCCTGGTGGGAAGGGAGCTGCAGCGCCACTCCCTTTCGAGTGGGGAGGACGATCTTATAGCTAAGGCACTAAATTAGGATTCAGGAGAAGTGGGTTCCGTTCCCGGATCTGCCGCAGCCTCCCAGGGTGGCCAGAGGCGCTGATTCAACAGGCGCGTGACGGATTGACGCATGTGTTTAAATGCTTCCCTGGCCTGGCACATTAATATTCTTTGAGCCCCATCAATAATGATATTTCCTTGACCCCACAACTTTGTCCAGCTTGTTGATTTAGACTGTAAACTCTTCAGGACAGAGACAGTCTCTTACTATATGTCTGGACAGCGACTAGCACAACTGAACGTTGGAACTCAGTCGGGGCCGCTAGGTAATTCGCATCTGAGTCTGGAATTTCTAGACAGATTTAAAGTCAGATCCTTGGCTGGAGAAATCCTATATGAAATGCCAATTCACCATAGGGGCTGGCTTGCTACAGGTAAACAACGGAGGTTAAAGCCCTTACTTCTGCTTTCCTGCAAACCAGCTGCACTGAGTTCTCACTGTAGCTCTGTTGGTTTCAGCGGAGTGGCCCCTGATCCACTAAAGTGAAAGAGGAGAATCAGGCAGCTAGCCAGAGATTCAGGCATGGAATTAATGGCTGGGTCTCATGCAACACGAGAGCATTTTAGGAATTAATCCTTTGAGCAATCTGCCTCCTCTAATAAGACAATATTTCTGTCGCTCTCTAATCATTTATAATTCTTGTACATACCTCACATATGGTGCCTCATAAATCGCTCTCTCTGGCTTCCCAGTCAGTCTTCTTTGCCGGCCACGAGCGCGGGGTGAATATTATTTTGATGCTAATATCGACTCGAGTGCCTAGAATGACATTTCTTTATTTAGACAGCGAGTTTTAAAAGCACTTTAAAGGTGAAGGCCCAGGTCCTGAGGCGCTTAGGCTTTCTGGCTATGTCTACACTGCAGTGTACCCGGGGTTAGTAGAACTCGAGTTAGCCGACCGTGGGTTTGTTAACCTAGGGCGTGAATGTCTATACTAATTTGTAACCCCAGATTAGGAATTGTTGAACCCTGTGGGGCCAGTGACTACACGGCATTATGGGGGCCTGAGCCCAACCACCCCATCCCAGACTTACTAATGCCCTCCCAAAATGTGACCACTCTAGCCCCTGTTTGTGGTGCAGCGTGGGGAAAACTTGACTGTTCAGAGGAAGTCAGTCTGTGGGATTGTGGGATACTTTTGGTCGACTCCCAGAGCATGTGTCTAGTGGGGCTGTGTGTCTATACTGTAAAGCAATAGGGCTTGAACCCAGGTCTTGGCTTGACTCAGGCTTGGGCCCTCCACCCTGTGGGGTCCTGGGACCCAAGGTTTGAGCCCTGGTTTAGGACATGTGTAGATGAAGGAGGGGTTAGGCTTGAGCCTGAGTTCAAAGCCTAGGCTGACACTGCAGTGTAGACATATCCTGAGGGCCCAGTCTGCAACCCTTACTCACTGAGGTAAGGATGGCTCCTGCAAGGGCTTCAGGGATCAGGCCCTGCCTAGGTTAGAAACAATGCAGCGTGCAACAGGCCGAGGGGCAATAGGTATGGCCATCAGCCTAGGAAGCTCTGCTAATGCAGGTTGGAGAGCAGGTGCCCGGCACATGGATGCTGGGAGACCGTTTCAGGCATGGCAGAAAGGTGGGAGGCGTTAGGGGAGAGGCTCGGCAGGGGCTGAAAGAACATAATGCTCTTGGCAAAGATGGAAGCCGGGCTGGGGTGGGTCTGTCTGGGCAGAGATCTGAAGTCTGAGCTTTGAGGCAGGAGGAGAAAGGAAGCCGAGTGAAGGAGTTGGGGGGGGGGGGGGGAATGGGCAGGGAGGATGGTCTGAAAATAGCGTGGACGCAATTTCAGAATAAGGGTGTGTGTGTGAGAGAGAGAAACCCGACAACGCTGGGTGTCAATGTCAGAGTATAAGGCCTTGAAGTACAGCCCCAGGGAGTGTGGGTAAGACTCCACTAGGGGGAGGGGGGAGCTGAGGATTAAAATAGCCTCCTTCACCAGACCCTTAACCCCAGAATGTCCCAACACTCCTATGCCCGTCCGCTCCTGGTCTCCCCCTTTGCAGGCCAGCAAAAGGAAAGTGACAAGTCTCTGAAGCACCAGAGTTTTGTTTCCACTTGATTGCTGTGCTCCGAGTGAAGAAGGAAGGGGGAGGGGAACCAAATCAAGAAGTGGAAAGCAGGGATGTTCCATAGTGATGTGCACCGGCCCATATCATCCCTTGGGAACGCTCTAGAGCAGGGATCACCTTTGGCACAGGGCCTATCAGGGAAATCCGCTGGTGGGCCAGGACAGTTTGTTTGCCTGCAGCGTCTGCAGGTTCGGCTGATCGCAGCTCCCACGGGCCGCAGTTCGCCGTCCCAGGCCAATGGGGACTGTGGGAAGCAGTGACCAGCACATCCCTCGGCCCGTGCCGTTTCCCGCTCTTCAGCCTTTACCCCTCCTGCCAAGCTCCTGAACTGGCCCATGGCCCGGGGTGCACATTTTCTCAGATTGTCAATGCATCTCTGTTTACAGGGACCCTAACAAGCCGAATAAACAGGATTATTTTTTCTTCTTCCATGGGCCTATTACCCTCAGAATGAGAATTCCAAAGTTTAGCTCAGTGACAAATGGGACATAGAGAGCACCCCTCCCAACTCTTGGAGTGCCGGGAGGACACGATCTGGGGTTTGGAACCAGCTCTTTGGAAATACTAGCACATTCTTTTTCTCATAAATACTTTGACAGCACAGCTGTTGTTCGCAGCCTTCATTTTCTAATGTAAACAAGAAAGAGTTTGCAGCTGTAGTGAAACAGTTTGCAGGGGGGAAAAAAGGCCGGTAGCTTACGTGGGGTGAGCGTAGGTCTGTAAATGAAGCTTTTACTTAAGTTTAGGTTCCCACCAGGATTGGGGGGCGGGGAGAATCCATTAGAAAACCCCCCTGCACATCACACAAACCCAGCATCCAGCTAGGGTCGATCAGCATAGCCACGCAGTAGCCTGGCTTATTTACGGTTTGCAGCCTGGTGTGTAACTTGGCTAGCAGAGAGTCATTATTTCTCCAGGTGATCCTGTGAGTGAGTGTGTGCGTGTGTGTGTGTGCAAATCATTGTAGCCGCACTGAAGGGGAGAACGAATACTTCACAGTATTCCATTACATTAATCCAGCCATCCTCTAACCCTCTCCCTCTTGTTAACACTTACCTTTTAATGCCAACTTGGCATCTAAAGAGTAATTAACCTGGTTAGGCTTAAAGTGAGCTAACTAGGATTAACAATTTCTAAGTTAAAACATCTGAAGGGGGTCAGGTAACTGATTTGGCATACTACAGTTTGGAAGGCAGAGACTCTGCCGGGATGTTACTCTAATCGCCAAAAAAATAATTCAGCAAAACTCAAGTACACTGAGCTTAATTTGCGGCGGGATAAAGACCACTGGTGTGTATTTATTTATTTATTTCTGCAGCCCCCCCCCCCCCCCCCGTGATGCACTTTGCGCCGCCGATGGCCACCCGGCCACCAGATGGTGCCATTGCCCCATGAAGCATCTTGCTGAGGTAATGGGGACCCTGTTCTCATTGGCTGACTTGAAATGTCTCCTTAGTAACGCCTGCTTTGGCAACAGTTACCCAAACTTCCCTCCCCAGGCTCCTGCAAGACTTGCACATTTTAGCGAGTGGAACATTTGCATTAGTTCCAATGAACATAATGTTTAGTTGGCTTTAACCCTCCGCCGCCTGGAATTTCTGTCTCTCTCCCGTCTCTCCATTCACTTTTTATATCTTTATTGGCATGACCAAGTATACCCAGTGTTGCCCAGCTGACTCAAGATTGCCTCTCCTCTCATCATCATCATGATGTATTCTTTCTTTTTACAGTAGAAGGCTCAATCAGGGAGGGTGGCACCATTGTGCAAGGCACTGTACAAACATGCAACAGGAAGATGGTCCTTGCCCCCAAACGTTTAGCATAAAAGGAGAGATAATAGGTAGAGACAACCAACAAACCGTCAGCGTGGGGAAGCAGATGGAATGAACTTTTCCACAAATTGTCTTCCTTGCCCCATCCTCCTTACTTGAGGAGTTAGCATCAACTGAAAGCATTGTGTGTGTTTGATGGGCAAACCCCTGGTAGCCAGAGGAGGTGGTCTGCAATTATTTGAATTGGCTCCATCTATAATAACTATATTTAAAAAAACACACCGTACACATTTCTATAAGCCGCTCATAAAATAACTGCGACATGGGAACAGGGGGAATTCAGTCAAAGCACTGAGCCAAAATGTAAGATAAGAAGGTTTGTGTGATTCCAGGGCTCCTAGACCCAAATACCGTACATTTCTTTCTTTCTACAGCAGCTGGAATCCTGGGCTGGCTTATTTATTTATTTGCACAGTCTAATAACCGTGCAGTATGTATGGTTTGTGGAGTGAGCCATACAGTTTGGAAGTTCAGGCCCTGGACAACGAATTCTTCAAGGAATAACTAGGAAGCTGTAGCGCGTGGAAGGAAACACAGACAAACTCTAGCATGGAACTGGACTGCGGCCTATGACATCTGGTTGGCCTGATATGGGAAGTGAAGCTGCAGGCTACAGACGCTCAGGACAATCTTTGTGAGACTGAACTTCCCTTCGATACTCTGGAGCCTCCATTGAGGTCTCATTTTGTGTTGGATGGACGTGAGTCAATTAACGTCCATTGGAAATGACGTGTATCAAGGGGAGAGGAGGACCTTAGAACAATCATGATTAGTGCTTAAGCACAGGCCTTTACAGTGGTGACCGTCAAACATTGACAGTGTGCTCAGTAATGTATAGAATATAGAAGACGACATGGGCTCTCCCAAGGAGAGGGGTAGCTGAAGGCTATGAATCACTTAAGTGCCAGTTAAGCCCTATTTTGAGGGTACCAATACCCAGACCTTATTTTGTCTCTGTGCATGGGGTGAATTCCACCTGAATAAAATATTACCTCTGCTCTTTATCTCCCTTTCTGGAGAAAGAAAATAACCAAGAATGGATGATAGACCACCTGGGCCTTAAATGTTTCTGAAGTGACTCAGCAATAGACCCAAAGGACTGCTAGCCGCATCCATCCACTTCCTGCTGCTCCACTGTCTGAGAGATTCCAGGGGAAGACATCTGTAGTCCAAAGGCTGGTGTCCCCCCATTGACACATGCTACGGTCTTGTTATTAACAGGAGGCTCAAAAATCAGAGGGGGGCAAGGGTTGTAGCTGGTGCCTCTCCACTGAAAGGAAGGCAGTATAGCCTAGTTGACAGAGTACTGGATTAAGACTTGGACTGTGTTCCTGTGTCTGACTTGCTGAATGACCGGGGCTAAGTCACTTTCCCTGCTGTAAAATGGGGTTAGTCCTGCTGATCACTCTGAGCTCCACTGATGAAAAGCACTCTATAAGAGAGGCCTTGTTATGAAGTTGTTGGATGTTACTTGACTTCGGATTGCTCCAAGGATGAATTGGATCCAATATATTTGTTCACAGTTTTTGGCTGGTTTTGTGATAGTATTCTCTACCCGCCTCACCCCCCGCCACTGTTCCTTTCCCAGCCCACATTCGTACGGCTAATGGACTCGCTAGTCCTTAAGATGTGCCCAGTTCATTATTGGTAAATTGCCTCCGTCTCTCTCGGGAATGACTCCCTGTCTCGTCCAGCGGTCAACTGATGTCATCCTTTCTTCCTTTTCTTTTGTGAGCCTGCTGAGGATTGAATGTTCAGATTGCTGCTGGGGAATGGTATTTGCAGATCTGCCTTTTGTCTGTGGGATCCATCTCGCCCTTTGTATCCAAAGGCTGGGTGGACGGTGAAGGGGAAGAGGGGGAGGAAAAGGTGGTTCTTGCAGGAGTCACTTGCTCGCATCATTTTAGGTGTGTTGCAAGATTTTTTTTAAAAAAAAGCAGATTGTGGGATCCAATTTTCTCTTCAGATGAGGTGGGGAAGCTGAGGCTATTTTGGTTTGCTTGGCTAGAGCGGGCAAAGTTTCCCCATCTTGGAGAGCCTGTGATCAGCCCATATCTACTTATACTTTGGAAGCAGTGATTCACCGTAGATGTTGGGGCAGGGAGAACTTGGGTTCATCGAATGGAGCCTCCCCTCCCTGGTGCTGATCCTTCCTCCCCTTGCCACTTCTACCCTTTTATTACAAGCCCCAGGAAACCAAACCGCTGGCCCCAAGAATGCTGGGGAAGCCAGCCCCACTGCAAGCATTCCTGGGTGGGCCTGGGCCATTTTCTTTTCCTTTACAGAGGAAACGAAGGGGGGAGGATGCAGGTCCTGGATTTTGAGTCTGTTACACTTCCCAGAGCAAGCTCGGTGAATCACATCCTTAACTGAAACCATGTTCTGCCAGTGTCAGTCTCTGGATGTGCAGTTTGTGGTAATTGACAAGGTCCTTTGGAATTGCTGTGCACAGGTCTCTGACTAAGATAGGGTGAGATTTTCAAAGGAGCCTACATGACCTAGGAGTCTAAATCCCCTAGGTCACTAAGTGCATTTGAAAATCTTACCCAGGGCACTTATCTAGTAGGCAAACTGTGTCAAACAAGTTGATGACCCCTGGAGCTTATGGTCGACAGGCAGGGGGCAGTATTGTTCAGAACAGAAAGGCGTGGGGTCGTTTTGTCTGAAACATTTCAAAAATAGATTGACTTGCAGAAATGGAAGCTGAACTGATAGAGGAGGTGATCGGGGGCCTCTTTTAAATGTAATAGTCTGTGTAGCTTGACAGCAGAGGGGACCTATGGCTGACTAGTTTGATTCACACCCACTCCCCCCTGCCCATAGGAACAATCATCTGTGAGCGTGGAAATGTGGTATGTTTTTGTTTTGCAGACAGAGACAGACATTTTGTGTTCAGTGCAGTGTTGCACAGAGGGGAGTGACATACTGTTGCTCCCAGAGCCTTTATTACTGTTCTTTCTTGATTTCTTTATCTAAAATAAAGGCCATTCTTGTTTCATGTACCACATGCCGCATAATAACATGAGAGGACTCCATGCTTGTAAAACTAAACTGGTTCTTTATTCTGAGAACTATTTACAGAGACGTTGCAGCTGCAGCGAGCATTCCAGCCATGTGCACACAGACTTACTTCCTGTTGCCTCCACCAAATACTTCCCTCTTGCAACCTGTGCTCCTCCCTCCAAGTTCCACGCTGGTTGCTACAATTCTGACTGAGGATATCCCTGTGTTCTTTGTGCATTGAGAAATGCAACAAGAAACAGTGTGAATTATTGTCCAATAAAAATGCCAGTTCACCGTTAACCTGGGCTTTCCAATCATTTACTTGTTGCAGATGCTGCTTGTGAACTTATTGCCTTCTGCATCTTGCTCTCAGCATGTTGATTGCTCTCCTAACAGGTGTCTTGATCTGCCCCACTAGGGGATGCTAATGGGCTCCTGGAGGTAAGGTTGATAATGGGGAAGGCAGGTAATGATGGATAAGGAGACCTATGAACCTCAGAGCAGGACAACAATTTCAATCATGCCCCTGTAAATTCCATCATTTTGCCTCCATGAAGCAGTTGCTCAGACACTAAATGGAACTCCTGGTGGTTGTGGAAAAGGGTGTTTGGGGCTGTCACTGCTGAAAAGGGTTTTGACATTCATCCTGGAGATATCTATGACATCTCATTGCTCACCCCTTGGAAGATCTCCCCATTGCCTTGTTTCGCTAGCATTGACTTTGAGATGGGATCATGCAGCCAACATCTCTCCGGCCAGGACTCTGTTCAAAGACCTATCACCCCCACCACTTTTTCATCCCAGCCAACCAGGCTTAGGTTGTGAGTCTGACTCATAATCCAGGAGTTAACCCCAAGGTAAACAAGAGCAGATCCAGGCCTACGATAGAGTTCTGTCTCCAAGATGTTCCCTCCTTCCTCATCAGCCTTTTTTCCTAAGTGGTAGCGATGCTGGCCCATTTGATTTACAAAAATCCTCCTCTTTCTCTCACCGCTGTCTGCACGTATCCCGGGCCGGGTCTGCCTGCTATATTCGTCCTTGATGACATTACCAGATTTAGTTACACAGTTCCAAGCGTGGGTTTGTAGCTGTATAAACAGTAATCCTGTGGCTGTCAAACATCCATGTCAGTGCTCAACAGCACCGTGCATGCCTAGCCAACAAGCCAACGTCGCTATTCAGAGGAAACGTCTCCCTATGCCAAATGGCTTCCCCCTGTGCAGTCCTTGGGTTCCGCTTCTGCCTGAGCTTTTCCCAGAAAAACAGGGAATTCCTTTCGAGACTCAGTCAGCTCCTGACTCCGCAGGGTGATCCGCTAACTGGCTGTACAAAGTGCTGCATTGCGGTAGGGAAAGCATGCCTTTATTTCCAGTGACGGGACAGAACCATTTCAGATTAAAGCTACAGCACCAGATTCACCTCTTACTTGCCCAGGTGTAAATGGAGTGACACTGGGATAAAACTAGACTGAGAGGAAAATCGAGTCCATAAGGGCAAATTCTGGCAAAAGTCTGGAATGACACCGCTGGGGGCTATGCAGTTACTCTGGATTCACACCAGGATGACTGAGTATCTGGAGTATGGAAGGACACTGATGAATCTGAGAGCAGAGTCTGTCTCATCATGTGAGCAAATTTGAACCCCATGTGTTCTCTGGTTTCCCCTTTCTGGCTTGAGCAGGGTCTGATAACAGAAATCACACCTGGATCCCCATCTTTGGCCTCCGCCGCTTGGGGCATCCAACATTTTGTGCCCCCTTTCCTTTTGGCACGTCACGTTACCGCAGAATATTGTCATTGGCAGCTTCCTCCTCTGGGTGCTTCATTTCATCCGGGAACTATGCTGTGCCAGGCGAGCCCAGGGAACACAGGGCACGTGGAACAGCAGTGACTCATGGAAAGTTGGAGGAAAGTGTCTGTTTTCCAGGAAGATTTTTTTTCAAAGACTGAAGTGGCACCAGAATGGGTGTCAGTCCAGCCCGAGCTGACTCAGAGGCACATTCGGCAGCAGGCTGAAACAAAGCCCTGGAAATGGCCCTCACCCACCACTGAATATACATTTGGTGGTGGTGGTGGTAGAGAGGAAGCTTCCTCTCTGTGCGTATTCCCAAGACACTGCTCTGAACTACACTCCTGTAAATCTGGAATAATCCCATCAGCACCAGGAAGCAGCTCTTCTGGATCCACACTGACGTCCCTGTGATCTGACTGCAGGATGGGTCCTGCCACTTGCCAAGGTCTAGGGTGGTGCAAAGGAACCTTACGTTTGCTCTAAATGATCCGCCGAGGATCTTCCCTGGAATGGAGGAATCCTCAACTGGCGTCAACCTAGCATAACTAGCTCTGTATGGGAGCCACAGCTCACCCCCTGTACTAACCCAGTCAGACCTATAGCCCCTAAAGGGCCATGACAAGCCAACTGAAGTCAGGGAAGCCATTAGGTTTGGTGGAGGGGCCGTCCAGCCCTAGGATTCCTAGAGGGGCAGAAAGATGGTCCAGTTAGGAGCTGCATCTTTAGCTCTTGATTCAGTTTGTACGCCACTCGAAATCCCACTGAAGTGACTGGGAGCCTGTCTGAATGTGGACAATGGAGGAGGGATTTCTATTCTACCTAGCGCTCTCAGTGTGTTCTCCTCTTGCCACCGTCCTCAGGGACCTGCTTCCCAGTGTGCCCTCTAATCTTTGACAGGCCGTGTACGCAAAAAAATTCTATGCAAATTATTGTGCACGTGGTGTTTCGCCATTCAGGATCTGTGTGCGCACGCGCACAGCTTAGAGGGAACGGAGCTGCTGCCACGCGGACCCGTTCACTACACAAACCCTGGCAATATGGGTTGTTTTTTCTTTCTTTTTTTTTTCCAGGAAACATCTGGAAGCTGCACAAGAAACATAATAAAAGAAAAGGGAGGCGGGGGAGGAGAAGCTTGGGAACACCATATGATTTCATTTTTGCTAAGACTACTGCAATTATGCCTTTGAGAGTTTACCAGTCGCTGTAGATTCAAACCATGTTGGATGATGTAAGTGGGAAAATATGAAGAACCTACTGGCTGTTTAAAATAAGTCCTGGCATTTCGTTTCACTTTGTGAATCGGGAGAAGGGAGCCGACCAGATGGGCTTTGTCTTTATTACTTTTCTGGCTTGAGCTGCGTCTTACTGATCTCTAAGGGGGGTGGGGTGGGGGGAACCGAAGTTGTCTGCTTGTAGGTCCAGGAGATGGAGCTCTGTGCTCTTAAGTTGCATCGTGGGCTTGTGAGCCACGTGGTTACAGCCTGCCTGTATCCTCACCGGGCAGAGCAGAGCATGAATTCCTTGCTGACTAGGACCATCACACGCTGCTTTTTAAAAAATAGCCACATACCCAGAACCAGCGCAACGTGCTGGGCCTCCCAGCTTGGAGCCTGGCTGAAAACGGACCTCTCCGTCCAAATGGGCACTGTCTCTTGCCCTCTCTTCTAATTGGAGGGGCCGGATGAGCTGGAAGGCTGAGGATTTGGCCCTGAGTTTTGGTGTAAAACAAGATCTACATCAGAACAACCCGCTGGTTTTACAAAACAAACCAACTGCCCCTCCCTACAAAGTGATACCCTTTGGGGTCAGGGGTTTGGTAGCATGTTGGGCCTCGCTTAGGATTTTAAAGGGCTAATGCTGTTGTCAGCCCTATTCAGGGGGGTTTCCTGTGGAAAAACCAAGACCGTGCCCAAGATTTGGGCTTTAGTTGACAGGGGTTAAACCATCTTAACATACTGCTTGATGAATGGAAGTGATGAAGAGTAATTAGTGGAAACCTTGGCTCGAGACTATGAATGGGAACCTCTGGAATCGTTTGCAGCAGAGAAGCTTCCGCAAAATACTAGAATGTGTGTTGGCGAGACATCTGGCATGTTGGAGCGTCATCTGAAATAGGGGCTGTAAGAAGCCTAAAGTTATAAGGGAGGGGAGAGGTACGGGAGAAGAGATTTTCCTAGGGAAAGACTGAGCAACTCGGCTAGTACAAAGAGCTCAGACAGCATCGCGGGAGTTGCCAGAGTGCAGAGTTCAAAGCGATGTCAATTTTGTTCTTGTTCCTCAGAGTGGAGGGAAAGAACAAGGACAGTGAAATTGTCAGATGTGACAATAGATTAATCACCAGGGTCAATGTACCGAGTATTTGGTGTGGGGGGTGGAAACTACTGTTGCGTGTCTCTGGAGTCACAGTCTTTTGAAGAGTACTAATCGATTCCGTAACCCCCAGCCATAGGGAAGGGAAATCAACTATGAAACGGAAAAGACAACCAAATACCAAAAGGAACAGCCTAGGCAGGCAGCAGGGTGTATACTATGGGGAAGTTCTGCTGCTGTCAATGGGAGCAGGGTATTCTCCCCATGCAAGAAGCAGCAGAATTGTTCAGATGAGACCTGAAACCCAAACTGGAAGCGGCTTGATCTAGCAGATTGAGCACTGGGCTGAGATTCAGAAAAGCTGGGGTTTGTTTCTACATCTGCCACTGACCTGCTATGTGCCTCAGTTTCCCCTCCCACCTTTTGTGTAGCCTGCCTATTTAGATGATAAGCTCTTCCAGGCAAGGAGTGTCTTGTACTATGTGTTTGTGCAAAGCCCAATATATTGGAGTGCATAGGCAATACGGTAATACAAATAATAATTATAGTCAATTGGTGTTGATCCCGAGACATTTTTTTGTAAGAACATTAACTCCTGAATTCTGGCCATATTCAGGTTTGGGTAATTTCATTCAGTTTTTTTCAGCTGGACACGTTCTTCTTCACTTCCTGTCTAAAACTGTTGGAATGTTGCTGTGCACTGTTCAACAGCCTATTCCATATTACCCCAGAGACGGTAAAACATTTAATTGATGTTTAAACGGGATCCCAATCCTGCCAATACTCCTACACACATATAACTTTCTGAACATGAGCAGTTGCACTGACCTCCAGGGGACTAAACCCATGTGCATGCAGTTGGAAGATCGGGGCCATAGTTTACAAAGTGCTTTCTGATCCTTTGCGATGGTGCAAGGCATTCGAAAATGTGTGATTATCTTCTGCAGTCTGGCTTTGCTCAAGTGCTTCTGGAACTCAGCTTTATGTTTCCTGGGCTTTTTTTTCTGTCCAGAAAAAAAAAATTGCGTTTAGCAATGGCTGCAGATTCCAAAATATGTTATTAAACAAGGGACACAAAGTCTATAATCAGGCCAATTGCTCACTTTTATTAACGAAAGCTTTAGTCATTTGGGGCAGCCCAGAACAATAGCTACATCGAGAAGGAATTTAGCTGCATCATTTTCAGAGCCTGACTCTGAAAAGCAGAGCTAAGGGAGCCCCTTATCCATGTGCAAGGTGATTATTAAACTTTAATGGCAGTAGCAACATGCACCTCCAGCCTCTGATTGATAACACGGTAGAACCCCCATTTTACAAATTAATTAGGGGAGTGAGGAGCTCATAAAATTGAACATCTCAAAATTATAGTATGTACGGTGCATAAATTGAAGCATGGAGTACCAAATCAGTTTCTTCTCGTCCTTCCAACCACGGCAAAGAGACGTCTAGTGAGCTGAAGGCGTCAGGATATGAAGGGATGTCAGCTTGTTCTTCACCAACCTCACTTTCCTTATATGAGCCTGTTTTTCCATCGGGGAACGTGTCATGTGTAAGACTGGTGTTCATAAAACCGAGGTTCCACTATAGCGATTATTATGATTATTTTATTATCATAGCACCTAGGAACCCCTGTCATGGGCACGTTGTGCTAGGAGCTGTACAAACACAGAACAAAAAGACAGTCCTTGACTCAAGGGGCTTTCAATCTGATGCAATAAAGCTGCATAGATGCTACAGCCGTGGGACTGACATAGGGGCAAAGACTAATGGCAAACAGGTAAGGGGCATCAGTTGCTGGAAATGCCCATTGAGCGCTAACGGCAAAGCT
The DNA here is from genome assembly GCA_032164245.1 of Sternotherus odoratus. Taxonomy (NCBI): domain Eukaryota; kingdom Metazoa; phylum Chordata; order Testudines; family Kinosternidae; genus Sternotherus; species Sternotherus odoratus. Next base: position 14,562,763 of record JAVMKO010000016.1, read on the forward strand.
GTTTGTAGGGAAGAACTGTTGATATCGTTATCCCACGGGGGCTCTTAACGACAAAGGCAGTGAGACAGAAGAGCGACCGACTCTCCGCCAAGGGGTCCCAGCCCCAATCCTCTTCTTTAGGGTTAGTGCAGCTCGGGGAAGGTCTTTCAGCATTTCCTGTGCCTGAGTCAATTCCTGTCCCATTGGCAAAATCCAATCCCAGACTGTTGGCCCAGCCACCAGGGCCGTAAGAGGAGCCCCGTTAGGACTGGAACAACCCATGGGCTTTATTTTTCCACCTCTCTTATCCATTGAGAAGAGGCATGGAGCTATTTATGGCAAATGCAAGAGAAACCTCCCCACCCACCCCGCCCCAACACACACTTTTCCTGCGAGTGCTTTTCTCTTCTTGTTTCCTCTCCTGTATCAGAGCCAGTTTTTTGGCTGAATATCAGCAGCGCCGCAGAGGTTAAAAGATGATTCTCGAATCTTTGCAAAACATTCCCAGGAAGAACATTTCCCTGTAACCTTCACACAACCACAGTGGCTGCCTGCCCCTCACCATGCCTATCCGGTGTTTCCCTTCCACCGACCATCTGGTAAGGCCCAGCTGTCTGCAAATAAAGATGTTCTTCCACTAACACCTCATCGCTCTTTGTCTATGAGCAGCTCTCCCCCCCGCCCCTAGCCTTCCCTGCTGTGCAACAGTAATAGACAGTCCGTTCTAATAAATGAAGATTTCTCGGCGGATTAATGCAGACAGTGGTTTCCCCTCAGCCCATCCTGATTCTCTCTCGCTACTCGCTTGCCTGTTTAAAAGGGGAGTGTGGGGCTGGCAGAGCTGACCGGGCAGAGGCCCCTGGGGGATTGTCCTCAACAACAACAACAAAAAACCCAGTGGGCAATGAACACAAGGGCTCTGTGAGAACCAGCCCACTCTGCATTGCTCACTGCCTGTAAAGGTTAGAAGGCAGGACTGGCCTCTTACCAAACGCCTTCAGCTGAAAGAGGGAGGTGGACCCTTGGGTGTTCCTGGGAGGCTAGAAGAGAAATAAAGTATCCCAACCCCAAAGCTGTGACAGAGATTGGGCGGTGCAGAAATGGGCTGGAGGATTATTTCTCCTCCTGGTCATCCATGACAGTAACTGGAAGTCCTTCGCCTGAACAACCTTCGCCTGGGCTCTAGTGGATCAGACCAAAGGTTGCTCAAGCCCAGTATCCTGTCCTCTGACAGTGGCCAATGGCAGGTGCCCCAAAGGGAATGAACAGACAAGTTATCGTCAAGTGATCCATGCCCTGTCAGCCAATCCCAGCGTCTGGCAAACAAAGGCTAGGGACACATTCTTGCACTTTGGTGGGGAGGACTCGGTGACCCTAGTGTGGTTTCTGTTCCACTGAAGTTCACATCATAGCTATGGCTGATGATTAGAGCAAGGTGGATGGGTCATGGGAGACTCACTAGTATTTGTATCACGATAACACCTAAAGGCAGCAAGCTTGGGGTCCCATTGTGCTCGGTGCTGTACATGCACATAGTAAGGTCCTTGCCGTGAAGCACTTAGAATCTGACTAGATGAGGCAAAGGAAGTATTGTCATCCCTGTTTTGTAGATGGGGAACTGTGACAGACTCGCCCAAGGTCACTCCAGGAGTTTCATAGAGTTTAAGGCCGGAAGGGATCATTAGATCATCTAGCCTGACCTCCTGTATATCACAAGTCATGAATTTTCACCCAGATGCCCCTATATTAAGCCCAAAGACTTTAGTCTCCCACGGGCTGAAATGTGTTGGTCTAACTAAACTTCGTGCCCCAGGCAGAGACCAGGAGACACTGAGGTGCGTCCATTCTGGAGACCCCGGCAGTAGCAGAGAACAGATTAAGTGAGAGATGCCCAGATGATCCCAGCAGGAGATCCATGCCCCATGCTGCAGACAAAGGTAAAAACAAACAAACCCCAAGGTTTCTGCCAATCTGACCTGGGGGAACATTTCTTCCGAGCCCCACATCTTGACCCTAAAACTGTGAGTGAGCCCTACAAGCCAGGTAGCCAGCCCAGATCTCCTGAGTCTCTACTCAGTGGCTTAGCTATGAGACCAACCCCCATCTCAAAGACTGAACTAGCCTAGCCCCTCATCCCAAAGTCCAGGCCGCTCCCCCAGGTCAGGGTGGAGGCATGTGGCGGAGGGAAGGCCGCATGGCAACTCTCCATGCGATGCGGTTGCCTCAGTCTCTTCAGGGCCGTCTATCCAGCCCCTTTCGGCCGCACTGGAAAGAGACTAAAACCCGGAGTCCGATCACGGTGGCTGAGCCCGGTTGTGCTGATTGAAGAGGATCCTGCAGGACCTGCACCATGTCAGGCAGCAGCACGTTAACCACGGCTGACATCTGTCAGCAGAGATAAATGAGGGGAGGCTGAAATCCCCTTCCTAAGCACTTCCAGGCGGCTGAGAGCAGGGAATCCCCAGCCGGGATGGCTTCCCCCTCTCCCTCCTCTTCAGGCCCCAAAGCGGTGAGGACTCCATACACCTTCCCCCGCCCTGGGCCCCTCATGGTGCAGATCTTTCAAAGCCTACGGCTGAGAGACAGCGTCGGGATGGGAAAACTCCCCTTTCGGGGGGCGGTTTAGTGCCTGGGAAAGCCTCGATCTTAAGAGTTCCTGAGTCACTGATTGCGGCTGATGGACTCCATGTTCTTGGGTTACTCCTTGACGAATAGTTTCCAAATAAAGCATGTGTGTTGTGAAGGGTGGGGGAGGGGAGACCTTCCGTTTCTCCAGAGGTTAATGATACTGATTCACCAGTTTCATGGACTGTATCTATTTCACACTCACCACATTGGTGGCGGCTCGGCAGTCCTCTGGGGAAGTTCTCATACCAGAGCCTTTGGGCAATTAGCCCTGTTACCATCTTAGCAGCACAACTTGATTGCAGAAAATAAATACATTACTTTATAAAAAATGATGCAGCAAAATCCCACAGCTTCTCCGGACCCTTTTTTTGCATGAACAAGCGAGTAGAGAGGTACAAGGAAAAAAGGGGGCAAAATCTCGCTCTCTGCCCTCGAGTGAAATCAGCCTTCTTTCCTGGCTTTGCTTTATTGCACAGGGGATTTCACTGTGTTATTGGGTTAATGTCATCTGTCAGTGAGACGCCTAGGTAAAAACTCACGCTCTCTGTGATGGGTTCCCCCTGGGGTGCCACCTGGAACTGGGGTACCACTGAGCCCTCTGACCCACCAGCCTGGGCTCCCTTTCACACTGTGCTGTTGTGACAAGTTGCAAAGCCCTCCACGCTTGCACTGTCACCAGCATTCACACCGGTAGGGGCACACCCAGCTGCAGTCACACGCCGGCTCCCTAACCACCAGCCAAGACCCCAGACCTCCTGCCCTCTCCCCCCCAAAGTAGGCAAAATGCTAAATGTTTTTGTTTTTAGTGACATTTTTCTTAGAATCCTGGGGGTTTCCATAACCCCATCACCATCACCCCCAAAATCTGAAGCATTTCAGCCAAAACCCACAACATCTCTGGTTGGGTTTGGTTTTTTAGTCATTTTCTGAAAAAAAAGTAACTAAAAAGCTATTTTCCATCTAAAAGAAAGTTTTGGATGGAAAATTTTCAACCAGTTGATGTACCAATCTGTTTATAAGTGCACCACTGCCCTCTGCTGGATGGAATTAGAGCTGCTCAACTGTGTATCAGAGGCCCTATCCTGCAAATAGAGATTCTCCTTTAGCTCAAGTGGTAGAGGCCTCTGCTTTTGGGGGCAGGAGGGGTGGGACTGTACCTCAGGAGGCTCATAGCTAAAGGGTCTTTTAACTCACTCCCACAGCTGTGCAGCATTCTCTTAATCCCGACGTACATCCAGGGACGTTTTTGTTGGGCACCTCCTATAAATGGATGCAGATAAATTGATTGGGCTGCAGGAAGTTCATCCTGCTTATCGGTTTGGACACCAGATGAGGAAACCTGTGGTTTATGATTGTGAGCCAAGGGGCTTAGGGGAACTGTGCATCTGATTCTGATCTGACGCCCAGTGGCATTAATCAGGAGTCATTTGATGCACATCAGTGGAGTTATACAGCTGCTAAGGCAGAGGGCATAATATAGGGGTATCTGGGGGACAATTCATGGTGTGTGATATACAAGAGGTCAAACTAGGTGATCTAATGAGCCTTAAACTCTATGAAACTCCTGGTGTGACCTTCGGTGAGTCTGCCTCAGTTCACTAAAAGAGGGAGAGCCGGTTCCTTATTTTGTTCAGTGTAACCATTGATGGTGTCGGAATGCTAATGTTAATAATAAACTCCCTGTTATATAGTGCATGGAACCGCAAGCACATTCCCTCTCCTAGGGAGGTTTTTCAGGAGCAGTGACACCAGACATTATTCCCTGGGGTTAATTTTAGCACAGAAAATGAGCTGCAAAATGTAGTTCCAGACTTGAGCTTTCCCAAAGGGCAGGGAGTATTTGGAGAGCCAGGGTTTTGCATCGGCCAGTTCCTGAGACTGGAGTCAGCTGCAAAGCTTGGCTCTGGATCCAGGCTTCATGGGTCAGGGATATTCAGAGCAGAGCTGGGCCCATCTGTAGTTAAAATGGAATTTTAACACTGGAAGACGCTCTCTGGCAAAGGTCTCTGCATTGCTGGGACTTCGCCCCCTGGCAGTTCTTATTGAAGGGCAAGGACGTGCAGAAGGGAGTCTGAAACATTTCTCCCCCTCGGGGCAGGCAATTGACTTGAATTATGTTTAATCAAAAAGCAGCCGTTAATCTGCAAGGATTTTAAAAATGCACCACTTCCTGTCACTTGACCAGAGCTCAGAGAATCCTCAAAACCTTCCCCCCACAATTCCTCTCCACGCAGAGCTGTCCCCACCGAGACATCCATCTGGGCATGAATAATGTTCCACACTTAAAAATGTAAATTTGCGTTACGTGCGTCTCCCAGCCGGGCTCCCCTGAGCCAGGAAGTGAGCCAGGAGATCGGGAGGTCAGCGAGATATGTTTCTTCATCTGCTTAAATTATGTAAACGTATTAGAAAGAGCTGAAGGGAAAAAACCTCACCAAGGCAAAGGGCGTTGGATAGCTCTCAGCTGAATTTGGAAGCAGATCCCTTGCAAATTCAGTGTGCACAGCTCCAGCTGTCAAGTTCACAGCTGTGCAACACCCCTTTGCTTCCCCAGAACATTTCCCATGGCTGGAATCCACCTTCGGAATGTTAAAGATACATTTATCGTCTTGGTGGGGCAGCCCCAAAAGTCTCGCCTACCTTCCTCCACGATATCAGCTTCAGGTGGAAACTAAAACTCAACGGTTTCCTGTGCTTTTGTGACCTGAATCTTGGCAAAACTTGGCACTGTTGGCTGGCTTTTGCTTTGGGTATTTTGTTCACTAAACAGGAGCAAAGGTCCAAAAGCCGATCCACCTTTTGCCATGATACCAAAGGGAGGTTTCCACGAAACCCTGCAAACCTCTTTGTCTCACACAGAGCTAGACTTTATCTAGAATTAGAATTATTAGTAGAGTGACCAGATGTCCTGTTTTTAAAGGGACAGTACTGTTTTGGGGGACTTTTTCTTATAGGTGCCTATTACCCCCCCCCCCCCCATCCTGTTTTTTCACAGTTGCTATCCGGTCACCCTCATTATTGTTATAACACTAATCTGAGATTCGATTCCCATTGTGTCAGGTGCTATACACCAGGGCTGGCCAGAAAACAAGAATTCTCTTCTGTGACAAATGTTGAGATCTTGACATTTGTTTTCATTCCAATGTGGAACAAAAATGAGAGTAAGAGAGAGAGACACACACAGAGTCACCCCTGAATAGCCAACAGCCCTGTGAGGGCATTCACCTGGAATTATTCATTATTATTATTATTATTATTATTCATAATTATTATTTGTTCCTCCTATTACTAATGTTAGCACTGTAGGGAAAAGGCCATTTTGCCTTCTCTTCTTTTCCATTCGCCCAGAGGAAGCGCACATCGGTTCTGAACATGATGGACACAAAACCAGAAATGGAGGCCCTGATCCCGCAAACACTTACGCATGTGCTTAGCTTTAATTGCCGTCCATGGGTCTGCTCCCACCCTTAAAGCTAAGTGAATGAAGGGCTCAAGGTGTGTGTGTGGGGAAAGCGGGTCCTCTGACCTTAGTGGTGACAAGTCTGAATAAGGCCCCAACACATGTTAACTTTAAGTATAGACAGTCCCCCTGAAGCAAAAAGTAACAATACTTAACAGTTATGTGGGGATTTTCATTGGTGGGTTGCAGAGCACGTTGCAGAGCAAGGCAGGTAGCCTTAGCCCCATTTTAAAGATGAAGCTATTGAAGGACACCCAGAGATGCACTGACAGGCTCAAAGTGGACTGAGTGGGGATTAGAACCCAGGCTGCCTGACTCTTGTTGGAAAGCAAAGCTATGCTCGCTGTGTAGGGGGGCTGTGGGTAGCCCCCCCTACACAGTCCTACTCCTTTCACAGTTAAAGGGAGAACACAGGGGTGTTCCCTCAGTTCATGCTTGTCTACACATGCAATCCGCACAGCCAGTCTGCACCTCCCTCAGACCGTAGGTATGTTTTCATTTGGCTGACCTTTACAAGCCATTAACACCATCCACATGATGACGTCTTCAACCCATAACAAGATTCTTCAGTGGTGGCAGTGAATAGCTCCCTTTGACAAGGCTGGAAAGAGGCAAATTAGACCGTTCTAGAGTACACTGTTAGCATACTGTAGATGGACTTTTTAGCAGCCTTCAGTTGTTTTTTCACTTAATCTTTGTGCACGGTGGGGGGGGGAGTGGAAATAAAACCCCAGTGTTTACAACTTAATGGTCCTCACTGCCAACTTCCTATGGCCTTGTTAACCTAAGGTACTATACTCCAAAATTCCCACTGGTGCTGGCCCCAGGTCAAGTACAGCCCCATGGTAGACAAGGATGCTGTTGTCAGACTCATTTTTACTTCCGATAATACAGTGAAACCTCGATTTAACGGACTAATTCGGGCGAGGGAGTGTCCGTTAAAGCCGAAAGTCCGTTATTTAATAATTTTTAAAAATCATTAAATAACAGGACTTTTGGCTTTAACGGACACCCCCCTCACCCGAATTTGTCCGTTATATAGAGGTCAGCCCCCCCGCCCGGCTCCCCGCAGCGGGGAGCCCGGCGGGAGCTGTCAAACCCCCCCCGCCCCGCCCGGCTCCCCGCTGCGGGGAGCCGGGCGGGAACTGTCAGCCCGCCCGCCCGGCTCCCCGCTGCGGGGAGCCGGGCGGGAGCTGTCAACCCCCCCGCCCGGTTCCCCGCTGCGGGGAGCCGGGCGGGGGTGGGGGTGGGGGGGGGTGTTGACAGCTCCCGTCCAGCTCTCCGCTGCGGGGAGCCGGGCGGGAGCTGTTAACTCGCCCGCCTGGCTCCCCTCTGCGGGGAGCCGGGCAGCCGGGTTGACAGCTCCTGCCCGTCTCCCCGGGGCGGGAGCCGGCAGCCCCTGAATAACGGATTTCGGATGCATCAGAAATTTTGTCCGTTGCATCCGAAGTCCGTTAAATTGGGGTCCGTTAAATCGAGGGTTTACTGTATTTTAAGGGCTCTTGTGAATTTTACTATGGCCCAGTCCACACACATTTCTATTCCATGCTCTACGCTTATCAGAGAAGTGGGATAAAATCCTTGGAGCCACTGATAGCTGATACTTACAGATCACAAAGAAATAATTGACACATTACAAGGAAACATGTATAACTTGTAGGAAGCATTCATCCTCCAGGGGTCTCTGTGCATTGCACAACGTTCCAGAGAAGGTACGGAACCTGGTAAACAAGGAAGACAAAACTGGAATAAAGCTGAGTGGAAGCCCGTTTCTGTGTGTCTATAATTGTAGCTGTTTCTTTACTAAACACTTTCTATTTAATGCAGACTGTGATTCCATATGTCATGAGAAGTAACATATCTGATCCTCAAAGCATTCTTGGTGTAATTCCTAATAATCCATTCTATGATACCACCACCTAGGTAGAGATGACCGAAAATCCCTGGACTCCCTTTGGCTTTTCTAATGACCATGTGAAGAACATATTATTCATCTACAGTTACTCTTTACACAGGCTATTACTTCTGTGCTATTTCAGATCACATTACAGCACAAGCTGCAGCATTTGGAGCCAGGACTAGTCTTCCTAAATCATGACTGGATATTAAACAGGTAGGGTTAAAGTTAGGGCACTACACTCTATACCACATGAAATTCTGCTAGATGCATAAGAGCTTTGGAAGAACAAGATCGAATGTCTGCTGGTCACCATACATGATCACTCCTTTGAACAATTAAACCTTGTATGGGATTTGCCAGACAAAGATTTATAGGCAGAGCCAAGCCTAAGACTTGGGTCTCTTAATTGCTGGTCTGGTACCCAACCCACTAGATCACACTGACTCCTGGAGCATTTTCCCCTGGCACATCACAGCTACCCTAGTGCAGGAAACTTTGCTTCCTCCCCCAGCTCCTTCTTCCTTTCATAGGATCCCCTTATTGGAGCTCTGGGTTTGAAATGCTTATATTATAATCCTAGTAATGCACACATGGGCAGTATTGATACATTTTCCAGGCAGCTGAGCACACTGGGTCTGAGTTTTGCACTGATACCAGACATTCTTAGACAGAGATCATGGAATTCCTGTCATTCATTGATTTCTATATCCCATGGCCTGTCTTATTGACTAGTTAAGACTTAAAGCCCATGCTCTGGAACATTTTTCTGCTGTAGTCTTTAAGTTTCTTTCTTACCCTATAACTTCAGTTGGCCTGGAACTGAGCCTAGACATGAAATAGTGAACTTAAATCCTTAGACACATTGACCAAAGAAAACAGGCTGTCAGAGATAAATATTACCCCCTTCTTTCCGAAGCACACCAAATCTTGCTCCCATCTGCAAATATCGTTACCTAGGGAAGGCAGAGTAAGTAACACACCATGAAATTGTCAGCGACAGCATGCAATATTGTTTGTAGAGCATAAATCAATATGGGAAATGAAAAGCTTCATCGTTTTTTCAGGGTCTTTTGGCATTTTATACTTCTGATGCATTAAAACCCCCCAACCCTAATATGTGCTACTAATGCCATCATTTATTAGAGATGAAAGAGTTCTGAAACTCCAATTTGCTTCTCACCATTTGCACTGGGCCCAGATTTCACTCCCTTTACACCCATTCATTCATACCCTGCTCCAAGATCAGTTCCGATGAAGTCAATGGGACTACACATGCAGTAAAGAGGATCCAAATCTGGATAATTAGCTGGTTTTTTGCTCAGCCTGGACAATGATACCAGACAGGTCAGTTTAACTTCCTGCTTTTCACATGCTTGCACAACACGGTTGTGTTTGGGTTTCCAGTACTGCAAGGGAGGGCAGCAATAGCAATAACAAGTCCACACAAACGTTAAACACGATGTTTGTCTCTTGTCTACATTATGATTTACCATCATGCAGTTAACACATGTGAATAGCAAGTATTGTCTAGCCATATCCAAAGTATGTCAAGCTGAGCTCCACAATAAGGGCTACTTTAGAAAACTGGGACTTGCCCAATGTCACACAGCAAGAAAACGGCTCTAAAGAGGTTACACATAAATAGCATTATTAGCCCCATTTTACAGATGGGGAGCTGGAGCACAGGCCCCATGTTACATAAGGAGCTCATGGCAGAGGCAGGATTAGAACACAGATCTTCTAACGCAATTCTGCAGCCTCAACAAGATAACCCGACCTTGCCAGAGACTGGAAGGTGCTTTGAGATCCTTCCTGAAAAGTGTTATCATCTTACTCTTAACAAGCTAAGGGGCTCGTTAGGGGCTGTGCTTCATTCTCTCGTGCTTTGGTGCCGTCCAGCTTCTGCTGAAATAAATGACACCGTATCGCAGTCCATCATCAGAAGCCATCCAAACACATTGTGGTAGCGTGAGAGGTAGATGAGAGATGGTGTTTGGGGGATGAGTTATGGCCGACGCGGAGAGTAAATCTCACTGGGTTACAAGAGGGTGGGCGGCCATTAAAAAGTGAGGAGGAGGAACGGTTCTGACTTATTATTTTTATTAATAAGGAAAGTGATTTTCTGGCCAGAGACTTGGCTCTTTGCCTGTCTTCGTGACAAATCAGGGTTACTAGGCTGACTTTTATGGAACATTATCAACATTCTCCGAGCGATTTCTTCACGTGTCGCCATTTCAAGGAGTTTGGCTCATTTATTGCCGAGGGTTTCACAGCCCCGGCTCAGCTCACTGAGGTCCCCTGGTGAAAGAGCTCTGGGCACTTTGTCAGTGACAGCGAGGAGAGGCGGCCCGAGGCCTTTGCACTAATTCCTCAGAGCTACAGGGTCACAGCAGAGCCCTTAGCTGGACTGGAGATTGAGGGGGAGGGAGGCTTCCGTTCCCCGCCCCAGCTTAGACTGTATCACTAGCTCCAGTCCAAGGCCAATCAGCAGTGCCGGTGCTAGCCCACTGGAGGCCTAAGCAAGAATATTTTTGCCCCTCCTCCCCACAACACATACTAAAAAAGTGACCCGTTGAGTTGCTCGGAGCCCTAAGCAATTGCTTAGTCTGCTGATGCTTAGAGCCGGCTCTGCCGACTAATGTGGACGAGATGGAGTGGTAGGAGCCCTGCTTTCTACTTGCTGGCCAGAGTAGCGCAGCAGATAAACTGCTCCACGAAAGGGGATGACGTGGTTTCCCTCTCTTCAGACAGTCGCCAGCTAAGGGAGCAGGAGCAGAATGTGAAGTCAGAATCCAGCCCCCAGGGAATGATCAAGACAGAGCCGCCTTTGGTGGATGAATGGGTGTTTTCTGGCTTTTGATTTTTATAAAGAGGTCCCTGTAAATTCATTCGGATTAAGGTCGTGCGTGAATTTAAAGTGCAGTAGCCACATCTGAATAGTCGTGGGATGCATAGATGAGGAATTTGAAGGGAAAACTCTGCCATAGGTGTGTGGGATGTTCTGCCTCTTTAAATGGTTGGGCACTTTGTCCTCAGCGTAGAGCCTTACTTCCGTTTCTTGTCAGAACAAGAAAGTCACCGCAGCAAATAACTGTGTTTCAATCATCTCCCCGTCTCTAGCTCCAGCACTTCTGGGTCCAAATCTAACAGTGTGGGAGGTTGGGTTTTTTGTGTGTTCTCCAGACTGAATTAATTTGGCTCTGCTGCTATTTCAGCTGATTTTGCCAAGCCAAAAAATTGTGCTTAGTTTGAAGGCTGATCCTGGCTTGCCCTCAGCCGGGAGTTCATTGTCACTGGTTCGCAGGTGTGGGAAGTGGAGTCAGCTGTATCATTCTGGGCTGGAGCAGGGTCAAAAGCCCAAGACTGGAAGCTCTCTGCGGCAGAGACTGGCATGTTTGTTATTTATCTGCTAAGCACCTACCACAGTGGTACCCTGAGCCTCAGTTGAGCTTCCTATGTACCACGGTGATCTAAAGGATAAAATCATTAACATATATCATTTTGATGAAACTTTACTGGACAGAGCACTGGGCCGGGACTCAGGGGCTCAGGGTTCTGATCCTCTGACTGCCACCAGTTGGCTGGGTGACTTGGGCAAGTCACTTTGCTTTTTTGTGTCTCAGTTTTCCCATCTGTGAAAAGGGGATAGAGACACCTCTTTTGTAAAGCACTTTGAGATCTGTGGAAGAAGAGAATTCACTATTGTTATAACTAAGGACAGCATTGTCCCTTTGGATTTGCTTAGTGGCCAGAGATAGCACCAGGTGGTCCCATCAACACAAGGCTTATAGCTCTAAATTATAAGCCTGTTGCTCAGGGTCATGGGTGGTCTGTTTTCTCTTGATTACATTGCTCAGCTGTTCTCCGGAGGTAAATCCTATAATGGGATCTATTCTCCGAGAGCAGAGCCCATGGTGTGGAGTCTTACCCCACTGCCAAAGTATTTCAACTTTGCCCTTTCCTCCTTGTGGAATGACTAATGCTTTTGTGCTAGACAGATAGTGCTGACGTGACACTGTGAAAACAGGCTTGCTGCAAAAGAGCTGGCAGGACTTACGTATGGATTTCATTTCGTATAAAAAAAAGCGGGGGGGGTGTTATTATGGAAGCTGTTGCTATGGTGACCTTAGAAAGCTGGATTCTGCACCCTAAAACTTCCCAGTCTAATGGAACATATTTAGGACGATGCATGTATGGACCCCGTAACTAAAGCCAGCAAGACTGTTAATTAATTGCCCAGACAGGCTGGGCCACATTCTTATATTGTAAGATTTTTGAAGCTTCAGCTTTATTTATTAATTCACTTGCTAGGGGATGTCCAGGAAGGACAGGGCAGGAGTAGTCATCCTATGTATTACCTAAAACCTGCTGACCCTATGGAAAAGCCCTACTGGGATTCAATCAATCCGGGGCACTGTTAGTAGCTATAAACTGTGCCCTTTTAGAAGCCAGCAGCCTGGTCATGAAGAACACTCAGGGCACCGGTGTAGTTGGAGCAGGAGGGACTGAGGTAGTTTGGGTGTGGAGGGGGTAGAAGGATCACTTGCACCTGTAGGGAGCCAGATGCACTAATGAGGTAATTAGCTCACAGCTGGATAGCGCTGAGGAGGAAAGCAAGCAGTATAAAAGGCTGAGCAGGGAGCAGGTAGGGGGCTGCATATAACTGTGGTTATGTTGTGATATACTGGGAGGAAAAACAGCAATGAAAATGTGGGGTAGGGGAGGTTTAGGTTGGATATTAGGAAACACTATTTCACTAGGAGGGTGGTGAAGCACTGGAACGGGTTACCTAGGGAGGTGGTGGCATCTCCTTCTTTCACTGGCGTAGCTAGGCGGGTGCGGGGGGTGCGGACCGCACCGGGTGACACCCTCTCAGAGGGGTGACACCCGGCTCGGGCTGTCGGTGCCGGGCGCCCCCGGGCCCACCCCGCGCTGCCTCTAGCCCCGGGCCGGCCGCGGGGGGCTGCAGGGTCCCGGCCGGAGCCGTGCGGGGAGCCCCGGGGGGGGGGGGGCGCCCTGGCTGCTGCCTCCGTACTGGGTGACACCAACCCTAGCGACGCCACTGCCTTCTTTAGAGGTTTTTAAGGTCAGGCTTGACAAAGCCCTGGCTGAGATGACTTAGTTGGGGTTGGTCCTGCTTTGAGCAGGGGGTTGGACTAGATGCCTCCTGAGGTCCCTTCCAGTCCTGAGATTCTATGATTCTATCTGCTGGACGGTGTGTGCTGCTTAATGCAGAAAAGGGGCTTCCCTCCTGGAAGGGGGAGCCCATTCACAAGTCCTCTAGAAATTTAATAGGGTTCTGGAGAAATTACTCCAAAACCCATATCTAATAAGTAATGATTCCCTTTCTTGTGGTTGTTTATATCATGGTTGTGTCTCACAGCTGCAACTGAGATCAGGCCCTGTTATGCGTGGCATTAAAGATACACATAGTAAGAGAGAGCCCCAGAAGAGCTTACACTCTAAATAGACAAGATAGAAAAATGGAGTATTACAGAGGGGGAAACTGAGGCATGGACCTGTTACATGGCCTGCCCAGAAGAAGTCTGTGGTGGAGTCAGGACATGAACTGTGCTTTCCTGAATCCTACTCCAGTATTTTAACCACAAGCACTGCCTTCCTTTCTGTAGCTTATTTATCCATTCTAAAGAATTCTGTAGCAGGACAGGATTTTTTATTAATGTCCATAGGATGTTTCAACATCAATGTACAGGAATCAGTCACTATTCATATTTTCATATTCCCGTATTTCATCAGGGAATGGCCCCTGGGGGACAGACATTTTGTTTGTTTTTGATTTCATATCTCCTGCAAAATGGATACTCCTACTTTGCAACCTGACATCGGTCCTGGGAAAGGGAGCTTTGAGTAGCCACCTTATTTCTCACTGTAGACTACAGTGCTAGTTGTCATGATTGTTATAAAAACCATAAACCTATTAGAAACCAACTAACATGCCCAATGCACTTATTAACCACCAAATATCCTGCCACCTCCAGAGATGTGGAACTAACGGGGTGTTTGCTTTCGTCACATTGTTTGCTTGGCTGGTGCGTTCTATCTTTCTCCTGCCCAGTGTTTCTCTTGTCTAGACTGTAAATTCTGGGCTAGGACTCTGGGTTTCTACAACACCTAGCACAATGGGGCCCTAGTTTTGGGTGGTTCTTAGGTACTGCCATGATAAATATGATTTAAGGCTCCAGGTAACCGGTCAGCATTTGACACTAAGAATACCTCTCTCTTCCTTTCACATTTCCTTTCCGGCATCATAATAATTACCCCTGGGAGCCCAGCCATTACAGCTCTTTGAGGTGATGGAGCAAAGGAATCTATTGGCGTCAGGGAAGTTGCACTGATTTCCACCAGCTAAGGGTCTGGCCACCCAGGGCCCTGATCTCAGTAAGAGAAGGCAAAGATACCCTGCACCTGCTGCCAGGGCTATCGCATGAGTTGCTAGAGGCCAGTTAGTGCTCTGGGATTTTGCTCTGCAGAGCCGTGTGAGGGGGTTCGGGTGGGTTTCTGTAACCCGACTGAACAGGCAGGTCAGGGGGATGAATAGCACTTCTGTTTGGTCCTAACAGCTTGGGTTTCAGCTTGGAGAGAGACCTTGTGTTTGAGCAGCAGGCAAGGCTGTGGTTTACAAAACAAATAAACCACCGTGGCCTATAAGCACGAGTAATCTGTTATTCTAAAGGGTCCGGGGATAATTTACTATCTGATGCCAAATGTCCATATGTTTACAAAGGCGAGTTACACAGGGGAGCTGACACAGAAAAGGAAAGGAGTCTCCATTGGGCTTTCTTTCTCAAGTTGCTTTTCTCTCTCTCAAACACAAATGGTTTCCCGGCTATGGTTTCCCTTACAGGGAACACTCACCAAGCTTGGACATTGCTTGTGCCCACCACTGCTGTTTGGAAGAGCATCCCAGTGTGCAGATTTAACACACACTTTACTCTCCTGCTAAGCAAAATAGGCTGATAATTACTGTCTCCTGATTATCTTGAGTATCTGCCAATTCTACTACTCAGAAGTGGGGAAGAATAGTATGGAGGGTATGTCACCTAACTCAGAAATGGAAGACGACAGCAGCAGAATACACAGCTTCATGTTGTTGGGTCTCCCAGAGTAGAACTTGGGTAGGAACCTTGAGTTTGGTGTCTAGTAAATTCTCACCCAGAGCCTTGAAGGTTCATTGATGACTGTTGATAAATGGATCATTGGATCATTCAATCCCACTCAAGGCAATGCAGGGCTGTTCCCTACGTTTCAGCAGAGGTGTAAATATGGTTCTCTGAATTTGCAAATTCAAATGGGCTATGGGAGATGGGTGTCATGGGCCAACCAGAGGCAAAAGTTGATGTCTCATTAGTGAATGAGAGCTGATAGGGAGCATGTGGGAAGCTAAATGGCCGTGAAAGTGAAGACAATCAGCTTACAGTTGACGTGGAGGGATGCCAAGAGAGGGATGACATGGTCAAAGTGACGGGTCAACATAATGGACCCTGATCTGGTTTAGAGTCCCCGCGCACTGCTCAGATATAGATAATAATAATGATATGTACATTCTGAGCATCAGCCAATAGCAGGGGCATGAATAGAACCACAAATCCCATGTTCCCTGGGCCCTCAGCCAGCTCCAAGTCACCAGGAGTCTCTCCACTCACTTTACCAAGACCTGGAGGAGGTGGGGGGATGTACTTGTGGTTCTCTCTTTTCACACCAGGTAGCTTTGTGGCCTCTTGCTGATGTTGCAGCACTGGGGCGAGGGGGCTGTGTTTTGTCTCTGCCAAGACTTGCCTCATCTCTTTCTATTCTCTGCACATTCCTTCTGGTCTGTTTCTTCTCCTAGTGGGGCGATCCGGCTCGGGCAGTGTCCCAGGACAGTCTATCCTTGAGGTCTTATCTCTCCGAGATGTTTAAAAAATGCACGTTGCTTGCCATTGGCCATGGCTGGGAAAGGGAACCCGTCTATGGAAAAGGCAAACGCCGGGCCTTTTTGTTAATGAGAGCATGGTGGAGGGGAGACAGAAGGGAAATCATTTCTCTTTAGCCTGGAATCTCCCCCCCCCTTTTTTTGAGGCACGGGGGGGGGGGGGGGAGACTTGTTTTTTGATGAAAGCCCAAAACACTTCAAAGACAATTTTCAACCAAACCAAAAAATGTTCATCAGCCTCAAAACGTGTCTCGGAAGGCCACTAGATGGTAGCATAACAGGCAGATAACACCACTGCTTAGAGACCACTAGTGCTATGTGTCAGCTGCAGGAGCTTTCGGACTGTCCTATCCCATGGTGGGAATCATTAGCTGGGCCTCTGGGACATATGTGCCCCGGGACGGCCGTTCCGTTGTTGGGGGAGTGTGTGACCTCTGTTGTCCCCCGGTGGCAGTAAATCAGGGGTCGATTCTGGTGGCGTTTGTTCCAAAAGAGCTGACACTTCTGTGATTCTAGTTTAGCTGGAGTCTGGAGCAGCAGAGAGGAACCGTGAATGGGGGCTTTTCTGTATGTCACCTCTGTCCCCAGTGAATATTGCTACGCTGCTCTCAGATCGGTCGCTTCCTCGATCCTGAATGACCCGTCTCTTTCTAACTTAACCTCTTGTCCCTGCCTAGAGATTTCTTCTGGCAAATACATTCCGGTCTCTGCATTGCCTTGAATTTACAATGGGCAGATGTGCACTAGACAAATAAAAGCAGCATTTGAAGAAAGGCGGGGGTGGAGGTGTTTATAAAAAAGCCCTGGGCTTTGTAAAACTCCACGCTGGCCTTCATCCCCAAGCTGCCTCTCAGGCTGGCTCGCTGCATTCTCTAATCAGCCAGAGAGAAGGCCTAGAGGAGGGGCGTTTCTGTGGAGCTCTCTGAGGCTGCTGGAGTGTAATCCCAGCTCTGGGTTTGTTAAGCAATTCCAGATGTTGCACAGATGAGGTCACCCAGGGACTCGGCGCTTGGCAGCCGTCACGCCAGTTCCATTTTGCAGACTTGCCCGGAGGAGGGAAGCGTGTAACGTTGGGACTGGCTCGTTAGGAAGAAAGATACTCCCTCGCTTTTGGTAGCCACCGAGACCCAAAAGGCCAGAGCTGCTCCGCATCCACACCCAGAGCGCACTTCCTTGGGGCGCTCCGTGTGTGCTGCTGTGTCACCTCTTAACGCATCTCAGCGGCGAAGCAGAATCAGAACACCCCCGACAATACAGTAGGAGGTGGTACTCTTCCTTGTGAGCAAGTTCTGAACCATGTCCTAGTGGGGTGTTGCCAGTCCTCTAAAACACAACTACAGCTCTAGACACTTGTAAGAATTAAAAGACCCCATGTTTCTTTTTTAATGAGTTAATGCTGGAGTCCTGGCTGAACTACCTTTTAATAACAGTAACTGCTCATCCTCTCCCCAAGCTCCTGTAGCTGGACACTATATCATTCCTCACTTCCGGCCCTAAACTGTTGCCGGGCAGTTGCTAGATTTCCTCCAAGTCGCGCT
Organism: Sternotherus odoratus; assembly: GCA_032164245.1. NCBI lineage: Eukaryota > Metazoa > Chordata > Testudines > Kinosternidae > Sternotherus > Sternotherus odoratus. The sequence continues at coordinate 14,580,201 of JAVMKO010000016.1, forward strand.
TATCAGCATGGTTTCTGTGCCTCAGACTAGAATAATGATGCTGTTGTAAGTCAGGATTGTCATGCCTCAGCAGAGGGACACCCAGAGGTGGGGGCCAAAGGGGAAGTTTGCCCCAGGCCCCCCATTTAAGAGGCGGGTGCGTGAGCTCGTGGCTGGGTATAGTCTGTAACTCAGTTCGTAAAGCGTCTTAGGAGCTGTGGGTGAGAAGTACCAATCGAGTGGTATGGCGTTCCTGTCAAGCTGCCACTATGGGATTTGCTGACACACATTCTTCACGCACAGGATGAAGATTGTGGAGACCGGATCAGGACAGCTCCCCGGCTAGGAGCATAACAGGCTGAGTGTGCTCTTGGAGCTCACGCAGCAGGCAAGGTACTATAGTCGCTTCCAGGCCAGATGAACATTCAGCTTAAATCCCAAGATCTTGCCTCCCACAGACCTGGGAGTTAGACTTTCCCTGGTTGACGTTCATGGGGGCCAGACCCATTTGAGTCGCTCAGTGAACATTAACTTCCAACAGGAGGATGACGACAACCCCAGTGAGAGAGAGTGGCAAATGACTGTGCCCCACACAGCCGCCGGAGAGACCACAGAGCGGCCCGGCCTCACGGGGGAGCGGGAAACAGCAGGGCAGGGAGAAAGGTGGTGCCGTCTGTGCAGGTGTGAAGTGCTAGCGTTAGTTCTGCGGGGAATGCACAGCACAGCGATAGGTCGCTCCTTCATTGTGGCTGGTGAAGGTGACGGGTCGCCAAGAGGGGAGCGTTCCAGGGTTGCTATTGATATTGAAAGCAGTTGGGGTACCAAGCATGGGGGCCCACAGTTTATTAGGACACATCAGGTGGGATATTCACAAGTGTCTAAGAAGGTGCCTGACTCCCACTGAAAGTCAATGTTGTTTCAGCTGAAGCACCCTACGGCCTGGCCCATGGGATGCTACCTGGGATCATTTCAGGACCAAGTTTGTACTGCGGACTTTTGGGATCCCAGCAGGGGGCGACGGGCAGCAACATCTATGGTAGGGTGACCAGGGGTTCCTATTTTATAGGGACAGTCCCGCTATTTGGGGCTTTTTCTTATATAGGTGCCTATTACCCCCCACCCCCATCCTGACGTTTCACGCTTGCTGTCTGGTCACCCTACTCTATGGTTTCATAATAATACTCACCTTTCCATAGCATGTTGCAGTTGAGGATTTTCGTGTACTTTGGCAGTATTCATGAACTAAGCCTCACGCCACGGCTGGGCAAGAGGGAAAATCTGTTGTCTCCTGTTACTTTTTGGCACTGGGAACATGTCTCTTGCAAGTAATTGCTGCTGCTGCCCAATACCATGCTGCAGGATTCAGACCAGGGTGACCCGGCCCGAAACTGCTGGGATGTGTGCCGGACCTGTCCCAACTCTGAGCCCTGAGCAGGATGGTGAACAGATCGTTACTGTCTTTTGCACGACAGGATTTTACAGTTACAACAAAGATGAAAACACTAGGGGGCAGGTTGAGCCCGATCTGTGAGCACCTGGCCTATAGGCGACAGTGCAGTGAGACTGCTGAGCACAGCACCATGCTGGTTTCAAGGGCAGCGACTGTAACACCAGGTACCTGCAGATGCAAAACGGTACAAATCTGGGAGCTGGGTACAGCCGATTCCCCAAGGGGTGACACTCGCTCCACCCTTCTCTGCCCATCTCCGCACTCTCATGGCTGCTGAGCAATGCAGGCAGTGTCTCTGCCACGGTTGATCTATTTTTGATGGTGAACTTGAGGTGTATGAAACAAAGCGAAGGCCTAGAAACAGGGGTGCAGTTGTGTGAGCAGGCACTAGGCAAGCTCTCCCAGAGAGCTTTGCTAGCCCATAATCCTGCTCTGTCCCGTCCAGGCTACCCCAGTCCCGCCTAGGGTGGCCAGATGTCCTGATTTTATAGGGACAGTCCTGATATTTGGGGCGGTGTCTTATTTAGGTGCCTATTACTCCCCACCCTCTGTCCTGACTTTTCATATTTCCTGTCTGGTCACCCTAGTCCTGCCCTCCCAGAGTGGTACTGCAACCCCACGGGCCAGGTCACATCGCCTCACTCAACTGTGTCCAGTCGGCCTGCTGTCATTTTGGGGGCCATCTTAAATGGGGGGCCTGGGGCAAACTTCCCCTTTGGCCCCCACCTCTGGGTGTCCCTCTGCTGAGGCATGTCAATCCTGACTTACAACAGCATCATTATTCTAGTCTGAGGCACAGAAACCATGCTGATAAGCGCGACTTGGAGGAAAAAAACCCTAGAAAAATAGATATTTTTCAGTCTTCCCCCGAAACAGACCCACTTCCCACTTCCGCTATAGCCCAGACCCGAGACACACTGGCATAGGAAAAAGGATAGTCCCCGCCCCCAAAAAGTCAGCAATATGAGTAGTACAAGGTTGTGATCTCCTTGTCAGTAGTTTGAATGAAATGGCCATTCAAGATTAAGAGTGTCTCTGATGCTTCACCGAAGAGATAAGTTTCTTCGTATTCAGTGTGCATTGAGGAAGGACTTTTGAGTAGCTGAATTTTCCCTTTTCATTAAGTTTGTGCAAGCTGGAATGCCATGTTCATTGCTCTCCAGGGACCCAACGTGCACATCAGGGAATGATTTAAGAGATTTCAATAATTTCCTACGGATGGCCCCATGAGATGGGGAGATAAGTAAATCCTTTGGAGAATATAGCTAGCATTTCAATTTCAATGAGTCCCACTTGTGCTTCTAGTACTCTAAGATGTTCAAGTCAAATGACGTGGCAAACTGAGGGCCCAGCGTGATAGCTCTCAAGTTGTTATCTACTGTATATCATGAAACCTGTTAAAATAGAAGTGGGTTTATGCTGAAGGTTTACCCCAGTTCCAATTCCTAACTTCCGAAAAATCTTGAACAGATTCAGATCAGGTTTGGGTCTATTTCTTAGGGCACATCTTCATTACAGCGCTAAATTGGCACTGCTGCAATCAAGGCAGTGACATTGATTTAGTGGGTCTGGTGAAGACGTGCTACATTGATGGGAGACCTCCCTGAGAAGCGTAAGGTAAGTCAGCAGGAGAGGGTCCCCCATCAAAACAGCGCAGTGTAGACATCCGACCAGATATTCCACCCTTTCCCTGCAATAAGCTTTGGATGAATTTGGGTCCCCATTTGTGGCTCTGGCCCATTGCTCCTCCATAACTGTTGAGTTTTGTGAGTTTCAAACCAATCATTCAGTTCACATTGCTCCTGGGCTTTGAGAGCCAAGGGAAGAAAAATCCAAACAATCAACTAGAATCAACAAGCGTATCCGTTCAGTTCAGGCCGTTCAAACAAAGACAACCCACTTCCTGTGTTGTTAATATGAGAGAAATGCAAGGCATCCTAAGAGCTCTGTCAATTAGCCTGTAATTCCCTATTAGGCTTCTTCTGAAAATTACAACTGGCTGGTGTTTATTCTGGTGACATAAGCAGGTTAAGTGAAGATTAAAGGCTGGGGAGAGGATGCTGGGGTGATTATTAGAAGGGGGGTGATAATCTAATACTCAGTGAAATATGGGACCAGAGCAGACTAGAACTAGACTAGTCTAGTTCTCTGTCTTCTGACTTGGAAAGTGCTCCTGCTATACCTGTCTGGGATTACTTCCAAACGGAGCCTGAAGTGAAGTGATAAGTACAAAACTGCAGAGGCTTAGCCAGAAAGTGGATTCATTCCTCTGCATTCCGGGACCCTAATTTTGACTGGGCTTCTGGGTGGTATCACAATAGAAATCAGGCCCTACCATCTCAGCTGAGGTCAGAATTTCAGCACTGAAATCAGTGGAGCTATGCTGACTTATACAAGCTGAAGAGGTAGTCCAGATAATTGTAATAATACACTGGTTTCAATATGAATTAGCACTACCATGGCATAACTCCAGATTTATGTGAAACTAAGAGTTGAATTTTGTCCTGTGTATCTGTCACGGGGTGCCCGGGCGATGGTCCTGAACTTGCTCCCTATGAAGCCAGATAGGACTTTGGGGGAAGTGTCCTCTCTCCGTACACAGCCTGTTTCCAAGGCTAGGAGCTTCACGGGTACCCACTTCAACCTTCCTGGGTCTGACTTCGGATCATTCAGCACCTTCTGCCCCTCTGTGCTCTTCCCCCAGCGAACCTGCCCGGGTGGAGTCCTGGGGGAGCCCGTGGATTCTGCACCCCAATTCCACAGTCAGATGTGACTCAGCCAGCCAGTAAAAGAGGTTTATTCGATGACCTCTATCTGGTCTAACCCAGACTATACAGTGAGCGTGAGCCCTCAGCTGGATCCATTTTGGGGGCCAGAGAGCGAGATAGCTCCTCTGCCTTCACTGCCTGACTCCAGCCAGCTTCAGACTCCAAACTGAAACTCACTCTCTCCAGCCCCTCCTCCCCCCCCCGGCTCAGCCAGGTCAGGTGACCTCCCTCCCCCACTTGGAGTCAGATTACAGCTTCAGGTATAGACACCTGCAGAGAGGCTGTGGTTTGCATCAGCTACACATCCTTATCCCTTCACATAGAAGCTCAAGAAATGCATAGGGGAAACTGAGGCACACACAGTATTCCTACTCCGTCACAGTATCTAGGAGGAAAGAAATGTTCTCCAGGAGAAATTACAAATTGTATGAGGTCCACAGGCCAAACATCATGAGCCACTTTCTAATAGCAAGCCACTGTGGCCCATAAATGCTTGTACATATCAACAAAAACTGCAGTGTGTGTGGTCCAGCACTCCGGAGCCACCTTTCAATAACAAACTAATATAAGTAGTCCAGTTCTCCTAACCCTATCTAACAAACCCATTGTAGTGAATCTGATCTGATCAGCATTTTCCAAGGAGGCTGTCACTATTCTCCACGGATAGAAATACAGAAAAGTATTTCTGTTATAACCTGGGGCTCATCAATTGCAAATGATAGAGGAGGAGGAGAACGACCTGCTGTATTAGCTGATTGGAGGATGACGATGAGCCGTCAATGTGATGTGGCCACGGAAAAGGCAGATGCAATCCCAGAATGTATTAGGGGAGGTAGCTCCAGTAAATATAGGGAAGTAGTGATGCCATTTTACAAAGCACTGGTTTGTTTAGCTTAGCAAAAGGAAGGCTAAGCAGGCCTCTCCTTGCTCCCTATAGAGGCAAAGGGGAGTAAACATCAGGGAGGGTGAAGAACTATTGAAGCTAAAGGACAATGTTGGCACAAGAAGAAATGGGGATCAACTGACCATGAATAAATTCAGGTTGGAAATGAGAAGAAGGTTTCTGACCATCAGAGGAGTGAAGTTCTGGGACACCCTCCCAGTTGGAGCAGTGGAGGGAAAATGACTTAACTAGTTTGAAAATAAAGAAAACGAGGAATACTTGTGGCACCTTAGAGACTAACCAATTTATTTCAGCATAAGCTTTCCTGGGCTGTAGCCCACTTCATCAGATGCATAGAATGGAACACACAGTAGGGAAGATGCATTTATATACACAGAAAGCATAAAAAGTTGGAAATTACCACATCAATTAGATTTGGTATGGTCATTTCCAACTTTTTATGCTTTCTGTGTATTTAAATGCATCTGACTTCTGTGTGTTCCATTCTATGCATCCGATGAAGTGGGCTATAGCCCAGGAAAGCTTATGCTGAAATAAATTGGTTAGTCTCTAAAAGGTGTTACAAATATTCCTCATTTTCTTTATGGAAACTGCTCATCTTAAACTTGTTTGAAAATGGTGCCCAATAATATTTTGAACAGCATTATATGTCGGGAGGGCCAGCGATAGCCAGGGGCTGGACTCTATGACCTAGGAGGCCCCTTCAAACCCTGTGTTAAATATTTAAAACTTCAGAAACAAAAGTTCCAGAACATACGGGCTACTGTTCATAACCTGCCTGTCACGTATCCTTTTCTGTATTCACTGGCGTCATGTTTTCAAAGGTCACTAAGCCAGCTCCCACTGCTGGTTCTGAGAAAGCCAAGGGCTGGACAGCTCTTCCTTAACTTGACATAGACAGTCCTTATTTGGTCTTCACCCTCTGACTTGGCAGATACGTTGGTTTAGAAAGGCAAATGGATCCTTGACTCATGAGTGCCTTGTCAAACGCAGAAGAACAAATGGTCTGAAGATCTGTCATGCTTACTTCCCGCGGAGCAACCGGCAAGGAAGGGAATATTGCAGAGCATACACGGTCTGCTGTGAACTTCATTAGCCTGAAGCATGCGAGTTTAAACACCCTGGTGGTGAGTGCAGAGTGAGGTCCATAAACCACGATCCATTTTGTTGGCATAGTGGAATTAAACAGGCCTCTGCTATCAAGCTTTCCGTTAGCTTTGTACATTTGTAGTTCGTGCACACACACAATATCTGTCTGAAATGATGTGCTTAGATTGGTAAATGGAGGTAATCCAGAGCACAAGGAGGAAATGCTTTTAGGGAACCAAGTGTTACTGCGGAGTTGCGGGGACTCAGAGGCTATGTCTACACTGCAATGAAACACCCGTGTCAGCTGACTCAGGATTGTGGGGCTCGAACCACAGGGCTGTAAGATTGTGATGTAGATATTCGGGCAAGGGCTGGAGCCTGAGCACCGGGATCCTACGTGGGGGGGCTGAGCCTGAACGTCTACACTGCACTTTTATAGCCTGGCAGCCCGAGCCTGAGTCAGCCGACACGGGCCAGCTGTGCACGTTTAGATGCAGTGTAGACATACCCAGAGGGACCCTTACCTATCATATGTGGTACAATTCTTAGGTCAAGCTATGGAAACTGCTTAAGCATGGTCTAAATTGGTTCCAGCTAAACCAGTTTCTAACAGGGTTTGGCAGTCGGGATAAGGTCACATTCTATTAGAAACCAGTTAAAAAAGGGTCTTTAAACTGAAGTCCTTATGTGGTTCCTTAATTCAATTCCAGACCCAGGCCTTACTCATAACATCCAGCACTGAGTTAAGTACGGAACACCAGTTTTGAGTTTGGAATTGCCATGCATTTCCTGGTTCATCTGGCAACCTTAGAAGGATGCTGTCACGATCAATATGAGCCTTGAAATTTGTCTGTCTTCCTTTTTTAGGCTGCCTTTGAAGGTCACACCATTATTTGTGTATATGTTTTTCCACGACAAATGCCGCAGTGCTTATTTCCCCACCTAAACACAAAAATGGGTGTCAGTAGCCCAGTTCTTACTGGCAACCCTACAATAACAAACCAGTGTGATCGGCCCCCTGGGCCTCATTAACAGCCCTTAATAACAAGCTAATGTGTGCAGCCTGGTTCCCAGAAGCCAACTCCACAATAAGAGATGAGCAGAGCTCAGGACTGCTAACCTCAAATGTTAAAATATCCCAAAATTAGCTTTAAAATCATGAGATTCTGCATTTGGGGTTCTTTTCATTTGCCCTCTGCTTTTTGAGCCTTTAGGGTGCATGGGGGTCACATTTCGAAGCTTTCTCCATAACCATGAGGACTAGAAACTTCCTTTTTCTTTAAGAACGAAGGCTGAAATCATCACATCACAGATCCACTTGATTCCAGGACCCAGGGCTTTAAGGGAAACAATAATTATCATTATCAATAAACAAAAATCATGAGAGCTGGCAACACTGACGTCGTGCTTAGCCTTCTGGAGCACCCCTACGAAAACAAACCCGTGTATGTGTGTCTGATGGGGAGCAAAGAATAAAGAAGAAATAAAATGCAGCCTCAGGTTCCCCAGAGGTTGCTATAAACACCAGTGAGTGCTGACAAACTAGAGGGTGTCCTTTTAATGTTGTTGTTCTGGGTTTAACAATGGGGAGCAGTATCAGAGCAATTAGCTTAATTGTCACTTCCAGCAACAGAGGCAGGGGGAGAGAATCTCCCTGTGCATGGTGCTAACGGACCTAGATGGGAATAATTGGCTGCAAGGAGGAAAAATCTTTCTAACACAGAGTCAAACCAACTGGACAGCTGAATCTGCACGCAAAGCTGGGTCCCTCTGCTGTTGCTATTGTTGTTGCTACACAGCTCATTCCTTGGCTCCCTCTGTCCCTCTCGCTTCGTTCTTTGATCTGGAATCCGTTTCCATGCGCTGTTCCACGCAGGCCCCGCTGAGAGGTCAGCCCAGCTGTAGGCGAAGGCCCACGCATTCAGAGACTCTGCCACGTTGACACCCTGTGAACTTTCCCCCACTCCCTTCCCGGCCCCCGCCCCACCACCCTTGCAATCCTTGCCTCACGTTCAGGAAATGCAGTCTTGTTTTCAGGCTCCACCAGAGACAGAGGGAGAGGCAGAGCTTACAAGAGTGACGGGATAATTCTTCCTCCATCTTCAAGGATCATTTTGCACAGAGAAGCACTGCCTCATAGCAGATCTACTCTGTATAAGATCAGATGGAGCATCTGTTGTCATTCAGCGGCTGGGCTTCAAGGATGCCAAGACCCAGATCCAAAGCTATTGAAGACGATGGGAATCTTTCCACTGATTTCAATGGTCTTTGTACCAGGCCTTAAGGGCCCCCATTTGGGACACTACTTAAACCCATGCTTATAGTTACCCACCCTCTTAGAATAGGGATGCTTTCCTCAAGCAAGGTCTACTAAAGGAGACAGCAAGAACCACTTATTTCAGCCTCCTGGACCTGCTCCAGGTCTAACCTCTGGGGACAGTTGTATGCAAGAAAATAGAAATAAGTAGAGCCTCAGAGTACAAGGATGAAAAGAAGCCGCAGTAGATGCTCTGAAATGGGATACAAATTAACTGGCTCAGCCCTGGGCATTTACAATGTCTTTAGGGTTAAAAATTGGCCCGTGTTTCTAAGGATTTAATGTTCCCGCCTGCCTTTAATGGGACAGTTCTCATTATAGCTACTGCTATAGGTAAAGACTTAAAGTCCGACAGTAATTACTCCCACGAAAGAAGCTTTGTTTTCTTGTCATGTTCCATTAAGTAGTTCACAGCATGAGCCAAAGAATTAATGCCCTTATTATCTGGCCTTCAAAATATAGCATATTAAAGAGATGCATGCAGCGTGGAAGAATACAGAGGACGTCAGGCATGTCACCGGCACATGGAGAAGATGTTTTTTAAGCAGCATGCAGGCCTTGATGGGCATCTTCCCAGGTCCAAAGAAAGGCAGCATGTGTAAAACCCGCGGCACTGAATAACTCATTGGCAACTGTTCATGGCCATTCAAGAACTGTATAGGGAGGCGATAGAAGGCAGGAGTAGCAAGTTGCCTGGTAGAGGCTACGCAGTTCGTGGGTGCACCAGGAGGAGTAGAGGTGAATAGAAGGAGGACGGCAGTTTCAAGGAGACACCGAGAGCCAGAACACAGGTGGGAAATAAGAAGAGAGGGGTGTTGCAGAGCTAGGTGCTGAAGTACGATATCCGTTCCCCTCATGTCTCCCTCAGCGGCCGAGGAGATCTCACTTGCATCAGCCCTCTGATATTACCGCAAAGAATTGAGCAGAAGAGCTGACAGGCCTTAGTATGGAACATCTGGCTGAGCTTTCTCGAGAGACCCTCCTCAGCACTGGAGTTTGCTTCCCCCATAGCTCCCGCAGACCTTGTGTTTCCAGGCATGGTGCAGATGTCACCTCTTCACTCAGGCTTCAGCCTGAGGTGGGTCAGCTGTGCCAAGTGTTTTGTTTGCGGGGTTCTTTGAGCAACCGGTTGGGGCTGGCATCCTCGTGTCTCTGGCAGGGATAAGTTCAGGAGGTGACCGTGCTGCAGCGAGGCTGGCAGCATGAAAATAATCATCATTTGCATTAATAAAAGTCATTTATTACTTCCTAAGGGGCCTGAGTATCTGGCATCCTGGCATTCATTTGGAAATACATCAAATCCCCCAAGGCAGGGACACAACGCTCCCATCTCACCCCCGCCCAACACACACACAAATTGAAGTTTCTCGAGAGGAATCAAATCTGGGTGGTTTATTTCCTAAATGCATCCAGAAAAAAGTGGGCACGGCATGCACATGTGCATGAGTCAAGTAATCAAGTAATAAATAAGGCACCCTCAGGGTTGAATTCCTCACTGCGGAAGAGCCCGTATTGCTGGGGCAATTGGAGCTTTGTTCAGCTCCTGACCAAGGTTAGAGCAGCTTCGGAACTGCTCTAATTTTGGCCTTGATGCCCAGGGGCCCTATGGGGTTGTTCCAGCAGCCAGGAAAAGAGGCAGCATCGGCATGTCTTTGCCAAGGCCTTTTCCTCTGCAGGCACCAGCCCTGCAAACTCCTGTGCCTGCAACAAGGAATTCATTAGTGGGTGGAGCTGACTGCTTTAAATTCTCTCTGTCACTTTCAAATGGCCCTAGGATTGTTCTGAATTCAGCCCCCTGAAGATAAAGGGCTTAAATGTGTACTCGTGTTTTACACCATTGCGACTGCACTGGAATCACCGGGCTTACTCCTGACTTACACCGGTCTAACCAAGATCAGAATTAGGCATGTTTGTTTGAATCTGTGACTCTGTATTATTATTGTTACTGTGGTCCCCGGACCCTACAGTGCTAGGCGCTCTACAGACACAGAACAAACACACGGTCCTTGCTCCAAGGAACTTGCGGTCTAAGTATAAGGCAAGAGACAACAGATGGATCCAGACAGACCAACTGGGGAGTACCAGGAAACGACAAGATGACACTGGTGACAGTGACAGGGACTGGACTCTGCACCCCAGCTGCCTAACGGTTGTCATGTTTTTGCAGGCACCAATGTGGCTCGTTTGGAAGGGCTCATTTGCATTAGAGGGCTGGCAGGGGAGAGATCTGGGAATACTGAGAGCTTCTGGCCTAAGTCCGAGGGTGTAAGCTCTTTAGATGACAGACAGAGAGTAAAAACAAACTCTTGCACTGCTCCAGAAAAACACACATGAAATCCAAACTGTTGGCCTTCGTCTCCTGGAAGAGTGTCAGATCTTTTATGAACTGAATGGCCTGGAACATCAGGGGAAGGCTGGATCGTGGGCAGGTTTTCACTTCAGAATGTACTGCCAAGGAAGGGAGGTTGAATTCTTCCTTACAGTCATTGAATTGACCAGTGTCACCCACCCTGCTTTTCTTTCCACCGTGTGTGGAAACTGAATTCTACCCGTCGGCTGTGTGTGACTCTTATGGACTTGCTCAGCAGCGTCCCTTGTCCGGCGAGTGGTTTGATGAGCAAGGCTTCGGGGCCTTCAGTCTGCGGGTGAAAGGATCACTTCCTATTCAGCTGCCTCGCAAGGGAATGAAGGAACACAGGGTCGCCTCTGCTTCCCCGTGCAGCCTGCCCAGATGATGAGGCTGGGCCCAGTGGGGAAGGGGGAGGATTTGGGGAGCAGGCTTCATGGGGCTGTTAATCCTTACTGTTCATGTGTGGGTGGCGGCTTAACTCCATCCACCCACATGCACCAGCCAGCAGAGGTGATGCAGCACAGACCAGGGTGTAAGCAGCGACTGGTGCAGGGCTGCAATAAGTGACTTCTCTGAGTCCTTCTCAGAGCTCCTCTGGGGCTGGCCCAGCCCTTACTCAGGGCTTTGAGCAGAAGTTCATTACACGGCCAGGAGTGTTTACTAGGCGTTATTCACACCATATAACCAGACACCTAAGTCATACGGTACGGTTTCTGTTCCCGGCCTGGCTTTCTCAGCCAAAACAGACCTTTTCTTCTGTTCGTGGATTACCTCCGACCTTTTGCAACTGTTAGGCTCCATGGGGAGAATGGTCGAGGGAGCGTTTCTGGTTCAACCCCCACCGATGACCCCTTGTGCGTATCGTACCACAAGGCCCTATTGATTTATTCTTCCACCCTTAGCTATGTGAGGACACTTGTTTGCCAAAATGTCACCCTGTAGGTGAACTTCCAAATGGTTGGTTATTTTTCTTACCTAAGAGATGGGTAGCTCCTCAGGGCAGTGAAGGCAAAGAACTGGCTTTCTAGAGCCTCTGTCTCTCCTATAGCAGGCTAGGTGTCTGCCTGTCTCTCTCCCTTTCCTGTTTCCTGGGTTATTTCCCCCCTGGAGGTTAGTCATTGATGAGTGCTTGATTACACTGACATGGGATGGATACTTTGATGACCTTGCTATCCCCTCTCCATCCTGCTGCTCCCCCCTGTAGGAACCAGGTATGTGCTCATACAGCCAATGACAGAGCACAGACAAGAGACAGTCAGAAAGGCAAGGGAACCACCAACCAGCATGTCGACGTTGAATTAGAAGTCCTAATTGTGCTGTTGCTGCATCATCTAGCTGCCGGAGCGGGGCGTCAGGAATGAACTGTATCCGCCCTTCCCTGGCGTGGGCTCCGCCTGGGCACACAGCTGATCACGGCAGAGTGCTAGACAGGACCTCATACGGCCTTTTATACAGTTTGAAAAAGAAGGAACTATACCAATCCACCCCCTTTCCCCCGCAAAGCCCCGCAAGCCCTAGCTTTCCTGCTATGTCACGAGCTGGCAGGATCAGTGACATATTAATCAAATTAGGCATTTGGTAATCAAACGAGAACAAACACAGAGAGCTGAAGGAGGCCAAAAAGATCTCCTAGGAAAACAAGACGAAGTCAGCAAAGGGAATGGAGATGAAATATGGATTTGGAAAGGCCACTCAGGATACTTCCAGTGTTTGTGAGTAGGACAGCTGGATCAGTTCTCTCTCAAGAAGTATATGGAGTTAGGGCCAGCTTTTACCATCTGGGCCTCTTAGCTTTAAATTCTTTCTTTCTTTCTTTCTTTCTTTCTTTCTTTCTTTCTTTCTTTCTTTCTTTCTTTCTTTCTTTCTTTCTTTCTTTCTTTCTTTCTTTCTTTCTTTCTTTCTTTCTAACTGGGAATACAATGCTAGCTACTGCATAGTGACAAAAAGAGCAAGAGGAAAGAAAACGTGAGAGCCAAGTTAGTCTGATCTCCCAAACCGACACACTTAAAGCCTCCAGCAAGGGCTGCAGCTTTAAAATAAACTCGTAAGTGTCCCGCTATTGTGGGCAACACACATAATTCATGCCCAGTAAAGTTCCTTGAGGTAGTGATGCACCATTGAGTTATCCACAGCGTGTGTGTGGACTGGAACTGGAGGTTCCTCTAGCAATGCATACTCATTTGTTTCCAGGGAGTTTTGGACTGACCATCAGCTGACATATTCAGGGAGCTATGGGCAGGGCATCCTTTAGTCCCCCGGTGAGTGAATCTGGCCGAGTAGGAAACTCCATACAACCCAGATAGCAATGTACCATGACAAATGAATATCTGTGTCCAGCTGAGACCCAGACTTGAAGATGGAATTGACTTATTTTTATTTTGGCCCTTATGTTCACAACCATGGTGTCCTTGGATTATTCTTGGCTCCCTCCTAAGATTGCCAGGAAAGGAACCACTTATGGTGGTAGGTTTGAGGGGACAAAATTTTGTCCATTACAAAATGGGCTGAGACTCTGAACTCATGTTACCTAGGTTCACAACTAACAGCCACTCGAGAATAACAATACGGTGTGTTTCCCCATCACCTCTTGTAACGTATTAATTGTTGTGGTAGCGTTTACCTGCACCAACCAAGCCCTGCCATGCCAGGTCCTGTACAGACACACACAAAGAAGAAAGTCCTTGCCACAAATTGCTAACAGTCCAGGTCGACTACACCTTCCTTCTGAGACTCTCAAAGCACTTTACAAATATCATGTAAGCCTCAGAAGTCCCCTCGGAGGTGAGTAGATGGTCACAACAACTGTCACCCCATTGGGCTGGATTCAAACCTAAGAGCAAAGCCTCCAGAGCCTATTCCTAGACGTGGGACTGAGCCATGAAGCCTTAAATCTGGATCTGAAGTTGAGGGATGCTTGGTTCATGGATTTTGATTTTTGGTCCATCTCTTGAGCCTGTGAAGATGTACTTGTTTTGAAGGAGCTTTGATTTATGGTGTATTGCCAGTTGCGTGAGTGTACATGGATTTATGTGTTGAATTGTGACGCATTGGAATGAGCCTGAAAACGTCAGGGGACTCGGTGCACATGGGGTGGTGACAACGTTTCGCAAAGTTTGTGGTCTGGCTGCGCTGGGGCGGCTGGACCAGTGGTTCCGTTCCCCTCGGACATCAGCTGAGTCATCCAGAAAGCTGCTACGGCAGGGAGCTGAGAAACCTCTGAAAACCAAGCCCCGAAGCTCTCAAGCCGAGCTCCCCTAATCCGAGGCACTCAACATCTGTGGCCGCTTTTGAGAATTCAGGGCCGGATCCAAAGTACCGTGAAGTCAATGGAAAGCTCTTAATCGGTGTCAGTGGCTGTCGGATCAGACCTTGAGAATGTAATCACCTAGTAGGTGCTGCCTCCAGCACACTTCCCTGGGTTAAAGGCATTGACGTGAATACCTCGGCATTCCGCTGGGCCAGAGACACTGCTGCTGCAGGCGCTGGCGGCGAAGGGGTTAAAAGGAAGCTTGCCTACCCCTGAAAGGGGATGGGAGCTGCTATTCTGCAGCGATGCAAGACATATTGTGCTTGGCAGCCAGGCAGCGGGAAATACTGTGTGTTCCCCTGGGCAGTCTCACCATTGCTTCCTGCTGCACAGCGGTAGTGCAACGGGAGCCCCCCGTCCCACTGCCTCAGCCTGCTGTTTATCCACCACAACGGGGCTTCCTCCGTGTTATTGTTACAACCACTGATGGGTCTGAAAGCTCCCCTGCCCCTCGCCGGCCTAGCCCTCTGAACAAATGGGCTGTGTTCTGCAGGTCCGGTCACTCAATGGGCTCACTGTTGGGTTATTTAAGAATACATATTAAACAAGCGGAACATGGGGATCAAAAGGCCCTTCCCAGGATTAAAAAGTGCATGTTGGAAATTAAACAACATTTTGTGAAGCTGGAGCCAAGCCCAAGGCTTCTGCGAATGTGCTTGAAACAGTCAGATGTAGAGTTCATTAAACGCCCATTGTCAGGCTCGCATGGGCTGCAATGAACATCCATGACTTTCTGCTACTTTGCCCTTGGAATAATACTATTTAGGGGGTTCCATACACATCCATGGCACTATCAATAGGTAACATCCATTATCCCTGCCCCAGGAGCTAACGTTCTACAGTGGTGGTCCTTAAAGGCATGGTGATTGCCTTGGATGGCTAAATAGGTTTCTGGAGTACTTGCATTGTCTAAGGTAATTCCCACAGGACATAGTTGTACAGGGAAATTATAAGGGCATACGGAGGTCACCTTGTCTATTTCTCCTAGGTAAAAGGGTCATATTTTGCAGGGCCACCACTCAGAGAGGGAGACAAACAACAACAGAAGAAGAAAGAAAACCTCCAGATGGTTCTCAGTTTCATGAATGGGTTTCTCAAGGAGCAGGAGAGGATGCCGGTGGCAATGAATCAGATGGTTGTTCTGAGCCTATCATGAGACACAGAAGTAAAGGGGGTGGGATGTCAGTAGATACAGATACAAACCAACGCTGCCTCCTGCCACACTGGATGGGCACCAGGAACGCTGGTGACTTGGCCCAGTGGTATAATCCAACCCCCACAGAGAGATTTATAGATAAGATGGGTTTTCCTGATAAGAAATGTTCCAATCGCCTGACATCATTCAATGTATATGCTGTAGCGTAAATGCTTGAAGAACACCCCTATTAGAGCAAACTGCTACAGCTGTGGCCTTTTTTTGAGGGATAAAAAGGGCAGCACATAGATAAGAACAGGGCTGTGTATTTGGGCTCCGTGTCCTTGGGTGACTGTCTCTTGTTTGTCATGGGTCAATTCTGTCCTCAGGGCACACTCACCGTTTTGGGATAACATGAGAACTGGGCAGCTTGCAGTCTCTCTTCTATCCAGAGACTAGAGATGAGGTTTATTGCACTCCTTGGTCAAAAAGGTGATATCAGGGCTGTGTATTTCTTTACTGTTACCTGATAATTACATGGCTTGCCACGTGCCATTATTTGGCATTTGGGAACAATGCTCTGAAATTACAAAGCTGACATCACCCATCACCGAAAACAATCCTTGCACATCATCTAGAAGTGTGTCTTTGTATATTTCATTGCCCTGAAAAATGGAATCTCAAACTATCCCTATCTCTCCACTTACCTTGCGTGGTGTCCAGGAAATTTTCCGGCTGGCCAGTTGGCCCATTGGAAACTTTTCCAAACATGTCAGGCAGCCCAAGAGAAGTTGAAGCAAAAAGGAAATAAATCTTATTAAAGTTGCCATGAGGTTTTCTGCAGTATGGCCTTTTGAAACCCACATGTTATTTTTCATTTATGGACGAACATAACAGCTGTGGCATTTTTAATAGCTCCTCTCCTTTCTAAATAAGAGTCTAACAGGCATGTTTTTATATGCATTGATGTGTACTGCTTTCATTACCTCTTTGTTTTTCAGCATTGAGCCTGCTGACAAATGTAAACCAGTGTGAAGATAAAAGTGGAGGAGGGGAAATCACATTGCTCATCTATCTTCTACTCTGGTGCACTGATGTTCAACTAGTTTGCAGGAGTTTTTCATTACGGGGAGACAGGAACATGTTGGAGATAAAACAAATTGAAGCACACCTGTGTGGCATACGCATAATAAGACCACAATCTTGCGAACACGTATGTGCTATTGAGAGTGTAGTTCCATTATCTCCACTGGCTCATGGTAGTAAAGTTATTCTGGAGCATTTGCGTGATTGAGGGTAAAGCTAGTCTGGATTTGATTTATAGGTCATGATCTTGAGCAGGCTTGGTTCCGAGCCAGAAAAAAGGGCTGGTTGAAATTTTTCCAATGAAAACATTTTTGTTGAAAAATGAGGTTTTGTCCAAAATTGATTTTTTTTGCCAAAAAAAAATAGTTTTGATCATTTTTTTAAAAAGAATGCAAAATGAATATCGTTCTTAGATGAACACCGTCCGGCAGCCAATGGCAGATCTAGTGGTGACATCACAGCATCACCCAATCTGTATTGTCCAATGCTGTCTTGTTTTATTCTGGGTGGGGCAGGAGAAGAAAGTGCCCCCCCCCCACCATGGCTCACTCAGGAAAAGTATGTAGCTGTCCATTGTTAATCAGAATTTTATGACCTGTGTGTCACTAAATAGCAGAGAAGAAAGTAAATGTGTCCTCTAGTTCCAAGCACAATTTCAAAAGCAGCATGTGGAAAATGGCACCTCGGCCTCAAATGTTTGAGATAAGCAGAGGACGCATGTACTGGGGACTTCAGAAATAAGGTCACTGGACAAACATTTATTTAAAAGTGCACCAGCATCTAGTACATAGCTCCTAATGAGATGCAGCTGGCCCAAGGATGTTTTCTATAGATCTCTGTTGTTAATATTATGTGAGAAACAGTTCCAACGACCCTTCAGTTTTGCTGGCACTTCTTGTGGTTCTTGTGGAGATGTCTACACAGCAGCTGGGAGTGAGCCTCTCCGCTCAGGGAGACACAGTCACAGACTGGAAATCCTGGTTGTCAGATTCTCTTGGGGAGGTTCTCCTACCTATTCTCTCAAGGAGAAATAGGTCAAGAGCACCCCAGCATGAGGAAAACCCTTCTGCCCACCACAAACCAATCAAACAATGACTCATCTCCAAATTCCTGCAGATGGGACTGGAATATATTGAGTCATTTAATGGGATGATTTGTGGTTTTTCTCAGAGAAACTCAGTTCTAGACATTGGTTTTTAATATCTCTGAAATGTACAGCTGTTTATTTTCTTTGATGCAAGGCACCCACCAATACAGCCAAGTACATATTTAAAATAATTCCGTAAATCACACAAAAAATTTTAAAATACCCATCTACTTCAAACAGCTCCGCTCCCCCACATCTTTCCAGGAAAGACCTTCATCAGCGTCTGCTACTGATGAAACATCTCTGGGTTCCAGCCTAAAATCAAAAGCTTATTGACTTTCATGGCTTCTGAAGAGAATCCAGGAAGCTAAGGAGAGTTGTGGGGATTGTGATTGTTATCCCGAGAGAATGGGAGATGCTATCAAATACTCCGTATCCCACAGATAACTGGAGTAATCAGCCAATCGCTTCTCATTCAAATCCCTTCCTGTTTATAGGAAATTAGAAAAGGATGATATGCTAGATGGGATCACACCAGTGGCTCTGTTTTCCTCCCCTCCCTTTTCTTTTTTGACAATATATTCTGTGATCAGTTGTCTCTTTATCTGATCCCACTACTGACACCATGTAGCTATTACACCAGAACTTTGTGGTTGGGCTGAATGCAAAATTGTCTGTTTTTCCTGTTAACATAGATTATCAGCTCTTTAATCCATGGCCCATGGTGGCCACCCTGAATAGTGTGTTTAAATGTTCACAACTAACACCACCATATCGTGTCTCCAACAGCAGCCAGCACCAGATGATTAGAGAGGAACATACAAGGATCGCTGCTTATTCCTTAAGTGTCTAATACTCTAGATATTCTTGTTTTCTATGTAAATGGCCAGTGCCTATTTAAGCTGTCAGACTCAGCATTATCTTGTGGTAATGAGTTCCATGGTCTAATTAGGAATTCGAGAGACTTTATTAGTCATCGCAGTCATTTATTTACGTTTACGGCTATTTTACAAGCATTTGCACACCTCGTTCTACACAGAAGCCATTGGTAAATACTGACGGAAGGTTATGGCTGCTGGTCCCAGAGTGGGTTGTGAAATGACTTTTTTCCCCCATGAAAAGTCGACAGAAAAAATACTTTGTTTTCCTTGACGTTTTCCTTTCCCCTTTTTTTTTCATTAAACTCTCCCCCCCCCAAATCCAAACACTGAACATTTTCAGTTTCAAAGAGAAAAAGTTTCCATTTGTCTAATAGGTTTGGATTGTCATTGAAGTTGGGGAGGAGGAGGGAATATGTTTTGTCAACAAGCCACTTTCTGTCCAAAAGAAATAGATGGTAAGATTTTTACTGGCTCCAGATGTCTGCACGGAGACCCAATACCCTCCCTGCTAACCCCTGCCCCTTTATTGTTACCCTCCTCTTCCCCACTCATCACCACTGGATCATTTCTGAAATCAAATTGCAAACTCTTCAGAGCAGCCACTTCTTGCCAAGTATTCCTAATGGGGGACCCTGATTCCTGCAGGAGACACAAGTTCCTATTACCGCAGCGCATGGTGTATCCTGTGCTCCACACATTGTGGAAACGGAGCATGCGCTGTAATGATCACAAAAGGACTGGCGTGCCAACGGGTGTCCTAATCACCCGATAGACAGTGGGAACTCCCCACATAGGCAGCGTGGGGCCAAGATTTAGCACTGTCATTATACCACCCAGAGCGAGTTCCTTACTGACGTGAGCATGAGAGCATCCTCTCCTTGAACAAAAGAATTTGCTTCCTAGCCTAGTCCTGGTGTCAACCCTATGCACAGGAGAGGAGAGTCACGCCTGCACTTGCAGAGCAATATAAGTGGCCAATATTTTATGCTGTGCATTGCTGTGAAGTGTTCAGCAACACGAGAGTCTGGCAACATTCGCCTTCTCATCTCGAACAGAGATAATCTTTGTGAACTTTCCACCTGCAACCTCTAGTTCTCTGGGGCTGGTTACATTTTCTATCCCCGTTCCCCACACCAGCGCATGGACTTGCTCTCTCTCTCTCTCTGCTCCTGTGCTTGATTCCATCCTGAGAAATTTCATATTCACTCCAGACGGACAGTGAAACTTCTTAATCCGCTGAGCCAGTGCCATTCTGCTGTGAAGCAGAGGCAACGTGTGTGTGTGTGTGAGAGAGAGAGAGAGTTGGGGAGGAGGGAAGAGCAAGGTCTGAAAGCGTTGCTCGTTCTAGTATTGATACTAATATAAATGCATTTTCAGAGAGCTGCTCAATCGCCAGGCCCATCCCTTCCATTGATTGTCAGGTTTCACTGTCACCACACACTACATTTTTTGCCCCAGAGTGTGTGTGGGAAAGCCCTGTTTGCACTCTTGTTCACCTCAATTGAGATCAGATCCCTATTGTGCTAGGAGCTGTACATTCATACAGTGTGAGAGCCTGTCCCTGCCCCAAGAGCTTGTCTAATAGACAAGACAGACAAAATAAGAATTATTATCCCCATTTGCAGATGGAAAACTGAGGCACAGAGTGGTCAACTGAGTGTGCTAAATTACACAGGAAATCTGTGGCAGAGGAAGGCATTAAACTGCCTATCTACTCTTAGGAGTTAAAAACAATATCAGTGCTCTCTCTCTTTTCCTCTCTCTCTTGCTTCCCTAACACCAAGAGACAGGCTGGCGTTGTACATCAGATGCTTAACTCTTCTTCTGCGGTCCCTTTTACAGAGGGAGCTAGGGTATCTTCCCTCAGCTGGCATTTCAGAGTACAGCAGCAGCCCCTGAAAGCAGTGCTGTCCAAAAGCCAACAGGAGAGTCCAATAAATAAGTCCCAGGGAGAAGGGGAAGTGATTTTTTTTTTGGCTCAATCGGGGCTGGATGAGCTTTTAACATTCTGGGTGGAGAACTGTCAGGATATGAATGTTAATGTGCAGCATGTTTTCTCTCCCCCTTCAACAGCCTGGTAGGGGAAGAAGAAGAATGTATGAATCGTCCGTGTTGAGATTTTCCCTGGAAGTCCCTGGACACGAAATGGACATAGCGAGAAAGAACTAAGCTGGGGTTTTGGCAGGAAAGGTGTCGTGTCTGGCTCTGCGAGCATGTACGTGTCTTCACGCTGGGCTCTGGGTTTTTTTGGTTTGTTTTGTTTTTTACATTCTCTTCTTTTAGCATCTTTTCCTCTGTATAAATCGAACTTGCTCTCACTTTTCCTTTGACCCGATACATGCAGAGTGTAGTGTTCACAGCTGCTGCTGATGACAACTGCGTCTGGAAGCCCCAACCAAGAGCAGGGCCCAGCTGTGCTAGGGGCTGTACATATTATTTTCCTATATTTTGTATTCTGGGATTATTTCCTAAAGGAGGGCCATAGAGAGTAAGAGATTAATGTATAATCAGCATTCTTTGAGAGCCAGGGACTCAGACAGCTAGGACTCTGTGGTCTATTTTCACACTCTGCTGCTAGCCTGTTGTGTGATCGTAGGCAAGCCATATTCCTTCTCTGCTGGAATTATACCTATTTCTCAGGGGCGTTGTAAAGTGCTTTGAGATCATCAGATAAAAGATGTTGAAGGGGCTAACAATTATTATACCATAGTATGTTATTGCCGGTCAATCAAACATATCCCTTAAATTCACTCAAAATATTGTTATCTGTAACGTTCTAGTGTCTGGCACCTGTTTTAAAGCCAAGCCCAGGGTCTGTACATTGAGTTTATATCTATAATTACTGCACATATCAGAAACTTTGGGATATAGTCTCATTGGGGTCATGGTGATTTTCTCTTTCTATGGGAGCAACAAGTTCTTCCCAACAGACCCCCACGGTGAAGTGTGGTCCCCAGAGGAGGTGGTCTGGGCTTTGGACTGACCACTTGAAATCCCAGTAGGTCAAACTCTGTGACGAACGTGTGTTCCAGTGAAGTGAAGAATGAGACGCCGAGGACCGCTTCCACGCCAGGCCTCTTACTGTGCAAAACACAGCACTTCTTCCATTACCACCGGCCAACCCTTAGAACCTCCTCTATCGTCCATTCAAAATATTACCTAATAGGGCCCGGAGCCATGCTGCCTCAAATGTGAGAGAGGAGGGGCTCTGACTGCTTCAGAAAGGGAATCAAAATGTTGGCAGGAGGAACATCCGTTATGACCTAAAGAAGGATAGAGCCCCATGTGCACAACCGGCCTTAGAGTCAGTGTTTCAAGACAACCGCTGCTGTTGCCCTCCCAGGAGGCCTGGCTGGAATGTTGGAAAGCAAAGCGGAGGCAAGAGACCCGGGATATCTCCATGTGCCCAGGAGCATCGCCTGAGCCATGGCACCTGATGTGGCACTGGATGGATGAGAAGGGGAATGTCAGGATCCCGGGCAAACGGAGCAGGACCAGTGGCAGGAGCTTGAGATCCAAGAACTGTAGCCAGGGTCAAAGCCAGTCAGGGTCAAGAGTCAAGCCGCAGTCAGAGTCAGGCATTAGGCCCAGGGTTGGTACCTGCTGTCAGGGTCTGCGTTGGGGTTCCAGGAGTCAATTGGGAGTCAAAATCCAGGTCAAAGCTGAGGTCAGTATTGGGAGTTCAGAAACAGCAAAGTTTAGCAATCATAGCAGCTAGCTAGGGATGCCCATGTTTGCCTGGACACTTCCTGGTATGCTTCCTCACCTCCCCTCTTGAGGCTTATACAGGACCGAAGAGCCAATCAGGGAAAATTATGGCCATTGTCAGGCAGATCCCTCAAGGCGGAACTTCTTGTGACTTTCAACCTCTGTGGGTGGCCGGGAGCAGTCAGCTTGCAGCTGTGGCTGGCTGGCAGACTGGGGATGTTGGCTGCCTGATAACCCGGCAGGCCTGCAATCAAGTCCTGCCGATCCCATAGGAGAACATAATAGGTCAGGTACAAGAAAGACTCATCAGTCAATTCATGGCTTGTTGACATCAACAGGTTTTAGATCAAGCCCCTGTTGACTGGGGGCGTTGACCAGTCTTTGGATTCCAGAGGAGATGCTTGATGTATCACCACCTCCAAAATGCACCTTCTGCCTAGTAAAGTGTCGGACTTTGCGGTGCCTCTTGCGTTCTCCGTGGGACGGTGAAAGTTGTTTTTTCAGTTGCAGCTGCTCTGAGATGAAAAGTAGATGGGTAAAGGCATCCCACCCAATCCCCCCTTCCTTTCTCATTGGCGGCTTGTATAATCTGAGCCGGGCTCGGTGCCTTGGGCATCTGAAGGTCCCCTCCTCGTGGCACTATTTGCCCAGTTGGCATGCAAGTAAAGGCTCCTGCTCCATTTCCAAAGGAGGGGAAAGACCAAAAAACATGCTCCGGCAGGAAATGAGAAACGAGAACAACTAGGATCTGTCCGAATTTTGAGAGGAAGGAGCTGGCTTGCTCTGCAGGACGCCAGCAGGAGTTTTCCCAAGTGGTTGAATTAGCAGGGGGACAGAGAAGTAGATCTGACACATATTTTCCATTTGCAGCTATCCACTGTGCCCCTAACCTGATCCCAATTAGATACACAGAGGAGGCTGCCAGGGAACTTTTATGACTCATTTGAAAAGGAGCCTGCATAGGAACCGTGCATATGAAAAAGAGTCCATCTGTCTCCTTTCTCTCGTTGTTTAGAGAAGATGTTTGCGCCTGCTTAGTTCACTTACGAAACAGCCACGGGGACCTGGACAGAGGCACTTTGGAGAAGGGAAATGGTTGCATCTTATTGTAAACCCAGGCTGGGAACGTTCTACGTGTTTCTTTTAAACACTGGCAGGATCTGCACAGCTAGGATCTGGTTGTTAGCAGCCCTGTGGCTCTGGAGAACTCGCTAGCCGCTGCCCTGGTGAATTATTTTTTGTTTCATCTGCCCAATAATTGCCCATGCCCTGCTGATTATGGTTTTGAATAGAGATAATCCCCTGCAAACTGTCTGCCGCTCTGATTCTGTTCATCATCTTGGGCTGTTGGGAGCTTTGCAGCTGCCCTGGACCTCAGGGTGACTTATCCCCCCAGTAGCATGAGATTCATGATCAAATGATGGCAGCTGGCAACACTGAGTATGAGAGTGACTATGTATGTCACATGAGGTAATGTTAGCACGGCAGTGACTGTGCTAATGCCTCTGTTAAGCCACTGAGCCTACCGAGTGTGAGCGAGAGGTTTCCAGATGCCTGAGCAGAGTCCGGCTGGGCTGAGTGCTCTGGTGGTTATCAAAACGACTGTTCCGATCTCTTCAGTCAGCCTGGCTCCTATTTGCCCAGACTGGCCTTACACCTGGATAACTACGGAAAGAATGGACAGCCAGAAGCTAGGGGGTTAGGCAGATGGATAAACTCACGGTGCTATCGTCTATACACTCCACTTGAGGCCTTCTCAATGCCATTACCGCTCCTAGGCCCCGTTCCACCTCACTGAAAAATCACCCATTTGGTCACCCACCTTCCTTTGTCATTCCAATGCTCCTCCCCGCCCCCCCCTTCCCCGCCATGGGGCAGAATTTCAAAATGGAGCTCAAAGCCTTTCCCTTGACTGCCCTGAATCTGACTGAAGGTGTCAGATCGCCAGAGCGTTTGGCTTCAAACTGCCTACAACACCCCTCCCTCCCATCCCACTGCAGAGCTCTTGAACGGCCCTGAAGTTACGCATAGGTGAGGACCAAGGTTAGTTTCACTAGATGGTGCTAATGCTAATGCTTTCATTTTCCGAAGTGCTCTCCCACAGAGAGATCATGGCAGGAGGAAGAGCCCCAGGGTAACAGGGAATCCAAGCTACGAAGCTGACAGCAAGTGACAATCAGGAAAAGCCAGAGATGGTGAGGAAAGGGGGTAAGGTGCAGGGGAGCAACACGTTCACCTTCAAATAGATAGTTTTACCTTATTTTATGTAGCCCCTTTCACTAAACAGGATCCCAAACACTGTACAAGTTCTCTGTATAATACTACTCTGCACCTCTTATATGAGCATCTCAAAGCACTTTATGAATGATAATGGTTAAATCTCACAGCACCCTCATGAGCGTAGACAAGTACTGTTATTGTACTGACAAAGAAACTGAGGCACAGAGAAGTGATTTACCCAAGGTCATGCAGCAGATCACTGGCAGAGGTAGGAATGGAACCCAGATCTCCAGCTCTGTCTTCTGCCCTAGTCACATTTCCTCCACTCACTGTAGGGCATCCACCTCTGAGGTGGAATACAGCAGGGGTACCGCACCCTTTACAATGTGAGGCATGAAAAACAGATCCACTATAATAATACTTAGCTCTTTTTATATAGCACTTTTTCACTAGTCATTTCATTTTTCAATCTCAATGCACTTTACAAAGGAGATCAGCATCACTACCGGTTTACAGATGGGGAAACTGAGGCACGTGACCAGCATAGCTGAAGTTGGTGTATCTTAGGTCGGCTTACCTGAGCGTCCACATGGTGGTGAGTCGACCGTTGCCATTCCCCTATTGACTCCGCTTCCACCTCTCATGGCGGTGGAGTTCTGGAGTCAATGGAGAGAGCACTCGGGGATCGGTTTATCGCGTCCACACTAGACGTGATAAATCAACCCCCGATAGATCGATCACTACCTGCTGAACCGGCGGGTAGCATAGACATACCCTAAAGAAATCATCACCAGGAGAGGGTTGGTCTACGGCCTGGGTGAGCTGAGTTTCCTGGTCTCAGTCTAGTTGCCAGTCTCCACATCATAACGCATCCATCCCCCAAGACACGACCAACTGGTAACACCCTTGCTGGCAAAGTGAAGGCTGAGGTCCCCTCCTAGGCCTTTGGGTCAGCTTTGAGAAGCACCAGTAGGGCGGTACACAACAGAAGCTTTCATTTGTGCTGCCTGGGCTCTCCCCCTTCTGTGTAGACAGAGAGGTCTCCAGGGCTGTCAGCCCAGCTCTTGTTGGCACTAAATCTGCACAAATGAAAAGCAAAAAACCAGACAAACCAAACTGTATTGATGACTCAAAAGCAAGAATGTTGCAATGAGTCTCCCACGAGACCCCGAGCATGATGGCAATTCAGAAACCAGGCTAACCTTTCACCAATGAGGTTTGAATCCGGGTCAGCTCCCATACATTCCATTCCTGTAAAGCAGGATGGAACATTAAGCAATCCGTCTCCTTGCTGGATTCTTCCGTTAGTGGTGAAGTCACAAAGCACTCCTTGCCAGTAATCAGTGGTAAACTAAAGCAGCGAAGGCTGGGTCTATATTTGATATGGATAAGGGGAGGGGACGTAGTAATTCAAGGTGACAGAGAACATAGAGTTTGTATCGGCCTGACAGAATTTTGCAAAATGAGAACATAAGAACGGCCATCCTGGGTCAGACCAATGGTCATCTAGCCCAGTATCTTGTCTTCCAATGCTAGATGCTTTAAAGGGAATGAACTGAAAAGTGTGATTACTGAGTGAACAATCCCGTTGGCCTGTCCAAGCATCCACCGCCAGAGGTTTAGGGATGCCCAGAGTATGGGGTTGCCTCCTTGACCATCTGAGTTAATAGCCATTGATGGACCTATCCTCCACAAACGTATCAAATTCTTTTTTGAACCCAGTTGTAATTTTGGCCTTCACAACATCCTCTGGCAATGAGTTCCGCAGGTTGACCGTACGAAGAAGTACTTCTGTCCATCATCTAAAAGAAGGGGGTATGTGGTTTGTGATTAAGACACTGACCTGGGACTGTGGATCAGGGTTAGTTCTTCTCAGCTGAGCCTCAGATGTCCTGTGTGATCTCAGAGAACCCACTCCATCTCTCTGTGTGCCTTGATTCCCCATCTGTAAAATAGGATGAATAATAAAAATGATGATACGTCCTTTCTCCACCCCTTTCTCTTTCTTTATTGTGAGCTCCTCAGCATAAGAACTGCTTCTTATTAAATGTACTTACAGCGCCTACCACGATGGGGTCCTGACCAGCTTTCAGTGCAACTAACAATTCCAGGGCACCTGGACATGCTGCCGTTCCCATCACTCCTCCCACAGAGTTTGTTGATTATGACTTTGCAAAATCCCAGGAAGTGGGATTCAAGTCATGCACCACAACCACATCTAGGCGGAGCTATTTGATTCCCATCTGAGCAACCCAGTCCCGGAGAGTTTATTAAGGGATGCTCAACTACCCCGGACAAACACTTTAGAAAGTCACCCCCCAGCTCATCAAGGTTATTGGATAACACGTATCCCAGTCTTTCCTCTATGAGATGGTGACTTTCCCCTTCGCGGGGTGAATATGAAGCAGTAGTTCACTCTCCACAGTAATGTTGCGAAAAGCTTTTCAATAAGCACATGTCCGGAGGGGTGGCTGTCTAATTTCAGAACTACTGTGTGTTAATGGTGCTGCAGAGGTGTTGAGGGTACAGGGAGAGAACAAGAGGGCTCACCCAGACGGTTGACTCACCGCTGATAAAACACTCGCAGCCAGACATTAAACAAACTTGTCGGGGAATGTCGTGTTTCAACTCACAAGAGTTTTTCAGACAGACCTAAAGGAGCTGCAGGGCTGTGACCAGCAAGCGGAGCATGGCATTGCCCTTCAGAACATTGCCAGAGCTCAGAATACATCTCAGATGGTGGCAGCACCACACGTGGGCTTTTGCGGATTGTGTGCTAGGCCAGGAAGCAGGCAGTGGATGGAGGCAATTGATGGCTGGGTAAAGCGGGCTAAACTCTCTCCTCCGGCTTGTGAGTGCTAAGTCTCCAGTTATAATGGAATAAACTCCCACCTCCACACCCAGGGTGACGAAAGTGCTCCCTGCGTGCTCTCCCTTAGCATCAGCAAACATCCCCACATTCATTCTCAGACAGGGTAGTCATCCGAACCAGACGGAAAACGGAGACTTGGGACACGGAAAGAGACGGTGAAAGGAATGTTTAGGCAGGAAAATGAAACCCACCCTGTCCCTCACATTTAGGCTTCAAGTGACCCTACCAGCTGCAAAAGGGTGTGGGATTGTTAGGGTGAGAACATTTCCTATAATGGTGCAAGACACCTCATTAGCCCTATCACAAAGTCCGGGGCCTTTGTAAGGACAAGAATGGATCTGAGATGTCCCGAGGGGACGAGGACGCACAATTGCCCTTCAGCACAGTGGCCTTCACAAACAGATCTACAAGGCCTAACATGAGACCTAGGCCTCTGGTAGTAGAAGGAATCTGGTTGGGTGCCATCGGGGCCTGCGGGGTGAAGCACCATGAACAGCTCTGGTGCTGAAAGAATAGTGATAATAATGAGGAAACACAGAAGCAGTGAACTCAGGTTCCGGCTGGGACAATAAAAATCCTTGTCAGTTTTAACTTTAAATCATGTGCTACCACAGACTCACTGAGGTCCATCTGGCTTTTCATTTGGAGGCAAATATTTATGCTTTTTTCTTCATTCCACACAGTAATATCTCTCAGAACAAAGAAGGCCCAAGAGGTTGAAATTTTGCAGAGAACTTACCTAAGGTTTTTTTTTTTTGTTCTGGTTCAAATGAAATTTTAGGTGTTTATTTCAACTCTTTGGTCAGTCACACTGGGCCTGGAAGGAGAAACATGACCAAATCCATGTGACTGAATCCCAGCAAGGCTATACTGTAATTTAAAGTCTTTGATGCTTTCCCATGTAATGTTCTCATCTCTGTCTCACACATATGCCTCCTAGTACATTTTCCAGGTCAACGTTAGTGACTAAGCAGTTGACCAAAAATCCCTATGGATTTCCCCAGGATGACTTCATATTATATTTTTCATGAAGGACTGTCATGAACAATGAAATTAATACTCAGCCTGACTCTCTGGATCCAAACATCACTGAATTTTGGGGCGTGGAGTTGGTACAGAATCTGGATTTAATACCTTGTCCTTGTATCTATTATGAGCCAAACCAAAATCCCAAATCCGGATACTCCTAACTTTGGGGCTCTCAAAATCCAGGTCCCAATTTTTCCTCCTCTTCTCCTATATTATTTGGCATGCACCTTAGAGCAGGGGTCTCAAACTCAAATGACCACGAGGGCCGCATGAGGACTAGTGCACTGGCTCGAGGGCCGCACCACTGACACACACACACACCCTCGCTGCCCCGGCTCTGCCCCCACTCCACCCCTTCCATGAGGACTAGTGCACTGGCCCGAGGGCCGCACCACTGACACACACCCCGCCCTTGCTGCCCCGGCTCCGCCCCCACTCCACCCCTTCCAAGAGGTCCCACCCCTGCCCCACCTCCGCCTCTGAGCACACAGCTCCCCATTCCCTCCTGGAAAGCACTAGGCACCACCAACAGCTGTTTGGCAAACAAAGCAAGAGCAATCTAGGAAGTCCAGAGCTAGAAACACACGCGGCCCAGCCAGGCAGCAGAGAAGCCTCCACTTCTGGCCCCTCCATCCTGCAAACTGCTATGGGGGGACCGGGGGGGGCGCCAGGAAGCTTGGCGGGCCGCAGGGAAGGGCTTTGCGGGCCGCATTTGGCCCCCGGGCCGCATGTTTGAGACCCCTGCCTTAGAGGCTTCAAACAAGCATTGGGATTCTATTGTATATACACATAGCAGGAGACAATATCTGCCCCCAAAAGCTTACAGCCTAACTAGGCAAGGCAGATAGATGGTTGAGTGGAATCTGAACAAGTCAGTTCACATTTCTGTGTCCCCAAGTCACACAGCAGGTCACTAACAAAGCTGGGAATAGAAACCCAGGTATCGGGAGTCCCAGCCCTGTGCTTTCTCCACTACTAGACCATACTGCCTTTGCAGTGCAATCTGGGGGCCTTGGGCTCATCTCTGCCTAACAGCTTTCATCAGTGGATTTCAAATACTGCATTAATTAGCATCCACAGTGCTCCTGCAGGGTGGCTAGTCTCACTCATTTTACAGATGGGGAAACTGAGGCACATATCACTTAACTGACTCGCTTAGGGTCTCACCGGAAATCAATGGCAGATCCATCATTAGAATCCAGAAGCTCTCCTCCTCCCCCGGCACAACCAATACATTGGCCTTCCTCCCAAGGGCTTCATTGCTCTTATCAGCTCTGGAGAAATGCTTCCATGATGTTAACTGTGCAGGACGGGAAAAAAGCATATTTAGACTTCAACAACTGATGCAGCCTTGCTGTGGAAGAGTACCTGTGTTTGGGAGCACAGCTCAATTCTTTGATCTCACATATGGGAATAATAAAATAAAATAAAATAAAATAAAATAAAAAGGATGTGATGGTATCAGATTTGGCAAATAAATCCCCGACGGTCGTGGATCAAAAGATTTATCTTTTGCGCTACGTTCAAAGGAGGAAAGGGAGGGGGAAAATCATGGCCCAGTCTTTGCATTATTTGTAATAAGAATTACATGCAATTTAGACCCGCTACCACATCCCAACATTGCAGCTTGGGGTTCTCTTCTCTACAGGTACTCTACTCCTTCGGGAGCTCCCCTGCGGCAATGAAGCCATGCAGACCTCTCCTTGCCCCACATCCTGCAGTACAGAAACACAAGAATTAGATGTTTGGAGGATGGGGAATGTGCCCTCAGCAAAGAAACTGAACTATCAAGTCTAGATGTTGGGAGCAACGTAAATGAATCGACAGCACAGAAGTTAAAATACTCCCGACACAGCAGTTCAAGATGGTCTAGAACTGGTGCGGTATATCAGGCTTGACCCCACGAGAGACAAGGATGGCCCAACAATTAGGACACTACTCTAGAGATATAAGTTCAATTCCTGACTCTGTCACAGACTTGTATGACCTTGGGCAAATCACTTTGCCTCCATACCCCATCTGAAAATGGGGATAATAGCACTGTCCTATGTTAGAGAGATATTGGGAATAGAAGTGACTGGGAACAGCGGAAGTAATCCTTTTTTCACTGAAAAAATGCAGATTTGTCAAAACTAAAACTTTTCATGGGAAACGGTCAGTTTTGAAAAAATTTGTCAAAACGTTTCCCAGAAATCTTTCCTGTAGCTAGTGAAATGCCGTGCTACTCAACCTGGGATTTAGAGACCCTGCTTTGTATGTGTCCAGCCACATGAATAAGAATGATCCTTATATGCATTATAACCAAGTCTTATCTCTTCTTTACTGCAAGATGCTATGCCTTAAAGTTGGTGAGGTTGCCTTGGGTCACAGCTCCAGCCCTGGGCCCCTAAAATAACAGAGAAACCGTTCATTAGCCAGGGGGCTGTTGCAGGGGGCTTATCTCGTTGCCAGGAGAAACGAGGCCTCACACAGGTGGCTAGTTGGAAAGTGGTGAGTTTATTGGAGGGGGCAGCATTTTGTGCTGGGGGGCTTATCTGCCAGCACGGCCGCAATACAAGATGACTGACACACTCAGGCGGTGTTCAGAGTGCCCAAAGAGGAAGCCCAACCCAAAGAGGTGTGTCAGCACAGATATACCCATGCTCATTTGCATCTCATACATACTCATCTCATTAATAGCAAGCAACAAACTGATTGGTTAACACTTGTTGGTTATGCAGTCCTACCTTAGTTTCCCCATTTGGTTTCCCACGCATTCATTCTCACACAGACGGGGTAAACACTCATGCAGCTGGGAACTGGTTCCCGAACACACAGATAACAGCAAGGTCATTCTCAGATAATACCACCATTATGCACTCTCCTGGAGTTGACTTAGAAGCGTAAATGCACTTCCTAGTGATTTCCCGTTACAATGTCTTCCGGTCCTAACAGGGGCATTTATAAAACAGAGGAGTGTGAAAAGGAAAAAAAAATGAACAAGATTACATTGAGCTTCACAGTGAAGTTTATTTCTTGCCTGAGTTTTGAGTCTGTTCTCATTTTATGAGGGCCAATTTCCACATCCCTAGCATCAAACCCTAGGTAAGTAGGAATCTTCTCAGATGGCTGGAAAGTAAAACCAACTGAAATGGTTAGGTTCCTTTGGTGAAAGAATTCAGTGGAGGTGCAGGGGTTGAACACGAACAGGCTGTTAATCCCTGCCCATGGGAGTCCTCAGAAATGCAGCTTCTCCTGGCCTTTCTGCAACCAATTTAAAATCACTCCAGTCTGTCAGCAGGTGCCCTTGTCTTTTTCTTTTTTGCTTCTCCTATCGGTGAGTTCAGGAAAGGTTAGAGAAGTGCAAGGAAGGGCGGGGACAGAATTGCTATGGGGAATGGCAGGGTGCCAGCCGAGTCCATCAATTTGGTAATGGATCGATTGAAGAGCAAAATAAAACATTCCATGGAATGGTAACACTGCACTATCCCAGTTCTCAGTCAGCAGTGTTTTATTTCAGCCTCCAATATGTATTGTTCTCCAGTGCATTTGAACTGGTTTCCTGTCTATGCCACAATGGTCAGATCTGGTCTGCTAGGAATGGTTTATTCCATTTCATTTGACCTTATTTTAAATTAAAAAGTTTGAACAAACCTTGTAAGTTTGGTTTGCAGAGAGCCGATATGCTGTAAAAGAACAAGCCTATGATATTTAAAACTTTATAGATAGAGAGATAAGTAGATAGACTTAGAAGAGGCAGCTTGGTCTGTAGATAGGGACTTACTGCAACTCAAGAGAGCTGGGCTCTGCTGCTGTGTGACTTTGGCCAAGTTACTTGACCTCTTTGTGCCTCAGTTTCCCCTCCTACCCTTTTTCAGTCTGGCTATTTGGACTGTAAGTTCTTTGGGGCAGGGACCTGCCTCACACTGTCTTTGGACTAACCCAGTGGCCCTCCAATTTCGATTTGTGCCTGTACTATGATTTTTTTTAATATATGGAGAAAAGAATCAAGAAGCACATTTTGGGGTTGATCCTGCAGCCCTTACGCAGGCAAACACACTCATTCACATGTTAAATGTGAGGATTCACTTAGTATATCAACCGCCCTAATTGTCATAAGCATTTATCCTGTTGGTTTTAGATTTCAAAGGGCCTCATCCTACTTCCATTGAAGTTGGTGGGAGTTTTCGTATTGACTCCAATGAATGGAAGATCAGACCCTATAACACTGCACACCCTCCAGATTTCTAAAGCTAGACACCCAAAATTTGAGGCACGCAAAACAAATGGAAACTTAATTTTTGGTGTATACGTGTAATGGGGGTGGGTATGTGTCTGTAGAGAGGCTTCAAGCAAATTCATCTTCAGGCCAGCATTACTTGGCACTTCTGAAATGTCTTGTGTCCTGATCTGTAGGTGACAAACATTTCCTCCCATCCCATGTGTAACTCATTGAATCTGGTACCGAAGTCCGCACTATGCAGGCTGAATAGTAAACAGAGGCTAATTGCTCCCCAGCACAACTGGTACATGTTGTTCCTAAAGCACCATGTGTTTTTGGTTAAAAAGAACTGCAAACAATTTGCTCTCCTGAGGATTTACATTTTTTTTCAATGCAAACATTTTAAACCATAGTCTGTAGTTTCTCCAGCCGTTGGTTACAAATTTCCCTGAACTCACTGTTGTTCTTTCCCTTGATATTTTAGTGCAATTCGACTAGCAGGAAAACAGACGTGTGGTCTGAGCCAAACTCCACTGAAGTCAATGGGAAGGTTACCTCTGGCTTTTCAGTGAGTTTGGATCAAGGCTTGGAAGATGTACAGTTTTAAAGTTGGGGCCTGTTTCATGTACCGCATTCTGGGTAGTCACATGAAAGGACTCCATGCTTGTAAAACTCAACAGGCTCTTTATTAGGAGAGGAGAACTATTTACAGGGTTTGCATGTCCTGTCAAAGCTTTCCCCTATTTGAAAATTGGGCCTCAAATGAGCCCCATGCACAGAGATAGGGGAAAATCTATATGACAGATTAGAATGCAAACATTTTCCACAGCAGCAGAGGAATGGCTTTAGCAGAGGTGCCCTCAGGAGATGATGTAAGCCCTGCTAATGCAAATAGCTGTGGTCCACTAGGGAAGGACATTGATATTATTCTGTTTCCTGTAATTTCTCCAACACTCATGTTAGCTGGTATTTCCTCTGCAATCCCTTTCTTCCATGCTAGTTTTTGAGGACGAGTGAGAGACTTCCTGCTCCAGAAGAGGGTGGTGGAGGATTTTAAATTCATCCTGGGTGAAATTCATCTCTGTGGCCAGCACAGTTCCTGTGCATCACTTAAGTGTCATTTAAGCACCAATAGGACTTAAACAGTGCAGAGGCTTTTTGCAGGGTAGGGCGCTCCAGCACTGAGTTGAATGCATAGGGTAACAGAATGCACAAGCCCACAGATGAAACCATTCAACTTTTGAGCCGTCTGGTTGGAGACGGCAACTGCATAATACCCTGCACAGATCCTCTGCTTATTCCCAATCAAGGCTTCGAAACAACTGAACTAGAAGCAAACAATGGATACAATGCAGGTTTGCAGATGACCAAGCGTGAGTTAGGAATGGACACTTTGGGAGTGTTAGGTCTTGAATATCTCCAAGCCAGTTGATTGTGCTCAATAAAGCTACTACATTTTCACTTTGTGTTTTAGTTAAAGGGTCCAGGCAGAATATGGGGGCAGAGTGGTTTAATTGTCTTTGATTCCCCAAGGCAGGAGATGCCACAGATGTGAGGGCAGGAAGGATGTGTAGTGGGCGGGAAGGAAATATCTGAACTGAAGGAAGTCTGGATTGGAGAGAAGATAACTTGCCGTATTAATAGACCACTTCTGGGTAAGGGCATGTCATAGTCCTTCTAGAACGTCTGTCTAGGGAATTCAGCAAAAAAACAGAAGCCCGGCCTTGTCAATGGGACAAAGCAATGCATGTGCCCGTTTGAGTGTTGGTGAAACAGCCCTTGAGACTGAAGAGTTCATCCACAGAATAGGCAGGGGTGATGCAAACTCGTCCGCACGGCTCGATCAGCCCATGTCTGGAGGCAGAACGGCTAGGGGAGGGGAGGATGGGAGTTCAGTCTGTGCAGCCGTCTCAGTATTTTACCTCTCCTCTGGCCCTGCCAGCAAAGATCCAATTTATTGCTAATTGTACCTGGGTGTTGGGAAGGGGATAAGGACTGTAATCTGCAAGGACCACACTGAAATGCATGTCTCATTTCGTGTAGAGGCCATCACACAACCTTTCTGTCTTTTACTAACCTTTGTATTTAGAGTAATGTCTGGAGATCCCCGTTCTCCTAGGCACTCTACCAAGACATAGAGACACTCCCTGACCCAAAGAGTTTATAGTCGAAACAGAGGTAGAAGGGGGATCAGAGGCAAATTTGAGACTAGAACCCAAGTATCTTGCGTCACAGCCTAGCTCATCAGTGACAATCCTTTCTCGCAGAAGTCCAGGCATCTAGATTATAGCCTTAAAACCTAGGTTCAGGTTTGACGTAGGCCAGTTGTTCTCAAACTTTTGTCCTGGTGGCCCCTTTCACGTAGCAGCCTCTGAGTGCGACCCCCTCCTTAAAAATTAAAAATACTTTTTAATATAGTTAACACCATTATAAATGCTGGAGGCAAAGCGGAGCTTGGGGTGGAGGTTGACAAATCATAACTCCCCATGTAGTAACCACGCGACCCCCTGAGGGGTCCCGACCCCCAGTTTGAGAACCCCAGACATAGGCAATTGGCATTCACACTTGCTATCTTTGGGGATGATTGAATATTGTTGTAAGACCCCCTCTCTCCATGGGTCTTTTCTCCTGGTTAATGTTATATTTTTGTAATTCATCTGTCCGGTTGAATTCTGGGAAGCACTAATTCTACTAATCAAAGGTGAGAGACATAATTCCATTTTTTTAAAAACAACAACAACTGTTTTATTTATTCCCTAGAGCTAATCATAAAGAGGAGGGGGAGAAGTGAGCATTTCTGTGATTTCCCCCACCTCCACGCAGTTTCTCATAGAGATATCATGATGATGGAAATTTCCTCCCAAAAGCTCTTCATGTAACACAGGGATCAAGTGCTGTACAAACTATATGCTATTTTACATACAGGATTTTCTTAATGAATACTGCAATGCTGCCAGCTCGGCAGTTGAACACTATTACAAACATTCACTGAGCCTCACAGCACCTCCTTGATGTATATATTATTATGCCCAGTTTACAGAAGGGTAAACTGAGGCCCTTGCTCATGGTCACACAGGAAGTCAGTGGTTGTGGCAGAGCCCAGGAGAGTCTTGATTCCAATTGCTCTGCTTTAAGCACAGCTCTAGGCCACGCTCACTTTTGGGTTAGGACAGGAAGTGAAGAACACCATACCCAAGCAAAATTTCAGGGAGACAGATGGCATTATGCTGCCCACCTTGGAACACAGCTAGTGTTAAAACTCCCTAGCTGATTGTACGAGCGTCTATTTAACCCCAGAGTGGGGGTGATCACAAGGACCCAATAAAGCACTGCAGATGAGCCTGTCACAGAGGATATTTTAAATGCAAAGCAAAAAGAGGTGAAAGGACGGCTAAG
The DNA here is from genome assembly GCA_032164245.1 of Sternotherus odoratus. Lineage (NCBI taxonomy): Eukaryota > Metazoa > Chordata > Testudines > Kinosternidae > Sternotherus > Sternotherus odoratus. The sequence continues at coordinate 14,615,980 of JAVMKO010000016.1, forward strand.
TTTCTTTGCAATCACTCTGGAGTCTGGAAGCAGTGCTGTTCAACATAGGGGCCCTGTACACACATGCTCGCCACATACCGCTTAACCTCATGCTGTACGCCATTCCTGTGGGAGGCGGAGGGAGGAGAGAGAGAAAAGGCCCAACAATGTGAACGAACGCCATGTGTTTTCACTTAGCTCGTCCTCCGAGGCCAAATGATGTAACTCTTGCTAACCCCCGCAAGAAGTTGGCATGAGGAGCCTAGTGACAACTCCAACTGTAAGTTCCTGAGCTAATGAACAGAAAAGCTGAGTAAAAAAAGAAAAGAGCGAGCAAGCAAGCGGCCTTTTTTTGGCCTAACTTTGCAATCCTTGCTGTGTCACGTGACTGTTTAGAGCAAGAGTATATTGCAGGAAAGAAAACCTGGGTTCTCTATTTGGGGTCTAGTGGGGATGCAAAGCCTGCCAAGGGAAACCAGCAAAAGGGTGTGGCCTCGGCGCACATGGCTGGAGAAAATCATTGCCCAATAAGAGATCAGCTGAAATCCTGCTCTCCAGTTCTCATGGAGTTAACCACATTTATTATTATTAGGTTGTGGCGTGTTTTTTTTTTTTTTTTTTTTGTTACCAGTAAAGAATGTTTTACTACTGAGCTCCACACAACCACCAACCTCCAAATGGACCATGTTACAGAAGAGCTAAATATTGTCAGAGAGCATGTGTTTCTTGTAAGATAGGTTTGGGCCAAAACTCTGGGTAGGAAATTGTTTATCTCTCTCTGTCTCCCGGCCTTTATCCTCCTCCAAGCTGCGTGGATATTCAAGATGTTATAGATGGGGGCTTTGTCTGAGCGGAGCACAGATCAACAAGCGTGTCCTCAATTTTAATCTGCAGATGTAGGTCCTGCAGAGATCAGAATCTATGCGGGCATGATGCTGGAGCAGTAGCGGGATAGTTAGTCTTATTCTATGTTTTTTTTTTCTTTTTGCACTGCAGTAGCACCTAGAGATTCCAACCAAGACGGAGGCCCCATTGGGGTTAGGTGTTACACAGTCAGAGACAGTCTCTGCCCCAAGGAACTTGCAATCTAAATAGTCAAGACAGAGAAAGGGTGGAGAAAGGATGTGGTCTTGTCCCTATTTTACAAATAGGGAATGGAGGCACGGTGACATGAAGGCCTGAATTCTCCATACAGCTCAGCAGCCACCACTGTAGTCAAATGTTCACAGGGACTAAGGTCACATAGGGAGTCTCTGGTCAAACTGGGAACTCAATTCAGAGATCCCATTAGTCCCATTACAGGGCTTATTCTCTCTCCTCCGCCCCCTGCCCTCAGTCCTCTCCACTGAGTAAAAGAGCAAAACATTGCACTGGCCCAGATCATGGAATTGGCAATGAGAAAAACAGCTGGGGGTTGAATCTTCCAGCTGGTTACAGTCCCCAGGAAATGCCCCCTGACCTCACTCACTCAGACACTGTCAAGGTACAGTTCGTTATTTTAAATAGATCATTTTTTAACTCACTCTTGTTGGCAACATGAAGCTGAACTCCATATTCTCCGCCCTGTTATTTTTTCCCCTTGCTCCACTGCATGTGCACACGCTGCTTCTGTTGGGTTGTTTATTTGTGCTGGGGGCTGTTATCAAGTTATACAGACCGCTTTCTTATGGTAGTGTCGCTCAGGAAGCCTGGCTTGATTAACTGAGTATTTGGTTTGGGGAGAAAAACCCACCGCTGAAGAACTGCATGGGCTTTTCAAATGGATGGGGAAGACGGGAAAGAAGTCTGATTTCAGGCCTATTAGTATTGACCGTGAGGATCAGATTCTCCATCTTGAGTGGCATATCTGATTGTCCAAGGATTCTCTCAGCACAGGAGGGGTTTCCTAGAGGGCAGGGAGCTGATGTAGCCAACTCTGCCCAACCCTTTGCTGCTGACCAAGGGGATAAGACCATGGCTGCTGGAATGACCACTGGCAGCTTGTGTAATTCAGAAAGACATAGGTCTAAACTATGCTGAGGGTTGGACTGGCACTGAACGAGCCCCAGGCTCCGGAAACCACAAACTGCTCCATCATGCTCCACCTTCTTGTCTATGGGCACAGCTGGATCTTTCTCTTTAATTAGATGCCTTTTCACATTAAAGATGGGTCAAAGCCACAAAACTGTCCTTAAGAACTGAGGCTGAGCGTTGCCAGCCTTTGGAGGATCTGCTACAGGGCTGTCCCACAGTCCCATCTTCCAAACAGCCTTACAAAGAAAGCAGCTAGTTCTGAGAGCCCTGCCCTGCCTGTCAGGGCTAATTAGAGTAAATGTGCGGCTCTTTCATGAAAGACAGATTTGCTGATGGGACACCATGTATATTAAACCCAATCAAAAGCATTCGTCTTATCGTGCACTTAATTGTCATCATCTTGCTCCCTGAATGAGAGTAGCTATAAAAAGAAGGCAAAGTCCAGGGACTATTGCACATAGCAGAAAAACGAAAAAATAAAATGAAACCAAAATGCCATTAAGGATTCAACTTAAATGTCACCGTCACAAAAAGCAGAATAAAGAAGATCCCCACTCTGGAAACACTTGAAGATAATGCCCTAAATCCTTCGGTCTCCATTCATCAGCATGACCTCAATAGTCATTTCAACCTTCCATGACAGGTCTGTTGGAATTCCACATTCATGACCTGACTGTTATTGCAAAGAGTAACATGTATGGTAATTGAGGGGCAAATATTGCTGGCTTTAACAAAGATCTAACATCATCAAAATAATTATATTGGACCAGAAATTTGGAAGGATCATTTACTACAAGGGCGTATTCATTTCATGTAAATGTGTCCGCTCACCAATGCTGGGCTCCTTAAGCCACACATTTTTGGTTTGTTTTTTTTTTGCTGTCATCTTTATTAACACTAAAACCAACTCAAGTTTTTTACAAAAGCAATTCCTGAATGAGTAAAGACAGAGGTATTGCATGTACAGTAATAAAGATGACGATAACACCCAGCTCTTACGTAGCAGTTTTCATCGGTAGATCTCAAAGTGCTTTAGAAAGGAAGTCAGGATCATTATCCCCATTTTACAGATGGGGAAACTGAGGCACAGGGCGGGCAAGTGGCTTGCTCAGGGTCACCTTCTTGCCAGTGCAGTAATGATCATAACAGCTGGAAGGGGGGAAGATGTGAACTGGACCAAAGTACATTAGTAAAATAGGCTATAGGAGCTTTTACAGCTGCTGACATCACTGGTTCTGAGCAAGAATTGCCCAGCTGTTGACTTTTGTAATAAACCAACCTTCCATCACCCTCCAAAACTAACAAAAATAATCAAGCAACAATGAATAGTGGGTAGGACCAGATGCGGCTCTCAGCTGCTTAACAGCAAAGGGTTTGAAACTGGACTCAGAGAAAGGGTAGAGGGTCAGATGTTAAAGAAAGAGAAGAGACTGAAGGAAAAAATGGAAATTTTGAACTCCACCTTGGCTATGTCTGTGACATCATGTTGCAACGTATTGTAATAGCACTAATACAGTGGTTTTCTAACTTTTGTACTGATGACCCATTTCATGTAGCAAGCCTCTGAGTGCAACCCCCTCCTAATAAATGAAAAACATTTTTAGATATATTTAACATCATTATAAATGCTGGAGGCAAAGTGTGGTTTGGGTGGAGGCTGAGAGCTCACGACACCCCCCCGAGGGGTCCCGACCCCCAGTTTGAGAACCCCTGCACTAATAGCAATAATATTTTGCTCTTGTACTGAACCTCCCATTGGTGGATTCTGGATGCCTCAGGATGCTCCTATAGGAGTAGGTTATGATCAGTTATTGTACCCATTTTATAGATGGTAAACAAAGGCACAGAGGGGTTAAATGACTTCCCTGAGGTGACATAAAAAGCTATTAACAGCTGAGCCAGGAATAGAACACAGGAGTCCTGACTACAAGACCCATTACACTCTCTTCTTATGGAAAACTCTTCATGCAATATAGCATCAATGTATCGTATTAAACTCCATTATAATGGTTATATCCTGAGGAATAGTTGGAAGAAATTTGCTGACTTCTTCATTTGTGAGTCAAATGGAAATGTACAGAGGGTTTTTTAATAAACTTTTGTTCTTTCAATTAAAAATAAAAAAAGTTTTCCAAAACATATCCCTGGCCCAGTTGCATGGGAATGTATTTAATCAGCCGTTGCATAAAGATAACTGGCCACGACCCCATTCCCTTTCTGATGTGGCATGGTGCTCAGAGAATGGGTGTGTCCATTTTTAGTCTGCAAGCCCATGAGAAAGAATGAAAAGTTTGTCTATAGCTTGAAAGGAGATCTGAGGATTTCTTGTCTCATTGAAAGGCGAGTTGTTTACCACAGACAAATTGGAGAGCAACACTCCGATTCGGCTCAGCAAGCTCATTTCACTGGCTACAGTATTTCTGCAAGGAGAGTTTTTGTATTAATTGTTACCAGATCAGTGACCTGCGGAATGAATTCATTTGCAGTCTTGGCTTGAGTTTCCCCATTGGCTGGAAGCCTTCTCCGTAGCCCCACAGAGAATGGACACAGTTCAGAGGGGGAAGAATTCCAGCGATACATAGCGTGGATGCAGTCACAGAGAGCTAAACATTAGACACTGCGAACAAACAGACAGAAAGCGGAGAGCTGGCTAAAACATTTTGGAGCCTTTCTCTCAACATGTACAGCACAGCTTCTTTCCCTCAGCTGGTTGAATGATTAAATATGGCGTATTTTGCAGGGAAGACTCCCCCCAGAGTAATGGGCTCTCTTTTGCTATGTCCATCAGTTTGTTAGAAGGTTTCCACGGTGTGTTTGAACATTGTCCAGAGCGTTACAAAAAGACACTGGCAATGAAATGCCAGGCCACACAACAGTTTGTGGTTTAATTGGCACTAAGTGGCTAGCAGCAGCACCATGAGTTCATTAACTCTCCAGTCCACACCCCTCCGGTCACACCCACCCAGCATAAATTATTTTTCTTGGGTTTGGTGCTACCATTGTTTCATGAAGGGGAAGGAAAAAAAAAGATTGGGAGTGGAAAGTGTAGAGAGTGAACCACTTGAAGTCTGTGAAAGAAGCTTTTAAGGGCACTGGGACCTTCCGTGTCGAAACAGAAGAATAAGACAACACCAAAAGTATGTCACGATGAAGACTAGCCAAGCAAAGGAGATGAGGCACATAGAGTAGGCTCACGTATGGGCCATGGTGGGGTGTCTCTGCCCCCAGAAGTGGATTGAGCCTGTATTAGAACATTCCCCCTGTTCAGGATAGCAGTCTTGGACTGACTCAGCAAAGCAAAGTGTAGTGAACTGACTTAGAAAGAAACCCTTTCAAGAGCTAATATCTCATTGTCCAGGGTGTAAGCTGATCAGCAGCTGAGGTCAGGTAGGGGCTTTCTTCTCACACCTCCAGGGTAGAGCAATGCATCAATGGGGATTTTGTGCCTTTTTTGGTTGAAGATTTCAGCCAATGGAAAAGCAAACAAACAAAACCCAGCAGAGTCTGCATTTCAACACAATTTGTTTAGTTTGTGAGACTTATTGGTGGTTTATTCACTTACTTTGGCGTTCTACAGGATGAGGTCACAGTTCTTGATTTTATGGGAATAATTTCAATAGGAAGATGGACATCAGCCTACATTGGATGGATAAACCGGACGAGGGGAATGGGCTAGAGAAAAAAAAGATGTGACTCTACACAAGCATTTTTAGTGATTTTACATGCCGATAATGAATCTCAGCTCCAGTCCAGAACCACAGAGAATCCCTTCTGGGGAGAGGATCAGAAATGTGATGGGGTTCTTAGCCCCCTTAGCTGGGACATCTAGCTGCTACTGTAATACAAAGTATAATACTTGGGCCAGGTGTTCTCATCCATATAGGGGCTGATTCTGCTCCTACTGAAGTTCATAGAAGGACATAGATTCACCTGTTCCATTGTGATCATCTAGTCTGATCTTCTGTATAATACAGGCCATCAAACTTTCCCAGAATAATCCCTTTTGAACGAAAGCGTGTCTTCAAAAAAAAATCTAATCTTGATTTTAAAATTGCCAGTGATGGAGAATCCACCATGAGCCTTGGAAATTGTTCCAGTGGTTAATTACCCTCACTGTTACAAATTTACATCTAGTTTCCAATCTGAATTTGTCTTCAATGTCCAGCCTTTGGGTCATGTTACACCTCTGTCTGCTAGGCTGATGAGCCCCTTATTCAATATCTGAACCCCCTGGAGATATTTATAGAGTGTAGTCAAGTCACCCCTTAGGCTTCTCTTTGTGACGATCAATAGATTGAGCCCCTTGAGTCTATCATGGTAAGTCAGGTTTTCTGATCCTTTAATCATTCTCGGGGCTCTTCTCTGGACCCTCTCCAATTTACCAACATCCTTCATGAATTGTGGACACCAGAGCTGGACACAGGATTCCAACAGCAGTTACACCAGTGCCAAATACAGACTCAAATAACCTCTCTCCTCCTCGAGATTCCCCTGCTTATGCATCCAAGGATTGAATTAGCCCCTTTGACCACAGTATTGCACTGGGAGGTCGTGATCCACTGATTATTCACCATAACCCCTAAATCTTTTCTTAGAGTCACTGCTTCCCAGGAGAGTCGCCCATCCTGTACATGTGGCCTATAGTCTGTGTTCCTAGATGTATACGCTCATATTGAACCATAATAAATCACATATTGTTTGCCTGTCCACAGTTTACCAAGTGATCCAGATCGCTTTGTATCATTGACTTGTCCTTGCCATTATTTATTTATTTACATGAGAAGCTTCCGAGTCATCTTTGTTGTGACTAACAAACCAGAAATGGAGATTGGGCTAAAAATATAATAAAATTGAGATTGTGCTGAACTTTCCTCCTTCAGACTTATCCCTGAAAATATCACATGGGCCAACACTATGACACGGAGAAGATGAGGCAGCAGGAAAATCTCATTTTCTATAAGGAAAAAAAATTAAGCTTTAGCTGGGCTTTGAATTTTATCCCGAAGCAATGAGGCACCGGTGTGTCCCGATAGCCTTATCTATGCTCTGTTGTTAACACAGATATTTTCAGTTCTCAGGCCAAAAAGAAAGAAGGTATTTTATTGATCAAATCCTCATTGTGGAAAAACTCCCACTGACTTCAGGAATGAGTGAACTTTAAAAACTTTGGCGGAGGGGGGGGGGGGGAAGAGAATTCACTTTAGCTAAGTACAAAAGTTTTGATGTCTATTTGAACCTCCTGAACTTGATTCTCTTTTTACATGGTTGTAAATCGGGAGTGACTCCACTAAAGCTAATGTGCCAAAGTTTTCCACTGGATGTCATTCTAAAAGACACATACAGTGAAACCTTGATATAACGGACTAATTCGGGCGGGGGGGTGTCCGTTAAAACCGAAAGTCCGTTATTTAATAATTTTTTAAAATAATTAAATAACGGACTTTCGGGTGACAACGGACACCCCCCGCCCGAATTAGTCCGTTATATAGAGCGAGCCATGAGTTAGCCCACCCCACCCCCTCCCCCCGCCCGGCTCCCCGCTGCGGGGAGCCGGGCGGGGGGTTGACAGCTCCCGCCTGGCTTCCCGCTGGGGGGAGCCGAGCGGAGGCTCTCAACCCCCCCCCCGGCTCCCCGGAACGGGGAGCCGGGCGGGGGGGTTGACAGCTCCCGCCCGGTTCCCCCCAGCGGGAAGCCCGGCGGGAGCTATCAAACCCCCCGCCCGGCTTCCCGCTGCGGGGAGCCGAGCGGGGGCTCTCAAACGCCCCCCCCGCCCGGCTCCCCGTTGCGGGGAGCCGGGTGGGGGGGTTGACAGCTCCCGGCCGGCTTCCAGCTGGGGGGAGCCGAGCGGGAGCTGTCAAACCCCCCCGCCCGGCTTCCCGCTGCGGGGAGCCGAGCGGAGGCTCTCAACCCCCCCCCCCCCGCCCGGCTCCCCGTTCCGGGGAGCCGGGCGGGGGGGTTGACAGCTCCCGCCCGGTTCCCCCCAGCGGGAAGCCGGGCGGGAGCTGTCAAACCCCCCCGCCCGGCTTCCCGCTGCGGGGAGCCGAGCGGGGGCTCTCAAACGCCCCCCCCCCCGCCCGGCTCCCCGTTGCGGGGAGCCGGTAGGGGGGGTGGGGGGGGTTGACAGCTCCCGCAGGGGTCCCCGCTGCGGGGAGCCGGGCGGGAGCTGTCAACCCAGCCGGCTCCCTGGGGCGGGAGCCGGCATCCCCCAAAACGGATTTCGGATGCATCGGAAATTTTGTCCGTTGCATCCGAAGTCCGTTAAATCGGGGTCCGTAAAATCGAGGGTTTACTGTACTTATTCTACCACAGGTTATTAGACTTCATGCAGAAATCACTGGGTGAGATGTTATAGTCTGGGTTAAGCAGGAGATCAGGCTCGGTGATCATAATGATGCTTGCTGGACTGAAAATCGATGTGTAACTCTTCTAGTATCAACTGAGTGATGCCCACATCAAATCTGACTTGATGGAGTTACACCTGGTGTGAACCCTCTGTAAGTGAAGCTTCTTAAGTCTCCAAAACGGAGTTGGAAAGCTCTTAAGAAATTACTTTCTACTGAAATTTCTGGCACCTCCTCATAGAACCATGTAAATCCCTGATGATTTGGCAAAGAAAACGAGTTAGTTTTGTTGGCACAGGTTCACATCCCCATGAGCTTTACTCAGAATTTGGGATCCCAGTGCAACAGGGTAGGCAGAATTCTTCTTTCTGCTTCCAGCTGAGTTGAGAGCCCATAGTGCTCTGGCACCGCCCTTTCTGAAATTTCTGGCACCCCACAGTGCAAGCTGCAGCCACAACAATGCAAAATAAGGAGCAATGGCAACAAGTGGAACAAACCCTTTCAAGCCACAAAAACAATCACTTGGAATTTTGGGGAAAAGCAGGGGAAGAAGTTGACTTTAACTGCACCGATACATCTGTCCCCAGTTGGTAATACCTTCCTGATGTGTGACGTTATGAACATGTTGGGTTTGTAGGCAATGACTACATCTAAATTAAATCTAAATCTAAATTAAGATAAACTACAGCCTTTGGGAAATGCGGTGGTGGAACACACTCAACCTTACAGCATCCTCTTGCATCCAGCACCTCCTCCTGACTGGCTGCCTCTGACTCTAGGTCTTCTGTGGGCCAACTCACAAAGTTCACACCCCTTCTGGGATGTCACCTGAATAATTCTGCTCCCCCACCAGGCTACTGAACTTCTCTATTTCTTGTTGCAAACCCTAGTTCAGGGCATCCTGGGGAGGAACGTCCCCTGCTGTGTGCTCCCCGCTTTGTTGTCCTGTTAAACCCTAGCTCTGGGATTCTCTCTGCCAGAGAGACCTGCCTCTTCTGCAGTCCCTCCTTCAACGGAGCTCCTTCAGTTTACTTCTTGTGGCTTAGCTCCACCCTCTCTGGCCAGGAGACAAGTAGGGCATGGCTACACTGCAATTAGACACCTGCACCTGGCCCATGCCAGCTGACTTAGCTGGAGCCCCACGAGACCAAGGGGCTGTTTAACTGCAGTGTAGATGTTCAGGCGTGGACTGGGGTCTGCACTCTGGGACCCTCTGAGGTGAGAGGGCCCCAGAGCTTGGGCTGCAACTGGAGCTCAAACGTCTACCTCATGTCTACCAGGATTTTTTCCTATTTTTTTCAGTTCTTGTTTTTCTCCCCTTTCTCTCGTCCCCATATTGCCCCCCGTTCAGTGATTCCAGGCCAGTGTTTGGAGTTACACCTCCTTGTACCATCCAACATATTTCTTCTCTCTCCTAAGTGTTTACACCCTTAAAATATTTGTAGCCTGTTGTCATGTTCTCTCCCGCTAGCTTGCCTTTCTGACCCAATCTGTACATTTAAGCTTTCTTCAGCCTGCCTCATAAATCAATCCCTGTTTGTTTTTTGTGACTCTCATGAGCAGCATAACACGTTTCAGGGTTTGCTACTTCTCTCAGCTAAGCCACGATGAGTCTGGAATAATCTCCACTGTAGTCCAAGGAGTTACACCAGTGTGAGAAGACAATTAAGCCCCTAGGTTCGTTCGATTACTAAAGAGACACATAAAGATGGAGGATACTCGTCTGGTCTTTTACTCAGAGAGTGTAAAGATCCAGGTCAGATGGTGATTTAATGATGGTGAATTAAATGACTGAGTTCAAATCACAACTTTGACATGCTTCCAGCTTTTATCAGATGGTTCCACTCAGTGTTTGGCACAGCTGATGCGAAAGAAGGGCCAGGAAAAAGCAATCAAAAAATAAAAGCCGTCTAAGCACACTAGCAAAAGGAGAAGGGTCCCTGTCTGCATGAGCCATTTCAAATGGCGTATTACGATATCCTCCCCACGATCTTCAGCCAGTAACTAGCGACCCAATGGGGCAGAGAGCTGTCTGATTGCTGGCTCTTCCTATGTCAGAGGAACATTAATCTTTGTCCTCTTATGTTGTGCCTTAGCAATGGCTGCAGAATTTTTAATTGCTCAGAAAATCCCAACCTCGCCTTCTCTCCTGCCACATCCGATTATATTGCAAACAGCCTGCCTGGGAGATGGAAGGGTAAATATAACATCTGGCGAATGGATACCATGTTAGCAAGCAGTTGCTAATCATGCCCCCTCATGCCTCTTTTTTTGGAGGGGCATCATGATTTTGACTTGTAAGTTTAGGATGGAGATTTTGAAATAGCTTTTGTAGCACAGGCAACATAATATTGCATCGCAAGAGGATACAACTTCATCACACCTGAGTTTGTCCAGGAAGCAATCAGTTAAAGATGGCAAGAACCAGTCTTGCCGAACAGGTTGGCTGAAAAATGCCCTGTTTTCTCCTAGTGTCTGGTCCAGACACACACTAAGATCCTCCTACTAATTGTATTGCAGCTAATTGTATTGCTCCTTTAGCTCAAGCAGATGCTTCCTCTTCTTCTTCTAGTACTCCCAGGTTCTATCCATGCTGATGACTTAGAACAGAGTTTGTTACACTTGCACTGCTAGTGTTGGCTCTGTAGCTGAGATGGGAATCTATAGGACAGGGGCATAAAGGGCTCAGAATCGGGCACTGCAGATGCTGGAGATCTAGAACTGAACACTACAAACAGCCCCTGTCTTTACAGTGCAACAAGCAAAACCCCCAGAACTGAATATCCCTCAACTTTGGGCTAGTCAGAATCAGGATCTGGCCCCAACACCAACTTTTGCAACTTAAGCCCATCTCTTAGTTTTATGTTTGCTGCTTACTGCTGTAGTGAGAGCAGCGGGAGAGGGAGAGGGGGGCTCAGAAGTACAGACTCACCCATTGCCTGACTCACCCATTTCAGAGTCTTTTCGTTATCACTGCTGTGATGTACTCAGATACCAGTACAGAGTCACCAAACGGATGTAAGAGGGTAGGGCCTGATTCTACCCACAGCTGGGTGCATAACCCTCCCCCCCCCATGAGTAATACTCATCCAGCAAGGTGCTGAGCAGCCTCTGTTCCCACTGATGCCAAACTTGCTGGGTCAAACAAGATAGAGTCCAACCCACCTCCCTCTCTTCATTAACCCCTCTGTATGACTCTCCTCTCCTGCAGGATCCACAGGGAATGAGTCAGCAACTACAATTACCATGATCAGTGCTTGTATAGTTCTGCAGCACTGCCTCCTTGACACATGGACTAAGATGTCCCCCAAGGCATCTCCCTGAAATCGATCTGCCTCAGGATTCATACCAGACTCATCACTCAAGCATCTGAGCCTAGTAGAGGCGTATTGTGGTCAGCTGTAGTCTACTCCAAGTAGAGCATTCCCATGTTCTCTCTGTTCTTTCCTGGAATGGGAGGACCAGTACATTCAGTCTTGTGTTTGTTAAGAAGTCCTATCGGGAAAGCACTTTGTGTCTCTCTCAGATCAACAGCATTTCAGCCTTAATGAAATTGCCACCGTGGTGGTTTGGATGCAGATGTCTTAGAAGTTGGTCTAGTCATCGGTGGAGATGGACAGGAAGAAAACCCAGCAACCACCAGGGGAAGGAATTTGCTTTCTCCTGAAAGGCACATTCTGTATAATTATGCCAGCAAAAGGTGTACATAAATCCTTGGTAACTGTCATAGTAATCCTTTCATGTGTAAGGGGTTTTGGGGGCTAAAGCATAATTACAGCTAATTGCTCTTTGATTTTGTTCTGAAAAAAGATCCGTTTGCAGCACTCAGGGTTTCTGAATTGTCTTTAGCTCTCCAGCTGTTCTTAAGAGAAGCCACTGTCAAGATAAAGATCAGTGCTGGCAAACCTTACAGAGTCTGATGTTCTACCAGTGTTGTGAGCAGTGTTTGGGTTTTCCAAATCAGCTGGAATTTGCAAAGATTTTGATGGTTTGTTTTTAAAATAAATCCCCCGTGGTTAGGGTTGCCAATGTTGGTTGGATGTGTTCCTGGAGGTTTCATCACATGACATAATCTTTAATTCCTGGAGACTCCAGGACAATCCTGGAGGGTTGGCAACCATACCCGTGGCAGGACATTGGGAGTCAGATTTATGCAAGGAGGTGGCAGGATGCAAACCACCAACAGGAAATAGCACTTCCAACGAGGAGAGAGCTTGTATTAGGAAGAGAAAAGAGCGCCCCCATTATTAGACATCAAAAGTGGGTGGCCCCTGTGTATGAGTTATACATACAGAGCTGGTTCATCACATTTTTAACTAAAAATATCTACCCAAATGTGTAGAGAGGTACAGAGCTATGAGCTGCATGGCCCCCTCTGCTTTCCAGTGTGGAGGGCCCTGTGTTCATAGAATCACAGAACATCAGGATTGGAAGGGACCTCAGGAGGTCATCTAATCCAACCCCCTGCTCAAAGCAGGACCAATCCCCAACTAAGTCATCCTAGCCAGGGCTTTGTCAAGCCTGACCTGAAAAACCTCTCAGGAAGGAGAGTCCACCACCAGATTCTTTGGAAGCTTTGGTCGCTGCATGGAAGTGGAGGAAGATTGCCAGCTGTGGAGCACCAGCTCACTCTTCCTGAAATCCCCGGGTGGAGTCCCATGTGGCATCACTGGCATTAGTTAGGGCTAGTCCTGCTTTGAGCAGGGGGTTGGACTAGGAGTCTCCTGAGGTCCCTTCCAACCCTGAGATTCTATGATCACAATGTTTTTCAGATGGGGCTGGGCCCTTTCTCCGTGACCCTCCGCGTTATGGATTTGCCAGGTTTTTGTCCGCAAATCTCATCAGGCATTGAGCTAACTGGGCTGGCGCTTTGCATAGAAATAGGGGGGAGCAATATTTCTCCCATTTCTCTGTGGCCCTGGTACTGTCCTGTATCCTCATCTCCATCCAGGGAAACAGAAACAAGGAAACAGACTTGTACTGTGGAGCCGCAGTTCAATTCTACAGGGGCAGGGTGCCGAACCTTCACCCCAGTAGCTTGGCGGAGGCGCGTGTGCACTTGGTGGGCGACAATCTGCAGGAAGCCTGGCTGGGAGTGAGCCAGGGATAGACTTTTATGACTCCTTTAAACACATCCTGGAAATGGAGCTAGATGAGCGCATTACAGAGTCCTCATGGCCTCATTTAAATGCAATGTTCCACTAGAAAAAAGAGAGGCCAGGACTCAGGAACACGGTCATAGCACTGTACCCTTCAGGAGGCACCAAGCCACATGAAAACAATGTCTTGAATGTGGTTAGCCATGAGCTATCACTTCAGTCCCTGGTGAGCCACAGGCAATTGACTGTAATCACAGAAAATGAGGAAGATTATACAACGGAGGGAGTGGATGGAAAGGGAGGGCTGATACCACTGGTGTACCTTCATGCTGGAAAATGGTGAGGCCTGTTTGCTTCCCCACCCCCCTCCTCTTTCCTAATTTGGCTTCTGACTCTGCTGCTTGAAGCCAAATTAGCTCATGGTCTGAACATAGCCATGAACATAAGCAGAGGTCTGAGCTGCAACTGGCTAGAAACAGAAGCAGAAATAGAACGGGTCAAGCAATAAACATCTCTAGAGCACATGTCCTTGCACACTTGAACAACCACGCACTCGCATGTAAGTGTGACGGCTTCACACGTGACAGATGAACTATGACTGCTACTTAGACCCACTCCAAAGACTCCAGAATTGGATGTTCGTGTTTCCTTGCCGGTGGACTCCGATATGTTTCAGTGGCTAACTGGGCCCAATCATTCAAGGACCAACCCGACTCCATGCCCAGACATCAGACAACTACAGTCAATTGTTCATTACGGAATGGTACACAATTCCTGAAAAACCTGTAGAGGGACCTTCGGTTGCTCACGCCGAAGCTGTCAATCCGGTATCTTACAGCAACACTACGTGAATTACAGATGTTTAAAAACATTATTTTTTATTAAAAAAAAAAAAGCAGGGTGGATGGTCCCCCTGGGGCAAACTGATGAAATAAAAGCAAAAAAATCAATAATGATTCAAATTGAAGGTAGCTTACTTTCCCTTTTGAAATGTGGTGGTAACCCCCGCTCATATTGAAGGTGGTTAAAATAATATGAAAAAAAACTAACTACCCAGCTAATTATCAGAGGTGCTGGACACCCACAAATCTTACTGGAATCACTGCTGGTATTCAGCACTTTTGAAAATCAAGCCAGCTAATAGTTCCTTTGTTTGAACCTGCTGGGAAATCCTTAAGCCTGAATTTATAGCATCCAGCAATTGGTGCCCTCAACCAACTGAATCACTTGCAGTCTTGGCTACACACGAGTGATCACTTGGTTAGAAAGTCCCTAGGTGGTTAAAATGCACCTTAGCATGTCTGTTGGTTGAGGGACATAACGCCAGATTGATCACTCAAGTGTAAATGGTCCAAAATCTGTTTCTATCTCACCAGGCCTGATCCTGCATGGTGCTGAGCATTCAGTGGAAGCAAAAGGTGCTTAGCATCTCAGAGGAAAGCTCCCCAAATGATCCCTTTTAGAGTGTGTCTAGCCTCCAATCTACAGTGTGATTGCAGCTCTGGTAGACATACCTGTGTTAGCTTTACCTGCACTAGTATGGCTAAAAATAACAGAGTAGATGCGGTACCCTGGCCAGAATTCACATTGCTGATGCCCTCCCTGCTGTATCTGCACTGCTATTTTTAGTGCTGGTGTCACACCTTGGACTAGAGTATAGACCCTTAGACACTGTCTGATCCAGAAGGACAAAGACAGAAGAGGAGGCCCCTTCCACCTGCTGGCTCATAGAAAACCACATTAACAGGGACCGTGGTGCAATGGTCTCTACCCAAGAGATGACCTGCCACTGTCTGTATGAATGATAACATGAAAGAGACGACAAATCAGGCTTTTTTTGGAGTGTGCTGTCATTCTGGATCCATTGCTGCACTGGGTCTAATGGCTTGGCTACTTCCATGGAAAGGCCTCGTCTTGCATGTGTGTGTGTGAAGAGCAGGGAAAAGAGCGCACAATGCAGGTCGTGCTGCCCGATAGCTGTGCAGAGTTGCTAGACTCCAAAGGGAATTAATGGGGAACAAGAGCTGGGAAAAGACATTTTGCACAGCCAGTCTGAAAATGGAGAAAGAAAAAGATGTGTTTTGGATGGAAACCACTCCCCCCCCCCACACACACACAAGACCATCCAGCCTGTCTCATAACTCAGCGAGAGCCGACTTTGAACTAGGTTTTTGCGTCCAATACTTAACTGTGTCTCTGTTCTTTGGGCCATTGAGAAGAACCTGAGACTACAGCAGATATGAGTCACCATTCTGACGCTACCATTACATAGGAGTCGAGAAAAAAACATATCAATTGATCACTGTTGCACCCTAAGCAGAAGACTAACCGAAGGAACTCTTCCTAGTCATGCCATCACTGGAGAAACCTTTCAAACCCATTTGAGGAATTCTCCTGCTGTGCCACCACATGGTGGGTGGAAGTGATGAGTGGAAGCCCTGAACATCAAACCAGGCCAGGTTTATTTTTGTATGTGCAGGGCATAAAACTTCTGGGCTCATCCTTCTCCCTCATCATCATTGTCCCCATTTCTTTGAAGCTTCTCATCATGCTTTTTCCCTGGTCAAGGGCTCTTTTCAAAGGCAGACAAAAATTCACACAGCTATTGTCCTGTGGCTGTCTACATACTTCAGCCCTTCATTATCCCCAGTCCCAGCAGACATCTGAGCAGAGAGCTCAGAATTTCATCTGCAAACAGACAAATTAAGCTTCCAACTAAAGAAAAAAGAGTTTTTTCCCCTTCAGTGAAATACTCTTAAAAAAACCCCTTAAATATTCGAAACTCAAAGACATCTGGGTTTCCAAGCCTCAGGAAATTACAAGTCCCATTCTGGAAATAAAATACATGTTTGTCCATATATCACATTAATTAAAAGCCATAATATGGAAAGAAGGACCATAAAACGTTTTCCTGATGGCTGGCAGATTTGCATAGCAATTTCTTCTGTTTAACCATAGCATAGCTATTATTATTATTATTTAAAAGAAGGTCATATTTTCCTTCCTCTTCATTCCAATGCAGTGGAGAAATGTGTTCCTCTGAGATTAAAAGGAATAAGCAGTCTCTCAAGGATTTAATAACCATTTGCACTTACATTGTCTCTCCTCAGAGGAATACAAAGCATTTTATAAATACCGACAAGTGATTTGGGCATGAAATGATTATTTGTCATCAGGCCCTAGATACTGAATTTTAACATTACTAAGTTACTAAAACAAGTGCCAATGGGATTTAAAAGAGAGCTAAACTTTTGCCACTCAGGGATGTACATTGGGGACTCCCTCTACCCACTGTCTTCCAGACAAATCCACGCCCGCATCTGTAGGACAGTGAATGGGATGGGAGAAGGAGATGATGAGTTCTCGGTGCTGAAATTTGTGCTGTTTTGTAACAGTGGCCCAAACTATGTTTCTGCATTCTTGGTGAACAAGCAAAATGGTGGAAATGCCACATCAGAAGCATTCCAACTACTGGAGAAAAGGATTTGGTTGACTGGGAAAACTGCAGACTTTAGTTGGTGGTGGTGGGTTCTGCATTTTTTCCTAGTGAGGTACCGCACATGGAAAACCATCGTATAGTATGTGGTCAGCATTCTTGCCATAAACAGAGCAGTTGCACATTGTTAAAACATTCTTAGTTTAGCTACTATTGGGGAGGTTGTCTTAGCCCTTTCCAATAGGACTAGAGCAAATAGCTGTTGACTGTAGTAAAGCTCAACTCAAAGTACATTTGCATTAATTTGTGACACTCCTATAACATGCACTGCCTAACATCTGTCCTTTCCTAATCTTCCTTCCCCAATGCAAGAGAAAAAAGTGAGAGCAGTTATGTCTCATCAGAAGATATCCTAGCAACTGGAGATGCGTTTGAGTTGTGAAGGAGATAATTACTCTGATATGAAGATTTTCCCAACATTCAGTACGTGTCTCAAACCAGGTGGCTGTTTCAGTCCTTCCTAGACCAAAAAGTCAATTGCAAAATTATATTAAATTAAATCTGAGCATTTTAGAGCAGGCCTGAAAAAATATATTTTCATTCCCAACACGTACTCAATTCCTGTCCACTGTTATCACCTGACTCTGCATAAGGCTGTCCCAGTGATTGCGAGGAGGGTCAGTGAGATGTTTATTAGACAGACTTTACTGATGTATTTTCCCTGTGTGTATCTAAGTCTTTATCCTCCTTTCCTGGGGTCCTAATGCTGAGAAAAAGTCTGGTCTAGTAGTTTAGTTGTTAACTTGGAAGAGCCATGTTCAGTTCTCTGCTCTGTGACAGTCGTGTGTGACTTCAAGAAAGTCACTTATCCACTCTGTGCCAGACTTTCCTCTCCCTGAAATGGGGTAACAGAATGTCCCCACTTCCCAGACGTGTTTTGAGGATAAACACATGGCACAGATAAATACCTTCAATAGTCAGAAACGCATCCATTTCCTTTCCACCAAATCACATTGTGGTTGCCTGACTTTGTACAAAACAAGAACAATAGCTTAACAGTTAGGTCACATGATATTTCATGCAAGCAGAAAGGAGGCAAATTGAAGCAGCCATGTTTTTACTGGTTCACTCACACTTACATGAGGTCCCTGTTCCTCTGTCCCGTACAGTGGACAACACTCCACTCCACCTCTTTCAAGTCTTTAGACTATGAAAGCATTTGGAAGTGGAGCAAATAATGAGATCTATGTAAGACCCGGCCAACCCAAAGGGACAAGAGACAACGCCAAGTTGAAACTTTAAAAGGGAGAGGAAGAAAACAATGAAACACTGGTCTTGTGGATCACAGGAAGCAATTCAGCAGATTAACTGACACTCTGTCTTGAGTCTCCACTGTCTTGTCTGCTCATACAATGCCAACTGATAAACAGCATCAATTGTTGCCTGAACTGACCCTGCTTGTATGAAGAAACAATAAAACAAACAGGCCACAGATAGACTTGAAGATCAGAAGGGACCATTATGATCATCTAGTCTGACCTCATGCACAACACAGGCCACAGAATCTCGCCCACCCACTCCTGTAATAAACTCCTAGCCTAGGTCTGAGCTACTGAAGTCCTCAAATCATGGTTGAAAGACTTCAAGGTGCAGAGAATCCTTCAACAAGTGACCTGTGCCCCCATGTTGCAGAGGAAGGTGAAAAACCCCTAGTGCCTCTGCCAATCTGGCCCTGCTGTTGCAAAGCGAAATGACCACTGGTCCCAGTACTTGTGGTCTATCATAAAGCTGGTGACACAGAACATATGGAGCTGTGTGTTGCAACATACATTTTTGAAAACCCATTTCATGCATTCCATAGCACCAAGTAATTCATTTGAAATCTTTCAGCTTTGGGATGTTCCTTCGAGCACAACTTCTCCCTTTTTTCCTTTTACTTCTTGTACCATGAGTTTAAGTCTCCCTTCCTTCTGCGGGAGCCTAAAATGTTCCTTAAGATCCCTGGCCCTGCATTAAAGCACCATCCTTTGCTTTTATTTAGCTTTAGAGACAGCACCAGTCCACTCCACAAAACCTTGTGACTTATTCTGGCTAGCAATCCATAGAGATCCCTGCCATGGTGCCCTGGGAGACCTTGCCTGCTCAGGCAGGTACAAATGTCTCTTCCCCTTAGCAAAGCACCCAGGACAGCTCTGCCATTGTAGGGGAGTAGTACAGGCTGCCCTTTGCACATGACAACAACCCAAAGAACAAGCCAGCTCCATTCCTTGATCATTAGGACCTATTTAATTGAGGTAGAGGGAACAAAGCGTGTACCACGTCCAGCCTTGATATTTTTTCTAACATTGGCCTAAGACCTGCAAATGGCCCATAGCCAGAGAGGGCCAGAATGTGCCTTGATTTCACATCTCATTACAAGCATGGTACTGCAAAGGTTCTTCATCCGCTCCCCCAGACTTGCAGTTTGTACCTAAAAGAAAGGCTACAGATTCTCCCTGGATTCAGACAGACAGAGACATCCAGAATGGAGTTTGGATTTCGAACACTCCATAATTAGATCTGGGGATTGGTTTAATCTAGCTACAGTTTTATCTTCAATGCCAATTGAAGGTAAAGCGTTTCTTGACTCAGACTACCAGGAAAATACTGTGTGACCATTTCTTCCAGAGAGCAACAGGCATGGAAACTGGAGAGTGAATTTAATTTATGTTGTGAGAATACCGTTGTACAGAAAACCTCTATTTCACGATCGTATTAATAGTCTTGGAGTGTCCTTCCATGTGTTCTGGTGGAAAGTAATTATAAATCAAACAGGCTTCTGGGATGACTAAGAAACCTCCATTCAACTTGACTCACAGTCTAAAAATGCGCTTGTTGAATAGTTGCGGCTGCATTGTGTAGGTGCTGTGAAGGGAACACAACAGCAGGACTCCCTGCTCCTGGCAGAAGTTTTCCTCTTATTAACCCATCCCCGTGTGTTCCCCCCACTTCCCTACCCAAATGGACATAGGGCCTCAGTAGCAAGTGGTCCTCTTTCCAGCTGCCACTTCTTCTGCTGCTCTGCTTTTTAAAATCTAGGGCTGGAATGAAAGATATTTGTTTCATCCCCCCGGGCCTTACTGTTCCAGCTGAAAAGTTAAGGCAAACGTTCGGGGGTGGGGGAGGAGGTGGGGAGAGAGGGAGAGACACATCTGGAGACTGGTGCATAGCAGTTTGTCCTTTAATCTCAGACAGCAGAGTTCGGAGAGGAAATTGCCGTGAGATGGTTGATATGAGAGTTTGCTGAGAGGGAGCGGTGGGGCCGGGCGGGGAAGGAAAAGCCCTGAACACCAAGTTAAAGAGAACAAAGGGAAAGGGATTTGGGAGGGAAATTTGTACACTGAGGAGAATCCTTAAGCAGCAAATTGCAGATGGGATGATGCTGCGACCCGCTGTTCAGCAGACATTGTAATAAGGGCAAAAAGGATGCGATGGAAACACAGTGAGAGGGAACTGTGACTCTTCATCTCCTCTCTCCTCCCCCTGCAAAAGGCACCCTCTAGGCAGCAACAGACTGTCTGCTTCTTCAGTACAAGGCAGACTTTCTCCCAGGTCACAGCCAAATCCCGTCGCCATGGGGCAACTCTGTTGCCATGACACTTTTGCTTGGGTGAGGTGGGTGATCTACTCAAGGGCTTCCCTGATGATACACCAAGGCATGGCTGGCAAGGCCCCTGCAAATCCAGGACAGTTTGCCCATCCGCTCTTGGATTTCACTTTGTTTTTCCTTAGCCGACTGTTCCCCCCGAGTCCTTGGAAGGAGGGCAAGCGAGGCAGCATGTGGGGGCAGGAGCATCCCCTTGTTGGAAGAACGGGCAAACTGTAGAACCGGCTCAGGAACCATTCTCTTGCCACAGAGACATGCGACATAAAGAACACAGGAGTTAGGCCTCTTGGGAAATCCCAGTCTTAGGTTGTCAAATCCTGCTCACATCAGGCCACATCCACCTGGTGTTCGAAACGCTGGTGGCACCCTGGCTACACCAGGGCTCCAACGTTTGCATGTGAATCACTTTTTGCCATGTTTTGCAGAATGTTCCTAGCATAAACAACGTTTGTAGCCTACTTAATCCTTGGTGTCTCTGCTGAGGATGCCATCAAACCAGTCAGGCAGTGCTGAGTGGAGTGATGTATTTTCTGATGCAGACGCTTGTCCCCCAGGAACCATATTGAGATACACCAATACATTCCAAAGCACCCATCATCTGACTTTCATCTGCTACTGACTTGGGCTGGTTTTGAATTAATGGACTTGGGATGAAAGTCTCTAGCTCATTACCGATTCTCAGAGACATCCAGCCCCCTTCCAGTCTGTTTGTAACAGAATGTTGAACCCGGGGGAAAAAACCCCAAAACATAATAACACAACTGCTGTGACCTGCCTGTGTCCTCCTCATACAGCAAATTCCAGTATTCATGAAGATCGGGCCTTTGATTGAATGACATATTTTAACTGGATTTGTATTAAGACAGCATGTTTTCCATGAACCATCTCAGCAAAGAGAAAAGAGCAGGAGCATGAGATGCTCTATCTCTTCACCTAGCAAGATGTGCCCCATATTCCACCAGGATGTCGTTGCTGGGCAGGGATGTTGATGTAAGAGAAGGGGGTGTCCGGCTAATTGAAACCATCCTGTCATGATAACCAAATGCCCTGCCTCCTTTGCATCTTCCATGGATGTCGATGTATATTGAAAAAGGAACAGTACATCCGCTTTCGGGATGAGATCAAAGGGTTGTCTCGGAAGAAAATCCCGGCAGTTCCTTGCATGCATCTGGAGCACAGACAGCTCTGGGAAAGATTATTTCATTCGTTTGCAGCACAGGGGAATATTCGCCAAATGCTCCAAAAAATTGCACAGTGTGGATTGGGCATGAAACAGGTGATGTGGTCTTCACAGCTGGCCATCCAGTGATCATTGAAATGGACCCTGGGCTCCTTCCGAATCGAAGCCCTGTTAATGCACGGTAAATTTCACTGACAGTGCTCTCCTCTTTATTTTGCTGAGCAAGGCGGTTGTTTTTCTTCCTTAGCTGTGTTACCCTCTCACTGCTCACCGTTTGATCATGGGGCCCTAATCCACAGAGATGGAGCACACCTGCCATTCCCACTGGAGGCAGATGTGCATGGATTTTAAGGGACATGGGTAGCAACCCATATTTCATGCAATTAACTTTGTCTGTACTCCACTTTCTGTGGTATGTCTACACTGCAATTAAGAAACGCAGACATATGCAAACTAGCTTTGATCTAGGGCAGAGTCAGCAACTGCATAGGTTAGCTTGGCCTGCCAGGACCCAGGCAGCTGTCACTTCACTGCTATTGTTACTAGATCAAAGCAAAGACAGTGGTCCCTAAAGCTCCTGCAAGAAACCCTGGGTGAGCAGAGAATCGCAGACTAAATGCTGCTTCAGCTCTACAATTAGCACCTCTAAAATGCTATCAGGGGATGACTGGCCTAATCCGGGATAGTAATTTCTATGTTCCTCAATGGAAGAGGTCTCATCATTTTTCTCCTAATACAGATCATTTGACTAGTATGTGAAATGAACTTTATATAGCGTACGATCACGTTAGCGTGATGGTGGTTCTTTCTCGTGGGTACAGTGTGATCCGAGCAGAACAGCGTGTGCTGTCCTTCTGAGTGGCCCATACAGAACAAGTTTTGGGGAAATTATGAATTAATCCAGATCTGTGGTCTCCGAGATAACTCAAACACGGCCAGCGGTTGAGTCTGATGCACTGGGTTTGGTGGATTTTGATTCACAGAAGCTCTTGTTTAGATAAGGGCCTTCAGTCTGGATGAATCAGGATCATTACAGCTGTGCGAAAATACATGTCGCTTTTGGAATTGCCCTGACACGTTTCCTCCCAGAACATCTGCTCTCGCATACCCAACTCCCATCTGCTGCTGCTAGAGTTCAGGTAGGATCAGCAACAGATCATTTTTACCTCCTGCGCCCTTCTCATGCTCATCACCACTTTCCCCCCCAGCCCCACCCCCTGCCCAGAGACTGCAGACCTTTGTCTCTGGCCCTCAGAGTGACCTTATTTTGTTTTATTTGTAGATATTTCTGTGGTGGCTTTCAGTTTAGTACCCAAGCTCCACACAAATAAAAATGGACAACATCTCACCACCCATTCATGGACGTACGCAAGCATTATCCCCCCTGTGCCTTTCCTCATCTTGTTGACCTGAATTTAATTTAGTTTAATGGCTCGCCACTGATTACATCTTACCAGAAGATTGATAGGGTCTTATCCAATTCAGACTACAGAGTTTGAGAACTCTAAGTGTTCTATATGAGGAGAGGATTTTCGGGGTGCGTGACAAGAACACGTACACTGAGGACAATACCAAATTGATAAAAACTTTCTTGAAATGAACATAAAAACAAGAAATGTAATGAAACTTATAACTACAAAAGAGTAAAAGGATTCCAAAACTCCTGGTGGTAACATTTCTATTATAAGTACCTTATTCTAACATACTCACACCCTTCTTTGAGGACATGGTAATAGGAGGTGAAGGACCAGTCTTACGGAAGGCCCGTTTATGTGATGGTGCTGTCTTCCCCGATGGTTAGGAATGTTGAGTAGTTATACTATACTGCACAAGCTGAGCTGATAGCATGATAGAAGATAGAATGGATATCTATACAGTATAGAATACCTGAATGAATTAAAGTCTTAGAAAAGAGTGTAAAATAGCATGTAAAAATTGAATGTAGAATCGAAAAACTAGCCTGTAGAATGCCTCTTACAAGGCATTTTATAGGATCCTGACCTATGTAATTCAGGCCCAACCTACTATACCCAAATCTTATTTCTGTACCCTAAGAATTTTATGGGTACCGTTCTCCCATAGGTTGGTGGATTATGACACTTACTTTCTAAATATATTAATAAGGATTATCTCACTCCAAAACTGCCAACCTAGGCTCCCTTGGTGACTTCCAAGTTGTGGTGTACCCTGTGGTTACCAACCGGTTGAAGATGCTGGATGAACCTATGATGTGATGTTGCTAGTTCTTCCCATTGGTTCCCCAAAGTTCAGGGCCCATTCTTAAACTGAGCCAAAAGTTGACAGCCTTTATGCTGACATATTCATAACTGAATATACTTTTTGCTGTATAACCCTTTTCTGACCAGATTTCACAAATCAGTAGGCATCTTGCATTTCCACAATTTCAGCAAAACATATTATTAGGAAACACCTACCTCAACACATCTTAAATTCCAAGGAATGAATACTGATAAAATATAAGAATAAAAGAGATTAATATCAGAAAAAGAAACATACTAATTGATATTGCTGGCTGGATTAGTAGGATATAATAGCGAGCAAAATAATCCCATGGGCTGCAATTTGTAAAATGGACACTTACCCAAGGACTCACAAAAAAGTATATGGTCTAGCTGGAAACAAAACCAAATCTCCTGTACCCCATTTCTCTGCCCCAAACACAAGCCTGTCTCTTCTCCTCTTCAGAGGTCAAGGATTATGTGCTTAATATAAATAGAGGAGGGAATCGGAAGATGTAGGGGAAATTTCCCTGTTTCTGCCAGAATTCATCACCTCTTTGGATGCTGCCAAAGGTGACTTTTGTCCCTGGCTCGTAAAGATACTTGTGAAGTACATGGTGTTTGTTTTGTTTGTTTGTTGGAATGCATCACGTTGCATCAGATGGTAAATATGGGGTTTTTTAGATTCTTCTGGGAGGATACCCTCAGAGTCAGCTAAAAGGGCTTTATTGCCTCCTCCTGACAAATTACAGAGTTCAAATGCTGCACTTTATTTGAATTGATAATGAGTCATTTGGAAACATCTGTCAATAGCTAAGACAGCGCGCTCCACTTTTGATAACAGGATCTTAAAGTACAATTAAAAATATGGACCATATTCTGCTCCTAATTATACCAGGGTAATGCCACTAGAAATCCAGAATAACTGAAAGCAGAGGATGAGCCTATTTTCTTTAGTAAATCATCTCAATGCAAAGCACAACAGGAAAAAAACCCACCAAAAATATATTAAATTCACAATGCTGAGCAGGGAGTTTAGCTGAATATTAATGAGATGTTGAAAAATTCAACTCCAGCCATCCCGTTTCATCAGCTGCAGCTAAATACTTCAGTACAGATGGACAGAGCGCAGATGGCATCCCAATCTGTGGAATTTCTCTGCCCTGGAACATGTGCTGCTAGGATTCATAAAGGATTCAGAGCTAGCTCAGGATTGTGGTCCTCTTTGGGATGAAAGGCTCCACATGGAGATCTAAACCATCCCATAAACATGCAGCCAACTTGTGGACTGACATGTGGTGTGGATGGACCTTCTGCTGGCAATCACATGTCTGAAATGCCACTTCCTTCCTAGCACGCTACGGTCACATCAAGAGACATAAACCCTTATCTTCATGCTGGGATGGAATCACTCCGTTTCACTTTGTGATCCCATGGCCAGCACTGGGAATAATACAGACTGGCCTATGTGCAGGACAACATATGCATTTAGGCCCCAATGTAGAACAGCACTTAACTGCGTGCTTAATTTTAAGCCCCTGAGTAGTAATCTCATTGATTTCTACGAGAAAGATGAGCACATGCTTAAGTGCTCTGCCATAAAGAGCAGACCTTGCTCTGAATTTGGACTGTGAGGGGAGGGTGTAACCTTTCTGTCACTCATTTCCTTCCCAGATTCTAGCCCATGGTTTAGGAGGACAGGACATATGGCCGATTTGATGAGTCAGATGGTAATGGGATGAACAGCCTTTTGCCCATAGTCCAGTCCAGTGCTTGTTGGCAGTGAACAATACCTTCACTCTCTTACCACCGTGGTCTGTTCTGATGAGCTCGACTGACATGAATTGGTGGCTCAATCCAGAGATTATGGTGCCTACACCATCATTTTATTTTTTTAAGACAACCGCCATTCTCAGCAGTAAGGACAAGGATGAAATCCTCCTTCCCCACTGCATCCAGGCTCCTACTGGTTCAGCCAAGGGGGAGGGAGGGTCTCCATTACCTGTTAGCAGTTAGGGGGTCTGCAGCACGCAACAAAGCATTTCTGAGTCTACCAGGTACAGGGCAGTGGGGCACTTTGATACTTGCACACATTCTGGGGATAGCCCATCAGTGGGGTCGGCGACATGAAATACGACTCAGAACCTCTGAGCAACGGTACGCTCAGTGCTGCTGGTAAAAAGGTTCAACAACTTTGGCCAATGGCATACTATGGGCAATAGGTTTTCACACATGCCCTTTGGCAGGACGTGCCCCCGAGTTCACAGGGAGATCCTTGATATATCTGTGCCTAACTATGCTTGCTCTGTAAAATTATACAGGCCTGTACGGGAAGATACACAGCACACATAAAAACAACTGCCTTCGCTCCTTCTACTCCACCTTTTCATGACTTCATCAGTCCCGAAGATGCCAGATTTCAAATGAATACCTTCCCCGTGGATTAGTGTTACCGGCACCTGGCTAACCTGTCAGCAGAACCTGTGCAGGAGGAAAGTGTCTAATGCTCCAAGGCATGTGAGTAAGTGCTAAGTGTATTGTACTTGCACGACAACCTGCAGCATGTGGCTTTAAGCGCAATAAGATGGAGGATAGGACAGCATCGGCCCTGTCTTCGAAAGTAGAGACAGGCATTTACGCTGAGCTCCTCATGGGGCCCCCAAATCAGTGAAAGGGCTTGGGCTAATTTGGCACAATTTAGGGTTTGAAGGGGACACAAGTGAGCGTCAGAGGATCAATGCTGCCAAAGGGAACAATCACTAGGGGCCTGTTTGGGCTGCGTTTGATTACGAGACACCAGCCCCTTTGACCTCCATTCGCTTTCTCTGCTGAGTCTTGTGGGCGTCCGCGCCCCCCAACTGACTGCAAGAGGAGAGCGTACAACAGGCAGTGGAACTAGGGAAAGAATCTTCCTCCCAGAGTCCTCCCCGCTCCCCCCTCTGGAGGAGTCTCAGCCCCTCCCTGTGCTCTGCAATCCTGTATATTTTAGGTCAAGCCTCCTCCTCCCAACACCTGGGTCAGCCCCACCCCCATGGCAGTCACACAAAGATGAGTCCCTCTCCGGCAAAGACATTCAGCGTTCAGGGAGATTATTATGTTGCGGAGACGTATGTTTTTCAATGCAGCAGATGTTAAAGAATGTCCATTTGCCAATTCCGCTTGGTTTTAACTGCCGGTTGGGGAGTTTCCCCCATATTTATTGCCTCTGCAAGCAGGAGCATGATATCAGCCTTCACGGCGATGTGGTTTATCGACCTCCATTCCTTCATCCCCTCGCCTCCCCATACACACCCTCTCCTTCCCGACCACAAGGAATTAAAGCAGATGCTGGCTCTGGGTGCAAAGAGAGCAGAGAAAACTCCTGCACCATTCCCTGCTCCTATCTATCTCACACATCCTCCCTTCCTCTCAGCATACTTCTTTCTCCTCACACGCAGAGGTGTTTTTTTAAATGCTGCTAAGAACAAATAATAGTGATACTAGGAAAGTCTAAAGTACTTTTTATCCAGAGATCACAAAGCCCTTTAACCAATGTGGAAAAGTCTCATTTTACCTATGGGGAAACTGAGGCACAGAAAGAGAAAGTGACTGGCACAAACTCACCCAGCGGAAAAGCCAGGACTAGAACTCAGGTCTCTTGAATTTCAGGCAGCTGGCTATATCCTTAGAGCAACTCTCAATGCCGTATCAACCATCTAACCCTTATACTGTGGTAGATTAAAGCTAAACTGGGCTGGGATTTTTTAAAAAAATGTGGGACCCACTCAGGCAGAGACGTCCTTCCAGCTAAGCCCTGGGCCTCAGTTTGGATTGGACCAACTTTTCCTCTCAGTCCAAGTCTCCCTCAGTTCCTGAATCTTTGATCTTCCCCCAAGAGAGGCAGACTGCGCTAATACTGGGCATGCTATACTGCTCCGGCTCCACTGAACCAAGACCCAAGTCCCTTGCGATAACAAGGCCCCATGTCCCAAGCTGGCCCCCTGAATTCACTCCTGCCTGTGAGGTGGCTACATGGAAGGAAAATAAGCAGCGGCAACTTCTTTGCAGGGGATCAGCTACTTGGACGCCTGACCCACTGCCCATTCAAAAGACTGGAAAGCCTCCAGCTGGCTTGTATGGGCTTTGAAGCAGGCCCCTGTGCACCCTGAAAGCACCTTTGATGCACTGGCCCCATGAATGAGTGAGGGGCACTGTCTTGGCTTTCTATGGCCCTCTTCTAGCACCCCCAAACATTCATCTGCCTTGCAGCACTATCCACCATTTCCCTCACTACATATGTTTATTTCTGGACATTACAGCCAGAATCCTGAACTTGGCATCTTGCACGGAAACTTTTAGACATCTGATTCAGAATCAGCACAGGCTTCTGGGAGCAGGCAGCCAACTTAAAAAAAAAAAAAGGCCAAAGAAATGTCTTCTTAGCAATAATAAACATTAAAAATCGCAAAATAAAAAATTAGGTAGGAACCAGATTTGCACAATTTTGGTAAATGAATAAAGGGCAGAAGTAAAAGATTCGCGCGGACATAATGAAACATGACCTGTTTGCGCTTTGCTTGGGTTGGCCTAAAAGAAGCAAAGTCGCAGAAGCTGCCTTTACATTTGCACCTTCAATTGGGTGCATACAATTTATGTTACTTATTTTGGGCCTAATCCAAAGTCCCTTGAAGTCAGTGGGATGAACATCAAGGAACTTGGGATCAGGCCCTGTAATTTTTTTTTTTTTTTTTGCCTTTTGGCATTCAAACAGCATTTGTGCCTGCGTACAGCGTGTACAGATCCACCCCACCCTATAGCCATCTGGTTCAGGAGCATAGTTTACAGCACTCCCCCTGGAAGATGGCTCCTAAGAAAGGTCCTGACGTGTAATGTTACTTAACAAAATATGGAGAGCGGGAGGATTTGGCTCACCATTGTTCAGCTACTCCTGGCAGGGCCATTAAAAAAGCCAAAAACAGAGCGGCTCAAAGTCACAGAGCTGGCTGTGCACGCCCCTTGCCTGTCTTCTGTTTAGTCCTGGATCCTATAACTAGAGTGGGCCGAAAACCAGAACTTTATATCAACCCCCCCTGCTGAATGGAGGAGATTAGATCAAATGGAACCAAGCTCCCAATCAACCCTGGTTTCTATTTTTCAAAACCAAAAATGAAATTCAGCCTCCCTGGAATTCATGACACAGCAGCAGCATCCCAGTTGCTTTCCTTTGGGCTAGGCCGCATGGGATGGGGGTGGGGGTTCGGCTGATCTGGCTACATTTATGGACAGTTCATTTGCATTATTTTGTGATGGTAATTTATGGGATGGCTGTCCGGGTGGCTGAATGGGCACCTAGAGTTACAGTGTAGAAATTTGGGCAAAACAGAGAGTTTATTGAGCTTTGCAAGTCTATAGGTTTGGAATTAAAAAATAGTTCCTCCTTTTCTGATGTATGCTGCTCATTTCTCTGCAGGCCTTGTGGAAGCCAAGCTGGGATTGGGGACGGGAGACTTCATTTTTGTTAGCGGGTCAAAGCAACGGCCTAAGCTGTTTGGGCTGCAGCACCCGGCCAGCTGAGACAATGGGTTGTTCTTCTTTTCAAACAGCTCTCAGCGAAGCTGTGTTTCTAGGACGCGGAGGGCTTGGCAGGTCTGGGAGTGCAGGTGCGAAGCTTGGGATGAGATTTGCCAAAAAAAATCCTGATCTCCACAGAGGGGATCTGCGTGTCCTTCCCATGTTTCTGCATGAGGACTTTCCGGAACCTGCAAACGCAGAGAGTGCTCCAATTTCCCGCTGAATGCACTAGGGAAAGCTATGGCCCTGTACATTTCTGGGTTTAGCTGTTTAGGTCCAAAGAAGTGGGAGGAAAGTTTGTGTCATAAAATTTCCTGACCCCTGTCCACACCCGGCTGGGGCGCAGGATGGGGTGCAGGCCTGCAAAGTCACATTCTCATGAGCTGTGGGTCTGAGTTCCAGACAGCTTCCGGCACCTCGCGGCGTTGCTCAGGCAACATCATCTGGCCTGTGCCTGCTGGTTCTTCGCATGGAAAATGAAACACATTGGCCTGCATAGCTGGGTGAGTTGCCAGCTGCGTCCCCAAACGACAGGCTCCTTTCATTTCCTACTTGTGTTCTCCTTGCTGAAGATATTTGACTTCATTGTTCACCTCACACCTGTGAATGCAGCAAAGGGCCAGTCTGCCACAACCAGCGATGACCAATCCCCCTCTGACTGGCCAGAGGCCAGCTGGCTAAGCCCCGGCTTTCCCTATTGCGACAAGAGGCAGGTTCCTCGGCAGGAGAAACCTTTCCATACGATGATTCTGCTTTTTCCTGACTTACTGTGCTCTGGGTTATGGCACGCATAATTGCCTCAATCGTGCAGGGGAGCACTGTTATTCCCACCCTCTCCTGGGAACAACTGGTAGCTAACGTAGCCATCCAAAGTCCTATTTCCATGGGAACAGGGATAAGCAATATGCTTGACCCAAATCAACATGATCTAAGACATACCTATGATCCTCTGAATGTCTGGGCACCAAATACAAAAATTAAGAACTTGTATTATGTTTCTGCCATTGACCACTCTTAGGTTTAATTATTTTTAATTGGATTTGGTATCTCTCTTTTCTTCTCTTTCTTATTCAGCTGCTTGCAGGGTCTTTCTATTGATCAACTGATCTCACCACTAAGATACTTCTCTCCATCACTCTTTGTTCCTTTACAGTTGCCATTGTCAAGAAGATGTCTTTGTGGTTACATGGTTCTTCCAACTACCCTAATAATGAGCCTTTTATTTCATATCCCTTTTGCTAAGTAATAGCTATTCTCTATTTCCCTCTCTCTACAGCATTAGAGCCACTTGGGTGATGCAAGTTAACAAGAAGTAGGAGGTTCCCAGCTCTCAGGGTGGTAGAGGAGGTGAATACTTGAGAGATGGCCACTGTTTCCAGCTATTAATAACTTTAGACATGCTGCACATTAAAAGGATAAGTAATGAAATTGGATTTGTGCATACCTGTAGATACCTGCCAACTAGTCTGTCATGTTACCCAAGTGAATGGCTAATGGACAACTGCTTGGCAGATGGCTTTGCAAATGGCCAACAGCCAATGGTCAAATAACTTTAACGACCTGGAAAGACATTATGCATGAATGGAATCATTTAGAATTTCAACAAAGGGTATATTTTACCCACATCAATAATTTCTCCTTGAGCAGCAGCTAAGGATTAGGCATGAGAAACGTCTGCAAAGAGGATGCTGCTCTCAGCAGAAGTAGGCTTAAGGTTTGTATTTGCTCCACCCTTTCAGGCCTGGATATAGGCATCCCTAATACCTTCTAACCACATAACATCATTCTTTGTGAAAAGGGATCTGACTCCGAGAGGCCTCAGCAAGGCACCTTCTATGAAGTACAGTCTTATTAGCAACACTGCTCATGGAATAAAGTTCTACTCAACACGGGTAAGGGAGGACCTTTAATCATTTAGGGGACCCCCAAAGCTAACCTATGACAAACTGCAATGCGCTGTAGCTTTACCTCTTACTCCCCTGGTTACACATTATAGGCTGGGAAATTTCCAATGAGTTACCCTCAGTCACACCAGCTTCTTGACTTCAGTGGAACAACACTGATTTATGCCAGGTGAGAATCTAGCTCTATTTCTGCTCAGACCCCACAGAGAAAAGGAAGGCAGAGACGCAAATTGCTTTGACTATCTAAAATACTAAATAGCTCCACTGGAAACACTCGTGGCAAGGCAGTTTAGAAACTACACATTTCCCCCCCACACGCACACACACTGGTTGGGTATAAACTTTCAGACTAAGAAAGCTTATCTAATTGAAAGACAATACCAAGGAAACTCCCAGTGAAACTCCCAACTGTTGTCTTTTTGAAGCGTTCTGCTTTCCAACAGTCTCAAATGAATACAGGCTCCAGAAAATAAGAAATAAAATAAGCTAGAAAAACAAAGAAAAAAATCTGTTCTCTCCTGTTGCAGTACATTCCACGGAGTAGGGGAAGAACGGATTGCCTTATAAAATGTGGTATATTGATGGGCAATTAGCTTTCCTAGGGACAAGGGTTATAGAACAGAGTATGTTTTTTTACTGTCCTTTTCACATGCCAGGACTTCCAAAATCTTTTGCAAAGTTGTGAGTTAGAGGCTAGCAGTGACGTAACTGTCCAGGGAAGGCAAATGCAGCAAACTACTCCATGCTCAGCAATAAGCCACAAGGGCGTGCATATTATAAATTCTTTTGGTGGAGATCTGGGCAACTGAGGCCTTGTCAATTTCAATGCTTGATTCTTTAAACTGGGCACGTACAAGTGAAAATAATGTCGCACATAACTTGTCTTGTAAATGATTTTCTCATGCAGCATTCTCAGCCATCGCTGTCTGAAGACCTTACTTAATGCATTATTGCATGGTGCCACTTCTGGCTGGCAAATTATATTGAGAGTTATTGTTGCAGAAGTAGATCGTGATTTGCATTTGTCCCGCTTCCTCCTAATGCTTTTTAAATTATATCAAGTCTATCCCCAGGGAAGGATACTGCACTATAGGGGGTTGGCTTGCAGACTCCTGGTAGAATCTCGTGTTGCGACCGTTATCATCCTCTGGTTTGCAAGCTGTGCAGCAGAGCTGGCCTGCCGGTCCGGAAGATAGTCCAGCAGGTATTCTTGGATGCAAAAAAATACAGGCCTGATGCTGAAGTCCTTGTTTAGTTTTTTACGTGGGCGGGGTTTTCAAAGCAGACTATGAAAGTTAGGGGCCCAATTTATTGGGAATCAGGCATTTTGCTTTTTAAATCCCCTTTGAAAATCCCAGCCTTCAATCTGGTCAATTGAAGCCTGAATTAAAAATTGAAGGCCTGAGCCAAAGCCCTCTAGAAAGACTCCCATTGTCTCCAATGGGCTTTGGATTAGGCCCTGAATAAGGAATGCAGGGGGGTTTGGTCAGTTCTACTCAGAGGAAAAACAACTGGACGAGGTTATAATCTTAGGCCAGGTCTACACTGGGGGCTGGGGGAGTCAACTTAAAATACGCAACTTCAGCTGCGTGAATAGCATAACTGAATTTGGCACATCTTAGGTCGACTTACCCATCGTCCTCACAGCGGCAGCGGGCTCCCTCGTTGACTTCGCTTCCACCTCTCGGTGAGCTGGAGTACCAGAGTCGACGGGGAGAACCTTTGGGAATCGATTTATCGCGTCTAGATGAGACGCGATAAATCGATCCCCGATAGATCGATCAGTACCCGCCGATCCGGTGGATAGTAAAGACCAGTCCTTAAAGCCACAGTCTCACTTCTCAACAGGGCTGAGCATCCTCAGTGCCCACTGATTTATCCTGAGAGTAAGACATATGATTTACATATCCCAGGAAAGCAATCTCAGTATTGTATTGTTAATATCAGCCTCTCAGAGAGGTTGCAATTAACCCTTGTGGAGTGGGCCGGCACAAGGTCTATCATTATTAAGGTATCATTAAGGCATCACTTAAGTCTTACTTAAGGCTTATTTTGGAAGCATAAGTGGGTCTTAAATAGTACAGGGGCCTTGTACTAGGTGAATTTCAGAGTTTACTCACAATCCCCCAGACTGAAACATACAATGGATGTTTTATATGAACATAACTTTGAATGAGCAAAGTTGTGGAAACCATGATCTGTATGTTGACGAGAAAGGGCTCAATTAATCATACATGTAATTTGCTGCAATCCCAGTTCTAATGAGCAGCCAGTTATTGTCATCACTAGACCTACTCCTTGATTAGTCACTTTCAAATTGAAATGATTAGGAATTCCATTTATTCATTGGAATGCAAAGGGGAGCCTTGTCATCCCTACGGATGAAGTAATAGACGGATATCCAGACCGATGGTCTACAATTCCACTCAAAGCCAATTTCCACTCAAAGTCAATATTAGCTACGGGTGCTTAGTTCCTCTGAACATCAGACCCTTAGCTACCTGCCTGCACTCTGGAGTGATATGACATGTAAACTGATTTATATAGTCTGGGGTAGCAATGGCATATATTTCGCAATCTACACCCTTTAAGGGAACATTGTTATGTCACATTTTGTCATTGTGATGTTTTGTTTGCAAACACCTGTTGCGCTTTGGATAGTCAAGAAGCAGCAGATTAACAAGAAAACGAAGACAAAAGAACAGTTGGAGAAGGGAAAACTTTTTAAACCAGGTACTGATTAAAATCCAGCAGTAACCTGAGTGCTGTTTTTAGAAATAGAAGTGGGTCTAACAGAGGGGTTTTTTAAAGATGTTATTTTAAAAGTTAAAATTAGAAAAGGACTTTTGCAGAAAGTGGAAAATGTAACTCGATGGAGCGCTCAGGAAGCTGTGGCCAGTGTTCTGGTAACTTACCAAGTGTCCATTGTAGTTGAGATATACTGTAGGATTTGTTATACACAGCAACCTTCTAATCCCAGTGGTGGGCTGTGGAACATCAACCACTTGATACTTCGTGCCAAGCAATGATGCAAAGTATGTGTGTGTGTGGGAGGAATATTGCTGTTCATTATAGAGAGAGAGCAGCACAGTGGAAGCTTGTGGGGCCAGCACCCCATTGGAAAACCCATCAGCAGTTCATAAACCTCTCCCTAATTAAGTCATGCTACAGCATTGCTGGTGCACAACACCGTGCCCTGTATAATTTGTATGCCTTGGATATGACTAAATGACCAGGCTTCCCACCAACAGAAGCCACTAAATAGCTCGCTGAAAGATAGTCTAGAGTAGTAAAAGAACAATACCTCACTGTGTAGCCTTTGAGCCATCCAACCCCTGCAAAGCGTCT
The DNA here is from genome assembly GCA_032164245.1 of Sternotherus odoratus. Classification (NCBI taxonomy): domain Eukaryota; kingdom Metazoa; phylum Chordata; order Testudines; family Kinosternidae; genus Sternotherus; species Sternotherus odoratus. Next base: position 14,650,716 of record JAVMKO010000016.1, read on the forward strand.
GTTTTCCCCACTGCGTATTCCCATGAGGTTAATTACTTATCCCTTCTCTCTTCTGAGTCAGCCATCCTACACAGACCTCAGTAATGTTTTCCACATCCAACATTACCAGGGCAAAAATTCTTCACTCCGTTTTTACTTGGTACCCATGTGGGCAGACGTTCCATTTCTTCAATGGAAGTTTTGCTTGGTAAAGGACTGAGGAATATAGCAACTACTGTACTGGATCAGATCTGAGGTCAACCAGTCAGCTGTATGATCTCCAACAGTGTTAACACTAGCTGCTTTAGAAGGAGGTGCTAGAAACCCTGGAGTAGACAACTATGGGATAAATTACCCTTAGGTAAAGCTTCCTCCTGACCCCAATATTTTGATGTTGGTGTATGCCCTAAAGCATAAAGGTTTATAGCCTTTAGGATTTGACCCTATGTATTTTATATGTTCTTTATCTAGAAGATAATCCAGAAAATATTTCTCCTTTCTCTACTCAACCTACTCCAACCCTACATCAAACTCATACCCAAATCCAACATGATCTCATGACCTTTCCTTACAGGGTTTTAGGGAACAAGAGGTTAAAGAGTATTCAGTTACAGTTCACTGGTGGATTTCAATCCTGTATTGGTAGGGTCAGCAGCTGTGTGCCAAATTCCCACAAGCCACTGTGCATTCACTGTAAGCTTAGCTTCCCCAAGAAGGAGAGTAAAAGTTTCCCAAGAGATGGTTGGAAATATCAATTGCAGGTTGATTAAAAACAACATTTCCTGGTCACCCATTTTCAAGAGAACATGCCTTCGCTGTCACTCCGTTCCAAGACCATTCAATGTGGCAAATATACTCACCAATGTTTCTACGTCAGCATTGCACAGATGGATCCTAAAGAACAAAAGGAGACAGTGACTGCAAACAACTGTGGCCTCTTGCTGCTTCTGATTACGTGGCTCTTAGCTTACAGAAATATAGCGTGATATCTAGAGTTCTTTATAGTACTGTGCATTGGGATTCCTCAAGAACCTGAAATAATTAATTTGGGTAAACCTCAATAAATCCAACTATCTCATTATTATTTTTCATAGGCTTTTTGGGGAGACGGCAGGGAGCAGCTTCATGGAACCATTCATGATGCCAAATTCTCTCTGCCTGCCAGTTTAGACATTTACAATCTGATCCAAAGTGAATGGATAAACAATAATTGTGTTCGATAGGCCCTCGCTCGGGTCTCTATAACATGCTTGTCATCACGGCAACTGAATGTCTTCACTGATGTACGGCAAAGTGCACTAGAGCACTTTTAGTGCAGGTTAGCAGGGTCCACACCCCAGCTTGCCACTCATTAAGTCTCCATATAGACAAGCCCTAAGTCCCATTAGATGGCAAAGAGCCATAGCTCCTAAGTCACTTAGGCACGTTTGAGCATTTTACCTGAGATCTTTTGCTGTGTAGGACCCATGAATGGCTCCCTGGTAGAATCACAAAGCTTGTGGGAAATGGAGCACAAATCCGAAAACACCCTAGATTTTTACACCTTGATTTTGTTGCTAGGTGGATGAAAGGACAAGGTATTACTTAATGACAGAAATCAGCCACATAGTTTGAGGGCATTTGAGGTAGCTTATGTGTATTTATCTATACATTTATTGTTTAAAAATAATAATAAAAGGGAAAAAAATCATACCTAGACAGGCATGTGATCTTTTCACTGTTGGCATTATACTGTTCTCTTGTTTGCTCTAGTCACTTTTTCGTGTCTTGTCTTTAACTAGACTGTGAGTGTGTCGGATCAGGGACTTTGTATGTTGATGTGTTTATACATCAGGGTCCCATTCTTAACTAGGGATTTCATTGTTACTGGAATTCTGTGTGGCCCCAAGAACATGGCTAGAGTGTGTCCCAGCCCCAAAGATATTGTAATCTATCTAGACAAACAATATAAAGGGTGGGAGAGAGGAAGCCCCATCCTCAGTACTATCAGGCACAGAGTGATTAAGTCATTTGCCAGAGGTCACGCAAGGACTGTGTGGCAGGATCCACAGGTGTAGAACACAGGTCTGTAGTAGGATCCACAGCTAACTGTCCCACCAGGGGGCCATACAGAGCCTTATCGAAGGAGCACTGGGGAGATTAGGTGCCACAGGAAGTACTGCCCAAAGAATTCAGAGTGAGTGTGATCTGCAGCCTTCTGATTGGCTCACGCTCACTATTTAACCCTGGAGCGTTCTCCAGGAAGTTGTCAGGGAAGCCATGTAAACTTTGGCCTTGCTGTGACTCCAGACCTCACCTTGTCTTCTCATCCTCAGGCTCCAACCACAGCCTGACCCTGGCTCTTGCCTGCTTATCCCAGTTCTAGTGAATACTCTTCTCCATGCTCGCTGACTACCACCTCATGCCCATCCTTGGCCCATGGGCATCAGCCCAGCTGTGACCACTAGGCCAGACTGCTGCCTATGACCCATCCCTTTCACAGAGTTGAGAATTAACCTCCAAGCTCGCGAATCCCACGCCAGGGCCTTAACCACCCTCCATTTTTTATGAATGGGCTTTGTAAGTAGGGAGGGCCCAGGTGTGGTTTCCCCTTTCTCCCGGAGGGAGTGGAATGAACAGGTGATCGCCAAGTGCCAGCCCTGCTCGACAAGGTGCTATGCAGCAAAGGGCTCTGGCGTGCGCTTGTGACGGAATGAACAACAGGCTTCACACGGTTTCTTTTTTCCAGCATCACTTTCACCGTTTATTAGACTGGGTGGCTGAGTTCAGTCCAGAGCCAGAGCCAAACCTCTTGCAGACAAAGAGGCTCTCCTGGGGTCCGGTGGAGTTTGATGGGCTTCTGAAGGCTGCACATTCCACTGCTGGGCCTGCTTGCCAAGAACCAGGATGTGCAAACTCGGATGCCAATAAGCCTTTGAATCCTTCTCGGAGGACGTACTCCACCTTCACATCTCGCCTCTGTCAGAATTACTTCATGTTCATAACTCCAGGAATTTCCAGTGGGGGCAGCCAAGTCTTCTGCTGCTCAATTAAAGTTTCCACCTCTCCTTGGAGAGATTTTTTTTCCCCCTCGCACCTTCTTTTTTCATAATGAATTAAGAAAAAAGGATCGTGCCGGATTCGGTTCTCTGGGCGGCAAGTTGAAACAAGTCTAAAGCGCTGGCCAATGGGGAAGCACATCTTTTGCTTGCAGGTATTGGGCACTGCAGGCCAAATCGTTTGCTCAGTGCATGTCACAGTCACCAGGAGCTGCGCCAGGCATCCTTGTAGGGAGAAGGAATCCTCTCCCCTTCCCCATACCATTAATTGCTAGCTTCCATTGAAGATAGGCTCAGTTTTGCAGCCAGGAGCCCTGAGGTCTGACGGTCAGAGTTTCTGCAGGCATCCACACAAGTTGCACGTGCATCCGTACGCAAGTGACAAACCTGCATTTGTGCATGCCATTGGCACTTGCAAATGCATATTTGGATGCACGAATGCAGCTCAAACCAGTGCAGACATGCAGTGCCTGATTTTGCAGCTGTGTTGGTAGAGTCATGCTTCATATATGGAGCCGATTTTTGGTGTGTGTGTGGTAAGTCTCAGAGGTCACTTTTATTCTGAAACATCCTCTACTCAGCCATTATCAGCTGACACCTCCCAGGAGGTAGCATGGCAGAAGCGGGCTTTGGGGAGGGATCTGGAGGAGGAGACGGTAGCAGTTGTTGAACGTTTGCGGGGACCGCGTGCTACGCCCGGGAGAAATGGTGAAGGTGCCTACTGGAGAAGCAGACAAATGGGCAGGAAAGGCTGGCAAATGGAAAATAAGAACTGATAGAAAAATAAAGACAAGAAGCAGCCGTCTAATTTCCCACATGTGTTTCCATTTCATAGATAAAAAAGGCCTTTGAGAATGGTGCTACGAGCTTTGTGGAATTTAATTCAGAAATTGCAGGGGAAAATGTGAAGCTGGTGGAAAGCATGCGCTCCAAAGTGTTGCTAAGGAGATGGAACTTGAGCTCCTTTATATCAGATACAGCTGCGGCCTGTCAGGAGGGTTTCCACACCGATGGTACACCAGCCATACATCCATGCTGACAGCAACGTTTTCCTGCACATACAGCAATAGTCTCTAACGCAGGCCCAGAAAGGGCTTTGTTTTACCCATTAAACCTACCATGGAACAGGATTATCATGGTGTCGTTTTGCTGCCTCCCTTGAAACCACTGAGGTTGGAATGTTGGCATTGGAAACATATAGCCTGGCGTTGTGTCTAGACAAAGATAGTCCATTATGGGGTGTGTAAGCACAGAGACATGGCCAAGTTCAACAAAGCTGGGGTAGGACAGCATAAAGTACAGTTCTGTGGTGCTCCTTATTCCAGCAACGCCCGGTGCATGGACGGGAGACTCATCCTCTTAGTGATGGGGAGGAGGTGAAAACGAAAGCAAGGATGCTATTATGATTAAACTGCTGGGCTGGCACAATGGTGGTCTGGCTCTGTCACAGCTTTCCTGTGTTATCTTGGGCAAATTACTTAATCCTTGTCTGCCTCAATTCCCCATCTGTAAAATGGGGATAAATACTTTCTGCCATATCTATGGCCGTTGTAAACTCCTCGGGGCAGGGACTGTCTCTGACTATGTTTGTCCAGCACCTCCTGCAGTCAGTCCCGAAACTTGGTTGGAACCTCAAGCCACTGCTATAATCCGAATTATAACAGCGCCCTCTGTCTTCAGCCCTAACTCTGGCTGCTTTGCCCTGCCTCAGCTGCCCCCCTGAATGCACATAAAGTTAAACAGATGAATAAGGTTTTGGGTTCAGGTCTTAAGACATCAAGCACGTCTGAAGTTATTCCATACCGCTCCTGTTGTCTAATCCCAACCCCTCAACTGAGATTTAACCCACTCAGGCCAGACCCATTCCCCACCAATGCAATGTTGCACTCAGTAAATGTATAGTTTGTGTATAGCCTCGCTGTTCTTGTGGTCATGCTTTCCTGTTGAACAGTCTCTGGGTCAATCATCAACATGAACCATTACCAATTGCACAACGTCTCCCCCAATGATTTAATGCTTAGATAATTCTGTAATTTTCTCCAGGCTGGTTGAAGCCTTCTGTAAGTCTTTTCTGGGCATCACTACGCTGCAATTTGGTGGGGGAGGGGGAAAGACTTTTTTCATTTATTTTACAGAGTAGCCTGATCCTCTTGTAAGCCAAAAAGCAATCTTCAAAGTTACCATACACGAGAAGTCACAGTCCAGCTCATTCATTACGGAGCCAAGTCATTAAAATGTTCATCACGCCCCAAGCTACGCAGAAGACAATGGAGCAAAGATGGCATAAAGCCACCATAACATCTACGTCATAAAGCCTACCATTCTGGGATCTCTCTCCCTTCATCCAGCCATGGGGCAGGAGGCATATGTACAACGGTAATTTAAAGTATGAATAGTTACAGAAAATTTCCAGAAAGAATATATTCTAATGGAAGCAGTCCCTTTTCCATCATAGGTGGATGGTGTTGTATGTATCTATATCCATCATGTGTCCATCCAACAGAGGCTACACTGGGTATTGGAGAGAGCACAGGTCTGGGGGCCTGATCTTCAGCCAGCATGAATCAGCCTAGCTCAATTAATTTAAATGGTTTCTGTGGAGCCACCCCCAATGTACATCAGCTGAGGATGTGACCCTGGAAGTCAGGGCTCCTGATTTCCATTCCCAAGACTGCCACTGACTTACTAAGTTAGCCTGGTCCAAGTCACTTGAACCTCATAGTGCCTCACTTTACAGATCTGTAAAATTGGGTGGAGCTCCCCCTTCATAGAATCATAGGAACATAGAATATTGGGGTTGGAAGGGACCTCAGGAGGTTCTAGTCCAACCCCCTGCTCAAAGCAGAGCCAACCTCAGTTAAATCATTGATTGGCAGTGCTGTAAAGCCTGGCTCTGCCCCCAGAACCCCAACTGGCTGTGGGCAGGCAAACAAGAAAACAGGGCCCCTCCACCACCACAAATCCCACCCCTCAGCCATACTACCAGCTCTCCATTGATTGGAGGGAGGGGATGCAATAGGAGAAGGGGTTCGACAGGCTCAAGGAGAGGGTATGTGCTGGACGAGAGTCTGAGCTTGGGGCTGTGGAACACCTTCCTATAAGCCTGCGGTGCGTGTAAGTATCAGCCACAGTCTCCGGGGAAGGAGAGGGTTAATCCAGGACTAAGAGCAAAGGCTGGCTGGCTGGCAGTCAAGACTGTTTGGGGTTTTTATGCAGCTCCTTCAGGGTTCTTGGATTGCTGTCTACTCCCATTGACTGACTGACTTCTTTGCAATGACCCCAGGGTTCTGTCTGTTCTAATGTAGGTATTGAGATAGATCTGCATGCTGGAGTAACTCCTACCTCCCCAAAAGTTATAAGAGTTTGGTGGGAGGGGAGTCCCTACTACAATGACTGCAATAATATTCATCTTCCTCAACTCCCTCATCTTTCCTGGGGTTAGGAGTCCTGTTGTGATGGTCTTTAAGGAATAGTCAAATATGAAGTAATCTTTGGGTAAAATAAATGATAGCCGGTGGTTGTCATGAAAAAATCTATATTTGCCAAGAGTTTGGTTGCCCTGAAAAAAATCTATATTTGCCAAGAGTTAACACAGAGAAGGATCTGAGTTGTCACAGTTTTCTCCTGTATTTTGAACAGGAAATCAATGTGTTGGCATTTGTTAACTATTTAATGGCAACCACTGTAAATACGCAGTATCACTATGGCCTTCTGCAGTACATAACTTCCAACACAGGAGGTTACCAGAGCTCAGATACCAGGAGGCCATTTCCACTGGAAACATTTGCTCCCTCCTATTTTTAAGTCAAGTTGTTCAACACAAGTGGTGTAAGCAGCCTTATGAACAAAGCGGGAACCTGTTTCATCCTGACTCAACTCCTGCAAAATGTATAGAGATGGGCAAATGGTTACAAGTGCTTTCAGCCAGACATGACCATGTTTGGCTAGTTCTTCCAATGGTTTTCATCACATTTGTTGTTGGGTTGTTTTTTGGGGGGTGGGGTGGAGGGGAGTGTTTGTGTATGGCCCTTAACCCAGCAGGAAATACAAATGGAAAAAAACAACACAGTCCCGGCTCTGCCAAGTCAATGGAAGAAAGAATCATCCTTTCTGTTTTGCTTCTTTAATATTCACCTATGGCGCTGAAGAGGACCAGCAGAGAACAGAGACAGTTACTTCCTCTTTCCAAAGTTTTTGGACTGTCTTTTGGCCCCAGAATAATGAAGTCTATTTACAGTAGCAAAAACTCAGTCAGGTCTCTTCTGGGATTCATTTCCTACGCTAAGATTTCTGAGAACACGGTTTTCTGTCTAAAAAGCCAACACTGGCGTGGCAGCTTCTTGCTGATGCCAGTTAAGTTTACTGAAATGCACCATATGATGTTTTCAGCAAGATTTTTTGGGATCCTTTTTTTCCAGGGGGAAAGCCCTGTATAGTATTTACAAAGGAAAGACAGCTGCAGTGATCCAGAGGTACCAAACCTCCCAATCTATCCCATTTTTGAAGCCAGTCCAGATTACAGGTGTTATATACTGGAAGAAGCACCGAGTCCTAGGTTTCAGTGTGAAGCTTTTCATAGTCAGAGAGATATTCAGTTTATTTAACTGTTATGCTAGAGGAAACTAAATTCAGTTTCTTACACAGAGAATCCTGTGGCCTAAATTCTCAGTTACTCTAAGGCCCCTTTACACCACACGCCAATGCAAAGGAATATGTAAAGTGAGTGCAAATGAGAGTGTCTGTCCCTCTTTCTGCCTCTTCACTTTCTATTGGATATATGCTGTGCCCACAAGATGGGACTGTACCAAAATGGGCCGGATCCCCAGAAGGTGTAAATCAGCCTAATTCCAATAAAGTCAGTGAAGCTAGAAGTCTGTACCAGCTCAGGATCTGGCCCCAAGTGATCAAGTCAAATCTGCAGTACTTATTGCAATGGTCCCGGTGTACTTCTTCATCAGTCCTATTTCACTCCCAAACTTTTATAGTACGGCCTCAATGTAGCTAATCAAGGCAGAGGTAAAACACAGAGCAACAATGTTAATCGTCACTCAGTATGTGCCAATTAAGAGTGTCCCGCCTTGGCGGAATATACAGCCAACGGGAGCTGTTCTGATGATATAACGCTCTTGCAGCGTGTTTCACTGGCTTAGTGTGGGGTCCACTCATATCTCATTGGCAGAGGAAATCAGAGAAGACCCAGTCTCGGTCATAGAGTTGAATTGGGGTTTATAACAAAAGTCATTTTTAAATTTTCCAGAACCCCTCCAGACACCAGGTCACCATGCGCTGGATAGTCACTGCTCTTGCAGAGACCTACAAGATTGGGAAGCAGAGGATGAGAAATCTCTTCCCCTTCTTTGCACCAGTGCACAAGGGGCAGCCAGAATCCTGTTGCTTGTTGTCCCGCTGCTCAAGGCACAGGAGAGGACCAGAGCTACTTAGCCAGAGCCAGCACCCCTGACTTCTGCCTCATTAATTAGTGCACACTAGTACTGATGCCACCCCCACTACACCCAGGGGCAATCATTGCCCTGTCAGAATGCACACATTGTGTAGGCATTCCACTGCTGCTTTTTACCAGGTAGGGTCTATAGGAAGAGTCCTGTTGCTGGAGGGATGAATTTTCCAAACACCAGGGAATCTGCTATAGTTTGGGGGGGGGGAGGAGGTGTCTGTGTTTGGTTCAGGGATGCAGGTAGAAAGCAGGGTGTTCTCACAAGCTTTAGTTCATCTTACTAAATGTTTGCCATCCTGGTTTTAGTTCAGAGAGGAAGGATGGTGCAGTGGGTAGGGACTTAGTCTGTGACTTTCAAGAGTTCGATCCTTTGCGTGGTCACCGATTTCCTGTGTGACCATGGGCAAGACACTTAATAGCGCTGTGCCTCACTTCTCCTCGATGAAAGGAGAATTATGGTACTTCCCTGCCCCGTGCATTAATGATTAACAGGTACTCAGATACTAATACAAGGAGGGCCATACTGATACCATAGATATGTAGCAAAGGTTTGAGAGATCTAAACAGTTCAATTTGGAGGTCTTTAAGACTGCACTGTGAACCATACACATATTTTTAATGTGTGTGTAAGGAAGGTCAGTAGGTCCACCAAGCCGCCAGGGCAGTGGGGAGCTACTACCCCTTTGGGACAGCCTTGGTCACACCTCCCCATTACTGGGAAATTAGGGTTGGGAGGTGTGCCGTCCCTAGTCAGCGGCACGCCCCTCAGGCCGGGGAGCGCCGGCCAAGGGTCCGTGGCGCACCCCTCAGGCCGGGGAGCGCCAGCCAAGGGTCCGGGGCGTGCCCCTCAGGCCGGGGAGCACCCGCTAGAGTCGGGGTGCACCTCACAGGTAAGGGGGCACCAGCAGGAATCCAGGTCATCCGCTGGGGGCAGCCCCGATCCCTCTTCAGCGTCCGCCTCTGTCTGCCATGGGTCACGGCTGTGCTCCGGTAGTCCCTCCGGGTACTCTGCGGCTGGCAACCCCGGCTCCCCCACAGCATCCGCCTCTGTCAGCCATGGCTCACTGCTGAGTTCCGGGAGTCCCTCCGGGTACTCTGCGGCAGGCAGGTCTGGAAACCCCAGTCCTTCCTCTAGACCAAGGTTCCCAGGGTCCAGGGCCTCCCCTGGTTCGGCAGCAGGGTGTGGAGGGAGCAGCCCGCAGTCGGCATCTGCCTCCCTCCCTGGTGCTGCCCGGACTGACCTAGGGGCCCCACCCTTTATACTTCCTGTTCCGCCCCTCCTCTTCCTGGGGGCGGGGCCGGCTTGGTCTGGGCCCGCCCACTCTGTCTGAGAGAGTGTTTCTTTACCCTCCAGCTCAGAGGGAGGCCACGCTGCCTCCCTACAGTGTGTCTGTAAATCTTTTGGAAGTTGGCTGGTTTATTAAAGTTATTATTTTCCTTACTGTACACTCAGTGACATTCCTGCCCTGATATATTTTTAGTTTATTGTGGCTATTCCGTGGAGACTCACCACATATTTTATCTCTGCTACCGTGATTCATTGGTCCATATGATATTTCCCTGCTCCCCCCACCACCTCCTTAAAAAGCCACAATGTATCTATATTACTCCAAACACAACAATTGTGTGTATGGGTGATAGGACCTTTTCCATCCCAGCACCATTCACTGTGACAGAGTATTGAAGTTTATTTATTTGCTTGCCCATGCAAAAAATGATCATAACCAACTGACCACTAAACCGAAGGGCGATCAAAAGAAACACAGGTATCATTTATGCTCTACCATTCCAGATCGACCGTATTGCGTAGCATAGAGACTCCTGCCTTTCCCATCCCCAGCTCCCCATCCTGCCCATCCTCCCGTTTCCCTGCCGGAGCACAGCTTCGCATCCATTAGACTCAGAACTTGACTCTGAGCTCCTGGTACAGCCTGGTCTGGAAGGCAGTTAAAAGAATGGCCCGGAAGAAAGGAAATAATTAAACAGCTGCTTGCCCTGGGGGCACCAGGGTTTGAAATGCCAAGTGACAACTGTGATTTCACTTCAGTGTCTGTACCCCAACCAGTACCCAGACTGCTAAAATGTTTGCAGAATTCTTCATGGCTGCTCATAGATTCTAAAGCAAGACAGACGAGTTTCCATTACTAAGAAGGGCTCCAGATCCCAGAGGTTCTCTGCAGTTAATTATTCCTAGGGCTGACCAACTCATAAATTTCATGTTTGATTAAAATGGCTACTCTATTCAAAAACAACAACATCCCAGCTGTTCACTGTGTCACCTCGGTTCTAGCATGGGAAAGGCAAGAGCTGTCCAATATATTCTCTGTGGAGGGTGGCTTTTCCATGTGATAGCTTCTCGTGCTTCAAAGGTCTGGTAGACTCATTATGATGTCTTCTAGCTCCCATGTTTGGCAAGAAGAATGCCTTCTATTTCTTTTTGCATCAAAAGAATGCATTTCACATGCATTTCACGTGGTATGCATGTGAAATGCAAAGCGCTAGCTAATTTTGGGAGGCAGCAATAGAGGTTATTGATTGTATCCCACAGAGCAGAAATCAGCCTTGGATATGATCCTTCATCTCATGCATTGTCAGCAGTGATTGTACCACTTGCAAAGCTCTAGACAGACTAAGTGATTAATATGGTAAAACCAAAAGTAATTCAACTCTTAGGAGACAGCTGCACTGTACTTTCTCTTTTTTAGTTAGAGATTTTTTAAATATAGTTTTCTCCTAGATAGTGTAAATTCTCATCCATTAGTCCTTCCCATGCCAAAAAGGATGAATAAACACACACGCACACACATACACACACACACTTGGCTGATGTATTTTGAATTTTCAAAATTTAGATGCAAAATTTTCACCAAAAATTTTCTTAAGATTTTTACCATTTCCTCACATTTTTCTACCATTACACAAAAAGTGTTCCACATTTTTTCATAAGAAGGTTTTCATTATTTTCACAGACACACACAAACCAAAACAGCATTTTCACCCTGAAATGTCACCTTTTCCTGGCCATCGAGAATACAGAGGTGGAAAGCACAGAGGTAGACTGTAAAATAAGAGCAAAACACCTAAAATAGCAGCAGAATGACATTTTCCTTTGGCTCTTTGGTCCTTGAAAATGTAAATTGTCAACGTGGTTCTAATCCATGATATCAGCCATGGGTTTATGGACTGGTGACCTGTGGCTGCTCTTCCCCTAAAGTATATCAAGAGGATACAGGCTAAAATCTTTTAAAATAGACAGCAGCATACAGTAAACTCTCGATTATCCAGGATGATAGGGAAAAAAATAATTCTGGTTAATAAAATCCTGGATAATCACCATCCATAGGAAATATGGGAAGTGGGGGTTGATTCACCAGCCATCCTGCACCGGGGGGAGGGGGTGTTGGTTCACTGGCTGCCCTGAGCCCTGATAGGGGTTTTTTGTGTGTGTTGGGGCAGCAGCAAAGCCAGAGCCAGCCCTGCAAGTTGCATGTATTTTTTTGACATCCTGGTTAATCCAATCCTGGATAATCGAGAGTCTACTGTATTCATTTGGGTTCTCAAATTTAGGTAGAATCTGAGGTAGAATCAAAGCTGTTACATTCGGCATCAACAATGGAACTGGGAATGAAGAAAAAATGACAATTAATGTTTCACCACAAAATGCCACTTGTTATCTGGAAGTAACTCATGACGAGTGCTCTAAGATGACTATAACCACACTTCAAAGGAGCCTTTAAAAGTCTCTCAGATCAATCTGATTTGACAAGCCCATTCAAAGAATTATTGAAAACTACGGAGAAAGCTTGCAGTTTATAGTCTCGCTATTTACAGACAAAGCCCATAGATTGTCTGCTCTTCACATTACTGTGCTTTAAAAGAAACCAAACCAAGAGCCGTAGAATGCAGCTCTTCTTTTCCTTATCCCCAGGGTCATCAATGCCAGCAATGCGTCTCTGGAACAAGGGAGCCCCTGTTTAAGCTCATAATGTTAACTCCATAGCATAGCCACTAGGAGGTATGAATAACCCCTGTACAATTAATTGCTATTTGACTTACCCACAATGATGAAAACATGTTGTTTTATCGCGCTACTTTTATTATGCATGCAGGACAATTGACAGAGTGATGTTCCCATTCGGTCCCGGGCCGGGTGTCGAAAGATAGAGCACTCCGATGGGGGAGAGCGCTCCTCGTCGGCATGAGAACCACAAGGTGAGCATTGTGACACTAACAATGACCCAAGCGTTCTGTTTCCAAACACTGCAGTCAAAGCAAGAGCTTATAAGAACACGCGGTGCAGTGAAAGGTGAGGTCACTTGACATCTGAGAGGGTGTTTGCATTCGAATACAAATTTTGAAGATTGCCTGAGATGGCTCTGCTTCCTCAGTGTTCTTCTCAAAAACAGGCTCTTTCCCCTAATTATAATGGTAGACTGTTGTGACATGTCATTCCATATTCTTTATGAAAATATGCTTATGATAGGAATATGACATAACCGAGATATACTTTATGCAAGACGGCTCATGAGATATCATCGGAAAGGTTCTGATTGACTGAAACTGATTATCCTGTCTGTGTGCATGTATCATTTTTGTATCTGAAATCAGGAATATTGACTATGTATCTGTATTTCAACTATGCCACTTTGAGTGATGCCCACTGCCAACTCAATGATCCAACAATGGAAAAGCTAGACAGGGTGGATGGCCCATCAGCAAGGACAATGGACTGTAACAGAAATTAGTTGTCCTGTGGACCTGTGAGTCAGCCTGTGAAGAATGGCTACAAGGGCCCTACAGAGTCAGGTGGTCTTGTCACCGGATACTAAAACATTACCTGGGAGTTCTTGTAACTTTCCATGGTAAAGGAAGTGGGGAGGGGGGTCAAACTAGGAAACAAAGGACTCCTGCCTTATGCAAATCCTATTTAAGGGTGGGGAATCAAATAATCGTGATCCTCAGTTCTTTCCTGCTACCCCAACCAAGATGACTCCTGGAAACAACTAAGACTGAGCTGGGGGAAAGAACTGGGCCCAGGCTGGAAGGGAGTCTGGCCTGTGAAGATTATTAGAACCACATTTAGGGTGAGAACTCACGTGTAACCGGTTTCTTTAGTGTATTAAAGTTAGTTTCTCTGCTCTGCTTTATTTCCTTAGTAATCTGCCTTGTTCTGCCAGCAACCTCCTTAACTACTTAAAATACACCTGTTATAGTTAATACATTTATTTCTGGTTTATAATACAGCCCAGTTTATATGGATTTCTAATGGGGGTTGCGGGGGTTGGGCAAGAAATTGTGCATACCCTCTTCCGCCTTGAGTGAAGAGGTGAATTTCATATATCTTGGGGTCTGCACTCCAAGGGATGTCTGAGTGCTGGCGCAAGTCCCTTAAAATGAGTCTTCCCAGAGCTGATCTGTAGCTGAGTGTGGCCCTGCCTGTGTGTGTGTGTTAGAGGAGCTTTTAAGAGCCTGGCTCAGCAAGACCAGTTAAAGGGGGTCCATGCTGGCAGAACAGGTAGACTCAGTTGTATCTCTGCACATCAATTGCCTTCCCAAGGGGTCCAACCCATCACAACCATTTCTGAGTAGATTGGGGCCCATTCTGAATGAAAGCTGGTTTCATATGCCTCGGTTGTCTCCTGTGATGTGGCACAGGCAGATACTGGATACAAAGACAGGATCACCCTGTAGACGGGCCCTTCCAGAGTGCAGAATCAGTACAGAGATTCCTATGCATACATCCTCCCCAAATTCTGATGTAGCAGCATTGTCAGGCATGACTCTGGTGGTGCTACATCCCAGTAATCCCTGGTTGCCCTGTCATCCCCTTAGGGCAATTGGCACAAACTGGAGCAACTCTAAGGCTGCTGTAATTTATGCTGGGGATTGGACCATGTTTAGAGCCAGCCCAGGACCACAAAAGTGACTTACACACTGCTTTGCACCCCATCCCAGTTCCTGAGTTGTTCTGTTCACTCCTCAGCCGCACCAAGCTTCTAGCCTATAATCTGATAGAACATTTGCATATTTTTAAAATGCAAACAAACAGAGAAAAACCTGCCCCCCCCCCAAGTCATTTTGTCAACTTTTGGTGCAAAAGCGAAACCTGAGAGGTATGAAAATTGCCAGAAACCATAGTTGTCCCCAGTACTGCACCGCTCTCCCGCTGGCCAGGCTAAACGTGGCTAGCAGGAGGATGCAGTAAGCTGTATCCATCGGGTAAAAGAATCCATGTCCCAAATCCATAAGCAACTCTTCAGTGTGTTGGCGGCAGCAGCTGAGCCCCACGGAACAAACGTGTCGCATTCTGCCATGAAATACGACACAGGCTTCTTTGATTCCTCCTAATTGCATTTCAGTGTTTGCGGCGTGATGGTACCATTTCTGCAGAAAGTTCAGCAATTTTGGTTACTGGCTTCCTCCTTTTGCTGACCTACAAATACCAGTTTGCAGAGGGTGATTTATGACCGAGCATGAAATTACCATCTTGTAAAAGCTCAGATCAGAACTATAAATAGGGTGGCAGTAGATGCACGCAGAAAACCCCAAGGGTGCCGTGTTTCTCTTGCTTTGTCTGTGCAACATAGAAGCATAGTGACCCATATTAAGAAACGGAGACTTAGTTGATGTAAACTGGCATAACTCCAGGGGGACTGCATTGATTTACACCTGCTAAGGATTTGGCCCCAAATTTATGGGCACAAGGATAAAAATAACAGCTGGTTAAAATGACACGACTCAGACTTCACAGTAACGAAGAGCACTTAAAACTTAATCCTCTCTAGTCTCTCGGCCATTTATTATGTTGTCCAAAACATTAATGAGACACAGTTTATACTTTCAATGCAATATTTATCACAGAAGGGGATTAGCCTTGGGGTGAGTGCTGATTAACCTCTAGTTGTCGATTAATGGCTTAGTCATGTTTCCTGATGATCCTTGTCAATTTCAAGCCTGGATTTTAAGACTTTCTCTCTTCCTGTTTTTAAACACAGCAATATAAAAGTGGTAGTGACGTAATGTAGCTCAGACAGAAGTATGGACTACTGGTTAGAGCACGGGTCCGGACGCAAGCAATCTCTGAATTTCTAATTTTAAGCCTAACACTGATCTTGGGCAGGCCACTTCACCTCTGTGTGCCATTTATAAGATGGGGCTATTAACACGGACCCAGAGGATGGAATGGATAATGTTTGTAACGCAATACCTAAGAGGTAAGTATGAGCAGGACAAGAAATGGTGGTCTGTGCATTAAGCATTTTTGGGGAAGGGACTGAATTTTCTTCGAGCTGTCGGGTGCGTCTTGGACCATGACCCATGCGAAGGCTTGTCAGCTGCGCTACGCGATGATGTCACATAGGAGTTGGAATCAGAATAAATGGCACGTTAGTGAGGTGAACTGGGCAGTGTTAGAAGATAGAAACTCAGCGGCTGTAAATTGTTTGCTCTGAAGTGACTTCAATGCAGTTACCTGGATTTACGCCAGCTAAGCAGCTGATAGCAGCCGATCTAGATTTTTTTAAAAAATGTTCGAACTAGGGCTATGTTTATGCTCTGGAAGCTAGGGGTCTAAAGGAGAAACTGAAACTATGTAGCAAAGAGTCCTGTGGCACCTTGAAGACTAACTAAAGTATTGAAGCATAAGCTTTCGTGGGCTAATACCCACTTTGTCCGATGCAAGCAGATACGACAAAGAGGGTATTAGCCCACGAAAGCTTATGCTTCAATACTTTAGTTAGTCTTTAGGGTGCCACAGGACTCTTTGTTACTTCTGCTATTCCAGACTAACATAGCTACCTCTCTGATTCTTGAAACTGTGTTATAGAGGAGCTGCGTGTGACATAAATGAAAACTAGTGACAACTTGCTGCCTTGTAGCACAACGTGATGCTTAAGGAAAGTAATAACGGAGACAAGTTCACCCAGCCAAGATCTGCGGAGCCCCCCACTTCTGTAGACCAGGTTCAAAGGCTGGATCCTGCTCACCTCATTGACATATATAATCCCACTGAAGTCAGTAGCCTGAATACTCACTTATACAATGGCCCCACTCTACCATATAGGTATAAATTACATTTACATCCAATTTAAGGCCTCTTTACACTGCGAGAGTAGTTTAAAGGTACCTCAGTGTAAATGAGAATTGGGCCCAATTGGCCTTCAGGAGGCTGCGGGGAGGAGCGAGGGTGCGGCATGCAGCCTCCCTCTCCCCCCCCTGCCTCTGATTGCTGGAAGCAGTGGGGGGGGGGAGGCTGCACACTGCATCCTCGCTCCTCCTCCTAGGCTCCTGAATTCCTCAAAACAAATGATTCCTGCAGGCAGGAGGCAGGGAGAGCAGGGGGAAGGTGCTGATCCATAGGGTCTGCCGGCAGGCTGGAAGTATTGGGGTGGGGGCGGAAGGGAGCTGATGGGGGGTCTGCCAGCCTGTTTAATACCTGTATTAAATTGCTTGTTTAAAATGTATATAATGCCTTTTGTCTGGCAAAAAAAATAATCCTTGGAATCTAATCCTCCCCCCCTCCCCATTTACATGAATTCTTATGGGGAAATTGGATTTGCTTAACATCGTTTCGCTTAAAGTCACATTTTTCAGGAACATAATTACAACATCAAGTGAGGAGTGACTGTATAGCCCTGTTCTGGAAAATTCATCAGTGGGGGAAAAAAACCCATCAGTGTGGAACTGATAAAACTCTGCTGATGCATCTCTGAAGGTGGTTTTTTGGAAACTGTGAACAGACAGAAGCAAAAATTAGTCATGGCAGAGACCGCTTGGTATCTGGATCTGATTCTTCGAGTGATTCATCAGTGAGAAATCACCACTTTGCCTCACATTTTGCATTTCCCTCTTTATTTAGAAAGGAGCTCAGCTTTACCAAGAATATGTGACCTTCTGTCTGAACTGCTTTTTGATGGAGGGGTACTTGCAAAAGCCTCGAATTATCATGATTTCTAAATCACTGGTTCCAAGACACACACAAAAAAAAGCAGAAAATTGTGGGTTTTATCACTCCCCAAGATCTTGGGGCAGTAAAACTAGAAGCTTGCAACATCAAAGGGGGGAGTCTAGAGCATGTGTCAATTTCAATGTAGATTTTAACACAGCAAAGTTATACATGGAAAGGAGTAGCCAAGCTCTGGCTGTGATTTGGTCAATTATTGATTGGAACGCTAGAGAAGTGAAAGCACTGAGGACTGAGTACATAACTGCTTGGAGAAATCTGTAGGTCTGAAATGAGTGAGAACTGGCAATCCCCTTCCGGTTCCTTTTGAGAAGCGACTGAAGGAAATAAAAAACAGGCAGATCAGATCATCAGCTGGTGTAGATCAAAATATTCCATCGATTTCATTGGACACACACCGGCTGAGGATCTGGTCCAGACAGAAGAGTGGTAAATGATGCTCACTTTGGACGTGTTTGGTCCCAGAAATGATTTTGCAGAAATAATTTTTCTAAATTATTTCTTATACGATAGGGGCATCGAAGCCCCACTATGCTAGGTGATATAAATACACATGAAAAGAAACCGTGCCTGCCCCGACGAGCTTACGTTCTAAATAAACAAGAGAGGGAAAGAGATGCAACCTACATCTTAGCAGAAGATTGGGAACCAGGCACAAAGAGGTTAAGTAACTTTCTCAAGGTCCGTGGCAGAGCCAGGAATTTAATGCATGTCTCTTGAGTCTCTGCTTCACTGCCTTGACCATCAGAATATCCTCCCATCAGAAAGTGCTGCAGATTTCTCAATGATCGTTGAACCACAGAAATTAGTGATCGGTTATCTATGCCATCCTCCTGCCCAGGCAAGATTATTCCCAACGTTGCAGTGCTCTGTCTAGGCTAGCTTGAAATGACTCAAGCGATGGATAGTTGCACCACTTCCTATGGGAGCCTATTCCAGAGTCTAACAGATCTTGTTTAAGGATTATATTCCTGCTATTTAGCCTCAATTTTATGTTCCTTAACTTCCACCCCATAATCCTATTCATACGCCAGTCTAAGTAATAGGCATTCACTCTCTTTGGGGTTTGCAACCTTCCACATGGTTAGCAAATATACTCAGACCCCAGTTAGTCTTCATCTAACTACGGTAAATGAGTATGGAATGTATTCTCAAAAACATGAATGGGGTTTGCAGAACTATGAAACTGCTGGAATACCAAAAACACACAGAAGCTCTTTAAAAGCAGCTTCTCCTTCTAGGAAATCTCTACAGGGCAGAGGGTTGCATTGCCCTACTTTTAAAGCCATGTTGGCTAATTTTATTCTAAATCCTTTTAGCTAGTATTTGCACATGATTTCTGCTGACTTAGACTTTTCAAGATTGGCAGTGATTCACTTTTTCTAGTCCTCAGTCTTTCACCCTGGGAAGCAAATCAATTAAAAGAAAAATTTGTCCGTACCCTGTTGAAACAAAGCATAAATGTGGTCAGTTAAGTGAGTCATGATGTAATGGGTATGGAACACTTGAATGCTGGTTACCCATCAGCCATGACACAGCATTTATCGTACATACCAGTTCCCGTGGTTTCTAGTACCAAATAGCCATTCATCAAGTATTTGGCAAATTGAGCAGGGTGGGGACATGAAAATGATGGGGGGAAACTGCTGGAGATAATCAATGGAGAACTGTCTTGATCACCGTTTTAGGCCAGGAAATCTAGGCATGGAGCAAGACCTTAGCTCAAGACTCTGGTTCCTAGAAGAACAGGGATCCTTTAGCAAAGCTTCTCCTTGGAATAGCTATGTGCAAGAAACCAACAGTAGCTGAGAAAATATGTATTGTTGCCTCGACAAATGATTTGCTAGGTGAACTTGTGATCACCACTAACATGAAAGAAGTGCAGTTGCACAAAATTGTAATATATAAGCCCATCTAGATGGATCCCTGGGGACTGTGATAACAGCCTTTTTTGTGGCCTCTGTTTAAGAAAACAGAGAAATGCCAAATTCTTCCAGATGAAAATTTTCCCATCAAAGATGCACCTAAACAGAAACCCGGGATCCAAACACTTTAGGAAAAGTTAGACCTGGGTCTAAACTTTGTGTCTTTGGGCCCACATCTAAACTTCTCAGGCATGATCCTAGACAAACCAGAACTAAGAAATGAACCCTGCATTCAGCCAAAACTCTCCATGAGTTCAACAGAAGTTTAGTCTAAAATACAGACTGAAGAAGAATCCTTTGAACACCTAGGAGGATTGCAACCAGTTGGGCAAATTCATGAGTCTCTGTAGTGCTATTGCTAATTGGAACTCGGATCTCCTGAGTCCCAGTCTGGTGCCTTAACAACAAGACCATTCTTTCAGCCCCTGAGTTTGCCCCATACATATTAGACAGGAGAAAGCCTGAAAGATCTGACCAGATCACAGTGGATGAGGGTATGGAATACCCCCCAAAAAGGGATGAAGTTCATGCAGATCTCCCGGACTGCAACACATTTTTGCATTAATTGTAAAAAGAAAAGGCCACATGGAAATGCAGAGAAGGTGAACTGAATTCAGATGTCCCAAAAGGTCATCTTTATGCAAATCACACCTCTCCTGTGTTCTGTACACTACCATGCTCCTAACACACAGCGGATTTGAATTCATTAGCATTTGGGAATAAACCAAAAAGCAGCCAATAACACTGGAAAGAAAGGAGGAGTGGATAATCTGTTCTCTTTATTCAACTATTTCCTATTAAAACAAGCCTCTTTGATTAGAAGAAATTTCAGCACGGAGAAAAAGAAACGGTGCCATGTTATTTACTGGGTCGAGCAGGTTTTCTATCCTACCGATGGGGCATGTCCTGGTGTCACACACGGGCATGGACCAGACTCATTTCATCCCTGGTGCAGCCTAAACCTGGAGCTCTCGCTGCCATGTGGCAATGCAATAATATTATAAAGAAGTTGGACTGCAAGGCAAAAAACAGTGTCTTCCAATGGTGGTGGTGTGTTGGTTTTTTTTAGTTGTTTACAGTTATCTTCCTGGAAAATGGACTTGAATCTCCCTACATTAGAAACCTATTAATTCAGTCATATGTTTCCCACATCCTGAGCCTCCATGCCATTTTGTACCTCACCAGCTGGCTTAAAATTGGGCCGGATTCTCGCTACTTTTTAAACTATTCAGTTCAATACCATATATTTTACTCCAGTAATAATCACTAGTTGGTGTGAGTAGGTGTAGCAGGAGGAGGGCCAGTATTAATAATAACCAGGCCTCCTGCTTCACCTGAAGTTAGTGGAAATTCAGATTAAGATGGCAAGCTGGGCACAACAGATATTATATTAATGATAATGTCTAACTGATTAGTAAAGAAAATTAAATCCACATGACAAATGGGAACTTCATTCATTTCAAACGTTCTTTGCAACACAAAAGCCTAGGACCAAGTCGTTCTATTTCATTGGTTCTCAAAGTGGGGGTGGGGACCCGTCTGGGGGTCGCGAGCCAATTCTGTGGGGGTCGTGAGCCCCTGCTGCCAGCAGCCGGCCCCGAACAATGCCGCTGCCGCGGGCTGCTGGCATCCGGCCCCTGCTGCTGCAGGCAGCCTGTGCCCCTGCCTCGGCGGGCTGCCGGTGACCCCATAAGGTTGGTCCCAGCCACAGCTCCTGCCGCAGTGGGCTGCTGGTGGCCCCGTGAGCCCGGCCTGGGCCCTGGCCCCTGCCGCAGCGGGCTGCTGGTGGCCCCGTGAGCCCGGTCCGGGCCCTGGCCCCTGCCGCAGTGGGCTGCTGCTGTCCCCGCGAGCCCGGTCCGGGCCCTGGCCCCTGCTGCACCCTCCCCCCCGTCACTGGCCTCGGGGGGGCTGCTGGAACACCCCCATCCCAGCCCCTACTGCAGTGGGCTGCAGGCATGCCCCCCCACCTGACCCTTAGGGGGGGGTCGCACTTAGAGGCCCGGTGTGGGAAAGGGGTCACCATTACAAAAGGTTTGAGAACCACTGTTCTATTTCATTTCCGCCAGTTTTCAATGTGTTTCCATCTCCCTGATTTGTAATACCCTCTTGGCAGCTTGAACAACAATGGCTTTGCCAGCTGATTTTTATCATTTTACATGTGGCAGATATGGATTCCCCCCCCCAATAGTTTTCAGGGGAACTGAAGTTAATGTGTTTTTGTTTAACAACTACCTCAGCTGAATGCTGAGCAGCCTTCTTTCTTTTTGCATGAAGAGCCCATGTGAGGTCAGTGCAGCTGTGGTGAAATGATGCTGCACAGCCAGCAGGGGGACCACAAAACACTATGATTTTTGCAAGCCCTACAAAAATAAGGATTTTTGTTTGCATTTCCCAGTGATGGAGAGGTAACTTTTGAGAGGGAAGGTCGCTTCACATCTCTGTGTCTGGGTTGGCCATTCTGTAAAATGAGGATAATACTTTCTTCTTTGGGAAAGGGATTTTGATGCTTAATTAATCAGCGTTTGTAACATGCATCGAATGAATGGCAATTATAGAAGCAACCTTTCTTTCTAGTCTGGAACCTGCAGACCTCTTGCTAATGAGATTAGAACACAAATTTGGGACCTGAAGTCTTGTTCCTTTCCCTTTCAATAGAGTACTTGTTGTCACGGCAACTATTTTTTTGTCAATTGGACTGCCTTGCTACAAGTACAATGCCTAGGATCTACGTCTCATCCGTGGTTTCACACCATTGACTTTGGTGGAGTTACTCCTCGTTTATACTGCTGTGAGAGGAGACCCAGGTCTACAGTCTGTGTGGTCATATGCATGCATGGGAAGAAGACAGATTTTAAAAGAAACAGGCAAAGCAGAGTATGTTCAGGTGCTAGCAATGAGACCAAAAAGAAGGCATATAATTGCATAGAAAGGGAAAAAAACTGTGCTTGGCTATTTCGCTGTGATATTTGTTACAAATAGTGCCTATTTGAATCATTCCTGAATGGATTTCTTATTCCTAATAAATCACCGACTAGCTCAGAAGGACAATTGTCAGCATATGCGATGTGCGTAAAGTATTCACAGCAGCTGTTTGCAGTGTGCAGCTGGTTACCTAGGTCACATATCATTGTTTCAGCTACCTGATTGGCTGAGTATAACTTTTCAACCTACAGAATAATGCATTCATGTAACATTTCATTACATGAGTGGGGTTTGCAAACGTTTTGGCCAATACCTAATGGCTTTTTCAAATGCTAGCAAATAAAGTGAGCCCCGTGAATAACAGTGAACTGAACTCAGTGCTGTTATATATGCAAATATTTGGCCAATAAAGATTTTTTTTAAACAATGTAAATATTTGACCATCTCTAATCAGTATTATCTTTTGCTACTCTATGTTACCCAGTTTGACCCTGGGCCAACGCCCGAGCTGCTATAAACCAGCACAGATCCCCTGACTTCAAAGAAGCTCCATTAGTTGGCCCCAGCTGACAGTTTGGCTGGCTCATTCAGTCTTAAAGGTTTGGCTCTTTAATCTTGGCACATACCCTTTGGAATTTTCCAGTGTGCCACTGCAAGCCTAAATTCTGTCTCGATCCATTCCTGTTTCGGAGGAGCAAACAGGTCTGCACAAGAACTTAAATCACCTGGAAAACTGTGCTCATCTGAAATCAGGCTGGAAACTACAGTTCCCCTTGTTCAGCAAGATCTTTCAGGCCCAGGCTCAGATGGTGTAAATCAGCACATTTTCACTGAACTCAAAGGAGCTACTAGGACTTACCCCATCTGAGGATACACCAGTTGAGGGGGTAGTTGTTGAGCTTGGTTTCCTAATCCAACGGTGAAATTCCTTGGAATGCTGGGTAAATTTCACCATTGTATCGCACCATTCTAAAAGTGCCTCTTCTTTCATTCCCCTGGGATGTGTTCTGAAACATACTTAAGAGAATATTTTTTCTTCCCCTGGCTGTGTGCCATTGAAATTGCACCGATTTTCAACACGATTGTTAGAGACTATTAAAGCACTAATGGGACTTTCATTTGCAGCTGCAGCAAAACAGAAAAGGTCTCCTTTCAAAACAATGAGCTGTTTGTATGATTAGAAATGCCAACCACATCTGGGACAAGAAAACTAATGAGATTCTGGCGTTCAAGTAATTGAGAGACCAAAGTCAGACAGCACCTGTAGCATCTTTCAAACTAGCAATGGTTTTAGCTGTTAAACAGCTATCTAGACATTGCTTCTCCTGTGGATCAAGTTATTGTTTTGTTTTATTATCATGGTAAAAGGGGCTACTGGAAAGGAGGATCCTGCCTGTGGAGGCCCTTTGCAACCACAGGGGTCACTGACCCTTCTAAGTGTCCTAGTTACATAGAAAATGCCCTAATATAGTGCTTGTTTTCATCTTCTCACCATCACTACGTGATCGGGGTGTGTGTGAACCCTTCTCATACGGTTGCAGAGTGTTGCTGTGAGTGGTGAAATGGCTCTTGAGCTCCACCCCAGGGACAGCTGCAAATCAACGTCGAGGAAAGATAATTCCTGTATAGAATGTCTGTCATTTCTAAAGCACTTTACCCCAGAAGGAAAGGCGCAATATAAACATAGGATATCATTATTGCTGCTGCAGCACTAGTATGCTGAATGCTCTGAAAGCCGCCAGGATTTTTAAGGATGTAAACGTAGCACCTCTCCTGAAATACAAACAGCTCCAGTCGCCCATTAGGTACCTGAACGGCATTCTCTTAAGTTGTCCAGTCAGCACCTACTCATTCATTACGGGGTTTGCAACTGAATCATTTTGGAGGGAGTATCACTGGCATCTTATCAAACCTACACCTGGCTCCATCCAAAGCATTTCTCACTCTTTTGAGCTAATGCATCAAAGGATTTCAGCTAATGCACGTTTCACCTAATCCTTCGTTCAAGTCAGGGGCCACTTTGTTCCCAGTGTCTTGTTTCTCAGGTAGCTTGTGTGCTGGCCCTTCCAGTGTGATTGGGGCTATGGGGTTGGAATGTAGGAAAAACCTAGCCCAGCAGGTCACCAGCAACGAAGGACAGGTGCCAACCAACACCATGATCATCCTGTTTCTATGGCTACATCTATGCTATGCACGAGGGGTGTGAATCCCCATCGTGTGTACATACTTGTGCTAGCTCCCATTGAGCCAGCGTGAGTATAAATAGCAGAGTAGCCGCTTGGTAGCATGGGGAGTATGTCTACATGAGGAATCACACCCTTAGCTTGTACTATTAGCTGTAGCCTTTGTTGCATCCTTTTGTCCGGCTTGGCTGTTAGTCTGTAAACTGTTTGGGATAGAGACTCTCTCTCTAAGCACAGGTACGGCACTTAGCACAACAACAGTTAACAGGGGCCTCTTGTCACCACTGTAATAAGAACTGGGTCAGATCAATGGTCCAGCTGCTCCAGTGTCCTGTCTTCCGACAGAAGCCAGGGCCTGGTGCTTCAGAGGGAATGATCCCGAACAGGGCAATTATTGCCCCGTTGTCCAGTCCCAGCTTCCGGCAATCAGAGGGACTTGCCCAGCAGGCGGTTACTCCTGTCAGTAATAACTGCTGTAAACGATGTGTGTATATTTTTATATTAAAGGGGGGGGGGAAGCGCTACTCTGACCTAATTAATACTCCAGGGCATCGACACTCAATCCCAGTGTTTCAGAAGCAGCTCGGTGTCAAACTCATTCTCAGCCTGGTCACTTGCTTTCACCAGAAGCTAGGCCATAAGATGGGAAGGAACCTGCAGGGTCAGTCAGTCCAGTCCCATGCTGTCACAGGCAAGCCCATGACATAGTCCCATTCATCAATGTATCCTGCTCCATTTTAAAATGAGGTTATCTGCCCCCATTCTTCCTCCTGGAGGCTGTTTCAGAACCTCACTGCTCTAGTGGTTAAAAACCTTTCGGGAGAGTAATAAGATCTTAAGTAGCTCTCAGAGGAGGCAGTGTGCTCTAATCAGCACTCTGATAATTAGGGCCAGAGGATGGCAGGCCAGAAGTGTCCCACCCCCTAATCTGGAATGAGCCATTGACTCTCTTAGGAACCTCAGGCAAGTCACTTGACCTTTGAGTCCAGTCAGCTGTAACACAGGCTAAGAACAGACCCCAGTTGACAAACAGCTGCTGTGGGTGTCTAAATTAAGCTTTAGCCTGGCCAAAAATATTATAACCCCCTTTACCACCCCAAAAGAAAACCAACCCGGATGCTAGAACATTGATGTAACTCCTCATGGGAGCTAGGGGTAATCATTCTGAAACAGGGAAATCCAGCTAATTTTCTATCAATGCAATAATGATGGGCCATCTCACCTTCTACACAGGACTTCTCCTAATTAGGGGACAAGAAAGGGCTGATTCCTTCAGGTGCATGGGATTCCGCTCCCTAAATCATGAGATCCCTCAAACTGTCCTTGATCTTAGGGGATGTTTGCACAAGTCCGGTCTCCCTTCACCGGCTCTAGGTTCGTACAGGAACCCTCTAGCCCCTGGACAGCATGTTACCTGTGGCTCACACTGGCAGCTCCTCCCCTGAAGCTTCCTTAGGGAGGGGTCACCTGTAGAGAGGGAGAGCAGCTTTGTGAATGCTGACCCGATCTATTTGTGTTTGGCCATGGAAGATAATACCCTAGAGAGCGGTGTCCTTCCCAACCTTTCCCACTGAGCCAGCCTGTGCAGAGGCACCTTCTCTAAGGTATGTGCGAGAGGGAATCACTGCTTTCCCATTCCTTACTTCTGTAGATCTGGTGGGGTTTCTGCCTGTGGGGCTGGAGGGGCCCATTAATAATACTTGGCACTGCCCAAGCCCTTTCATGCCAGAAAGAGCTTTACCAGAAAGTAGTTAAACCTCTCAAAGTGCCTCATTATTCTAGACATTATCCCAATGGGTAAACTGAGGCACAGGGGTTAAGTGACATGACCCTGAGCACATGAATCTGGAACAGATCCTAGAAGTCCTGGCTCCCAGCTAAGTGTTCTAAAATGTCTAAACTACACTACAAACAGCAAAATTCCCACAGAGTGGATCAACTCTGACTATAAACTGCAGGTCAGCAGAACGGTATTACATAATTACTACAGTCAGGGCTCAGACGAATACCTAGATAGAGAAGCAAGGTTTGAGTCTAATACCGAAGGGTCCACTCCACACGCCAGCAAATCAATGGGAAGTTTGCCAATGGACGACAAAAGCCATAAAACTGGCCAGCGCTGATAATCCAGGACACTTGAGAAATTTAGGAATGACCCAGGATGTGGTGAGATCATGGGGACAAAGGGTGAGATCTCCAAACAGGGCAGTCCCTGGGTCTGTGGGTGAAAGTCAATGGGACTTCGACGTAGCCACAATTGTACCCAGGGGACATAGACACAACCGAGGTGTACAGTAGAGCAGGGAGTCCCAGCAGGATTGAGAGTGGAGGAGCCCTGTACAGTGGCAAACTGTAATAAGTGCCGCCCTAAGGAAAGCTAAAAGCTTTAATGCCTTTAACCATTTTTCAAGGTTTTCTTTCTTCCTCAGTCCGTTTGCCAAGGAGGGTCCGGCCACGCTGAACCTGGTGGTTGAGTTTTCACGTGCTCATTTAGCTGTTCAGCTACATTGGGTAGGCAAAAACCATTTCCCCGTTTGTAGTTTGCAGGGTTGTTGATTCCCTCTTGGGCCCAGGATATTACAGACACAGGGTGGGCCAGGTCTTATCTTTTACTGGGCCAACTTCTGTTGGCATGAGAATCGAGCTCACCCAGCGCTCGGTGTGAACTCGAAAGCTCGTCTCTTCCACCAACAGAAGTTGGTGCAATAAAATATATTACCTCTGCAACCTTCTCTTTCTAATTCCCTCATTTAACATCCCCATTCACCTTCCACCCACTCCCCCTTAATCTGTTGCAAATCAATCTTTTACAGCGGATCTGAAAATATGGCTTTTCCTTATGCCTTTGCAAGTTTGTTTCTTTTTGCTCTGACACTATTCACCTCTTGTCCCAAGAAGCACAAAGCATCCCAGAATCAAGAAACACTGAACTCCGAATTAAAAAATCTCCAGGCTTGTTGTAGGTCCTTTGGACTCCTGGGGCCGGGGGTGAAAAACCAACCAACCAACCCCGCACCATCTCCAGTGCACGGATAGTGAACTCCTTGAATCCAACTTAGCAAAAGAGCTCGGTACAGCAGCAACTTGTTTGCAACAGCTCGATTTCCTGTCTCTGGCTGCATTCAAACTTGCCGCTGGGACCTACCTCCTGTGCAGCTCTCGGATCTGGTTGGAGATAGACTGGGAAAGAAATCAGGGCTGCCGGAGGAAGGGAGGAAGAAAAACCTCCCCATGCCACACGTTCAATTTCGCTCTCTCTCTTTTAAAAACTTCTTTCCCTTTTCCAACCCTCCCCCCCGTTTCTCCTGGACTCCAATGGAAGGGGGCCGAGCTTTGCAGTCTCCTAAACTCTGATTTGCTGCATTGGCTCCCGATTGACAATCTCTCGCATCTGCTTTAAAAGAAGAAGGGAAGAAAAAAAAGTTTCCACTCCTCGATTAGTCAGGGGAAGGGGGACATCACCCGAGAAGAATCAGACCAAGAGGAGGAGGAGAGGCAGGAGGGAAGCGAAGAAGGACCTGCTTAAACCAAGAAAGCAAGACAAGCCAAAACAAAAATACAGTAACAGAGAAAATTCAGACCCTCATCCTAGTTAATACCCATCAAACACAAACCTCCAGCCCATGGCTTTATAAAAGTTGCTTATTCTGGGGAGCAGGGGGTCTGAGCCTTTTCGTTTGATTTTTCTACCCCAGTTCTAAGGTTGTGTGAGCATTTGCTTACCCCCCCCCCCAAGCTGATCCCACTTTTATTGTGGACCATGGATACACACACAAGGTGGAAAAGAAGAAGTTGGATAAGGACCAAAACTATAGCAATATTTCTACTCTATGCAATTTCTCCAAGCAAAGCAGGTAAGTGACTTTTGTTTATACGCCTTCTTTGTGTCCTTAATAAATAGTTGCCTTCAGGCTACAGAAATAGCTTTCGCTCTGCCTTATTTAACTTAGCCCTGTTAAAACTTGATTGCTGTTGACTAATGTTCATGTCATCTGTGTCTGGAGCAAATATATGGGTGAGCTGACTGAAGGCTTCAGAAAACTGGTAACAAAAAAGAAAAGTTTGCTTTCTATTGTGCTTTGCAAAACATTTGTCTTTTCTTACCCAATGCATTCCAAAAAAAAATAAAAAATGTTTTAGCTGCCTAAGTCCTGTGAATGCCATTTGTCATGGGGCCCATAAAAGGGAGAAAACTTAAAACACAAACCTTTTTTCCTCTTCTTAAAACAGATCTTCCAGTTGCCAGGCACACTTTTTAAAAAAAGGATCAAAATGTATTTTAGTGACTTTTGTTGTTTCACTATACAGATATTTTTAATTAATGGTATACGTCTCTTTTTTGCATAGTTTCTGCTGGAAGAGAGCAAACTTTTGTCAAGAAATAACCGGTTCTCTTCTCTCCGGATCAAAGCAAGAGATCTTAGTGCAAAAAGCTTTTGCAAACTTTACTTTTAGAAATTTAGAAAGCGTACGCCCTCTGTTGTATGCTGCCTGTACTTTTGTTAACTCAATTTTGCTCCCCCACCCCCCCCAAATCACTGTTGCTGGGTTTGGTAAAGGAGAAACTACAAAACACAACAGTTGGGACAAAAACAACAGCACCTTCAAAGGTCACTTATTTTGCATTGTAGAAAGGGAGGACTGAATACTTGATTTTGTTACTTTTTGAGAAGTTTGGGGTGGGTTTTTTTGCTAATTTTAATACTGGTTTTTACAATTATCAACTCTGGAATGCATATCAGAATAGATGAATACTGATGCATCTACCTTGAAAATTCTTAGAACTTGCAATAGCCTAACTAGTCAGAGGCTCTGAAGGGTACCTGCAGATGTTTGTGGTCTGTGAATACTAAAGAGCAATATTTATTTTGGATTTCCTTTTACAGTCTTCCTTTACAGAAGAATAAGAGGACGTTTGATGGCAAAGCCACTTTGATGATTTTAAAAGGCGAGATAGGAACTGTGATAGAGTTTTGCAGGACAGTTGGGGCCAACTGAACGGGGTAGTAGGTAATGTCAAACTGAGATTCCAGTGTTACTGACTAGCAAAAGTATTTAATAGAGCCTGTCTTAGCTTCAGCCTTAATTCTGAAGTCTGCAGAAGTTCTTTTGGAAGCCACTGTTTTGGAAGATTGTGTGTTACTGAGTCAAGTCATTGAGGATTCAGACCATAACAGAATAATTACCAGTTATTGTCAATTCAAGGTTCTTTGTTCTAACCCAAGAGGTTAAAAGTAGGGAAGGAACTTGTCAAAAATTGCAAGAAAAAGTTCTTAGGTGAGATAGAAGATATTTTCTTTATTGAAAGATAAATATCTATAGATAGAACCTCAATGGTAGAAAAAGTAATGATCACCTCAGTGCTGTTCCCTATTGCATTGCAAGTCTATTGGATTATGACCTGGAGCAATTTGTTTGGCTGGATAGGGACCAGATCAGATGTTCTTCATCATATTTAGATAGATATTTTCTGGACCATCCTCTTTTAAAGCAGTCAGCTCCTCAGAAGGTACATCACTGGCCATTGTACTGCCACCTTTTGCTATTTGTAGACTTGTCAATTTCAGAAATTTAAATGGAAGGAATACAAAGTTTTTGAAGTTCTGTTGCAGTGCAATTAGCCAGGGATGTATTTCAATAGTGTCGTCACAGCTTAGACATGCTGTCAGTCTCTATATTCGTTCGATGCTTTTAGGGAGACTACCCATTGGCTTCAGGGAGATTTGGATCAGGAATGTGGAGGTATGTCCGTCTAAAACTCATTATGGACTAGGAGGTTCCATGCATCTATAACTGTCAGTGTATAGAAATCTTGATGTTCTGAGTTGCATCTCTCTGAAGTGAAAGGTATTGAATTTTCCCAGTGAGCTTCCTGGTATGATATTGGATTACTTAACTGTGGGAGGAGCCAGATTTGGTCATTTAAAGGCAACGTCTAATGTTATTTTATCTTCTTAACTTCTCCCCAACCGCAGTGAAATTCTCTTTCCCCTTTTATTTAATCCCAGTTTCTTAAAAGGATTAAAATAAAATGGAAATAAAATGCAATGAAGTGGAAACTCACTTTTCCTTTTGTCCTGCTCAGGAGCAAATACACCTCTGCTATTCAAGGGGGGAAAAGAAACCTAACAAAAAGAAAGTGATTTGCAGATGTTGATTCATTCTAGATGCTATGCCATAAGTGACATGAGCTGGGCTGTCTCAGTGATTCCTTTCCAAGCCACAGTGACCCCTGTTCTTTTACAAGTCATGTCATG
This sequence comes from Sternotherus odoratus, assembly GCA_032164245.1. Taxonomy (NCBI): domain Eukaryota; kingdom Metazoa; phylum Chordata; order Testudines; family Kinosternidae; genus Sternotherus; species Sternotherus odoratus. Next base: position 14,681,437 of record JAVMKO010000016.1, read on the forward strand.
TTACATTTAACTGACAGACAAAGTTGGAGTGTCTCTCTGTTTTTACAGATCCTCATAAAAGTGAATCAGGTTTCTGGGTGAATATTTTTGGAAACAGCCATTTCCGTTAGTGGTGGAGAGGAGTGTAATAAGAATGCAGAGCATGGCCTTTGAAAAGAAATAAAAAATGCTGGAAATTATGAAGTATTTTGTTACCATCTGTCGCTTCTCCCCTTGGCTGTTTACAGTCACTTAGAATGAGCTAAGAAAATAATATTCTTAGTCTCTGGCCAGTTAGGACAGTTTAATATTTTTCCAGTTGAAAAGGATAGGAGTGGCTATACCAGGAGAAATATGACTCTGTTCGTCTGGAATTGATGTCAGGTGACAGTTCTGACGTCCAATGGAAAACGTGCATTGTGGTCTCATTGTTTGTGAGAGGTTGGGCGAGAAGGGGGAGAATGATCCCACCTTGGAACAGAACTTTATGGATAACTTTTTTTTTTTTTAAAAAATAAGCTACACTAATACATGACCCATTCAGAAGTTGACAGGGATGCATCTGAGTCAGCTGATTAGCATTCCTTATTCAATGAAACCACATATATTCCATATATAGACAGGATGCAGGCTCTTCTCAAACCACTCCCCCTTCGCTATAGTGGTCTCTTCCCCATTGTCACTTAGAATGGCACGTGGTGTGAAATACACTGTCAATGCCATAACCCAGGGGCCAATGCTGCCAGCTACTGAGTGGCCTCAGCGTCCAACAAAATCAATGGATATCGAGCACACTTAGTATTCGGTGTTGTTAGGTCCCAGCATCGTTCTTTTTGCCTTGGCCCTAAATGACCATGGATAAAAAGTCGATATGGGATTGGAGAAAGCCCCTTTCATCGCTAGTTTTCAGTGCATTGCTCCTTCTCCTCTAAATGTACTTAGGAATTGTCAGTCTTGTGCTGCAAGCAGGCCTGTTAATTAGGGCCTTTTAGCCGTGAGTACTGGACTCTTTATGCTTTCGAGCTGATTTCTTCTCCTCGTGGTTTGATGAGTCATTTTGGGTATAATTATCCTAGATCTGCAACACTGATTCCTACCAGATGAAAAGCCCTTTAATAATGTTAATCCTATAAACCAAAGTATTTTGCCCTTCCACCTAAGACATACAGAAATAATGTCTGTTAGGACCAAGAGAAGGAAATTGAAAAGGGAATATCCTTACTATGGAAAAAAGGCCCAAACCTTCTTGTTTCAGGGGACAAAAACTCTCCCTTAGCAGTTTTCTTTTTAACACATGAAGCAAGTGAAGCTAATCATTAGACAGGTCACAGCATAGTGATAGTCTGTCTGCTGCAGACATCTGTCGGTTAAAAGTCTTGGCACGAGTCGATAATGTGGTTCCCATTTTTTTGCTTTTCATACCCTTGTGCTATGTGCCAGGGATCCAGATGTGCGAGATGAAAGGATAAATGTGGGTGTGTGCACTAACAAAGGAAGCCGTGGAGGTGAGCTCAGATTCCCAGTTTGTGGCATTGGTATGAGGATTAACAGCTTTGAGGATAAAGGAGGTTCTTTCAGCCACCACAAAAAAGTGCTTTTTTGTAGAGGAATCATATGGCTTGTTGGAGAGTCCTGAAGATGGCATAAAAAGTTTCTGTCCTGGGGCTGGTCAGAATCAAACTTGTCTTATTAACCAGGTATAACCCACTGCTTGAAATTTCATAGGATGTGTCGTGGGTGGCATTTCTCTCTCCCTGTGGTGCATATAAACATCTGTACTATACCTGCCATTCCATGTAACACTCTATAGTTACTGAGTGTGAATTCACCTTTTTTTTTTCCCCTGTGGATCTTAACGTATATGTTAAGAAAGGAAATTTTGGGGTGTCTGGTAAAGTCTGAAGTCCTGTAAATAAACAAAGGTGGAGTTAGCCCTTTCTCGTGTGACAATGGTAAGGAATCACAGAACAAAATACTTTCCTCCAACACTGCATAAGGAACTTTATTAAGATAAGGAAACCCACATTATCCCTAAGCTAACCCTTTCTCCTTCATTGTGCCTGCCTCAAAACTTCCTCACCCTGCATGTCTTCTGGCTATAGATTTAAAGAAACAGTAGGTATATTCTCACAGTCTCTGAATTATTTTTTCAGAGGGAGGCACTGGCAGATGTGAATAAGCAAAATACACATGTGGCATATTTACTCCGATACCTCTGCATTAGTGAAAGTACCCATTTATAGACACATGTCTTAGATAATCCCAGGTTTCTGTCTGGATTTGAGAAATAAATCTATAAGGGCAGACTTTCCAGGGAACAGTTCTTTAGTCTGTTTTTTAAAATAGGAGATTTGGAAATTTATTTCCTACATCCGTCGCTCTCCCTCTCCCTGCCCTGTCGCCTCCCTTTAATCTTTGTCCAAAGTTTAAGTGTATTTCCTGGAGCAGAGATTTAATGTTGGTGATAGAAACATCCGTTCTCAGAGGGCCTGATCCGGCTTCTGTTAAAGTCAATGGATAGATTCTCATTGATTCCAGTGTGTTCTGGTCCATAAAACATAACATAGCAGTAAATATTTGTGAGTGTCAAGTCCATTCAGATTTCAGGTACTCTGAGTAATAACAATGAATACATACATAAATAAAAAGATCACTTTTCCCTTACGGTGCCCATTCCTTCCTGTTGGACGGGATACCTGCTGGCACTTCTAGCAGATTTGTCTTTAGACAGTAGGAACCTGTCTGTCGGTACTGTCAGTATGATGTTTGTCCATAGATGGTTGAGATTTTTCTGAAGTCACTTAGGAGTTATGAATGCACCGTACCTATTCATTTCAAGGGGACTGTGTGTCTAAATCTCCTCGGTGGCTATGAAAATCTCAATCATAGATTTTTTTTAAGACCATCAGGGATAACTACTCTGACCTCCTGCATCATACAGGGATTAGAATTTCACCCAGTGGTTCCTGCAAGAGAGGGAATCGTTCTTCTCTACTACATTATTGATTGTTCTGGGGACCCTGGAGTTATTTAACTCGTTGTGCATGTTTTTGTGTATACTGGAGACAAGTATAAAATGCAGGAATCATTTAAAAATAGTGCCAACAAGTGCCCTGTGTCACTCCTGATTGGAGAGAGGCAGAGCAGTGTCCTGTAAAGTGGGCATACAGGCGGTAGGACTGAGAGTCAGGATTCCATTTCCAAGTCTGCCATTGATTTGCTATGTGGCCACGTCATCCCAACTGGGATTTCCAAAGTGTCCTAAGAGGTTTAGACACCTGTCTCCCATTGAATTTTAACATCCCATTCGTAGTCCCTTAGTGCTCCATTTTATCCATTTGCAAAATGTCTGGGATGATGCTGTTTGTTTGTTTTTTACCTTCCTTGCAAGACACACTGGAGGGAATGTGATAGCTGAGTAATCCCGAGATCCCCAGGCCAGAAGGGACCGTTGTGATCATCTAGTCTGACCTCTGGTTTAACACAGGCCAGAGACCTTCCCCCAAATAGTTCCTAGAGCAGATATTTTCGAAACACGTTGAATCTTGATTTAAAAATTGCTAGTGATGGAGAATCCACCACGCCCCTTACCGTTAAAAACTTGCACATAATTGATGTTTGTGAAGTGCTTTGTGATCCACAAATGGAAGGTGTGTGATGCAGATTCTATTATCATTCTCATTCTTGCTGCTAGTTGAAAAAACTGGCAACCATCTTTTGGGGTGGAAGAAAATCTCACCAATCTGGAAAGCCAGCTCCAAGGACAATACTTTGGGGTCTAGGTTGGGGTCCATTGCCAGGGTGAGACCTGTCAAGTGACAGAGACCTGTGACCTCTGATCGCTTAGTTTTCTCCTCTCATTATGCACCATAATGTGACTCCACTGACTTCAGTGATTGACACTGATCTTAAGTGCAAGGGCAGTGAGGTTCTTCGATGGGCAGGTTTCCAACCACACAGCTGCTGAAACTAGCTCTGCTCTTGGCGTTGAGCGCCCAGGCAGAGGAAGGGGGGGAAAAACCCACAAGTGTCCTAACCTAGGGGCTTTGCAGACAAGAGAAACATCCTTCCAGGGACATGAGATCCTTGTTCCGTTTAGTGAAACTTGCAGACATGATGGCTTTGTACGTGAACAACCTCGTTTGCCCACAGGATGGTTGTTAGTAGTAATCATTCATACAGCCCCATAAATTTCCAAGACGCTTTCCTTGCCCTGAGCAGGTTTTACAACCTAAAACAGGAAAATGGGGACAAAGGGAAGGGAAGGCATGGGGAGAGAGAACCGCTTGGGGGCAATAAACTAGATCTCTTATCTAAAAACAAAATCAAGGTGTTTAAGCTTAATGTTAATTTGGGATGATGTGGGGGCATGTTTAATTCCTCCAGATATTAATTATTATTTGTAGCTAGCAACTGCTAGGTACATTAGATGTCTATGAAGACAAGGGGTCTGCTTCAGGTCTCGCTTGCATTGGTTTTCCATTGCCGTAGCCCCATTGACGTCAAGGGAGTTACTGCTGGTTTGTTCCAGTGCAAGTGAAATCAGACTGGAGAACGCGATTTCCACTCCAGCGCTGATAGTCTAGCTAACCATCGTGCAAATAGGTATATGGGGGGGGCGGGGGGGGGGCGGGGGGGGGTGTTTGTGAAAAAATCCACTGAAGAGGAATGATGCAAGTGGGGTGAATGAATGCTGAAGTTAGGCAGCATCTCTTTAATTCCATGATTTAGCGTGCAGTGTGTGTGTGTGTGTGTGCGCATGCACCTGGAGAATAGAGGAGGTGAGGAGTAGGAGGAAAGCTGGGGTAGGGGTTGTCAGCCCCTCTGAATATATCTGTTTGCAGGAGGCTCCTAAACAGGGGTGGGGAACCTTTTTTCCGCCAAGGGCCATTTTGACAGTTATAATGTAATCCGCGGGCCGCTTCCCCCCCCACCCCCCCGAAGCCCAGGCTGGCAACGGGAGCTGAGACCCCAGCTGGCAAGGGGCCAGCAGGGGAAACCCCAAAGCAGTGGCAGGCAGAGTGCTTAGCCCTGCACTGCTTTGGGGTTTCCCCCACTGGCCCCTTGCCAGCCGGGGTCCTGCCGCCTGCCTGACCCGCCCAGCCCAGCCTCCCCCCCACCAAACCTCCTTCCCTCCCCCCCCCCACTGACCCGCCCAGCCCGGTCTCTCCCCCCCCCCCCCCGTCGGCTCCCTGCGGCTCCTCGTTTCGCCGCCGGGCTGAGGGTGGCCGCGTGGCGCTTCCCGGCCCCAGCGCGGAGCCGCCCCCGGCCAGCCGGAGCGCAGAGCCGCCCCCACGCGTCCCTGGCCGGTGGCTCCCTGGGGCGCTTCCGGCCTCTTTGCCGAGCGCGGAGCCGCCCCGGGCTCCTGGGGGGGGGGGGAGAGGGGGGCGGCTCCGCGTTCAGCGAAGGGGCCGGCAAGCGCCTGGGGGAGCCGCCAGCCAGGGACGCGCACGGGCTGGATGGAAGGCTTTGGCGGGCCGTATAAGGCCTACGGGCCGGAGGTTCCCCACCCCTGCTCTTAAAGGAGGAAAGATTCTATCAGCTCTCTAATCCTGTTTGTGGTGTGTGTGGGCTGCAAGCATGCAGTGCTAAAGGTTCAATTTAGTACCCTAACCATTGAGTGAATGCCATAGCCTCATGGTGCAGTTGTTTTTGTTGTCCCAGTTGTTGACGCATGTCAAAGGGAGAATAAGGGCTTGTCTATAGAGGGCGTTATTCCCGACGAGATACTCCCAGTGGATGAAGCTACACCAGAAAAGGCACTCTTCGTCTGGAATATGACTGTCCACAGATGGCGTTATTCCAGAATAGCTATTGTGATTTAAACTCACACGCTACCTTAATCCGAAGTGTGGACAATCCCTAAAAAGGGGGAAACCCTGGGGTGTGTCTGATATGCGTGAACTAGACACGTGCACCTGCACAGACACAAGTTTGTCCCGGCATTTACGTTTACAAAACCACCATTTTCTTCTAGCTTTTGGGATGCCGGGACTCCCCCATTCTCTCTTGCGTTACTAGGAACTCCTTCATTCAAAGCGCTGGGTCTCAGTACTGAGTTTTGCCATCTGAGTTTTACTAATCCTGGCTGCACTGCATGAGGAAGCAAAGGGCAGGGATGAAACTCTTAAGGTCCTGTCTTTGGCCTGCGCTTGACGTAAAACCTGGAATGGAGTCTCTTGGGGGTGAGGAGGAGTCTGTCCTGTGACTGTTCCAAAATCCAGGACAGAATTCTAGAGGGGATTCCCCCTATGGCATCCTACACCCCATGGCTCTTTTTGTAAAAGGGAAATGATCATTGCTAGTCAATGGCCGTGACTCATCCCATGAGTCATGCAGAAAGAATCCAACTCTCTCTCTCCTCCTCTGAAGGAGGATTTCCTCATTGGCTCATTGTGATCAGCTGACCTGCTGTTGAGGGAATCCCTAAGGACTCCCATATAATAAAGAGGGATCTCTTTTTCCCTTTGTTTCATTCCAAGCTGGGCTCATTGAACAGAAATGATGGCGCTTTCAAATTCCTTACTATTTCTCTGAGTCCCGGGGTCTCAGCCGCTGTTGCCCTTTGAGCTGCTTGATTTACAACTGCTTTTATTTTTATTTTTGTAGATAGCAATTTCTTTCCAACGTGACCCATCTAGGCTGTAGCTGGAAAACTGGCAAGAATAGCAAATTGGAAGGCACTGAGCCATCTTTTGTCCTGGTGGTGCGTGTCTGTGTGTGTGGGGGAAGGGGTGTGGGTGGTTTGGGAAGCTTTCGACACAGATGGGCCCTGTAACAGGTCTTAATTCATGAGCTTATTGGAAGATCAAGTTTTGGTTGGGACCTTGGAGTCAGTAGGGCTGTCATTTAGTCCTGTGTAGACAGCCTCCACAAGGCCCATGTGCTTCTGAAACCCTCACTTGTGGGGGGCTGTATTGATGTGTAGGTCCCCTGCTCTCTCACCCTCTCTGAGGGAGAATTGTGTATGCAGTGGAGAGGTGTGCTTGGGTAGGGTTTTGTTTTGCGCGGATTTGTTCTTTTTTCGATATCTATGCTGCTCTGTGGTTTACATGAGAGAAGGCCGGTCAGAGAAGTGTAGCTGGCACTGGGAGCAGAAGGTGGTGTGATTGTGATGGTCCTTAGGTCCTGGAGGAATTTGTTTCCTAGTCTGGGATTGGCCCTTGTGAAAGCTCCGTCTCCTGCACAGATGAGCTTTATCCTGATGGTCGGAAGCGCCACTGTGCTAGAGGAGCGGAGGTGTCGACCACAGTCCTTATCTCTGAGCTTTAGGCCCTTTTAGAGATGCTGGGCTGGGGTCACTGAGCATCTTGAAGGTACGGATGAGCCCTCAGACTTGCTTCAGGATTCTGCAGGGACTCACACGGAGAGTGGAGGAGGGGTGTGAGGTCCGTGCCGTCGGCTGGGCTGCCGAGGCGATGCACTGCAGTGTTGTGTGCTGGTTGGAGTTTCCTAAGAGCTGAAGAGTTCATGCTCAGGTCTGTTGCTTTACTGTTGTCCAGGCACGAGGTGACAAAAGTGTGAATAATGGAGCCCAGGTCACTGTCCACCAGGTGAGGGTGGCGTGTCCACAACCAGAGGTAGTGAGAGCTTAGCATCAGCGAGGAATATAGGTGCCCTCCTAATCTATGGACTAGATTGGGTATGTGCCTTCAGTCGAAGGAGATTGCTGCACCATAGCTGCAACACCTCAAAGTCCTTTCCTCCACTCACCAGCATCACCTCGGTCCTGCTTAGGTTCAGCTCCAGTTATTTGGTAGTTGCATTTTTCCACGCAGAACGTTAACCCTCTCCCTCACCTTGCACCCTCGGCTTGCTGCAGAGAGCTTCTTGAAGCCTGCATTCTCCAATTGCCTCACTCTATATCAAAGCTTTGATTCTTACTGGAGTCGAATTCACTCAGCTATGTGCTGAGTCTGCAAGCTGGCTTTTCTTTTTTAAAAAAAACTGTCAATAGAGACCTTTGTATGAAAAAAGAATAAGAGACAAATGTGGGAAGAGCGAGCGAAAGTGGCAGGCAAGGACAAGAAATAAAGAAACGGATGGAGGGGAAAACTCATTAAAATCCAGAGACGATATATGGAAAAAATGGAGGTTGGCGGCATGCTCTAATCAGCCACTTGGTTATTGTTCGTCAGCTTCAGGTCCCCGAAAAGCAGCTGAGCACTGAACGCACAGTTAAAATGACGTCGGGGTTTCCCTGTCTGGAACCTCGTCAGAGCGAGAAATAAAAAAAACAGAAGAACTGCGCCATGGGCATTTTTTCGTTTATTTTTTTCTGAGTTGTGTTTTCTTTTAGAAGCAAGAAGCTCCTGACATTGCTTGGGAGTCTTCAGGCTTCTCAAAGATCATAGAATCCGAGATACGTAGGGCTGCAAGGGACCTGGAGAAGTCACCAAGCTGAGCCTGCTGCCCGGAGGAGGAACCAAGTAAACCTAGACTACCCCTGACAGATGTTTGTCCAATCTGTTCTCAAAGACCTCCAAGGATGGAGCGCCTCCCTTGGAAGCCTATTACTGAGTTTTGCAGATGAAGACCATCACTTCTTGTCCCACCTTCCGTGGACACAGAAAACAATTGATCACCGTCCTCTTTAGAACAGCCCTTAACATGTTTGAAGACTGTTATCAGGTTCTTCCCTCCGTCGTCTTTTCTCAAGACTAAACCTGCTCAGTTTTTTTTTAACCTTTTCTCTTACTTAAGGTTTTCTAAAGATGTAGTTTTATGAAACACAAATCTACTACAGTATTTATGTATTTACCATGCTGGAGTTTTCCTAGTAGTTTAGGCAGTAAACTGGATGGAGTAAAGATGGTCTGAGGTTAAGGCACTGAAATGAGACCCATTTCTCAGCTTTGCCCCAGACCTCCCATATGAGGTAGACTTAAGTCACCTAATTCCTCTGTGCCTCAGTTCCCCATCTTTAAAACGGCTATAACACATCTTCCCCTCCACCCCCTTTCTCTCTCTCCCCCCCTTTGTCTTGTCTATTTGGGCCAGAAGCTCTTTAGGGCAGGGATCATCTTACTCTGGGACAGATCCTTAGCTGGTATAAATTGTCAAAATCTTCATTGGCCTCGGTGTGAATTCACAGCCAGCTGAGGGCAAATTCTGCGCTTGATGGCTGTACGGTGCCTAGAATAACAAGGCCCTGATTTCTGGGGGAGGGACGTGTAGGCGCTGAGCAAATACAAATGATAATACTGAGCACTGACTTGGCCTATTTGTGGCCTATTGGTACGACTCATGTGGGCAGTGCTAGAAATTCAAATCTCTGGGGAATCCTGGCTGGGGGAGTGAAGATAATGGCAGCTATCCAGAAGGCCAGACTAGACAATCCCAGACCTTTTATTTATGTCAGCAGTTCATGGATTATATCTTTTAAAAAACAGTGAAACAGAAAACGTTTTTTTTCTCATCCCCAGTCCCCCTGAGTTAAGTAGCTGGTTATATTTGAAGAGGTTGAAGGTTGTTGCAGAAACAAAAACATAGCATGCTCTTCTGTTCACAGAACCTGTCTCCGTGGTACGCGTTGTGTACCCAAAGGTGACTTCTTTGATTTCCCCGTGTCATTTTACAGCTTTTCCTGTGCTTCTGGTGTTAACAATATAGGAGGGCCTGGTGCGTCGCGCTGTTAAAGAAAGGCACGATTCTTAAGGCAAATTGAACCACTAAATATGATCAAATAATTGAAAACAGGTAAGGGATTTCCTGAACTGCACAGTAGATACCTCAGCTGGCTGAGGGGAAAATCCTAGGCAAGCTAAAGTACGTGCATGTGTTGCAAATGGAAATTGGGGTACTGGATACTGAAACATCCTAGCATGCAAAGCCCAGTGGGGATATTATAACACTGAATAGCTATAAACCAGGAAAAGAAGGCAAGGAAAGATGATCCCACTATGTCTTTTAGACAGTTTTAGTTAGTAACTTCTAGCTATTTTTACCAGGATAAGGAGGTTCGGAAAATGATGCCAAGGCATTTTGCTTCGTTTCCATCTACTCTTTGGTAATGTAGACGGCAGTCGGAATGCGTCCATGCACCTGGCGATAGCCCTGATTTGTCTGAAAGAGCTCAGCTCCCGTGGATTATGTTGCAGTAGGATTGAGAAGCCTCACTGTGGCAGTTGTGGTGCAGCCATGGAACAAAGAGACAAACGTTTAAGTTCTAAGGGTGAACTCCTGGCCCCACTGAAGTCGATGGGAGTTTTGCCCTTGACGTTAGTTAAATCGGGATTTCACCCTAAGGCACCTCACTCGAAAATGGAATCATGTCAAAGTTCTCAAAGCAGTGACCGTTGTCCTGAATGTCTGGGGAGGGGAGGGATTCACCATTGTTCTCAGCGGGAGCAGCAGGGTGCTGAGTCTTCTGGACGATCTGGCCACGTGACTAGATTTAGATCTCCGTGTTAGCTCAGGATGACCCTGAGTTGCAGGCCTGGGTTGGGTGCTCCACGTGCACCCAGAGGGACAGAGATGGAATTGCTCCTGTTCTCCGGGGATCCAAAGCCGGAGAATTCCTGGCTCAGCCTGGAAGTGAAACCATCTCTCTGCAGCGTTCTCTGCCCTCAACTTTCCTGCGGGGGCCGGGGGTGGTTAGGGATCCCCGGGTGAGTCCTGCTGGGCTGGAGAAAGCTGGGTTAGAGTTCATGGGGAGCAAACAAGGCAGAGAGAGAGGGACGCGAGGTCGGCCGGGGGCTGCTGGAGTGTTTGACTGAAGGGATTGTCCGACAGTTCAGTTGCCAGATTTAGAGTTTCGTTTACGTGTCGGCTGGAGCTGCTGTTATTTGAGGGTGCCCATACAGGAAATGTAGCTGTCCTTTGGCCTAGCCACGTAGTGGAGCCTTGCAGAGTGGCTTTCTGTGTTGTTTTTGCTACAGTAAGAATTCCAGGCAGCCAGAGTTTTGGCATCCGCCTCCCTGTATCCCCTAGGAAGCAGTGTAATGTGCATCTTATGCAGGGATTCTGGCAGTAGGGAATGCAAGACAGATCCGTGCCTTCAGACTCGGGATGGGAAGCAGTGAGCTGGAACATGCGGAAGGTGTCCAGGGATGCAATACTAACGTGTTCGCCGCATGCTTCGTTTTAGAATTACAACCCTCCAGCTGCATAATGCATCCATCATATGCTTGCCTCTTTTTGTAACCCGCACTGTGAAAGGTGACGAGAAAAGCCCTGGATGATGAGTCACCGTGAATACAAGTGGAGGGCTCTGCTGGAGGAATAGAAAAAGTGATTGATGAGGTGGGATTCTCAGCGGGTAGCAATCAGTGTCGTTCAGCTGACTTCAGGGGAGCTGCGCCACTTGACACGAGGTTAGCAAGGGTCTGAGATGGAAGGCTGCTGAGGTAGCCGCCTTGATCTCCCTAGCTTTAAACTAGGATAGTGCTAGATCTAGGGAAGAGCACGGGTGGTTAGTAGGGGCCACTGTTTCTAAGGTGTTTGGGCCATTGCCTCTGTGCAAAACATTAAAACAGAATAGCAAAGCATTAGGAAGCCCTCTCTTGCCCCTTGTTCCTTCCAGCAAACAAGCCCCAGAGCAGAGCTCTGTGTAGCATGAAAGCTTGTGTCTGTCTTCTCCACCAACAGGAGTGGGTCCAATGAAAGATGTTATCTCACCCGCCTTGTTTCTCTCTCTCAGGGTTCCCAACAGGCTTCTTTGTAGATGGTTACGTTGCCCAGGCCTTTCAGGATTGTGGGGGATAAAAGTCTCACTCCCTCATCCTCCCCTGATTGTTTTTTTTCCACCGAAAAACAGTTTTGATTGGAAATTTTCAACCAGCCCTTGGAAAGGCCCATCTGTCTTCTCTGCCCAGTGCAGAGTTGTTCCCGATAGCCCATCTCATGTCCTTTACCCTGCAGTGTGGATCAGAGATGTTCCTAAGAGATGCATCTTCTTCCTGAGATAGCAGGTGGGCAGAGCAGGTCAGATCAGGAGGATCCCACGCAGGGCAGACATCATAGCCAATTAAATATTGGCAGGGCCACAAAAGATTAATCCACAGGTCTCCCGCCCTCAGGAGGGTCGTAGCATGTTTGGCCACCTTAAGGGCCTCCCTTGAATGGTATAGGAAAGGCCTGAGAGCTGTGGCATGCTAGACCTTAATTGAGGGATGAAGACCTTTCGCAAGGTGAGTCTGCAAAATTCCAGGAGGTAGCAGCACTGATTCACATGTCCACCGCCCACCACTCACCCCCGTTCCCTACCCTGTCTCTGCATTAAATGCCCAGTTGTAAATTAAGCTTTTTAATTTCCTGCCCGGAAGCTTCATTCCGCATGCCCCGGGCATACGGTTTAACCACATGATCCGAGTACTGAAAAGAGCAAAGTCCCTAGCTGCGTAGCGGCTGATTAACGGGGATTAGCAACTTGTGATGGGCGAGGGCCAAGTGTCTGGTAGGATGCGGTGAGGACCTGGCCAACAAGTGGACTCCCCTCCTTACTGCTTTCTGTGGGTGGAAAGAGAAGTGCATTAGCAGTGACGTTCAGGAGGAATTGCACAGAGCCTGCCCATACTATACCCATTCAGTGGGATGACACATGTGGAGGAAAGGTACTTGGAGCTCAGCAAAAGAGAATCGAGCTGGAACAGAAACCTCACAGCAGTTGCCACGTGAGATCAGGCCATTGGTCCATCTAGTGTGACACCCATTCTATGACTGTGGTCAGTGCAGTGTCCTTTTGTTGATCCGTTTGTGGCCTAGACCATGAGGATAGCCATTGTAGCCATATCCTATGGAAGTGGAACTGCAGATCCTGCTCTTAATGATGCCCATGTTAGGATTCCCATCGCTCTCAATCAGAAATGACATGGGGGCGGGCGGAAATGACATTTCTTCTTGTTGTGTGCCAGAATGATAGCAATCTGTTCCATTTCATATAGAAAAACTTGAAATGTTCCCTCCCCAGGGTTGGTAGGCAGCGGGAGGAGCATCATATCATGTCCTGTGTTTCTCTCTCTCTCTCTCTTAAGAGTTTAAATTAAAACCGTCTTTTTGCAACATTTGAAACCCTTCCCTCTTGACCTCAAGAGCTGGGATTGGAAGGAGGAGCCCCTGGTGTTGAAATCTGGCTCTGGTTTTGGAATTCCAGTCCTGATTCTCAGCAGGATGCAAAACAAAAGAAGGAAAGAGCCAGATTTGACAATATCAGTGATCCCAGTGCTGCATAATAATCATGAAAAGCTGATCAGGAAAAAGGGTAGTTTTCCAAGGCAAAGATTTCCATCCTGCACTCTGGTGGCTACTGTCCCACAAGGGATATGTATGAAAACAGCTCAACGGGCACACATAACAAAACTCAGACGATCCACGAGTCCTCTCAGACTTTGAACTTCAAACCTAACCAAACCGCATCAGTGTCCCAAACTGAGGTGGAACAAGCCTTCTCACGATATTTCTGCAGAAAAGCTCCTAGAGGTTACAGTGGACAAGAAGATGGATATGAGTCAACCATGTGCCCTTGTTGTTTAGAAGGCTAATGGCATTTTGGGCTGTATAAGTAGGAGCATCACCAGCAGATTGAGGGACGTGATCGGCCCCCTCTATTCGGCATTGGTGAGGCCTAAGCTGGAGTACTGGGTTCAGTTTTGGGGCCCACACTACAAGAAGGATGTGGAAAAAATTGGAAAGAGTCCAGCGGAGGGCAACAAAGATGATTAGGGGGCTGGGTCACATGACGTATGAGGAGAGGCTAAGGGACATGGGATTGTTTAGTCTGCAAAAGAGAAGACTGAGGGGAGCTTTGATAGCTGCTTTGAACTACCTGAAAGGGGGTTCCAAAGAGAATGGATCTAGACTGTTCTCAGTGGTAGTAGATGACAGAACAAGGCGTAATGGACTCAAGTTGCAATGGGGGAGGTTTAGATTGGATATTAGGAAAAAACTTTTTCACTAGGAGGGTGGTAAAGCACTGGAATGGGTTACTTTGGGGGAAGGGGGTAGAATCTCCTTCCTTAGATTTTTTTAAGGTCAGGCTTGACAAAGCCCTGGATGGGATGATTTAGTTGGGGATTGGTCCTGTTTTGAGCAGGGGGTTGGACTAGATGACCTCCAGAGGTCCCTTCCAACCCTGAGATTCTATGAACTGAACAACTGAAAATCATTTGTTTTCACCCAATGTGTTTTTTGTTTTTTAAATCAAAAGTCAAAATTTTCCATGCAGAAAATAACCCTGTTTTCTGACCTGCTCCAGTCATAAGCATTATTCAGGAGTTTGGCCTGTGCTAAGTGAAGAGGCGCAGGGATGGGAGGCACCGTACTGGATAGTAGCAGTAGAACTGTGCACAGAACTGATTTTTGGTTTGTTGGCCAAGGGAATTGATTTGGTTCAAATGAAACATTTGGTTTTGGTTTTCGGGTTTTAAAACTCTTTTAAATAAAAATCAAGCTAAAAAGAGAAATGAAAAATCAAAATGTTTCATATTGAAAAAAGCTATCATTTTTGATTTTTTTTGTCCTGACTAAAACAATTTGGCCAATTCATGAATTTGCAAAACATTTTGGTTGCCCTGAATCTTCATATATTTTTTTTAACTGGGGAAAAAATGATTTATCTGAAATTTTTTCCTCCTTCCTTCCACTAAGTAGAAGTGGCTGGGATTGTCTGCTAACCTGTTGCAAAGAAAATGAGATCCTGCTCGCTGTAAACAAAGGGCTAGAGCTCTGTGTTCTCTCAGCTCAGACACAGCCCTGCCTATTGGCCAAGGCATTCCTGCAGCGTTGCTCCTTGTATCCTCTGCCTTGCCCACCCCAGCCAAGTCCCTCCCTACCTTGGGGGCAATCATTCCAAATTCAGAACAGCTGCTGTGCTAAAATGAACACAATTCAGGAGGTCCCAGAAATAGTTTTGAGTGGGCTGCCTGAGCAGGGCTGTTTACTGGGGTGGTGTATTTTATGGAGTTGAAGGCAAATCAACTTCAGTTTTCACTGAGGCTGAAATCTGACCCACTCCGGTCCTCTTCTTGCAGACTAGCTACAAAGAATGGGTAGGATTTTGGCCTGATTTTTCTGTCCTTTTCACTGCAGCCGAGGAAACAGGATTAGTAATTTTTCTAATATTCAATAAATGTGCAGTCATGGAACAATTGTGTTACTCTGGGGAAGGATCCGAGAGATGGAGTTTTATAAAGGCGCAGAACTATTAATATCATTGTCCTAAAAAAATAAGTCCGACTCCAGCATCACAAAGTTCTGGGTCTGTCTTGCAATATATATGCACAGCCTCATCCCATCCTAGAGGGGCCTTCACATTCTAGAAGATTTCATTTTCATCTGGCTCTGAACAGGGATCGCTGCAGCCACCTCTGTGTGGAACAGGCAGTGGTTTAACTGTGCGAAGTGTAACAGTTTAGGACATGAAGCATTGAATGATACTGCATCCAGTTAATCTATTGCTAGGCAGGGGCTAGTGCTGATTGACTTTCCTTTGAAGCACCTCCACATCCCTGTCCTTTCCCAGTGGCTGTGTGGATCATTCTTAGTCATGGCTGAGCGGTGGGTGGTAATGGGATGTGTGTTTAGGAGGAGGGGAATGTTCTGTTTATTGTGCTATTTCTACTGGAAGACCACCAGGTTAGTTCTATCACCCATCCCCCCCGTTTGTGGGAAAGGATTCTGGGTACCACACTTGGACACCTTTCCTTTGTACAGGACATAGATTTAGGCTCAGATATTCAGCAGAGGAGTGAAGATGCTTAACTCCTCTTGAATTTCCATGGGATTTGAGTGCCTGACTCCCTCAGGTTTGCTGGAGAATCCCAGCTGGGGGCTGGGTTCTCAGGGTTAGAGGCCTGTAGACATTCGACAAACATCCCTTTCGTGAGGGTGACTTCTGGTCTGAGTCAGTCTTTCCATTTTAGTGAGCAGCCAGCGATAGCACAGGGGTTAATGCAGCCAGGTAACACAGGTCTGCTTCATATCACTCGACACATGATTAAATAAGGCACGTGGAACATTCTGCTTGAAGCAAAACATAATAAGGAAGAGGAGGCCTGGAACTCAGGAGGGCAAAGAACCCCTTCCAGGCAAACCACAATCCACCTCCGTGCCAAAAGAATGCGGTTCACTGGTTTGAAGACCTCTTGCATCTTTAAGATAGCAGCACGGCATTGTTGCTCTCGAAAATGACTCGTAGCCTCTAACGTTCTCCAGGGTGGGTGAGGTAAGGTGATTGGAATGGATACGCTGCTGTTAGCCAACATATGGGCTTATGGAGCCCTGCCCTCTGGAACTTAGGAGGAAGGAGTCTTTTGCCAATAGAAAGCCTAATGCAAAATGTTTTGGGGCTGCTATGCCTGACGAGTTAACTTCCCAGGAGTGTTTTCTCTTCAGCTGAATGTTTTGATTTGTGTTTTGTATGTTGGTTGAAAAAGCAACAGAGTATTATTTTTAAAACAAAATCAAAAACCCAAGAGCAAAGGAGAGATGTAATTGAAAAGACATGTTACGTGTAAGCAAAGGCTTGAAGAAGTGGCAGATGGTTGTCTTGTGTACGTTTAATCAAGGGTAATATCTATGTATAAATTTATGCTCTTGATGTTTTGCACCACCCTGGCAATGCGAAGCAGCCACAACATTGAGTTAACTCTTACGCTTGGTTTAGGGCCACATTGCATTTTGCAGAGTTGCAAAATTGGCCCATGTACTCGCTTTTGTAATAGAGTAATTTTATCTGCGCTGTCGTCTGGGTAGAGACTTAGAAGAATCCACAGAATGGCTACATGTTTATCATGACTGGATTGGACTGACAGGGACAGCAAGAGATGAGACGCGAAGGTGTGTGCTTTGGAGAAGGAAGGGAACCTGCCAATCTTGGGCAGATTGTGATTCCTATAATGCAGTCGCGGTGGACAGTTTTCTTGCTCAGAATTTGTCTGTCTTAAATGAAAACTAATGTCTCTGTTGTAAAAGAAAGGAGATCTCAGCAGCTACTTTTAAAAAGCGGGAGGGATAGCTCAGTGATTTGAGCATTGGCCTGCTAAACCCAGGGTTGTGAGTTCAATATTTGAGGGGGCCATTTAGGGATATGGGGCAAAAATCTGTTGGATGATTTAGTTGGGGATTGGTCCTGCTTTGAGCAGCAGGTTGGACTAGATGATCTCCTGAGGTTCCTTCCAACACTTGTATTCTATGATTCTAAGAGGACTGTTAAAGGAAAAAGGGGACATACTGTAAATGACCCTTTATATGTTTGTAGTAATAAAATGTGTTTTCTTGCGGCTGTGACAAGCTGCTCTCCAGATGGCATATTAAATGACACTGGATTCAACAGCACCCATAAGCTACTGTATATACTCCAGTGTAGGGTAATCCACAGATAGCTGATTTAAGGGATGGTGAAACTGGCAGACACGAGTGAACTTTGCATATAAATCGATCTGTCTAAAACATTCTGAAAACTCCTCTCACTTCCTCTTGTCTCCACTTTCTTAATGCTTGTCTGACCTCATTTGGCTTTTCCCCAACTCCACAACTCAACGCTGCTTCTCTCACTTACGTGGTGGAGTGGTACCAGGAGTATTGTAATTAATTGAATAGACTGAGCCATGCAAAAGCAACACGAATGGTGTGAAATGTGGGTGTACATTCATCAGGTTTATACTATTGTGTTTCTGCCTCCACATCTTAAAAGTCAAATGCAATGAAATTAACTGGCGCTGGATTTTCATGGAAGTAGTTGATTGATTCTCCTTGGAGTTACACTAGTGTAGAACTGGAGTAGTTCTGCTGGAGTACATCGAATTCCACTCAGTGGTGCAAGGCAGTGGAGTATTGGCTTTGAGAGCATGAACGGACAAGAGCTATGTTTGCCTAGCGAATTCAACACCATCTACACTAAAGAGAATTGCTGCCCATTATTCAGCAGCAGTGATACTCACACCCTCCAGATGAAATCCTGACCCCACTGAAGTCAATAGGAGCTTGGCTATTTGCTTCAGGAGGCCCGGACTTTGCCTGTTCTGTTTTGGCGGGAAGAGGGGATGGTGGTCATTTCATTCCACTCCTGCTGGAATGTGGCGAATGGTCTTGCTCAGATTCCTAACTCAATCATTTAAGGAGCTGACTGGCCACACTCAAACATCTTGTTTATTTCAGTCAATATACTCTAGAGAGAAAGCTCTAATAGAGCAACTCGGGAGCTTAGTGGACATGTAAATGTCTGGATCTTGGCTTTGTCCTGGTCAAGAAGATCTTGGCACATCATAGATTTGGAGAATAAAACTTTGTGTCTGTGCCACGGCCGGGCAAACCCCAGCTCTCCCGCCCTGTAACACTGAAAAGGAGTTCCTATTAAAGTGGCATTATATACACTGCTATTAAAAATGAGCAAGGGGTGCGGGGATAAAAAAGCAAATAAACCCTTCAGAGCTTGGCCTGGTCACCAACGGGCTGTTCATGAGACCATCCCTACCCTTATGAACACATTCAGGTCCGTGAAAGCTCTCCAGTCACCAGGCTTAGCTGTAGCCCTGTGTTCTACTGCAGCCTTTTTAGGATCATGGATGGTGGAATCCCTACAGGCTCAAGTCCGCTACTGTACTGCTTAGGAACTAACGTCACCCGTTGAAAGGCGGGGGAAGCAAAAAGGAAGTTAAGCTGGGCGGGGAACATAGTCCAGCTAAATGGTAGGAGAAGGGGGGAAGGTTGCCATGGGAGTCCTCCATTATGTGTAGTGCATTAACATTCAGTGCTCCTACTGCCCCCTGTTATGTAGGCAAGGATTGAAAATGTAGGGGAAATAAAATGGAAGAAACCAACACTGCACAAAAACGACAACGGGAGCTGCTGGCAGGCTGGAAGTGCTGCAGCACAATTAAACGCCTGGGCCGTAGTTCATCCTGAGTCTTGATTGCACCTATACTATTGCTGCATCCAGTCTGCTTGCTGCAGGAGACCTGGGGGCTTCCAACACTGGTTCTGACACTGTGTCTCTCTTAATGGTGTTCAGTTTTTCCACACCCACACTCAGTGCTATATACACACTGACTCCCTAGCCTACCATAGCAGGATAAATAAATAACCTCCCCATTCTCTCCCTCCCTTCCTCACTTAAGGCATCAGGGTTGCTGAGTTAATCTGCCCATTCCTTCTCCCCCTTCTCCTTTTACGTTTTCTCCCTTACTTTCTGATGGCTGGGATTCCGTGAATACATCCCAGGTTCCCTTCGTTCTTCATAGAGGTATCCTCTCCATTTCTCTAGTTGTTTATTTTTGCTCCTTTAATTGGATTTGCTCCTGCTTATTTTTGTTAGCTCTCCTGATCCTTCTCTTTACCCCACCATATATTTTGAAAAGCTCCTTCATTATGTGACCTTTTCTGTTGGTCGGTCCTCATCCAAGTTGGCCCATGCTCCCCTTTTCTCTCTTTGGATTGAGTCAGGAGGATTTTTAATGGCAAGAGCCCAACTGTTCTCAAATATTTCCCACTTCGCTATAGTAAGATTCTTCCCTTGTAGTGGGATCACACACCGGGCACTTTGTATCACCATGCAATCTACTTATCTAAAGCTGGTTCACAGAATCATAGAAAATTAGGGTTGGAAGAGACCTCAGGAGGTCATCTAGTCCAACACCCTGGTCAAATCGGGACCAATCCCCAACTAAATCATCCCAGCCACTGCTTTGTCAATCCAGACCTTAAAAACCTCTCTGGATGGAAATTGCATCACCTCTCTAGGTAACCCATTCCAGTGCTTCACCACCCTCCTAGTGAAACAGTCTAGTTCCATCCTCTTTGGAACCCCGTTTCAGGTAGTTGAAGGTTGCTATCAATTCCCCCCTCACTCTTCTCTTCTGCCGACTAAATAACTCCATCTCCCTCAGCCTCTCCTTGTACATCATATGCTCCAGCCCCCTAATTATTTTCGTTGCCCTCTGCTGGACACTCTCTAATTTGTCCACATCCTTTCTGTAGGGGGAGGCCCAAAACTGGACCCAAGACTCCAGATGTGGCTGCACCAGTGCCGAACAGAGGGGAATAATCACTTCCCTTGATTGTTGGCAATGCCCCTAGTAATGCAGCCCAATATGTCGCTAGCCTTCTTGGCAACAAGGACACACTGTTGTCTCATATCCAGCTTCTCATCCACTGTAATCCCCAGGTCCTTTTCTGCAGAACTGCTGCTTAGCCAGTCGGTCCCCAGCCTGTAGCAGTGCATGGGATTCTTCTGTCCTAAGTGCAGGACTCTGCATTTGTCCTTGTTAAACCTCATCAGATTTCTTTTAGCCCAATCCTCCAATTTGTCTAGGTCCCTCTGTTTCCTATCCCTACCCTCCAGCATATCTACCTCTTCCCTCAGCTTAGTGTCATCCGTGAATTTGCTGAGGGTACCATCCATCCCATCTTTCAGATCATTAATGAAGGTGTTGAACAAAACCGGCCCCAGGACTGACCCTTGGGGCACTCGGCTTCATGCCGGCTGCCAATTAGACATCAAGCTTTTGATCACTACCCGTGGAGCCCGATGACATAGCCAGCATCTATCCATTTTATAGTCCATTCATCTAATCCATACTTTATTAACTTGCTGGCAAGAATACTGTGGGAGATCATATCAAAAGCTTTTCTAAAGTCAAGGTATATCACATCCACCACTTTCCCCATTTCCACAGAGCCAGTTATCTTCTCAGAGAAGGCAATCAGGTTGGTCAGGCATGACTTGCCTTTGATGAATCCATGTTGACTGTTCCTGATCACCTTCCTCTCCTCCAGCTGCTTCAAAATGGATTCCTTGAAGACTTGCACCATGATTTTTCTATGGACTGAGGTGAGGCTTACCTGTTTGTAGTTCCACGGATTGTCCTTCTTCCCTTTTCTGAAGATGGGCAGGCACTATATTTGTCTTTTTCCAATCATAGCCTTGTTCATGGTTACAGCGTGAGATGTAGGTATCAGATATTCTAATAATTGCACTGAAGCTATCCCGGAAAGAGAATTAGCTTTTCCTTACTGTTCTCTTGATGTATGTTCTCTTGATTTGTATACAGAACTGTTTTCTGTCCCACTCTCACCTGGATCAGCTCTTTGCTTCTGGCTAGCTGTCCTTGGGCTTGTTACGTTCTGTGTGAGAGAGTGGGGGAAAGAAAGCTCTTTATTCTGTTCTCCCCAAGCCCTTTGGGTAAATTGCATAACAATCTCCTTCCTGATGTAAAGTGAACTGCAATCTCTCCAGGATAAGTAAGTGCCAGAAGAAAGGAGATTCTGCCAGGGGCAGGCTCCCCTGTGTTCTGAACCTATTAGGTCAGGGGTAGCTACAAAGTTCATGGGCTATGTAGGGCCCATCTCACTGGGGTAGCAATTTTCCTGTAGAGAGGACGCTCCTCCAAAGTCAGGTGAAGTGATAACAATAGCAGCAGGTTGCAGAAGATGGGTTAAAAATTGCAGTGGTCAAAAGCAGTGCCAGGGGTGTGTGGATCTCCTGAGATACTTTGGATGTAGAGACTGGAAACAAAACAAACATCCACATCCCATGCATGTGGGAATTAATCTTGGCTGTACAGTGCCGCACAGCTGGGGTGGTTGGGCCGCGTGCTTTGGTTTGGTGTCCAAGAGCTGCTCTTTATAGATAATGCACGCCAGCAGATTCCTGCTCCATGACCTGGTCTGTTGGAAGCAGCCAGGGGTCTTATTAAAAATGGTTAAAAGAGCAACAGAGGGTGTTAGTCATACTCCTGGTCAATAGATGACTGACACATCAGTACCTCGGTGAGTTTCCTGAATGACTGGTGAGTTGAGCCAGGTTAAATTTTAATTATTTTAGGATAGATTTGGAACTGATCAGAAGTCGCTGGTAACATTTACATTTACGCTTACAATGTGAATGCTTAATTCAGATCGAATTGCTAACAATGTAACCGACTAATGGGGAGAAGGTCATTTTTTTATTTTAAAGCAATATGTTCTAATGGCAAGGTGGGGACTAGGAGTCATGTTACTCGGGTCTGTGCCTTACTCTGCCACTGACTGTTCCTGTAACCTTGGACAAGTCACTTTCTTTTCACCTCAGTGTACCTATCTTTAAAATAGGGCTAATCATCCATATCTGCCTCACTCGTATGTTGTGAAAGCGAATGAATTCAAGGGATAGTGTCAAAATAGATGTAAGATACTGTGTGAACATCCCTAGATGTGTTTTTAATAATCTGCTGTGTTATTAGTACTTGAATTACTTTCCACTCTTTATGCTGCCTTTATTCTCTGCATTTCTCTCTTGTTGCAGAATGAACATATCCTAGTCAGTGTTGTTTGCTGCTGTTTCTAGTCAGTTTCTTTACACTTTCTGATTCTCATGGTATAGCACAAAGCTGCACTATTTTGGTTAGCTGGTGGTTGGAAATATTTATTTGTGTTTATAAAATTTGACAATGTTTTTTTAAATCAGGAAAATATTTCTATTCCTCTTAAATTGTGTTAGAAACAACTTTTTTGGGAGCAAGCAACATTTGGTGTTTTGGATTTCTTCTTTGTGAAGCGATTCCTATAGGACAAGGGTAGTGGAAAGGCTAAAATGTTCACCTATAGACCTGCTCCAGTCCCTACCGGGCGGGAAGAGACTTATTAATGGGTATGTCTACACTAGAATCTGAAGGCATGATTGCAGCACATACAGACATACCTGATTTAGCTCACAAAATTGATTTAGCTCACTAAAACCAGCAGCCTAGCATGGGCAGTGGCACTTGATAGTTGCCCGAGAACAATCCCACCGCCTGTGCTGCCATAGTTACACTGCTATTGAATCAAGGCGAGCTTGTGCATGCCTGCATCTGATACTCTTGTTTGCAGGGCAGACATATTCATTGTGTCCTCTCTCCCCTCTTGCCCTCTGGGCCGTGCTAAGCACCGGCACCCCTTGCAGAAATCTTACATGAAGAATTCCACAAATTGCATTTTTGCTGACTAATCCTTTTGGGCCTGCTTCTGCCACTTTTACCTCTATGAGTGGTATCTTACTAAGCAAATTGCCGCTCAAAGTAAATAGGACTACTTGCAAAGCAAGGTGCTACTCCATTAATCAGCGTGAGTAAAGGCACACAGAATGGTGCAGAATGAAAACTATATGCATGTAGGTTAGGATTCCTAATGGAACAGGGTAGCTCTGTTAAATCCTCCCTTGTAACGCTGTAATTGACAGTCACATCCCTGTAAGGAATTCAGTCCTAATTTGATGCAAAGTTATTCTGCAGCACTAACAAAAACTAACCTTAGGTAGTTAGCATGTTGAGGCCTCTGCTCTGCTAGACTTAGTTTGCTCTCAATCTAGCGGCTCAGTTAGATGTTTCAGTTCAATTGTCTGAGATTAGGTCTTTGAAGCACTAAACAGTAGCTAGAATTTCTGCTCCTTGCCCTGGCACTCGCAATGATGAGCACAATTTGAAGTCCCAGGGTCATCAGCAAAGAAAATCAGTAGCAAATTCAAGCCTTGGACCCGGAACTTTCTTTCCTCTGCCCCCTGTGGTGACGGTACATATTCTTCGTGGAAATTTGGGAAGAGGGCTGATGCTCGGGGGGGTCATGTTTGTGTTTCCCACTGCAGACCTTGTGGACTACAGTTTACTTCATAACCCCACACCCTTTCTCCAGTACCAACATCTATCCATGCTTCCATTTATACCACACCCTCTCCACAGTACCTGAGCATCTGTGAAGGCCAGCGATGAGGCAGAGCAGGCTAAGGTAGCATCTTGTCGAAGCTGTAGCTCCTTTCTTGCTGTTCCTTCGCAGTATTTATGGGTGTGTAAATCACTGAATAAGACACACAATCCAGACATCTGGCTTTTTGTAATACACATCGGCCCATCAGAGTGGAAAACCTGCTTTATGAGACCAATTAGATTCCACCCAGTTGAAATGGCGGAGAAAAATACAACAAATCACGAGCTGCTATTGAATTACAGCGGCTCTGAGGAAGTGTGAGAGAAAAATCTTGATCCCTCTGGTTTGCTTGTTGGGATGTGCTTCTACCATCCCTTCTGTCGGACACATTTTGTTTACTTTATTATGTGTTTTATTCCCTGCCAATGAAGAGGTGCCCTTCTGCCTCTTGTCTGGATAAGCTGTTAGTATTTATTAAAAAGAGTGTGGCCTCCTACCAGTGCCCATGTATCATTCCCAACAGTGACACCTGTCCTGTTGCAATGCTAAGCATCTCATATATGTGCCAAACTCCCTTCCAGTGGTATCTAAGTTAGTTGCTGGTAGTTAAGAAGCCAGAATTATCCTTTCTCCAAAGTCTTTAGAGAACTTGTTGCGATCTGGAAAGCATCATTATTGGAGTTGGCAAACATTACGGGGCTTCCTGATCAAAGTTTCAACCAAGTTCTTTAAAACCTCTGAGTATGATTAAAGATCATGTTGCGAGCTACTTCCAAGGAACTGAAAATAAGATGCAGTCTGGAACTGGCCTCTTCTGACACTGAGGCTAAGTCGTTCTGGAGCTTGAGGAAAAATATGTCCTACAAATACGGCTACTCAAACACAAAGCACTTCTCTTACCTGCCAGAAGTTTTCAGCTTTGCCTGTCCCTGTGCTGGCTAACCACTGCAGGCAGGAATCTTCTGCTGATAGAATAATTAGAGCTAAGGGAAAAAAATAGTTCTGGGAATATTCAGATGCAAAGTGAATTTTAATTCAGACACCTTGCCATGGGAACAGAACTCATGAACCAGTCCCAAGAACTCCACCTCAATATGCTGCTCCCTGTTCTAACCATAGAATGGACTATTCCAGCCAGCTGTGGTGGTGTGCGATAGCTGAATTGCTGTAGCTGTAGTATCTGATTTCATTAATAGGCAGTGATCAGCAGTTTAGATGGGATCTAGCCAAAGAAATATCTTATATAATTTTCAGTAATAAGCAAATGCTGTTAGCCTATTTTGCCGGGTGTATGTGGACACTAAGAGGGCTGCATTTCCACCACACCTTCCAAAAGTGCCCAGTGTAGAGCGAGCGCGTCACTCAACAAACTCAAAAGTAAGAAGGTAGAGGGTTATTTTAGGGCCTTCTTATCAAGGTGAATGTTTTCCAAATAAAACTGTTCCGGGCTAACAAACCCAAGGCCTTTTCTGTCTTAACCTCTGACATGGAGGCGGAAAGATCAGTAGGAGTGGGGACAGAGTTCCTTTATTATATCTCCGACTTAGCTTTCTGGCCAGAGATAACTTCATTTCTGTTCTTCCTCCATAGAGCTCTGCTGGGCGGTCTCACTTGCAGCCATCTGAATCCCAGCTCTAGAAGCCTCGGGGGGACTATAAAGCTGTGAGAAAAGAGAAAGCAAAAGATAGTCAGGAAATGATTAGGTTCTGAGACATCCATTGCCAGATATCAGCTAGCAGTATGATGTGGCAGTGTGCGGGGCGGGGGAGAGGGGGAAATCAAACCTTCATTTGTGCTGCATGTCTATTGTGATAGCCTGTCCAGAGACAGATTGTTCATTTTCCCCGTGCTGCTGCGGTGGGACCGTTAACTGGGATATTGTCTTTTGTTCTCACCACCTTGATATTGCTTGAAAGCTGTAGCCAAGTTGGAAGTATACTACAGCAAAGGGCTGGGAGGCTGGATCTGCAAGGAGTGCTTCAAAGAACTCAGTATGTCTAGCTTAGTACAACGTGAGTAAAGGAGGGTCTGAAAAAAAGTCTACAAGTGCCTGAAGCGTGCGAACTCGGGACAGAGGAAAGTCCAGATCCTCCAAGGTACTTAGGCTCCTAACAACTATTGAGATCAATGGGAGTTAGTTTATGTCTACACTAGAGAGATCACAGTGGCACAGCTGTTCTAATGCCTCTCTGGTGTAGCTGCTCTGGGATGACGGGAGAGAGCTCTCCCATGGACGTAATTAAACCGCCCCCACCAAGCGGCGGGAGCTGTCATTGGGAGGAGCTCAGTGCACGCTCCCACTTCTGCTGCATACCTTAAGTTGCTCTGGGGTGTGTTTTCTCTCAATGTAGACGTGCCCTGAGCCCAGGCTCTGACTCAGCTTTGAGCCCCAGCCCCTGTTTTGTCTACACACAGATCAGCCTGACTCAGGTCAGCAAGCACCTGGGCCCTGGCACCTTGGCCCCTCCTCGGTGTGCTGCGACCGGGGCCCTGTCACTTTGCAGTGCGGACACTCACGCTGAAGACCCGCGTCAGAAGGCTCCAGGGCGGTTGTGCTAGCACGGCTCTGAGACCTGGGTCCAGCAATCGCAAGCCTCAGTTTACAGCGCTGGGTGGATGCTGCAACACGGGCTGGGTCCCGCAGAGCTGGGTTTGCAATGCGGTGTAGACGTACCCGGATTCCTCCGGCTCAAGTCACTTTTTTGGAATTCCAAGGAGGTCCCTCGGGATACGCGGTGAGTTGCAGACGGGTGGGGACTTCTGCCTGGTTCAGGTTCATCGTTTCTCTTCCGCCAGGGAAATGGGAGAAAGGGGGCAGGGCTTACACCCTTCAAGTACTGGGAAGGCTCTGATGCCGCTAACGTTTGCAGTGAGGCCCCAATGTGTTATCTTCATCTGTGTGATGTGGAAAGCAGAGGCAGAAGAAGCGGCTCAGAGTCGACTTTCCAGTTGTTTCCTACCCCTGTGCCAAACCGCGATCTTTCTTATCTTGCACGTCATCAGTTATACTTGAAACCTTGCACTACACTTGGGTCGGGCACGTTGCTCTCATTAAAAAGAGCTGTCACTTCATCAGCGCGCGCTTCTTTCCTTTGCTTCCCATGTTAAGGGGGTGACTTCAAACCGTCCTTATTCACTGTGGTATTAATTACAGTGATGCTTGATGATCTCCATCGGGGCTGGGGACAGTGCAAACACCTAGAAGGAGACAGACAGGGCCCCAGAGAGTGAATACATAAGACAGACCAGGGTGGGCGGGGGAACAGAGAGGCGAGATGACTTGCCCAATGTCACCTAGCTGGTCAGTGTCTGAGAATGGACTAGGATCTAGTCTCCTGAGTGCTCCAGCCACTAGACAACCTTGCCTCCCCAGCTCCTTATGTCTCTGATGAGAATGGAGGATTGCAAAGCAGCCGTTCCATGCTGCAGGTTGTGAAAGACACCACTCTGCCATTCTGTCCTGAGGGAGGGATGCGTCCCTTTTGTTAATCTCTCTCTCTCCACCTCTCCAGGGAATAAGGACTGTCCACTGCCCCTAAGCGATATCCCAGTGTCTTTGGCAAGTGTAGTGGCAGGGAGCATATCCAATCAGTAGTCACCGGTGCTAAGTTAGGGCACTGGCTCAGCAGAGCTGCCGGGGCTTATAGCAGGCATGGACACATTCACTTTTTGTGGTTTTTTTTTTTTTTTACTGGGAAGAGAAGTTCTAGCAAACACTATCCACGGATACCTGACTGGCCGCATCTCCAGTATTCCAGGAGCTGGCTTGTAGCCAGTCGTTTAGAGGATGCTGACAGCTCCATTGCTGTTGATGAGTTATGAAGCCCTCCGTTTTTCCCTGTAGATGTCTGGATGATTTGTAGCAACATTTTAAAAAGCTGCCCTTGGCCCCTTTGAGGTGGTTGATGCCAAAATTAGAACACTAAAAGGATCTTTATTTAAAACAAATCCGTGTGAGTAATCACCCAGCGATTTATCTAGGCCAGCCTTAGTTCAGTCCCCAGGAATGGGTATTTTGGCTTTTGGATGGGCGTCTGCTTATTAGCTGTTTGAGAAGCAGACTCTGACGCGGGGAACAAAGCTGCCGTACGGCTGAATTGCTCTACTTCTGCCATAACGCAAGGCAGGCGGTGGCGTTTCGTGGATTAATCGCTGCAGCTACGGCACTGGCAAGAGGAGCCTGGGTAAGAATTACATTACAACCAATTCATGGAAACTTTAGGATGGAAAAAATGGTCTTGTGGTTCAGGC
Source organism: Sternotherus odoratus (assembly GCA_032164245.1). Classification (NCBI taxonomy): domain Eukaryota; kingdom Metazoa; phylum Chordata; order Testudines; family Kinosternidae; genus Sternotherus; species Sternotherus odoratus. Next base: position 14,709,262 of record JAVMKO010000016.1, read on the forward strand.
ACTGAACGGAGATTTGGGCTCAGTGCCTGGCTCTGCCAGACTCCCTGTGTGGCCATGGGCAAGTCATTCAATCTCCATACCGTGGTTCTTCCCGATTTATGACATAGGGATGATAGTAATCACAGGCTATTGTATTGTGAGAATAAATTCATAAGTACATGGGAAGTGCATTGAAACTCCCAGTGGGGGGGAGGCACAGAAGTGCTTACCTAGAGAGAGAGCGGCCAGGCCTACAGATCTTCACTTCAAGGATGCTAAAGTGTACATGGTTGGTCGTTGCTGGTAGCGTGATGGAGTCAGTGGCGTGACGTGCATTAATTGTTATAGAGTGATTACCTTGTTTTCAGTTCCCAGTTCTCATGGTTGATAGGGACATCAGCCTTAGCATTGTAAGGGGAGGAGAGGGTTAATAAGCTAGCATTTCTCCTCTGGAGCCCAAGGGTCAGAGATCACAGAGGTCACTCACAGTCAAACAAGAGTTCCTTGGTGTTGCCCTAATCCTAGCCAACATTTGCTCGGATAATTAAAAACCTGTCACACAATTCATTGCTATTGGCAGTGTCTGCTCAGGGCTGGGGGCCTGATCCAAAGCCCACTGATGGCAATGGAAGGAGGAATGTTACGGGTCCAGATTGGGGATTGGAAAAAGAGAGACGGTATTGTTAACAGGAAAGCCCCTTCCTGCAAAACCTCGCCGTGTGTCACTTAGTAATTTGGGCACTACGCTATGTACTCCTGGTTTGTTTGCAGGGAGATTTGAAACTGGAAGGGAACAGAGGTTGGAGTGTTGTATTTGGACGGGCGTGCCTTTTCGTGAATGTTTGGACGTCGGCAGATTATATATTATTGCAGCCGATCCAGGAAAAACTGTGAAATGGCCTGCAATCAAATAATGTTCTTTCGTTACTGATTTTAACAATGGAGCCCATTTAAACCCTCCGTGAGGGATGAGATCGGCTAAATAAATATCTGAGCCAAGAAAATAATGTACGAATAATCCTCAATTCACTGAACTTTCCCTTCTCTTTCTGCCCCCAAGCGCATCCCATTTTCCTCTAATGTATTCCACTCCCATTTATGTGACCAATAGCTTCACTGCAATGTGTTCGTTGTGATTGTCTCCTCGGTTTCTGGATCCCGACTTGATGAGTGCGCAAGCTTGACTCCTTTCCCCTCCGTCCCCACGTGACCTAGGAACATGAAGGTCATTGACTAACAAAGGGATCAGTGCTCCTGAGTCACTTGGGTAGTTATGAAAAGTCCTACCTTTCAGGGCTTGTTTCCTGGGAGATCTAGCACGCAGGGTTTTGCAATCTGCTTGCGTCCAACCTTTGCGGCAGTAAAACACAGTCGCTCAGGTCTGGGCCTGAAGTGTATGCGAAAGTGGGGCAAAAGCTTGTTCCTTTACATGCGTGACTGGGAATGTTTTGTCTGCAATTCAGACATGTACAGATACATGGCAATGCTAGAGAGGCAAAGAAAGACTGCCTGGCAGATCGAAGGTAAAATGTTCAAAAGCGGCTAAATGCCGTAAGGCCCAGATTTTCAAATTGAGTGAGGCGCCTAACTTCCAATGGGAGTTAGGCCTTTAACAGCTTTGTGGATCTAGGCCCGCTTTTGAAAATGGCACTTAGACTCCAAGTAATTTAGGTGCTTTCTACCTTTAGTCGGTTTCTAATCCGGGGTAGGATAGTTTGTGTGCAATATATTTTCCAGGGATACTTTTTATTCCAGTTTTTGGATATGATTAGACTACAGATTGTAGCGGGTTTTTTATAGTGCTTCCCAATTTAGCGCAATAGGTTTTGCGCTAGAGGCTGTACACATTTAATCCCCGTAGCGCCAAAGAATGCACACATTTGCAGAGCTTCTGGCGGCAGTGAGAGTAGCGGGCTAGGGCAGGTATCCCAGCATTCAGCTGGGTGCAATCTGCTTTGCAAAGGAGTCGGGTAAGGGGGAACTGGGAACCTGTGCGTAGGGAGGGAACTTCCGGCTTTCAGTTACTTTCCCAAAACTGACAGGCTCTGTACACACACCTCCCTTCCGCAACCATTTATTCAGGGTTTCCAAACTTGGGGTTGAGACCCCCGGGGGGGGTCGCCGAGTGCTCCCCGGGGGGTTGCGAGCTCCTGCTGACGCAACTCGCGGCGGCGGGCCGGGGGGCCCGCATGCAGCAGGCCACTTGGCCGCGGCGGGGACGGGGCAGGGGCGGGACCCGGCAGCCCTGCCACCCGCAGCGGCGGGACCGGGGCCAGTGTTTAAAATTTCCCAGGGAATGTGGGGGAGGGTCTTAGGTGGGGTCACCTGAGGACGGACAGAAGAGTTTTTTAAATGCTGGCCAGAGAGGATGTAATGGGAATTCTGGGCCAGGGCGCTGGAGGCTGGAGGCTCATTATCACGCAAGGGGTGTACACATTCCCAACCTTGCGCTACAACGCTAGCGCTAAAAGCTTTATGCCTCTCGTTTATGAGGTTTAACAGTAACAGTCCGTAAATGCGCACAATGTGCCTTTGAAGTGTGTTCGGTCAGTGTAATTGTAACGCTAATGGAGGGTTTTTGCGCTGCAAAGCTCCAGTCTAACCATACCCTTTAAGTGCCCACTAAAGTGTTAGGTTCCAGTGATGTCTTGTTAGCTGACCAATGAACTGCAGTGCAGTGCTAACCCGGATGGAAATCATCATAATCACTTGGGCAGTGGCAGTAATGCACTGAATTAACCTGGTAGCTGAACAATTGAATTTGCAGTTCCACCACAGAAATAATGGGTGGGGTTCGGCAAAGGCTTCCCGGAACCTGGGTTTCTTTTCAAATTGCCCTGGAGAAAGCGTGCAGTTTGGTGGCAAAGACGGTGCAATAAATTGTCCACTCAATAATGCCACCCCGTCCCTTTCAGTGTCTTTATATGCTCTCAGCACAGAGCGTGGGGAACCTTTCTAGGCCGCTGATATACAGCTTCTTTTTTTTCCCTGGGAGGTGCTGAGAGGGAGCCGCTCATTATCTCTCTAGTGGTATGAACTCCACAGCAGCAAAATCTCGTGTTGGGAACTGGAGTGATGGTGGTCTCATTTCACTCAGCACAGAATGTTCTGTGTACAAAGGATTCATGGGCCTGATTGTCTCACCCCATTAAGCCTTTCTCCATCTGTTTTTCTAACCTCGAAGACGTGAGGAAGGACATGGCTGTGGCCAAATATTGCACAGATGTGGGCCAGTTGTACACATTCCTGCTCCGTTAACTCCCCTGCCAGTCAAAAGCGGGAGGGGAGAAAAGACCCCCAAAAATCGGCTTATTTTATTTCTTAGCATAATGACAGATTCTCCGAAACCACAGCTTTTAAACACATGTGGATTAGCTGATTGTTTCCACATGTCCTTTATGCTTGGAGGATATGATGTAGTTATGGCCGAGAACTTAGAGTCTGTCTTGGCTTTCGTTTCCAGCTCTGTGCCCGACTTTCTGTGTGACTTTGGGCAAGTCGCTTCTGTATCCCCGAGAGCCGTTGTCGGCCTTAAGTCACGACGCTTGTTGATCGTTAGATGGAAGGTGCCGTGGAAGGACACTAATGTATGTGTCTGCATCTAGAAATACCCATGTAGAGTGCCCTCCTCTTGCCACTAATGCAAACAATCACCATTCAGCAAGATCTCAAAGCATGCGATTTCCACTGATTTCATTGGGACCGTGCCACACGTTCCGCACATGTGTCGTTACCTTGCTCAATAGGGACCCGTGTGTGCAAAATTTCATTTCTGCAGTAAAAACATTCAACAGGAGAATGGTTACAAACTTCCACCCCGACTCATCCCCCTCCCCCCCCCACTTTTTCGGTAAGATTTTTGAGGAGCGCTGATGGGATGAGGTCATGGAGAGTGGGCATTGCCCTGCTGACCTGAAAAGGCTCCTTCCCCTCACTTGTCTGTATTTACTGTTCGCTGCTGTGTGGTGCTTCCATTATTTCTATCCTCCTCATCTGATTTGGTGCTGAGCATTTTGAATACCAATCGGAATGCATGGGATATGCCTTATGGTGCAGGGGGTTACTCTCTAAAGCACAGACGGAGCGGTTATCAAAGCGGGAGGGCGGTAGTGATGGTCCAGGCAGCGTGAGCTAGCTATTTAGAACAGGGGACTGAGCGTCAGGACTCCTGGGTTCTCTTTCTGCTGTAAGTTGCTGTCATGGCACCTAGAAAATGCCTAGTAACTTACATGGTGGGTTTCTCCTGTTCAAATGAGAATGGAAAAGGCTTTGCTCAGATTGAATAATATAGGTTTACATACATGTGTAACTCCTGATATCATTTGCATATATCCCTCAGAGAAGAATACAAACATAAGCGTGGAAGGCATAGAAATGAGGGCCAAGGTTTTTCAAAAGTGACTAGCCATTTTGGATTGTGTGTGTGTGTGTGTGTGTGTGTGTGTACAACTTGGGACCTCTTTAACAGGGCCTGTATTTCAGAGAATTCACCCCCCACTTTAAGGCTTCTCACTTGGGCACCCCCCAAATGACTTATCACTGTTGAAAATCTTGGCTTACGAGTCAGTTTGCAGACCTTAATAAAGTGGGGGTGTCTAAGCCGCCCAAAGTAGGTTTTCTTTTGTTTCTAAAAAATTCACTTTACATATCAAATGTTCCCTGGAATGGTTCCTGAAATGTTTTAAAAGCAATTGTATTTATAACCTATTGTCTTGGGGGAATACTGAAACCCTGTAATGTTTAAACACAAAGAAAAGCCGTGCCTGAGAACCAGAAAATGAAACCAACCAGAAGACAGTCAAGTCTAGTTTCAGGGTCACAAAAATAAAATAAACACCATAAATGGTGAAAAGCAAATCAGATGTAGTTCATTCAGTAGGGTGCTCTGTCTCCTTCTAGTGGTGGCAGGGGCACAGATAGTTTATTGAACTTGCTATATTTTTGGCTGACAAGGTGGGTGAGGTAATATGTGGTATTGGACCAACTTCTGTTGGTGTGAGAGACAAGCTTTTGAGCTACACAGTGTCATTTGAAATCTTGTTTCTTTCACCAACAGAAGTTGGTCCAATAACAGATATTACCTCACTCACCTTGTTTCTCTCATATCTTGGGCCCAACATGGTTACAACAACAGTGCAAACAACACATTCTTGGTTGACAGACATGACTCTTTTATCTCCGGCACAGAGGTTTGTGCTTTTAGAACTAGAGCTATGAGGTTCAGCCCCTGTAGAGGAGGGTAGTGCTGGAACAGCTTGTAGAGTGGAGGTGCTGAGAGCCATTGAACCAAACTGTAAACCCTGTATATGATGGAAAGCACTTCAATCCAGGGGTGCGGCAACACCCCTTGTTTCAGCACCAATGGTTGAGGATGACCTACTTAGGGGAATGGTGTTAAACAGATTTTTGCATCCTTTCACTTTTAATAATCTCAGGTTCTATAAGTAACACTTCAGCTGCTAGAAGAATACCTCACCCTCCCTGATTAGAGATAACAAGCTGGTTCAGCCCCATTGGACCCACCCTGTTATTTCTAAACTGGTTCTTGCCTACCTATTTATACCTGCCCCTGGATACTTCCACTGCATGCATCCGACGAAGTGGGTATTAGCCCACAAAAGCTTAGGCTTCAATACTTTAGTTAGTCTTTAAGGTGCCACAGGACTCTTTGTAACTTAAGCGACACAGTTAAGGAAAAACAACAGCCGTATTTAAAATACGTGAATTTTATCCTCGCTGTCTTCCTTTAAGGCTAGGAGACTACTGCCGTTTTAAATTTCCCTTTGTATCTACAAATCCACAAATCACACCCAAATCTACCTCCAAACACTGGTGCTCCCACGAAAAAGTTTTGAAATCCTTAATGAGAACCCCAGCTCCATCTAAACTGGACCTTTAACCAAGTGAACTGAACCATTTAAAAAGGTGGCTTAAAAATGCCCCCCCCCATTCATTTTAAACACCATTCAGCCAGACGGGGTGAATAGGGGCAAGCTCTATTTAAAAAGAGCTCAGAAACTGAATGCCAGAGTCTCAGCTGGTGGAAATTCCCCTATGTCCTTTGAAGTCAAAGGAGAGATGGTAATTTACACCATCTGAGAACCTAGCCCTGCTGTCCTGCCTGACTGCACACCATAGCATTGCTTGATCAAACTGTATTTAAGCCAAGTTTTTAGAGGTCCATGGTAGAGGAAGCTGGAGAGAGATCCGCTCCACCTAAATACCTGAGCTAGATATACATGGAGGCACCATTATCCCAGCAACTCTAAACTGCCTTGAGACGTGCCAGTGTTGGAAGCCAGCTAGAGTCATAAATGTCCCGCTGATCCAGGCATCCAGGATCCAAATGGCTGGGAAATAATAAAAGGCACCAATGGGGAAAGAAAAACAAATTGGTCCCCCAGTCTTGGCTTGCTGAATCGTACAGCAGGCAGTAATTTTAGACCGCTTGGCTTTCCATCCAAAGCACAGCCAGGCCAGGCCGTGGGCAGAATGGTATGCGAAGCGTCTCCTTCAGGGCTGTGGAGACGAGCAGCAGAGGCAAAGACTGCAAAAGCTGTTGATTCACTTCATGCTTTTGACATTGCTGACAGAGCATGGCCGCGGATGGAAACCCCCACCACTGTCCAGCGTCCCTAGGGAGCATTCTGGGGGAGACTGGGGCCAGAGGCAGGGCGGGGGGATGCACAGCTGGGAAAGCTTGCTACAGACCCGCCTTAAAAGGGTTCGTGCTTCCCTGTGCCTTTGCCAAACGGATGTGGTTTTGTCAGGAGCCTGGCTGAAAGAAAAAAGCCACGTTCGGGCCCATCCTCCGAGTACCCAGGGAAGTCAGTGGCAAAAGTCTAATTGGATCAGGATTAGGTAGGTAATGAGGATGCTGGTGGTGTGATTATTGTGACCTCATATCGTCGATGATGCTCACTTGTTCGATCCCTGTCTCTGCAATGTTCCTGGGAAGGGCTGTGCATGGCCCCTGAGGGAGGTGCCTCAACGTGGAAGGGGCTCGGACTCTCTGCTTGTATGTCCTTTGCCTCTTCCCAAGGGATTGGGGCTGGGAGAGCAGGGACAGGAAGCACCTGGGGGTGGCGCCCGAGGGAGGCCGGGGAGTGAGATTTCAGAAGGGATGTATAAGAGGGCACTTGGCGTGCAGGGCGCGGGAGTCTGGTCCCAACCCAGAAGTGACTGACGGGTCCCTCGGGGCCCCTCTTGCCTTCCCTCCTGGCTTAAGACTGAAGCATTTGTGCTGTGGAATGTGGCATGGCTCCCAGCCTGCCGCCCAGAAAGGCAGGAAGGGATCTCCCACACAGCCTACTCTTGGGAGCCCTGCTCCTCAGTCCCAAACCACCCGGAGGTCAGACTAGAACCCCTGCCCTTGTCTTCTACCCCTTCTGGGAGCCCATCCGCACTCACACTGGCTGTGCTGCTCTCCCCAAGGAAATAGGGGACCTCCAGTCCTTATCCCGTGTTTTGAAGTGCTCTAGGGCCACATTCCCTTGGGCCTCCTTTTCTTCCCTCATGTGCTATGGTATGGGAAGATCACCGAGCACCTGCGGGGCCATGCGTGGGGTGACAACCAGGCACAACAGAGTGGGGAAGAGACACCGCGTGAAAGCCTGGCTCTGTCGAAGTGACTGGCTTATCCACCATTGATTAAAATGGGGCCAGAGTCATAGCGGCCTCTCCATTTTTCGGCTGTGATGTCTTTGAAGCCAAGCCCTTGATGAAATGTGCAGCTAGGATTGTGCATGATTTAATTGAATTCTGCCAGGGGAGAACCTACTTTGGGTCTTGCTGTTGGCTGCTAAATGGCTGCTTTGTTGGGCACCCCAACAATTGATTATTTTGCAGATGATTTTTACCCAATGAAACAAAGGTCATTTTATCCATGGAATTTAATATAATCCAGCAGGACAGAACAGTGGCAGTTAAAGTATCGGCCCCTGTTTGTTTCTTTTTCCTCTGGGACGATACAGCCGATCCGTCAAGCTTGACTTGTCGTCGTATAATGAATTGCTTTGTTTACAGTGGGGATATTTGGGATTTTTAAAAATCCCACCAGGGATGAGATGACTCAGTGGGGAAACATTCGGGCCAGCTGACACAAATCAGCCTCCCACTATTGAAGTCAATGGAGTTGGGCTGATTTACCCTAGCTGAGGATCTGGCTCTTCAGAGCTTGGGGCTGTTATATGGCTCTTCAAGAGGGGAGTGTATTGAAGTGTCTTGATAATAGGGTGCAAAACTCCCCAGCTTTACCGACTCCCCCTTTTCTTTCACTAAATGGATCACTGAGTTCATCCTGCTGTTGGAATGCTGAGTAATTCCAAACGACTTCTGCAATAACTCATCCGATGGTCCACCCGAGGGCAGTCTTATTGTCTCACAAAGATAATGGTATGGTTGCAATCTGTTGAGGAGTTTATTTATCTCTCTTCTCCGTTGTGATTTAGCAGCTTCTGTCACTTCATTTGGTGGACCTTGAAATTGGAATGACTGAAGAAACATGGCTCAGAACCAGGCCTGGCTGCTGGGTGTTTAACTAGTTGCTTGGGAGTGAGTGAATATTGAAATCCCATGGGTCTGAATGAGCTCCAGAAAAGTCCTTAACTAGAGAGAGCCAAATTCAACCTGGGGGCAAGGAGACGCATGTACATTCCATGGGAGTTGTAGCCAAAAACACTAGGGTTGCATTTGTCTCTCTGTCTGTTTAGGTACTTACCTGGATCTCAGAGCTGTGGTATCTAGCTAATGATCATGGGATTTAAGTCATTTCCCCTCCAATCCAAGGCATCTGTTTAAACACCCAAGCATTTACTAGACCGTGCCAAATCCAAGCCTGGCGTAGAAGAGTATTGAATTCAAATGCTCCTGCTTACCCCAGGTCTGGATTTGGTCCTATCACTTTGAATCATGCTAATCATGGAGGCAGTGAACGGACATCTGCCAATGTTAGGAAAGAATTGGGTGTTTATTAACTCAGTGCTAAACAAGCAAGCTTTTAAAAGTAATCCCCCCTTTAAAAAAAGAAAAAGAAAGAACGGGAGAGGGGCAAGGGAGTCCATTCCTTTGACGCTGCTCTGGCTGTTTGATTTCTTTAGTCGGTTTCCCGTGCAGAGCTGTAAGGCATTCAGCGTGTTGCCCTGACAGTAGCTTTGTCAGTGAACAGGAATTTTAGCTTGCATCTTCCCCTGCAGGGGAACAGCCACCCAGATCTCTCCTTTTTTTAACCTCCCCCATCCCCAACAACCTGGAGGATTGACCTCATCTGATCAGGCCGTACTTCAAAGAGAATTCCATCATGGGGAAGATTCCAACTCTTCCCCCTCCCATGTGACTGACCGTCCATTGGGCAGTAGGTGGGGAGATTCTCGCTCCGAGGGTACATGCCTCTGCTTTTGTGTCCCAGACTTGGATGAGAGTGTGAAGGTGTCTGGTCCTGTATCTCGACCCGCTCCGACGTCGCAAGACAAGCCGTCTTGTCTGGACAAATTTCAAGCACTGTTTCCTTTTAAAATAAAGAAAAAACCACCCCTTTCATCTGTGCAGGTGAAGAACTTCTCCCTCTGTGCTCAGACTGAGCAGTGGGCCCCTTCTCGTCTGCTTGAAGAGACAGTAGAGCAAAACAGAACTGTACAGTGCTTAATGTCTTTCATGCAGAATAAAAACTTTGCAGAATAAAAATTATGAATAATTCTTTGCACCTGTTATCGGAGGACCTCAAAGGGCCTTACAAATGCTAATTAAGTGTCGGTGACAACACTCCTGGGAAGAGGGGGCATTATCCTTTATTTTTAAAGCAGACTGAACTGAGAATTAGACACATTAAAGCAGCTGAGGATGTGGCTCTTAAATGGGTACAGCTCCACTGAAGTAAGAGGAGCTGCATCCATTTATATTAGCTGAATGCCTGGCACTAAGTGGCTAGCAGACTCAGCCAAAAGACTGGGACAGGAAGACCGAACGGTCCCGTGAATCAGACAGACAGTCCTTCCAGGCCAGCCCTGAACGTAAGCAGCAGGGCATTGCGATCTTGTCCTGTTGCTCTCATTACTGCAAATGTTTTTAAACAGATGGCTTTGGTCTCCCAGAACGTCAGGCCAGCACCTTTCCCAAGCAATGAAATGAACTCGACAGTTTAGAAGTGCACACTGGGATAGGTTTTCCAGATGTGTTCCCTTTTTTCTTTTTTTTTTTAAATACCACAAAAATAGTTTGTCTTTTACTAAACACACCCCTGTGCCCTGTGTACCCACACACGTACCCTGTTTGTAAGCACCTGGCATCTCAGCATGGGTAAATTGCTAGTAGCTGTGAGTACGCAGGGAATTCCAGTGAGAGTTTCAGTAATTCTCGGTTGTTAAATGGGCACCGTTTTTTTCAAAAATTAAGCTAGACTGAAATTATTTGAATTGTTCCTTATGGAACTGAGACCGTTTAGATGCAGGGTATTATGGCGGCATTGCCACCTCTTAGGATTGTATCCTGAGTCTTAAGAAAAAAACACCCAATGTCATAAAGCCCCTGCTCCTGGAGTTATGTGCTCATTTCGGCTTCATTAAGAAAGAAAAAGTAACTTTCTAGCCCTTGTGGATGGGGGAAAGTTTGAAAATGTGACCCCTAAAAGCTCAAGAAGGCAAATAAACCCCCAAAATGTATTATTATTGTCCTTAAAACCCTGGGATTTAAAAATAATCTCATGATTGTTTGGGGGATTTATGATTTTTGAGCATCGGCGGTTGGCCTTACTGGTATAATATGCTGCTTCAGCAGTGCGGTGTAGACAGGAAAACGGATTCATTGGGGCGACTACATGGTGGGTTTCAGTGGAAAACAAGGAGAAGGAAAAAGCCAATGCCAGCAAATGGCACCATGTAAAGAAATGAAAAAGCAACTGGAAATGATTCAATCAGTAGCATGTAGGGGGTGACAATAATTTAAGTGTTAAATTCAGTCGAGAGTCTCAGATAAAATTGCTTTTCTTGGGGGGTTAGGCATCTGGGGGCATTATGTATCTGAATTCAGTGTCTAGAAAAATAAAGGGAGAGAGAATTGTATAGTGGTTTGTTCCTGGCAAATTTGTCATTTTTCAGGCAGTGAACTCAGCTCCCCATAAGTAGTTTATAAGTAAGTGATTTATGTATTCTAAGACTTGGTAAAATGGCCCGTCCAAGTACATAGCTTTAGGTAGTAAAACTGAATATTACAGGTAAAAGCTACTGGTAAAATATTGTTTGCTGGGAGTGTCAAAGTGCACTAGGGCCCATCTCCCACTGAATTTCAATAGAGTTTAACTCCTGGGAAAATTACATTTACCTCTGTTTCTAAACTGATTCTGATTTGCATAATCTCACTTCCTCCAGTCATTGGCTACAGGAACTGCAATGTTGATGGTCAGAGTCACAAAAAGAACTGGGAAATGTCCATGGAAATTTGGGCTTGATGGGATGACCTTTCTTAGCGGAAACACCAGTTTTGGAGAACACACAAATACCAAAAAATGTCATGCAGTTGCCTCAGATGCAGTGAGAAGAGGGATTCTTGCAAGTGAAATCAGGGGCATAAGATAAGAGGCTTCAGCAGATAAAGACATACATCGCTCAGTGTGGTTCTGATCTCAGTTACATTAACATATAGCAGGAGTGGTTCCACTGAAGCCAGTGCTGTTACATTGATGTATGAGATTAGAACCAGGCCAAGAGGGAGCTGTGTCTAGCTGAGATGGGTGGATGAAATTTGAATGTGTGTGATTGATCAGGCTTCCCCCACAACTTGAACTGAACCTGTTTTGAGAACCAACATGCATTTCAATGATTATTTACCCCCGTTACGTTTCATGTACACAAATGGCCATTGTGCTTCTAGGCTGCATCTGGGCCAAAAAAGTTTGGTGGACGTGGGGAAGCAGCAAAGGTGTCCTAGGATTAGGAAGGTCTTCCCCCCCCCCGATTTCCAGCACACATTTACAGACCCGAGAGAGCAGGATAGATCGGATCCGTATCCAGACTGTGTGGTCACGAGCCAAACCTAGACTGCACTAGTGTCTATGTCTCTCATGATAAATGAAGAGAGATGAAAGCCATTGGATCAGATCTTGAAGTCCTAACACAGCTTTTCCTCAGTTCTTACTTTGGCAAAACTCCCACTGACTTCAAAGCTAAATGCACCGATTTTTAGATTGTAAGTTGTCTGGGGTAGGGACTGTCTTTTTGTTCTGTGTTTGTACAGCACCTGACACAATGAAGTCATGACTGGGGCTCCTAGGTGCTACTGCAATAGAAATAAATAATAATAATTGACTAGGTTCAGGCTCAGAGTAGACTCATCAGCATTTAATTTATTGTTAATATCTTACTCCCTGTCCCTTTGTTCCATGCACAGACCTGCATTTATATGAGCAAAGCTAGATGTGTGCAGCTAACTGAATCCCATTCACTGTCATAGCTAAATCAGGGTTCTGCCACTTGACTTCCAATGTGTAATGCCAATGAAAAAATCCCTTGTTATTGCATATGTCCAGAAGGATCAGAATTACGTGTTCCCTGCTTAAAATCATCTTTACAGTACAGTCAAGGAGGGGGAAAGGTTGATATTAATAACCCAAATGTGTTGGGTATGGTGTTTACATCCAGTCGTGTGAATTCATAATGTTCCAATTTCCACCTTCAGACTTTAATGATACTTTGGTTTCCTTGATAGTTCATTATAGGAACTTTTGTGATCAGCCTGGAAGCGTCTCTACTAAGTGGCATCTGGTGGTTTTGCAGTATTACAGGGGATTACTGTCCACCAGGGGTGGGGCAGGCAATGCAAACTGCTTGCATTTTGGCTGGAGTCTGTGTTCAGACCACCAGCCCAGAAGTCAAAGGACTCCGCTCCAATAATGTCTGGCATCAACGCTGCTTGATTTTCTTAAATAATCTTGTTTAAAAGGGGCATTGTGTGGCTTTAGCCCGAAGAGTGGAGTTACTAATTTAATAGTAGCTCCTGCTAACCCCAGCTTTAGCAGGCAATTAACCAATTAGGGGCCTAATTATTCCGGAAGGTTTGCCTTGTGGTTAAGGCCCTGGCCTGGGATGCGGGGAAAGTTGTTTGATTCCTACCTCTGGCACAGTGTGAACTTGGGCAAGTCACGCAGTCTCTTTTTGCCTGATTTCCCCACAGGTAAAAATAGGGAAACAATACTTCCTTTTTTGCTCCCTCTAGAAGCTCTTTGGTGCAGGACTGTCTCCACAGCATCTCCTACAGTGGGGCCCTGATCTCCGCTGGACACTGAAAGACACTGCCATGATACAAAGTAATCATCGTCACAAGTTTCTTCTCTCATTCCCGCCTGTTTTTAAACCAAAGCTAGTGTGACTCCCTCAGCATTCAGTAGAGTTACTCCCGATTTACACTGATTTAAGAGAGCAAAGGAGCGGGATATATTTCTGCCCTTTGCATCCTCTTGCATGATCAGGGTATGTTTACTGCCCTTTTAAAGTACTTGTGAAAATGGGTAGGTTTTAGGGCCAAAGCTTGGTGGTCAGCTTTGTTGGCCAGTCTTCCTGCATCTTGATGGAAAGGATAATCTTGTGCTTAATGTTGAATAGTGATGTTATTCATGTACAAGCAAGCAAAAAAAGAGAACATTTAGAAGGCAGTGGCTAATTCACTTCGAAAATCAAGGCCAGTCTCAGTGCCACAAACATAAGAAATACACGATCAAGTCAGTTTTGATTCGGTCCAGTCACTATGCTTCTGTCCCTGGTTCCTTTGCAGATTTTGCCATGGGCTGCTTCTGGGTTTCTCAGTTTTGTTTACAAAAGCCCCCCAAAGCCCAGTAAAATAAAATTGTTGGTTTGCTGATGTTGAAGGATGGTGTGTCTGGGTGAAAATCACCACTGTGCAGAGAGGTAGCATTAGGCTTATATATCACTTAAGCCTTATTTCAAGGGATTGAGTGACATGCAAGTGGTCTATAGCTGTCTCTCAGCATGGCGTGAATTTCATCCTCCATGTGCTGCTTTCAGATATTACTGCAGCCAAGAACAAAGTGTACTGCAACAGAGTTGAATTGAGTTATATAGTACCAGTCCCCATACATCTCTGGACCCTAGTGTAACTATTGGAGTCAGTGGAATTAAACCAAAGACGATTTTGTTCCATTATTTTTAGTCGCACCTTGTATCGGGATACCAGGAATATCTAATTTCTGGGAATGAACAGATTATTAAACAATTTATGTAGCCTGCAAGTATTAGCTTATCTTATTCATTAATAACTGGTATATGTTTCATTTAAAAGAGTTATTTGTCGATCTCTTATCGTTATCTGGGTATTTATTTGGTTCAAATTCTCAAAGTGGCGGTAATCACAGATTATAAAATAGGCTTGAGCCGGTATAGGGTGTATTCTCTCTCTCTCTCTCTTGCTCTCTCTCTTTCCCTTTCCCCCTTTGAAAGTATCTCCCATACTTTATTTCTCTGTGTCCCTAATGTTGGGAGATCTGTCCTCTTTCAGAAAAGGAGCTATCACACATTTGGCTGCTGGTAGTAATTGTATTATCATTGGCTGGTTCCCTGAGCTAATAACAAGCTGGCACTTTTAGCCACATATATCACACTGCAGCACTGTTTCAAAATGTCTGTGGATGCTGGGTGCCGGTGTGCTAGAGGTCATATTTTAGGATGTCAGTATCACGCGAGCTATCTGATATTTGGTTGCGTCCTTGAGGGTTGAATAAAATATTTCCTCTGGGAAAATAATTTGCTGTGAGACTAAAACTGCAATATACTGTCTTGGCGAGGCTGAATGAGGCTGTCAAATAGAGATTGCTCTGGGCAGTGCCAAATCTTCGCTGCGTAGGGTGGTTCATCTTTTTGACAGCGCTTGGCTCAGAGTATTGGGTCAAAATTCACAATTAATTTATTGTAAATGTTTACAGTCCATTTTGCTTAATCCAATTTGCTTTGGAAACGACATCTCTGCTGCTGCTGTGCAAAATGCCGGATTAGCTAGTTAATGGTATGCACCGTGCATGTTATGTCACTGGTGTGTTAGAGATTTAACATCTGGATGCAAACTAACCCCAGTTAGCTAGGATTGAGCTCTGAGTGTAATACAGAATCCTTCCATTAGCGATTTTTCAAGGTTTTTAGCTAAAGCCAATGCTAATAAGGATGTGATCCTAATGAGATACGGTGAAAAGTCCCCGTGGTGCATTACACCTTTTGCTTCATGTTGTTAGCAGGAATGAAGTCATTGCTTATTCCGATGTATTATTGCACGCAAGACTATAGGCAGTGAATTCCACTGACGATCAGGCTCCGGGCTGTTTTAGATTGAAATGAGAGAATTCTTTCTCCCATTGTCATTTATACACCTGCTGCCGTCTGCCTCCCCTGCCAGCACAGGTGCCTGATCGGCGTCATTTTCTCTGAATTCACAATTGAAGTGGCAGGTTCCATGCTGGGGGAGAGATGCAAGAAATGAACTTTTCCAGCATAGAACAGTAATTGGACATGTCTTGTCTTGTAATGCTCAGATCCTTTCTATTAATTACAATAATTGTATAATAGTAGCCAGAGGGAATTGATGTGAAGAGGTCAGGGCATGTCGTTACTGTAGGGCCTGTGGTGAAACCTTATTAAGAGTGAAGTTTATGGTATGCCTGACTTAGGTGTGTGGTCAGGGACAAGGCTGAAATTCAATTGCCTTCAGACGTTCAAAATGTGCAGTATTGCTACTCTCTCTCAAAACCCGCTGTCTGGAGTGTTTCCTCTGGAGCTTTACTAAGCATGGGACAGGATTTTCAAGAGCACTCAGCATTCGCCTAACTGCTCTCATTGAAAGCAATGAAAGTCCTGCCATTGGCTTCAGCTGGAGTAGAATTAGGTTGGTGTCGTGCACCTTTGAAATTTCCACCCATGGTGCTTTGTTTGCATTGCTTTCTGCAAGCCTTTTTTACGTGATGAGGTTTACACCCCGGAGTTTCACTCTGAACCAAAACTTGCAGTGCCTTTGTACCTATAGAGGAGTTTTAGTAGCTTCTAAGAAAGGATCAAGAGCCAGTGATTTGCGGAGGACAATACAGCATGTCTTTTTTCCCTATAAAATCTAGACACACCCAAGTCCTGGGCAAGGATTCTGGGTAATGTAGTCCAACAAGCATTTCTTGTACTATACTTAAAAAGACCACTAGGAAGTTGTCAAAACTCTGTACACATATTTCAGTTTTATAAAACTTAACCAAAATCTTCATCTGAAACCAAGTTTTTCCTGACCTAACTCAAAACCAAAAGCTTTGCGGGTCTGGACAAACCTGGCTTGAGTTTCGGGTTCCTTAACTAAATCTAAAACTCTGAGTTTTGCCTGGTTTAAGTGGTTATAGAAATGTACACCGCTCTAGTGTTACAGTTATTGCCAAATGAAAGCAACTGTGCTCAGTATGGTAGCACCTGTAGGCATTTTCAGGCTACATTTGCAAGACTATAACAGGGTTCAAAAATAGCTAGATAACTTATTGGAGGATAGGCCACTCAATGGCTATTAGCAAGGATGGACAGGGACGGTTTCCCTAGCCTCTGTTTGCCAGAAGCTGGGAATGGGCCACAGGGAATGAATCACTTGATGATTCCCTGTTCTGTTCATTCCCTCTGGGGCACCTGGCATTCGCCACTGTCGGAAGACATGGTACTGGCTAGATGGACCTCGTATGGCCATTTTTATGCTGTTTTTGTTGGGTGCTAAGTCATAGCAGTGGGAAGACAAATATGTCATTCTAAGAGAGAGAGTGATGGCTACAACCTCTGGGGATCCCTGTGCTCTGTCGTCACTGGAGGGAAGGGCGGAGGTTTTGGCAAGGAGAGAGGTGAACCAGGGAGAAGTTAGCCGTGGAGGGATGAGTCACTGAGTTGGACCAAGACTGTGGAGACCACTCTAGTCATTTGGCTTCCAGCTGACGTTGGGAGCCATCTGTCTCCAGATTTGAAGATGCACAGAATATGCATCCGAGGGATATCACTGATATACAGTGCAGACCGCTCTTTAGGTTCTATAGTACAGTAAACCCTCGATTTAACAGACCTCGATTTAACGGACTTCGGATGCAACGGACAAAATTTCTGAGCAAGTCTGATGCATTCCTGATCCATTTCTGGCGGGCTGGCTGCTGGCTCCCGGCTGCCGCCCGGATCACGACAGTGGGCGGGCTGGCTGCCGGCTCCTGGCTGCCGCCCGGGTCCAGGCAGCGGGCAGGCTGGCTGCCGGCTCCCGGCTGCCGCCCGGGTCACAGCAGCGGGAGGGTTGGCTGCCGGGTCCTGCCCGGGTCCCGCCTGCGGGCGGGCTGGCTGACGGTTCCCAGCTGCCGCCCAGGTCCCGGCAGCAGGCGGGCTGCGGAGCTGCCGCCCTGACCCTGTGGCAGGCGGGCTGCTGCTCCGACAGCTCGTTTTTTTTTTTTTTATTAAATAACGGACTTTTGGATTTAACGGACACCCCCTCGCCCGAATTAGTCCGTTAAATGGAGGTTTTACTGTACCTGAACGGAAGGCTTCTCTACCGCTACCAGTTCATACCCCGAAGCCTGATTATGGATAAACCCATTATCCTAACTAGTGTGAATGAAGATACTATTCTTATACATGTATAAGTGCCTAAAATATTCCTCTCTGCAGTGAATTAGCACCTCAAACCAGCAGACTTCTAGTTTTGAAGATGGCATTAGCAATGTATTTGCTGTACATTTATTAGAAAAAAAAATCTGTTCTGGTTTAAAAGGATTATTGATGATTAGTATTATTATAATGGAGCTTTGCAAACGCTGATACTTTATCCTGCTAATTCTGGTTTCTCTTCTTTTCTTGCAGCTGAACCTGCAGATCTCTTGAAGGTATTAGATTTTCATAATTTACCCGACGGTATCACTAAAACAACTGGTTTTTGCACAAGCAGAAGATCTTCAAAAGGTGCAGATGTTGCTTTTCGAGTAACAAAAGATGCTCAGCTCAGTGCACCAACAAAGCAGTTATATCCTGGTAAGTGTAACCAATTGATTTGGGACGGTCTATGAAAATATCTGATCTTTTCCCCCAAGTTTTAGAATTGCACTTGAAACACTGCATGATTTTTTTCATTTTGTGTGTGTTTGGAAGGGAAATAGTCTACTATTTTGGGGAGATATGGACAGTTTAGTCATCTAATAATGTTAAAATAGCTACACTCATTTTTTCCTCACTTCATCTGAACAGGGGTGGTACGTTATCCAGCGAACATGCAAACACTGGTTAATTACATCTGTTCCCATCTCCGGTAACAAGCTGGTGTTTCTCATTTTCACAGGGTGGTATCCAGTTGTGAATAGAGACTTGGAAGATGCAAACATTAAATCAGAACGCCCTTCCTCCCCATGAGCCCCAGTTCTTATTGGAAGAAATGTTTTAAATTTTAATCAGAATCTTATTATGGAAAGAAAATAATATTAGCCCCCGTACATCCAATGACTAGCAGGGTGCTTATTAAAAACCAGATACACTACTGATGCATTTTAATTTTGCATTAGGTGATGAAGCATTAAATTTAAAAAGCAAAAATTTCTGAGATCATCCGGTCTTTGCTGTAAAGAAATATGGACTAATGAATTAGGGCTGGAACTAGCTAGCAAAAGTACTTATATGGCCCAATTTACTGAGGTATCTGAGTGCCTCACAGCCGTGAGCGTATTTATCCTCCCCAAACCCACACAAGTGAAGGAAGTGCTAGTATTCGCATTCTACACATGGGAAATGGAGGCACAGGGAGAGCAAGTGCCTAAAACTTCCTAAGGTCATATAGGAAGTCTGTGGTGGAACAGGAAATTAAACTCATGTCTCCTGGGGACATGACTTTTGGCAAATCCAGCAGATTATGAGGTAAGGTGCCTATGAGGGACAGGTGTCTGTTCATGCTGTCCAGCCACTGGGTTTTAGGTCTTTTGGGGCAGAGGAGCGTCGATTTTTCCATCCTGCTTTCATTGGGTCAATGTCTAGGATGATTCTCCCAGGGCAGTTGGTGGGCATTTGGAGCAGATGACCGTATCACCTAAGGGCGGTTGGAGAATCATTTCGGAGAGTTAGAAAACGGTTACCTCCGTTTGCCTGGGGTGGTATGAAATCTGTAAAATGGGGGCATTCATACTTAGTTTCTCACCACATGCTGCCAAAAGCAATTTATAATGATTTGAGCTAGCGCAGCACTCAGCCTTGAGGGGATATTGATACAATGGGCAAAATTCATTACTGGCGCAATCCCCTTTATTGGAGAGATGGATGTTCAACACCTTTGAGCATGAGCATAATTCAAAATGTAGAATGGTGTGCAGAGTCTTGACCCAGAGCCTATTGAAGTCAGTGGGTGTCTTTCCCTTTATTGCAATAGAATTTGGATCACGTCCCGAGTGCTGTTTTGTTATTAGTTTTATTGCATTCCGAATGGAACCCCCTCCACGTATCATTGGATAGCCGGGATCATTTCTAGCCATGACAGTAAAGGCATTGTTGCTTTGCCAGGGTAACAAAGCAATAACGGAGTAATGTCAGCCATAATTTATCAATTATGGTTATTTGAGCTGAGAAACCCCCATTGCCATGGAGACATTTTAATAATAATAATAAAAAATAAATTAAAAGCAACGCTTTAATGATTTGGCAAGTCATCGAGGTTGAAAAGTTCTGTCCGGAGGGTTCATAATGAAATTCTCCCTTTTATGGATCATTTTGGATGTGAAGTATTTTACATAAAAGACCCCAAATTGTTCTCCATAATTGTAACCAGGAAAATGTCTGCATTTGATTTGAAACAGCAGCGATAGGCGGAAGGAAAGGAACGGAACAGTTCATCCTAGGGAAGGCACAGTTATCACATAGCCTTCATTTCTGGGACCATGTTTTAGCTAACGTAAGTGTAGGAACTGGGATCAAGGACTGGGCTTGACTCTCCACTTTGTAACAGTGGTTTCACACTAGTGTAATTTCACTAATGTCAGTGGGGTTAGGCTGGCATAAAACCAGTGTAACAGTGCAGGGAGACACCTTCCTTACTCCATCTAGGTACTTTCAGGGAAAACTATGTCTTGATCCAGACCCACAGCTGGTGTAAATTGGGTGTGACACCCTTGATTTCAATGCCGCTGCACTCGTTTACATCAGTTGAGGATCTGGCCTCATCTTCTTTGTTGAGTTACTTTTCAGAATTCTGATCATTTGTACTCTGATTATGGCTGAGCGCCTAGCGTGTGTTTAGGTGCTAAAGGAAATTAAAATGAATGAATGAACGAAAGGCGTTTGATTCAAAGGAACTGGCAGATGCAAATTCCCCAGGACAGTGGAGAAAATTATCTGAGAGTCTCTTTCTCTTATGACTTACTTCCTTGCCTCTTGGTAACAAAGTCCTGTGGCACCTTAAAGACTAACTATAAAGTTTTGAAGCATAAGCTTTCGTGGGCTAACACCCACTTCGTTGGATGCAAGCACTGCTTGCATCCGACAAAGTGGGTGTTAGCCCACGAAAGCTTATGCTTCAAAACTTTATAGTTAGTCTTTAAGGTGCCACAGGACTTTGTTACCTCTGCTATTCCAGACTAACATGGCTACCTCTCTGTTCCTTGCCTCTGTGTTCAATGAGCCCTGCTGTGGTCTGATACACTCCCCAAACTTTGAATAAGGCCCACTGTAGCCTAAGTAGGTCAAATCCCTCCTTGAGCCCTGGGGCATCCTCTAAAAAAAGCCTACAGTGGGGAGGGAAAGTTGTGTGAAGCTGCTACACACTTGGGTTAACATTTTTGTGGTTTAGATGGCTGTGAATGTACAGCTTAAAAAATTAGCCACCGGGCTATTCCTTCCCACACGCTGCCAGGCACCACACAGAGATGTTCACATCGCACACGCGACACATCACAGCAATGCCCTGTTCCATTCTGGCACTCCTTCGCTTAAGATTTCCTCGGTGGAGAGGTGCAAGAGGAGAATTATGTCCTCCTTTGAAGGCCTTACCCCGAGGGACGGATACCCTTGCAAGTGTTGTTAGATTGTTAAGAGTACAACATCATAAGATGACATAAATACACACATTTTAGCAACCCCTATCTCAATAATAATCTGAAGAAGTGCCCCGACCCCTCCTTCAGTTAGCAACACCCCCTACACATTGGAGGAATTAATTTTTGGAGGTGGACGTGGGTATTGTCATTTGGATTCATCTCTAGCATCTGCAGTGCTGCTGATGGAGGGAGAGGCAGAAAACCAACCCAACCAGGGTTTCCGATGCCATGAGGTGTTTACAGGGCTGGCAATTAGGAAGCTCCCACAGGCTGCCTTGCAGCCTTGGGTTAAATTGATCCGCAATCTTTGAGGATGGGACACGTCCCTGTTCAGGAGTCTGGATCGAGCCTATGCACCACTCCATGCATAGGCCCTGTGCAGAAGGACATGGGCCATGGTATCTCTGAGCACGATTGGCAGAAGAAGCTGTCTTTGCCACTCGCTTTTCAAAGTGCAGTCAAACCAAAGTCTCCATTCTATTGCTGGATTTATTTTTGCTTTTAGATTTTTGCTGCCCATGCTAAGGCGGAGAGCCAAAGCCACAGAATGCTCTGTTCTTGCCTAAAGAGACAAAATAGACAAAACCCGATTCGAAAAGCCCCAGCAAAACAACAAAGCACCTAATACATTGCATGTGTCTACTTAACAGAGGACATTTAATAAAAATAATCCCTGAGTTTCCAGCGTCTCTAGACAACCTCTGGCGCCTATGGCACGGCATATCTTGTCTCCTAAGAAGGTCCGGGGCATATCATGGAACAAAGTGGCATAAATGCTACAGATGTACACCCATCCCTTGCAGCAGCAGCACCTTAGTGTCCCTACAGGGGTGTCCCTACAGTGTCCCGGGTGTGGGGGGGAGTTGACAGCTCCCGCCGGGCTCCCCGCTGTGGGGAGCCCGGCGGGAGCTGTCAACTCGCCCGCCCGGCTCCCCGCAGCAGAGAGTCGGGCGGGAACTGTCAAGCCCCCCCCCCGCCCGGCTCCCCCTGCAGGGAGGGGGGGGGAGTTGACAGCTCCCGCCGGGCTCCCCGCTGTGGAGAGCCCGGCGGGAGCTGTCAACTCGCCCGCCCGGCTCCCCGCAGCAGAGAGCCGGCCGGGAACTGTCAAACCCCCCCCCCCCCCCGCCCGGCTCCCCCTGCAGGGAGCCGGTTGGGGGGGGGGAGTTGACAGCTCCCGCCGGGCTTCCCGCTGTGGGGAGCCCGGCGGGAACTGTCAACTCGCCCGCCCAGCTCCCCGCAGAGGTTGACAGCTCCCGCCCGGCTCCCCGCAGCGGGGAGCCCGGTGGGAGCTGTCAACCCCCCCCCCACCACCACCACCCGGCTCCCCGCAGGGGGAGCTGGGCGGGTGGGTTTGAGAGCTCCCGGAAATTTTGTCCATTGCATCCGAAGTCCGTTAAATCGGGGTCCGTTAAATCGAGGGTTTACTGTACTGAACTGGTAGACAGACTGAGCCCTTAGAAGACAGAACTCTTCCATGGGAGCTGCTTTTTGCCACATTTTCTTCTATCTTCTCCCTGGGCTTAATCTAAGGGGACCAGATGTCCCGTTTTATAGGGACCGTCCTGATATTTAGGGTGTTGTCTTCTACAGGCGCCTATTACCCCCGTCCTGATTTTTCACACTTGTTCTCTGGTCACCCTAGCTTAATCACATAATGGCTCCTAATGAAAATGAGCTGTGTGATTAGGTGAAGCAACTGAGCCTTCAGACATATCCCCGCCCCCTGCATGGAACTTTGTAGCTCCGTGTTGTCTGAAGCCATCGTACTGCTCCATCATCGAGTTAGAATCCTAGAGTTATCCATAGACAACCTCTTGCCATTTATAAAGTATCTTATTTGTGGTAATGGGGGCTGCAGGTCACATTCCTATAGGATGCTTGTCCCCATCCGCAGGCAGCACTGCCATACCTCACTGCTACGGGCAGCAGTTTGGGGATTGCTAATATGGACAAATCTGGAAGGAGGAGCAATTGCTGGTAGTTTCTCCTCTGTTCACCAGGTTTCAGAGTGTATGAATTGTGTGCACACCCTCACATCCAAAACCACAGCTCACTCCTTTGCTTTTCCATTTCAGCTTCGGCCTTTCCTGAGGACTTCTCCATTCTGTCCACTGTAAAAGCCAAGAAAGGGGGGCAGTCCTTTTTGATCTCCATTTACAATGAGCAAGGGATCCAGCAGATTGGCATGGAGATGGGTAGATCTCCGGTATTCCTGTACGAAGACCATACCGGGAAGCCAGGCCCAGAAGACTATCCTCTCTTTCGAGGCATTAACCTATCAGATGGCAAGTAAGTGCAACGTCGTGTATTGAGAGTGTGGTGCGTGATAAAAGCAATCATCATTCTATATGAGTACCTATATGAATACCAAAGTGTATATAAGATGTGCATACTATCTATATATATATATAAAAGTCAAATGGTGTATGCGTGCGTGTATGTACGTTTCCTTACTCCTTCCACACCGTTTGAGCTAGAGACTTGAAATTTTGTACAGTTATAGGCTTTAGGGTCCTAATCAGGGTAAGAATCGAAAAGTTTTCAAATCTCACCTCTGACGCCCCCTAGGGGTGAAATTCTTTAAAGCCCATTAACATTAGCTGGGCAGCTGCTGTTCTCTGTGACATAGTTATGATGTAATAATATCCCCCTCCAACGGACCCCGCACTCGCTCAGCTCTCTCCCCCCTCCCCCCCCCCAACGGACCTGAGCAACGCCGGATATTTCTGCTAGTATATATATATAATATAATATATTTTACCAGTACGCTGTCTCCTCTGAGCTCCTCCGCTCTGCCATATAAATAACAGGTGTGCAGAAAACCCTTGAACATTAGTGAAATATTAGGCACTTCAGGTCAGAGGGGACTTGTGGCTATAGGGATGACATTCCCACTGTGCAAAGGGCTTACAGAAACCTGTGCTGCACTTAAATTCCGTATAAGTCACCTAGTGTTGGGCTTAAGGAGGCTAGAAGAGGGGAATGAAGGGGAAATTGGGGCCCCACAAGGGCCACTTCTCCCCCCAATGCACCCCACAAGTATGCAGGGGAGACTCCCACTCAGAGGGATTAGGAGCTAAGTAGTCCAACCTGTTGCCCCAGCCATGTGAATTTCTATCTTTTTGGGGACTTAAGTGATGAATTGGGCTTTTACTGGCCCTCTGCCCATCAGTGAATTTCACCCTGATTGGGGGACAATGATTGGCCCATAGTTTTATATCAAGATCCTTTCATGATCAACTAGTTATTATAAACGGTTGGCTCATAATGAAAGCGGAAGGCTCTGTTTAACTAGCTTGCGGGCTGTGTTATTTCACAGGTGGCACAGAATAGCCATCAGTGTACAGAAGAAAAACGTCACTTTGATTTTGGACTGTAAAAAGAAGGTAACTAAGTTCTTGGACCGAAGCGACCACCCCATCATTGACGTCAATGGCATCATTGTGTTTGGAACCAGGATACTGGATGAGGAAGTCTTTGAGGTAAGACACGGATGTAAACAGTGGCCTGGTGGTGAGAGGCGGATGCTGTACAAAGCCTTTAAGCTGCTCTTCTGGTTGACGAATGGGACTCATCCTGGGAGGAGTTGGTTGTTTTCGTGTGTGTGTGTTTTTAAGCTTTGTTAAATAGAGTCCTACCCTGGATTTATTAGATGTAGTGTCTATTTTAATAGTGATCAGAATTGTGGGCCAGATCCTCAGATGGGTAAATTAGCTGATTCCAACAGAGCAACACTGATAAATCTGGCCCAAGGTTTTTTTTGTTTTTTTTTAATTAAACTCAGCGGCTAGGCTGAATGCAGAGTTCAGTAATGTAAAGCCTATAGCCTGCTGCTTGGGCCAGTTGATCGAGTGACTTCTCTTTACAATCAGAATCCTATCCCACTTGGCTGAGAATTGTCACATTTTATAGAATCCCATGTTAGCCATTTGAAATGGGTTCTGGGGAACCTTTCCCCTGGCTTGTCGGGGTTGTTTAAATCAGGCTGTCCTTCCCTTGCTTTGATTCTGGCCAAGAATACAAACAAGGCGTCTGTGTTTCTGCAATTTCAGGACATTGGTTTGCCCAAGTGTGTGGGTCAGGGCTCTGACCTTAATAACAATGGGGTTTCCATTCATTCCTGCTCTCAACTTTGTGTTTTTGCTGTGGCTTGGAAGTGAAGGCTGAGGAGAGCAATTCCTTGCTTAGCACACTGCTGCTCTCAAGGCTATAAGGCCTGGCTAGGGAGAGGTGTTAACTCTTCCAAGTGCAAGACATTGAACCCTGATCTCGTGCCCTAAAATGCAACAAAGCTGTCTCATCGCCAGACTGAATGGGTGCCTCCCTTCCCGCCCACAGCTGTCGCTAGGGAGAGCTGGGTGAATAATTCATGAAGAATTTCAACAAAGTGCCACCTCTTTTTCCAGTCACAAATTGTCCACAAGCAGAGAGCGGCTTTCTCTTAGTACCATTAGAAGTTTGAAATTATTAGCCCAGTAGTTTCTGTAAACAATTTTTCGTCTGTGGAATATACCTCTGGATATTTGCTCTTCAGGGTTGTGACAGAGGCAGCCAGGTATAGTTTAGTCCGATACGGTTCAGCAGCTAGATTGATATGTGAACATCATCATAAACCTCAGTCAAGCTGCAGTGTCAGAGATCCTGTCTCCTCTTTTGCCTGTCTATGTCCAGGAATATTGGCTTCTCATTTGCACAAGTAAAAATCAAACTGAAGTCAACGGAGCAAAGCTGTCATAGGTGGATGCAGAATTAGGCCGATTATGTTTTGCAACTAATCCTTCATTAGTTTATTGCATTTGGTTGGAGCTGGAGTTGAGTGCGCCTCATGGAGCAGATTGAGCATTGCATGCAAGGTTCCTGCAACAATATGAATAATTATGGTTCAGGGAAGTCTGCATAGTGTTGACAAGAGCTATCTGTGACTTGGAAAGAAAGTCCGAGGACTGTTTAATGTTACTTACATTTGGGAGGTCTATGGTAAACAGTACAAAAATGCATTGACCCAACATCATTAGAACTCAGCTAGAAGAGGGTTATGACGGTATCTCTAACTGCATTAAATTAATAGACATTTCCTGGGAAGATTAATAATTAAAGAGGAAAGTAAAAGCTGGATTTAGTGGGCACTGAAGTTGTTGTTCTAACGTGTTGCACGTGCTTCCAAAAAAAAAAGTCAGTAACCAGACTGAATGGTGCAATTTCAGCAGATTTGTTCTGTAAAGCAGAGAACTTTACTGGAGACTTGACCCTGTGCAACTAGAAGAGCTTGTTAAAGAAATCAGAGTCTTATCCAAGCTAAGTAAGAAGCTTGCATTTTTATAGGATCTTTTTTAGACGTTTGAAAAGGTATATCTGCCATTGTTATAAAACAAAACAAAACCACACCTAACAAACCAACAAAAAACCCGAAAGTAGGTTGCTGGTTTGAATTGCATATTCTGTTCCATTTTTCATTAAACTGTTATGGGATCCTTCATGGTAGTCATTTATGGGCTGCCTGGAGTTGATATGAAACTATGCACACCAGAAGAGGAATAGGATTGAAGTCATGAGGTTTTCTTTACTGTTCCCAAAGCTTGACATATCTCCGGAGGCTGGCTTTCATTGTCAGCTGGAAACGAGACTCCACAGCCACTTTACTAAACGACAAAGCGTACATTTTTGCAGCGGGCGAAGCTTTGCCAGTTCCGCTATCTGCCTATCACAGGTGGTCAGACATTTGTGCCATCACTGGTAATGAAGTGGCCTTGATTAGAGTAGATTCATGGGACAAAAGGACCCAGTGCTCCTCTTAGCCACCAGCAAAGGAGGCTGTTTCCATGGTGCCGGCACTGATTGCAATATACATGTGCTAGTCGATTGCAGACACAGAGAAGCCCAGAACAATTATTATAGCAGAAGAGGACAATTTATCAGACTACAAAAGCCTCCCCCTCAGTATATATATGCTTTGTTTATTTTTCCTGTTTTGCCTTCTCTGCCTAGCAAACAAGATATTTCAACATGCACACACAAAAACATCAAGAGGCCAATAGCTATAAATTGAATGTAATTAAAAGGTTTCATGAAGGCAGCAGACTGTAACCTAATTTCCTTCATTTCTCAGTAACCTAATTTCCTTCAGACCCTCTCCCCCACCCCCTCACAATCTGCAGCCCTAAGCAGAAAGTATGTCTGAAGACGACCTTGGTTTGGGCCAACGGGAAAGAGACGTGAATCATTTTTTAAAAGCACATATTTCTAGAAAGTTTCAATTTTCTGGGCCCTGATTCCAGTTACAATGAGACTGAAGCATCTCTTGTAGGTGGTAACAGTTTTGCAAACCTCAAGGAACTGACAGTATGGTTTAGGTGTTTTCTACAGCCATGGGATTTTGGCTGTTACAAGTTTGTAGTTTGTGCTGGGAACTCGGAATGACCCAGTTCACTGGGAATGGCAGTGTTTGGAGAGCTTAGGGCCTAGCCTGTCTTTGTTTCAACATGGTTCAGTGGGTTCAGTGGTAAGTTAAGGGAGTTCATAACATATGCTTGTCTGAATCTTCATCAGGACAAACCAAACTTGAATAGATTTTTGTTTTGGAAGCTGAAATGACTTCACTCAGAGGTGGATAGGGGTCACAAGCAACGTGAAGCATGAGCAGCGTATTATGAAAAGGGTGACTTCCCATCCCATATTATGTCACAGGAATTGGTTTAGAGGAGTTTCACAATATTTCTCCAGCACAGCATTCTTCCAGTGGAAAAATGACTTCCTCTCATTAAAATTCAGTTAGTTCCAAGGCTCTGTGGATCCCTCTGTAAAGACCTCCGAATGCTGGGCAGGCTTGACAAAGGACCATGCCCACAGCCAGGTTGCACAAGTTAAGTTTTGTGCTGCGATGTTGTTCAAAACAGCTATTTACAAATGCTCAGAAATGTCAGGACAGGCTGTTGCGCTGGGATTGGAAAGCGGCGGCTGGCCTCATGCTGTGAAGGAGAGGACAGTGTTCTGAGACAGCATGAGAGAGAGAGAGAAGAGAAATATCCTACTCAGCAAGACAAATGCTTCTATTTTTTCCTCCTAGACTATAGTAACAAATGTTCCTGTAGCTTCAGTAATACTGAAAGATAGAAGCACATTGCCTATACCTCCCCTGTGTCTTGTTTGCTAGGGAGAATTTTTTTTACATACATTAGAAAGGCAATGCTCCTTTTTTAGTAGATGCAAATCCCTATGTGAGCCACAGGTTAAGAACAGAGCTCATTGGAATTCACATTTTCACCCCCACCTATAAAGAACTTGTGACTTTTTTGGGGGTGAAAAATCCATTTTTGGGGGCTGAAAACCAAACATTTTTATTCCGAAATGCTGCGGTGCGTCCTCACAGTAGTTGTCATTCGGACGCCTCATGTTCATGTTCCTGGCAATGGAATGGGCTTCCTAGCCAGAGTGCTCTTCCCATGATGCACCCTGATTTCCCTTCTTGGTAAGCCGCCATCTTGCATGATGGGAGTCTCATGGCCTCAGGGGATCCTGTCAGCTCTGGTCTTTGTATTTTATATGCACAGATTGTGGGGGAAAGGAGAAACCCTGATGTTTGAGGGCTCTGATCTGGCCAACGTTCAATGTTTGGCGCTGAGGCTGCTTTCTCAAATGCTGCATTTGTGCATGTCCCATGGATAACTGTGTGTATGCTGGGCCAATGCTAGAAGCCCTCATTCAGTTTACACATGCAAGGCCGCCGTGGACTTCAATGTGAGTTTTGGCTGAAAAGCTTGGCTTTGTGCGCTATTGTACTTTATGGAACGTTATGCAACAAAGTGTTCAGTGCTGTTGCTTGTGTAGCCCAGAAGTGTGTGGTGTTGCCAAGGAATTTTCACTTTCTGCAACAGCCATTGCTGTGTTCGCTGGCGGGCGAGGTCCTCTCCTGGGCTCTTCCGTTCCCATCAGGCTGCAGCGATTTGGCTGGAAGGTTGCCTCATTTGACCAGCCAAGGATTGGCAAGGCTCTGACTTTACCCAGCTTGACCAGTGGGTTGCATGCTCCAGGATCATCCTGATGACATTACTCAGAGGGATTCTTTTGTGAGACTTGCCAATTACCATGATCTTGTGGAAAATCAGCGAAGCCGTCTCCTGAGGGGCTGTGTCGTTTTAGTTTTGGAGGACAAGAAACCCTAGGAGGAAAACAAAGTTTATCCCCCATTATTCTGTAGGATTTATGGCACTAGGTTTCCTTCCCAGAGATGGCTGTATTAAAGAAGAACATTAAGTGATCCAAGCCCATACATTTCAGGATCTTTCTGAATTAAATATGCCACAGGGTGGCATTGGAACCCAAGTACCAGGGCCATCAAGGGAATGGATCGGATTAGACAGAATGAACATGCAGTGCCTATTGGAAAAAAAAGTCTTATAAAATTTAAAAGAAAATGATCATCTTTGTTTAGGTGTTTTTGAACCAGTCTATAGAATTTAATAAAGAATTGTATCCCTGCAATAATGTGCTATTAAGAAAACCGCTATAGGAAGTGTATAATTTGCTATTCAGTTTTGTGGAAGAGATTTTAACTACGCAGCGTGATTAGTAATACAATTACAGTGATTGACGTGGCTATGCTAGAAGTAATTTCTTGTGAGTACAGGTGGTAAAATGTAGTCTTGTAAAACAATTTCTGTAAGACCCTACTAAAGAAGTTCTATTCCATAAAATCCTGTAGGGTTCATACCTATTAAGTTTTATAGGGCTTTTTCATGGAGAGTATGGTTTTGGTATAACCACTAGACATGCATTTCTTGTTTTGTCATTGCCTTGTTAGAGTAGATCATTTAGCACTGAAGTCTTGAGAACCGAAGATTATGAAGTTAGTGAGTAACATTAATACACAGAAAAGCTCTACATCTGTATATGTTGTTGTTAAGTTTAATGTCCTTTACAGTTGGCTTCTCCAGAAACAGAATGAGCTGATTCTGGGTAGTTGAATATTTTAACTGTATCTCATTGGTCTAGTTGGCTCTGTAACACCAACCATTCCCTTCTCAGCCTGCCAAACAAGGTGCACTATAAGTTAGAGGATTTTGTGTATCTACGTACCTTGCCCTGCCAAGGCAGGGAAATTGTGAATGGCTGATGCATGGGGACCAGCAGAAATGTTTTGTCATTAGCTAATACCAGATCTTTGTCCTGAGACGAGAGGGGTTGTGCGGCTGGTTTTTTGGATGCTACTAAAAGGATGGTACTTTTTATTCCTTTTCCTGTTTTTATTTTTTCTAAGAGCACTAGTGATATCAAGACATCAGAAATAATGGGAAGGCCTTTTGCACCAGCTCAAACTAGAAAGTCTGGGCAAGATGCCAGATGGGCTTTTAAGGTGTTGAATGTTTCAGGGAGCAGCAGGACGAAGCAAAATAGAAATGTCAGTGTTCTTAGCTGAAACTTTGGTACCTTTCAGGTGCTGTGCTGCTATCTCATTGAAATGCCAGTTTACCTTTAATCTTGTGCTTTGTTTACACTTAAAGAAAAAAAAAAAGACTGCTGAAGCTGATAATGCCTGTTTTAAGCTCACTGTATTCATGGTTCTTTGAGTGTCCCTTCACTCATGTTGGATTTTTAGCATTTTAAGCTAGAGAGATGTGTCATATTTGAAGATGCCTACTTAGATTATTTTTGCTTCTCAATCTGCCAGGCTGGTAGCTGGTGACTACATTAACATAATGGTTTGGTTGGGTTTCCCACACTAGTGCAATGAGATACTTCAGAAATGTGTGTAAACTGAGCTAAGGAATCCTGGCCGTGAAAGCTCACAAGAATTATTGGCTATCTAATAGGGAACAAGGTTTAGTGGTTAGAGAATGAGATGGGCTCAAGATGCCATGGTGTTACTCCCAGCTCTAATACTGGCTCTTCAACAAGTATGGAACTTCACTGTGCCTCTGTCTTCCCAAATGGAAAATAATAATACTGCTCTCCTAACAGCGTGGAAGGGAAGGTTAGATCATTAATATTTGTAATCCGGGAATCTCTGGATACTTTACAGCAGGAAAATATGATTTATAAAAGGGGCTCCAGCTACAGGGTTTGTATTGTAGTCAGATCTGAATCCAAGCTTCCCTAAAGTTTGGGTCTCTTCTGTATTCCTGTTTGCAACAATCTGTCCTACAAATATGAACAGAAATTGTGATTACAGAGGCAGCATAGTAGGAACATGTACTTCTTTTTAAGCCCAATAACAGGCCGTACACATGTGACTGGCCCCGTTGATTTCAAAGGGTATGTCTGCACTTGAGTTGGAGGCGTAAATTCCATCAGGAGGAGACTGAGCTAGCACGGTAAAAATAGAGGTGCAGCCGCGACAGCACAGGTGTTGGGAAGGGCTAACTGTCCTGAGTATGATCCCATCCGCGACACTAAGGCATGCACTTGAATGGAGAGCTCCTTCCACTGCTGTGGCAACACTCCTATTTTTAGTGTGCTAGCTCTGTCGGAGCTAGTGTGGGTATGTCACCTCGAGCGGAAATTTACACCTGCAGATTGAAGTCTAGACATACCCAAAGAGACCCCAGAGCATAGCACTGAGCATATGGACACATTTTTGCAGGATTTGGGCCTAATTTGGGGGGAGGAGGAAACTTGGCTGAACTCTTGCTTCTTCGCTTCTTGTGAGCCTCTGTAGTTTTTTTTTTTTTTTAATCAAAAATGTACCCGGTACTAACCTAAATTTTTCTGTTAAGATGAACCACAGAGACATACTTCAGTGTATTTTTCACTGTTTCAGTAGACGGCTGCAAGAAGTTAATTTACAGCTCTGGCTATTTGCTTTATTGGTCCTGCCAACTCTGATTTCACCTCTTCTGCTGCAAAGCCTTTAAGGGAATGTGAGGGGGAGTCAACATTTTAAGCCACAAGTATATAACATGGCACGGAATGATGGAAAATAAAACATTCTGAGCCAGCCTCTTTTGGGGCTCTTTAATAAAGATATCTATAACTCTCCCCAGTCTCCTAGTAATTCATGAGTTTAATAGCTGGGTTTCTCTTCACGTGATCTGCTATTGTTATTTCAAGGGAGCCTTCCTGGAGCAATGGTGGGCTCGTAGCATATGGATTAAATCACCAAGTTCAGCTCTTTCAGAGTCGTAGCGGTGCCTAGAAAATGTCGACAGCCATCGGAGTGTCTGTCACTGGAAAGGCTCACGATTTAATGATGGGGTTTTTGTTCCACAATCCAAGCAATGTTGTCAATCCAACCCAAACCAAAACATGTAATATCTGGCCACGGCTGGTGAGGACTTACATACAGGATTGCCTTACAGTGGGACAATGTCTTGTTTTGTCAGTGTATATAGAATAGTGAGAGCTGCTTACAGTGCTAAAGAAGAATTATGACTTTTGCAAATCGTTTTCTGGTAACATGGACTTCAGATTAATTGTGTTTGAATACCTCAAGTGACTCCATTTCCTATTACCTTAATGAGCCTATATGGGTTAGGCACGTGTAGAAGAGAGTGTCTTAAGATTTGGGTGGACACTGTAAATTAATTCTCTCTTACTACATGCACGTTTGCTCAAACTCTCCATTTCGTTTAGATTTACTGCGGGGATTAATAGTTTTGAACTCTGGGCTTAAGTAAAGCTTTATGATTGACCGAGGCAGTCTGTGATGACGTAGGCATGTCCGTAATGATCAGAGAATGTCAAGATCTAGGGTTTTTTCTTTGTACTTCCTGATTTTGAGTTATAAAATCCATTTAATAATCTGTATAAAACACTCCATGTTGTGCACGTGTGGATAATTACTGCTGCTCACTGGGGCTCAATTCCTCTTGGCCTTTGTGTGCTTATAATGCCAATTGAGACATGCCTTATTGTTCAAGCAGATCATAAAAACACTCTGGCTACGATATAATTAGGTCATGGATAGGTTACCTTTTAATATGGCCAAGTTGTGTGCCTAGCCTAGCAAACTGAGATCTTATTGCTATTTCCCTCCTTCCCACTTCTCTTCTATTGCTTACTACCCTCACTTGCTGCATTTTATCTTCAGCTAAGCCCGCATCCTGCAATAAGATACACATGGGTGCAATAGTCAGTGTCCATACCAGTGCCTTGGGTGGTAAGGCTCTTCTTCAAGGCAGGGGATGTCTCTTAATGTGTGTCTATGCAGCACCTGACACAATCCAGCTTCAGCTGTGATTTAGGGCCTCAGGGTGCAACCACAGTTCAGATCATAAATGGAACTAGAGGTGGAAAGAGAGAGGACGTTTGTTGAGTAGTTAAAGTGCAGAGCTGGCAGAGAGGAAATTAGAGTGGGCTGAAAAGCGGGGTTGCCACTTTCACCAAAAAAAAAAAAATCCTTAGAAAATTGATTCTTTTTAGTCAAAGTTGGAATGTCCTAAAACATTGGACCAGTGCTAGAGGGAACCGGGCTTTTGTGGAACCTTGGGAAAGTCACTTAAGAAATCTTCATTCTATAATACCCTTCTTAAAGATAGTGATGCCTACTGCCCCGGTCGGGGGCAGGCGGTGGGGGGAGACAGCTGACATTTTCAAATGCACCCAAGAGAGTTCTGAGTAGAATCCCCTCTTACTTTCAATGAGACTTTTGGGGGAGCTTCTCAAAGGCTCAAATGGCATTTAACTCCCATGGAAACCCTATAGGAGTTAGGCACGTGCCTGAAAAATTGAGTTTAAAGCTCTCCCCTATGCTTCTAAGTCATTTTGGCCCTTTGAAAATCTCATCCTAATGCATGAATGTTCTTAGAGTGCTTTAGGGGCCTCGGAATGAAAGTGCTATAGAAAGCATTATTATTTATCTAAACCAGCGATACTCAGACCTCAGTGGTTCAGGAACCAAATTAGCAATCAGCTTTACCCAAGAGCCACAGTAATTTGAATTCATGGTTTAATTTACTATTTTATATATATAGACATAGGTATAGATAAACATTTTCTCACAGCAAAATGACTGACCAAGTGTTCTACACTTGATGAATAACATAGTAAAAGCATCCTGACTGGTTAATAAGGGGAGGTTTAAGCCTAATTGGCTTGGGGAGGTTTAAGCCTAATTTTGCTTCACGAGCAACCCCTGTTGCCCAACCAATGAGCGGCATTGGCGAGCTCTGTGCAGTTTGGAGGAGATCCATACAGGCATGTGTGAAGCCTGCTAACAGGGAGGAAGTGTGGGGAAACAGTAATACCCATGCATGATGGAGTGCAAGAACCTTCACAGCCTCTCCACCTCTGGATAATGTGATCCAAAGTAGGTTAATCATCCCTGGAGGCCCACTCTTGGGCTGGCCTTTGCCCAGTATTTCCTGAGGTTCAGGATGTCTCCTACCGAGTATCATCTGCCATGTGAAGCTTTCTAAAACGATAAGTTTACTGGTTTCTTGAAGTTAAACTTCATCCTTCAAGACTATTTCTGACCACCAAAGGGATTATAAAACTGGGGCAGCAAAATCTTGTATGTTTACTCCTGACATTTGCCTGGCAGAATTCTGCATTTGAACATTGGCAAAAGATAACATCTGCAGGCTCGTTATATTTGATGGATAACATTAGCTGAAGAATCGTTATTCTTTCAGTCTATGGTTTCATTTGTAATCCACTTTGTCCTGTTAATAATGAGAGAGAAAGAGAGAGAGGGTGTAGTTTGTTCCATGGAAATTATGAGCTGCAGGATTCTGATCTTAGGCCCAGATGGGATGATGTAATGTTGGAAACCTGTCCCTTTGCAATGACATCATGCCAAGGTATACAGTGGAGTTTCTGATCTGTCTGTCCCTGAGGAGGAGAAGGCACAAGGGGCTCCCGGAGTAGAAGAGGTACTGCAAAGTGATCTGATGTATTAAAATAACACTGAAGAAGAGCGCAATTAGAGCATGTTTGGGGTATTGGAGAGGTTGCTTTCCTCAGTTTAACCAAGGGGAGAAAGCCAAAAGCTCTTGCTGTTGGAATGAGGTTTCCAGATGAAACTTATTGGCAGCATCACAACCTGATACTTAAAAGCTATTATTGAGAGTAACAGCAGAGATAACATTGCTTTAGCCTTAGGGTCAGTGTGTGTTTCTCATTTTTGTTAATTTGGGTAGCCCGTGCTCTGCAGGAGGTCTTGCATCAGTGACTTTTATTTG
The DNA here is from genome assembly GCA_032164245.1 of Sternotherus odoratus. NCBI lineage: Eukaryota > Metazoa > Chordata > Testudines > Kinosternidae > Sternotherus > Sternotherus odoratus. The sequence continues at coordinate 14,744,404 of JAVMKO010000016.1, forward strand.
CATTAAATAGAATTTCTGGAGCAAATTCATTGGAGAGACGCCCCCTTTTCCTGTACATTTGAAGAAGTGGATGGACCCCTTTAGTGTACTAACATTGCTGGGCCGACTCTAAGTATCTGCTACAATCTCCCATGAGCTAATTTCTGGGGGTTTGGCAAGAGGAAACAAGGGATAATGTACGACCGCTCAGTCCAGCTATGCAGCAGTGCTTAGGCCGACCTTCCTGTGGGGCTTTTACCTCTTTGGGCTTTAATCCAGGGCTCAGATTTTGCAGTGCCGTGCTGAGGGCTTGGTCCTGCAGTGGTTGTGCATACAAACCCCTTTGTTGATTTTAAGTGATGCCTCCCAGAAGGAGCCCTGGGTGTTCTCCCCATTTCCAGCGCTGGTGGATGGAACAGTAGCTCCGGCACTGAACATCAGGAAGGCTCATTGTGATGGCAGAGGAGTACAGGCTGGTAACGTCTCATTGTTGGGCCACATCCTGAGGTATTTCCTCAGGGCTAGGTTGTAGTGATGAGAGTAGAGCATGGAGCTGCGTTGCCTGAGAAGTACTGAGGCTTTTTTGGCCTCCGGTAGGGACAATATACCCCAGTTCTTCTCCTTGCACACAGTGGATGTGTGGGGTGTCCCATTAGACTATCTCTTGTTCACCTCTTCCATACCCCAGGCTACTGCAGAAGGGACCCCTTCTTCTCATGTTCCACAGCGGGGAGAGGTTTGTGGGGAGCATGACTCAGCCCCCCAGAACGCAGAGCCTGCTGTTGTGGGAGAGGCCTTGTGCATCCATGCATGTAGGGGTAGGGGTATCTTTTACATGGCCATATACATGGTGGCTTACTTTGTCTGCAAAGAAACTCCCATTGATCATCACTTGTTACCATGAGTTTATGCAGGCGCGGGATCAAGCTCTAAATCTACGCAGAGGCTTTTAATCAGCACTCTGAATTTTCTGCCCCAGGAGGTAAGGACAGAATCCAGAAGTTTTGCCCTTTGTAAGGACTGAGCATGCATTGGGGGCCGAATTCTCCCCTGCCTTGCCCCAGCATTGAATTCAGTTATACCAGTGGAAGTGGGTATAAGATGCACCCGTTCTGCCAGCATTTCATACCTGTGTTGCACAGCTGTAAATGAATTCCCAAGGGACATAGGGAAGAATGGGGTCCCGGATTAGTACCTCAGAATTGAGACTGCTGTTGGCTTAAATCCTACACTTATGCATTAAGCTCTGCTGGTTTGTTCCAGGGGAAGGTTTCTTGAGGGTATTAATTACCTTGTAATGCTCCAGGGTAAGGTTTCTTGTGGGTATTAATTACCTTGTAACGGCATTCAGTGTATGTGCTGAGGAAGAGCGCACACGGCGAGTTAACCAGCCGTTTCTTATGCAAAAGACACTTGATCATAACAATACACACGGAGTGAAATCCTCCCTCCTTTCTCTTTGAATCCTGATGCAAATAACCTCCCACTGAAACAAGGACTGAGTAAAGCCATCGAGATTTGGCCCAGCGTAAATAAGCTGTGCTTTGTAAGAGCCTGTTAATTGACCGTGTTCTGCCCACTCCCCATTCATTTTGGTAGGAACAGATGAAACACATGTTCATTCCACATGGTGTTTTTTGTTTGTTTTTTTTAAAGCAGTCTGGGCTCCTTGCCAAAACGCAAAGGAAAATGATCGACCACTCCAGACATCCCTAGCGTGCAGGTGTATTACTTACTCCTAATGGAGACAGTCGGAATTGAATGTATATGTTTGCAACAAGCACACCACCCCAGGGATGGGAGCTGGAAGGGGATATTCCTAATGAGTTGTGCAGCGTATTGGAAGGAACTCATTCGGGTTTCTGTTGTGTGCATGTGTTTTCTGAATCAGCCACCTCCAAGAACATGGAAAAAATGGCTCTAGCTGAGCTTGTTGTTTTCAAAGCGTAGCCACATATTGGTCATGGATGAGGAGGTCCATGGCTGCAGCAGTGAAACATACATAGCGATGAGAGAATAACTGGTGGGGAATAATATATTTGCTGACTCTTGCCTTTTTCTCCACTTGGAATGTCTGCAAACAGCCATACTTTCCCTGAAGTTTATGCATCATTTGAGCAAAAAAATTTCTGCAAACGTTGATGGCTCGTTATCCCTTGCTGTTCTGTATATTGAGATCTGAGCTGTCACTTAGCTCTGATTCACCACATAAGTCACATGGCAATATTTATGTTGGATGTTGTTTTTATAACCAGATTCCTGATGCACACTTACAGAAGTGCTTTTCTTGAGTTTTCAAGCCTGCAAACTAAAAATGCTCTTTTTGGATAAGATTCATCCTGTGTAAAAAAGTGTAGGCATTGCTAAAGCCCTGTTCTCACTGGTATTTCAAGATCTAAACAGAATTAGATGCTTAGCCAGGGGATATCTGTTGATATATGCAGGGCTGAACATTGCCAAGTTTAAATGGGACTTAAGGGATGTTTGGGTCTTGATGCGAGTCCACCGTGTCAATGTCTCCCTCAGTGGACATTAATGCTACTGAAACTTGATTTAATTAATATTTGTGAACACCCCAAAGGGAAATCATTTGAAAATTCGCATGAAGATTTCTGGAATCTCCTCCCCTCCCCTGTGTTAAGTCAGCTGTAAATATACTCTCCTATCTCTGCCTGCTGGGAAGCACTGGTCATACTTGCACAGATAGTTGAAATTATAGTAGCATCTCCTCTGTTGGAGGCCATAGCAGATGATCTGTGCTGAGCACTCTGTATTTAGGTGATAAACCCCTAGGTTCCCTGCCAATATGCTACAGAAAAAAAATCCTTCCTGACCAGAACTTTTGCAATAAATTCAACTCTGAGCACATAAAGAGAGAGATCCCATGGCTAAGCGTCTAATCCTCTTTATACCCCTAGATAACTTTGGGAGCCAAGTCCAGTCCCCCCCCCCCTTTAATCCGTGAAACTGGATTCTGTCCTTACCTCCTGGGGCAGAAAATTCAGAGCGCTGATTAAAAGCCTCTGTGTAGATTTAGAGCTTGATCCCGCGCCTGCATAAACTCATAGTAACAAGTGATGATCAAGCCAGGAAGCTCAGGGGAAACCCATCCTGCAGGGATGAGAGTGCTGCTGTATAGCATCCGAATTACTCCTGCAACAGCAGGATTCAGGCCTCAGAGGGGAGCCAATAGCTACATGCCTCCTTAGTGTGCTGAGGAGGACCTCACTCAAGTCCACATCTCCTGAGACAGGCCTGTTCCCCACCCCTTTATAACCTGGCGTTCATGAATGCAAGGGGAAGGCTCACAAAGGACCATGCCTGGTGCTTAACCATATCTGCCCCCTCGCATAGCTGGTGCTCACGCTTGCAGTTGGGGTGCAACGACTTTGTTCTCTCTGCTGTGTGCCATGCAAGGAGTTGAAGGACCAACGCTCTAGTAGTGCTTAACTGTAGATGCGTCAACACACAACCTTTGCTGACGCTGTGATGCCGTGTAAAACCCTTGCACTCCCAGCTGTGCACCACATAAACGCTTGCACAAGCCAAGCCCTTAATATCTCTGTGGAAAACAATGGGGATTGCAGTGAGAAACACTGCCAGAAGAAATGAGGCAAGAGCCCATCTCAAGCAGTCAGTGTCCCTTCCGTGCCTAGTATAGACACCCCCATAGAGGGATAGATTCCATATTAAGGAACAGATAAAGCGGGAGCATGCTGTGAGGTGGAGGGGGGGAACTACGGCCTGATTCTGATCTCACACTGGTTTTACAGCTGTGTGATTCTATAGGCTTCAGTGGGGTTACTCCTGATTTACACCAGCCCAATCAGATGGAGCCCTGTCACTTGTATGCAGTGTTTTAAAATGGACTAACTGCTACCCCCGGAAATTGTGGCAGAACCAAGATTAGATCTTGGGACCTTCTGACTCCCAGACTTGTGTTAATTCTTCCAGAGCACACTGCATACGTTGGTGTAAGGAGCAGTGTAACAAGGCAGTAATACCCGCGTAAAACTGGAGGACTGCAGTCCTGAATTATACAATATTGTGGAGGTTCATCTAGCTAGTGGTGAACAACTACTCTCAAGTCTTGTCTGGTCTCTCACAGGCCTCCCTTGTGTCTGCTTTTTAGGTGACAGGGATATTACACCTTTCTGCTATGGCAGTGATGGGTCTTTTTCCCCCTCCAAACATTCTTGCTTTTCCTTATTTTTGTCTTTTGAGCTCTCACCCTAGCCCCTTCATTAGCCTTTCACCTTGAGATTCCACATCTGCACAATGAAGCACACCTCACATGCAAATATGTTAGCTAGCATGCAGCCAAATCCTGAGGTCCTTTCTCAGCCCCTTATGCAAAGACTCTGAGCAGCTTTTACCTGCTCTATGGGTACAGTTCACACACCATAGAAAGTCCAAATTCGCTCCTTTCCTGGGACTGCTCTTTCTGCACCAAGAAAACAATAAGATAGCATATATTAGTCTTCTCTTCAGGATTGACAGCTCCTATGGCTCCTCTCTCACGATTGCTCAGCCCACACCCTTGTTCCTCTCTCCTTCTTAGCTATTCCCAATGTCTCTTATATCCAGGCGGAGGTAATGATCTGCTTCTGTAAATCATCAGAATACATTTAATCCTGGCAGGTCAACACCTCCTCAGAGGTCGGGGTATTTCAAGCAAGCACTGCTACCCTGTTACCTAGGTCTGAGTAAAAACTGAGTGGTGACCTCTGCTTTGGCCCTTGTAAAGCATCAGCAAATCTTCAAACCCATAACTTATCCCAACAACTTCTTTTCTATTACATGCTAGCCACTGTGGAAGAATCCCACTTACAGCAAACTCCTATATTCAGCTTCGTGTGGACGGGGTCTCTCGCAGATTTTGATCTTCCCCCAAATTTCCATAGACTGAAGGAAAATAAATCAGTCTAAAACTGAGGCCAGGAAATGCAAGCAGTCAGAATGGAGCTAGAGGTTACACGTTGTTGACTGCAGTGCCTGGGACAACGTGTGTGGTAGCTTGTAACAAGAGAGATTTTGCTTCCCAAATTGTCCTTCCTTTATAATTTACATGCATGTAATGTTCATGCCATAATTGGGAAATGAAATCTATAGCAGAGAAGCAGCTGTTGCTTGGGTTGCTAGCAGCCTATTTGACTTGGATCCTGAGTAATCACCATTCATCCCAAGACTCACTGTAGACCAGTGACATAATGTGATTAATGGAATGGTAAAGAAAATATAGAACTTGAGTATGTGGTCAGGTGCTGCCGGACCACAAGAAGCAATTTAAGGCCGGGCAGCCTTTGGCAGCAGCGGTCTGGGTAATTTGGGCTCATTTGGAGTTTTCAGAGGCTGCTTGCTCCCTCAAGGTTGCTTCTCCTCTCCAATGAAAACTTTGCAATTTCCTTAGTTCATAATAGAATTGTAGCCTGGATAAAATCTCATTATCCAGAAAGACGAAACTGATTCCCTCAGCAAAACGCCACAGACAGCAGGGTGCCAACTACAACATCCAGCTTGTGGAGTCGGAGCGAGCTGTTCCCTGCTCCAATGAGCCCGACCAACGGAAGGGGAGGCGGTAAGCCTGGGAAGCACCAGAGATGGTGGAGTCCAATGAGTTACAAGTAACCCTTAGGTACAGCTTTGGTGGAGTGATCAAGGGCTTGCGCTACCAGGCCACCCCGACGTTCAACTAAACCATTTTTGGAGGTTGGAAAATGTTTTGGACAATTTCACTTCATTACCTTTCACTTGGGGTAAGGTTACACTGCAGCATAGTAGCGCGTCCCATTTAGCGTGATAGGGATTGCGCTAGAGGCTGTGCACATTAGAACGTTTAGCGCTATAGCATGGACACATTTCCCGGGCTTCTGGCGGCACAGGGAGTGGTGAATTATGGGCAGGTATCCCAGCATTCAGCTGGGTGCAACGTGCTTTGCAATGGAGGCGGGTGAGGGGGAACGGGGAACATGTAGGCAGGGAGACAAGTTCAGGCTGTCGGTGACTGTTCGTTAGAGGAAACTGACAGGCTCTGCACTGAAGTCACACAGCTCGGTCTGTCAGCATTTCCAGTGCTTATTTGCTGTGATTTTTAAGAGAGAAACTCAAAAGGTACTTCCGCATTCTTCCTTCCCTTTTCAAAAGAACACTCACACGTCATTTGCCTTAAATAGCTTGTTGATTGCCTTACATGGCTTGGAGGCATGCCAGAGATCCCTTATCACGCAAAGAGTGATTACACTGGCCCTAACACGCTACAGGGAATATGCAAAAGCCTTTATCACCCTCGGAGAGGAGGTTTGCTCGCTCTGTTCAAGCTGGAGTCAGGAATGGAAGTGCCTTGAGAAGGGTCACTCATGTAGTCTTTTCAGTCCAGTCAGAGGCAGGAGCTACAAAAAAGTTGGAGAGTTTGTTCATACGGGATGCTCAGCTGAGTCTTTCAGACTCAAGAGTTCTGATAGTGAGTCTGTCTTTGGGACTGAGAACATCTCTATGTTTGGTGTCTGGACAGCACTGAGAACAATGGGGCCCTGGTTCGTGACCAGGGCTCTCAGGTGCTACCGCACTACAAATAATAACAACGCAGACTTTTGGACGTTCATCTGAGTAAAGTTTGAATCAGAGTTGTGAATTTGTAGAAGTTCAGCTGTCACCAACTGGTGTAAGTACAAGACAGTGTTCAGTTTCTGAGCAAGGTTCAGACTTCCCCATCTTCTGAATCACAGCATTCAGGTGTCGATCTGGATCTTCAGAAAGTGCCAGGAGCTTTGGACTGGGAATTCCAGTTTTCACTCGCTCTCTTTTTCGGGACATGAGTGGATCTCATCTCTGCATTGCCCATTGGAGCTGCATTGCCCATTGCATCTCATCTCTGCATTATCCATTGTTCCATCTTCTCCTCTTTCCCTCTCTTCCTCTCGGCTCTATTAACCGCTAGTTAAAGTACGAACAGATCATAACAGATAATGACGTCCATTCATTTTGTGCCATTTTTCAGAGGCCTGTTCTTTTTAGTTTTTTTTGTTGTTGTTAGTTAGAAGTTAGACAGCAGAAGGTCAAACGGAGACTGTCCTCCTTTGATGGAAACATCTGCCACAAATGTGCAGACTAGCAGTGAACTTCTCTTCAGACCATCCTGAACGCAGGTTTTTGTAGGTAAACCCACCCATGCAACTGTTGCCCCGACAACACTGACTTGCAGCTAGTCCAGGGGGATGTTGGGCTCATTGCAAGAACAAAGCGAATTAGCAGCTGATCTGGGATGTCAGGGCTGCTGCTCTACAGAGCTCTTATCGCTGCTTCATGCGTGTGCTGTCCTGGGGTGCCTGTTTCCTGATGAGTGGCAGGCCCCCCTTTCCCTTTCCATTCCCCTCCAAAGAGGAAAATGAAAATCCCGCCTTTCTGACAGCAACTCTATAATAAGTAACACGTCCCCCTTATGTAGTAACATTGCTTCTCATTGTGGCAGGGAAAACAATGATCACAAAGACATCGCCTGCCCCAGACAGCACACGGCGGCTAGAATTCAGACGGTACACAACGGGTGAATATATGGACAAAAGAGGAGGGAAGGGGGCAAAATAGTTTGGAGGACAAGCTAATACTAGAGACGAATGCATTTGCAGAGTACTTTAGTCATCACAGTGGTCACAGTAGTCACACGTGATCACCGGCCTGCCCAGCGGTTAATGGAACCAATTCTTGTCTGAGAATAAGAATGCCCAGACTGGGTCAGACCAAAGGTCTATCTAGCCCAGTAATCTTTCTTCTGACAGTGGCCAATGCCAGATGCTTCAGAGGGAATGAACAGAATGGGCAATCGTCAAGTGTTCCATCCCCCATCAAAGAATCTCAGAGTAATTTGCCAACATGAATAACACGCATTCGTCCCTTTTTTGTGGATTTGGAAACTGAGGCACAGGAGAGGTGATGGGGTGTATTTTCAAAAAACTGCCCCCTTTTCACAAGGGCTGACATCCCATTAATTGTCAGACTCCCATTGGGAGAGGATACGGAAGCCCCCAAAGGCCATCAGAAAGGGTGGTTTCCTCATGAGATTTTTCAGCTTGACCAGAAGCAGCAGGTAGTGGAAAATCTCGTCCGACAGGGAGCCTGTGAGATTTGTTATCCCGTTTCGGAGACTCGGGGAATTTTTAGAAATGTCCAAACCCTGAAAAGGTTGGTGTTTGCCCATTTGCTGCTTCAGAAGCACACGTGTAGGTTGTGGCTGTGGGGGGAAAAGAACACGCTCCACTTCAGATAGGAAGGGCCTGCCTTCGCTGCCCCCAGAAGGTGTGTGTTTCCAGGGAGATGACTCAATCTAGCGATCTCACGATAAAATCCTAGAGAGGCCGGGCTGTGTAATTTTTCCTGCAAAGTAGCTATGTGAGATCAATCTGGGAGGGGGAGTTTAGATCTCACTTAGTGACAGTGAGGTGAAAACTCCTTGTGCCTTGTATCCACTGGGATATTGCTGTGCAATAATTAATGTACATTACCTACATCACTGTAAAAGAACCCTTCTTTGGCAGGAAAGACTTGGCTGAGAGGAGGGTGGAGGAGGCAATGCAGCTTGCCAATCCCCTTCCTGGAGCAGTACTGGTGTCTGGGTTGTTTTTGTTGCTCATTTTTTCTCTATCTTAAATCAGTCTGAGGTTCCCTTTGGTTCAACGTGGCAGACGGTCTGTACTCACAAAGCAAAGATTTATACTCTGGTTTATTACATATTTATGAGCTTGGTGAAATCCTTAGAAATTGCCTGTGAATATGATTTTGAATGTTTTCCCTTGCTGCCTATAATAGTAGTAATGCCCTTCCTGTGTTTCCTTTCTATAAATGTTCTCATAAACAAGCAGGAATGTTTGGGGAAACAGTGATCTTTCGGCAAATATTGAAGATCGTAGTTGGGGGAAAAAAATCAAATTTGTTAGTTGCAAGTATTTGTAACAGTAATCTGATTAGATTATCCAGTCAGGGAACAGGAACATAGCCTGTGAATATGCACCCAATCAAAACAGTTCAGAATATGAAATATTTACAAAGAACTGCTTGCAAGCAAGCTAGTGAACAATAATTATTCACATACATTATTTTGCAAATAAATCATTTTGAATAGCTAATAATTTTTTTTTAAAAAAGAAAACCATGACCTAACAGTGAATAAACTGCCAAGAGAGGTCTTGAATTCCTTAAATAAATGATTTATTATAGATTGTTACTCATATCTAGTTCTAGAAATACCTAGATGGATTGAATCAGGGTGGTAGCCGTGTTAGTCTGGAATAGCAGAGTTAACAAAGTCCTGTGGCACCTTAAAGACTAACTATAAAGTTTTGAAGCATGAGCTTTCGTGGGCTAATACCCACTTCGTCGGATGCAGGCAGTAGAAGTGTTCACAAACAGGCAGTTATAGAAAAGTAGGTAAGAGCCAGGGGGGAGGTGAAAAGGTTAGTCCAATTTAGCTCAGCTTAATTGGACTAACCTTTTCACCTCCCCCCTGGCTCTTACCTACTTTTCTATAACTGCCTGTTTGTGAACACTTCTACTGCCTGCATCCGACGAAGTGGGTATTAGCCCACGAAAGCTCATGCTTCAAAACTTTATAGTTAGTCTTTAAGGTGCCACAGGACTTTGTTAACTCTAGATGGATTGTGTTCATTAAGTTTCCTGTGAACTTCAAAATCCAGTTTCAAAGCATCTTTAAATTCATTTAGAAGTTTTGCTCCAGATTTATATTGTTACAGAATAAACATTTACAATCTATCCAGAGAAATATATGTGGTGGTGTTGTCAAAAGGTTATGTCGAGGTCAGAGCTTAAGACAACAATGGCTGAACATACAGTGACTGTGAGGCTACTATTTATAGAGGCACATGCTGTAATTTGTCTATGTGGAATATGACATAATAGAAGGCTTTTGATTTGAAGTCACAAAATGAAAAGCTTGAGGGCAAAAATCACAGTGCAGCAAACTGCTGTGCGGTCTTATAGAAAACCAGACTTCAAAGGTTTGATCCTGGCATGGTGGTTGGAAAGCCAAAGGCGACTAGAAGTCTATTGTAATGGGTTAGATAATTCATCATCTCTGATAAGCAAAGGCTAGTTCGAGGTCACCTAGATGCTGCTGCTGGCCATGAAGATGGCTAATGTTGACGGGCTAGAAGAGACCAATTACGTATAGATGTACAAAGAAGTGCATGGATGTTAGTGGCGGGAGGATGGCGCTTCATCCGTTCCCTAGATACCACAGTGCCTGCAGCAAGAGAGTCACAGAGCATGGTAGGGAAGAGTCTGGCAAAGGATATTTGCAACCTCAGCCTTGGATTGGATGAAGGGGGGAATCCAACCTGCCAAGGCTGTGGAACTGACCTTGAGGCCGGGCCCATCTTGCCACTGTGAAATGGGTAGAGGGATCCAGCATTCCAGACAAAGGATCCAGACAGGGTCAGATTCCTGTCATCCTGTCCTGTGAAAGCACTTGTGGTAACTATACTCAAGCTAGATTAGGTCGAGTCTCCTTGGACATTAAGTACCCTTGACATTCCAGTGGGGAACTTGCACTCAGCTCTAGGGGAAATGTGCTAATGCTCTGTAAACACGCTCAGATAGCTATGCTTGACAGGTGGTGGCCCCCACAGGAAGAGATAAGGCATGAGATAAGGCTTAAGGCCTTGATTCAGGAAAGCATTTAAGCCTGTGTTGAACCATAAACACCTGCTTAAGCACCCTTCTTGAATAGGGATGTTTTCCTGGGTTGGGAACCTAAATGATTAGGGACTGGGAATCTCTAAAGGCTCCAGTGTGTGTTTTGCTTCCCAGATGCACCCCACATCCGGTTGCTTTTTGGAATGATGGTAACCCACTGAGCTTACACTATCCCGGTATCCTGTCTATAACAGGAGTTGCTTCAGTTCTACTCAAGGAAAAGGTTGCCCTGGCAACCAGTGAAGGTCCCTTGCCTAGGAGATGAGAGTTTGGAAATCAGTAGAACCACATCATGCTTTTAAGAGGCCTGAGGGTTTGGAGTCAAATCCCGTCTTTAAAAATGGCCGTGCAAATGACAGTCTAGAGTGTAGTCTAGAGGTTCCTTACCATCCTTTGGAAACCTTTGCTATTGCTCCTACATCACATGTTGTGACAGCCGTGACACTACTAGTGTTACCCCTTTTGAAGTTCAAGTCCCTCTTAGGTCCGAGGGTGAACTGGAGGAATCAGGGCTCTGTGATAGGATTACCCATCCGTTTCCACTGGGCTGTCAAGTAAGTTCCACACAACTCACAATATTGTTTTGTTTTTACACATGGCTACATTTAAAGGGGCGTTTCTGAAAGTACTTCACCCCAAAACCAACCCTCCCACCCTCGGTCTACAAGTTCTCAGCTGGTTAGAAACTGATATCTGCTTTCTTGCTGTATTCTCCTCTGTAGTATGCACATTGGTGTGTGCTGTGCAGTTCTCTCCTGCACACATTGACTTGTTGTAGGTTTGGTCCTGAGAACTCAAAGGTTCAGTGTTGCATATGCTAGGTTGTTTTTGTAGAGTTTCTTCTGTCTGATGGGCTTCGATGCACGGGTTTGTTTGTTGTGGTAGGGTTGCTCCTGATTGCTGGCTGAGGCACACTGGTTTCTTGCTGTAGAGTTGTTCCTGGCAGGCATTGATATATATTTTACTGGGAGCTTACATTTAAACAAGAAGCTGAAAAAACACTGCTTTTCAGAAACATCTCACAAACAATTTGTTAAAAACATAACTTAAAATGAGTGTGAGCTTTTCAGAGATGGCCTTGACTTTCTCTTGTTCGTGAGTTTCTGGGATTCTGGAGCACAATGATCCATTTCCAAGAGAATCAAGAGAGATCTCCACAGCTAGTCACTCGTAAAAACTAGCCAGTTGCCTTAGATAAATAAGTAATGTTCCTGCAAGACTTGTGGAATTCTAGTGAGAACCTAAAAACTAGACACTGAGTAAGGGGCAGCATGTAGCAGACCTGGGACCAGATTACAGAGCAAAATGTAGGCAATCTGTGCCATCCCAGGTGCAGCTGGCTCACAGGTTGGAGTGGGAATAGTTAAGGCTTTCCTCTCTCCTTGTCTGGGTGCATGTTGAAGTCTTTAATGACATGAACACATACGATTTTTTCCATAGTTTCGTCACATGTAGGAGCTATAAGGGGTTGGAGCACGCTCAGCCATAGTATGGAGTCTCCAAAAAACATCGATTTGAGGCAGACACTTGTCATGGAAAATTTCAGCCCAAATGCTTAACGTTTGCTGAAGTTATAAGCAACTGAAAACAGGGCCTTATAATGGGAAGTGTTGGGTAACCTTATTAAAGGGTTTTACTTGCTGCACCTATGACATGGCTCACCATATCCCATTATGACAGGTTCAAGAATAGCAGCCGTGTTGGTCTGTATCTGTAAAGAAATCGAGGAATACTTGTAGCACCTTAGAAATAAACTGGTTAGTCTCTAAGGTGCTACAAGTATTCCTCGCTTTCTTTACATATCCCATTAGAAATTTTCTAATGTGGTAATTGCCTATCACACTTTCACATCTCCCTCTCTCTCTCAGACATGGACATCACAAACATCTTAACTCTGTCTTGAGGCTAACATAAGTTGCCAGTTGAAGAAGAAAATATTTACTTGAATTTGATGAAATTTGAACTAAAAATCATGCCTCTTAATAAAAACCTGTGGTTTGGATTCTCTGTTCTTCCCATATGTTTCTAATCTCTTGGGGGTTTTCAGCTATCTGCCCAGAACACAGAACGCCTGACAAATGTTTTCAACATGCTGAATTTGCAGCTGTAAAGACATTTTGCAATAGGAAAAATGAAATTGGAGAGTAAAACCCTTCCTTTACTGGGAGAGAGGGAGGTGGAGCCTTAGCATTTTTTTTTAAAGCAGAGCTACGAGCCATTAATTTTTTCCTCTATGTGAAATAGCTATAGAGAAGCCACTTGTATTTTTCTTTGCCTGTTTTACCGCAGCCCTTGGCCCCATGATGGAGAACTAAGGGAATACAAAGCAGCTTTTTGTCAAGCTTAGTAATGCAGTCCTGGCTGCTGATGATCTTACCTTACACTGTAGAGCTGTGAGTTGAAGTCGTTGATGGAAACATACCTTCCATGTTCTTCACCCGTTGTTTTCATAAAAGTCCAGGAGATGGATTAGGGTTTGTTGAAAATAAATATATAAAAATGATCATGGGAATCAGATGTCTAAGCACATTGTGCAATGCTGGTTGTTGATTTAAGGATCTTTCTCTTTGTTTTGGGTACTTTAAAAATAATTTTTGATTGCTCTAGATCTTCATGTTGGGCTGGCTTTTTCCTTTTCCTTTCTGCTTTGGCTGCTGCTGTGTTCTGGGAGCAAAGCCCTGTTCCAGCAAGAGATTTATAATGTTTATACTTGCACAAAAGCTCAAGAATGGCAGGCAAGTCCATATTAAAGTGCTTGCACTCAAGAAGGCATAGGTTTACATGCAAGTTAGGTTAGAAGTGGAGCATGGAGCTTGAACTAGAAGGAATCTTATGGAAAAGGAACTTCAAAATGTGCACTATTATTCCAAAGTGCCACAGCATACACTAGTAATATTGTAATGTTTCAGCTGTTGGGGTGTGTGTGTGTGTGTGTGTGTGTGTGTGTGTAAATATATAAAATATGGGCATTCCCCTTCTTTATATGAATATAAAGAATAAACCACATGCCCCTCAGACTGTGTATTATGTGAACCACTGATGGAGTTAATTTAAAGCATGACATTCATCCCATTTAATATTATATTTGTCATTTGCATGTAGAATTACTTTTCCTAGACTGTCCTACTGGGGTCTTTTTACCCCTTTTAGACTCTGTTGACATTGCTGTTAAAATAGTTCCCAGTTTCGTAAGATGGGTCATTTGATAAGCAGACCGTGTTCTCTATCGAGGCATAGCACCATGCTTGTGCACAGGGGAGTTCATGTTGCTTTTGGAGGTGTTTGTGTTACTCTCAGGGGTGTATTTTGTGTTGCCCTCTCTGATGATCCTCAGAGGATGTAAGCTGTTCCAGCCACCAAATATAGTGCCTTACCTCAAGCTCTAGTAGATCATGCTTTTAACTCTGGAGATCTGCTGTGTTGGCTGAGCTGATGGGCATCATATCTACACTACGCTGTCTTGTAGCCAAACTTTTCCCATTGTTGTTACCCATAAGTCAACCCCATTAGAAGTAGCAATGATGGGGCCACTGCTGTAGACAGGCTTCCAGATTGTATTCAGCATTTTAAGCATCACATTCACTCACTGGTTCAGATGAGGACTATGAGTAGACTTGGATGGATTCAGTTTTCATCGGTGTATGTCATACACCCCTGCGAGAAACTATTTCCATCAGTAATCATCGAAATTTACAGATAGGCAAAGTAAGAAAACTTTACAGTACTTGGGAACTTATGAATATGATTTAAGGACATTAACTTTATCCATTTTGACATGTGATGTTAACAATTTGTATTTTAATGTTTACAAAGCTTTAATTTTTTGAATCTCAACATCTACTGTCATTAAGTAATTATTGTCTAATTCCCCCCATTCTTTCCCAGAACAGTGAAAATTTAAATCAATACAAATGAAAAATGCTTAAAAATAAACATTGATACTGTCCATCAAAGTTATTTTTTTTTAAATGGAATTCTGCCAATTCTAGCTATAAGACACAGTGCCTAATACACAAGTGGATGACAGTATTTTGTCTACATCAGCCTTTCCGTCAGTGAAGCTGAACCATTGGGGAATCATTGGAAAAGTTCTCTCTGGCCTTGTCTATGCTAGATATGTTGACTGTCTAGCACAGCAGAGAAACGAGATGCCCCTGGTAGTCCTGCCAGCACCATCTGTTTTCTAAGCAGCATGTTTCTTAAGAACTTTTTCTCACCCTGCTCCCCTTTAAATTCCTGAATCTTAATCAAGCAATAGCTCGTTAATCTGCATCACCTGGGTTCTTCCACTGGTTTGGTAAATTTCTGAACAAAAAATGTCCTTCCATCCCTACACACTGCTTATTGACCTGGAAAGACAAGTTGCCCACTGTAAGTAATGTTTATTAATGCATTATAATGGCAGTCACTGTTTAAACATAATACACATAACCTTGCATCTAAACACTGCATCCCTTCAACAGTCAGTGAAGTTCAGGGTCAAACAAGGTTAAGTACTATTGCCTCAATACATAAAACAGCCCCAGAGCTTTTCAGGATCTTTAAACAGGTGATTAGACGTCTCTTCTTGAAAGGACGAAAGTTTCAATTTGGCAAAGTGCCTGGGGGATGAATCAGCTTGACATCAGAGGAAGCTTAAGTTTCTTGGATCCAAAGAGGAGAACCAGAGCGAGGAGGATGGAGACCAATTATCATTTTTAAAATACCCTAAATAGTCTGAGGATTTGAAAAGATGTTTCACCATTGAGAAAGGGCTTAGGAAAATGAAAGCATTTTGTTACATGCCATATCTTGCCCCTTCTACCTTGTTGCTTCCAAGGATGCTATTGGACTTCTTGTCAAGAAAAGCGGATGCATATAACAAGCCAACCTTTTTGAGGCTGAGCTCAGTTAAGTTGGAAAGAGCGTAGCTTGGTAGCATTGTCATCCAGTGGATGGGGTACTGGATTGGGAACTGGGAGACTGGTTTAATTCTCGACTCTGCCAATGATTTGCTGTTTGAACTCAATCAAGCAATTTCATCTTTCTGTGCCTCTGTAAAATGAGGATACTTCCCTTGTTTTCTAAAGTGATTTGAGATCAATAGCTGAAAAGCTCTGTAGTTGTGCTGAGTATTGCCATGTGATGATGGTTGGGTGGTGGAAAGCAAAATGGAGGGGTGACTGAAAAGTTTGGCTGGGGGCACTGCATATGGTTAGAAGCGGATTTGGGCTCTGTGGAGCTAGGATGTGATTGGGAACTCAGGAAAATTATGGAAAGGAATGATGAATGGGTTTGACAAACTCAACTGTTTGGAAAGGCAACTCATTTTTCATCCAAACGTTTTTGGAGAGGTGGATTGACCCTCTAATAGTTTTCAGAGCACCATTGTATAAATAATCCATAATGCAGATGAATACTCTGAATATTGTGCTTGAAAGAGGTGCTTGGAATGAACTCTGTGGTGCTGTTTAAATCAAGCCCCTGCCTTAAACTTTGACTTCAGATTCAAGCTCCTTCAAGTTCTGAGGATGCCCAGAGCTGGAACTTTGGCTTGATCCAACTGCTGATTGTACATTATTCACGGCCAGTCAGAAATGCTGTGAAAGTTGAGATTGCAGAAAATTCTGCTTAGCTTGAAGAAATTAGTCCCATGTCAATCTGCATGGTCGCTGTACTAATGATTTCCCTCTGTCCCTCATCTTGAGTCCTTGTCACACAGTGTGTCCCGCATTAGGCTCTTGGCAGGAGAAGAGGTTTCCTAAGAGGAGATTCCCAGAAACAGAACAAGCCTCTTTTTCTCAGAAAAGAGTTGCTTGTCCTTTGATGCCAATAAACCAGTCAATTGCTATTATGTTTATAATTTGTGTTATCGTATCACACAGAGGCCCCGACTGGAATCAAGGCACAAACATGTAAGAAGAGGCAGACCCTGTTCTGAAGAGCTTGCTTCTCTAGGGTGACAAATGGGCCATGATGGGTGGGAGGAGAGGGATACCATCCAATGTTTACAGCAGCTATCGATAGACCAAGTGCCAAGTGTCCTCGTCTGACCCTCCAATTTAACTGGCCTAAACTGGCTTTTTTCTTATAGGCCTCACAGCTGATTTGGGTCCTGAGGAGTGATTTGAATGAGGGGAGGGTAGAGGCCTGGAGGATGAGGTAGGGCATTCCACACATGAGGAAGGCATGAAGATGTTGGTGTCAGACCCCGAGCAATGGTCAGATGAGGCTGGCATGGTTGGTGGAGGAGAATGGTGATGTGAGACAAGCAGACAGGTATTGAGGGGTGGAGTTACGAAGAATCCAAACCCCTCCTTGCTCAAAAATAAGAGCAGCTCCATCCCAGGCTTGGGGAAACTTTGACCTGAAGAGGAGACCGCTTATGATGAAACTGAGGTTTCATAGCTGGCAAGGTGGAGAAGAATCTGTGAGTTGGGGGGAACCATCTTCCAGGGGAGCAGAAAAGATGGTTTCCCCAGTCTGCTGAAGACTCAAGAAACCACATCCCAAAGTAGCAAGGAATTAATAGATCCCACTGTCATAGGCGAGTGGCAAATGACTCCTCTATCTTCCTCCAGCAATTGTCAGCTGATTTGGAGGTAGATGCAAGAAGTCCTGAGGCAGGCAGTTACGGAATATCCTGCCCACAGGAATAGTTTCTTCCTAATCCCATTAATTAGACTTTTGCTCATGGCCTGGAACTGGAGGATTTAGATCCCAAACCCTTGAGCGACACAACCATCATTCAGGGTGTTCTTGTTATCCACATATATGCCTCACCCGTGACTAAATATGGCACCTTATTGCACCCACAAATCAGGTGTTTAGACATCGAAACTATTCCCCCAGAATTTCAGATTGATAAAAGGAGACTCAACTGAGATCATGCTGAGAAAATGGCTCCCCGTTTCCTCCTGGATTGACTTGTTGGCTGTCAGGTTCACTTTGATGGGAGTGACACTTGTAACCACTCACAGCCCTTGAATGATCACATCTGTTACTTCCCAGGCAGAGGGAATCTCTATCCATAAGCCTGTGCTAATGACACGTTTTATCAAGTGGAACATCAGAGGGCTGGCAGAGAATCTCTGAGACCTGGATTAGGGTTTAAAGAGAATCTCCAGTGGCTGGGTTTTCAAAACGTTCGCTTAATCGTGGAAACACGTTGATCCCCTGCCAGTCTGTAGCCACCTGACTTGGGCTGCATTTATAGAGATAATAGAGCTTCTTATAATAATAATCATTAATAAAACCCCAACAAAATCTAAGATCCTTCTAATTCCTTGTCAGATTATTTTTCAAAAAGTCATTCTGCTTCTTAGCTCTATGCTTATTCAGAGACACTTAACTTAAATATGGGAGTCTAAAAAACCACTTCAGGCAATATTTTTTTTTATTGACCTGAGAGTCACTAAAACTGTTGTGGTAATGCACTAAAACAACAGTCCCGTTAATTACGAATGAATTGCAGTGAGAGTCCCAAAGAAGTGCAGTATTTATGACATGGGCAGCGATGCCAAATGAAGTCACTCGTGTTATTCTCTCCAGCTGTTTTTGTTGAACAAGGTGCTGGTGTTGATTTCATTGGGAGTGATGGGACATTGCTGCATCCATATATGATGAGCATAGAAAACGATCCAAAAAAGCTGTTTTAACATTTTCCAGCACTGTCTGGGAGCTTCACGATGGGAACTAATCCATACATGAGTCACTCAAGCATACATGGGCATTATACAATAAATGTCAAACAGATCCATATTGGTCAGACCATCAGTACAAGTAGCACGGGTGGGTCTCTGGTAGGGCAAGTTTTTTTAAAAAACAAAACAATTTTCAGGGTTTTTAAAAATGAAATTCTGTTCCCCTTTTTTGATGAACTTAAGGCGTTGATGATATTTTCATAGAAATTTCAATTTTCTTTCAACCAGTTCTTCAGCTGGTTGGAAAATGGGACTGGAAGTTGACCCTTTTTCTCCTCTTTAAATTAAATTTTTTGCCCAAATTGCAAAATTAAACGTCTTTCACCATAACGAGTTTATTGGGTCTTAGGTTTGGTGGAGTCAATCCATTTCATAGCAAAGAAGAAACCGCAACAGAAAAGACACCGCTCCAGGTGGTGCTAGCTGGCATCATCGTTACCCCTTCAGCGGCATTCCAGCACAAATGTATGTTCCACATCCTGCAAAAGAGGTAGCAAGCTTCAGGCTATGGCGAACAAAGTTAACCTGTGGTATCATCTTTGTCACTGCTCCTGTTGAAGAAAGCTGATACTGACAAGGAAAGAAAGGAGGTTTGAATATTCTGTGCAACCGGAACAGCCAAACAAATTGACTCTTCAGAGCTGCAAGAGGAACGGGAGCAGAGCTGGCTTGCTGCTTAGCCCACAATGAGGTGGGAGGGGGGTATCACTCTGCAATATTTATTAGCAGCAACACACTTGAGAGGACACAAAGGGCCTCTGAGCGTCCCAGCATGGCTTGCTCCAGTTAAAGTCAGCTTCTTAAATCAAAGAAACAGGGCTCCTGACAGCTGAGCTGTGGGCATCTTTTGTGAAACCCTGTTCCTTCGGTTTTATTACAGGCTAAATTAGCCCATTTTATTGTTCGGCGCTGAGGGATGAGGTCAATTGAATGGGATTCCTGCTAACAAGGTTTTACTTCTGTCTGCTGTTTGAGTGTGAATGTGGGTGGCTCCATTAGAGCCTTGCACTTGTCACTGGCAAAGCAGAGAGAAAGATGAGATACCTCGGGACCCCTTGGGACTCTTTCCCCTCCCCCACCATTGGACTGTTCAGCCCATCCTGGTGGACTTGAGGTCTGCACTCCGATGCCTCCCAGAATATTGTCAGATGAATTTCCCTCTGGCTTCACACGGCTGCCTTTGGACCGAAAAATAAGGTTCCCAGAGGAAAAGTCAGTGGAGCTGGGAGCAGGATCCAGTACCAACAACAAGGGAAAAGTGAGAACGTTAGGCAGAGATGACTGGGATTCAGGAGGACGTTAGAAAAGAACAGACATTGTGAATTCTAAAGGAGCTGAGGTTGGCAAAGCTGACGCCTCCTTCTGGCTGCTTCAGCGTGTTAATTACCCCAGTCTAGACTCAGAGATTCCCTGAACCCGAGTCTGACTTCGGAGGAGTCTGGTCTGGAATGCATTATGTGCTGAGGGGACTCGAAGAAGGTGCAAGTTACATCAGTTTAGATTCATTTCTGACTTTGGTCCATTAATGCGTTTACAGGAAACCTGGCAGCTGATCCCCTCGATTCGTCAGACTAAAGAAATGACTTTAACCCTCCCTTTGGCTGTGGAAAAACAGCTGAGGATATTAGCCAGGGCTCCACTTCCTATTTAGCTCAGCATTCCTGTGCCACTCCGATTAAAAGCAGAGTGAGCCGTAAGGAACTGTGCTCCGCTTAACCTACTGGACTGTACTTAGCTGGCGAATGCTGCTGAGGTTACCTCCTTTGCTTTATCTGTCTCTAGGGAAAGGAGAATTGAGCCTGCATTCTATAAGGGACTTGAACTATCAGCCCCCTGGAGGTGTAAATCCATGCTTATCAGAAAGGAATAGCTTTCAACTTTCCTTCCCTGCCTCTTGTAAAAGAACACCAAGTCGGGGTTTTGTTGCTGGTTTATTATGATTAACCATCAATAATTATTTATTTATAGAAACTTTCCCAGGCAATGCTAGCAACCCAAACCCAGATGGCAGGGCATAGGAACCAGTCGTAACAGCCAAGCTGAATGAAGTGCAAAAGGACCAGCTAAATGGTCATTTATGGGCCTGATTCAGCTGGGGGCGTCCCCAGATTCCACCCTCCCTGAGAAGGGAGGTAGGGAGGGAGGGTTTTGTGGTTCAGGCACTGGAGTGGGAAGCCGGAGATGTGGCTTCTGTTCTTGGCTGTACCACTGACTCCCTTTGTAACCTTGGCCAAACAACTTTGCTCATTCAGTGCCTCATTTCCCCATCAGTAAAATGGGGGTAATATTCCTGGCCTGATGGTAATGTTTTGAGTAGAGCTGGTTGAAAACTGGTAACAATGTTTGCCTCTGAAAAAGGAGGGCAAAAATTACCCCCATCATTCTGGCAAAATAACAGACCACTTCAAACATTTTTTTCACCAAAGTAGAAAGTGTGTGTGTGTGGGGGGGGGGGGGGGACTAAGAGTGGGGCGAGTGTGAGTGGGGGGGGGGGAAATGAAAATAAAATTCCCTTTGGAGAACCGTATGTATATTTTCTCATTGAAAATGCTGATAAACAAAAATGTTCATTTTTTTAAAAGAAAAGGTTTTATCAGAAAGAAGGTTATAAATGATGAAAAATGTAAACGAGCGCTCGTTACGAGGATACGGGTGTGAGTGTTTGAGGGCTGCTCACGTACCCCGCTGAGGAGTGACGCCGAAATGGATATGTTCCCCCTTTGCTGGAAAGTCATGGGGATGGGGCTGTAGGCCTTAAACTGACTGGGGCAGGGTGGGGCTTGACCAGCCAGCCGCTGCAGAGAATTAGCCCATCTCCCAGAGAGCGCTCTGTTGGCTCATCTCCTGTGAAACCCTGCCAGAAATGTCAGCTGTGTCCTTCTGGAGGAGTCCACGGTGGCTGTAGAGCGTGCGGGCGTGTGCTTGTCACCACCTGTGTTTCCTCGGCGGGTTTGCATTCCTCCTCTGGCACAGCCGCTCCTGGGAATGCGGAGGGCTCACGCTGCATTCACAAAAAGCAGATCTGGCCCCCGGTGTTTAAAAACATGTTCCAGTTTTCCTAGGGGTTTTCAGACATCCTGGCTAGACTCCATCCCTGGCTTCTGGCTCCCATTACAGAACCGCATCATCCACCCAGGTTGTTGGGGTTTTTTTTTTTTTGGAAGGCTCTCTTTTTCTGCAGCTTTAGCAATGTTTTCTGCTGTTAAATAAACCCTCTTTCCCTAATTTTTTTAAAAAATTAGATCATCTGAGTAGCAAAGCGTCTGTTGATTAAACTCTCACTCTTTGTGTGAGAGTAAAACTGTGGCTCTCTATAAAAGTGAATCATAAGGTTTGAGCTCATTTTTAGGCCATGGATATTGTGTGCCTGGTTTATTATGGGATGAATGGTTCTTAAAGCTGGCATGATTCCTAACAAACCTGCAAGGTGCTGGATTTCAAACAGGCCCTGTCTAACTTGCGAGGGTTTTTTGGATGTCGGTGTTTCTGTTCCTAGTGGAGTGGCGATCATGGAGAACTAGACTGGAAATAAATGACAGTCTGTTTGGAAATCCATGGATGACTCACGAGTCCAGCTGGATGAGCAACATGTGATTAGATCCAAACTGGCTTGCGAAGGGGGCCATTTACCTAGGACACTCCTCCTGCAACAGGGAAGCTTGCACGTTCCTTGTCTGTATGGTACCTGCCTGGTGGATATCATTGTCAAGGGCTGTCAGCAGCACTAAACTGGCAGGGAAAGGGATGAGGCTGTCCAGGAGATGCCGAGGTGGTGACCTCTCTAGATGCAATATGGTCTTGTGTTGATGCACCTGGGAATGACAAGCACGGCAGAATCACTTCACACCCTTGTAAGCCACGAGGGCTAAGGCAGATACGTGATGTGCACCCAGGGATAAGGGGTTTTGCTGGCTGGCTTGTTGTCTCAGACCAAGTTCCTGAACAATCCTACCTTACTTGAGTGGGGGAGACTAGGTAACCTAATAGGACTCTTCCTTCTCTAATTTCTTGGTCCACGTTTTTTACCTTCCTCTGCTGCATGAGGCACGTGTTACTTGCTAGGATTATCTGAGTATATCTCACGTAATTCCCTGCCACGGCAAGGACCCTCCTGTTCTCTGCCTGTGGCACACAGTAGGTTAGCCTCCTGAGGGCAGTAATACAGCAATGTAATTTTGGTTGTTGGAATACTGCGCGGGTGGTGGCGGTGGCCTGTATTATACAGGAGGCCAGACTAGTTGATCCAATCACACCTTCTGGTCTTAAACTCCAACTCTTTGATTTATGTGGGACGTTTTTCTTGTTTTTATTTCCCCAGGGAGACATCCAGCAGCTATTGGTCGTGGCAGACCCCAGGGCAGCCTATGATTATTGTGAACACTACAGCCCTGACTGCGACACAGCCATTCCCGACACCCCCCAGTCTCAGGACCCGAATCAAGATGAATACGTAAGTAGGAAGGATGAACCTCCACTTGTGCATGTACGAAACCTTTGGGGTAACTGCTTAATGCTCCCCAGAAGGGACCCCCAGGATGGGTACCAATGCGTCACCCTCTGTAGCGGGAATTTGTTCAGGAGAAGAAGGTGGAACACAAACCAACAGTGGTCAGGGCAGAAGCAGTTGTGATCAAAATGATGATCAGGAAACCAGGAAAAGTAGGAGTAAGGAAAAACAAGCGAAGGGTTCCAGTGACAACGGCAAGAAAAATAAATAATATGAATGGGGGAGCAGACTGGCCATAAATAAGCAGATGGCAGTGGTGCTATGAACTGAGATAGCACGTGTGCACTGTTTCTTATTTAGCTTCTGTTTAATTTTACTGGGAGTCTCTCAATAAATCACTGGCTTGTCTTGGATTGCTTTCCCGACCCCCTGTGGTTGCAAAAATCTGTTGCATAATAAAGCAGTGGAAGGGATCCTGGAGCATGGAAGATGCAACCCCTGCCAAGGTAGGTCAACGTTTTGGCCTTGTAACCCTGATAATTTTTTTCTTTATGAGGTTGAATCCAGTTTACAAGACCAGGCACACAGTGCTACATATGAGTGCTCGGAACAGCCTCTAAAACCTCAATTTCAGCGTGGCTTAGTGGATAAGGTCCAGGGCTAGATGTCAGGAATTGTAGGTTCTAATCCTAGTTTTGTTGTGTGACTTTCAGTGTATCACTTCATCTTTTTGCTTCTTGTTTTTCCAGAGTGTGAAATGAGGGCTTGTCTACATGGTGAGTGTGTGACAAGCCATGGTGTGACTCCACAATGCATTAGCTTGCCGCATTGTAACCGGTCAGGTGAATTATGCTACCATGCACTAAAAGCTTGTATGCTGTAGACTTATACCCTGGCTCACTGCATATTATATCGCCATCTAGACAAACCCTGAGTATTTGAGTGCCCAGGGTCCCATAGGAAGCAGAGTGGGTTACGCTATGTGTAGCAGCCCAACTTTGAAAAGTGGGCCCTTGCTAACTATATACATATATCACTTTCTAAATGCCAACAGATGTTTCAGGTCAACAGTTTTAATGAGATCAACTGATTTTTGAAACGTCAGCTATTAGGGGTGGTCAAAAACCATGGGAGAAAAAAATCTGTTTTGTTTTTCATTTTTGGTTGAAATTTCATTTTGACCAAAATGTTCCAAATAGACCTATAATTATCCCATGAGTTCTTGGATAAACACTCAGCCGTGCCTAGTTAGGAGAATCACTAGACAGGCTCCACTGAAGTAAATGGCAATGCTTTGGCTTCCATAGAATGAGGAAGTCACCCAGAATGAGTAATTTGCACATACAAATGCACCTAGATAGCCATTTGGACATCATATTAGCCCATGAAATTGCTCACACCATGTTTGTGTTGGCAGGCTCTCTTGTCTGCATGCGTTGCTCAATATTCTGCAACATGCAAGCAGAACTCAATCTGGGTGTTCTCACAGTTTTTTCCTGAGGCCTCAGTGTCTCTTAAAAGACTGATTTTCAATGTGGATTTGAGAGTGATCATGCCTGAAGGGTCACGCAGGCAGGAGTGGCTGCTGTATTTGCTTTTTGCCACACTGCAGAACCAGGAGTCGCCATTTGTTAATTTTTATTTTTTGCAGCTTCTGTGAGTGACAGTGGGCGTCACGCCCAAAAATATTATTAGGACCATGCTGATCAAGACCAGTACATCTCAGCTAACCTATATTTTATCAGGATTGTTTTAGAAGACACTCTACTAATGGATTCAAAACTTAAATGAAACTTTAGAGCCTTCTCTCCTCAGGTACATGGGAGTGTTTTGCTGTACACATCTAAGGCAATAATATGGCCCGCAGTAATCCAAATGATCCTTTCTCAACTGCATCTCCAGGGAATTTTTATCATTTTAGTCTATTAAATAGTCCAGAACCGTTAGTCAAGGTCACCTCCAGTGGTTTGGTGGCCCAGTGTGGGAGCATCAGGTTTGGGAAGTCAGCAAGGACTTCTGGTATCTTGAATCTGCATCTTGATTCAAGATACCAGAGGTCCTTGCTGACTTCCCAGACCTGATCCTCCCACATTGGGCCACCAAACCGCAGTATATGGACAGGTGCTGTGTGTTTTACATTCAGATGACTATAGGGTAGCAGACTGAGCAAAGCAGCCAGTGAGGATAGAGGGAGAAAACCACCATCTCGTACTGGGTCAAATTAGAAAGCTAAATTTGTTACAAACGTGTTAGTGGATAAAGCTGGCTTAAAAGTCATTCCTTCCGCCCAGTTCTTTTATGGAAATTTGGATGCAGTTTTTCATCAAAACTCAGCTTTCTGTAAACGTCAGCCTTCTTTACTCATGACCCTTTTGTGTTAGCTTTTCCTGTGCTTCACTGTCGCAGATGCCAGTGGAAAGTTTCAAAGCCCAAATTCACATGGCCTACAACAGCTGGCAAGGAACTTACTTAAGGAGTTGTCTGTCTTCACCTTGTTTCTTGCTGTGGTTCCTTTGCAGTACACTGAGGGGGATGGAGAAGGTGACACCTATTATTATGAATATCCCTACTATGAGGACACTGATGACGCAGGAAAGGCAGCAGCACCCACTTCAAAGCCTGTTGATGCTGAAGAAGCCGCTAGAGAGGTGACTGAAATTAAAGAGGTAGGTGACCGGGGGGAGGTGGTGAGCTCCTGTTTTGTTTTGTCTTGTGCTTTAGTTAAAGGCTTGCCATTCCAAATTTAAGAGAGACACAAATGGCAGGTGGGTGAAAGGCTTGAGACTTAAAATGGAAGAAACTACTGTAGATGTCTCTGCATTTGTGCTTTGTGCATGCGGTGTGAGGTTTCCATAGTAATGTAATGCCTGTTCTTTGAGTAGGATGAGAATGAGTAACAAGCTGGGTGGTTTATGACACTAAGGGAAGGTCTACACTACCCGCCAGATCGGCGGGCAGTGATTGATCTATCGGGGGTTGATTTATCACATCTAGTTTAGACATGATAAATAGACCCCCTAGCACTCTCCCGTCGACTCTGGTACTCCACTGCCGCAAGAGGCACAGGCGGAGTTGATGGGGGAGTGGGAGCAGTAGACTCTGCGCTGTGAAGACGCTGCGGTAAATCAACCCAAATACGTCGACTTCAGCTCCGCTATTCTTGTAGTGGAAGTTGCGTATCTTAGGTTGATATCTCCCTTCCCCCGCCCCCAGTGTAGACCAGGGCCTATTCTCTCCAGCAGAGCTAGAAGAACGTGGGCTGTGATCTTGTAATCAGAGTGTGGATAGCCGTGGTCTGCACCTGAAAATATACTTGAAGCAAAGTCTTGCCTGTGTATCTACAGGGAAGATGAACTTTGTGCACTAAGGATGTGTCTACGCTGCAAGTGAACATGTAATTGTAGCACAGGTAGGTATATCCGTGCTAGCTTTAATCTAACTAGCACACCTAAAATTACTAGTGTAGACATGGCAACATAGGTTCAGCAGAATACGTACCCAGGGTCCCCGGTGGACTTGCACTCTGATTGTTGGCCTGTGGTTCCACATCTACACTAGTATTTTAACCCCTGCTAGCTGGGTTAAAGCTAGAATGAATGTCACCCCATGCTACAGTCACACCTTCACTTACAGGGTAAGCAAACCCTACATCACTTCCACAATGGCGGTTGCTTTTGCCTTCAGAGCTTTTTCTATTGTGCATTTTGAATCCCTGGATCTCAAAGCTTAAATTTTCAGAAGTGTCCATTGGCTTTGAAGCACAGGCTGGGTTTTCAGAGCTGCTGAGCACCCCCGGGTCCTATTGCCATCAGCTGCTCTGAACACCTGAAACTCAGGCCCCGTGGGCATCACACTAGGCACCCAAAATTAGTAGTCACTGCTGAAAGCATCATTCTGAGCCTTACAGCTTTTCACTGAGCTATCAATCAGCCGCCTGCTTTGTTTTAAGAAGCCTTCCTGTTTTAGACAAGAAAGGAATTTTCAAACCCACATCTTAGCCGGTAAGAGAGCCAGAACATCGTCTACTTTCTCTAACCCAGGCATTGTTTGTGTTTTGCAATAGGAGCTCGCCCCGCCACCCACACAAGCCCCTACAGTGGTGGAAACCAGGGAGGAGACGAAAGAGGATGAGAAGGTGGATGACCCCATCGTGGACGAATATAATTATGAAACCATTAATGAGGAGTACTACACTCCCCCCCCTTATGACAACTATGGGGAAGTAGACATTCCGGATACCCTTACTGAAGATGCTGTCGAAGCAGAAATCCCCGCCAGCACAGTCATCACCCCCAACGCAACCAATGTAATTTCCTCCAAGGAGTCTTTGATTTGTCCTTTTCTTTGTTACTTTTAAGTCTTGACAGCAAAGGATCTAATGTGAGAGTTGTTATGGAAAAACAAGGGAGTCGTTATGGAAAAACAAGGCACTTGTAGAGAAAAGGCCTTCCTGAAAAATGTAATCCTCCTGCATTTTCCTCATGTGAACACAGCACTGCTACATAGAACTGGTTGAAATTTTCTTATGAAAAACATTTTCCTGTCAGAAAATCTGGGTTTAGTCAAAATCAATGTTTTGTTCAGGAAAATGTTGGTTCTGACTATTTTTTTGAATTTCCAGTCGGGAGAATCAAAACAATAAAAAATAGTTTCGAGTCAGAATTGTCAGTTAAATTTTTAAAAAATTGTTGATTGGATAGAAAATGTCAAATTTTTCATTTGGACCTTTCCAGTTCAGTTCTGTGAAATTTTTCAGTATTTCAAATTTTTGTTCCCATTTGGAATGGAAGCTCATTTTGAAATGGCAATATTTCTCATGGTTATGAACGTTACATTTTCCTAGCAGCTCTAATAATAGTAAGGTGAGATTCAAACTTCCACGATAAACATGCTGTGGAATGATTACATTTTCTGGTGACCCTCTCTATATGTTTTGGATTAAATGTATTGCACCCCCTACAAGTTAGTTAATATTCAAGCAGGTCTATTCCCCTCCCCATCCCAAATTCTACAGTTTCAGCCCATTTGTTCTTTGTGAAAAATTGTCACTCTTTTTTGGCCAGTTTCTGTTAAATATACAGGTGTTGGGAAATTCTTACAACATTCTCAAAAATAAATTAACCGAGATATAGAGGGAAACCTCCATCTCAGAAGTTCAACAAAACCAACAAAACCCTGCTGCAGTGCAACACAATGACAACTATCTAAAGCTGGTAGAAATTTGAACAAATTGAAATTAAATTTAAAAGAAAAATCTCTCTCTGTTCTGCAGCTACCGGTGTCACTGTTCGAAATATTTGAATCTTAAAAATTTCAAATTTTAAAAGGGTAATATTCTGATTTTTTTTCCAAAATTGTTTCCTTTTTGTCCTCACCTGCTCTAGCAATAACTAGTTGAGTTGCTAGGCAGGTCTTGATAGACACTCAGGTAGTGTAGACAATCAGTTTTGTGCTGTCTCATTTTGTGACACCTGTTATCTCAGAGGGGTCCTTCTGTCACCTTTTGTCCAAATGGGCAGAGGCAGGTGCAAGAAGATTGGCTGTAAGTTTGAACACAGCTGCTTTCTGGAGCTCTTTGGGTTGTTTCCTGCTTGCATCTGTGAGTATTCCACATTTAACATGCATCCTGCTCTTACCATCTAATATTGATGTTCAGATGGGTCCCTATTGGTGTTGTCATCAAATTAGACTAGAAGTGTCATATCTGTGCCTACTAAATTTCTCTCCCAACCAGGAAATAACCCTCTTCTGGACTTCTTCTCTGCCTAGAAGCCCTGGCAACAAATATCAGTAGTAGGATACTATTTCCGAGGAGAACTGGCAGAGATTTTGGTTGCTTCTTGAACAGAGAGGGAGAATTTAGTTGTCATACTGACAAAAAAATAATAATACACCTCTCTGGGAAGCAGCGAAAGGTGTCAGAGGCAGCAAAGGTTGGCCAAGAGAATTAAAGTTTGGAATAGATGTTTCCCAGAATGAGTTAAAAGGGGTCATGGAAGCTGGCCAAATGGAGATCCAAGCAGCTGTAGCAAGACAGAAGAGGAGTCAGCAACAGATGACGGAAAATCTCAAGAGAGAGAACAAATCCAATCAACTGGGAATAAAAAATGCAGTGGAGGAGGGGAGAGAGAGACTATATGAAAAAATACAATGGCCTGGTAAAATGTGTTGAAGAACTGAGCACCAGTCCTGAACAAACAAATAGATGAGAAGGTTTTCCAGGAAATATAAAACAGCCAGAATTCTTTGGCTAAACTAGAACCCTCTAGGAGAGAAGCTAGAGATGGGATTTGAAAATGCTTAGATGAGGAAATGAAACTCTCAAAAACCAATTTGGTTGTTAGGATATGGAATCAGACAAGAAACAAGCTTCAGGTAAGGAAACATGTTAAGACTTTGTGCCTAAGACCTAACTCCAGGATGCTCTGCAGGGCACATGGAACAGTGACCAATCCATGCTCATAAAATGGAATCATTCAGTGTTAGAAGGGAAAAAACAGCTTCCTAGGAGGTTTATTTTTCCCAATTTAACATCTTGATGCAATGAATGGCTGACAAAATTAACAGGGGGTCAGCAGGATTAGCATCTACCTTGAATTGACTGGATTGAATGTTGCAGCTGGAATAAGCCCCAGAAAAGAGAATGAGTTATCTTGACCTGATGAATGCCCTTAATGTGAAGTTCGGACTATCCACCACTCTGAGTTGATCCAAGATTTTTTAAAGCCAAGGAAGAAAGAACATAGAAAAATCCATCAGAGCAAGTAGAGGACTTTTGTAGGTTAATGTGTCTGGCATATCTTCAAACCAAGGTAGGCATGCCAAATAAATGGGTAACAGACCAGTTTATTGGTGACCAAGAGGATCATTTGAAAATTAAAATCAGGAGGTGGAAGCCATAGGCCCTACATGCCACCATGGACTTTGAAGGATTTGAATTTCCACTGCAATGCAGCAGCACACCAAACTGCTCATGGGAGAGGTAGAAATGTGGCCCTGCAATCTTGAAGCCCAAATCTGTGTCTAATGATGATGTGAAATGGGATTCAGGCTGGAGACAAGGAACAGTTGAGAGGTTTGAAAACACATCATGCTCAGTTTGACGCACAGCATTTCTGTGTGCTTGTTAACCTGGAGATTGGGCTATCTGGGGTTTGGAATGAACTGGGGTTTGAGCATTTAGCCTCATGCCCCTTAATGTGGAACTTTTTGTCACATATTATGGCTGGTACTCTGCGTGGTTTCTCACACGTGGTATTTTACACACGCAATACATTTCATGAAGCGTATAGGAAATCTGGGGGAAATGTCCTATTGAGTTCCGTATGGGTGTAGCATTTTATATCTGTAATCCTGCTTGCAAGTCCCCTTGAAGGAGTCCATTGGTGGTCCCTGGAAGCCTTTGGATGCTACTTTACTAAACATTCTTTTATTATTGGTTTGTATTTGTATTTACTTGTGCCATTATCATAAAGCTTATCCACCCCTGCTCCTCTCTATTTGGGGGGTACACTAGACTCATCCCCTTAGTTTTTAGAACATATGTTGGGTATGGGGTATCTTTTGTCTGACACATGCTGGTGTTCTTGTTTCAGACCGAGGTGGAAACGGGTCAAGGGGAAGACGACCAAGATAAAGACTTTACCGAAGAGACAATAAAAGACTATGATGGGAATTACTATGATACCTACTATGACCGAACTGTCTCTCCTGATATTGGGCCAGGAATGCCTGCTAATCAAGAAACAGAGTATGAAGGGGTAATGGAAGACTTTCTGACTCCAAACCCTTTTTGAATTTCTTTCCAGCTGCTTTCTTAGCACAGTTTTTCAGCTTTCTGGAGGGGCAGGAAACCTCAACCTACTTTCTCAATCCCTTTCACTTCTCCCAGGTAATATGTAGGCGTTATAAAAGGAAAAGGCCCATTAGATTGTTAATTCTTGACTACATGGGAGCACTCAGAAAAATTTAATCTGAATTAACTAAAGTTATGAATTTTAAATAAATTAAACGGCATTAAACCCCTGTGTGAATGCTGTCATTCAGAATTAAAGTGCCTTGCTTCTGTTTAGTTTAATTTACTTCCAAAGTGAATTAAGCAAAACCAAATTAAGGCCACTTCAATTTTGAAAAAGTGTGTCCACATAGAAATGCAATGTGATTTAACTAATCCACTTTAAAAGATCATTTGGATTAATTTTCCTGAGTGTTTCTGTGTCAACAAACTCATGGATTCCAAGGCCAGAAAGGACCACTGTGATCATCTAATCTGACCTCTACTGTAACACAGGCCATAGAACTTTCCCCAAATAATTCCTGTTTGAACTAGAGCATTTTATTTTTTTTAAAAGATCCAATCTTGATTGAAAAGTTGCCAGCGATTAGGTCTCCTTAATTTATCCTGCTGCATATCGAGGCAATAATTCCCTACAAACACCTGGCCCCTGAAACTGCTGTGCACTAGAGAGATGGAACAGAGCCTTAGATAGTAGCAAAATGAGTCATTGCTCCTTTTTTAATATGTCTTCTGCACCCTCTGTGCTAAGTTCAGTCCTGGGGTGGTGTGGACTCTGCTGACTGCATCTTGATGACGTTACTGGTTCCCAATCTGAATCCAGTTGAGACAGCAAGTTTATATCCTCTTTGTTTAACTCACTGCCTGTGTTTCTCTTGTGTGATACAGATTGGTGGCCCACGAGGTGAGAAAGGACAGAAGGGAGAGCCTGCAATAATTGAACCGGTAAGAATGCCCTTCATCCACAAAGATCTCTTCAGCTTGGCTTGGCTTTAGGGAGAGATGTCCGTGCTCAATGCCTTTTGAAAAGCCAGTTCCTGGGTGATCATAGTTTAGCTGACAATTTAACTGATGGCACATGAAACAGACTGAAATTCAGTTGTCCCGCCCCCAGGGTGTCTTGCTTTGGTGGGATTAACTGGAGGAACAACTGGCTGTTGTGAGCTTTGATTGAAAGGTTCACGGGGAATGGAACTATTCTTACATAGCCCCTTTTCCATCCATAAGTACGCTTTAAGATCTCAACTTGCCTCTGTGTCTGCACTCCTCTTGCGCCCCCAGGAGAGACCTGAGGGTATTTGGATCCTTTCAGTTACCACCATTCACCTTGCGCCTGAATCTTCAAAAGGCAAAGCACGCGCTCATTGCAGACCAGTAACTCAATGAACCTAATTTTTTTTCATTGGCACAATGCCAACACAGGGCCAGACGAAAGGACCACACTTCCCATCTGTTAGAGGAAGGGCAGAAAAAAACGGTCTCTGTTTCTCTCCTGCCTGATCCTTCCCCAGAGGGTGGTGGGTGGGGTCTGCAGGGGTTTGACACCCAGAAAAGCATTCCCTACCCTCCAGGTCAATTCCTTCCTTTCTGGGCCCTGCTTTCATTCTTCAGACAAAGGGAAGAAAATGGACAGTTTGTCTAACTGAGGTGTGGAAAGCTCTGTTAAAATATGGGGGGCAGGGGAGGGGACGCTGCTTAAACTCAGGCTCCCGCGCCCAATCTGAAATGTTACAGAGGCGAACAAAATAGCTAAGTGTAATCATCCAGAAAGAATTTGGCTGCTTTAGTTGTTTCAAAACACTGGAGCATATATAGTCATTGCCAGAAAATAAACAAGACCAAATGCTGCCTTTCCTCTCTTCCTTCGGTTCCCCTTTTAGCTGAGAGAAATGCAGATTCGTTGTGCTCTTTATCATTTAGCCAAGGCACTTTCTTGAGATTAGAGCTGCTGGATTGCGGGGGCGGGGGGGAGGGGAAGGGGCGGAGGATTCCTCTGAACTTTCTTTCAGTCCATCTGTCTTTCAATCCTTACTCGGTGCTGACGCTTGCTGGAGGCAGCAGGATAGCACAGTCTTGAGTCTCATGGTGCCCTCCAGCTAACGGTTTCTGGGATGGCAAAGGCAGAATTAACACTCGGGATCCCCAGGAGGTGCGTGAGAACAGGGATCTGGGAGTCAGGTCTCCTGAATTCAGTTGTTCATTGTTGCCCAGCTTTAGAGAAAAGCAAAACACAAGGGAGACTCGCTCTGTCCCCTTGGGCAAGTCTCCCTTCCTCTCTGAACTGTGACTAAAGGGCATGTCTACACTTAAAACACCAGTGGTGCAGTTGTGCCATTGTAGTGCTTCAGTGTAGACACTACCCCCGCCGGGAGGGGTTCTCCAGTGTCCATAGGTATCCATTGCCCTGTCGACTTACCAGCTGTCTGCATGGAGACTTGAGTTGGTTTAACAATGCCACACCAAAGGTGTGAATTTTTTACATCCCAGCCAAATTAGTGAAACCCACCTAATAAAACGAGGCCTAAAATGCCACATTATGGTAACTGAATGTAAATGTTGACACTTAGGATAACATCTGACCTTTCCCTTCTCAGTTCTATAAAACAGGCAGAAATTATAATGTCTTAATTAAAATGCTTGGGCTCCTCAGATGGAAGTGAGTCAATTAAAACAACATTGCTTTATTTTTATCCCTTCGGATTAATTTGAGGAGCTCCCCATGTGTGTGTCCCTTTACGAATGGCATTGCAAATTCCTTTGCAATGAGATTGCCCAGAAGGGACGGCTGTTGGCACGGATGCAAAATTGGGAAGCTGCTAGCGATACCCTTCATCTTCCAGCAGTGGAAGGGAGCAGAGTAGGGAGTGGGGAAAGACGGGCGTCTTTGAGAGGAGGAGGGAAGCTGAGACGCAGACAGGAATGACTTCATGCAAATGGGTGAAAACAAATTCGGAACAACTTTCTAACTTGGCACTTAGCCACTTTCTGAAGCCAGGCCATGTGGGTGAACCCTGCCTCCGCGGAAGCCCACAGGAGTTTAGGCGCTGGATTCAGTCAGAGCCGAATGGGGTTCCCAAATCTGTGGCTCTCACTCCACAAGCCAGAGTTTTTATTCCATCCTATGCTGCCTCCTCTTCCCCTGCATGCCCCTCCCTTTCCCCTCCCGTCACACAGCCTGTCTCCTGCTCCCCTGCCTTGTCGCATTTGCACGGATAATGGAAGCGGTTGGAATTTCTCGCTGAGGAGACTTTCCAGATGTCCCCACAGCCAGAGCCCAGTGTAAACAAACGGATAAATATGGGAGGACGCCCGGGCTGTCTGTATCAGGAATAGGTTAATTAGGCCCTTCCTCTCCCATCCTCTCTGAGGGGCTTCCATTGCCTCGGCGATTGGCTGTGGGAAGCAGAGCTCTCGGAGACGGTTTCAAGTATTTCCC
Organism: Sternotherus odoratus; assembly: GCA_032164245.1. NCBI lineage: Eukaryota > Metazoa > Chordata > Testudines > Kinosternidae > Sternotherus > Sternotherus odoratus. The sequence goes on from JAVMKO010000016.1 coordinate 14,778,447, forward strand.
ACATAAATCTGGGCCCCCGGCAGCTCTTGACGGTCATGGGGCTCCTTATATGGGCAATGACTCTCTGCGGCGCTGAAGAGAGTTTATCAGCAATGAGCGGAGGTGGAGGTCTGGGGAGGGTGCTAGTCTCCAGAGTGGCCACGCAGGCAGATGGGTGGTGCCTTAATTGGTCTGGTTTCTCAAAGGAAATGGACCCGGGGGGCTGGGGGAATGGTGCAGTTTAGGGCTCCTACAAGCCCACCACTTCTCAAGGGTTTTGGTTTGATAACTTACAACCACCCTTCCCTTCTTGCAAAACTAACCGGCGTTTTCTGCCTGCCATTCCCTGAGAGCAGGGAATCTTAAGCCTCCACCCTAGCTGGTCCCTTGTCAGCAGTCTCCGCAGAGAGCGGCCAATAGCAACGTGGGCCATAAAGACTGAACAGGCCTCTCTCTGCTCAGGTCAGGACCGGGGAGCTTTGGTTGGGGCAATGTGAAGAGCCTGGCCCAGGGAGGGCCCATACGCTGGGCACCTTTCATCCTCCTCCTGCTCACGTGACTTATTGCCCCTGGTTCATCTGAACTAAGGGAAAACAGAGAGTGGCCAGAGCTAGATCATGCCGGTGTCACCGCTGTGCGCTAGTCAGCTATACCCTTTTGCCTGGAGACCATGGCCCCTGGAGGCTCAGGTGCACTGAATGGAAGCCAGGTCGCACTCATAGGATTTATCCAGAGCTCCAGGTAGAGCTCGTACTCAGTCCTATGCTCCTTGTCCAGAAAGGAAGAGCTTTCCGAAGGCCTCTTCTCACAGCACACCTGGATCCAGCCCTTGTTTGCAGTAACACGGCTTCCATATACATTGTTCATCTGTCCAAATGCCACCCCCGAAGCCCCTTGCTTCTCTTGTCACACTGAGGCCCAGTGTTTCAAACCTGCGTGGCTTCGCCCAGGGCCGATCAGAGGCAAGAAGCAGCTCCCGCCTCCTTGCACGCCAGGAAAGAGGTGGGCATGAAATGTGCGGTCTTGGTAGTTTTTCACCCTGCTCACTCCTCCTGAGTACCGGGGCTATTTTCTTCTTCCACCTCCCTCCATCCCTTGGCAGCTCATCCCACTGCCCAGGCTGCTCTTAGCGTGACCCGCCTTGTCCCAGTCTTTAACCTCGGTTTTATTTTTCTGCACGTCCTCCGTTGCCATGAAGCACACGGGCATAGCTCTGAAAAAGCCCACGGCAACGTGTCCTCCAGATTCTGCAGCTGTGCTAATCAGTTTCATACAGCCCAGCTATTTCCCACCCCCGCACACTTCTCCTTCCACCCAGAGGGGGAAAGTCTCACTGTCCTAAACCAGGACAGATGAGTGCCATGCTTGAGTCCCTTCTCGCACCCATGTAGATCGGGAGTAACTCTACTCCAATCAGTGGCACGAGGGTGTTAAACTGCTGTAGGATAAGGTGCATGAATCTAATTCTCCACCGATTGAAATCCGCATGACTGCATTGATTTCACTGGCATTTGCCCTATTAAGTCGACAGAGAATTGCTCCCCCATATAGCCAAACAATCCAGTAACCAGCTCGTAAATCAGTAAGCAATGGGTAGCAGTAGTATAAAAACTCCTTGTGCTAGCCAAGGGATACGGCTGCAAACGGTACGTGTATGTGCCCATATCCCACTGGGGAAGTGGTCATGGTATTTGACAATATTGTATGATCTGTTTTCTTTCCTGGGGGGGCTGAAGAAGTGCAGGACTCCCTGTTTGCTGCACGTACCCTGATTGCTTCAGATTCGCGCTGCTCAGCCCTTTCCACTGGGCAGGACCTAGGCAGCTGCGGTGACGTCAGCCCACACTTTCACCGGCTCCGCTCCACCGGCTGGCCTTAGCTTCAACCCTGACCTGGGGAGACCACCCTCCTCCGAGGGGGAAGTGTAACTCGATCGCTGGGCTGGCTCTTTCTGACGGAGTCAATTTGACATTTGCTGACTTTTAATGGGCTGATTTCATCCTGTAGGAGAAATGACTCTGCTGGCTACAGATTAGCCAGCGAGAGGTGAAACAGGCTGCTTGGAATATGGACACCGGGTTGGATTCCGTTGAACTTGGTCAGCGGTCCAGTGATGGAAGGGTGGAGCTTGATCCATGAATCCTTCCAAACCTGTATTCCTGGCCCTTTCCCTATAGGCCTCTGACTGTTTTATTGGAAAGTTTATTTTCTGTCTTCCCTCCGTCCCCTCCTCTGAGTGCGCCAGACCCCTGATTTAAAAGAATAGCCAAATATTCAATTTTTTAAACAATGAGATAACATTACCCTGGCATGGTACCCACACCATGATCTTATAGGTTCACTCAGTAAATCCCGGCATAAAACTTGCTCGGGAAAGACATTTAAAGACCACTGGATAGGCCTTAGAATTTGACTGGAACTAGGGACACCCTTCCAAGCGAAGGGATCGTCGGCTGCAAAACTCATTCTAGCAAAGGTTGGTTTTGCGGGCATTCAAGACACAGTGCCAGGCTTTTCATTTGCATGACCTTGGACTAAGAGGAGTGAGGCTTCCAGGGTTCTGGGATGGTTGTTAGGGGCAAGGCTTTTATTCATGCCCAGCTTGGATTGAACTGGTTGACAGTTTTGCTTTTCAGTGCCCAGGATGTAGTGTGCCAATGGCCCAGGCTTCGCTGAAACAACATGGAAGCTGCTCAGCACCAGGATGTGCCAACACCTGTTGGGCTTGTGAGCAGCAAGAGACTGGGTGGGCTAAGAATAGACACGACTGCTTGATTTTTGAGCTCTACTGCAGAGGTTGCGTTGGGGATGTGCCATGCTAATCCTCAATCTCTCTTACTGTTTTCCAGGGCATGCTCATCGAAGGGCCACCCGGCCCCGAAGGCCCAGCTGTAAGTCAATTTTTTTAACACTTCTCTGGGCTCTGTTGTTTCCGTACTCCCTACCTGGATTCCAGAGCAGTTCAGGGTCAGCTTTACTCTGCTAAAGTAAACAGGCAGCTCCAGTTCGGTTTCTTTCCTTTGTGCACGCCGGCTCACACAAATAGCAGCACCTTTTCCTTTATTACCTAATTGCTGGTCCTGTCTTTTCCATACTAGGGTCTTCCAGGACCTCCGGGAACTACTGGACCGGTGGGTCCACTGGGTGACCCTGGCGAGAGAGTAAGTAGAATGGATTTAAATTCTTTGGCTTTGGCCGTTGTTCATTCTTGCTGTGTACCGTGGACCTTTAAAATGTGACCTGGGGTGTAAAACATGACTGGTCTTAGTGATGCTCGATAGCAGCCACCTCTTGCACTTTAGCCCTTCTGCCTGGAAATGGGGAGAAGTTGTAAGCCTGGCAGAACTCAGCCTGGGGTGAAGGACAGATGTTCGGGGAGTGTCCACATGAGCCTTTACAAGGACCTCAAGTTTCTTGGCAACCAATTAACTCAAGATTTTAAAAAAGAAGCTTCATGTGAAGAAACCCTTGGACATCTCTCCACATCCTTTATTTTTACCTGACAGGTAATCACGCTGCGTCTCAGTAATACTCGGTGGGCAAGTGTGGCAAGTGTCTGAGAGTTATTCAGTAGGCAAGTGCGGCCTGACGGCAGGCGACGTTTTCTGCATTATGGCAGGGTCTGCCGGCTCAGAAAGTTTTGCAGTGCTATAAATACAGAATTAAGGTTTCACGGCAGGATTCTGAAGATGCAGGAGCTGGACTGTTGATGTGCAAGACTTTCATTCAAACAGACACAAGTCTTCTAGCACAGAAAAAGTATGAATTAAAATCAGACCTGGAGCCTCAATTAAACAATCTACCTGTTCGGAGCAAAAAATATCCACCACTCCTGCAATGGATGGTGTTTCTTTCTCACAGGAACTCCGTGGTTTCAGTGGATTTCACTCTGTAACCTATAATTTGGCCCACTGGGATGTGCTTTTCTTCTTGTATAATGGTTCTGTTTTCTTTCAAATTATCTCCAGTATGAAGATCCTTCTCGTACAATACTGTGTCTTTCCATTAGGAGGAGCTTCTGCCTTACTGACAGGCCTGAGCAACTGATCTGCATTCTCTGTCAATGGGATAGTTAGGGGGTTTCCATTATTATTATTGTGTAAATTCGTTGCTGGGCAAAATACCCTCCCCCCCCAATCCATTTTTATTGGCGTTTTCGAGGCTCCTGGATTTTGGCCTCCAACTTGTGACATTCTATTCAGAAATTGCTGAGCACCCACAAAGCCAGCTGAGATCCAGGATGTCTCTAGGCGGTCAGGTTTCAGAGTAGCAGCCGTGTTAGTCTGTATCCGCAAAAAGAACGAGCAGTACTTGTGGCCCCTCAGAGACTCACACATTTATTTGGGTATAAACTTTCATGGGCTACAGCCCACTTCATCAGATGCATGTTCCATTCTGTGCATCTGATGAAGTGGGCTGTAGCCCACTAAAGCCTATGCCCAAATAAATTTGCTAGTCTCTAAGGTGCCACAAGTACTCCTCTTTTTTTTCTAGGTGGTCAGCACCCCTGAAAATCAGGCCCCCGTTTTCTGACTAGGGCTGCCTGAAATTGAGGCTCCCAAACAGCCACCACACAAGTATATTCTCTTCATTTCTGCTTTGTTTGCTTTGCCTCTGAATCACGTGACCACTGTTAAATGCCATTTTCTCCCAGTAGGAGAAAATTAAACAGCAGTGAAGTAACATGTGCAGTTGCAATGCTGAAACAAACCCCTGCTTCTGCATAGGCAATGTAGCCCTCAGTGCCTGTAGAGTTAATTTAGGCCTGACACCTAGTGGTGGATTTGAAGTACTGCGGCTTGCTTTTGTTTCTCTGAAGGCCCAAAATGAGGTCACTAGAACCTAACTACTGTAACAGCCAGCCTAAAGCTGCTGGAATTAGAATAGTCCCTCGGCAGGAATCTGATTTCATAGGCCGGAGTAAATAAATTACTGCATTGCCAAGCTGAAAGCTTTTAGGCGGGGAAAAATGAATATAATTAGGAAATGTTTCTTTGGGGGTTTTTTTCCCATTAAAGAACTGTAAATGATACTTTAATTTTAGACTGTTAGGCTTATAGAGGGACTTTTCCTGAATGGAGCAGGAGAGGAAAAGTAGTAATCTCCTGATGCAGTGCATTAAAATCCAGCCTGTTTCTCTTGCTTGGCCGGCACGCAAGGAACAAATATGTTGCCAGAGACGATGGCGTAGGCTGATGGACTCCCTCGCCAGCCCAGGAGATACTCAGGGTCATGCCCGGAGTCTTTTCAAACTCTTCCTTTAGGGCACAGTTTACTATTCAAGCACAATAAACTAGTTCAACATAAGTTCTACATAGAAGCCTTGTCTTTCCCTCTCACCCATGGTCTTCTGCAGGGGCCTTTCATCCTGCCAAACTCTCTCCTCCCTCAACGGAGTTGCATTTTGGGCCTTTATAATCACTTGAGTAGTCTCAGCTGGGACTAGCTGATCGGTATGCTGGGCCCAACACCCTTTAGGCTCACCCCACCCTGTGACAGGCGGACAATGAATTCAGTAAGAATTAGGGATAGACCCCTTGGTTCTGAACCTTAAAAACCTAGTCTCCTGACATGTAAGCTACAGTAGAGTCTGCATGACCTGCACTGTAATTAAGACATACAGCCCCAGTACACTGCAGCCACGAGTGGGTGACAGACATTGGTTGTGCACGCTTAAACACGTTTGGCACCAGGGACAAGTGTGCAGGTTCCGCTTTGTCACCTTACTCACGCCCCGTCAGTTTCAGCAGCCCGCGTGTGAGTGAGGCAAGCGGAACTTGGCCCCGTGCCAGTCCTGTGCATGGCCGTCCAGCGGCGGTATTTTTAGTAGAGTTGAGTAGACTTCTGCAATATTGTTGAGTGTGTTGCTATTTCACAAAGTCGTGGGTATTTCTGGGATGGGGATGGGGGTCCCCGACCGCTACAGCACCAGGTTGAGTGTTTAGGGGCACCCGGGATAACCGAAGAGAGAGCTTCCCAACAGGAGGTCTGACTCATCCCCTCACTAGCAAGGAAAAAGGGGGCAGGAGTGTTACTTGTGCTATGAGAGAAGGAGCCATAGTTAACTCAGGATCTGACGACAGGGAGGTAACCAGGGAGGGACAAGGGGATTGTCTCTCTTTGAACCAATATGAACCTACGGACACTGGGCTTGGATGAAGATTTGGCCCCATCTGAACCTCTTCGCCTGTCTCCAGTCCAAACCTGGCTTCAGTCACCCCTGTTCTCACCTTAGTCAAGTATGGCCGTTTCTCCACACTCACCTCCTACTTCTACACAGCTGGTGGTCTTTGCTAAGTGGAGACTTGAGGGCGAAACAGGGTGGAGAGCTGCGTCCCATTGACAAAACGTTAGAGTTCAGGAAAGGGAGAGCTGGGTCACTCCTAGTTGTTTTTCCTGAGGTGCATTGATAGCGCAGTGTGCAGGGGCCTGCTCCAGAGCCACGCAGAGAGCATCCCAGGTCAGGGGAGAGGTAGATTGGCACAGTGCGCCCGGGGAAGATGGCCATTGGCTCAGCAGAGTGCTATTATGGGCAATCTTGATGAGTGCCGAAAGTTCACCCAAAAATAAAACCAGCGCTAACGACAGACGCCGCGTGTTGCTTGTTGTTGTGGTCGAAGTCATGGCAAGGGTCTTGGAATCTGCCAAGAAACCAAAGGAGAAGAGTAGTTCATGCTCTGTTTTCCCCGAGTCTGTTCTGTAACTCTGGAGGAGAGATGAATGGCGGTAACAATACACCATAAAAAGAGCTGCAAGAATATCTAATGAGCCTGTTGCCCCCAGCACTGTTATCCAATGAATACCAAATACCGCCATGAGGATGGGAACGGTTAGCAGAAGATGTTCCCTCAGTCTCCTCCGTTAGGATCTTGAACGCATTTTTCTGGCAGGTCATTCGGTCTGATTTCTAAAGTGGGCACTAGTGCAGAACGTCTGCTATCGACTGAGCAGAGCTGCGTCATTGGTCCCCTTCCCTTCAAGGCCACACAGTGCAGCCACGTCCACCTAGAAAGACCCATCCCCATAGGTCCTGGTCGTCTGCTTTTGCAGTATTCTATGTGAGCACTTGCCTCTAGGCAAAAAAAGTTGGCATCTGGCTTCAGTATGTATTCTTAATGGCTGGCTGTAGAGTTACACCAGTGGAATAAATGGGATTAGAATCAGGATTATTATCAGGGTGGTTTAAAGGGCCAGAGACAAAACACTCAAGTTCAAAGCTGTATATCTATGGCAAAGTAAGGCTACAAAAGAAATAGGGTTCAGCTAGTCCTCACAGTCAAACCCGCTCCCCTCCTCGCTGTGGTATTTGTCTCTCTACCAGCATCAGACGTTGGACAGCTTCTCCGTCTCACGAGCACAGATGCTGCTTCATTCCTTGAGACTGCTTCAGCACAGGTGCATGCATCTCATTAGCTGTCTTCACGCCAAGCTAAGGGCTGTTCAATTCTAGCTGGACAACCAAGAAAGGTTGCAGACAGAGCTAAGACAGAAAGGCCCAGATAAAAGCAAGGGAAGGGGGATAGGTTTCCTTTAGTGTCTTTTCTTCGGCTTTGTGCTCGTTAATAGATTCCAATGCTTAAGTTCCTTCTGAGGTGTTGGGTATTAGGGCTCTGTTCCTTGAAGTTTGTTGTTTGTTTAATGCCTCGAAAACCAAAATAAACTGGATATATATGATGAGTGGAATACACTCATTTGCAGAGAGCCAGTACAAAGTCTTTGCACCACCTAAGTCTCACTTAAACCCTATTTTAAAGGCTTAAGTAGTACATGAGCTTTGTGCCGACTCCTTTGCTCAGTAGTGAATTTCACCCTAGGAGCTCAGACCAATGCAAAACGAGGCCAACTGTTCTTTCATCCAAATCCTGTCCCTTTAATTCCTACTTCTTGCTGGCTCCAGGCACCAGAATGCCAGCTGGAAATGACGACACATGTTTATGAACGAGAACACAAGAAGAAATATATCCAGATATGAGGAACAGCCATCAGGAAGACGTGGCTGAATTTTTTTCACTGGTATGATTCTTCTTGGGCTTGATTTTATGCATGGATACAAAGCAAAGCCTGCGCCAGACAGTTCCTTTGTTTGCAGACTTTTATAGTGAACTCCCATGAGCCTTCTCTTAGGCCTATGCTGTAATTCTGTCCTCAAGAACACTGTTCAAAATCCTTCCTTAAATGCGCTTGATCCTCTGGTTTCTTTGATCAATCAGAAGAGACAATCTCGTGTGTCCCTCGATGTGCCCTGTGATGACATGGCTCTTCTCCAAAGTTAGGTGACTTCTCCAGTGAGTTCCCTCCAAACTCTCTCTTCTCCCTGGCTTCTTCCTGTAGCGTGTGACTGAGGGGAATTTTTGAATGCAAGATGGTTCCCTGGCTGCTTTCCATGGAGACAGACTCTGAGCTTGAAGGCACCAGCATAACAGAGGTTGCATTCTCAGGTTTCCTGCCAACTGGGTAATGCGATAACCACCAGGCTGCAGATCTTCAGTATCAACTTCACAGCCTCACTACACACACATGCAAAATGCAGCCTTGGAGGGGTCAATGGAAGGGCCTCTGCTGTGGTTTTCAGATAGATTTAAATAGATTATTGGGTATCAGATCATTCTCGTGGGGATGATACTAATTTGGACCCTTTTCTGAAAATTAAGGCTCTTTATCACACTAACTCTCAGGGGATCTGGCTGGTATTTCCTGGGCACTGCACTCCCCTAACCTGTTCAGTGGTTCCCCCTCACTTAAACTCCCGGTGTAGTATTTTTTTTGATGCAACAGTAATAGCGTTTTGTGTGGCCGGGGCATTATTGAGAAGGAAAGGGCTGGCTGCGCCCCATCGATCCATGCCTTGGGGCTGGTCTTCACTAGCGCTGCCGGAGATCGAGCTTCTGGCGATCGATTTATCGCGTCTCGCTAAGACGCGATAAATCGATCGCCCTGGGCTCCCCCGTCAACTGTGTAACTCCAGCTCGCCGGGAGGCGCAAGCTGGGGTCAACGGGGGAGCGCGCCGCCGACCGCTGCCGCCGTGGGGACGAGCGGTAAGTCAGCGGCAGATACGCAATCCCCCCCCCCCCCAGTGAGGACAATCCCTTGGAGTGCTTAGAGTGTAGATATACACCACTCATCTCCGCCCTAATGCGTGGCCTCAGCCAGGAACTTGCCTGAGAGTTAAGTTAACCCTTTAGCTGCGTTGGTCACAATTCATCCCTGAGCCAGTGTGTGGAGCCCAGCATGGGAAGGAGCACAATCCTGTGGCTGACAAGGGACCCTTTTTGGCCCTGCTGGATATGACCACAACAGCCCTCTCGCAGCAAAGTGCCCGTGTCCCCTGCAGCTTGCAGCTGTCAAGGAATAAGCAGGGCATTGAATTTTTGCCGGCCCCTTCTGGTCCCCATCCGCCCCCAGCTTGCCCTGGAATTCCCCCAGCAGGGAAGGAATTCTGCCCCTGGGGCATTTACCCAGGTGCGGGGCAGCCACGAATTGTGCCTTGCTTATCATCTATAGCTACTTCTTTAACCACTTCTCCATGTACGCTGACCTCCTATATGCCTAAGCATTCATTTGTGTGTCAGGCTGGAAGGTGGGGCGGGTGGCCCTTATTTCTGCAGTTCTTCCATGTGATTGTTGGCATGCTCTCCAGCCTGCCTTTGAATGGCCATGCCGAGCTGGCAGGCAGGAGGAACGCGGTCCCTGATGCTTTTCACTGCACGCCCAGGAATGAAAGGCAGCATCTGCATTCAGACGCAGACAGCATGTGCCACTCGTTTATAAATATTCTGTGCAGAACAAAATGTAACCCAACAGTATGCAACATACTGGGCATAGAACAGTGATGAATGAATAGAGCCAGGCAACTTGAATCCTCGCCACAAGTTAAGACCAGATCGTCTTTAATTCGTCTATTATTAGCATTATTATTTTGTGTACAACTCGTGTGGGAAACTTTACGGATGTAGCGGAAGCCACACGTGGAAATGAAAAGATTTTTGAGACCGGCCAAGTACATCAAACGAATGCTCCAATGATACTCAGCTATTTCAATAGAAGGCAACAGTGCTGTTTAGTATATTGGTATTACTTTATTCGTCATTCTGGTTTGCTCATTCAGCACTGCTTTCTCTGCCCTCTGCTGGAGGCATCTGTGGTTTGAGCCGCCCCCCCCCCCCCAAGGAAAATCCATGCAGACCAGGTGACAGACAAGACAGTCCTCCAGAGGCCTAGAAGGACCAGGTGGAAAAAATGACCAATCAGCAACCAGCAGGCCTGTTAAGAGGACTTGCCTGCTTTTATTCAGAGGCAGAGCTGTCTGGGACTGGGACAGGGGAACGGTTCTTCAGGGTTCACCCAGAACTTGGGCCCTGGTCAGGGCTTTACCCTAAGTGCCTCAATGAAAGGCTTTACATTTGAAGGGTTTTTCCTCTTTGTTTAAGAGTTGCTGTTTTGTTACTTGGGTGTTTAGAGACTGGCACCAAGCTTATGGCACAAACTGCACTGCCCTAAGATGGAGACCAAACCTTGTAGACTAAGGGATGGGGCGGGGAGGGTGAAATGCTTGCAGTACCATGCCTGTCCCTGAAGGGGGCAGTACAGAGCAGCTCTGCCAGTCACAGAGCCCAGCCATTGAACAACCGGTGAGGAAATCACCTTAAGAAGGCATAAGGAAGGATTGACAGAGAAGGGGCACTTGGGAGGTGGCTCCAAGTTATATCCCAATGTTCCCAAGAAACTCTGAACTGGATTGAGGTGATGGAGAACGGGAGCTCCTTTGGACAATGTAGCTTTAGCCAGTGGAGCAAGGAAGGGCTCTTCCGCGTCTCCAAGGTATAAATTCACCTCTCACCAGGAAGACCTGGTGTTCTTACCACCACTGGGACATTGCACCACTGTGCCTTGGACTCTGGACAAGGAAGAACAGCCGTCTCTTTGCACCCACGAGGTTAGATGTGTTCAGAAGCTTTGTTCAGGCTGATCGACAGTCCTTCCCCTGATTTCATGCCGGGCATTGATCACGCCTCTCTCTGCAGATTCCTTTGTTTCTCAGAATGTGTGTGTTTCCCGGACGCTCGGCCCTAGGGTGTGAACAGTTTCTTTCTGTCATTGTGTCTTTACAAGCGGATGATTAAAGGCCGACATGCCAAGTGAATGAATGTAGCCAAACGGCAGGGGGACGGCAGCGATTTATTGAGTGTCACAGCCCATCCGAACTGAATTCCAAAGCCTTCACAAAAAGAATACAAACACTGACTCCGGAAAACATCCTTCCCGCCAGTCAGCAGAGAAACGTATCATGATCCCTGTCTTGGGAGAGTGCCATGGATTTCTCCAGATCGCTCTGTTCCTTGCGAGGCAAATGCACAGACGTTTTCTTTTCTCTGTCTCCTTTGAGAGCATGTTAATCAGCAAGGTAACACCCTGGATGCTTCTACCCTTTTACACACTACGCCGTGCACTGGAGAATGAAATAGAATAATAGGCCAGATCCATAGCTAGCATACTTTTCCCAAGTTCCATTGAAGTAGGTGGAGCTACACTGATTTACATCAGCTGACGATCTGGCCCTGAGACTGTGTTCCCATGCAACTCTTTTAGGGCAGCATTGAGGCCAATGCTAAAACCTCCCTTGGCTTCGCGGGCACAGCATCTGGTTCTCAGACCTTTGTTGGAAAGTCTTGGATGCCCTTCTCCTTCTAGGCTTCAGGTGGCACCTGGTTTAGAAGTGCTGAAGTACCGGGAGAAAGGCTTTACTCCCCGACATTTGGGCCAGCAATGGAAGTGTCAGAAATCTAATCTTTTAAGAGAGTTCTGGGCCAAATTTGGAGACCCTCAAAATTGGGCTGAAATCCTAACTGGAGTGCATATTGCATTAGTATTTGCAAACAGTGTGAAGCTTTGCAGCACTCCTTAGAATCCTAGAATCTCAGGGTTGGAAGAGACTTCAGGAGGTATCTAGTTCAACTCCTTGCTCAAAGCAGGACCAATCCCCAACTAAATCATCCCAGCCAGGGCTTTGTCAAGCCTGACCTGAAAAACCTCTAAGGATGGAGATTCCACCACCTCCCTAGGTAACCCGTTCCAGTGCTTAGCTATTGTAAATTGGCAGAGCAGCATTGACTACATTGGTGTGAACAGTTTTCTTTTAAAGTTAATCAAAGGCCTTTGGAAAACTGAACTGTATTTAATTGGGAGGTATTTTTAAAATACACCCCACCCCCCCCCGGCCAAACATGCTTGTGTAAAAACATTTTATCAACACTAGTTTGACAGAATACATGAAGATAAACAAGCCCAGAGCTGATCAATCATACATCAGGACCGAGGGGGTGAGGTGGGGAGAAAGAGTTATTATATAAGACAAGTTTGGCCTAAATTATTTATTGTGCTTTTAATCCGACAGATGGGAGCGCTCTGTTTACCTATCAACTCCTCATCAGCTGAGTCAGGGACTCTTGTGTCCAAGTGGCTAAAGCAACAAAGTGGAAGGCACATCATGAGCTAGTCTTGAAAAATGGATAGGTGGATTTGATGTGCAGCCTGCCTCCAGCAGCAGAGAGTCCTGCTTGTGTTTTCTGCTGATAAATCACGGGCTGTAGTGGTTGTTTACTGCAGGTTTTCAAGCTGTGTTATTATTCCGGGTCAGTTGGAGGATGATGCGAGCCCTGGATTCTTCATCTGTAATGTTATCCAGCGCCTCTAATTATGGGGCGGCATGTATCTAAATAGTCTAGATCGTGTATGGGTAGTCCAGGGTAGGGTTAGGCAATGTTGTTTTCCCTAATTTTGGACTCTCTAATCATGGGCTTGAAAATTTGACTGGCATGGTATTGGGTGTCCTTTTAAGAAAGAGAAAGAGGGAGAGAGAGAGAGCACAGGAGGCGAGAGGGGAAAAAATCCAAGGAAACAAGAGTGAACAGAGTTAAAACACACACACACTGCAGAGAGAATGTGAAAAGGGAGGGAGGGAGGAGAAGTGTGTTCTAATATAAAATAGATAAAGTAGATCGGCTTTAAGGAGGCAGGTTGGCCTGGTGCTTAAGGCATGGAACTAAGATCAGGATTCCTGGGTTCAGTTCTCAGTTCTGCCACAGACTCGCTGTGCAGATCACTTAGGCTCTAGTTTTCAAAGCACCTCGCTGATTTAGGAGCCTCAGGGTATGTCTACACTGGGAAAAACCAAACCCAGCGCACTGAGACTGAGAGCTTGGGTCAGCTGACTCGGGCATGGGGCGCTCAGTAGGCTTGACTATAAAATCGCAGAGTGGACGTTTGGGTCGGGGCTGGAGCCTGGGCTCTGAGCCGCTTGTTCCTCCCCAGGTCTACACTGGGGGAGAGGGGGGGCGGGGTTGACCTAAGTTACCAAATAGCGTAGCTGAAGTCGACGTATCTTAGGTCGACTTACCTGGGCATCCTCACAGCGGCGAGTCAACTGCTGCCGCCTCCTTCTCCCCCCCGTTGACTCCACTTCCGCCTCTCATGGCGGTGGAGTTCTGGAGTCGATGGGGAGCGCACTCGGGGATCGATTTATTGCATCTACACTAGAGTGATAAATTGATCCCCGATAGATTGATCACTACCCACCGATCCAGTGGATAGTGTAGACCTGGTGTACATCTTGTTTTCAAAAGTGTCTTAGGTCAGGTAGGAGCCTAAATCTGATTGAAAGTCAATGGGAGCTTGGTGCCTAAACACCTTTAAAAATCAGGCCCTGAGCCACTTTCAAAACTGGAAATGTTTGCCCTTAGTCTCTCTGGGCCTCTGTCTCTCCCCCAGCCATCACCACCCTCCCTTTGTCTTGACTATTTACATAGTAAGTTCTTTGGAGAAGAGAACATCTCTTATTATGTGTCCACAGCACCTGATCTCTAGGAACTTCAGTACAATCCATAACAAGAAAGGTGACTCATTTGTGCCAGGGTGGTTGTGTCATGGTTTTGGGGTGAGGGTGACTGTGTTTGCAGATCATTGATTCAAGAATTAGAAGGAGCAAAACTCCAGTCTGTGTTTCTTGTTTATCCATTCAAGAATTCACATTCTCCAGCACCTCGTGGGGGGAAGAGCCTAGACGGACAATATCATCCATGACATGCAAAATCAGACGGATGCACATACTCAGAGAGACAGTATTTCTAAGGGCTCAGAATGGCTGGTGCAGCTCACCTATCCTGCTCTAGAGAACTTCCGAAGAGGGATTTATGCCATTTGCATTTAAGAAGAGGGGAAAAGTAAAATTAATATGGGACCTTATTAAGTAACTGCGGGAAGATGGTGGATTACACCTGACACTAGAAATGTTCCTCAGATAGGGTCCAATCCTGCCATCATTGAAATGAATGGCAAGACTCCCATTGGCTTCATAGGATGGGATCAAGTCTACAATGCCCACAGCTTTACATACTAATGTGAAAATTGGAATTATTCATGCACCTTGAGTAGTTAATGTCATCCTCATTTGTATGCTGTATTGCTGGATATCGGTGCAAATTTGGACTTTTTTGCAGTCGCACAATTGTGAGTGCAAATAATCTGGAGGCTGTTTTAGTTAAGTTGGATCCAGGTTGTTAGCGTTTCATCTGTAGAACATTCAATGTGTAGGTTGTTCCTGTAGAGTGAGGTCAAGTTACTCGACTGAGGTAAGTCAGTGGAGCTTTTCTGATTTACACCAGCTGATTATTTGGCCCAAGGCAGATGGAAACATTTTTGTAGGACACAAAACACCAAAGAAACAATGAAAAGAAAGAAATGAAGCAGGCGATTAAACATGTGGAAGAATAAATACATTTTGATGCATTTCGGCTTCACTGCTCTGCGTTCTATTTTACACCAGGTTGGTATGCAGTTTTAATAGGGCTTCATATACTCAACTAAACATTGATACCATTGAGCTGGAACATTGCAAAGGCTTTTATTGTTCATCTGAAAATTGCTCATGGCAGACTTGAAACTATGGAGGGAAAGGAGCAGTTGGTGGAATTACTAAGAAATACCATATGTGTTTAAGCAACATATAACAGGCCATTGTAAACATCTCTATGCCGCAAGCCTTACCATTGATCTGGATACTATCAAAATGTATATATATCTGAGTGTACTTGGCTTTCCCAAGGCTAATAAGAAGCAAAGACCCTTCCAGCTACAGCAACCTATGGGGAAGATTGAATTAAATAATATATACACACATGCTCTAGTGATTTCTCTTTATTTCTCCCCTTTGTAGGGACCTTCTGGCCGCCCAGGTCTTCCAGGAGCAGATGGGTTACCAGGACCACCGGGGACAATGCTCATGCTGCCTGTAAGTACAATGGTAACCAAAGGGCATGGTTAATAGAGAAGACTGGGGAATCGGGAGGCCTGCACTTTGATACTGACACCCTACGTGTCCTTGGGGGAATTACATCACCTCATGGTGACTCTTTCCCCTTTTGTGGAAGAGAGACACAACACACAACCTGTGGAACTCATTGCCGTTGAACTGGGTTCAAAAAAGAATCAGATAAGTTCATGGAAGATAGGTCCATCAATGGCTATTAGGCAAGATGGTCAGAGATGCAACCCGATACTCTGGGAATCCCTAAATCTCTGTCTGCCAGATGCTGGATCTGAACAACAGGGGACGGATCACTTGATAATTGCCCTGTTCTGTTCCTTAGAAGCACCTGGCCACTGTCGGAAGACAGGATACTGGGCTAGATGGACCATTGGTCTGACCCAGTATGGCTGTTCTTATGTAAATTATTACCCACCTTTTGTAAAATGCTATGAGCTCTTCACATGGGAAAAGAAATGGGTAAGTAGGCGAAGATATTCAAAACTGACCTGTGATTCCAAGCGCCTCAATTCTGCTGTATCCAACTTGAGACACCCAATGTGGGCTCAATTTTCCGAAAGTGCTGAACATCCATCTGAAATTTCCGAAAGTGCTGAAATTCAGGGCCATTTAAAGGGGTCTCAAATTGGACATCCAACATTGTAGGTGACTGAATGAACTAGTCACTTTTTGAAGATCGTGGCACTATTCTTGCTGGATTCCAGTCGAGCCAGCATTGAGTCAGCCCTCTTGGTCCCGAGACACCAAAGGAATGATGATGAGAGTATTTTGTCTCTGCTTTGATGTGACAGAACCCAAAGGGGCCTAGCGGCTGGAAAATAAGCAGTTGGCTACTAAAAGGAGAGTCTTAAATAAAAACCATTGTGCACTTGTAGAGGTTCCAAATAGCAAGGTAATGAATGTGTAGGTTACTGGCAGGGAGCCTAGTACTGCTAAGGCCAACTGCACAACATTGTTACAGTGCTTAGTCAGCCATTACAATACCTCTTCTGGCCCATAAAGTAACCAACTGTGGGCCCATAAATTGTGGGGTTTGGTTCAGTTGGCCAAGTTCATGTTGGAACCTAGTTTCATTGCCTCTCGCTATGCAACAGGACGCCGAGGTGAAACCCAGGTGAAGCGGCATTACCAACTAGGACCTACAGTCTGCAGGTTCACACTTGGAATGCTCTAAAGACATTGGTAATTAGGCCAGTAACAGGGTATTGCTATAGGAACAGGTTCAGAGATGTCAGAGGTGGGAAGAACCTCACTCTCCCGAAATTCAGAAAAATAATCTCCCAACAGAGAACATGTCCAATATCAACAGCTTCCATTTTTGAGTGCTTCCCATGCCAAAGGATTCCAAAACACTTTATAAACTGTGGGCTGAATTCTACTCCTTGAAGCATACCTCAGCACTGGACAAAATCTGGGCCATTGTCTTTCTCCCTGCCGTAAAATGGATATAAAAACCATGCATCCTCCACCCTCACTGTAGCAAAGTTTTTAATGAATATTTGGAAAGTACTCTAGGATCCCTTAGAGGGAAAACACCACACAAAGCTGCAGAGCGAATGCATCCAGCCTGTTTCTGCCTGCATACTGCTGATCCGGTGTTGTTATTTTCCCCATAGGCCACTGCAGATTGGACTAATCCAAGCTCAGATGTTTACCTGTTTGGACTGTGTCCTATTTTCCAAGCAAATGTCAGGTGTCCCGGCATGGGGCGTTAGTATCTCAGGAATATCTTTTAAAACACACAAGCCCAAACCTATAGGCCTTGGGCTAGAAATATAGGCTATGTACTATAGTAAACTGGAGACTAAAGCCAAGTGAATTGTTCCCATCCTCATGCAATCACATCTGCACGTTTTCCTGGCCAAGAGTAGTTGGGAGGAGAGCATCGGGCCTATGAATGTTCTGGCTTGAAAGTTTTGAGCTGATGATGAGTCCTGAAGGTTTTAAAGCACATATATATCATGATCTCATGCATTTTATCCAGGGATTGTTTTGAGCTTCGGTGATTTACTTTGCAGGTGCTTACCTGGGAAGAGCGTGACTTATGCCATAAATAAGATCACCTGTCTGGTTTTCCCATCAGAAACGAATGTCACAGGGCTCTGAGAGAAGGTGCTAAACAAGTGTGGCAGTTAGTAAATTCGTCAGAGACCAGCAGGGCAGTGACTGAGCTGAGCTCGCCAGTCCAGCGAGGCTGAACAGAAACACCATAGAAAGTCAGACTGTGGGGAGAGGGAATAGACAGCTGCGCGGTCACATGGATCTTGCACCTTGTTCCTTGCAGTTCCGCTTCAGTGGGGGAGGAGATGGTGGTTCGAAAGGACCTCTCGTTTCAGCGCAGGAATCCCAAGCTCAAGCCATCCTGCAACAAGCCAGGGTAAGTGGGGACGTTTCTTTTCTTTAGTGCCGTCGGAAGAAATGCACCCAGGTGATGTGTCTCAACATTGGCTGTGATTTTGTACCTGGCTGGTAATGTGACTCCTATGTGATAGCCATCTTGGCCTACTTTTGGCCTATCAATAACAGCTAGAGATGGGCCAAACCCAAAACTGTGGTTCAAAATTCCCCCACACTTTTTGGATCAAATCCCCTGCTGATGTAAATAGGGATAGGCCTGTGGGCTTCAGTGGAATTCTGCTACTTATAAGACTTGGTTCTTTGTGCTCAAAATCCCCAGCAAAAGTTTTGTATGTTTTTATTTTTGGGGTAAATCACTCTCAATAAATAAATGAATGTCGCAGGTGTAAGTTGTTTCTCAGCTCCTTGAATCTCAGGCCACGGCTCACACTTTCTTTTAATGTGTTCGTTGGGAAGTATGCAATGAGTATCCTTGCAAATATGTTTTTATATATATTGAATCCTGTGGATTGACTGTAAAAACTTCCCTGTCTGGGTTTATTATTCGAGCTGTGTTGGTTACCCGTGATGGGTCACACATTCCCCACAATATTATATCTGCTTCCTGGTTGGACGAACACAGAGGCTGTTAAGGCCATATGTTCACCCATTGCCTACTTAGTTTAAAAACTTTTAGTGAAACTTGTTTTGATAGGAAATGGACTAAAATAATGTTGGGGGGAAAGTGTCTGCTTTCCTGTGAAACTTTTTGATTTTTTTTTCTCTTTTTGACAGAAAACCAAAAACTGAAAAAGGACATTTTTCTCCCTCTCCCCAGGGAATATTTCAACTGTTCTTTGAAAAACCATAAACCCCAATTGATTTTTTTAATTCAGTTTTTAGCCAAACCTTTTCAGTTATCAGTTGGTGAAAATGGGGAGGGAGGAAGGGGGGGGGGACGGGCCAAGCACACCATTTGGGGGTTTATGGTTTTTAGATGAAAAGTTAAAATTTTCCACAAGTGGAGGAAAAACCCAGTTGTACTCTGTGTACAGACCCTGCCATTTGAAGTGGAGCATTAATAATAAAATTGAGATCAGTCTTCTGTGATGAAGGTTGTAAGGGTTTTGGGGAGGCTGAGAGAGGAAAGGGAATCCTGAGATGGGTAGATTTTTCTTCTGTTCTTGGTTAATTACATTATTAAAGTGATACATTCCCCTGAAATTTGATTCTTTGTAAAGAGGCCAAATGTTGTCCCAGCTGGCAGTATTTCAGAGCAGCTCCTTTTTATTGGGCAAAGGTAAAAAATAAAAAATTACACAAATGTTAGATCATTTATAATATTTATTTCATTACAAGTGCAGGCACGGGTAGACTTTAATTACTGGAACACGGACACAATTAGCAGTCTTTTAAACTACTGAATTACTGCAATGGAACAAATTGTCCAAGTGGTGTTATAAAGTGTGGACAGTCCCATTATCTGCCGTGAAAATTATTGACTTGGTGCTGGCTATATGGCTTTTTAATTACTGGGTTTTAAAAAATTGAAGTTGAATTGCTGTTCTATTTATGGGAATATTAAATAACAAAATATCTGTAAATTGAACGGCCAGGATAGGCCCATTACTCAATGAAGGGGGGGGGGGGATAATAGCAGAAAATGTGGAAATGGCAGAGGTGCTTAATGACTTATTTGTTTCGGTTTTCATCAAGAAGGTTGGTGGTGATTGTACATCTAACATAGTGAATGCCAATGAAAATGAGATAGGATCAGAAGAGGCTAAAATAGGGAAAGAACAAATTAAAAATTACTTGGACAAACTTGATGTCTTCAAGTCGCCAGGGCCTGATGAAATGCTTCGTAGAATACTCAAGGAGCTGACTGAGGAGATATCTGAGCCATTAGCGATTATCTTTGAAAAGTCATGGAAGACGGGAGAGATTCCAGAAGACTGGGAAAAGGCAAATATAGTGCCAATCTATAAGAAGGGAAATAAGGAAAACCCCGGTGAATTACAGACCAATCAGCTTAACTTCTGTACCTAGAAAGATAATGGAGCAAATAATTAAGCAATCAGTTTGCAAACATCTAGAAGATAATAAGGTGATAAGTAACAGTCAGCATGAATTTGTCAATAACAATTTGTGTCAAACTAACCTGATAGCTTTCGTTGACAAGGTAACAAGCCTTGTGGGTGGGGGGAAGTGGTAGACGTGGTATATCTTGACTTTAGCAAAGCTTTTGATACTGTCTTGCATGACCTAGTCATAAACAAACTAGGGAAATGCAACCTAGATGGAGCTACTATGAGGTGGGTGCAAAACTTGTTGGAAAATCGGTCCCAGAGAGTAGTGATCTGTTCACAGTCATGCTGAAAGGGCATAATGGGCGTAGTGATGTTGGCCCACTGCGCAAGATTTCTGGTCCCAGTGCTATAGAGTCTTGGCTGGCAACAGCACAAGGTGTGGGTCATGCTGGCTTTGGTTGTGTCTGGCAGTAGGATGTAGAGGAAACTGGGTGATTTTCTCTTTCTGTTGCAGTTGGCATTGAGGGGACCTGCTGGCCCTATGGGTCTTACTGGAAGACCAGGCCCCGTGGTAAGTAAGTAGCCAAACACTGAGGACAAGAAGGCAAAGCTGACACATGGGCATTGCCTTGGAATTGGATCTCTGATATTACTAGTGCCCTGATCATCAGAGGCCTTCATTTTCCTGACATTTATGCACCTGTTCTCTGGCCTCTGCTCACTGTCCCATGCCCCTGTGTAGGGATTTAGCTGTGCAAGCTGCTTTGCGGCAAATAGTCTTGTCCCAGCTTCCCTTTGCTCCCCCCATGTCAGGAGCGTCCCTGTCATCTTCTATGAACGAAGCCTTGTGTCAAACAGAGGCAGTGCCCCAAACACAGCCACGCACGCCTGGAAAAATGCTTGTTTCAGAACTCGGGCGCTAATTACTGGAGCAGCTGCTGTTCTAATCCTGTTGCATCTGGCGCTGTGGGTTCCCAGCCAAGTTTCGTGGTCCCGGGGGTTAATGTGTCCTTCTTGACCTCGTTCAAGTCTTGCCTACGGCAAAGCCTAACCTAACTGTATTGTGCATCCATAGGGACCCCCAGGCGGCGGAGGACTAAAAGGTGAACCAGGAGACCTGGGGCCTCAGGTGCGTATGAGAAAATCACGTAATTTTCAAAAGGGGATGATGGTGGTATCTTGTCTACAGCTACTAAGCCTCTACTAAGGGCTTTTACAGTGACCCATGTGGAGGAAGAACTCAGGTTTCCTAAACAGCAAATTAAATTGGACAGATACGAAAATATGTTCTGTGCCTAAGTGAGCATTTGAGTATCCAAATACAGAGCTCAGATCCTGAGACAGTGGAATATTCCACATTGCCTGCCTTCTGAAGGGGAGGCCAGTACTGGTGATCCAGGACATCAAATCCTACAAGCCCTTACTTCCTTCTTAATCTTTTCCCAGGCAAACCAACCATTCAGTGCATAGATAATTTTGCTCCCCACTTAAGTCCTGTAAAATTGCGGGATGGGCTGACCAGGTTCAGTGGTGTGAATGGAGAATCATGCTGCTCCACCCAGAGAAGAAGGGAGGAAAATAAACCTTGTGATTTTATCTTCATCTTTAACAGTGGTTCTACTGGAAACAGTCTATCCACACAGCCTGGGCAAACACTGAATACAAGATACAAGAGGATTCTTGGAGGTTCCACCTTCATAATGCAGGCAATAGTCTAGTACAGAAATCCTGAAGGCCCCTAGTTAGTTCGTAGTCATCCTCCGGCAAAACGCACATTCTCTACAGTGCAAAGCCCGAGTAAGGACTGAAGGATTTGTCTCCGGAACATGGAGTCAGCTACTGGTTCAGATGATTAAGATTTCCCTTTGAGGACACCAATCAGCCCTCATGACACAGTGGGAGTTTCCTGTCCTCATCCCCTGCACAATGGACCTCTCCTGTATTTGATGTACGGAGGACTCTGCCCAGTGAAGTTAATGTCACATGTTCTGTGATCCCTGTGACCTTTGCTAGTGGCATTGTGTTAGCTGGTACATTACTCATCTCCTGCTCTGGTTTTCAGCCTCGTTCTTTTATCTCCACTGAACCACCCAAGGAATGAATGGATCTGCCTTTATACATTTGCTTACATTGGGCCATGTTTACAAAGGGATATTGGCACCTAAAGGTGCAGATAGTGGCTTTATAAACCACTGAAGTAGGTAAGGTGACAAACTTCAATGGGCTTTCAATGGGAGTTAAGCACCTAATTCACTTTGGCACTTTTGAAAATCCCACTGGGTACTTATCTGCATCTCTAGGCACCTAAATACCTTTGTAAATCTGTCCAGCTGAAAAGATATGGCAAGTTGGGACTTAACCCTTCTCTTAGTTACACCGGACAGGCCCGGCTAGCGAGGGCCTGTGTCTTGGTCTTGTCCTCTGGAGAAGGTGCATATGGTGTATCATTATCTGCTTTGTTTTTTCCCCCACTCTCTTCAATCTATTGCAGGGTCCACGAGGCACCCAAGGTCCCCCAGGCCCATCAGGAAAACCAGGCCGCAGGGTAAGTGCACTCAGAATCTCTTTGACGTATTTGAAATCAGCTTCCTGCTGCCGCCTAGCAACTGCTGAGGGAGAGGGGGTAATGAGAATGTCCCTGAGAAGGTGATATGTTGCGGGTAACTAGCCATGCCATGTCACAATCCAACCCAGGGGCCAGTCTACGTGGCTTCTGCGCACGGCAGATATCTGTAACAGGGAGGCCTCCTAGTGCCTCTAAGCTTAGATACATATAATGAAGAGGCCCTAAAGCATAAAGAGAGGGACGGTGGGGTGAGGTGTATTTCCCATTCTATTCCATGCTTCCCATCTTCTCCTATACGACTGTTCCTCAGTCGTCCAAAATATACCTGCGTGCATGCATTGGGCTGGATTCTCTCACACTGCTTTTGCTGTGAATCCATTGGCTTCACTGGGTTACTCCTGATTCTCATTAGTGTGAGAGGAGGATCAGACCCAACAGATACGTACAGAAGATAGCATAAGTTGTACTCAGACCCTTTGCACCCATCTTCACAGGCACACATAAGAGGTTGAGCTTAAACAAAATGTTGCTCCTGCATGCTAGAGTGTTGGCTCTGCTTGCTGGAGGGAGAATTAAAAAACTATTTTGCATGAGCCACTCCTGAGTTACTAATATGTTGTTAACTCGTTACAGTCTGTGAACACCATAATTAACATATCTTGCAATTTGCCGATGGATATTTTAGTCATGTCTTCTCTTTTGAATCAATGGCCATGTCCCGGTATCCAGGGCCTCTACCATTTTATATTGTACCCTTCGTTAGAGAGTCAGGCCAAGATCGGGCTGCGGCCGCCACAAAAACAGACCGTCATTTTCTTCCCACAAGGGAAACCGTCCCACTGCCAGTGGGTTCTGACTTATATAAAACTTCATTCAGCCACAAGCCAAAGAGCAGATGTCCCTGCGGTCTTGCTCAGCTTTTGTAGTTGACTTGCCTTTCCTCTCTTTCAGGGACGTGCTGGCAGCGATGGTGCCCGGGGAATGCCGGGGCAGACAGGACCAAAGGTAGTTTTACATATTTGTATGCTCTTTGCATTCACCTCTGCTCTCGCAAACACAAACCAACCGGACCCTGGACAGAGGGAATTCAGTCCACTAGGAAGGGAAAGGTCCAGCAGTGTCGGTATAATCATGGGCTCAAAACATTAGAGGAGGAAATGAGTCACCAGGGTCAGACAACAAGAATGAGAGATTTTTGGTACAAAGTTTGTTAAACCAAAAAATTCCTTTGAGTAAGAAATATGCTCCCTCTGTGTGTGGTTGAAGAGCAAAGTCTTTGGAATCCCAATTATGAAAAACACCATGAGCAGTTGAAAACGTCATGAAATCGAACTGCAGAAAAATACCCCAAAACTGGGGGAGGAAACTTGCAATGTGGATCATGGAATTTTAATGTCATATTTGAGATGAAATCCCTTAACTTCCCTGTGATCATGTGCTATTATCAAGTAAGAGAGGAGCTGTTCCACCAAATTGAATGCAGAGAAAGTTTGCCCATATATTAGAAGTGTTAAGTAGTTTATTATCATGCATCCGACAAACTGGGTATTAGCCCACGAAAGCTTATGCTTCAATACTTTAGTTAGTCTTTAAGGTGCCACAGGACTCTTTGTCACTTCTGCAATTCCAGACTAACACGGCTACCTCTCTGATTCTTGGTAGTTTATTATGTAGATACTTAAAACTGGAATAGATGGGAGTTTCTTGATACACAGAAAGGAGTCTGCAAACCATTTACCCAGTAAAGTGCGTTAATGAGTGTTGACTGCCCTCTGATGAGTGAATACTGGGGAGATGTGAAAAACAGAATAATGAATCGTAGCCGAGATGGTGACTAACTCTACTGTGGGCGGACTTCAAGGGGCACTTTAGAACTTGACAAAAAAAATAGCCATCTTGTTACTGCTCATGTATCTTGTGTAGGCAACTTCAATTACTTGCAGGGTGGATTTATCCTTTAAATTACTCTGGCGTTACAGACTATTCCTACTTATAAAGTAGAGGAGTGGAGAACAGGAGGAGAGGCGGGAAATTATAATTCCATTATAAGCTAAATTAGCATGAGAGTCTGTTTAGTGGCTGGCAGAGCAGAATGGGAGACAGGATTTCTGGATTCCCAGCTTAGTTAGTTTACTGTGTGGTCGGGGACAAGTAACTTCAGCACTTACACAGGGATAACAACACCTGTTTTATGGGTGAGATGTGCCAAGGTCAGCATCATAAATGGAAGCACCCGAAATCAGTACTCCCTTTTTTGTTTTCCTCTCAAATTCTGATCCTGGTGTGATTTTCTCCAGGATACCCAGGCAGTTTATTGTTGCTCTTTAAGCACAAAGCCCTCCTTCCTCCCTGCTGTTATTTCTCTAGCAGGTTGTGGGCAAGAGGGTGGGTTGCCAGGGGTCAGGTTTTGAGTGCATGGTGCTCTATAGAGTGCATCACGCTTACAGATAACTAAGCCATAGAGTGATTTTTCCTTGGTGAGGTGACTGGTTACTTATACGCCCTGGTTTGCAGACCCCAGGGACACGTTCCAGTATAGCCAAGTCTCTGCTGAGCTGATCCATGGGAACGTCTTTGTGTTAGCTCAGTGGTGCAATTCCCAACTTTAGTCCTACACACAACTTTTCCTATCCATTCAAATATCCCTGGATAAATGCTTCTGTGAGAGATCCTCCAACATGCTCTGTTTGCCCAGGATACATCTCGCCAGCTTCACGCGATGAACCTCTGCAGAGTAGAGGCTACCTAGGGCACTGAATAATGGATGGCTAGGAGTTTTATGATGTGCATGTTCTTTCCACTTGGTTCTCAAGTAAGAAACCTCAGTCACTTTATTGAAAGGAACATCCACTTAAACTCCAAAGTGAAGTCATCAGATTTAACGTCTAGCTATTTTCCTTCCTAGTCCATAAACGTTCTTGTCTTTGATCCTGTTTTTATTAACTCAGTTTCCAGTTTCATGTCTTTTTCCCACTTGAGTCCCTAGCAGGATTAAAGGGAAAGCTTTGGCCAGAAAGGTGGGATGCTTTCGGGTGGAGTTTAGAGATTGAATTTGAAGAGGTGATGATGGACATGGGAAAGTTGGTATTTAGGTTGCTACCCGGGAGTTATGATTAGTAATGGCATGATATTTAGACAGTGAAAATGTGGACTGAGTATGGTGAAAACTTTCCAAAAGGGGTATGTGTTTGGCAGTAGAATACTGTACTAGGGGAATTGGTGGAAGCCACATTGCTTGAGAAACAAAGAATGACTAGGAAAATCATTACACGTACAATGGGAGTAATTGGCAAGATTGGTAAGATGGAATCATGAAACTTTCTCATCTCTAATTCTGAAGCCCTTGGGGCTGTGATAAGAAGCTGAAACACTGTCCAATGCCTGTGGATAAAACTGATCCCTCCTTGGCCCAGAGACTGATCAGAGTGGAAAGAGGTACAGCAGTGAATAGATATCTGGACTAACGTTGTCTTTTCTTGTAGGGTGACCGAGGTTTTGATGGGTTGGCTGGTTTGCCTGGTGAGAAGGGGCACAGGGTAAGTTCTCATTTTTCACGGCATCCTGGTGACAATTTTAAGGAGAGGAAAAAAACAAACAAAATGGCCGTGCAACATTATAAAGGTTTATTGATCTCCCAAATGGACCAGCGGGGGAGTGATATGGTGTTCTGAGGTTGCTGGGAGTTGCGTGGAGTGTGGGTAGAACTGAGAGGGAGACATGGGCTGGCCATTGTAAGAGGATTACAGATCTCTGTAGAAGTACATAGGACATGGCATAAAAACACATGTAACCACAGTGTCAACGTGGCAGGAAGCCACTGAAAGCTTCAGACGACACATGGGAGGGGGGGAAACAGCAGATTTTTTGGAGGAGGTAACAAATCCCAGAAAAGTAGAAAAGAAGCAAGAAACAAAACCTGCTTTTATGGTGCCGTTGTTGATGGAAATGCAGCCAAACAAGTGGGATTCTTCAGTGTGCTTTGCAATTAAGCAAGAAGCCAACTATTTTGGCAGGCACCCCTTTCCCTCCTCCTAAGAATGTAACCATTACTTTATAAAGCAAGGAGGGAGTGTTTTTAGCAGTGGAGGAGATTACGTGGCGATTACATGCTATGTTGGGGCGGAAAGGTAGTGCATAAGGGAAATGTTTAACTGGCTAGAAAATGCTGTAATGTGTTTGGGTTGGAGTGGTAACCATGCAGCAAAGCCAAGGTCCCTGTTCTCAAAGAAACTGCTGTGCATACCTTAGACACGCTGGTTGGTTGTCATACCCATTATGAGTTGTCATGGGGAAGGGTTGTGATGGATCGAGCTAGTCCAGAGAAGCAGGCCCTGAGAGTTCTGAGGCTGCTGTTAAACTGTCGAAGGGACCCGGAGATTAAGCTCCAGCCCATGATGATAGAAAACGGGTCAGTCACAAGGCATTTCCCATACACCCAAGGGATCTTGGTATCCCCCAACAACTCCCAAGTTCACTCAAGTTACGGGGATGTTCAGATAACACAATCTCCCTGTTTGGTGGGGGAACCGGCAGCTGTTCTTTGCACAGGGTCAGTTTCCTTCTTGCCAGTTTCACATCTGGGAGGCGCAGCTCAGGGGGTGTGGTCATTATTAGGGAAACTGATCTTGGAGGATAGTGCTGGCCCTAGGTTTTGTGAAGTGTCAAATGCAGGGAACCATCCAGAGCTCTTCAGGCTCTGACCAAGTGACCCCCACCTTTGCATACCCATAATACAGCCCGGTTCCTAATGGTCTCCAGAGGCTATGGTGACATTTCTCCCTCTCCCGCCACATACATATCATACACAATCTGCTCCTCCATTCCTGAAGGAGGATTTCCCCTACATGGACTGGGAAGACAGGAGGGTGTGAAGAAGCACAACTATTTCAGCAAGAAGTGTGGAAGTGTGAGAGACACGTGTGGGACATGATCTTTTACTATTCCATGGCAAAGGGGGACCAGGGATGTTGGTTGAGGATGCTTGTCTTCCTGGTGGATCACGTGTGCACACAGTAAATAGGGACCTATATAGCCATAATTCGAATGGGTTTTTGAATGTTCTAGAAGATGGGGAAAAACTGAGCTCTTGGTCCCACAAAGGTTGGGGAGCAAAGCGGTGAGGCCTGATGCCACCGCCCCTCCCCCCATCCTCTCCCACGCACCTGCTTTGCATCACGAGGGAGAAGAGAATCGGCTTGGCTTCTCTGGGGATTTCCTGAAGTGGCTGATTCTAATCTTACATTCCTAGGGTGATCCAGGCCCATCAGGTCCACCAGGAGCACCCGGGGATGACGGGGAGAGGGTAAGTGTAGCTCTGAATGCAGCTTCCTTTTGGATTCAGAACCAAGCCCTGTAAACAAGAAGCAGGTGTTATATCAGACTTGTAATGGAAACAAAGAGCAAGCCAGTGCTGGCATGTTATTCAATGCAAAATGCTGATCACCTTAAATGAAGGCAGCACCTCTGCAGGTCTTGGGGTAGACTGGAATTCTGCATCCATGCAGCATAATATATTTACTCATGACTCAGCCTACATTTCAATGGCTCTCATCCTGTTCTCTGGTTGGCACTTGTTTTAACTGATTAATTCCAACTGGCACTAAGCAATGGCACTGAACGGGGCTCATGGTGAAGTAGAACTGGTTGAAATTTTCATATGAAACCCATTTTGCTGTCTCACTCTCCTCCCACCCAAATGAAGATTTTTGTGGAAAATTTTTGGATTTTTCAGTGTGTCCCATTTATTTTTACTAGTAATGAAAACCTGAACAATCTTGAGGTTTTTTCCCCTTTTCTCTTGCATTTTTCCCTATATCTCTCTTTTTAGGTGGCAAAATAAAAAGAGGGAAAAGAAAGAAGAGAAAAAGAGATGTAATATTGGGGAGGAAGAGAGAGAGGAGGGATAAAAAATAAAAACTGAAAAATGTTTTCCAAAAGGTTTTCTTTTTTTGTCAGAAAAATGGACAGGTTTTTGTAACATTTTTCACACAAAGAAATACAAGAATGATTTTTTTTTCTTTATGAAGTACACTTAACTACTCACCCTTCTTCAGAAAGTGCTAGTAAAAGGCAACGAGGGCTCAGGGACAGGAGTTCCAGACTCTGCTGGGGATTAAACATTTTAAATGGTTTCTAACCCCACCTCTGGAATGGTTCATGTTAGTTTTAGACAAGTCACTTGTTTGTTTCCTCTCTAAAAGAAGCACAACACCTACCTGTATCATTGATAAATTGGGAGGATTAATTAGTTAAGCATAAGGTGCTTTGGTGTCGAAAAGACCTACATGGTAGTATTGTCCATCAGCTGAACAATATGTAAGGGGATACAGCAACTCTCTCTGAGTATATGATCAATCTTAAATCCCAAGAGGGAAGAGGAATTGTTTGGGAAGGGGATATGACACAGAGAGAGTCTGACTTGGAATAATGGGATGAATTTTATTAGCAGAGGATTTAAGATGAATATCAATACTGATTTCCTAAGAGATATCCATCGGATTATGAAATAGTCTCCCAGGTAAAATGGAGGTAGCCCCACTGTTTGAATAATTTAAAAATGAACTGGACAAAGCAATGAAGAATATTCCATAGGGAACAATGGTGCTTTGGTAGGTGATAAGAGTAGATGACCTAAAAATCAACCCATCTTTAAATTTCTCTAATCTAAGAAGCCAACAGGTTCACTTGGCTAAATTTAATTGCCATGTTGGCTTTTCTCTATCGACTCCTCCGTTCAGTTAGTTACTAAATCTGCTGCTTATTGACCCACAAGCCTTGAATTATTCCTACAATATCTCATCTGTTAACCAAATCCATCTTTATAAACAGACACCAATTATAAAGCATACTTATAGCATTTCTAATCTTCAGTAAATTCTGCAGGCACGGTATTAGTCTCCAGGCTTATGAGGTCTTTCTTATGCACGACTACCATTTTATTACTCCAGGGAAGTTGTTTTTTTATGTGACTATTATTTAACAAGGGTGAGACACCTACGATGTGACTGAAATGTAGCTGATTTTCTCTCTCTCTTTCTTTTCCCCTCCACTGCCAAATAGGGTGATGATGGAGAAGTTGGACCCAGAGGTCTACCTGGAGAACCTGTGAGTACTTGCTAGTTCAAAATGCGGGCATCTCATTCTGCAGTACCTCAGTAATTCTGTAGTCCCGGGATCCTATGGTTAATGCTGTGCTTTGCAGGGATAGTGGCAGATAGTCACATAGTGTGTTATATTAAACCTTCAAGACAGTGAACTCTAGCTGTCACTTGCAGATCTGTTCTGACTCTCCTGTTTACAGCCACTTCGTAAACCGAGAAACCTTTCCTCCAGTTTATTTAGTCTTCCAACATTTTCAGGTAAACTCAGGAGTTTTGTTTCCTCAGTGACCTCCTAGTCAAAATTTAAAGTCCAGAATTTGAGCTGTGTTGCTTAGCAGTGATTGGTCTTCTAGGATGAGCAGAACTCCTCTAGCCTGGCTGTGGAGCAAATGGCTCATGGAAAGTGTACGTAAGCTTTGGTTTTAATGAGTATTCAAGTACGCACAGGCTAGGTATTCGTTTTTCATGGGCATTCGTGCCGGAAAAACTTGATCGCATGAGCATTTGGGGAAAATGAACACTTGG
The DNA here is from genome assembly GCA_032164245.1 of Sternotherus odoratus. NCBI lineage: Eukaryota > Metazoa > Chordata > Testudines > Kinosternidae > Sternotherus > Sternotherus odoratus. Next base: position 14,808,304 of record JAVMKO010000016.1, read on the forward strand.
GCCTTGTCTGGGCTATTGAGACTACAAATACAAATTGGCCGTTAGACATCACTGCGTCACCTAACCCTGCTCAGAGTAGGGCGAAATGGCCAGGTGCTTAAAATGCTTGTGGCAGTTCGCAGCCCCATCTACACTAAAGCCATAATAGTGCAAAGACTTGCACAGATACTTAGTACAGTGCCCTGTGAATTGGAGTCACAGAGTGAAATTCGGGTCCCATTGTGAGTTTTGCCATTGACTTCAGTCTGGTACAGATTCCACCCAAAGGGCATAAAAGATAATGACATCTGCAAATCTTTGCAGGATAAGGGTTTAAGGCTCCTGATGTTGCTAACCTGGGAGTAGCTGATCTGGGGTTAGCAATGGAGGAAATTCTCTATTGTAGACAAGGCCAAAGCAAATGTCATGTAGAAGTTCAATATTGCTAGAGAATGTTTTGCTGTATTCACTCAGCTCTCCAATTGCTGCCCATTTGAGAGGTCCAAAAGCACAGTTGCTACTAGCACCAAATATTTGTAACAACAAAACCTTTTTCTGACAATATGGAGATGTCTCTGTGCAATGAAACTGCCATTTCATTAAAATCAGCTGATTCTGGTCTCCAAAACACATTTTCTTAGTATTAAGAAGGATGTGAATTAACTATCGCATGCCATCAGCATTGCTATTATCATGTCTTGTTTTGTTGTTGTAAATACCAGATTAGTGAAACCTGAGTAACTGAGGAGAACGTAGGAGAGAAAAGGGCTGGCATTTACAGACGCATTGGGACTAAATTATACATGAGATGTCTGATTAACTTCTGGGAAAGATTCATCAACCTAGCTATCTCCTTAATACATGTCTAAAGCAAGAACTGCTGGGTTATTAACTTCTTAAGAACATTTGTGTACTCGGGTATTACAGGAATGGAGGAGACATTCAGATGATGCACACATGGAAACTATTTTTAAATGAGTAGTAGAAAAAATGGCTGGCATCCCAGTCAGGAGTAGGTAGAAATGATCATATTAGATACTTTGGCTGATAAATATACCGTATTTTTCGCCCTATAAGACGCACTTTTTCTTCCCCAAAACGGGGGGGGAAAAGTTGGTGCGTCTTATAGGGCGAATGTCTTATAGGGCCAAAAAAAAAAAAAAAAAAAAAAAAGCGCCTCGCTCTCCCGTCCCCGCCGCGCGGGCGGGCTGCCGAGGTTCCCCCCTCCCCGCCGCGGGCGGGCTGCCGGGAGCGTCCCGGTTCCCCCCTCCCCGCCAGACTAAAAAAAAAAAAAAAACGCCTCGCTCTCCCGTCCCCGCCGCGCGGGCGGGCTCCCGAGGTTCCCCCGGAACCGGGGCGCACATTTTTTTTTTGATCCGGCGGGGAGGGGGGAACCTCGGCAGCCCGCCCGCGGCGGGGAGGGGGGAACCGGGACGCTCCCGGCAGCCCGCCCGCGGCGGGGAGGGGGGAACCTCGGCAGCCCACCCGCGTGGCGGGGACGGGAGAGCGAGGCGCTTCTTTTTTTTTTTTTTTGTCCGGATTTTTTATTAAAAAACGAGGGGGCGTCTTATAGGCCAGAGCGTCCTATAAGACGAAAAATACGGTATTTCCCCAGTCTGCATGAACATCTCCTAATGCCATCGGCCAGATCCTGATCCCATCGAAACCAATGCTAATTTTGATGGGAGGGTATGGACTTTATTTTTTTACTGGTTGCACCTTAGAATTTGTTCCTGTAGGCATCTAATTCCATTCTGCTGTCATTTGTTAAAATCCCTGAAGCCACTTCAGTCAAGGGAGTTGTTTTTGGGAGGCCCAGACATGCAAAGATTTAAGCACGTGAGTGTTTTCCAGCCCTGCTGAGGTACGCAGACTATCGATGGTAACATTAGTGACCAGTTGTGCTTAAGCTTAAGTCTTTCCATGCTCATGCCCATGCACTCTGTTTTAATGTTATAAACAATCATGTTTTATCTTGTAACCTTTTATTTGAATTCTTCTGTTCTGTCCATCAATTAAATATAGTTTTCATCCAAGAGAATGAACTGACACCGGTATTGTAGACTACATCTAGACAGCAACAAAACCCCCATGGCAGTGAATCCCAGAGCCTGGGTTGGTTGATGGGCTCAGGCTGCGGGCTTAAAAATAACAGTATAGACATTCAGACTCATGGGCTCTGAGACCCTCCCTCCTTGTGGGGTTTCAGAGTCTGAGCTGCAGCTTGAGCCGAAACATCTGCTCTGTTACTTTATAGCTCGCAGTCTGAGTCATTTCCCCCCGAGCGTGGTGACTTTTAGTTCTGGGGAGTTGTACCCTAGGTTTAAAAATGTAGCTTTCCACAGACCCATATGCCCAATCTGTCTACCTAGGGATCTGCCTGAGAGCTGAGCTAAAGGTGCCTCACTTTGAAAACTGAGCTTCCAAGTGTGGGCTTTTCAAAAATGCCTGAGTGCTTTAGGAGCACAAGTCTCACTGCCAGTGGGCTTTGTGTGCCTAAATCACTTAGGCCATTTTGGAAATTCCACCCCTGGTATTCATCTGTTAAATACAAGACTCAGATGCAATTAACTCCCTGAAGTTGCCACTATGCCTCAAATCTTGAAAAGTCAGAAATCGGAGGTAAACACCGCCCGCCTTTTGGAAATACAAGTGAAACGTACAATTGACACTGAATGCTTTTTCCCAGCCCTGCCAATGTCGATAGCGTTTCAGTGGCATAAATTAAATCCAGTGAAATTTGAAACACCCACCCCAGTGCTGCCTGTGCGGTGTGATTTTATTTCACACAATACTGTCCACCTAGCAGCACTTTGCTCTGAAGTATTTTGTTGGTCATTGCTTCCACAGCAGGAGAGTGCAGGAAGAGGAGTGAGTTAATTGGAAAGTTGGTTAAAGTGGGCCCTATTCCAATGCGAACAATAAATGTCTTCATCTACAGTGGTTACCCTTTTTTGAAAAAACATCCCCCCCCCACACACTTGCTTTCTCTCTCTATTTCAGTGGTCCTTAAACTTTTTACCTTGTGCCCCCCCTTACCTCTGTCCATGCTGCCCTCCGGCTCAGGGGCCAGGAGTGGGTCCGGTGCTCTGGGAGGCGGGATGTGGATGGGTAAAGGGGTCAAGGCTGTGGCCACAGCTGGGGTCAGGAGCAGGGTGGCGCTCCCACCCTCTGCCCCCCCTGGAGGATGGCCGGGGTCCCAGCTACGCCCCCCTGAATGTTCCTTGATGCCCCCTACAGGGGCACACCTCACAAATTGGGGAGCCCCACTCTATTTTATGGCAACATCAGTTTATAAGATAAGTTATGAAATGTGTATTTATTGCAGAACATGCTTTAAAACGTATGATCCAGCGAGGTGCTGAGTAACATCAACCTTCACTGATTTCAGTGGGAGCAGAGGGTGCTCAGAACCACGCAGGAACAGACCCTACGGAAGATGCTATGGAGGCTTTGATTGGGCAATATTTTTTTTTCCCGATTCTCTTAAGGCCTGAGCCAAAGCCCATTGAAGTCAATGAGAATCTTTCCATCGACCTCAGAAAGGCTTCGGGTTGGGCTCTTCATAACTGGAGCTTTTAAGCATATTTGTTTCCACCTGCAGGGACCCCGAGGTTTGCTGGGACCAAAAGGGCCACCAGGTCCCCCGGGACCACCGGTAAGTTGCACTCCACACACCTGCTGTTCTGCACAATAAGTTCTGCTGAGTTCTCCAGTCAGAGCTGGCATGTCCCGCGGAGGCACTCAGGCAGATAATCCAAGTGGATAATTTTATGCATCTGTGTTGTGAAAGCAGGAGGTGCAAAGAGATCATTAAAGCTCTAGTGCTGTATTCAGCCCTGCTTTGAGCCCAGCTTCAGTGGAGTCACACCCATGCATACCAAGGTGGAATTTGGCCCACAGAGTAACTTAAACATCTAGCCCAAAGTTGAAAGGAAAAACATAACTAGTTACCACAGTGTCCTTTCTATTATTAACTCTTGCCTGAGTGTTTTGAAGCCTGGTTTAATACAGTTTCCGCCCCTTTTCCAAGCCAAATCCAAGGAAAGAACACGCAGCTTTTCAGTCAGGCCTTTTAAGGAGATAGAGCTTAGTCACGTCATCTGTCTTAGGCTCCTCGTTCCATGAAGTGTTGGTGTAAGGACCAGCTCGAGGGATCTTCATGGTTGATTGATCCCAAGACTTCAACACTCAGTGCCTCTAGCTGTTATTCCCTTCACCAGCAACAGTCTTAGATTCTTATTCCCTTCATGGACCAGCCACTATAAGAGGACAGGAAACCTTTAGTCAGTGAGTTCAGATTCCTTCAGCTTCCATTGACACTTGATGGGAGTTGAGGATCTGGTCCCTAGAGTGCACAATAAAAAATTATCGGGTCCTGTGCACGGAATCAGCCTGTAGAATGCTGGTCCTCCAGCTGGCGCTTTCTGATTGGCTGTGAGCAGTGATGCCATAGACTTACCTATGATACTCCATAAATGTATGAAGCTGATTTTTTTTTCCTCCTGGTTTCCATATATAAATCCCTTTCATTGCTGACGGAAGAAGTTGCATTTTCTAAAGGACTGCAGTGTCTCAACCAGCCTTCAGCAATAACACCATCAAAAACACAGTGGGTCAGATCCTCCCCTGGTGTAAATTAACATAGCTCATCCATACTTCATCCATTGCCTTCTAATGTGATATCTTTTGGCCCACCATTTCTAAAAATCTGTCCACTGTTCAGAAACAATCTTCCTACAGTCAATATACAGTATGTGCACAATGGTGCTGTTTTTTCTCTGCAGGCAGGTAAAGCCCATGGAAAAAATGTTGAAATGGCCTTCGGAAAAAACCCCAAAAACTGAATAACCAAACAAAACAAAATCCAACAACCTGGCATGAATTCTTGGCACTAGCTGCTTTGCCAGGCACCTTTAGAAAAACATTCTGTTTCCACTCAGCTGTTCCTTTTAGTCCAAAGGGCCACAGAGTATTTGATTCATTTTTACTGCATCTTCCTGCTATTTTTGGCTCAAAAGAGCCAGATGTTTTCTCAATTTAATGCTGTCTTTTTTTTAATCGCTACTCAGGGTGTGACTGGTATGGATGGACAAACAGGCCCAAAGGGGAATGTGGTAAGTCTTCACTACTAACATCTATCTAGTATCTATCTGGATATAATCAATCTTACATTAGATTTGTAATCACTGTTTAGTCCCTGTTGATTTCAAAGCCAATAGAAGCCATGGAGAATATCTTGCTATGGATGTTAGTTTATTATAATTTGCAATGAAACTACATATTACATCTCTATGAATATCAAACATTTTTATCTTGATTTATGTTATTACACCAAACAGCAAAATATAACCATTAAATCAAGAAACAAACTTTATACATTGTAGAATATTTTATAGTTACATGAGTCAAATTCACCTCTAGGCATAGGAGCCAGTACAAAGCCTAAGCATGGTTTAAATTGGACTTAAGAATTGTATAGGCTGGTCCTCCACAATGGTCCTTCACCCATCAATAATGCCTCCCCTGAGAAGACTACTATAGGGGAGAGTTGTCTAGTTGTGCGACCGAGACACTGGCAATCAGAACTCCTGGGTTCTTTCCCTGGCCTTGCCAAAGACTCAGCCTGTACTCATCCCTTTGCTATGCCATCTAAAGCGAGGACAGTGTTCGTGATTCATAACAGGGCTGTAAGGATTCATTATTTGATTTGTCGAATCCTTGAATGAAGGGTTACATATTTTTACACAAGTACATAAGTGTGTATAGTGTGTGTGTGCATAAGAGCAAAGTATTTTTTGATTATGGTTGTGATTTAAATAACTCTACCCTTAGGATGACCAGACAGCACGTGAAAAATCAGGACGGGGTTGGCGGGGATAATAGGAGTCTATATAAGGGAAAGACCCCAAAATCGAGACTGTCCCTATAAAACTGGGACATCTGGTCACCCTATCTACCCTCCATGTCAACATGCACCAATAAAATCTAAGAAATGGTTTCTGTGACTAAATAACTGTTCTCAATAGCATTTAGTAGCTGGCGTATTCTCTTTCTAGCAGTGGCCACTAGCAGTGCTTTGGTGACAGGCAGTTACAGCCCTCCACAATTGCACAATTGAGAATGAAGAATCCCTTCCTGACCCTTGCAATAATAAACAGTTTACACCTAGTTGCATGAGCATTCATTGGCCCTGCTGTAGCATGAATTGATGTGTATATAACTGTTGGTCATAAGGCTGTGGATGGACATTATTACTGCTGTGGTTTTGAGCTCCTTTCAGCTCTTCCTTTGCTTCCTGCCAGGGTCCTCAAGGTGAGCCGGGACCACCAGGACAGCAGGGTAATCCAGGTGCACAGGTAAGGCAAGAAACAGCTCTCCTCCTTGATAGGAAAGAGTCGGGTTTATAGTTCTGTATGCGCTTTGCCCCCCACCGCAAGTCCTGCCCTGCAGAGTGGTTCAGCTGGGACATCACACAAAGTGTTGACTAGCAATAAATACATTTCCAGGCGGAGCCTGGACTCTAAATCTAAACAACCTCCAGGGCTTGAAGAATGAAACTGAACCTCATTCTGGATCCACATTTTGCAGCTGGCTCCTGCTGCTGTAATGGACCGAAGCCAGATCCAAGCCTCTCCTTGACTGAGGGGATTAGTGATCTGACTCTAAATCCCAATTTGCTGTGCAGTATCATCTCTGATTTTAAATGTCATCATTATGGAAGCAGTGGGATCAAGTGGCTATAGGACTAGGAGTCAGGAAACCTGGGGACCTATTCTTCAGTGCAGCAATTGAACTTCTGCGTAACCCTGGGCAAGTCGCAGCCCTTTCTGGTGCCTCAGTTTCCCCATCTTGAAAACAATATTTATCATAGAACCGGAAAGGCCCTCGAGAGTTCATCTTCTCCAGTCCCCTGCACTCACGGCAGGACTAAGTATTATTTAAACCATCCCTAACAGGTGTTTGTCTAACCGGGTCTTAAAAATCTCCAATGATGGAGATCCCATAACCTCCCTAGGCAATTTATTCCAGTGCTTAACCACCCTGACAGTTAGCACGTTTTTCCTAATGTCCAACCTAAACCTCCCTTGCTGCCATTTAAGCCCATTGCTTCTTGTCTATTCTCAGAGGTTAAGAAGAACAATTTTTCTCCCTCCTCCATGTTAACAACCTTTTATGTACTTGAAAACTGTTATCATGTCCCCTCTGTCTTCTCTTTTCCAGACTAAACAAACCCAATTTTTTCAATCTTCCCTGATAGCTCATGTTTTCTAGACCTTTAGTCATTTTTGTCACTCGGAAACGGAGCCCTTCACTGCTCATGCCACAAATCAGCCGGAGACCATGTCTATGCAAGCACTAGTGCCCTTTTATGTCTTGTGTCAGTTCCCACCACCACTTATATACAGTTCATTCCAGGTAGCTTCTTCAGCTAGCAGGGAACTCCAGCCACAGGCTCCTCCCTTTCCTGTTCTCCCTGCCAGCTTTATCTAGCCTCTTGGCTAATAAGGCCTACTTTTTTTTTTCTTAAGCCCTTCAGTGAGCCACATCCAGCCAGCTGCAATTAATACCCCCTTAATTGGAGATGAGCTAACAGGGGCTGGCTCAAAACCTCCTGGCCAGTACCCTGTTACACACTCTTCTCTGGACTTTCTCCAGTTTGTCCACATCCTTCCTGAAATGTAGCACCCAGAACTGGACACAGTACTCCAGTTGAGGCCTAATCAGCGTGGAGTAGAGCGGAAGAATTAATTCTCGTGTCTTGCTTACAACATTCCTGCTAATACAGCCCAGAATGATGTTCGTTTTGCAACAGCATTACACCGTTGACTCATATTAGCTTGTGGTCTACTACAACTTCCAGATTCCTTTCTGCAGTACTCCTTCCTAGGCAGCCATTTCCCATTTTGTATGTGTGCAACTGATTGTTCCTTCCCAAGTGGAGTACTTCCCATTTGTCCTGAGTGAATTTCATCCTAATTATCCTCACTCGTAAAGCATTTTCAGTTCTATGGATGAAATAAACTATCTAAGAATGAAGTATTAGCATCTTTTGTGAGACATTTTGATAACTACTGGAAATAGCAAGTCATTAAAAGGCTCCGTTCCATCTAAAAGTTAGAAGGATGCTACACTGAGGTGCTGCAAAATACATTTGGAATGATTCATTTGTTTAATGCCCCTCCCTTTGTTTTCTTTTCACAGGGTCTTCCAGGTCCACAGGGTGCAATTGGTCCACCAGGCAATAAAGTACGTTAATACACTGCAGCTGTGACATAAGCCAGCTGTTGCCATTAATATGCATTTGCCTCTTCAGATACTTCCCTTTCCCTCATGCAACATCTGTTTACAGCTGTATGCCTGCAAGTTTAATATGTCCTGCTCCAGACAGGGTAGAGAGGAGGTAACAGAGTTCATCTCTAATTCATAATATTTGTATTCACGTCCCATTTTTAGAGAAACATTTGGAAGACCATCTATGTAAAATGTTAGGAGATGACTTAAAATTGTTTGTTTTCTGTGGCTAAATATGCAGAGATGTATAAAGGGATAACATATGTACAAGCATGGGGATTCAGATAATGTAATGAGAACCTTCTCATAGGGAGATGGGCCAGGTTATACCGAGTTTCCATTTTTGCTTAATGTTCTCCTCTCACAAATTCTACACTTCCCCCACATGCAACGCCATGGACTTTAAATCAGGCAAAATGTCGCCCACTGGAACGACGGGACTAATTCATGCTCCCTAGTGCATTTGCAGAACTCCCATTCCAGTGACTTCCTTGGCAGGTATCATTTACCCCAACACCAGAATTCCCCTATTGTACAGTATTATAAATAAAAAATAAATAAATGGAGATATACCAATCTCCTAGAACTGGAAAGACCTTGAAGGTCATCGAGTCCAGTCCCCTGCCTACACTAGCAGGATCCGCCTGCCTACACTAGCAGGATTGAGTACTGTCCCCTGACAGATTTTTTGCCCCAGATCCCTAAATGGCCCCCTCAAGGATTGAACTCACAACCCTGGGTTTAGCAGGCCAATACTCAAACCACTGAGCTATCCCCCCACCCCCCCAATTCTGGGATCACTGACCAAAGGCTGGTGAACAGAATGGATTATCATTTGAAAGGCTAACGGCATTTCTTGTTTAATTGCTGAGTCACACACTCGAGTTGTGTCAGTACAGACACTCACTGACGTGGTCAAGGGATCAGGATTCCTATTATTAAAGAAAGTAACATAACTGTATTAAAACAAAAAGGGCAGCCCCCCATTCTTTCCATTTGTCATAATTGTTTGTTTTTTGATGTTTATGTGATTTTAAGCTCCGTGGGCCCAGTTTTCCAGCACCCTGCATGGTCATTTACATCAATGCAAATTGCTGTCCAGTCAGGCTAATAGTGCTTTGCACCAACCGTGCGCTCAGTTTGCACTGGTGTGAAAGGCGGGGCAGGATCAGGCCCTGCTTGTGGAGCCCTTGCATGTTTTCTAAAGGATCTACCTTTATATATAACATTTGCGAGACCAGGTACAGACAAAGCAAGAGAGGCGCCTGTAACAGGGTGCCCTTTGTTCTCTAACTGTCAGTGTTCAATAACTTCATGGGGACGCCTGTTGCTTCAGTGATTCTGATTCTTGCTGGGTATTTTTTAGGGACCGCTGGGTAAACCTGGCCTTCCTGGCATGCCCGGTGCAGATGGCCCTCCGGTAAGTAGTCTGTTCCTAAGGTCCTCCACCCCGCTTACCCAATAGGGACCTGATGCTGTATTGCTATTGCTCCCTAAGCCTCCTTGGGAGTTCAGTAGGATCGTTAGTGCTCAAGGTTACAAGATCAGGCCTCAGTCAGAATTTACATGAACGTCTCAGCCACGTTGCAGGATTTGGTTCTCCTCTAGCCCCACATTACTGGTTTGGTTCCTTCTGTGTGTTGGGCACTTACTTCAGTTCCCATTGATTCTAGCCGGAGTGGAGAGTGCTCAGCTGCTCTCAGGATAGGGCCCGTAATAATCATTTTCAGTAAGCAACATAGTAAGGAATGGGCACCGTTTTAACACACACTATGGATCCTGCTAAATCCCTGTAACTCAGCTGAAATGCACACTTAAGTGTATTGAATGGAGAACTAGCACTGTGAGTGCATCTCTAACCACTCCCTGTAAAGGAACGGTGAATAAAAATTAACCCTTTTGCCTGGACCATAGGGCTGAATTCAGTTGCTGTCTCAATCCCCACCTGTAGTGCTTAGAACACCGAGGGCGTGTCTACACTGCAATTAAAATCCGCCACTGGCCCATGCCAGCTGACTCAAGCTTATGGGGCTTGAGGTATGGCCCTGTTTAATTGTGATGTAGACATCTGGGCATGGGCTGGAGCTCGGGCCCTACACCACAATTAAACAACCCCTTAGCCTGGGTCTGAGTTAGCTGGCCCGGGCCAGCCATGGGTGACCGATTGCAGTGTAGACATACCCTAAGTGCTTCTGTAATGCAGGTAGTAAGAGCAACTTGAATTTCACATTAAAGTTCTTCTTCTAGCAGCCTTGTGATAATCCTACTTTAAACATCATCCATTCTTGGAAGCTGATATTGAAAATCTCTGGCCTTCAAACTTGATCTAATTTTTTTACACACCGAGGAGACATCCGATTTCAAAAGCAACAAATGTTAAATGGTTACATCCCCCAATGTAAATGCAGAACATGCCAAAAAATTACATTTTCTATCTGGGGATTATCCTTCCCACTCGGGGAATTTAGCTGTCTCATAAAAATGTTAGCTGAGTCAACAGAACAGAATATCTTTAAGGCTGTTGCTCTCGGTGTGCAATTCTCAGAGCAGCCTCCGTTGGAGCTTCTCAGTTATAAAATCTGTCAGGTCCAGTTTTTATGTAGACTAAGGGTCATATATCCTCTTCAGTGTGCACACACGGTTCCATTTGTTCTTATTGGGAATGATGTAGGTTGAAGATAGTCTAGGGCAGGTGTTAAGTGTGAGTGTTGCACCGTTTTAAGGAATAAGAAGATGCTCAGATGCTCTTTAGTAATTGGACTCTGCAGATATATGGCATTTACTAAATTCCTTTTCAAAATCCCCAAAATCATATGGCATCTTGCCGCTAGACCCAACAAAATCCCTTGTCAGTTATTGATCACTGGGCTGATAATGAAGCTGCACTTTTTGAAATTGGTGACAATATTATATGCAGTGCAGATTGAGAACTCAGCCTGGACTTCCATTGACATCCACCACTACACCGATAGATCTAGAGATGAGCAGATCAGTGCAGGCACAGCTTTGTGCCCACAGATGTGTAGGGGTGCTGTTGATGCCCTTTAGATACCTGGTTACGTCATGGCACTTTCAGATATCAAAGTAGCAACATATACGTATGAGTATATAAAGGGAGGTTGGGTTTATTTGGTTTTTTTAAACCAGATCCTTTCTATGAAATTCATCCTGCTGGTCTGACGTTCTCCTCTATGCAGGGTGATGTTGGGTTTATGGTTCTGCTTGTTAAGTGGTTGCAAGAAGGTCATTGGCATGTTCAGACAGGAGCTCACTGATGAAAAACCTGCGTAGTACAGAGGTACTTAGGGCTTTGAGAGCCTGTGGTGTGGACTGACTGCCCTCGTGTTCCTTTCAAACAAAAAGATTATGAATGTGCATTATGTGCCACTGCTAAGAGGTTAATGTCTTTGTGCAGACATTGCAAACCCAAGAAGGATGTTTTGCCTTGGTAGTATGCTTGGTCCTTTAGTAAGCAAATCCATTGCAAAGGCCTTCATTGGCTCTTCACAATGCTTCACTAGTGCACGGTGCTTGATTAGAAGCAATTTTTCAGGATGGAAAATGGTACTTTTGTTTTGTACCAATAGAAATCTCAACAAAAGGCTTCTAAAGACACTGAATAAGAATGTGTTGGAAGCTACAGGACGTTGGGTTACTCAGCTCCCAAGCCCAAGAAGAAAGCCGACCAGTGTCCAGACAGTCAGCATGCACTGGGGATGCAGGTTAACTGAGTGTTTATCATCAGATCATGCAATTGATTCCAGTACTTAGCAAATGTTTGTAACCATCACAGCCTTCCCAACAAACTCTCCATTGTAGTACAACTGGATTTTTTTCTCATCACCAACCTAATGACAGCAAATATCAGCAGCAACAGTGGGCTAGTGATTAAAACACTGGAGTGGGATCAAGAACTTCTGAGTTTTATTCCTGACTCTGCCATGGACTTGCCGCATGGCCTTGGGTGTAACATGTAGCCGCATTGTGCCACAGTTCCCTCTTCACAAAATAGATACACTGCTAGTTGCAGAGGTGTGGCAAGATGTTACTGATATTTGCAAAATGTCTTGTGCTGCGCAGATGCAAGGTGGTGTAGCAGTGTAAAGTAGAATTCCACTAAGGGACCACTGCACTCTCCTTATGTTGGTGATCACTTGTGCAAGTAGATCAGTTGACCTCAACAGAACCACATGCATGAGTAAGTTCTCCCTAATGTGTGTAAGGATCCCACCGGAAAGAGACCAAAACTGATTGGTCCATTTCCAAAGCAGTGATCTGATGATTAATCTCTTTTCCCTGTTTGTTTTATTAATAGGGTCATCCTGGCAAAGAAGGTCCTCCCGGTGAGAAGGGGAGTCAGGTATGTGTTAACCAAGCCCTCATCGTTCTTATTTGGTGTCACTGAACTTGGATGAAGAAATTAATCCCCGTGCTCTGTGTGTTAGGCATTGAGCAGATGACTTCATTGCCTTGGAGGCATTAAAGCGCTCTGGTCACTTCTGAAGGAGAGAGGCCTTCATGATGCTAGGAAGAATTTGCTTAGATAGTTATACCAGCAAACTGGTACCGTACCAGTAGAGCTATACCGGCAAGCCCTTCAAGTGGAGAGGCAGTTCATAGCAGCAAGAGTTCTTTTTCTGCCATAACTTATACCTGATTCCCGACTGAAATAAGCTAGACTGAGCAAAAGGACTTTTTTTGCCGGTATAACTGCATCTACATTAGGGCTTTTGCCAGATAGCTATGTCAGATAAGGAATTTGAGGTGTCACACTCCTAACAGACATAGCTATGCTTGCGAAACTTTTGTTAAACGTGTTCTGAACCTTCAGAATCTAAGATGCGTTTTGATTGTTTTCTCCCTTGTGATTTTGGCGACAGGGGACAAGGAGGAAGGAGTCAGGGGACAATTGCAGCTTGTCTATAAACCTATAGTGGCACCAGAGATCTGTTTAGCAGCATTGTCTACCTCAGCTTTCCTTGCTAGCAGCACTGAAAAGCTTCCCGAACATGCAAGCAGAAACCTGTGAAGGGGAAAGTTGTTAATCAGACACAAATAAATATCCGCAGAGCAGCAGAAAATTACTTCTTTTTTTAAATTAATGTTCTTTTCTTTTGAGTTTGCTCCCATGTCAAAGTCCCTCTTTAACAATATTTTAGAAAACATTACTCAAAATCCTTGAATTATATGGTGGTTGGTTTGTCTGGGAGATTTACCATCTGTGTTCCTGCTGTGTCCCATTCAGTTGAAAAACATTACATTTGTCAAAAGTCCTTTACTAGAACACAGTCTGGTTTGATTGACGCTCACCTTAGCGTTGCCTGGGTACCGTGGAGAGCAGGAAAATGATGCCTGCAACCTCAACAGTGACCATTCCTCCAGCTGGCAGCATGTGAATTCAAATGTTCATCTCTCTAGCATATTAAAACCCAATAAACAGTCCTGTACTCACTTGCTGTGCTGGGAGACATTTAGCAAACATCCGGAAGTCAGCAGGTGTCAGGGTAAAAGTCCAGATGCAGGCTATAACTTTCTCCATGAGTTATTACTTAAGCAATTATGATCTCCGAGCAGGTTTTGTGCTGCTAGATTTGTTCCGATTGACACTGGCATGGGATCTGAGACTCCAACAGACCCCAAGAAGCATAGATCCTTCAGCTCAGTCTGGCTGTCAGGCTGGGAAAAATTATCCAGAACTCTCTTAAAGAAATGGAAGAATATTTTTCAGTTGAGCATAAGAAAACAATTCAGTTGAAAATGTGATAGATGTACCAAGTCATAATACTGCACTCTAACGATGGTGCAAGGTACTTACAAAGTTACCATGGAGTCTGTCCATCCAGGTTTGGCAATAGCTACAATTCAAGCCTTGGAGTCAGTGATAACTATATGGATTCACAGTTTTGAATGCTAGAAGGGACCATTATGGTCATCTTAGTCTGCCCTCTGGCAAAATCCAGGCCAAAGAACCTCACCTGAAAATGTCTTTTAAAAAGACATCCAGTCTTGACTTAAAGATTTCAAGTGATGGAGAATCCATCACATGCCCAAGTAAGTTGATAATGCCCCCCCTCCCCCCGTTCAAATTTACATCTTATTTTTAGTCTACATATGTCTAGCTTCAGCTTCCAACCATTGGATCTTCTTGTAATGGTGGCTCTATTCATAACAGTCCTAGAAATCAGAGACAAGCTAGACTTGTGAAGACATCCAACGGTTCTCCATGTACATGAAGGATTGGTCCCCGTTGCACACGGGCTAATGTTTCATGCAGTTTAGATTCAGATGTGCCACATGATGGGGATTCTGCTGCTTCCCTTGGGAGTTCCAGCATTGCTGTATCTTAATGTTGTTTTGTCATTGTTGTTTTTAAATCACAGGGTCCAACTGGACCTCAGGGCCCACTTGGATATCCAGGACCACGTGGAGTCAAGGTAAGGAAGATGGGAAGGCAGGAACACCCACCTACATCTTCGTTTATGAGCTCAATTCTGTGTTTTGTGTTAGAGGTAGAGGCAGCCATCTTGGATCTCACTGAGTTTGACAGCAGCCCTTAAGAAGGAATTTCTTCTACTTACTCCTAGCAGATATTTCTCTGGCTTAAAAAGGGTTAGTAACTCTGGTTCTATGTAAATGCAACTAGGGAATGGTCATATAGAAGGGGTAGTGCTGCAACAGCACTGGAAGAAATCTAGACGACTAGGTGGTGAATCAGTTAGTTGGGGAGTTAGGTATTACAGATGCCTCTAAAGGATACCCAGCAGCATTACTATTAAATATGGATTTGATACCTACAGTAGATGTGTTATCAGTGAGCCTAGAAGAAACTTAGATGTCTTCCTGGGGAGTGTAGCAGAAACACTGAAACACTAGTGTTCAGTCATACTTACCATCTGATCAATTCCTTTGGCCTGACCTATCAATTCAGGCCTAATAGAAATATAACTGCTGCTTTCTGCGAGAGCTTCAGATGGATTTTTATTCCCACGGACCATGAGGCAGTTCCATCACAATCGCTTGCAGTTGGAAAACAAACCAAATCTCGGCCTGTACGTGAAGATTTTAACAGGCCGTGACTGTTAATGAAACAAAATAGGTCCGAAATCGTGTTATTTGAAGCTGAGATTTCTCTGCAGTGTTAGTTAAACTCACATCCCATTCTCTTTCACTGAATTGAATTGCAGTTCTTCAGCTCGCTCCTGATAGCTGCAATCTATATACGTTGATAAGAAGGTAGCAGGTGTTTTCCCACACTGATTCTTAATCCTGCATCAAGATCTGCTAACTTTGCCCCTGATCTATACAATGCTTCCCACACTCCTGTGAAACTGCGGGGTTCCAGGCTTCTGGATATAGATACTGGATCACAGGCTAAAGATAAAGTGAAAACCGATTCAAACCCTCCCCTCCCCGTACATTTTTCCAGCAGCACAAAGCCACTCACTCTTCCATTTTCTAAAATTGAACTAGATTTATTTAATCAAAGCATGTTTTTGTCTTGTGTCTTGTAGCATAGCAGATTGAGACGTAGTGGTCCATTAAGGAATGGTTTTCCATTATGCTTACTGCTAAAGTGGAACTGTTCCTCATTACAGTGATAGAGAGAAAGTGTGTCGTCGGCACAATCCTTAAAGTGTTTACCAAAAATGTTTCGGTTCCCTCAATCAGCGTGCTATTAATTGAATAAAGCTTCAGTTCTGAGAATCAAAGAACAGTGTCTCTTCTTGGACTTGCCATCATAAATCATTAGATCTTGTCGATGTGATCAGGATCTTCTCCTGCTGTATGAGTTCATGGCACTTGAAATTCATTTGTATTGTTTGCATGCAGGAGGAGCTGGGGGAGGACATTAAGTATATCTTGGGTAAAATTAAATTAATATTTAAAGACTCTCTTTTTGTTGTTATAAGCGTTACGTGGCATAGTACAGCTGTGAGATGTGTGTTCCCTGTTCTGAAATTCCAACCTGTTTTTCCTGAGGGAAAATCAGTGTGCGGGAAGCTTCTTACTCTTTGCCCCAAGCAAGGCAAGGCATGGGCCTGGCAATGCTTTGAATGGCAGACAAAGGGACTCCGTTATGCCTTTGACACCTTCAGCTGCTATCAGCTGCTAGCGCTAGGGGATGCAGCGGTAAGGCATACTGCAGACTCTCCCACCTTCCACTCCTTAAACCATTCTGCCGTGACCTTCCATTGTTCCCTGCTACCCAGCTTCCCCCTTTCCAAGTGAGCCTCCTGTGCTTAAGGGCAGAATTTGGCTCACAAAATCTTCAAAACTCAAAATAGAACTTGCAGCCCCCAAGCCGCAAGAAACCACAGCAGCCAACTGAGAATTAGATCTCAAAATCCATTAGTATTGACTGTCTCACATATTGATACTCTCCAGTCTCTCGACAGACACACACAGCATGATCAATCCACTGCAGCTCAGTGAGTATGCTGGACCAAAGGTGAAATCACAGAAATGATTTGCAGGCTTCCAGATTTCTTCATTGTCCAGGGGCATCTCTTCCTATGTCCTTCGGCCATCAGTGCGTGAGCAGGTAGACTCTGGCATCTCTAAGCAGCCAAGGGTCGAAGAGACAGGGAAGCGTGAAGCAGTTGCACAGGCTAGATCTAGGTGTAATGCAGGCAGGCACTGTGTGTAAACTTCCCATAGCACCTTAGGACCGGTGCCCCATGTCACAACCACTAAAATAATCTGTTAAGTACCTAAAATAATCCATTTTTTTTAAAAAGGGGCAAAATTCCACCCTCTGATGCATGTGCAGGGCAGTGAGGGGAAAGGAAGTAGGTTGGGTGCATCCACAGCACAACTCTTCAATAAGTTTGCAATACTAACCAAAAAGTGCCCAGGCTAAATACTTAGTTCCTGCTCGGCTCCGTTGTGCCACATACATCGTGTGCAAGTTCACATGCTTAACTCAGGCATCTGGGTAGGAGGGGCAAGTAAAAGGTGTACTTGAAACCCCCTCAATTAGATACTTCGATTGTAAGCTCCTTGGTGCGGAGACCATCTTTTTGGTTCTCTGTTTGTACAGCGCCTAGCACAATGGGACTTGGTCCATGACCAGAGCTTTTAGGTGCTACAATCAAACAATAATACTGTGTCCTGTTCCTGACATGAGTATACTTTGGATTCACTATTCATTCTTTCCCTTTTCTTTCCATTCTGTTCAATGCCCTAGTGTTGATTGATTTAACTATCCATACATAAATAAATCCAAAAATTTGGCAGGTGTAGAAATCCTGCTTCAAGGCATAAGCCAACTTCTCTAAGTGATAGAGGTTAGGAAGAAATTTCCCCCAGGAGCAGGTTATTCCTTAACTGCTTATTTCAGGGTTTCCTTCACCTGCTTGTGAAGTAGCTGGTACCGGCCAGTGTTGGACACACAGTGCAGGGCTGGATGGACCACAGCTCTGATCCAGGGTGACAGCTTCCTGTTCTGTAGTTTTCTTAGGCATTCTTCCTAGACAGGAGCCCCTCTCGCAGATGATCAGTCATCTCATTCCATGGCACTGTGTTCCGCTTACCTCTCCTTATTCAGTACATGACCAGCAATTCACAAAATGGGGTAGTTGCCCTGCATTCGTACAATTTGTGAATGTGGCATTGCATTAATAACAGACAGGTATTCCCAGGCTTCATGCTTTCACATTCTGGATTTAGCTTTAAAGTCACTGTATTTTTTTCCCCTCTCCCCCCCACTGTGCACTTTCCTGACTCTGCGTCATGGCTCTTGGTGTCAGCAGTGTTTCTATTAGACATAATGGCTCGGAGATTGAGTACAGGATAATAGCAAACAAGGAGACAAGTCAACTCCAGGGAAAGGAGCACAGTGCAAGAGAATACCTGACTGTGTCTTTTGAATCCCAAGACTAGTAATATGGTAAGGAAAATTACATCTTCACCCTGTCCATTTAGTGCTAAGGATCTCAGCTGTTGGAGGCCGATTAAGTAGCAGAGTGTTAAGAGTGTCCCTTCAGATCCTAGTTGCGCTAAAGATTTATCCTGGTTTCAAAACCGGCAGGGCTGTGGAGGGATGACTGCTGTGTTGAATTGTTCTATCAGGCTGGGATCATAATGTGTTTTTGCCACAAGAGGGCACTTGGCAAACTGAGTCTCAGTTGAGAGCCTACCGGCTTTAGTCCCCCAACTGCCTTCCCTGGTGATGCCTTTCTCCAGAACTGGGACCGCCAATAAACGACATGAATTAGAATGATTCTGCTCTGCCCGTGCCAGACGTATACAGATGAAACGGTGGTTTATCAATGGTTCTGAACATTTTCATTTGACCGTAGTGGGGTTCTGGCCATTCATACTTAGCGGAGGATCTGGCCCTTGGAAAACAGTGGCTGCTGTTTAGTTTGAAGTTCCACCTCAACTGGTGGATCATTACAAAAGGGTGGAATCCTGGCCCCTTTGGAAATAAATGAGGATTTTGCCATCTACACTGCTGCTGGGAGCTTGCTTTCCAGTGCGAGTAGATAGATGTGCCAGCTCGGCTCAAGCTATCAGGCTAACGATAGCAGTGTAGCCAGGGATTGCCTGGGTGGTAGCTTGGGCTAGCTGCCTAAATATGCTGGGAGGGTTTGTATTCAGGCAGTTAGCCCAAGCTATTGCCTGTACTACCCCCAGCTGTGCCGCTATTTTTAATGCACTAGCTTGAGCGGAGCTAATGGGTGTCCATCTACCCATGCTCGTAAGCGCACGTCCAGCTACCATGTAGATGTTTCTTTGGGTGAAATTCATTCGCCCCTACAGGCAATGCACAATGGAGGCGAGCGTCGCGCTAAAAAGGAGCCAGAAATCTACAACCTCGTTGCTGGGTGAATGCTGCAAAGGAATAAAGAAGGACGTTGTGAATGTGTGCTCAGTATCTTTTCAAACGAATTCACTTCAGCGGTGTCTGTACCCCTTTTGCACTTATTAGCTGATATCTTAGCTCAGTCTATTGGCAGGAGATTTTGGTGAAAGTTGCCTATTTTAAAGTGAATTTTTGGAAGACCTTTTCCGAAAGCAAACTTCCCATCATGAATGGTCTCCCTGGAAACTTGATTCCCACCATTACATTCTTCTTCTTGAGAAATGGAGACACATCACATGCCCCTTCTGTCCAATCAAATCAGCTCAAATTGTGAGGAGCAAATATTCACAAATGAGCAACAGACCCCCAAAAAACCATTCAGCAAATAATTTTAAACCACCAGTACGTTTAGGAAAATCACAATCTGCACAAGGACAATTTGGCAGCAAAGAGAATGAGGCAAAATTTACTATTGTTAAAGATTCACCCAGCTCTAGCTCTGTGTGTGCTTTACCTTGTGCAGGTGTAACATTGTAATGTGTCTCTGTATTTTTTCCTAAGGGGGCAGACGGTGTTCGTGGCTTGAAGGGCACTAAGGGTGAAAAGGTGAGTTACGTCATTCCATTGGAGGAAGGTTGCCTCTGGATGCGGTTTTGCAGACCTGCTTTGCCAATGTAGGATCCATTCCTGTGAGACATACATGTGTGAATATTTCTGCTGGTGAATAGAGCTGGACTGAGTCTTAGAAACAGCTGCTCTCTATTTATCCAAGAGCAAGAATAGCACAGACGTCCACCACAATGCTCAGCCAGCTGAGAGTAACGCAGTCTCCATGACCTACTCAATCTTTGGCCTGACTCCTCAGGCCAGCCATAATTATTATGGTTTAAATACCTTAGAATGAAGGGGCGTCTGGTTTCATGTTGGATTCCCCCCTTACACTGGTAACTGAAGCAAAATGCTTCCTAACTAACAGCAAACAAAAATCATTGCAATGTACGTTTTAGCAGAAGTCCTTTGCCCAGGACCAGGCTTCTGGTTGTTTGTTAGCCAGGGGAAATTCCACTGACAGAGATGGAATTCTTTGTGACGTCTATCTGGGTAACAAAGATCAGAATCTGGCCCATGGAATACACTGCCAAGACCAGCCATTGAAGCAGCTTGTAAAATCTGCTTTACATAGGAATTTGACAAAGTAGAATGTGCGTAGAAAAAAATATAGACTATATTTCAGAGATACAGCTGTGGTCTCCCAAAGCAATATCAAGAGATGGAGATTTGCTGCGCTGTTCCAGTCCTAAGTATTCCCATGTTCCTTTTTCCTATCTGATAGTCCATCCACAGCAGAGCTAACAATTAGAGGCAAGGAGTTAGCCACAGGGACCTTCCAGAATCCAAAGTATTTGGTTACGGTATCTGTGATTTTCTGGGTTTGCTGTAGGAGTTGATACAGTATCGATTTGAGCTCTGAAGTTAAACCGTCTTGGCTGGCAGAAATATTACTACTGTCCTTGAGGTTTCATGGAAGGATGGTGTATGATCTCCGTGAAAATAAAACCCTGTTATTCTTCAAAATAATGTGTTGCCAGTACTGGTAAATTGCTGGTATTTATACCAGCTGAGCAGATGATATCTACTGGGAACCAAGGTGTGATTGGCTGGAGAATGCACCTTTTGTAATTCCAGTGGGATTATCGTTGTCTGTTGATATGATACTCCCAAAGGTAGGCTCTTGAGCACTTACAGCTTAGCTGAGTTGCCATGGATAGGTTGTTCTCGCCATGAATCATTCTTACATTTTTGATGAGTGCATTGAAGCCCTCTAAAGCCCTCTAGAAGGGCACCTGTAACGGGGTGAGTGGGGCCTGTCTTGCCCTGATGCCATGGAAATACACAAGCATTGTGCACCCGCAGTTCAGAGTTTCACGGAGGGAGAGGGAGGCAGTGCCATGGTGGCCAGGAGAAGGAGTGTATCTGCCACTACATGGATTCACTGGCCATTGCCCCTGCTGTGGAAGAGGGCATACACTGTCCGTTCTGCTGCAGCTGCAGAACTGGGGGGGCTGAAATTGGTTCTTTCCCTTGCTCAGGACCCTGCTCAGCACTCAGTACTGTTCCCCAAAGGTGCAGAATGTCCATTTATATTTGACCTGTGTCCCAGAGTCCCCTTGGGCAATCAGCTGTTTTTCTCCTCCTGTTATTCAGGGTGAAGATGGCTTCCCTGGCTTCAAAGGTGACATGGGCATCAAGGGGGACCGGGTGAGTGTTTGCTGATCTGGTGAGGTATGCTGAATATGAGAGAGAGCGAGAGAGATCGCAGGTTTGGGAAAGGGTCCTTCACACTGGCTCCGGCTGAAATCAGTCTCATGTAATGAGGATGGTTCTTCAGGCATGTTAGCATTCGATGATACCTTCAATAACCAAGTGATGCACTGAGCATAATAATAGGGGACAGGGCTTTGAAAGTCCTTCATAAGCACTAGATAACTGTCCTCTTGTGCAGACATGAAATGCAGTTCTCTCTGGGATGGAACATGGTGGTCATTCTATTGCAGCTTCAGGGGTGTGGTAGATGGTTTTTCTTGGTGGTATTTTCCTGTTAAGTGCCTGGTATATAAAGATTCCAGGGTGGAATACGTCAGAATTTATCAGAAGGTATCCAGTGTCCTGCAGGCAGCAAACTGCTTGTATCATCTTTGTAATGCTTACTCCTGTATTCACCCATGAGATCTTCTCAGTGGAGAACAGAAAGTTAGACTGGGTCATGAAGAGACTCTGCTCCTGTTAGGACCGGAAGACATTGTGACGGGCAATCACTAGGAAGTGTAGTTACGCTTCTGAGTCAACTCCAGGAGAGTGCATAGTGATGCTATGAGACTGACCTTGCTGTTATCTGTGTGTTTGGGAACAGTTCTCAGACTGTTCCCAGCTGTGTGAATGTTTACCCCGTCTGTGTGAGAGCAAACGCGTGGGAAACTAATTGGGGAAACTAAGGTAGAAGTACGTAGTCATTGAGTGTAACCAATCAATTGTTGCTTGCAAATAAGATATGAATATGTATGAGATGTAAATGTGTGAATGTACTTAAGCCCACTCCTGTGGGCCATCTTTGGGGCTTTCCTAACTCTTTTCCCCGGCCTACGGCTCTGAAGAGGTCGGGTACTCCTTCTGCGGTCGCGCTGATCTGATAAGCCCCCTCAGCGCCTGGACCGGGACCTTCCAATAAACTCACCTACTTTATTTACTTAACCACGTGTGTGTGCCTTGTCTCGCAATCTCCAAAGTACCTCACAACAGCTCCCATTCCGTATGTTCAGCTGCTATATAGGAACCCTTTTGTCTCAGACTTGCTGGAATCAAGGAGGTTCTAAACCTCTCAATTCTTTATCCCCATATCAGAAGTAAAATTAAATCTAGTAGTAACATCAAACCTAATCTCATAGCCCTGATGCCTGCGAATCCTGCAGGATCGTTTATTTATTTCCAGTATCTCTCCCTCCCCCCAAATGTTACATCCTCTTAATTTGCTAAACCGGATGTCGTTTCGTAGCATCGGAACAAAGTCTAAAGTCACTAGGCGTGTGCTTCAGTTAAAGTGAGAACAGGGATACATTTTCATATTCGACACACATCTTTAGTAGCAGGGCACATTGCCTGGCATCAAAAGCTTTTCAAATCATTGGCCCAAACTAATGCGGAGATTCAGACAGCAGCTACATAGCACACCTGCGCAGGGATCTGTGTGGCACACCTGCGCAGGGATCTGTGTGGCACACCTGCGCAGGGATCTGCCAGGTAAGAAATGTTTTTTTTTACCATGCCACCAGATGGAGACATTCTTGCCATGCCTTTCTGAACAGTAAAGCACATCATAGCTTGTTGTTTCGTTACTAGATAGCAGGCACTGGGTGAGAAGACCCCAGGGAGTGAGATAGACAACAGTAATTTGTGACCTGTTTTTTAAAAAATTACTCTTGGACGACTTGTAAAAAATGCAAAGCAAATCCTCCATCGCTCCTGGCATGTAAGTATACCATGGAGCCATACCAAGGGCCCCGTTCTGAACATCATCTCAAAGTCACTCTCCCTTGACCGCTTGAAAGCTTTTCCGGCCCTACCTCCTTCTTTTCAAAGATGAAATTCACCTGGCGGCAGATCACACTTAAAAGGTTTGTAGCTCAGGCTGATTGTTCATACCCTTGCCAAGCAGGTACCTGCCTGAGCCGCTTTCACCAAATATGCGATCCCTGCTGCCTGCTAGCGAGGTCCTTTGTTTGTTTTTGATGATCAATACCGAGGTGCTTGAGGATGAGGGCTACCTGAAAATTTTGCAGACAACTAGTGCGCCATCTCCGTTACTTGTGAGCAAAATATCAGGCTGCCTGTGTGTCTCCACTGTGAACACTTCTGTGGAAACCATGCACAATGCTAACCGCCAAGCCAGTTCCTCAGGCTGATTTCCCAGTGATTTTCAGGCTGAGGCTTTCATGCCAGTCTTTCTTCTGCAGGTTTTCAGATCGGCCCTAAATTATAACACCCCCCGGGGCTGCATGCATGTAAACCCATGGTTTGGAGATCAGGAAGCGGAACCAAGGGTTCATAGGAGCCAGAGCTAATGAAAGCTGTTTCAGTGGAGGGGAGCTGGAATTAGAGAGGATAATTGGAGTGCAGGGAAAGCCTGCTGTGCTAGGAAATAATAGCCCGGCTATGTGAGTGAAAGCAGCATGTCTGTTCTAATAACACTCTGTAATTTACTGCACAACAGTCTGGTCTGAGCAGTGACTGGGTAAAGGTTTAACCTCTCCGCAAGTTGTTTTAGTGACGCCAGGGTGAGCCGGAACATAACCGTGTGTACATTCCTGCCAGCCTCAGGTGATTTACACTGAGACATGAGATTGCATGAGTGCCATCTTCATCATCACTTCCCTTTTGATTAACAGGGTGAAATTGGTCCTCCCGGCCCACGGGGTGAGGATGGGCCTGAAGGTCCTAAAGGTCGCGGAGGTCCTAATGGAGATCCAGGTCCTCTTGGTCCTTCCGGGGAAAAGGTAACCGGGCTAAAGCTGGAACCGTCCCTTCAATGCCCCATCAAAGCAGACAAAAATGGTCAGGGCCGGCCCAGTTTTACAGTGTGCTGCACCAGCCTGTTTCCCCAGGATGTCCTCTGATGAATGGTGGGAGGGTTAATGATGGAGGAGTCTGGAGGTTGAGACGAGACTTCTTTTTGGGAGGGGAAGTGAGTCGGATCTTTGGGGCGATCTATATTTTGTTTGAAGACATTGGGGTGTGGTGCTGTTTGATGTCCCTGATAAGCACTTGACCCAGAGGATACAGCCATGTGGCATTGGCTAATCCCAGGCATGCTCTAGAGCCGGGGTTCTCAAAGTGGGGGTCACGACCCCTCGAGGGGTCACAGGCCACTTTTGTGGGGGTCGTGAGCTCCTACCTCAGCTACGGGCTGCTGGCGCTGCAGGATCCCCGGCCGCCGGCGGCTCGAGACACAATCTCCTGGGCCGCCGGCGGCTCGAGCCGTGATCCCCGGGGCCAGCGGCGGCTCGAGCCGCGATCCCCGGCAGCTGGGGACCCAGCTCCTGCAGGGGGCTGCCTGGGGATCGCGGCTGGAGCCCCCCAGCCCCCTCCCCAACCCCAGCGGGCGGTGGGCTCCAGCCCCAACCCCCCCACCCCCTCTAAGGGGGTTGTGGTCAGAAGCTCAGTGTTCAAAAGGGGTCGCCAATACAAACAGTTTGAGAACCACTGATCTAGAGTCACTCGGCTTTAATTCAACACCATCAGAGTGGAGCTGGTCACAAGCTTTTGTCCAAAAAAAAAAAAGGGTGGGGGATTCTGTTGCAAGCAAAGCTATGGTTTTAGAAGAAAATGTTGAGTTTTTGGTTGAAATCCCCCAGATTTGAAAATATTAAGGGTTATGGCCAAAAAAAACCCCAATTTTTTGGTTGAATTTTTTTCACCAAAAATAAAAAAAAGATTTCCTGACCTGCTGTATGGGAGAGGGAGGAATCAAACAGAAGGCTTCTCCCAGCAGAGAAGGGACTTTTGACAGTGCCACTGCTTCTTAGGTATCTTCGGCTTCATGATATTCATGTGGTCTGGTCTCACATCTGAACTACTGTGAAACTTAGTGTGTTTCCTTTTGCATAATGCAAACCTTTATTGAACCCACATACACAATCCAGATCACCATTGAAGATGGTGTGGTGAAACGGTCACAAACTACACACTGCATTCTGATGTTTAATTCTATTACAGGGAAAACTCGGAGTTCCAGGGCTCCCAGGTTATCCAGGAAGGCAAGGTCCAAAGGTAATTTTTTATTTTACTGTCATTAAACTCCTCTCTGGGATGCGAGGCAGATATCCTCCATGAGAAGTGGTGGGAAATGGACTGCACTCCGCTTTCTGTTATATCACTATGAATCTACAAGGCCAGCTCTTCAGCTGGTGTGAATCAGTGTAGCACCATTGATTCAACCAGTGGAGGACGTCACCCAAAGCAGTGGCTCTCAGCCTTGCCACACTACTGTATCTCTTTCAGCAGTCTGATTGTCTTCACTTCACTTAGCCCTGGGCTACACTGGGGGGGGATCAAGCTAAGATACACAACTTCAGCTATGCGAATAGTGTAGCTGAAGTTGATGCATTTAGGTCGATTTACCGTGGCGTCTTCACAGTGCTGAGTCGACTGCTGCCGCTCCCCCATCGACTCCACCTACACCTCTTGTGGCAATGGAGACTAGACGCGATAAATCGATCCCTGAAAGATCGATAGCTACCCACCGATCCCTCCCACCGTAGACGTGGCCTTAGAAACTTACAAAATCAGACATAAAAATACAAAAGTGTCACAGCACACTATTACTGAAAAATTGCCTACTTTCTCATTTTACCATATAATTATAAAATAAATTAATTGGAATATAAATATTGTACTTCGATTTCAGTGTATAGTATATAGAGCAGTATGAACAAGTCATTTGTCTTTATGAAATTTTAGTTGTACTGACTTCGCTAGTGCTTTTTATGTCACCTGTTGTAAAACTAGGCAAATATCTACATGAGTTGATGTACCCCTGGAAGACCTCTCAGTACCCCCAGAGGTACACGTACCCCTGGTTGAGAACCACCGATCCAGGGTATTTAACCATGTATGAAGTCAGTAGAGGCTTTTGACATGAGTAAAATGAGTAGCCTCATGCCCTACAGGCCTGATTCTCCATTGCTTTGTGTAGTCAATTACACCTGTACCAAATGAGTGCAAATCAAATTACTTTGCTCAGGTTAAATGGCCACATAAAATGTAAGGCAATGGAAAGTCAGGTTTTGCCATGTATGTTTAACTCTTTAATGCGTGGCCTTCTTTAGATCTTAGAGAACAGTGTAGGCCATCTAACAAATTATTCAAATTGGTACCTCGTATGTGGGAGAAATTTACAAACATGAAAACAGAAGCACAGATTCTCACCTGGTGCAAATAGGCCATGTAGCTTCCATTAGTGATTCTGATGTTAATAGTCTCAGTTAATGTAGGGGGCGAAGCATTTGGGAGAGAGGATGGGAAAATGAAAGTTTTGTGGGCCCCCACCCTGTAGGGCTCTGCAGGAACCCTTTGATATATAGAAATCAACAAAGTTCATGTGCACGGTTAGGCTTGTAATAATAAAAAAACTTAGCCCCCATATTATGTTTTACACTTCAAAGCTCTGAACTACTGTTAACTAATTAATTAAGGAGAATAACTAATGAGGCAAAGTCTCCTTGAAATTAAAATAAAAGTGCCATTTGCAGAACTGCATGCATCCTCTCTATCTCATCCGCACACCCACCTTCATTTGGGCTGTCGTCAAATGTTCTTTTTAAAATTAAAACCAAGAGTTCTGCTACATAGAACCAGGCTGCAGCTTTTATTCTATCATGCCCTGGAGGCTTTCGAAGCTTATATTTTTGTTAACATTAATTTTTCCCCAAGAATCATATTTTATTATTCATGTTAATTGCTTGAAAAAACAGGCTTGCTTGACACTGGAGACATAATTAACCACAAAAGATTGTTTCCTGTTTTCTTTTTAATTTGCATTTTGTGTTTGTGTTTGTTTGTGGGTTTTGGGTTTTTTTCTGCATTTCTTAGCTCACACATATTTAAAAACCAGCAACAATAGCTACTCTCTATTCAGTTGCACTGGGAAAGAAAAGATTAGGGGTAACATTTTTCAGAAAGCTGAGACCTATTTTCAAAGTGACCTAGGCAAGTAGAGACACTTTTTTGGTTGCATTAAGGTGCTTAACAATACAGATAGATGCCTAGTGCGATTTTTCAAAAGCGAGTAAGCAAGCTAGGAACCCAATGGAAGTTCGGTACCTAAATACCTTAGGCACTTTTGAAAATCCCACTAGGCATCTCTCTGCATCTTGAGACAATCCCTTTGAAAATTGATGCAAGTCCTGTTGGCTTTGAATCAGATGTAGGCTCCTAAATGCCTGCGTCACTTTTGAAAATGGAGCTTAGGCTCACAAGTCACTGATGCGCTTTAAAAATGGTAGACCTAGGGGATCGCTATTGTTGTACCCTGCAATGGTGTCGCTCTGGATAAGGAACTTTGGACCAACTCATTAGAAAACATGCTCCACTTCTTAACCATATTAAGCCAATGTGCAGTATTGTCCCATATTGATACCCCAACTTTATGGACTATGGGCCAGGTTCTGGCTGGCATGTAAGCACGAGAAGGTTTTTGTAAACCCTCAGAGGGCTGAGGGAGGAGTGTGGATATGAGCTTTCCTACCAGGGGCATGGCCACAAGCGGGTGGCCCAGCCATTTGGCACACAAGCCACCCGAATATGAGCCTGGGTAACTGCAGAAGCCGATGTCCATTTGGTTGTGGATCAGGAGCAGGATGCAGTACAAGCTACCAAGGGCCACATACTTATCTGGTGTAAATCTGCATAGTCCCATCGTAATCGATGGAGCTACACCAGATTACACCATCTGAGGATCTGGCCCTCATTCTAAAATAGTAGACCAGAACCGTGCCAATTTCAGCTCATTGTACCCTCGTCTCTCATTTATTTCCCCCCAGGGTTCAATCGGATTCCCAGGATTCCCAGGAGCCAACGGAGAGAAGGGTGGAAGGGTAAGAGCCATTTTGTCTGGCTGCTTTGCTGATTTTCACGCAAAACCCAATGAGCTTCGAGATTAAACCCTTGAAGAGGTTATTCCGATCAAGGATGCTCTCGAGCAAAGAGCACGAGAAAATACAGTATCCGTGAATGAGCCCGTAGGATCAGAACTGGAGGACGAGCAGAAAATGAAATCCGGCTGTCTGCTAGATAACGTAGCATCGAAAAGGTCTAAAGTCTTTAATGAAAACCAGATTAATCTTTGTCAGCTCAGACAGGGCCATTGCTTTACCCATCTTGGGAGTTTTCAGTAAGAAAAGAAAAGACTCCTGTCTCTCAGCCACCCAGGTCCTCAGACATAATCCCCTTTCATTCCAGTTCCATGCCACTAACAGGACGTGTCTGGCACAACAAACCAGCTGCCTAGGAAATGTACAGTGTCTAGATGTTAAGCAAGATCATTCCTCACATATTCACATGCCTTCTCTGTTTCATGCCCCCTCAATCCTGGCGATGAAGTCCCCTTTGGTCACAATTGATCATAAAGGTGATGTCCTAGCGGGACACATACTGGGCTAAATTCAGTGCTGCTGTAATTCCATTGACTCCCGGGGAGTTTTGCTTGCTTGCACCAGGGCTGACTTTGGCTATTCTATGCTCCATCCGTGAAAGGCTTATGCCATTCAGAATCTCCGGGCCCACCTGGTAGAGATGTCTGGCAAGTGAAAACTGGCCCTTCTGAATGGACTCCGCATAAAGTGTGGCAAAGAACATTTGTTGCATGGAGCAAAGCTGAGCTCATTTGCAGGGGTTAGGGAATGGGGGAGGTTGAATAGGCCCGAGAATCCCAGGGGTCTGTCAGGGAGCGGGGGTGTGCATAGGGGGCAGGGCAGTCAGGGGGCAGGAGGAGGAGTCCTGGGAGGGCAGTTACGGTGAGGGGTCTCAGGAGGGGGCAGTCATGGAGACAAGGAGCGGGGGCGTGGATAGGGGGTGGGATCCCGGGGAGTGGTTAGGGATGAGGGGGCTCTCTGGAGGAGGTGGTCAAAGAACAAGGAGCCGGCGGGTTGGATGGGTTGTGTGTTTTGAGGGGGACAGTTGGGGGGGAAGTGGAAGGGGGTCGGATGGGGGGGGCAGGCTGTTCGGGGAGGCACAGCCTTCCCTATCTGGCCCTCCATACAATTTTGCAACCCTGATGTGACCCTTGGGCCAAAATCTTTGCCCACCCCTGGGTTAGATTATTCAGAGAACAAGTAGAAAGTCATTCATGCACTGGATCTGCCACAGTGAAGAAGGGTAGGGGTGGAAGAGGGGGAACGTTTAGGAAAGTGAGTAGCATTACTTTCCTTTTTCTTCTCATTTAAATACAAATTACTTTTAACAGGCATATGGGATAGGAGTGCAGAGAATATAAATCACTTTGCACAGCATTAATATTGTGCCACCTAATTTTAGTTTATATCTTTGAAGGATTTTTTTATTCTTTTCTTCCACTGAGTAATTTTCATCTCCTGATTACGAACTACAAATCTGTCTCCTTTTCCCTCCCACTCTGCTTTGGCAGAGACTCTGTTGCTGAGCCACTCGGCTGTACTGGGATGGGAGCGGAGGGGCGTGAATGAGGTAGCTCTTATGACAGGCGAGAAGTCAGCGTGGCCCTGTAATTACCAAGCCGCCTATCTGAAATGCAAAAAGAAAATCCCTGGGCCGGAATCTGCGCCGGTATAAACTGACACAGCAGCACGGTGGTTGCGGGGAGTCAAGCCTGTTCTGGGCCCCCCTTAGTTTTATTTGCTAATTTTATTCCACTGGGAGTTACAATGGGACTGCTGGGTTCACAAACCTTTCAATGTCACTGTTCATGCAATATGGCGTTGGACCAAGCCAGCATTGCAAGCACCACCCAATTATCTCCTGCGTTCTGATAACTCTTTTGATTTAGACAGAGCTAAAGGGTTTGTTTTTTTCCAATGCTCCAGAAATGATATCCAGCGCCACCATTTTTTTGCATTACTGTCAAATTGGATCAGCTCTCTCAAAGGGGGGGAAGACCTATTTCAAGACATAAGATGGTGCAGGTTGAAATCTGACCATATAAAGACTGAAAGGGCCAAGGAAGGAGTGTCCAAGAAGGCAGATGTAAACTCACCTGATTCATCATCTATGAAAAGGAGCAAAGTAATGTGCAAAACTGAGACCTGATTAAAAAAAGGCTGTGGGCTCTGAAAAGTAATTTTTTTACTGCTGTCTGCCCTATAGAGCCGACTAGCCATGGAAGGGTATCGATAACAGATTTGTTAGCAAAGTTTCAAGCACAACATTTTAGTATGTGTTGTGACAGATCGCCTTCTTGCCCCCCTCCAAACACAGGCAGGAAACTCTTCTTTGGCTCCAAACAGTGCTCTTTATTTACAGTGCAGCTTGTGCAGACCCCACCACCTACTATACACAGCTCTTATAAACAGCTCTACAGTTTACAGCTCTAAACACAGCTCTACAGCTTAGCTCTATACAGCTCTATTCACAGCTCCTTTCTCTATCTCACTCCTCCATACCACCACACTACTACCACCCTGGGCTTCCTGCCTGGCAGGCTTTTATCCCCCTGAGGGAGGCTGCCAGGTGCAACCCATCCAGGCTGATTGCTCTGCAGCCCAGGTGGCTAATTAGGCTTCTCTGCAGGGAGGTTTGCAGAGGGCTTTTCTCCCTCTTAAAGGGAGAAGGGGTGGCAGGCCCACCCTGCCACAGGGTTGATTGCAGCTTAACTTTCTCATGCCAGGTAGAGTTTCAACTACAAAAACCATCTCTTTTTTTAATGTGTAAATTGAACAGACTGGATTTGGACATGCTGGAACAATAAACAAGAAGTTGCACAATATCATTTTTTCCCAGTGACATTGTGCAACTTCTTGTTTATTGTTCCGCTAAGTTCGTCCTTTTAAACCCTCTTTACATACCGCTCAGCAGTCTAAGATACTTGTACCCCGTCGCGCGTGTATGTATTGGGAGGAGCGGAGTACTTGTTGACAAATCTGTTTCTTTAAATGAAGCAGCCGAATGTACATCCCATAACTGCTGAGTTCCTCAAAATTACAGCCAGAAGCAATTGTGAAACACTGATGAACATTTTCACTGGTTTTGGTGTTTTTCAATCAGCTTGACTCAAAATAATCCACTCTCAAGGAAGATGTTTGTGTGTTGATTAAAATAACAACAGAACATGGAGTAAATCAAATCAAATCTGGGAGCACTGCTCTGAGAAAGCATCTTTGGTAAAATATATTCAGTATTTGCTGGGCTCAGTGATATTAGAGCTTCCCTGAACCCTTTGTGGTTGAAGAAAGAGCCCCAGCACCAATGACAAGGGACTATCAGTGTAAATGACAGATTTCCTTTCTTATTAGGCCGTTGCTTTGTTTGTAGCTCACAGGTAAATTGGAATAAATCCAAATTGAATTTGTATTTGATTTTCAGGATTTTCAATGTATTTATTATTTGCATTTCCCTCCGGTAACTCTCGATGGTATTTCCACCACCCAGGGACTGAGCTGGTCTTTCCAACTCTCATTATTTAAGCTACCCAAATGGCTCCCTGAGTCATTTAAAAAAAATAAAAAAGCACATGAAACGTATAAGTATCCATGGCAGAACCTGCATACCTCTCTGACCTCCACTGCCGACTGCTAAATTCCAGTGCTGTTGAAAACATACAGAGATGTGAAAGCTTTCAACCCTTGCGAGACCTCTCCTAACCGTTTAAACTATACAACGGTACCATGAAGCTTAAAAAAAAAAAGACCTTTGGCTTCTTATGAATTCCTTTAGCTCTAGCATGTTAACTATATTGATAGTTTTGACAAGTACATAGAGCAGGCCGTGTGCCCATTAGACAGTAGCTTCATCTAAGATCTGTTTTGTGTGGCAGATACATTTCCTTTGAGCTTCAGTAAGAAGCGACATTTCTGAGAGGTCTAGGTCAAACCCACTGAATAATGACGTGCAATTGCACTACTAATCAGTTTAGCAAACGGAGCCTAAATCCATCTCTTTTGGGAAGAATCTTGCGCTGATTTTGTTAAAGGGAGGCTGCCTCATTATTCAAGAAGAAAGGCTGGCGTTTCAAAGAGAGCAAGCCCAGGGACAAAAACATACACTGTTGCCTTTATTCGTATCTCCGTCCTTCCCAAGGGACCAAACGGATTTGGAACCAAGCGCATTCACTGCAAATGAAAAATCATCAATGCCTCTGAAGAAAAGAAGTCATATTAGTCAACAGGTCCGTGTGCTCCACTAGTGAGTCTAGCCTGAAAACCCCATGTGTTTTTTTTCTGGTACTCGCATCTCTGCAGCTTCGTCTCAGCTATCCCCTGACTCTGTTATTCCTCTGACAGCCCTGTAGCGCTCTCCTCACTCAAATCACTGCTTCCTTGGGACCCAAAAGAAACATTTAGAATAATCACAATACTAGCAAACAAGCTTCTAAAATACCTAGGTTTCTCAGGGTAGCCTGGTTTCCAGCCTTGGAGTTGGAGACTATTTCAGCCAATATTGAGGGGGAAATGGCTTTTGTGGTTTGGGACTTGGGACACCTGGGTTCAATACCTTGCTCTGCCACAGACTTCCTTGTGACATTGGACAAGTCATTTAAACTCTTCGTGCCTCGTTTTCCCCATCCATAAAAAGGGAATAATAATGCTGTTTTCCCTAGCCTTGTCTGTTTGGATTGTAATCACACAGGGGCCGTGAATGTCTCTGACTCTGTGAATGTACAGCATCTAGCACAATCTCAGCTGTAGCTTTTAGGGGATTCCACAAATCATAAATACTAACACACAGATGGGAAGTGCTTGGGGCTGGCACTATCTTTATTGGTGTTCAGGTTGCAGCCAGGTCCTGTGTTCACTCCTATACTAAACAAATGATAAATAATACAAATAAATACAGTTATTAAGATCCTAAAATCCTGATTGGTGTGGAGAGAAGCGCAGATGTTTCAACAAGGACTTGTTTCTACAAACGTGCTCTGAATTGGGATTTCACTTGTCTTGGTGGCTGCAAACCTCTATTCACGATACATCCTGACTCAGGGGATTAGACTCACTGACCAACAACACGTTCCAACTTGGCCACCAAAGGGTGGGATTTTTCAAACGCACTTAAAACAGTTGTCTCCTACTCCCATTGAAAGGCAGTAGAAGTTGATTCACTAACACCCTTAGGCAGTATGAAAAATCTCACCATAAATCCATATTTAGACACCCAAATAAGTGGCTTGATTTATAGGGCTGGCTGGAAAACAACAATTCTGTTTGTGCAGAACAAGTTGAGGTTTTTGGATTTGTTTTTGTTTTGATGTAGAATGAAATTAAGTCATTTTAAAATATTTTGCAAGAAAGATGTGCTCCAGGATAGCTAATAGCTTCATGGTTAGAGTATGTGCCTGCGAGGTAGGAGATCTATGGTTCAAGTCCCCGCTTGCTTGATTTGGAGCAGGGACTTAAATCTGAGTCCTTCACCTTCCAGCTGAGTTCCCTAACCACTAGGCTACTGTGGTCTCTCTCTTGGACCAGAAATTCCATCCTGGACCATGCTTCTCATTGAAAGTTCACTTGAAACTGGTATGTTTCGGGGAAAAGTTTTGGTTTCCACAAAAAAAGAGTTTAATCCAAAATTTCCATCCGCCTTTGCTGATTTTCAGAGTCAGTGAGTTCCCACAGCTCTCAGTAGGGAAACAAGAAGTCCTGGCCAATTATCCTCATCCAATAGGTGCTATAGGTCCTCGGCACTTCTGAAACCCATGTCTAAAGGTGCCTAAATAATAATCCTGTTCTAGGTGGATTGCTTTGGGCATACATCTTTGAAAAACTTTGCTTTTGCAACTCAGTATAAGTTATTAGTAATAGCAATACACAGTGCTGTATATAAATGATTAGCAATAGCAAAAAGCAGTGCAAAAATTGTTTATAACTTCAACAGTTTTAACAAAGGATCGTTTGGGATGGGGACAAGGGGGATGCATGTGCCCACTTAGACCATGTCTGAGTTTAGCCCACTATATTTAAAGAGAAGCTAACCAGGACACTTCTTCAGTTTTTTTGTTGTTGAAGTATTACTGTGATGAGCATTCCAGGAAAAGTGAATTCATGACAAGCAGAATACGACACAGCTCATTGTAGTAGACTTAAAAATAAACTGACTCCAGACATTCTCTAGCTCCCGTTTTGATGGTTAAGAAATACCAGATAAGTGAAGTCAAGATTTGTAAGTGGTAGATTTTGGATAGAACACCTGAAGTAGTAATTTAAGCACCTATAATGCCAACATGGGAGAAAAGTCACTCATTCTCCCTTCTGAATCTTATGCCCAGATATAATATTGGACCACTGGTCCAAAATAAGAACATTCAACCCACTGCTGTTTTGTTGATAACTTGACATTAGCCAGAACGTTGATTTCAGAGAGAAAGAACAAGGCCACTACTTTTCTTCTAGGCCTATGGTAATGGAGTTTTATATGATGTTAGATTTAGGACCCAGCCATCTCTGTCTTTTTACAGTCCGATTTAATCAGAGTCTCCTACTACAGGAAACTGAGTTCATCTGTCAGTTCTCATAAGCCTGCTGTTGTGTCATTGCTGCAAAAACAGTGTCTTGAATGACTTATTTAGCACCAAGTCTGCAGAGATGAAGAAAGGCGCAGAAACCTGTGGGACAGCTTAATTGGCTTGTGTTGCATAAAAGAATTGCCTAGGTCCAGGTTCCAACGCTGCTGCTGTGATTTCTAAATATTTAACTACACAAGTCTTACCAACATGCACTAAAATCAACCTGCCGCCTTTTTGCTTCTGTACTATACAGCCCACCGTTGTTTAGTATTGCCTGGTGGAACTACAAGCTTTCAAGGTGCAATGCAGTAGATGCAAAGGGGAAAGAGGAGATCATCAAAACAGAGAAATAGCTGCTGTAAGGAATTGAGTTCATTCTTTAACTTTGTTTATTTGCTAGTTCATGAAAGGGACTAGCTGGTGCAAAAACCTGGTAATAGGATATTGTGTTTTTCACTGCTAGGTCGCCCATTCATATCTAGTCCAACAGTTATTTCCACCTGGTGACTGTCCACTGGAGTGAGATGTGTTGGTGGACAGACGTCAGTCCTCCTAGGACAGATGACTGCAACTGGTACTAACTGGCATTCCATTGGTAAAGAGACCAAAAACTCGAATAGGCCTGGAAAATAAACTGTCTCCTGTCTTCTGAAGGTGTTCTCATCAGGTCGGGATATGCTGGGCATTTAACTGCTTTCCCTGTTCTGCCAGAATCCTTTTAGGGGCCCGATTCAAAGTGGATTCACTGTGACATCAGTATCCTAGAAAAAGGGGAGATATAGCTAGAGCTGGCTGCAATTTTTTTCATGGACAAATGGTATTTTTTAATGACTTTTTTCATTTAAAAGATTGTCACCCTCATCAACAGTGTCACCAAAGCATGTTAGAAATGCTTTGAGTGGTAGATTTTAAAAGATTTATAACTATTTTCATAATGTTTGCAATATTTAAAAGTAAAAAGAAGCAAACATTTGATGAAAAGCAAATGTTGAAAATTCCAGTTTGAACCTTTCAAACAACCCCAGATCTACCCATTTCAAAATGCTTTGAAATGAAAACAACTTTCAGATGTCAACGTGTTGTGGGGTTTTTTTTTTTTGTAGAAATTGGTTGACATTTCTTTGACCAGCTCTAGAAATAGCTGTTCCTCTCGATTTACCTGTTTGTTATGCCATTGTAAGGCGTGTGGAGATTTATCATTCTGAGAAAG
Source organism: Sternotherus odoratus (assembly GCA_032164245.1). Taxonomy (NCBI): domain Eukaryota; kingdom Metazoa; phylum Chordata; order Testudines; family Kinosternidae; genus Sternotherus; species Sternotherus odoratus. The sequence continues at coordinate 14,844,328 of JAVMKO010000016.1, forward strand.
ATTCCCCCTCCACCCCACCCCGTGAATCAGTATAGATTAAAGAGGAGAAAAACAGATGTTCTACCTGCCAGTTCCAATTATCATGTCAAGTTTCATCAGAGAATTCATATTACAATCTAGCCTGTTCAAACACCACAAAAGGCAAATAAAATGTAATTTGAAGTTTCAATCTGCCTAACCCTTGTTTTCCTTTTATTGAACACAAAAATCAAAAGGAAACCGTGTCACAGAAGCTGCTGGGGCCCATCTTCCGCTCAGTGAACGCCACAGGTGTGTTCATTCCATGCACGCTCGGCCATTGAATGAATGCTGCAACACAGCCATAAAAGTTGTGTAGTTGGTTACAGATTTCTTCTCTTTGATTCCAGGGTACGCCTGGCAAACCAGGTCCAAGGGGGCAACGCGGCCCAACGGTAATCATGCATTTTTTCTAACACTACTTTTCAAAGGCATGTTTCCAAGATTATAAAGGTGGGTGGAAGAATTAGGTAGGTGCCCTAATCCTAGTGACAACCGTTAGGAGTTAGGCACCTTTGTTTCTAGAAATCTTCCCATGGTGGAAGACCAAACCAAACCCCTAAATCTCACTCCTGCAACGGGGGGGTGTTAGAAAGGTAGACCTAGAGCTGAATGTTGCAAACTGCTTCCTGTCCATATGAAAGGCCGACCAAAACGAAACCCTTTGATTTTAGGAAAGTTTGAAAACCGGGTATCCAAGCGTGGCTCATCTCTACTTTGAAAATATAAAACATACACTGTGACTAGATCCTGAACTGATGTTAATCTGTGGGTGAAATCGCGGCACTATGGAAGTCAATGGGAGTTTGTCCATTTACTTCAATGGACACTTTCATCCAGTGTCTTCAGCAGACCTGTGTGGATTGCATCTGCTAAGGATATGAACCTGCTTGATTTTTCTACGGTGTCTGTCAAATGGAGATGGACCAGCAGTGGAATATTTTTAGCCTGTTTCCTCTTTTTCCTTTCCCTCACCTCCCATGAACGTCGATAATTCAGGTAGAATGGAACCCAAATCCAAGCCATTAGAGAGATGTATGTAACTGGAGCCTTCTGACCCGAACCCTGAATGTTTTGCACGTGTGAATTGTGTAATTGAAGTCTGTAGAACTATTCCTGTGAATAAAGGGAGCAGGATTTGGCTCTTTAGTTGATTTTGATGGTTTGGGGGTAGTGGAAGCTAGAGCCTGACGTTTGCTTTGGTACATCAACTACTTAGATTCTACCAAAGCCAAACCTAGTTTCCTTGGCCCATGCTAAGGCTTCTATCTAACAAAGTATTTGAACTCATGCGTCATCCCATTGACTTCAGTGAGGGACCACTCATTGGCTTCATGTTACTCATGTGCTTAAGTGCTGTGCTAGATCAGGGCCTGAGAATCAAAATAGGACTTGTGCAGCAGGAAGTGCTGGAACGTTTGGTGACGTGTTAATTTGTGTCTTTTTAAGGGTCCACGTGGTGAAAGAGGTCCAAGGGGCAGCACTGGAAAGCCTGGCCCTAAGGTAGGTTTTTAGGAGCCTTTGCGTGTGATTGAAAATATTGTATTTCAAGAAATAGCTGTGTATAAGATTTCTGGTCCTGTACTATCCATATACTTTTCCTCCTGACAAAATGTCTAGAGTAACTAACAATCATTACCCACCAAATTTCTCCTGGTTAGAGAGTGTATGAGAGAGAAATCCTGGGTTCTATTCCCAGCACCGCCACGGACCCAAAAATGTGACCTTGGGCAAGTCACGTAATCTGCCTTCATTTCTCCATCTGTAAATGGGATAATAATACTCACCTGCTTCACAGTGTTTTAGGAAGACTTAATTAATTTGTGTTTTTAACTTATGTTGAAGTCATTTGAGAGAAGGCTAAATAGAAGTGCTATGTAACATTATTACTTAATAGTTCTTTACATAATAAGCAGAATTTGTCAGCTATTCACTTTATTATCTGATAAAAGTTCTTAAAAAAACAACACACCAGCATGTTTATTTTGCAGTCTTGAGGTAGGCAATAACACACCTTAACAACAAAATCAGGCTTCAGATTGTTAGTCCGGACCCCAGACTTCAGCTGGTCTTAAACACTCATCTGGAGGGACATTGACACCTTACCCAACACACAACTATAAAATGGGGTGTAAGGTATCTTGATAGTTACAGATTCCTGAGAATGTTACTGGCTCACATTGTGGTGGGGCAAGAGTGTGTACTGTTGTGCATGAACTCAGTTCCTTCGTGAGCTTTTATTCCCCCATGGTGAGATTCCCCCCCATGCTGAGAACCAGACCAAATCTAATTTAAGCCTTTTGGGGAGGACTTGGGTAGAACTTCAGATGATGCATAGACCTTTTACTGGCCCCTCTACAAAGGAGCAAATTTCACCATAGGATAACAGGAACCGATTCATATGACCACCACTGTATAATTCTTTAAACAAAAGAGTGCTGTTGATGAAGATGGATGGTCTCCTATTGGCTGGTGCACACAATAGGCATTGTTCTCTAAGCCAACCAAGAGTCAGAGGGTCAATTACACCGTGGGCAAGCCACTCTGCTCTGCCAGAATCTGCTAGATAAACTGATTAAGTGAACATCAATCACCGGGCATAATGGAAATAAAGCCTTTGTAATGAAACATTGTCACAGCAGCACTGGCTGCTTTAAAAATAAATGTCTCGGCTGTGTGTCAACATTAATTTTTGATAAGTACCTCGGCTTTGCCGCAGCATTTATCTCACAGAATGAGACTATTATCTGGTAGAAATCTCCTAAGCCCACTGACATTATCTATTCTATATTTGCATTCAGAACTGTGAGGGTTCGGAGGGGGCCAGCCGGGGGGGAGGGGAATCAGTCTGTTGCTCATTTGTCATAGGCCATTGTTTCCAATACAGTATTATTAATAAAGAGAGGGGGGAGGATCATGGGCGGAAGCTGAGTGATGGCTCCATTTCACCGGGTGCCATTTAGGATCTTTGTGTGAAGTGACTGAAATGATTGTTAATACTGTGTTTTATTTCTTCTTAAAAGGGCAACTCTGGTGGCGATGGGCCCCCTGGTCCTCCCGGTGAAAGGGTAAGATAATCCAGATACGGCTACAGCAGAAACAATTGAAATGGCTGTTCCTTTAGCAAAGGAGAAAAGGCATGCCTGGAACAGGCTGTCTTTAACCACAAAACTGATCTTGAATCCTGCCAGTACCTGCCTGAAATTGGGATCTGTGGACATTTCACCAAAAGTCATTCAAAAATGTGAAATTCTGCTTAAAATAGAGATGAAATTCACCCCGTGCAGGCAGCTAACACAAAGCCTAGGTACCACTTAAATCCCACTTGTCCCTTCAAGACAGGGCTGGAGAGCAGTCCAAACAATAGGGGAGTCTTGTTTTTCTCTTTGTTTCTGTGTTTCTGCCTGTAAATTCTCTATTTGCCAAGGGCAAAGAAAAAATTTCAGCCATCTTCCTCCCATAAAACGATGTCTATATTCTTTAGGTACATACCCCCAAATTTGGCATCGTGTGTGAGTGAGTGGGGAGGGGAGGGAATTGTTGGTGACAAGAAAAAAAGGCAAGAGCCAGACTGATACCTGTAAATATGCTGAATTACTAGAGCTTAGAAAATATCTATACTCCCCAGTTAAACTCTTGCAGAGAGTAATGGCCCTAACGTCACAAGACCAATTTGTTTAGTCAGTCTTCATAACTAGCTGAGATACAGATTTTGGTAACTCCTATCTACCGTCCACATCAGTCCTGGTGGGAAAAGATCTCACTGCAGAAATGAGGTGACCAATAGGTCTAAAGATCCCTTATCATTTACAGTCCCTTCTCCAGTTAGACCAAAGGCTGTGGTACTTTTGCCCAGAGGTATTTCCTCATTCATGCACTCTCTTTGAGGGACAAGTTTACTCAGTTACTGCATGCATGTTACTGATATTTCTTTGATTACAGGGCTAATGCTACAGGTCTCTTGTCAATTTGCTGTCCAAACTCCTGAAATAGTTCACAATAAAATGTGTGTTGCGCCTAATACTCTTTATTTGGATTGTTTTGCATCCCAGGGACCGCCAGGACCTCAAGGACCAACTGGATTTCCTGGACCAAAAGGCCCCCCTGTAAGTAACTCCCCTTCCAGAATGAGCAAAGAAATATGCGGGACCTTTTCCATCCAGCTGCTATCGCCTTCGCCAACTCAGTCTTAGCTTCTTCACTGACAAGTGGTTACATACCCAATGAAAGGCATTCGAGAGGCACCTGTGTTAATAGCACAACAGTTTGGGATTTTAACTAACCAAACAAGGTGCTGCTAGTAATACACAATCCACACCCTAAGAACTCAATAGCATTTAAAAACCGTCAGCCCTCTTTCTACATCACCTTTACTCCTATAACAGCGATGTGCCCAGAGAAGCTCTTTTGGGGGTTGATTTCCTTGGCTCTAGGGGAGTCAGGACTATTCTCCACCCTTTGATCTACAGGAAGACTCTCCATTGGTTTCACCATCCTTGGAGGGTATCTGAAAAAGGACCAGCTCTTCCAAGGCGCTGAATGAGCCCACATCCCATTGAAATAAATGGGAGTTGAGGGCTCTCAGCATTTTGGAGGACTGGGTCCAAGCACATGAGCAGATCTGATTCCATCCGGCAGAGAACGTTGGTACTGCTATACACACACCAACCAGCTTGGTACAATTTTACAGAGTTCTATTGGAAACCTGTTCAAATTCCTTGTCGTTCTTTCCTCTTCTTTAGGGTCCACCAGGGAAGGATGGATTGCCCGGTCACCCTGGACAGAGAGGTGAAACTGTAAGTAGCTGGAAACCTTGGGTAGATCATTAGTCCTGAGTCTGTCTCGCTGGTTGGTTCATCTAAACCCTTCTGTGTAGCCGAGGCGATGTTGCCACATGTTTTATTCCAATGGTTTGTGTTTCTTCAACTACACGGGAAGGTCTATGGGAATCAACACCTTTTTGAGCAGGACAGACCAGTCTAATGATGATTTGCATGAAGGCCACCCATTCTGCTTCTTTCTCTCTCTTTCTCCCTCCCCCCCACCCCCCGTCACCCTCTTCCCCCCCCCCCATCACCCTGTGTCATGCATAGAGAAGACACCAGCAAACAGATACACTGAGAGCAATACTTCAGCTCTTACACTTAATAACTTACACTTAAATCAATGGGAAATTTGCATGTGTAAGAGTTGCAGGATCAGGTAAGTGGGTATTGACTTCTGATGAGGACATTTCAACTTCCACTCTAGAGTGGCAAACATTTGCTGAGGTCATATTTGTATCAACAGAATAACACAAGTAAGAAATTATCATATTGTTGGCTCTTGCTTTTATAATATAGGAAAATGGAGAGAAAGATGCAAAGTCATTCCAGTTGTTTTCCATGCAGTCCCAGTGGTCACACTCCCTCTGTAACTCCAATGGTCTACAGTACGGATCTTGCCTTTGCCACTTCAGAGGGGAAAGAGAGTCTATTTCTTTGGACAGCTCTTCACTGGACTTTTATGGATACTGTCCATGTTCTCTCTCTCTCTCTCATTACTTCCCAAATTTTAAAATGTCCATGTTCTGATTAGGAGGTTGGACTAGATGATCTCCTGAGGTCCCCTCCAACCCTGATATTCTATGATTCTACATTGTAAAGCTATTCCAGGTCTCTGATATCATATGTTTTAATTTGAATGGGATTCATCCTTTATGTCCAAGGAAAATATTTAAAATATTGCTTAGATCTATGGTCAGTTTTCTCAGCACTTCCAGCTGACCTCCCACCTGGAACGCTGAGAATAAATTCTACTTTTCCTTCTTAGTACATCACACTACCAGCATGAAAAACTATTGCACAGCAATGGGGAATTCTAGCACAGTTTTGGTGTATGCATATCTGGAGGAAGGCTAGTCATTGCCAAAATTAGTGGCTGTTTTGTTTGCTCGTTTTAACCAGGAAGGTGAAATCCTGGCATCATTGAAGTCCATGGGAATTTGGGAACTCAATAAGAAGTCTGTTTTCTGTACATGTCTGTGTATGCAGCACACTCACATCTACCAGCTTTAGCAGACTTGTAAGAATGGCATCCCCACTGATGCTGCCCTTCATCTAAAGCAACTCAAGGGGACCAGGCAGAGTTTTGGCCAAACCCTCAAGATAACCATATGCTAAATGTGGCTGCGACTCAGGAAGTGGCTCCTGGCTGTCTAGTTACCCTGTTGTGTATTCTCTCTCTTTATATGCATACGGCTTTATCAATTTTAAAGGATTTTATTGTGCAGATGTAAGCATTGTTTCTCACCAAAGGAGAATGATGAGGCATGAAGAAGGTATGACAATATGGCTCTGTTTTCTTTGTCCTTTGGGAAAGTTTGCATAAAGGATGTTCTGCAGCAAAAATGTATATTCTTCCGATGTAAATTTTTGGATGCAGTAATTCATATCTTTCTGTTTTGCCTCTTCTGGGTGCCTTTTTTTCAGCTGGTGATGATCCAACTCATTTGCTACTGTTATAATTATGCTTTCATCAACATTGCATGCTGCATGCTAGCAGATAGACGGCCGTGTGCTTGGTATTTCATTTACGGGAGAAATAAAGCCTCTCTATTGAGCTTTGCATTTTTCTTCACTGCCCTTCCTGGCAAATAAGCTTTAAAAAGGCTTTGCATATTATGCATTTTCCCCCTGACTTATCACAGAAAAGTTTAATTAATTTGCCTGGTGTTTGGATAAGCACAGCAATGCAAATACTGTTCCGCATAATGCTATACATTTATGTACAGTCCTTAAGAGTGGCTTCGTAGTGACACACATGGTACTTTGGATCACTAAAGCTATATTCTCAGATGAATGTACAGGTGAACTGAAAGGTTTTTCCCTGCTGAGGTCGGAAAGTGGCATTTCGTTTCCCTGGCATCACCAATAATTCCAGGAGATACCTGAAATCAAGTAAAAGCTGCAATCTTTACTCTGCTTGAGTCTGATGTCATCAGCTGTTATAGGAAAAAAAACCCATCACACTCCAAGCTTGGCATGTAAATGAAGGAAGAATTGGCTTTCAACTAACTTGTTCAAAACCTTATTTATCTGTAATTTTCTTCATCTTATTCTACCGATGATTTGCCTATACTAGGCAATTGCTTTCAGAAAAAACTTTTCAGTTCACCTTTGACTGGAAGAAGCCCTTCAGGTTTAATGTTCGTTGTATACTCTGCTAGGGGATCAAACCTACAAGTCACACAAGGACCGGTTTTCAGAAGTAACTGCCAATGTTGTGCCTGGAGTTGCACAAGCCCAATAGTTGCAGGCCCATTTTTATAACTCATGCACTAGCTCTTGCTGTCATTTAAAATACACTGCCCACTAAGTTGACAAGTACAGTGCCTGAATTCACAATGCTTGAATTCTCAGTATTAATGCACATGACCAAATCCATATTATTAAACTAATTCAGGTAATTTTTTTTCATTGTTGGTCTGTTTCCGTTCGCTGTTATGAAAAAGGGATGGGAAGTAGGAGGGGGCAAACAGAAAAACAGATGAAATAATGGTTCCAAACTGGTAGCTCGACTGGAGCATTCTATACCTGCATGCAAGAGATTCCAGTTAGGGTCCATAGTCCACTTCCCTTTCAGTCCAGAATGCACTAAGGATGCTGAAACATCTTTGGATACTTGGTCATGATGTCAGGTTTCAAATTTGAGGTGTATAAAATGGGAAGAATCGTGGGGATCCTTGCTCAAGCTTCAGGCAGGGACCTATAAAAAAAATCTTCTTCCTCCTCAAAAAAAAAAAAAAGAAATGTATTGTAGAAATGGCTGAAATATTTTGCATTTCCCAAAATTTAGTGATTTTTATCTTTTGTGGAAAATGCTCACCATTTTCCCATCAACTGCACCACACATTCTGTGATCTGCAAGTATCTGGAGTTGTGCTCATTAGCTTTCTAGCATGTCAGAGTAGTGTTGGTTTAAAACATACTTATCCACCTTCTGTGGCAGAAGGAAACTCCATCTAAGCCCCTTAAAAATAGCGTTGAGTATTCACAAAGGCAGGCTACAGAATGAATGTCAGTAGTGCATCCTCTGAAGAACTACCGAGGTACCTTGTGACCTAGGAAATCTCAGAAACAGTCTTAATGGCTACAGTACCTGGACTGTAGTTGCTCCTAAAGTAGCAACTTAAATCATTTGCTCCAATGTGAATAACTCACGTTGAGGTCAGTGGAGTTATTTGTATCCTATATTCCACCCTGCATCAGTAGAAGTTACATGCACGCACATGCAACCCATGGCATTGTGGATTAGGAGTTTTTTAAAGCATGCTTCAGAGCTGAGTTCTATTAATTTTGCTGAACAAGGGCCTTCAAAGTTTGTGAATTCAGTACTGCTCACCTGTAAATCCCACAAGAGAGCAAGTGTCCAAGAATACCTCTGCATCAGTGAGAGGAGAGAAGAATGTTTTCGCCATTTTTCAAGGGACTGCATTAAACAGCTTCAACTGGAAGCTGCCAAGATTTCCAAATCTAATTTTAGAAAGACACAAAGAGAAATGTGTTTATGGTTTGTTTGCAACAAATATCAATTAAAAAAATAAATAGCCTTTGGAAACTCAAACACAACAGCCTTATGCTACTCTGTTAGAACCAGGAAGTGAAACTGACTATATGCAGAAAAAGAAAGGCAGCAGTCCAGTCTCAAAGCTTGGACTGGGTGAAGCACAAAACAGAAACCAACAACATAAGAAAGAGGAATAAAGGGAATTAGATTTTTTCAATTCCTTCAACTTTAATAATCTCATGTGTTATCACTAAGACTGATAAAGATTTTTTTTAATATCTCCTCCAGGTTCCCAGATTCTCAGAAAAGTGTTTTACAAATATGTATGTAAGGCCAGATCCTCAGATGGGGCAAATCAGTGAAATGCCATTGAAATAACAGAGCTTTGCTGATATATGCCCACTGAGGGTCTGCTCCGTATATTATACACAACTAGTTCCTTTACCGAGTGTTTCCCTGAGGAATCACAGCCATAGTTGAAAGGGTTTGATCATTTATTTTTCTTGTTTTGCCCCTGTGAATAAATAGAAGAATATTTCCTATCTCCTGTTTGATTTCCTCCTTTTATTGTCTTTGGGGATTTCCATTCTTTGATAGTCGATAGTAAGTTTCATCAGAGCATGCTGAACTTGATACTCTCAAGTAGCATGCTGAGATTCTTGCATTACTATGTCTTGTGGGTAATCCTGATTCATTTTTCTTATTAAAACAGGGTTTCCAAGGCAAGACAGGTCCTCCAGGCCCTCCAGGTGTCGTTGGCCCACAGGTAAGAAACAAACCCAGCATTCGCAGCAGTCTTGCCCTGCTCACACCCGCTGACAAACCACATCAGACTATAGGCACTCTTGTTTATCTTAGCTAATAGGATGATGAATAGAACATACAGACCAAAGGCTGGGATTTTCAAAGGGGGGGGGGGGAATAGAACAGCGATAGGTATTTGGCATCTTTATGTTCCTGGTCAGAGATGGTTGTGAACACCCAAACGTCTTTCTTTTTCATTGTGAGTGAAATTTAACTCTGAAATTTTCACTCGCCAGCCCAATCTGTCAAGGCGTTAGGTATCTCTCAGGATAGAGCTTTTAGGAAAAACTTCTCTAGGGGTCCTGGATAATCGTCATGCTCTCATTCTGCTCAGTGAAGTGACCAGGTTTGCCTCTGTATAACCGAGAGTAAAAGTCCCAGCTCTGATCTCCCTGATGCTGTTGTAACTCAGGTAATGCCAATGAAATTAGTGGAATTACACTGGTTTAAAAATTGGTGTAAGATCACAATCAGGGCCAAAATTTGGCCCCGTTTGGCATCCTGTCTCTAGTTATAGTAGACACTTGCATAGAACCATATTGTAAGATTTTAAGTAACCAAAGCTTTAAAAGCAATATTGAATGGCTACAAAAAATATGGCCACATTGGTACGTTTCATGGCAATGCAACATTTCTGTTAAATGTCATCATAAGGAAATGCATCACTATTTAATGCATTGTTAAAATACTGCCAGAGCCTGCAAAACCCTTTCAGCCCTAGTGAAGTCAGGATGGCTACCTACTTAAATAAGTGTGTGCTGGATCACTCTCTAAAATATCATTTGCATTGTTAAGGTTTTAGAATTAACAGGGACTGATTATATACAAATTCTCCTTGCTTTGATTACAGGGGAAGGGGTTCACTGTTTAATTAAATTGTAATTGACATGTCCTCTCAGATTAATGGGAAAGTTCAATATTAAAGGGCAAATATATGATTATCTCCATCTTCTGAAACATAAAGCAGATTGCGTGGCAATTGCACGTGGATCTACTATGTATAATTAGTGAAATATGCAGGACTGTGGCAACACTGTTTATCATTCAACCTACAGTAAGTGTCACCCTGCAATTTATCAAAAGACACAGAATCCCTTTACAATTACATGGTAAAATGCAAAGTAAATACATGATTCTGTGTGAATCATATGTTATCAAATATCATAATTAAAAGATTAATTACCACCAAGTAACATTTTTCTTCATATCAGAATCTACCTTAGGCAGAAGTTGCAGGATAATTACTGTCTTGTGTTCTATTCTATATCGGTTGTTATACCACGCTCATTACCATTAGACCCCATGTATAGTACTTAGGTGATCAATAATTATCTCATGTAGTCATAAAATTAATCAATTATTTATGCCCAGTACAAGAAAGACATGGCAGGTTATAGTGCACTTTGGAAACTTTCCAATAAAACCTTAAGCATAATAATAATATTACACATTTATACAGTTACTTTCATTCTGAAAGATCCTACCACACCTAACAAACAGATATACGAACTGCATAGAAACGCAGTTTTATCCAGCACTGGAATGAAGTTCCTTCCGAAGTAAAACTAAAGCCAGGTCTACACTACCCGCTCCATGCATTGACAGACTTTTCTCGTTCTTTGTCTCTCTAGTATTGAACTCTTCCCTCGGTATCTCTTGGTCCTCTCTTAGGGTCCTACTGGAGAGACGGGTCCAATGGGTGAGCGTGGGCATCCAGGCCCACCAGGTCCACCAGGTGAGCAGGGTCTACCTGGCCTGGCTGGAAAGGAAGGAACCAAGGTACATTGTTGGTACATTTGATCTGACTTCATATTTCATTCAGAGCTCCGGTAGGCATTGGGCATTCAGGCAACAGGGATGGAGGAGGGGACCAGTCCTGGTTCAAATCAGCCTCATTCATTCTGTCTGAGTAATGAATGACCCCTGGGGTTCTGACTTGATAACACTGAGAGGTTAATTTTCAGAAGTTCTGGCTTCTTTTCTTCAGGTATGATTTGTATCTGCCGTTGTGTGCCGGGGATGCAAGTCTAAATACATGCGCCTCTAGCAACCTTGCTGCAGGTGCAGACTAGGTCGTGAGAGCTGAAAGGATGGAGATTTGCATTACAATGCTCTTTGGCATGAGCTGATCTGAGAACATCCCCCTTTGTGAGCAAACCGTCTAGGGTGACATTTCGGCTGGTATGAAGTTGGGATGGGCCCAAGCCAGAAACCCCACCCTGTACCACATGTCCCCCACCTCCAAATTTTGGAGTGGCTGGACATGAACCTGGATCAGAATTTCACTATGAACATCTCTCTTGAGAACGTGCCGAACCAGAAGTAGGGACCTGAACATGCTCTGAACTTTAGGAGCGGAGACCTTCAAAATACAGATTCCACATCCAAACCTGGATCTGAACTCTGAGAATCCATCCCTGTCAGTGGCTTCTGAAGACAAACATGAATAGCTGAAGCACCTAGTAATTAACAAGAGGCCAATATGACATGCTGCTGATCCGTTGATCCTGTAGTCAGGGGGAATGTAGATAGATCCTGGGCTGGACAGATGAAGATTCAGAGCAGAAGCTTCGTGTTTCAAATCCCGGTAGTTTGTATACACACTGGCCAAAAGAGCCAGGGTCTTACTGATTCCAAAGATTCTAAACTATTTAACCTGTCCCATTACAGGGTGACCCGGGACCTGCCGGCCTTCCAGGAAAAGATGGCCCTCCTGGCTTAAGAGGCTTCCCCGGTGAAAGAGGTCTCCCTGGCCCAGTTGTAAGTAAAAGCTCCTCTTGTCCTTCCCGCTGGAGTGATGCAATACATATGTGATACAGTACATCATATTTTCCAAAGAATGACACTGTTTCTTCTCTTTTCGGTGGCAGGGAGCTCTTGGGCTGAAAGGCAACGAAGGTCCCCCTGGTCCACCAGGCCCAGCAGTAAGTATAAGCCACCAGCTTCCTCCACCCTCAGTTCCTTTTTGCTGCCAGTGACAGTGCATGGAACGTTTGCTGCTCTTACTACCAATGCTTAGGCTTCGTTCGTGCAAACTAGAGTTCTTGTAAAGTGAGCGTACATAGTAGTTGAGTTAGTTAGTCCGTAGCAGTAGTTAGTTTAATGAGTTCCATCGGGGACTTAGCCGGGCTTCGCTTTAAGCCTGCAATCGCTGCAAATGGCCCATGCCCATGAGCGATCCATGTGCTGTCTCAGCTGCCTCGGTGAAGGGCCCATAAGTGATAAGTGTCGAATCTGCTCGTCCTTTAAACCTAGGACCAAGAAAGGGTGAGAGATCAGACTCAAAGCGCTCCTGATGGAGTCCGGCCCCGGAGCCGAGGTCTGACTTGGCACCCAGCACCCTGGCATTAGTGCGTAGTGCCCTGCCGGCGACGAGCCAGCACCGATCCCCATCCACGCCCTCAGCCAATAAGTTGAGGAAGGACAGTCCCCTAATCCCTGCCAGGGGAAGGACAGGGCTGGGGGGCGAACTAAGACCTGCGCTGGGTAGCTCATCTCCCCCCTCAGGAAGTCGGACCTCAACTCATGTTGAGCGATGCAGCCCACCCCGTTCCTTGCCTAGAAGCCCCGACGCAGAGGCGGACTTTCTCAGCGTTGCCCTTAGTCACCAGCTTGATGCCCACCTAGTTTTTGCCCATTGAGAGCTGTCCCAGCTGTGATTCCCTATTCAGAGCAGCCCTTCCAGAAGGGAATATTCATCGTTAAACCCTTAGTTCGCTGCTACATTAGCAGTAAAATGGCTTGTGTGCTTGTTCCAAGCTCTGATGATGTTTACCCAGCAACTGCGCTCCAGGGCCACCCAGAGAAGTGATTTTAATTGAAATAAAAATAGGAAGGATCCCTCGGGCGTATAGTGCCGGATCGTTGCCTGGCAAACGCCCCATCATACTCTCTCTTCTATCTGCTGACTTTTGCACTGAATACATTTTCTACCTCCTAATTCGTTAATTTTTCTCCCTCTGTTATTTTTAATACATGCGATGCCTAACGACTGTTCTGTTCTCCTCCCCTGCCAACAGGGTTCTCCTGGCGAGAGAGGCCCAGCTGGGGCAGCTGGCCCAATTGGTTTACCAGGAAGACCCGGACCCCAAGGACCTCCAGGACCTGCTGGTGAGAAGGGTGCCCCAGTAAGTATTGTATCCAAGTTAGAAGGGGTGAAATATGCCTCCGTATATGTGCGCGTCTCTGTACCCATGTGCCCCTGAGAAAACTCCATGGCAGGCACAGTGGGGGCTAATTCTCTGATTCTATGTTTTTCCTGTCTTCTACGAGCCACTTATCTCCTCTACTAAAACCCCAGGCACATTTAGCTTTCCTGAAGGCAGCAAATATGTTTCAATCTGTGGCAGTTATAGAAAAGAAAATCGAAGCGACTTATTCAACTGCTTCCCAACTATGTACCAAGGAGGGTCTTTTCAAGGTTGTATTCTGGGAGAGTTAGTAAGTCAAGTTGTTGTCTTTTGTCCGCAGCTTTTCCAATCAAAATCCTGCTGCGTGGGTCTTGGCAGATTTGGCCGTTGTAAGCCCAGGCACTGGAACACCCACTGTCTGTGTGGTGCGTGAGAATAACCAAGGGAGGCAAGCACAGGCGGAAGAGAAAGGCAGACACATTCCCCTCAGAGCAAGTTGCTCTAGGGAACCATCTTTAACGATTATTTTCATTCGACTGGAGATGTCGAGCTCTGTTGAAGTCGATGGGAGTTTTGTCATTGATTTCTAGGAGAACAAAGCGATGCCGGTGGTGACTGCTTTTGAAAATCCCACCTGTACTGTAGTATAAGTATTGTCCGTCTCTCCACTTCTCTTAACCATGTTAGACTGATGTGACAGGCGAGCCTGCGGTGGGAATGTGATCTTGCAGTGCCTTGTTGAATGTCTGTTCTACAGAACATGTGTATGGTCCAAAGGTCAGAAATGGCTTCAGGCAGAGAGAGAGAGAGGGTGTTTAGACTCTATTCTCAAAACCGGTGGTGGAGTTTGAAATGACAGGGCCTAACTCCTCTTGGTGAAAAGCACTCTAAGGTACATCTATACTACCTGCCGGATCAGTAGGTAGTGTTCAATGCATCAGGGATCGATTTATTGTGTCTCGTCTAGACACGATAAATCAATCCCCAGACACGCCCTCCCCCCCAACGACTCCGGAACTCCATCTTGGCAAGAAGAGGAAGCGGAGTCAATGGGGGAGCGGCCGCGGTTGTCTTGCTGCCTTGAGGACAGCCAGGTAAGTCAACCTAAGATACTTTGACTTCAACTACACTATTCGCGTAGTTGAAGTTGCGTATCTTAGGTCGACCCCCGCCCCTAGTGTAGCCCAGCCCTTAGGATGGACTCCCAAGCAATTAATTTCACCCTCAGCATTACACATGAGAACCAGACCACAGCATCTTTGAGCTCCCGCGGTCCATCCAACTCTGAGATTCTATGATTCTGTGGTCTTTAATGTAGATGTTTTCTTCTTTTCCTTTTTCCTTGTGTATTTGCATTTCCTTCTCTTTTAAGACATGCAAGAAAAATCATCTATTAAAGTCTGAACCTGAAGAAAGAGGAAAATGTTGCAATCTACAAAATAGTACAGCGCTGACGGTGTTCTCTTTGAATAAATACTGACCTGAATGACAGCTTAAACAAAAATAAATATAGCTGAATATGTCGCCTTACAATAGTGGTGTTGTAGGTAGAACATAAGAATGGCCGTACTGGGTCAGACAAATGGTCCATCTAGCCCAGTATCCTATCTATCAACAGTGGCCGGTGCCAGGTGTCCCAGAGGGAATGAGCAGAACAGGGAATCATCAAATGAACCATCCCTTGTCATCCAGTCCCAGCTTCTGGCAAACAGAGGCTAGGGACACCTAAAGCATGGGATTGCATTCCTGACTATCTTGGCTAGTAGCCATTGATGGGCCTATCTACCATGAACATATCTAGGTAGGCAATGAAAGTAGCAACAACTGGTTTCGTTATGAAAATAATGGCCTAGAATGGTCTAAAAATCCTAAGCCCTATTGTCTTGCAGCCCAGATCTTCCTATTTCCATCTGTCGTATACATAGAGTGGCCGTTTTCAACTGCCTTTTGGTGCCATGAGAGCCATAGCCTGCAGACTGTTGTGCTGCCCAGAATGTATCTCCATATGGCGGCTGAGGGTTAGGATGTCTGCAGGAGTGAGTTGATGCTGCTTGGTTCTAACACTTCACCAAGTTAAACAGTGCTTGGATGACTGTCTGCTACTTCCATGCAGCGTGTTCACCTCAAAACTATGCTAATGCTAGTCCAGAAGAACCAACTGGGATTATCATTCTTATCGTTGGAAGGACAGTGCCTCCTTGTGCCACAGGGACTACTAAAATCCATTTCTGGAAGGAATAACTATCCTCTTCCAGATATCCTGGCAATAGTTCTTTCACTGTCCCTGCCTGAAAAGCTTAGTCCATATGTCTGTGAAGCGGGATCCCAAATCCAGTTGGGGTCTTTGGGTGTTGCTGCATTATAAAGATATGAAATCATAGTAAAGGTGGGTTGCTTAAAATAGTCCACTTTGATGTCAAATCTTGAGTTGTGATTCAAAAATTGCACTTTTTCTGTGGACTGAGGTGCGAAAAATTCTCAGGAATAGATATTTGCTTAGATCCTATGGCATGGGGCCTCAGTGTAAGAATCTACCTGACAGATGGGTGGGAAAGTAGATACAGTAGACTCTCGATTATCCAGGATGATAGGGAAAAAAATAATTCTGGTTAATAAAATCCCGGATAATCACCATCCATAGGACGTATTGGGAGTGGGGGTTGGTTCACCAGCCACCCTGTGCTGGGGGGAGGGGGCATTGGTTCACTGGCTGCCCTGCACCCTGGTGGAGTTGTTTTGTGTGTGTTCTTAGGGCGGCAGCAAAGCCAGAGCCAGCCCTGCAAGTTGCACATATATTTTTTGACATCCTGGTTAATCCAGTCCTGGATAATCGAGAGTCTACTGTACGTAGATAGAGACCTGAAGTGGACACTGGCTGGGCTCCTGTAATATATTACTTTGTGCATCCACAGGCATGAGAAAGCCAGCAGTTATTTCATTCTGCAAGAATATGTTGCATCATTCCATGTGAGAATGGGATAGGGTGTGTTTCATTCTTTAAAAGTGTAGCTCTGTGCATCTCCTTTGGAAGAAGGCTGTTTGTCTATCTCACACCATGCCTAAGCTGCTGTGCAGATATACATCACTAACTGCTTTTGAATCATGCTCATCACAGTCAGTCTCTCGTCCAGGGAAATGGCCAAATGCTGGCCTAAGAGATTTGAGACTGAAGTAGGACATTTGTGTTGATTTATTTGTGTTATTAAAGGTGATTTTTCCCCCATTGATTCCTGCATTTGATGGTTTATTGAAAGCTTTAGCAGCTAGTCCTGAGGCAAGAATTTCTCTGGAAGCAGCTTTATGAACATCTATGCTGCAAAGTATATGTATAACGTGTTATTGGAGAGATGAATATGCAATTTCTCTGGCATCTAATCATTTACAATGGGATTCAGACACAATTAGATTTTGTGCTAGGGAAGTGGAGAACATCAGCTCTTCAGCTCATATAAACAAAAGTGACTTTAATTGACGACTCAGTCTGAAGGATACAAAAAAGTAAATATTTAAACAGGAGGCCAGCGGTGGTTGCCTTATTCACTTAAAGTATTTTTCGGTAGTTCATAAAACACGGGAGAGAATAGGTCAATGGCTCTCATACTGAAGAAAGAAGAAATTCTATCTATTCCATGTGTATCTATTCCATGGATAGAAGAGACAAGATAAAATGTTATGATACCATTAAAATAGCAAAATCTTTTTTATTCACAGTCAGATACACTTTTTCCTTTCTTTATCTTTTGAGATGGAAATTATGGCTGGCTTATGACCATTAGACTTATTGACCTATAAAATGTCTGCCAGATACTGGTTCTATTGTATACATGCAAACACAAGGAAAGGTTATTGGCTGATGATAAGCAGTGAAGTTAATGGGATTTTATGCTTGAATCAGATGATGGAAGAGTGCATTGTTTAACTGCCTGTTCATGGTATCTCCAGGGTGAGAAAGGTCCACAAGGCCCAGCTGGTCGTGATGGTATTCAAGGTCCAGTTGGACTCCCAGGCCCAGCCGGTCCTGTTGGCCCTCCAGGAGAAGACGGGGATAAGGTGAGAAAAATCTCTTCTTAAGTGCAGTTCTACTCCAAGAAACACCCATGCAAAATGGCCCCTTCCCATTTGGCAGACCGGTTCCTTCTGTGTATTCGGAGTCAGATCTGCACCATTTTTATGTCTTTTTACATCCTGGTAGCCCTGCATAGTCAGTAGAGCTCAGACAGAATTGGCTGGATTCTATTCCTCATCAACAAAACTATGTACTAAGTTACAAACAGTTGCCCTCCTGTGAGCTTGTTCTTCTTGGTCTTGCTCCAGTTTGCTATCTTTACCAAAATTAATTACATTTCCCCAACACCTACAAGAAGCCCCTTTGGACAGCAGGATATTCAGAGATGATTAGCATGGAAATATGCATCTCACTTTCTCTTTCTCCACCAACAAGGTTAGCATACCAAACCTTCTGAGCAGTTGAGAAAATATTTCAAAAAAGGTTTCCAAAAACTTCTTGCACCCTGGGAGTCCAATTCTGCCTCCCTTCCCATAACTCCCCTGGGAAGTTCTACATGAGTTGGCTTCTCCAAGACCAGGCCTCAGACACGCTAGAATGTAGGGGGAAATGTCATTTGACTATGTAGATACACAAGTAGTCACTGAGCTCTGGACAGATTTGTACATATTTGTGTCCAACAGGGCGAGATTGGAGAACCAGGCCAGAAAGGAAGCAAGGGTGACAAAGGTGAACAGGTAAGCTGGAACTTTGTTATAAAAAAGGTGAGCCTTTTTGTATTTTGCAGTCCCTTTTGTCCTCCACGTGTTCTAGACAATGTCTTTGGCAGCAGACAGCCTGATGGGACTTCTGCATGATGGTGATTTTCCATTATTTGATGGAAATATAAAACTAAGTATTTAATTATAATTTCCTCTGGTATTTACCCTTTATTTTTTACACACATTGTAATGTGAAAAGGAAAAAGTAAAGGTTAAAAGGTAGAGTGTATAAAACTGCAATTTGACCCATATTAATGTATGGAACGGAGATTTGGCCAACTTCAGGAAAGGAAATCAGTATGTTCTCCGCCGGGGAAATTAAGATGTTGAGACGGTCACATGATTGGACCCTCCATGATAGGAAATGTAATGAGGTTGTAATGGGCCTAAAGTTGAGTGAGGCTAGGCTACATTGCTATGGGCATGTCCAGCAGAGATCTAAGAGCTTGCAGTGATTGGGGATGAAAGATGACAACAGGGGAGATGAAGGCTCAGTACATGGACAGGATATCAGTGAACCCCAAGGAGACCTATCTGCACCACAGCTTGGCATATGATCACGTGTTACGGCATAAGGCTCTAAAAGTCCCCAACCTCAAATAAGGGACTGGCAAGAAAGAAGATTGGAATGTGAAAAGAAAAATATAATGGAGGGTCTTCCAGTGGAATTAATTTAAATGGGCCTCGTATAATGCCCCCTTATTTTAACATTACAGAAACAGCCCCATCATATACTATAGAATTAGCCCCTATAGTTGAAGTTGCATATTCGTTTGGACCCCTCTTTTCAGTTGTTCATAGCATTCCAAAACTTTCTCCTATCAGTTAACATTTCCAGAAGTGGAAAAGATGCCGCACATGAATAGTTAAGCTTGTAAAAAAAAAAATAGATGGCATTATTTTACTGGGAGGCAGAGGTAAGTCTGTGAGAGCAACCTAAACTTTGGCATTTACTGTCCTTGAGCATTCACCTGGGCTACCGTAATCTTCTATTCACATAGTTTTCTGATGTAGTGTTGGACACATATTATATTACACAGTATTACAGAACTTTGTTCCTCACTTTCCAGAAAGATTTCTGTCCCCTAATTGTTTTTCACTATGTACTAAAAGTTATATTAGGGTGTGATTCTGTTCACACTCATCCTAGATTGCAGTGGTGTGATTCCGTAGACATCAAACGAATTGACACTGGTGAGCCCAATTAGGCCCTTTCCCTTTTATTCGTTTTCAACACTTTAGAATTTTGGCGAGTTGATTCTTAGATTGTGCACATTTGTGTGCTCCAGACCTGATAATTTCTGGAGTATTTTAGTTTGTATTGCTAGCCGTACCATTGAACATCTTTTTTTCTAAACAGGGTCCACCGGGTCCTATTGGACCACAAGGTCCACTTGGTCAACCAGGTCCAGCTGTGAGTATTATTGCTATTATTAATAACTACTATAATTATTGACCCAGCTTGCTCCCATTGAGAAAAGTGGGAGCTTTGCTATTAACTACAATGGAAGATGGGGATGAAAGCCCAGATATAATATGTATTTATAATTAAACAATGCTAATCTCTTTCCCTCTAGGGAGCTGATGGGGAGCCGGGTCCAAGAGGACAACAAGGCCTCTTTGGTCAGAAAGGTGATGAAGGTCCAAGAGGTTTCCCCGGTCCCCCAGGCCCAGTGGGCTTGCAGGTAATTTCCAACGACATGTGATATTTGGGGTTACAAGTCCCTGTGTTGCTCTTGTGATGTAACCCACTAAAAATATCCCTTATGCCCATATTTCCACAGGGTTTGCCTGGACCACCTGGTGAGAAGGGAGAAACAGGTGATGTTGGACAAATGGTAAGTGAGATCCAATTTCTTAGCAGTTTCATCATTCATTCATTTGTTACAAAAGGTTTATTGTCTCACCAATTACTTACGCCTCTCCTTTCTTGTAGGGCCCACCAGGTCCCCCTGGGCCCAGGGGTCCATCTGGATCACCAGGAGCGGATGGTCCACAAGGTCCTCCAGGTGGAATAGGAAATCCTGGAGCCGTAGGAGAGAAGGTAAAGGATGCTGAGCCGGACCTGATTCCACTTCCATTGAAATCAGGAGGCTTGCTGTGGACATCAATAGAAACAGGCTTACGACTTGAGTTGTGATACTCACGTTGCGCATGGACCTTGTTACCAAGCAAGTTCCCCGCTAAGCTACCAGTAACTGTTTAAAATGGAGAGGAGACGTAAAAGCTCTGTCCATTGGTAATGAATATAGACCAGGTGTTCCAAACCTCCTCTTCAAATCCAACCCAGCTTGGTAGTGACTGGAAGTTTTACCATCTGAGGACTGCCCTGATTACAAAACAAATATTGATGGGAGTTTCTCAAGTTCCTACTGGACAGGTGTACAAGAACTTCCATTGCAATGGGCTGTAATTAACGCTATTGCCGGTGTTCTCAGTAGAGAATCCAAGGATGTAATTGTCACGGAGATTGAGGTGTACTTTCAGATAACACTGTGCAGTCAGGGTTAAGACATATCATGACAGGGCAAAAATACAGTCAGTGATGGGTCCATACAGGTTGGTTAAGAATATTAATTCTAAGAATATTTTAACAAGAGCTGGTTGGAAAATGTTGACCACAACCCCCACAAATGACCAGTTCCCCAGAATTTCCAGGAATTTACTTTCCCATTTACTGGCCAGCTCTGTTTTTCTTTTCTGCTGCACATGGGTGCCTGCTTTGAAATGAAGAGGAATTTTTTTACACATCCTACCACGGTGTGCCATCAATAGCAATGTATAACCATGTGATTTCCCCCCTCATCCTGATCTATAGGGTGAACCTGGTGAATCTGGTGAGCCTGGTCTTCCTGGAGAGGGTGGTCCCCCGGTAAGTGGTACATTTTTACATATATATGTATATCATGGCTTTAACAGAAATTGAATAGGATTAGTACCTTAGTTGCAAGGCAGGGTAAACAATATGATGGTCCCCCTCATTGTGGTGAGTTTGGCTGTGCAAATTGTCTTGAAAGCTCAGCAGACCTCCTTTGTTTGACAAAGCATGGCATTTTTGTTTTACCATGGACTTCTCAAGCAAGTGGTCAGACTTAGCAGAAATACTAAGAGAATCAGAATTGCACATCTGGATGTAGGTTTCCTGCCTCTCTGGAGCCTTTCTGACACATGCATTAAAGCTAGTGGACAATGGAATTCATCCCCCCCCCCCCCCCCCCAGCCCATCCCAATGCTCCCTGAAAGTCTAAAGTTTTTCAGGCCTGTCTTTCCCCAGGCGTTGTCTTGAGGGGTTGGATATTGAGTTTTCAATAGAGTGCTGTGTGGCGTAATGGTCATTGATGAAATGCAGAGATGGAATTCATCCTCCATTTTGGAAGGAAGGATTGTGAATGACAGGGAGCAGAACAGACTGTGATTGGCTGCAGCTTACAGCAGGCTGGCCTTACCATGCTATGGTATGTTTAACCAAAAAGAGCAGTTGTGAAATAAAAGTTCTCCAGGCCTTAATAAGAACAAAACAGGGGTCATCTAATTAACATAATAATAAATAATGTCCAGGTGTTCTGAGAGGTGTAATTGAACAGAATAAAACAAGTAAGCAAATACCAGCTTTTTCTCTACCTAATGGAAAATCCTGTTTTCCCTACAGGGTCCTAAAGGAGAAAGAGGTGAAAAGGGAGAAGCAGGCCCCTCCGGTGCTGCTGGTCCTCCCGGCCCTAAAGGTCCACCAGGTGATGATGGACCTAAAGGTAGCCCTGTAAGTAGCCCATTGTATAGGAAGATTGTTAAATGGAGGGTTCTTTTTTGAAAGTTGTGTTCCAAAGATTTCACGTTATTGGCTGAAGCCTATTGTCTGAACACCATTCCGGAAGTTAGTTAACGTATTCTATAGGCATTGTACTGGGAAGTTTGGCAGCGTGTTTGAGTCATTAAATGCTTTGTGATGCTCCCTGTGTGAAAGATGCTCTACACAATAGAGCAGTTCCTCAGCTGGCATAAATACAGGTTGCACTGTTGACTTCAGTAGAACACTGTTGATTTACACCAGCTGAGGATCTGATCCAATGGAATTAAAGTCTAATGATATTTATGTTTTTAAATAGCCTTACAGTTGAGGTTTATCACTTTCTGTCTTCACATTCTGAGTTGCTACTAGAGGCCTGTACCAAACCCCCAGGTATCACCCCCACCCTTTCCTGAAGCTCCCGCAACTTTGTTCATATCTGGATCCAAACTTCAATGATGACCCTTGATTAATCAATAAATAAATAAATCCCTGCAGCTCCAAACAGTCTCAACCTTTGGAAAACTTCTTATGACTTGCCCCGTGTTTATAATGGGATAATCCGAACGCTGTATGCTGAACTCTTCAGAAGTTTGGATCCCAATCTGGACTTCACAGCCCATCTCCATGTATGATGTCATGATCCGAAACTCAGGATCCTTTCAGCTTGGGGATCTGAACTTTGAAATGTCAAAGCTATGTGGCGCAAGACTTGTTGTGTACAGTAACTCTTTCAGTTGTGTCTGGAATAACCGATAGATGTTGCTTTTGAGTTCTCCAATAACTACTGCAGCTGACCCTGGGATATCTTTCTCCCTCCTTTTGCAGGGTCCAGTTGGTTTTCCTGGTGATCCTGGTCCCCCTGGAGAACCTGGCCCGGCTGTAAGTGCCAACCATTCAGAAATTATCTCAGTGAGGCAAGCAGAATGAACTGCTTTCACCCTGGGCTGGAGAAGGGCAATTCTTCGTATATAAAACTCCTTTTCCTCCTCCCAGGGTCAAGATGGTCCCACAGGTGACAAAGGTGATGATGGTGAACCTGGTCAGACTGTAAGTACATTCTGGTATACAAGGTCTGTTAAGTATTAGGACTATCGTATTCACCTTCCTGCTGCTCCCTGTTCCTAGCTCTAATCTTTGCTCAGATCACTAGAAATGTAGGGCATAGGGAGAGATTTTCAAAGGGACAAATGGTAATCACACACCCAACTCCCATTGACTTCTACTGGGAGCTAAATACTTGACTTCCATTTGTGCTGTGAAAATCTCTCCCTCTCTTCTAAGTCCAGCTGTCCAGTAATTTACTGGACCCCAGCAGTGGACTCTCTAGCTTGAGTATATTATGTGTTTCCTTTCATTCATTCTAAGATATCTATTATATTTCAAGTCACCCTTTTGTTTTTGCATCATAAGATGGGATAAAATGAGATATCAGCTTCTCTGATTAGCAGTCAGACCTCATATTGTCTGCCTCTCCTTAATTCTTAATTCTAATGCAAACTAGAATAGGTCAGGTCACATGCAAGATACCTGGTCTGTTTCTTTTATGTGTCATGTTACAATTGTGAGCTGTTTTCTTCTACTTTTAACCTAGGGATCTCCTGGGCCAACTGGAGAACCAGGCCCATCAGGTCCCCCGGGGAAGAGGGTAAGTTAATATGTTAGAATGTTATTTCATGTACATTTTAACGAGATTTCTGAAATTAGTATCATTATTATGCTTTAATTCTAACAGGCCTTATCCAATCAGTTCACTCAGTAGAATTCTTAAAGTTCTGATCAAATGGTAAATATTTGCTTTGCATAGCAACATTTGACATTTCAATATCAACCTCACAATCTTGTCATACTGATGTATAAAAATATGGGGCCAGAGCTTCCATTGGTGCAAATGCGCAAAAGTCAATGGAGCTTTTATACCCACTGGAGTTCTGGCCCATGTGCAAAATGGTCAATAAAAATAATATACACTGAAAACATTTGTTAAGGAAATATCTTGCTCTGCATTTGTCTGCCTGTTTATGGGTTGATCCTGCAAACAACAAGCAGAGTTCACTGCTCTTGGAGTCCACAAGACAATAGAATTTGGCACCAGCTCTCCCAAAAATGTACACCTGTGTACACACATGTGCGCACTCCCCAAAAACTGAATCAGTAACACGGAATAATTGTATTTTCTGAAACTAAGAAGAAAATGTAAGAAAATTCACACACTGCAATGCAATAGTTTGTTGGCAGTGTTTAAAGATGGTTTGCGGTCAATTCGAAGCCAATGGAAGTTAATGGAAAGGTGCCTGTTGAATTCTGTGGGCTTTAGATCAGGTTATTGGTATCCAAAATAAAATGAGATGAAAAAATTTGGCTCTCCCATCCTATTTCAGGATTTCTATGCCAAATGTTCATCTGAGAAGGGTAGAGGGTTAGTTTATAAGGGTGTTAATTTTTAAGGCCATTGGCAGATAGCCACCTTGCTATTATTTTCCTCCTTGTTTACAGTATCTCTGTAAATACCACCACAGCCAAACGAGCTGTGGTCTAAGAGGTGAATGCTTCTGTTTCATGTTCTCACTAGGGTCCCCCTGGTCCAGCAGGTCCTGAAGGGAGACAAGGAGAGAAAGGAGCCAAGGTAAGAGATGAACGTATATTGATAAAATCAGGATATTCAGCTGTGCTCTCTGCAGCCCTTTGTGAGCCACACCTCATCCAATCTTGTGTGGGAAGAACAGAATGTCATTTCACTTTGTATTTCAACAAACCATAAAACCTGCAATTTGGGGCCCTCAACTTCAAATGAAGACTTATCTCCTAAGTGTTTATTTTGCCATTTAACAAATTCTGCTGGATAGTTATGGAACTGTAAAGGGCTTTGGAATATGTTTTTGGTATCAAAAGTGTCATTTACTGTATTGCAAATAGTACTGTGTATACAGGACTATATAATATAATAAAGAAAACATGATATTCGCAAATAGCGATTATCTCAATAACAATGTTGAGCCTAAATTGGGATAGTGTTGTAAATTGTATTGTAAGTTACATTATTATTATTGTTATTATTGTTATTAGTTATGATGTACATTGGGGTGGCACCCAGGAGAACACAGAACAAAAAGATGGTAGAGTTTACAGTCTACGTAATATTACTGCAAGTTGGTCAGTAAACAGATGGAAATGGAAAAGTACTGCAACTCCAGGATTTGGATTTCAGTGGGTGCAGTAAAGAGCAGGAAGGGTGTGGCAGGAAGAGCAGATCATAGAAAGGTATAAAAATAGGAAGGGAATTGCATGTATCACAGTAGGTCTCATCAACTGTAATGAGACTATTTAAAGAACAACTTGGTGCCCAATTGAAAACTGGATCATTTTGTCGCTTGCCACCAGGGTGAATCTGGCCTGGAAGGACCTCCTGGGAAGACAGGCCCTGTTGGTCCGCAGGGAGCTCCAGGGAAACCTGGTCCCGATGGCCTTCGAGGAATTCCTGGCCCAGTGGTGAGTATTTTAAAAACTGAGAATGCCTTTCGCCCCAGGCACCATTGTAGCTGGGCCACAGAAGCAAAGAGTCTGCAGACTTGAATGCCTGATGTCTGGTGGCTAAGTGATTTTAATAGAGGACCATGGCTCGAGAATTCACTGCCACCCTCCAGTGGTCCAGTAGAGGCCAAGTCTTTTAAAGCATATAGAATATCTGTTCTTTTCCATGGCTTTTGGCTGAGTTTTGGGGTGGGAAGGATGGGGTGAGTTGGTATTTATTTTACTTATGGCATGGACAAGGAAGTCAAGGGAAATTGTGTTTGTTTGGTTTTAACTTTTTATTAAAGGTTAAAAAAGCTCAAAGGTAAAATTTTCCAACGGGCCTACGTCCCATTTCAAGAGACTTAGGCACACGGGAGCCAAAGTCCTATTAACTTTAGTTTCTTCGGTGCACTTGGCCAAACCTCTCATTGCCACTTTGTCAGGAGTAAAGGAGGCCTTCAAGATTGGGCCTTGTGTTTTGCCTTTTTGTTTGTTTATTTTAATTTCTGAAGACTTGATCCAAAACTCCTTAAAGTTGCCAGAAAGACTCATGACTTCAGTGGCCTTTGCATCAGGCTCAGACCATGTCCGTGCTCCTGGAGCATTTCTATTTGGGGGTTAATTAAGGTTAAAATATATCAGTTTAATAATGGTTTTAGAGTGAATCATTTTTTCTAGAGATGGGCCCAAGCACAGAGTTCACGTATGGAGGGATAAGGTTTGGGGTGCTCAGATCTAGAATTTCACCACTGGACAAACTCTATTGTGAATGCCCAACTTGAGTGCATTGCATTGTTTTGCAGGGTGAACAAGGGCTCCCCGGTTCCCCAGGCCCCGATGGTCCTCCAGGGCCGCTGGTATGTCTTTTAGTCCCAGTTGTTTAATTACTTATATACAGAATTTTGCATTTGGTATATATTATTTTTATCTGAGTTTCCTCTTCTTTTATTTTTTTAAGGGCCCACCTGGTTTACCTGGTCTTAAGGGAGATTCGGGTCCTAAAGGTGAAAAGGTGAGACTTCTACATAAAACATGTTCAGATACTTTTATTTTCAAATTCCTTGATTCCCCCTCCCATGCCGACTCTAAGGACAGTACGTAATAGATGTCGATAGTGAAGCTATGGAGATGACAGATTCTATAGCTTTCGGGGTGAAATCCACCCCTGTGAAGTAGGCTGCACAAGGTCTCTGCATTGCTTAAGTCCAATATAAACCCCATTTTGAGGTCTTAAATTAGACTGAAATGTTACATAGGCCTTGTTCAGTTGCATAGGCCTCTCTGCATGGGAATGAATTTATCCCTCTATGATAGTACACAGTAAGATTCCACATTGGTCCAGAATTCACTGTTTTCACCACAGGACATGCTAAAACAGAAAGAGGGACTGTTGAGGATATCATAACATCAGGATATAATAGTGTCAGGCAGTTCTTTAGAGCTACCTCAGTTATGAACCTTCAGGTTATATGTGTTGAGTACCAGATGAGTTCATCGACCAGGAAGACCTGTAAGTGGGTCAGGAAGAAATTTCTCCCCATAGTTCATTGTGTAGCGTTACACATTGGAATTGATGGCAAATGTTTTACACCTTCCTGGGAATTACCTGGCATTGATACATTATGCAGGAAACTAAACTGGTCCATTCGGTTATGCTTATGTTCATATGCAATCTCTATTATCATGGCAGTGTAGCGCATGCAGTTAGCAAGAGGCAGAGAAAGAGGCAGTAACTTGATAGACAGGCTTGCTTGAGGTAATGGTTTTGAGCCTTATTTGTAGAAATCAACATAACATATGCCAGTGTATGAAAAGAACAGACTCCAGAGTACAGCAGTACCACTTCTGTTATCATGTTTACAGCATTCCTTTAGCAAAAAGCTAGTGCTTTTCATTACACTCGGAGTTGTGGACATTTCTGGCTGATTCTAATGCTCAAATACAAACACTTTCCTTGTGCCTGCCCATCCCCAGATTCCCAAAAGGTATAAACACTTTCCTTCTACATTTTTAGTTCCTTCCTTTTATAAATGGCTCTTCTGGAGGAGTTTCCAGTGCTCAACACCGTCCAGAGTATGGCACAGCTGATCTTAATTAACCTCTGCTATTTATTTTCTCCAGGGTCATCCAGGTTTAATTGGTCTCATTGGCCCCCCTGGTGAGCAGGGAGAAAAGGGTGACAGAGGTCTCCCAGGACCACAGGGTACTTCCGGACCTAAAGGAGAGCAGGTAGGTGTTTTTAGGGGCACTTGGCAGTCAGTCGTGAGCCTTTCATTAAATGTGCCTGAGAAGTGATGCTGAGCCTTCATACTGGGTTTAACGGATTCAAACCTTGTTCCTTTCATCAGCTGACGTTTTGACTTCTCTGGTCAGAGGCATCATCTTAGCATGACACAGCATGCCTCTGCTAACTTTTTAACGACATTTCCTACACAGATATACCCCACTGTAGAAGCTAGAGATGGGCACCAGCTGGAAGTTATTCAGCTTAAGGGAATTCAGTTCAAGGGAAGTTTTGATCCAGATCCAAAATTGCTTTAGGTTTTAGTGATTTGGTCCTGTCCTTCTAAAGGGACGCTGAATCCCTGTGCTCTGAAAGGTCAGGGTAGTGGGCAACTTGGGCCTATCTCTAATGGAAAAAAGTGAGACCTGGAAATGAGGTGGCTCTTTTAAGAGTCACACCCTGGGACAGTACACTGATCTCTGGGTGTAGACCTTCACACCTGCATAGATAAGCCTGCAGGATGGGGGCTTTATTCCATACTTAGTCATCAGTCACTAAGCACCCACATTTGAAATCTGAGCTCCTGGTACGTAGATGATGACGAACATGAATACATTGAAATAAACTTTATTTTGCCTTTACTTTTTAGGGTATCACCGGTCCTTCTGGTCCATTAGGACCTCCGGGTCCACCAGGATTACCGGTACGTAGCTGAAATCAGTCAAGCAGCAAAAGCACAGAATTGCGAATCAAACAATCTGGGATCTATTTCTGGTTCTGCCACTGATGCAGTGTGTGACCTATGACAAGTCACGTAAATGCTTTGTACCTCAGCTTCCGTGATATATGGATACTTATGTGCTACACACCTCTCTAGGGTATTGTGCAGCTAAGTTCATCCATATTTGTGTAGCACTTTGAAGTGCTTGCTTGTTATTAATAATACATTTCTGATGTTTACTAAAAGGCAAGTAAAGTCAAACTCTTCAAACGTATGCAGAAAATGAAAACGGGCACAAACGTGGTTGATGTGAATTCATTGAAAAATTCAAATGACTATGAAATGCTTTCACATTTTTTGCCCAATGCTAATGATGTATTTTTCTCTTTCCTCTGTTCAGGGTCCCCCTGGTCCAAAGGGTGCTAAAGGATCATCAGTAAGTATAGACAAGACAAAAATAAAAGGCCGAGGAATTTTTATTAAGTGCATAACCTACTATCAGCATATCAAATCAGTAGAGTCAAGACAATTAGCTAAAGATTATTCAGGCTGTTTAAAATTAAAAATTATAATTGGAAATGTTTCTTTTAAGCCCATTCACTGTTGAAAAGGTCAGAAATATGAAAACAGTAGAAAGTAAGAAAAAAAAACCTATTGCTGTTAAGATAGAGACCTTAAAAATGGACAGCGAGAGAGGGAAGAGAAAAGTGGTAGGTGTGACACAGAGTGAAGAAATGGGTGGAAAACATCCAGTTAAGGTAGTTTAATGTCACCGGTTCCTCCTCTGTGAAGTTAGAACTATAGCTGGTTGAAAAACGCCAGTTACTTTTAATGGGGAAATTTAAAAAAACCTAAAATTTCTGTATCCATTTCTGAAAACCTTTTTGGTTTAAAATGTTCATGTTTTTTGGGGGGCAGCCAAAATTTGTACAGAAATTCTAACCAAAATATGGACATTTTGCCAAAAACCTTTACCGAACAAGTTTTTCAGCTTCTGGGGTTTTTTTCAGCAAAATATCAGAAACTTTCTGCCAAAATGAAAATATTCCGCAAAAATATTCATTTTGGTTAAAAAGCTATTTTTCATCCAAAAAATGTATTTTGACAAGCCCTAGTTAGAACCAGGTGTGCTTGGTGTAGCTGGAGGCTGAGGGAAGGGATTAAAAAATTACGTGCATGGAGAATTTGTAACCACTGGTATTTACTGAGTGAGCCACTCACACTTTTTTCTGTTTTTTTGCACTCAGGGTACAACAGGTCCAAAAGGTGAATCTGGCCATCCAGGCCCACCAGGACCTCCTGTAAGTATAACCCATTGTGGTGAAGCGTATGGTGAAGCGAGAGCTAGAATTAATGTGCGACATACCCTGGGAACCCCAGTTCTTGATCAAGAGGCAGCATGCAATAGATCCATATGAAGGAGATAGGTGCCTTAGAATTACCAGAGAGGGAGATGAAGCAAGAAAGCTGAACAGAAAGAGAGAGGTGTGCATGGAAAGGTCGAACCCACAGGCTTAACGTGGAGTATCTCTCTTGAAAGTCTTTCCAACCAGGGTGAATGGTTTTTAGCACCAAAAGCCTTTCTCAGCAGTCTGCAAGCCTTGTCCAGACTCTCTCCTGCTACACAGTTTGAATGCTTGAGCCCTGTAAAATTCACGGGTGACTGGGGAATTTTGTTAGTACCATAATGGACCTTTGAGACCTCCTGTGTGTCCGTGGCACTGAATCTCCCTGTCACTAGTGCAGCGTGTTCATTCCTGTAGCTCTCTTCTGTTTCTTTCATGTTTCCCCCGTGAAGCTAATGTTGCACGTTCTTTCCTCACACCAAGGGTCCTCCCGGGGAAGTGATCCAGCCCCTGCCTATCCAGTCCTCCAAGAGGACCAGGCGAAACATTGACGCAAGCCAGCTGGTTGATGAGGGAAACACCGACAATTACATGGATTATGCGGATGGCATGGAGGAGATCTTCGGCTCCTTGAACTCTTTGAAACTGGAAATTGAGCAAATGAAGCATCCTTTGGGCACTCAGCATAACCCCGCTCGTACCTGCAAGGACTTGCAGCTGTGCCACCCTGACTTCCCAGATGGTAGGTTCTTGGGGCTGTGAGTGGTGGAGGTGGGGCAGAAAGGGAGCCCAGCTGAGTTCATAAACCTGCACAACCCTGTTAGTACAACTTAGTGCTGGTAGGAAAATAGTATTTGTATTTTCCTGCAAACATGAGGTGAGGGGAAGGGGCTTGTCACAAGAGCCCCTCACCCTGTTGCACCCCGAGAGGTGTAGTTGGGCCAGAGATCCTCGCCCGTAGAGGAAACTGGGAGCAGAAAGCATTCGAACAGCAACTCCCACGAGGCATCACAGCGCCATTTTGAATCAAAATACTTCAGGTTTTGGCCGAAAGTCAAAAATTGGTGGGTGTTTCAGGCATTCAGTTTTTCCAATGAATCACTGAAAATGTCCACTGGAAATAAATATGCTTTGGGTGAACATTTTTGTTAGGTCACAGTGAAACACAGTTTTGATGGAAAATATCCAACTGGCTCTACTATAAATCCAACGTGTCAAGCATGAAACTGTATAGATATATACTGAAGGCCAGATTGTGGGTTTGGCCACTGGATCCTTGTCTATACTATGACTGCCCCATGTTCCAAGAGCCACTACTAGGTGTTGGACTTAATGAATCATTTATTTGGAAATTCCCCCAGTGCATACAAGTCTGCAGTAGGATCACCATAGTAGTGTTCCAGTTCTGAATTTGTGCACTGCTCCACATACTGCATTTTGAATGTTGACGGTGAAGCAATTACATATCTAGGTCTGTATTATTATATACGGAGAAACGTGTTCGCCGTCCACATACATTAATGTGATCTTATCGCTGGGATGGAAATGGTTGGGTTTGATCCTGAGGAAGTTGTGGAAGTTCTGATGCATTCTTAACTTCATATAGGCTAATCCCTTTTCCTCCAACTTCCAGGTGAATACTGGGTTGATCCTAATCAAGGATGTTCAAGGGACTCTTTCAAAGTTTACTGTAACTTCACAGCTGGTGGAGAGACCTGTATCTTCCCTGATAAGAAATCTGAAGGAGTAAGTTCCCTCAAACTGTATATTTTTCCTCTGAAGATGGTAATGGAGTGTTTCCTGTTGTGCATATTCATAGCTAGTCATCTTGATCAGATAAACTCAACAATAGAAAGTAAAAATTAAGGCTCCAATGCGTTTTGTTAATGTCAGACATAAGAATGGGTTTGGAATATGTTTACTGAGCGCACTTCGCTGAATGAATAAGCAATTTTTACACTGTTTTAGGGCAAGGTGTTGATGGTCTCTGAAGCATGATGAATGCGGATACTTTATTTTTTTTTGCATTGCTTTACAAAGGCAAACTTCTCCCTCATTGTCTCTACTGTAGTTCACCATGAGGTTTATTTAATCTACTCTTTTTATCCCCAATTCAGCAGTGACTGCTACTCTGATGGTTTTGTCCCTCAGCACTGCTGCTTCCTCTTCTACTTTGACCGAGTCTTCTGCAATAGTGGAGAAATGTTGTTCTGCTGTAATTTCTTCTGTTATTCATGTTGCATGCTTGGGTGTTCCAAACTACCATGCCTAGGATCAGGAGAGGTCACAGCATTCAGTTGGTACACAGGCTGGGTGTGAATTGGTTTAGTTAACGAGCAAAGATATGCTCTCCGATCCTCAGAATTCCAAGGATCCCTCTGGTAGTAACTCAGCCAGTCACATCCAATTGACCATGACAAGTTGTCTAAGTGTCTTTCAGTTGCAGTAAGGTATCCCCATTGCCCCATATCCATCTGCTTTATCTTATGGGGCTGATCATCGTGTGTAAAAACCTACTCTTCAGTTTAGTTTCTCCACCCGGTAAATGTGATCTCTTCCAACGTGGTTGTCAAGGATCCTCGTAGGACCATCAAGAAGGTCTTCACATGCTGGGTTAGGGTAGAGACAAGAGATTCATCACTCCTGTGCACCCTGTGTATCTACTTAAGTAGATAAAGTATCTACTTAAGTAGATAAAGTAGATACTTAGATAAAGTAGATCCCTTTTAAGTAGACAGCTTTAAGTAGATAAAGTTATTGCAGTATTCCCAGTGGAACTGATTCTTCTATCACATACTCTGGTATAAGTGAGAGGAGAATCCAGCCTATTATATTCCATATGCAATAATGAGACTATCTACCTCATTAACATTAATTACCTGCATAGGTATTTGTGGATATTTTGTTATGGGCCGCTGCATGGCCTGAAAAATGTATACTGTTTCGGTGCATCCATAGCATGGCAAAAATGCACTGTTTCATGTTATGGTTTTCCTCCTGTGATGGAAAAAATAATCACAAGGCAACAGTGAGGAAGCTAGTGAAATAATGAGGGAATATTAACTAAACTCTATCCCTGCCTTCCCCCCTCACCCCATTAAACAGATCCCTTGTTCTGACTGAAAAGAGAATATTCAAATTTACATCTGTAAAGGGTCCTCTGGGAAAGATGGTTTGGCAACTCATCTCCTTATCAAGGTCACAATCTCTGCATCATTACAGACTGTTCAGCTGCGACTCCACCATGTATTCTGGTTCATTACCTGCCAAGGACTACACATTCCATTTACAGTATGTTATTGGTGCTCAAACACACAAAGCAGATGCTGGTGTTTTATTAATTCTCCTAGCGTAGCCTCTCCTGGCCCTAGCACATCTGGATTTGACATTGGACTGACATCAGCCTTCTCTATTCTCTGCTGCTTTTCCATCCTTGCCCACCACCAATCCCCATGTAAATAAATGGATCATTTACCACTAATATTTTCTCTCCTTTTTTTTTTTTGCCATCCACCTTTAAAACGTGCTGCCAATTTTCCATCAGCAGCTATCTAGAGGTTACAGATCATTAACCTCTTACCAAGGCAGTTTATACCTGTGGGCAGGGGTGGCATGTCCTAACCCCAATGTCAAGTGGTGAACATTCCAGTTTAGAAGCTGTCAGGACCCTGGGGCTCAGTGGACTGTTTTTATTACCAGTGTATAAAGTTTAAGGAACTTTGTGTTAAAGAAAGGTGAACTTTCAGTCAGACAGACAGAGACAGGATGTGCAATTGAATGTAACCTTTTTCTTTCTTTGTTTCTCTCTTTCTCTCTTCCACTTTCCCGTCCACGATTTAGGCTAGAATTACTTCTTGGCCAAAGGAAACCCCGGGCTCCTGGTTCAGTGAATTCAAGCGCGGTAAACTGGTAAGAGGCACCCTACCACTTTCTGTTGGTCTTTAACCCGTCTCATATTTTACAGAGCAAAATGGCTCGTTGGCCCAAAGAGCAGCCTTCCACATGGTATAGTCAGTACAAGCGGGGTTCCTTGGTAAGTGGCTAACCTTGACCCCTACCGTCTGAATCCGAGCACGTCAGCCACGTCCGCTTTGGTTATGGCCAAACTGTTTACACTCTGCATGTTGGACTAATAACCATCATTGGACAGCTTTTCAAAAAAAATTAAGGTGGAACGCTGACTAAAATGTATTGGAGGCACATTGACAGGACCCTCTTCGGGGAAGGAAATGGGGTGCAGGCCTCAGTACAGCAAGGCTGTAAGCACATGCCCAGTATGTGAACAGCCAATGAGATTACTCATGTGCTTAACACTAGGCATTCGCTTAAGTACCTTATTGGCTCAGAGCCTCCGACAGGATACTAAACTTAGTAAGAATCAGAGAGGTAGCTGTGTTAGTCTGGAATAGCAGAGGTAACAAAGTCCTGTGGCACCTTAAAGACTAACTATAAAGTTTTGAAGCATAAGCTTTCGTGGGCTAATACCCACTTCGTCGGATGCAAGCAGTGACACTTCCACTGCTTGCATCCGACGAAGTGGGTATTAGCCCACGAAAGCTTATGCTTCAAAACTTTATAGTTAGTCTTTAAGGTGCCACAGGACTTTGTTACCTAAACTTAGTAAGATTTTTTTTTTTTACAAGGAAGTTTTTCAGTGGAAAAATGGGAAGTTTTTCTATCAGAAATTCCTGTGAATTATTTTCTGTATTTCAGCCAGCTCTAAGGGCACATAAGGCATATAATAGAGTAATAAGCCAACCCCTTGGAGTTAGATCCATCAGTTTCATGTTCCAATATTGTTGCTAAGTCCAGAGCATCATGAATCTGTCTTCGTTACGCTCTCCCAGCAGAAGTATCCCACTTCCCACACCACCTCCACTAGTCTTGGAGAAAAGCCACTGAAGAAGGATTTCAAACCATGCATGTGCTCTCTAAGTTTGTGTGAGCTTGGCCTAGAGACACAGTTCAAGTTTTAAAGGGAAGAAGAATCTCTGTCAGTTAAACAATTCGTGATCTCTACATTCTACAACAGAGAAACCAAGGAAATGAGGGAAGAAGGAAAGCACGGATAGCTTACGGACAAATGTCTACAACAGGGGTTCTCAACCCTTTTCTTCCTGAGGCCCCCCCACATGCTATAGAAATGTCCTCGTCTTGCCTGGGCCGCAACTGGTTTTCTGCATATCCAGGAGCTTAAAAGCCAGGGCCAGCATTTGGGGGTAGCAAGCTGGCGACTTCCCAGGGACCCCACCACAGGGGGCTCCTTGAAGCTTTGTTGCTCAGGCTGCAGCTTCAGCCCAGCCTGGGGTGGGAGAGGGCTTGGGCTTGGGCTTTCTGCCCTGGGCCCCAGCAAGTCCAGTGCTGGCCCTGCTCTCTGATTTATTTTGGTGGACCTCTTGAAACCTCCTTGCAGCCCCCCAGAGGCCCCGTGGTTGAGAACCACTGATCTACAATATGTGCCCCAGGAGTGTTGGGGGCTGGGACGTAGCTGTACTTCTTGGGAAGATGAAATCTACTGTAGAATAACCGCATTTTATGGAAAAACAGAACAGTATCCGAGGGGCCTTAAACTCTGTTTGTAGGTCTCATTGTGGAACGATTAGCATGAGCAGGGCCCTTCAGAGACCAGAAAGCTCCTGAACAAATCTCAGGTCCGTTTGGACTTGTGAACAAGGAAGAAATGAGCTCTTTGGAAATCAATGGGATTTGGGAAGAAAAGAAAACACACTGAGCCAGACTCAGCACCACCGGAGTAATCCGAGCTGTAGTTCTTGAACGTCTGTCCTGGTGAGCCCTCTCACACAGCAAGCCTCTGAGAGCGACCCCCCTATAAATTAAAAATATTTAATGCTATTATAAATGCTGGAGGCAAAGTGGGGTTTGGAGTAGGGGCTGACCGCTTGCAACCCCCCCCCCATGTAAAAACCATGTGACCCCCTGTGAGGGATCATGACCCCGACTTTGAGAACTCCTGAATTAGACCCACACTGTTTTGCACATGCAGAGGAGCTAACCCACTGTATATCCCCCGCTTCTCCTTCCTTCCTCACGCACACAGTCAGCTTGCTCAGGCTGTGGGGGCCTCCTGGAACTTCCTCTGCAGAGTCCTGCTGCAGTACCCATGAAACTTCCACCTTAAGCACCTACCAATAAACAAAGACACTGCCTTCTTTTCTCAAGCCACACTCTTTGTCACTAAGCACTGAACACTCTGATTCTGTCCCTGAGAGAGCAACGGCTTCCATAGCTGTTCCTGCAGCGCACAGCCCAAAGAGCAGGGTTGTATTCTGAACATATCGCAGAGGGGCTTAACCAGCACTTCAGCATCTTGAAGGAGAGGGGAGGGGCAATTTCTGGTGACTTAACTTCAAAACAATTCACTAATTAATATCTGTATCTGTTTTACTGATTATTTTTTCAGTCCGTTGAGTATTAGCCACTCACTTTCAGGGCTGAATAGCCAGTCTAAAATTTTGGTTTTGGGGTGGGTTGTTTTGGGGTTTTTTGGCTAGGAACTTCAAAGCTATTTGGAGCCCTTTGTTTCATCTCTCTCAGTTGCCGTTTTCTTGCTCTGTACCTATGCTACATTTTCTTTTGAAAAGAGCTCCCAGCACCTAGAAGATATATGTCAATGGAATACCCCAGGGTTAAACATGTGACCCATAAAAACAATGCTTTGGTCTTAAGAACACAGCCAGTTTCAGAAAAATGGATGGAACAGAGTGCTGGTACTGGTAAGTGGAGGGAGTTAGCGTACTTTGACTGGAAATTGAAATCCTGACTTAGGTCAAAAATGTAAATGAGTTTGATGGGTCTCTTATAAGGGTCCAGTCCTGGTTTTGTTAAGGCCCATAGCTAGATCCCCATGGATTGGGTGCCTTTCTGCACATCCCAGACACATTGGGCACTGGGGACTTGAGCCAAAGGCTGTGAAAAGACACTCCAGGAGCTGTGGGTTCTCAGTACTGCTGAAATCTCAGGCCACTTATTTAGGTGGCTGAATGGGAATTGAAGTGCCCACTTTTAAAACTGTTGACCGTTCTTTTGGGACAGTTTGTAGAACCCCACAGATCAAAAAGGAGGTTAACATAATAAACAGAAAAATCATCCCATTATCTCATACCCACTGGTTAACATCAGTGAAATACAGACACATGACCGAGTCAATTCCTATCACTTCTCAGTGATGGATATAGTTAAAAAAGTAAAAGGATTACAGATCTTTTCTTCTGGGGTGTGCACTCCTGGCATGTGTGCATGACTCCCATTAGAGCTAATTATGCTTTATATCTATCCAACCCTATAATCGTTGATTGCCACATGGCATCTATCGTGAATTGTTATTGTAATACATAAATAAGGATGGGATTGATTCTGTAAAGCCCCACTCCCACGAGCAGTTCTTCTGCATGTAACTTACCCCCATTGGCTCCGGTTGAAGGACTTCAGGATTGGACCTTAGTGCAGCATCCAAAGAACCACATCTCTGCCCACTTCAAAGGGATACTGGATGCCAAGGTCAAACACAGCTCCAAAGAGAGACCCGGTGGAATTGGGCAATGCACATCAGTAGCTCTGTGTGCCCCTGAACAGGTGCTGGGCAGTTAGCACGTGTGTTCATCTCCTTCTATATTCTGGTGGCTCACTGCTATTTTCTCATCTGGCATGCATGGCTTTCTCCTGTTCAGTCATGTTTAACACTCAGGAGGAGACGCGCAGTGGGATCTGGACACCAGAACCGGTTGGTATAAATACGTGTCTATATTATTATTGTTGTTATTTATTATCATTACCTATTGCTTCTGATATTATTGCCCAGCTGTGAATCTCTCCTGTTGTTTCCAGTATGTACTGTACCTTGAAGTTTGATGACACCACAAGGAACACTGCACCGTTTGCATGTCTGAATTGTTCTCCAAATTTATTTTTAAAGGAAGCGACTGTCTATAGATCACATGCATAAGTGTTGGCTCTCCTGGCTTGGCCATGACAGCAGATGTTGTTTCTGTATAATGAGTTTCAAACCACATTGGAATGGGTATATTATGCATTCGTTCACCTGGCCTTTGATAGCTACAGGATGAGATCCCAGCTGCAGATGAAAAGCCTTCCAGTGCAGTCTTGCTTTCAGGTCCATCAAAGGGTCCGAGTTGAAAGGCGCTGTAGAGGATTTCAAGTTGTTGTGTATTGCAAATGATATACAATACAGCATAAGGGGAGAGAAGGTGATTTTCATACCTTTACATGGAATAGGGAAGGGATGGGAAAGTTAAATGCATTGCCATAGATTTCATGGCACTCAGTAAAAGGATTTAAAAATTGCAGACTGATAGGCTCCTTTACTGGGTGTGATTCCCCACCGGAGTTCAATGGCTTTGCCTATCTCTTCTCTAGGCCCTCTGCATCTTGCTAGTATCACTCTGGATCTCTCTCTCTCTCTCTCTCTCTCTCCCTCCTCCCAAATAACTTCTGTTTCTCCCTTCCTCCTCTTCCGCCCACTCACCTTGTCCAATCTTGCCACTCTCAGGGATCCTCTATCTGCTGTCATCCGCATATACCCCCATATTCCAGCCTAATCCTTGCTA
The DNA here is from genome assembly GCA_032164245.1 of Sternotherus odoratus. Classification (NCBI taxonomy): domain Eukaryota; kingdom Metazoa; phylum Chordata; order Testudines; family Kinosternidae; genus Sternotherus; species Sternotherus odoratus. Next base: position 14,882,767 of record JAVMKO010000016.1, read on the forward strand.
TTGTTCCTTACCGGTGCTACTGATTGTGCCTCTTTCAGATTCTGATGTTTTTCTTGCACAAATGCTGCTGGCAGTAATAGCAAATAACCTGGTTCCTTGGTGCATTCAACTTGGGCAGCTGTTGGTGTGTCAGTGCCATCCTCTGGGTGTCTCAGCACCCCTGGAGGTGTAAAGGTGTCACAGGCGTGAAAACGAGGAGTCAATGGAAAGTCTCAGTCTCACAGTCCCTGCTGAAATGGATAGTGGATTTATCATTGACTCAAATTCCAAACCACCCCCCCTAGTTTCCAGGCCTGGTGCTGCTAGTTTGGCGGAAGAAGTTCCAGCCTTAGGGGAAACAGGAGGTTAAAGCTGAATATTTTAAAATCCTTCTACCCTCAAATTTAGCAGATGACAGGGCCTTGAATGCTATTTTGTCAGAGGCTTTGGAAGGATCCCCCTGCAGAACCTCTGCATATGTACGATAAACGAGCGCATGCAGAGGAAGAGAACACACACCTGGCCGTGAACAGAACAGTGGCCAGGAATATTATGTCTCTATGACCCATTGCAAATCAGTTTCAAAGGTATTCGATGGGGGAACACCAGCTCCTGGTAGAAATGAAGGGCACAATACCTCAGCCCATACATCCAAAGATGTCCTCCAGGATCAGAAGATCTCACATGCCAAACTACAGATGCTCCATTCATGTTGACAGTGTTACCCCTGACAAACTCTGTCAGAAGATGGAGGGTAGGATTTTCTGCTCTCATTGAAGTCAAGGATAATATGCCCCCAGACTTCTGTGGGACCAGAGCTTACGCAGCACTGATCCCCACCCATTCTTTCCATGTTTTTCCAACAGGATGGAAGTTCTGGAGACTTATCTCCCTTTGAGTGTCTGCCCCACTTTTGCCTTAGTCTTTTTATTCACAGATGGCTCAGAATCAGCTGGAGAAAGAAAATTTCCTTCAGAGCAGCAGGGATGACTGGCATCCAAGCAGTAGCAGCAAAACCAGGGAGACAGTCCTGCAATAGAAAGTCATAAAGCAGGAGCCTCTAACTTGACCTTTTCATTGGTCATCAACGGTCTTGTGCATATGTGTGTGTGTGTGTGTGTGTTTGTGTGTGAAATGAAGTCCTAGCCATCCAGGCAAAGGGACTGTCTCGTCTGTGACATGTATGCCATTGACAGGACGCTGATAAGAATGGGTAGAGATGACATGGATGGTGGCATGCTGACTATGGGTATCGGTTTTCCATGAAGAGATTAACTCTCCCACGGAGCATTTTCGAGTTCATAATTCTGCATCGGCTACTTGAGTGCCCCAGAGGTGTGTTTCACATCACTGCCTACCATTTCCCCTTCTTTGTTTTCCATTTCTCTCAGCTTTCCTATGTGGATTCGGACGGCAATCCCATTGGAGTGGTGCAGATGACTTTCTTGAGGCTCCTGAGCGCCTCCGCAAGCCAGAACATCACCTATAATTGCTTCCAGTCTGTAGCCTGGCAGGATGCCACCTCGGGCAGCTACGACAAAGCCATCCGCTTCCTGGGCTCCAACGACGAGGAGATGTCCTACGACAACAACCCTTACATAAGGGCTGTCCTCGATGGCTGTGCAGTAAGTATACATGCTGACAGAGTTGGGCATAGGAGGATCTTCTACACACAAAGCAGAGTCAGTCTGGCTTAGTAACTAGAGCTGGGGGGTGGCAGTCAAGACTCAGGGCTTTTTCTTCCTTAGCTCTGCCACTGAGGCCAGGTCTACACTGGTCAGGGGTCGACCTAAGATCCGCAACTTCGTGTAGCTGAAGTCGACGTATCTTAGGTCGACTTACCTGGGTGTCCTCATGGCGGGAGTCTGCTGCTGCTCCCCCGTCAACTCCGCTTCCGCCTCTCGCTGCGATGGAGTTCCAGAGTCAAGGGGCAGAGCGCTCGGGGATCGATTTATCGCGTCTGCACTAGACACGATTGTGGGATTTGTGCTTGCACATATTTTGCAGGCTCATCTTAGATTCTATAGGACTGATTTTCAAGAGTTCAGGGCCAGATTTCTAAGTTTCACTACCCATAATTTAGGCCAAATTTTTAAAAAAGCTCAGCCCTTCCTTTGGTAGGTAAATAAAGGCCAGAATTTCAAAGGTGCAAACCATCCTGTATTTTTGAACCTAACTGGGAACTGAGCTCTTGTGAAAATCTGGAATCTAGTTTTGGGCACTAAGCCCTTCTGAAAATTGCAGCTACCTGTCTGAAAACCTGGTGTAATGTTTGCCAATTCGATTTGTGCTGGGACCCAGTTTTCTAAAGCTCAGAAATATGCAAAACCTCTCCTCCTCCTGCAACCGGGATGATCAACATCCACAGGACTAAAAGGAAAAAAAGAAAATATTGAGATGTCTAAAGGAGTGAGACCTTAATAGAATTGAAGAGATTAAGTCGAACTCCATTCGGAAGCCGGGGTGTTTTTGCTATAGAAACACTGAGGGGAAAATTCAATTAGAGTCACTAATTCTCTTAATGCTGCGGCAGAAAGATGACGTTCATCCATCCCATAGCAGAAAACACTCAGAGGCCACATGGGGAAGTTTATTCTCAGGTATTTCTTGACAATATGATGTGCCTTAGAAAAATCACCTCCCCATCTCACCTTCCCGTACTAAGTCTCAGGGAAGCTGGAAGAGCATGCATCACAGATTTAAAAGCCAATATTCTTGATGAAAAACATTACAGTTAGAAATTATTTTGCTCAGGTGGCCTACATTCTCTACCTTTCTTTTCTCTTGTTCTTTCTGTAGCTACGGATATTTGCAGGAAAACAGGCTCTCACGAGTTTATTTGCCTCTGTTGTTGTTTGTTAGCAGAAACTGTAACATAACCTGTTATTAGAGCAATCAGTTTGGATGTCACAAACAGAAGAATATGGGGCCAAATAAACAGCAAGAGCACAAGGGATTGTGACTGGTGGCTACCGTTACCATTGCAGTAGCACCTAGAGATTGGGGATTTATTGTGCTGGCCACCACACAGAGACACTCGCCGGCCCAAAAGAGCTTGCAGTCTAAATAGACAAATTGTGGGAAGGGAAATGGGCACAGAGAGGTAAAGTGACTTGCCCAAGGTCATAAAGCACAACAGTTGCAGTCAAGAAGAGAACGTCAGTCTTCTGAGTCCCAGTCTTGTGGTCTATCTATTGGACCATGCTGCCCCTTGAGAGGTGGGTCTTCAAAGGTTAATTCTCAGCTTAAAATGGGCTATGCTACCATACTTGAAAATAGTGCACAAAAGAGAAACTGTTCAAAGCAGAATGCGCCAGATCCTGAGCTGGTGTAAATCACCAGGCTCCGCTGACTTCAGTGAGACTGTGCCAACCAGGCATCTGGCCCCAGTATTTTTTTCAGTTTCCCAGGCTGCCCCTACAGCAAATATCATTATAACGTTATAATAACATGATAATATATATTATTATATATATTTCTTACTTGTACCACGTCAAGAGGTGCACTAGGCTCCTGGCAGATCAGGGGGATATGGCCCCTGCCCCACTCTAAATGTACGTCTACGCTTACGGAGGCATGAAGGGAACGGACACCGCACGCCCAACTAGCACAGGTAGCACTAGCAGCGTAGAGAGTGAGGCAGAGCTTAGGTAAGTAGAGTAGTGGGCCCTACACGCCTCACTCCCCAGAGCATGGACCCTACACAGCTCTCTACATGCCCAAGCAATGGTTCCTACGTCCACGCTGTTATTTTTAGTAGTGTAGGGTCCCACTGCCTTCTTCCTGCCAGAGCCTTCCCTCACCCACTGGTGTGAAAGTCCACAGCAGAAGGGAGCAAGCCGAGCTTTTCCCCCGCCAGATCTTTTCACTGTGGCACAGAGCTGCACACGCCGTGCCCGAGCCCTGCGTGCTGCCATGTAGACGTAGCCTGTCGGTCTGGATTTGGTGAATTTGCTCAGTCTTATGACCCGCGCTTGGGAATGTCACTCCTCCTCTGCAACATCCGCCATTTCCGAATCCAGCCGTCTGAACCCGAGTGCTGGGGCTGCTATTCCGCCACTCATGTCAGAGCCAGCCAGTCCCTGGATATTTACAGGTGCGGGGAGCCAGGACCCGGTCTACGCACCTGTGAGGCTTTCAATGTGCATGAACTTGTGGTCCTCTTCTGCACAGGGTGAATTTCATCCTGCACAGTGCTGGGCACCCTCATCACACATTGATATCCATGGGCGCTGAGGGCACTCCGTTCCTTGCAGAAACAGGCCATAGCTAAGGCGAAGCTCCCAAGTTCTTAAATACAAGTTTTGCCAGAGTTAAGCCAGCAAGGATTGGGTCCTCCTAGCATTAGAAGGCTAATGGCCATCTCACCAATGTAGCACTGCCGCAGAGTTCTTGTGGAAGCTGATCAAATGCCCACTCCTGCCACGATTCATTCTCTTACAGCGAACACCAGAGGAATTCCAGTGCTAATGACTGGGCCATTATTTGAATGTGTTTTCAGTGGTCTTATAGCCCTTTTTTGGTTGCTGTGATATAGCCTGTCCTTCGGAGACACACAAATCAGAGGGCATAGTAGAGAAAAAAATAAAACCCTCCATAAATTCACTTGTTTGTGCAGTTTTGTATGCCCATGAGTGCACTTCTGCTCCTCTAATAATTATTTATATTTCAGAAATAACAGTATGGCCAGCAGGCGTGATAGGAAGACAACATCACCTTGCAAATTACATCAAACTTTAAATGTGGTCTTTTTTTGTTGTGCTTGGATCATAGTCAAACTAATACATTTAAATTAAATTGCACACATTTGCTCATCAACCCATGAACATCCTCAGGGAGTTAGAACAAAATACTGCAGCCACAGCAATTTTACTAGTCTCCTGTCCCAGCCTTGGTACGTTCTGAAGACTGGGTTAACATCTCTGCATGTACTCGGCAGCTGCTTATGCTTCTCCAGAGTCTTTTCTCGTTACAGTAACCGCCCCATTTTTGTTGAATGGTAATAAATTTTCCCAGACAATTGTGTGTAGAATGGACAGTCATGAACAGTGTCATGGGACAGTGGAATATGACGTGTGTGTGTCATGTGTGTGCACAGTGTCATAGACAGTGGAATTTTTTTCCCCCTTTTATAACATGCTTGGTTTAACATCTCTAAAAATACAGTAATCCACAGCACAACTGCAAAGAATCCATACAGTCTGGCCAAGATTTTTGAAACTGGGTGCCTCCATTTTAGGATGACCAACAAGGATGCTCAACACTTTCTGAAAATCAGGTCCCTTCAAGGTTTCTTTAGTTGGACCTCCCAAAAACTGAGGCACAGAATCATTAGTCATTTCTGAAAACCTCTGAATCAATGTTCACTACATTGTTTTTCATTTTTCCCCACCTTATGTGTCATCCATATCCCAGTTTCCCCCTAAGTTAGCCATTCCTTCTCACTTCCTATTTTAACCTCTACACTTTTCCAGTGCTGGATGAGGCAACGTTCATGGCTCCTTCGGGCCTGTAATAGAGAGATTCTAACTAGAGTGGGTCAAAACTTGGAATTCCCCGTTTGGTTGAAATTTTGTCACTTTGAAATTTATTTTTATTCTATTTTGGACCAAATCCCAAATAGTTTTGAAATTTCCCGTAAACCAAAAGTTCTGGCAGAAAAAAAGTGTTTAAAAAAATTTCATTTTGAAATTTCAGAATTACACTTTGAGTTTTGTGGCTTTTTTCATTTTATATCTTTATTTTTACATTATTTCCTGGCATGTCAGTAGTATAATATGTGTGGCAATAATATGCACTATTAGCCCTGACGTCATCATATGGCACAATAGTTAAAATATTTTATTTGTTGATAGGTTGGTACCAATGCATGCTTAAATATTTATTGACGTGATATTTGTTTCCATTGGAGGCACAAATGTACTCAGCAGAGCAATTGTATTAATGTATTGCATTCAGACACTGGGCCCAGTTCATTCCTGCTGCAAGCAGGTTCATTTACTTGGTGAAATTCCACTTGCTTATATCTGGGCTGAATTCGGTACATCATCTCCATTTCCCTGGCAAGCCACCCAATATGGCTTATGATTACCATGAGGCTCATTCATACGCTGGGGTTTACTTTAGTATTAATGGCACTATTACCTCATCTGAGTTCCTTTTTTTTTATTAGACAAAGAAAGGCTATCAAAAGACTATCTTGGAGGTCAGCACACCCAAAGTAGAGCAAGTACCTATCGTTGATATCATGTTCAATGACTTCGGAGAAGCGTCACAGAAATTTGGATTCGAGGTGGGACCAGCTTGCTTCATGGGCTAAGAGCCACCTGAAAACTAGTCTCCAAATGAGCAACCTCGTAACCTCATTGCGCCATTTAAAAAAAAAATGTCACATGCACGTTCTGAAACTGGACAGTGATGAGTTAATTTTTTTTGGTTTTGTTTCTTGTTTTGCCTGAGTTCAACTGTGCCACTGCACCCACACCTACCAAATCCAAATCAAAGGGAGAGAGAACCATTCCCGCGACAGGCTCAGAATCACATGACCTAAACACACCACATGTGGCAAAGCAACCTTCCAAAACAGGTCAAGGGCTACAGTACATTTTTCTGCATGCTCCTTTTCATGGCCACCGGTGGACTCAACTTCCTCCACTCGAATGTACAGAAATTAGAACAGATCAAAGACTTTCTTGCCATGAAACTACAGCAAGTGCTTGTTTATGGATTATTTTTTTAAAAGAAAAACTTGAAACTATGTATTCAACGTGACCGTGAAATCATGTGAGAATTCTGGGCCTGATCCAGACCCCATTGAAGTCAAGGATAATCTTTTTGTTGATTTCAGTGGGCTTTGGATCAAACCCATAAATTAGACTTATATGGTCATTTCCAGAATGTTTAGTTTCTCCATTTAATTATTTTCACAAAAATTAACAACCCAGATCAGTGAATTTGATAGTGTGAAGTCACTCTGTGCATCTCCTTACCATGTATTAAAGGTGCTTATATTTTTGTATGTTTGTAAGTAAATATTTGTATTGTATATTATTTTAAATGTTAAATGTTGCTGGCTTCAAAACATGCATGTGACCCTGTCTGCAGTAAAAGAACAACTTTTCTCACTAGCACCCGACACAAAAACTAAACCTAGAAAGGGAGGCAGTTAAGGTTACTTCCCTTGTTTGTATCCAAGTCCAGGATCTTGCCAACACTTACAGCACATTCTTAAGTATGTCAGTAATCTACGGAACTACTCCTGCTTAAAGTTAAGCATGTTCATAAGTGTTAGCAGAAGAATCAGGGCCCAAATTAGCAGTGATCAGTCCATAAACACACACATGAATTTCACGATCATTTTAAAAGTCCCACCACTTGGATGGCAAAGTTTTGATGCAAAATTAAATATATATTTTGTGCCACTTTCTAACAGCCCGGTTTGTAAAACCCTGATTTGGAAAATCAGAGTCCCGCCTGGTTCTTTGCCTTTTTGTACACTCACCTTGATTTTTTTCTTTGTTTTAATTCCATTCCAAATGGCAGATTGCACATGGCAGGGAAATCCGCTTTCCCTCCCCACCCCCCTTAAAAATAAAATTAAAAAAAAAAAGGTGCTTTTTATTTTTACATTTCTCTTTGTGGTGCTATCTATTTTACTAACTAATACGACACTGGGGATCCCCTGCCATTGCCAATCTCCCAGCATTCTTTGCTTTAGCCACTTTCAACACAGACTGCAAACGTTTGCTACAGTCTTTGATATAAATGCATGCTACCCTCATATTCGTTATGTAGACGAGCTACTGCTTTTCCTTAAGTGTATTATGGTAGCTTACGTGGCCCATGTAGAAAGTATTAAATGTGCTTACGTGGTTTGTTGGGTTTTTTTAAAGAATATTCATACACTTTATATGGTGGTAATTATGCCAGATTGTACTCAGTCGCTGAATTTTTGTGGTGCTAATTTATGTATTTGTTCAATGTACTGAAGTGAAGATGAAACTGCCCAATTGTCTTTCTTGTTTGCTGCCTCAGCTGTAATTTCCTACGAAACAGCTCACAGAGCAAAAGAGAGAGAGGAGAATGTGCAAATTTCCTTTGTCTTCCCACATGGCTGGCAGGAAGGCTTTTCACATAGCATTAGGCAATTCAGATTGCAACCTGCAGATATATTGGTTTTCCCCAACTGTTTTCTCGTTTGGGTCACTGCTGGAAAATAAATATTGCAGGTTATTATTGGCCCTGGGGTCTTGCAATGTGCTTCAACCAAGGGGGTGTCTCATGGTAAAGGAAATGACATCACATTTACTGTGAATAGAAGCCTATATATGATGTCCTTTCCCTCACCCCCCCATCCTAAGCAAAGGAAAGAAAAATTGGATCAAAAGGAGGTAAGCAAAGCGGGCCGAGACCTTAAGTCATTCACAGTGCTAGGGGAATAAACGAGAAGCTGTGACATTGCAACGGGTTGCGGTGCTTTTCATTCCGTGAAAGCCAGTGTAAACGGATCCTTGGTTTTTTTCCAGTTAGGAATAAAAGGTGCTATCCAAGAAAATCACACAGAAAAACAGCAAGGCAGTGCAATCACACATATGTATTATATATCAGAATTCAGATTCCAATTGAACAAGTGGGAATCTCAAAACTGTTGCACATTCATCTCTGCAATTCAAATAAAAAGCCATATAGAGTTACACACACATGTGATTATGTCTAGGTCATGTGATTCTGTTATGAATTCTCATCAAGGGAGCTTTTTTTATTTCATTTCTTCATTTTTTTCTTAAATTCCTCTGTTGAATATTACAAAGTGTTGTAATTGTACTGAAGTTCCAAACTTTTCCAACTCCCCCCTGACCACTTAGCTATGGTATATTGCAATAAAATTACTTCTTGTATTTGCAGACCTTCTTTTTGTGTAATTTTATTTCCCCCACCCTTTAATATATATATGACTTGAACAAATGTTGATAAGAAAAATAAAACCTATGGAACAAAAAAGTTTAGTGCATAAGGCCCTTTTTAAAAATATACTGTCAAATGACACATTGTACATTTCTTCAAAGTCCAATAAACATGTCATAAAATTTCAGTGTAATGCCCATAAGAGGTATTTTTAAATATTTTAAACCTGTGTAATAAAGGAATAAATGTAATAGATTTTTTCAATAAATCAAGTTTACTGTTTCCACCTAACCCAACGTGATGTGAATGTCTTCTTGAAGTACAGCACGATTTCCTCACACACACCTCTGCTCAGCGAAGTGTGAAGAGTTCGGCAGAGGAGTGGAGGAGTGCTCAAAATAATATATGCTGTAAAATAAAAAAAACCAAGCTCATCAGAGAGATCATTTGGAATTCCAGACGTCGAATCTTTTTCTTTTTTGCCGAGCAACTGAAATTGACCCGACAGTCTGAGAAGGCAACATGAGGCATTTCAGACGGCAATACTTGGCTAATGTGACAATATGCCCTATTGGTTATTATTCTATTCATTATAATACCCCAGAAGTATGCTAGGTGCTTTACAGAGGTTGAAGGACAGCCTGGCTGACCTCTAGTGCTGCATTTGTTTAATATCTGATACAGGGCCTGATTTACAAAGGTGTTAAGGCATCTGTTGCAGGGTACCTTAAGAATCCCGTAGAAATGAGGCTCACACACAGTGGCTAGATGGAAAGTGGTGAGTTTATTGAAGGTCCCGGCCCTTTAGTGCTGGGGGCCCCTCTCAGCGCAACCGCAGAACGGAGGACCTGGCACATCAGAGCAATGCCCAGGGAAGAAGCCCGCGGGGGGAACACAAGCGTGGGCTTAAATACACTTACACATTTACATCTCATACATAAACATATCTCATAAATAGCAAGCAAGCAAGCCCCTGTTGATTACACGCTGTCCTGCACTTGTTTTGCAATCCTGCCTCAGTTTCCCACACACTCATTCTCACACAGACGGGGTAAACAGCTCACACAGCTGAGAAGCTCTTCTCAGACACACACACGAGATCACAGGAACACAAGGCCATTCCCAAGCTGATAACCGTAATTATGCATTACCCTGGAGGCGACTTAGAAGCATAACTGCGCCCCCTAACGATTGCCGTCACAGTAATCTTCCGCTCACTACAGCATCTAAAGATGCATATATGTGCCTGGTGGGATTTTCAAAACTCCTGGGTTCCTAACTCCCATGGCCATAAGATTGGCCTGTAGCCATTATCAGAGGTCCATCTCCCACTCTTGCAGGAGGATGGACCCAGAGATCTGGTACTGTAGCTCTTTTCTGTCTCTAATTCTTACGTGGATTGAAAGAAAAACCTCCCAACACTAGACCTGCCAAGTTTCTCACGTTGGCTTTTCGAAGTATAACAGCCAGGTCTCCAAGGTTCCCCGGCACTGTCAAAGATGTAGTGTGAGATTTTTAAAATGCTGCTGCAACTTAGAAGCACAATTCCCACTGGATGTTAACAGGTATATCTACACTGCGGGGGAGGGGAAGCCATGGCAGTGAGTCTCAGAGCCTGTGTCAACTGACTTGGGCTCACTGGGTCAAACTATGGGGTCAAAACGAGCAGTGCAGATCTTCCAGCATGGGATCTGAAACCTGGCGTGGAGGATGGGACTCAGCACCTGAGCCCAAACATTGGCTAAGCTTTGATCCTGTGAAGTGACCCTGCCCTTGACTCTCATTGAGTTCTGGGAAGTGAGCATACTTGGCACCTTGCGGGAGCGTAAAACACTTTGCACAGTTTGTAACCAGAGAGACTTCAAATATCACCGGGGGGGGGGGGGGGAGGGGGGTTGTACTGTGAAATGTGTGTACGGCAGCTGATGCTCCTTGGTGGTCCCAGACTGCTCCAGCTGCTCCCTTAAACACTCCCCCGTAGTCATTACTGCTTCAATAATAAGACAGGCAAGATGGTTTGGAGGACCGGCTTCTGGAAATCAAGGTTGAATTCCCAGCTCTTTTGTTTGTTCCCATAATATAAGTACTAGGAGCCACCAAATTAAATTAATGGGCAGCAGGTTTAAAACAAATAGTAAAAGGAAGTTGACCACACAGTCAACCTGTGGAACTCCTTGCCTGAGGAGGTTGTGAAGGCTAGGACTATAACACAGTTTAAAAGAGAGCTGGATAAATCAGGGGTGGGCAAATGTTTTGGCCTGAGGGCCACATTGGGGTTGAAAATTATATAGAGGGCCAGGTAGGGAAGGCTGTGCCTCCCCAAACAGCCTGGCCCCACCCCCTATCCAGCCCCCACCCATGCCCCACCCCTCTGACTGCCCCCCCTCAAAACCCATGACCCATCTAACCCCCACCTGCTCCTTGTCCCCTGATCACCCCTGCCAGAGACCCCCTGCCCCTAACCACACCCAAAGTCCCCACCCCCTATGTAAGCCCCCTGTTCCTTGTCCCCCAACCACCCCCCTCCAGAGACCCCCACCCCAATCACTCCCCCAGGATCCCACCTCCTATATATATTGATTGCCCTGACTCCTAGCCACTCCCCCACCCCTTGACAGGCCCCCTGGAATTCCCACACCCTAATACCCCTGTTCCCCATCCCCTGACCACCCCCAACACCCTCTTCCCCTTATCCCCCCACCCCTCCCCTCCCCTCCCCAGCCCAGCCCAGCCCAGCCCAGCCCCCTTACCACATCACTCAGAACAGCTTTGGGTTAAAATATTCAAATGTTCAGATACTTATTCTAGGGGGCAGGTGTCCATGGTCAGTGTCGTGACAGAAAGCGGAGATGTAAAACTACAGCCTCCCAGCCTGCCATATACTAACCCACCATGGACAGTCCTATGTCAACTTGAGGCTCTGATGCATGCTTTGGTTTCCTCTTGTTTCAAAGCAGAGTGGATCAAAACTGTGGCACTTTCAGGGCACAGCAGCGAGGACCACTAGGAAGAGACCTAGCTGAACCAGCCAATGGAAGCCCAGCAGGGGGTTTCAGAGTCAGGGCAGGGAAACAGGCCTAATTAATTCCCAGCTGGGCCTCATTAGACTCCAAATGCCCTTTAAAAGAGGCAGGGGAAGGGGTGGTGCTTCTATTAGAAGGCAGGACAACAAGTGCTAGGGACAAAGATTCTCTGAGTCTATTAGTTTCTAGTCTTAGGTAACTCTGGGCTTTCTAAGGGATCAGGATTTTTGAGCTGCATGAAAGGGAGGTGCCTGGAGACTGTCATGGGCTTTTGTGTGTTCTGATTGTACAAGGGCCTTATAGAAATAAAACAGAAACACTCTGGGAGGGTGACCTCAGTTTGCTAAGCAGCAGTCTCTGATGGAGTTTCTCTCCAGCTGCTTGGCCCCTGACTTTGCCTTGAGTGTGGATGGGTATTTACTGGGGCAGGGAAGCCAAATGTGTCTTGTGGCAGCAATGGGGGCATTTCAACAGACCAGATGAAATGAACTCTGATGGCATTTGTCTTGGGCATGACAGAACAAGGAGTAATGGTCTCAAATTGCAGTGGGGGAGGGTTTAGGTTGGCTATTAGGAAACACTATATCACTAGGAGGGTGGTGAAGCACTGGAATGGGTTCCCTAGGGAGGTGGTGGAATCTCCTTCCTTAGAGGCTTTTAAGGTCAGGCTTGGCAAAGCCCTGGCTGGGATGATTTAGTTGGGGATTGGATTCCCCTTTGAGCAGGGGGTTGGACTAGGTGACCTCCTGAGGTCCCTTGCATCCCTAATCTTCTATGATTATCCCTTAGTCCTGGCAATCCCAAAGGTTCAAAATTAAAAAATAAAAGTTTTTTTTTTTTTAATGTCAGGTTATTTGTATCTGTCTGCTGGTTTCTGAGCCTTTAGGGATCACCATTTCAAGGTTTTCTTTGCAACCACCAGGGCTCAAAAGGTCATTCGTTGCCTGAGCTGTCTGCTCTGATTCCCACCTGAAGCCACTTAGAAACCCATTTCTAAAACTGCTCTGCTGTAGCTGTGGAGGCTCTGTCTAACCCATCCATCAAACCAGGTGGGCTGCAGCAGCTGTGATTCTGGTAGCAGGCCAGGGACATAAATAATACAGATGTGTTCACAACTGAGGGGGAAAGAGGAGAGGGAATGGTGGCTTGCTGAATTTTAACAAAGGAAATAAAGGTGGAGTGTGTGCAGGGAATTTTTAAAAAACAGAAGGGGGGGAGGGGTTAAACCAAATCTAAGCCTGCTTAGCCATGCAATATAATGAGCAGCACTGAAAGGGAGCCAGGCCAGCAAGGGTTGTGCAGCGGCTGTTGCAAATATTCCACTTCCAGAGGAATCAACCACTACTTCTCCATCACTTCATGCAGCCAGGGCTCTGCTATCCCAAATGCACCCTATCCGTGATGGGGGGTGGAGGGGTGTGAAATCCAATCAGGGAACAGATCTAAAGGAGGCACAGGGAGGACTCTCCTTGCCAAAGCTGCTGCTGAGTTTTAGAAATAGGTTGGGCCAAATCTGTCTCTCACTGAGGCTGGTGTAAATTCGGAGCATTCTGCTGAAGCCAAGTGCTAAATCAAGCACATGGAGGCTAGTGACAGCCGGCAGGGCATTTGTTTTTATCTTTTTAATGCTCAGTTGTTGGACAGAGAGGAGGGGAAAGGGTGTTTTTTGTTTTTAGAAGAAAAAGTTCTTTCCAGCCTATAAATGAGCTGGATTTAATTCTCTTTTCTTATCTTGCCACAAACTATTTAATGCTAATGTGGCCCAGACTGGGTTGTCCCTATTTCACCTAAGATAGGAAGAGTTTGAAAGAGACCTTGTATTTCAATTAGCAAAGGTGTCATTTGTATTACAGTAGCACCTAGGAAACTCATTCAAACTTTAGGGCTGGATTGTGCTAGGTGCTACATAGACAAATAACAAGGGCGGTGCCTATCCCTGAAAGCTTGATGGGGGGCCAAAGAAGTCAAAGGGGGTGGTACTTTTGCAATAAACCATGTTGCTTCTGGAGCTGACCCTGACTTGAGATTTGTTCCTAGGACTGGCGAAGCAATTCTCAGACTTGTTTTCCAAAGGTCTGGATTAGTCTCTAGATATGTCCAGTGTTCAGGTTTAGAACTATGCTTTTCCCTATATACTTTGCAGGGCTGGTGATGTGTCTCCAACAAGTCTAATACAAGCAGTGGGGTTTCTAAAGTGCCCAAATTGACAGAACTTTCTCCAGGACAAATGGGTCAAAGCCAAAGCTTAGGGCTCAAGGGATGAAGGAAATATTTTGGACATCTGTGTCCTGGTACCTGAGAACCTAACTGTGAAACTGACCAAAAGCAAGTGAAACTGCCTAGTGTCTTCATTTTTCAAGCTGAATCATGAGCAAAAAGGGCTTAGATTGAAAGCTCTTTGGTGCAGGGACAAGCCGCCTGGTATTTTCTGTGTACTCTATTGCAATATATTAATGCAAATGAAAAAAAGCAAATGTTGAAAATTAAAGTAGGTTTTAAAAATTTGTTGTTTTCATTAGCTAAGGGCCTTTTCTTTCTGTACCACAAGTAAGGAAGGCTGTGGATAAAACACAGGACTGAGACCCAGGAGATCTGAGTTTAAAGTTTCTCGAACACTGATTCTCTGAGAGACCTTGGTAAAATCTCTTAATCTTTCAGTGCCTCGGTTTGCCATCTGTAACATGAGGATTATATTTCCCTTCCCCAGAAGGGTGATGGGGTCACAGAAGAGCCCAGGTAGACAGCTTTTAAAAAATGTATGGAGTGAAGTCTGGGCTCTCTAAGTGGCAAAACTCACGGTCCTTTGATCTTGGACTTCTGCATGGATGAAGCAGGCAATGAAAAGGTGCCAGGACTCTCGAGAGGGCTGTGCAATAACAACCCAGCATGTGTTTGTAAGACACAGACACACACACAGTACAAAAGATGATTGGATCGGGAGTGTGCATAGTGAAGGATTCCATCTGTCCCAATGCCTGCATTGCAGCTCCAGGGCAGCTGTGCTCTGTGTGTTCCAGAGCCGGCATTTTTCTTTTCACAACTATAGCCCCCTGGTTATATTGCCTCACTGAACAACTCCAGTACTGTACCTGCATGCAGGTAGGCCCTTGTATGAACTGGGATGCCAGTGGTTAAAATGTCAGCTGTGCCATGGCCATATAGTGAAGCGGGCCAAGAGAAATGAAATCACATCTCCAGTTCATACGGCTGACAGTCCAACATGTGCAGTGCGTGGGAACTGTGAGGATTGCATCCTGTTGTCTCTCTAAGCTGAAATGAGTCAAACGCTATTATTAACTCACTAACTCATGTTCTTCCTCCCAGCTCTTTAAATACCTGTAATTATTTGAAACTGGCCACCTGGTAAAGATAAAAATTGATAAAAGGGAAGTTGTGCCTATGGTTACGTTGATTGAAATGTCAGGACTCCTGAATTTTATTCCGGATTTGCTGGGTAGATTTATGCAAATAGACACTGAATCTGTATGTAAAATCAAGTCTGTAATAATCACAGGAAGAGGGTGGGCTAAGAGCTGAGCTAATTTTTTCAGCTGGAAATCTTTTCTAAAGAAAAATGCAGATTAGGCACCACTGAAATGTTTTGTAAGTTTGTGTTGATTTCACTGTTTTTTTTAAAAGAAACAAACATTTGGTTTTGATGCTTTCTAAACTAAATGTTTTGATTTTTCAACTTGAAACACCTTTTTTAGTTTCAAAATTTTGTATAATTTTATTTTCAAAAGTTCAAAAACATTGAAAAAGGCTCCAAATGAAACATTTCAGTTTTTGCAAAATCAGCCATTTTGTTTGACCCCCAAATGTGGTGGGGGTGGGGGT
Source organism: Sternotherus odoratus (assembly GCA_032164245.1). NCBI lineage: Eukaryota > Metazoa > Chordata > Testudines > Kinosternidae > Sternotherus > Sternotherus odoratus. The sequence continues at coordinate 14,898,510 of JAVMKO010000016.1, forward strand.
TTTTCCAACTTTTTGACTTGCTGAAAATTTTCATTTTGGGGCCAACCCAAAACAATCTTTCAAACGTTTTTAAAATTGTCAATGAATGGGAAATTCCATTATTCTCCAAGTTCTAGCTGAGCTTCTTTAGTGTTCTTAAAGCACTTTGAGATGCTCAGTTGAAAAGTGGTGTAAAAATAACAAGTAATATTGATAGGGTGGAACTAGAGGAGTACTTTAATACCTACAGAATATGTTTAGCATTTTGTAAACTGTGGCTTTCATTAGTGTGTTTATTCCCCTAACCAGAAGGAGAGGAATGGGAGGAAAGGGAGAATAGCTAGTTCTTTCCAATATCAGCTGACCTTTACAGCCTCTTTCTGTCCACAAGGGGTTCAATGCTGTGATTCTTTCTGTTTTTACTGACACTCTAATCACATCAACTGATATTACCAAAAGCCCTACAAGATACTCTCTATGAATTGCAATGAGAAAGAGAATGGGGAAGATGGCTATCAGCAGAACACCACCATCTGTAAATGAAGCTGTAGGCCTATGAGTGATGGAAAATACAGCCCAGCCTAAACATGCCCTATGTTTTTCAACACCTCACAGAATGACAATGCCCTGTGAAAATGCAGAACTTTGCCCTTTCTGCTAATGGGACACTCCTCTGCACGTGCTCCCCCAGAGTTCTCAGATTTTTTTTTTTTTCTAAAACAGTGAAGAAAAATTAATCCAGAGTATTCATGTGTACAGGGCCGGCTCTACCTTTTTTGCTGCCCCAAGGGGGAAAAAAAGCCACCCGAATTGTGCCACCCCAAGATTGATCGGAATGCCACCCCTTAGAGTGTGCCGCCCCAGGCATGTGCTTCCTCAGAGCACATGGCAACCACAGCACATGGCAACCAGAGACCTGTTTTCTTTTTTAAGTGTTTATACAAAAGACCGACATATTATAAATGACTCAGATTTATGGATGACTCAGCTGTGTCTGGAGTTGAACCTATCACTCTCACTCACACACACACCCCTTTCCCCCTTTTTATCCCTCCCCCTCCCCCTTTCCTCCGAGCGACACACATGTTAATGGGAGTTGCTCACAGGTAACCAAGAGCTGAAATGGCCATTTGGCTCTACCCAGACTGGTGCATTCCCTGTTCTCATTGACACTCATGACTTTGATGGGGATGCTCAGAGATCACTGAGAGCTGAATCTGAGCCATTGTTTGATGAAGCCTGTTATAACTCTGTCCTGTGAACTGCTCCATTTTGTTCTTTTTTTTTTCTCTCCCTTCTCTGCCACACAACGTACTTCTAAGGCAGAAAGTGGGAAGCAATGTGTTGCCATATAATTATCCATAAATCCGCACGAAGGCCTTTTTGAGAGAGAGAGAAAATGAATCTCCAGCTCAGGTTGTCATAAGCAATTGGAAATCATTAGGCCTGGGCTGATGGTCTCAACATCTGTCAATAGCTTTTTAAGCAGCGCCACTTTCTTGCCATTAGACAATGGTACATGAAATTTCTGAGCTTTTTACAAGGCACCTGATTTAATCTGAGGTTTTAACTCAGCTGGGAGGTTCTGCTGGCGTTACAGACTATGGAAGAGCAGTTTGAATACTTCATGCACGGCAGTAAAAATTCTAGGCTTGAGGAATAGCTGCGATGTCGAGTCCTTAATGCCAGTATAAGGATTTGGAATAAGTTTCTATCTGTGTTTCCACCTTTTCTACCTGGGCCTGCTTTTGTCGGTCTGTGTCTCTCAGAATAGCCAGATGGGATGTAGTAGCTAGAAGCCACCTTCAATAAAGTTCTCATAAATCACCATTTGCCTTTGCATCTTAATGCCTTGTATGTAATGTACTTTCCATCTGCCTCGCTGCACTTACAAAGCCCCTTGAGGTCAGCAGGAGTATTTCTATGGACTTCAATGAGCTCTACATCCAGCCTTCTTAGCTGGCTCTATCCAAATGCAAAGAAGGATCCAAGCAAGGTGCTCTAAAAGCTGTAGGACCCAGGGGATGTAGACCATGGGGAGGGGATTTATGCTGGGTGTGCGGCACATCCAACTGACAGCTGGATGGAATGTTACAAAGCCCTAAATGGGGCGTTTGAGGTGGTTCCCTGAGGGACAGTTCTGCAGAGGCGTTCCCAGCACCTGTTCTGTCTACAAAATCTTTTGGCATGCCATTTTCTGGTGGTTGTTTTTCTGGTTTGACGAAAAAGGCCTCAGATCAAGGGCTGCCACTTGTCCTTTCACTACCGGACGCCAAAACTGTTCATAATCTCTGGCCGGCGTGGCAGCTTTTACACACTGTTGTGATGCTGCTGTATTTTCAGGTCTACACACACACACACACACGCAGACTGAAGCTATCTGATATTCCACCTCCTAGATTCAGCAGACGCAGAGGCCACGCATGCTTCCTCCTCCTGCCCCACTGGTGCTGTTCTGGACGGACCGCCTCCAATGGGAGCCAGGGGAATGTCATCTTCACCCACTCTTCTAACTTTACTTTCAATGCTGGGATTTCCAGCCATGGATGTCAAAAGTGGTGGTGGTTTCTTTGTGATGTGGACTGTTATCTGTGAGATTCTGGCCTGTGAGTCACATGGCATAAGCCTTCAAGATGGACTTCTCTCTCTGTTTCTTGGCCATGGAATTTCCACATGTCCCTAAACTGAAAGATTGTATGTTAGAGGGCAATAATTTAATTTTGGTGCCTTTAGCCTAGATGTAGGTGCCACCGCCTAGATGTAGCCTGGACAAGTGTGTTTACATACTAAAGAACAAATTGTTACATCAGGCTTACTGGGCAGCCAGGAAATCTTTTTGGCTGAAATTTACTAGGGTGCCTCAGAGAATTAGGCACCCATCTCCCCTTATGTTTCAAAGGGAACTGAGCACCTAACCTTTGAAAATCCAAACCTTTATTTTCTACAGCTAAACCTCCTGCTCTGCTCCGAGTTCCCTGGGTAACCATTCACCCGTGAAGACAGAAGAAAAGTTCTTGGGTTTGGTGCATCTTCTCTCCCTCCTCCTAGCTGCAGATTTTCAGTCCCTGGGCAATATGACAGCAAGGATTTTTCTCCGGAGGAGCAATTTCTACAGTTCTGAGTCTGGCTGGTATTTTTCTGCTTCTCAGAAAACAAAACTTGATAACTTGTATAATTTTTTTAAAATGGGGTTTCTCAGAAAGCCAAGAGCAAAAAACACCCTGAAAAAAGCAATGCAAATATGACCCTTATGAAAGGGGTATTTCCCTCAATCAAAGAAGAAACCAACACTGTTTTTTAAGAGATGCATAAGTAAAGGAGAGCGGCAGCCCTGAAATTATGTCTTGTAAACCATAGGCTGTCATGCTCAAAGACACCCCGGAATGGTTTCTTTGATACAGCTGCATGCAGCGAGCAAATGTGCCAAATTGGGGCCCTGTGCTGGGATTTATGTTTCACTCGGCCTAATTATTAATATGTTAATTTGAAAAAGAGACGTTCCTTTCTGCAGATCACGCTTTCTGCACCGTGGCTGGTGTGTGACAGAGGCTTCTTCGTTTTCTCTTTGCCTCGCTGACTTTTATTTTCCCTCAGTGTTTTCAATGCAAAGCTTGTTTGCAAAGCTGAGGGTAGCAACCAAAGTTGGGGGGAGGAGTTGTTTCACAGAGCCCTCCCTACGCAAGAACTAGCATGTAGTTGCATTGGGCCGGCAGTTCGGGCACTGCCCTAGGACTTGGCAGATGTGGTTCAAGTCCCTGCTCAGACACAGTGGTAAAAGGGACCATTTAGATAAATTTTGCAGTGGGTCGGCAGCCCTAGATCCATGCCTTTCCCTGCTCCCTTACCTACTATGGTATCCTTGCCATTCACATAACACTAAAAATATGGGGAAACTTGGACATATGAAAGGGATATTATCCAATTCTGATACACTACACCTACCATGACCTCCCGACTCACCGTGAGACAACATGGGAGCTTCCAACCCCCTTTCTCCTCCCACCCACTGGCAAATCTCCTGACCCTCTCCCCCCCCCCTAACAAAACCTTTCTGACACCCCAGCCTAACACACAGGGACTTTCAACTAAATTTCCATATAAAGATGGGCCTGAAACAAAACACTGGTTTCAAACACACCGGTCTTTTGAGGGGTGTTCAGTACCGGAGCCCTAGCCTAAGTCTGGATTTTTCACATTGGGCTAACCCATCCCTAAAATGGGCTGAACCAAACGTAATCTTTAGAGATGTCTGAAGCTTGAATGCATGTGTATGCCATAAACGTAACCTATCTTAAATGGAACAAAGCACCCATGCAAAGCTCTCCCAGGTTGGGTTCATTAGGACAACTCCCTCGCCCAACATTTGGATACTTGCAGTGCTTCCAACTCTTACGATTTTATTGTGAGTCACATGATATTTGGAGTTTTTCTTCAAGACCTCAGCTTCTAGAGTCAGGGGGATCTGGGAGACTCAGCTACCATGATGAAGGAGAAATGGTTGAAAATGAAGAGTGTAACTTGAAGGGTCAAAAAAAGGAAACCAAACTATTTATATTTTAAAATCCCATGGTTTGTAAGCCAGTCCCATCCATGGCAGCTTGGAGCCTGACTCACGGCTTTTGAATGCTTGGGCTTGGCTGTACTGTACTTATCAGAACTATCTGAACCTCTGGAGCCTATTTCATTTTCGGCTCGTTGGCATAAATCCGGAACAACACACAGACGTTCACTGGAGCTACTCCAGATTGTCACAAGTGTAGCTGAGTGCAGATGTGGGCAGTGGAGAGTCACATAAATACAGGCTGTTTTGTGAGATTTCCTAGGCCTGGGCATGGAAATACCACACAGACTAGTTTCTCCAGGATATTCCAGAGCTTCCACTTCCCAGAGAAACCAGGAGATTCTGTTTAATCTTAAGGCGAATATTTGGACTCTGCTGCCCTAGAACTGCTTTTTACTGTCTCTAATCAGCTCTGCTGTCTGTTCTGCTTTGTGTGTCGGCCCGAGCTGCTGGTTGAATCCCTGCTGCCTGGCAGTGCATCACTGGTCATCAGAATTAACCCAGGGAGCGAACCCGTTCACATGCCTGTCCTCAGCTCTGGGGCTGGCAGAGCAACTCCTGCACAGGAAGGGCCGAGGAGAGTCTGCAGTCGAGACGGCATGCGAGTTTTCCCCTCGGAGCAGAGCTGGAGTGGGACATTGCGTTTCCACCCACCGAGACTGCTGGAAAATGTCACCTCCAATTCATTTTCCAGAGGCGGTGCGAGACACTGAATTTGGAGAGCCAATAGTCAGTCTGTACTGACTTGCACTGCCCTCTACTGGATGGAATGAGAGCTGCTCAGCTGGGTGGGACTCATGGTGTGAACAGCTGATGGAGATTCTATTTAGCACCAAGAGGAGTCTGGGCTTTTAAAGGATCCATGTTCTATCTCATTTATGGCTGTGAAGTTTGGATTTGGTGCAGGCTAGCTCTGCTTCTGCTCCAGATCCTGGATGGGAAGATTCCCCTTAGCTTGCACCAGCAGAGGTCCCTAGAGCCCAGCTGAGTGACTGAGGATTGGGGTCCAGGGGAAGGATGTAGGGCTCTGAATAACAGGCAGGAGATGACAGGGTAGTATTCTTGGCAGGAGATGCACAACAGATGGCAACGGAAAAAAATAATGAATGAAATCGCCTGCTACACCCATTTGGCTGAATTAAAATATTTTAGGCTGAGGTGTGAAGCATTCCTCACATTGTCCCTTTATAATTTTCCAAAGATGATAATGTCTGGCTAGGTGCATGTCAGCCGGCAAAAGATGGATGCTTGCTGTTTGCAGGGTAATAGTTTGTATCACCGTAAATTGGAATTTATATCTGGCTAGACAATCCCTGTGGTGCCTGCTCTGTGCTTCTAGACTAGAATGCATTTACACAAGACACCTCACTGCCTCACAGATCAGCCTCCCTTTAACTTCTTTATTTGTCTTCCACTGTGAAAATGCAGAACACGTTTTCTCTATATGAAAAGGCACCTGTGCATGTATTATGGAGAAAACCAATGTGAGAAGCCTGTCAGGTTGCAGTCAATGGTCCTTGCTTGGAATTCCACCTTATCCGAAGACCCCATGCTGCTGTCCAGGGAGCTATGTAACTGCACAGTCGCCTGTAATTGGGACAAGTCATTGCCCTGGATGGATAGAGGCTCAACTTCCTGGCTGCCCAGGGCCGTTGGCCAAGGGTATCTCTGAGAAGCTTAGCATATATTATCATGGATGGCAAGTGAAGAGCCAAGATGGAACAGAAGTGGATTAGCTCATATGGTTTCTGCATGTAACACAGCAGTGGATAGTCTGCAAACTGCTTGCTAGAGGAGTAAACAAAGGTACAGCCTCTAAGCACCACAATGATCCCCCTCCCCACGGTCCATCTAGTTCACTCTCTTGCTTCCACAGGAGCCTGTACCAGCTTTTTCAAAGGAAGTTCCAGGAAACCCTCGGAAAGGTGGCTCTGGAATAACCTGCCCTCAGAGAAAGTTTCGTCCTGACCGTCGTTAATTAGAGGCTGGTTGATGCCCTGGAGCATGAGGATTCTGATCCCTTCTAAAACTTATTCCAGTTTTTAAAATAGTTATTTCAACTTGTAATAATTTTAACCAAAAAGCTGAATGTGTTACAGCCTAATTCACTCATCCCCCTTCAGAAAACTTTTTTTAAAATGTCGCTGATGTTGGCTTTTCATAGATTCTGGTGGGGTGAAAAATCAAGTTGCTGCTGGATCTACTACAAAATGGGTCTGGGCTACCAACCCCAAACCCCAGTTATAAAGCTCCTTAGACAATGGGGAAGAGTGGTCTAGACCTGAACTTGCAGCTGTCTCCTATTTCTTCACATTCATTTCTAATGAAGGTATTTCTCTGCCCCACCCATCACGATAGTATCTGAGCACCTCACAAACTCTCCGTGCGGTAGAACAGTGCTATTATCCCCATTGGGACCCAGGCACAGGGAAGGCAACATGATTTGAGCATGGTCACACAGAAAGCAGAGCAGGGACTTAAACGCTCTTTATTCTGGGTCCTAATCTACTGTGCTAACCAGTGAATCATCCTTTCTTTGCCCTGGCCCTAAAAGCCGGGATATAAAAACTCCTGATTTCTTGGAATGTTTAAGTGCAGGAATCAGAAAAACTGGACCCATTGCTGGATTTTTCTGTCAAACTGGCTGATCAGAGGCCTTCCCGAAATGGAAATCAAAAAACTGCCAAACTTGAAACATTAATTAAACTAAACGACAGGGGGAGAGAGTGGAAGGAACAGGGAAGCTTCTATTAATAAATTATCTGCGCTGAGAAGAAGTGCTTGTGACTTCAATGTGCATATATATCATTTTGGTCGTGAATGAAAGAAATTGAATCAAACTACACAGGAAGTTTGTACACCACGCTGGATTTAATTTTCAGACTTGCAATGGGCAACGATTAACCTTGCTGAAGGGCATAGAAGTCCAGGCGCAATGTGTAAAATTAATCTGTGCTAGGAGTTCCTACAGGAGGACGCATTGAGCAAAATTAAATTATATGTGAGTGTGTATGTTCTTTTTTCCCCATCTGCATTTTCGTTGCTTCTTCTACAGACCTCTCAGGAACCACTATAGCATGCTGTAGACCAGCTGTAAGTATCTTTTGTCAAATGCAGCTGCTAATCAGTCTATTATCACTGGAGAATATAAATGTTGTTTAGGGTAAAAGCCACTGGATTGGAACTCAGCATTCCTAATGCAGTAGCTGCCTGGAAGCTATTCAGTTAGACTTCTCGGATGGCAAAGGCTATAGGGCATAAATTTGAATGCACAAGTGTGTGTTCGGCATTTGTATGTGCAGTTATTGCAATGGCATGTGTAGTGGGAATAAAAGTGCACATGTATCTACTGTGATTGTGTGCACACTTGCGTTAATTGCCCTGAACAATTGTTCCAGTGCAGTTATGAAAATTGCAGCCTATATTTCTATATGTAGCTAATGTGTATGCTAAATAGATGGACTAATATCTATAGTGCCCAATTCCCAACTCCAAGTATGGCCTTACCTTTAGGTATATTATTCAGCCACTACATTCTGTGCTATAGTAAGTTCCAGACAATGCCTGTCAAACAAAGGAGACAAAACCAATACTCAAGCTGTGTGAAAACCTCTTTGTTTCTGCCTGTGGATTTAGCTGTTTTCTTTAACAAATGCCTGTGATTTCATACATCATTGCTCTGTTACACCATTCTTATGCCTATGTGGCGGCACTGATATCCGTGGTGTTACACCAGTGTGAAATGGCTTTTCTTTTCTAATGGGAGGAATGTCAGCGCTTGTGAATGATAAGGGATTAATCAGAGCTAGATACCACATCGACACACTTATTTTCCCTGCCGCTCTGCTCATGATGACTTGCAACATCTCAGCTACTCCAGAGAGGGGTTTCTTCCAAATAAAAAGCACCCACCTTGCCTAATGTTCTAGTGACTCACCAAAGATGAAGGGCACAATTCTGATCTCACTTACATGGGGGTAAATCAGGAGTAATCACATTGAAGTCAATAGAGCTACACTGGTACGGAAGAAAAAAACAATGCGAATCAAGCCCAAACTCATGCTAATTGTAACACAAACTGAAACATGACTGTAAGTCACTAAAGGTGAAGGGTCAAAATGCAAGGTTGCGCTGCACCCCAGCTTCATTTTTGGTAGCAAGTGACCTTGGGCAAGTCCTGTAACCTCCGTGCCTCAATTTACCCAACAGTAAAGCAGAGATAGTAAATATACTGTGCCTTCCTCCAAGGTGCACTAGTTCCTCAAGGGGTGAGATTAGCTAATTTGCTAGGTGTAATTGACTGAAGTCAATGCAGTAGAGTGACTCTAAATATCTGTTTCGTTGTTTGTACTTTGTCAGCTGTGTGTCTATTACGTTAAACCAGCTGCAGTTCTTGATCCCTGGACCTTTCCTTTATCCTCCTCTGCTATCGTGCATGATGATAGCTCCAGGAGATAAAGTCCCAAGAAAGCCTAGCAGCATATTCTCTTCAGATGGCCGAGAAGTGAAGAAAACTCAGCTCTGAATCCTGAATGCCTCAACACGTTTTCAGGAAGAACGAAGTCGTGCTGAAAGAAGACTCACAAAATGCAGTTCGGTGCCAAATGGCTTCTGTCATCTCTGGCCCTCCTTGCTTCTATATTCCAAGTTCATTGGTTTTCTATCAGCATTTGTGCTGCTACATTTACTTCATGCATTACAGCCCATTCACCCCTGCACATGAGGAAGTAGCTTACCTCACAGGAACCTCCCTATGAAAGGGCCATGCCACATTACCAGCACTCTCTGAACTACCATCCCATTACAACATACACCCACAAGAAAAGGCATGTGCAATTTATGGCATCTTTCAGACTAACTGTCTCCAGCCACTGGTATTGCACACATCATTTTTCCATTAGGGACAATGTTTTCCGATGCTTTTATTCCTCTGTCTTCTGCCCATTTAGTGTTTACTGCTTATAATCGCACAGCAACAGCTCAGGGAGGCAGTAATGGTGTTTCTTGTGCTGCTGATCAGGATGGGAAGGTAGGGCAGAAACAAAATCCCGCAGTGCTGTTGGAAGAGGAATTAATGTAACAAGCGAATAGGTGGATCATGTCTGTCCAGGCACAGAGCAGCAGTTTCCCCAGGGTAATGTGATAATACCCAGTATCACTCACCTTTCTCTTATATTTCACATTTTTTCTTCCTTTCTGTTTTCCTTTAATCTTTTGAGCTGCAAAGGGAAAATAGAAATTGAAACAAGCACAAGAATTGCACTGAATTCTTCCACTCTCCAGTCTAGGGCGTAGGGCAGGCAGAATACAGATCCTTCCAAACTAACTTTTCTTTCCATTTTCGTCTGGCTCGATGTGACTGTTCTCTGATCAGGTGGGTTTGCCAGCTCCAAAGCCCAGGGAAGTCAGCAGAAAGATTCCCATTGACTTGAGCCCTACGTAGGTCCAGAATGCATCATTCCGCAATGTAGCCGATTCCTGAAGACTCATGCAGTCACTGCTTTCTCTGTGCTGTGCCAGAATGACACACCTAGTCTAGACGTGATAAATCGATCCCCGAACATGCTCCTGTCGACTCCTGTATTCCACCACAGTGAAGACAATGCTGCAAGTCAATCTCAGTACGTCGAGTTCAGCTACGCTATTCCTGTAGCTGAAGTTGCATATCTTAGATTGATCCCCTCCTCCCCCAATGTAGACCCAGGGCCTAGCATACATTAGTGTTAGCAGGATCGAGCCTATATTTAACCTCTGAATTCCACCCATAGCCAAGTGACCACAAGGCCAGGAGTCAGAAAGCCCTGAGTTCTAATCCCAGCTCTGTTACTGCTTTGTGTGACCTTGCAAATGTCACTTTTTTCTCTCTGCTTCTTCCTGATCTTCAAAATAGGGATAGTACAATCTACTTGACACATAGGGGCATTGTGAGGATTAATTCGTGTCTGGGAAGTGCTTGGAACATGCAGCGCACTGGACATATTGTTATCTATGAGAGGGGCAATCAAGCCCTATCTCCTTGCTTTATACCACATCCATTTCCCCAGCTGCAGTTCACATTTAATGTATAATCATTGGTAAAACCTCTGCAGATCAACTTACCCCCACCAGATGCTGTGCGGCCTAATTAAGCTAATGTCTGTAAAGTGTTGAAGGCCCTCAGATGAAAGGTGCAATCTATTTACCACTTCTTAGTATTAATGTGGCGTGTGCTAAGGCCCTTGGTCTCAGATATTTATTATAAATTGGAAACTAATAATCATTCACTTTTGTAATAATAATTAATAATTAATTCACTTTTCATCCATAGATCACAAAGTGCCTTATATATCCCCCATCACCAGAGCATCTCATAGTTTTTAATGCCGTCGCCCTTATATTACCTTGTGAGGTAGGGCAGATGTTGTTTTATTCCCCATTACATGGATGGGACATTGGGCCACTGAGGGGCTCGATGACTTGTCCAAACTCATACAGGAATTCTCTGGCAGATCAAGACACTTGGTCTCCCAAGTCCCAGTTTAATGTCCTAAACTTTGGGTCATCCTGTTATCTCCATATCCTGTACATGTGGGGAAACTGAGGCACAAGGCGTGGAAGGGTCTTGCCTAAGGTGTCACAACAGGTCATTGGCAAAGCCCGGACTAGCATACCCGGGTCTCCCCACTTCACTGCAATGCCCGATACCCCAAACCTTACTGATAATGAAAAAAGGCCGTGCTTGTTACCAGGAATGGTTCCAAGAGGCATCAGGGATGTTTGGATCTGATCTGAGGTTTTTGGTCCCCATTGTTTTGGAAGTAGGTGGCTTCAGTGCTTAGACGCAAGGCCTAGTGATCAGGCCTGGCTTATGCCTCACTCTGTGTGTGGTATGTTCGGTTGTGTCTCATTTCCTTTTTCTCCCAGGCAAGCAGAAACAAATGTGTAATAATTTGTTCTCACCCTGGATCCTTCTATTTGCTCTTCTATAAAAATCAATACAACTTTATTAAAAAGGGGAGGGGGGGAGTCAAGTTGTGTGGGTCTATGAATAGATGTGATTTATTCTCCTTGATTACATCCTGTAATTTGTTTGGCACCTTCGGAATTAAAACCCACTTGCCATCTCACAGCTAGTAGAAACGTGCAGAGAGGTTGTTGTGTTGTGTCTTTTCCTTTTCCACAAATGCCTTTTCCTTGCCATCAGGACAAAATGCTATAAATACAGCACATCCTGTTTTGCACTCAAATACTTGTGAACGTTCTGGGCTGTAAATAATCTCACATGGCGAAGGAAGAATGTTGCGGGGCTCCTCCCCCCTCCTTTCTCTCTCTCTCTCTCTCTCTCTCTCTCTCTCTCTCTCTCTCCCCAGCTCTTGGAATGGGTGATACATGAATCATTTCTTCCCCCGTAGCAACTGCCAATGTACAATATGGGATTGATGACTTCGCACCTGTGATTGAGACTTAAAGGGGTGACCCTGCCAATGGCAAGAAAAAGAGAGACTGACGTTTGGATTATGTGCTGACTCGCAATGAGCGAAATAAGCAGGCAGTGAGGTGCGACTCAGCACATTAGTAACAATGTAAAAGCATCTGGCCTGTCCCCTGTATCTCCTCTTTGCTATATTTCCCACCAGGCCTGGATCCCATTCTGACTCAGCACAGGCTAGGCTATGCTGAAGGCCTCACTCACCTCCTTCCAACAGAGGCAGCTTTTGAGTCTGTTGGTGGGGTTTTTTCAGGGTAGAGCCACATTGGTTTTTACTTTCTGTGGGATTTCAGATGGTTAGTTCTCCGTATTTTCTACTGTGTGGGGTGCTGGGGAAATGGTGGTTTTGTTTTTAATTGTATACAGCGGAGCCTTTATTTTGCACCCGCTAGACTCAGACCTTCTCCCCAGGGTTCAAGCTTCCATGGAAAACAGGTTGTGATAGGGCAGAACAGCATGCCCCAGGGCACCGTGTTAACTAGAGACCCAGGGCAGGGCCTGGGCAGGGACAGCTAGATGTGTCAGGACCTGAGCTGAGGCTTTGCTTAGCCTTTGAACCTGCAAGACACTGCTTAGTTCCCTCAGCTGCCGCTGGCTTGTTGGAACTCAAATCGGAGTTGAGGGTAGCCACACTTCACAGTACAGGGTCCTTCTGAAAGAGTTTGAAATAGAGCTGGTTGAGAAATGGGGTGTGAAGGGCAGTGCGGGGAGGAGAATTGCAGTTTATCCCCCTGGTTTTTTTCCCCCTTGCTGAGATTTTAACTGTTGCCACTACATTTAATCAACATTTTTGCAAAATGTTGGCCAGCTCTAGTTGAAAGGGAGGGGCTGAAGAAGGCCCTTCTAGTTCGATTAGAATCAAGTTGTCTGGCCACCAGGGGGTCACTCGAGCCCAATAGTTGCTTGGCCCCCTGGGAAGTGAGATTCGTCCATCTCTTGCTTGTATGGAGAGCTTGCCCAAGCCTGGCTGCAGAAGAAAGAATATGAATAAAACAAGACAATAAAGTCACCTGGGAAGATGCATCTTCTCAACACTCTGCAGCTCTCGCTGCTGCCTCTGGCTATATCTTAATTGTTTCTTGCACCAAAAACTAAAATAAGGCCAAACAATCCACCTGAAGTATCTGTCCCCTAGCATCATTACCCCATTAAAATGTCTGGCTGCAGCTAATCCACCTGGCTTGCCCGGCTTTCCACTGGGGGCATTTATATCTATTTTTAAAGTTCCAAATGTTTTGTTTTGTTTTCATTCTCCAGAGACCTAGCAGGCTTGGAGGAGAGAGAAAGGAGTTTGCAGTTGTTGGGTGTGTAATCCTAGTTTACCCAGAGCCTAATTAAGATCTAGATGTTTTCTTACAGGCATTCATACAGTGGTTGGTGGGTTTTTTCCTACAGTTTGCTGCCTTTTGCTGGAGGAAAGAATCTCGTTTACGTGGTACACACTGAGGGATGTACAATTTAAATGGAAATACCAGCAGTAACAAACAAGCCGTGTCTCCCTAGGCTCAGGATAGGGTTAGAAACAGATCACGGAAAGGGGCAAAAGCCAGAGCCCCGCCCCATCTGCAGACGGACAGATGGAGTCTTTATGCAGAGGTCGTTTCACTGCCGTCCATTTGTTCTCCGCCAAAGAGCATCAAATGTTGAATAAATTATTAGTTGTTGAATTATTCGTTCAGTTCTAATTAGTACTGAAAATATACCTAATGCAGGGAAAAGATTTCCTATTATGGTTGCTATTGTTATTTATTATTTCTATTTCAGTACTGCCTGAGGGTATGTATACATGGCACCCTAAATCTGGGCTCTGACTCAGATTTGAGCCCAAGTCCCCCCTCCCCTTCCGTCCAGACACAAATCAATCTGATTTGGGTCATCAAGCGCTAAGGACCCAAGTCCTAGGGCCCTGCGAGGGGGGTGAGTCAGAGCCTGAGTCCCACTGCGACTTGGGTCCAATCCTTGTTATTTTGCAGTGTGGAACCAGCTAAAGCCTCAGTGCCGAGTCAGAAGGTCTTCGTAGTGCTTTATGGCTGCGTTAGCACGGCCATGAGGTCCCGGTCAAGAAATTGTGTTTAAAAAAGAAAGTCAAGCACTGGCTTGGAAACACTGAGGCCACAAGCCCAGCTCCCATGGACCTGGGTTTCCAGTGTAGTGTAGACATACCCAAAGGACCCCAACTGACATCGGGACATATTTGTGTTAGGCATGGGAAGAGACAGTCTCTGTAGAGCAGCGGTCAGCAACCTTCAGCACACGGCCCATCAGGGTAATCCAAAGGTGGGCCACGAGACACTCTATGTTGACCTTCTGCAGGCACGGCCTCCTGCACAGTTCCCAGTGGCCGTGATTTGCCATTCCTGGCCAGTGGGAGTGGGGAGCCCTGCTGTAGAGAATGAAATCTAAACAGATCAGACAAAGGAAGTATTATAATATCCATTTTACAGATGGGGAGACTGAGTCAGCAAAAGATGCAAAGACATGTCCATGGCTACACAAAGAATCTGTGGCAGAGCCAGGAAATAAACTCATTTCCCCAGAATCCCAATCCAGAGTCCTGTCCACCAGACCGTCCTGACTCAGTTTTTCCCATCCTCCCTCCCAGCATTGGTTTGTGTCACACAATTGATACATCTTGACTCAAGCTAATACCGTAAACTCTATGGGGTAGGAACTGTCTTTTATTATACCGCTCTACAACACCTCGCACAACCAGGAGCCCAGTTGATCGAAGTCTCTAAGTGCTACTGTAATACAAATAATAACGAGAATATTAAATAGCATACATGGAGCTGGTCAGGGAATGGGGTTGGTTTTTTTTGGCCAAAACAGCAATTTTTTCAGTTTACAGGTTTTCTTCCAAAACTTGAAAAGCTTTGGTGAGAACACAGTTTTTTCTGGCAAAGATGGCCACTTCATGTTAAAGAAAGCATCATTTTCTGTTTGCTTTTAAATGTCTTGATGGAAATTTTTCAACCATTTGTGAACAGTAAATAATTGAATATTGCCGTCCTTCACTGATCGGATTTCTAGATGACATGTTAAATAGGCAGAACCAGACAAAAATGTTTTCTCAACTCTACAAAATGCCGACATCTTAGTCAGATCCTCAACTGCTGTCAATTGACAAAGCTCCATTGCCTTCAGTAGAGCTGTGTCCCATTACACCAGATGATGATGGGAGCTTTTGTTTTTATTTCCATCAAAACAATGGTCCGTATGCTCACGCGAGGGTATTATACACACTCCCTCCCCTTCCTTACCTCTATTACTGGCAAAGCATTGATCATTCATAACCCAACCTTTTAATTCAAGGAGATGGAGAAGGTGGGGCAGAGGGGAAGAACTTCTCCCATAACCTAAATCCAAGACGCATCCTTGTTAGTCTGCTGGTAAATCTGCCCACATCAATGCGTAAGACCTTAATGAGAGTCTCCTCAGAGCGAACTGCCAACGTTCATTGGACCAGATCCTGAAAGAGTTGAACCCAACACAATCTACAGCGTCGTTACATGTTGGTTTGTATCGGGGGTGGGTGATGCATGGGTACTAGAATGGTCACACTAATTGCTAATGTTGGGAAGCTAGTCATGTCTTCACTTTTCATCTGCTCATTTCCTTTCCATGACAGAGCTTTTACTGCTCTCCTCATTTTTCAAATCCAGGCTTCTGAAACCAGAAGGCCTAGGGGTGGAATTGCCTCATGGATCTATATTCAACAAGGTGAAGGTTTCCCAAGAAGTCCAGCTGTGGGAGAGGTGCCAACAAAAATGTACAGCTTTTTTTTTTTAACCAAAATGTTTTGTCCATGTGGTGCCCAGAACCCATGTAGCTCAAAGAAGAGGCTACCCTTTTTGTCTCTCGGAGATGGCTGTAATTACTAATACTAATACCAGCTCTTATATAGCGTTTTTCATCCATAGTTCTCCACATGTTCTACAAAGGAGGTCAGTTTCATTATCCTGCCTCAAATGTACCTTCCTAAGCCCTTTGGAGATGACAGACGTAATGGACCCTGGTAACTAGTGGAGCAAAACAATTGGTTGAGCGCCTTCGGTCAGCTAGGCCTCTTCCAGGTTTTACTCCTGAGGGGTAGAGGCTGGTGTGAACAATAGGGAATGAAAATGGCTGAGCGTAAGCGTAAAGTGAATTGAAAAGCCACCCAGCGTGGGGTCTCAGGCAGTGATGTTCTTGGGCCTCCTTGCAACACCTCACTCTCAGCTGCAGCAGGGTCTGTCTCCTAGCAACTCGCTGGGCACAGCTGGCCTCGGCAGGGGCTGCCTGGTGGACGGCACTCCCTAAATGGCAAGAAATGGAGCTACTACTTGACCCAACCGCCACCAGAGCTTGCAGGCCGCTCAACACGTTCCGCACCGGAGCTGCGCTTGCTCCTGCCTCCTGGACCTGGCTTCTCTCCAGCTCAGGCCTGCTCTTATTCCTGCCTGGCTATCTCTAGTGCCCTTTTCAGTTCCTGCCCCTACCTCGGCCCCGACACCCTCGCCTCCAACTCCCTGCTCCACTTCCCGACCAAGTGGCCGGCTAGCCCATTGGCTCAGGAATTTGGTATCTGATTCCTTGCTCTGACCCTTGGTTCCGCTGTTGGCCACACCCCTGCGGGTCCCGGGCCTCGATTCTTGACCCCAGCTCTGCTCTAACCCCCAGACCTGGCCACCCCTATGGCTCTGACCATAAAGTTGTCTTGCCCTGTTGTGACCCCAAGTCTCTCTTTAGGTAAGGCAGCTATTTCTAGAGTCATGATAAACTATCTATATCCCTTTTGCCTCCTCGGGAGACTTCTCATCCAAAGTCTGCAGGTCATCATCTGATTTCTGGGATATTAGCTGTATCGATAAGCTCTTTGAAGTCCATCTATCATTACACTCCAATCAGCCAATTGCCCTCACAACCAGGTACCCAAGAAACGCAACCTTGCAAATTTCTACTCAACCTGGGTAAATAATTTCTGTTGACAGGCAAGTAAATATCATTAGATTTTTCATTAGCACTAACATCTATGGGAAAGGGCTGGTGAGTAAGTCGTTTTTATGCCTGGGCTGGTAAATATTCATGATGACAATTTTTAAGGGCTGTACAAAGTGCTTCATGATTTTCTATTCCAATACTGTCTCAGTATACAAATGGGTTACATTAAAGATGTTTGCGAACCCTAGCACCTTGATTTAGAATAACGCATGCAGAAGTTCAGCCCGTCCCCCCCCCCCCCCCCCGTCTCATAAATCAGAATGGAAGAAATGACATTATGGAAGTTTACTACACCCATCGGGTCAACATTGTTATTGAATTCATCACCGTCATGTCCTGTCCATTGCTGAAGATTTGACTTGGTCCTCACAGCTGATATTTTATGCAGCAGGTATTTCAAAGCTTGCAATAATAATACTGACAAATAAAACGTATAGTGTTTGCCTATATCAACTGCATTTCAGGAAACACCAGAGAAGCTGCCTGTGTGAAATAAAAAGCTTTTAAGATTGGAGAAGTCAATTTTAGCCAGAGATATTTCCTCAGAGAGTGAAAAAAGGCCTTCGCTGGCTTAACATGCATCTCCGGTGATAGCTGGAATGCTTTTTGTGAAGCATAGTATAAAAAAATGACTGCCTTGTTCAATAAATAGAGGTTAGGAGTGAAGGGAGGGAAAAAAACACTTGCAGATGAATGAAACATCCAGTAAAAGCTTTGTAACACCTTCATTCTGTGTGCAGCGTCTGCCAGTCATATTTCCTTCCTGGCCTTTCTGAGATATCTACTATCTCCAGCTGAATTTTTATGCAGTCACGTTTGCTTATGGGGAAACACAATCTACCGTACAATAAATAAACAAATGCCCTTTTAAACTAGTAGATTAGCCCATCTCTCTTGTAAGGGGTTGTCACTTGAGCTCTGGGCTTACTAGAGTCTCCAACCAATGTGCTGCTCTGTTGTGGGGCTGGGTTATTTATTTTATTTGTACCTGCAGCAAGCATGAGCGTTTCTCCGCATAACCCTATTTCTTATGCTATAACTTACGACGATATTGGCTGGAAGCATTGCATAGCCCCAGGGCAACATTTATTAGCAACCAAATGAGGAGATGTAATTTGCTGGTGGGGGCCGAGAGGAAGGCGGAAAGGTCAATGCTTTATTAAAATCTTCATTAACATGCTAATGAAAACTTGCACGAAGGGTCATCTCGGATGGGCAGTCTTCCCTTCCCCCCAGCACGCCACCACTGTGTTAAAAGGCCACTTAAAAGCATCCCCAAAGACTTCCAGGACTAGTCTGTTTTGTGTTCAGTTAATTATCATGCGGCATGTCCTCAACCGCTGCTGAGCTAACGAGGGCTCAACAAAGCCCTCTATGCTGGCTTCCGTCTTGTGTGTTGGTGTAGGTTTCAGCAAGCTAAAAGTTAGAGCCTAGAACCTCTGTAATGTGCATCAGCTGCCAATAACCCCAAGAAGCTATTCCAGCCGGTAAAGGAGCCTTGGGTGTAAGAGCCATAACCAGGGTTCTGCATCATTCAGAGACCCTCTTACTCAGGGGAGATCGCAGTTTTGGAGGCTTAGCCAGTCTGAGACACAGCCACTCACACTCACGAGCCACCTTCTGTATCCCTCTATTTCCAGAGGAACTAAAACCTCCAGGTGGCTGGCTCAATATCTGGGTATAATGGGGACAACCACCCTCCTGTTCTGCTCGAGAGCCCTGCTGGGGGACCAACAGAGCAGTGGTGGCTTAGCACACAGGTGTTCAAACCATCGGGGGGGGGGGGGGGGGGAGGCGACAAAGTTATCAGGGAGGGGAGGTACGAGGCCCTGACCTGAACTAGAACATTCCCACCTCCTCGCTGCTTTCTAAGGAGTAGCTGAGGCAGCAGTCAGTGCGCGAAGGGAGGCCTTAGGGGGAGGGGGTGGCAGAGTGAACCCAATACCACCATGCCTGTTACTGCCCAGACCCACCCTCACACCCTGCCCCGCATGTGCCCTGGGTGCGCTGGTGGCAGCAGATTGCAGAGTGGGGAGTTGCCGTGTGGAATAAGCAGCTGGAACCAGCCTGCGGGGTCAGCAGCCACAGCCTGGTAGGGGACTGAAGCTCAGCTACAGGACAAGGGAGGCTGGTTAGGGGCTGCGGGCTACCAGAGCAAGAGGAGTGTGTCGGGGGGAGTCGAGCCGGGAGGGAAGGAAAAGGAAGGGAAGAAGGAAGCGGCCATGCATGGTTCAGGAATCTTGGAAGGGACAGGGCCGGGGCAGCAACGAAAGTTTGGGAACCTCTTCATTAGAAGACAATGGCTGGCATTCTCCCCTGTGTGGAGGGCCAGCACCGAGCCTAGGCATTACCTACATCCCACCTCAGGCCGATTTGGGAAATATTATCAAAAATGATTGTGACAGCAGGACTCCGAACATGCTCCCATCAGCTTTTCAAGGCAAGTAGAGACTGAGGAAACTTGGCACTCAAGTGCAGTTCATTAAATAAAGATACATTTCTATTTAAATACATTTTATTTTGAGTTCATCTGAAGCAAGCCTACAGGATAATCCCTTGCTATTAATTACTGAGGTATTTATAACAAAGATAAATAAGGAGAACAAACACTAATAAATTATGAAAGGAAGCTGATGCCAAGCAAAGAGGTACATTAATCTCCTTTTCTTTCACTCAAATCCATTTGGGCAGGCGACAAAAATGCTCCTCCAGATGGTAAACGTGCAGCTGAAAAATAGAAAGTACTCCTGGTATATATGTTTAGTTTGTGATTTACAACTAGAGTGTCAGTCTTGTGTATCTTATAGCAAACCATGGGTGGGGCGAAGGTAAACAATGCACGTGTTTGGCTTTATGGATGTGAGTAGCTGCATTGATTTCACTGGGATTGCTACTCACCTGTTGAAAGTTACTGATATGCCTGAGTGTTTGCAAGGTTAACTTCCAGGTTAGGAAAGTGGTCCAATGGGCTACCAGAAGTCTACTCTGTATCAGCCACGTCAGCTTTTGGTGCTCTGCTCTTTGCTTGAGGTAGCTGTGCATTTTATCCGATAAAACAGAATTTTTAGATGCAACTTAACATTGTGATCATTTTTATTTGTATTCCAGCAGCATCTAGAGGCGTAATCAAGATTGGTTCCCATTGTGCTAGCTGCTGTGCCAACACAAAGACAATCACTACCCCACAAAAGCTTACACTTGAAGCAGACAAAATAGACTAAGGGTGAGAGAGAGAAGCTATGTGTTACAGACGGGGAACTAAGACACGGGGAGATGATGTGACTTGTCGACTGGAACTCTGTGACAAAGCCAGCGACTGGATTTGAGTCCTGATCCGGTGCCTTAAACCCAACACTATCTCTTCCTCTTCCTGGGATTCAATTTCTAGAACAGTTGATTCCATCACTGTTTCTGCAGAACTTAGAACCCCAAAATGCAGAGGCCCATCTTAATCTGTCCTAGGCTAAAAGGTTCTTTATTGACCTGTTCATTATTGCTGGGGAGAGAAGGAGGTTGTCACAGTATAGAGTTGTTTTTCCTCACTGTACAATACTATCAGAACTACCTCCCTTGTGATTTATAGCCTGTAATTCATCTGACTCCACTGGTTATTGTCCATGTTTATTAAACTCGTGAAGTTACCTTAAAACAAAAACTCATCAGTGCTGGGTGTGATATTTTAAAATATAATTACTGAACGCAGCTCAGTCTTTTGCTTGAAGGGGTAATCTCATTACAGAACTCAAATGCTGCTGACTCATTTATTCTATTGCTTTTAAAATGGCTATCTATATTTCCACAATAAGACATTCTGTATATTTCAAGAGGTTTAGTGAACTTCTTGAGGGGAGAGAGGATTAAAATAGCTCTGGTTTCAGCTTCCTGTGAGGTTTTCCATAATGGCTTGGAAATAAGCTGCTCTTCCATCAACACCTATTGGTTTTGGAGGCATATTTGATCTTTCTGTTTCTCCAGTTTCAAGGATAATGTAAACTTCCAAAGGATTGGAAGGAAGCCTGACAGGTTGTTTAATTTGTGAGTGCTACTTCGTGGGATGTCCCCATAAAAGCTGGATCCATTACCCATATAGAGATTGACTGGTCTTCATAAACCTCTCTATGGAGTTGCTCCAACCGATCTCTTAGACTCAGGTATTCCAAGGCCAGAAGGGGACAACTAGGTTCATCTAGTCAGACCTCCAAGGTAACGCTGACCATAGAACTTCCCCCAAATCATTCCTAGTTCCACTAGAGCCTTCCCTTTGTAGAGAAATAGCCAATTTTGATTTTAAAATGGCCAGTGATGGAAAATCCTCCACTTTGGCCTTGATTCTTCTATGCCCTATAACCTCCACAAGGGTGAAATTCACTCAAAATTTCCATCCCTCATGCAAAACTGAAAGGGCTTCGATGCTTATGGAGTTGAATTCTCTGGTTCTTGATCACCACCTAGAGAAGGGTAAAACGGATAGTGGAAGGACTAGGCTGACCATATTTCCTTTAGACAAAAACGGGACATTGGGAGGGCAAAAACGGGACAGGGTGTGTGTGGGGGGGCATGGCCCCACCTGGGCCCCCCAGCACCGGGCGGGGGGGAGGCAGAGGGGGGTTGGGGGGGATGGATGGAGGAATAAGCAGAACAGGGATGGGGGATGAAGAGGATGGAGGGAGAGAGAGAGAAGGGGGGATGAGGGATGAAGATGATGGAGGGGACGGAGGGAGAGAAGGCACGAAGGTGAGAAAGGGAGAGGATGGATGGATGAGAGAAGATGGGGGTAGGGAGCAGGGTGGATGGAGGAGGCAAGGGACAGCGAGAAGGAGGGATGGAGAGAAGGGAGATGGAAGAGGAGGCAGTGGACGGAGGGAGAGAGAGAAGGGAGGGATGGAGAAGGGGGATAGAGAGAAGGAAGAGAGGGATGGAGGGATAGAGAGAAGGGAGGAAGGAAGGGATGGAGGGATGGAGAAGGGGATAGAGAGAAGGGATGGAGGAAGTGAGAGGAGGCAGTGGACAGAGGGAGAGAGCAGGGAGGAAGGGGGGGATGGAGAGAAGGAGGAATAGAGAGGAAGAGGCTGCAGCGGGCGACGGGCTGGAGGAGGCGGCAGATCAGAGCTGTCAGGAGCCGCAGCTGGGAGCGGAGCGAGCCGGCGGGGGGGGGGGCTGCCGGCCAGGTTTTCTGAAGAGAGAAGGGACGGAGGGAGTGAGAGGAGGCAGTGGACAGAGGGAGAGAGCAGGGAGGAAGGGGGGGATGGAGAGAAGGAGGAATAGAGAGGAAGAGGCTGCAGCGGG
Organism: Sternotherus odoratus; assembly: GCA_032164245.1. Lineage (NCBI taxonomy): Eukaryota > Metazoa > Chordata > Testudines > Kinosternidae > Sternotherus > Sternotherus odoratus. The sequence continues at coordinate 14,920,784 of JAVMKO010000016.1, forward strand.
CGACGGGCTGGAGAAGGCGGCAGATCAGAGCTGTCAGGAGCCGCAGCTGGGAGCGGAGCGAGCCGGCGGGGGGGGGGGGGCTGCCGGCCAGGTTTTCTGAAGAGAGAAGGGACGGAGGGAGTGAGAGGAGGCAGTGGACAGAGGGAGAGAGCAGGGACGGAGGGAGTGAGAGGAGGCAGTGGACAGAGGGAGAGAGCAGGGAGGAAGGGGGGGATGGAGAGAAGGGAGGGAAGGAGGAATAGAGAGGAGGAGGCTGCAGCTGGCGGCGGGCTGGAGGAGGCAGCAGATCAGAGCTGTCAGGAGCCGCAGCCGGGGGCCCGAGCGAGCCGGCGGCGGCGGCGGCGGGGGGGGACATTTTATGATTCCATGTTTTTTCTGAGTCCTGCCCCAAAAACGGGACAAAATTGATATTTTGGTCAAAAAGACGGGACGGTTAAAAAACATTAAAAAAACGGGACTGTCCCGTTCAAAACGGGACGTATGGTCAGCCTAGGAAGGACACAAACGCAAATCAGATCTCTCACCCCACTACTAGAAGAGGCGTGCAACAAGACTGCGATCCAGCAAAACTCTTAGGCCCTGATTTCCTTTAAACGTATGCGTATTGTTAAGCTTAAGTGGTACTGAAACCTAGTTAAGCATGTGCTTAAGAGTTGTCCTGAATTGAGGCTTATGGGCTTGATCAGAAGTTTATTGAAATCCATGAAAAGATGCCCCTTGACTTCAGTGGGCTTTGGATCCTGACCCTATTGCACTTGCTTAACTTTAAGCATTGAGAAGTCCCATCAAAAAGGATGTCACGCCCATGCTTAAATGCTTTGCTGGAGTGGCACCCATATCTCCAACTGCCTAATGATCATATCAGGTTTACAAAATGGACGAATTCTGCTCTGGATTAGATCTCATTCATTCCCATTGAGTTGCACTGGCGCAATTTGCCTGAGCATTAAGAAATATTCAGAAGAGAAATCCAGCTGTTTTGATCAAACAAAATTCACTGCAAAGCCAAAGAGCCTCTTTTTCACAGGGTCTCGTTTCCCAAATGAAAGGCTATTGGAAGAACAGTCCAAATTGTTTTAGAAATGCATCTGGGAGGCAACATGACTAAAATTAAACCAATTCAAATCAACAGGAGCTGGCTTATTTCCCTGCCTGCCCCCCCATGAAGAAGCACATAGGGATGGATAATTAAGGCCTGTGGAATTGTAAAGATTAGTATTCCTAACGGTGACACCCATAGATTTAATTAGTAATTGCATCTTTCTTCGGGGCCATGTTAAATAGACATGGGCACACTGACCTTTTCATTGAGTTCATTACAGCAACCTAGCAGCCCCATATTAGCAATGCCCTTGGTCATGCGGAAGCCTATGGAATACTCTGCATTTATATTCCAGGAGCTTATGTTTTGTTTAACTATCTGGAGCACTGGGCTGAACTGAAAGCCACCTTTTTAATAAAGAATCTCTCTCTTGTCTCTAAGGTGACATATCGGAGTTGGTTTTCTTTTCTATTTTCTTTGAAGAACGTCTGCAGGCTGAGGGTTGGGGAGGAGTTGTGTGGGCGGCTACTGGCAGCTTTTGGAAGCAAACTGAGGACTTAAATCTGTATCTGAAATCCCCTTGGGTTCACTCCACTCAACCCTTTCACACTAAATTTGCCTTACAGTCTAGCTACCTTTTTTTTCCTCTGCGAATCAACAGCTTGTGTAGCTGCAGAAAATGTAATTCCATGTTTCTTGTGTTATCATTCCAGGCTGGGGTTTTCAAAGGCATCTAAGAAGGGTAGGCACCCATTGAAAGCAACAGGTATTGAATGAGAGTTGGGTTCCTAACTCATGCAGGCCCCTATAAAACTGCAGCCTTGTTCTTAAGGGAGGAACAACACTCAGGTGGGAACAGAAGGAGAAAGAATTATTTTTCCTGACACTTGTTTCCAGGCTGGGATTGAATGATTTAATCCACTTTAAGCATCCTAAATATTTTAATTACACATTTCAATTGGACTTGTTAAGGTCTTGGGAGGTGGATGTGGGTGGATACCATTAATATTTGCCAACATTTACTATGCTACAGCTTTAGAAATAACACCAGTATTTCTATTCTGTGTGGAGGACAACACCATGGTATCCCAGATACTGGGGTGTTGTAACTGTTGGCAACTGCTTCTGACATATTAATGGTAATCGCTGTACTATATATTCTATTACTTAAAGCCAGTTTATAGCCATCTAACTCAAGCCGAATATTACTTTACTTCACAAATCATAATACCTAGGTCTTGTACAGCACTTTTCATTGGTACATCTCAAAGTACTCAAGGAGGTCAGTATTATGAGTGGGGAACCTGAGGCACAGGGAAGTTAAGTGACTTGCCCACGGTCATCTAGCAGATCAGTGTCAGAAATTGAACCCAGGTCTCCTGAGTCCTAGTACAGTGCTCTATCCAGTAGGCCACATTGCTCTGAAGAGAAAATAGAGTAATGCCATTGAAATAAATGGCACTCCTTGTGGAGCAAGGTGGTACTCAGCTTGAGTAAAGATATTAGTAAACTGATGCTTAGTAAACTGAACATTAAATAAGTATGGGCCTAAATCTCCATTCCCTTACACTTTGGGTTGTCATTTACATCAGTGCAAAATGCATCTAAAATGTGACCAGATCACAATGGTAAGATTTTATATCCATTTTTCTCTCTCTTGATAGAACTCTAAATGATCCTACACGGCTGCTGAGACTCAAGCACATTCATGGTAATTTTGAATCAATAATGGAACTTGCTGAATCTAAAGTTATACATCTACATTTGTTTGATTTTTTTTTCTTTTGCACAATAGACAGTGTTCTAAAGCACACAGTGAACCTGAACTAATTCATCTGCAAAGCACGCCTAGGAGACAGGAAAGTAGACATTCCTCTTCTTTTGTGGACGACTGACGTGACTTACCCAAGGCCATGCAACATATCACAGGCATGGCTGGATTTAACACCCAGTCCCAAGTTCTCATTCCCTAGACTGACATTCACAAGCTCAACCCACTAGACCAGGGGTAGGCAACCTATGGCACGGTGACCTGTGCCCCATGATGGAGAGGAAGGTGAACCCCCGCTCCAGGATCTCTGCCAATCTAACCTGAGGACAGGACAAGAAGTAATTCACTCTGTTTGAAGAAAGGGAGATTTAAGATAGCACAAAAAGATTCCTAACTATAAATTTTGTTGGGGATTGGTCCTGCTTTAAGCAGGGGGCTGGACTAGATGACCTCCAGAGGTCCCTTCCAACCCTAATATTCTATGATTCTATGCTAAAGCTAGTTAAGCACTGGAACAGGTTACCTAGGGAGGTTTTTGGAATCCCCATCACAGAAGGTCGTAAGAACAGGTTAGATAAACACCTGTCAGGAATGGTCTGGCATACTTAATCTTGCCTTCCTGTAGGGGATTGGAACAGATGCCTTCTTGCAGTCCTTCCCGTCCTTACATTTCTATGATTCTACAATCACAATAGAGCCAGGTCACTTGAAAGAGAGAGACCATTGCAAAACCCTGGTGCTGTGGAAAGCAATGATTATTTGTTAGTTTTTCAATCACACTTTATAGTAAAGTTTATAATGGGGAAATAAACCACAGATAGAGGTATTCATGAATGGTCAATCAATTATTATAGAGTCCAACAGAGCGAGAGTCTGCTTATAGCTTTGGCTTACAACTAGATTTGACAGAATTAGATTTTTATTTTTTTACCATTTCAATGTATAAGATCAATGTTTATTTTAAAGCATTTTAAAATAATTTCTATCAGTTTAAATTTTCACAGTTGTTGCAATTATGAAGGGAGGTCAAGACAATAATTATTTAATGACAGTAGACATTGAGATTGAAAAGGTTGCTTTATAACTGTTAAAATACAATCCTGTCAACATCACATATCAAAATACTGTATACGCAATATCCTTAAATCAACTCTACTAAGATCTCAAGCAGCATTTTTTTCTTACTTTGCATATTTGTATATTTCACTTATGGATGGCAATTACCCATCAACCATCTATAAATGGAAACATTGCATAAAGTGTGACCATTTTTCAATGCACAGATGTGTGCTAGGTGCTACGCAGGACAAGTAGGAAGACAAAGTCTGTCTCTAGGACAGCATACACTCTAACGTTAGGCATGATGCAATGGGTGAGTGTAGCCAAGAGTAGGGAGATGAGGTCAAGTTGGGGGTGAATATTGGCAAAAAGAATATATGATGGTGTCTGAGTAAGTGGCATTCTTCCCTCTAAATTAATATTGAATTGACATCCCGATCCTGCTACTGGTGGGGCGGGGGAAGGGTGAGCCTGATCCGGTCTTTAGAATGAATTCCTGACTGCTAAAAGCTTTTAGTGTTACAGATTTTATAATGCTTTCCCCCAACGTTAGGAGTATTTAACACCCATTCTTGGAGATAGTCCCCCTTTGCATGAGCCCACTCTGCCTTGCTCAAATTCCCTCTGCAATTTTGCATGGGTCCGTTCCTTTTCTCACTCTCCTTAGCTGCAGTGTAGCACGGCTCGGGATGGTTAAACAGTTCTTGTGCTTGGCCGCAGAAGTGGTTGGAGTTCAGTAATGCATGAGCTCATCCCTTTGGAGTAGTGCTTTGGGATCCATCTGGAATGAAAGGTGGTATATAAATGTAAGATCATTATCGTTCAATTAATTCTGGGCCCGTACCCATAACGCTCTGCCTGACCTTATTCACAGGCGCTTGATCCTCAGCTCTTTAATATTTCAGGTGACCTTTTGGGGTGGAAAGATGCTGCTGTTTCTCACCAGTAGTCCGGAGTCAACTCCTGTTTCAACTCCGAGCAGTAGGCGATACCTCGTTTATCATTCCATTTCAGGAGTCAGCACAGCCATTATTCAAATGACCGGCTCCACATGTAATCAATCTTTAATGAAACCATAATTGCGCCTTCCAGTCAATGAGCTCCCTGGCTTTTCTAACGGCATCTCGTATATAAATTATTAATGGCTGTGGTGGTAGAGCAGACCTAAGTTATGTTTCATAAATTGGCATTTTTCAAGCCAGTTGCATCAGGAGATTTACAGTGACTGTTTCAAGCAAGGCTGGGTAAACATCAGGATACTCCATTAGCCTTTCTCTAGCCTCACTATTCCTCTGTATTGAACAGGATTTTGCTTCTTGCCAGGGGCAGCAAAGAAAGAGATTGTGGGTTGTGTGGTATTGAAAGGGTTACGCTCGTAGGGATGGATTTTGCAAGGTGAATTTACTGTATGTCCCAGTGCAAAGGACCCAGTGTTCTGTAACTTTTTTGTGATTGCAGCCAAGTAAATTAATGGCTCCACAAGTCATTTCTGAGACAGGGAAAGACTTCAGAGCTGAGCTATTTGTTTTTCGCCTGCTACTTTTGAAAATCATCCAGACATACTGTGCTGAATGGGATTTGAGAAGGTTAATCCAGAGACGCGCGGTAGGAACCCAAAAGGGTTTGCATTGTAATGGCCTCTTAATGTGCTTGCAAAAAGAAAAAGAGGACAGTGAGCATGACTGACACGCATGTATAAAAGACATTTACCTAAGTATGTGACTGTGTGCACCAGAAAACTAAGCAGCCACATACTTGGTTGTCTCTTGAATTCAGAAGGTGAAGAGGAATATCAATTATACACCTCTTATTTAACCATTTTGAGCTAGTTCATCTGCTCCAGGATGTGAGGGATACATGGGGGAAAATGGGGTGAAGGCTTCTTTTATTGGCTCATAGATTCATAGATTTTTAAGGCCAGAAGGGATCTCCTGCACATCACAGTCCACAGAACCTCGCCCATCCCCTCCTGTAACAGGTCCATTCCCTCTGGCTGAGTTATTAAACTCAAATCATAATTTAAAGACTTTGTTACAGAGAATCCACCACTGACACTAGTTTAAACCTGCAAGTGTCCTGTGCCCATTCTGTAGAGGAAGATAACCCCCCCCCCCCAAAGGAACGGTAATTTTGCATCAGTTCTGAGCAGGAGATTGAATCTGATTCATTAATCTTTCCTTGCTACTGCTCAGATTATCAATGGTTCTCATGGACTTGCTTTTGGCTGCAGCCTCATCCCTCCCTTTATTTAACAAAAATGTTGTGGCTGAACCTGTGCCCCTGAGTAATGCTGGCAGGCAAAGTGTGCCATTAGCTTTCTCCTCATACCCTCCCCTACTGTCAATGCAGCTCAGCTCTGTAATGCTCCCTTCTGTTCCAGTCCAGGGTCTCTCTCTTGAGCAGAGACAGCTGGATGGACCAAATTCGTGGGGTGGTCTCATGATGTGTCCGTTAGGGATTGAATGAGATTGACAGTGCAAACAGTGTGCCAAAGAATCTGTAGGCTTAGAAAACACTTAGTGTCAATGTATTGGACGGCCTGTCTCTAAAGATGCCACGCTGGGCCTTCTTCAGCCATGTTCTACACAGAATTCGTTTCACTCATCCATCTGCCACAGCCCCTCTCATCTTGTCACCAACCCACTTCCTAGGGTGTTGTGAGGCTAGCACTAAATTCTTCACCACCACCCCCTTTTTACCTGCTCTTGTGGTGAATGAACCTGAGATCTTGCAAGTTCTATCTGCAAATTCCTCTTTGGCTACCATTAGGATGACCAGACAACAAATGTGAAAAATTAGGATGGGGGTGAGGGGCAGTAGGCTCTTATATAAGAAAAAGACCCAAAATCGGGACTGCCCCTATAAAATCAGGACATCTGGTCACCCTACCCACAGTTCACGTGTCCTGTGTGGGACTTTGCAGCATCCGGAGCTAGGTTCCATGGGAATGTCTGTCATTGCAAGGAATCACATGCTGGGAGCAGCAGTCAAACTCCAAGTCACCAGACGGTGCAAAAATAAAGACATCTGAGCAGAAATAATGAACTAGCTTCTAATCTCCCCGTGTGTTGTGATAGGATCTATTTGCTGGAGATTCTTTCCAACCAAATCATTCCAATGAATGGAAGAAATCAAATTCAGCTATTAAGTGGAAGCATATTTCATTCAAAAGAAAAGATTCTCCTGTGAAAGCAATTCTTGCCTCCTTTCAGGATGACCAGGGTAATCAAATAAACAAGCAACAGTTGCCCACCAATCTCATTTTGCTGGAGAAAATGTTTTTGTTCCATTCCATGATTTTCAAGAGGCTTCACAAGTTTCTCTCTTTGCTTAACAGCAAGGCTAAATTCCTTATCTACCCTGACAATTTGCTCCAATTACAGCCACTCGTGTAGCTTCATGAATGCAACCTCCTAGTACAGATAGGAAAAGCCCGTACTTGGTAGTGGTTCAGCTTACTCTGGGTTCAAGCAGGAAAAGGTTCCAGCAGTGTAAATAACACCTTTGCCTGGTTACACTAGGGGTTTGCAAAAGAGTTGCTATTCTGGTTGCTGACACCACTGGTGGCCTTATTCTTTAACGTAAGGTCTAAGGTAGGGATTTTCAAAAGTAGCCTAAGTGAGTTAAGCACCCAAATCTCATGGGAGCTGGACACACAGCTTCAGTCACTGGGAATCATTTCAAAGCAAAGTACCTAGTTCCATGAAATGGGGAGATTGGACCAAACCATTCCAGAGGTTCTAAACCAGGTTAATGTAAGGTACAGTCCTGCCAAATGGAAAGGGTGGATGTTAGGGTGAGAAATGACTTGGTTTCCAAATAATTAATTGTTTTAATGCTGTTATTTTAGGGCAAAAAAAGAGAAGATGAAATAAAAGGAAATCTGTCTCGCTTCCCTTACGACTTGAACTCCATTCACTGGGAAAGGATTTATAATTTTCATCATAATTTAATTTTCCAACTTAATTAAATGGATTTATTGAAATCCCCCGGCACTGCATTTTTATGATTAGTTTAGGATTTATCTCTGAATGTCAGAGAGAAAATTCATCAGTTGATTTGTTTAATACTAAAAGTCTCATCTCCTCTTTGCTCTCACCTGTTCTGACTTTTAGCTAAGAGCTGGGGAAAGAAATCTACAAAGATGAGAAATCTAGAAGCAAAATTGGTTTGCTGATTTTGTCCTTTCTCCCATGCCCCCACTTCTCCGGGATTAATTTCATGGGCCGTTGTTAATGAGTCTGTTAATATTAAAGAAAGAGTATGGAGTGTGTCTAGTGTCTGTCAGGGAGAACTAGAGAGATGATTGCTAACTCTTGATGAGTTGCACTCCAATCAGTGCTAATCTCCTAGTTCCTCCTGCAGCCACGCAAATGCCATTGTTGAAAAGACAGTGGCATTTCTTCCTGGTATGCAAAAGCATTTGAAGAGGAAATACAGGATTGCTCCACAATGTGGCATATATGACATCCACCCTTTCTGTGTTTGAATCTATAGCATGCTGGTCTGAGTTAGACACACCCCCTGCAAAGGTTCGCACATACAGCGTAGTCCCTTTAAAATCAATGGCACTCCTCACAGTGTGTGAAGTTTAGCAACATGTGCCGGTCTTTGCAGGATTCAAGCTCATTGCTTTGTAAGTTTCTTGGTGCAGAATGTTTTTTAAAACCGTATCATTCACAAACTTTGAAAGTTTATCTGAGCCTATAGAGATGAATTCACCTCCGAGTTCATAGACTCCTCCGAGTTCGATTCAGCTGTGTCAGCTTACACAAGAGGTTCCCAAACTTCACCCACCCGCGAACCGCTTTGACTAAAATGCAGTCTTGCAAACCCCCTCCTAAAAATGAACATTTCCAGGGATTTTCTGTTTTACCTGAGTCTACATGAGAAAAGCTGTGATCTTGGAAATATTCCATTGGGTTTTAGGACATGCTGCTTACACACTAGGTATTATTAATTATTATCAATTGTGACAGTATCTTTATCACGTGATGAAAATGGCAACACCCTTCTGAGAACTCCCATCTGTGGCTGTATCACTTGGAATAAGCCTGTTAGAAGCCAAGGCCCCTAGGTTTCATCAAGGAGTATCAGAGGCGAAACAGCATGAAGGGATTTAAGAAGCCAACTTGAATCAAGACTTCCTCCTACACAAGCAACCAGGTCTTGAGCAGTTAGGGTGCATGACAAAGTAGGGAGTTTTCTTGTTTTCCCTTGTTTTCCTATGGGCAATTTTCTTGGTTTTCCTTTTGCATGCAGAGGGGGGTGGGACTCAGTTTCCCTGGGTGTTATGGATTTAACGAGGTGATGGGAGAGGGAGTTTGTTGGTACAGAGTACCAGCGAGGGAATTTGGGACCCCAGCCAATGCCTGGAGAATGGAGACACCAGCAACTGGGGACCTGGGGAGCCGGAGACCCAGCTCAGGAGTTGCAGCTGGTTCTGGCCAGTGGGAGGATGATGGGCTGCAGAGAGGGACCCTGGTGACCTGACCAGCCGGCTAGAAGACAGAAGAAGGGATCTCGTGATTTTTGAGTGCCTTGAACTGGAAACACTGTGACAGTCTCATAAGAACATGCAAGGGAACTGGTGTTAAATATTTGTTCAAGTTTCCCCTTCTTCTGACACTGTTACAGACTTTCAAGTGACTGCCTACCTGGATTGACAGAAGGTGCCCGCACCTTCTGTCAATCCAGGTAGGCAGTCACTTGAAAGTATCTTCGGGTGTTTACACTGCTGCTGTTATTTCTTTCTTTACGGGGTCACTTTGACCGTCACTTGTATCCATCCCTTTGCTTTAGAGAACAGTGGCCTGCAAAACCACCATTTCTGCTTATTTTTCCTTTTTTGGAAGGAGTTCTAGAAATAATGGAAGAATTGTAAATGGGGACCCTACCTAACCAGATGGGTCAGCAGTCCAATCTAGACCCTGGTGGTCATCATCTGTCCCCTATGAAGTTATCCTCTTCCAATTTCAACTTCGGACAAGATGTCTCAGCTCCAAGCATCTCTTCTCTGAACACAAAAGTCCTTATATAACCCCCCAAATGGGGCTCATTAAAAAGCTTGTGAATGAGTTCAAACTTCCTCTGAAGACATCATGCCTGTAGCCTTTTTAAGTCTTCTACAGTGAAACGGGAGCTTCAGCTTTGAGCTTGCATTTGCTCTCCTTGCTAACGTCTTCCGCTGAATACAAATGAATGCTTAAGGGCTACCTCTCCGGATTCTCATGTCAGCCTTAAATGCAGTCAATCTTTGGATGTAGCTATTAGCCCCTTTTATTAGAAATGGAAAAAATTGGGGAGGAAAAACCTCACGCAGGGAGCACATTTCCTTTCCTTTTACTGTTCTGTATAGGGATAGAGATAGAAAATGAAATAAAGATTTGTGGGATACATCAAGTTTGCAAGCCCACTTTGCTGATATTCTAACAGGTCCCTTGCATATTTACAGTGGCACATCTTCAACATAATAGCACATGTGCGCGCTCTCTCTCTCTTGCTCTCTCTCTCTCTGTGCCTTAACCCTCCCAGCTGAAAAAATCTGGTTTTATTTCTATTTTAGCCCCTGATTATTAGACAGGCTATTTATTTAGGGTGGGATTTAAAAAAGCAGCTAAGTGATTTAGCCATGCAAGTGCTATCAAAAGTCAATGGGATTTAGGCTCCTAAGGGCTTGGAAGTAACTAATGTGCCTTCCCCCCATCCACTTTCCAGATACAGAATCCCACTCAGATGTTAGCTCGTGCATCCAGTGCCTAATCCAAATGCCAACTGAAATCAATGGAAATCTTTATGTGGGCTTTAGATCAAGCCCCTAGTACACAGAATTATTTACTTTTGAATGCAATGGTCAGCTTGGAAAGCCTGCATTTCCTACGGCTTCTCTCCTCCTTCCCTCCATCTCTCCAGATTTTAAACCCTGCTGTCTGGTTTTGCACAACGAGTGCCACGCTCAAAAGGTGCCAGAACACATGTACCGGACGTACCATAAGATGCAGGAACGGCTCCCGAAAAGATTGCCAGAGTGGCATCTTGGAGTGTTCTGGCAGGACTCGAACACAAGTTTTATCCCATTATGCTCCTCATAACTGGGCGTGAGCACCTTCTCCCAAGTGCATGAATTCCCCTCTTGCTCATATCTCCTCCCTGCACCAGACGCCTACTCCACAGTCCATAAAGACTGAAGATGGGATAGAAGAAGGAGATGGCTCACAGGTTGTGAAGCCTTGTTTACAGGTGTTTGAAGCTCAGGCAGATAGCTTGCTGTAGCACTTCGCTGCAAAGCAGATAATTCTATTTGCCCGCTTAGAGGCTTTTGTCTGAAGCTTTCCGCTCTCCATCTCTTTGTTGGGAGCTGAAGGTTGAGAGCCTAGCGGTTCATTTGCATTACAAATTGTGAGTTAGACATTGTCCTCCGGCTTATGAAGTACTGTCAGAGGACTGAATTAAAATACAATGCCCTGACTCCCTCTTGGTTTGTATTTAATTAAGGCCTTTCATTCATCATTTATTTTTGCATCCCATCATATTTAGAGGTTTATTAAGAAGGTGAAAGGAGGTTCCCTTTCGACAAAGTGTTTTCTGAAGTCAGCAAACTGTTCTATACTATTATAGATTGAATCTATCTATCTATTTATCATGATATGAACTGTTTTTGCTATGGGCTGGTAGTCTTGTCAACCTTACCAGAGGAGTTTTGTTTTATCTAGCAAAGCTGATTAATTGATTTATGCACTCAGGAAATCACACATCTAGATCTTCCTGACATTTGACATTACTGACTTTTGTGCTCACAGAGGCAAAATTAGATGCTGCTTTTAGGTACCTCAAAGCAAATCACTAAGATGCCAGTGTAGGTACATGTTGATATTTTAGCAGCAACCACTTTAGGATGCAGAAGCTTCCATCTCCATTTACCAATAGCTCATGCTGAATCTTCACCTTTATAAATTTTGGATGAGAAAACAATGCCGTGCATGGACCTCGGCCTGAATATAGAGTATAAAAAGTGGTTCTCTAAATGATAAAAATACCCCTATCCTACCCTCTTTGCTCCAGTTACTCAAATACATGGACTACAATTGGTATCGCTTTTATGCTAAACAATTTCTATTCCAAATACATGGACTACAATGTATTTCTATTCCAAATACATGGACTACAATTGGTATCGCTTTTATGCTAAACAATTTCTATTCCAAATACATGGACAATTTCTATTTCTATTCCAAATACATGGACTACAATGTATTTCTATTCCAAATACATGGACTACAATTGGTATCGCTTTTATGCTAAACAATTTCTATTCCACTTTGTTGGCTTTGATTATCCTTAAGCAGAAATTATGGATGAATGTACTGCTCAGGAACATGCCTGGTGGCAAGGCTAAATGCAGGCCTATGGGAAAGGGATCTGTTTGTGTTTTTCATCGTGCAGCTCTGCCAATGCCCACCTACCTTGAGCTGCCCCATAACATTCTGATCCTAACACCCAGAGAGCCACAAAGCCACCCTTCCACATATGGTAGAGCTAAGCCATTAGGAGATCGAGGGTCAATTCTTGGCTCTGCCACAGACTTCCTGTGTGACCCTGGGCAAAACACTTCATGTTTCTGTATCTCCGTTTTCCTGGCTCTGAAGTGGTGATGATTATACTTTCTCTAATTTATGGAGGTAAATGTATTAATGTTTGTGATGCACTGAGACATACTACGGCGATTGGGTGGGGGGAGGGCATATGAGTACCTGGATATAGAGAGTACTCTTCAGTCTTTACTGTTCTATCCTACGTGATTTCAGTCTTGGTTATCTCTTCTCCTGTGCCAATACACCTCTATCTGGTTCTGCTGGATCCCCCTTTTATTTCCGGGGCCACCGCACTCCTGAAGTGCTACATTCCAAGCTATGCCTCTCCTAGCCATCTTCAGAAGACAGTTCAGCGGGAGTGGCAGTCTATGTGGTGTGGCCCAGTGATGACTGGGGACTTGGACGAAGCTATTAAATATGCATTCCGGCTTGATCTAACGTTGGCATAGACTGAACCAACGCATCACCTCCACCCCCACCAGGCTCCGAATCCCTAGATCATTGGTACTGTACCCGGGAGCGGTGATTCAGCGCTGTCTGCAGGACAGCTATGTGAACAGTGCTGTCGGGCTAGGAAAGAATCTCCCCAACTCTTCTCTTTGTCTGGTGATGTGTTGTTTAAAAAAGCTAAAGCCGAAGTGCGTGTCTGGGTGTGGGTGGCCCACCCAGTTTCCCAGGGAGTTTGTCAGCATAAAGGCCCGTTCACTCAGCTGCCTTTATTCAAATCTTTTCTGGCAGCGCTTCTTGATGATTTGGGGCCGCATGACGAGGGAAAGGCTTCATGCGGTGACACCGGTGGCTGCCGGAGAACAGCACAGTCGCTGACAGCAGAATTCATGAATGCTTCACTGCTTAGAGAGTGATGTTTATTTCTACCAGTTCCCGCAACATTTCTGACAGCAGGCAGCGTATTTCTCCTGTGTGTGTGTGAAAGAGAATTTCCCACTGAGCCCCATGGCTCACATGTACAACAGTTATCTTCTTCGATGATCATCATTGCATGTTCTTCAGTGTGCGGGGGGGGGGGGGGGGAATGTTATTCATCTTGAAATTTGCTTGTTTCTTCCCATAAGTCAGAACTTTAAAATACACAGGATGCCTGCGATTATGTTATGTGGGCTAGAATCTAATATCCTGAGAGAGAGCCGCTCATGAGAAACTCTCTAACACAACGAGAGGGACCCTCCAGGTATCATAAAATGGTATATTACCTTCATTTCACATTAAATAAATTCCATCTCTTCTTCTTTACCCCTTCACTGGTTCCTAAAACATCCTGTTTCTCTCTTATGACTATATTATAAAGTCCTTACTCAGCTGAACTGAGTGGGAAGTTGGCGTGAGAAATATAAGAATATAGGACTCACCGTGCTATATGAGACCAATGGTCCATCTAGTCTAGAATCCAATTTCCGACAGTAGCCAGGGCTAACTGCTTCAGAGGAAGGTGCAAGAAATTCTACAACAGGCAGTTCCAGAATAGCCTGGTCATAGGGAAGGCTTGTAGCGGACGAAGCTTTTATATCTCTTCCATTGATTTTGAATCTTTATGGAGATATAGGACCCTATCAAATTCACGGCCACGAAAAATGTGTCATGGACCATGAAATCTGATCTCCCCCTGTGAAATCTGGCCTTTTGTGTGCTTCTAACCTATACTATACCGATTTCACGGGGAAGGCCAGGGTTTCTCAAATTAGGGATCCTGACCCAAAAGAGAGTTGCAGAGGGTCACAAGGTTATTTTTGGGGAGTCACAGTATAGCCACCCTTACTTCTGTGCTGCTTTCCAGCACCAATGCTACCTATGATGTTTTCCCCTATGCCTCTCTTATTTTGTATCGTCCTGTCTCCCCATTGTTGTTGCCAATAGAGGCAAGGCATAGGGCACACACGCTAGATGTTGTGCACTTACGTTTACTTGTGCTCCTTCCAACCAGATCGTTTGATCCACAATGGTTGGGGCTTCGATTACGTCTCCCCTACTATATGGGCACTTGTCTGCCATGATTATTGATGCTGTCTTGTTTATTGATATCTGATTAATAAACATAAAAAACCCAACCATATCCCAAAAATATATTTCCCTATTCATTTTCCTAAAGCAACTCAATCTGATCATTATGGAAGGATTTGCTATTACACCATAATCCCATAATTTTAATCAACACCTTGGAATGGGGTTTGAGATGCATTTTGCAATTTTTCCCCTCTAGACTTAAGGTGGGAAAGTTACAAGAGGAGGCCAGTGCAAAATGAGTTGAGTTGATTTAGCAGTGGGAAAGTGACTCACTAGCAAAGTGCTTTATGAAACTAAAAAAGGATTTAAAGTCCTTTATAGGGTTCTTGGGGGGAATGTTTCTTACACGAAATTGTGCACTGCACCATTCTACCATGGTGAACAGCTACAAAAGAGTAAATAAATAATGTTAGGGTGACATAATGTCTTTAAATCGAAGAAGGTTTCTATCCTATTGAAGTCAGTTCAAAGTTTGAATGCTGATACAACCTTTGCTACTTGTGACCATTGCTACATAGAAAGGAGTTTCCTATTCAGCTCTACAGTCATACAGTGTGATCAGTTTTTATGCAGCAATTTCTACTGAGATCCATAGGCCTTCTGCTTAAAAACTCAGTCTAAAATGATATTGCCCCTATAATCTGTATAATGGGGATAATTATACTTCCTTAATTTTTAAAGCACTTTGAGATCCACCGATGAAAAGTGCTATATAAAAACTGAAACAACAAGGAGTCCTTGTGGCACCTTAGAGACTAACAAATTTATTTGGGCATAAGCTTTCGTGGGCTAGAACCCACTTTGTCAGATGCATGGAGCGGAAAATGCACTTATGCCCAATTAAATTTGTTAGTCTCTAAGGTGCCACAAGGACTCCTCCTTGTTTTTGCTGATACAGATTAACATGGCTATCACTCTGCTACAAAAGCTGGGTATGACTGTTATTATTTTTATTATTGAAGGCAGAGAAGTGATCATGTCAGAAGATTAGGCTAACACCCCAGTAATACTCCCCAAAATGACTACACTTCTCATAATTTAGCTATTATTTTAAGGAAAGGATAAATCCCTTTTCCCCATCTCTACGCCATCCCTCACACTTTCAGCATTGCCATTAAGTGTTTGTTTTTCTAGTCAGCAGTCCCATCTGAATATTCAGACTCAGGCAACCATCACGTACAGCATGTGCTTTTATCTATCTCTTTGCTACATATACAGCGTTTTTAACGGGATAGCTGTGTTGTACTGCAAGACATGTCAGCATACAGCCCACGCTGAAGATGTACTTGACCTAAATAGAGGAGTCTAAATTTTAATCTTCATTTGCTGCTGTACATTCACATGTTTGCACCTGCAAAGCTCTTACCGTGGATAACCTGGAAGCCATCTCTTCCTAAATAGTTTTTCTGGTATCACGCGCTATGAACTCATGATTTATGTTTGTCATCTTTTTCTACTGCTGTTTTTCCAGCCTTGTTAGAAAGATACTGTGAAGGCGTGATTATTTTAAGAAAGCACATGGAAGGGGTCCCAGGAGGTTAAAAATCGAACAGTACATAATTTTTTTTATAAAATCCATTCCTCTGTTATAATAAATGCCTTGGATATTAAATTCTTCAACATGTTATTTTCTGCATTTTCTTTCATTGCATTTACTTCCACTTGGCCAATACTGATAGATTCATCAATTACACATTTTAGTTTCTAGTCAGTCTCAAGTTCTGGTTTTCATGCACTAACCCAAAGCTGCAGTGGGTGGGATTGCAAATAGGGTGACTAGATGTCCTGATTTTATAGGGACAGTCCCGATTTTTGGGTCTTTCTCTTATATAGGCTCCTATTACTCCCCACCCCCATCCCGATTTTTCACATTTGCTGTCTGGTCACCCTCATTCCAAATCCTGTAGCGAAATAGTTACTTGTGAGGTTTTCATCAGGCCCCATAAAGCTGTTACCATTGCAATAAACTATATTGATGATGGGCATACTTCCATTGATTTTAGAGTCTGTGAAAACTTATTTTTACAATGGTTCAAGGGAATGATGTGTCAATGCTAGTGAAATCGGGGCTACTGATTACTGTGATGTCATTTCTCAAGTGCTTTAAGATCTCTGGATGAAAAGAGCTAAGTATTATTATTATCTTTAAATACCCTGCTGGAAATGTTCCTAGTGATCATTAGAAAAAAATAAAAAGCAGAGAGAGAGAGCTGAGAGTGATAAAAGAGCAAAAAATTTGGATAAACTTTTATTTCTTTGTCAGCATTTTGAGAGTAGGTGGGTGAGACATGCAGAGTGAGGTTGATCTGCCAAATGTTGTAGTTCTGGGGGAATCTGATTTATTGGATTTATTCATAGTCATTTCTATGGCACTCACCACACTAGTAATGTGCTGATGTGTACAATATATTCCTGTGCCATTAAATCCCAGGAAGGCTAGTTTAGTAGGTTACGTTGTAACTTTCAGGGCGATGTCCATGGAAAAACACCCCCACTGCGAGAAACACACGGCTTGGTTTGCAACTAACTAATCTGTCCGTGTAGTTCATGTCTTTCATTGTCCCCATTGATTACAACATACTGCAGGCTGGTTGCGACGAAGCAAAAGAACGAAGCCGTAAAACACCATACACCGAAAACAGGGGCATCCATCAGGGATAGGCTCTAGCAGGATGTTGATTATAAGCCGGATCAAGACCTGGCTGTTATGTTCATGCATCTAACAACAGTGTAATGAAGAGACCAGCTGAGCATGGGAACAGAAGGCCAATACTAGAGCTCAGAAAGGGTTTAAGGAGGACAGGCCAAGAACCAAACTGTTGTTAGGAGATGGGATGGGATATGTGTTCTGGCAGGAAAAGGGTTAAAACGTCTAGCCCTTGCACATGTGCTCTCTCTCACTCTCACTCCCCTCCTAGCATCGGCCCCTCCCCAAAGCCGGTGGCCTCTGCACTCAGCTAATGGGAATTAATGGCTCTGCAGGTAGTTTGAGAGGAATGGTAGGGAGCCTAATTGGCATCAGGTTTCAGAGTAGCAGCCACATTAGTCTGTATTCGCAAAAAGAACGAGGAGTACTTGTGGCCCCTTAGAGACTCACAAATTTATCTGGGCACAAGCTTTTGTGGGCTCATGGAAGCTTATGGCCAAATAAGTTGATTGGTCTCTAAGGGGCCACAAGTACTCCTCGTTCTTTTTAATTGCCATCAGGCAGCTAATTATCACAGGATGGCTCTATAAGACTTGGCCAGTGGGGAAGGAGAAGGCGTTGGGGTTGGGGGTAGGTTTTCTGTGTGTGTAGCCTGTGGCCGAAACAAGGCTTTGGCTATTTTGCTCCAGGAACTATCGCAGCAGCAAGCCCTTTACACATCTGTGTTTGGAGCTCGGAGGCTAGGAAATGCTTTGCTCTGGCTCCCCTTTTTGAATGCATCCCAGGGCTTAAACTTGAACTCAACCCTGAGGTGCAGGGTCCCTTGCTGGTTTCCTTCTGGAGTATGCCCACACTGTAGTACGTAGCTCCCAGAAGGTCTGCAAGAATGGGCCCCCTGCGGGAAGGCGTATGATCTAAAGGAAGTCAGGACAGCTGAACCCAAATAAAAAATTAGGGGGCGGGGAGGGAGACCAAGGATAGGGCAAGAGGAACCCCTTACTGACTTGTGGTGTCCTCCTCCTCTCATGTATCCTAAAACCAAGAAACAAAACCCGAAGTCAAACTCCTCACTGAGTGTTTTGCATTCTTTTCCCTGCATACCTTGCACTTCCATGCACATGTTTAATCAGAGCAGGGTAGTTACTTAGGCTTGGTCTACACCGAGGGGGGGGGGGGTTGACCTAAGATACGCAATTTCAGCTAAGTGAATAACGTAGCTGAAGTCGGTGCATCTTCGGCCGACCTACCTGGCATCCTCACGGCGACAGCGGACAACCCCGTCGACTCCGCTTGCACCTCTTGGCGAGTTGGAGTTCCGGAGTCGACGGGGAGCACTGTTGGGGATCGATTGAACTGTCTAAATGAGACGTGATAAATCGATCGCTACCCTCCAATCCGGCGGGTCATGAAGACCTACCCTAAGTTGTAGCGATCAGAGCCTAGACAGATTCAGGGGCTCTGTTGGTGAAGAGCTCTTGGTATGATTGGGGCCTGGCTAGTTAAGGCGCTGACGAGCCCCTCACTGCGATTTTGGGAATACCTTGCCGGAGATTTCTTGGGTGGGGGGAGGGGGGGAGCATTTTTCCATAACACAAATCCAGCCCTGGGAGGGACTGTAAAGTGAACCCCTTGCTTGTTCCAATTGCCTCTGCTCCCACAGCTGGAAGGGGGGGGGGGCTGTATTCTCTAGCGGCAGGCTCGTTTCCCTCCTTGCACCTTTCAAAAATAAATTGCTAGGCACTGTACATCCTCTGCAATGTCAAAAGAGGCTAGCCTCAGTCACTGGGGAATTCTCTCACATTCACATGCACGGAGAATCCTGCAGTGCTTTCGGCTTAAATCGGTGGATTTGGTGTTTGTTTAGAGCCGTTTTATTACTTGGGTAATTACATTCTGCCAGCCTAAAATTCCCCCTGTATGTTAATTGGATTCATTCTTCACTTCCTCTCCTTAACGGGGAGAAGTTGCCTAGCATTGTGGGTGCAGAATGGCTGCCGCCTTCCACCTCAGAGGGGGCCTGTGATTGTCTGTAGCTATCAGGCACTTTGGGATCTTTCTGGAGGAAAGGTGGTAATGACAATAGAGGGAGGAAGGGTAGTTTTGTGTTTAAGGCACAGGGCTGTCATTTGTACTGCCTAATAGAAAGTAAACACAAGAGCGCGCACATGGTGCAGGCTTCATGCTGGTGTTTTTCGCTAAGCTCCAGCAGTCTGCTCCGTGCGCTCACTAAGGGTGAGCTCCCTGCTCACAACTTGCCACACTGTCGTTCTCCGAAAGGCCTCAGAAACGCCAGGTGATGTTAGGCAAGTCCCTGGATCATGATTTCTCAGAGGTGCTGAGCACAACATTGCCTGCTCCAAGTGCTCAACACTCATGAGTCACTCGGCTGCCTGGAAAATCGGGAGATTAAATAAATAAATACATGGCGGGTTCTTCTTGTTTCCCTTCGGGTGTCAGAACCTCTAGGTTACCCTCAGGCCACATTCTCCACCTTTTCTTAACAACCATGAAGGCTACAAGTGTATTTATTTGTTTAAATGACAGTTGAGGTTGTGATCACCTGACTCCAGGAGCTGGGGCTTTGACAAAAACACCAAATGTCACAATAAAATAGCAAGAACTGGCAACAGTGGTGCATCTGCTGTCTCCATTATTTGCATTCGGAGTCTTGAACACCCAGTGTGTCTGACAATCAAAGTTTCTGTACCTGCACCTCCAGTTAAATGTAGATGCTGGTTCTGCCAATTAGAGATTGAAGTATTTGATGTAGGTGTGCAATGGTGTGGCATTTACACCCACAACCAATCTTGCAGGTTCTGTATTCTGTTCACAAGCAGTTCACCTTGATCAATCAGTCCTTCAGCCCACGTATAGATTGTGCCAATCACAACACGTCTTCCATTCATCTCATAACCTGGCCTTCCTTCTCCATGTGCGGCCAAGGCTTTTCACGATAAAACCTTCCCACCTCTTTGAAGGTTGGCTGAGTGGTCTTTTCAGGTCCCGTGGGTAACACTTGGCGACAGCTGCTGTCCATCGATTGTTGGTCGGACAGTTAAGCAATCAGTTAAGCACAGAAAATTGCACCTACAACACTAGAAGCCATTTCTCTCCGCTGAGCACTTAATCTCTTTTGACCTCAGTTTTCTTATGTGAATAATAGAAATAACTATGTTTATCTTCCTCGTGAGATGATGCAAGGCTAAATTCCTGGACTAAATGTTTGTGAAGCTCACTCAGATCCCCAGCTGAAAGGTGGAGAGTTTTATTCTGTTTTTATTATATTTCATCTGCTCTGGTCTACGTAGGGTGACCAGATAGCAAGTGTTAAAAATCAGGACAGTGGGTGGGCGTTAATAGGTGCCCATATAAAAAAAAGCCCCCAATATTGGGACTGTTCTTATAAAATTGGGACATCTGGTCACCCTAGATCTGTGGCTAGTGGTGTGTTTTGAATCTGAGAGGAAGGGTTGCGGTTAAGGTCCTGGACTGGAGCTCAGGAGATCTAGATCTTACGATTTGCCACATGGTCTCTGTGCAACCTTATGCCTGGGCTACACTGCGGGAGGGGGTTCGAATTAAGATATGCAACTTCAGCTACGTTATTCATGTAACTAAAGTCGACGTAGCTTAGGTCAACTTACCTGGTGGTCCTCATGGCGGCAAGTCGACTGCGGCGGCTCCCCCATCGACTCTGCTTACTCCTCTTGCAGAGCTGGAGTTCCGGAGTCGATGGGGAGTGTGTTTGGGGATCAATTTATTGCATGTAGATGAGACGCGATAAATCAATCCCCGATACAACAAACACTACCTGCCGATCCAGCGGGTAATATAGATGTACCCTTACACAAGTTACTTACCCTCACTTTGCCTTGGTTCCCCCTCCTTGCAATGATCCTGTCTTTCTCTCACATTTCCTCTATTTCGATTGCGAAGGAGTGGGACATGGTACGGGGATCTTGCAACACAATGGAGGCCCGATCGTGGGCAGGACCTGTGCGAGTTTCAGCAACACAAACCATGAAAGCTGCTGAAAAGCCTGAAAATGGTCAAGGCGCATTTTTGGTGCAAACATCAAACATTCCATGAACATTTCCTTCGGCACTTTGAAACGCAGCCCACGGTGACTGCCTGGCCGAAAAACAACTAAGTGGGGATGATCATTGCATGATCGTGCCCTCCCCCATTTCCGAGGGGGCCCAACAGAAGAGATCTCGGTGCTACTAGAATGACAGCAGAATCTTTAAGTTGCCCTTCAAAGAATAGGGGCTCGTTCATTCAGTGCTCAGGGGGATTCAGAGATTTCAGCTTGATCAGCTCCCTGTCTCTCCATACAGCTGATGAGCAAAGGCAGTGGGAGTGAAATAAATTGAGCTAAAATCTGTACTAATGAAGCCTGAAGACTACGCTTTTCACGGCTGCTCTGCCCTTTTCAAATATTTATTCCCCGGCACTATCATTCTTCACTCTCAAAGAGGAGCCTGTTTCTTAAACCGCGAGCTTGATTTAATACTAATAATGGCAAGTATCTAAACCAGGGCTGGGGCTGACTTTAATTAAAATGACAAAGAAGGGGAACCAGGGGGATGAATTACGGAAGGAAAATGTTATATTTCCCTACAGCTAGTTTAATTAAAAAAAAGCACATGTGCCCGCCACGGAAGCACTGCTTCCCCACTGATTCAGTGGGGCTGAGGCTGGCGCAGCTGTTCAGAGATTCAGTTGCACTGTGAGCCACTCGCCAATGTTATTAAACCCAGCCCCAGACGCAGCTCGCCAGGGCCCACTTACTGTGGCAGATGCATCTTCTTCCCCTGCGTTTGCTTCAGCCAACACGCCCAAGGGCTCAGTCAGCAAAACACACTCGGTCAGCCAAAAAAGAGGGAAATGAGCAGGGGTTATTTCCTCTCTCCAGGACACAGCACTGGGAGGTGTTCAGCTCCATGAGTCCTGTTGGTGACAGAGAGGGCAGACAGAAAGATCCAGCCTTCGCTGGGTTTGGCTTTGTGACTAGCTATTGATGCATGCAGGCAGCTGAGGAAGTCTGTCCTGAAGGTGTATCTGGTTTGGGTGGGGTCCACACACCTCCCTCCCCCGCCATCGCTTTTTGGCAGATTTTACAATTTTTAAAGACATGGATGACATTTCCAGAAGCCAGGGCTCCTTCTGTTGTTCTCAGGTGGGCAGCCAGTGCCCGCGTGTGTGGGGCAGAGCAACAGTGGAGTGCGTCTACAGAATCCAGTGTCCGCTTTTTGCTTGCCGCTGGGTAAAAGTATTAACTGAGGCGCCTCTGGGGAGGTTCTTGACTCATCGTGGAGTAAAGTGGAGATAATGACCTAAATTCCAGTTCTCTTTTGTCCTCCCACGCCTCATCCACACCTACCCATCCCTCCCAACTGCCACAGAATCAGAAGGAGTGTAGGGCAACTAACTAACGACTTAAACATTCATATCTACCAGGAGATGTATGGAAAATCACAAATAAACTACATGCAGCTACTTAGTCACTAGCTTTACGTCAGCGGCACAGGCAGAGCCTATTTTGGAGTAGGTGACAAAGACCCCATGACCCATCCTTTCATACTCTTGTAGAGATGTCCTAGTCAGGGGCTAGGGACACCCAGAATAGGGAGTTGCATCCCAG
This sequence comes from Sternotherus odoratus, assembly GCA_032164245.1. Lineage (NCBI taxonomy): Eukaryota > Metazoa > Chordata > Testudines > Kinosternidae > Sternotherus > Sternotherus odoratus. Next base: position 14,943,557 of record JAVMKO010000016.1, read on the forward strand.
ACCATCTTGGCTAATAGCCATTGATGGACCTATCCTCCGTGAACTTGTCAAATTCTTTTTTGAACCCTATGCATTGGGAGAATTTCCTTCCCCTCCCCAGTGATTACAGGAGAAGCCCACTTACTAGACAGACATGTAGATAGTATCAGTCTGATTTCCAGAGGTTTTCAGCACTTGCAGCTCTCCCTGAAAATCATACTGCAAATACTCTGCATCGTCACATCACTGAGCTGGAAACGATTCCTGGGCCCATTCTCTCTGAGTTGCTTGTAAGGGGGCAGAAGAAACATAAGTATCCTGAGTTCATCACTTGGGGAAAGACCAGGAAATGCCACTAGAATCCGCCTCTTACTGACCTCTGCTGTTTTCTACTGAAGGAGCAGTAACCCCCCAGGAATTAGTAACCCAAGGAGAAAGTTGGCCAAATCAATTCGTTCGTCTGTTCCAAAATCTACAAGGCCTCTGGAACCAGTAGGAACTAGATGCAAATATTCAACTGGAATTTTCACTAGGGCCATATACTACAGGCCTCAGATCAGAGCCAATCAGAGCTGCTGCTTAATTAGTTAGACTAAATCACAGTTGTGTCATCTGAGGTGCTGCCCACCAGAAGCAGAGTACATTGTCTTTGCAGGTTCAAGAATAGCAGCCGTGTTAGTCTGTATCCATAAAGAAAGCGAGGAATACTTGTAGCACCTTAGAGACTATCTAGTTTATTTCAGCATAAGCTTTCGTGGGCTATAGCTCACTTCGTCGGATGCAACCGACGAAGTGAGCTATAGCTCACGAAAGCTTATGCTGAAATAAACTAGTTAGTCTCTAAGGTGCTACAAGTATTCCTCGCTTTCTTTATTGTCTTTGCAGTGCTCCTTATACCAGCTGGCTGGAAACATGGTTGTCATAAGTGTAAAAGGCTGGAGACTAATACTCTGCGTGTAAAGGGTTAATGTCATCTGAGACAAGTGACCTCAGAGCCTCCGGACCATGAGGGAGGGAGGAGTTTAGTTAGTCAGTTTTGTTTTGGCTGGCCATGCGGCAGGAGGCAGGGGCCAGGGTACAAAAGCATCTCTAGCTAGGGAGATGGCTCAACTTTCTTCTCTTATATTTCTACTTAGCTGATATAAGTGATCTTTAAAATATTAAGCCTGTGCCTTTTGGGGTGTCTCGGTCCTTTTCAGAAGGGAGCTAGGGGACTCCAGATTGTGAAGTGTACTGTATCTCTGTTTTATTCTCTGTCTTTATTAAATCTTGTTAGTTATAAAGCGTTTGGTTTTATTCCCTTAAGGTTCTCTGCTTCCAGTCTGGGAAGGGAGAAGGGAAGGGAGTAGGTAAACAGATCAGCTCAGGTTATTAGCTGAGGAACGGTGCCTGACTCTTCAACTAGAAGAGAGGAGGGGGGAGGTGCATAGCCCCCAGGTGTCTGGCTCTGGCTCTCGGGGAGGGAGACAGGGTAAGGGGAAGTCTGCCTCTGCCTTCAGCCAGGAAGGGTGAAGGGAAGCAGCCTTCAGGTGTCTGACTTTGGCTCCCAGGGAGGGGGACAAAGTTAGGGTAAAGGGGAAGTTCGGGGGCCCCTCCAAGGTTTTGGAAGTACACCCGAATGGTGGCAGCGATTGGGTAACCCCAATCTCCCAGCTGGCAAAGTGGAGGTGTGGGGGAGAAGGACTTAATTTGGCTGGGAAGCAGCTTGGTTGAGTGGTTGGGCTAGTACAGAGTCCCAGCTTTTGTACTCGAGAGCACAGGGCTGGGGTAACAGACTCTTACAATGGTCTTGCGGGATGCTGCCTCTACGACCTAGCCAGCAGTACAGCCACGGTAAATTACTTTAACTGAAGTCATTGAAGTGGCTAATCAACATGGACATCAGGCAGACCCCCGGGATCTTTCCTTACCTGACATTTCCCTTTAGAAGTACCAAAGTGTGTCCAAACAGGCAGAAAAATTACTTAGCAGACTAGAAATTTACAAGTCTTTAGAAGCCCTTTTTTTTTATCCTTCCAGGCCTTCACTTTCCATTGTATTATCTACAAACAGAGGTAGGGGGTGTTACTGTCTCACCCTGATGAGGTGCATTTTCCAACCTAAAAGGTTTCTCTGGCTCCTTTGGAGACGTCACTGTTCCCTCCTTGCTGTGAGTGCTGCATGCAGCGTTTCCATGTTTCTTTGTGGGTTCGACTTGAGGACAGGAAAATAGCTCTGCGTAAATAACTGATCTGAAGCTTCAGATAAAAATTCCACTAATCCCCAATTCACAATCTTCCTGTCTCTTCAGAAATGCTTTTCTTATGAAAAATCCCAACCCAACTTTGTGTTCATTTTCTCACACCTCTGAACTTCATGTTTCCCCCTGGAACGCATCGGCCAAAGCCCCACCGGAGCAACATCTCTTGTGATTCCTCGCAGGCTGACACAAGGCAGGAAGCACACAAGAGCTTATCCTGAGAGTCCCAGGCCGTCTTTTCTTTGTGCTGTGTCTCAGAATTCACTCATCCTCTGATTTGACACAGGCCTTTTGGCTCCGGCAGGAAACTGCGCAACCATGGATCTTTTAGGATTTTTGGAGCAGGGGTATAATTTGCTCTATGTCTGTACATTGCCTGGCACAAGGGGACTCACACCTGGATGACAGATCTACATAGTACTGCAGCATAAATGCTAAATAATAGTAATGATGATAACCATACAGGCGTTTGCCTCAGCAGAAGAGAATTAAGGGAGCACCCCTGAGATGGTCATGGCCATGGTCACATGGAGGACCCTGTGACAAGATGTAATGGTACCCCTTCTGACCCAGCATGGAAGAGGTTACACCAAATTCCAGACCTTTCACCTGGCTAATCTGAGGCTATAAAAAGAAAAGGGAAACTCTTGTGGAGGGGAGTGATCTGTCCTCCCCCTGCGTGCAGAAAGCCAGATGTTTTGAGTTGCTTTGCTCGTGTTTTGGATGCTTTGTTTGGGTTAGTAAGCCAGGCCTTGAACATAATGTCAGTGATAACTAAATTTCACGTTCACTGGCTGGCCCATCTGCTCAATGGCTCACATCCTCTCTTGCATGGCAGTGAGTGAGTTAGAACAATCAATGGCCTTGCACCAGCAGTCATATTCTGCTCATCTGGGATGACGTGCCTACTGTGACTTTTCAGTTTCTGCAGAATAAGATTTCCATTTAAAGACCAGACCAATTGTGAAAGACAGGAGTTGTCCTTCTTTACCATGGCCTGCGGTAAAAAGTTACCACCAGGTTGATCCCCGTTCACCCCGAGTTATCATTGCAAGCTCCTTGGTTGTGAATAGTTTAGTCCCAATTAAATCATAGAATCATAGAAAAGTGGGGCCGGTAAGAGAGCTTGGGAAGACACCAAGCCCATCCCCCTGTGCTGAGGCAGGACCAAGTAAACCTAGACCATCCCTGATTGGTGTTTGTCTAACCTCCAACAGGCATTACAATACTCCAGTGATGGAGATTCTACAACCTCCCTAGAAAGTCTGTTCCGGTGCTTACTTGCCCTTAAAAGTTTTTCCTACCATCTAACCTCAATCTTCCTTGCTGTAGATTAGGACCATTTATTCTTGTCCCACCTTCAGTGGACCTGGAGAACAATTGATCACTGTCCTCTTTCTAATAGCCCTGAACATATTTGAAGACCGTGTAGGAGATCCGCTCTTCTCCCACGTCACAAACAGGCAGGAGACTCTTTATTTACAGTGCAAGCCCCACCACCGAAATACAGCTTTACACAGTTCAGCTGAGCCCCAGCCCTCGTCCTGGCTGGTCCCTGGAAGTAGTCCGCTCTTACAGGCTCCTAGCCTCAGCTCTACTTCCCTGCTGTCTGTCTCTGTATCTCTCTCTCTCTTTCTCTCTCTCTCTCTCTCACTCCACACACCACCACCCTGGGCTTCCTGCCTGGTAGGCTTTTATCCCTTGAGGAGGCAGCCAGGTGCAACTCATAACCCTGAGCCCTCTGCAGCCCAGGTGGCTGATTAGCCTTCCCTGCTAGGGGAGGTTTGCAGAGGTTTTCCTCCCTCTTAAAGGGCCAGCAGGGCGGGCTCAGGCACTCCTGGCCAGCACCCTGCCACAACTGTTATCAAGTTCTCCCCTCAGTCTTGTTCTTTCAAGACTAAACCTGCCCAATTGTTTTTTTTTTAACCTTTTGCCGGAGGTCAGGTTTCCTAAACTTTTTATCTTTTTTCAAGAATAGCAGCCGTGTTAGTCTGTATCCGTAAAGAAAGCGAGGAATACTTGTAGCACCTTAGAGACTAACTAGTTTATTGCAGCATAAGCTTTCGTGAGCTGTAGCTCACTTCGTCGGATGCAAAATATTTCCACTCTATACGGCTAAATGCATCCGACGAAGTGAGCTATAGCTCACGAAAGCTTATGCTGAAATAAACTAGTTAGTCTCTAAGGCAGTGGTCCCCAACCCCCGGTCCGCGAACCGGTACCGGTCCGTGGAGCAATCGGTACCGGGCCGCGGCCGCGTTCCCCTCCGGGCCGCCTTCCCTTCCTTATCCGGCGGCTTCCCCCTCCGCATCCTCCGTCTTCCCTTCCGGTGCGCCTTCCCTTCCACATCTGGCGGCTTCCGTTCCGTATCCGGTGGCTTTTCGGCGGACATACAAGAGCCCGCCCCGCCGACTCCAAAAAAAAAAGGTGAACAACTGAATTTGGCGGCTTTTCGGCGGACATACCACGGTTCGCCGCACAAAGGTAAAAATTAAAATCACCCCCCGGGCCGCAAGCATTGACTCGCCCGCGTTGACCGGTCCGCGGTGCTAAAAAGGTTGGGGTCCACTGCTCTAAGGTACTACAAGTATTCCTCACTTTCTTTATCTTTTTTGTTGCTCTCCTCTGGACTCTCTTCAACTGGTCCACATTTTTTCTACAGTGTAGAAATACCTTCCATGCCTACATATGACACTTCTATTAGGACACCCCAGAATGATATTAGTCTTTGCAGTGGATAATACAAAAGGACAGGCAAACATATGAGGCCTATTTTTGAATAACGGGTAGAAGCAAAACACCGTTCCAAGAGCTACAGTCGTTGGAAAACATGCACCACCTGTTGATTTACCATTAAAACAGTCAAGCTAAGCCCAGGTCTCTAGATAAAGAATCCTGGGAACCAGCAAACTCAGACTCAGAAAGGGACTTAAATAATTATTCTTAATTTCCTCAACTTCAGGATGAGCTTATTAAAGGAAAGAGCTAGATTACTGGCTGGCATTTCCCCTGAGTCTGTCTCCAGATTGGATTCTGCTTTTATCTCCTAATCCCCGGAGCTTTTTAATGTAGAAAGTAATAGAATCCGAAGCCAAATTTAATTTTGACAAGTAATCTGACTTTCTTTCAGTTTCTGAAGGCAGGTTTTAATCCTGTTTGCTGTCTGAAGCTACTTTGTATGGCTCTATTGAGCATCCTTAGCCCTCTGAAATCTTTCTAAGGAAGAGAAAATACGAGGACTCTTTGTCAGTCTAGGAACAGTTTTCTTGTCACTTGGCGATATCTCCCAGTTTCTGCTGGTGTTTTATTAACTCTTTCATACATATTGATTTGGGTTCAGCTTTGTTCTTCAGGTTTTGGGGAACAATTGCTAGGCAAAAGCCTTCATCCTGGGAAGAAAATTGGGGTGGAGAGGAAGAGGGGAAGGCATTAATCTAGGGTCTGATCCTGCCTCCACTGAAGTGTATTGCCAATACCCAGGTGATTTAAATAGTGCTGGGTCAGATTTGTAACACTTCGGTAAGTCATTTCCAAATGGCTATGAGAAAATATATACTAGTCCTCAGCCTTTTCAGTGCTGTCCCCCTTGTTACAACACAAACTGAAAACTGCCCTTATCCCAACCCATAAAGAATGGGAAGGTAGTTATGACCCCTGAAACATGTTCCCTGCCATTGGGTTAACATTTTTCAGATGGAACATTTTTTTCCACTAGAAAATGCCATTTTCTCAAAAGCAAAATGTTCTGTGGAACTGACTCAAATTTGACAACATTTGGTTTGGGGGGAGGGGGTAAAAAAAACCCTTCAAATGCCGTGTTTTGATAATGTTGAAATGTTCTGCTTTGACATTTTTGAAATGGAACGTTTTGATATTTCTCATTTTTAAATGACTTGTTGCTTAATAAATGCTAACAAAAGAAAAGAAAGCCAAATCAAAAGGCAATGTTTCCGTTTTAGCAAACGGAAACATATCGATATATTCAGAATAACGTCAAATCTTTTATGTTACGGGAAATTGTGACATTTCCAGCAGAACTGAAAACCTGGTTCCTGACTAGCTCTAGAGTTCATGACCAACAGGCCACAATATCATCTAGCACACTTATAGCCCTTATTTGATCTGCATTCCATAGCAGAGGAGAAAGACATGTAAGGCCTGATGGTGTGGCCTTCATTCAAATGAGAGCTAATTTTTTAAAAAATGTCATGGGGAAGGGAGGACGAATAACAAACTCTAGCATCCAAGGGGCGTGCACAACCAATTAATGCAGGGTAAGTAGAATTTCACCTTCATTAGGCTGCTTCAAATCCAGCTCCCAAATAACGACGTCTATTTCTGAATCAATTGACCTCAATACTGACTGTTTCCCGCATATAAATATTTCTCCCTCTGCCATTCTGCTTTGTTGACACCCAGCTCCAGGTTGACCTGATCCCTTTAAATAAGATTAGCAAAGAGGGGCTTGCCCTCTGGAAAAGCTATACTTACCACCTGGGATTTTTTTTCTCCAACATCCATAAGATGCATTGTGTCCTTGCCACTTTGCACCAATTCAGCTGACGGCTCATTATTCTGGCACATAAATACCTTACTCTTGCAGAAGGGAATTACACAGCTTGAGGCATTTGCAGTTTCTACTTATTAAATAAAAATGTACAACATCTGTCTCACTCCATCTTGGTTTAAAACAAATCGCATTGGCAAAATAAGGGATTAGATTAAAATACGTATATTTGCAAGTGACACGCTGGAAATAGAAAACTTGCAGCCGCAGCGGCGGCCTCTAGGAGATGAAAATGGATTGGTTTTACTTAGCAAAATGTCACATGATCAGAGGTAAAGCTAAGTAAAACAAATGGGGACTTTGCGGCTGGTGCATTTGTGATGTAGCCAATTAGGATAATCTGAATCACATCCCAGTGTGCTAACTTGCTTTATTATGCTGCAGAAGCAGAGGCCACTGGCTCCGTGTAGGAAACATATGTACTAGCAAGGGTTTGCTAGCCTGAGAGTTCTACATCACAGCTGAATTCATTTGCTGTTCCAGTGTTTTTTCCAAAGATGATGGTATTGAAGGGACAAGTTTATTTTATCAGGGGGTTGTTGTGGTCCTTGGAAGTACCGCCCTCTGTCATTCCCGGATGCAGCAGTGTGTGATAGTTCTGTGATTGGGGCAGCAGGGGTCCTACATTTTTCAGTGAGAGGAAATCCAAGTACTTCCCCCCCTCCCCCCCAATCTATGCATTGCTCACAGCTGTGTGTGTAATAGGCTGAAGATCCAGAATGGTGCTATGTGCTAGAGGCCCAGTAGTAGAGAATTTACATACCTCTTCCCCCGCATCATCCTGAAGGGATATGTCATAGGTGACGTGTCAGAAGAGATGGCTTGAGCACTGGTGGCAAAAGCCAAGCTCAGAGCCCGAAAGACTGCACAATAGAGAATCCTTATGCTCCTCTACCCTTACTGTGACACGGGCTGAAAGGTTTGGGTGGAGATTCGAGTTAATGGTCAGGGAGGGCCTTATTTTATCCAAATCCCTACTGCTAATAAAGTATCCACTTCACAATTACCAAGGGCCAAATTAAACTCCATTTGGGTTGTGCAGTGTGGCAGGAGCCCTACAATGTATCCTAAAAGCCAGCTGGTGCATATTATTCTAAACGTTTGAGTTACTGATGCTTATGCTCATTGGATATATGTCTCTGCAGGAAACTGATCAAATCAACCCATGCACCACGTAGCCTCTGGTCTTCCACTTGGCTGGTAATGGGGGCATTAAATATTGTCACTCTTTACTCTGTGGATAACTGATTCCAAACACATAACTCAGCCTGATACTACCCAGTGTACGTAAATATGGCTTCTCCATAGCTAACGCAAATGATCTAACAGTTACACTAAGAAGAGCCAATAAACAGTAGCTGGTTTGTTTATTACACAGATATTTTCACAATGTTTTATTAGCTGTTAGCCCAAGCTACAACCATCAGATACAACTTCTCCAAAGTTCAGGTATGTTTAGATTTAGTCCATAGTAGACAGATACTAGCTATAAAGTTTGGATCCAGATGCAAACTGCCCCAGAGTGAGAGGGTGCTGAGATATAGATTTTTGGTTTCAGTCCATTTCTATTTATTGTATGCTCTAATGCGTACATTAGAATATGGCCACAGTCCTGAACAAATCATGGATGTTGGATCATGCATTAAAGATACAACTGATGATGCATAACAGCTCTTTCCCGTAATCTACATAATTGCAAGAAATCAATTTCCTTTTTTTTTGGTTGTTGACATTTTAAACCTGAAATATTAATGTTAACTTTAGACACACCCATTTGATTCTTTTGTAGCTGAAAATAATTATGTATTTTTAAAAAATATTCTCACCTCTTTGGGTTGGTTTTTTTTTTTTTACATCTGATGCAAAACTAAAAATATAAACCCACTTGTATATATCAATATGCATTGTGATTCATTTATCCATGTAACATGTTATAGGTCATTGAGGCCTGGTATGAATGAGGCATGCTTAACACGAATACGTGCATTGCAAGTGAGCATTAAGGTGACCAGATGTCCCGATTTTATAGGGGCTTTTTCTTATATAGGCACCTATTTGGGGGGTCGGGGGGGCTTTTTCTTATATAGGCACCTATTACCTTCCACCCCCGTCCCGATTTTTCACACTTGGTGTCTGGTCACCCTATTAGCATCCAAAGCAAGGACTTAAGGTCAAGGACTATTAGAACGCTTTGTGCAGAAACAATCTTATGCTCCGAGAAAAATACGGAAAATCACCAGAAAAGGAAATAACACCTGCTGGACTGATATAAAATTGTATGAGAATTGGAGGAAATGGCACACCTTGGATCATGGCGGCCCGCCCAGGATTATCTCTTTGGAATTGTGTGGGTAGAAGGCCTAGTAAACAAAGGCAAAGAACTGATGATGCGACAAAATGGATTATAAATGGGTGCCTAGGATTTCTGCAAATTGGAGTCATTTATTGATCCAGAGTCCCACATGGATACAGATGTTGTTTTCTCTGGCTCCCTGCATCTTATGCTGATGGAAGGATCCTGATCATATTCTGACTGGCCATCGGGACCATTCTGACCTTCGGACTCTAGTATAGTATGTTTGGGGTGTGAATGTGGAGTGAGTAAGGTTTGTTTTGTAATCAATTTAGTCCAGTATCTGCTTGCTCCCGATCCCATAGGGAGACCTCTATTGCGGATTTAACACACTAAAATACCATTGTTGTTAATAATCCAATACGAATTGTCTGGAGGAAATCATTGTCAATTCAGTGATGACTATTTCATAACATATTATTGTATTGTATTATTATTAACTTGTTTTATTCCATTACATCTTCCAGGCCTGAGAAAGAGAGCAATGGTAGACAGGCATTTAAACCATCCCAAATTCAATACATCTACAGCAAATAATCATGTGTTGCAGACAAAGCAATAACAAGCAGAAACTGCAGTCCTAGTGAAGGAGAAACACATAGACAAGCAGGCTACCTTGCAAAAAGGAACAGAAAAAATAAACCCTTTACACATGCCATGCAAGTCAACTCTGAACACATAGAGGGAAAACAAAGTTTCTTAAAACCCCAGGCCTCTGGTCATTCTATAAAGTCATGTATGCGTTATCTCTTTTCTGGTGGCTGAAAATAAGGGCCCTTCTATTAGTGCTAACAACCAGAGTTCTCCTTTTCCTCAAAGGGGATGGAGGATTATGTTTCTGAAGAGGGAAGACCTGGGTCCTAATCCCAGCTTTCCAGTTTTGTATGTGATATTTATCTGCAGCGCAGGACTTTCTGTTTCGTTCTGCTCTAATCCAGCACTAGAGATTGCTTAAATAAGAAAAAGCAAACTGTCTTTCCCTGATTTTTTTAAAAAAAGGCTTGAAAATGTTTCTAGTCATATTAGGCTTTTGTAAAAACCCTTTTAACAAAAGCCACCATTTTAACTCTAAAAGAACTTTATAGAATCCCTGGTACTAAGAAGTCAGGCCTAGAAATCTGTGTCTCACAGCAGGCAGGCTACAAAACTAGTCCAGATACTCTTTCTAGCAGGGAAATATTCTGCTGTCAGGGCACACAGTCCCCTCTGCCTCACCCTGAAAACGAGTGACTGGCGACAGTTTACCTGGAGCATTAGTGCAATGGAGATACGTACATGCACATTTCAAAATAAACTAGAGGGTTTGCATTTAACCTGGAACTTCATCCTCGGATACGCCTCAGGGCCAAAGCATTGGAGAGATGCAGAGTTGAAGAGATTACATTAGATGAGAACATTGCACAATGCAAATACAATTGGACATAGCCATTTAATTTTAAAAGGCTGTGAGGAGCCCTGTCAGAGATCCTTTGAACCAGTGGAAACAGCAGATTATTGCGTGGGCCAGTCTCAGCGCATGCCTCCCAAACCCCAGTGAACGCAATTTGCAACCCCAGTGCCCTCCCCCCCCCCCCCCCCCGGGAGCAGCTGTGTCATTGGAGGCCTTCTCCTGCTGGGAAGGGCAGGTGGTAATTAGCCACAATTGCCCTCTCTAGGGGATTCTGCCCAGGGAAAGGCAGTTTTAAATCCCAGCAAGGGGATTTAGGCGCCTGAAGGCTAGGACTATAACAGTGTTTGAAAGAGAACTGGATAAATTCATGGAGGTTAAGTCCATTAATAGCCATTACCCAGGCTGGGTAAGGAATGGTGTCCCTGGCCTCTGTTTGTCAGAGGAGGGTGATAGATGGCAGGAGAGAGATCACTTGATCATTGCCTGTTAGATTCACTCACTCCAAGGCACCTGACATTGGCCACTGTCAGTAGACAGGATACTGGGCTGGATGGACCTTTGGTCTGACCCTGTACAGCCTTTCTCATAGTCTAACCCTTGTGGGAAGGCTATACTGAACTGCCACTACTCAGAGATGCCCTGGTCCTGCCCCATCTCCTCTCTGCTGCTGCCCACTTTCCTGGGCTGTGCAATACACTGTGGACCTGCCCCGGTACATCCTTGTCCCAGGAGCATGTTCAGTCGGCTTTCCACCACTGAATGAACCAGGCCCTGCGACTCTAAAGGTGATTTCCTCCCTGGGTTGGATTTTAATTGCTCCAATGTGGTTGTCGAGTTGTGGGGACAAGGGCCCTAAATGGTGATTGTACTATGAATGGCACTGTCTCTGCTAATGGACAGAGATACCTGTCACTCATTGAGCTCTTCGCACCATCTGCATCTTGCAGTTTGCAAAACATAGCCTGACAGTACAGTCAGTTGTGACAGCCAGAAGATAAAGCGGAAAGCTCCACGCAAGGAAGGATATGATGGGACTGGGCATGGGTGTTATTCTCCAGGGTCTCCTACCTCCCGAATCAAGTTCTTCTGCATCTGCAGATTCAGAAACAGAAGAATTCAGGCTAGAGAAGCCTTCAAAAAACAAAACCGGAACTAGGGATAAAATTGCTGAACGCTTGCCAATAACAACGCAAATCAACTGTCCCTGAGCTTTGGTGTGCTGAAGACGCCCAGTAGCACCCACATGGATTTCCTCAACAAAATACTCCTCTGTAATGTTAAACACGGGAAAAGGCTCCCAAAAATAATCGAGACCATGGGCCAGATTCCTCTGCAGATGGAAAGGGGCACAGTTCCTTCGATTCCAGTGTTGTCTCACCCACTGACACCAGGTGAGAATTAGTCCCCCAAACAGTCTAAATAACAAAGAAGCCAGCACATGCTTTTGTCTGTTCTACGGCCATTATCTCGCCTCTAATTAATTCTACTTATATGATCTCTCTGAGGGCTAAAATGCCCCATAGGTGTCCTATCTGAGTTCCTCCCACCTATTTAAAAACATAAATAACTGTAACAATCTCTCTCTTCCTGGCTTCCCAGACACAGGAGAACTAGCTTGATGAGTTTTTAGGGCTTTTTCAGTTGGTTGGTTGTGCGCATGAGAGAGCGGAGCTGTGTTGCAGGTCGGCGAGTTTGAGCGTGAAGAAGTTATCAAGGGGAAGATACACGAAAGGAATAACTTTTGTATGTCGCTTTGTTGGTCTTTCTTCCCTCCATCAGAAATGAGCTTTCTCCTGTTGCTCCCCTGTTTCATTGGGCTGCGAGAACGTAGCTATCTATGATGGCCATAGGCCAGGAAGGAGACAGGGAGTCGGGATCAATCCTATGGAGATCATTGAATATCAGGACAGGAACCTGGAATGGGACTCTGTTTTTGATGGGGAACAAGTACAGAAAGTGATCTGCCTGGGTGATGAGTTGACAGTTCAATGACAGCAACCTAGCTTGTCTGTGTCCTGTTGCCACCATTACTGCTTCCTAGAGGTGTTGAATACTATTGTGGAGAAGATTGACCCTAGTGGGACTGGGGAACAGCCATTCATAAGCACTCAAGGTTCAGTCTGAAAGGAAGGATCTGAGACATTTCAGAGTACTCAGATGCAGTTTCTTGAAAGCCAAAGTAGGAGGATTTGATGCTGAATTGCATCACATTAAACCCTATGGAGGTACTAACTGCAACATTGGGTCTTTTGTCTCTTCCAGCAGACTTCTAGTGGACGGGGATATAATAGGCCTGGCTTTCTTGTGTATAACAGTAAGGTCAGTAACTCTGGGAATCTCAGAAAAATGATGTCCAATGCCCACAAATTTGCAGCACATGCCTGGTAGACAACTGTTAGTAGCAGTACAATTAATATTGCCAGATAACGATGGCTACATTTCCTCTCATGATTTTTACAAACCCTTGCAAGGTGTGATGGAAATTAACATGAAGCTCATGTCAGCTCATCCCTGGACAGAGAGCCAATCCAAGGAGAGAAACATGCATATTTACCCCCTCCCCCCCCATTGATTGCTGCTGGACACTAGCAATGTGGGGAAATTGTTCCAGAAAACAAAACAAACATCCAAAAAATCAGTTGAAAACATTTGCTTTGGACACTTCCCCAGTAGGATTTCCAATGGCATTTGAACAACACTCATCTGGCATTGTGCTTCAAATGCTTTTGAAATACAACAGCCAGACGTGAACAGTGAATGCTCTCCGCCAGCTTCGTGAATCCAAGGAGCTTTCAAACAGTGCTGTAACCTTGGCCCTTACTCAGATTAGACCGTAGCTGGTCTACAACAGTTGGGCTTGGTGCAGTTGACCAGAAAACCCTCCTTAGGACCCCATTGGCCACAAATGGTCTGTCCTGCCATAATGGGCAAGCTTTGGAGTCGGTCTGTCCTAGGGTGGTCAGACAGCAAGTGTGAAAAATCGGGACAGGGGGTGGGGGTTGGGGGGTGGGGTAATAGGAGCCTATATAAGAAAACGACCCAAAAATCGGGACTGTCCCTATAAAATTGGGACATCTGGTCACCTTTGTCTGCTCAGCACTCAGAGCTTTTATTGCTTTTTATATCATTTGCTTTGGCAGGAATGAGAGGTTTTTTGTTGGGGAGGGAGGACTAAAAGAAAAGAAAGGAGAAGAGGGTATCCTTAGCAATTATCACAGAAGGATTTTTTTTTCATCTTTCCAGGTTGCTGTCACTTCAGGGGATTTTGCGAAGTGCCACCTTTTGTGGTGTTGGTGCATGCTGAGCTTTGGGGCATGGGGAGGAGGGGGGGGTGCCACTGCTTTCATTGCACGGAAAACTTTCCCTTTTCTTTGTTTTTTTTAATATGCAACTTCATCAGAGCGGTGTTTTAAAACTCCCGACGACAAGCCAATCTGAAGGGCCTTTGAGATCTCAAAAGACTCCTGCCTTTTTGTCTTAATTTGGATGCTGTGTATTCCCTTTGCTATTCTTCAGCTCAGAATCCAGTGTGAGGTCTGACCTGGCAGCTGATGTGCTTTCTGCCTGGCCCAGAATCTATCTGGCACTGATGCGTGACTGCCAGGATGAGAGGTTTCTTGACAACTGTAAGTGCAGAATACCATTCCCTTCAGTCATACATAAAGCATCCCCTGGTACATAGTTTGCCAGCTGCTCCTTTCATCATAGCTGTTCCTTTAAAGCCATTGTTAGTGTTGGTGAAAGTTGTTGGATTGACGGCACAGGTGACACTGATGAAAGTTGCACAGAAGATGCATACAAAATCCAGGAAGTTAGCTAGAGCAACATGTGGTCCAGTGGTGTGAAAGCCAATGACCTCTCATCTGTTCTGCTGAGTTATTCTTAACAACTGCAGTAATTGATCTCAGTTTTGAGTATCAGTTTCACCTATTCCCTTTCCGATTTCACTAGCAGAGCTGTTTGGGAAATGGCAGTTATTTCTCGTGGGGACTTTTTTTTTACCAAAAAATATCCCCCCCAAATTTTCCATGATTCTTATCAACACCTGAAATAAATTCTGTTTTTAAAATGTTAAAAATGCCAGATTTTGGGAAAATATTCAGTTTTCAAAAAACAAACAGTTTTCAGTAACACTTGTGGTTCTTCAGTACAAAGAAGTGTTGTGTCTATTATTTTCCTGAATAGACAAAACGCATCAATCAAACTTTTGACAAAATATCATCAAGAATATCAATATCTGAATTTTTTTACCAGCTCTGATCAAAGAACTTAGCTATAAAAGGTTAAAGATACTCTAGTTAAAGTCAATAAGGCTGCAATTTGGCAAACACTTACACACATACTTAACTCTACTACTGTGAGTAATCCCAGGAGATAAGGGCTTAGTAGTGGCAGACAGTAAAGTTGAACAAAATAAACTTTACAAAGATATCATCATTATTAGTGTCACTTTAAGATTATCAAATATGTATTTTCTCACAGCATGTGGCATCCAATGATCTCAAATCCCTTTCCCAAACTTTCATTACTGTTTACAGTACCACTGTGTAATAAATATTGTTATTTCCATTTGGGGAGGGAGGGTAAACTGAGGCACAAATAAGGATTAATGAGGTGCCCAGGCTATGCAGTGAGTCACAGTAGATCTAAAAGTCCTGGCTTCCAGTGCAACCCTCCGATCACTCTCCCCCAATATTTAGGTCTGGATTTGTAAAGCTTTTGTTTTCAGTTCTTAGAATATACATTAACAGGAGACTGAGCCTTGGTAATTAATTGAAGTTTCCATTTATTGCACTCTGTTTATTTACTGCAAGGAAGCTTTCAGAATTGCTAAATGTTTAGCAGGACGTTTCAATGCTCATTTCATCCCCAGCCTGACCTCTGCGATACCATTTTATAAGCCTATTTTATGTATGCCATACCCCTAATCCAAAGGTCAGGTGTTGGTGGCCATAAATATCCCATGCACACAAACTGGGCCTTATAAACCTCCTTTTAAATATTTAAGACCATGCTTCCGTGGCTGCTGGAGAATCTTGTAATGTTATTAAAAAAAAAATCCTTCTGTATCTAAAAGCTCAGCGTGAGCCATTTTCATATATTATGCATCACTAAGTGCTGTTTATGGCCATCTTCGGCAGCGTTTATATGGTAACAAGACAGAGTTCATGAATTTTGAGCTTTGAGGGGACATGGGCGTCTGTAGCATAACATGTGACTATGTTCTTCTGGCATGGGAGAAAAGGCCAGGAGGCGTCCTACATGCCATGGGCCGGCAAAATTCTTGTTTAGCAAAGAGGGGATGGATTAAGTTTCAGGCCAGCCTGTTGGCCGTTGCTGCTGGAATGTGACAGAATTGGCTTCTCTAGTGAGCTCAGCGTGGTCATTGCAGCAAGGCCTTTTGCTCCCCGTTTGGGTCGGAATCTGCTGCCAGGGGAATGCTGCAGAGCCTGCTCCTGAGTAGCTTTGTGGGATCAAGCAGCGCCATCGTCAATAAAGACATGGCTCCCGTTCCCTCAGCTTGGCCTATGGAGCGAAGGGCAGCCAGTTAGCGGGTATAGTGTCCCAATCATAGAGAGGAGACTGAAATGAATATAAAGGAGGGGGATTCTTGATTGAAACCACTGGGTGCAGACAGATCCCGTGGTTCTCTTGTTCTAAACACAAGATCCCCCTAAAACCAGGCCTGAATTACTCCCCTGCCTCATAGTGGGCAGTGAGGATAAAGATTGCAAAGCACTTTCAGACCTACTGATGGAAAGTGCTACATAAGAACTAACCAGCAAACAGTCATAGAAGGGATTGCTAACTACTCATGGGGGGCTCTGGCACTTGCTCCGTTACAGTTCCACGTTTGGGAAGAGCTAAGGATGTGAGGTCTTCAGGGCCAAATTCTGCACTCTCCTTCACCCATGCAATCCTTTTGACTCTCACCAGTTGTAAGTCAGCTCGGAGTCTGAGTCAAGATCCCGACTAGGGCTCTAGAAATGCAATCAGAACCCTGCTGCTCACACTTCAGTCTCCCCTTATTTCAAAGCTGCTGCTGGTCTGGAACCTGATGTCATTCATGGAATGTTTCCTTTCAACGTTGGCTGTTCCAAGGAGAATGACCCCTAAAGCCAAAGGCAAAATTCCCACTGAGTCCTGCAGCACCAGGTTTGAACCCAATGGAATGGACGGCGCTCTGGTTCTCTGCGGGACAGATAGGGTATCGTGCAAGAGTGGCAGAGACAATGCAAACCACCCACCAGTTTGCCTGCATCTTGTCCTGGAGGGACATAGGAGCACATCCAATGGTGAAAGGACAATGTAGTCCTTGTACCTCTACAGTCCTATGGCTTCTTGGTGAGGAGACCAATAAAGATGATGGTGACATGTGCTATGGACACCCCGTTTATTAGATATTGGTCTGAGGCCACCCACCCTATCCCCAGAGACACCGAACACCCCTCGAACGATAATGTGAATCACTTCTAGTGGTTGGAGCAGGACAACCAAACTCAGCACTCCTGCATTCTATGCCTAATATCACACCACTGCTGATCCAGGAGGTCACTAGACCCCTCCATTGACTTTATCGGTAAAGTGGGTATAAAATATTTATTAACCTCACTCTGATGATATATTTATTTGCAGAATATGGTCCAGCCACTAGGTTTCTCTGTGGGCTGTACAGAATTCCAAGCTGGGCATGGTCCCTGGTAAACAAGAGTGACCAAGCTGGGACTCAAGCTGCGTGGAATCTTGTTTATTTGTGTCAATAGCTGTATCTGTTTCTTTCAATAAACACCTCTTGTTTAAGGTAGACTATAATTCCATATGTCAGGGACCTCACTGAGGGTTTGAAAGGCATAATTAGCCTGCTGGTAAAATGCTTTAAGACCTTCAGATAAAAGGTGGTAGAGATATGCAAAGTATTAGTCTGTAACTGTGTAAAAACGTGTTGTATGGCTTTTACAGGGTAAGATTCTTGTCACCTTATAGTATGCCACCTTTTTTAAAAAAAAAACCTCCAACAAACATGAAGTGTTATTTCTATAAAGAGTCTCTAAAAGTGCTACCAAAAGTGAGAGTGTGAAGAAGTGCTTTGGATACAGACAGCTGGAGGGAGTCAGTGTTGCTGCCAGATATCACCCCCTTTAACACAGCATCTCAGGCTTACACCAGCTCAGACTGATTCCCATTGTTGTTGTGAACGGGCAATTGATTGGTGTCACTCAAACCCAGGGGCGCTGAGAGAAGCTGGCAGAGAGGCCAACAAAGCTGAAATCACTTGTGTACTCTCAACGACTTCTAATTAACGCGGAGATGGGCTTTTGTCTCCATGCAGAACTGTACAATGCAGGCTGACTGATCTCTTTTTCCAGATGCTACTTGGCGAATGGCTTTATTAGCCCTTTCTTTGCCATGTTTGTGTGTAATAATCACTCATGGTTCTTTGGGGATGCGCTCGGTGAGGTCTGCTTCCCAGTCCTTGTCATTGTTGCCTCTGGCTGTTGTTCGTGGCTCCAACGGCCCCCTCTTCCCGGGCACCCTTCTGCCATACGGCATCGATTGCGCCAGTCGTAAAATCAAATGTGTGTTGATAACAAAGGGTGTGTCTACACCGCAATAAAGAAGCCAAGTCTCAAAGCCTGTGTCTGTTGATTCAGGCTTGTGGGGCTCAAGCTACAGGGCTATAAACTGCAGGATAGATGTTCAGTCTCACGCTGGATCCTGGGGTTTGAGACGCCATGAAAAGGGAGGATTTCAGAGTCCAAGCTGGAATGTCGACACTATTTTTCACCTGAAGAGCCAGGGCCAGCTGTGGCTATTCTGTTGAAGTGTCAATGTACCCTAAAGCATCAGGAAAAATTCCAGTATGGATAAATGGCCACATAAGGAAGTGAGATATGGAGTTAATAACAAGAATGGGTTGAAGTGCATTTAAAAAAAATTAAGACTAATCAGAGTTTTAAGAAAAGAACACATTTGGGTTACTTTAAAGCAAATGATACTATAATGTACTTGGTATATTACATGTTCAGTTGCAAAGTAGCATCTGCTACATAAAATGAAATGTGTGAGTTACCATATGTAGGCAGCATAATGCGGACCCAAATTCAATAAAAACATTTCAGGGTGTATGGTCCAATATGCAATCTGGGCCTTGGAAAATGCTGAGGTTTGTGCTATAGTTGCTAGCAGTTGGCTAAAGTGTTGAACTTACGACAACACAAACATATTCCATTTTTTTAGCAACATCAGCTGTCATCTGCGCATTCCCTCTCCGTGTGGCATTAGCGCTGGGAATTCGGGCACGTATTGTTTTAATTTATCGTCTTTTTTACTTCTTACCATTTTTTTGCACCCAGCTGATTGCAAATTTCCATTTGTGGCAAAAGATCTGCAAGTGGAGCCCCAATTCAATGAATACACCTGTTAAGAGAATGCACTTTCTACTTAACCCACGGCCATGACAGAAATACAATGGAAACTTTCCCAAAGAGCACCTGGTGAAGTAATAAACCCATTACAAAAATACATTGCTAAAGTACCTAGAAATAAATGGAAACAGAGAAAGGCATCTGAAATTTATCTGCCTGCCACCTTGCTCCATTTCCTACCCTCTGAAACAAATACCTCTTAAAGGAAAAGGCTTATTAAGAGAGCAACATTTTTGTACAGCTGGGTGTTATTCCTTTAACAGATCAAAAGCTCCAAAAAAGAATCCTTCCTGCATGAGTCCAGTTCACTGAGTCCATAACATTAGCAGTGATTCTTCTTGACCTCCCCTTGTTTGACTTTGGCGTGACGTAGGAAGATTTTAGAAGCTGCAGGAGCCTCTCCATTGCTGGAAACCAGAAGCACTGATCCTTGTGTGAACTCAAGGCCACTGAGAGCTTGCGAGCCTTTTAAAAAGTGCTAATGTTATGTATCGTTTTCTTTTTAGCAGGATGTATCGGGTTGTGAAAAGGAAGAGGGGAAAAGCCACATTGGAATAGCAATAAATAGTGGCGGTCTTTTACATAATGCTTCATGTCAGTCTTGTTGGCTCAGGTAATTATGCCCTCCCAAACCAGAACTGCAGAGTCTGTGGTTTTACTCTGCTTGCTCGCGTCCTAATCATTTGAATAATGAAGATGCTAGCGACGGCACCATTCTGCTACTTAAAACCGATGACACAGACTCACCAGTGGTGCAGCGTGGACTGAAGTATCCGATGAATAAAAATACACCCTCAGTAGAAAGCGACTGGAAATGCAATGTCTGCTCCTGCAACTAACTGTGCATCCGTCTGTAAACTTTGATACAGCTGTAAAACCTGTAGGAAGTTACTTAATAAGAAAGGCCATTTACACTGAATTTGCAGGCCATTTGCACCAGGAAATGGAATTCAGTGAAAGACTTATGGAGAATAGACTTGTAACAAAACTGTATGTGCCTAGGTAGGACATCACAGTTGACAGACAGTATGCTGCACACCAGGCTCATTTGGGACTTTATGTAGCTGTGGGGAAATAACTTGGAACCTTCTGGAAATAACAGGCTTCTACTATTTAGAATCTCCTTCAGTACTCGGCAGTATCAGGTCTGAGACATGTTGCAGTTCTGATTCCATCCATTAGTGGGCAGTAGGTTCTAAATATCCACCCTCCAGTTCATTCCAACATCATCAGTAAAAGAGGTGGTTGAATAATGTCCCCCCCCCCCTTAAATAAATCCTGATATTTAAAAAAAAATAAATTTGCTTCAACTGTTCTCAGGTCTCATGCCCACCGATGTTCTATCAATTATTATTATTTGTATTAAAGTTCTCCTTAAAGGCCCCAACTGAGATCAGGGCACCATTGTACCAAGTTCTGTACATGCACATAATAAAAAACATTTACTGCCCTGAATGCTTACAGTCTAAGCAGACAACATGATGGCTAGGAGAAGGAGTATTATTAATCCCATTTTACAGATGGGGAACTAAGACACACAGAGATCGGTGGCATGCTCAGAGTCACATGGGAAGTCTATGGTAGATCTAAGAAGTGAAGTCAGATCTCCTCACTCCCCATCACAGGACCTTTTCTCCTTTCAAGTGAATTTATTGGCAGGAAAGTCGGCCAGATCAGAACGTTATCATTGACCACTGCAGAGTATTCATGGAAAGTGTATTTCTCATCAACATGTTGCTTGCTTGTAGCACTTCAGTGTTCCAAGGGAGGGAGGTCTCCTGCCAACTTATGGGCTAAGTCCAGCTTTGCTTAGCTTATGAAGTCTGGCAAAGTGGAATGACTGCGAATCTTCTCCCTAGCTCAGGATGAGGAAAATCTCCTGTGGGATCTCATTTAGTCAGCCACAGGGTTAACAATCACATCCAGTTTTGTTAATGCCAGTAATCGCCATTGACTGGGAATCCTCTCTATGCCATTAGATCTGCCTTTTATTATCGGCCTATCCACTTCCTCATTCCTTCAGGTGCCTTAATACTTGTTCAAGAGGATGAGTCTTGTCAGTCCTTTGAGTCCTTCCGGGACTCTGATCTGCTCTTTCTTGGTTTCCCTAAAGCATTAGTGACTGAAGTCTTGCAGCATCCCCAACTCCCCAGCCAAGAAGAAAGGTGAAGCGCTGCAGAGAAAAGAAAAAGACACGTTTTCTAAAAATATAAGCAAGACATTTTTTCACGAGTGAGCACACATGGTTCCTCTCTCCTGTCTCTTTCATCCTGTGGCTGCATTCCACACACGGAGTAGGCAAAGCTCATCAGCAGGCAAGAAGGGAAAATATCCTTATTCAACCTAGTCTCTATTGCACCAAAGGGCCAGATCCTCAGCGGATGTGAATCAGTGCCGGTTGCTTAGCGCTAATTCAGGTTTTTGGCCCTAAGTGTTGTAACAGTGGGATATGTATCTATCCAAAAGTCCCTGCTTGTGTTAATCTCTGCACCCCCCTCCTTACTGACGTCATGACATTCATCCTTGGGACCACCGTCAGTGTCTGAGGTAGCCTCCCTGTTCAATGGGTGCGCTTAGAGAGTCCCCGCCCAGGATGTGGCGGGAGAGGCAGCTCCGCTCAGCATCCGGATCTGGCTGCTCCGAGTGAGGAGAGGCCTCGTTATGAGGCCAGGGCCCTGCCCAGAGACTGGGACACATGGCACCATTGCCCTGCCCACTCCCCGGGAACCCTGTGCCTTTGGGCCTCTGTAGCGGGCTGCAACTCCAGCATGGGGCCCAGGTTCTGAAGCTACATGCAGCTCCTTGAGCAAAGGCAGCTTCCTCCCACATCCTCCAGGTGTTTTTGCACCCTTGATTTCATGATTTCTGTGGGTGCAACTGAACCCTCAAATCCCCACTAAAGCCAGCCCTGATCAGCTTCTTTTGCTGTTCTGGGTCCTGAAAGTCACTATCACAGACAGCTTCTCTGTGACATGAGTTAATGAGCCTGATGCCAAGCCCATCAAAGTCAATGGAAGGGAGGCAGGATGATGTCAGGGATACGGCCCTGGCCTGACATTCAGGAGACTTGGATTTGATTCCCAGCTCTGGCACTGTGCCTCAGTTTCCCCAGTCACTTTTCTGTGTCTTGTCTCCTTAAACTGTGAGCTCTATGGGGCAGGGATTGTCTCGTGTGTTTGTACAGCACCTGGCACAATATGGCCCCAAACTTTGTTGGGGCATCTTGCTGTTATTACGATAAATAAAGACTGCAATGGAAAGATTCCAATGGACTTGAATGGTATTTGGATCAGATCCCAAGCTCCCCACAGGCCTGGGGGTGACCGACACTGGAAAGGCAGGAAGGGGAAGACCTTTATGAAAGTCACTATAAATTAACAGAGGATCTTTCACCAGCACTAAATTCATACAAAATAGAATTCAGATGATAAATCCTGCCCTCCCCAGGCACCCATTGACTGGCTGGAGTAGCCATTAGTGTAATTAAGCAGCGTGTGTAGCTCTAGAAATTTGTGCTACTTCTTTCTCTGGAGGCCTAGCACAGAATCTGCTGCTATGGTTTTTTTAATGCACTAATTAAAGGGACCCATTGTACATTAGCTCGAACTGTTACCCACATGGTTTGTAAGTGCTGTCCTCATTTTCAAGTTCCAGACTTGAAAGATAGGAACAACGGGAAAGCAAAAGTCGCTTTTGCAGAATATTCTGCAGGAACTTTTTGTACCTTGAGTCAAACGATGAAAGGTGCTGAAACATGTCAAAATGCATTAGCGGACAAGCTGATAATCTTCTCTTTCACCTTAAGCAGCCAAAGACCAAAGCAAAGACAGCGGGGTCGGGGGTCCAGAATTTCTGAAGCTCAGAATTAAGGGATTTCTCATGTAAAGCGGGTGGCTCAAAGAATTAGTCCAGTTTCTCTGGTGTGTCTATCATACAGATACAAAATATTTTGTATCTAAATGACACACGCACACACACAACTGTTTTTCAAGGAAAAAGAGTCCATAAATGATTGCAACCCTGGGGCAGCACTAACATATACTCTGGCGACGTATGTGGGTTTTATTGCTCCGTGCCAATTTACTTTACTATTCATGGAGAAAAAAAAAGTGTTGGTGCCGTTACCTTAGCAACTGCTGCATTCGATTATGGTGATGTTCTGCCCGCAGTACAGGAAGTGTTTTCTTAAAAGAGCATGTACTTATTTATTGATTTTTTTCCTTGACAGTGTGCTAAAAGTTGATAATGCCTCATCAGTGGCAAATGTACACATCCTGGTAATGAAGCAGCAGGAAATGCGATTATTAGTGATTCACGTTTATTATTCGTATTGCCATAGCCCCAGGAACTCCAGTCAAGAATCTGGACCCTGTCATACTAGGCGCTGTACAAAGACAGAACAATAAGATGGTCCTTACCCCTAGAACTTATCCCTAGAACTTACAATCTAAGTGCAAGATACATGATAACAGGTGGAAACCAGTGCCAGAGTCAGGAAGAGCACTGGAGATCATTCCACACATTCCAACAACAGAAGAGTCCTGGACAATCCTGACTGCTGCCACTAGGAAGGTGGAGCTTTACACTTAGCAATGTTGGACACGATGCTATTACACAGCATCTCAGCTGAAACTGCGCGTCCAACTAACCGAGGAAGTTGGATCAGGAACTAATTCCAAACTTGACCACTTGATCTCTGTCAACGTCCCATATTCAAACACCACCTTCCCTCATCCTTTGGAGAAGTTCAGATCCAAAATCTGTGACTTGGGTCCTGAGACCATCTGTAACCCAAAAGAAAAGGGATGTCTCGTGGCACAGGAAATGCAATTAGTACACCCCAACAGGAAGAGAATATGCTGTCTCTGTCCTAACTGTACATAATGGGATACTCAGAGATATCCTAGATGAGTCTATTCCAGGTTAGATCCTCTGCCGTTCTATGAATGTCACCACATACAGAGTGGGATCAAGCTCTACGTTTCCATGGGAGTGCTCAATTATCCTGTCACAGAGCATGAAGAACCCATGACAGCTCTGCTCTTGCCAGGCACCTGTCTCTTGATGCTTTTCAGAGAGGAGATGAGTAATATGGGTCAGCTTGGAAAGTCAATCGCTCTCTGGACAGCCCTTAGCAGACAGCCCAAGAAATGTCGGCATAAATAATAAGCCTCCAGAGGCGCTAGTAAGTATTGTTTCATACACAAGGGTTGTAAGCCAGGGATGGGTCGGGTTTGTAAACTACTATTCCGAGATGGGCCCCTTCATCAGTCTCCTTGGCTTTTTGTTCATCAGTGCCCCTGTGGCGTAACCAGCAATATCTTACAGTGTCGGTCAAATGTATTCCCATGCCAGTCAGAAATATTTGTCAGCATCCGAGATGGCTCTTGCTGCTTTGTGACTAGGACACAACTTTTGGGGGAGGGCTGGACGGCTTAGGGAAATGACGAGTGAACATATAGAACCTTTCATCCCTAGGTGGCTTGTCTGAGTCCAGCCCAAGCCCAGAGAGAGTGAAAGATGGCGTCCTCTTATGGATGTTTTGCAAATGGCTTTGTTAGCCTGTTTCATCGTACTCAAGTCGAAGGGTGTGATTGGTTAGAGGTATTGTTCTTGTTTCCCTGATCATACAATTGGATGGGTCTTGGTGCAAATTTCCTCAATGTGAGTGTTCCAATGTGCGAGCTTACAATGTGGCCTCCCAAATTCTCCTCTCGCTTATCCCAGTGTAAATCAGGAGCAATTCCACTGCGGTCCGTGGAGTTACATGGGTAGAAAATGTTCCAAACAAATCAGCTCCGTATTTGCCCCGTCACTAACTTTTACAATGTGTGTTTGCTTTGTGCAGGACCCAAAGCCTCCTTCGTTGTTTGAACAAATACAAACATACCCCAGGATAGAACATTGTGCTCAGCTGCTGCTTGGAGAGGCCAAAATTGGAGCCACGCCACATGGCTCCCAGTAATGTCAAGGGCACAGTGCTGCTGCTGTCCTCATGTTGTGCCGTGTACATGAGGCAGGCTCGCTTACTGCTTCGCTGGTGTTTGCTTGAGGGTTGTGTGTTTTCCAGCTGTGAAGTGAAAATTTGACTTGCTACCCAAAACTCATAAGCTGCAGCAGCTGTGGCCCGGCATGTTACAGAAAGGTCAATGGGATATTAGACAGTCTCTGAAAGAGCTTTAGATCATGCATTTTGGTGCAGTTCTGGTGACAATACTCTCTCTCTCTGCCCATCACCCCCCAGGCAGGGTATGGGCCACCAACCACAGAGTACCCCAACTCTGTTGTTGGCATTTCAGTAGCAAGGTGGTTCCCTACAGGGTGGAGTTGCTAGCCCCACGCCCATGTTAAGCCTACAGCACCTGGTATTTCTAGGAGGTCTCCTATCCAAGTACTAGCCAGGCCCGACCCTGCTTAGCTTCTGAGATCAGACGGGATCAGGCATGTTCAGGGTGGTTTAGCCATATGGTGACAATACTACAGTTGACATAAATAGCTGCTGAGGATGGTCTAGCTGTTAGGGCCCTAGATTTGGCATTAGGAGACCTTCGTTCAAATCCCTGCTGTGCCACAAACTTCCTGTGTGACTTGGGCACATCACTTGGCCTGTCTAGATTGAATCCCCCTGTGGCGAGGATTGTTATGCAGTGCTTGGACACTATGGTGGTAGGAGTCATACAAAGACCTGAGAGAGAGAGTCCTTTCGTTAGCTTTTATTGTTCATTCTAATAGGAAGTGTCTCAAATAAAGGGCCTAGTGTCACTGCCCATGGGGTACTACCCCACTTCTCAGTGGTATGGGCTCCCAAATTCACGGCCATGAAAAATGTGTCACGGACCAGGAAGCCTGGTCTTTTGTGTGCTTCTACCCTATCCAATACAGATTTCACAGGGGGAGACCAGCGTTCCTTGGATTGGGGATCCTGACCCAAAAGGGAGTTGCAGAGGGTCACATGGTTATTTTAGGGGAGTCACAGTATTGCCACCCTGACTTCTGTGCTGCCTTCAGAGCTGGGTGGGTGGAAAGCAGCAGCTGCTGGCCAGGCACCCAGCTCTGAAGGCAACATCCCGCCAGCTGCAGCACAGACGTGAAGGGTGTCAACACCGTACCACGCCACCCCTACTTCTGCCTTCAGAGCTGGGTAGCCGCAGAGTGGCGGCAGCTGACTGAGGGCCCAGCCTCTTCATGCTTTGGCCACCATTGCAGAGAACATGCTTCCATGCCGATGATGCTTGTTAAAAAAAAATAAACTCCCTAGGGGAGAATTGCATGTCTCCTGCTCTATTTTACCTGTATTCTGCCATCTAGTTCATGTCTCGGATGAGGACCCATTTTAAGAACACTTTCACTGCAGATTTGACGAAACACAAAGAAGGTACCAATGTGAGATTTCTAAGGATAGCTACAGCCCTCGCCCCAAGATTTAAGAATCTGAAGTGCCTTCCAAAATCTGAGAGTGGAGCATGCTATAAGACCTGTTCAAGGAGCAACGCTCCAATGCAGAAGCTACAGAACCCGAACCACCAAAAAAGAAAACCAACCTTCTGCGAGTGGCGTCAGACTCTCATAATGAAAATGAACATACATCGGTCCACAATGCTTTGGATCATTATTGACAAGAACCCATCATTGGCATGTCCTCTGGAATGGTGGTTGAAGCATGAAGGGGCATATGAATCTTTAGTGCATCTGGCATATAAATATCTTGCGATGCCAGCTACAACAATGCCATGCAAACTCCTGTTCTTCCTTTCAAGTGACATTGTAAACACGAAGCAGGCAGCATTATCTCCTGCAAATATAAACAAACTTGTTTTAGCGATTGGCTGAACAAGAAGTAGGACTGAGTGGACTTGTAGGCTCTAAAGTTTTACATGGTTTTATTTTTTGTACATAATTCTACATTTGTAAGTTCAAGTTTCATGATAAAGAGATTGCACTCCAGTGCTTGTATTAAGTGTATTGAAAAGTACTATTTCTTTTGGTTTTTAAAATGCAAATATTTGTAATAAAAATAATAATATAAAGTGAGCACTGTACGTGTTATATTCTGTGTTGTAATTGAAAACAATATATTTGAAAATATAGAAAACATACAAAACTATTTAAATAAATGGTATTCTATTATTAACAGTGCAATTAAAATCATGCAGTTAGTCGTGACTAATTATTTTAATCATGTGATTAATATTTTTAACTGCCCTAATTGTTTCCCTTTTGAATGGAGTTTTTGGCATTGCCATGACCTAGATCTGAACCATTCCTCCGCCTTCTCCAAAATCAATCTTTTTTAAAAAAAAATCTCTGATACCAATAGAAGGTGCATGGGGTCTGGCTGAATGCCAAGAAGGGGCAAGATACCCGTGTTGAAGTTCAAATGAATTCAGGTCCCCCATCTGCCTGCAATCCTGAGTCTCCTGACCAGGGAAAGAATGAGGAGTGTGTGTAGAGAGAGGCTGTTAAATCACCACTCCCCTCCCCCAGGAAAATCCTCTTTGCCTTTAAAATACAGCAGCTGGCTCCTATTCGCATCTCCTCCTTTAGCTCGCCTCTTGCTTCTGTGCACGGGAGTCTCTCACTTCAGAGTCCGCTGCGACTGGGCCAGGGCTTGCCTTGAATTCTCTGCAGAGGGATTCTCCCGCATTCCTCCTCAGTCCCCTTTTCCCAGACCCCCTTCCCCGGTACCAAATCTGACCCCTCCTCCTTTTGTATCTGGCTGCACTTTGGTTCCTTATGCTCCCCCCCCCCTTCCCTTCTCCGTGTCTAGTTAAATTTCCCCCGCCTTTGTTGATGTCACATCCTGTTTCAAACATCCATCCCTGCTAGTAGCACCTGCCTTCCAATTCTCCCCCCCCCTTTTTTTAATCCCTGTCCTCCCTCCATCAGCCCCCCTTTTCAAGGCAAACTTTTGGCAATTGCCGAGATAATCATTTCGTGCTCCGTTGAATTCCTCCTCGCCAATGTCTTTCGACCGGGGGAGCCATTAAATAATAATAACAATAAAACAACCCCCCCCCCCCAAAGCCAGATACGAGGGAAGAGGAGAAACCGGGCGCTCGCTAAATATGCAAAGGGAAGGCTGTGCTAAGCAGATTTCTTGCATTGCCTTCTCGGGGTACTGAGAGAATCATAATTTTAAAAAAACCCTGAAGGACTCAAAAGCAAGCAAGGGAAGTCGGTGATCAACGCTGCAAAACAAAATAACCCAGGAGGAGAGGGGGAAATCTGCATGCCAGGTGCCTGGAACCTCATGCAAGAGATGCAACCTACAAGCAAGCTTCTGAGTCTCTTCTTTCTTCTCCTGATGGGCACAGAACTAACTCAAGTAGGTTTCTCTTTTCCCCCCCCTTCCTCTCTCTCTTCCCCCAACGCCATTTTCTACTAAAGCTGTAGAGCACAAAAGAAACTAGAGTAGCAAATTGCATCTTTCTGTCAATTTCACCTCTCCCCCCCCCCCATCCCTCCCCCTTCCTTCTTTTTGGAGCATGCAATAGAGGTCATTCATCAAATTCCTCTCCCGCGATGCAGGCAAGCAGTGAGGGGGAGCGCAGGGCATAGGGAGGAGAGGGTGGAGGGATAAAGGTGTGTGTGCGACTAGTGAAGGGATCCTACTTAAAGGGGGGTATTTTTTTTTTTTTGAGGCTGCCTTTGTACCTTCAGATCTGCTGTAGATTTGTATTGCAGCCAGATTTGAAATGGGGGGGAGGGGTGGCTGAATTCAACTCACTCTCCCTCCCTCCCCCCACCCCAATTAAAAGTTGGAATTCAGGTAAGGTGGAGCTGGTGACTCTGTAATGTGACTGCCTTTTGTTTCACTAGGGGAGGAAGGGAATTCATCACCACCTACCACAACATTTCATCACCGTGTTGTCCTCCTTTTTTTTATCCCTTCTTCTTTGAGAAGTCCGCAATTAAAGCTGAGGTTACTATGTAATTCTCACCTGGTAAATGGACAGGATTTGGGGGGTGTATGTCATAGCCTTAAAAATGCAATAGTATAAGTAGCTTTAAATGCAAATTCTGTTCTTGGTCAGTCGGCCTGTCTACTTGTGTGTGTTCTAATTTCCCTTGTAAAATATGTAATTTCCACCTACAATCACTTCTGTTTCATTCCCACTCACCCCTCCCCTTTATATAGATAATCGACTGGTGTGGCGGTAGCTGTCCTGATTTAGAGTGGCATTTAAGTGTCCCTTGTGTTTCCATTTGTGGCATGCATGGGAGTCTTTCTTTGATTGCCTTTCTGTACTTTCCAAACCCACCTATTGTTGAGTTGGAAGGAGCAGGATTTTTTTTTGGGGGGGGGGGGGGGAGAGTGGAAATAAAAGTCCATTCCACATCTTTAAGAAACAAGAGTGGTTTTGCTTTTTCTTAACCAGGAAAGAAAGGAGCAAAAGAGAGTATCCCCCTGTGATCAATGTGGCATGTGTGTGTGTTAATTGTAATGTTGCCTGGAAGCAATAAATAAATAGGAATGGACCCTCCCTTCGAGGCTCTCAGATATGGAACCAATTAGCAGCTGGACTCTCATTCTAGATATTTTATGGGATTTTTTTATTATTACACACTCTCACAATAGCCCTTTAAGTCACTGTCCTGAGTACTGAGATTTAGTGGATAAAGCATGTTTTACCTACAGAAGATTGCTGAGCTACTGCTGACAGGAAGAAATTTCCAAAGCAAAGTCTTAAAACATTGGGATGGGGGGGGGGGGCGTTATTAAAAACTATTCCAAGTTGCCTGTAAAGTGGAAGGGCTGGGAAGGAATTACAGCTACAGTGACTGACCAATACAAACCTGCTTGTGTGCATTGAGGGAGTATGTACATCAGGGTTTATACTCGCTCACATACAGCCACCTGCGCCAAACTGGGCAAAGCTGGGTGAAACATACAAGAATTGCCCTGAAACAAACACATAGTGTGCCCTGATGAAGTACCCGGCATCCTCCTTTGGCATGATAAACACCAGTGATCTTGAGCTGCCTTCTCTGCAAGCTTGTATCTTCCCTCCTCTCTCCCTTCTTGGTCACCCCCAGGAGAGCATGGGCGTATCTGTTTCATGGGGAATTTGGATTGCTTGGCTGCGTCAGACTCTTTCCCCCAACTGCTTAATGGCTTCTTTCTCTCTTTCAGCACCCACCTCCTCTGCCTTGGCATTTCCCTGCAAGGACACCTTAGCAATTGCGTCTCCTTGTGCTGAGGCAACTGCTGGTGTTGGTGGAGTATCAGATTCTGTTTTGCGGGTGTGTAAGAACTTTTGTCCCAACTTTAGTCTGGGGAAACTAAATCAGCCCACTTCAGCTACGAGCTCTGAGCCAAAATAATCCCCGGCTGACTTCAGTGGCGCTATCCCAGAGCAGTGTTTAGCCCACTGGTTTTAAATAAAAACCTACAAACCTTGGCTCGATTTTAGCAAAAATAGAAGCTGAGTAGGTACCCTCCTTGCTTTCTTTCACTGCCTGCCTGCAGCTGGCAACACTGATTTCGGCTCCTTTCTCCGAACAGCCCCCCTGTTCTATGGGAATGGAAAGCTCTCCAGCATAGCTGCAGAATTGTTTGGCTCTGCAGATCTGTTTCGGAGTTTTTGCATCTCATTTCCGTCGCACAGCTGCCAGATGCAATCCCCCAATGTGCCTTTCATCCCTGGCGCCACCCAGTTCTGTGCCTTCCCCGTTTAATTGGGTGCCAAATGAATATCTCTATCACATGCATGGGGGTCACACACTCCTCCGCATTTCCCTGCCCCCTCCAGAGAGCCCAAAGGGGTGGGGGGGTCGTGGTTAAGAGAAGATTCATTTCTAATTAGGCAGCTGTCCATGACAATGCAAAGGCTGTTGTCATCCCCCGTCCCTCACTTTAATAACATGAGATATGCACATCAGCCCCCCCAAATACTCCCCATAAGGGGTGCTAGGGCAGACTTTGCAATGTTAAGGTGGTGAGTACTTTCCTTTCCTTTCAGTGAACAGCCCATGTACAGAAGGGTAACTCTTTCCTGGTAGGAAGGGAGAGAGTTGTTTCCCAAACAACCCACTAATCATAGGCCCCTAAACTAGAGCTGAGTTCTCAAGTAATCCCAATTGCAGCTGACTTCTGAACAGTAGGGCTATCAGTGCCCTAAACCTGAATTCTCTCCCGGAGCATGCCGGACACTGTGGATTAAATCCTGACAAAACAGCACATGCTCAGAATCAAGTCCTGACTAAAAGTTCTTGGGAACCCAAGTCAAAGTAACAGGAGTTGGCCAAACGTCTGTGTCCCAGAGACTTATCACTGTTCTAACTTCACCTTACCTTTTGATTCCCCGCTTGTAGTTTTATCCCTTTAGACTTAAATGTTGTTGTCTTTTTAACTTCAGAGTTATTTCCATATGAAAACATTCAGAATATGAGAGTCTGAGGGTTATGCTAGCCCAAGTCCTTAAATTGCATTTCCCATTTTTCCGGGTCAGTGATCCAAATCATGAAGTGATGAATATTTCAGTTGAATTTGAATGGACTGGATTTTACAGCCATTACTAAACAGTGCCTGTAGGGTTTAGACAGGTGGACAGTCACTGGTACATGGTGCAATTGGCAGGCAAAACCCCAATTCTTCCATCTACATGCATGCAAGTTTAGCCAAAGTTTTTCTGAGTTCAGAATGAGAGTTTTCTTTTCTTTGGCAGCTGGAACCCCAGAAAGATTAAGGATTACATCCTCAGATGACTTCAGTGGAGCTATGGCAATTTATATCACCCAGAGATCTGCTTCACAATAAACCTTTTGTATGGCTATAGATGCAGATTTAAATATAGGCCCTGATTCTTGCACTGGTGTAAATCAGGAGTAATTCCATCTAAACCAGTCAAATTAGATGAATGGAAAACAGGTGTAATATCATAATCAGGATTACAGACTAGACCTCTCTCTTCTCCCCACCATCCCCAGTCCTGGTTTGTAATGCAGCCAGTCTCTCTTGAAATAGGGCTGTTAACTACACATTGAGGTACTTATGGAATTACCATAATTTTTTCCAGAAGTTTTGAGGGTACACAGAGGGTAAGAAAGGCCTTAATATTTAACCAATACTAATTCAATCCACAGAAGAAATATACATTCCCTGGGGCAGGAAAGTTATTAAATATTTAGGGTTCCCATTTAAGAGTCTAAAGGGAATTTTGCCACTGCTTTTCAAAAGAGCATAGGTGGTTCATTAGTATATGGTTTTCATCCCTCAGTGCCCTGGGAAAAAAGTGTGTACTTCCAATGGATCTGTAAAACCCCATCATCATGAGCACAAAGGCTCTATCTATCAGTTTGCGGCCCTTGCATAATTTTCCAGGTGTCCAAAGCTGAGGGTTTTCTGGTTCATTGACACTGGATCAAACAGGAATAACTTCATTCAAGTCAATGGAGTTACACTGCTGGTGCAAAAGTGAGACGAGAGGCAAGCGTGCATTTTTGGGATCACACTCTTTGCTTTGTAGTTGAAAAAGCGGCTCTTAGATTTTGGAGCCAGAGAGCAGGGAGGGAGGATAGTTCTTCTCTGACTCCCCCTGCACATTGATACCTGTGCAGCTTAGTTCTAATGACTTTAACACCAGGCCTTGGACTGTGCTAATTTAGATGTAGCTATTGAGGTGATTTTCAAACGTTCACACTGATTGTTAGGCTCCTTCATCCCCTACTGTGAAGCCACATTGGTAGAATTAAGCTGCAAATCTGCAGCCTGGAACATGAGGCAGATGCCTCATTTCATAAACCAATTAGTGTCTCGTTTTGCTAACTTCAGCTTTCACCAATAAAAAAGACAGGTAATTGTCAGCCTTGGGTTCTATTTATTACTCAAGTTATCAGGCCTTGTAATCAGTATTAGCATTGCTGTGTAAAGTAATACAAAACTAATTACTATCTAACTGAATTAGGTAGCCGAGGACTGTAAAACTGCATTGACAATGGAAGAAGCCAATTCTCAGTTATGAGTGATAAGCTGTGGCTTTTGCTTGCTATTATGAAATCATGAACCATAGGGCTATGGTAATGCTGGAGACAAACACTAACATGGCTGTAGAGATGAGGAGGCGGGGCAGGAAAGGAAAATGTTTCTTTTTCAGATTTGTTATTTAAGAATTATTCATCTAAGCTTTTCGAGAGGCAAGAGGTGTGCATGAACCATTGTGAAAGGGAAGACGTTAGCACTTTGTTTTTGCACACAACCTTATAATCTGAGGATCCCAGAGCCACAGCGAGGCCATGATGAGTTCCAGGTGGCACAGCAAATCTGTGACAAAGCTGGGAATAGTGGTTTCTAATCTCTAACATGCTTTAACTATTCTACATCGCTTCCCTCTGAGAGCAGAGTCCAGGAGTGCTCTGTACCAGTCTCCTGCATCTTCTCGCTACTAAATTTCACTCCCCTTTCAGAACTGGAAGGAGAACCCAGGAGTCCTGACTCTCAGTCCCTCCTGCTTTAATTAGTAGACAATTCTCTACATCTAGTGAGGTCACAAGAGACCCTGTGGAAAGGAAAAGAGCAGGGAGAAGAGAATTAAAGCAGGGCTTTGCCACACTTCAGTACTAATTGTGATAGTATAAAGCAATTGACACACACAACAATGGGATATACTTATTTATTAATTTTAAGACTTTTTGGACAGTAATTCCAAACTGACCTATGGAAATATGTCCCCCTCCACACCCCAATATTGACCTTATGGAAATATGCTTGTAAAAGATATGCTGATAATTGCTCCTAATACAAATCTCATCTATTGAAATCGTTGAAAAACTCCCATGAACTGTAATGTGGCTGTCCCGGGCTCATAGACTTCTGACATATATTGGCATTTGCTATGAGATTGTGGGTTTAGTGTCAAGAGCAGCTTTAGCTAAACACAGATTTAGTACAAAGCAAAGATATGTAAAGGGGGATTATTCTGCTCAAATGTAATACTGAGAGTATGATCTTTCTACTGCAAAGTTCAGGGTCTTCTGCACTGTGTGTAGTCAGTAAAGCCCTACGGCACTTACCATGTGCAAGGAATTGTCCCATGTTCATAGCTAGAATTGAACATCCCCATGACTACTGTGCAGCATGCTCTGCCTTGCCCCAGAAGTGGCTGCATTTCAGTGCTGCTCTATGTGGCTAGAGCCAATCATGCATACCTTATGTGAAACTCCCACTGAAATCAATGGGAGCTGAGTGGGGGTAAAAGTTGCTGAATTAGGTCCCTTCAGGATGCAGAGTAAATCTAAAACAGGAGTCTCTATTGTAGGTTAAAAGAAACTGGTCACGTTTCTATTGTTTCACCACAGTCCTACTCTCTTGAGGAGTTTCTAGTGCTATGAGGGTTCTTAGGCCCAGCTCCTCAAAGGGAATTAAGGCTAAATTCCCTTTCAATGGGAATGAGGCTCCTAAATACCTTCTGAGGATCTGGGCTCTACTGACTTCAGCTGGTGGGGTGGGACACATAGTCAGCAGCGTGAGGCCCTGAACTTTGGGTACGTCTTCACTACCCGTTGGATCGGCGGGTCGATCGATCTTCTGGCGATCGATTTGTCACGTCTTGTGAAGACGCGAGAAATCAATCGCTCGCGGCGCCCCCGTCGACTCCGGAACTCCAGCATGCTGGGAGGCGCAAGCTGGAGTCGACGGGGGAGCACGCCTCCGACTGCTGCCGCCGTGAGGACGGATCGTAAGTCGGCTGCAGATACGCAAACTTCAGCTATGTGATTCACGTAGCTGAAGTTGCGTATCTGCAGTTGATCCTCTTCCCCCCCCCCCCCCCCCCGTAGTGGGGACCAGCCCCTTGTATTGCTTTTGGTGCTCAGTGGAAGGACGACGGGCGTATAATGGTCTTTGCTCACTGTCGATCCCACCCCCCAAGCCCGGTTCCTGGTGTCTCTTCTCAGTTCATTCACCTCCCTTGCATTCTAATGGGGCCGTGCACAGGGGTCACAGTCCGCTGAAGCAGGAGCGGGTGCCCCAGCCGAGGAGGGGGGAAGCTGTGAGGGAGCACTGCTTTCCCGCTCATGGATGGGAGCTGGGGAGTTCCCTTCTGCTATTAGCCACTGGGTGGGGCTTCCTGTGCCTCCTAGCCCTGGGTATACACAACTATTGGGGAGAAAAGCACAGAATGCCCCCTTCTGTCCCTACTGCCTCAAGGGGCTCACAACCAAGAGGGAATCTGGGAGAACTGAGAGGAAACTTTGCAAAAATATTCTTTCTAATAGGAACTCTGCTGCCCAGCCCCCACCCCCACCGTCTTGTGCGTCTCTGCCTAGCCACACGCCGATGGACGTTGATGTCTAATATACTGCCATGTACTTATCACGCTAGAGAAGTGTCCATGGTAGAATCCTAGACCTGAACATCTCACCCACAGGAGGGTTTGAATCCAGACCAGGATCCAGGGCCGGAGCTGTACTTTGCAAGCGGTCCCGGTCCGTGTCATAGATGGAACCAAAGCCCCCCAAGCAAAGAGCCTCTGAAGCCTGATTTGCATTAGAATGATGTCCTTTGCATCCGCCTAGACCAGTGGTTCCCAAACTGGGGTTCGTGAACCCCTGGGGGTTCGCAAGATGCTACAGAGGGTTCTTGGGGGAAAAATTCCCTAATGGTGGATTGAGCTGCCTATAGGGACCACGGGCAGCAGGGGCCAGCGGTCCGGAGTCCCTGGACTTCCAAGAGCTAAGTAGATCAAAACAAGCTTATCTATCACACCGAGGAGAAATAAACTTCAAGACTTCTTATCAGAAATGGAAAGGGAGTTGGATATTTTTTGCTGTTTTTAAAATTAAATAGGCAGCTAGTCTTGTTTTTAAACTTACTGTGAAGAACAAGTTTAAGCTTTGTTGTAACGTGTGTTGTTTGCCTGGACTGCTCAAGACCTGAATGCTTCTGTAGGAGGAACAATTTGAGTTGGCTTCTTAAATACCTTCATGCTGTTTCACATCAGATACCCTTGATGAAACACAGGAGCCTTGTCTTATACCAGGCTTATTCAAAGTGATACAAATTACGAAAGTGAGATCTTGGAAGAGTGTTGCCATTTTCATAATGTAATACAAATACTGTGTGTTTTTTCCTAGCGTTATTCCTGCACTATGGCAGGGTCCGCTTAGACTGGACACAACCAGTGATACGACTGGGGTATACTCCAACCGATGCATCATTCCATCTGTCGTTGGAGGCATTTTATACCTACTGCCAGGTGTTAAGCCTACAGCACCTGGTATTCCCAGGAGGTCTCCCATCCAAGTACTAGCCAGGCCCGACCCTGCTTAGCTTCTGAGATCAGACAGGATCGGGCGTGTTCAGGGTGGTTTAGCCGTATATGTAATACAAATACTGTAATGATAAATAATAATGTGTAATAAGCATGTCATAAAAACAAATGTTATATTTCCAAGATCACAGCTTTTATAATTTATACTCCGGTAAAGGAGAAAATCCCTGGAAATATTCATTTTTAGGAGGGGTTCGTGAGACTTGACATTTTAGTGAAAGGGGTTCACAGGTTGTTAAAGTTTGGAAACCACTGGGCTAGACCATCTACAGTACACTCTCACGCCCAGTGCAATCCAGTCTGTTTAGTATGAACATTGGCTTCTAACTGCATTTTCCTCACTAGCTGGGATTTCCAAAAGCAGCGGCCGATCCACTTCACTTCCAGTTCTCAAAGCCTCCTTCCAATCCAACCTCGTGAACTTTCTGCACCTACAGCTAGTCAGTGTCACTTTAAAAGCAAATAACCACTCCGGTGATAAATGACGCCGAGGGACGGATCCTTTTCTCCGCTCCCCAGGCCCAGCGGCACTGGACACAGTAGAAGTAGGGTATGTTGCCCAAAGATTGGGGGAGAGGCAAGTGTTCTGGAAACACACACAAGATGTGTGGTTCCTACTGTGCCACACAATACAGTCCCTAGAGGAGCTCAGTATTCCCCAGCTTGCAGAAGGTTGATGGGGGTAGGAGGAGGGACATGTAGGCATAATGCTGATGGATTTGTTGCTACATGAACCCATCAGACACTTCCCCTCAGAGGGGGCATCACTGCAGCCCTGAGGCACCACAGAATGACTTGGCTGCTGCTCCGTGGTCTAGGAGTATGATTCATTCTCCCAGCTTTAGTAGGCTACCTGGACACCCAACCTAATTACTCGGGGCTGTGCTCTTTGGACAGGATTTGCCTTATGGGGCAAGTTCTCCCCAGTGCATGAGGCCTATATGCACCTCGGAAGCCTCATTCTGAGGAATTGAGGGAGACTTATATGGTGCGTATGTCTCACGCATGTGAAATGCACAGTGGTGAACTTCACCTAAGGGTTCTGTCGAACAGGCCGGAGGAATCATTCCCAGGTTTCTCCCTTTCAAAGGAGCATTGACGCAGGATGTCACAGAGCTTTTCCAGAGCACAGCTATAAATAACCACTCTCCCACCCACTGCCATCCTGGCTTTGGTGCTCATCCAGGAACGCTACAAAACATCCCTCAAAGAGATGTTTAGTTCAAACAAGGGAGTCCTGTGGCCTGTGTTATACAGGAGGTGAAACTAGATGATCACAATGGTCCTTATAATCTATGAATTTATAGGGTATTATCACTGTTGTCCTCAGCCCTACCTCCATATCTGCCCTGGCTTTTCAATGCACGCATTTGTTTGTCAACGCAAGGAAGCACGAAAATAGTCTGTGAAAATAACAGTTGCGCTTCCCAGTCAGGCAGTTGCTGAATTTGCACATTACACTGCCATTGACATAAATACATGTTAGGCTCTGCATGTGTAACTGACACAGCTTGGGACAGCAGCAGAGTTTGAACCCAGAACTTTCCCTGCTAAAAGGATGAACCTGTCTCACTTGAGCTAAAGAACAGAACTAAAAAGCCCCCTGAATCAATAGGAGTCTCTCTACTGTGATCACCAGGATTTGGCTAGGACCCCAAGTCTCCACCTGGTAGCTGTGGCAACTTCATAACCTCTTATGTGGGTGGACCAGCCACTAGAGGGAGACAAAGATCTATCTCATCTTCGTGTGTCATGAATAAATACAGGCACAAATTTATTGATCACATTTGAGAATGCTGGCCTCTCCGGTCAATTGCAGTCAGCTGGGTTCATTTTACATTATGCATGGACAACAACTTTTCCATTAGTGAAATTTTCCCATGAAGCAGTTTGCTATTAAGTGAGATCCATTCTATACCATATATTTTTTTATATCTTTCATTCCTCATCCTTATTACTAAGGATATGTGCATGCAAATGAGATCTTTTGTTCCCTAACAGTTCATCTTTCCCTGCTGATTATCTCATTACAGCAGTAATTCACTCATTGAGACATCAGAATTGGCTGCTCTGGAAATGATTGATGTCATGGAGACATCAGGTGTAGAATACACAACAGGAACAGATAAACTCAGAGACATAAGGAGCCTCTTTTCAAGCCAAATAACCTGTGTGATAAACAACCGAGCAGCCAGAAGAGAGGTGACCTGAGGTACCAAGGCAAACCTGAGACTGAGAGGTTTTGTAAAAATTTGAAGCGTCAGTTTCTCTGTAAGGGCCTGATCCTGCTCTGCACTGGAAAGCTTCCCTAAGAGGATGCTGTCAGGTTGAAAACAATGGGCCTGATTCATCTCGCACTTACACCACTGTATCCCCATTGACTTCGGTGGCGTTACTCCTGGTTTACTTTAGTGTAAGTGAATGTCGGTTCAGGCCCTCGGTGTGTCCTTGTGGCTTTTTTTCACTATCCCCTTTTAGACCATAGTTGTTGAAAGAACCAGCCTCTAATGTACACTTGAGCAGTAACCATGAGGGTTTCATTTTTGCATTTCACTTAGCTTCGGCAAGGTCAATACACTGATCATTTTCACTTCCTGGGGCTCAGGCCTCAGCAAAAAGCTGCAGTGTTTAGATCTGAACAAAAAAACCCCACCTCTTCTCACTTAATTGCCATTTAAAAAAGAGAATAGAGACATTACTATTGATCATGGATTTTGCAAAGCCTCCATTTGGGGCTGGACTTGATGTACCTGTGTGTGCCCCTTTTTCGCTACATCCAGGTGGGACTGGCTGTTTGGAGACAGTGCTGTGTCGATTTATTGCCAGGTGAGGTTGAGCTATAAATAATGGAATTAGGGTTTGATGAGGAAGGCTCCAATCCAGGGATCTGGAAAGACAGTAAATGCATCAGGTCATTGAATTGGCTGTGATGATTTCAGAGAGCCATTGTTCTCTGGATGTCAGTGTATAGCTCCTCGTATGTTAACAGCCTCTTGAAAAAAGAGAATAGATGCTCTGAAGCATATGGAAGCAAAAGGAGCCTAAACACTCAAGTGGGTTTATTCTTCCCTTGATTAGCTTATGTATGGCCATTTCCTCCACTGTTGTAAATCAATGGAGCTCCACTGAAGTCAGTACCAGCTGAATCTGACCCATAATTTTCATAAAGGGATGATGGTTAGAATAGGGATATAGGAGAGGGAATATAGAGGGATATAGGAGAGGGATATAGGAGAGGGAATAGATTGGGAGCCCAGACTGTGGGAGTCTGTGTCTTTGTGTGATCACAGAAGCACATCAGCGCCCTGTGCCTCAGTGGTTCTATCTGTGAAATAAGTCTAATAAATGCCAACCTCACAGAGGCCCTGATCCTGCACCATTAAAGTGAAGCTTTGCCATTGGCCTCCACAAG
This sequence comes from Sternotherus odoratus, assembly GCA_032164245.1. Taxonomy (NCBI): domain Eukaryota; kingdom Metazoa; phylum Chordata; order Testudines; family Kinosternidae; genus Sternotherus; species Sternotherus odoratus. The sequence continues at coordinate 14,983,193 of JAVMKO010000016.1, forward strand.
TGCAGGGGCAAGCCCAGAGGTGCTACAAAGCTCAACCTTGGGAAAGCATTTTTCAATCCTTGGATGAATGGGTCTGTATAGTGCTATTACCACTACTGAATACCAATGAAAGGACCTATGTGTACTGAGGGGGAATGAATCTTTATTCATGCCTGGTGGAATAAAAGCCACAGGGTGCATTTTTATTATAGTTTTTAAATAACAAAGTATGTTAAAAACACTAGGTGGGGACAAGGTGAAGGCCTAAAAAAAGATGCTAATTTCTTTATGCTTCTGAACTAATTCTTCTTCTATGTATTTGTTGAAGACTAGCATGCGAGGTGAGCTTTAGGTCATCCCCTGCTTTCCCAGTGAGCATTGAAATGATAGAAATACTGCACTGGTAAGTGTTGTACGGGACCAGGCGCTCAGAGACTGAGGTGATGAGCACAGTATAAGAACCTGAACAGACTAGAACAGGACAGAAGGACGTGGTTTTCTTTAAGAGCTCTCTGCAGATGGAGTTTTACCTTAGGCATAAGCATTCCCTGCTACCATCCTGGTCAGAATGCTGGGACAGATTTGGATCTCGGTGACACTAGTGTAAATCAGAGTTGTTTGTGGCAGCCTTCCATGGGAATTAATGAATCATGGGAATTCAGTATAGGAAATATCAGTAGGCTTGAACACTAGGGTTTGGGATAATTCTCCCTCCCTCCCTTAGAAAAGGACCGAGAAAGGAGAAGGTCTTCTACTGGTAGCGGTCCCGCAGTATGAGTAACCCTGTCCTAACAAGCCCTGGTGTGCACATGCGGGGTCATATCCTCATTTTAATTCAGTTTGTCCTTGGGCCAAGTGCCATTAATGTCAATTAGAGAAACGAGGTGGGTGAGGTACCAGCTTCTGTCGGCGAGAAACAAGCTTTTGAGCTTGCACTGAAGGAGAATGCATTTTACATCATCCAACTTGTCTCTCCAATATCTTGGGAGTAACCTGGCTACAACAACACTGTGCACATCACAGTCGATTACAGTTTTGCCTCCGTTGAGGACTGGGTGACAAACGAGCAACGAGCTCGTGATTTGGTTTGGTGAAAGAGGTCAAGAGTGACCGAGAAACTTTAATTGGTTTCAGGCACGCCAGGGTTATTGGGTCTGACCCAAAGCATAGTGGGAATTTTTTCATTGGCTGAGGCCTATACCAATGACACACTTCTACCCTGAGAGGGTCCTGCTAGCTGTGGGAAGAGAATCATGTTTAAACTCTTTCAATCTGCAGCCGTTGGCTGTATCCAGAGATTGAATCCGATCGTGCTTCGGTCCCATTGAAAGGTCCGACTGGGGCAGACCTGGAATCCGCCCTTCCACGGCAGCCTCACCTCTCTCCTCTGAAGGGGGCTTGTGAAGTGTCCGCTTGGCTTTGTGCTGTTTCTTCAAACTCCCCTGATCTCATTGATCCGGCTTCCGCTTCCCTGCCCACAGCAAGAGTGGTGGGGACCTTGGAACTGGGCACATACATAGACCAGCTGTGTGAGGGATGCTTCTTCAAACATGGCTCAGGGTAAGGTAGAGGCACCCCACCGTCTGCACCCTCTTTGAGGCTTTGATCCAGCCCCGGGGAAGTCCTTGGGAGTTTTGCCAGTCATCTAATAGGAGCAGGTTGCAGGCAGGGTAGAGGTTACTACCATGAAACAGATCCTTTTAGCAGCCTCAGGGAGGAATCTATGAGCCCACTCAATGGGGTTCTCCTGGGCAAAGCCTCCGTACATAGTCCTGACTGATCCCCATCACTGTAGGCTTTTAAGGACAGGTTGGACTAACACCTGTCAGGAATGGTCTAGTCTTACTTGATCCTGTCTCAGTGCAGCAGGCTGGATTAGATGGCGTCTCAAGGTCCCTTCCAGCCCAACATTTCTAAGGTTCTGTGGAACATGGGACAGGTTATCCCATTGTGGGAAGGACGGAAATATGGTCTGGTGATTAGGACGCTAGTCTGTAACTCAGAAGATCTGCCTCGGTTCCCTGCTCCGTGTGACGTTAGGCTTTGTGCCTCAGTTCCCCGACTTTAAAACCGTGATAACGGCACTGCCGTACCTCCCGGGATATATCCATTAAAGACAGAGAGGCGCTCAGACACGACGGTAACGGGAGGGTGGATAAGAATGGTAGATAGTGAATTTGTGAATGAATGATTAATTAGCTAAAAAGTTATGTAGTGGCAAGTTATCCCAACTTACAGAAATAGATCCTTGTTTTCACCAGTGTAAATCTGACCTGTGAGACACCAAAAATGTGGATGGCATCACCAAACTTTCTCTGTTGCTCCTATAGTCCACTGCCAACCTCTGCTCTTCAGCTCTTACACTGACAAAGGCAGACTGGGAGTTATCTCTTAACAAATCCATTTCAGAGCTATTTAGAAATTCCCTGGGGGGGTGAGGAGTTATCAAAGAGGACTGGGAGTGGGATGATTCATTGCATCACTGTATTTATTATCACTGATGATCCACTGTATTATAAAGCATCTTTCTGATGGGCTGCCTGCAATACCAATCTACGCTAGAAGGTGGCACTCGAATGCAACATTTGCAGCGGCTCTCTGGCAGCAGAGTTGCATAATAGGCATGTCAGTCAATGTTTTGCAATTGCACTTCAGCAAGAAATTTAGATCATTTTGCAAATACAAAGTGGAACACCTTTAAATTCCGTCCACACACAAACAAAGGTGAAAACCACAATGTTGCAGGAATAAAACTTATGCATTGAAAGAAGTTACAGATAATTGAATATAACTCTCCATCTTACCTTAATTGTTTTGCTATTTCAAATCTTGAGAGGAGGAAAGAGTTTGTATTATTATTAGTTTTTTCAATGCTGTGATTACTTCTTGTTCCTCTTGAAGTCTCAGGAAGCACTGTTGATAAGCTTCTGATTCCCCCGAGGTCGCCTTTATTACTGTGGAGCAAGAGAGGGGATTTTTATTCTTGAGGGAACCCTGCACATGACCAGAGGATTAATTTTGTAATCTCTCTTCTGCATGTGGTATTTAAATGTTAACCTAGAAAAAAAAATCAGCTGGAATTGTGAATTTCGATCAGCTGGAATTGTGAACTTCTTTTCTGAAGTTATTGGCAAAGTTATATAAGCCCCTCGTTTTTTAATCTTGAATGAGAACTGTTTCCTTATGGAGAAGCCGCTTTCAGTGAAAATGTTTTGACAAAGCCATCAGCACAGTTTGCAGTGAAATGGCCAGGCGGCTTCCTACTTACCGTTTGGTTCACTGCGGTGCAAGCAATTGCGATATGAGATTTTTCCAAAAAAGAAGCCAAGAAGCTAGTCCCCTGCTGGTGTAAACCGGTGTAGCCCCACTGTCTTCAGTGATTTGCACCAGATGAAGATCTGGCCCCATGTGTATAATATGATTTAACCTGCCAACATTTGGGCTGATCAGGAGTTTTTGGCAGAGGCTGCAAAATTTCCTTTAAACAGACACTTGGCTGCAGCCTCAGCTATGTAAAAACAGATGCCTCTTCATCATTTAGGTCTGAAGTCCCCGAGGTTGCATCTGGGGGCATGTAGTGATCCACTCATTTGATCTAGATGTTAGTCTGGGATTGTATCAGGACAGATGTGATCTGAAATGCATGACCTTTGACCACTCTCCAGCTGCTACAGAAAGCTGAAGCGGGAGGCTGAGGTGCTTTGGTTCCCCCATCGGTCCGTTGTATCTAGTGGTCTGTCTCATCTTATATTTAGACTGTCATCTCTTTGAGGCAGTGACAGTCTTTTTGTGACGTCTTTGTGCAGTGATCAATGCAAACCTTGATGGGGGAACTACCGTAATACAACTACTAATGATGAACACTCAGGTACCTTACTCACCACCCATGGGAGACGTCAGATTTGCTGGGGCTGACGTGTGAAGGGAAGCTCAGTTTCCTCAGGGCTGGAGAACATCTCTCCCATACTTAAGACAATGAAACAGACAGGTTCAGAATGTAGCATGCTCCCCCTTCAGACATGGAGGATCGCCTCTCTCCAGCTGATGCCCCTAATTTGCCACCCCATGAATCAAAGCCCCTCCTTGGAAGATGCTTATTCTCCACCACATCTTCCACCTTCTGTCGTCCTGCTGTCTTGACCATTCTGTGTGTAGAGAATCAGGGAGGGCTCTTTGAAGTCTGCCACTGACAGATATTTCTCCATTAGGGTGGCGTTGGGCTTCCTTAGGAACTGGAGCAACTAAAGGTTAAGGAAGAAGTCTAACGGGTGTGAATAAGATTTCGATTCTGCTGTCTGGTTGCGGACACAGCAATAAATGAGGCAAGGACATAGGAGGGACTTTTCGATTTAATTTGTTTTCATTTGCAAAGGCAGGGCAGGGGGAAGAAGAGCCAATATTTTAGGACGGGAGTGCTGAAGGTCAGTCAATCTAAGCCTTTGTCTACACAGCCATAAAAACTGGCGAGCCTCAGGCTCCAGCCCAAGCCCAAACGTCCACACTGCTGTTTTACAGCCTCACAGCCCAAAATGACTGAGGTGAGCCAGCTGCGGTTGTGACCCGGGTCATTTATCGCAGTGTAGACACCCTAAGGGACAGTGGCTCAGAACATCCCACAACAGCTGGGTCAGAGGAGAGAGAAAGTGACAAGAATAAGAACGCCACAAGTCCCCCACTTTGCTTGTACGGCCATGTAAGGAATGGAGAATGGGCCATCTTGCCAAAAAAAAAGCTATGTAGGAGTGGCGTTTGCATCTTAAGGAGGGTGGGGAGGAGCTCCAGTTAAATGGAGAGCGGATGGATTCCGTGCGAAAGGGACAATGAAAACCTGGCATAGGTAAGCAGAGTGGCTGAAGGAGAGCCCTGCGAAGCTGAAAACTTGTCCTTTCTGCCAGCCGAAGTTGTTCCAATAAAGCCGTGGTTTTCAAACGTTGTAGGCTGTGTACCCCCTTCCAAATAACGCAGCCTACTCCACGTCCCCATCTGAGATAGGGTGAGAACATACCAATGAAAAGAGGGGCAAAGACGGTCTGGAAGGTATAACACCATGTGTCGTCCGCCAGGACAGAATTACTCCCGCATGCCCCTAGCGTACGGGTACCCAGTTCGCTATTGCCTTGCCCACCTCATCCCTCTCCTATCCTGGGCCCAATCTGGTACAACACTAGCACAAACAATTATTATCCGGCTTCAGAACTGTACAAGGAAAAATATGGCGCGGGCAGACAGGCAGAGAACCTTGCTAGTGGAACCCACGGGTCTGATTTTAATCCAATTCCGCATCCTCCTCATTTTCTTTTCAGCTCCTTGTGTGGGTCCTTCCTAATATTTGTTAAGCAGGGTTGTGAGGTAGCCCGGCTTGTCTCTCTGGCCGATGGAGGCTGGTAAAAGCCAGGACAGGAGGTTCATGCCACACTTTAGCTCCTTGGCAGCTCCCCTCGTGCCCCCTTCCTGGTGTTCCCCGGGCTGGGTGCGGTGCTGATGCAAAGGGGGGCAGACACCCCCCTGGGCACTGACCCGCCTGCCCTCTGATGTTGAAGTCCAGAAAGGCTTTGCCCGTCTGGGCGAACCAGCCCCCGGCGGCGGCCAGGGGACGCTAGAGAGAAGCAACGAGAGAGAGAAACAAAAAAACCCACCGGTTTGACATCAGAGCGCGTTTGATTCCCCACCAGCCGCTGGTCTCCTCCCCCCGCATTTCATCCCGCCCCACGGTCCGTGTCAGGCATGTGCCTTGCGCGGCCCGGGGAGACGCGGGGTTTTGGAGAGCGGGCTCCGGCCACGTTAGAAGAGAATCACCCGGCTCCCCTCCCGCCCCAGCTCCCCCCGGAGCAGACCCGCCGGCCGGCCGGGCGCTCTCCTCGGACAGGCGGTGGCCGGCGGGGCGCTGGAGCCGGCCCGGCGCCGGGGGGGCGCGGCGGGCGAGAGGCGCGGGCGGGAGGCAGCCGCGATGTCTAAGGTGCGCTGGGGCGGCGGGGCGGCGCAGCGGGGGCCGGGGAGCCGCGGGCAGCCCCGGGCCGGTTCAGTATGAAGGGTGGCTGGAGCCGATCCCCGCCGAGATGTCGGTGCCTTTGCTCAAGATCGGAGTCGTCCTGAGCACCATGGCCATGATCACCAACTGGATGTCGCAGACGCTGCCGTCCCTGGTGGGGCTGAACACCACCAAGTTAACCGCCGCCTCGGGGGGCACCTTGGACCGCAGCACGGGAGTAAGTGTCTGGCGGGGCTGGTGCAAAGTGTGCGTGTGTGTGTTGGGGAGGGGGTGCAGGACACATCGATGCACTTTGTGTGTCTGTTCAGGGCACGTCTGTGCCCTTTGGGGGGGTGTTTGGGGGGCTGGTGTGCAGGGCACGTCTGTGCACTTTGTGTGTGTGTGTTGGGGCTGGGGTGCAGGACACATCTTGGTGTGTGTCAGGGGCCGGTGTGCAGAGCACGTTTGCACTTTGCGTGTGTGTCGGGGGGGGGCTGGTGTGCAGGGCACATCTGTGCACTTCATGTGTGTGTCAGGGTGGGGGTGGGAGGAGAGACTGGAAGCACAGATCCTTAATTTGCAGGAGGGGTGCAAAGTTTGCTCTGGATCCAGGCTAGATTCTGCTGCCCTTGTCCCCTGCGCCGGGGTGGTTCTGTTAGCCAAGGTGAGGGTAGCGCGGCTGATCCGTTTCAGGGTTGGGTTGGTTTGCTTGGCTTTGTTTTGTAAAGTTGAAAGGTCTGGCCTGGCCATCCGAGTCCAGGGAAGCTGCGTGAGTGACAGAGGCCAGTCCTTGGGCTGGGGCAGGAAGGGAGTAGCCCCACTCCCAGCTTTGGGTGGCGGGGGCCTGGCCTGTGCTGGGAAACTGACCAGGAGAGGGGTGTGTGTGTGTGTGGGGGGGATTTAAATCCTGTCCTGTTCTCAGAGGTTTCCCAAGAGCAGCTCTCTCCTCTTGTAACGCCTCAGGAATGGGCCAAGTGGAAAATCCCAGGGGGTTCTCTGGGGTGGGGGAGGGCGGTGGCTGTGTGCGGTGGGGGGAGGAGATGAAGATGTTTTGCCGTTGTGCTGGCAGAGGATTTGGTTTTAGAAAATCGAATCATGCCCTAGTGACTTGTCCTGTTCCCTTCCCCCACCCCCTCCTTCTCTCCCTCGCTCTTTCATGTGACTGGGTGTTTCTGGGTTAATCCTTGAATCCTTTGGTTTCTCATTAAATAGGTTGTCAAGATGGAGCTATTGGGAGTTGAGCTACGGCCTTCATTTGCATAGCAGTAGGGCGCGACTGCCATAGCTGGAAAAAGGGCATGGTAGAGGCACATTCCCAGGGTGACAGATTGCAGAGCTGGGGCGTCCTGCCCCTCTGCTCCTCGCGGAGCTGCCTTTGTGCTCTGGTAGTGCAGCTAAGGTGCCCCTCTTCCACCGCTGTCCTCTTACGTAACAACCTGTTAGCTAGAAGTCTGGAGAGCATCTTGTGGGGGGAAAGCGGGCAAATTGGGGAGGGGCTGGGAGTGGGGGTGGCTTCCCCTTTGCATTTCCCTGGGCTGAAAAAAAAAAGATCAAAAGTTCCCGTGTCATGACATTTTGCCATTTCCCTATAGCTGGCTGTCAGGTGTCAGACCCACAAGAATAGATGTACTCAGATGCCTGGAATCAATAGTCATTATCGGGATGGAAAATGCATCAGGAAAGTTGCAAGTGCATTTCAGTCATGCCTTATGGTTCCCCTTGCCTTTTTCTGAAAGGATATTATAGACTGGATTCTTATCTACTGGAAGTGGCTGAGTATAACCATCCTTCTTTCTTCCCTTAGCAGGAAAGAATTGACACCTCTCATCTCCAGGCTGTATGCTTCTGTAAAAAAAATTAGCATTTTGCAGCCTCACTGTTTCAAGATGAAGAGCATTTGACATAGTGTCTCTGTTAATTGTGAGTGGATTGGGCAGTTTGTTCCCTGTTACAAGAATAAAACGAGGAAGACTTTGTAGCACCTTACAGACTAACCAGTTTATTTCAGCATAAATAAACTGGTTAGTCTCTAAGGTGCTACAAAGTCTTCCTTGTTTTATTTACGGATACAGACTAACACGGCTGCTAATCTTAAACCTGTTACAAGAATGTGATGTGACCCAAAATCATTTTAGCTGGAGTCTCTCTGTCTGTCTATCCCCATATACTCTATCTATCTATCTATCTATCTATCTATCTATCTATCTATCTATCTATCTATCTATCTATCTATCTATCTATCTATCTATCTATCTCAGTCTGGCTGTTTGCAAGGTTATGTATTGCATATTTAAGCACTAAACCAGCATCTTCCCTTCTAGCTGGTCTCTTCAAAATGATCAGTCTGTCATTAAATAATGTATTTTGCAAAATGTGTGATTAAAGGGAAATGAAGGTCAGAGATTCTGCAGGGGCTGGGGAATGTATTTAGCTTCATTGCTGGGCTCCCTTTCCACATAGGCATTATGGAAGCCCAGATCATAGTGCTGATTACCTCTTCAAGGTTGTATTCCTCGTTAGCTGGCATGCTGTCTCGCAGTTATTCGGTGCTCTCTCTCCTCCTTGGGTTAACAAAACAGTTTACCGAATACTGCAGAGCTCCTGAAAACCTCCTGGAACACTTTGTACAGTGGAGGGGGGAAACCCGTAAAAACACTGGTTGCCTTTTCCCCTTAGGAACTAATTCCTGTTTCGGGATCTTGGAGAGCTCTGCAGATTCCCATTGATTGCTGCTCAGTTCATAGAGTCAGGAGAACACTGCCTAGTACACATGTGTCAAACTCAAGGCCCGCGGGCCACATCCGGCCCGCCATACAATTATATCCGGCCCGCGAAATCGTTTTATATATCTGTTTTTAATGGCCCTGTGACAGGGGTCGGGAACCTTTTTGGCTCAGAGAGCCATATAATAGGCCCCCCCCCGCCGCCGCCGCGCTCTCTCCCCCCCCCCCCCGCCGCCGCGCTCTCCTCTCCCCCCCGCTGCCGCCGCGCTCTCCTCTCCCCCCCGCTGCCGCCGCGCTCTCCTTTCCCCCCCGCCGCCGCTGCCGCCCCGCTCTCCGTTCCCCCCCCCGCCACCGCCGCGCTCTCCTTTCCCCCCCGCCACTGCTTCCGCCGCGCTCTCCTTTACCCCCCCCCGACGCCGCCGCTGCCGCCGCGCTCTCCGTTCCCCCGCTGCCGCCACGCTCTCCGTCCCCCCCCGCCACCGCCGCGCTCTCCGTCCCCCCCCGCCACCGCCGTGCTCTCCGTTCCCCCCCCGCCACCGCTGCCGCCGCGCTCTCCTTTACCCCCCCGACGCCGCCGCTGCCGCCGCACTCTCCGTTCCCCCGCTGCCGCCGCGCTCTCCGTTCCCCCCCCCCGCCACCGCCGCGCTCTCCTTTCCCCCCCGCCACCGCTTCCGCCGCGCTCTCCTTTACCCCCCCGACGCCGCCGCTGCCGCCGCACTCTCCGTTCCCCCGCTGCCGTCGCGCTCTCCGTTCCCCCCCGCCACCGCCGCGCTCTCCGTTCCCCCCCGCCACTGCTGCCGCCGCGCTCTCCTTTACCCCCCCGACGCCGCCGCTGCCGCCACGCTCTCCTTCCCCCCCCCACCTGACCCACCCAGCCCGATCTCTCCCCCACACCGCTCCCCCACACCACAGATTTTGAATGTATTGTATTGACAGGATATTTTTTTATGAAGAGCAAAATATTTTAAGTTGAAATGTATTTATTTTGGAATGATATCCTGTATTTTGGTTCATATTAATGGTTAAAAAACATAAATATTTAGTCTGTTAAATAAATGGTTATACTGTTCGGCCCGCGAGTTTTGAGTTTTGGCCCCCTGTGCAATTGAGTTTGACACCCCTGGCCTAGTACATCAGGCTGCACTTCATTCTCTGTGTGTCAAGGGGAAATTGAGTATGTCTCTTAATAGATTGGCATCAAGTTTCACACTGGCTGGGTGTGCATCAGAACTCACTTTAATGATGCCAGCTGACCCCACTACCCCTTGAGTTTCCATCCCACGTATCCCCAATCTTCCCCCTTGTGTCCATATTATCTGCTTCAGCTCTTGCTCTCCTTTTCAGGCCATCAAACTCTTTGTTTACCTGTCCCCAATCCATAGTTTTGCATTAAAAATCCATCCTTTCTTACATATTTACCGGGCCTTTGAAGGAGCCTTTCCTTGATTTATTCCCTGGCTCTGTGATGTTTCTGTGGTGTTGCTCTATTGCTGCTTTTTAATTATTATTTTTGTTGTTGTTGCACTGAATGCTCCCCGGGCATCCATTGCCCTACGCTCTCGCTATCCCTCTAAGTGTCCCCCTGTCTTACTTAACCCGCCCCCTTTTCCATGTATCGACTAGGTGTTGCCTACCAACTCCGAGGAAAGCTGGCAGGTGTACAGCTCTGCCCAAGACAGCGAGGGACGATGTATATGCACAGTGGTGGCTCCCCAGCAGACGATGTGCTCACGCGATGCCAGGACAAAGCAGCTGAGGCAGCTCTTAGAAAAGGTAATGGGATGAACCATTCCGGGGGAAAGAGCGAGGATGGTCTGGTAGTGAAGGCAGGTGGGATTCAAGAGATCTGGCTGCAATCTGTGGTTCTGCTGGAGCAATTCCTTCTGTGACTCATTTTCCCCATCTCTAAAATGGGGATGGTTATAATACCTTCCTACCTCGCAGGGGTGAGGATCAATTCATTAATGTTTGTAAGGTGCTTTGATGTTATGGCTATAACGAGTGCATAAGTATCTAGATAGAGGGAGCTCTGTGAAAGCCTTTGTGAAATGTAATAAGATCAAAGATTCATGATATTGCCCTATGTAATTCAGGAGGGGGGGGGGAATTCTGCAGCTGGCACTAATCACATTGGTTTTCATTGAATTAACACTTAAATATTTTCAAAGGGTGGGTCTCAAAAAGACAAGAGAGAAGCCCAATTAAAAATGATGCCTGGGGTCTTTTAGCCGTCTTGATATTAAAAAGATTGGATAACACTGCATGAACCATTGACATCAAATCACGCGGTCATGAGGGCTTGTGGTTTTCGTCTTAACATTGACATTCATATGGTTCGTTTTTAATTGTCTGCTGTCCAGAAAGATCCGAAGACACATCCCTGATATCAGGGAATTCTCTGGATAATGGATCCCACTGAAGAAACACCATTTCTTGTGAAATAGGGCCAGTATTTTCTAAATCTAAGTAGACTCTTGTATTGGGGACTCCCTCGTGTCTAAATACTGTGCTATGCCAGCATCTGAAGTATGTGACACAATAATTTTTATCCTGATACCTGGAGAAAATTGACGGGTTAGCCACTCAAAACATTCAGAAACCTGCACTTAATGTGTTTAGATACTATAAACTGAGACATTTCTCTTTTGCTTGTAGCATAAGCTTTTGGCTTTTATTTCTCACATAATAAAGAGAACATGCCCAACAGAGCGAAATCTGAAGTAGGAACAGGAATTGTCATATGGGGCAGCACTAGTATCGAAGACCCATTGGCTTCGTATAACTACTCACATGAATAAGACAAGTAGGTTTTGACCCAGAGTCCTATTCAAATGGAAACAGTGGGTGTGGGGCAAAAGATCAAAAATGTGACTGTTTCCAATGCAGAGGGTGCTGAAATATAAATGTTCATTGTGTTTCTTAGACAGCGAGCTGCTTTTGGGAGACCAGGGTATAAAGTAAGGGAAGAATGATGTACAAAGTCAGAGGCTCATGTGTGTGTTAACCTATCTATCTCTACACACACACACACCATCCCGTAAGAGAGCCCAGAAATAAAGGGGTGAGTCTCAGTGGTCCCCATGAAGTCCAGACCTCTGCTCTGGATCGCCAATGAAACAAAATCCTTTTAGTAAAATGCATCTGCAGACGCTTTTGGAAAACCTCCAGCTCACAAGAAAGATCTGTTGCCGGTTGCAAGTCCCTCTCGAGAATCTGACATCTTAACTCCCCTCGTTTTGTGAGGAGAATTAGCCTCCCATTCTTTTTCCGCCACAAATAGCAGAAGAAACATAACATGTCAAAGATGTAATTGTGTTTGGATTTTCCAAGGAGGAAAGCAACCATAACCTATTATTCACCTCTGGGGATAATAAAACATTCCCATAACTGGTCTGAGCAAAGCTGCATTTTTTTGAGTGAATAATTCTTTTCTTTTTTCTTTTCTTTTTTTTTTAAAGTAGAAGAAATTTCTTCCTTAACAATTGATGCTATAGGCTTTGCATAGAGGTTTTGGAACTTAAACAAGAGATCAGGTTCAAAATTGTAAAAAGCCAATCTATTCTAAAACACATTGACACCAGCGGGTGAAAATTAAGTTAGAGCCTTAATTAAGTTGAGGGGCCAGGAAGTCCCCCCATCTCATTCTGCTTCAAAGGACCCTGACATCACTAGGCACCTCATGTTTTTTTAACCTTTTTTTAAGGCAAAGTTACAATAAAACTTGAAAAAAATTGGGGTGTGCCCCATGCTACCACAGTGTAGCTCTCTGTCACCTTCTAGTGGCTCGACCACGGATGGAGGATTCCGAGTTCTACTGTCTTCAAGTGAATGAACTGGTCCTTTGCCTCAAGTAGTGGAGGCACAAGTATTTAGCTCCAGATGGCCCAGGCAGGGATACTGCTCATAGACACTACCCCCAAAGGATAGCACCCACAAACTGGGATGATAAGGATCTAGGAGATATTATCTAGCTGATGTGTCTTGCTAGAGTTACCAGTCCAACTACTGCTCCCACTTACACTGGTATAAATCCAGAGTAACACCATCCTTGTCAAAGAAGCTGGCATAACTGGAAGCAAAATTTAAATTCCGTCTTATTAATGTTTTGCTTCCCTAAGGTAAAATCAACTATTTTTCCCCTTGACAACCGTTAGCTTGTCTATGCCATTAGATTGCTGCAAAATGAGGTTTTATGAGCACTCGGAATGTGTGTGTTTCATAGGTGAAGAAATACTCTGAGCTAAGGGTCTTCAGGGGTCGTTAGTGATTGGAAGAAAGGGAGGGAAATTTAAGACTGAGAATGTATTTTGGCCTCAGGTCCAGTAAAGCACTTACGCACATGCTTGACCTTAAGTACATGAGCAGTCTCATTTAAGTTTAATCATGTGCATAAGTGCTTTGCTGGATCAAGGCCTTGAAATGGTAATGAAAATAAAAGACCTCAATCTTTAAATGATAAATTTTTACATTATCGTCAAAGATCAGGAATAATAGTAATTGATATTTTAAAATGTCCGCCATAGGTTGCTACTTAATTAAAAAAAAACCCTTATTAGCAATGAATGGAATGTATTTGAACTTTACACCAAGCACATGGCTGAAGATGACTTGTTTAACTGTACAACTTCGCCTAAGCACCCTTCCTTATTTATCGTAAGTTAATTCATGCACAATCGGGCTTTTTATCGGAAGTGAGCACTGGCAGAATTAATTGACCCAGTTTTGAGCAACTTCAAACTTAATCCCCATTCCCATTGGCAGAGGTACAAAGCGATCCCACTAGGCGGAGGAAGGTTTTCTCAGGGAAGGACTGGCTAAGTCAACCGGATAAAAATGTCGTACAAGTCCAGGCGGTAACCGACATGCCACCCAGTGCAGGCAAAGTGCCTCAAATTCCTCCCCATCCATTGCAGGAAAATGACTGCCTTACTATTCACCAACACGGAAAAATACACACCTCGTTTTCTCCTCCTCCCCATTCAGTGCAGTCTATCTGAAGGCCGGGTTCTCAACTCTGGCCTAGGTGGCGCTGGAACAGTTGTGGATGGGTGGTACTGCTGGAATTAGGAACTGACGATTCTTTCTTCTGATCATAGTCCCCAGACCAGGGCTGAGAGAAATTTACTAGCCATGAAACCATTTGCACTGGTTGAGCAATGAGCTTCTCCACTTTAACATGTCACAAGCAATCAGACCTTAAGGCATGGGTTCCCCTTCATTATTTGCAGTCTTACTTTTCACATTGTCCTTGCCATCAAATGTTCATGATGGGCAACCTCGATCATTTCACAAAACGTAGAGAAAAGCTAGCATTAGTCCCTGGACTGGTTCCAGCAAAGTCCAAATGGCCCATGTTTCTGGTATCACACACATCTCCTGCAGCCATGTTCAAGAGGCATTACACTGGCTCAGTGAAGCTCTTTGGAGGAAATATTGAATGCCAGTCACCTCTTCCCCACCCCCACCCCCAATCCAATAGTATTACACTTAGCTTCACTGAGCATTGAATGTGGAAACAGGGGCTAAGTGTGGTGGCATGGAACTCAGGGAGCTTCTTGGAATTTGCTTGCAGAGGAAGTTATGGGCAAGATACAAAGAGTAATATTTCTTTAAGGGTTTAGTTCTGATAAGAATTCTGTTAATTTCAGTGGAAGGTGAACCGGTTGTCATTGACCTAACCAAGTCCTTGATTCATCAAAGCATTTAAGCACAGGCTTAGCTTTAAAAACTGGAGTATTCCAAACTGAAATCAATAGGGTTCTAAGAATAGTTATTATTATTGTATTGTATTGCATTGCATTGATTTGTACTGTGGTAACCTCTCAGGAATCCTGGGATTCCATTGTGTTAGGAACTACACAAATACAGAACAAAATGGTTGTCTCTGCCCCAAGGAGCTTACAGTCTATTTGTTGGCTTAATTGCTTTCCTGAATTGGGGTCATAGTTAACATCCCATAATGGCACAAATATTGGGAGGGGGGAAAACAGAATTTAGTGTCTCAATTGACGGCCACCTTTCAAAATCGGGTCACTTTGATTATCACCTTGCTTCCTTCCTCATCCCCATTTCAATCACAGCAGCCAGTGTTCTCACAGAACTTCCCAAGATGGAGATAAATGTTTTAAAACATTTGAAAACTGAGTTCCCTGGTGGTATCTAGCATTGATTCCAACCTTAAAAGTTCTTGAGATAGTGGCCATGAAAATCAGAGGTCTCAAGTTGGTCAGCCAAAAATGAGAACCACCACAATCAGATACTACATTTGGAAATATTAGCCTTGAATCATGAATGCATGTATTATTTACCAATTTATACAGCATTGCCTAGCCCTGAATGTATTCTTGGTGACTGATGACATACAGCTAGTAATAAAGAAAATAACATGCTGTTTGAATAGTGAGGTTTTGCTAGCTGGACCTGAAGCTTGCACTTTGGCAATCAATGACTGTCTCCTTAGGTACATGAAGCAGTGATAATTCATACCTGAACAGAAGTATTATTCTTTGTCATACGCTTCTGTTTAACTAATAGACTTTCCACCTGCAACGGGCTGGCTCAGCCAATCAAAGAGACCATTAAGAGTCATGTATTTTATCCTTGACTACAATCCTTATTTGCATTCATGATTGTTGGTTTATTTTCTGGAGCATGGCAGAATAAATGTTTATGAAACCAATTTGCTCTGTTTTGGAGCACATGGTCATAATACCATCAGATGCTGCTGATTAACTAGTAAATAACGCATCTGCTGATTCCTCTTTAGCTTTGTTGACTGAGTGGAAAAAGGTCAACATTTTGTAGTATGAGGCAAATGATGCTGCCTAGCGCCTATGAAAGCTTCCTCCTTTGACTGTGTTGCCTCTTTTTATTTTTTGTATCTTTGGGCAGGTGCAAAACATGTCTCAGTCAATAGAGGTATTGGACAGGCGAACTCAAAGAGACTTACAATATGTAGAGAAGATGGAGAACCAGATGAAGGGGTTGGAATCGAAATTCAAGCAAGTGGAAGAGAGTCACAAACAACACCTGGCAAGACAGTTTAAGGTATGTATATCCTCCAGCCTGCTAATGAGGCTGCACTGTCTCTTCCTCTGCCCCAATGTACCGTAGGCCAAATTATCAGAGAAGACAAAAACAATTCTCCAAGCTTCTATGTAGATGAACCTACCATGTGGCACCACCCCAGGATTCTATTCTCACTGCATTCTGGGCCTTCCTCAGCAAAAATTGGCATCCAAAAAAGTTTTGCCTGAATAGAATCATCTTTTGAATGCTCTGAATTTCCAGGGAAGGAATTTTCAAGCATGCCTTGAGAATAGGTCTCCTAATGTACACCCTTACTTTGTAAATATAAGACCAAATGACCAGAGTGATATGGCAACAATGAGGAGGAAAAAAATGCTGGTAAATTGTGTATGTTGCTTATTTTACAGTAATTAGCCCAAAGACCTTATGTTAAGTAGCCTCAGTAAACAGGTAGGCAATTCTTATATTTGAGCATTAGTGGCCTCACTGAGTGAAACAGATCACTCATGGACCAAGGAGTGGGTAAAAATCCTGGGGTGAAATCCTGGTGCCACTGAAGTCAATAGAAATTTTGTTGCTGATTTCACTACTATGTTTCACTGGGTTTGGGGAAAGATCCCATCCAGACTGACCTTGTGGACCTATTTATTCTCTTCCGAAACAGCCCCTGAATTGGAGCATTGCAACCATTTAAGTAGCAAATGGAATACAATAGTACAATGGCACCAGAGAACTTCCCTTCACATTCTTTGAGAAATATTTTGCTTATATTTTCTTGAAACATTTTCCCACATTTTTTAACAACTAGAGTGCTGGTTGAAACTTTTTAATTTCAAGATTTAATTGATGTTTTCAATTTTGAAATACCAAATTTTTGAATGAAATACCAAAATTTTGAATTAAAAAAATGGGGAAGAATATTGGTGAAAATTGTCGATTTCACCTTCATTTTTCAACCAACTCTGATCCTCAAGTTCAGTTCTTCAGCTTAGATCTAAATTTAGAACCTGCTAGACTGAGACAATCTTCAGCTCCAACAATGTGTTCTTATTCCCCCCCACCCCCCATAGACACACACCATGGTGATACATTTGCTAGAGAGCGCAAATAAGAACGTATAAAACATTGGAGGGGAACTCATACTCAAAATAGAGGAGCATGGAAAACAAATAACATTTCACTATCTGGGCTAGTTTCCATTTTCATTCATGCCAGAGTAAATCCAGAAGATACTCAGATCCCATGGTCCTCGGCATTGTATAAGAATCTGAAATGGAACTGCAACTGGTGTTATTCTGGATTTACATTGGTTTAACTGAAATCGGAATCTGGACTATCATTAGGCTTGTCAGAATACGATTTTTAATTTTTTTAAAATAATTTTGTTAGATAATATAAATATTTATTTTAAATCTTTTTCCCCTCCCCCAGGTTTTATCAATTTAAATTTTCACAGTTGCTCAAAATTATAAGCATTTTTTCTGATTTTTATTGATTTAAATTTTCACAGGTGAGGGAAATTAGGAGGGGTCAGACAACGGGGGCACAAAAACAATCATTATTTAATAACAGTAGACACAGAATCATAAAGTTAAAGCTCTATAAACTGCTAAGACACAAATTGCCAGCTTTATATATTGAAATGTACAAAATGAATACCTTTAACCCAAACAGTAGTGAGTTCTCAAGCTACATTTTTCTTACTTTTCCTATTGGTAAATTTCAATTATTACTGGTGGAAATATTTTTTCCTCGGTTTGTGGGTGTATGGTGAAATCTATGTTTATCAACATTTATCGATAAAAATCTAATCCTTCCAACCCTACTTATTATGAATACTATCCAATGCTTCATTAAATGGTAAGTGCATGCATATTTATATGTGCATTGCTGTCTAAAGGAATCTCAGTGTCTTCAACAAAATGTTGTGTACTGTGCCTTGTTAGTCTGTATCCTCAAAAAGAACGAGGAGTACTTTTGGCACCTTAGAGACTAACTAATGTATTTGGGCATAAGCTTTCATGGACTACAGCCCACACCATCAGATGCACAGAATGGAACAAACAGTAGGAAGATATATATGCATACAGAGAACATGAAAAGGTGGAAGTTGTGTATGTGTGTATATATATAAATCCTACTATATGTTCTCTCCTATGCATCTGATGAAGTGGGTTGTAGCCCATGAAAGCTTATGCCCAAATAAATGTATTAGTCTCTGAAGTGCCACAAGTACTCCTTCTTCTTTGTGTGCTTTAAATTCAGCCTTTCTTTTAATTAAAAAAAAAATAGTTTGGCAAAATAATGGCTGTATTTCTGGAGAACAAAATTTAAAATAATATTTTTAGCATGATTAAATAGCATTAAATAATTGTTCATATAAATAGCTGCCCCGGCATGACTTTAAATAAGTGTCACAGCATTTTGTTTCTGCCAACTCCAGCATTAAACTGTGAGTGGTTTGGAGTTGTTTGGGTGTTTTCTTATCATACAAGTATCTGTTTATGAATGGATGTCTGTGGAAGGCAGGGTAGCGAGCTAGCTCCTCAACAGTATTTCATTTTCTTGCTTACAGGGCTAACTTAAAAGAAAGTTTTTTCAGTGCTGCAGTGACTGAAGAAGCAGTTCACTCCCATGTAACCATGAAAAGAGGGTCACAGAGCATTTTGCACCATGCATTTCTTTCTTTATTTTTACTTTCCAAATTAGTACCATATCTCACTAAGGAACCTTGAACCACAACTGAGATCTTCCTTTGCATGCAATTGTAGATGCATTTCATGACTAGTTTGAAACCCTTGTCAATGCATATCTATATCATTTTTTTTTAAAGAAAAAAAAAACCAGAACTCTTTGTGTATGTGATCTGAAGCATGTAACCGTAAGATGTTGCATTCTCAAAATGACAAATAAAGGCCTTTCCCAAATATTTTGGTGTTCTGCAGACTGTTTTAATATACTCTTTCTAATACATCATTTGGACAAAAAACTATAATAATGATAAGAATAATTGTGGGGATAAGAACATTGCACTCACGTAGGAAGCAGCCAGATATCAAGGCAGAGTGTTGCAGATTTTTGCACGCATAGCACTGAACCAAGCTTATTTTAACCTTGCAGGCAATAAAAGCGAAAATGGAGGAACTTAGGCCTTTGATACCAGTGTTGGAAGAGTACAAAGCCGATGCAAAATTGGTATTGCAGTTTAAAGAGGAGGTCCAGAATCTGACGTCAGTTCTAAACGAACTCCAGGAGGAGATTGGCGCCTATGACTACGAAGAGCTTCAGAACAGAGTGTCAAATCTTGAAGAAAGGCTCCGTGCATGCATGCAAAAATTAGGTAGGCTCAGAACAATACGGTGGCACTGGCAAAACACAAGCAATGTAAAGTACATATAACATCTGGAGGTAGCGGTGCTGACCTAGACATCAACTTGTGCCTTCACCGCCCTGGCTATAAGAAATGAGCTCACAAAACAGGGCCCGATCCCGTAAACACATATGCACATGAGTAATTTTACTACCACAAGTAGCTACTCACCTGAGTAAAGTTACTCATGGCGTAAGTGCATGCGGGATCATCTCCTTAGCTGGACATGAGACTTTGCAAATTTCGCATAAAGGGACAGTGAAGTATGGTAAATAGGCTAATTTAAATACTGCTTATGCAATGCAAACACTGGGTCTCCATTTAAATGATGTATCAGTGTCCAATCTTTCTGCTAGCTAGAATTGGGACATACCATTTAAAATGAATATGTATGTGGGACATGACTTTTCACCAGAGAAGAGCACACCCTCCCCAGTATTTGTTCATGTTTGTGTGTGGGCTGCAGCTGCCATAAAGAATATAGTCTCTCCCCTCCCCCCCCCCCCCCCCATCACTTCCTTTGAGGGAAGGAGTAGGATCCTATCAGGCCAAGTAAATAGAAGCTGTAAAGCACTGGCAGCCAGATTCTGATCTCATTGCAGCTGGTATCAATGGCCATAACCCCACTGAAGTCAGTAGATTTCTTCTGGAGTATACGCCACTGTAACTCACATCAGAATCTGGCCCCGGGTAGAGGGTGAAAATGTTGTCCCTTTGACAAAAAGTGGGGATTCTGCATTCTGTGTACGTGTTGCCGGACATTTCCCCAACATTTGTTGACCTAGCTCCCTCCTGATTTAATTTCCACTTCCATTATTGACTTGCTTGTTAAGCAATTTAAGTCATCTGAAGACATTAACCGATCCACCAGTCTATTCTGGTAGCACATTTGAAATTATACTCTCAGGTGACTTCAGTAAAGATCAGCTGCCTTCTCATCACTGTATATTTTTTGCAAGGTACCATTTCATTTTTCTACTGTCTATGCTATTGGGATTGTTTCTGTTTGTTTTTAGACCTTTCCACCTTTGTTAGGAAGCTTCCTCCCTTTAGAAATGGATTGCTGTTATTATTTTAGCTTGTTATCTGTTGCCTTGTAACCCACCTGTCAGCTAAAAGCCCACAGAGGAAAATGAACTCATTTAGAACATTATATATGCACAGACAAACTTCTATGGGAGCTAGGGGCAAAATTTGCAAAAGTGTTTAAGTGACTCAAGTCGTTAACACACAGTCTCTAGAGTATAAGTCTAATTAAGAGTCAAAGGGACTTAGGCTCCTCCGTGCCTGGCTCATTTTGAAAATGAAGGTTGGGCTCGTAAGTTACGTATGCACTTTTGAAAATGCCACCATCTGTCTGTGGGGGAAGGGGAAAGCCCATTTCTCCAGGAAACTTAACGAGATTGGCCAGGTCCTCTGCCATCAGCTTAGCCTAAAGGAATGGAGCTTGGCTGCTTTACCCCAGCTGAGGATCAGGCTTCTTGATTTAAAAATAAAAGCACTTGGAAAAGCGTCTTTCTCCCTCTCCCCCTGCTAAAGAGATTCATGCAAGGCAGGCCACTGCTCCTCCTTGTTACTTGCCATGTACAATATTGCAGTGGCTTTTGGATTGTAAAGAAAAACTCTCCACCTCTGTGCTGTAAAGGTAAAATTCAGAGCTCAAAGGTCTATGCCCCATTTAAGACCTCTAAGTATGGCTTGAATGGCAAATAAGTGGTGCATAGACCTTGTACTGGATCCTCTGAGTTTCACTCTAAATGTCTGAAAGGAAAATGGAACATGGTTATTCTTATTTATTATTATTATTATTATTATTATTATTTATTATTATGGTAGCACCTACAGGCTTCAGCTGGGATTGGGCCCTATTGGACTAGGGCTGCATCCATCTGTAGTGAGAGACAGTCGCTGCCCCCCCAAGAATTTAGTTTGGACAGACAAGACAGGGGTAGAGCATGAGAAAGGAGGTATCGTTATCCCCATTTTATAGATGGGGAACTGAGAGAGAGTAAGATTAAGTGATTTGTCCAAGGTCACATAGTAAGTCTGTGGCAGGACCTGGAATTAAACCCACATTTTCAGAGGCCCTGTTGCGTGCCCTTTGTCACAAGACACTTCTGTTGTGAGGAAGCAGCTGTCTTAACTTCTCTTTTGAAGGAAGATTTGGGATTTCACACGAGGTAACAAATGGAGAGCAGTGATCTATTTTCTGTCCCACAGTAGAGAGCGTCTCTTCAAATCTACCACTTTTGGTTGTCTCTTATGTAACCATCCTGTCTCTTGAGAAATAAGAGACTCTTTCTGTTTTCCACTGCCAGCTCTCTGCTGACCTTTAGTCACTTCAACTGTAGGAACCGAAGAGAGGGCATAGTAGGGGGGGAAAAACATTCTAGGACAGAAAGAAAAATATCACAACTGTACCTGAAAGTGGAGCAGTATTGTGCTGTCAATATTTTAACCAAGGGCTTCTTTAAAGATGCTCCCAAAACATGTGATAAATACCCCGTGGACCAAAAGTGTGTGTGATTTCAAGGAGAAGAATGGAGGGACTGGGGAATCTAATCTGAGCTAAGCAAATAATTTGCAGTGAATCATTATTTAAACAACACAGCCGTCTTTGTTGGCAAAAATTCCTCAGATCGAGTTGTTACCCTAATGTGTGTATTTGTTCAAGTCTCATTAGCTAAATAACTTACCTAATTTTTGTTTCTTTTGTAGCTTGACCACAAATATTCAACTGAGGAATTCAGTTGCTTAGTTGGGATTGGTCAGAGAAGTCACATTCTATTGTTAGTCTTCTCTGACAGCACTGCCATGTGTAATCCCATATGCAAGCACGTTTTAGCAGGAATGCTTGCTTGCATGGATGTAACATTCAGTTTGCATGAAAACTCACCTGTGCAGCTCTGAAATTAATTGTTTTATTAGGACCAGCATTTCCATACCTTGATGCTCAGTGTTAGTCTCCTAAACTCCTATTTGGGAACCTACATGCAAATGGACTGAGCATCATAAATACTGAACGTATACAAATCCCATTGGAGTCAATGGTACTTATAGGAGAAACTCGCCATCTTGGATTGTCAGGCCGCTTGTATTTAGGTACCTGATAGAAACCTAATTTTAAATACTCAAGGCCGGCTTCCTCAACTGGTGTGAATCCGTGCAGTGTCACTGACTTCTGTGAAGCTGTGCTGTTCTACACCAGCAGAGGAGTCGGGCTCCACGTTTGCTAATGCTACCCTCCTGTTTTAGCCAGTTGCTGGAAAATAGAGGACATGGGGAGGAGGGGAAAGGGGGCATTGAACATGGCTGACGTGAGCCTATTGAAAAATACCAGTGCATATTTGCAGGCGGCTGTATTCCCAGCTCTCCTCCAGGAGGACGTCTGGGCACTTGGCAGACAAACGTGTAATGCATTTGCATCTTTTTCTGGAGACCCCCCTGGGCACACGGAGACTGCAGCAGCCATTTTGTTCTGCTCCTTTGAAGGAGGAGGTTGGAGAGAGCCATTGCTGAAATGCCTGCTCCAGGGATAAGTCATTCCATACAGGGCTATGACTCAACAGGACCCAGAGAAAAGGGGCCAGCTCATTTCAGTGGAACTGTGGTGACTGATGCCAGCTGAGGATGTGGCCCAAGGTGACTCCATTAGATGCAGGGAACCCGTGTTGACCTTCCCTTGAGTTTGGTGGTAGAACTTCAACAAGTGGCTCCAGATCCATCCCAGTATATAACTGACCCTGGGTTCCCTGAGCAGGAGAATCTGGGTCTTTTGAAAATAAGCCTCTGTGCATGCTGCTAATTCGGCGTCCGATCTCACCATTATCCCCTGTTTAGGACCAGACTGTGAGACGCTCACTCAAATTGAGTAGCACCCAACTTTGTATGTAACCCCACCCTGCTGATACCACTGGGACTATTTACCAAGTTAGGTGCTACTCAGCATGAGTAAGAGTATGGCAACCCAGCCCGCAGTGGAGTTTATTAGTACTCCGCTCCTTGGTGCGCAGCCCCAATCTCTGCCAAAGTCTGGGGGTCCCATTCTCCGCTAGGTGACATCAGTTTGATGCCGCGGTGACTCTATTAATTTCAGTTGTGATTGGCTGATGCAAAACTGGAGCAGCTCAGCAGTGGAATGGGCCCTTTGATTTCAAGCCCTGAACATGAAGGATTTCTAGTACATTTCGGAGCTGGGTTCAATCAAGCCCATTGTATTGCCCCTGGAACACTGCTGAGTAGGAACGTGCTTTGAAAGCTAAAGGAATAGTTGTCCGAGATGCCGGCAGCTCTGAAAATCAGGCTATTGGAACACCTGCAGGTATTTTGCTGCTGGCGAACTAGTGCTGTAAAATGAGCACTACAGTGGGTGTTAGGAATGGCAGGTCCTTCCCTCAGTCTACACACCACTTATCCCCCCTCCCCCACCCCCCACTGCCTTGGCTTCAAGTTGGGTAATTGCATTCTCCCTACCTGTGCTCCGATCCTCTGCGGTGGAAAATCGTGGTCATCCCAAAGCTAAGACTCTGGCCTGACGCTCTTCACTGTCTGGCCCAAACTGTTGTCGAGTGGTGCTGTGTGTTGTTTAACGTGTTCCCTCTCAGATGTGGTTGCATTTCAGCGAGGGAGGAAGTGATTCTTTGACAGGTTATACATGTTTTGGGGATCTGCAACAGGGTAAAACATTCGAGAAAGGGTTACAGGCTCCCTGCCAGTCACGTGACTCAGCATGGATTTTAAGGGAAAGTGTGGGCTCTTTTAGGGGGAGATGAGAGAGGCCAGGGGAAAAGATTCTCTGTCAGTCTGGGGAATTGATTTATTTTGGTGTCGTCGCCTGCGTTTTGTGCTTGAATGATATATGGGCTATGAGGCAAGCACCTGAAACAGACTTAGGCATGGCCCTGATTCCTTCCTGGGCTGATGAGAGAGCCCAGTAATTTATAGAACACTCTGGGATAAAAAAAATCCCACATAGACCAACACAGCTGGGCAAATCATGCAGGCAACCTTCTGCAATTAGGTATTGGTCTATTTTAAGTAGGTTTGCATTAGCCATGCTCACCATCTTTGGTTTTTTTCCTTCTGTCACCATTCATGCATCTGTGTGTTACTGGCTCAGAAATTTGCAGGGACTGAATTCTACCGCAAGCTTTTGTGGGAATAGATTTTGAGTTTTGTGCTTGCAAGCATTTACCCTGGAAGGGCTTCTGTGCTTTCCCTGTCATGGAGTTCATGGGGTAAACTACAGCTAATCAACATGGATTAAATTCCTACGGTTCCCTGCAACTTCAGAGTATATAAAACGTGAACATAGAATTAATTGATTACATTCATAGAAAAAAAATCAAGGAAATTTTGATCTGCTTACCGATATTCCACCGGCACAAAATGAACCCAAATTTGCTGACTAAGTTAGTTAATTATTTGATCAGCTCTATAACTGGAAAAAATATATATTTGTTTTGGAGACGTGCAAAGGAACCTCAGTGAAGGATCGGGGCTCTATTGTGGTAGGCACTGTACAGACAATAACAAAGAAAACAGTCTCTGTCCAAGCCACGCTCACTATCTAGAGGGTATTTATAGTACAGTATTACTAACTTAACATGCTACCAAATACCTGGTCCACATTGACCTGGCCAGCTTGAAGGTGCTAGACTCATGACAGAGACATCTCAGTGTTTGAGTGCCCCTCTCATTTCCTTGGTATTTTTCCTCCCATATAGAGTGACCAGATTGCCCTGATTTTATAGGGAAATTCCTGATTTTTGGGGTGGTCTTTTTCTTATATAGACTCCTATTCTCCCCATCCCCTTGTTCCGATTTTTCACACTTGTTGGCTGGTCTCCCTGCTCCCATATTCCCCATTGCTTTGAGCTCCACACTGCTGCAGAACGATTTGCTTTAGACAAAGTCCGCCTCCCCCTATGCTTTTTTATTTCTCCTAAGCTTTACTGAAGAATCAATACTGAGAACATTGCCTGACCCCATTGTGTGTGAGGGTGAGTGTATCTATCCAAAGGCAGGTTCCATTTGTTGTTCTGTTCACGTTTTTTAAAGATGGCTATTTATATGGCGATGTGAAGTTTTTCATCCATGATCCGAAGAGAACTCTTGCAGAAGTAGCAAGAACATAGAGTCATAAACTTTAAGGTCAGAAGGGACTATTATAATAATCTAGTCTGTGGCCTGCGTTGTGCAGGAGGTCAGAATCTCACCCACCCACTCCTGTAGTAAACTCCTAACCTATGTCTGAGCTACTGAAGTCCTCAATCATGGTTTAAAGACTTCAAGATGCGGAGAATCCTCCAGCAAATGACCCATGCCCCACGCTGCAGAGGAAGGGGGGAAAAAAACCCTGGCCTCTGCCAGTCTGCCCTGGAGGAAAATTCCTTCCCGACCCCAAATGCTGAACCCTGAGCATGTGGGCAAGACTCACCAGCCAGACACCCAGGAAAGAATTCTCTGTAGTAACTCAGATCCCACCCCATCTAACATCCCATCACAGGCCATCACTCAGAATTGCTTCTCGAACTAGAGGGCAGGTTTAAGATAGCAGCTGCTCTCTGCAGGTTTGGAATTTTCTCCTTTTCCAAGCTCACCTTTGATTCTTAAAGCACTCCCTTAACAGGGATTAAGAAGCATGTGCCCACCCTAATATGAAATGGGGCTCGGCATAGAACAGGGAGCTGATCCCTAAAACAAAACAACAGCAACAAAACTCTGCCCCACAGTTGTACAATTCAGGAACTGGAGGAGTGTGTTCTCCCCTCCCCTCACTATACACACATTCATCCATCCCAGCTGCATTTCAGATTAGAGATCTCCCAGCCAGAAGACAAAGGCAAGATCAGCGCTGAGCTTTCTGGTTGCTAAAGAAAAGTCCGTTTCCACCTTCAGAACTGTCCTTGCAAAGGAAGAGAGTCGATCCCTGATGCCCCTAACATTACAATAGGGGTGTGTAAAATCACACTGGACTCGATGCACCTCCAGCGAGTGCAAATGGAGGTGCGTTGCTGGATTCACATTTGAGGGCGAAAGTCTGACGGCCTTGGGGATGGATTGGCGTGTGGGGAGGAAGACAAAAGGGGCGTCTCCTTGTGCTTCCACACAGGGGCTGCAGCCTACGAATCCATTCCCTGGCTCAAAGGGGCATAACCCCTCCCGGGCCGACACCTCCATGCCCTGAGCTGCCTGCTAGCATCTGGGTGAGTTCATGTTATTCCTTTAAAAGCAGATGTAAAGAGCTGGAAGTTCGGCGCGCCTGTAACCCACACGCCTCCGGGGTGTGGTGTTCTCTCCCCTCTAGTGGCACCGAGACGATGTAGAAATTAATGAGTCTGCTACAGCCTTAGCTAAGGGCCATGTGGCTTTAAGCTTGTGCTGTGGAGGCTCATACACTAAACTACAGAGGTCCCTGGTTCAGTCCCACCAGCTGATGACGAGGGTCTGTCGGCATTACATGCTCACTCCGTCCACACCAGCGGAGTGCCAGTGGCGATCGCTTCACCCCCCACCCCCAATCGAGCCCTGCCACTCACTTGCAGCGGGATACAAATAACTTCCCTTGACTTCAATGGGATTCCCTCTGTCCGGGAGGAAGGGTGGGGGGAGAATCTATCCCCAGCAGAGAAGCAAGACTCTAACCTGGCCTGTCATGCTGGCGACTCTCAATAACTGTTGAGTCCAAAATCAAACAAGCCTTTTGCCACGCATCTAAAGATCCGGTGGCTTTAAAATGGCTGCTCGGCCACTACCCCTCACACACTGGCTGTGTAAAAAGAGGGGTTTTAACCCCCCTTACAAGCCTAGTGAAGACATGACCGCTGTAGCTGGAACCCATGTTAGGTGGCTGAGGTAGGCCCTCGCCTCGATCGAGGGTGATTTAGTGAAGGCAAAGCCCAAAGAAGGGACTGTTTTACTGGGAGCTCATCATGTGGAACACCCGTGAACAGAGCTTTGAAAATCTCAGCCTTAAACCATATTTGCTGAGCTAGCTGGGCGTTTTAGTGGCATCAGTCTGATAGCCATTCTCTAGCCCTCAGGCTCTACAGGACCCCAAATAAATCCGACAAACAGTATTTGGGGAAATATAGGGCTGGAAGGGACCTCAAAAGGTCACCTTGCCCATCCCCATCCCCCTCCCCCCCAGGCTGAGGCTGGACTAAGTGTGCTTAGCCCATGCCTGAGAAATGTTTCTCACCTGTGCTTGAAAACGTCCAGTGACTGGAATTCCATAGCGGTTGTGCAGTTGTGTTTTTGTCAACCCTCCCCCCTCCTTTTTCCCCCCTGCATCTGGGAATAATTTGTGGAGACAACATAAAGCAAACCCAAGTCATATGCTATTCTCACCATCCAGTGACTTGAAATACCCTCCACATGTCTGAACGGGCATAACTTAAGCACCGTGAATGGTTCCCTGATGCACTATAAGAGCCAGAGGAAAAACAAGCAGAAACACCGAGCTATTTAAAGGGTTATTCAGGTTTACCCAACTATTGGGATATTTGGTTTGAAAAACATGAGTGTGAGTATAAATATCATGACTGAGCCCTGCATATATTATTACTACTTATTTCAATGGTGGCAGCACACAGGAGCCCCAGGTAGGACTCTGTTGTGCTGGGTGCTGTACAAACACAGAGTAAAGAGGTGGCCCACATATCCTTGCTTCTTCTGAGCCAAAAAGGATTGAGTTTGCTATGTAGGCAAATACTCAGCACCTAAGAGTTTGAACAGGCTGCTCTATGTTGCTCAAGAGTGAGCCCTTGGGTGTGATTAAGGAGCATAATTTAGGAGTTCCAAAAAGAAGGCATATTCAATGAGGAGCTAAACATTAAAAAGCTCTAAGATGGGCAGTATAGTTTAATGGTTAAATCGGGGCTGCAAAATCAGGAATTTTGAATTTTAGTCCCAGCTCCGCCACTGATTCATTGCATGGTATCTCCTTGTACAAATCAGATAATTTCTTTGTGCCTCAGCTTCCCAAGATGTAAAATGGGATGAGGCATGACCCTCATTACAGCTCTTTCACAGCATCTCCCAGCCACACAAAGGGGAAATTTAGGTTCCTTTTTCACTGCTCTGGTGCTTTTGCCTAGTGCAAAGGGGCTGGAGGAGAGATGACAATCTCCCCCACTACTGAACAGCTAAGAAGCCCTCAGTTGGCTAGTTAGAACAGACCAAGTGGAAACTCAAAGAATAGATATCCCAGAAATCTTAGTCACAGCTTAAAATCAAGGGCCTGATTTGAACTGCTGTGAAACAAGCACAGCTTCATTTACCTCAGGGGAGCTACAGCCAACTTACACCTGAGGGATCTGACTCCTGATTTCCCATTTTTGGCTAAAGAAACCATGTTTACTGCAGTTCAGCTCAAGCGTCAGAATCCATTGACAATAGCATACGGGCCACTTTGCGTCTGTGACCTTCTCCTTAACGGAAGTGTCACAGGTTTCAAATCCTAAAGATAAGAGCCAGCGCACACCTTCCCAAGCTTCGTTTGCATTGGCTTCCGTGCTCTTCTACCCTGATGTTGGCTTATTAAGGACATGGTTCTGCAAGAGCTGCTTTGCAGAACCGGTGTGAGGGTTTTAAATGACTGCTCCTGGAGCAACCGTACGCTCAGTCTCAGTCTGCAGATTCTTCTTCTGCGTCTCACTTTGACTTTCCGCTTGTCGTTCTTTAGTGCATATAGGCGAGCGTTTCAACAGCCTGGGATGGCAGCGTTACTGAAACTTGTGGGTATTATTGTAAATATGAAATCACCATATGGCTATATTTTAGACACTAAGAATGAAGCACGGAAGACATTTATTCGTGTGAAGCCTGAGAAAGATACATGATCATGTTTTACTGTGTGGAACCATGGAAGAGAGAGATTGATACAGGAAATTGAAGCAGCAAGGAGAATGGATGAGTAGTTAAGACCCCAGAGCGTTGTGCAGGAGGTCAGACTAGATGATCATAATGGTCCCTTCTGACCTTAAAGTCTATGAGTCTGAGATTTTTAAAGGTATTTAGTCACACATAAGTGCCTTTACAAAAGGGTGTAGGCATGGACCTCCTCTTGAATTTGGTGGGTTTGAAACCAATGGGAGTTAGGAGCCTAGGTGCTTTGGAAAATCCTGCTAGGTACCTATCCAAACCTGAGGCACCCAAATACCTTTTAAAAATCTGGCCCTTAGACTTTAGTTCCAACGTGCAGGTTCAAATCCCAGTTCTGGTAAACTCACTAGCTTGGGCAGTGGTAATATCAATTATATAGACTAGCGATCAGGAGATCTGGCCACAGTTCCTGGCTCTGCCACAGACTCACTGCATGACCATGGGCAGATCACTAAGGCCAGATTTTTGGAGATGCTGACCTCCCAAAACTCCAGGTAAAGCCAGCGGCAGGGTTGCAGCGCCTCTAAAACGCATGCCCTGAATCTTGCTGTGTTTCAACTCCCCATCTGTATAAATGGGGTAGCGAGGTTGTGAGTGGGGGAAAAGACCTTACTGTGTGTGAGGCGCTCAGATCCTGTGGTGCTGGGCACCAGAGAAGATGACCGATAGGTACAGGTAGATAGTTTGGCTGGGAAGGTAAGTCTATTTATATACAATGCGCCACCTTTTCAACCTGTCGGGGGAATGTTTGGAGACTCCGAATGAGCGGCACCAGGTCTATTACAGTAAAACTGAGCAGTCTCTATCTAGCTAATTTCTCCCCCAGGCTGCCAGACTCTGGCTAACACTTCTCCTCATTGGCTGTGTGTGTGACGTTTGCAGCACGTCTGTTTTCGGGAAAGTTCATTTTCTTAGTGGCGCCGCGATAAGGACAAGTGTTACTAAACGGAATGTAACAAACATTCGCGGTCTAGTTGCCCTTAATTAAACTAGCTCCCTCTCCACTGGAGAGAGGCAACGTCACAGCAGCCCGGGCGAGTTTTAATGCCCGTGTCGCTCCTCGGAGCGGCTGAGTTCTGAATGTCTCGGATCTGCCACACAGGCTGAGGCCTAGTCACTCGTGCGTCGCATTGCTCACCGACTTTCCGCTCTTTTACAGCGTGTGGGAAGCTGACCGGAATAAGTGACCCCGTCACTATAAAAACCTCTGGATCAAGGTTTGGCTCATGGATGACAGACCCTCTAGCTCCGGAAGGTGAAAACAAGGTAAGATTATAATATTCCCCCCCACCCCCGTCCCACACACAGCATGTCCTGTGTGACTCAGAGCTCTTTGCATCAAAGCACTGAGACTCCGAATAAAGGGCCACCATCACATCTCCCGTCCAATGCCCACTGAAGACAGTGGAAACACTTAATGGGTCTGAGCTCCCCTGACCCTGTCTGCACTGCATGCATATCCACACAGCGATTGTTAAACTCATAAGGTCCTGTTCAGCAGGTCCTGGGCTACGTGTCAAACCTGGAGTGGACTCTCTAAAGGTTGCTGCTTCTTTGATTGGCCCAAAGGCAAGGGAGTTGGAAGGGTTGGCCGCATGTCATTACAACCCACACACATTGGAACACTTCTGGAAACTTTGCCTCTTGGTTGGTTTTTGGGATTGTTCTTGTTGGGTTTTGTTAAGAGGGGGAGGTTTACTTATTTATTTTATTCCTTAAGTTATTTTTTTAATGTTAATTTTATTGCTCACGGAAAAGTTCCAGACTCACAGCCACTGGAATTCTCTCTTTATCCATTGGTAATGATGGGTCAAATCCACCACCCCCTTCCCACCACAGCCTGCCTCAACTCTGGCATGCAGGCACTGCCCCCTTGGAGAAGAGGATAGTATCTCCATGGGTCAGCCCGTCCTGAATCTGTTGTCTGAAAATGCCAGCCAAGTTTCCTGTTATGGCCTATTACAATTGTGTTCTTAATGGAGAGGACATGAGTGCACTAGGCCCTGGACTGAGACCCCTCCAACTCATTCTAGGCAAGATACTTACCATCTGTAATTATTTTTATTAACTTATAAAGCCTATTCCTAAGGGGTTCAGTAAAACAGTGGCCTTATTTCCAGCTGGATACCTGAATGCAAATTCCAAGTATGTTATAAGTGCAAAACATGCTCTAGGAGCTTCTCATTATCAGCTCTGAGTTAAAATCCATTTGCTGTTTATTGGTCTGATGCGTACACATTTCTGTTTAGTCAGCTAATGGCACCAGCCCACTCTCTATACAATTAATGTTCCCTTGGATATTTTTTGAAGGCTTCCCTGTCTACAGCTTCCTAATTTTCTAAAGCACAATGAACAGGTATGTGTCCTCTACAAAGCAGATGAGAGGGAGATGCCAATATTTGGCTTGTGGTTCAAGTCTAGATTAATTTGTCATGTTGTGACAAAATTCACATAGGTGCAGATGATGGTTCAAGATGCAGGTCCATATAGAATCAGGCCCATAGTTATTAGCCAACAGGAGGGAACTATCAAAGTCCCATTAATTTCTATAACATTGCTGCTCGTCTCCCAGATAAAGTCATCTGACCAAGCTTCATCTCCCCTCCTCCTTCTTCCTCCACCTTCGTTGATGTGTAGAATTAATTTGCTGCATCAAGAGAGGTTTTTGTTTTGCTCTGTTTTGGTCTTTTCAATTCAGACTGTTCAGCTCTGCTCACAAGGAGGTACGAAGCCAATAACTCGCTGAAAATCAATCTAGGTTTCCAATGAGTGATGGAATGGAAAATATCTGAAGGCATTTGCTGAGGACATTATAGGACGCAGAACAAACAAACAAAAAAGTGTGGCTAAATGGAAATTCACTATTGTCTAATGCAGCCTTAGTCAAAAGAGGCAGGGGCAGCACAGCACAGTTAAGGCTGGGTGGGAGGGCAAATGAATGTAATAGCTCACCCTTTGTTTGGGTTCCCTAGCTGAGATTGGGAAGAACCCTATTAGAAAGAAGATACGAACCGATGATTCCAAAGTCAATTTCAGTTCAAATGACAAAGAGATCCGACAAAGTGGGTATTCACCCACGAAGCTTATGCTCTATTACATCTGTTAGTCTAAGGTGCCACAGGACTCTTTGTTGCTTTTGCAGATCCAGACTAACACGGCTACTGAATTTCAGTACAGAGAAGCCTCTTGGTTCTGAACATGCACATTAAACTAAGGGCACTATGCAGTGGAAAGACAGTCTATCCCTTCCCCTCTCCAACTTAATCTGTTTAGTTTATTAAAAAGAAGAAGGGGTGACTTCATTATAGTGTATAAATATCTTCACAGAGAGACAATACTGGATACTAAAGGGCTCTTTACTGTAGCAGAGAGAGGCATAACAAGAACCATCGGCTGAAAGCTGAAGCCAGACAAATTCAAACTGGAAATAAGGCAGAGTTATTTTTTTTTAACAGTGAGGATGATTAACCAAGGGGAGTGGTGAATTCGGCGTCTCTTGATGTTTTCAGATCATGTTGGGATGCCTTTCTGGAAGAGATGCTTTAATGAGCAAACACGTTATTGAGTTCAGTACAGGGGTAACTGGGTGAAATGTAATGGCCTGTGATATATAGGAGGTCAGACTAGATGACCTAATGATCCCTTTTACCCTAAACCCTATGCATCTATGAAACTCCAGTTCCTTGCCTCTCCCTTAGTTTCCTTGCCCAAGAGACTCTGAGTCAACTGCAAGATCCAAAATTCTGATGAACGGGGTTTTATTTTAGTCCCAGGCATCCCTGCTACAGGCCTCAGTGGTACAAACTTTAAGGCATGATGAGAGATTATGTCAAAGGAACAAACCTCTGTTGCCATATAATTATAAATGACAAGCTGAAGCCTAAATGCTTATTTTCAAGACTGGGACACAGTGATCTGGTGATAAACTTCCATTACAAGTTTATTGCTGTTGTACCTTCTAAGTGATGCAGATTTAATCACTTTATCTGATGGAGGTTGGTGCAGCAGAGGGACAGGAGCTCATCACTCATTATTCTTCTGCTATGTGCTGTTTGATTCTGAGAGCAGACCTATTGTATTCTGCCGCCAGTCCAGGCCTTGATTATCCATAAGCTTACAGGGATTTTTAAAGTACATAGTCAATGAAGTTGTCTGGCTGGCTTGTTAATTTAAGTGCTTCTAATCAGCTGGTTAGCAAGAGGATTGGCTGCCCAGGATCCATCTGATATGACTTCTGACAATAAGTATATCAAACTTTACGCTCATCATGATTAAAAATGTAATTATGGAGCAGAACCAAAACTCTGTACCCATATCACTTCTCATTTCACTCTCAGTAGGACACAGGATTATTCTGCTTGGGCTACATTTTGGCTACATTTACTCAGTCCATTGATGTTAGTGCAGCCACTTCAGATTTACACTGGTGCAAGAGGAGAATCCGGACCATTACATCTTCAAAACGAACTCTAATTGGCTGATATGCTTTATAAGGGCCTTCCGTGGTTCCTAACAGCTTCAGCAAGCTATTTGTCTATCGTTATTATTAATTATTTGTATTATCTTAGCAGCTAGGGGACCTCTCTTTAATAGCTGTCACACACAGTTTCTTTTCTCCGGTAGATAATATTTTTAGTGTAGGTAGGAAGGGAGCAACAAGATTTTCTAGGGACTGTAGCTCTAAGTTTAGAAGTATGTGTATTATTTACAATAGATTTGATCTGAAACATACACATCTATGAATTTCATGGGTTAAGTGGCAGAGTTTGAAGTTGATGATGAGTGGTGAGCAACGTGTTAGTCACCTCCAAGTTACATCACAATGCACAATACATTTGGTGGGTGTTCTTCCGTTCAGGTCCCTAACTGAGTCATTTGTTCATATCATAATATCACTGAACACAATTGGGCATGATGGTGAGTCTCTCCGGAGAAGTCCAGCAATGAAATGGCAGGCGGCTGTTGAAGACTGGGATTGATGTGTGCTGGCAGAACTGTGTGTGGAAGACACTAGCTCAAAGCCAGACTGCACTATGCCTGGCTCAAGACAATGCTATCAATCTCCTGTTTTCTGAAGCAAAGAATCTCATCAGATTCAGCCACCCTAAAATGTTATCATTATAGCAAGGTTTTCTGCTTTTATGGTTTTAAAAATACCCACTGAGTTTGGCATGTGTTACTTTTTAATGCCAAATAATGAAACAGGAGCAGCAGAGCAATAAGATGGCTCAATTTTCATTTTTTTAAAGCATTGCCATTTCCTGGGTAAATTCAGTTTAAGGTAAGATGTTCTTTAACCCCAAAATTGGAACCCCTAATTCAGTGTTTCCCAAAGTGTGGTATGTGAAAGGGTTTCAAGGAGTACATGGCAAAAACATTTATTTTAATTTATCATTGCTTTTTTTTTTAGTAGCAGAAAACAATTCACTAAAATTTAATATACAGTATAAGAATGGTGTACACTTGAACATTTATTTCTAACAGACACTTAATCCAGAATGAAACGAATTAGGAGTGTGTTATCAAAATGTGGCCACCTCCCGCCCCTCAATTATCTTAGCTGGAGAAGGGGTATGCTGGTAAGAAAAATGTCTCAAAAGGGGTACACGAATGTCATAAATTTGGGAAACATTGCCCTAATTCAATAAACTCCACCTTTGAAGGAGGAAATGCCACATCCCTTCTCCCAAGATGTCTTGTCTCTACCTTGCTGCTGGGGGACGCACTGACTTGTTCCATCTGGGACCTTCTGACACCCATCTCAGCCCTATCAAAAGAGGGGCATGGAACACTGCAATTGTTCATCCGTGTTTGCAGAATGTTTCAAACCTGGGATGTGTTTGGAGTTCCGCACAGATGTTTTGCAGAGCTCCCAAGTTAATTTGCCATTCTAAGACCAACCAAACACAATGTGTGGATGTTTATATCCATATGAGAGCAGATGACTTCCTAGGACCCTGTCAATGGTGGCACAGTGGGGTTCTCATCAGCGGATGTTTTATGCATTTACAGTGACGTCTACTGTATTTTTGGTTACACAAAGCTGTGCAGCTTCTTCTGGATGTAGCATAGTTATCTTTTACATCTTTGATCAAAACAAGGGCTGTATTTGACAAATACTTCCTGGAATATTTTTTGAAGATAGCTAATCAAACTAGAGATGGGCTTGAACTAGGGGTTTCAATCCAAACCCTTTCAAATTTTCAGATGGCAATGGAGATTAGATTAAAATCCCTGGTCTTGATTCCACCCAATACAGTTCTGAATCCAGGGCAGATCCAGAACCAAGAGGTATCTGTTTTCCAGTTTAGATTGAGTCAAAATGTCATGAGATCTGTCAGTGCCCTTCAATTTAAGCCTGAACTCCAGGGGTGATGAAATCCTTGCCCTAGAAGTTCTGTTGTTGACTTCATTGGGGCCAGAATCTCAAAGTAAAATCTGAACCCCAAACCCTACTCTAATCCAAATCTGGGTTTTAACACTGTCTCCTTGGCAAGTTCTTCAAAAAAGAACTAGATAAATTCATGGAGGATAGGTCCAGCAATGGTTATTAGCCAGCATGGAAAGGGATGGTGTCCCTAGTCTCTCTTTGCCAGAAACTGAGAATGGGCAAGAGGGGATGGATCACTTGATGATTAGATGCTCTGTTCATTCCCTCTGGGGTACCTGACATTGGCCCCTGTCGTAAGATAGGATACTCGGCTAGATGGATCTTTGGTCTGACCTGGAATGGCCGTTCATATGTTGTTATGCACATCGGCAGTTAACGTGAATTTTCCCATTGATACCTCAATCTTCCTGCACAGAACTCAATGGAGGTTTTGCAAGGACCATACAGACAAAAGTTGTGTTTGTTTAAGACATGTGCAATTACACCTCCTAAAAGTCATTTCTACTCCTATTTTATATATTATCTCTCCTGCTGCTCAGACAATTTCTGATCTAGAAAACAGCTGTCTTATTGTTAGGCAGCTGCATACAAAATGTCCTCAGTAGGAGAGGTTTTTGTGTGTGTTTTTTTTTGCTCCACGTTAACCGTATTGCTTTGTAATTTGCTTCAGTCTTGGTTGCAAATGACTAAAGCATTTTTTAAGCAGTCTAGACAGTGTCCCTAGTGAACTGGCATTTAAGTAATAATTTAAAATGTCTCCACCATCAACCAATAATCTAACAATAGTGAGATTTTGATGTCTTTATCTGTTGTGTTGTAGCAGCCTCACTTTGAGCATTTGATGCAGGAGAGCATGATTTTTAAATAGATAAGGACTTTCCAATGAATTTCCGTGACACTGAGCGATCGCATTCATATTCTTGTGTATGCCAAATTAATGGAGTTCCACTCAGCAGATGATATAATTTAATAAATGCTGCCCTGATGAGGCCTACAGGAAGCAAAAAAGAGGCATCAACATAATATACTGTTTTTATCCAGGCAGACTGAGATGTTAATTGCCCTTTCAAAAGACAAAGACAACCACCTGGTACTTCAAGGCAACAGCTTAAACTACAGAGCTTCTGGAAAGATGTTAGCTTCCCCATCTTGGAAAGCTTTTGTGTGCTACTTAATCCAATCAGTTGGTTTTTTTAGATTGTTGACCTATTTTTTCTATCATTGGTAGCTTACTCCAAATACATCGTTTTCAAGGAGGTTGCCAATTACAGCCTCTCTTCAAGCAATTTGCTCTGGATTTCTTGTGACCCTTGGTGTCTGTCCATGAGAAAACCTACTGTTAATAACTGTAGGCCTCCATGTCATTCTCTGAATAAGCAGGGTCTTGGAATGTGTGTTCTGGGGATGAGCTAGAGGGCAACACTTCTAGAACCAGTGAGTCCAGAAAGAGTCTGTGCATTCCTCGTGGGTATAATGAGACACAGAGGGAAAAGATTTCATAGTGGTAGCCGTGTTAGTCTGTATCCTCAAAAAGAACGTGGGGTCCTTGTGGCACCTTAGAGACTAACCAATTTATTTGGGCAATAAATTGGTTAGTCTCTAAAGTGGGGGAAGAGTGACAGGCTTTTCTCAAAGTGAGTCTTCCTTAGTTTAGTCTTCAGATTGTTCTCTTTTAATATCTAGTTTAATTTCTAAGGTAACTTATGATGCTGTTACCCTACATATCTTCCATAAGGGGGAGGGGGAAATCTCTTTCTGTATTGCTCATTTGTTATGGGGGCTCTCTGCTGCCTTCTAACATGAAATGTTTCCATTGTTTGCCTAGGTCTGGTACATGGATAGCTACCACAACAATCGCTTTGTCCGAGAGTACAAAAGCATGTCGGATTTCATGAATACAGACAATTTCACCTCTCACCGTCTCCCTCATCCCTGGTCTGGCACCGGCCAAGTGGTCTACAACGGCTCGATCTATTTCAACAAATACCAAAGCCACATAATCATCAGGTTTGATTTGAAAACAGAGACCATCCTCAAGACGCGCAGCCTGGATTATGCTGGCTACAACAACATGTACCACTATGCCTGGGGTGGCCATTCTGACATTGACCTCATGGTGGATGAAAATGGCTTGTGGGCTGTCTATGCTACCAATCAAAATGCGGGGAACATTGTTATCAGCAAGCTGGACCCCAACACCCTGCAGAGCCTGCAGACCTGGAACACCAGCTACCCGAAACGCAGCGCCGGTGAGGCCTTTATCATCTGTGGCACGCTCTACGTCACCAACGGGTACTCGGGAGGAACCAAGGTGCACTATGCTTACCAGACCAATGCCTCCACCTACGAGTACATTGACATCCCATTCCAAAACAAATACTCACACATTTCCATGTTAGACTACAACCCTAAGGACCGAGCCCTCTACGCTTGGAACAACGGGCATCAGATACTTTACAACGTCACCCTCTTCCACGTCATCCGGTCCGATGAGTTGTAGTCCACTTTTGTCTAGAAACTAATTTAATTTAAAAAAAAATACTAATATCAAGGAAACACACTTATTAAAAAACAGCTGCCAAAATAAAGAACAACTTCACAGAGGATTATACAGCATACACCTGACATCAGCATTTACCTCTACCTTTCTAGAAGTCCAAGCCTGTGTTATATAGACTTCAGAATAATCGTATACTTGCAGCTGGAACTGCACTTAAAGAAACACTGAAGTTTTTGTTTTGCTTTTGGTTCCAATAGCAAATCTCCAGTACATGCTAAAGAAGTAAGGCAATGACTGTTGGAAATTATCACTGGGGAGTTTCTTTCTCTCTCTCTCTCTCTCTCTCTCTCTCTCTCTCTCTCTCTCTCTCTCTCTCTCTCTCATGTGAGTTGCATGGACATCTTCCTACATCACAGTCAGCTATGATGGATGTGTGATTCGTATTTCTAAGTGGAAAAGCTGACCCCCCGCTCCGGGGGGTGTTTGGTTAAGACTAACACTGGTTAGTTTTACTTGCATTCCAATGCAGCTACTGTCTCTCAACTGTGTTTTTGTCTCTTAGATTAACCGTGCTGAGACCCAAAGTAGCTCATGGATCTGTGTCTTAGTAACTATTAAACACGATGGTTTAAGTATGTATTATGAACAAGTTGTTGTACCCATATTGTTTGAACTTATGTATTCAGCAAATATACTGTATCATGTATGTCTGTTATTTACCAGAGGTGACAAAACTTTGTATGTCTAGTTTATGCAATGAATGTTGTAAATGCAATGATGTAGTTTGGATTAATAAATGATGGTTTCGTTTCTAAAAAAAATGACAATGAATCAGTGTTCACCCCTTATACACCGGTAACCAATTTCATGTTGCTAATCTAAAAAATACTCTCTTACTATTATGATATCTACACAGCATTATGATTAATGGAAATAACTTCTGTGGCATCAGATTCCCATATGAAGTCTTAGGAGGATGCACTTGTGAAGGAAATTAATTTTTTTAAAGAGGAAACTTTGTACTATCCACAGTTATCTAAGGAACAATAAAAATATTAGGAGACTTCCCTGTTTTGTTTCTTGTGTACTGGCTCTGTGTACATAGGGGGTGGAACAGTAGTAAATTATAGAGACAAATTCTGTTCTCAGTTATATCTTTGTGCAACCATCTTGGGTTGGGGATAACTAAAAGTTAAAAATGGCCTCCTGTGTACAACCGCTGGCACCGGTCAGCAGTGTCAGGAATTTCAGAGGATTATCTACTTTCCAGTGCACATCACTCAAAGAATCAGGTGGATGCTGTCTCAGTTGCAGGACTTACGCATCTGTTTAGATTATGGTGTATGCATCACGGCCTGTGATGTGCATCTGCCTTTATTCAGCCTTTTAACAGTGAAAAGCAGACTGGGTATCTTCTGCTTTAAGGAGTTAAATGCCTTACTTCATTCACAGTCTCTACAACAAACAGAAGCACAGCATCGATGCTGTATTGAGTCACTGCCAGCAAAGATGGCCTCTTTTGCTCCCCGCAGTGCCGAGCCTTTCCTGTTCTACGTCCTGACTCAACCCTTGGGATTTCAGAACAGCTTTTGACCCATGGCTTCTCTCCACCACATTCATCGGACGTGAAGACACCGAGCCTCGGACTTGAAGGTTGAAACGACTGTTTTCATCGGCTGAAAGACATGGAACCCCAACGTTCATAAAACGCACCATTGCCTCTGATCATCCTCGACCCGGTGTCAGAGACACCAGGTGCAATTCAGCGTAAGACTGTCTTGTCTTGCCTTTGCCCATTGGGAAGAGTGCATGGGGCTGAGGAATGTCATGGCGTACCAACTCCTGCCTTCAAATTATTCCAGGGTGTCCGACAGCTGAATCTCCTAACGCTTGTGGGTCCTAACACCTTGTGGTGCCAATATGCACCCCCTAATTACCTGTAAAACCATGATCCTTGGACATCCTGCCTCCCTGATCCCCATCTCCCTGACTACCAAGGACACTTCCTCTGTTGTGACCCATCACGATTACCAGATTCACTATCCTGCCCTCTGCCAACTGATCACTGCTCAGCTGATACAACACACCAGGTGAAACATAGGTTTCCCCTCGCCATTTTCTCCCCAAGGCCATGTCCCAGTTGTCTCTGACTGGCAGCAATAATATTAAGGCTTATTGCAATGTACTGGAGATTAGTGCCGCATATGATCCAACACTGGAGTCTGATATCCCTTTATTGAATCCGTATAGGGCAGGCTGGAAGAGTGTTCTTGTACCAAATAAAAAAAAACAGTCTTGCATTTCTTATGCATGTGAGGAGTCCCATTGAATTCATTCCCCAGCCTGCCCTTACACAGACTATAAGAATGATTCTTTCATTATCATAAACTAAGCTTATATTCTTTCAAAAAAGTGATACAAGACGATAAATATGTCTTGTAGTACCAACAATCAGGTTTCTCCGCTAAGTCTGATGAGTGCAAATATGTTGCTTTCACTCAAATGAGGCTTCTAGCAGAGAATTCCAGAAAGGGATTTCCATGTTAGTGAGTACTGACCACTTCAGAAGTAGCAATTGTAGGAAATTGAACATAATGCGAGAAGCAATCACAGCAAATTGAACATATGAGATCCGCCCTCTTGACCCTAATGCATAATCCCTGCTCAATGTTTCAGCAGAAGACAAAGTGGGGGAAATAAAGCACGAACAGAACACGGCTTCCTCACAGACGGATGGCATCATGGCCAAAGAATGGTTCTTCACAAGTAGATTTCTGAGCCGGTTGTGTAAATCTTGAAATGCCGCCTGGGTGATGACTTACTGAAATGAAAGCTCATATCGGGAACAAGGACTGCTTTCTGGGGATTTGATTATCTATCACACAGCATGTTTCTAATGTGCTGAATTGCTACATTTATGGGTCTCCTAGATTTATAGCAATGGTTTTCCTTCCTAGAAGCTAAAAAAGGGAAGAAGGAACCATGATATAATTGGCAACAGTATCGATTTTCAATGTGCAGTAAAAAAAATCCGCTAAGCAGGGAGCCTTTAAAGCACCTGATTGTATCCACTTAACAAGTGTATTCTGTAAGCAGGGACTCATTTAGGAAGAAGAGCTCAGCTGTTCTTTAAAAGATTTAGGGCCAGATCCAAAACCCATTGAAATAAATGGAAAGACCCCTGTCAACTTCAACAGGCTTCAGAGCAGGCCTTCGCTGCATAAAGAACCCATGAATGACCCAGCTACTTATGTGTATCAGGACATACCTTTCTTGCTTTGTCTCTCTCGTTCCCTTGATAGATTTGAATTATAGTTGTTGCCATAGGTATATATTATAGAATATTTCTCCACCATTACTCAAGTGCCACACATCATACGCTGGATTGCCTCTGCATAGACACGAGATTTAAATTCCTTTTTCTAGTCCAATGCGTTTAATACAAAACTGAACCGGCCTAGTGTCCTTGAGCATTACAAAGACCCAACCGCTTTCCCCATAACATATGCCAAAGCTAATGAGGTGAGAAAAGTGGTCAAACTGATTGCACCTTAGTCCTATTAGCCTGTTGTGCATATTCTATAAATGGACACCCTATGGTAATATATTTTTGGTGTGCATTATTTTTCAAGTGCCATTCTGAGGCAAATGTGTCCCAGAGGGATTCATTTCTATCACAATTGACTTATTTGGTGCATGAAGTACACTGGGCCAAACACACGGCTGGCATTTCCCCAAGGAAGTCAATGAATTGCAGCAATGAAAAATATGACCCTGTGTTAAAAGTTAATGTTTTAAAGGTGTTGCTTTAAAAGGACTTTGCTAAATATTTGTGTGGGTTTCAGAGACTGCATCATGCTAAGTGGACTCCAGAGCCTAGATTCTGCATTCACTTACAATAGCAATATTTAGT
Organism: Sternotherus odoratus; assembly: GCA_032164245.1. Classification (NCBI taxonomy): domain Eukaryota; kingdom Metazoa; phylum Chordata; order Testudines; family Kinosternidae; genus Sternotherus; species Sternotherus odoratus. The sequence continues at coordinate 15,024,954 of JAVMKO010000016.1, forward strand.
CCCAGGGGATGGTTTATAGCTGAGCAATAAATTCAACTGCCTTAAATGTGCCTACATTTCAATCAGCACTACCATTGTCATTTGATTCATTTGACCCATTGATCTCCAGCTGGTTCATCTGTAGATCTGGATGAGCTGGGTGCCAGTCAATGGAAAGATGAGCGAGCCATTCACAGGATCATCAGATGATTCTACAGAGGAAAGAGAAATAACCTCAGGAAGACTCTGATCTCTTTCATTCTTGGGCTGCACCTAGCCACGGTGCTTTCCTGCCTTTGCTAGATTCATTGTCTTCCACTGCACTGTGCCAAGTTATCTCGCTCTCTTCTATGGGGTCATAATGATCAGATATACAAGGGACCAGGAGTATCTATCACTCCTCCTCCCACTTAGGGAAAGCTCTGACTGGCAGCCCTCTTTCAATAGGTTTTGAGTGCACCATGCCCTTGTCTACTTCAAAGCTGCAGCTGAGGGAGAGAGGAGAACATGCCTAGCAATTTTTTTTAAAAAAAGACTGGTCCAAAGCTCATAAACCGAGCAGGGGAAAATCAGCTCTGACTGTTTCTCCATGAAATACCCCTTTCATCTCTACTCTTATCCTCTTCTCCCTTACATCTCATCTCCTCCTACTGCTTTCCATGCTGCACCTCTGCCCAAATCTCCCAGCCCAATTCTGTCTCTCTTTTCTCTTCTACTTTCTCCTCGCCCTTTTATTTTCCCTCTCTTCCTTGATTTCTTTTGCCCCCTTCCTTTTGTACATTTCCCCCCTTTGAGTCTTCCTCCTCCCTACCTTTCCCTTCCCTCTTTTCACTTAGTTCATCCTCCGAACTCTTATCTTCCTCTCCCTCACTCCAGTTTAATTCTCTTTGCCTCACACATCATCCTTGCTTGGAAGGCGTAATCCAGCCAGACTCGTGCTTCCCATCATCCCAAGAGAGGACATAGGCACAAAGCAAGATATAGGCTTGAACCAATCACCAAAATTGCAGGTGTTTATTAAATGTACACCCATGGCCTCGTTCAGGTTTCAAACAACTTCTATCTTTATAAAGGGCTGAGCCAAGATCCTGTATTGGATCACCCTTGCACTTTGAAATCCAGAAATACACTTTTGTGATTAAGGCTCCTCTGATTCTAAACTCCCTATTTGGGTTCACGGGGGACTGGTTTGTATTCATGGGGGAGCATGACCACTTTTGAAGGCTCAGGCAGGCAGGCGTATGTATTTGGAAGCTGTCATAAGTATGAAGTAGCTTAGAATTACTGTTTTACCTGTGAAGGGTTAACCTGAAGCAACCCAGAGAGGGAGATGATGTAATCAACGGGGAACAAAGGAAAGCTTTTTTACTTTCATTTTCTCCCGCTTCTTTCGTTCTCCCCTCGGCTCACTCGGGAGTCTGTCTGTGCATCCCCCTGGCTATGGGAGGAATCACACTTATGTTTCTATTCTATATTTCTATAATCTTCTAAGAAAACCAAGGCCAGCAGTAAGTGATTTGAAATCTTGAACTGTATCGTTTGATAATTGATCCATGGTGTTCTTTGCTGTTAAGTGAGCAGAAGGAGAAATTCCAAGGAAGGGGGGTCAATGAGGGCTGTGTGATGCAAGGAGTTTTTCTTCTCTATTGCTTCTGTACCAGGGATCTGTACTTCTTTTCCTTTTATTAAAATCTTTCTTTTAAGATTCTGTCTGTTTTGTTTCCATTGGATCGATCCTGGTTGGGATCAAGCATGTCTCACAGCAAGTGAGGGTTTGTGCTCTTTGTTCTCGAATCTCTCCCAGGAAAAGGGGGGGGGGATTTGGGGGTGTTACAATAGGGGTTCCAATTTACCCTAACCAATAGTTTTGGGGGCTCAAATTGGTGGTGGCAGCGTTTTCCAAGCCCCAACTGGAGAAGTTTGGGGTTTGGGGGAAAAGTTTTAACTTAAGCTGGTAAAATAAGCTTGGGGGGTTATTTCTTCTTTCATGCGGGGTCCCCACATCTTTACCCTAGAACAGTGGTCCCCAACCCCCGGTCCGCGGACTGGTACCGGTCCGCGGAGCATTTGGTACCGGGCCGCGGCCGCGTTCCCCTCCTGGCTGCGGCTGCGTTCCCCTCCGGGCCGCGGCTGCGTTCCCCTCCTTTGCCTCCGCATCCGGCGGCTTCCCGCCTTCCCTTCCGGTCCGTTGCGGTCTGGCTTCCGGCGGCTTTTCGGCGGACATACCACATTCCGCCGCGGCTAATTGAAGAAATGAATCTGATGAAATGAATTCTGCGGGTTTTCGGCGGACATACAGCCGTCCGCGGAACAGAGTGAAAAATTAATTTCCCTCCGGGCCGCAAGCATTGACTCGCCCGCGTTGACCGGTCCGCGGAGATCAAAAGGTTGGGGACCACTGCCCTAGAGTTCAGAGTGGGGAAATAGACCTTGACAGAAGCCAAGGCTGACAATGTGACACACAAGTTGCAAAGTCCATGCTCAGTGCAGGATGGCTAGCCAAATGCATGTATCTCTTCAGGAATGTGTTCCACCTTCAGATCTGGAGAATGATTCCATGCCCTTAGGTTGAGCAGCAGTTACTCACCGTCAACAAAGTTCATGCAGTCATCTGTCCCTGACCCAGAGGTTCGTTTCTTGGTAACACATAGATTAATACCTAGCATCATCATTACATTAATAGCTAAATATATATATATAATTTTTCTCTCCCACTACTTGCATGACCTACATTAGCTCTGCAAGCAGTGAACTCGGAACCCCTATGGAGACAGATATCATTAAAAAAAAGAATCCTGGCCCCTTAATTAGCTCCTCATTATCTGAAAGCTCAATACTGAAGTATAAAGATGTGGCAAAGCAATTTGTGGAGTTTCCAATTAAAACTTTTAGAACTGTTGAGCCTTTTCATACTTTATATTTACAAATTACCTTGGAACTAACCCAATCCACACATTTGCATCACTGGGGAAATATGGCTGTAGATCCTAGAATTATTAATATAAAATCCCCACTTTTAATAAAGTCATAAAGTATGTCGATGTGGCTGCTATTTTTATAGCTGATACAATAGAGGTGAGTCTCTTTTGAGTGAGTGCTGAAGGGTAGGAATTATTGAGGGCAATTATAGGGTGATTTCATAATAAATCTACTTTTACAACATAGTAAAAACAAATATACACATCTGTTTTTACATTAAGTTATTTTGGGTCTGATCCTGCATGATGGTGTTAAGTGCTGAGTATTTTCAGTTCACACTAAAGACCATGGGAATTAAGTGTGATCAACATTTCCCAGGAGATGAATAGCTCATTGCAGACTCAGGCCTTTTATGAATACATTTTGGTCAGCTGGACATGGATTATAGTCACTGTATTGCGCAAGCTGAAGGCTTGGGGAGTGGAGCAAATAGATACTAAAAAGGAAAATGGATTCCCTCTACAAAGCCATGAAACTCTCACACATCCCACTGATACTTCGCTGAAATTTCTGCTGCCAGTTCTAACGCTGGGCTAGGAGCAAAGGGGAGAAAAAAATCATCTATGGAGAATGTTCTCTTATTGCAAGTGCTTCAAGCAAAGCAGCATACTAGAGCTGTGTGAAAGTCTAGATAACAAATTTCTGAGTAACTGTCATGGGGTGGCTGGCCCCTGAAAGGAGAGTCAAGGCCTGCTCTATCCGGGGCCTGGCTTCTTTCAAGAGAACAAGCCCATCTCGGCACACCTGTTAAGTAATTAACTGCCTAGGTGGCTGCTTGCCAGCTGAATTGATTAATGAGCACCTGGCCCTAGTCAAAGGCTACCAGAGATTATTTGGGGAGGTGCTTCCAGAGATAGTAGTAGAAAGAAAAACTCATAAGCCCCAGGAGGAAGAAGGCAGCTGTGGTTTCCTGATTCAAGGAGAGAATGACTGTTAATAGCCCAGCCCCAGGAAAAGTGCAGTGATGCTCCTGAGTACAAGGAGGGTAAGCCTGCCAGAATTATTACCTAGGCACAGGGGGAAGCTCTGGGATTCCTGAACTGGGCAGGGGAGACCTGCTGGCAGTGATACCTGGGCTCCCAGAAGAAGAGGGGGCTAAAGAGTATGTACCTTGAATAAGAGTTAATGAATAAGCCCCATGCAGGCGACTCTTGATTTAAATCATTGCAAGTATAAATCCCCTCACACTCCCTTTCAGCTATTTTCACACACTCAGCGGAGTCCAAATTGCAGAAACATACACTGAGGAGCCAGTGGATGGTTAAGGTTCGTCACCTCCCCTCTGTTAACTTATATCTCTTTGGTGTTTATGTTGCACCAACTTTGACTCTTGTAGACATCACAGGGGAGTGGGTGCAGAGCTCTCTGGGAGTTGAACTGCCTATCACTTCTGCTGTCTCAATCTGGACCCCCATTGCCAGCCTGTGCCTCCAGTGCTTCAAAGCAACTCACCAGTCCTTTACCCTGCTCCCACCCAGGTCTTTGGTGGAAATTCAGCTCTCCACCAAGCTAGCCCAGTCTCCCACACATTTTCTTGCTGTCTGTGATAGGTGTCAGGTCTCAAACAGTCAACAGGTTCCATCACACTTGCTGGGGCCTCCCCTGTCAAAGAAAGGAAAGGCGGCTATTGGCTGAAGTCTCCATATAATTAGTACAGCATTGTTCTCAGCACAGGCAGTGCAATCTGGTTCTCCCAGGGACTGTAAATAAAGGAGCTTTCAAGGACACACATACCTTAGGAAAAGCTGTATGTTGGTGCCAGATCAGAAATCAGGTTGGCTCCTCTTCCAGGCAGCTGGAAAATTCTGGTCCCTGGTGAAAGCAACAGCAACAAACAGAGCTTTGGTGTGTTGCCAGACCTCAGTGGATGGCTACTGCTCACTTTCTCTTGGCTGAGGGACTGATAACAGCATAGACATTCTTCCAAGACAGGAGACAAAGGAACATGTAGGTTCTGTAATAGGACAGGCTTCTGCTCTTGGAGTGCTCCTGGTGGGGTTCCATGGTGTCATCATTCTGGAAATAGCAATTTCCCCTCCTGTAGGACTATTCATTGAAGGATCTCAAAGTGCTTTGCAAAAATCTTAATTTGTAGGTGAGTGTTGCTACAGTGGCTTTACATATGGGTGGGATTAAGTCACATACCTAAAGCCTCTCGGGGATTGATCCCATTTGGCGTCCCTGGGAATCTTGGTGTTGGATCAGGTCTCTAGTCAATCGGTGGCACAGCAGAAGTTGGAACAGAAATCACAATCCCCTTCCTTATCCATTGAACTGCCTCCTTCCCCTGAAAAGTGGTCCCAGAGCCAGATTTGATAAGTGCCTTGTTATTAGAGGCCATTGCAGAATCACAGGCAGGAGGGCATCGCTTCTTCTTCTTCTTCTTCTTTATCCTCTTCGCTTAGGGGAGAAAAATGTTGGAAGCTGCTTTGGTACATAGCAGGGATGGAGAGTGATCTGTGGAATACGTGACAAACAGTAGCTCTTGGATGCTGCGTGCACCCGGCTTCTGTTCTCCGGCTGCGCCGAGGACTTTTGATAATGTGATACTTATGTTCTCTTGGATGTTGTAAAACCACGAGCTGATCTGTATTGAACATGCCATTTATATTCCCACACTGTTTTTACGTGAATCTGTCAAATAAAAGTTAAATGTAACCCAAAAAAAAAAAGAGAAGCAAAGGAGAAACTATGAATGATTCACTGCACTATCATCTGCAGCTGATTAGGGCAAAGGCAGCTTGGTGCTTTTGTTATCCTCACAGGGAGGGGAACTCAGTACTTCCACCAAGTAGCTAGGGTCCAGAGTTACAAAGGTAGCAGTCAGATGCATAGGATGGGAGTATTTAGAGCCAGTTGTTTTGGTTCCATCTCTCCATTCTGACACTTGATTTCTCCATCAGCTTTAATGGATACGTGTCTGTCTTCTCACCTTGGCAGTACATGCTGTGCAATCAGCATCCACTCAGCTTTGGGCCTGCTTCTCCCTTTTTGAATCACCACCCTGGTTAGCTCCTGGCTGAAACTACCATGTCCAGAATGGGCCAATTCTGACTCTCAGAAAGTAGCGACTTCCCTTTGAGATCTCCCTCTTTTCTTAAAGGCACTGTAACCTACGTACTGAATAATTTATCCCTTACATGCATACGTTCCTATTTCTGAGCATCCCGGTGCTGGATTTCCAGATGAGGGTGCCCACCTTGGAAATCTGCTCCCTGCTGATTCATCCGTGTCTGGACCCAAACTATAGGTCCCTCCCCAAATAGGTGTGCCTAGACCTCAAGGATGAACAAATGACCTTGGGGAAAGAGAACATAAATCTGCCATCTCTGGCAATTTAGCATTCATCAGTTGCATTACTCTATGGCACTTGTCACCTTTAATGAATGTTAAAGTTTTCTTATCAATAGATCATGCAGTTCATCTCACTTAGGGCAGTCTCCTTTTTCTGTCAAATCGGCTATGGCATGCTATAATAAAAAGAGAAACTATGGCTGTAAAGGGTCATTCAGAGGCGCTGACATTAACTCAAGGAGGTCCCTTCTTGAAGGAGACATTCAATTAAACTTTTATTGCATTTTGGCAACACAAAGCCATGAGTGTGAATCTCAATAGCTGGGTTGGGATTTTCGATTACAAGCTGAGTAGTAATTTTCTGAAGATCCTGACCTCTAGCAAAGGGTGTGCAGCTGTGCTCAGGCTGGAAAAATCCTACTCGGGCACAATGCAGTTTTTAAAATGGGAATCACAACTTTGATGTATAAGTTTGCCATTAAGGTTGGGTCGTACGGCCAGGGGAGGCAATGTGGTATATGGCCCAGTTCCTCAAAGGTATTTAATTGAAATCAGTGAGTGTTAGGTGACTAAATAGGCCTGCTCCTCAAAAGCAAGTTCTTAGAGCACTGAACTGGAAATCAAGATTTCTGGATTCATTCATTTGCTGTGTGACCTTTGGCAACTCATACTATCTCTGGGCTTCACCATATCCATCAGTACAATGGGTGTGATAAATTATTTCCTGGCTGTACAGAGGGCATTGTGTGTCTTAAGTATTTAGTGACTTTGAAACCCTAGGGTGGAAAATGCCAAATCCTCCTCTACTGTGAGAAGTCTTTGCTCGTCCATAAGCCCATGTTACTATTGTTAATTCAAAGCAAGCCCTGCTGCAAACCAATGAACTAATGCTGCTGTCTTAGATTACTGACAGCATCTGATGACTAATTAGTAGACCATGACCCATTGTTAATCGTCTACACGTTGTTGTTGGTTCGTCCGTCGATTCGACGAGGACCACTCAGTCATCCGTGAATTACTGGGGCTGATTCTGTCTGTTTGTGCGCAGATGGCTGATGAGGCCAATCCTTGCACGAAAGGTCCGATGACAGATAGGACAGGAGATGAGGAGGACATCTCCAGCAGGGTTTCTAGCACGGGCTTTTCTGGCTTGCCTCTTTTGTTCTGCTGCAGCCGTCCTTTTGGCCTCACATGATTCGGCACCTTTATACACGGAAGAGCGCCATGTAGTCCGATTCATTGCGCTCTGTTCCCAAGAGTCAGGATTGATGTCAAACGCTTTGAGGGCGACTTTGAGAGTGTCTTTGAAGTGCTTCTTCTGACCCCCATGAGACCGCTGTACAACAGTTCCAAAACCAGAGAGCTGAAACCAGGGGTTCCACAGTCAGACACGGTTGCTGTAATGTATTCATTAGCATTAAGTATAATGTAATATCTGCATTACAGTAGAGGCAAGAGGCCCTACTTAAAACCAGGGACCCTATTGAGTTAGGTGCCGTACAAACATAGAGACAGACCTTTTCCCTGTCCCAAAGAGTTTACAATCTAAGAAGAGCAGCAGGTGCCCTTTGTTCCTCCTCTAATCTATTTTCTAATCCAGTGATATACTCTAAATGAGGCAATGTAACAGCAGTGAATGTCTGTTTTAGGCAGCAAGCTTCAGTTACTGGTCATTTCACTGGGTCGAATCTTGTGTCCTCCTTGACCCAGTTTTCACCCAGGCACGTAGGAGAAGCTACATCCTCCTAGCTGTCTGCAGGGCAGGGAGTGTAAAATTCCAAACCAAGACAAAGCCAGTGTGTTAGGCTAGTGTTTTGGCAGAGTGCGAGCCCCAGGACTCGAGCCAATGTCTGCAGTTTATTTAAGCCATGTCGATCCCTCTCTGCCTCTTATGTTCTTCAGGCAAACTCTCTTTGCAGGGGGTTAGGAGGTGGCTGGATGCCACCATGAAACTTCATCTTCCCGGCTAGCATTGATTTGTGGTTTCTGATGAAGTAGCATCTACCTTTCTTTGCTGCTGCAGTATCTAGAGGTCAGTATTCAGGTGGCAGAAGTGACAGGCTCTGTGAATGTTCCGGGTAACCTGCAGAAATCAGACGAATCTCATTCCAAGGCCAGACCATTAATACATTTAACTGAGAGCTGTGCTGTCATTTTGAGTTAATATTCCAGCTTACTTGGACCTGTTTCCAGAGCTGGGCCTGGATCAGAACTCTGGATCCAGAGCCAAATTGTGAGGGTCAGACCCTCTCATTTGGTTTAGTTAGTAATAAGAAAAAGTAAATCTCTACGCAGGGGATACTTCATGCAGATGTCCTCCAGGAACTCAGATGCATATATGATAAAAACACCCTACCTTTTTATAGGCCTAGCTAGCAATGGTGACTACACAGAGACTCAGAGGAATTCCATAATACTGCAATTTCATAATAGCAATTGCACAGTACCAGCTGCAATTCCTAAGCTATATGGACAGATTTCCCAAATGTTGCACCTGGATTTCAGTTCTACAGGTCCAGACTTCAGCCCATAACACATGATTTTACAAGCCTGAGCTTAAAAACTCAAGAATGGGGGCTTTCCGCTGGAGAAACTGACAGATTTTTAATTAATGGCCATTGTTAGTGAATTATCATAATGAGAGTGAATGGAAACTCCTTCCAGCCTGCCAGATGTTCCTGTTTCGTGAAACATTCACTCTCGTTACATCCGTGACGTGACTGCGAATATATCCCTTTCTGTTCAGGAGCTCGGAAACAGGGCATGCTAAATTCAGCCCAGTAGAAGTGGACAGGATAAAAGCTGTGACAGGCCAGTCTTCATGATAAAAATAGCCTCTGCAGATAAACCAGCAATGATCAAAATTGCACAAGGTCATCAATCCTCATGCATCAGGGCACAAAAGGATTGTTAGCTCTGAGTCAGGAAGAAATTTCCCTATGGGGCAGTTACTACCTCGTTGAGTATATTATGGAAGTTTATCACAGTATACGGAAGCATTAGCTGCTGTTGAAGGAAGAACACCAGATTTAATGGTCCACAGTCCTGCTTCAGTGTCTCTTATGTGCATGGCTCTTTGGGGATTCTGAGGTACAAAGGACTATCCCTGGAGAGGTCCCAGGCTTTGGCTGCAGCCCTGGCACCCTGACTGCATGTCTCCATTGGATCTACATTCCCAGGAACTTTCCATGGGTAAGTTGCCCAGCAGCACAGTCCCCAGAGGGCTCTGATGTGGTATTATCCTTTCCAAAGAGACTCCGTGGGGACAGTAGCTCACTCATTCTCCACCCTTTTCCCCAGTGTGGACCATGGAATCACAAAGACACCTGTAGAATCTGCATGTGTGAGTCAGATATGGCTCCATAGAGGTGGCCAATTCTGCACAGGAGCAAGGAGGGACATGCATTTTGAACTCTCTCCCATGTGCAGATCTGGGGGGTGATCCTGCCCGTCAATGGCAGTAAACTGGATCCTTAGCTGGTGTAAAGCAGCATTGGTTTGAGTCCCTGAAGCTACGCTAATTCTCATCAGCTGAGGATCTTCCCAGTGCAGCTACACCAGCCTAAAGCGGATGTGAGGGCAGAATCAGGCATTCGAGATCTGACCCACAGAAAGGAAGCACCTTCTCCATGTTTGTTGGTATTTGTGTATCTGAAACATGGAACAAATAAAACTGAGGGGAGGGGGGGATATGGAAGACACAATGACAGATGTAAGATTGTAAGGCTTTTGGGACAGAGCATGTTTCTCACTAAGCGTTTGTACAGTGCCTGGCGAAATGTAGCCCCGAACTGTACTGGGGTCTCTTGGTGCTACTGTCTGAATAATGTGCAAGTAAAGAGGAGGAGAGGAACAAGAACCTGGGAAATTGGACAGCTTTATCCCATAGCAACAAGAGTGCTCGGAATCAAGGCAGGAATGTACTCACACCAGAACCCTAAAAAAGAACCCGTTAAAAGAAACACTTTGACATAACTAACACCTCCCTCTTCACTGAACGATGTGTGCTGTAAGCAGCTGTGGACGCATTTGAGAAGGAAAATACCGAAGAGGCGGCAGATAAGAGGTACTCTAATTATGTGTTGAAATGAATCCTCTGTTTTCTTCACTATCCAATATGTTTAGTCATTATGGTTTCTCTGTTAGTTGATGAATCCAGTCGTCTCTTTTGGAGCATCTGGCTTATATTGTTCACTTGCTTAATGATAGCAAAAGAAAATCGGGCATTTTTCAATGAAGTGTTTGTCCCACATACAGAATGCCACATTGTATACAGATAAGGAAGGGGCCCAACAACTAATGGGTTGCAGCTCACTGGGTTTCGGGCTTAATACATCTTGTCTGTGACAGGTTTGTATCGGCAGACATTCTAATAGATTAACTCAACCTTGCAAACTCCTCACCACAGCAGTAATTGCTTACTCATGTGACTAGTGCCACACAAGTCAATGGAACGGTGGGCATAAGCAAGGACTGTTTGCATGCGTAAGAATCTGCCAGATCTGGCCGGGTGGAGTAGAGCATTCTTAAAGAGAGAGCGTACAGTGCCCTTTGTAATCGTACATGAGCTGAAATCCCGCTAAGGTTGCCTACAGACTGCCTCTCAATCGGAGAGTACCTGCAGTTAGTTCAGTAGGGTGCGATGTGGAAATTCATTTCCGGAAGAGTTGAAAGGAATGCTCGCGCTCTGTCTTCGTTTGGAGGGCTGATTGGCTGATTCGAAGGCCTCTGTGTGCTGTCTGTCAGCTTGCTATCCTTGGGGGAGAGGATTCCATCTTCCTCTCAATACCCAGGATGAAATGAATACAGCCTTCCAAACAGATGATGTTCCTTTTCACTTTTTCCTGAGGACATCATGATAAGATTATATGTATAGTCTGTAAGCTTTTTTGGGCAGACCTTATGGCCTGGATACACAAAGGGACTTAGGCCCTGATCAGTGTCTGGCTAGAGGATTGTGCTGGGGCTTAGGCATCCGTACACCTGCCTGAGGTAGTGCTGTGCATGCCCAGAGGCAGATCTTAGGTGCCTCAGGAACTCTTCAGCGGAGAGGTAGGCAGTGGTGATGCCTGTTGGGTGAGTAGTAGCCGAGTGGGGGTTTTGTGGATCACAGTAGCACCTGAATCAGGGATTTAGGCACTTAAGTAAATCCCTGTGTGGACCTGGGCTTGCATGTACAGCGCCTAACACAATGAGTCTCACTCCCTGACTGAGACATCCTAGCTGGTTTTCCAATACAAACAAACAGTAGCCATAAAAATTATAGGCAACCAAAATCAAGTAATGTTCCAGGGACACCAACTTGTCTGTGCACCTCAAGATACTCAGACGTGTTGAATATTAAATATTACAGGCCAGATCCTCTATTGGTATAAATCAACACAACTATTGGTTTCAATGCAGCTATGCTGATTTACACGGACTAGAGATCAAGTCTTATAGGTGATTAGTTATAAAAGTTGGAGCTTTTTAATTACCAGTTCACATCTCTAGTTCAAACCATTCCTGTTTGAAACACAGTGCCATACTTGCTCCTTGGTAAATCCCTAAACCTAAAAACACATCTGTGTAACTTTATACACAGCAGTCTCATTGACTTCTAGGGTGTTTCATGTGTGCAAAATTACATACTTAATTGTTTACAGCATTGGGATCTTCAGATGAGATGATACATGTTTAAATTGCCTTTTATTGTACTATTGGTTGTCTCTGGGAAACCGCAAATAAAATAAGAGGCACTGCATGAGAGCTTCAGGAGAACTTGGTCTCATTAGCCGGTTCCCTGAAGAAAACAGAGTAATTTTATTTTAAAGTTGGACTCACATTAATGGATTTTCCCCCTTTTCTTGCTATTTTATTTTATATTTTTGCATAATAGTAGGCTGAAATACAGAAATGTCCCTGCTACGGAGGAGAAGCTACAGTAATTGAAAATGTGACATGATTAGAGATCAGAACAATAATGAGATAGTTTATCTTCCTACACATATAGTACTGGATAAACCTGTGGGAAATAAAAAAAGCATCAATAAATCATATTGTCTCTGCCATGAACGTAATAACACAGGCAACTACAGGTACAATAAAAAGTTTGTTCCGATACCGGTCCTCAGACATCCCCATTAGATGAGACAGTGAGCAATATACCACATTACATTTTCATGACTCTGGGTTCTTGGAGTGCCCCCTCACTCATGAATTAGGCAGTTAGGGTCAGCCTTAGTAGATGAAAGCAAATAGCCGTGTATTTCGTATGTGTGAGACCTCCAGAGCCATGCAGGGGACTTAGATGCCCTGTTCTCATTAAGTTTAAAGGGAGACTTTGACTCTCCCAGTCTGTAGCTGTAGATAGTGGACCACTTTCTTATGCTGAGGAGATTCTACTCAGGTGAGTAGCTAGTTGATTTCAGCCGGGCTGCTTGTGTGAACTGGTGAAATTCGCCTCTGGGCAGAGGGCCAGCATAACCTATAGGCCTTAGAGCTGGTTGGGTTGTTTTTCTATTCCCAATGGACAATTTGTCAATGAAAATTTGAATACCAGAATATTTTGGCTGAAAACCAACTATTTTGATGTTGATATGCTGCTGTGGTGCCCCATGGAAGTTATAGTTTGGATGCGTGATACTCCTCTTCTCTCTATGGGGCTGGATGCTCCCATTGGCCTCCCTGGTTGGACTACATATCCGATGGTGCACCACAGACTTCTTTTGGGAGAATAAAAGCTGTCCATTATGGGAGTCCTTCACTGGGGTGCATCATAAGATATGTCCAGCTGGCGAGAATGGCCCAGAGAGGAGAGTGAGAGATAACTAAACTACAGCCCCCAGGAACACTGCAGCAGCAAAGCCAAATAGAAATATTTGGGGTTTTATACGTTCTGTTTTTCAACACTTGATTTAGTCAAAAACCCATTTTCCCCCATCATTCAATGGTTTAAATGAAAATGTTTTGATGATCCCTGATAGATACTCGTTAACAGTTAAGCCTTCAAAATATGGTATAAGTTGGACTTACATAGTATATCGGCTTTGGACTAATCCATTGCATGGGGAGAGTTCCGGTGTGAAAAAAGTTTGCACAAACTCACAAAACTCCAACTGAAAAAATCATCTTGTATTAACGTTCAGTGATTAACAACATCGTTGTTATTATTATTATTATATTTTATTATACACACACTCTCGGTGCTCATTAACTTTGTACCTGGGTGCCGCTAAATAATTGAACATGGACGTTAATACTACCCATAAGTCAGCGTTGGAAAATTGTCCTGTAAACTTAGCAGCTCTGGCTCAAAATCTTCTCTGTGAGATGACACAAAAGCAACTAATAGAGATATTTCATTTGCAGGTCCAATCTTTTCGAAATAGCAACTTGCCTGGCTTGAGTAGAATATTCTGAGGCTGCCATAAATAGGTAGTAAACAAATAATACTGCAACCCACAGCCATCTGCTAACAGACAAATTCTATCCAGCTGAAAACTGAAGTCAAGGAAAAGTTATCAGAATAGATGCAGCCAGTCTAACAAAGGGCTAAGTGCCCTCAGCACCTATGTGACAGGAGTTGAGTGAGTTCAGTAAATCAGTGTGTGGCCGATAATATGGCTTGTTCAGGCTTTGCTGGATGACATAGATGTGCCATAGTACATGTGAGACAATTTGCTTAAAGAGTGTTTAAAAAAGAAATCACTTCAGCATAATATTTACAATGTTATAATTAGGCCTACATGAAAAACACCACAAATGTGAGTATTTTCAAAACTTCAAAAAACTTGTTTTTGAAAGAGACCTGATTTTGACCATGTTCACAATTTTTTTTTAATCCAAAATTTTAATTTTAGGAGGGTTCCCCTCCCACTCCCCCCCCCCCCCCTCTTTTTTTTTTAAAAAAAACATCAATAAGGAAAAAGGGAGGGAGAGTAAAAACTGAGACGAATGAAAAATGAAGAGGGGGAAAATTGATTTCATTAGAAAAAAATACATCAATATTTTTTTTCTAGATTTGTGTGTAATTTTTAATTTAGAGGGAAAACCCACTTTTTTAATGAATTATTTTTCCAAACAATTTTGACCAACTCAAGTTTTATAATGTGTGGCAGTCCTTCATCAAACATTAAAAGTCAGAGCATCCGTTGATGTAAATCAGCATATCTCCTTTGAAATTAATGCCAATTCACACCAGTTTAGCATGTGGGCCTTAATCTTCCCCCCAAGGATTACAATGCATGCGTAACGATGAACTGCACGGATGTACAGATTATGGCTGCAAGGAACTAGTCCAGAGAGGCCTGCAGCATCTGCCATTGCTGCTGAAGTTGATAGGGCTTGTATATGCTCAGTACCTCTCCAGGTCTGTCCTCAGTGACAGGATGCCTTGCATTATTGTGCATTGCAAACACAACAGGAGTGAAATTAGTTTTGTAATAGGTCAATTTTCCCTCCAATTTGAGCCACAGTTCAAAGCCAGGCCCTAAGCTTCAACCAAAGCTGCTCCACTGGCATCCATTGCAATGACTTTCCTCTGAGCACTGTGAAGAACACACAAGAGGGGCAGGATTATGAAAGGGAACAGGAGAGATGAGATGAGCTGAAAGCTTGTGTGCTATTGTTATAAGTGTAAAGGGTGTCTTGCCTGGGTGGCACTATGTTATCTAACACAGTGTGCCTTGCCTGGGTGGGGCTTGTTATCTGAAACAGGTGATGTAGGAGTTTCCCTGCCATGGGGGAGGGAGGAGCCTCGAGCCCATGAAGAAGGGAGGAGCAAAACAGTCAGTTCCATCTTGGCTGGCTTCCAGGGAGGAGGCCAGGGCCAGAGAGCTCCATCTTGGCTGGTCTCCAGGGAGGAGGCCAGGGCCAGGAGAGATCCATCTTGGCTGCACATGAGGCAGGAAGCTTGCCAAAGTAGCTGGCAAGGGTTCTAGACCATCTTTGGCTATAAAGATGGCTGTACCTTTTTCTGATACTTCTACTTAGCTAATGTGAGTATTACAATTTGATTCTTCTATTAAGCCGTGCCTTTGGGATGTTGTTTCCTTTTCAGACCAAAGTGGGAAACCCCAAATGTAAAGTGTCTGTATTTCTGTTGTAACCTTTTTCTTTATTAAATTTTCTAGTTATAAAACCGTCTGGTTTATTTCCCTTAGGGTTTTTCTCTGCTTCCAGTCTGGGAAGGGGGAAGGGAAGGGAATAGGAACCAGGGCAGCTAGGGGCCTAGCTGGAGTGTGAAGACTGTGTCTCCTTACTGTCAGGTT
Organism: Sternotherus odoratus; assembly: GCA_032164245.1. NCBI lineage: Eukaryota > Metazoa > Chordata > Testudines > Kinosternidae > Sternotherus > Sternotherus odoratus. The sequence goes on from JAVMKO010000016.1 coordinate 15,040,457, forward strand.
AGACGGGGGAGGGAGGAAGCAGTCGGTTTTTCTCTCTTCACAGGGAAGAGAGGAGGTAGGGGGAAGTGCATAGCCCCTGGTATCTGACTTGTCTTCCAGGGAGGAAGACAGAGTCAGGGTTAAGGGAAGTCTGCCTTCAGCCAGGGAGGGTGAAGGACAGAAAGCAGCTTCCAGGTATCTAACTTGGAAACCCAGAAAGGGGTACAAGGTTAGGGTCTGGCTCTCAGGTTGAGAGAGACAGGGTTAAGGGAATTCTGCCTTCAGCTGGTCAGGGTGAAGAGAAGCAGTTTTCCGGTTTCTGACTTTAAAACCCAGGGAGGGGGTATAAAGTCAGGGTTAGGGGAAGATCGGGGGCCCCTCCAAGGTTTTGGAAGTATACCCGATTGGTGGCAGCGATTGGTAACCCCAAGAACCCCAACTGGCAAGGTGGAGGTGTCTTGGGGTGGAGGACTTGTTGGTCTGGCATAGAAGAGGCCCAGCCTTTGTACTCAAAGCATAGAGGCTGGGGGGAACCCCCTCTTACAGCTATACTGAACTATGTTTGCTGCACAGACAGCAAGACTGCCAAGCTGCTACTGTAGCCTGATTTTCAAAGCACCAGCCGCACTGACTTCCATGGGATTTGTGGGTGCTGAGTGCCTCTGAAAATTAGGCTGCTGGCTTTAATTTCCTGGTTCCAGACCTTCATGGGGATATGGGGTACAAAAATAAGACCCCCTGTCTTACAGCAGCGCTCACACTGATGCCAGTGGCTGCTGTTACATGTGTGTGTATCTGATATCTTCTGGTATCGTTACACAGAGGAATAGCTGAGAGGAAAGAGGACTCCCTGTGCACCAGCCTTTTTCCTTAGTGGACCAATTACCAGAACTAAGACGGAAAATAAATCCATCTTGTGCAAGTAGGATTGAGAATCCAGGGCCATATGTTCATGTAGCTGCATGCAAAATAGGAAGGAAATTGCTCTGTTTTACAATAATCAGGAAAGGAGGGGAGGAGGGAGAGAGAGGCTTAATCACAAGACTCCGCTTCATCTGCTTTCTCTAGCTCTACTGATTGACAAGTTGTAACAACACAAGCTTCCATTGATCCATTGTGAATCCCACAGAGGAGGGCAGGGGAACAAGGATGAATTGCTAGCTGTGCTCCCCTCCCACCTCTGAACAAACTGATCCTTCTCAGGGACACAAAGGGCCTTGGATTCCTTTGGCCCTAGACGTAATCAATAATGTGATTATGACCTTATTTTTAATGGTGAACAGTAGGTTTGTCAAGGAGACACACTGACTGCTGCTGAAAACAAGGTGAGAGAACACCAGGCTGAGGCTGTGTATTGAATGACAGAAATGTTGTGAGGGGATTTACTGACGCGGAGATGAAGGTGAAAGGGGTGACCCACGTATCCTTCCGTTACCAGAATTAAGGTAACTGCGAAGCACCTTTGATTTCCTGGTCCTTATCTAGTTCTCGGAAAAAAATTGACTGCACGACTCTTGGGTGTTAGTGCTGATCTGAGACCTTGCAAAAAAAAAAAAAAAGCTGATTCATCTTGCTGCCACTTGAGACAAAAGAACATCTAATTCAGTCTGTGGCATAAAAATAAATATACAAGGTGCAACCTCAGTTGCAAAGCTCAACACTGGAAATTTGCGGCCGCTGTTCAATAGGCTTTACCTCGCCCCCAAACAGGACTGAATGCACGCTAGAGACTAACCCTCTGTGGAGAAAATGACGGCTAAGTTTTTGTTTATATACTAAGCAAGTTTCTCTTTATTGCAGTGTGGTATATCGCAGGGTGTGTCAGGCTTTTAAGAGTTTCATAGTTTAGCTCTGACTTGTACCAGGTTTCCATCCTGATCAAGGGATTGCTGGGTTCTGTAGGCTATTTGGGTGACGCAGGCCTGCATGCAAGGCCTGCTGGGAAAGGAAGTGCTATAAAAGCAAGCCACTGGCCACGTTCTCTAGTTGCTGGGGTCTGATCAGTGTTTGTGGTTGGTTTCTCCGCTGAGGAAGGACCTCCTGGAAGATTGTGCTGAAGAAGCCCATGCAAAAATTGGGTGAAGGCTTAGAGGCAAGCAAGCAAAGGAGAGAATCCTGAGGAAGGAGTAAAGTGAACACCTGAGGCAAGAGTAGGCAGAGTCTCCGTTTAATGTCTTGGGGTTGGAACCTGTGGTAGATGAAGGATCTGGGCACCCCCTGACTGTAGCCAAATAGTGAACAGTAGTGAATCCCTGATGAAACGGGAGAAGGTTGAGGTCCCAGAGATGGTGGTGAGATGGCTGGGGCCAAGGTATGGAGAGAGACTAGGCCACAGTCCATGGGTGGAAGGTCTGGATTTGTGGTGGTTTCTCCTGGACGTCTCTTCAGCCCAGAAAGAGAAGCCTCCAGTTTGGCTGGACTCTACCAGCCCAAAGAAACAGAGGCAGCAGCCATCCCTGTTGTCAGAAAAGTAAGGAACCATCGGGCAGTTAGAATAGCTCATAGCAATTCAGTAAGGGGAACTATATCCAAACCCTATATCCAAACCTTTTAGCTGGGCTTGGCCCCTAAGCACTAAGCTGTGATGGGATGCTGATGTTATCAGGGACAGGGCAGGCTCTTGGGGGTGGGATTGGTCTGTGCAAACATCATTGGCCCTGTTTCCCTAAACACTTATGTACCCCACACACCTTCTGGGGATAGTACCCTGTCCTATTGAGAGGGAGAGAGTGTGTCTGCTTTACTGCCTACAAGCCTTTTAGCTCTTGAAGTAGAGGCTCGTGCACTAAGCGCCAGAGGTCCCAGGTTCAATCCCACCCACCGATGACCAGGGTCTGCTGGTGTTATGCTTGAGAAAATCAGTCTTGGGTCATAACAAAACCCCTACAGATTTCTAAGGGGTTCTGTGTGAATGTTATTGACAGCTGTTAACCTGAGTATAGAACATGAAACCGGGGAGGTCCCTGGTGCAGGATGTTCCTGAGATACAGAACTTAGCAGTAGCCATAAAAGGAACAGTGGGAAGGGGAGAGATAGGAAGCAGTGCTGGCAATATGAATGGACAATCTCCTGGAATAAAACCTTATTTTCAAACATTAAGGAAGGCCTGAGAAACTGCCAACACAATAAAAATGAAATAATTAATTGACAGTGTTGCTTCAATTGCCAACAGCCTGACTTAGTTATTAATGGCAAGGCCAGCAGACCAGTAACTGCTGCAAGGAGCATTGTCTGTACATCCTAATTAGTTCTCATTAAATGGACTTTGCCTTCTGCTTGGACGGCTGTCAGGTTGCAGTCTCGCCTTTCACAGCAGCTCCATGGAAACAAATAGCACAGAAGCAAATGATCTAAAGTTTGGGAAAGTGCCCAGCCCCTTCAGCAATTCCACCCTGTGCTCACACCTGAAAGCCTAGAAGCATGGGTGTGCCCAATAACTAAAATGGGCATTAGGGAAATGGGCATTAGGGAAACAAACCATATGTATTTGCAGTTTTGAACGACTGCCTGCTGCATTATAGCTGAATTCTACTAGCTGGCACGTCAGAGGGGGGAGTCAGGGCTCCATTCCCTGGCCACCCACTCATTGGGCAGGGGAACAACAGTAAATGAACCTGTTCTCTGAGCCCCCAAGTCTGGATAGTCTACCCAGAGCAGTAAGGGAGATTTTATTCCCCTGCCTGGGTGTACAGTTCAGTATCCCACCCACACATTGTAATCCCTCCACAGCAGGGCCTGCTTCTCTGGTTTGTCTCTATGGTGCCTAAATTTATCCTGGAATTTAATTCCTTCAGCGCAATTCCACATTACTTCCTGCACCAAATCTCTTCTGAATCTAATTATCCCTCTCTGTGAGAGTCTTCATTCCAAAGAGTTCAATGCCTGACTGTCTGGTTTCCACACCAAGTCAACTTCTTCGGGGCTTGGTGCATCCAATACCCACATCTTAAATCCCAGCCTGCAACTAGTGGAAAAACACAGATAGGCCCATCTATCCATCAGTCACTCTATCCACATGACTACAGAGCTAGAACATACCATAGTTCATGGCAGAGGAACACTGGAAGAACCACATGGTAGCTGAACTCTCCTGTCCTCAGCCCAGTGAGCCATTAGTCTCCAAAGTGTTTGATATATACAATATGCCAACCCTCGCAAACCAACATTTCTATGGTCTGGATGCAATTTTTGTCATTCTCAGTGTGGAATCTGAAAAAGAGAGAGAGAGCCTGAGAAAATTGACCCATTTTCCCCCAACTTGATGGATGCAGGCAGGGTGAACAGCTGCTGGTCTGAATCGCCATGGCAACTAGACGTGCCTGCACTGTACAACCTCCCTTTTGGAAGTTTCTGTTAATCATAAATTTATATTCAATATTTGTATTCCCCCTCCGCTTAGAGCAGTTGCTGTTAAAAATACAAAAAGGAGGCCTCGGTTGGTTTTTCATGGATGCTGGAATGCGCGGAAGCATTCAGCCACTTTATTTTTACAGCACAACAGCATTTCTACACTACCACCTCGGCGAGGACTTTCGGGTATTTGTCAGAGAATAAGGCTCTTGGCTTTTCTCCTATGTACACCAGGCCGGCTAGGGGCCCCGGGAGGTGATGTCTTTGCCCTAATATAAATACAAGCCGATTTAAAATAACCAAAGTGGGAGGAGTCAATCTGGTTGAAGACAAATGAATAGACCCCCCCCTAGAGGAATCTATCCACCAGCCTTTGCGTCAAGGGGAATCGACCGGTCCTATTAGCATGGAACCTGAGGAACTGGGCTTCCAACAGTTTAGAGGAATGAGTAATGGTGCCTCAGTGAAGCATGGCAGAAGAGCAAATTCCGAGGTCAGGCTTTTAGTGGGATAAGGCAGATGAGCTGATGCAACAGTCTCCAAAAGGTTTAGCCTTTCCTGCTGCATGACAACTACTCCGCTGGCTTGTCTATTCGGGGTTGGTGTGCGCTGGTGCAGTGGGGTGTTATTTTTATTTTTTTGCTGTGCTCATTGCAGGTTTTCTCCGCAACGTGCAGGAATATGGGAAAATGCTTGTCAAAGAGTGTTTTGCCGGAAGGACTCATTTCCCTAAGTGGATGTGTCAGAGTAGTCAGTGGCGGAATTTCAGTAAGTGACTTCTATAATCTCTCTCCTCCCCCACACTCATACTTTATTAATGTGGAACGATCCTGTTCTCTTGAGACCTCTCTGGGCACATTTTTGAGACAGCAAAGCACAAACCATCTCCAGTGGTTCAGCTGATTTATTTATTTTTTTGATTGAAGTTATTGCAGGGAATGTGGGTAATCATCTCCGCCTTTTTCAGCTTTACTGGATGGGCGAGCTAAGCAGAGACAACCCATGCTTGTTGGCAGAGGGGGTCAGAGTGAGGACAGCCGGCTTCAGCAGTGTTACTGAGCATGCTCACATGGATTGAGCATGCTCAGTACAAGCCAAGCAGTAAATGGGGGGGGGGGGGGGGTATTCCACAACCATGCCATAACCTCCCCACATATCACCTCTGGAAGTAACTGTAATTAACGGCATAGCTTGTGTGTATGTGTACCACTGCCTCCTATGGTTTCCACACTGTTTGCCTATTTCCGAGGCCCTGATATTGTCCAGATTACAGGAATCTATACGTCACCCCAAATTATATGGTCCTTGCTTTTGGGTAGTAGGATACAAGTTTTGTTGCACTGATTTTTCCAGAGTGACTTCATCCGTGTAATGTGCATGAAGCGCTCCAAAGCCCTCCAAAGTAAGGGCTACACAAGTGCAAAGTATTATAAGCCATTTAAAGAGAAACCCCATGGCAGTGGAGCTGAATGTGCTAGGAAATGCAAATGACCTAGCGTTTGCATTCAGAGATGGACTAGCCCCAACTGGAGACTAAACGTCTGTGTGTTGATCCAAACTCGTATGCATCTGCCTAATTTTTCTGGAAATCTCATGGGAGCCAGGCTTTCTCCTGTTATTTCCTGCATCAGGTCGAAATTCCTTGAACAGCAGCGTTTGGGAGTATTTTGGCACTTCTGGTCTTGTACAGAACCAGGTAGGGCAGAGCAGCTCTTGATACTTGTGGGTTTTTTAAAAAAAAAACAGCTAGCGCTGGTCAAAGAATGCAAGTGTATCTATCAAAACACAGTGAAATGAAAAAAAAAAAAGACCCTTTTTTCTGTTTGATATGAAATCTTGCAAAACGTGAAGGGTTGGGGAAGGGAATGAAACACCCGTCTTTAGTTTTTTAACTTTTGTTTCCACTGAAAAGAGGAGTGGGGGATAAGGAAATGAAGTGAAATGAAGTGGGGCATTTTCCCAACCCCAACACAAATTTTCAAAATGTTTAGCTTTGATGTTGTTGAAAAGGCTTTTTTTCCCCCCATTGAAAAGAGTATGAAATGAAAATTTTCAGCCAGCTAAGCATATTTTGCGAGGCGGCTTTGTTTTTAAAAGCCCCCAAGCAGTTTTGGGTGAAGACATCTGTTGAGTCCTACTAATGCCTCTGATCTCCAGGGACATCCAGTGTGTGAGAGCATATTTAGTCTTAGGATTTGTGGCTGAAGGCCTGAACTTTTGGGGTGGTACTGAGTGCCTGTAGTTCCCACAGATGCTCAGCACATGACAGGATCAGACCTTTATTGTAGATCTCAGTGATTTAGGATCCTCCTCCATCCAAGGCAAAACTGTGGGCCTGATTCACTTCCCACATACCCTGGGGCTAATCACTGGCTTGCCTCTGCTGAAGTTAATGGAGTCGCACCAGCGTGAGCGGAGACTTGAGCCTGGGGAAGCCTTAGCTACTAATGAGGAGTAGGAGAGGGGGAAGGGTTGATGTGTTTTTTAATTTCTCCTGAACCAAGTGAATGTGAATAGCTACTGGGAGTTGAACGCGTGACCCAGTTTCATCTGGGTGATGGAAACAGGCATCGGTAAGAGCTCCATAGCAACTGGATGTGCACAGTTTAATTATTAAATCCCCACGGTGCTTTCTTTCAAAGATAAATGGGTACAGGATATTCTCACCTTTCACAGCCATTTGGAAGAAAAAGCATCTATATTTAGAAGATGCTGTTCCAATGCACTGTGTGTCACGTGATAGCTTGGCCTAAGGAAGGGCAACAGCTAGATCAAATGCAGCTGGGGAATGAGTGCCTTTTAGGGAGACTTGAAAGCTCCAGGAGCCTTGTTCTCTATGGCCCTGCACTTTGTATAGCCATTTAAACCAGGGCAAAGTAGGTGTAAAATGCTGTGACTTCAATGGATAGCACATTATACTCGCTTTGCCCTGGTGTACATAACTACACAAGGTGCAGGGTTATAGAGAACCAGGCCCCCCAACTTTTATCATAAAAGGGAGTCTGATCCAGGAGTGATTCATGATGAGTATTGGATCTTTGTCCTGCATGTGCAGAGTGCAAGTAATTTTCTTATGTTCATAGTGCTGAACTAACGGCCCTAGAAACTAGAGTCCTCTGTTTATCGACTTAACAGCTACAATGTAGTTCAACGCTGACCAGAACAGACCATCCTCATGCATAGTTTGGTCTTCACAGTCCATTCAAGTTTTTGATTTTCCACTAAGTCAGGCGACAAGAAGCTAGCGATTGCCAGTCCTCTTGGGGGCTTTATTGGTGATGTTAATTGCACAGTGTATAAGATCAAACTTCAGACCAAAGCAAAGGACTTTTTTTTTTCTTTGCCTGTCTCTCACAGGATTCTCCACAATGAACTGGAAATCTTCTAGGCCTCTATATACACTGTAGAAAAAGTTGGGCCCAGTTATATCTAAAACAGCACCAGACTGACTGCTCTTTGTTTGGCTTTCCGTTTGCTTTGGCGTTGAATACAGTGCTGGAGTAAATCTCACTTTCTTCTTTAGGAGGAAAGTTGATCTTGTGGTCAAGGCACTAGACTGAGAATTTGAAAGCCTGGGTTCCTCTCTTGGCTCTTCCACAGACTCCTTATACGACATTGGGTAAGTCACTTAATCTCTGTAAATTCTCCATCCGTGACAGTTAGAGAATCATTTGTGGTCTTTGGGGCAAGGACGGTCTCTTACTCTGAGTTTGCTCAGCACATTTCACAATGGAACCCTGATCTCAGCTGAGGCCTCTTAGTGTTACTAGAATATTGGAGTAACAGAGGTCAGACGCTTCATGGTGAGATGCAATCTAACTTGAATGCTCATAAGAGTCTGGAAATACTCTGAAAACAGACATGCTCATTATTTTGGACTTTTCTCTTCCTGTTCCAGTCAAAAACCCAAAGCATGAGGCAAGCAGCAGTGAAGATCTGTCGCATTCAGGCTTTTTATAAGCCTCAAAAAAAGTTCTGCTCCAGTTTTACGTTCTGAATGAAGTGCTAAGTTAGTTCTTCTTTTGTCGCACATACCCCACCCATCCCAAGGTGCATAGAACAGTTTTCCACACTAGGAAAGGACTTCTAGGTGGAATAATAAATGAAAGCTGTTGTTCTCAAAGCATTATCCCATTTTCTGCTGCCATGGTATTTCTGTCCCCATCTGACTTATTGCTAATGTCTTGCGTCAGCTCAGCTTGACTTGCTTTGGACGTTTGATTTATTGGCCGGGGATACAGAGTAGAGACAAGCGGAAATTACAAATTAGATGGTTGAGAGCAGCATGGCCAGGGAAGAAAGTGGAGATGACAGGAGCTCGAAGATAGGCGCCTCCTTCATTAAAGAGAGAATTTCCAGGGAGAGGGAGAGGCTGTGGGTATGTCTCCTCCTATGCTGATTTCTGACCAGATTTGGCAGAATTCCAAGGATGTCACAAGCTACAGCACACAAGTTATTGTCTCCATGGGAATCTTGTCTTACTGTGGCACCCAGGATTGGGACCTCAGACATGTAACTAACAAAATCTGAAACACAGTCCACATGCAGTGCTCCTATTATACAGGGAGACACCATGGAAAAAGAGCTTCTAGCCTACCCATGAATGACTCTAGTATAGTGCAGTGCCTGTCGTTAAAAGCAAGGGTGTCATTTACACAGTGGAAATACAACAAAAAGGAAAAAGTACTCTGAGGCCAGATCCTCAGCTGGTATAAATCATTGTATCTCCTTTGGCTGCAAGGGGCCCATTCTCTTGTGCATATGTAGAGAGAGAACGTGAACAGGAGTTATAGGACTATACTTGGGAGGCAGAGTACTCGAAAGCTGGCCTTGCTGATAGAGGATATAATCTCAGCAGGATTCTACTTTAATTATTGCTTTTATGGCTCATGATAATGAAAAACTGGCCTGCTCGCTCCTGCATCACCAAGCCCTGGGCTCTTTCTGCCTTCCCCCTCCTCCCCCCGACCCAATACAGATCCCTAGAGGAATCTCAAATGTGTCAGTAAAAAATGTCCTTTGAGTTACAGTGACGGCTATTCCTTCTCCCATCGCCATTAATAAAGGGCCATTTTATCACTTCCTCCAGCAGAATGGGATTAAAGCATGTCATTGAGGAAAACGAAAAGATATGTTACTTTGGGAATGATTTGTAACTCCAGAATATTTTGTTTCCAAGGGCCAAGTATAGTATTGTTCATTGGGGATAAGGGTGGCAGAATCCGGTCTCAGCTCAATAGACTCAGTGTACGCTATTTGTAGAAGAGCCGCTCCTAGAAGCCTGAGAGTGCTTCTATAATAAGAAAGAGTTTCTTCCTCTAAGAGCTTACCATTTAAATAAACAAGACAGACAAAAAATGGGAGAGAAGACATATTTCCTAGGCCATGTCCACATTGCAAACTTTGATCAATGCAAGTTTCCCCAGCGTATGGCCACTGAAGTTTGTATATTTCTTGGGTGCACTTATTCTTGGCTGCTTGTGTCAATGGTGCGAATCCTCACCAGGAGTGCTCGGGTCAATATAAAATGTGGTGCACTATGGGTAGGGTTCCCAGGATGCACCACACCACAGCTGGGCGCCTTTTGGGAAATCTGTGTGGGATAGTAGTGATTTGGCCAGGGGATCTCTGCGAGCTAGGGGTCATATCCCAGCATGCTGCTTTCTCCATTCCATAATGCCACCCACATCCCATAATTTTTGTTCCTTTTTTTAAAAAAAATCTCACAAACCCCTGAAGCACTTTTTGGTATCTGCCACCTCTGGCAGAAACATGGAGGTCAGGAACTACCAATTAAGGGCTAGATCCTCAGTTGTCCACTTTGTGTAGTGATCACTGTGGATTTCAGTTCCAATAAATTATATCTTTGAGAAACTAGCCAAAATTTCAGGTTAAGATAACTATCCCTTTCCTTTTTTTTCTTTTTAAGGCAGGTGTAATTTAGGCGTGCTCACATAGATGAATTTTCCTTGCACAATGTCACCTGCAGTCTAATTCTGAAAATCAGCCCCAGAAAGTATATCCGTTTTCATAGTACTGTGGGATCCTTCACAATGAGTGGCTGGTATCCGTTTCATCTGTTCTGTTAGAACATTAAAAATAGATTTAAACCACAGAATTTCTACCTGCAAATGCGCCAAAAGTCAGGAGTGTTCAAATAAATCTGTAAATCTTGGAGCTAGACGTGGGTTTGGATTTTCAACATCCACCCAAAAATCTGACTGAAGTGAAGATTGAGGGATTTGGTTTGATTTGGAAAACAAATTAAAATAATAAACATCACCTCACTTTCTTGCAATAAATGGTATAGAAATTCTAAAGAACATTTTGAGATGGATGCATCTCAAAGACATTAATCTTGTCTTTTGGCCAGTTATAAACACACACATGTACTAGTCCTAGTTGGATTACATGTTTGCATCCAGGATTAGAGTTCCAATCCAACAATGCCTTTAATGCTTGGAGCCAGCAGGCATGCCAATGTTAATAAATTCCCGCACTGTGAGAATACAGCCAAAGGGTCAGGGATTATAAACTATTATTGAGGATAATAATGTAGGCTGGAGAAATCACCTGCACTGGTTAGTTTCCAGCTGTTCGGTTATCTTGGGCTGTCTTACTGCTGTAGTAGTGCATATGCTCTGAAGTCTAAAGAACTATTTTGTTTTTCTTTCGAATTGATAATCCCATTGCAGGAGCTACCAAAAACCACACTTTCACAGTGCAAGCCTCTGCGTGCGATTGCCCCCCCCCCCATACATTTAAAACACTTTTAAAAAATATATTTATTGCCATCATAAATGCTGAAGGCAAAGCAGGGCTTGGGGTGAAGGCTGACAGCTAGCAACTTCCCCCTGTAATAACCTTGCGACCCCCCCTGAGGGGTCTCAATCTCCAGTTTGAGAACCCGTGCTATAGTTCACTGAGAAGCATGTTGGCTGAAAAGCACTCTGGGAAAACTTTCTATTTCGGCAGATTTTGCAAAGCACATTTAAACTGCTTGGGATGTTCTCCGGTGGCAGAGGATACTAAAATATTGAAGATAAGTACTATCTGTAACTTACGGATTGATGGGTGAGCTGAAATATTGAAGGGGCAATTTACCTGTAACTTTGAAAATGGCAGGGATTGCTGTTCTATTTCAGGTGAACACCCATCTGTTGGGCACAGGATAATTAAATTCAAAGGGAAGGCACATCTGTAATAAACAGATTGGTGAAGGTTAATAAAATACTTACTCGGGCAGACATCTGTGTCTGTGTTCATCTTTTCGCTTGTCCATTTTGAGGTGACCATTTAATATTGTCCAGGTGAAAAGCAGACAATGGAAATCCCTGTGAAGGTTGCATAACACCTGGCGCAAGAGTAAATTCTTTTCCCTGACCTAGTTTTGACTTAAGTAGGTTGCCTTAATAAACACTTAAACTAAAAAAAATGAAATTTAAGGGAACTGTTTCCCTATGGTTTAAATGCTGGTACAGAACTAAAGAATATATTGTACCAAACCGATGGTCATAGCTGTTATGATGCTCTTCCCTCTGGTCACTAGGAACTTCTGTGTTGGCAGTGGGGATTAAACTCTGTTCCTCCTGCTCCAGAATCACAAGCCCCCACTACTTTTTCTAGAGGAGAATCTCCATTAGCTTTTAGCAGTATAAGGCTCATGACAGAGATGAGTAGTTCTGATTTCATCCAGTAGAAGGCACTGGTACAATCACAAATCAGAGGATGCTCTTGTGAGAGACCGTGTCCCTCCTAATTGAAGGGAACTATTGACCACTCAAAGCAGTGGCAAAATGCTCCTCCCATTTCTTCCATCATTATCCTGTCATGGGGCATGATTTCTGCTGAGCATCCTCCACTCCTCCTGATGACAATGGGAGTTAATTCCTTGCATATAAGGTTCATTGTCCCCGAATTGCTGCCTATATTCAAAGTTAAAAGAGCAATACAAACAGAGCATTTGTAACACTGCAAGAATACCTTTTAGTCTATCCACTTGCCTGCTGTGGCCCATAGCAAAGGATTCCTGATGCTGCTGAAGTCTCTGATCAAATCCTCCTAGAGAATAGACCTATAAATAGAACACTTTGATGTATAAAGACATTAAATGGATGACAAAAGGGGAAAAACAACAACTACAGCACTGAAGCAGTTGAAGTAGCTTAAGGCTTAAAGCTCCTAAATGCACAGCGGAGTAGCAAGAATGAACCTTAAGCGTAGCTGCATGCCATAAAAGAGAGCAACAGCCAGGAGAGGGATTCTAATAGCAAAGGATGAGGAAAATAAAACCTCACGAGACCCTGTTCTTCTTTTTCTCTTTCTGGCTCTGCCTGAAATGACTTTTGCGGGGGTGGGGAAGCATTGTGAAGATAATCATTGGGCCAGATCCCCAACTGATGTAAACGGATGATGCTCTATTGGCTTCAAACCCAGGCTGATTTACACCAGTTGAGATTCTGTCCTATACATTTTTAAGTGTCTCTGCCTGTGTTATTGATCTCCTCCCAGACCCTTAACACTGAAAGACTGTTCTGTTATGAATCTAAGCGCTGCTCCAGTAGATCTGATCCCAAGCCCATTGAAGTGAATGGAAATATTTCCATTTTCCACATTATCTTTGCCTTATGATGAAGAGTCCAGGATATACCCTTTCACATCTTATTCACTGGATTAGTGCGGGTGGTTCAGCCACAGTAAACAGGTCACTGGGAAACCAGGTACAATAGGAGATTGAGACTGAATTTCTAGGTTTCCTCTAACTAATGTACTGTATTGGTTAAGCAATCGATTTAGCTAATGAACTAGCCTTAAACTCATACTTTATCTTCCTAGTCTGCCCAACTATCCATCTGGGTGTCACTTAATTGAAAAATTGATTAATTGGCTCTAGTGATTATAGACTTTCTTTCGTTGTGGATTAAGAGCATTTGCATTAGCACTCTAGTCTTACCACACAGGATCCTTTGCCATGAATCTAAGCTTTACAAGATGACCATAATATGTTTCATCACAAAAATGGTCTTGTTTTCTATAGGATGGCGCCAAGAATACAACAGGCAGAAATCCCAGGCACAGTACCACAGGATACTTCCATAGATGACGTGTGCACACGAGCTCACCAGAAGCCACAAGCTAAGTGGGGTTGAGATGGATAGTAGTTGGATGTGCCAGTCAGAAAGAACAAAGCTCAGCATTCAGAGTTGAATTGGGGCTGGCAGTTAAACCAAACATTTACTTATAAACTGAGCAGATCTGATAGGATAGGCATTGCCCATTATTAAACAGGGTGCCCCATGGATTCACTGGGCAGAGTAGAACCATACTTCAGAGGGGGAAAAATGGGTGTGATATTCCCATGCGCTGGGCCAAACTGATCCCGGGTGGAGTTGCATTGACCTGTGGGGTGATAGAACAGGGCAGGATTTAGCCCTTTCCCTGTTCTTTCCTTGCAGTACATTACGGTTGTCTGATTGCCATCTTTGGCAGGATGTATAATGAAACAACTAATGTGTTACAACAAGAAAAAGACTGCCACGAGGTAGTTAGCAGCCTTGCATGGTGATGATGAATCCTATGTGGGTTTTTCCCCCCTTATCACAATATACGGTTTCTGTGACAGGGATGCTGTTTCTGGCATTTCACTGTGCAGCTCGTTATTATAATTATTTAAAATTAGAGGGTGAGTTGAAATGCGCCTGACAGTGAAGGATTATTAGTGCTGATTAAAGCCAACCACAATACAGGCAGGTCTGATTAGAATGTTCCCCATACAGTTCTATCAATGCACCTTACTCCTAACTTGCAGCCAACTCAGCTGTTCTAATCCTGTAAAACCTCCACTGCAGCTTTGCCGAATGTGGTCCTCAGCACTTCTTTGGATAATTCCCGAGCAAAGATCCAATGTACTGATGTGACTGGTGGATGCATGTTACATGTGTAACATGTGTGTGCTAATCCACAGAGGACATGGGTCTGCAACAACCTTAGCTAGGGAGGGCCATCTTTTTAGCTCAAGCTGTAGCAGTTCTGAAGGTCTGGTTTAGCCCGTGATGTGTTGGCCAAGATGGCAGCCATCATGCTTGCTCTGTGGTCAAAAATTCAACTGGAATGAGGGTGAGGCCACCAAACTCCTTTCACTTGCAATCCGAGCCAGGGCGGTCAGTTTGAGATGTATTGGAAGACTTTAGTTTGAGGATTCATAATAAATGGGGTGCACTTCCCAAAGTGGGTTACTCATATTTTTTTTGTAAAAGCCACAGAGTAGCAAAATGCTCCTGTCATCTGTTCGCTTCCATAGCAACAGACTCCCATCACCCCATCTCCTCCCTGAACGGCACCTGTTAAAAGCCAGCTATGTCAATCATGGTCAAATGCCCCCAACCCATGTTCCTTTGAGAACGGTTCTTCCCTTATTCATCTCTCACCCTGATCGTGGCATCTCCCCCCTCCTCCCTCCCCCCGCACCCAAGGACTTGGAATCAGCTGAAAAAAAGATGGTTTGATAAGGGCCCGTGTAGCCCAGTATATGGAAGCAGGGAACAAAACCCACCCACGGTGATGCTTCTGCCTCTGAAACATCAATGCAGATGTTAAACATCTGCCTATGTCATGATGAGTTGGGAGGAGAGGAAAATTCTAACTGCAGATTCTAGGATTCCCAATTTCAAAAAGCTTTTTAATTTGGAAGCTACAGTCCTATATCAGTGTAGCCTCACTTGAGGGAAATACAATGGCCGCCTCCTCTGGTTTGTTTTTATTTCCCTCACCCCCTTGGTTACCGGCTGTTGGTGCACGGTCAAAGAAGGCTAGCAAGCCATCCATCACCATCATCATAACAGGGAAACCTCAGGTTTGAACATCGGAGATCACTTGCTGGGTCAGGAAGGGCGTTGTGCATCAGGGCGTTTTTCTGCACCTATAGAGTAAGTGATGAAGTGCTTGTTATTGCCCGGAGATAAAGGACATAAATCTCTTGCGATGTCGGGTTCCTTGCAACAAGGAAAGGGTTTATTGCAGGCCATAGGCTCATGAGGCTGCAGAGGTGCAGCGTTTGTCAAAGTTTTCCTGGGGCGGCCCCTTTCCACGGTCCCGCATCCTCTCGCGGCCCCCGAGGTATGTCCGCTGGAATAGCTGAATAGAAAGCTTCCGATTTCAGCGGGACCAAAATAGACTGCTTACAATTTCGGCAGCGTCCCGATGGTGCCGGGGTCTCGCACACCCCCGTGGTGGGTCTTGCTTTGAAAACCACTGGTCTAGAGCTGCAGTTCTCAAATTGTGGGTTGCAGGGTTGTTGTTTTTTAATTAAAAATATTTTTAAAATTTTGTGGAAATATCTTGTGCTGACATTCTTAAATTAAAAGTTCTGTTTTTCAGTTTAAAATAGTTTTTAGTTTTACAATTTGTTAATTTATAGTTTAAAAAATTTAAAACATGAAATGCTTCAAAATATTGAAACAGAATGTTTCAGTTGATCTGAATTCAATGTTTTATTTTAGATTGTCGTCATGAACATTGTCACAATTTCTACCTTTTCTCTCAATTCGGGCTGGGAACATTTTTTGAAATCTCACAAATTTTCTCAGGATGGTGAAAACATTTCCATCGGAGTTCTACTTCTTATTCTTTTCCCGTCCTTTGCATTGAGATACCACCTATAAACGGAATGACGTGCATACGTCGATGGAGTCCTATCTGTGCCTGAACTGGGATTCTGAATTCGCAGCTTATTTCCCTTCAGCCCAACCATTACCTGATGAATCGTTAAAAGATGGCATACAACTCCCCCCGCCCTCCGTATAGTCTTTAGTGGCGGCCTGAAAATTGCATGTTACGTTCCGAAATTAAACCCCTTTTTGGAGTCTTTCATCACTAGCTGTTCATCACTTTCAAGTGTCTTCTAGGTCGAGAGCATTTCATCAGAACCATTCATCAACCAGGCATTTGATGTATTGTGTGGGATTGTCTCTCGGGGAAGCAAAGATTATGCTGTAATACACCAGTGAGGTGCCCCGCTCATTATTTTTTGGAAAGGCTTTTTGTCAATGAACAGCCCTAAGTGAGCCTTTAATTTAGATTTAATAAGGCATCTAATGTTTGTTTAAAAGGACACTACACCTTGAAGATATTTGTCATAATAGGAAGGATTTTTTTTGGAGTGTTCTTTATTAATGAACCCCTTAGAAGATGGAAATTGAAATCAGTTTCCTTAACTGTGTTTCTCTCCCTCCACTTACCTACAATAATTTTTCATGGATATGTACAGGGCTCCTTCTGTCCCAAAGCAAGAAAAAAAAAAACCCACCCCACCACATCTAATGCCATCCTACATTCGGAGGTCTGGATTAAGAAACAAACTGTTTTGGGCCAAACCAAATCTATTGATCATCTTCAAACAGGGGAAGTTAAGGTTGCCCATCCTTGAAAAGTGCTCTGAGGTGCATGAATAGAGAGTACTAGCTGGAGTTCTATCTAACTATGATTTGCATTACAATAGCTCCTACTGGTTCCACCTCAGAGCCCCATTATACTGAGCACTATCAAAATAGACAGCAAGACATCCGTTCCCCACAAGGCTGACAGACATAGACCCTGGGCTTGCAAGTTGGCCCCCACAGTTAGGGTATGGCTAGACTAGAGATTATAGCACGTTTTTTTGTAGCGCTTCCCAATGTAACGCAATAGGTATCGCGCTAGAGCCTGTGCAGATTGAAACCCTGTAGCGCTAAAGAATGGATACATTTGTAGCACTTCTGGGGGCAGTGACAGTAGCAGGATAGGGCAGGTATCCCAGCATTCAGCTGGGTGCAATGTGCTTTGCAAAGGAGGGTGTGTGACGGTGCTGTTCCTGGTGGGATCCAACTGTGAGTGTCAGATCAGGACAGATTGCTTCCAAAGGGGCAACTACAGCCCAAAGCTGGGGGTTTTCCACACTAAGGCAAACCAAACCAGGTGAACAGAAAAGACTTTGGTTTCGCCCCACTGGCTAACCACAAGTCACACAAGCAATCCCCTTAAGACACTCCAGCTTCCCAGTATCACCACCACCAGCCACCTGTCCTGGGGATCAATGGTTATGTAAACCAATCCCCCAAATAAAGAAAACGGTTCTCCCCAATTCCAAAGAATCAGGCCCCAGACCCAGGTCAATATACCAATCAGATCTTCCCACAAATCACGCTGTTGCCAATCCTTTAGAGTCTAAAATCTAAAGGTTTATTATGCAAGGAAAAAGGTATAGGTGAGGGTTAGGAATGGTTAACAGAAATCAATTACATGCAGTAATGGCACATCTCTTGGTTCAGGCTTGCAGCGAAGGTAGAATAACTGCAGGTTTAAATCAAAGTCTTTAGAAAGCATCCCATTTAGGGATGGGTCAGCACCTTAGTCCAGAGTTCACCTGTGTAGCAAAGTCCATTCAGAGCTGGAAGCAAGACAGGCTGCAGGCTGGAGGTAGAAGACAAAATGGAGGACGTTCTTCCAGGCTTTATAGACTTCCTCCTGTGGGCGAAGACCCTCCTCCTCTTTATGCAGAGTCTGCTTGCAAACTGAAGGTTCACAGCCACATGGTCCAATTACCAGACTCTCAATGATTCAGTTTTTGCCAAGGCATGTCCCATTCCTGGGGAAGCTCCTCTCCTCGGGTGTGGACAAAGTTCATTGTGCAGTTGATGGCCCTTTAATGGGCTCGAGTTAGCACCAGCCTGTCTGAGATTTCACCCAGGAGCCAAGCTTAAGTTTGAAGTACAGGCACCTTTTATCCAATATCCATAACTTCAGTTCCAAAATAGATATACACATATGGTCATAGATACTGTTATGACCCCCTTCACATAATATTTGGTACCCCAATGATCTATATGGTACCAAATTATTCCAGTAACGTGACAGGGGGGTAAGGGGGAACAGGGAACGTGTAGGCAGTGAGACAAGTTGAGGCTGTCAGTGACTAGGAAACTGACCAGGCTCTGCAGTGCACTCACACAGCTCGATCGGTCAGCATTTCCGGTGCTTATCGGCTGTGAGTTTTAAGAGAGAAACTGATCAGCTACTTCCTGATTCTTCCGCCCTTTTTCAAAACAAGATTGACGTCATTTGCCTTAAATGGCTTGTTGATTCCCTTACAGTGTAATGAGTTATTCCTGGGTGGTCACATTTGCACTCTTGCGCTACAGCGCTAGCGCAAAAAGCCTTCTGCCTCTCGAAAAGGAGGTTTAATACTTGCACTTTAAACAGTGAGTCATTTCGCAAAATCTCACTTTGAAGTGTGTACGCTACGAAAATTATAGCGCTACTGGAGGGCACTGCAAAGTGCCAGTCTAACCATGCCCTATGAAGCTGCTGTCACCCAGAGCAACTGTGATGCTAGTGAAAGTGCTTCCTACATCCACAGAGGGTATTTTTCCATCGCGGTATATAACCCCCCTCTCCCAGAGGCGGTAGCTAAAGCAGCGGAAGAATCCTTCTGTTGACTTACCCGCATCTACACCCAGGGTGAGGTTGATCTAACCACAGCATGGAAGTTTTCACAGCTCGGTGCAATGTAGCTAAGTGGATTTAATTTTTAAATGTAGACCAGGCCTTAGACTGAGATAAGACACGGCAAGAGGGTGAAATGAACAAAAGCGGAGCAATAGAGACAGGATTCAAGAAGAACATAGTTTAATGTTGTTAATAGACTGGGGTAGATCCTCATCTGCTGTAAACTGTCCTAACTGTCTGTGACTGCAGTAGAGTTCTGACAGTTTACATCGGGTGAGCGTGTACCTCTGGGTCCTGGATTTGTCAGTATAAAGACTTTTTTGTTTGCCAATGGAGATAAATAATGAAATCCCAGGAATCCATTTTTCCCATAATATTTCATTTTGTTTCAATGTGCAAGCCCCCAATGGTAAATGAAGAAGCCATTCTGTGTTATGAGTGTATTTAAAAAAAATAAGTCAGCTGATGTTTAATTCTAAAACTACATTGCAAAATTCATTTTAAAGTCCATTAAGAAGAGGCTTAAAATGAGATGGGCTAATTTCACATTGAGTCTCTTTGTTCTGCTGTTTGGGAAGAGCTGACAATGAGATAGATGTCAGCGTTAAGCTATTAGAGAGAGCAATTCATTTTTAATCCGATTACCTTGACACACATCAGGTTTTAAATCAAGGGATATAACTTTCCAGATGATCCCGCTTTCATTGGGTACTGTCTATTGCTTAAAAAAAAAGTACAATTAATTCTAAATAGGAGCAATAACGTGAGATTGATTTCTTTATTAGCACCTTTTATAGTAGTTCTCTTCATTGAAAAGCTCTCTCGTATCTCCTGCTGACATAAAAAGACAGCCATGATGTCTTAAAATGAAGCCAATAAATGTATAAATTTGTGAACGTAGGATATTTAATGGCAAATCATTATATATTGCTCACCAAATTGTGGAAGCAGAGATTGAATTAAGCCTCTTGAGAGCTGACATCTTATTTGCAAGATAAAAGGCACCAGTAGAAGCCTGACCTGGGACTGATGAATAATTCTGATGTTTTATGCTACCCTTCCCGGCTTTATAATGACTCCTTCTGTGGAGTTCTGCATTGTTTCATACTGATGTGTCACTCCAAAGTTTCATGTTCCATCTCCAGCTCAATAAATTGGTTTCATGTTAACCTTTTTCCCCTCAAACACAATACATTCCCCTTGAAAATACGCTTGTACCCATCAAAGATCCCAAAGGTGAAAAAGCAGCTGAAATTTATGATCAAGTCCTCGATCTTTCTTATGAGGCACATGAAAATATTCCTAGCCCATCTCCTCCTCTACCTCTTTAACACGGGGTTAACAACAAACATCTGCCAACTGGAGCTGAGCAAAATTTGGAATTTCCATCCCCTGGAAATTCCAACATTTGTTTCTGGCGCAAATCAGGATGGAAAGTTGAAATTTTCTGCAAAATGGAAATTCAAAAAATGCATTTGATTTAGAAATGTCAAAATCTTTCTTTTCAACATTTTTGACCAAAAAGAAGCATTTTGACATTCCAAAATCAAAATGTTTCACTGCAGTTTACTGAATTGTCCTGAAATGCTTCTTCCTAAATCAGTACAATATCAAACAGTATTTTCCCATATTGGCACATTGCCTCTGGGAGTTGTAGTTGAGGAACTTGGTGCCTCCGTTCTCCCTTAGGAGCCAGACTACATTTCCCATAATGCACCGAGTGTTATGTGACATCCAAGATGCACCACCCAGCTCGTATCTGCATTGCTTAGTGGGAGATGTAGTCTTCCGGGGAGCCTGGCCTATAGTAGAGAAAAGGGTCTCAGATCACAGCTCCAATAAGGCAATGCGCCACAAGGGAAATTCAAAGCAAAATGTTTTGGATCCGTTCAGTGTGATTCAGGTTCAATCAGCCCCAAAGGAAATTGCCTCTCTTTGTCTTTTTATATCATGGGACCAACACAGCTACAATATTGCAAACAAAATTAAACCCTCATTTTGATTTTCCCAAAAGAAAATCATAATCTGGCAGCAAAATCCAAATTTCCCCCCATTGAAAATTTAGGTTTTGTAGCAACTGCATTTTCTGCTGGAAAATCTTTCCAGTGGGAAATTCCTCACCAGCTACACTGCTAACTAGGACCCTGCATTCCTGCAATGTAGGCAAAATTCACAGGGAAACCCACTGATTTTAACTGCCATCTGTGTGGCTACAGTAGTTTGTCCCCATGCTCTTAAAATCAGGGAGGTTAAATTAAAGCATTAACTTGTATACAAAGATATAATATAGCTTTGTATTGCAGTAATGTGTAAAAGCCCCAAAGTCTAAAGGCTCTATGGGGCAAGGCACTGTAGACACATCAGTGATAGTCCTTGCTTTGAAGACCTTACAGTGTAAATAAACAAGTCAGACAAACAGTAGGAGGGGAAACTGAGGCACAGGGCAATGAAATGGTTTCCCCAAGGCCACACAGAGCACATCAGTGCTAAAGCCAGATGCTGAATCCAGGTGTCCTGGCTCCTAGTCCTGTGTCCTACCCACTAGACTATGCTGCCTTTCTACACAGCTAGTTGTTTTTCATTTCTGAGCCTCTCCCAGTTGATCTGACACATTTTCCAAGTCCAAACAAACTCCCTTGATTCATGAAAGAGGCATAATGGAACATTTGATCTGACCAAACATCAAGGACTAGTTCAGAATCGCAACAAGGTCTCGCTGTGCAGAGACATAGATCTTCATTAACAGAACTCTCCACAGAAACTCATACTGCAAGCCAGTGATTAAATTCTTATCCTGGAATCTCATTCTGCAGTGAAAGAGTGGTTACACTTCTTTCAGCACGGCAGGACATGTGCTGAAAAGGGCTGGTTCTTTGGGAACGGGGGACAGCTTTACTGTTCTGTGTTTGTACAGGTAGCACAATAGGGGCCTGGTTCCTGGATGGGGCTCTTAGCTACTACTAAATACAAATGCTATAGCAAGGTCTGAGTTTCCTGGGGAAAGCCTTGTGAATTTCTGGCTTTAAAACCAAACAATGGGCTACGAGAGTTGAGCAGAAATTTTCAAACAACATTTTTTTTCAGCGAAAAAAATGCAGATTTGGTGACATGGAAATATTCCCCCAACTTGAGTCATTTTTGCCAAATTATTTTGGTTGGGAGAAAAATTGTGACAAAAAAAGTTGAAAAAAATAGAAACATTTTCAAAATGAAACCTTTCTAAATGTTCTTTAATTTTATTTTTAACAATCTAAAAGAACATTAAATGCTTAAAATCAGAATGAAAATCTTCTTTGACCCGAAACTACTGCATTTTTTGGAACTGCCAGTCAACCAAACAGCTTTTATTTGCACAGCTTTAGTATCAACCTTACCAGCTTTTGCTTTGCCATCAGCAGAACCACACCTTTTTGCTCAGTGTCCTGTAGCACAGACTGTCACCAGGGTCTTGTGTCATTTACATCATCACATAAAAATTACTGTGTCAGTAGCCTCCGCATCCTACAGTGTGGTGTCATGAAACAGCTTTGTGCACTCTTTAGTTAGTTTGTTGCTTTCATTTAAAATCAGCTACCCTAAGGTCTCTCCCCCCCCCCCCTTCTGATTTGTGTTCCTCCCCTGGTAATGTACTGAGATGCAGACAGTCTTTCTGGCATAGGAAAGTATAATTTATACTTCCCTGTATTCACTAGCGAATCTGGCCCATATCATCTAGCAAGACTATGATGGAATGCACAGGTCTTTCCCTGGGCCCTGGACGGGCTTGCCTTGACACACCCTAAGGGAAAGGCTTCTACATCAAGCTTTCAGAGTTAAACTGCAGCTGGGGATTTCAGCTGGGAAGCAATCAGAGACAGCTGAGCCTTGCTGGGCTCAGAACCTTCAAAAGAGGCGTGGCTGGTTCCTGGAAGGGAGGAAGTTGGGTAGAGTGGGAAGGTGTATGGCTGAGTAAAAGTCAGGGTAGGGTGGTCTAGAGTCTAGAGGAACATTAGCTGTTTGGGGTGCAGTGTGGAGGAAAAGGTTATTGATATTTGCTCTGTGTGCATGCTTTAAAGATTTAACAGTCCTAAAGGGAAAGTGGCCTGTTCTGTGTGTGTGTGATAATTTGATGTCCCAAGGGAAGGAAAAAAATGAAAAACTCTGCCTGTAATCCTAGAACAGTTCCCTCTCCCTTCCCCAGTCTTTGGCATAGTTTCTGTCCAGGTGCACAGACTTTAGCTGTGCTACTGCATAGTGAATTTGGCCAGATAGTCTCCTTTCTCCAATACTAAAACTGAGCTTCCCCTCCCCCTTTTACATTTATTTTGTAAGATCTAAAAAGTTTGCTAACTTTTTCTATGGGTATTTTTAGTGTCCCCATTTATCTGCGCATCTCTGCATTCTGCAGAATGAATGGTCACATTCAGCATGCCTTGAATTGCATATACTTATTCTCTGTTAACCTTGGGTGAGGCACATTCATAGCTGAGTCAGGGAGGCAATGCAAAAGTGAGGTGGCTAGTACCCAACTGCTTGTGTAGAGGGGAATTCCCATCATGGCATAATAAAGTGACTGGATGTGGGAGCCCCTTTTCCAGAAACGAAGCATTCATGCTGTTAAATCAGGCACAAGCAGAAATTACCTTTCCCCATTCCCTTTCAATGAAAATTCATTCAATGACTGCCTGCTAAAAGTGGCACAGAATAGGGTGGACCCCAAAATAGGATTCCTAGGAGGCACAAAAGGGTCACAAAATCCAGAGCCCTCATGGAAAAGCAATGTTGCCAACTCTCTGGCTATTATCACAGTTCACTTCTCCCAGCAACGTTGATGGAAGTATTTCAGTATCCAACACTGGGGGTTGGATCAGGCTCTAAACTTGAGGCTTAAGTACCAGAACTTAATGGAATTTTTGCTGTTGAAGTCCACAGGAATAGGATAAGGGACAAAAGCTTCCATTTTCTCTGCTGCTCTGGGCAATCCTCCCTCCACCCCCTATAGAACTCCCCTTTCTGCTCCCCAGCACAGATGAGATGCAGGGAAGTTACACTGCATTGTCTTATTCAGGGGCAATACCCTCTGGACAAGCTGAATTCTGCTTCTCTCACACAAGCAGCCCCTTGGGGCAATCAATAAGATGAGCAGGGGTTAGCCCGGTGAAACTAACCACAAATGACACATTTTTGATAGGACAGCCTGAGTCATTGAGAAGCCCCCAGCCCCTTTGGTCTATACTTTGATTTGTTAATAGCGTGACTCTATGGGTGGGAAAAAATAGTCTGGATTTGGTGCTTCAGCACTGGCCATGGGGCAGGTCAGCAGAGAGCAACTTCACTCTGGGATCTCTGGTTCCCTGCAAGATTGATAAGGGAGGCGGCTGACGAGGATGGTTCTCCAATCGCCAGGCAGGCTGCAGGATCTCCTGAAACACAGTATTTTGTAATCTGTGTATTTGTCATGTAAATTAGTGTCCTTATAGGGCTCCAACATGTGTCTGAGGGTTTTATTCTGGTAACTAGCAGCAACATAGCGGGAAAGGACATTCGTCATTTTGAGTAATGGATTTTCTATGACTAATATACTTGCCACTACATTCTTCAAGGGCAAAGTCTTGATTCTCTTCCCCCCCCCCTCCTCATCCCCACGGAGATGAATACTATGGATTTCCAGAATTAGCAGGAGCAACATGTTTTACATGGAGATGAGATTAGTTATTTTTCATCCCGGTAAATAGGGGTGGTGCCGCAGCAGCAAAAAAGCTGTGAAAGGCACTAGGGTTTCTTTAATACTTTGAGCAAAGCGAAGCCCCCGGGGGAGTAAGGAATAGTTGACACATTGGACGATTGCACCAGCCTCGCTCATACCATCTGGTTGTCTCCTATCTCTGGGCCTGATTCTGTAAAGATGCAATATCCCTTCATCCCGTCAGCATCAATAGCAGGCGATTCATCACCATGCAGGGTTGGCCTCATGAACTGATTCTACCCTCTTTTAATGAACACGTAGCAGGGGAGTAAAACTAGGCCTGAAATTATTATTCCAGTAACATATGTCTCCCTCCATTAAAGCAGATTCATTCTCAGAAAAGTATTGTATATTCTCATGGTGCTTTGTGTTAAGTATTGTGTCCTCATGGCATTTGGGGGGATTTGACTGGGTTTCAACACCCACATCCCATTCCTCCGCCCCGAGACCCCATCCCAACAGGAGTTAAACTGCAGTACAATCATATATACTCTGAATTTGGGGTCAGTTTTGGGGAGGCAAAAAAGTTTTTGGAAGGAGCATAGCCATTGACAACAGTGGAAGCAGGAGTAGCCCATTTATTGGCAGTTAAGCCAGAGAGCTCGAAGTTAGGATTTCTGGGTTATATTCCTGGATCTCCTGCTGCTTTCGGCAAGTCACTTAATGTCTCCCAGCCTCAGTTTCCCCATGGGTAAAAAATGGGAATGTTAATAGTTACCTGAAAATGAATTAATATTTGTAAGTTGCTGCAGGTGTCTAGGATTAAAGCAGCACTACTATTATTAAGTGGCAAATTAAATAAAAGCTGTTGCTAAATTACTGGTGTTGCAAGACATTGCATTTCCACTGTTCTTTGTAAAATGAATCCACTTTTTAATGTTTCTTGCTTTAATCCTGGTTCCTAAAGATTTACAGTCCCACAAAGTCAGGAAAGTCAATGCTGAATTATTGTAATTTATGTCACATTATGTTACATTAATACATGTCACATATGGTATGGTATGTTAATTTAGATAATTTATGCTAATTTAACGCTGAATTTATGTTGCGATTCCCAGATAGTACGGAGATTGATGTTGTAGAAATTCATGTAATAATAGTAATAATTAATAGTGATAATACAGGGGCTCTGTTTGCTTTGTTGGAATCCTGAATGGCTTGGATTGGGTTTATTGTAATTCTGTGTTAGGATACGGTAGCTACATGGAGAGAAAAGAGAGGTCTCCTCTTTTTCATAGTTTCACACAGTCAGCCCCATAAAGCATCAGCCTCACTCTAGAATTTCCCCCCATCCATCAACAATAGTGTCTGAGGCAGAAGGCCTCTGTTCCCAATAATCTTTTGCATCTGTAAACTACAACATCTGGACTTTAAATCTCTGGATTAATCCAGCAAGTTTCCCTGACTCGCTTCTGACCAGTAAATGAAGGTTTCTTTTCTAAAGAAGGTGCTTAGTATTTAATGGAAGGGCATGAAAGGAATTTGGTGTTTTTTCCCACACCTCCACTGGGAGCTCTGCACTGTGTAACTCAACAGAGCTGAGGTCTGGTGGCTGCTAAATGAGGGAAAGCCAGCAATCACAGTGGATCAATAAACTTTCCCTAGCTTTTTTATTTATTTTATTTTATTTATTTTTCTTCTCAGCAGCTCACTGTTCTGCAGCCTGTCTCCGGGCTTGGGTTACTCAATTTGCCCCAACATTGGGGTGTGACTTGAAAAGGAAATTTGAGCGTCCATGGTTTTTCTCACCCTGCCTTAATGCTGGAAGAGAATATGCCACACAGCACTGATTGCAATTGCTACATGCATTGAGGGGAAAGCTATATCTCCGCCATCCATCGTATACCAGCCACTCTTTCATGCAGAAAGTAACTCCTACTTGCTTGTACATTCCACATGGTTTTTCCCAGCACTTTGTACTCAACAATCCAAGCATTGCCATTTTTCTCCTCTGTTTGAAAACTCCTTTAAGGCAAATGGCTCTCACTGTGAACAAGTGCCATGACATGCATGTTGTATCAGGGTCTGACCTTGGGAGGTAGAATACCCTCAACTCAAAATTCAATGGGAAACAATGTGGGATGGTGGTTCAGAGAAGATACTGGGAATCAGGGGCTCTATGGTTAATTCCTGGCTCTGCCACTGACTCACTCTGTGACCTTGGGCAAGTCCCTTCACCTCTTCCCATCTGTGAAACCTGGATAATGAGATTCACTGACCTTTGCAAAGTGTTTTGAGAGCTATGGCTGCAGAGTGCTATGTCAGAGTTCAGAATTGTTAGTGGAAGTTGAAAACACTCACGATATTGCAAATCACTAATGTTTTGCAAATGATTGTAAAAATCAGATCTGATTTTTTTAAAAGATGATACATTTGGGGTTTTTTGTTTGCTTTCTGGGTTTTGAGCTATTTTAGCGTTCACATTTTCAAGCCTTTCTTTACAATCATGAGGGTTAGATAGCCTTTCTTTCTTTCTTGGAAAGCTGAGATTTTCACTTACAAGACTCCATCTTAAAGCTGAGGCTTATAAAACCTGCAAATATCATGAGACTCATGCTAAAATCTAGTGGTAACAACTTTGTAGGGGGATTTTGGCAATTTGTAAGGACGGGCCCCCTGCCAGGAACCATTTGGGGTTGTAATTTCTGGGTGAAATTCCATTTTCCTAGTTTGTCATATTAAATCCAGGCTGCCTTTCAGGAATTTTTAATGTGTACATTAATAAGAAATGATTTAATTAGAGGTGTAGACTATAAAAGCAGATTAACATCCCCCTGAATTCAGCTTTTACACAAAATTACATATGCACCAACTTAAAAAAATAATAATTGTCAGGACGATAATAAAATAAACCCTCCTCCCTCCTGTAGTTAAAACCCAACTCTCCCTCCCTCCCCCCACACTCCCCTTTTAATCTCATGGTTCATTTTTAGGTCTTCATTGCAGATCAAAAGAATGTCATCAGTCATTCTAAAGGTCTATCTTTTGTTGTTATTATTTAAGAATATGTAATCCCAAGGCAAACAAATAAATATGAGATCAGTGCTGTGTCGTTTTGTCCTACGTCTATGGCTGAAATGTCATTATTACAGTTATTGTGATATTCTGTATAATGAAATATTGTTTGAGAAATGAAAATTCTAGCAAATCTGCCATTGTTATAGGAGAGCAGCACTGGGTGCAGTCGTGATTGTTCTTACATGCACTTGTACACAGATACAAGGGAGGTAAAGAAACATCCTTCATAGGCTACTGCCTACACGACTGGAAGCGTCAGTAGTTCGGCTGCTATTCCCTCATCCCATGTAGGTAAGAGGGCTGGGTGGAGACTCGAGGTTCCCTTCTCCCCAGTGAATCCACCCAGGCCCAGAACTGGTGCAGAAAGGAAAGCACCAGACTGTGACTCATAAACCGGCTGTTGACCTGCTCCTGGGGCAGTGCAACTGTGTGCTGTGTCGGGTTCAGACTGGACTGTCCAGTTACAACCCAGCCCACTGTGATCAGAAATGGGGACATCTAGAAGCCATGGGCCTGAAACTCCACTCACTTGTACACTCACTTGTACACCGTTAACTTCAGTGGAGCGACTCCTCATTTACCGGAGTATAGAAAGTCCAAGTTTTCAGGGAGGGTGGAGAAGAGAAAGATGAAGGTGATTTCCTCTACAAAAGACAAATCAAGGTTCACCTTCATTTTGCTTCCTGGCAAGTCCTCTTCTTGAGCAGATTTCAGCAGCTCCTGCCCAGCTGGAGGTTTGAACCAAGGGCCTTAGTTAGAAACTGCCAGGGCTGAATTTTTAATGCCATTGCCTGTTTTATTTTTCTCCAAGACGTGTTGCAAGTTTAATATAATATAAAACCAATGGCCTCCTGTGCATGGAATGCTTGGAATTGGCAAGTGGAAGACAGGCTGCCCTCTTGGTTCTTTCTATACTAATTACCATCATTATCAGCAGTGTTGTATACATACATGGCATGATTCATCTCAAAGGATCTCTGTATCGAGGGATTAGTTCACCCACCACTGAAAGGCAGCCATCTCTAGGGTGGGAAGTGCCAGATCTAAAGAGGTTGAAGCTGTGAGCTGCAGAGCTCCTGTTTTCTGGTACAGTGCCTTCAATTCCCATTCGAATCAGGGTCCTCATCGCTTCTCAGTATTGGTCCCTAGCATTACTAACCACAGGATGCAACTGGTTACCAGAGGAACTGAAGAGAAACGCTTCATCTAATTGGAATTGCTTAGCAATCTAGTAGCTTGTGCAGCCAAATGATAGAGGCACCCCAGGGGAGTTCTGTGAATAGGTTAGTACCTGCTGTGTTTGTAAACTGTCATGCAAAATCACTTCACCAAATATTGTCTACTGGAGAGCTCTACACATAATGTCTCATTTGATACCTTGCAAGGGGATTTTCATCCTGAGTTGTACTTGAGGTAAAAGGACATTTATGCAAAACAACAATCTGGTGTTTACTAGGAACTTTTCTGTATTCCCCTATCGCAGAAGATATTTGTGCTTAAATAAAGGCTCCTTCTGATCTTTGATCCTGCCATGAAGTCACACTCCTGTGTTTATGACATCAATCCGTTGGTATGAATGCACTGTCAAATAATCATTGTGTCTTTTTATTATTATTATTTAAAGGGAATTATTTAGTGCTCAAGGAAATGCCAGATCAAAATCACTGGAATTTAAGGCTATACTTTTGAGCTCCAAAGGAATCCAAATAAAGTCAAAAATAGCAATATTTGGGTAAACCTGAATACTGATGAATATCTCAGTATTCCTGGTGATGTTTACAGTATTTTCTGTCTTTTTAATGCTGCGGGGAGCTAGTTAGGATTCCACAATAATATGAGTTCCCATCTTCTCATGGAATTTCCATTTCCGAGGCCCTAAAATACCACGAGGAGACTAAATCTTGATCCTTCAACAATCCATCCCAATTCTACAAAGCACATGCTTATCTTTAGGTACAAACTCAAGTCTCATGGACTTCAGCCAAAGTCACATGCTTCTCTTTGCTCTTTCTGATTGGATGAATGAAACTTCTTAAAGCTAGAGAATGACAAATGGTGAATAACAAATAATGACCTACGAATAATGAAGAACACACTGCTACACATTTTCTGATGATGAATATTAAACTTCATGAAACTTTCAGTATTTTCAGGAATATTGGGCAGTTGCCTGAATAGTCACACATGAGGTATCCTATCACCCAGCCAACAACAGGGTTATTTAATATTAATTAAATAATAATTAACCCCAGATCTAATTACTGTCAGGCTGAGTCGCATGTGAAGTCCCGGCCTACTGGGGAAGATGCTCACGTCCTACTCCAAGTCCTGGAAGCCTTCCAGCCCCTGCTGTTCCTCAGATCAATCATTTTAGCTACAATGTAGAATCATTTGGTTGATTCTTGTAATCATTCTTCAGATTTACAGATTAAGGGATAGATTTTGAAAGACACAACCGGCAGACAGGGGGATCTAACTTCCATAGTTCCTAGGTCTATAATAATAATAATTCATAATAATAATGACTTTCAGTGGAAGTTAGCTACATTAAAAAAAAAAAAGATCCCTTTGAAAATCGCTCCCTAGACCCACATGCTGCAAAGACTTACAGATATGTTTAACTTTACACACATGAGTAGTTTCATTGACCTCCATGGGACTATTCACATGCATGAAGTGAAGTTTGTGTGTAAGCTCTTCCAGGATCTAGGCCTAAGCCAAGAATGAGAGAGGGCAATACACCCCTCAAATGGTGAGAAGTACTGCTCCTTCTGGAGACATTATAGCTAGTGAGTAAAGACAGCATTATTATGTGGATCGGAATGAAATGCTGTTGGCATCAGCCTATTTCTCTCACTGCTGATGTCTCGCTTGGCACAGGATTTTAGTTTCTGAGTGTTTGTTTGTTACAGAGCGAAGGCCACGCCACAGCTAACCATCTCCCATGGATGGACTGTTCCCTTTGAGTTGGTTTCTCCGTCCTTTCACCAGGTTCCCTTGCATCTCCTCTCCAAGAAATCTCAGCTGATGTTTCAAATCAACGTGACTGAGCCAGACAGATGTCAATGGAATGGATATTTCACAGCTCTCTCAAGCGCCTGACCCATTGATGTCATCTGGCTTTTATATCCATACCAAAGAGATCTCTGAAACAGCTGGGATAGCTCACCGCTGCAATATGTTTCATCTTCACATACCAAAGTGTGCTCTGGTGATTTTAGTAATCATCAAACCATTTTGCATAAATGAAAGGGTAATTTCTCAGCAGAATAAACCTTGCCCGCTAGGAAAATCCTATTTAATACTGCATGTAAAAAAACCACCAAAGTCCAAATGCTGGAATTACAACCTGTCATAAAACACTGGAAGCCACGTGTCGGCTGCATGTGAGAAAATTGCCATTTCTTATTGAATATATTATCTACTTGAAAAATAAAGAGGAAAGTAAATAAAGAGCTTGGTAAGATACTGCATCTTGGACAATTTTCCTGCATGCAATCACACACACCACCTACACTCTCTGCAATAAATTGTAATCCTAGTCACTTTACTCCTTTCTCATGTCAATATGTTATTTTTTTTCTCAGCAATTTTGACTTCCTCCCACTTTTGTTGGCTAGTAGGAGGGGGCAAATATCAATAGAGTTCCTATATTTTCTGAGCGACAAATGGCAGTTGATTTTGTGTCTCTCTGGAATGTCCACTGATAAAGAAATGTGTTTGTGTTCCTGTTTAGGTTATCCCTGAAAGGCCAGAGGTAGTCGGTGACTGTGTATTTCATCTTCCTGGCTACTATAATCAATCTTTACAATGAAGCACGGGCCATGGAATGGAAGGCTGTCAAGAAGGGATGGGGCGGTGTACATGGGGCTGTTCTATATTACCGTTGGGAGACACGGACAATGGGTTGCCATTGAATATTGATGAGGGTTTTCTTTTGTTAATCTTCCTTTCCATTCACTTAATCGTGTCATGTAAATTGAAGTGATTTTCTGCCTGAGGAACCTCTACGGGCTTGTCGACACGTACAGCGCTGCAGCTGCGCGGCCCTCTTGCTTCAGCTCATTAAATATGAGGGTATAATAGAGGGAAGGCTAAGCCTTTCCTGGCACAGCTGCCACCAACCCGCCACTGGACACCTGGGCCGCAGTGGCCCTGCCCCTACCCCTTCCTCGAGGCTCCCACCGTCTGCTGCTACCTGCCTGCCTGCCTGCCACTGCTCTCTGCGTCCCTCCTCCGTGGGGGAACATGGTGAACCAGCGGTGGGAGGGAGGGTCTGTGGGGAAGCGAGGTGGCTCTGTGTGCTGGGGCTGGCCGGGGGTGGCCCGGTGCTTGGTCATCCTGGCAGGGCCAGGGGTCGATGGCTTTGGAGGGCTAGCGTGGCCCAGCCGGCTTCTCAGGTGGAGGCCTGGTGGCTCGAGTGGTAGTATTGACTCGGCCCGACGCTTGGGGTGGCCAGCCTCTTGGCCCGGCACTTGGCAGGTCTGGGGGCCAGTGGTTTGGCCCAGCCGGCAGCTCATGAAGGTCAGCATGGCTGGTGACTCGGCCTGGCTTGGCTGATGACAGCCCAGTGACTCAGGGTGGTGGTGGCATCTCAGTCCAGTGTGGCTGGGACCAGACTGGCGCTCAAGCGGGGAGCAGCCCAGTGTGGCTCGGGTCAGCAGGCCGGGGCTCCTCCAGTCATGGGGAGGGGGGCCCCTCAAGGCTTCTCCTGTTACGGGTGGGTTTGTGGCTCCTATGTGCAGGGGGACAGGGCCTTGGGAGGAAGGGGCATGGCCAGTGGACTACCCTCCCCAACTGCCCATGGATATACGTTGGTAGTGTAGTGCTGGCCTAAGAGAAGACATCATTACCTGCTGAATTAGGGGCCATTCTCCCTCAGGGAAATAGTTCCATTGACAACAGAGCAACTCATGTTAGTACGGCCTGCAGCAATGTGCTTTTGAGTGAGAGCAAATAGAAAGCCTTTGCCATCATGTACTGTCACCAAATCTACATTCATTGGGCCCAATGTTTAAAGTGACCTTAAACCAGCCTCCCTTTTGTTCTACCCAAGTTAAAGGAAAGTTTCTTAAAATAAAGAAATAGAACGTCACAAGATCTTAAGAAGTTTAAATGGAAATACTATATATAACTGTGCTGATCCTCCCCCACTGACAGATTTTCATTACCCTTGTAGTCTTTAAATACTTTTGTGTGTCTTAAAGGTGTGCCAAGAAAGGTGCTTAGATTAACCCACTGAAGGTGTGAAATGAAAACCTATTTCCTCCCCCCTTCTTTTCTCTATTCGTTGCACATGTACTTGTTTTCATATAGATGCTTCTTGAATGAGTATTGAGCTGCTGGCATTGATTTTTTTAATGGGGGAACAAGAACATTGCAGCATTTATTTTGAAAGGGGAAAATGCTACCCGGGGGGAGAGGGGGGATTACAAGGACATTCTAACAGACTAAAGAAAAAGTGTTTGTATTTTGGGAAATTTGACCTTTGCAATGTTGATATCACTGGACTTGCTCCAAAGTTATAAGAATGAAACTGACAGGAGAACTGATCATTAATTATTTGTAATACAACCAATATCAGAATCCCATTGGGCCAGGTTCGTTACATACACGTAGTAAGATACAGTACTTGCCCTGGGAAGCTAACAGTCTAAATAGTGAAGACAGATGAAAGCAGCATGCCTTATTCCCATTTTACAGGTGAGGAACTGAGGCATAGACAGATTAAGTGTCTTGAACAAAATAGCATAGGGAGTCAGTAACAGAGGCAATAATCGAACCCTGAT
The DNA here is from genome assembly GCA_032164245.1 of Sternotherus odoratus. Taxonomy (NCBI): domain Eukaryota; kingdom Metazoa; phylum Chordata; order Testudines; family Kinosternidae; genus Sternotherus; species Sternotherus odoratus. Next base: position 15,073,799 of record JAVMKO010000016.1, read on the forward strand.
CTTCTAAATGCCAGTCCTGTGCCTTAATTACAAGACATCTTTCCTCTTGATTAATCCTGGCTCTGTACAGGTCTGTTTTGCCATTGACTTCAGTGGTAGCAGGATCACACCTGTAAGTACAAGTTAGTTGTGGAGGAAAAAAAGGCTTCTTAAATATTTTGGCATTGGGACTGATGATTTCCTGAAGCTAAAAGCAAATGCCAAAAAATATATTAGTGCTCAACTAACTTAGCTCCCAGCCTTTGCCAAGAGATTTCATGCCAGTTAGATTTATTTTATCATCAATATATTTCAACCCTATCTCTAAAGCATATTGCAGCCATCTGCACCTGTAGATGGGTTTGGACTGGAATTAACGACCATCTGCCCAAACTTGTCGTCCCTACATAATGCCCTATTATCCACAGGTAAACGGAACAGCTTTTGGGTCATTACGCCTTCAGCCATGTACCTTATGTTATGATCCTGACTGTTCTTGCAACGTGAGCTGGGATCGGATCACAGACTTCTCAGGCAACCTAGCAGTCAGTATGCCGGAGGAAGTGGTGCTGATGTTTCGGGGGTGGAACAACACTCTGAGGAAGTACTCTGGACCAATCCCCAGCAAGTACGTTTGGAGGCAATGAGAGGCTAGAGATATTTCTGTGCACAATTAATCAGCTGCTGCATTTCAGTGGTGGGTGAAGGGATTCTTGTATAAAGCCGGTGGGTCAGTTTCGATTGGTTAAAAGGTATGGGATACTTGGGCATCAAAGAGGCACGCAAAGCAACTCTGTATTATTAGTCCTCTCTCGCTCTTTCTGGGAACAGGGCTTGAAAGGTGGTAGGGCCTAGTCAGTCCAGAAGGGTTTGCAGTTACCCATGGCTGCTAAGAGAGCGCAATAAGCTATATCACATACATCTCTTTCCTCTGAAGGTACCTCTTTAAGTTACACCCAGAGTGTCATCATCCCCCCCACCCCATCTTCTACAGAAAGGCCTCAGAAGAGGCCCAAACATTCCTGGGACTGAACAGATTCCTGTTGAGTTCAACAAGCACCTTCACTTTGGGGCACTACTCACAGTAGAAATTAGGTCTGGTTGTTGCAATGCTGGGCTTTAAGTTTTCACTCTAATTTACTCAGTCCCTACTCAGGCAAAGCTCTCATTAACTGAGTAAGGACTTCAGGATTTGGCTTGCAGGTTATTTTTTATGTTGTTTCATTAATGCAACTAAGTCTTCTTTTCCCAATTAGACACACTCAAACATCCACAGATAATTCTTAAGCTAAACCTCTGCATCCCATTGGCAAGGACTGTTAACTTTTCATCTTAATTGCATAATTAAGCTGTCATGATCCAGGTAATAATTGCAGACTTTCTATCTGGAAAAAGTTGGCAGAGTTAAGCAAGAAGTGATTAAACCTTCACGCGCCTAAGAGAGCTGACTGTCCTTTTTATTGTACCCCTTTGCTGTGGAACGTCTCTTTTTCGCCATCCAGGTACTTTCCTTCTGACAAGCATTATTTCTCCCAGATGTAGAGGTGAAGAGAAACCACCAACCCTCAAGTCAATCAATGTCAGGGAAGTGCACAAAACAAAGCCAGTCATCACAATTTTCTCTGCCCCCTGGAAAACAGGTTGCAATGGAGGACAAGCAAGAAATACTGTCAGCCCTGGGCCTGACTTCATCTCGGAGGGTAGGAGACACTTCGGCAGCTATAAAAATAGATTGAATAGCTTGACAGCAAAATTATAATTTTGTTTTAAACAAGACAATAAATATTCATTTGATGAGCCTTGGGAGTGTGTTGGGGTCAAGTTTTAAGCATAGATCAAACCCCCATACAAAAGCTTTCCACCTTTCTAGAGGAAAACATTGATTCTGTATTATAGTGGAACAAAGAGGGATGCCATCAACTTTACGTAAACACATCACGCACACCCATACATGTTGTAAGGCTGGAATTATGGCTTACTATCTCTTTTCCATCTTTAATTTCTTTGATTCAGTACAACTTAAAGGCTCTGTCCATTGAAGATTTGTGGATCGCACCTGCCACTGTGGTATGTCAGCACAGCATAACTTGAAAGCGTTCAAAGTTAGAGCCAGTAGGAGTTTTAGATGAGAACATATCACAGGATCGCATCTTTCTTTTTTGAAATCTTGATCCCAAAGTGCTTCAGAGGTAAACAATTAAACTGGCAGACAATCTAAGATAGCACTGGTTTAGTAAAAAGCCATCGGGCTAACTTGTGCTCTAATTTAAAGCAGTGGGAATCCATTAACCGCACCATTGTATGTTGTAGTTAATTCAAAATAAAAGCTTTGGACAGGAAAATAACTCACCTAACAAGGGCTTACACTGATCTCTAACTACTAGGGATTTAGATGAGACTTTAGTAGGAGGCAGGATGAGTTTTCTTTGCAGCATCTGTTATTGGCCACTGTTGGAGACAGAATACTGGACTAAGCACACTATGAGTCTGATCCGTTGTAGCGATTCTTATTTCCTGTGAATAATTAAAGCATCCGCTCACAAGGCAAAGACAGTGTTGAAAAATGAAAAAAGCGCAGGCATGGGCAAAGGCCATACTGTATTTCAAGATGGAGATTTGAAAAGAGAGCGAGCGTTTGTCAATGAAGGATTTAAGGTTAAAATTCTCTCTAATTTAAATTAAATAAAGTCCAAGCCAGCCCTAAAATGTGTGTGGATTTTTCCAACTTCACTGCAAGACTTTTTGAACTTCCAAGGGGAAAATCTGACTCTGATCTTGAAAGATTAAAAAAAAAATTGGTCTCAAGATGAAATAAAATTAACAGGACAGAAGGATGTATGGTTTGACATTTAAACAAAGAGTGCCCCAGCACAAACTTTTAGCTGTCAAATCAGTGATGACGGAGCCATCCAAAGGACACAGCTGGTAGATTCAGTTTCTAGTAAGCATCCAAAATGTTGGCTTACCTGAAATTCTTTCGTCGCACCATTGGGCTGGAAATCTCACAGTGATGGGTGGACGAGCCACATGAAAAGATTTAGGCTGAAATTTCCAAATGGGCCCATCATTTTGGCAATTTCAATTTTGGGGGCTCAGTTTTCAGAAAATGCTGAGCCCCCTGCCTCTGAAAATCCGGCCCCTTTACAGTGCTTCAAGCTGAGTGCTCCAAAATTGGGCATCCCAAGTCAAGAGCGATTTTTTGAAAATTGTGACTGCAATTTACGAGGAGAAATGTGAATTTAATATCCTGGGATTACCCCTCAAAATTCCTGACCAGACATTTGGAACAAATAAAGAAAAGACTGACCTAGCCACTACATAATCCATCCCAGGATTTCAGCACCTAATGGGACGTTATCAGTTGAGTCAGTGCTGTGTGAATGCGGCTATGGTGCAGAGATGATCAATAAAGCTCATAGCTGTTGATTTTTAGACTGTCTTTACTTACACTACTTCCAGTAACCTGGGGCATGAGGCTAGAACCAGCAGCCACTTGGCAAATTTGGCTGTCAATTACACAGACATAAACTCAACTGAAAAAACTCCAGAGATCAAGCTGATCTCAGAAGAGTATTCTGCCTGTTCAGCTCTAGCCAGCAAACACTTATTTGCTGAAGTTTGTTGGGAAAAAAATACAATTGTTTTAAATTAACTTTTTAATTAACTTTTTTATTTCAATTTGTTTTGAAATTTAATAACAAATTTGAAAAATAAAACAAATTACCCACAATGCTTTGCAATTTTAAAAATAACATCCTAGCCTCCCACAATCAGGTTTTAAAATATGAACTCTGTTCTATTCTATTCAATGACTATTCTATTCAATAACCCATGACTCTGTTAAATGAATGTTGCCTTCTGCTGAGATCGTGACTCAGAAAGAAAGAAACAATGTAAGGTTGTTGGATCTGCCCCTCTGACTTTGGCAGAGTGTGTAGGAATCTGACCTTGAGCTTTTGTGTTGATCCAGCAACACTTCTCTTGATCATCCATGGCCTGTGACCTGCATTTAACAGGTGAGATGGGCAGTGCATTGCAAATGGGTCTTCTGGGTTTTTTTATGATCACATTTAACCATTAATGTCATGAGTTACATCTGCTTCTACAAAGAGGGAGTTTAATTTTTCTGCTACTTCCAGATTTTTGTCAGGAAACGGCTGGCTGAGGTTTATAATGCGATGTTCTGACTTTCATGACGCCTTCTGAATAAATTTCCTTTTATTAGACACAAAGGCTTCCATTACTGACTCTTTCCCCTCATTATTCCTGAATAAGCTTCTGCATAATAGGCCTCAAGTTCCGTTTTTGTATTCAAAGTCCCAAGTCTCTTAAGGCTCCTAGTCATGCATATGTAAAAAAAGGAAGGAACAAAAGGCATTTGGAAGGTTCTACATCAACCATCCTAAGCTTTGTATACCACTGACTCTGTCCCTGCGAAACCATAGGGTACCATTAATGACAACTGGACGATAAATTCTCTGCCTGTGCTTTAAATTAAGATGGGGTAAAATGTTCTCCCAGATGCATCAGACAGGGAAAGAACACATTTCCCAGCTGTGTGAAATCAAGGAAACATTTTTAATTGTCACCTAGTGTTTTTCACTGCTCCTAAGGCCAGAAGGGACCATTGTGATGGTGTGTTTCAAGCCAGAGAACTGACCTCTTGTATAACACAAGCCAGGGAACTTCCTTGAATGAATTCCTTTTAAAAGTAGACCATCTCTTTTAGAGCAATATCCAATCTTGTCTTCAGAATGGCCATTGATGGAGAATCCACTGCAAATCTTGCTTAGTTTTTCCAATGAATAATTACCCTACGGTTTTATTGAAATTATTCCATTTTCACCTGGGAAAACAGTGCTCACTGGTAGAAATTTTGTCCTGGCTTGTAAATGAAAAGAAATCTCCCCCACCCCATGCAAACATCAGTTTTTATGTGTGACACAATCACAAAGCAAAAGTAGTTGGATTAGTGAATCTCAGAATAGGAGTGCGCAAGTCGCAATGTTATGATGAAGGGGCTATGTAGGGTTTGATACGAGACACAATCCCAATTAAATACGTGCTAATACACCACACGCTTTTCTGAGAAGCCCAGTGAGAGAATCGATGCTAAACAAAGGAGTGAGCTCCTTAGCTGGTATGAACTGGGGTTGCTCCACTGAAGTCAAAGACTGTTTCGGCGCCCTAGGAACAGCTGGTAAGTAAAATAACCATTGCTGAGAGTGAAGATGAACTGAGCCTCGAGAAGCTGTTTTAGATAGTAGGGAGTGGGGATTTCCTTTGAAATAGCCCAACAATGCCTTCAAAATGCTAAGCTTCCCTTTAGAATATCTAGCCCTTATTGTTGCTTTTACTTCATGACACTACTTTGATTTCCAGCAGATTGGCTAGGGTTAGGAAGGACGAGAACTTTGCTCTCTGGGTTGCTCATTGATCTTACTGGGTGTTGTATTAAATGCAGGGAAGCTGTGGACCTAGTCCGGTTAGCCATTGGTAGCTGAGAATGGGGAAGGAGTCAAAGCGGGGGTCAAGAAAGTGCACCTGAAAAACATCAGCCGCCTGGGCATATCACCTCGGCCCGTACTAAAATCCTGGAGATTGGACACCATCCCCAAGGAAACCATTTACATTCTGCCTATTGAGAAATCTGTCTATCTGCAGAGGCATCTTAGAAAGCAGAATAGACACAGGCATCAGAATGGATTGTCTTTTTTTAAAGCAGCCTACGATTCTTCCCTTGCAGCCCCATCAAAATCAAGAGCTGCTCTGAAGTTCCTAATCCCATAAGCCTCTCTGCCTGTCCCCATCCCCCCAAGGAGAAAAGGGGATGTGAGAACTGAGTAGCTGAAAGGATTAAACAAAGGGGAAGGCAAATTGCTTAGAATGATCCAGGGGCTATCATTAGAGGTAATGGGAAAGCAAAGGAAAATTTAGGCTAAATATCTAGACACATTTCCCAACACGGAGGTCTATTAGACTATAGAATTGTTTCCTGAGGGAACTGATGAGTGGCCAGGCATCTGAGTCATTTAAAAATGGATTGGGCAGAACACTGGAAAATAAACCGTGGGGGGGAAATGATACAATAGCAGGTCACTAACCGATCAGTTCCAGCTCTATTATTTTGTTCCAAGGAAGGTAATGTTTTTCAGTGCAGAAGGCTTAGCATAAAAATAGCCAGGACTGGTTAATTTGGTTATCTTGCTGTGCATTCCATGTCTTGTAATTGCAGTAACATCTGATGATCAAGCAAAGCTAATCACTGTAACAATTTCACCCCCTGGGTACAGAGAAAGTCAAGTGCAAAGGAAAAAAAATCATTGCATTTTTTAAAAAAAATAACAGCTTCAAATGGTATAAATTAGATTGACATGGCAACTGGGGATGGGGGGAGTTACTTCCTTTTTGGCAAGGCCTTTCTTTGCGGGCGGAGAGACATTGGCTGAAATGCATGCAGAAGCATGAAAGAGCTTGAAGAAAAAATATTGGATTCAGATCCAGAATGAAAAGAGGTTGGGGGGGGAAGAGGAGGGAATACAAATAAACCTTGTCCCTTCTGCTCAGCTCAGCAATCTAACACTCCACAAGGTGAAAAACGCTTTGCACCAACAATGGATCGTGCAATGTATTTTAAAGGGCTAGAGCCAACCAGGCCCTGTCTGAATCGGGGTTAAAGACCCTGTAGGGTGGTTGTGGAAAAGCTGCTGCATTTCTTCCCACTGTGAGATGGACCAAGCACACGGCATGGCCCAAGAAACACAGACAGCCCAACCATTGATATGAAAGTCCCAGCCGAACTGAGTGGCTCTTAGGACCACCGTACACACCCCTAACGCCCTCCACCAATTCAGATCAGGCATTAGAACGACGCGGTGAATGGTGTCGGCGGCTTATCTTCCCCTCAGCTCAGCGCTCCAATGTACCAGTGCCGTTAGCGCACACTGTGCTGCTTGACACACCATCTTTTCAGGTGAGAGGCAGAGCCAAGGTCCTGACTGTTAGTAGCCACATAGGACTCTCACCCACGGCGATTACCATTGATGGCCCCTTCAGTGGTGACACACCTGACGCTCTGGCCAAATTCCAATTCAATTCCACCGACTTAAACCTTCCCCGGCATTTCAATGGGACGCAATATTCCCCTTCCCTTCCAGTCCTAATATGTTACTAAACAGCTTCTAGGTTCCACGCCAGAGCTGGCTGCATTTTGGGAGTGGATGAAATGAGTCATTGGTATCCTTCTGCCTGAAAGGGATGGGGCCCCATCCCAACCCTGATGCATACATGTGAGCTCACTGAAGTCCGGCTTACCTGTGCAAGGTTTGCGAGATAATAGGCACACCTATTCATTTGCAGTTTCAGCATCTTCCCATGTAGTCCATTAGTCAGGTCTTGTGCACTGCAGCATTGGCCATACAAGCTCAGACGGTCAGTGGAACTATGCTGAGTTAGATCTACTGAGGATCAGACCTTGAACGTTTAACTAGAAGCCTGGTATAAAGGTGTTTAAGCCATCCCAAGCAGCAGCAGCCTTTTCCAGTCTTCCGGGCAGGCGTCTAATCTGTATTCTACCCAACAAGCTAGCAGAATGCCTTCTGACCGCTGTAGAAGCGGCAAGCCCCTTGGCCTTGTAGGCCTCAAGAATACAAGGGCTAACCCATCCGGAGATGGTCGTTTTATTAGCCTTTAGGCCTTTCCTGTTAGGGTGGTGGAAACCGACAAATCCTGCAGTTCTACAAAGATAAAATTCCCTCTAAGTGCTCTGCTGACATCTGAAGTGTGGTCTGCTCCTCTGGGGAGCTCTTAAGATTCAGACAAAGGGATGGCTGAGCTAGTTCTTGACTCGAGCAAAAAGCGAACGTTAACCTTAGTGACGATCTCGGGGGCTATTTTAAGACAAATCAGACCTGGGGTGACACCGGATGTCTGAAGAAGTTCCGGGCTCCCAAATAATTAAGGTAAATCCAGTGGGGGTGAAGGAAAGCAGGCTGCCCAGAGGGAAGAAAGAGAGACTCAGACACAGTGCTGAGCTGTAAGATTGCAGGGGACCATAATGTCTCGTGAGAGTTTAGGCTGGGGCATAATCCAACCACTTAGGACAAGTTTTGAAGGCTCCCTCTAGAAGTCTGACTGACCTCTGAACTTAATTGAAAGATGAAAGCATGTTTCCCTAACATGCTGGTCTCCTTGGTATGAGAACCACCTAAGGATACTTTGAGAACTCAGGCAGGGGACAGGAGAGAGAAATCTCCCTGTGGCTCAAGGCAGGACACAGCAGAAAGGTGAAAACGGTGACTGTACTGCATGACCTCATTTGTATTCCCCCAGCCCTCAGGGTTGCTAGGATGTTATAAATTATGCCAGTTGAGGTTTGCTAGCCATGCCCAGCTACTCTAAGCATATACCCACAATGTCCCATATGCTGTAAGGGGTGGTGTACAGCTGGCTACGTTTGGTCTGTGTCAGCCTGGGTTTCTCTAGGCCCAGTTATGTCAGCCTCTTCCCTTCACATCACTGTGCCTGGAAGAGAGAGCCAGGTAAAAAAAGCTGCTGAATGGACCAGAATCTGCCCTAATGTATGTAGAACGCTTTCAATCACCGGTAGGGTTCTCAGAGTCACCTGGCACAAAGCGGGAAGCGAAATCGTCTTGTACACAGGGAAAGGGCAGCAATGACTCCCCCAATCTAAAAAGAGAGACATTTTCAATCTCTGTTGCTGACTGGACTAACCTGTCCTCCTTGCAGCTCTGAAAGGCGGGCAGTCTAGGTGCTAGTGAGTAAGTACACCCCATGACAAAAGCTCTCATTCTGAAAGAGACTCCTCTAATAGGTGTGCTGAGTAAAGAAGCAACAGCGAAAGCGGAGCGGTGAGGATTTGCTCCTGCTTTACCTTGTCTGATCTTTTAAAATCATCCTTAACAAAGAAAGCAGAGGAGCAAACTTGTACATCCAAGCTTCCCATGGAACTGGAAGGGGCGGTGGGCAGCTTGAATACCCACCACAAGCAAATGGATCATCTTGGAAAGAAAATATATAGGAGATGCACTCTGATTCTTCATGCTGGCAAAGGGAAAAGATTAATGGGGCGGTGGTTGGTTGCAAGGAAGGAGCAGACGGAGCGGGGGTGGAATCATCTCTGAATAACTGGCTGGTGTAATTTTGTCTGACTCCATTCTGGCTCCATTCCAGTGGGTATGGAACAGGGTCTGCTGGGAAGCTGCGTCTCCATATTTGCACCCCTTGGAATACCATTAATAGAAAAAGTGAAGGGGCTGGTATTCTTCTCGGTGCTGAGTGAGGACTGCTTCCACGAGGTGCAATTCACCCTTGTGCAGAGAGCCAGTGCGGGCCGGTACCCTACCCCAGCTCTATTTGAAGCGGGACTCTGTTTCTGTATACACTTCTGCAGGAGGGCAAAGCTCCCCCTTTGTGAAAAGGAAGGCGCTTCCCTTCGCAGGTACATGCAAAACCCTGCTGGATTCAGCTGTGGCCTGACTGGACCACGGAACTCTGCAAAGACCTCCACACCCTGCCCTTTGCAAGGGCAGCCGTGTTGTCTGTAACTGGCTGTCCACCTGACTCACCTTGTTGCTGGCTGTTTGCCCTGTCCAGCTCCCACTGCGGCCTCGCAGACCTCCCCTGGTAGCCCAGGTTGGGTTCTAGAGAAATAAGCACGTGATGCTGTTGAGCTTCACAGATGGGAAATAATTAGGCAGACTACACGTCTCTGAACTCATCAAAGGATTTTATGGTCGCTGCTAGAAGTGATCAAAACCCCTGATTCCTTGTGAATAAATCCTCTGGTGACTCTACCCTCTTTGCTTTGCTCACCAAGGGCTGGCATGCTCATCCGCATTCATTATTGGCTGAATCGTTTATACGAACGGATTTCAGCTTCTGGGTAATTCCCTCTGTCTATGTACTGTTCCCTTGGGATGAAACCCATCCTGGCACAAGGCCTATGAGGACTTACACAGGACATAATCACAGTGCTGGCCCCTCTTCATGAGGGAGAATTTCACCCTAAGTCATTGGTCACTGCACAGGTAAAGGGTACTCCCTGCCCCCTGGAAACTCAGAGGGTCACCCCAGTTGAGCTTCCCCCTCCTCTTACACAAGTGCTCAGGGGAAGCACTATAGGATCAGCCACTTGGGAGGCAGAGCACACTTTGGTGGTAATTTATAAAGAACACCTGATGCTGTGGTATAAATGTTCTATTGGCAGAGCCACAGCACTCACAAGTGTGCCCAACTCCATGGGAGATGAATGATCAGTGGCAGTGCACTAGAGTCTAACTAGATGGCTACATGTCAGGTATCACCACCATGGTCTTAGCACGACCCCCAACCATTAATGCATTTATCCTCACAACACCTCAATGGGTCAGGAAGTATCTTTATTCCCATTTTACAGCTGGAGAACTGAGACACACAGAGAGAAAATGCCTTGCCCTGGGAAATCGGTGGCAGAGCCGGGAACTAATCTCTGATCTTCTTTGCCCTAGATCAGTGCCTCAATTGCAAAACCATCCCTTTGGGGGAGCCTAGTCTAGAAAACCCAGAAGCACCAATGATTGGGACCCACAGGCACACAAATTGTATCACCTGCAGTAACACAATGGTGTCTGTGAAACAGAAAACTGCATGTTAAAATGTAGTATAGTTGCAGTGATATTTACAATAGCCCACTCGGACCAATCAGATTAGCACTCCATTGGGATGAGCATTATCCAAACATATTGGTAGAGCAATCAGACAAACTCAATTGTGGGGTGGGAGGGGAGGGATTCCAGACTTCTATGGCCATTTCCTAATTAGTTCATTTGTCTGTGAACAAAGAAGAAAACAACTTTTGTCTCCTGTCGTAGCTATTATCCTGTCAGGTGAGAATTGAATTTCAAAATCAAACCTTCAGCAATAAAATGCAAATGGGGACACGGGGCTGGGAGAGCAACGCAGGGGAGTGAACTGTTGCCTTTGATTGTTTCCGCTCAGGTCTCGTAAATCATCTCTGCCTAAATCCCACATCCTGCTCTCTAATTCCTAGCCTCGCTGCTACATTTATCCGCTCCTGTACTCGGTTTGAATTCAAAGTGTTGGTTTAATGTGGTGGTGATGAGACAGCATACATTTATGAAGAAGTACAGTAGCAAACTGGTGTGTAGAGGATCAGACTTTTACAAGGGGGAAAAAAGGAATCCGTATTATAAAAATCTCTGGCTGGAACTTCAAAGGAAATGGGAACAGTTTTGCAAAAATGTTGTGCTCTCTCTATTCATTTACCTACTTTTATTCTTTTGATTTCAGCTTCCCTTCAATATTAAACCAAAAAGCCTTAGCACTTAGTAGAAAGCCTGCATTCTGGGGACATGGGCCTTGGCCCATTTTGCATGCTGAGATTGTATGTTGAACAAGAAACGGAAATCTGGTTGAAGTGGTTCCCTTGTGCGTCTGGGTTTATTTTATTTTTTAAATGCGTAGGGCCGCATGGCGTGATCCATACCAAGGTCTTGTGAAACACACAAGGCCAAATTTGTTCCTGGTGCCAATGGAGATAAAAACCACGATTTAATAGGATCCATAATCCCTCCGTGAGAATTAAGGGGCATGAAGAATAGAAAAATACCAGACAGGGGAAATACCAGACAGGGGAAATGCAGAGTTAATCTTCTGATATATTGATCACATGCCCAGCCAACGTGGCTAATTCCACTTGGAAGGGGGTGGCCCAGGGGATTATTTACTGAACACAAAGGTTGTATGATTTGATGGAGTGTTTATATCAATATTTTTTTTACCACGTAGCTGAGGGTCCCTAGGTTGTGCTGTGTTGCACTGCTCCTTCTTTCTGCTAGTGTCTCAAGTTCTTATCCTCACATGCCCTGCCTGCTTTAGGGAAATCTTCTAAACATTTCCCACCTTTGCTCACAACCGATCAGCCATGGGGAGGGTGGTACCACCAGGAAAGGGAGGAGGTTGGATTGCATGGGAGGATTTGTCGAGTGCTACCGAATCTTCCACCCATCTAGCTCATTAGCCCGTGTCACCAATCACCAAAAGCTGTGACCATTTTAGGGATCTTTGGTGACCAATGGCCTTGACATTGACTTGTTACAACCATGGGAGTCAGCAATGGGTGTTCTACCAAAGACCACAGCTTAGATGCCAAATGTGACTCACCTGTGTTTGGTAACATATCCGACCCTGTGGTCCCAGCCTCCTCCTAGGTCAGCCACTGTTTCTAAAATGATGGTGAACGTGGTTTGGACCTGTCTACACTTGCAGCTAAACAGCATACACCACCAGTTCAGCTGCACCCATTGTAAGCAATAGATAAATCTCGTGTGGACACACAGCCAATGGGAAATAGATCTGTGGCTTCAGTATAATTTCTAGTAGAAAGGAGCTACACCAGAGTGGGCAACACCAGAGTCGGCATCCTTGTTGAATATCCCAGTGAAGACCAACAGCAAAAGAGGCCTTCTCTCCTATCTACAGGTCAAGGCTGAGTCCTTTAACCTGGGACCAGTGCATGGTAAGCTGGTGCTGCCATCACATATGCTTGGTAAACAAATTGGGCACCCCGTCCTCTGGCACTGGGACACTGGACTCAGTAGGGCAGTGCTCTGAGATGGTACTGAGCACTCTCTGCCTCACATGCTTGGTGGTGGGTCTTGCACACATGCTCATGATCCAACTGACTACCATATTTGGATTGGGGAAGGAATTTCCTCCTGGGTCAGGTTGGTCGGGACCTTGTGGACTTTTGCCTTTTTCTGCAGCATGTAGGTGCAGGTCACTAGCCAGGATCACTTGGGTGTATCTGACTTAATCATTTTCCTGTCACGGCAGAGGCGTGAGGTATGGGGGCACCTCAGTCCCTCCTATTCTCTGTTTGGTCACCTTTTGGTTATTGGGTTACTGTGCAGTTGAGGGTCGTGTTGGTGGCCTGTGATATACAGGAGGTCAGAGCAGGGGAGCTTGGTGGTCCCGTCTGGCCTGAAACTCTATGACTATCACTCTATCTCCAGCACCAAGGAGATTCTAAAAATTAAAAATAATATTATTGATGCCCGATTCCAGGTCTTGAGCTATTCAACCCATGTCCGCACTAGCATAAGAAGGGACGGCATTTCCTCTACACCTCTGTGATCCCTCAGAACCAACCCACCTACTTTCACTATCACCAAAAGTCGAGTTTGGTTTTGTTTTCAAACAGGAATAAAAAATAAATTTGCTGGAGGCCTCAGAAAGAAAAACATTTACATTTCCCTCTGATGTGTCACCACTGATGTGGGTTAGTCATCATAGCGCTCATTGTGATGGCAGGTAATGCAGTGACGGGCCAGGGAGCTGTGAGTCACTGGTTGGGCTCCTCCCAGTGTGACTTCAAACGTGGGAAGTGTCAGGTTAACATGCCCTCAGACAAAGATATAAAAATAGACACACATAGGGATTATCCAGTGGTTCGAAAGTTCGGTGCCTGTGAGAGTTAGACACCCAGCTCCCAGACACTTTTAGGTGTCTAGGTCTCTTAGACACTTTGGAAAATCTCTCCCATATGTCTATGGTGATGGTGGTTTATTTATTTTTCTTGGTCTGATATTTTCCAGTACGGATATAATCTTGACACTGATTGACAGCATTGTCTAAAAGGCTGGTGGACAAGAGATATCTATTAGGAAATTGCATTGTTAATGACATGTTAATTGCATATTGCTTTCTAGGCAACACTGAAAGTCCCACGCCTTTTAAATCCAGAACTTGGAGAGTAACCACATGCCCTGTCCTGTGATAGAAGAGTCTGCCTGCAAATATCATAGTCACTGAACGGTTGTTCTTACATGGAAATGTACACAATCTAGTCATATAGCTACATATTTGATTAAGTATATTGCATCTGTGTGTCAGATATCTCAGATCCATGTGCAACTGATTCGATATCCATTTCCACAGTGAAAATGGTGTTACATAGCATATGCTGCAGAAACCGACAGACATAAAATAACGTTTCATTCCCATCATTAATTCTTGCTGTCGTGTAGATTAATTGGAAAAAATGTCAGCTAGTGAGCAGAGCTGATGGTTGAAATGTTCTGGGCAACACTGGGCTAAGTCACTTAGGCAAAATAAATAAAATAAAATCCAAGGTGGCTTGGAACTGCCTCTGTCTTTGGGTGTCTGTTTTTTGGTTGCCCATTTTAAGAAACCTCGGGCCAGATCCTCCGCTAATGTGTCTGTGTAGCTCTGTTGGCTTCAAAGAAGCCGAGGATCTGCTCTGACCCCTCCAAAGCTCTCAGGACCTACTTCAGTTTAAGGCAGTGGGAGCTAAGGTGCTCAGAACCTCTGAAAAATCCAGTCATAGGGAGTGTAGTGGGGTGACTGCCCCACTCCCATGGAAAAGGGTTTAAAACAGCCCTGGGAAGGGCTATGACTGGGGGCAAGCAGCTCCCGGGCTGGGTAAGGAAAAGCTGGGCTGATTGGGAAGCAGGCTCAGCTGGGTGGCCATGCCCCAAACAGACCAGGCCCTTATAAAATGGCTGAGAGGCAGGGGCCTAGCGAGAGTCTCCTCTGCTACCAGAGGCAGACAGGCCTGGCTGCTGGGAGCTTGGTAGGTACCTAGAGGGAAGCAGGGCTGGGGCAAGGCAGGAGGAGCTAAGGAAGCTCTAGTCTGGAAACCCCCCAGGCTGCAGGGCCTAGGAGAAGGCCCCACAAAGGGTACTGAGGTTGCAGGGGGCAGCCCATGGCTCCAAAGGCAGGCAGCAGGCCAAACCCCCCTTGCCTGTGATGAGTGGCAATTATACTGCAGTCTGCCTCAGTGAACGGGGGCAAATGGTGACTGGCAGTTGCCTAGACTGAGGCAAGGTGGGGATAGAGAGTAGGGGTCCTCCAGGGAGGGGAGACCCTAAGACCTGTGGGGGTAGTGCAGGGGTGCAGCACCCTCAGTAAGAGGGCACTGGGGTCCGGGAGGGACACGGGGCCAAAGTAGCAAGTGGGACATCGGCCTGCAGAGGGCGCTCCGGATGCTGTTGAGAGCTAATTCCCAAATGAACCAGCAGGAGGCGCCACAGGGGTGAGTCGCCACCCTGCTACAGGGAGTCTAACCCTAATAAGGGAGGCATTACAAATTAGAGGCCACACTGAAAATTCAGTTCATGTTCTCCTTGTGCCTTAGTAACCCTGCTTTAGATGCATTTACGTATGAGCCTTCCAGTGGTGATGTGAGGTGACGCTGGATGTTTGCGAAGCACCTTGAGATCATGGCAGGCAAGGTGCTATATTAGTGCCAGGAATGATTAATCACTAGTTGTCTGTTCTTTGTTTTCTATCAGCCTCCCTGCTCTGCAGCCAAATCCTGGAGCCAAGCGGTGATATTTTAGGAAATGCAGGTTATATAATATTTACATCTGTCCCACTTGTTTATTCCTCTCGGTGAGTTAATTTTATTACTGCATCCCTCGCCCTAAAGCTGCGATTTGCAAAGCTGAAATCATGTCATTGTTTTTAAGGAAGGATCCATTTTAATCATTGAAAAGCTGCTCCATTCCATCTGCCCAGACAATACTGAGGGATGGCAAAGGGGTTAGCTTCTCTCTTGTTGTAATGCGCCAACCAAGAGCCAAGATCTATTCTCTTGTTAAGGTCACTGGGTCAAAATGGCCTCTTATCTTGATGCAAGAGACACATTTCCATCTCAGTGGCAGTGGACTTGCAGTTGAAGCCAAAGCGATGCTTAAACGTCTCTCAGATTGAAATGCTGCGGGGTGCAGATTTTGTACTTTTGCCCAAAATGTGCAGCGCATGCAAGACATGCCGTTGTGGTTAAAGCACAAGAATGTGGGAGTCAATAAATCTTGGTTCTGTTCCTAGCTCTGCTACAGACTTGCCATGTCCTCAGGGACACTGCTTAACCTTCCTATGCCCCAGCTGACCCAGCTGTAAGATAGCGATAATAAACCATGCATTGGGAGGCATGCCATGGCAGACAGGAGGTGTTGTAAAAGTAGAAGTATAGCCCTACCATTGTTTTTGTGCACCTGCCCTATATAGAAACATAGGGGGGAAAATCTTAAGACAGAGCCAAGAAAAACACATGTATGTATTGATGACAGATCACTTTCCATCAGCGGGGTTCAGAGTCAGATCGCTGGTTTATATAACCCGTCTTTAGTCCCTTGATCCACTCCACGTGTGACTTAAGTCAAATTGGATGTTGGGCAAAAGGAAGCTGCCCACTGAAACCTCTTAGCCCATAACACAGAGATGTTATAAACAGAGAAGGGGAACATTTGGGAAGTGCCCTGCTTAGTAATGGGGAAGAAGTATGAATAAAATACAGCTATGTCCTCGACCTAGGGTTTACATGGGTTTTAAATGGTGCACAAACCTTGGGCTGGATCTCTGCACAGGGTTAACATTTCGACTCCTGGAACAGTTCTGGGTTAATTGCAGACAGTACTGTTTGAAACTCTTCTGGTGTTGTCACTTTGTCGATGAAGATAGAAACCATCTGGAGAGGAGGATGTTGCAAAGGAGTTTGTTGTCTGGAAAACCAGAGCAACAGTTGCCAGGTCTCTGTTAGAGTGGCTGGGTCACAGAGATAAGAGGTTGAGACAAATGGCAGATAAAGAGGGGCTCTGGCAGAATGTGCCCAAAGGGGACAACCTGCTGACAACTGCTGTGGAGTTGCTCTGTGCACTAGTTATGACATAACACCGCATTGTGGCGCATCTTCTCTCATGTGTCTGGGGCACTTTTGCCTCTGGAAGAGCAAATCTGTTAAATGAACAGTTGTGAATGGTGCATAGATGTAGGATAAAGGACCATTGTTGTTCTCAATTTTCCTGCATCTGAAGAAGTGGGGTTTTTTTTTACCACCAAAAGCATATGCCCAAATAAATCTGTCAGTCTTTAAGATGCCACCGGACTCCTTGTTTTTGTGGATACAGACTAACACGGCTACCCCTCTGATACTTGTCACTTTCCAGAGTGGGACTGTGGGCCAGCACTCAGGAATGTAGTGAGAGTCATAGAAACACAGAATCTCAGGGTTGGAAGGGACCTCAGGAGGTATCTAGTCCAGCCCCCTGCTCAAAGCAGGACCAATCCCCAGCTAAGTCATCCCAGCCAGGGCTTTGTCAAGCCAGGCCTTAAAAACCTCTAAGGAAGGAGATTCCACCACCTCCCTAGGTAACCCATTCCAGTGCTTCACCACCCTCCTAGTGAAAAAGTTTTCCCTACTGTCCAACCTAAACCTCCCCCACTGCAACTTGAGACCATTACTCCTTGTAATGCAGTATCATGTCAATTTATGCATATCTGGGTAGCATAAAAAGCATCTACAAGTTCAAACAAGCCCCTGGTGGTTAACACGCGTCAGTCTGGTCCAAACCAAAGCTGATTTTGTGCGCTTCAGTAGACCGTGTTGCACAGCTCTAGCTATGGCCATAAAACACTCCAGAAAGAAGCAGAACATTAGACTCTCAGCTCTTTGAATCTTGCCCACTAGATCATGGCAAATGCAAATATAAATCAATCAATTTGTCTTCTTTCAACCTTGCCTCTCCAGACTCAAGCTGGGCTCTTGCTTCCTTATTAAACCAGGTCTTTTCTTTTTTAAAAGCTTCAGGCATTAACCTCCAAGACTTAAGACTTAACACAGCTGCTCATTACCACTACAGAGGCCTGGTAGATAAGACATCTCTCCCTCCGCCCTGCCTGTACTCAGAAGCTGTGTTGGATAGCAGTCCTACAGGAATCACTCTCTCTGATAACAAAAGAGACATCTGCAGCCCTTGGGAATGTACAAGACAAATAATAGCAAAAGGTTAACAGCATTTAGTAATAAAAAAATGGCATTAGCCTCACATCTAGGCAAGGAGCCCGACTAGCATAATCCAAAGAGCATATGAAACATACAAATGGACATATACAGAAAGGACAGTGGGTCATATGGCAAAAGCTATTTCTCTCCCGTGCAAGTGCTTTGCCAGAGGCGCAGCTGTCTTGGCTGTAAGAAAGGGGAAAGGGGGATTTGTTTATTAAGAAAAATAATCCCTTCACTTTGGCTTTGGGCCTATATCAGTAAAAACACGCTCAGAAGGGTTCTGGCTGGATGGAGTCCTCTCCTAGCTGTGGAAGTAGCAAAACCAGGCCAAATCCTGCTTACACCAAAATCAATAGAAGTTTGGTATCGGTAATTACCAGATAGGGCAGCTTGCTGCGGGGTTTCGAATCCTGATATGACAAGGCTCTGCCAACAATTAGAGCCAAGAGAGGGGCCTTTAGTGGCTCTGGCACTGTGAGCTGGGTTTTATTATTTTCGTTTGGTATCAGCGCTGGGCAGGTAGCATGGGGAATGTCCCCAGCTCTCAGGAGTTCTGGAGACCCTGGGATCCGCGAAGGAGAGAGTTTGCCTTTGAAGACCTTAGAAAGCTACATGGGGATAGGGAAAAGGCAGTGTAGTGTAATGCATGAAGCAAGGGAGCCAGGGATGTAGGAGGTCTAATTCTCCTTCTAATACAGCTTTCCTCTGTGGCCTTGGATAAATAACATAAGGCTAGAGTCTTCCCAGTCCTTGAACAGCCGTGCAGTGTGGGGGATGGGAAGAAGAGTGCCTCCCGCCCTTATATTGAAGAGCAGACAGAAGGGCATTTCCTCTGCCCTAATTACTCCCTCCAGTAGCCCCTGATGCCCAAAACGGGGCAGTGAGGGGCTGAGAGTAGGTCCACTTTTGGTCGTGAGTGAGAAGGAGAATGCCGCTTGTGTACCAAGGAGCAAAATAGAGTGGTTTTCCCTCTGGGGCAGCTGAGCTCCTTCCCAACCCCAACATAGGACTGTGCTGAAATGGTGCTGTCTAGACCTTGGTCTCTCTGACCCAAATTCATCCCTGCTATGTCTCTGTTGCCTTGGATGATTTTGGCCGTGTCCTCCAAGGTACTCTGGGATCCTTCTGGATCCCAAAGAGCCATACCAGGTAACGTTGTTATGGTTGAATTGCCAGAGGAGTGTGTGATGGGTTTCCCCCTCCCCACCGGGGTGCCCCTTGGAACTGAGGTACCACTGAGCCCGCCCCCCCCCCCCCCGACTCACCAGCCTAGGCTCCCTTTACACTGTACTGCTGTGACCAGCCTGCCAAGCCCTCTCCCAGACTGCAGCTCACATACAGGCCCAGTTGCAGTCCATACAGAGGCTGTGATCAGCTCTGCACAGGGACCTACAGTGAAGGAACTGCCCAGCTACTCCAGTGCACGCCCACCTCAGGAGTGTAAACCCAAAATTACACCTTCTTGCACTGCACAGAGATCTGTACAGCATAAGCACATGAAATTTGCCCCCTACCTCAATGTGGAGAAGGATAGGCAATAGTTTTCTGCCCCAAGTTATAACTCCCACACACTGGTTTTAGACCAAGCAAAAATAAGTGTATTGACTACAAAATCTAGATTTTAAGTGATTATAAAGGATAGCAAACAGATTAAAGTAGATGACCTAGCAAACAAACAAAACATGCAAACAACTTCATATACTAAAGAGACTGGATATGAGTAGCAAATTCTCACCCTTAATTATGATTCAAGTAGGCTGCAGAGATTCTTAAGGTGCGAGTTGCACTTGCTTACAGCTTAAAAATCCCAACTGTTCCTTTCACAGGCTAAAAATCCCTTTAGCCTGAATCCAGCACTTTCCCCAGTTCAGTCCTCGTTCCTCAAACGTTTCGAGGAGTCTCTTTGGGGCGGGGAGTCCGTGAAGAACCATGACAATGTTAACATAGCTTTTGCATAGAGCGAAAACCCTTTGTTTTCAAGCTTGGGTCTCATGCCAGTCAGTGGAAAAACACTGGTATCCCAAGATAGAATCCAGCACCAAGTGACCTGTAGCTGTTTGTAGCGTCCTGAGGAAGCTCCCACCCAGCTGGGAGATAAACTTCTTCTAAGACCTGTTGTTTTCTCTATGGGCCATTCCCATTTGTACCAGAGATACATAATCAATATTCCTAACTTCAGGTACAAAAATGATACATGCATACAAATAGGATAATCATATTCAGTAAATCACAATCTTTCCAATGATATCTCCCATGACCTAGCTTGCATAAAATACACCAGAATGATACCATAATCATATCATAATAATATCACTGTGAAGAATATGGGGTGCATTGTCACAAAGTGTGTGCCGAGGCCCAGGTATGCCCTCCCGACCCTGGAGCTGTATTGTCATACACATCTGAGGCTTCAAACAGAGAGGACATAAAAAGATTGAGCATGATGTATCGCTCCAGTCAGATTTGAATCATTTCCATCCTACTGACCTAGGAAGTGCTAGCTTGCAAGGAAGAAGAGGATGCTGCTAAGTATATTCAAAAATGTTTTCTGGGACAGCGAGGTGCTAATGACATGCAATGCGAAGTGCAGACACAGTTCCAAGGCTCTGTTGAGACCAGTGGCAAAAGGGCAGATTGTTTTAATTGAAAAAATGTACTAACATGTAAGCAGATGCTGCTGCAAGTCCAGTTGCTCTGCCAGTCCATACTTTATTGTTACAACTGTGTTGTCTGCTCCATGCTGCACAGGTAACTCACCCAGATACAATATGTTCTGCACTGCAATTTCTCCTCCGCCAAAGGGAAATAAGAGCAGAATGGAATTTGGTTTAGTATAGTGCTTTTTGTGTGCCAGGCATCTCCAGGCACTTTTGAAAGGCTTGACTTTGTCAAACCTCAGTGAAATGCTCGAATGGTTACCCCTCACTTTCGGTTTGCAAATTGCCTGTGGGGAGACTTTTACCTGTCCTTTCCAATGAACGTGCCAGGGTAACACATTTCAGGCTCTTAGCAGCTTGTGAAAAAATCCACTTTCACCAATGGAGAGCTGAGACCTATCATGATGGAGCGGCTGATCCACAGTCCCACAAGAGAGTCTATGGCAGAGCCAGAAATTGCATCCACCTTCCATGGTCTTACTCCTAAGCCCATCCTCCCTCTCCCCTTTAAAACATCCTTTTTCATCTACAAATCAATGACGATTATAAAGTTGTTGTTTGTTTAGTTTTAAGTACCATCACAGCTTGCATTGGCTCCAGATTCTTCCAGTCCTTTTCCGGCAGCTCTAAACACACTTCATTCCTGGGAGCTGACTTGAAATGTAGTTCTACGGCTTTATTAAGGTAAAATTTTCTGTATCTTGTTTGACATTTGACAGATCAAATGAAGTGTGCCATATGATACACTCGCTTGTCATTTCATATGAGCACACTGATCAAAATTACTAGTCCTGCTGCAGCACAACACTCAGAATAAGGCAGCAATTTCACGTTAGAGCAGATGATTTAAAAAAACAACAACCCCATGACTTCAGATCACCCTTTTCATATATATTACATGAAAAATAAAGTAGGCTCTTCAACAAGAAATAACTATAGTTGACACAACACATTAGAGACCACTGACTACATTTCTCAATATCTTCTAAAAACCTACAGAGCTGTGTGGCAGCAGGCACGTACCCAAATCTATGCACTCATAGGAAGCAGGGACATATTTCCTGCGACAATACTCCCAGCTCACCCTCCCAGGTCTAGATTATTATTTTTTTAAAGCCTGTGGGTGGAAGCTACGACTGCAATTGGCACAGGCAGGTTTGAAAATATGCCATACGTGAGGTGGTGATGTCTTAATCAGGCAAGTGGTGGATTTACTTATCCCTCCCATTTGACCTCCTTACCTGCTTTCTATCTACTACACCAGTTGCGTGAGATCCAGACTAACATTCCAAACAAGGCAGCTGCCGTGTTTCAGGGATTAGCTGTGTAACTCACCAGCCAGTACAGCTTCTATATGGCACCATTATGTGTTCCCTATATCTGTGTGGAAGCTGTGTGTTGTCTAGTAGATACAGTGCTACACCAGGAGAGCTGGGTTTTATTCCTGGCTCGGTTGCTGGGTCACCTTGGGCAAGTCATGTAACCGATTTGTGACTCAGTTTCCCCATCTGTTTAAGTAGGGATGATAATATTGACCTCCTTTGTAAAGCACTTGAAATCTACTGATGAAAAGTATCATATAAGGGCTGGTATTTTCATTATTATTCTAATGTAGTGCTTCAAGTGTGCAGCCTTGACTCTCTGCCTGTGGATTTGTCCTGAATACACAATCACTTGGCTTCCACTCCAGTGAATGGAGATTCGATATTGGAAATAGGCAAGTCTGACCAAATTCCCTAGGTAATAGGCAGCTCTGAAGAAGTTTTAATATAGCACAGCCAAAGACTTCTTAAACAGGCTTTTCCCCCTGACCTTTTCATATATTTGTTAAATGTTGGATCAAGTGTATTGCAAATATGTTTAAAATATTCATGGCCATCTGAAAATACTCTCCCTCCCTCTCTAATATTTAGAGCAGACCTATATCCACGAGTAAGTTAAAACTAGATCTGAAATGTTGGTGCATTCATACTTAGGGGTTTGTGCTGACCAGTTACAGGGTTAAAATTGAGCTGGAAAATTTGGATCTGGATCTGGATTCAAAATTCCCCAGAGTTCTTGGGTGTTCGGGTCCAGGAATTTGATCTGTTTCCATTATGCTCTGTGGATTTTGCAAGCCTTGAAAATTGTACTAGAGTGTGTACAGTGTAAATGGGTCAGGCAGAATCCGGTCCTAAAGGTGTATCGTCAGGGAAGATGTTCCTGAAGCATGAGGAACAGAGGGGCATCCTTTGAAATGACATCGTGGTGAGTATAGAATATCCTGGTGTGCAGTGGAGCCCATTGGAATACTGACAAACTCAGCTCCGCAGGCGATAATGAAACTACTGCAGCTGAGATAGGGAAGGCAGCATGCAGAATTTCAGCCCCAGCAAACCAGCATGCAGAGAGGAGGGAAGGAGAGAGGGGGCCATAGGATGGGGGGAAGAGTTGCTATTCTGTCTCCTCTCTGGTATATTTAAGGGTAGCATGACTTAGGTAGCAACTTGAATTTTTGGCTTATGTCCACATGTTGCCCCTGGGCATGGAAAAGGTCCTAGCGGGCCACCATTATGCCATCGGCGCTGATGGTTATGCCCATTGTCACTTTTGTCAACTCACATGTCAATGTTTACTTTTCCAGTGCCACCCCGGAGCTCCAAGTCAATACATGCTAGGTACAAAGTGAAGAAAGAACCCGAGATCCCATTGATCAATGTGGTGAAAGAGAGAGAGATCATTAAGTATTTAAATGGAGACAAATGAGTCTCCTTGGCTTTGACATCCAATAACCTTACAGCCAGCAGCCCTAATTCTGCATAAGTACAAAAAAAAATCATTAGTTCAATCAAAGTAATTAATGAAGCCATAAATCATTAGGATAATAATTCTGCCTGAATTGAATTACTCCTTTCAATTATTTTGCTTTTCTTCCCTTTTTTCTTTCATTTCTTTATCCCTCAAGAAACCAGGCACTTTCAAAGCATTGGAATTAAGCTCATTCGAGTTGATGCTAAGTTTCTTTCTTTCTTTCTTTCGACTGTGATAGAAAAAAACTGGAAACCATGATTTCAAAGCTAAGGATTCTCTCTTGTGAATTGCTCGCTAGCTACATTTATTCATTTATTTTTATATTATGTGCCCTGTGGAAAAGAGAGAAAGAGAGAAAAAAAATGTCTTTGATTTTATCTTAATGAACATTACTGATCC
The DNA here is from genome assembly GCA_032164245.1 of Sternotherus odoratus. Taxonomy (NCBI): domain Eukaryota; kingdom Metazoa; phylum Chordata; order Testudines; family Kinosternidae; genus Sternotherus; species Sternotherus odoratus. The sequence continues at coordinate 15,097,454 of JAVMKO010000016.1, forward strand.
GGCAAGCGCTATCTTGCCAGCTTTCAAATCTTATCATTCAACTAAGCCATATACAGAGATGATGTGAAGCCACAGTGAGACAAGATTTAATCTGTACGATGTTTCTGCACTAGTGCATCATCCCTAATGTAATCTAGAAACTGTTCCTTGCTGACAGTCCAGTACAAACAAGGAATGAACAAGTAGGCAGGTACAGAATAAAAATCCTTCCCAATTCCTAAGGGGTTACAATTGCTTCAAATCACAGGAAGCAAGGTAAAAAATCCCCCTTATTTTTTTTGGTAGAAAATCCCTGGACTAATTTTAAGAAAGATTATTATTATTGCTGTTGTTTTATTGCAGTAACACCTCGGGAGGCCGAGGAATAAATCAAGACCCCCATTGTGCTAGGCGCTGTACAAACATGGAACAAAAAGATAGTCCCCGCCCCAAAGACCTTACAACTGCAATGGTAGCAAAATGCCTATTCCTGTGCCAATGGGATAGTACCTATTGGCTTCAATAGTGCAGCATCAAGCCCTGATCTGCTGCGTGACAAGATAAATTAATGGCTTTGTTCATAGCTCTCAGGGTTCCATTTCCAGCTATGCCACTGACTCACTTTGTGACTGGGAAAAATCACTTCTCTGCCTCAGTTTCTCCTCCTGTAAAAGGAGCAGAATCACAGAGAACTGCTGTGCAGCTTAATTAATTTATGTTTGTAAAACGCTATGAGAACCTCGGGTGAAAGGTGACAGGTGTCTAAAGTATTAGTACTATGCAAACCTTAGCACACCTTTCAATGATCATTCACGTGAACTGATTTTTGTTCAGTTCTCTGTTTGCTCCCCGTTTTCTAGTATGTGGATTATAAATCATAGCCTCATAGAAATGTAGGGCTGGTAGGGATCTCAAGAAGTCATCAAGTCCAGCTGCCTGCCATGAGACAGGGCCAACTAAACCTAGACCATCCCTGATAGGGGTTCATCCAACGTGTTCTTAAAAATCTCCATTGACAGGGATTCTACAACCTCCCTTGGAAGCCTGCCCTTAACTGCCCTTGTAGGTAGAAAGTTTTTCCGAATATCTAACCTAAATGTCCCTTGCTGCAGAATAAGCCCATTGCTTCTTGTCCTGCCTTCAGTGGACATAGAGAACAATTGATCACCACCCTTGTTATAACAGCCCTTTACATATCTGACCAGAGTGGGTATCTGGTGGTTGATAGCCAGCATAGGAAGAAGCAATACTCCAGCAGACATTAGGAAATGTATTTGTTTGTTTATTCTTGGGCCACCCCAGGGCCAACCCTTAAAAATGGTAAACAAACCAACATTAAGAATCATAGAAGATCAGGGTTGGAAGAGACCTCAGGAGGTCATCTAGTCCAACCCCCTGCTCAAAGCAGGACCAAGAATGAAACCGCCAGAGTAGGATGTTAGTCTTTAAGATGTCACAGGACTCTTTGTCACTTCTGCAGAGTAGGATGGATTTTCCTCAGGACCCCACAGTACCAGAGGGAGAATTGTTGTCTTAATGTGATTGCCCACAAGCCATTACATTTCATCCAGTGACCCTTGTACTGCGCTAAAGCACACCTTCCAGACAGGTCTTCATTTGAAGACATCAAGAGACAGAGAATTCACCAGTTCCCTTGGGGTTTGTTCCAATCACCCTTACAGATAAAAATGTGTTTTCTTTTAAATGTTGAATGTTCCCATTGTGAAAAAAAAAGAGAGAATTTTGGAGAGAATGTGTGTGATTTCCCCAACCCTTTTTTTTTGTTTTGTTTGATAAATAAAGCTGATTATTTAAAGATAGCTACCTCCTCCCCAATGTGATGTTCTCTATGGGTGGGTGCGCTCATGTGTCTACACACAAACATGCTAGTTTGGCTTGTGATAGTGCTGTTTAGAGAGTCACAAAACCGCAGTGCTCTCCCCAGACTGTAAAACACACATCAAACAAATGTGTAAATTCAGTTCTACCCAAAACAGTAGAATGGAAGAGTTATTCCAGTCTTCTGGGTAAGTAATACCCATCTTAATAAAGTGTGTAAATACATATTTATTTGCTAGGCTGGAACCAAAGAGGTTGTTCTGGTCTGTTGGAGGAAAGAAATACACATTCTAAGACTGTGTAGGTACATAATTACCTTAGACAGAGAGTGAAATAAATCATAGGTGTCTTATTACTTTCCATGTAGGATTTCATTTCTATCCGTCTCTTTTAAATCCCTCTCCTCTCTCTAACACATCCCCACACATTCTCTGCAAACTGTCCTAATATTTAATGAGAAATAATGTTGAAGAATATGATTAAACCCCAGTAAATACAACTGTAAGGCTGATGCTTTTTCATACTCTGGAAACACATCTGAAAATGGTTTGGCCTTATGCACCATGGGGCATAGTTGCTGCTTGATACACACTTAGCTCCCATTAGTCTCGATGGAATGCAACCTCTACAATAAGAAAACAAGAAGCAGGAGTGAACTGAGTCTGATTAAAAACACAGCTGGCCCCAACTAAATCATGAAACGCTGGTTGTGCCTCCACTGAAGGAAAGGAAGAATGGAGGCCTGAGTTAGAAGCCGTGGATTGGGAATCAATAGATGTGCTTCTATTTCCGGGTTCTGCCACAGACTTCCTGTGTGGCCTTGGACAAGTCACTTCATCCATCGGGGGGCTCAGTCCTCCATCTGTGAAATGGAAGAAATAATCCTTCCTTACTACAGAAAGGGGACTGTGAGAAGAGTCGTTTTAGGGTTTGGTCTTGCTTTATATTAAGATCCCGTTGATAAACAGGCTATAAAGGGTTAATTAATAGATGTTTTAATAAATGGTCCATCAATTAATATAGATCATTATAGAGTCCATTAAGTTGCTCATAACCATCAACAGTAACTTCTGCAACACAAACTGCTCATGCTGATGACCTCTATTAATAACTTTTTAGCCCTTTATAAACCATTCTACTCAATCACCCCCACCCCCTTCATTTTGAAAAACCATGGCTCAGATCCTGTACTGGTGGATATCGGCATAGCTCCATGGTCTGCAGGGGAGCGTCACTGTTCCCACAAGCTGAGGATTTGGCCTCATGTTTGAATTACTCAAGGAAAAGAACCAGAACAATGAAGGTGTGAATGGATGCTGATGCTGTAGCGGGTCAAAGATTACAGAATAACAACAGTGCCCTGCTGCTCAACTCAAGATCCCTGAAGGGAAGGGCTGGGAAGACAGATACGCAAGAGAGGAATCAAAGGAACAGAGTTGCTGCCCAAGGAGTCTTCTTCACCCAGTGAAATAGGAACAAGATGGGGCAAAGGACCCTGTACACCAAGGACTCTCTAAACTCCTCTGAATGTGTAGTGTTCACAACCCGGTTATACCTCAGACCTTCGTGGGGAGTTATTTTCATACTCAACTCTGGTCTGAGCTACAACCTCGGAAAAGAAAATGAATTATGTATTGAGAACTGAGCCAGGAGATCACTGGTAATAAATAATTATAAGTTACAGCTCCATTAGTTAGCTGTACAGTTCACTCACAGACCTACCCTGCTGGCTTTAAAAAAAAGTAACTTTTTTCCATGCAGAATGAAAGAAGAGGCGCTCAGAGAACAGACTGATATGGAAATAAATAGGCTTAGCAATTGTCCATGAAGCTGACAGAGCAACTTTGGTGACATGGTTTTCAGGGATTCCTGCAAATAGGTCTTTGATTTTGCTGCAGGTTAGAATCTCTTGAAATTTGAGCTTTTGCTCAGAATGCAGCCCCAGAAACTCATAGTGAGTGTCATCAAGAGTGCTGAGTTTCACTGAGGCCCATATGAGGTAGGGCAGTGCTATTATTTCCATTTTTCAGATGGGGAACTGGAGTATAGAGAAAAGAAGTGACTTGCCCGAGGTCACACACAGCATCTGGGAGGCTAATATGAGGGGGAAAGGAGTCCAGGAGAGCTGACTGTATTTTAAAGAAGCCTTACTGAGGGTGCAGGAACAAACTATCCTGATGTGCAGAAAGAATAGCAAATATGGCAGGCGACCAGCTTGACTTAACACAGAAATCTGTTCAGCACTGGTGAGGCCACATCTGGAGTATTGTGTCCAGTTTTGGCGAGGCCCACCCGATTACAGAAAGGATGTGGACAAATTGGAGAGAGTCCAGCAGAGGGCAATGAAAATGATTAGGAGACTTGGACATATGACTTATGAGGAGAGGCTGAGGAAACTGGACTTATTGAGTTTTCAGAAGAGAAGAGTAAGGGGGAATTTGATAGCAGCCTTTAACTATCTCAAGGGGGTTCCAAAGAGGATGGAGCTGGGCTGTTAAAAGTGGTGGCAGATGAGAGAACAAGAAGCAATGGTCTCAAGTTGCAGTGGAGGAGGTCTAGGTTGGATATTAGGAAACAATATTTCACTAGGAGGGTGGTGGAGCACAGGAATGGGTTACCTAGGGAGGTGGTGGAATCTCCATCTTTAGAGGTTTTAAAGGCCCAGTTTGACAAAGCCCTGGCTGGGATGATTTAGTTGGGGATTGGTCCTGCTTTGAGCAGGGGGTTAGACTAAATGACCTCTGGAGGTTTATTCCAACCCTGATATTCTGTGATTCTATGATCTGTGGCAGAGCTAGGACTTAAACCCCATTCTACTAAGTCCCAGGCCAGTGCATTATGCACATATCTGTGCATAGACAATAACCTGAAAGACAGGTAACATGCTCATGATGTCTCCAATCCTTACAGGTGCCAAGTGCCTTCCTCTAGGGTTGAAATTTCTTATCTTCCTATTGAAACCAATAGGAATTGAGGGTTCCCAGCACCTCACAGGTTCAGGCCCCGAGGGAGAAGACTCTTAAAGCTGTTTAGGATTTTTTTAACTTAATGTTTTGTGTCCAAAAGTGTAGATTCATCAAAATGCAAACTTGTTGCTGGACAGGCTTGGTTTTTGACAATTTTCCTGTTTCAAAACTAAATTTGGAAAAGAAAAAACAGTTTTGAAATTGTTGAACCATTCCGTTTTTACAAAAAGTTGTTTCTTGGCTGGCATGACTTCTCACTGTGAAATGTGTTCATTTATATTAAAAGATCAAAACAGAAACAAAATATTTCGACAGGCCTGACATGAAAAAAAAATGGCAAGATGTTGGGTTTGTGGAAAAGTTTTGCTATTTTGACTTCCTGTCCCAATTTGGGTCATGACACCTTTTTGGAATCTTGGGAATTGTCACAGGGCAGATAAACTGTTTCTTGCCCCGTTCTAGAGAGTATGTCCCCCATAGGGAAAGGCATGATGAAACACTACCATGTACTAAAAACTAATGCTCATTGTGGCTTAAGAAACATATTTTAGATGCCAGGTGTGACAGATCGCTCTCTCACCCCCCTCAGGAACAGGCAGGAAACCCTTTTTTGCTCCAACAGTGCCCTTTAATTTACAGTGCAGGACCCCACCACCAATATATACAGGTTAAAACAGTTCATTAACATCCAGCTCTAAGTAGCTCATTAATACCCAGCTCTAAATAGCTCCACAGGTTCTGGCTCTACAAACTCTATATAGTTCAGCCCCTAATACAATAATACAAACACAGCTCTTGATAGCTCAAACAACACTCAGCTCTGAATAGCTCATGCCACCACCCCCACACTCTGGGCTTCCTTCCTGGCAGCCTTATATCCCCCAGAGGAGGTTGCCAGGTGCAACTCATGCAGGCTGATTGGCCTGCACCTCAGGTGGCTAATTAGCCTTCCTGCCCGGGGGTTTGCAGAGGGCTTTTCTCCCTCTTAAAGGGGCAGCAGGGCTGGCTCAGGCCCTCTTGGCCAGCACCCTGCCACACAGGGCAAAATGACAAGTCAAAAGCACACTTGGGTGTGAGCTAAAGTGCTGCCTGATCCAGCCACGAAGAGCTGGGATGTGCATTAGCAAGCTGACACCATCAGCCAAGAACAATTTTTCCAACGCGAGGAGAGTTCCTAATGCAGAGCCTCCTGACATCCAGGCCTGATCTCACTGCACTCCAGTGGAGTGACATGCTCTCAGCATTTACCCAGCATGCAATGGGGGAAGAGGTTGCATTGTTCTCCCGGGTCATTATTATTTCAAGATAAAAGCTTCTGTTGCTGCCCCACAAGGCTCGGCCAAATACTTTTTAAAACCACTCCATTGTCAGTTGCCACAGGGCCGCTTATTCGCGAAAGTGAAGCTTCATCCACTTGTATTTTCCATCCTTCTTCCAATTAAGAGTTAATTTTCACATCAGGCTATCGCAGATTTATGATTATGTTAACGTCCTCTGCACTCTCCCACCCGCACTAGATGTACTCTCGCTTTTGCCTACTCCCAGCCCAATAACTCAATGGGCAGTATCAAGGGAACGCTGACTAAGCCATAAAGCCTTATAAAGTGAAGGGCATGTTAGGTTGTTGTTGTTTTTTCTCTTCCCCTAAGAGAAAAACATGGTGGGGCTGTCTGAACCTCTGCTCTATATTTTAATGCTTTAAAAGCCTCCACTTTCTCTCCAGGTCAGTTTTCTTCAACCCAAAATCAGAATTACATTTTGAACGCTTGCCATAGTTTAGCATTTAATAAGGCTGGAGTACAGCATCAGTCCATCTGCGGGCTGAAAGAGGCAGATCTCACAGTGAGGGGGTCCCCTGCAGATGGGGTGGAAAGGAAAGACAGAGAAGCCTAGTGGTCATTGCAATAACCTGGGATTTCACCTTCCCCTGCCTTTTCTGGTTCCTGTACATTTCCTGGATGCAGACATCTGTGGCCATGGAATGTCACTCTAATGGGACTTCATCTGACAGGGAGGGGATGAAAATGCCTTCAGAGTTAAACCACTAGCAAGGGCGAGGAGAGGAGCAGGATACGTCTGGAAATAAGGGTCTCAGAATGCCATTAAAGTGTGTGTGTGTTGCCCTCCCCCAACCATTCTCTACCTCTCTCTGGTGCCCTGACTCCACTAGCCTGACCCGCCCATGAGTCCCTACACTCACTGCCTCCACAATTTGGGTGAGTGGAATTGTGACCTGGTGCACAGAATGATGAGCACCACTCAGGTTTCGCTCTGCCAAAAAGTGATCGGGCCAGGGCCTAAGTGTCCTGCCCCCCCTCGCCTCAGCTCTGCGGTCCAGGCCTTGGAAGAGGATGTTCTGTGTTTGTACAACCCAGTGCTTTTTATGAAACAATTATATGTAAATAGAGCATTTTTCAGGTCTGGGATTTATGATACTTTCATAATTTTGACAATGGATGATTGACACTAAGAGTGGTGGAACGGTTCACCATTATCTCACTGGATCACTGCCAAACAGAAGAATCAAGAGCGACACAAAGGCAAAGGAAAAATTGGAGCGAAACTTAAAGTGTGTGTAACTTAGCTGCCAAGGATATCACTTAGAAAGAGCCCATGGGCTATAGCTCTGGGATCATGCATCACTTCTGCCTACCCATTTCAAAACAAGCACAGTTTGGCAGAAGAAATTTAAAAATAATAGGCCACATCTCCTCCTGAGCAAACTGTGTGCTGCCTATTTGAGCTCTGACAGTTATTTTCTAGGCAGAGGCGAACGGATCTGAATTAGAAATTTTCCGGGATGTGTGCTGCACATTTGCTACATGATGTTCAAAAGCAAGAGCTAAGAGGTGTACTAATAAGCAGCTCACAGCTGATCCAACGAACTCTAAGCATCCGCTTGAATGCCTCTGATTCTTCTATGGACATATGCAAGTACGATAAGTGTTTTCTGCTCTCCACTTCACTGATATTCAATGTGAGTAGTTATTTGCCCAGTAGTTGTCATAGTGGGTTGTTGTATAATAGGAGCATAATGGTCATGCCAGATGAGGACTATATAAAGGATAGAATGCCAACAGCCATCATATTACACTGGTCAAATGGGGAGTATCTGTTTGCCATAGGTATTCCTATACCGCAGTTATCTACCTATCTACATATGTATATGCACCATAATATCAAATATAATATAACAATACAGCGTGTATATGCACACATGCCATAATCATTAATCAGCCCTACGAACCAATCATCAACCGAATTTGAAATTGAATCCTTCAGCTGACCGGTGGGGCTTCCTCATGTACATATCTAAGGAAGCCACTTGACTAGCTCAATTACTAGAGAGAACAGTTATATATCCAAACAGGTCATTGCATTCCAGCAGAGGTCACCCATTCTACACAGACACAAGATAATTCATCGCTACATGCTGCAAGAAATGTACAGCTACGGCTCATCTGGTTCGTCCGTCTCCATCTGTGTGCAAGAGGGGAAATGATTGTTAGCCCTAGGCTGGAGTTCACACACAGACAAAGTGTGTCTGGAACCACTTTAGGAGCCAAGCACCACAGCGTGACCCGCCTCACCACCCCTACAGTGAAGATTATTATGTTATGAGATGCTGGATTTGTGCCTGATTTGCTTTGTTAATTCAATAGAAGTATTATTTGATTGATTAGTAACAAAGCTGAGGTTAGTTTGACATGGACTCCCGCTCTAGCTGCCATGACTCATTCATCTGATGTGAGACGCTCCAAAGTTAATTGAAATCAAAACAAGAGTGTGCAAGTGGATAGAAAAGACATATAGGATGGCATCGATTTGTGCAAGCATGAGGTGTCTGCAATGCCATTATCTAGTGGTGGGTGTTTTTGTTTGTCCCGCTCTATAATAATGCCTGCCACTGCTATAACACCATTTGTCCGAGGCCACCATTGCACCTTACAAACATGGTGGGGTCTGTTTTCATGTTTTATAAATCTAAATAAATGCATAAGCATTACAAGGCAGTTAAGATTTTACCCTGGGTAAACTGAGGCATACTGGTTAATGGCCTGATTTTTATTTCAGGGATCCCAAGTATCTTGTTGCTTTCATTGATGTCATCTGGGATTCTGAGAGTGCAGCATCTGGGAAAAATTGACCACAAGTGACATGGCCAAAGAAACACAGCAAATAAGTGACAGAACCCAAGAGTCTTGATCCCCTCTTCCATAGTGTATTCACGAGATAAAATTCACTCTTTATGTAAAGCAAGTACACCAGAACAGAAATGAAGCTTTGCAATGAATTGCAAACTTTCTGAGTAGCACACGCGTGTGGGCGGTCATTTATCTCAACTTCTTCAGACTTCTGTTCCGCTCCATCTGTTGAATTTCATTTGTCTTTGGAAGTCGGCATGCATAAAATGTCTTGTGTCTTTTACCCCGTTGGCAAGAGCAACTGGATCCAGGGTGCTTTCAATGCTATAGCACCAAGCATGTCTTAGGCCTGCTTGCATAGTCACCCTTTTCAGGGTCAGGTTGTATTTTGGAACCATTGCCTGAGACACAAAAACTAGAGACTCAGCCATCCTCACCAGATATGCACTGTACGATGTATAGAGTCACAGTTGTAGCCTGCAGAGGGGTCCTTGCTCAGGTGTCACAGTCCCAGGGGGAGGGGGAAATGCCACCTCAGGGGCATCATCTTCCCCCAGTGGGATCTCAAAGGAGCTCCTCTCCCAAGGTTTGTGGGTTCTGGGAGATGTAGGATTTGGGGGTCAGGCGAACCAAAAGGCTAAATGTCTTTCTAGTCCCTGCACGACTCTTACAGACATATAATCAGATCACTGGGTCTCCTCACTAGTTTCTGCTGAGTGCCAGAATGAAGTTCAGCCAGTATCAGCGCATTCAGGAGTGGTGCTTCTGGAAAAAGATGGGTGCCATACAGTACAAAGGGTCGGCGCTCTTCAGAAATGATTTCAGATACTGGCCTAGAACTTCCCTGTAAATATCCACGATCCATTATATCAGGAGGCCACATCTCCTACATACTCCCTCCTACCTGAGGAAACAATTACTCTACAATCAGAGAGGTAGCCGTGTTAGTCTGGAATAGCAGAGGTAACAAAAGTCCTGTGGCACCTTAAAGACTAACTATAAAGTTTTGAAGCATAAGCTTTCGTGGGCTAATACCCACTTCGTCGGATGCAAGCAGTGGAAGTGACTCTACAGTCTCAACTTCTTTAATTTCTCTGATTTCTCCGTCCCCCTGTGAGACGTGTTTAAGGAAGAGGTAATGGTCTAACTATAGGTCTTAAAGGGGTACAATTGGACTGCAGCAAATTTGGAAAAGGAGTTTTCCTCAGCTCATGAGGTATGGAGAGGAATTTTCTGACATCCAAGATAACATTTTCATAACCATAAAAATTCTTGGTGTCACTAAAACATGTTTTGATCTTGTCAAGTGGAATCAAATGTAAATTGTTTCTAAGAAAGGGTCCAGTTACTTCTGGATCTCACGAAGAGGCTTGGCTCAGTTTTGAAACTGGGTAAACTAAATTAAACTCTAAGGAGTACTATGTCATGAACATCCAGTGAAGTAAAACATGGAGCAGAGCAGATCTTTTCTTGAAGCCGTCCTAATGGTTAGTGCAGGGAATCAAGCTTCCAAGATGGTACAAATGCAAATGATTATGAATGATATTAATATCAAATCTGTGACTAACGGATAATGGTTCAGACTGGAGACAGTGGTTTCCTGAAGATTTCCACATTGGAGAGTTGAGAATTGACTCTGTTTTGGTTAATTACATTGAATTTAAATCCATCCGATTAAACAGCCTGCTATGTCTAAAACAGGTCTGTTAACTTTAAAAACAACTCTAGAATGGTTATCACTTTCCATTAAATTCAATAGGATTTGTTTTTAAAGGATGGCTGAACAGCTAGTGCTGCTGTAGTTAAATTCTAGCTTCCAATCTAAACCTCCTATTTCATTTTGTAATAACTTTGTTGCCTAATTTCAGCCCAGTTTGTTTATCTGCCTTTCTGTCTACACACAAACACAAACGAAGAGCAAAAGGGTGATTTGTGTATGGCACAAGAGAATGGGAATGGAATGAAAGCCACTGCACATGTGTGACCTAACTGGACAGACAGCTGACTCACATAACTTAGTGGTCCAAAAAGTGTAGAATTGGGTTAACGTGGTGTTTTTATGAATGTATTCGTTTATATCTAGATTAAAACGTCTATTTCAAAGTACACCTAGCTTGCTGGTTCAGTTATGTACAGCATGCTTCTCGTCTTGTCCTAAGTGGTTGGGCATTGCTGTGGTCTGTGCATGGGAACACATCCTCCACAAATAACTGGTCCAATGATGGACAAGAAGAACCTGCTACTTCTAAATAGCATATGGAGTTAATCCTTTAGCTCTGGTGACCTAGTGTGACGGAGCTGTTCCTGGTGGGATCCAACTGAGAGTGCCAAATCAGGACAAATTGCTTCCAAAAGGGCAACTAGAGCCCAAAGCTGGGGTTTCTCTGCTTCTAAGGCAAACTAAACCAGCCAAACAGAAAAGACTTTGGTTTTGCCCCCCTGGTTAGCCACAAGTCACACAAGCAATTCCCTGAGACACTACAGCTTCCCAGTATCACCACCAGCAGCCACCTGTCCTGGGGACCAATGGTTCTGAAAACGAATAACCCAAATAAAGAAAACGGTTCTCCCCAATTCCAAAGAATCAGGCCCCAGACCCAGGTCAATATACAAATCAGATCTTACCCACAAATCACGCTGTTGCCAATCCTTTAGGATCTAAAATCTAAAGGTTTATTATATAAGGAAAAAGATATAGGTGAGGGTTAGGAATGGTTAAAAGAAATCAATTAGATGCAGTAATGGCAAATCTCTTGGTTCAGGCTTGCAGTGGTAAAATAAACTGCAGGTTCAAATCAAAGTCTCTGGAATGCATCCCCTCCAGGGATGGGTCATCAGTCCGTTGGCCAGAACTTCCATGTGCAGCAAAATCCCATCCAGAGATAGGTGCTAGGCTGAAGGCTGGAGGTTGAAGACAAAATGGAGGGAGTTTCTCCCAGGTTTTATAGACTTCCTTTTGTGGGCGAAGGCCCCCCTCCTCCTTCCTATGCAGAGTCCAGTTGCAAAATGGAGGTTCATAGCCACATGGTCCAATTACCAGACTCTCCAAGATTCAGTTCCTGACCAGCCAGGCCACATTCCTGGAGAAGCTTGGGTGTGGATGGGCGTCTACAAAGTTCATTGTGTAGCTGATGGTCCTTAATGGGCCATCAGCCAGGCCAGCCAAGCTAACAACAGCTTGTCTGAGATCTCACCAAGAAGCCAAGCATAAGTTTGAAATACAGGCACCATATAGCCAATATTCATAACTTTAGTTACAAATAGATACACACATACAGATAAATTAATCATAATCAGCAGACCATAACCTGGTCGTAGACACCTTATATGACCCCCTTTACACAATATTTGGTGCCACTATAAGACCTTGGTTGTACCAATGATCTATATGATCCCAAATAATTTCAGTAACGTGACACCTAGGTCTGGCCTTTTCCTGCTGAGGCTCGGGGGTTCTAACTCAGACAGTCTGATGAGGCTGAGAGATTTGAAGCAGCTGCTACAGTCCATTCTAGGACTCAAGTACAGAGTGGCCTTTTTCCTTTATACATTTGGTAAAATGCCTTGGAATCTCTAGGATGAAACACTCTGTACAAATGCAAGATGAGGGCTTAAGATACATTGGCTGCTCTTGCTACGGTGGCGGCCATTTCCAAAGGGTGAAAAAGCAGGTTCTTCTTGCAAACAGAAGCACATGGGATTTAAATTATGGCAGCCATTGCTGCTGTGCTCTCGATATAGCAGCTTATACCAGCAACCTCTGCTCAGGAGATTTCCATGAGGATTAAACTGCAAACCCCTTTTCCAGCAGCTGCTGCTTGAAGAGAGAGCGTTGCTATGGAAACCGCATCTGGCCTAGTCACTTGAGTTTTAGAAGGAAAGAAACAAATAGAAAATAAAGCAAAAACAACACACACACAAAAGAGAGGTCGTCTTTGCCTACATCCAGCAAAGGGCAGAGAGCAATAATCATAAATAATATAGACCAGTTATTTATTTATGTGTGCCTGTTTAACACCTATCATTCCTGGTTCTTTTCCAGAATTTGGTACTGGGGATACAGTCAAACATTTGGCAGTGTAAGCAACAGGGGATGATGAGAAGGGAGGACATGTATGTCAGGGTGTGCATCTGTGTGCTTGGTACATGGAAACTTGCTGTGTGAGGGTGAAAGAAATTACACTGTGTAAAGGTCAAGACAACCTGAGAATGATAATGCTTTATAAAGAAAGCATCAGTCAAATTGACTCACTGAAGAGTGCTGACATTTATTAACAAGCATCTCGACTAAACCCCCTGCTTATTTTGCTTCTGTGTGCTTTCAGGGCCTGCCTCTCCTACTCTTTTCACCAATGCAATTCAGAAGCCAGTGCATTTATAGCTGCTGCTAATAGGGATTATTTAATATTTGTACTGCTGTAGCACCCAGAGGCCCCGTCAGGATTAAGTCCCCATTTTCTGAGTGCTGTACAAACACACAGGAAAACATGGTCTCTGCCCAAAGAATTTAACGTATAAGGATCCATAGAAATTCCATGGAAGTCACAGTGCCTGAATCTAAACCTCTTGGCAGGATTGGGGCCTAAAGGGCCAGATTCTGACAGCCTTGCTCAAGGTGAGTAGTACTTTGCGTTCCATTGATATCAGTGGGATGATTCCTGGAATAAAGTGCTACTCAATGGGCCAGAGTCCCAGCCGGTGTAAACTGGTGTAGCCCCCTTGATATCAACGGGGCTAAGACATTCACACCGGCTGAGGATCTGGTCCAGTGTGGCAAATCTGGTACCATTTGGTTCTTAGAAGTCAGTTGAGCTAAACTGATGGAAACTAGTGTACATGAGAGTGGAATCAGGCCCTTAGTGGCCAGGTAGCTCTGATAAACCACATTCATTAAGATTTAATGGTATCAAGAAATATGATCATACTCCGCTGAAATAGCCTGGAATTGCCCAGACCTTTGCACTATCACTATTGTAGGATGTAGTGAATTACAGCCATCAGGAGGGGACACCATAGTACTTTTCATTGTAGGAGAAGTAACAGGGAGGATGTTGTCTGGGGGCAAAAGCAGTACACTCAAAACCAGGACTTCTTGGCTGTTTTCCTGGTTCTACGATTGATTCGCCCTCTGATCTTGAGCAAATCACAACCGTGCTGCCTCTAAATTTCTCATTTTTAAGCTGGGTCAGTTACTGGGTTTACTGACCGCGTAGGGGTGTTGTTCAAGTCAATAGGAGTTTGGAGGAACTCAACAGCACCTTGGAGGATCAGTCGTCTTCTCCCTCAGAGCTCCTCAGGAGAAACGTTCCACCACTGTTCAGTGTGAAGTGTTCACTGTACTTACAGCTACCTCTTTACTAAGTTAGTAACGTGAACTTTCATTGAACAGTTATAGGGTTGCTGTAATTTCGTGTGCTTGCTAATAAAAGAAACCTCAGAAACTCTTAAAATGATGCTGCATTTTGAGTATAGCTGAATGTCATTTCCTTGCTACATTCCAGTGTGGCATAGGTTTACTCCCTGCTTCTCTTCTACTTGGAGAAGACTGGATATCCCCCCATCCTCCTATGGATTTCAGAGTGGGAGGAAGAGGACTATTAGAAGCAGTAATACTGGGAAGACTCCCAGCAAATTAAGCAAATTCTTTCCTCACTTCCCTTGTTGGAACAATTGAGAAAAGGGAAGGAAAAGCTGAATGTTAAATGACAACTGCCAGATGTTCCCTTTCTCTTCTCCAGAGGTCCCAAGGGGTCCCTCAGAAAAGGATGAGATTTTAAACTACTGATGTCATTGGAGAGACTTTGATCAACAGCCTCTGGAATTGTTTTCCTGACAGATTGTATTTGTATGTTGGGAGTTTCTTATTTTGGGCTTTATTGCCAAGTACGGGTGATGGCCTCAAGCCACCACATTTGGATCAAGAGCTAGGGAGATTCCACTGAAGTCAAGGATGCTACTCCCATTTACAACAACAGAGAATTTGGCCCCGGGAGTTTTAACCCCCAACATTCACTTTATGTTCAGAGACAAGGTTTTGGATGAACTCATTCAAAAGGCAGGGTACAGGTGCACATTTAGGATTCAGCTACAGATTCGATTCCGGCCACCACCAACTTTTTGACACGTTTGGGCCCAACACTGAAGAAAATGTCAAAAACACAAAGCGTTTGGTTCTGATTTAGACTAATGCACCCTTATAAATTCTAATACTTCCTGCTTTCAGGCCAAAGATCAATAAGATCTTAGCTAAGCACTTCAGTGTTGTATTCCAGTCCCTTGACTTAAAAACCTCCAAGCAACAATGATCACAGTGGGCCCAATTCTCTCCTCATTTGTGCTGGCTATCACCAGAGTAACACAGCTGATGTCCGCGGAGCTCCTTCTAAGATACACTAACGTCACTGAGGCCAGAATCAATCCCCCAAGGTCTTTGCACCACTGTTTTATGGAATATATCCAATATATTGTCTGACCTTTTGTCTGACTTACCTCTGGAGCAGTCTGAGACTTTGAGACAGAAATTCAGCTGGTGAAAATAAGTTTAATTGCCTTCAGGTAGGGCCAGAAC
Organism: Sternotherus odoratus; assembly: GCA_032164245.1. Lineage (NCBI taxonomy): Eukaryota > Metazoa > Chordata > Testudines > Kinosternidae > Sternotherus > Sternotherus odoratus. Next base: position 15,112,951 of record JAVMKO010000016.1, read on the forward strand.
CTAATCTGGGGCAATGTGCCAGATTCCGATTTCAGTCACACTGGTGTAAATCCTGAGTAATTCCCTAAATCCTGTTGACTGGTGTAAGTGACATCAGAATCTGGCCCACAGTTTCCAGGAGAGATGCAATGCAAAATTAAATCTCTCCAGCAGCCTAAAATGAGCAGGTGACAGCAGCTCAGGGTGTCTGCAAAGGGGCAACTGAATTATAACGGAAAAATGTATCACAACAGATGTGCCCAACCCCCTTCTGTTGCAAGATGGTAAAAGAACAGCCCTGGTCAATGATAGACCTATGTTTGGTGAGATCCAGTAGCAGATGTGCTGGAATCCTTATCAGCAGATGCAGACTGAGAGAATATTGGAGTCAGGACTGTGCGAAATTCAGTGCTGAAGAACAGCGCTGTGGCAATCTGCACTTCCGACACTTCTGAGAGGCATCTTCTTCATCCATCAGCAAGCTGTCTGGCTGCTTCCTTCAGTGTTCACAGCCAGGCTCCTTCTGCAAGCAAGGAAGGAAATGACAGTCCTGGAAATGCTGCCTGAGTTTTCATTGCAGATGTCCTGCAAATCACGGGCAGGTACTGCTCACTGTTGCACGGACACAAATCTGTGATAGCTGGCAGCAGAAAGGGGCTACAGGAGAAGTAGTTTGCAGTCACTCCCTGGGAGATGGGAGGTATGTTTGGGGCTATAGTGCCCGGTAGCCTGCAGTTATGCCTTAGGAGCAGAGAGTTTGGGCCTGGTAAACCTAGGGAGGAGGAGTAGCTAGAAGGTAGCGCCCTGAAGTAGGAAGATGTAGTAGTCCAGGGGAAAAGCAACTTGGTCTGGGAGTGAATAGACCACCATTGCTCAAGACAGGATCCCTGGACTGGAACTCAGAGTAGAGGGTGGGCCCAGGCTCCCCTACCAGCCATTGGAGTGGCACAGTCAGGGTGTTGAAGGAAAGACTGCCATTTTGTATAGATGGACTTTGATACCCTGAGAGGGGAGGATTCTAGTGACCTGGTTGGAGGGCTGAGTCATAAAGGAGCACCCCGAGTCCCAGAGGAAGAGAGAGACCATGGTCACAGGCGTGGGTGCTGGACCTGTGAAGAGCTAATCCAGGGCCCACAGGAGGAAGCACCCTAGAGCTGCGTAGACCCCATGAAGGAGGAAGGAGAGACTGTTCTCCAGTCATGGTCAACAACCTCCTGCTGAGCCTGAAAACATCTGCCCTCATCGTAATAGAATTTATGGTTCGAGGATTGGCCTTATTAGCAACCTGAGGACCCATAACTCCCATAGAAGATGATCATACTCGGTAACAAGTGATCGCCCATCATCATGACACCTACTCCCATTGAGGTGGACTATTTTAGCAATAAATATACAAAATATTTATCATTATTTGTTCCGGTAATTAACTGGCTTAGGACAGAAGGTTCTTCCTCACATCCTCCCTTAAAGTGCTATGCAGCGTTGCGGTGTGTTGTGGAAAAGCAGAGGCATTCCAGCCCTGAGGTCGCTGCACTTCGAGAGTGAAGCATTTTGGGGGGCATTGAGAGATTTAGCTCAGTGTTTGCAAAGCACTTTGAGCCCTTCCGATGATCGGTGCTAGATAAGCGTTGTAATTATTGTTATTTAAATGTACCTCACGGCACATGTCACCATCTAGACACATTCTTTTATTTGTAGCATGGTAGTGGTTGGAGGATCGATGCGGGTACCAGTGCTCCCCTTGACAAGCCCTGCACTGAGAACTTATATTCTTAGCATAGGACAAAAGCCAACTATTGGCTGCAACAGGCCAAGGGGGAGAGAAGACGAAGGACGTATACCTCAGTGGACACTGGATGGGGATCTGGCCCCAGCTGCCTAGCAATAGCAAATGTCAGATGTTTTATACTCAGTCTCCTAAAGTGTTATACTTGGCACCGATGCTTGCAATAATGTTATAGCAATACAATAATCACAAGTCAGTGCATTCTGCTATATACATTTCAGTGCATTACTGATCAATCACGTGACGTGTATTGTTTCCCGTCAATTTCCATTGAGTCCATTAAAATCCTCCTGTTTTCTAATAGGATTTCCCTCCCAGGTATAGCTATCCCTTTGTAGTTAGTGTTTTCCAATTAAAGAAATTTGGTACAATGTACTTCCCTGCACTCCATTAAATTCAACCAGTTTACTTAATCCAATAGGCCAAATTCAATTCAACTCAATGACAAGCAATTCAATTACATGCCATGTAACCCACTAAGCTTTGTTCAGAGCAGGGTAGGCATTATGGAGCTCAGTGGGATTTAGTCCCAGTCAATGAGACTCAAAGAGAGTCAATCAAATTAATATAAATCAGCAGGTTCCATTAGAAGGGAAGGACTGGCCTGCTGCTAATCAGCTTCTGATTCCTCACAGTCCCACTCAGAAAGCTTCCCACCCCATTCCCCAGGGTCTGAAAATGAAGGAAGTTGGAGCTCTATGAAGCTCAAAAGCCTGTATTTTCCATCAGCCAAAGTTGGTCAAATAGAAGATATTGCTTCACCTACCTCCTCTCTCGTATCTAAAAAGGTCAGGACAACACATTTTATGACATGAATGCTCCCCTCCCTCTTTTGATTTGATTAACTAAACCTGTAAATTAACTAACAGAACCTTCTCTTTTGATCGTTTTTCCCACCCGGCTCTTGCTAACATCTTTAAAGCATGAGATCTCTTTGTAACTTCGAGACTGTTTTCAGATTAAATTTGAGAGTGAAACAAACTCTGGTCTGCTGGGACTAGAGCACTGTGGAAGAACAAGCGAGATGGGGACCGCAAACTCAACCGGATTCTCTTCACTGATTTATCCCAGAAATATCTCCTGCAGGGGGTGGATCTGGAGCTTCTGGGTTCCAGAAACGGGCAAAGCTGAGGGCCCTTAGACCTGAGTTTTCAATAGAACGAGAGTATGCCAGATTCAGGTCAGCTGGAGCCACCATGAACTGCTAACTGCTCCTCCAGGCCTGACAACATGACTCATACGAGAGACATGATGGGATTAGCTGCACCAGCACCTCCATCCTCTTCCAGCTGCTTAGTAGCAGCCTCGGAGGACTCTGCATCAAGTAATTCCTGCTAGAAAGTCTACATGATCTACTGGGTGACGAGGGAAAGATACAGTGGTGGCCAGCTTCTCCTTTGCATCTGCATCAAACCCACGGAGCCCTGGCCTTCTGCCACATGCAAGTTGGTGGAGCATGCAAACTGTGCTGCAGAGACAGCATCCTCTCTCCTGTCTTCTGTATAGGTGCAGGGAGTGGCATCTGCATAGTGCTTTCTCTGCTGGCTCTCCCTCTCGCCTCCAATTTCAAAGTCACAGGAAACAATGTGTTTGATGGGATGTCATTAGCTATCCTATCACCTGATGAGAAATGTCTGTAGAACTGCGCTGGGATGAAATCAACAGGGTCAATCAGAAATCATCTGTCAAAATGGTTCTTACAAAGCCTATGGAACAGCATAGAGAATGATGCCCCAGGGATCCAGTTTTAAGCCACCTTATAGAATTATATCCCTGCTATTGAATTGTACAGGATGGTTTAAAAATTCTCTCTCTCTCTCTCTCTCTCTCTCTCTTTTTATCTAGGCTTTTTCCTATCTCGCTCATCCCTCTATTAAATCCATTAGGACTTTTCCATAAGGAACCACTATGGATCAGTCTAGTCAAGCGAAATGCTTTGGAGTTAGACACTCCAAAACCAAAGTCTTTGCCCATAGATTGATTTACACAAATGGCATGTGAGTGAATGCTTGTTAATTAGGGCCAGCTCAGGCTGCCCTGAATGGCAATATTTCTGATGTATTCCTGGGCTCTGGCCCGTTTTGGAGCTAATAAATTCCACGGGCAGCCTGTTTGATTCTGCCTGTTCATCCCCCAGTCAAAAAAAAAGAAGAAAAAAAAGGTAAAGAAATAGCATCACCATAGCAACAAGCTCTTTCCTGGAGCTGCAAAACCTTAAAGTGCCAGCTCCCAATTTATCAGTTGCATTTGATCAAGCAATGATGACAGTAAGGATCATTAAATGTTAAGACTGTTAGTTGTACGGGGAAGGGAGTCACGTATCAAAGAGACTTTAAAAATCCTGCTTCTCTTTTTCACTTTGGAGAGCCCTCTTGCCTCAAGCAGGTGGCCTGGGCTCCGTTTGCTGTGAAATTTCATTGTCTTGAAATCTTCCTCATTAATTTGTAGAGCCCCAATCGTAGCACCAGACTGGAGACAATCGTGGGTTAGGCAGTTTTGATGCTTCTGGGTTGACGGCACATTAGTTTTATCTTAGGCCAGGTCTACAGTGGCGGGGGAGGGTTGACCTATGATACGCAACTTCAGCTACGCGAAGAGTGTAGCTGAAGTCGGCGTATTTTAGGTTGACTTACCCGGGCGTCCTCATGGCAGCGAGTCAACCGCTGCCACTCCCCTGTCAATTCCACTTCTGCTTCTTGCAGAGGTGGAGTTCCAGAGTGGAAGGGGAGAGAGCTCGGGGATTGATTTATCGCATTTATACTAGACGCGATAAATCAATCCTCGATAGATCGATCACTACCTGCCGATCCGACAGGCAGTGTAGATTTGCCCTAACTCCTTTTAACACACACACCCCTTCCAATAATAGCAAGCCTGGAGGGAACACAAAGGCAGGAAGGAAGCAGAGTTCAGAGAGAGGACTAGAGTTGAGGATGGTGACCTGCAGTGTAAAGGTTGAGTTGCTCTGATCTCAGAATCCTGGAAGCAGCCAAGACTTAAATGGGACACTAGGTTGTTGTTGTTTATTGCTGGCTGATAAAGTCAACCCCAATGATAGGTAGCAGACTTATGGCCCTGCAGAGGGTCTGCAACCAGAGCTGTTGCAAATCCGGTGCTATTACCCTGCTGGATTGTGTGTTTTTGTGATACATATGCTGTATTTTAGAAAGATAATGGGCCACAGCTTCCGCTGGTGCAATTCCGCTGGCTCTCAACATGTTGTCCCGGGTTCTGCATTGGCTTACATCCTGGGCTATTCCCGTGAAGCCAATGGAACTGCACTGAGGAGAGCTCAGTGAAGAATTTGACCCATTGTTTATAAAGGTATCCTGGAGTTCCCTCATTCAGGGCTTATAGAAAAGGTTTGAAAAAGTCTATTGTTGACCCATGGAGTGCTGGCAGGGGTGGCTTCAGCGGCGGATGCTTTAAAGGCATGCCAGGCTTCCTTATATCTTGTTTGTAGCTAATTACTGGCCCACTGTGTGTAAGAAAGCAGGCAAAGGTGTAAGTAACTGTTGTTTCTCTGGGACAGGGAGTTCAGGTGAAGTGATGCTAACTAGGAGGGTAGCCAGGATCTTTTTATTTTTTCTAGCAACCCAACATGGTTAAGGTTAACATAAAGGTGGCTACTTTCCTGCAAGAGAGCCCCATAGAATCATAGAATATCAGGTTTGGAAGGGACCTCAGGAGATCATCTAGTCTAGTCCAACTCCCTGCTTAAAGCAGGACCAATCCCCAACTAAATCATCCCAGCCAGGGCTTTGTCAAGCCTGACCTTAAAAACATCTACGGAAGGTGATTCTACCACCTCCCTAGGTAACCCATTCCAATGCTTGACCACTCTCCTAGTGAAAAAGTTTTTCCTAATATCCAATCTAAACCTCACCCTCTGCAACTTGAGACCATTACTCTTTGTTCGGTCATCTGGTACCACTGAGAACAGTCTAGATCCGTCCTCTTTAGAACCCCCTTTCAGGTAGTTTAAAGCAGCTATCAAATCTCCCTTCAGTCTTCTCTTCTGTAGACTAAACAATTCCGGTTCTCTCAGGCTCTCTTCATAAGTCATGCACTCCAGGCCCCTAATCATTTTTGTTGCCCTTCTCTGGACTCTTTCCAATTTTTCCACATCCTTCTTGTAGTGTGGGCCCCAGAACTGGACACAATACTCCAGATGAGGCCTCACCAATGTCGAATAGAGGGGAATAATCACGTCCCTCAATCTGCTGGCAATGCCCCTACTTATACAGCCCCAAATGCCATTAGCCTTCTTGGCAACAAGGGCACACTGTTGACTCATATCCAGCTTCTCACCCATGCATAGGAGCTGTAAAAAGCTGGCCACCTGAGAAAGTCTCAGGGGACACCAAGAATTGTGTGTGAGTGTATGCGAGGGGAGGAGGGCGGGACACAAAGGCATTTTAACTAACAGAGAGTAGGCAGGTATAAACTGGTGTCATTCCATTCACTTGATCTCCAGTTACTATAAATCAGAATAGCCCCACTGACGTGAAGTCAGTGTAAGCTATGTAACTATGTTGATATACACCCGCTGAGTTGGTAAATTTGGGACTTACCTGTCTATATGGGATTGATTTTTGTTTGCATCCTAGTAAGAGTGAGCCCAGAAAGCATGGCCAATGTGCCAACAATGAAAAATAATTGTCTTGCTTCCCAGATACGTAATTTTTTTTATGCTTGCAAATCTATTTCTTTTTGAAAACAGAAAGAAAAGCAAATGCTTTAGCGCTATCGGCCAGATGGACATTAATATTAAAAGCAAACACGCTGGCATATTCATAGATCGCAAACTTTAATGGTTTCGATGCTAAATCTGACTTCCTGTATTATACAGGCCATAGAACTTCCCCAAAATAATTTCTAGAGCAGCTCTTTCAGGAAAAAAAATTGTGATTTAAAAATTGCCAGTGATAGAGAATTCACCACAACCCTTGGCAAATTGTTCCCGTGGTTAATTACCTGGGCATGTAGGCCCAGATTCTCAGAAGAATTTAGGCTCCCCACTTCCATCGGTTTCAAGCCCCTGGTGTTTTTGAAAATCCCGCCCTGTGGGGCTCAGCTGGAAATAAAATGCCATCTCCTAACTTGCAAGCCTGCAATCTTACCTTCCCTCCTCCCTTTAAAGATCTGCTTTCATACCAAAAGCTACATAGATGTAACACACCATTGGTATAGGTAAGCATATGAATCCCTTCACCTGCTGCTCAATTCAGGGAAATCCTATGGCCTGTGTTACACAGTGGTCTCTTCTGGCCTTGGAATCTATGAATCTATGCTGGAATGCAGCCAGCTCTGGGGAGGAGATGACAACTGGCACACAATGTGCTGCAAGCCAGTGGGGGCCAGAGAAATATTTTCACCAGGGGCAATAGGGCAAGCCACTTCTCTTACAAAGATGCAGTTGGATCTTCAATACTGATACAGAACAAACAGGACCTTGGACATGAGACAGCCTACAGGCCCCAACCACAAGTAGGCCCTGTAATGAGGAGTATGGGACTTTCAAGCCTAGGGAAAGCCAGAAGACCCTGTCACAGGGTAAGCAGATCCTTGGGAACTGACTGAAAAGAGTGTCAGGAGGTGGAGTTTGCAGTAGGATGGGAAGTTCTCAGGACACTTACTTTAAGGGCCTGCAGAGTGGGACAGGGCTCCACTCCTCTCTCCCAGCCAATCAGGAGGAGGTCTCAGAAGGACAGCTATATATGTGCCGTCTTCCCTCTCAGAACAGGGCTCCCGCTGATAAAGGGAGGAAGGCCAGGCCAGGCCAGCAGCAGCATTGGAGATGGGTCTGAGCTATGAAGTCGCTATGATGGACCCTACGTCTGGGACACTGAGGACTATTTTGAATTACTTTGGGTTACTGATCCAATTTTGTGGGGGAGAGGGGGGCTGATAATTCCCCTGAGTGAAACTATATGGGATTTCTAAGGGGCCTGGAAGAGAGGGGACAGATGGAGGCCACTGGAAGAGAGGGGACAGATGGAGAGAGCCAGGCAAATGGTTTCCCTATGATAGCCCCCAGGTCAGTTGGTAGATTTTCAGCTCTATGGGGCAGGGATGATGTTTTTGTGACATGCATGTACAGCGCCAAACACAGTGGTCCCCTAATTGGGGCTTTCAGGTCCTGCCCACGCCACAAATAATAATTAAGGAGGCATTATGCAGACAGTGCTTCCCCTGATGCGCTTACAAGCGAAATAGCCAAGACAGGCCTCGGTTTTATCCTGAAAAATTGAGCTGCAGAGAGATTAAGGGATTTACCCAAGGTCACATAGGCAGTTTGGGCCAAAGCTGAGAATGAAAAACATTGCTCTTAGAAAAGCATCGAACTAGAACTCGAGAGACGGGGATTCAAGGTCTCATCCCCAAAGGGCCCACCCAGGTGCCAGTGCGTGGAACGTGAGCTGAGCTAGGAAATCTATTTTAATTGCTGTGGCCCTTCTTCCCCCTCCCTCTTGTGTATTTATGCCAGGTCTAGTTATTCCGAAACAATGAAACTCTCCATGGCAGCTTAAAGAAGTGTTGAGTGGGGACTGGAGGGGGGGGAGTGGTATGAAAATCGCACAACAAATTACAGCACTTCATTAGTCTTTGCACACTTTGGCATTTTAATTATCTCTTTTTTTTTCCATAGGCAATGTTAGAAACTTGCAGTTATCTTGAAACAGCAATTGGAGAAATTAACAAATTAGCTCAGTGCACTTCTCCCTAATGAGCCCATTGCACGGCAGTCCTCCATGAGAGCAGAACATTTCCTGCCTTTTATTTATTTCACGCTGAGCGTTTTGCTTGGTTGCGTGGTCTAAAGTGGCTTTCCCTACAAGGCTGCTGTTTAGCCATCATGTTAGGGATTTGTGCGGCACCTCTGTTATCTGCGGGATGATTGCTCATTCTAAACTGGACAGGGGAGGACATGAAAGTAGCCCCGATGCAGTCCCCAAGCCAGAGTAAAGGTGGCTGGATGCTTAATTCACGTGAATTCAGTTTGTGAAAGAGAGGAATGGGAAACTATTATACTTTGCAAATTTCTCATGCCTAATTCTTCAAACCCATCTCCGCCTACCCCTGAAACATTTACTTAAGTGACTCCTGTGTGTCTCCTGCAGGCACAACCAGTGACTCCAGCATCGTTTAATTAGTGCACAGCAAGGTCTATCAGAAACAAGGGTGAGTCCACCAAACTGGGTTATCCAGCACTCTATTCAGTCAAATCATGTGCTGATGACTTAAACAGCAAGGCCATGATCCTGCAAAGACTCACATGATTAACTGTACACACTGTGGGTACATCTACACTACCTGTCAGATCAGTGGGAAGTGATCGATCTACGGGGGATGGATTTGTCGCGTCTACTGTAGACACGATAAATCGATCCCAGAGCCCTCTCCCCATCGACTCCGGAACTCCACCACCGCAAGAGGCGGAAGCGGAGTCGATGGGGGATCAGCAGTGGTCGACTCGCCGCCGTGTGGACGGCCAGGTAAGTCGACCTAAGATACGCTGACTTCAGCTACGCTATTCACGTAGCTGAAGTTCCGTATCTTAGGTCGGACCCCCCTCCCCCCTGTACTGTAGAACAAGCCTGTTCCTCGGAGTTCTCTGCCCATTAATGATGAGCCCAGCATGACTCTTTCCACCACTCATCTCCCGTGATTAGCTAATGAAGATTAAAGAAGCACGGCCACAAATATGTCACTCATAAAATAACCTAAAATAATACAAGCAATAAAATACTCCCGCTACCAGCCCAAGTGAAAGTAGCAATTAGCAAATATATCAATCACTGATGACATCTTCAACATCTTTTATACTCTGAGCACTGCAAAAATGAGTTGCAATTATAGGGATGCTTTGTCATCTTTGCAGGAAACAGACCTTCCAGAGTGAGCAGCATCTCTGCAGTGGACAGCTAGATACTGAATGCTTGTTTCTATAATGGTTTTGCCTCTTCTTTCATGATAGTAGGCTCAAGAGTAGAGGCCAAAGTTCAGACCTAGAAACTCCACTGACTTCACTGGAGTTGCTTCCGCTCATACTAGAGCTGAGGCTCTAGTTTGCCCTGAGGCTTCGGCAGTGGGGTATGGAACCAGCAGAGAGGAGGTTAATTTGAAATAAAACTATTCTCTTTTCAAGAAGATGTGGAATGCGGCAGAGTTCCTGGAGAAGATTCCATCAGACATGAATAGAATGAAGTATGAAGTTATCCGAGAGTCAAAGTGCAATAGATTCACATCCCAGCTTTTTGCAAACTAAACGCTCACGTAGACAACTCCTGAGTGTGCTGATACTGAGTCTGACTACGGTTCTATTGTTTGCAACTGCCAGCCAGCAAGTCCCTCCATACGTTTTCATATTTTTTCTCCTGTGTGCACGGCTCGTGGTTCCTAAAGGCCTTGTCCAAATTCCTTTTGTGGCTGTCTGTTACTGAGCCCATGTGAGTGAGGCATTGCCCTTAAAAACGCACCATTAATGAGATACGTTGCTGCAGTTTGTAAATTAGTTTACTGAAAAATCTACATATCTAAGACACAGATATTCTATGTACCATATGAAGGGTAATGCTGTTAAAAGGAAATTGTCAATAGGAAAATGTGTAGCAGTGGATATTTCCATTGCTGGAAAGAGTAAGTCTAAATCCATTTGTATGGAAAATTTATGGTGTTGTATTCAGTGATGATAAAAGTCCATGTGGCTCTGTACAATGCAAAACATTACTTAAGTATGACAGCAAAAAGATGGGAAATTCATCACGCTGAAAAAGGATGTATTTGCTTTATAGTAGTTGTGCCAACTCGGTTGTGCTTGATTTCTATTGTACATACTGAAAAAGCCATACCTGTATATGAAACAATCAAATGGCAGGTGAACATGTAAGTCTCTGTTGCAAAGACATTTGTCCTTTTAAGATTGTCTCTGGAAAGGACTTCAGATAACTTTCACAAGAGCTGATTAATGTGGGTGCTACCTACGATCAAGTACCAGCCGGTAGTGTGTTACCACACCCACGTATGGTTTCAAGGAGATGATGTGATCTACTTGAATAGAAAAGAAAAAAACTAATTCCTCAGCTTGATGATGTACTGAAAGATAAGCCTGTGGTTGGTATGACAACTGATATGTGGACGAGTATAGGGGGTAGCCATGTTAGTTTGTATCCACAAAAACAACAAGGAGTCCGGTGGCACCTTAAAGACTACAGCTACTATAAAATACACTATATGACACTGACTTATGTCACATCAGACTTTTAAACGTAGAACGAGAATCCTATCTACTATTGTGTTTTCTTAGGAAGAAGCAAAAACCGGCAAAATCATTAGGCATGAGCTTTTAAAGGTGTTGGTGAATACACTTGGGTTTGTTGCAACTAATTTAAATAAAGTAGTGTGGGTGACCGATCAGGAGCTAATATAGTTTGTGCTGTAAGGCTCTACAGATGTCTAAATTGTCAGACCATGTAGATAATAGTGTTCTTCTACATGGACATGATACAACAGAATTAGCTCACAAAACTCCCAATGTTGTGGAGACTACACATGATAAGTCTTTCACGTATTTCACCAAACACTCTGGCCTTGCATCACAGTTGCCTAAAACTGTGGTGCAAATGGCAGAAACCAGGTTCAGCACTGTGTATCTGACACTGAATTCAATTCAGGAGATTTACATGAGCCACACAAAAAAAACCAGAAGGGTGTGGGAAGAGCTACAGGTTGGAAAACATCACCACTGATATGCTACGGTGTTTGGTGTGATTCCGCCAACGATTTTTATGAAGCTCAGAGGGAACTGGAGGGAGACCAATATCCTCCTTTGAACTTACTAATACTACGGTTGGAGAAACTTAACTGACATTGTCAGCTTCTTTCTTCCAGTGCGGCCAGTTGTCAGGCAATGACACTATGAGTGGCTTGTAAAAAAAGTGGGAATGCCTAACTTACATAGGATAGCACTCATTCTTTGGCCTTGATTTAATCAGCTCTGAATGCTGTCCACTTCAGAGCAAGGTGAAGTTTGCTCTGAAGTGCTCAGACTAATCAGAAACTTCAAAGGAGGCGCAGCAAAGCAAGGTAATTGACCATCTACCAACAGCCGCCTGGCTTTGCTGAATGGGGCACGCTTCGTAATAATGGAAGGTTTAGATGGTGACGTGAGGCAGTGTACAGGACCGAAGGCCAGAGCAGAAAATGAACAGGATGTGTTGAACTGATGGAAGGAACACATTGCTGGGTAGCCTAAATTGACCATGTTGGGTAGACATGAGCTATGAATTCCTGTCTGCTGCAGTGAGAGGAACTTCTGTGTGGTTAGAGGGACAGTTGACGCAGAAGAGGACTGTCCTCAAGCCATCAACTGTGGCCTCTTGTTTTCTTATGTTACATTTTATAAAATAGCTTTTTAAATTAATTATGTCAGTTTGTTTTCTGTTAATAAGGATGTAATAACTTTTCCTATCCAGTCCAACTCACCCACAGGACAAAAGTAATATTTGTGATGGATCAGCAAAGACTTTTTGAATTACTTAATTATTGCAAGAAGATGGACACAGCAGGTCTCTCCTGGTTTACCTTAAGAAATGATATTATTAAAAGTCACAGTCATGGTTTAATATTTCAGTTGAATGTTAACGTTGCTGTTGAATATTACATGAATCTCAATTTTTAATGAATTCCAAGACTCTTCAATGTCTTCATTTTTTTTAACCTGGGTAATTATAAAGTTGAACATACTGAGATGATTACGATCAGGACATATTGTGTTTTCTTTTTTCTTTTCTTTTGTTCCATATTGCTGTTCCCAAAGGGTATGAATTTTGCTCATTATAGCTATAAATGTGCTTTGGAGAGGGGCTTTCTTCTTGGAGTTGAGAGCTAAGAAGACAATATCATCACATTGCGAGTAACCCCTTTAAGGTGGCCCAGCTAACAAGGGTGCCTCTTCCACCCCCATCATTATAAGCTCATTGTAGCTATCATAAGTGTGTTGCATTTCTCAATGTGCATTGCAAAACAGAAGGTTTCTTCAGAACATTAGCTCACAGCCAGCTGGGGTGTGAACCTCCCCCATCCCTGCAATAGCCTGCCTCAGACTCAGGACTTGTCTACATTTAAAACACTGCAGCGGCTCAGCGACACCTTCAGCCAAAATGACACCTATATGGAGAGGCAATAGCTTGGTCAATGGAAGAGTTCTTCCATCAGCCTACCACTGTCTACATTGGGGGTTAGGTCAATTGAACTATGTCACTCGGAGTGTGGATTTTTCACACCCCGGCACAATGTATTTATCCCCACCTAATTTCCTAGTGTAGGCCGGGCCTTTCTGTCTGTGTGGAGTCTGCTGATGCACGCATTAACTGTTCGTTAATGCACTTTAATCTAGTCCTCTTTGGAACTGGAGTGCACACATCAGAAAGGATGTGCATGGACAGTTATCTGTGGCAGTCCGAGTGTGGAGTAGAGTCACATGCCAGCTTGCCATGAACTAATTGTTTGTGCAGACAAGCCCTTAGTTTGAAGCGTGTATGTTTGGGGAATCACTCTTCAGTTGTCAAAATCCAAAAATCAAACATTTTTGGAGAAAATTTGACCAAACATTTTTGGGTTTTTCATTTTAAAAGTTCCTTTTTGTCCAAAAAAGCTACTTAATGTTTTTTAAAAAGCACACATTTTGCTGGGAAATATTCAACCAACTATGTAATCAATACATAAGACATACAAAGGAGAAACAGAGGCACAGAGGGATGTGATGACTTCTCAGGCTCACAGAACAGGTCCAGGGCTTAGCTGGGAATAGAATCCAGGTTGCTTTAGTTCCAGTCTGGTGCCTGATCCCACTCAGGTGTGTCCGTTTTTGAAGGAGCAAGCAGGCACTCCATCCCCTACCAATCTTGGCTCACAGGCCTCATTGCTTATGGAGTAGAAAGAATGCAGCTTTGCTTTGCCGCCAGAGCAGTTGCATCGTAAAATGTCTGTGCATCTGCACTGAAGATGTCCGAGCTGCACAGTATAAGGCAAGGGACCATCCGCTCTTGTGCGGGTGCACACCCACTAATTGGCATTATCCTGAGAACACCAAGCATCATCCAGAGCTCGTTATAATTGGGTTTGTTTCATCCGGCCTGTCTGAAGTTAATGATTAGAGCTGCAGTGAATCATTCAGCGTCCCCACTGCAAGCTGTTCTGGGGGGGGGGGGAGCACTACAAAGCGTGGCCGGACTCCCGCCATGTGCTCTGCCTGGAGCTGTGTGAGCGTTAGCGGCTCCAGTTTGCCGGGTGTCTACGTGAACTTCCATTTGGTTTCTGTTCACAGGGGGTTCGCAACCCCCTGTGTTTCGTTCTGAGTTTCAGGCTCTAATGAATTTCAAATCACAGATCTAAAGCCAGGGAATTTTACCACCTTTCTTCCCAAAACAATCCCTTCCCAGAGCCTGTTAGGCTCTGAATCTGGACGCTTCTTGACTCTGAACTCATGAAGCAGTGGGGCTCACTCCAATCTCAGCTCTCCCTTTCTCTACACCCCTGAGTGCAGACTCATTCTGAACTCCATAGGCAGCCTAGGATAGCTGTCACCCAAGAGGCAGATAGACTGAAATCTACAAGAAGTGAAGCAGTCCAATTGAAATGTACACACACGTGAAACCAGCAGAGCAGCATCCTTGTCTAGTTCATGGGACTGGGGGCAAGGCAGCCAGGGCCGGATAACGGTGCCAGGGTAGTGTTCAGTTTATGCCTGGTTGCATGAAATGGAATCACCGCAGATTAGGAGCTTCCATTCAAAACCGCACCCCTCTGAAAATCCTGGCTCTGGAAAATCTGGGCAGAAAACAGAGCTTCTCGGGGATTTCTGGGCCTCTGTGCTGCTATTTTCAGCTGAGACCTGGAGAGGTAGAAAAAAACAGGGTGTGAGAAGTGAACAGCACTTTTTTAAACTGCTAAATTTCTGCTTCAACTTTGGGTGAGGCTTAACGGACGGTTCTTATTTTATCTGAAATATTTTCTCTCTCTCCTTCAAAATCAAACAAAGCTGGTTGGTTCTTTCTTAGACTCAATGCTATCCCTTTATTAAAAGCAACAGAGACTTCCCCCTCCCCAATAATTAAAGCTCACAAACTTGAAGAATTTTTTACCTTTGAAAGACAGATTTTAACTCGAGCAGATTTTCTTCCAGCACTTAACAACTGGACTTGAAAAGAACTGTCTGAAATCTTCATTGAGCCTGAACAAAATACATAATGGACTGAATCCCGCCCTTTGGGTTGCTCTCCTCACTCCGGTGTGTTAGCCAAAGCTGTAGCAGGTTATCAACCTCTGCCTGCGGCCCAGCCACCACTGGAGACTGGACAGAGCGCTACAGCGAGTGAATTACACACTATATTAGAACAAGGCTAAATTTGGTCCAGCGTTTCTATTTGTAATGTAGTGGTGGAGGGGACAAAGGATTGGGAGCTGTTCTGTTCCAAACTTTGTTTCAGACGTCCCATGTGACTTGGGGCAAGTTTCTCTATTCCTTAGTTCCCGATCTGTACGTTTGAGATAATTCTACTTTTTTCCCCTGTGTTGTCTGCATAGACCGTCCGATCACAAAGGCAAAAGCCATCTATTACTATACATCTGCCCTAGTACGATGGGGCAAGATTCTTGGTTTAGGTGCTCCCATAATACAAATCATCATAATAATTAATAATCATCTGTACCTCAATATTTTAATCTGCAAAAGGAAGATAACACACGTGCTGTAAAGAGGGGAGCTGGGGTTTCATTCAGGAATGTCTGTTAAGAGCTTTGAGATCCTCTAGAGAAATTGCAACATATTATTATTAATTATTATTATTATTAGTCTATTTTTCTTGTACAGTGTGATTGAATCAAAACAGCTTCTTGCTATTTGCACATCAAGGAGGTTTCAAGCACCTGGTTCTGCTCATTACAGGCAGGACAATACTCCTTGTGGATATCTTAATCACCATTCACACAAGCTGTCGCGATGCCGGAGATGAAACTCATCATTTCCCCAGGTGATTTTTGCAAAGCAATAACAAGGCTGGTTCTGAAGGCTTTGGCTTCCTTTGCTGCTGACGTTTTCCATCACACCTCCTCATGCTCACCAAAGCAGTCCTGAGGACCAGCATGCGTTGGGCCTGATTCTCCGCAGCTTGCTTCCTAGACTTCCGTGGGGTTACGCAGGTGTATAGCTGACACAGCCAATGGGGACCTTTGTCTCATTTTGCTCTGCAGGAGCTTATTCCCTTCCATGCAATGTGGTACACAAGGTGCCAGCGTGGAGAGTAATTCAGCCTAATAAGGCTTAAACTATTCAATACTCTAATGGCGGAGCTGTTAATGGCTCAGTTTGTTGCACTCAAAACCTCATAAAATTCCAATCAGCCAAATTTTACAGCTTTTCAATGGACTCTGATTTCCACAAGCTGAGTAGCACCATGAAGAATAGCATTTTAATCAGAAAGAAACTGCCTTGCCTGCTGCCTGCGCTCCTTGGGTTGTGACGGGGCTGCATTTTTGTGGTAGCTGTTGTTGGGTTGGTTTCTTAGCACCCCTGTTTGGCTCCAGCTGACAGAGCCCTTGCTTTCTTTGCTAAGGATCTGTCAGATCCTACAGCACTGTGACCAGTGACAGCAGATCGCACCCGGATGGAAGGAGGCTCTGCCCCATCAGAATCACTAACTGCTATACACCTCCCTCGGTAAGACAGCTGTGCTTTCAAAGGCAGTTTGGCACCTATGGGTGGGAGGACAAAGCTAGACGAGCTAACAGTGTCTCCTGACCCCCAGGGCTCATCATCCTGTTCACTGACCAGATGGTTGCCAAGGCATGCCGATACTATGATAATGAACACAGTGTGAAAACCCAGTTGGATAGATCTTGCTCCATCTTAGGGCTTTCTAGCGCAGGTCATCCAGTCAACCCTCCTGATAACTGCCCTCTTTGGTCTCTCACTCCCTGGCTGTTACCACCTTTAGCCATCCCTAGGAGAGGATTCGCTTGCCCTTGCCCTTTGGATCAGAACAAAGGTTTAGGTGCCTTCCGGTCCTCCAACCTCTGTCTATTGCCGGCATCAGCAGGTTGACTCTTCTCAGCTATGTCGGGCCTGGTCAATTCTTTCTGAACAGCCAGCCAATTTCTTAGTAAAATAAGTTTTATTTGAAGATCAAAAAAAAAGCACTGAGGAAAATCTGTTAAACAAAAGGAAATAGTTCCATCAATGTACCTAAGGTTACATTGCCTGAATGCTAAGCCCAAGGCAGGTTCTCAGATTCATTTAGAGAAGAACAAGCTTATATTCCCTTAGAAGCAAAGACCCCTCTGTTTGATCCTCTCTGTTCCTAGCTGAGAGCCTGTCATGCTGTTTCTCTAGCTTGCCTCCCTGGGAGAGTATCTGTCTCTCTTAAGAGGCCCAACTTCCTCTTAAGTTTCATGGACTCTCAAGAGGTAGAGTTAACCTATTTCCAAATCCTCTTTCATCTCCGGAGACCTCCCATTAGCCACCTACCTCCAACCCACTTCTACTCACCCTTGATGTACTTATTGCCTCTTCACATAGGCCCTGTAATCAAAAGCGCATCGTTCTAGCATCATCTTGAAACTGCTGTATTCAAAGGCTGTTATTTCTTGTTCAGGGTTTCAGGAGAAGCCATCAGCCTATGTCAAAGGACGCATGATAAACCAAATGCCACTTCCCTTCTTCCATGAGTCTTCAAATATATTTTTAACTTATTAAGTGCACAAATCCTATTTTGTCACCCCTCCCCCCGTACAATTCCCTTGGAAGACCATACAGGGTATCTAGACTGTTAAGGGAATATAGGAGGGAGGGTCAGGCCTATTTCATTAGCAATGTATGTCGCTACATGTGCTAAGAGAATACAAGTAATCATGCCGCTGGCCCCTGATAACCTGCCGGGGTCAGGTGGGAATCCCCTCTTTGGCTGGCTGCTGCATGAATTCTGGGGGTGGAGTTCCAGATACTCAGTGTGGCTGCAGGCAAGATGCTAGACTTGGCCCAGCAGTCTGATTCCGGGTGAAAATATGTTCCTCTGACTTCATTACTTCTCTGGGTAACTGTCAATTTGCAGCTTCTGTGCGGTAAAATAAGCCATGTTCCTGCCATCATCAAACCTAACATCAAGTTGTCGAGAATGTGTCACTTTGTTTGCATGCATTAGAGAGTGATGGAGCGATGTATTAGCTCTCAGTGCAGCCATAGCACCGCTTGCTTCTGCTGGGACACGGAGTGAAACGCCTGTCTCAGCTATTGTAATAACCCTGCAAGAAACACATTCCTGCTGTTAGTCTGACCTGGTCCCTGACACATTTTGTCTCCTTTCAGCACGTCTCTTTTAGCTGGGGCACCAAGTATTTTAGGATTCGAGCAACCTGCCCTAGAAAGACTTGTCTTAAAATAAATAAGCAACACACACACACACACACACACACACACACACGATGCTAGCATTATTAATACACAACACATGCATGGGGATGACATTCCATTAGGAACCCAACAATACCTTGTCCATATGGTGTTTTATTTAATATCCACCACCAAAATGGAGCCTTTGTCAGCTGGGAAAACATTTCGCTTCAAAAAAGGCTGGTGGGGATGAGTTCTCAGAGACAATTATTTGCTGGGGGTTGTCGTGATGTCTTGGCCAACATTGGATGTTCATGGAGGAGTGTCCCATTTTTGATTCTGAAGAAGCATACACAGTTGAGGGCCTAATACAGCTTTTCCCAAACTAGCTGAACCTGTTGGAGCACACCCACCCCTACAGGAAATCTTATCAAACAGGTCTCAGTGCTTTTGTTTCCAGGCCTGGCAGGAACTATCTAATAATCTTAGTTTGATTTGGGTGGCCAATGCCCGGAAGTTGGCGGTCAGTATTTTGTTCCTAATTGGTGCATCCACTCCGAGGACAGAGATTGCATCTTTAATTAGAAATAAAGATGGGCCTCTACCAAAACCCGGGTCCAAATGCTGCTCAATTTTTTAGGTGTTCCAAATTCAGTCTGGATCTGGATTTTTGAGCTTGATCTTACATCTAAA
Source organism: Sternotherus odoratus (assembly GCA_032164245.1). Classification (NCBI taxonomy): domain Eukaryota; kingdom Metazoa; phylum Chordata; order Testudines; family Kinosternidae; genus Sternotherus; species Sternotherus odoratus. The sequence goes on from JAVMKO010000016.1 coordinate 15,131,799, forward strand.
ACATACCTGTTCCTTATGGCAATTATAACTAATCCCAACCTCTTGCTCAGCTGCATTCGGAAAGTCCTCCTGGACTTCACTGTGGATCAAAATTTTAAACAAGAGATGTATCCAGTTTTATATTTCTGATTTCAGCCCTCGCTGGGGAAAATGTCCTTTTGGTGTGTGTATGTATAATATACACGTAGGTATATAATGCATCTTGCAATATAAAGCCCCTGATCCTTTTCATGAGATGGTACATCCTTTGGCTTGACAGCCTAGCACTGGCAATACAGCATATGGAACACAAAGGCATGTAAGAAATCATAGTAATTTCCTTTGGGCGTGCAATGACAATAGGCCTCCCTGAAGCTAGCCATAAGAATAATGCTCTGTCTTACAGAACCTAGGTGTGTCAGACTCTAAGGTACTATACACCATCTCGATGTGTCCTGGCACCTTTTATTAGACTCATGGCAGACCTGTACATTTCTTAAGAGCAGGACTCTAAACACTTAGCAGGCTTTTGGGCTCTGACTTACTCAAAATGTACCATACGTATTAGTGCTTTTCCCCTTCTGTCTAGGACATCACAATAATACAGAAAATACCACATTTGGTCTTAAATATTCTCAGACTCGGGGAATGAAATTTTGGTTTGTGAGCTGTGGCATTATCACGGCACATATTTAATACGAAATCATGCTGCTAAGTAAAGCCAGGGAATAGAAACTAACATTCGTGACTATATCTGTGGATGAAAGCTCAGTGTTTGCTTTGCTATGCTTCACAGGCTCATCTGATTTTCTAGTTTGCAAACCCTCAGAGGCCCCAACGGATCTTAGCGTTCATAAAGGCATCCTCCGAGGCAATCAATTGGTAACAAACAGGCCGAATTGCTGGGGTAGATAGCAGGGGATGGCCGTGGTATTTCGGGATTGCAACAGTAATGGGATGAGCCTTACAACAGAAACCAAGCAAGGAAGAGACCTTGGAGGAAATGGTGAGACACAGCGAGCAAATGACAGAAGTTGTTGGGGAGGGTAGCAAGCAGCGGGGAGAAAAGACAACCTCCTGAGGGATAGGAAGAGTCTTAATAATTGGTGCAATTTTACTTTTGGGGAGCTCCACTGAGGCAAGTTCTGGAAAAGAATGAGATACCATCTAGATCTGGCAAGGAAGATGGAGAGAGCTGTATTATTTATTCATTTTAATTGTCACACCAGGGTACATTAGCGAGTTGGTGCATCTCTGCTGAAGTCACACTCCGATCTTGGCTTACTACAGTTGTTTTTTGTTTTGTTTTTACAGTTTTGGGTTTTAAAGGTTACTCTAGCCTTTATATATCCAGACCCTCTTCTCGGGCCCGGATCCTGCAGTTGAATTTTATTGGGGTTCTCTGTAGGCACGGGGAGTCCACTTGAGAATCAGGCTTCAGCATTGGAGACCAGAAAATAACCTTGCGTCCCTCTTGTTTTATGTCCTCTCTCAGTTGTCACACATTTTCTCTGGCCTTGTCCTCCTGCAGCAGAAGGCAACATAACTGTCTTTTGTGCTTTTCTGCACTCAGCACATCTGAGGATGTAGCCTGCTCTGGGAATGATGGTAATTAGGTGAGGTGGAAGCAGGACTCATAACAAGAAAGTCAAATGCTGCAAAGGTTCCAGCACATTCTTCATCCCCTTTTCATTCCGCATTAACAGACACTATTGCAAACGTCAGACCAGCGGCCCCGCTAACCCAGTATCTGATCTCCACCACCAGTGGGTTCAGAACTATTTGTTCTGTTCTACACAGATTCCCATTCTCTGCTCATCAGAGCGCCTTCCAGTCATGCATTAAGCAACAGGACTAACTTCTCTCATGTGTGGTTTGCTAATCCTCTCATCTGCTCCCCAGGGAGAGAACTGTGTGTCCGATGTTTGGTTTTGAAGGGTATGTGCTTCTGTATGTTTACCTTCATGAAAGCAGGTTGGAGAAGTGCCCCTCGCACTTGGAGCGGGATGTGGGGAGTTTTGTAGTGGTCCTTAGTTACTGCGTGAGTTCGTCTATAGTCTGGGACCAGCCTCCGAGAACGTTCTGCCTCCTGCGCAGACCAGCTCTACCATTATGGTAGAACGTAACATTCTACCAGAAGCAAAGTTGTCCACCCCTATCTTCATCCTAGGGCTTTAAGTGATCTTTGGACAGGCTGGAGCCAGGCCATGAGCACCTTGAAGAAGGACAGAGCCTTTTAACTTGATTCAGTGTTCAATGAGAAACCAGAGTAGAGAGTGGGCAGGTTTGCTGGACTCACAGTAGCCCATGTTTTTGAGGAGCTGCTGCAGGAAGGAGCATGGATCTCCATTATGGAGAAGTGTGTAATATAACCTGTCCAAAGGGGAAGTTTCTTCCTGACCCCCATTAGTTAGAGATTGGTTTAGATCCTGACACATGAGGGTTCATATCCCTTATGCACATTTTACCCTGTATAATGTAACTGGGTAGGTTTTTGGTCAGAGAGATGTTTGAGGAATGGCATTTATACATGCACATGCCTGTGTTCACATGAAAACAAGGACATGCAGGCACTGGTGTAAGTGTTATGCATTATCCTCCCATCACTAAGCAGCTGTAGGATATTTCAGGGAGAGAGACACTGCGCTCTCGCCCTCTCGCGGGGATTTTACTTTTGTTCTTTCTTGGTGTATTGTTTGTCCCTTAATCTAAAATGAGAGACTCAGGCTGAGAGAACAGGCTTGCTCTTTCTGTTTGGAAAACACAACATTAATAAAGGAGGTTTTGTTCAGCTAAACTCTTCCTTCCATGTACCAGTACTTGCCGACTTGCTGTACAAGGACGATACAGCCTTCTGGCTCTGATAACTTCAGCTGAGTCTCTAGGAAGCCCAAGAAGAAGGAACATTTTTCTTTCAACTAGGCACCGAACTGGCCTGGTATGACCCTTCTTCAATAATCATTTAAGATTCTCTAAGGGAGAAAACCCATTTTCAGCAATGTGGAGGAATTTCTAAGGCTGAGGCTCTTTCATAGCACTATACAGTAGCGAGAATACACTCCATTAGTATCCAGTCTCCTCTCGCAGAAGCTCCTGTTAGTCCCTTCTGCCTGTCTTCCAAAGACTTTAAAGCTTAGAATGCAAATTGCACTAGTCACTAATAATAGGTTCTTTTACTCAGCTCGCAATGTCAAAAATGTTATTGAGTTGGAGAATGGGGAACCACACACAGAGACTGAGTTTTATGTAGTAGAGGTGAGGCTAATTGAAATGATAGAAAAATCAGTACAATACATACAGCAAAATGACCCCATGATTGTACATACTTAGTCTTAGGCTGGCACAAGATAAAGCAATCCCCCAAGTCTGACATACTTACAACCTTACAGAGACCCTTAGAAACTGAGATAGAAGAAACACGTAGTGGAGCACACCACAAAAAGAGCTGACATTTTGAGCTGCTGCCGACGCAGTCGCTCCAGTTCCCATCTGTGATTGTTCATGCATTGGGTTTTCATAGAACCATTGGGTTAGAAGGGACCGCAAGAGTCTAACCTCCTGCCAAGATGCGGGATTTATATAAGGTTTCATAGCTCTTTTTCATACATTTACATATCAGTGGCCATATGTAGTTAAGTCTTGGCCTTTTATCTGTAGGTGGTTTTCCAAGTACCCATAATGAGAGTTCTGACGGCTGACGTAGTTATCAGCATCAATACATTTCCCAATGTTTCCAGTATGTTAATGAGTCTAACCTGTTAATGAGCCTAACTATAGTTATACATACAGACGCTCCCCAAGTTATGTAAACCCGATGTCCGCAAATCCTAAGGGATCATTACAACACCTCATAAGCCACTGAGAAATATTTTCCTTTGAAGGGCTGTGATAAAGAATGAGGAATATAATAGTAGTGATGCATCGCTCTTCTAGAGCTCTTTTCATCAATAGACCTCAAAGCGTTTTACAAAGCAGGGCCATATCATTATCCCCATTTTACAGATGGGAAAACTGAGCCCACTGGGGTGGGGCAGTGACTTGCCATGGTTACCGAGAAGGCTGAGCCAAGAATAGAATCCAGGTGTCTTGAGTCCCAGTTCCATGTTCTAACCACTTGGCTGCGCTGCTAGGGAGGGCATGATTGCTATTCAGCATTGTGACCCTTATGAACACTGGTGTTTTCACCCCAATCAGGACAGCAAGTGAACATTTGGGTGGGTTAAAAACTAAATCAACCACCACCAAAGCTGGCTGTCAAGCTAGCTCAGCTGGCGGTCTGGTATATGTCCCCGGGAAGGCATTATTTAGAGGGCAGGAGCTTTTAAATAATGTCTCCTGCCCGCGTCTGATTTGGACACTGTTTAAATCTACATTCTGTTAACGACCCCCGCACTACACCCCCCCCCCCATTCATAGGGAATAGATTTATAACAAAATCATTATAGGCAAAGCAAATGAGCCCGGGATCCTTTGGCTGCAGCTCTAAGTGCCCAGGTGTGTGCACAGGATTTGTACATTGCATTTGTACAATTGCATATACATTTGTACATTTACACAATTGCAGGATTTGTACATTAGTTAAGAACATGGGGCCCACAGTCTCCAAATAAGGGCCTTTTTTTTGCAAGGGGGAATAAAAGGTGCTATCTAACTAAGGGATTCTAACTGGTGGTGTTGGTGGTGGTGTTATTAAGGAGCTACATCTGGCCAGAAATGGAAGGGCGGGCAAGTGTGCCTTCCCTGAGGCAGAGCAATTAAATTTCTTCTTCAAGGACTTGTTCTCACTTTAATGTGAATGCTGTGGATTGCCTGTTCTGTTTATGTTACACTGAAATATATCTCACTTAAAGGCCAGAAGAAGCTTTGCTGCGCTTCAAATAATGTCACTTCCTTGCAACACTCCCAATTATTGCCGTCCCGGTTACTCTGCATCCACAAAATGTAACATAAAAAATGTTAGATCACCATTCATCGGTGCCAACAAGTGAGGTGCCTTTTGTATGCAATGAAAGTCTACGGGAAGAGTTACAGCCAGCACAAAATGCTACTGTCTTTGTTTACAGAAATAGTCCCTCTCCCTTAGTTCACAAGACAGATTCAAGCAATGGCAGTAGGGAAAATGAAATACAGGCATGGGGGATTGTTGTGTTTGAGCAAAGATCATTAAGAGTCTGGAGGCGAATTAGAAATGCTGCGAAGAACTGAGATTTTACATGATTGATTCAATTGAGTTTAATTGAAACCACAAGAGCAAGACAGTGAGAATTCTGTTTCTCATTGGCTCTGTAAAAACTCCACTTCCACAAGGATAACTCTGTGTGTGTGTGTGTGTGTGTGTGTGTGTGTGTGTGTGTGTGTGTGTGTGTGTGTGCGCGCGCGCGCATGCTCATGCATGCGTGCCCTGCGCTCAGTTACATAGAATCAAAACTGCTCAACTGTGTGGCATAGACCCAATACTACTAGAAGCTAATTGAGATTCTCCTTAACCTGAAATGGTAGAGGCCTGTGCTTTTGAAACTGGTGCATCTGAGCTCAATCCCAGAGAGGCAGAGTGATTCATCCAAAGTCTGGCAGCAACACAGTAACAAAAGTCAACAATCAAATCTAGATTTCTTGATTAAAGGGCTTATACCTTAACCACAAGACCATCCTGTGATCTATCTATGTTATTTCTATGGCATCTCTCTTCTGGGTACTTGCATTTACATTAATGGTCTGTGTGAAGCGGAAGAAGACAGCTGGCATGATGGGACACTAGATTTAAAGTCCTAGATTTGAATTCTGACTTAGGTGAAAAGTAAAAATGAAGGTATTGCTCCTATATTTCTGGTCTGACTGACACTTGAAGTCATGAGGAAGTGTAAAAAAGCATAAAAGGTCGAGGCCAATTGTTCCATCCGAACTGATTTGCCTAACACTGACAGCTCCACTTACGCTGTTGTTGCAGGTCACAGTGGCTCTAGTGAGCCAGATGCCCGACCCCTCCGCACATGCTCCTCACAAGCAGTATCTGGCTGCAATGGCATCTTGGAAGCAATTTATGAAAGGCACACAGGTGGAAAGCAAATCGGGTTCCTGTCAGACAGTTCATTGCTCAGTGATCCATGTTTATTTCCTATTTGACACCAATTTTGTGTGAGGATCTGCTCCACCAGTGTTACCGAAGAACCACTGCAGCGGGCTACGTTCAATCTGCACTGATAACTTACCAGGAGCCCTCTGCAAAGGCTTGGAAGTAGAGGAAGAACCTTGATGCCAGCAGAGGTTTGGAACCTTTAGTTTTTCTATGGTCATGTGGGGTTCGCAGCGATCTCTGGAGAGCTGGGTAAGAAGACGGCTTTTGATCACTAGGAGTTCTCAGTCTAAGGCCAAACAGATCCCAGCTCTGGTAAATTTCATCAGGGTCCACAGCTGAAGGGTAGCTACTTATCACCTGAACCTGCTTACACCAGTTCTCAGATTGCCATTGGAAGGAGCATGGTATAAGTCCCAGAAAGAAGGAGTTCTGAGCTACTTAGGAACCAGAATTAGACCCAATGTCTTGTTGGTTGGTTGATTATGGTCCCTCTTGGACTGGAAATGTAATGAAAACAGGATCCCAAATGGATGTTCCTCTCCCAGTTGAGTCAGGAATGCCGGGGGAAATCGTCTTTCCTGTGGTAATCGGGCAATTCCACTTCTATTCGCTGTGGTATTTTTAAAGCACTTATCCCCAGAAGCTTCCAGTCCTGTAACCAAAAGAACGGCAGGAGATTAGGAAAACTCCACGTCATTTTAAAAATAAGTTACTCAAACTTTCTAAACCTTAAAAAAAAGTCAGTTTGAGTCTTAGTAGAAGCTTTGGGTCAGTTCTTTCTTCCCCTGAACAAGTTCACCTATCAGATAGGTGATCAAACACCATGGTGATGGTCACAGTATGGAACCTAGATAATATATACCCCCCCAAGCAGCTAGTCATAGTTGGGGACCCTTGGGACGTTCCAGTTGGGGTTACAAATTGCTGATGGAGTCTAGTATTTGCTTTGACGCTGTCTTATTTATTTAGAAGGAACATACAAAGTCCTTTCCCTGCAATGGCAGGAGGACCCACAACCAACAGGAGCAGTTACTTAGCTTAGCAACCCAACTTCTTTCAGCCAGCACTCCCCGACTCAGTACCATTCCCATCATGCTCCCGGGGTGTTGCTTGGCTTTCTCTGTCTGCTCTCCGTCATTTTCCCTTACAGGTCTGCACCCCAGCGTGTCTTTCTCACAAACACATGGACACACCCACCCATCTGGTCAGAGCAGAATTCTCTGCCCACCTGGTGTTTGTTTCTGGGCAGACTGTATTTAGGCCATGTGCTGGGATATGCCTCTTAACTGTCTCCTACAGCAATCTTATATTAAGGGCATGTTCACACATCAGTTTCACTGAGGTTTAACTCAAGCCCTAAAAAGCCAGCTTTTAAGCTGGCTCATAACAATTACACAGAGTGGCCAAACCACCATGCATGGGGTTGCAGGTTAAAGTAGAGAAGTACTTTTCTATGCCCCTACTTTCCTATGAACCTCTTCTGTGACCTGCAGCAAGTCATTTCCCTTCTCTGTGCCTCCGCGGGCAGTTCTTTTGTTTCCAAGGGCACATTTAGGGTCCGGCACGTTTGTTCGGTCGCCTCCTCTGACCTTGGCTCCTTCCATGGCGGTGTGAAGAACAACCGAAGGAGAAGAGGCATCACCTGCCTTTGTGGAAATGCAGCCACAGGGGGCTCCCATTCTAGCCAATTAGGGGTCATCAATTTCTCAGCATCTGTGGCCTCCCATGGCCCCTTTGTCATCGGGATCTTCCCAGTGAGGAATAGTAATGCCAAGCTATAGTATGGAATCAAGTTTTAACCCAGATTAAGACTAGTGAGGCATCAGTCCCTCCGTCCTTCCAATCTCAGCTGTTAACTCTGTGAGTGCAGGGAACTCGCGATGTGTGTTTGATGGTGCATTCACTCTCTGATTTTCCATGCTGCCGCAGTCCTATTCTAGTGAGCGCTGGTGGAGTTTATACATCACTGGCGCTGGCTGGCTGCTGCAGGAAGTGCTCATCTGAGCGGGTAATTCTTAAATATAATACTGTAGGGATTATGATAGTTTAGGCAGGCAGATGCCTCCCTAGATCAGCTTCCTGCTAAATTAGCATTAGCTTTTTACAGCGCCAGTAAGCTGTCTGCTTCTCAGACACTCCGTTCACGAAGCCATTCTGCTGGGCTTTTTTAAAAAGGACATTGCTCCATAATAAACTGGCCTGCATCAGCTATAATACCACATGCTATAGGATCCAAAAAGATCCCTAAATTACTTTATGCTAACGGAGACAGGATGTGCTGTGGAGAAGCACAGCTCTTTTCAATAGGGTTTTTTCTACCTACCGTTTTACGTGTCACCAAATACCTCAGAAACATTAATGGACTCTCCTTGCTCCTCAGAGGAAAAGGAGTCTTTGGATCCAATTTGACAGAGAGACGTGGAGGCAGATTCCCCAGCTGACATAAATCATCAGAGGCCCAAGTGACTTGCCCCAGAAAATCCGTGGCATATTGGGGATTGAACCCAGATCTTTGGAGTCATCATTCAGTGCTTTAACTCCAAGAGCCTGTGTGCAGGTGGCACAAAGACAGCGTCCATGGCAGGGATGATTCAAAGCAAGCTGGGACCACTGTATCCTCAACCGACAGGTCTCTCTGCAAGGAGGAAATGGTGTTTCTGAGTATTTGCAGGGAGCTGTTGCCGGAGACACAGTAGTGGGGTGTCCAGGAAGCAATAATTTTACCAACTTTCCAGTCAGCCAGAAAAAGGACCTGATTTTCTAATGTAAAAAACAAGCATTAAAACAGCCTTTAAAAAATTCTGTCCCTATACTCTCAAAAGGTCACCTATACACGCCACTTGAAAGGTCACCTTTATTAGACTGAATTAATTTTATTTCAGAGGTGCATTTGTAGCCCTGATCTCATCTCAGGATCTTTTACTGGTGTCGCCCTTTGTCCTGTTCCACCCTCCTCCCGCAACCCTTTGCTGTCACCATCCTTTGCTGTGTTCAATTTGATTTAGTTGTAAGGTCCTCAGGGTAGGGCCCTGGCATTGTTTATTTGTCTACAGAGCGCCCTTGCATACCTGTGGTGCTGAGTGCATAATAAACCCGGTCTGGCCGCCAAGCTCCTGTATGCTGCTTCCCAACCCCACCAAAGTTCACAAACTCCTTTTAAAGTCAGAGTCAGTTTGTAGCTAGACACACACCATTTGTGACTGCGTTACCTGCCCTGATTCCTGGCAAGCGCTGCAGCCAAAATGCTACTGAATGCTGCATTTCATAGGCAGGTTGTTCCATAATTCTACATGATGGAGTTTCTTGCTTCTCCTCTGTCTGAGGCCTCTGGGACTAGCCACTCTTAGAGGTAGCACAGGGGACAAGGATTAAGCTAACTACTGATTTTATCTGGCACGTCAGTTCTTGTGTTCCCTGTGTAACACCTGATATGGGATCTGAAATATGACTAGCCCGGGGAATTTCTTATACCTCTGTTTTGTCACTCACTGTCCCATATGGGAGGAGAAATTCCAAACTGGTTTTCTATGGAGCACAGGCAATTGACAAACTCTGATCTTCCCCTTAACTCTGCTCATAACATCACCTCACCCGATTTGTCTGCTTTGTCCTCCTGTCCACCATATGGATGATGAGCTCTCTGGGGGACAGACTTTCTTTGTTAGGTGATGAAAACCATCTAGCCGAGGTCAAGGAACCTCCTACGTATGGAAGCTTCTGCACCAAAGTTCAAAGACCGTGGTTTTAAAATGGTCCAGATCAGATCCAATCATTTATTCTTCTGCTTCTCAACCATTTGCTGCCCCTCCTGTTTTTGCATTCTCATTTGCCTGTGTTGCCCCTGCAGCAATTAGTAAGTTGCTACAAAGCTCTGTTATGCAGTGGGGAACATTTCAGAATAAAAGAGACTAAAGACCTATGTCTCTCCTAGCTTCACCTTAGCAACAGTGGCAATGAAGACTTCTAGTCTGAGCAGGAGAGTGGGAATTTAGATTCCTACATTCTCTCCCCGGGGCTGTCACTGGCTTGCTGTGTCGTGACTTTGGGCAAGTCACTTCACCTCTTTGTGTCTCAGTGTTGCCCTTATCTAACCTCACCAACTGAGAGTGCTGAGATACTTATTTAACAAGAATTTCTTGATTGCTATGAGATAGCGAATTCTCCTCCATCTGGTTTAGAAAAAGGTGGCAAGTAATCCTTACTACCCCTGTTAAGCTCCAGAGCACCAGAGGAAAATCCATCCCAGCTTCACCTAATAGGGTGACCGGATGTCCCAATTTTATAGGGACAGTCCCGATTTTGGGGTCTTTTTCTTATATAGGCTCCTATTGCCGCCCCCCCCCATCCCGATTTTTCATACTTGCGGTCTGCTCAGCCTACTCACCTATATGGAGTGAGCCAGGTAGGACCTATTTTTAAACCTGCAAAGTAGATTTTACCCTGCTAGATCTGACAATGTAACTTACTGGAGGGAATCGAGAGTCAGGTTTAGGGGCTCAGCCCTATAAGGTGCGCAGCTGCCTTTCCACGTCCGCCGTCACCAAGGGCATTGAGCACCTCATGGCCTGGTCCAAAACCCACTGAATCAATGGAAACACACCCATTGACTTGAGTGAACCAGGGTCAAGCATGAAAAAGTAAGATGTCTCCTCCCTTAGAATGCAAAGGGGGATGCAGACAGTGCCCTTTGCAACCACCATGCCACTTAGCTCTCACTGCTTCGCTCCAGGGTCTCCAGTGCCTCTTGCAATGCTCTGTGAGGTTGGATCTGGAAGGGTGCAGGAGTGACAAAGTCATTGACTGGACCAGACTCCACCATCCAGGACCACTGGACTATTTCTGCAAACATTCCTAAGCGTGTTTCCGCTGCAGTATCCTCTTCCCCCAACAGCCCCCACTCTCCAGAGCCCGTTGATTCTCTCTCCACTTCTGTATGAGCACTTCTGTTTTACTGCATGGTGAATAATTTATCATTTGTTCACGAAAGAAAGGGAGAAGGGGAAGGTGGAAACAAATATGTATAAATATATATTTGAAAAAAAATAGAAAAGCAAAAAAAAAACCCCTATAAACTGCTCCTTTGATCTAATCTAGAATAAATTATACATAATGAAGCTGGTCGGTTTTGCTTGCAGACAGCCTGACTGGAAAAAAAATAGAAAGAAAGCCAAACCATTTCAGCTAATAACAATGTGTTCAGCGTACATGTTTCATCTGTTATTATTTTTGCGACAGCTTGCTCAGATTTTTATGCAAAAAAAAATCCATCTTTTTAAAAAGGAATGTGATATGCAGGATATGATTTGGTAATAATGCTCTGAAGCAAGATTTAGTTTAGACGGCGGGGATTATTTTTGCTGCAGTGACAGGAATAAGGGTTTCTCTGACATGTACTGTGGCTCTCTGGAAAGGATATTAAGGTCACACTGTCCATTATAATAATACTGTACTCTGCAAAGGATCACCATAACACCACCGCTGAGGTGCTTAACATATTATTAAGGGGAAGGAGAACAGTCTTGTGGTTAAACTATTGGACAGCATGGACCTGGTGTTCATTTCTTGGCTTTTCCTGCGACCTTGCGTATGTCATTTCTTCTCTCTGTGCTTCCATCTGTAAAATGGGATAATATCCACCAGCTCCCTTGAGCTCTTGGGTGAGGGACTATCTCTTACTATGTCTATGTGCAGTCCCAGGTACAATGGAGCTTCCATCTTGGTTGGGGTAGGGTGACCAGACAGCAAGTGTAAAAAATTGGGACGGGGGTGGGGGATAAAAGGGGTAATAGGTGCCTATAGAAGAAAATGTCCCAAATATTGGGACTGTCCCTATAAAATAGGGCTCCAACATAAGACACATGGTCTAATCCAAGAGCTCATAGCCTCGAGCCCATTTTAACAAAGACATTGTCAAAGGAACACATCACCCTTCCCATTCGCCATAATGTGTCATAAGCCCTGTGTCAACTACAGTGCTCCATTTGTAATTACATTGGGGGAGTATTTAACATCTTTTAGCTGGTTTTAATGGAATTTAAAAGCTGGGGGAAGAGTAGAAACTCCATCTGACCCGCCAGCTCTTTGTGGAGCAACAGTAGTCCATGGACCAAACATTGAGAACTGCTTCCCTGAATGGATTCTGGGGACAAGAGAATGACGCAGACAATTCCTAGAGGTTAGCAATGCGTCCCCTATACAATAACGTATTTTAAACTTAGTGTTTAATATTTCATTGTGGGTCAGCTTTGCTGAGCATCTTGGCCCACTGTTGGCTGAATGAAAATATAGAACTAAGTTCCTGGGATAAGAGGATCTTATTTTAACAGGAAGTTTTCCCATTATTAGGTACTTGGCTGGTACTAACCATTCAAAGAAAATATTAGCCCTGAAGCCTGGGAAAAGGAAACTAAGTTACCTGAAACTGAGCTGAACAAATCAAATGAAGTTTCAGCATCTTTCAGATCAATCGTAATTATAAATCTAGCTAGAAATAGACGAGTGTTCACTAAAGGTTCACTTAAGGGCACTCTTCTTAGAAAAATCTAGTACCAAAAAGGCTAATATATCTTAGACTGCCACCTAAAGCCAGTGTCATTAGAAACATCAGATGATGACACAGACTCTTGTAATCTCACTATTACATTTCTTTGCTCCAAATAGCAGCTCTATAAAGAGGATGATTTATTTATTTGGCATGGTTCCAGACTCTTGCAATATTGAAGGGGATTGATTTTGATCTTTTTTACATCAGTGCAGCTCCATCGACTTCAGTGAAGTTACTTCTACTTTCCATCAGTACAAAGTCTGGACTGGGCTCTGGGGCCAGATTCTCTGCTGTTTTGAACTGGAGTTACACCAATTTTCACCAATTCAGGATATAACCCTAAGTCTTTAAACTATATGAGCTGCAGCTAAGGAACATGGAATCACACTCAACATTTGGAATTCTCACCAAGTTTCTGACCCCTTTTCTCTTAGGAGCAGCATGAATTATGACAATGTGCAGCTGAGTCCCATTTGTCATTGATAATGTATTTAATCAGTAAGAGATTGGTCTCCATTGTATCAAGGAGTAAGGTTCCACTAACTGTTGACAAAATATGTTTGATCTCAGTGGAATTAACAATTCTCTTTATTTTGTTCCCTCTGGGTTCATAAAGTTTGGGTTTTTTTAAAAAACAATCTCAGCTTTTGTGTCCTGACAACTATAATTGCCTTAACTTGGATTAATTAGGCTTTTCTTCAAAATGCACCGACTCATTAGGAAAATTAATGCACATGATGGTTATGGTGGTTAATTTCTTTAAAACCAAGTTGCAAACCATGACGTTGACAGCAGTAAGTTTGAGCTACTATCCGCCCTCCACGCTAGCTCACTCTCCCAGCGTCCTTCAGCTCTTCTCAGACAGCATTGTCCATATTTCTGCTAGGTCAATGGAGCCATCGCACCGCAAACAGATTTGTAGGCTTGGTCGGATAAAAGGCATCTACGTGACTTTGCAGGCGGATTTCCAAATGTAAACATACCTAGGGTGAAATTCCGACCAGTCCAGAGATCTAGCATGAAGCCTCTGCATCACTTACACCCTCGAAATGGGAATTAAGTGGGGCTGAAGTGGGGCTTAGTCCTTGTGCTGAATTTCACCCTAGGATGAAGCCATATGACCTGTCCAATATCTGCCTATGCAATGTGAATCTGAGGCCAAGTCTACACTGGGGAGGGGTTGACCTAAGATATGCAACGTCAGCTACACGAATAGCGTCGACATATCTTAGGTCGACTTGCCTCAGCGTCCTCACGGCAGTGAGTCAACTGCTGCCGCTCCCCCATCAACTCCGCTTCCGCCTCTCGCAGCGGTGGAGTTCTGGAGTTGATGGGGAGAGCGCTAGGGGATCGATTTTTCATGTCTATACTAGATGTGATAAATCGATCCCCAATAGATTGATCACTATCCGCCGATCTGGCAAGTAGTATAGACCTGGTCTCTGTGTGTGCTCAATCAGAGACAGTTTGCAGCTTTCTGTTGATTGTTCTTGTGTACAAGAAAACACTCTTGATAAGAACAGTGTTCCAAGCTTACAAGAACAATAAACTACATTGGGTCAATCCTCAACTGGTATAAATCAACATAGATCCATAGAGGTCTTTCCTGGCCCATTGTATTCACCTTATTCTTGTTTCTGGATAGCACCACTTGATTGGGACTAGAGCTGAAGTCTTGATTCAAAGAGCTACAGAAACTATATTAACATCTACCAATCTCTTCGGAAGCAACTATGGTTTTAGGTAGGGCTGGCCTGGAACCAGATTTTCTATTTTGCAGGAAATGTTGTGATTTTTACATTTTTTCCATTCCAAAACCAAGCAAAAATAAACATTTGAAATTTTCTGCAAAAGGAAATTCTAAAAAAATTCATTCAGAGTCAGTCAAGATCTTTCCTTTCAATGAAAGCTAAACATTTTGTTCCAATTTTGACCTTTTTAAACTTCTTACAATGTAAGGAAAGTAATTTCAAAATGAAAAATTGAAAGGGTTTTTTTTAAAAAAAATAATACTGAAACGAGACATATCAAATTCTGGTTCCGGGACAGCTCTAAGCTTGAGGTCTTTGCTTTGTAAAATGTTTTTGACAATTGTAAAATTCTAAAATACTCAGGAGCTAAACAGCCTCTCTGATCCCTTCCATATGGAACTTCTGCTCACGTCAGGACAGCAAATCTTGATCTGTCAAGTTGACCAGAGAGAAAAGTAAGATGTGACATTTGTCTTGCTCTTGCTACTTTTTTTGGTGAAATTTAGCATCCTTTCTGCAAAGCACCCCATTTTCCTAGAGACTGGGAGAAAAGAAATTCCACTAGCAACATGGGCATTTGAAGTTATAAAAGAGTCGTGTAAGCAGGGGGGAACATTTTTGTTTCCAAACTCTATTAATTTGACCATTTGATTAAAAAACTAAACAAGTATTCTATATTCTGGTATCATATAGAATAATTCCTTTGGTGGTAGCACTAGTAGACAGTTATCCTCTCTGAGGACTAGTGGGGGGACATGACACAGGCAGAGTTGATGATAGCTATCAGGTATGATTTTCCCCCTTTGCACTTTGACATAAATACTGTAGTGTAAATTTCTGGCAATGTGCAGAGAAGTAGGATCCAATGGGTCTCCTGCATCCCTTATGTTGAGGCGTCCCATTGATGTCAGTGACGCTGCTTGCAGTCTTACCTACTGCTCTGAGGATAGGTTACAGAACCGAGCTACGCTGAGTTTGTGCCATGAGAACAGACCCCTCAGGACTCTAGTGAGCTGCTTTTGATGCAGTTGAATAACCAGCTTCTCTTTCCCTACCCCTCTTGCCACAAGCCAATTGCTACTAATCAAGGCACTCAGCAGTGCTAATGCAAGTTTCCAGACTCTAATCTCTGTGATGAGAAGGCTCGGGAGCAGCTGCAGCCAGGAGCAGATGCCTGCACATTAGAGAAAAGTTTTGTGCAGCTGTGGTGCCATCATTTCTATGGCTGGGCTGTGACTCTCCAGACCCAAACACCTTCCCCTGCACATGGTATTAAAATCAATCACGTCATTAAGAGCAAGCAGGCGGGGTATTTCCCTCCCTTTTGCAAAGCAGGTTTGGAAGGAAGGCTCAGCTGTGGTGCTATTTCTTTTTTAAAGGTGGTTTTATTTTATATTTTATCTGCTTGAAAGAACTGGAGGCTTACATGGGTGGAATGAACATCTGGGGAGGAGGATTCTGCATAATTCATATTCCAAAAATGCCCTGTTCGTTATTCTCTATGTTTCTCATCTTCAATTACAAATTGTGAAATATTTACACCTATTGACTGGAGCGATTTTCCCTATCTTGAGGAGTTTATTTTTTTTTTCATTCCCCAAAAAAGTGAGCGAGGTGCTTTATGGGGCACATGGAAAGATCTAAAGCTAAATTCTTTAGTGAAAACGTGCAGGAACTGCACCCAAGACAATAGTTACTCTGAATTTCCACTGGTGTGACAGAAATCAGAAGTTGGCCCATGTCCATTCCTAAAGGAATTTACAATTAATGCTAGACATGATGGCATAAGTTAGAGTGCTTTTCTGATCTACTAGAATTCTTGGGGTATGGCAAAAAAATAAAGGAGAAATGAGAACCTATTTAGACTTTCAAAAGTCTTTGACATAGAGTTAGTTGGATGTTTTCCAGCTAACATTTTTTGGTCAGAAAATGCCAACGCATGGAAAGCCAAATGTTTCACAGAAATGTATCATTTTCAGCAACATGTAGGTTTGGGGACACTTTCAGAACGCTTCATTCCTCTGTTTCAAAGTGACTGCATTTTGAATATTTTTATATTAAAAAATTTTAAAAACATCAAATCTGAACAACGTGTTTCCATCAACCTGAAACGTACGTTGTTTTCACAATGTCATTTTGAAATGAGTGGTTTTGTACTGTTTGGGAATGGGAAAACCTTCAAAATCATGGAATTTCTCACAAACTGGAAAATCTGGTTCTTGTCCAGCTGTGCTTTGACTATAAGTTCCTCCCAAGGGGCTTTTAAGGAAACTAAGCAGTCATGGGATGACCGGTAAGGTCCTGTCATGGATCAGAAACTGACTGAGAGTAGGAGTAAATGGTCAGTTTTTGGCATGTCAAAGGGATTCTCAATAGCCATGAGACACAATGGAAGGTAGGATGGTCTTAAGACTAAAGCACTGGGCTGGGACTCAGGAGATCTGGGATGAATTCTTAGCTCTGTCACAGACTCCCTGTATTAGCCTAGGCAAATTCCTTAATCTCACCATGCCCCAGTCCCATCCTTCATCTGTCCAGTCTATTTAGATTATGAGATCTTTGGTCCAGGGACTGTCTTTTCCTATCTATATGCACAGCATCTAGCCCAATGGGCCAAGACCTCAGTTAATACCTCTCAGTACTACCATAAGACCAAGAAATAATAATCTTTCCGGGTGTTTGTTCCTTCATGCCCTCCCCCCCTTGCCCAGTGCCAGCGGCTGTGACGAAGGAGTGGGGGGCCACAGCCTTGTCTGTAGATGGATAGCAGATTGAGGGCTTACGCCGACAGCCATCATGTTCCACTTTGCACAGGATGCACAGGGACAAGACAGGCTTTCTCTATATTCCCTCACCGCCTACCTCCCCTGCACGGGGCTAGATCCATCTGTCTGCAATAGCCCAACTCCCTTGAGGAGGTATCTGGGAGGCATGTCATACATGCCTCTCTCCTATGCCTCAAGCTGTCTTCCCCCTTCTTTCTCGCCTTTATTTAACAAAATCCACAAATACAATACCCGCCGGCCCTGACAGGATTGTACACACAGTTCCCTGTTCAGCCTGGCTGGGCTGGACCATTCGCATCTCCCTGATGGATGCTGTCGAAACAAAAGCCTTCAATCACCAATTCTGAAACAATGAGGAAAACAGCCTGCTTCGGGGGAGCAGGAGGAGAATAACAGGTATAGGGCCTTGCTCTTGCTTTACATAAGGGGAACTCCAGTGAAGCCGATGGACTTACTCTGGTGTCACTCTGCTATGAGTCAGAGGAGAATCAGACCCATAATACTATCAAGGCAAAGCACTTGACCACTAGAACACAAAACAGTGAGACTGAATTGAGGCACCTGCCTAAGGGGAATAATATCTGTGCAGGATCCGTCACTGCTGGTAAACAATAAAGTAACTAAGAGCCCAGCAGTTCAGAGTTGTATCATTCCTTATTCTTTTCAACCCTGCGCATCACTTACGTGGGCTCATATTTGCTGTAACCCTCCACATGGGGGTGAAGTCCACCCCCATGAGCTGAAGACATCTCAGGGACATAGGGATGGGAACCTTGGAAATGGCATCATTTTGGCCCGGGCAGCCAAGTCTAGGTCTCAGCTCACTACTGCTGTATTTAAACCTCTGGAATGAATTAGCTCTGCGACGTGGTTCTTTATCCATCTGATGCTGCTGGTGTGACTTCCCCTAGATTTGTGGTCCTCCTGCCTCATGTTTACTGTGCCTGGCAGCGACGTTTGGAGTCTAAATTCGTCCCTTCTGTGTGCTGAATTTATTTCGCCTACTTTGCTCTAAGCAAAATTGCCTGCCTGGTTGAGGCTGGGACTGCACAGAAGTGCTCTGAGGCAACATTTAATCCCGATCCACAGGTTAGCTCCAGCCAGCTGCAAGCCTGTCATGATGTTCCACTCGTGACCCCTGCTACGGACCTCGTGAGCGCTCCCAAGGCTCTGGGCATTAGAGCTGGGTAGCCTCCTCCCAGAGAATGCCACTGCTACCAAAAAGCCAGGTCCTCTTGCAAACAGTCGGGTGCCCTGCCTTCAGCCGCCAGCGACATCAACAGGAACTGAGGATGTTCCGGGTTTTGCAGAACCGGGTTCAACACACGAAGTTCACCAGGGTCAGATCCTCGGCTGCTGGGAACTGGCTTCGCTCTGCTGAAATTGTAGCTGAGGAGGTGGCCTGTTGAAAAGGGAAGGGAACGGTCAAAAACAAGTGTGAGAAAATGAGGAAAAATCCACTTTTTGCTCCATGAGCCTTTTCTTAAAAGTTCACCAAAAAGTTTGGAAAAATCAAAAAATGTCATTGATGTTTTTCTTGTGAAAAATACAGCGTGGGGCAGAAGCCCTATTTTCCAGCAGAAAATCTGTGTCAGCAAGCTCTAGTCAGGAGGCATTAAACAATGTTAATGTCAATCAAGAATCCACGGGTGCATTTCTATATCGGTTGCTTGTGCTACTCTCACCATATGCACAGTGGAGGGAGCCACTGCTTCTCCTTGGGGGAACCATAGAAGCAGTTTTCAGGGCTGTCAAAGGGCATTCTCTGGATGTATCCTACTTCCACTCCTACTCCACCCTAATCACATTCCCCCTCGGCTTCTTTCGAGGCTGGCCTAGAGGTCAGCTCCTGTGTGAATATCTCTAAATTGTGGAGTCCGTCCTGCAAAGTTGCCTAGAAAACAATGGGAACCAGAGGCACTCAGCACTCAGTGGAAACTCTGTCACTGACTTCAATCCAAACAGGATTTGGCCATGGGCGCTCAGTGGTGGTGCTTTGCCCTCTAGCTGTCGCAGGGTGCAGCACCCCATTGGCTTGAGCATTAAGAAATAATTAATAGGGATCGCTAATTTAGTTAATTTATAAAACTTTGAAGCAGAATAATTGTGTTTTGCATGCATTGAAATCAGGCAATTTTCCCTACTAATCTTCCCACTCGAGTCTTTTTCCCAGTCATCAGAACGCAAAACAGAAAAAGTTGCTTTGTTTGGATTAAAATAATATTGTAATGGGTCCCAGCCTGGGAAAAGTTCTCTCTCTCTGTAAATCTCCTCGCAACGTCAAAGCCAACCGAGCCACACATGCAGCGGCAGCATCTAAAGCGCTCTCGTGAATTACTCTTTTCCATTATTAAGAGAAATTTCATTTTCATTTGCAGGGCTCTTTGGAGTTTAGCCATCTGATTGCAAGGATATCAGGATTAGCTACTTCAACTGTCCTAGAGTAGCAATATAATTAGCAGGCAAAAAAAAAAGAGAGGTCTACATAGAGGCTGCAGGGATATTAGAGCTAGCCACACAGGTTTGCTGCACCAGATTAATTTCTTTAATTTTCCACTGCTCCTTGGTGAACCACACTTTTCCCCAGAGAGTGTAAGTGAGGATTTGAACCAGAGCTCTGTGTAACATTCTGGATTGTTACTTTCCAGGGACTTGGAATACTGGAGGTTGATTGCAGTGGACAGAATTGATTGTTAGAGTTACAACGTTTTTTAAACACGATTGCTTTAATTTCCAATCAGCCAGACACACGTAGAGGGTTATGTATGAGCAGATGACAGATAGAGGGTTATGTGTGGGGATGGATGGTGGATGGAGAGGGAGTTATGGATGGAGACATTTCGGAGTGGGAGCTTAAGGCACCGTGTCTCCTGACAGTCAGTTCCAATAGACTGTCAGTGAAACAATGGTGGAAACCCTTATTCCTTGGGACATTTAATACTAGAAAATGTCCTGGACTAGAGTCAGCTGTTGTAAATGGGAATAGCACCAGCTGAGGTCCACTGTTAGGAACAATCTTACTCTGGTCATGTAAGATAACTAGAAGGGACAATCTCTGCTTTCTAGGGGCCGAGCCCCGAAGTCCTTACTAGTCTTCACTCAGGCAAAACTCCCACTGAAATAGAAATAATGTCTGAGTGAGCACTTCCTGGTTTGGCCGGTTCATCCTTGCAAAAGAAAAGGGATCGGGTGAAAAATCAGCTGACACAGACTTTGTGTTCCAAAGCCCTGCATTGGCATTGGCTGGTACAATGTATTTGCACTCTATTCAGCAGACACACAGGAGGGGTTTGGGTCCCAGTCTACTTTTAAGGTACATTTCATTGAGAAATTCCCAGACCGTTTCCCTGTGGCAGTGAGCACGAAATCAGACTGTGAGTGAAAGTGACAATCTCTGGCTAGCCCCATTACTGAATTAGCAAATAGACCAAGAGAGTCAGCTCAGGCCAGGCTGAATGCGTGGGAAGAACTTTCGTAATGACAAGCTCTCCTGCGTGTACTGTATCTCTGGCGAGATGATGCATTCAGATCCTCTCCCAGTAGTTTGAGTTTCTAGAGCTAGCCTCCTGGGCTAAACAGCACCTTCAGTAAATGGGAAAGTTAGCAGATCTACTGACACCAGGGAGTTCACAGAGAAATGTCACTCTCCATTAGCTCCTTGGGAAGGCAATGAGACCTTTAAGTGCTGAAGGTCCCAACCAGCTCACTGATTGATGGTTCTCTAATGGCATTTGTTCTGCAGAACAAAGAGTGACACGCTACTCACCTCCCGTCGCTCCATGACACCTGCCACTGCTTCGGGAAGTACCATCTTCCTGCCAGCTGTCCCTACAGGCAGGAGTGTCCTCACAGAACTGACATTTCAAAGAATAGCAGGGAGACGTTGCTGGTACTTGCAAGACTTTGCTACCTACAGTCCTAGTGGTTATTCACAGAGAGATCAAAAGTGGCTTTGGCACATAAAAAGTCAGTGGCAGGGCCTGGTTCAGATCAGGGCATCAGGGTAAACTTCCAAAGCTTCCATTTGAATAACTTCATTATTTTCCAGGGGGTTGGATGGAAAAGGTCAAATGCTAACAAAGAAATCCGGGGGGGTGGGACTGTTCACAGCTGCCTTGATTCACATGCATGCTATTTTTTTCTTTTCCCTTGTTTCCATCCAGTGACGGGTGTGATATCCACATGGAAAGAAAGAGGCAAAGAACCTGCAGCGAAATAACTAGTCTAGTTCCACCAAAATCACACTGAACTTCCATAGCATTCCTATGTTTGGTGCCTAGCACCAATGGGCACAGTGACTGATACTATAATAAAGAATTACCGTAAGTTAGAAACTGGAGCTTGGGTATGAAATGTCCAGACCAGTCTCCATCTGTCTGTAAGCAGATGCCTTTCACAGCCTGCTCTAAAATTAAGTCCACACACTGTAAAATCCAAAACGGGCTCCCTTTCTGAGGAATGACTCTGTTAACCAAGAAAATTACCCAAAGGTAACAGAAAGATCAGATCAAAGCTTCTTCACAGGCGTGACTCCTCCCTCGAAACAGCTCAGCCCACACCCCAGATCTTCTCCTGACTCCACATCCTTTATGTTTGGGTGTGATAACGAGGCACCTGCTTCAGTGAGTCAGCAAAACCTATTTAACTTAGCTAAACCTATTTTCGTAGCTAAACTCACACCTGCTAAGAGGATGCAGTGTTTCAGCAAGCACTGCCAGTCTGTTACACTATCTGTCTTCCCTAGGCATATAAGAATGTGCCCACCACTATGGTGTCTAGGCGCTGATTTATGGACCAGAGATAATCCAGATACAGTACCTGTGAGAAGTGACCCTCCAAACCCATCGCTATTGACTTCCCTTCCTTTCTTCCCTCTAGGCCCTCTCCTCCCTGTTCCCTCCTTTTCCCATTGTCTGGTGTCTCAGACTTGTCGGTGAGTAGGAAATCGTGCCCAAATCAGCCAACTGTGACCCATCTCTCCCCATTGTTATAGTCTGGAGCAGTTTAAAGTAGCACCCAGCTCTCCACAGCCCCGCAATGGCCTTGCCGAAGCCCTATCTCGGAATATATTCCCCATGCCCTGCACTGCCATGAATTGTCCTCCTCCCTGGCGTTTTATTTATTTACGCTTGGCGCACACCTGCTGTCAGCGGAACAGAATGTACGCTTGGGAAGCTTTATAAATATTGCACAATGGGTTTATGTTCCCACGGTGGCATTGGTGGGGGAGAGGGGGGAATAATGAGACGCACAGCATGCCTTTAACAACAGAGATGTTTCTCCGGCTCGGGGGCTCTCACCTTTCCAACAGAGCAAGGATTCTGTGGGGCCCAATCTAAATGGGAAACGCAGCTGTGATTTGCTTCCGGCAAAGAAAGCAAGTCAGATGGGCAAAGCGCTGGGGGTCATGTGAGGGGGATAGAGATATCTCTTGCCTGCTGCCTTCCCCCTGAGGACAAATAATAGTACTGTGGTTTACATGCAGATTCTTTTTTTAAAGGAGCAGGGCCCCCATGGAGAGATGATTTTGTCTGTGCTAACAAGGAATTGGGGTCGTGCCTTCTGGGTCCCGGCAAATGACTAAGATATCTGTGTTAAACAAGCTACCATCGGGCCAAATGTTAGCGAGTCAGTCTGATGCAGGGAGAAGATTCACCTAGTGCCGCGAGCAATGGATTTGAAACGCTGATGGGAAAGCAAATGTGTATTCATTGTGGTTCCAAATCAGGTTGAAAGAGATCCTACTCTGAGGCAAACCAGGCCTGGATTCTGCAGCAGAGTCCCTAGATTCAGAGGCAAGCTGCTGCATCAGTCTGGAACGTCTGCTGGACAAACACAATGGTTTAAGAAGCTGTGCAAACTGCATCGTAGAAGTTGTTGGGATCAGAGGCAGGTTTTAGAACTTGGTGAGGGACAATATGGAGGCTTTAGGCAGTTAGGGAAGCATGGGAGGCCATTTGGGATTAGCTCATTAGCAAGATGCTTCTGTTAAAATGATCATCGGTGAAATTGTTAACTGGCTGGGCATTTGAACTGTGGTTGATAGGTTTCAGAGTTAACACTCATTTGAGATGAATTTGGGCAATTGGCACCCATAGCCCCAAGCTGCTCTGTATGGCTGTCTGCAGATTCATGAAGACAACACCAGTCACATGCACGACACTTTTGCAAGGTTTGCTTGGTGACCAGGAGCACTAGAAACAGGTTTGGTTTTAAATGAACGCTTAGCTTCTAGAGACAATTTGTCAGCTGTAGTATCTAAGAATGCCTGGGGCTTGTCTTTTCATCTGATCCAGCACTCCCCAGGTCTGGGGATTTGTAAAGGGGAGAGAGGTGCCCAATTTTCTTTGGGATTTGGGCTGTAGCAAACCCAGCCTGGAGTGTAAAACATCTGCCTATGATACCTCAGTATAATCTTACGGTTGCATGTTGCAGCAAAAAGAACTCAACCTGTGTCTATTTAATAAAAGGGGCACAGGAGCTACTCCTTCCAAAGTCTTGATTCCCTTGGAGGCGTTATATTCTGACAACACTGATCACACCAAATGAACCAGCTCTGTGTTCTGCTTTGTTATGTGCGACCTTCATGGTGGAGCTGAACGTTGTGTTCCAGCCATCCGGATAAGTCTCTGATTGACTCCTGCACCCAGCTCCGCCTGCCCTTACTGGGCCGGGAAATGCTCTCTCCCCTGGCAGATAGACAGCCCTGGAATGGTTTTCCATAGAGGATGGAAACACGGGTGCTGTCGTCTTTCCTGCACTGCAAGCGCTGGAGAGAAATGACTGTGTCTTTGCCACGCGAAGGTGACTTAGGGTGAAAGTATTTGCAACTGAGGGAAAAAAATTAATGTTCAGAAGCCCCTTCTAATGGCGTGCAAACTTCATCAAGTGCCTAATGGGGTGTAGAGCACGAGAGAGTTCATGACTCATGTTTCAGGCAAAAAGCTCTTTTGCTAATATAAATGCATCAGCCTATCATTAGCCTTCCTTTCATTCTCTTGTGCCATCCTCTAATAACGACTTTCTGTGTTAAAATACTTCATCTCCCATAGGGGTCACTTTCTCTCCCCCAGCCACCCCACTGCAATATGTTAATCATCTCTGGCTTCAGGAAATGACCTGCTTTGGTTTTCCACGGGTTGGAGTCATAAAGATTCCTCCATCCTCAAGAAGCGGGGGAGCTGTCTGCCGTTCTTGAACTGGCCAGAAAGGGGTCACCTTAGAACAATCTGAGCCTTTGGAGCGCTTCCAGCAGTCTCTGACAGTCAGGTGAGGACAGGATTGCAAGAGAGGCTGCAGAGTGAGCTTAACTCTTGCCGTTGCAAGCGATTGCGCCTGCTCCCAATCCTGCTGCTTTGCCGTTAACAACAGAAGACACAGTTTCCTGCCTGCATTTTTGTTTCTGAGATTCTGACTCAGCGGTCCTTGATTATATTCTTTGGCTGAAGTAGATGTCACATCTCCACTTCCTCTGGAAATGAAAGGGTTAGTATGTTAGTGATCAGCTGTAATGGGCATTGCAACATAGTCTAGTGGTCTCCTGAACCAGGAGGCCTGGGTTCTAGCTCTGCTACTGACCTACTGGGTGATCTTGGGCAAGTCACTTCACCTGTCTGTGCCCCTTCCTGTCCCTTGCCTTTTCCATTTACAGGAACTCTCAGTCTCTCTGTTCGGTGCCCAGCACGGCTGGAGCCTGATCTTGGGTGGGGCCTTTAGGTGCCGCTGTGATACTATGATAAAAAAGGGAAATGTAATATTGACAAAGTGAACACTTTCTCCTTCGGGGAGAATTCAGTGGATTGCAGCCAAGCACCTAGCAACGTCCCAGCGATTTGTAGCTTTGAACCTGTGAGCTAAAGGGGGACGTTTTAACCCATGGCAAGTAGTAAATTACTGTAGGTAACAAAGTCCTGTGGCACCTTAAAGACTAACTATAAAGTTTTGAAGCATGAGCTTTCGTGGGCTAATACCCACTTCGTCGGATGCAGGCAGTGGAAGTGTTCAGAGGCAGTTATAGAAAAGTAGGTAAGAGCCAGGTGGGAGGTGAAAGGGTTAGTCCAATTAAGCTGAGGGAGACACAGACATGTACTAGGCCAGATTAGTACAGGAGGAAACCCAATGATTGGCACACAAAACTCCAAAAGGAAATCTTCTCTGGAGGTGGATTCATGTGACATTACCTGGCCCAGATCATTCAGAGACTCTTCAGACCAAACCGCTCGCCTGCAAACTGAACTTCCAATCCTTCTGAGGGTTTCTAACGGAGGCATCTGCTCACGCTATGCTATCCCCAGTAGCACCTCATGCAAGAGGAGGCATCTGGATTCCGTGGAAGATCAATAGGAAGAGTGAGTATGGCTCAGACGAGCTGCCAGGAGCAATATACTGCTGCTCCTTGTTACGGGGAGTTTTCTAGATCCCTTGTAAAGAATATCGTGGCGTGTGGCCAGGGGGAAGTTAGCTAAACCCACCTGCCCATTCACACAGCACTGGAGGCAATTGCCATGACAAATTAGAGGGGGAGGTTTCTCTAAGGTCTAGTGAAGCCAATCTTCCCAGAGCGGGATGGAACGTTCCCTCGTCCCTGCACATATGTGTCCTTCACAGACTAATAACCATGGGGGTGCTTAAAGCACACGGAGGATTCAGAGATGGATTTTATTCCTGGCTCTGCAACAGATTCCATGTGTGGCCAGAGGTATGTGATGTCACCCAATTTCTCAGTCTTTAAAATGGGGGTGATGATGTAGTGCTCCCAGAACTCCAGGGGGTGTTGAGATCCTAGGACAGAAGACATGTTAATATACCCCAGTCAGACACTCCCCCACTAGTGTTCATATCACACCCCCGTTCATGTAAACAGCCAGTAAATCACACACAACACGCATTTTACAAATCACCCTCTGTTTAAAGAGACAGATCAATTGCAAAGCAATTTGGTAATGCTCTAAACGGTTTTCTTCTGTTCCTGACGAGAAGCATCTATGTTTTCTTTTCCTCACTAAGACTCATAGACAGAGACCTGCAGTAACAAAACAGCATGCATGTGTGTGAGCAACAAACTGATATTTCAGCGACAGATTCCAGTTTCACATTTCTAAGCATTTTTAATACAAACAACCCCAAGGAAACGAATCCGTTTCAAAACGAGGACACTGGCTTGTCGGCTGGGTGAGATGGGAAATGTTCGGAAATGGGCATTTTATACACTGAAAAAAAGTAATTAGTGATTGTACTTAACCCATCCTAACGAGCTACTCTTTGGATTGTGGCTGTTTAACCCCATGGCCTTGGCCCTGGCTGGCTTCCGCTGCAGCTTCTGGAATACTTTGAAGTGCTACCGTTCCACTGGAAGAATCAATGTATAAAGAGGATGACCTAGTTTTTGTGGCATTGTATGTTCATGTCCCCCCAGGTAACAGGGTCAGCGAGGCAGCATCAAAGCAGTGAAGAAAACCGTTTTTCCTGCACTTTGTCGATTGCGGAAGGTTCTGTCAGCCCAGGGCGAGTTCAGAGCCCTGGCACTGCTTTGAGGGTGTTCACAGTCTTATTGTGGCTACGGCTGTGATGCCTAGCGGACACAGCTCAGCCCCCTGTGCTATGCACGCTACACAAGTGTAACCAGAAATGGTCCCTGCCCCAGAGACATCGCAAACTATGAGAGGAGAGAGGAAGAGTGACTACCAAGAAATCGTGGGGGGTGGGATGCACCCATAAGAGTGAAACAGTTAAAGTCAAAACTAGTGAACCCAATGGGGACACCAATCACTATTCGGAGCAACTTTCTCCAGACAGAAACAAATCAAGAAGCCATTCATTTAAGCCAGAGAGGCAATGTAGCCTAGTGGTCTGTGCGTAGGGCCACAAGCTAGAAATTCTTTAACTCTGATCCTAAATCTGACTCTCTCTCTCTGGTCTTGGGCAAGTCCCATTAGCCTCTCTGTGCCTCAGTTTCCCCATTTAGAGAACAGGGTTCTCCCCCCAGAGAGAGCAGAGGAAGACCCAGTGTTTGCTCAGTATCATTGTACACCAGCTAATCACAGCTTTCTCATCTCCCTTTATCAGCTCTCTTTATCTTTCTTCTGACCTTCACATTTCAAATAAATCCTTCACTTTATGAGCTGCTCAAGACAGTGGCAAAGGAGAGAGACAGCTGCCCTCACTAGAATGTCCCTCTCTTTAATTGACCTCCCCGTGTGGTACATATGCTGCCTGCTGGGTCTAGTCAATTATTGCCTTCAGGAATTATTCTTAAGACATTCCCCCTAAAGGAACCTTTTTATTTCCATCGCTAGTTTACCATTAACTTTTTTGTGTGTGTGGATGTCAATAAAAAAGCTATTCTCTACCTTTTATGTTTTTTACTGCTTGTCCTTTGATGAGGAGGAAATCTAACGTTAAATAAACTGCACACTTCATTCTCACTCCTCCAGGCTTGGTAGGTTGTTTATTCAGAGCCCTGGTTTTCTTCCTATTTAAGACCCGTGCTGGGGAGGGAACATATAACCCATGTGGACCAGGAGGAGTGCTACCCCATGGGCTGTGTCATGTGGCAGAGAGACAAAATGGAAGCATTTGATTATATGTCTAGACATCTATTAGATGCATTAAAACTTGAGCCATAGTAGTCCACATTGGACGGGGTCTTGGGAGTAGGCCATTGGCCAGATTAGAAGTCTGAGGGTCAGAATTTCTCTGTTCTGGTCCCAACTCTGCTGGGGCCTTCCAATGAGACCTTGGACTTGACGCTCAATCCCTAGTTTTCAAACTCTGCCCTAGTTTTCGGGGCCTGATCTGAGCCCCCGAGTCTGTGTTTCAAGGATCCTGAAGTCAGTGGGAGCTGTGAGTGCCCAGCCCCTCTGAAAAGCAGGCCAAAGGTGTGATAGGTCTGATGGTATCCTGGCCAAAGCTAATGGGATTAAGATGAACCGTATAGAATTAAGTTTAATACCTTTAGATTTCATTGTACTGACGATGTTTATGGACCATTGTGGGATTGTACCGCACGTCTTTAGGAGGAAGGCAGGATTAATGTAACCTCCGGGTGATATTAGGAACCTCCAAGGTCTCTGGGAGGCAATACTGGTGAAGTGGATTTCTTAGCGTATACTTGGGGTGAGAAGAATGCCAACAGCCCACCTTGAATCCATCCTTTTGAAGCTACACTTTGAGCAAGAGACTCATTGTCTGGCTGATGTGCTAGTCAAAGAGTCAAACTGGATAAAGAGTGACTCCCTTACTCATGCGGGTTCTTGTCCGGAGCAGAGGATGGGAAGGACCTGAATGCACAGAAAGACCTCTGGATGGGGGACTGAAGGATTGCTTCTATGTGGTGATCTCTGGTGACCTTATTACCATGGTGTAGGTTCTTCTATCAGTTTTAATGTTTTCTATGTAATGTTTCTACCTTAAGAATACAATGTGCTTTCTTAGCCCAGGTGTAAATGGGCTAAGATCTCCGGAGTTCCAGCCCAGTGCCCTAGCTCCTAGAGACTGTCTTCAACATGAGCAGAGAAGGGTTTGACCCAGCCTCTCAGGCTCAGACACCATTTTGAATCTGGGCTCTGGCGCCAATGACTCAGCTGCCCCTTTTCTCTAGGAAAAGTCAAATTTATGCCTGGAGATAAACTTTGGGCACATTCAGCTCCGCCTCCAACACTGTGTTTCAGGCTCCACTCTGAACAATACGGCTCTGATTAGACAGTCGCTCTGAGCTGAAATCTCATGGCAAGGCAGCTCCGCGGCCATCCAGAACAGTGCCACACCCCAAACCACATTACGACGCGACGCAGCGCCCTGGGGCTCGTTTACATCACCAGGAGACGCTGCCATCAGTCAGTGCGTTGGGCCTGCTTCAGACGGGGCACCGTCGCCTGTAACTTACAGTGCCATTAGCCTTCCACCGAAGCAGAGGGAGAGGAAGGGAGAGCTAACGGGCAAACTTTGATGGAGATATACTTCAAGGAGCCCTAAACTGACTCATTAGATGTATTATTCAGGTTTTTTAAGTATCACTCACAGTAAAAGAATAAATGAGGAGCCCGGGACATTGCTGCCGGGTCTCTTTCTGTTCCTCTTGGCAGGACAGCAGATGTCAAAGGATATTTGCCATCAGAAAAAACAACATGCAGATTCAGACCTGTCCCTTTTACCTCCCCTTTCCCCACCCTGTTTTCCCCAGGGCTGTTCTTCCCCGCTCCTCTTCTATAGATTCCCCTCCTCCTTTCCAATGTAGATCAGCCCTGTGCATTTCTCATCCACTATGGGTTAGTGGGAAAGAAGTGGGGGGGTATTTTATTTCTTCCCTTCCCAAGCAGTGAGCAGGGACAGACAGCAGCACATGAAATATATCAGAACTAGAGAAATAACATGTCATCTGGCTCCTGCCTCGCTGTCCCGAGGGCATCAGGAAAAGACCATCTCCTTGGGGGGGTCTGTAATCAGCGACTGCCTTCGTGGGCTCTCCCCTGGTCACTGCAGCGCACCTTCACCAGCCTGTTAAAATGACAACACACAGGGGCGGCACATTGCTGCTTGTGACGGTATCATGCCCTTGTTTTCAGCAGAGAGGGACAGAAGCGCTGTTCTCCTACGACAAGGCAAGCCCATTGGATAAAGAGGGTTTGCCAAAGCGTTATCCAGCACCACCTAGTGACTGATCTAAAGAAAGGGAGATGGGGGTGGCACTGCTGGTGTTAGCCCATTGGGGGGGTCTAAGCCCAAACACAACATACTAGTCATTAATGGGGGACCCCTTGAGGCGCTTTGGGCCCTAAGCCATAGCTTAGTCTGATTATGCCTAGCACTGGCCATGGGGGGAGGGGATACAGAGTGAGGAGGAGGAAGATGCTTCAACCCATCTAGAGGAGGCGCTCGCTCCCCCCAGCACCCCCAGCCAGGTTTCAGGGCTGGTGAGTAAGGAGACCAGAGTGCTATTCCAACATAGTCCCCAGTGTACCACACTGATCATCCACATCTGCCATTGGAGTTACAGGTGCTTTCTTTGAAAATCAAGTGCCGTGTGTCCCAAAGTGGGCACCCAAATGGAGTGGATGCTTCTGAAAATGCTGACATAACAAGAGCTAGAGGAAACTTTTCCAACGTATTAGTGTCGGCACACCCATGACAGTAAGAATTGGTTTGATCCTGGCCATTTCAAAGCTGGAGTAACTGAGCCCCAGGGAGGTGGTGACTTGTCCAAGACAGCACAGCCACTCAGTGGACAAGTTAGAGATAGAACTCAGGAGACCTGGTTATCAGCCTCCAACTGTACCAAGTAGACACATTCCCTCTCCTTTGCAACTGATTTCAGTCTAATCCTCTTGGCTAAAACCCCAGTAAGGCCCTTAATTTGCAGTTAATAGGGTAGGCACAACCTCACCGGAGTCACTGTAAGATTGGTTTTGGGGAGACCATGTTAGATCTACAAGGAACCATGTTCTCTGGAGGAGTTGTTTGGCTTCCAGGTTTTCCAATTTGTTTATTTTTGCTACTTGTCCATGATACAACCTACATCTGATTTCGCAGACAACAAGCTCTGTATTTTCCTCACAAATCTTAGTGAAATCTGACAAGGAAAAGTGATCAATACATGAAACAGAATCGGACCAATTAATCCAGCAACATTTTTTCCCAAGGTTCAATCTTAAAATACTTTGGGGGTTTTTTTCTCCTCAGAATCCATTAGTCACTTCTCTGAATATAAAACAGTTTTGTTTGTAGACAAACATCCAATCTCTGCAGTCTTCTAAAGATTCCCCCACAATCTAATTTCAAAATAACACTGCACTTCTTTAATGATCAATAGCAATTACGAAGTCATTTATATCCAATAAAGGCTGCAGCAGGCGGTCTGTGTGATACATTACTGTATAAATGCACACCATGAAACAGATTAATAAAGCATTATGATAAGCAAGCTCATAATTTGCATGAACATGAGGCTTAAGAGCTAATTGAAGCAATCCAGCAAAATGTCAATGACTTCTTTTGGGTATGAAATATTCATTAAAGGCAGACATTTATTTGTGAGCAGTTGTTTATTTATGCCTTTTCATTTGCATCCTCCTATAAACTGTGGACGTCTTTCCTTTCGCGCACAGCCAATACTGTTCGCATTTTACAATCCTGGAGCTGTCCAGTGGCTCCTGGCTTGCCAAACCAGGGTATCTGCTGGGGTGGTTGGTTGGTTTGAAAGAAACTCAGAGTCGGGTTCGTTTCTGCCCTGGCATAGGGAGAGAGCGAAAGCTGCTTGCACTCCCTTGTTCAATGGCTGTATGAGTCCGTGTTGCCCTCAGCAGTCTAGGATAAGCCCAAAGCGGCTCTGCGAGGGCACTGGTCTGTGGATCTAAGGGACTTCTATGGGGACCACCACCTCCCATTAACACACAAGCTGTAGTATGTTAAGTCTCACAACAGTTCTGTGCAGTAGGGACTGCGGGGCACATAAATGACCCCATTTCACAGAGGGCAAACTGAGGCATGGAGGGCCTAAAGGCCAGCTGTTGAAAGGTATTTGGCCGTCTAGTGGGAATTTCAGTGCTTTTGAAAATCCCAATACGTGTCTTTCTGCATCTTTAGGCAAATCTGACCTACATGGTTCACCCAAAGTCACACAGGGGGTCTGTGGCAGAGCTAGGAATTGAACCTGGGTCTACCCAGTCCAAAGCTAGTGCCTTAATCATTCTGGGTCTCACCTGTAAAATGGGGAGAGTGTTTCTTTTGTCTCTTTAAATGGTAAATTCTTGTTCTCATCTCCAGCCTGCTACTCCCTCTTTTAGCCTGCCCATGTCCCACCTCCGACCCTCCCCAGAAGCAGCACAGAGCTAGATTTGTGCCTTGTTATGGGGTCACCTGATGCCTGCCCTGCGCCCCTTGTGTTAGCTGGAACAAAGGCGCTATCAGGCCACAAGGAGTAGGGCCCTCATGGCCGGTCAGTGGAATTCACCCTTCGGGGCAGGAGGAATTTTAAAGGGCCAGCACTGTAGTCACCTCAGTAGGTGCTGCCTCCCCACCTCACTTTTCCAGCCGAAAATGTGTTGGACTCCTCTTGGGATGTCTGTGTGGCGGCCCAATGAGAGCTAGAACCCTGAGCACTTTACAAACAGCGATAGCTTAACCCTCCCCAGGCATGAGCTGGGTGTGTGGGATTAGCCCTGTTTTACAGGGAAACTCGGAGTTGGGGGAAGCGACTTGCCCAGGGGAGTCCGGGTCAGAGCTGGGAACCAAGCCCATTGGTCCGTCGTTCCCCCCTGAGCATCTGACCACTTGCCTAGGGCATCGGCTGGCTCTGACTTAGCCCTGGCTGTAAGGACGCTGGGGTGTAACATCTCCCTCCCAGCTCGCGGGGGTGACACTGAGCACCCTGCTTCCCAGATCTCAAGCAGGGGAGTGCTTTGCCCGTCCTCCTTGCAGCACTTTGCACAGAGCTGCTCTTAGCTGAGTGCTTGCCTGGGTGCCTTCCCTCGCCCCCAGCCAGCCGGTTGACACATTAAAGGGCAGGTGTCTGAGAAGCACTTGTTTAACGGCACATTAAATATCCTGACTCGCTGACAAGTGCCTCCGCGGCTGTATCTGCACATTAGCAGATAGAGCCAGGCTGCAGCACTAGCTCAGCAATTTTTTTTTTATTCCGTGTTTTCTATGCATTTATTAATGCTAATTAGTGTTATTTGCCCCCATGTGATGGCCACATCAAGCTCCAACCAGCTGCTTCCTGGAGTTTTTCCAGCGTTCTGCAGTGCGCTTGACTGCACTCAGGAAGGTTGGGCATAACCACCGTTGACAGGTCCATCTGCTCTCCTCAGAGCATTTCTCAGGGCACAAAACATGGTTAAACATTCATAGAGGGGCCAAGAAGAGCTGGAGTCGCCCGCCTCTCCGAGCCGCTAATAGCAACGCTGGGATGTTTTGCTTCCCAGCTCCTGTTTTTAGAGCGTGACTTGTGGCGGAGTGAGGCTAGAAGCCAAGAACAATAGCATGGGGCCAAGTTTCCGTCTTTCCGCCCGTGCTGCTCCATTGAAGTTGGTTGGGATGATGCTTATTTACATCAGGGCTGAATTGGCCCGCTGACTGTAATTTAGTTATTTTATTTGGACGTGAACAACATGCAAGTCGCCTTTCCCTGGCCCGGCCATCAATTACAAACATGGGCCAGAGCGGCAAAAGAAACAAACAAGAGCAAATCCTACCCAGGCAGTGAGCAAAGCAATGCTAGGCTGTGGCTAAAGACCCACGACACCAAGGTCTTGGGCTAGACCTATGAATTGATTTTCTGTGTGATCAGGGGCCAGCCATGTAGGCACTTTGATACCTTAAAAAAAACAGGCCATAACTCCCGCTGATTTCACTGGGCACCAAATGCCTCAATAGCTATAAAAATCTGGGCCTTAATCATTCTGGGTCTCACCTGTAAAATGGGGATAGTATTTCTTTTAGATGGCAAATTCTGCAGAGCCGGGACTGTCTCTTCATATGTGTTTGCTCAGTGGCTAGCTCCACCTTCAGGACATCTCCAGCCAAGAGGGAGAATGAGATCCAAAGTCTGCAAACACTAGCGTTGGGAGCTGATGAGGGGATGTGGAGAGCTGCTTCACCACAGCCTGATCCAACCCCCATTGAAATCAGTGACTGACTTCACTGGGCTTTGGAATGGGCCTTCTCCAGCTCTGGTTTCCACGGCTTTCTCTTGAGGAGGGATCTTTCTATCCACTACCAAACCACACTGAGCACAAGGTTTGCTTATGTTCGGTCTCAATAATATTAACAGGAGTTACATGGGCTCACAGACTATAGGTTCTGGATCCCAGTGCTTTATTTCCCTGTAATAAAACCCACTTTTCTGGTCCCACTGGAGATCAATGAAAACATGTGGCTAATGTATGACTTACTGGCATTGCAGTACCACCAGTCTGGACCGGGCCCCATTGTGCTGGGTTTTGCAAGGGCCTCAGGTGGCCCAGATATGGCAACAGGAGCTGAGGGTGGCTGACATAGGTATGCTTGGGGATGAAGACGTGAGTTAATAGAGGATACTCGCAGTTATAGGGTGCACAGATGGACGGCTGTGGACAGACTTATATAGGACTGGAAGGGACTTCTTGGGTCATCGAGTCCAATCCCCTGCTATCCCCTGTCACAGATAGAACCCTGAGGGGATACAAAATTTGTCTGCGATCCGCAAACATGGCCCATGGAGATCTGTGTTCATAGCCTCAAAGGAGAAAAACAGAGCAGGCCGGCTGCGGCAGTCTGACTTGCTGGGGAATTCGAAGCATAGGCAGGGAACTGTGCAGCCTGGGAAGACCCCAGTCAGGAGGGAGTGGGACGTGTGTCTGCACCCAAAAGAGATGACAGCTGTGAATGGGTGTCCTTAGTGGTCTGTTGAGGGGGGATATAGGAGCAGTGGTCCTGAGCTGTGACACCCGGTGTCAGGCTTGTAGCAGGCAGGGAAGGGTCTTCCTGAGCTAGCAGCCTTTACCCCCGTTCGCTCACCTCCATCAGAGGTTTGCTTTCGAATCGTGTGTGAAGCTGTAAGTCGTGGCTGCTCACTAAGAAGAACGAGCGGCGGCAACAGAGCTCTACGGATATAGGTTCTTCCCTAAATGTTGCTGCATCCTACAAGATGCAAGCTCCCGCTGAAGTCAGAAATGAAGGGTTTTCAAGCCCACCCATTTGCAGAGACAGCTCTCAGACCTCTAACCGACGCGCCCCCTCGATCTTATTTGCTCTGCAGCCAGCTGAGAGAAACAATGTAGCACCAAAAAAGAGACATCAACCTCCCTCATTCATCTTAACTGAAGAACTTCAACGCGGGGTCTTTTATGGCTATTTAAAGTCAGGAGTATGATGTTAGACAAATGACTTGGTGGGGCCCTGTAGCGGGGTGGCTACCCACTCCCGGCCAAAGGGGTTTAAAACAGTCCTGCAAAAGGCTGGGGCTGGGGGCAAGCACCCCAGACTGATTGGGCCGAGCAGCCACAGCTGTGGCTGGTTCAATTAGGGCCCAGCTGGCCGTGATACAAGGGCTCAGTTTGGTGCACAGGGAGACAGTCTCCTTCTCTAGCTGAGGAGGCAGACAGGCCTGGCTGCTGGGAGCTTGATAAGGTACCTAGAGTGGTGCAGGGCTGGGGCAAGGCAAGAGGAGCTGGGGAAGCTCCAGCCTAGAAACCCCCAGGCTCCAGGGCCTAGGTGAAGGCCCAAAAAGGGTACTGGGGTTGCAGGAGACAGCCCAGAGCTGCAGAGGCAGCAGGCCAACTCTCCTTGCCGGTGATGAGTGGCAATTATACTGCAGTCTGCCTCAGTGAATGGGGACAAATGGTGACAGGCAGTTGCCTAGACTGAGGCAAGGTGGGGATAGAGAGTAGGGGTCCTCCAGGGAGGGGAGACCCTAAGACCTGTGAGGGTACTGCAGGGGTGCAGCACCCTCAGAAAGAGGGCACCGGGGTCCGGGAGGGCCACAGGGCCAGAGCAGCAAGCGGGATATCGGCCTGCAGAGGGCGCTCCGGACGCTGGTGAGCTAATTCCCAGACAGACCAGCAGGAGGCACCGCGGGCTGAGTTGCCGCCCCGCTACAGGCCCCATATATATTCTTTGTCAATATTTTCAAGGTCTAAATTGTTGTTTAACGGTGCACAGTCATGATAGCTGTAGCTGCCCAGTTACTGGAGTGATCAGTGCTTCTTTATTGCCCGTCAATCTGTCTATATCCATCTGTTGTCTCATGTCCCATTGATTGTAAGGTCCTTGGGGTAGGGACTAACTTTTTGTTTGATGTTTGCGCAGTGCCTAGAGCAATGAAGTCCTACAAATCATGACAATAGAACAAGTGAAGACAAATCTTCTACCCACCTGACTTTACAGGGAGCCTGTAGGAGAGCGTAAATCCTCATGGTCCAAACGGGAATTTGCTCTTCACATATTCCACTGGGCAAAGACACTGTGAAAATTTTGATGAATGCATCCGATTATTAGGAATTCAGCTTTACATGTCAATGGAATAATGACCCTTTCAGAAACACAGCGCCCCCTAGCAGCATGGCTGGGCATTGCTTTGCAAGAAAGAAGCCCAACTACTGACTCTCCCCTGCATCAGACTGGATTTTCCTTTGTGGGTCTCCCATGCAAGTAATGACCAAACTCAGTATTGCTTAGCTCGTGAGCATTAAAAGGATTGCAGCTCAAAGTGGGAGTCGATGGCACGCTCGTTGTCGTTCTGTGCCATCTTTTATGCATTCCATGCCAAACACAAGAGCTGGCAGGAGACTGCAGAATGATATTTTTTACAGTCAATTTTCTGCTTCAATTAGTTTTCTTTCCCCCAGATCTATTTCCTGGTAACTGACTGTCAGGCAGAGGGAGGGACCAAGAGCTATCTCAGCTCTCATGCTCCCTGCTGTCCATTCCTTACGTTCCATCAATGAATTAAATTTCTGTGCCAGCTGGAGAAGACTCTAACTATCTCATCCTTTCATTGTTAATCACCTCCCTTGGACCTATATAATTCTGTCCAAGCTCCCATGCTCATTTGTATTACGCTGGATGCATTGCAGTGAATCAGAGGATTTTTTAGAAAAATGTTGTTTCGGTGGAGTGTTTCCCCCTTTGATAACAATTTTTCTTCCACCAGACCAGAAGCCAGGTGTGTTAAATTGCACCATCCTGGTTGGTTATTTTCTCCCCATCTCCTTGCTGCTTGAGCATACACACAAACTATTATCTCTCTCTCTTCACAGCCTGGTGGGAGGACATGTTGTGTGTGCACCTGAACCATGTCAAACGCACAAAACATCTCTCATCTAACTACCTTTGATCCACCAATACTGACAACCCTTTGGTGGCTTACTAGAGTCAGGGAAGTGGGGAGTAGATCAGGGGGCTTGCAGGCTGTTTTAGTATAAATCTTTGTTTGGTAAAACCACTCCAGTCCCTTTCTCTCTGCTCCCCAGCCTGAATCAATATCTATTTCTGTGCTCTGAATTACTTTCTTCTCCCCAAGACTGTCAACAGCACCTGAAGAATATCAGCTGTGACATTTTAAAATAATTCTATTGGAATTTCCCCATCCAGAAGTATCCTTCAGGGACTGAATTCCTCAGGCTTTCAGAGGAGGGGGGAAAACACAGAACAAACAAGCAGAGTCTAGAAAAGATAATATTGTTAGTAGGAGAACATTAGGGGAGGGTCAAAGGAAAATGTATACAATAGGCTAGAGATATAATTGGCCAATCTTTAACTCTGCTTTTATAACACGGAGTATAAGAACTAGAGATGGCTGGAAATTCTTCATTGAAATGTTTTTTCAACCAAAAAATGCCATTTTTGTCTAAATCAAAATGATTAAAAAAATACGTTGATTTTGATCATGGGAGACCAAAACAAAGCATTTTGATAACTGGAATGGACTGTTTTGCATTTTAAACAAAATTCATTGTTTATAAGATTAAAAGCATTTTTTAAAGGTTGAAATTGCAACAAAGTGTTGGTGTTTTTTATTTTATCGAGACACAGTGTTTCAGGTAAGCTGAAATGAATTTTTTAGAATTCTGCTGCCTGGGTAATTTCAAACACGTTTCTTGTTTTGTTTTGATTTTGTTTCAGAATGGAAAAAAATTCAAGCCTCAGACTGGAAATCCAGGCTGTGTTTCTATCACTGAGTTGCTCTATAACCTGAACCTCTCTGCCTCGGTTTCCCCACCTCTAAAATTGCACTAATAATAACACTTCCCTCCCTGCCTTTAGGATTAATACATTAACTATCTAAGATCCTCCGCGAGAAGGTGGTATAGAAGTGGAGGTTGCTGTTATTATTTTACCTCAACATGGTTCATTACTCTCAGTCTTGGCTTTTCCACTGGCAGATGGGCATTTTCCCACACCCCCCAAATGAACACACACATTGGCACAGTTGGCAGTTTCTTCTCAGGGCATTCCCAACACAATAACAGCAGGAGGTACAAGAAGTCTGGTACAAGGTGCATTGGCAGAGCTGTGAGTGGCAGGGGAAGCTTGGTTAGCACCTGTCTCTATCATGTCCAGTTTCAGCAAGGATAATCAGTGCCTACTTTTCTTGAGTACTAATAGTATTTAGTATATTAATAGGCAGTAGTATTAGTCCCAGTTTGATTTTGGGAAACTGGAGCACAAAGAGTTTAAAGGCCAGGTTTGCAAGGCAGCTCGGCAAATTGGGTTCTAAGCTCTCAATAAATGTCACGGGGCGTCCTGAGCCGTATAGAACATCTGGACTTAATTAGGTGTTTCAATGGGAGCTGAGCTCTTGAAAAATCTGGCCCCAGCGATGGCTGCAGGACACTCAGAAACCTGGCCCTAAGTGACTCCCCCAAGCTCCCCAGCTGTGAGGGCACTGGGAGATGAGTCCCGTTTCCTTTTAGCCAGCGAGATGCAGCGAGACAGCCTTGGAAGATCCAGGGCCCAGCTTGCATTAGTGAGTGCATTTAGAGCCAATTATTCCAAAGACATCCGACGTCAGAGTTGCTCTCTTCTAAGTGGGGGTTCTAATGGCAGTTAAGTCTTTAAATGGCTGTGAACATAAGGCTTTTGGAATTAGGAAACCGCATTTGGGAAATATGCTAACATCAACGCCCTGGTTTATTTCTCTTAATGGCTTTTAAATCGCAGAGGTTCAAAGAAATCAAAAAATTACCACTTGCACACATTCATCCAGTCTATTATTTGCATATAATTGCTTCCTATCACAATGTGTATCATCCAGCATCACCTTAATTACTGTAATCAGGCCTAATTTTATACAAGGTGCATTAGCATACAAGCCCTCTCTTACACCAAGTAACTGTAACTGGTACCTTTATTCTAGGGCAACAGGGAGGCTCATGTGACTATTACGAGGTAGATTTAATTACAGAGGGTAACATGGAAACATTTATTGAGTAGCATTAAAACATGTGAGTGTTTTTTTCTAATAGCACATGGTTATTTCTGCTAATTCGAGGTTATTAATGTCCAGACACATAACGCAAATTGCTATTTTCCCTTCACGGGTACCTTGATATTTTTTTACCTACGGTAGTTAATTCAACAGTGCATGTGACTAAAATAGATGTTGTGTGGAGAAGGCCAGGGGAATTTAGAAAGAGGCCTGTCACGTTTGTGCTGATGACATTACTGTCCATGCACAACCACCGGCTTCATGAGACATCCCTCAGTCCAACCCATGGGCATCTGAGTTTAGCACCAGATATTCACCTCACCATCCCCCAGATAAGCAGGGAAGATAACACCCCAGAGATCTCATTTCAGATTGGACGAAAGCTCTTTGGAGATAACTCACACGTGCCGTAGTAATGTAGTGATAGTAAACAACGTCTCTCCAGAGCCGGTGCAACTCCCAGCCCCCTCGGTGCACGTCCACCCCAGCGTGTGGCTAGTTCCCTGGCTGGACGGGGAATGCAGAAAGCCAAGCGCAGTCCATCAGCAAGCAGGAAAGCTGTTGCTTTGTGGGTCCTACTAAAAACCAGCACTGATCAGTTCAATTCACTAGATTGGGGTGGAGGGGAGGTTTGTGGGTCACAACAAAGGGATTTTATTTAACCCCCTGTGGCATGCAAACTGATACACACAATGGTAAATCCACTTTGCCCTTTGATTAGTCTGAGTCACTCGGTAAAAGCTGCATACACATGTATCAAAAGGCAGAATTTATCCCTATACAATAACATTTCTAGTGTGGCAGTGCCTAAAGGCCAATCAGTGTGGGGCACTTTTCTGCCAGGTACACCGCAAACATATAGTAAATGTTAGGGATCATGAGCTTTCGTGGGCTAAGACCCATATCATCAGATGAAGTGGGTCTTAGCCCACGAAAACTCATGATCCCTAAGATCTGTTAGTCTATAAGGTGCTACAAGACTCTTTGTTGCTTTTGCAGATCCAGACTGCCCCTCTGATATAGTAAATGACATTTCCTACCCCAAAATGCTTTCTCAGTCTAGAAAACAAGACAGAACAGGTGGCTGAGGCAAACAACCGAGCGAGGGCGGTAGGGCAGGAGGAGACCGGCTCTCAGAAGGAGTGGGATGTGTGTGATTCTTAGCCAGTCAGACACAAAGAGTACTGCTGTCCCATTCGTGAACAAGGACTAACGGAATCACAGCTATCTGATTTCACCCTCACTAATATTCCTGCTTCCTCTGAATTCACTGATATTCTATAACCAGCGAACCAGATGCTGGGTATAAATTAATGTAGCTCCACTGAAATACCTGGAAATGGCCCCTGACCCCACCCAGTTATAAACTGGACTGTTTTGGATCATGACTATGCAATACTCTGCTATGCTTATAATGGGGAGGCCAGCGACACCGTGAGATTTGCTTTTTGGGAGCAGGGGCCAGCTGAGATTTCTTTTTGTTTTGGGGGGCAGGGACAGAACACTATTTTTGGGTTCTTTTTGTTCCCCCTGCCTCTGAATTAATTCATGTGGCTGGTTATTATACCCAATTATCTGCAATAACTCTGCAATCCCAGCCATCGCCGACAGCAGTGACTGTATCACAGCCGTCTCCTGCAGTGCCAAAGGTTTTATATCTGGCGGCTGTGAGAGAATCAAAGGGCAAGGGATTGACAATCCTTTGCAACCCTAGACGACCAACAAACAAGACAATGTCTGCTAACATGATTTCTAAAACTGATCGCTCAGCCAGTATTTGAAATTATTTTATTAGCTAGACGTAGCCCTTATTTTAATCCTTTGTTTCCATTTCTCGCCCTGAGCTGGAATACACAGGATTGTGGTACAAAGGGTTTTATCAGCATGAGGCTACGGTGGTCACTATTGGAATCTGAGAAGCTTCCCAGTGCTACAAATATTAATAATAATAATAATAACAGCCCATTGTATGTAGGAAGATGTTTTCAAAAGGACCTAAGGGATTTAGGGGTGCAAGTCCTTTTGTCTTCAGGGCTGGGTTCCTAAATTCCTCCAGAGATTTTTTTAAAATGTCCCCTGTGGAGTGTATTTAACTAAAATGTGCAGTTGTTCTATCGGGAAATTACATTCCCACGGGAGCCTGTCCCTCCCACTTCACCTTAATTCTCACAGGCAGGTGATGGAGGTTCATGATTCAGATGGGAGACAGAGCAGCTTTAGAACGATGCCTTTTATTGTACGTTGCTGTCTGTCTGTCTATCAATCATCGCTATGTCTGTGGCACCTGTCATTGTATATTTCACTTCTGTAACTGACACTTTTCTCATTGTCCAGATAAACCCATTTTTTAATATTAAAAGAAAGAGAGTTTAAAGATCCATGATCATTTTTAGTGACTGTATAAATATAGGTTTAAGATTAGCAGCCGTGTTGTCTGTATCCGTAAATAAGACGAGAAAGACTTTGTAGCACCTTAGAGACTAACCAGTTTATTTCAGCATAAGCTTCCATGGACTATAGCCCACTTCCTCGGATGCATAGAATGGAACAGAAGTAAGATGCATTTATACACACAGAAAGCAAAAAAAAAAAAAGATGTACATTAGCATACCGATTCTAAGAAGCTGTTTAATTTGGATGGACCATTATCAGCAGGAGAAAAAAATACCTTTTAAAATGGATGTCTGTGTCTGGCAGGAGATATTCTATAACCTACTACTGAAGGTAAATTAACTAGGGAAATGCAATCAATTAGTGTAATGAGAGAACCATTCACAAGTTCTATTTAGCCCTTGGTTTATTGTGTCCAATTTGAAAATTAATTCCAGTTCCTCCGTTTCTCATTGGAGTCTGTTTTGGAAGTTTTTCTGTTTCAAAATTGACACCATCAATTGCATTTCCCTAGTTAATTTACCTTCAATAGTTGTGAACTCCTGCCAGATACAGAGATCCGTTTCAAAAGGTATTTTTTCTCCTGCTGATAAAGGCCATCCAAATTAAACAGCCTCTTAGAATTGGTATGCTACTGTACAACCTTTTTTTTTTTTTGCTTTCTGTGTGTATAAATGCATTTTACTTCTGTTCCATTCTATGCATCTGATGAAGTGGGCTATAGCCCATGAAAGCTTATGCTGAAGTAAACTGGTTAGTCTCTAAGGTGCTACAAAGTCTTCCTCATCTTATGTATAAATATACTGCATACAACACTCTGCTCCAACTCTGTAAGCTGTGCTTTCACTCTTTGGGTTCGTGCTCAGCTGTATTATGGCATCATCATGAAAGATGGAATACAGTCCTACACTGCAGTTGGTGAGGTGAATTATTTTCCAAATGCTGTGTGCCACTTTCAAAAGTGGATGTGGTGGGGT
Organism: Sternotherus odoratus; assembly: GCA_032164245.1. Taxonomy (NCBI): domain Eukaryota; kingdom Metazoa; phylum Chordata; order Testudines; family Kinosternidae; genus Sternotherus; species Sternotherus odoratus. The sequence goes on from JAVMKO010000016.1 coordinate 15,174,207, forward strand.
TTTTTTCCCCTTTGGGAGTGACACTTTCAAACCAAAAGCTCAGTAATTTTGAAAGACAGTGCATTCTCCTTCTCACAAACTTTCTATCCTTCCATCAAAAGTTTCTTTGTGCTGAAACCTCCTTATGGTCTGGTTTATTCTTTAGCAAAAGCCTAGTTCTTGCATTTCCTCAGTAATTCTGGGATCCTGTAACGATCCTGCCTCCTCTAACCCAGCACAAGCCCAATCAACTCTTCCAAATGAGAACCAGCCTTCTGAATTCTTTCAGTAGCCTCCGATGTGACCAGTGCCCTTCTCCTCTGGGGTAGAATGTGCTCCAGTGCTTTGCTGAGCTGGGGTCAGCATGATGCGCATTTGTCTATAGCACCTGTTGAGCAAAGGCAAAAGCTCATCCCACTTCACAAACAGATCACAAACAACATATGCAGAGATTGCTTCATGCTCCATGAAATTCAGCTATCTCTGGGGTGGAACGTGGCTGCTGTTCACCACCACGTAGCAGGGTCACACAACAGTTTAGGATAGACTGGGTAAAATATTCTACCAGACTGAAACCCAGGGGAGAGAATGTCCAAAATATGATATTCAGCCAGAACAGTGGGACTGAGAGCCCCTGATTTCTGCATCCTGAAATATCACTGCGAGAGCTATTTTATTTACAATTATCGCTCTTCTGTGAAATGCTGATGGCACATTAACAAACCAAGCAGTACAGTTCATTTTGTAATTATTGACTCGTGCCACTGTGGCTTGCCTCTCAAATGCACGAAAAACAATCCGACTTTTAAAGGAAGCATTTCCTAAAGTTCATTTAGTCACCAATTCAATCTGAGAGTGTCGCTCCAGCAAACTTTTGGAGCATGTCACTTTGCAGCATAATCATTTGTCTGCCATTTACAAAATCACCCCGAATGAGTTCCCCTGCAGCACCGTCCTGGAGGAGAAGCAATCCCAGAACTTAACCTTTTCACTAAGAGGTCATAAATAAAACGAAGCCATTTGGTTTGCCAAGAAACATTATTTTAAGCAATGGACAAGAACTGCAGGATGGATGGGGGACTGGTGAGAAGCAAATGGGGGAACAGATTTAGGCTGACATGTTACAGGAGGTTGAGATGAATGAATTATTTCACTAACAAAAGCTCTTAAGGGAAAAAGTGCCCTGTATTTTATCTGATTATTTTAACATTTCCCCCACCCTCCCATCAAAGCCATCATTGCAGGCAAACACTTGCATTAGCTCACATGGTTTATTCATAAGCCACACGAGTTCTACCTTCCACTTTGAGGGTCTCAGGATCTCAATATTTTATATGTAAATCTCTAGTTATCTGTCCCGTTTCTGGTTTAAGCTGCCTGCTTAGTCTGCTGATCTCTTGAGTGCAAAGACATAATATGTGCACAGTTTCTCTGCAGGAACTCTCCAGTTGTCATTTTACTCGACAAAGGTTTGACTATCACCTGTCAGGGATGGTCTAGATAATACTAGTCCTACCATGAGTGCAGGGGATTGGCCTAGGCCCTAGAAGACCTCACGAGGTCCCTTCCAGTCCTGTGATTCTGTGCGTGGAAATCCTTCAGGCTGCATTGGCTGCTGCTGAGTTTCTTTCACATTCTCTTGGTTGATTTAGTGTATTAGACGCAGCTTCCTCGCCCTGGCTGCTCCACTCTGAATCCTCTCCAGGTCTGGGACCAGCAGTTTCAGCCATGCAGCGCGCAAGGGAGGACTGGGGCAGAACCATCAGACTCGTTTGCTTTTGAATCTAAAAAAGACCTGGGGCTTGTCTCCCCTGAGGACTTGCCCTGGTTCCAAGCCCTGGGTAGCTCCAGTCCAGCATCATCACAACACACCCTTAGGGTATGGTTAGATTGAAGATTTTTGCGTGTTTATTTATAGCGCTTCCCAACGTAGCGCAATAGGTATCACGCTACAGACCGTACAAACTGAAACCTTGTAGTGCAAAATACTGTATACATTTGTCCCGCTTCTGACGGCAGTATCAGTTGCGGGATAGGGCAGGTATCCCAGCATTCAGCTGGGTGCAGCCTGCTTTGCAAAGAAGAGGGGTAAGGGGGAACAGGGAAAGTGTAGGCAATGAGACAATTTGAGGCTGTCAGTGTCTAGGAAACTGACCAGGCTCTGCAGTGCACTCACACAGCTCAATCGGTCAGCATTTCCAGTGCTTATGGGCTGTGAGTTTTAAGAGAGAAACTGATCAGCTACTTCCTGATTCTTCCCCCCTTTTTCAAAACAACATTGACGTCATTTGCCTTAAATGGCTTGTTGATTCCCTTATAGCGTAATGAGTTATTCCTGGGTGTTCACATTCCCACCCTTGCGCTATAGCGTTAGCGCAAAAAGACTTATCACTCTGGAAAAGGAGGTTTAACACTTGCGCTTTAAACAGGGAGTCATTGCACAAAATCTCCCTTTGAAGTGTGTTCCCTATGAAAATTATAGCGCTACAGGAGGGTTTTTGCACCGCAAAGCGCCAGTCTAACCAAGCCCTTAGTGTTGACAGGATAAACCACTGTTCACTGCAATTTGCACTTGTGCAGCTTTCCTCACATACAAGCAGGGGTCAGCTGCATTGGTGCACATAGCAGCTTTGCACTGGTGGGCTGCACCAGTGCTGCTAGGGACCGGTCCCTGGTGGCTGTAACTAGGGCAAACACAAGGACTTAGACTCCAGAAAACCTACTCCTGTGTGCCATGGGGCGCTCTTTGTTGGTTGGGTGTAACAGAACATCACCAGCAGGCTGCAGATGGTATTTTCCAGAGACAACAACAGCCTGTGTGTTCGAGCCTTCAGACGGTCTCATGAAGATTCCAATCAACCCGTGGGAATAGGTCACAGAAGCAGCAGGGGTCAGTGCTTGTTGTTAGCCACAAATTAACTCTCCAGCCCCCCACGGCGTCCCTACATTGTCAGCATTTTAATCGTTTTGTTCATTTGACAGTGAACAGGAACCCAGGATCCCTCGACACTCGGAGAGCTGCAGCCCCTGCAGCGTTTCACTGGAAAGCTGCAGCGAGCTTTCGAAGCTCACGGGCCTGGGGCCCGGTCTGCTCTGCTCAGAGACAATAGTGGTGGCAGGAACCAAAAGAAAAAAAGGCAGGTTTGATTCATTCCAGAGCCAGGAGACCTGCAGGGGCCTTTCACAAAGAGGCCAGGGCGTCCTGCTCTGAGCTGCTGCTGCCTTCCCACCTACACACTAATCCTTCCCTGCAGCAGGCACTGAGCCAGTGTTAAATCCAGATCCCCCATTAGCCTTTCAGAGGCATCTGAAGACCTTGATTGATCCCCGTTACAATGGGAGGTGCAGCCTGGGGTGGGATGGTGTAACAAGCTGGATGACTCCTGAGGGCTGGGGCAAGCCAGCCTGGATCACAGAAGGAGCCACACCTGGGAGCAATCAGGGCGACTGCCATATAAAGATCAGCAGGCGGCAGCAGTGGGGATAGGGGAGTGTTAAGGGATGACAGACCGCTAGGAGTGAGCAAATTCTAGCAGAGAGGCAGGATTGAGACTGGGGGTATCTGGGGCCTGGGCGTGGCCTGCCAGGAAGAGAGACCTTTGTTTTGTGTGGCCTTTTAGATGGGGCTTGAAAACTGTCTTTTGACTGACGGTTCATTGAATATTGCAGAGCCTGGGAGGGAGGGGAATGAGAAAAGTCTGTTCTGAGCGTGAACAAGCACAAGGAGGAATGGAAGCTGAGGCAGGCTAGGGGCTGTTCAGTTCTATTGACCAAGTTAATTAAAACTCGCTTAAGGGGAAAATAAAATTTATTGAGGAGGAAGGCCAGCCTTGTGGCTAAGACAAGAGAGTGGCATGTAAGAGACCTGGGCTTAAATCCCCAGTTCTGCTACAGGCTGCTTGGGCTTGTGTTACACAGGAGATCAGACTAGAGGATCATAGTGCTCCCTCTGGCCTTGGAATCAAGTGAAGCCTAGTGCATCTCCAGTCTCTTGCCTGACCCTGCCTTTAGTCCAGGTTTCATACATCATTTAGATTCCTCTTGGACTAAGCTGAATTAGGCACTGGGTGTGCGTCTGAACTACAGGATCAGCCCTTCGCTTCCGTTCCCACATACACCTGCTTTTTGTTCCATAAAATTCAAATGCCTGTAACTAAAGATCCAGTTTCTCCCCTCCCCTCCCGCGTGCAGTATTACACCGCACACCTCACAAAGATTTACAACCGCAGAACCTCCAGCAGGAAGGCCCTGAGCCATTAGGCAATTCGCAGCAGCATTTCCTCCCACTGACCCTGGCAGCTGTAACTTCAGTGGTGTGCAGCCAGGACCTTGCATGGATTTATGTCCTAGCAGATGACATTTACATTATTGCATTTCTGGGAAAGTCAGAAGGGCAGTTTGCATGGGCCTATAAAAAAAGAGAAAAGAGATTCAGCTGGCTTGAATGAGTTAAGATCTAGGGGAATGATCCTTCACCCTGTTACCAAATCCTGAGCCATCCAACTACCAGTTCTATTAGCCTGTCAGTTCAAATCCAGTGTTAGTGACAGAGTTATCAGTTGATAGCCTATTGTGAAATGTCTTTTGTGGTCCCAATCCTGGTTTCAGTGGACAAGTTTCCACAGCACAAAAACCACCAGTCCTGTTAGCATTAATGAGTAGAACTAGTCAGGAATTTTCCTATCAACTGTTCTTTGTCCAAAAAAATGCCCATTCATTGAAATCAACACTTTTTGTGTGAAAGGGTTGGGTTCAGCAAATGTATCTAAAATGTTGGGGAAATGTTTCAAAATTGTTGGAGTGCTTCGTTTTGACATTTTTGAAACTGAAAACTTTGGAGTGAGCGGGCTTTTTGTTATGAAGTTTAGGCTAATTAAATTCTTGTTTGGTTGGTTCTTCACTACCAACAAAACGTTCTGAAATTATTGAAACATAATGTTTTGATTGATCTACACTGTGTGGAGGAAAAACTGGGTCCTCACTCTGCGGTTAGGTTCAACAAGTTAGACACAGCTTTATTCAGCAGACAATTGCCAGGGAAGAAATACAGCTAGCAGAGAGAGAGCATCTCTCTCTGCCTCAGTTTCTCTTCAGAGTACAAACAGTTTCATACAAGTATTTATACTCTTTAATAACGTACACTAATTAATAACAATTTACATTATGTTTATCTTATATCCTGCTCATCCGGTAGTTTCACATTTCTGTTCTTAAACATCCTTATCTTCAAGGCTTGGTCATACTAACTCTATTCTGTGTTTCCCTTTCACTGTCGACAGACAGTCTACTTTTCCAAATCTCGCATTATGAGAGTTGGGAATTAGCCTTACTGTGCTCTTTCTTGACATGACTTATGGGCCTTAAATCAAATCCTTTAACCCTTGTTTCCACAACTCAAAAACAATTGTCTTTTTGGTTCTCAAAAAGTGTCAAGATATTGACTTTTGGTCCCAATTCGGGATGGGAATTTCATTGATTGATTTATTTAGCTTGGAATTTTTTGCAGGACAGGAAATCAATTTTCCACCCCGCTCTATTAATTAGCAGCCTGGATGGAATCGTCAGCACTTGCAGGTGGTCGGTCCCACCAGCTGTAGGGCTGAGGGAGGGGCGATGCAGGTGTGAAAGTGAGAGCAGAATTTCACTCAGGGCAGCTACTTCTGTGGGAATACCTGGAGAGAACTGGTCGGCCCTGCAAAATGTTTATAGCCTTTTTGCAGCTGTCATGCCCAGCCCTGCTCAGCAGCAGGCAAGTGTGACAAGGCTGGGGGAAGCTGTGGATCTTGGCAAGATGGTATAAATAGTACTGAATATATTCCGTAGCTTGAAAATTATTCAAAGCCTTAACTTTGATTGGACTGCCCAGGTGCGGCCTTATGAAGGCCTCCCAGTGAGCTAGGAATTTGGCCTGGACATCTGGAGAACCATCTTGTTAAAACAATGAGTTTCAAAACCATTTTGTGTTGTATCCGCTTTCTATCCTTCTTTCTTTTCTTTCCAAGGAACGTTTTCAACAAGCAGAATTGTCAGCCGGTTGTCAGCTGGGTTCATTTCCCTGACACAAATGTTGTCCCATTTGGGAGCACTCGAGCACGGTCAGGCGGACTCAGTACAGTAGAAACATATCCCGGGAGAGACCTCCCTCCGACCCCCACCTCCTTTCAACTGTGTAGCAGTTAATGTACCTTTTCATTGCCAGCTATTGACAAGCAAGAGTCACAAGGGAGTGTGTGTGTGTGTGTGAGAGAGAGCGAGAGAGCACTTCGTGGCTAAAAGGCCGCAGCTATTAAAAAAAATGAATAAATAAAGTAATGAATCAATGAAACAGGCAGCGAGTCTATCAAGATGAAAAAGCCAGTTGTGAAGGATGCCATTCCGTGGAAAGAAAACGTAAATCCTCTGGCAAGTACTAGACCTACCTAGGCTCCTGATCTGGCCTAATTTCAGAACAATAAGCCACGGCAGTAGCTTGCAAAGCTTAAAATCATGTCGTTCTCTTCAACGGATAAAGATTTGAATGGCTTACGTTGTTCGTGTGGAGTCCCCATCCCCTTCCTCCCCTGCCCCTTTCCCTGTATCAGTCCAGGTGAAGTCACACAATACCCAGTGCACTGTTCAATAAATAAAAGGCTACACAGCTAGTCCGTGGCTCATCATTCCAGTCACTGCCTGGCGTTTGGGAGAGCCGGACTCTTCCACCAGGAAAACATCCACCCTTCACTAAATTCAACTGAACGACAGAAGCCAGTTTAAATGCCAGGTACTGGCTTCTCACGGCATCTCAATGGGCACTTATGGACGGGCTTTGGGAAATGTCATGAAACCTTCAAGAGCTAAAAAACTGTTGTGGAGCACTCAGAAATACGGGGGAGGAGAGAGAGCGAGAGAGAGAGACAAAAAAGGAACTAATGAGTTGAACAAAAAAGGCTGCACCTCCTAATGAAGATCTACTACCGTGCTGCTTCCAAAATGCCACTGGGCTTTGAGATGTTTTCAAACTTCATGAGCTTCCAGCCTTTTCTCTTCCTGGCCTGGATCCGGTAGCGGGGCTGAGCTAAGAGAATCAGTCTGGGATGGGATGGGAGGTGTGATTTCTTTTCCCCTGGAGAGTCTGAGCTGGACCCTGGAGGAGTTCTGGAATCTGATTTCCTCTCTTCTTCCTTCTCTGTTTCCAGATTCAATATAAACGGACATTGAGCCAGCTCCATCCCTGTCCCAGTCCTTAAGCTCAGCGCAGGGAGAGAAGCAAGGCGGTTTGCACCTCCCCAATCCTAGCAGACGCACCCTGAGTTATACATTGTGTAACTATTTCATTGGCTTCTGTGCAAAGGACCATTGCACAGGTGTAGTAATGCTGGGATATAAGAACACCTCAGTTATGTCTCCTCCACCCTTTCTCTCCTACATGGGGGCAGTGGGGGGGGGGGGAATCTCCTGCAGAGGTGGGGCATAGTTGGCAGAAGCCCCCCGTGCTATGAAACTGGCCCATTGTCAGCCTGAAAACCAGAGATGCAAGTGAAAGGTGAATCAGCCCCTCAGAATGAATCTCCCCTGAAACCACCACGTGTTTCAACTGCCGGTTGTTTGTAAATAGTGTCCTTGCATTGGGCAGAGTGGGGCTACCCTGCCATGCCCCATTATCTCTGGCTGGCCCCTCGCTCTGGGGTTCGACCTCCCTTCACCATGCTGGATGGTCCCCATGGGGGCCCACAAATATGTTTGGCGCCGGGCCCACAAAAGGTTAATCCAGCACTGGTGTTGCCTTTTTTTTCCCCCCAGACCAGGCTTGATACCCCTCAGCCAATCCAGGCTTCCAGCAAACCTACCCCAAGCACTGGGGAACACCTGGGGAAGTTTTGAGGCACCTTTTCCAGCCTTGCAATGGCAGCAGCAAACAACCTGGCTGCAAATCTTGGCAGTGTCCTGGCAGCACAGAAAAGATGCAGGTGGACTGTGGGAGCCTCAATTTGAAGTCAAGAGAGGATTTGCAAACATTTGCATGCCTATAAATCCTAGCTGTTTAGAAACAATATTTTAAAGTCTATTTCCATATGCCAAACCCTAGTGCAGTTAGTCATGCATACTGTGAACAGAAGGGGGGTTGGAAAGAAGCGAAAGCCACCTAATATATCACAATAACCTTTGTCTGTCTCTTCTTTCCCCACTTGTTCACATTTTCAGCTAAGCTCTAGTACCAGTTTGCTGTGCATAAGGTTTTAAATTAGACCCTTCTAGCTGAGCATTACTCACTGTTCAGAGAACACATAAGCAGACATCAGAAGCCAATTCTGTCTGTGAGGGCTTAGTAGGTAGTTGCTTGCTCTCCTTGCGAGTTTAATGAGCAAGTCCAGCTGTTATAGGGTCTGATCCATCCCCCAATGAAATCAATGGTGAGACTCTCTCATTGTCTTCAATGGGATTTAAATCAGATCCCTAATCCCCGTTTGTCATATCAAGCTTGGTACCCCACTCACTGCTCCAGAGTTGGCTCAAGTTTTCTGTATTTTTACATTTACTCTCATGCTAATATCACTGTGAATCAATCTGGTATCAGGCCTGCTCTATGCTTAATATTTCTAAATAATTTAATATCAGCGGCTTAATTCTCCTGGGATCTTACTCTACATTAAAGCTCAGTCGAAGCATGTTCTTTACTGAAAAGTATTTCCAGACATTTGATTTGTTACTGTTATGCGTTTTTTGGGGGGAGAGTGGTAAAGTATATGAATTTTTTCCCCTCTTGAAATTTGATTTATTTGGGTTGTTTCCCTTGTTCTAGCCACTTGAACCATACTTTTTGTTGTTGCCATTGTCTCTATTAGTAGATCAGCTCTTCGATGTTGTTGTATCATTTCCCATGTGGCCTTCAATCAGAAGATGAAGACAAGTGGGTGCCCCTCCTTAAGTCTGAGCAAGTCAAGTGTAGAGCCTTGGGCTGCAACTTACCAAAAGACGATTCATTGCAAGTTTTCTCCACCTGCAGTCTGTACCTTTCCAGAAACCCATGGAATCTTGTAAATGAGATGAACAGAAAAAGGGTTTTAATTAGGAGCCTTGAGTACAGGAGTGCTGATTATCAACTTTACTTTAACGCTCTGTGTGTTATGTACAGTTAATTATATGGATTCTGGGGGAATGAGTGTCATCCTCTATTAAACTTTTGTTTTTTGAAGAATAATTATGTTTACACAAGATTGGGGCAGACAACGAGGACAGGGAAAGCATAATAGAGGTGTTAGCAGTATCCCTCCAACCAGCACCCTCCTCAGCCTTACTTCTGTCAGCTAACTCCATCTAGCATCTCCGCACAGAGACTCAAGCAGCAATAAAAAACAACAAAGAAGGGGATTTTGCGTAAAAATACCGAACAGATTTTTGAACCTTGCACTCTGTTCTAGTCATACCCAAGCAAAGTCAGCTGAAAACCCTGAAATTTTATTTTCAGGTTTCTTCCCTCCTCTTATGGAAAGCCAAATTTCCAGCAAACTTTAATTTTGTCATACATTCAAATTTCAGCAGATCTCAGGCATGGTCAGAAACTCCCACATTTGGGAACTATGCGGGGGGGGGGCTTTATTATTATTATTTTTGGCAAAAAATGATTTTTGGCAAACATTTTCATTGCGAATTCAAAATACCGAAACATTGTACCCAGTTCTAGGTGTGTGTGGAGTATCTGGTTCCCCCAGTCCATCAGGATACTCAGTCCTTTCAAACAGATGATCATGTACAAAAGTTTGAATTAAACACCGCCTCCAAGAAAGAAGCTTCTTTTGCATCCACCAGCACTTCGTTTGCTGCCCGTTTTCATAGCTCACAGGAAGAGCTGGCCAAAACTTTTTCAAATTTTAGAACTTTCTACATATTTTTCCATGAATAGTTTCAGGAATTTCTTTTCCAAGAAATGTTCCCCATTTTCCAGGCAGTTCTATTCATAAATTCCTTGGGGAAAGGATGGGATTTTTTTTTTTTTGCACCGCACACAATTCTGAGGGTATCATTGATGCTTCATAAATAAAAGAGTATTATGTAAATATTGAAACTGCATGTATGTTTTCTGTTCACTGCTAACAGCTTTTCCTCTGACTTTTCCATCAGTTTCAGTTCAAGTGAATTTGTGTTTAATTTGGGTCACGGTGTCGTTATTTTCCAGTCTGTTGCACCAAAAACCTGCAGCATCATTGAAGTATCAGCCTGGCTTTTCCTCTGAAACTTGTAACAAAGTTAGAGCAACTCATTACTGGTAACAAGTTACTTAGCAACACTGCCAAGTGCTTCTGCAAGACCTGATTAAAACCATTCATGGAGAATAATATAAATCAACACTATTACCCTCTCACTAAGAGAAATTAGTTTGTACATGCCTCTCTGTCTTGTTCATTTTAACCATTTTTATTACAAATGCAAATCGGCTCGGTATCTGCCAAGATGCTTTCCATGGGGCAGGCCTGCTGGGTACAGAGACAGGTTGCTCAGAGTACAACCTCCACAACTGGTGTTTTAAATTGATCCTGGTACTTTCTGGTTTGGAAAGGAAAGGGGTTGGAAGGAATTATAAATGCAGGTCGAGTGGCAAATAACCTGTGTCCTCCCCAGTTCAGTAAAACATCAATTCCTGCTCGTGGTCTCCATCGCAGAGTAGGCGATAGAACTGCTGAACAAGCGGCATGCACAATGAGCAAGAACACGTCCTGGCAATTTAGGATGAAGCAACATAGTCATTAAACACCAAAGCCTTCTCGGTGTCATCCATTATTAGTTCTTTCCTGTTAAGTAGTAAACTTGCACTTGCCTTCATCTTCCTCTTGCTCCTAGCGTATTTAGAGAACCTCTTTTTATTGTCTTTTATGTCCCTTGCTAGTATAAATTGTATTGTCTTGTGGTGCACAGAAAACTGTACAGCGTAAGCTGATGAAAATCACCCTGTCCCTCAAAGTGGAGGAAGATATGCACAGCTACCCCCTCTCCCCCGCCCCCAGTTATGAATCGCACAAACTGGTTTGTTTCACATTTTGGTCCCCACTCCCTATTAGTGAAAAAATACTAGTAGGCCAAGATGGGGTCTAGAACCAGGTGACATGATCACAAGACCCTGCAGTGTCAACGCAGCACCCCAGGAACCTTCTCAAGAAGGTGGGAGATTTGCATCCACAAAGTCCTATTGTTCTCCCTAATGGCCCATCCAGACTGATTGCCTATTGTCTGGTGAGCGTTCCCCAGATTTAATTGTAAAATTAATTATGGGCTCGGCTCTTCTCCTAGTCTGGTGCTTTCAGCACAAGCCTGTCCTTCCTCTCAAACCAAACCTCTGGATACTAAGACGCACCGAACTCTGGGGATGTTTAGGACCAGATCAGAACTATGTGCCTACATCTGCTTTTTATATGAAAAGGGCCAATGAACTATAAACCTATTGCTCACGTGACTCCCTTGTTGAGCACTAGACTCTCCTCTCTGAGACATACATGCAGCTGCTAACACAGGTAGTTGCACAAGGGAGATTTGATCCTGCGTAATCCAGCTTGTCCTCCACTGTAATGAAGAGGACAAAAGACACACACACACTCACACACACACACACACACACACACACAGACACTCTCACACACATACACACACACAGACACTCTCACACACACACAGACACGCACACGCACGCACACACACACACACACTCACACTCTGACTGAAGTAAGCTAGATGAAATTCATTTAATTTTTTTGGTTAAATACTATTAATCACTAGAGGCACATGTCAGCCATCTAATGCATATTTAAACTGGGCCAGGAGCCAGTGATATCTCTTATGCAATTTCCTCATGTTAATAATGTTTCCATTAGTTGTAGTGAGGAAATCTGCCATTCTTTGTCCCCTTCTGGCCTATACTTTTTACTTTTAATTATGACCAAATGTAGGCTATGGAATAGGTTGAGGCATTTTAGATGTCTGCCGAGATTTCTTTTTAATAACGCAATTTCTAGGCTGTAATGGGCACATAAGTTGGGTAATTAATGAAATATGCATGTAACGTGCTTTCAGAAGTTGCACGTTCGTTTTGAACAAAGGTTGTTTTGATGGGGCTAGCGCGGAACTGTGAAGCAAAAGAACTATTAGCAGGGTTAGTCCTGCCACCCCGAGGGAATGCACTGTGTCTGAATAATACGTTCTCGTCTACCTGCAGCACTTTCATCCAGAAGAGTCCCGAAGAATTCAATACAACTACACACCCACACGCACACCGGCCACCCACACGCACACCAGGTGGAATGTGGCAGGTGCTGATCAGCACACAGCAGCAGGACACAGCTGTTTAGAACAGTGTATGGAGGGAAGGGAGAAGCCATCAGTCCAACTCCTGCTATTCACCCCAACCAGACCCTTCTTCAGCAGGGCTTGTGCAATGGGTGGGAGGCTCCTTGTGCACACGCACACTCACACGCACAAAGGGAAGGCCCAGGCTTTCCCACTGTGTTTTCTCTCCCCTTTGTCTATCCATGCTCCCTCTCCCTCAACGCCCCTCGCTCAACAGAGGCAGGGCAAACGCCGCGCTCCCCTCAGCGCCGTCTCCACTGCGGCGGGGCTGGGCTAAGCAAGAGTAGAAGCGTGCCACTCAACTACGTGAACAGCATTTTTCCTGTGAGACACCGCAGTCAAGTGACACCCTTGAGCGATAAGATGGCAAAGCAGCCATTACAGGGGGTAATGGGCCATGCTAAATAGTGGAACATCCCAAGGAGAAGCTAAGGGCATGAGCAGATTGTGCCAATTGCCTGATGGTAATGCTCACTTCAGCCTCTTGAAATGCCTCTCAGCACTTACTCTGTGGCTGCTCTGTATTATTTCAGAATCTGTCCAAGAAGGAGTTTGCACCCGGGGGGAATTTCTGCAGGTAAAGCTGATCTTTTCGGCGGCGGCAAGAGAAAGGCACACGGTAGTGGGGAATCCCTGACTGCACAGTCTCCATTCAGTCGGGAGCTGCAGGGCATCTCTGTCAAACCGTAGGACAACCACCACCTGGCACTGCGGGGAACTGTTCAGAAGTGGCTCTAACTGAGAAGCACATGGAGAGCGCAAGAGGGGTAGCGGGGCCCTGGCTAAAAATATGACCTGCAGCTGCCACTCAAAATCCCCCTGCGATTTGTTTTCACCCCTCAGGTCACCTAGACGCATGTGGCCATTGCTGCCGCTGCAGGACTCACGCCTGGATCAAGTTCTAACACGATCTCTCGTTGCTGGGAGCTGTGTTCTGCCTGGTCTCTGAACAGCTAAATAGGCTGCCATAGAACACATCCAAGGTCTCACATTCTCTAGTAATCATCCCCCATTCCGCCCTGCACGGATCACACCTGCACACAAGCAGCCCTGACCTCACTTTTCTCCCCCAGTGGACCTTGACAGCCTGGAAATTATCAAATTAAACTGACAGGCTCCAATCAGAGAGAACTAATGAGGCTCCTGGAAGGCTCAGCTACGTCCTTTATTTTGATCACTGGCAGTGCCGGGGCACGGCTACTAACTCTTTCGAAGCACAGGCTTTGCCAAGGTCTCCGAAACAATAGCTCCACGTGGTAGCAACGCTGCTGAACCGCTGAGCGTCTGCCGTGTGACTTCAAGAAATCAACACACCTGGGAAAGCAGGGCGTTGTCAAAAGCTGGGAGACCCGCGCTTTGATTCACGTCCCATTGTTTGGTGGCTCTTCCACCCGTGTCACTTGTTTGCAGAACGAATCCCTCAATCAATAGCCTGTCAGAGTTGAAGAAAAAAAATGCTAGCAAGCCCAGCTCTCCGGAGCAACCCTACCATAACAAAGCCCCCAGGAGGAATAAAAGAAAAATGGGGTACAGATATGCAGCTTGATTGATAAGTTGTTATTGCTCAAGCTGGTCTGTGTCTGGAGCAAAAAGTGCTATGGGATCTCTAATGACCACAAAGATCCAGCTTTTCACATCTTCTCTGTAAGCCAACATCATAACGTCCCTTAGCGTCCTACTGGGGGCACTGGTCTATACTGACTCAGAGGGAAGTGGGCCACCTCCCGAGACACCAACTCCCCTAGTTATAGAACTTCAGATGTCTCCAGCCCTGCTTACCCCTCGGTCACTTGTGAGATTTGATAGGCCAGCGGCCCTGAAGAGTCCCCTTCATACTGTCCTTTAAACAATCTGGCCCCAAATCATGAGTGTCTAATTGCCCGTTCTAACGGCTAAACTGCACTGCCCCTGCGTCTACACAGAAATTACTCTCTTGCAAAGGCCTAAAAGCTGTTACACAGACACATATATCCCAGCACCTCACTAGTTCAGGCACCTGGCTTGACGGACACACGGAGGAAGAGGGTTTGTTTTGCCTCGTTTAAGGCTCAGCATAATGTATTCAGAGTAGGACGTCCAGATAAACTAAGGGATTCAGGCCGGGCAGGATGCCTGTGGAGAACACAGCAAATTAGTCTGGGCAGCGGGGTGCGCTTCTCTAGCCAACACAGCTCCCTGTGGCAACTCGGTTCCTGTAGCATCCGCGCTGTTTGAAGTTTTGGCGTGCAAAGGGAAAAACAAATGATGGCCGTGCTGTCGGAGGAGGAGAGACAGATTCCCTGGAGGAAGGGGGAGCAGCTTTGCTCGAGGCTTCCTGTGTTTTAAAACCCTTTGTTAGCCTCCCAGGTTTCTGGAAGCACAGCGCCATTAATATACGGAGAAATCTCTCATTGATCAGGGATTCCTGCAGCCAACGATGGGGCCCGATGCAGCTGTTTCTGCCCATCAGGGGCACCTCACACTCCCCAGCAGATGCTGAAAGAAGCAGCCTGGATTTGTCATGCAATCAACCGGGCAGTTCTATTTTTTTCTTCCGCCTCTCTCCTTCACCCCCTTCCCAGCCAAATGCACCTTGTGGTGTCTTTTTCCTGCAGCACCAAGAGGGTGGGGGAAGAATTAATCTCACAATCAAAGATCTATTTTTAGCTAACTCCCCCCCTGCGATGCTTCAAATGAAACACCCTTAGGCTTCTTTTGAAGAACATAGTGGGATCTCTGCACGGCTACACAGCCGGCGGCTGGAATGAGCTGCCGTATCCTGTGTCAGGAAGCAAACTGTGTGGCTGAGGCCGCTCGCTCTTTGAGGTTTATTTACTGGGAAAAACCAGCAGGCTCGTTTCTGTGTCCAAGTTCTAGCTAGGCAGAGGGATGGGGATGGGGCCACAGAGCTGGTCATGATTCTCTCTGGTTGGCTCTTACGGAAGGTAGAGCAGCTAGGCCATACTGGCCAATGGTCCATCTAGCTCAGTATCCCATCTTCCAACAGTAGCCATTGCCAGGTGCTTCAGAGAGACTGAACAAAGCAGGTAATCATCAAGTGATCCATCCTCTGTCATCCACTCCCAGCTTCTGGCAAACAGAGGCTTAGCGCATGGTGTTGCAGCCCTGCCCATCCTGGCTAATAGCCATTGATAGACCGATCCTCCATGAACTTATCTAGTTCATTTTTGAACCCTGTTATAGTTTTTGCCTTCACAACATCCCCTGGCAAGGAGTTCCACAGGTTGATGGTGTGTTGCGTGAAGAAATACAGTCACTGTCTTCTCTATATGCAGGCTTAGAGCACTCTGCGACACCCCCCCCCCCTTGTCCTCTCCCAACCTCTGATGCCAGAGATGAAGGGAGTGGCTCAGGTGCCACTACCAGCCTTATGCCAGTGGAAAGTAGATGGTAGTAGCCTGACGCCAGTGAAAAATAAGAGATCTCTTTAATCTAGCAGGGGAAAGGTATAATGAGATCCAATGGCTGGAAGCCGAAGTTAGACAAATTCAGCCTAGAAACAAAGGGCACATTTTTAACAGCGAGGGTAATTATCCATTGGAACGACTTTGCGAGAGCTGGGAATGGATGTTCCACTACTTGCGGTGTTTCAGTCAAGACTGGACGCCTTTCTGTGGCGCAAGCCGAAGGTGAGAGCTTGATGCAGAAGTTCTCTGGCCCGTGTTATGCAGGAGATCAAACTAGACTATCATCCCGCTCCCACCTGGCCTTAAAAATCTATGGGCCCAGGAATCACTTCCATTCTCTAACCCCGTTAGACTGGCTCCCTTTAAGCTCCGCTAGTCTTAGCCCTTAGTAATACTTGTTTCTGGGATGGTTTACATTGTCCAGACAGAAGCGATTACAGGGCAAGCATGTGCAGGGAGCAGAGCGAAGGAAAATCTATTGCTGAGTGTATCGATCTGTATGTTTTCTGACTCCGAATGGGCTGGCAGTGGCGGGGGCTTACGGTGTCTGCCGTGCTGTGGGCTGAAGGACAGGCAGTGCGGGAGGAGAGGCTGAAAAGGCTGCCTGGGTAGAGCAGGGAGTGTTAAAACGTAGAGCTGGATTGCTTGTTTCTGGAGATTCCACCCCCACACACCCCGGTACAGCATAGAAGAGAAATCCACAGGGATGATGACTGAGTGTTAATCAAATGGGACCCCATCGTGCTGTACAGATTTAGAGTACAGTCCCTTCCCACAAGAGCTTACCAGCTAAATAGACAAGACAGACATAGGGTGGGTAGGGTGACCAGACAGCAAATGTGAAAAATCAGCACAGGGCCTGGGGGATACTAGGAGCCTATATGAGAAAAAGACCCCAAAATCGGGACTGTCTCTATAAAATTGGGACAGCTGGTCACTCTAAGGGTAGGGGAAGGGGCTGCTTTGTATTTCTGCCGCCTGCTGGGCCGGATTTTGAAAGACACTCCCTTGTTGGGTGTCGTGGTAGGAGCTGCGGGATGTCGAGCACTTTTTTGGTGCCTGGTGGGAGCTCAGCACTTTGGTCAATCTTCCCCTGTGTGTCTCCTGTTATCCTTTTGGGTGCCCTAACCCTGAAAGGGAACCTGGTAATACTCAAGACGTATAAGAGATAATATAGCAGTTCCCTCTCCCACGGTAACAAGTAAAGACGAAAATGACAGCGTAAGAACTAGGAAGTGCATTACAAAGAAACTTCACCAGTAGAATATTTACCACCCCCACTGTGTGTGGGGGATACTACGCTGATGTATTACTAGGAATACTGGATATCACTTCTCTACTTAGAAAAATATCCATTCAAATAGGAGAAGCAGAAAAGCTAAGATATCAGAGTAAGTTCAGAAGGCCACCTAGGGCATTGTCTGTATGGGGCTTTGATCTGGCAACTTCTGGGTTGTTCAGCACAGCCTGCCAACTCCTCTTGCTCATTGTGGTGAAAAGAACGCACTCTGTTTCTTCTCTTGCCCATCCAGCTGTGAAAAGTGGCTAATTAGACTGTCCACAGATTTGAAGAACAGGGATAAGTGGGTGGTAAGGGAAAGTAAATGCCTTAGAAATGAGTGTTGTTCTAGGTTTGTAACTGTTCATGAATTTAATAACAGAATAGTTTGCCTTCAAGGGCCCAAAATGCTTTACAAACATATCAGAAGATTGTTTTCCTCAGTACTGAAATGCAGCACCTCTGGGGAAGAACACAGCTGTGATTGTCTTTCTTGGACCAAGCCATTCTGCATTCATAATGCGCTATCGGGGCATAACTCTGTTAGCCAGGCCCATATGAAAGAGGTGGGTATGTGCAAAAGGCAGGCAGGGAGAGTGTGTGCACAGCAGCAGATCCACACCCATGTTTCACAGCTCCCACTCCTGCCTGCTCTGGGGAAAGGGGTCGAGAAGAAATGTGTTCATTCTCATCCTCGTGACACAGATATGTGACAGTCGATTTCCCAGCTCAAGCTGCCCCGCATGGTCTCCTGACACACCCGAGTCATCCCAGAAAGCATGGGACAGAATTGTTGCTGGTGAATAAGAGAAAATGTCTACGAGCGTGACAAACGTGCACAGATATGCAAACCCCTGAAAAGACCCCTTCCACACTCCAGACCAGGACTTTGGAACAACCCAGACTGAGGTACCCCTGGGGTTTACACAAGACCCAGAGCCTTGGGGAGCAGCATGGTTCGTTCTGAGTGACGTGAGGCTGGACAGCATGCATCCAGCAACACTGTTAGCTTGTCAACCCTGAGGCTGAGTGTATTAATGCAAAGCTCTCCAAAACCTGAGGCGCGCGCACACACGCACACACGCACACACACACACACACACACACACCCCTGGCTGCATTGCTCATGCTGCCATAGCACACACACACACACACACACCCTGGCTGCATTGCTCATGCTGCCATAGCATATAGCATGAAGCGGCTTTTCTGGGATCGCCCGCAGTCTTCAATGTCTCCAGCTGACGCCTTTGGCAGAAGCAGCCAGGTGCCTGTAAGGAAGGAATGAGATTTTCATCTTGATTATAGCTGGTTACCACCATTGCAATGGTCACTAAGGCTAGATACCAGCACCGTGGAAGGGGACTGATGAGTATCCTACCCCTTGGAGCATAGAGGAGGAACACGGCGTGCTAAAAGCCATCAGTCCCTTCGGTTAATTAAGGCCACCCTTGGGATGCTCGGCTCCAGCGGTGATTTCAAGTGGCGCCAGCTGGTGAAGGCGGCATGTGTATGCAGGATGTGCAGGAAAATGTGTGAAACCCCAGGGGAATTGGTAGCGAGGAGCTTGTGGTTCTTTGCAGCTGCGCGCGGCACTAGACATGACTGAAAGGAGGCTGGAAATGTGTATTTATCCCTGCTCTCTATTAGTGAAGCCAGGATGGTCCTGCTCCCCAGACCAGAGGCCCAGCTGTGTCCGGATCTAGACGCTGAATCTGGGGTTTGAATTTTTTCTGCTAGTGCAACCACCCAGCACTGAAAAAACACACATCAGCCCTGCTCAGATAAGACCTTAAACCTCCACCCCATATGTTTGCAGAAAAGGGCAGAAAACGTGGGTTGACTAGATGTTGTTCCCCCTTTACCTGCAAATAACAGGAGAAAATCTTTTCTCCTGGAATATCCAGCCCATCTTGAAGCTTGTACTTTATCTTCGGAGGGAACCTTTTTTTTTTTGCAACCCTTTGCCAAGAGCTCAGCTGCACTGCATGAGCATCTAAAATTTGTGGGGTGGTTCTAAAGATTTGAGGCTTATTCATCATTCCTGTAATAGCGGGGTCAGAGGAACTATGGTCATCAGGGCTGTTGTTCTTTTTTTATTCTTCCATCTATGTGTCCAGTTCCTGCTGTTCTCTTCGCAACTTTCAACTTTCCTAAGGTGTAAATACTCCCTGGGAGGCCTGGCTTCTTTATTCGGCAGGGCATTCATCTTTTATTCTCATTCGGTTCATATTTTTACTCTCAACATGAAAGCGGCTGCTCGTGTTGTTGGGGAATCCTCCGCTGCAGGCGGATTGCAGTAAGACGAAACAAAGCCGCGTAGGCGTTTCTTTCATCCCCACGCCCAAGCCCACGTGCTGAGACTGGCAGGAACGGCTGCAAGGCGTTCTGGATCCCAATCCTTCCAGGAGAATTCGGAATTTGCGTGGAGGAGGAAGAAGTTTGAGGTGGTGAGGAAACATTGGCAAGCTGATTGTCAGCGACGAAACCTGCAGGGAGAGCGCCTCAATTTGGGACTTTGTTGGCTCCCCAGAGCTAAGCAGTGTTGTAGTTTTAGTGCTTGCATAACAGACCACGCAGGTGATTCCAGCAGCGCAGGATGCAGTGTTGGGAGCCAGTAGGTGGTGTGGGTCCCTCTGGAATAATGCTTCAGCATGGAGCAAGCTGCGAGCTGCCCTCTTTCCAATGAGAGCTCAAAGTGAGTTCCTGGCCAGGTGTGCTCATTAAAGCGCCTGGGCCGCAGTCAGAATGTTAGGTTGATGTTTTGGCCAAACGCAACGTCAGGTCATTACATTTTCCCTCATTAAATTCTGACCTGAATCATGAAGTTTGGTAGCAGGTGTTTAAACAATAAAGTGAACGGGGGGGTCCAATGTGGGAGGGAACATATCTCTGCTTGCCCTCCAAACCCACATGTTCAGGTGCAAAGTTGGAGATAGGGTGACCAGATGTCCCAATTTTTATAGGAACAGGCCTGATTTTTGTTATTCTTATATAGGCTCTTATTACCCCCACCCCTTGTCCCGATTTTTCACACTTGCTGTCTGGTCACCCTAGTTGGAGAGTCCAGGAAGCCCTACTGGAACCTTGTCAAGCCAATCTTATTAAGCTGGGGAAGACACTGATGCTAGTGGTGAGTACCAGTACAAAACTAGTCCTGGAGGGCCAAAATCACCCCTGGGGTTAACCCCGTTTGGGTCAGAATCTCCAGATGCTACTGAAGGGAGACAGGGCAGTAGGTTCCGTGGGTTAACAGGTGTCCCAATTAACTGGGAACTCTCCTTTTGAGGGAACACTTCATGCGGCCTACCCCAATGCCGCTGTGGTCTCGAGTAGACGCCTCTCTGGAGAAGGCATATTGGGAGTCTGAGCAGTGAGTGTGTATGTGCCTGTCTCTTGAAATAGATGGGAACAATTTTCCTCTCTGGTAAAACATGGGAACATCCAGTGAAGGGACAGATGGCAGAGCTATCAGGAGAGTCCGGATTTACATATAAAGAGAAGGGAAGAGAGACACAGCCCCACACGCATTCCCGGTTGACATTGTAGAGCAGCAGCTCAGTGCTATTGGAAAGGGGTTACGGATTCAGTAAAACTTAGCTAAGTAGCCCACTGGGTCCCATTGGGCTCACAGACCCGGCCTATTACAGATGCAGCTCTCTGGGTTTTATCAAATGTGACAGCAAGAGTAAAGTTAGAGTCTTTCGGGACCTGAGAGGGGGTTTTGCAGGGAAGAGCAATGAATCAGTCTTCTTCTTCGGAGCTATTAGTGTCTAACTTAACATGCCTTGAGATACTCTATGTTCTGAATGCGTCTTGTGAGATGTTTGTAAACTCAAGGTGCCACATAAGTGAGTGTTAACAATAAAATACAATAAAAATCAGAAACGGGGGCCCGGTCTGCACTATAAAGATTTGCTGGCCGAGCTGCTTCTGTTGTGGGGAGAGGGGAAATCACACCCCTAAGTGACAGAGCTATATCGGGGGGAAAGATGAATTGTGGGTGCTTAGCTGAATCTTAAAGGAGCTTTATGTTTGGCTGTTGAATATAATCCTTGATGATGGGAGTCCAAGGACAAATCTCAGCACTAGGCTACATTTCTAAATGGTAAAAATACAGGAGTAAAAAAAAAAACCCTCTAGCTGCAGTAACCCAGGTGTGTGTGTGTGTGTGTGTGTGTGTGTGTGTGTGTGTGTGTGTGTGTGTGTGTGTGTGTGTGTGTGTGTGTGTGTGTGTGTGTGTGTGTGTGTGTGTGTGTGTGTGTGTGTGTGTGTGTGTGCACAATGCTGCCCTCTAGTGCATGCAAGCTGCGATGCTTGTGTGTCTGTTTAAGCAGCAGCTCACACACAGTGGTTCTCTCCTGCTGACCCCACCTTCCTTCCCAGCCCCTCAGTTAGGGTGACCAGACAGCAAGTAGGAAAAATCAGGACAAAATGTGGGGGGTAATAGGTGCCCATATAAGACAAAGCCCCGAATATCAGAACTGTCCCTATAAAATCAGGACATCTGGTCACCCTAACCTCAATCCTTTACTGCTTGGCTCTCAGACTGCTTCATTCTGCTTTGCGGCAGCTCTCTGCAGATCTGGAGGTAGCCAGTGAAAATCGTTGAGCTAGTGAATGATTCCACTGGCCCGAAGCCTGTAACTTGGGAGGCGAAGGTGGTGAATTTTTTCCCCTATGGTAAGTGGATGCATTCATTTAACGTTATTGTACTGCAGTGAACTAGCTAGTATCTATGTGACACTGCTGCCATCTACTAGGGAATTAAAGCAACTCAACTGTGTGGCATAGACCCTCTAGCGCTAGGAGCTAATAGAGATTCTACTTTTTACTCAAGTGATAGGTGACTCTGCTTTTAGAGTTCTATCTCTGCTGTCCCTGGGAGGTCCCACCCAGTCATGGCACACAGCACAGTGACTGCAGCCCAGGCCTCTGGCCACAGATTCTTACAAGAAAGATTGTCCAGACTGAACTGAATTTAGGCTTCGGAAACATGGACTCATGGGATACACGGGGGACGCTGACTATATATAAACCAGCTGCACAGGCTCAGCTCCAGCATATTCTGCCTCAGCCCCACCTCAGACACCTTCCTGCATCATCTGCTTATACATCTTCCTGGGTCACTGTTGTTACAGACGTTTGATCCCTGCTAATTCGCTATACGGAGCAACAATAATGCGCCCTGGCATCTGAAAATCCTCGAGCAATATGAATTAACGGTGGGAATCAGGGCACTGAGAGGAGAAGGCCTTGCCCAAAGTCACCCACCAGGCCCGTGGTCCAGCTGGGAATAGAAACCCCAGAGTCTCTAGGAATGATAACCTGAGTCCACAGCCCTCTTGCTCTAACTATTAGGCCACACAGTGAAGCTCTCCAGGAAGCAGGTCAATCAACCTGGAACTACAGAATAAAAACATCACAGCTCCTCCTTCGCCTAGCAGAAAGGAACATCGCAGCAAGAGTACATGAGCAATTGTAGGTGTGACCTGCTTTACATTTATGGAGACCCAAGAGTATCCCTGCCGGGCTAGTCCCCATTTAAACCAAGCCGGTAAA
This sequence comes from Sternotherus odoratus, assembly GCA_032164245.1. Taxonomy (NCBI): domain Eukaryota; kingdom Metazoa; phylum Chordata; order Testudines; family Kinosternidae; genus Sternotherus; species Sternotherus odoratus. The sequence continues at coordinate 15,196,746 of JAVMKO010000016.1, forward strand.
GGAAAACCAGTCTCAGGCTGCTTTGGTACAGACATCTGAATGCTGCAAATGCAACACCGTTTATTAGATCGGTGCATTGGGGCAGCAGCAAAGCGGTTGAATATTTAAGACGCCGCTGAATCTAATGGCCTGATCCATTCAAATGTCTGTAATGGAGAGGTTCCCGACCTTCTGGGGAACATCGCTCATGTTTGCCTGTTCCTGCCGCATTTCATTAACCCCCAATGCCTGCTCCTCTGTCAGCGTTTAAAGAGACAATGCCAGGTTCAAAGCAATAGCCGTGGGCTGTATTGCGGATAACCTGAGCCTGACAAATGAGGCCAACACCTTCTGCCAATATTCCTTCAAATGCCTCTGTCAATTCCCTCTGAAAGGGCAGGAAGATCTCTCCCTGCTTGTAAAGTCTGGTTGTTCCCCACCACCCACACTCACCAGAAGGAGGTGCTATAGCCATGGAGCCTTTAGGCTAAGGTAGCAGCTCCAAGGGTGTATTCTTCTCATTCAGCAGTGTGGGGAGAGAGAATTTATCCTCTTGAGCTCTCCAGTGCCCAGCTTGGTTAGCTGAAATGGTCTGAAATGGAACTGGTCCTTAGTGCATTAACTCAAAGCTATTAATGAGCTAGGAGACAAGGTTCGTCCTACATAATTCTGGCTTCCTCATAAGCCTTCTCTATTCACTGCCACAACAGGTGAGCTCGCCTGGCTCCATCTTGCTAACTCTCCCTGGATTTCAACATCTGAGCCCCTGCTTCCAGCAGGCCATGATGAATGGAGGTCTCCTGACCCTCAGAATCTGCATCCCCAGCTGGTCCGTCAGAGTCCCAATCTGCTGACCTTCCAGAGTATGGTCCAGGTTCCCCTGCTTTCTCATCTGGCAGGGACAGTGATGAATGAGTGCGTTTTTCCGCAGCAAGGGTGGGCTGGAGAGCTCGTTTCTGCCTCTCGCCGGTCTGTGTGCCCCATATTTTATTTTTAAGCCGCATGGGTCTGTCAGGTACAAGGGGGACTGGAGTGCAACAATTACGTGAATACTGAAGGTACCCCGGTGTCTGTTAGCAGAGGGGAAATGCTGGGTCGTAACAGAAATAAATCTGTTTATCACTCATCACCACAGTACTTGGGAAATTTACAATGCTCCTCTGTCTAGTACCAGATGGTTTCCTACAGTATATTTTGCAGCAGTGTTTGACAAACAGGCTGTGGTGGAGATGGAAAGAAAGCCCAGCTCAGAACTTCTGCTGATGAAACTTGTCACTTATATTTAAAACGAGACGGGAAATGAGGAGAGCACTTAGAAACCCGAAAGGTAATTAAGGTAAAACTCATTAATATTTCAGGCCAGCACTGCACCTGTTACAGCAAACGGCTTGGCTGCAGCCAAGGGAGTGATGGGAAAGAGTTTGTCATGTTATACAATGGCACATTCCAAGATCAAAGCCATAAACCTTAAGAAATCTGTTAAAAGCCCTTGCAGGGGTGAGTCTCTGGAAAAGTTGGGGAGAGAAAAAACATTAAAAAGCTGCCAGTTCTTGTTCCACGTGAATAATCATGGCACAGATCTTCCTAATGCCGTAGTAAGTCTCCTCCAGATGAGACAATTCAGCGCAGCGAAGGGGCTCAGAGGGGGGGTTCGCCACTCCAGGAGCCGTGAAAGAGCCAAAGGGATTTTGCCAAATGTAATTGGAAGTCAAGGTTTTCGGGTGCTGTCGGGATGCCTTGCTGATTTAGGAGACTAAATCTCATTTTTAAAAGGGATTTAGGTACTTTCAAGCCTAAGTCCCATTGAGTCTCAGTGGGATTTTGGCTCCTAAGTGCCCAAATCCCTTTTGAAAATGAGATTTAGGTTCCCAAATCAGGCATAGCCATGCCAAAATACCTCTAAAAATCTAGGCCATCTCTGTGCCTCAGTTTCCCAGATGTACAATGGGGATCACGACCCTGCCCTACCTCCCGGGGTGTTTTGAGGAGACATACGCTAAAGAGTGTTGAAGTGCTTTGAGATCTATTGATGACAAGTGCTATATAAGTGCTGGGTATTGTTACTGAAGTAGAAAAAGGAGCAGAATGGAAGCAGAGTGCTACCTCTAGTGTTGGACTTGCTGTGTTCACAGTAAATAGAGAGTGTGGGAGACTCATAATCAAAGACCGTTGTGTCACGGGCAAGCGGGAGGGGTGAGTGACAAAAATTCTCAGTGGGCGTGAAGTCAGGCTCCTGGAAATCTATGGAATTGTGATCCTGTGAACTCAGAACCCAGTCTCCCTCCCTACTTTCTTACCCCTCCTATGCTTTTTAACGAGCAACTGAGGCATTTTGCTTCATCAAAGGGCAGATAAAATTATACAGCACGATAAGATGTTTCTGAGTTCTTTTCTGAGAGTTTTAAAACATGTTGATTCCTTAAACTCACCAAAACTGCCCTCCCCTTCTCTTCAATGTTCATCTTAACAAGTGAGTTCCGTGTAGAATTAGCATTTCCACTGCCTAGTGCCTCACACCTGCTTTCGTAACGTGTACATGAGTTAAATGCAGCATGTCATGTTGTATTGGAAAAGGGCTTGTATGCTTTGCTTTTATTGTATAGGTTCACATTGTTAGCACTGGCTGCGTATACTCACCTTGTCCTTTCTCGGTGGATAAATATTTGTAATGATCGTTTTAAATAACTCGAAGGCCAAAATTTTGATTTTTTTTAAGGGGAAACACAGAAGTGGGCACAAAAAAGGCACCTGGTCTATTTGAATTCATTTTGCTTTAACGTCAATGAAACGATAAGCGTCCATTTCCATGTTGTTTTGTGCGACACAATGCACAACCGCAACGAGAAGAGGGTGAAACTGACTCTAAATCGAGGATGAAAACCTTACAGCTGCATTTTCACTGAAAAAGATAGATATGAAAAATTAACAAGTAGGTGAAAAGTGCAGTCCAGCCTGTCATCTGGAGAATTCCACAGCTCTCCCTGGCCTGACATTTTTCAGATGGTTTCATTTTTAGTCATCTGGAGTCTCCTCTAAAAAAATTGTAAAGGAACTGAAACAAAAAATAAATAGCCATTTAAAATTCCTCCATTCCTATGGGATAGGGAGTATCAGTCTTGGAAAAACCCAATGGGATTGCCCATTGCACTGTTTTAGTGGAAACCTGGTCTAATGTCGAATGAAGTCATTGGAAAGATCCCCATTGGGCATTAGATCAGAACCAGAGGCCAGATTTTCAATGCTATTTAGGTGCCGAGCTTCCATTGACTTTGTGAATCTGGCCCTCAGCAGTTATCCAGCTAATCTGACTCCACCACATTCCAGTCAATAGAAAAAACAAGTGCAAAGGCATGTTAGTACTAAAAACGGTGCTTTCGTTATTTGCATTCACATACCCCCAAGTCTGGGTTAGCTATGCACCTAGAATAACTCCCATTGACTTGAATCATTTCACACTGACATATCTGAGAACAGAATCTGACTCTCTGACTATTACTGCTGTGTATTTCCCAGTGCACAAGCCTTTTAGCTTCCTGTTGTTTGCTGCCACCTGGGAAATCTCCCTTATTGTATTTATCGACAGGCAAGGTAATGAAGTGTCCTAGCCATGTGGATTTCTTTGCCACCGTGGCTGTCTGCTTACAAACCAAGCAATCTGCTTTGTGTTCCGGGAGGGGGAGTAAGGGGAGAATTGCTCTTCCCATCTGAAATTAAACATACTATTGGGCTAACCGGCTTGTATTGGTTTCAAGACCACATTGCTTGCTACCTATCAGCTGGGGACTCGAGGATAGGCCTTGATTCACCTCCTGTAACTCCAGTTTGACATCAGAGATAACTCTGTGCCTTACTGAAGCGTGTGGCCTCCAGCAGCTTGCTGAGTGGCACCTCTTGCCACCTGAATGTTCCTGTTCTTCCTTCCGCAGTTTGGGTTCTTTTCTTTTTTCCCCAGCCATGGTCATTTTCTCAAACAGAAACTGAACGTGACAGGTCCAGCAATCTCCTTTCCCCGCCCTGCCAGGAAAGCTCGCCGCTCTTCTCAATGTTTCATCCCCAGGGCAGACAGGTAAAGCCTGCAAGCCGGTTGACATGTCCTCCCTTGGTGCAAAGAGACTGCTCCATGAACTGCCATCTACCCGCAAGTTCTCGGAGTGGTGGGGGGATCCAGAATGCTACCAGAGCGATGTTAATAAGAGCATGTTCCATCCTCGAAAGCCCCCCGAGGGCAGGCTGCTGTCAGCCACCCAGGCCCCAACAAGGGAAAGGCACAGGAAAGGGCTGATGTTTCGAGCAGAGTGGAACCGAACTAGTGGCGAGATTTTAAAAATGATCGGTGGAAATTGTTAGCCGTTTATTCCTTGAGAGCTATTGGCATGGCGATGAAAGCACACGCACACCCCAACGCCGCCACATCTCACACCCCGTTCAGCGGAGGGCAGTGATTTAGCGAACGGACGTGTCTCCTTTCCCTGTTGCTGATTTTACTTGACTGCTCTTCTTCATTGCTAAGCTCTTCGGGGGTCAAACCTTGCCATCCATCAAGTGACTGGCTAACCTTTCCAGCAGAGGAGGCGGGCAGGGCGGCTACACACCCCCAGCCTTCCGACGGCACCAAGATGGGACCAGTTTGCCAGCATGTCTGGCTCCCGCCCTGCAAGGCCATTGTTGCTTCATGGTCAAAGAATTCCATTTTCTGCTTCTCCGGAAAACCCAGCTCTGAACTGGGCTGCGGACTCGGGGGAGGGGGAGCAGGAAGCAAAGGAACCTGGGCTGAAATTCTCCTCAAACAAACACCAGACTTGTTTAGAGGCCTCACGTAGCGGGGCTGGGAAGGAGCTGGGGCGGGTGCAGCACGCAGCCTCCCCAGCGAGCCTGGCATGGGAGAAGACGCCGTCTCACTTTCAAGCCGAGATAGCAAATATTGCTAAACTAATTATCACTCTCCCGTATCATTGATAATCCAGAGGCAGCTGGCGGGACGGCTGGGCGCTTGGGATCTGCACAATCGCTTCTTTAATCTCCCGGAGGCGGGGGCAGGGAGAGGCCTGGCAGCGCTCCGTCATCTTTAGATTTTAAAGCAATCTCCTTAGTATTTGCGCAGCTTGTGCGGTTGCCAGCCCGGGTGCTCAGCATGTTGATTTTCCCCTCCTCTCCGGGTTGCGTGGCCCTGGGAAGGTTTCATTGTAGCCTCCCGAAGGAGCTTCCTCATTCCCAGTACAGATAGAAGGGAGAAATAACATTAACCAGGGGAGCTCCGGCTACCCAAAATGAGGCACTCAACCTGTTAGCTCAAGCTCTGATACCACTGTGAGGCCCTCATGGTCAAAGCATCTGAGGAGCTGACCAGGGCTTTCTCTCCAGCTCGCCGCCAGGGCCAGACCATGGTTTAGTCTCCTGCGGACTGAAATGCTTTAAGCCAGAGGTTCTCCATTTACAACCCCCTCCCCCGCCCCCCCGGTCTGGGAGACACGGGCATGTGCCAGGGAGGCATCCATTGCCTGTCTTTTGTCCGGGGTATAGCCCTGACCGAGTGCCACTCGGCCTAGGGGTGAGGCAGAGGGGGCCGGAGCTCCCCAGAGGGCCTGGACAGCAGGGGAAGCAGCTTCCAGGGGCTGCTCTGTTCCCCCCAGTGTTCTGCTCCTCACCCTACCCCGGCGGTGTCCTTGGGGCTCCGCTCCTGCCCTATGCATCCCTCTACCTCTGCCCTGCTTTGCAGGATCCCAGGGGCTCCCTTCCATTCGCTACTGAGTCGCCGCTAATCCCTGGGCAGCAGGGTTGGGCAGGCTGGGCCTACAGGCCTCTCACACCACAGAGGAGCTTCCGTGGACACAGGGTCCCTGTGGCTGGTCAGGTCGGGTCCCAGGGGAGCCGGGGCCCTGTGCCCGGGATGGCATGTTGCTTCCCCCATGGCACTAGCACAGCTGGTCCAGGCTGCCCTTGCCCTGGTCTCAATACCAGGCTTCCTGCTGCCCCTGGGCAGAGGTCACAGTGTTGCTGGACCTGTGACTGCCTCTCTGCCCGGAGAATCACGCCACCCCCAGCCACCAGGCTCTCTGGACTAAACGGGTCCCAGCTCCTTGCCTGTGAGCCCAACCTCCATGAGCCCAGCCCTCCTAATCCCCAGAGCCCTGAGAACTGGGATGAGGGGCATCACACAGCCAGGGGGTGCTAGGATCTCCTCAAAGGTTCGTGCGGTTATATTTTCACGGCGGTAGTTGGTTCTCTGTTTGAACAGAACTAGGAGATAACATGAAAGGCCATTTATGTTTAACTACACTGATCAAAACCCTTCCCCTTTATTACTCATATTCTTGCAAAGCAGAGGTGATTCTGCTTCTGATCTCGTCTTCCTCAACTAGGGGGAGGTGCAGTCAGGTGTTTGTTGTGAGGGAGGCTCATTGTGACAAAGCTGAAGAACCCCTGCTTTTGTCTAACCCAAATTATTGGGCTTCATATTGGGGTAATTTACTCTTGCTTGTGTTCCAGAGGGGCCAGGCTACATGATATAATCGTTGCTTCTGGCTGTAAACTCTACGACACTTCTGCCTCCCCCAGATGGATAGCGGGTTTCATACAATCTTGCTGCTTCCTCCCCTTCTCTTCCTAGGAACTGCCACCGTCACAGACAAAACCGGAATCACATTGCCGCACATTTCCTCTCCTTCTTAAAAATCAGATGCGTGGAGGGGACAACGACATTGTTTCTTGTTTTGTTAAATAACCGGAACAGTTCTACCATTTCTCCATATTCCGCAATCACGGATGTCTCAGGACAGGCACTTCCCCTCAGGCGTGGCAGAAATTCGATTGCAGACGATTTTCAAAATGCTTTTCAGGCAGGATATCATCCAAATATTGGATTAGGAGATATGAGAGCAGGGATTTGCAGAGGTATGGAGTAGATTACAGGCACTCCAGAGCTCTGGTAACTGGTAATGAATGGCCTATATTTTCCAATAACACATCAGACAAATGTTTGTCTCCTAAGCAAATGGAAAAAATAAATATTAATTCCTTATGTCGGTCTTATTTCTTGGCCTCCTCTTCCACTGAAGATGGGGCACATGGAAGAACTGGAGGAGGGATGATTGCATTCTCCAGCACCATGTAATATTCTGTGCAAAGTGGAGCTGTGAAATTCCCAGCTTGTCGTTATTTATTGATGTCAAAGTTCTCTGCTCTTTTTCCTTGGTGGTGTCTCTGAGCGGAATGATTCCCAAATCAAATTGCCTGATTTTCTACAGCACCAGCCCCTCTGAATATACAAGTCATGCAGCTCAGGAAGGAGATTGTAAAGGCAGGCACAGCAGAGAAATTGCAGGATGACTTGTGTATTAAGGAAGGAAGGAAGGAAGGAAGGAAGGAAGAAAGGAAGGAAGGAAGGAAGGAAGGAAGGAAGGAAGGAAGATTGATTAATTCAGATGGGGTTGAGGGTGTTGGGGTATTTTAAGGCACAAGACTGAATTTAAATGCCTGTGATTTATATTGGCACTTTGCCCTTTTATAACCTGTCTGCTGAGGATCTCAAATATTTATTGATTAAGCCATAAATCACTCCTATAAGGCTAGTAAATAATATCCCCATTTCACAGATGGGTAAACTGAGGCATCAAGGATTTAAGTGATTTGCCTTGAGTTAGTGGCAAATAGAGCTTATGATACCTCTAATTCTCAATCTGCTGTTCTCTGCTCAAACCGCTAGGTAACCCTGCCTCCATCTAAATCAGGCTTCGTAGTATTTGGTGGAGGAGCCGCTAAGGAATCTTTAAGTGGCTGCTAGTAGGTGCCTTTCTTTTCTGGAAAGCATTATCTTTGTGGAGCTTCTGTCGGACCAAGACATCAGGTATTTCCTAACTTTATCTATCCAGTCTCCATTCTGGCTGGCTGTGACCCTTTCCTACTCTAGAAAATCCACCCACTGAACCAAATTTCTGCAAACAGGGGCAAAATCCAAACCTATTTGTCCATTCCTGAGTAAGCCGGAAGGAAGATAAGGATGCTGAAGAGTAGGGCACCCGCTCAGTCACCACTGCACTAACATTACAAAAATTGCATCCTACAAGCTGCAGCAAAAACCTCCTCCTGCTGCACCAGCAAAAGTGGCTTTTATTCTTAGCAATTTGAGTTTTGCAATAAAGCTCGGCAAAGTTGTAATCTCTCTGAAAATGGCATGTTCTCATTGTTCTTACATCTGCTGTTCTCTGCTCCGAAATGTTTAGGACAATGCTTCTTTAATGGAGTCTATTAAGCACGATATTTTTGGATGCAGAACAATTGCGGTAGTTAAATGTTCTCTGGGCTGATCATTTACAACAGCGTCACAGCGAAAATGGGCCTGTGAGCTAGGAACTCGAGGGAGCCGATCGTTACCAATTTATCTTTGGCGGGAACTGTCTCATTCCCGGGCCAGAATCTATCACTGCTTCATATTCATTTGGTGATAGACACACTGAAAGAAAAGGCCAAGGGGGAGGGACAGTTCTGGAAGTCAGACTGCAGTGATGCTCACCAGGAGGACGCAGCCTGCCCTCTCATGGAACATTTAAGGGAAACTATTACAATTTAATTTTATTGAAGTAGCACCCTATAGTCCATTGGTTCTCAAAGTGGGGGTCGGGACCCCTCTGGGGGTCACGAGCCAGTTCTGTGGGGGTCATGAGCCCCTCCTGCCGGCAGCTGGCCCCGAACAATGCCGCTGCCCTGGGCTGCTGGCATCCGGCCCCTGCTGCTGCAGGCAGCCCATGCCCCTGCCGCGGTGGGCTGCCGGTGCCCCCATAAGGCCAGTCCCAGCCGCGGCGGGCTGCTGGCAGCCCCGCGAGCCCGGTCTGGGCCCTGGCTCCTGCTACGGCGGGCTGCCGGCACTGCCACGTGCCCAACCAGGCCCCTGCTGTGGTGGGCTGTTGGCGCCTCCGTGGAGCTGCTGGAACACCCCCCCTCACTGGCCTCTGGGGGGCTGCTGGAACCCCCCCATCCCAGCCCCTGCCGCAATGGGCTGCAGGCACACCCTCCCCCGCCTGACCCCAAGGGGGGTTGCCCTTAGAGGCCCGGTGTGGGAAAGGGGTCACCACTACAAAAAGTTTGAGAACCACTGTTATAGTCCCAATCAGGGCCCCTCATGCTCTTGTGCATACACATAGTGAAATGATGGTCTCTGCCCCCAAAGAGCTTACAGTAGCTGTATAAGACAAGAGACAATAGGTGCAATACGGCAAACAGACAGGCATGCAGAAAGCTCTCGGGTGATGCAGGTTCTAAAATGATATGTATGAAACGTGGAGAGGCTCTCTTGTGAATACAGGGTTGCACAGATTTAAAAAAAAATGGGATTTAAACAACTTTCTTTTTTAAATGGAAAGATTCCTCTGTTCTTTAAAATGTCCCAAACGAGCGTCTGAAATCCAGAAAGTGAAACTGGACAATTTCATTGTCATTGTTTTCCTTCTGCTCCTTTTGCCATATCTGAAGTTAAGGCCTTTCTTAAAACAGAACATATTTGACAAAACAACCACGCAAAATTCTGTATTTGTACATTTGTATTCACAATCCATCCTCCTCCTTTTTCACCAAAATATAACATGCCCCCAGCTTGAGTTCCAGCTTTGTTACCTGGCATGACCTTATCTACAATCTGGACCACAAACAAGCACCTCTAGTGGCTGAATAATATATGGCAAGTAACCATAACATTACAGCACCTGGAATGTTCTTCTTTGGAGAGAAATTTATGTTGCATTTATTATTGCTCACCTCCAACTTTCCTTAGGTAGCTGAATATTTTCAGGAGGACACCGAGCAGATGTAGAAATGGCCACCTATCTTTTTTATTTAAAATGTTAAGAATGTACAGTTTCCAGGAACTGCTCTGAAGTAAGAAACAATATGACTCCGCTAGTGAATAAGTCATGAGGGTTAGAGACTGAATCTACATATTTATGCTCATACTCCATCATCCAGGGGGATGATTTATATAATTTATACAAGTGAGAATATTTATATTCCAAACCACAGCCATCAAAGCCTCCCTATAAGAGTCCCGTGAATGCTGGAAGACTGACTATGCCCCAGTGTAAACCAAGCTCATTTGAGGGAAATATGCAGGGCCACACACTTTACCATCGGCAATAAGGCCCATACATCATTGTTTCTAGCTCGTTGAGGCTGCTTCCAACAAAGCAGGGCAGTGATGGGATGAAATGATCAGCAGGGTGAATTTGTCTCTTCCAGGAGTAACAGGAGCACTTACCCAAGCAAGTTAACAAGTGCTTCGAGGAAAATATTTCCACCAGAGACTACTAGTTTCTTAACCAGCTTGTATGGTTTGGGGACTCTCTTGCCAATGACAAGACATGTTAGAGCACCAGCCGCATAGTCCAGACTGTGGTGCTGGGTTAGGATAGGGTAACAAAATTACACACATACTGAAAGCAATATACACTGGGTGTCAAATGGTCAGCGCTAGGACCCCATAGCATAGTGGCTGTTTACTACCACGCCAATGCCCCATTGTGGCTAGGGTGCCTGTCCTCTCTTTGTTCCCCTTGATCCAGGCCCCTTTGAGTCCTCAGGCTGGCAAAAGACTGTCACAAAAACGGAACTGAGAAGTCCAAAACGAATGCAGATTTTTCACTTCTCTTCCTGTCTTCCCCGCTCACTTACAGCTTATATCTAGCTAGGGGTCTGCTCCTTAGAGTGGCTCCTTCCCCAGCACTGCACAGTCTTCTGTTTGCTCAGTTTACTGCCAGCCATCCCCCCCTGCAGCTTCCTACTGCCTTTTATACTGGAATCACCGGATTCCATCTTGCAATTAGGGCTGGCTTAGCCCCAGGCTTTCCAGCCCATTGGCAAGCCACAATGTCACATCCCCTTGTGGCAGCCAGTGACCAGTGTTTCTGCATCTCCGACCTATTAACGGCCTGCATCCGCAAACCCCTTTGCTTACAAATAACTGCCCACCTGAGGCATCTCACTGAAGTCAATCGGACTAGTCACATGACTAATGTTAACCCATGGGTGAAATTCACCCATGCGGACAGCCAGCCCAAGTTCTGCACCTCACTGGTGCCATGTAAACCCTATAAACCAGGCCAGGAGTTAAATTTAAGTGGCACATAGGGCTTACGTTGGCCCTCTGCACAGGGCTGAATTTCACCCACCCCACCCAGATGCTGGGGTTTGAGGAATCCCGTGTTTGATTTGGGTCATCTAGGTATTTGGACTAGCGGTTTGTTCTTCTGATTTCATTTATCAGTGCTGCTATAGCACAAATAGGACTGCTATTAATAGTAGTGGAGATGTTTAAAATAATGCAAGTGTGATCTAACCAGCTGATATTTTAACACCAGAAGAACAGTGTTCTCTTTCAGAGATTTTTGCCATAACAAAAAACAAAGAAAAAAGAAATCTGCTCTTTTTAACTATAGAAAGCTTCTGCTTCAAGAAACTTTTGGTTCTCAGGGAAAAAATTGAAAGTGCCTTTTGCTAATCTCGGCCCCTTAGTGTCTGTGGTTGATTTGTACAGTTATCCTCTGAAAATTGTGACTGAAGAGGACTCTGACACCTCCCTCGTATTTTTAGCAGCATCAGAAAGACAGATCAGAAAAGTCCGCTGCCTTCGGGGTCTGCACCAGTTTGACAGAAATGAGCCTAATTAAATTGCAGCCAGCTTTTCTTTTCTTTTTAAATTAGCTCTTTGTCTGTGCCACTAATTACCATTTTCAATTATCTGTCACTTCAAGGCCCGAGTCCTGTGCCTGAACCCCCTGTACTCTGTGCCGTTCAATCATGGGGGGAAACGATGCAGGCATTGAAGCCCCATAAAGGAAGTGAATTGCCTAATTGCTGTTGCCTACAACCTCACAGGGGCTGCACCTTACTCCTCCTCGGCAACCCTCCGCGGATCTCTTTGCTTTATCCCGACCTACTTCTCTCCAGCAGATGGAGAGGTAATGTTCTCCCCCGTACACACACGATGTGTTCTGTCAGGGAGGTTTTAATTCTTCTTCTGAAGCATCAGAAAGGGCCCTGCCTGGAGATGAGACGCTGGGCAGGAGGCAGGGCTCTGAGGTGGCACCGAATACTCTCTCTCTCAGGGGCGCGGCGGCCTTGCTCCTGCTCACCCGCTCGGGGTCTAACTGATCACCAGGAGTACGTCTGTTCCTCCTGCTGGACGATCTGGGAATTGCAGCTGGGCAACTAGCTCTGCCACGGGAATAGCGCAAATGACAGAAAACCTTCTCTCCAAACACGAGACCCTGAGGTGTCCAGTGTATCTTTCTCTAAAGAGTTGCCCCCCTAATAGGGTGACCAGATGTCCTGATTTTATAGAGACAGTCCTGATTTTGGGGTCTTTTTCTCATGTAGGCTGCTATTGCCCCCCACCCCATCCCGATTTTTCACATTTGCTGTCTGGTCACCCTACCCCCTAAGCTTGGAGAAATAGCAACGACAGATCCTGGCGGTCAGTGCATGGGTGTGCATTATAACTGCCTATCTGCTTGGTGGCTTCTGCTCTCCGGAACCACTTGCCCCGCAAGCCCCAGCCCCTTCTAGCCAGTGCTTGGAATCCATGACTCTTTCAGAAATGATTTCCACTCTACTTACTGCCCAACCCAGGATGGGGACTGTGAAGAGCAAATCTCCCCCCTCTCTAACCTGGGGTGACAGAGGGGGTCTCTCCTATGGTCCCTTAACTATAAACTGTTCCCCCAGGCTAAGTTAAGTCTTTCACCCCCCAAACCCACACTCTACCAGTTAAGAAATTGGAGTATCGCTGCCACCATCCGTGTGAATCTCCAAGACCCTGGAGGGGGGCACACGGACACCCCCAATCCCCCTTTTTCTCTCTCTGAGAAATCGGGACACTTAACACTGCTTCACTCTTCCTGATTAGCTTAAGGCAAGGTAAACACAGCACTCCGGTCTCACTCCCTGTGAGTTTACCAGATTCAAAGCTCAGATCACTTTACTAGAATTACCAGACAATTCTTATACAGTGAAACCTCGATTTAACGGACTAATTGGGGCGAGGGGGTGTCCGTTAAAGCCAAAAGTCCGTTATTTAATAATTTTTAAAAATCATTAAATAACAGGACTTTTGGCTTTAATGGACACCCTCACCCAAATTAGTCCCTTATATAGAGGTTTTAGGAGCTGTCAACTCCCACCCCCCACCACCTGCCTGGCTCCCCGCAACGGGGAGCCGGGCGGGTGGGCTGAGAGCTCCCGCCTGGCTCCCCGCTGCGGGGAGCCAGGCGGGAACTGTCAAACCCCCCCCCCCCCCCCGGCTCCCTGCTGCGGGGACGGGGGGGGGTTGACAGCTTCCGCCCGGCCCTCCGCTGCGGGGAGCCGGGCAGGAGCTGTCAACCCGGCCGCCCGGCTCCCCTCTGCGGGGAGCCGGGCAGTCGGGTTGACAGCTCCTGCCCGGCTCAAAACCCCCGCGTCCGTCCGTCTCCCCGCTGCGAGGAGCCGGGCGGGGGGGTTGACAGCTCCCGCTTGGCTCCCCCCAGCGGGAAGCCCGGCAGGAGCTGTCAAACCCCCCGCCCGGCTTCCCGCTTCGGGGAGCCGAGCGGGGGCTCTCAAACGCCCCCCCCGCCCGGCTCCCCGCTGTGGGGAGCCGAGCGGGGGCTCTCAAACGCCCCCCCCGCCCGGCTCCCCATTGCGGGGAGCCGGGCGGGGGGGTTGACAGCTCCCGCCCGGCTTCCCGCTGGGGGGAGCCGAGCGGAAGCTCTCAACCCCCCCCCCCCCCGCCCGGCTCCCCGTTGCGGGGAGCCGGGCGGGGGGGTTGACAGCTCCCGCCCGGCTCCCCCCAGCGGGAAGCCCGGCGGGAGCTGTCAAACCCCCCGCCCGGCTTCCCGCTGCGGGGAGCCGAGCGGAGGCTCTCAAACGCCCCCCCCCCCCGCCCGGGGGGGTTGACAGCTCCCGCTCTGCTCCCCCCAGCGGGGAGCCGGGCGGAAGCTCTCAAACCCCCCCCCCCCGCCCAGCTCCCCGTTGCGGGGAGCCGGGCGGGGGGGCTGACAGCTCCCGCCCGGCTCCCCGCAGAGGGGAGCCGGGCGGGAGCTGTCAGCCCACCCGCCCGGCTCCCTGTTGCGGGGGGGCGGGGGGGTTGAGAGCTCCCGCCCGGCTCCCCGCTGGGGGGAGCCGGGCGGGAGCTGTCAACCCAGCCGGCTCCCTGCGGCGGGAGCCGGCAGCCCCCAATAACGGATTTCGGATGCATCGGAAATTTTGTCCGTTGCATCCGAAGTCCGTTAAATCGAGGTCCGTTAAATCGAGGGTTTACTGTAGGTATAAAAAGTTTAATAAAGAAAAGAACAAGCATACAATTAATACACTTCACAGGTATAGAGCTTTCTAACCTCAATCTTCTTGCATAAACCAACTTCTCCCTCTCCCCCTCTGCTAACCATACAGATAGAGACACCAGAGATCGAATGCAAAGTCCATGCAGGTACAATCTTACTCACTGTTAGCTATTTATGAAGATATACAGGGAAAAGTAGAAGTTTTCTCTCCATAGCTAGAGAGAGAAGAAAGATGGGTGTTGCCCAAGCTGGGATGGAAGGAAACTGAAACTAAAACCTCCCTCCCCCCTCGTGGAACGGGAGCTCTTACGTCACCCCCTCTCAGGTAAAGTTAACCCCATACAGGCAAAACAACACTCCACACTTATGACAGGGACACACTGCGTAGGATGGACACACATGCCAGTTTGAAGTGAGGCCACGTTCCCAGATCTGCAAGCATTGACTCCCATGCTTACCTTTAAACGTATGAGTCACCCTGTTGACGTTAGTGAGATTGCTCGCATGTTTATGGACTTGTAGGATCGAGTCCTTATCCATGCTGTTCTGTAGCACCCATCCCCCTGAGCTCAGTGCCTACACAACACGAAGGAAGACATAGGCATAGCCTTAAGGAACTTCACGTCTATGTAGGAGCTTGCAGCTGGATTCTTCCGAGCTGCTGAGCACCCACAAATCTCACTGAAGTCAAGGGGAGCTAGAGACACTAAGCACCTTTGAAAATCAGGTCATTACCGACCCATTCCACCAACCGTTCCTGGCCAGCTGAGTGCTTGCAATCATAAATAATCCAATTCAAATCAATAGGATGATGCTTGGTAATGAGCACACCACCCAGTAGGAAGTGCCTGGAGGAGTGGACCCAAAGTTGGCCAGCCATGGTGTGTAGATGTTAAAAGGAGAGTCTGCTGAGACGCTAAGCAGGGGTCCTATTTCTGTGCAACTAGCTGCCAGGTCTTACTGAGCTCTTGGCTGTAACCTTCACTCACTGCCCTGATGAAATAGCAATAATAATAATAATAATAATAATTAATAATTAATGAGTCATCCCATAATCTGTTGGCTGCTTCTCAGGCCAACTTATTCAGCTGGTGGCTAGACACGGCAACAGCTGTGTGTGACTTGAAGCCTGTCGGATTGAAAAATATCATCTTCTCCGCCACCGAAAGCGCCAGGAATAGATCCCGAGCGGCTGCAGACGAGAGCGCAGATGGCACTGAAATCGTTCGCTCCTGATGGGCCTATACCTCAGAGGACATTGCTCCTACTGGCCTGCTGCCTCGCTCTCATCTCCTGCCAGGGCTGCAGGACCACCCCACTGGTAAGGCACCCGCTCATGTCTGCGTGTGCCTTCCCCAGCGGCGTTCTCCCCCTTGGTCCTATTTGCTGGCCTTCAGGGCACGTTGCAAGGCTCATCTTTTTTTACAGGGGCTATTAGGAAGGGGAGAAGTTGCCTCAGGTGTCATGTCTAGCGAAGGTGGAAGAATCCTGCCCTAGCTCATAAGGGTATTGGGAAGCCGTATTCATTCATGATCGTGGTACTATGCGGACAGGGGTTAATCTACAGGGCCAGCCCACAACATTTTGGCACCTGAGGCGGGAAGCTCAAATAATGCCCCTTCGTGTGGGCCAAAACTTTGAAAGGTCTCTTGTGCCCTCCTTCCTCCAGCCCAGCCCGCCACCATCTCTGTGCATCCAGAGCAGAGAGAAGACATCTGCACCAGCAGCAGACACAGTTTTCTACACTCTGGGTCCTAGTGGCGCCTCCCCACAATCTGGCACCTGAGGCGGCCACCTCAGTTCGCCTCATGGTAAGACCAGCCCTGATCATCTAAGCACTTGGACACCCAGATGCAGGATTTTAACTGCTCGGGCGGAGGTGAGAGGGTCTGTAGAGCATTTCCCAAGCTCTATGGTCCCCTAGCCCGTGTGATGTGACTGAAGACAGTTCACACCATGGACAATGAGGACTCTATGCTGCCCTTGTGTTTCTACATGTGCAACTGCCCTTGACATCAATGAGAGATGCCTGCAGGGACTGAGGGCCGTGTGCAGCCCTTAATCATAGGATCAGAGGAATGTGGGGCTGGAAGGGACCTTTAGAAGTCATCAAATCCAGCCCCCTGTGCTGAGGAAGGGCCATGTAAACTGGCCCCTCCCTGACAGGGCTTTGTCCAACCTGTTCTGAAAAACACTTCTTCACAGCCTCCCTCGGAAGCCTGCTCCAGAGCTTAACGAGCCTTAGAGTTAGAAACATCTTCCCCATATCGAACCTAAATCTCCCTGGCTGCTGATTAAGCCCATTGCTTCTTGTCCTACCTTCAGTGGAGATGGAGAACAACAGATCCCCATCTTCCCTAGAACAGCCCTTACCATACTTGGAGACTGTGATCGGGTCTCCCCTCAGCGCCTGGCTCCCGGCCTGGCTTGCTCCCACAACCAGTGCCATAAAGGCATGCTCTGAAGGAAGCACTTGCTCCAGATATCAACTGATGTTCGGTGAAGTGGGCTCCAACATGAGAGGAGAGCAACGCTCATCCTGTTACTGGGGAAAGAAGTCCCCAAGTCCTCCAGCCCCTGTTACTTCTCATCCCACCTTATGGAGGTTGAACAGGAACTAACTCGCTTCCAGAATCTTTGGTGCAACCCATAAACCCTCCTCCGTACAATTTGCCACCTGCCTTCGTGTGCTATAGCAAAACAGAAGGAAGTATTTAGATCTCAAGCCCTGCTGCTGCTGAGTACCACTGGGCTGGGAAAATAGGCAAGCTCAGAGCCTCAGCTGGAGTAAATCAGCCCAGTTCCAGTGGAAACCGTGGGAGAGATCCTGAGTGGTAGTAAATCAGCCCTGCTCTATTGGAGGCAATGAGCCAAATTTCCACCTGATGTAACTCAGCAGCGTTGGGAGTTAGGGGACTAGAGCTTCAGCTAGCATAACTCAGTGTATCTCCACTGAACTCAATGGGGCTACTTCAACTGACATCAGTTTAGGATCTGGCCCCTGTGCCTATGTAAGAGTCAAAGGGACTTAGTCTGCCCTTCTGCAGTTCTGGAAAACTCAGAGGAGATTTACACCACTGAGGATCTAGCCGTGTACTGGTACGTGAGCTGCGAAAAGAATACAGACGCTGGGGGGGTGGGGGAGGAATCGGAGCCAGTTTTTGATACTAAATTTCTCACGCCAAGTGAGGAAGGGAGACTAAGAAGGATTAGCACAGCCATGAAAATTAAGAGTCAGAAATAATTAAAGCTGCCTGGATTTCTGTTTAGCCCCAAAGGAAGCCCCATGGCAGTGTGGGTGCTCATTAAAGAGATATAATTAGAAATCTGAAACCACTGATGAACCACTTTAAATCCCCAACACCGCATTCTCCCTGATAAAGGAGCCTTTGCCCTCTTGCTTCTCCTCTCGAAAGGTACTTAGTGCTGCAGAGGGCCCTAATGAAAGAGAGAGAGTGCTGGCCCGGCCTGGATCGTTAAGAGACCCAGCAAATTACATTGCAGCCTTCATCAAAGGTAGGAGAAAATGAGGAGTGAATCAGAAGCTCAGGCATAATTGGCCACCCCCCTGCTTCTTCCAGCTAATCTAATGTCATTACTACCTGGGATGACCATGGAAGGGCAGTCTCTGCTCTGAACAGTACACAGGGATATATTTCACTCATTTAAATTGTTATATTCATGGCACAAACGCAGAGCAGCTACATAAAAACATGAAATACACGAGCTGGAAGGTTGCAACATAACACCGGTTTATTTCTTAGAATCCAGAGCCGTCACACACAAGAACCAAAAGCAGAGGGAGAGAAAACAGGCTGCTCCCTGCGGCACAGAGGCCCAACTCACCCCTGCTCACTCTAGCCCAGCTCTTTGCAGATAGACAGCACACATGACTCAGCTCACACACTTCCCTATGGAGCCCGCTAGCCTGCAAGCGGGATCAGGGGCCTTACATCAGATCCACAGAGAAAAATGTCGGCTCGGCTCAGGAATGTGAATAATTTGTCAGATGAATTTACTGCACCAACGATGCCGTAATATCATCAACAAAGAGCAGGGGGGTGGTTGGATAAGGCCCTTCAACATTCTCCAGGCTGCTGTTACCCCCTCTCCCCTGATGGCCATCGGGTGCCCCTCTCTGGTTTGTGCCACAATTTTCTCTTCGCCGCCCTTAGTGGCTGCAGACGTCGCTCACGCTTCCTAGTGTCATCAAACCTCCAGGATTGTCCTGGAGTCTCCAGGAATTAAAGCTTAATCTTTAATGAAAGGCTATGTCATGTGACCAAACCTCCAGGAATCCATGCAACTCTACATAACCCTCCGCTCTATCCCTCCGTCCCGTCTGCACCATTCCCCAGCCATCTCAGGCCATCCTCCTGCTATCTCATCCTGCCCATCTGCACCATTCCCCAGCCGTCTCAGGCCATCCTCCTGCTATCTCATCCTGCCCATCTGCACCATTCCCCAGCCGTCTCAGGCCATCCTCCTGCTATCTCATCCTGGCTACTGCAGTTCTCTCCAGCCCCTGCGTGCACTCCCGGGCAGCAGCAGGTGGGTGCTGCAAAAGCACCTTGGCAGACGTCCCCCCACATAAACACCACGCCTCTGCTTGGATGCTCGCCACGGCTCCTTTGAATTTTGCCCCCTAGATGCACATTCTCACAGGCACACGTGCCCTGCCGTTAGCGGAACCTGGGTCATGCTTGGCAAAAGCTTCCCAACTGCTCTCCTGTTGGCGGCAAGACAGATTTAAGGCTTCCCGGCTCAGAGCAGCGTCTCAGCGGCCAGCGCAGGGCTCGTTATTTACATATTGCACGGCCGCTGAACAATGGAGTGTCAGGGGCGATTAAACGGAAAACCATCAGAGCAGCAGAAATAACTGCAAGGCTGGCACTTAACACCATGTTTATGGATATCCCGTCATAATGCTCTGCAGCATTTCAGATCCAGGCTGGGGCGCGCCAGGCCTGCAGACGTTCAGATAGACCTGAAGGCACATGGGAACACTTATAGGGTGCGGCGTCAGGTTAAACCTCTCAGACCCGCCGTTCAGCTGTTGTCAATCAGTGTAGCACCATTGACTTGGGGAAGCCCCCCCACTTTATATCACCCGAGGAGCCTTGTATTTAAAGGAGAGCGAGAGAGAGGCTTCAGCTCCGTGTTGCCAGGGCTTTGGAGCGTGAGCAGGGGAAAAGATGGAGCTCTCTGACTTCACACCATTTGTGCTGTTTGTTTGACTTGTCTGTGCTCTGGTGGTTCTGAGGAGGGTGGGGTTACGGACCTGATCCTGAGCAGAGTCTGGGCTTCAAGCAGATTCAGGGCTTGGTTTTTCATTTGAGTTTGGATTCAAGGAGTCTCAAATCCTGCAGGCATGACTCTCAAGGTCTTGGCCACACCTAAACCAGAGACGTAAGTCCCGGGTGCTTGTCCTGGGGAGGGAAGAGGCAGGATATTGTTGTTGTAATTAATAGGAAGGGGAATTTTTATAGCGGCTGCCGGAGCCAGATGGACCCTAGAGTCCCCTCTTACTCTCTGGTTCCCAGCCTGATTAACGTAGCTGGTGGTGCTTCGTGTCACCGCACAGACCTGGGCTGGTCAAGGATGTCATGGCGGGTCTGCTGACTACACAACAGACCCCACGCTCAGTTCTCGACCATATCCATGAAATGCAACTTCCCCAACCCCTTGAAACTCAAAGGGGTTTGGATCAGAGGTTCCACTTCTGTCCCAGCTTGAATGAACACAGACGTAATTAAAGGCAAAACCATATGGATCGGGGATTCTATTCTCCTGCTGGCTTTGGAGAGCTGTTCAGAGGCTGACGTTTATCTAAGTCACTCTATGCATCACAGGGCTCCAGAGCTAAGACACCAGCTCTGGGCTGGGGATCGGTGCCACACTGACCCATAAACCTTGTTGGCGATTTTTTTTTAACAAAGCTCTGAGAAAGAAGCTTTAATCCTGGTGATTTGGAGCCAGACCCAGCCCTGCCACAGGTGGGGGCAAGTCCACAGCACCTGTTTAAGTGGCACTCACTCACATCAGGGCGGGACTGCACATGGCCCAGACTGCAAATATTCTGTGAATTGTTTGAATAGGTGATTAAAACCCAGGGCTAACAATAGCACATTAAGAACCAGAGAGGTAGCCGTGTTAGTCTGGAATAGCAGAGGTAACAAAGAGTCTTGTGGCACCTTAAAGACTAACTAAAGTATTGAAGCATAAGCTTTCGTGGGCTAATACCCACTGCTTGCATCCGACGAAGTGGGTATTAGCCCACAAAAGCTTATGCTTCAATACTTTAGTTAGTCTTTAAGGTGCCACAGGACTCTTTGATAGCACATTAGGGTGTCGTGAGGCTTAATTCCTTCCTGTCTGAAAGAATCGGGAGACCCACAGAGGAAAGACACCATTGGAGAAGTGCAAAGTTGTTGTTTTTTCCATGAGCAGAAAGCAGGAGCCAGCCCTGACCATGTTTCCTCTTTAAAGAGCAAACCATTATGCTGAATCGAACCTAGCTTTTCTCTTATGGAAATGATCCTGGAGTTTCTAGTGATGAGACGTCATCCCTGACATAAGAGGATATTGGGGGTGGGGATGGAGGAAGCCTCCCAGACGAGAATGGGGAGCTAATTATTTCCTCCTAAGGCCTTTGAGCTGTGCAAATGTTAGCGTTTGGATCAAAATGTCTCTGTATTCATCCATCTCCTCCATGCCACAGGCGGCAGGTCTGAGTCCCACAGCTGGCCAGATCCCCCTCCTGGGGGTTTCCCCTGGTGTGGGAGAGTCCCAGTGGGGAGGAGGAGCTGGCAAACTGCCCCTTGAGGGCCATTGGCAGAGGTGAGAACAGTCTCTCTACCGGGTCTTCCCTGCTGATGGCGGGTAAAGAAGAATTTCTGAACTTCCACCCCGTGGCTGTGTCGGGCCCCACGTCTTCCCCAGGGAAGAGGAAATAACCCGCTGGTCACGCCAGTCTTTGGGGCCAGCCGCTCTCCTGTCTTCCCTGTTGTATTTTTGCTGTCTGAGCAATTCGGCAGAAAGCTGCTGGTCCTACTTTTCGCTGCAGCCTCAGCTGGCCTCTTCAGCCACGTGGGGACGATCCTTGGCAGTTTTCTTCTCAGGTACCAAATCAAGAGCCTGATGCAGGGGCGTGTCCTTTCCCTGGGCGGATTGCGGGAGCTATGACCTGCATGAGGTTTGACTCAGGCAGTCGGGTCTTCAGGGCCAGGATTATATTCCTGCTCTGTGTTTGCACTAGCGTAGTAGCTAACTTAAGTACAAGCAGAGCCTCCATTACCATACCATCTGAGCACTTCACCATTTCGTTAATATCGTTATCCTCCCAACACCCTTGAGAAGGGCTGGTAGCCCCGTGTTACAGGAATAAGGCAGAGAGAGATAAAGGCCCCGATCCCATTGAAATCAATAGGAGTTAAGAAGCATAGGAACAGCCCTGCTGGGTCAGAGCAATGGTCAATCTAGCCCAGTATCCTGTCTTCCAGCAGTGGCCAATGCCAGATGCTTCAGAGGGAATAAACAGGCACCTAAATACTTTTGATCCGGAAGGGTGAGGCAGAAAAGGGACGTGAATGATGGTCTCTCAAGCCCCAGGCTAGCACCCTGACCCCTGAGTCGTCCTTTGGCTCCTGAAGTCTGTGCCAATACATACAAAAATAAATAAATGTGCCTGATGTTATTTGAATGAAAGGTGCAGCCCTTCAGATCTCAGCGTGACTCGCTGTTCTTCAAACAACTGGAAGGAGCCGAGAAGGGGATGGAAGCAAATGCATATCCCATTACCTGCCCTCTACGTCCACTGGCCTGACAGTAATGTGAAACCAGTGCACAGTGAATTAGAAATCTAAGACCCAGCCATCCATTCACTAATCTAAACCAGTCAGCCCCGGCGGTGTAATGAGGGGTGAGTTTAGAAATTATTACTCAGTCAAGTGAGGAGAACCTCAGGTCTCCAGCATGAGCACAAACAGGCAGAGAGATGCACGGTCATTAGTGAGTAACAGCCTGTGGGTGTGTAATAGAGGAAAGTGCATATTACCTACCCAGTACCTGCCACTTCCTTCCTCGGGACCCTGCTTTTTGGGGAGGGGGGAGCAGAAACTCCCTGCTATTTGAGGAGGGGGAAGCACATGAAACTCAGCTGGACTGAGCCACCCAAACAGAACTAGGGAATTATTGAATGCTTCCCTTCCTGAACAGCCAGCACACAGCACTCCAGCTCAGTCCTGCACCAACGCTGTCCCTTCGTCGCCCAGCACGCTCCCAAGGAGGGGATGGAGTTCGGCGATGGAGAATGCTCCTTACTGGTGCTTGACGTTCTTGTATCACTGGAATGGGCAAGCCCTATTTTTCAGGGGGATGTCCCAGTGTGCACCGGGCTATTGAGAAACCCCAACCCTACCTCCCCACTGCCTCTCCATCTGCAAAACCAAGCTGGGAGATGGATGAGAACAGGCTGGCTCATGAATTTTCAGCTTATCCATTCCTAACTGGAAATCACGCAAGAGTGGCCTTGTGACGCTCTGGTGTTTCGGCGCCATCCAATCCCAGTCAGCAATTGGAAGAGGGGGAAAAGGTGGATATGAATATTTCATAACCTTAAAAGGGAATCAAGTTGTGCTCAGTTCTAGTAAATCGTGAAGGATCAGAGAGCTGCTAATGGATTTGTGTAGCCAGGCTGGGGACCACCAGTCCCTAGAGATTATCCCCACAAACGTGTTACGCTAGGTTCCCCCAGGCGAGAGGAGCTGTGCAAAGGGTCAGTTCGCTCCCTTGAACCTCGGTCACCTTTCCAAAGGGAAAAGAACAGCACCTCGGAAAGGTTTGTTTCTCCATTTCTCTCTGCAGCCCTGAGTTAGATGCTCATTCCCTATATTTAGCAAACCCTAACCCTCCAAATTGTTAATTGTACCTGGCAAGCTACTTACTAATGGCATCATTTGGACTAATCTAGGTTTGAGCACGCCTCAGCTAACAGGAGGGATGTCACTGCCTGATGGAAATGCAAGAGATCTGCTTTTGCGAGGAGGAAACCCAGGAGCCTTTTGCTCCTGTGAATATATTCCAGGGGGAAAGGGTCTGGAGTATTTGCAGATACCAGGGCTTCGTTTGTACCAGGTTTTGCCAGGGCTGAACCCCAGTACCTCCGGGCTTGGCGGTGCATAGCCCCCGCACCTCTGGGCTCGCTGCAGCAGTTAGGAAAGTAAAAAAATGATTTGAGCCCTGGCATCTCTTTCATTGCAAATTACGCACTGGCAGAAAACCCCAGAGCTGACCCCTCGGGGGAGACCCTAGCCCATGTCCTGTCACTGCCTGCAGTTTAAACATGTGATCCCAAAAGGATGTGCAGAGCCACCACAAATCAATACATAGAAATCAGTTGGCTGCCTGCTTTAAAGAATGACATCTTTCCACTGCTGTTGCGTCTACCTGCGAGCTGCTCTGTGGATCGACAGCGGCCTCTGGTGGTCCAATGCCATAATAGCAGGTGTGGGGAGGTCCCTCTTCTTCTGGACTCCAGTGAGGGTTTAAGGTGTCCATAGGAAGTCATGTCAGCAGCATAGCGAGCCGTGTAGAGAGGTTCAGCCCAGTCCCTGATACGAGGCTGGTCAGAGGCAAAAGGCTCAGGGAGCAGCCCTGGGGCTGGAGCAATAGGAAGATGCGACAGGCGTCAGCCAGTTCTGCAGAGAGGAGGGCCAGGGGAAGCAAAGCTCGGAGGCCTCAGACTGGATCCATTTTGCTGCTGAGGCCCCTGCAGGCCGCTCTGGTAGCGTAAAAGGGGCCGTCCAGGAGGAGTTGCATTGCTAGAGTGGCGGGAAGGAGCCTTCATGTAAATGAGAGCTTGGCACGGCATCTCCAAAAACCAGGTCTCTCCGTCCTCTGAGGAGAGCTGGTGTCACTGGTGCTCATGCCCTGGGACATTCCTTCAGCTCCTTGGCCTGCCCAGATGGTGCCAGACAGGCCTGCCACGCTCCATTTCCAGACAGACACCCCCCCCCCCCTCCACAGGGACGCTACATCCCTGCGCTCTGCGGGAGGGCTCGGCTCAGGGGGCCTGGCGGCTCCGAGTGGGTGGGGAAGAGGAGAGAGGCAGAGCAGGCGGAGAGAGGGGCAGCGCCGCAGGAGGCGAGGAGGGGATGGAAGGAAGAGGAGTGAGACAAAGCAGCCGGAGGGGAGGGGCGGGGGAAGCTGGAGGAAGGCATCGTCCAGAGAGGATGCTGAGTGAAACCAACTAACGGGGGAAAGAGGGGGTTGGGTTATAGGGCAAACAGGGTTGGTCATGCTGGGGCCTGTAAGACCTGGTCACCAAGGTCACTTATAAAGGGCAGAGGGAGCAGGAAACTGCCTCACTAGAACATCCCCTCCAAGGCTGGACCGTTCCCCTGCTCACTTCACCCTGCATCTCTGCTCTCATCCCTTCACTACACTAACAAACCCGCTCTCGTCAACTCCTCCCCTGCCAGCCCCACGCTGCTCCCTTCACCTCCCAGACAGGGTGAGTTTACCGGCTGCTTGTTCACCACCCTCCTGGAAAGTCACTACTCCCACAAGGCCTAAAGGCCTTAAGCCAGGTCAGCAACCGCCATCTCCCCACTGTTAAAAGTTCACTCTACACCCGCAGCCCCGCTCGGGCTCTTGAACAGCGCCTTGAGTTGGCCCAGTGTTCACCTTGCAAGCGCCATGGGTGTCTTCCCCTGTGCTTTGCTAATGGGCATGGCATGTGCCTTGATGGCACATAATAAATAGAGCATGTAGGAAATTTTGCACAGTTCCCCCACTCTTACTCCCTCCTTCCTGGCCAGCTCTAATCAGTAATGAACAAACCTGATGAATGACCTGGAGAAGACAGAGCGACTGCTCCACCTGCACTCCTGTTCATGTGCCTCACATCTCAGGGTGACCGACTGCTTCAGTGAGTGGTACATGACCCACTGTGTGGACTGTTCCAATATAAAAGTAATAATGCCCAGCTGTTATCTGGCAGTTTCATCAGTAGATCTCAAAGTGCTTTACAGATGAGGGTAGTATCATTATCCCCGTTTTTACAGATGGGGAAACTGAGGCATGGAATGGAGAAGTGACGTGTCCAAGATCATCTAGCAGGCCGGTGGCAGAGCCTGGAACAGAAGCCAGGTCTCCTCAATCCCAGGCTAGTGCTCTCTCCAGCAGGCCACACTGCCTCCATAGAGGAGAAGAATTACTACTGCTACCCACTGTCAGAGTCACTCCCCTAGCTCAAGTGGTGGAAGCATTGCTCTGGAGCTGGAGGTGATGGTTTGAGTCTCCATGGATGCCCCATGATGGTGCGTTGCTGCTTTAGCTTTGTTTATTTCCGTTTCGTATGGGCTCGCAAGACTACAAAGATTGCTGTGGGGGGACTGCTCTTACCCCTGTTGAAGTCAATGACGTTATTCCTGCTGATCTGAAAGGGAGAAGGCCTCTCTGGTATTGCAGGCTGTGAACTCTGAAAATGATGCTGGGCGAGTGAGGGGGTGGGATTGGGTTTCTACAAAATGTAGGGCACCGGGATCAGAGCTTTGCGGTATGACTATCACATGAGGGAAAATGCTGGGGGGGTTCCTGCTTGCCCAGAGCAGGGCCTAACTAAGCCAAGTTAGAGCAAGCAATGCCGCTGTTTCTGCTAAGACCCCAAAACCGGGCCCCACATGTGTGTGTGTGTGTGTGTGTGATTGTGTGAAATTAATTAACACTGCTGCTGTTGCCATGGAAAGCCCAAATTGTGATGCAAGAGAAGCTAATGAAATGACTGATAATTAACAGAAAATGACACAAAACTGAAAGGGAGGGAGTTGTGGTGGTGAGTCTGTTCTGTGGTCATCTTACAGGGGTGAGCAAACTTCAGTGAGAAACTGATGATCAATGAATGAATTGGGAAAATAAATAATATTCAAGTCTGACCCAGGCTGTGTTTCTTGTTTTTGTCCAGAAAGCAGAACTTTTAACTCCCACAGAAGCACTCTTGATAGGATACTGAAAGCAGCTGTGGATTCATCCTGCTCTCGGATTAATTATAATGCTTTGCAGCAAAACTCTGGCAAAATCCTCCTCACAGTCCCTGTGTGAGGTTGGGAGATGGCACATTATAGGTTGGGAAACACACTGTGTTTAAAGGCCTGGGTTTCTGAAGCACTGTATGTCCACAGCTCCAATTGAAGTCACAGAGAGCTGCAGATCAGTAATTCTGAAAATCAGGCAACAGATAATAAAGAGACAAAGGAGAAAAGATCATGTAGACATTCTTGGATCTGTATCTGTTCCTACAGAAAGGAAACATTTATGGTGAAGCCCCCCAAGATGATGGCCAGGGAAAGTGATTTTTAATTTTGGCTATTCAGAGTTCCTAGGTGGCTCCCAGCAAGACACTTCATCTCTCTGTGTTTCCCTTTCCGCATCTGTGAAATGGGCTAACACTTACCCACTTTAGTGGAGCTACTGTATGTAGAGCTGGTGAGAGAAATTTCAACAAAGCTATATTCCCTCTGAATATGCAACTCTATTGTCATCAAAAGACCTCGCAAAATTAGGTGGATTTTGCCAGAAATTTTGATTTAGAAGAAAATCGGGAGGACAAATTCCAACAATGTGGAAACATCCCAGCTCAACGCTTTTGGAATGAAATGTTCCAAGTTTCTTTTTCGTTTTGAAACAACTTTTTGTTCCAGATCTTTGTATTTTATATCATACAACATTTTAAAAGTCTAAATTGACAACAAAACATTTCAGTTGACCTGAAAAGGAAAAAAAAAAATACCGAAATTTTCCTTCGCTGAGAAATTCAAAATGTTGGGTTTTACTTCAGTTTGGAATGATGCCAGCTTTTGAAATCTCAAAATGGAACTGCCAGCCTCAGAATAGCTTGAGTCGTGATACCTGATTCATAAATGCTTGTGACGTGCTTTGAGATCCTCAGGGGGAAGATGCCAGGAGGGAAATCTGGCTCTAGAGCATCTTGATTATGCACAACATCCTGATGTTGTTGCATCTCGGAAAGACAGATAGAACTCTTCACAGATAGGCTGCAAATGTTTGGCTCACGGGGCTAATCTTCTCAAAACCATGATGGCCCCATAGATTTCGCCTACATCCACTCATGCTCTCTTGTCCATTTCCTGCCTCTGGTTAGATTTGCCAGGCAGAGATGGCCGGGGCACTGATCTGTGTTCACAGTCTGTTCAACCTGCCTTTTGGAGGCAAAAGGATGATATCACCATCCCATGGACACTGCTTGGAAGATGCTCTGGGTCTCCACACTGGAACTCCCTTGGGGATCCACATGATTCCATGGGAGCTTCCCGGCCTCACAATGCTTTTGGAGTCTCTTAGCACAGCTGATAGATACTATGTAAAGTAAACTCCAGAGAAGAGGGGAAGAGCAGGAAAGCCCTGGGTTACAGCTCATTCCGCTGCTAAGCAAGAGACTCCCATTAGACTGGGCACAGTCCCTTAAGGACTGGTTTTCAGAGACGCAGCTTGAGATGAAGTCAACAGAAAATGCAGATACTCAATACCTCTACCTATGAGGACCTAAACTAAGTCCTCCTGTTTAAAGGGGATGCGAGCCTGTTAAACCACCTTCAGCACTGTTTGATGACTCTTATTCTCCCTGCTGTAAAATGTGGCATCAGATATATCTCGGCACCAATTTAAAAAGCATTATATAGTGTGCTCCTTCCATCTCTCCTAGATGTCATTTGGCAGATCTGTGCTTTGAATGTCACTGCAGTCTTTCAGAATAACTTCCCCTGCTAGCCCATCAAGCTCAATGAAACCTGTGTAGCATCTGCTGGAAACCTTTCTCCATGTGGAGAGAGCCATCTCTCTCTTTTCACTAGATGAACCCTAAAGCCTTTTCTTGTCTCTCTTAAGCTGTCTTCCTGTGCAACAGATATGACTTTGCTTTATTAGCCTCTACATTTCTCTCGGTAAGTGCAAACAACTTCCTTTTATCAGTCCTGTTACAGCTTTTTCTCCTTCTGTCTACCCTGAATGCCACTTACTGCTCAATTTTAGATGGTCAAATAGTTTGAGTGTAGTCGTCAAACACTGCCAATCTTGTCTTGGAGCTTGTCTACACTGGCAATTAACAGTGCTGCAACTTTCTCACTCCCGAGGATGAAAAAACACACACACACCCCGGACCGGCGCAGCAAGTTGCAGCACTGTAAAGTACCAATGTAAACAGTTCTCCGGCACTGGGAGCTATGCCCCTCCTTGAGGTGATTTTTTTAGAGCTGCGCCATGACCACACAAGGCAGGTTAAAGCGCTGGATAGAGAGGATACTTGTACTAGAACAAGATGTTAGAAATGATTATTAAAAAGTGAACACACTTTCACTCCATTTTAAATCCTTTCTCTCAAAAGACCTGGCCAGCAGCACCTCAGACTCCGAATCTGTTATTCAAGACAAAGATCTGTAACTTCCTTTCTCCAGTCAAGAACAGGTGATGCACAACAGGGGAAGATTTGATCAACTTTGCTGAGAAAGGAAATATGGAATTATAAACCTGAATTAGAAATCTGAAAATAGCCTCACATGAACAATTTGTGTTCTGATCAATGAAACAATCTAACGTATGGCTTGACCCAAAGTCCACTTAAGTCAATTTAAAAAAAAAGACTCCCATCCAAGATCTTTTGGGTCTTAGTACCTGACTGCATCTACAAATCAGTTGCAGAGAGGCTCCAAGTGAAAATAACTGCAGTCAGAATGAGCAGAGTGCCAAACTTGCAAGCACCAAAGAGAGACCTGTTTTTAATAACTTGCATTAAGATGTGTGGGATTTTGGGAGTGCGAAACGTATTTTGGGTTGGGCTGAAGCCCAGCTGAATTTCGTGGACACAAAGCTCTAAGTACTTGCACACGTTATTGCATAAAATCTGAGTACCGGATAGCAACAGGCACAGGCTGCTTAGATGTGTCCCGACTCCCTGCCAGGTAGCTGCAGAACGTCGGCACCACACTGTGGATATCCTTTGCAGCCACAAAAAGGTGAAAATGTACTCCTCTCCTTCTCCGTAGCTAGAAAAGCACTTTCAGTGTCAGTACAATTTGCTTCTCCATGGCTTATCCCAGCATAGTTTGGGTTTTAAGAACTGAAGAGGAGTTTGGCTGTGTCGTTAAAATTCCAGCTACTGAATTCAGCCTTTGGCAGTGGTGGCAAGGATCAGTTAGCCTTTTCTCCAGCTTTGAGGTGAGTCGGCCGGTGCCCTCGGAGCCGTGAGTGGATAAGAGCACTCAGTGCTAGAACAGCTGAGATGAGGCACACAACCTTGTTTCCAGGTACATTTCATGCATCAATTCCAAAGTGCTCCTTCAGCCAGGGACCCAGAAGAAGCAGGGCCATGTTCAAAGCCCACTAGGAATGGCTGGGACAGACTCATTGCATTTGTTCTGTAGGAAGTGACAATGGGCGGGTGATTTATGGCTGTGTTTTCACAGGAGGTGGGATGCATCCAAGCTGTAAAGTCAATTAATACAGGAGAGAGAGCTCTTGTCTTTTCTAAAGGGTACTTAGGTCTTTATTTATTTTTCTGGTAGCACCCATACCGTGCTAGGGAGGGAAAGCATCATCCTTGCTCCTGAGAAATGCACACTTAGAGCGGGTAGGAAAATAAAATATAG
Organism: Sternotherus odoratus; assembly: GCA_032164245.1. NCBI lineage: Eukaryota > Metazoa > Chordata > Testudines > Kinosternidae > Sternotherus > Sternotherus odoratus. The sequence goes on from JAVMKO010000016.1 coordinate 15,226,684, forward strand.
ATCAATATTTTTGCAAAAATATGTGAAATGATTTCCATTTCGAAGGGGTAAAATGGACCCATTTGTCACATTTTTTAAAACTTTTTTTATTATAAAAATACCATCAAAATTCTTCCTAAACCGTAATGCTGTATAAATTGGGGTTTTGCTAACTGAAATTTTTCTGTAATTATTTTGATAATGTTCTTATTCATTTTTTCCACATGCAAATCGGGGGGGGATACGAAAAAAGGCATGACATGTTATGAGGGGAAACAATTGGAAAAGGGGCATTTTTCAGCCCCCAAAAATGTTTGCTTGAAAAATATTTAACCAGCTCTGTTCACAATCTAAAGACAGACAAAAGGACAGAAGACAAGGGGATGAGCTATTTGGGGCAGGGACAGCACCTAGCGCAGTAAGAACCCTCGTCACTACAATGATACAAATATATATGTGCTTCAGGGGGCTTTGACTGGGCATAGAGGTACACCTGGTTTAGGGAAATCAAAGAGAGGATGTAAATGCAAAGCATTATAATCAAGTATTGTTAGTACCATGCAGCAAATAGGAAAGTGGACCAAAGAGTTACACTGCACTTATGCCTTACCGTAGTTTCCTTACTTAGCAGATTGTGATCAGACAATAATTATCTGCATACACCAGTATCTCTCCAACCAGATGGCACCAGGGGTTCCCTTGGGCAGTGCATTGCAAACCTGCTTCCAGGTTTGCCTGTGTACAGTGAAATGATGCAATTTGGGATTATTCTGTAATGTTCTCAACATCCCTTTGCCTTGGTAGATTTGGCAGTGATGGATTTGATCTGAGAAGGTGTCCTTGTGGTTTGGAGCTCCATCCTACTCCTGGACATCTGCTCCGTGTTGGAAGCTGAATCTCTCCTAGTAAAATCAGGGTCTTTCCTTCTTTCTAACCCGTGAAGGGATGGGAGCCACTTAGTCAGTGCTGGAAAATGAAATCTTCTCTCTAGGCATGGACCAGGAACAGAGTGGGTGGCACAGGGCAACCTTCCATGGTGCTTCAATCCATCCCTGGAGGTAGCTGTGTTCTCACATCTGGTTACTTCCTGGCCCTCTGTGAGCACTGCAGCAGAGTATCTATCAGGATGGTAGTTTTGCTTTTCTGGATCCTGGTACACTAGAAACCAGTCTGAAAGAACCAGCTCTTTTATGTAGATTCCTAAACAGCCCTAACCCCTTCAAGTCACTTGGCCTGAATTGGAAGCATCCATGCCTGCTTTCCAATCTGATTTGTTTTTCACCTTTCCTTTATGGTTTACAAAAGACCTTAATCCTCTCCAGTATGTCTGGTAATAATAACAAACTGAACCACTACCTTGTTCTCAACTGGAATGTTTGATCAAAAATGTAATCAGGTTTTAAGGACTGGACCTTACTTGGTCTTTATTTGTAAATTTCACAAACCCTCTCGCCACATGGAACAATCGTCTTGTGAATGAATGTTGGCTTGTTTACTGATCTGAAAGTGTAGGCTACACAGCAACTGGAAGGGGGTCTCGTGTTTAGAGCAAGGACTTGAAAGTCAGGATTCCTGCTTCCGTCTCTGCCACTGACTTGCTGTGTGAGCTAAATCAAGACACTTAAACCTCCTTAATGCCTCAATTTATCCCTCTCTAAAATTCATATAAGGATATTTACTTCACCAAGCTAACCTTCTACAGGGTGTTATGGGTAGAACTGGGTGGGAAACAGTTTTCCAAACTCATGAAAAGAGTTCAGATTTTGAAATATTTTCCTGTCTTGAATTGGGATGAAAAGTAGATATCTCGAAAAATTTCTAAAACCAAAGATCCACACACAAAAAAAGAAAACAGACAGAAAACTGGTTCTGGTTAATCAAAATATTTTGGTTTTGGCAATTTTGAAATATTTTGTTTCAATTTTGGCCATATTTTATTTTATTGATATAATTATTGTACTATAGCTTAAGTTTTGAAACAAAAAGTAATTTTGAATTGGAAAACTAGATTTTTTTTCTTTCAAAAATGTTGAAACAAAACATTTTGGCATTTTTTACAAAAAAATGTATTTTATTTTATGTTTTTATATAGGTAACACCATTATAAATGCTGGAGGCAAAGCACGGTTTGGGGTGGAGGCTGACAGCTTGCAAACCCCCAGTATAAAACCTCCCAACCCCCTGAGGGGTCCAGACCCTCAGTTTGAAAACCCTTTGCTAGGTGCTATACAAACTCAGAACACAAGGTTGGTTCCTTGCCCAGTTTACAATCTACATAAAAAATTGTTGTGGTTCCTTCATGACTCAAAATCTAGGAAGATCTGCAGGGACTCCATGCATTATCCTGCCGGTGCCTGTTCCTGATTTTTGCAAACATGTGACTGTGAGCAAGTGAGCGATATAGGAACCTCTGGCTTGAGTTGAAAGCAGGTGCAAGGTGTGTATTTGGTTGTATTGTCTTTATTAAGCCCAAGTACAATAAAATGACCCTCACCAGAGAAGCCTCACTTTCGTAGAGCCAGAGTCATAGTGCAGAGAAACCAGGGTGGGACAGCCATCTGCTTCCGGCATCCAGGTGTGATCAGAAAAAAGTAGCATTTGATTGCCAAGGGCAGATGTTATTTTTAAGAGGCAGGTTGGGAGGTGGGGGGAAGAGAGGAAGCAACTAACTCTGGAGATTCCCATCAAGGCATATTTGCATAATTAACACTAAAATTACTCCCCAGTCTGTCATAATAATTAGCATGGCTCATAAATTGAGACTGACGACTCAGAATACTAAATTCTGAAATGAGCCCTGCTCTCAGCCCTGATGACTAATGGAGTGGGGCGGTGGGGGATAGACCAGCCCTGCTTCTGTTTTTATCTTTCATTGTTTCCTTTGAACCCCACAACAGCAGATTGCGAGGGCTCCCCTGTGGAAGGGAGGATGTCCTCCGTAAAGGGGGGAGGAGGGGGATCAGTCTGGAGAGGAACAGACTTTATTACGGGTTGATCAAGACCAGAGGTGAAGAGGGACCCATCGCAGTGACATTCGTGCAGGTTAGGGGAACGTTCCAACTCCATTCTTCCACTGGGGAAACGCTGCCATTCGGTCACAGGTTGGGCCTCGGGAACCAAGCTGGCTGTGATACAGCTGACTGGAGAGGAAGGATGGGCCAGGGGTGAGTGTGCTGGCCTAGAGTGACCAAATGTCCCGATTTTATAGGCTCTGTCCTGATATTTGGATCTTTGTCTTATATAGGTGCCTATTCCCCCCCACTCCCTGACCTGATTTTTCACACTTGCTATGTGGTCACCCTATGCTGGCCTGAGACTTGATTCAGCTCCCTTCTCTGCTACCATCTTCTTGTGTGACCTTGGGTGAGTCACTTAGTCTCTCTGTGCCTGGGTCTGTATAATGGGGATAACAGCATTGCCTTACCTCTTGGAGGTGTTTTGAGGATAAACACATAAAGGTTCAAGATGCTTAGGGGCTTCAGGGACATAAGCCAGATAGGTATCTAAGTTAGACAGAGACGAAGTGCTGGCTACTGGTAAAGGTTGGATTGCTCTAGCACAGAGAAAAAGTGCCTTCCCTGGACAGAGGGGCTGAAATCCTGCTATTCCCCAGACCCTAGCAGAAGTCCCTCTGTACCTACTCTGTGAGGATGGGGAAAGGAGCATCCGCTGTCTCCCAAGTGAGTTAATGCAGACTCACTCTAATAAAGGTAAAGCCGAAAGCTGATATTTAGATAAGAAAGATCCAGACTGCAGATTCCTTTGTCTTAGGCAAAGGATTGATGGGACAATGGCTTGGGGCTATAGAAAGTCCTGGCTCCTTGCAATATTAATGTACATGCAGAATAAATAAATACATTACCAGAGCTGAAGAAGAGCACTGTCTATCTCGAAAGCGTGTCTGTTTCATCAACAGAAGTTGGTCCAATAAAAGATATCCCCTCCCCAACCTTGTCTCTCACATTAAAAGGACGTTATTTAGGTTACAAAACCAAACATAGAAAGTTAGGAAATTCATGTGCACCCATAATTCTAGCCCTCTTCTCCCCCCGGCACCTGTTCACTGAATGAGGCAGAGGGTCTATGGAAACTGTAGTCGGTGATCATATAATTAAAGACTGCAGGTAAAATTTTCAAAACACCTAAGGGACTAAGGACCCTAAGCCCATTGACTTCCATTGGCCAAACTCCCAATGAAAGTCAATGGGACTTAGGCTGTTTAGCATTAAAAATGTTACCAAGTATCATAACACATACTCACAAAATAGCCTGCTTTAGGAATCTTGTGGGACCTAGTTAACACCTCTTGGTAGAGCATTTTAGTACTTTTCGTCTGAAGATCTCAAAGGAGGGCAATTAGATTGTGAGGTTGTCTTAGGGCCTAGAGTATTTTTTTTGTTCAGCATTTGTACAGCACCTTGCACAATGGGGTCATGGTCTCTGACTGTGGCTTCTAGATGCTATCACAATAAAAATAAGAAGAAGAATAATATTTAGTGTCTTTGAATTCATCTTTAAAATAGACTTCAATTCAAACCATGTCCTGACTCTGAGCAACATTGGAACATAAAGTCATCATTTCTCTCCCAAAAAACGGTGGTTTTTTATGTTGTTGGTTTTTTTTAAACTGTTCCTCCCACCCAGCAGCAATTGTGTTCAGAACAGCATAATTCTGTGAAGCAGCTAGCATGCCAGAGCAAAAAAAACCCTCAGACCCCAGAAGATTAAACTCAGCGCCGGGATCCAGTGCACTTGGCAACACATATTTTTTTCCCCGCAACAAAATGTCAAAAATGTACTTAATGAGAACTTCTCCTCTTACAAATGAAGCCATAATCTGTCAGAAGGGAAAATCTGCTGCACCGCTCATCCTTTGTCCCTTTGCCAGCATGCATTAAAGTTCATTAGCTAGCTTCTCTCATCTCAGCTTCGCTGCGGGTTTGGACCATGACGATGACAGATAGTGGGGCAGGAGTGCCATCTATAGGGATCAGGTAGAATTAGTGAAGCGCGGTTATGCTCCAGAAAGTGTGTATCCAAACAGGCACTTTCTCTTCCATCCTAATTGCTCCCTGGGCATCTTCGAGCCAGTGCTGCCGACTTTATTGACAAAAGGTGAGATTTTTCAAAAAGAAGTTCCTGGCTCGGAATTGGGTACTGAGAGCCCGGCCGAATATTGACTACTGTTAGTTCTGCAGAATCAGTGCAGCTCTGGGAGAGTGAAGGATCTGGATTCTGTTGTTTCCTGCTTCATCCTCCTCATTTTATTCTGATTATGGCATCACCTTAAGGTACATCTATACTGCAGTACAAGCTGGCTTGGGGTGGCTGATTTGGGTTTGCAGAGCTTAGGTGGGGTGGCTGATTTGGGTTTGCAGAGCTTAGGTGGACCTATAAAATTATAGACGTTCTGGCTCAGGCTGGAACCTGGGCCCTGGGGCTCCATGTGGGGGGAGGGTCACAGAGCCCAGATTCCAGCCCCACGGTCTACAATGCAATTTTTAGCCCTACAGCCCAAGTCCCATAAGCCAGAGACAGCTGGAAAGGCTTTGAGATTCGGTGCAACAGATTTTTATTGCACCGGGAACATACCCTTAGAGGTCCCAACCAAGACTGGGGCTCCATACAGTAAGAGAAATCACTGCCCTGGTGACCTTACAGTCTAACTAGACGCAACAAGGGGTCGGATAAAGGAAATGTTGTCATCTCCAGTTTAGAGGTGGGGAAATGAGACTTGCCCGAAGTCACATGGAAGTCTGTGGCTGAGCTGTGAACTGAAGCCAGATCTCCTAAGTGAGTCCCATTCTATGCCCCTTCCACTAGCCCATCCTTCCTAGCTGAGGTACCCATGACATTTCAAGGTATAGAAAGGCTATTTTGGGCCATTGTTGGAGGCTTTTAGAAGACATTACTTATATATCATTTTCCTTCCCTGTGACCAAATTCTGTGCTAACTTACACCTCGTGAGATACTTACAACTTCCCTGGGCTGGAAGCAAGGGCAGAATCTGGCTGCACCTAGCTCTCCAGGTGACTAAGGAATGGAATGTCTTTCATTAATATGTACCTGTCCAGTATGGCCTTAGGCTAAAGTCCTGACTATTCTTCATATCTCTAAACAGCACAAACTCCACCCTGCTCTAAAGAACAGGGTCATGGGAACAGCAGAAATTCTGCTGCATGGGGAAAAGATGCATCTTTTATGCAGTAGAGCTGACCACACAGCCTCCTAAGCTTGAAATAAAACAGCCCTGAAAGCAATTTGAATACTCAGCTGGATCTGTATTTCCTCTGCCTCTCAACAGATGTGCCAATGACATTCATATCAATTACCCTGGTGGAAATGTGAAGCGGTAATTAAAAAGAGACCTCCCTCCATCTAACAGCAGCCTCTCTCCTCTCCTCGCTCCCAGGGTCTCTTTCTGCAGGGCGATAAGGCCACTTCTGGAGCTTTAGGCACTAAACAAGTCTCAGATTTCTGCTTCCTGCAAACTCTTCCCTGTCGCTGTAGCAAGGGGCGGCCTGGAACCAAATCAAACTGGCGCTACGTCCACAGGAAGGCAGAAAAAAATAAGCGATAAGACAGAAAGCAACTCAAGGCCTGATCTACAGCTGGTATCAATCAGCACAGCACCTATATCTGCAGCAAGCTACACTCCCACTCCCATCAACAAAACTGCACCAGATAGTGAATAAAGAAGGGTGCATCCATCCCCCACTCACATGCTCTAGGGAGGGAATAAGCTAGTCAGTAACTCTATTTACTCCTGTCTGTCTCGATGCAGTGTCTAGGTGGCCTATCCACAGGTGTTAAGGGCACTCTTATTCCCTTGAGCAGGCATGTAGTCAGGCAGAATCTAGCCCTCCATATTATCTCTGCCACAAGGAAATGTTGGTGATACTCACAAAGCCTGTCTCCGATGTCTCCGATTTTAATTTTCCCTAGTTCGCTGCCACCCAGCTTCCTCCCTCTAGCTGCTTACAGCAGGGTTTTTTCCCGGTGGTTTATCCAAGCTGTTCATGCCTTTCCTTCCCACGCTGTCACAATTTGCTCAGCTGACCTGAAGAAGAGGAACAGAAGGAACTGGGGCTGATTCCTCTCTTTGCCTTCCACACTGAGCTTATTCCTCTGTGGGTGATTCAAACTGTGTGATGACCAGGAAAGGAAAGGAAAGGTGCCGTTAAATATGGCCAAAGTTCTCAGCTGAATTTTCCCAGGGAACAGCTCTGCCCAGGGGGACCCAGCAAAATGTGAAAGACACCAAGTAAATGGTACGGAAACTTTTGTCTCTTTGATCCACATAGTCCAATCTGACCAATACCACATAACTGAACAAAGCCAGGCCTTTTGTGACTAGCATTCAGAAGCTACTTTGTTATATGAACTAAATTTCATGCTTTCTCAGCCAGATAATTTCTGAAATGCATTGTCAATGGTAGACTGCTTAAACTGCTCAAGTGGCTTAATAGACTGGCCTTTCATCTCCAGAAACCTGCTTCTCTTACAAGGAGCACCAAAGAATCATACTCTGCTCAGCTCAGCCCCCGGAGTCCGAGATGAAGTACATTGGCAGAGCTAGACTAGAGAAACTTCCATCCTTCAATGACTAGAGCTAAATAAAACTATGGGCCTGACTCTCCCATGTTATGCTGGGGTAATTCCACTGAAGTCATGGAATTAGAATGGTTAATGGAGTGGAGAATTAGGCCCATATCTGTGACTCTGCCCCCAGAGTCCCCGTCATCTTGGGCAAGTCACTTAATCACTCTCTGCCTCAGTTTCCCCATCTGTAAAATGGGAATAATAATCTCCCACCTTTGTTTATCTTTTCTGCTTGAACTGTAGGCTCTTTGAGGGCAGGGACTGGCTCTCACTATGCCTTTGTACAGCACCTGGAGACACAACTTTGGTTGGGAGATTCTAGTTGCTACCGTTATTACAATTATTTAATAATAATAACCCCCCACACACGCCACACTTCATTCAGCATTCACGCCTGGGACTGGTACATAGGCAGCACAATGCAGGAGGCTATATAAATGCACAAAATAGATTAGAGCAGATAATTAGCTAACGGCTTTGGCTAGCAGCCAAGAAATCAAACACTGAATGGGTCTTCATTTCAGATGGGCTGAATGTTAAGCACCCGATGACATCAGTTACAATCCCTGCCCAGAGGAAACATCTCTCTAAATATCAACTTGTTTTTCTCAATGTTTACAGGAAGGACAGGAATAGACCTGCTTTGTGCTCCAGAAGGCTCTGATAAACCCTTCTCGCATAACATATTTCTAGTCTCCTTTTACAATCAATATTTCTCCAGCCCTTGCTGGCTAATAAAAGGATGGGGATGATAAATCAGATGTTGTCCTTGGTCAAAAGTTGTCACCACTGGAGATACACCAGGGTCCCAACACTAAAATGCAAATGTACCTGAAATAAAGGAATAAAAATCAAATGGCTCCTTCTAGAAGTTCAGCTAGGTACAGCAGGGCGCTTTTCTCTCTGAGTCAACACAGTGGCACCTAACAGCCACGATCGATGCCCCGTTGTGCTAGGTGCTGTACACACATATAACAGTAAAGGAAACTTTTCCCTCTGAGTCAGCACTGAATCAATGTCCCAGTGGACCACTGGGAGTCAGCTCTCAGGTGAGATGTATGGTCAATGTGCTGACCCCAAGATGCTTTTCAAAAGACATGGGGTATCTCTTAACCATGCATGTGCTGGCCAAATTCTCCCTCCCTACATTCTCTTTTTTCTCCTGGAAGGAGGCCCTGCACTGACATACAGCTGCCGAGTACCATCTCATAGGTGGTGAGTGCTTCTTGTTTCCATGAAGCACATAGACAAGATAGGCACTCTATATAGATGAGACATTATCATTTCAGCTAATAAAGCCCTTGGTCCAAAACTGTGTTGGGTCTTGGCAGTAAAACAGCCAGAAAAATCATAATGAGGAAAGCTTGGTAGTTTGAGGCCAGAATGCATTTTCTTTCCACCCAATTCCAAAAGCTTTCAGGGATCCTAGTGAAAAGGCAAAGCAGAGTAATTTCCTTTTGAAACAAGTGGCACGGAGCAGCATCTTGGTTTCATGATGTTTTTCCTTCAGGTAGCGATAAAGGTATATTTCCCTTTGTGCTTCTTTGATCTCACCCTTTAAACAGGTGTGTTGGACCCACCGAGCTCAAAGTTCTGCGTCACCTGTACAAATACACAAAAATGTTTTCTATAACAAGCCAGGTAAATTGCCTTTTACAGATGATGTATTTTTGAAGAGGGATTTTTAAAGCTGGGATCAGTGAGATGCGCCCTCTGAGCTAGCTAAACTGTGCGAAGAGAGGGTTAGAACGAAGGTGATCTGTGCCACTTTTGCAGTTTCCCAACCCTGAGGCTGGTTGGGAGCCAGTTCGGACCCGAGAGTAACTCAGAGCAGCTTCTACAGTCGCATCCGGATCTGTAGGACCCCAGCAGCCAGGAATGGCCAGAGTGCAATAGCACTGTGGCCTTGCCCCCTTTACACCAAACATAGAACTGATTCATCAACACTGCCCAACCCAGAAATTCCCCTTACCATGGAGAAATTCTAGGGATGCTAGTTAAGCTGCCTTTACAGTCCTTTTATGCCTCCAAAGCAGAGCAAAGGTGCAGTAGTAAGCTTAAAGATTTGGCCTGAGATGTAAAATATAAATGAATTATGTAAAGTACATGCAGTAAAAGGGCAGGAATCTCTGATCCACACTGCGGAGCCTCCACCTCCTTCCCAATCTGTAAACCATGTTCCCTGAAATGAAAGCTGTCCCAGGGCAGAGTCTGAAGTGGGCGTTAACTGGAGCAAATGGAGCCCATAAAGAAGGTGCCAGTGGCTGGCACAAGGTCACGGTTTGGTTGCTGATAAAGCTCCATCACCCCTGGAGCTTCCTTTTAGCAGATAGAATCCAAATGTTCCTGTGTGAGGAAAAAATCCTCTGTCCATTTAGACTGTATCCTGTACTGTAGCCATGTCATATTACTCTTGATATCAGCTCACATTGCTACTAATAGGACTGGAAGATGATCTCTTGAGATGACTGTTCATGCTGTCTGTGTCTCTATGGGAAATTTCAGAAACCAGATATTGTCTATGGTGATAAAAGTCTGACACCTAATGGTCACATCCGATAATGTAACAAGAATAAAAATTGGCCAGCTATTCAGTTATCGGGGGGAAAACTTATGGCATTTATAAGGGATGAACCCAGGAGGAGTCCACCGAAATTTAAGAGATATCTGTGGAAATTATTCTAATAACCTACAGAAAATTAGATACTTTCTGTATTTTTAAACCTCCAACAGAATTTATAGCAGGATTATTATATATTTGTGGAAAGAAAGAAAGAAAGAAAGAAAGAAAGAAAGAAAGAAAGAAAGAAAGAAAGAAAGAAAGAAAGAAAGAAAGAAAGAAAGAAAGAAAGAAAGAAAGAAAGAAAGAAAGAAAGAAAACCTTCTGATAGTTTTCCTACCCTAGTTATAACATGTAATGGAGACTTATTCTCTACTAATTTCTATAGATAGGTCAAAATATAGGACTTGTCTATAATGATAACCAGAAACAGAAGAGGTTGCAACCAAACCTTTTGGCATTAAAATCTATTCCTAGGTTTTGCTCTAATTCCAAGTGTGCAAGCTGCTATCCCAGTTGATGTCCCCTGATTTTCAGAGCAGTGAGTTGTGCTTCCCACATTAGAGGGAAGCAAGTTAGATCTACACATACGTTTTGCAACAAAACCAGGGGGAATATCCCTTCTGGGTTTCACAATAAAGCTAAAACTTGCACCCCAGTTTTGCTGCAAATTTTGCTGAGTCTCATGAACCTTGGTTGACAGCCAGGCAAACCTACAGCTTACTCCAAGTTCTGAGTAAACCAAAAGGTTAATTATAGCTTCCACTTGGAACCATACAAAACCATATAATTTTATACCGTTTCTACCCCGAAACTCAATGACTTGGGCTGGATTTCACTTTCTTAATGTTTGTTTGAACCTGAAATTCAAAGTGAAACTCAGAGAATGTAAACCTACCGGACCAAGGAAAAAACACCTTGTGGTGTTTTAACAAGGGTCACTCTGAGAAACATAATTGGACATGGAGCCACAGGTTACCTAACATCAGGAGAAACTGCCAGGTGATTCTTTTTTGTGTGTCTTTTTAGCCTTAACCTTTTTCTGTCTGAAAAAAAAAAGCCATTTCCAATGCTCCAGGCACAACCCTGCATAATCCATATACAGAAGCAGCTTTAGTGTCTACTGCATTGCCACATATCAGGAGAACCCCCTGCAATGAGCTGCAAATGAAATAGTCAGATCCTGTGGTCAGAAGAATGTTCCATTTTGAAAACACTGACATTTTTATTCTGGTAATTTTAACAAGAGTGCCAATTAGTGCTAATCAGTTTTGTCATTTGTCCCCGAGGGAACTGGGCTGAGACCACTGGCCTCATTTTCACATACATTATTGATCAGAAAGACAAATGACCCTTAAGGGGACCTCGGGAAGTGGCTTGGTCGGTCTCTCAAGTCAAGGGATGTGCAATGTGGTAACTCACCCAACCCAGGCATAAAATCCTGCCACGGCTTTCTAGCTCTTGGTAACTGCAGAGTGCTGTCAGTCAACAAGCAATTTCTATGCAGCTCCCAAGGAAAGGCGTGTGTGCAAGAACTGTGCTGCAATCATTTAGGTTTTTTATCGTAAAAAGTGTGTGTATGTGTGTCACGTTACTGAAATAATTTGGGACCCCATAAATCATTGCTGCAACCAGGGTCCTATAGTGGCGCCAAATCTTATGTACAGGGGGTCATAATGGGTGCCTACAACCAGGTTATGAATGACTAATTATGAATATGCCAGTGATATGTGTGTACCAATTTTGTAGTTAGAGCTATAATATTGGCTATGGACTGTCTGTCTTTCCAAATATTGTGCTCTGCTGGGGAAGAAGATTCCTGAATACTGGGCCTCAGCTTGGCTTGGGCTGCCTGATGGCCCATTAAGGGACATCAACCACACAATGGACTTTGTATATGCCTGTCCACACCTGAGCTGCTCTAGGAATGTCACTGCCTGGTCAGAAACTGAATCCTGAAGAATCTGGTGATTGGACCTTGTGACTATAAACCTCCATTTTGCAACCAGACTCTGCAAAAGAAGGAGGAGGGTCTTGGCCCAGGAGACAAGAGTCTATAAAAGCTGGAAGAAGCATTCTCCATTTTGTCTTTTACCTCCAGTCTTCAGCCTGCCTTGTTTCCAGCTTTGGATGGAACTTTGCTACTCTGGGAACTCTGGACTAAGGTGCTGACCCACCCCTAAATGGGGTGCATCCAAAGACTTTGATTTGAACCTGCAGTTATTCTACCTTTGCTGCAAGCCTGAACTAAGAGATGTGCCATTACTGCATGTAATTGATTTCTTTTAACCATTCTTAACCCTCACTTATACCTTTTTCCTTGTATAATAAACCTTTAGATTTTAGATTCTAGAGGATTGGCTACAGCGTGATTTGTGGTAAGATCTAATTGGAATATTGACCTGGGTCTGGGGCCTGATTCCTTGGAATTGGGGAGAACCGTTTTCTTTATTTGGGGTATTGGTTTTCATAACCATTGGTCCCCAGGACAGGTGGCTGCTGGTGGTGATACTGGGAATCTGGAGTGTCTTAAGGGGATTGCTTGTGTGACTTGTGGTTAGCCAGTGGGGTGAGACCAAAGTCTTTTCTGTTTAGCTGGTTTGGTTTGCCCTAGTGTGAAGAAACCCCAGCTTGGGCTGTAGTTGCCCCTTTGGAAGCAATTTGTCCTGATCTGACACTCACAGTTGGATCTCACCAGGAACAGCACTGTCACAATGTGCAAACTGAACTGGCACATTTCCAATGGGGTGCACAAACACGGAGTCCTTCTTCCTTTCTCGCATGGCTTTGGAGGGAAGGATGAGTCATTCAGAGAGCATACTTTAGTCACCTCAGAGTTACAGGCTCCATGGTTAGGGATGAGGGGTGCTTATTAGAAGCTTTGTATGGGTGGGGTTTTGTAGAAGGTGCCTTTTAGAAAGGTTGTTCAGCCAAGCAATCTCTGCATTTAAAAGCACATTATATATGCCAAAAGAAACAGTGAACATTCAGTGAGTTTTATTTCCCCTGTTTCAGCTAATAGGGTAGGAGGAAGTTAATATGGGAGGCTGTATCCATACATGCCAGCCTGAGTTGGCATCTCATCAGATTTTGCAAACAAAGCAGAACTGGAGCTGGTCAGTAGATGAGAGATGTCTAAGGAAACGTTAGGAAGTGGAATTAATTTTCCAGGAAATGGCTTGCTTCTCTCTGAATCGGTATTGAAATAATATCCCTGTTCTCTAGAAGTGCCCTCTTTTGGGTGAAATAGCGAACCAACGTCTTGTCCACACATGGGTTCCAGTTCTCGTCTGCCCACATCCAGTTTAGACATTTGCGTGCTGCAAAATGAGTGCAAAGATGTGTGCTAATGCTACTAAATCACAACTGGAGCATTTCACACCAACATTTGCATGGTGCAAAGACTAAACAAGGTGAAGGGCAACAGCAAATTGGACCAGTGGTCATTAAATTTCCAGTGGCACTTTTTGCAAGAGTAGGAGCCATAAGCCTTCGTGTCCTGACCAAATTCTGTTATCATAGCATACCTAGCTAAACCTCCCCTCCAAATTCAGTTATACTTTGTCCTAAACTCTATTGTGTCATTGCAGTGCGCTGTCAGACAGCTGACACGTTCCATCCAGAGGCGGCAGCATTTCAGTCATGGTCCTGCAATCTCCATCCAAGATGCATAGCAGGCTTTGTAATATTTAAATCAAAAAAGGTCAGAGAAAATGATTATGTGATATGATTATTAAGAAGAGTAGGGTCTGATTTGGACTTCATTTACATTAGAGTAAATCAACAGCAATACTTCTGAAGTTAATGGAATAACACTGATGTACAAAATGTGGAACAGCGGAGAATTGGGGCCATTGTGTCCGGCTAGCATTGTGCAGCAGATTGGTGGCATGGCCACTAGATGTCACTCTGTTTTAAGATTGTGATTGAAAAGTTTAGGTTTTTTTCTCTTTTCTATTGACATGTACTTGAAGGGGGCTGAGGTGTCTGTAAAATTTGCCACATTTCCTGCATTCACCGTAGATATTCTCTGAGTGGTTTTGGTAACATGCATACCAAATATTGCATGTTTCATCAGCTGGATTTGTGGTGAATGCTAATTGTTATGAAGCATCATACAAATATTTATGCTCTGTGAAATTAAGTTTATTGGAAAATTAATCAAGGTGGCATGTTGGCCCTTCCATCTGTGGGAGACTATAGAGAACTGACATACCGTACATTTGAAGATACAATTAACAGGAGTGTCATATGTAAGACAGGGGAGATAACTGTCCTGTTCTACTCAGTACTGGGGAGGCCTCAGCTGGAACCCCAGCATTGGGTGTCTTTAAGAACAAGTTAGGCAAACGCCTGTCAGTGATAGCCTAGGTATACTTGGTCCTGCCACTGCACTGTGGAGGAGGGGGAGCTCTCAAGGTCCCTTCCAACCTTACATTTCTATTATATATAAAATGAAAGGTGACTTCAATATTCTTTACATGAACATTGGAATTGGCTTCTTGTAAATATATGGGTTTAGTGCAGACAGGAGCAAGTGTAGGGAGCAGAATCTCTTTGGGTTTTGTGCTTGCTTGGGGGTTGTTTGGTTTTAAGGATTTTTTTTCCCTTTAAGGATTTTTCCCCCCAGGGGTTTATATTACACTCCCAAGGGTCTGTTTGCATGAGTTGTTTTTTGTTATCTTTGTATGCTACATTTTTCCTGGTCTGGTAATATCACCCGTATATAAATGCACTGCACTGTGTGGGCCCAATCTTGCAAATTTAAAACAGGTGAGTAGTCCTGTTGGACAACTCTGGTGAGTAAAGTTATATATGTGTCAGTATTTGCAAGATTGGACTTTAGGCCCTGATCTTGAGATGAGTTCCACACACGACTGTAGGCCCCAATCTTATAAAGACTTGTGTATGTGCTATCTTTACATATGGCAGTGGCCTGGGACTACCCACCTGTGTAAGTATTTACAGGGGAGTGTCTTTTTGTAATTTTATTACAAAATATCAATTATATATAGTTTAAAGTATTTTTTGTTCTAAAGCATTAAGCATATTTTGTTCTAAAAAATATCTTTACTTATTTGTTCAAGAAATATTCCATTATTTCTCTCTCTTTCTCTGATGAAGATGCAAACTATAGTTTAGCTTTAGAAGAGGGTCGAATACACCCTCTTCTCTTAAAGAAGAGTGTCGAATAGACCCTCTTTGACCCTCTTTCTTAGAAGAGGGTGTATTACACCCTCTTCTTTAGGAGAAGAGGGCCGAAGAGGGGGGCCTCTTCTCGGGGGGGGGGGCATTGCTGGGGGCAAGAGGCAGAGGATCCGGTGAGCCCTAGAAAAGACGCATGAAGTCCTGCCGCCGAGGGAGACTTCACTTCAGGCTCGGGACGGGATTTCTCGCGGGGGGTCGCTTTACCCACCGGAGGGCGGGAGGCGCAGGATTTCCAGGGGACTCCCCCTCCCGTGTCGGTACCCAAATAAGAGGCCAGATGCTGAACACCTTCGGGTAGCCAAACGGGAACGGAGCCCTTCTGAACACCGGCTCCCCGCAGCCTGAACAAAGGATGCCGCGGTCCTTGCTGGGTTAAGACACTGGGGGGGGGGGGGTTTAAGACACTGGGGGGGGGGGTTTAAGGCACTGGGGGGGGGGGAATAAGAGCCTCATGTCCGCCAGGGACCCCCCCCCCCGCCCCCCCAGCAATTCCCCATTTGCAGCCCCGGCTCCAGGGCACGCTCCGCGGGGTCAGGGTTGGGGCGCTGCACCCCCGGCTGCGGAACCGTCCCCCCGGCAGCGCGGGGCGACGCGCCCCGGCCCCGACCCCCCAGCTCCGGCCCGTGCAGGGGGCGCGGCGCCCGGCGGCGCATGCCCCCCGCTCCCCGGGGGCAGGAAGCGCCGCCCGGCGCCCGCCCCTGCACCAGCTCGGCGGGCAGCGGCCGGAGCAGGCGGGAGCCGCGCCCCGGGGCCCTCGCCGCGCCCCGCTCCCCCAGCGCCCCCACCCCAGGGCCCGGCGGCAGGTGAGCGGCCCGCGCGGCGGGGAGGCGCCGAGGCCGCGGCCGGGCGGCGGCACAGCCAGGCCCGGGGCGGCGGAAGCCGCTGCCAAGCGGAGCCGAGGGGCCAGGCCCGGGGCAGCCTCCGCTCTGGGCGCGGGGGGCCAGGCCGAGGGCGGTTGGGAGGCCGGGCTCTCGGGGACGGTTAAGGCCCGGGCTCCCGGGGGGAGGGGCTGGGATCCCGGGAGCGGGGTCCTTGGGGGTGCGGGGGGTGGGATATGGGGGGTCGCTGTGGGGGTGACAGGCTGCGACCCCCCGGGGGGGGCTGCCTGGCGGTGACAAGGTCCCCGGGGGGCGGGTCTCTGGGGTGTGCAGGGCTGGGATCCCGGGAGCGGGGTCCTTGGGGGTACGGGCTGGGATATGGGGCACTGGAGGGGGGGCTCGCTGAGGGGGCGACAGGCCGGGACCCCGGGTGGGAGCTCTCTGGTGGTGACATGCTGAGATCCCAGGGAGTGACAACGCGGGGGTCCTGGGCAAGGGGGTAGGGTCCCTGTTGTGATGGGATGGGGTCTGGAGGTGGGATCCCCCGGGGTGTGTAGGGTTGGGGTCAGGGACTCTCTGGGGTGAATGGGCTGGGATCCCAGAGGCTGGGCCTTGGGGGAGGGGTCCCTAGGGATGGTAGCCCTAGGGTGTGTCGGGAAGGGACTAGACATTGCAGCTCAGGAGGGTGGAGGTGGTGATGTTTGAGCAGAGAAGCCACAGGCTGGTTGGGAGTGTTTCTGGGTCGGGGTCCCGGGTGTGTGTGAAGGTAGAGACCACTGTGGCGTGGGGCTGAAGAAGACCAATGCTTTGATGTCTCCTGATAGGGGCATATCCTTCAGGAAAGCGAAACTCAGTGTGCCTGGTTGTTCTTGGGCACTGAAGGTACCGTGGCACTGTTCGTGGGCCATCTACTTTGCAGTGATCGGACTCTCCAGCTGCTGTTCTCAAATCCTTGTACCGAGGTGGGTTGCTGTCACTGTGTCCATTTACAGCAAGTTGCTGAAGGTCGTGTGGCAAGCCAGTGGCACAGCTCTGAAGAGAATTGTGCCTTCTTCAGGTCCAAGCACAATCAACAAGAGTCAAGATGCTAACTCTAATGTCCTGGCCAAATTCCACTCGGATAACTTCATTCTACCTCCTACAATCTCTGTGATTGTATATGTGTGCAGTCTTGCTGTCTTAAATTACTGTGGTACATTAGTGTCTGATGTTAAATAGCTGCTACGTACCTCCTTAGAAGTGGCTGCATTTCAAGAGTCTGTGAAGTGATAGCTATGTATATGCTCTGATAAGTACTTTGGGATCCTTTGTCCATAAAGATGCTGCATGTGGTTATTATAGGTAGTCTATTGCTTTAATTTAGTGGGGTGCAGTTAAGTTCCAGCAGCCACTATTAAATGATTGGTAGTGGCTCACTGAAGTTATGGGTGGATAGCATGACACAAAAGTTAAACCCAGTCCCCTGTGGATAGCTGTGAATTTTCAGTATGCCAACAATCACATGTTGTTCAGATAATAAAGACATCCACTATTCTGGAAAGGAAGAGGTTAATAGGGAAAAAATAGTGATGTTTACAGAGCCAAAAGCTTAAATGTATTGAATGCATTACTTAGGGGTAACTAGCCCAGTGTTCTAATTCTCTCTCACTCTTAATTCATTTCTCTCATAACATAATTGTTTAACTTACCACCAGTGCTTGAGAGTCTCTGGGGTTTTTTATGAAGTTTACTGTAAATGATATTACAGAAAACTTGGAAACTATTTAATCATCCATATTCTTTACTTGTCATGTGCACTATAGTGTGGGTCACTGGTAAAGCCTTCTAGGCTGCTACTAAGTACAGTAATGACCACCTAGCTAGGTCACCAGTTCACCTGTGGTTCCTTATTGCTTGATACTTGAAAGGTCAAAGATACTTGTATTTTGTCAGAATGTGCATAGTAGGGGTAAACCCTTAACTTTTTTTTTTTTTTTTTTTTTGCTTGACTATAGAGAGAAATTATACTGGCGTGTGTCAGATTGCTCTGGGCACCAACTAAAAGGAAGAACATTCTTAATCAATACCCTTAACATTAAATTATACAACAAGAGCAATGCTCAAAAACTAATTATCACAGGGGAAAAAAATCAAGAATCGATATCTAGAGCCAAAGGCTTGGGTGAGAATGTTTTATGCCAGAACATTGTGGCAGAGAGCCAAAGGTAGAAGCATTAGCTTTGTTGGACTTTCCAGGATGGGAAATCATGTAAGGCAGATCAGGGGTGACTCTGCCTAGATGGGTGGGATTTGAACAGTGACCCAGGCTGCTTTTAAAATGGTGTTAAAGTTGACCCCTGTCTCTAGGTCAAAGAACAAGTTTGACAAAAATAACCATATGTAGCACACTTGTAATGCTTTTTTAAATTCTTGGTGCTCCAAGTGCCTGATAAAAGTAAGCAAGCATCATTCCTCAGCACCATTTTTAATACCCACTTGTCTGTAACAAAAAGATGAGAGAGGCAAGAAAAAGTTAATATGCTTTGTTTTAAAAATTCTAAAACTATAATAATTCTTAAAGAAAATATACTGCCACAAATTAAATTGTTGCAAAAACCACCTTTCTGAATGCTCTGATTAAAAAAATGTTAGACTGGAAGAAATTCAAAGATAGAAGCTTGTTTTTTTAGTTTCTATACAGTATAATACCATGCAGTGATTGAGACCCAATATGTTTGTGGGGGTGATTGCATGTCAGAGTTGTGGAATGTCTTCACTGCAGCAGTGTTTTGCCAGAACACGGGGGTTGATAGGAGTATGTGTTGAGCTAGCAAAATTAGGTCTTGATCCTACAAACTGGTGCCTGCAGTCAGAATCCTGTGCCCTTGTGGAGTCCCGTGGAAGATTGTAAGGTTTATTTTACACTGGGTGGCTGTATAATACTTAAGAGAGTGGGCCTCTACTGTAATATAAAGAATAATTCATAATCTTCTTACCACTTTTACTGGCTATTGAAGATTTGTATTTATAGAAGGGCCTTGATCCCGCAGTGAAGTCATGTTGCTGAATGTGTAACGTTGGAGTCATTCAGTCAAAATATAGTCATCAATTATGTTACCGTACAACCAAATAGACAGTGAAACCTCGTTATGGATGGAGAAAATTACTTAAGCACAGTGATGGCAAAGCAAATACAAACAGGCATTAGTAGAACTCTTTATAGAATTAATAAAATGATGCACCCCCATATAAGAGGTCCTCTTTACCCATCCCTAAAATCCAGCCACAGCTCACCTTGGCACCTTTTTACAGCCCACAGCAATTTAGAATTAGAATCAAAGAATTCTAGATTCAAAGTGCAGGAAGAGTTTTAGGTAGGCAGAGTGTAATTACTTGGATTGGACTATCGCTAGAGCCAGAGTGCCAAGAGATCTTTAATGACCGCAAATGGTCAGACCTCAGTTTTATCTCCTCTTTAAATGGTACTAGTAACAGATTTCCCATTTAAATGATATTGAGGAGCAACTTCCGTGACTAGCTGATGTAACAAGACTACTGGATATTAGTAACATATTAGTTGTATCACGTGGAAATCTATCTAAGTGGCATGTTTATATATTTTATTTTATATACATTATATGAGTATGTGTTTTTTCCCCTTAGGATGGAGGAAAGACCAACCTGAAAAACAGTTCTTTTGCGGACTTCTTCATTGCCTGCTAGAATGTTTCTTATGAATGCCTCGCCTTTGATAGCTCTGCAGACAAAATGGGAGTCCTTTGGACAGTCAAAGACTTGTAGATACCCTGTTTGCTTCTCGGAATCTGAAGAGGATGTTACTAGAGCATCTGTAAGTGCAAAAGTTCAGATGATCATAAACAACCTGCAAAGTCAAGAGTCTTCCTTGGGTATGAACAATGATTATGATTGTATTACACAGAAAAAACAAAAGGGAGAAAAAAGGGGTAACAGACTTACATCTAGTACCCGGGTCCAACACCAGCACACTAAATATACCAAGCATGGTTGTTCTGCTGATTCTGATGGCACAGAAGTGGAAGACAGTTCAGAATTTGGGACCCTCCTTTTGGATTCTGATAGTGATGATTCTGTTGACCGAGACATAGAGGAAGCCATTCAAGAGTACTTAAAAAAGAAAAGCAAGAGTATCCAGCCATTGCGACGCAATGCACAGTGTTCAGATAGAACAGATGGAGACAAGAGGGTCAAAAGGGAACTCTCACAGAACAAGGTGACTAGTAATCTACTCCCTATGAAATTTAAAGCTGAAATGGTGACTGAAGGCTTCATTTCTGACCACTTGGGAATTTGTGAAAAGCTACGATCTGCTTCACCTCTGAGCATCAGTAGTGATGACTCTTTTGAACAGAGCATACATGCTGAAATTGTACAGTTCTTGAATGAAAAGAAACAGCAAGAAACTAATAAGTGTGTAATTGTAGAGGATAAAAAACTAGAACAGAGAGAAACTCAAGTGAAATCTATGTTTAAATGTAACAAAGAATCAGCTAACAAAGCAAATCGCAGTACTTCAAAGCAAGGATGCAAAGCACTCTTCTTAAGGCACCAGCCCAAGCTAAGGAAGACCAATGTACAATCCAAATGTTTGAAGTCTAAAATCAGTGACGAGCCTAGTGATTTCAGTAAAGCAAACCAGGTACATTTTAAAATGACTGCTACTCGCCAACCGTGGGTTGTTGAGCAAAATAAAGAAGGTGAAGGCAAGAGAAATTTCTGCAAAACCGGAGGGGAACAAATAATTGAAAGAACACAGTTATCTGATTCAAGTAGCGATGATGGTATCGAAGAAGCCATTCAGCTTTATCAGCTGGAGAAAATCAAGAAAGGGGCAAATCCTACAACAGACTTGCAAAAAGGTGTGGCAGACATTTCTGCAAGCCTAACAATTCGCTCAAGAAAATGTGCATCGGCAGAAGACCATAAAAAATCCTTAAGCAGCAAGAGGAGAGAGATTAGTACAAAATCTACACAATTAAAAGGCACTGGCAATGAATTTAACACACTGTTTAAGCCATTGAAAAAAGCCAGAAGTTGTGCATCTCCAGTAAACAAAATTGCCAAATGTGAGCTCACGTTGCAGGCTTCTTGCCGGGCAGACACGTCCGCAGAACTGATGTGTGCCGAAGCCATCCTTGACATTTCCAAAACAATCATGCCACCCCAAATGGGAAGCGAGGACAAATCATTTGCAGCAAACCATTTTTTCTATCCTCAAAGCATGCCTTCCTCCCACTGTGAAAGTGATAGCAGCCCTGTGGACAGCGATGATAGCATAGAGCAAGAAATCAGGGCTTTTTTGGCTCTCAAGGCACAGTCAGAAAGTCTTGTAACAAAACCTGATAATCTGTCCCACTCTGTCCAAAGGCCTTTGTCTTCTGAGCATAGCAGTGTCATTGGTGGCCTTGAACCTTCCCTCCCCAAAACATTAAATCTATCGTTGAGTCGTAAAAGGAGACTTAGAGGAGAAAGCAAAGTAGCAAAACAGAGCATAGACAATAAAACAGAAGAGATGGAGATGGTGTGTACCCATTCAGGTTATGGTAATAGTGCCAAAATGCCAGTTTTGCAAGATGGGAGTGGCCTGAGCAGTCATAGAAAAGCCTGTGAAGCTGGAAGGTCTGGTAACAAAGAAACAAGTCAGCAGCTGATCTCTACAGAATTAACTGGGCTTGTTGACAAGCAGGTAGCTTCAGACTTTGCAAACAGCTTGGTGCAGGTTCAGAGTAACACAAGAGAACTGATAAAAAATACAGTCCAGGCTCAAGAGAGAGATGGTACAGATGACAAAAGCAGTTCTCTGGACAGCGATGAAGATCTTGATAGCGCTATCAAAGACCTTTTAAGGTCCAAGAGAAAACTAAAGAAAAAGTCCAAAGACCAAAAAATCCAATGCAAGAAGAAAGTCAGATTTGGCGACACAGAAACACAGCTTTTGGATGAGCTCAGTAGCCTCCAGCAAAAGGAATGGAAATGCAAAAGTCCTATTCTGCTAAAAAGCTGCCTTTCAAAATCATGTAAAGATACTAAGGAAAATGCAGTTAGAAGCCCCCAGAACAATGTAAATGATAAGCTGTCAAAGGGAAGATCAGAAAGCATAAAGGACTTACCATTTGTGTTACAAGTTAAAAAAGGATGTAAACCTAAACCAGTTTGCAACCAGAATAACCTGGAGGCTGCTAAAAATAAAAGATGTTCTTTGACTGCTGCTTCAGCAACAGATGACAGCAGCTCTGTGGATAGCGACGACAGCATCGAACAAGAAATTAGGAAATTTTTGGCAGAAAAGGCTAAAGACTCTGCAAACAGTATGGAAATACAGAGGGATAACTTAACTGCAGACTCATTGAGAGTTACCAGACCTCGTGCAAATAAAGGAAAAGCAAAGCATCAGCTCATTGAAAATGAGACTAACATGTTATCAGGTCAGAGTAAAAAAACGAAAAAGTTATCTCGGCAAACAGGTGAATTGAAAAGCTCTCAGAGAACTGTAGGAGGATGTGCAATAATGCATGATGGTGGGAAAAGTGCATCCTATGCAGAGAATGTGTACCTCCATACTACTCTGGAGTTGAAGGCTGAGCAAGGGACAGTATGGACCAAAGGTGTAGCTGCTGGTGCTTTATCTGTAAGCGGAAATTCATTACGTAAAAAGGGTACTGTAGAGCCTAAGCAGAAAAGCCTTTCACCTACACACAGCAAAGGTGATGGGTGTAAATTGCAAAATTACCTTAATGCTAAGTCTAATTCCAAAAGAAATAGCACCTTTCAGTTAAAAATTTCCAGCAAATTTATAGCTGGTCTAAAGTATGCTCGTGATAGAAAGAAATCTCTGCTTTTAAACAAAAGGCAAAATGTAGAACTTTCACTTCCCCATAGCAGCACGTTAAGGACTGAGGTAACTCTCCCGAATGTTTGTGCACTTGAACAAAAAAATGGAGCCTTGGTGCAAAATGGGAACCTTGGTGAAGAGGGAAAGACAGGAATAAAAGAAGCAGATTTTACTCAGAACCTCATAGTAGAGGAGACACGTCTCCATATAGCAGAAACCTGTGAAAAACTGGAGGCTGCTCCTTTGCATGTTAAAAGTGAAGCAGATGATTACAGAAAGGATAACACTTTGGGAGACAAGCAGATGTATTGCAGCTTAGATTCAAATCCAGATCCCCCATTGCAGGAACCTCTCATGGCTTCAGTAAATGAGGACAAAGTTAGCATAGGAACATTTATTTTTGAGAGCCAAAATACATACATTAAGGAAGAGGAAGGAGAGAGCCAGCAAGACAGCAGCAGGCAGGAAGAAATTAATGTACCCAACTCTAGTTTGGAAGGGGAAATGTTAGCCCAGCAAAGTAGGGAAGCTAATTGTAAAGAGGACCATGTTCGGGAAACTTTAGACAGAAGTTCTGCAGAATTTAGAGACGTAGCTGTACAATGCACAAGTTTCCAGGTGAAAAGCGAGGTGTCAGATTTGTAAGTACTCTTTTTTATAACATTCAGTCTTGTTAGAAAATACCTATCATTGTAAATATCTTGATAAAACTTGAGAGTAAAAGGAAGAAGTTGCTGATTTATATCATGTGTACACTAATGTGAAAAATCCTATTTAACAGGTGTATCATGGATAAATGTTGTTTTTTTTGTAGAATTTTGTAAATTATTTAAAGTGCTTTAAGGAAGTATTTTTATAATGCTTTTTAAGGCATGCATTACTACAGGATGCTGTATTTAACATGTAATTGTCATAGATAAGACGATAGCATGGCTAATTATGCTTTAAATTATATGGTGCATTGAAACTCATATATTGGAATTGAACCCATTTGTGTCCATAATGTATTGGCCAGGTTTTAAAAGACCTTAGAAAACAATAGCAGTTGATTAGGAATATTACAGCTATTGAAGCACATTCTCTGACATTTCTTGGACTTGGAACTATTTTAGAACAGCCTCTTGTAGCCATTTTCCACTTGGGTCCCCATCTTGAAATTAGAACTGCTCTTCTGGACAACTGTAACTAACGCAGGCCCATTGAAGTCAACATAGCACCATGCAGATGGTATTGTTTGTCCCTGTTAATTGCAGGTTCAAGAACAGTGGTGTGGAGCAGTCTTTTAAAAATGTAAGGGCTTCCTGCTTCAGCTCTGGGACTGCTGAGTCCCTTTTATCTTCTGAACATTCTGATAACCTCCTGTAATCATGCTTTAAAGCACAATTGCAGTTCAGTAAAGTGAAGCGGCTTTTTGCTTCTATATGTTCATTCAAACAACATTATTTCAGTGGATTGCACTAGATCTACATGCTGCTAAAGTATCCATGGCCAAAATAATTCCATAGGCATTCTGTAGTCTCATTTTGATACCCTACAATTACATGATGAGTTTTGGTCTTCAAAATTAACTTTGTGTTGCATTGGAGTGTCTTGTGTCTAATGTTTAAGAATGGTTTCTATAAGGTGCATCTCTGCAAAAATTTGATCACTTTCTACTGTTTTGTGCAATAGAGCAAACTTAGGCTTGCTGCAGTAAACGCTTCCTTAAAATTTTTGGCTGGCAAATCTTTGAGTGAGATCCTAGCGTATTTTCAGTGTCCCTATTCCATTCACCTTCACACTCACATTCCATCCAGAGTAAAAATCAGGTTGTTTTTTAAATGGGACACTGATGTTGGAATAAGAGCATCCCCACACACAGACTTGCACTGAAATAACTAAAATATGTGAATTAAAACTAATTTAGTTATTGCAATTTCAGTTTGTGTGTAGTGAAGCCCTTCGAGTCAGTATGTATCTTTTGTATCAGCAGTTTGATTTGGCATTTCTGTAACAATCTGGTCTTTTGAAATGGCTAACCTCTTCGAAATCTTTAACTGCCACCCATCTATTTCTTATTTCAACAGCCTGCCTGAGACTGGCCTTAATTTCACAGAATAGAGCAAAAGCAGTCAAGAATGCATCCGGTATGTGCTCTGATCTTGCAGAGAACTGACAGGCTATGGCATAGAATAGTGCAGTACTAGTAATGTTGTTATAAAAAAGAAACAATGACCTTTCTGTCTAGACATCTTTTGTGTGCTTTATACTGTTGTGCCGTTACACTTAAAAATATTTCAGTAGTGGTCGTCTGGCATCTTATTCCTGGCCACATTTGATTTTTAGATTAAATATTTACATCAGCTCACTAACATTTTTAATTTAGTAATAGTACACCTGGAAAAAAAGTTTTATTCTGAGCCCCCAAACCTGCAATCAGTCTGCACAGGCATAAGGTTCTGCCTGACTGACTGATTGCAGGACTGGGGTCTTTAGTTTGAAATTGGGATGCAAACTGGTATTTTAAAATAGCAGTTTTCTAGATATGTTGTTTAATAAGATTAAGCTGTAATTATTTTTAATGATGGAAACACTATATACCCTGTCTGTATAAACTAGGCTGAGTGTTTCCTCAATTAAAATTTCAGTAAACCAACAGTAAGATTTTAAGTGTCTCATGCCCCAATTAATGTGCATGTGGTTGAAACCTTTCTTGATGTACTAATTCACTTTCAGTTAAGATGCAGTTACTTGTAACTTGTGCTTTAAACTAATCGAATTTTTAAAGAGCACTTTTTTAAAAATTGAAAAACTTGATTTGTATATAAGAAATGGTGTGAATTCATAAGTTTATAACATTTAATAAATTGGGTTCTAATCATGAACCATGGAAACCAGCAAGATTTCAAGTGATTTGTATCAACATCCTGAGTCGAAAGACTGATTCAAAATGAAATCTTTCTCTGCCCATTTTTTTTTTTGTTTTTAATGCAGAGTTCTTAAGAACTGCTACCGGCAGTTTTTGTGACTAGGGTCAGCTGGATTAAAAAAAAGATTTACTCCTGCTTCCCTTGAAGACAATGGCAAACTCCCATTGACTTAACTGGAAGCAAGATCAGAGGCCCCAAACACGCATCTGCTCCTGCTGCTTATTGTCTCCTCCCACTTCTGTATACATCTTATCTGAAATCATAATTCTGTGGCTATAACACCAGGAGTCTGCTTTCCGGTAGGAAGAAGAAGCAGGAACAGATTTTAAAAGTTCTGGGTTTTATGAAGATATTCCTAATAACAATAAAGAGAGCGAGAGGAGAAGCGACAAAGCTTATAGGAAGGAGTATGACTAGAATGCAGTTTGGAGAGTTTCATGAGTGATGTGAAAAATGGGGTCTGTAAATCTAGAAGATCTAATAGCACCCAACTGAACTGAGAACTGGGTTGCCGGATGCTCCAGTGCCACAAGAGAAGTAATAGTAGACACCTTTCTTCCCCTAAACTTGTGGACAAGGAGTGGGGTCTTTGCCGTAGCAGCTTCTGAAGACTGCTTTGCAGGAGCATTGTTTTTGCTCTCTTGGTCCTGAGCTAAACTGGGGCAGGGGATTCAAACTAAGATATGCAATTTCAGCTGCGCTATTCGTGTAGCTGAAGTCAAAGTATCTTAGTTCGACTTACCTGGCGGTCCTCACAGCGGCGAGTCAACCGCAGCTGCTCCCACTTCGATTCCGCTTACTACTCTTGCGGAGCTGGAGTTCCGGAATTGACGGGGAGTGCGTTCGGGGATCGACTTATCGTGTCTAGATGAGATGCAATAAATTGATCCCCGATACATCGAACACTACCCACCGATCCGGCGGGTAGTATAGACGTGCCCTTGGGAGGCAGGCAGAGCTCAGCAGGAGAGAGTGGAATTGGAGGTAGAAAGCATTTGTAGAGACTTCACTGAGCACCACCAACCGCCACCTTCTAGGAGCAGCACTCACTCTTACCCAGCACCACTTCTCCAGTATCCAGGACCAGCATACACTCCCTACAGCACCCCGCACCAGTGCTGAGGACTGGAGACAGTGAGGGTGGTTGTCTGCCAGCACTGGGAGAGGAGGCAGCAAATGGTTTTCTGCTTACACTGGGGTGTGAATGGCTGGGGTTTAAGACTATATTGGGAGGAAGGTGGTTGGGGATTAAAAATATTCTGCATTTGGCAGAAGCTTGTCTTTTGTGGCCTGAGGTTGCATTTTGGTATGTGACCCAGCCAGTCTTACCTGATATTTCTGTCACCACTGTTTGTCTTAACGGATATTGCCCTAGATTGCTTTGATGCTTCTGAATTTTTCAAACTTCATCCCCTTAGAATTGCTCACTAGTCAGAGAAGCAAACTCCACAGGGAACTTTATACTAAACACACATCATCTTCAGTATTGGCACCACAGCCATACGCAGGCTGTTGTGTCATGCTTCTTCCCATGCTGTGTTTGCAACAGCATCGTTCTGGACACAGTTCTCCTCAACCATTCACTTAGACAAGAAAATAAAGCCTGAGTCCTTGGAACAATAAAAAATCAATATTAAAATAACAGAATAAAGGCTGCCCAATTAAAAAAGAGTAGCATTACATTAACTGAGTAATGTGACTGTGGATTTAAGCTTCATCCAGAACCTGCTTTGGGATCACAAAAGAGATCCGTCTGACCTCTTCACACAAGGCAACGTCTTCTTCGGCACAATACCAAAATGGTTTAAGTTTGTACTGAGGAGTGCCTTATTGGCACTCATCCAAGAAGTCAATGATTGAAAAGGTATGGAGCTAAACTAATCCCACCCTACCTGTGACACCTCCAGGTGATGGTTGAAGGTGCACTGACATGCCCCTGTAGTTACAGTGACTCCAAACTTCCTTTAGCGATGGATGTTATCCTTTTACTGATCCATATTTCCTCTGCAGCAGACAAACTCAGATCTTGGGAGGTAAGTAAAGATGAAAATAACTTAATTTAAAGTCATCCACTGTCTTATTTTAAAATGTAATTATTTGTGATTTTTTAACTCTGAGCATAAATTCTGCTAATTTAGGTTTTAAGCAATTTTATATAATATATTTAGATTTGATGCCTAAAGCAGAAGTGATCATAATGCAGATCTGTTTCATTTTGTCTACTGATGCGTGTGTGTATATATATATATATATTTTTTGTTATTTTCCAGTTCTTTACGAACCTCTATTGATCCTGGATTGACAATAGAACCATATATAACTTTATCTCCAACACAGCTGTGTAAAAATCTTACTTTAAAAATCCAGAGTGGACGGAGAGAATTCCAGGTAGATTCTTTTCTTTGAGTGCCTCATTTTTCAATCCTCGGTATCCCAAAGATTAAAATGTTTAAACACATTGAGGGTCTATTGATTGCCATGGATCTCCTCTGGAGTTTACTAGATATATATTATCTTATACTTAGGATCAATTTATATGGAGCACTATCAGGAATCATCTATAGGAGCCTTTTTCTGGTTACAATGAACTAGGGCCACGGTTGTAGAAAAGCATCCTCTTAACTTTACTTAATGTACAATTTTAAGAGCAGACTACATTGAAGCATTTATGCAGCATGCAGACACAAGGAGAGATAACCATTGTTCCTACACATATCCTAAATGCACAAATCCTGTACTGACCATGATGTATATTGTACGTGGACTGGATAATCTGGAGGATTTGTAATAGATAACGGAGGCTTTCACCTATAGGTCAGTTGTAATTTTAAGTTGCTTATATCTAACAATGGCCTGGTGACCTATGTGCAATGAATTTGACAAGTCTCAGTCCCATTTCCAGTGTATAGATGTCCCAATTAATAAAGCCACCACTTCAAATGCCATTAATTAGCGCCTTTCTTGGCAGTCTCAGTAGAAAGGTCAAGAACTAGATGGGACCATGGAGGTTCCTCCAGGTCAGGAAAACAGTATGTGTGTATCCCTGCACTGTCTATCCTGTACATGCTGTGCTACTAAACAGAGGATTGCAGTCCCCAAAGCTGTCAATACAACACTTTTCACCTGTACTCCATCTAAAACTGGTTAAGTGTTAGCTATATTTCAGACTCTGATACAACTAAAAATAACTAGGCAGAGAGAATATTTGTCTGGTGGGGGTGGAGAGGGAATGAAGGGTTGTCTTAAAAGGTTTGGAACATGTGTTTCCAGTGACTGAAAAAATGTTATACTAGTAAATTCTGGATTAGTCACACTTAGAGAAAATGTAAATTTACAATATCTGACATCAACATCTTACCGGTAGCTTAGTACTAAGCATATCAACAGCATCCCTGTGATAAATACTCAAATACAGTACAAACTTTTGACTAAAACCTGCGTAAATACCTAGAAAAAAAATCAGATGCCCTAACACTCTCTTTTAGTATGGGCAATTTTCTTCATAGCCCTATGGAAAGAATTTTCCCCTCTAAATCATGCTGCTATGTTTAATCTAGGAACGGTGGGGGTTATTTGTTTGGGGTTTTGGTACTTTCAGAAAGTGTGCTGCATGTTGGGAGGGGGAGGGGGAACCTGACTTGTTTCTCAGGGTTGAAAAGCAATGGAAATAACAAAATAATGTATGTATTGGACTTCATATGACACCACTTGTAGTTTTTAAACAGGCTAGTAGGCTTTCTGCAGACAATTGTGTAGGTCATCTGCTGTTTAAAACAGCTATTCAGGGCTTTGCCCACAAAATTTAGAAGTTTCCCCAGTTAGCATGAATATTATCCAAAAACCCTGGTCATGGTGATGTTTGATTCTAAAAATGAAGGAATAAGCACTTTGTTTCCTAAAACGGGGGATGAGTTTAGTTGTGCAACTTGTGTTATTTCATCTAAAAGGGATGTGTGGGTGTGTTCCAGCTCTTTATAATGGTACACAAATACAATTCATTACAATATAGTTTAATTTTGCATAGCATCTTTAATACAAACTGTATCCCCAAATGTGCTACAAAGTTAAATTATGCAAGGTAGCCTGTTGTGGAAGATTGAAGATTGTGAGATAAACCATATGTAACAAAGTAAAGCATTCAGCTCAGATACCAAAACCAGGGAAGAGGTTTAGGCATAAGAGAAAATAGATTTCTTTTTAGGTGAGATCTTAAAAATTGTGGAGAAAGAATGTGGTAGAGAGATATGGACAGGTAAATGAGAGTAGTTTTTGTAAAGGAGGCAGTCCTCTCTGAAAACTAATCTCATCGTAGAAAAAGTGGACTGAATAATAAAATTGTGTAAAATTACGAGAACTGTTTCTTATTTATTCTGCACTATGTTGACTTTGTATTTCAGGCAAAGAATTGGAAACAGTGGAGGAAATGAAGACATACATGCCTTGAAGTCCTAGAAGAGAAATGGTAAATGAGAAAGCAGGGAGTTGATTATTTTTTCTAAATTACTTCAGTTTTTCTTTTGAAGGCATGTGATAGATATTGAAAATATAAACCCTTTGGGCGAATTTCAGCCCTTGCTTTATTATACTAGTTGAACCCCATTGACAGGTTATAAATAAAGGCAGAATTTTGCCAGATATTTCTGTATTGGAGATCACCAAATATTGTGTGGTATAATAGTGAAACTACGCAATGGGCCTTCTCCCAAACTCTTTGAGGTCAATGGGAACTACAATAGGTTTTAGATCAGGCGCTGTATATTTGTATTTGTTTATTCTATGTTTGTGCCTTTGACTTACTATTCAGTTTCATAGTTCAGGTGTTTCATTAATGATCTTGTTAATTAGTAACAAAGTAAACTTGCCTTGCTTGTATTTTTGAAAACTTTGCTCTGTCATGCTTGATCAATTCATTTTTATAAGACAATATAAAAATGATCCAAGTCAGAGTGAAGTTTTCTTAAGAAAATGTTATGAAAAATATAGGTTGCAGTATTATCTGGACACATCTCTTCTATTATACCAAATATTATTTTCAGCCAGCTGCTGGAAATTTCTCATAGCTTTTAGTTATATATTACCAGTGTGTTGCACTGTTAAATGAGGATAGTGTCTCCTCCACAAAGTTCTTGAGAATTATAGGTAGAAATATGTTGCAAAGTTAGCACTGCAATGGAGTGTGATTTATATATAAATGACAGTTTCATTCGTTGTATACCGTATTTTTCGCCCTATAAGACGCACTTTTTCTTCCCCAAAACTGGGGGGGAAAAAGTTGGTGCGTCTTATAGGGCGAATGTCTTATAGGGGGGGAAAAAAAAAAAAAAAGCGCCTCGCTCTCCCGTCCCCGCCGCGCGGGCGGGCTGCCGAGGTTCCCCCCTCCCCGCCGCGGGCGGGCTGCCGAGGTTCCCCCCTCCCCGCCGCGGGGCGGGCTGCCGGGAGCGTTCCCGGCAGCCCGCCCGCGGCGGGGAGGGGGGAACCGGGACGCTCCCGGCAGCCCGCCCGCGGCGGGGAGGGGGGAACCTCGGCAGCCCGCCCGCGTGGCGGGGACGGGAGAGCGAGGCGCTTTTTTTTTTTTTTGGTCCGGCTTTTTTATTAAAAAACGAGGGGGCGTCTTATAGGCCGGAGCGTCCTATAAGACGAAAAATACGGTAACTGCATTTGTTGCAATAAAGCTTTAGAAAATATTTCTCTAGGGTTCGTTGTCCTTGTCTGAATAATTCATTAAGGAAATATAGTCTTCTAAATAGGAAGGAACAAATATTCTAAAACAAATCAGTTAACAATACTATTTAAAGAGTTAATATCTTTGGGAAAACATGGATCTTGAGATGTCCTGATCAGATTCTAAACAATATAGAAACAGAGATTCAAACATTCATTAATTCTTTAGTACCATGTACATGAACCAAGAGTTGAAGGGATCACTTGTGATGGAAGAAAAGGCTATTAAGCATATGCATATCTTTGTTGTAAGCTATGTTAACTGAACTACCATTTAATTGTAAGTAACTACATGTTGACTAGAAGGGATTCAGCAACCATTTCTACCTGAACACATGAATATCATTTAACCATATTAAATGTGTCTTAATGGATATCTTTTTTCTAATAAACGTTTATTCTTGAAATTCTATAGTGATTTTTTCCAGTTCTCTGGTGAAACGTTTGTGTTTCCTGAACAGAAGCTGTTGAAACTGTTTACAAGAAAATGTATTTAAAAAATTAATATCTCCAAAGGTAAATTTGAGGGTTTAGCTACTTGAGTCTCTCTCAAACAAATTTTCCTGATGACACCTTTTCTCAGCTTTATGAGCATAATTCCACCTTAAACCTCTTCCTGGGGAACAAATTCCACCTTAAACCCCTTCCTGGGGAACAAATGTTTAATGGGCTTTTCAAAATAGCAGAGAAAGTTGGCTCGCTGGAAGTTGAAACTAGACAAACTCAGACAGAAAATATGTAAATTCCTATCAGTGAAGGTAATTAACTACTGGAGCAATTTACCAACAACCTTGGTGAATTCAAATCGAGATTGGATGTTTTGCTAAAAGATCTGTCCTATGAATTGTTTTGAGGAAGTTCTGTGCCGTGTGTTATACAGGAAGGCAGACTAGACGATCACAATGATCCCTTCTAACCCTGGAATCTATAAGTGTAGCCCTTACTTGGCAATCTTAGCAGAGACCCAAGATAGCAATGGGCCGTAGAACTTCTCTGACATACCCAGCAGTGGTGTTTGCTTGGCATTCCTGAGGCACACTGGCAGGGCAGCATGGCATGGCCTGTGTACTGGCTGCCGGTGCTGTACTGTAGGATGGGGCCACCCATTTATGTTTAATCAGCATGAATTCACTTACATTCATAGGCAGTTTTAAGAAAACAGACATTTTTCCAGATTTTTTTTCTTTATTCGCACACCTACTCTAAAGCAACATTTTGCTCTTATTACTCTCTCAATGACAGTGTTTTCATCCTGGCTCATTTACTCATGATATTCTGTTTTCATGACCTTTTCTACTACGTCGTGCTAACATTAGATCTAGGCTCTAGTTCAGCAAGGTAACCTGAAGTCAGACATTGTAATAGAAGATTCCCATTGCAGCTAAATGATACTGTAATGACATGTAGCATTATTGTAACAGAAGCCTGTGTTTGTTGTGGTGAATCATCCTGCAAACGAATGTGGCAGACAGAAGTATATTTAACATCACTCAATGCGGGAGCACATTGTTTCCAGTCATGCTTTCAAAGTGAATCTTAGGAGCTGATTTAGGAGAGAAGCAGAAATGCTATTGTTTACTTGTGGTTTTTTTTAACCAAACCGTAGACAGTAAACTGAAGAACAGGTGTCATACTGCAGACCCCACGGCTGAAACATTATTCACAGTGGGATGGCCCACTGCCATTGTAACTGGGATGGAAGTTGAGTCTGTCGTAGAAGGTGATAAAATTATCTATGCCAGTCACGTCACTTTTCTCTATGTAGGTGTTGAGCCCGTCGTTCGTATACATGCCACACTTTCCGAGATGTTTCGAAAATGCATGTGAGGTAATGTTAAAGGAGGTCTGTGGGGAGAAAAGCAAGGGGAGATATTTTAAGATACCCATAGCATCTCTGTGTTTTACAAGAGCTAGGGTATAATTACAAGGGCTCTGAATCTTCATGCGTCAAAGAATGAACCAAACACCAGTTATGGTCAGGAAAAAGAACCCTACACATCCACCCGTTGTTTGTGTATTTTTAATCAAGGGCCTTTGTACTCTAGAAAATTTGTCCTAAATTTTGCTGCAAGGGTGCTGGTTTCTGCAGCACACCACTGGAGCAGACCAGAGATGTTGCACCAACTTCAGCTGAATTCAAAAACTGAAATCGTTCCATAGCGTATTAATTCTTCTATCGCAGAAAGATACACTATATTTGAGTGGGGAGAAGAACCAAGGGGCACCTTCTGAAGCTTCAGGCATTGATCATCACACTGTGTGTGTGGTTTTGGTTATGGTTTATTTTTCACCTTGGCAATCCTCATGGTCCAACTCGGTTTTTCTGATTAGTTTTTTACATACCATTAGGAGTAATAGAAAAGTTGTTTGTGAGTAAACATTTTTTTCTCTTTGGCATCACACTTCAGCCACAAGTGACCAACGACTAACTCTCCTTGTTTATTTGGGGGCGGGGGGAAATATATTGTGTCCAATTTAAAAAATCATTGATCTACTCCAGTGTGTTTCCAAAGAGATTCTAAATCAGTGCATTTGCCCACTTTTAAACTATTAAGTCTTTTCTTTCTAACCCTCCTATACTGTAAAAGTCACAATTTGAAGATACCAAAGCTTCTGGGTGGGATTTTTCAAAAGCCCCTAGGTGACATAAGAGCACGTGTCTCACTGAAGGCCACTTAGAGACTTCTGAAAAGCCCATTTTTTTTATTTCAAAGATCTGCTGAAACCTAAAATATTAAAATAGAACTATAGTGCCCTTCAGTTTTGGTATTACTGTAATTTTCCTTCCTTTGTAAGTGGCTGGAGTGGCACCATGCAATGAAAATTTGAATAGCAATAGAAAAATTAGTCTATTGGGTCTTACACAGGAGACCTAAATTTGAACCAGTGCTGGCCACCATCAAAAACCCTTAAATTTAACAAAAGATATAAGGGTAAGATACATATTGAACATCAGAATTCCCCCTTGCCAATTTCCCTTGACTACTTTTCAATATTATTCTGTGTCTGTATTCTGGTTGGCTGTGCCACTACCCACTTTACTGATGCCAAGAGCAGGTGATATCTGGGCAGAGGAGGGTGAGTAAACAGTGCCTGCAGGATAATATATGCATTTTAAAATATTGCAAGGGATAGATCCTCCTGTAAGGAAGGGAATGTATCCGACCGTAGTGAATTGACAGTTTTATAAAGGAAGGAACAAAGCAAAAAGCATAGCTGAGTCTTTTTTTTAAAATACTCCTACAGATCAAGCAGATAACTGATTCTTCAACCAGTACCTACAGTTCACTTAAAAGGTAAGATTGATACCCACACACTGTAATTAGGCTTTTGCTGCATATACTTACTGGCATTTCATGAACAGTAGGCGCTTTGCTTCCATAGAGCTGGTTGGTGGTCCTGTACCTTGGATGGGACTCCTTTGTTCTGCACAATAGAATGTCATTTTACTTGGTGTGGTTTCTTTCATACAAACTGTACCCCACAGCACTTTACAGAATTAATTAGCATTGTTTACGGAGATGAATTACAGCAACAGATGGACATTAAGAAGTGCAGACAAGGGAAAGGATGCTTTTGGGATAAGGTGGGGAGAGATGAGAAGGCATTTCTAAGCCATTCATGGGCTGCTAAGCAGCTGGGTTTTTCACCAGCAGTGAGAATGCTGGAGCAGAGAAGAAATGTCTGCCAAGGAACCAGCAGGACAAGGTTCCTGGAGGAATTTAAGGACAAGGACAATTCTGCGCATGCTTGACGCTGAAGAGCTGGGGCTTGAATGAAGATGGAGTAAAGCACGCTTGGGACATCTGGCCATGAGGGCTAATCTGGCTGTAAGTAATGGGACACATCCCAGAGGTCCTTCAAGCCTTTAAATGGGTATCATTTTCACAATCATGCAGAGGTCTCGATTACTTCACAGGATCTCGGGTCATTGTGCAAAGTGTGGCAACCTCTTAGTGCACCAGGAACCCCTCCCTCTCTTTGAGCATGCGGCTTTTGCTCCTCACACAAGCTGTATCAGCTTCCTCACCTGTAGCCCCGAAACCATTCTGGGTGGTTGAACCTGGCTGGCAAATTGTCATCAACTCTGTAGTAATCACTGGTTCTTGGGGACCGACGCTCCTCTGCCTCTTTGTTACAAGTGGCAAATGCCTCCGGCTGGTGCTCCTGGGACATATTGAGCAAAGATTTTTTGGGGACTCTGGTCCAAGCTGGACAAAGGGGCAGGAAATTGACCAGGCACACAAGAAACAGGGTGCTTAAGTAACAAACTGTATGTTGCTAGGAGACAGGCAACAAAGAGAGAGGCCCTTAAAGGTACAGTACTGTTTCTTAGATAAGGGTCCAGCTTACACACACTTTCCCTGCACACCATGGGGAGTAGTCCCCTGAGGGCTGTGGAAGTATTAGCTCCGACTAAGCCCTGCAGTGATTGCAGGATCAAGTCCTTATTTCTGTTACTTTCAGTCCCCCTGGTTCAGTAGTTTTCCTGAAAGTATTTTGCAGGCCTCCTTTTCTATCTGTATGAGAGAGAGTCCTGCCGAAGTGAAGAAATGAAGGCACGTTGGCTGACCCATATTGTCACATTGTTTCCTTGCACTCCCCTGTGTGTCTGCGCCTCTTGTCTTTTATCCAGTACTGAGGACAATTCTTTGCAGCAGGAACTATCTTTTTGTTCTGTGTTTGCACAGCGCCTTGCACAATGGGGTCCCAGTGTATGACTGGGGCTTCCAAGGGCAAGATTCATCTCATAACTACTGATCGTTTCCAACAAGCGGGGTGATCGGAGGAACAGCTATTTGCTCCTCCATAAACCCTGTTGTATCCAGGGGTGCTGGAGCCATTGTACCAAACTGTAAGCCCTGGAGATGAAGGAAATCGCGTCAAGTCCGGGGTTCCCGGTTAAGTGACTTGCCCAAGGTCACAGTGGAAGTCTGTGGCAGAGCCAGGAATAGACCCTGAATCTCAATGCCACCCTGGCCAGCACCTAGGGGTGTTTCTCGAGCTTCACGCCTGTTCGGGTCCCTGCAGCAACCCAGTAGGTCCAGGCTAGGAATTCCGGCCAACACCCGCTCTGGGAGCGAGGGCGGGTGTTTGCAGTGTGCGCCTTTGAACCGGGCATGGGCAGTCTCCCTGCGGGGTCTGGGATCAGACCGGCCCCAGCACTGCGGGCTGCACTAGCCAGGCAGCGGAGGACCCGGAGCCCGGGCGCCGGCAGGCGGAGCTGCGCCGCGCCCGCCCAGGGGAAGGGCCCCGGCTGCGGCTGGAGGAAGCGGAAAGGGCCGGTGCTGCAGCCTAAGCTGCCCTTCCGTGCCCGGCCCTGCTGCCGCCGCCGCTGCCCCGCTCCGGAGATGGCCGCGGCCAGGCTGCTGCGGGCGGGTGAGGCAGGGAGACGGGGCCTCCGGCGCGCAAAGCCTCGGGGCGCAGGGGGGCTGGAGCCGCGGGGAGCGGAAGGGGGGGGGGCGGATCCGAGCCCAGGCGAGCTGCGCAAGGTGCCTCCCTCCGCCTTGGGCCCGGCGCGCCTCGGGCAGGGACAGTCCTGCCGAGATCGAGCGTGTCAAGATCCCCGGGGGCTCAAAAATCCGGAGATGTTTTTTGTTTGTTTTTTAAGCGCATTTTTTAAAAATGGAGCCTGGTCCTTTGCTCTCTGGTGTCTGAGCCCTGGGGGCGCACGTGGGTGGCAGAAACTAGACACTTGTCTTGAAAGGGGAGCCGAGCTTCTTGTGCCATCTCCTGATTCCAGGAGTTGGGGCTTTAAGACAACCCCCTCCCCCCGATGATCCGGAGACTTGCCTCTTGGAGTCTAGCTCCCCGGGAAGCAGCCCCTCCGGGTGTTAGAAATCAAGCAACCAGCTTCCCCAGCTGTGGTTTTGCAGCAACTTCCCCCTTCTTTAACCCTAACCCTAAGCCTGTGCCCCCTGCTGCCTATCCCCTCCCACTGCTCCCCAGCCAAGGTGTCTGCTCCTTACTTTGCTGGAGGAAGGGGGGGTTGCTTGACTTCTTATGAGGTCCCAGTATCCCTATAATGCAGAGCCTGCCCCATGCTCCCTGCCATCTGGTGTGCATACTTCCCAAAGCCCAGTTGGAGGAGAGAAAGTTCTTAGATCTTCCTCAGGGTTTCCGCCTCTGAGAAGCGGGTCTAATATTAAATTGTGTTTCAAGGACTTGAGAAGCCTGAGTGTTTGTGGAGTGCTTTGGGTTCTTCTGCAGATGGGTGCTGCAAAGTATTCTTGATGTCTTAATTTTACTACCCATCTGCTCAAGGCTTTTCTTTACTTTCTCCCCTCTCTCCATTGTCAGTGGTACCAAGGTTTAGCTGCCTTGGGTCACTGAAGAAAGCTGCTCCCAGTACCTCACAGCTCAGCAGTCGACTTTATGGAACTCTTCTTGACCCGGAAGAAACGCAGCAGGTGGACCCAAATGGTAAGACTCATTAACCCACCTACTTTAAGAGAGTGAAAGCAACCAGCCTATTTGGCTTATACTGTCCAAAGCAAGTTGAATTAAGCCAACCATCCCTTTCTGATAGCCACCAGGTTTGCTTTAAGCCAAAAGATAATGTATCGCTAAGTTAATGAACATCTCTTCTAAGCCCTGCTGGCTAGTTTAATTTTCAGATTGTATAAGCATGTGATTTTCAGCACATTAGATTCCTCTCTAGCCCATATAATTATGCACCTAGGAGAGGAAGGAACACTTTTTGGCCAAGATTTGGGATTGAAATTCAGGGTTCTATTCCTCACTTTGCCACAGACTTCCAGTGTGACCTTGGGCAAGTCACTTAAACTCTCTGTACCTCTGGTTCCCTGTAAGAGAGAGAATATGAGTCTTAAAGTGTAAAGCACTAAGACATTTGCATGGAAGAGATTGTGTAAACGCATTAACCGCCATATACACGCCCAATCATTGGGCTGTTATTGGCAATCCGGGACTAAACGGTGCTCTCTTTTTTTCATACCACAACCAAACTTTGTGCTGCACAAACTGGGGGGGGCAGAGCTCAAACCTCTGTTTGTCCTTTCTTCAGTTATTAATGACAAGATTATAACCGAGCCCCTCAGAAACCCCGACTTCTTCAACGTGAAAGAGCTCTTCTCCCTGAAAGATCTCTTTGATGCCAGAGTGCACTTGGGGCATAAAAAAGGCTGCCGGCATAGGTAAGTTGCGCAACTTTGACGTGGAGCCTTGGGGTTGAGCCAATACCCATTGAGTCAGGGGGTGTATTTACATCAACTTTGGATCCGATCTTTAGTTAAAAGAAGGGTAGGATTATTTGCCCTGTACGTGGCTCCTTCCTAATGACGTTCACAATAAGTCAGTATTTGACTGTCCTAGCACAGAGAAGGTTATTTTATTTGCTGTCACACAGGCCTGCAGCGTTGGAATCAAAACCTTTTAGGCGTCCAAAGATTTCTTCCTATTGCAGATATTCTGGGAGTCCAGTGTAAGGAGCTGAGTGGGCATTCGGTTGGTTTAGAACCAAAATAAAACCAGATCCACCTGTGTGAGCCCGTCTATTGGCATGGTACAGGGATCTGATTGGTTGATCAGACCCTTAACTGCCCTTTCCTTTAAATGGAACACAGGAATTGCCAGACGGGATCAGATCCAAGATCTGTCTAGCTCAGTGGCCTGTCTCTGACAGCGGCTAGCTGCAGATCCATCAGAAGAAGGTGCAAGAAGACAATTCTGGAATAACCTGGCGCCTGGGAAATTTTCTCCGACTCCCAGTGATTAGAGGCTGGCTGAAGCCCTGACGTAGGAGAGTTTCTATAGGGACAGGGAGCGATTGGAAATGTCTGTCAAA
Source organism: Sternotherus odoratus (assembly GCA_032164245.1). Classification (NCBI taxonomy): domain Eukaryota; kingdom Metazoa; phylum Chordata; order Testudines; family Kinosternidae; genus Sternotherus; species Sternotherus odoratus. The sequence goes on from JAVMKO010000016.1 coordinate 15,266,139, forward strand.
ACTGTTCCGAGTTTTTTGTGTCTCATTCTCCGTCCCCAGGTTTATGGAGCCGTATATCTTTGGCTGTCGCCTTGATCAGGACATTATAGACTTGGATCAGACTATGAAACACCTCCAGCTGGCTCTGAACTTCACCGCCCACGTCGCCTACCGCAAAGGGATCATCCTCTTCGTCAGCCGCAACCGTCAATTCGGCCACCTGGTGGAGGTGACGGCCAGGGACTGCGGGGAGTATGCCCACACCCGGTACTGGCAGGGGGGCCTGCTGACCAATGCCCACATTCAGTACGGGACCGGGGTTCGCCTGCCTGACCTCCTCATCTTCATCAGTACCCTGAACAACGTCTTCGAGCCGCACGTGGCCGTTCGGGATGCCGCCAAGATGAACATCCCCACTGTAGGAGTGGTGGACACTAACTGCAACCCCTGTATCATCACGTACCCCATCCCTGGGAACGACGACAGCCCCCCGGCAGTGGAGCTCTACTGCCAGCTCTTTAAGATGACCATTACCCGGGCAAAGAACAAAAGGAAGCAGATGGAGGTTTTGTATGGACTGCAAAACAAAGCGGACGGCAGTTAGATCATCCTCGTGCCCTTGCTAGCCCTGGTGCAAAATCTGCTAGCTCATCTGTGTCACGATGGTGTTCAGTACTCAGCAGGTTACCTACCAGGCTTCTTTGACTTGCTGGCAACATGCATGGGGCTTGGGTGGGAGGGAGGAGGGGACGGGAATGCTCCCACCTTAGGGAGTGATCCAGCTCCCATTGAAGGCAGTGGAAATATTAACATGAACTTCAATGAGAATTGGATTGAGTCCTAGGAGAGAGCCCCCTGGCCTACTCCGGAGGAGGAGATCCCACGGTGATGGCAGCCCCCACTCCGCTGTCACTTGTCTGGGATCATCTGGGATTCTTAACTTCCCAAACAAAAAACGTGAGTGGATTTGTCAGCACCCTGTGGGTGCTGCTTCCCCCCCTTCTCCCCGCAAAAGAGACTTCATCCAGAAACTTCATCCTACCCTTCATCCAGAAACTAGAACTATGCAAGACTAAATAAGATGGGTATATCCCGTTTGGTTTGCTTGTATTTGCCTCTTCTTCGAGGAGGAATGTGTGAAGCATCCGTCTTGTGATTCCCACCTCCTCCTTAAACTTACTGTGATCTGAATTTAACTGTGTTAAAGTTCCCATCCCGTCTCCTCCCACTTCTCTTCTCCCTATGAAAAAATAAAATATTCCTTCTTTTTCACATGCCAGTGTGGGTTTTTTTTTAAATGAACGTTGAGAAATCCCTTACAAAAATATAAACGGAATGTCATTGGTTGGGGGAGAGAACAGGTGTCTGATAGCCTAATCAGTGCCAAGTCTGAGTCAGGTGTTGTATCACAGGCCGAATGTAAATTGTATCATGATCCTAAAATATGGCTGTTAAAGGCTCTACTCAGTAAAGTGTCCCTATCAGCTTGAAATCTGATGAGTTTAAAAAATGAGTGAAGTAGGTTCAGAGTTAAAATTTTTATTAAAGCTAATGTTCAACATGAAAACATACACAGATTGAGAGGTAAGGTACTGGACATCTGGAGTCAGGCTGGAGTTATGGGCGATTGTAGGTAGTAGGTACAGTTTACAAGGCACATGCATATCACATATCCAGCATAGCTCCAGATTGGGGTGTGGGAGTTTTTTAAGGAGTCAGTCTATAGGTGTGTTCGGGTATGCCACCCATGCAGTGTAGTGAAAGTCCGAGTCAGTGGTGGTGCAGGCAATAAGTACGTGGGTGGGGTGCGTCCCTCTGTTTTTCAGGGAAGGGGGGGTGGGTTGTTTCCCTGGTCGTCGGTCTTGGCTACTCGACCTGGTACTGGTGATGTCCCGTGATGTGTTCCGTGTATATGTCTGGACCACCTGATGGTATCGGACACCATGAGCTGTCTCATGAGCCGGGCGTAGCGCCGACCGATGCTGCATGCTCTCAGTACCGGCTCGTTGCAGGGGTCCCATGCGCCCAGGGCTCCTACGATCAGGGCTTGGAGCTGCACCTCGTAGCCCTGCGCTCTCAGGGTGTCAGCCAGCGGGGTGTACTTCAGCGCCTTCCGAGTTCTACACTTGCCCCTGAGTGAGCCGGGCCCATTTTTGTAGCCTGAAAAATCACAAGAATGGCTATACTGGGTCAGACCAATGGTCCATCTAGCCCAGTATCCTGTTTCTGACAGTGGCCAGTGCCAGATGCTTCAGAGGGAATGAGCAGAACTGGGCAATTGAGTGATCCATCCCCTTGTCCAGTCCCAGCTTCTGGCCGTTGGAAGTTTAGGGACACGCGGAGTCTGGGGTTACACCATTGACCATTTTGGCTAAGTGCCTCCTCCATGTCCACATGCTCGTTGATTCCCTCAAAAAATTCTGATAGATTGGTGAGGCCTTGTTCCCCTTTACAAAAACTATGCTGACTTTTCCCCCAACACTTCATATTTATCTCTGTGTCTGATCATTTTATTCTTTACTCTAGTTTCCATCCATTTGCCTGGTACAGAAGTTAGGCTTACCAGTTTAATTGCCAGAATTGCCTATGGACCTTTTTTTTAAAATGGGTGTTACACTCCCTATCCTAGAGTGATCCCACTTTCATATCCTTTTTGAATATTTTGTTTTTCTGTTGCTGAAAGATCCATACAAACACTAGAGGGAATTGTTTGGAGAGGGGATGCTGTATTTGGCAGCACTTAGTTTAGTTCGAGTAGGACTATATAAACGGGAAATATTTTTTTCTCCAGTCTCTTCCCATCACAGTCATTGTAAGGATTGCTTGTATCAACAACTAAAGCATTATTCAGATAACAGTGTGATATTTGTAAAGGTTAGTGCATCCCATTAAAAGCTATTGTTTTGGGTTTTTTTATTTTATAACTTGCTTGATGTGGAAGGAAATATTTTAAACATTAGGTCTAATAATTATTTTTAATAAAGGAAACCTGTGTGTGGAGCCTGAAGGGCTGGGGAAGGAAGCTGGGAAATGTGACGTGTATTGGCTCAGACACCAGGAGGAGCAATAAAAACACGTGCTCTTTTGAATGCATTTAGCTGTTGAACTGAGCAAGGCTCACGCGTTTTGAATGCTGGAGGTTGGACATATTGCTCCCCTACACCCCTCCCCCTATGCCGAGTCTCCTCCCCCCTTCTCCGCTTCCTCCCCTCCCATTCCTCTCCGCCCCTGAAGCCGACTCGCTGCACTTCACGCTCCTGCCCAACAGGGGGCGTGTGTGTCCAGCCACGAGGCAGCTGCGGGCCGCGGAGGACGGGGCCTTTTTGTCCCTCGGGGGCTCCCGTCGGGCTGCTCTATATAAGCGGGAGGCGCGGGCCCAGCAGGCCCCTTTTCTCGGCTGGCCACCGAGTGGCGGTAAGTGAGGAGCGGCCGGGCCCTCCCCTCGCCCGGGTGGGTTCCAAGATCCTCCCCCCCCCCGCGCTGTTGGGACGGGCCCGAGGCGCGGGGCCGGCGGGCGGATCCGCGGCGCTGGGTTTCTGTCGCAGGCCCATGGGGGTCCGTGGCGGGGAGCCGGGCGGCGGCGCTCCGGGGGAACGTGGCCCGCAGGAGGACCCCGGTCCGTGGTGAGTCGCGGTGTCCGGGGGGCGCAAGATCGGGGGGGGGGGGGGGGTTGCAAGAGGTCTCCCTGGACTGACCTGATCACGGGAGCTGATGAGAAGATCGTTAGGACGTTCTCAACCGTCCCAAAAATTGGACCAGGGCAGCCAGAACCAAGACCAATTTTTGGAACGGTTGAGAACTTCCTCATGATCAGCCACCGTGATCAGGTCAGTCAAGGGAGACTTCTTGCAAACAACCCCCCCCCCCCCCCACTCCGATCTTGCTATGGGGCCGGTGGAGAGTAAAATGAATTGCAAAGCAGGCGAACGTGTTTTATCCTCCTAAGGTAAAAAAATTGGTTCTCTTCCGTTTGTCTATAGTGCTTAGTCTTCCAAACTGCTCTCAGCCACGCACTGATACCTAAATAGTGGGCCTCTGACGCGCATGTCTAAATGAGCATATTAAATGCTCTTTAATTTACTGTTTTTGGGGAGGGGGGGGGTTGTGAATACAGTAGACTGTCGATTATCCAGGATTGGGTTAACCAGAATGTGGATTAACCAGGATGTCATAACAATATGTGTAACAGGGCTGGCTCTGGCTTTGTTGCTGCCCCAAGAGCAAACAACAAAAAAAACCCACCAGGGTGCAGGGCAGCCAGTAAACCAACATCCCCTCCCCCTGGCGCAGAGTGGCTGGTGAACCTTCCCCCCCCCCCCATATTTCCTATGGATGGTGATTATCTAGGATTTTATTAACCAGAATTAATTTTTTCCCTATTGTCCTGGATAATCGAGAGTCTACTGTACTGCAAAAACAGGAGTCTTTCTCCTAGAGCTGAGGTGAGCATCATTTCGTGCAGGTTCACTACATGCCCCTAAAGGCGTTGCAGATATGGTTGCTGTGCCGTGTTTGTGTCATCGGGTGGCAGAGAGGAAGAGGCTGTGTCTACGCTCAGTGTTCTGAAATCGTGAGCACTCAGAATGATTAGCAGCCTGACATTTAGGCTCTTTTCTTTCCATTGTTTAATATAAATGTAGTCGTCAGTGAAAGGTGCTGGATTCAGAGCTGCGGAGATACCTGCACTGGATAGAAGTTTTCTGTCACAGGTGCTGGAGCAGGGACAATTTCTCTGCCCTGCCCTGTCCCAATTGGTGTCTACCCATTCCCTTGGGGCAAATTTTAGTGATGTCTTTCACAATGTGGATGCTTGTCTTACATTGGACTGACACCAACTAACCTATTGTGCATTACTAGCAGATAGCTGTTTAGCAGCTAACCATTTTTAGTTCCATACTACCAGCTGGGGCTAAATTTGAAATAGCAGCCTAGAATTGAGTATTATATTCCACCAGTACCTGTTCCTGTTAATCATTTGGTAGCCCCTGATGATGTCGGTTCTAAAGTAGCATAGAGGATGAACAAGGTCTTTTGTGAAAATCACTGTTTTGATCAGCAAGAGTGGGCACTCTAACCTTGTTTGTGTACCATTGTGACCTGGTGTTTCCGTGAACTGCAATTAACTTAGCATTTGGTGAACTTTAAAATTATAGGGTGAAACTGCCCTGTTATTTCACTCTGCAGACTGGGATCCTTTAATGGAAATAAAAATGCCCGCCTCGCACATTATTCCCCCCTCCGTTTGTTCAAGAACATTATGTTTGCAGAGGTGAGCCTGAATCCAAACTCGGCTTCTCTGAACTCTTAAAATATTGTAGATCCAAACATCCAATCCTTTCCATCTCTCTTGAATTATAATTCCTTTCCATGTCAAGTTTTAAATGATCGTACAGCAATTCTAATGTGTTTTGTCTTTTTGGGCAGAAGAATCAAAAGATACCATGGTTCAAGAAGTCTGCATTTTAGAAATGAGGTGAGCATGGAGAACTGTACACGCTAAATAGTACTTCCATATACCAGAGACCATCAGCTAAGCCCTTGTCTAGACTAGGAATTGGAATATATTTGCTAACAATGTTGACAGCATGGAGTATAGACAAGGCGGTGTGCCTTTAACACATGTTAAACTGATGTGTTAAACACACAGCCTTGTCTACACTAGCCTGTTAGTATGTGTTGTCTAGACCAGAATTTGGAAGTAGTTAGCTTAGTTAGTTTGGAAGTAGTAGGACTTATCCTTGAGGTACAGCTCTACAATCAAATACAGATATAAGCAGCAAAATGGCAGGTATTTGCATTGCTTTAGGTTGCTGAGAGATGGTGGGAGAGAAATGAGAGCTGTCTTGGATCTGCAAAGCACCCTGTGTTTTGCAAAACAGTTAGTGGATAGAAGGATGATTATATGTCAATTTCAGTGTCGTGGTTGAGGTCCTACTTTGGATTTTGTTTGTTGTTGTTGCTTTGATTTTATTGTGGAAGAATCACTACTTCTCTTCAGAGGTAACAGAGTCCTGTGGCACCTTAAAGACTAATTAAAGTATTGAAGCATAAGCTTTCGTGGGCTAATACCCACTTCGTCGGATGCAAGCCCACGAAAGCTTATGCTTCAATACTTTAGTTAGTCTAAGGTGCCACAGGACTCTTTGTTACCTCTGCTATTCCAGACTAACACGGCTACCTCTCTGATACTTCTCTTCAGCATTCTAAGTGTTAATAGTCCCATGCCCCTAGAGGCGTTACACATGTGGATGTCATGCCATGTGTGTGTCATTAGGTGGCAGAGAGGAAGAGGCTGCGTCTACGCTCAGTGTTCTGAAACCTGTGAGCACTCAGAATGATTAGTAGCCTGACATTGTTTCTAAGTATACCTGCTTTCTCCAGAGAATTGGTGAAAGATGGCGCAAATGTCCTTTGAAAGGCAGTTAAAAGCACACTAATTTTAGCTGCGTCAGGAAAAGGCCCTACATAGTTGTATGCAAGGACAAGTAGAAGTGATTGTTTTCTCAGGAACTCTTCAGTCCTATGCTTGCCTTTTAAACGGTCTTCTGTGGCCTTGGGGAAATTGCCACTTGGTGTCAGTTCTGCTCTCTGTAAATTGGGGATAACATTTTAATACCCCTCATGAGGTTTTTTGAGGGTTATGCTTTTAATGCACTTTGAAGACAAACAAATGCTAAGAATCTGGAATGAGAGTGTGAGTTTCCGGTTTATCTAATGTCTCTTTGGCAGCAGTTTAAGCTATGTAAAGGACATTTTTATCCTGAAATAAGAATGCCACATGAGGAGTTATTCCAGTATACATATAGCAGTCTAATTATACAGCGATAGTTTTGCTGCTTAATTTCCCATATCCGCAAGCCGTAAGTAATGCTTCTATTCAAATGTTAATCCATTAGCTTCAAGTTCTGAGTTTGTGAGACTAGGCACGCTTGTTAATGAGAGAGCAGGGAGAGAAATTCTGGTTATTTATGAATTGAAGTGGAAATATTTGTGGCTATTTGTTGGCATGCAGAGTGGTTGAATTATACAGGTATCCAAGGAGGAGTAAGCAAATGGTGTATGAATTGTAGGAACATTACTGAGTTCATGTAGTGCCTGCATGGAAATAAAAGAACAGTTCAATGGGTTTTACATTTGAATGCATAATTTTAAAACTTCTGAGAAGTATTTTAAAATCAGTGCCTTGCTTTGCAAATGTTTGACATTCTGTCTCCTATTCACAGTTGCTTTTGAGGAGGACAGCACTACTTTCCTTTGAAATTGTGTAACATAAATGCTCTTGAAGGTATGTATTATAGCATCCTTAGCACCGGAATCCAATATTTCAGACATGACATCGGTTACCACAACTGCTGGTGCCAGCGAGTTGGAGCATAAAAATGGATGTTTGCAGGACATCATGGTCAGTTTATTTAAAATAAAATCATATTTATAAAAGAAAATGTCCTTATCTATGTCAACAATAAACTCTTAGAAGCTTGAAAACATGTAATTTACCTCCCACCATTTTTGCTAATTCCCCCTCCCCTCCCTTACTGTCCCTAATTTAGATTGGACAGTGAAATTAGATTGGTAGTTTCACTTTTGTTGTAATCCGTTTCACTTTCTGGTTCTGCATCACTGTACTTATGCATATATTTAGGTTATTTAATCTGAAGGGGATTTTTGAATTCAACCTGTAAACTATTTTCATGGAATTAAAAACTTTGAGTACATTTCTCTTTGTACCTTATATTTCTACAGCGTTCATTTTGGATCTAAGCTCCCAGACCATATATGTTAATTTTGAGAAACTCAGCAATTATTTTTTCCTGCTTTGTGTCTATCTTTGTTTTTTAAGTCTTAAATTAAAACTCAGTGACTGTGGAAGACAGTCCTATAGTGCATTCATTATTTAATTTAGAACAATCATGGTCATACATCATTGTCCACTAGGTTTGGGCTTCTGGCTAATGTAGGAAACTGATAGTCTGTTAAGAGTTCTCATATTGTATGTTTTATACGTACATTATTTATAAGCACTATAAAATTCATGTGCACACAAGTAGAACTACATTACTTTCATCAGAATATTTACTGATACAGTAGAATCTAGATTATTCAGAATTGGGTTAACCAGAATGTGGATTAACCAGGATGTCAAAAAATATATATGCGTAACTCGCAGGGCTGGCTCTGGCTTTGTTGCCGCCCCAAGAACAAAAAAAACCCCACCAGGGCGCAGGGCAGCCAGTGAACCGACACCCCCTCCCTCCGGCACAGGGTGGCTGGTGAACCAAACCCCCTCTCCCCATATTTCCTATGGATAGTGATTATCTGGGATTTTATTAACCAGGATTAATTTGTTCCCTATCATCCTGGATAATCGAGAGTCTACTGTAACAGCATCTACCTTTGAAACCGAACGATCTCAGATGCTTGTGTGTTAACACTGCTTAACCTGCTGGCAAGAGGGCAGGTCCATCTCTAGTGTGTCAGCACTGTGGAGACATAGCCTCTTAAGTTCGGATAGCTAAAGTAGATGTTTGCTACTTCAGCTGGCAAGGCTGTTTTTAAATTTTGCTTTTACTGTTGCCTGGTAATCAGTTACTGCCCCGTGGAGACATAAATACGACTGCAGTGTTGTCTTTATGCCAGAAGGAGGCAGACAGGAAGCATTGGCCGCATTAAGTCTATTTCCTTAAAGAATGGATGCAGATATTTACAGCGGCTAAACAATTTATTAATTTGGGGAGGAAGGGTGAGCGGGTTGTCTGTTTTCTTTGAGTCAGATTGTTCTGTACATACTGGTTTGTTTTAAGGTTTTTAAACAACCATTTCAGCAAATAAAAATCACTTACCTTTTAAAGTAATCAGCATGTTTGATCAGTTTCAAAATAAATTGGTCTTAATGCATTAATATAGCAATTAACTTGTAATACAAAGTTATTAAAGCACAGCATTTTTTGCAGATGTCTCAATGACAAAATTATGCTAAATCCAGTAGACACATTTGCTAAAGAACTTTAACGCTGATTGTATGTTGCCACACATCATTTTGCAAAGTCCTTTCAAACACTGCAAAAGCATTCATCATACGTCACAAGTTTGTAATAAAATAGAAGTTAATTCAGACACGTTAAAGGAATACATCAGATAAAAGAATACGCTTTCGGTATCGAATCCAAACTCTGTGCAGAAATTCAGTGAAGTCCTTTTATAAGAGAGGAATAAACTTTTAAAGCATTTCACCTTTGGATGCCCTGTAAAGTGCAACATGGCTTGTAAGTTTTCTACTGAGTTTATATGTTAATGCATCTGCAAAGATGCTTGCCCTCCCAGCCAATGAGCTTTTAGGGAGAAAAACTATAAACATGTTGTAATAATTGTGCAACACCTATGCCATCTCTGGGGGTATAGTGCAGATAGCCCTCCACAGTATTGGTGTTGTAAGGTGACTGAAGAGGGATAGGCTATCACCAGACTGAGCATTCTAAAACTCCTGAAGGCTTTTACTAATAGCCTGACAAAATCTGGCAGGGCTGAATGCTGGCAAAAAGTCCTCATTAAGTGGGCATTACAGGGGGCCAAAGGTGCCATTAACCAAGGAAGGAGCTGGTGGCTGCAAAATGAGCCATTTAATTTGGAAAAGGTACTGCCTGATATCAGCGGCTTCTTAAAAGAATGTTAATAAGCTGGTTGTGCATAGGGCTGGAGTTCTGACCAAAGATTCATGCATTAAGATGTGAATGTTTCATTTAAAAATCCTGATTTCTTTTCCCCCTCAAATATGTGTTCGATTTCTCATAAGTCTTTAATTAGATCAAGGGTTCCATCAGGGTAGTGAGTGCCTAATGGAGCTATTTTAAAACTTTACCTGGTTAGGTATAATTTTTGCTTTTAAATCCTTAGTAAATGGTGTTCAGTTGAATTATGCTGCTAGAAAATGTAGAAACCTAAGACAAACACTTGAGAAAATCAGAGGGTAGCGTAGAATTCTAGCATTCGATTAAACTACAGTGACTCAAGCAGATGCTGATCACTTTGGTTTGAACATGTCAATGAATTTGGTGCCAAGTCTTGGGAGGTACAGTTATATTGGGTAAAACAAAAATGTCTTAAGTAAAAATTGCACAGTATTAAGATCACTTCTGTACAAAAGTGCCACTAACTGGATTTCCCAACATGTTAATAGTGCTAGTTAATTATCTTCCCAAAGCCATACAGCAATTCAGATATGGGCTACACCTTCCTAGGGGACTCATGTGTGGTTCTGTCTTTTAGCCATTGAAAATACCAATCTTTTAAAATCAGACCTGTTTTGAAAGAAAAACCTTTGTTCACATGGACTCATTCATCAGAATCTAGAATCATTCCATTCTGTGGCATAATCTCTAAAATAAGTCTTTACCATTGTATATGTTGCATTTAAATCACACATATCCAAGATGTAAGTATTGTGAAAAATAAAGTGTTTTTGAGATTTCCATCTGTCTAATGGTTCATACCCCACGTGAGGAGAGATTGAGAGGATTGGGTTATAGTATAGCATATTGAATAACTGTCAGGAGGTCAGTAATAAAATGGTAGCCGATTAAGAATCAAGATAATTAAGAGAGTGGGGAAAAGAAATGATCCACATAATTACAGTCTGAGATGTTGAGCAAAATGTAAGATAATGGCTTTTTTGGACTAACTACACAATTAAGTAATGGTCTGATTTAAACCAAGGAATACAAAGAAATAAAGAGATTAGGCTAGTGCTCTAGTTACAGCTCACTGGCTAGATATTGCATATGATACCTTTTGAATGTCACTGTTCCAAAACCTGGATTTGGCTAATGAGTTCAAGAGAAACTAGAAGCCGACGTTCCACCATGTGTTCATCTAGTGTGGAAAATACCAACCTTCCTAAGGATTAAACAGATGAGCATGGAAACCTCACTTGAGTTTGTTACTTTATTGGGTGTTTATATGTAATTTCCTACCGATGTAATTAGCATCTCTGAAAATGTTTGAGACACTGCGAATACAGGTAGTAGGTTAGGACTTCAACACATTTGATTTAAGCACTCTGCAGTCTTAACAGCTGCAGTTGTAAAATCACCATAGCCATATGGTGTCAGGCCTTTGAGGGTCTGAGTTTGAGAGAATGAAAGCTCTAGTCTCGACACAAGTGTTAATATGGAACAAACAATAATTTGTCGAACTGTCGTATGATTTCAAGATGTTGGTGGGGTACATGAATTAAAAAAAAACACTTGAACTCATGGAAACAGGAATGTGATGGAAAAGCTATAAGACTAACTTGGAGGACTTTAAAAAAGAACTTGGAAGAGTTGAAATATTACTGATATAGTGAGAAACTTAGTAAACTGTCAAGCACATGTATTAAGAAAGCTTTAAAATGTGCATTGTTGCATACTCTAAATTAAGCATAAAACATGTCTTGAGACCCAGTTTAGCTTATGCTGCCTTTATTTTTTCTTCTAGGGTTGTCTTAGAATTCATGCTTACTATATATGGCAATAATCTCCATAAATATTACTATAATTTGGTTTCTGCATTAGGTTCGCTTATCAGTTGCCATGGGCTTTTACTTGCAACTTGTGGGAATGGTGTTATCTGAGATTGGTTCTTAGATTGGTATCAAATCTTATTACTCAATATGCCCAGAAACTACTACAACTCAATAATATTAGTGAAATTAGTTGCCCAAAGGAGATGAAGCAATTTGCATAACAGCAAAGTAATAAAACTTTAGTAAATAACGAAGGCTGGATCCAATCTGTTGGAGTGCAGCTGAGAATGATAATTCCTTGATTGCAAATGGTTTTGGAAAAAATCCTCCCTTTGGTGCAGCTGAGTGGCATTCTGGGTAATGTTCTCTGTTCCTGTTGGAGACCCAGTTTGAATATCAAGAGCCAAAATCCATGTAAGTCTTCATAAGGGTGTCTAAATAGCTGCATCGTCCTACAATTGCAAGCCTACTTGCTGACATAATCATACAATTTAGTTTGGGCTCTGATTGATATGGGGTTGGATCTGCCGTGAGGTTAGCACACACAACTTTTAGTTTTGAGGTGGGAGGCAGAGAACCTTGAATTGCTCACCAGTAGCATCTGTTCATTTTGAGATTTGCTATTGCTTTGTTCCTCTTTGGTTGGAAGGAAGATAGCTACAAGCTGGCTTTACCGTGGTGATTGGGGGGGAAACTGGCAGAGGACTCTGAGGGATGCAGAAGACCCTCACAAGCAAGAAAGGTTGGACACAAGAGCCTATGGCTTGCTAAACTCTCCAATGATTAGCTCTTTAACCTTTTTCCTGAGTGAGCCATAGCCTGAAGCTGATGGTTCAATGTTGCCCAAAAACCCTATGCAGAAATTGAATCCCTTGCTGTGGACAAGTCAGGAAGTTGTGAATGGCTTCTTAACCCTGTATTCCTCTTTGTTAAATGGGCCCTGAGTATTTACTGGAATGAAATCCAGCTCAGTACATGCAGAGAGCCATATTCATGACTTAAATGCATTGTCAAAGGGATTAATTGGGGGGGGTTACAGCTTGCACAGGGCCTCCTGCCTGGCCTTGAGTGCTGGGATAAATTGTACATGGTCCATATTGCTTTGTTCCTTAGTGATGTCCACCTACTGCTGTTCTTGGGCATGGAGTGGTTAAAATGTAAGCTTTCAAGTTCTTCACTTAGCCATTGTCATGACTTTCCTGGACAACTGGGTTTCATTTTACTGAGCAGTTTTTCTTTGAGAAATGAAATTCTCTGAATAGTCTGAGTCATTACTGATTCAGTTCAACATCCTTGGTCCATTAGCAAGAAGATGATCTTGTCACTGTAGCCAATCAGAACGGAGACATATGTTTATTTTAAGTGTGTACGGTACTCCGATGCTGTACCACCGTGATCAGTAAGGAATTAAATGCAGGGACTGATCAGTTTCTATCTTCCCCTCAGAGCCACAATCAGATGTGTTAAACCAGATGTGATTGAGGAGCAGCATGATGTACCTTCCTGGGCTACAGAAGTATTGCAATGTCTAGCACTACATTTTGAGGATGGGATTTATTTGAAGTTCTTATTCTAATATGCTGGGGCACTTTGTTCGCAGAAGATGCCTATAGGTTTGTGTTTTCTGACAAACCTGACGACAGCAAAAGAAATCTGAAGTTTGCTAGATATAGCTTCATGCACTGACGCAAAGACACTCCAAGCACTACAGACTGTGAATATAATATGTGGTGATGTAAATATATTTTTTGCAACTGTAAATGTTCTCTGTAACCCGTTTAGCCAAGTTGCAATAAAGAATAAACTGAGCTATTATGAGCTTCACACTGCTTGTGTGTGTGTTCCTGATAAACTACATTAAATGCTATATGCATGTATTTTCCAGGCATTTTCAGATTCGCAAATGGATAATGAAACCATAAAGAGACTAAAGTTTAAACTGACTTTCTTCCTAGCTTGGGCAGGGGGCTTCACTTGAGTGTCAGTCCAAAGAGAAAAGGGGCCTACCCAAATAATCTAAAGTTAAGTATATTGATGTATTCACAATACAGTAAGTACAGTAAACCCTCGATTTTACGGACCCCGATTTAACGGACTTCGGATGCAACGGACAAAATTTCCGATGCATCCGAAATCCGTTTTGGGGGCTGCCGGCTCCTGCCCCAGGGAGCCGGCTGGGTTGACAGCTCCCGCCCGGCTCCCCGCAGCGGGGACCCCTGCGGGAGCTGTCAACCCCCCCCCCCCACCGGCTCCCCGCAACGGGGAGCCGGGCGGGGGGGGGGCGTTTGAGAGCCCCCGCTCGGCTCCCCGCAGCGGGAAGCCGGGCGGGGGGTTTGACAGCTCCCGCCGGGCTTCCCGCTGGGGGGAGCCGGGCGGGAGCTGTCAACCCCCCCGCCCGGCTCCCCGTTCCGGGGAGCCGGGCGGGGGGGGGGGTTTGAGAGCCTCCGCTCGGCTCCCCGCAGCGGGAAGCCGGGCGGGGGGGTTTGACAGCTCCCGCTCGGCTCCTCCCAGCTGGAAGCCGGGCGGGAGCTGTCAACCCCCCCGCCCGGCTCCTCCCAGCTGGAAGCCGGGCGGGAGGGTTTGACAGCTCCCGCTCGGCTCCTCCCAGCTGGAAGCCGGGCGGGAGCTGTCAACACCCCCGCCCGGCTCCCCGCAGCGGGAAGCCGGGCGGGGGGGGGGGGTTTTGAGAGCCTCCGCTCGGCTCCCCACAGCGGGAAGCCGGGCGGGGGGGTTTGACAGCTCCCGCTCGGCTCCTCCCAGCTGGAAGCCGGGCGGGAGCTGTCAACCCCCCCGCCCGGCTCCCCGCAACGGGGAGCCGGGCGGGGGGGGGTTTGAGAGCTCCCGCCGGGCTTCCCGCTGGGGGGAGCCGGGCGGGAGCTGTCAACCCCCCCGCCCGGCTCCCCGGAACGGGGAGCCGGGCGGGGGGGGGGGTTGAGAGCCTCCGCTCGGCTCCCCGCAGCGGGAAGCCGGGCGGGGGGTTTGACAGATCCCGCTCGGCTCCCCCCAGCTGGAAGCCAGGCGGGAGCTGTCAACCCCCCACCCGGCTCCCTGCAGCGGGGAGCCGGGCGGGGGGAGGGGGTGGGGTGGGCTGACTAATTAAATAACGGACTAATTCGGGCGGGGGGGGTGTCCGTTGTCACCCGAAAGTCCGTTATTTAATGATTTAAAAAAATTATTAAATAACGGACTTTCGGTTTTAACGGACACCCCCCCGCCCGAATTAGTCCGTTATATCGAGGTTTCACTGTAGTATCCATTTGAACCATTCCAGTTTTTTTAAAATTGCATTAAAAAATTGTTTAAATTCACTTCTGATTCAACTGGCAAAAGATGGGAAATCTGGCTCTTAACTAGGCAGAATCCTTTAAAAACTCTTCAACCGAGTGCCCTTTTAATGCAGTAGCATGCATTACGTTCAGATTGTTGGCCTTGCCTTTGCATTTCTAGGCTCCTTTTTTTTCTATCCACTGTAGATTTATAGTATTTAACAAGTCTGAATAACTTATGGACATAACACAATGAAACTGAAGCCCCAAACAAACAACAAAAATACCCCCGCAAAAGACGCTTATCCTTCTAGTATATGAATTACTGTGGTGCAAAGTTGGCCCGGCTCTGGGAAAGCAAGTTAAACTGGCTGCAAGTTAGATTTAAAGCATTGTTGCCACTAAAACATTTTCCCCATAAATAACAGTTGAGTGGTAATGATGATCTTAGAGCTAATAGAAGGGACTGATATCTCCACTCCAACGGGCTCATAACTTTACAGCTGTGACATTAAAGATTGCTTTCAGAGGCCATATATCCTGTGGGACAGTTTGTTTTTTTTCTAGTAATTGTACTTCAGATGTGTGCTTCTCTTCACGAAGCTACTGTCTGATCACCAGTATACAGTCTATCAGAATGGAGACAGTTGTGCAGGGAATGGAGAACCAACTGAAGTTTACATAAACTAAACACCCCACTCCATCCCTGTGTTCAGAGTATTTTGAATGTTAAAAGGATTATTATAAGTAAATACAAATGGAAACAAAGGGTCAGCACTTCAATAGCAGGTAGTGTTCAGACAGCCAAATGAGATTTGTTTTTGTTGCCTACTGAAAAATTGTCTGAAATTCCTTTTATTTTTATATGGGGGGCAGAGGAAGAGCAGTGGATTAATGGGGGATTAGCCTTTTACCTTTACAATCAAATCCTGTCAATTTTAAAAGTACCAATTAAACCAAGAGGTCGATTTGGACCTGAACTGGTGTTTGAGCACTGTTTTTCTTTTGATACAGCACACTATAGCATGTATGCCACTATGTTACTCTGGTTCTTGTCTTTGCCTGGGGACTTTCTATATTTGTATAGGTCTGTTTTATCCTTATGTTATAGCCATCAGTGTTTTCCTTTAACTGTAATCATTTTAATACATTATTAAACTATGCAAATGAGTAATGGTCCTTGCAAGCATAGCAGCTGTTAACATGAAACCTAGACTTTGCCAACCTACTATGTGGTCAGGCAGTTCAGGAAAGTGTGTAGCCACCGGAATCAGTGTGTGGGGGTGAGCTTCTCTATCTGCTCTTGACGCTCTCTCTGAATTTTACAGCATCCAATTCAGACATTAAAATGTGCGGACTCCAGCATGAGATAATCTACCCTTTTAAGAATCACCAGGATGCTGGTATTTAAAAGGTTGTTTGCCATTGACGTACCAGTGCTACTCACATAAAAGCTATTTATTTACATCAGAGGTGTTCATCAAAATAAGAGATGACAATTACAGCATGATGATTCATTCTCTTTCTGAACTTGTGATTATTCCTTGATTAGCAGGAAAGATGTGCAGCTCAACTCTGGTCCTCTATCTTCTTCCCCCAAACCTATTCAGCCAGGCTCTTGGTATTTCTACTTTGCGTCATGTTCTTTACAGACCTAAAGCACGCTACTGATGATTTTGCTGAATGGCACGGGTCATTGATGCTTTATTGGGGGGGAGGAGGTTCATGAAGGAAAAGGGCTGCAGACATGTGAACTGCCTGCTTCTGGTACATTTCCTCTGGCGGAATGAAGAGGAATGACCTATCCGTAACTGGATACCAACACTATATCACGGCTGCCCTGTTAGGAATATTTGGTATTTGAAATCTTTTTCCAAAGCAAGGTCTTGAGATTGTTCAACACAAGCGAGTGGTGCACTTCCATCTGACTAGCCAGGCCACTAAGGGTCATACAAGTTCGTAGCTGCTTCTGCAGCTCTTCTTTCAAGTCAGACGGCGCTCCGTAAAGCAAGTAATCCTGCAGTAGCCCACAAACTTTTGCCAGGTTGGGCTGGACCATGTCGCTCTTGCACTGCTTCATGAGTTTATCACAAGTCGCCATGCAGTCCTTCCCATAAGTGCAGTCCACGTTCTGCTCACAGTGACGTCCCTTGAGGAAACCTTTGATTGTCATCTCTGTTGCCACCTTCCTCAGGTTGACCATTTTGAAGTCGTACTTGTCATTGTAGCCCACGTTCTTAAAGCTGGTTTCGCAGATGTAGAAGTTCCCATACGTCCCATGGAATATCTCCTCCACAAACTCCAAAAGGCCAATGGCGATTTTTGCTCTTCTGGGCCAGGCTGGGGCAAACCACTGGTGAATAATCCGGTGGATAGCTGAAGGCAGGAATGGCTGGAAGAAGTGAGGGATATTAGTACCGTAGAGGGAGTTGTAAGGGATCTTCTCCATGACATACAGGTCCCCACAGTGCCCCAGCAATTTAGAGGTGTGCTCTTTCTCATGCAAGGAGAGCATGAGCAGGAATTCGTTCAGATGAAGTAGAGCCCAGATGGATTTGGCCTCTGCCAGAGATACTTTCCCATCCCTGTTCACGTCTGCCATGGTGATGATTTGATTCACCAAGGCTGCAAGTGATGTCTGATCTCCTAGGTTAGCCTGCAAACCAATAAGAAATCGTATCAGCTCTTTAAATTTTACCCACTGTGTACATTAATTCAGGGCAGAGTCTTAGGGTGCTGCTTTCTGAGTGAGGTAAAAGTGGTAGAACAACCTTGTGGTACATGCTCTGCTGCAGCCAGCTGGTTACAGCCCTTTAGTTTCTCTGAGTAATTTTGCAGCTGAGAGCTGCTCTAAGGTGGGAAAAGCCCTCAAGGGGATAGGCAGAGTTCACCATGCTCTTGATACACCTTTTGTGCCTGTCCAACACCCTTGTAGTAGTTCTACATCACTGAGGCCAGCCCCGGAGTTGCAGGCAATCGGGGATCAGAGCCACCAACCCCTTCTTTATAGGAAATCTCTTGCAATCAAATTTATATTCTAATTAGAAATGAGTAAATACATCTAACATGAAAATAAAAGGATGTCATCTAAATGCCCTGATTTAGGTTCAAATGTTCCCGCTAGACTGCACGGGAACGGTAGAGACTCACACTAAACCAGAATATCACATATTCCACCATGGCTTTGAAAGTCGGTGCTTGCAAGCTCCTACTTTTGTCTTTTAACCTATTTGCTATCAGAAGGTGCAACTAGACTAAATATTTGCAAATATGGGGTTGTAGGGGGAGAGAAACTCATGTTGGGATGAAAACGGGGGTGAGTGTTCCTAACATGTTTCTGCACATTTGGGGGCTCTCTTCTGCAGAAAATACACAAGCAGTTTGTGGTGTTATAATTAGTCTGTGCAGTCTCCTTTTAAGGAAATTCTTTTTTTATACCTCCTTTAAAGATAGCTTAGAAAAGAAGTCCAAAGGAAGCCTGTGCCTGTCAGCTTCAAGAAGCCAGAAGACTTAATTTTAGGCTTGTGTTACATAAAATCACTAACTTTTCTCTTTCCATAATGCAGGTTTTATCTCCACCTCACTTAGAGGGAATTACCAACGGAGAAGTGATTTGAGTATTCCTAACAGGATGACTTAAAAGTGCAGTCAAATAACATAGCCTTCAGGGCTCTAGATAGGGTTTCATTGTTTCATCCACACCAGCGTGAAAAGTATCAAGTGCTTACCAGCACATAGCTGTACTCCCCAGTAGTTCTAGTACCCAATGCAATGAATACCTCAGTCAACCTTTATAACTCCTTCAATAGAATGGTATCTGAATTTGGAATCTGGCTGGGTTATGGGGATTATAAACTCCTTCCTAGCAAAAGAACACTGGGTTGCTTTAAAAGTCAAGAGTAGAGATGGTCAGAAAAAAAGTAAAAGCAGGAACTAAACATTTTTACTTTAAAAAAAAAATTGATGAGTGTGATTGTGGGGTGCCTTTAAAAAAAATCCTCTGAAAACAAACACTTTCAATGAAAATGTTCAGTAAAGTTAAATTCAAACTGGATATTTTAAATCAAAGACCTGTAAGTGCTTAGAACCTCTATATAAATTTAAAATTGAATGATTCCCCAGTAGCATTGCATTAAAAACAGTAATAGAGTCCCCTTAACTTCTGAATAAACATGCATGGGACATTGCCCAGGGCTCTGTACTGGCAATGCTGAGAGAAGAGCCAAAAAGGGCCTTTGACCCAGATCCTTAAATATGTTTAGACTCTTAACTTCCACTGAAATCAATGGACGGGAGCAGCCGGAGTCCTTTTCTGACTGCCTGTCGGGGTCAGTCTTGCAAACAATACCAAATTGAGAATGAAATGTACCCTTGCACCTAACGCAGTGATTTTGTTCGATATATATCCTTATCTAGTGGTTCCTACAGTATCTGCTCTGGGGATTATCTTGAATATGTCATATCACACAAAGTCTCACCCTACAACAAACAGTGGGGATCAGAGTCCTTCAGACAGGATGGGATCTTTTCAAGGATTACAGGGGATAGAAGAATGTATTTAGCTTAGGTTTCTCCCTGCTGGCAAGCACTATTGCTGCTCCCAAGGACTTCCAAACAGAGGTGATAATACCCTGTCTGGAAAAATGCAATGCAAGAGCTTGGGAGCCCCAGACACTGACTTTTAGGAAGTTCAGGAGCATCTCTCTGAATTCATCCATGGATGTCCCTCTTGTAGGCTTGTCAAAGAGAACCAGGTCCCTCCTGGGCACTGAATCGGGGTTGTTGTCTGTCTTTAAGGCATCTTCGATACTGCATTTAATGATCACTTCTTTCTCCATCCAGCGCCCCCTGTAAACCTGGACCAAAGCAGAGGTAAGTGACCATGGGAAGACTGGCTGGCTGAAAGCAAATACAAATGATGGATTGGTGGGTTCTTGAAGGATTCCCAGGAGACCCCCGTGGTTGGGGGCCCATTGGATGATATCAATGAGATTCTGTCCACCCATTCCAATTAGTTTTGTATTGGTGAACAGTTTGCAGCCAGGCAGCCCTCTCTCTGCACCCCAGGCACCGTATGGGCAGTGGCGTTGCAAGCTTCGCCTACATCGTAGAGCCAGCATGGCCCAGGCAAGGAAGAGAAGGGCTCTGGGTGGCCCACTCGGTCTTTGGCCTTTCCACTGAAGCAGCCAGTGCAGAGGCACATGGGGGGGAAACCGCAGTGGAGGTGGTCGGGGGAGGGTGTTCACCCCCCTGTGAAGGGAGGGGTTGAAAAGCAGCCCCACCGAACTGCCATGGTAGCCCAGCATTGCACCAAGTCGTCTCCATTTTATTTAACGGCTCTTGGATGCCGTCTCCAATGAGGTCAGGTAAGCACTGTCCCCACTCTCCTACCGGCTTCCGTACGGGAATTATTTCTTGTCAACGCCACTCCCACCAGATGCCAGAAAAGCTGGTGACTTGCCTCGTATCTCCAAGGGCCTGATCCAGTGTCCATGGAAAGGCTCCCAGTAGCTTCCATGGACTTTGGAGCAGGACTTAAATGGGCTCCCCCTGCCTTGTTTTGTAGGAGACTGGCCAGGGGATGGATGAGGTTGCTTAGCACAGGCTGGTCTGCAGCTCCAGGAGAAGGAAGCAGCATCCACTGAGGTCTCAGGAGCTCAGTCCAGACCGCCCAAGCAAAAGACACTTGTGTCAAGACTGGTGAAAATCAGGCTCTGAGGAGTAGGGGTATGCAGGGCACACGGCTGTCTTAAAGGGGCCCCGGGAGCCTACTCCCCCTGTGAGGAGAGACTCCTTTACTTACCAAGCAAAGTTCTCAGCCAGCCCTACGTACCTGCTGCGTGGGGGATGAGGAAAGACACTGCTGGAACACCAGAGTGTGCTCCTCACACAGGTCTTTGCATGTGGAGCCAGAAATGATCCCCTTCTTGTACTGATCACACTAGGGAGAGGGAGAGAAATGTTAGCCAATTCATTTGCAGGATCAGAGGCATAGTTTAACTTCTATATTGCGGTTGGAGATGGGGAGGGGGGCAGTTCCAGTCAGGCCAACGGTCCTGCACATGGGGGATGTGTGTGCAAATTCTGTTCCTGCCCAAGGATTGCAGTTGGGGGTGGGGGGAGGGCAATGTCCCTTCTGCCCTCCTCCCACACTCATGGGAGTTAATGTCCATGAGCAGGATCCATTTTCTACCACCACTGAGTTGTTCCCAAGCTGCAAGGGGTCACACTTCATTTGAGCCCTGCTTCCAGAACCTTGTGCCAATGAGTCTACGCACCACCTCTTGGGACAGGGTCCTAGCACCCTGTCTGAATACCATCACGGCAACACCTGGCTTCGGGGTGACTGCCAAGGGCAACGACCGAAAGGCAGGTCAGACAGATTTAACCCTCATGCAGAATGCAAACCGCCAGTGCAAAGGAACTAATCGCCCCATCTCATTGTGGCACTCTCCACTCGTTGTCCTGCTCCGGGGAAATCTGTTGGCCAAGTCATGCAGGCCGGAACCTGCCCCTGTCCAGCCTACCCTCCACCATTCTCGCAGGATGTTAATGTCCATGCTTGGTGCAAAGGCTTTTAAATACTGAGCGAGAACAGCTTGAGTTACAGAAAAACCAACAAAACAAAAATTAATGGTAAGAGGCAGCTGGGATCAGTTCAGTTTCTGACTCTGTGACCCATGTGCAAATAAACACAGAAGAGCCTGTAGCAGCTGAGTGTTTGAACTCTGGGTTCTGACCTGCTGCCAACCGCTCTCTAGGTTAGCCTCTGTGATTGATGTAGAGTTCAGTCACTCTCGACTAAGATCTATGCTTCCCTTCGCGGGAGTTAAACACAGCCGTTCCAAGGACACTGGACCCTAATGAATCAGCATGCTTAGAAAACCAGCAGCCCAGTTGACTTCTTTCCGTATTCTAGCACCTCATTAGTTATGTTATGAGATTTGCATCATCCTCTGAGCACAGTGAGATACTCTTCTAGCATCTGGAATCCTATTTGCTCTGAGTGCATGGATTTCCACCCCACCCCGCGTGGTAAACCAACATCTCCTACTAATTTATTTATTTTTAATCATGAATTCAGGTGTAACTAGCTAATGGATATTGTACCTCGTACATAAAACTAAAATGATGTCAATTACCTACTATTTGCTATAATCCTTCAGAAAAGGATTCAGGATTTACACTAGCCAATGGGTCAGTAGCTACCAACTAGCTACACCAACTAGTTTTATATTGGTAGATATGTTTTAAATGGGTTTTATACAGTCTGTTCAAAAGGACACTGTCAATTTAAAAAAACACACGCAGAGCTGTCTGAAATTATATTTTCTATTGGTAGAAGTTGACCGGCTAAGATGATTACATGCAGATTAGAGAATATATATATATATATACTTGCTTTGTTTTTCTGTGTTTACTTTGTGCATTCAACAGCATTTGATTTATAGTCAGTTTCCCAGTGTTCTCTGCTGCGGGGGGGGGGGGTGTCTTTCAGCCAGTAACAGGGGGGGATTCAGATATGTGGAGGCACTCTGTGCCTCAGTTTCCCCACCTGTAACTTGGGAATCATGATCCTGAACTTCATCTGGGTGGGGGAGGGTTAATTGATTCATGTTTGCAAAGACCTGTGAAATCCCAGAGGAGCTAGGTCAGTCGGAAGGGCCAACATTTGCAGACGTGGCTAGTGATTTTTGCATGCCCCAACTGAGCCAACCAGAAGGGCCGTGATTTTCAGAGGGCAGGAGCTCAGCCACTTTCCAAAAGCCAAGCCCCTTTGGGGCTCAGGTTGGGTCCCCACAAGTGGCAGTGCCCAACCGCACTAGTCACTTCTAGGCCAAGATTTTTTATCCCAACGTGCCAAGGCCAAGATAAAACTGCCTCCTACGGTTCAGCTGAGCTGGGGCTAACTTTTCCCCACTGGAGCCACGTGCCATCGCCATCTGGCTTTATTGCAAAAGCAGATCACACAGATCAGCTGGAGCTGCTGCCTTTCCTGCCCCTAGAACACACAGACACTATCAAATGGCCATCGTCAGAAGCAGGCTGGCTGCTGCAGCTGATCAGGGTGAGCCCAATGCTTGGGAATGGAGCAAATTCCCCCACCCAGCCAGGGATATGTGCTGCATTTGCTACCCAAATGGCTGCACTGGTCACCCTAATTGCAGCCCCCCCCCCCTTTAAGCCCAGTCTGTGCCAGGCTCAGGCCTGCCGTAATGATCCAGCCAGCATCAATAAACAAATGAGTCCCGCAGGCAGGGAGCGGATCAATGCTTGGTAATCACTCATTCCAGAGTGGCTGTCTCCATTGGACAGAAAGAGTGAGGCCTTAATTAGGCCGGACTGGCAGGCGGTTCAGCACTCAATGACCTGCCGTTCCCGCAGGCGGGAGACCCGCCGGTCCCTCGCTTGGGTTCTTAACCCCGCTCTTCGCCCAGGATGTTCCGGCTCCACTTGGAGATGGCCCTGGCCAGCCAGGGTGCTACTCTCGCAAGAGAGGGATGAGTTGCAAACTGGATCAGGATCCAAACCCTCCCAGCTTTCAGGGATGCTGGGGTTCCCATGAGGCCCATTATGGCACTAAGGGACAAGGAGCTCAGCAGTGGTGTGAAGTGGTCAGGGCTAACTGGTGCTGGGGAGGGGAGTTCTGAGCCCCTCTCCAGGTGAAATTGGTGCTAAGGCATGACCCAGCCTATGGTAATAGGAGCATCTGTCACTAGAGATTCCTCCCCTCCTTAGCCCAGGATCACAGACTTCCTCCAGGCAGCGCCACTGCAACCTCAGGTCTCACATACAAGGCCGGGGGCTAGGGGAGGGGAAACAGGCCACCTTGGTTTCTAGGGCTTCATCCTGCCAGGTGCAGAGGGCCCTTTGGTCCCATGGATCTTAGCAAGTTGAGGGCACTTGGCCTCTCACAGGAGTGCTCAGCGTCTTGCAGGATTGAGCCACCGTCACCCCGTTTATAGGACGAGGGCCCTCTGCTCGCTATGGGGGTGACAGAAGAGAGGTACCCACTAGGACAAACTGCAGCACCACAGGGGGAAGCACCTGAACTCCCCACTCATGTAGCTAAATGGGTGGGGAGAAGCAACCCCCCTTCCCAAAGAGACAGCCAGCTAGCTGGCAAGTTCAGAGCTGGGATCCCCGGCCCTGCAAAGCTAGGGAGGGTCAGTAAACAAGCAACCCTAATAAAGCCCAGGGAATTATGAGTCTGAGGGACTGGATACAGGGGGAGTTATTGCTCCTTGACCTGTTGGGTTAAGCTAAATGGGAACAAGCCCCCTTCCCCCCCCTCCCCTTCCAGAATGAGAGTGGCCACATGTGGTGTCAATCAGGAGCTGTCAATCAGCCACAACGCTGTGGAGCCAAGCGGGCAGTGGGTGATGGGCCACAGCTGCCATCACTGAGCCTGGCGGATGGGGAGAGCTGATTGGCGAGCGGGCGGGGAAGGTGGCCAAGCCCTTGAAAGGGCCTGCCTCAGGGCTGGGCTGCCCTTAGCTAGGTGGCGAGTCTCCTAGTCGCTGCAGAGCCTTTGCTGGGGGATTTCTTGAGAGAGGGAAATTGTTTTTGAAAAGTCTCCTTTGCTCAAGCTGTCGTGTAGCGTGCAGGGGGGAGGGAGAGGGAAGCTGGGGGAAGGGGGGTGCCATGCTAGGGGGCTGAGGAGAAGAAACCGCTCTGAGGTTTGCTGGAGGAAGGGACAGTCACTGGAGCTAGGAGGAACCTGGCTCAGGGAGAGACGGGGTCTGGCTGCGCGTATTCGGTCTGTGTTCGCTAGGAGGGGGGCAGGGGGAAGTGGATACAAATCAATGGTGACTAGGAGCCCCATAGAACCTGAAAAAGTATTTTAAGGAAGGAGGCGGGGCTGCCTGGCTAAATGAACCACTATCCCAACCTTGCAAGATAAAGCTGCCCTCCCTCCTAAATCCATGGGTCCTATTCTGTCCTCAAAGGACCCAGTTCCTGCCCCTCCCCAGGGGGGGCTGGGCACCTGCCCAGGCAGCCTAGATACCAGCTGATCCACAAGCTGACTGATGCTTTGATACAAATGAGTAAATTCAAGGAGCTGCTCTGCTCTGCTCTGCTCTCCTCTCCTGAGGCAATTTAGAGGCTGTCTGACTGAGTGTGAGATCTTGAGGTCCATGCGGGGGCTGGATTGGTAGCAGCTGCTGGCAATTAAGAAGTTTGGACTCTGCAGTGACTTGGACTTTGAGTTAGGACAATAAATGGATTTTTCCAGGATCCCCAGATGACCTTGACTCCCCCCCCCCCCCCAACTCCCACCAACAGCTCTTTCCCCCAGGGCGGAGCTGAGCTGTGCAGTGTGGCAGGGAGGGATTGTGCTGTGGAGGCCTGTGCACCTGCAACGCCCAGCAATCCCCCCCACTCAGCGCTCAGTGCCTCGGGGATTCAGGCC
The DNA here is from genome assembly GCA_032164245.1 of Sternotherus odoratus. Taxonomy (NCBI): domain Eukaryota; kingdom Metazoa; phylum Chordata; order Testudines; family Kinosternidae; genus Sternotherus; species Sternotherus odoratus. The sequence goes on from JAVMKO010000016.1 coordinate 15,291,298, forward strand.
TGGGAATAAGCCTCTGAAAAAGGAAGGGAAGGGAAAGCAAAGAGCCCGGCAGGGAGGATGCTCCCAGCAGCATGTGGCCTGGGTACCCCAGTCCAACACTTTCCCAATGGGGCTGGAGCAAGCCCCGCAGCTGACAAATGAACCCTCAGCTCAGGAGGGTGGGGAGCTCAGTATGGCCAGAGGGCAGACTCCTGCACCAGGTTACAACTCCCACCTGGTGCCACCCATGACCTGCCCCAGCAGAATCTGTTAGAGCCAGTAAGGAAGCAGACAGAGCCTGGAATTCGGGCTGCCAGGGAGGAATAGATGAGGTAAAGCAGAAACCCAGCCCAGCCATTGCCCACTGCCAGCTCAGCACCTGGGAGGGAAGGGCGCCCTTACCAACGCCAGCAGGCTGCGCTTAAGGGCACAAGGATTTGTGTTCCTGTAGTGCCCATCATTCACCGGGCTGTGCCCAGGAGATCTCACAGACTCTCCTCCTCCTTGCCCCAAAGATCCTGCTGCCTAAGGAGTCACGCTGTGAGGTTGTGTCTCTAAACCCATGAGGCCTGGATTTCAGGCACCCCCGCTGCTGGGGACACTCGGGGTTTGGGCCACCTCTGTAAATCAATCTAGAGATGGAGAACGCGCATCCTGCTTACAGGGTGAGGGACTGTAGCCTGGCAAGCAGCGGCTCTGACAAGGACTTGGGGGCCCCTGGTAGAAGCCAGTCGTACGTGAACTCCCAGAGCGATGTTGTGGCTAAGAGGGCTAAGGCAATTCTTGGGTGGATAAGCAGGGGACTAGCAGGAGAAGGGAGCTGGGATTACCTCTGTACATGGTATCAGTGAAGCCATCATTGAATACTGTGTTCGGTTCTGGTGTCCACACTCCGAAAAGAGGTAGAAAATCGGAAGGGGTTCAGAAGAGTTACCAGAATAATCTGAGATCTGGCCAACCTGCTTTACCGCGAGAGGCTTAGGAAGATCAACCTATTTAGTTTTATCAGAGAGAAGATTATGACGTGACTGGATCACAGTCTATCAGTACCTCAGTGGGGAGACAATGGCAGCTAACAGACTTTAATCTATCTGACAAAGGCATAACAAGATGTGATGGCGGGAGGCTGAAGCTAGGTAAATTCAGGACAGAGACAAAGCACACTTTTTTTTAAACAGTGAGGGGAACTGACCATTGGAACAATTCACTAGGGATGTCAGGGATTCGTTGTCACCTGCCATCTCTAAATCCAGATTAGATGTCTATCCAAAAGAGATGATCTAGTTCATCTAGAAGTTATGGGCTTGAAGCGGGAATTACTGGGTGAAATTCCATGGCTAGTGCTACACAGGAGGTCAGATTAGATCAGGGGTCGGCCTTTCAGAAGTGGTGTGCCGAGTCTTCATTTATTCACTCTCATTTAAGGTGTTGCGTGCCAGTAATGCCTGTTAACATTTTTAGGGCTCTTTCCATAAGTCTATATTACAGAACTAAACTATTGTCATATGTCAAGTAAATAAGGTTTTAAAAATGTTTAAGAAGCTTCATTTAAAATTAAATTACAATGCAGAGCCCCCTGGACCAGTGGCCAGGACCCAGGCAGTGCGAGTGCCACTGAAAATCAGTTCGCATGCCGCCTTTGGCACCCATTCCTTCAGTTGCCTCCCCTGCATTAGATGATCGTATTGGTCCCTCCTGGCCTAAATTGGAGGAATAGCATGCCCTCCGCTAGAATCCTGTGCTCCAGTCTGGTCACCCAATCTATAACAAAGCTACAGTCGATCTACCAGGAGGTTCAGAGACAGCAGGTGGAAATGATCAGAGCCTAGGAGAGACGTCCAGGGAGAGCCTGACAAGACTGTGTTTAGTTTAGAGAGGGGGTGAACGGGGGAGGGGGATGATACAGGTATGAAAAATGAACAGTCTAGAGCAGGGATCTCAAACTCAAATCATCAGGAGGGCCACAGGAGGACTAGTATATTGGCCCAAGGGCTGCATCACTTACACCCCCCGGTCCCGCCTCCCCCAGTCCAACTCTTCCATGAGGCCCTGCCCATTTCACACCTCTTCCCACCCCTTCCCCAACCACCTCCCAACCCCTTCCCCAAATCCCTGCCTCGCCTTCTCCACCTCTTCCCCTGAGCACGCAGCTCCCCATTCCTCCCTCCTCAAAAGCACTAAGTGCTGCAAACAGCTGTTGGGCAGCGGGAGGCGCCTGGAGGTGAGCAGAGGAGCAGGGATGGGGCGCGCAGGGGGAAGGGAAATAACCCCGCAGGCCGCGTGTTTGAGACCCCTGGTCTAGAGAATCTTTGTTGGTCTGTCACATCTATGTAGACTGCAAACAGGGTCTGGCTTTCATTATGTGCCTGTTCGGCATCTGGCAGAATGGGGCCCCACAATAGCAGTTGGTGACTCTGGGCACTCCAGCGACACAAGCAACGAAATAAATAAAGCACACCCCGGGGGGGGGGGGGGGGAGACGGGGTAGAATAAGTTTTTGAAGCCAGCGTGACCCTCTCGTCCGATCTCTTGCATAGCACAGCCAGAGACTATCATCTATAATCATTTCTCCCCCCTACACGTGCTTGGATTACCAGAATGATGCTACTGATCCTTGTGTTTTGTGGTGAACACCTAGCTCCAGGCTGAAAGCCTAGGGACTTCAATCCACCTACCTGCACCCTTCTCCCCCTCCCCCCCTCAGTCCTCCCCTAACACACCCATTTTAGTGAGAAATGTATTCCAGAGCACTGAGCGTGGCCGGACACACGGAGGGGCTCTCAAACGGCGCTGGTGATCCACAGAGCACCAAGCATTTCATCACCCCACAGCTATTCCATGTAACGATAAGTGCACTTCCGAGGCCAGCCCTATCTATCCCGGCGGCAATTTCCAGCAAGAGCATGGTTCTCTGTTCCCTCATCCAGTGGGCTCGCTGGGAGAGAGGTGGATTCCGCGGCGTGTCCCCAAGTAGAATCAATGAATGTGTCAAAACCAGGCAGGCACAATAGTGCTGAAATCTGAAGTGAGCCCAGCCCGCCTGCATATGAAAAGCCTCTCTACCAAGGTGTTCGTTTGAAACCTGGAGCCTATTCATTCCATTGGGGGACCCCTAACCAAGGGAGCCGTTCTTAGCAATGGCGCTGAGAGGGAAGGGATCTTCGCACAGACGGGGTGGGATCGCGGCTGTACCGGCCGCTGCCACGTTGGGGGTGAGCAGAGGTGCTCGGCACATGTGCCGGTTCCTGGACACAAGCTGCCGGCAGAGATGAGTGCAAAGTATAGAGAACAGGTGTCAACATGTACCGCAGCAGCGACCCCTCGGGCCTCTGAATGGGCCTCGCATGTCCTTTCCCCCTGCCAGCCGCCGAGGAAGAACCACTGTCTTCCCACGCTGACACCCCAGAAAATCCTAGAAAAGGGAAGTACTGGGAACAATCAGGAGAATGTACACGCCAAGAGGAAAAACCCTTTAACATAATGAATCTGCCGGGCACTGGTTTCTGAGGGCTTCAGTCAGCTAAGCCTCACAGCGACAGGGGGGACGGATTATTTTTAAATCCATTTATACTGAGGGACAGCAAGATGAAGTGATGACTCAGGGCATGAGAACCCAGGAGTCCTGACTCGCAGCCAGCAGCCTTAAGTGCAGGCTGCAGTCACCTATCAAAGCTGAGAAAAGAACCCAGGAGTCCTGACTCTCAGCCAGCTGCTTTAACCACAAGCTACTTGGTCTTTCTTTTTTTCCAACATAAAGAACATTGTTTAGAAGTCAGGACCTGGGCGCGGGAGGCAAAACTCAAAATTCCTAGCTTTGGCTTTGACTCCTGAGCCCATGTTCTAACTTCTAGATGATGTTCTTTATGTTGGAAAAAAAATGACCAAGTAGGAAGAGGCCATAAGAAAGGAACTGACTGTGAGTTAGGGGTTGCCTCCTTGACCATCCCGGTGAACAGCCATGGATGGATTTATTCTCTATGAACTTAGCCAATTCTTGTTGGAACCCCGTTATACTTTTCACCTTCACAGTGTCCCCTTGCAATGATTTCCACAGATTGATGGTGTGTTGGATAAAGAAGTACTTCCTTGTGTTCATTTTAAACCTGCGGCCTATTAATTCCATTGGGGGGACCCCTGGTTCTTGTGTTCTGGGAAGGGGTAAGTGACACTTCCTTATTCACTTTCTTCACCCCAGTCATGGTTTTCTCTATCGTAACTCCCCTCAGGTGCCTCTCTTCTAAACTGAACAGCCCCCGTCTTTTTAATCTCTCCTCAGATGGAAGCTGCTCCCTACTCCTGATCATTTTTGTTGCCCTTCTCTCTTGCACTTCTTAATAAGAGCCTGTGTATGCTTCCCGGTCCTCTCACGGGCAGCGTGTGCTTGGGGGACCTCCCAGGAATTCTCCCACGCTAATGCATCCATAATGGCCTAGTGCTTCTGACCTCCCGATCTTCCCGTCCGGTTATTACTGCAGGATTAGTGATCAGGCGCCCACGGCCTGACACAATTAACTCCGTCGTTACTCACTGCGGACGATCGAGGGCTGCTGTTAAAATCTCATTAAGGGTAGTGGTAGAGAGAGTGAAGCCGTTTGCTAATGGCCAGGAATCTCCTTGTCAGCAGTGGAGCCCCGACATAAAGGAGAAAGGGATACGCCAGCCTCCTGGAAAGCTCCCTTGGAACCCAGGTGGGGGAGAAAGGAAATGCAGTCCAGATGTGTGAATAGATAACTAGAGTATAACCCAGAGCTTCTTCATTAACGCCTCAGCGCAGCCATGTTGGACTAGCCCCAGCAACCCACCCTACCCTCAAGCCCTTGCCAGAGATCCACTGACGTGCTCAGGATCTCCCCAGAGCAGCCACCCAAGCTGCATCCGTCCGGCTGGCAGCCTTTGTGGGGCACTTTGCTGCTCTTCTCGGCTCATCGGTTTTAAGTCCGGCAAGGCCCCCTGCCTGCCCCCGGCCACTCAGCCATGCAGGTCAATCGCGCAACGTTCCATTCACACAATGTCTCTGTGTTCCGCTGCCTTTGTTTGGGCCTCTGTGCCGCTGAGTCCAGAATCCACGGCTTTCCCCCTCTCCTCTGGATTGTGCAGCTCTGGTTTCCCTCGGCAGGCGAGGGCTGAAATCATTCTCCCGCCGTTCTGCTGGGGCACCGTGATCTCCCCTGACACGGGAATCGCTTTGTCATCGACATTGTCACTCCATTTCCGTGGCCTGACTTGGACGTTAATTTGCCGCTGGCTGCCCGGCCTAGCCTCCTCTCTGCCAAGACCTAATGAAATTGCTTTGCCATCCTCCGGACAGCACAAGCTCACCTAGCTCATCTTGTGACCTCCCCAAGTCCTAGACCGTTAACCGGGAGGGGAATTAGGAGTTACGAGGAGTTCTTGGGGCCCAGCTGAATAATTTAACATCTCCGCTCCTCTTGGTCCCCTCAAGAACGCTTGAGAGCAGTTAGCTGATGTCTTCAGACCACAGGCTGACCAGGACTGTCTTACTAATTCCTTGCGCTCCCCAGGGGATCTGCCTGTATCTATCTATTGTCTCTTGCCTCATACTCAGATTGACAGCTCTCTGGAGCAGGGATTGTCTTCTCGTTCTGTGTTTGTACAGCTCCAAGCACAATGAGGGCCTGAGCCGTGACTGGAGCTCCTCCATGACTAACAATGAACAATATTAAATCCACCAGTGTAGCAAGCTAAGGGCCCAGGTTGTCAACTCCCTCCCCTCTCCGGGACGATGCGCATGCGTAGCTACTCACCAGTGGGAGTAAGGGGTTCACAGTCTGGCCCGACGTGCCTGAAATCCACATTCCAGGCTAGCTGGCTTGGGGAGTTGGATTCAACCTCAAGCATTATAAGACTGTGGCTAGGAAAGCCCGAGAGAGAGGATCTCAGAGATGGAGGGATCTCTTGGTAAGGTGCCCAGATGCCACAGTGATGGACGTGGCATTACAGTTCTAGATGGGTGGAGAGAGGGGCTAGGCAGGCAGATAAAAACACCAACGGACAAACTAAGTGAGAACGAAACACCGCAGCAGCAGGGAGCTGATTTGTTACTCTAACAGCCCCGGCCCAAACCCAGAGGGCGAAGCTGACTTCCCACTCTCCATCCTCGTGGGACGAGAACCAGGGGGAGGTTTGGTGGTGCACTCACAGTCTGAGCAAAGGGCTCCGACTGCCCCCGTTAGCACAGGCACAATTCTCTGCAGAGAGCTGCAAACCTTTTCAACATCCTCCTTTCGAGAGCCGCCTGCCATGGCTATAGCCTCCGGCACCCCTTTCCTCCCGCCTCCCGCTAGCTGTGCGGTGTCCGCCACACGTCACCCTGCATAGAAACCCATCACGCTAACGGGCGTCCCTGGCACTACAATGCTCCTGGGACCGCGGCGACGGTCTCCCTGCTCCGATCTTGCTGCTCATGCTATTAATTTACATCTAAGACGTGGCACGTCTCAAGCAAAAGCCTTCCCCAGCTTCCGACGGCAGCACGACCTGGCCTCGTACACAAGCCCCGGCTGTTGGGGATCGCCAGAGAAAACTCCAGGGACAGCCTACAACTGGGGCACTGTCATATTAATGCAGCGGCAATGAGACAGAGGGAGAAGCCAGGAACGAGAGTAGAGACTCGGAGGCGTTGCTGAGAGATTACTAGAGCTGGCAGCTGCAGACAGGTAGGCAGAGCGCCTGGGGAAGTGGAAAGAGAAATTCGGGGAGCTGAACTGCTGTTTTCCAGCCACCTGGAGACGCTTTCCCAGGAGGAGCTGCCTCTTCGTGTCTGCATCCTGCCTCCCTCTGCCCAAAGCCTATTCTCTAGAGTCTAGCGCCGGTCAGCACAGGGTCTGCCGTCGGGTTCAGGCACTGGCCTGAGACTCCAGAGACCCGGGTTTGGTTCTCTGTACCGCCACAGACGCCCTGCGTGACCTAGGGCAAGTCACTTCACTTCTCCTTGCCACAGCCCCCCGTCTGTGACATGGGGTAAGAATCCTGTGCTGTCTGCTTAGACTATAAACTCTTCGGGGCAGGGACCTAGAACAAGGGGTTCTCCTCTCTGGCGGGGTCTCTCGATCAAAACAAGTTCTAATAATAATGTCGTGGATCTCAGACCAGCTGTAGGGAGACACAGCATGCAGGCTTTTGCTAAGAGCCCCAGAAGAGCTGGCTGGAGGACGACAATTCCATTTCGTGCCAGCTTTTCGAGGTTTCAATATTGGTTTTCGTTCTGCATTGGAACGAGACCAAAAACCTTCAGAACATTTTCACCAGCTGGACTATGCCAACACAGATATTTTGGGATCAAAACTCTCCGGTTTTTGATTCGGGTCTCTCTCTCTGATCAGAGATAACCTGGACCACAAAAACCATCACTGTGAAACTTTGTCGAAATTGACACGTCTCCACAAAGTGTTTCAGCTTCGTCCAAGCGCTGTACTGTGATGAGATTTAATTTTGTCAAAAATGCTCCAACCAGCTTTCCTCTCAAACCAGACCTGCCAGCCCTGGTCCCAAGAAGCTGCTGTCTCTTGTCACCTTCCTGGGTCACTCACCTTTGTCTACTGCTCACTGTGGCTCCTCTACACACAAACACCGCAGTGGAGTGCCCAGCCCTTGTGTTGGCTACTTGGAAAACCCTCTTGCTCCTCACTGCCCTGCCTTTCCAGGTGCCTTTGAGGCATTCACCACATGCACTGGTTGTCTACAGCTGGTTTTACTGCAAGAGTCCCAATTGCTCCTCCTCTTGAACACAAACGAGAAAGCTTAAGTGTACCCATTCTCCGAGAGCGCTGTGACTGGCCTGCATCCAAGTCCCCATTAGCACCTTTCACCATAACAACAATAGCATCCAGGAGCATTTACAAACATGGTTTAATTAACCCCCATAACTCCCCATGGAGACCAGTTTTATAGATGGGAAACTGAGGCACCGAGCTATGTTGTGAGTTACTCACTGGGGGGATCTTGGAAGAGTGGCTGAGCTGCTGATGGAACCCAGGAAGCCTGACTCCCAGTCTCCTCCTCTGAAGAGGGTGACCAGATGTCCTGATTTTATAGGAACAGTCCTGATATTCAGGGCTTTTTCTTGTATAGGCTCCCCACCCGCTGTCCCGATTTTTCACACTTTCTATTCAGTCACCCTAAACTGGACCCAAGTGACCGGTGCTGGTGCCGGGACAGCTGAGAGTCACCGAAATGAACCGAGTGGGATTTGACTCCAGATCTGGGGTGTGGAGAGAGACAGAGAGTGATGTGAGCAACTCCGGGGGGGGGGGGAGGGTGGGCAGGGAGGGGGCGCAGACAGTGGGCGTCAGGGCAAAGCCCAGGCTGCATCCAGGGAAAAGCTCAGAAGCCCATTAAGTGGCAGTTGTCAGGGAGCCCTGCCTGCTTTGTAATCCTCTGCCTGTCAGCGGCTCCGGGAGGGAGGCAGGGATCTCCTTGGAGACGGAGCCAGCCAGCAGGAGACTAGGATCAAGGAGGTGGAAGCCGGGTCTGCCATGGCAGGGGAAGCAGGAAAGAAAACAGAGCTGAAGCTAGGGAAGCTGGTACATGGACCCACGTCCCTGCCACCAGATCTCAACACCTGGCAGTGCCCAGGCAGAGCTAAGTGCGGAGGGAGCAAGGGCTCTGCTGTCCTCTCCGAAAGCTCTCACTCCATAGACACACGTACACCCCACCTGCCCGTCCAGTCAATATGCTGTAACCACCAGTCCATAGTCTCCTACAGCAGGATACCAGCCAGTCCCATTGAAGTCAATGGGGCTCCCGCATCCCAGCCTCTAGCTAATCCGTGGGTATCTGCTCACATGTCCCCACCAGGTACACCCGGCTTCTCAGGGGCGCTGGCCAAATGGGTGTCAGGCTCAGAACCGCCCTTGTGCAGCCCTGGACATTCCACCTGCTGCCGTCATAGAAGCCCCCCGGGACCCCTGCCGGGGAAGGGGGCCAATCGATCTGGGCATGTTTGGGCTCGAGAAGAGAAGACGGAGTGAAGACCTGAGAAGAGTCTCCAAAGATGTTACGAAGAGGAGCGCGATCGGTGGGTCTCCGTGTCCACAGGAGGTCGGACAGGAAGCCATGGGCTTTATCTGCGGTAAGAGAGATCTCAGTTCGATAGGAGGGAAAGCTTGATAAGATAAGGGCAGATTCGCTGGGGAACCGGCTGCCAAGGGAGGTTGTGGAATCCCCGGCATAGGTTTTTAGGAACAGGTTGGCCAAACCTTTGTCGGGGATGGTGACTTGGCTCTTCCTCAGTGCAGGGGGCTGGACTCGATGACCTCTCAAGGCCCTTTCCAGCCCAGCATTTCTAGGATCCTATAGGGTGACCAGATGTCCCGGTTTTATAGGGACGGTCCCAATTTTGGGGTCTTTTTCTTCTATAGGCTCCTATTACCCCCCACCCCGTCCTGATTTTTCACACTTGCTGTCTGGTCACTCTAGGTCCACTCCTCTAACGCACAGTGCCTCGTCCTCCCCTGTGGGCCCCTGCAGCTCACCGCCCCGTGCGGGACAGGACCAGGCGGGGGCCCTGGATCGTTCCCTCACTGGTCTGCCATGGAAATGACCCTGAGTCGCTTTAAAATAAGAATTAACAAAGGAGATGAACGTGCCACTCTTTCATTCTAACCTTGACAGCAGAATTTACATCCTTAACGAATAACTTGTTAGTAGCTATTTAGAACCCCAAAGGGAGATGACAGAGAGTTAACGATAAAATTGATGGACAGCGTTGCATCGTTTACTCAATATTGTCTTTTCTCGTAGCTCCCCCCATCCGCCGTCCCTTTGGGTTTTAATAGCTTCCCAGGGCTGGCTGGCTTAATTAGACAGCCCAGCCTGCATGCCAGATGAAGCATTTTTCAATCCCACTAACATCCTCCCTCCCCCACTGCTGCTTCCTTCCTTCCTACTGGGGGATTAGACTGTAGCAATGCTACCATGGCCATTTGCAGGAGTGGGTTCGGGCTGGTTAAGGGCTTGGGGGAGAGTTAATCTGTCTCAATGAAATCCACAGCTCCAGCCAGGAAGTACATTTCTGGTGAATTTAAAGGGAGTGAACGCACACACACAAGTGCAAACAAACACTCACACGTGCACACGGCTGCACAGACACAACCAGGCTCACGCAAACACTCAAACGCGCGTGCGCAGATGTTCACAAGCACGCACATACACACACAAGCATGGGCACACCAATATATACAAGCATCCGTGCCTGTACACACACACTCACTCTTTTTATTATTGTGCAAAACACCATTCCTCTCACAGCAAGATCTGTCCTGCAGGGTCTGGCTGGAGAGACACTGAGAGCTTTGCATCATGGGGAGTTTTGGGGTCTCAGGGGCTGTCCAGGATCAGGCCCAGAATGATTTTCTTTGCCAGATGAGGATTTGTATTGGGTGGGTCCAACAGGAAGACCCTGGACTCCACCCTATGATCCTGAGCCATGGCTCCCTGTCCATCTCTGTGTGCATTGTGCATTGGCACAGGAGAGTCCCTGCATTTTGGGGGTGTGACCCCCCCATAACCTCAAAAAATCCCTCTCCCACCCATTGGCCTTTCTAGTCCATGTGGGAGGTTTGCCCGGCAGGACAAACTTCTCCCCACACAACCACAGGCTGCAGTGGAACCCCCGGGGTGTTTCCGTACCACGTCCCCATGGCCTCACGCAATCCAGCACTCAGAGCACATGGACGTTGTGTCTCCGTGTCAACACGTGGCACAGGAATCTCAGGGAGGGGAGGGGGAGGTCGATTGTTGAGTGACGTCACTTTACAAGGCGGCAACATTTGCAACTTCCTTCCAATGCTTGAGGCCATGGCCCTATCGCATGTTGTTCCTGCTCTTCCCCACATGCCGGGGGGGGGGGGGCGGCTACTGCTGCCCCATTGCTGAGTTCCGGGGGAAATGGGGCTGCTTTTGTCTCGTTCCTGCTCTAAGAAGCCTGGGGTGTTGTCTCAATCCCCAAAGACCAGCTTTGTGAGCTGGAGCAGGGTCGGGGCCTTGGAAACGCCTATTCTGGCAACGGTACCGTGCGAAGGGGGAGATAGTTGGTCAGTTTTTAAAGGAGATCTGAACTTGAGGGGCCCTGGTTCTGGGGCTCCATGGGCCCCCACTAATGCTGACTCTGGGGCCAGTGTCATTTCCATTGCGGAAGGTTGGGGGAGAGCAGAGGGGAGCTGAGCTGAAGCAGAACCCAACCCGTGTTAATGGGGTTAGGGAGGCAATCAGAAGTGATCAGAGACGCGCAAATTCTCCGGCATCTACGCCTCATTACACCTTGTGTGTGTTAACTGTGGCATATAAGATCTTTGATTCCCCGCTAATTACAGCTATCGGTGAAGACTAAGTGGGCTTCTTTGCAGATCAGACGCTCATGGCACTGGGAGGTCACAGACGGCAGCACCGGGCGAGCGTCCGGGACAACCAAAGGGGTGTTCACTCTAGATGTCTATTAATAAAGCCCAAGGAGTCTTGTAAGCAGCACTGTGATGGCTTGAGGCAGCTTCCCAGCCATCCCCTTTGGAATCACGTAACAGCCCTTTGCGTTCGCAGCACATCCGGAGGCTGCCGGGGAGGGGAAGGGCTGCCCAGGGCACTGGGACTATTGGCGCCAGGTAAGAAGGGGTGAGTGCACTGCAGAGCTAGGACCCTGCCTCATGGGTTCATGTTCTTAGTTATTCGTGTTACCAGCGAGCCCCCAAGTGAAGCTCCATAAACACAGAGGTTGAGACAGTCCCCAGGCAGAGATTCTCCCCAGGTCACCGAGGGGGAACCGGCCCCCCGGTGAGGTGACTGGCCCAAGGTCTCACAATGGGAGTCTGGGGCAAAGCTGCGATTTGAACCCAGCTGTCCTGCCTTGAGTGCAGGGGACGGGACTAGACGATCTACTGAGGTCCCTTCCCATCCTATGCATGTGACTCTATGTCTGGAGTTCCAGCCCAGGGCCTTCCTTGCAAAGACGTCTTTCCTCTCCGGGCTACTCCAGCCGACAACCAGGAACGAGGCCTGAGAGGGGAGAGTCTGGCTACATCTGCGTACCATGATGAGGCCGGCCACCAAGCTATGGTCAGCTCCTCAGACACACCCATTCCCGGCCCTACTTTACCCTGCCCCCATGGGCGTGAAAGGGGTGGAGACGCCGCACGGCCCCGTGTGAGACTGAACTCATTCTGACAACCCCTGCTGCGCACAGGGCCCTTGACACACATTCCCGCCGTGCGTTCGTCAAGAAACGTTTTCCACGTTGTTCGCCTCACGCCATCTCTGCTCACACGTTCCATTCTCAGATCCCCCGGCAGCGGGCTCATTGGTAGGAGGTACTCAGATATTAGGGAGATAAAGGCCATAGAGATCCCTAGATATGTAACCAGACACAGCTGATCATCTCCACACAAAAGGAAGGAGCCACATCCATACCAAAAAGTCCTCCAACATTATCTGGCTACAGTCATCCTCTCTCTTCCATCAGGGAGAAAACAGAAACCTCCCCCGACTCCTGGCCCCTTATAAGAACTAAAACCAAACCTCATCTCAGTCCTGAAATGCTAAGATCACAGGCCAAGCCACAAAGCTGGGATTGGAGTTTGCATCCACATTTCTCCAAAGCTTGGGGCCGGTTGGGAAGTTTGTCATGAAACTTTTTTTGTGGCTGGAAAATGCCAGTTTGTCAGAACTGAAACTTGTCCCAGGATCAGTTTGGGTTTGATATTAATGTTTCTCAGCCCTGCAGTCAAGTCTCTGCTCGGCCTGGGACTTTCTCTCTCTGGTCTTTCACAACAATAATCTCCGACACAGAATAGAAACAAATGACTAAATCTCAAAATGTTTCGCGAAAAGGAATTCTTGTTTTCTGACCAGCCCCAGTGTTGCCCAGTCCCTAGGGGGCAGGATCATCCCACTGTGGGAACTGAGATCAGAGCACAGAATGGGAAGGTATGCCAACATCCCTCAATTTGGTGGGGGGAGGGATAGCTCAGTGGTTTGAGCATTGGCCCGCTAAACCCAGGGTTGTGAGTTCAATCCTTGAGGGGGCCATTTAGGGATCTGGGGCAAAAAATCTGTCAGGGGACAGTACTTGATCCTGCTAGTGTAGGCAGGGGGCTGGACTTGATGACCTTCAAGGTCTTTCCAGTTCTAGGAGATTGGTTTTTTCCATTTATTTTTTTTATTTTTTTCTTGTCCAGGGACTTGGTTTGGTCCATTAGAGAAGCACACACCAGCTATGAAGTGTACATCAGGCTCTGAGCCTCTCCACATGGGTATGTGAGTCCCTGGATCCTGAGCTGGGGAGTTTCTTCACTTCTGAAATGTGAAAACATCACAGAACAAGCTGTTTCCCCTCCATTGCCTGGAAGCCGAAGCACCAGAAATCTCTCCCCTATGAGAGTCTCAGCCCGCTCCTCTCTTAGTTTTATATACGGCGCATTTCATCCCGAAGAACCCCTGAAAGGTGTTAAAAGTGACAGCCAAACAATCACAGCCATCGCTTGCCTCGGTGAACTTCTGAGGCCACTACCACCCAATATCCCAAGTCCCCCGCTCCCCTTCCTGAGGACTTTGAAAAACACACACATCGGAAGCCACGCAGCAGGAGGAAGTGAAAGTGGCCAGCACTCACGATTATCATCTGGCAGACGTGGCCTCGGCAGAGTTCGGAATAGGAGGAGTAATGCATGTACACCACCCAGCTGCCCACGAAGATGCCCAGCCAGGCAAGGAAAAGATATTTCACTTTGATGCCAGGGAGACGACTCTGGAAAAAACAACAGGAAAATGGCAGCATTACAGACAAGGAATATAAAAGTTAACGCTTGAAAAGGGCTAGGCAGCAGGTAGACTGTGTCTTACTGCACTCCAAGCGGTCATTTCACTGTTACCTGGTCCATCCCCCTAACCCCGGCTGATATAGTCACCTGATGCCTCACTGAGCTTTGAGTGTGAGCTTTCTGGGGCAGGGACAGTCCTCTGTCATGTGTGTACGGGGGGATGTTTGTACAGCCCCGAGCACAATGGGAGCCGTGATCACCTGAAGGCAGGTGAAAATGAGGCTGCCAGAAAACAACATGGCGAAGAGCTGTGGAAGCTGAGCTGAAAAGCCTGGCGCACAGCTGGGGAACCATTGAAAGACTTGCCAGAAACAGACAGGAGTGGAGGAGCTTCATCGCTGCCCTAAGTGCCAGAGATGTAACGGGAACATGATGATGACGGTCAGGTTCTTACCTCTGGGTTTTCATTCTGGAGAGTTCACAGGAACAACGAATAATGAACGGTCTGCAAAGGCATCAACAATATTCCATGCAAACGACACCATGGTTCAGAGACTGATCTGTTCCTGACATTAAGATGGTAATTTCTCCCTCTCTGTCCCGGGGCCAGCAAGCACAAGGTCGCTATCTGATATCATTTGGCTTCAATTCAGAGTCTTTGCCTGACTTTGGTAATGGGATCAGGAGTCCTGGTGGATCCCCAGTGCCTCTTAAACTGTTGAGTAGAAGTAACTGCCAACTGCTTCATTTCATCTGCATATGATGTTGAGGAAGCTGGGAGGGAGGGGAGGAGACCTTTCCCCAGTTAGCCAGTCCTTGGTTGGCTCTAGACTGGATTCCTGCACTGCAAACTTCAACTAGTGCAGAATAGGAGCTGCAAACTTAGGACTGGAGCCAATGACCATGGGAGTCTTTCCATTGACTTCAATGGACTTTGAATGAACCCCTTACTTGACAGAGCTCTTTGCAGGAGACTTGGTTTCCAGATGCAATTCCTGACACTGGTTTTGATCTATAAAGCACTTTAGGATTTGGATCACGGCTACCACAGAAATGCCCTCTCTTCTCGCGTTCTGTCTCAACAGCTGTGATCAGTCAAGTGACTTAAACTGAGAGTTCCCATTTTTAGGACCAGATCCAAAGGCCATTGAAGTCATTAGGCATCAATCGATTTCAGTGGGCTTTGGATCAGACGCCCAGAGGCTGAAAGTAGGGGATCTTCACTTAGAGGTCACCAGCTGTGGACTCATGCCCCATACTGGTCTGAGAGGCCAAGTTTATTGACCCTCAATGTGTGTTTCAATGCCCCCCTATTTCTGGTGGCTTTTCCTGGAGGGGATGAGCCGGAGGGGCCTGCGTGGTATTAGGAAGTGGTGCAGAAATATCAGTGAGAACTTCCACTGGCACTGGGGGTCACTTTGTTAATTGTTCACGTCATTATTTCATTTGATTGTTTCCAGCTGAGCTGAGAGAGATCGGAAAACATGTTTTATCAGCCAATCAATGTCACTCTTACTGGTTCATCTGTCCCCACTTGGTGATGCTGTATTTGGGTCTCCAGCAAAGATTATAAACACACTGATCCAATTAATCAGAAAGTCACAGCGGGGTGAATCTGACCTACAGTTCCCAGTGAAATAACTAACCAAAATCAGCAACTGTTTACATTCATGTAAAGCCAGATCTGAATGGACTTACAATGGATTTACACCAGTCCACACCAGCTGAGGATTTGCCCCATTATGTTTTCCAAAACCACTTACGAATTCTAAATATTGGGCCGATAGCACCTCCTTGATCTAGCTGCATGAACGCCGTATGGTTTTCTGCCCTGCTGTAGGAAATCAAGGGCAACACACTCCCACTCTTGCATTTCAACTGGAAGGGCTTTAGTTAGCTACATTATTTCAGTTCAATCCTAACTGTTTCTGAACTAATTTGCAGATAAGTGGGAAAGCGTCTAGGTTTGAGCAGACATCTTGACACATTGTGCGCTAATTGCAAATACTCTACCAAGGTGTGAATCAGCCCACAAAGCCCTAGGCTAGCATGCCTTATTTCACCATCCACAAAACATTCACCCCAAATTAATGTCTGTAAAAAGCGGACTCCAATTACCACCAGCAGTTGTCAAATACAAGAGATTTGGGGCTATTCCTATTTGACTAAGTTGCATTTAAGATCTAAAAGCAGCTGTATTCAATAAAGGCACACACATATCATCAGCAAATGGGGGCTTTCTCGTGGCAGTGCAATATTGCCCCCAAGGCTGCTTCTGTTGGATCTAGAGGGGGCTTGATATGGGGCTGTCAAGCGAGACTGGGTGTTTAGTCTAGAAGTCGGATCAGTGAGCAAGGTACTCCTACTCTTTTCTATTCCAAAACCTATTCTCAATCTGGGGCAGGATTTTGCCTTAAAACCGAACCCCCTCATTCAGATCAACAGTCTCTCATCAGCAGCTAGCGTCTGCCCTCCCTTTGGCCAGCGTACAGTGGGCAGGCTGAATAACAAGCTGTCAGCTGGCCAGCAGGAGTCTTCAGTGCCTCCTGTTTGAAGGGCTACAGCTACTTGGCTGGAGTTAACTTCAAAAGCGAAACCGACAAGAGTGCTCAAAGGCAGCTCTGTCTCCTTTCTTTTGCCGCAGCTCTCCATGACCTGCCAGCCATTCTCATGCCTACCTAGCTGCCCCTCTGACGATGCTCTTTCAGGATAGAACTAGGGCAAAAATGTGCCACATCCATTCTCTTCTCTGCTGGGCTTTACCGGTGCTGTTCTTTCACGTCAGGGAGCATCAGTGCATTTCAAACCCCCGCATCCTTCCAGAGTAACGTCGGTTCCTTCACCCATGTCATTTTGGCTCATTTCAAAACAATTTGCCCCATGGCCTGTATATTTGTACTGTTTCTTTAAATCTGTTGCAGAAAGCAAGACAAGATGGGCCTTGGGTTGTCAGCAAAAGCTCCCCATTGAAGCCTGGAGACATAGAGAGTAGCTTTAGGGATAATGCTGATTTTTCCCTTATTCGAATGGAGTTCAGGGTTTGGAGGAAAAAGGCTCTTTCTGTGATTCTTTACCACTGTCAGCTGCCAGGCCTTGCTAGCAGAGAGAAACTCAGGGCTTCTCAATAAGATTTCCCACCACTCTTACATTAAAGCAGTAAACTGTATAACCGGCAATTTTCTTAAAAGCCAGCATACAGCATCTCAAAGAAGACAATGGCTCAGGACCATTACCAGGCTCTCACCGACAGAGGTTCTCTAGCCAATGACTATCAAGTTCCTTTCTGTCGGCATCGCATTTCTGATTTCGTGAGTTGATGAAGCAGATCAAAAATCAAACATGCACCCACCAGCTGCCAAATGCACTGATTTCACACAGACACCTCGAGGCGGATTCTCTGCTGCCTTGCACCTTACGGCACCGTGTGCACCTGGGCAAAGGGAGCGTGAAATGCGATCAAATCCGAATCCGACATTCACCCTGGTGCTGGCATTTTACTCCCAGTTTTGCACCCCCCAGGCCAGATCCTCAGGTGCTTCAAATCAGCACAGCTGCAGTTTACATTTACAGGGCTTGATAAACAGAAGGGTGTGTCTATGGATGGATAGATAGATAGATAGATAGATAGATAGATAGATAGATAGATAGATAGATAGATAGAGATAAGGACCTGGCCCACTTTGCCAAGTATAAATGATAACACAAAGTGCATGGCACGGAGAATCAAGCCATTATGGCTTCAATGAGACCTCTTGTGCAAAGAGGTGGAGCTGGATTTGGCCCTTAAACGGCTCTGCTGGTCTTTTGACCTTGCCTTGCAGGGTTAACACAGCGAGTGCTCGGAAAAATAACTCTGGCACTAATCCTAATGCAAGTGCAAAAGGCTGCTAAGTACTGCCGGAGCTGCACTGTTGGCACAAGAGGAGCGGGGCGCAGTGAAGAGATGCCAAAATGGATGGCGAACAGGCTCGGCAGTTTCTGTTCCGTGACGGTGGCGGCTCGCTATTCGACACTCCATTTTCAAGTCCTGGGTGTAAAGCCCCCGCTGCTCCTCATGTACAGCCGCACCCCAATGCCCATTTCAATGCCAAATCCAATGATTTAGCATTATAAGGAAAGCAGAGAGCTTGGGCCGCTCAGAGGCCCTTCACCTCGGGCTAAACAGAGCCAGCAGGATGCTTTCAGCTCAGCTCCTTGCCGGGCCGTGGTTCCCATCTCATTGTGACTTTTCCCACGTGCTTTGGCGCAGGGCCGAGCTAGCACTGCAGATTAGATCTGCGCTGCCAGGACCAGGATCATTCCAGTCACAGAGGGGTTGAGAGGGCAGGATAGAATACATCCTTCTCCGGGAACAGACCTGCCATAGCTGAGAACTTTGCTCTTTAACGGCTCCCTCAACCTTTGGGGGTTTGCTGGATTTCTTTCTCTCGTTCTCTTTTTTCCCCCTTGCCATTCCTCTCATTTTCTCTGCCGTTCTTTCCATTTCTCCCCCCAGCGCTGGCCCTAATGGATAATAGGAAATCTCCTCCCCATTAGCCTATTTCCCATCTAATCAAACAAGTAAGAACAGCGGAGATTGTTCCTTCAGATGCCGAAAGGACAAGCAGCAATCGCTGGCTTCAATGTGACTTTTGCTGCTAGAACATTAATGGACGAGGAACTTCTGCTCTCCAGAGTCAGATCAGCCTCTCCCCCCACCCCAAAAAAATCAGTGAGCCCCAAATCCTGCTAGTTTTCCTTGAAATTCCATGGGAGTTTTGCCTTGAGTAAGAACCTCAGATTCTGTTGCTAGGTTCTATCCCCTGCCACTCCAAAGACCTCTTGGGAGATAATCATTCCTAATCCTCCCCTCCTCTATGAACCAGACTTTCAGTCCAGTTAGGTCGCAATGACTAAGAAAAAAGTCATTGTCCTAGAGTGGTACATGGCTGCATTGGCTTGTTCTGATATTTATGTAAGGACAGTCGATGAACTGGCTCTTTCCTTCTAGGTGGCGGCAATGTGGATTCTTTCCAACATTAAACTTCATGTTATGCAGCCGGGGTACCATGCTGGTCCATATTTACTCCATGTAGAATAATCCCGGATCACTTTTCAAAAACAAGTCAGGTGGGGGAAGGGGAGAAGCATCGGTGGTTACAATATCTCCCTGCAAATCAGTGGATGAAGGGTTAATCCAATGCCCCTTGGAGTCACTGGAAAGACCCCTGCCGATTTCAATGAGTTTTGGATCAAGCCCTCTGCACAGTGGTGCTGAAGCTGAATATCCAGCAATTTGCCTTTTTCATGACATGCACCTCTGAGATTTCATTCCTAGCAGGGTCAGAAACAGATTGAAACATGCAGCATCCGTCCTGACCTTCTCCAGCCACTGCAGGGAACCAATCACTCTTCTCAAATTCCAATCCAATAACATCCAAAATCCCCCGGCCCCTCACAGACCCACAGCTCCCAGGGCTGGAGGTGATTCTAATGCTTGGTACAGGAGACCAGCATTCTGCAGGAGAAGGGAAGGAGTTTGGTACCCGGGAATGGTTTCATCAGACTCTTCCCATCCATCCATCTGTCATAGGCACATAAAACTAAACAGCCACAATTTCCATCTCTCTCTGCGGTACCCAGCACCCTGACCTACAAGGTCCAGTACAATGGAAACGCAACGGTGCCGTGAAATTAACCATGGGTAAGTTTCTCCCTCATGCGAATCCCCTAGGGAGTTGGGGGGGGGGTTGTTAAATCCACCCCCCTCGGTTTTTTTAATGTCCTTCTTCAAATCGCACTAGGTTGTTCGGGTCAATCCGAGGGGCCGGACACGGGCTTAACTTTGTCGGTATTTATTTATTTCCAACTTGGGATCAAAGGCAGCGCCCTCCCCCCCCCCCCCAACTCCCCCGACCTCCAGCCTCCGACGACGCAGGATGCTCCCCCCCCCCCCTCACCCCGGGCAGCTGTTTAGCCAGCGCCCCCCCCCCCCCCATCCTCACCTGCAAGCCCTTGGAAAGCGGGCAAAACAGCACCAGATGCACCAGTCTCCGGAGCCGCCTCATGCTGCGGGCTCCCCGGCCGGGGCTGGCCGATCCGCCCGGGGACTCGAGTCGCGCTCCCCTCAGCGCCGGGGGGTCCAGCTGCAGCCGATGGGGCGGGACGGGGGGGGGGTGCAGGGGGAGGCGGCCCCCACCCCCGGGCGCGCAGCTCAGCCCCCGCTGCCAAGACAACCCTCCGGCGAGGCGGGCTCCGCGGCTCTCCTCCCCCCCCGGGGGCGGGCTGCTCACCGAGCCCGGCTGCTCGCCGGCTGCACGGGGGGCGCGGGCGGCCGGTGCATCCCCGGCCCGGGATCACGCCCAGCTCGCTCCGGCCCCGCTCACCCCCAAGCCTGGCCGGGCCCCGGGGAGCCCCCGGGCGCCTTCCCCTGGCCGGTGCATGGGAACCCCGGCGCCGGGCGGACGCCGCCTCCTCCTCCCGGGGCGAGCGGGGGGATCTGCAGCCGCGATGCCGCCTGGCTCCCAGCGCAGCGCAGAGCCGCAGTTAAAGGGGAAGGCGGAGGGAGGCTTTCTGACGGCCGATAGGGAAAGGGGGGGGGGTTGCTTTCCACTCCTCCAGCCCCCCCCATCCCCTCATTTCAGGGCAGGGGACCATGTATTGGCAGGGTGCCCCCAAAGTGGGCCTGGCTGCTCTTTGCTGCCAGATCAAAAGCAAGGACTCTGGCCCATGAACTCTCCCCCCCCCCCCCCATCTGCCAGCCCTGGCCCAGGCGGCGCCCACACCACAGGGCCCATTGCAAGATTGTGGGGGGAGGGACAAACATCTTGTTGCATACCTGTCCCTTCTAATAAACCCAGGGCTGGCTAGCTAGCTAGCTATCCATCCCCATCCACCCCATCTATTTATCCCCATCCACCCTCCCTCTCTCTCTCTCTCTCTCTCTCTCTCTCTCTCACACACACACACACACACACACACACACACACACACACACACACACACACACACACACACACACACACACACACACACACACACACACACACACACACACACACACACACACACACACACACACGTTCAGATCTGCAAGTGACTTGTGTCCCATGCTGCAGAAGAAGAAAAACAAAACAAAAACCCCAGGGTCTCTGCCAATTTGACCTAAGAGAAAATTCCTTCCCCATAGTGAGAAAACGAACTTTTTTTCTTTCTTTCAACTTCTTAATTTAACAATATTAATGATTGTTCTTTGTATTACATAGACTCATATTTTTAAAAGAATTGCTTGCCTGTGTTACTAATAGCACTTTAGATTATGAAACCTGCACAGGTAGTTCTGTGGCTGGTTTGTTTTGTTTTGAATCTATTTCCCTTTTCACTATTAAGGCTATTTGTTTACTTTTGCACTTCACTCAACGTGGACTTTGAAACCAGAATGTGATCACTTTCACTTTAGTTTCCCATTGGTTTCTATTCAGTTTTTCTTTCTGGTTCTTATAGACTAGCACAAAGCTGTGATTGTCTAAATTCATAACCACCTAGGGATGGGCTTGAATTAACAAATAATTAAAACACCCCATTTATTTAATTTTGCTTTTAATATAAAAAAACATTCTATGCATATGAAATCCCCTAGAAAGATTTTATTACATCTGCACTTGGAGTTTTAAACTACTAGTTAACATCATCCCTTTCACAACAAGACTGGATTATCAGCCAGCTATGGTGTCTGGAGCTCTAATTTATTCAATTTTCTAAAGTTTGATGAAGTTGTCCATCTTATTTTTAGTTTTCATTGGCCCAGGAAAACAGATAAGTCCCTTGATCTTTCTTTTAAGAAATCGTTTTCATGGAAAACAGAGAGAGCAAAAAGAAGGTTGTGAGGGACATGTACAGAAACCCCTAGTACAAGTAGGGAAACTCTCAAATATCCCAGGCAGCAGGTGTTCCTCTCAACACAAAAAGAGATCAGTTGAGTGACCTCTGGCATAGACCACAACAGTGGGGTGTAAACATATTCCACTGGGCCAATCGAATTGTCTATCTAAAATCAGCACTATGAGTGAAAGCACGTTTGAAAAGCACGTTGCCAGTGTCACTTGCAGTGTGGGAAAATAGGATGTCAGACCCGATCAGTTCACATGCTCATTACACTCAGTGATCTGCCTCCAGCACAGGGCAGTATCTCGTGTTTCGGAGGAAACCAGCACCCCACCCCAAAAAGCACATCTGCCAATCCCATTATTATATCCTTAAGCACGACACCTTCCCACCCCTATTTTAGGACCTGACCCTGGAGGTATTGAACTAGAAGAGGTCAGACTAGATGATCGTAATGGGCCCTTCTAGTCTTCAAATCTGAGTCACCTATTGATTACAGTGAGAGCTGAGAGCACTCAGCCTCACTCAGGAGGTACTCAGCACCTTGCAGGATCAGTCCCTTTGCCTGCATCACTATAAATGCTACTATAGTCCAAAAGTCCAAGGCTGGATCCAGATTTCAAACACTTCAACATTCATGGGAGTTCAGCCTTGGGTTATCAGTTTAGACCATTATAAAGACAGGGAGAGGCAGCTGTGAAAAGGGAAATGGCTCCTGGATTCAGAGTTCAGACAATCCCATATTTCAGGGATGTTTGGATCCAGGGTTTTGACTCAAGTCTGTAATGCCCTGGCAACATCCCATCATGATTCCTCTTCAGGACTTTGGAAGCATCATCAGAGAATCCATCCCAGGTTTTACTGCAAGTTCACAGAGGACAGGACTTTGAAGGGTTTAGTCAGGGCAGAGTGGATGCACTGCTGAGACTCAAGTGTTTTGCTTTGGGAGGCCCCCAGTAACCGGCAACACAGCTGGGCCTATGCTTATCTTAATGGGATCCATGCATTTGCCACAGAAATTAAAATAGGCGATTGACATCTGATCTGGATCAAATGCTCCTGGAGCAGCAGGGTATAGAAAGGTGACCAGACAGGGCCAATTCCACAGTGTTGGACAGTAGTTGGACACCTACTTGTATGAGTTTAGTTAAATCAGAAATGGGATAAATTCCAGCTGCTACTAAACCAGTTTAACTCCCACTAGTACGGAGTTGCTTTGGTTGCGAGCCGGATTATTTTGTGTTGATGGAAGTCCAGAGAACTCCCCCAGGAAGACGTGTGCATGGACACATAGCAGTTGCTACTGGTATAAGGAAAGTTCTATAGATCCAGGTTTGGTGTACAGACAAGGTCCTCTTCCCCACTCCCCCTGCCTCTCCCACCTCTACCTTGGCTCCCTGCAGCCAGTCCTAATAAGATTATGCAGTAATCCCTGTTTTGTATTTTATTGACAGGTGACCTATTTGACCTACTTGCAAAAAAACCCCACCCTGGCCACTCATGTACATGGAGCTCAGGCTACCTAACAAAACCACCCGCATAGCTCAGCCTTTGACTCCAGCATCGTTCTGCTTTTGCTGACCTAGCCCTGGCAGATGTACTGCTCTTGATCTTTCTCTCCTCCGCCCTGTGTTCACTCCTCATTGTCATTCTTCTGCTGGAGATTTATGCATTTTAAAAGCCCAAGAGCTGGGGCAGGGCTCCGTTCAGATAGGCACGATCGTACCATGTGTGGAGGCCTGGCGGAATAAGGAGCAAGATGAGACATGACATATTTGTGAGAAGGGCTCAGAGGGGTTTGAAAGGCCACAGATTCCCACGAGGCTGTGTAATATTCCGGGGTGGGCTGCCCGGAGTACCTAATTAGGAGTGAGCCCACCTTCTACAGCAGCATCCTGCCAAGTAATTAAGCGATTAGTATTGATTGTTGAAATGCTTAAAGATCAGTTATCACTGAATGATTAATTAATCCAATAATGAGAGTAATAAAAATTCTGCAGGTGCGATTATATCATTTACCCACTGAGCATGAGTAGAGGAATCTCTGCATCTTTGTCTGATTCTGGTCTCTATCTACATGTATTTATATACTGTGCGCATACAGTATCGGACTCTGAACACAGGCATGCCAATTCTGTTCTAAGGATCTGATCCTGCACCACTGAACTGAATGGGAGTAAGATCAGATCCTTACACCAGTGTAAACCTAGAGTAACTCCACTGAAGTAATCAGAGTCACACCAGTGTAAAACTGAAGTGAGATCAGAACCAGGCCCCCTCCGTGCTGAGAGTAAAATTGCCCGCTCAGCTATGCGACCCAAAACAATTATAACGCAGCCTCAACAACCTTTAACAGCATGAGGAACCTGCCATCAAGCCCATAGCTGGAGAGGAAAAACATCCATTTCCTCTTCAGACTTTCTCCTCCCCTTGCTAAAGGCACAAGGCCCATGATCTCTTAAACCCTAGGCCTGGGAGTTAACTGGGGGGGTCTTGAGGTGATCCGCTGCACGGGGGAGAATCCCACCAAACTGAAAATTCTTTCCACAGTACAACACTGGAAACCCACCCACACCTCTGCCAGTCTCAGCATAGGAGGCTGGTGTAAGAGCGGTTTGAAATTACACGGGAAGGGATACAGCTTTGGGTGCATCCGAAGAGAAGCTAAGCAGTTTACCCAGAAGTGGCCGGATCCTTGAGAGCTCCCAAAGCAGCTATGTTGATCTTTGCGGGAATCTACCACTAAAGCCCTTTGATTAACTCATTTCAGCTTCTCTCCGGTAATTTAGACCACAAAAGCCCTGATAATCGCCGATAAATCGGCTTCCTAGAGAGCCACAGTCCTGTGATCACTTCTCAGCCACGAGGCGTCTTCGGAAACCGTTTCACTCTTACTAGCCGTGTGTCCTTGCATTGGCTCAATACAGGTCTGAGCTCCTGTCTCTTACAATGTCCAGAACCAGCTGCTTCAGAGGAAGGAGCACTAGGTTTCTAGACCCAGGATATGGGAGGGGCATCTTTACTAGTTGAGGGGAGGAATGAACAAACCCTGAACATCAGGAAGCAATTCCTGTCTGCAAGCTTTATTAGACTGGGCACGGTTCATGGCCTGCGTTAGGCGGGTCAGATGGGTGTACATGGCCTTACATGTGGTGGAGTCTCTGAAAGGAAGTGATGGCTCTGTCCCTTGGGTAACTTAGGAGTAGAATGGATAACGTGCAAGGACCAATCCTGTAGGGAGTGAGAGGACCAACAGCACCGCCCTCCTTGTTCCTTTGTGCCTCTGGCTCTTGGGATGGATGGATAGACAATGGGGCAAGTGCTTGATTTTCCCCAGTGACGCCCCATTATTAGCTACCACCACATGCTGATAGTGATGATTTTCCTCGGGGGTACCAAGCCGGCCCCAGTGCCAGTCACCCCTACTGCTTGTCTTGCAGTAGCACTTAGAGGCCCTCATGGACATAAGGGCTCCATTGTGCTCGGTGCTGTACAAACACAGAGTAAGAGACAGTCCTTGTCTCCGAAGAACTTAAAGATGGGAGAAAGGGAATATTATTACCCCTGGAAGGGAAACTGAGGCACGGAGTGTTTGGGTGACTTGCCCAAAGTCACACAGAGTCTGTGTGAGAGCTGTGAATTGACTCCCCAGAGTCACTCCAGCCCATTCAGAACAAGGCCTCCTGCCCTCTAGTCTTTGCACCTGTAATTCTGAGCAAAATCTCTCCAAGTGCTGAGTGCCTGGATCATGTCTATCAACAGCCTTGATGTAGCGGGGGGGGGGGGGCTTCCTCCTGGCACTCTGCTGCCATGACAGCCTACCTAGCAGGGCGACTACACTTGAGCCACGTCCTCCTACCTCATGACCGATGCTGCCTTCTGCCTTCTCTGGTAGCTGCTTGGTGTGGGGAACAGAGACCGTTCTGTCTCCCCATCCCACACTTGCTCACCACCCAGCCATTCCAGATTACGGCCTCTGGGATTTTATCCACCACACAGAATGGATGTGAAAAGCAGGTGGGTGTCTCTAGGGTGCTGCTGGCGCCGGGTTTCCCAGGGAGGGGAACCTCCAGGGCAGAAGGATGGCAGCTCTCCCTTCCAGACACAGCTAAGGGAAAGGAATCGGATGCAGAGAGTCGAGTAGAATTCAATGGAATTGGCTGAATTCTCCCTAGTGGGACTGATGCTGCTGCTACAGGAAACAGGAGGAGTCAGATTCTGCTTTGAGTTGTGCTGGGTGTAAATTCACATCATTGGGGTTAGTCCGGTGGAAATAAAAGCAGAATCCAGCCTCTCCTATCATCCCCATGGAAACAGTTCATACAAAACTGGAGAGCAGCACAGCAGCTGGCCTGCTTTCTCAGGTCCTCTCCTACAGGATCTCGCCTTCAGGTGCTCAGCACCTCTCAGGATCAGGCCTGCAATCTGTTACAGGAATGATCAGGGACCCAATCCTGCCAGGTGCTGAGTGTCTCCTGCCCGAGTGGAGATGAGTTTAGGGACCTGGTGGGTGCTCGATACATTCCAGGATCAGCTGGGAAATGAACAGTTCTCATGGCTCTAGGGATCCACTCACAAGAGCCAGGCCTGGGGCGTGACTAGTGAAGCAGGGAACGGGGCTTCCCAAGGACACGCACGCTGTCATACCCACGCTACCGCACGTATACACGACAGTCTCGCACACTAACTCCCAGCCACACGCATGTCGACTCACACACACTAAGGAAGAGGCGTGTGTCCCTCTTGCAGGCTGCATTGAAAGCCACTCGGTCACGTTGCAGAACACACGCGTTCGCTCCCGAGAGCTCCCGGCTGCCATCTCTTGGGAGCTGGTCTGCAAATGACAGAGGCGAGGCAGGATCCTGAGGAGGAATCGTTAGATCATTGCTGTGCAATAATAGGGCAGGTCGGATCCCCTGGGACTGGTAATTAACTGACTCCTTGTGCAGGGTCTTGCCCTAATCACATTTAGCCCTTGCTCCCAATCTGATTGTGTCAAAGACATGGGACCCAGCCAGCAGGGCTCAGGGAGCGATGACAAAGCCACGCCTCTCACACAGAGTGGATCTTTCTGCTTGATTTGTAAGGAGGAGGTTTTGCTTTCCCGGCTCCCCGCAGTAAGCCGGCCCTGCTGTCTATCTTTCTGAAACATCCCCCAGAGCTTCCCCCGTCTTCATGGCTCATCAGACCAGCCTAGAAAGCAGGATGTTGGATGTTGGTTTTGCAAGAGAGCAAACAGTTCTGGTGGATGACAGCCCAGTCATTCTGACTGGAAATCGGTGACGTGTCACTGAGCACTTGCTGCTCTTATGAGGCTTCCAGAGTAAACCATGATCCAGTATCCGAGGCAGTGTGGTCTAGTGGCTAGGGCACAGGACTGAGATTTAGGAGAGTTTGGGTTCTATTCCTGACTGCCAGGATGTGACCTTGGATAATCCGCTTCCTCTGTCCGAGCCTGTCCATAAAACAGGTGCAGAGGATGCTTCCTTCCTTTGCAAGTGCACTGAACTCTACAGATGGAGGCTCTGTATAAGGGTCAGATGTTATTATTCTGAAGCCCAGTGTTTCTGCTTCCTTTCAAATGCCGGAGGTTTCTGATTGTGGAGCTTCTGCTTAGCAAGGTGTTTGCTAACAGGACAGATGTCCCCGTCACAGAACCCACCAGGGCCAGCTGGCAGCCTCAGTAAAGAGTTCTAGGACGGAGTGGCCCATGGAGACAGAAATCCTAAAAGCCAGGATATTCTGTCAAGTAAACTCATGTCACTGGGGTTGCCAGTGAGCTAGTCTGGTGTGTCAGTTCTGATTCCCTTCCATGCGGGATCTCAATCTCTCTCTCACAGACACACATTTAAAAAGAGATTTAAATCCACGCTAAGCTACTGCAAAGAGTCTGAGATGAGCCAGCACCACGAAATGCAGAGCTGCAAATGAGATTCTTTCTCTTCCACCCACCCACTCTCCCCTGCTGTTATTCCTGGGGAGGGGAGGCAGCATGCACAGTGATTACCGCATGTGATCACACAGAGTAAGGACTCCAGCTATCTGGAGCCTCCAGGTCAAGGTTTCCAGGCTGGGTCAAGCTAATCCAGGGCCCCCTACCAAGCCACCCAGCTACCCCCTTTGTTATAAAGCACAAGATTTAGACGCCTTCTCCTCTTCTGCCCCGACTTGTTCTACCATGAGGCTGGTGGGTCACTTGAGCTCAGGAGTTCTGGGCTGCACTGAGCAATGCTGGACATCTGCACTAAGTTCAGCATCAGGACGGTGGTCCCCAGGGAGTTTGGAGCCACCACTTATAACATTGTGCCCGTGGGTGGGTTATCATCAGCAGGGCCTGAACCTTGGACGTCTGGTTTGAACAATGTTCTTCAGCCTCAGCTAAAAGATGCCATGGATGTAGCAGGCTCGTAGATTCATGGATCTTAAATCCAGAAGGGACCACTGCAACCATCTTGTCTGACATCCTGTATAGCACAGACCATAGGACTTCCTTGAATTCCCTTGTGAACTAGTGTGTTTCTTGTAGAAAAACATCCACTCTTGATTTCAAAATTTCCAAAGATCCATCCCAGCCCTTGGTAAATTATTCCAATGGTTAACGATCCTGCCCGTTAAAAATGTCTGAATCTGTCTAGCTTCTTCCAACCATTGGATCTCATTATACCTCGGTTTGCTAGATTAAAGAGTCATTTATTACCGAATGTCTATTCCCTGTGTAGGTGCTTACAGACTGTGATCAAGCCAACCCTTAACCTTCTCTTTGTTAAGCTAAATAGATTGAGCTCCTTGAATCTATCCCTATAAAACACGGTTCCCAACCAACCCTTTATTGATTCTCATGCCTCATCTCCAATTTTTCGACATCCATCTTGATTTGTGGACTCATGCACTGGGCACAATATTCCAGTAGCAGTCACATCAGTGCCAAATACAAAATATAACCGCCCTACTCTTCTTCAGTACTCCCCTGTTCATACATCTAAGGATCATATTGACCCTTTGCACCACAGCATAGCACTGGAATCTCATGTTCAGCTGATTATCCATCAAGACCCACAAGGGTTTTCAGAGTCACTGCTCCCCATGGTAGAGTCCCCCATCCTCTAAATACGGCTGACGTCCTTTGTTCCTAGCTGTATACGTTTACATTTGGTCTTATTAAAAGGCATAGTTTTGCTTGCTACCCAGCTTACCGAGCTCTGTGTCAGTGACCTGTTCTCTTCTTGATGTACCCCTCCTTCAATCTTCCAATGTTATCAATGACGAGTTCATGTTTCCTTCCAGGTCATTGATAGAAATGGTAACAAAGAGTCCTGTGGCATCCGACGAAGTGGGTATTAGCCCACGAAAGCTTATGCTTCAATACTTTAGTTAGTCTTTAAGGTGCCACAGGACTCTTTGTTACCTCTGCTATTCCAGACTAACACGGCTACCTCTCTGATTATTGATAGAAATGTTAAGTAGCACAGGGCCAAGAACCAACCCCCGCGGGACCCGACTAGAAACAGATTCACTTCATGGCGATTCCCCAGTTACAATTACATTCTGTGACCCATCAGTTAGACATTTTTTCGATCCATTTAGTGTGTGTCATGTTACTTTTGTGTCATTCTAGTTTCTTTATCAAAATGGTGTGTTACCCAGTCAAAGGCCGGATCAACGTCTCTTACATGGATGCTGTTACCTTCATCAACCAAGAAGGAGGTTTTTTATGTTGAACTCCAGGCAGGGCTTTGAAAAAGGGGATAACGCCCTGAACCAAAAGCTCAATCAGCAGGAAGCAGCTTGCACTGCACTCTGTTAGCATTAAAGAGGAAACATCACCATCAGGAATTCCCCTTCTGCCTGGTGAGGTGGGACCTGGGGACCCCCGATGGCCTCAGGTTTGGGCCCATCGCCCAACCTGGGATTCCCAACTCCCCCAGCTTTGCTCAGTAGATGACAGACGCCTATTGTAATGTTGTTTTCTGTGCATCCTTTAAGTGTTTGAGGCGGCTCATCCATACTTCCTGCATCGAACTCACAGCTGGCTGTACACAATGCCATCAGCTGTCTCAGACTGCTTGACAGGGCTGATGTTGCTGGGTGCAGCAGTTATAATTAGAAATGCTAATTGGCTCTTGTTTTTCTGGCTTGGCAGCCCACCCACCCCAACACAATGTTCTCTCTCTCTCTGTGTGTGTCCTCCACCCCTTCTCTGAATTCCCCATTAATTAGGATTAAACTCTGCTGAAATCAGTCAGCCTCCGATTGGGGAATTCAGGGTCTGTTCAGGTCAGCACAGGGGAAAGGGGGGAAGAAAAGCAACGTTTGTATTACCTTCTTGGTTGTGCAAAATTGGTCCAGCAACCTCAAAAGCTCAGGGGGCTTCCCAGCACTTCTACCTCCGGACCAGGCTGGGTCAGAACCTGAAGGAAAAGGCTGGCGAAGATTCAGGGAGTGGGAGGAGAGGAGGGTTCTGTCTTTAATTTCTTCCTCACACCATGGGGCCTCAGGATTCAATTATCTCAGTGGAGACAGTTAGCATCCCTCTTTCCTAGCCCCATCCTCTCTCCCTCTTCCCCTGAGGATCCCTGGGTTCTAGTCTTAGCTCTTCAAGGGCTCAGGGATGCTCAGATTGAGGGCTTGGGGCATGGCCCCTCCCTGTGACTCAGTTTCCCATCCGTAACATGGAGATGATACCAGCCAGGTGTAAGAATAAGGACGCTGAGCCCCTGCATACCGCAGGACATTTCTCAACGAACAGGGTGAATATGAACAAAGTCCTGTTAGTGATACCATGACCCAGGAGATAAGAACCCTTCTCTGCCCCTCAGCAGGGCCTTGTGAGGCTTATTCCACTCGCGACTGTAAAGGGCTTTGAGGGCTGGAGGAGAGCAAAGGATTCTGGGTTCAGCTGGATCCTTGAGATGGTCTGTGGAGACTAGATGGTCTCTCAGGGACTGATTCATCTTTCCCTGCTTTTACCCCAGTGTAACCCCATTGACTTCAGAGACGTTACTCCTGATTTACACCCCTGCATGCTGGAGGAGAATGGCCTTTGCCATGGCCGTGTCCTGCCCCGGAGAGGCCCCTTGGCACACTGGATTTACTCCGACGGCGGCAGAACTAATCGCCTATTGCCTTTGTGAGTGTATCTGGTCCCCGGCCAAACGTACATTGTGCCCATCGTCCCCGTATCGCCCGCCCTGCTGGTTCAATCCATCCCTCACGCTGAAAACATCACTGCGGCTCAGGCTCTGCATCACGGCAGCCTGTCCTTCCAAAGCCCAAACCTGCCCCTGCCCCCTCGCCTCACCTCCCGACAAACCAAGATGGAAAACCCATTTCTCGGGGGGAGGTGAAACCCTCTCCGGCCGTGGGGTGAAGCAACGGGGAACAGTTGCCCTTGGCTCATGTCTTCAAAGCTGTGGGAGGGGTTTGCCCGGCTCTGCCCAGATGGGGTGTGGCAAAGGGGTGGGAGGATGGAGCCAGGGGGCAGAGGGCAGCAGGAATCTTGCCCATAAAATAGGAATGGATCTGAATTTTGATCTGAAGTTTTGCCCAAGGGTCAAACTGACCCCAAAATCTTTGTCAGCAGTGGTGTGGTAGCCCGGACATTAGCGAGACAAGGTGGGTGAGGTAATATCTGTTATTGGACCCGTGTTTGCTGGTGAGCGAGACACACTTTTGAACTCACACAGAAGCGCTCTTCTTCAGGAAGAGTCGGGTGGGGGGCTGTAAGAAGGGGGTCTGGAGCCGGGGACTGGGGTGGGGGAGATTCCAAGCTTAAGTAATTGGGCTCGGCCTGAGCTGCTTTCTTGGCAGCCCAATTTATCAGCCTGCCAGGGCTCAGATGCTGGAGTTAAAGGCAAAATGGTGGAGCTAGGGGGAGGGGAGGAGGCTGCCATTCAGAACAGCCAGCCAGGCGGCTCTGAAAGGGAAGCTGCTTTCATTAGGATTTCTGTCATGTGCCGACTGCAGGCTCTTCCCAGCTGAGGAGCCAAGAGCAGAAGGAAGACAAGGGGTTGCTGAAGGAGCCTGAGACAGTGTGAGAAGAGAAAGGAGCTCACAGTCCATCTTCGCTGTTTGTGCTGTGGAAGATTCTGGCTGCAGAGAAACAACCCTTGGGGAGTGTCCTTTGCTTCTCCCCCATCTCTAGCCCTTCCCCCACCACAAGGCATCACCCCACCATTCGCTCTTAAAACAAAGAAACCGGGGTCTTCTCCAGGGAAAGAGTCCATGGGCCAAAGCCATCTTGTTCTCCCTGCAAGAGTTACTGACATGCGGACAATGCGATCGGTTCCTTGGCAACAAGGGCAATGGACTTTGGCGGCAAAGTTTTACTCACAGTCATGCTGTACACAAAGAGCTGTACATACAGACCCTCTGTACACACACACACAGCTAATACCACAGAGCAACTGCACAGACACCTCCAGAGAGCAATACACACAGAACTGCGGGACTCACACACACTGCTACACAAAACCACTGTACACGTGCACAGAGTTATGCACACAGAGCTCTGGTGCACACCACTGCTGCATACACAACTACAATAAATACACACCGACAGTTATATACATAGATGCCGTACACATACACACACAACCCAGGTATTGTACACACGCACACAGAACTATACACATCAGCTAATCAGTTCCTGGTTTGGCCCATCTCTTGTGTGCACACATATATCCACTGTGTATTTGTCCCATACAGACGATGTGTGTGTGTGTGTGTGTGTCTGGGACTATACTCTGGCAGGTGTGCAGACAAGCCATAGTCAGACAAAGACAAGGGCCTCCGGCCGATCACTCACTAATACTGAGCATGTGATGACTGGATATGTGAATATTGGGTCCGTGAGCTCCTCCCGGCATCAGAGCGGTGCTCCGAGCTGGTACATGTTTTGGGTGAACTGAGCTCTCCGGTGCAGCATCCAGCAGCGCCATGAAGAGGTTGCAACATCATTACAATAAAGCTTCAGAGGCATGGAGGCAGGAAATGAAATTTTATACCCAGCTGCACCTTTAAAAGCGTCTGCAGAAGCCATGAAATACCACAGCCCCTTTAAGTGGTGTTCTGCTGGAAAAGAAATGCACCGCTCTCGGGTTTATTAAAGGCAGGCTTCATCTCCCGCGTGCGGCTCAGCTATTGACATAACGTGTCAGTAGGAAAGAGTTGGACTCGGAGGGACGAGCATGCAAAAGGGCAGGATTTGCAATAACACCGGGGTGGCCAGAGGCCCAGAGCAGATTAGAGTTACTCCAGTTCGCCTGCCTCAGACAGCAGCTGGCGCCAGCTGATTCAGAGCAAGGTACAAGGATTTCCATAAGGGACAAGTATTATAGTCTATTATTTGTACGACCATACAGTCCAGTGGCCCTAATTAGAGACCAGGACCCCACGGTATTAGGTGCTATACAAACGCAGAACATGCAATAACCTGCCCCCCCAGGTTAATGTCCCTTTCTTCCATAAGATACATCCCAACCACCTCACTCTTCTCTCAGATACTCCTGGATAAACCCCCACTGAAGTGGGAACTGAGGGTACATATAGGGTCAGCCTCCTAGGCCCCGATCCTGCAATCAGATATGTGTGGATGGACCTAGGGTGACCAGCTGTCTTGATTTTATAGGGACAGTCCAGACATTTGGGTCTTTTTCTTATATAGGCTCCTATTACTCCCCAGCCCCATCCCGATTTTTCACATTTACTGTCTAGATGGACCCCTAGATGCCTGCAGATCCCAATGGGACTTATGTGGACCTGAATGAAGAACTGAGACCTTGTAAGCCCCTTAGGGCAGGCACCTGTGAAACTGATAAGTCTACAAAGCACCACACATGCTGCAGAAACTGGACTGCAATCTTTGGGAGAAGCCCTGTTGTTTAACAGGTGAGCTCAGAGCTCTGACGGTGCTGCTGATTGCAACACGAGGGATCGCAGGGAATGGGGCAGGTGTTATAATATATGGCAGATATCCCACAAACCTACCCCCAAGTCCCCGCAGCTGTGAACCCCTTTCCCGGGCAGGCTGATGCAAGCTGTGTGGTCTCACTTCCCCACAAGGCCTGGAACAAGCTGTCAGACTCGACAAGTTGACACTGAATGTCACCCTTACCTGCTCCGGGCCTACAGTTCTCTAGCAACCCCCCTCCCTCCCTAGGGCTTTCATCACAGGAAAGCTCCCACTAGCGCGAGGCAGGGAAGGGGAAGGGAATGAGTAGTGGGGTGGGGTTTAAAAGATGGAAAAGCTTTGCTCTGTCTTTCTTTGCCTTCCTCAAGAGTGTGGAGTGGGTTACCTAGGGAGGTGGTGGAATCTCCTTCCTTAGAAGTTTTTAAGGTCAGGCTTGACAAAGCCCTGGCTGAGATGATTTAGTTGGGGATTGGTCCTGCTTTGAGCAGGTGCTTGGACTATATGACTTCCTGCAGTCTCTTCCAACCCTGAGATTCTATGATTCTATATTCATCTGCAGGTATCACGTTAGAGTATATTAGGGCCTCGTTCTGCTCTTCCTCATGCCAGTATGAATTCCAGTGAACTCAGTAGATTTAATCCAGATTCTCCCCGGTGTCTCAGAGCAGAACGGAGTTCCAAACCATCTCAGCTCCCCAGGGCCTGTGCTACATGTGTGATTGCCTCTTAACCAAATAAAGGGCTGACACAATGAAAGGTGCTGTGGGAATCATGGGTGAACAGGAGCCAAAGCGAGTGTTTGCAGCAGCTCTTTGGCATTTAGGAAAGAGCAAACAGGCTTCCCATTGCCATAGTTAACCGCCTCCCTGAGAAGCGGTATCTAGTTTGATGGAAGAATTCTTGAGTCAACGGAGCATTGTCTACACCAGGGCATAGGTCGGCATACTTATATCGTTCTGGGGTGTGGATTGTTCAGTGTAGACTAGCCCTCTAAGATATATTGATGGAAGTATGTTGGCCTGTGCTACGTGTGTGATTGCCCCGGGGCTACTTCCATCCTCCCCTCCTATTTATTTTTATTGGGGCCAGTCCCCAGTAACCACAAATCTGGGTCTGAATTTGGGGAAAGTTCAGACCCAGGAGCAACTTGCATTTGGGGCGGACCCACATCTCAACCCTTTTGGTGTCTGGGTCAGTTTGGATCTGGGGTAGCCAGTCGCTCTCCACAGGACTGAATCAAAATCTTGGATACAAACCCCCCCGGTCAAAATCTGTATCTGTGGCCTACATTAACCGGTGAAGAAAGAAAATTGACTCTGACATCAGTGAAAAGGTCTAAGCGGGGCTGCCAGCTGATTGGGAAGTCTCTGGGGATGAGTAGTTAAAATTTGCCGGAACTAATTGAATTTCTCTAGTGCCGCAGCTCAGGTTCCACAATCCATAGGAGACAGGTTCCAAGCTTTTAGAAACTAATGAGAGTTTGACCCTGTCTGGGCAGCCACTGGAGCTTTTCCAATACAGTCGCTTGGCTTAAAAGGCCTCCTTTTTGTTTATATATCAAATCAATGGGGCTAGTTATAATCTAGTCTCTGTGAAAGACTTCAGGACCTTCTTTGTTATCGAGCTCGCTCGGGGGAGGAGGGGCGAGAGAGGTCGCGATGAGATATCGATTGGGCACATTGTGGTTTTGCTCCCAGAGAGGACTTTTGAAGAGACCCCCATACCCAGGCGATCTTTCCCCTGTGTCTCTTGCTAATGCCTCTCCATTGATCTCCCCTGGCAGCCCGCGGCGACAAGATTTTTTAGCTGGAGTCATTCAAAGGAATCAGTCAATAAGAGGTAAACACACAGGCACCCGAAGGGAGGCCAGGGGGAAGGGAAGAGAGAGAGAAACCGTTCCCCAAAGTCGTTGTCTCCGCAGGAGTTTTAGCACGTCTGGATTTGTCGGTTTTCAGCTGAGAGTGAGGCCTACCAAAATAGTCACCTGGCCCTCAGCTTTGGCAGCGGGAGCACTGTCGCCTAACCCAGTCCCGCCCACCTCTCGAACTCAGCCCGGTGGTAGAAAAGGGCATAAGTAGGGTTAGGGTCAGGGTGGTATAAACTTCAAGTTCAGAAACACGTCGCGCCAGGCTCCCAAGGGCTCAGCATCCACAGCTGGAGCCTTGTCTGCAAAAGAGCGAGGCCCCTGTCCAGACACCCCCATAAGGGACAGCATTTCCAGACAGCTCAGCCCCCAGCTGCTCCCACTGTGAGACCTGGGGTCCGATTTTCCAGAGAGCACGTGATCAAGGACGTGGAGCTGTTTAGAAAAGCTTGATTTTGGGTACTTAAATGAGAGCTGAGCTCCTTGGAGGATTCTGGCCCCCTGGTGGCTGAATTCTAATCTCATTTACACCTGTGTAAATCCAGAGTCACTCCATTGAAATCAGTGACATGGGCCAGTGCACATGAGCCATAATCCAGACCCAGACACTCCCCTGTACCCCAGAGTCCACATCCTTTATCCTTTTCCCTGCTGATGGAAATCAAGTGAGATCCTCTGGATGGAGAGTGAATGCGTTTGTGAGAGAAATGTGGTTTGTGTGTGAAATGCCAAAGACGGCTCTAAATCTCCCCTTCCTGCCTCTCAAAAATCATCTCGGGAGTTACACAGCTAAATACCTTTGGGGATCTGAGCCATTATATCTAATCCACATTAGCATTACCCAGATGCAGGATTATTCCTGGCACTTGCCTTTGATTCTGCAGTGTTTGCAATGCGAGTGTCTCTTTCACAGAGCATTTTACAACCCGGGTGAACTGCTAGAGGGCAGTGTGGCCTAGTCCAGTGCCGTCCTCTCTAGAGATCTGCCGAACAGATCCTGACTACCAGCTCTCCGTCAGTGGTTGCAAAACTCCTTCCTTCTTCAGTTATAGGAGGTTGGGGAAGGGGAAGCTTCGGGAGGGGAAGCAGTGAAATGTGGTTTGGAGACCCAGCTTCAAAAGAAACAGTAGGAGGGCAGGGTAACTTTTGAGGCTGTGATGCAAATGCAGGGGGACATTTTAAAGACCACCGGAGATTCTCCCTGCCCTGCTCACAAGCAGGGCAGGATCCTTAGCATCTTTGCAAATGAGAGTCTCAGGCAGAGAGACAGGTACAGAAGCAGGATAGCTTTGAGTACCTCATGCCGTGCAGAATAGCCTTTGTTTTGCAGGAAATCCCAGTTAGGGCCAGAGCCGGCACAGGGCCGGTGTGAAGAGGTGCACATGCAAGCAATATGCATTTAGGAGCCTCACTTTAGGCAGACAGGCATGAAAATGTTGGCCTTAACTTTTGTGAGCCTCGGCTTAAAGGGGTATAAAAGATTTCCCTGCCGCCAGGGCTGTAATTACCGTTTGCAGTGCACACCTCTGAAGGAGTGCTGGCTTTGTAAGGAGGCAACAAGAACTCAGGAGTGCCTGGATATATCGACCTGATTCTTATCTCAGACTGGTGCCAGAGCTCAATCCTGTAAGGTGCTGAGCGCTCTGGCCCATTGATTTCGCAAAGCAATTGAGCACATGCTTAATTTTAAGTCCCATTATTTTACAGTCACGTGCGTGAATGAATTGGGGGTTCTAAGCACCTGCTTAACTTTAAGCCCATGCTGCAGTCCCACTGGTTTCTAAAGTTAAACATGACCTGAAATGCTGTCCTGACCTGGAGCCTTCAGGAAGGAATAACGCCCCGACTCACCCGCCGGTAAAGCAAGAGGCGAACGGGCCCTTATTTTCTTTTAAAACGTAGGTGCCCCACTCACCAATGGCACAGCATGAATGATTCTCCTAGGATTACAGTCACAATGGCATAGTGGGGCAGTGTTCTTATTCACAGATCTTTGGTCCTCTGCCCATCTATCCGAGATACCATTCAAAACCAATGACGCCAGTGTGATTGCTAGGGATACAACTGTTACAGGTCCAATGCCCATTAGAAACAAAGGACTGGACCGGCAGGAAAGAGGGGGTGTCTGGATGACAAAGCAGACAGCATGATCCTGACTGAGCTGTTTTGCTTCCCTTTTTATCTGTCTCACGCCTCTCACTTGAATCTCCCAAACCCCAAATCACCGGCAGCTCCGGCTCAACGCAGCCCATGGCACAGTGGTAATTACAGCAGCTGTCTTGGGAAACAAATGCTTTGGCTTCCACGTAATTACAGCGGCATGTCCACAGTGAAAAGATCAAGGAGGAGCGGGGGACACGTTAATTATAAACTTGTGACCGCGAACCTTTGGTGCCTGTTGTAAGAGCTGTGTGCTCACACACAAGCATGGTTACAAGCACGCACACCCAAAGTCCTCCAGGTGCACCAGAGCAATCAGGCTTATAATGCACAAGTGTGCATGCACACCCACGAATGCCCAGCAGCTCACTCTTTGTATCCCTCCTCCCAGGGGTCAGCAATGTGTCCGTGCACAGATACATAAAAATGTTGAGGTCTGTGGTATGGGGGGGGGGGCACTCACCTCGGGCAGCTTGGCTCCCCCTGCGAGCGGCTCCCCCCACGAGTGGCTCCCCATCCCTGCTGTTGCTGACCCTGCCTCCTCCTCAGCCCCTTTTGTGCCCAACAAGGCCTCGCTGTCAGCAGAGCATGGGGTGTGGGACAGTGGAGCAGGAGCTGCATCATGGTCGGATGGTCTTGATGAAGGTGCTTGGTGGTCCCAGGTTTCCGTTCTTGGCTCTGTCTCCGCCACTGATTTCCTGTGTGTCCTTGGGCAAGGCCTCAGTCCCCCAGCTGTTACACCCATTGGGCAGGAATGAGGGCCACAAAGAAATATTTGGAAAGAGAATGAAAACCTAATGCTGAAAAGAGATTCACGGGGCGGGGAAGGAGAATTTCTGGTAACCCCCCCCTCACACACACAACTGATCATTCTTGCAGGGGCAGATGCAATCTGGCCCATAGTTTTTATTAGTGAACT
This sequence comes from Sternotherus odoratus, assembly GCA_032164245.1. Classification (NCBI taxonomy): domain Eukaryota; kingdom Metazoa; phylum Chordata; order Testudines; family Kinosternidae; genus Sternotherus; species Sternotherus odoratus. Next base: position 15,329,760 of record JAVMKO010000016.1, read on the forward strand.
CCTACGGGTGTACAGGTCACAGAACTTTGATTTTCTGTAGACTGTATATAAAGTAGTTATTTTTAAAAAGTATTCAGAATTCAAAAGCATTTCCTCCATATTTAATACGCGTGTAAACAGTTTCTAAAAATTACAAGCCCAATAAAATGCAGCTTGGGGTACCTTTTATGTCGTATGATGCTTTGTTTGATACCAACCAAACCCATGCACAGCTATAGCAGGCCTTAATGGATTGATCTACCTACCTACAACAATTTACTACACCTGGGGCACATTTCTGAGTGCCGTCAACTTCAGGTGAAGTTAGTTAGGCCAGACCTGAAAGGTCCCAAGGATCTTGAACTCACACTGCAGTCAATGGCTGTTGAGGGCCCCTAAAAGCTCATAGCAGCTGCTCAGACCTTGCAGTATCAGGGCTTCCTTCTCTTTCCAAACATCTCCCTCGGTACTTATATGGAACTCAGTAACATAGTGTTTGAGTGCATCGTAAATAATGAATTTAGCCTCATGCAACCTTTGTCTGCCTATGCTAGCTGCGGTGGCGAGGTAAATTAGAAAACACTAAAGTGAATGGAATTTATCATTATTATAGTTATTATTATTAGCTAGCTGGGTTACTGAGGGGTTTTTAGTGTGGAAAATGATGTGCGCTATTTTACGGGTTGAACGGATGAATGGCATAACCCCCCACCAATGTCCATCACTAAGTCCAGTAATTTTGTCAAGTGTCCATCCCACAACATGGTAATGCTGACTTCTGACCCACCCCTGCACCCTCCCCCCCCAAGAGGGGGTTTTCTGCCCCTCTGATGGTGTGGTCAGAAAGGGGGATTTCAGTTACAGAGCTCGCACAGAACTGCATATCTCTTAGCACAGCGGTTCTCAAACTGGGGGTCAATTTTCGGCGGATACACTGACGCGTATGGGTATGTCCGCCGAAATGCTGCCAAAAGCAGAAACATTCAATTCGACGGCATTTCAGCAGACACACCAGGGTCGCGATCGGAACCTGGATTTCTAAAGGCGTCGCTCAACCAGTAAGTTTGAGAACCACTGTTTAGCAGTACATGGCTGCGTGTTTCTCTTCTGCCTGCCCCTGTATAGATGGGGAAGGAGATAGTTGTGGGTTTGGGGGGGGGGGGGGGACTGGATGGTGGCGACTCCTTTGAATTTGGCCCAGGTTGGTAGCAAATGAGAGGTTTTACCATCTGATGTCTGTTTTTAGGGGCCTGTGTGAAATAAGGTGCTGTTCTCAGTTCCGTTCCTGCCAGTGCACGCGTGTGCGAGACACAGAGCGAGAGCTGCTCTTTGCCTTTCTTTCTTTTCTAGGTGAAATCTATTCAATCAAAAGTGGCTGCTTCTTGCAATTGCTCAGTTTCCTGTGCTGTTTCCATGGGAGGCAATAAACCAAAACAAATAAAAGTTGAATAACCTCGGCGAGATTCTGCACGCATGCGTGCGCGCACACACACACACACTCTCTCTCTCTCTCTCTGGATGTGCCCTGATTTAAAGTCAGTGGAAAGTCCCAGGGTTTACATCACCTTTTTTGTGCATATTTATACATAACTGTTGCTTCTCCAAGGCCCCAGCTGCGGAGAAGCAGCCGTTTGATAGACCCAGGCTCTCAGTCATGAAAGGGGGGGATTTTTGACTCACAACAACAGTGCTATAAAAACCATCCAGGAAAGGGCATTTAAAAAAAAATCTATGAGGCCTTTGAGTTTTTGTTTTAAATCCCAAACCTGCCAGCTGCTCAGCTGGACGTTCTTATGCCTCTGGAGAGCTGTACTGAAGGCAATGGGGCCTGCATAGGTAGATCTGTTCAAAAGGATCATGCAGGATCAGAGCCTTGGTCTGTTATATTCGTATTGTGGCAGAACCTAGAGACCTCAGGTGAGATTCAAGGCCCCACTGCACTAGGTGCTGTGTATAGGAAGAAAGGACAATCCCTTCCCCTTAGAGCGTACAGTCTGTTCAGGGTCAGCGGTGTTTAGTTTTTGCATAAATGTGTTGGCCACATGCGTTTAGAGCCACCCAGGCACATTTGAAATCAATCTAAATAATTAAATCAGTGTTTTAAATATGCAAAATGCACGGCACAATCCGTAAGTTTTATTACAAATACATAATGTATAATGCACGTTGTTGTTGAATCTTGCCCAGGAAGGGACGCGCTCTCCCTATGCTTTTAGCAGAGGATGGGGGAGCTGTGCTACCCTATGTTCCCGCTTACTTTAATCCCTGCCCAGAGATGGCTGCATTTCAGTGACTGTGACGTGATCCTTGCCGCATTCACTTGTCACTGTGTAAGTGCTTGGAGGCTGGTGTGTGTGACTATATCAATCAGTTTGGTATGATGATATTAATGCATGAGCAGTTGTAATCCGGTGACAAGTGCAGAACCATCTTTTTTAATGCAGTAACTCAATATAACCACTCCTCTTCCTAACATACAGTACAGGTCCATGCCTGATTTTCTAATTTGGCATCAGAAATTATTCCCTTTCCTTCTCTTAGCAGCTATATTAAGTGTTTCATTTGCATTGCTCAAGCAAGTCCATTAGAGGGCTTTAAGACTTAAAGTGTTGGTGTCTATTTCAGCTATATTAGAGAAAGGTAGGTGAGATAAACTGATAACACAATGATCTCTTTTATATTGTATTTGCTACCATCACTTCACATCTTTACATTTCATTTTTTTCTAATGGCACCCATTTCCAAGCAGGGATGCTTAGCTAATAAGACCCCAGAGTGATCGAGTGTGAGGGACTTTCTTAACATGTTAACAAAAGTGAGGATCATCATAAAGTCAAAAGTGCTCCAGCACTGAACAGTGCGCAGAGATTTCCAGAAACACATGCTGTATGGTACAAAATCCTAATAACTGAAAAGCCTTATATGGTACAGACCACACCGATTAATATCATACAGTATCCAGATGCTAATAAAGTAAGGTTTTCTTGGTGGTATTAGTGGGAATCACGAGACCAGCTGTGAGAGGTCACTGGGTGAAACTTCCTTGCCCTCCTTGCATAACACGGGTGCAGGCAATTTTAGGGACTGCAAGCCTTGATCTATAGAAATAAGAGACATAACAGCTGTACTTCTCTCTCTTTTTAACTATTAAAGCAGCTTAGTTATCAGATCCTCTTTAAGAGGGACAGTAAAAATACACACAGGCAGACCCTGTTTTTTCCTAAGTGCTCCATTGAAGTTAATCAGTTTTCCCATTGACTTTAATGGGACTAGAATGTCACGAATAGGGTCTATTGCAAAACTCGGGGAAGTCAATGAAAATGATCTAATTGATTTCAATTAACTTTGGATCATGTGGGTAGTGCTTGCCGCCATGAACCGACCCAGTGAAGTCATTGGGCCTGATTTTGATATCACGCTGGTGTAAAAAAGGAGTAACTCCCCCAAAGACAATGGATTTATATGAGTGTAAAGTGAAAGCACTAACGCTCAGTGGTTCATTCACAATCATCAGCACATCGCCTGGTTAAGTGTTTGCAGATCTGAGCCTTTAGTAGATTTCTGGAAGCAAGGGCTTCGTTTCTTATTGTTTCTGCTGTACACATAGCTTAGTAAATTGCAGTGTATGGTCTCCAACACCGTATAAACCTGGCAGGGAGTGGTGAAAACTGAGAACACTTTTGAATCAAGGGAGCTTGCTGTTTGGTAGAAATTCCAGACCTCTGTGAGCAATATCAAGCTGAAAGGGAGTAAAGGGATGAGGCACAATGTCAGGGTGCATCCAAAAATCAGAGCTGCCTGAGAGATTGGGGATGTGTTTAGCATTTGAAAAACTGTAGCCCTTTAGAAAACATGTACATGTCTATAGTCAGATATTATGCAGTTGAATGGGTACCAATTATATACACCGAAGAGTTTACCATGTGTTAACGGGACAGGATCAATTTAATTTTTATCCACCAAATTTTGATTTTGTATAAACAAGCTTTTAGAAAAGTTAAGGTCATTAGAAATGTGATTATGAATTAGGGGGAAAATAAAACTCCAAGGAAACTTAAAAAACAAACAAACCCCCAGCCCACTTACAGCCCGGTGGAGACTGGCTCCTTGACGGCCCATGTCTGAGAGTCATGACGTTTGCTTGCAGGGTGTACTTGAGTTGACTTGTACAATAACCCCATCCCCAGACTTCCCCAGGGTTAACACAGGAGCAGGAGGCAACTTGCCTGGAATCAGTTGCAGGAACTACATGCAAGCTTGTATTTATTTATTCACTTGATCTCATTTTTTCCTGACTTCGTCATAGACATTCAGGTGCCAATTGTGCAAACTGTCCTACACAGGCAGATTTCCACATCCACCCAGAGCCCTATTGTGCCCACTCGCAGAGCAACTTGTGCAAGTGGAACCAAAAGGCCTTCTCTACACTAGAAAGGGCTTGCTGGTCTAGTTATACCACTACAGACAACAGACGCAGCATACAGAGGCAAAAATATGTTGCTGACTTCTCAATTGTTGTCACTTTGGACTATGACTACAACCAACTGCCACCTCTACTGAGCAATCCTCCTAGCACAACTGGGTCAATCCCTCCTGCTCATCATGCTGGAAAGAAAAGTCAACTCCTGGTGCCACTTCAACCAAATGCAGCATATGTTCTCGCCACTGCAAAGCGCTAGAGGAGAAAACACTAGTTGAAAATGAAAACACAATCGTTCCTATGTATCATCAGTCCCTGGTCTCCAGTGACCACAAACCACAGATGGAAATTGGCAAATACAAAGCACAGTCTAAACCCAGAGACCAGCGACTGTACAGTCAAGGTGACAGAGATGGAAACACAGAGATGCTCTCCACCCCAGTGTCTGAAAGATGGGGTTTTATGAGGTTTCTTCAAATGATCAGGAAAGGAGATGAAGAAAAACCGTGTCTGCGCCTGGGAGACAGGAGAGAGACCAAAGTCAGTACCACACCGCATAGCGGCCTGCCCCGGGATACAGGGAATCACACTGGGACACAGCGTGTGATGCTGTCCCGGCAGGTCAGACCCTCCTCCCCGATGGACACCACAGGCTCTGCCTTTCCCTTTGGCATCACTTGCCTAGCCTGAGGTGCCAACAAAGTCTCATTAAATATTGGGAACACCACCAACGCTGGATAGCGCAGGGCCTGGGCCAGGTGAGCTGGGGGGGGGGGCAGGAAAGTGTCAGGGTGAACGGGGGGGAGAGTGAATGAGTGTGTCAGGGAAGAAAATAGTGAGTGTGTGTGTCAGGGTGAGTGTGAAGTCAGTGAGTATGTTGGGGAAGGAAATAGTGAGTGTGCACGGGGAAGAGTGAGTGTGTCGGGGGAGGAAGAGTGAGTGGGTTAGGGTGAGTGTGAAGAGTCTGAGTGTGTCGGGGAAGGAAATAGTGAGTGTGAATGGGGAACAGTGAGTGTGTCGGAGGGAGGAAGAGTGAGTGGGTCAGGGTGAGTGTGAAGAGTCAGTGAGTGTGTCGGGGAAGGAAATAGTGAGTGTGCATGGGGAAGAGTGAGTGTGTGGGGGTGAGTGTGACGAGTCAGCGAGTGTGTCAGGGAAGGAAATAGTGAGTGTGCATGGGGAAGAGTGAGTGTGTGGGGGTGAGTGTGACGAGTCAGTGAGTGTGTCAGGGAAGGAAATAGTGAGTGTGCACGGGGAAGAGTGAGTGTGTGGGGGTGAGTGTGACGAGTCAGTGAGTATGTTGGGGAAGGAAATAGTGAGTGTGCACGGGGAAGAGTGAGTGTGTCGGGGGAGGAAGAGTGAGTGTGTGGGGGTGAGTGTGAAGAGTCAGTGAGTGTGTCAGGGAAGGAAATAGTGAGTGTGCATGGGGAACAGTGAGTGTGTCGGAGGGAGGAAGAGTGAGTGGGTCAGGGTGAGTGTGAAGAGTCAGTGAGTGTGTCGGGGAAGGAAATAGTGAGTGTGCACGGGGAAGAGTGAGTGTGTCGGGGGAGGAAGAGTGAGTGTGTGGGGGTGAGTGTGACGAGTCAGTGAGTGTGTCAGGGAAGGAAATAGTGAGTGTGCACGGGGAAGAGTGAGTGTGTCGGGGGAGGAAGAGTGAGTGTGTGGGGGTGAGTGTGACGAGTCAGTGAGTGTGTCAGGGAAGGAAATAGTGAGTGTGCACGGGGAAGAGTGAGTGTGTCGGGGGAGGAAGAGTGAGGGGGTCAGGGTGAGTGTGAAGAGTCAGTGAGTGTGTCGGGGAAGGAAATAGTGAGTGTGTCGGGGGAGGAAGAGTGAGTGTGACGAGTCAGTGAGTGTGTCGGGGGAGGAAGAGTGAGGGGATCAGGGTGAGTGTGAAGAGTCAGTGAGTGTGTCGGGGAAGGAAATAGTGAGTGTGTCGGGGGAGGAAGAGTGAGTGTGACGAGTCAGTGAGTGTGTCGGAGGGAGGAAGAGTGAGGGGGTCAGGGTGAGTGTGACGAGTCAGTGAGTGTGTCAGGGAAGGAAATAGTGAGTGTGCACGGGGAAGAGTGAGTGTGTCGGGGGAGGAAGAGTGAGTGTGTGGGGGTGAGTGTGACGAGTCAGTGAGTGTGTCGGGGAGGGAGGGAGGGAGGGAGGAAAGGGCCCGGCCCGGCCCCGGGGGTAGCCGAGCGCCCGCCGGGACACGGGGAGGTGCCCGGCCGCAGCAGCAGGCGGGACGGGCGCTGGGTGCCGCCCCGGGGAAGGGGCGGGCCCGGCCGGTGCCCTCCTCCGGGCGGGGTGCGCGAACCGCCCCTTAAGGGCGGCGGGGGCCGCCCCTCCCGGACCGGTCTTAGTCCGGGGCTGACTTCGCCGCGTCTCCGGCCGGACGTGGAGGCGCCGCCGCCCGGCCACGAGGGTCCCCGCCTAGCGCTGCCCCGGGGCCGAGAGCAGGCGCCCAGCCGGGCCCCCCCCGCCCCGGCCGGCATGGAGCCGGGCTGGCTGCTGGGGGGCGCAGCGCTGCTGCTGCTGCTGCTGCCCGCGCTCCTGGCGCTCAGCCCCGCCGCCCGCTTCCAGCTCAAGATCGGCTTCTACTGCTGCCTCTGCCTGGCCGCCTCGGCGCTGGCCGCCCCGCTCTGCCTGCTGCGGCACGGCGGCCGCACCGTGCGCAACATGAGGCGAGTGGGGGGGGGCTTGGCTGTGCCCTCCGGGGTGCTGCTCACTCGTGTGCCCCAGGAGCCCCGCCTGCTCCGGGCACTTGCACGCCGGGGGGGGGGGGGGACTCAGCCCTTGTTGACTAGCTGGGTGTGCCAGGGCAGTGGGTGTGCCAGGGCAGTGGGTGTGCCCTGCACACCTCCGAGGGGCAGCTTGGCCCGCTCCCTATCTTGGGTCAGCCGGCGTTGAAAGGCTCCACGACCCCCTCCCTGCACCCCACAACTACTCCTGTGGTGTAAGTGCTTTCTGTCGGCTTACAAGCCTGGCTAGCAGGTAATGCTTGGAGGAGGAAGAGCTGGGCTGTTAATGCTCCCCCCCCCCCCCCCCTTACTTACAACAAAACACTGACAGCTTTTAACTCTGGTGGTTAGCTACTGTGAGCTACTGAACTCGTGACCCGCTTGCTAGGGGGTGTCAGGCCACGCGGTGCTGGCTCTCTTCCTGTCCAGCTGTTAAACTGCATTAGAAGGTGTGGTGGCCAGAATGCATTAAATACTTTGTCAAGAATCAGAGAGGTAGCCGTGTTAGCCCACGAAAGCTTATGCTTCAGAACTTTATAGTTAGTCTTTAAGGTGCCACAGGACTCTTTGTTACCTCTTAAATACTTGGCTAACCTTGTTTATCCCCATAACCCATTGCTGCTGCTGCCCCAAGGATGTTAAAGCTATTGCAAATTGGCAGGGAGGTGACCTGTGTGGTTATGAAGAAGAGGTCTCCATGAAGCTTCTATTAAGATGCAATCTGCCCCATAGACCTTCTTGGGGAATCTTTATTATTCGAATGTCTCCTTTTTGCTTCTCAGGTGGTGTAGTTTTGTGCTTGAAGTGGCAGTGTGGATTTTCTGTGGGTTAATGCACTCAGTTACTAGTTGGAGAACACCTGTTGGATGGAGATTTTTTTTAAAAAAAAATACTGTGTTACTTGAGCAGTTTTAATCTCTAGACAACAGGATGGATTAAAAAACAAGAGTCTAACATAGGCTGAATGGGGTGATCTGTTAGACTGAGTAACTCGTCGCTTACTTGCGCAATAGTGCACCTGATGACTGAAAGCACCTAAGGCGGGTGTGAAAGCTGGCAAGTCACTTAACATATATTTTGCTGGCTTATTCCAGTCTCCAAAGAAAGCTAGTGAGCTGTATTTGGGCCTAAGTAACCTGTGCCAGCTGGAGCCCTGACTTGTTTTGCCTCTGCTTAACAATCTGTCCCAACTCGCATTTAGCTCAGATACTCTGCTTCTGTCTGACGAGTTCGATGTAGCTCAAAACCTTGTACTTTATTGGAACAGCTTCTGTTGGTGGAAAAGATGAGACTTGTGTTTATATTGCTGCACCAGGGCTACACTTAGAGGTTATGCTGCTCTGATTCTGACAACGTTCAGTCCTGGTTGGGGTGAGGATCTCTGTGAATTTGCTTAGTTGCAGGCTTTTGAGACCACTTGGGACTTTCACAGCTGTAGATGCCTGCACCACCACTGACTCGGACTTTCACTACATACCCCATGGGTGGCACACCCGAACACACCTATAGACTGACGCTTTAAAAAACTCCCACACCCCAATCTGGATCTATGCTGGATATGTGATATAAATATGCCTTGAAAACCCTGTACTTACTACCTACAATCGCCCATAACCCCAGCCTGACTCCAGATGTCCAGTACCTTACCTCTCAATCTGTGTATGTTTTCATGTTTAACATTAGCTTTAATAAAAATTTTAACTCTGTTCTTGATCACGTTGGCTCTGGCACTGGTGAAGGTGGCCTTGTATCGAGTCCAGGCAAGCTGAAGATGGGCTGTAGAATTTCCTATCACCGACCTGATCCCTTGACTAAACAAAAGTGTCTTGGTGGGGGAGAAGCAGGGAGGGCAACTGAAAAGAGACTCCGTATTTCCCTTTCCTGTTACTTACAGGCTCGTGTGCCCTGGCCACTTCCCAGAAATCTACAAGTGTGAAAAATCCATTGTGGCAGCAGGGAGCTACAGTGCAGGTGTGATGGATTTTAGAGTAGGGGACTAGTCAATTATTTTTATTGGGACAAAAAAATAAGTAAATAGCAAATAGTTTTGAAAAGTGTCTGGCTGTCCAGATTTGGTGCTGGTTTGCCTATTGACTCACCCTGATTTAGGGTGGCTGTGCAATTAGTGAATACTGTATGTTGCCCGGGTTATTGGGATTCTTACTGTATGACTGTATTGATTTAGTTTAATGCGGGGCAGGGGTAGGGAGAAACAGGCAGGGGAGAAAATTGCTGAAGACACCCCACTTCTCAGTAAACACTCTAATTAGGAGATGATGGCAAGACAGGAAAGGGCCTGGTAATACAGACCATCAGAGTGGTGACGGGTTTTAAGTGGAATACTGTTGGTGATGGGATGTATTTTGGCAAGCTAGACTGTGATGCCGGAAACCTTAAGGTGTCTGTAGAAGCTAAGCTTGCCTAGGTTACCATCAGGGGATCCTGAGGTAAGAGAAATGCTGGTAGGCTTAGTCTAAATGCTTTGTTCCTACTCCAATATAAAGAATCCTTGGTTTTAAGAAGGCTGTTTTATCACTGTAGAATCTGTAGACTGTTGGTCAGACACCTTCAGAGTTCAGCCAAACAGTCAAATCTGCAGGATAAGAATGGCTGATAGATCCTCCCCTAGGTAAGAGGGGGAGAACTGTAGCATTCCACCCCAGGAGAGGTAAAGGCAGGAGGCCTAAGGGGTGAGATGCACTCAGACCAGCAAGTGTTCAGAGGTGCAGCTAGTCCTGTAACGGAAGGGCCCAGTTTTGCATCCTTCCCAGGGGTGGATTAACCTATAAGCAATAAAAGCATGTGCTTAGTGCCCCAAGAGAAAAAGGGCCCCAAGCAACAACAAAAAATGGTTACAAAATTACAAGTTTGCACAGCCTTAAATTTTAAAAAAGTCTCAATTAATGTCTTGGACCCGAGTCCAGGGCCTCAGGGCCCCTTGTGCCTGGCTAGATAAAAATCAGAGAGGTAGCCGTGTTAGTCTGGAATAGCAGAGGTAACAAAGTCCTGTGGCACCTTAAAGACTAACTATAAAGTTTTGAAGCATAAGCTTTCGTGGGCTAATACCCACTTCGTCGGATGCAAGCAGACAAGATAAAGCTAGGCTAGATAAAGCTCATCAATTTTTATTTAAATGTGACATTGCGATTTAAAAAAAATCCCCCAATGTTGCATCGATTACAATTTTTTCCCCAGACTTCCCTCGCATCAATAAAAGCCTCACGGTAGCCAAACAATAATTTTAAAAAATCCGACAATGCGAATAAAACACATTTCCTCCATTGTTGCGTATATTTCACTGTTTTTTTCTTCGCTGCCGTTACTTGCGACAATGCGTGTAATCTAGAGCGACGTCATTGATCACAGTACAGAAGCACAATATTTGCTTGAATAAGTGGCAGCGGCTTGCAGCTTTGTTGGACAAGTGTTTATCAATTGTACTTTGGTATTTGAAAAATGGGCATCAGATTGAACGTTTTTTAACCTTTCTGGAACTAAAGAGCCATACTGGAGAGGAAATAGCAAATCAGGTAATGGAATACTTAGTCAAAATTTGCAAACTTAATTTTTCCAAGTGCAGGGGTCAATCCTATGACAATGCTGCAAACATGTCAGGCCGTACAAATGCATGCAGCAAAAAATTTTGGAACGCAATGAATTTGCCATCTATGTGCCCTGTGCAGCCCATTCATTAAATTTGGTTGGCCGCAGTGCTGTTGACTCTTGTGGAATGGCTGTTACTTTTTTCTATACAGTCCAATTGCTGTATACCTTTTTCTCGGCGTCAACAAACCGATGAAAAATTCTGAAAGATTTTCTGGGAGATAATAAAGTGTTAAAATCCCTCTCTGATACCAGATGGGAGGCACATGCAGTTGCAGAAGGGATACAGTAGACGGGTAGCTGACAACATTGCAAACAAGATGCTAGAGCTAGAGTTTGTTTTTATGCTTATCCTGTGGGATGACATTTTGCAAGAATTTTACAGAACAAGTCAAGCTCTGCAAAAAGTGGATGTGGTCTTAAAGACCTGAGCAGATTTATACATGTCCTTGGCTGAAAAACTGCGGGCTAAGCGAGATGATTTTGAAAGAATTGAGAAGCTTTCAAAAGAAATGCTACCAGAGGGGAGTGATTGCAAAACATCTCACACTCGCAAACGTATTAGAAAGACGCTACCCAATGATGGAAATGCACCAGAAGTAGAGCTGACCCCTAGAGAGAAAATCCACATTGACACCTATAACGTAATCATTGATCAGTTCGAAACCCAAATGAGAAGAAGGGGAGAAATATATGTTGATACTGCAGACAAATTTTCTTTTCATCTGCTGAAAAAGAAAGATACACTCAGTGTTCCCAAAAGCTAGTTGAGGCCGACCCAGAGGATTTGGACACTAACCTTTCTACTGAGCTTCAGCAGTTTCATTCTTATGCATGTCACAAGTTTATTAACACTAGCAAAAGTACATTTGCTCCTGCTGAACTTTATCAAGTAATTGTGGATGACAAAATTGTGTCCGTATTTCCAAATGTAGACATTGTTTTTTGCATCTTTTTTACTTTAATGGTCACAAATTGTACTGCAGAGCGCTCATTTTCAAGGTTAAAGGGTATTAAAAACCCTAATAGAACAAGGATGGTCCAAGACAGGCTGGATGATTTGGCTCTTTTAAGTATAGAGGCAGATTTAGTCAGAGAACTGACATTTAAAAATAAAATTAAAGATTTTGTTCTCCAAAAATCAAGGAGGAAGTTAGTAAATAAAAATAATGAATGAATAAATCATTATAATTTTTATAAATGAATAAATACATTTTAAGACATTTTTATCAAGTGTCCACTTTCAAGTTTTCAACCCATATTAAGTTTAAATTATTGTGAGCCTTGTTCTTGTCCCTCTCAACTGAACTGTGTTTGGGTAGCAGCTTTGTCACTTTGCGAGTAAAAGCTGGGTTGTGAATGGGGGTGAGAGTTGAAAGGGGGGCCCATTGCTTGGCTGTGCTTAGGGCCCCAGGAGCAATTAATCCGCCCCCGACTGTACTGAACTGGAGCAGGACAGTAAAGCCTCTCCCTCAACAGGGAAATGCTGTAGTAGAAATTTCCCTACTGTTGCTGACTCCACTTGGCTGTATTGAGAGCCTTGGTGTCAGAGGGCTGCTGGACGTTTAAAGGATCCTTGGGATGCCTGCTCAGACCAAGGTTCAACATCCTTATTCCCCAAATATGTTCATCTACGGTTACAGCTGTTGCTTTTGAAAGCAGCGTGTCCCTTTGCTCTTGTCTGTCTGTTGGAACATGGCCACCAGATTCTGTTATCTCTATGCACAGTGCATGTCTGCTTCATTTTTATGTCCGCTGCCATGTCCCCTTTCTCCAGCCTCCCCACTCCTCACAAGCTAGTTTAACCCATAATCGCTGCTGTTTCAGTTTAGTGGGAGGGGGCTTCTGCATTGGGGTCATGTGAGTGTCATTAGAATCTTGTGAGCAGCCAAAGGGGTTTTCAAAGAGCGCAAACAGATCTATCCCAAGGCTTAAAACTATCCGTTTTCTGTTGACTCTAAAGTGTGTAGCAGCTGGAGGTGCTGTCTTTTGACTGAGCTGTGAAAACGCCAGTAGGTGTCTAAGCTGACGCTCTTCTGAAGTGTAGGGGTGTTAACCTTTTGGAGCCCTTGCCACATTCCAGTTGTGATTTTACATCTGTAAATTCCTTGGAGGGTTTCCATGGTCTGACCTCCTTATTCATGTCCCATCTCTAATTGAAGCTGTGTGCTATTAAACAGCTAATTCCAGGGTGGTACACAGAAGCTATGTTTTAGTGGTAGGCATAGGCGCCAGCTTCTCCCGGCGCCGGTGGGTGCTTGCACCCCCAGGTCCTGCCCCGGCTCCACCCCAATTCCAACCCCTTCCTCAAAGTCCCTGCCCCTGTTGGATCCCTTCTCCAGAATGGCTGTTTCTCTGCATGCTTCAAATCTATATTTTTAAATGCAAAGGTGTAGCTGTCAAACCAGTACTCTAGTACTGCTGTGCACATTTTGGCAGGGGTGGCCTGCCATGGCCAGAGATAGGAGTAGCCCACCTAGTGTTCCCTTGAGCTGCACATAACAATCCCTGCGTCTTTTGGGTGCACCTCTTAAGCCATTCATCCTGCACAACAGATACTAGTCTCTCAGAACCTGGGAACGGCACTGCATGTTATCTACTGGCACCTGCCCTATCTATTGGCTGTTTACGTGTACAGCTGTAGCTTACAGAACACTAGTCTAACAGGAGCCAGTATTATTTCACTAAGGAATATTTCTACAGAAGTATATCCAAAATACTTCAGCTGAGGACTCAGAAGGGCTTGTAGGAACCACCACAAAACTGAAAGACGCTTCAATCTACTGAGACTATACAACTGTTCTTTCAAAGCAGACTGAACGTGTGCTTGATACAAAAATACTTTATGAAAGCAAAAGGTCTTCTCCTGGACTCTTGCTGTTAATCTGGCTATTGTGACCTCTTTAGATCTGGAGGAAGGAAGAAAAATCTAATTGTATTTCATTTGACCTCTGAGGCAGTGTTCTCGCGTTGTCAAAGCAACTGCTGTACTTTGAAGGGAAAGTCATGCTACAATTAGAGGTTTAAGAATTTCCTTGGGTCATTGACTGAGAACTCTGAATCTTTCTCCACTCTCCCATGTGTATGTTTCTTGAGATCCTGGCTTCTGCGTGGCCTGTTGAGTCTCTTTGTTTTTTGTTGATCTGTCTCTCACAAGTTCTGTTGCCTTGATAAACAGCCAAAAGGGTTCTGTAGCGGTGGGGGAAATTTGTCCTTATGATATCCTACCATTGTAATTGCAACACGTGGTCTGAAGACTTCGGAAAGAGAACATTCCAGGGCTTTCCCTTCTCCAACAAGCATTTGGAGAGCTGAATAACTTGTCTTTTTGTTTGGCTCTGCTGTTTGTGTTTTAAATTTGGGAGGCAGTATACGGAGACCCAACATCTCAACTACTTGGGTGTCCTTTCCGTTGCCTATATGTGTGAAGGGGAGGGGTGGGCAGGGAAGCAAAACTACTGTAGAAGTGTGGTGGGAGGATCAAGGGTCTGGACTACTTCTGATCACTGGAGTGATGGGCTTGGCCCTCCTGGTTGAGGGGTGTGTCTGAAGGATTTTTCTCTAGGGTGGGTGCAGAGTTGAGAACAGCAGGAATAGTGACTTGTGTAGAGGGAGTGCAGGCAAGAGTGAGCAGAGGACAGAAGTAGCAGCTGGGGAAACTGAAGACAAGATGCAACTATGATGGCCAAGTATTGTACTCCCTCTAGATGTGTTTTGGGAGGGGGAAAGCAGTGACTCAATGCATGTAAATGTATACAAATAAGCTGCTGTCCTCCGCTTCCAGGGATACAGTATTGCCAGCATGGCCCTGTGTGCTGAAAAGGTTCTATACAACTGACCAAACACTGTTCTGTGGTTAAACACCCCTGAGAGATGATCCAAGTAGAACAGTCTTTCGGGGCTTTAAAAGCCCAGGGGAAATGATTCCATTAAGATTCAGAGGGTAGATGTCTCTCTCTATCTTGGTGCTAAACTATACAACCGTGCCCCTTTAATTGTAAATGTGTATTGCTTGCACCAGCATGCTGCGTGTGTAACTGCTGCCTAGCTAGTGCTGCTCTGTGGAGGTCATACGTCCTGGCAGGCCTATGGTGACTTGCTTTGCAGTCTGTGAACCTGGAATGGATTGTTCCACGTTAGCAGGATCGTTCCCTCCGAGGCGTGCGAATACCCTGGCCCTCTTATTGTGCATGATAGTAAATCTCCTCATTGTGCTCTGGATGAACAGACCTACGTCTCCTGCTTTTGATAGATGTGGGGCATCAGGGCCACAAAGGGTATGTTTGCACTGCAATTCAAAACCTGCCGCTGGCCTGGGCTCTGGGGCTGTTTAATTGTGGTTTGGGCTGTAGACTAAGCTCCGGAACGCTCCCACCTAGATCCTAGAGTCAACAGGGCAGTTAAACAGCACTGCAGCCTGAGCCCTGGGAGCCAGTCAGCTGGCAGGTCTCGGGCCAGCCCTGGGTATCCGATTGCTGTGTAGACATACCCGGAAGAGTTCTCATTGAGTCTGGGAGTGCAGCCTTGGAACTCAGACTCCTGCTGTCTGCTAGACAACGCTGCTATCTTTGCCTAACTTGCATATGATGCTTTCTTTTAGAAGGGAACCCCTCTGCCATAATGCTATGCCTAGAGGCAGGGCTGGCTCTGGGGTTCCATTATTCAGGGGGTGGAGAGAAGTGGGTATTTTGAGGACCCTGGTTATCACCAATTAAACAACCTTCCAGGAGTCCTGGGGACAGTTAGATCCCAGGGGTGGCAGGTAGTGCTGGGCCTGCCTAGAGGCAAACTGCTTCCTGAGGAAAACCCTGTCTCCTGGCTTTAACTTGTTCTGGTTAGAACAAAGGTCCGGTTACTTTAAAGTCCAGCTCCACTGAATGAGACTATCCTGGATTGTACGTGAGCCAAGTCCCCTGCTAGGAGAGGGAGAATAGCCATGTTCCATGGCCTGTTTGGTGCAGAATATGCTGTTGCTGTAGATAAGGGGCAGGGTTGGGCTGACCCTGCATTTCCTAGAAAGGACAGGTGCCAGACTCTCCAGCAGAGCTGACGGTTAGTTTTGGGGGCAGGTGTTCTGAGCACAGCTGAACTGTGTGTGTGTGTGTGTGTGTGTGTGTGTGTGTGTGTGTACTTTAAATAGTGCTGTGCCCTGGAATTTCTGGAAGCAGCTAATGCCTAATTCAGCTTTTGTGTTTTAGCCCTGGTCCAGATGGACTGAAGAAGTGTGATCTGTGCACCTGCAGAAGCTCTAGATTCAGACTTTGGGTTATGGGACCCAAATGTTTGTTGGGTTAATGCTGTACTCCGGTGACAGCGATTCCCCTACTGTTGTCTTCAGGTAGCATCACTGAAGTCAGAGCAGTTTCTTCTGTCTATCTGTAAAGGTGGTAGGAAAGGTGGTGTGTGTGTGTACGCACACGCATATGGGGGAGGTCACAGTATGGGGTGTAAGTGTGTAGATTTTGGCTTTTAACCCTTAGCACCAATCTCCTGGCATGTCACCCTGGCTCCATTCTCTAGCCCCTGCACCTAGACTCCTCCGTGCAGGTTAAAGTTTAACCTGTTAAAGTTGACTAAATGAATGATGTAGGCAGCTTAGAGAGAGCCACGGCAGACTTTATGGCCTGGCACAGAGATCTTTGCCCCTGCCACTGATTCAACTCTGGCTCCATGATGCCAAACCCAGCATGATTGAGAAGAGCTCATTACATGCTATCAAGAATCAGAGAGGTAGCCGTGTTAGTCTGGAATAGCAGAGGTAACAAAGTCCTGTGGCACCTTAAAGACTAACGATAAAGTTTTGAAGCATGAGCTTTCGTGGGCTAATACCCACTTCGTCTCCGACGAAAGCTCATGCTTCAAAACTTTATCGTTAGTCTTTAAGGTGCCACAGGACATTACATGCTAGTGTCGCTTGTTACAGCTGATTGAAATCTCGTTCAAGCCACCAACGTGTGGCCTGCCCCATTAGAACTTTAAAAGCATGAAATGCATCCTGCACTGACGAGATATTTTGGTGCCCCGGGGGGGGGGGGGTGCAGTGCAGTTAGACCCCCGCAGCTGGGCTGTGCTCGCTGACGCAGGCTCGTGGGGTTCAGGCTGCGGGGCTGTTTTAATTCTCGCATGGAATTGGGCTTCAGCCAGAGCCCTGGGACCCTCCCACCTCCCCAGGTCCTAGAGTCTGGGTGCCGGAGTTTACACTGTGTGACGAAGTAGGAGTACGGTGTATGCATGCCTCTATGCATTTCTGAAGTGTCTATGTGAAGAAATAGGGGCTGACACTGGAAGCAAGGAGGCAACGCCCTCTCCCCTCTCAAGGTATGCATCCCTGATGCTGTAATCTGACCCCAAGTGGGGGAGGGAGGTCAGCTGAACCTGTTGGAGAGAGGTCAGGTGATGTTTGCCTAGCCCTGGAAAAGAGACAAAAGAAAGCAGAGGAGGGGCTGGAGGGGGGTTGTCGGTCTGGATTTGGCTGGGAAGGGGAGAGGAGCTATCTCACTCTGGCCCCCAAGATGGATCCAGCTGAGGGCTCACGCTCGCTGTATGGTCTGTTAGACCAGATAGAAGTCATCGAATAAACCTGTTTTACTGACTGGCTGAGAGTCACGTTTGACTGTGGATTTGGGGTGCAGAATCCATGGGCTCCCTCAGGACCCCGCCCGGGCGGGCATGCTGGAGGAAGCACACGGAGGGGCAGAAGGTGCTGAATGCTCCGAGATCAGACCCAGGAAGGTGGAAGTGGGGACCCGTGAAGCTCCTAGCCTGGGAAACAGGCTGTGTACGGAGAAGGGGCCCTTCACCCGAAGTCCTGCCTGGCTTCCTAGGGAGCAGTTCCAGACCATCGCCCGGGCACTCCATGACACACTGTAATTAAACAGCCCCACAACCTGAGCTCCGCAAGTCTGACTCAGACCCCACAGGTCAGCTGTGGGGGTTTTAATTGCAATGTAGACATACCCTTGGAGATACGTTCTGAAGCCTCTGACGGTGCATGGTTGATTAATTCGACTTAATGTTTAGCTTCACAATCAAGCGTGGCTTGTTGAGGCCTGTGAAATCCAGTCTGGTAGTCGGGGAGTTGCCTGTGACTTGTACAGAACGTCAGCCTCTCTTTTTAAATGAAGAACTGGCGTGTAGCATTGGAACGAGCCTTACAAACATGAAGGGAGAGCAACTGACCCAGCGCTGGAGTGAGATCTGGGATCTGGAGAAGCTGCAGCAGGTTGGCTGCTCTTTCGAACCCTGTGGGCAGCCATGAAAACGGTCAGTGAGGTCAGCTGAGCACAGCTGTTACTCCCATGAGACTGAGCAACAGCTAGGACAGGGCCTGGAGGAAGACAGCCAGGGTTTATCTGTACTGCAGACTATACAAAGCCTGGCCAGGGAACCTCCAACGTCTGAGCTCAGGCTGTGGGGGCTGTTTAATTACAGTGTAAACGCTGGCACCCGGACTCTAGGACCCTATGCTGGCAGGGACCCCTAGTCACCCCACCTGGGGAGTAACCATAGAGATAAACAGTTTCCTCCTGTCCCCTTCAGACGTCTTTCAGTAGCGTGAGGCTTATGACCTTTGTCGTGCTGTCACTACATATACTGCCGGAAACCCTGGCTGGAAAGCCCCTCCCCTTGCCCAGCTAGTAGCTGAATGAGTCGGGCCCTGTGTGCTCTGGCTCTGCTCCAGATCAGTACACCACCCCTTATGGTCTGAGCCGTTTTGGAACAACTCCCACACATGTTGTGCAACCTGGACCTTCCTCTTACAACACCGAGCCACCTCCCCCGTTCTTGCCCGTATGTGCCCTTGGGTAATGTGTAACCAGCTCCTCGTGCTTTTCACACAGCTCTCGTTTCCAGAGCAATGACCTCTCCTCTGGTTTGGAGATGGAAGGGAGGAGGGGTTAGCAATTGGATCATCTCGTGGCTAGGATACAGGTGATCCTTGTGCTGACTTGGTCATGCTGGTTCCTGTAGCCCCACCCCACCATCCTTTTGACTGTGTGCCTGGAGTGAGATAAAATCTGCCTCGATTCCTGCAAAGCACTAGTGGGGGTGTTGTGCATGCTAGTGCTGAGCAATTGCCAGTCTCCTGTTCCTTACTCTTCGTAGTAAAATGATCTGTCCAGATGCAGACTTGACTGCAGCCTGGGTTGGTGATCACTGGCAGTTCCTGTTTGAGTGCATGGGGCACTGGCTCATTCGGACACCCTGAGAACCAAACAGAAAGAAACCTACTTTATTTGTAGTTTACCAGACAGGAGCCGTTCGCTTCACCCTGGAGGCCAGTTGGTCACCTGCAGGCCAGTCCATGGGCTGTGATGTGCTGAATTAAATGAATCTTCTCTCAGTCCCCTTCTCTGTGGATCCATGTCCCTGATGCAAACCGCACCTGCAGTTGGCAGGAAGTGGGGGATTTTTCCAAGCCTTGGTATAGATACTCTGCGGGGTAGGCCACCGGCTTCGGGAGAGGCAGGCCGTGCTGTGTTGGGGCCAGTGCTGGGCGGAGGTACTTGCGTTGCATTGCCTGAGCTGTATCTGTCCGGTAGATAGAGGACTTGAGTCTCCTACCACCAGTCCTGCCACTATCTAACCACGTCTGGTATTCTGCTGACCTGACTAGTTTGGGGAGAGCGTGCTGCCCTGCCAGTGACTCCTGCTGGCTCGCTCAGCATCTCTCTACTAACCCTAAATCAATGGGATTTAGTCATGATCCAGGAGGAAAAGTTGCCCTCTCCTGACCTTGCTTCTGGTCTAGGAAAATGAGCAGCTGCTGAGTCGGGCCAGTCAGCCGCTTTGATCAGCTTGGTTAATAGAAAATCGTTTCTTGACAAAACGAGAACCTCTGCGGAAAGCTGCCGCTTTTCTCCTTGGTTTTTGTTTGGTCAGAGTTTGGCCTGAATCTGGTGTTTTGACCAGTTGGACTCTACCTGTGGGAAGACTTGAACACGTGAAAAATTGTCAGTGTTCATTCACTTTCTGCAGGGAAAGAACCCATCTTGAGCAGGCCTAGTGCTGGCACAGTGCCCCCTGTATTCTCCCTCGGCTGTGAGTGTTGTCCACTTCCAGCCCGCTGGGTGGGACTGGAAAAGCCCCAGTCTGTTCAGTCCAAACCAAAAAATCTAGTTGGACATTTAAGGAGAGTGTGCTTTCCTGAGCATGCAGGGCCGGGAGGAAGGGAGTGGTCCGCTCCCAGAAGCCATGTTGTAATGAAGAGAATCCAGGTAGAGAAAGAGAAGTGTGTGGAGGATGTCCTAGCGGCTAGAGGATGGAGACTTGGGAGAACTGGGTTCTATCCCTTGCTCTGTCCCTGGGTGTGGTTTCCCTAGCTGGTAACTCTGCCCACCTTTATAAAGTGTTCTGAGGTCTGCAGATGGAAAGTGCCATATAAGAGGTAGGCGGAGGTGATGGAGAGGAAAGAACGCAAACGTGTAGCATGGGCAAGGGTGTTTGTGACCAATTGCAGGCATGGTGGCTTGTGTGGCTACAACTCTGCTGGTAACCATGGCCGCTAACCATGTGTGCCCCCTAACGAAGGCCATGCTTGGGGCATGGGTGGTGGTCCTAGGGTAGGAATCTCCAACCTTGTTTACAATCTACTTTAGGCAGGTTTTCTGTGCCGCGCTGGGAAGTAAAGCGTCCTGGAGCATTCTGCTCAGTGTGAATGCTCCGGGCATGCTGGCGCACGCCAAGGTGGGCGCGGCTGCACAGACAGTCGTGCTGGCAGAAGCTGCCAGGTGGGCGCAAATGAAACTGCAGCCTTTGCCCTGTCTGGCGACAGAATTGCTGCCTGATGCCGAGGGGGAGCTGGCAGCCCGCAGGAGCTTTGGAGGTGGCCTTCTCTTTGTCCTGGGGGTTTGCTGGAGAGGGACAAGGTCCAACCGATGCAGTCGCAAGCCAGATGGGGGGGGAGGGGTGTGGATGGAAGTCAGTTGAGGCAAGTGAGGCTGTGCCAGGCTGTTCATGTGGAAAGGTGGGAGAGAGCTGCTGCTGCCCGTGGTGCGAGAAGGTCTGGTTGAGGTGTTAGCTCCTTCTGCCCCGAGCCGAGAGCCACTCAACCAAGACACCCCCCTTCCCCTACCAGCGCTAGGAAAGCATGAAATACGCTCCGATTCCTCGTTGACCTTCCAGGTTCCATACGTGCTGTCACACCTCCATCCTCCCCTGTAGATAGCACTAGTACCCCCCACCCCTCCTGAAACAGCTAGGGTGCGCCGGCCAGCTGATCTCTGGGCCCCACGCTGCAATTCTAAGCTCAGGGGACCTTGCTGCTTTGTAAGGAATAGCTGGCCAAGATGGCACTGAGAAGGCTCCCGAGCTGCTCTCTCCCTTCCCACAAAGCTTCGGGTGAGCAGCTCTTCAGCTAAGTTGCATTAGGCAGATATCTCAGGTAGCATTACATAAGGGCTAATGCGCCATGCCTAGTCATTTTGCATGCTGGAAGATGGCAGGTGGTGAATCTACTGAACTGGTTCCTGTAGTGGGCTGTTCCACTAGACCAGGGGTGGGGAACCTTTTTTCTGCAAAGGGCCATTTGGACATTTTATAATGTCATTCGCGGGCCGGTGCCGCCCCCCCCCCCCCGAGGAAGCCCAGGCTGGCAATGGGAGTTGAGACCCCAGCTGGCAAGGGGCCAGCGGGGGGAACCCCAAAGCAGTGGCAGGCGGAGTGCTTAGCCCTGCACTGCTTTGGGGTTTCCCCCGCTGGCCCCTTGCCAGCTGGGGTCCTTCCACCTGCCCCAGTCAGCTCCCGCTATCAGCCTGGGTGTAAGGGGCGATCTTCCTTTACCCCCACCCAGCCTGGCCCGGCCCATCCCACCGAACCTAACCTCCTCCCCCCTCCCACTCCCAACCCAGCCTCCTGCTCCCCCATGCCTGACCCGCCCAGTCCAGCCTCCCCCCCACCAAACCTCCTTCCCTCCCGCACCCACGCCTCGCCCACCCCATCACCCTAGTCTCCTGCCCCCCTCCCTGCCCGCCCTGTCTGGCCTCCCCCCCCCCCCCCCACCGCCCCATTGCCTGCCCCCCAGCCCAGCCTCCCTCCCACACCCCCTTTACCGTCAGCTCCCCGTGGCTCCTCCGTTCACCGCCCGGCTAACGGTGGCCGCTCTGTGCCGGCGGCTCCCCCAGGCGCGAGCCCCCCCCAGCCTGGTGGCCAGCGCGTGTCCCGGCGCCAGCGGCTCCACCAGGCATGAGCCGTCCCAGCGCCAGCGGCTCCCCCATGCGCAAGCCGCCCCCGCCTGGCGGCCCGCGCGCCTCCCTGGCTGGCGGCTGCAGCGCGTCCCCGGCCCCGCCGCGGGCCGGACAGAATCGTTTGGTGGGCCGTATAAGGCCCGCGGGCCGGAGGTTCCCCACCCCTGCACTAGAGCCTCCCCCTGCTGGCAATGTCTTACAACCATGGTGCAGATAGATGTGAAGAGAGAGAAAGAAATATGACTTCCAGGGAGAGGTCTACAGACTCCCGTCGTTTGTGTTTCATCATTGAGCTCGGTAGACCACTTGTTTGCCCTTTGCTCATATGGGCCTTTCAGTGATGTAGCTTGGACTGAGAAAGTCAAAGCAATTTCCCAGACCGGGGAAGACGGTCTCACCTTTTTGGAGTGCAGCAGGCCTGTGGCAGAGTGGCTGGGGTCAGTGGGAGAGCAAGTGGTAGTTTGATTGGCTTGCCTTGGCACGGATGTGTCCTATGAGGGGTTCACTGCTTCTCTGCACACCTGATCTGAGCGGGTGACTGTACAGCTTGGAGGGACTGGTCCAAAGGTACCCTTGCCTATGACCTTGTGGGGGGAAAGCCGTTGATGAGGGTGGGGTTGTGTGACAACTGTTTGGGACGGGAATTGGAGGACGTTGCATGCTCCTGCCCCTCGTAATAAACGACGGCAAATTAGGCAGCTTTCCAGCTCATGCAGAGACATCCCAGGACATAATTGAGGGCAGATAAATGAGGGAGGTGTTGACACCTTTTTTTGGTCCTTGGGCCTGTTCCTCTGGCTTAACGGATTCTTTCTCCTGCCCTAGTCCTGCGTCTTCCACACTGTAATGCAGACGCTATCGACTCCATGAGACCTGCTTGCCTCTGACTTCTCTTGTCTCCTCTCCTTTATGCAGCATCATCAAAAATATGGTCAAGACCTTCAAGTATATTTATGGCCTGAGGTTTGAGGCAATAGGTCTGGAGAACTTCCAGGTCGAGGGGCCCTGTGTCATCGTGTCAAACCATCAGAGCATCCTGGACATGATGGGTGAGTTGCTTGGGTTTGGAGAAAAGCAGTCTCGTTTGAAAGCCAACTGTTGGGTACACCTAGCTTTGTGTTCGGGAAATCCTGTGCGCGTCCCTGATTTGGAGAGTCCCCAAGTGGAAGAGTCTAGGAAGGAACAGGTGTTCCGAAGGGGATGGTGTCGTATCCCCATCTTAGACATGGGACTGAGCCGGGTGGGTCTGAGGTGAAGTGAGGCATGATGGCAGAGTTGGGCATAAAACACCCAGTTGCCCCCATCACCGTTCCTTGCTCCATCCACTAACTCCTGCTGCCACCCTGTAAGTGCAACTATAAAAAATCACCTTTCTGGGCTGCAGTCCCTGTTAGAGAGGCAAAGGCTCCCTTAGCCGTGGCAAGCACATGGGTCCCTCCTGCCAGGTTCCTGCTGCAAAGAGGCCCCTAAGGCAGAGCTGTGGAACAGGTGGCGGTTTTTACCACGTCTCCTTCCCCTCCCGCCCATGCCCCGTTCTCATTCCATCCTCTTATGACCAAGTCTCTTCAGTGTCTAATACTTGAAAGCAGCCGAAAGACACGTGGTGGTTTGCAAGCCAGCGATGCCTGTGACTCAACAAGGGATCATCTCTGCAAAGCTCCCGGGCTGTGGCTGTCCTTCCTGGGGACATGCCGCCGGTGGCGCCCATTCCCTCCGGGTGCTTGCCAGCAGGCTGGGGTTGGGGCCCTTGTATGCTGATGTGGTTTGTGGGTGCAGAGAAGGGCGGGAGTGTCGCAGCTTGTTGTGGGTGGGCTTCTGACGCTCTTCCTCTGCCCCCGGGCTTAGGGTTGATGGAAATCCTCCCGGATAACTGTGTTCAGATCGCCAAGAAGGAGCTGCTGTACGCCGGCCCTGTGGGCCTGATCATGTACCTGGGTGGCGTCATCTTCATTAACAGGAAGAGTACGAGCAATGCCAAGTCGGTGATGGCCGGGGTTGCCCAGACCATGCTGGATGAGAATGTGAGTCCAGTGTATGCCAATAGGCTTTGAGTGCTGGGCACTGCTTGCATCTGTTACAGAGCAGAGGGCTGCAGGTGCTGGAACGTCAGCCAGCCACTGGATCAGAGTTGGGGGAGGGAGGGATACTGTGAGAACTGATTGTCTGACCTCTAGTACCTGGTGGCTAGTGTGGACTTCAAAAGCCCGTCCAGGCTTTCACTGTATCCCGCAGCAAAATCATCTGGGGGGGTGGGGGGGTCCAAACAACTGGAACAGAGGCATGCAATCGATGATCTGACCTAGCCCTAGAGAAGTTGTGTGGGTTAATTCTACAGTTAACTTCTGGTGTGCTGGCAAATGCAATTCCTGGTTTATCTCCCCGTCTTACAGGTGAAGGTGTGGGTGTACCCAGAGGGCACGAGGAATGGGAATGGTGACTTGTTACCATTCAAGAAAGGAGCTTTTCATCTCGCTGTCCAGGCACAGGTAACACGTGTTGGCTTCTTTTGCAGGCCAAAGCACTAAACGGGCCTTCATGTGAAAGGTCTACCTATGGTGACCAGATAGTGGCAACATGGGATTCTTTAGCGGTCCAAAATGTGAGCATGATAAATGACCCCGGGCCCTTTGACGGGAACACTGTCTTCAAAGCACCCAAGATAATAAGCTGCAGAGAGAGGAAATATGCCAGTCTCCTTGGAAAACGGTACCTGAAACTTTTCAGATAAATGGGTTTGAGGGGACATGGGTGCTTCAGTCTTGCATCAGCTCTCTTGTGTCTGAAACACAAACCTTGGATGTAAACCTCTCCAAAGCTTTGCGAGCACGTAGGCCTTATCCTAGTTTAGACACCCCAAACCTCCACAGTGTGATGCTGATTCCATAGCAAGACATGCTGTGCTCTCCGCCCAAGCAGGCTTTTTTCCCCTTTGCTTATAAAGATCTCAAGCTCGGATACTATCGTGGTGGGTTCCCGGGCGAAACTGTAAGATTTCTGTGCTTTGGGCAGATGGCATCGGTCCCGCTCTCTCCATCATGGCGGGGGGGGGAGGGGGAGGCCCATAACTTAGACAGGCTGTGGTCTGGATCATTTAATATCCAACTTTGAAATGTTTGGTTAGAGTTTATTAAACTGCAAAATGGTATGGTCTACAGCTGAAGATCAGCTTGTCTGTCTTCTATAGTAGCCATATTTTGTAACCACTGTACTGTGATAGTTTTCTTTTAAAGAGAAATTGGGTAAATACAACTGAAATGGTTGCCAGTGTACTGGAAGCGGCTAACACTTGCACTGGTGTAGTGGCCTGCTGAGCAGATACCTGGAGGACTCATTTCCCAGGCCACTAATTTAAAACTTTAAGTTCACTTGGGGCGGAGTAGCTGGGCAGTTTTCTCCCAGATTTCTTCAGGCTTAGGAAGTCTACCAGACTGAAAAACACACTGTACTACTCGTGATCTCAGTCTGTTCTGTGTTCGTGGAGGGCATGATGTTTGTTTGTAAACAAGCTTTAATATACCAGGAGCAGAAGGGACCAAACCTGCCAGTGAAGCAGAAAAGATTGAGATTGTAGCTCTTAATCTATTTCCTGTATATTTGTCTCAACCTCCTTGATCTCTAATGGGCAGATCAGACCCAGTGTGGCGCCTGTCTCTTGACTTAAGCCAATTCCAGCTAAAGACCACAAATCAATGCACCAATTAGCCACCCAGTAACAAGTCGTTAAAGATGGATTTCTAGAGATTGGGCTAAGGACATCATCTGAAGCGGTGGCTGACATTTGCATTCTCAGGAAGTCACCAAGGATAGATCTTCCATATTGTGCCAGATTAAAAACAGCTGCCTCTTCTTCATCTTTCTCCATCAGAAGCATTGTCTTGCTCATCAATGATTTCAAAGGGTGATTCCTGTTCCCAAGTGTTTAACCAGCACCAGCCGGCCTGCCCTCTTGTGTGTGTGTGTGCATTTGCAGCGCACGTTGGAGCTGCTTATCGACCGAGGGAACTGCAGGATTAAACGTGGCTGAGGGGGCTGGCGACTTGAGGCTTTGACTTGGGGGAGTAAGTGTGTGGTTAGAGCACTGGCCAGAGACCTCCGGTCAATTCCCAACACTGCTGCAAGCTCCCTGTGACCTTAGTCGCTGGGGGCCCCACTCCTCAAAGGTGTGGAGGTGCCTGATTTCCATTGATTTCAGTGGGAGTTAAACGCCTAAGATCTGGGCCTTAATCTTTGACTCCATTTTCCATATGGGACTGGAGAGTAACTTTCTCTGGGTTTTTTGGCTTTGGGGACGGTAGGCTCATCCGCGTTGGGACTCTGCTCTGTATTCGCAGAGTCCCTAGCCCAATGGGGACTCAGTGTTGGCGGATGCCGTGCTATTGTTCTACACAAAAACCTCTAACTTCTCTTCTCTCCTTTCAAGGTTCCAGTTATCCCTGTGGTGTATTCCTCGTTCTCTTCATTTTACAATCCAGCCAAGAAGCTATTCATATCAGGTACTGTACTGCGTTGACCCCTCATGTTTATGGGTGGACTCTGGGCTTCTGGTCTCCCTGCAGAAGAAAACCTGGGCTCAAGGCAGAGGTGTGGAGACGCCTTTACTTGGGCCTTTCTGTGGCTGTCCTCACACTGTTGTGTGCGTTCGGTTTCTTGGAGTTTTCCAGAGCCGGATTGTCCGAGGCGCTCAGTGGCCCTGCTCAGGGCTAGATGATTTGTGGGTGTGTTGTTTGTTTCAGCCGAGCTTGTCACCGAAAGGGCTCCGTCAATTGAGCTCTTGACTGTCTGGCCCTTAGGTACCCCAGTAGGAGCTCAGCTCTTATGAAAGGTGGCCTTCAAATCTCCTTCACTCAAACAGTTGCTCCTTGACCGTCGTGGTGAGGGTAGCGTTTGGGCAAGAGGCGGCAATGGTTGGTGCTAGGCTAGGATTGTTTCTATGTGCTGTGTTGGACCAGCTGCTCTAAGATGCAAAGCAGGGCGTGTTTAGGCATCGCTGGGCACCAGGGATCAGATTCTCACATCTTACAAGTGTCTTGAGCAGCTGCAACCCTTCCAAAGCCCCCAAAGGACTTGGCTCAACAGGCAGTCACTGAAGGGGGAGGCTGCTCTTCAGGGTGGCCCAATGTCTAAAGCACTGCACTGGGACTTGGGAGAGCTGGGTTCTGCTCCTGACTTGGCTACTGGGTGAGCTCAGGCAAATCACTTTCCTGCTCTCTGCCTGGGTGCCTCAGTTTCCCCATCTGTAAAATGGGGATGACACTGACCCTTTTTTTTTTTTTTTGTAATAGCACTTTGAGAGCTTTGGGTGGGAAGTGCTATGGAAGAGCTAGGCTGTGGTATTATTACTGAAGAGGCAGCTCTGGGCCTGTGATAGTAATATATCTGTACACAAGTTGGGGACGTAGTGAAATGTAAGCACCCTACCGCACTAGAGTGTGGGCTGAGGTGTGCGCCAGTCCACTCTCCTCTGGCCCATACTTGCAGAAAATGATGGATAAAAGAGGAACAGGTGAACAAAGCACCTGACACCAGCCAGCAATGTCCTGTTCTGTCCTGATCAGCAGGCGTTTCCTTTGCTCCCGCCTGCTTCCTCAGCACATGCAGGCTAGGTCGCTGGGTTGGTTTTTTGGCTGACTCGGTCTCAAGAGGATCAAAATGCACCTGGCTCTGTAAGAGAGAGCACTTGAGGGCTCCTGCTGCCCTATAAACACTCTTGCCAGGTGAGGCTGGAGTTTAACTGCTCACTCAGGAGCTTTTGGCTTCAAAGGAGTGATTTGTAATTCTCTCCCTGAAGGACTTCCTGAGTGTTGTCCTAGCCGGGTTCGGAGGCACCTGCTCTGCCTGACGGCTGCACCCAGCCTTTGATGGTAAAGGGCACTCTGAGAACTGAGGAACCAGGAACGTCTTTCAGAAGTTGCTCTTGTTACTTTTTCCTGAGTGGGTGCTTAGCAGCCCTGTTGAGTCTGTTTTGAGCTCCTGCATTTCCTGCAATAGGAAGCCATGAATGCTTGGGGTCTGGATGCCTGTTGCCAGGAACTCCTTGTGTACAGCCACAGATGGAAAGGAGGTATTCCCACTAATGGCAGTTGCAGCAGATGTCATGGTGCACTTAGACTGGATCCTGGTAGCTAGCACATGCGAGCTTTGCTAAGCTATCTGCTGTGGCCAGGTCTGCTGGACTCTCCGGGGTTGTTAAAGTGGGGATTACGACTGGTATTTTAGCCATTCTCCGCCCTCAATATGACTTATCTAATGGCTTGATGCATCACTTAAGTGTCTTCTCTTGTTCCCAGGTAAGATCCGGGTTGAGGTGCTCCAGCCGATTGAGACCAAGGGCCTGAAAGCTGAGGATATCGCGGACCTCACGGAGAGATGCTACTGCACCATGCGGGAGACCTTTTTCAGATTGTCTGGCCTGGTGAGGGAGGCGAACGGCTCAGCGCAGGGCCCTCAACAATAGTGTTCCCAAAGAGCAGCGACTGAAAAGACCTATTTCCATTGCCAAAATATCCAAGGGGTTTCTCTCCTTCCTTTGCAGCACGTCTGGGCAAATCCGAAGCCTCTGCGTAGGGTAATCTTAGTTGACAACCACCATTTGTGGGGCCAGTTCTACTGTTCAGTGCATCTCTCTCGTGGGTTCTTTATCTCCCATAGGGAAGTGTCTCCTGCACTCAGCTTCTCAAACACTCTACAAGTGAAGACCTCCTGTCCTGATGCCCAGTGCAATGACCCTTCTGAAGTCTTCTGCAAGCTCCTCCCATGCTCAGGCAGCAGGGACAGTAGGTGTTGCAGAACACCACCTTACGGTCCTGACATTGACCACTGGAAGCTTGGCATGTGCCAGAGCCTATCCACTGGATGCCAAAGACCGTGTTCGGTACATCTTTGCAGCCTCCAAATGATTCAAACTGGCTTTCATCCAGGCCTAGCTGTTGGTGCTTGAGGAGGTGGGTGGGATCAGTTATTCGGCTGGCGCTCTTCATGTGGCGCTGCTCCACCAGTACATTCCCAACGCTTACTGGCAGGGACAGATGCCCTAGTTGTAAGTCTTGCTCACAGCTGAAATTCAGCTTCTAAGGTCTCTCCCCGGCACTCATTTTCATTCTTCCTAGACATGATTCTCGCAGCTGAGATAATTTGGTTTTGGCCAAATCAGCCTGTTGGGTTTTTTTTAAAGACACTAAACATCCGTGATTCTGAAGAGACACAGATGGGAGACCAACCACTCCCCCCTATCTGATGGAACGGCCAAGTCCTAGGACTTAGCAGGGACCTGAAATGTCCAGGATGCTGTTATCAGAAGTCCTGGGGCAAGCGTTGTACATATGTCAGTCCCTTACTTGCTCTCCAGACAGAGTGAATTCCCCACCAGTATTTCTAGCAATCTTCCAGCCGAAGGCTTTCTTTGGGTCGGCCTCGACACATGCTGCTTTTGGGTTCTGCTGGGCTAGGACAGGTGGGCCTTGTTGGGCCAGCTACTCTTGATGCTGTCCCTTAATGAAGGCAAGTTTCCATGTCCACTGAGTGGACAAGCTCCATGTGGACTCATTTAGGATGTGGTAGGAGGGGGAAACATGGAGACTTTAAAAAACCCAACCAAACCTGCTGTATAGTGTCGTGGTAGGTCTTCTCCAAACCCTTCGCCTGATGGCTGCCATAATGCAAACCACTCTGAGGATGCGATCTCTAAATAAAATCCCTGGCGATGCATTAACCTGCCAAGAACTAAACTAAAAGGATGAGACAAACCCACAGGGACTCTTCTCTGCTCATCCCCACGGCGTTGCATTGCCGCCAACATCCCTGACTTAGCAAGCCATCAGGTGGAGTACAAGACTCTACTTTTAGCATAGCACCAGGTATGACGGGCTGAGGGAAGGGTAGATGTGGCACTTCCTTGGTATTTGTTGCAACACTTTCAGTGCTCAAATGTTTTGTTTTTAATCTAGGTTTTGTACCTAGGTTCTTTGTTGCTGCTCTCCCTTCCTAAGGGCTCGCCTGTGCTATTTGACACGGTGTACATCGGAAGCATTGACCAAAAGACCGTGCCTGCCATACAAACATGTCTTGGAACATTAGCCTTACTAGGACTGTTAGTGTCTGTTGTGAAAGCCATAGGGTTGGAGAGGTAAAACGTGCCGGATGGGAGAGGGGTACGATGGCCCTGAATCAATGTTTCCTTCGGTCTGAATTTTCCAGCTGGGAAACAGCAGCTAGAGGGATTCCTGGTAACTGAGTTTCACTCTCTCCTCACCCAGCGGTAGAAATGTAGAGCCCCTGTCTAAGGGAGTAACAGCCAAGATGGTTAAATTTCCTGGGGAAGCAGGCCTTGGCAATGAAACCTCCCAGGGATTTGCTTAGGCCTGGTGGGAAGGTTGCCTCAAGCTGACGAAGGCAGTGCATCTCTTCATGTAAAGTAACCTTGTGCAATGTATTGTCCCCAAGCCTCCTGCTCAGTGGGGTCGCAGTGGAGATGATCCTGCCACAATCACTGAATTCCTGTCTTTCTATAAAGGACACCAAATCTAATGCTTAAAAAGTGCTAATGCAGAACTGGGAGAAACCGAGAGGATGCCAGGGGTAGGTGAACCACATGGTTCAGAGCTGTGTTTACACATGAATATTCAAGGTGGATCTGCTTTTCAGTTCTGAAATCTCGATTGTACCAGGATTGCTCTCTTCCACTGACTCTGTACTGAAATCAGGGCGGCACTTCCTTTTTTCCTCCCATAAGAATGGCAGACAAAGTGCCGATGTAATCAAGGCAAACGTCCACGTTCTTGTGGAGATTTCATACCCTCCTGCCCAGCGGCTCCGGGTGAGGGTGAGCAGGTGGGATGGTAAGGTGGTCGTAACAGGTGGATATTTTCCTTTGGCCAAAGATGACTCTATCAGATGTATCAATCGAAGTCTCTCTGTTCATGACCGAGGTGGGAAAAGACTGAGTGTGCACAAAGGCAGTTGTCTGCTGCTCTGTTTTTTAGTTTAAGCAACGTCTATTTGATCAAATGTACATTCTTATAAAGCAGTTATTTAAATAGAAAGTCTTGTGTTGGGTTTATTAGTATTGCCTGGGGGAGCTTTTGCTGTAGGTGGGGAATGGACTCCATAGTGTCAGTTTCCTCTTTGGCATTTGAGAATCTGTCCCAAGCTATGTTTTTTTTGCCCCCTGTGAGCATGGAGAGGTAACAGAGCCACAGCTGGAGCAAATCTGTAGGCAGGTTCTGCCGCTTGCACTCTCAAATGCATCACTGTTTACTACATGAGTACGTGTGTTTTGTGCACAATAAATGTCAGAGATTGCATGGCGGTAAGGGTCACTGCAAAGATCCTATCCTCACTACCAAAAGGAAGCTGCTAACCTCCCCAGGTTTCTCTGCTACAGGAGTAACTGGCCTTCCGTAGGGTAGAACAACACCCCTAAACAACTGGATTCCCCTGAGCCTCCTTCACAGCTCAGTGTATTGACCAACCAATGACCAGCCATGCTCAAGAGCTGGACAGGACATAACTTTAATATAAAAAACAGCACCACCCTACACAGTGGTTGGCTAGCAGACCACAAGTCTCCAGCTGTTGACAAGTAGGAAAAGCATTGTACCATAGAAGACTCATTCGCTTCCTCCAGCAGCCTTAAGGTAACCATACCCAGAGCCATGGGCATTGTGGGCTTTGCTCATGCACCCTGGTAATGTGCATCTGTTCCTACTCTTAAATACAGCTGCCACTGCTTGTTCCAGTCTGAGCCAAGACTGGTTTAGCTGGCAAAACTGGCTGATTATCTTGGCACACAGACGAACAAGTGTGCTAGGCTTCAGTGTATAAATGAAGCTAATTTTTAAGAAGCAAAGGGATTCTCCCTATCCCTCCCCCCTCCCCATCCCCAGCATTTCAACTAGAGAACATCCAGTAGTTCTCTCATGGGGAAAGTTTTAGGGACCAGATTTGACTTGATCCATTTGGAATTGGTTTGAATTTCAGGCATGTGGACAAAGGGAGTTGATGGAAAAGCCGAGGGGCAGAATCCAGCCTCCCCTCTCTCTCTCCATCCCCTGCTCTAAGCAATGTGGCATTAGGCAAAACTTTCCCCAGTTGCTAGCAAGAGCAAGGTCTGGCTCGATCAGCTCTTCTTCTTCTAAGCTAAACAAGCTGCTGCTTGTACAGCTCCTCTCATGCTGCTCTACCACATAATTAAGTGTTGGCCCAGGGTTTCACCTCACTCACAAACAAATTAAGCACCACATGGTTTTGCTTTTAACAAGCCTCTTGTAGGGGACTGGCTGATGCTGGGCCAGCTGGCCAAGTGCTTGGAAGAAAATGTTATAACCCTGAGCATCTCCTACAACTTCCCCTTAAGGGCAAAGAATAAGTCCAATTTAAAATCCGTCTCCAAGCAGCTCGGTTGTTAGAAAAACAGAATCGGGCCTTCGTATCAAAATAAGCTCTTTATGCCTCCATCCCATGTTGTCCTGAAGGCAGCATGGCCTCTTTCACCAGGCTGGATCAAGAGGTGCTGAAAGAGGAAATCCAGGGTCACAAATTCACTCTGCTCCCACGGTGAAGTGCTGCTCCTCTTCTGTTAGTAGCGTTCGTTCTTACAGGAACCTGCAACCAGACCATTCCAGAGCCAGTGTTAGTCCGGGCCAGTCTCAGTGGCACCGGTCTACACACTGGTTTTGTACTAGTATAACTGCTGGGGTGAGATGCAACTTTATTTTTTAAACTTCTTGTGTGACTTTGTGAAGCTGTCCATGCAATCTGAGGGGTAACATTTGACCAGGTCTCAGGGAAGCTCCTAGACATTTACGGGTAGAATCCTTATACAGTCAGTCTGGGAATGAATGCTAAACTATTAAACCATAGTGAAAAAAAACCTTTCAAACCACCCACAACCCTCTAGCTTCAGCTAACAGAAGGGCCTTGTTATGTGGTCTTTTATCCACATAGCATTTCCCCCTTTACTGCTTCTGTTCCACTCCCCAGAGGGTTCAGATTTGCAGCATACAGTGCAACCCGGCTATCCATCTTATCTCAGTGCTATAGGGTCCCCAAGCCACGACAGGCCCAATTCTAAACCAAGCACAGCTGCATTTTTCTATTTGTGGCTGATGAGTGCTTACCATAGACAGCTGAGTACCCCCTACATGGAGCAGTGTGGAAGAAAAACTGCCTCCAACTGAAGCCTGTGAACACCACTTTTTAAAAACAGGAGTTACACTGAGGATGGAAGGAAGGTGAATCCCGGCTGCCTTTCTAAGCCCTGTTCAGTGGCAGGTTTTGTGCCATCAATACGATTTAATTTAGCGTGATGGGTCTTTGTTTCCATCGTCGTTTTTCAACATTCTTGTTTTAAAAGGGCAAAAACATCCCTCTGGCAGGATGGGGCCTGGCACAACTTAGTTACAGGTGTGAAATGTAAGCAACATCACATGGTCGTTAGGCAATATTCCAATTTACAGGTCCACATTCCAGTGCTGTGCTGGTGGTAAGAATGTGTACTTAAACAACAGTGAGTCTATTTCAAAAAATGTCACTACCGAACAGCCCTTGTAATCCCTCTTCTCTCCCCCTTCTCCCCCCGCACCATGTAAATTGTTTTTTTAGCAAATAACAGAAGAGGTTTTGCCCCTTTATAACAGGTGAAAATTGACTGTCTTGTAGGGGCTGTGTTCTTGTATACATAAACTACACTGAAACTAGGTATATTGTAGGACTTCCTCTGTGGGTTAGAGGCAGGGTAACTAATCAGCAATTAAGTTGTATTGTTGCTGCACACCAATTCCTGAGTGGACTTGATCAGGTTTCTCATCAAGTTTGATCAAAAACATTTAATGGAAAACAAGGTTTTCAAATACAAAAGTTGTAAATGGCTGGCAAATTGCACACTAAAACAAAGCACTTAAATTGTAATGGGGACTAAAACATTATACTAGCACACGTAGCAGTGCTCCAGTGAGGGCGCTGTACATTGAAATTAATGCAGCTGTGTGAAAACACAAACCTATATAAGATGTATTCCAAAATTAACAGCAAGCATTATGTGGATACTTATTTCACCAGGTTGTGCTAATTTCCATCACCCACATATTAGCTGGATAACTGCAGCTGACAGGAACATCACAGTGGGAAATTAAGACCCATGCCTAGACTTTATTCAGCTAGTTACGGTATATTTTTTTCGGAAGCTAAGGTTTTCATCAAATGCTTTTGTTCAAGGTTGTGGTGCAATTTTGCCTTTTCTAAACAACACTGATTTGCTGCACTGCAGAAAAAAACCCCGGTGTGTAGAATTTTAGGAGCCACTTCTCCCCATGTTCCCTGTCCTCATGACTTGGACTAGTTCTGTACTCATCAAACTTACTTGGACTGTTCCCTTTTGTATTGAGCTTTGCTAAGTTTGCCCCCCACAAACCCTAGAATCTGAGGCTGTTTCTGATGTAGATGCTCCTGGCCCCTGAATACAGTGGCATGAAAAGGAGCTGAGAGAATAACATGTGCCCTCGCCACCACCCAAAAAATATGTGATCTCCGTGCAGCTGTTTATTATCGTTGGATGCGGCATGAAGGGATCGGATTCAACACCCGCACAACCAGTTTTGAAATGAAACTATAGCAGTTTGCAACCATCTTTTATTAACTACCTGCAAATGGTTTGGGAGTTTGTGTACCGTAGAAGTAGGTTAACTGTGACATAGGTAACCGATCCCATTGGTCTGCAAGTGCGTGGTATGTCTGCTACTCTACTTCTGGGCTTGTCTTCACTTGAGCCGGCAGGGATCGATCTTTTGGTGATCGATTTATCGTTAAGACGCGATAAATCGACCACCAGCGGCTCCCCCGTCGACTCCGGAAGTCCAGCTCATGAAGAGGTGCAAGCTGGAGTCGACGGGGGACCGCGCTGCTGACCGCCACCGCCGTGAGGATGGGAGGTAAGTCAGCTGTAGAGACGTCGATTTCAGCTACGTTATTAACTTAGCTGAAATTGCGTATCTACAGTCGATTTTCCCCCCCTAGTGGAGACCAGCCCTAGATCTGCTTTACAAGAGGGAAGCACTCTGGCATTTGTACTTTAAATGGCCTGGGTTTTGGTGCATTCATAATGGGTAAATCCGAGCACGTCACTGTTTCACCTGTGCCCCTCAAGTTAAGGACGTGGCTTTTTGAAGTGAGCTTGTAGAGCTAATGAACGGGAGTGAAATTCCAGGGTGTTCTACCAAAATGCAGATGGTGATTATTGTTTAAAAAAAGGCTTCTCATAGGCCGAAGAGGTGACGTGCTGCCACGTGGTAGAACCGGGATTAGAATTCAGCAGCAGGACCAGGTCTGCCTGACAGCCCCGGTGTCTCCGGCAGTGTCGCTGTAATAGCAAAAGGTGCAGGGGGAGAAGAGATCTCACCCGTCCATCTCTAGCAATAACCAGGCCCAAGGGCCCGTTCCCTGCTGAGCACTGCCAGGCGACCTGTGCTACTTACATGTCTCCAGGCGCTCCTCCAGGAAGGAGATCTGCTCACTCAGGGAGTCGATTCTGTCCAGCTGCCGCAGGGAGTAGAACAGCTGGCTGATGGGGTCTGGGCTGACGTCCTCCGCTGCCGAGGGCATGAGGTTATGGAACGGAGCCAACAGTAACTGGAGTTTCTTTTGAGAGAGGGAGAGAGGCGCTGTTAGTTTTCATCCCCCTCTGTTACACTATCAGACCACCCAGCGTGACCTGCTATTGGCCGGCTCCAAGGCTGGGGGGCTGGCAGAGCTGAGGGTTAGGGGGCTCCTGGCAGGGAGAATTACTCCAGCGTTCGCTGCAGTCAGTGGGCGAACGTCAGCTGCTACCAGAAGACAGGACTAGATGAGGTGGTGAAATTTAAAAATAGAGCCGGCGAAGGGCAGAAATCCTGGAGGTGAACAGCTGTGCAATGAGGCACCGGAGCCAAAGAGTCTGACTCGGGACTTCAGCCTCTGTTGGATGCAGTCTGAATGCAAACGCCCGCGTCTCTGTCTGCAGGTGCTGACGGGCGCTTACCTGCTCCAGCACTTCCACCCGGCTCCTGAGCGCTTGCACTTCTTCCTTCATTTCACTGGTGCCTGCCAGGAGCAAAACAGCACAGGGATGACTACAATCCCTCAGAGAGAAGCCTGGGGCTGTGAGGGTGGAGCAAGGGCTGCCCCCCTCGGAGGTGCAACCCCCCCAGGGACCCCTACAGGGGGAAGTTGGCAGCATGTACAGAACCCCCTGATGGATTCCCAGCCACCCTGGGAAAACCAGGCCAGGTACCACTGGCAACCTCGGGGGAAGCAGCAGCCGCAGGGTTAAGGTGGAGGTCTGCCTGATGGGGAATGAGCTGACTGTTCTCTGCCCCCTCCCCCCCCCCACAAGCTCCCCTCTGACTTGCTTGAGAACAGCATCCTGAGCTGTTCCCTGACCAGCTGCAGGAATGAAAACAAGCAACAGCTCAGGCTGCCCCCATATCCATCGACGTAGGAGCTAGACACCCCCCCCCCCCCTGCAGAGAGGTTACCAGCAGCCCCCCTTTGTTCTGAACCGGAAAGAGCTGAATGTTTAGAATTATTGTCTGGCTGCAACTAATTTGGCCCTAGAGTCCCCGCCTGTGTTTCCACCAAAGGGTATTACTTAGAAGGCCGTCAGTCGCTGACACGTTTCCTTGGAGAGGCTGGGGTGCCAAAGCTATTTGGAAAGTGATTCATTCTCATTCCTGGGCTTTGGCAGGTTGTCAAAGGGCAGGCTGGGGGCTACCGGGCCCTAGCGCTCCACTCCTCTGGCAAGGCAGGGATGCTCTGACACCCGGCACACACCAGCGGGCTGCAGCAGGGTGCAATCAGCAAGGGGAAGCCTCATGGCCCCGTGCTAGCAAATTGTCCTCATGCACACGCAATTGAGCAGGGCCCTGCTTTCATTACATCCCCTCCGCAAAGCCCAAACAACTAGAGTGTCGGCTGAAGGGAGCAGGTGGCACTAGGCTGGGCTGTGGTGTGTGCAGGGTCTGTCCTACCCTTCCAGGGGCTTGGAGGACAGCAACACCAGGGGTTGGCTCCACAGCGGAGGCGAGCTGCCCAGCTCCATTGACTTCAGGGGGGCTGTAGCTACCCCGTGCGAAGAGGAAAAGGGCAGCGGCACCCTGCTGGCTCGGGGCTGGGCAGCTGGGCTAGCAAAGGATTTGCTCAAGAGGGGTGGGACTCTATCCCGTTCAGCCCCCCTGCCGCCTGCATCGCTGGAGAGATAGAGCCGGGGCAGTGAGTGGAACTGTGCCCCTTGGACCACCACTGAAGGGGTGATAATTAAGGCTACGCTTGTGCACTCCCCTGTCGTATAGCTGGGGCTGGAACGGGGCTGTGTGCCCCTCCCCCGGCTTCCCAGGGCTGTTGCACCCCCCTTCCCCCCCCCCCGTGGCTGTGATCGAAGCTGTGGTTGCCCCCTAGCTGCAGCCAACTCCAGAGCCTGGGCTGTGCTCCCCGCTCCCCCCGGCATGGGCGCTCAGACTGTCAGTCCCCCTCACCCACCCATCCCCCGGGACTCCAGCTCTCATTCCTCCCCCTCACCTAGCCCTGGCCCCTGGGTCTTTTTAGTGAAGTCCCAGGCAGGTCACGGGCTCCCGTGACTCTTTGGTCACTGTTCCTATAAATAACCGTGACCCACTCTTACCCGTCATGCGAGCCACGCTGCAACGACGTAGGGGGCGACGGCGGGGCAGGCCCCCGGGATCCCGGCCTCAGCCCTCCGCGCGGCCCTCCGGCCCCAGGCGGCTCCCGTCTGTCGCCCGTGCTGGCCGCAGCGCATTATTACTCACGGTACGAGTTTGAAGTGTCACAGCGCGTACCAAAAGTAATAATGGGCCGGCACCAGCGTCGCCGCCACGCCCGTCCTCGGGGCGCGGGAGTCACACGCCGGGAAAAGATGACGTCACGCTGACCATTGTGTCTCCGGCCCGGACAGCAGCTGGCTTCCGACGCCCCAAATCCCTCCAGCTGGGGGGGGGGGTGTCTTGCCCAGTAATCAAGGGCTTGCTATGAGGTTTATCCCCATTTTACAGATGAGGCGCAGAGTGGGTGGGTGACTGGCCCCCAGGTCACATGTCAGAACTGACCCCCAGGAATCCTGGCTCCCAGACCCCTGCTCGAGCGCCTAGAGAGTCCCATTGCCTCACACCCGTGGGGTAAGGCTATGCAATGACCCTTCAGACCCCGCAGTACAATCCCATGCACGGCTATTACCTGAGCGGTTGAGGGCGGGGGCGGCGGAGGCCTCTGTCTCCGTGGCCGGTCCCGCAGCCTGGCAGGATTTCCCATCGGCGGAGAGCCTTTGCCCAGCCCGACAGGCACAGCCGTAGCTCCCCGGCGTGTTGACACAGCGCTGGCTGCAGCCGTGGCTCCGGCCAGCGCATTCGTCCACGTCTGAAAGCACAGAGGGAAATTCACGGGGGGGGCCTGCGGGGGCCATCAGAAAGCGGCCCTTGAAGACAGGGTTAGCACAGAGCGTGGCAGAGTGACACCACCACGCGAGGCATGCCCCCCCCCCCCAAGTGCATACGAGGGACAGCTAGGACGAGAGCGCACTCAGCCACGCCTTGTGGGATGGTGTGATCCAGGCCAAAAGCTGGGGAGACCCCGTGCAGTGACAGCAGGCTGGACTAGTCTGGGCGCTAGAGAGAACCCCACCGGGTCTGGCCGTACCCAGCAAAGAATCTCCTTTGTCGTCAATGCAGCCAGCTCGGGGGGGGGGGGGGGGGGGGTGTCTCTCTCTTCCAGCCGGAGCTAAACTTCATGGCCTTCATTCCCCACTGCGTTACTCCCGTTTTACGCCCCTGATGCCACACCAGGTAAAACAGGAGTAACCCTGTGACGCGTCAGGACCAGGACGTCCAAACCAACGTCCCTGATCTGAACGCTGCCTGAATCTGGTGCTGGATCCAAACGCTCCCCGACTGGGTGAGCCCTGTTCAACGCCGGCTCTGGGGTGGGGTCACAGGCGCCAGCCCATCCCTGGCGAGGCGCTAGCAGTAGGGTGACCAGATGTCCCGATTTTATAGGGACAGTCCCGATTTTGGGGTCTTTTTCTTATATAGGCTCCTATCCCCCCCCCATCCCGATCTTTCACACTTGCTGTCTGGTCCCCCTAGCTAGCAGCCTTTCACGTGTGTGTGCAAAGCCCAACAGACTCCCCTCGCACAGGGGGGCTATTAAAGCCAGGCCCACACAGTGAAACGACCACGACAGGCTCCCCTCCACCCCACCCCCAACGCCTGGGCGAGTCTAGTCTAGGCACCAGGAAAATCTCTTCAACTCTCTGCGCTGGGATCCCCACTGTCACTACAGCCCGTCTGTGCCGAAGCCAAATGC
Organism: Sternotherus odoratus; assembly: GCA_032164245.1. Classification (NCBI taxonomy): domain Eukaryota; kingdom Metazoa; phylum Chordata; order Testudines; family Kinosternidae; genus Sternotherus; species Sternotherus odoratus. The sequence goes on from JAVMKO010000016.1 coordinate 15,369,011, forward strand.
CGGTGGGACTCAATGCCACATCGTTGACGTCACAAGAGCTGATTTACACCTGCCGGGCATCTGCCTCCAACCACGAACTGGGCTTATGGGGGGGGGCCCTCTGATTTAGTCTGGGGCGGGTTTTATGCCGATCGTGTCCATAGTTACTCCTACATTACACTGCAGGAAGTGAGAGGCGAACCAGAGCCCCCCCTCCCCCACTGCATTGGGGGGGCTGTAAAATCAGCAGCACTGAGCGGCGGAAGATGTCCGACGGCCCATTCCATGCGTCGGGTGCAGTGCTGAGGCCTTGTGGAGGGGCTGACCCCAAGCATGGAAGGGCGGCAGCACACATGTCCCGGGGTCCGGGGTTGGGTGAGCGTGCTGGGTCCACCTCTACAAGTCACCTGCTCTATCCCCCCTCCCCCCCTGCTCCCATCGCCCGGCGAAGGGGATCCCAGGGAAGATACTGAAATACAAAACCGGGAAACCACAGCTGTTACCTGTCTGGCAGGATTTCCCCATCCACCCTGGGGGGCAGGTGCATCGGTCTGGGGCTGAACAGCTCCCACCGTTTTGACAAGGCCACCTGCACGTGGCTGTAAAACAACAACGCACAGTCGCAATGTTGCCGAGGCAAATGTCCGGGCCTCCCGCCGCAGGCAGATGCGCTGGGCTCCCACCATGGCAAATTCCTGTTGTCTGGGGGATTTTTCTTACACGGCTTCTGAGCTCCTGTCCCTGCCTTTGTGCGGAGCCCGGCTATGGGATGTCCCTGGCCGCCAGCAGAGTTCGAGGGAATGTTAAAGGTGAGCGAAAACATGGGGCCTCAGCTGATGTCAATGCCCATCGCCCCATTACTGTCCGCATAGTGTGGCCCCTTGCCACCCACTGAGGACCCCACCCCGTGAATGCAACAGCCTCTGTGTGAATCAGATCTGGATTCCACTCAGCACCAGGCTGACAAGCATTCTGCGGGAGACAAGCGGTAGAATACACCCCTGTGGGCTCACAGAGGGCAAAGGCTGTGAACGCCTCACTCCCATAGGCCAGCCACGAGATGACGTGTGCAAACAGCTGTCCCCAGGGGAAGAAAGAGGTTCCCAGTCTGGCCCAGAGCTGGTCAGAGATCCCAGAGCCGATCAGAAAGGAAGACCCGGCCCCAGAAACTCCATATTTTCACAGCCTTCTAGTAACTCCAGGAGTTCATCAAATGAAGCAGCAGATCTAGGGGGTGTCTTGAATGGCACTGAGGTGATGCCTGGAAACTCTTTCCACTGGCATCCACTAGCACAATATACCGTCCTTCATTTGTAGCTTAACCCATTCCAGCCCTGGGAAGAGGAAGACGCCCTTAGCATCTGCATAGGGAGGGGGAGGGGTGAAGAAGGGACCTACAGTGGCTCTCGATCAGCGACAGGCTCTGGGAAGCGTTAGTATATTGCGGTCTGGTTTGATCTAGTAAGAGATTAGCCTCTGATGTGCCTGGCGTTCCTTTTGCGCTGCACATCACTATTTCCCCCGAAAAGCAGAGCTGTTCCAGTACTGCTGATTTATGCGGAAAGGGTTTATTACTGTCTCCTCTGGTATAAGCCAAGCGAATAAAGCGCTATATCTGCAAGGCAAGCAAAGCAAGGCTACAAAGGAATGACTAATTGAAACCAGTTTGTTCTCACAGGCGGGCGTTGGAAGGATAAGTGCCTGTTTAGTACAAGAGAGAATTACACTAACATTTCAGACAGATCTGGTAACAAGGGCATCAACTGGTTAGGCTTTTGAGGTGCACAGAGAGGCGCTGAGAGCCCTCTGCAGGGTGTTAACAGCCCCTGTCTGTGCTGTATTTCCAGCTTCAGCCACTCCCACCGCCACGGTGCCAACACGTTTCATTACGAGATCTCAAAGCACAACGTGGGAGTAGTTACAATCCCTGTGTTACCGATGGGCGAGCTGAGGCTCCAAGGGGCTGGGATTTGCCCAGGGCCAAGTCAATGGCAAAGTCAGGCCCCAGAATCCCCATCTCCTGACTCCCAGCTCAGTGCTTGAGCCAGGCTGTGGCCATCCCTCTCGAGGCTACGGGACTGATTCTGCTCTCGTTTACCCCCGTGTAGACCGGTCAGAAAACCACTGACGTCAATGAAAAGAGACTGGTGTAAAACCTGGGTAAGGGAGAGCAGAACCCAGGCGCCAAAGGGGAAATGCTGCAGTCTCATTGCGATCCATGTTCTGCTCGCTCTGCCACTCATTTACCTTTGCTGCAGCCGACCGCGTGGGCGTTTGCCCGTCTCCATCCCGGGCAGCACGTATACACAGGCTGGGGAAATCTCCTGTAGGCCAGGCGATAGGCAACCTTATACGTGGTTCTGCAATGAGGTTCAGGAACAGAGTTAGGGACTGAGCCCGTATGGGGTGCGGAAAGAACAGGCTGCTTCGCCCTGGGAAGAGTGGCAGTCCCTCACCCACCTTGCTCCTAGGGCTGGGGAGCGAATCAGGTCACGCCTTGGCCGCTTCCTTCCCCTAGTGTGCCAGCCTGACTCTGCCCACTCCCATCCCTCCCCGCCTGCATGCTCCCAGGAGTAGGGGCCGTGCCCACACCCAAGAGCCGAGTGCAGCTGTCTCTCCCAACTGGGGTGCAGGGGAATGGTCTTCCTCCCTTCAGCGTGCAGGGGTGGTTGCTCCTTACACACCTCTGCACACACCCTTGGCTAAGCACCCCGGGGAGATGCTGAGTCTCTTGTACTTGTAGGAATCCACCCCTTGGGCGGACGGGCTATTCCACTGGCGCCCGTCACTCCCCGAAGCAGGCTGCTCTCCTCACCTGTACGTACTGCAGAGCCGGTGTCCCCAGCACGTCGTGAGGTAGGGCTGGTAGACGGGCTGCATGTGGGACTCCACATACGAAGCGGCTCGGGTCTGCACCCCTGCAGAGCACACCCTGCGGCTAGACAGAAAGCAGGAAGCAGCGGGGATCAGGCCTGAAGGCAGGTGTAGGAACACAGGTAAGGAATGTGATGTGAGAAATCCCGCCATAGGGCCAAATCCAGCTCCGGTGCAAGAGGATGCAATGCCACTGCCTTCCGCGCAACGGTGCCCTCTTACTCCAGGACTGCGTTTGGCCCATGGGGGACCTGATTCTCAGCTGGTGTGAATGGCCTCAAGCCTCCAATGGGGCTGTGCCAATTTCCACCAGCAGAGACTCTGCCCAAGAACCTCACAGAGGCTCGGTTAAGATGCAATTGCTAAGGCCTCCTTAATTCCTCATTCACTGGAGCAGGGTTCCTGGGGTGCGGTTGGGAAGAGGAGCTGTTAGGGGCTTCCAAAACTTAACACAAGTAAATCCCTTGAATATCAGCTGCATCTGAGAGCTTCTAGTCTGCACCTATCTCAATGAGGTTCTACACTCGCAGCTTCGCTTCCTTCTCCCCTCAAAGCTCCATGGCTACCTCCACCGTTTGCATCCAGGTGCTGTGGCTGGCCAGCTCCAATCTCACTGAAAAAACCGCCACTCATCCCAACGTTAGGGACAGGGATCCACAGCGTATGGACTGTGGGTGGCTGCCAGGCAAAGTCTCGGAGCAGGGGCCGCCGAAGGCTGCTGTAAAATTACTGGACAAAGGAGAGGATTCCAAATCCATCAGTGGGGGAATCATTTCCACCTGAACAGCAGATTACAGGGGACATGGCGACTCTGTAAGAAAAACCGTTTGCTTTGTAGCTGGCCTTCGGTTTTTTTTCATTCCGAGACTATGGCCGTGCTGAAAAAACACACCTAGGTGATGGCCAAAAATCCACAGCAAGGGCCAGATTCTGCTCAGTGGGGTAAAATCCCTTTCACTAAGTAGATCTAAATTTGCACCGGCATTGTTGAGATCCAGATCTCTTCTCTCCCCCGCCGCTCCCCTGCAATGTAAAAGTTTCATGACATTTACATCCAAAGCATTCTTGGTTAAAGACTTTTGCACCCTTTTGCCTGCTTGAGCGGTTCTGTTCAGCTGGATGTTGTCTGGCACAGATTTTAGCCTCTGGAGTAGAAGCCCATTAAGAAACCCGATCATTTGTGTCAGCTTCCCAGACAAATTAGAAACTTGAACTAAAGTGCTGAAAATTAACACTGACATCAGAGGCCTTCCATTAACTCAGGATAACTCATTTCATCTTGCTGGATTAATGGTATGAAAGAGGCTAGTTTGCTGACAATATTATAAAGATATATCTACTCTGTGTGTGTGTGTATATATCAGCAGCCAGTCTGTGTGTGTGTGTGTGTGTGTGTGTGTGCACACAAGACAGAGAGATTCAGCATGTGGACTTTCTTACTACAGGACTGCCAAAGATTAAATACCGTAGCAAGGGCTGGGTTACTAATTGTAAAACCAAACGAGATTGGTCAGAACTACAAAACTGGGGTCCGGATATTGATATTTCCAAAACTGGTGGGAAATGGGGGAGGAGGGAGTCAAATCCAGACTTCCCTAAATTTTAACATGGCAGTCAGGGAAAGTTTTGCTTTGGAGCTGGGATGCAGTTTTGATCCATTAGAGAGCTGAGGGCTCGTTGCCCAGCCTGTATCCAAATCGGAATTTCCCCCCAGTTCAAAGTGTGTTTGGATCCAAGGGATTGATTCAAACCCACCTCTAGTAACAATAATAATAGCAGTTATGCGTGATCAGATGGGGACATCAAATCCCATGCTTCAGGACACAAATTGATTGACACGGGGGTCAGGAAGGAACTGTTCCACCATCTACATCACTGCCAACTGAGGGGTATGAGATTTTGCCGTAGTTTGATGCATCTCATATTGGCTGCTACTAGTGGCAGGATATTGAAAGTTTGTGTGTGCGTGCACATATACATGTGTATGGGGATGGGGGGGGTGCATCTGGAGTGTGTGCACGTGTGTTGGTAGTGTGTGTGCACTTATGCCTGAGGGGGGTGTATGCATGCAGGGATGTGCACTAAAGACACAATAAGAAATCATTAGCAGCGTATGCGCTATTTAGCTCGTTGACTCCCCCACTCAAGTGGCAAAGAGAGTCTCTTTGTATAGGCTGCACGGAACAGCCAGATACATTTGGATGGTTTCTGCTTTATAGCCACAGCAAACAGATACCACAAAAGCTTGCCAAAACCTACACGGCCCCAGGGAGAATCTGCAAGGCTGTCACTGGCCTGTCCCCGCACCTACGACGCCTCTCATTCCTGTGCAGCAGACCTGCTGCACTCGGCCTTTCATGTCTCCTTGAGCCTAGCCCCCTGACAGGCCGGTCCCTATTGGGGCTTGCAGAGAAGCCCAGTGGTATGCAGGCAACAGGCGTCTGAAGGATGGACAAAGAGGCTTACCCCGACCGGGCAAAATGCTCACTGCCGGTCACACCAAGGATTAAGACAAATCCCGTGAGGAGGCAGCTGATTCTCTGCATTTCCTGTCCTCTGCTGGCTCCTTCCTTCCTGCTGGGTGATATTGTGTGGCATGAAGGGGTGTCACTCGTTGATGGGAAGCGCTGGCTCTTACTGCATGTCTCTCTTCAGCGGGGGACCCTGGAACCAAGAGGATAATGACTTTCACATGCAGCGTCCTTTCTGGGGCGGCAACATTTCAACGGTACCCCTCGGGCCTCTCGAAACAGGAGCGCAGGTGTGTTACTGCTTTCTCTCAAAGGGACTAGGAATGTCCCTGCTGCGCACTAGCAAAGCAACGCGGGATGTGCTCTTCCAATGACGCAGGGGGAGCAAAGGAGGTTTTAAAAGTGAAGCAGCAAAAACAATAATGTCATGGGGACGGTTCTGGCTTGGGCCTCGGGAGACCTGGGTTCAAGGCCCAGCCCCGCCAAAACTTCCCTATGTGACCTGGGGCAAATCGCTTTCGTTCTTAGGTGCCCCATCTGTCAATGGGGATAATAATATTTCCTTTGGCTCGGGCAGGGAATGGCATTTCTTAGTTGTCTGTACAGCATCTAGCACAGCCTCGTTATTACTGCACTATTAGTAACATTAGGATAGCAGTCCCAATGATAGGTTTTAAAATAAACAAACTTCACTAATGCCAGCCCCCCAGTGCTCACGAGTGACCCTACAATAGCTGCAGAGCATGGGCAGCCCAGCCTCACGAGCGAGTCGCCCTGTAATAACAAACCAGTTCGTCCGGCCAACGCTCCCGACCAACCCTACAATAACAAAGCAGCCCACAGCACACAAGTCACCCTACACTAACAACCCAGCATGCACCGCAGTCCTCCGACACCAAACCATTGTGCATGTACCAGCCAGCATAAGAAAAGAAGGTTCCATGTCAAAGTGCTCACCAAAAATTAGAGGGTCATTATTATTTCGCATCTGATTCACATTAAATACGTCTGGGTCAAATCTTCCGCTGGCCAGTACAAAGCTCTGCAATATATATGGCATCATAAAGCCGCATGTTTCTCACCAAATGAAATAGGAACTCGGGTCTCCTTCGCTCTTAAACACAAGGGTCCTCTCTGGTGCTTTAGGAGGCTGAATGCTTTCTCTGCAAAGCCAATGCTACCCGCGCTGGGAATAGAAAGCCATTGATTCTGCTAGCAGAAGGCAAATAGACGAGGCAGAGTTTTAGTGGGTCAATAATTATATCTAATTCAAACAATCCGCTGACCTCCAGGTGATGGAAGTTAAAAGGGAGAAAAACAACAAATCGGATACATGACAATGAAAGAGGGTCAGCCTTTCTGACTGTCCCCTCTGACACAAATCGCTTTTCTTGGGAGACGCAAACTTAATAAGAAACAACCCCATGGAAACGGGGAACCATCACCCTGATACCGAGATAAGCTTGTACCAGGGGACGTCGAGGCTGGAAATAGAATTGGAATGATCCAGGCTCGCGTCCTGGCTCCTCTTTAGCAGAATTTCCAGCTCTCCGGCTGGTGTCACACGGTTAGCTCCACTCGGTGCAACACAGCTGAGCATCTGGTTCAAAGCAGAACAAGGCGGCTGTGTGGCTAATAATGGTTATGGGCCGCAAATCAACTCCTCGTGGCTTGGCTCCTATGTCCAGAGGTACCATGGAAGAGGTCAGAAGCAGCGAGGAAGGGCTGGAGCCGCGGGGGAAGTGACGTCTAGAACAGCGGACGAAGAGCTATAGAAAAGATCACACGGACCCTGGCTCAAGGAGCAGCTGGATTCGCTCAGCTACAGCCAATGTGGGGATATTAACAGGCAGGTTAGAGCACAAGTGCCCAGGCACTAGACTGGGTCCGCAGAGAACAGGAGGGAAAGGGCCCACAGAAGCAATTGAGACAGAGGCGATTGGCTTGAACTGGTTAAAATCCTGAGCTCAATTTCACCCCGACGTTCCATGGACTAGATCCAGAGATTTGAAGGCCAGAAAGGACTTTACAGTCACCTGGCCCCAAAAAGCAGAGCAGACTCCATCCGAAGACTGAGGAGCAAACCTCCCTCTTCTGATAAAGGCACAGGGGCTACCATCACATCATGTTATTTTGTCTGATTAATCCTAAATAGTTTGTATTTAGGATCAAGGATAGTCTTGGCTGCCTCCCATGTGCCCCCTTGTGGCCGGGGAAAGGGGGGCAGTGCAGCACCCTGCCTCTGTGTTCCCCTTCTTAAGCTCCTTAAGCAATCAACAGTCCGGAGAAGATTAAAACATTCCCCACTGGGGAGCTCACTGTATGCGTTCACTCCTTAAATACATTCTGACCCAAGTCCAGAACAGCTCAATGGCTTCCCAGGAAGTAAACTTGCTCCCAGCTCCTTTGGCTTCTGTTTCCCAAGGAATCCCCCCCATAGTCCCCTGCTTCACTGCACCTTCACTGCAGTCACCTTTATAGGGAATTACTTGATCCCATTCAGGTGGGGCTTATCCTGCATTCAGGGCTGGCGTAGCCCCAGCTCTCCAGCCCATGGGGCAAGCCACCCTCTTACTGCTGCCAAATCACCACCAATTTGTTTTGTTGCCCCTTTAGGGTGGGGGGACGAGAAGGGGCCAAAACTCTTTTCCATCCTGGGTGACAAAAACACCAGCTCAGATGCTGCACAGACCTTGCGCTGGCTGTCTACACCGAATTTCACCCTCTAGTTAGTGATTTGTGGTGCCGGCCTCCCCACGAAATCAAGCTTAGGTTCATTTACAGAAATAAGAACGTCAACAACCAATGGAAAGAAAACTCTTTTGCACACCTCAACGCACCTGGAGGCATCACAGAACGCCTTGGGTGGTCTGATGACCTTCCTAATTCCCTCCGGCTCCGACCTCACCTAGGCTAGAGCACGGTGCAAATTCCCAGTGAAATTATAATCCTCCGTACCAATGGGATTTCTTCAACGAGACTGAATTCCACATTCTAAATCAAACCCCAAAGATCATCTCAGACCTTCGGCCGAACTCCATGGACAGAAGTAGGAGTTTTGCCTGCGTGGGGGTGGCTAAGAGGCCTAGCTCCCGAAGCACAATGTGTTTGATTTTTAAACAGAACAAAGACTCTAAAACAAAATTGTTCTGCCCCCACCCCACCCGTCAGAATGTATCTCCGCCTCTACTTGTTCGACATCGGATAAAGATCCAATCTTGATCACATGAGAGACGTTCTACCCATTCTTAATGCACATGTGAAGCCAGGACCCTCGAGAGTTGCAGGAGACGCCTCATGCTTGTTTGTCAAACTGTAATTTAGCGTTGTCTTTACTCTGATCTCTGTTCTAAAATGATTGGCAGTGTTAGCAATGTCCCAGAAAAATCTTTGTGTGATGAGAAGAAAAAATAACACCAAAGCAATATATTTTTGCACCGTCTCTCTAATCTCAAGACTGTCTTATAATGTAAAGTACGTGGCTCTGTTCATATAAAGCTACTGTATGTAGCTCTATGCTCCTGAAATGCTAGGAGGCACCAAAGCCTTGGAACATGAGCGTCTGTAGCCAAATATGATTCCAGTGGTTGCATCTGACTTCTATCCAAAAATACATGATTCCTGCCCTCCGAGCTGTTCCCTAAACTACTGCAGGAGTCAACAGAAAACATTATCACATGTTGTGTGTCCAGCTCTCCAGCTCTGTAGCTGAAACTCAAGCACCCGCTAATGTCTACTATTGAATCACTGGGGCAGGGACTATTTTTTAAGTGGTGCAGGAAGATTCACCTCCGCAGGCCCCATTCACCTCCAGGAGTGAAAACGTCCCTGATGGATCCATTCTGACATTTGTCATGTGGGACTTCAAGGAGGGTCCCATCCCACCTGGGGAGTGGGGATGTGTAACTCAAATTCCTCGGGACTTGAGCAAGAGGCAGAGCAACGTTCTCAGGGACCATCCCCAAAGTACTCACAACAATTCTTCCTCCAGACTGCCAGGACGGGGCCAGGGCTCATTAGTATTCCACAAGCCGCTGCGGTAGGGTAGTGTGTAGTTGAATTGTCATATTCACTAAGCGTATTACACCTAGCCCCTGCAGCCAGTGGTGAGACAGACTAGATGATAGATAGATAGATAGATAGATAGATAGATAGATAGATAGATAGATAGATAGATAGATAGAGGGGGTGGATGAGGATAGATAGATAGAGGGGGTGGATGGGGATGGATGGATGGATAGATAGATAAATAGATAGATAGATAGATAGATAGAGGGGGTGGATGGGGATGGATAGATAGATAGAGGGGTGGATGGGGATGGATAGATAGATAGAGGGGGTGGATGGGGATGGATAGATAGATAGACGGGGTGGATGGATAGATAGATAGATAGATAGACAGATAGATAGATAGAGGGGGTGGATGGGGATGGATAGATAGATAGACAGGGTGGATGGATAGATAGATAGATAGACAGATAGATAGATAGAGGGGTGGATGGGGATAGATAGATAGATAGATAGATAGATAGATAGATAGATAGATAGATAGATAGATAGATAGAGGGGGTGGATGGGGATGGATAGATAGATAGACAGGGTGGATGGATAGATAGATAGATAGATAGAGAGGGTGGATGGGGATACATAGACAGATAGACAAAAATTTCAGATGAGCCCCAGCTCAGACGCAAACTTTGCCCAACTGTGGGGTGTCTGGTTAAGAATTTGAAGGAATTTTTTTTAATTCACCATTTTTTTAACCTGAGTCTCCCGCGACTCCGCTAACACTGTCCCCCGGGAAGGTCAATCACCCACTTATGACACCTGTCAAGAGCCCCCCACGACAGCCTTGTCCATCCACGTCATGCAACATCTGGCTCCGCCACTCCCCCCCCCCCCCGGGCATTTCGGTCTCAGCGCCGCTAGAGGGCGGCCTTTCCTAAGGGTCCACCAGCCCCCGCGAGCTCCTCTGAGCGCCCCGCAAGACAAGCCCACTAGTGCAGGGCTGGACGCGCCGCTGTGCCAGGAACCCGGGGAACCCCGCTGGGGGGACCCCGGGACAGGCCAGGCCAACAGCTCAGCTCCGCTTCTTTCCGCCCTGGTGCCGCTGCCTGGCCTCTCTGCAACCCCCACCCCCTCCCCCCGGCCCCGGCGATTCGCCCCCTTTCGGGGCTGGTCCCAGCAGCTTTGGGGGCCGCTCCCGCAGCCGCGCGCCGGCTCTTGCAAATAACCCCGTGCAACCCCCCCCCCCCCCGGTCACTGCCTTTGTGCGAGGCGGCGGCGCCCCCCCGTTCAGCCCCGGCGGACCGCGCGTGCAAAGAAGCCCGGCTTGCAGCGCGGCGGAGCTCCCGGCACGTGAGTGGGAACTTCCCAGCCCCCCGGTCAGCGCCCTTTGCAAGCGAAGCTCCCAGCGCCGCTCTCCAGCCGACTCACTTCTCCCGCCGGGGAGGCGAACTCGCAGCGCGGACACGCGGCGGCTCCGGGCACCAGCTTTTGCCTCCTTGATGGAGCAGGCAGCGGTTTGCAGCCCCTTTGCATTTCCTCCCCCCCCCCCCCATCCAATGAGCTCATGGGAAGGATCCGAGCCCTGCACCGCGGGAGTGAAACGCACAAAGCACTCCGGGGCGGGGGGGGGGGGGGAGAATCCGAGGAACTAACCCCCAGCCTCCCCCTGAAAACACCCCCTACCGGGGGGGGCCACCTGCAGCCCCCCTCCCCCAGGACCTTTGCACCTGCCCGGTTACCTCTCTAGGTAGCCTCAGCAGGAGCCCGGAATCCAGATCCTGCCCTGGGGGGCCCTGCTTACCCATTGCAGCGGGACAGGGCCGTGCAGAGAGGAGCAGCGTGAAGGGGGGTCCCAGCGGGGTGCGTGGTCCGCGGGCGTCCCCCCCCCTTCCCGCGTGGTGCCCTGCGCTGGTTTCTAAAATCACCCCCTTCCCAGGACAGCAACGATCCAGCCAGTGCACCCCCGGCTGCGGCTTGCAAGGGGGGGGGGGGAGGGAGTCTGTGAGTTCTAGGCGGGGGGGGCGCGTCTAGACTCCTGTCAACGATCAGCCCCCCCCCCCCGGCTAGGGGCCCCTCAGCACAGCCCCTAGCCGCCTGCCCGTCCCGCACGCCCACCGCCTTGCAAAGACAGGGGCGTGATGAGGCTCCAGGATTATCCCGTCTACATTGCTCCCCTGCCCCTCGTGCTCACTAGGAGGCGCCAAGCAAACCAGCCATCCCAAACCCGACTGCACTTGGGAAGCTCTGGGGGTTAGTTCTTTCCTCCTTCTGTTTCTTTGGGGGGTTAAATTGCTCTCCCTCCAACACCATCCAACTAGAGCAAGTAGCCTGTAGTGTAGACTGCTGCTTCCCCAGGGAAGATTAAGTTCATTCCATGGTGGGGTAGGGGTTTTGGTTTAACACGTGCCCCGCGCAATGCAAAACTAAACCATCTGAACCTTAAGGGTGCTTGTGGTTTTCACATTTCTTTTAAATGCACTTTAGAGCAATTTTTATCCCCTCGTTCATGGAAATAGTGGGGTGGGGTGTTTTTGTTTGTTTCATTTGGGGGGTTTGTTAATTGTGTCATTTATTCCCGAGTGGTCCCAATCATGTCATTGTGATTAAAGGGTTGGAGGGTTTCAGTCCAACTTGCAAACTCTCTTTTCAGACGTTTATAACTCAGTTCAAGGTAGGCTGAGACTCACTACACAGGGGGGGGGGAGCTCAGAAGCCAATTTCTTTCTCTGCAACACTTTAGAAAACTCTTTCCAGTGGTTTTTAAGCTACCCAAAAGCACCAGTGAAGGTCTGGCTTTCTCACGGGCATGACCGAGGAATATTTATCGCAGCGTCTTGTACGTGAACAATCAGTTAAAGTTAATTTGAATTCTTGTCTGGGAGTCTGAAATGCCCTTCAGAACTCTCCAAATTACCAAAACATCTCAGGGTATGTCTACAGTACAGCCACGCCAGCGGCACACCTACAGTGCGGCAACTGTGCCTCCGTAGTGCCTTAGTGTAGCTGCTTCCTGCATCAAAGGATTTTTTCCACCGACATGGTTAATCCACCGCAGTGCCTTAGTGTAGCTGCTTCCTGCATCAAAGGGTTTTTTCCACCGACATGGTTAATCCACCGCTACGAGAGGTTGTAACTAAGTGAACACTAGAATTCTTCCTTCAACTTAGCCATGTCTACAAAGGGGCAACTTAACTATGTGGCACAGGGCGCAACATTTTTCACACCCTGAGCGACGTAGCGAGGTCGATCTGATTTTTAAATATAAATCTGACCTAACAAACCCTATGACGCTCCCAACAACCAGGCATCAAAAAGCTCACGGCCCAGTTCTTCTAGCGAAGACCGTGGCGCTCAGCAGTTCGCAGGATCGGCTCCTTGCACATTACGTTACATAACAGAATAGGAGAAAAGCATAAACACTATGGCCCAAATGTGTCCCTGGTGCGTTTTCATTTCCTCTAACCCAGTGTCACTACAAGGAACACATCAAACCCAATGGCCCAGCTGCCCACAGACTTCCTCGGCTTGCATGTTATTTTGTTAGACGTGGTGGTCAATTATCAAAGGAAACTGCTCAGTCCCTTTGTGCAAAGCAGGATTTGTTTTGTCTCTCTCTTTCCTCGTAAGGAATTAGAGCAAACTAGCGCTATGTTCCTAAAACAACTTAGCGCAGCCTCCTGCCACCCGGCCATGCACAGAACTGCCCCCAGAGCCAGCGGGTGTTGGCGTGTGATCTGCTTCACCTGGGAATATTTGTTACCCTCTACCTTGGGGGGGGGGTTAGCACATTTAGGGGAAATAGTTAGCAGATAGACAACAGCAGCTCAGAAATCGCTGGTGCTTCTACTGTCTGGGAGTCGGGCTGGCTGCTGATTTGAGCCCAACTGCCCCCGCCCATGGTCACATCAGCTGAAGGCTGGTGCTAGAGCCCTAGCGCAAGGCCACGGTGCATTGGGGCTGATTCTCCACTGCTGTGCAAAGTGAGCGTCAAACACAACGAGCCAGGTCCTCAGCTGGCGCCCTAGTTCCATCCGCAGAGGCACTCGCCCTGCCGCCGTGTCCTGATAGCGCGCTATCCCCCCTTTGCCCTGCTCAGGGTCGGCTCTAGGCACCAGCAAAACAAGCACATGCTTGGGGAAGCACGGTTCCCGGGGCAGCATTCCGGCGCCGCCACCCCACACAGGTGTCCCAAAACCCTGACTCCCCACCACCCCACCGAGCCATGCAGCACACGCCACGCCAGCTGGGGGGATTGCAGGAGTCTGGCGGCGGGTGCCCTAGCCCCAGGTCCCCGTCCTACAGGCTCTGTGCCGAGCGGACCAGCGCCCCCTACCCAGCAGAGCTGGGCAGAGAGGGCGCTGCCTCCGCGACCCCCAACATGGAAGCGACCCAGGAGGAAGTGGCGGGGAAGTGCCACCACCCGCCGGCCTGAGGGCTAAGATTCCGCTCCGCGGCAGGTGGGAGCCTTCCCGCCACTAGCCAAAAACAGGCGGGAGGGGTCCAACATTTTTTTTTGCTTGGAGCGGCAAAAAACCAGAGCCGGCTGTGGCCCTGGTGTTAATGGCAAGGAGCAGGGGAGTGGGGAAAGAGATGCCATGCATGGGATGGGATGGAGAGAGCACGTGAGAGGGGTCCGGATCCCCCCAGGCAGAGAGGATAACCCAACCCATCAAAGGAAAAGGTTATTGGCTCCGATTGGCGCCCTTAGTGTGGCATCTTGCACTATGTGAGCACGAAACAGGAATTGTTTTATTCCTCCGTCTGGATCCATCTACCCCAGGGAATTATTTAAACTCATTTAATCTCATAAACTCAAAGCACAGACCGTCCTTCCCGAGAGCCTCAGAGGGACAGTAATCATCTTAATGCACAGTCTATTATTTCAGCCCCGGTGCCTGGGGAAAATGAACAGTGCCCGCTCTGGAGCTCTGCTTCCACATATATTTCTATTTGCCAAGTGAAAAGCTTGTCCATAAAGGTGTTTGATTTCATTTCCCTGCTGTGCCACTCACCTGGTCTGTTGAAATCAGTCATTTGTCATGAACGGAGGATGCTCCCTTTAAACGGCACCATGATTTCTTACTGTTGGAACAAATAAAACCACAGTTATTCACTGCCGTTCTCCTGACGTATGATTTCCTTGATTCAAATCTTGATCATTCCGGGCCTACTTTTGGCTTCCTTGTGCACCCAACTCTCCCTCCAGACTATTTGGGTGGGGCAGCCGGCATACAGGATCGGGCCCAATCTCAATGCACGCTTTTAGCAAATATTTCTAATGATCCCGCACTACAAAAATACACCCATGTGTTGGTGGGGAATGAAAGTGATGGAAAGAAGTGACCGGCGTACTGTAGGACAGTCTCCATCCTTGGGATGGTACCTTTTTTTCTGTGCAATGCAGGTCCAGGGGGATAACTTTTCACCGTGGGGTTTGCATGAGTCTGATCGTTTACACTGGTATAAATTGGGAGTATCTCCACCAACGTCAGTGGGGTTCCACTGACTTCAATCTGGCACAAGAGGAATATCAGGGCCTGTGTGACTTTAGATTATTCCAAAGTGCCGGTATAAAATAGGCAGGAAAATGAACGTGTTGATTCAAAAGAACTCCAGGTGGGACCATCTAACTCATCCCCCGAGCAATATGTTATGCCGTGTCCAATATTCATTCTGAAGCAATGCATGAGGCTGAAGTAGGTGCTTAATTCCCCGGGAATTCTGATGGGCTTTGAACATCCATCTTCCTTAGGTTTGTTTGAAAATCCCAGCTTTAACCCATCAGTACACAGCAGTGTGTTATCCCATCCCTAGTTCTCCTCCCGCAGGGCTCGTCTGCCTGGAGGAATAGCCTGGAAATAGCTTTTCTACACCAGCTCTCCATGTGGATGCTCTTATTCTGCACTGCCTTTGGGCAGTTTAGCTTAATCCAGTTTATTTGATCCCCTGTCCGTAGGGAAGCATTCAGTGCCGAGGACTGTAATATTCACTTCACTGGGCCAACGCCCAGATCTCAAAGTTATTTAAATACCACTGAGTATCGGGGCACAAATCCTCAACTGGTGTAAATTGGGATCACTCCTGTAATTTAAATGGAGCTGTGATCATTTCCACCACTGAAGATCTGTCCTATTGCTCCGTTAATGCTAATGCGATAGGATTTCTGGAAAGAATGTTCATGTCTTTTCATTCTTGAGTTTACGTCTATCTGGATTTGATACCATCCCATAACTGATATTCTGTATGATTCACCCACAGTGCGCCCCGCCGGACATTAGAAGTGGACTCCTGCTACCTCTGATATCATTTGTCTCAAGACCAAGAAAGGCGCATTCCTGCATAATAGCTTCTTATTTGTAAAGAAGTTGAAATCTATCCGCCAATGCAGAGTCTTAGAACAGCAATGCCGCGGGATGTGTGTAAAGTATTACACACGCCAAATGCTTTACAGCATCAGTTCTAAATTAAAAGCCAGGTTAAATGTTACGGGTCAAATTCCTCTCACACCCTCACCCTCATGTCACCGGCAGTGCAGCTTGAGACGTGCTAGGCACAGACCGCTGTGGTGTCAGTGGGTTTATGTAAAGCAGACATGAGATCCTAGGCACTGAAGGCTGAGTGTGGGATAAAGATGTGATCCTGGATTCCTTGCACACCTGGTTCCCAGTGACAGCAGAGTTTTGGGTGTGCAGCAAATGCTGCAGCAGGGCCCCGAGGGAGGCGTACAGGTGTTGGCTCTAGATCCACAAGGGAGTGTGGCTCTGAAAGAACATGGTACCCTGCCTATATGAAAAATGGATAGGAATGACTAACAGAGGGGACAAAATAGGAGACTCAGCACTAAGGCCCCGATTCAGGAAACTATCCCTATTCAGGAAGACGTGTACATAAGAGAATAAGAACAGCCATACTGAAGTCAGACCAACGGTCCAGGTAGCCCTGTATTCTGTCTTCCGACAGTGGGCAGTGCCAGATGCTTCCGAAGGAATGAACAGAACAGGGCAATTTATCAAATGATCCATCCCCGATCATCCAGTCACAACAAAGTCAATGGGACTTAAACATGTGCGTAAGTGCTTCCCTGAACTGGGGTCTTAGAGGCAGTAACAGGCAGGGTAGATTAGATAGATAGATGATTAGATAAGATAGAAAAGCAAATTCTTAAAACATATTTGACCCAGTAGTTATGCACAATGACCTCTCCTGGACTGCCGTGGGGGGTTGCACCTAAAGTAACAATGATTCCTTAGTGTGGGCGGGGGGGCTAAGATACCAAGCGTTTCATTTTTTGAGGGAAAACTTTTCCAGTTGGAATGATTGAATTGGAAGACTTTTAAAGGGGTCTTTTAAATTAAGGAAACAGAGGAGCAATCCTTATTCCACAAAGTTTGCTAAGACAAAAGCCTGCCCACCATTCTGTTCTCTGTTGCACTTGCTGTGGACCGGACTCTGATCTCATTTACATGGAGTAAATCCAAAGTAGCTCCACTGAAGTCAGTGCAACTTGGAGCATGTGAAATTGGGATAAGAACCTGGCCCATAGCCTTTAGCCTGTCAGCTCACCTATTGCCCGGTGCTGTGGGTACCTCTGGCCCAAAGTCTACAGTCATTACTCAGGCAAATAGGTAAATGTTTTGCTGGTGTAAAGACAAACACTGAGTGAGGACCTCAGGACTGGCCTCCTATATGGTAATAATTCACTGCAGTCTAATTTTCTCCACATAAAGCAAAGGTATGAGCAACATTAATATATTTTTTTATGTAGCCAGGTTTATTATATATTATTACTTATGCTCACGTCTTATTTGCACCGCATTTAGATGAGACAGTGATGGTCGCTGTATAAAAGTCAAGAGAGAGACACTTACAAAACATGTGTCTCTATTGCACCTGGATCAATCAAGAGTCACTCCATTACCTTAACTGGAATTACACTGGTATAAAATGGGCGTAAGTCAGGAGAGAAATCAGCCCCCAGGTTTTTTCCTGTACATTCACTCAGCAAAATTACTCCCTAAGGAAATATACTGCCCTCAATCCAGTGCGGAAATCGATCTGAGTTGCATGCATGGATTAAATGGGCCTTAAATCATGCTTCTGCCAACAAATACCTGCTTCAAGAAGAAATCGTTTATTTTGCTCTTATGATCCTTTGATTCTAGGAGGCCATTTCTGGTTCAAAAGTGATTGCACATAAGCATCCGCTAAATGGACCAAAGTAGAGCTTTCCTAGCTTATCGGCTTTACAAGAAGCAGATCGGCTAGGAATACAAGAATTCCCAGAGCTGTAGGGTGGGTGTTGTAGTGGGAGAGGCGGCAGAGAGAGATTGAATATGAGAACATTTGAATTTCTCCAGTTTGTTTTTTCTGCCATCCGTTCTCTCCCCTCCCCTATTCCCTTTTTTTGTTCTTTTGTGTCTGTTTTGAAGGCACACGTTAAATCTGCCCCCTTATGCTCCGAATTGACTTACTGTCGCATTGCCCATGTATATTGATTGAGACTTAAGACTTATTTTGCTGCACTTTGGTAAATCTACTGCCCCTCCACAGAATCCACATTATAAAGAAATAGGTCAAAACGAGCAAACTTCTGAGATTCAATTTCTCTTCATTAGCTGGGGGGGGGGGACCCACTGGAGTTGAGCCTCAGATATTATTGAGGGGTGCAAATTCAGATCCCAGAATTTGTCTTTTTATAGATTATTCCCTGTGATCCACAGTCTAACAAATACACACTCTAGGAATAGTGTTTTCTTACCCCACTGCTAATTCCACTGTGATCCACAGTAGATCCAGATTTAATGATGGGGGCCAGGGTCTGAGTCCAGACACTATATCTGTGTCACTGACTCATGCAATCAGCTTCCCGTGGCCGATGAAGAGAGTGTCAGAAGCTTGCCCATCGCCTACAAGTCCTTGTTCTTTTATTCTTTGCTTAATGAATTAATCCGACTACCATGACTGCCCTTCACAGAGAAATACATAACATCGTCTTTTCACTCTGAAAAAACGCCCACTGAGAAAGCATTCCCCAGCATTCTACTTCTGTATATCCTCTATCTTCACTGCCAGCCCTGTTTTGGGTGTTACAGTCACTGACACCCAAAGGAGCCTCCTAACTAAGGACAATTATTGTTTTTAACCCACAGACAGCCGGCTCACCCACACTGTTCTGCCATGGATTGAGGGCAGCATATGTCTATACACACACTGCAGAGATGTAACATCACCTCCCCCTGAAATGCAGTGCAATGTGACCCCTCTTTAGCAGCACCCAGAACTCCACAGGACAGATCAGGGAACCCGGGCAGACAGTATGCAAATCACCCAGCTGTACAGCTGTCACTTCAGATGATCTTTGACTTCTTGCTTGCCAGAATCAGATCATTATCAGCAAATAAAAGCCCACTAAATATCCAGGATACGCTGCTCCTGGTAGAGATTTCTGGGATGTTCCCATCCCCGCGGGATCAGTCAGTGCTGTGTTTTGCCTAATGACATTTTGAGTATTGGTAATCGAAAACAACTGGATCTGCTTAGTAATAAGCTTTGCACTAGCGGTCTTTGAACCATTGTCACATGGGGGATGAAGGGAGGAGAGAGTGGTACATATTTGCAGTGCATAGCTATGGACCAACATGCATGGATCAAACACAATACCTATCGCATTCTTAATCATTGGGGGCAGGAGGGAAGAGAAAGAAAGTAACTTTATGGAAACAAATGAGCACTACCTGTGTGAGTCTTGCCACTGTGTCTGTTTGCTCCCACGGCCTTAAAACCCAGCCTTTGCCCTGCACGTGGACAGTACATAAATTAAAGTTCTTATCTTTGAGCTCCAGCGCTCTTCTTTTCGAGACAAACAGCTTGAGTGGCGGTAAAGTGAAATGAAAAATTTGCAGGAAGGGCTGGATTCTGCCCTCAGAAATACCGAAGACAGAGGCATTCCTCCGGATTTGCCCCAGTGTAACGGAGAGCAGAGTTGGCCCTTCGTGAGCACACCAGGCTCTTCTCGGAAGAAGCCATTAATTGCTTTAAAAAACCTCTTAGCTATAAGAATCATTTATTATTGCTCTTTACGAAGCCAAACCCTAGGGGCCTTCGTCACTTTCTCGGTTCTCACTTTCCAAGTCCTATTGAAGCCGCAGGATAGAGACCTCAGGAGCCGGCCTCTTGCTACTGGGATAACGCAGGCTCTGACTGGCATCTCTTTTAACCTTCATTCTCTGGCTTTCCTACCCACCCCCAGCACCCCGCAGCCCTTGGGCACTGCGCCCACTCTGGCATACAGTACCTGCTACGTCCTCTCCTCTCCGTGCCCCTCTGCAGCGGCCATGGGAAATGGGCCACTTTCTCCCGCTCCAAGCAACTCTCCACAACCCAGCCGCCACCTCCTCTGCTGTTTGCTGCGGCTGCATGGCCCAGGCCTCTCCGCCCCAGCTGGCTGCATCTGCTCCTGTCCTGTGCGTCCCCGGCGTGGCCGGTCACTGCGCTGCAGGCAGGCAGGAGGTCCCGTTAGAGGTGGAAGGGAGGCTTTTTATGCTTTTCTTCCTGTATAAATCAGGATTGGAATGGACAATCCCAGACAGGACTTCCTGTGTGTGTTGCTCACTGATAACGAGCTCAGAGAGCAGAACAAACACAGCGGACAGCTCACAGCGGGCTGAGAGAGGGAGAGGGCCTAGGGACGAGGCAGGCCCAGCAGCCCTCGTGGGCTCCCCCAGGACACCCCAGTCACAGTGAAGGGGGTGGGGGGGCTCAGAGCGTCTCCATGCCACTTCCAGGCCCTGTGATTCCGGGAACGCAGACTGACAGAACACGGACAGCCCCAAGCGGCTGCAGTGAGAGCCCCTCTCCGGGGCTGCCCAAGCTATTCTGAGGGTCACCCCCAGACCAGGCAGACGGATGGGGGGGGGAGAGACACTGGCACGTCTTAGCTTTTAGCAATGAGCCTGGCTCAGTATTAAACCCAGACCCACTGCCTAAAAAGCAAGGTCCCTTGCCACCCGGCTTTGGGTTTGGTGCTGGGGGGGAGAGCCGGGCAGATGAGTGGAACAGACCCCCCCCCCAATCCCGGAGCAAACCCCAATGCTTTCCATGGACGTTCTGGCTGTCCCAAGCAGGACTCTTTCTCAAAGTGTTAAACCCCTCCCGGAACATAGCCTCCCTTTCGCTCCCTCCACCCCGAATCTGCTTATATACTGGAGATATTTAAACCCAGGGGCTCTCAAGTGGCTGATGGGTGAAGAAAAGCTACCAACCCCCACACCTGGTGAGCCAGAAAACCCTGGCCAAGCTACAACTGCATCGGGCAGAAGACAATGAGCCTTTCCTATCCGCTTCACCGCTTGGAACTCATCCCAGGGCAGCAGTGACCAAGAGACAGTAGCATCTCCTGGCTGTCCGGCAGCCTACACAAAATGAGTCTCCGTCAAGTTCCCAAGGGGGAGGCTTCCCTGTCCCCAGCTCATGGCTTGCTGGAAGCCAATACGCTCACATGGTTCTCCAGATTCAGATCAGGGCACACTGGTGGGAGAAGCTTGCACGGTCTATGTTGTGCCTGGATTTGGATTAATCTCTAATTGTGTCTGTTATTAATGACTGTATCTTCATATCTGTGTAAGGAATTCTACATCACCATCATGAAGGGATTTGTTTAAATTCTCACAATACCCCTTGCGTGGTAGAGACACGTTCCTCCCATTTTACAGATAGGGAACTGAGCTACAGGGTAGAAGAAGTGACTTGTCCCAGGTCACACAGGAAGTCTATAGTCAAGCTGTGAACTGAACCCAACGGGTCGTCCTTCCTCCCTTATATTTAATCTGGAGATTGCCATCTGGCACTTAGCATCCTCACTACATTCATTGGGAAACAGAAGAAGAAAATATTGGGATGCATAATATTACAACCCATCAGAACACGGACATTTTGTTCCCAGGCCAACCCACCAATTTTTTCATCAACATTTTGTCAGAATTTTAAAATTCCCCACAATTCAAAGTTCAATCAGTTGTAGCTGGTCAAAGATTGGGGGGGGGGGGTAGAAATTCATGTATTTTCCCCTTTTTAAAAATATTGAAAATTCACAATTTGGATTAAAAGAAATCACATTTTGAAAAACATGTCATGCCTTGTAAAATCTTTGAAACTGTTGCTAATTTTACTTGATTCACCTGAAAGGAAATAATCTGAAAACACAGCACATGTCTTTACAGCTGCCCTGCCTCAGTTTCTCTAGGCTACTAGGGGTGAGATCTTTACTTATACCAGTGCTCATTTACACCCCGATTGAGTTACACACTTAAGCATGTCCAGACATCCCATTCAGAATAGCACTTACTCATGTGAACAGGCTCATTGAAAACATATCAACTCCGCACGTGTCTAAAGTTATGTGCATACTTACATGTTTTAAGGTCTTGAGATAGCAAAACACTTTAGCATGTGCCTAACTTTAAGCACACAAGTGATCCCATCCCTATTCAGCAAAGCACTTAAACATGAACTTAACCTTAGCTGAATCAACTGAATGTTTATTTCCCGTATTTACTTATTTTCTCTAGCGGGTGCCTTTTCATTGTTGTTTTTACTGCCATCATTTTAATTTGCTATTTTTAACCATCTGTAATTTCAAATTGTGTACAATTCATGATTATTATTAGCATTGTTTTCAGAAGCATTTATTTGTCACCCATCACCATGCTATCCGGGTGCCTATTGAGTAGTGCCTGTTGTACTGAATAGTGCATTTAGGGCCTTTTCCAAAGTCCGTTGAAAGCCATGGAATGACGTCCATTGACCTGAGTGGCCTTTGGATCAGGCTAAGGCAGAACATTATGCATTGCAAGCAATACAGAGCTAGGAGACCTCAGATCGGAGACCCCACACACTGGGAAGGTCTGATCCAGAGTTGATCTCATGCGCTGTAATGTGCAGTCATGGGTTTGGTGCTGCACGGTGCTGAGCACTCATGTGAAGTGCTGAGCAAGCTCATGTCCCAAGATCCCCAGGTCACCAGACTCAACCCCCCAGACCTAGTTATCAGCTCCAGCGACTACCTCTAGCTCTACCCCACCCTTTCCCATATCTTCATAGCAATAGGTCACAATCCATTGTTGAGAGCCTGTCAGCCACCCACCCAGCAGCAGCGCACCCGGAGACCAGGGGAGGACTCTTTTTCTGACCTCTTCGTTCAAGTCAGTGGGAGTGAAAATGTGATGTGTGGAAAACATTTCCTGTTTACTGAAATGTCCCGTTCACGTTAGCTGGTGAGGCGGGAAATGGTCACAAGAGGCCACAACGTTGTGTATTTTTAAATTCGAAATAATGATGCTTCATCTCTAAGAGATTTGTTATCCTTTTGTGGAGGTCAGGACCTTTGGTAAAAATGGTGTGTGGGAGTGGGGGGTGCGCGCACACATGAGGGTGTGTTCACATTCAAAGTGCTGTATTGACTTGTAGATAGTACTGCAATCTGTGTGTGTGTGTACATTCAAAGTGAGGGGGGGTGCATTCAAAGTGCTGTACTGATTGCAGATAGTACTGCAATCCATGTGTGTGTGTGTGTACATTCAAAGTGGTATGTGTGTGTGTGCATTCAAAGTGAGGGGGGGTGCATTCAAAGTGCTGTACTGATTGCAGATAGTACTGCAATCCATGTGTGTGTGTGTGTGTGTGTACATTCAAAGTGGGGGGGGTGTACATTCAAAGTGGTATGTGTGTGTGTGCATTCAAAGTGCTGTATTGATTGTAGATAGTACTGCAATCTGTGTGTGTGTGTGTGTGTGTGTGTGTGTGTGTGTGTACCTTCAAAGTGCTGTACTGACTTGTAGATACTCGGTACTGCAATCTGTGTGTGTGTGTGCTGCCGTGCTCAGCTGTGGGCGGCTACTGCTTGGGAGGAGCTCCTCGGTTTGAAGAGAGGCACATGCTATCGTGCCGGAAGGGACAGCACAGTGCACGCTCAGCGAATGCCGGGGCAGAGAAGGGCTCCTGTGAGGGGTGCCCAGGCCGGGGAAATAATGAATGCTGAAGAAAACGAAGATGACAAACAAGCTGGGCTTCCTAGCCCATGGGAAGGACAATGAGCAAAATGCGGTGGGCCAAACTCTGCCATTTCATCTGCCTTGAGCAGGGCGTACGGCACTTAGAAAAAGAACCTTTTAGGATCGTTTAGCCTGCTCTCCCCAGGCATCCCACCCCCTTTTGGGACAATTTGGCCCTCAGGGCACATGCAGGAGCAGTCCTTACCCCTGCACCCAGGGGTTTCCACACGGCCCCCTATGAAGTCTCTAGGCATTGGCATGGAGATCCAATCGATCGGCTCGGCACTCATATACTATGCGCCTGGGCACTACAGAAAAACCCTCCGAGAGAGAGAGAGAGACGCCCGGACATTTATTTTCAAAGCAGGGGTCTTGAGCCTGTTGTTGTGTTCTACCTCAGCGACATCATTCGTCTCTGATGGCAGTTGAAGTAGAAGAACCACTAGCTAATTTGTTCCGTTATTGCCCCCACTACAGGAGATCCATTTGCTCATCAAGGTTTGTTCCCCCTAACGCCAAAGTCTCATCTCTGTTGCAGAGAAGCTGAATTCTGCCTGGTTTGAAGTTTTCTTTTTTGGAAGCTACTGGCACAAATTCAGCAGGTACCCGGGATGATATGCTTGCTGCGATAGTCTGTTTGCTCGCATTTCAATCAACAACCGGAATGATTTTCTGGGCGAATATTATTCCATAAAAAAGTGGGGCATTTTAATGAACGTCTGTAATGTAGCGTTAAAAGAAGCAGGGAGCAAACAAAAGCAGATGGCCGGAGCACCGTGCTCTTCCATGGAGCTTTCATTTAAAAGAGTTCAATTCTTGCAACTCCTTTTATGCCTCTTCTCCTTGCTCATCTCACATTTGTTTTAGGCACCTGTGTGGGGCCACATCCTCAGCTGATGTAAATCAGCATAGCTCCATTGGCTTCAGCAGCGCTAGGCCGACTTACAGTCGCTGGGGATTTGGCTTGTGATTCTTTAGCATTGGACTGGGCTAGGTTTACAGAAACCCAAATGTTGCCAGTGAATTAAACAGTAGCAAGGGTGCAGTGTAAATCCTTTGCAGGCGTCTATATCAACACGTTGAATTTGGGAGTATTAGCTAGTGGGCCCTAGGTTTCCTGCATTCTAGTCCCAGTGACTTCTTGTGTGATCTTGGGAAAGGTACTTAGTCTCTCTTTTCTCATCCGAGGATAATAAAACCTACAGTGCTCTGTTGTGATGCTTAATCCAGTGAAGTCTGTAAAGCCTTTTTTAGATGAATGCATGAAATATGCTAGTAAACATGACTCCTTTATTCCAGATGCTGTGGAACCCCACTGGCTTTCTTTCCCGTGTTAGAAAAAGAAATCAGATGCTTACCTGAGCTGGGGAAGGTTGCCGGGAACGGGATTTTAAACCTGAAACGCTTTGGGGACTCTGGGAAAAAAACAAAACCGTTCAGTGCTGGCCCTCCATTGCACCTGGCTAGCGGCTCTCATCCTTTCATGCCTCCTTGATTTGCTGGATGGGGGGGGCGCACCTGTCAGGCAGCAGCACGGCAGGTGTTCGTCACCTAGGCGAACCTGGAGTGAGTAGAAAACGCTGACATGAATGCTGGGCTCCAATATGCTCATGTTGCTCCCATTGAATTCATAACCACACGGGCACATCCAAGAACATGGGCCCAGCGCATCACACAAAACTTCACCCCTCACGTACATCCTGTTTCTTGTACATGCTACTTGCCCTGAGTTGAACTGCAGCTATTCTTATCTGATTGAATTTACCTTGCTTTCTTGCCTGCATATTTATGCCTGCCTCTGGAGATTTCCACAACATTCATCTGATGAAGTGGGTCTTAACCCACGAAAGCTCATGATCCCTAAAATCTGTGTCTACAAGGTGCTACAAGACTCTTTGTCGCTATTCTTATCCTTGTCTTTTCTTTAATAGGATTCTAGTGGTGGATATAGCCAGGGTTGCATTGGTGGGTTAAGATTAAAGCCACCTCTGGGATTTCTATGCACACCGTCCAATAACTGCACTGGGGAATTAGCTTTGGGCATCCCAGCTGTCTCAGAGACATTCCTTCTGACAATCACAGTGAAACAAACAAGACAGGGATGGAGAATCCATCCCAGATTTTACAATGAGCCGAGCTCATGCTAGGCCAGACTTCGGGAGTTTAGGCGTGCTGGATAATTGTGGTGCAGCCATGGTTAATAAAGTGCTTTGAGGAGAGGTCCACCACAGTGAACCTGGTGGGCCACAGTACAGCTGGTCAAAATATTGGGCAGCTATAAGTCTGGCAAAAATGTTGGACAAAAATGAAAAAGATTTTGCCAACTTTTCTCATCAGAAGTTTGGGGGATTTCATAGAAAATCTGAAAACTGGGCGGGGGGAAGCAATCAACAATTGGCTTTGGAAACAAAAAGAGTAATTGACACCAGATGTTTCCCATGGCAATTTGTTTTGATGAAACAGCCCTGTTTTGTTAAGAAAACAAGGAAATAACATCAAACAAAATGAAACAACAAACAATAAATATTTCAATGAAAAATTTCAGCCAGGTCTGAACAGCGTTCCCCAGCTTTTCTGAGCAGGGAACCACACAATGCACTCGGGTACCAAGGTGATGGGGAACGGAGGGCATATCGGTTCCTCAGATCGATAGATTAGACCGATTAATTGACAACATGGCCAAGAGCATCAAAATGGCTAATGATTTGGGTTGCCTCAGTCTGTGTGTGTCCCAGCTCAGGGCACAGGAGGGATTTCACAGACCCTGCGTGATATTCACCTTGCCACTTGCTTCTGATACTTGCTGAGCTCAAATGAGAGTTCCAGGAAAACCAGACACAAGAGGGAGGGAAGGCTACTAAAGAGCATTGCAGAGTAATGTCTTTCTCACAGGCTGGGAAATCTGGATCTAGCAACCAACACAAGAGTAGGAATGCAGGGCAGAGTGAGCTATCAGAGAAATTGTGGCTGAGATCTTAAATGCTGCCTAGGAGATTCAGATCCCTAATTCCCATTCATTTTAGCAGGAAGTAGGTTCCCAAATCCCCTTGGCAGCATAGAAATGATCATCCTTTATTTGAACTTTCTGATATCATGCATTCTCCAAAATGTCTGTAAGATGGAGAGAAATGTCACAAATGTAACAAATGTTGATTCAGCTGATAGGCATTTGATGAAGAAGTTGTGAAGGGAATGAGCTCATCTTCAAGCTGTATTCTAGGTGGTCAGCCCTTGGTATTACTAGTTGTACAATGATAGGGCCTGGATGGAAATGAGAAAATCCATGGCAGTAATTTCACAGCCTTTCTTTAGCCAAGCTGACTCCATTAAAGTGCCCTTGTGCTTTTCTTTATCTTCTCTTTGGTGTAGGATAATGGTTCATGTTTGTCTTGCCAGAAGGCGTCTTCCCTTATCTCAAAGATATCTCCCTTGTTGGAGCTAGGGGCTCGCTCACAAAATATTTGTGCAAGTCAATGAAGCCACAGAGAAAGGGAAGAAACAGAAGGTGGGGCAAATCACATTTGTGGTTTCAGGTGTTTCTCTTTGTACAGCTGAGCACTAGTGGCTGTGTTCAGAAGAGGCATGATACATCCCAAGGGAAATAGCATTTTTCCAGGACTCAGCAACCTTTGTGATTGGTCTCTGAAGACCTAACCTAGTTCTCACCTTCCACTGAAGTCCATGATAAAAGGACTACCAAAGACTCACATTTGCTCCCATTTACATTGGTTTGAAGATAGGGCAGTGTGTGTGTATTGTACATCTATTCTTTGAATGTAAACAGATTAGATCTCTGGATTTGCCAGCACCTGATCCAAAACCCAGAGAAGTCAAACTCTCATTGATGTCAGTGGCCTTTGGATAAGGTCTGTAGTGAGGGATTTATACATTATAAAAGCATACATAAATCCAGTCATTAATTTCAGGCAGTTAGTTCCACCTGTCTTTCATTTCCATTAGAAGGATCTGTATAAACAGTTAACCATGACTTCCATAGTCACTCCACTTATGTTTTTGGAAGCAAATAGACCTTAATGTTTGTCTCTTTCATTTTTTCATTTCCCCATAGTTTTCTATCAGCACAGGATGTGTCAGAATATGTCAACAGGTCATTACCTGATGGCTGATATCTGCTGCATGCTGTCTTGAATTATATGCATCATAATTCTTTTTTACTAACCACTTGCCAGCAAAAGTGTAAACCCTAAAAGCAGATAAATACATAAAAATACACGTGGAATGTTCTGTAATAAATGATGTTAAATGATCAAATAAGTATAAATAAATCAATAAATCCCAGACACTTCCTACCCTGTGTGAATGCAGGAAAGAAACATTCCCCCCCCCCCCTCCGTTTCCAACCCTAATGATCTGCTTGTCTGTTGTATGAACATCTTTAGAAGTAAATCAAGTTTAAATGTTTAAAAAGCAGGGTGTTGCCATTGCTTCTCATATAGGGAACCTGATTATGCAGGTTTATGAAAGCCTTCTTCTGCCATTGACTTCAACGACTGAAAGTACTCCTCAAGGTTGGGCCGCTATGCAGCACCATGAGGGATGGCTCCAAAAAAGGAGACGGCTCACTGAAAAAGGGTACAGAGAATGAAGTTCATTCCTGTGCAGCATAAAGCCTATGCGCCATTTAAGTGGCATACCAGCCCATAGGACAAGTCGCTGAGTAAGTGACACTTCCATGATACACAGGGATTACTCACTGTAGGGCTGAAGTAGGTCGTAAGTGGTACGTTTGTGTTGGCCATCTGCACAGAGGTGGATTTGACCCCATATTCAATATCTTTATCAATGATCTGGAGGATGGTGTGGACTGCACCCTCAGCAAGTTTGCAGATGACACTAAACTGGGAGGAGTGGTAGATACACTGGAGGGTAGGGATAGGATACAGAGGGACCTAGACAAATTAGAGGACCGGGCCAAAAGAAATCTGATGAGGTTCAACAAGGAGAAGTGCAGAGTCCTGCACTTAGGACGGAAAAATCCCATGTACTGCTACAGACTAGGGACCGAATGGCTAGGCAGCAGTTCTGCAGTGAAGGACCTATGGATTACAGTGGATGAGAAGCTGGATATGAGTGAACAGTGTGCCCTTGTTGCCAAGAAGGCTAATGGCATTTTGGGCTGTATAAGTAGGGGCATTGCCAGCAGATCGAGGGACGTGATGGTTCCCCTCTATTAGACATTGGTGAGACCTCATCTGGAGTACTGTGTCCAGTTCTGGGGCCCACACTACAAGAAGGATGTGGAAAAATTGGAAAGAGTCCAGAGAACGGCAACAAAAATGATTAGGGGCCTGGAGCGCATGACTTATGAAGAGAGGCTGAGAGAACTGGGATTGTTTAGTCTACAGAAGAGAAGACTGAGGGGAGATTTGATAGCTGCTTTAAACTACCTGAAAAGGGGTTCTAAAGAGGATGGGCTCTAGACTGTTCTCAGTGGTAGCAGATGACCGAACAAGGAGTAATGGTCTCAAGTTGCAGAGGGGGAGGTTTAGATTGGATATTAGGAAAAACTTTTTCACTAGGAGGGTGGTGAAGCATTGGAATGGGTTACCTAGGGAGGTGGTAGAATCACCTTCCTTAAAGGTTTTTAAGGTCAGGCTTGATAAAGCCCTGGCTGAGATGATTTAGTTGGGGATTGGTCTTGCTTTAAGCAGGGGGTAGATGACCTCCTGAGGTCCCTTCTATGATTCTATGAAGAGACCTTGCAATGAGAAGGCCAGTATTTTCCCTGCCTCCTCGAAACAGAGCCCTTTTATGAATGGCACGAGACGGGATTAGAATCCTGGAGGCTGTTTCTGTGTGACACGTCCCTCAGTCTCGGCAGTGACAGCATCACTGAGCATCCGATTCCAAACATCTTCATAAAGATATCGAAAAAATGCCAAAGAAAAGATGAATTTGGAAGCATAGAAGAAAGGAATAAACATTATGGGGAGACAGAGGCTTGATATTCTATAATGATGTGGTCCTAATAAGTCAATGAGAAACGCTTTGCAAGACGAGATCTATTATTGATTAATAGAATGGTACTGAGCAATGAAGAGTTTTCCTTATTGCGGTGAAAAATATACTCTAAAGACCTAACTCTGATCTTGGTGGCGCAGGTGTAAATCCAGATTAACCTTCCTTCTGGAGCAGTCCTATAGTATTTAATAGACACTAACCCAATAGGGTGCTATAGAAATTAACTAGAGAGCTATAGATATTACTCAAAAGCCAACAGGCCTGAATGTAGCATGATCTTTTTCTATAGAATTGTTAAAGCAATCTGTAGTGTGGAATAGAGAATTATATCCCCATCAGCAAATTCTCTCCATTGCTTTAAAGACTCTGTACTAAAGAGGCTCTCTGTCTTCCTTCTGCCTTGACTGGATTTACTCCAATGTAGCAGAGAAGCAGAATTCATTCCCAAAAGTCACACAGTGAATGCAGAAGTCCAAATGTAGGAAATAGAAGAACAACAAAAAAGAACTCTTGATGTGTTTTTGCTTTGAAATTTGCTGTGAATCAAAATGGCCACAGCCATGTATTTTGTTGAAGCACTTATCTCAACCAGAGGAAGAGGAAATGCCCAAGAATGTGTTCGTTAAAAATATTAACTAGATCTAATGATTATTTTTGGTAGCTAAAACTTCCTGGGCGGAGGGTTTTCTGCATGCACTGGGCTTTACTGAATATTTCAGTGCAAGTTTAATAAATACCCATTATACTCAACTCACTACACAGTTTACAATGCAATTGATAAAGGGTGGAGATGTGTTTCCCTTTCTTTTGTTTTGTACGCCACTGGTAAAGCGCACGGAGTTGCACTGAATTAGTGTTTGGTTATTTTCTCGTATCCTCAAATAAAGGACGCTGGTTCACACAGTCCGAAATCTCTGTTTCCTCTCTGGCAGGAAACAGGAAGTGAATGCAAGGGGGAGATTTGGAGTTTGCTCCTAAGAACAATTAAACTCTCCTCCAGAGGGGAAAGGGATCTGCGTCAAAAGGAATTCACCTTTTTTTGGAAGGGAAGAGAGACTGACCTTTAGTTTAAAAGCCGGGAAGAATAAAAAGCCTAGGCATTTAGAGCTGCCTGCACAAATATAGTCAAAAAGGCCTTTTCCTGATTAAACGGTTCCAGCAGTCACCAATGACTTTGTTCGAGTGGTTCATACTGGCTGGAGTGGTGGGTCCAACTGAAAACGCCCTGACTTGCTAATGCAGGTGGAGGGTGTCGCCCAGACCTGCCGACTATCCCTGTTTCAGAGAGACAGTCCCTGGTTTTTTTTAGCAAAATATTTCCCATTTTTTCCTGCGGCCTTTCCAAAAGCTCTCCCAGCCCAAGGCGCTTCAATGGACTTCAGAGAACTGTCCTTATCTTCCTTCCCAACTATCCCTATTTATAGCTCTCCAGCACTGGCAGGGAGGACTTCAGTACAACCTGCCACCCAGACAAGAATTAATAGTGGAACAGTCAATGCTGCTCTCTTTAAGTCAATGACAAAACTCTCATTCAACTTCCTCAGTGCAGGATTGTGCCCTATAGCCCTGATCCACCCCAATGGCATTCATGAGAGTGCTTCTATTGACTTCACCGGGTGCTGAAGGGAGCCCTTAATTAGCAAATGGGGTCCATTTTAGGAGACTTATATTGGTGAAGTTCTTATTCATTTTGTAACCAGTTCTTACTCATACTTAAATACAGTCTGGAAATCATAAAAATGCAACATCCAAACCAAACTCGGGAGTTATCAGAGCTGCGTACTTCCAACACTCCTTTATAGTGCCGAATGCCGGGGACTGACAAAGTACGACATGTCCCCAAACTGTCTTCATTCCATACAACCTGCCTCAGACAAATCCTCTGTATCGTTTGGCCCAGAGCAATCTCAAACCAAGACGTATTCACACAGTGCAGCCAAGAGGATATGAGCACCATCATTGCGGAAGGTGTTAGAGATGGCTTGGCCATGTGCTTCGGATGGACACTGATTCCATCGCCAGAATAGCAATAAGATGGACACCTGAAGGCAGGCGAAAATGAGGTAGCCTGAAAACAACATGGCGAAGAGCTGGGGAAGCTGAGCTGGAAAGCCTGGGGCACAGCTGGAGACTTGCCAGAAATAGACAGGTGTGGAGGAGCTTTGTGGCTACCCGAAACACCAGAGATGTCATGGGTACTAACTACCTTACTTAGGCAAGGTTCCCATTGGAGATGAAGCCAATGGAAGTTCTGACTGAGTAAGAATGGAGAGGCTGTGGGTACCAACCACCCTGAATTCTCACCAAAGTCAATGCTGTGCCGCACTGGGCAGGATGAGCCCTTGGAACATGACTTCAGAGCTTGGACTTGTAACTAAACACAAGGAAATTGCAGTTTTCTCCTCCCTCTGGTGCCTTTTGCCTGGAGATCTCAAAGCACTTCACAAGTATTAATTAGACTTTACAATGGCCCCCTGAAATAGGGACTGTTAAACTCACTGTACAGATGGGACAGCTGAGGCATTGGTGATGCTGAGACTAGAACCCAAGAGTCCTGACTCCTGGCTACCTGCTCTGATTCCTGGACACCGTGGATCAGATCCTCAGCTGGAGTAACTCAGCAACACTCCATTGGCTCTGCGGAGCTATGCCACAGTTTGCACTGCCTGAGGACCCGGAGCCTTAAACTGATGTTCCAGCTTTCAGCTCACTTTTGGATGCCGAACCATTTTCCCTGTCATGCTTGCCGCACGTGTGGTAGGTAATTTACAGGCAATGGTTGATTGAGGGCCTTTGGGATGTTGCAAGAATCATTCTTCCCACATATTTAAACAAGTTAGTCCCGAGCAGGTTTCCTCTCCTCCAAGCAAAATATTTGTTCAGCCCATGAAACCACAGCTGGGCAATGTCAGCCGTGAATGTTGGTGAAGTGTCAGTGGAAGGAACAGAAATTAATTAGACAAAAGGGGCCAAATTCCTCCCGGGGAGAACTCTGCTGAAATCAATGCAGGCACACCGGGAAATGGAATTTGGCCCAATAAGTAAATCCATGATTTTGTGCTGCCTTCCTACACAAACAGGCTTCGCTCAGGCCAGCAGTCCCATTGATCACCACGTGTGTTTGAGTCTGCAGAACCAGCTTCTTAGTGCTCAGTCCCATTGCAAATGAACTCACACAGATAAGAATTCGGCCACCAAGCAAATACCAGGTTTTAAGGTTCTGGGGACAAGTGCTGGACTCACTGAAGTTGGTGGGAGTCGACATAGGTTTTGAACCCTGGTCCTTGTCCCTCAAGTCCTAAATAGGCTCAGGCCTTGCAACACGAAGATACACCCTTGTGAGCTAGCTACATTCAAGGGGGAAGCTAAGGCTAGTGGAACACAGATTCAGACTCGGAGGGAGAAGGTCCCCACTGTGCCCTGCAATGGAGTCTTGGCCAAGGCGTTCACAGCCAAGGCAAGTGGGTTGAGCCTAAGCTTGGCTACTTGTCAACAGTGCTGCTCTTTTTCTGCAAACCTCCTCTCCTGTATCCTCCTGGAGGGACTGCCCGGGCTGTGGACTCTAAGGAATGTACCTCCTCGATCGGATTCCTCCTGCAGGAGAGCTGAAATCTGCCCCTGGGCAGTGAGTAGCATTTTCGAAAAGTACATAATAAAAAAATCCGGGTGAGGGACTATCATTGATTGGGTGTGGTGAGAGAGACCAAATCCAGAGCTCTGAGTAAGCTCCAACGGTTGTCTCTCTACCAACAGAAGATGGTCCAAGCAAAGGCGTTACCTCACCCACCTGGTCTCACTAATATCCCAAGGCCGACTCAGCTGCAACAAAACTGCATAGAATAAAAAAACCTTCCAGCTGAACTCTGATGAAATCAGCTCCCGATGCTAAAACTGCCCTCCTCCATTCATGTTCCTTGTCCTGAGCACCAGGATTCAATTTGCATGCAGCTGGAGTTGCATCACCCTCCGGGATCCAGCACTTGGAAAGACAGAACCATAGATCATAGAGGATCTTAGTGAAAGATGTCATTGTTTGTGAATGGAGCGGGCATCACCTTTGTCAAGATGATGTGTCATCTGAGCCTTGTGCTGGACAAAGGTGGGTCTGGAAATGGCCACTATTGTTATTAGTCACCATATGTCAGGAAATGGTGTCATTCTGTACGGCTGCTCTGTCTTCCGCAGTTTTGTTGCCAGTGTTAACCTCTAAGCTGCTTGGAATTTACATCTTTTACCTTATTAGCTGATTAATTTCACCCAAGGCCTAACGAATGTAGCCAATCGACCTACAGCAACCTGACAGAATTTATTAGAGTTTGAGGGTGAAATTCTCGCTCCCTCTAGGCCAACAGCAAAACTCCCATTGACTTCAATGGGGCCAGGATTTCTCCCCTTATGTATTAAGCTGTCTCTTTAACAGATGAAGCCCTGGTCACTGAGGAGAAGGAGACTATGTATATAAGTATCGTTTCCACACTTGAATCAGAATGTTCAGGATCTGGCGCAACTGTGTTCTGTTCATATTTCTGGTTTATCTGAGATCGTGGTCAGCCTGGCCTTCAACTCTCACCTAGTCATTGAGACTACAGAGCTTCACAATATACTTGGCCCACTGTAAGCGAATGTGCTTGGGATTGTGGATATTTAAATTGTGTAGCACAGTGGTTTTCAACCTGACATCCACAGACTATGTCTAAGGGGTCCATGAAAGGTGGCTGTTACCATAGAACAGTGGTTTTCAACCTCAGATCTGTGGGCCTCTGGGTTTCTGCAGATTACATCTAAGATTTCCAAAGGGGTCCGCATCTCCATTCAAAAATGTTTAGGGATCTACTAATGAAAAAGGGTTGACAACCACAAGTGTAACATAACACCTAGCAAACAGTTCTTAGAAGGAAAGGAACTGGCTTTGTTCTGGCTGGAAGGCAGAACGCTTCATCGCCTGGAGACCCAGTATTTATTTTATCTTCCATGAAGGAAGGATTGTTCTGGGAAGTCACAGCACTGGACTTGCCAGTCGGGAGATCTGGGTTCCCTTCCCAACCCTGCTACAGACTTAGTTCAGTTATCTCGGGCATGTCACTTAAAGCCTCTGCACCTCGGTTTGCCCTCTGTAAAGTGGGGCTAATACCTATTTCCTAGGAGAGGCCAAATTCTTACTGCTCTGAGGGAAAGTGCTGTGCCATGAGTTCAGGGAGGTTGTACTGTACACAGGGGGCTGGCGGAAGAAGGGGTAGAGGTGACTGTGTGGCAGCTGACAAGGCAGGAGCTATCAGCAAAGCCAGGGGCAGCATGGGGACGCTTGACAAGCACTGATGTTGATATGGCCCACAGAGCTCCATAGGGTTCTTTCAGCTCGGAGGTCCTGCTCATTTGATAGTCAGGACTTACTCAGGCTTTCACTGGAATCAATGGAACTTACCCAGGGGAAGGATTGGGAGAAAACAGGGAAGCGTTAGACTTTGATCTACATATGCAAGTACCATCTACATGCATGCAATGCTCACACTGAGAGGAGAGTATAAGGGGGAAGCAGGTACAGCTTTTAGTGCATTCCATGGACAGTCTGAAGATGTTCCCGCTTTCTCTCCACTGCTATAGGATCTTTCTTACTCAATGAAACGCAATGGAACCTGTGCCAGCCAAAGAGATGGCTGGAAGGCTGCGGCCAATATTTACTGGCAGAAAGAAAAATAACCCTTTTTATTCATGAAATGCAACATCCTATAATGAATCAAACTCTTGGAAAAAGCTGCTGTCTCACTGGCTGAAGTGCACAATGGGGCTGTTCTCAAAGCCAATGAGGACTCTGAAGGTCAGTAAAGGCACAGTGAGTTCGTGTCATAGACACAGCGATAACATCTATACCAACTCATTGGGCCAGAACATCGTCACGTGACCCGTGCCTCCTGCTTTGGAAATAAACGGTTCAGTTTCAACACATTTATTTTCCATAAATGCATCAAGTTTTTGCTCAGATTTTGGGGAGGGTCGTGGCAGGAGACTGTTAACTCCAGAGCAAGAGCAGTACCTCAAACCCAACTATTGCTACTAGAGCCCTATGCCCACAGCTGTGGAATGCTCTGCCGTCCTAGGACTGTTCTCTAACGGATTATGTACGATTGAGAAAATCACGTGGGCTCAGCATCACTGGAATACAGAGGAACAGATTAAATATCTATATCATCTCATTCTTTCTCTTTGCTTTGTTTCTCTGTTTCTATTCTCAGACCTAACCCAGCTGGCAACACACCCTAGAGCTAATTCAGTGGCAAGCGTGTTTTAGCAAGGACAAATTCTATGCCACTGTTTTGAGAGCCAACGTTCTGATTCGCTTGCCCCTTTGTGTTTGCTGCAGGTTATTGGGAGATCAATTCGCTCTGGGAGTCACTGTGCCCGGAGCTGAGCCGCCTTTTCCAGCCAAGTGATTTTGTTCAGGGGATAACAGCACACTGGCTTGGTGTTCGGGGAGGTGACATTCGTTTCCCAATTGGCGTGGTTTATAGCCTGCCAGGGAATATGGTAGAGAAACAACACGCTTGGTCAGGAGCTATTTTCAAAAAGAAACACTGGGAAAGAATGTGCGAAAGATAAGAAAATGCATTTTTGCAGCATCTGGGAAGCCCTCGTGCAAAAGGATAAAGACAAAGAACGAGAAAGCTCTTTATTTGTGACAAATTTTCCAGGCTGGGCAGCCAAACAGGACATCCTGCTTCAGTTCTCCTTCCTCTCCTTAATTAGCATTGTGTTCAGGACACCACCATTACTGTTGGCTCAGCATTTCCATTACAAAGTCCTGTTTTCAAGCAAGTTTAGGAACCGGGCCCTAGAAAATGTGCTGTCAACATAACAGTGCTCAGCCCAGGGTTGTCTCTCTCTTTCTCTTTTCCAAAGAAGCACTTTCTGTTGCTGTTGACATGGTCATCACGCAAAACGGATGCCAGCGTAATGAGTTTGGTGAAAGTTTATATTGTCCTGCACTTACAAACAAAGAAGAGTCTGAAACCCTAGATCCATAACTCCTCTGAACTTTGGGATAGTTTAAGTTTAGCTCCAAACTGCGTCCTGGGCTCATCTCCCCCGGAAATGTCTTAATTCTCATCTGAAATGTCCCAGGCATTTAAATCTGGAACGTTGATTTAAAACTCGGAGGGCCACATTTTTCAAAAGCGACTAGTGATTCCAGAGTTAACAAAGTCCTGTGGCACCTTAAAGACTAACTATAAAGTTTTGAAGCATGAGCTTTCGTGGGCTAATACCCACTTCGTCGGATGCAGGCAGTAGAAGTGTTCAATTGTTCACAAACAGGCAGTTATAGAAAAGTAGGTAAGAGCCAGGGGGGAGGTGAAAAGGTTAGTCCAATTAAGCTGAGCCAGCTTGTTATCTCCGATCAGGGAGTGTGGATTATTCGTCTAGCATTTGAATGGGGTGTGTGGACATGGAGAGATGAGAAACAATGTCTGTAATGAGCCAACCATTGTAGATCCCGGTTCAATCCCAAAGTGTGTGAGCTGAATTTGCAAATGAATTGAAGCTCTGCAGTCTCTCTTTGCAGTTTGGATCTGAAGTTCCCTTTCTGCAGAATGGTGACCTTTAAATCTGAAATAGTGTGTCCAGGCAGGTTGAAGTGTTCCCCTACAGGTTTTTGTATATTGCCATTCCTAATATCTGATTTGTGTGCATTTATCCTTTTTCGTAGGGACTGTCCAGTTTGGCCGATGTACATAGCAGAGGGACACTGGTGGCATATAATGGCATATATGACATTGGTTGATGTACAGGTGAATGAGCCAGTGATGGTATGGTTGATCTGGTTAGGTCCTGTGATGGTGTTGCTGGTGTAGATATGTGGGCAGAGTTGGCATCGAGGTTTGTTGCATGGATTGGTTCCTGAGTTGGAGTTATTGTGGTGCAGTGTGCTGTTGCTGGTGAGAATTTGTTTAAGGTTGGCAGGTTGTCTGTGTGCCAGGACTGGCCTTCCTCCCAAGGCTTTTGAAAGTGAGGGATTATTGTCCAGGATGGGTTGTAGGTCACTGATGATGCGTTGCAAAGGTTTTAACTGAGGACTGTAGGTGATGGCCAGTGGTGTTCTGTTGTTTTTTTTCTTGGGCTTGTCTTGTAGCAGCAGGCTTCTGGGTACACGTCTGGCTCTGTTGATCTGTGTCCTTATTTCCTTGTGTGGGTATTGTAGTTTTGAGAAAGCCTGGTGAAGATCTCGTAGGTGTTGGTCTCTGTCTGAGGGGTTGGAGCAAATCCGATTGTACCTCAGTGCTTGGCTGTAGACAATGGATCGTGTGGTATGTCCGGGATGGAAGCTGGTGGCATGAAGGTAGGCATAGCTGTCGGTAGGTTTTCGGTATAGGGTGGTGTCGATGTGGCCGTCATTAATTTGCACTGTGGTGTCTAGGAAGTGGATTTCCTGTGTGGACTGGTCCAGATGCCTCAATTTTCAGGTGACCAAAGTGAAATAGCTCCGTTGATTATTTTTCGTTGGCTCAACCCTATCTAAAAATCATGTCCATTTTAGGGGGTCTCAAGTTGGACCCTGTAAAACTGAGGCACTCAAAATCTCTAGTCACTTTAAAAAATGTAGACCACAGGATCGTATAAGAGTTGCATTTTCCGCTGCATTCTTCACACCTGAAATGAAATTCAGTCCAGATTCTCAGATATCCCATATTAAGGTGGGCTCCAAATTTCTCAGTGGAAATGTATCAGGCTAGGTTGTTGATTGTTACATAGTTTTATACCAACTTCTTAGTCCCTGTTGTCTTCCTTCTCTGACAGAGCTCGGGGTTAGAGTATTTCTGTTGTTTTCTAAGCATGTTTTAAGGGTTTCCACCTTTTTTGCTCTTTCTCACACATGCAGGAAAAAGAACTACAAATGATATGTTGTAAAAATGCTGTTTGCACTAACAAACCAAGTTACATGGGGTGAAGGATGTGCAAGGGGGTTGTAAAACTAAATAAAGGGACCAGAAATCCCACACAGGCTGGGCGGAAACTACATCATGCTAATGGCAGTGCTGGCAAATGGTCTGGCTATCAAATGGCTTGTAAAATGGACCTTTGACCAGACCCCATTGAAGCCTAACAAATGTGGGGAAAGGTGGGTCACTACAAAGCATAATCTGACTGAATGTTGAAAATCCTCCTCTCAGCAACCCAGCTCAAATCAGATGTAGCTTGTTGGATTTAAAACACCAAATGAAACACCTCATTTTAGGGTTGTCCTTCGATAGCAGGTCCTGTAGAGAGAAAGGTGTACCCGAGTGACCTGCACAGCAGACGGGAATTCTTCAGTTCTAATCCCCTGGCTAACCAGTCCACTCTGTGGCACTAAGTAGGCCAAGTTACCTACCTCATAGCAGTATTGAGATAATCGATTAATGAGTGAAATGCGGCCAGTGGTGTTGATTAAAGAACTAAGTATTATCAGTGTAGAGGAAGTGTTTCTATGACGTAGACAGACCTGTGGTCTGATGGAGCGTATCTTTGTGTTTCTTCCATGCTTATGCAAGAGAGAAAATAGGGTCACTCTAGAAGGTGCAGGTGTAGCTGCTGGTATTTACAGAGCAGTCACCCTGGAAGAAGATACAAAGCTGCATGTCAACAAAGGACAGCCAGAGGCCCAACCTGAAGACAGAGTCAAGCCAAATGTCCTGTCAGTACTTTCAGCACCGCACCGGCATGTCCCGTTTCAAGGACAATGATTCAGCGATCCTGTCTGCACGTAGAAATGCTGTGTTTTGGGGGACCCCGTCAGACACAGCCATCCCCACCCATGTTGAAAGCCCGGCATGCTCTTGCTGAGCAGATGGGGCAGACATGTTCCTTGAGCTTCGCAGGGGTGTAGCACAAACTGGGAAGCCAGTTGAACTATGATTCAGCTCCCATCTATGTTGCACATTCCAGCTTAAATCATATTTGGGGACTGCTGTGTTGAACCAGGCACCCTGGCATGGGTCTTTCCCGGGTGTATATGGAGCCGACACTACACAGAGCATATGTCCAAAAAGTGTATCGGGAGCCAGAGAATCTTCATTAATAAAAACAGTTTGAAACATTCCGGCGCAGAACTCTCAGTTCTGACAAATTCTGCCAGACTTTCACCTCCCCACCCACCCGACTGCCCCTTTCCTTAAACAATGGCCTTTATTTACATTAGACCTCTCGCCTGTTTCCAGAACCCGGAGCTGAGTGCTACTATTTTGAGAGCGGCACAGGAGGCCTGCGCCATTAGCGATCGCCACTGGGGACTTAAAACATGCTGTAAGAGTTGTTAACAGCAGGAGATTTTCTTGTCCCGGGGTCCTTTACACAGGCGCTCTGGAGACACGCTACCTCCGAGCAAATGTAGCCGGGACGACGGCGTGAGGCAAATGACGGGAAAGCCAATGAATTCCCCCTCCTCAGTAAACCCTCCGTTTTATTTGTTTCTCACCAGCTCTAACAGCTGCAGTTGGCTCTTGGGGAGGGGGATCTTCCTATTTATTATCACTGCAAGATTACGAGCTGTGGCGAGATCGAGGGAGACCGCTCCACACATCAGATGCTAGAAATTTGCATACGCCGGAGTAGGGGATTTAGATACCCAGTTTCCATTCAATTTAATTTTCATGGGACTTGGTCAAAATCCCGTAGGCAGCTTTCATGGAAGGAAAACCACAGCCCAGGTCCAGCCCGGCTGGATCATGAAGTTCCCCAGCATCATGTCATACCAGCGTCCCGCCAGCCAGACCCACAGCTCCAAAGGGCTTTTCAGTCTCAGCACCCCTCAGTCCTAACGAGCAGCCAATTAGTGCTAATGGGGACTGCGATGTGGATGATGGTGAACGGGGAACTGGAGGGAGACCATGACCGTCATTTTATTTCGGGCACCAAATAGCTTTCAAGTGAGGATGACTCTCATGTGCTCCTGCTCTGGGGCTGCACTGGGACCAGTGACTCAGAAGCAAAAGGTTCTGGAGCCTGGTAAACACTCTCACTACGTTGTATATACCACATTGGGTGAGACACAACGATGCCCAGAGAGAGGCAGATAGCGGGTAACCCTGCACCACAGGCACTAGCTTTGTCCGTTAATGACTTTTAATTAACAATAGTCATTTCACAGCTTGCACTGACGTATTTAAAAAACCCACCGCCCAGCAAAGCTGACCCTGGCCCTGTTCGGACCATGGAGGTAACCAGTGCAAGCACCTCCTGAAGGCTAACAAAGCATCTAGCCATGCTGAGAGCTATCAGCATTGGGGTATGTAGCTTCCCCTTGTGCTGGGCTCCCCCACCCCTAAGTCCTGTCATAAGATCACTCAGGCAGCCCCCATTAGCGGCAGGTTTATGGGACCAACTCCCTCACTCTCTAGTATGGTAAACCACAGCCCTAATGTCAAGTCGAGGCAGGAAGAGAGCAGGCGGAGATGAGTGTTTCCTGCTTCTCTGGAGTGAAACAGAAAAGAGCCGTCAGTCAACAGTCCCCCAAGTGCAATGGCGAGATAACTTCAGATACAGCCGGCATCACTTCCGCCTTTTGTCCCTGGCTTTTTTCAGGCCTTCCTGACGAGGAGCGTCCGTCTCTGAAGGAATGTTGTTTCCACCCGCATGCAAGTTGTTCATTAAATTCCCAGCAGCCACCTTGTCTGCTCTTTTCTCTTCACTCGGGGCGAGCGCACGCCGGCGGGCCTGCGTGTCCTTTGCAATCCATTGGTGACAGCGTGGTGGCCACGGTAATACAGCTAGCGGGACCAGAGGCACGACTGAGCCATGAGGAGAACAAACCAGTGGCTACCTACTCAGCCTGGCTCAGCCGTGCCTCTGCGGCTGCTCCTTGTGCCGGCCCAGTGAGACAGCGCACGCGCCGGTACAGTAGTACCGCACACCGCGCAAGTGGGGTAGCCGCAGCCACAGTCAGTGGAGTTACAGTAAGTCCAGACTTTGGCCCCGGCGAGGAGCTGTGTTCTCCACGAGTCGAATTCCCCCCAGCCTTTGAAAGCAGACAGCATTTCCACCTCCTAAATTAGCTTTTTCCAGGTTCCTTTTCCAAACAGGCTGCCAGGTCTTGTCCACCTAAATGTAACGGCCCTGTAGGGAGCTATTTTGGATCCAGATTATCTGGAGACCGTCTCCTTTATTGAAATAATGAGCTAAATAAACGCCACTTCCTCCTTCGATGAAAGAGAACAATGAACAGTTAATATCTCGGCACGGAGGGTGAAGTTCCCATTAACCCAGTCGACCTCGAGAGTCACCAGGGATGCGGCACACACCCTGGCTGTCGCATCTTGGGGAGTAAGCGGAGCTGGTCTCCTATTAAAGGGGTGATCAATGAGTCTGGAATCCAATGGTAAGAGCAGGCAGCTTGGCCTCCATGCTTCAAGGAAGCATCACAGGGCAGATTAAGAGACCC
This sequence comes from Sternotherus odoratus, assembly GCA_032164245.1. Lineage (NCBI taxonomy): Eukaryota > Metazoa > Chordata > Testudines > Kinosternidae > Sternotherus > Sternotherus odoratus. The sequence goes on from JAVMKO010000016.1 coordinate 15,410,779, forward strand.
CTGGAGCATTTCACTTCTTCGGGAGAGCTGCAGAGCCGATATCAGCTTTCAAAGCAGCATGGGGAAACCGAGGGCCTGATCCTGCCAGATGCAGAGCCAGATGTGTGTGTGTGGAAGGGGGTGGGGTGGGGGGCGCCATCTTGCACCTTGCAGAATTGAGCCCTAGAAAAGGGCAGCATCAATATTCCCAAAGAGCAATCCAGAATATTCGTCTTTTATATTGTCCTCCCCGGACTCCCCTGTAAGGACAGAAAGGCTGAATATCCCAGAATTGCATTTCCATCCTGGGGCCCTTTGTTAGCAAGTATCGTCCCCTCCGTTCCTATCTCATTTCCAGTAAGAAATGACTCCGTAGAGATAACTGGCCCTTTGGCTGAAGTCTAATGGCGGACGCGTGTGAGCACATCTGTCATCTCCATTCCCCCCTCCCCCCTTTCCACTCTCCAGGGCTCTCTCTTCAGACACAGCCCCTGCCCCACTCTACTGCTGCTGGGCCATGGCTCTCCACTCCAGGGACCGCCAGGTGATGGATCTTTGGGGTAACACGACCTCTTTCTACCATTCAAACTGTTTATCATAAATAGGGGTGCCCGGCCTAGCGCAGACAGCTTCTTGTATACATAGCCCCCAGCCCACACATGGGAGCATCGCTGCATGAGCTGGCCTGGCTCAGGATGGGTCAGCTTTTCCATTGTCAAAGCCTTCCTCGCAGCAGCTAACCGCTCAGCCAGAAATATTTGCTCCTGGCTGCAGATTTCCTAGGCGAGATCTTAGCCTGAGAACAATTTTTGTTTGAAACAATCTTACTCGGGGTGTTTACTTTTCATCCTCCCATCAGTTAAAAATGGCTTCATTCGAAATGTAAGAATAATAGTAAATCCCCCACGGCTCTCTTTGTTGTTTTTTTTTAAGGATTATGGAAATCAAGGCCCAAAAATTGTTTTTTGACTCAGGCCGTCCCAGCAGTTCAAACGCAGCCTGACTCGGCTCGAGGCCTTGTGCTACACTGGGGACTTTGCCGATGACTTCACAGGTTGCCAGGGCTAATGGGGAATCTGGGTATTGTCTGGTTGTTTTCAGGCAGCTAAGCCGGGGTGGGCAAAATATGGCCCGCAGGCCACATCCGGCCTGCGGGACCATCCTGCCTGGCCCCTGAGCTCTCAGCCCCTTAGCTCCCAGGGAGACTCCTCCCACTCCTGTGGGGCAGCATGTCGACATGCTGTTCTGATGGTAAGGAGGCTGGGGGGGTGGATAAGGGCCAGGGTGTCCCAGGGGCAGTCTGGGGACAGGGAGCAGTGGGTGGTGGATGGGGGTGGAGGTTCTGGCAGGGGTGTGTGTCAGGGAACTGGGAATGGGGGGATTGGCTAGGGAGTGGGAGTCCTGGAGGGCAGTCAGAGGGTAGGGGGTGGATAGGGGTTAGGGCAGTCAGGGAAGCGGGAGCAGCGGGGGTTGGGGTAGGAGGTGGGTCCTGGGGGTCATTTAGGGTGGGGGGTCTTGGGAGGGGGTCGGTCAGTGAACAAGGAGCTGGGGGGGTGGATGGGTCGGAGGTTCTGAGGAGGACAGTCGGGGGGACGGAGTGGGAGGGGGTCAGATAGGGGGTGGGGGGTCAGATGGGGGGTGGGGCCAGGCTGTTTGGAGAGGCACAGCCTTCCCTACCTGGAGCTCCATACAATTTTGCAACCCCGATGTGGCCCCCGGGCCAAAAAGTTTACCCACCCCTGAGCTAGGCCCATAACAAAGCCCTGGACTTCCAACGTGACAGCCTGGGACCATCTCTGCTCTCAGTGCCATTTGTAATGGAGTTTTGGGGCCAGATCTTCAGCGGGTGTCGACTGCTGGGGATTTGCCCTGTGGGTGTGTGATACGAACCATGGAAACACCTAATGGTCTGTGACTCCTCTACACTCTCTGGGGCTGTCTTTATTGCAGGGTCACATTCTGTTCCCAGGGAGGAGACGCCCATCGATGTCAGGGGATGCTCAGCAAGAGGAAAGAGAGCAGGAGGCACATAGCCAGCGGAGAGGAGAAGCTGGTCCTAGAAGAGGTCCCCTGTTGGACACCATCCCCCCTCCCCCCCCCCCCCACACACACTGCAATTTGCACAATTTCCACTGCACTGAAACTAAGTCTTGCTGTATGAAACGTGATGGTTTCCACTGGGCAAATAGGCCTGAGTAGAATTCAGGGCTGCTCAGATTCAGGCTTTAAATTGCTCCCTCGGGGAGGCATCCCGGACTTTCCTTCCCTTGGCTGCAGATAGAGGGCCAAGCTCAGGGTGGTGTAGAGGGCAGATGTGATGAAGGCAGCGTGGTGTAGAAGGGGGCTAAGTTGTTGCACGGGGTCCTGCCTCCTACCGGGTGTCAGGGAGCGTGAGGGCATGGCTAAGCCCGGCAGCACAGCCACGGCCGGCCTGGGCCAGCTGCTTTGGGATAGTGGGGCTCAGGCTACGGGGCCACAAATAGCAGCCTAGACATTTGGGCTGAGGCTGGCACCCGGGCTCCCAGACCCCGCAACGGGGGAGGATCTCGGAGCCCAGGCTTCTGAATCCAAAAGCCTACGTAACCGCCGCCCCGCGGGCCCACCCTTGCGAGCCTCCGTCAATTGACCTGAGCTCTGAGACCCGGTGCCTCTCGCCATGTAGACGGACCCAGAGAGTCCCAGGTCACCACCTGAGGCCTCCCCTCTGAACCTGGTTCAAGGACCTGACGCTTCTCTAAGCAGCTTGTACTGTAGGTGTCCCCCAGGAGTAACTCGTCCGCCAGGCTGCCGGAGGGAGGGAGCTGGCCAGCCCCTGAGGAAAAGGATCTCGCGCTCCTCGGAGCTGCAGCCGTTTGGAGGCTACAAAGGGCCGTGGGGCAGGACGTTGTCCAATCTCTCGGAGCAGACATTTCCGGCGACGCTTTTTATTCTGCTTCATTAATAAATCACGAATCCCGCCTGCCTGTGGCTGGCCTCGGAGAGGAAAGAGGAACCTGTGTGAGTGTGGACGAGAGCACGTGTGTGTGTTACAACCAGCTCCACCCAGAGAAACAAAACCCTGGGAGGCTTCTTCCCAGAAAGGGGTTTGCAGTTGGTAGAGACCCATCCTTGTGCTGACGGGCTCACGACACAGAGAGATCGTTACTCATAGACCAGGGCAACCCAGCTCCTCAGAACAGGCGATAAAGAGCCCCTGTGAGAGCCCTTCTCTGGTGGCTCCCTTTCTAGGCCTCCATCAAATAACCCGCCACTAACAAGACACGTGGCGAACTTCCTCACAGCGGTGCCCTGCCAGCTGTCAGGTGTGGTCCAGCAGGTTGCAGCCCTCCCCCTCCTCTGTGTTGGTGAAGGAAGGAGAACCAGGAGCACTGATTATGGACGGTTCACGCCTCACACACTCGTCGGGGCTGTGTCAGCTTCAGTCTGAGGAGGTGTCCAGCTCGGCCATGAAGGAGTCACAGCAGCAGGAGACCTAGGTCGGAAAGCGCATTTTGTTTCCAACGAACAAGCTCACTGTCGGTCTTGAGACAACCGGGTTCTTCAGGAACCGCAAAGACGCAGGCTGGGCAGTGATTGAAGGGCTGGATTGCAGGGTGTGCTCAGGGAAAGGGACAGGGACGTTTGCACCAGAAAGAGCTGATTAAGTAAGAAGGAAACAACAACAGTAGCTGAAACCCCCAAGAGATAGGATAAAGACAGGATGAACCCCCTGGAGTTCAAGGCATTACAAACCCCCAAACAATTTTTTGGAATCTGCAGAACTAGTTTGCTTTGGAAACTATTTTTTTTCACTCCGTGCATCTGATGAAGTGGGCTGAAGCCCACAAAAGTTTATGCCCAAATAAATCGGTTAGTCTCTAAGGTGCCACAAGTACGCCTCATATTTTCCCCCTGTACATTACACCTATCTCCCCCAGTCCCGGCACCCCACCTTCTTCTGGACAATTCACTAACAACGACAGCTGACACCAAGATGTTCTTCTTGCTCAGCTTATGCAAGGCAAGGCAGGACAGGAGAGCCCCCGGCCATGCCTCACTAGCTGGGTGCCCTGTATGCAGGATACAGAACTGACAGGAAGGATCCTGTTTACTCTGAACCAAGCTCTCTCCCCTGGATTCCAATACCAATTCCCATCAGCTGACTGCTCTAAGCGTGGCCCTAATGCCGTGGGGTAGCAGGAGTGAGAATACAAAGGTGGTTTTAAGTCTCTTTTGTCCCCAATCCTGGGCCCATTCAATATATGCTGGTCCATCTGCATTCCAAAGGGCCATTCCCTGTATCACTGATATGCTTCTGAGGGTGACTGATACAAGATAAGGTCTTCTCTAAGCAATTATAAAAACTGGTCCTACCAGATCTGCGGTTGCAGTAAGATTAAACATATTATGTTTGCAGGAGAATAATTTAAAGCCGTTTGATTCTGACCTGGCTATGTTTCAACAGGTTTAGCTCACATCAGACATACAAAAGCGACAAAGAGTCTTGTAGCACCTTATAGACTAACAGACATTTGGGATCATGAGCTTTCCTGAGCTAAGACCCACTTCATCAGATGAATGTCGCTTTTGCAGATCCAGACTAACACGGCTACCCCTTCTGATGTCAGACATACAGTTTTCCTAAACTCCGTATGCAATTTTATAGGTGCATGATCTTGTTTTTGGCAAGTTCACACCATATTGCCCTTCACACCAACATGTTGTGGGTTTGTGAACAGTACTTGATTCAAGATGCAAGCTGAAAATGTCAAGTCTTTAAAAATCCCCACGGTTCCTGCTGGATATGCCGCTCTCCTTCATTTCTTGTGCTAGCTTGCTGCGTGCACATAAACAGCTGCCATGTCAGACTGCAGCCGGGGCTGCATTTCATTGGTGAGGGAGATGAGAGCTCTCTTGCCAGGCGGCGAGGTGCTATTACCCCCTTCGTGTGGAAAGGGACGTTGATGCTCGGAGAGGCCTGGTGATTTTTGCTCAAGCGCCACAGTGAGCCAGGCGCAGAGCAGGGAAAAGAAGTCAGGAGTTCTGCCTCCCAGGCCCTGCTCCAAGGGGGGGGGGGGGCTGCCTTTGACAATCCGCATTAACTCCCCCCTCCCACTTAGTAGGAAAATGAAAGGTGCATGAAAGAACAAAGGATCCTGTGCAGCTAACCATAGAAAGAGACGCACGAGACAACAGATGCAAACCTCCCCTTGCACAGTCCCAGTGGTGCAGGGCTCATGCCCACTCTATGGTGCTGCCCTGGGCTCCGCGCGGGGCTACCGGATTCAAAGTGGGCAGAGGAGATGCATTTTTTGGTCCGTCTTGGGTACGAAATCATAAAGAGATCCCTTCGCATTTGAAATATCGCAACCCACAGCTGTGTCCCCTAAAGCGGATAGTCTGATTCCTTTCCCCACCTGTATCTCTCGGACTACATCCGGCTAGCTCATAACCCCATGTAGCCTCACTCGGATCTCTCTGGATACAACCCCAGCACCACTGTTAATGTATTTAGCCTGGCAACATTCCTGTGAAACAGGGTAGGGCTACCGTACATATGGAGAGTTGTGAGGCTCACCATGATCACCCAGGAAGGTCCATGGCAGACCTTGGCCCATGCTAGTCCTCCACCCAGTACTGAGGGGGCTGCGTCCCTCCTGCCTTCTTGCAGTTGGGTTCCCAGAGCAGTGCAGCAGTGGCCAGCTCCAGGCTAGTAACGCAGGGGCGAATCAGGCCCTTAAGGGACAAAACCAGCACACTAGTTTCATGCGGTGCCCAGGCAGCCCCTGGAAGCAAACCAGTGCATCGTGGGTGGAATTTCCAACTTGGAAATCCGGCGCCCGCATGCTTTTGCAGGAAGAGATCCTAGAGCAAACACTGCCCCTGAGTCTGTCTGCTGTGGTGTATCTTTACTATGCAAACACTGGTATAATGGCACAGCCGGATCACTTACAGATGTTGCTACACAGATAAAACAAGGGAGTCCCTCTGGACCTCAGGCGTGTTCAGCTATTAGTCTAATGTGTCAGCAGGATTGATGGGGGGAGGGCGGGCAGGGGGAGAACTGGAGTTGGCTGCCGAAAGCTCTTTCTCATCCATTAGTAAAGCATCTGAAGCTTTGCACCTTAAAATATTGAGCTGAAGCTGGATTTGACCTGCTAACATCGGAGGGCGGGTTGGGGTCCTGCAGGCGGCATTTCCCGCCATGCTTCATCAGCCACATCTCTCCCCACTGGGTCACGATTTCACGACACTCAGCTCAAAGCGTGCCTGAGACATGCATGTGCACTGGACACTAAGCTGGGCTGATTTCGAGAACAGACGAGATCGAGACCTACAGCGGCCCCGCCCGGGCTCCGGGTCCCTGCCTTAAGCTTTGCATGACGCGACGGCTCCCCCAGCCCAGGCCTACTTTGTAAAAAGCCAGAGCATAATAAAACAAATCCCGGCTATCGACTCGCCTTCCTGTTTTCCCGTGAAAAGGGACGGTGCTTAACCAGAGCCCTTGACCCTGGTGAGACAATGTAAGAGGGGATGTGATGGAAATACACCCACACAAAGGCACATTCCTAAGCTGGGCTAGGTGGCAGTAACGTATACCAGTGGCCGCCGATTTATTTGTACATCTGCACAGACACAATAGCCTTGCCCTGCCTTAAGCCCGTCCGCAGCTGGCAGTTTCCTTTGAAGAAAGGCAGGAGCGGTGGAGAGGGCCAGGCACAGACGCAGAACAATGGCGAGGAAAATCTAAGCGGCCACTGTGATTTAAATTGCATTGGTTTTCCAGCATTGCAGGATCGTTCCATTCGCTTGCTTAATGCAAGTTGGATTCCTTCAGGAGAACTTTTGAGCCCAAAGAGTCTGATATAAAACCTCATCCCAAAGCTCCTAGAAACACAGTAAAAGACTCCCATTGTCTTCAATGGGGCATGGATTAGGCCCACCTTTCTTACAAAATCCTGTACCTTTGTGCAAGACAACCCTGGCGGAAGTGGGGCTGCCCCATAGATTGCTGCAGTCCTTGCTCAAAGGAATTTGCAGTCGCACATGTGATTACCCCACCCTAAACCCCAACCGGGCTTGCAAAATTTCACCACAAAATATACCAGCACCAGGTCCAAGACGCTACACAATGACCTCGTTCATGGTGACAACAACATTCGACTTGCCCATCAAAACAAATACAGTACCCCAGGCACATGGGCAAGTCAAGGTTTGCACTGCTGAGCTCATACCATCTGTCTCCAGTGTGGGAGCAGGCAGCATCAGAGAAGATGAATGCAGCAAGGCTAAGCAAAAGCAGGGGATTAGATGAGAGAGAGGACAATGTTTGAGTGCACCGAGGTAATGGAAGCAGCTGCTGATTACAGCATCGTATGTGTGTGTTCATTTGCCTTCTAGTTTGCTAATCGCATTGCCTGAAACCCTGAGTCTATTTCTTAGATCCAGCCCTGTTGTGTGTGTCACCTGAGAGCCAGCTCCGTCCATGAGTGAGCAAGAGCCCTGGATAACATCCCCATCCAAGATCTTTTCACTGGCCACATGCAGCCAGGCCTCCCCTTGTTGCAATGAAACACACGCCATTTGAATGTTTTCCTGAAATGCAATTGGATCAAAACATTCAGTTTGGGCTTTAAAAGATCAGGTTTTCAATTCGGATCTCTCTGATCAGAAGTGACCAGACAACCCTCCAGTTGGAAAACCTCATTGAAATCGATGCGTTTCCACAAAATGTTATGACTTTGACAACAAATAATCATATTTTGATCCAACTACGTTTAATGAAAAATGTTCTGACCTGCTCGACTTGATACCTTTCCTCCGTGAATTGCAAAGTGCTTTGCAAAGGCAGATCGGCAGCATTGCTGTCACAATGAGCTAAAAGTCTCCCTCTCCAAAAATAACCCTGCTAGGGGATCCACTTACGGCACATTTAACCTCTCAACCGGTTAGACATACAAGGCTTTAGCTTGATTACATGACTCAATTTTGAGACAGCGAGGCCCCATTGAAATTCAACTTTTTAATGTGCTGTAACTAGACCCCTGGCTAAGTTATTTTTATAGCGTAGAGAGGCCCATTCATGTTGCGTTTTCAAAAACACTCAGCACCCATTGAGCCCCCCGAACGAGAGGCCGCGTTCTCAGAGTTGCTCCACACATTGGGTGGACAGCCTTTGGGGAATCTATCTATTGGAAGCTGAGCTCTTGAAAATCTATCCTCATTGATGGGTGGTGACCAGACAGCAAGTATGAAAAATTGGGTCGGGGGTGGGGGTAATGGGTGCCTATATAACACAAAGCCCCAAATATCTAAGAACTAGGGCTGAAAGAAACAAGCCAGGGTCTACTTCTGCCACACAAAACTGGGGAGGAGGGGATTTTCCCCCATCATACACACAGCTTTATTGAAAACAAATCTCTTTGAGATCTAATTACCCCTCCCCAAAGCCCTCGTCCGGCCTGGTGTATGAGAGGAGGAGGATGGTGGGCAGTAGTCAGTTACCATTGTCTCTCAATCACAATTTGTTATGTAAGCTGGTCCAAAGCCACAAAGGCTGGTTCTGCAACGTCTTTGACTCCTCCTCCTCCTGTAGGAGCCAATACAGCCATAAGAGAGTGAGCTGGATTCAGGGCCAGCTGAGTTCTGCTTTGCCTTCCCCGATCTCCCTTGCTGCCATGATCACTAAGGGAGCAGTTCATTGCATTCTTCAGCAATGTAATTTTGTGTCATGGTTCGCCTAGTCTCCGCCAAGTAATTCTCTCTGCCTTTATGGAGTTTCAAGTGACCTGCCAGCGCATATCGACTGGATGTTGTTAAATCTTGTTTCTAACGGGGTCTCGGAGCAGGGCACTGAGTGGCGATATTGGCTGGCTCGGCTACATGGAACAGTGTCCAGCAAGGAAATAGAATTAGACAACGTGATACTTAAAAAAAATGAATTCTGCTTTCAGAGCAGCATGGAAAGAAAACGTCCCAGATTGTTTAAAAGCTTTGCATTTCATGATGTGCTCTCTGGATTTACGATGCTGCACTGCCTTCTGTTTTCTGGGTACTGCACCGTTTAACTTTTCAGGACTCTCCCTACAGGTAGAATTCCACAGCCATTTTGTTCACAGAGAAAACACACACTGCGCTCTCCCTCACACAGACTTTACTTTTGTCCTTTCTTGTTTTTTTCCTCAACCCAAAACAATGTAAGCTGATTGCATATGGAAACACATAAAAACACAGGATTTGAAGAATGTTTCCTTAAGACCAGTTAAAAGCCAATAGAGCTGGTACACTGAGATAACTCCGAAGTAGCTCCACTGAATGGAGATCCAAATTCAGCCCAGAGGAGACAGCGCGGTCTAACGGTTAGGGCACTCAACTGTGTCAGAAAACCTAAAGTCTATTCCCATCTATTCACTGTTGCTCTCTCGCCCATCCCAACCTTTGTATAATTAGACTGTAAGCTCTTTGGGGCAGGGACTGCCTCTCTCAGTGTGTTTGGATCATGCCTCTAGGCGCTACAATGATACAAATTATAAATAGTATGCCTTGCCCCCCCAGGTCTGGAAACACTCCTCTTGCAAACAAGGGGTGCTTTGCCAGCACAGCTGCAGCCCCCTCTGGAAGTGGTGTTTGAGGATGCACACAGAGAATCAGCAAATTGATGCACGTGAGCACTGAAAGATATATAAGCAGCGGAAACAGATGGGAAAGGCCTTGTCAGTAGGTTTATTCTTTTGTTTCGAACACTAGAACACAACTAGCACTTGCACACAAATGGGTTTAAAATGATACCTTCACAACTGGTGCTTTCTGAGAGCTTGGACAAACTCCCCCGAAAGGCAGTTCTGAGTCTTGGGGAGGGGGGGGGTGTTTCTGACCTTTGTTCTAAAGGACTTTTCAGGCCTGAGCATCCAGGGAGGTTTTGACAAGCGTCATCAGAATAACCTGTTAGCAAGAAGAAAAGCTGTTACTGGGGTATATTTTGCTTCACTCACTATAGGTCTGGACTTGGGAAGTACAGAGTGAATGTCAGCTCAAAGCGAAGTCAATGGGAATTCAGTGTGCTGGGCCCCTTGCAGGATGAAGCTAAATTTGCTCTCCCTAGAGTAGCTGTGCTCTTGGGAAAGTGCATTTGCGATCTTAAATACCTAGGAGCAGATCAGCAGCCAGCTTGCAGAACTACCTTCTCAGCGGCTGTGGATTTCCCCAAAGAAATGGCGCTCAATATCCGTGTTAAGGGTCAGGCGTTGACTCTCCAACTGAAGGGCAAAATTCTGCTCTCAGACCTGCATGCCAGATCTCAGTTCCACCTCCGCTTGTGATGTCTGGGCTTCATACTGATGTTAATTAGAGACGAGATTGAGCCAGAACTCCAGCACCAAACACCTGGAAACATTAGGGAAGTTCAGGTCCGGCTCCAGAGCCACATGCAAATATCATACCTTGGGCCCAACCCTAACAATGAAATCTACAGCTGGAGGGAAGGCAGAATTCCGACCTGGAATCTGCCGTGCTGATCTGAGAGCAGAACTTTGTCCCAGATGTTTGCAGGTTTCTAGCACAAGGAGAGGTAAAAGGATCAAGTAATTTTCCTATATTGCAAACCTCCCCCACCCCCAAAAGAGGTCTGGACAGGCCTGAGTGTAGGAGCCTTGGTGTTGTCAGGGCTGGGGACATGTCTGACACTCTGTCTCCGCCTTTGATGGTCACTGGGGCCCTGGAGACAGGATTGGGCATGGGTGAAATGAGAACCAAACCCAACCCATGTCCAAGCCAGAACCAGCAACTAGTCCAGAACTTTTCAGATTCTTGGTCAGATGCTCAGCTGATGTCATTCAACATCCCTCCATTAGCTTCAATGGAACATCATCTGTTGGGGAGGACTGGGGCCTGTACATTTATTCAATGCAAGTCACAATATTTTGATCCGGATCAAAGAGCTGAATTTCCCCCAGAGTGCAGGGAAGGTTGGTTCTCTCCGTTTACACATCGGTGTATCTTTAATGTGCTCACCACCAGGAGGTGGTGTGAGGACTCCCCTGCTGCAAGGGGGCGAGCGCGCCTGTGACATGCTCAGTGCTCTGAAATCCCAGCCAGGCCAGGGGATGCTCAACGCCACCCCAGACTGAGTCCTAAATGGATCTGAGCAGGGCGTGGATCCATCTAACTCTGAAATTATTTTTTCATTTTCATGCACCTCAGCTATGAGCTGAGACAAGGAGAGTTGGGGGCTGCATGATGTTCTCTCTCTGTCCTCCGTAGAAGGTACTTTGCTGACCCCATTACCAGGGTATCTGAGCACCTCACAATTTTTAATGTCACGCCCCTCACTACGCCCCTATGAGGCAGGGCTGTTTTCCCCATTGCACAGCAGGGGAACTGAGGCACAGAGAGCCTGAGTGACTTGCTCAAGGTCATCCAGGATGAGTGAAGACTTGAATTCAGGTCTCGTAACCAGGTCCCCTAACCACTGAGCCATCCTTCCACTCAGTGAGCTGGGAAGCAGGGGGATCTCCCAGTAAGCACGTTCTTGTGCTAATCACCTAGCCTAAAGCTGTACACCCAAGTCATGTTTGGAATCAGCATCCACAGTTTTGAGAGTTGCTCCAACTGACTCCAAACCTCCTGCAGTTTGCCTGTCTGGGATGTGCTGTAACATCAAAAAAGATCCAGGGGTTTGTCGCCATGAGGAGACATGGTGGGTCTAAGAACAATGCTTTCTGGGTGAGCTGGATTCCTGTGGATCCACTTCCTGAGCACTGACCAGGGGCTCAGGATCTCCAGATCAGCAGCACCACTTGGTTGAGTTGACGGCCTTCATTGTCTTCTACAGACATGTCTTTCTTTGGACCTTTCTGGGCACGTGTGATTAACATCAAAACTCATGGAAGTAAAGGACTGAGACTTGGGCCTCACTAAATTGTCGGTCGGGCTTGCAGAACCAAAGCCAAACCTGAACAACAGCCCCCTCTGCTGCGCTCACGGCAGATCTTCCTCAGAGTTGCTCCAAAGCCTGCTACCGGTGAGTGCAGCATCCAGCTTTCCTCTCCAGGCTCCACTGAGTCCGTCAAAGCCACTCGGTTTATCACCTGGTCCAGATTAGAACACAGGCCTCCAAAGATCTGACAGGCTCATGGGTTGAACCGCACATCTTAATAGCTCCCATGTCAAGAACGAAGTGAGAGCTGATTAGATTCCAAAGACGTTTGCATCCAGCCGAGCCCACGCTAAGCCATGTCGGTTCTGGTGTTGCATCAGACACACGTATAAATACAGAGCCAGGCTTTCTAATGGACATGTGATAAAGACACAATCCTGCCTGTGGAAAGAATATATTTCTGGGAAGTAACATATCATGTAGAGCACTCCTGCTAATGAGCTAGACCTATTCAATGGATTACAAACACTCCTAAATATATTGGCTAATCCAAGTAAAGAGCCTCCAACCACACTTTCTATTAAGGGGGCATTTGTGAATGGTTCAGGTTAACAGCAGATTACTATGAGCCGGAAGCATGTTTTAGACATAAGCTATATGTGTTGTAATGTAGATGGTTGTGAGTGCACCAGAAGTGACCTATGGTCCGGGTAGAGGCTATAACCATCTAGAACAGTGGATTAGCCATTTATTAAGCCATCTGATAATCATTTCATAACAGTTTATGAAGTATTAGGAATGTGCCTTTAACGTGAAGCATGCCTGCTCCTCCTTTTCAAATGTGACTCCAGTAGGACTGTATACGATAACAATTCAGACCCAGTGCGCACTCTGCTGCTGGTACTTGTCCTGGCTATTGCATGGGTATTTTATTGGCAATATGACACTATTCGTGCTGTATATACACGGAACACTGCACGATAAAACCAGGGGGCTGGATTCTGATGTTGAGTTAGGTCAGTGGGACCACCCAGGGAGCAAGGTGTTATTCCATGGAACGGTAGCGGAGGCTGGACCAGCATTATACAACTGAAGACTGTCTTCCAAGACAGGGTAGAGGAACATTTGCAAGGATGCATGTGTGTGTGTGTGCGCATGTGAAAGCTGCTGCCCTTGTGGTAGCCGTTTTGTGGCTCAGGAGAAGACATGAGACTCCGGTGCGATCCCTTGTGCACCTTTCCCCAGCAGCCTGGTCGCCCTTGGAGAGAGAAAGGAAAATATTGGTGCAAAAGCCGACAGTTGAAAACCCCCTTTTCAATAAACACGGACACCTACCTGCATGGAAAGATGGTGAGGACTCGTGTGTTGAAGTGTGTGTATTAGTGCAGCCGGACAGAGCAGAAAACCACGCAACCATGGGCCAAAACCAACATCCCTTCTTTCCTTCCTTGTCTATCCATTTCACCTACCGCCCAGGAGCTGGAGACCTTTGTGATCCAACGCAGCCACTACAAGAGTAGCTGCTGGGGGAGAAGGGGGGGGAGCTTTCTATTCCTCCACAGAAGACAGCAGCAGACACAACAGAGGATGGGGAGGAGTGGGTTGTAGACTTGTTCATATCCAGCCAGCATCGGAGGTTTTTGTCTGGCACTGACTTCTCACAGCGCTTTCAAACCCAGTTCTGGGTCAGAAAGGTGAATGGGACAGCTCCAATTTGCAGACATTTGTGTGGACATTTTCGGTCCATGTGTGGCTCGTGCAGAGGATGGACCCGGTGAAGATAGCATGGCAACAGACGGGGTTAAGAAGGCGACCTCCAAGAAAGCTGAGGAAGAAATGGAAGGATTGCCCCAAAGACGATAAGCAGGTGGACCTTCATGCGGCCTCCAACAAAGATGGTGGAGGCTTGCCTGACGACCTGACCTGAGACAATGGGATAATGGGAAGAAGAAGAAGATGTGGTTCAAGCAGCCAAGTTTTACTTTGGGGTTTGGATTTGAATGGAACCAGAATCACTTTAAATGTTGGAAGAAGCCACCAAATTCCATCTGGTTTCACATAGCAGTGACACTGCACCAGGTTGCTCTAGCCCTGTAAGGCAAGCTACAGGTCCGGTTGCCACTTCAGCCCAGAGCCCAGGCACTCTGGTGGCTGTAATCCCCAGAAGAAGGAGAGTGCCCAGGAGGAAGGGGCTCTGGGAGAAGGGAAAGTTAGCTGTGTAGTTTCTTTGTGAACCCCCAAGATACCTTGGAACAGGCCTGTGTTGGGTTTGTCGCCTGCTTTAAGGAACCAGCACACCCTGAAACTGGCACGTTCACTGTGTCTGCAATATTTTTAGACCACGCTGTAAAGTGGCCCAGTTGGCTTGAAATGCTCTATCTCAGACTGCACTGTGAGAGGGAAACTACACTACGTACCAATAATACCTCAGAGTCACCTCGAAGACCTTAACACATTTTACAAAGGTGAGTAACTGAACCCTCCCTTCTTCGTCAATGAAGATGTTGAGACACAGAAGATGCAGAGACAGGACTAGAACTCAGGTGTCCTCAAGCCTCCCCTCCTGAGTAGCAGAGCGTGTTGCAGGTATGAGCATCCAGCACCACACTACATCTGCTGAAAGGGGCCAGTTCTAGCCATTGCCTGCTCTCGTCCCATGAGATTGCCAAATAAACTTCCAAAAACAGGCTGCCACCCGGCACAAATATTTTCAGAAAATAGTTCTTCAAACCAAAGAAACCAAAGGAAATTACATGGGGCTTGCGGCTCACATTCCACACAGCCACCAGACTATCTGGAAACCCAGACGGAACAAAACTGAAGGGACACAGCTTGGTAAAACTTTAAAACAGTTTAGGTAGGGGCTGTATACAGCACCTAGCAGAAGGGTCCCTGATCCTTGATTGGTGGCCTATGAACGCTATTGCAATACAAATCACAATAAAGGGAACACTCCCATTGACTACGGACAGAAAGAAGGTGCTTTTGCTCTCTGTGCAGGTATCAGTGATGCGGGGTCATAACGCAGGAGGCTCTGCGTATGCAAGTAATGCTCCATGAATCGGTATCATGGGCTCACAGCTCATAAGAGCCAAAGGGTCAACAAAAAGCCTGCTGTTTATAAAGCGGTGGGGTTAGAGAACAGGACAGCAGAACGCCAGCTTCCTTCCAAAGCTTTAAGCAACCCGTGTAATGATCTCCTCACCCTCTGACCTGATCTTGCCTCACTCACCCTTGCAAGTCTAATGAAATAAATGGATTGGCATCCCTGACTCCTGCGTGTTTGTTTATTCCTGGCTCTGTGGCATGGATGGGAGGCTAGGATCGCTGGCTAGTTGGACTGACCTATGGTGTTAATCGGAGGCACCTCTTAGTCAGGGAGATGTTCACGTTGTTTGCTTTCCTTTGAAGCAGAAAGCACTTGAAATAGGAGGAATTCTGGAGCCTTCTCCAAACACACTTAATTAATTCAGTTGGTCGCAGTAACAATATCATCCTCAAAACGGGGTAACTGCAACCAGGGGCCCTCTGAGGATTGGTGCATGCTGGGGAATAGGAGCCTGATCTGCATAACTGCTGCCAAAGGGCATTTAACCAGCGACTGCAGCAGGCCCCAGATCAGACATTTCCTCTGCAGAACAGCAGGGCTCTGAAATGGATATGCAAAGGAAGGGCCAAACTTTAAAAACAGCCCTACTATTGCACTTCATGCTAGAAATCAACTGCAGCCTGCAGGTAGAGAATTGCTTGGGCACTTGACTGCAAGGACAAATGCTAGCCTTTAGGGGGTGCATTTTCAGAATGGAAGGGGCTTCATTCTTGCATGCACCCAGAAAATGCACCTGCAAGTTGGCAAATGTGGTTGAATCATGGCACAAAAATCTCAATACATGTACTTCTACCCTCCTGCCTGGGGATGGCAGCCCTGTAGTTAAAGAAGCACGTCCTGCAGTTTGTACCAGCCAAGCATAGGTGGGAAAACGAAGGTGCACATTTTAGGCCAGCAGGACCTCAGGAACTTACACCTACCCTCTCAAGTGGCAGCAACCAGATCTACTGTATTTCTAACCATCAGAGCAGCGGAAATGAATGGGCCTAGGAAAATATTTGTAAGGAATTAAAGGGTTGTTTTTGTTTAAAAAGGCACAAGTATCATAATAAACTTCATCATCTCATTAGCCAAATAATTAACTAAGGGATGGTGCTGATAGTAGGACCACGTCCTGTTCTGTTCATTCCCTCTGAAGCACCCGGCATTGGCAACTGTCCGGAGGCAGGATGCCGGGCTAGATGGACTTTAAGTTCTTAGGACTATCCCAGGCATATCTCTCAAAGGCTGTAGTGTCCATCTGGGGGAAAGACAGGAGTAGTGGTGATCTGATGAGAGCAGATGGTGCTGGTGAGGAGAGACATCTGAAAGAGGGAGTAGGAGATCAACAGTCAGGCTCACATGGTTTATTCATCCAGTCACCAAAGAATAAGGGCCAGATCCTTAGCTGGGATAAATTGTCGAGTCTCCATTGAATTCTGTGGATTTACATTAATTGTTACCAGCTGAGGATTTAGATGCTGGATGTTCATAAACAGGACCAGGAGGGGGAAAGGAGAATTCTCTGGGTCTATCTCCACTGCAGAGTTAGCTCAAACTACCCCACTCGAGTAGAGCAGCCATCTAGCAAAGTAACACTCCAGTGGCTGTGTCCACA
Organism: Sternotherus odoratus; assembly: GCA_032164245.1. NCBI lineage: Eukaryota > Metazoa > Chordata > Testudines > Kinosternidae > Sternotherus > Sternotherus odoratus. The sequence goes on from JAVMKO010000016.1 coordinate 15,427,318, forward strand.
CTGGTGCTGAGCTCGCTCCTGTGTGGCACAAGTCTTCTGGGGGCATAACCCAGGGCTCCTAGCACTGCTGTAAGCGGAGCCACTCTATGAATTCTTTCCCAGTGAATTGTGGGAGAATTTATTTATCGTTTTTGGGAGTTCTAGGAGGGCCTTGGAAGACCATCAGAACTCGAGTGGCATTAGCCTGTGTCCACACTACAGAGTGCTAATGTTAGCAGCTGCTGGGTTGTGCTAAATCCAGTTGGCCTTTATCCCCTCTCAGCCCAGTCAGCTTCAGTTAAAAGCACCTCACTGGAGTATTGTGTGTGGACAGGACTGGAATTAGGAGCAACACTTGAGCTAATGTTGCAGAGAAGACAAGGGTAATGATGCAGATGTTGCACTTTTCAAGAATACAGGATGTCAGAATAAGCAAAGGGAGGAATGGAAAAGCTCCTTATGATGCCAGTGGGGAAAGAAGCCCATCAAATCCTGACCTTAGAGCAGAAACGGATCCTGCTCTCAGTGATGCTGGTGTAAATTACGAATCGATGGAGTTTAGAAATCGAGTTTTTAATAAAAATGGTTCTTTGACCAAAAGCAAAACTTTTATTTTGGTCAATTTTTTTTTCAGGTTTTAGATGAAAAACCAAGTAACTCAAAAAAAAAAACACCACATTTTCAGTTTGGGAGGGTTGTTTATATTTTTTTATTGTGAGAAATTTTAAAAACTGTAAAAAATTAACAAAACTTGATCTTTTCCCACCAGCTCTCATGGAGTGATGCCAGTGTCAAACTGGTCAGAGTGAAAGAAAATCAGGCACAATAAGGGAAGAAACCAGGCTGGCAGGCCTGGTGGCTAGAGTATTGTAATGGGCTTTTGGAGACTTGGGGAGAGAGGGAGTGTCTATTAGTGACTCTGCCACTGGTTTGCTGTGTGACCGTGGAGAAGACATTTCACCTCCTGGTGCCTCGGTTTCCACATATATACAATGGGTCTGATGGTACTGACTTCCTTTGCCAAGTGCTTTAGATCTACTGAAAGTGCTATATGAGAGGGAGGTGTTGTTATTATTGAATGACAGCACCGGAATTGTCTGCAGTGTTCCCTGCCTGTTTGTCACACAGCCTCTGAATCGGGAAGGCCCTGCTCAGATACAGGCGAATGGATGTTCACTGGTTATACACATTACAGTGAAACCTTGGCTGGGTTTGCGCACTACAGCAGTGCTGGCTGTATTTTGCTGGGTGGTGTTAATCCAGCAGTGCGGTTGGATTTTGTCATCTCTCGCTCTCCCTCCAAAGATAACCACAGTGAGGGACTGCTGTGTAACATGCAGCAAGCCTGGAATGTCTTCCAGATGTTACAAGGCAGCACAAACCAGATCGCTCCTACCACCAGATTAATCAAGTCACCTAGGAGTCGCTGACTCTAAAAGACTCCTCGTCTCTTTGCACTCTTGGAGCTGGGGAGAGTGATTTATTTTGGACTTAAGGGGAAGGACTGGGGTGACCAGATGTCCCGATTTTATAGGGACAGTCCCAATTTTGGGGTCTTTTTCTTATACAGTTTCCTATTACTCCCCTGTTCCGATTTTTCACACTTGCTGTCTGGTCACCCTAGGAAGGACTCAAGACCCTACTAGCCTCAGTGTCCATCATGCTTAAGGACAATGAAGGGGCAGATCCTAGAAGCTGTCAAGTGCTCTCAACTCCCGCGGGAGCCGAATGGGAGTGCCGGCCTTGCAGAACTGAGCCCAGCGTCGGCGAGACGCATCATAACCAAGGAAATGGGGAAATGAAAGTTTCCCTTCCCCCGAGCTCAGACTCTGTCACTAGGGCCATTCTAAAGATTTGGTCTTGTCTGTGTTGGTCTAATGGGGCCCTCGTATCAGCTGGGGCTTTGGACACTTACCATAATGTTTACCACTAATAACTTCAGCCTAGCGGACCCCCCTCCCCTGCTGCAGAATGGTTCCCCCTTGATATTACCACATCTATTTCTTTTCTGTACCTTTCCCAAGGAGACTGTTCCAAGGCAGTGTGCTAATCAACCTCAGCCAATTAGTGAGGGGGGCGTCCCAAAGTCCCCTCTACATGAAATGCAGGCCCCAGCCTCCTGGGCTGGAGATGCCACTGCAAATAGATGGTAGCTCCCAACCTTGGTTTCTTAGGCAGCTTCTCTGCAGCAGGTCCAGAGGAGAGCAGGAAGCAGGTCGTTAATGAAATGAAAATAAAGATTCAGAGTCATACTTGAAGGAGACGGGAAGAACAAGGACTAGGACAGAGACAGAATTTTGCTCACTGTATTTTTTTTCCTGTGGGTGAATTTAAGAGGCGGGGAAATGAGAGGCTAATTGCATTTCGCAAGAACCAACCACGCGGCTGATGGGTGCTGGGACCCCAGGCATCTGTGACCCCCGCCCTGGGTTTCTCCTGAGCACATACGACAATCGTGTTCGATGGTCTGATAGTTGGGGGAGGTGTGTGAAACCCAGTACAGTACCAGCCAGATTAATTCGGTTTAGAGGGGCCTAATTAAGCCTGTCCTATGCTCAGCCAATGGGAGCTGTTGTGATGATGCAATGCGTTGAGCTGGTGTTTCATTGGTTGAGCGAGATGCCACTCCATAGCTTGCTAGTGGACTTTCTCTGGTGCTATCTGGAATTGGAACTGGTTGCTTTTCACTTTGCTCATGCCGGTCCAGTGAGCTAAGTTTTCTTCAAAGGCACTTATTTTCCTGATTCCTCTCTGGACTCCACCCGCTTTACTCCAAGGACAACAACTTTGTGATGTGATTTAACATCCCCCAGTGGGCTCATCAAACTCATGCGCACCTGGGACCTAAGCCAGGGTTTGAGATCTAGTTTGTTGTATTAGCCCTTCGAAAGAGAGCCAATTTCCAGGGTACCCATCACAAAGGCTTTCAGAGCCTCTGAGTAGGAAGGAAGAGGTGACGTGACCAGTACATCACATCCATGGTACTGTTGATCTGAAAGGAAGACATTATTCTGAACAAGTTGCTCTGGTACCCAGATAAGAGAGGTGGGCACAGCTGTGTGCCTATCATCGCTACAGAAAAACGCCCGCTATGGGAGTGATCAGTGAGGCAAGAGCAAGCGTTTTAGGCCTTATCTCTACCATCTGTGTTCTGTCAGCTGCTTTCTTCCTCTCCTTTAATGGCTATAGTCACATGTAGAGTTAATCCTCACCATCTGTATTGCATATTGCAATGCCTGCAGCACTGCCAAGAGTCACAGGCTGCAAGCTCTCTCTCCAATCTCATGCCTCCGTGAAGGATAAACTGTTGGATTGGAGTCGGGACAGCAATGCCCAAGCAGTAGCTTCAGTCTTCCCAATGGTGTTGCTGTCTATTTCCAGCTGATAGAGGAGAGCTAGGCAAAGTGTAGATCCATTGATTTGTTCAGACCCGAGGAAGGGCCCCATTTCTGAAGGGCAGCCCTTGAGAGCTCAGTCTTAGAAGAAACTCTTATTCATCGTACACTCATCTTTATATTCCCCTGGAGGCATTTTAATCAATCAGAACAGAAAGGGGCTCAACTTATGCCCTAATTTCCTGTCCCAGCTCATTGGAGAGAGACGTTCTTAGAGCTGGGGGACTTCAGTGGGTCATTTTGTGATTCGGACTTGGGTAAGCTTGGTTTAGTTCCCAGCCTCCCTGTGGGACCTTGAGCAAGTCATTTAATCTCTCTCTGCCTCAGTTCCCCATCTGTAAAAGGGGGATAGTCCTCCTCGCCTTCTCCCTCCTGAGTCTGTCTTGTCCGTTTACACTGTAAACCATTCGGGTGCGTTATGTGTCTGTAAGCACCTAAACCACTAGGACTTTCATCCCAGTTGGGGGCCTCTGGGTGCTACACAGTAAATATAATAATAGATCAGATCTTGAAAAGAGACCTGTTTTTATCCCTTCTCATTGCCAGAGCCCTTTGCCTTTATTATATTCAGTAGCCAAGGCCCCTAACATGAGCTGGAGAGGGTTGTTGCATCACAGAGACCAGGAGCTAGGCTCATGGGCCCCACCTAGGACGGAAGAGGCTTAAGAAGAATGGGAACAATGGCCCAATGGTCCATGTGCTATGCTGGGAATCATGAGACATGGGTTCAATGTTCTGGTCCATCACAAACTTCCTGTGTGACCTTAGGCAAGTCACGTAGCTTCCCTGTGCCTCAGTTTCCCCATCTATAAAATGGAAATGGTAACACTGCCCTACCTCACCGGGTTGTCAGGAGGCAATCAGATGTGACAGAAGCTTTACAGGTACTTATGACAGAGCCGAAGAAGCTGCAGTTCCTGTGACTTCAGCAGGAGTTGGCAGTGCCCTGCGCCTCTGACAAATATGAGACTTAAGCCAATTTCACATGTTCAGATTCTCATACCCTAGCACAATGCTGCAATGTTTGGGCTGCAAAATACAGCAGGGAAAATGCTTATTTTGAAAGGGTTCCCTTGCCAGTGTTTTAAGTCATGAGGACAGTTCTGTTCAGAGTAGATTTTGCAAAATCTTATTTTTTTAAAAAAACTGTAGAAAACCTAACTATTGGGAGCTAGCTCCTCATTTGATAGTGATCAGTATAACTCCAATACCTCCTGGGGATTAAATACCGCCCTGGGATTAAACTAGCCAGAATTGTCCATTTTCATTGCCTTTGAGTTTGACTACTTCACTTCAAAAACCCGCTTGGAGTCCTGGCTTTGATTCTGGGTTTTGAACGAGGTTATTACTTTTCCAGCTCAGCCATGTGTTACTGTTTATTTGCGTTGTGCACTAGCACAATCTCTGGATAAGGCTACATTATGTTTGCATACGAGCTGCAAATTTGATTTTAATTTGGTGAGTATGAGTCCCAGGGGCCTCTCCAATGCATTATAAACATTCACTGGCTCTGAAAGAACTCTAAGCCCTAGTGCACTTTCATCAAAGCCCGGCTCTGAGGCGGTGGGGGGTAAGGAGAAAAGGGGGAGGGACCGCAGTGGGGAAAAGGACAGCGAGCGGTTAGTAAAGGGACAGAAGGGAAATGATGCAAAGAGAAGGAAGGACGTTCCCACCACTAGAAAATGTCGTAGGACACCCCGCGGGGACAGGGAAATAGATTAGATTGTTTTCTCCACGTGAAACTTAGGCCCAGATCTTCAACGGATGTAAGTCAATATAATTCTGTTCACTGCTGTAGAGCTATCACCCAGATACCCCTGCTGGGACCTGGCCCATTGCATCTGATCCAAATATGCCTGCGGAAAGCAAGGCGTTTTCCCCAATGATTTCTGGAAAACTGTACCCCACCTACAGGCTAGTGAATGAGTCTCTTCCCTAGGCTATCCCGTTCTTTCACTCCAACAGCTGTCTCACGCCAGATCTCTCTTTCCACTGCAGCTCTCAAGAATTTCTGGCTCCCTGCTTCCCCCTAGTGTGCCGTTTCACCACACAGCAGGAGTCTGGGAATTTTTGCCCATGCTGCTAGGCAGGCGGCTGCTTTTCAAGGGCAGTGGGCGTGATTCTGAGTCCCTTAAGCCTTTGGCAGCGGAGGTCAGAGAAGAAGACAGGGCTGGGCCTAACATTTGCAATATTCCATGGCTCATTTTCAAAAGCTGGATGTAGCGTCATGATGTGACTGGGATGGATTAAGACTAAATACGGCCCGAATCAGCCCGAAATAAGGAGTTACACATGAGCTTGGTAGTGCATTAATAGCAGCCCTGAGAGCCCCATCATAGACAAGCCATGCCTCGCGCAGGATTAGTTCAAGGCCTGCTTAAAATGCCGGCAGCTGCCAGAGGCCTGTCTACATTAGCACGCCCGCCGCTGTTACCACTGATGAACCAGCACTGGGGGGAACAAGAGTAGGAAATTGGGAGCAAAGGACAACCTACCGTAGTGCAGATGCCACCCAGAAAGATTGGGCAGAGCTCTGTACGGCCATGGTACTGCTGGCCAGTAGATGGCAGTGTAGCTTTAAAAATGATTGTGCATGGCCAAGGACCGATTTGAAAGTTTCTGGTGCCTCGGTTTCCTGCCACACCTGAGCAAGCTCAAAAAATCTCCCCATCCTGCCTATCACAGAGCTTCTCCGGAGAGCGGGCTGGAGAACCTTTCCAGACAGGAGACCACTGTTCTGAATCTCATCTTTTAAATCCAGGAGTGTCTCTGATAGCACTTTAATCACAGGAACAAGAGCTTCCTGGCTGAGTAGAGAGTGTTAGCTGGTAGTTAGCACAGCAGACTGGGGTGCAGGATGCTTGGCTTCTATTCTCATCTCTGGTCACCACTGGGTGACCTTGGGCAAGTCACGTTCACCGCTCTGTGCCTCGGTTTCCCCATCTAAGTCTTCACATGACACAGAAATGCAGCAGCCACCACTGGAGAGGAGGAAGGCAACAATGAGCCATGGAGCTAGGGCGACCAGATGTCCCAATTTTATAGGGACAGTCCCGATTTTTGGGTCTTTTGTTATATAGACTTCTATTACCCCCCACCCCCTGTCCCGATTTTTCACACTTGTTGTCTGGTCACCCTACATGGAGCACATAGCTCAACCCTGGAGTTGGGACACGTTTAGCCAAGGGCCTCTGTTGATTCAGTTCCTGGAGCTGAAGGCCAGAAGCTGCCTGTCGCAGGACTCAGGATGGGGAATACCTGGAGCAGTCCCCTGTTTCCAGAAAGCAATTTTTCTACCTGGCAATCGAGTGCTGCTCCCCACCCACCACTGCAAACCTTCTCCTAAAGCCAGCAATGGTGGGAATGAAGGTCTCTCTGCACTGACTCTCAGTAACACGGATCCATGGTAACATGTCTGTCTGATTTCCATCCCGCCCATAGCCCCCATCTGTGAGTTGGGAGCCCCTTTGGAAGGGAAAGGGACTGGAGTTTCCACTGCACTTCTGGAGGGGAGGGGGAGATTAAAACAGGTGAAGTGTCAGATAAGATGTAGGTGCAAAGCAGGGTTGGGGGCGGGGGCCAGGATCTCTTTCCCTTCACCTGGTTCTTCCATCACCCGGTCGGTAGGAACAATGGAGGTGTTAGCATATAGCCTCCCCATCAGCTCATTTGAATGGTACACTCATCACCACCATCCATTGGCATGGCCAGGGCCCCTAGCTACATAAAGCCGCCTGCTTCAGGGCGAGATTACTCCATAACCATCCAGTGTGGAATTTCCTGCACCTTCCTCTGGAGCAGCTGGTGTTGGCCACTGTCAGAGACAGGCCACTGGGCTAGATGGGCCACTGGTCAGATCTAGCAAGGCTGTTCCTACAGACTATCCCTGAATGGACCCAGCTCGCTTGGCAGCCGTGTGGTTATTAAGGAACAGAGTAACTTGACAAGATTTGTCTTTTCCTTTGGGAGGGGGAGGTGGTGCTGAGGGCTTAGCTGAGGCATCCACCAGACAGGCTGCAGCCTATAAAAGTGATGTTTATTTAGGTTGCCTAGAAATGTGCTGAAATGTAAGTAGAGAATGGGGGATTAGTGGGGGTGGCCTTAAATTTAGGCTGGCCAATAGTGAGACCTGGTCAATTGTGGGCGAAGGGAAGTGAGATAGCTAAGATGCAAGCTGGAGATAAGTTAAGACATCTCCCCGGGGCATGTCGTAAACGAAGTGGTGTTAATAAGAGTTTTCAACAAAATGTGAACGTTGAGGACAAATGCTTCCTATAGTGATCGTTATTGGAATGACATTTATGCCGAAGTGAACTAAGGTGAGGCTTAATATTAAATAGCCAACGAGGGAGTAAAAGGTATTTTAATTTTAATTAACAGAAATATAGATAGGGCAAAAAGCAGGCTTAATGCTAATTAATTACAAGGTTCTATCATAAAGGATTATAACCAGGGTCGCACACTCATTTTAGATCAGCACACTCATCCGCCATCGAGGTACCGCTAGAGAAAGGATTCTGTTCTCATTCTCCCCCCCCCCAGGGAGTGATCCCCCCAGTGCACCGTTCGCCTGGGAAGGGGAGTGGAAATGCAGCATGTGGTTTGGTTCCAGTGCCTGCTTGCTTTAACTAATTCTCTTCTTTAAAATAAAGTCTTTCGGCCAATCGTTCATTGTGTCGTTCCCAGTCCGCCACTAAACGAAACTGATCTGTAGCTGCCCCAGAGGCTGGAATCTGCAGCCTTTAAATGGGTTCTTGGGATTACTGTTTATATTTAAAAGATGAATTGACATCATTTAAATCAAAGGTTATAACTCCCTTGCCACATACCCCCCACCAGCCTGGGGAGACCCCCCACACACACACACTCCAAGGAAACAGCTTCCCAGGACAAAATGGACCTGCTCCTCCCCTCACTACACCAGTGTAAATCACGAGCAACCCCAGTGAATGCAGCGGAGTTTCACCAGTGTACAATCAGTGGGAGAAAGGGCCCGGAGACAGCCCTCCATACCCATCCATAACACCCTGGCTGGGCTGTGTTCTGCAGCCCTGGCTTTGGCACACCTGGTGGGGGATGTCTGCTGCCCACTGGGCCAGGCAGAGAGGATTGTTGCTCTGAGGTAGCTCGCAGGAGCTCAAAGTGGGCCTGGTAAACCCCAACTGAGTCACCCAAATCTCCTGGAACCAGCCCGTTTGACAGAACAAAAGGGGCTTTTCGGCAGGGCAGGGCATGGGGGGAACGTGACCTGCATGGTGACCCAGCCACCTGACCTAATTATTTTCAACCCAGCTCGAAATCATGAGCAGCACAAAGGGCTGATTTCCCAGGCCACCAACTGGCCCTTCTTATCCCTGCTTCCCAGAGGCTGACAGGCTGGGAGGGAGCGGGCGAGGTGCGAGGAGCGCCGGCAGGGAAGCCAAGATGGCAGCTCCCTAAAGCCAACGGCTGCTTGCAGACAGCTCGGCCTTTTCCAGTCCCTCCTCACTCGCTCTCGCCCAAACAATGCAGCAGCCGAACAAAGCAGGAGGGAGCCGGAGGCCCAAGGGGAAGTGCCGGGCGAGGGGCTCTCACCAACGCTATCTTGCCGCCACAGGAAAACAAAGGACCAATTGTGTTGCCGAGTAGGGGCTTTATCGAGCTGGAGTTGTTTTCATTTGAAGGCGAGTAGGGGCGGGGGATAGGGCAGGGAAATGCCCAGGGAGGAATGGCTGCTTCCATCTCTGGCACCAGAGATTGACACAGCGTGGTCAGGTGACGAGATAGTTAATCCAGGATTCATAAAGTCCAAGGCCAGAAGGGACCATTGCGATTGTCCAGAGTCTACAGCGACAGGTCTGGTTATTGACACCTGTGCAAAGTGGGTGTAAAACAGCCTGGGGATTTGTATTCCTATAGCCCCAGGAGTTCCAGTCATGGGCTAAGATCCCATCGTGTTAGGCACTGTACAAACACAGCCTTTTAAGCCCCATCCTGCTCAGGTGACGATAGCTGCACAGTGGCAGGAGGTGGGGAATTAGGCCCTTCAACTCTGTAGGTATCAGCTGTTGAGCGACCTCTCAGCCTTTCAGGTGGAAGGGAAATCCAGCAAAGGGAAGGTTGCCCGGTTGGCAGGGTTGAGATGCAGGCAGTATTTACCAAGCCAAAAGCTTTGAAGTGATTTGTTTGTAGAGCAGTCCAATGGTCCTGTCCAGCTCAGCTCTGACACGCAGGTCCCTCACCCACGCAAAACCCCGCCTACTGTCTTCAGCACAGACCCAACGAACGCGGTGTGCCTGCTTTCGGCAGATGGCACACCGCGGCGTCCATGTCACAATCATGCATGAGTAAACAAAGACAGAGAACTATGGGGTACACTGCTTGTGTAACGTGTGATGCTTTTTTTCTCTGTCTACTGCACCTTTACATGTCTAAGAACTCTTCCTTCGTTCAGAGCTCATCAGCCATTTTGTCCTCAGACTGGCCGGAGCATATTCCAAGGAGACACACGCCTCTAGGGTGACCAGACAGCAAGTGTGAAAAGTCAGACAAGGGGTAGGGAGTAATAGGCTTCTATATAAGAAAAAGCCTTAACTATCAGGACTGTCCCTCTAAAATTGGGACATCTGATCACCCTACACACCACACTGGAGACTTTACTTTTGTTCCTTCCTGTTGTTTTTCTTAATCGGAAGGTTTCACTGCCTGGAAGCAGATGCTTTGCTCAATGTACAGAAACAGCAGAAGAAACTGGCTTTCCCACCTCTAAGGGTACCCGCCGGATTGGTGGGTAGTGATCGATCTATCAGGGATCGATTTCTCACATCTAGTATAGACACGATAAATCGATCCCCAATCGCTCTGCCTTCAATTCCTGTAACCCATCAAGACAAGAGGTGGAAGCAGAGTCGAAGGGGGAGTGACCCCCACGACGTGAGGTACGTCGACCTAATATACATCGACTTTAGCTACGTTATTTTCATAGCTGAAGTTGCATTTCTTAGGTCAACTCCCCCCCTAGTGTAGACCAGGGCTAACTGGAATACCAAATCCATAACTTTCTTAAAACGACCGCCACACAAGACCTCCACTCCAGGTGTGGCAAAGTTGGGCCCCAAAACTGTGCTCTCGACAGGACCTAAAGGACAATCCCTGTTTCCAAGAACTTGCGATCTTAGTGGCCAAAGGAAGATCATCCCCAGTTCACAGTGGGCAAAGTGACACCATCAGAGCGATTCTCAAGGTCTACATATAGTCAGGAATCTGTATCCCCCTCCCAGATCTCCTGCCTACTGGTTTACTGCCTTACCCACAAGATCATCTTTCCTCTGCCCAAGTGATGCACCTTTGAATGCCCGATAGCTCTACAAGGCACAGATACCTTTCTCCCCATCCTCTCCTTCACCAAAGGACCATTCGCTGACAGGGCTCTGTAGCTTTAAGATGCTGCCAGAACACGGAACGTGTTGCTCTTCCCAGCCTCCACTGACCTTCTGAAGTCAACTTAGCGGAGAGTAATTAGTGTGGTTATCAAGGGAAGAGGTGGATTAATGTGGGAAAGTCATTGATGAAGGCGGAGGAGGGCAGATGCTTTCCTGGAGCCGCCAATCAATACAGACCTTGGAGGATGAATGAGAGCTTCAAAGAAAAGTATCAGTGAACAATGGAATGCTGCTAGCTCCCGGCTGGCCGCGCTGCCTGGAGCGATGAGTGAAAGACGGCACGCTGCACGCTGCACACTCTAGCAATGTATCCCTGATTTGTGTCTTTGAAATGAGCCATGGCCCACTGGATGGAGCCACGTGACAGAGGAGGAAGGAGGAGGGATCCACCGACGGCCAAGGAGGCAACGGCGCGCAGAAGATGCTGGTGGTTGTTCGAGTTGAATGCTCGGAGAAGCGAGGGGCTGAGCCCTGTGGAAGCCAAACGAACTCCCTTCCTCCTCCTCGAAGGTTTGCAGACCTACAGTGCCCCCCCCCGGCCCCTGATCCGACCCCCCAGAACGGCTCTTGGTCTCCGCCTTCCTTCCCACAGAGGGTGCAGTCTCACGAAGACCAAAGCTGGGCAGAGATGCCCTGGGTGGAGCTGTCTGGGACAGTCAGTGTGCTTTGCATGATGAATAGCAATGGCCCCGCACTCCCGCCTGCTTAGGCCAAGGGACGGGAAAGGGGGGCAGCTTCCCGAGGTGAAAGGGGTTCAGCACCGGGGCGCAGTGTCTGTGCTGTTAGTCTGGGTGACATCGGGGCAACACGCGCTCTTCTGGGGAGCCCGGTTAGGAACTGTCGCAGTGTGCTGCTCGCCCTGCCAACGGCCCAGGCTCTCTGCAGTATAAATGGGACCGCCCGCCTCCAACCATCGCTTCATGACCTGTTCAGCTAGTCCTCCTCCGTTCCACTTCCGTGCAGCGGGATGTCCCACCGGGCCGGGCCCCCAAAGGTTGCTGGAGTGGCTCTGTGGGCATGCCCAATGGCAGCTCTGTCCCCTTCCTGATGCACCGTGGGACGGCCAGATTTCCCCTGAATGCCCTCGCACCAATACAGGCCAGGGGCCTGGAACGTGGGGGGCGCACGCATGGCTGGGCTGCAGAAATTCTTGCACGGAGACACAGCTCCACAGCGTTGTAGCAAACGGGATGCAGGGGCACGGCCGTGCGGGTGCTGGCCTCTAGCATTGGTGGCCCCTGTCCCAATGCTGACTCTCCTTGGGTGACCAGACGCCCTAGGTTCTTGGGGAGAAGGGAGGAGATGTCCTAGCTATGCTCCCTTTTTCCTCTAAACTGCCCATCTCCCAACGCACCCAGGCACTGCACACACACATACACACACACACACACACACACACACACTCAGCACCGTATGGAGGGTTCACGGGGCGGGGGGGAGGACAAACTGGAGCATGTTCCAAAGCTACCGACCCAGCTCCCAGCCGCAGCAGCCGACACCCACTCGGTCATCCCTCCTCTGGAATGCACATTTGCATTCCTCATCCGCTTATTATTGCTTGTTGCTGGCATGTTTGATTGCTGATTGTTTGGAAGGACTGTGCTTTTCCCACACTTTGGGAATCACCGCGTGGCACTCTGCCGGCTCCACATCTCCTCCGGCACAACCGACTGGAGCGAACACAGGCAGGACAGCAATCCGGAGGACGGGGCCCAATAAAGAGGGTGTTGCATGATTCGCTCCTCAGTCCTTCAGTGCTGACCTGGCCCATCCTCTGAGGCACGTCCACTGATGCCATGAGCGAGTGCAATTGCAAACCGGACTTCATTGCCATCCGTCAGATGCTTCTAGGCAACCAAGCTAGCAAGTGGGGCCTGGCCTGTCTTTGAACATCTGGGACTTGAGGAGCAATTGTCACCTTCTGAACATTTCTGATCACTTTGCATTGATGTCTATTGAAAACGCCAGAGGCATCCCTGGAACATTTTCATCATCCAACGTTACCTTTCACCACAGATGCTGCGTGTTTATCTTCTTCACTTCGCCCAGCTGGGGCAGTGACACCCAGCTGGCTCATTTCATATCTGCCTCCGTCTGGTTTCACTATGCGCTGGGCCAGTACCGTTGTGTCTGAGCTCACAACACTGTAGAGAGGATGCTGAGGATGTTTAGGGAACAAGGTTAACCAAAAAACAATGCTCACTGAAATTAGAAATAAATAGATCTCCGTGTAGGTTAGGGTTTGTAAACCTCTGATCTGTAAGCTTGGATCCATCTATCTAGGACAGCCCTGTTACCTTAGCATCTGAGCTCTCACAATCTTCCATGTTATCCTCACCCACCCCTCTGTGGCAGGGCAGTACTGTTATCCCCATTGTACAGATGCGGAACTGAGGCACAGAGCTCCTCAATGACTTGAACAAAGTCACACAGGGAGTCTGGGGCAGAGCCAGGAAGTTAATGCAGCTCTGCTCCCAGGCTGATATCAGACTTGCCCCCACATAGCACCCCGCAACGAATTAAACTGTTCAGTGATCCCAGGAGGCTGTTACATATTATCACTGACTTACACCTGGGAATGTGTGGAGGCCCAGATTCCAATACACTTACATTCTCCAGCGCCACCAGTCACCACTGACTTCACTGGGACTGTCTGCAGTATAAGGTGCTGCTCGCTTACCTAAGGTCACCCAGGGAGCCAGGAATTACCCTAGAGCCCCCTTGCTTTAATCCCAGACTTGGGTCCCTTTTCAAACTTGAATACACTCACCTGTTATTTGCAAACAATTCACTCATGAGTACTAGGCAAACAAAGGAGTGTAATCATAGATCATACATAACACAACACCGAGCCCTTGACGGTAAAGTGCTGTGCTGATTTGCTTCTGTTTGAATTACTTTATTACAAAGATTTTAAATCACTCTTTTTATTTGAGTTGCATTAAAGCTAACAGGGGAAAAAATCAGCATTGCCTGTGTTCCTGCCAGGTTTTCGGTCCCTATCTCTCTGTTTCTCATAGGAAACCCCCATAAAACTGATGAGAACAGAAGACCCACAGCATCGCCTTCTGTTCTACTCATATCAGAAACCAAACATAGTAGAAGGTGAATGTAAACAGTTTCTCTAGCCTGAGCAAATTGCCAGCTGTCAAATTAGCACACTCGGTTAAGCTTTTGCCTTAATTACGTTGTTTGAAGTTCTAAAGCAGACAATAATCCCAGCCCCACTACCCTGGACTTTAAATAGTGACTCACCCACCCAATCACCCTGGTGTATCTAGTCTAAGGGTAGGTTGAAGTGATGGGTAGCTTTGCTCACAAGTGGTGATAATGGGGTACCCACTCTACGAATTGTGCTGAACCCTGGTATGCTTCCGTCAACCACCTGTTATTAGGCTCATTCCTGGGTGGAATTCTCTGCCCTGTGTTATACAGAGGGTCAGATTAGGTTCATTCTGGCCTTAAAGCCTATGACTGTGGGTACCATGGGTTGGCATGAGGTTGAGTCATGCCTTTGTCAAATGGCACCAGCAATATGAGCCAGATCCTCAGGAGACCTCCATCCAAATCAATGGAGTCCATTCTTACCAGCTGAGGATTTGGCCCATGGATGGCGATGGAAAGTGAACCAGTTCCCCTCTTAGCAAGGAGCCAAGGTACTTTAGAACAATGTACAGTATTGTCATGCATCTCCCATCAACTCTAGCACCTGTGTAGACTCAGTGGTATTGGGCTTAATTCCCAGCCCTGCCACAGACTTTCTGTGCGCTCCTGGGCATGTCTCTCCGTGCACCAGACTCCCCAACATAACATGTCGACACTTCTCTACCTTGCACAGGTATTAGCAGGCTGAACACATGGGAGATGTTCAGAACGCGAGGATGAGGGCCACAGATACATCAGGTCATGAGACCTCACTGCAGTCGATAGAAAAACTTCAGTGGGCTCGGGTCAGGCCCTGAGGGCACCGTACCATCAAACCATGTGTTTGCACTGTCTCATGATGCTGACAGGAATGGTGTAGCCATGCCAGCCAATCAGCATTACCCCTCTCTGTGATGACATTCCCAAGCATGCCTGCTTTCAAAGTAGCTATATGCCAGAGGGCAATTCCTATGCTGTGACAGAGGAAAGATAAATGCCCATATGTAGCAAAACCCTGAACTAGAGGTGGGCATCTGCAGAAGAGGGTGATACTGTATCCAAACTGTTTTGTCCAGCCCTGCTTGCCCCTAGTTCGAGACCGGGCACCGGAAGTCCTGATCCGCCCAGAAGATCTGAGTGTGGAGTATATCTTAGAAAAGCCAGAAACAACCCACGCTTTAGAATGCCAGCCGTTTTATCCATGGGGGGGGGGGGAGAGAACCAGGCTGCTGGGTCGCTCGGGATAAGATAAAGCAGATAAATAAACCATGGTAGAGCCTGCTGTAAGAAGGCTGTTAGCACTCAGCAGAAAGCTGGCTAACCCTGCAGCACTGTGACCTGGGCTAGCAGCAGCCACACTGGTCAGTGTTGACAATTCTTATCAGGTTTTCTCAGTAGCAGAGTTGCCTCATTTTGAAGACAATCAAGGTCAGGGGTGCAGAGGGATGTTTGATTTCTTGCCATCAAAACAGTCCCTTTTATTATTATTTTTCTTCCTGCCTGTCAAATTCCAGGTCTAGATACACAATAAAACCAGTGAGAAAATGTTACCTTGAAGCACTCAGGGAACAGGAGACAGATCCTGCAGCGTTCTTCCCCGCAGCGTTATCCGTGGCAATGCACTGGAATCTAGCCTTTGCAAAATGCGTGCATGGTTTAGGAAGGTCCACCAATGCATCTGGTGATGCGCACACAGGTAAGAGCATGCTTGCAGACCTGCCTGGGGAGTAACAGGCACAGTCTACGTGAACACACGTCTCACTGCCATGTGCAAGGCAATCGTGTTTATTGCAACGATCTGGCTATTTTGCACCACTGCCCTCTACTGGATGGAAATGGGACTGTTCAGCTGTGGATCATAGGGCCGAACCTGCTAACAGCTAGTTGAGCTGCCCCTTTAGCTCAAGTGGTGAGGCCCCAGGCTCTTGTCCCACTGCTCTGCATGATGTTACCAGGGGGTCTTGCCTCCTGACAATCGTGAAGTCAGGCGTGGCCACAGGCTTGTTGCAGTCTAGGTGGGAATGTGTTTCACTGCGTGTGAGCGGTAGATGCGGGATTACCTCTGTCCTCGGAGACTCAACAGCGGAGAGTAGCTGCCAGCTGCACCTACGCGATCTAGAACTCTTCCCCTTTGAAATCGAGGCGCAGGAAGTGCCTCGTTCTTCACGGGGGACAAGGGAGCCCAAACTCATCCCCAAGGAGGGGAAATGGATTTGGCTCACAGTGGCTAAGTGGTTTGCTCAGGGGGTCATTGGTAGAGGCATGATTAGAACCCTGGGGCGCATGGCTCCCACGCCACATGGCCCAGGCACTCAGGAACTGCCTCCTCTGCTGGAGGGACAGACCAGTGTCAGCCCTGCCACCATTCGGGAGAGGAACCAACAGCCCCCTGCGCCCTTGTGGCAAATGGGGGCGGGGAGAGGATTTGAGTGCTGCTCAGATATTTGTTCTCTAGAGACTCCTGGAGCAGACAGGTGCATCCTGGGACATCCCGGGTTTGGTGTCACATTATCTGTGTCTGTGTTCTCTGGATCTCTCTTAGCTAGTCGCCTCCTCTTCCCTGCCCGCTCTCTCTCCTTCTCCCCCCATCCCAGCGCCTCTCTGTCAGGCCCTCCTGCAGCTCACTGGCTGGTGGAGCCAGCCTGGGCTCCCGGTGGCTGCATGCAGCTGGCTGGATAGCTCTGTCAATAATGGCAATAGCGTCGGGGAAGGTTCTGCTGAACTTTGCTTCCTCGGCTGATAACAGAGTGTTCTTGGCTGGAGTCCAGCAGCGGGTTCCTGGGGAAAAGCTGATTCCTTCCCGCCGCTGTCCTGGCTCTGCTGGACGGTGCTCACGGCCGCAGCACATGTCTCCTCTTCCCCCGGGTGGTTTGCCAATGGGGCGGCCTCACCCCGCTTTGCTAAAGCAGCTTTTCCTTAGCAGGGACAGAAGAAAACCCCTAAGAGACCTTGGCCCCGGTGAGATCTCCTCATGCCATTCCAATGGCATCACCAGGTGCTTTTAATCCTGTAGCTATGGCTTCCCCCCAGTGCTGGGGAACCTTCACGCCCCTTCTTAGCTCTGGCATCGAGGTCGGGTTGGGGGTAGGGAGACGGCGTGTCGGGTAGAGCTACAATGAGACTGTACTCCAAAGATCCCCGGCAGAACAGTCCTGCCAGCGTAGGTGAGAGCAGCCCAGTGCCCACCTCTCTAGTGCCCAGGACCTGTTCATCTTTCTATTGCTTCCAGCCTTACGGCTGGTTTAGAATCATCTTTGCCTCGCCCCACTCAGCTACAGGGACCGTGAACTTGGAGCCGCTGAGGATTCAGTCCGAGGGTTTTTCCTATCTTGTGTCTGAATGTACAACTCCTAAAAGTGAGGGGCTTCTAGCTCTGGCTTGCCCAGAAGCCAACACTCCTCCTCTGGGTGTCGGGGGCTGCAGAGAGAAGAGGGCTCAGGGGAAAGGTCTGCCTGAGACCAGCCAGTTTGATGCCACCTAAATGCATTGCTTCCCCCTGAGCTTCTCACGGAGGTTTCTCTGAGAGAAGCCTGAGCACAAAAGGAGGGGTTCAAACTCCCTGAAACTGGGGGGGGGGGGCAAATGGACGGTGCTTGGAGAAGTGGGTCTGGCCTGACTCTTGATGGAGAAGATCAGTGTAAAGCTCTGACCTGAGACTATCCCCCAAGCCCACTGAACAGGGGGTGTCAGATTGGAAGCCCCTCACTCCAGATCCATGGAATTCAATGCCAAAAACCAAACTAGGAGTTCCTGGCACTTCCATCCTGCTCCCCACTACCCAGCGCCCCCCGGTCATGCAAGGGCTCGTTCCTACTTCGTAGCTGGCAGCACCAGTTTGGGCTGGAGGAATGGGAAGCAGGGTCTATTTGTCTTTACACTGATTGGTTGAATCTTAGGTCAGGCAGGGGCTCTGCACATGGAGGACGGGGTGGGCAGGGAAGCGGGTGGTAACCAGGAAAGGGGCTGAGGAGGGAGAACTTAATATTTGCATTTAAATCCATTGGCTAATCCTGGGTCTGGGGAGACCCTGCAGCTGGGAAGGGGCGTGGAGAAGAACTTGCTTATTTTTAAAATCAGTTGGCTAATTGGGACACGTCTGAGGTCAGGGAAATATCCTGATGCTTAATTGCTTTAATTAGCCTGGCTTGCCCTGAGCGGTGTCCCACACTGAGTGCTCAGTGCTCTCTTCTGATCAGCCAAGACAATGAGCGGAAACCTCATAAATCCCTAGCGAGGGGAGAATTTACCCCTTAGAATACCTGGCTCAGAGTTCACTGGAGAGACCTCAGAGCCGCTAGCCATGCCAGCTGGGACATGGCCTATACAGCTTAGTTTAGTGCACTGTTCCTTAGTCATTCTTAAGGAGTCCCTCTTAGGATGCTTTCTCTAGTCTCCCCACGGGTGAGTGAGTTGCATCTTGAGGTCCCTCTGGGTGGCTTGCCTTAGGGAGGAATGATCTTGGGGGTTGGCCAAGGGAGACCATACAGTTGCTTCCTTGCAGGCAATGTTCTTTGGAATGGGGAGCCAGGAAGGCGCTGGCCGGTTATAATTAGAGCCCTGATGGGCTTTTGTCTCTTCTCGCCACCACGGAGATGGGCAGGGCTGGAGGATTTGCCTTTGCTTTGCATGACCGAGCCTGGCGGTATGTGTGTGATCTGCCTCTGGGGCAATGGCTCAGCCTGTGTTGCTATGACGGTATAGAAAGTAGCGAGGAGGAGCGCCCTTGTCTCTACTTGCAGCTTTCCCCGCTCCGGGGCTCGATGGTGGAGATAAACCGCCTTGATGGGATGGCAGGACAAGTTCCAACATTGCTTCCCGGCACCTGCTGCCAACTTCAGAGCGTGAGAAAATACCAGGAGGGATCAACTCTGTACGGACGTTTCTGTATGATTGATATTTTCACGGTGAGGTGGGTTTTTGGGTGTCTTTCCCCCCCTCTACAGAATCCAGTGCTCATGCTCTCAAGCACGTGTTCTACAGAGCTCAGCCAGCTGGCACCGTAGACAGTCTTGAACCCGCCCGATACTGGGCTTTCTTGCCCCACCGCAAACCACCAACGTACATGCGCTGTGGGACTGCAAATCACCAGGGAGAGCCCTTTGGGCACTAGCATGGCATGCTCACGTTAGCGGGCATTGTGCTATTTAACTACACCCTTAGACAAGCTACTGGGCACTTCTCCTTGCTCAGACAAGCCCTCAGGACTACAGACCATTTTCAAAAACATCCAATCTTGTTCAGTGCCTCGATTTTGGGAGCCCCAACTTGGGGCATCTCGAAGGAGCCCAATTTGCAGAGGGCAGATGCTCAGCGCTGTCTGAAAATCGGGGTTCTACTTCAGCCCCTCGAAAATCAAAGCACCCCAAATCACGGGTCACTTTTGAAAATGTAGGCCCGTGTTCCTGTGTAGTTGGTGGGTACAGAACCCAAACAGCCCCTGCTCCACTCCTTAATGGTCCCTCCACCTCGGGGTCAACCCGTATTGATGGAGCGTAGTGTGGAGGCCGGGTGTTTCACTGTCTCTGTCCATACTCTCCTACAGCGCTTTCACTCAAGGGACCAGTTGGCCTTCTACTAAAGCTGGAGCAGAACTGTACTCAATACACTCGGGGGGGTGGGAGGGTGGTCTGCCCAGGAAGCATGGTCCCTAATAAAAGTTATACTGTATTACCCATAACTAATTCCTCCCCAGCCCCAGTGCTAACTGTTCAACTCTAAGTTTACTGAAGTTTCGCTCTTCAGAGGGTTTTCTTCACAACCAGAAGGGCTACATTCACATTGGGTGAAAACTCAGTCAGCAGAATAACACCTTCGGTGCCCACTGTGGAGGGCAAGACCCTCCCCAAGACATCAATTCTGCACCTTTCTCCAGCATTCCGCTCACACCACTCTGGAGATTAACACTAGACTGGATGAAGCCCCCGGGATTAAACTGTCGGGAGTAATGCTGAGCTTCTCATGCATGGCTGGACATGCCCAGACAGAAACCATTCCCCTTTGCTGGAACTGCCGAGGCGGAGAAATCCCACAGCTCGGTGGCAGTGCCTCCCCCTCCGCCCGAGAGAGGCGATGGGCAGTGGGCAGCCCCCGTACGTAACTCCAGAACAAAATCCCAGAGCTACGGTCTCCAAGAGAGGGCAAGAGTAGTTTGAGGGAAGAGTGGGGAAGGTTTGGGTTGTCTCAGCCCAGCTCCTGAATTGCACTGGAAATTCCTTCAGGGTGCCGATCTCCACCCCGTGAATACCGCCTGATTATCATTAGAATAGATGACAAAGGAGCCCCCAGCCCTAAGCTATCCTTCAGCCACATATCTGGCAGCCTGGCTTCTCTCCGGTTTTCCCATTATTCTGGTCTCCCTCTCCGTTAACATTGGCTTATCCCAGCCACCCAAAAGCTGGCTAGTGCTCCAGTGTTGGGAAATATTTGAGGGCTTTCTGCCTGTGCATGTTGTATTCTCCCTGTCCAGAAGTGAACTGCAAAGAAAAGAATGATTCAACAAACAAGAGCCCTCAATAAACCACGGGCAAAAGAGCACAGTGTGTCAATATATGTTCATTTTAACCACCACTTCTTCCAAATTCTTCCAAACAAAATGGCACCTTCTCAGATCTGGGCCAGAGAACAGTCAGTTTAATTATTACTAGCTGCATCTTTCGCCCTCCCTGGCTAGGTATTTATACTGTGCTCATCCCCATGGTAGCGCCAGCATCCCAATTCAGCCAAGTAATTCATTCAGTAAGTAGCTCTCAGAAATGTCGTGTCTGTAAACCTCTGAAGCTGTTCTAAAGCAGGGCATTGGCCACAGCAGACCCTCAGCTGGTGTCCAGGACGCCACTGAAGTCTGCTGAATCCAAAGAAGCTCAGCCAATTTACACCAACTCTGACCATCCACACCCCCAACAGTCTCTTCCAGGAGAGCAGGACAGCCACAGGAGGAAACAGCTGTTCAAACACCGCCCTGAACTCCAGGTGAACAGCAACTGCTCAGCGCTCGGCATCACAGTGGGGCAGGGGGAAAGGAAACTTTGACTCACCCAGCCAAGAGCTATTGACTGCTCCCGCAGGGCAGAGCATGTCACCTTCGGTCGGACTTCGCCTACAGATCCACCTGCATGGAAGTGGCTTGTCTGCTTCCAGGGTCGGGAGGTCATTAGCGGGGATGAACCCATTAATACATGGAGCCTAATGGTTCAAACCCAATACGTAAACCGCTAACGTTTCACAGAGCGGGCCAGAAAACCTACCAGCTCAGGAACAGCATCACATCCTTACTGGGATGACGGCAGAAAGAACAAACAATATTTCACTGATGCCTTTACTTGCCGAAGGTGAAAGGGTAAGTAGAATTTTGAAAGGCTCTGTGAAAAATCCTCCTTCCCCACCGAATTAGAATAATGAACGCACCATAATTACAGGGCATTTTTCCTCCATACATCTCCAAGCACTTTACAAAGGTAAAAGCATCATTATCCCCAATTTACTTATGGGTAAACTGAGGCAGAGAGCTGATGGGACTTCCCTAAAATCACACAGTGAGTCAATAGAAAAGATGAGATTAGAACCCAGCCCTCCCCCAATTCATAATCTGGTGCTCTAGGCACTGGATTGTACTCGAGCTGTGACAGCATGTGACGCACGGGGGATCACAGAAAAACTTGCTATACTCCTAAAAATCATGGATTAGATTCTCAGCGGGTAGAACTCAAGGTAGCTCCTTTATAACTTCAGTGGACCACAGGAATTGCCAGACTAGACCAGACACATGATCCACCTATTCTAGCCCCATGGCCTGTCTCTGCAAATGACCAGTAGCAGACGTGGAAGAAGCCCACAGTAGGTAGTTCTGAGATAGCCCCTCCCCCTCCCCGAGAATGTTTCCTCCTAACCCATGTAGTCAGAGGCTGACCGGTGCTCTGAAGCATGTGGGTTGACGTGCTGCATTTAGCTGATTCACAGCTGCTAAGCATCTGGCCCAGTCTCTGGACCGGTGCTGGAACCAAGACTTTTGCAGGATCCACGTCATGAGAACTGTGCAGCTCAGGTGGCCCTGAGGAAAATCAGGGGCTCTGGGGGAGCACCGAAGCTTCCCATTCAATTAGCAACATGGGCAAGTCAT
Organism: Sternotherus odoratus; assembly: GCA_032164245.1. Classification (NCBI taxonomy): domain Eukaryota; kingdom Metazoa; phylum Chordata; order Testudines; family Kinosternidae; genus Sternotherus; species Sternotherus odoratus. Next base: position 15,449,373 of record JAVMKO010000016.1, read on the forward strand.
GCCTAAAGAAAGGCCTGCCACCCGTCAGAAAAATCCCTACCCCATTAGCAACATGCTATAGATTGGAAACCCCCTGCTGGCACTGCCACGTTCATTCCCTTACAAAGCAGGCGATTTAGAGATGCCCACACTAGTTCTCTTTCCGCTGGAGCAGGCTATAATTCTTTCCTCTGACAAGACGATTGCAAATTACCTGTCTTGTTCTCAGTAAACTCCACAATTAAATGGGAACAACTTCCCAGACAATGCCTGGCTGGCGTGTCCCAGCATTATGGATCCTCCTTGTCCTCTGTTACCCCACAATCCACATAGGAGATCAGGTGGGGATCCTATTGGCCGGGTCCTGTCTTTGTACCCAACTTCGTATGGCAAAGGACAGATCAGGAGGTTCTCTCCATCCTGTGTCGGGGGCCCTCGAGTCTAGGCAGTCCCTTGGAACAAAAGGTTTGGAGGTTTAATATTATGCTAGGAGAAAACAGCTCTCTGGCAACCACCCAACATTCACAACTGAAGACGGGACTAGCCCCAACAAGTCCTGTTCCTAACTTCTAATGACAAACACACAATACCTTCGTTGTGCCTTTAAAAGGAGCAACATCTCGAGAAGCAAAGCATGCTGGTCATTCAGTCCTTTCAAAAGAATACTTCTTGTCGCCACTGTGCATTGCTGAGTAGCGGAGCCATAAAACCAGAACCAGGAGCCAGGCGGGGAGTTACCCTGTTATTCAGCCAGGCATCCCCACGACTGAAAACCTCGTGTGACCTGGATTCTTGAACATCTTCAAACACATTTATCGGGGCATGAAACACATTCCATCCTCTTAACAATGGTGGAGAAAGTTATGCAACTAACATTCTCTTAACGGCTCTCCCTCCTCCCCGAGACCTAGAGGCATGGTATCAAAAGAGGCACTTTCCTGAACACATGCTTAAAAAAGAATACCAGCAGTAAGAAGGTTTTTCAAAGGGAGATTCAGCCATTTTCATATATAATGGACGCAAGGGCTCAGGGGATTGGAAAACCAGTTTAGCTCTGTCACCCGTTCACATCCAGACAACGTTAGTAGTTATTAAACACTGATATGAAATGAACTGGTAGTCTCAGTCCAGGTGCTAGTGGACAGTTATCTATGTCACTATAAGTGGCCCCCTGGCTGACATTCTCAGTAGCCAGAGAAAGGGCTGATTGGAGGAGATAACAGCTGCAGAACCCCCACAGCAAGGCCCCCCCAGATCAAAACTAGAGAAACAGGCAGAACAGACCTGGGGACGCTTTCCTGGCGACGGCCCCAAACATTCCCAACAGGATGGGCCGAACATTTTCTGCCCAAACTTTCTTCTGATGAGAAGATGGCTTTTGGCAAAAACTGCGATTTTGGTGAAAAAATTGCTTTTTCGTTAAACATTTTCAGGTTTTCAGCAAAACGGGAAACAATTTTTGTTTGTTTAGCTTTTGGTGAGCAAACATTTAAAAGTCGCCTTTTCCACTGCAAAACATAAAATCACAAATAACGAACTATAATAATGCAGATGTTTGGTTTGGGGTTTAGGGGTTTTTTTAAGCCTGAAATTTTGTGGAGAACTTTTTTCCCCATAAACTAGTATTTTTCATTTTCATTGAAACTTTTCAGAGGAACAAGATGCTGTTTTCCAGCCAGTTCTAAATCCGAGCCCTCTGCTGGTAATCCTGGAAAGTGAATTTTGCTCCCTTCTTGGGCAACGGCCTTGAGACATGTGTGGTTTTGTTTGAACACCTGGCCCCTCCACCTGCCCAGTTGAAATCTCATCTCTCCTGTGGAGGAGGCCTGGTGACTGAGACAGGGGTTCTGTTATCCTATGCCATTACAGCACAGGGAAGGATTATGTCCGGACATGTCCCAAAAGTACACTGGGAGCTGTTAGCTTCCTGATCATTGCGTCCTTAATAAATGTAAGAGGAATCCCTACACGGTGGGTTAAGAGAAGGTGTCAGCCTGCAGGCCTGAGATTCTAGTGATTTTCACAAACACTCAATACACCCTTTTAAACGGGGGAGGGGGAAGTCCTGTTTGGTTTGTGATTGATTGACCCACACGCCTCGGCTTAGGAACATAGAATTGCTCTATGGAATCAGAGTCAGATCAACCTCTGGGCAATTTAAAAGCATGTCAAATTACAAAACAAGAAGGAATAGACCCATAGAATCTGGACTCTCTGGAGCCTGCTCTTCTCAGCGTGGTCCATTGGACAGGACCCTGGCCTAGGGACACAACCAGTAATCTGCCAGTAACTTTGCACAAGTCATTCCACTCCTCAGCGCCTCCGTTTTCTCTCCCAGCCTGAATCTGTCCTGCCTATTTGGATTGTGAGCTCTTCAGAGGAGATATTCTCTCTCTCTCTCTCTCTTATTATATATTTGTACAGCACCTAGCGCAAGGAGCTCTCATTCTCAGCTGGGGCACTGCAATGCAAACAGCAGCAATAAATGTCACAAGATCATGGCACGTCCTAGCGTGTTAGAATGGAGAGTTGGATATACACACAGTGGGCACAAAATGTCAGCCAATAACATCTTTCATCTCTCGGACCCCACTTTGCAAGTCTGGCCTGTGAAGTTCTTTCAGGGTTTGCCACCATTCATTGCATGCACAGATGTTCTGAATGGCTTTAATTATCTTGGGGGGCTTTTCTTCCCCCCCCCCCCCCTGTAAATGAGCAGCGCATTGTCAGACTCGGTACCTAGCCACAAAGACCTGTTTCTACCTCACCATCCTGCAAGTTACAAGGGATCTGGTCACCACATGCTTCTGTGTCCTCATACATGGGTAGGCATGTACATGCGATACTCAACCAACATCTGATAGACATTTCACCACGTGATGTATCATCCATTACAAATGAAAGACAAAGGAGCCATAAATTATCACACAAACCACAATGGAGTGTCATTTTTATCTGCATCATTATTTAGTGGGCTGTAACTTTACTGCTTTAAAAAAATGCTGAATTCATTAGCTAGGAGATCAAAGTCACTATGCAAAGGGGAGAAATATCTTCAGAACAAAACAAAAACCTTCAAAGGTTAAACCGCACATTTGCACAGGAGTCAGGGATCAGCTCTCCATTCCTCCCAGAATGATTTTTCATTCTTCTGTGAAGGCCCCTTCTTTAATGTTAAGTTTAATGTCAGGAAACACTCTGCTTTGTGTGGGAATAAGAGAGAAGTAAAGAAGAGGCATTTTTGAGAAATCACATCAAAGTGCACAGAAAAGACACAATGGGATGGGACCATCTGATTCAACAGATCATTTTGTTTGCTCCATTGTCACCTGCTTGCGGACTCCTTTACAGCTGCATAAAGGGTAAAGGGAGGGGGAAATGACACCTACTCAGAATGCTGAGCTGTATTCAGCTGTAATCTCTTGGGGCAGGAAACATCTTTTTGTTATATAAGTGTACAGCACCCAGCACCTGGGGCTTGATTGAGGCCTCTAGACACAATATAAATAACAACGTTTTGCAGAGGCGTGAATGGCTGCACAAGGTCCAAGGTGCTGCCACAATCAAAGCCCCTGTTGTGTCCAAGTCCTGTGTACCTTTCTGACAAGCACAAACAATTACTGTGCTTTGTCCACGGGGCCCCAGCACCGCCACCGGAGAACAAGCGGAGTTCTGCTCTGATCCCTGCAACAGTTGAGTCCTGATTGCAGAATCTTTGTCAGAGGGGCTGGACTTTTCAAATCTCACATGGACAATAAGGAAAACCACCCTTGTTTGTCAGCTGACCAGATGTGGTCAGGATGACCGCGCAGAAGAACTGGGAAAGTTCACAGTTTCTTTCCCAATTTCACCTACTTTAACTTGGTGACCTCTGCCCCCCTACAATGTGAGTCTCAACATATCATTCTCTGTGAAAAATAAGTGTTAGTTAAACACAAGCTACTGGGCTCAACACAGGGGGAACCTCGATGACCTGTGTCACACAGGAGGCCAGACTAGATGATCCTAGTGGTCCCTGGTGGCCTTAAAAATCTCAGAATCTAGGAAGCGTTTCTAACTAGAGAGGGAGCTGAAAACTGACAGAGTCCCTCCAATTTCAGATCTGGATGCCAACTTTATGGCTCAGGCAGGGGGAGCCTGCTCCAGAGATTGCTGGTGGGGAAGAATGGCAGAGAGCTGGAGAGGGGAGAGCAGCCTCCTTATACTCAGGAGATGGGGACAGAGGCGAAGATCTGTCCGGGAGAAGACTGAACTCAGATGGCATCCCTTAGCTCAGCAGCCTAAACTCAAGCCCAGTCCCCCTAAAAGCCAAATCCAGAGGCCAGGGAGACCCCAAGGAAATGCCGAGCTCCAGCCCCCATTACGAATTATGACACCCTGGCCCCCTTTGAACTCGAGGGGCCGCCAGGAGCCTGCTTGCCCTGCGCATGGAACAGGTGCAGCGATGGGCTGTGAGTCATCCCAACATGCCCCTGCATCGTCTATTTACTTTTAATTGCTCCTTTGGATGTAAGAAAATACTCGTGAGACTGAAAACCCTGCACGTTGGGGCCTGAAGCAAGAGTGCGCCGGCCTCCGGAGCCGTTGATGCAAGAGACTCTCCTTCAGGCTGGATTGGCTCTCCTCAGTCTGTATTTATTAGAGCCGATTGCACCATATAAGGAGAGGTGGGACCCTTTCAAATGTAAACAACCCTGTCCGCTCTGGGTGATGTTAGTACCTCAGCCAGCACCGTCCCAAACAGAGCCCTGGGTGGACAGTCAGGTGGGGGGGGGGGGGAGAGGGGGTAGGGAAACGCTCACACCCCAGGGTAAGGAGGAGACACAAGGGAACAAGCCATGGGTGGGACACTAGAGCATCAGAGCTGCTGCGTGAGCTCTACAGACGGTGCTTATATACCACGGCGAGGAAGGCACAAAGGCATTCTGTTTGTTGATTGGCTGTTTGCTCTGGGCTCCACCCACCCACTCCCTCCTATCACTCTGCTTCCAGCCTCACTCTCAGTTCTGTGTTCCCCTCCACACCTCTCCTTCTCTCTCCCTTTCCTTTCCCTCCCCCCGCTGCCTTGGGCTTACCAGGCTGCCCCACTCCTGCCATGTTCTAGTCATCCCCCTTCACTCTGCTCTGTGTGTGTTTGCCTTTGCCTGCCTGCTCTGTTTATACTGCAGGCTCTTCAGGGCAGGGACCGTCTCTCTCGGTGGGTTTGCAAAGCACCTAGCTCTTGAGCTTGGTTGCAGTTTCTAGGCGCTCTGGGAGTGATGCAAGAATGTAGCTCTAGAAATGGAGAACTAGAGAGGGGTTTGCATCTCCGGGGCAGCCGGCACAGTCCCGTCACCCGCACAGCCTCAATTTTAAACCCACAACCATTAGCAACCCTGTTGACAACAGCGCGAATGACGCTGTCCCACTGGGAGAACCTCCCACCATTCAACAATGACATTTTCAGCTGCATATCTCAGGCCTAGATAACTGTCTGGAAAGTTATCTCCTCTCACTAGCATGTAAGGCCAGAGCCAGCGGGTCAGGAGAGAGCAGGCTGGAAATGGGTGGGGGGTTGTTTTTGGCTTTTTTAGAACTGGCACGAAAAGAGCTTTCTCAGACTTTCCACGGCATGGAAACCAACCCAGCCGCAGCTCAGCAGGCCGAGGGCCTGATGCTCACTCGCAGGCCGGCCCCGCCTCAGAGCTTGGTGTAAATGAGACTCGGGCCCTGGCCAGCTAGCCTGCATTCTCCTCCATCAGTGACGGGATACATTGAACAGCCCCGTGAAGTGCTATCACACTGCATGCATGCTGCGTCTGTGTTTATCCTTCAGCCCCATGACAATGGGGCGCAGATAGCACAACCGGGCACCGCTTATTGTGATCACGCCAGTCTTCCTCAGCGGGTAGATAGCCGTGAAACGTTCCCAGTGTACACAATGGGCTCCAGCCCTTGGCGGCGGCGGGAGGGGGCTGTTAAAACTTTTTTCCCCACCCTGATGAGTTGGCTGCCTGCGGCTGAAATCCTCTCTTCACTCACAAGCAGACGTAGCGCAGCTCGGATCCGCTTTGCCCCCCACAGTCCCTGACTCGGATCCCAACCTAACACCGACTCGGAGGGAGGTCAGTCTCAGCTGACAACTAGCAAGAATTGTGCGGGTACAATATGGACACTAAGGACAGGGCACCCGTCTCTCCATTGATCCCGGGGTTTACAACACACTCATCCCAGTAATAACTAAGGGAGAGGTTTTGAAAAGTGCGTGGCCAGATTTGGAACAGAAGTTGGCATTGCTGGGGGCACGCTGGGTGCTGAGATCTTGAAAATCGCCGTATGCCTTAGAGACGGGAGTTATTTCTCAGAGTTAATTAAGCATCAGACGATGACGAATAAGAAACTCCTGCACCAATCAATCAGGCAGTTTAGGCGTGAAGAGCTCTGTACTGTCACCAGTCAGAGTCACTAGAGGCAGCCAGCGATCTGATTGTCCTGCATCTCAGAACTTCCTCACCAGAGCTCGAATCAGGAACCTGTGACTGGAATTCCCTTCCAGTCCCCTCCTCCTGTCCCTTAGTCATTCAGGGACCTCCTGCTAGAAAAGTGTGACAAGGCCAAAACCAGAATATCTGGGGGCTGCAAGGAGGAGCTGGAGACTGATAGAAATCCTTCATCGGGGCGAGACCAGTGTGGCGGAGGCCTATAGAATCTGAAACAAAATGAATCAAATCCAAGACAGGCAGCTTGGTGTTCTATGACTTTAGGGCACCAGTCTAGAATTCAGGGAAGCGGGGGGCGGGGAGAAGAGGAAAATCAAATCCGGCTTTTGCAGCCAAGAGTTCGTTTCCCCAAATATTTAACAGCTATTGCAGCAGAGGCTGTAATGAACAAGACTCGTCCTCTCCGCCCACATTGTGACAAGGCTGGACGCTGCCTTGGTTCTTTGAAGTATGTTCTATACCAGGATTAGAAAGGTTCTTTAAATCTTTGTCAGTTATGCTTATGCAGGGCTATAAATGTACCTGGCACTCCAGTCTGCCTTCCCTCGGCTGGTTTCTAATTACCTTCTCCTGGCCGGGCCCCAGAGCCTGTGTTCAAACTCTCTGCTGCCTTTGACAGTGTTGATCACATGGTCCAACTTGAAATCTTGTCTTCCCCTGCCTTTCACTGCTGCGTTCTCCTCCTGTCTTTGGTTGACAGTGTAGCCGGGTGGGTTCAAAGTCAGGTTGCTAAGAGCATCCCCAAGGCAGAGGTCTTCTTTGGTTTTCTCTAGGGAGGACGGGGCTATCCTTTTGTATTCGTGGGGGGGGAGGGGGGACTTTAGCAAAAGCAGTGCTAAGAGATGTTTAATGCGGAAGTAATTTGCAATGGATAACACAAGCAGCTTTATTGAGCCTACTATTTGCAGAACAATGCTATATATTTTTATGTGCTGGTACCTATTAACCACCCCACATACTCCTGTAGGCAGGCCTCTCAAGGCTCTCCTGCAACACACTGCTGCAGTGCCCGCCAAGGGATCATCAGCCTACCTCAAAAAGTTTAGAAAGTTGGGTTCAGGTCAGCACCCCAAAGTTACCAAAGCTCCTTCAAGTCCCTTTGTAGCAAGTGGGACAGAGCAGATCAGAACTATAGTGTGAGCACCATCTTCATGGCATTTACGCTTCTGGTCTCAGCGCAAGCCAGACTACCAGGCAAGACAAAAAAAGTGAACTCAACTTGTTACTGAATCTTTGAAAATGTTTGGGTGTGGTGTGAATTTTGGGCAAGAGATTGGGGTCGGCTGTGTTTCATCTAAACTGGCTAATCCCTAATCCCTCCCCACTTTATGCGACTCAGCATAAATTAATCATTGTGGCTAATTTTGGGTGATTAGAGAAGTAATGGGCAAATACCACCCACCCAGGAGAATGCCAGAGGGAGTTCAGGGCAGGCGCTATGGGGCTAGCTGGAGGGATGGAATTGAAAAAGGAAGCTGCACGAGGACTGTGACACGTGTATTGAGTAGGGTGACCAGACAACAAGTGTGAAAAATCGGGACGGGGTGGGGGGTAAAAGGAGTCTATGTAAGAAAAAGACCCACAAATTGGGACTGTCCCTATAAAATCAGGAATCTGGTCCCCCTCGTATTGAGTAAGGAACCCAATGGAATCTCAATGGCTGCTTGTCAAGACTACACTGTGACAACAGAACCCCTGAAACCCTTAGTAACAATGGTGGCTGTCTGGTGAGTTGGTTAAAAACAGAAACACCAGGAAAAAATCTGGATTTAAGAACCACTTTGAAATTAGAGTCTCACTTCCCCAAGACACACAAAAGGTATCAGGAGAAAAATCAAATGCCTAGACTACAGCACCTATCTTACACGAGCTTCCAGATACCAGAGTGGGGACCAGGGGGTAGGGACTTAGCTAGACAGAGAGGCGGATAAGAAAGTTGGTGATTGTTTATGGGAGAGGTGAAATTCAGATCAGGACTCCTGCACCCCTCCAGAAAAATGTCTTGGGAATGGGGGGATGGGAGAAGAGCAAAACTGAATAAATGAGGGTCTTGCTTCAAGTTACTAAAGATGCGGGGGGAGGGGGCAGATCCTAAACTTCTGTAAACTGGCATCGCTCTGTAGACTTCAATGGAACTGGACCATAGTACCAAGCGACCCGGTGTGACTCTCCTGAGCTCTCCTGTGGTCCATGGAATTACTCCAGATATACCCCAGTGAGTGTAACTGTAATCAGAACCTGCCCTGTTACTTCCAGAGATCCCAGCTTAGATGATAGGATTATGAGAAGTGCCTCTGTTTCTCTAGTTAGATCTTTTTCCTCAGTGTTTATAGTTTTGCCTTCAAAATTCTTGACACACCCGAGAGAGAGAGAGAGAGAGAGAGAGAGAGTCTATGGGAGGTTGGGACCAGAGACCATAAACACAACTCAGTGGAGACAATAGCTCACTGTGTTTTAATTGCAATGTACAGGAGGCTCACCCACCGACAGAGGTGCTAGAGCTTCAGTGGGAGCTCTTGGCTGTCTTGTTTCTCCCAGGCAAAATGTCAATTGCACAAGATGTCATTCAAGCAGCGTGTTTGTCAGGACAACTCTGAAGCTTGCAACATGAGATTTCCATTTCCCGAGCTTCCCCTTTTCACTTAGATTTATGCAGAGACGGTTATGAAAATTAGGAACTAGGAATGTCCCTGCCAGCATGTTCTGTATAGTAAATAATATCTCTGTGGAATGATGTGGTGCTTGCAAAACACAGAGCATACCTTTCGGATACAAACCCATTCTCGTCTGAATGGACTAAGCCATTGCTTTTATCACGCTTCGCAGGTGCTGCATTTGCAAAGGCCTGAGACAGAGTCATATCAAGAACGTATCCCAGCCAAGGAATTAGCCCCATCTCCCAGACAACTGCTCTTCACTGCAGCAAAGTCCAGTGAAAGCCAAGCCTAGGAGAAGAAAGTTGCAGGCAAGGTGTCTGTTCTATTAAACAGCTTAGACGCAGGCTCTGTCAAGCCAATGTCCGGGAGCAGAGATTCTTCCGCCCGGAGTCAGGATGCATACACTCTGAGCACACCGTTTCCCGCTGGCTTTGAGTGCCTGCTTTCAGACGTCACCACACCACCCTCCCCAATAACTGAATGATCCTGCCTAGAAATACTCACAAAGAACTCCACAGCTCCCGTGTCCACTAGCACTCAATTCCGCTGGAGACTGCTCAGCTACTTCACGCAATTTGCAAGGCTCTTTCACGACCATGGCAACCTGGAAATTCTTAACTGGCCATGGGCTTGTTACACTTCCAAAGCAGCTTGCCTCCAAGAATCTAGCTCCTACGGAAGGAGCGGGCAAACAGATACCATGATGGGCATATCAGATAAGCCTTGGATCAAGTGGATTAGATAGAGCTTTAAAACCCCCCGTGGAGGTAACTCCGATTATCCCCTTGTGCGCGGGTTAACTCAGGCGGCGTCCCAAAGTGATTCAGTGGCTGCCCGTGCAGCAAAACCCTGTGTCCTGACTCCCAGGCATCTGTTGCAACCCCCCCAGGCCACACTCCCTCCCCAGAGGCTGTTACTCTTAAGGTAGGCCAGATTGTTAGCTTTACAGGCGGTGCTGACAGCATACCCTTGTAAGGTCCCAGCTGTAGATGCCAGGCCACTCAACACTGAATCCACCGCAGCTCCCGGATTGCCGCCTGCTGTCGAATCAAATCAACAAATGGCCTTCGCTGGTGTAAGTGTAGCCAGACCCACTTGATTAAGTTCCCGGTCAGCTGAGCTAAACAAAGGTGTCTGTTTAAAGCTGGGTGTTCACCGTCGGACTCTAGTTTATGCCTCCACAAATAGACAGTGGGGAGCCCAACCAGACAGGGTACTGGGCACCGTGATCTGCATGGGAAGGGAACGGGATAGGGGCACTCTTGCCATAATGCTACCCCAAGTTTCGCTCTAACCTGAGTCCTGCCCTCGTTTCAGAGCTGCACGCACAAGCGCTTGCAGGCTCACGCCATCGAGGAATGGAAACAATGCCCCCGTGCAACTGATCGGACCGACTCCGGTGAGAGGCCCCAGCCTGAATCTTAAACATATTCACCATCCACGTATGGAGCGGTGAAACGTTCCAAGAAGAGACTCAGCCGGGGAACTGGAGCTCCGGAAACATTTGTGGGGCTCCCAATCGGTTCACAAGCAGAAACAGAAGCCAAAGTTCTGCTTGTCCACTAAATTATTTGCTAAACTCCCAGGGAAGGTGTAAAGGGATGGGCTCTCTCTCCCCCGCCCAGGAAGGAGACAATGCCACACAGCACACCTAGTATGGTTCAGCCCCTGCCTCAGGGCACAAAAAACTAAAACCTCAGAAGTAACATCAAAGCAAAGAAATTCCCCTTCTCCACATGGGCTGCAGTCCCTGACTCCACAGACCTTACTTAGCCTTACCTCTATCAACTGCTAGGTGTGGAATTGGAAGGATACCAGTCCCTTAATTTTCTTGCTGGGTCATGTGGCAGGCAGGTGTCCCTTAGTCCTCTCCTGACTGTTATCCCATCGCAGAAGGTCTCTGCCGCAAAACAACTCAGTGTTTTAGCTGGGCTCAGAGTAGAGCTGGGTGAAATTTTTCAAGACACCAATTTTTTTCCCCTCCCAAAAATGCAGATTTGGCTCAACCGAAGCATTTTGCGGATTCACATCCGATTCCCCAAATTGTTTTGGTCAGCAAAAAAAAAATCAGAACAATATCAAAGTATTTCATGTCAATATTTTGTAAACGAAAACGTTTTGTTTCAAATTATACTTCAATTTGATTTTTAAAAAGGTTATGAAACTAAAAAATGAAACCAATATTTGGTTTGACCCAAAACAATTTTTTGTTTGTTTGAGATGTTTCTGTTTGGCCCAAGAACCGGAAATCGATTAATGGCACAGTTCTAGGTCAGAGACGAGTATTGATCTGTTCACCCTTTCTCTACTGAGGCATGTGTCAATCACAGAATCTAGGATGCGATGACCTAAATGCATCCTAAGGCTACTTCCCAATCCAGAGCTCCTGTAATTTATACCATGGGTGTTGTTTGCTCCTTAGAACTTCTCTACAAGAGCCATATTGCCACGGAGGAAACAATGCACAAAGGATGGTGGTGTACGGCTCTAACCATTAGAGATCAGGATGAGACAGACACACTGTGGGAGCCAGATTAGCCCACACCTGCTTGCTACAAGGTTCTTATACCTTCCTCTCAAACATCCGCCGCTGGCTACTGGCAGGGGCAGGATACTGATCTAGATCAACCCTGGGTGTGATCCAGTCTGGCAATTCCCATGCTGGTTAATTGTAACTAACAAGGAACAAGAAGTGGGTGATGCCTTGAAGTTGTCCTTTAGCGCAATATGAAAGCAATACAGAGAATTCACTCTACCGAGTAACAAAGACTCTACAGCAGAATGCTTAGATCTGTTTTATTCAGTGATAAAAGATCATCTACTGAGCTTTCCAGACAGGAGGAAGTTATACTTTTGATTGACAGCCCAATTAGGCAGCCAGTTCTTAAAGACATAGTACTAATGTCGTCATTACCCGTTGCCTAGAGGCTCTGACAAGGAAATCACATTATATTTGCAGTAAGGAGGTTAATAAAAGCAGTGATGCCCCTGCAGGCATTCATGTGTCGGAAGCCTACTCTGAGGTTTCCTTCCCCTGGTAGTGACACCACCTCACTTGGGAAGGAGTAAAGAACGGTTCCAGCATCGGTGCAGGGAAGTGGCAGCCCCAACAGACTCCCAGTGAAATTCTGGCCCCACTGAAGTCAGGGCGGGTTTTGCCATTGACTTCAGTGGGATCAGGTCTTTAGACCGGCCTCTGTAATGGAGCTGAAGAGGAAGGAGCAAAAGGGTGGCTTATAACATTCAGCTGCGGGACTCCAAGTTCTGCCACTTCCAACCCTACCCTTAGCCCTGCCTCAGGCTTCAGAAACTGGTTTCCTGCTTTCCCTTAGCCAAAGAATTAGCTGCACCGTTAAATTCATTGCAGAGACATTTTCTACAGCCCCTTCCCTGCTCCCGGCCTTCCGCCAAACTGGTCAGTGCCAGCCTGTTGAGCCGTAACAGCCTGAGTCTGGGAAGCACACCATGAGCACAGGCAAAGCCTCCAGATTATAGCGCCAGCATCAGACAGTGCACTACTTTCAAACAGGGGGCACTGGGGTCAGAGCTTCCCGGTGGAGCTATTCCGACTGTCAGGACTTCCAGGTTCAAATCCCATTTGGGGTGACTCAGCCCATCACCCTTCAGAGGTAGAAAACTCAGTCTCTGCCCACACAAATGAGGCCTTAGAGACTCAGCTCCTAGCTGCCATGAGTGAACGTCAATGGTAATCGCTGGGGGTGACTAACGAACACGCTCAAATTTCCCATCCTCAGTATTGTTTGCCTGACCTCCAGCCCAGAAGTGGCTGCTTCTCAGTGGGGACTGAAAAGATTCCTAAATAGACAGCGCCCAATCCTAGTGGGCTTTTGTCTGAATGAGGAGTATTAGAACTGGGCCCACAGCAATGAACTCCTCCAGCTCCGCTCATTGCAGGATCCAGGGCACCCTGTGAAAGGGGCTTTTGCATGCATTGTGCTGAAAGGAGCTATTAGAGTGAATATAGCATTATTAGTGAACTAGGCCGGATGTCTGGAAGAAGCCATTTCATGCATGTTTGCATTCGGGCTCTCCAGGAGGAAGCAGCTAGCTAGCTGATCCTTTGGATAGCTACAGTAGAGCCTCAGAGATATGAGCATCAGAGTTACGAACAGACCAGTCAACCACACATCTCATTTGGAACGGGAAGTAGGCAATCAGGCAACAGCAGAGACCAACCAAGAAAAGCAAAGCAAAGACAGGACAGTGCAACGCAAACACTAAGGGAAAGCAGCCTTTTTCTTCTGCATAGTAACGTTTCACAGCTGTATGACGTCACCGTTCAGTTGTAAACTATGGAAAGAACAACCGGCAATGTTTTATTCAGAGTTACTGAACATTTCAGTTACAAACAACCTCCATTCCCAAGAACCCTGAGGTTCTACTGTACCTTCGCACAATTACTACAGGGTGAAGTCACTTTGTGCCGAGATCAACATCAGCAGTGCCAAGCCTCATTCATCCTGAATCCTGCTCAGTTTAAGGAACCGCGTGGTTTGTAGCCTCCCTTCAATTAACTTCCGCTGTGATTTGCCACCAACGCACACAAAGGCTCAGTACAACTCAGGATGGATTATAGAAGCACACACCCCTTTGCAGTGCAGAACCATAGTTTAAATGAGCCCCTAAGAGGAGCAAGAAAGATTCAGACAAGACTGAAGTGTCAGGCAAAGCTCATTGGCTCTCAAACTGAGCTGAAGATTTCACACTTAGAGCTGCATGAAGCTATTCGAGTTCACTTCATGTGTCACTGCAGTGCAAAGAAATTGTGAGAAACCTGTGACTATTGAGAGCTTCACAGTTGTCCCTGTGCTGCCCAACATGGTGAGGGATCACAACTCCATGGAAGCAGCAAGAATAGAACTTAGATGCTCCCACTGAAAAAGCTGTGCTCCGGAAGGAAAATCACCTTCAGCTGAGAGCAGTATAGGACCTATGACACACAGCAGTGCAATTCTGATTCTATCCAGCAGTCACACACAGACACACACACATCTAACCAGTTCATTGCATCAAATTCCTAAATGTTTTGCAATTTTTGTCCTAGGTGAAATATCTTTTCACCAGTCAAAGCAGTTTTTCCACATTTGAAATAAATGGAGTGTGCTGGCTTGGAGGAGAGTGCTTTTTGTGATTTGTGCCCAAAGTGGTAACATCAGCACAGAAATCTGGCCAGTGTAGCAAAAATCATTCTTCTGGGGTAAAAACCTAGAGATGCAAGAATGACAAGACATTATCCTTTTCCAGTTGCCTTTGGAAGCTAGAACAATTATTGGGAAGGGAATGTGACTTGAGATGAATCAGAGATGGGAGAGGTATGGGAACAGAGACAAATCAGTGCCATTACCCTAACATCAGAGAAAAGTGAATTAGGAAAGAGACACAACTAGACGTAGTTAAAGCTAAACATTTTAGGTTCAGCAACATGATCTCGACAGGAGCAGGGGGGAGAGGGAGGAGTTTAGGCTGATAGAAAAGAATGTTCTAGTCTGACTCAGCTCTCACTCAGCTCGAGAGGCTAGAACTATGTGCAACAGGCTGATGCTGATGAGTATTCAGAAGGTCTAATGGTTACAGTATTGGCCTAGGCCCTGGGGGTCAAATTCCTGCTCTGCCACAGACATTCTCTGTGACCTTGGGAAAGTCATTTGGCATCTCTTTGCCTCAGTTTCCCCATCTATAAAACAGGGATAACAAAACTGTCCCGCCTCACAGGGGAGTTGTGAGGAGAAATATAAAAAATATTGTGAGGTGTCTAGCTACTACCATAATGGGGACCAGGTAAGTCCCATCCGTGGACAGACATTGAGAATTAGCAAGCACTTTACACATTAATTAATTAAGTCATCCCCCTGGAAGGCAGGTATTGTTATCCCAATTTCACAGATGGAGAAACTGAGGCACTGCAGATAGCAGCAGAACAGGAGACCGAACTCAAAGTCCTGACTCTCATTCACCTCCTTTAGTCACTAGACCACACTGATCAGACAACTCATGTTGATCTGTGAGTTCTGTTTTGATGTCCAGCAGGATTTCTCAAAACCCATCGGTTTTGCAAGACAAGGGCCTTTCGTAAGAGGGTGAGAGTTTTGCAAGCAGAGAAGAGCTGCACGCGATTTTCAAAATAAGCTTGACCTTCGGGGCAAGGTTACCAAGTCTCACTGGGGAAACAAAAATGCTTCCTTCCCCTTTCTGCACAGGACACGGTTCCAAACGGTCACGAGAAGGGTCGAGAGGTCAAAAAGTCACTTGGGTCATCCTGCTGGGCTGAGGGTGAAGCCAGGCACTGCCAGAGTTGGGGAGCACAAGGCGGCATGGGGGGGCAGGGCACAGAGCCCATCCCATGGGAGAGTTTGACTGGGTTGGGCTGAGATCTGGCATCTCAGAGGCAGGTAGGCGTGAAGTCCCAATGAGCTGCGCCTGTGAGCAATGTATTCAGCTGTTATCAATATTTAGATAGTAAATCCTGGGGGTAATAAACAGGAAACACACTAACTTTAGTACTTTAATCTCTTGTCTTTGGGGCTAATACAAAGCGTAATAGAAGTTTAACAGCTAATACTTCCTGGGGGGAGGAGGGGTGCACTCTGGGCTGGCAGGTGGGTGCTCGAATAGGTGGGACTACAACTCTCGGATCCAGTACTCCTTGTTGCATGGTGCAGGATTGGTGCTTGAGGCGGCTTGCTGCATCCACAGGACAATTCTTCGCCCCCTCCCTTACCTGCCTAGAGGTCGATTCCTGGGCAAAGCTTCTGCAAACAGTACAGTATTCCAGACCGTCCGCAGGGGCAAAGGCTGACCCGTGTCATCCTGCTCCATAGGAGCTCTCTTGGGAGGCAGGGGAGGGTTAGGAACTCATCATGCCAAATCCACAGTGGGCGTCAATCCACCTCGCTCCCCTGACTACGACAGAGCGGTGCATTGGAGCCCCTTGAGGACCTTCCCCGAGCGCCCAAGGAGGGGAGCTGGAATAGGTTTCAGATCCCGCTGGCTAGTCTACCCCTCAGCGCCTGGCCCCCAGCCCTCTTATAAGGGCCAGCTAGGCCCTGATTGAGCTGGCCACGGCCGTGGTCAGCCGCTCCCTCAGCTGCAGCTACTTCCCCAATCAGTCTTAGCCCGCCACAGCCTCCTCCAAGGCCTCTGTTAACCCTTTCAGGGCCGAAGCAGGGTGTTCACACTGGGGTCAGTGGGAAGGACAGAGCCAGGTGTGGTGCTTTGAAAGAGGCAAGCTGCTATACCCCAGCATGGCAGCATTCACTGCCTGGAGTCCTGGCTTCAAAGGCGTTTCAGCTCGTCTGGGATTTAAAGCCATCGAACCGAATTGTGTCAGCAAATGCCATAAGCAGCGAGTTCTGCTCCCGGTCTCCTAGGCAGCTGGTTCTGGGTTTAGAACGAGTGAGCAGTGACGGCTTGACGGCTCTGGAGACTGTTTCCCCACAGAGCACGTATGGCCCTGGCCGGAGCAGTGCTTGATTTCCTCACCCAGCTGAGTTTTCTCCTGGGATCGTGGATCTCTGACGCTTTATCTTTAACCTCCAGTAAAAAGGCCATAAAAAAGCTTTGAAAGCAGGTGGCAGAGGTGTGCTCAGGTGCCTGCGCCCGATTCCCCTGGGATTCGCCTTGCCGAAGTTAATATTAAACTGCATGTGCGCACCTCGGCAACCACCCTTTGTTCTCCCGGCCTTGCTCTGCGTACACCAGAGAGGGGCCCAAACCCGATCACCAGTTCCAAGCCTCCCACACCGAGCACAGGGGAGGTCTGGACCACGATCGGCGTCCAGGGTCGAAGTTCGTATCTCAGACCCGTGTCAATACAAGACGGGTCTATCTTATCTCCCACTGCTGCTCCTCACCGTCCTATTGGATCTGAATCAGAATGTGGCTACGGAGTTTCCATGGACTCTGCCGGGGGGGGGTGTTGGGCCCAGGTCTGGATTTCATGACTCAGGACCGATCTCTGCTAAACACTCACTCAGGAGGTGATTCAGCTACCAGCAGCTTCTCAGTCTGATAAGGGAAATGATGCAAATAGGTCACCTTAAAATACACTAACTGGGCAAATAGTTCACCTGATTCTGCCCCTTTCCCCAAAGAGGTGCCTTAAAGCACTTATGAAAATGGAGGTGAAGGCTGCAGGGACCTCTTAAGGAGAGAGGAGTGCTAGGTCCCAGGAGAAAAGACTCCCACCTCCCTAGACATCTGAGTCCATCGCTCTGTTCACAAACCCAGCTCTTAGCTTCCCCTTCTGCCATCTTCCCATGCAGCCCTCTCCTCTCTGGGCAGCCTGAATGCCAGCTCATGTTAGGGCCAGAAAGATGGTAGTGGCTGGACTTAGTTGGGGATTGGTCCTGCTTTGAGCAGGAGATTGGACTAGATACCTCCTGAGGTCCCTTCCAACCCTGAGATTCTATGATTCTGTGACTGAAGGCTGCACCAAGACATGAAATAAGGAAAACTGATTTTCCACAGGCTCACGTCTTTGTTGGAAGCCTAAGGATCCATTCTCTTGCTCACTACACTGAGCCTCAGCACTGTAGTCAGGGGGTTGCTAATGGCCTTTTGGGTTGGGGTTGAGCGGGAAGGTGCATTGCCATCCCACAGCCTGCTGTGGCTTTTATGAGTCTGTGGAAATATGGTTATAATTAGACATAGGATAAGGCACGGGGGTGGGGGGGGATGTATGCTTTTATACGATCCCATGAAAAGTTCCTGCACAGAATATTACACACATTTCCTGGTGGACACAGTTCAACGGCACAATATACAGCCGCTTTGAAAAGGAATCTGGGAAAGCTCCGAATAAAAGGGTTGTTTCGGTGGAGATAATGTGTGCAATATCCTTCCATGGGGACCACACATCTGTTCCATTTCAACCACCTTCCTTCATTCTGGGAGCGGAGCGCGGTTTCCTCGCCAAGTGCCAAAAACAGGCTTGGGGCCTTCTGTTCCCACCAGAATCTATTTATTGTTGAGGGGGAAATAAAGCTCTATTTTAAAAAAAAATCTGGATCTAGAGGCTAGGTCTGAAATGTCACTGACTGGGCACATCCCCTGAAGTAAACATCCCTTGTGGAAGCAGGAGGGGACAGAGAACCTGTGGCTACTGCAGAAGAAAAACAGGGACATCAATTACAAAACGGACAGCAATCCAAGAGGAAAAAAAGGGAGGGATAGGAGTGGTGTCAACTGATTCAGGGCGTTTTCTGCATATTCGTAAAGGATCTCCCGCCTGCAGGAAGATCTTCCTGGTTATGTTAAAGAGGGTCAGCTGGCATTCAGTTACATCTTTGCCAATATCCAGAGTAGGGAGGATTTGCATAGGACGGCACCTAGGGCAGTTACTAGGAGCAATGAGATGCGATTAAGGGAGTGACAGTAATACAGATGTTAAGGGAAGGGTAATAACGGCTCTCTAATGGCAAAGTTCCTGAGTGACACTACAGATTAGTCTCCCAAAGGACACAGAGAGAGCACCCTGCTGGTCGGTCCATTTAATACTATATTAGCCCTTGCAAATGTTCTGAACGTTCCTGCCCTGACAGGGGACGGACGGGATGAGCTTGTGGGACGCTCATCACTGATTTCTACAATTCAATGTCTCTTTCTTTCTTTTCCGAATCTCGTACAGTTTTGCTGATCTCAAAGACACACTCTGCTCTGCCTGACCGTTCAGAACAGCCCCTTCTGTTCAGTGCTGGAGCTTCCGGGACCTAATCCACATGAAGACAAACCTTTGAGAAGCCCCATTAAACACATGCCACCATGCCAGCCAAAAGGGGCTTTTGAAGGAGACACACCACATTGAGAGGAAGGTTTGGTGGAACTAAAGATGGACACCTTCCTTTGGTGTGGAGAAGATAGAATCAGAGAAGATCAGGGTTGGAAGGGACCTCAGGAGATCATCTAGTCCTACCTCCTGCTCAAAGCAGGACCAATCCCCAATTAAATCATCTAACATCATATCCCTAGATGTCTCCCTCAAGGACTGAATTCACAACACTGGGTTTAACAGGCCAATGCACAAACCACCGAGCTATCCCTCCCCCCTAAGGAGGACTCTGAAGAGACAGATTTTTAAAGTCTTGGTAACTAGCTCATTGCCTGACCAGGGACTTGAACCCTGGACCCTCACATTAGAAGTTTAATACTCGGAGTTGAGGAATAGAACCAGGGGGACTCCTGCCTTTCCATTTGTAGGCCCAGGAGACCTAACAGACCTGGCACTGAGATAGTTTTCTTGCCTGGAGTGAGAAGGGACCCATGGGCAGTATCTGACACCATGTCCCACTTCAAATCCAGAGAGGACACAAGGAAGATCACCCTCATAGAACCCCAGCAAGGAAACCAATGGACACAGTACTTGCTGTCTGGGCTTAAACCCATCTCCCTCCCTGAAGGAAATATCCCCAGTCTTCCTCCTTCCCCACTCCCTAAAATCTTATTCCTAACCCCTTAGCAACTGAACTCAACTCTAGAAAGTCTGGCAGATCTTTGCCTGTAATGTAGTAAATTCCTTGATCTGGGCATATTTTCCTTCCTCAACAAGACCTTTCCAGACTCTCACACTTCCTGCCTGCCTGGCTAGCTGCATTGCAGCCCATCCCCCATATAATGTGCTCTTTTATAGGTTTTTTGGGTGGGGCAGGAGTGGCACCCCACCCTCCCCAGTCTAAAATCCAATCTGGGTTTTTCAACAGTTAGGCTAATTGCCTAATTAACAACAGGGCATAGTGTATTTCATAATCAGGAGGTAAAATACCCTCTCTTGGAACAAAACAGATCCCAAACCACGGAACCAGCTCTGAAAACAGACAAACAGAGGGCAGAAGCTCTTCTAATGGGCGAACGTGAGACCTACAAGGGTTTAGATTAGTGTCCCAGGGTTATGAGAAAACTTGAGTGGTTTGATTTAGCACAAGTCAGTTTAAGGAGGTATGAAGTCTCAGGGCCTAAAGGAGCCTTTAGGATCTCAATACCTTTACAAATCTGAGTCTCTTGGAAAAGGTCTGCACCTGGCATCATTAGCTTAACAAGCATGGCAGGCAATTGGCCTGTGGAATGAGTGTGATGAGTTTCAGCTGAGTTCCCTGTGCACCAGAATCACAGAAGCCACACCCCCAACTATCTGCCCACCTGGGTGGGTGGCTCATATTAGAAGCCCAAGCCTGGGTGAGCTAGGAAGGCTTGAACTATCCTACTCTGCCACAGTACAGTTGATGGAGCAGTGAGAGCTATTAGTATTCATATTACAATAGCATCTAGTGTCCCTAGCTAAAAGCAGGGCTCTATGGTGCTGGGGCTGCACATACACATAGGGAGAGATAGTCCCTCCGCTGAAGAATTTACAATAGAAATAGACAAGTCAGGCATATAGCAGGTGGGGAATTGGAGGGACAGAGAGGTGGACTGACACAGCAGGTCAAGGTGGCAGAGACAGTAAAAATACCACGTCTCCTAATTCTCAGTCCAATGATTTACATCCACTAGCACAATCCTGGTTCACCCAAAAATCACTCCATTGCTTTGTGCCTCAGTTTCCCCCCATGCAAAATGAGGAGGGGCCTTCCCTTCCCACCTCCCGAGGATGTTGTGAGGATTATTTTGTGAATGTTTGTACGGGGAAAGGGCTATGTAAGCGTTAAGTAGTTTTATTAATCCTAAATATTGTCCATCCAGGACAAGCTTGAGGCAGATTGGAGAGACAACATGAAGACAGGCCCATGCTGTCTCTGTTCTGTATATCCACAGAGCACATCAGCCTTCAGGTCTCTCCCTAGAGCAATTACCAATGAAACTAAATTCACTCACACCGAGAATATTTCAGTTAAAAAATGAACCCTTGAACCAGTGCCATAGAGAGAGGCCTTCAAATTGGCTCCGGTTTGTCTTACACTAGCACGGCCCCTTAAATAAACCTCCCAGAGCAATGGCGTGTGTGCAATATGGCCTGCGTGCGTGGCCATTCGACGACATCGCGTACACAGCGGATGTGTTTAAGACTATAATCAAGCCCTGCATTTTGCAAGAGGCCCATGAGGGGAGGGGAGGACGCTGGCGGCGTCCCCAGCGACAAACACAGACCCTGGGAACAATTGACTAAGCATCTCAGGTTGGCCGGAATGAATTATGGACACCTCCTTGTTGCCGGGGCTGTCAGTCCTGCCGGCAGAAGGTTTTGCGTGGGGTCAGCAGACACATCTGCCTCTCGGTGACTCCCCGGGGCCCAGGAGGGCATGAGAACACCCTGCCTTTGGCAGGAGTCACACCGGGCCGCCATGCCCACAGGGAGCCGGCTGTCAGCGTTGGTCCCTGTTAGAAGCTGTTTGTTTTGCAAGCAGGGGGTGGCTGCACTGGAATGCCCCAAAGGGCCGATAACAGGCTCTTGTTTTGAGAACAGTTTGTGGGCAGTGAAGGAACCGGTGTTATTTGGCTGGTTCGCAGCTGCAATCTGTATAGCAAGTAGGGTGAGCAGATCACCACAACAAAATATCGGGACACATGCGGGGGGGGGGGGGTTGAGGAGGGGGCCAGGCAGCCCATCCCCCCAACCCCCCCACGGGTCACCAGCACAGCCGCTCCCCCCCCCCAGTTGGCGTCTCAGAGACCCCCTCAGTTCCGGGGCTGAGTGCAGCCCCCCTTCCACGGGTCAGCGGCGTAGCGCCCCCACACACACACTCTGGGGCCACCCCCCCTTGCCGCGGATCAGCGGCACAGCCCCCCCAACTCCGGACACAGCCCTCCTGCTGTAGATCAGTGGCACTGCCAGCGCATGCCCCCCCCCCCCCCCAGCTCCGGGGCCGGGTGCAGCAACCCCTGCCGTGGGTCGGCAGCTCAGGGGCCCCCCCTGGCTCCAGTTCCGGGTGAACCCCCCAGCGCTGCAGATTGCGGCGCAGCCGCACAGGGCCCTTCACCCACCTCCTACTGGGGGGGAGGGGGGAGGGGAGCTAGGAACTCTTTGCAGTCCCGCCCCTGCAACATGTGGCGGTGGAAAGACCTGGCCGCCTCTGTGTCTGCCTGGGGCCAATTTGCAAGCTCCTGCTGGAGCTGCCCCAGGCAGAGAAGTGGTGAGCGGCGCCCTGAGTTCCCCGAACTTCCCTTGGTCCCGATATCGGGACAAAGAGGGCGTCCCGACCGAGGTAAGGTCAGGACGCGGGACAAGACCCCTAAAATCAGGACTGTCCCGATAAAATCGGGACATCTGGGCACCCTAATTGCAAGATCTAGTGTCAATCTGGGTTACAGCCCATTGTGCCAGTGTGAATAAGGAGTAAGCCACATCACTGCAATGTAAGTGACCAGAGTCAAGGCCTGTGTCCTGAGCTCCAGTTCTTAAACCTTCTAGAATATACTGGAAACCTATGTGTGAGCAATGCCCCTCTACCATGTACACAAATCTGACATCAGGAATCATTACATTCAAAAACCAGTTGGAGAACACTTCAACCTCCCTGGTCACTCAATAACAGACTTGAAGGCGACAATTTTAAATCAGAAAAATGTCAAAAATAGACTCCAACTGGAATTAACTTGCACATTGGATGCCATCAACTTAGGGTTAAACAGAGACTGGGAAATTTAAGTATCCTCACACCTTCTTGTCAACTGTCTGATATAAGACGAAGAAGACTTTGTAGCACCTTAGCGACTAACCAGTTTATTTCAGCATAAGCTTTCGTGGGCCAAAGCCCACTTCATCGGATGCACTTCGTCGAAAGCTTATGCTGAAATAAACTGGTTAGTCTCTAAGGTGTTACAAAGTCTTCCTCGTCTTATTTACGGATACAGACTAACATGGCTGCTAATCTTAAACCTGTCTGATATAGGCCTTCTTGATTATCACTACAAAAGGCTTTTTTCCCCTCCTGCTGATAATAGATCATCTAAATCAGGGGTCTCAAACATGTGGCCCGGGGGCCACATGCGGCCCGCAAAGCCCTTCCCTGCGGCCCGCCAAGCTTCTTGGCGCCCCCCCCTCCCCCCGATAGCAGTTTGCAGGACGGAGGGGCCAGAAGTGGAGGCTTCTCTGCTGCCTGGCTGGGCCGCGTGTGTTTCTAGCTCTGGACTTCCTAGATTGCTCTTGCTTTGTTTGCCAAACAGCTGTTGGTGGTGCCTCATGCTTTCCAGGAGGGAATGGGGAGCTGCGTGCTCAGAGGAGGAGGTGGGCAGGGGTGGGACCTCTTGGAAGGGGTGGAGTGGGGGCGGAGCCGAGGCAGCAAGGGCGGGGTGTGTGTCAGTGGTGCGGCCCTCAGGCCAGTGCACTAGTCCTCTTGGAAGGGGTGGAGTGGGGGCAGAGCCGGGGAAGCGAGGGCAGGGTGTGTGTCAGTGGTGCGGCCCTCGGGCCAGTGCACTAGTCCTCATGGAAGGGGTGGAGTGGGGGCACAGCCGGGGCAGCGAGGGTATGTGTGTGTGTCAGTGGTGCGGCCCTCGAGCCAGTGCACTAGTCCTCATGCGGCCCTCGTGGTCATTTGAGTTTGAGACCCCTGATCTAAATTAAATAGCCTCTTAGAATTGGTATGGCAACTTCCACCTTTTCATGTTTTTCTGCGTGTATATACACATCTTACTTCTGTGTGTTCCATTCTATGCATCAGATGAAGTGGACTAAATAATGCATCACTGATCAGTGGGCATCAGATGAAGTGGGCTAAATTTGTTAGTCTCTAAGGTTCCACAAGTAACTCCTGCTCTGCTGTGAACTGAGGCCTTGAGGGAGCTGGGGGGGAAAGCGCAGCATCTATTCTATTAAATGGGAGCCACAGCACCATGCCAACTGAGTCTGTGGCCACATCTGAGTCCCCATGCTGTCTGTGGAATCTGGAGCTGGAGCTTTGCTTTCTGCAGAGGGCAGCTGCAGGATCTCAGCAGCAACTGTTCTCCGGTATGTATCTTAAAGTAGCAGAGCCCAAGTGATTGCAATGCCCAATATGTGACACCAGATACAGCCCAGCACCAACTGGGTGCTCCCCCGGGGTCACCTTTCCCTTTCTTCAGAGGGGTGGGGGGCAGGGGGGGTGAGCTCTCTCGTTTGCGCTGCGCCCTGCAAACCGCCGCTTGTAACCCTTTTCAACGCGTCTGGACGACAAGTCTCTTTGATTCGGGTGGTGCGGCAGGAGGAGGCAGGGAGTGATTTCCCACCGTGGCCCGGGAGGGGCGACTCAGCGAGTTACTATCTGGGTTTCCAGCCCCACGCTGTGCAGAGAGCACTGCACAGGAACCCAGCTGTTTGAATGAGAACCGTGGGCAGACCATCCGTGAGATAAATCAACAGTGGGCCCCAGAAGAAATGCTTTTAAGGGGAGGAACCTCTCTGGAGTGGGTGGTGGACGGAAGGCTGTGGACGATCGCTGGGCCAGGAAGATGTGTGGGGGCAGGAACACGCCAGGCCAGGCAGGAAAAGCACAGAGGGGCTGGGAAAAAGTCTGCAAGGATTTTTTTTTTTTTTAAAGGTGCCTGGGAAAGGAAACCATTGTTAAGAGCAGATCTTGATGGCTCCAGCCACCTCTCCCAATAGATAACCAATCACAGCCCATAGTGCTCTCAAAACCAGAAACCCAGCCCAAAGGGCTGAAAGGTCTCTTGGAAGCGAACGATGATGTAGCCCTGCTCTGTGGGAGCAGAGAGAGCAGGGGGTGTCCCAGAGGGTAAAAAGACACATGCTCATAACTGCACTCACTGCAAGAAAGGGAGGCTTTAGGGATGGACAAATTGATGCTCAGCGCATCACTGGGGTAGGATGGGGTAGCTTCATTACCTGATTAATCCCAGTTAAGGATTTACCCCATACGAATCAGCCCTGAAGTCATTGGAAAGCGAATTGCCCTTGACTCAGAGCAACGTACCAGCCTCTTTGGCACCACCAGGCAAACATGCATTCAAATACCTCGACCTCTGCGGCCTTTGAGCTTGCACTGGGCTCAGAAGAAATAAACAGATGATCCTGGTCCAGATCTTCCGCTGTAAATCGGTGGTGATCCATTGACATCAATGGAGCCCTGCCAATTTACATGAGCAGAGGACCTGGCCCACTATGTCCATTACTAGAGATACACCCAGCCCCCTCTACTTGCCTCTGGGGGGGCTGCTTTCAAGCTGCCCTATTTGTTGTAGTTGCGGCGGATTTGTTTCTTGCAGCTGTGCGTTTGCCTCTTCCCTCTGTTCACTCCTTGCACTTCATGTCAGCGCCAGCAGGCCAGACAGTTTGCTGCCCCGGGTCCACCCCTGCTAGCATTGCTCAGGGATCGAGCTCTCATTTCCAGCCACCTGCCATGCCTCATTAGTATTTGCTTTAGTACTCCCAGTCATTACCCTAGGACAGGTTAGCCCTGGCTCTCTGCAGGGAGCTGTGCACACAGTGAGACAGTAAACAGTGATTTCTCCAAGTACTTGAGTGGCTGAGAGGTTAAACAAAACGGTTCCCAGTCTGTCCCTGCTACATGTACCATATGTCTACGAACCCATCCTATTATGGATATTATATAGCAATCCAGGGCCATTTCTCATCCCTCCTTGCTATTTCTCAGCTGCCGGAGAGCCTGAGCAATGACAGGAATGCTTTCCATTGTCAGAGGTCAAAGCCAGAGAAAAACCACTTTCCTCACAGGCCTGGTGTGCCCGCTCCTTGGGCCTCCCGGCTCCTCCGACCAATCCTTAGAGTTCATTTTTAGGCCATGTCTCCAGTTGCTTTGCCTTGATTTGTGCAGAAGTCCATGTCGGTTTGCGGTATGAAGTGGGTGCCCGGTACGTTCATGCCGCGTATTTTCATGTGTGCCTGTGACGATGCTGCTCTATACTCGTTTAGCGCTTTGCATCGTGGGATCTCAAAGCACTTCAGACATAAACTGTTTTAAGGTACATTGACATGGACTCTCCTTTCGGTAGCGTGTAGGGTCCATAGACTACATGCCTCCCCTAGCACAGGGAAAAAATAACAAAAAGACAAGAGCATTAGGAGCCGAAATCCCACTGAAATTCAGTGAGGGGTTGGACTTCAGCCACTTTGAAAATCACAGCTTTAAACACATCGTTTTAAACCTGTTTCAAGTCACTTTCCCAGTCAAGTCCTGTATGTTTATGGTTATCTTTTGGAGAAGCAGGAATGAAGTTCTTTCTTTGGCGGCTTTCTGCTCCTGCTGCCAAAAGCTGTGGTTGAATGCATATAATTATGTGTGCTGACATCTTTAGAGCTGTTATCTTTACTAATCTGTGCTGATTTACAATAAGCATCTCCTAAACTTCCAAAGCCATCCAAACGCTAATCAGCTTCCCCACTCTCTCTCATGACTGGAGCTGTTGATTA
Organism: Sternotherus odoratus; assembly: GCA_032164245.1. NCBI lineage: Eukaryota > Metazoa > Chordata > Testudines > Kinosternidae > Sternotherus > Sternotherus odoratus. The sequence continues at coordinate 15,475,802 of JAVMKO010000016.1, forward strand.
TCAAACAAAGAGTGTTTTTCAGTCCTCATTAAGATAATAGGTGTTTTGCTTTAAGCAGGGCAGTGTTATGGGTGACAGGGTGATGTCATTTTCCTGTTGGAACAGGAAGTGCATAAAATTCACACCAAGGAAGGTAAAAACTAACACGCGAGAGTTACAGCTGCGTGCAGAAAAGGAAGATGGTTTCTGCTATACCAGGGATTTCTCAGTAACCAGCCTAGTCCTCCATGGCTGATCCTAAGTCAATGTGGGGTGAGGATGCTCAGCATTGGGCCTGATACCAATGATCCTGTAAGTCAGCGGTAAGAGTCCTACTGACTCCCAAGGGCTTTGACTCAAACCCTGTGAAAGCCTCATTGGATCAGGCCTACAATTTGCAGCGGTGCACAAAATATTTGCAAGAAAACGGATGGTGGGTTTTGTGCAACATTTGCCTCTGAAACTGTTCAAGAGAAGTTGCTGTCCCGGCACAGACTGCGGACGGTGGTCATGGTGCATGTTTTTGCAGCCATTTTACCCTTTGCCATGTATCCTGGGGGAAGCTTCAGAATTTCAGGGATGTACAAACCATGCCAGGGGGCGTGGGGGATGGAGGTGGAGAATCACAGGGCATTTGGGGGAGAAAATAGCCTGAAATGGTTCCGTGAAGAATGTGCATCAGCTAGCATCGGCTTTGGTGGTGCCCGGCCCGGTTCTGCATGGCAGAGTAGTGTTCATGGCAGATTTATAACGTCTCCCTACTTAGCATAGCTTAGCCTAAGCGCCTTGCAGCTGATGCCTTGCTGGAGTTGACACCTTCTCTCGCTGTTCCACCTGAAGGCAGCCTTGGAAAATGGTGGCATCCCAAGGGCCACTGTAACAGTAAGGAGAGCTGGACTGACTTTTAATATCAGCTAACTACTGCACGATCCTATCCTGCAGCCCACCCTTGAGCGGGGGGAGAATGCCACCTCATTGGTATTAAATCAGCTGATCGCCTGGACCCCCCCCCAGCCCCCCCACCCCACCCCACGTCTGCCCCTGGCTTGTTCATCATGTTTCCCAGGCTCAGCAACTCCACATCCGGTTTGCTTTTTTAGCTGCAGCTCTCCGGCTGAGCCCAGGGGCTGCAGGCAGCTTGTTTGCTTGACAGCACCTGTCCCTTCCCTGCCTGCTTAACGTCTCTCCATTCAGCGTATGCAGAGAAGCAAACGAGCTCTTCCTAGGGAGATTCACCACGGGCCCGAGCCTGAAGTCACCACTTCATTTCCCAGGGGCTGGGTGGGGTGACCTGGACACAGCTCCCACTGACTTCAGGATGCGAGGTCAAGGGGCATCACTCCTGTCCTGGGGAAAGCCGGGAGGGAAGGGCTCCAGGGCTCTTAAGGAGCCATTTATTTTATCGTGCAGCCGGAAAGAGCAAACCTGGTGGGTGAGAGGGGAAGCGAGAGCCTGGAGGCCCCGCTAGGGAAGTGCTGCATAAGATGGTCTGCGTGACATGACCTTAGATACCAAGGGCTACGCTCAGCCAAGGAAGGTGGGGCCGTTTTAACCTCAATCTACTTACACCTTCTTCCGGCTCCTTAGCACATAGAACTCGGACTCCCTTGCCCTGCAGGGGAGTAAGTGAGGCAGGATCTCCCAGAATGCCACGGAACCTGACGTTCACCCCTCACCTCTGCGTTCGACCCAGAGCCAGGGGTTTCCCTCGGTGGCTACATAGGAATACCATGGGAACTCTTTTCTGCTGCTCCCCGTACCTCTCCTGTGCTGAGCCGGGGCGGGGGACAGCAATCCCCTTAGAATAATCGTGGTGTGTACTCCCTGAGCACCTTCCCCACGAGGATCTCAACGTGCTTTACAAGCCATATTGAAACCTCCCCGTGGGGCAGTCTCAGTACATTGTACCGAGCTCAGACGTGCCACGTCACCTGATGAAATGCTGCCCCCCAGTCCCACCTAGCAGGGGAGAGCCCCAGCCCCAAAATGTTCAGAGAGTTCCCATAGGTTTGACGATGGACAGAGGCTCATCCGGGACAAACTTAGACCCCAACACACAGACACATGCACTTTATCCACATGCTCCCACGGACATGCAAACACAGACCCACGTGGTGAGGTGGGATTCATTAGTATGGAACATTCACAGGAATAATGGGAACAATATGACTCTGAATGACAATAAACAGCCAGGTTTCTCCTTCTCCCACCCCACTCCCTCGGCCCGGCAGCTGCTTCCACCACATGAAGGGCGACAGCAGCGATGGGTCAGGTCCACAGTTGTGTTTGAGGAATGTCTGGGAAGAAAGTGATAGCAGCCTCAGCTGTAGCTTTAATGCGGTGTCAAGGGGACACACACACACACACACCCCTCGCCCACAATGCAGCTCAGAAAGGAGTCTTGGAAAGGATCAAAGGCCTGGATTCTCTTCCCAGCTCTCCTTTGCTTCTTGTTGCTAAGGTCACCCTTTAAGTCACTGGCAGCGATACACATCATGACTTTGCCCCGGGTATGGTTCCAAGGCCAGGCTTGGCCGGTGCTCTTCCTGTTGATACTGCTCCTCAGGAGGAGCGCTGTGCTGCTTGGTAGTTTTTTTTAAATCTGCAGGCAGATTGAAATTCAGACTGCACCAAAGACAATGCAGAGGTTCCTTAACAAGCCTCCAACTTTTAACAACATTTTGGACTAGTGAGGTATTTCTAAACCTTTGTTTTAAAGATGGTAACATTTGCGAACAGCTCACGGCAACCGCAGGACGAAGTTTGACCTCTTGTTCCTGACCTCACTGACCTGCCCAAAAGGGTTAAAAGTTCAAGTATGATATGAACATACTTTACTATGAATGGAGGGGTAAAGCCCCAGGGATGATAAAGGCTGCTCTCACTCTGGTGAGCTTTAAAAGTTAGGATCGGACTAATAAACACACTGATAATAAAGACTAGCTTGGGAACTTTTCACCTGGAGTTCAGCAACATTTCTTCCACTTCAGCCACGGTAATCCTCGCTTACAGAGAAAAAGGATTTATTGGAATGCTGAAAGTGACAACTCCAGCACACACGGGCCGGACTTAACTTCTACTTCTCCCCAGCCCTCCACCCAATCACCCCCAAAACCAAGACAACATAATATCAAAACAAGACAACTTACTATACAGCACCACTTATTGGCAGCGGTGTTGTCTGCACTGATCATTGGAATATTCCCTGAAGATCTGGGGTTGGACTGCACAATTCAGATCCAGAGGAAGACGTTGAATTTCTCACTCATCTGATGGGGTGTTCAGATACCGCCGCAGGAGAGAGGGGTTGTTCTGGCAAAGTTTACAGGAAGAAGCCGGCAGTGAAACTGGAATCCAGATTCGGATTTGATATTTAGAACTAGAAATTAAACTTTAACCTCCAAGTAACTTCTAAAACATCCTGCTTGATGCACACCTGACTCCTTCAGGACTGGTGCTGGCGGATTTTCAGTAGTGGGTGAACTTCAGAAAGGTTGGTTGGGAGGTTTGGTTCGGACTAGCGTCCGACCTCTATGGATTTCAGATCAGGCTGGAGATGTCATAGGAATGGAACCAGTGGAGAGAGGACTGGTTCTTCTTAGCTGGGACTTGCCAGAAGTCCTACGGGGCATAAACTTAGCTGGTGTAAAGCACATCAGCAGAGGATAGACTTGAGCACAGCAACCATGTCAGTGCTTCTGATTCTGGTCGACTACAGCTGGTTAAAAAGCGGGACTCATTTTTCGGGGCAAATTTTACCAGAAAGGTGCCCCGTTGTTCTGTGGATCAGACAGCTCTACGCCCAATGAGATCAGACAGAAGTTCTCGCTACAGGATAAATCCCTTTGACTTCTAAGGAGTTACATTTTTTTGCCCTTGCAGATTTCTTAGAATTATATATTTTGGAATCAATGAAAATCTCTAGGTTTGTTTAGGATTTTTTTTTCTCCTGAGACTCACACAGACTCTCCCATGTTGGGAATGTAATGTCGGCTTTGGTTTCTGTATAGAATAATGGGCCAGATTCTCAACTGGTATCAATCAGCAGAGCTCCACTGAACTCAATTTGGTTTTGAAGTTGGGCATAAATAGTCTAAGGACTGACCCAGCAATGGAGCTATGCTGATTTACACCAGGTGAGGATCTGCCCTAATCATTATAATACCCTTGGCAATAAGCAAAAGGCAGACTGTGTGGTCTGAAAACATAGAAAGTCCCTTCTGCCCTCGCCTGACCCATGCCCACAGAATGTGTTTCCAGGCCACTGGTGCACCAAGTGGAAAGAATGTTTTCTTCTTTGATCATGAAATTTCCAAACCCCACTCTTAGGGTCTGATCCAAAGCCCTGGAGGTTAATGGGAGCCTGTCCATTGATAGCAACCAGCTTTGAATGAGGCCTTTCAGGAGAAAATAGGGCAGCAAAAGCATTACTTACTGCTTCTGCCAGGCACCAGCTCCTAGTAATTCTAGCAGCTGTTCTAACTGCATCATTTCTTGCAGCATGCCAATCTGGGGAGGGCAGGCAGACGACTGACTGCAGGCGTCATGCTCACAAGCAGAGGGTTGGGTTTCTCTAGTATGAAAAGCCGGCCCAGCTTATTTAGCACCGGGGGTTTGAAATATGATGTTTCTATTAATACATCAGTAACAAGGGTGAATGGGTCTGCCAGCCCTGTCCCAGTCTCAGACCCCGCTGAGTGGGGTGGAGGTGTGCTCTGGGGAGGAGGTATAGGAAGCCTGTGGCTGTCCTGAATAGGGGGGAAGAGATGCAAGGAGAAAGTGCTGAGTCCCTGCAGCGTGCTTGGGGTGTGTTTTATGTTTGAATTAAACAGCGCCCCCCTGAGGCAAGGACTCAAAGACTTTGAGTGGGGTATCAACCCTTCCAGGGCTGGAGAGGCAGGTCAGCAGCCTACAACATTCATGTCTCCTCTTCCTCTCCTGGGACAGACATCAGACCTGCCGAGTGGTCGCCTGAACCTCCAGACGTGCATGGACTCAGCCTCTGAGGTCCAACACATTCAGGAACATCAGACCATACTCATGAAAGGTCAGGGAATGTGGACGGAGGAGGTTTGCACAGCTGACTTGAGATGTGCACCTTCTTCAATTCTAGCTTCAGTATCTCCCCCTGCAGCCATCAATGGTAAGAAGGGAGGAGACCTCGGAGCTGTTAGGAAGAGAGAGAGAAGTACCTAACATGTGTCAGGGTCTATAAGAATACTTGTGGGGCAGTGGGGGACTGTTCCCATTGCAGGTTCAAGTTCACCTTTGCCTACCTTGGGAGAAGTCCCCCAAATCCTAGAAACATAGAATTTGCCACCCTAGGTTAAACCAAGTCCTGAATTAAACCACTTGAGTCCAGCACCCTGCTGCCTACAATGGTCAATATCTCATATTTCAGAGGAAGATGAAAACAACTCATTTCGGGTAGTGAATTGTGCATAGGAGTGAGGGTGGGGGAGTTCTTTCCTGGATCACTCAGCGGATCCCCTTCTGCCCTGAGCTATGAGATTTGTTTACATTGTCGTCTCAGGACTAGACTGCCCACGTACTCCCTAACTCCCCGACTAGTCCCGCGGAAATTAATTTGACAGCAGAGTAAAGCACCATTTGATGCGAAGAAGGGCGGCAAAATCTGGCTCTGAGTTTGCAAAGCCGGGATTCGGAACATAGTCAGATGTGCTTCGCTTTTCCAGGAGCCACGCTGGCTGGATCCTACCAGCTCATTCCTGCCAGATTGCATGAGGAACCGATGCAAATGGAATGGTGAGGACTGCGCCAACCTCAGACTTTTAAAGGAACCAAATGGTAGAAGGAAGGCACCGATTCCTCACGAGCCCTTGGGCTGTGGAAGAACAGAGGCACAAAGAAGCTATTAAATAGCCTCTATGGTGTTGCCTCCCGACCACGGATCCCCGGCTATATCTGAAAAGAAAAATGGGTTCTGTGCATGCAGATGCGGAGAGAAGCCTTCCCTGTGGGGCACTGGATCCATTCGTCTCCCTCGCTTGGAAATTTTAATTAAATTCCCTTTGATCCAGGCATGCTCTGCACCCCAGTGCTCCTCTCTGCCAAGGTGTTCAGCAGCCATTTTTACCCTTTCTCCTTTAGGATAGAGTAGGAACGCCCAGTCCTCCACATTGCCTATGTGTAATTTCATTGTCTGGGCCTGATTCAAAACCCCTGGAAGGTAATGGGAGCTTTGCCATTGATTTCATTAGGAACCAGAGAAATCCCTCGGGCTTGAATTTGGCCCTTACATAACTCCGTCCACTTCAAAAGCTGTACCTGCTTACACCAGCATTAAACTTGGCCCAATAGGTTTCTCCATTTACAGCTGGCATTTGTTAGCCAGCCAGAAGGGAGGCATTTAAATACAGCTGCTCGCTCTCCACACTAGTACTGAGGTTCGGTGTATTGGTCTGGAAGGCCCCAGGAATGGGCTGAGCTGACTGGTTTCAAGGATGAATATAGGCCTGGAAAGAGTTGCGCTCTCCTAATGCAAGCACAGGCCTGGGTGACAAGAGTTCTTGAGTGCTAACCCCGTTCTGACACTGACCTCAGATGAGTCGCTTCACCTGCTTTTGTTTGTCCACCTGTAAAAGGAGCCATAGTGGTACTTCCGCCCATCCCAGGGATGCAGCGGGGCATGCATTACAGCTAAAGTGCTCTACAGATGAGAAAGGCAATAAGAGCGATTAGCAGGAGCAGGATTTCTCTTTCCACCCAGCTACCTCCTCATGCCAGCCCCTGCTTTAGAAAAGATCTTTTCTCTGTGGAGATAAAATGGTTCCACAACTCCTGTCACGCCGGTGACAGTATCCAGATTTCCGCATCTCTTCGGCTATCAGGCTGACGCCATTACACAGGCTTCCTGTAAAACATGCCATTACAATGAAAAGCACTATCATTGAGACAGAGGCAAGTTTGGGGTAACAGGACATTTCATTATAGCAAACACTAAGCACTGATACAAGATTTCCTCTCAGAGTCACAGGAAGGGCCGGAGAAATGACCCTAAGAAGAGATGACTAGTTCCCTTTGCTGGCTTGAAGGACAAGCCAATGTAGTAAGTTCTTTATGTTGATTTCAAGGTTTAATCGCCAGTTCTATGGGAGGTAGAGTGTGCACTGCATCTCAAAGGAGAAAGAAGTGGCTGGCCACTGCTGTATGAACCCACAGAGACAAACTCAGTTCCCCAAAACTCAGTAATTTCTTAAATTCCTATATAAGAAAATCTGTCGTGCCTGATGATTCATCATTTTAGGTCAAATTATCAGCCCAGCATTTGTATGTATATTCGTGACACCTGTACAGTAAATACCAGTTAGTGACATCGCTGACCATTTGTATGCATAGTGTCCAATGATTCTGCAAAAAGTCATGTGAAAATTAGGTGTAGAATGGCATGCATATTTTTGCATGCATAAGTAGGTATGCGCTGATCTGAAAAATCCCACCCTTTATGGTTTTAACATCATGATTCTTTATCCCCAGTAGAACATGTGATTAAAATGGTTTGCTCTCTTGCTCTGTTTGGTAAAGTTGATGAGTCTAGTTTGAGAACCTTAACGAGTGATTACTGGTGTAGATTGCATTTCCTCGCTGTCCTCTGGATGTGAGTTCCACTACAATGTGTATTATCTGGATATGTTAGATCAGTTTGGCACTTCTTCACACCTTCATCTACATATGAACTCTGTGTTTTAAGTCCAGCTTTTTTCAAAAAAGGTAAATAAAGTGTCAGCTCACTTCCAGGAACTGGATTGTCAGCTTATGTGACCTTATGACATTGAAAAGCTATTCTGCAAATATGGGGGGAATGTTCTGTTGAGCTCTCCAAACCAATCTCTCTCATAGAGTCCAACAGAATGAGACCCGGAGGCACTGATTAGATCACTGATTGATGGACTAATTAGTTCCAGAATTTGCATTACCCCAGGGTTGTCAAAGGCCCTCCTTTACTGAACTCCCTCCATGGGGCAGCTCACCACAGCACAGCCGCCTTCGGAAGGCCCCAGGAATGTAAAATGCGTCCCTTGAGCCTGGCTTCTTGAATGACATTTCCAGCGGTGCTGAGCAGAGACTAGCCAGATAGTGAAAGCGGCCCTGGAGCTATGAAAGTATTGGGCCGGTGTGCTTATTTCAGCTGCCTGGGGTTTTCTAAGTCACTGATATGATGTAACCACGATCAATGAATATGATGGCCTCTGTGAGCGTTTTCCCCACAAGGATCCTACCACTGTTTGAGTATTAAAAGAACTGACTATCCGGTTCTTTGCCCCACATCCCCACTTCATCTTTTACTGCATTAGCAGGAACAGGCCTGGAGCCTGGGCTGGAGTGACAGCGAGGTTACCATGGAGTCTCTGTGCAAACATGATGTCATGCTGCTCCCCTGCCCAGCTCCCTCTGCTCCCCGTTGGAAGCCCAGCTGCCTTTGCCCGCTTTGTGAACATGGCTCTGCGTTGAAGCTGAGGCTTTAGCTTCTTCAGCGGGTTCATTATTACTTGTGGATAGTGGCCTGCCTCCCACTCTTTCTTCCCTCAAAACTCCAGGATGTGCACTCTCTACTGGTCAGCCGCTCGAAGAGGAGACAACAGGAAAGGGAAGCAGAGAGGAGTAAATTCATTCCGATGGTAAACTCTGCTGCTATCAACTGAGTTACACCGGTGATGAATTTCACTCAATAGCTCAAAGACAAAGGGTCCAGTGCAATATTACAGAGAAAGACTTTCCGATCAGGGCAAACTTGATCAAAGGGAACCTGCAAGCCCAGGATCATGTATCTTGCCTGTAATTCCCTGTTTTTCCCTGCTGCTATGGCAAATATTTGCGTAGGGAGATGAATTTTCTCCCAGGCTACCCAGCCTTTCCATCTGCCAGTTCCTGAAGGGAACCCCAGAGACATGCAAACTTTGAGTCAACAATGCAGTTCTCAAGCATGCACCGCCCGAACAGTATCACAGGTACCATGTGAGAAAACGTGGACTTCAAGGGCTGGATTTTGCTCTCCGCTGCACCTCCGCCTTCAGTGTCACTCCCAGTTTCGACCCAGGATAACTAAGACTAGAATTGGGCTTTAAATGTCTTAATTAATTACGACTCCCTCCCCTCCTCTGTTTGAGTTAATGGGTCTGATTCTCTTCACATAGAACTAGGTGGGAATTTTGCTAGAACCCAGCTCATTCGTGAATCACTGCTTGCAGCGTCCTCTACAGCAGCAGCTCTCAAACTGTGGGTCGGGACCTCAAAGCGAGTCGCGATCCTGTTTTAATGGGGTTGCCAGGGCTGGCTTAGACTTGGTGGGGCCAGGGGCCAAAGCCAAAGCCTGAACCTCGCTGTCTGTAGCCAAAGCCTGAGGGCAGTAGGGCTGAGATTACAGGCCTCTTGCCTGGGGCTGAAGCCCTCGGGTTTTGGCTTTGCCCCTCCCTTCCCCCGTCTGGGGCAGTGGGGCTTTGGCTTTGGTACTCCCATCTTGGGGGGCAAGGCGCAGGGGGGCTGAGGCTTTGCCCCCCCCTTCAGGGTCATGTAATAATGAAGTTTGAGAACCCCTGCTCTACAATGATTCAAGCAGCCCAGTGCCTGACATCAGCACAGACCGCTGGGCGGCTTTGCATCTTCCACTTTAAGACTCGCTGTAAGTGCAGCAGGTGTTCCACGTTCCACCTGCATATTCATTTTTATTCCAAAAGGATTTTGCCTCGAGCCAAGGAGCTGGAAAAGCAATGGTGGGAAAGTCTGTTTCTTCGTTGTTCCATCACGTTCCTGGGATATGTTCAGGCATATCCTGTGCCGCAAAATACATACATATCTATATTGCCCTCGAGAAGAGTTGGGAGTTCCGATACATAGAGACTCCATGGGACTGTGAGTGATGGGATTAGAGGAGTGAGTTCAGGCTGCCACCTGCCTGGATTTTTATAGAACGGGCTCCATTTTTTGCAGCTCCTTCAAAGCTGATTTGCAAAATGCTGGCTGGCCTGCCAGGTATGGAGCAAAATCCCTTGAATCAGGATCCAACGGAGTTAATCCCTCCACCGCCCAGGCATGTCCCTTTCCATGAGAACCCCCTCCACTCTGCCAAGATGGCTCACAGAGCCCAGAAGCACCCGGCAGGTGGAGGGAGCAAAGATTCAGTGTTCATCTTCTCCTGACCACAGGTTGGCCACTGCATGTGCTCAGAGCGGGTTCTTGGATGGGCTGCTTTCCAGCTGGCACTCAGCCAAAGCCAACCAATTCGTTACACTTAAGATCTCAGACTGGACTTCATAGCCCCAGTCCCAGAGGAGAGGTGAGAGGCAAGTGCCTCCGCAGTTGAGCCACCTAACATGCGGTGGGCATGCCAGCTGCTGTAGCCAAAAGGGCTAGTGCGATCCGTGGCTGCATAAACAGAGGCATCTCAAATTGGAGTAAAAGGATTATTTTGCCTTTGTTTGGCACTGGTGCACCCACTGCTGGAATCCTGGGTCCCGCTTTGGTGCCCGCAAATGAAGAAGAACGTTGACAAATTGGAGAGGATTCAGAGGAGAGGTAGGAGAATGATTAGAAAACATGGAGTCTATCTGGAGTCTATCTACTTAGCTTAACAAAGAGGAGGTTAGGGGATGACTTGACCACAGGCTATAAGGGCCAACATGGGGGACAGATATTTGACAATGAACTCTCCAATCTAGCAGAGAAAGGTCGAACACAATCCAAAGGCTGGAAGTTCAAGCTAGACAAGTTCAGACTGGAAATAAGGTGTAAATTTTTCACAGTGAGAATAATTAATCATTGGAACCATTTGCCAGAAGTCGTAGTAGATTCTCCATCGTTGACCATTTTGAAATCAAGATTGGATGTTTCTCTAAGAGATCTGCTCTAGGAATTATTTTGGGGGCAGTTCTCTGGCCTGTTGTACAGGAGCTCAGATTAGATCGGAGTGGGGAATGCACAGCCCACGGGCCGGTTCTGGCCTGTTGCTTAATTTCATCCGGCCCCCAGCAGGTCTCAGCGCCATGGGCTGGAAACCGGAGCCTCAGCGTCCCCCCTCCCTATGGGGCTGGAGCTACAAGCGCCAACTTGCCCTGCTGCAGGAGGAAGCCCCAAACCTCTGCCTCCCCCACCCCATGGGGCTGTGTGTGGCCCACAACTGATTTTTTTTTTCTGTGGTTCAATGGCCCGTGATAGAAAAAATGATTCCGCACCCCTGGACTAGATGATCAAAATGGTCCCTTCTGGCTTTGGAATCTATGAATCCCTAGCATAGAAGATATTAGACCCAATCCAGCTTCCAGGAAAGTCAAGGACAACATGCCCACTGACACCCATTGTTGTGTAAAGTGTAGCTGTAGCCATGTTAATGCCAGGCTACTAGAGAGACACGGTGGGTGAGGTAATAATTTTTTGGGGACCAACATAGTGTGAGAGACTAGCTTTTGAGCCACGCAGAGCCCTTCCGGAAGGCTTGTCTCTCTCACCATCAGAAGTTGATCCAGTTAGAGATATTTCCTCCGGCACCTTGTCTCCCAACCATCAAGGACAGTGATTGGCTCTGTTATCTGAAACAGGTGCATAAAGACCCTGAAGTGAATGCAAAAAGCTCTAATCCCCAGCGGCCCTAGAGAGTCTTTATTCTGAGAGGATCTACAGATAGGAGCCAGGGTGAGGGAGCGTGGAACAGAGTGGGGATCTTTCTGTAACAAAAGCGGCCTCTTTTCCGCCGTTTAGAGCTGCATCCGATTTAAATGGATCTTTTGACTGCATGTTTTCTTTGGGCTGGGACCGTGGAACCCCTCCCCGAAATGGGGCCTCCCCAGGTTGGAACCCCACTGTACTCCTGGAAGCCCTTCAAGAAATGAAGCCTGCTTGAGTTGACCTCTATAGCACGGCACCATCTCCCAGTAACCAGGCCTGCTCAGATTTTGGAACTGCTGTTCCCATGACAACTCCTCCCAGAAATAGGGCCTGCTCTTGTCTCCCCTGGTAGATGTGACCTGCCCCTGGCTCTAGGAGACACCAAGAACGCTCCCAACATTAGATGCCAGGAATAGCAGCAATGAAGGTGAAGGGAAAAGGGGAGGGGAGGCAAAAATCTGCACCAGTTCCTTGAGATAATAGCATGAGTTTCAAGCTCTCTGCCTCCCTCCCTATGCCCAGCTAGCTCCCCGCACGCTTCAACTGGACAGTGAATAGATCCACTTCCAGCACTGCCTTCCCCTGCCCCCCAAACGCAGAGCACCCTAGGGAAGGATACAACCCGCTCCTGGCAATGGACATGCACGCAGCGTGCCGCACACAGCTCGGAGTGGGGGAGAGGGAGGTTCCGAGGGCTGCTCTTCGATGAATGGGAAAGGGCCTGGCAGCTTTATCCAGCGCTGGCCGGGCACCAAGACGGTAAGGCCGGCTGGAGCGGCCTCCGTGCTACTGCAGCCGTCTCAGATCTCATTCATTAAACCACAGGCCCTTCCACCTCCCCCCCTCCCCCTTCGTTTGCTCCTAACTCCCTGGCTCTCCTAGCCCGGGAGCGGAGTTTAAGGATGTTCGTCAGCGAGGACCTGGTTGGCTGGGCCGTTCTGAAGGCTGAGGGGGAAATCAATTGAGGGCAACATTGCAGCAGACAATCGTCCCTTTGTCCGTCTGCCAAGGTTAGCGGAGCCGAACAAAACTTCCTTGAGCGGCAGCTCATACAAAGTACTGAAGAGCTGCTGGAGGGGCCAGTTGGCGAGGCTGGAGAAGAGGGATGGGGAGAGGCAGAGGGAAAGGGGCCATTGGGGGAACAATGGCAGCAATTAGCATAGGCCCGCGCGCACAAGGCTGTGGTGCATGGGATTGAGATGCGGTCGGCCTATGGGAGACAGGCCCCTGACTGGCTCTTCCGTCCAGCCTCTGCCGCTCGCTGTTCGCTCTCCACTGAGTGGCTTTCAAAGGAGGAGCTGATGGTCAGCGGCTGACGGGTGCCCACCTGCAGCTAGCGAGCTGGCGAGACGCTGGCGGAGAATGGGGCCCGGGGAGGGCGGCGGGTTGGCTCGTCGGGGGGCTGCGTGCCAACCAAGCGCCCGTCATTAGAACGCTCAGCAACATGTGGCAGAGCACAGGAGAGGCATCAACGGGCGGGCGCCCTGTGCCAGCAGCAGGGAGGGGAGTCTCATTATCTCCCATTCTACAGAGGGGGAAACTGAGTCACGGAACGCACAGGAATGGGATCAGACCCGAGCTCCATCTAGCCCAATGTGCTGTCTCTTACAAAATTACATGCTTCGGAGGAAGATGCAAGAAACCTCCCATTAGGCCGATGTGGCATGAGACCTCCTCCTAACTCCTCTAGATAGAGATTAGCTGATGCCCTGAATTGGGAGACTTAATATCCCTTGAAAACTTGTTGTCAGCATTTGCTCTAACGGGTCACACACTTTGTTGCTTCTGGTGGCACATGCCACCTTGCACATTCCGGGAGCGACTTGCATCCCTCCATTTCCCGCTCTCCCCCTCTCTCCCCCCCGACTCCCTGTGTGCCACCTTCCCATCCCCTGCTACAACTCTCCTACGCCCTACCTCCTGCCAGGGCTTTGTGGTTCCTCCATCCCCCCTCCCCATGCAAGAGGCTCAGTGTGTGTTAAAGCCAGAAAAATGCCATCAGGTTGAGCTGAGCATAGGGCCTCACAAGCTGAGTTGGTAACTCTGGATAGTCTTGATAGCCAGATAACCATCCAGTCCGTGTTTTAACCTTGTTCAGTTCTTGGCTTGAACGACGTCCTGTGGCAGTGAGTTCCACAGTCTAACCGCACGTTGTGTGAAGAAGTATTTCCTTTGATCAATTTGCAGTTTGTTGCCTTCCATGTCTTTCAACTGTGCCCACGTTCCTATGTTATGCGAGGCTAAGGCTGCCATTCCCAAACTAGACACCTAAATCCACCCAGACCTAAATAAGGGCTGGCCACCCACGGCTTCCATTGCCCACAGTGGAAGTTGGGGGTGCCTCAGGCCATTTCTTTAGGTTCCTAGGTGCAGACTCAGGTGCTTAACTTCATATTTGAAAATCCTGGTCTGTCCCTGCCTGTGAATGACTCAAATGATACTTAGTTTTGAGAGACTTCATCTACCGATGCTTTGCAACCCTGAGATGAGAGGCACTGGAATAGAGAGGGGGAAAGTTGATAGCTGGGAAGATGTGATTATGGAGCCCCACATATCTTCTGTTTGCCTATTTCTCTATTACAGACATTTGGGGACAGATCCTACCCCCTCTCATGCAGTGGAAAGACAGAGCCTGGGGGAACATCTAAAGGGATAACAGCAATTTTCCCCTCGACTGGTTTTCCCAATCCGCATCCCCTTCAGGGCTGGATGTCAGCAGCACAGATACCCGGCGGCAGATTTCGCTTCCAAAACAATCATCTAACAAAACACTTCCTTTCCTTTTTCATTCAAACAAGAGCTGCTGCCCTGCTCCTCCCTGGCATCTCTAACTAAGGATGTTTAAAGAAAAACCTATCATGGAAATGTCAAGTTCTGGCTGGGAGTTGCCTACAATACTAGCCCCGGAGCCACTGGTTGCTGTCATAGCTATTACTCCAAAACAGACAGCACAGCAGAAGGGGATGTTGCATAAGGGTTGTGTAGGAATCAATTGCTGAATAGCCGTCCTGCGAGCCTTGCAGGAAGGCCTGAGGAGGCCTCCAAACAGAATGCACTGCGGGGTCTGATTCCACAAAGGGCAGGAGATGTCACTGCTCCATCCAGAAGGCAGAAGAGGTGCAGGTCTGAGGGGAGCGTGGGCAGCAGGCAGAGAGGAAGGAGAAGGAGATGCTACGCTGCTTATCGCCAACCATGGTGGCGCACCATACTCTGCACGCACAGAGCCACCGAACCAGCGCCGTTCTTAGCGTAGCAACCAGCCCCACCAATGCACATTCACAGCACCCCGGCTTCAAGCCACCCCGGGACTCCTGCTCAGATCTCGGGGCTGCCAGGGCAGACCAGCTCCTTCAGCGTCTGCCTTTCCATTCTCCAGCAACTCCACCACCACCTCGGCTGCCCAGTCCTGCTATGAACCACAACCCGACCACTCGCTCTTTCCAGACGCCCAGAGCTGAGCCCAGCCCCTAACCCCTCCAGGCCAACAATGTACTTCACAGCGCCCATCGCTTACCCCGGTTAAACCTGCAGACTGAGCCACAAACCCTGTGGGCTAACCACCCCGTAGTTCCAGGACAGTATGAGCCGTGGGTTCCCTTCACAGAGGGATGAGTTACTCCCCTTTTCACCAGTATATTAATGAGATCGTCTCTTAGTCATGGGGAAAAAACTGTCTTGATAAGAGTCATCTAGTCTTTCCCCAAGAGCATAAGCCAGGGCTTTCCCCTACCAGGCAGCGTCGTCTGCCAGTGCTCAACTCAGGGATCATTTCTTTATCGGAGGGGATGCAGCGTGACATGCAGTGTCCCCAGGAAGGCTCCTCTGTGAAACAGCAGCAGGAAGCAGCAGACACGCAAGGCACTAGATGTGCGTTC
This sequence comes from Sternotherus odoratus, assembly GCA_032164245.1. Classification (NCBI taxonomy): domain Eukaryota; kingdom Metazoa; phylum Chordata; order Testudines; family Kinosternidae; genus Sternotherus; species Sternotherus odoratus. Next base: position 15,491,275 of record JAVMKO010000016.1, read on the forward strand.
TCTAAATGGAGCAGGTCAGGGACCAACATGGCGGGTTACAGGTACGGGCTCATGGAGCAGCGACAAAGCCAGGAGGTGCTCTGCAAGATAGGATCGGAAAGAGAGGGTGTGCTCCAACACAGCAGGCGAGGAGGGAGTCAAAGGTGCCCCTCGTATAAACCTAACATTGTTCTACGGGATGGAATGGTCTGCAATGATCATAGCATGGGAGTCAGCATCCAGAGCGCTCTGTACCCTCTCAGACACAAAACTGACGCCGAGCGGGGGGTAAGGTTGATCCAGATAATCCCTGACAGGCACAATACATCACATGGCGTCTGTCATTATCCCCCAAAACAAGAATGGTAAACCCAGGAAAGTCAGAGTTAAGGTGAAACTGAAAAGAAATCCAAGCAGGTTTAGGTTTGGAAAGTCACAATGAGGGCACTCAGGTAACCTTAACTCTGCCCTGCAGTGACACCATTCAGTTATGCTGAAGGCATTTGAGCCTTCGCTGTCCCAGAGCAGATAAAAGTGATTTTTAAAGAGATTGGGTTTTCATTGTTTTCTTTCTCATAGCATCTCTGCAGGCGACCCTTTGTCTAGTGGTTAAGGGCACTGGCCTGGAAGTAAGCAAGCCAGGGATCTCTCTCTGACCCTGCCTCCGACATACTGAGTGGCCTTAGCCGAGACCATCACCGCTCTGTGCCTCAGTCTCCCCTCCTTTGCAAAGTGCTTTTGTGGTTTCCTTCAGCCATAGAGCTAAGGATGATGTCTGATGATGATCTGTGGGAAGCACGTTAGCACACAGGGACGGGGAGTAAATCATAACTCCCTTATTTTGTTTCCCGAGTGCAAAAATAAAAAAGCGGATTGGGAGGCATAGTCTGAAACCTCCTCATTCCACAGACTTGGGATTCTCAACTGGCTCTGTACCCCTCACTTTACAGGATGGGGGGGGGTTTCCATCTTTTGCTAACGGCTATATTTGGAAATGAAAAATAAAAGTGCTTTTCCCATCCGTTTCCCTCCCATGGCTGGAAGCTACTTGCCTGAAAGGAACCTCTGTTCTGCATGAGTAATGAGGACTTCTGTTCACGTTAGTCTAAACATGTATTTTCCCTGAGGGATCTCCCCTCATTCAACTCATATCATATGATTTCTGGCTGATTTCTTCCCCAACCCCGTGATAGTTGCTAATTCCAGCAAGAGTTGACTTGTCTCCTTTCTGTGGTCAGGTTATTGTGTTTTATATGTGCCTGCCTCTTCTTACAGGCCACACTTCCCGTTTTCATCGCCCTGCTGGCTAACAGTGCAGCTGGGTTCAGGGCAAGGGGGACTGGGGGTCTTGGGGGCTTGATGCTAGGTTATAGCACCTTTAACTTGCCAATTCCGAGCAAGCCTTGTTGGGTAGTGACTGGCCTGCGGGAAGAGATCTGGTGGTTTAAGGCGTCTACTCCACAAAAGCCTCAGCAGAGAAAGATTCGCAAGTGAACGATCACTGAGCCAGACCTCCCCTCTTTCCCCGAAGGTGGTCTCTTCAGGGCAGAGTAGATTCACACTGGTAAAGCAGTGTTCTTCAGTGAACCAGCGTTAATTTCTTGGGCAGTGCTGGGAGAGGAGGGGTGCTGTGGAGCCAGGGTGTTGCTGCTAATAGCTGATAGGTGATTATACTGGTCTCTTATCTCACTGCCACCTCGGCCTTGCTCTTGGGTGGATTGACCTTCTAGACTGAGTGGGGAAGGACATGAAAGATGTGAAAGTTTTAGCTGGCAGGCAAGTGCTGTGGTGTCAGTTCCCTAGTTCTGTAGAGGGAAGGCCAGGATCTGGCGAGGAGATGATGGGCAGAGCAGGACAGCAGGGTGTTTGGGATACACCCGTGGTGTATGGGAAAGTTGTAGTCTTCAGGAATGATGAACCTGAGGAACCCCAACCCTGCGCTGGGCAGCAATTCAGTTACACTTTCGGAGTGCTACACTTTCCAGCTTTGCTTTTCAAGTTGTACTGGGAAAAATCCAACCTCCTGGCCCCATGGGGAGCTAGATTTATGGGAACCTAAACAACGAAGGAAGAAGAGAGGGAGGGGGGAATCTAGCTTCCTATTCTGCCCCCCCCCCCTTCCGTAGAGCTTCACACAAGATTACAGGCAATTTTCAGTTCCTCCCAAGAGGCTACAGCTGCTAACAGAGCATAAGGCTTTCACCTTGAGCAGTCTCTCCAAACCTCGAATACCCCCAAGTTAAAGACACTTTTTATCCCTCGCACCTACATGTAAATTACCATCTGCTTCCTGACATTCTAAACCAGGAGCTGGTGGTGGGGCAATTTCTCACTCTTCCGATCCCTGCCAGGGCGCACATAATGGGATAGCTGTGCCCGGGAGCCTCCCAGGAGACCAAGACTAGCAAGCGAGCGAGGAGAGCTGGGGGATGAGAGGAGAGCCCTTGTGTTTGCTAAGGACTGAGGCCGATTAGGTTGCTTTCCTCCTGCACTTGGGGGCTGGCTTCGTGGGGATCTGATCACCCACGGGGACAGACGAGGCCGGAGATATTTTTTTTTCCTTTTGCCCCTTGAGCTTGACATGAACTTTGAAGGAAGCTCTGGGTCGGTGCCAGGCAGCCTCCTGCCACATTTAAAGGGAGATGCCACCAATGAGGTGTCTTCAGTCAGAGCTCCCAGCAGTCCAACGCTGGGCAGCTCGGCTGGGTGTGAGAATTCTCTCCCTGAAAACAACAGATTGGGACTACTTCCTCTGTCACCCTTATCGCCTCGTCCCACCTCTCTCCTCCCTCAACCATTCCTGTAAAGCTGCTGCTGTTTAAAGCTGCGTTAATCACACGGCTTCCCTTCCTTTGGTGTCCCTCAGAGAAGCTGTGTCCTAACACACTGACTGTTGGCTGGTATTTGTATTCCAGTAACACCAAGAGGCCTTGCATCAGGCTTGTGCTAGGAGCCGTAACCATAGGTAACGAGAGAGAGATTGTAAACTCTCTGGGGCAGGCACTAAGCCGACAAGACAGTCCAAGGGTTTGATGTGGACAGGATGGTGGACAGAAGCAGAGGGATCAGGGTGAGAGGTAGCAAGTGCCATGCTAGTTCCTCTCACCCCCACCCCGCTCCCTGCCCCAGCTGGGGTTTTGTCTGTTGGAATTCTGGACAGTAGGAGGCAGCGTGAGCAGAGGAAAGGGGTGTGGATGGGCTACTAGGAGCATGGGTGTGGGAACTGATCGAGGGAGGGAAAGAACGGAGAGTAGAGGGTGATGTTGCAGCAGGGGCTGGTGAGGGGAGCATTGGGAACTGGAGAAAAGAACCAGTCAGCATAAGAAACCAGAGCCTGACCCCATCTCTGCTCCCTAGTCGGGGACGTCCTGCCGCTGCTGCCTGGACTCCCAGCGCCTGCTCGGGGAGCGGGTTCTCTCTGTTCCCAGGACAGTTGGCAGAGACAGATGACACGAGGCAGCATTCGGCACACACAGGAGGCTTTGTGCAATCCACCCTCTTCAGCTGGTAGTCATGAGGCCATCAACAGTGAGCAGAGCACCCCAGGGGAGCAGGCGTGGAGGGAAGGGCACATCTGCAGAGGAAGTCTGAGAGGAGAACAAGAGCTGACGAAGCAGAGGCCACAAAAGATGCAGAGGAGAAGGCTCTTGCGGAAAGGGCAGGGGGTGGGCGCAAGGGGCCCAGGCCACTGCAAGAGGAGGAGAGGGAGCCAATTGGTGAGAGGCTGCAGTGCATCCACAGTCATCCCAAAAGAGGTCAGATTGCAGGAGTGTTGGAGGGAGGGTCTGCAGGGGAAGGGGCTCCTAAGCCCTGGGAATGGCCAGGCCTAGGACGAATGCGGGGGGTAACATTTGCTCGGGAGTCGGGAGCACATAGAGCCCCTCCACGAAAACTCAGCGCAGCCCGAGTCTGCTCAGGTTCCTGAAACCCTCTGCTTCACGGGGTACACGCTTAGAGACTTAACACCGGCAGCCCCTCCCAAACCAGCCTGTCACATCTCCCGGGCTAGCCTGGCAACACAGACAGGTATGTAGCCAGGAGGGGCTGAGCGAGGAGGTTTGCCTTCACCCCCCACCCCTCACCCCAGCTGAGGCAAGTTTCAAGGACAGTCAGCTCAGTGCTCCGGGGCTGGAAGGATGGTGCCTCGGACCAGGGATGGAAGCTGGGTGGATGTTGACGTTCTGGGGGATTCGAAATTCAGCTACAGCTGGTCCAAAATTCCACCGGCCAAAAACCAGCCATGGAATTTCACAAACCTTTTTTGCAAATGTGGTTTCCCCGTCTTCCAACCGGCGCAAAAGCCGGTGAAGCCCCTGGCTGAGCTAGAACTGCCAGGGCATCCCCTGGCCTTGCACTGAACCCCAATGGATCTCGTCCACGGCGATCCATGGTGGGAGTTCCCCTGGAGGCGGGGGAGAGTCGAACTGGGCAGAGAGCTGAGGGCTGTTGCCAGTGAAGCTGAAAGAATATCTCACCCTATAAGAGCCAGGAGTTTGTCCGGAGTGGGGGAAAGGAGCCCTCCCCCCCCCCCAGCATGGAAAATAAATAAATAAATGCAACACAGCTTGTCCAGCTCAAATAACAACTGATTGCTGGCACCCAAGCTCCTCGGCTTCCAAGACAATGGGAGATAAACAGGGTCGCTGTTTAAACAAGGCAGACAGCTGGTATCTCAGCGGCAGCTTTTCACTTCTTGGGGCCTTTGACTGCGGCTCCAAGTTGAAAAAAAACAAACAGGAAAATTCGAGAGAAGGCGGGGCAGAGGGTGGTGGTTTTGGGGTTAATTATAGGCTGCTTTAGGCACACATAGGGGTCTAGCACCTACCCTACAGTCCTAGACTTAACTTCTCACAATGACAGCCTCCCACTTCTTCATCAAGTGTGCAGGGAACCTGCCCAGTAGAGAATCAGCAGGGGTCAGTTAAGACGGAGAGTGACCAGATGTCCCAATTTTATAGGGACAGTCCCGATTTGGGGGCCTTTTTCTTATATAGGCTCCAATTACCCCCCACCCCATGTCCCGATTTTTCACACTTGCTGCCCTAGGCAGAATCCGGCACCCTAGGCAGCTGCCTAGTTTGCATATAGCTAGAGCAGGCCCTGGCTAATGATCCTGAGGCTGGACGATTGGGGTCCTGAGGCTGCTGTTATGGAACAAGCAGAAAAGGTTGAAATGGGCAGTGTCTCTGACAGATGACGTGTATTACAGCCATGCTCGGAGCTGTATACACATATACTCTGTATATACCCGATACCGACTAGCGTCTGTATACACATACACTCTGTATATACCCGATACCGACTAGCGTCTGTATACACATATACTCTGTATATACCCGATACCGACTAGCGTCTGTATACACATACACTCTGTATATACCCGATACCGACTAGCGTCTGTATACACATACACTCTGTATATACCCGATACCGACTAGCGTCTGTATACACATACACTCTGTATATACCCGATACCGACTAGCGTCTGTATACACATACACTCTGTATATACCCGATACCGACTAGCGTCTGTATACACATACACTCTGTATATACCCGATACCGACTAGCGTCTGTATACACATACACTCTGTATATACCCGATACCGACTAGCGTCTGTATACACATACACTCTGTATATACCCGATACCGACTAGCGTCTGTATACACATACACTCTGTATATACCCGATACCGACTAGCGTCTGCTTTCCCCGGGGGTGGGGGGGGCGCAGTCTCTCCCCTGTGACAAAGGAAGTTAAAAAACCACAGCAACTAAATGAATGCTGGCAGCAACAGGGGGGGATCTCCCGGGCAGCCTTTAAACATCAGACCCTGAATTTCAAATTCAGTTTAGCGCTTGCCGCCATAGCAGTGTGAGTTGCTATGGACAGCAGGGCCTGTAGGCAGGGGGATGTGAACACTCACAAGGAAGAGTCTAAAAGGGTAGATGTCAATCTGTCTATCTGTCCATCCCCCACCCCACTATCCCAACAAGGCCCTGACTTGGTAATTTGTAGATGAAATTGTGTTGCTGTCTACAGGAAGTGATGCCTGCCAGCCTGCTAAGCATGTACGGATAGACCCAGACGTACACAGACACAAGGCTTTGGAACTGGACAGAGAAGCCAACAACAGTGTTCAGGACCCCATAAGCGTCGTCTTCTGGATGGACCTGCTAGAAAGCAGAGCGGTGCAAATGTTCTCATGTAAGATCCTGACGGCCAAAATCTTAAACCCAGTTGCAAATTTCCCAGGCAATCCTGTGAAATGTGACCACCATCAGGTTTAGCGGGTGACCAGATTGATTTATAAGTGTGAGATTTATAAATAAGTGTGGGCGGGATGGATCCAAAGAATTGGTTGCAACTCATCAGCTCCAGAAACCACTCTGGGCCTGTTGTAGTTTTGTTAATCTAGTCATGCACCAGACGCTAATCACATGACCCATGGCTGACCATCTGTTGTCCGGGGTGATGCTTGGCTTTGATTTGGCTGGGCACACATACACATAAGGCCAGCTGTTGCGGCCTGAACGGAGGTTTTGGGGGAAGAGCAGGATAATTTAAGGATCTATTGAAAGTCTTAAATTGAGAGACACACTGAGGAAAATATTGATCTTTCGGCAAGAGGGGTAGGTGGGGAGGAAGAGGGATGCTAATGAAAGAACTGCAAACGATTACATCCTCTAACTTGACAGGCCAAGTGCGGCTTAATGCCTAATTGTTTACTGGCTGTAATTTAATTGGACCTTGAAAGGCTTATTTTGCCTTTCAGTTTCTACTTTTGCTGACATTTTTGGATACTTGGGGAATACAGCAAAGTCCCCAAAATACCATCAAAGCTGCTCCGGAGAGAGGCATCATTGAAATAAATAAATAAACCCAAACCAGAACAAGGTGCTTGTGTTGCAGAATGTACACAAGATAAAAAATGCACAATGCTGCCATTTCCAGCCAGTGTATTAGCTGCATTTGCAATCATGAAATAGTTGCAATATTTATTTTTTGCAATAAAGAAAAATGCCAAGAAAGTCAGATGAGCAGCACATATTTAACAGAGGTTTATTCTTGCCACTGGGTTTCCCAGTTTAAAAAACTAGAGAAAAAGTGTAAATTCATTAGGCTAAATTCTCAGATGGTGCAAATCTGGGGATCTGGATTTACATTCACTGTAGAAAAGAGCAGAATCTGCCCCGCAAGGGCTTCATTAACAGCTGGCAGTTGCCAAAGACAAAAAAATTCTTTATGTTTCATCCCCATTTTGCCATGGTTTGCCCTGAAAAATGCCCTATTGGTGTGGTCCTTTTCCAGCCCAGAGGCCGTCTGCTGATTTGAGCCATCAATGAGCGCCTCCGTTCAGAGCGGAGCGGAACGAAATGCCTTCAGCAGCGCGAATCTGTTGTTGGGAGGATGCCATTAAGCACTGGTTAAAAAAGAAAACAATATAAATAGACAAAGCCTGGGATCAGACTAAAAAAAACGTTACAAACTATATTTATTCGGCCAGAGACACTTTGCTGCCTCTACGCCCTTATATTAAAAATCTCATAAATTACTATTCACCGAGGGCCAAATTCCAGGAGGTGCAACGCCCACTGTCTCAGTGGAATTGCTCCTGTTTGTTGTCCCTATAACTGAGATCAGAGCGGGCTGGGACTCTGCCCTGCCTCCCGTCCTCTGGATATGCTGCTGCAGCAGCACATAGTGGCGTGAGTCTCTGTCAGCCACAAGGGGACGAGGAAGATTTCCCCAACTCAGATCTGCATTAGGTTGCTGTCCACTACTCTGCACGGACCACCTCGCACACGCCCCGCTACAGGCAGTTGGTTCTGGGGCAAGAGCAGGCAGGGCTATGAGGCAGAGGGCTACAGGGGTTCAGAAGGCTGGAAAGGGGAGCATCTCTAGCGCTACTCTATGCCAGAGGCCACTTTGGCCTCTGGAGCAAACAACCCAGAATCCCACAAGGTTGCAGAGTGCGAGAGGCTGGGGACAGGTGTTTGTTCCTGGCAGCGTGGGCCCCTTCTGAGGGCACTAAATGCCACTTTCATGCCCCCACCTGTCACTGTGTAATAACAGAGCTAATTTTGACTTCATTAGGAGTCCTGTTACATGCTGCAGAGCTGAAATCACTGTTACCTAGACCTAAACATTAGCCTTACTTTGAGCTAGCGGTGCACCAACTGAGGCTCCCCTACTCTCTGCTGAAATCACTAAAGAGCTACAATTACTAAGGGCTGGTCCTCACTAGTGGGGGGAGGGGATCAACGGCAGATACGCAACTTCAGCTACATGAATCACGTAGCTGAAGTTTGCGTATCTGCCGCCGACTTACCGCCCGTCCCCATGGTGGCAGCAGTTGGCGGCGCGCTCCCGTCGACTCCAGCTTGCGCCTCCCGGCGAGCTGGACTTCCGGAGTCGACGGGGGAGCCGCGGGCAATCGATTTATTGCGTCTTAACGAGATGCGATAAATCGATCGCCAGAAGAGCCCTAAGAGCTCCAAAGAGGGTGTTAATTTAGCCCCACCCCGCCTCAGCTCTTCTCCCTGGAGGCACAGCCCAGAAAGTCAGAGGTGAGTGCAAACTGAGCAAGCCCTGATCAAAAGTATGGCCAGCCCCAAGCATTCAAGAATGATGCCGCTGGCCTTGAAAATAAATAAATAACTAAATAAATAAAAACAATGAATTGTGTTTTTTTTAAATATGGTTCATTTAATTTGCCTCTGGTTTGAGCCTCTAGGCAGGGTGCATGTAGGTCACATTTTCAAGCCTGAGTCTGCAACCATCAGGACTAGAAACTTACTTTTAAAAAAAAGAAAAGAAAAGTGGAGATCCTTAATTGATAGTAAGATTCCAGGAGCTTGGGCTGTTAGAAAAGCACCAAATATCACTATATTTGCAATAGAATTGAGAGAATTTGCAACACTAGAATAAGCATCTTGGGAGCTAGCCCCACATACAGATGTATTTTATTTCTTGATATGCAACTGACTTTTTTTTTAAAAAAAGAATTGATTGTTTTTTGCAGAGGCGGAACCATTCCCCTGCAGTATTGTGAACCCAAACACAACAGAACTGGGCCAGTGCACCAGCACCTGAAACTGACTAGATACAGCACATGAAATTGACCAGCACATTTCCGCTATCCAAGCTGAGTTAAATTCAAATAGCAACCTGTTTTATGGCAAATAATAAATTAGAATTTAAGAATTGTTTCACCTTCAGCCATTGGAGAGGCTACTAGCCACACAGCTCAGGAGCCCCGGGGTTAAACATGACTAGCAATATATGTTTGTTTCTTGTTCATGCTGCAATTTACAGTGCTGTTGGTGAACATGTTAAAACACAATAACAGATTGTAGCCCCTGGTGGGAAAGTAGAACCCCTCAGACACAGATTTAGTAATAACAAAATAAAAGCAGAATAAACTGCTAGCAAAGGTTTCCTGTCCCAGCACTAAGGAAAGGATGTGTCATTCACCAATGCAATCTCTGCAGAAACTCAGGAGAAAAAAAGGCATTTGCCAGAGATTTTCCCAATGACACTCCACAAGCGTCAAGCATTCATATCAGCACATGGCCCAACAGGAGGAAGTGCTAAGCACCCTCCATTTCTTGCAGGATTGAACCCCGTAGCCAGCTATACTCCAGAGATTTTTAAAGCAGCATTTAAAGACGCACAATCCTAGGGCCAAATCAGCAACTCCATTAGCTCAGTTTATACCAGCTGAGGATCTGAGACCAGACTCTGAAGGGACTATTACGGCAGGCAAATGAAAGCTGTCAAATGGAGCTCTTCAGCTCATAAAATTGAGTGGGGAATTTCCTCCCCCCCCCCCCACACACTATATTGCTGAAAAGATATTTGTTTATTTTAGTTTATTCATTGATTTTCTATTTCAAATGGCAACCAAAAGCCTTGTATCAGGGCTCAGATCATCCTTAACAAGCATTGGCATCTGACCTACCCAAGTAAAATGCTCTGACAGTGCTCCTTGGGTTTTTTCCATAATCAATTTTAAATGTAAAAGAATTCTTAGCAGAGGGAAGTATACAGGGCATTGTTTTAACAAATAATAATGAATAATTCCTTGCAGCAGTGTCCAGAAGCTCCAATCAAGAACCAGGACCCTATTGTGCTAGGCACTGTACAAACAGAACAAAAAGCTGAGTCACAAGCAGAAACCCCAAACCAGTGGGTGGGAGAGTTTTAGTTGCAAACCCTGTGGTTTTGTCTGAGGTTAGGTCCAAAGCCACCCCTTGTCCATTTCCTGCTTCTAGCCCAGACTTGACATGAAGCATTCCAAAGCAGCTGATGAGATGTCAGCCCTACCAAACCTCCCCCAATCCTGATTCATGCCCAGCTCTGAGGTCTCACCATGTGACCCTGAGGGAAATCACATCACCTCTGCACCTCAGTTTCCTCTGTGTGCATCAGGGAGGCAGTGATCCTGACTCACCTTTAGAAAACACTTTGAGATCCTTGAACATGAGGGATGGAGAAGACTGTTGTTTCCAGTGACAGTGACATTTTCAGGAGAACATACGTGGTGGGGGGTTATTCTCGTTCAGTGGTTCGGAGATACAGGAGGTGATTTTTGTAACCGCAAGGGCTGCTTGCTTGATCTTCGGATCTTAGCACAGTCAGCAGATGTGAGTGAAAGCCTCCCAAGGAGCAAATCGCTTGAGTCACAAGGTACCTTTCGCATAGTGATTTTCCTGGCATTTATTTTCTTTCCACTCATCCGGTACAGTTGTTTTGACATTAATGTCATCAAACATCATTAACCAGTGGGGAATCTGAGGTTTTCACACTGAACTTCTGTAAGATTGCACTGATAAAAAGAGCAACCCTATTTATTCTGACAAGATTTAAAAGGTTTAAATACCGTTGACAGACAAAAGCATTAAACCTTAGTAATAATACTTTGAACTCACCTTTCTATACATGTCCTTCAAAGATCTCCAAGGGCTTTACAAAGGTAGTTCCTTTGCACTAGCAAATCACCTGCCAACCAGTCCAAATTTCTGCAGCTGAATTTGTTACTCAGAAGCACGGGGCAAATAGTTTGGGTGGATAATTTTCAAATAGTGGGTTGTTTGCAAACTCTTCCTTTTGCCTTTTTGTTATTTGTGTACCATGCGTGGCCATCGACGCCACACGCTATTTCTTTATGCTCCCTGATTGGTTGGCTGAAATGTTTTAAGCCAAAGTATAACTAAGAGCAAAGGATGCGCCTGCTGCTGGGAATTCTCAGGTAACAATACCAATTGGGAATGAAAAGTGTGAAATGCTGGGGATTTGCAAACGTTCACATTTGACCAATCAGTGCCTGCCTCAGTATTTGCCGTCGATCAACAAGATGATGCCACGAATCCCAGCAAATCAAACACTCTGCACAAACAGGGTTCTTTTACCCTCATCCTCCCTCCCCTAGACTCTCCTCTTGCTGCTACACTCACTTGCTGTGTCTTGAGTAGCCCGCCGGTGTTCTGCATGGCTGGATCCCTGCTCCCACACAAGCTAATGGAATCAGGTATGGGTGCACAGGGGTCACCTGTACAAAGCTCATTGCAGGATCGGTGCTTTAATGTGCAAGCACTTTGGGGCAGGAGATACAATGTCTTTAGTAAGTCACTGAATACAGGGGTGCCCAGACCACAAATGAGGCCAGTAGATGCTCCTGCAGCACAAACTGGAATTGCCTATTGTTGTCCCAGGGAACCATTTTCTACTATTTTATCTGATGGGATATTTTCAATAGACAATATAAACAATGCATAAACCGGGGGCATAAAATATTTCTCCAGCAAACAACAATAGAAAAGCCCTCAGTTTACAGCACTGGCCCCTTTTCTAGAGGGGCGAGGGAGCCCATGGCTCCATGAAGCCAGAGGAAATCCTTTTATTTTACAGTTGTGCAATGAAACAAACACAAGCTCTTATTTATTTCCTGGTCGATTGTGTTTTTGAGGATGGAGATGGCTTCTCCAAACCCTGAAGGTTAACTCCCTCGGTGCCAGGTTTTAATTGTCTCACTTCCTGCCGCCCAAGAGCCTGGTAAGTGGAGTTTCAACACTGAGTGGGAGTCGTCTTCTCCCCCCATTCCCTCCCCACCTTAATTTACGTTCGCTTTGAAAACCTGAGGGTCATAAATAACGTTCACTGGCCTGGGGAACCTGGGAAGCAGGAAGTCCTCTCTTCTCCTCCCCCACAAACGGGGACTGTAAAATTCAAGGAAGTGTTGGGGAAGGGGATTCAGGACTTGAGCTGGCTCTCCAGGGGGTGAAGAGCAAAAAACACCCACTGACTTCACAGACTGTCCCCACTGCCGGTGCGAAACATAGACCCTGAGGATATTTAGAGCAGAAAACTACTCGGAAGAAGGGACGAGCCCATCTCCTTGGTCTCCCGCTTTGCCGCTGATTCCGACAGGCCAGGGTTTCAGAAGGCCGAGCACTGGTGGCCATTGACAACTGGAGTGGCAGGCGCCCACCGCTCAGCACCTCTGAAACAAAAGTCGACAGCTACAAGGGACTAAGTCGAAGTGACCCTGGGACATGTCCAATCCAGCTCCAAAGTGGGTGGCTCAGGCCCGTCCCTGCCACGAAACGATGATGTCATGGGAGCTTCTGGAGTGAGAGCAGCGCCTTTTGGCCAAGGGCCAGTGGTGACCAAAACCTAAACTTGCTCAGCTCCAGGGTACATGGTGTCCTCTGCTAGCCAGGGGAGGGGCACCATGATCATGCTCTGTAGGTGCCCCGCCCCTAGCCAGCCTTCCCATCCTACAGCCAGGCCGAATTTGTCCCTAAATTGGCTGCCAGAATTGTCAATTTGTCATCATTTCCTTCTCCTTCTGCCCTTAATGTCCTTCTCCCTGCTGATTTACACCCTCCCTCAGGCTTACGTTTAACCCTGCCTTCATGAAACGCCATTAGCTCCTTCATCTGCATCGTAGTGGTCATGTAAGGGGGGGGGCAGCTCACCCACAGAGGCAGAAGCGTTGCCAATCTCGAGCGTTTCTCACAGCCTCCCCGTCACATCCTCTCAAACTCTCACGTCTGTGTTTCCCAGGCACTTTCCTCTTGGCTCCCAGCCCCAGGTCCTGGTGCCGGGGTTGGAAACATCATCCAGATGGATTTAGTTTTTCATATCTTCTTTGGGGGAGGAGGTGCCGGGGAATTGACCTTGGAAAGAAGCAGCGACTCTGGCAGGGAAGGGGAAAAATAAAGCGACATCAATTTTTGGAAGCGGGTTATCTCTTCGGGGCCTAAAGTAATGTTGGGGCCTGACCAAGAATGCCCTGCCCTAACGTGGTACAGGTAAGCAGCTGCTTCTCTCCAGAAGCTGTGAAGCTCTGGAGTTTTCTAGTCAATTCTAAGAGGACTGACAACAATTTTACTAGGACACCCCACTCCGTGTGGTATGCATTCACTTGAAACTGACAAGACTGGGATGTATGCCGTTTCAAGTACAGACTTTCAGAACGTTGTGCGTGATTAGCACGCAGTTATGATAACTGGACACGTGTTTCTGAAATTCTGGGCTTCTCTGCCTACCTAGGAATCATGTCATCTCCCTGAAATGCAGCCACCTCTGGAGTCGAATGTAGCGTCTGTTTAATCTCCTAAAGCAACACTACGCAATTGATTCGCGCTGGAACTTGGTCCAGACACTGGGGCCAGCACTTTTACGCCCACAAAAAGTGCAATAGGATCTTTAGTGACCAGAGCGTATGTTTTGCAGGCCATGGGAAAGATGGCCCCTCTTCCAGCATGAAGCGGTATTGGCTCAATATTGACTGTTGAAGCCCTAGCACCATTCCTGGGAGGATCCTTTATTGTTTGGAAGAGGAATCACCAATCCAAGCCCTGGCTGAGCTCAGACCAACTTAGCTCATGACAGCAGAAACAATCACGTCCCACCATGACATAGGGATGCAGTGAACCAGCTCTCTGAGGTACTTACCACAGCATGCAGGCACCTCACAATCTTTAATATACTTATCCTTATAAACACCTCTGTGAGGCAGAGCCATTATCCCCATGGGACAGATGGGAAACTGAGGCACAAAGAGGCTAAGTGACTTACCTAAGGTCACACAGGAAATCTGTGGCAGAGCAGGGACTTGAACCCAGTTCTCTCAAGTCCCAGGCTAGTGGCCTAGCTACTAGACCACTGTTTGCTGTGTTGCTCTCTGCTAATGGGCCTGCTCCTGCTCCCATTGAAATCAATAGCAAAACTACTATTTGGTCCCAGATCGGGCCCATTTGCCCTGATGTTGCTTCACAATGTTCAAGCATGAAGCTGGTCATGTTTGGGTTCATCAAATTTTGTGGCTTCTTGTTTGTCCAAAGACAGGGGGGATTGAGAGACAGACCCTTGGTGCCTTAAACCTAAGGAAAAAAACCAGAACTAAAGCTTTAGAAAACCCACCATTGTGCTGGGGGATAAACATTTATTGAATATTTCCTGTTTGGCACAAACCCTCTTTGACTCGTCTATGGTCTTTTTTGTATTTTTAAATAGGAATTTTTTGGACTGAATGTAAAGGAAAAGTATCTTTAGAATGTATATGCCCCTGGGACTTAGGGGACAAAAACCTGTACCCTGCCTGCTTGCTGTTAGCTATTAATTTCTCTCTCCCGAGGTCTGACATGAGCAATGCATTATGAGAAGGTTATGGGAATATGCAGGCGTTGGATCCCTCGGGAGAAATAAAGATTCAATTGCAGTTTTACAGGGTTGGTTTTTTTCTATTCTCCCCTCCCCTCATTTCTTTAAAATAAGTTATCTCAGCTCCACGTAAAAACAGTCACTGCTAAGGAGGCCTATGACAAGGACAAGCGGTGCTCAGGGGGGAGGGCGCTGTTGTTTCTGAAGTGCTTAGAGCACAGCTGTCCGAGTCAGGAGCTGTGGCTTCTTCTACTCCACACTCTGCCACGGAGCTACTCGCAGCTCTGTGCCTCCGTTTCCCCACCTATACCATGGGGCTAACCATTCTTACCACCTTTGTATGGCACTTTGAGCCCTTCCTCTGTCTAGTCTAGTGTTATGTACATGATCAGTGTTCCTACTGTGAAATTTGCCACTTCCAAGGCGCATCCTAGTGTCTCTGTCCAACCAGCATCCTTGCCCTGGAGGGAAGAGAGGGATAACATCCCCTCACAATCCCAGGATGAACTAAAGGCTGGCGTTTGGGTCCCCACTGAACCTCCTCCCATCAGATCTGTCACACCGTTTAGCAGGAAGAGAGACCAAAGCGAGTGGGGAACCGCAAAGGGATGGAGAATCCCTGGACATGCTGAGGAGGGCAGTTAGCTGCTGTTGAGGCGAAACCCCTGGGGCTCTGACTAGAGAAATGCTTCTCTCTCTGGGAGATGCTCCCACAACTGCTCCCTGGACAACTCTTGCTTCTGTTTCACCTTGATTCCAGACGAGATGGAATATTGTTTTCCTGCCGGCAGAAGTCAACCCATTCCCACGTGTTTCTGTTGTTCTCGTTACCTGCTCCAGCAGGTCAAAGTGAGGTCAGTAGACTGGGAGCTGGGACTCCAGGGTCAAGCCCCAGCTCTGCAGGGGGCATTAGGCGATCTATATTCCACTGCTGGAGTGAACTAGAGCAAGGGAGGAGCATGCTAGGGATCAGAGAGCAGTGCTGAGACAGACCCCTGAGCCTTGCTGGATTTTACAGTTATTAACCTCTTCTGCTTCTCTGGTAAGACAGGTTGTGGCATTTCCCACCCCTGGATAGAATGGACAGACCCTCTAGTCAACTTTTCGCTTCCCAAACATGCATTCTGAAGGAGACAGGAACAAGTGAGCCCACATTGTGGCCATGAGGGGATCAGGTCACCTGCTTGCCAAGGTCCATGGGGCATCTGGACCCCCACTTTCAGGGCATGATGTTTCCCATAGGTATATTATCGCTTGTGTGGCTTTGCTAGAAGTCTTGCTTATGGCTAAATATGGAAGGTAACAGAACAGGCGTTTTGTTTGGAGACCATCTAATTCTGGACCGAGTGTAATGAAACATGATTTATTTTTAGGCTCCAGACTATCGCTGCCTTTGGGACTCCGCTGGAAAATATAGATTTGGCCTCCGGGGGTATCTTGGCGGTTTGCTTAAAAAAATAAACCCTACTAATCCCTGACGGCTGTAAATTGCACCAGTTTCACTCTGAGAAGGACAAACTCTGCACTTCAGGGAAGGCGGTAGGACTTCGGCGCTTAGGTCTCACTGTGACTGCATGGGTGAAACAGGGAGGAGAATTTAGCCCTGGGTTTCATAGCATTCTGCCAGAATCTGAGCTTTGTAGGGCTTTGGTCTGGTCTCTTGGAAGAAGCTTTGGTCTCCTTAGGATGGAATTCGCCCTTCCTGTGCACATCAAAGTGTTGAGAAGAATCAGAGAGGTAGCCGTGTTAGTCTGGAATAGCAGAGGTAACAAAGTCCTGTGGCACCTTAAAGACTAACTACAAAGTTTTGAAGCATAAGCTTTCGTGGGCTAATACCCACTTCGTTGGATGCAAGCAGTGGTTGGTTACTCAGCTCTGCCCCTGCTCTGCAAACTCTGATGTGCAGCAGGAATCTTGGGCAATTCATACCGTTCCCTTTTTAAAACACAGCCAGGACTCTTCAGTACCAAGATGCTGTGGACTGCATGACTAGCGACAAGTTCTGATCCTTGTGATCAGCTGCGCACCATTCCATTCACACACACCTAGCTCCCAAACAATTCCGACGTGAGGGGACCAGACCCTTGGTTGCTGTCACAAGGCAAATCCCCACAGAAACCAATGGAGTGATGTTGATTTACACCCGCAGAGGATCTGGGCTGAATGCGGTGAGGCCAGGAGCTGGGCATACGGTGTGGGTGCAGCCTTCACGCAACACTTCAAGAGAGAGTAGAAAACACCAGACGTGAACTCCACCCTGTAGAGGTGAGAGCAGAGCTTCCTCCACACGGAGACAGCCAGTTTCTTCTAGTCTGGATCAGACCGTTGGTCCCTGCCAGGCCCATTCCTGCACTCCAGGCCTAGTGCTCCCATTGAAGTCAATAAGAGCCCCAGGGACTGTATTGCAGAAGGGCACAAGAAGGAGACACTAATTAGTTTGCGTGTATGCCCTTCCTGGCCTTAAATCTCTCTGGACCCTGCAAGAAAGCCTGAGGTTACGTTGGCTGGCTGAATTAACCACACGGCGCTATGGGCAGGGAGCGGTGGGTAGAGGAAGAAGTGGCGGGTTAGACGGGTGGTTTTCTAGACCGTCCGCGCAGAGAACAATTTTAGGCCTAGCCCAGGAGACAGGGCCCTTCCAAGGACAATCACGTCCTATCCTCGCTTCCCTAGGCCTGGGCAAGCTTTGCAGGCTTGCAGGACACGGCTGCTGTTCTGCCACCTTGCTGCAGTTCAACGACTCCGGCGTGCCCTGGCATTGCTTCTGAAGTGCAACGTCCCATGACCCCTCCACCCTGGTGCTGACAGCTTCTTCACTTCCCACCCCCATGGCGGGCGGTGTGATGCCCCTGCTGGTATGCATGGATATTTAACACCCAGAGCAGCTGTAGCGTAAGTCCCAAACGAACCTGGCAGCAACTTCAGGGAGAGGTGAGCCGACAAGAATGATGTGTCGGTCGTGGCATGCCTCAGCGGGGCTCAGATGACTGCGGAATTTAGCAGGCCAGCTGGGCTGCTTTCTTCAGGAATTATCCTGGGTATATACTGCGGCCTCTTTGTAATCCCATGCTGGAGAGCAAAGCAGTGTAAGTGTGATCAGAGTGTTGTGGACCAGAGCCACGGCGGAGGTCAAGCACCCCGTACTGATTTACACGAGTGGGGATCTAAGCCGTTGTGTGCAATGCTAAAGAGAAAGCCACAGCCTATGTATCTGCTGCCCAACGAGGTGCTCCCGGCAAGGTCCCTGACTGTATGGAATGACCGTTTCAGCCCAGGGAAGTGAGTTTCAGTTATTGTAACATCCCCAAACCATAGACTGGAGTGTTCCCCCCTGAAACAAACCAGTTGCCCGATAAAGGAGCTAAAACTACCCCCCTGAAGAGCTGCACGTTCTTCCATCCTGCTCCATGGCTTGAGCCCTCTAACATGAACGACACACCAAGGGAGACGAGCACGTATCACAAGCCAATGGGATCACATTTATTTTTATGACTGGAGTGAACTTTGCTATGGAGGATCAAGGCTTTTGGGGGGGTGTAAGCGAGCGGACACTCACCCCGGCGGCGCCTCCTGCTGGTCGTCTGGGGAATCAGCTTTCCAGCCTCCGGAGCGCCTGCTGCCGGCCGATGTCCCGCTCCTACTCCGGCCCCGTGTTCCTCCCGGCCCCCGGTGCCCCCTAGCTGAGGGTGCTGCACCCCTGAAGAACCCGCTCAAGTCCAAGGGTCTCCCCTCCCTGGGGAACCCTCCACCCACTATCCCCACCTTGCCTCAGACTTGGCCACTGCCAGTCACCACTTGCTCCCGCTCACTGGGGCAGACTGCAGTATCATTGCCACTCGTCACTGGCAAGGGGGGTTGGCCTGCTGCTTCTAATACTAGCCATAGGCTGCCCCCTGCAACCTCAGTACCCCTGGGTCAGGCCTTCTGCCAGGCCTTGCAGCCTGGGGCTCTCTGGCCAGAGCCTTCCGGCTCCCTCTGCCCTGCCCTGCCCTGCCCTGCCCTAATCCAGGTACCTTGTTCAGGCTCCCTACAGCTAGGCCTGTCTTCCTCTGGATACAGAGGAGACTGACGCTCTGTGCCCCTGCCTCTCAGCCTTTGTACAGGCCTGAGTGTTTGGGGCGTGGCCACCCAGCTGAGCCCATTCCCTAATCAGGCCTGGGAGTTTGCTGGCTCCCAGCCACAACCCCTTCCCTGGGCTATTCCAGCCCTTTCGGGCAGGGAGCGGGTGGTCACCCCGCTACAGGGTGAAAGAAGTTCAGTAAACCCGCCCAAAGGGGACATGATATTTCCTCCCCTAAATGCAGTTGCGAGTCAGGTACAATGCACATTGTACAACATGATACAATGCCCACGTTCCAGTGCAGATCCTATAAATATACAGGATACACAGGAACCCGGGGCCTTGAGGCACAGGGCTTCCTAGGGGTCTATTTTTATTTGCAGGAAACAGGAGATGAAAATAAGAGCATCCATCGCTTCCACACCAGACTGGGGGTCACTGGTGACGCGTCCATCTGACCAGATCCACATCCACAGGGCGCTGGGCCTGTCAGGGACAGGCAGCTCCCTTTGAAGTCAATGTAAATTGTCCTTGTGTGAATGGGAGCCAGGGACAACCCGTCATTCTCATTAACCCTTTGAGCACTAGCCTTTCCCAAGCCAGCAGCCTGATGAATAGTAATTGTCTCCCTATGACCAGTACCCAGACGTCTCAGGGCATCTTTACCACCAAACTCCCTACGCTGTGCTGTGAGGCTGCGCGTCGGACAGCCCGGGGCTGGACTAGACAGGGTGACCCCGGTCAGGACTGAGTTGCATGGACGGAGCAGTGGGGTGCCTGGGACCGGAACGGCAGACATGCTGCAGGATGGGATTGAGCGGCAATGGCCAAGCTGAATGGCGAGAGAGCCCTGGACTGGCACGGCAGGGGGAGAGCCACAGGTCAGGAAAGAAGTGCGTCCACAAAGCCGTGTCTTCTCCGTTTTAATAAGCAGCAAATCCATACACACCCAATGATGAGGAAAGGAAACACAGTAACTAAATGAAGGCAGTAAACTCCTAGCATGCAGAGCTCTAGGAGGACAGGAAAGGGAACAGAGAAAGAGGGGGATATTTCAAGCTGCCAAGCCCAGGTGCTGCTGCTATTTCAGGCTGTTTGGCCCAAAGATTTATCAAGTTGACCCATTTTAAGTCCCTTTGTCCCCCTTTTGCCAGAGTAAATACACCGGATTCTCAACGCAGCCGGGATCTCTCGTGTGCATGATGAGAGGTTTTTGAGGTTTGTGTTTTATAACTGCTTTACCCGGCTGATTTTTCCCTTCCTCGATGCAGCTCTAAGAACTGGATAAGATAACAACACTGCAAAATGGTCAAGCCAAGGGAGGGAGACAAAACAGAAAGGCAAAGTGCAGACCCGTCAGCTAGATTGTGGCTGCCTTACTGGAACGTCACTTCCTAAAATTATGTTTTCCCACTCGCTACATTTAGCATCTTCCTTTGCAGATGATGGGCTTGATCCTGAGCTCCCACTCCTCCCGCAGACGTAGGATCAGGACCTAAAGCAATAGGTGAGGCTTCATTGTGAAGAAACAAACTTGTCTCCTGCCGTTCACTGACAGAAAAGAAAATCAGCCCAGGTGAAGGCTCTCTGTGTGATAGGACAGACCCATAGTAAAAGAGACAGCTCCTGCCTGCAAAGAGCTGTGATCTAAATCATCAAGACAAAGGAAGTTCTACTCGCCTCATGTTGCAGATGGGAACTAACTAGTGATTTGCCCCGAAGGTGACAAGGGGAATCTGTGGCAGAGCCACAGACTGAACCCAGCTCAACTGAATCCCATCTCACCGCCAAAACCACCAGATGATCCTTTCTCAGCACTGACTGCCAAAGGAAATAGACACTTGGCCTGCTACATGACCGATAGCCACTCCACATCCTGCAGCGATGTTTCCAGACCGATGCTGGCTCCAATCCTGCCCCCGCTGAATTATTGTCAGCGGCAAAATTCCCATTGACTTTATTGGTTCAGACTCAGGTCCATGCATCCTTAATACAACATAGCAAGGATTGCTACCGAGTTTAGTTCCCTCCCTCACTGTTTGCACATCACTCCTGGGCAGCGTTAGACTGAAATCTGTTTCATTACCCAAAACATTTTTTACCTTCTGGCATGCAGGCAAGCTGTGTTATTGTAGGGTCTTCAGCATGACTGTGTTTAATTTGAAGTGTTTTGGTGATTTGCAATGCAAACCACACAGAAAGGATTCAATGGACTTGGCACAGTGAGATGGGGGGGGGGAGGGAATAACGAAGCCAAAATTTTGAATGCCTCATCCCTCTAATATATATTTAAATTTAAATATTAATCTAATCTATCCACCCATCTAAGGTTTTCCAATGCATCCATCTCCGTAATATCCAGTGTATTATCTTTAAGGGGAGTCAAATGTAATAACAGTTCTAAACGAGCAATGGAAAGGCAATAGCATCCTAATTGCACGGGTGTTACCAGCACCTTCAGAATGCCCCTTTCTCTTGTTCTCCTCTCCTGACGGCTCGACAAGTGGGCCTAGCACGAACCACATCCCAGGCATGGGCAATGCCAAGAGATCCGCTGGGCGAGCCCGACCCAGGTTTCCCATTCGATGTGTCCGCTCCGGTTTGTATGGCGAGCACATTGTGTAACAGACGAACGGGGATGAAGTATTTCAAGAATGTCTCTTGAACACAATAATCTTTGGGAAGCTGATGCCCAAGGTCAACATTCACTTTCCCCCCCTCTCCGTGCTGAGCCTGTGATTCCGATAAGGCTTCTGCTCCGCTGGATTTTTCCTCCCGTGAAAAATTCTGTGAATGCTGGGGCTGGCCCCTGCCTCCGTTCTCAGGGAACCCTCCTTTTGGTGGAGGCTGTTCATGATCTGCCATGCAATGCAAGAGAGTCGCGAGCACATTTTCCACTCCTCTGTGTAAAGTCCCCGGCATGCAGTTCCTATGCAGCCTGACCTGTACCAGTAAATTGTATGGAAAAGGTTAGATCCCCTGTAGACTTCAAGGAAGCTGCTTCGGTTTGCACCAGCTGAGAGCCTCGACTCTCTTTTTAGACACACACTCAGGTGAGAGAGAGAGAGAGAGAGAGAGAGAGAGAGAGAGAGAGAGAGAGAGAGAGAGAGAGAGAGAGAGAGAGAGAGAGAGATGGGTTCTAACCACTCGGTGAAGCTTGAATCAATCGGGGTCCCAGGTGGTGGTGGTATCTCAGGGTCCGGAGTGCTGGAGACAGGCAGAGCCCCCAGCATGACCAGTCAGGAGAAGATGAAGTCCCACTGGAACTGATGCAGATTTTGGAGCCAGGCATCAGAACACTGACTTGAGCCCGGGGAAGAGGTTTTTGCAGAGGAACAATGGTTCAAGGGAGAACACTAGATTTGTTGATGTGTAAACAAGGGAGTGTACCAAAGCTGTTTTGTTCAGACTAGACCATGGGAGCCGATCATTCCTGGCTTTGGGCGGTGTTGCTTGGAGGGAGCTCACAATGCAATTCGGGAGCTTCACTATTTTGGATACCAATAAAAGGATTCATGACTAGAATTGGTCTGATATCTACTGAGCTGGGTGTGTGCGGGCGTGGGTTCCTTAACATCTGGAGCAGAGATCCCCCATCATGCAGTGCTTCCCTGCTTTTCTGGTCCCAGAGTTCCCTGCGGTTCTTGCCTTGGAATCTCTGTTCTCCATACTGTATGCTAATGAAGTGCCGCCTCATCCCATCTTCGATGCAAACGGGGCCAGGGGGGTTTCCTTAATCCTGTCATCCTTATCCCAGGGGTTTAGGTGTGTCTCCCACGGCCTTTTCATTGCGTTGTGTAAGTCGGGGTTTCTCAAACTGGGGGTCGCGACCCCCCGGGGGGTCACCGAGCGCTTCCCCGGGAAGTCGCGAGCTCCTGCCACTGCCCAAAAGCCAAATTGATTTATTCCTCATTCGGCGGCATGTCCGCCGAAAATAGCCGTCGAATGCGGAAGTATTCAATTCGGCGGCTTTTCGGCAGACATAGAAGGGTCGCGCCGCACCGCCGGAGAGGAGAAAAGGGTCGCGGTCTCAGCAAGTTTGAGAACCGCTGGTGTAAGTCTTTCTTCTGATCCGTTTTGGTTCAAGCAGAAGCTGTGGATGGGAAGAAAAGGGGGGGGGGGCTTTCATGAGTCAGACAGGCTGGATACTCTGCCCTGGTTCCCCAAGAACACAGAGCTGACAGGTAACACCTCTGTCTGTCCCCAAACCTGGCGACTGGCCCAGATACTCGCTCACCCATTGCTGCAACTTTCTGGTTTTCACAAGGGCCTTTTTCATTAAGCTGCTTTGCAAACCCAGCACACTTGTGGCAGGACGTATTACTACAGCGTCCCATGAAGGCAGCGCCTCGGCCCTCTCAGGGTTGTGCCCAGAGCGGTGTGGGGGAAGAGAGGAAGTGGTGATGCTCAGCTTGTGGGTAACACCAGCCTGACAAGAGGAAAGGGACAGGGCAGCTGGGAGTGAGCAGATAAGTGTGATGAGAAGAGGAAACACCTTTCTACAGAGCGGCGTGTCTTTCATTTCCTGGTTAGGAAAAACAGAAAGGCTTCTAAGAAAGGCTGGAGACGCAATGCTGTCGTCTCCCCTCCTCTCCTGGAATAACCCAGGAGCCTTTCAGCAGCTTGGCACTGGGGAATGGCGGGCATGCTTCACTCATCCCAACCGATGCTTGCAGAGAAAGGGTAAAACGCAGGTAAAACCTTCGGGTTCTCCCACTCCAGATGCCGGAGACACTTTCCGACTGACTCCCTTCCTGAGGGCTGGAAAACAAAACAATACAGTAACATAAAGCTCAGCTCAAACCTTCTCCCCAGCCTCAGTTGTTTTGAAGCCTCCTCCCTTAGGACTGCTCAGCCCACCTTCTATATCCTCGCTCCCGCAAAGCCACTCCAAGCCCTCATATGTCCAGAGGAGATGATGATGCACCTGACTCAGTCCTCAGAACCTGCTTATCTCTTTCCCAAGAGGATCAACACTTGCTGATCGGGGGGGGGGGGGGTGAGGTGTTTTGGGCTGATGGTCTGGTACAGTGTTCTTTTGAGAGTACAAAAGCAAAATATTGGTTTTGGTTTTACTTAAGTCAATTAGGAAAGTGTTTAAGTCAACCAAAATAAGAGCCTCTGCACAGAGGTTTCCACCAGTGCAAGTTTCCTGTGTAGACAAGACCTCAATTGCAGGATTGTGACTTTTTTCTAACATAGTTCAGGCAAAGGCATACTCTTAGCAAGGGGTAATAATAACTCAGAATAAAGAAAGGGCAGGAAAGACAGAGGTTTAAACAGTATGGGGGTACAGGCTAAGAGCACCTAATTTACACCCATGGGAAGGATATTATATATAGGCACCTGACAAGACAAAATCATCCTCTGCTGAGGACAATCTGCTATGACATGTTCCATTACAGGTATTCACCGAAGAAGCTTAATCACGGAGAAAGAAGCCAGTTAAGCTTGTGATGTGTCCTCATCATTACCTCAGTGTTACTCTCAGATCAGGGACGTTAACAATTACACAGCTGCCTGACTCACATACAGAAGAAAAATTATTTGGGGACTACTGGATTTTATTAAACAGGGCTTATTTTGCCAGATTTGTTTTCCTCTACTGTCCTCACAAACTAGCACAGCAATTGAGAAAGGAAGAGGTGTGGCTTAGATATGTGTTTTGTAAGCCCCGGTGTCTCTCAATTTATGAACCTGTCCCATCGTATTACCGGGCTTGATGTTTGATGACTTGGAGAGCCAGTAACTAGACACCCTGACATGGTGCTTGGAAAAGTAACGATACAGTCTTGCTCTGCCTTTGAACACCAGGCATCTTACTTTGGTGAGTTCCCTGTGAGGATAAAAGTAATGATTTACAGTTGGTTACATATTCACACTGGCAATCACCTTCACGGTAAATATTCAACATGGCAAGCAAAGTGCAAGAAAGGTCAATTCAAGAAATTCATCAGTGGAGGGTGTTTTACTTCACTTCCTACCCTAAAGTGTTGTGCAGTAGTTGCTATGTCATGTCGCACCCCAGAAGTAGCTGCATTTCAAGAGGGGAGAGAGTGGTTCCTGGATATATTTAAGGTAAAAGTTTCCAAAAGGGGTTGGTCAAGAAATGTTTCACTAGGGTTAGGGTTAGAGTCTCCTGACTCAGACAGCAAGCCGCTTACGGCAGGGCCTGGCTCTTGGTTATGTCTGTAAAGCACCTAGCACAATGGGTCCCTGGCCTCCAGACACGATCACAACACAAATACACATATTAATCTTCCACCGCTCAAATGGCTAAAAACCTGCCACTAGAGATGGGCCAGAATCAACACCCTAGGTGGCAAGAGGTGGCTTGAGTCCCTCTCTATTTGCTCACCAAGTCCTGTTGACCCCGGCAGGATTTGACAGGCTCCGCAGGACAGAGGTGATGCTACATCCTGGGGGTTTCCACGAGATGCAACAGGCTTTGCAAATTTTCCCAGCAGGATTCCTCAGAGTGAGCAAACGTCTCGCTTGGGTCCACTCCAGTGTTCCCACCAGGATGCAGGAGGTATATAGGGACTGACAGACTGGTCCAGACCAAGGGTGCAGCCATCCAATCTCTGAGAGTGGGCAGCACCAGTGGCTAGCAGTCAGCAGTTCAAGGTTAATTTTCCACCTGAAGAAGTGTCTTTCTTACCTCCCAAGAGTTTGAGGTTAACTGAAGCAGGAAGAATTTGATCCTTCCAAACCCCTTCGCTTTTTAAATTTTTTTAATATTAACTGTTGGAACTCTTGATAGTATTATTTTCCATAGAAACATCAGCTGCAAAATATTCCCAAACAAAATACACATTTCTCTTGAACGGTTGCACCTGCTTCGCTGCAATCTGGTTTCTTTGCAAAGCAGACAGTTGGGGGATTTCACCGAAACCTCACTGGACACTAGTTGCCTCCGAGCTGATGAATCAAGTCGTCCCATAAATGTCCTGAGCGGAGTTGTTCCAATAACTCACCAGGTGCAGCCGAGTTACGCAACTCAAAGCAGACAGTCCAAGCAGGACGGAGGCTGATGATAACACCTTTACCAGATGAGCAGTGGGAAGCCCTGTAAGTCCTGGTGAAAATGAGCTAAAAGAGATTTCCAGGGGGTTCCTCCTTTCACCTTCTGGGAACAATGAGGTTTCCGTTCAGTGAAGAAGGCCAGTGAGTCAGGTTTCAGGCTAACGTTCTCACAGCTGGGATAAACAAGTGAACCCCCAGGCTTGTCACTCTCATCACGTCAATTACACTATATTCACCTGATTGGAATTCATGTTAGTTTTGGGCCAGTTAATGAAACATTGTTGAGCAACTTCAACCCTACTGGAGGGCGTTCTGAGAAGGTCTCTTATTTTAAGAATTCCAGTCATGTCTGAGATTTATTTATATTTGTCCTTTCGGGTCAAATGCTGAAACTCTGTTTTTTAATTATTCTTTTGCTCAGACAAATCTTCCCTTTCCAAGTCGGTGGCCAGCTGATGACTGAGGCCTGATCCGCATTAGACAGCTCCTCTGGTGTAACTCACTGCATTGGATGAAAGCAATGCATCTCCCTCTGCTTGTGTGTTCCCACAGCGGGGCTCGCGCACCCTGCCTGACATTTGGGCCAAGCATTTGCACAGTGTGGTACTGCACTGATTGCTGTGCAGCATTCCCCTGTCCTGTAGATAGGTACCCCAGGATTTGGGGCTCTGCCCCCAGGCCAGCTGCATTCTGGGAAATGGCCACTCCAGCTTGCTTCAGCAGGAGAGCGGAATTGTAGCAAGATGGGATGAAATTCCCATAATCCCCGGCTGTATCCCAGAATGGCCAGTGGCATTCCCAAACGGTGTCTCAGCATAGGCCAAGCCTCTGCTTATCCATGAGACAGGAATAGCATGAGACGCTTCTCCCCTATCTATGGGCTGGGGCGAGGGGGGCCCCACCGGGGCTGAGATGGCAGCTATGACTTGGACCAAGGGCGTGTCCATTGGCGCAGCAGTGCCTGCGCTGTCGACCCCGCCCACTCGGAACTGGACTGAGGTCACCAACTCACAGGCCGGCCACAGACACCGCGAGGACTGCCTTTTGTCCAGATTTGACTTTTCCCCTCCTGACAAGATTAGAGCCGGTGACCTGGAGGCGGGAGACCCCGTAATCCCATTACCAAGCTACTGAGCCATCCAGCCCCCCTGCGTTCAGTGCGCGTGGCCGAGGCAACTGAGCCTGGCTGCAACACTCACCCAGTGACAAAACAAACGACTGGACATTGACATGCACCACTGCCCAGCCTTCACTGCAAGACCATGCAGCACGGCCGCGGCCCCTGGCAGGGCGCAGTGCCCCGCGACACCTGACTGCCAGCAATGTTCTGTTCTCTTTACAGACATGCCTCCCCTTCGCCACCGAGCGTACGGTCCGGAGGAGAGCGCGAAGCCCCCGGGGGGGGGGTCTCTGGTTCGTTGCCATCATGATGCTCATAAGTCTAGAGCTCGGATGCTGGTTTGGAGCCGTGACTCGTAAATTCCGCACTGCAGCAAGGGTTCTTTAAAGGCGAGATACCGCAGGCAATTGATTGCCGGGCCAGCTCATGCTCTCAGTTCTTAAGACGAGCTCCCCATTGAAATGAGTCCGGCCTACGAGCTATGGTGACTCTAAACCTGTGTCTCCCCACAAGCACAGGAGCAGTCCCGTTGACCCCAGTGAGACTGTTCTCAGCATCCCTGTAAGGAAAATTTGCAGGATCTGAGTAATTCCTGCTGGAGTCAATGGGAACTATTCACATGTAGCCTGATTTTGATCCCCCGGAGGACAACGGGAGCAGAGTCTAACCAGGGAGTAGGGAGCCCCAGGATTGCCCCTCCCGACCCATCAGCCTGTATAAAAGACAGAGAAAGGGCATGTGGGCTTGAAAGCCCCAAATGTGAGACAAACAGGCCCCCATCTGAGGCGTGTTTCCTAGCTGCAGTCTACTGGAGATCTTTGTAGCCCATGTGTCCTTGAGCCACCCCCCCAGCAGGGCACTCGACCAGCTGAAATGCTGTGATAAGGAATCCTCTCTTTCCAGGAGATCCTATTGTTTTTCTCTTTCGGACAGTTGTGAGGAGCTATGTTGGTCTTCTTTGCCCTTCCTGTTTACTCCTTGTGATCAGACAGGCTTTGATGTATTTTTGCTGTCACCCGTCCCTGGGAGAACAGGAGATTGTTGCCTGTAATGTGAAAACAGAGTCCATTTGCACTCCTATGCCTACCCTTCAGTGGCATAGAGACATTTTCTGGACCAATCAGCAGCAGGATAAGTACAAGTAGTTAGTTTGCCATTATGTACCATTCAGTCTTCGGTTAGGACACTTGACTCACTGGGCTTTTAACACTTCTCTTTATTGCTAAAAGGAAACTTAGAGCTAACTATACATATAAACACAGGTAGGTGCCATAGCTTTTGATGTGGTATTGTCGGGTGCTATTAAGATCACAGATACTTGAGACAACAATATTACGGGCTGGTCTTTGGTGGAGAATTGTTATGCACAACTACTTGGCTAACTCAGGATGTTAGCCACAGGCTCCTGGCTATATTCCAACGTGGTTCATTACATTCTCCGTCCCTCCCTTCACTCTAGAGGTCTATTTGCATTAGTAAACATAATCAGAGCAGGTTCAACTGCCCTGCTATCCACAACTATACACACAGCGTGTGGGGACAAGGCTGGTATATACTCAGAAGTCCATTAGTAGCTGGGATGGAGTCTTTATACACATGAACATTAGGTGAAGAATTGCCTTTCATTTTGGTGTGTTCAACACTGAGCATGTAATAAACACCAGAGGCCCACAGAACTTGTATATGCTGGGAAGTATGCCAGTATTGATTGAGTATAGGCTGGATTCAAAGCCATCAAATTCAATGGGGCAGCCTGAACTATCTTCAGGCTTTGGGGGAAATTTGCCAACTGCTCTTGCAGCTCTGCGTCTTGTATCATGAGCCCCTATGATCCTGCAAGCTAAGCAGGTGTGCTCTGGGTCAGCTCTTCTAAGGAGTGCAGAGGCGATGCAGAAAGAGGTGCCAGTAGCGTAGCGGTAGGCACACCTCTCCTGGAATCAGTGCTGAACCAATAACCCAGCATGGCATTGGGGCAGAGCTGTCTTCCAGAAGGGACAGAAAAGCAGCGTCGTGGCTGCTTGTGAGCTTTACAGATCCCCTGGAACTTTTTGCAAGTGCAGAGGAGTCAGGCTCATTTCCTTGGCCAGATTCCTGCCTAGCACTTACTCTCTTCCCCACATTTCTCTTGATGGGCACCTCTACACCTCTTGTCCTAAACAGCTGCTGTGTTCTACCCCAGAGGTAGTCGCAATTACCTCTCTGTCAAGTCTACAGAGCTTTTTAGCACCCTGTTGATTAGAGGTGCAGTATCCATGTAAGATAATTTTAACGCTCAGGAAGAAAACCAGTTGCCTTCTGGACACGCCCCTGTTCTCCCCAGCACAGGGGCATCTGAGTAACATTTCCTTCTGTGGCTGAGAGTCCCATCGCTTATGTAACAGCTTGCACATTTAACAGGTCACCCTGGCTTTGAAGTCTCCGGCCCAAGGGCCAGAAGGGGAGAGATTCACACCGTCCCTCTCTGCTGGGCTGTCTCCAGAGCACCCGGCCCTGTGATGCACAGAGACTGTCTAGAATATTTTATTTTCATTGTCATGAAGGGGAGGGTGCTGTGAGATGCACCTGTGAGAAGGAAACTCCTGCAAGGAAGCCTTGACCAGGGGAAGGGTTCTGAGGCCCGCTGGGATCCTGGGAGCGTGTGGGAAAACTGCAGGTAGAAAGGCCTGGGAGCGGCCGCGGACGTACAGGGCAGGGCTAGTCCCAAGGGAGGAAGGCCTGAGAGCAGACATTCAGACGAGAGCAGGGAGTATTTAAAGGAGTCCATGGCAGAGTGAAGGGAGAGCCAGAACAGAGCCTGGAGAGGGCAAAAAAACTGGCGCCAGCTTGGACACTTGAAGACAGACAGACCTCAGTGAGGAGGGGCTGTACCCAGTGTGAGATCAGGGTAGCAGAGACTTTACTGTGTCTTTATATTAATAAACCAGGCCCCAAGAATGGGCCTTGTCTGTGAGGAGTCTGAGAAAAGGGGAAACTGAGGCAGAGAGTGGCTAAGCCACACTCAGCCAGCAGGGGGTGCTACAGGACAGACACACCCTTTCACACTAGGCACTAGGGAACAGAGAGGTGAGTACACAAGTGTCCCTGGTGGTGAAGAAGAGACAGGGTTCCGTTCTAATTAATCTAAGGGGGTTCTTTACTGGGACGTCAGGACACATGCTGAATTGGTGGCTCTCTCTCGAGCTCCCATGTTAAATAAAAACACCCAGCGCTGTGCAGTTTCACGACAGGCAGCTATGGAAGGGACCGTTGACGTGCTATCTAAACAGGTCACAAAGGAGACAATTCCAGTGTCCCACCAAAGAGGGGATATTTCAGCGACTCGATTAATTCTGACAAATCAAACGAAGGCCAAAATTCTTGATTTCAAAACTAAATGAGAATCTGGGTGGGAGCAACAAGGAAAATGTCCCATTGTCAGGTGGCATGGGAGATTCCATCTTCCACTCTGAAACTGATCCCCTCTCCCCACGAACAAGTCACTTAGCTTCTCTGTACCACTGTTTTCATGTCTGTTAAAAGGGGATCGTGTCTTGTCTTTCCTTCCGGTGGGAAGGAATAATCCTGAGAGATGCTGTTGTATACTCACCCAAGCAAACAACAATATATACAAAGTTTGTGGTTCCAGGCTGGTAAGCATAAGCCACCAAACCACCATTTTTGCATAAGGCTTGGGCCAGGCACTTAAGGAATCCAGAGATGAGGCAAAATACCACCTGTCTGTCTGTCTCTTTGTTTCTCTCTCTGTCTAACTCAGAATTAGTTCTGTCCTTCTGGGGAAGTCCCAGATGTTTCTGCAGTTTTCTTCAAGGGCAGCATCGCACCGGCCTTACCAGAAATCAGAGTACATGTAATCAAGTGCAGTCTAAGTCATGGGATTACTATTAGATCTTACACCCTTCGGTTTCTCCTAGCCGGGCTGTGCCAAAAGGAAACAGCATCTTTCTGCTGATTTCTCCTAGTGCTCAGCTTCGTATGTTGGACTTTGATTCTGCAGCGAAGCTAATTCAGTAATGTGGTCTGCATGGGAAGGAAGGGAGTAGAAGGAATTGGCTATTATTTTTGGCCTCTCTCCAGGCAGTGTTTTTGCTCGGAGGCTCTGAGGTCAGAAACGGGTGGGAAGCTCTCTCCGGCAACGAGTCCTTTCACATGCCGGTTTCAAAGAGGGCGACTCGTACAACTGAAATGTTTGGCCTTAGGTGGTTGAAGCCCACCAGAGCTCCCGGCCCCAGGCCACCACAGGGCTTGGGAATGGTCTGGGAGTGAACAGCTCCCGTTTCCTGTGGCCTGGTGTCAAAGCTGTCACCTGAATCGAATCAGCATCTGTGAATTCCCCAGGGTGATGGAATGGCGCTGGGCCGGACTATGGCCCTGGGTGGAAATACCCAGCCACTCTCTGCCCTCTAGGAGGTGCTATTGCATCCTCCTATCCAGGTGGAAAGAAGGGCCCCACAATGTGAGGGCCCAACCCACAAGCCCCAAGGTATCCCCCAAGTCCACGCAGCACTCAGGATGTGCCAGGGAGAAACAGACCAGCTGTGGGGTGGCCTTATGGCTCAGCTCTGGCCCTGAGCTCCTTGGGACTTTGCCTGTGCTCCCTGCAAGGTCCTGGGCTACTTCTGCTGGGTATGTGGAGGAAGGATGTGCGTCACTCACACAGCCCCACCCCCAATCACAGCTTCCCCCAGACTGCCCCTCCTACTATGCAGGTTCCTGTACCATGGAGAGGCCTCAGAAGGGCCTGGGGGGAAGCGGGGAATTTGTCACCAAGGCAGCTGAACTTCTTTCCAGATGCAGAGTGACAGATCCAGGCAGGACCCCCTATGGATGCAAGTACAGACTCCTCCTCTCCAAGCGCTAGAGAAAGGGGCCAGATCCTACCTCCATCAGCATCAATGGGAATTTAGTCATTGGCTCCAGTAGGAGCAGCAGGAACCACAAGGTACCACGTTGCACGGGTTGGAAAATCAAAGCATTTCCCTCCAACCATTGCAAAAGAAACAAACCGTTTCCCTTTAGCTTCTTTTGAAATGTTCCATTTCTTGATTTGCAAAAATGACCTTTTTGTCCAGCCAAAACCTACTGTTTCTTTTGAAATCTTCCAGGTTTTCAACTGAATCATTTCAGGTTTTGTGTTTTCCTTGGAGAAAGAGAGAATTTAAAATGAAACAAAAGTTTTTTTTCCTAAATAAAAATTGCAAATGAATATTTCAACCAGCTGTCCTGCTACATAGAGACTCCTAAATCTTAAATACACATTGCTCTTAGTAACAAGCAGGCATCTAACCTCCTCGGGCAAGCTGCCCAATTAACTAAAATGGCCTTTCAGTAAACTATATAACCTACAAAACCAACCCTCTTACAGAGCACATGTGTGAGCTAGAATGTGTATTTCTGAATTCCCAGAAGCACCCTTCTCTGGAGAAATAAACGCCTTTAAAATAAATAAACTACCAGCAGGAAAATATCCATGGTATACTACATATTTCTTGACTGTCAAAATGGCCTTAAGGGAAGCTGTATATAAATCACATTCATGCCACTCATTTGAAGTAGAATTCAGCTGTGATCACACCTGCATAACTAAGATATATCCACCTTTTCTTCACAATCCAGAAATATGCAGTATATACTACATGCCCAGACATGTATGGCATGAGATCACACACTGGTTTGGTTTGGTTTATTGCTGCTGCCAGCAACGATTTTCAAGGATCTATATTTTTAAAAGTAACTATTACATAAGGGCCTGATCCTGTATTTCTCGTCCTGCTTAGCCCAGCGGGAGCAGAAGGGTACAAGAGACACTGAGACAGGGCAGGCAGAGAGAAAAAATACCCCCAAGAAATAGCTAGGGAGAGAAAAGACCCATTCGAAATTAAAAATAAAAAGTGTCAAGGAAAGAAAAAAATACAGTACAGAAAAAAATAAATGGGAGTGTTGGAAAAGAAGAGAGACGTGAAAGACCGAGGTGCAGTTATGTTCTGTGCCTTGAGGAGGCACAGCTTTGAATGTGATGCCAAAGGGCTCGGGTGCCCTCTAGATTCTGGCCTGGCCAACGGGTCACAGGGTCCCCGAGTATCAGTTACAGCCCTAGCTACTCTAATCCTCCAGCATCTCCACAGTGCCACTGGCTACACCCGGCTCCTGCCACCCTGGCCCCACCCACCCCAGCACGACCCCCAGCTGGCGCTTGTGAAGGGCTCAGCGTAGGGTCTCTTACGGCAGCTGAAAACCCAAAGGGGCTGGGGAAGGGTTTGTTGGTTGGTTGCATATTGTGGAAAGGCCAGGTCTGGAGTTAATGGCTTGGCTGTCTCTGGGAAAGTTTCTTGGCCTTGCACTGGGAGGAGCCGGTGCCTCCCCAGACTCCCAGCCCCAGCTCCTCCGTATTTCACTCTGTATACAAGCTGTTTAGCAAAGGTCAGGTTGTGCCAGTCAGACAGCTAGCCAGAGGATACAGCAGGTCCATGCAGACAGAGGCATGCAGCAAGGACAGAGGACAGATCATAATGGCACAGATCAAGGGCCCAGCTGATCTGGTATCTGCCTTCAGCAGAAGGTGGGGAGCAAAACAGAATGGGTCTTGCCGATTTGCGTATGGGGGACACATGCAGAGGATGCTGTTAGAAACGGAGGTGACCCTCCAGTCATGGAAGAAACGATCCCCGATAAACCCGTTCCGATGTGTAGTTCACATGAACAGAGCTGTAGGATAAACATCGTCTTAGGATCTCTGCCTCTGTTGACACAACAGAGAATGTTTCAATCCTTTTATTGATGTAAATAACAGCTGGCCAGTAGCGCAGAGAGGTAAGAGACCTATTGAAGCGATGGCTGAAGAAGACCTGCTTTCCCCTCCTTCTCCTGGACTAACGGCAGGTTCTTTTAAACACAGCCTATCCTTGCTAGTAACAATAGTACTTTGCACCTCAGTGGCACCTTTCACCCCTGGGTCTCCAAGCACTGTACAAATCCGGCAGTGACAGAGTCATGGGGTCCCCAAGTATAAGTTACAGCCCTGCCTACTCGAATCCCTCAGCATCTCCACAACGCCACTGGCTACACACGCAGCTCCTGCCCCTTGGCCCCACCCACCCCAGCACGGCCCCCCAGGCTGGAGCTTGTGAAGGGGTCAGTATAGGGTCTCTTACGGCAGCTGAAAACCCAAAGGATCTGGAGAGGGGTTCGTTGGTGGGTTGCATGTTGTGCATCCCTCTTAGGGTGACCAGACAACAAGTGTGAAAAATAGCGACGGGGTGGGGGCTAATAGGAGCCTATATAAGAAAAAGACCCAAAAATCGTGACTGTCCCTGTAAAATCAGGACATCTGGTCACCCTAAGCCCTCTACCATTTAAATCCCATTCTACCCCTGCCACGACTTACTTAGGAAACGGTTATTATCCCCATTTTACACATGGAGAAACGGTACTTGGGAGCAACCCTACAATAACAAACCAGCATGTGCGGCCCAGGAACCAGGAGCAACCCTACCATAACAAACAAGTGTGCCTAGATTCCTCCTAGAGGTGTGCCAGGGCAAGAGCAAGGCCGGAGCCCTGACCACTTTTGGCACTGAGCGTCACAGCTGAGCAGGAGAGGGGGTGATCAGCGTCCCGGCCTCGTCTCAGGGGCGTGCTGCCCTTCCGGCAATTCTGGCTGCGTTATCCAGAATGCCTCTGGGGACTCAAGCTGGAGCAGAAGCTTTGTACCCCCCAACCCCACTCCAACATGGGCTTTGTCTCAGCTACAATATAGCTCTAAGCATAAAAAACATAACGATCTTATACACCCCCCCTTCCCTTCATACCCCGTTATTGTCTGCAGAAAGAGGGAGATTAGTGCATGAAGTCCTGCCTGACGTTCACCCCGTTAGCCATGATTTTCTTCCTCAGATGCAGGACAACTCCTCCACCGCGGAGTCATGCTCAAAGGACACATGCTTTCAGTGTCTTTTGAATAAGCAACGCTGCAGAGGAATAGTGTGGACAGTGCAATTCCTCCTGTGACTGTGCCTACTAAATCCACCAGCCAGCGCTTTAAAATAAATAAATAAATCAGGATTTAGATCATTCTTGTGAGTCCAGCCACATTTCCGCTTTGCCCCAGTCTGGTCCCATTCTGGAGCAGCTTTGGCTAAGATAGTTTCACATTGGCAGCCCCTGTATAAGCAGCTGCCTGTATTTTTATTTGCGTAGACTTTCCAGGATGATCTCCACAGATTATATTTAACCGATCATAACAATATCTAAAGCTCTGCACGGTTTGTGGTTTCAAACGATGGCGGGCAGAGGAATGTGCAGCTAAAGATGACTTGGGAAAAGGAAGTAAAATCCAGTTTGATGGCTGCCTTTTCGTTCCTATTTTTATTGCACCAAATGTCTAAGTGAAAAATATCGAATGGGATGATAAAGAGATGGAAGTGACATGAAGAAATAGACACACCAGTTGCTGCTTGTGTTTAACAGGCATTTGCCATTAAAAAACGCCTGTTTTTATTTAAATAGCCCAGGGCAAATTTCTCACTAAACCAACTTTCCCACGCCAGCCCAGTGCTCTAACTCTGGTTTTTGGCAATTTTTTTCCTGAGCTGTCAAGGCAAAATATATAGAAGAATGCTGGTCTCACTTAGGGTTTTTTTTCCAGCCCCTGGAGACATGAAAATAATTTACAGATGTGCACTACCTGATTATATTTGTATGAAGTTTTGCCTAGTGAACATAATTTTCCTAGCTTGAAGTAACAAAACAAAAACAGAAAGAGAAAAAAAGCCCAACTCTCCAAAAATCCCAGGTTCTGACCCATTTGATTTTAACTTACTAACAATTGAATATGTGTCTGGGTTTTTTAAACAGCTCATCATTTGGACACTTTACACTATTTCTATTAAAACCATTTTATGATTGTTATTTGGAAAACTACCTAAAATCCCATTATTTTAACCCAGAAAGTCTCTTCAAATGAAACAGTTTGATGTCTTATTTTCCTGTAACTTCTTCAGTTTAGTACAAAAGGTTTATTTTTATAATTTGCCTATTAACATATTTTTTAAAAAATATGGGTTGCAGTCTTCATAGGCATTGTTTTGAAATAAGTAAATGAAAGGCAGCTCTGTGCTAAGATCCCTCTGCTAGGTAATTGGCCTTTTGGTAAATTATTTTAACAGATTAAAATAGGTTTTTTATGTGTCTGAGCAGGAAAAGGGACATTTCATTATAGTTGCAACATTTCTGCTAAAGTACTAAGTGCCTCCTGAAGTCGGTGGAAGCACTTCCATTGGGTTTAGGAGACATAGGTTCTATTCCCAGCTCTACTGCTTGGTGATTCTGGGCAAGTCAGTTCCCTGCCTTATGCCTCAGTTTCCCATCTGTAAAATAGGGCTACCCATTTCCTTTCTAACGTGCTTTGAGATCTGTAGATGACAAGAACCCTATATGATCCAGGTGCCGTTATTGTAAACGCGGACCCGGTTAAAGTCAGTGGGACGTCTCCCACTGATTTCAGTGGGGTCAAGATTTCACCTCAGCACGTGTCTTGACCTGCTCCGACCGTCTACAGTGATCTTGGCACAATTACTTGCACTGCAGTGGAACATGTGGCCTACCGGTGAGAAGAGAGTTCATTCTCCAGTCCCCCCAGGGATTCTGTTGAGACTACCCAAAACAAGCCACTTGTGGTGATTTCTGTGCTAAGGTCACCCACTAACAGTGCTGGAGGGGGACACTAAAGAGCCATCTCCTGGTAACAGCTTTCAGTCACTACCGGCATGAGCTAGATTGGAACCAGCTAACAACCTCATCCTCCAATAGGGTTATATGTGTGGAGTAAGGCATTACTCAGCAGGAGTAAGGAGGGCAGAACTTTATAAAGTACCTTTCCTCAAAGTCTTTCATAAGAATTTTGCGACTTCTGTGTCAACACTGGAGAAAGTGGAGTGCAGAGAGACTGGCTCTTGAGGGAACAACCTGAGGAGACATATAGCTAACCTGCATGTGGAGCGCTTTCCCAGCTCAGAGAACAAGCCCGGGCAAAGGGAACATTGGTATTTCCAAGCAGGTAGAGCAGAGCAGGCTCGTGCTAACTGCTCATGAATGTGCAAACAATGGACAAGATGGGGAAAATGGAGGGAAACTCAATACCTAGGAGTATTCCAGATCCATCTCTGCCAGGGAGAAACCTCCTACTCAGATGCACAAAGCCAGTTCTGCTTTGCTGTAGCTAGGGTAACCAGATGTACCGATCTTATAGGGACAGTTCTGATTTTTCGGTCTTTTTCTTATATAGGCACCTATTGCCCCCCACCCTCTGTCCCGATTTTTCATATTTGCTTTCTGGTCACACTAGCTGTAACCCCACTGACAAGAAAAGAGTAACCCTAGCGCTGTAGCCGGTGGGAGTGCAAATCAGTGCAGAATGGGGCTGATGTTTTGTACGCTCAAAAAGAAGACAGAACAAGGAGTAATGGTCTCAAGTTGCATTTGGGAAGGTTTAGGTTGGATATTAGGAAAAACTTTTTCACTAGGAGGGTGGTGAAGCACTGGAATGGGTTACCTAGGGAGGTGGTAGAATCACCTTCCTTGGAGATTTTTAAAGTCAGGCTTGACAAAGCCCTGGCTGGGATGATTTAGTTGGGGATTGGTCCTACTCTGAGCAGGGGATGGGACTAGACACCTCCTGAGGTCCCTACCAACCCTAATATTCGATGATTCAATTACTAGAAAAGAAGCCGCTCTAGTGTTATCGAGGTGGGGAATGTCCCCTTATCTGGGATTTGGCAGCATTTATAACCCTACCCCATTATCTTCTTCATTCTTCCATAGCTGCTGTTGTGACCAGTTCACATTGGAGAACAGGAAAAAGGGAGGAAAACATAGGAGGGGAAGTTTCCTTCCTTGCCCAAGTGTGGAAAATAACAGCTGTAAAGAGAGGCACTACAGCTATCTGCTCCGGTAGAAACATAAACACGCCTACCAGCCAAGAGCTACTGCTAAGAGCTAGGGCACGTACAGACCCATGAAATCATCAGAGGTTACCATCGCTTCCCTACGTGTTTAAATCGAACACGGCATTCACACTAGGCCTGACAGTAAAGCATAAAAGGCACTTCAGTAAATTCACACATTCCCCCTTGCTCCTTGTCTGTCCATAACATGCCTGATCCAAAGCCCAATGAAGTCCAGGGTAAGACTTCCTCTTGGGCTTCAGGGTGTTTTGAATCAGGGCCAATAAGAGTCAGAAAGTACACAATGGTTATTGTTTTTAATATCTACCCCTGGAGCTTGAGTCACTTTAAAAAGATGGGTAAATTACTTCCGATTAGCCTCATTTTAGGGGTGGAGTGTAGCCGACATGCAGAGGCAAAGGCCACAGTTTCCAAAGTTGGGTGCCTAAAGTCGGGTGCCTCGATTTGGATTTTCACAGGTGACTAAATTCAAAGGGACGTCCCACTTGCTTGGAAAATCACAGCCCTAAATCCATGCTGGGGCACCTACATCAGAGGCCTGTTGTGGAGGACAAAAGACACCAGGAAAACGATGGGAGCATGCAACAGAGAAATGATGCTGAGGGGCATCCCTTTGATCTACTGAACCGTCTTTCCCCTCTGTTTTTTATTTGTTTCACACTCGCTCTGGGGATAATTGGCAGCAGGAAATAGTGGGGTAACATCAGCTCTGTGTAGGATGGGAGGTGCCTTTGGAGAGGAAGTGAGAGACACACTTGGGACAAGTGAGAGGTGTCACTTCTTTTCATAACCCACTGTGGAGTTGGTCTCCCTCTCCCTCTCCCTCCCCGCTTTAACCAAATGCCCACCAACCTGGGCAGGCACGTTCCCTGACTCTGACGCTGTTACCAAGCAGAAGAGGTTGAACAGCACCATTTGGAGACAAAGGAGGGACAAAATAGCTACAACTGGCTCAGGACAATGCATCTGTCCTTCTTTTCACTTGGATTCCCCCTGAAACGATGATCAGTCCATTACACGGCAGAAACGCTTTGCGAATAGGGACCCACAGGATGTATTAGCACAGACCCATGTGCAGATATCATAGTCTGTGCTGGTGGATCCCATTAAAAGATAAGTGCCAGGTTGCTAGCGGGGCCAGCTGTACCCTAGTGGGATGAGCACTGGAATGAGAGCCAGGAAGTCTATGCTTTCTTCCTGACTTTGCCACTGACTTGCGGTGTGACCTTGGGCAAATCCCTTAGGCCTTGCACACACTCAGCTTTTCTTTCACGTTTCCCACTGTTGCACTAACCAATTATGCGGCTACGCCAGTGGTAGCAAAACAGGGAGCTCAAATGTAGACAAGGCACTGGCATTTTTTTGCCACCCTCTGCGCGGGATTAGATGACACAGTGGAAGAGAAGAGAGTACGTGAGCTTTCCCCCACTTGATGCCACTGTTGGTGCTACATCACTGGTTGTGTAGTAGAGGGACAGGGGAAGGACAAAGCTGTCTGTAGGCACAGACCTTGTCCAAGATTTTCAAATATGATTGCCTCGAATTTGACACCTAAATCTATATTTAGGCACCTAGAGAGGTGGCCAGATTTCAGTTCAGCTTTAATTGCTAGGATTATATAGAGGTAACAAAGAGTAACTCTGCTATTCCAGACTAACACGGCTACCTCTCTGATTCTAGGATTATATAGTAATTGCTCAAGCCATGTTGGAACACCAAGGTGGGGCAGGAGGGGTTGGGCCTCACACATGTGATTGTATTAGTGACTATGTTGTCATTGTTAAATTCCTAGTGGTAGTCACCTTTAGGAATCCATCCTGCAAGCCTTCCACACACCGAAATCCTATTGACTCCAGAGACAGCTCTCTGCCTTGCAGGACTGGGCCCTTGAATGGAGCCGGCCTAACAGGAGAGAGCTAGAGGAACAGGAACATGGTACCCAGAATAAAATACAGAGATAGCTACGGCACATGGCAGCAGCCAGCATTTAATGTTGCACATGCAGGTGTCTGGCTAGAAGTTTACTCAAGTTTGGTTTTTTTCCTCCCTCCTCTAGAGTTAGCTTCCAGGCCTTCTTTTATTCAGACAGCTAATTTCTTTCTTGATTGTTGGCCAGAGCTTTGGCTGAAAGTTCAGAAGTCTACA
The DNA here is from genome assembly GCA_032164245.1 of Sternotherus odoratus. Classification (NCBI taxonomy): domain Eukaryota; kingdom Metazoa; phylum Chordata; order Testudines; family Kinosternidae; genus Sternotherus; species Sternotherus odoratus. The sequence goes on from JAVMKO010000016.1 coordinate 15,531,238, forward strand.
GCACAAAAGAAATAAACAGACCCCACTCAAGCTATTTCCACTAGAGCAGAATATATAGGCTAGGAGTAGGTAAAAATGCATTCCCAATATACAGGGCCTTGGGGGTGCATACATCTTTACAGGGATGGTTTTGATAAGTCACCTCACTTTGTGTAACCTAGCACGTCCCGAGAGCAAAAGTAAATCACACAGTCAAACCATTGGAGACCCACTGCAGAACTCAGTTGGGCAGGTTTTTCAAGGCAGACGCAAAAGGTGGCCTCACAGATCTGTTTATTCATCTGTTGCACTTGCCAAACTTGGAGCTGCTCGCACTGCACCAGAAAAACTGCAGGTTGCACCCACCACCCTGGTGAAAATGCATCCTCTCCATCTGCACCTGGACTATTGATCAGACCCCCTCTCCCAGATGGGCCTGTCGGAAAGGCAGGCAAACCTCACAAAACCCTGCAGTTACCTGACCTGGTAGGTAGCTAGCCACAGGGTTACCCCGTCCATGTGCCCACTTTTGCATGCACAACACGCTCTGCAGGGTACCGGGATTGAGTGCACATTTTTGTGGGTGCATCCCCTGTGCCTGCATTTGAACTGCCCCCTCTCTCCCCAGGTTAGCCAGTTTGGCTATCAGTGATTTTTCCCACCGAACCGGGGGGGGGGCTTACTCTCCCCCACCTCTGTGAATATCTGATCCAACTTGTCCTCCAGCAGCACCCTGCTTTGGCCTCCACCCCACAGCAACATGCAGCCTCAAGTCCCCCTCTTGTCGCTCAGGGGCCAACCCACTTCCCCCGGGTTTTCTACCCTCCGCAGCCCGGGGGCAGGGGCAGGGGCTGGGACGCGGGCCGGGCATCCCGGGGGACCAGATCGGGATCCCTCCGCGCTCACCACCACACAGAACTTCCAGCAGCCTGGGAAACTTTCCCGACGCGAAGGAGTCCCCCTGCCCCAGCGCCTCCTGAGCGCGGGGGCTTCGGGAGCAGCCCCCCCCCAACTATCCCCCGCCGGCCCCTTTGCAGCTGGGGGCAGGGTCCCCATTGCCCCTTGGCGGGGCGCTGTGGCTGGCCGGGCTGAGCGCCGGGGCACCTGGGCGGAAGGATCGGCGGCGGGGGGGGGGGGGGCGATGGGAGGAGAGCCCGGCTCGGAGCCGCCTCCTCCTCCTCCTCCTCACTAGGGGATTTGCAGCCGGAGGTTGCGCCCGGCGCTGCGGCTCGCTGCGTCTCTCGGGGGCACCGGGCGTTTCTCCCTGGGAGCGGATTTCTCTCCCCGCCTGGTTTGGGGTGCATTGGGGGGGGGTCCTGCATGCCCGCCGGCTGGCTGGGGGCGCCCCGGGATCGATGTGAAAGGGGGGGGGCAGGACCAGCGCACGGAGAGACGCCTGTGTGGAGCTCGAAGAGGAGGAATGCAGCAGCTTCTGGTGCGGAGCCTCCTGCTGTCACTGCTGCCCGCGCTGAGCCGAGGTAGGGGCCCGGGCTGGGGCGGGGGACACCGGGCGGACGGGTCTGGGGGATGCTCCGGAGCAGAAGTGAAGAGCCGCCCCCGGGAGAGGGAGCTGGGCTCCGGCGTGGCCCAGCCCCAAGTGCTGCCTTCACTCGGGCAAAGTGGAGGAAACTTTCTCGCCCGTTTGCTTCCCTGCTTCCCCCGCCCCGCGCTCCCACCCCCAGGCGTGCGGAGTGGGGGGCTTCCCAGCTGGAGAAGCGGGGGGTCCTAGCGGGGTAGCGGCCGGGGCTCACTCTCGGGCAGGTGAAACCCTTTGCAAAGTGAAAGCAGGGCTGAGCCCGGAGCAGGCTGACGGGGGAGACGGGGGCTTGGAAAGTTCGGTGCTTGTTAGGGAACTGAGCGATCCGGAGTGAAATCTGGTGTGTGTGTGTGTCTGGTGCTTTGCTGTCTGCTACCAACCGCCCTCTCCTCCGATTTTAAAAGATCACAACCCACCTGAGAGGGTGTGGGGCTGGCAGAGCTCCAGGGCGGGGAATCCGGTGTCTTTCACCCCCTGGCTTTTAAAACAATGGGGGGGGGGGGGGGAAGAGAGAGAGCTGATCCTCACAAGGGGGCATAACTCCAGCCCTCAACCCAATCCAAGACTGGGAAGAGTGGGGTGGGTTGAACTAAGTTATCTTAAAACTTTATTCTCCAGCAGTGCTGAGGGGAGCAAGCCTTTAAAAGCTGCCATCACCAAGGCTGCAAAGTATGAGTGGTTTGGGGAACACAAACCAAGCCTGTGTGTGTTGAGGGGTGGGGTGGGTCGTTTTGAGAACTGATCTCAGGATAGTGATGTTGTGGGGGGGCTTTTTATGAATTCTTTTTTTGCGGGGGGAGTATCGAATATTTCATGTTGCAAAGCTCGGAGAAGTAGCTCTTTTCCTTGTGCCCTTTTCAAGGCTGCAGCGTGTGCTGAGCAAGCTGGAGATGGGGTTTTATTTTTGAAAGCCTGGTTAATTTTTGATTTCCTGTTTCTCGGATCGACGTCAGATTTCTTGTTCTCTCAGCCCTTTCCTTGCAAGTTCAGGGGCGGATGTCAGAGGCAGTTTTGTTTCGGCGCAGTGCAGTAACCTTTGGGGGAAACAATCAAATGGAAACTTGTGCAGCAATTCTCTTTTAGGCTAAGGCCTATAAGTGACTGATGTGTAAGTTTCGCCAAGGTGAGAGAAATGAGTAGGAAGATGCTTTCAAAAACAAAAATTTCTCCTTAACATGCAGAAATAATTGTATTGTGCATCTCCGCTTGAACATGTAGCACTTCAGTGCCTGTATCCTCGCAACAAACATAAAGAGTGTGAAGCGCTTTTGGAAAGCGCCGTAGAAGACTATAAATACAAGAGTAGCACCTACTCCTGTGAGTAGTCTCACTAACTTCCGGGGACCTGCTAGTACTGAGTAAGTGCTACTCACTGAAAAGGCAGCAGACTCTGGCCCTTAGCGTTTGGCTCAAACAGATGCTAACTGTAACATAGTGGGTTGGATTCTGCCACCCTGATTCCCACTGAAACCAGTGCCACTGATGCAAGCAGGGCAGGTTACCAGTGTTGGTGTATAGGATAAAATAGGGGTCCATTCTCAGCCAGCCAGTATAGCCACCTCTCTGTCCTAAATGTAATGATTTTTAAACAGGAGAGAGACTGAGGTTTCTCTCCAGGAGCTTTTAGACCAGGGAGTGTAGGACTGAGCATTGAGACACTAATGCCCTCTGCTTTAAGGAGTGTAGCCTTCCCCCCGGGTGTACTTCAGAATTATGATCTCAAGTCAGAAGTCTTACCCATAGTAAGGGTGTCATCACAGCCTTCCGGGAAAAGAGCCCCGCTTAGTAACATTTGCGCTGTCTGGTTTCACTTCATTTTGCATAACTGAGGAGAGACCCAGGCTGGCTTAATTCCCTCCTCCCCGAAGGAAACAGACGGCAGTGTGTTGGCATGGGGGTGGGGGGTGGGGGCTTTTCGTTGACTCAATCAGATCTTCCAGGCAGCAGGTATTGAATATCAAGGGGGATAGAGGATTGAGAGCTGCCCTACAGTAAATAATGTAACAAGAGGTGTCCTTAACCTTTTACAATGGGGTGCTCTGATTTCCCCCTTTGTTAGGAATCAGGGAAGGCTCTGCTCTGCAGCTGTTGCTTTTTCCCACGAGCAAGGAGGGGCGTGTGTGCCGGTGGCTTTCAACTCTGTTCTCCTCTGTAGGACAGTCTGTAGCCACTTTTTGTCTTTTTTTTTTTTACCATGAATCTCTGAACAGCCTGACAATTCAGCAATAGTTCCAGGAGCGTTTTCTGTAGTCAGGACAGTAGCAGTATGTGGGGAAGAGGGGGGGGGAGGAGGGGGAAGAAACCAATCTAGGTGGCCTGATGGGATGGGATGGGAGCCTGCCCTGTAATCTGAATTTAAAGTTTGCAGATAACTTTGCCTCGTGAAAGCAGCCCAGGCTGCTCTGTGACTGCTTTTCTTTAAAACGCAGTGGCAGCCCCCTCTCCCCTGTAAGCTAGTCTACAGAATTGCTAGCGCGTCGCCATATGTCTGGTGGCATTCCATTGTACGCTGCCATTTGCATACTGGAAACCCCTTATGTCATGAACAGCCTTCACTCCACTGATGTCCCATGCCACTGCAATGTCCTCTCCGCTGGATTTTATTGCAGTTATTATGATTGAATTCTTTTTATGCAGTGCTGTAGAGATGCATGGGGCTTTACAGACACACCAAACACCAGGGACGCATTCTGCTTGAAGAGACCTCAGTGTAAATATGAAGTAACTCCATTGATCTGAAGTTACTCTGGATTTACCCCAATGTGAGAGTTAATTTTTCCCTGAAAAGTTTACAATCTACAGGCCAGAGTGAGATGTAAAATCAGGAGTAATTCCAGGGTAACTGAGAGCAGAATTTGGCCAAAGGACCAAATCCCGAAATCCGTACCCTAGTAGGCTTCAATGGACTGTTCGCTTAAAGAACAGTTACTCCCATGAGTAATGGTTACTGGCTGGTCCCCTTGGTTAGGTTTTTAGAATAGCCCATGTCACCCAAATCCTAAAGGCCTAACCAACTCCATACTTAGGCAGTACTCCCATTGAGCTCCTTCAGAGTTTAGCTGAATAACGAATGCAAGATTGAATTCGAAATCCATCAAGTTTGGAAAAATTATCTTTCCAGGCCAGCTTGTCCCTGCATGAAAGACAAGAGACTGGGTCATGTTATGCCAGTCCCCTTTGAAATCACATGCTGCCTAGAAACTGGTCACAGCTCCGCCCGGTGCAATTAGCCATGCATTTTTGTGTGTTTCATCATTTGACGACATCTTCTACTAAGAGTCCATTGCTTCCAGAGGTGTAGCAGAGCGTGAGTCTCTGTGAGCCTGCTGTTGTAGACTAATATGCAGGCTCTTCTTACCATGATCCGGCCACCCACTTCCAAGTGAAGAGACAAGACCCCCTCTCACTGACTTGAGTAAGAGAAGGCCTTCGATCAGCAAAAGACTCCATTAGCCTATTCCACAGGGAGAACAAATAGAGGCATCAAAGGCCTGGTTTACACTACAGAGTTGGGACAACGCAAGGCTTACATTTTCCTAACTATGGAAGTGTCTATGCTAAAATTTCACTTCCGCTAACAGAACTGCCAATTTTATAACTCCACTTCCACGAGTGACGTAGTGTCAAGGTTGATGTAGTTAGGTCGACACAGCATCCGTGTAGACTTTGCATTGCTCACGTTGACTGTTACTGGCCTTTGGAAGCTGTCCCACAATGCCCCACGCTGACAGTTCACTCGATACAAGAGCTCCTGCTGAGGATACACACCGCTGACACAAGGAGCAAAATGTCAACATGCACAAGCGGTGTGATTATTGAGGCATCTGTATGCCGACAGTCAACGTAATTTTGTAGGGTAGACATGGTCTAACTCAGGGGTGGGCAAACGTTTTGGCCCGAGGGCCACATCAGGTTTCCAGAATTGTACGTAGGACTGGGTAGGGAAGGCAATGCCACCCCAAACAACTTGCCCCCCCCTCCTATCTACTCCGTCCCACTTCCCGCCCCCTGACTGCCCCCCTCAGAACTCCCAACCCATCCAACTTCCCCTGCTTCTGGTCCCCTGACTGCCCCTTCCCGAGACCCCCCCACCCTAACTGCCCCCACAGGATCCCACTCCCTACCCCTCACCCAACCCCTTCTGCTCTGTGTCCCCTGACTGCCCCGACCCCTATCCACACCCCAGCCCCTTGGCTGCCCCTTCGGGACCCCTGCCCCATATCCAACATCCTGCTCCCCATCCTCTGCTCCCCCAACCTCCACCCCATCCAACCCTCCCCCCACTCCCTGTCCCCTGACTGCCCCCTCTCCCCCAGAGATCCTCTGCCCCTTATCCAACTCCAGCCGTGGTCCTGGCCTCCTTACCACGCTGCTCAAAGCAGCATGTCTGGCAGCCCGGCCAAAGCCAGACATGCTGCCCCCACTCTCCCGGAGGAGTGCACAGTCCCGCCCCCCAGAGCACTGCCCGCGCAGTGGCATGGCCCAGGGGGAGGGAGGGAGGATAGCAGGGGCGGGGCCAGGGTTAGCCTCCCCAGCTGGGAGCTCAGGGTACGGGCAGGAGGACACGGGCTGGATGGGCCTTCGGGTCACATTTGCCCATCCCTGGCCTAACTCCTGGCTAATTCTCATCTTCTGTTTTCAGGTTTACGATGTACACAGCCTGCCGAATCTTGCTTGAATGGGGGAAAGTGTGAAACTTACTCCAATGGGACTGGGGTATGCCTGTAAGTATAAAAGAGAACTGAGCCAATGCGTTTCCTTTATCTAGACGAACACATTGCCACCAAGTTGACTTTGCTTTGCAGGACCTGAATTCAAAAAGAGGAAAAGCATTTTCTTTATTTGAGGTGTAAGAATAATTTGCAGCCGTGTTGGGACCCAGACCTACTTGCGTAGGAGTCAGTGCAAGCCAGGCCTTTGGCCTCAGTGGAAGTGTGATGAAGCGTGGTGTCCTGGTTGGGGGAAAACACAAGAAAGGGCCAAATGTGTCACCCTGTTGAAGGCAGTGGAGCAGGAGTTAGTACCATCTGGGCCAATAAGTAACTTCTATGGGAGACTTTTGATAGCCTTATTCAGTTGTTGTTGTTGTTTAATTCACTCCAGGACAAGTTCCCGCTTCTGGCCTCAGAATCTAGTGTTTCAGAGACCACTCTGAGCCTGTAAAAAAGCATTAATGTCCACTGCAAAAAATCTAGCAAGCATTTTAAGTGTATCCTATTATTTACCCCACCCTTTGGCCAGAGATCCCACTCCGTGACAATCCAATGACATAGATTCCAAGGCCAGAAGCGACCACTGTGATTGTCTAATCTGACCTCCTGTATAGCAAACCCTTGGATCGTCTCAAAAATAATTCCTAGAGCAGATCTTTTAGAAAAACATCCCATCTTGATCTAAAAATTGCCAGTGATGGAGACCCGTGGCAAATTATTCCAGTGGTTAGTTATCTTCACAGCTAAAAATTTACATCTTATTTCTAAACCTAATTTTTTCTAGCTTAAACTTCCAGCCATTGGATTGTGTTGTCCCTTTCTCTGCTAGATTGAAGAGCTTATTATTAATAAATATTTGTTCCCCATGTAGGTACTTACAGACTGTCATCAAGTCATCCCCTAACCCTCTCTTTGTTCGAGATTGAGCTCCTTGAGTCTGTTGCTATAAGGCATGTTTTCCAATTCTTTAACCCTTCTCCTGCTTCTTCTCTGAACTGTTTATCAACGTGCTTCTTAATTGCGGACACCGTAATGTCAAGTTACAATAGAGCGTCATCTTCCTAATGTCATGACTCTGATTCTGCTGCCACTGAAACAAACAGATATGTAGGTATCCATTGACTGCAGTGGGTGTGACAAGGGGCCACCCTCTCCCCTTAGAGTTAATGGGGGTTGAAGGCAGTAGTGGCCAGGTTCTCAACTATGGCCCATCAGCATAACTCTGTTGAAGTCAATGGAGCCAATGTTCACAAGTCCAGGCTGTGTTGCAGGATTAGGCTCCTGAGACTGCATGGTACGCTCAGTCAGATAGTTCTATGTGACAGTTCTCTGACCATCCTTCTCCAGTCTTGGATCATGGAGCCAACTGAGGTGTAAAAGGTTGGGGTTCCCCGAAGGACTCACGAACCGACCTAGCACAGCCATGACTGATTCACTCAAACCTCCCAAGGAACGATAACCAAAGAGAAATAAAGGGGAAAAAAGGATCTTTTTCAACATAAAATCGGAATGGGTTTGTTTTTCAACCAGCCTCCCCCATCCACCTGTTAAGCATGTGAGAGGTTGGGGCTAGCCAAGAAGACAGTCTTGTCTGTTCAGGCTTCCAATTCAGAGCTCCCCTCTGCAGAGGGACCCGAAGGCATTTCCATGCCAACTGTTGAATGGCAATCTTCCTCCACAACGTTCGGAGGAGGGGGGGAGGAAGGGGGAAGATCAGGTTTGCATGTCTGCTTCAGTTGGGTTATTCTGCCCAGTTTGGCATCTCCTACCCCCTCCCTTCCACCCAAATCGCCACCCCCTTGGAAAAAAAATCAGCAAATTAATCACGCACATGAACAATTTAATGGACAAAAGTTGGGTCCCTTTGTGAGTTACTAATGAATGCACGCCACTTTTTTTTTTTTTTTTTTTTTTGCAGAAGCCCTCACCAACGCTTGACGCTCTAAATCTTGTTTTCTTTCATTCAAAGAGCGACAGCTGGGATTCGGTCGAAATTCGGCAGCTATTGTTAAGGGAGGCAGATTAATGCTGTGTGACTAATCATGTATGGCTTCCCCCAATGCATAACTCTTTCCACCCCCACCCCCCCTCACCCAACACTCCTCCTTTTCCTTGTGGTTTTCTTTCTTTCTTTCTTTCTTTCTTTCTTTCTTTCTTTCTTTCTTTCTTTCTTTCTTTCTTTTCCAACTCCTGATTGACATTGCATGTTCAGATGGCAGTGGAATCTAATTAGATCTGATGTGTGCAACCTCTATTCAAAGGAGGAAACGCCTCCAACGTATCTGTCTTTTTTAAGAGAAAAAGGGAGAGTTTGGTATCTTGGAAGAATTTCTTTGCTGGCAGCTGTAAGGGACTTACCTTCTTGACCACAAATACAGAGCCACTTGCAAATGTGTGAGCTGGTTTTGCAGGAAACTAAGGTTTCAGTAGCTGTTAATATTGAATGCTTTCTGTGTAGGTTGAACTTTTAATAGATTATGATTTCGGGAAGGCAAATTTGATAGGGACTGAGATGTTGGATGAGATGTGACTTCCAAGGTAGCTGATTGGAGTTAGCAAAATCTTATTTTTCAGAGTTCTCTAAGTTTCTCTTTACTAGGAGTTTTGCTCCCAAGCTTAAACAAAGCAAAGTTAAGAGCACAGATAGCAGAAGTGGAAAAAGTTGGCACCTCCCATTGGCGCCTGAATGAAACATACCATTTTGGCTAGCGGCCACATCTCCGTTTGGCCTGGCACTTAACACAGTTTGGCCATAAAGCTCCATTGTGCTTCCCCCACAAATCCAATTAGAAAGTGAAGTGAAATAAATAGGAGAAGCTACTCCAGTGGAGAAGTATCTCTGCATTTGTTGTGGATACTCATTACAGCAGAGAGGTAACTGAGTTACTTGAAGGAAACTTTGCTAACTCTGAGACCAGTGTATAAGCTCTGTTCTGGAAAGCAAATCACCAGGGTGAAATGATGAGCTTCCACTTATTTTTATTATTTTACAGCTACATTTCCTAAAACTCCTGGTCCTTTATCTTATTGTCTCCTTGCCAGTCCGTCTGTGTGCACAGAGCTTTAATTGAGTGAGGAGGCCTGGGCATTTGATCAGCTAGCGGTCTTGCAACAGAAGTGGCCTAATTAAATCGCCTTTAGGGTTCCTATATGCAGTGTAGTTGTAACTATGTTGGTCCCGGGACATTAGAGAGTCTAGGTGGGGGAGGTTATATCTTTTAGTGGACCAACTTCTGTTGGCGAGAGAGCGAAGCTTATACGCAACTCTTCTGTGGGTTTCGGAGTATGTTTCCCAGACCTGAAGAAGAGCTCTGTGTGCACTCGAAAGCTTGTCTCTCTCACCAGCAGAAGTTGGTTCAATAAAAGATATAATCTCCCACACCTTGACTCTCTAATGTCCTGGGACCAACACAGTTGGTCCCAGGACAGATAATATCTCACCCACCTTGTCTCTTTCGAGTTCCTACGCAGGAATAATATGATCTTGCAACGGGCTAGAAAGGTGACTGTGATAATTCACCTAACGGGATCTTGCAAGGAACTCAACTCAAGGTAAAAGTAACCCAGCACCAAACTCTTGCCCTGGATTTGTAACTTTGCAAAAGCTTGTACCAGCAGACGGTGATGCTAGCCACCGCTGCAGTAGCACTGACAAGTGTGGTTTTGTGGTGTGTGTGTTAACTGTGGCTTTAAGGAATAGGCTCTCATTTGAATCAAACATGTTCCCAGATCAAATGAAAAGGTTTTTCTGAAGATCACTTTGACTTGCAGCGATAGGTCTAATTAAACATCGGTATGGTTATATTTTGGACCGGTACCATTGCAAATGAATAGGACTGGTCTAAGATTGTTGTGACATGCAAATTTATTCCCAGCAAACCCCTGTTCCTCTAGTTAAAAGTGAATGGTTTAGGAGGGGCTGAATTACGAACTCAGTGTTTCATCACTGAAATGAGTGGGTTATGCCAACATGCTGAGGATCCGGCCCTGGTAGCAAAGTGGCTTTTAAGGCAAAGGAACAGGTTAAATCTAACCACTAGGTTTGCAGTGAGGAAAAGGTGAGTTTGCTAAAGTACTTCCTTTGTTTATGAATCTCTGCAGCCTTCTGACTCAACTTCTGGACATAGGCCTGACCCAAAGGCCGTGGAGGTCAGTGAAAAAGCTGCAGTGCCAAGTGGAGTTGGGGAAATATTTGTTTAAACCTTGATTTTAAAAAGCCAGAGATTATTATTTTAGATGAAAATAATTTTGTGGCGACAACCAGAAAGCTACAGTCACGGTCTTAATTCTGCAGTTCTTTGTGGTCTCTGGGTTGTTCAACTGCTCAGTCATTGTTATCTCATTTTAAAGGACGGATGTTTCCTTCTGGTTTGATATTTCTCATGTGCTTTAGCCCAACGTTATTTCCATGAAATAATAACAAAGAAAAAGCGTCGCCTCCATGCTGGACAGGAAGAGGGTGGAGTGTGAAACAATCAGCCAGAGGAAACTCTTAAGGGAACAGTCTCACAGTGATTCAGCCACGTTGGGGCTCCTGGGTGGTCATTTCAAGTCTGATCTCATGTTTTCGGAAGGAACATGGTTGGAGTCTGGAGACTTGGTGGAAGAGGACAGATTAACCATACAAAAGCATCAGCATCCCCTGTTGCAGCTTCCAGTGGAAGAGAATCTTGCTCCGGGTCCTTAGATGGTGTAAATCAGCACTGCCCCCCGGAGTCATCAGAGCTTCATCCATTACACCAACTGAGGATTTGGCCCGGTGTGTTGTTTCATGCTGGTTTATAGGAATTTTTTCATATATTACTTTCCCCTCCCCCCTCCCAATGTGGCTTCTATTCTCAGTTATCAGAGGGATTGGAAGAGTGATTTCATGGCTGAACTTTGCATATACCTCAGGCCTAGGCACTGAAGGGATCTAAGGGCATAGAGGAAAATTCCTGCCTTTCAAATGGTGCCTCTTGCTCTTCATCACACTGGGCACCATTAGGAGATGGGTGTTTCTCCCCCTGTGCCTAGAAGGGGGTGTACTAACCCCCCCACTCTGTGGTAAATGCCTGCAGGTGGGATCTACCCAGTTTTTAATGGCACTCACTCTACTTCCTGGCCTGTGGTGCAGTAACAACTTGTGTTGTTTTGGGTGTAGGAAGAATTATGCCGAGACTTTTTGTCTCTCTTCATTTCTGCTCTTGGACACTGGAGTTGAATCACAGGCTTTGTGATTCCTCCCTGTAATTCTGCTTCTGTTGCCACATCTGAACACGGGACAGCTTTGTTTCTCTGGAAGCGTGTATATTTGGAGACGGCCGCTGTGCTGCAGTGCCAGAACAACCGCCAGGAGGTAAATGATTTACTTGGCTGCAGCTAAACCAACACGGAGCTTTAGCAACCTGTGTCCTGCATCCCCAGAGCAGGTGCGTGGAGCTGAAGCCAAATGCAGTCAATGGAATGGCATTCCTGGAGTGTAATGGGCTGTCCAGCAGCAGGAAGCTTTCAAAGGCTCAACTCGAAGGACAGGGGATGTAAACGTTTGCATTTTCAGGGTAACCAGGGCAAAAAAGGGAAAGCTGAGCCCCTCCTTACAAGGGGTGTCAGCGCATGGCCATTCAGATGCCAACATACCGGCCGAGTGCTGCAATTCTCAGCCTCCGGGAGACTTTGCTTGACTATGGGCGGCATGAGGCAGAGTCTTCAGGAACAAGCCCTGTAGTGTATTCCTGATTTACAGGCAAAAAGCCAGGTTGAAGGGAGAGCGACTGCGCGGGGCCGTGAAACGGACAGCCGGGGCTATCCACAGGATAACTAGGTGTGGGCGGGAAGGGACAAATTCCCTTCTCTCCGGATAAATTCACCGCTGTGCAGAGAGCCAGCCCCAGGGCCATGTGCTCCTATCCCCTCTTAGGAGGAGATAAACGGGGCGACTGTAATACCATGGGCTTGCTGTCTGCATATCACTGCAGCAGTTGCACTGATGTAACTGAGGAGAATTTGGCCCTTGGTGTTGAAAGCTCCTCCATCGTACTTTCAATGCTGAGGGCCACGTACTGGTTTGTTACACCAGTGTTTAAATCTGGGAAAAGCTCCATTGTAAATCCAGAGTGATTCCATTGGAATCCACCTCTTTGAAGCGTTTAAGTAAGGAAGTATTCAGCACCGTTTTAAACTGACCATAGGGATGAAGTACATAAATGTCTCTAAGGCAGTGGTTTTCAGCCTGTGGTCTATGGACACCTGGGGGTCCACAGCAGACTATGTATAAGATTTCCAAAGGGGCCTGCACCTCCATTTGAAATTTTTTAGGGGTCCGCAAATGAAAAAAGGTTGAAAACCATCACTGTAAGGAGATGTGGGAAGAGTCATTAGGATCAATAACTCGGTTGGACCTTCCTTCTGGAAACTACAGGAAACAAAAGAGCTGTTGAGAAGTTCAGGTTGGAGCTAATTCATTGCAGGGCTGCACTTTATAGAGTGGTGAACAATTCTGCTGTGTATCCGAGCCCGCTAAGTGCCTTGCATTTACATCAGCAGCGCCTCCAACTCTGAAGTGCCGCAGTACGGGAGATGGTGGAGGAGGCGTTGGTGGGGTCCTGTCCGCCACTCTGGAATTTTTCCTGTCATTAAAACTGTGCTTTAAGCCTGCTTTGGTTGGGGCATATATATCATTGTATGTACTTTTTGTGAGCTACATACATATGTGCATTATAGGCAGGATTTTCCAGGGCACTCACCATTGGACTAACTATTGCAATGGGAGGCGGTTAGCCCAACTCTCAGTGCCATTGACTGCAATGGGCAGCGGCTACTGTCTAATCTTATCTCTATCAGCTGTGCTAGATACGCTCCTTAGCTTTCTGTCTGCCCATCATAATATGGAAGTGGCACTCTTGAATGGGGCAGAAAGTCAGGGCTCCTGGTTTCATTGGGAAGTCCCTGAACCTCTCTGTGTTTATTTCCCACCACCTGACATTACCTGGGCATTGAAAACTCTCCTTATATGATGCATGGAGCACTGTGCAGCGCTTGCTGGGCACTTCTTGAAGCAGAAATGCGGTGCAGTAAAATCTGTTGATACAGATGGAACAGGAGATATGGTGCCTACTCCTGAGAATGTAGTGACAAGAATCCTGTTGAGGTGAATGGAGGAAGGATCAGGGTCATGGTATACGGTGCTTCAGATAAGTGTGTGGTTCTGGTGTAACTGAGGAGTCTGGGGGCACAACCCAATTGTGAAGAGTTTTCCTGCCCCCACCACGGAAGGGGAGGAGTTCTGCTCTAATGGGGCTGACGTGTATTTGATTATTTTCTAACTCCATCACTCTCCTAGGTGGTTTGGTTGGTGTTTTTCATTAAGATCAAAAGTAACCAGAGTGTTTTTTAACTCAGGAGTACTAACGCTGGTCCTGATTCAGCCAGGTACGCGAGTCCATGCCTCACTGATTGAAATAGGGAGGGTTATTCACAGTTGGAATTACAGTAGATACAAGGCCGTGTACTTTGCCAAATTAGGGCCTAATTGCTGGTGCCATTGGAGCAAGCAATGATTTGAACATTGAACCTAACTAGGGCAGAGTATTGTCGTTTGTGACCGTTATTCCCCATACAAGAGTTAACAGTTTGTTCTAGCTTTTATGCCATGATGTTCAGGCCTCAAGGCTGTCTGAAGTTAATATTGGGAATGTCAGTTAATCCATTAACATTTAGGCATTGGTTGAAAGCCCTTGTGAACCTTCAGCAAATTGGGGGTGGGGGGGTTGGCAGGAAGGGAGCTGAAGTTTAATGGGAAACTTTCATGCTCAGTCAAGTTGCAAAAAGTTTATTTGCACATAAATGAGTGTCTTTTACACAAGATTTTCACCCAACTCCCTTCTCAAAACTCTGGGAGGCTTAACGGTATTTAGATGTGAAATGGATTTGTAAGTTTTAAGTTGCCATAATTGCTCCCCTCTTTAATAGACTGTACAACTCCAGCATCAAAGGGAAGGCTGGGAGGTTAGTCTGCTAAAGTGCTTTGATTTATGATGCTGTGTTGCTGCTCTGACATGGGGGAAAGAAACCAATTTAATAAAGTTTAGATATTGCAATGTCTCACTATCCTGTCACCTAGGGCCTGATCTATAGTCCACTTAAGCAGATAGAAAGACTCTGGTTACCTTAATTTGGCTTCAGAACAGGCCCATACAGCCAACTCTGGGAAGCCAAATGTAGCTGAAGGCAAGAGTGGACCTGAAGAGTCAGGCTGTAGGTGAAAGTTTGATTCCAGCACTGGACCAGGAGCTGGAGTTTCTAAGCTACTGTAGAACAGGAGAGTGTTTCATTCACAAGGGTCTTATTCTTTTGTGAATGGAGACTTGGCAGGCTGGAAGCTGAAAGCTCTTTGACAGATTGGTGACGTGTGGGCCCCAGGGGTGATCCTGCCAACCCTTACTCTGTTGAGTAGTCTCGTGGAGTTGAATGGGGATAGCGGCCATAGAGCAGGGGAACTGGGCTTCATTTTGTACAGCATCTTTCATAGCATCCTCCCCCCACCGACGCTGTCCGAGACATTGGAGGGCGGATCTCTCTTTCCCAGGCCTGCTGATCTCTGGCACAACAGCCTATGATTTCTAAGCCCTCCGCCCAGTCCAATCACCAAACCTCCATCCTACGGTATCATATTTCAGGTGCCAGAATTAGTGGCCCGATGCTTTGACGGTGTTTATGAGCCGTGCTATGACCCTGAGAACGAAAGGCTAATCCACCATGGCCCGCGCAGGCTGCAAGATGGCACTTCTTGTGTCCACTGAAGACGGTCCCCAGGGGGGATAACAAAAGAAGACGTCAGCATTTGTGCTGTTCACGCTGTCAGCCGCCCTATGAGTCCTGTGCCCTCCTGCCATGGTGGTCATCGTTAAAGGGGTTGTGCTCATGACGTCTCTTCTAATGGTATTAATGCCTTGTAAGATCAAGAACCAAAGTACTTTAAGGCTCCTTCTGGTGTTTGCTGCATAGGGCTATTGAACTTTGACTATGCAGAGTTTCATTTTGTTTTTATAAGAACTGACTGGTTTAGATCTGGCAGGTGTTTGTGTGTGTGTGTGTTTATGCTTAAAATATCAATATTGAACACACAATAGATGTATGCCGATGGGCTCCAGTTAAATAATTCGTGGGTGCCAGTTTTTTATGAAATGTGCATAAGGCTGTTCCAAAGAGATGCAGTGCTAGTTAGATTCAATAGCTTCACTCGGGGCATGCGGATGCATATGGTTCTGGCTAGTGGGAAGACCCAGAACTGTAATATTTCGTCATGAGGGCGATGCTGGTAAAGACAGGAATTGCTCTGTCCTGCAGTTCTGCCTGTGTCCATCAGCCTCAGACCTCTGGTGTCCTCTCGCTGTCTGAATGGTCAGGCGAGAAAGCGGTTAGTTTGGTTGGCTAGAGAGGAAAAGGATGATGACAGTTGCGGGATG
Source organism: Sternotherus odoratus (assembly GCA_032164245.1). Taxonomy (NCBI): domain Eukaryota; kingdom Metazoa; phylum Chordata; order Testudines; family Kinosternidae; genus Sternotherus; species Sternotherus odoratus. Next base: position 15,546,912 of record JAVMKO010000016.1, read on the forward strand.
GGGGAATGACCGACCCTGCAACGGAATGACCCTGGAGGAAAGAGAAGAGGGGAAAGAAAACCCAACCTCCCCCTGGCCCCTAGCTGCTATTAAAATGTTAGACACAGGCCTCAAAGTCAAAAGGCAAGGCGACAGACGGCCCTTTCACCGGGCCTGCTGTTCCTAATAAAAGGTGGGTTTCTAAGGAACACTGCAGAAGAATGTGGGATAGTGGCCTGCGGGCAGAGGCTCCCCTATTGTCTGCTTTCAGTCAATAAGGCTTCATGTTGACACAGGGATTTTTGCAGGCGAAAGGTGTAGAAGGCACAGTCTTCCCCTCTCCAGGGCTGTTTCCTTGGTTAAACTTAACAATCAAAATATCGGTCTGAAAGGAAATTTGTCTGCTCAAATGTATTTTTTTAATCTCAGACTTTGGACGGGGGAATTTTGTTGCCAAAAACTATTTTAAAGGATTTTTTTTATTACTTAAAAAAAAACCCACACAGCCTCTCTGTAGTTTATGGGAAGATGCAAGTTCGATCCATCACTGTTCCTGACTTTCTCTTTCATTCTGTTTCTTCCTCTTTTCTGTCTCGTTTCTTTCACCACAGTGCAACCAGTGAAATACTTTAGGTTAGTATTTTCAAAAGCATCCAAGTGACTGAGGCCCTGATACCACACGAACTTTCAATGGGATTTTGGCCTCTTCAATCATTTATGAGCTTTTCAAAATCCTTTGCTCCTCTTGTTTATAAATCAGGGCTGAATATAGGCTGTTTAACCTTTGGTAGCCTTCAGATTTTAATCTTGAGTTTTGTTTCCAGGTGTAGTAATATAGAGGACTAGCAAAAATACCTGGCGTTGCTCGGGTCCATCGGAGGGGGGCAGGGGGGAGAGAGCTGAGTGGGTGAGAGGTCCGTTGGAGGGGGGAGAGAGCTGAGCGAGTGGGGGGGCCGTTGGAGTGGGGGGAAGGGGGTAAGATTTTAAAAATTTTCGATTCTTACCTGAGGGGGGAGAGAGCTGAGTTAGTGCGGGGGCCGTTGGAGGGGGGAGAGAACTGAGTGAGTGCGGGGGCCGTTGGAGGGGGGAGGGGGGTGAGATTTTAAAATTTTTTGATTCTTACCTGAGGGGGGAGAGAGCTGAGCGAGTGGGGGGGGGCGTGGGAGTGGGGGAGAGGGGGGAGAGAGCTGAGCAAGTGTGGGGGCCGTTGGAGTGGGGGGAGGGGTGTGAGATTTTAAAACATTTTGATTCTTACCTGAGGGGGGAGAGAGCTGAGCGAGTGGGGGGGCTGTTGGAGGGGGGTGGGGGAGAGAGCTGAGCGAGTGTGGGATCCGTTGGAGGGGGGGAGAGAGCTGAGCGAGTGCGGGATCCGTTGGAGGGGGGGAGGGGGAGAGAGCTGAGCAAGTGGGGGGGCAGCTGGAGGGGGGGAGGGGGAGAGAGCTGAGCGAGTACGGGGTCCGTTGGAGGGGGGTATTATTACATCATAACTATGTCACAGAGAACAGCAGGTGTTAACCTGCTGCCCAGCCGATGTGAATGGGCTTTAAAGAATTTCACCCCTGGGGGGCGTCAGAGGTGAGATTTGAAAAATATTCGCTCTTTACCCTGATTAGGATCCTAAAGCCTATAACTGTACCAAATTTCAAGTCTCTAGCTCAAACGGTGTGGAAGGAGTAAGGCAGCATACACACACACACACACACACGCATACACCATTTGATTTTTATATATATAGATATAGGCATCGAACATGTTGCTTGTGGGACTTTTCCATATATCGAGATAAGATAGTTTAAATGATTAGCCAAAACACAGATGGGGTGATTTTTGAAGTCAGTCTTATTCATCCTTTGGTGACATGATGGTTTCACTGGCGCTGAAGTTTATGCCAAAATTTCACGGTTTATCAAACGTAAGCCTGGCGTCTGTTTTCCAGGGATGCGACTGCTTTAGAAATATCGGTCACTTCTGGCACTGCAAATGTATTTTGTTTTAGATAGCGCCTGGGAGTAAAGTATCCCTGATGACATTAATTTACCCTTCAATTAAAGATAGCCAGGGAATTCACCAGGCCTCCGATCCATGAGGGTGGAGTGCCGTTGGATCTGAAAGTACTTTATCGCAAGAGAGGGCTGGCTCCTCAGCTAGTGTAAAGCCGCATTGCGCCGCTGCCAATAGAGCTGCACCAGCTGAAGAGGTGGCGTTAAAAACGAATGCAAAAATCAACAGAGGACGTTAGCCGCGTGCATTTTGAGGGTGGGAATTAAATGATTTTTCTCTTCGCTTCCTCATTTGTCATCCAGCATTTTTATTGTGAATGAATCTCCGGGACTCATCATCCCATTGAAAGGCAGTTACTTCCATGTAGCGATTTACCATCATTGATGAATAGTCTGGGCTGTTTCACTTCGTGGTGGGATTATATTGTTTTTCATTACAATGGGGACTTTGATTCCAAAATTGTCCAGATATTTCTGCCTACAAAACAATACAAGATTTGCCTCCTCCCTGCAAGAAAGAACAGCAGCTTGAGTTCCTGTACTTCCCTCAATCACCCCTGCCCTCCCCACAAACACTTCCAGCTTTGCGGAATTCCTTTTGTTTGCTTTCAGATAAAAGCCTATTTCTTAAATCTCACTTAGGTGACTTGGGCTAGGTATAAAAAACATCAAAGGCTTTAGATTGCATTTTGATTTTTTTAATTAAGCAAAGATTGCAGATGCGGCTGCCTGTTACATTAACTGTACGTCACTCATAATAACCTGCTGCTACCCAACCACTGTTCCTTTCTAGCCCATGTCCTGGGGTGTTTAATAAACTCGGGCGTGGACAAGAGTTTAAAGTGAAATGGGCTGTTTTTAATTTAGCATCACTGTTTGACTGTAGTGGTTCCCACGTTGATTCCGCAGTTCTAGTGGTGTCTTGTTAGGAGAGCAGGGGGGATGAAGGAATGCTGGCAAGAGGAAATTCCTCAACCTCCTACTTGAAGGCCTGATGCTGATAGGAACAAATCTTTGCCCTTGTGTTTTATCCAAGATGTTCCAGGTGTGTGAACGCTGAACTCCTTCCTCCAACCCAGTTGCATCGAGAAGCAAATGAAGGACAGACAAGCCTGCACAGTTCTCCAAGGGGTGTAGAGCAGGGCAGAGCTTTGACCATCCTCGTTTTCATTTGGTGAATTAATTTGGGGTGTTCTGTGCACCTTTCTCTGAAGCAGCTGGTTATGGCCACGGTCCGAGACAGGGTGCTGAGCTAGATGGACTGCTGCCCTGGTCCAGTCTGATCAGAGAATCCACCTCTGATCAGAAGGGATGAGTTTCTCGGTGGGTCTTTCCATTTTTGGCTTCTCCAAAGCTGGCTTTTCATGCCAGCTGTGGTGGTGGCCTTTGGGATGTCGTCATGGGGTTCATTAGTCACTGCTGGGGTGCCTCCTTGTGTCTTGTCTGGGGATTAGCTCTCAACCAATCTGATGACCCCTCCTTTGGTTGTTTGCCCCATGGTGTCTCTGTCTGGAGTCAGTATGCTCAGATGTCTAGGGAGAAGTATAAAGATACTGCTCAAGCATGCAGGGGTGTGTTCAGGAAGGCCAAAGCACAACTGGAGTTGCAGCTAGCAAGGGATGTGAAGGGTACCAAGAAGGGTTTCTACAGGTATGTTAGCAACAAGAAGAAGGTCAGGGGAAGTGTGGGACCCTTACTGAATGGAGGAGGCAACCTAGTGACAGGTGTGGCTTATTTGGTTTCTTAACCCTCTCTGAGTCCTTTCCGGGGTCCTGTGAGGTGAATACCCCGTCGCAGGTGGGAATCTCGGTTTGCTTAGGACAAGACCCTCCATACACATTTCATGAAAACCTCTGAACCCCCCTGAGACTAACGGCTTTTAGCCGAGAAAGCGTAATCGCTGTAGGATCTGAACCAGGGACCCAAGAGTGAAAGGCCCTGTATCCCATTACCCTCTGATCTCTTCTCCCCAGTTCTTCTTCTTAATGCACTTGATTCTTTAAGTGGTCTTTGAAAGTCTTCACTGCGTCTAAAGGTGTCCAGGATCCAGGTATGTGTTGAAGAGCCATGAATTGGCTTCTAACTCTTGAGCCTCTTCTTCTGCCACCTCGCTGACCCTCTTCCCCCCCTCCCTGCCGCCCCCCTTCTCTCTCGCTCTCCTGGGAACCCTCTGAAACATTCAACTTCTTAACGGATGCATATGCCAGAAACCACAGTGAAAAGCTGCAGGTGTAGTTTCAAAGTAACCTGATCCTTACCCCACCAGGCCATCCTCATTATTAGGAAGAGCTTGAGCTCTGTGGAGGAGAGATTGGCTTGAACAGACGTCTTGTGGGTTTTTGTTTTTTGTTTTAAAGAGAGGCAGGTGTTGGAAGTAACTCCTGTCTCGTTTGAACACTGCAGTGGGGTTCTGGTGATTCTCCCTCCTCCCCCCCTCCCCCCCGTCATGATGATCCACTTTCAGCCCACCCGGGGGGGTTAAAGGTGCTCCTATGTGCCTGGCGTTGGAAAAAGCACAAATAACCGGGGGCAGGGAAAATCTGAACGGGAGCAAGGTTTAAAAACAAAGGCTTCCTCTAACGGGAATGCTCACACGCCCACACCCTCCTGGGAGCAGAAGGTGATGATGAGACAGGCAGGTGTTCTGCCGAAGGCTCCCTTGAGAGTGGAGAGCTGGTCTTGGTTAAGACTTTGATCATTCTGATGTTGAGAAAACTCCCCTCTTTATATAGGTTGTGGGTGCTCTTTATCCCCTTTGGAAATGACCTGTTTGACGCATGCGGCATAGATCCTGGGGGTCCATTTTGCCATGGTCCCGCCCACCCTCCAGCCTTCCCGACACTCCGGAAATCCAGTACCCCAGGAATATAATTGAGTTGTATCTAGACGAGCGGGTCAGCATTCTTTAGATTCAAAATCGCAAATGTCAATGAGAAAACAGGGAAAAATTGTCAGAAAAATGTTTGTGGTTGCCCATCCCCCCCCATTTTTCAACCTGCTTTAGTTTTCTAATGCCTGATCCAGAGAGCGGTCTCCTCGTTCACCCCAACCCATCTGCTGCACTAGAGGTGTCCTTTAATTTGCGGTAGGAGGAGGACCTTTCCCATTGGCCTGTCCATGACCCAGGTGGTGGTGGTGATTTGTGTGATAGTGGCGCCTAGAGGCCTGTTGTTCTGGATGCTGTACTGTACAAACATCAACTAGGAGGTAGCCCCTGCCCTGACGATCTTAAAAATCTAAATAGAGAAGATAAAAGCAAGGAGTTGCTATTTTTATCCCTGCTGAGGCAGACTTCAGGGACTTGCCCACGGTCACACAGGGAGTATGTGGCAAGACTGGGAAGTGAACGTGGGTCTCCTGACTCAGTGACTTAACCACAAGATCATCCTTCCTCCCCTGAATTGTGATGACCTTAGGGGGCCTCTCTCTAGTTGGCAGGAATAACTTGGAAAAACCTCCTTGTCAGAGCCCTGTTGAGGGAGAGAGCCGTCGGAAACATGGAACGGTCCAGTGGTAGCCCTGAGGAATCATGGCCAATGGCCAACAGGACAAAGCTGTCTTTCCTTTCCACCTTTAGGCAGTGCCTGGAGCGTCCGATGACTTGTTCACACAGCCACACTTGGAAGGCAGTCCAAGAAAGGATGTATTGGGCTGGAAGGGAGAGATTGGTGTGCACAGACCTGGGACGACTCCTGCTATTTGCTTTCCCACAGGGACCCATTTTCCATGCTTGTTTGTCTTCTCATGGCAGGAAAACCTTAGCTTGCACTGCACTAGACCAAGAGACGCAAGCTATCTTGCTGTCACCTCTATTTCCAGGTTGCAGTTAAGTAGATGGGAGGCTTCCAAAGTCAGCTGGGCTGACGCCCTGACATTCAGCTGTCACGTAGACAGTGGTTTTATGTCTAATCCTTGGCAACACTCCTCATGGGAACACTGCAGTGAACACCACGGCTGGTCAAACTTCCATGAGTTTATGCCTCTAAGTGGAAATCAGGATTTACTAATTGCTCTCAAATGAACTGATGTTTCGGTGTGTGAATGAAACCAGGACACCGGTTGGAATACGGGAAGCCAGTCTTTCTCTCGGTGTCCCCAGTAGCAGCTTTTCTCTCCCAGTGGCGCTTGCTATATTCGTATTGCGGTAGGGCCTGGAGCTGCAGGCAAAGATGAGGGTCCCATCGCACTAGGCTTTGTACAAACACACCTGAAAGGCTGATCATTTAATTAAAAAAACCCCTAAGAAATATGGGCTTGATTTTAACCTATATTCTCCAGCGAGAATTCAACTGACTAGAAACCAGTGATACAATGGGGTGAATAACTCCTCTGTGTAGGAGTTTAACAGTAAAAACAAGACCTGATAGTTGTTTTCAAGCAACCACTGGATTACTAGACATGTATTTGGTTTTACATAATGGGACTTTTTAAAGACTTGCCCAAGAGGTAGACAGTTCTAGTTCCTGTTTATCTGCATGGAGATGATAGTTATCCACTATAAATGCTACAAAATAGTTTAATGACTTGGTTGTACACCACTGCCCTCTACTGCTTAGAATCAAAAATGTTCAACTGTGTCATATCCTTTATACTGCATCCAACTCAAGGAGAGTCTCCTTTTCTTTAATTGTCATTGGCAAATGTTCCAGTTTTGGATATCCAGAGAGTGATTGGCCAATCAGGGTTCTGCTGGAGTTCGGCCTGTGAACAGGTCCAAATTGTGTTGCAACATCCCTGCTTTTGACCTAGATAGAGGGTCGGGTTGTTGCATGGTGTGTGGATGATCTTTTGGCTCATTTGGCCACAGTGGAACTTAAAGCTTGCCATGAACATGATTTGTCTTTTTGTCAAGACCAAAATGGCATTGGAAGAGCCAACCGAATGAAGAGATCAAAGCAGCGGCAAGACGGTCTAAACATTGGTTTCATGTTACTTTAGCATGTTACATATATTCTTATCACAAAGATAGTTGATAGTTGTGATTCTTATCACAAAGATAATCTTTAAGATACTGCGCCAAATCAAGGGAGTTGCCTATAAGGCTCAGTGAGGTCCACACACTAGTTTGTTGTTGCATGGGAAAGGGTTTTTATTTAGGATAGTGAACTATGACGTGAAGCCCTGAGGGAAATACCTCATGGATTTGATTTTCATCTCCTCTGTTGTGTTGTTTCCAAGCAATGCTGTGCCAGACGCTCTTCAGACACCAGGTCAGGTGGCTTATCTAGGATACTGTGGAACAATGGATTTGCTTCCTGGCTACTGCTGGGGTGTGCTCTACACACATTCAGCACAGGTTGCATTTGTGTAGGACTGTTCATCCTAACATTCTGTATAAACATGACGCTGTGGGTTTGGGGAGCGTGATTGTCCTCATGGTACAGATGCAGAAATGGATGCACTGGTCAATGAAGTGACTTGCCAAAGACCACACAATGAAGTCAGAAACTGGACTCCTGACTCCCAGTCCTGTGCTTTGGCCACAAGGTCTCCCTTCCCCATAGAACAGTGGTTCTCAAACTTTTTGTATTGGCGACCCCTTTTGAACACTAAGCCTCTGATTGCGACCCCCCCCCATTAGAAATTAAAACACATTTTTTATATTTAACACTGTTAAATAGTAAATTCAAACCCGATTGCTTTAAAAGAATTTTGTCACTGCTTTTCTCACTGCTTTTAAATTGACTGAAACATATTTATCAAACTAAATATAAGTGGAAAACTTATTTTTTATTTTAATACTTGACAGTAATTAATGACCTGAAGCAATCCAGGGTCAGGGTTCATAGCCTGGTGCAGGGATCGGAGTTGGGGCTCGCAGCCCAGCACAGGGTTGGGGTCAGGGCTCAGCTTGGGGCTCAGGCTCTCAGCCACCTGCCAGCACTGGAGTCGAGGGTTGGGGCTCCTGGCTCACAGGCCCTCCACTCTGGGTCGGGGCTGGCCGCCCCACCATCCCACTCTGGGGTTGGGCCTCAGAGCTTGCAACCCCGCTGCTCCAGCCTGGGGTCGGGGCTCGCCGCCCCACCTCCGCACTCCGGCGTCGGGGCTCACTGCCCCGCTACTCTGCCCCGGGATCGGGGCTGGAGCGGCAGCCCGCTGCAGGGGCCGGGTCACCTGCCGCGGGGGTCAGAGCTGGAGCCAGCAGCCTGCCATGGGGGTTGGGGCTCGCGACCCCCACAAAAGCGGGTCGCAACTCCCCGAGGGGTCGTGACCCCCAGTTTGAGAACAATGCCATAGAGCAACCGTTTCTTTTTCCGATCTGTCGCTGTGCAACCAGACCTTGTGAGAAGTGTTTTTTCTTTCTTGCCAACACGCACTAAGGCTGTGAATGCTAACGAAGGAGAAGGTTTGGGGCCAGGTGCCCCTTTCATGTGCCCACATCATTACCATGCATTGATTAAGGGTAGGAAATCCCTGTTCCGGTGAAATTAACAGCATGATCCAGCCTATTTGTCCCTTTATGCAGCAGGGAGGTTCATCCCCAGGGTGGTATTGGAAGCCTTGTCTCTTGAGAATACACAGATCCCTGGGGAATTTACTGTCGGGGACACTCTTGTATTGCCAGCCACATGGGGGCTGGAGAAGGCCCTGGGTCTAATCTCTAAATTGAGAGGTTAGCTCCTATCTCTCCAAGCTCTGATATGTTCCTGGTACAGGTGATAAAGTGCTGCTTTTATTGTCAGCTGGCGAAGTTACTCACCGGCTGATGAATAGCTGTAAACTTTGAACCCAGGTGTAAATAAATAAATCTCTATATTGTGAGGCCGGGGACTTGTCCCTAAAACAACACCTGGAGCAAAGCAGGGTTTGCAATCCCCGAGGGCGACACCTGTAATCAGTGAGGCGTAGGGAATGCAGGAAATGCAAGGAGAAGGCCTGGCAATCTGGGCCTGGTGCTAGTGGCAGATGTCAGCTGTGGAGCTGAGAGCCCTCTCACCTGCAAGCACCTGGGAGTGTTTACTGCTGCTCAGGAGCAGAGGGAAATCACGGGCCCCATTAATTAATTCAAAGGCAGGGGGGACTAATTAAAGCCATGACCCTTCCTTCCTAGACTTTCCCACGGGTGCTTTTACCTTAGGGAAAAACAAACACGCAGTTTGTTTCCCGCAGGCGAGAGTTAGGAAGAAGTTATTTGCTAGTGCCTGAGATAAGCAGGTCAGTGTGAACTTGGTGGGGATGTCTGGAAGGTGGGAGGTGCCAGTTCCAAACTCCCCCCTCCACCTTTTTCACTGGCTCTTCCTCACTGAACCGAGCCCCGCCTGAAGGCCCCTCTTAAGGGAGCCTCACACTGGTGTACTAGACATTAGCATTTTCTTCCTAGGGCGTCTAATTAGCCTTGCAAGGTGGGATGCCAGGCACCCCCTCTCCACTAAGTGACTCCGTCTCCTGAACTCCATGGCTCTGTGTGCGAAACCGTCTTGTTTGCCTTTCTCCCGCCTCTCAGCCTGCGCTCGCACCCTGAGCACCCAGGAGCCACGTGCCGACTCACCTTAGTTTTCATGGGGAAGTTTTAAAGTTACGCCCCACGCAGGTTTTGTTCTGAGCCCTACGGACTCTCGTTTGTGGCTTTATCCCTTTGCGCTGGAAGCAACAGAGCCCGGCGCTGGCCAGGAAAACACCCACATTCGACAAGAAGAGTTTTCCTCCCACCACCCTGAAAGTGGGGCTGTCTGAGGCTGAATGCTCAGGGGTCAGTAATACTCTAGGGTGGCGCTCGCTGGGAAATGCAGGCTGGCTCTGTTTACAACTGCTGATTCTGCTGTACGCACCTTTTCAATAACCTCCTCTGCAAGAAGCCCTTAAAAGGCTGGTTGTTTCATAGCGTCGGGTGTTTCCATGTCTGTCTTGTGAGGGTTTTGCCGCTCTCCAGAATTCGGCTGTTCTCCCCTCCATGTGCTGCACATCCCATAGGAGCTCGGTCTTGGGTTTCTCTTCAGTCGTTTTTGCTTTGGGGGAAGGGGAGGACGGTTAGTTTGTCATCTGTGCCTGGGGTGGCAGATGGGAGCTTAGTTCAGAAAGGAAAACAGCAACACTCTGAATTAGTCCAGGGTTAAAGGTCACAGAAACATCTGCCTTAGGATGCTTTCAGTGGCTGCATTTCTATAGTGTGGGATTGCATGAGGGACAGAACCTGTTGCTGGTAGGCTGACGGAAAATCCCTGCACAGTGGAAATATTGAAATAAGTGAACAAAAGGGGAGGCAATTCTTGTTGAACAACGGACATGGGACAGCTTTTGGCATGCGTCCTCCCCTCTCCCTCACACCGTCAGCCCCCGAGACTGTAACCCTGTCTTAGATCGCAGTCATACTAGTCTCTTTGCAATCAGCTCTCTCATGCTCTGGAGGCCAAATTGAGACCGGGCATAGGGCAGAACAGGTCAGCTGGCTTCAGTGGAAAATACCAGGGTTTCACTGGGCTCTGGGTGGTGTTTTATATCCACATTGTGTTTACCTCTTTTAAAGGCATATCTGAGTACACAGTATTCTTAGACACTCAGCATGCAAGGAATGCATTTATTGTGTGTGTAATCTAAAAACATTAGAATAGGTACCCAACCAGTTCTACAGCCGCAAACCATCCGAACATGTGTGTGGATGTGGTTTTTATACACACTCTCACACTCATACTTATGGAGTCCATGGATATAGAACTGGCTGCACATCCTGTTCTAATATTTGTGTTGCCATTGTTTAGAGCTGGGATAGACCCAGTGGGTGAAAGTGAACATACCTAGCATTTCAAGTCAGCCATGGTCCAGCGGCTGGCACATGGAGTTGGGGCAGCTATTCCCAGCTCTGCCACTGTGACTCACAATATGATCTTGGGCAAGTTACTTCACCTTTTGGTGCATCCTCTATAAAATCAGGGTACAATGATCCCCACCTTAAAAGAGCACCTTAAGATCTGTGGATACAAAGCGCCAAAGAAATGTGAAGTGTTATTAATTATAACCTCCCCAACTACCTCTTTATTTATTTATTTATTTATTACCATATTACATTTTATTGCTAGAAAATTTGGCAGGGACATCACTTAAAAAAAGCCAAACCCACCACAACAGTGTCACAGGAATTGACCCTCCCTGTGTCATCTCTAAACTGAAAGGATGCTGGAGTGAACATAAAGAGCAGGGAGCCCAGCTGGGGTAAATTGGTACAGCTCCATTGGAATGAGCCAATGTATGGCAGCTGAGAATGTTGCTCGATATCGGTGTATCTGCATGTGTTGGAAAACGGTTGCTTTATCTGCCTTTGGTTAGGTCTTATCCCCACTTCTCTCAAGATCTCACATGATAGTATCAGTCACGTTTGAGTCAGATCATTAAAAAAAATATTATCTTAAGAATGCAGAGGATTTTTGGGCTCAGGATTCAACTTTGTCACCAGTATGTCCTCTCCTCGTGTGCTGACTCAGCCTCTTCACACCCAAGCAGCATCTTAAATAACTTAGCGAGGTCAGGGTGGGTGCAAGGCAAAGTATTTGGCGAAAGGTGTCGAGCTCAGGAGCCATTTGCCTGCTGGAGTCCTCTATCCATCGCTTCTTTTTGCAGTTGAAATATTTGATGCTTCGTTGCCAGGTTCATGAATAAATGGAAGCTTTTCCCAGCAGGGAGAACACTAATATTTTTAGCCATTCTTGTTTGCTTTGGGAACCGGGCTGTGGATGGGTTGGGATTTCTGCTGTCTCTCTTGGGAACTGATTTCTGGCATGAGCTATTGGTTGTTTGGGAAAAAGTGGATCAACTCTGTGATGCAAGGGAGTTTGTCTATATTCTGTCTATCAGTGCATAAAAATGAATGCGTATCTTTGACATGTCTGGCACAAATTCTTATTCAGCTCAGATTGCCTTGCTGTATATAGGCAGTTCACTTAAGGGTGGGGTTTGTTATATGGAAGATTGGTGTAGCCCAAGGAGCTAACTGCAGCATTGATTTAATTCAGCCGTAATGCAAGGAACCTACAAGCTTGTCTTCTGTAAGACATTGCCTTAAGTAGTTAGCATATGGCTTGAGGCCTATGAACTTTGGCACAGATCAGTGGTCTAATGGTCACCCCTAAGTTTTGGGGAATTGTGAATCGAGTGTTTAAGGGAGAAGTTTGTCCATAAAGATACCAGCCAACCACAGGAACATGAATTAACATGAGCTTTGGGATATTTTAGGATGGGAATGTTTGCAGATGCCTGACCACAAGAGTTCCATGGAAATGAATTGACGTATATGAGAATAAGTTGAGATCATTAATATGCTAACTTATAGGAGAAACGCAGCCCAGCATTAGTAGGGTGAGGACATACACTAAGGAAAAGGGGAGAAACCCCTACTGAATATGCATTAAATATAGTGGTGTCCATGTAACATATCAAAGAAGTTAGTACTCATCCTGTGGACAAGACAAGAGAGAGATGTAACCTCTGGGAGGTGCCTGGATGATGGCCACTGATGATGAGGAAGATAATGGTTAACACTTCAGGTTTTTCCGCAAGGGGTGGTGCGAACATATGGATGTTCAGATGCACAGTCTGTATTCTCTACCGAGGTCAGGGTGTTTGTGACTTTGCTAACGGTATTAATAAACAATTACAAATACACCAGGTTTCCTAAAGTGTGAGTGTTGCAACTGTGCCTGTTGTGGTTCCCAACTATGCAGTATTTTTAATAATAGTGGGCCTGATCTCCGGACAAGAACCTGTCAAGCCTCAGAGTGATAACTGGGAATTCTTAGGTAACCAATTGAATTAATATATGAATCATAGATCGGGGTACATGGGTGAATGAGGCTAGGAGGGCTAAAAGTCTGTCTCTAAACGGCCCTGCTAAAACATTTTGGTCATGAGACAGTCGCACTGGCCTGGCCAAAACCTTGCAAAGTTCACTGTGCTGTTGCCAGTAGCTTGTATCTTGTTAACTTTCCCAAGCTGAGCAGGGTTGGGTCTGGTTAGTAGTTGGATGGGGCGGGAGACAGCTAAGAAAAACCTGGGAAGAGCACAACCAACCCTACTTTTCTCTTCAGTCTGTTCTGAGTTACAAACAATACATGCTGCATCATGGGGCTAGAAAGGGCTTTGCAGTCTTTTGCATTCAGTGAAAACCAAGGTTAACTGGCAACTGGAATCAGTCTGAAAGATCTCCCCGCTTGTGGTCAGGAAAGATCCCATGGCAATTTCCACAAGAGTTAGGGCCGGATTTTCAAAGGAATTTAGCCAAGGAGCTGAGCGCCGATTTTTAAATGTATTTCGGCACCTGGTGGGGTTTTCAGAATCAGCTAGTTGCTTAGGCTAATTTCCATCTCAGTGACATTTTGCTTCCCTGAATCCCAGTATTGTCAGTCCCAAGCATCCAAATTAATGAGCCCTGAAATCATGAGATTGATTTAAAAATCATGAGATTTCAAATAATACTCTAATACATTTCAGATTCATTTTATTTGTCTTTGGTTTCTGAGTCTTTAGGTTACACATGGGTCATGTTTTCAAGCTTTTCTCTGCAACCCCAAGGACCAGGAACTTTATTTTAAATGAAAGCTCAGCTTCTCAGCTCATCACGGGATTCCCAGAGCTGGGGCTTGATTAAAACACCAAATATTGTCAGACTCTCAATAAAATTTGCAAAAGTTAGCACTTAGTGGAATCTTTGTAGTTTCAACTAACTACAGTACCCTTCCCTCCCTGTTCTAAGGGTTGTTCCTGCAGACCCATCCACATACAAGGAAAGTTACTCACCTGTTTGTCTGCAAATATGGGCCCAGGAACTGCAGACGTTGGTGGCTTTAAATGACAAAATGATTCTTGTTTGTAAAGAGCTGTAAGATCCTGCAGGGTGGGCAGTGCTAAGATATTATTAGTTATCTTGTTTCCATGCCTTACTACCATGGCAAAAACAAGCATAACTGCTGGAGTTGCTGGTGTCAGCATTCAATATTCCTGATGAGACTGATAACCGTTTGATTGTCTCTGCAAAGAGAGCAATATTCATGCCCGCACCTGCGGGACAGAGGAAGCCCTCACTCCATTGATTTGAAAAGGTAATCAGATTAATGTGAATTTACCAGGAGACCTCCACAGAGTGAGGTTTGATGGTAGCCATTTCTCTGGAGTTGGATTCGGAATAGGTTTTCCCCAGTAGCAGGTGGGAACGGCATCCCATTGCTTTCAGTACTGAGTGCATAGCAGAGAGAGACGCCGGGACATGTTTTCTTTCTGGTTTTGATCTAATTCAGCAGTTGCAGGGAATTAGGGACTGTGATCCCGCAATTGGGTCTGTGCAGGTGGCTTCTGGAGTCTGTGCAGAGCCCTAATGAGACTCAGTCACTGTAACATATAAACCTGTGAATTTAGAGACCCTTTAATATGATCATATAGTCATAGACTTAGGACTTTTTCGATCAGCTAGCCTGAGTTGCATAACACAGTTCAGGAACTTTCAGCCCATGGCTGCTGCACCAGGCCCATAACCTCTGATTGAGTTAAAGCAGATCTTTTAGAAACCCACTAGCTTTTGATATAAAGACGTGGCAGAGAATCCAGCCCGGCCCTAGGTAAGTTGTTCCACTGGTTAATTAATGAACCTCACTGTTTAAAAAAATATGTAAAAACAGTGCAACACTTCTAGTCTGAATTTGTCTAGCTTCAGCTTCCAGACACTGAATCTTAAAACGCTGCTAATGAGAATCTAAATTGGAAATGGTCCGAAAACAAATTGGGTGGGTGGGCTTTACTCCCAGCAGTTCCCATGTGAGCCTTATTTCAAATCCTAACAAAACCTCACCGCACATGAATCTGAATTCCAATTATGGAATTACTGAGAACCCACCACGTCCCAGTTCCCTTTGATTCAATTCCCACTAGAACATGGTTGAGTGCCGGATGAACGGAGGCCGATATTAAAATGCGAGTGGTTTCCAAGATCATAATGTCACTGCAATTCAGTCCGTCCCTGGATACAGAACCCTCTTCCCACCCCTGCTTTTCACTTCACAAACCATTGAGCCTCTGCAGGGACCTTCTACATAGGACGGCGCCACTCAGTGACCTGAAGACGGTTTCACAGTGTACTCCTAATGGCAGAGCCCAGTTTGGTTTGGTTTTAAAACAGCACGGTGGGGTTTTTTGTTTGTTTTTCTTTCTCTCTAGGATGGAGACGGGTGAGAATCTTGCGACGTTCTCAGCGCAAGCAACTGTGAAAGTCCTGAGGATTGTTTAAGAAAAGGGGGGAGGAAAATGGTGCTTTTAACAGATGACTGCACACTTTAGCAGTTTGCAGCCGGTGTACCTTCGCCGGCCCTCTGGGACGGAGAGGAGGGGTGCGCGGCACAATGGCCTCTCTCATAGGAACAGCAGGCTTCAAAACCAGCCTGTTGAATTCCCTAACGCAGGGATGCAATTCAGCCACCCAGAAGTCCACTTCCTTCCCCATTCCCGAAGCTGCCCCCCACCCACCCTGTGCAGCTCTTGAAGTTTATTGGACGGCAGGGTACCCGGCAGCTGCCGTCCCCTCATTAACATGCACACCTGCTCCCCACAGCCTTTTGTGTGTCCAGCAGATGCCCTGATTTATTATTATACACATTTTCTTTTTCATTGGGCCTGGATAATGCCATCTCATTAACTCGAAATGTCTCCGAATCCTGACAAATTCTCACACAATCCCCAACAATGAAATCAGAATCAGGTTAAAAAGGGGAGGGAGGCAGCGGTGGGGGGGGGGGGGGGGGGATATGGGACCTAGATGTACTCAGGCCTCTCTCATCTCCCAGTAGAATGTTTTGCAACCTGCTGCTTTGGTGGCTTTAGCACAGGCTGGAATGCCTCTGGGTTTACACTTGCTATGATTCACTGGAAGAATCACCCCTTTGGGTCTTAAGAATACTCAGTATTTTGTAAACTCTGGTGGTTTGCAGTCTGTCACGCCTCAGAGGCAGCTCAGTATTGTCCCATGTCAGGTTTGAAACGAGGTTTTGTGGAGCAGTGAAGTATTCATTAGAGAAAATCAAGACCATTCAGCTCAGTCTGTTTCTGATCCTGTTCTCTCAGGGAGCTGAGGACTCAGCTGCTTGGAGGATCAGATGGTAAATAGGCACGTGATATTTATTTCTGTTACGGTAACACGCAAGCACCCCGAGCAAGGATCGGCCCTTGCTGAGCGAGGTGCTTCGCTGACGAGGAATGGAGAAAGCTCACAATAGGACAGGACCAAAGAAATGGACAAAACACGGATCTGGGAGTTGTTGGGAGGATGAGATCACAATAAAGTAATAAGAATCAGAGAGGTAGCCATGTGAGTCTGGAATTGCAGAAGTTACAAAGAGTCCTGTGGCACCTTAAAGACTAACTAAAGTATTGAAGCATAAGCTTTCGTGGGCTAATACCCACTTTACGAAGTGGGTATTAGGCAATGAAAGCTTATGCTTCAATACTTTAGTTAGTCTTTAAGGTGCCACAGGACGAGTTTCATGTGAGAACAGAAGGCTTGCCTTGCCACTTGCATAACCTTAGTTAGTCTCATAGCTGTGTTTAGTCATGCTAATGGTGCTCACAGAGCTATGCCAGCAGGAAGTGAAGTAACAGGCAGTTCATGCTTAAAGTTCCAGGTAATTTTTTCTTTACTGCTAAACACGGCAGGGTGAAATGGTTAAATGCAGGCTCAGAGGCCTCAGTTCACGTCAGTGCTGCTAGCAGCCATTGTTGTTTGGTTTCCATGAACTTCTGTACAAGTGACTCTTTGCCACTGCTGTTCACGTGGATGTTGGGGAAAGCAGAAGTGTCACCAATCCTCGTGCATGTATATGGTTGCACAAATCCTTGCACCATAGGTAACTTACCCCACTCCTCCCTCTTTATAAAAGGATGAAGTTATCCAGCCATGGGTGCAAAAAAAAAAACTATGTGACCTCGAATGACCAATCGGAAAGTGTAACTCATGACTACCGACAGCCAATGGCTTGTCAGCAAATCCATGAATTTGGTCCCGTGGGGAAAAGAAAGCATTGAATGAGTTGGAAGAGTGATCCAATTCTGAAATATTGATGTGTGGGGAATTGAGAACAAGAAAAGGGCTCAAGGTCCAGATTTTCAGCTGGTGTGAATCGGCATCTCTCCAGGAATGTCGGTGGAGCTAGGTGGACTTGTGCTTGCTAGATGAGGCTCTGGCTTTAAATGATTTACTGAGCTGTAGTGCTAATATTTCTGGCAACGGCAGTGGGGATTCTGATCACAGCTCCCCACTGTGAGTAGCTTGATTGAATGTGGCTGTTAAAACCATGTGACCAGAGCCCAGATGCAGGACCTGTTGAAGTCAGTGGTGTCTTTCCATTGACTTTGAGGGCTTGTAGATCGGGGCCCAAGAGCGACCGAACTAGACCTCTCCGTAACCCACTCAGATAAATACAATCTTTCTCCAAACTCATTTCTCCCACTTACGGCTTTGATGGCTGCCAAATAATGTGAAACGGGCAAATGTCTGGAGGAGGAATTTAGCAGGCTGGGCCCAGCTCTGCTCTCCGTTACATCGGTGTAAGTCTGGAACACCTTGCTATGCCAGGTCACCCCACCACTGTCCGCAGAGCAGTGACTCTGGAATTACAGCTGCGTCACTAGGCCCAGGTTCAAGTCCCTCTCCCTCACATTTCTACCATTTCACTCCTTACGTATTTCTCTTGGGGTGGGGTGGGGACTGCTGATTGGAGTCTGGCAGGGCCGAGGCAATGGAGTAAAGCTCCCTTTGAAGCGCAGTAATGCGAGCGTCCCAGTTCAAAGAGCGAAATAAACAGCATCTGGTGTTGAAAAGGCCAAACAAAAGGTGCTGAGCCGGGTGGATTTGTGCCCGCGAGGTGTTGACGAGACTTGTCTCCAGAACCTGCTTTTGAGGCTCAAGTGCCCTCCTGCTTGCCTCTGAACGTTTTTCCCTATCCCACCCTTCCTCCCTGTTGTCATCAGCTTGAAGGGGTCTCTGCCGCGGGTGGTTCCCAACAATGGGGTGCATTGAAATCAGATTGTTGTCCCCTCCTTCCGCCCCCTTCTTGTTTAATTCATGAGCACATCAAAGAGAACAACGGGGCGCAGACATATGGGCAAACCCCACTTTAGTGCAGGGGATTCATCTTTGCTGGGAGGATCTGGGAGCACGGGGTGCAGGGAATCTCTTCGAAGCATTAAGCCTGGTCAGTTACTGAGGGACCAGAGATACCACAAAGCAAACTTAAGCAACCACTGTTTGTGAGTCAGGGATGACCATTGATTCCGTGGGTACGTGTCGATCCCCTGGTCTGGCAAGCTGCTGAGCTCCCTGAGCTCCTGCCGACTTCAGTGCTGGTTGAAGTTGTTCTGTCCTCTCGCAAGGTCACCATTTTCTGCTGGGTCTTACCCATATTTATTTGGGGTAAGATCCTTCCCCCGTTACTCTTGAGTAGCCCTTTACTGCGTGAGCAATCCTGTTGATTTCAGTGGGGCTAGGTGCAGAATAATGCATGCTTTGGTCTCGCGCTTGTCAGGAGGAGATCTCAGTGTTTTTATAAAGGAGGTCAGTGTCGTTACGTCGTGCGGGTAACGGGGGCAGAATCTGGCTCTTATTTCTTCATCCTTGCCTCCTCCCCGCCATCATCCCTGACAGGCCGGCTTATGTTAAAGCACCTAAGTGTTAGGTCAGGAAACACTCCCCATTTGCAACCTATTCCCATCACCTGGTTTTGTTTTTTCATCAGCCAGCTGGCTCAGACCTTTTGGCTTCTGGTAACAGATGGTTGGGCCAGTGGCCATTTCATGTGTCTTTTTTTTTTTTTTAAAGGCCTTCATGCTGAGATAAGGCTCAGCCATGTGTTTGTTTGGCCCCCCTCCCATTGCTGGGAGAACAGGGCTTTGGAAAGCGTTTATCTTCAAGGAAGATCTGAGCAGCTGTTTAGGAAGACTGTAATGTAAGAGAAAGCATAAATATGCCACACCTGTTATCCAGGCTAACACTGAGCTCTTGTTTGCCAAGGCTGAGATATGATTTGACTCTGATTGTCGATGGAATAGTAATACCGCGCAGTTTACATAAAGCCAGAAGGATCTCAAAGCACTTTACGTGAGCGTTGTGGCCCTTTTGGGCCTCTGTCCAGCCAAGCACTCAACCTCACAAGTCACTTGAATCACATAAATAGTCCCATTGACTTCAGGGAAATGACTCGGGTCTTAGCGTTATACACATGCCCGAGGGCTTTGTTAGACTATGGGCTTTGACCGCTGCACAAAGGGGCCCCGATCGCAGATCATTCTGACGGCCCTTCGCATGCGACACCCATTAAGCTCTCTGCTGTCAGGTTGCAAGTGGCCAAGATCTTGAGACAAAGTGGTGGAACGAAGAGCACGATCGGAAAGGCCAGCCCTGTGTTTCGGGGCAGATGGGTGGAAATTGACCCATCAGCATCAAATCTGGCTTGCTGTTCAGGAGAGGACGAGGGAATCGATCCAGGACAAAGAAGCATGTGGGTACAAAGACCCCCTAGCACTGTTTCGAATGCTCTCTGCTGCCCCACACAGCGTGATTGGGTCTGTAGAGGGACTTCATCTTATGATTGCAAGGTGGCATTGTAGTTAAACATCCAAAGGCCTAGAGGACAAAGAACTGAATGGGGACTCGAGAGGCCTGGGTTCTATCTTTCCTTTTCCGGGCCTCAGCTTCCTCATCTGTAAAATGGGGATAAAGACGCTAACCTCCTTTGTAAAGTGCTTTGAGATCTACTAATGATGAGTGGTACATGAGAGCCAGGTGTTATTAATTTGCAGGTCTCTGCGTGCTCTCCGGCTGGGGCTGGCATATGTTCCATGCTTCTCTTTCATCTTTTCCTTCTTTCTAAGCGTGACAGTCACCCTTGTCCAGAGAAGCTGGCACAAGGTCTGTACCTCACATAAATCTGCAAAATAGGCCCCACATGGTCCGCTGTGCTGGGTCTCTATACAGGGAGGAATTTCAAGCAGAGTGAATACATATCACACACGCGTATCACCACTGCTGGGGACTCTTTGATCCTTACTTGCATAGTTCCATGGTATTTTCAGCAAATATGCCTTATGCTAACTGGCATCCCTTAAGAAACAGACCCCAATGGCTTTGATATTGATTAGTGACAGGGGAGGGGGTTGAGGGTTGTTCTTCCTTAGCTCAGCTGGTTTGGGAAAGGCAATTTACATCGATCCCAAGCCTCAGTTCTTTGGTTGTGCTCCAAGGGGGTTGGAAGATGCCCCACAAGCTCTCTGAAATCTCAGTGATTTATGGCACCCCTGTGCTTTGGAAGGTGTTGGAGACAGGTGGCAAGGGATGGGAGTGACAGGGTGGGTGTGAAAGTGATTCCCACGCCGGCAGGGACGTTGGCAGCTTTGTGGGCTGCGGGGTGTGTTTTTCTTTCTCTCCTCCACAGCAGGTCGCGGGGGCAATCAGAGGTGCCCATGAAGGGACGGGGAAGGGGAGAAGCCAAAACAGATGCTGTGACTGAAAAGCACATGTGCAAAAATCGTCCTAAGATAAAGCAACCCGGTGCTAAGGGCCAAGCACAGAACCATATCTCAACACAACCGAGATGGGAAGTGGGCTCTTCTCTGTCTGATTTTAGCACAGACTGAACTTCTCCCTTTCCCCCCTGCACAATCCACTTAGCTGTCTTGTACCATGTGTAGCTAACCCGCTACGGCCTGCACGCAGCTGCCAAAAACAGGAGCTGCTGTTTGCCCTCTGTGTGTTACTGATCAATGTGTAACTCGCGTTGAGACTAAACTGGGAGTTTTCTCGTCAGTGTGCTGGTCACACCCCACAAGGCAAATGTTTCGTCTCTGATTCATGATCATTACAATGAATAAACCTGTATATTACGGTAGTGCCTACGGGCCTGGGTCAGGACTGGAGCCCCATTGTGCTCGGTGCCAGAAGTGCCAACTCCGGGGGTGCTCTGGGGCTGGAGCACCCACAGAAAACAATAGTGGGTGCTCAGCGCTCACTGGCAGCCCTGAGGATCAGCTCCTCCCCTCCCCACTCTGCCCTCCCACCTGCCAGCAGGCCCCGCCCATCACTCATCCTTCTCCCTCCCAGCACCTCCTGCCCACCACAGTCAGCTGTTCAGCTGCATGTAGGAGGTGCTGGGGGAAAGAGGGAGGGGCAGGAAGAGGTGGGGGGAGTGGGAATGTGGTTGGGGCAGGGCAGGGGTGGGGAGGGGTTTGGGGGGAAGAGGGGAGGTGGGGGGGGGGGGCTAGGGCAGGAGGTGGAGCTTTGAACACCCCTGGGAAGTCAGAGTGTCTGCTAGGTGGTGTATGGTTGTGTGATTACACGGTCGGTCCCTGTCCTGTGGAGCCTGCAGTCCAGTCTGCACAGGCAGACTCCATACCAGTCAGTGAGTCTCTGCACAGACCGGATTGCAGGAAGGGGGCCAGGTGCTGTCTGACTTGCTCAGGTGCTTTGTCTGGGGTTGTCCTGGCTGTGAAATCCTGGATGGAGGCTGCACTGGGGAGAAGGAAGAACATCCTAGGGATGAAGGAAAATGTCTCCTTTTACTTTTCTCTGCCATCAGAGCTGACACTGCAGCACCAGTAGGAGCTAGTTCACTGCCCCTGCTCTTGTGCAGGCGATGGTACCTAGCACACTCCCCAGAAGGATCTCCCAGCACTTCCTCTGTGCTGATGAAGCCCCATGGGACCAAGGTGGTTCTTTGGTGCTAAAAGTTTGGCCTTATCCCCATGTATCGTAGCTGGATTGCTATGGGGGAATAAGGCACCCGAGGTCGTGTGTTTCCGGAGCCCATCTGCACCAATTGAAATGTTGTTTGTTGCCTTGTTGTCCATGCGACTGGCCCGTCTGAGCGCTCATCCGGGCCTTTGCAGCTGAGAATGTAGTTACACAAGAGAAATGGCCGGCTCTCTGCAGGGGCCGCTTTCTCTTGGGAATGGGGGGGCGGTCTGATTGACTGACTTGGGGTCTTTTCTTCTCCCCAGATGCAACAGTGCCCACGTCGGCGACCGGTGCCAGCTGCCAAACCCCTGCCTCAGCTCCCCCTGCAAGAACGCCGGCACCTGCCACCCGGTCATCCGTGGCAATGCTGTGGACTACACCTGTTCCTGCCGCCTGGGCTTCACAGACAGGCTCTGCCTGACGCCTGAGGAGAATGCCTGCCTCAACAACCCCTGTCGCAACGGAGGGAGCTGCGACCTGCTCACGCTGACTGAGTACAAGTGCCGGTGCCCTCCGGGATGGTCAGGTGGGGCCAGTACCCAGACTTCCATCGCAGAACCCCAAACCCCACTGTCCCCATCCCCAACACAGAGGGGTGGGATTGTTGTTATGCCCTGCATGGAGCAGAGTCCCCAAAGACGGGACGCCCCTTGGAAATCCAGGGTGAGGGGCATTGGCAATGCCCGTTCCCGCATAGCAGCCCCCCTCCGGTCTTCTAAGGGGGCTGACTGCAGCTGGTCAGGGGCAGGAGGGTCCATGCAGAGCAACACGGGGTGCTTCCTCCTGCCCTCAGACAGCGAGTGTGTTGCCGTCTTCCTGGGGGCTTAGGAGACCAGGTCTCCTACACGGCGGTGCCTGTCCATGGGAATGAGTAAAAAGGGGGAGGGCGTAGAAACCAGGCTCCAGGCCAGGCAGCATGAACTCCATCCTTTGTCCTGTCTGCTCTGAGGAGACATGAAAGATCCCTCAGCCTTTTTGGTTAGTGGAGTGGCATGTCCCCTTCTCCTCTTCCTAGTGTGCCAGGTATTGTGCGGGAACAGCGTGTGTACAGCTGGGACACGCTTTGGGGTGAGAGGTGCTATCAAGATGGGGAGTGTGTGTTGTGAATGAAACCTCTGGGTAGACTGAATGACAGTGCAGATTCTTTGGCGAGGAGCACGGTTCAGCCACCAGGATCCCAGAGAAGGGGCAGGATTGGGGAGCACGGAAAGCCACAAGGGGCTCTGCATCTATTGGCCCCGGTGAGCTGCAATCTCTATCTCCACCCTCTTTGTTCGCTCCCCAGGTAAGACCTGCCTGCAGGCCGATCCCTGTGCCTCCAACCCCTGTGCCAACGGAGGGCAGTGTGTTCCTTTCGAAGCCCATTACGTCTGCAAGTGCACCGCGGGCTTCCACGGGGCCAATTGCAAGCAGGACGTGAACGAGTGCAACACCAGTCCTCCCATCTGCAAGAACGGCGGGAGCTGCACCAATGAGGTCGGGACCTACCAGTGTTCCTGCAAGCCAGCATACACGGGCCAGAACTGTGAACACCTCTATGTGCCTTGCAACCCCTCGCCCTGCCAGAACGGGGGCACGTGCCGTCAGACCGGCGACACCACCTACGACTGCACGTGTCTTCCAGGTATGGCCTGCCTTTCTCACGCTTTGGCCGTGGTGATCTAGTAGTGAGGGCACAAGCGTGGGTCTTGGGAGATCGGGTTTTATTTCCTTGCTCTGCTACAGACTCCCTGTGTGTCCTGGGGCAAGTCACTTGGGGCACGTATACACTGCAGTTGGGACTGCACCTATAGGTGCAATAGTGCTAGCTTTGATTGAGTTCGCTTGCTAAACGTAGCAGTGTAGCTGCCAAATATTTACCCCGGTCGAGGGTAGGAGGGTGGCCAGCCTCTGCGGATGCAGCTTCACTACTATTTTTAGCAAGCTAGCCCAATCCGTGCTAGTTCAGATATGTCTACACATACTACAGTCAGACTTCCCGAGTTCTGTGTAGACATACCCGTAGTCTCGCTGTGCTTCAGTTCCCCCTTCGTAACATGGGCAAGAACAGCACTTCCCTACTGCTCAGCGGTGCTGTGGGGATAAATGCCACGTTAGATGGTGAGATGCTGAGCTACTACATTGATGAGGGCCATATAAACATCTCCGATCGGTAGATTTGTCCGAGTTGCCATTCATTCTGGAGGACTGATTTTCATCCTATTGTCCCGGAACTATTGAGATGTAGAAAGCTCGGCAAATTCAAAACCTTTCCAAGTAACTACAGTGAAATCTACCTGCAGTGACCACTCGAGGGACCGAGAACAACCAACAGCTCTGACAGAGGTGGAACAAAGATGTTCTCAGTAAGTCTGGGCGCATACTTTGTGGCAGTCCCTAATGACGGGAACTATCACCTGAGAGCTTATCTCCCGCTGAAAATTGACTCCATAGCTAATCTGGAATAGTTATTTCGGTAGAAGCCCCCGTGCGGACACTCTTCCTCCGGTCTGATTTTAGCTTAATCTACTTCTAAAGTGGCACGGTTATTCTGGAATAGCTGGTTTGGTAAATTTCCAAGTGGAGACAGGGCCTCATGATAGGGTGGATACTTTGGGCATGAAGATGACCTAGTGGTTAGAGTGGGGCACTTGTGGGGAGGCTCCCCATGCTCTCTGCTGCCCCTGCTGGGCAGACCAAGGAACAGCACGGGTCGGTTCCTGTAGGAGGGCTGGAATAAAATGACTGAGGGAGGGAAGAGGAGGGCAGGGAAGAGGTGGGGTTACCCGCTCTGGGTTAAATTCAGCCCTGTGCAGAGGCAGGGGGCCCAGACCTGAGCCAGGGAGGATTGAAGTGGAGCTCAGGCGTAGGGCTGACTCCTCACCAGTCAGGAAGAAGAACCCAGGTCTCTGAACTCCGGGAGACCTTTCGGTTCTGTCGTGCTGCGGAGGTTTTCACCGCAGCACACTGGGGTCAGAGCCAGAGCAGCTGGAGGGGAACTGGTTGAGCTCTGCTCATGGGTGTGAGACGGCTCCCCGGCTTCTGCGGCGGCGAGGTGCTCGCGGCCAGACGGAATGAAATGTACGAACTTCCTGCCTGTCAGCAGCCCGCTCCCAAGAAGGAGCTGCGGTTAGGCCGGGCCCTTCACCGAGGAGGCCGAACAGCAGGAAAGCTTTGTTTTCAGGGGGATTAGCCGGGTTTCTCACCCAAACCGGCCTCCTCCACCTGTCTGAGGCAGATGCAGCGAGAGGAAGCATCTGCCCAGTCACCCCCCGTTGGAAAGATGCTATCGGCCTTGTTAAGATGCCTGGGAAATCGGCACGCAGTGGAGAGCGCTTGAGGAGCTTTAATCTCCTCTTTTCACAGACAAATCATGAGAGGGTGGATACTTTGGGTATGAAGATGACCTAGTGGTTAGAGTGGGGGACTTGTGCAGAGGCGCCTCCTGTTTCTCTTCCTGGGCCCCCGGGGCAGCGATACTTAGTGGTTAGAGCAGGGTATGTGCTATCAAGATCTCCTGGGTTCTGTCCCTGTCGCTGCCGTTGACTTGTTTTGTGGCCTCTCTGTGCCTCAGTTTCTTTGTAAAATGGGAATTATGATATTTGTATGGCAACATGGGAATTACCAGACTAGATCAGATCCCAAGTCCATCTAATCCGGTGTCCTGTCTCTGACTGACCAGCATCTGCTGTTTCAGAGAAAGGTGTAAGAACCCTCCCGAAGGCAGATGTGGGATAATCTGCCCTTGGCATAGCTCTCATCCTGATCTCTCATGGTTGCATTTGTTTTAGCCCTGGCGCATGAGGTTCAGTATCCCTTCCACAACGTACTACTTCCCTGCCCAGCTTTCCAGGGTCCTTGTGAGGCTCCCGTCATCCATGTTCAGCGAACAAGAGATAGTCTAAAATGACAGCGCTCTAGATGAGCTGCCCGTGACTTAGGCCAGCGGAGCTTTCTCCTGGGCCAGAGAAGTGAATGAACTTCCGAAGCTGGTGAGAGCTGGGAGCAAGTTCTGCTAGGCGTCGCATGCAGGGATCCAGGAATACCTGCCAGAGTGAGCAGTTAACTGGGGGCTGCTTGGAAGGATGGCCATTTTAGCTCTGTACGGGGAGAAGGCCGCCCTCCAAGTGAAGTGGTGTCCCGCTGGCCCTCTCCGAACAGAACAGGCCATCTAGCTCTGACTAGTCACTTCCTGCAAGAAACCAGCTTGCCTTGTGCGTTGGGGAAATGTCATCTCAGAGAGAGACTCGCTACTGCAAAGGGGGTGGGGGAGGAAAGCATTCGCTCTTTGACACCCAGCTGCTTCCTAGGGATTTGAGAGCACCCTTTATTGGTTTGCCTCCCGGGAAGTCCAAATATTAATATGCAAAATAACCCTGGAGCTACTGAATGCTCTGGGACCTTCTCTGTCTGAGGCTGTGACCCTGCCTGGCACCAAGCTCCACTGAGAGCCCTCAGCACCTCGCAAGGATCAGGCCAGCTGAGGCCTGTGTCTTGTGAAGCAAACTCCGGATCAGATGATTCCGGCGAAGGCATAAAAGATTGAGGGCCATGATAAGATAGTCATTGATGTGCTGGTCCGTAGCTCCGTACATTTTAAAACAATACCCTCTTTCAATTGAAAAAGAGTCTGTCGTTCAGTCTTTTACAGCCGAGCTAATCTGATCTGTGTTATCGTGCCTTTGCCTTAGTCTCTAACCCTGAATTTAAAGTAATTGCGGCACTAATTACTCATTCGGATGGTTCAAAATGAGTTAATCCTGGTATCTAGCACGTTACAAGTTATTGCCACTCCCGCTCAGATCTGCAGCATAAAAGCTAGGAATGAATCAATATTATCTGCTTTGGACTTCTCCCAGCAATCATAAATAACTGTTATTGCTTTTCATTCAATACCGGGCTGATGTTTATGGGAGGAGAACAAGGCAGTCATTTAGAGAGAGGCTCAGGGACACGGCTGGGACGCAGGTACTCGGGGGTTCCAATCCTGCCCTGACCTGCCTCGGGCAACTCACTTAAAGTCTCTGTGCCTGGTGGTTTATCTGTAAGATGGGAGCGATGGTACTAAATCTACTTCTCTGGTGTTGAGCGGAAGGAAGGTGAGGGGCCTGGTTTTCTACAGGTGCTGGGGGCACCCACAGCTCCAACTGGCATCAATGGGAGCTGCAGGCGCTCAGCACCATGGACAGTCAGGCCCTTTAAAAGTGCTGAAGGACCCTACCAAGTGGAAGGGTCCCACAGCTCCGGGCCTGAGCCTGGAAATCATCTACCCTGCAATTACACAGCCCTGCAGCAAGCCCAGGTCAGCTGGCACTGGCCAAGTGCAAGTGTCTCACTGCAGTGTAGACATACCGTAAGTAGTGGAAATCAATAAACCCAAAGCCTTGGGACTTGGGTCATCCTTCATTCACAATATTATCCATTTGGATGAGCTGGAGGAGCCAGGATCACATGAGGGGATGCTGCAGGGCTGTGTTCACCTGGGCTTGTGTTGTGGATACGTCTCATTAATGCTCCAGGGTCCCTGTCCTGTGATTTTTTGCAAGCATCACAGCCTGGCTGGGTCCACTTTTGCAGCCACTTGCGTGGCCTGTGTTTCAGGGTGTGTCTGTAGTGCTGTCTGTGGGGTGGGGTGGAGGGGTGGAATTGGAGCTCATGTGCCTATACCCCGGCTAGCTGCAATGTAGCTAAGGATTCTGGAGCAGTGAAGCTGCATGGGCTATCCACGCCTGCCCAGAACCCTCGGTCATTGCTCGCGCCGCTAGCTTGTGTTGCTCCCGTCGGTGAGCTATCCAGATTGAAGCTAGCTCGGCTGTGTCTATGTGAGCTGCAGTTACTCCTGCCCCCGTGATTGCAGTGTAGACCTCCCCTCCTGGTCCCCGCAGAGTGGCCATCCAGACCCACAGTTCATTTCAGTGGTTTCTATAGTTAGTTGTGCCTGGTTTCCACTAGGCGAGCACAGCGTGGGGGAGATCTGATTACACCTGCAGCCTAGCCTCACACCAGCCATTGCTTCACTCCAGCCCAGGTCTCCAGCATGTTCTCTTTGGCAGGCTGGCCCAGCTGCTGTAGAGGAGCCAGTCTGTGGTGCTCGGTGTTTACAGTAAATACATCACTTAACCCTGTAACAAGGACAAACCACAGTTTAAAATGTTAACAAGCAGGGGAGGGGCAGGGGCCCTGCTGCAGCTCTGCTGATAAGATCCTGGCCTCTTTGTGTTTGTTCCTCCCACCTTGGGGAGCTAGGGAAGGTCAAAAGCTGTTCAGTTGCCCTGTGTGTCTTGCTATGGGATGAAGACAATTAAAAAAAGCCCCAGCCTGAGAGTGCAAAGAAGAGTGCTGGGATTTCAGGAGCACTGGCAGCCTTGATAGTTATGTTGCAAGAGTCTTAAGTGGTGAAGAATTTTCTCTGGGAGGGCCGTTAGCCTTGTTGACGGGCTATTCAAACGCAGGGATTCATAGCCCGATCCTGCAGCCCCTTGTGTGAGTGAACCTCGGTCACATGGGCATGCCACGAAGTCGGCAGGCTGCACTCAGGAGTGAGGGGTGTGCTAGGCCCCCGTCTGTTCCCTGGGGAGGATCAAGGTCTTTCTTTTCAGAGGTGCTAGGGATCTGCTGAAGCGCTTGCGCTCGCCGCTCCCGCTGGCTCTCCACCTCTGAAAAACAAGCCCTGTCCCGTGAAAGTCCTCATCCCAGGACACGAGTGGGAGGAACCTGGCTGCTGCTTCTGAGATTCGTGCAGTTCCAGAGCGAGATTTCCTCATTTGAATGAACCTGCAGCTCAGACATAAGTCTGCAGGGCCCAGGGGGAATGGAGGCGAAACCATGCGGCTTGCTTCAAAGCCGAGGGTGAAGAGCTGCCGCAAACAGGCGACGCACGTTAATGAGTAACCTGCCGCAGGCTGGACTTGCTTTGCGGCTCGGACTGAAAAGCCTTCTTGTTAGTTATTGCACAAGTCCGCGGGAGGAGACTGATCACTACCCAGCAGCGATGAGGCTTTCCAGCTAACATCTGCGTCGCCGTCCTAGCAGGGACATGCAGCTTAGCCCTGCACTAGGGAGCAGACAGAGTCCCACCAGGCACATCCATGCTACAAATACTGCAGCAGACAAAGCCCAGGTGGTTACTGAAGCCGGATTGAAAATCAGGAATGGAAGAGAAAACGTTGGCCTGATTCTGGTCTCACACTGTTGAATAAAGGCTGCAGGACCGGGCCCAGAGTGCTGAAAGCTGTGTATCCTAGTGCTGAAGCATGCAGCTGTTTGTTGCAGTATTGTCCCAAGGGATGGGGGAACAGGGAGTTGGGGAGGGAGGAGCTGAACCCAAACCTTGCAGCCAGACCCCCCCCCCCCAGTCTTTGGCACCGTTCACATTGGATGGAGGCGGCTGGTACCTATCTCAGGACTTGCATCCTGCTGTGGATAGCCAACCCTGTTCCTGGAGGGTGGCTCCAGTTAGCTCTGTGGCGTTCCGGAGGCCGGGCCAGGTGGTTTGCCTCCACTGCCGAGAGCAGGGAGTAGATCTAGGTGTTTCCTTTCCCCAGGTTTTACTGGTCAGAACTGCGAGGACAACATCGATGACTGTCCTGGGAACAACTGCAAGAATGGAGGAACCTGTGTGGATGGAGTTAACACCTACAACTGCCAGTGCCTTCCTGAGTGGACAGGTAAAGCTGGGACTGTGGAGAGAGCATGGGGGGTTGAGCGGGTGAGCTCAAGGAACAGAGATGGCAGAAGATAAATCATGCTGTGGATGAAGCCAATAGCAGAAGTTCCATTGACTGAATTGGGGCAGATGTTACTGCCAGTGCACAGCTTGCTGCCTGCCATAATGCACATTGGTCTGGTCCATTAGGTCAGATCCTTTGCACCATCCAGTCCAGTATTCTGCCTCTAGCAATGCTTCTGAGGAAGATGAAAAATCCCTGCATTGTACCTATCTCACTGTACAGGGCTGTCCATGTGGCGGGGGAGGCAGGAGCTTTCTTCCTGACCACTGTGGAGAGACCAGCTCATGCCCTGGAGCATGAGAGTTGGGTTCACTCACTATGCTCTTTCTCCCCCTTGCAGGCCAGTATTGCACTGAAGATGTCGATGAGTGCCAGCTCATGCCGAATGCCTGCCAGAATGGAGGAACGTGCCACAACAACCACGGCGGCTACAACTGCGTCTGTGTCAACGGCTGGACCGGCGAGGACTGCAGTGAGAACATTGACGACTGTGCGATGGCTGCTTGCTTCCAGGGTGCTACCTGCCACGACCGGGTGGCCTCTTTCTACTGCGAGTGCCCCCATGGCCGCACAGGTGAGCGAGTGCAGGTTTAGCGTGACGCATGGGGGACGGAGGGAAGTGTGTGCAGCCAGATTATCCTGTATCCTGCCTTGGTGGAAGACGTGCCTGCACAGCTCTCCCCTGACAGGTGTGTGTGTGTGTGCTTTGCTCCATAGGCTTGCTGTGTCACCTGGACGATGCCTGCATCAGCAACCCCTGCAACGAAGGCTCTAACTGCGACACCAACCCTGTCAATGGCAAAGCCATTTGCACCTGCCCCTCGGGTTACACGGGCCCAGCCTGTAACCAGGACATCGACGAGTGCTCTCTAGGTAAGCGCAGAGGCGGCCGGCTTTGGGAGTTGTTTCTAAGGAGAGGTCGGGGGATCGGGCCCACGCTGAGGTTTGGTTTAAAAACACAGAAGCGGGGTGAGAAGGTTGTGTAAGGCCACGGGACCCCCTTGCATCCAGACCTTGGGGCCGTTAGGAGAGACTGTCTAGGTGGTTTTGTCAACGGCACGTGTCATTTTTAGGAGCCAATCCCTGTGAGCACGCTGGGAAATGCATCAACACCCAAGGATCCTTCCAGTGTCAGTGTCTCCAGGGGTATTCGGGGCCCCGCTGTGAGATAGACGTCAATGAATGCCTCTCGAACCCGTGCCAGAATGACGCCACCTGCCTGGATCAGATCGGTGAATTCCAGTGTATCTGCATGCCAGGTGGGTAGCAGGGCTGTACTCTCCTAGACCCCAATCCTGATCTGTGAAGGCAGGGACCTTGGCCCTGGGGGACCCTGGGAGCGGAACATGGTTTACTTCGAAAAGACACCGTGAGCACACACATCCGATGGCAGGGTTGTGGCCTCCTCTTAGCAATGAGCGATTCCTTTGCACGGAAGTGTGACTATTTGTAACCTTGCCATCAGTGTTTCTGAAACCTTCTAGGAACAGTGACAAGGGAGGTTCCTTGGGCTGTGGGGCATTTGAAAACCCTCCAGCTGGAAGTCCCATAACTAAACCTGAGAGCCCACAGGCCCAGCCCAGCTGCCCCTGACGGCAGCAAGCCCAGCCCTACGGCCATTTGCAATCAGTGGAGAGACCTCCAGGGACATGAGAGGGCTTGAGTCAGAGCTCTGATTTGCAGAGGACGGTGGGAGGCTGATTTTTGTCAGGGAATGAAGCTTAGAAGAAAAAATCCGCTGCAGGGTTTGTTTTTCCTTCATTAAACTTCCTTGACAATACTGCGGCGATAGGAATATTGGGGCTGGGTGGGGAGGCGTTGGGTGCAGAGAATGCAGGATTGGGCCCTTTTTATACAATGCCTCTTACAAACGTAGGATTTACCAGGCTGAGGTCTGTGTCCTGTCTCCGACAGTGGCCAGCCGCAGCTGTTCCGGGGGAAGGTGCAAACACCCCAGGGTGGAGGTTTATGCATCACCTTGCCCATAGAAAAGGCTTCCTGATGACCCCATCGGTGGCAGGTTGGCTTTTGCTCTGGAGCATTGCAGGCCACGGTTCCATATACCCCAAACTCGGCAGGCTACATCCATGCCTGGTGTCCCCGGGAGCAGGCCTGCAGTGCTCAGCATGTGAGTCTTTTGCTGCAAACTCTGAGAGGCTCTTTGGATCTCTGATTCGCAGGTTACGAGGGCGTTTACTGTGAAATCAACACAGACGAGTGTGCCAGCAGCCCCTGCCTCCACAACGGGAACTGCATCGATAAGATCAACGAGTTCCACTGCGAGTGCCCCACAGGTACGGGGCGATCGATCCCATCGCCTTCAGCATAAGCCTTTGTAGTGGAAACAAAGTTGGAATTAATCCCCCACCCAGAGGCAATGCTGGGCCGATGGATTTCAACCCGGCAGCGTGGGGCAGATCCCTGGAGCTCAGGGAAATAGCGCTCCTTTCGTTTGAAGCCTCCTAGCTTTGGCAGCCTGGATATGAGTCTGGAAGCTTTAATGGGAGCATCAGGCGCGTTCTGGGAAGGGAGGAAGGGGCGCCAGCAGGATTTCTCCCTTAGCCCCACGTAAGTGTGTGGGGAGAGCTGTCCAGGATCCTCTCTCCCGCCTGAGAATCCCCAAAGGCTCTCTCTGGAGAGATTCTGGTGGATGATTTCAGCGAGCCCTGCAAGACAGCGAGCTCTGTAAACCAGTGACTGGTGTATGTGTCCCACTGCCCTCTGTTGGCTGGAATAAGAGCTGCCCTCCTGTGTGTCATAGGCCCTGTACTGTGAAGAGATTCTCCTTTAGCTCCAGAGATTTGGAGGCACATGCCTCAAAGCACAACGGTGTGTGGTGCAGTGACAGGCACGAAGGGCTGAGTCTCCACAGAAGAGCGGGTGTAAATCAGCCTCTCCCCATTCCAATCTATGGAGCGCGACTGATTTATCCCAGAGCAGCATCTGGCCCTTTTCTGGCGTGAGGCCCAATCGCCAGGTGAAAGAAGAGGCACGGAGGTGCCCTTCACGGCAGCCCCAGCCCTTTCCTCCTGCGGAGCCGAATCCTGAATGGCGCTGAGCACCCACAGATCCCAGGGACTTCAGTGGGAGCGCAGCTATTCTCAGGATCGGGGCCTGGTGGGTGGGAAGCTGCAGCGCAGCCTGCGGGCATTCAACGGGCGAGCCCTTCCAGCCGAGCCGGGCCTGCCCAGCCAGCGGGAGAGCGGAACGAGGATTGAAAAAGCCCCACTTTGCACTTGAAAAGGCCCCAGTGTGGGGAGGAGGGGCGGAGGGGCCGCGCTGGCGGGTTTGAATAAGGTGTCAAAGTCAGGGGGGAGAGCGGAGAATGGGGAGACGGTTAATCCGTGAAAGGCGGGTTTGAAGTTCAGAGCCGTGGCTCCTCTAGAGATGTAAATAAGATGTGCTCAATGCTGGGCCCGCAGCCCCCTATCCAGCCGTCACCATGGAAACCCCAGCCCCGTCTGGAAAATGTCCTCTCCGGCAGGGGAGCGAGGGTTCCTCCGGCCTCGTGGGGGGGCTGGGAATTGCTCCGAGTGTAAGGAACTGAGCTGGGGCAGCGGCGGGGGAAAGCGCTGGTGGAATCTGCTAGCTGGAGTTACGTCTGTTTGCTGTGGCCAAGCCCAAGGGCTGCTCGTCTTCTGCCACAGCCCCCTTGCTGGTCTTAGGAGCCAGTGTCCCCCACTGGCTCGGAAGAAGCGCCCCGTTACGGGGCAAGGGTGGAGACACAGTGGGTGGGGAACCAGTTAATCCAGGTTGTGTCTGGGCTGTCGGGGTGAAACCAGGGGTTCTTCATTCTCCTACCGTAGCCGCCACCTCCTGCCCAGTGCAGACCTCTCCACACCCGCAGCCCTGTTAGTCCCCGTTCCCAGCCGGCCCCTGAAACGCTCCCAAGGAGCCGGTGCTCGTCCCAGCGCCGGCCTGGCTGGGGCATTGCAAAACAGCTCTCTGTGTTCTCTTCCAGGCTTTAACGGGCACCTGTGTCAATACGACATCGACGAGTGCGCCAGCACACCGTGCAAGAACGGGGCGAAGTGCATAGACGGCCCCAACACCTACAGCTGCGAGTGCGCAGAAGGTGGGGAGACCTTTAGCTGACCAGTCGGACTGGGGTGTGGAAGTGTTATCTGGCAGCTGGAACTGGGGGAGGCGGAAACCGGGACTCCTGGGTCCCCTTCCTGTCTCTGCCAGAGATTTGCTGAGAGATCCTGTCACCCTTTGCCTCAGTTCCTGCCTCTGTAAAATGGGGAGAATATTTAATACTGAAGCATTAATCAGGGACCGATCCTGTTCCCTGTGGGGAGTTATGTGCCTGAATGCCACGGCAGCAGGATCGAGTTCTGGAAGCTTGTCAAGGGCTTTGAGCTGCGTGGGCAAAAGATGCTATAGAAGGGGAGTGTCTAGAACTAATGGGCCAGATTCCTGGAGTCAATGGCTATCGGAACTGATTTAGTGCCGTGTTTAGACTGTAGAAGCTTTGGGGAAGGGACTGTCTCTCGCCGTGCGTCCGTGCAGCACCAGGCACAACGGGGCCCTGCTCTCGGTCAGGGTCTGTAGGAACTGCCGTTATACCAATAATGGATGTTACTTATAATCCCACCTGCCTGGGACTTGTTGTTTGGGGCCTGTCCTCTTCCCCTGTCTCTACTCCCGCCTCCACGGCAAATGCTAGCAAGACAGAGAAGGAGGGAAATGAAGCAGCCTCTATCGTCCAAACAAGGTGCAAGGCTCTGTGGGCTCGATGAGTGAAACCTAAGGAATGACTGGCCCAAACCATGACATGAGCCCCAGTGGCAAACAGTGGCTCTTTTGTGGAGCAGCTCCCGCCAGAAATCTTCCAGCTGAATGGCCTCTAATTAGTGTACGGCTAATGCCAAGCCCCGATGAAAAGCTGCTATGTGGGTTTCATGGAGGATAGTCAAAGCTGTACTTTGTCCTCCCCGCCCCCGCCCCCCACTTCTGGGAGCGGAGCAGGGCCGGATAATGGCGAGAGCGTTATTATCTCCGGGAGCGCGCGCCCCTTCCCCCCTCGGATTCCATGACAAACGCCCGGAGAGGCCGGCAGGCGAGTGAGGGACCGGCTCCTGCACGGAGCCAGCTTAATGATGATCATTGTGTATCACCGGGACACAGCCCAGCGCTCCTGGCTCTGAAAGGCCCTTTCCTTTGAGTGCGGGGGAGACGCTTTTGTTCGGTGTGCTCTGGACACGTTCTCAAGCAAAGCCCCATTGACTCCTCTGGGCTTGTGCTCTCGCTGCGCTGGCGGGAGCTTGGCTGGGGAGGACGGGTATTCATTAGGATGAGGGGAGGAGCTGTTGCAAGGCTGATAGAGAGAGGCAGGCTCTCCATGCAGCTTGGGCCCAGTTCTGACAGCCAGGGGAGTGTGAAGAGCAGGATTGGCCACTTGGGTCCTTATGCTAGAAGAGGCCAAGGGATCGCGCTCAAATGGAAAGGAGGAAGGAACAATTGCCTAGTGGTTACAGCCTTAGCCCGGGAGTCAGGAGACTCACGTTCAATTCCCTGCTCTGCCACAGACTCCCCGCGTGACTGCTCTGTGCCTCAGTTTCCCTTAGAACAGCACAGCCCTGCCGCCTAGAGAGGCTTCATGCAGTGATGTTTGCGAGGTGTGCAGACACTGCAGTGACAGGGGCTTGACAAGAGAGAGAGAGACTGGGATCAGCCTAGGTAGATAAAAACACTGAGATTGCATTCAAGAGCAACTCATGCCCACTCTCCAGTTCACCCAGAGACTGGATACAATGGTGCCAAGGGCCCCCCCCCCCCATTCCGACTTACGGTGGCTACCTCTGACACACCTTGTGAATCTCTGCAGCCTGCAATTCCCCCACTCTCCCTTCGGCCTGGCTCTATTTCCAGGTTCTTTAGACTGAACCAGTGTTGCCCACAGAGCCGCTGGCGTGACGGATCAGGCAGGGGTGGGGCTGTGGCTCTCCGATGGAGCCAGCGACTGTAGGCACACCTGAGCCACGCAGGCCGACTCCGTGGCCGTACCTGAGCTGGTCGCCGTGGGGAACGCCTGGGTCCCTGTCCATTTCCCCCCAGGGGCTGAGCCCGTGTGTAGTCTGACTCCGCTGTGGCATCTCCAGAGGCTTTGTCAGCCGGCACTGGGCCATGCACTATGTTCGGGTGGAAGTGGAGTGGCTGTGGGGTTGTCTGTGGATGGCTGAAGGGAAAATGGGTAATCATTAGGACTTAGACTCCCTCTCTGTGCCCCCGCCCCCAGCTGCCTGGGGAGGGGAGCCATGGGCATGATGGGTGTGCTCCGAAGGGATTCTGAGCATTGCAGCTCCCGGTAGGGAGAGGCGCGTGCTTTGCGCCGCTCAGGATCAGGCCCTGCATTGGGGAGGGAAGCGCACGACATGAGGCTCCCACTCTGGCTTGACCGTTGGCTTCTTTCCCGGGCCAGGATTTGCTGGCGCTCACTGCGAAATCGACAAGAACGAATGCGACCCTGACCCGTGCCACTATGGGACCTGCAGAGACGGCATCGCCGCCTTCACCTGCCTCTGCCAGCCGGGCTACACCGGCCACCTCTGCGACATCAACATCAATGAGTGCCAGAGCCAGCCGTGCAAAAACGGAGGGACCTGCCAGGACAGGAACAACGCCTACAACTGCTTGTGCCTCAAAGGCACCACAGGTAAAGGAGGAGAGGCCTGTCTGGGGCTCTGCTGAGCGGTGAACGGGGCAGTCTGGGCTCCGGCAGGACTCCAGCTATCCGTCCATGAGGGGTGGGGGGATGTGATCAGTCGAGATGAGGGTGAACATTTGGGTCATGGAAAAAAACCCAGGGGAGGTGGAGCTCATTAAAGCTCTTGCTTTGTCTCCCAATGCCTGGCTGATTCTGGAAAAGGCCTGTGGGTTTCCTACGAAGATGGCAAGTTCTCCCAGCTTGACTGTCTATTTCAGAACCACCTCCACACCTGGGGGTGTGGAAAGAGTTTCTCCAGAGGAGGACTTTTGTCCAGGGGGGAAGAGGGCCTCAGTTTCCCACCCCCACTGTCAGTCTCTTCTGTCTATATTTGTTCTTGTCCATGAGGCCTGTAAACGTCTCGTAACATTTTCCTGTTGAAGGGCCTAACTGTGAAATCAACCTGGACGACTGTGCTAGCAACCCGTGTGACTATGGCAAGTGCCTAGACAAGATCAATGGCTATGAATGTGCCTGCGAACCAGGGTACACAGGTGAGAGGGGCTGCTGGCCACGGGAGAAAGGGCCTGGGGGCAGGATGGAGTGGGGAGCTCCGTTTCCCACCCAGCTTGAATCAAGCCCTCTGATTTGCAAGCTCAGTCGGGTATTGGGATACTCTAAATCCCACCCACAAACTCCAGACCCTGGAGCCTGCTGAGTTCCTCCCCTGCCCCTGAGGCTGGGTGCAAAGAGGAGGCAATGGCAGAAGAGGTAATGAAACGATGGATGATTCTTTCTATTATGGTAGGACCTAGAGCCCCAATCCGAGATGAAGGCCTCATTGTGCTAGGTGCTGTACACCCCTATAATAAAAAAGTCCCTGCCCCAGAGACCTGCCATCCCTCCATTGGGCAGGTGATGAGTGTACATCCGAAGAGGCCGTTCTTTAGAGAATTCCGAGTGATTGAAGCTCATTGTGCAGAGCGAGGCCGCTGCCCTGGTGCTGTGTGACCCGCAGCTGGAGAGATGAGAGCCACCATTTCAGAAGTGGCTGGAGATCCTGGATGCCTCTGTTCCTAGGGCCCCAACTCGAGACTCCTCCAAAGGAGCAGATTTTTCCGAGGGTGGGTGCTGGGCATTTTCTGTAGAGTGGGCCCCACCAGCTGGTCTCCAGTTGGGCCCCAAAGTCTCTGATCACCTTGGAAATTGTAGCCTTCACAGCCAGTCTCCACCTGCCTGTTTCAGAGGGCTCCACGCTTGGCCTTGCCCAGGCTCTAGCTGCATCGGGAGCTTGCCTCGGACACTAGCGTAGACCCCGTCCCTGCCTCCTCGCCACAGTGTCTGCTGGTCCATGAAACAAGCTAGTCACTCTCCCTAAGGGAGGCTGGGGGTCCTACTGGCTCGGGTGGGTGACTTAGCTGAGTCCAGGAATAGAGTGAGTCCAAAGTGGTTGATTAGGCTCCCGCACCATCAAATCCCAGGGGTATCGGGTTGCTGCCTTGTCTAACTGGTTTGTTTGATCACCGCTGGAAAATGCATATGCCCTTTGATACACACAGACCCCGGCTGGCTCCCTGCTCACCCGCAGCAGGGGCCGGAGCCTCGCAGAGCCTCTCTGCCCTACGCCTGCTGCCAGGGGTTTTGAATAGAGCCTTTCTTTGCCAGGCTGCCAGCGGGTAGGGTTACAGGCTGAGATTGCTCCCCTTCATTGTTTCCTCCTGCAGCCAATGTCCGGGACGGCCTCACTCCCTACAACTGTATTTAATTAAGAGGAGAGGCTGGCCAGCCACGGCTAGGTCACCTTGCACCAAAGAGGTTACCGGGCCGGCTGGTGCACGTACCTTTAGAACCAGCACTGCTTGGGACTCCGTCCTGCCGTCCTGTATGCAGGCTGGGTGTCCATCCCACGCAGGGGAGTCCTGCCTACCTGCCCTGAGACCCCTTTTATTATTCCTCCCCTGATGAGACACGTGAGAGTTCCCAGGATGCCTTGTATGCTTCACGGAGTTGACACTTTTTGGCTCTTCCTCTTCCTAGGGAGAATGTGCAACATCAACATCGACGAGTGTGCCAGCAACCCGTGCCACAACGGCGGGACCTGTAAGGACGGCATCAATGGCTTCACCTGCCTCTGCCCCGAGGGATACCACGACCCCATGTGCGGGCTGGAAGTGAATGAGTGTAACAGCAACCCCTGCATCCACGGGAAATGCAACGACGGACTCAATGGGTAGGTTTTCAGGAGTGCATCCGTCCACGCACCTTACACGTTCCAGCAGCACCCCTTAATATTTCAATTTTGGCCCCAGCCCCGCTTTGTCATGACACCCAAATCTTGCTCCGCAGTGCTCCTGAGAGGGACTCCCGGGTAGAGCTCCGTCAATGCACCCCATTGTTGGTGTACATGGCTAGCTGCAGTCCTGGCTTCCCCCGAGCAAAGACTGCCGAGGTGGTTTGGGGACTTGTAGAAACCCAGATTTGAACGTGAGATTCCAGGTGTGAAGAGCTGTTGTCCCCCCTGCACAAATAGAACGTCGCAAGCCTGAGATGTAGCGTTTGACTTAATGCAGGGCTCTCAATTCTGGAATCCTGCAACCCTCTCGAGGAACCTCTAAAGCTCTCCGTCATCCGGGACCAGCAGCCAGCTCTTTTCTCTGCTTCGGTGTGACTGGGAACTTGTGCTTCAAATAAATTCTGATGGCGACAAAATAAGAGTTGATTGAGGAGGGGAGGGGGCAATGAGGACAGCCGGACTCTCTGCTTTATATTTTTCTTTCTGACAAAAGCTACAGGTGTGATTGTGACCCCGGCTGGAGCGGGACAAACTGCGACATCAACAACAACGAGTGTGAATCGAATCCCTGCATGAATGGGGGCACCTGCAAGGACATGACCAGCGGCTACATCTGTACCTGCCGGGAGGGATTCAGCGGTAAGGGCTGTTGCTACGTTCTTGCAGCTGAGTAGTGGGCATGTGGGAGCTTTGCTGCTGTGGACAGTTCGGTGTGAATTGACTGTCATGGAACACAAACTGTGCATCTATGGGAAAGGCAGCAATGGAGGGGTCAGCACTGGGCTTTGAACCGGGGATCTTTGGCACTGAAAGTGCTGACCGCCACAACTTCAGCTAAAGGAGATACTCCTTACAGTAGTAAACTCTTATCTGGACCAGCCTCTCGAGGTAACCAGTGGGTCCTGTGTGCATCACCTCCTCATTCATCCCGTCCTCCTGGTCTTCTCTCTGGTTTTCCCATCATACCAGTCCTCTTGTGCTAAAGGAACCCTCCATCATGGGCTGCACCAAGTTTGCTGATGTGTGTTTGGTTCTTCTAACTCAGGGCCCAACTGCCAGACCAATATCAATGAATGTGCTTCCAACCCTTGCCTGAATCAGGGAACCTGCATCGATGATGTAGCCGGCTACAAATGCAACTGTCTCCTGCCGTATACAGGTAAGAGAGCAGCCTGTGCTGAAAGTTACACTGCAGCAGAACGGTTGCATGGGCTTTCGGGTCCTGCATCCTTTCCTCGAGAGATCAGCCCTGAAAGGCGATTCACTGAGCAGCATAGACCTCTCCCTTCCCGGGCAGTACCGCAGGCGAGTTCTGCTGTTGACTTCAGTGGGTGCAAGGGTTAGCCCATAATTCATAAAATACCAGTCTCCCTCCCTGTTGTGCACACGCCATGAACCATATCCTCAGCCGGCGTAAGTCAAAGAGGCAACGCTGACTTCCTTGGAGCTTTGCCAGCTTCCATGAGCTGAGGATCTGGGACTGCCTACAGGACATTATGGGGTGACCCGGGCAGTGTTTTGGCGCAAAGGAAACTCCAAGGAGCTTTCGGAAGCGGCAGGGCAGGATTTTGAACTTGTGCTTCGTCCCTGCCCCCTTCCTATAACTACAGAAGGAAGATGTGGTTTGTGGGCCCTGGGCTCCCACTCTCCTCCTCGTCCAGTGCTGGGTTATTAATGAAAGCTCTGCATTCAGTCCTGTCCCCCTTTCAGGGTCTGTTTTGTGAACAGCTCTGTTTACCCGCTGACACTCCTTTTGGAAAAATATGCAGCAGGTCGGGGTGCATAAGAGGCTGTGGATTCCGTAGGGGGAGGAATTTCTGCTGACCTGATTCCTGTTTGCCAGTTTCCTGCTTCCTCTTGCACAAAATGGCAACATGTGCACAATTGTAGGAAGCCATGACTAGTTTCCTGTCTTCGCCAGTAGCCATGGAAACCAGTGGGGGGAGGAGGAGAATGGAAGGCTCTGGAAAATAGCAAAGGCCAACTTAGAAGATAACGGCTGACAAGGAAGATAACATTTTGGAGGGAATTTAGCCCTTGGCTAGTGTGTAAACAGGAAAAACGACCGTTCAGGGGCATTGGAAAGCTCTCCCCCCAAAACTGCACTTTCCTTTCAAATAAGGGCTCGGTTTTGGATTGTCGCCATAGTTTGAATGTTTAAAATCTGAAAGGTGGGCACCCAGGCTGTCTCTGGACTGGGAACTGGGACCAAGTAAAGCCATTCAAAGCCCCCCCCAGCAGATGGGACATCCCCGTCCTTCCCAGCAAGGAGCGCTTCTGGAAGGCCTCCAAGAGGCAGGTCATGAGTGGGGACTGACATAGGCGTCAAATCGGTGGGAATTCTGAAATGACCCTGGAGGAAGCACGACCTCCTTTGTCTTGTCAAGGCCTGGACCTAGCCCAAGACTTCTTAGGCAGCGGGTGGGATGCCGTGAGCATGTCACAGGCCCTGCCACCTTCTGTTGACTCAGGACAGCAGCCTGCCACCCAGGCTTCAGCCACGTGTCTGTCTCTCTCTCTGCTCACAGGGGCTACGTGTGAGGACGTGCTAGCTCCGTGCGCAGCCAGTCCGTGTAAGAATGGTGGCGAATGCAGAGAGTCGGAGGACTACGAGAGCTTCTCCTGCGTGTGTCCCTCCGGCTGGCAAGGTACCGATGGGGGGTCTCTGATGCGTTCCGAGCTCAGCACTCTCCTCTCTCCTGGGCAGCCAGGTCGTGCTGAACTCTCCTCTGGTTTTGTGAATTCCATTTCCCACGTGGCTCAAAGAATATCAGAACAGAGATGGGAGAATGGCCTTGCTGTTCAATTAAGGAAATGAGAAGCAAGACTTCTGGGGCCGATCCCTGGCTCTGCAACTGACCCACTGTGTGACCATGGTCAACTCACTCCCCACCTGCATGCCGCAGCCGCTTCCTTCCCAATGGGAATAGTGATACTTACCCACCGCTGGAGAGATCTGCTCTGGTGCCAGAGGAAACCGTGGTGGCAGCACTTCTCCCAGCATGTTCAATGGCTAAAGCTTTCCCTCCCTTTCTCTTGTAGGTCAGAGGTGTGAGATTGACATCAACGAATGCGTGAAAAGCCCCTGTCGAAATGGCGCCACGTGCCAGAACACGGATGGGAGCTACCGCTGCAACTGCAAAGCAGGCTACACCGGCCGCAACTGTGACACCGACATCGACGACTGCAAGCCAAGTAAGAGCTGGGCTGAGCTGGTACTAAAGTCATAAGGGTATCCACAGCCACTGGCATCGGGCCTCCTGGTCTGGAGTCAGGGACACTTTGTGCGGCGGAAATAAATAGAGGCTGCTCATGGGGCAGAAACTTGCAGCGCCGTATTCGGAACTCCTTAAAGGAGCTTCCATTTCAGGGAGGGCAGTCCACGGCGCAGTGAAAGGATGAGGGCAACCAGTCGTTACAACGTGTCACTACGATGCAGATTCCCACAATTTCAGTGAGATGCAGTGTTTTCCTGGCTCGCCCTTCACAGGATCTGGCTGTTAACAAAGCCTGCAATTGCCACAGTTCCCCCCACAAGGGCATCTGGGATTTTCCTTGGCTTATGTTGCCCTTTTAATGCCACCTGTTGCACCTTTGTGTGGTTTTTAGAGGCACCCTGACCATTGTCCAAAAGGGAATCAGAACTTTTGGACTGGATTCTCCGTGGCCCTGTACTGGTGTCCTCATTTAGACCAGGGCAGAATGGGTGTTACTCAGAAATGGTGGCATTTCACACCTACTCTGCCCTGGTACAAATGACAACACAAGGGGCAGGGAATGGAAAATCAGGCTCTTGGTGTGGTCAGTCCCAGCTCCTGCCTTGTCCAGGATCGGGCCAGGGCTGCCTTGCCTCAGCTGCTTTGGTCCTCCTGTGAGCGGATCTGCCGGCTGAGCGCCAGACCTGGGTTCTCTTCATGGCTGAACTGCCCCCTTTCTCAGCGTGATCCATTATGGGCCAAGGCCACATGAAAGCTGCTGCGTTTGGGGCTATGAACTGCGGTATCTTAATGCCATGTGACTGCCTCTTCTTTCAGATCCCTGCCATAACGGCGGCTCCTGCTCCGACAGCATCGACGCCTTCTTCTGCGACTGCCTGGCAGGCTTCCGGGGGCCCAAATG
This sequence comes from Sternotherus odoratus, assembly GCA_032164245.1. NCBI lineage: Eukaryota > Metazoa > Chordata > Testudines > Kinosternidae > Sternotherus > Sternotherus odoratus. The sequence goes on from JAVMKO010000016.1 coordinate 15,589,354, forward strand.
CGAGGAGGACATCAACGAATGCGCCAGCAACCCCTGCAAGAACGGGGCCAACTGCACGGACTGTGTCAACAGCTACACATGCACCTGCCCCTCTGGTTTCAGCGGGATCCACTGTGAGAACAACACACCCGACTGCACAGAAAGGTAACCCGCCGGGGCGGGCGCTGCTTGGGATGCTGAATGGGGGGCAGTGGTGGGCCCGGGAGTCGTGGTAATGCCACGTGTCCCAGCAGTGCCGAGGGGCTCACTCCATTGGCCAGTGGCATTGCGGGTGGCTCTCGTGAGGATGCTTTGTCGAGGAAGACACGTATCCTGTCTCCCCAGGAGAATCTCGCTCCACTCTGGATTTGCTTGAGGAGCCTGGTCTGTGTAAACGAATCATGCCACAGGGTGAAGGAATTAGGGGAAGGGATTAGTCCCGCTCCCGTTGGCTTCAATAACAAAGCCCTCTCTGATTTCTGTGATGCTGGACCAGGCCGCGTAGATCGGACCCTGAGGTCCTTGCTGTCCTCCCCCTGAAGCCAAGTAGCTGGCGTCTGAGGGCTTTACACTATTCAGCCCTTTCCCAGGCACAGCTCCCACTGGAGTTGTGCTGAGGCACTGAACTGGGACTCTGGAGACCCGTGGTCAATCCCCGCAACCCTGGGCAAGTTGCTTATTGTCATTGGGGTTCAGCTCTCCAGCGGTACAGAGGGGATGCTGGTATATCCCTGCCTCCCACCAGGGCTGTGAAGGTTACTATGGTCAAGGGCACGGCCGGCCCAGACAGAACAGTGAAGAGGGCCATGTAACTACCTTGCACAAAATCAGGAAATGACGTTTGGTTCCAAACCACGTGGTTTTTGCGTCAGTCATTAAAATGGTGGAGTTACATTGCAAGACCCTAGATTTTTAAAAACCCCTTGAATTCTTCTTGTGTTAGGTGCTGGCTTGTGAGAGGTACAACCCAAGTGCCGTTTAGTGGTTGAACCAGAGGACTAGCAGTCAGGACTCCTGGGTTCTATTTCCAGTTCTCTCACTACACTAAAGTCTGACCTTGGGCAAGACACACAAGCTTTCTGCGCCTCAGTTTCCCCATCTGTGCACTTATCTCCTTCCCAGGGGGGTTTTGAGAGTGAATCAGTTAATGCTGGTGCAAGGGCTCTGAGACCCATGGATGGAGAACGCCATTACAATCGTCACTTGTTTACTGGAAAGCAATGTTCGTTTTCCCACCTTTCAGCTCCTGTTTTAATGGGGGAACCTGCGTGGACGGCATCAACACCTTCACCTGCGTGTGCCCACCGGGCTTCACGGGCAGCTACTGCGAGCATGACATCAACGAATGTGACTCCAAGCCGTGCTTGAATGGGGGCACCTGCCAGGATAGCTATGGGACCTACAAGTGCACCTGTCCGCAGGGCTACACCGGCCTCAACTGTCAGGTAAAGAACAGTCGGCCCATTAATCACATGAGGCCAGATCCTCACAGAGCATCCTGGAGGATCCTCAGTTTGCACCAACAGAGGATCTGCCCCAGGTTCACTGCAGCTCAGCACCCCAGATCCAGAGGTCTCATTTCTCCCCTGCTTGCTATGTCCTGCACAATCCTTCCCGTTCAAGCAGAGTATGAACTTCCCCCTTCTCCTCTCCCCAGAATCTGGTGCGCTGGTGCGACTCCTCTCCCTGCAAAAATGGAGGCAAGTGCTGGCAGACCAACAACCTGTACCGCTGCGAGTGCAACAGCGGGTGGACGGGGCTGTATTGTGACGTCCCCAGCGTATCCTGTGAGGTGGCGGCGAAGCAGCAAGGTAACATCTGCCCTCACTGCTGTCTTTTCTGCAATAGCACCCCAGGGTCTGGGGCGTTCAGGGAGATTTAGGGTCAGATTTCCAAGGAATGGCCAAGCTCTGTTTGGCCCAGGAAAGGGGGACAAAGGTGGCACATCCCTGGCCCCCAGCGCTGCTGGCCCCTGGCACAAGTTAAAGGGCTGCTGTGGTTTACATGGACTCGGAACAACTTCCAGTGGCTGCCGCGCTGGCCAGAGATCACCGGAGTGCCACAAAGAAGCCAGAGCATGGGCCAAGACGTGGCACTTCTAATAGTGCCCTGTGCTTTTCTCAAAGGGCAGCCTCCCCATTACAGACCCCTTGTGCACCAACGTGCCCCTGCGTCACTGGCCTTGTGTGTGCTTCACCGTGTGCTCCCGGCCTTGTGCTCTCCCAGGTGTCGACGTGGCACACCTGTGCAGGAACTCCGGCCTCTGCGTGGACACCGGCAACACGCACTTCTGCCGCTGCCAGGCTGGCTACACCGGCAGCTACTGCGAGGAGCAGGTGGACGAGTGCTCTCCGAACCCCTGCCAGAATGGAGCTATGTGCACGGACTACCTGGGAGGCTACTCTTGTGAGGTACGCTGGCTGACTGCCAGACTGACCCCGGTCAGCAGCACTCGGGGGGCTTAGCAGTTAGAGCAAAGGGCTGGGAGACAGGACACTTGGGTTTTGCTCCTGCACCTTTGGACAAGACACTTCTCGGTGCCTCACTCTTCTCTTCTCTGTCCGTAAAGTGGGACTAACGGCATTGCCTGCACATAATCCATTTGTGTTGGTAGTGTGCTTTGAGATCCACAGATAGCAAGTGCTTTGGAAGTGCTTCTTTCTCTTTTTTTTTCTTTCTCTTTCTTTCTTCCTACAAAGCTGTCCAAACCTCTTCCAAACCACACTGCCTCATTATCACCTGGGCTGCCCCCGGTTTGCATAAAATAGAGTAGACTGTGGCTGCAATCTGCAATACTGAGGCATGGGTATTGCTGGGGAGAGAGGGGAAGCAGTGTTTAGCCCATGCTTTGGATATCCTGGCTTTTACTCAGGGCTAGAATCGCCCCCACATGACCCCTGAAGGATGAGATCAGGCACTCAGATACCTCCGTGATGAGAACAGTACAGGAACCTGAGATTAGAACTGAACAGGTTCATTATTGGAGGGAATGTAACTAATGGTACCCCTTGTTCTTCCCTTGCAGTGTGTTGCCGGCTATCACGGAGTTAACTGCTCCGAGGAGATCAATGAGTGCCTGTCTCACCCATGCCAGAATGGAGGAACTTGCATTGATCTCATCAATACCTACAAATGCTCTTGCCCCAGGGGGACTCAAGGTAAATGAATGGGGAATACTTTTCTGAGTGCAGCTATCCTTGGTATGTGCTCATTAGTTCCTGTGTACGCATGCCCGTCTGAACCGTGGAAGCAGCTGCAGGAATATTGGATTACAGTAGCTTGTTAGCCCTGCCATCAAGAAGCTCAGGTGGTCTTGTACCGCTGCTGGTCCCCTCCTGCCAGAAACCGGGTGCCCTCAACTCCCACTGAAATGGCTGGAGGGGAGGTTGGCAAGCAGCTACTCATGCTGCAGCGGGAGATGCCATCTGACTGCCCTGTGACTGTCTTGCGTGATCAGCAGAGACCAGTGCCTGCCATGCTAACCGATAGTCTCATGGTTTCCTTGCACTCCCCCATCAATCTGTCTGTCTGCGCCTCTTGTCCTGTATTTATCTTGCAAGCCCCTGGTCTTTTGGTTCTGGGTTTGTACAGCGCCCAGCGCAGCGGGCGCTAGGGTAAAATAAAAACTAAATCCGACTAAAACCCCGTCTGTCCCCAGGGGTGCACTGCGAAATCAATGTTGACGACTGCAGCCCCTTCTTTGATCCCGTCACGCTGGGGCCCAAGTGCTTCAACAACGGCAAATGCACAGACCGGGTGGGCGGCTACAGCTGCATCTGCCCACCCGGCTTCGTGGGGGAGCGCTGTGAGGGGGACGTCAACGAATGTCTGTCCAACCCCTGCGACGCGCGCGGGACCCAGAACTGCGTGCAGCGCGTCAACGATTACAAGTGCGAGTGCCGGCAGGGGTATGCAGGTGAGCGAGCCTGTCCCATCCAGCCCGTGAAGGATCCCGGGGCTGCTGGTAACACATCACACTCATGGTTGCCTCCTTCCCCCCCACAGGCCGTCGCTGTGATACCGTGGTGGATGGCTGCAAGGGCAAACCCTGCAGGAATGGTGGAACGTGTGCAGTGGCTAGCAACACTGGCCGGGGCTTCATCTGTAAATGCCCCTCTGTACGTATCTAACTCCTTCCAGCTTTCACCTCACAGTTCTGCTCCATGCAAGGAGGGCAAGCTAGGGGATCTAATGGTCCATGTGGCCTGAAAATCTGAGTCCTTGTATGTCACGTGGACCCTCCAAATCAGTACATTGGAGGGTGCTCAGACCAAAGGGGCCAGGCTGTGAGCCCCTTATTCACAAATCCCACTGCAGTTAACGGGACTCCACATATGACCGTAACTGCTCACAATCTGGCCCCAAATGGTTAGGGGGCCGCAGGGAGTGATTAAAGCAAGGGGACTGTGGTAGCCAGGTGTGAGTGTGTGCAGAGAGAGGAATTGGGGCAGGTGACCCAAAGCAGGAGAACGCCCTCTGTTATCCTAACGAGGAGCAAGAGGGGGATGGCGAACAGAAAGAGGTTTTAGCGGAGTCTCAAGAGGACAGTGCGTAGTGGTGTGGACTGTAGAAGAGGCTCGTACTGGAGGTGGTGGAAGCTCTGTTATAAAGGTAATTTAAAGCTGGACTGGATGGAGCGCTAGAAAATATCCTCTAGGGAAGAGACCTGCTTGGTTGGAAGTGGATGGTCGCACGGTAGAGGAGCATAGAAATTTTTTCCCATGTTTAATTTCAAGGTAAATGTTGAGGCTGTACGTCTGGTTTATTATTTTTGATAATAGCTGCCTGATTCCCAATTCCTATCAATGGGATTTAAGTACCTAACTCCCTTAGGCAGTAATTTACTGAAGAACATTACAGTTCTTGTTCCAGTGCTGTAACCAGGCTGGCCATAACGATGGGAGAATTCTGAATCTAACACAGAACTGGGCCCCAAACCAGCGTGCTAGGTCACTGCTCTTCTGCTTTCACTGTCTCTCTATCAGTTGGTTCCTCCCGATCCGTGCTCACAAGGGCTGATGGCTGCAACATCAGAGACACTAACTCTGCCTCCCTGGCCCTTGTCTCCCCAGGGTTTTGTCGGCGCCACTTGTGAAAACGACTCACGCACTTGTGGGAGCCTGCACTGCCTGAACGGCGGCACGTGCATCTCCATCCACAAGAGCTCCAAGTGTATGTGTGATCCTGCCTTCACGGGGCCAGACTGCCAGCACCCCGTCAGCAGCCCTTGCAATTCAAACCCCTGTTACAACGGGGGCACCTGTGAATACTTCAGTGACACTCCCCCATATTACCAGTGCAATTGCCCTGCAAATTTCAATGGCCTCTACTGCCACCTCCTGGATTTCGATTTCCGGGGAGGCGCTGGCCAGAACATCACCCCGCCCAAAATTGAGGAGAAATGTGAGATACCCATTTGTGTGGGTTTCGCTGGCAACAAGATCTGCGATGTGAAGTGCAACAACCATGCCTGCGGCTGGGACGGAGGGGACTGTTCCCTCAACTTCAACGACCCCTGGAAGAACTGCTCCCAGTCGCTGCAGTGCTGGAAGTACTTCAACGACGGCAAGTGCAACTCACAGTGCAACAACGCCGGGTGTCTGTACGACGGCTTCGACTGCCAGAAGGTGGAAGGGCAATGCAAGTAAGCAACCCGCTCCCCAGCGCGGTCCCTTCGAAGCCAGGGTCTTCCTGCTGATTATCGGAGGACCTTCGGTGGTTTGTTTTTGCTTCTCCAGATGCTATTTCATATCAGGTGGGGCCAGATCCTGAGCAACCTCAACATCCACTGAATTCATTGGGAGTTGTAGGTGCTCAGCAACTTCCTGCGTTTGGCCCTTCTTTGACGGACTTGGCCCCATTATGTAACACCCCTGTTGGCTCCCATTCGGGCATCTCTGCTGATGGAGCATCCCCCATATTACTTTGGTGAATTCTTCTCTCTAGGTAGCAGTGCCGTGTTGAGTTTGGCACTGTTAGTGCTTAGTGGGAGATCAGCAAGAAACCGCCAGGGTTCTATAGGAAGTTGTGCTCATGGATGGTACTCAGAGACTTTAAGGTCAGAAGGGACCATCATGATCATGTATTGACCTCCTGCACATTGCAGGCCACAGACCCTCACCCACCCACTTCTGTAATGGACCCCTAATCGCCAGCTGAGTTACTGAAGTCCTCAAAGCGTGATTTAAAGACTTCAAGTTACAGAGAATCCACCATTTGCACTAGTTTAAACCTGTAGTGGTGTTATAGGAGAGAAATCCTTGAAACTCCTACTACTATCTTAGTAAATGGATAACAGCGGCTATGGGTGTAATTAATCCTTTTCCCTTTCTTTTCCTTCTCCGTAGTCCTCTGTATGACCAGTACTGTAAAGATCACTTTTCAGATGGTCACTGCGACCAGGGGTGTAACAACGCTGAGTGTGAATGGGATGGTCTGGACTGTGCCAACAACATGCCTGAGAAACTTGCAGATGGCACTTTGGTAGTGGTGGTCCTGATAGCCCCAGAGAACCTAAAGAACAACTCCTTCAGTTTTCTCCGGGAGCTCAGCCGTGTCCTTCACACCAATGTGGTCTTCAAGAAGAACCCCAAGGGAGAGTACATGATCTTTCCATACTACGGCAACGAAGAGGAGCTGAAAAAGCACCACATCAAGAGGTCGACAGAGAACTGGTCGGACATGCCCAGCGCCGTCTTCAACACAATAAAGACGTCCCTCTCGTCGCGTGTCGGTGAAAGGCAACGGAGAGAGCTGGATCAGATGGATATCAGAGGGTGAGGGGGCAGAGAAAAGGCTTTCATTGAACAGCAGTTACTGTGCCCTATTGATATAACAACCCGTTCTAAGGAAAATGCTGCCAGACGGAGAATTTTACCTAGATGTTGGTTTTAAATATAAACTGGAACTGAATTTCTTATGCAAGAGAAGTTGGGAAGGGGTGTCAGTGGTGACAGGTTTCTGGTTTGGAATTGATTTTTTTTTAATAATGCTACAACTGACATGGCTAGTGGAGTCCCATGTGTTGGCTAGGAGTCACGCTGGGGGGTGAGGGTGGGGCTGGCAGTCAGAACTAGGTTGGCTCTCATTATTTTAGGAAGTCACTCAGTTAAGCCTCGGTTTCCTGACTGTAGAGGGCTGTTATGAGGTTCAGTTACTGCAAAGTTGTAAGGTGCTTTGAGACACTTGCACTAAATAGCTACAAAGGGCCCAATTCTTCCCCTACTCAGAGCAGTGGAAGTCAGGAGTCCCTCCACTAAAATCAGTGGAGAATACGATGGGGTAAAACTGATGTGAGAGGCCATTCAGGCCCCAAGTAGTAGTGTTATTTATTACCCTGTCGTTTTTGTGTCACGTCTGTTGTTACTAAGGAAAGACATTCCTGTCTTACTGAACATCTGACAAAGAGACTTGGGGTGAAATCTTACAGTCCTCACGCAGGTAAAACTCCAGTTGACATCAGGGGGCGCTTTGCCTAACTTAGGTCTGCAGGTTTGGGCCATGCATGAGTAAATAAATCCATTTCCACAATCTTAATCCACCCTGATGTGGGGTTATGGGGAGAACAGACATAGGTCTTGACTCTCCTTCAGTCTGATCATTGATCTCCTTCCATACAGATCCATCGTATACTTGGAGATCGACAACCGCCAATGCATCCAGTCCTCCTCGCAATGCTTTCAGAGCGCAACTGACGTGGCGGCTTTCCTGGGCGCCCTGGCCTCGCTTGGTAACCTGAACATCCCCTACAAAATAGAAGCCGTTAAAAGTAAGTTTAGCTGGCAGCTGCTGGAGGGATTGAGACGAGGTGGTTGAAACTTTTCAGCCCACATCCGTGATCCAATTATCAGCCAGCCGAGCTCTGAATGCTGTATCCCGAGACAGTTCGGCTTTAATAACCTTGAATCTTTGTGGGTTTTAAATCTACATTAATAAACTAATTTTGTATTTTTTTTATTTTGCTTAGTTGTGGTTCATTTCAAAATCATTACAGCTAAAAAAAGGAGGAAAAAACCCCCCAACTCCAATCAATCAGTGACATGTGAGGAGCTGGAGTTTGTATCTTCAAAATCCCCCTGAATCCTTTTGTCTTAACAGCTCAATGAGAGCGCAGTGATTTGAAGTTTGCTAATCCTTTTCCTTAAAGGAGAAAAAAGTAAAGCTGTCTCCTGATGCAGCCGGCTTGTGCAGAGGAGAATTTGCCGATAGTTTGCAATTCTGATTAATAGCGTATAAAATGACCTTATTTTGGGGGATGATATAGATCAGCCATAGGTACTTCTATTAACTAATTTCGCTTCATTTGTGCTCCATCACCAGTTTGCTATGCAGCTTAATGTCTCACTTTCTCCATGCGCCCCACTCTTTTTTAGGTGAAACAGCTGAGCCCCAGAGGAACTCCCAGTTGTATCCTATGTATGTGGTGGTGGCTATAGCTGTTGTCTTGGCTGTGTCCATTGGTGTGGGAGTAGTGGTAACTCGGAAGCGGCGCAGGGAGCATGGGCAACTCTGGTTCCCAGAAGGCTTCAAAGTGACAGAGTCAAGCAAGAAGAAGCGACGAGAACCACTTGGGGAGGATTCCGTTGGGCTGAAGTGAGTAATCTTGCTGTTAACCTGTTCAGTGCCGTGGAGTGCAGCTATTAATGGCCGGGCTATGCTAACGGAACCTTTACAGCAGGGGGCGGGAACCTTTCAGAAGCGGGGTGCCAAGTCTTCATGATTTATTCACTCTAATTTAAGGTTCCACGTGCCAGTAATACATTGTAACGTTTTTAGAAGGTCTCTTTCTATAAGTCTGTAATATAGAACTAAACTGTTGTTGTATGGAAAGTAAAGAAGGTTTTTAAAATGTTTAAGAAGCTTCAGTTAAAATGCAGAGCCCCCCTGACCGGTGGCCAGGACCCTAGCAGTGTGACATCATCACATCAGCTCATGTGCCACCTTTGGCACGTGTGCCTTGCCTACCCCTTCTTTAGAGCTCTCTCCTTTAGGGCTGATACAATACAGGAGGGGAAAAGGTTATAAAGAGTTCTCGGGGTTTTGGAAGGGGAGAAAGATACCCTAGCTTTGGGGGATTTTAATGGTCTGTAAATTGCCATGAATTTCTTCATTTAGTTTTGTGCATGTAGAGCATGTGATCCATTGCCTCTCTGTTTTTGCAGATGAACTAATTACTTGAGTTTTTCTATTTTTTTCCCAAAGACCCCTGAAAAATGCTTCCGATGGCACCTTGATGGATGACAACCAGAATGAATGGGGTGATGAAGAAACCTTGGACACGAAGAAGTTCAGGGTAAGCTAACAGTAACATTAGCTCACTGTGCTTGCAGCGAGCTATTTCATTAGTAAGGTGAACAGTGGTATGAGACATAACACAAGGGTTCCATACCATGCTGATCACAACTTCTCTGTGTGATATAAATGTAGCTTTGAGTTGTACAGAGCTTTTCATTTCAACCCTGCTTGTTTATATCTTCTCTTGAGGTCTGACTTGCAGCTTCCTTTTGTCCTTTCTTAGTTCGAGGAGCAGGCGATGCTGCCAGACACGGACGATCAGACAGATCACAGGCAGTGGACTCAACAGCATCTAGATGCAGCCGACCTGCGCATTTCTTCCATGGCTCCCACTCCACCGCAAGGCGAAATTGATGCAGATTGTATGGATGTCAACGTTCGAGGTCCTGGTAAGAGAGATTCCTTAGCTCTGATGCGTGCATCATTTAATCTACAACCCTCATTCTCCTTCTGCAATTGAACAGTGCAAGAATATCTATCTAGTTGTATTTCTAATGTGTCTATTGCTGTGCTGGCATTTGCACATCAGTCTTTTGTAACTAACACAGAAGTGCCCTGCCTAGAAGTCCTTCCATGTTGCATTGCTACTGTTTTGTATGATTTAAGGAGATTTGCCTTTTTGGTATTTTGTTTTCCATAAATCTCTCCTTATTTAACCCCAGAGAGGAAAGTCAGAGAAGCAAAGAGGTTAGAGTTGGGGAAGATACCCATTAGATCATGCCGTTCATCTCCCTGCCAGTGCAGCATTGATCCCTATAGGATGTTTACAAATGTTTTCTTGTCTAGTCAGGTTTTAACTATCCCAAGCATCAGAGCTTCATCCACTTCCCTTGGATGAAGACTGTTGCACAGCCAAATAAGAGAGGCTTTTAAACTGCAGTACAGTGCAGTCATATTCTGCACAGTGTCCTCTGTGTAAACCATGCCCTGAAATGCTTTGGAGAGTTGAAGACAGCAGACAAAATAGGGAAGCCAGTGAGTGGTGAGAAGCTACAGAATGAGGAATAATTTCAGACCAAAATCAGAGGAAGGGTTTTAGTTTCTGATGTTAGGAAGCAGACAGGAACCAGAGCTTGATGTGCCAGGAAAACAAGAAGCCCCGGCAAGTCAGAACATCTGCCTGAAATCGCCCATCACAGAAGGGCAAAGAGTCCCCCGGTGTTCATGGGCTCGCTCTGTGTTTTCCAGACGGATTCACCCCGCTCATGATCGCCTCGTGCAGTGGAGGAGGGCTGGAGACTGGCAACAGCGAAGAGGAGGAGGACGCTCCCGCTGTCATCTCGGATTTCATTTACCAGGGTGCCAGCTTGCACAACCAGACAGACCGAACCGGCGAGACGGCGCTCCACCTGGCCGCAAGGTATTCCCGCTCCGATGCTGCCAAACGCCTGCTGGAGGCCAGTGCAGATGCAAACATCCAGGACAACATGGGCAGGACGCCCCTCCATGCAGCTGTCTCAGCTGATGCTCAAGGAGTCTTCCAGGTACATCAACCTTAGCTAGCAACCTTTCCTGCTGCGGTGCTTTCTCTATAGAGTAACGGGCCACTGGGAGTCAGTTTTGTGACCCCTGTTAATTGATCATATCTCAAAGTCTCCATCGTGGCCTTAATCAGCCAAGTCATTATTGATGTCCATGAGAATTTTGCTGAGTAAGGATTTTAGCATTTGCCCCAACACTCAGTGCTGTGGAAAGGTACAGTGATGTAAGCCTTGGCGACTTGAAGCTGGCTCTTTAGTCGCAGAGCAGGTACAGCACGGTGACTGTCCAAGCCTCCCCAATGCTGCCCCGCTGATATGAGCCACTCCTGGCCTGCAGAGACCAATTCTAGACACGAGAGAGGGAATTGAGCCTTCACAACCCTTTCCAGACCTTGATCTCCCTAGAGCGGCCCCCAGCAAGAGGGCTGGTAGTTTTTTGTTATGGGGACACCTCGCTGGACGATCCGCTGGCTTTCTCCTAACGTTTGGGTTTTTCCGCGCATTCGTCTCTTTGTGGGCAGATCCTGATTAGGAACAGAGCGACCGATCTGGATGCCCGCATGCACGATGGAACCACGCCACTAATCTTGGCAGCTCGCTTGGCCGTGGAGGGCATGCTGGAGGATCTGATCAATTGCCACGCAGATGTCAATGCAGTGGATGACCTAGGTATGGCAGCCAGCTAAAGCCTGCAACGCTGTAGGAGGTGCTGAGGGGAAGGAATATTTGTTGTGATTCTAACTGCTGACTAACACGGGCTGTATGTCACCTTCTTCTTTCCCTAGGCAAATCAGCACTGCACTGGGCAGCTGCTGTGAACAATGTAGAAGCTGCCATGGTGCTGCTGAAGAATGGTGCCAATAAAGACATGCAGAACAATAAGGTAGAGATCTACCGATGCAAGGCAATTATTTTCCTTGTGCAGGTCAATCCGAGGGTCGTTTTTGCCTAAAATGTAACCTTGGTGAGGTTCGCATCTCATTTTTACTCCAACTGACGTTGATGGGAGTTGGCTTGAATATGGAGCCCAAGCGTTGGCCCTGTATGCAGGGTTAGTGACCTGTGCGCTAGTAGAGGAAATAACAAACGTTAGTTATGCTCGCATGTGGTTAGTGGTTTAGTATTGGATATGGACTCACAGAATTCAAACACATTCAACAAGGTCTTTCCCTGGACCTCCCCAAAAAAGGGGTAACAGAAAACTTCCCCAGCCTAGGGTTCAACCCAGTTCTGTGACTAGTTGGAGCCCAACTTTCCCATGAGTATTGTCCCCACTCTGTCTCCCTGGCAGCCAATCTGCAACCTTTCTCCTGAGCAGGTGTGCCAGGGGAGAGAGAAGCTATGCAAGGAAGTGAGACTCTGCCTCTCACCTTTGTATTATGTTGAACTCCATGAACTTATGAACCTAGCAATTATTTGTGCAGATGCTGAGCTTCCTAATTAATAGTGATATCTTCAAATCGAAAAGAAAATTGGATTGGGCCAGCCAGGGAAACCTGTTAGCTTTGGGGTTTTCAAACAGTCTCCATTGTGTTTCTAGGAGGAGACACCGTTGTTTCTTGCAGCCAGAGAAGGGAGCTATGAAACTGCCAAAGTCCTCCTGGATCACTTTGCGAACCGTGACATAACAGATCACATGGACCGGCTCCCGCGGGACATCGCCCAGGAACGCATGCACCATGACATTGTGCGGCTGCTGGACGAGTATAACCTGGTACGGAGCCCTCCGCTGCACAATGGTCCGCTGGGGGCACCCACCCTGTCCCCTCCGCTCTGCTCTCCCAACAATTACATCGGCAACCTGAAACCCAACGTCCAGGGCAAGAAAGCTAGGAAGCCAAGTACCAAGGGCCTGAGCTGCAATAGCAAAGATTCCAAAGACATCAAAGCCAGGAGGAAAAAATCACAGGATGGGAAAGGCTGCCTTCTAGATAGCTCTAGTGTGCTGTCCCCAGTCGATTCCCTGGAGTCACCCCATGGGTACCTGTCGGAGGTTGCTTCTCCTCCACTGATGACATCACCATTTCAGCAGTCCCCTTCCATGCCTCTGAATCACCTGCCAGGCATGCCTGACGCCCACATGAGTATAAACCATCTTAACATGGCGGGAAAGCAGGAGATGGCGATGGGCAGCTCCAGCAGGATGGCCTTCGATTCAGTGCCCCCGCGTCTCTCTCACCTCCCTGTATCCAGCCCCAGCACAGTCATGAGCAGTGCACCGATGAATTTCACCGCCGGCGGAGCTGCCAGCCTGAACGGGCAGTGTGACTGGCTAATAAGGCTGCAGAATGGGATGGTCCAGAATCAGTATAATCCAATGAGAAGCAACATCCAGCCCGGGGCTCACCAGCAACACGGTATGATGACCTCCCTGCACAATGGCATGCCCACCACTACTTTGCCACAGATGATGAGCTACCAGCCCATGCCTAATGCGAGGCTGTCCGCCCAGCCACATCTGATGCAGGCCCAGCAGTTGCAACAGATCCAGCAGCAGCAGAATTTACAGCAGCAGCTGCAACAGCAACATCACAATACCAGCTCAAACACCAGCACTCACATGAGCCAGAACTTCCTCAGTAACGAGCTGAACCAGTCAGACATGCAGCAGGTGAGCAGCACTACCATGACCGTGCACACTATTTTGCCTCAAGAAACCCAGATCCTTTCAACGGCTCTACCCTCCTCCCTCACACAACCCATGACCACCACCCAGTTTTTAACTCCACCCTCTCAACACAGTTACTCCTCCCCCTTGGACAACACACCCAATCACCAGCTTCAGGTGCCAGACCACCCTTTCTTAACACCTTCCCCGGAGTCACCGGACCAATGGTCAAGCTCATCACCTCATTCCAACATATCTGATTGGTCAGAGGGGATCTCCAGTCCTCCCACAAGTATGCAGTCACAGATAGGACACATCCCAGAAGCCTTCAAGTAAAGGTGTTTCAGAAACATTGACGCAGTGGGACTTAGGATCATCTTTTAAAAACTTCTTCTAAGGACACTGGTTGTTTTGACTGAAGGATCCCTTTTTATATGTTTTTTTATTCAAAATAAGAATACAATGTTTAATCTTTTTTAGTATTTATTTATGTACTTTTTATTTTACATGAAAACACTGCCTTTTTATTTATATGTTCTATTGTTAAGAACTCAAAATGAGACACTTCAGTTGTGCACCAAGGAAAAACTATTAGGTTTTTTTATAGAAAATTCTTTTTTGCTTTTGGGGTGTTTTTTAATATGTTGATTTGATGGAGGGAGTGTTTTTGTAAAGTTATAAGCAAAGATTCGTGATTCTGAAATGCCATTTATTTATTGATTTTTGTTTCTTTTTAAACCCAGAAAAAGTGAGAGGGGAAGGGGGAAGAATTAGCTACAAATGTCACCCCTTGAAAAAATTATAAATTAAGCATGAATTGATTTTTGAAATGTACTTTAAAATGTTTTCTTGGTATTATCTGAGAGGACATTTTATGGTACTAGTCATGAATCTTTGTTTAAAATTTCAGTATTATATAGATGTACATTTATCCTAACACATAGAAATTCTTGTTCTTTCTTTTTTATATATATTTAAATGCTGTCTATATAAAAAAAATCAGGATTACAGACCTGTGATAGGTTCTAAGCTAAAAAAAATCTACATAATGTTGCTGCCTAGAGAAACAGAACATTTGCCAAATCTGTTGGAAAACCCCAAAGAGTTTCTGCAATTGACTAAATAACAATTTAAATAATAAAAATGCTAGGATTTGAACGTTTAGAACCACATTCTCCTTTTAAGGGTTCCCCGTCCTATTTTAAAGGAGGCATTTGTCAATTACTGGAAACCAACTTAAATGAAAGTTAACAGAGCATTACAATGCCTTACTACAGTCTACTATCAATCCATAACATTCAAGCTGTTTTTGAAGCATTGAACTTTTGGGTTTGCAACTTAAGATGTCAGGTTCAAATGTAACCTTGACCTATTTTACCAGGAGGGCAGAAATTAGGAGAGACAGACAGAAACTTGGCTGTTGAGCCCATGTTTCTAAATGTTGACATTTTATTCTTGCTTGGAGTGACGCATTGGGTTTATATTGGTGCACACTCTTTTGTGGAGGTGGGGGGAAAACAACCATGTAAAATATAGTATAAGCCTATGGCAGATTTAATGTTTGTAAATAAGTTTTTTAAAAAAAAGGTGGATTTTGTTTCAAAAATCTAAATGAACAAGTCTTAAGTACTTCATGCTTATTAGAGGTGTCAGAATATTGCTCACACATTGACTGCAAAAGGAAAGCAAACACTATGCATACACACAGGACAGTCACTCACCTAAAATGCAGTCAATGAAGGAAACCGAAGAAAAGGGAGCGATTTTGGATCCCTTTTAGTCAGAAACCAAATATGATTTAAATTTCTCAAAAGCACAAGGCTTTCTGCAGTCCCTTGTGTGCTCATCTCTCAGTAAACACTTACAGAGCATCGGTATTGTGACATCCCTAATAGGAGTGATTTAAACATCAAGTGGTGTTGTCTCCCTATGTTTTATAAACTAGAATGTAGTTTACGAAAAAATCTTCTGTAATAAAGTTATCTACCTGCAAAGTTGTAGTTTGCAAAAATGATGTATTTTTTGGTTTAACTGATTTGCAATAAATGATGCTCATAGGCATCTAGATTTTACTAAAACTTGAACATGATGTTTTTGCCATGTGTTGGTAGAAGTGTTGTTGACAAACTCCCCAGCCTGCCTGATGCAATATCTGCTCCTCGCCAGCATCTGAGGGCTACATGAAAATCCTGCATCTCCAAATAAAACACTGGTAACTTCTTAATACGTAACTAAGGGCTGGTCTCCACTACGGGGGGAGGGGGGGGATTGACTGCAGATACGCAACTTCAGCTACGTGAATCACGTAGCTGAAGTTTGCGTATCTGCAGCCGACTTACTGCTCGTCGTAATGGTGGCGGCGGTCGGCAGCGCGCTCCCCCGTTGACTCCAGCTTGCGCCTCCCGGCAAGCTGGAGTTACGCAGTCGATCGATATCTCGCGTCCTCATCAGACATGAGAAATCGATCGCCAGAAAATCGATCGCTACCCGCCGATTCGGCGGGTAGTGAAGACGTACCCTAAGGCCTGTTTGCATAATTAAGGCCCAATCCAATTCTAGTTGAAGTCAATAAAGATTTCAGTGTAAGTTGGATTGGGCCAGTAGGAAATGCTACTGCTGGCTTTTATTCGGGCAAAACTCCCATTGGCTCTGTTGGAGGTTTTGCCTGAGCAAGGTCTGTAGGAAGGGACTTTTATTGCGTAAAGCCCTGACCTTGTGGTGAGATCTGTACAGGATGTCTCTTACCTGAGCTGTGGTATTGTGAGGATCCCCCTAGTAGATCAGGACCTAAAATGGGAAAAGCTGGGAAGATATTTTAAACAGCTTCTTGTATGGAAACTTCAATTGCTTTCTTAATTCTTCCACTGGAAAAATAATCCTTCTTGACCCCAAATGTTAGATTTTAGGAGAACTTTTTGGTAGAGGAGATAGCTAAGAATGAGTGATGGATAGCTGCTTTTAGTTATATATGGGCTATTGGGGGAGAAAAAAAACCTGTGGTGTTGAATAATGCAAAATGATTTACACTTCACACCCAAAACCAAGTGCAACTGAAAAAGGCCATAAGTGAGGCAGGTAATGTAGATACGGTAAAGAAGCTGAAAAGAAATCTAAATCCTTAGTTAAGTGAAAACATAGCCTTGAACTGAAAATGAAACCAACACTATGAAATTCAGTGAACGAACCTCACCAAAAAGCAAACATTCCCAATTATGTTGTGTTTAGATCTTTAAGATCGTTATTTTAATTCTTCTTTTTCAATAAGAACTCTATATTGTTCTTAATGCAACTGTGAAGTCCCAAAGTATCTGAATATAAATAGAAACCTAATTTATTATAATGACTGGAAACTACTACTAAATCAGATAAGCATGTTAACTCTTGGAACGTTAATATTTCTACTCTGTTGCTCAAACAAATGCTCGGGAAGCGTGTCGGGGTGTGTGTCTAGATATCTATATATGTCTGTACACATCTATATATAAAGTACTGTCTGGGTCTCTTACAAATATTTGCAGTATGTCTAGCAAGAAGCTGCACATGCAATGCTTCCTCCAAACTGATGAAATAGAGGAATCTGTAATGCATCCCTCAGGAGCAATAAAGACTCCATAGTACTTATTGCAGAAAACGTTCAGGCTACCATACCGAGTCTTTGTGATTAATTACAATCATGAGTGAAACAACATCTTACATTTCCATAGCCCCTTCCAATCCAAAGGATCCCACAGCACTTCACAAGTCATCCAGCACCAATGAAATACAGCTGCTTCTGGGATAGAGGGAGATAGAAGGATAATCTCACCTCCTCCCTGCTACTGCTGCAACACCTTCCCTTGGTCCCAGAGCAGTTCTTCCCCAACTCCCTCTTCTTCCCTCCCCAGACATGCTGAGGAAAGTGCCACCCTTGGCCACTGGACCAGTCTCTACGTGTTTGCTAACGACTGCTGAGCACTGTGAAGAGAAGGGGAGATAAATATTCCTCCTATCAATCCTTTGCCTTGGTGCCCCCAGCATCTGAACCCACGCTACACCCAGGACTCACCATCCCCAATACCAACATTCCCCCATCCTTATGCTCCCCACCCCAAAATCACCAGGATCCCTTCCATCCTTTGTGGCTGCAAAGGGATTATTGGGATTTGGGTGGGTCCCAGCAAGAACCTGTAGGTGACTTGAAGAGTCCAGGTGGAAAGTGGTGGAGAACCCCTATACTATACCATAGTGATCAAGGGATTTCTAAGCACCTGTTTAGACCAGAATACCACTCAGCTGCTCCGAGCGCAAGCACATCTGTTGCTAATAAAACACTGGTGCATCTGAGCTACTTATTTTTATGCTGGAGGTTTAGTTCTGTTGGTGGTATTTTTGTGTGCGTGCATTTTTTCATTATTCCTGCTTCATGAGATGGAGCTTTGGAAATTGCTGCTCTGCTTGGATTTCTGGGGGCTGTTTGTGCTTGCTCCGAAAGTTTCCAGCATAGGTGCTTGGGTCCTGATCTCTGACTTTTGCCCCAGCCGTTCTTATTGTCCCCTTGGAAGGGATTAATTTGGCTCAGTGTGTTTTGAATGATGAAGGCTAACAAGAAAAAGCTTAGAATGGCTGTGTTGGCTGGACTGATAGGATGCTGATAGCTGAAGCATAAGCTCTCCCTGGCAATTGCCTCTCTGTTGAACTCAGACTGAAAGGTAAGAGCTTTGAGGCAGGGGCTGCTTTCATTTTTGCCTGTTGTACAGGGCTGAATGCATTGTCAACACTTAATGAAAGGTGCATATAATGGCATTGCACCCCAAAGAGAGGAATGCTAACTGCAAAGAACAACATGAAAAGAAGGTTTGCAAATGTTCCATTCTTACCTTCCACGTGTCTGCAGTTTGTCCAGTGTGCAAAGAAAGGATCCTTTGCTTTTACTTGGCGAGCCCTCGTTTCTTATTTGGTACCCCGAACCCAGAGCTGCACTTCAGTGGTGTTGCATGTAGATTGTAAAGGCTCCAGAATGAAATATCATCAGTGTGATATTCTAATGCAATCAGTCACTTAACAGCAGGAAGAGCAAAGATAAGCTCCTTCTCTAACCTGATAGTGTTTGAATTCAGTAAATAGCATCAATAATAAAAGACCCATCTTGGCCCAACCAGACTAATCAAACTCAGATGTCCTCACAAAATACCCCTGGGGGCTGCACCAGGATATAGCCTTTATGTTCACTTCAGGCCTGTGTACGTAAATGGTATTTGACAAGTTGGTTCATAAGAATGTCCTCACAAAAGAGATGAAAGGCACTTTTAAAAATCACAGCACTGTGGCTGGTTCCCACACCATCATCAAAGTGCTGCCTGCCCTGCTCTGATGGGGCTTTGAGGATATTACCTTGCTTTAATGATCAAGCAGGCAGGAAATGGCCCTTGCCCTGATAATGACCCTTGATTAAGATGTTTGTTTAGGTCACTTGTATTTTTGTCTGAGGCTTTTTGTTCAATACAGAATATGACAATGCAGGCACGGTGGAAACACCTGTACACAAACGGTTGTAAATAAGACCCATCATTCTTACTTTTGAAGAATGACTTCCTCTAAACTAAAGCATTGTCTCCAGGAGAAATACATCCTCACAACGCAGCTTGAGCACAGACCTACATGCAGCAAAAACTCTGGCCCAATTTATGGCAGAGTGTTAGCAGCTTCTTTAGAAAACCAAAACTCTTACTTTTCTGGAGCAGTGCTCTCACAGTTCTTTAAAAATGGGGAACTATGGTTTCAAATTGCAGCACAGGTAATGCCCTGTATCTACCTCATCTGTAAAATTACAACCCATGGAATCTTAAACCACAATCCTGCAACTATGCACAGGCTTAGCCTTAAGCATTCCTGTTAAATTAAGCATGTGCATAAATGACTGCAGGATCAGGGCCTTAATTTGCAGCTTCTGAAAGCAGTAAGATAACGAGCATCTTGGTGTATTCAACTGCCGCTTCAGACAAAATAATTTTTGGACAGGCTCCATTTTTAATAACCTAGTGCTAGCTATTAAAGCCCCATTGCACTTCAGTGATACATTCTGTGACCTTTTGGTAACTCAGTGAATTTTTCTAGGCATACTTGCTACAGAACTTCCAAAATCTTTGCCTTGAGAAACCAATGTTCTAGGGATGCAGGTGACTCTTTTGGGTAAACTTCTAACTAGTATTGTTCAGTACACTTTAGAATATTGGCACAGAATGAGTTTGGAAAATCAAAGTCACTTTCTCCCCTTCTTTACTCCTTAGAGTAGGCTCCTGACTCAGCTGAAAATAAGTTTTCCAGCATTTGCCTTCTCGGAAGGGCGTACTGTATAATGAAGAAAATGGAAAAGGTGGGTGGACCACATTTCCCTTTCAGTTGGATGCTAATCTAACAGGTCCACCATTCTAAAGTGAAAATCCCTGCAAGCTGCATGGACTCTCTTCAAAGATACCATAATAAAGGCCCAACTCAAATGTATACCCCAAATTAAAAAACAACGCCAGAAAACTAAAAAAGAGTCACCGTGGCTTAACAGCCAAGTAAAAGAAGCAGTGAGAGAGAAAAAGGCATCTTTTAAAAAGTGGAAGTCTAATCCTAGTGAGGTAAATAGCAAGGAGCATAAGCACTGCCAAATAAAGTGTAAGAATGTAATAAGAAAAGCTAAAATGGAGTTTGAAGAGCAGCTAGCCAAAAACTCAAAAGGTAATAACAAAATGTTTTTTAAATATGTCAGAAGCAGGAAGCCTGCTAAACAACCAGTGGGGCCCCTGGATGACCGAGATACAAAAGGAGCACTTAAAGATGACAGAGTCATTGCAGAGAAATTAAATGAATTCTTTGCTTCAGTCTTCACGGCTGAGGACGTTAGGGAGATTCCTAAACCTGAGCTGTCTTTTGTAGGTGATGAATCTGAGGTATTGTCACAAATTGAAGTATCAGTAGAGGAGGTTCTGGAACTCATTGATAAACTTAACTGTAACAAGTCACCGGGACCAGATGGCATTCACCCAAGAGTTCTGAAAGAACTCAAATGTGAAATTGCGGCACTATTAACGAGGGTTTGTAACCTATCCTTTAAATCGGCTACTGTGCCCAGTGACTGGAAGATAGCTAATGTAACGCCAATATTTAAAAAGGGCTCTAGAGGTGATCCTGGCAATTACAGACCAGTCAGTCTAACGTCCGTACCGGGAAAATTAGTTGAAACAATAGTAAAGAATAAAATTGTCAGACACCTAGAAGAGCATAAATTGTTGGGCAAAAGTCAACATGGTTTCTGCAAAGGGAAATCGTGTCTTACTAATCTATTAGAGTTCTTTGAAGGGGTCAGCAAACATGTGGACAAGGGGGATCCGGTGGACATAGTGTACTTAGATTTCCAGAAAGCCTTTGACAAGGTCCCTCACCAAAGGCTCTTACGTAAATTAAGCTGCCATGGGATAAGAGGGAAGATCCTCTCATGGATTGAAAACTGGTTAAAAGACAGGGAACAAAGGGTAGGGATAAATGGAACTTTTTCAGAATGGAGAGGGGTAACTAGTGGTGTTCCCCAAGGGTCAGTCCTGGGGCCGATCCTATTCAACTTATTTATAAATGATTTGGAGGAAGGGGTAAACAGTGATGTGGCAAAGTTTGCAGATGATACTAAACTGCTCAAAGTAGTAAGGACCAAAGCAGACTGTGAAGAACTTCAAAAAGATCTCACTAAACTAAGTGATTGGGCAACAAAATGGCAAATGAAATTTAATGTGGATAAATGTAAAGTAATGCACATTGGAAAAAATAACCCCAACTATACATACAATATGATGGGGGCTAATTTAGCTACAACCAATCAGGAAAAAGACCTGGGAGTCATTGTGGATAGTTCTCTGAAGGCATCCACGCAGTGTGCAGCGGCAGTCAAAAAAGCAAACAGGATGTTAGGAATCATTAAAAAAGGGATAGAGAATAAGTCGGAGAATATCTTATTGCCCTTATACAAATCCATGGTGCGCCCACATCTTGAATACTGCGTACAAATGTGGTCTCCTCATCTCAAAAAGGATATACTGGCACTAGAAAAGGTTCAGAGAAGGGCAACTAAAATGATTAGGGGTTTGGAACGGGTCCCATATGAAGAGAGATTAAGGAGGCTAGGACTTTTTAGCTTGGAAAAGAGGAGACTAAGGGGGGATATGATAGAGGTATATAAAATTATGAGTGGAGTGGAGGAAGTGAATAAGGAAAAGTTATTTACTTGTTCCCAAAATAGAAGAACTAGGGGCCATTCAATGAAATTGGCGTGCAGCAGGCTTAAAACAAATAAAAGGAAGTTCTTCTTCACACAGCGCACAGTCAACCTGTGGAACTCCTTACCTGAGGAGGCTGTGAAGGCTAGGACTATAACAGGGTTTAAAAGAGAGCTGGATAAATTCATGGAGGCTAAGTCCATAAATGGCTATTAGCCGGGATGGGTAAGGAATGGTGTCCCTAGCCTCTGTCTGTCAGAGGGGGGTGATGGATGGCAGGAGAGAGATCGCTCGATCATACCTGTTAGGTTCACTCACTCCGGGGCACCTGGCATTGGCCACTGTCGGTAGACAGGATGCTGGGCTAGATGGACCTTTGGTCTGACCCAGTATGGCCGTTCTTATGTTCTTATGTTCTTATTCCACAGGCAGTGCTCTGCCTCACCCTAGTGGCTCTTCTTTGCAAGTTCACCTCTTCAGTAAAGGCAGGTTTACACTTAAACCAGTGGTACTGAATAGCTGTGCCACTGGAGTGCTTCAGTGAAGACGCTACTACACCAAAAGAGAGCCTCTCTCATCGGCGTAGTTAATCCACCTCCAGGAGAGGCAGTAGCTGTGTCGATGGGAGAAACTCTCCCATCAACAAAGCGCTGCTGGCACTGAGGGTTAGGTCAGCAGAACCACGTCACTCAGGGTGTGGATTTTTCACACCCGAGCAATGAAATTATACCAATGTAAGTTTATAGTGAAGGCCTGGCCTCAAAACCGTCTATAATGGTCCATTCAACCCTTGACTTTCCTTCTGAAACTGTCCACGAGCTTACCTGTTGTGACAGTGGGCTTTGTGATATGGTCACCTGCCCACTCCTAAAATTGCAATCAAAATTCAGATTCAGGATTTTGGCTCCTGCACATCTCTTCATAATTTATTAAACTAACTGCCTATTGCCTTATTTCACATCTGCAATGATACAACCCCACAACAGCCAACACCACCCCATAAGCTCTTTGGGGAAGGCTGTCTTTTGTTCTGTTTTTGTCCTGAACCTAGTGCAGTGGGGTGAATGACTGAGACTCCTAGATGCTACCTTAATGCAGTAAGAATTAATAATAATATAGGAACTGGCACAGATGCTTACTAGGTGTTATGATTGCTGAACCTGGATTTCCTTACTTCTCAGAATAGTTTGTGGTATGACTGCTTCTCAAGGCTGTGTGAAGACTGTGAAACAGGCAGGAAGATTGCTGGCCATTGATTCCCGTGCATTGTGTTTATTGTTCATTGTGATGTGACTCTGTGGTGCTTTGAAGTGAAGGAATGTATGCAATGTAAGAAGACTGTATTGCTCTGTGGTTAGTGAGAACACTGAGCAAGCTCCTGGCAGGAAACCACCTGATTATTCAAGTTGCTTTTTCTAAATGGAGCTTTCTGGGTGAATCTGCGGGGGCAGAGCCCTTCCACTCAGACACGCACATTTCAAAAAAACAAAAGAGATGGAAAGGAAGGTAGTGGAAACTTCACATGGCAGAGGGGGGCGATTCTTCATTCTCCTTTGGAGTTTTCAAGAATTTTTCAGGGACCTGGACAGAAGCAGCCTGGCCTTGCAATCACAGCTGGGCTTGGATCCACAAGTCAAAGAGGAATCAGAGAGGTAGCCGTGTTAGTCTGGAATAGCAGAGGTAACAAAGTCCTGTGGCACCTTAAAGACTAACTATAAAGTTTTGAAGCATGAGCTTTCGTGGGCTAATACCCACTTCGTCAGCGAGCAGGGGCCAGAGGAGCCAGGTTCAATAAGCAACCTCAGGGTTGCAGTCCGGGCGGGGTCGGAGATCAGAGGCAGGGTCAGGATCTGAGTGGGGCTGGGGTTGGAAAACAGCGATCAGGAGACTTCGGTGAGGTCTGGAGTCACAACAGGACAGAAGTCGAGGTGGCTGGCCAGACAACTTTCTGGGCAGCCTCCAGGGTGGGCAGGTCTGACGGGATGGCCACGCCAAGCCCAGCCTGGAATAACAGAAGCTGAACGGTCGAATTTTCCTCAAGCCTCCTCCAACCTCCCTACGTGGGGCTCGAACCCGCCCTCCTAACGCCTCCAGAAGCTACATTGGTCAGCTTTCCCACCAACCCTCACTCCGCATGCGCACAACCCTGGCCGTCTTCGGCTGACACCCGCCGGTGAGAGCCGAACTCTTAAAGGGAGGGTTACGTTTCCCTGGCCACCGACGCAGCTGAGTTTACTCCCGCCGCCATCCGACGAACCCTTTAAGCAACTCAGCGGAGAGCAGACAGAAACAAAACGTATGTGGCGTCGAAGCGTACGCGCTTGCGTCATCGCGTGTGGAGCGTGACACGTCGGCGGCGGTGGCCATTGGAGCCGGATGTTCCAAGATGGCGGCGATTGTTGGTGTTGCGGCTTCTGTGCGGGGGGGCGGCGCCTGGTGCTGAAGGGGCCTCGCCTGCTGCGTGCACCCCCTGGGGGCCGAGCCGGGCTCCGCCAGGTGAGCGGGCTGAGGGAGGGGCTCGGGTGGGCACTGGCTGGAGAAGCCGGGGGGGGGGAGGGGACAGGCAGTGGGGAGGGGTGGGAAGGTGGAAGCTGTGGGGGGGGGACAGGCAGTGGGGAGGGGTGGGGAAGGTGGAAGCTGTGGGGGGGGGACAGGCAGTGGGGAGGGGTGGGGAAGGTGGAAGCTGTGGGGGGGGGGACAGGCAGTGGGGAGGGGTGGGGAAGGTGGGAGCTGTGGGGGGGGACAGGCAGTGGGGAGGGGTGGGGAAGGTGGAAGCTGTGGGGGGGGGACAGGCAGTGGGGAGGGGTGGGGAAGGTGGAAGCTGTGGGGGGGGGACAGGCAGTGGGGAGGGGTGGGGAAGGTGGAAGCTGTGGGGGGGGGACAGGCAGTGGGGAGGGGTGGGGAAGGTGGAAGCTGTGGGGGGGGGGACAGGCAGTGGGGAGGGGTGGGGAAGGTGGAAGCTGTGGGGGGGGACAGGCAGTGGGGAGGGGTGGGGAAGGTGGAAGCTGTGGGGGGGGGGACAGGCAGTGGGGAGGGGTGGGGAAGGTGGAAGCTGTGGGGGGGGGGGACAGGCAGTGGGGAGGGGTGGGGAAGGTGGAAGCTGTGGGGGGGGGGGACAGGCAGTGGGGAGGGGTGGGGAAGGTGGAAGCTGTGGGGGGGGGACAGGCAGTGGGGAGGGGTGGGGAAGGTGGAAGCTGTGGGGGGGACAGGCAGTGGGGAGGGGTGGGGAAGGTGGAAGCTGTGGGGGGGGGACAGGCAGTGGGGAGGGGTGGGGAAGGTGGAAGCTGTGGGGGGGGGGACAGGCAGTGGGGAGGGGTGGGGAAGGTGGAAGCTGTGGGGGGGGGGACAGGCAGTGGGGAGGGGTGGGGAAGGTGGAAGCTGTGGGGGGGGGACAGGCAGTGGGGAGGGGTGGGGAAGGTGGAAGCTGTGGGGGGGGGACAGGCAGTGGGGAGGGGTGGGGAAGGTGGAAGCTGTGGGGGGGGACAGGCAGTGGGGAGGGGTGGGGAAGGTGGAAGCTGTGGGGGGGGGACAGGCAGTGGGGAGGGGTGGGGAAGGTGGAAGCTGTGGGGGGGGGACAGGCAGTGGGGAGGGGTGGGGAAGGTGGAAGCTGTGGGGGGGGGACAGGCAGTGGGGAGGGGTGGGGAAGGTGGAAGCTGTGGGGGGGGACAGGCAGTGGGGAGGGGTGGGGAAGGTGGAAGCTGTGGGGGGGGACAGGCAGTGGGGAGGGGTGGGGAAGGTGGAAGCTGTGGGGGGGGGACAGGCAGTGGGGAGGGGTGGGGAAGGTGGAAGCTGTGGGGGGGGACAGGCAGTGGGGAGGGGTGGGGAAGGTGGAAGCTGGGGGGGGGGGGGACAGGCAGTGGGGAGGGGTGGGGAAGGTGGAAGCTGTGGGGGGGGGACAGGCAGTGGGGAGGGGTGGGAAGGTGGAAGCTGTGGGGGGGGGACAGGCAGTGGGGAGGGGTGGGGAAGGTGGAAGCTGGGGGGGGGGTTGTGGACAGGCAGTGGGGAGGTGGAAGGGGTTGGGACTGGCCAGGGAGAGCGGAAGGGGGGGGGGCTGGTTCTGGGGGCATTTGAGAGGGGAAGCAGCTTTGGCCTGAGAGATTTGGAGCCACAAAGTGAGAAAGCTGGATGTCTTTAGGGTGCAGCCTGGCTGGTGGAAGCCTGGAGCATTAAGAGGTGTGGCTGCTGTGTGGGAGAAGTCTGGAGGTAATTTGGTTAGGTAACTTGGGGGAGTGAGGTAGCCTGGGGAATGTGGCTAAAGACTTACTGGACTGTGGGGCTAAATTGGGTGGGCAGCTCTTAACATTGAGAGAAAGGATGGCCCAGTGGATAGGATGCTACCTTAGGACTTGGAAGGCCTTGGGCAAGTCACTTAGCCTCCACCTCAGTTCTGTATCTGTAAAGTGCAGATCTTAACACTCCCCTATCAAACGGATATTGTGAGGTTAAATAAATTAAAGTTTGTGCAGCGCTTATTGAGTAATGGGTGACATACATCATGCTTGTATAGACAGTAGCGGTGGAAGGGTCAGCACTGGGTACTTCACGGACTGGCTGTCTACGATTACCCCCAACTTCTTGTATGTATTCATATTGGTCCCAAAACATGATACCTAGTGTTCCCTCTGTGGACAATTCTGATTTTTCTCCGGGTTCCTTTGTGGCCTATAAGCAACAGAAGCAGCTGTAGAAAAGGGATTTCTTGGAAATCCTGAAATTGGATTGTTGTCCCTGATGTGACATTTCATGCTATTGCAGCGTGGTGGTGCTCAGATGTTGCAATGTAGGGTTTATACTGTCAGATGAATTTGCAAAGATGGCAGTTGGAGCTTCTGCCCCTCCACCTATTGGATTGTGTTGGGGAAACCCAAGATCCACAGTAGGTTAGAGTGTGTATGATTGCAGGTCTTACTTCTAGGTAGATGTGGTGAATTAAGGCTATATTGAAAGTATGTCTAAGTGTAAATATTTTTGTTTATTTTCAACAAGGCGTTTAAAGGGCTCTCTTCAAAACCAGACTCCCTTTTTCAGACTGTTTTAGCTTCTTAGCTCTGTGCATAATTGAATAGGAGAGACTGAGTATCAGCTGATGATGGCTGAGTATTGCCTGAAAAAGTTAGGACCCACTGACCTAATTTACTAGTAATTTCCTTTCCAAACTAATGGAAAGGTTTATGTCGCTGTTGTCTGAGGGCTGCATGTTCAGCTCTGTGTTCTTGGTTCCAGGAGCATCAGAGCAGTATTCACATTTACGTGTAAGCTGGTAGGAAGTTTTTAACATACTGTTGTAGTATGATAGTGTTCCACGGTATGGTAAGATGCCATCCATACATGTAGGAAGATGAAGTGCCTGTTCTGGACAGCTTATAGTTTGTGGCCCTGGCTCCGCGGGGCGCCCCAGAAGCAGTGATATGTCTCTGCTGTTCCTAGGCAGAGGAACAGCCACGGAGGGGGCTCTGTGTGCTACCCCTGCCCCAAGCACTAGCTTTGCAGCTCTCTGCTTAGGAATAGCAGCGGCATGTTGCAGCGTTGGGGGAGCCCCAAAACCCCTCCTGTGCCCCAACATCCTGCTCCGAGCCCCCTCCCACACTTAAACTCCCTTCCAGAACCCGTGCCCCACACTCTCTCCCATGTGCCAGCCCTGACTCAAACTCCCTCCCTCCATTGGTAAATATAACTCAGAATTTTTGACTAACTAGCACCCCTTATTTCCCCAACATGCTGGATAACAAAGCTTTTACTGTATAAATTCAGTACACGAGCTCTTATCTCTTACTTTGCTTGTGTCCAAAGCATAGCAGAGATGTTGAGAAAACTTTGGATTTCTTTCATCTCAGCCAAAACCACTAGATCTTGTTTTGATAGTTAAAATTGCTTAATTGGGGCTGTTTTGCTCATGGAGTAAATTATGCATAAAATATTTATGACCCAAGATCTTCAATTAGAATACTGATTACAGATTTACTGAACTGTATTTGTGCTGTTTGTGTATTCCTGCCATGATGTGGACAAACTCTTGTAATAGATAACTAATTTAACTACTTTGGTTTGTGTTTATTGTAGTGTCATTGTACATGGGTTATGGTACACAAAGGAAGTTAGGAAGAAGGTGCACAATGTTGAAAATCTCTGTGGAGAAGCTAATAGGTCTTCCTTCATTGTTCACTGCTTCATGCTAACATTTGTCACATTTTACTTTAGTAGTTGCCATTTAAGCTGCACAGAAAATCCTAACATAAACAAAGAGAATTTTTCCAGATTATACCAGTGTGTGTCATTTGCTCTATTAAGATCCTTTTCAAAGAATTAAGAAAGCTGTAATAACTGACAGCACTTTAGTTTTGATCACTTATTACAAGCTTTATTTAGCTAGGCTGGCATTGGGGTAAATGACCACCTCCCATACACCAGTTGCATTCAAACTTCACTAAGTGTTGCAGATGCTGTATGATGAATTTCAGTGGTCTCTTTTTTGGGGTACAAATCCTGATCCACTTCAAAAAATCAGATTTCTACTCTGATGCCACTCTTGATACACAGTAAGTTGTAAAAATGAAGAAGCATATGAATATAAATATCTTAATGTGAATTGCAAGAAATTTGTGAGATGGAAAAAAATCTTCTATGAACTATTCTGTATACTTAAGTAGAGAACTGTGTGTGAATAGTGCATGTTTGAGGTAGGAGTTCATCTTTCTAAAACACTCTTTATGCTGTATGTTTTTGGATAAACTGACTTTGGGCTATGTAGTAACATTAGTTACGGTAATGTAAAATCCAATCTAGAATTAAGTCCAATATCTAGTCAGACACTAGAAAAAATGCAGACATAAATGTTTTATCTTTTGTGGATAATGTTGAAAGTTAGATGTGGTGGTGATGTCATAACTCTCAGGACACTATTAAAGTAATTAAGAACACCAAATATATCTCTTCCTAAAGCATGTTGCTAAGAGGCAACAAGAAAGAAAGAAAAACAAAAGCTACAGTCTGGTTCTTGAAATTGCATTGCAATCTGAGTTTTTATTAGTTGGCCTCTGGAAAGACTGTCACATGAGCTTTCAGTGGAATTATTTTTCACACTGAGCGATCGATTCTGTAAACATGCTAACAAATATTACTTTGAGCAATCACACTGACTATGTTGGGCCCTCAGTTTGACTGTTCTGAAATGTATCCATACATCTTTTAGATATTACTTTGACTCTTAAAGCTTAAGCCCAATTTTTCAGATTTTAGTGATATCATTTTGGGGTGTTCTAATGATTTTTTTTTTAAACAGTTCATTTTCCTTCATTTAGGTGTTGTCTACATGGGAAAGCTCTTTTAGTATAACTAAAGGAGTGAATTTAAGCTGACGTAGTAGCAATATATCCCCATGTGGACACTCTGGCAAACTCTCCTAGTGGAGACGCAGTTTGTACCAGCAGAAGAATGTTTTGACCAGTATAACTTACACAAGTTCCCTGAACAAAATAAGTTATAACGAGAAAAGGACTTTGTTGTTATAAATTGCAAATACACTAGGGCTTTTGCCAGCATAGCTATGTCGATCAGGAGTGTGATTTCTCCCCCCACTCCTACTCCTAAGCTCTGTTAGCAAAACTTTCAAGTGCAGTGCAGGCCCAAGAGTGGGTTTTTTTTTTTTTACTTTGTTTTATGTTTCTTGGGGTAGAGATTTAAGCCAAATCAAAAAAGCCACTTTTTACACTGGTTATCAGTGTAGCTATACCTGGATAGCTACACTTTGGTATAACTGATAAAACTTTGGTTTTGGTCACCTTTACTCAGGGTGCCATTTTTATGTAATTGTAGATTTTCTGTAGTCACTATGTGACCAACTTTTACTAGGCCATTGTGCATTATCAACTAGTAAAACGTCTTGAGATGCATGAGTTTCCACCCTAGATGGGAATACTCTAGTTGGATTAGCTTTGAGATGATTGTGTAGCTATCATTGTTCTCACATATTTAAAACAAAAACAAACAAAAAAACAACAACCACCGTCTGTTGATTTTAAGTTTTGGAAAAAAGATTTTTTCTCCCCAAATGGATATTGTGGATTAAAACTACTTGCCTGCATCATTTTAATAACCTGCACACTTTGTGTTTTTAATCCCATACACACTTTTTCTACTTCATGTTTGTGATCTGTTTATTAAATTTGATCCAGAAAAGGATGCATCCTCTTGGCTTAGGCCTCTAAAATAAGTTTGTGGTTAGAATTCTTTATTCCTGAGGTCCACAAAAAAGAGAGCAAGTAATTAATGAAAAGTTGGACTCTGCTAATTTTGAATTTGCTAATTATCAGTTAGTTGTTAAAAGAAAACTGAAGATATTAGTATTTTGCTTTTTTGTGTGTGTTTGATAAAATATTGTTCGGAATAAAGCCCCTCTCAGAAATGTGGAAGTCAACATCTATATATAAAACAACTGATTTCTCTGTATAACTATATTTTCAAAAACAATTTTTTGTGTAAACTAAAAAATGTATTAACTGGAGAATATACTTTTTGTTCACAAGAAATTATGGTTTCTACTTGAAATACTGTCTTACATTACTGGTTACCACTTACCCATGCATTGTATGAAAACGACTAGTATGATGAAAACAAAATTTTTAATAATTTTAGTGTAAAAACCTGAAAACTTATTTGTGGAAAAATAAATATAAGGGGATGTCCAAAACAGATTCTTAGAAAATAAACATGTTTCTAAGTGTGTAGAATCAGGAGCTGCTGACTGGGCAGGGTTTCCAAGTAACATCCTGGTTGGCAGTAGTTCTGCCCTGTTGGAAAACCTTCTCCCAGAGATCAAGGCAAAGAGAAATGATTACAATATTTGAAAACTCTTTGAATTGTTAGATGTGTTCTGTACCAACTAATGTTTCCTGATATGGATTAAGCATGCAACTGTTCTAAAAAATAATTGTAAAGAAAAATTGAAGTTATGCTTGAAACTAACAAAACTAAATTCAATATTTCTGTTCAAAAGCCTAGCATTAACTCAGTTCTGTTCCTCCTCCCTATCTTAACAAAAGATGTACATTGGATATAAAGCAATAACTAGAACATTGTAATGGGGTGCATTGGTCCTTTGGTCCCCATGGAGGGGGACCCCGATAGCTGACCCCCTCCTCAATGATCCCACTTAAAGAGGGTCTGCATTACTATGACCTATGTGTAATACAAATAATAAATAGTAATGAGAGATTGTATTGATTTAGAAGCCAGGAGAAGTTGCCTTTGGGAACTATATAATTGCGATCCTGCTCATTGGCTTATATGCTTTGTGTTTTTGAAGTTTAGTGATTTTAAAGCTTTACAGAATGAATTCAGCCAGAGACTTTTTTTGCCAAGATTATATTCTGATTAAGCTGAAACCCTAGAGAGAGGTTTTTTTTTTAACTCCTGACCCAGTCACAAACATTGTTCTGTTATAGTTTCTTAACATACAAATTCTGCTATCAAAAGACACAAGTTATTTAGCTGGAAATTTAAAGGTGGTTTTAAATAGGTTTCAATCATCTGATTGCCATTTACTTTGGGAGTCATACTGCTAAAATACTGTACAACTCTTGGCTGCCTTTTATTATGAAGGATAAACAAAAATGTATCCAATAGATGACACAACTACTGTGAATACTTTTCTCTCCATGGTGCGAACTACATTAATAGTATATTTCTATTAAAGGTCCCACTGTATAGTACAGGATTATAAATAATGCCCCAGATCTCATGTAAATCGCCATGGCTGGTTTTATTTTAATTTTTTTTAAGTATTAAGTATTATAAATGGAAAAATACAAGGTCTTAACTAACTTAACTGCTGAGTTTTCTTAGAGTGGGATGTGCAACTAATTTCTCTTGTGTTCTCCTTTGCAGTGTGGGGAAAAAGGAAAACCTGTCTGCAGCATTCATTGGTGGTTCTCCAAACAGCATTTGACTTTGCTAGAAATTTGTCATGCAGCCACCTCCACAGACAGTTCCAGCAGGGGCTGGTGGTCCGCCTCCTGCAGGAATTGCTCGGAACACATATTGGCGAAACAGCCCATTTAGTAGACGGGCAAATACACCGGTCTCAGGAGCAACTGCTCCGGTGCAACCTGTGACCGACCCTTTTGCATTTGGCAGGCAAACTCCACAAGGTTCCCTGTTAGGTAATCCGTCCAAAGGCAATCCCCTGGTTATGCCAGGTCCTGCTCCATCACTGTTTCCTCGTCCAGCCGGTGTGCATTCTTCTCAATCATATGCAGGGGATAGTTATCATGGACTGCCTACATCTTTACCAACATCTGTATCTCAACCAGGAATAACTTCAAATACATTTTCTAATGTGGTGACTCCTTCATCACCAGCACATATTATAAATAGCACTGCAGAAACACATCAAATGCATCAAAATGCAGAACACGGACCCCATAACTCTTCAGCACAGTCGCTTTATAATACAGAAGCAGCACATGAAAATTCTCTCAGTGGACATCCGGGTATGGCGCATGTGGCAAGCAGACCCCTAAGCAGACAAGATATTAATAGGGATCCAAGCAAAACTAGTTCAGTGCCTACAGTAGCACCATTCCTCCCTCCACCTCTTCAACAAACCCCACCTCAGTGGAGACCCACTCGAGAGAACCTGCAGCCTCAAGTTCAGCACTACTGGCCCTACACTGAGCCACCTTCTCAGAATGCAGTTTATAGCATTTCTCACTCTTCTGCTGTTACGTCCCATCTTCCTCCCCAAGCAAATCTGCATCAGGGACCTGTACGTCAACATATTCCACAAAGTACCATGCAAGCACCTTTGCCCATTGGTGGTGAAAAGAATGAGATAAGCAGCTTCCCAGTTGCCAACCACCATGTGAACAGCTTTCAGCCTGAAAATATGTGTAGACAGAATGTAAGAATGACTAATCCTTGGCCAAGTCAACCTTATCAAGAACAGTTTTACTCACAGCCTCTTTTACCAGAGGCTGGCTTTGTTAATCCCATCACTCAGGAAAATAACCCACAAAAACAATCTCAAAATATGTCTGAAACACCAAGTGGACATACATCCACAAATGCAGATTCAGGAACTATCTCCATGTTTTTCAAAGGGGATGAGGCAGAAAATGAAGAAATACTTTCATCAGAAAAAAATGATCTGTCCGGTAAAGCTAACTATGATGCTTTTCAGCTAAATTCAGGACATATGCATCACCAGCCACTGCATCCTCAGCAGGCTGCAACTAGTGTTCTCTTTCAACCACAGATTAGCACAGATGTGCCTAATGAGGCAATGCAAAAGGGAATGGACGTCCAATATTTTCCTAAAACTATAAGCAGACAGCATGACACACAGACCAGTAAAAACCCTGCACATATTAGTGATAGCAAAGCAAATGTTAGCAAAACTCATGAAAACGTTGGGTCGCATTATGAAAATGTTGAGAACCTGGAATGCATTCAGAATCAAGAAGTTCTGCCAAGCGAGCCACAGAATATTAATCGCTCATCCCCAAGTGTAGGTTCTGATCTGTACAGATATGGGTTACTACCAGGGCAGTTACTTCCAAAGAACAGCGTTGTCAGCCATGTAGAAGGAGGACCAAATCTAGAGGCACCCGGCTCGTTACCTCATCCTGTCCGATCTGATAGCGTATCCTCAGACTACAGTAATGTAAGCCACAGGAGTGTTTCTAGTTCAACAAGACCTCAAGAGCTGGTTGGCACATTTATTCAGCAAGAAAGTGGGAAGCCTGATGATGAGTCCTCTGCCAGTTTCTTTAAGCAGATTGATTCCTCCCCTTTGGGAGGAGATTCGAGTGAGCCAAATGTTGGCAAGAATTATCTTAGTAATCTGTCCCAGCCTCCAACTCCAAGTCCCCCCAAACCTACAGGAATATTTCAGACAAGTGCAAATAGTTCTTTTGAACCAGTAAGATCCCATGGGGTTGGGGTAAAACCTGCAGAAGTTGACCAAGCGAAGATGGTGGTTGAACTAAGAGAGAACCACCCAAACCAAAAGAATACTAAGAAAAGTACGGCCATGCCAGCTGCCTCACCAGGTAATCTTGAACAGCCACCAGATAACCTGGAAACTATTTTCATGCCCCAAGTACATCCGTTGCCTCTTACAGTTATTGGTGAACCTGGAAACATGTTGCAGCCTGCTAGTGGAGCTGTTATAGAAAACATACAATCAGTACCTGAGAAAAGACCTTCAACAAGAGCACAGGGAGCAACTAAGAAATGTGAGAGTCCAGCAACAACTCTCTGGGCTCACAATGAGTTACCTAATTTTGGGGGCAATGTTCTTCTAGCTCCTGCTGCTCCTGCAGTGTATGTACCTGCCAAACAAACAGTGGAAGTTATTCAACCGCCTGAAGAAGGGCTGTCCAGTCAGCAGCCAAATAAATCAGTGTGTGTTCCTGTGCAACCATCCCAGAATGGAAGTGTATCTTCTGAAAACCTTGAGAATCCTCCCAAAATGGGAGAAGAGGAGGCACTTCAGTCTCAGGCAAGTTCAGGTTATGCAAGTTTGTTGTCTTCTCCACCCACGGAGTCTCTGCAAAATCATCCTATCTTGATTGCCCAGCCTAATCAAAGCTATAATTTGGCTCAACCAGTTAATTTTTCTCTTTCTTTGTGTAATCAGCTAACCAGGAATGAAAATCTTTCACTGAAAGATCCTGGAGTTGAAGATAAACCTGTAACAGGACTCCAAGCTCCACATGCCGGTGGGATCCTCTCTGGGGAAAATGTGCCATTGTCTGTGGTGCAGGTTGGATCTTCAGTTAATACACCTCCATCTTCTAATCTGTCACATCCTAATTTATTACAAAGTACTATTAATTCTTCAGAAATTGCCTCAAATCAATCCACAAATTTGTTGATGCAACCACCATCTCAAACTCCAATTAATTTGGCTCCAGAAGGTCAAAAGAATGCTAATTCAGAAGGTTGTCTGCCTGAATTTGCTAGCAGACCAGGATCTGACACAGCTGTTTCTCCTGGGACAAATCTCCCCAGTGGAAATGCAAGTGTGGTGTTAGTCCCACCAGTGTATACCATGGTGCCTAATAATAATTTTACAAATGATTCACATAGTCGTGAAGAAACTTCTGGAGCGCTTGATTTTACAGTAACACGGACACTGGACAAAAGCAATACCAATCATTCTGTACAGATGCATAATCCATTATTTTCTTGTGGTCCAGTATTTCCTCAACAACCAGTCAATCATGCTAGCCAAGTGGGGCCGGACACATATGACAAACAACATTTCTATCAACAGGTAACAAAAGATGTGCAGCTTCAGGCTCCGTCAGACAGAGCCATACAGGGGACATTGCTTTCTCAGCAACAAAAGCAGACTGCTCAAATGCAGCAAACAGTATCTTCTGGGCAGTCGTTGGTGCCTTCAAATTATCAGATGGTTTCAGGAATTAAACCTACCCAAGTACCACAGCGACAAGAGAATCAGGTGCCATCTAATAGGTATTATCCAGCGGGTCCCCCAGAGGGTAGTTCAGCACAGCCACCAACAAGCTATAGTCAAACAAGTCCTGATAAACAGCCATTTTCTGGTCAGTCATTGAGTGCTCCAACTTCATCAGCATCTGTTACCACCAGTCAGCCAGCCATGCAACAAGAGCAGAATCCACCACAATCTCAGACTCCTCAGGATGCCTGTGAGCCACCACAAAACCCTTACTACTATTACAGACAACCTTATGATGCTTATCAGACTCCATATCCACAGCCTTACCCTCCCCTGGATCCTAGAGCGGCAGCTCATCTCTATTATCAGGTAGAGCAAGAACTTTTTTCTCTTCTCTCATAATTGTATTGATGTATTTAGTAACTGTTTTTTTGTCTTTGAATCATAATGAAGTGTTTCATCAAGTGATCAACAGAGTATCTTGA
Organism: Sternotherus odoratus; assembly: GCA_032164245.1. Taxonomy (NCBI): domain Eukaryota; kingdom Metazoa; phylum Chordata; order Testudines; family Kinosternidae; genus Sternotherus; species Sternotherus odoratus. The sequence continues at coordinate 15,624,858 of JAVMKO010000016.1, forward strand.
AAGATTCATTTTATATTTCATTATAGAGAGCACAATGTCAGTAGCATAAGGCAAGAACTCAACAAAACTGTAGGTAACTGGAAAGCCTTTGGAAGGATTTTTTTGGTAACATTTTCATTACTAACTGGCAGCTTTAAAGCTAACAAATATGATACATATCTGATGTCAGAAAGCAGAATAAAAATACATGAAAAATAAATTTACAATCAGGAGCGTGAAAACCCAAACGTATAAAGACAGAACTGAAAATGGTGGATAATTTATAAACAGATTTAAGGTAGGAAATGAGGATTAATACTGTTAACTTCCAGGAGTGACAGTGACTGCTATCTGAACATTGTTTTCTTGGCTTGTGTGAAAAAGATGGTGGTTTCAACCTTGTCCTAGTGGGATAGATGTCCAAATCCTAAAAATTCCTTACCTCCCAGGTGGAACTATTGACCATTTCAGAAATATTTTCTTAAATTGGGTTTTAAGGCACATTGTTGGGCAACAGTGTAGCCATCTGTACCTTTGTGGCAAGATAATATACTTCGGTATCCATGGCTGTCAATACAGCGTGTTTCCTGGGTGCTCATTCCAATTTTTTAAGATGATGGGGAGAGGAACAAGGGAAATTGAGTGTTCAGAAAGGGGTTAGCCATAGAAAAATCCTTTTCAGATTTTCAAACAATTTAACTTACTAGTTGGTAATATATAAACCTCTCTTTTCGAGGACGATGTCTATGGACAGTATGGTCCCCGCTACCAGCCCTATGATAGAAGCAGTGCTGCCTACGTGGAGCCTGGTGGTTATCGATATGGTGAGCCCGAGCGCCCTAGTTCCAGAGCAAGTCAGTGCTCTGATAGACCTCCTTCTAGGTATGTAATTACGGAACTTGCAAAGGTTTAGTGTGTCCTGATGGATTAAATTTAATTATGCATAATGAACTTTTATCTTATGTAGCTCACTGTATGGGAGCTAGATGGTAGAAATGAGTCTAACATTTCAGTCTGACAAAACAGTCTACAATTTAAACTACACATGCTATTAAAACACAATTCAAAAGTCTGAATTGCAGATTGTTTGCTGCTTTTAGAGGTAAGGGAACACAATGTCATGTATAAAATGACAATGATATGATTGTGGTCATCTCCTTACTGCTCCTTAAGCCTTCCTTCATTCCCAGTTGTAGGCAGTTATTACTGTCTTATTCCCATTAGAGGGGGCTCAACAATAGAATCCGTACTGATATTATCTATTTTCTGACTCTCCACTGAGAGAGCAGTGCAGGTTCCAGCCTCTCAGAGTTTGAGTAGCGTTTACAAAGCTATGGGTAAGAGGTAAATTCTTCAATCCTGTTAACAAGTGGCATTTCTGCATGTACCTCCTGGGATTTGCTTTTGAAAACGGCATTACATGTTGCCTACTGAGACACAGATTTTTGTTCTCTGATGGGGGAGAGGATGGGAGTGAGTCAGATGAAAAAGTCCACAATTCTGCATTAGGCTAACTTTTCCAGTGATGACCTTCACTGTGGTGATATTAGCTCTATCCAATTAACTAATAAGATAGCACAGAGTTGTGGGAGGGGATGCGACAAAACAAGCTTGAAGTAAGAGGATGAATTGAAATGACTAATGTCAGTCAAGAAGCAGCCAGTTACCCTTTTCAAGGGTAACTAATTTATAATGAATATTACGTGAGTGATTTGTATGACTTTTTCATCCATCACAAGATGTTGCTGTAAGTTAGAAGTTGACAGGCTTTGAGAGAATGGATTGTCCATTGGAAAGCATGAGCCTCCCACCAATTGCCACCTGCTATATTTTCAGTAATTCTGCTATTGAACTTCCTTTATCTGGAATAATATATATTGACAGCCTCTAAAAGGGCATGGAGGAAGTTATGGGTTTAAGAGAGCAGTACAAACAGCTGCAATAGTCTTGTGCATCTCTTAATCTCCAAAAACATAGTGAGAATTTGTGGTGAGATGCATTAATGGGGTTGCTTTCTCTCGATAGCACTGTTCTCAGTGCACAGCATCACTATTCCAGATAGTATTTCAAAGCTCCTTGGTATCACAGTCGTGTAAAATTATTCTTGCTCACTCGCTGTAATTTTTTTTTAAAGAGATGAATAGAATATAGTCTCTTTATCAGAGAGCAGACAAGTGGATTTTTGTTTGGGTTGATAAATTTTCCTACTCACTGCTAAGCTTCTTGCACCTCTCTTGACCTATTCAGGCACTCAGTGAGTGTACACCACAAATCCATTACATAATTGGTAGTGTGGACAGAGACTTTGATTCATTTAATTTGTGGCATTGTTTACTAAAAAATTAATCCTGCAGAAATGGAAAAGTCAATCTCCACCAGACATTTGTGCCTGGTTCAATAATATGGCTGACCTCGCATGAGTGGCTCTAGAGCTGAGAATAGTAATCTCAATTCCTAGTTATCTACTGGCAGCCTCAGTAGAGAAGCCAGTAAGAATACCAGTTGTAGTAATGGCTTTTGTTATGTTTAATTGCCCATAAGTCACTGGACCACCTAATCTGTTCACAAGCCATTAAGCTATTGTATGGTAACAACTTTCAGTCCCTGATGGCATGGAAGATTTGAATTTGTGATGTTCTGGTATATAGGCTCTAGTTCCCTGACCCTTCCATTTCCTGTAACTGCAATTTTGTAAAAACTATAACATTAGATATTCTGTTGTCATAGTGAGTGTAACCAACATCAGCTGTGTGTATCCTCTAACAACTTTAAGAATAGTCACTATGCCTATTTTAATCATGGTACTTTATCTCCCGTATTGTTTTCATCTTTCAGACAGGGATATACTGAAGATTATTATAATCCAAAAAGTGGTTGGAATGATTACTATGCAGACTACTATGCAAACCCATATAATTATGGAGGTACAGTTGGACAGTGAATTCTAATTTTTTCTGAGTAGTTGGTTCAGAAAAAAATGGGGAAGTGTATTAAAATTAGGATCAGAGAACTGTTAAAACTAAATTGGTGGTCTTTTACTGAAATAGTGATATTGTCATGTTTTCCATAGTTAATTAGAAAAAAGCTTTGTTTGTTGAAAATTGATCTCCTGTATTTCAGTTGTCCTTAATGCTTTGCTGTCATCTCTGTATTCTTGGTTCAGTAGGAAGAAGCAGCAGAGAATTGTCTGAATTCGTTGTTTTGATTCCCTATTTGACAATGAGGAAAATAGTCAAACTTTTCCTTTCCCTTCATGTATCATGGTAAAATTATAGGGTGGCACATGAATGGGATTGCTTGCTATAGTGTACAGCATATATCACCATGCCCACTTGTGTCTGAACACGTGTATTGTGGACATATTCTTAATCACTGGTCAACTACCCTGTTTCCCTGAAAGTAAGACATCCCCGAAAATAAGACGTACTTCCAGTTTTGCCTCTCGCTGTAATATAATGTAATGTAATTTTGGGAGCAAAAATTAATATAAGACACTGTCTTATTTTCGGGGAAACACGGTAGTTAATTACCAGAGCATAAATTGACTCTACCTCCAAATGTAGCGCTCTGCACAAATAATATTCCCCACAGTCACCCATGGGGTAACAATGTTCTGGAGATCAGCACTTGAATTCTGTCAGACCATTGGGCATAGGGGATTCTAGAGACAATTCTTTCTCCTCCTCCAAGACTACTTCTCCTCCAAACTCCAGGATTTTATAATGAGGATTTCCATATCTTCTTGTAGAAATAATTTTATCATAATATCATAACTTAGCCTCATAGTAATTTAGATGAAAAGATATATTAGATTTGAGACCATCCCTTTGAAAGAATACAGTATAGTATCCAGATAATGTACATAACCGTAATCTGATAACTACACTTGGATGTAACCAAATTTATCACAGGGATATGAAATGGATAGGTTTTTTGCTTACAGTTCAGCAGTTCAGTCTATAACTTTTATTTGATCTCATCAGGTTATGGTTAAATGTATGAGTAAGCATATTTCTAATAAAATTAGTATCTCAACTTTGTTTTGAAAGCTTTTTTTTTTAATTGAATTTGTACAGTATTTACCTCAGATGTTAACAAAACACAGGTATATGCATTTCAGGAGGGAAAAAATAGAGACGTTCTGTGAGCACTTACTGGGCAAAGATTTTAGATTAAACCTATTCTTCTTTTTAAAGATCCAAGTCGTTGGGAAGGTTATCCATCAGCATATGACTCCAGATATAGAGATCCCAGAAGTTATGACCAGAGATACTGGTATGATGCTGAACACAATCTGTACCAAAAGAGAGAGGCATATCCATATGATAACAGGTTTGTAATCCATGCCCTTTATTTTTCAAGGCTTTGAGAGCTGGCTCTTAATTTACTGAAACTTTTGATTATCCATAAAGCTTCAGAGTTTCAAATAATTCTGTAAAAGTTCCAGGTAGGATTTTTTAAAATTCATTTAGAGGGAAAGTCACTCTAGATAAGCATATCTATTTCATGACAGACTGTGAAAATGTTTGTGATATAGAACAGGATTTTTTTTGAGTGTTCATCAGTCTTTGTTTTCTTTATGGCGAGAAGAATTGTTATGGAAATTGAGGTATATTGGATAAACCAGCTTTGAGAGAATGATTTTAGGAAAAATAGGACTTGTTTTGTAACTAGCTTTTTAAATGACTTAGTACAGAGTCTAAACAGAAACCAAAGTAGGAAAATGCTCTGCTTCAAGTTTTCTGTGTTAGTAGATGGATTCAGAATGGGATATTGGTCTTAATTTTGAATAGCCTAGTTTTTTGCAATTTGTCTCTAAACAACATTTCAATTTGAAAGGGATACTGTCAGGGTAAAATCATGTCTTTAAAAACTGATTTTCATACTTTTGCTACTAACACGTCATTACTAAAAAATTGAAACTCTTGACTCCATCATTTCTTTACTTTTTGCACTTCATTTTGGACAGTGAACACAAGATTAGTCAATTTTACTTTCTGGTTGGGTTTAAATCACAGCTACAAAATATTTTCAAGGGAAAAAATAACAGAAGATATTTCTATTTAAATCAGGTTTTGGCCTTGTATTTTACAAAACCAAATCTGTAGACTGTAGATGTGGTCTCTGTAAACCATACTCTTTAGTTAGCTAATACAAATATCCCCTGAAGTTCTTCCCAGGATTCAGGTTCTATCTTCTTTTTCATATTTCATTGCTCTTTAGACAAGACCGATATGAAGATCACTGGCGATATGATCCTCGCTTTGCTGGAAGCTTTGATGATGAAACTGAGCCTCACAGAGACCCTTATCGTGATGAATTTGACAGACGAAGTGTCCACAGTGAACATTCTGCCCATAGCCTTCGTAGTTCCCACAGTGTTCATAGCCGTCAGAGCAGCTTCAGTTCTCGCTCTCAGCAAGTGAGTTTCATATGAGTGCATCCGGTGTTTGACTTTGTTCTCTTTACCTGCTTGATGTTAGGAATGGGGTTACCTGACAATCTCTTGGACCAGATCTCTAGAAGCTAGTGGAAGATCATAAACATACAAAAGTTACGATTATTTCTGTTCTTAGCTTGGGTAATAGAGGCATATTTTGAAAGTTCATATTCAGCAACTGGAGACAACCTTTGTGCCACAGTGTGTGCTTGATTTTAAAATATTTGTTCAGGAGTTCTTTGACTAGAACTGGGGCTCAAATTGTGCTTGGTGCTGCATAACAATATAGGAGGAAATGGTCTCTTTGGCTAAGGGCTTGATTCTACAATTCTCTGGACATGGGAGCACTGCTACATTTTGCTATAGTTGAGAATGTGTCCATATTTCATTTTTAGCATAAAAACTAATGTTTGGCTGAAACTTGGAATACATTTAGAGATGAGGCTGTTGAATTGATATATAGAACAGTCTTCTACTGTAAGGTTGTTTTTTTAATTACTCTTCTACTTTTAAGTAGAAATGCACAGATAATTCAATGAAACTTTCTAACTCAGATGATTCTTATATACCGTTAGTTGAGTTCACATTTGCATTATCTGTAGTTTCATATGTTAACCTTCCAGAAATCCAGATGCAGTTTTAAATTTAGTCATCCATTTGGGACCCAAATGTTACATTGATACTGGACATGGAGAATTGGAGGCTATCCAAGCATTTATACTGAGAATCCATACTCAAGTCGGATTTTCTCTTAAGTCAGAAGAGGCACTAAGAAAAGTTGTGGGGTCGTTTTGATACTGGCTGAGCTGCAGATGCAGCAGCACTCCAGTCTGCAAATCATTCTTGGCAAAATGTACATGCGAATAATCATTTAATAAAGGAGGGAGAGGAGTTGGTGGAGAGATAAGTAAACCCACAAGTGCAGTCTGAGGTGAGCAAATCAAATTGTAAGGGGGAGCATAGGGAAGTAGAGCATTAAAACAGACAAACTCTTTTAGCTCATGTCCATTATACCACTTGATTCACTGAGCAGCTTTCGTAAGTCCAGTGGAAGTCCTGTGCGACTTACTATATTACAATACTTATAAGAAGCCCATATAGCTGCTAAATGGGAGATAAAAAGCACCTCACTTCTGTTTGCCACATTATTCAGCCCATGTGATTCTTTCCCCTCCTGCTATTATATCTTTAATGCAACAATTACTAATATGTTCTATTCAGAGCCAGCTTTACAGAAGCAACCATGATCTGACAGCTAATGCATATGAAACCACCACCCAGCCAGTCTCGCTTCACACAGATTATCCATACGGAGGATACCCTGCTAACTTTGATGGTCAACAGCCTTTTACAGATTATGGCTATTCAGCTGAAACTGAATGGTCATCTGTAGAACAAGGTATTTGCAGAAATGTGGGGGAAGGTTGGGTTGAGAGGATAGTTAACAATTCTTTGCTTTTGTGCCTTTCATTCAACTTTAAAATGCTTTACAAACATTTATTGAACCTATTAGTAGTAAAGATGTCTGTGTTCGTAATTGATGTTAAACTGGTAACAGTAGAATGTAATGTTCAGATGAGCTATACCTACGTTAAGTTTTGCTCACTATGAGGATATCCCTTGCTTGTGCCATCCTGGGTTGTCACTGAACAGTTCCCTTATTTTATGGACCAATATTAATTGCTACTGGTTATGTAGAAGTACTGCACACTTATTTTGCATTTGTGGTGTTTGCTGTAGAACCATCTGTATACTAATAGGATGCTATAAAACTCTCTTGTATCCAAGCATGCTTTGAATTCAATCTACTTTTAGTAGAGAATCTTTAAACTAAACATAACTTAGAAATAATTCTGTTTATATAATCCTTTGATTTTCCTATTAACCTTGCTTCTTGCAGTTAAATAGCAGTGTTTCTAAAAAGAGACTTTTTATATAAAGTATCAGTAGTTTTTTAAGAAAATATTTCAGAAGTCCTCTAAAACATAGAAATGCACAGGAATTTACTGGGGAGTGATACAGTGTCTTGCATTTGATAGGACAGTATGGCTATTAACTTTGGTGAAGATGGTGTTTAGCCAGTTTCAGAAACTAGTTTGTTTCATGTCTGCTTTGATTGTGATAAGAACTATATAGAAAACTACATAAAACATTAATAATTAAGTTGCTGCAAGGTAATTGTCACTTGATTTTGCTGTTTCTCTCTACTGAAGTTCCATCAAGACCTTCGACACCTGAGAAATTTTTAGTGCCTCATATCTGTGCAAGGTTTGGTCCTGGGGGCCATCTGACAAAAGTGCTGCCAAACCTACCTTCAGAAGGACAGCCGGCTTTGGTTGAGATACACAGTATGGAGGTAAAGCAAAAGTACATCAGGAATACAAATGGGTTATGTTTATAACATCTTGGGTTTTTTAAAAAAGGGAAAATATGGCACTTCAGTTGTATTATGGCTTTCTGTTTTATGTGCAATAGTTTATAGAAAAACCTTGATTCTTTGTTTCTGTAAATTTCCTTATATTTTCACTTTTGACTTCTTCTGCAACCCCTTAGTATAGAGTAGCAATCGCCTTTTCTCACTGTGGCATTTGATTAATAAAAAAGGATTTCCAAGTCCTAGGAAGGTTGGGACCTTGATTTTTTTTGTGTGCATGAAGCCATTGATTAAGACATGAGCATTTGTAGCTTTCTCTGCTGACTGCTATGGTGATGGTTGGCTATTCTAGTGTATGACTACACAGTCTGTGGCAGTGAATCTCTGAGTCTGGGTTGTCAGATTCAGGCTCACAGGGCTTGTGCTACCATGCTAAAAAAGCTGTGTAGACATCACAGCTTAGGCTCTCAAACCCACTTCCTCCTTAGGCTTCTGAGCTCCAGCCCAAGGCAAACTGTCTACACAGCTGTTTGTAGTGCAGTAGCTCAAGCTCCAGTTGACCCAGGCTTGGAGGCTTGCTGTGTAGACGTACACATGTTGGAAAGAGATTAAGTACCTTGTGTGTATTTCTCTTTCTCTTGTGACTCCCCCAGTAGTCCAAAGGAATACAAAGTTTTTGGTCACCAGAAAGATGTGGACAGATTGGAGAGAGTTCAGAGAAGAGTGACAAGTGAGTTGCAGGATCTGATTTATGGGGAAAGAGTAGAATGTGCCCCAAATGACCAAGATAGAACACAATTATCTACAAGTATTTGAATGGTGTACACGGCAAGGAAGAATTATTTAAAATGTCACATGGAGATATGAAAAGGAAAATGTAGGCTTAATACCAGGAAAAACTTCCCATTAGGTCTTATGCTGTGGAATAATTTTGTCTTGGAAATTAAGTAAAACATTTAAATTGAATTGGACAGGGCCGTAACAAACATACTATAGGGAACACAGCTATACTGTCCAGGAGTGGTAGACTAGATGACACCATAGGTTGTATAGCTTCTGTTTATTTATTTTGATACCCTGTTAGGTACAATGCATAAATAGTGAAATTTACAGATGTAAGTTTCTCATCAGACTTTTATGGTGTGTGTGTTTTTTTTGGTTTTTTTTAGATTATGTTGCAACATATGCCAGAACAAGAAGAGATGAGAGCCTTTCCAGGCCCTCTTGCTAAGTATGTTTTATGGATTTGATAAGCTGTTTTAAAGTGTTCTTAAGCTTAATTTTTCCTTGTAATTTTGAATGGCCACAAATAATAGATTTAAAGTGATTTGATCAGATATCTCTTATCTATATTCCCCAAGCCTAAATGGTACTGGAGGTTTGACTTTGCTCTGCTCTACGTACTACTTATTATGGTGATAATGATTTCTGGCACTTCATACTCATTCTTTGTTTCATTGCATATTTTTCTTCCTCTTCCAGAGATGATACCCATAAAGTGGATGTCATTAATTTTGCACAAAACAAGGCCACACAGTGCTTTCAGAATGAAAATCTAATTGACAAAGAGTCTGCACGCCTGCTTTGGGATTTTATTGTATTGTTGTGCAGACAGAACGGGGTATGTCTTATTTCTTAAATCTTTGTAAGCTTTCTCTTAATGCCCTGTTGGTCAGTTTTCAGAGCCTTTATCTTTAGGTTTTAGTTAAGATATAGCAGTTCCATTTATGTGAAGGCAGCAAGAGTACATAAGGTGTTTGTACTAGGTCAGGAATGCAGGTCAGATGCTTAAAAGGCAGGTATTCCTCCTTAATCTTGCTGCTTGAAATGCCAAATAAGATGAGAGCAATAGATCTTGATATAGTCCCTCTGGGACACCGGAGTTGGCCAATCCAATCTTATCTCCTTTTGTCCAACCAGCTGCATCATTTGTGTTAATTAACTTGTTAGACTTTGTGTTTAAAATATGTCAGTCAAATTATTTCAAAGTGATTTGAATTTGTTTCATTTATAGACTGTAGTGGGCACAGACATTGCAGAGCTTTTGCTACGAGATCACAAAACAGTTTGGCTTCCTGGGAAATCGCCCAATGAAGCAAACTTGATTGACTTCAGTAATGAGGCTTTGGAGCAAGTAGAAGAGGAGTCTGGTGAAGCTCAACTCTCATTTCTCACTGATAGTCTTATAACCACAATTGGCAGTCTTGAAAGAGAGACGGAGAGATTCAGGGAGCTTCTGCTTTATGGTCGTAAGAAGGTGAATGGTCACATTGTTGCTTAAATTATTGGTTGAGTTTGGTTTGTTTGTTTTTAACTTTGATTTGTTGTTCCAAAAACCACGTATCCTTAAAGCCCTAGTGGCTTGCATATAATTAAAATATCAAGTAATAAAAATGAAAGCTACAAAAATATTAATGTATATAATATGTAATATTTATGGTACCATTGATATCCTTGGCACTCTACATTAAAGACAGATTCCCTGCTCCAAAGATTTCACAATTCAAAACCCAAATTATATTGTAACACACTAGCATGTGACTTAATGAGCATTTTCAATTTGTAGTCACAAGATATCTGCACTAGAAATCATTAGTACTTTGTCCGGAGTGGTGTATTAAACTTGTTCCCCAATAAACTAATTTACTTTTCGTATGCTTTCTACATTAATAGGATGCTTTGGAGTCTGCCATGAAGCATGGATTATGGGGTCATGCTCTGCTGCTTGCCAGTAAAATGGACAGCAGAACACATGCAAGAGTCATGACCAGGTAATGATTTGTTGCTTGATGATGATGATTAGAATATACTTCTAGTATCGAATAGCCGTTTATTTCCCATTGATGAGAGAAAGTCCTGAGGCTCAGAAATTGAGGCCACAGTTATGATGTGTGCCTGTGCTTATGCAGAATTTCTGTGTGCTGACTTCAGTGATGTTGCAGCTTTAGTTTCAGGGACTTTAGCCTTTAAAATTAGACTTCACAGAATGGCAGTGACTGCTACAACTGTTGGCAAGAGCTATTCTGCCACCACCTTCCCTGTAACAAGATTTCCTCTGTGGATCTTAAACCATGCTGTAAACTGACTTACTAGCTGACTCACAGATTTGCCTTGATTTGATAGAATTATGCCATACAAACTCTAGAACATTAATGAAAATGCAGGGACTAGCATAGGAATTGGCTGCACTTCATGTTTCAAAAACTTAGCTTTTCACACTAAAGGGATTAAATGCAGTATATGTATGTCTGCTATATCTTTCTTCAGAGTTTTGGGTGGCTATTTCCCCACTTACTTTTGGGACTTTTAATACCCAAGTAATGTTATGCCCCTGCTCCTTATTTCGGAAAGGAGAAACCATTGTCCAGCAAGGACTGTCTGTACATAAGAGCAGCTTTTTCTGTCCTCCCTTAGCTTCTGAAACGGTGTTACACCTGCTGGCACTAGGAGCCTGACTCTTGAGATTGTTTTTATGCTTGTATTTGCATATGGCTGTACTGCAGGTTCAGTAGTTTAGCCAGGAACGGTTTTAAAGGTGATTCACTGGCCAATTAATTTCACTAATTTCACTAATAGCAGTTTAGTCAAGTACCCTTGTAACTGCTTTGGAAAGCCAAACACAGAAATAAAGGTCAATAGGAAAACATTTTTGGAAAATAACATACCTATTTGACAAACTCACATTACTTTTGAAATTTGAGGATGCACTAATTTCACTGCAGTGCTTTGACAATGTACTTCTTTCTCAAAGCTAAACTAAATATAAAAATGTTAGTTGTGTTTAACTGCTTACCTACAATTATTTTTATTTTTATGTAGATTTGCCAACAGTCTTCCAATTAACGATCCTCTGCAAACTGTTTACCAGCTCATGTCTGGAAGAATGCCAGCAGCATCCACGGTGAGTTTTAAGAATAAGCTTGAGTTAAGCCTTGCATATGTTCTGTTGTGAATTACCTCCCACGGCACACTAGCAGTATGCTTTTACGTATAACTGGTTTCCAAAAAGAATTAGGTAAGTTCCTGGAAGATAGGTCCATCAATGACTATTAGCCAAGATGGTCAGGGGTACAGCCCCACACTTTGGTTGTCCCTAAACCTCTGACTGCCAGATGCTGGGACTGGATGACAGGGGATGAATCACCTGATAACTCCCCTGTTCTGTTCATTACTTCTGAAGCATCTGGTACTGGCCACTGTTAGAAGACAGGATACTGAGCTAGGTGGACCAGTAGTATGGCCATTCTAATGTTCTTGCATATCTTATCTAGAATGCAAAAAGTAACTCTAGCCCTTACTGAGGTTGTAATTCTTATCCATGCACCCTTCCATTCTATGGCTTGATGGGTAACTATTCTAATTCTAGTGCTGTGGAGATGAGAAATGGGGAGACTGGAGGCCTCATCTGGCTATGGTACTGTCCAACTTGACCAATAACATGGATGTGGAATCAAGGACTATTACCACCATGGGAGATACTCTTGGTAAGTAATTTGAAGTTGAATCTGTGGAGAATAAAGTGGGTAAAAAGCAGGGCTGCTTATACTGTGAGCAATGGAATGGATGTGAGCTCTGAACAAATGAAGGGTTTTCTTAAACTTAAATTGCTGGGTATGAAACTAACAATTGCTACTTATACAATAAAACCAAACCTTTTCTAGTTGTGCAGATTTCTGTTTTGTGAGGATAAATTGGAATTACAAAGAGCCAAAACAATTCAGGATACTATGAATTAGTTCTGTACCATTCAGATACAAATTCATGAGAGCTAATGTGCTTTATTTCAGCTTCTAGAGGCCTTTTAGATGCTGCTCATTTTTGCTATCTGATGGCCCAGATCGGGTTTGGTGTTTATACAAAGAAAACAACAAAGCTTGTCCTAATTGGATCAAATCACAGGTGTGGAATTCAAATTACTTGCTTTTGTTTTTGTAAAACTTTGCAGTTTAGATTAAAAGATGAAAATAGAAGGAAATGGTTTGTGATATTCTAACAAGTAACATTCTACAATATATAATTATTTAACCAAAGTTGTTTAGGACCTAGCTACTTATTTCTAAAGCATGCAAGTTTCTTGAGTTGATGCTTTATACTCAGTAATGCCATGTGACTAATTTTAATGTTCCAGTAACATTACATAATCTGAATTAGAAATAATATGTCTAAATGAATTGGTTTTTCCACTTTTCTCTCAGCTTGCCATTTTTAAAGTTTGCCACCAATGAAGCTGTTCAAAGAACAGAAGCCTATGAATATGCACAGTCACTGGGAACCCAGCCTTGCTGTTTACCCAATTTCCAGGTTACTAGCAGTTCTGTTTTTTAAATGTTGCATCACAGGTTTTGTATGAAGTGCTCTTTATCCTTTTTATGAATGGTGTGGTAGTCGCTTTTGTTGCGTTCGCTTTCAGTTACTTGAAGGGCCTGGTCCCTTTCTCAAACCTGCTCCCCAAAGACTCCTGATGATGAAAACAATGCAAGATAACTTTCCGGTACAAACAAAAGTTAAACTCAGGAGTTATTTAAACATTTTTTAAAAATCACTCCATAATTTTGGATCTTTTTCTGTTTGGCATCCAAATAAATGTAGATCTTTTAAATATTTAATTCTACATTTATGACTGGATCATTGCACTGTGTAGTTCTAGGATTTTCCTGATGCTAACCACTAAATTTGCTCATGGGGAAAATCAGATGATGTGAGTTCCAGTCTTCCAGAATCTAAATTAAAGGTATACAGTATCAGAGGGTGAGTCTGTATCTGCAAAAGCAACAGAGAGTCTTGTAGCACCTTATAGACTAACAGATGTTTAGGAGCATAAGCTTTCATGGGCGAAGACCCACTTCATCAGATGAATGTTGTAGAAATCTCCAGAGGTTTTATAAGGTGCTACAAGACTCTTTGACGCTAAATTAAAGTTAGTGACTGAATTTAAAATTCAAAGACATCAGACAGGATTTGTTTGTATCTGTTGTATACAATTTTACTCCCCCCTTGTAGAACTTGAGTGGGGAACACTTTGAAAGCTTTTTGATTAGCATTAATTTTTAAATGTAGAATACCTGTGATAATGGAGTACTTCAGGTTGTGGCTGGAGTAACAAACTGCCTTGCAGTACCTTTAGAAATGGCCATGCACTATAACTTTTATCTTCTCGCATTCTGCAGGTTTTCAAATTCATCTATGCTTGCCGACTAGCTGAGATGGGACTTGCTGCACAAGCGTTTCATTACTGTGAAGTGATTTCCAAAACTGTTCTTAAAAATCCCTACTATTATTCACCTGTGCTTATCGGCCAACTTATTCAGGTACTATAGGGATGAGTACTCTTCAGAATTATGCACTCATGGCTTGATACAGATTGGTTCATGAATAATAGCTTAGAAATCTCTAAAATTTCAATTTTATTGACTTCTTTACCAATTTTGTTCATTTTTATAATGCTTCCTTTGATAGATATCATCTCAGTTGCGCCTGTTCGACCCACAGATTAAAGAGAAACCAGAGGAAGAATTATTTATTGAACCTTCATGGTTAATACGACTTCGGCACTTAGATCGACAGATCAAGGTATAAAATCTGCTTTCCATAATTAAAGGGCTTCAGTGCTAAGATTTTTAATTAAGATCCTTTTCATAAAATGTTTTTGTGGTGCACTTGTTCTTGTCTAATAATACATGGGAATTATAAAATTCTGATGGTTTACATATTAAAGCTACCCAGTTGCATACCACTTAAATCAGATTGATGTGAAGACTCGTGGGTGCTCCAGTTTTCAGTGTAAAATAGTTGAAAGATGGTGTGTGTATGGAATAGACTTCTTTATGCATTCTTGTGCGAGGAGAACTGTAAAGCTCCGAAGTTTTAATACCCCATAGGAGCAAGCAGAGATGCACTTGTTAGAAGAAACGTGAGCATGAAAGTATTGATTGTAGTAACTAAGTTGCAAACACTGCAGGAGGGAGGTATGTTGATTTAAAAAAACTGGATTCTATTATTTTTTTATAAACCCCAAAGGAAACTTTTTTCTGAAACTTGCCTTTGCTTTTTCAAAAGCTTGTGTGCAATTGTGTGGTGGGGTTTGGTTTTTTTAAAGCATATTTTGCGGGGGCTGAACTTGATCTAACAATGACCCTTTACTTAGTTTCTCAGATAAAAAATAACAAATGATCTTTTTTTTTTTATTTAGAAGACTTTTCTTGTTCTGTTCTTCCTGGGTTATGAATTTAACATTTTATGGTGGTGAATAGGCTTTTGTTTTCTCCTTACTACAGGATGGTACGATAGTTTACAATGCAGATCGATCCACCCCTCAGCAGTATGCCTGTAGCACACCAAGCTCTGAATTAGACCATATCAGTCAATGTGATGGAACAGGACCTGAACAGGAAATGGGTCCTGCTACTGAAAACCCATTGTTGACATCCTTGTTACCTAATATGGTGCACCCTATGCAAGGTGTGCAGCTGATGCCTTCAGGTTAGTATTTCACATTGTTCTCCATGTCTGTAAAGGGGAAGAACCAATACAGTGGACTACAAAATAGAGAAATAATTTAAAAGTAAAACTAATGGGATTTCATTTCTAAAGTATGTCATTTTAGTTATAAATTGGCTCTTTTTGAGATTGATTTATGCAACATTAGAAGTAAGAAGAATACTTCCTTACATAATTGCCAGTTAGCTTTATCTATTGCACATTAATGTGTGTAAAGATTGTACAGTTCATATAGAAACCCAGAGGGCTCACGTCTCATTTGTAATAAGGACCGAAACACAAGATGATACTTGAAACGTAACTGGGAGTATTTACAATCTCCTTTCGACTTCAAAGGAGTTTACTGCTTTTTTAAAAACCTGTGTTTGTTGTCTCTTGAATGACATGTTTTGTACGTCAGATTCTTCTAATCCTATTGCTGCTTCACTGCTGCCACAGGAGCACGTGTGAGAACTAAGGATGTAAAAAAATGCCAAGCAGCAACAATGAGAGTATTGAGGTCTGATCTCCCAAGTAGACATTCCATGAGCTTATCCATTTGGAGGTATTAGATCCTCCTTAGAGAGAGAAGTCTCCTGGTATGGTGACTTGCTTAACTTTTGTCAAATAAACAAATACAGACTGAAAAAGACTTGCTGCCCATGAACTGCAGTAACTTCTTCATAGTAAAATGCATTCCTGTGAAGTAGACAAATATTCTGTGTTGTACAGATGGGGTTGTTGGAACTGGAACTGAGCCGTTCCTGGCTCCTCAGTCCAGTGCTTAGACCGTGTGTGTCTCTCTTGTTACAAATAATTTTCTTAAATTTTGTTCTATAGCACCTCAGACCATCCTTGAGGGATCAGCAGCTGTGACTCCTCCTACTCAGCAAGAAGCTGTTGGTGGTGTTCCTTTCTATCCTGTGGCCCCTCCTTCTATCGGGCCGGGATCTGGCTTTGCACCACCAGGCTTTCCAAATCAATATGGAGCTGAACTGTCTCCAATGTACCTGGGATCTACAGTGCCACCGGGAGGACCACCACATCAAGCAGCAGAACCACGGCCAGAAGAGCAGTTAAACCAGGATACAGGTTTGTGCTCTGAATAAATGTCTTCCCTGCCTTTAAGGGCACTAAAGTATTTTTGGAGATTGAGTTCACAGTGACTTGTTTCAATAATTAAAATTGTGAAGTAAATCTTTGGTAACTGAGTGTAGAGTGAAAACTTAAAGCAAAGAATCTCATTCAGAAGAGTTGATTAGTACTGGTTTGCATATCAGGCTTGATTTAAGGTCATGATCTAAATCCAGTGTAAGTGAGTGAGTCACAGCCTGTTCCCTACTGGACACTTGTCTGTCAAAGCCCCTGCCTAACATAGTCGTATGGGCAGTTTCTGTTGGAAATGCTCCTGATTAGATTTAAAGGAAGTTTTTCACCTCAAACTGAAAGTGAATGTTTAGAATTGTGGGAATCATAGAATTTATATACTAGGAGATGATGCATTTCAAGGCTGAAGTAAAATGACACAGCACCATCCTAAGGAATGCCTCATTTAGCCAGTTCTGACCCTCCTTTTTATGAAAGTAAATACACATGAATAAACATTTGAAAAAAAAAAAAGACATTAACTGTAGTTTATGCAAGCCCTGAAATTGTAATGTTAATTCTTTAAAGCATCAGGTTCTCTAGCACTAAAATCACTAACCCAATGAGAACTTGGGTAAAGCTTATCATAGTTCTAGAGCAACTGCTTAGACATCTATTATGTGTTGAAAAAAACTGAAATTTACTAAGTAACTCTGTTCTTGTTTTTCAAGCAATGCAGAGAATTCCCCAGGAATCTCCAATTCAAAAGACTTTCCCTGAACAAAGAGAGGAGGATTTCTATGGCAAAATGGCAAATATGGTATTTTTATATCATACATCCTTAGTGCTTTCTCCAAATCGCACTATGCAAATATGGAACTCATTATTCAGTGGCACTCTCAAATACTAAATACATGAAATGCACCTCAGCACCAATCCAGTCTTTTGTTGCAGAAGAAAAAAATCCAGGA
This sequence comes from Sternotherus odoratus, assembly GCA_032164245.1. Lineage (NCBI taxonomy): Eukaryota > Metazoa > Chordata > Testudines > Kinosternidae > Sternotherus > Sternotherus odoratus. The sequence continues at coordinate 15,642,184 of JAVMKO010000016.1, forward strand.
GAAATGTGAGACCTACTATTTTAAAATACTCATGGAAGTAGAAAATCAGACACGTTGGATTTAAAATGTTTATATGCCAACCCAGCAGAGTTGTAGCATATATCAGTGGGAGACAAAAGCAGATCGTAGTAAACAAGTCTGCTGACCATGCTTTTAAAAGCAGTACTGATTTGCACTTAAGGAGTCCTGCCCTGAACAATGGATAGTGCTATCCAAATTGTGCAGAAGTGTTCAAAACCTAGCCATGAACATTTGGTTTATTGTACAGCAGGTATTTTCAGTGTTAAGTCACTTAAGTTGGACATCTCCTAGGGACTGATTTAGCCTCATGAGATACGTTGCTTAATTGAAACAGAATTAACGTTAATTTTGCTTAATAGGGGCACATTTGGCTATTGCCAATAGATGAAGTGGGATTAACCACTTGTTAAATAAATAAATGTACAAATCTAAACTCTGGTATTTTTAATGCCAAAGTTGCTAAATAAAGATTTTAAAAAATAATTTAAAGATCACATACAGACAATGTAGCAAACATCAATCACCTTTATTTTTTCTACAGCCTCTCTTTCAGTGGTGTTAGCTGTTTAATGATGCCCTAACGTGATTACCTCTAACAGATTGGGCACATTATTGTGAAAGCATAGTTAGGTTTCTGCTTTCTCTGCCTCTGTACCATGCACCTAAAGCAGGGTAGAAATGTGCCTGAACAATTAACTTAACTAGCTTGCATCTTGTTTGGGAACATGTAATTAAAATTGGAAATAAAGGGAACTGTACTGTCTACATTTTGTTTAATTAGCTACTTATTAAGCATGTGCTGGCTTTGTATCTAACCAGGCACCAGGACGAAGATCCAGAACCACCTCTCAGTCTTCAGCACATATGGTATGCCATGACCAGGCTGTTTTTCACTTTATCGTCATTCCTATCTACATTTCACCCACTTCTAATGACTTTGCATCCCTGTTGTTACTGACATTTCAAAAGAAGGAATTTCTTAAGCAAAATAAAATAGAATCCCTCTAGGTTAGTAGGAAGATGATTTAAAATCCCTGCATATTTGTAATACAGGGCTATGGGCGAAGATCTCGAACCACCTCAGAATCCTCCACCCATTCTGTAGGACGAGAAAGATGTAACTCTGCAGCAAAGCAGCCCTCTCCTCCTCCTCCATCCATTCCTGAAGGGAAAGAGACCAACAAAGAGATCAAGAAGGAGCCAGCAGCAAGAAAGGTAAATTTAAAATGGGTATCTAGTTACAAGTAGCAATGGCACCTACAGTAAATCATGGTGCTAAATTGTGGGAGAGGCTGCCTACCTACCTGAATCATCAGATGAACATTTTGTCTTGACTATTGCAGCCTCAATCTACACGTTCCGCTCAGGTCCCAGACTCCAGCATGTGCAGAATGCTGCTATTTGGCTTTCCAACATGCACTAAGGTTACATGCACTGAAGTATGACACACATTGCAGTTGGCTTCTCATTCTCTTCAGGAGCCAGTTCAAAATCGCCTTCTGACTTCAGTCAATCTCTCAGAACTTGTCTGACTCCCCATTTCCTGCTCAGTTAGCACTGACCTCCTGGTCTGCCATACACCTGTCTCCGCTGAGAAGAGCTTTCTCCTCTGCAGCTTCTTACATCTGGCTCAGCCTTCTTGTATCTCTCTGCCTCACTTGAAATTCATTATTTCAAATTTCAACTACTAGCATCTTTCTCCTTTCCATATGAGCCTTAATTTTTCTTCTATTGATTATCATTTAAACTGTCTTGGGATACAGTTTATATGAAGGACTAATTTAAATGGAATTGTATGACGTTAGATTTTTAAATCTGCTATCAGCAGATTCTTAGAGGAATACACTAAAAAGCCTTGTATTTATTTTTAGAGTGGTGCAAATTGGTTTCGCTGGCTGATGGGAAAAGGAAAGAATGAAGCTCACCTTCCAGATGATAAGAACAAATCAGTAAGGGCCCTAAACCGCAGCACACATCACACACGTTAATTTGCTCAAACTGTTTTCTAGTCCATAGAGTATGGATTTTTTTTTTCTTGCTGCCAAACGAAACTTTATACATTCAGTTTTTCAAAATGCCTGGTTAATTCTGAAAATGGCTTTCAAAATTAATAATGATTTGCTGCTTATTAGCCTTGTGACCTATTTGCACTTTTAATCTTGATCTGTGATTTCTTCATAGATTGTTTGGGATGAAAAGAAACAGCGCTGGGTTAATTTAGACGAGCCAGAAGAGGAGGTAAAATACTGAGGAGTTTCTCTTTTCCTTTGCCTTAGTGGATAAGTGTCAGATAATGGGACTTCAAAATAGTGGCTTTGACTTTGGGTTAAAATGTAATATGACATCAACTGCAACTGGTAAAAAAATTACATAAATCCGAGTGAGTGTTTTCTGGGTCCATTTCTGCCCTCAGTTACTGGTGTGGATCCAGTGAGTGCTGTGAAGTTTCTTAAGGGGACTACTTCTGATTACTTTCAGTTACACTGGTGTAAAACTATGGCCTGTGGGAGTTGACGCCACTTAGACCACTTTTTCTCACCCAGAGACTCATGATCCTGGAGCGGGGGAGGTTTCACAAATCATCACATTTGATTACAGCCTAAAGCAAAAAATCCCTTCCTGCACACCCTTACTCTTTACGGCCAAATATTGCTATTGATACTTTTTTCACGCTTGTAGTCAATGTCAGGAGGTTGTGAAAATGTTTGATTTCAAATAAGGGGTTGCCTGCCGGAAAAGGTTGAGAAATACTGAGCTAGGCTGGGGAGGAAGGGGAATGTGTCCAATTACATGCTTGATGGAGTGGCTAAGGAAAACAACAAAGAGAAATGTCTGCTCTGAAAATGCCATTCAAAGGCTAATGCTGTTTTTTTGCTTCCAGAGCAAGCCACCGCCACCACCTCCAGCCGGGTTTCCAAAAGCTCCCCAGACTGCTCCCCCTGGGCCGGGGGGACCACCCGGTGTCAACATGTTTTCCAGAAAAGCAGGTAACCACACACTAGTGGATGACATTCCTTGTTATAAAGGGGAAGGCTTAAGATTGTCCCTGTTGTAAAGAACCTTACTGCAAAGTTGCCACTTTTTGGAGGTGAGCACTTGGCAGCTTGCCATGTCATGGAGTTGTGGTCAGAATTGGCCTGGCTGGGTAAACTAGCATCACCATTGTGATTGCTGCCAACATCACATGCTGTGATTCAGGGTTTACTATCTTGATCCTTGGGCCTATTTTTTTTTTCTGATCCTGAGAGAGATTCTAGCCAGAAGACGCATTCTATCTCCATGTTGCATTTTTACTACAGGCTGACTTATTTCCATATGTTTGTCCTGTTTTAGCAGGAACCAGAGCGCGTTATGTTGACGTTCTAAACCCAAGTGGAGTGAAATCCAGTGGTGCTGTTCCTGCCCCATCAGACCTGTTTGCCCCCTTGGCACCAATGCCTATCCCTGCAAACTTGCTTGTTCCAAACTCAGGTGCGTAAACCCAGTGCAGATAAACTACAAGAAGCAGGCATCCTAAAGGATGCTTATCCATTACATGAATCACAAATATCCTTTTCTTGCTGCAGGTCCTCTGTTGAGTATGTTGCTCCAAGTTTTCCCACATAAAATATATATGCTTCCATTGTATCTGGTTAACTATAGTAGTATAATTAGCTTTGCACTCCTCCATTGAACAAGACTTGCCACCGTCTTTGAGGGGAGATGGAAGAAATAATGGAAATAGATCTAATATATTTTTTCCCTGAATATAATCAAACCAATGTAACTTTTCAAATGAGATTTTTTTATTCAGCTCATTTGCTAATTGCAGTTCACTACTCTGAAAACCTGGTTCAGCTGTTGATTCTGTTCCTCATATATCTGTAAGGACTGATACAGGGTTAATTTTTGGTTAAAACCTGTTTCTTCTGTAGTTCCTGAGGAGCAGCAACCTATGGAAGGGAGCGGGGTACGAGAACAGACATTACCTGCCAATCAAGTCAGTGCTGATGCTACTACAGAACCACAGGTAGATTAGTAAAGATGCAAACCACCATTCATATCCAATTATAACTTTTATTGAAAAACTAAGTGTTACAGAGGCAATTTCCTAGTGGTGTAACCTAAAAGGCATGTTATACTTATACATAAATAATCCCAAGTGAAAGAAGGGAAAGAACTAGGAAGAGGAGACAGAAGGGGGAAGAAGGAAGATGGAAAAATTTGCCTGGGCCCCAGCGTACCTATAGTGTTAGGATCCCTTAATTATTTTTCTAGTATATAATATGTAGATAGTCACTCTTTATGTCACTGGTACCTTATAGCCTGAGAGTGACATGATCTACTCCCTCTGTGGAGATGAAGCATCTTTTCCATGCATCAGTACTATTTACCTTATTGTTCATATTACTCATAACCATGTTGTGTTGTCAAGCCACATTTGTGGTGTTGAAATATCAGTCCGTGCACGAGCAGGAATTTTTTGGTCTTGTGCCTTCTTCCCAAAATGTAGAATTTTGTAATGCCAGTAACCTAATATAATACCCTATCTCTTCTGCACACCTCCATATCTGTCAGATATTTACATTGTGAGCTCATTGGAGCAGAGAGACTGTTGCAGAGTACAATGGGGACTCAATCTCACTTGGATTCTCTGGGTGCTACCATAGTACAAATGAGTCCTAATTAGAATTCCTAATTACTCCTCCTTTCCCTGCAACAGTTGCCATTGAATCTCAGTGTACTCAGCTGACTCAATCCCTGATGGTTTAGTAAAATGGCTCTTATCAGGGCTATGCTTGAAAGACACTCAAAAGCTTCAGCTTGTGCAGAATATGGCAGCTTGCTCAGCAGTGTTAACCATATCAAGTTTGTTATATCTCAGTGTATTGCATTATGGTTGCTTCAGAAGTGTTAGTAGAAGCATAAAGCAAAGCAGAATCCCATTGGGAATCTACATTTGGTCTTATTGACTTAAGATATTGAAAATCAATAGGGTTACTTTTTTTTTTTTTTTTTAGTATTTAAACTCTACGATGCTTCCACCTGGTTCTGAACTCCCTGGGTCCAATCCCGATGGCTCCCAGTCAGGAGAGGTAAGGATTGCTCAAAGTGGATCAACTAATGCTTTGTGCAGCATATTTTAACCATCAGGCTGTAATGGTTTTAACCTGCATAATCTAAAACAGCAATTAACTGATTCAGTTGCTGATCACTAGCCAAGATGGAAACTTAGTTACTGCCTCTAAAAATCTAAACAAAATAGCCCCTCCATTCCATAAGCAAAGTCCATGCTAAATGTCTTAATTTCATTGCTGCAAGAGCACCTTGTTCTGATTGAACATAATTTTAAAAGGTCTTTTCAGAGCAAAGTAACAGTTCTTTGGGGTCTTGCCTCTGTTCATGCATTTAATTTCACTAATATTAAATGCTTGACACACAAGGAGGAGACTAGATCGTTATATGCCAGGCCATCTTTGTTCCTACCCTGTTTCCCCGAAAGTAAGACATCCCCCGAAAATAAGACGTACTTCCAGTTTTGCCTCTCGCTGTAATATAATGTAATGTAATTTTGGGAGCAAAAATTAATATAAGACACTGTCTTATTTTCGGGGAAACACGGTACTAAATGTGTTCTTTATCTATAATTTTGTGCTTTTTTTTTATAAAGAAACTTTTTTGATTTAAACTAACTTCTTGCTCTTTAATTCAAAATTGATTTAGACCTTTTGCAGAGTGAAACTTCATTTTTAATTAAATAAAATGACTGAAAGCTGCTTGGGGCAGTGACATGCATGACGACATTTTTATTTGTTTTTTGTATGTGTGTGTTCTTGCTGTTTTGTAGCTTTCGCGCTCTAGTTCAATGAGTTCATTATCACGTGAAGTAAGCCAGCATTTTAATCAGGTACATGTGGCTGGCCATTTTCACTTACATTGGCTTTCCCCCCCCTTTATTTTGCATTTGCTCAGTTTCTTACTAATGCTTCTTTAAGTCATTTTCCCCCCTCCATCTCACAGAATTAATATTAAAAATAACATAGGATGCAGTGTTCCTTTTAACACTTAAACAGGGTCTTCAAAATTTCACCATTACATTTATCAAAAGCACATAATCTAGGCATGCTTGCTTTATTTTTATGTTCTTAAGTAATTCACTTGGTAATTCTGCTCAACACTGCCTTTACATTAATGAGAGAGTCAAAGTAGTCAGTTGTCTTAAATTAAAAACAAACCAACCAGAAAACTAAATATGCTGCATTATCATTATTGAGTTCAGAGTAACCTTATCCATTTCATCTCAAACAACCCCTGTAGGAATTAAAGGAATGCTTCATCTCTGCTCTTAAGTTTCAATACACTGTAAAGAGCTGACATCATCAAACTTTTTTGTACTTACAATAAAGCACAACAGTTATCACAGATGGAACATTTTATTCTTGGCGGTTCCTAAGCTCTACTAACCACAGGATACTAATTCAGTAAAGCTGCACTGGTGTCTTGTTACTTTTGTTTTTGCATGCTTGGATTTTCAGAGCTGTTTGTGCATGTGAGATTATTTTGCCAATGCCTACATTAAGTAAGTAGTAAAAAAAAAAAGTTGCAAAAAGGGCTGACACATTTTGCATCCATGTGTTACAATCTGCTGCTCTGTACCTACTATAGGCATTGCTACTCTAAAGTATCTTCTTTCTACTAGTAAGCAAACAAAACCTGGGAGAGATAATACACAGCATAATGGAATGTAATCTGCTTTCTAGCCTCTCTGTAGTGTGCCGCCTTCTGGGGGACCTCCAGCAGGAACTGTTCAGTTCTACAACCCTTCTCAATTTGCACAAGTGAGTGAAACCCTCATTGTTGCTAGAGAAACTGTGTGGGCTCCTTTATTTTGAAAATAAAGCCAAATAGCAAAATATTTCCGACCTAACTGACCGTGATGGTGAAGTCTCTTGCTTCATGTCTGCTTCTCCTATCTGCCTTCAAAAAATGACCTGGCATGGCGTACCAGTTTCAAACATACAAACTCTCTGCTTTCTTTTCTGCCCTTTCTCATTCTGTCTCATCTCTGCATATGCTCTCTTTTCCACCTCTGTCCCCTCTTCACTCTTCATCTTTCTGATCCACACCTACAGCTCTCCTGTTGTTTCTGTGGTGCTAGTCCCTTCAATTTACAAATCACTTGGCCTGTCTCTTCTGCTTGCCTTGCCCTGCCTTCCATAGTGTTCTGGAACTTAATCGTATTAAGTGCTAGTCCTTTACATCTGCCCCTCTCAACCAAGTAGGCAGGGTCAAAAGGAGTGGGGCATGGGAGATATTCTCTTGTTTTAGGCTTTGCTCTGAGGAGACAGGAGTAATGGGGAAGCCATGCAGCAGGTTGTCATTACAATCGAATCAGGTTCCCTTGCTCTCCTATCCTGTTCCTTACTTTTGAATCTCTGCTTACACATGCAACACTCCACATCTGTGCTGTGGAGAATCAATCTTGGTGTGTCACAACAGACTTCTGAAATGTGGCTTAGCATCTTAATACCTAATGGCAGCAGACAAGCAAATTGTTTATCTGCCTTGCTAACTGAATCTCTGATAAACTTTGGTTTTATATTTAGGCAGATGTAGAATTGACGCTAGGATGTTAAATTTGCTTGTCGTATGTAAATCACTGGGAATTGGATTAGATCTCTAGTATATTAAACCTGTTTTAAAAGCAGAAAAAAAATCAGTCTTTGTTCTGAAAGGTAACCAGATTTTTGCAGAACTTTTAGTAGGTGAGAAGAGCAATTAAATTGCTTGATTTTTATTTTTTTATAAATCTTTCTTTTTCAGTCTCCTGCGACTACTGGAAGTTCAAGGCTGGGGAGAATTGGACAGAGAAAATACCCAACATTGAAATAGAATATGATGACTTGACGTTTGAAACACTTACACTAGTTCTGGACATTCAAAAAACTACTCAAATTTTATGGCACATAGTAGTATCATTGCTATCTTGAAATTGACATGACAGTAATTTAATGCTGGCTGATAGTTTTGTCATGGGTCTCCCTACTTGTAGCTCATGTACATGAATCATCACCAAACTAGAAAAAATACATTTTCCCTTAAAAGCTGGTTAGAAAGGTCTAATCTCCTATTGGGGTTGGAGAAGGATGAATGGCAGAGGATGTGGTTACTGTCTGTTGTGAAAACCAACTGTAAACTGCCACCAAAGGGAGTTCTTCAGTTGATTTTAAACCTACTAGTGTGACTTGAAGACATAAATTAGGTTTCAGGGTCGTTTCTGAAGGACACTTCCCTCCCAATTTAGGACATACATGTCCACCTTTTAACAGAATACTCTATGGCCTTAACAGGACCATGCACAATTATAATGCATATAAAACAATATTGACATTTTGTCAATATATGAAGGTTTAAGATGTTCATCTGGGAACTGCCTCACATGCTTATTTTTTTTTTAGGGAAGGGGGGGGCCACAGCTCATCCAAATAAATAAATTGACCTATAGTGAATTAAAACTGTGACTGTAATAAAATCTAAAATTAATCTGATTTGGATTTTATCTAGTATGTATGTAGTTGTGTTTTAGACTCCTTGTAAAACAAATTGTATAGTCTGAAAGAAGCTCTTTGTACAATAGTCAATGCTGTACTATTTCTGATGAGTGAGTGTTCATCTTAAGTGCAATATGGTTACTTGCTTTCTCTCTCAAACTACTGGCACTATATAATTAAGGTGGTAACAGCTTGAAAGTTGTTTAAAAGTTATTTTCCTTTTGAGTGCCAGAATCTGTTCCTAATACTCTGCTATTGAACTTCCATTAATAAAATAACTAAGGTCTTAAATAGCTAACAACTGAATTTCATACTAAATTAAATGGATTACACCTCTACTGATGGACTTGAAAAGCTTTAGGTTTAATGTAGAAAATTCTGAAAACCATTGAAAAGTCTAGCCCACAATGAGAGAAAATAAACTTCAAATATTTATTAAATCATTAGGTCATATTTTCTTTAGGATTTGACAAGGAAGCTGATTGATGTTACTTGCATTTCTGTATGTATATGTGGAATTGTTAATGTTGGCCCTTGATTTTTTTTTTTTCCTTTTCCTTTTCCTGGATAATACCACCTTTTGAGGTCTGGAGAGCCTTAAGTTTATTTCCAAGGGGATTATACATGAATGAAATAAAATGTGGTGACCTGGAGGAATTAGTAGCCTTCTGGTAATGATCCATACTCTTAAATCCTGGACTTGGTCAGCAGCAGTCAGTGTGGCTTTCTTTTGTAACTAAAAACCTGTTCAGATACTTGGCTTCAGAGACTGCCAAATATCTTTTAATTCAAGAAGGCTTCCTCTGAGCTAGGAGCTGCTATCTTTCAGAAGTGTTAGATTTGACGCTGTAAATTCTTAAATAAAATATTTTGCGCTCTGGAGCACTTTCACACTTAACTTTTTCTTGTGGTTATTGGTTAGCATGCTAGTTGGATGAAAGAATTTTTCTGTGCAGTTGGAGATAAAGCCTGAAGTATTCAGAGTTGCTTAAATAATTTAGAAAATACTGTCTCTCTGATCTCAATGATTGCCACTTATCCATTACTAATCTTTAACTTGTATATATTGGAAATTTATATTTCAACTTCTGATTTAAAAATGAATATTTTCCTTTTAATGTACAAAATTAAAACCTATTTTACAGTAAATAAATGACTTCCAATTTGTTGCAGGCTTGTAACAATATAAAAAAAATCTGTGCTTATTAGAAAAGCAATACAGTTGGTTTAAATGTCCACTTCTCAGTCAATCTCATACAAGGTTTTTTAAAGGATTCATCCCTGAGTAACCTTTCCAAAACCTCTGATTTTTATATGGTTTAGTAAATGTGCTGTTTCCTATAGTTTTTGCATTACTGTAGCCTGACATCAAAAGTAGTCAGTATCTTCTCTTCTGCCTTGATACTTTTTTGTGTGAAATTTTCCATTTGTCATGGAATGGTTTAGAAAGCACAATGTTTTTAGCTTTATAATATGCTACTTGTTAACTGAGTCGCAGGGCAATCAAGTGGTGCAGACTAGATATTAATCCTCCTAGCTTTGAATGTTTTTCATTAAGGGCCAGTCTTGATTGATTTTTTTTTTACTATTTTCTGTATTCAGATACAGCCAGTTTACTAAAGTTAATCATGCTGCTTTGTAGTTCAGACATGGATAATTCATTTTTCTTCACACCTTCACTGCATGTTTTATGTCTTAAATTTTGAAATACCTGCACTTCCTGCAACCACTGGGTCAAATGCTGGCAGCTGTTCATCCTTCTGCAATGAATTTAATTTATCTACAGTGGAAGGATGAGCTGTTCAGGATTTGACCCTGTGGTTCTTGTGAAACTTTTGTAAAGGGAAGTCCTCTGGGAGTATAGATACTAAAGGTCCTTTGGACTTTATCAAAAGTTCTGGGATCAGGGATACATTTTTTCCTTCACCTGGGATGCAGCTGCTTTTGGATGCTAGTTTGTATATAGGGGTGAGTTTAAGATGACAAGCATGGATCCTGTTTATGATGTACACTACCCATTCATTGAACTTTGTGTTGGAAGAGCCCATGATAAAAGCTGCTTTAGTTTCTGCCCACTTCCAGAAGGGTTGAAGGAGGAGGTGCTTGCTTAGAACAGGCATACTTAAAAACTGTTGCATCCTTGCTCTATGGGTGCAAGTCAGTGAGGTCTAGAGAAGAGTGGATGAGGTTAGTTTCTAGTAACCTGTATTTAAGCTCCACTCCGTTTCAAAGACTGAGCAGCAGGAACTGTCATCGTGAATGCCAACCACAGCCCGGGGCCTAGAACTTGGTCTAGGAAAGACCCAGAGGGGCGCCTGGGGGCCGTGACCTTCTCCCCGGCCGGGCGGGGCGGCGCTGCGAGGCGGCTCGGGGCACGGAGGAGCCGGTGTCCCCGGGTGGGAGCCCGCGGCGCGCTGGGGAGACTCGTTCTGCGGCGGGGCGGAAGGCGCCGCTCCCTCCTCCGGCCGGCAGGGCGCGCTGGCGGCCGGCTCCCCACCCCCGGAGCCGCGGCTACTCGTTGTCAGGGGCGGCCCCGGCCCGCGCCTGCCGACGGAGCCGGTTGCTAAGGCCGGGCCGCGGCCTGGAGGTGAGGGCGGCGGCGGGTCCTCCCGCTGGGTCCCGCGATGAGCGGCTGTTCCCGACACCCCCCCCCCCCGTGTTCGTCTAGGCTCCCCGGGCTCCCTGAGGTCTGATGCGGGGTGTGGGATCTCAGGTGTGCCTTTAATTTCCATTTCCCGGGGGAATTGACTCCCAGGTCTGTCCCGTCCCCCTGCTGGGCCTGCATCCCCCCTGCTGTCCAATGGGGAGAAGACTGAGCTACGGGCCCAGGTTGGGGAGATGCTCTGAGATCCTCTGCTGGAAGGGGCTGTGAAGAGCACGCTGGGATTGTGTCTTGTGGTGTCTGGGGAAGGGGCTGTGAAGAGCATGCTGGGATTGTGTCTTGTGGTGTCTGGGGAAGGGGCTGTGAAGAGCATGCTGGGATTGTGTCTTGTGGTGTCTGGGGAAGGGGCTGTGAAGAGCATGCTGGGATTGTGTCTTGTGGTGTCTGGGGAAGGGGCTGTGAAGAGCACGCTGGGATTGTGTCTTGTGGTGTCTGGGGAAGGGGCTGTGAAGAGCATGCTGGGATTGTGTCTTGTGGTGTCTGGGGAAGGGGCTGTGAAGAGCATGTTGGGATTGTGTCTTGTGGTGTCTGGGGAAGGGGCTGTGAAGAGCATGCTGGGATTGTGTCTTGTGGTGTCTGGCTCAGCCGGTTGTTACAGTTCTTCTCTTTCTTTGCGGCAATTGCAGTTTTCTCGCCTCTAAGACTTTTCCAGCCGTGCGTCTTGCTACTCGCATAACTCTCCTGTATTCCTGCGGAAGACTCCGGAGCAGTCACCTTCCTGAGCTGTGTGTTTTGGTTCAACCACCTGAACATACCACCCCGGGAGCCAAAAGGATACAGTGAAGGAGGATGACTCTTTGAGGGGCTGACGCTATGGGGTGGGGTCCATAGCTGGCACATGGGAGGAGAATGAACCCTCCAAATGGATTTTCCCAGCATGCAGTGGCATGTATTACTTCGAGCACAGAGGGCCGAGTACTGCAGGACCAGCAAGTGAAGAAAGCTGGTGGAGCCATGAGGAAGGAGGCTGGGGACAGCAGGGTGCTTGCACTTGAGGATCATCCAGACATAGAATCCTTTTTAAATGACACCTTAAGGCTGCCCCCTGATGAAGTCAAACCCAATATGAAGATTAAATCTGTCACCCCAAAGCCTCCCAGGAGACCCAGGCTGGTGCGAGCATCCTCTCTAGATGAGAAAAGCTGGAGGAGGAGGAGAGTGTTTAGAATGAGTCAGGAAAATCTGATCGATCCCAATGAGACAAGCTCCTCCAATGGCTCTCTCCAGGAGTCCTCCCTGAGTCCTCCCACCAGGAGCAGAGTGGCACTCAATGGTGATCAGGGTTCTTTGCACAACTTGCAGGATGCCTCGGAACCAGGCCCTTATGGGAAGAACAAGGGTAGCGTTTCAGATTCTGAGAAACAGGTCTCGGAGGTTCCCAGTGCCTCTGTGGGGCTTATGCCAGGGAAAGAATCTTCAGGCAGCAAACCCCGGCTGTCCAAAATACTTCCTCGACCGCTGCCCCCCCTGGAACTCAGCATGGCCTCTCATGTGCTGAGGACAGCTAATAGGATCGACTCAGATTATATGGATTACCAACATTATTCTCAGAGCAGGTTTGAAAGGTTGAGCAGCAGCCTCAGTGACACCAGGCTGCACAACAGCGAGATGGTCTGCGATAGCTGTTCCACAGACTCCATGAAGTCTACGTTCAGCCTGCTCACCCCTCTTCGTGCCAAAGATGTTCGAAACAGGTATATTCTCCATCTTTTCATAGTATAGAGAAACGGTATTTGTTACTAACTGCCTTGCAGAATTCTGTTTGTCTGGAATAAGTAACTTGATCAGTGAGCAAATTATCATTAGTTGTTTGTTCCCTTATATGAACTGTCATGGGAAGGACAAATGAGTACTTTTTTGAATGGCTGCTTTATGGCTAATCTTCTCAGGAGAGCAGCATGCTAGGAAGAAACCCTGGGACTGGATCAATGTGCATCCAGGAAGTGTAGGAAACATTTTGAGAGCACAAGAATAACATGGAGAAAGTGCAGTCACCGGCTGTATAGATCAAGGTTTCCGAGCAGAATGCTTTTCACATGCATAGCTGTGAAAGTTAATGTTTTTAACTGTGTTGAAGATGAAAAGCTCAGGATAAGTGCTAAATATAATGTTGGCTTTTTCATGTGGTAACTTTCACATGAAAAATTATTCAAAAGTTAATTACTTTCATCTTTCAGATAATATACAAGTAGTTGGTTTTGCAGGGGTAATCCCCAAATCCAGATATTCTAGCTGAAACTACCCATTAAAGCAGGGCTTTTTTCTTTAGTAGAAGCTGCATGAGTTTCGGGGATATCTGGTCAGAAAACTCCAATGTCTAGTTCATCTTTATTTCCTGTTTCTGGGTGAGAGGAGAAAGTAAACAGTGTTCATGGTTCGTTCAGGCCTTGAACGCTCCACTGAGATTGCCATTAAAAATGACATTCAGGGGTACTCTGTGGGAACTGAACTGTGCCTACCAAATTCATTTTCCACAACACAGTGCTGGGAGGTGGTAGCAACTGCTGTTCATACCAATCTGCTTTGTGTTTGAAATGGTGACCTAGAGAGGTGCAGCTACATACCATTTCTAAGTGCCCAAGCTGTAAATTGATCCTCCTCCCAAATTCATTTTATTTAGAACATTTCAGCCAGTGATCATTCTCCTTTTCCCTTGCCGAATAACTAACTAAATTAGCTTATAACATCCCAGCTGTTGACCATGTTGGTATGCTAATATGGCACCCAGTGTCATGGGAGTGGAGATTATCAGAGCTATCCGGAAGCTAGATGAGGGTTTTCTTCTCCGAATGTGAATACAATTTTAACTGGAGCTTGACTTGAAACTTCAATTAGATATTCAGCAAAATGTGGGTGGGCTCCAATACATTCTTTCTGCTTATAGTGTTCCTTCCTGAGTTCTGTCCCATTCCTCTTCCTGAAAATGACTGGACACGTTTTCCTCCAGAGCTTCCCGACACCAATCTGAGCAGTGATCAGAGGCTGAGTGAGGATTGCTTGAGAGAATGCAGCGACTTTGGCAGTACTCAGAGAGCTCTCTAAATTGGATGTTGTAACTGAAAAGAGTGTTACTACAACGTAGCTGTTTGTACACTAAACTGGAAGGGATGTTTTTAGTCAGGAAGCCTGCATGCTGTGCAACAGGATGCTGAGTGTTCTGTTCCTCCAGAAGAAAACCTCTGAGAACTCCAAGCTATTCTGCTTTGCTTTGTGTGCTTCAGATCTTTAAAAGCAACAGTCTTGTAGCACCTTATAGATCTTTAGTGTCTCATGCTTATGGCCTGGTGTGCCCCCTCAGGTGACTATGATCTCATCAGATCTGTCAAGCTAAAGCAGGCTTGGGCCAGTTCAGTGGATCTGAAAACCCCCAAGGAATACCCCTGGTGCTGCAGGAAGTAGTAGTAGTGATTCAGTACATTGTACTATTCCTGCTGAGCCATTACTGACACTGTGCCCATGTGTTATAGGAGAGTGAGTAGAACTGTGCTGCTAGAATTCTTGTCTCTTGACTAAGATATCAAACAACCTGACCACTTGTGTGTGTTAAACCTTGTGGTACTTTTCACAAGAGAGTGTACAGACCCTGGTGTTCTGGCTAAATTTCTCTTTCAGTGTCGTGTCTTCTTTCCCTGGATGCAACTCAATATTTAATGCTGCATTTCTGAAGGCTGTGAATATTAGCTAATTTTTTAAAGGAATTTTTAATAGACAAAGTACTATAAAATGTTAAATATTGTTAAGATTTGAGCCAGTTCTTGAGTGATGCAAATTAGGATTTCAGCAACCAGAACATTATATGCCTTTTTAACAATATGAAGTTTTAAAAATATATTTCCCTCTCCTTCTTTCACAGAAGCTATTTGGAAGGCAGCCTTCTAGCTAGTGGTGCATTGCTGGGAGCAGAAGAACTGAGCAGATATTTCCCTGATCGGAGCATTGGAATATTTGTGGCCACCTGGAATATGCAAGGCCGGAAGGTGGGTACATGGATCCCCTGAATTCGGCTCTTGAGGGTGTATACTTCCCCTTGTGTTTGTTAAAGGGACTAGTGCCACTGCTTCTTACGAAATTGTCACTTTCAATGTATTTATGATGTTGATCTCCATTTGCCTGAGTAGCTTAGTCTCTATGGCTGCTCAGCCTCCCTCCTGTGTCCTTGGATCCTCTTGCACATGCTCAGTTGAGCAGACATGACCATTGTCATGGTGAAATTCTGTGACCTGAAGTATTTGGTATAGAGAGAGCAGGAAGCTGGGAGCTGCTGCTTTTTTATTAGTATTGTGAGTGATCCCAAGGGCCTCCGCTAGGATTGTGGCCCTATTAATCTGTGTGATGCACAATTGCTTATGGAGAGAATGTCTCTCAAGGAAACATAATCATAACTACATCTCTGTGCAGCAGAGAAACCTGAGATTTCTGCAGCCAAGTGACTTAGGGACAGAGCCAGAGAGAGATTGAACACTAGGTGAGTTCAATGGGGGATAATATATGGAGATATGCCTATCTCATAGAACTGGAAAGACCTTGAAAGGTCATCGAGTCCAGTCCCCTGCCTATACTAGCAGGACCAAGTTCTGTCCCCTGACAGATGTTTTGCCCAGATCCCTAAATGGCCCCCTCAAGGATTGAACTCTCAATCCTGGGTTTAGC
Organism: Sternotherus odoratus; assembly: GCA_032164245.1. Taxonomy (NCBI): domain Eukaryota; kingdom Metazoa; phylum Chordata; order Testudines; family Kinosternidae; genus Sternotherus; species Sternotherus odoratus. The sequence continues at coordinate 15,658,048 of JAVMKO010000016.1, forward strand.
AGGCCAATGTTCAAACCATAGAGCTATCCCTCTTGGGATTAGGATGCTTGGCACCTCTTGGGCTCAGGATCTTAGAAGTTTGTATATTAGCTCTAAACTCTTCTTAAATATCCAAGAGAAGTTAAAAATACACAATAGGCCACGGCATTCATTGTGTGACCTCGACCAAAACGCTTCACCCCTCGGTGTCTCAATTTCCATATCTACAGCATGGGTCCCATGGTTAGCTATGGGGCAGGGAGGTTATTAGACTTGATTAATGTTGAGCATCTCAGATCTAAAATACTATGTAAGTGCAAACTGTTAGCAGTGGTCGTAAATGATTTATTAACTCATTCAACCTGATGCCCTTCTGGATTTTCCCTTCTCTCCTTTTCCAAATGCTAGCATAACAGACGCTGTTCATCCCTTCCTTTTTTTGCAGGAACTTCCAGAGAATCTGGATGACTTCCTGTTCCCATCGGATCCTGACTATGCCCAGGACATGTATGTTATTGGCGTTCAAGAAGGCTGTCCAGACAGGTAGCAGAAGCAGTGTAATGAAGAGCCACCCTTGTCACTTGCTAATCACTGCTGGTTTTTTTCTTTTTCAATTAGTTTCAGTACATGGACTAGAACTGCCCTTGTGCTTTATTTATATTTCATAAAGCTGTGAACTCCTCAGTATAAGGAGAAAATGAATTCTAGAGCGTGTCTGTTTATTTAACCTCATAGTAGTCCTAACCATCTATCAGCACCCAAAGTTTGGGCTCGGTACTTCTCTCGCTGAAGGCAACAGCAAAATACTCCTGATTTCAGTGGGACCCTTCAGCTCTGCTGCTGACTTGTGTGACCGTACGCAGGTTAGCTCGCCAGAGTACGGTGAGGCGTCAGGCTGGCTGAAAGGTGCTGTGGATGTGCATTCATTCTTAGCATCCTTCCAAGAGTTTCAAAGTGTAGTTCCTGTGATCTATTGATGTGTAAAACTGTCAGAGTAAAGCTGTTGAATGCAACCGACAAGGTGCTGACTGCGTTTGCCTGGTGGGTTTATCCATCCTCAATTTAAAATTGTCTTCAGAGTGGAGTGGAGGAAGTGAATAAGGAAAAGTTATTTACTTGTTCCCAAAATAGAAGAACTAGGGGCCATTCAATGAAATTGGCGTGCAGCAGGTTTAAAACAAATAAAAGGAAGTTCTTCTTCACACAGCGCACAGTCAACCTGTGGAACTCCTTACCTGAGGAGGCTGTGAAAGCTAGGACTATAACAGGGTTTAAAAGAGAGCTGGATAAATTCATGGAGGCTAAGTCCATAAATGGCTATTAGCCGGGATGGGTAATGAATGGTGTCCCTAGCCTCTGTCTGTCAGAGGGGGGTGATGGATGGCAGGAGAGAGATCGCTCGATCATACCTGTTAGGTTCACTCACTCCAGGGCACCTGGCATTGGCCACTGTCGGTAGACAGGATGCTGGGCTAGATGGACCTTTGGTCTGACCCAGTATGGCCGTTCTTATGTTCTTATGTTCTTATGTTATCAGCCCAGTGTGCCATTGTTTTGGAGAGGTTTGCCATGAAAACTCTTATGTGATAGCCGTTGCTACACCCTCACACTGCTGGTTCCCCCCACTGCTTGCTCATTCCATTGTCTTCCTCATCACCATCACCTTCCTCTTCATCACCAGTGGGCATCATTCTGGCACCTCCCAAGGGCTACATCTCTCTTTCCTGCTGCCCACAGGCTGACAATTCTTCCCCTCCACGTTGTCCTGTAGTTGTGATGTAGCCAGGGTGCTTTTTTTGTCTCCCATAGACGAGAGTGGGAGATCCGTCTGCAGGAGACGCTGGGGCCCCATTACGTCATGCTGTACTCAGCTGCACACGGCGTTCTCTACATGTCAGTGTTCATAAGACGAGACCTCATCTGGTTCTGCTCAGGTACGTTGTTAATTAAGCACTGGAGATTAGAGAGGGGAAAATTGCGCACTTTGTGGGACAGCGAGACTTGGAAGGGTGGGTGGAAACCTCAGAGTGGCATCAGTTAAAGGTATAAATTCTCCTTACCTGAAAGTGTTTGTCATACCCAAACTCTGATCAGTAGCCTGCCGTGCCAAATAGGACCAGGCCTTTTGGAATTGAGTGCTAAGCACCTCTTGGGAGCAGGGTAACCTATGTATTTATTATGAACCCCAAGCCGGAGGGGATGGCTTTTAGGACTAAACCTTGTGTTTGAAGCCTCTGAACTCCCTTCAGTTCAAAGTGGGTGTATCCTCTCCTCCTTCTGCAGGCTAGATTCCCAGACAGACAAGCTGAGTGACATTTGTTTTGGTGTGTGTGTCTCGCAGATGGCACCTTGACAGCAGAGGTCCTGTCTGTGCCACATGGACCTTCACAAACCTGTGCCACTTGCTAGGTGTTTTCCCTGTGTCCTGAGCCAGTGGTGATGTGTGTTCCTGTTAACTGCCTGGCTGGGTCCCTGCCGGAGGGCGGGTGTACTGCAGTGATGCCAGGCATGTAGAGTTTGTAAAGTGAGCTGGGATCCTCGGAGCCTATCAAACAATGCAGCAGTCTGATTAAATGACCGCTCCCTCCTCCCTTCCCCATCCTCTTTCCTCCCCACAGTGCAACTTCAATGGGCTTCCTGTAGCAGCAGCAGCTTCTCTTTCCCTTCTCCCTACAGAGGTGGAATACGCCACTGTGACCACTCGCATTGTGTCTCAGATCAAAACCAAGGGAGCCCTGGGAATCTGCTTCACGTTCTTTGGGACTTCCTTCCTCTTCATCACGTCCCATTTCACATGTGAGTCAGTTATTTACTTAACACAAATGTCCAACTTGGGGGGAAATTCCTTCACTTGGCTTACAAGATATATGTGCCCACTTGCTGCATTACTTACTGCTCTGAGGCTGACTCCGACATGGCACTACTGTGTTTTGTCCTACATGTTTAGAAAGTGCCCAGCACCTTTTGGACTCTACCACAATCTACATAATAATGATCCACGGTGATTGAATTCAAATTCTGCACAAAATCTCCATCTTTCCACATGAATTGACAGTGTTTATACATCTGTCTTTCAGCGGGGGATGGTAAAGTGTGTGAGAGGATACTGGACTACAATAAAACCATCCAAGCACTTGCACTTCCCAAGAACGTCCCAGATACAAATCCCTATCGATCCAGCCCTTGTGAGTAACTTGATGCGAACAGAATCCATGTTTCTGGGTGTGTGCTTGCATGGCTAGTGGAAGGATTTGGGGGTTAACTTGCTGCTCTACCCCAAAGCAGAAATCGGGCTGATGGACTGTCTCACTTGGCTTTGCAGCCGACGTCACAACTCGGTTTGACGAGGTGTTCTGGTTTGGAGACTTCAATTTCCGACTAAACAAGGATCGTGAGAGCGTGGATTCAATCCTGAATCAGCATCTGGAAAAAGACATGTCCAAGCTACTGCAGTATGACCAGCTCATTAAAGAAATGAATGACGGTAAGGGACTTGCTGCCTTCTCCTCTACTCCTAGTCCCCGCTGATTGGAGATTTCCAAGCACGTGAATGTCTACAGCCTGCTCCTTACTTCTGGGATGGGCGTTGTCTCTGGAAAGGGAAAGCCACTAGCTTTCAAATCTAATGACACTTCAAAGTAGGGGACTAGGAATGTGAATTCTTGGGTTCTGCCTGACATGCCACATGCTCCTGCCAAGGTCGTCAATTATCATTAATCATGTCTGTCATGGCGATGCCCACGGACCAGCCAAGACTGGGTCCCATCATGCCAGCTGCTGCACAAATACAGGGTAGAATGTGGTCCTTACCCCAAAGAGCTTACCATCTAAACAGACAAGAGGAACGCAGGGCAGAACGCACACATGAACAACGCAATGGCAGCAATTGTCCTATTAATTCCACCGTCTGGGTCCTAGTGCCCCTGAAGTTGGGGGGAGTCTGCTCTGCATTCAGTTGGGACGGGCTTTGCCTCTTACTACTCTGTAAACTGGAGATAATTCCCACCTGTCTCACGGGGGTGCTTAGAGCTGATTGATTTGCAAAGCATACGGAGGGGTTCAACAGAAGGTACCATAAACATGCCAAGTATTAGTTCTCCAGTCTTTTAAATGTTCCCTTGCTAGAGATTCACCCTTAATTTGAACAGACATTAGCTATCCCTGTTTATGCTGTCTGGGTCCGGTTTTGTAGCCCTGTATGTTACTGGTTTAGTTTCTAGCAGTGATTGGCAAACTGCTTGTAAAATGTGTGTTGTAAATGCCCAGGTGCTGTTATGCTGTTACTAGGGAAGAGTCACATTGTTCTTCATGCTGCCTCCCCTTCCCCCGCAGGGGCTATTTTCAAAGGGTTCCAGGAGGCTGCCATTCATTTCCGTCCTTCCTACAAGTTCGATATAGGGCAGGAGAGCTACGACACCACTTCCAAGCAGAGGACACCTTCCTACACGGTACAGGGTTACTTACAAACACGCTTCTGGGGAGGGAGTGGACTAACAATCCTTCTTGGCCACTGTAACGGGTTCTCTACCCCCTGGCTGGGGCTCCTCCTCCTGACTGCATCTGGGAAATAGCTGCTGGCCTTCCTGCCGCTCGTGTGGTCTCGCTTCGGCCCTCCGGCCAGGTCACTAGTTTCCCTTCCAGGGTATCAGTCTCACTGGACTGGTGGACCGGCTATCATTCCCAGCAGTCCTCCAGTTCAAGACTATGCCACTTCCCCAGTGGAGGATGGGGGATCCTGGGCCCACGTACTAATCCTGGTTCCAGCTCAGGGACCCTCGAATCAGCGGCCATGGTCTGCACCATCCAAAACCTTGTTGCTAGTTCCTGCTCCACCTCTACCAGGTTTCTGCTCCACCACCCTTCTGGGTAAACCCTGCCTTCGTGGCCAGGGTTGCTTCTCTCCCCTTGGGTCTCTTCCTTTCCCTCTGTAAGCTCAGCGAGTGACTATAGATCCTTGGATTTGAAGTGACAGATATGCACACTTCAGTGTGCCGCCTCCATCCCAGGGTGCTGGGGCAGGGGAGAACGAGTCCTACACAGGGCTCCGAGTTTCTTTGATTACAAGGCACTTCTGAAAGTGGAGGGTTTTAAATTAACCTTTGTCTTTAGCAAACATGTGTTCCTCTCCAGGGCAGATAGGCAAAAGGGAGTGACTGTCTGTTTCCCTCCTCCTTTCTCTCTCGGCCTCCCAGGACCGAGTGATCTACAGGAGCCGTCACAAGGATGACATCCATGCAGTGAAGTACTCCTCCTGTTCCGTGATCACAACATCGGACCACAGGCCAGTGTACGGGCTGTTCCGGGTGAAAGTCAGGCCCGGCCGAGACAAGTCAGTGACCTGTTAGTGCATTTACACATGTGATCAGGCTGCAGTGAGTTCCTAGGACATGTTTCCAGTCAGGAATTTGTGGCTTATGTTGTCACGAGCTCCTGAGATGGAATGAATCCCCTGTAACTCACTGCAGTGTATTTGGGTGCTCTGGGTAACGTTTGACCCAGTGCTGAAAACAATACAAAGCATTTAACCCAGCCTGGTAATAACAGAGTCCCTCCTGCCAGTCCCCTTAGTCCTTCTGAGGAAGATAACTTGAGTCCTGTGCATTTACCATGTAGGCATGCTCACCTGAGACACAGCTCTCATTGCTCTTTATAGAGGAATAGGGGAGCTTCCCATCTCCCCTTGCCCAAAACTTCTTTCCCCCTCCCCAGAAGTGGTTGCGTTTCAGTAGAGCTGTAGGTATACAGTTTGCTAAGCACCTTGGGATCCTTTAGGATTCATAACCCTAGAGAAATATAAATATAAATCCGTCTCTAACATTTTAATAACTTGTAAACGTGAGTTGGTTTGAATCCATGAAGCTGGCTAGTTGTCTCCCCTGGGAGTTCCATGCCCAAGTATTTAAAAATGTAAAAGAATCTATAAATTAGAAAACAGTGCTGACTGGGAAGTCAATGCAGTTAAAACTGCTGTTTGCTGGGTTTCATATCTGGATGGGTTTGTGCCTGCCACCCCCAGAACTCAGTAGGTGCTTTGTTCTGGTGTGGGTGAAATGTGACCATGTCAACACAGAGCTGTTGCTGATTTCATGAAGGCAGTACAGATTTGGTGCATTGCTCCCAGTCTTCTGCTCCCTGGCTACGGGATGGGAGGTAATCGATGGGCTCAGGAGGAAGAGGAAAGTTTTCTGACACTGCCTAGCCTGGGCTGTGAGCCTGAGTAACTGGGACAGGAGCTGTGGAGCCTTGCACATTTCAGAATGACTTTTCTTGGAAATTAGATGAGATTAGCAGGACTAGTTAATAGTTAAAAGAAACAATAAATGTTTGGTTAGCTGTTTGACTGTCATATGCTTAAGGGTCCAGTGCTGACAGCAGCTTCCTCATGTATGTCTCCCATTAATGCTGGAAGTTTCATGCTTAGATTGAGGGTGTTTCCCTTTTACCACTCAGGCTAGCCTCTCCAAACACGCCAAACTTGCTGTGACGGTCGAGAAACACTTAGTTTCACTTAATGTTAGAGCAACAGCCAGGTGCCTTAGTGCAAGAGAAATTGGAAGAGTTAATTCTTGCTACTGTTGGGTCCTACCCTAATTGTGGAGCTCTAAGCCAACATAAGTTGTGCACACTTTTCTTTTCTTTATGTTCTAGCATCCCACTTGCTGCAGGGCAGTTTGACAGAGAACTTTATTTAATCGGAATAAAGAGACGAATTACAAGGGAACTTCAGAAGCGACAGGAGATAAAGGACCAAAAATCCAGCAAAGTCTGTACTGTTTCCTGACCTGAAAGCCCAGCTACAAGCTTGTAAATGCTGCCCTGCAGGATTTCAGACCCCGGTAAAGACGACTTGATTGCATATCTGCAGAGGTACACTCAAGAGGAAGGGGTCTCGGTTTGAGCACCGGCATGGCAGTTGCTGTGGCCTGTGCCGAATGTCTTAAACTTCAGCTCTCAAGTTTCATTTGCATGAGCTAATCAAGGAACTTTGAATGCTTTTGCTGAAGAGAAAGGGAGTAAATATTCAGAACAGATATCCCTGCTTATTCAATCAGGTCACTTTTAGCAAAACTTCCTTTGCAAGCAGCAGGGTGCAGTTAGGTGGCGATTCTGGCCATACCCAAGACAAGATGCCCCACTGGGGGCATTGTATTATGAGCGGTCTTGGATGGTAGCAGTTACTCAAGGACATTTTGCAAATGAGACAATTGTGGTTCAATCTGTTCTATTCAGTCTGTTCTGGATACTTGCTTTGTAAGTATCCATCTCAGGAGGGCATTGATGTCAGCTGTTTACAGTATTCTGTCAAATACCTAAGGGGACCAACGGGAGAACCCGAGCCATCTCTCTCCCAGGTTGATGCATGCTCGTAATAGTTTTCCTTTGTGGGCCACTGCACAAGATCTGTATGGGATGTACAGTAATCAAGCAGCATTTAATATGGCCTATTGAGTTAGTATTTATTTTTACTATTTCTGTTGTTGCTAAGGATGTATATTAATCTCTCAAACCTGCACCTGTCCTCGGGTAAAGTCAGACTTTCTGAACCAATGTTCATATCGTAATTTATGGATCCCCTCTGAAGTGGAGTTTCTACTTCAGTGAGAAATTTGGCCACAAGCTTGCAGCAACTGATATCAGTGGCCTCCGTGATGTTAACGTTAAAATCCAGCAAAAGGTGATTTACTGTAGCAGTAAAGACAGCACTAAAGAAAGCTACTTTGGGGTGGGAGAAAAATCTGTTTTGACATTTAAGAGCTATTCAGAGCAAGAACTTGGAATCAGAAGAACTCAGTTGTGTTCTTTCTCTGATTCTCAGTTTGGAGAAGTTGTCCCCACTGGGGTTGTTTCCTAGTCAGCAACGTGAAGAATTTCTCTCTCTAATGGGGCTTCTTCTGGAGGTAAAGGCACTCTAAGTCAAGTATTACATGGGTAAAATGTACATGACAGTTAATACTGTAAAACTTTTCATGGTCTTGCTCGAATCATTAGTTAAAGCGAACACTTTTTAAAAACCACATTACTACTGAAAATACAAAGCAAATGGTTTGGAGGAAGCTCCATTGTAATTAGGTATTTGGCAATCTCCTACTTCCACAATAAACCTTTGGATGAAATGATGTATTTTAGAAAATGAACCATATTGTGATCATTCCAAACTCTGAGAAGAAAACCCATGAGAAGTGCTACTGTTCACTGGTAATAAGTTAATCACCTTTTCGTGTTTGAAACAAAATCCTGCTCTCAGTAATCATGTATCAATCCCTCCTTGAGCAAAGCTTCCAGTGGGTAGAAGTGTTGTATGTCTAGCAGAGAAAATGAGAATTGGCTGCTTTATGGAAGGAATAAGAATCAGTCCAGCAAGGTGCTGAGCATGCCAGCCCTGAGCCAGCAGGACTGAAGTCTGGGGGACTATTCACATGCTTAAAGTTGAGCATGTACTTAAGTGCTTTGCTCGACTGACCCGAGCCCACTCTGGGACTGAGTCCTAAATGTGTCTCCCTGTCCCCTTTAGAAAACTAATCCGATTTTGGTTTGTGATATTTTCAGACTGTAAACATGGCCTAGAACTTATAAAGAAAAGTCCAGCTTTATCTGTGTTTTCAGCAGTTTCTTGTTAGAGCACCTGTTGGTGTATTTTCTGTCCCAATTTCTTCTTACAAATAAAGTGAGGAGCAGATTTTACTCATACTCACAAGGCCTGGTTTCTAAATGAAGCTTGTTACTGAGGGGCAGATTTCTTGTGGGAAAAGGGACCTGTTGCCCATGTGCCATAAATCCTTTGCGGAGAGAGTGAAGGTTCCTGGGTATGTTCAGAATGACAATACGCAGGTACATGCCCGGATCAATAGCCCAGAGTGCCAGAGGCTTTGGGAATTTAAAACCATCGCTGTTTGTGGACAAGACAGGTCCAGCCATCAGTCTGAGCCTTTTTCTTTTTTTTTTTGGTTCCTTTAAAAAAAAAAAAAAAAAAAAAGCCCTCAAAGCAGAAGCTTGCGCCTTAAGCTAGAGCCAGCTTTGCTGCGGAGCAACAGCAGGGCTGAGTTCTAGTCAAGGCTGTGACATGTGCTTACTGTCTGGGTGGCCTGGGGCAAATTATGTCATCTTTCCTCAGCTGCAAAGTAGGACAAGCTTCTTGCTTGCCTTACTAAGTGTTTATGGATTAGTTTCAAAGCATTAACTTTCAAGTGAACAAAGCCTTCTAGAAATCCAGTGGTGTTGATAACTTTCTCAACTGGCACAGCTCACTTACTAATCACACCCAATCATTTCAATGGCTTTATTTGTTTCCTTGACAAACACATGCACCACAAACGACAGGACAAAGCTGTATGTTAAACATAGTAGGGGTTCAAAAAGCAGCTGCATTTTTTTTAGTATTAACAGCACCACTTTGGGCTTGTTCTCTGCTCCAGGAGCATGCAGAACTTCCACCCACATGAATGGATATTCTGTGTGTGTAGCGAGTAGCTGCCTCTGAACCTTCTGTTCAGTTTGATCACTTTTATACAGTCATTTAATGGCTGCACTGAACAATTTCACTATTGATGCCCAAAAGGGTCAGAAATTTGTATATAACTGAATATTACATCTCACCTGGCAAAAGTGACTGTTTCTTGTGTTAACCCTGTTATTGTTGATATTCTTAGGGGCTTTTAGTAAGAACCAGTTACCTTCAAGATTAAGCTCTTTATACAAATCATTGTCTCTTTGCTGACAACATTTAATTCAGCTTAATCTTTCCTGTGGAAATAGGCAGTTATCAGGGTAAATTGCTTTTCGGTTTGCAAGAAACCATTCCTTGTACTTAAGGTTCAACCTAATTTCAAGTGAGCTCTATGTGGCCAAGTATCACTACCCCACACCCTTCAGAGAGAGGATCTTTTCAACAGCACAGCACGTGATAGAAAACTGTAAGTATGTATGTTTATCCATGATACGTCTAACAGGAACATGCAGCAATCTTGTGCAGATTATTGAAGGTATTTTACACTTGTAGCCAATATTTACATTTTTAAATGAACTAAGTATAAACTCATAACTGTCATGGGGACAGATTGTTCTAGTGCCCTCCATTCAACTTGATTACAGTTTTATAAGATCACGTGTATCCTCTGGACTAAGAAGCATCACATTAACCCCTTACTTTAGTAGAACTTGTAACAATCCTCCCCAAGTGACAGTATTACTACTCTCACAATCTACAAGATTGGAGGACAACTGATTTATGAAATGTAACTCCACCTCAACCTATTCCTTTAAGGAGTACAACACATTTTGGGCTACAACCATCAATGCTCAGACCTATGAAGAAAAAGTAACACAAACACCCTTCCCTTGCAATACTGGATATTTAAAGCAAGTGGTAACTGTAAGATCTTGGCTAATTCTGTGTAGCCTTTATCTGTAGTGGTTTAGGTTTGCTTTGCCACACTGCTATTCAAGGTATCAAGAGAAAGGCCTACACACACAGCCTTCCGTGGTAGGCAGAAGAATTTATTGATGGCCAAAGTGCTCGTTCCGAGCTGGAACCGGGCTGTAAGCTTATACCAGCATGAATACTTCACATTCTGAACATCTGAAGCTGTCTCAGCTACAAGAAAAGTTCCATATTTACAGCATGTCCATGTAAATATTCGTGTTTGCAGTGACATAATCCAAAGAACAATCTGTATAAAAAGTAAGTCTCCTGTTCGACAGCATTATCGAAAAAGCCGATACATCCTAGGTAGCCGCCCGTCCTTACTAGACAGTGCCGCTTGAATGTGTTCATACGTAGGCAAGTCCCTCAAGTCACCCAGTGCAGCCACCGCTGGTTTGTTACGCAGCATTTTAGCGACCACCCTCTGGATGTCATTGGGTTTCACGTTACCTGCAGAGGAGGACAACAAGAGCTCTTTCAAATGCATTTTAAACAGAGATAGAAGCTTTGCCCTGGAGGCTGAATCATTTAATCACACTGGCTCTACTTGGAATGCCTGCATTTTAATCCAGTTGTGTCTCATTTCTCCCGGCAAATGGAATCACCGAGCTAGCTTGCAAGCTGCTGAGAGTTACTTTGAAGATATTAATTTACTACAAGTATGCCCAGTTAAAGGGGGACAGGATCACAACTGCATTTGCCTGATTTTTTTTAACTGCTAAATTGCCACAATTATTTTGAGATCAGAGAAAATCTTTGTTGGTTGTGCTTTGAGTCCGGCCCGTTCTGCCCGTCACTGGCTCTGGGTTTGGTACATGAACCGGCCCCTATCACTCATGCACTATGCCCCACCCAAGAGGGCCTTTCTCAGTAATAATTTCAGCTTTGCTGCTGTCAATGCAGATGATAGAAGAGACCGGAATGGGGAGCTGGGGCAGAACTGGGCCTAGGCAAGATGACCAGATGTCCTGATTTTATAGGGACAGTCCAGATTTTTGGGTCTTTTTCTTACATCGGCTCCTATTACCCTCCACTTCCGTCCTGATTTTTCACATTTGCTCTCTGGTCACCCTAGGCCTCTTTGCAGGGGCTACTCCTAGGGCTGCCCATGAATCCTTTATGGGGCTGGCTCTTAAATTAATTTAAAAATCAAGTTGATGGTGTCTCTGAGCCTTGCTTAGTGTAAACGCACCCTAGGGCTGCAGGGGCAACACGAGTACTTCCCTTTGCACTGTCACCCTCCCTCCTAACACTTGGGAAGTGAGAAAAGTGGAATTCCTGTTCTACAGAGGATCAGAAACATGAAGTGTCTTGGCTTGGCCAGACACAGAGCAAGTCCATGCCAGAGCTGGGATGGCCTGGCTTCCAGTCCACTAGACAAAAAGGGTTCAGACTTCATCGCCTCACTAGTTACATTTGCTGTCCATTTGAAATACCGTCAGCAGCAAGGTGAACTGGGCATTTGCCCCCATATGACAAATATCTAATCCCTAGAGCAACTGCTGCTGTTGGGGGATTCTGCTGAAACTTCCCTGCCCCCACTCTGGGGTTAAGGAGACCTACCGTACTGAAGAGTTGAACCAGAACTGCAGAGGTGGCCGAATATCAAAAGGTCCCATTTTATCAAGTACAGGATGTAGGTGTTTATCCCACCAAACTTGCAAGGTAGCTCCTGTGCCAAGGCATCAGCAGAGTGCACCTGGAGCCCAACAGTCAGCAGGGTTTACTCACCAATGAGAGAACACAGCTCATGAGGGAGTTTTCTTGTGTTTGTTGCCAGCACTTGCCTTCCTACATCCTCAAAGATAACTGGCCGGGATTCTAGGTTCATCATAAGCATGGATTTCAACTGGGTCTTTGCTCGCTCCAATTCTACCTGTATGGCAACAAAATACAGACGACTGCTTTAGACTGGTCTCAGGACTGGCAACTATTCTACATGCTGTGCACAGTCATCCTCCTCCAGGAATAAGGGAGACATCAACGTCACATTCTGCTGTCAGCATAAGTCTGGAGCTGGTTTTGGCCTTTACAGCGGGAAGGAGTCTACAGAGGTGGGTTTTTTAAGAGGAAAAGAAAGGTGCTGGGTAAGTTAACCGAGATAGTTGCAAAAGGAAATGGTGTGAAGTCAGGATTGGGCAAAGGGTCCCTTCTTCGACGTAGACATTTGCTACCTGTACACAAACACAATTAATCTACAAACACCTGCCTCCTTACCAGACTACTGGAATATTAAAGACATGAAATAGTCAGTAGAAAATGTACATTCAAAAGCTTACATATGAAATTCATCAGCCTAGCTAGGGCCCAATCACCAGGGTATTTCAGTACTGAGACTATGTGCATAACAGAGTTTGGACAACTTACCTCTCCAACTGCTCCTGACATTAAAATGAATTCTCTTGTAATTATTTCCACCATTTCTCGGACCTGTAAAAACAAATGACTCTTTGAAAGAAAAATAGAACAATTCTCTCAACTCAGGTTTTGGGTTTTTTTTTTTTTTTTTTTTTTAAATTAAAGGAACAACCAACAAAAACCAGTGATCAGCAGGGCGTGACTTTTCCCTTTCTCCTTTTGGAGTCTCAAAGATTCAACTGCAGGAGTACAAGAAAAGCATAGTGGGCCCCACAGCAGCAATTCCCATCAATGAGAATGGAACTTTGCCAGAAGGGGAGTGAGGCTGTGCAGAGCACTTGAGCCATTTGAGGAAGATGTTCATAGCAGTGAGGCAGGAATACAGAAACCCAATTCACCTTTATACAGTCAGGTAAGTGGGAAAATAGGATTCCCTCTTCTAGAGTGGTGAACTTCAGAATGCCAATAACATTTTACAGTTAGAATTGACCATTATAAATATGCAACCCCACCGCAAAATAATGTAGCATACCCTCTAGGTGGGAAAGACTTAAAGTTTGATAGGTTATATGCAATCGATAACCCCTTAATGGTAATATTGAAAGAGACTTGCCTTTTATGAATTTATGGCTTGGAATATAGAAGAGCCACGTACCTGTTGAGGATCTGCACTGGCATGAATACACAAGAGACCTGTATCTTCGTAACTGTGATGGTAAGAGGTTGCATTATACATCCAGTGATGCCTGTAAAGTACAAGAACATACATCTAACTAACAAAAGACAATACGCTCCCTACTTCATCTTCAAGAGGATTCCCAAATGCTGATGGAAATTCAAACTATCAGTCCAATCATTAGGAACATGTCTCCACTCCCCTGATTATTTTCTTTGGAGCATGTCTGCCTTCTACTCCTCTCCTCACTGTTTCTACCGGTATAGGAGGGGTCAATAGGAGGATACTGTGCAGGAACAGTTGTATCACTGGTTTAATCTTCATGATTTTTTCCCTCCAGTTGAAGACATGGGCCGGTGGAGGATGACAGAAGCCCAGGGCATCTGTGTGCTCAGCTGACCTACACCCACCTCCTCCCAAATAAGCCACATCTGCTTCTAAAAGCTGATTTTTAAAAATGGACATATTTAGGCTTTCAGTTGACGCCTTCTCTTCAGGGCCCACATCCAGAGAAGAGTCTTTTGGCGGCATTTCTTGAAAGAGAAGTAAACAAACCTGTTGAGCACATTAAGATACAGACGGGTGAACATGCCCTTGCCAGGCCCTCCGGCAGAAAAGGAGCCGCCGCCTCCCATCATCATGTTTAAGACCGCAAAGGGAATGAAATCTTCCTCCTGAATCACAAGAAGAGAGTCAGTCATCTCTCCAGTGGAGATGCAGTGCGGGGTGTCTCAGTGCTCAAAGGTAAGTGGAACAGGGAAAAACTCCAGGAGAAAGGCCCCAATGAACACAAGAAACCATGCAAATATTGGTGCGTATCTCCAAGATCTAACTAGCGATATGTGATAGCAAACTCCTGCATTTGAGAGTCTGATGGCAAAACCTTTCCCAGCCTCCCAACACACTACTGATGGAGAAAGCTCCCTTGCTCCCTGCATGCCTCTGTGCTCTCAGACACCAAATAGCTCCAACATTTGAATGATGACACGGTTGCTCCAGGTTTTGCTCGTTTAGGCTGTGCACAGCAATGAATTTTGGGGCAGTACTTACCAAAAATGAGCAGCTTTCTAACCCAATCATGATGTGGGTCAGCTCAGGGATTGGGGTAGGACCCAAACTCACATTTGACATGTCTTTTTCAAGCTGTGGGGAGAGAGAACAAATTAGGATTGAATTTCACCTTCAGATCAAATTACAGAAATCAGACAGGTTGCCCAGTGGCAGTCACAATGGGCACACACAGAGCTGTTGAACATTCATAAGCCTGTACTTCTATCTGCACAGTCGGCAACTGCATGTACAAATGAGCACTGATGTCATTAACTGTTTTGTGGGTACAAATGCTGCTTGTTACGAGTTCGAGGTGCCTTTTTGAAAATGAAGACCTACCGCTATGAATGAAATCAAGGGAGTTCAAATCTATTACTGTACTTTAACCCAAGAGAAGTCATATGATACACTGATTAGTTCTTGCTTTTATATTACCTTGATTATTCCTCCCGTGTACTGTGCGACTGATTTGTCAACTTGCTTGGGCTTGTCGCTTTTCCACACTGGATCTACACCAAGCAGATACTTCCTGGCACACTCCACCAACTGCTCATGCTCTATCCCAACCCCAGCCAACACCATCCTGTCAGGTGTATAGTAATTCTGCAGATACGAATGGAGCACTTTCCGATCCATTTTCTCTATGTTTTCCACGGGGCAGAACCTGTTGAGTCCCACGGTGTTCTCCCTGTAGGCTGCCTGTTGGTGAACAACCAACCACCCATAGTTTAGGACACATAATGCTTTCTTTTCCCTCAAAATTATGATGTGAGCCTTCCCTTGCCCCTTTACAAGTAGGCTAATGTATATGCAGGAAGAGAGGGAACACATACTGAGCATCATTTCACTTGTTACCCTCCACCCCTCATGTTAAGTTCTAGCAGGAGAGAATTGGGTAACTCTCAGGTTTGAAACATCCAGACTCCCTGGACTCGCAGGATCAAAGCCCTTTATTCTTTTGAGGAAGGTACAGTAAACTTAGACTCAATGTACATTAATTTTTAAAGCCTCTGGAAGTGTCAAGACCCTGTGTGCTCTACATGGATATTAATGATATGGCCCTTTTTGTAAGAGCAGGGGTTTGTCCAGGTTCAGTAGCCTATACTTCCAGGGGCAGAATGCTGTTCAGTTCTCCCCCTCCTCCCCACAGCAGAGCCAGTGCCCAGACTTGTGGTACTAGAGGAGTAACTTGGATCCTAGGGGAGAAAGAGCACTACAGAAATAAATGCAAGTCATCATCCTGAAGGTGCAAACAGGAAAAACAATGGAATGCTGGAGACAGGAAGTTCTAGAAGAAGCATGAAGTCCAAGTATCAAGCACACTATAAAAAGACTGCAGTGTGAATAAGCTTTGGTTTATTTTGGAACTTTAACTGCCCCTCTCTTGACTTTCTACCTCCTACAGAATAAAAGATTTCATAACAGAGGTGTGAGCAAAATGCTCCCCCAATTCTGTGTTAGCATAATAAAATGTGTTTATAGCCCAGATAAAAAGCACCTTTGAAATTAAGTAAAGGGTGAGAAAGAAACTGCATGACATATTGCAAAGAGCAATGTGTGAGAGAGAAACCTCGCAGCAGTTTACCGCATGTATCATCTCTGTTAGTAGAGGCTCTGGATCAGGTCTCATATTCAGATCTTCGAGCTCAAATTGCACAGCCATTCGAGTCATCTCAATTTCTTCATCTACAGAGAAAGAAAACAAAGGATATGAACCACTGTTCAAAGTATCGAATAAGTAATGAACTCCCTGGGTCCTGCACAGAAAAGGAGGAACACCATGGCATGTTGGCTCCAGCAGAATCACTGAGGTCGAGAAACAACGAAGCTCACATTAAGAGGGGCGGGGGAAAGAACCCATGCACACTATTCAGTCTGAAGTAAAACACTGTAGCGGACAGGAAAGCAGCAATAGATTGGATCCATTTGCAGACTATGGCTATGTTATTCTCTGTCCATCTTCTCAGATGGAAGAAAACAGTCTAAAAGAAACCCTGTTGCTAAAAGGAAGTGGAAATGACTGGCTTGTCACAAACATCTAATGTGTGCTCTATTCCTCCAATACTCAACACAGACTTTGTAAAGTCTTGAAATGAGTAAGAAGTAATGAAGGATAGTACTGTACTAAAATAATTGTGTGCTGTGATGTTTAGGTATCCTTTCCAGAAACAGTGACTCAGATTCTCCCACCTGATAACCTGGGCTGTAGTACTACATCAGCCAGTAGATTGACCACCGTGTCTAAGCCTTTAGCATCAGCAGAAACAGCATACATTGTGGTATCCCTGCAACGCAAACAGATGTTTTGCATTCAGGTTACAAGTGGAATACATGAACTCCTGGCAATATTTGCCCAGTACTTTGAAGATAGTAAAGCACTAAAATTCCTTATAATTTTATGTTCACACTAGCATCCTTACTGCAATTTGCCACAAAGAGATAATTCTTGCTATTTAAAAACAAAGTCATTGTTGTGATGGAACAGAAAATCAAGTTCAGTCATGCTGCATCAGTTGAATAATGACAACTATTCATGCGTGGGGAAATATAGAGTAAGAGATGTACCTTGATGCTTGACAATCACAAATACCCCCGTGCTTTTCCAAGGTGAGAAGAATTTCATCTTTGCTGCCAAACTGGGCTGTAGACTAACCAAAAAAAAAAAAAGTGTTAAGACTTATGAAGTGTGTGTCTACCGTTTGTTAGTGTGACCTAATACACAAGCACCCCCCCCCCCCACTCTAAGCAAATAAATGCATAGAGCTTGAGCTGCATTCCTTGACATCAATAAGAATCTTGGGTACTCAAGGAAAGCAGTCTTGGGTCTTCTGAGAATAATTACAGCCATACTAACAACTGAGGTTAGTTTTTTGGTAAGTATTTAACACAGAGGCTTTAGGAACCTTATTGTCACAAACGATACTTACAGAGAAAGCCAACTTTTCCAGAAAGTGTGAAATGCCACTAAGGTATTTTGCTTCATGTCTTGATCCTGAATTTATAAGAACTTGCATATTAAAAAAAAAAAGGAGAGTTAATATTTATTTTAACCCCATCGCCTATTCACTGGTTTTACAAGCATACAACTAGCAAAAGCCATCTCAATTTAAAACATAATTTAAATAGATTATTTTTAAGTAAATATTTAACTACAATATCGTTAGGACTTAACTTCACGCAAAGTTAATTTGAGTTATAACTCAAGTGTTGCTCCCATTCACACACAAAACCCCTGGACTCATGTTGTCTGGCCCACTGGGGTATAGGCCAAAGCTCAAGTTAACGCAACTTATCTGCTGCCAACTCAGCCACTTAGTACAACTCCAGTGTTATTTTGAAGTGTGGCTGCTCTCGCTTGAGCTAGGCTAACTCAAGAAGAGTAACTCGAGCATAGAGCACTCAAGTTAACGGTGCAGTGAAGACAAGCCATTAGGTGTGTCTGTATTGCATAGGTACCTAAGTACCAAATCTGCTCCCAATTAAGTCAATGGGAATTTGGCCATGGATGCCAAAGCAGGATGTGGTCCTCTATACACAGCAGATCCGAATGCAATGATTCCTAGATTCCAAAGCCACAAGAGACCATAGTGATCATTGAATCTGACCTGTATAACACCAGTCATAGAACTTCCCCTGAGCAGTGAGACTTGCCTGCTTGAAGTCATTCAGTACTTACTCCCTACAGTACAGAACTGTCCAAATTTGTTTTGTGATGCAATCCGAAGTCCGTTCTCTAGCGTCGTAACTTTGGTTTCAAATTTCTCGTGGCCATCAACTGTTGCGAAGACAGGCTTAGGCACTCCAGGCAGAGGAGAAGTGAGAGGGACGTTGGGATAACTACCCCCGCTGCTGTATTTTCTGTAGGCTGTCAGACCAAACCTAGACCAATCATAGACATTTGTATAAAAATGGAGGAGGGGAGGGGTTAGCTCAGTACTTTGAGCATTGGCCTCGCCTGCTAAACCCAGGGTTGTGAGTTCAGTCCTGCAGGGGTCCACATAACTACTTAAGCAGATACATGGAAACAGCTGCCTCACTAATGACAGTCCTACTGCCAGAAGGTTGCTGAGTTCTGTCTGAGTGCTGAGTCCAGTTCTGTCCATCAAGAGTTCTGCAACCTCTAACAAACTATGAAGGAGGTTAAAATGTTCCCACAATCATGCAGTTGAGCAAATGGGTTTCTAGCAGAAGGAAAGCCCTACATGATCCCCCCAAGGGAAGGAGGCTGGGTAGGTCAGACAGACAGACATGCTTTCATTTATGCCCCTTTATTTATGGGCAGGTCAGCGGAAACTCTTTCCAGGACTCAGCAATAGTGTGTGGAGGGTGTGAGGCTTCAGGCCACGTGCAGGATCTTGTGAGGTCACTCGCCGGGGCGTGCAGGGTCCTGAAGGCAGCTGCCCCAACATAGACTGTGGGGGGTCCCGGTCAGAGGAGAGCCTGGGGGCATCACCTGGGATCTTGGAAAGGCGATGGTGAAGCAATTCGGAATCACTGCTGAGTGGGGGTTGGGGAGTCTCTGGGCGGGGGGGGGGGGAGGTTCTGAGAGGGTGTCTGGCAGGGGGTACTAGGGAGGCCCAGGATTCTGGAGTCTCTGGCAGGAGGAAGAGCTCCAGGGGAGCAAGGGCCTTGGGGCCCCTGTCCGAGGAGAGGCTGGGGGACTCTCAGGGAAAGGGCGATGGGTCACTGATGGGGGGACGGGTGAGGGGTCTTGGGGGGGAGGGGCCACGGGCAGCTCTATTCAACTACTCTCCGGGTGGGGGAGGAGGAGGCTGCTCTCACCTGCGCACCGGGCCCCACGCGCCACCCCGAAACCACACCATGTTCGCCGCCATCTTATGTCCGGGGAGCCCCGGTCTCCGCCTCCCCCTTCCGCCCGGCTGCCCGGCACGGAAACCACGTGGGTGGCGCGGGGCGGAGCTAAACGCGTTGGATGGCGGTTGGTCAATGTCGGAGAGGGGCGGGGCTCAGTGTCAGGAGGCGGGTTCCCAGTGGTTCAAGGAGAGGCGGGAATGACCGGAGGTGGCTGCTGGTTGGTCAGTTCTAGGAAGGGCGGGCCCAGGCGGGGAATGGCCCCGCCTCCTGCCCCGATGGGAGGCAACTGGCCGGCCTGGGGCCTCGCGAGCCGTTGCTGAGGGGAGGCGGGGGGGCCCCATGGCGGGTCACAACCGCGCCCCCCGCTCCCCTTCTCCGAACCCCCATCTCTGGGGCGGTGAGAACCGCGAGGGGGCGGGCATGGGGGGGGGGGTGTCTCCCCGAGTCCGCCCCGCCCGGCTGACGCGTCCCCTCTCTCCCCGCAGGCGAGGAGCCGGGCGAGGCCAACCCCTTCTCCTTCACCGAGTTCGTGCGGAGCCAGGGCCGGAGCGCGGCCCAGCGCGGCGACAGCCCCAAGGTAACGGGGGGCGGGGGTGACTGGCGCGCGACCCCCCCCCCTCTGTCGCCAAGGTAACGGGGGGCGGGGGTGACTGGCGCGCGACCCCCCCCCCCTCTGTCGCCAAGGTAACGGGGGGCGGGGGTGACTGGCGCGCGATCCCCCCCTCTGTCGCCAAGGTAACGGGGGGCGGGGGTGACTGGCGCGCGACCCCCCCCCCCTCTGTCGCCAAGGTAACGGGGGGCGGGGGTGACTGGCGCGCGATCCCCCCCCTCTGTCGCCAAGGTAACGGGGGGCGGGGGTGACTGGCGCGCGATCCCCCCCCCCCCTCGCCAAGGTAGTGGGGGGGCGGGGTGCCTGGCGCGCGATTCCTTCCCCCCCCCCTGCGCCCCCCACCTGCGCCCTCTCTCCCTGCAGGACGCCGCCGAGCCGCCGCTCCTGCGCCGCCAGCCCCGCCCCCCCGAGGCTTCAGGGCTGAGCCGGCCCATCCCGGAGCCGTTTTTCCCGGAGCCCAGCGCCGGCGACACGCTGCTGGACGAGGAGGATGCGGAGTGGAGCGGGTGTTACCAGCCCTCCGCCGTGGAACAAGCCCACTTGGCCGGGGGCGGGGGCGCCTCGCCGGGGCCCAGCGCCTTGGAGTCCTTTTACTCCGACGGGACGGACTGGTCGAGGCTGGAGGACTCCCCGCCGTGGCAGCTGCACCAGAGTGACCCCCTGGGCTACGCAGCACTCGGGACCGGGGACCAGAGCCTGGCGTCCGGGGCGGAAGCTGGAGACGGGTGTTATCATCCTCTGCAGCCCACCTTCCGGGAAGTAAGTGCCTGAGCTCGAGCATCCCAGCCTGCACTGCCACCTCTGAGGACCCTTTCCATGCCTGGAGAGCTCTGTCAGCGCCAAAGCTTCTCTCTCTTGCCAACAGAAGTTGGTCCAAAGATATTGTCTCCCTCACCTTGGCTTTCTAGTATATAATCCTGATACTTTGTGCAGTGTTGGAGCTTAAATTTGCATCTCATTCAGCATGTTACAGAAAAGTTATTTTAGGTCACCCTAAAGCAGGGATTCTAGGGGTGAAAGTAAGTCTAGGGACTTACGGGGCTGGGCTGGGGCTGGCTCTGGCCCCTGGGATCAGCAGGGCTGGGGGAGGGGTGGATCAGAATCAGCCCCTCCCTGCCCTGTGAGTATCCCTCTTCCTTCTCACCCTCTGTCCCCCAGCAGCTGCAGCCGGGGGGCTCCAGCAGCTGTTTAAAGGGCCCTGGGTGGTGGTGGCTTTAGAGATGGATGAAGTGAAGCCCCTTGAAATAGTTAAGAAAACGAGGAATACTTGTGGCACCTTAGAGACTAACTGGTTAGACTCTAAGGTGCCACAAGTATTCCTCGTTTTCTTTGTGGATACAGACTAACACGGCTACTAATCTTAAACCTTGAAATAGTTCTAACTCTTCTTTATAGCATAAGCTAAAAAAATCAGTACGATCACAAGACCATACGTTCTTGATGTCTAATGAGAATTTTTCTTCAGCTACAAGAAGAAAATGCCAGACTAAGAAGCAAGATTAACCAGCTTAATTTCTTCTCTGAAACTCAGACCGACAAGTATGTATATTACAGCAGAAAAGAAATCATCAACTTAATAAATGAAATCCTGATATCCTTATACACTGTAACTGAATGAAACAAGATTTGTGACAGTTTACACCAGTGGTCACCAACCCGTCGGTCACTGTCAACTGGTCAATCCTAGAGGATCCCCCAGTTGATCGCAATCTCTAGTAGTGTTGCAGGGCTGCCTCTAAGGCAGGCTCCCTGCCTGCCCCTGCCCCATGCTGCTTTCAGAAGGGCGGGGGGGGGGGGGGAGGAGGAGGAGAAGGAGAGGAGGAGTGTCCCGGTGTTTGCTGCTCCTGCCTGCAAGCACCTGGGGGGGCACATGGCTCTGTGCACTGCCCCTCTCTGCAAGCACCGCCCCCACATCTCCCATTGGCCGGGAATAGGGATCTGTGGCCAATGGGAGCTGTGGGGGTGGTGCTTGCAGAGGGGCAGTGCACAGAGCCCTGTAACTCTCCCCCCCCCCCCCCCATGGCTATTCCAGCAATGGTGTGGGGCTGGGATAGGCAGGGAGCTCTGCCTTAGCAGCAGCCACACTGCGCCACCAACCAGGAGCTGCTGGAGGTAAGTGCTGCCTGGCGGCAGGCTATCTCCATTCTTCCCGCCCTTCCCAGCTCTGAGCGTCCTCCCGGAGCCTGCACCCCATATCCATTCCTGCACTCCAGCCCCAAGCCCCCTCTTGGAGCCTGCATCCTGAACCACTCCTGCTTCCAAACTCCCTCCCAGAGCTCTCACCCCCTCCTGCACCTCAACCCCCTGCACCTCAACCCCCTGCCCCCCCAGGCTTAGCTCAAAGCCCCCTCCAACACTGAACCCTTCGGCCCCAGCCCTGAACCTGCATCCCCTCCCGAACACCTACCCAAGTCTGGTGAGAATGAGGGTGTGGGAGAGTGAGTGATGGAGATTCGGGGGAGGGGGGGGAATAGAGTGAGCGGGGCTTTGGGGAAGGGGTGGGGAAGATACTGGGTTGCCCTTAAATTCAAAAAGTGCTCTTGGGTGTAAAAAGGTTGGAGACCACTGGTTTACACTATTGTATGACAACTTCACTACAGGGTTATTTCAGCTGAGATACCTTGGCTTCTAAGAAATCAGTTGGATTTCCTTTTTGAAAGAAATCAGGGAAAGTAGGTAGCATGTGAATCTGATTTGGTGTCTTGTTTTTTTAATAATTGGAATCAAATCCTATCCTCTTTTATAACCTATTCAACTCAGTTTGTCAATGAGGGCAAACTTGCCTGTTGGAACACTTCAGACCTTCAAAGTGATGTATTAATAATCCTTCCTTTGTTCCTGTGAGGCAAGTAAGTATTTTAATTTTACCAATAGGGAAATTGATTGTGGAGAGGTTAGGTGAATTTCCCCAGGTCACAGGTGAGTCAGTGACAGAGCCATGATAGGAATTCCTCTGTCCACTGCATCATACTGCTTCACATACTGAGGCAATTCACGCTATCCTAAAAATGGATTGTTACATCACCACTGACCATACCTCAGAATGGCTTGAAAAGCAACATCATAACCATGAATGGACATGTTGTGCAGATGTTCAGCTACAGAATTGTCCTTAATGCTAATGGATGTTGAACAAATAAGTCCAGCCTGGAAACCTAATTCTATAGTGGGTTTTCTATAGTGCCTTGGAATGAACATTTTTGTCATACTGAAGACTCTATCTAGGATGTTCTGAAAATATGGGACCCATAATAGAATCTTCTTGCCTGTAACACTTTGTACTCTCTCTCACTGAATGCAAACCAAAATGCCCACTTTGTTTTCTTTAATAAGGGTAAAAAAGCTTGAAAAAAAACTAGAAGAGAACATGATTAAAGAGCAAGAAGAGGCTCGGGATCTAGAAGCAATGGTGCAGCATGTAGAACAGAATCTCCGGTTGATGACTGTAAATATTTTTTTATGTTCTTATAGTACAGAACCATGATCAGGGTTGCCCTGTGGGGTTTTTGTCCCCCCCCCCCCCCCCCCCCCAAAACACTGGAGGAAGCATAAGTAATGCAGGCAGGAGGCTGGTTCAGTAATAGTAACATTCTCTTTTCAATTTTTCCCATGCATTATTCAGGAGACAAATTATCTATCACTTTTCATAGTATCAGGTGTCTATTACTGACAGCCCTTCTGAAGCAAGGGCTGCTAACATTAAAAAGGAGCTGAGTTCCACTCCAAAAGTACCTCAGTATACAGGAGTCCCGGCTTTGCATGACTGTTTAAAGAATCTTAATCACTCCTATTCAGCTGTTTCTGTGTAGCTTTCTGGAAACACATAATTTACAAATATTTATGTATAGGCATTGCCTACAAGAAAGTTGGTATTTAGGTCATGTGTTTGTTTATAGTGAGTACATTTTTTGTTACTCAGAAGGAAGAAATATATTGCTGCCTTGATCACTTGATAGGGCAAGTCTCTTTGAGGTAGGACTTATGCATT
Organism: Sternotherus odoratus; assembly: GCA_032164245.1. Lineage (NCBI taxonomy): Eukaryota > Metazoa > Chordata > Testudines > Kinosternidae > Sternotherus > Sternotherus odoratus. Next base: position 15,681,944 of record JAVMKO010000016.1, read on the forward strand.
CCTCTGTATTAGGAAAATGCATAGTGCATTCTGGGCACAACAACAATATAAATATTGTATTCCAGAAACGGGCTGTGAAAGCAGAAAATAATGTTGTAAAACTGAAACAGGAAAATGCACTACTTCAGGTACGAATCTGTCCTCTCCTTTTTAAGACTCTCTTACTGTATGAATTTCAGGTGAACATATCTTGATATTACACAGAGTTTATAACAGTGCTACTGGAAAAGTATTCATCTGTGGGTGAATCTTCTATAAATGTCCTTTGTTCTGATTGAACTTAAGTCAATGTAAACCAAAAATTTCACAGCTCCAAAGTTTAGAACTTGTGCGCTATGGGACCAGTAACTATTGTGTGGCTGCTTATCCCACAGAACTGGGATTTCTCACTTTCCATTGGCATAAACTCTGACTTTTGGCCTTGGTATGTTATGTGATAGACATTAAAATCGTATTATTCCGATTAACCTCTCCCTCATCCCCAATGCAAACTCTAAATTTGAACTAATTTTAGTGCCTTCTATCTTACACTGGTAAGAGAAGACAGTAATCCCAACACTACATGGAAGTCCAGATTTCTGATATCAAATATTAACTTCTAAATGAATTGGAAAATCCACTACTATAATATCAGGATTAAAACTGAATAAGGGAAGGAAGCAGCAGCAAGATGGTTTTCAGAATGAAGCAGATTTCAGGACTGCTAACTAGCAACCTGCCAGAAGGGTTAGAAGCACTTGTTGGGACTCTAGTACAAATGCTTTCAGGTCTGGTAAAGGCTTCCAAGGTTTAGTTCTGGATCAGAGATCACATGAAGAATTTTGATCCCTTTAAGTGGATACCATGATCTTGCAAATGGCACATGTTCCTAAGGGAGAGAGCCCTAAGTTAGCCCCCAAAAAGTAGCATTCAAGTACTCATAGGAATTGTTTTCTCATGCATCTTATATAAATAAATATGCATCTGCTCCAGAAAATTGCTTATAATAAACTAAACTCTCCCTAAGGTTCAGCTGAAGAATTACAAGACAGAGAATGAAGTCTTGAAGACTGGCCAGTCTGCTAGTTTGGCTGTAGTGAAACAAAATGCAGATATTGCCTTGCAGAATCTTCTGAGAGTAATTACAAATTCACGCTCTTCAATAAAGTAAGTTCAGCTTTATAAAGAGAACCATAAAATAAAGAACTTGTCCTAACAGGAGTTTATAGATTAAATGAAAAATATAGTACTGGAAGCTCTTTCATTGACATTCATGAGATTGTGATTTCACCTTTTGTTTACATTTTGAATTTCAATTTCACATAGCATGGAAGAGCAAACACTGTTCAGTTTCACTTACTAGTTCACTTACAGTAGCTCAGTGTTGCTATGTTTGTGTGTGCACTGCAGGAAAATAATTACACAATTTAGATTTTTCACTAACTATTCAAAACTAAGTCCATTTTCTGTGTAGTATATTAAGGTTTTGTAGAACTATGTTTTTTAATTAAATGTAAATATTAATCCTAAACTACCTAAATCTTTTTGTTACAGTGAATTTTGAAATTCAAGTGTTTTTCTTAGCAACTGAAGTTGCATCAATGTTCTCTGATATAAATAAGTTTGAAATGCCCTCTTTGTTGTTCTTTGTCTCTGCATATGGACCCCTCTTCTGGTAACATTTCTTGTTACTTGTAATCTGCCCTATCCTGTTCAGTATTTTGTTTTTTAAATTCCAGGCAATTGGTCTCAGGAGCAGAATCATTGCAAGTTGTTGCCGAGCTCCTTAAATCGATAGACAGAATTTCTGAAATTTCAGATGATGGACTGTGAAAAAACCACTAAAGGAATTCTACGGCTAGAGCTCTGTTTACATATAGAAATCATTATTTAAAGATTTTGCTTTAATATTTAAAAAAACCACTGTCTCTTAAAATATGCAACCTTTACCCTTAATGTTTTTATTGTGGGAGAACAGTTATGTACTGGTGCAGTATTACCCTTCTTTACATTGTATCAGCAGTACAATGGCAGCCATTGGCTCGCCAAAACCTGATCCAGCAAAATATATACTTTAAGTGATTTGTTGGATTGGGACCTCAGAACCCAGCCTTCACTCTCTGTGCGTTGCAGTCTCCCATTAAGATGAACTGGAGCACTGGACTCAAAAACTTTGTGCTCCTGCCTTTTTTCCTCATTCCCTTTAATATTGCTGTGTCAAAGTATTTTATAAATGCTGGGAGCAAATCAATCTTTTCTGTGGGTTTTTTTTTTTTTTACTGCCATGAGGGGCAAGGTAGGGGGAAATATTTTGAACTCTTGTATAATTAAATAGAGACTATACATAATGCTTTAACAGGTTAAGTACTTCCTAAATATATTTATAAATGATTTTTTAATTGTATTAGGTTTTGTAACAACACTTACAAAAAAATAAAAAAAATAAACTGCAACTACTACTGCCTTTCATTGGTGAGTCCTTGTGGTTTAAACAAAATGGTTTTCAGGGGAAAAAAACCCTGATGGGTTCTTTTTTTAAAGTGGAAAAAGGTCACTTTGGTAGAGGTGAGGCAGCTGCTTTTGTGCACTGGACTACTTTCCATAAGAAGTCCAGAACTCTGATCTATACTACTGCAATAGTGTATTCTAATAGAGGAATTTTTACAGGTGTATTTATACACATTGCAAACTCAAATTTGAGCAGAAGTGACTAATTACATATACCAACTTTACATGTGATTGAAACAATGGAGCTAACCTTTCTTTGTGCAAAACAGGTGCCAGTGATGTAGTAGTAAGTGGAAAAATAGGGAAGTTAATATAGTTAAAGTATGAGAAGAAATTAGTGTTTAGGGATTAGTAGTTCCTGCAAATTTGCAGTGTTTATTTTTAGTGGTACTGTGGCAGCTACCATGAAGGGAAGTAAGGGTATAGGAGCTGCAGCACCCTACCCCAATTCTGCCCTGTTTTGCTCAGATCTTAACACGGAGGTGGGTGTAAGAGGCATGGGCATAGGGTCGCTCAGCACCCTCCTTCAGCATGGATGCTTTCCTTTATCTGATTCTACATAAACCAGTTGTCTCCGGCCGCGTAGCGCTGGTCCTGCCTTAATGCCAGATCAAATAAATCAGAGCAGGACTAGGAGCCTTCTGGGGGTAGTAAGCACCTGCCCGGACATTTGAGCGAGCCCCGCAGCGGGTTCTTCCGGTCAGCTTCAGGCTGTGCGGCCGGTTTCTAGGGGTGGGGTAAAGCAACCACCTCCATCCCTTCCTTCGCGGTGTCACAGGTGGTGGGGTGAGAAAGGCCGAGAAGAGTGACCGCTCCAGAGCCGTGGACCGCTGGCCTGGCCAAGTCCTCTCTGCTCCGGCTGCAAGGGCGGCCGGCCTGGACCCAGCGGTTCCACCCTCCTGCGGTTCTTAACCGGGTGTCCAGTCATGCCGCCTCCCGGGGCCGGAGAGGAGACTCCCTGCACGGGCCGCCTGGCAGCCCTGGGCCCGCCCTATAGCCCAGAAGGGGGCGGGGTCTAGAGAACACGTGGTGGGTCCCTGCCGCCTCTCGGCGTCCACCCACCAGCCCCGCCGTGACCGCCTCAGCCCCGTCACGTGGCGGAATGCGGCCAATCAAAGAAGTCTCCTCGGCGATATGGCAAATACCGGGGCACGCGAGCCCTCGGCCCAATCAAAACTCCACCCCTCTCGGCACGTGATAGGTTCACTGCCCCCCCTCCCCCCAGCACGTGACACCGGCTGCCCAATCACACTAACTCCTGGGGGCAGGTGACCGCCTCCTAGGTACTGGGAGGGCGGAGCTAGCCCGGCTGCAGGGCCGGGAGTCTCGCCTCCGTCTGCCTCGGGGCCATGGCCCATTACCTGGGCCCGGCTGGGGACCTCCTGCGGGAGCGCGGTGAGGGGCCGGGAGTGGCGGCGGGGCTGTATTTGGAGGGGCTCCCCCAGGGGGGGCTGCGGGCTGGATCCCGGGCGTCCACCTGGGGAGGCGGGTGGGGTCTGCAGGGAACGTCCCCTACTGCCGTTCACCGGGGAAGCCCCCGCCGCCCCCTCCCATCCCTGGGGGAGAGCGGGGGGGGGCACTGCCCTGGTTACAGGGGCTGGGGGAGAGCGGGGGGGGGGGGCACTGCCCTGGTTACAGGGGCTGGGGGAGAGCGGGGGGGGGCACTGCCTTGGTTACGGGGGCTGGGGAAGAGCGGGGGGGGGCACTGCCTTGGTTACGGGGGCTGGGGGAGAGCGGGGGGGCACTGCCTTGGTTACGGGGGCTGGGGGAGAGCGGGGGGGGCACTGCCTTGGTTACGGGGGCTGGGGGAGAGCGGGGGGGGCACTGCCTTGGTTACGGGGGCTGGGGGAGAGCGGGGGGGGGCACTGCCTTGGTTACGGGGGCTGGGGGAGAGCGGGGGGGGCACTGCCTTGGTTACGGGGGCTGGGGGAGAGCGGGGGGGGCACTGCCCTGGTTACGGGGGCTGGGGGAGAGCGGGGGGGGGGCACTGCCCTGGTTACGGGGGCTGTAGCTGAATCCTCTGCCTCTCTTCCCCCCCCCCCCCCACAGAAGTCATGTCGCCCGTGGATTTACACGCGGAAAGAGAAAAAATCCGGCGGGAAATCGAGGAGTTAGAAAAGAGCTTGGACCCGAGTGTGCCGAGTGTCGAGGTCCTGGTGTCGGATTCCAGCCTGGACTCGGATTCCGACCTAGGTCCGTTCTCACGGTATTTCTCTGACTATCCTCTAGTGCCTATTGATCCGCCCACACCATGTGCCCTGCAGCGGCTAGACACTGTTCCTACAGACCCTGCCCGTATCTCCCGGGTACATCGGACTTGTGTGCAGAGCTTTAATGTTGTCGCAATGTTCCCTGCTACAAACTGCTGTCCCTGCCTGCCTTATAATGTATGACAGGCTTACAGGAACGCCTCGTTTAAAGTTGTCCTGGTTAACATTGTAATGCTGCTGATCAATTAGGGAACATGCTCCGTTTACAGTTGTGCAATGCTCCCTTCTAAAGTCTTCAGCTGTCCAGCAGGCTGTCAGTTGCCTGCAAGTTCAGCTGTCCCTTCCCCCACTGCCATGTGCTGCTCCATGAGTCTCCTGCTTGCTGTGTGTGGGGGAGGGGAAAAAGAGTGAGGGGCTAATGTCAGGTGTCTCCCTTCCCCCTGCACCCCACTTACCCCATCTTTCATAGAGCAGGGAGGATACATAAGGGACACATGCTGTCTTGTTGATCTAAGTAATAAGGCAGTCTAATTGGACATGTGTATCTCTAGGGGTCTGAACTTACAAGGAAGTGTGTTGACCTACTCTCAGCACCCCAGAAACCCACACTCTCTCCCCGCACACTCCCTGTCACACTCCACACACACCCCATTTGAAAAGCAGGTTGCAGCCACTTGAATGCTGGGATAGCTGCCCATAATGCACCATTCCCAATGGAGCTGCAAGTGTTTCAAATGTGGCCTTTCAAATGTGGCCATGCCAATGTGCTTTCAGGTCTCACTGTGGAGAGACTGGAGCGCTTTTCCTAGTTCACTCCGAAGGCCGGTTTAACTTAAAGCGCTCTACATCTGCAAGAGTATCCAGACCCTCTGTCTCTGACTGCCCTCCCTCCTTTCCTGCTGCCTTGAAGAGTGTGAGAGTTAACCCTTGAAGGCTCAGTGGAGTGCTAGTTCATTATTTAGCAATAAGACATTCCCTGAGAAATATCCCACCTTCTGACTCCTCCACCTCAACCAGGCTTCACAATTGTCATCGCCGTGTACCAGTATTAAATTGTTTGTTTAAAACTTATACTACAAAGTATAAGTTTTAAACAAACGTGTGTGTAATATATATAATATTTTCTCTGATGAAAAAAATTCTCTGGAACCTAATCTCTTAATTTACATTAATTCTTATGGGAAAATTTGATTCGCTTAACATTGTTTTGCTTAAAGTCACATTTTCCAGGAACATAACTACAACGTTAAGTGAGAAGTTCCTGCACATCTCTTTTGGGATGGGGCGACCACATCTGCATGCAGTACTCAAGATGTGGGCTTACCATGTTTTTATGTATCTTTTCCTGTAATTAACAAAAAAAACCCTTGTACTTCTATTTCTAACAGATGATCTGGATGATGACGACTCAGATGCTCACACTGAAATGGTAATACATCTTTCTTAAAATGCATCATCCTATCTTTCGGCTAATGGGGGAAGAACATATGTCTAAAGGAGGCTTTTCACATTTATTGCACCTAACAGGAAATGTTGCACTTAAAAAGGGAAATATTACTGCTAAAATTTTCACTTTTACAGGTTCTGTTATTGTGTTTTCTTTATCTCTAATTAAAATGTTTTATTTTTCTATTGTTTCCTGGAACTCAGGTAAGAGTATTTAAAAATATTTGTATAACAGAGTACATACAAAGGGAATTTTTTGTGGATCGATCCAGTTGATGTCATTGCAGGGCTCATTGGCATTTTGTATCTGACTAGTTAGATATTTGGATGTAGTGCATTTGCAAAAACAGAGTTCTGTTTCACCCACAAAGTTTTGTATCAACTACTCAACAAAAAGAATCTCTGGACACTCTAGAAATCATGCAGTTGGGGATAAATAACAGCAAAGGGGAAGGAATGAGATGAAGGGTCAGGAGCGTGGTTCTGGAAGGCTGGTTCATCCAGCAGATGAAAAGGCCCTGGCATCTATACCTGCAAAATTGTGAGGCTGGCCAGAGAAGAGGCAAGTACTAAGGGCCTGAAACTGCACCTATAGAAACGAGTAGCTACATTCCCATTGACTTCAATGGAAGCAAGTTCAGGTCCAAAATCAGCAGAGGACAAGGGAGAGGGGAAATAGACACGGTTGATAATGTTGGCAGTGAGAGCACAAAAGAGGACAGCTGGGTTAGAGATGTTTTCAGAAGGATTCACACAAGATGCCTGATGTTAATGGTAGTGGCTGGTTAAATAAAAATTGCTGTCTGCTCAAAGCAAGCTTAGCTCTCTTCCCTTCTATCCTTTAAATCACATGTATTTCATCTCACATCAGGAAGTAGAGAAAGAAGGGGGCAGTAGTGATGATGACGATATTGATAACAACCTTCCGGCGGACCCAGAAACATGTTTACAGATGAACCTGGTGTATCAGGAAGTTATTCAGGAAAAGATAGAGGAAGTAAATCTTCTGATCACACAAAACAAAGAACAGCAGGTAGGTGGAACTTGGGAAAAATGTTCCTTAGTGCAAAGTTGGGGTGTGGGTTTTTCTCCCATTCATATCAACGGGGGAAGAAGTCCTGCGGATGTTTTTTAAATTTGAATCCTTGAATTGTATTTGGTGAATCATTTTCAAGTGTCTGGAACTTTGAAGATCTTATCAAATAACAGCGGACGACAGCATGAACTGCAAAGTAAAGGAATCCTATTGATTTTGTTTACATACCAAGAGCCGAATCCTATGAGTGGCTCCATTAAGTTCAGTGGAACTTGATATGCTTATGGATTGTAAGGATTGGCAAAATCAGGCCCTTAATCTGGGTTTTAAATGACTTGCAAAACCTAATATGAAGAGAAACATTTTTTATGAAATCCTGTTTTAAGGGCCTATTTTCACTGCATTTTATATATATAATATATATATATTAAAAAGCATTCAATTGATGAGTTACAAACTTCCAAGGAACATTTTCCTAATGTAGGAGAAGCACTAACATTACAGTAAGAATGAAGCTAAAGTGAGTGCAGCTAAAAAAAAAAAATAGAGCATCAATATGAGCAGTAAATTTGGGAGAGGTGAGTGATTTTTATTATAATTGGCTCCATGTGGGTAAGAAATTTATTTTTAAAGTAGATTGCACTGCACTGAAGTTTTCAGAAATAAGACATTAGGCCTATGGCTAAAGCTAATCTAGGATATTAATCTTCACAATGTAAACAGGTTTTTTTGGTGGCTTTCTATTATGGGTTTGGACCAATTAGACCATAATTCATTCTTTGCCATTGGTAATTTTGACATGTAGCACATGTATGTAGTTAGCTTTTGCTTGCACTGCGATGGTAACAGCTAGATTTTCGCTCATTACAACAAATTGCTCTTGTATCTGTTTTTGCATTGGTCCACTTGGCTATTGCATAGGAAATTTGCCAGGTTGCAGAAACTACATTTAAAAGATCAGCGAATATATATAGTCTGATGTTGCAAGATAATTGGGTCTTAGCCTGGGATATTCATAACAGCAGGGCCACTGGCTGAGTTTGAAGTGGGATCATTTAAGTGTCAGTGATGTGTATGGTTTTCAATTAATGGTTGTATTGTAGAAAGAAATTATGTGTCAAGTTGGTGTTCCAAAGATGGCAAAGGTGGGAGATGGCAAACTTCTACCATTGAATTTGTTCTTGGGCCATTTTATGAAGCCGTACTTCAAGGATAAAGTATCGGGCATTGTAAGTATAACTAAATGCATATTATGGTCATTATTCCTGCGTCTTTTAGCTGTAGCTTGTTACTTGCGCTCCTTCTTGAAATGAATATTGCTGAATATTAAGGTCACTGCATCTGAGTTTTCAGTAATGTGTGGTTTGTTTGGTTGGTTTTTTGCCTGATTTGAGATACAGACTTAGCTTATCGGTTACTTGCTACCTTTTTTTGTCTATCTTAAGATATAAAGGGAGGGAGGATTTTCCTCCTCAAAATTCTGGCTTACACAGCATACAGAAGACAAAAGAGTGCCTTTAAAATATATAATCAGAACCATTCTGTTATAAAATGCATGTGACCTGGAAGAGGATTCTAGGTAATAAAATGGAAATCTACCCACCAAGCTTTCTAGGCATAGCACAGTATAATGTCATGCAAGTGACAAGCTGTGTCTTCTCTTTGTTTTGTTACCTTATCTTCCCAGCCCAACTCCCATTGTCTGCTTCATGCACCTTAGCATCCTGGCTGTCTTGTAATCTGAGCTCCCTAGGGCAAGGGCTGTCTTCGCTGTCCCATAAGAACGGCCATGCTAGGTCAGACCAATAGTCTGTCTAGTCCAGAATCCTGTCTTCCGACAGCGGCCAGTGTCAGGAATGAACAGAACAGGGCAATTATCAAGTGCTCCATTGCCTGTTTCTCCAGTCCCAGCTTCTAGTAGTCAGAGGCTGGGGACACCCAGAGCATGGGGTTGCATCCCTGATTGTCTTGACTAATAATCATTGATGGACTTATCCTCAAAAATGTATCTAATTCTTTTTCGAATCTAGTTACGGTGTTGGCCTTCACAACCTGTCAGTGCCACAGTTACGTGTCTTAGCCCGCTAAAGCTTGACCTTGGTCACTATAATACAAATAACTGCTCTTTATTTATGAATCCTTATCCAAAATGGTCACACCACTTCTTGAATTAGAGTGGGCAGGTGTTGCATGCATACCATTACCCAAAGTGCTTTTCCACCCAATTCCCAGGGGTCTGAGACACTCGGCGTGGATGAGTGGACTGAGCACGAGTAGAAAGAAAGGAGCTGCAGAGTTCTCACCTTAGCTTTGCCACTGACTTGCTCAGTAGTCTTGGGCAAATCACTTAACTTCTACTCCCTTCTATAAAGTGGGAATAAAGCTGCTTGTGTGTCCATCCCCTCATGGAGTTCCTCTGAACTAGAGCTTAAAGTGCCCTGTGCAGTGGGAGAGTGCGAATGCACAGGCTTGAATTATAGTCTGCTTTATAGCAGTGGTGGTGTCAGAGCTCTGGGAATGAGCTGAATCCTCAATCAAAATGTAACATGTGCTGTATCTAACATCTCTGATCTTTACTAGGGCCCTCCTGCCAATGAAGATACCCGAGAAAAGACAGCACAAGGCATAAAATCCTTTGAGGAGCTGCTTATAAAAAAGTGTAAGAAACCTCCTGTCCGGGTGCACTGCTCCAAGTTCTATAATAGGCTTGGCAAACTCACTGAGGTTTTCTGCATCCTTTTCTTCAGTGTTCACACTGTTATGCATCAAAGCCACCAGTGCACAATGGAAATGGTGCAGACGCTAAAAGTAACAGGACTGCTCTGAATTACGCTAAACTTCGCTAGCCTTGGATGTTGGCATGGCTGATAGTTTCATGGCTCTTCCTTTCCCTTGTATCTGCCCTGATGCATTGCATGTTAAATTGTGCGGCCATTCTATTAGCTAACACAAACTAAGCAGGATCTTGCCAAGTCGGTACTCAGATGGCAGCATCTAGGTGTTATGGGATTGGTGCTGGGGCTGTAGTAGGTGATGCTCTTCTGTAGTAGGTCTTGCATCAAGTTAGCAATGGAACCAGGAATAGAGCCCAGATTTCTTGTTTCTTGTGCTTCTAGGCACAGAGGGGACCAGCAACAATCTGGGCATAATGCAGTGGACCATTTCCAAGAGGCCATGGGGATACTTTAAAGTGGAGGTTGAAGCCAATAGGTTTGCTTATTAGACATGGCCTTATATTAGTGACGTTGGTGCCCTCATCTGTGTTTTGTCCCCAGGGAAAAGCAAAGAGAAGAGCCTGCTGAACAAATCAGTAATAAGTGACCGTTTGCAGCGTCTGCTTCAGCCAAAGTTATTGAAGTAAGCGAAGCATAAGAAATCCCATCGCTGCTGATGAGATAAGTGTGTTCTGGGTTTTGATGGCCTGTTAGGCACCGGGGAGGAGAGTGACTGCGAGCTGGTGTCATTTCCACCTCCCTTCTCTCAAGTGTATGCCGTGGCACAGTTACTGCCACCTGTAGTGAGGTTACAAAGCACAGCAGGGAGGGGGTTGTCTGTTTGGGCCTGGGATGATCAGCCTGTGAGAGTAGGGAGCATACGTCAAGATATGAATGACTCTCTGATTATATTGCAGGTAATCAGCTGGTTGGGAGTTCACTTTTATAGCTCAAAAGTACCAAGGCATTTCCTAGCCGTCCAGCCCTTCCCATTAATATCCGTATGGCCTAAATTCCTGTTACAGGGACTGCGACATTTGGGCTTGGAGTGCTAGCATGTAGCCCTTGAGCCCTAGTTTAGCATCCTTGAATAAACCGAACAACATGGAGGCAGATTCTTGTTCCTACACGGTATCACCCTTCACTTGGCTCCTGGGGGGATATGGCTAGTCTGAGCCATGGACCTGGCAAGCTTCTCCATGTCTGCGGCCGCAGCAGCCATTGCAGATCTTCATAGCTCCAACTTGCAGGAGGTGGGGAAAGCAGTTGGTCTGTCAACTGTTCTGTAGATTAGCACTTGGTATAGATGAGGAGGCAAACCATAAGCAGTGGGTCTGCTATGTGGAATAGTGTCTGGGGGCTATTTTCTGGAAGATGGGGACCAATCCAAAGTGTTCTGTGGACTTTCAAATAAGCTCTGTGAAATAAGAATGGCAGAGGAAAGATCCCAGCTTTTGGGCCTGCCAACTTTAACACTGTCTTATAGCTCTTACCCTGGCGTCTGTTTAGTCATGTTTAATAATCTTGGAAATGTCCTTAAACAGGCTCAGCTATTTGAATCAGAAACTGGAAAAAGCCAAGAGTGAAATGGAAAAGAAGATTTTGGAAAAGCAAGTCAAAGAAACAGAGCGTGAAATAGAGGAGATCAAGTGAGAGGATTTCTGTTCTGGGTGAAGTGGACACTCTCTTGTAGGGATTTTTTCCCCTCTGAAGACAGTTGTAAAGCTCAAACACTAGTAGACTTAAGCTGGGAAAACCTTACCTTATTCTGGCTTGCAAACAATTCCAAAAACAGTGTTCAAACCAGCGTTGTTCCAGAGCCCTTACTCCTCAAATATTCAGTAGCAATGTTGCAGAGTGTTATGGGTATTAATATGTAAATGTAGCCATCCAGCTTTGTTTAATAACTTCTGCCTCCAGTACTGAAGTGCTGCAAGCAAAAGCTGTTGGTTTAACTGTGTAGAGGTTAGGAATTCAGAGCCATTTGTAAAGCTTCGGGCACTGCTTTGGATGTATTGACCTGTTCTGTATAGTGCATTTCATAATTGTGGTAGAGTTAAGTTATAAAGCCAGCATCAAGGATCCATGTATGCTAAGGTACATATGTGTGTGTGAATTTGCCTCGTTCAAATAGGTGCCATTTGGGCCTGTCTAAATTATAAAAATTAACCATTTGTAACCAACATTTTTCTGCATTCCTGCATCATCCCTATTGCAAAGTATATTAGTGTGTTCCCTTAGGGCATTGTCATGTCTGATTGCTGTGAAGGGAAAATGTAGTTTACACACACAGGTTAAGTTACTGTCTTAGTTAGAGACACTCTAAATTCCATCAGAGGTTTTAGACACAAGTCTAAGTTGTACATTAGGTGTACTGCAGCTGTAGTATACTAAAGGGGTTAAATAGGTGTGTACCTATTACTATTTGTTTGTGTTGTCCTAGCTACTAGCCCTGGTCATGGACTGGTCCCCATTGTGCTAAACACAGCATGTTCTGGTAATCACAGAGTTGAAATTTTTCCCCCAAAGGGCCTATGGGAGTTAAGGAACCAAATTTCATTGAAATTCAGAGAATTGGGAGCCTGAAGCCCTTAAATCCCTTTGGAAGTCATTCTGTAATGAAGACAATCTTGTTTCACTTCAGTCCCATACAGCCTGTCTTGTGACATGCTGTGAGCCTAACAAACACAAGTACTTATCTTCTCTTGCTCTTTGCTGGTGGCCCTTGATGTTACCAAAGGAAGAATCTGTCCCTAGAAAGACTGTACTGTGCAGGTGTGCTGGGTTGGGAGAGGGAAGGCAAAATGATCATCTCAACAATGATTAGGAGCCTGAGTCTCTACATCTCCCATTGAAGGCCATGAGATTTGGAGGTGTACAACACCTAGCAAGATTAGGCATAGAAAGAGAGCCAATGGTTGATGTGATCATTTCTTCCTCCCCTGATTTAGCCATCTGCCAGAGGAGGCCTTATTAGGAAACAGACTGGATGAGCACGACTGGGAGAAGATTTCCAACATCAATGTAAGTTGGTAGAGCAATTACTTAGACCCAGATTCTGCCTCCCTTCCTCTGCAAGTTGCCCCATTGATTTAATTGGCGCTAGTTGTGAAATAAAGAACTATTTTGGGTGGACAAGGGAGGTAGAACCCAGCCTTTAGCACTTCAATCTTTTCAAAGGGATGCAACCCAAACCCTAATTTAACCTCCAAATATCCATCTGGGTTCCAAGGGGGAGGGGACTGGTTTGAGACTTGACATAGTGGAAGGGATTCAAGAGTTGGGTGCCAACGGAAAATACCCAACTCTTTACACAAAGATTAACAGCAAAAATATATTTGAAAATGTATTTAAGAAATAAGCCTTTTGCATCAATCTCAATCAGTTTGCTAGGATATTTCGGTGGTGTCTGCAAGGCTGAGCCAAATTGTGTTGTTTCTCTTAGTTTGATGGAAGTCGCAACGCAGAAGAGCTGAGGAAGTTCTGGCAGAACTGGGAGCATCCAACCATTAACAAGAGGGAGTGGAATGAAGAGGAGATAGAGAAGTTAAAGGAAATAGCTGCGAAACATAATTGTCTGGACTGGCAAACTATAGCCCAGGAGCTTGGGGTAAGGTGCTCCCCACTATGAAGTGAATATTTGAGACCCAAGGTTAGATTTGAAAATAATACGGTCAGTGCTGAGAAGTGGCTTGAAGCGATGGGTGTACTCTGGGGTGCTGTTCTGAAAAAGGAAGTTCATTGTAGTGTTCGGGAAATGAATAAACCAAGTGAGTCCTAGCAAGGCAGAGTGCAGGCAGGTGCTATATGCAGACCTCCCCACACGTACTCCTCCATTCTGACATTTCTACTGTTCTAGTTCTGGGCCTCTTTCCAATGGGTAAGACACCAGAGGAATATTTCTGCTAGAACATCCAGCAGGGGTGAGGCTGAGATCACCAAACTGGCACTCATAACTAAAGTCAGAGGTGAAAGACTGGTATTTGCTCTCAGCAAGTTTTCTGTGTACCCTCTTGCTGCTTGAGGGAAATGTAAGCCAGAAATCATGCTAATGAATGTGTTTTATGAGAAACACTTAAGGGAGCATGAGCGAAACCTCTTAACTTCTTCACTTTCTAGAAGATGAACCAACCAGAAAAATGTTTAGCTTCTTGAGACTCTAGTGGATGTGGCTTTCTAAACACTTTATAGGCATGTCAACACACTCTCCGGTCGGCGTGGGACTTTTTCCGGGCAGTGTCAGCTGAAGACTAACTGTGTGTAACTACCCCACTGCACCACAATAACTCCAACTCAGGAACCAATCCATGCAACAAACCTCGATGCCAACTCTGCCCACATATCTACACCAGCAACACCATCACAGGACCTAACCAGATCAACCATACCATCACTGGCTCATTCACCTGTACATCAACCAATGTCATATATGCCATTATATGCCACCAGTGTCCCTCTGCTATGTACATCGGCCAAACTGGACAGTCCCTACGAAAAAGGATAAATGCACACAAATCAGATATTAGGAATGGCAATATACAAAAACCTGTAGGGGAACACTTCAACCTGCCTGGACACACTATTTCAGATTTAAAGGTCACCATTCTGCAGAAAGGGAACTTCAGATCCAAACCGCAAAGAGAGACTGCAGAGCTTCAATTCATTTGCAAATTCAGCTCACACACTTTGGGATTGAACCGGGATCTACAATGGTTGGCTCATTACAGACATTGTTTCTCATCTCTCCATGTCCACACACCCCATTCAAATGCTAGACGAATAATCCACACTCCCTGATCGGAGATAACAAGCTGGCTCAGCTTAATTGGACTAACCTTTTCACCTCCCCCCTGGCTCTTACCTACTTTTCTATAACTGCCTGTTTGTGAACAATTGAACACTTCTACTGCCTGCATCCGACGAAGTGGGTATTAGCCCACGAAAGCTCATGCTTCAAAACTTTATAGTTAGTCTTTAAGGTGCCACAGGACTTTGTTAACTTTGTTACCCCACTTGGGTGGCAATAACTTGCTATTTGTGCAGCAGCAGGAAACTCCTTGCACCACAATGCCCAGTTCCAGTGTCGACACTTTCAAAAGGATGTCCTAAAATTGGAGAGGGTTGAGAAAAGAGCCACGAGTCCTGGTCTAGAAAACCTGCTTTACAGAGAGAGGTGTAACCTGGATTTGTTTAGCTTCTCAGAGAAAAGGTTAAGTGGTGACTTTGATCAGTTTATGTGGGGAGAAGAGCTCTGAAAGATGGCTCTTTAATCTTGCAGACAAAGGCATAACAAGATCCAATGGCTGGAAGTTGAAGCTAGACAGATTGGAAGTGAGAAACAAGGCAACTTTTTAACAGGGAGGGTAGTTTACCAGTGGGACAACTTACCAAAAGATGTGGTGGATTTTCCATCACTTGAAGTCTTTCAATCAAGATCAGATGTCTTTCTAATAGAGATGCTTTAGCGCAGCGGTTCTCAAACTATGGAGAACCGCAACCCCTTTTTGCTTCCTGCTTTGGCGCGGCGCAACCGCAAAAGCGAGGCTTGATGGAGAAATTGCTGTGAAGCTTTATGGCCTGTGTTAAGCAGGAGGTCAGACTAGATGACTGTAATCAGCTCTTCTGGCCTTAATTTGTGAAAGAGGAAAGATAATGAAACATCAGTGAGTGCTTGTGTTGGACCATTAATTGACAATGATTATAATCACGTCACTGTCATCTGGTGCTCCCTTCTATTTGCTGTATACACTTATCTTGCTTGTCTTCAGTTATAAGCTATTTGAGTACGACTGTCTTTTCATTGTGTGTAGTGCTTAATACAATAGAGACCTGGTCCCTGACTGGCACTACGGCAGTATTAATACTTTATAAAGACTGGATTTGAACCACCACAGGTGCATGCCAGAGACAGATTGATTCAACCCTCTGTCTTTCCTAGGTCAAAATGCCCTCCGTGATCCGAGTAACTCTTTGTTCTTTGTTTAAGACAAACCGAAGTGCATTCCAGTGCCTGCAGAAGTTTCAAGCCTACAATAAAGACTTCAAGAGGAAAGAATGGACAAAGGAAGAGGACAAGATGCTCCTGCAGCTTGTTCAAGAAATGAGAGTAGGAAGCCACATACCTTACAAGAAAAGTAAGTGATCTCCAAGGCAACCCCCTGCCTTGTACTCACAGAGCCTGATTCTCCAAGGTCTTGTGTTCTGTCATGTTCTCTATGTGCAACCGCACTTTCCAAATACAAAAGGTGACATGATCCCTGTTCTGGAGAGGTGGAGTTAATTTCATACAAACCTTGGATTTAATTTAAAAGGCTCATCTGCAGTCATGACCCCCTGGTGCCAGGAGCCTACCATATCTTCCAAGGATGGATTTGGTCTGTACTTGGATGTAAAATCTCCTGGGTGCTGCAGGATTAGTTGTTGGGAGGTGTGTATGTAATACCATTTATACTAGAACCACATGTAACATTTCATACACACTGTTCTTGGTTCTTTGTACACGTCAGTTGTGTTTGAGGAGGTAAATATTTAAGTCATAACTGCAATGTGCTTTAACAAGAATGCTAGAAGTGTTCTATTAAAAACAGAATTTATTTCCATTTCTAGTTGCTTATTACATGGAAGGAAGAGATTCTATGCAGCTACTTTACCGATGGACAAAGAGCGTGGACCCCAACCTAAGGAAAGGATTCTGGACACCAGAGGAAGATGCTGTAAGTTGCTTTATCTTTTCTCTAGTGCTAGAAAAATGACGTGGTACAAAAAGTGGATAGATTAAGCCATTCCATTGCTGAATAGCCACGTGTCTTGGTAGTTTTAATCCGTGGAACATGAAAAAGCAGCCAGAAAAGGCAGTTCAGGAGTTCTAGGACTTGATGTGGAGTCACAGGGCCTAGTTTCAGGTTAGATTATTGTAAAGACTAACAGATCTGCTTCTGTCTTGAGCCCATTTTAGCTGAAATGGACCAATATGCAATCTCTGGGGTCATTAGTGAAATATTAACTTTTATTAGTGTTCTATGGGCAGAAGCAGGTTGTGATCTCTATTACGAGATTTATACTTGTGTGTATATATAGTTATAGCCATAGGTGCTATAAAAACCTAGAGGTAGATGCACAACTCTCCACTGAAGAGCTTACAGTCTGCTCTGACCGTATTTCACTAATGCTGAAATGCCAAGTCTGTCTTCCTCTTCTTCATGCACTAGACCATTGTAGCAGTGTTTTCACTTGAAAACAAACTAGTTAAAATAAGTTATAGGTATTTTTAAAAATAAAATTAATTTGGGAGCATAAATGATCTGGTGTGACCTGTCTGAGTAACTCCAAAGTTCACCAGTGACAAAATTAAAGTCATCCTGTGATTTCTATTTGCTGCTGCTTCTATGGAGGTGGGGAGGGAGGGTGGGTGTGCTTGGGAGGGCACAGACCAAGTGGAAACTGAATACATTAAAAGCAGGGTGTCATGCATATAGCTAAGTAATTCCTAAAAGATCCCAGCCAGTGGAGACTTGTTAACTTGGAATGACTTGGATGTGTTACCAGCTTAATCTTTCTTTGTGTAATTCGCGTAGAAGTTGTTGGCAGCGGTTGCTAAGTATGGAGAGCGTGACTGGTACAAAATTCGGACAGAGGTACCAGGAAGGAGTGATGCTCAATGCAGAGACAGGTCCGTATAGTGACTAAAGGAATCTTGCTTCCAAATTCTCTCCTGTAACAAAGATGCAGCATTTTAAAAAAAGGCCCGGGGGGTGAGGGGGGCAGGATTTTTACAAGACGTGCACCTAGTTCCTCTATGCACCTTTCACAAATAACCCACAAAACCTATTTTCTAAATAGAACAGAGGCCAGAAGGAATCTGTGTATCCCCTCCCATGTTTTCATTGTTGGATTATTCTGTGCATGTCTGAAAAGTTTAGTCAGTGACTCTTGTGATCTGTCACTGCTGTTGGGGGTTAGAGGTGCTCCGCGCCTTCCAGGATTGGGCCCTAAATTAGCAATTGTACCTGCTTCTAGTTTTGTGTTGCCTTTGCTACTTCTCAATTGAGAGTCCTGGGATCTTTGCTGAGAACCAAGGATTTGCATGAGGAAAGAAGGGGTCCACTGATTTTTACTCTCCATCTAACTTTAGAAACATCTCTTATGAAAGAGAACATGTAATCCCATTAATGTTTGTATTAAATCTTAATTTTCTAGGTATTTGAATGCATTACACCATGATGTAAAGAAAGGCAGGTGGAATTTAGAGGAAGAAGAACAGTTAGTTGAACTGGTAGAGAAACATGGTGTGGGTAAGTTTTCACTGTGGCATAATCTTTAAGGGCTTGTAATGGTTTGGGCTGCCTCCCTCCCAACCCTCCACCAATTTCATTAAAATGCTGGTACTGGAGGGCTTTGCTTCTTACTGAGAAATGCATATTGCAATCTTCAGTGTATGGCATGGCCTGTATGTAATGATCTCCGGAATAGGGAGACCATTTGCAAAGAAACAACTCAAGACTTCTTTATGTAATGTGCAGTTCTGGTTACAGAAACCCTCTGCTTGTGAAGTTGACCAGTAGAAGGGGAAGAATTCTATAAATGGGCTCCCCTGTGCATTACTTTCTTTCAAGACAAGATCTTCTAGCAGTACAGAAGCTTTGGGCAGGCAGCTATACATTTTCCTCTTCTAATAGTAATTACTGGAAGGGAACCTTCTTTCCAGCCTCTAACCCCAGCTACAAGGGTATGGCAAAGAGAGGTTGAGTTGGAGCCCAGGACTGGGAACTAAGGATTCCTCTAGTTTTGGTCCAGCTCAGATACTGGCTTTGGATAAGAAATTACATCACATTTTTGTATAGCACTTTTTATCAGTCTGACATCCAGTCTTATGTTCCGAAAACTCATGCTTCAGGGTTTTAGCTGGCCACTTTTAGGGGTGAGGAAGGGATTTTCCTCACCTCCCCACTTGTTTTGTTGCGGTTTCTTTCCTCTGAAACATCCGGGATGGCCACTGCAGGAGGTGGGATATGGATAGGGGTACGCAGTGGTCCTGAGGTGGCACCAAGCATTTGGTCTCCTGCAGGTGCTTGGCTCTTGCTCACATGCTCAGAGTCTGATCACCATATGTGAGGGGAGGGAGGAATTTCTCCCCAGCTCACATTGGCAGTGACCTTGGGTTGTGTTTTTTTTTTTCCCTGGCTTCCTCTGCAATGTATAGGTGCAGGTCAGTTGACAGGATTATCTGGGTATATCTCCCTTCCTTGTCCTGGAGGGGGCCTCGGGTACCTCTGTCCCTCCTGTTCTCAGCCTATGGCGCATAATGGTCTGGTCTCCTGGGGAGGGTCTAATTTTGGTGGCTGGATTTAGAGTGTGGGTAGCTGGCTGGAGGTGGTGGCGGCCTGTGCTAGACAGGAGATCAAACTACATGATCTGGTGGTCCCTCCTGGCCTTAAACTCTGTGACTATGTAAAAAGCACTTGCTTTAAAGGGGCTGGTCAGTTTCTTCTCTCTGGGCCTTTCACAGAGAGGCATGAGAGAGAGAAACCTTTTGAAAAGTAATAAAACGTCGTCATAAAGCCACAAAAAAACTGGCTGGGAACTCAGGGCAGGTGCAGGATCTGGAACTAGTTGGAACTTTTCAATTGACTAGATTTCAAGCTGATGTCCCTCTTATTTAATCCTTGCGTAACCCATGTCTGGTAGGCTGTTGCTGTGAAGGAAGTTGAGGCGCAGAAGTTCGGATTCAGGAACGCGCATAAGCATGTGTTTAAGACTTCACTGCTTAAAGTTAAGCATGTTCTGGTCTGACTTCCTGAACTGGGACCAGAGGTTTTGACTTGCCTAAGGTCAGCCAGCACATCTGTAGCAGACCTAGACACAGAAGCTGGATCAGTGTCCTGATGTCATGGTTTAATGACACACAAACTCTTGAAAATTAGCATTTTGAGGGATACTCTTTTCACTGATGCCTGATTTTTCTTGAAAGCGTTACTATTTGGTGAAAAAAATCTTCCTGAACAGTATAAATCAATATTATCTGGAAGCTAATCTGGTGAGAGAGGGACTTGTTTTCCTTAATTTAAGATATTAACATGGCCCAACTATTTATCTCCTTAGGTCACTGGACTAAAATAGCTTCTGAATTACCACACAGAACTGGCTCTCAGTGTCTAAGCAAATGGAAAGCCATGATTGGGGCTAAGGTATTGTGACTCTCTGATCTGGTGTAGTGGGTTATGTTCCTTTTCCTTTGCAGTAATCAAATGACCTGTTTAGAAGTACAATATCCTGCTATGCGGTAGACCCATCTTACTTAAGAAAAGATGGGAAAATCAATCTGACTTGGGTCAGTGAGCATTCAGGACCCATGTTTTAGGACCCTGATGGGGGGTGGGTTGGAGCCCAAGTCTTACTGTGATTGGATTCTCACCCTGCCATTTTGAAGCATGGATGCAGCTTAAGCTGTGGACCTGAGTCAGAAAGTTGGTATAGTTGTTGTACAGACAAAATCACACAAGGATTGTTTCAGGGGACAAGACGAAGTCACGTTTATTATAACACAGTTTGATTTATGACTGATAACTAATATCTAATACTGCAAAGAGAAGCTGCAGAGCTGCAATTCATTTGCAAATTTGATACAATCAACTCAGGACTGAATAGGGATTGCCAGTGGCTAGCTAACTACAAGAGCAGTTTCTCTTCTCTCGCTGTTCACACCTCCAATTCAGCTGCTAGAGGAATATCTCACCCTCTCTGATTAGAGATAACAAGCTGGTTCAGCCTCATTGGACTAACCCTGTTATCTCTAACCTGGTTCTTGCCTACCTATTTATACCTGCCCCTGGATACTTCCACTGCATGCAGCCAACCAAGTGGGTATTAGCCCACGAAAGCTTATGTTTCAATACTTTAGTTAGTCTTTAAGGTGCCACAGGACTTTTGTCACTTCTGCAATTCCAGATGAACATGGCTACCTCTCTGAATCTAATACCTGTGTACACGTACACACACACACGTACACACACACACGACTAACTGGCCAG
Source organism: Sternotherus odoratus (assembly GCA_032164245.1). NCBI lineage: Eukaryota > Metazoa > Chordata > Testudines > Kinosternidae > Sternotherus > Sternotherus odoratus. The sequence continues at coordinate 15,702,864 of JAVMKO010000016.1, forward strand.
GCAAGCTGGGCACAAGGAAAGACTGGGTCTCTGTCGGGGGCGCACCGATGCCCTTCCATGTTGGCAGCAGAATGTTACCCTTCAAAGTCTTCCATCTCACCCATCCTTTTTGTAGGCTTCAGTTTGAATCCAGAGTCTACAGGTCTTGCTGTGTCACACTTCTTCTGGGGGTTGGTGTGATTGATCACCTGTCAATTGCACACATGACTGTTAGCCTAAGACTTGGCTTTGATGTTTCTTCAGTTGTACTTTTGTTCTTTTCTTTTTAGGGTGGACTGCTCTTACTGTGTCAGGGCTGTTGTCTGCCTCTTCAGCTGTTGGGTGTTTACACTTTATTTCATCAGGACAGGCTGGGGCTAGAGGTTGATTCAATCATCCATACATACCTCATTCACACATCGACACTAAACCAAAGATTACATCAGGGTTTTACCAAATGGAGTGAGCATTTTAAAATGGAGTTTGAGTTGCAATATGGACAAGTGTAAGGAATGGCAAACAGTGAGCAGAAGTTACAATGATGAAACCGTGCACATTTCAGTGATTTAAGCAGCAATTGGACTGAAAGTGAAACTCAATTAGCCAGTTATTGCGGTAACTGGTTTTATGAATGAATGTTTGATTCATAAAACTTTGCTCATGAAGTTATATTAATAAAGTGAACAATTAAAAACAATGTCATGTATCAGTTCTACATAGTGCAGTGTGGATGCATTAGCACAGCCATGAGACCTAGGTCCAGCAATTGTAAGCCCAGGTTTACAATGCCATATGGACACTCAAGCATGGGCCTGGAAACACCAAGTCCCCAAGCCTGGAGGTGGGATTACAATGCAGTGTAGACTCATCCTGTGGCCAGATCTTCAACAGGGGCTGAACACACTTGAAAAGCTGGCCATGTGTTTTAGGTACTTAGGGCATGATTAAAATGAGGAAGACTTTGTAGCACCTTAGAGACTAACCAGTTTATTTCAGCATAAGCTTTCGTGGGCTATAGCCTATAGCTCACTTCATCGGATGCATAGAATGGAACAGAAATAAGATGCATTTATACACACAGAAAGAAAGAAGAAGAAAAGGTTGTACATTAGCATACCAGTTCTAAGAGGCTGTGGAAAATACCCATTAACTTCAGTGCTGCAGGATCAGATCCTGAATAGGGAGCTGTTGAGTGCTGAGCTCTTATTAAACTCTGGCCCCTCGTCCCGAAGGATAAAGGTTTATAGAACAGAAATGTGTAGAAATGCAAAAGCCCTGTGGTGTTGGTGTATCCACTTGGTGCATTAAGCCTTGCCGCTGGAGACAGAAACCAGTGTTCGAACTTGCCTCTGTATAAGGAAATCTGAACTCCTAAAAGGCTTGGGTCCTAGAAGTAGCATGTGTATTCTGTCAGAGACAGTAAAGTGGGGTTGTCTCCTGGCAAACCATGCCTTCCTTACAGCATGCTGTTCTCTAAATCATTTGTATGTAATGTCAGCTGGTTACGTCCAGCTGTAATGAACAAGAAATGGGGTGGAGGAGACAGATCAATGGTGAATATTTGTCAGCTCTTATTTGTGTGTGTGTTTAATGCTAAACAGAAAAAGTCTGGGCCGAGGAAACGCCTTCAGAAACGCAGGCGAGTGCGGAGACACAGTTCCAACTCTTCAGAGAGCAGCAGCGAGGATTCAGAGCTAGAGCTAATGGATAGCTCTGAGGGAGAAATAGACACTTCCTCAGCATTAAGGCGCCGAGTGCCTGGCCTCGACCTGTGGATCCCGACGAGGACTGACACGGCCAAGTGCAGGAAAGCCAAACACTTGATTCCTTCCCTTTACTGTTCCAAAAGTGGTCTTGTAAAGGGGCACTTAAACCGAGTTCCAGCTACCTCTGCTGTGGGAGGCAGGGACAGAGTCCCAACTAATTCAGCGGGGTTAAGCACCATCCTGAAAGGTATTGGGTGTCCACGTTCTACTGACATCAATTCGAAGGATCCAGAAGAACTGGTGAAGGAGGTGAGCGCTTGACTTCTCCTTTAAAAAGATGGTACTTTGGGGCCGTCAACTAAGCTTAAGTTGTGAAGTGCTGATCAGGTCGGATGGGAGACCGCAAAGGCAAGTGGTGTGGGTGATTATGGCCCCTTTTCCTCTCTGAATAATTACTGGGCTGCTGCCCCTGTGTGTCATTAGGGGGCACAGTTGTGGGAAAGGCCGTCTTTTGGATGAAACGTAAAATCCAAGGCCTTGCCCTTTTTGGTATCCTACAGGCCTCTGTAGCACTTCCTGTAAAAATAGGGTGTTAACCTTAAGGTCCTAGCCAAGTTCCAGTGTCATCAATTGCATTCTGCTTGTCAGTCCCTTCTGCCATGACACTCTTCCTGCCCAAATTGTGGCTGTCAAACAGCAGCCACCCCTACCTCCCCAAAATGATGGTATTGCTGGGGTTGAGGAAGAGCCCTCTGTGCACTGGGGTCTGTTAGCTTTTAACCCCAAATGCTCTACAATTTATACTAACAAACCAAAGTGTATGTTGACCATGGGGCCTCTGTTCATCTCAGTCCAGATGAGGTATTTGCATAACCCAGGGGGGAAATGTTATGGTTCTGTGTCTGGGTCACCCTCTTTGAGGTGTTCTGGAAAATCAGTTTTGTCAGGTATAGTATCGGCTTGTTATTCAATCCAGTTATACTGCTTGATTTTCCTGAAAAACTTCGCCACACCCCAAGGCTTGAGGTGTCTCTTTGGAAAATTTTACCCAGTGTGGCTTGTGGAGATTTTGATTACCAGTTTTTCTGGGAAAAGTTTCAGGTTTGTTCCTCCCACTGTGAAGCGGGAAAGGCACAACAGGTGGGTCAAAATAGTCCTAAATTTCAGTTTCCTAATTTTTTTTCTTCCATATATACTTTCCTCTGAAGTATCTGCAAACCAAACATTGCAGCACTGGAATAGTGCGTGAGAGACAGAAAGTTAAACTGACCACAAATGAAAGTTGAGCTGGTTACTTTGAGAAAATGCAACAAATAGTAGAAATACTGACAGTCTGACATGTCCTTTTGATGCAGTTATGCAGCTGGCATTATGGATTAGTTCTTCACAAGACTCGTAATCCTGTAAACTTTTGTTTTGGCTCATGGCTTAGGTAAATCCATGGAGGATAGGTCCACCGATAGCTATTAGCCAAGATGGTCAGGGATGCAATCCCATGCTCTGGGTGTCCCTAAACTCTGCCAGAAACTAAGACCGGATGATTGGGGATGGATCATTTGATAAATTGCCCTGTTCTGTTCACTCCCTGAAGTATCTGGCACTGGCCGCTGTCAGAAGACAGGCTACTGGGCTAGTTGGACCATTGGTCTGACCCAGTTCTTATGTTCTTCTGGCTTTTGTATACTTTCCTCTAGGCTTCCATAAGAGGAAAGCAAGTGTTAAAGGTTACCCTGGAAGATGTGAGGAGAGTGCTCAGAAATAATACCCATAATCAGAGGAAATGCGTAAGTGCCTTTTGTTTGTTTGTTCTGGCTTCCCTCTCTAATAGCACAAACAATCTGTTTATAATTCCAGACATTCTTCATGAGACCCATACGATGAACTGAAGGGTGTAAAATTCCCAAAGCAATTTTAACCCCCATGCTCCTGTTTCCTGTCTGAGCTCTCATTAAAGGGCCAATGATGCGTGTAGCTCTGAGACGGCCTCCAAACATGTGCCTAGCCAGGCTATGCACTTCAGCAACGCTAGGGTTTTAGGGACTGAGAGTTCCATGGGCTCTCCCCTAAACTTAGTGTCCTGCACGTCTCATTTATACGTCCCGATGGAAGGCTTCACTTTAGCGCACACGTGATCAGCGGCATTTGTTTTTTAATCCTCTGTGAATGACCAAACCCACAAGTGTTTCATCTGGTGGTTTATCCAGTGTGATCCTGCCATAGGGAGCAGCATTTGAACCTGAGTTCTGTGTAGATAAGCAGGTAGGTAGCTAATGTGCAATTAACAAGGGAGGCAAAACAGTTTAATTGGTCAGCTGTTTACAAACTATGCCATGTCCCTATCTTCACTAAAATAGTGGAGTGCTGTAACTAATAATGGCACCCCTAAAGACATGGCTATGAACTCCCGTTGATGCGCTTTGTGAAGAGGAAACGGAAGGATAACAGTACTCTCCATTTCTAACCTAAACAATCCTATGGCTCTGCTATAATCATTTGATTTTGGTGGTCTGACCTATAACCACACCCTGTCCCCATACGAAATCCGGGGTGGATCTGCTTTCTTCTAACCTGCAGCCTTTATTTTAACACACAGTAAGTGTTTGACCCCAGTGCCCTGGTAAAAGGGGAAAAAACCCCACTGGAGCAGGTCCTCCACTGGCATACGACGGCATCGTTCCATAGAATCCCGTGGAGCTCTGCTAACTTACAGCAGCTGGTTTGGGTTTTTGTGAGCTTATATCTTTGTTCTGCCGCATATAGCAAGACAGGCTGCGGAAGCCTTATGTCCCCTCTTCTCGTGTGATGCCGGACACGTCCGTCGGCCAGGTGCTGCAAGGGTTACAGAACACTATGGACAAACAGTGCCGTCGTCAGAGAGGGCGATTCCACAGAGAGAACCTGGAGAGGAGGCTCCTGATGGCAGTGACTCCGTGGGTGGGCAATGTCTTCCTGCCTTGTGCCTTCAGAGCCGAGAGGGTGGCATCCCGTCAGACAAAAGGTACCACTGACCCATCAGGTTTCTAAGTGTCCCCCCCCCCCCCCCCCCGACCTTGCACAAGCATGGCACCAGACTCTTAAGGCACAATCCTGGGACACCGCACCTTTCATCTCGGGATCTCAAAGCACTTTTGACCACCTGAGGTGTAAGGCAAGTGGCATTACCTCTTACCATTTACAGTACAGGTACCAGAGACCCAGACACGGGACGTGGGTAGCCCCATGTCACACAGCAAGATGGCAGCAGAACCCAGGAGTCCTGTTCCTAACCTCCTGCCCTAATCACTGGACCCCACACTTCCTATGTAGGTTAGATTTAATTGAGGCAGTACTTTTTCCTATCCACAAGTCACTGTTAATCAAGAGGCAGGGAATTCGGCTCATTTATTTACTCAAAATGTATGAACATTCCGAGATAGAGTATTAACAGGGGGGGAGGGTTCTTTCTTGCCAGAGTCTTTTATAAGAGCAGGGTGAGTTGCAAGCATCGTTATTCAGCTCCTCAAATGTTGATATTGGAGGGGTGCTGCTCATCACCCTCTGCAGATCTGTGTGAATCTCCACTTAACTTTGGACTCTCTTTTTCCCCCCAGCTCTCTTTATTCAAGATCAGCTACAGTCAGTCACACTGGGAAGCACTCCTGTGTTCACACTCTTCATTCAGGTGGGCACCGCTGCACTAACTGGACTCCACAGAGTTTGAACAGTAACTTTAATACTTCTAGTTGATCGATATCGAACCTCCATCACTGGCTCCTCATTTTGCTCTCGAATGGTTACGTCTCAGTGTATTTACATGGCCCATGTAGAGAAGCCTTGGTTGTAAATTCAGCTTAAAAAAAAATCTTGCCATACAAAGAATCAAATACTACCTAGCTTTCCAGTGGCAACAGACAGGCCCTGAGATTCTTCAAACGAAATGTCTGCTGTTTGCAGGGTGCCGTCCCTTCCACCCCCCCAAATGCCTCTCTTCCAAGCTAAGATTTGACATAAGATTTTCATCTCCTTGCAGCTCTTTCAGATTGACACGAGTGGCTGCATGCAGGTTATTCGTGAGAGGAAGATGAGGCGGTCAGACCTCGTCCGGGCCATGGCTGGGAATACAAAGAGACTTCAGCAGGTACTGCACGTGGTGTTTCAAACTCTGTCCCATCGTGCGGGCTGCAATGGGGGGCTTGGGTGGAATTCACCGACGGCTTGTGACAAGGGAAGCTGTACGGATTCTGTCTGTCAGCTGCTGCTTCGTGCTTCTCGCAGAAGAGACCAAAACCAATGCTAATGCGGCTCAGTGGATAGGGTGCCGAACTGGGCAGTAGGAGAGCTGGGTTCAGTTTCCAGTTCTGGCACTAATTCTTGGGGACCGTAGTCTAGTCACTTAACCTCTGTTTTCCTCAGCTATAAAATGAGGTTAATAAAAGTCACTTATGTATGTAAAGCGCAGTGAGATCTAGTGAAATGCTGTATTAGAAGAGGAAGTGGCTGTTATGAATTTGTAATTGGCTAAATGGCTTGTCTAGAGTAGACAGTCCAAGCTTTGGATACCTTATGCTCTCTGGGTCTGCTGATAATGATTCTCTTTTCAGAAGCTGGTGGTAGGCTCTCCCACGTGTCCCTTCCATGCCCCATGTACAGGCAATAAAACAATTCTTGATCTGTATTAGTGATGCCTGGGAAATAGTGGAGATGTCTTTGCTGTTGGTAATGAAAGGGTCAGCTGGACCCTGGCCTTTGCGAGCTGATGCTCTGTGGCTGAATGATTAAAGTGGTGCCAACTGGCTCCAAGAACAGCAGCATCTACCAAAGAGGCTTGTTTGTCTCTCTCTTACCAGAAGTTCTGACTCCCGTTCTAGGCCAAATCTTGCAGACCTGCTGCTCAAACTCTCTGAAAGAGACAGGTGGTGTCAATAGAAGGGAAGATGAGAGAAATCAGAGATGCACAACTGCACTGACATCATTAGTTTTTGTTGGGGTCCAGTCCTGACATACATTTTCAGTGTCTTGAGGATATTTTCCTGCTAATGCGCCAATGTATAACTGCCGGAATCATGTTTTCCTGCTGGAGTAAAAGCTCTCCCAGAAACATCTGGAGAAATGAGAGACCCACAATGAGTTCTCTACTTCAGTACCATGTCTCTGATCTCTAGATATGCCACGAACATAATTAATGTCTGTTTCCTTTTTTTTTTTTTCTTTTTTTTTCCAGCCCTCCAGCAGTTCCAAGACCTCTTCAGGTACGTACCCTAACACTTCCATTTATTTTCACAATACACAGGGACTAGTGCTTGGTTCATCACCGGGTAATATGACTCTTGATGTAATCTGATAAAAGCCTCAGGAACAAAATCACTTTACATTTTACTCTTTGGTGGTATTTGATCATTCAATTATTGGCCCTAGAAAGATGCCACTTAATAAAGAAGGGCAAAGATTCTGGAGGAACAGGGTGACCAACAATTAGCACTGTAGGGCAGTTGAAGGCTAGTTGTTCGGGCAGAGCACCCTGGCGCAGTCTAATACCGGTGCTGAATCCTAGTGTTAAGTTGACCTGATAGAGCGGGTGTTCCCTTCCATGGTGTGTATAGTACTACCAGCAAACTCCGCACATGACTCCTGGGATGGTAGTTACATTCACTCCTTATTACTGGGGTTCAGGTATGTCACACTCTTTTTTTAGAGGCCCTCAGAACAGGGCTGATTAGATCGTTTTCTGTTGTAGAGTCCCACAGAGCTCCCCTTTAGCATGAATGGCAGCTGTGTGTTACTTACCATCTTAACACTAACCCTATGGTTTAATAGCTAGAGAGCAACTTTTAAAGCCTCCTTTGGCTTTGAAAGCATTGCTAAAATCTCTTCTTCCTGCAGGCTCGCCAGCACAGCCCCGCTCCCAGAAGGCCGCAAGAAAGGGAAGATCCAAGAGACCCATTGCCTTAAAAGCTGAGGAGAACCCTGTAGCTGTGTCAGCAGGTGTCCCAGCTCTTCCCACTCCCAGGCAAAAGCCTAAAACCGTCTCAGAATTACTGAGGGAGAAGAGGCTGCGGGAGTCCCGGGCTAAGAAAGCTTTGCAGAGAACAGTGATTCTTGCCCCCCAGGTGCTGGTTTCGCCCTCTGTGATAATCCAGCACCCTGTGCAGCAGGCAATTCCTGCCCCACAAGGAGGAAGTGAGCCGCAGACAGCTGGATTGGCGGGTAGCAGGAATGCTCAGGCAGCATGTCTACCAGTGCCACTACCTGCATTTACTCCTGTCGTGGCTTCTCTCTCCTCTCCCAATCCTGTCGCAAGCCATTCATCTCCAGCCCCCGAATCCGCAGGGAGCGCTTGCTCCTCTGAGAGGAGAGCAGAATACAAGACAGAGCTCGACGAGGTAGCTTTGGGAGATGTGCCCGGAGGCGCGGCTTCTCAAGACAGACCCATCGGTGCAGGGAACGACGGCCTGTCCCAGGGGTGCAAGACATTCGGTGGCAGCTCCGCACCTGTGGTCCTGCAAAGCCATGCCTTTGTGCCACATCAGATGGCATTGATGCCATCTTCAGCCATTTCTCTGAACCCTGCCACCATGAAGTCAGGCCCCAAGGAAATCTCTCCCGCCACATCCATGACTTGTGCCCCAACACTGATCAGATCACAGCAGAGTGCAATCCATCTGTTGCCTGCTATCCTAGCTCCCCAGAGAGGGTCTTCCGTGGTTCCCAAGAACATCATGCCCATCACCTGGGTGGTAACACCACAGGGTTTGATCCCCACCTCTGTACAAACATTAGTGAGTGTTCACAACCAAGGGAAGCGGCCTGCAGCTGGGATCGTAGGTAGTGCTGCCAAAAGTCAGAGTCAGACTGACAAGACATCTGCCCCAAGAGTGCCACTGACACCAGCCGAAGCAAGTTGCTCTCCCGTCAGGTGCACCGGTGCACAAGGGCTGAGCCCCCAGTTAGCGAAAGGGGCACCCTCAGCGAAGACTGTTTGCTTAGACCCTTCCACTTGTCCCTCATCCGTAACCTCTTCGGATCCAGGGCACAGCTCACCCAGCATGACTCCTCCAGCTCCTGCCCCTTTAAACGGCCTCTCGAGGATGTCTGACTCCTCTGGAGAGAGAAGTGCAACTCCCGTGAGCCTTCCAGATGAAGGAGCCGCTCTGCATCCCAGCTCTGTGGTGTTGCCCCAAGCCAAGCCGCCTGCAAGCACTCCATGGGCTGACCCGCTCTGCTTGCCAAGTCTCCCCGGCCCGGGCGAGAGCAATAACTGCACTGTGCGCACCGGCGTTCCCTTCAGTCCACACGTCCTGCTGGAAGGGAGCCCGGTGCAAAGGCCAGATCCGCTTCCAGCCTTTAACAACGTAGTAGAGAACTCGGGGGTTCCTGGTGCGCAGGTAACCAAGAACAGGCCGATCTTCCCAAAGCCACAGCCCACCCCAAATGTGGACAGCCCCACTGGAGTGCCCACGCCCAGTGCCGAAAAGAATCTCCTGGACGTCAGCCTTCTCTCCCTTGAGAGCGAGGCGTCGGTGAAGGAGTGGCTGAGAGGGAAGCGGGGCATCCCGGTGCCCGCCTTGGAAACCAGCTTGGCTTACTTGCCACCTTTCTTGTGCAACTTGAAAATGCTCTCCGGGCTGCTTCTGCAGAAGACGACGTTGGAGCAGCGTGTGTCGTGCCTCAGGACCTCTGAAGAGCACAGGGGTGGGGGCGCGGGGGCTGATCTGTCTGCTGTCCGAGAGCTGGTGTGGCGGAAAGTCGGCGATAACCCTGCCTATCTCCTCTTGAAAGCCAGGTTTTTAGCAGCATTAACTCTCCCAGCCGTCCTAGCAACTCTGCCTCCTCCCACAGTGACTACGACTCTCTCCAGCAGCTGGCAGCAGAGTTCAGAGAGTGAGGAAGAGGAGTCCCCTACTGATCAGGAACTGATGGAGGCAGAAAGCTGTGGGAAAGAACCAGTCGAAGTACCCTTGGATAGCACAGCGGGCATTGTCCCCAGGGGTGAGGATGCTGACATCACTAATCAGGTAAAGTCAAAGCACTGAATTGCTCCTCTTGGAGTTAATGGTAAAACTTCCATTGGCTTTGGTGAGGCCAGGATTTGGCACGTAACTAACTCTTTTTCCCCCTCGTTAGATAAGCATGGGTTTACGTGTTGAAAACTAGGGGAAAGTTTCCTTGTTTCACGCAATACCTAGCCAAGTCGGATTTCCCCAGCCTCCCCTTTATAAAGATCAAGCTCCCATGCAGCATGTTAGACCTCGATTATACGCCACTCCTTCCCGCCCAAGCCAAAGCCCTCTTCCCCAGAGCCCCCAGTCAGTAGGTACGGCATAGTCTGGATCTGTTAAATATGAAGCTCAGGTTACTTTCCAGTACCCCCAGTTTTTCAGTGGGCTGCAGATGTAAACCCAGAGCCACTTTGTAGAATGTTGTCGGAGGGAATCTGGAATTTCGGTAGGGCTTTTAGTAGCCATGACGGCACAGATGTTGGTTTTGGTTTCGCAATAGTGCATTTCTCATTTGCGATCTTCAGACTTCCAGTAACTTAAATTCTCTTTATAGTATTAAAACACACATGCCCGTCTAACTTCTAATCCTATTCTAGACCTATTCGCAAAGCTCCTGTTTACAGAATAGTGGGGTTTCCCATAAAACTCCTCCTCCTTTTTAGGCTTGTGCTGGTGGATCCTACAGTAGGGCAAAGCAGAAAGAATGCTCGGGGAAGACCGACTGTTTACCTCTCCCAGGAAAGCTTGGGTTAGGAGGATTGGGTGTGTCTGAGAATTCCTTACATTGCAGATAGGGAACACGGTGGTCTTTGCATCTCCAGGATGTAAGCGGAGGAGCACCTGTGTCCCTATGTAGAATGTGAGGTTCCCTACTCCACAGTCCCATGTGACTAGAGTAGGGTTTTCAAGTGTCCAGCGGAAGGCTTTTGGGGGAGAAAAGTTCCTGCTGCAGTTCCATAACACTGAGGCATAGTCACCGTCCACCCCTTTGTTCTCGGGTCCTCCTGTTCCTTGTTCCTATGTTGCTATCAGGGGTCCCGTCCTAGAAGAGCTGATCAAAGATGCTCTCTCCCCCTTATGACCAATGATCTCTTCATGGAGCTGGCGGTTTGAAGAGTGTTCGAATAGTGCCGGCTTCACCCCTTCTCCTTAGGGAAGAACCTGCAGCTAGGCTTGCCCCCTGCGTCAGCCCCACACACTCAGACACTGGGGTGCTAAGCACAGCGAGTCGTACCCAGGAGGAGCTCCCGAATTGCTCTAGGGGTGGGCGAAGGCTTGCGGGTCCTGCCACACGTCCGCCTTCAGTCAGTCGGAGCAGGGGCTAATGGGGAGAAGTCCGACTGGATTCCCTTTACCTACTAGAAGGTGCACATGGTCCGGGTGGCTGCACTACGGTGGGGAAGAGTCTTTCACTTCGAGAAACTCTGGAGGCCCTTGTTCAGCAGGCCTGACCCCCCGCAGCAGCGGCAAACTCACGTGCGGGAGGAGGAATCGTTCCCACACAGCCAAGCAGAGGCTGTGAGCCAGGGAGCTGCTGTAAAAGCAAGGCTTCAGCTTGAGCCTTCGCAGTGTCCCTGTCACCAGGAGGAGACGTCTAGCGAATGCCTGGGTGTGTGTTTCCTGCACTCTGTGTGTAATACTCCTCCCTGTTGGGAGAACACCCGTTGTCTGGCACAGCTGTATGATCAAGGGGAACAGGCATCATGTCGTGCATTTAATGATCTGGGAATAAAGGGAGTGCTATTTTCGTTCCTTCTCCACCTTGCCAGAATCCCTGAATGATTGGGAGGGGAGGGGGGAGACGGAAGGCTCCGGTCATTCCTGCGGTCCCAAGTATCTTCAGCCTGCAATAATGCCCTGTCACTGGTTATGTTGCAGGCTGCTGGAGCTGAAGCCCCTGCTGTGCAGTCGGTCTCCGGCTCCTCCGCCGACGCGGGTGAGGCCAGAGTTCTGCGGACCAGGAGAAGTGCTCGCTTTAGGAAGAGGAGGAGGCAGACGTGAGAGAAGCCTGGGGAGAAACGTGTTAGTAACTCTGCTGTGAAGCCGTTATTCCTCACTTGAGGAGAGAGACCTGGAGAGGCAGTTGTGTGAGGCACAGCTTAGAAATAGCCGGGGAATGATGACTCAAGGCCTATAGCAGTGGTTTGAAACAGGCCTGTCTCGCCTTCCCTGTGGGCATGCAGGTCTGAAGTCACTTGTTCAGCCATGATCAGTAAAGACCATAATTACAGGCATGCTACATTTATACAGAGCTTTAGAGACAAAGACCCACTCGCTGTCATATGGACTCAACAGCCCAGAATCTTTGCTGTTGAGAAGAATTGGTCGTAATGACTGCGACGGATAGTGAGAGTTTTGCACCATTGGGTGCTAAGATAAGATGAGTTTAACCTCCCCAAAAAAGGAGAATAATAGTTGAGTTAAGGAGTGAGCTCTTGGGGAGAGGAATGTTTGAAGGATGTGTTTAGGCTCTGCAACAGGAGCCAATAGCTCTAAATGTTGTCCCAGTGTCTTCTCTACACCCTGGCTGCTGTGTGCCCTTTGCTGATGGCCTTAGCAGAGTTCTGGTGATGAGGGTTCACTTGGACTGCTTTGTCTGATGTCTGGCCAACTCTGCAACAAGAGAGCAAAGATACTGTAGGTCCTACACTGGCAATGGCAGCTGTTGTCTATTTTTAAATTCTCAGTGGCCAGAGTGGTGGACTTTTAAATCGAGTGCAGAAGATGGTCTCCATCAGGCAGTTCTTTTAACGTAACATTACCCACAAGCCACTGCTGGGCAAAAAGAATGGTGTTTAGCTCTGAGGGTCTGGGGAGTTGGATTTTTTTTTCATCTCTACATCATAGATTCTCTGCAGGGCAAGTGGTTTCCCTGCCTGTATTCACAGGGCTAACACCATACTTCACAGGTGTGCTGTGGTCTGATCAACGTAAAAAACACCACCAGCTTTTGGTTGACAAGTACCCAATAAGTGCCAAGATTTTTGTCTTGATCCCTCCTCAGTTGATGGAGTTCTCATTTCTTTTTTATTCTTTTCTTAAATGGCTTCAGAAACTCTGTCCTGTGACTAATGAGAGGTGAATGTGTCCTTATTGCAGGCGTATCTGAATGAAGCCTGCTTTCAGACGTGGCAATAGCGGCTGTTCCTTGCACTACCGACCAGTGACACTTCAAATAAACTGACTCTGCAGTCCTGGGGAAGAGAGGAAAATGGTTGCACTGTTTTTCCCAACACTTAGTCAAGTCTGTATATTACTACAGTTCTTGTTTAAAACCACTAATTGGGAAAGTTAGAGACGGAAGTCTCTTTTTTTTTTTTTTGGACACAGACTGATTCTGTTCTAACACTCTTACAATCTGGCAGCAGCACGGACAAAGGTGGGGGAAGACTATTGGAGATGGCCGTTAAAAATGAATGCTTGTTGATGTTTCTTGTGTTGGAACTTATTTATATAAATGACTGTCCCCAGTTCAGAACATGAGTCAGTCTGTGTTTTTTTTAATGCTGTGGCAATGCTGGTGGTTGACAATTAGCCGGTTCTGAGACGACAACACTGCGGAATGAGCAGTGGATTTATTTTGTACCTGAATGATTCTGACTGTTTGATTAAATATAAATGTGTTATTTTTTTCATTTAAAAAGATTTAGGCGTGTTCTTTCTGGCCACGCAAACAGGAAAGTTTTCATTTGAATCTGCTTTCCTATAAGTGTTTGGTCTTTAACAACAAGAAAGGTGATGTTTGTTGTTTCACATAGAACCAAAGAGGGAGTGGGAATCAGCTGATCTTGTGGTTGACACATGGGACTGGGTCAGACAGGATCCCCTTCCTATCTCTGCTGCAGACTGCAGTGTAACCTTGGGCATGTCACGCTCTAGTTTCTCATCAGCAAAGCAGGGATTTCTGAGGTTAAGTGAATTAAACCTGGTAAAGTCTGAGTTCCGTGGATGAAAGGCCTTGGGGAAGGGCAAATGCTGAGGAGTGACTCTAATTTCTCCGGAGCACGGTAGTGATTTCAGTCTGTAGTGATGCTATGAAGCACCTATGCATGTGTGGCGCTTTCCAGGGTCCCTAAGTCCCAATGGCGAAGGTGTATTCAAATGTTAGACCTGTATCACACCAAGAGAAGAGAATTGCAAGTGAGTTTTCCCCCTCCCAAAGCATGGGCGAGCCACCCTCCTACATGAAATTCACCCCAGGGCACGAAATGGGTGACATGAAACCTTGTGCACCGCTTAACACACAGCTGTTAACATGAGGCTTAAGTGGGGCATAGGACCTTATGCTCTGGAGTGAATGGGCCTTTGTGAATGCCACTTAGCTAATGAGACCTGCTGGGCTGATTGAGATCAGGTGCTGCTAATCTGTGGTGAGAAGGTCGAATCATGATGCCTCCTACTTAATGGGTTAATTGGAATGTCATGGTTGACTTCCTCACACTTGGAGGGTTGAGTGTGGTACATGGACAGAAGCTAGGACTAAGGTATGGAGCATTGGGAGACCATAGAAATAGGGACCATACTATAGAGCATCCCTATAATTCCAGGACATGGGATGCCCACACCTTTTTGGTCTAGGTGGCAATCCACCAGATGGTGGGACAGGAGAACTGGACTGATTCTGGAAGCTGTCCTCTGGCTCCATTGCAGAGATGGTAAATGTATAGGGTGCACAGGTTCCATCCTGTTTGCTGGCACCAAAAGGGGGCTGCTTCTGGGAGGTCTCTCCAGTGGTTTGTAACCCCCTCACCTATGCTACAAACATGCCCAACACCTGGATTCTGTCATCATAGAGACTGGAGGACGCAAGAGTGGAATTCCAAAAACCATTGTATAGAAAGAGCCAGAAACTTAGTTATTAAATGAAGAAAACTTACTTAAGCTACAGCTCGGCCCTGGGTGTCAGTCATGCTAGCGAGTCCTTTACCCATCTGTGTCTATTACACAGCTGAAGAAATGATCAATAAGCAAACTTTCACCTAGGAACCAAGTGGGGTCATCTGAAACTGTTGCAGCCCTGGCTTGTCTCAACTTGAACCTCTACCTTCAGTGGTAATAACAAATTAGAGTTTATTTATCTTTCGCCTCAAACACTTCAATACCATTTCCTTAAAAAAACAACCCAAAAATCACTGCCAGCTGACAACTGCAGCCCCAATGCTCCTGAGCAACTGCTTTCCATTATTGATCAAGAAAACATGGAAATAGAGGCAGGTTTTTATGCTTTAAGATGACACTGAAGTACCATCACGATGAAGCCCCCACAAGGTGGGTAGGTCTATCAAGTAGCACTTTGTTTTCAGATCAGCCTCACCCTAAATCTTCACAAAGTCGGCATATGTAAGGGGTGTGGTTTGTCCACAACAGGAAGTCCAGGGTTGCAGAAGCTCTGACCAGTTTTGCCCCAGCCAGCGGGTTTCTAAGCCCTCTTGTGCTGAAGGACCCATGGGAGGGAGGGGGACTCCGACAGCCCTGCAGGAGGCTGTTCAGGAGTTTAGACTAGAACAAAAGCGGGGAGAGGCGCTGATCCAAACCTGTGTGACGCTGCATTAACTGCAGGAGTGTTGAGGTATGTGAATCCAACAACTATTGCTGTCCTGCCCCTCCAATCATGAGCTTAGAGCTGGGGCTTAGGAGCCAGAACTCCTGGGTTCTATTCCTTGCTTTGTCTAACTTGAGACACTAAGGGCCTGACACTTTTCAAGGGCCGAGTACCCTCAATTACCATGGAAGTCAAAGGGGACCCAAAACTAGAGGCCCCATTTGGGAGAGTGTCCTAATGGTCTTTGTCCCATCAATCCCAGGCACACCTACTATGGGTCGACACCAAGAGCGAATTCTTGCCCCTGTCTGCATTCAGGTCCAAAGATGTTGGTGTGCTAAGGCTGCAATTAAAAGTATCGAGGCTTAATCTGAAAGGCTCTTATCAACCTGTTGTGTGGGCAGTGGTGTTTTTTAATGGAAGCATTAATTCTACTTATCCTCTCCACCCCGCCTGGCCCTGAAGACCCTGGTCCTAGAAAGATGAGACCTGTCTTCAGCAGTGTCATTTTCTCACGTGGCTGTTAAGGCAAGTTTCTTACCGAGGAGATTGTACATTCTACACCGTGTCTGTGCACTCCTGTAATACTACTTATCAGTGGAACCTTCTAACCATTAAATAAAGAAGCCTCAACTGCTTCTCAGAGGTATTACATGGTACAGATGGGGAAATTGAGGCACAGAGAGACTTATTCAGAAAGTCAATGGGGATGTGAGGTGCTTCCAGCCACTAGCTGTTTTTTTCCCTTGTAGCTTCCTCTTTTTTTTTTTTTTTTCCCTTTGTCTTGACTAAATGCTCTTACCCGCTGGTTTCCCCTTTCTTCTTTTTACTCCAAGTCATCTGTGTTGCAGACAGACTAGGGAGGCTGCCATGCCGCTGGGTTTGCTGGGAGATGGGGCACAAAGAGCATTGCCCCGCTGAGCCAGGGAGAAGAGAGCCCGTGAGAGGAGGAAACGCTTGATGTGCAGAGCCAGGTTGGTCCATGTAACAC
Source organism: Sternotherus odoratus (assembly GCA_032164245.1). Classification (NCBI taxonomy): domain Eukaryota; kingdom Metazoa; phylum Chordata; order Testudines; family Kinosternidae; genus Sternotherus; species Sternotherus odoratus. The sequence continues at coordinate 15,719,058 of JAVMKO010000016.1, forward strand.
AACAGCTGGTAATTCTGGAAATCTGGATCCCATTTTTGTCTAGAGGGAAGAGTGGGGTGTGCATCGACTGGGCAAAGCATTTCTATTTCTCTTACTTGGCTGGGAACGGACTCGCTCTGCTGGTGGGCAGAGCGGCCTGTGTGCTGGGGTAGCAGAATGTTTAGGGACGGGACAGGCAGGCTGCTGCAGTCAATCCCACTGGCTTTACCTGGTGTTGGTCTCTGTAGTATCTCTCAACCTTGCCTGAGGAGGCTGGGAAGGCTAAGACTATAACAGGGTTTAAAAGAGAACTAGATAAATCTGGGGAGGTTAAGTCCATTAATGGCCAGTAGCCAGGCTGGGTAAGGAATGGTGTCCCTGGCCTCTGTTTGTCAGGAGGGTGATGGATGGCAGGAGAGAGAGCACTTGATCATTACCTGTTAGGTTCACTCACTCCGGGGCACCTGGCATTGGCCACTGTTGCTAGACAGGATACTGGGCTGAATGGACCTTTGGTCTGACCCAGTATGGCCTTATGTTCTTATGCATTGAAGTCAGTGGGAGTTTTGCCTGTGTGGGAACAGAGTAAGGCTTGTAGGATTTGCCCCATTATGAGAGGGGGAGCTAGATATGGCCCAGGCTCTACAGAGGTGCTGCTGTCAGGAATGATGCAGTTTTCCCCCGAACAGGTGAAATGCTCCTGGATTTGGAGGTGGCTGGCAGCCCCTCTGGGCCACTGATTACTGCATCAAATCCTGTTCTGATCTGAGCACTGCGATCAAATGCCTGGGTTAGAACCTAGGCACCCCTTTTGGTGCAGAGTTTGACCCCAAATGGGCAAAACAAGGAATGGGGATAAAGAGGAAATATGTTCGTGTTTCATTACAGACAAAGCCATCGTTGGTCAGAGAGGTCTCGACTCAACATCAGATTATTTCACGTTATTTTCTCTGAGCAGGAGAAGAGTGACCCTGGCCCAAGTGTGCATTCCTTGTATCAAAATGTGAGTCGTTAATCAAGGATAACACAGATCTAACTATAGGCTACAACTTCTGTAATGTGGCTGCTGCATTGTGATGACTACAGTCCCTGAATGGCTTCCTGATTTCCTCAAATCGGTGTATCGCCTGGTTGAGCTGACACTAGAAAATTCCCGTCTGGTTTCATTTTGGTTTGTGAGTGTACGGGAAAGATTGCACTGGGGAGGAAGCATTTGTGGGGGAAAAAACCTCAACAGGCAGCTGCTGCTGAGGGTGGATGCTGATAAGTTCCTGCAAACATGGCACGCAGGAGACTGACTGCAGTGACCCAATGCTCTCAGTTCACCACCGGCGGTGAGGTTTCAAAGCAACATGCATGGTGCATGGAAACATTGCTAGGGTTAGCCCAAGCTTGTGCCTTGCACATGCAACATGGCCGGCACTGCACGTGGTTTGCAATGTTCTGTGTAAGTTGCACAATTGTGTATGGTTCTGGGGTTTGCACATTCTCTTCCTTTGCAAATGCAAATTAGACACTTAAAAATATTAGCTCTTGGTGGTTACAATTAACTGCAAAGGTTCCCTCTGGAACCTTTCAAACAGGTTCACTCGCACGTTTGAATAAGTGTCTCTCCCCCTTGCCCAAGAGGCTGTACAACACCCTCTCCTTAGATGCGCTCTGGTTTCAAGTGGGTAATAGGTGTCTGCGATGGTTCCTTATTTGTGCTCCACCCTTGCACTTGTGGGTCACTAGATTAGGTTTGGGCCCAATCCCACTTGGTATTGAGCCCGCGTGACCCCCTAGGTAATGTTGGTGGGACATGTAGTTTCTCCCTCGGGATAGCCTGTTGGGAATCCCTATGCAATTTGGGTTCCTGGTGTTCCCGGCATCTGTGCAGGAGCTCCTAGTTTTCAATGCTACTGACCCAGGGTGCACATACACTAAGTGGTTTCACTTCCCTCCTGTAATGACTCAGGAAATGGCCAGTTGAAGGGCACTTACCAGAATTTCAACACCTCTTCAGCAGCTTTGCCAACCCTGCCAGCTGCTGAGGGAGCTTAGGGCATAGTGCCCCGGTCCTACATTTGCTTGCACAAGCTGGCATTTCTGTACATGAGATGCACCGGGACCCAATCTTCTGTCGCACAGCTGGGTGCGTGTATTTTGTGCGTACAGAGTTAGAGAGGCGGCTGTGGGAGGCCTGGTCCCTTATGATCAATGTGTGTGTTCGCAGTCTCATTGGGTAGATGGTTTTGGGCCACCTGTCCTTGCTCTCATCCCGAGCTGCTCTGAGGCTTGTGCTGTGGCTTTCAGACCAGAAGACCTGGCCTGCCAGTATTTCTCGCTCTCCGCCATGTCGGAGCAGGAGGATGACGAGATGTGCTGGAATAACTTGGAGAACTTCCGGGTGAAGCTGATCTCGGTGATAGACCCCTCCAGGATAACGCCTTATCTCCGCCAGTGCAAAGTGATTAACCATGATGACGAAGAGCAAGTGCTTAACGACCCCAGCCTGGTCGTCCGGAAACGGAAAGTAGGTGGGTACTGGGCAGCTTCCGACCCTCCACGTGTCTGGAGGTGGCCTGACTCTGGGGTGAGGCACTGGAATGAAAATGCCGAGGTGTCAGTTGCTCGTCCAGGCCGCGTTGTGTTACCATCAACCCAGATAGTGCAATTCTGGAAATCATGCTTTCAAGGTGAATCTTTTCCCAGCCATTTGAAGATGGTTTTCTCTAAATCCAAATAAATGGGTAAATTAATTCCTTCTCCTTGAGCTAACGTGGGGGATTCTCCATCACTGGCAATTTTTAAATCAACATTGGATGTTATTTAGTGATTTATTTTAAGATCTGCTCTAGTTGGAAAGAAATTATTTTGGAGAAGTTTTCTGGTCTGGGATATAGATGAGGTCAGACTAGAGAATCACCATGATCCCTACAGGCCTTCAAAAACTCTGAATCTAGGATAAACTATTTCTGTGTCTCAGGTTCAGAGGGACTTTGGCAACATTAGAATGAAAAATTAACCTGTATTACTAGGATTCCCTGAGGTTATTCAATCTGAGAACATTAAAAATCAAAGGTACTTTTCACCACTTGTTCTACTTTGCAGTATTAACTCCCCTACCTCTTTTGTGACCGTTTTCATCAGTAGGTCTCAGTACTTTACAAAGGAGGCCAGTATTGTTGAACCCATTTTACAGATGGGGAAACTTAGGCACAAAAGGGGAAGTGACTTGCCCAGGGTTACCCAGCAGGCTAGAGACGAGAACAGAACCCATGGCTCTGGTGTCTCAGCCTAGTATCTTAGCCTTTAGGCCACACTGCGTCACTGTTGGTTGTTTATATTATAGTGGCCTCCAGCAGTCCGAATGAGGATTGAGATCTCGTACTGGGTGCTGCACAGACATAGCCCCTGCCTAAAGAGTTTACAGTCTCAGAACAGTTGAGTTTCAGACGGTGTGGGCCATGAAATGAGGCGGTCGCTTTCCCTTGGTCCGTGAGTTGCGCTTTCCAGTTCTCCATCGTAAGGAGCTGACTGGAAAGGTTTATTGTGGACACCTCCCTTGCCTCCGTCCAGCTGAGTGAAGGATTCTTCTCTGCAGGATATTGACTAGCACAGGCTTTGCTGCTGTTTGGGTTTCCAGCCTTGCAGGGCGTGTTTACCCTCAGAATGAGGCAACGAGAGAGCCCTGCCTGTGAAAGCGTCTCTGGTCCTATTAGACTTTATAATCCCAACTTCTACAAGCTGGGGACAAACTCCCTGCTTCTCTTGCTCTCACTGTGACCCCGCTTGGAGCAGGAGATGGAGGCGCGGTCCCGCTGACCTCGAGCGCAGAGCAGAGGCTCCAGCACCTCATGGCAGATACTTTGCCCCTTGCAGGCTCAGGGAATCTGTGCTTAAATGGGGCCCACCTAACCATCCCCTCTCCTTGAATTTGAGACCAAAGCTGCCCAGAGTTCTAGGAACAGCGTTCAAGCCTGCCTGCTCCTCCTCCTCCCTCCCCTTCAGCAAGGATTTGCTTCTCTTGCAGCACCTGCTGTTTGCAACACTATAGTAGGAGCAGGGGCCTAGGGTGAACCCTGCAGCGGGTACTCAGTTAAATCGCCTCTTAAAGCCAGTGAGAGAGTTACCTGGGCCAGGCCTGCAGGGTTTGATACCAAGGACTCGCTTCTGCTCCTGCTTACAGAGGAACGTAAGTACCAGCCATCTCTGGACGTTCAGGTCTGACATGCCAGGTGGCAGTAAGTTCCTTTGTTTCTGTATTGCAGGCGTCCTCCTGGATATACTTCAGAGGACAGGCCAGAAAGGCTTTGAGGCCTTTCTCGAGAGCCTTGAGCTTTACTACCCACAGCTGTATATGAAAGTAACCGGCAAGGAGCCCAGCAGGGTCTTTTCGATGATTATAGGTAACCTTTGGATTCATCCCCACAACGGTCTCTTTATTTGATGCTGCTTTGCAGCTAGAGGAGACCTCAACTTCCACACCCGGTTAAATCCCCGGTGGCTCGTGTGGGCAAAGCCCCAGCCAGCCTGTCAGACTGGGCCACTAGCTCGAAGCTCTTCACGAGCAGCCGTCCGATAGCAGGGCCCCGATCCTGCAGTCGGGTCCCTGCAGGGAGAGTTCTGTGGAAACCAAGGTCCCCTCGGGCCTACCCACCCAGATCTGATTGGAGGTCCGAGACTAAAAAAACGATGCTGTGGTAGGAGCTCCTTCGCCACCCTCTCCTGGGAAGCGCCAGCGCTGCCCCCTGCATCAGAAGGAAGAGCAGGTGCTAGGTAATGGCCCGGTTGCCCCTCCTGGACTGCTCCGCCACGGTGCAAGCAGACAGAATTCCCCACGAAATCGCTAGGAGGTGCCACCACTGAACGTGGGTCCCAGTGCGGCCAAGGCCTGAGGTGCTGTTCCGGAGCACCGGGCGTGTCCATGGGCCGTTGATGGTCCGGGGCGAGGTGGGTCGCTGCTCCCTCCAGCTCTGGTCGGCTGTATGTTCCTGTCAGCTTGACAGTACGGGGGTGATTGTGCTGGCCATGGGGCTGGGTCGGGGGAAGAAAAGCTGCCAGGGCACTGGCACCCCATTGGCTAGACGGCCCCCGCAGGGAAGTCGTGTGATGCTGACTCACAAGGGACTCTGCCTGGGGCTGGGGACTCGCGCTGGGCCCAGCTGAGGGGCGCGGAGACCATGTTGAGTGTCCGTTGCGCAGACACCGCAGGGGAATCGGGCCTGAGCCAGCTGCTGATGAACGAGATCATGAAGCTGCAGAGCGCCGTGCAGGAGGAGAGGAGGAAGGCCCAGGAGCTCAACATGTGGCTCCATGCGAAGGAGGACGCGCTCAAGGAGATGCGGGTGAGGGACAGCGTGCTGCGGAAGCACCAGGAGCGGGCCCAGAAGATGAAGGAGGAGAGGGACACCCTGGCCAAGGAGCTGCGGAAGTGCAAGGACGAGAACTACGACCTGGCCATGAGCTATGCCAAGCAGAGCGAGGAGAAGAACGCAGCCCTCATGAAGAACCGGGATCTGCAGCTAGAGGTCGGTGCCGGGCACCCCCGGGATTGGAGAGCCGAGCACAGTCGGGCCTTAGCCACAATCCGATGGGCACCCCTCTCTGCTCCGCGCGCCAGGCGGCCTGAACGCAGTGGGCAGGGCTAGTGCATTCCAGGGGATTTTTAACACTGTGCTGCAGTCCCGGCTTTCCCCTAGGACAGCAAGGGTGCACGGGACACAAACGGCATCACACATGTGGCGCCAACTCGCAGGCCGTACAGCCCACAGGCTGATGGCTGCGTGGGCGGGAGAGAATGAGCGGGGTCTCCCCTGGGCAGGGATGGGCGGCGCTGGCAGGGCCGTCGCTGCGGCTTGGCCCGTTGGCTCAGATCAAACGTGGCAGCAGCTGGGGGAAGCCTGCAGGGCCGCTGCCATGTGTCTCGTGCGTGGGGAGACAGGCACCACGTGCCGTGGGCAGAGAGGACTCTGCCTCCAGGGCTGTGCTGCGTTCCCTAGTGGGTAGGGAAGGCATTCCCCTCCTGTTTCTTGCTGTAAAATGGGACTAAAACCATGCCACTAAGATTTCCCCGTCACTGGCCGGCACGCCCCACGTGACACCTGGCGAGGCCTGACTAGCTCCAACCCCCCCCCCCCCCCCCCGGCGCAGATCGACCATCTGAGGCACAGCCTGATGAAGGCGGAGGACGACTGTAAACTGGAGAGGAAGCACACCATGAAACTGAAGCACGCCATTGAGCAGCGGCCGAGCCACGAAGTGGTGTGGGAGATCCAGAGGGAGAAGGAGCTGCTGCTGGCCAAGAATCAAGAGCTGGAGAACACGCTCCAGGTCTGTGGGGAGGGCGAGCGTTGGGCCTCTGGGGCTGGTGGGTGTCGGGGCCCCTCGTGGTTCGACCGGGGTGAGAGCAGGGGGTGGGCTCAGGGCGCGTTGCGGCGGCGGGACCCCCTGAGCGGCGGCGGTGGGATTTACACGGTGTGAAGGTTGACAGCAGCGAGATGGGCTCAGAGGGCGAAGGGAGGGGGTGAGCAGCCGTGGTGGCGGAGGAGGACAGCCAGGCCTGCGGCTCGGAAGGGTTTAAATCAAGGGCCCCAGACTTGCCCAGCTCGCTCTGCACCTTCCCCTGACCTGGCTGCCGTGACCCCGGGATGCTGCTCTGGCCTGGCAAGTCCTGTGTTCTGCAGGGCTGCCCGGGAGCCTGCGGATCCCACCTGCCTGGCAGGAAACGGAGCAACGCTTCGCCGCCTTCATCTTTCAGGTGGAGGGCACAGCGGCCTGTGGCGCGGGTCCTGGCACGCGATGCCCTGTCTTGCTCAGAGCAGCACCTGCTGGGACTCTCGCTGTCCAGGCAGCTCCCCTCCATCTCCCAGATGAGGGCAGCCCGGTGCTGCATGTTGCTCACCTCCACTTCAACCCAGAGGCAGAGGGGAGGCCGCGGGGGCAGTGGAAGGGGAGCGTGAATTGGCCACTAGCGCTGTTAGGCTCGAGAAGGGGAGAGGGCCTCCTGACCCCTGGCTTTCCTAGCCAGTTAGGCCACCCCTCATTGTAGTCCCCTGCCCCTTCCTCCTGGAGGTCGCCAAGGAAGGGAACTTGGAGAAGAACAGCCTCTACGTCCAGGCTCTGGAGGCTGATCGGAGGCGGGTGCTGGGTGAGCATCAGGAGCTGGTGAACACCATCTACAGCCTGCGCAAGGCACTCCGGCAAGCAGAGGATCTCCGGGACAAAGTACGAAGTCTGGGGGAGGAGGGGAAGAGATGGAGGAGGGGGAACGTGGGCAATGAAAGCCACTCGCTTCCCGGTGGAGTAGGGCCGCGAGCGCTGCGGCTGGACCCGCTGGCTCAGATCAAATGTAGCAGCAGATTGAGAGAGCTGATCTGAGGTGGGGGAGGGGGTGGTCCTCTGCTCTGGGCCTGACTCCCTGTCCTCGGGAAAGATGGGGATGATGTCACTGATCCGTCTGGATCACCAGGAGAACTGATCAGTTAGTTTGTCAAGTGTCTACATCGGCCCCACATCTCCTTGGCCTTCCATGCACTTCCCCCCCTGTAGCTCTCAATGCGCTTTCTCAGGGGGAGTGAATATCATCCCCCATCAGGCACCAAAAGGCCACCTGACTTGTCCAGGATCATACAGCAGGCCACCACTGGAGCTGGGCATTTAACCCAGGGCTCCTGAGAGGAGGGATAGCTCAGTGGTTTGAACATTGGCCTGCTAAGGCCAGGGTTGTGAGTTCAGTCCTTGAGGGGGCCATTTAGGGATATGGGGCAAAAATCTGTTGGGGATTTGTCCTGCTTTGAGCAGGGGGTTGGACTAGATGACCTCCTGAGGTCCCTTCCAACTCTGCGATTCTATGATTCCTTGCCCTCACAAGCACCCTCCAGCCACTCAATCAGAGCTACGAGGGGAAAGGAAAGTACGTTTTCACCTCCAGCATTCCCAGCAGCGAGCTGCCCTGCCGCTAATTGTTTCCGCAGCCTCCTGGGGCCGGGTGCTTGTATTGCTGTGAATGTGGCGTGTCCTTTCAGCCAGCTTCCTAGCCCCCTCGTTAGGGTCGCAGCGTTGGGTGCCTGGCTGAAGGTTCCCGGGGACTCGTCGGGGTCATTGGGCTTGGACAACTGTAGGAGTCTCCTGGCTCTGGCACGGCTCAGCAATCCATGTCTGACACTTACACTACTAGCCACGGGGGGCTCCAGGGTGAAGCGAGCCTCTCTGCCTCCCACACTGGGCGTCTCGGTCACGCGAGCCCCATGAGCAGGGCGCTTCTGTGCTTTGCTTGCAGCACGCGGAGGAGAAGGAGGTGCTGGAGCTGCAGTGCCTGTCCCTGCGGAAGGACTCCCGGATGTACAAAGATCGCATCGAGGCCATCTTGAAGCAGATAGAAGAAGTGGCTGCCGAAAGAGACCAGGTGAGAGAACCTCCTGTTTGGAGCCCAGCTGCCAAAGATCATGGGAGGCGGAGGCTCAGACCCCATGTCGGTGACCCACTTTGCCCTCCCGCTTTCCGCACCAGGCGCTGCTGACCCGTGAGCAGTTCCACATGCAGTACTCCAAGAGCCTGGTCGACAAAGACGCCTATCGCAAGGAGATCCGGGAGCTGGGGGAGAGGTGTGATGAGATGCAGCTACAGCTGTTCCAGAAGGAGGGGCAGTTACTAGCAGCTGAGGCCAAGCTGAAAAAGTTGCACCTCGAGCCACCCACGCTGGTAAGTCTGCAGGAATACCCAGCTACATACAGATTCTGTGCTATGGGCCGGGGAGGAGGCCGGTGGGCCCTGACCTCAGGCACGGAGGCTGTCTAGCTGGGATCAGCCTCGATCTAGCAATCAGAGGCTGTGCTTAGACCAGGGAAGCCGGGACTGGCCGCAGCAGAGCACACTCTGGTTTCCAGCGTTAAGTAATCGCCAACCGTGCCAACGTTTCCCTTCCTTGTTTGCATGTGGGGCTGGCATGTGGGGCTGGCCCTGTTGCATTAGGGCCAACTCCTGGGGACTGAAGCCCAGGAAGGATGAGGCTTGAGCTATTGAGGTGAAATTGTGGGTGGAAGGGGTGAATGTACCATAACTCTGTTCCTAAGCCCAGAACAAAAAGACTGGCTTAATAGCATAGTCTCTTGGGTGCCTCCTGGTTGGGCCAATAGGGACAGGTAAGAGGGAGGAAATCCCTGCAGTTCCTCGCTTTCGTTCTATTCTCCGTGCCATCATTGCGGCCATCTCACCGTGGAGCACGCTCTCCAGACAGATCCCTGACGGGCTTGTTTTCTTACAATTCCAGACTTCCGACCTAGACGACACTTCGCCCAGGAGTTCCCAAGAGGTGAGGACGGGAGCTAGCCGGCTTTCATCTGACCTCCTTATGGAAGGTCTTTGGTTTCCCCAGCTCTGCTCAAAGGCTCCTTAGCAGATAACTTGCAGTCAGCTTTTTTTCTTCTCCAGTGGCACAAAGCACGCAACACGCCCCCCCCCCCAAACCCAGCGTAACCAGCCAATAGAGGATGCCCCTGGTGCAGAGAGCCCTAGGACAGGGGTAGGCAATCTATGGCACGTGTGCAGAAGGCGGCACGCGAGCTGATTTTCAGTGGCACTCACACTGCCCGGGTCCTCTAGGGAGCTCTGCATTTTAATTTCATTTTAATTTAACTTTAAATGAAGCTTCTTAAACATTTTATTTACTTTACATACAACAATAGTTTAGTTGTACAGTAAACTCTCGATTAACCAGGATGTGGATTAACCAGGATGTCAAAAAAAATAATATGCGCAACTCGCAGGGACGGTTCTGGCTTTGCTGCCGCCCCAAGGACACACACAAAAGACCCCCACCAGTGCTCAGGGCAGCCAGTGAACCAACACCCCCACCCTCCCTGCACAGGGTGGCTGGTGAGCCAACCCCCACGCCCCATATTTCCTATGGATGGTGATTATCCAGGATTTTATTAACCAGAATTATTTTTTCCCTATCATCCTGGATAATGGAGAGTCCATTGTATATTGTAGATTTAGAGAAAGAGACCTTCTAAACACGTTAACATGTGTGACTGGCACGCAAAGCCTTAAATGAGAGTGAATACGTGAAGACCCGGCACACCACTTCTGAAAGGTTGCCGACCCCTGCCCTAGGACAGGTAGATCCTGCCAGAGCAGCTCTTCTGTCTCCCCCCTTTGCAGCTGTCAGAAGAATGTGTGTATCTGGGGGGGAAGAGAGGCGTGGTGAGGGCAAGTAGTGCTCCAGCCACCCCTGTGAGCGAGAGCCAGGGTCAGAGTAGTACCAAGGCTGCTTTGCTTCTATACTGGAGACCAGCCCAGTGGCTGGGTGGCGTTGAGAGTTTGAGAGGTTGTGTGCACCCATCCGGAGAGTCATCCAGGCACATCTGGGCTACAGCTCAGATTCTGGGCCAAGATTTGTAGCTCTGTGAGTAACTTTAAATGCTTGGGATACACATAAAGGGGCCAGTTCTGCAGCCCTGATTCCTGTGGGGAGCCCCACTGACTCTGAGTCGACGAGACGAGTCTCGGTGAGGATGCACTGAGACCGCCTTTCCAGCCTGGTCCCCAGCATGGCCAGATTGCTTCAGCTGCCCTGAAGCAGGAGCCCTAGTGCATCTTCAGCCAAGAGACAGGAATAAAAGGGAATCCTCCCCCTGCCTGGATATAAAGGAGCCCCAAGTATTCCCAAGTCTCAGCCGAAGCCCGTGCAGCCTGAATCTCCATGGAAAGCAGCAGGGTGAAGGGGGAGTGAGTGTCATGTAATGGGGTGGGGGGCAGGGATGGTTGGTTTGATTGAAACCATGGCAACTCTGCATTTTTCAGGTGAGATTTAAGGCCCTGGCCCCTTGTGATCATTTACAGATCTTGGCTCTTTCCTGGTGACCTAATTAAACCCCAGTGGAGGCAATTACAACCTGCCTCCATACATCCCCCGGCCATCCCACTGGAGAAGTCACCCTCCGCTTTTCCACCCACTTCTCCAACTGTGTGTAATGTTTGCTGCTGCCTAGAGGCAGCCGCATTCAGCGGTAGGCGATGAGACTGATGTGGGATGCAAGGTGCCATACACACAATAGAAGTACTACCCTGTTGGTGAGGGGTAGTGTTGGCTTCATTCATGCATAGCAGTTATATCTGCAGGTGTGTCACTGAGGTGACATGGGGTAGGAGGGGTCACCTGCCTTGCAACGCACACTAGACAGGAAAGAGAAACTTTTGGAATCCTGGGGAATTCCTGGGGCTCTGGTTGTTTTTATTATTTGTCGAGGAGAGGAAATGAGAATTGCTATTTCCCCAGAAGAGACCTGTTTCTTTTTGCCCCCAAGCTCTCTTTCCATGGAAACCTGGATGAGGACACGCGGCTCTCTGATAAAAGTAAGAGTTTTTGTTTAATTTCGGCTTGGAGACAGAGCAGTATTCCCCGGACAGCATGCCTGGTGGTTAAAGCAGACCGCTGGGAGTTGGGAACTCCTGGGTTCTCCCACTGGCTCTGCTATGTGGTCTTGGGGGGTTTTGGGGGCCCCAATTTGGGACATGCTTAAAGGATCTGATTCTCCTAGTGTGGGTGCTTAGCACTTGGTGAAAGTCTCCCCACAGAAGGGGTCTCAACTTGGGTACCCCAAAATGGAGGTGTCTAGAGCCCCCGGTCAGCTCCCAAAAGGGATAGGTCTGAAACCCCTGGCTGATCACTTACAGCTTTTTGCCTTCATTCGTCTCTTCAGTACATGTGATCATGTCCTCAAGTGGCTGCATTCTGGAAGGATGTGTTGGGTCAGCTCAGTATAAGCGCACTAGGCAGCACTGTCCCAGTTGACCCTAAAGTCTCATTAAGAGAGTGCCAGTGTATTGATGCCCCCAGGAAAAATGAGCTTGGAGATGCGCAGGGCCTGACTTTTCAAAGATGTGGAGGACTCTGTCCCCGGTGAAGTTAAGGAGTACTGCGGGCACTTGGCAGCTGAGACTAGAACCCAGGTGTCCTGACTCCACTTTAACTGGATCGTCCACCTTTCTCTGTGCTCTTTGCTGGGTTGTTTTTCCCCTTAAATTGGGTTATTTTCACTTGGGTTTTGACAAAAGCAGAACTAGCTAATGAACATGCCGTCCCTGGTTCTTCTTTTGTGGAGGCCCAAGTGGAAATGACTCAGCGCTGAGGAAGACTTGACCGGCTACGTGGAGGGTTTTTTGAACTGCACTTCCAAAAAGCTCTAGCTAAAAAAGGAGAGAAGGAAGCTGCCAGCATGGGAGTGTCTTCCTGTTTTAGCCTCCTGGGGGGCCTCGATATTTTTTTATTTCACCCCTTGGAGAAGGAAGTCACTGAAAAGCTTGAGAAACCCTGGTCTGACTTTCAGTACCAGTCCAGGTTAGTGGGTTGGTAGTGATCCCTGCTCCTGGATGGATTGCTGTGAGTTCAAGTTCTGCACTCGCACGATGCAGTCGTAGTGTGAACTGCACAGTTCTGTATAGGGTTCACCTTGCTAGAAAACTCGGCTGTGTTAACACAACCCTTGAGTGTGTTCTCACCAACATATTAAACATGACTTACCTAGTGTGAACAGTGGCAATATCATGTTAGGTAATGTGATCTTTCAATTTGTCTTCCTCCGAGAACAACCTTAAGAGGCTGTTTTGTTGCGGTCCCTTGGGTTCATGCCCTGCCAGATAGCAAAGATCCCACGTCCCTTCTTTTTTAAAAGTTAGGGGAAAATCCCAGTGTCCCGAGCAAGATTCCAACGGCTAATAAAATGGCAGCTTGCTCTAGTGCACTGAGTGCAGGACTGGAATCCAGGACCTCCTGAGGTCTGGTTTTCACTCTGCCACTGACTTGCTGTGTCGTTTTGGGCGAGTCACTTCTGTCTCCTTTTCCCCACTCCTCTGTCCGTTGGGGATAGTAAAGCAGATTCCATCCCAAGGAGGTTGGAAAACTGGCTTAATGGATGTGCAGCACCTTGAAAACACAGCACACTCGGCATGTACTAAGCAATACTCTCCTACACTAAGCATGAGCTATTGCCAATGACACAATGGCCATCGCCCTTCACCTGCGTCGGTTGTGTGTTCTTGCTGTCTCCCTCCTTAATTCTGGAGAGCACTTTGGGACACCCGTGGTATGAAATACACAACACCTACAAGTCTAAGGATGGAAAACCACAAACCAAAGACGTGAAGAAGGATGGGCTTGAGGGGAAGGACCTGGATGGGGACTCGGGAGATGAATCCCTGGGTGGTCTTGGGCAAATCATTTCATCTCTCTGAGGCTCAGCTCCCTATCTGTGCAAAGGGAGAATCCGTCCTTCGTCTGCCTTGTCTCGATCAGCTGGGAAGAGCAGCAGGACCCCAAGTGCTAATGTAACACAGATAATAAACACCAGTTTGCAGCTACACTTGCAGTTTTTCCTTCTTTTTTTTTTTTTTAGAAGATCTCCCTGATGGTCGGGATCAGCAGGTCAGTGCATTACAGAGCATTCAGTGCCTGCAGCTGTCAAACGTAAGTGTCGTCGTAACCCTCCACTTCTTGGGACCTCGCTCACGACAATTAATGTTTGTGTTTGCGATAGGCTTGCCCAGTTTGGAGGTACTGGGGCACTTTCGCCGGGAGAGTTGTGCGGTCTCATGACCAAATTCATCCTCCAAATAACAGCAGGGCATCCGTGTCCCTTCTATCTCTTCTGGACGCTCCTGCTCCCCGGGGGCGATAGGGGTGGGAATGGAGTCCGTCAATCAACACATCCACTGCCTCGCTGTCAGTCAGGAATGTGCCGCTTTCAGGGCATATTATAAGAACAGGCAGCCTCCGGGCGCCATCTTCGGCAAGGCGCTTTTGGGACAGTTGTTGGTGTTTCTCTCATCCACTTGACCTTTACGTTCGGATTTAGTGGCTGATCCTGCCTGCCTTGCACACCCCAAACTCCTGTTGTCGTTGATCATTTATATTGCTGTGGTGCCGGTCGGGACCTTTGTTCCATGAGGCGCTGTACAGGCACCTAGTAAACACTTGTCCCCGTCCCAGAGAGCTTAGACTCCATGGGAGTCTTGCTGAACAGGCCTGGCTGGACCTAATTCAGGAATAAGCCATATTCCATTAAAGGGCCGATATCGAGCCTCTGACTTTCTAGAATTTGCTTAAAACCCAAATAGTGTTGCCAGTGCTATTTCCTATGGACAGAGGCGTGTTTCCATTCTCCTCTACGTCAGCCCTTGCGGATACCTCTCCGCTTTGGCCAGGAAGCTGCGCTCACCCCGTTCACTGGCGCAGGTTCATTTTTAATGAGTGAATGGAGCGCTCATGGGAACCAAGGGGAGCACACATAGCAGCACGTCATGGACAACACAGTCCATGTTCCCCACTGTCCTGCCCATGATGCCTCTCCGTTGTCTGTCAGAGGCCAACTGCAGAAGTTAAGTCTCATTGCCCACGTGGTTCCTGGCCTCTCCGTAGAGCTAGGCTGGCCTCCATCCCCCCCATGCTTCAACTAGACCAGACCTTTCTTTTCCCTTGCAGGAGGGTGGCCCACCCAACGGAGAGCTGGCTGAGAAGGAGCGGCGGCGGATGAAGGACAGCTTTGAGCACTATCGGAGGTCTGGCCTGTGCTCTCAGGACTGCTCTTGTGTAACCTACTGGTCACTGTGTGTCGTGCCCGAGCCACGGAGAAAGAGGATCTGTTACTGCCTTCTCTTCTAGCTCAAGCCGTAGGGACTCGGGCATTTAGTCCCTGATGCGCTAAGCATGTTGGCCAAAATGGCAGCTGTTGCGTTGCACTGAAACACGTGTGGATGTTTTGAGACACCCATGTAGATCGTGGCCTGTCATAGGCTGCTTCATGCCATTTACCAATTCCGCAGTAGTTTAACAGAGGGGTTTCCAGAGGACATGAAGCTGGAGGTGGTTCCCTGGGTCACGGGCACTGGATCACAATGCAACTCACTCAGATTTGTAGGGGGTTTATGCAGGGGCTCATTGGCCAGGGGGGTCAGGCTGCTGGTAGGGAAAAGGGGTTCCTGAGAGGAGATGATGAGGGTCAGGTGGCAGGGACACACATCTATCCCATCCCCGCCCCCAGACTTTTAATGGCGCTCTGCAGTCCTGGGCGCATCATACTTGAGGACCTGCTGGCTTGGTACGTTTGATCTGTTTTACTAGCTCAGGGTTCCATCCTGCTACTGTTGACACCAAAGACCAAGTTCCTATTAATGAGACTCTGGCAGGTTTGAGCCCTTTCAAAACTATTGCAAGCTGCTGAGTGTCTCTGTCTTTGGGGATTGAAGGGGCTGAGCATCTTGTCAAATGCGGATCTTAATTTGCACACTCAGTAGAAATGATCCAAAAGAACTAAATGCTGGAGCAGATTACAGGAAAAATCTAAAGTCATGTTGTAGTGCTTCTGTAAGTGGCAGTGTGCTAGGCTCTTCTGTTTTATATCTGCATTCAAGAAGGAACTGAGAGTCAGGAAATTCTTGCATTCAATTGTGCTGTACTTGGAGGACTATAGGACTGGCTTTACTGCGCTAGACTAAACCCAATAAACTGCTTCTGATCAGTTTATATTGGATGCTTGAGAGGAAACCCAGAATACTAATAACAATTGTGGATAATTTATTTGAATTTAAAAAGTTGCCCCAATGATCAATGTTGATTTTAACCAATGTGCCCCAGAAGGTACAGGCACGTGATACTGTATCATGGAAGGAGACTTCTTCCTGACCTTCCATACATTATTACTTTGTGTCCTGGTGCATGAAGGTAAAATAGGCACCCTTAATTTTTTACTTTGGCGAGTGTCACTGCAAATGCACAGCCCTGCCTGACTGAGTACTAATCGAGTTTTTTGAGTTTGCTGGTGTATGTGTAATTGAGAAGCTTATTGCTCGTGGAATTTTGTTTTTCTCATCAATGTTTAACCTAACTTTCAGAAAAAGGGCATTGCGAAGGGTGCAGAAGAGCAGACACCATGAAGTGGACTGGGAAAACAACACTGGTAGTGACAACACAGACACTGAAGGCTCCTAACAACATCAGCCCAACTGCACTGGGAATGACAAGAAGTTTGCTGAGAGTGTAGAGCAAGAATCTTCTCTTCTGCTCATCCAAGCTGAGGGCCGTTTAAAACTTTTTTTCTCAACAACCATCTTGAACATTTACTAAGTCGAAGGCACGGGACTGGGATGCAGGAGAGCTGGACTATATTTCTGCATCTGCCATAGCAATCCTGTGTGCCCTTGCCCTAGTCACCCAACCAGTTCACATCTGTGATTCAGAACCCTAATTCTTTTATATATTTAATGGGGATGATGATGTCCTTCCAGAAGTGGAATGAGTCTAAAGGAATTACACTCCAGTTGCTCTAGTAGAAATCCTTATGATCCTGGTGCTATGGTCATGCATTGGACTCTTTGGTTTTTTTGTTTGTTTTTTTTTGCACAGAATAATACAAGTAAAAATATACATTTTTTTATTTGCTTCAAAAATGGGCTTAAGTGGTGTGCTAAAAACTGTAAAATATGCTAACAGTTGTTATGGCAACAGCCCACAACAGTGGGATATGAAAAACCCTCTGTGTCCATATCCAACCTACTAGCTTAAGAAAATCTTTTCCTTCTGATTTCCAGAAAAATAACCAACGGTGGGAGAATGCAATACCTATGAATGCCTCAATTCCACAATTGCTAGCCCCATCTGTTAAAAAACAGCCATTTTCTTCCTTCCCCTAACAAAATCATGAGACTTCAATAAATGGTGGGTTCCTTTTATTTTATTATTTGCTTCCTGCATTCAGGTTGTTTTCTTACACACCCATCAGCGTTAGAACTTCACTGTTTGGTGTCATTTAAAAAATAAAATCTGAGGAGCTGGGCCATGAAGCATGTTTTGGAAGGGCAACACTGGGTGATGGTAACTCCAGCTATGTGAGCATCTTTCGGGTGGAGTAAGTGGAGCTCGGTGCAGGTCTCAGGGCCGGGTACTCCAACACCACAAGGGCTAAACTAGAAAACTAATCAAATCTAGTAGGGTGAAAAGGGCTCACCCCCATATCATTAGCAATTATAAAAGCAAACACAATAGCCTAGGTTTAAGCAAAAGTAATTTAACTCCACCTTCTTGAATAGCATTTTGAATAGACAGTTGCTGTTCTGTTAAGTGTATCTAAGACTGTGTAATACCAAAAACAGAGCAGTAGAGGTAGGTGCCTAATGCTAATTGCGAAGGAAAAAACACACTTTCCTTGCATGTTACTTGCTGGCCTTCTGTCCACCTGCAACTGGAGCTATACAGCTGCACAACAGAGGTTTTTATTTCTCTTGCATATTCAGTCAGCCATGGGTTGCTAAGGTTTCTCCTACTACTCTTGACAAGTGGGATGTGAGGCCTTACTGGGCCCTGGCTTCCTCCTCTAGTGGCAAACAACCCTCCGGCTACAAGAGGGGGATCCAGGCTTGGCCAGGTGGACCGAGCAGTGAGCTGGCTAGAGCCCAGGAGCACTAGCAAGGGGTCCTTTTAAGTTGCATGGGGACAGGGGCGTAGGTGCGCCTCTGGCTGGCCCAGCTACCATGGGTGGAGGACAGAGCTCCAAAGCCCCCCCAGGAGAGGGTAGAAGGAGGGATCCCCTCTCTTAGACCGGAATCCGAGAGGTAGCCGTGTTAGTCTGGAATAGCAGAGGTAACAAAGTCCTGTGGCACCTTAAAGACTAACTATAAAGTTTTGAAGCATGAGCTTTCGTGGGCTAATACCCACTTCGTCGGATGCAAGCAGTGGAAGTGGGTATTAGCCCACGAAAGCTTATGCTTCAAAACTTTATAGTTAGTCTTTAAAGTGCCCCAGGACCTTGTTACCTCTCTTAGACCGATTTGTCCAGGGCGATGCGGAGCATGGATGATGATTTAAGGCTCTAGGATCCAAAGGAAGTAGGGGAGACCCCAGCTCCGTGGTTGGGGGGCAGGGGTAGGGCCTGCTGGGGGGAGCAGTGAAGGGAGCCTCCTGGGTGTGATTTTGGGGCTCCCCCAGGCACCCAGCTGAGTGATGGTGGGAGAGGGGCCCTACTCCCCTCGTGTCCGGGAGGGGGCGGGACGGGCTCCCACCGGGCGGGGACCCCCCAGTAACAGTTGGATGGGGGTACACACGAGGGTCCGTCCCCCCCCCGCGTCCCGGGAGCCAGGCTCGCTGCCCGCACCTAAGATGGCGGCCGGGGCCTCAGGGGCCGCCCCATCTGGGAGCCGGAGCGGACGGGATGCTGCGGGCCGGGCGGCGGCTGGGGTGGCTCGGGGCCCGGCTGGGGGCCGCGTGGCGATGGGTCCCGCCGTCCCGTCCCGGGGCCCGGGCAGCCCCAGGGCCCCGCCCCTGCGGCCCGGAGCCCGCCTCGGCTCGCCGGCTCTGCTGCGACCCCGGGCCGGGCGGCGCCGTGGGGCAGGTGGAGGCCACGAGCTACCGGCTGGTGTTCACCTGCCAGGTGTGTGTGGGGGAAGCTGGGGGGGGGGGGTCTGGGGAGCGGGGCTCGGGGGAAGCTGAGGTGGGAGGCTCGGGGGGGCTGGGGAGGGGGGGTCGGGGGAAGCTGAGGTGGGGGGGTCGGGGGGGCTGGGGAGGGGGGCTCGGGGGAAGCTGAGGTGGGGGGGTCGGGAGGGGTCTGCGGAGGGGGGCTGGGGGAAGCTGAGGTGGGGGGGCTGGGGTGGGTGGATGGGTGTTGGAGGGGGAGACTGGGGGTGGGTGGGTTGGGGACTGTGGGGGTGGATGGGTGTTGGAGGGGGAGACTGGGGGTGGGTGGGTTGGGGACTGTGGGGGTGGATGGGTGTTGGAGGGGGGAGACTGGGGGTGGGTGGGTTGGGGACTGTGGGGGTGGATGGGTGTTGGAGGGGGGAGACGGGGTGGGTGGGTTGGGGACTGTGGGGGTGGATGGGTGTTGGAGGGGGGAGACTGGGGGTGGATGGGTTGGGGACTGTGGGGGTGGATGGGTGTTGGAGGGGGGAGACGGGGTGGGTGGGTTGGGGACTGGGGGGGTGGATGGGTGTTGGAGGGGGGAGATGGGGTGGGTGGGTTGGGGACTGGGGGGGTGTTGGAGGAGGAGACTGGGGGTGGATGGGTTGGAGACTGTGGGGAAGCTGGGATGGATGAGTGTTGGAAGTGGAGGGAGGATGGGGGGGCACTGGAGGTGGGATGCTGGGGTGCAAGGGATACCCGGGTGATTGGGGGCTGATGACTCACTACAAGGTCACTGGACATAGCAGTGTTATCTTTTGGGGGACATCGCTTTTGTTTTGGGGCTGGGAGTTGCTGCACACTTGCAAATGAGGAGACGGTTTAACCCCATAAAAGAAGTGTTTTGTGTGGTGTTCTCTGTGGGATCTTATCAAAACCCCACAGCCCCTATTGCAAAAGGGAAGGCAACTAAGGCCAGTGCCCACTAAAATTTTCTTCCCCCGTTCAATTCGTCTTTTAAGTATTAATAAAGTGTGTGTGTTTCATTTAATCCCTTACATGCCTTACTAAAAGCTAATATGTGAGATGTCACAGTGAGTGAATATTTTTGAGTCAGCTTTGGGGTTGTTTTAGTTCATAATAATGTTTTGATTATTTGCCATCTGTGCGTTCATAGTAAAATTCAAACCTTTAAATCGTATCCAAAATAAACTTAGGAAAGACCAACTCCTGTGTATTTGAGGTTTAAAAACACAAACCAGTACAATCCATGGGACCTAAACAACCAAGAATATCAGGTTTGAGAAACTGATTTGTGTTTTTGTTTACATTTAGGAAAGCAAACCAGTTAGTTTTTTAAATTATTCTTTCAGCAAGAGGGTGAGGAAAGATCAATAAGTCTCAGAAATCAGAATGCATTTGGGGATATGCTCTTTCCATTAGCCTAAGTTCAAATAGCAGAGGAAGGTAGCGTACCTCTAAGCAGCAAGCTGGGTAGGATCATATTGTGGGGCTGCATGACCACTTGAGTTGAAAAAATATTATGGAGGGGGAAAACAAGTCCTTTTTACTAAGATAAGCAGTGTCACTGGTTTTGTTGGGTTGTAATGTAGCTGTGTCTTTTTATAAAATAAACATAAACTCTAAGCATCTTGGTCATGAAATCAACTTTGTTCACTTTTAGGTCTGCAAAACACGGTCAGCAAAAACGATTTCCAAACTAGCATATCATAATGGGGTGGTGATAGTAAAGTGTCCTGGTTGCAAGAATCATCACATCATAGCAGATAACCTGGGATGGTTTTCGGATTTGGAGGGGAAAAGGTAACTGTGTCCGTGACAGCAATTTTTTCCCCTTCTCCCCCCTGGAAGGCCATCAAAATATACCGCAGTCCTGTTTAGCTGATACACTGGACTGCTGTTTGTAGGCTTTGTAAGTCGTGCTCAGAAGAGTTATTGCTGGGGATAATCTCTGATTCAGCTAATTTTCTGAAGCATGTAAGAAGACTCCACTCCCATGGCCAAGTTTTCTGACCTGTTGCGGATAGTTGGGCAATTCCATTATTTATACCATCCAAGGCCACTAATTGGGATGTAGCCAAAACATTTAGAAAGTGCATGTTGCACAGATATCACTGTTGCTAGTTGCAATCTCATTGCTGGATGTGATATTCTTTTGTTCTCCATCAGGCCTTATTAAATCTTTCCTGGTCTCTGGGTTGCATGTTCAAAGGAGCCTAAAGGAGTTAGGTGCTCAAATCCTGTTGAATTTCAAAGGCTTCCAACTCCCTTCGACTTCTTTGAAAATCCTACCTCTGTCTAACTGCAGTTGCCAAATTAGTGATCGTACTGGGTGAAAGTTGCCCAATACATAATCCCATCTTCTCTACAGTCACCTGGACTAGTTCTGCTAGGAGGAAATGTTAGATTCATCTTCAAAACTTGAATCCCTGCTAATGGTGAAAACAGAATGCGGCTAAGAGCCCCTAAGCCGCAGCTGCAAAATCTAACATCCGGTCTCCTGGGCACCTTTGCAATGTTACTAGTGTTTTTAAATTTGTAATCCAGGAACATTGAGGAAATCCTAGCAGCCAAAGGGGAGAAAGTGAGACGTGTGGTTGGCGAGGACGCCTTGGAACTGCTCCCGGAGAGGACGGTGGAGACAGAGTCGCAAAACCACCACACAGAGGGAGAAGATGGGGGAAGGTCCTCGGAGTCTGGAGACAAGGGAACAACCTGATCAACAGAGTTCCCTCTGCTCTGTGCTCGGCAGAGAAAGACGTTGCCTTTTCTCTCCCCCTTTCAACTTTGTGGGGTTTTTTTAAATAAATTCAAGATCAAGGAAGCCTTGGCCTCTGGTTTTATTCCCGTCTTTGTACTGTGTCACCTTTGACCAGTCACATGGGAGTTGTATTTTACAGCTGGAATCTTCACCTTCTCACTGTAGCATGTAGTGGTGATTTTAAAACCAGCCTTATTTCTTAAAAGACACTAGGAATCCTGCTTTGTTCTCTTGTTCCAAGCCTGGAACCAGTAGATCTTTGTTAACTTGTTTGGGTCCAGAGGGGGAAAGCACTAAATGAGTGAGTTTCAGCAGTGTTCTGCTGTTCTTGTCTGCTATTTGCATATATTAAGGTTAGTTCCTCAGCTGGTATACATCAGCATGGTTGAATGGAGAGAGATTGACTAGCCAGCCGAGGAGCTGGGCTCTTAAGGAATTGGAGCTTGCACAGCTAGTGAGATTCAGTAGCAGGGCAGTATGCCCCCAGACCTCTCTGCTGCTTAGCAGGGCGGCTGTTCTGCCTCTTGTTTCCCCACCGTGGTTTCTTTATTATATCCACTGTTAACTTTGGATAGCTTGGTAGATCATCCGCCAGAGGTGGCTGCCACTTGCGGTCTGATTCCTCTAAGGATGAATGTTTGGTCTGGGGAATGCACTTTCTTGTGGTGGGGAAAGTGCAGCCCATGGCTCGGGGTGTTTGGCTGTAATTATCCAAGACAGATTTTGCACCCTTCCTACCAAGAGGCTGCTGCAGTCAGGCTGGAGACCCCTACTCTGACTTCCCTCATCGCCATTCCAGCCCCACGAGCCAGCAAATGGGTGAGTGACAAACCAGGGGGGGTTCTGCTTTACAGGCACTAGAACTGCAGTTACTCTACCTTGGTTCAGCATCGGGGCCTTCTGGCAGGATAGGTGTGTGCACATACAAGCTAGAGGGATGATCTTTAGTCAGCCAGAGCTAAGATCTCCATTGAGGTCTAGGCCAGGCATGATGGAGGTAGCCAGAAAGTAGTTGCACTATCCTGGACACAACCTCTCCAGGTCATGCACAAACTTCCGTCCTTTCATGATCCATCAGCAGCATGCACTGCTTTCCTGTGCTGCCCTGGGCTGGTGCCCAAGTGCTCCTGAGGTCTAATTTGGGCTCTGCCGCAATTGCTACATGGCATGGTATTGGGCAAATCACTTCTTTCTACCTCAATTGTTCTCTGGTGCAAAATGGGACTCAGGAAACCTAATTCTGTTCCCCATAGGGGTGTTCTGAGGATTAATTAATGTTTGTAAAGTGCTGAGAAGATGAGTGCTAAGTCTGGAGTGTGTTCCTAGAGCCACTTGCCAAACCCGATTGAGGTGCTTATGGATTATATTATGGGATGTTAAAATCAACCATAGTAAGAACTAAAAGGCTAGCAGGATGACCTAATGCACAATTTGATTTCAATGATGTGTCGTGCAGCAGAATGGTCACAGCAGATTGTCTTTGGGAAAGACGGAGTGACACTCTTTATTCTTGGGGGGGGGGGAGGGGGGGAAGGGTGAGAAAATGGACTAGTCCTTGAGGTGTAATGGCTCTTCTTGCTGAAGTATAATAAAAAGAACCTGAGTCCTTAGCTTCAGTTAAATATGTCTTTATAGGTTCTTATACGGCCTTGCCAGCGTATGTGAGCAGCTCACATGTATTAATCAACCTAGTGCCTTTCATCCAGAGCTCTCGTAGTACTTCAGAAATGTCAATTTAGCCACAGACAGCTCTGGGTGAAGGACTAGTAGTGTCTTCATGCTTACAGAAGGGGTTGGAATATAGGACCCCAGTCTCCTAGTTAGTATTTGTATTGCGGTAGATCCTCTAGGACTCATTCAAGCCCAGGGGTTGCCTTGGGAAGTGGGTGCTGCGGCTCTGGGGCTAGGTCCAGTGGGGGGAACGTGGCAGGTGGCTGGTTTGTTGCGGTGTCTGGAGATGCCGGTTGCTTCTCATGCGCAGTGTGCGAGTGTCAGTCCAGAGTCCGGGAAAGGACGCAGATTCTGCTGCGACTTCTGCAGTTCGCCTTACATCAGCGACCCTGGCCACAGGGGCAACCAGCTGAAGACATCTAACTCTCTGCCTTCTCCGCGCCACAAACAGGATCCCAGGCCAGGCGCTGACGCAAAGTGGCACCTCTGTACAACAACGCATGGGGCGAGGGAAAGCGCTGTCCTGTGGTCTGTATGGGGCTGAGTGGGCCTCACCTGATGGCCCTACCTTATGTTCAGTATCCCTCTCTCCCTCTTGTTCAAAGGATACTGCAATCCTGCCCCCTGCTAGGAGACAAAATCCAGGCACATACTGAGCCAGCCAGCCCCTGCGGTGCGTTAGGTATCTTGATCCGTACAACCAGTCTGTATGTAGGGCCCAGTCCTGCTCCCACTGAACTAGGAAGAGAATCAGGGCCATTATGATCTCCCAAAGTCTATTCTCTGGTTAGAGCTGGATGGGTTTAGCCACTAGAGAGCTCTCTGTGCAAGCAGGTATAACCTAGGCAGCCAGGCTACTGAGGTAAGGAGGGCGCCATTACCGTTGTGATGATACCGACCCTTGTGCGTCAGGGCTTCTCTGACCGTCTCGGGGGTTGGAAGGGGACCTGAGGGGGTTGCCCTGAGACCTCACTGACTGTTTGGCCGGGAGGGGGGGTGTGTGTCTTTCTGTGAAGCATCAACTCTAGGTCAGTGCCAGAGACAGGCTAGCGGTTGGTTCGTTGGATTGTCAACTCCACAGAGCAGGGGCCGGCCTGCCTGCCTGTTCTGTCTGTGCAGCACCTAGGACATCGAGACCCACGCTGTGAACAGGGCCTCTGGGTGCTAAGATACAAGTACGTAATCAGAGTCCCTGGGCCTGACGTGAGATGGTCCTAACTTCCTTACTGGTTACTTTCGCCTGTGAGCCTTGAGCCCAGCAGCTGCAGATGAAGGACGCTCGCTGAGCTCTTAGCCTGGCCTTTTGTTCTCAATGAGCATGTCCCTGTCTGCTGGGCCCCCAGGGCTGGTATGGATCCAACAGAAGGGAGCTCCCCAGTGTACCGTGATACAGAATCCTCTGCCTGCCTGGATGGGACTGGCCAGAGCCAGGGTGTTATCGCCCCTTCAGCGCATTTCATCCCAGAGCGGTTCCCCAAAGGGCCAGCTTTGTGAGCAGCCTGGGACAGCCGTCCAGCTGTGGACCGCACTGGACAGCAGGGCAGAGCCTGGAGCCCGTGGCTCCGTCATTTCTGACGGAAAGTTTTTCTCAGCCAGATAATGGTCAATGGCTGGAGTAAGCTCAGGGTGAGGCCCTGGGGAGAGGGAGGGACATGACCGGCCTCAGCCCATGGGAAACAGCCCCAGTCCCCTCAACTCACTCCTCAGAACCGGCCGAGCTTCGGCACCTGTCTCCAAACTGCCTGAGTGTCGGCCTTTGTTCTGCCTGAGATAATGTTCCCCGTCCATCCCTTTTCCCGTTTTAAACTTCGTCACCCACCCCCATGAGCCTTCGAGAGCCCCCCCCCCCCAAGACTGGGCCTTGGCTGGCTGAGAGGCGGTGCTGTGGGGTGGCAGAAGGCCCCCCCCCCAACCGCTGGCCATCCTAAGGCCAAGTGCTGTTTCCTCCCTGCTACCGCCTCCCACCAGTCCCAGGGCAAGGCGTGAGCCCCAGCTCTCCCGCACAGTGGGCCTGGGTGACGTCTAAAGGCAGCCTCCCCGCTGTGGCTGTGACACTCGTGCTGCCTGAAGTGTTGTGGGTCTGCCCTGGTGACGGCCGTGCCACCCGTTGGTGAGGACAGGGTTGGCTCAGGCTGTGTATGTCCTGGTGGGGGGGTCAGCCTTGGAGCGGGAGAACTCGCTGGAGGGGGCCTTTTCGCTCTGCTCCGAGTCCTCAGCATCCCGGGGGCTGTTTGGCCCAGATGAATGGATTAGGCACATGTCTGGGATTCCCCCTGCTTTTCTCAACGTGACCTTTACAGCCTCCGCTCTAACCCTGAACGGCATCCACCTTCTGCAGCCTGTGGGCCGAGACGGCGGTCACCCTCACCAGCCCCCTGCCTGACAGACCGCCTCTGTTTTAGGGGTGAGGAGCTCCCGGGGACCGTCGGGCTGAGCAAACAGCCCTGATCCCAGGGTGGCGGCCTAGAGACTGCAGGGTGGGCATCTAAGGGCAACGCCGTGACAGGAGGGAGGCTGTGTAGAGGGGTATCAGGAGCCATGTTCAGCCTAGGCTGTGGCACCCCCAAACCCAGCCCATTGTGCGTTCTGGTACCATAGATGCTCCCCTTCTGCTCGGTCCACGGGCCACCCTCAGCTGACGAGCTGCCCACCCCCCGGAACCGGGGCCTGGCTGGCGTGGACCCTGTGGCCATGCGGTGCCTCGGCCAGCAGGGAGGAGTCTGAGCTGATGCTCTTATCAGTGCTGAATGGCTCCAAGCAGCTGCCAGACGGGAAGGCTCATGGGGGCAAGCGGCGGGCACCTGCCTTGCCCTCTAGAGGGTCCTTGCGGGCACCCTGTGTAACTTTCCCTGCAGCTTGAGGGACATCTTCTCTCCCACCCCTGAGACTGAGCAGCAGCATCCGCAGGGACTTGGCTACCCTGGGGATCCAGCCCACCCTGCACAGCCTTCCCCAGTTCCTGTTCCCCCAGAGCAGCACTAGGCTGTCAGTCAGACACACCCAGCAGCCGGCAAGCTCCTAAGCACCTGCTGACACTTTAGCACGTGCACTTTCCCCAGGCCCGGCTTTGCTTGCAGTGCTGGAGTTCTCCTGAAAAACACAACACCTCCCGGCCTTGCATCCTGTCGCCTCTCGCTCACTGTCTCCCGGGCTGGGAGCCCTCAGCCCCGATTCCCAGACCCAGGGCTGTGTTCAGCCCCATCCCGGACAAGGGGCTGCTGTGTTCTAGTGAAGCAGTAGAAAGTTACTCTTGGTCTTGAAGTTTAGACCACAAATGTTTATTAAGCACCACCCCTCCAAGCCCTATGTAATTCTATATATTAATTCATTTGGCAGGTTATTTTTTTAAAGGGGAAAACAAGTACCTGGCGGGTTGAAATTCCCCCTTCAAATGACATTAGCAAATGCACATGTAAAAAATAAATAAGCTCGTACATTCAAGTATATGGCAAATACGTCACGCTGCCGCAAGCTGATTGGTCAGATTCCAGTTCGGGGCCTGGCTGCTGGTCATGTTGTCTTCGCTGGAGGAGGCCAGCGCGGTGGCCCCTCTTCCCACACACAGGACAGGGACCCATGGCCCCGCTGAACCGGTCCTTGCAGGGGTTGATCCGTCCAGGAGGAGTGAGGGTGAATTCTACCTGCTCACTCCCAGGACGTTAGCACACAGGTGCCTCGCCCGAGCGTCCATCCCCCTGGACTAGGTGCCGCCTGGCTGAATTCTCCACCCAGGCCGCTCTGGAGAGAGATGCGGGGGCAATGGGGACTCAGCCATGGGCTTGGGGGGAGGAGGAGCAGTCGCTGGGAGGCCCCCGGGAGGACTGGCGCAGCTTGTGTTTCAGCCCTGCCAGTCCCAGCTGGCGCGGCAGTGCAAAGTGGCACCTCTGTACAACAAAACTGGGGGGCAGCTAGCCTCCCTCGGGGTGGGGACTCTGGTTTTGGGGGGGAAGTAAGGGGGTGGTTTTTCAACCTATTTGAAAGTGACACGTCCCCACCCAAGGAGGAGTGTTAGTAAGCCCCTTGGATGTGGGCAGTGCTCTAAGCTAGATTCACACTGGACAGACTAACCGCTTTCCTTTACACACACGTGGCACCTGTATTCCTAGGTGGTGAACGGTGCCCGACTGACGACCCTGGGCCATGAGGTTCCAGCTTCACAACACGTTTTAGCCCCTGCTGCTTCAACCTGAACCCGCCGGGTCCCCGGTGGGGCTGGGCTGGGGCTCACTGCCAGCAAGGCCAGTAGTGACGTGCCAGACTCGTGCCAAGTATTCTGGGGCCCTCTTGGTTCACGGGCACAGGTTCCACTCCAGAGTTCCCTGCTTCCCTTGTAACAACGCGACAGCCCAGCCAGCCTGGCACCAGAGGATCCCCCTGGGCCATGGAGCTAATTATGGGCAGCCTCTGTGCTGCTGTCATGGAACCGGGCTTGCTCCGCGCTGGGGGAGGAAGCCAGCTGTGCTGAGAGGGGCCAGAGCCACGTGTGGGTCTGTGGGGCAGGGCCCCAGCGGCTCCCACCGTCACCTTGGCAGGCTGGCGAGGCCGGCTCCCAATGGCTCCTGTCCAGAGAGTAAGGGGGGAGGGAGGAGTCCGAAGAAAAGAGAGGCGCCCTGTTAACCCACGTGTTGCAGAAATAAAATACATTATGGCACATGGGACCACAGTCTCCCCAGGCCTGCGGGGCTGCAGCAGGGCTCAGGGTCACATACACAAGCTGCTGGCCGCCTTCAGCCTTTCCACGGTTGCACCCAGCGCCCCAGCCCGGCTGGACGCCCCTTCCCCACAGGGCTTGGCAGGGAGGTGCAGCCACTCGCAGGCACTGCTGGCAGGGGGGGCTGCGGCTGCCAGTTCACCGGTTGTCTCAGTCTATGTCCCTGGCACTGGGCGCCCGGCCCCCAGCCGTGCGTGAGCCGTTCCTCCCAGCTCTGCTCAGCCGTAGAACAGGCATTGTTTGCCTATAAAAAACCATGTAGAAAAAACCTGTCCCCAGCTTGTGAACCTGTCCGGCCCCTACTCCAAGGAAAGACAAAACCCCCAAAGCAGCAGGACACGCCCCCCCTCCCCCTCCACACCCACCCACCTTCACTGGGCAGGGCTGCTCCCTCCCGGGAACGTCGGCCACGGAGCAGCCGGGCTCAGGTTTGAACCAGACGACGCTTTTCTCAAAGCAAAACCCCAATTCTTAGCTGGAGCTTGGTCTCTGCTGCTCCTCCGGGGCTGAAGCCAGATCCACCCTCTGCTCATCCATCCGCTTGGCCTGGACGCGCTGGATGAGACTGAAGAAGTCTTCGTCGGGCATGGTGGGGCCCCGGGGCACGGCGTCCGGCGGAGCGCAGCGCTGGTCGTCTATCCGGGAGGACTGGCAGGGCCGAGGGGAGAGGAGGAGAAACAGGCGTGAGAAACGGAGCGCAGGGGCCAGGGGATTCGACCGCTGGCTTTATTCTGCTGGCTGGACAGCGAGCTCCCTGCAACTGGCTGTGGCCGAAAGGGGTTACCACGAGGAGGGGGCAAGAAAGGGCAGAAGAATCCCAGCCTGGAAACAAAGGGCGCTGGGACCAGTGGGGGGAGGGGCTTTTCACCACGGTTAAAAGGCTTTGGAGCGAGCCCTGTTTTAACAGGCCAGCCTGGGCACAGCGCACTCCCCGGACAGAGCTAGTGGGCACTGCCCCTTGGCCGACCGAACTGCAGGTGCCAATCAAAGAGAAGCGCAAGACATTGACTGGCACCTGCTCTTCCGTTCTGGAGGCCCAAATGCGGCCCTGCCAAGGGGAGGCTGGGCCCTTTGCCGGTCTTGTGCGGGCCCCAGCTGTAGCCCGTGGAGCGGCAGGGAAGCTGGTGCTGTCCCGGGCCGAGCGGAGTCTCAGCCCCTGGGGTCGGCGCGGAGGAGCGAGCTGCCTACCTGGCACTTCATGAGCATGTTGAAGAACTCGTCCCCCGGCTCCTGGGCGTCCCCCTCCATGCGCAGGTGCCCCAGGTTGTTGTGGGTGATGCGGAGGCCGGGCAGGCTGCCCACGCTGGCCCGCTGGTCATCCAGCCGCCTACTCTGGGAGCTGGCGATGAGATCAAAGAACTCCTCTGTCTGCGGAGATGCCATTAACGAGGTCTGAGCTGCGGGGGGACAGGGAGAGCACCAGGGCGTCAGGCCAGGGAAGGGGCCTGGGTCACGGTCATGTTCGGTCTCTAATGAACTCGTTCACCACCCCGCTGAGGCCTGGGAGCCAGGACGCCTGGGTTCTGTTCGGGGCTGTGACGGTGATGTGCTCGGTGATCTCGGATAAGTCACTTCACCCCTCTATGCCTCTCAATCCACGCACAATGGGGGTGGCTAATCCCTCCCTGCCTTTGGAAAGCACTTAGAGCCCCAGAAAGCTCAAAGTGCATCCCCATTCACTAGTAAATGATCCCTTTTATAGATGGGCAAGCTGAGGCAGTGAGCGGGCAAGTGACGTGCCCAAGGGCACCCATCTAATCAGTGGCAGAGCTGGGATCAGGCCTGTGGTCATCCGCTCTCAGCGGAAAGGTGTTTTGAGTGCCTTTTTCTGCCCCGCTTGATCTCTTAATTACCCCTCTCCCCCCCGGTGAGTGTAACCTCAGTTCCCTGCACTGAATGGGCTCACCGGACCCGCAGCAGAAGGAAGCGAATTGCAGCCATTCATCAAATTGCAAAGAAGAACAAATGACCAAGACTTTTCTTTTCTAACAGTGGGTCTGGCCCATCTGAGCCGCAGGCAGCTCCTATGACCAATGCACAGAGCCAGCCAGGGCCCCATTTCAGACCCTGCTTTCTGAACTCAGCCAGCTAGTGACTGCTGCACCTAGTGAGAGCAGACTGCCGGCGCTGTGAACTTCCCCACAGCAGTGCCACACAATCCACTCAGGCCGGGCGTGCTGGAGGCCTTGCAAGGAGCGGCTGGTGGGCCCTTACCTGTGGCAGACCCGCAGGCTCAGGTTGCAGCCCGGCTCTCATTTTCTCTGTGGCAATAAAACCCCTTTTACAAGATCCGAGGGGTTTATTGCCTTGATTGACACGACGTCAATAACGTCTAGACGGTATCAGCGCCTCCCTGGGAGGAGGGCCCTGCGAGTGCAGAAACATCGGGCAGCCAAGGGCCAAAGCAGCTGGCTTTATAGGCTAAACGGCAGAAACTCTGGCTCCACATCTCCCGCCGGCTGAGAGGTGGACCGTTGATTAGATGGGATTCGGGAAGAGATGCCTCAGTGAAGTGGCCTTTCAAGAAGGTATCAAATTTTTAGCACCCTCATTGCAGTACCAGCCCTCTGCCTGTGAAACCAACCGAGCAAAAACTGCCTGACTCAGGGGTCAGGACCCCATCACCCATACATCATCTCCTCCCGTACCACTGCTGCAGTGCTGTCTAGTACCCAGCACGGGGAGTCCCGGGGGCCGGCTCTGGCTCTCTCAGCGCATGGCTGTGCTGCCCCAGGAGCTTAACTTCTGTGCCTCACTTGACCCCTCCTGATCAGGAACGTAACACTTCCCTCCCCCGCCCGGGGCTGACCTGGGTCCGAAGTGCCTGGCACCGCTCTAGTGCCACACCGCGGGTTAGAAACGCAGCATGCTAAGCTCTCAGCCCCCTGCTGCATGTTGGCTCCCGTGCGCTGCTGTCGCTCCACGCAGCAAGCGCCCGCCGGGAGCGGCTGGCACGGAGCGCCGGAGAATGCAGCGGAGCGGGGCTGAGCGGATCAGGGAGCAGAGCGTTGCCATCAACACGGGCACAAGTGCCCAAGCGGCCTTTTAAGGTCTGACCTGCGCGAGCCGCTCTGCCTTTGAGAACTCCCGGGTGGTGGGACCAAACAGACCCGTTCCTGGTTACAACGCGCCCTCTAACTGTCTGCTCTGAGCCTTGGAGCGGGCTCCTCAGGGCAACTGCAGATCCCAAGTCAGTTACTAGGGCCTGATTCCAGTGACACAGGGAGGAATCTGTCTGAAGAGTCATTTCCCGCCTTCCTCATTATTAAACCTCATTTTAGGATTGAGGGGGCAGGGCCGGCCAGTTCCACGTACTTACAGAAACTCTGCTTGCAATGGACTCCAAAGTCCCTGAAAGCTTGAGTGGCCTTCTATCTTGTGCCCAGGCAGCCTCCTAAGAGACGCCCCGTGCAATTCCAAGGGGTGCGCTATAATTAGAGGCCATGTAATCAGCCAGGCGCAAGCAGAGGGAAGTGATTCATCAGACAGCTCGTCCCCCAGACAACACTCGCCTTTCAGGTCCAGTGCAGATACGGTATCTGCGGGGCAACGGCTGCGAACGTTCTGTCCAGCACAAGGCAGAGGTCCCTGCGTCATACCGCGGGCCTTAGGAAAGCACAGTCGGAGCCTGGTTCTTTTCAGCCCGGCCAGAGCCAGCCCGCTCCTCCGACGGGTGTGTCTGGGAGCTAGAGCGTGAGCCGAGCTCTCCGCTGAGGTAAATGGCTCCGTTCCATTGGCTTCACTGGAGTTTTGCCCATTTCCCCCAGTGGGGAATTTGAGCCAGGACTTCCCACCCCCCTCCTCCTCACAAGGCTCACGCGCTCCGAACGCCACCTAACGATTCAGGTGCTGCCTCCCTCTGAGACACAAAAGACCAGCAGGCACGTGCAACTTGCCCCGCATTGGCGCTGCCGGCACAGACAGCTGGTGCGCCACGTGAGGGGCCGGGCTCTGCCTTGGAGCACTCCCGTGGGAAATGGGGCTGGGGGGAGTGAAGGGGAAGGTGCACTGCAAACTCAGCCAGCAGCCCAACGTGCTCTGCCGACTTATCATGCTGCCAATGCCCATCTGCTGGGCATGACCTGCTCCGGGGGGCACCACATTTGGCACTGCTGTGAATCTCAGACGGGAGGGTTTTCAAAGGACGGGTGTAAGCAACCAGAAGGCACCGCACAACGAAAACGTTCAGTCGCAGGCCCTGAAACAACATCGAACAGGCCATGAAAACAGCGGGGGGGGGGGGGGTTTGCGTTCCTTTTTGCTCCTGGTTAGGAGTGAAATATTCCCCTGTAATGTAGAAATCCAAACATGCTGACAGCGGGTGAGCAAAGGGGATCCAACAAATAACCCTACATAGACAGTAAAAGTGCGTGGCCTGTTTTACTTTGCAAGTGAGAGTGCAAATTAATCAAACAGCAGTGTGCACAACTCACACTTTTATGCTGTTGTCCTTAAAGCCTCCTGTCAACGGAGGCATGTTAGTACATGAGACTCTCAGCTTTCATTTAAACAAGGAAGCAAGGCCCAGACTCTCAAAAGGAATGGATTCCAATGAGAATTTGGCCCAGAACCTCAAAGGTATTTAGGCACTTAAGTTTCGAGCCACCAGGGTTGTGGAGAAAAGCTTCAGAATAGGAAGAGAGGATAGCACAAAGGCTCAGAAATCCGGAGCCAAATCGACAGAGCCCTAAATTCACGTATTTATTAACAAATCATGATTTTTAATCCAGCCTCCCGCTCTGGAGTTCTAACTCCGGGTTTGGAACACCTGGGCTGATGGCAATATTGAAACAGCTTATAGCTGCTGCTGCCTACAGCTCCCTCGATTATAGCCCTGGGCACAGCTGGGAAACCCACACTGGTTTCTGTATCAGAAACACGCGGCTCTTTATAAAACCGATGCGCACTTCCAGTCTATTTTTAGGGTGGAAAAGCCACCTGACTCGGAGCCGGTCTGAGCTCCTTGTCATAACACAGCCTGACCTTTTCAGCACTATTTAGCTCTCGCTGCTGCAGATGCGGCGTGCCAGCTCTGGATTTCCTAGGTGGTTCGGTGCTGCGTCTCCCATACCGGCCTTTTCAGGGATGTCAGGTGGCTTTTTAAAAAAATATCTTTTCGGTTTATTTGTTCCAAACTGCATAGTTTGATCAGAAACGCATGGAACAAAAAAACAAGGAGAAAGTACCATAGAAATGGGTTTTAAAGCAAAGAAGTTGGATACTTGTCTCTTTAGCCACTGCTTTCTGATTACTGTTTAAACACATCTCATCCCAGCCTTTCAAATGGCCATGAAAATATACCAGTCCAGGCACCCAATTTCCGTACTTAGCCTGACTATGTTGATATCACGACCATCTAGTTTTCATATAGTTTATCTACCTCTTCATTCAGCTATCTATGATCTTCCTGTGGTTATCTACCTATCTGTGCTCTGTGTGGCCCCTATGGTTTATCTTTCTCTCCAGCACTGTTCATCATAGTATCTAAGTGCTGAACAAAATTCAGAAGCACAATTCCAATGGAAAAAACCTAACGTTCTTTTATTTGCCCATCAAAAAATAGGGACATGACCCAAGTATGTCAGCAAACATTAATTGTTTGGTCTTTCAGAATTCTAATACATAGCGCTTATAGCACTGTTCATCCAGATCAGGAAAGTGCACTATTATCAACCCCCAAATTTGGGGGTTCTTTTGATTTGTGTCTTGGTCCTTGTGCCTTTGGAGCTCATCTTTTCAAGCTTTTCTCTGAAACCAGGAGAGATACTTTTGAACATATGAAATCTGAGATTCTCACATAAGCACCTGACTCCGGAAGCTGGGGATTTAAAAGAAAACCCCAACTATTGCCAGACTTGCGATAAATTCATGAAAACCGGCAGCACTGCAGACACATAATTACTCTCATTAACGGGAGCCCCCGAATGCTTACATATTCTTTCTTCCAGGACAGGCACAGAGGTGGCAGCACCCTCTACAGCCTCTGTTTGGCATTCTTCTAGCGGGCAGCGCTGGTCATCCATTCGGCTGCTCTGGAACTTGCTCAGCAGGTCAAAGAAGCATTCCTCGTCTGAAGGGCCCCGGTTGATTTTCTGCAAAGAAGAAAGAAACCAGAAGTAGTGAAGCAATCAAAAGCAACTCTTTGCATCTGCAACGGTGGACTTACATATTTACAAGTTTCCTGCCCTATCCAAGCCTAGGGGAGGCCGGATTCCCTGCTGCAGAGTGGAGCCGACAAGGAGGGTCAGCGCTATTTGATTCTCTGCTTGGCTCCGCCCCCAGCCACAGGATAGGTTAGAGCAGTTTGGGGGCTGCTCTAACCTGCACCAGCTGGCAATGATCTCCAAGGAACTGTCCGCACCCCCTTCCCTCCCCCCAAGTCCCTCCTTGGCCAGAGCTATGAGGGCAAGGCATAGAAACTGCCCCTGCCCTCCTGCAGCCTCCCCCACCCCCACAACCCTTAGCAACCCCCAGCGGGGCTGTGTCAGGTTTCCACCTGAGCAATGCAAAGGAGCAGAGCAGGACGGTGAATGGTTCCTCTGGGAGTCGGGGGAGGGGGGGGGGAAACACATTCCCTTTCACTCAGCTCATCGCTCATCTCCTATGAAGGTGGCTCTTTTCCAGCGCAGGTGTCCCACCAGGCAGACAGCGGCATTGTGTCCCCATCCATCCCCGTCTCCGAAACAGCTTCTCCCTGTTCTTCTCCTCGCCTTTGCAGCAGGGGACTGTAAAACCAGCCTCCCCCGCCCAAGACAGGCAGCGTTACCTTCCTTTGCAAGTGCTCTCCTTCAGGGACTATTACCAGGGAGCATTCGCAAGGGCACAAGGGCACCGTTCCATGCTGTTCCACCAGAGGAAGCTTGGTGGTAAAACTGTTCTGTTAACTAATCCAGTCATGTCCCAGCCGACCCTGGGAAACTCTGGATGCATTTCAAGCAGCCTTTGGCTGGGGCCGCGTTTCTAGTCTTCCTTTGGGCTCCTAGCAATGGGGAAATCAGCCCTGCTGTCCAACAGCTTTCATTGCTCCAGAGCATCGCGGACCCACGGGCGAGCTCTCTCCTGGCATGCCAGACCTGTTCTATTGCAGGGAGAAAAGGCTGGTTCTAAAGGCGAGATTTTGAGAGAGGGAGAGGTGTCCGTGGCCTTGCAGGGAACTAGTTACTGAGCAGTGCTGGGGCAGGTAAGTGAAAGAAAGGAGATCCAGACAGGAGCGGAGTCAGCCTGGGGAGAGTTTAGCGAGCCGGGAGCAGGACTGGGCTTGACAGCGGAGAGGGATAGGAAGCCAGTGAATGAGATGGACAATAGGGTATCACACAGAACCCCTTTCTGGTGTGTTGTCCCCATCCCCATCCTCTCCCGTTGCGAGGTTATAGCCCCGTATGCACAGACAGCGAGTGTTCCTCTCAAGCCAGCTACATTTAGGCTCCCATAAAGACCTCCACAATGTGAGCGTCCCGGCGTTCTTCCTTCCTTCCCGTTATCCACAGGGGACCACGGGTTATCACAATCATTGAGCTGCAAAGGCCACTCAATTATAGCTCTTCAGGAAAACAGTTCCCGCACGAGAGCCCCAAATGAGCCCCTTTCGCCAGACAGCGATCGATTTAAGCTGTGCTCGGAAATGGATTTGCTTCCAAAGCCTCCTTGCACGAGCCCTGTGGTGTGACCAATTCCAATTCAGACGGATGTGTTTTGCATGCCATTACGAGGCACGCTTCGCTAATGGAGTAAATACAGAGTCCCCTCTTTGGCTCAGCCAAATGCAGCAGATTTCTCTGAAGAATTACTCAGAATTGGATCTAAAATTAGAAAATGAGAAGGGAGGCATCTGCCAGGCTCCGGAGGGATCCGGCTAGGCTGGGAATCTGGTACAGCCACACAGGCTGGTCAGAGGCCATCAAGAGCAATGGATAAAACCAATGGACATTGATGAACCTCTGGTATCCGCTCAGTGGCCCATTGACACGAGCTGGTGGCCTGGCTGGAATGACAGCACCAAAACCAAGAGCAATTATTTGTTAGTGGTATTATGAAGACGCAGCTCTTCAAAGGCATTTAGGCCTGTAATTCCCATTGACACCAAAGGGACCTTGAAACCAATGAGAGTCAGGCGCCTAGATACCTCGGAGGACCTGGACCTATGTGCCCCAAGCAGGATCAGATCCCCATTGTACCTAGCGAGAGAGAGTCCCTGCCCTGTGGAGTTTATGATCTTAATGGACGAGTCAGGGAAAGGACGGGAGACAGGAAGGATTATTATAGGGCTGGAGGTGACATGCTCTGCCAAACAGGGGGGCTGTGGCAGAGAGGGGACTGACCCCACATGCCCAGTGTCTCAGGGCCTTCACTGCACAGCCATCCCTCCAGTCAGGCACTTGCCTCAGGAGAGAGGGGATCCATGAACGGGGCCCACAGTCGCGAGGAGGGGGTTAAAGCAATGGTTTTGGCTCAGTAAATGAAGGAAAATAATTTCCTCTTATGCTAAGCAAACCAGACGAGATACACTCAACTTCTATTTAGGGCATCATCAAAATTAGCAACAGGCCAGGCAACGGAACATTAGCAATCTGGGAGCTGATCGGAGGTGGGGGGGGAGGGGGAGAGTAAAACCCCCACCTCTTCCATGTGCTGATCTGCTAATAAAATGGTGTGTTGGAAAGACAGCCTCTTCCAGGGTGCAGCCAATAATAGCTGCACCCTGCAAACCAACGGGTTTAAATTGAGGATGTGCTGCATTTATTACAGTTCTGCCACATCAGGTTGCGTGACCCAAATTTTGTGCGGGAGAAGAAATTCTGCTCAGTCACACCGATTCAACCCAGCTGGTTTCAGTGGGGTTGCACCACTGTAACTGGGAGTAGCATTTGGTCCGGAGAGGGACTCTGACTTCAGAGGTGCAAACACTGGGAAGTGTCAAGTGGGGAGGAAAAAGGAAGGTAAGAAGTGATGAGACGCACTCCAGACAGCTGAGTTCAGATTTCGCCGTCGTCTGAAAAAATGAGCTTCTCCTGGACATGTTGTCCGTGTCACAAAAGCATCACACAATTTCAGGTGACTGGCAGCCACTGTTCAAGCAAGGCCCAGAACTGGGATGGGAGGGGGGTATTTTGCCTGAGCTGTGTGAGTAGCAAAGGACTGAGAGAGCCAGGGGGTGTGGTGTGACGGGACCCAGGACAGCATGGGAACGGTCAGGCAGGTTCAGAGATGGAGGCCTGCCGGGGTTACAGGAGTCTGGGTCTGGACTAGCAAGGGGAGCTGCAGACCAGTTACCAATCACCCAGTTAACTGCCCTTGAGAAACAACTCCCACCTCCTCCACGTCCCTCTCCCAGCGGTCTAGCAACTCGCTGTCCCCTTGGTTCGCCATGGACTGGCTCGGCACCTCTCTAGTTAAAATGTTAAAACCTGACGATATTCCGAGCGCTTGGCTCCCTCAGGGCACACCCCTGGCGTGGCCTCAGACATGGAGCTGCGGAGAGAGCTGGACCATCACGATGCAGGCCACAGAGGGGGTGGCGGTCAAGAGTGTGTGGACGACGCCATTTCATAGAGTAAAGCGGCGTCCTCATCTGGCACACACGGCGCATGTGCTACAAAATGGGGGTCGCGGGAGTTAATAAAGCGTCCAAATGGGGTCCTGCCACCAAAATGTTTGGGAACTGCTGCTTGTAGGATGGGTTCCCAGCTCCCCGGATCTTTCATCCATGAATCAGACCTTGTCTACCAGGGTCCTTAACGAACGCTAATAATGACAAACGAGCCGGGCGCTTCCCCAGCTGCCATAGCAATAAGCCTCCGTCAAAACCTGTTGCTGAGAAGTCCTTGCCCATTCCCTAGCGTCCTCTATAAGGACGGCAAGCAAGGAGATGATAAATGAGCCTTCCAGACAGCAGAGGGGCCCTTCGGCGGATCAGCTCATCATTTATCTGAACAACACACACCTGCGGCCCAGCACAGCCCGGGGAACCGTCGCCAAAGAGACTGGCCAAAGGGGGCTGCGCTTCCCTAAGTGGATTTTAAATGGAAATGAGGTGTGTGTGTGTGTGTGTGTGTGTGTGTGTGTGTGTGTGTGTGTGTGAGTGTGAAAGAGAGAGCGAGCGCAAGCGCGCACGCGGGGGGTGTGTGTGTGGAACTGCCCTTATGAATGGAAAGAAAATCTCTTCTCACACGGCGCCCTTGGCAGCAGGATCTCAAAGCGCTCCCCAGACATGAACCCAGCCTCGCAGCTAGAGCAGCGCTCACGGTCCGTAATGAAGAATCCATGGGACTAATCGAGTTTCTGTCTCCGCCGGCGGTTTGCAATGTCCACGTGTTTATTCGCTCTCTTAAACGACGGCGTCTGCCCGCTGACGGAGCGACTCCTTTAGCTTAAATGCTAGCGGTGTCGGCAGCCCCCCTCCTTCGGGTGGAGTCCCAAAGCAACGCGTTCGTCCGTGCCCCGATGCTGGGATCCGACCTTGCTGATGCCCCACAGAGGGAGTCATTACAGTTCGCTCCGGAGTGAATACTTGGGAGGCATTAATTGAAAATCCACTTCCTCAGAGACTTGCACGGCCCCCTGGGAGATTTGTTTCCCACAAACGTTTGTGCTCGTGAAGCTGCAGCACTCGGACACTCCGAGAAAGCCAGCGACTGGAGCAAACCCATTTAAAAACTCAAACGCTCAGCAATGTTTTAAAAATGTGCTTTGCCCCTCTTTACCCACAATGCCCCAAGAGGTCAGTAGTATGATCCCCGCCTTACAGAGGGGTAAATTGAGGCACAGCGACTTGGCCACACTGCAAAACAGTGACAAATCTGGGAATAAGGACCGGAAGGCCTGGGTTCCCAGTGCCCGGGATGCCGAGTAATGGGTTACTGGTCCTGCTGATCTGATATAGGGAATTTCCACTTCTTATTTAGACTTAGAAACCATTCCAAATGCCTCATTGCAGCATTCAGGGTCCAATTCAAAATCCATCGGTGTCAACAGGGGTTGGAGCAGGCCCTTGGAGTCTCCTCTGTGTTTCAGAAACAGGCTTCAATCCTCAGCTTCCCCCAAAGACTGATTTTCACTCCAGGAGGGGCTGAGGGAGGTCTGGCTTTGTTCCTCCGTGGGAGACCCAAGGGAGGAGTGTGCATCTCTCTTTCGGGAGGGGAAGCTTCCCGAGGCAGCAAAGGGATGGCAAGAGACACGTGAAAACCAGATGAGGTATTGAATCATCAGGGGAAAGCCGAGGGGCTCCCTCCAGAAGACAGTCTGGTCTCAGCCTGGCGGGTGGGCCCTGAAAGGGAGAGGAAATGCAGCTGTGCCTATCACCCTGGACTGGAGCCTCCCCTGCGTGCTGCTGGGGCTTTTTGTCCAGCGAAAGAGGGACCAGCTTACATGCAGACTTCTTCAGCTCAGCTACAAAGCCATTCTCGCTCCTAAGGCACCGGAGATGCACACTCCTATCCCTGGCCTCGCTGCTGGGCAGGACATGAATTCTCCTCTGAGTGCAAGGAAAATACAGCTTGGAAGGGAGCCAAGGACAGGGTCAGGGCTGCCTGGGGGTCAGAACAAGGGAGGCCGGCCCCATGTTCTCCCCGCAGGGGGGCCTGCACCAACTGAGCTCATGGAGCTCTAACCACCCTGCGAGGGGGGCAGAGAATGGCATTTGGCTTAAAGTCACAGTCCCCACTTCGTGTGACTGACATTTTCGTCACGATACCCAACTGCTCCTCAGAGGGCAGAGCGGGCTCATGAAACCCTGCCAGTCAGACTCGTTTACCAGAAACAGGCCTCCCTCATTTGAAGACATCCAGGCTTTTGCTTACTTTTTTTTTCCCTTCTCAGCGCTCAGCAGGCCCGTTTCATCTGCTGTTTTGTAACCAAGGTGGAGACAACACCAGCTGCTGTCTGGGAAATGCATGGAAAAGCGAGTGCCCGGGCGATTGGGTGGCTCTGAGTCACCGTCTCCCACTCTCTGAGGATTTGCAGAGGTGTTGCACACCCACGACTCCTGACGGGGTGCGCGGCGCTTCTGACGATCCGGTTGAGAAGCTTAGGGGGGTTCGGAGACTTCTACCTCCTTAGCAGCATTCAGAAGGGAGTGAGGATCTTGTGGGACTCCTTTCTCCCGAGACCACTTAGCCCTAAAACTCCCCATATCTCATTATTAGCATGAAGGTTTTATGCTAGGAATTATAATCCCAGGATCAGGCCCCATTGTGCTGGGAGCTGTACAAATAGAGACATAATCCACCGGTTTCCCCACTGCTCTTGTGGGCTAAAAGAGAACCACTGAACTCACCTAAAATGCCTGGCTCAGGGCTCCATCTACTGACCCTGTCAAGCCCACTTCTGTCCACGCGCCAATCAGTGTGACTCAGTTCACCAAGCACCCAGGAGCTGGGTTTTAGGACCCTGCTAGGGGGATGGGTCGGAGCCCGAGACCTGGTACATTTGGTCCAAGGCCTCTCATTCTGCCGTGTGGACACACTCGTACGGCTGCGAGACCTGGGTCCAGAAATTGTGAGCCCAGGTTTACAAGGCAGCCCACAAGCCCGGGTCCCACAGACCCAGGTTTACAATGCAGTGTAGACATCCACTAGAGGGCCCCAGGCTGCCTGGCTCCTCTCCGGGGAAGATTAAATGTGATTCGGTGCCTTGGAAAATCACTGTGGTAACAACTGTGCAGGGCCAGCTTAGGGGGAAATTCAGCAAATCACTTGCGCACGTGCTGAAAGTTAGTCAGGAGCACTTGCTGAAGGGCTCTGCTGAATCAGGGCCTTTAGGAGGAGATTTTCCCACGCACCGAAGAGCTGTAGCCACCCGAGTCTTGTTGACTTTCAATGGCACTCGTGTGCCTGAGTCCCTTTGAAAATCCCCCTAACACTGCCTCTGCCTCCTCTCACAACAAAGGCAGATTCCCAGGGCGACTCGGGGGTTCCATCTTCTGGCCCCATTGTGTCTCTGCAAAGGGCAGCCTTCCTTTGCAATGCACACGCATGCACCCACACCCACACCCTACATTCTGAACATGGTGCTGGATGCATTAACACACGCACGAGCTCTGTCCTTGTGGCACCGTGGGGTAGATTTTTACAGCACCCCTCCTTTGGCTGGTGCCCCAGAGAGCTTCTCAAAGCAACGAGCAGCGGTGCTGAATGGCCAGCCAAAGGAAGCACCCTTTACGCACTCAGCAATCGCTCCTGTCCAGCTGGGGAGGTGTGACTCTAGTCTGTAATGAAAGGGTGTGGGGAGGTGAAGTTACCACCTGCCCATTGCTTGGTCCCTTCATCTCCAAGATGTTTGGCTTCAGGGAAACAGAGAAGGACTCAGTTTGGGGAAGAAGGCTTATTATTATCAGTGCTGGAATCCTGCAGAGAGCACAGCACTTGGCACTGATCCCAGTCACAGCAGGCCCAACACCCCCCAAAACGAACCCCAGCTGGGCAGGGCCAGGAATTACAATTCACCTTAAACAGGGAGCAATTTGGGACAGGGACTTTGTCTTCTTTCTTATGCTGAGAGCACCTAACACATGAGGGAGCTACTGTAATACCTATAATAAATCACAACCGCCCTGCGTCCAGGAGAGGGGAACAAGAAAACAAGACAGAGCGAGAAGGAACAAACAGGAAGAATATTGAATCCTGGAGGGTGAGTGGAAGGAGGAAAGTCACATTCTGACTCACTGACCCCACAATGTCCTTCTAAGCTTGGTTGGATGCCAGGGCTTACAGCAGGGGACTAGGCATCAGGACTCCTGGGTTCTCTTCCTCACTCTGCGACTCACTGTGCGTAAATCAAGTAATCTCTCCATGTCGGAGTTTTTCTGAGTACCTTCTGTTTGTGAAAACACTTTGAGATCCTCAGATGCTAGAGAAAAGTTTTG
Organism: Sternotherus odoratus; assembly: GCA_032164245.1. Classification (NCBI taxonomy): domain Eukaryota; kingdom Metazoa; phylum Chordata; order Testudines; family Kinosternidae; genus Sternotherus; species Sternotherus odoratus. Next base: position 15,760,426 of record JAVMKO010000016.1, read on the forward strand.
AGGGGGTAGTAATTTTTTAAAAAAATGTCCCCCAAAAGTCAATGGGTGTTTTTTGTCCAGCTCTCTGTGTTATACATTTAACTTCACACCGCAAAGAGTCATGGAACTTGCTGGCAAATGCTTCCTCCTCATGGACACATACACATCACCTGCCAGTTATAAATACTCCAGCCAAATGGTTCTGGCAGCCGGGGCTTCTCCCACAAAGCTTCCTGCTGCCTCCACAACATTTTAAAGTTAGTTCTTTTTAACACCGCAAGAGTCGAACGGGAAATAGGAGCCAGGCAGAGTGGCTGGAGTGGGATACAGTTTGGGGAGGAAGGTTTATTATTGATCCCCACACTAAGAGAAAAATCCTCCCACTTTTATCTCATTTTACCATCACGAGATGCAATCATGTGACTTTCTAACGTGTGGGTCAGAGATCTAAGTTCAGAAAGATGCATTATGATCAGCTAGTCTGATCTCCATAAACGCACGCTGTGGAATTTCACACAGTGATTCTGCCACCTGTCCAATAACCTGAGACCATCATGGGGGCTCTCAAAGCCTCCACGCCCTCCAAGTGATATAGGGATTGTCGCTGCAGATCAGAGCAGAGGGCTGACCTAATCCTGTGTCCTTTCTCTGACAGCGATCGACACTGGATGCTTCAGAGACAAGTAAAAGAAATTCTAGTAGAGAATTAAGGACTAGGAAGTCCAGAGCGGCAGTTTCTTCCAACCCCCATCTGGCTGGCTTATGCCATGAAGCACAAAGACTAACACCCCTTCTGTTCGGTGTTTATCCCAGCCAATGTAATGACAGATGTGCTCATTATCCATGTAAATAGCCAGTCTTCATTTCTCTTATCGCACCAATGACACCTCCTTGTAGCACCAATTCCATTAAGGGGCCACGGGGAACTTTGATGTCCACCGCAACCAAAAGAAGTCTGTTTTGGTTATAAAACATACACCCCCCCAGCCAGCAGAAAGTCTCAAATCTCTAAGGACTTTTCACTACCACTTAAAATGTCCCTATTTTGGATGAAAGGGCATCACTTCTAAATAGACAATGCGGGACATCACCAAATGGAAATTAAAACGGTACCAAGTTTCTGAACTGTAAATCAGCTTCAAAAACGCCAAATTTAAGGCATAATTTTTGGTGTCCCTCAGTCTTCTAGCGCACCTTCCATCACAAGATTTCAAAGGGCTCAGTCCCAACCCCCCCGATGTCAGCAGCAAAGTCCCCATCGACATCAGTAGTGTAAGATCAAACACAAAGTACCTGGACCGTAACACCTGAGCATGCCAGTAAGGCAGGTAAATATCACGAGATCCCTTTCCTATGTAGATTCTCACACTGGCCATCAGCAGCGCCTCCCCAACATTGAAAAGAGACGTCTTCATCTCTTGGGCTCTTCCTTCTTATTTTAGCCAGGAGGGGACTAAGAAACTGAAGTGACTTTCCCAAGTCACACGGCGAGTCAGTAACAGAGTCTGGGGACTCCTGGATTCTAGGTTATTCATTTCTATCTTGTAGGAGGGTGTGAGGAATGTCTTCGCCATTCCCCGCAGAGGATAATCATTAACAAGCCCATAACCTGAGGGATATCTATCTCAAGTCACACAAAGCCCGTATTTCATTCATTTGCCCATCTTGCCCTCTGTACATCAGACACACTAGAGCTACTTACTTAATCCCATCTGAAGGGGAATCTACCACAACAGTGCCAGCCAGTGCACAGGAGTGAGGAGGTGCCAATGCATGAAGCCACTTGGTGGATTTATTGTATCAATCCATCCATCTACCGAGTACGACCAAGCACTGAGTTCTCAGTCTCCTGTGTTCCCAGCTCAGTCCTGCAAAGGAAAATACCTTGCCAGGTGACAGGCACTGTCCACGCCCACTAACTTCCCGAGGAGTTGGGAGAAGTCCAGGCCTGACGAGAGGCGTGCCCAGAAAGGCAGGAGCCGAGCCTAGGGCGAGGGGACTGAATGAGGAGACCGGGCATCAGTGCCAGAGACACATTCGGGCGCTGAGCGAATGTTGCCGTCTAACCTGTTTTGGAAACCTGCTGCTTGATAAAAAGCGAAGCAAGACAGTGCAAACGGAGGCGAGGCACCGAAGTGAGCCTTGCAGAGGGAAAGTGGGGGGCTGGGGGAACCCTGTGGTCAAACATTTCAGTCTGTTTGACAGGAGGAGGAGCTGCCTGGAGTTTTCATTCGAAATCTGGATTAACAGCTTCTAGCAATGAACAGTTGCAGGCTAGCTCGAGCCCACACTCCCCGTGCTAATGCTATTGCCATTTTAACCCGTTCAACTCGCCCAGTCTTTGTGCTGAGTGGAGCATCTGAATTGTCTTTCAGTATCGCGCCCAGTACCCTCAGAAATAAGCCATACGCAGGCACCCCTCATCTCCTCCTTAATAAACCCCTTCATTGTCAGGAGCGAGAGCCCCCTCTTCAAAAACCCCCGGCTGCCTTTCACAAGCCATTCCCAAGAGACCGGGGGCTCCTCTCTTGAGGCTTGGGGGTAAGTGAAAGCAACAAACAACTGGGTAACAATTAAGTTCAAACTGAAGGAGGCTCTTGCAAACTTTACAGAAGCTGATTTTTTTAGACATTTTCCAGACCAAACCGCAGCTTACCTACCCCCCGCCAAATATAAATATAAATATACAACCAGATCCTCCTCTCCCCTTGTGTGTTCTCTCACTCCAGAGAACAAGCAACACAAATAAAAAGACAAAGTGCTACTTACTGATCCCGGCAACAAATTCCCTCTAAAGCTTCTGCTTCCACATCTTGAAGCGCATGAACAATCTCACCCCGGATAGGAAGTGATTGTGGAGAGAAGCTGCCGCTTTGATGCTTTTTAACTACTGCTAGCAGCCCCAGAGAGCTCTCCCCAGCTATCTCCCCGCGCAGGCTGCGGGAGGTAAGATTTATGTGAAGCGCTCAGCCATGTGAAAAATGTAGACAGCGCCAATGACCTGCTCTGAGCTGAGATTCAGTTTAAAGTGACAGTCTCATTTTCAGAGCCCCTGTCCTCAGGTCACTGTGTTCTGCCCGCACGTGGAGAGGGATGTGTGGACTCGGTTAAATAGGTCGGCTCTCTCACAGCTGATGCCACGATCCTAATGTTATTAGATGATCTTCAATATGCGCGAGAGCTCGAAGAATAGTTAGCTCTCCCTCCTCCGTCTCGCCCACCCACCTGTTCACCACACACATCTTAGCTTATAAATAGACCATCAGTTTTGTCAGAGTATAGCTACATGCACACACAATAACAATACACAGTGCAATAGAGGCACAGTATGACAGAAAAAGCAGCACTACCACTTTCGTTTTGTGCGTTTGAAACTCTTTCCTAACTGTTTTTCGTATACAATTTCTGTTTTATTCTGTTCTCCCATTGCAAAAGCCAGAGGCATGACTGTCTATAGCCTCCTCTCTTCATTCAAATGCACTGATACTAAGTAGATGGGAATTCAATACCAAATTGCAACAAGGTTGTAACACCACTGATCAGATGGAAATGGTGTAAGAGCCAAAGAACCATTATCCCCCATTTTACAGGTGGGGAAAATGAGGCACCAAGAGGTCTAACAACTTGCCCATGTCGTGCAGGAGGCTAATAGCATAGCTGGGAGCAGAGCCCAGTTCTCTTGGCTTTCGGTCCCGTATCCTAGCCACTGGCTCCCATTGCCTCCCTAGACTGGCCCCTTCCTTCCTGGGCACAACTACCAGCCCTAAAACCCGGGTGTCTTTCTGAATCGCTTTCCCAGGCTTAATCCCGAGTGCCCCATTTGTTCCCAGCGAGCAAAGTACCTCTCGGAATCAGGGTCTACTAAGATTGGTGAAAGTCCCCTGTTCTTCAAGCAGGGAGAGTTCTTTCAGCTAGAGCCATGGATTTTCTTTGCAGGGAACCACACTCTATTATGAAAAAGGGGAGACAGTGTGGTTGGAGCAGGGGGCCCGGACTCCCGGGTTCTCTCTGGCTCTGCCTCTGATCTGCTGTGAAACAGTCAGTGAGTCAGTCCTTACGTCTCAGTTTCCCCACAGGGAGGAAGATAATAACTACCATGCCCCCAGAGAGGCTGGGAAGCCTAATTGGTGTTTGCAAAGTGATGTGAGACTCGTGATGGGAAAGTGCCATAGAAATGAAACGGATTATGACTAACTATACCTCGCTGCTGCTGCTGCAGCCGCTCTGGGTGCTCCTTGCGGTCATGCTAACCAAACTCTACGGGAGGACGGGGCCGCAGGGCCGTGGCTGGAGACGGGGGGGGGGGGGGGGCTGGATTTGGAAGTAAAGCTGCTCACCCCCAGAGATGATGGGATAAGAACTAGAACAGGAGAAGAAAGAATTATGCCACCGAGACATAATTGTGAGTGTGATCGGGTCAGGCAGCGTTCAAGGGCAAGGGAGAGTTCTGGACCGACACATGGAAAAAAAACCCACTCGTTAATGAGAGCCAGTCCTGAAATGCATCTTTCTACATGGCCCATCCCATACTGATCAGAGCCAGCCCCGACGTTTGACCTTCTACGCAGAACCCCTCCCTGTATGGACCCGAGCGCCAGCCCCAGTGTGTTCGGTGCCCTGAATGTCAGGTAGATGAATGTGTGAACTCCCAACTGTACAGCGAAAAGAGTGACTACAAACCAGCCTTGACACCCTGCCACTCTCTCCCAAACTCCACAGCCGTGGCTCCAACCAGGACTTCCCCTGCAATCTATCCACAGAGAGAAATTCACCTTGGAACTACTACCTCCAGCTCGTTCCTTTTCTGACTGTGCCGGTAATGAATCAGAAAACTAGAGAAGATGCTCAGGCAAACAAACCATGGATCTCTCAGCCGAACAGCAGGGTGTCGAGCTCCGCACAGCTGAGTGATAGAGGAGGCCCGGCTGCAGAAATGATTTCCCTTTCTGGAATGCCGGCTTAACAGGGACAGGTTTTTCTTCCTTATCCTCTAGCTACTGCACGGCAGGAGAAGCCAGAGAAAGGCACTGGAGAGTGCCAACTCCAAGAGACTCTCCGCACAAGTGACATGCCTCCCACACTAAGTTTCTTGCTCGCCTGCCCCGAAGACTTAAAACCGCTGCTGCTACCTGGCAATGTGTGTTTCTTTCTAAATACGTATCTTTCAGGGGGTTCTTTTCAACAAAGAAAAATGTTCATTACATTTCAGCCAACAGGACAGGAAAAGGCACAGGAAATATACGAAACAGAGCATGAAACCAAGGTAGGCAAAGAATATGGAGAGAAGAGCAGCGGATGAGAAGGAAAGATGAAAAACTTGTGTACAAGAAGCGTGGAAACACACCCTGCTTGACATTTACAAAGTCCCCAGGGCAATCATTAGAATAGGGATTTGGTTTCAAAGTCACCTAGGTGACTTTAAAATCGCAGCCTCTCTGCATATTAAAGGAAAATCGCCACATATAATTCTTCCAGGGTCAAAATGTGAGCTCAGTGATGTAGGGGTGAGTTAGAACCCAAGTTCAGAGCTGCTCATTGGAAGCAAGAGCAAGATTTGAGAGAGAGAGAGAGAGAGAGAGAGAGAGAGAGAGAGAGAGAGAGAGAGAGAGAGAGAGAGAGAGAGAGAGTGAGTGTACGTACATGTATGCATACGGACACGAAGATGCATACACATTTTTTCCCCTGGAGATGAAATTATTTTCCTACTTGGATTGTTTCCAATGATTTTTTCCCTTCCTTACACAACTTATCCACTCATTCCCCTTATACACCTCCTAAAAGTTGGGTTTCAAATAACCAAGCTGGATTATTTCAAATAAAAAAAAATCAAGCCCCCCACACTTCCCCCAAATGCATTAGCCGAGGCCTTGTTCACTTGCATGGCTCCTGCCAAATGGATTTACACATGTTAAATAAAAATAATTTGATTTGATAACAGATCACATTATGATTTTTGCATAAGCGGGAGAATGTGTGAGCGCCCGCGTGTGTGGGTGTTTGGTTTAGGTGTTGGTGACACCTCAGATACTTACAGCTCCTGATCTGAACGCGGAACTGCTATTGCCAACACATTCACACGTAGCTACGTTGTGCAACAGTCTAATTAATTCTGATTTTACACTTTCTTTTTTAATACACTGTAATCTGGCCTGAAATTACAAGTCTGGTAGCCAAGGTCTGTAATATAGAGCCCAGTGCATTTTTGGTGCATGACTATCCCCAGTTTATTGTGGAGAAGACAACATACCACTTTTGGTTGTATCCCCTCAGTTCACAAACAGTAACAGTACGACTTTCCGGTTAATATAGCGTCTTTCATCCATGGGGTTCAAAACACTTTGCAAGTCAGGTTAAGTATCCTCATCACCACTCTACACATGGAGACTCTGCAAAGTTTAAGTGACTTGCCCAAAGTAACTCAATGAATGAATGGCCAAGCCAAGGTTATCACACAAGCACTCTGCTCCCACTTGCCTACTCTGTCCACTGGCCCACTCTGCCTCCTCAGTTAAAGATTTGCTTGGGAGTGGGTATTTCATTTACTGTTCGAGAGGGGAAAGGATAATGAGACGGGTGTGGGTAAGCACCTGGGCAGTGCCATCCGAGGATATGCGCCTCCTAATCCAACTAGGTTTTCATGAAGAGCTTTTTCCAAACGCTGCCCTGCTTGCAAGAACGGAGCATCGAGAGCATCCTGGGCCCCCGAGCTGCCCCACAGAGTTTCAGCCCCAGTTACAGCAGCAGGCTCAGCTCTAGGCAGCGTCTGGGGCTGAGCAGCCCCCATGGGGAAGGGGAGGGTCCCACCCCCGCCCAGGCTGTGAAAATCCCATTATTTTGGCTCTTTTTTCGAATCCACGGCGTTAATTGCCTTTGGGAGCTGTGAGAATAGCCCAGCTCCTGTGAAAAGGTAGATTCGGGCTGGAGGTGAACCACAAACAGAGGTGAGTCTCCCTTGCCTGCTCTCCTCAGAGGGGCTCCCTGGATTTCATGTTAACTCTAGTCTCAGGGTTTGCTCCGTCCGGTCCCTGCCTGCTGGGGGATGCTCGTCAGACACAGCTCAGATGAAGCGCAGACAGGCAGCTACCGGAACAGGACAAGGGGGTGGGGGCTTTGTGTCCAGCCATGAGTTTGTGTATCTAACAAACCCACGAGACTTTCTGTATGGTAACAGTGACAAAGAGTCCTATGGCACCTTAAAGACTAACTAAAGTAAGTTAGTCGTTAAGGTGCCACAGGACTCTGTCACTTCTACAATTCCAGACTAACATGGCTACCTCCCTGATTCGTGTATGGTAACAGGCATTCACATGAGCACAGCAGCTCAAGTGCCTTACAGCCAGGCCAGTCTGGTAGTCCTTCTTGACTCAAGCCTCTTATTTATCTATTCACATACCCGCCTAGGGCCAAGTCCTGCCACTTCCCCACAGTCTCGGACGGCCCTCGCCCGGGCACACTCTGGAAGTGATGGCTTCCTGCCTATACCCTGAAGCGTGGTCGCCGTCCATGCTTGAGTTTCTCTTGGAGAAGCAGCAGGATCTCATATCGGGGCTCACCCATCCGACTCTCGCTGGGCACCTCCCAAGCCTACGACGCAGTGCAAATGCTTGAGCCAGGAAGGAGGCTTGGTGGGGGATTTAAACCCACCACCCTCAGCTCCAGGGATGAGCAGTCCATCAGCTGAGCAGTGCCAGTCCCCTGGCTCTGGTGGGCAGGTGTTTGTGTAAGGAATGGAGCACAAAGACTGAGGATGTGCAGAGGTAACCGTGCCTAGTTTGGAAAGTGCACACGGCCGACGCGGACTGCGGCAGGGTCTGAATCTACCACAAAAGCCGATGCTTTTCCTTCCCGCCTATTAACTGTGCAGCTAAGCCCCTTGACTTCATAGGGCTGCTGTATCTCTGACAACGCACCAGTCCTCCGAGCTGGGGCCCAGAAATAATCCGGAGAATGACAACCCGGAGCCTTCAAAAGACATTTGTTCTCATCCCTGTGTCAAAGGGTCACTGATGAGGCCTCGTTTCTGCTGGAATGGACATAAACGATGGAACAGCTTCTGCTGGGCAGCTTCTAATCGAGGATTTACCCTTCACGAGCCTCAAGGAAAATCTCAAAACGCCATTTACTGCGAGTCCCAGGCAGTCCTGAGGCATCGCAGTTTGGTGGGTGCCGCCACGGCCTGGCGAGAAGGTAACTAACTCTGCCTGTGCTTTGCAGCACTGTAAACAGACCCACGGGGAACAAGGCCAGCAAGCAGTGTAAGTGAAATCAAAGAGCTTTGCTGTCTCATTCGTCGCTCACATGTGTGTTCTGCATGTGTCTGTCAGGGAAGAAAGATTGTCTCATGGATACAACAAAAGGCTGGAAGTCAGGAGAAGTGGGTTCTACCTTAGTGGTTCTAGGCACCCAGTGTCTGTAAAAGAATCTAGAGAGAGTGAGGGCTCAGTCAGGTTTGGAAATTATTAGAGCCATGAAGAGAGAATGAAAAGGTTGAGGATGATTTAGATGTTTAGATGATAAACAGTGTAGAGAACCTAAATCAGGCACTGCTATTTGATCTCTCTTAGAATAGAAGAAGATGGTGACATTCAATAAAATTGAAAGACAGTAACTCCAACAGAAAGAAATCAACACATAGTCAACTTGTGGAACTCACTGTCACAAGATATTAATATCAAGGTATTAACAGGGTTCAGAAAAGGATTAGAGTGTATGGATACCAAGAAAATCCACAGCTGCCTTAAGATGGGAAAAAACAAGAGAGGTGAACCCTCATGCTGCAGAACAAAACCAAACACACACAAACTCCATAACTGACCCGGGGCTGACAATATATGGCAGTTCCTTGATTGCTATAGACATGCTCTTTAATTTAAGAGATGTATTAGCATGGATTCAGTTCACTATTTTTAAGCACTCTCTTGATTATATATATAAATCGATTTAGTTTATATTAGAGTATATATAATAATTAAATTATATATAATAATCTATAATTTAACAATAATAATCTGTTCCCAAGGTATATTTACTGGTGTAGTTAATTTCTGAAAGTATTGTGCAGAATAGACAGAAAGGCAATAATTAAATCAAATCATTAGAAAGGCATTTAGTGCATCTCCAGTGACTTCAGTCAAATCTCCCCCACCCCAAACCCCGGACCGATTTGCTTAAGTGGCCACAGCAACAAAATGCACACGCAGCTGTGGTACCTGTAAAACCCACATTTGCATGAGCAAAAAGCATTTGTGCAAGCAAAAGTTTATGGTTCAGGTCGTCAGCTTTTGTAAATTACTGTTGCTCCACTGATTTCGATGGAGTTATGTTGATTTATATCTGATGAGGATCCGGGCGGTAATTTCTTTTGAAAACTCTCCTGGCCTATATAATGTATTAAAAATAAAAAGCAGCGGAAGATTTTACAAGGGAGTGTATGGAATGCCCCCAGGCATGACAGCGAAGTTCGAGACGAGTGAGGAGTTCCAGATTTCAAGACAAGTCAAACATTTGCAGTTTTATTGCTCTGGGACTGGATTTAGTTCACCCTTCTTTTTTGTTATTGTTCTCTTTAAAGTGGCAGTTTATGAGAACCAGCAAATAGAACATCTCTTTTATTGCCTCGCCCCACTTGAGTGTCAGCACCTGACTAAGAGCTTGCTGGAGAGACGACAGCACGAAGAGAAGCCCAGGCCTTGGTTATGGCTACAACCTGCTGGAATGAGTCAAAGTGTCCTTCCCTTGGGGATTAGTGTCCTTCCCTGGGCCGCTGCTGGTTCGTCAGATCTTCTGGAACAGAGGTAATTTCTACCTTGTCTTTTCTGGAACCGGCTTAGACCACATGGACCGAGGCGGGACAACAGAGTTCCTGGCTGGCGCTGTGGTTAACCCGTTTGCTACCAGACCTCCTGAGTCCTTCCCTGCAGCACCTGTGCAGTAGAAGTCGAAGCAGCTCTGTAGAGCTGTGTCGGTGTTATCACAGTGCCTGCAAAAAGGACACGTTTGGGGCAGCCCATTACGGCACGCTGACCTCGTGACGTCACAGTGTGAACATCCCTCCCCCACCCCCGGGGGGGAGGCCGAGAGCAGCACAGTGCTAGCTGCTTGTGCTCAGCAGAAGGCAGTACCAGGGGTCTGGCCTAGACTCCGTCCTGACACCTGGCAGGCTTAGCAGCAAAGAAGCAAGTGAAGGCCCATTTGTCGCCATGGTGCTCGGAGCCTCTCACGCGCGCGCACTAACTAAAGACGGAACCAAAGCAACCCTGACACGTTCGTGAGGTTATCATCAGTGGGGGGGAATGGGGCTTTCCCCAGAGGGCATTCTATTGCCTGGTCCCTGCTAACATTCATGGACGCCGCGCTGCTCTAATCATCAATACGTGAGCTGGTAGAACTGCTATGAGCCTTTTCTCCTTGGGAGGTTACTTTTTGCTCCCCCAGGACTTCCGTCCAAGCGGAGACTCACCGTGATGCACCGACCCTTCCAGCCTCCTCTCCCGTCAGCGAGTTCCCAGGGAGAGATGCCGCACATGTGCCGCCGGGGAGTGAAAGCTCTGGGCTGTTAAGCGCATGAGCCTTGCTTGGCTCCCACTCAGCTCTTTGTGCTGCGTCTCTGTAGCTCATGAGTGAGATTCCTAGGACGCTCCAGGCCTTGTACCGCGATTACCTGTTCCACTCACGTGGCCTGGGGGAAAGAACACAAAGGAAACGGCTCCGCGTGTGCACAAATGACCAAATGCCTCGGATCGTTTCCTTGCAGCAGGCGGGGGGAGACTGCTACGAGCTCAGGCTCTCGAAAGCTCTCCAGAGCCAGCGCTCTGTTGAGACGTCCAGTCTCTGCGTAGCAAAGACCTTGGGAACAGTTTCTCTGGTGGTAATGAGACCCTTTAGCTTCTGGCTGGGACCCGGCAGCACAGACTGGCCCATGCAGAACCATAAGGAAAAGCGTTTCGAGAGTTCGGTGAAAGCTCAGATACCTGCCCTGGTATTTCAAAGGAATCTACACAACCGCGGCAGCGTCCCAAGTGGCAGCCATGGTGTCGTCCTATTAGGATGTAACAAACCCATCCGTGGTCTTGTCTGTCCATAATTCCAACTTGTCTTTTTCTTCTCTTCCTCTCCTCTTTCTTAGGGCTTGTCTACACGGGGAAGCTTTACCAGTTATACCGGTGTAATTATAGCAGTCTAGTTAATTGGTGTAGCTATACTGATATAATTCCCCTTGTGGACACATTGCAGAATAAGGATGCTCACATGGGAAATTATACCAGTATAGCGACATCAGTTTCAATTCCCACCTTGGCTTGACTGATCTCACTTTCCCGTGCGGACAAGACTGGACTCTTTTCTTCTCACCCAACACCCAGGCTAGGTATTGGTCCTAGGAAACGTGCTATTGGGGGAAAGCCCTTAACCAAAACTGTGGGTCTTGCATTTGATCTGGTGAGCGCTCAGCCTGTTCTCTAGCAGGGGGCTCCACAGCCTGGGACCCCCTTCGAGAACGCTCTGTCCTTGGCAGCTGAGACTCTGAAACGTCTTCAGTGCATCCTGGAGGGTTGCCAGTGGAGAGGTGTTTGCTGGGAGAGCCAGCTAACCCAGAAAGAGCCCTATAGCTGGGCAGGGGCTTTGAGCTCAACTGGGAAAGGAATGGAAAGCTAGTAGAGCGGACAAGCACCAGTGCGAGAGGCTCACGTTGGCCTGTGGTGCTTTAGGGTGTGTTATGAGCTGCTGCTTCTGCCTGGCATTCACGTGCAAGCCCAGCACCGGGATCTGGAGAGGCCATGGATAACATGGGCTAGGGGACATTTCCTCCGCTCACAGATACACTCCCATGCAGCTAGGCCCCCGGTCTGTTTCCCAGCCACAGCCGAACGCCTGTCCCACCGAGCTACTTAGCCCAGCCAGCCCCAGGCACTTCCACGCACGCCTGCTGTTGGCGCAGCACCATTCCCTCGCTGGTGACGTCAGGCGTTTGACGGCTCGGCCTCGCGCTTGTGACCAACACGTCAGTTCTGCGCACTGGTTCTGGGATCGTAAAACCACTTGCCAAAAGCACTTGCCCACTCTAAATGAGACAAGCGAAAGAGCCCCCCGCATCCTGCCTACGGGGGAAACAGGAAGATTTTCCGTTCTTTTTACAGCGACAGCTCGCTACACTAATAAAAAAAGCCTAGCAAAGCCATTTGTCACGGGGAATGTTTAGAGATACGGCGCGCATAAGAACTGTTTAGTGTCCAAACACAGCGCCGGCCCGTCTCTGCAAGTCTTCATCCCAATCCAAACCAGGTTCCTCTTTCTTGTGACTATAAATGGTCTGTGCAGAGAGCAGGGTGGTTCTAAGGGAGGAGGGGGCTCTGCATTCACCTCCCAGGTGGATCCTGCCTGCCAGAGGAGGGCTCGCATGTGCAGGGCCATTCCCAAAGGGCCGCTGCCCTGGGCTGGGGTGCAGAATTCCCACGATGCCCTAGGCTTGTTACTTGCCTGTTTTCATTTGCATAGGCCCTGACACAAGAAAGCACTTTAGTAAGGCGCGGGAACCATCCCACTGACTTGGACAGAACTCCTCACAGGCTTGAATGCGCATTGTCAGAGGAGGACATGAGCTGCAAGGCCCAGCCCAGGCACCGATCTGTTCTGGATGGGAATTAGAAGCCACCAGTTTTTAGCTCAGTCCATTTGCCCATTTAAAAACAAAGAGGGTGGGGCATGGGAGAGCAGTACCCATGTGAGACTGGCATTTTGGAATCCTCTAGAATGACTCGATCCACTGAAAAAGTGACCTTTGCAAAGCACTTCCCTCCTTTCCTCAGAGCCTTTTTATACAGGACACATCCCAGCCGGGCAGAAGGAACTGGGGAGCCTGATCGGTGAAAAAACGAATCAACCTGGATGCTTGCGCTCGAAGCCTTGAGCAAACAGAACCCTTTCTCCAGTAATAGCCTTTCATCGGGGGCAGCGTGGCCTTGTGGCTAGGGCACTGGCCTACCACGCAGAGAGGTGAATTCATGTTCCGATCTGCAAAATGGG